>CM042074.1:19260784-29260784 GCA_023509865.1 Trypoxylus dichotomus | reverse complement strand
GATGGATTAATTTCATTCTGTTGTCAATTATACGAAAGGAATAAAATAAATAAAGAAAATAAATTCAGTGAAAGATAAGTTTACAAATACGGTAAAAGCTGGATATGTGCTTGCGGGGATTTCATTACAATGTACATTTAAGAAGACGACTTTGATAGGTAACTTTTTTTGGTTCAACCTGTACATGTGAAAATAATTTTAAATGTTTATGTAAGAATGTTTCGTGTATTACCAATAACAAGGACGTTCTCGAAGAATTTCGCACTATTGCACATGCTATATGTCTACCTTCTAGTAGCCCCCCTAACTTCAAGAAACTGCAGTCATTTCTCCATTCCTTCGATAAATTTCCAAAAAACTCCTGTATAGTTCATCAATGAAGTTCTAAAACCGCAATCGACTACAGCCGTTAGTTTTATTAGCACTCGACTACAGCAGTCTCTAACAAAGCGGCTATTTAGTTTTATCACTGCGGCAGTAAATAATATTTCTTAGGAAATTAGCTGCTTACTCGCTTTATTACCTCGTTTTTATTTTCTCTCCAATCTACGAGCTGTATAAACCTTAAGAGCAAATCACAAGATATCCATCCGAAATTTAACGCATGTAATTAGTAATGAGGGAGCTCGCAAAAGAGAACGGTGCATTTGATTACATCCCCGGGCATGTCGTTAACGTTGATTTAGCGGTAAAGGAAAATCGTTATTAGATTTTAACTAGTTTGAAACGGTGCATGATTTATATATTCATGTAGGATCGTGTATTTAACGTGGATTTTTTAAGCGGCCATGGTTAGCAATCATCATTAATGCACGTGCAATGCGTACGGATACGTACTCTTAGAAAACTAAAACACCTAATGTTCGGATTATAGCTTGTATTTGGTTTTACGAAACGAAAAAGAAGAAACCGTGCGGCTCCGCTGCAAACGTGGATATCAATTTACCGCGTCTTGTTTTCATACGCGTTCGAGCAACGTAATTATTCCTAAATTATTTCACTACGAACCTAGGCGATGTTATCGGAGTAATTTTAAAATGCTTGTGTAATAAGATCTAAGCAAAATAGAATTTACATTTCAAATATCCGTGTTAATAATTATACAGCAGCTATTTAGTGTTGATAGACATGTGCAAAAGGTGTACTATAACCAAAATAGCTATTATATTCTATTAAGCTTTTTCACTATGCATCCATACTCTGCTTATATAATAGGTACCAGTTTTTTTAGCGTAAATAGTAATAATTTTCTGTTGGTTGTCTGCAACGACTATATCTCCGCAATTATTGCGCAAAAGACGGTTTCACTGCTGCTACCACTTGAAAGCTATTATTTTATATGTATAATACCACTATGCTTATACATTTATAATGCAGCCACAGTAATCAAAATGCACTTACCATAGTGTATCTACTACGGAGTTAACGTCAATATTCGCTGCGCTATGTCTTTTATATTATGTTCATAGTTGCTAAACCGTTTTGGTCTATATTTGATTTTATGGGTTCGTCCAGAAACAATAACAGTTTCCGCTATTGTTTTATATTTAATGAGTTATACTTTTTATTAAGATAGTAACACTTTCAGATTACCTTTTGTATTTTGCTAGGTTAACTACGAAATTAAAGAAACCAAGTGTATCAGTAAAGACTCATAAACAAGGACATAGATAAATAATTTTTAGTATAAAATTATTGAAAATGTAAAAATAAAAACGCAAACCCTTCTAAAATTTCAATAAATCATATTTCTACTAAAGTCGCAAGAACAAAACTCATCTTAATTAAATAAGCGAACTCTTGACGTGATATTGTTGATGATGGATTATACAGTGAAACCCCGATTATCCGAATCGCAGTTATACAAGGTCCGCATTAACCGGGTCGATCAAACATTATGATTTTCCGAGGTACAGGCGTCGGTGCTCCGTATTAACCGAGCTTGTAGAATGTTTCTACTTAAAATCATCGGGAAACGCCTGACCCAACCCACACGTTTGACGACAATTCCCCGTTTAGGTATGTATCTAAACTCTTTTAGTAGGTGCACGTTATTGTGTTTCGTCAGAAACTACATGTACATTATATTGTGTGACTTGGTTGAGTTGTCGCTTGCGGCATTATGGAGTAAAAGAAGCGAAAAAGAATTGTTATATCAATTGAACATAAATTAAAAGCCATCATAAGAGTAGAAGCACGTGAAACGGTTAAAACTGTAGCCTGAGAATATGGAGAAGGCGAAGTAACAGTCGGAGATTGGAAAAGGGATGGTACCAAAATTGAACAGTGGTGAATGAAACAAACCTCTTGGACCTCGGGGAGAAAATTAATGAAATCTTGCAAATATGAACAAATTAACGAAATGTTATATATGTGGTTTAACTAAAAAAAGTTGAAAGGTGTGCCACCTTCGGATCTTATTCTACAACAGAAGGTAATATTGATTAGTAGGCCATTCCCAGAGGCAGATTAGTTTACTGCCAGTTCAGGGTGGCTTGACGGCTGGAAAGGTACGGTGTACGATAATTAACGGTATGCGAGGAGAAACTTTCCGCTGACGTGTCGTCAACTGGAAAAATTAGGCATAACTTCAAAAAGCAATTCGCAGACAGTGGGTGCACGTGGGATCAAATTTGCAACTGTGATGAAAGTGGTCTCAATTATAAATTGCTTCCTTCGAAAACCTTAGCATCCCAATAGGAAAAATACGCTCCTGGGTACAAACGGAGTAAGAAAAGATTAACCATAATGGCGTGTTCCAATGCACCTGGCAAGCACAAATTCCCACTGATGGTAATTGGAAAGTCTAGACGTCCGAGAGTATTAAAAGACATTTTATCTAAAGTCGCAAAAGCGTATGGATGGATGCAAACTTATTTACTACCTGGTTTAAAGAAAAATCTGTACTAGCGGTGACCAGGTATTTTAAAAGAAACAATCTCCCTATTAAAGCAATTTTGTTAGTGGATAATGCTCCCTCTCATCCTGGAGAAGGATTTCGTGTGAGTGAAATTATTGTCAAGTTTTTCCCTCCAAACGTAACCAGCATAATGCAATCGATGGGTCCTTAAGAACACAAATCGGAATTATAAACGTATATTCTTAAACAACATTTGTTAGGATATACAGAAAATTAAAATCTCACAAGTGCTTTGTGATCGATTACACTAAAGGATGTTATATACTAGGTGGACCAAGCCCCGGATTTAGTGCGTGTTTCCACTATTAGAAGATCTTGGTCAAAGTTATTGAGATTAAGGACGATAATGACAGTGACGAAGATATACCATCAAACCAATTAGCTTCTAAATGAAGAAGCGGTGAGGAAATGCCCTCTTCAAGTTTTGCTAGCGAAACAGAAGACGCACATCAAAATTTGTTTGAATCAATGCAAAAATTAAACGGTTGTGAAAACGTCACAACACAAGACGTTGCACGATGGGCTGCAGCGGAAGACTCAGAAGAAGAGCCCTCTATTGAAGAATTAACAACTGCTTTCCAGAGAACCAGAAATGTAGATGATGATGATGAGGATGACAACATGCAAGCGTGTATGGTTAATAAACAGCGTATCTCTCACCAAGAAGACTTTGCTACCCTGCAAAAAGCATTGCTGCGAATAATAGCCAAAAGCAACCCCAATAGAGAAACATCGCGGTAAGAAATAGAAGATCAAATATGAAACAGACGCCGATAAACTGTTACTTTGCCGTTTTATTTGTTTTCAGGAATATAAAGACGTTGATAACTTGCGGTAAAATCCTAATTTTATCATCACTAACACCAAATATTATATATATTTTCATTTAATTTCTGTTTTCTGTTCAAACAGTATAATGTGTCCTCTATAAATAGCATAGAAGCAAAAATACATAAGATAACGAAACAAACGCAACTCGACGAAATGTCACTATATCTCACTTAATAATTTGCTGTAGAAACGCCGTTGAATGCCAATTGCGTCAGGCTTCACGACCAAGCTGCTGCTTACACTGAGAAAAATAATTCTGTAAATTCAACAAATTTCAACATACATAAGATTTTCGGGGTTGAATTAACCAAAATTTTGTAAAATTAATGACATTTTTGTAATTTAAACAGCCAAATACGACTAATTGAATGGGATAGTTTTTGTAAAAAATATTGTATTTTCTTTAAACATATTGCAACATTGAAACCATATTCAACATATTAACGCATTTACATTAGCAAGTTGGTGTTCTATTACAAAAGCGATTAGCACGCAGACTTGTAATATTTCAGCAAACAAGTTTGTTAAAATAATCCAAAGAATGTGTTCGTCTTAGTTGCGCGCCAAGTGTAGCTCTCCAATCAACGTCAAGTAAAAACTTGTACCTAAGATCAAAATAACATCGTATTGTAGCTACATGACACATACGCAGCTATAAACACAAAGTTCGCTCATTATCTCTGGCGAAGTGCACGCACAGTAAACAGTGTTTTGTTAATTTCACTACAATTTAACAAAATATTTGTACCAGCTGAGTTATTATTAACGACACTTTTTAGTAAAATTACCTAAGCGGCTTCCTGTTAAACCTTTAACATTCAGATTTACTCCAAGTCAAGTAAAGGTTATAATTTAAGGTGTTCATATAACACATTCGTATAAAAAACAATAGCTGCCGTATAAGACCGATGCTTGTCACATACTGATGTACACTACCGGCCATAAGTGTTTACGCACCTGCATAATTGGAGGTTCTTCAAAAAGGCTACTTTTTATCCCAATCAAAATATTTACATTATTAAACTATAAGTAGGATATGGATTATAATTCCTCTGTAACGTTCTGTGTATTCGTAATGAGCCAACTGGTATTAATATATTAAAAATGTTGCCGTCATAAAATATTAAAATATACGGGTATTTTAATATAATGAAAAATTTAGTTTGCATTCAGCTTTCGTATTGCAAGCGTAAATAGTGAGGAATACATGCGAAGTGTTTTAAGAAACGGCAAGAAACGGATTATCTATGAAAACGCGTGCTCAATAGTGACATATCAGAATATCGGTAAAAGTAACAGAGAAATTGCTAAATTACTGAAATTAAACCGTAGAACCGTATAATGTTGAAAAGTATCAAAGAAGTGATCTGGAATATACAGCAATCCAGGCGATCAAAAATAACAACACCAGTAGAAGATCACGTAATTGTAACCACGAGCAATCGAAATAGACGAAATACTGTGCGGTAAATTACTGCTGATGTGAGTTTTGGGCCCAAAATCAGTTAGTGTCACCATTGTAAAAAGGCGTTTTCGCCAAGCTGGTTTGAAGAATTACTATGGGGAAACCATTATTACACAGAGCAAAGAAAGTTAAATAGTTTGTATGGGCAAGGGACACACAAACACTGGATTTTGTAAGTTTGGAAGAAAGTGCCCTGGACCGACGAATCTAAATATCTCACACACGGTTCAAACAGAAGAATATTTGTCCGTAGATCGAAAAGGGAACGAGAACTTGAATTCTGTATTATACCAACGATAAAACACAGAGGAAGATCAGTCACAATTTGAGGTTGTTTTGGCAGTACTTCCTTGGGCGATATGTTTAAAATAGATGGGTCTTTAGAAAAGAAAGTTATGGGGTGATTTTGGAGAGGAATGCCATCTCAACTGGAATACGATTTGTCGGTGAAAACAAGATAATGATCCAAAACAGAGTACAAAGATATTCCGTGTATATTTGTAACAACTAGAATACAGAAAATACACTATTGTTATTAAAGTGGCCGCCCTAAAGTTGAGATCTCAATCCGATCGGGCTCTTGTGAAAGGAACTCGACTGGTCGCAGCTATATGATACGTCGAGAAAAATAGTGCCGCTAACACGGCAAATCTGCTAGAGAAAATACCAAGATTATGTGTGGCTGTAATAAAAGCGAAAAGTGGACAGATTGAGGAATCACATATTTCAGTTATCTTTGACAAAAAATTGATAAACACGGTTGCAGTACTTTGTATAATTACAAAATAAAGATTTATTTTATAATTAGTTTTTGACTTGTTTTTGTAATATTTTAAGGCTGGGTAAACACTTATGGCCGGTAGTGTATACACAAAGATTAAATTATATTTGCCACAAGAAGAATGTGTTACCAATACTTTTTGTTTAAATAGCAAATCAGCTGTAAGTTAGATGACATTTTCTTTTGAAAATAGATCAAATTGCTCATTAAGTAATCAATATGTAATAAACAAGTTGCGTAGACCTCACCCTCTGAGCGAAAAATATCTTTGAATTAATGGAACTGAACTGAGCCCGTGTTAAAACACTTCTTTCAAACAATAACCTGTCTTATTTTTGCATTTCTTTCTGACATTTACTACTTCTATTCTTACAGAAGGAGTTCAGCTTTAGTCCTTATTCTTAAGAGAATACATATTTTCTATATATTTTGTGTAGAATATCTTAATTTAAGACTTCTTGTTCCACCTCGCAGTAATTTTATAGTTAACTTTATGTATGTACGTTTACATGTATGTAGCCATACAACTATACGGCTGTCCTTTCACATAAAAATTGAATTTTACTATGACAGATGTGGCAGGGTAACATGTGTGTAGTTGAATAGCGTCCGCAATTCTCTAAAATACCTAACACGACATAAATTTACATACACATCAATACGTAATCATTAATTCCATGAGAAAAGCTACAGCGAAATCTACATCGCATAAAATACAGCTAATAGCTGCTGTAGGTAGGTATGTATGACTTGCAGAAGAGAAGGTAAATAAAAGATAAGCATTACAAGGTAAGGGTAAAATAAATTTGAAAAGAATATGTATGTAAATCCAGAGATAGGCCAGTCAAAACAGTATATCCGGCATGTTCTCAAATTACATGGGAAAACGCACTTAACGCGGATACTAGGAGTGATTGATTTAGAACGGACAAAAATTAATTTACATACGTACACTTCACATTATATACACGCTCACTACCGTCTCAGATTTACCTCTCTTAATTCAGAAACTCAACTCGGCGAAATAAAGTTTCCTAGCACGCCACAGTTAAAAGGGTTAAGGGATTGTGAAGGACTTCATCCGCATGCATATTTTTACCCTCTATATTTTTCGCCGTTGTTATATTCTCCGTGCTCTCTTTGCTTGATTTATGGATTACGTTAGCTATTATTCAAATGTGAGGAAGTATTTTGTATCACGGCCACCTGCGATGCGGGTCCATTTTATCCCACGTACCCTTCTGTTACGACTTCGCCGTATTCTTGATCTTACACACATGAGAGTGAGGATTTAAACGCACATATTTTAACTCATTTCCAGATCATATTCCAATTTGGTATGTCTCTGTATGGAGCTATACATAAAGATATCAATTTCATCATCTTTTTTCGAATAGTACTTTACGCTTAAATAGTCTAAATGAAATGTGCATTTTTAAGTAACACGTCGTAAGACGAAGTCTAATTAATCTTCTCATACAAAGCCTAAACAGTAAGTGGTAAAAAATGCATGTTAAGATTAACACCAAATTTGATGAAAGTTTGCTACCAAAATAACTTTGGTAAATGTTTACATTGCATTGTATGTACATATGTATTTTACACCTGAAAGTGTAAGATATTCAAAAAGAGGGGGGTGGCGTACAACTCATGTGTATAAGCCTCGTTAAGTATAAAACACAAACATATCGAGAAAGATGAGTGAAGTTAATACGCATAGAAGATGTACGAGGGCGACCTGAAATGTTTCCGGAATCGACAAGAAAAACACGGTATTGGTGTGGTTCTTTATTTTTATTTTTCGATGTAGTCTCCTCGAAGATCAATACACAACGAAGCTGCAGTCTCTTCAAGCCGTCTTAAAAGTAGGCTGCTTCGAAGTCTGCAAAAGAGCCCTCTGTAGCGTCGATAACCACTTCATTTGAGGCGAATCTTCTTCCTCGCAGTGACTTTTTTCAGGTTTAGGAATAGGGGGATGTCGCTGGGGGTTAGCTCCGGTGACTATGGAGGCTGAGCATATATTTACAACGTCATTCACGTAGGTATCCAGCATATTGTAGTTTTTCCGTGATACTTAATCACCGGTCCCATCACAAAAATTAGAATTTAATAATAATAATAATAATAATAATAATAATAATAATAATAATAATATTTTATTGCCCAACAGATACAAATATCCAATTACAAGGCAAACATTAAACAATTAATGTACTCATGTGAAAAACAAATTATTTATAAGTAACATAAAATTAAGGTATATCAATTTACAATACATTACTTGCTCTAATTTAACTTAAAAAAAAATAGTTCACCAGTGGTTAAGAAAAAATGAGAACGGAAAAAGAATTCAGCAATGTGTAATTCACCCGCGCTCTACATATCGTTAAAAGAGACGGTAAACTGCAGGTATTTATATCTAACTCGACAAACTCCAGAGAGCTGAAGTTGCTACACATTCTATGTATTGGGTACCTGATGGCGATGTTTGTTCTAGGTGCGAAGCAGTAAAATATATTTGTTTGCCTAGGTCCTGAACGTGGTACAATGAAATTGATTTTACTCAACAACTCAGGGGCATCAAGACCATTATTAAGTAAAGTAAATGGGAATTTGCACTCAGCTTGTTTTCGACGTAATTCCAACGAATCAATATTAAATATCTCTATCAGGGTAGTAGTTGTAACTGAATCCTTGTATCTGGTAAGTATCAATTTTTTTAAAATATAAGAACTTCAAACACCTTCTCTGAATCTGCTCTAGAAGATGTATCTGATAGATGTATATAGGTTACCAGACCAAGGACGCATACTCTAGTCGAGACCGAACAAATAAAGAGGAAGAATGGCTCTTATAAAAGAAAATGGTCGTGTAACACGTACATATAATGAATCCTAACATGCTCAACGCTGATGTGCAAATACTGGATATATGCTCCATAAAGGTCAGTCTTGAGTCGAAGACGACGCCCAAGTCTCTCATGAAAGTCTCTCTAGGTAAAGGAGATTTAGTGATAGGTATATATAATTGGAGTCGTTCTACGAGCGTAGGCGACAATTTTGCATTTATTTACATTAACTGTTAGTTTGTTGTTGATACACTACGTGTGGAATATATTAAGTTGTCTTTGCAAATAATTGCATTCCTGAGAATTATTAATTGTTGTATATAATTTTAAGTCATCTGCGTATAACAACTTTGGACAGTTCAGTTGATAACGCAAATCGTTTATATATATGAGGAACAGAAGTGGACCCAAGTTACTCCCCTGAGTAACTCCAGAAGTCGGCGTGAAGTAATTAGACTTAAATCCCATATATGTCACAAATTGCTTTCTATCAAGAAGATACGATTGGAATAAAGACAAAAGAAAAGACGAAAAAGAAAGAATTCATGGCAATTTGCTTTTTCTGACTAATATTACGCCAATAAAATTTAAAACTATGAAGACGGCCTGATTTGTAATTTTTGTCGTTTGAAAAATCATGCACATTCCAGGTGATATAAGCAAGTTTTAGCTAAATTTAATCCAGTTTTCTTTCTGTAACTTTGACCTATTTGTACACTATACTTGCTTTCAAATTATCTTGAACACGTCCTTTTATTATCGAATTATTTATAAAACGTGGTAAGTCGCTATATCTTTTCTGAATACCATTTAACGAGATCTATTGATTTTCTTTAGTATTACACCAAGTTAATACTTGAATTCCCTATGCGATCTCCACAACTGTAAGCAACATACATCTCGCCATATTGAGAATATAGTGTTCTGTTGCTAACGAAACACGGCTAAATATACTAACCAGTCCAAAACTGAAAAAAAACTAAATATGCAGGCAAATTTAAAGTAGATAAAGTTTTGAAATGATGACGCACGATATTATTTTTAATATTTTTCAGTTTCAAATTTTAAAACGAAATTTGTTTCTTTAAATACTACTGTTAGAAATTTTAAAACGAAATACGTATTTTCTTAATGAAACAGGAAAAATATGAATCCGCTTTGAAAATTTGAAACTTAGTCAGTAACATCTAAGATTTTCATCTAAATTTTAGTATAATTTACACCGTGTTGTGATTGGAAGTATTCTAGGAGGTATTCCATCTCTTAAATTATTATACATGTTACAAATTAGATAATTTAAATTGTTATTTCACAGTTTAGAGATGGTTAAAAGGCAATTTTCTTATAATATTGTTAAGTACCTTAATGTAATTTCTTTGCTCATTCGTGCCTTAAAGTCAACACCGTTTGCTCGACAGCTGCGTAAGCGCTATTTCTGTATATATTCCGTGAGCATTTTCCTTTTCTTTTTTTTTCTTTCTTTAGCATTTCCTTCCTTTTCATTTTCATTCTTATTTTAGTATTTAGTTACAGTTGTTTTTAATTTATTATTATATAGGCCATCTTTGTATTTGTGAGGAAACACAGCTACTTATTTCTATGTTTATTTATTTATGTCTTATTTCTCTGAACCCATTGGCATATTTTTGTATATGTTTGTATTTACTTATATTGTGTTAATAAACCGCATATTATTATTATAAATGATATTCGAATTTAGTTTTGTTTTTGTTGTCCTTTACCAGCGATATGGACGACATCCAGATAATTCGTAAGAAATTAATAAAGAAAAATACTTTTAAACGAGTTAGGAAGTAATCGTCTTAATTTTATGTTATAAATAATAACGATTTAAAATTATTACATGATAGACCAAGAATCACTTCCATATTTTAAAAAATATTTAATAGAAAGGCTAATATATCGCTTAACAATACTTGTGAGCTTTTAATAACGTCACTCTTATACAACAAATAAGATGGGTACAGTTCACATATTTTAAGATAGCACTAGTGCAAAGATGCATTTTGAACATAGAAATAAATACAAAACTACTGCTCTTAAAAATTGAAATATAATTCAGTTGGCTCTTTCTTTTTTGCGTTGATGTCTACGTTTTTTCGTTTATTTTCTTTGCATTCTCCTACTAACTTTCATTAAAGGCTTTTTATAGCAAGTTCAAAAATTCAATTAGAAAATTGTGATGCAATAAAATAAGCTTTCTCATAGGGCACATGAAAAGTGGTTTGAAATGCTTATAGCTAATTTAGAATAGGTATTAGTAATCAAATATTATTTATTAATTAGTATTTCGAGATTTGTAATTTAAATACATTATAAATCAAAAATAACATGTATATATTGGAAAAAGCATCCTTAGATATATTATGGAGAAAGAATAGTTTCAAGCTAATGTAATAGTAATCTATGTCATCACATTAATAATCAGCACTAGCGTAATAAACATTTGGCTCATAGTAGTGTCTCCTAACTAAAAGTGATTTGACTGTACTCAAATTAAAGCCGGCATAAATACTTTATTGTTATTAAAATTACAAAGCACGTTAAATTAACGAAGCCATAGCATCTCTTCTACTGTTGAAGACGGTGGAGTCAGCACCGGTAGTACAATGGAACACTTTTTATACTTACAAAGATAAAACTTAATTAAAATTTATTTAACACATAATTACCCTAAAGTTAAAATAAAACCTCTCCAAGCATCTAATCATATTACTGCTCACTAACATGAAACGTAGATAAACTACGGCTAAATTTGCCAAAAATAATAAATGACAGAAGGAACTTCTCAGATACATTTTTAACATACTTTTTCGCGGCCTTCAATTTGGTTCTTTGATCAGTATTATTTAGAATATTTGTACTGGGTTCCTAAACTACACGATGATATCGATTTTTATAAATTTCCTTTCTTACACATTTCCAAAAATAAAAAAACGGGAGCTATAAGATCTGGCAAACGAACGGGCTACAAGATTAGGCAACATGTAATTAACCAACAATTTAAAAAAGTTCGATTAGTAGGCCACCAACAGTTTGCAAAGTGTATGGTTATGCACAATCTTGCAGAAAAAGTACTTGCTGTTTATCAGCCCAATTAAGGTTGTCTAAAGATTTCTCGATTACATTTGTCAGATCAACACAACGTTCACTAGTAATACTTATAATTCATGCCTTCGCGTTCCCCAACTGCTTTCGCTAATGACAAGGGGCATTGGCCGAACATGAGTTATTATTACGCCTACGCCTGTGGTGCGTCTTAAGGTGATAGACAGATAGATGTAAGAGTATTTTAGTAAAATGCAGGACCTACAATTCTTTCACCGACTAAACAACACCACACGTTTATGCTAAACCATCTCTGAAGCTTGCGCATGAGATTTTCTTTTTTGAGCAGCAATGCAAGTTTATCTGATAAGCGGGCAACTATTACTAAATTTAGCTTCATCGTCCTACAAAACTAAACGCAAGGAATTTAAATTGTTTCTAACTGCATTAATTAACTATTGACAAAATATCATCCGCCTTCATTGTTCATCAGACATTTGAGTTGGCATTTACTTATTCAATTTCTTTCTCGTTATAACTTAAAAATATCTAACAACTAACACATTTTTGTAAATGTATAAATACCACCTCTAACTGAATTACAAAAAAATATTTCTACTGCATCAGCTTAGTTACGATAGATACCATGCATGTTTTTCTATTTCATGATAAATTCTATTCATAAGTTACTGTTGTTTCCTTTAATATGCAGTAATGCATTTGAATGTCTGCAATCCTTTTACTTTTAAATTTTGGGTAGTTATGTTTTATTTTCTTTCTAAATATGTAAGCAATATAGGGTGTTTCATTAAGAGATTATATTCAATTGTTTTTCGAATTCCACAATCATTCACAACAGGAAAAATTCTATTACTTAATCAGTTCATTAATTTTGTAGTTTCAATAATAAATAAGTTACAGATAGTGAAGACTTCAGTTTAATCGCAGTGTATATTACTTTACTAATTTCGATGCAATACCAGACATTCTCTTTTGTATCATATAAATTTTATCGAACATTTACACGACCGCTCACAGTAGTATGGGCAGTTCTTATTTCATGCAACATGTGTCGCTTGCTTCAAAACTTTAAACAAAACAATTATAAATCAATTCGGGTTTCATTTATAGTCATAAAATTTCTAACCGTATATATATATATATATATATATATATATACATATATATATATATATACATACATATATATATATATATACATACATATATATATACATATATGGTATTGTTTGGTATTGTTTGCATTGTACCTAATTATTTCACGAATTTGGAAAGTAATATTCCAAATTCGTTATTTACCAACTCTTAGTTAGTAAATTGTGCATATGCTTACAGACTCATTACATGAATAATGAATAAAAGTAGTTCTTTTAAAGTATTTAAAAGTAACTTAAGATATATAGTGGGCATTTGCATGTATTTGATTAATAAGTTACTAAAGCAAATATAAACTAAATGAAATGCTAGATTACTTTTTGTAATAATATAAAACCAAGCGGAACAAATAGTATGAACTGGCAGCACGTACTTCTGGGCGAACATCATCCTGAAGATGCCAGCCGTAGTGTTTGGCGAAACGTCAACATATACTTACTCAAGATTACGCCCTATAAGCTCGGAAATGTCTACTGCCGGTACAAACCCAGCCTCCGGCCATGAAAGCCTAATATTATTTAAAGTAAATAGTAGTTGTTCAGTTAATTCCATGACACCTAATGCATACATTATAAATTGAGACGTCCAATTCATTTATCTTCAAAACATAATTTCTGTACACAATTATCAAAGGAAATGATTGTGATCGTAACATACGAGTCCAATTTGTTTGAATGCTCTGTAGCTGTGCACATCATAACTTCCGTACAAATTAATTCCAGTCAAAACATCTAAACCCTATGTACTTTGTGTCATATTTAATTGGCTATATAACGCTTTTTCTGTTTTATGCAGATTTACACATCTTTTTTCGAATGAGCATAGCAATTTTATTTTGTGTCTCGTGCTATTTCCTGGAAACTACCATAGGCAGTCAAAGCGTAGTTATAAAACGCATTCTCCGAACTTAACCGTTGCAACTACTGACTACGGTTTCAACAGCGCGAGAATTGCATTTTAAAATCACCTAGAAAATTTCGTATGCATGGGATCCGACGAATATTAAAATTCGCTTTGTTTCCAAACTCAATCTCGCAATACAAGCTTAATGTAAATATAAGAAGTAATACCGGCAGCTTGATTTGACGGCTCATACCGCTTCTGTCAGACGTCCGTTTGTTGAAGAGATTGATTTTAATAAGAAAGCAACAACTAGGGGAGATGCGCGCACAAGACAGCTATGAGATTCCGACTATAATAAGAAGCAACACATCAACCATCTAGAAATTCCACTAAACCGACAAAAATTCCTTTACCCTAGGATATTTTGGATATTGTTTAATAATAATTTTGAATATAACGTATTTAAGGAGCTTGAGAAATTACTCGTATTTACAAGTATTAAAAATATATAATAAAATTATAATTCACATGTCTTTGATCTTTCATTATTTCTTAAGGGCGTCCTATATTCTACGTATTTTACATTGATGTAAAGTTTTTAAATATTTATCTATTTACTAGACTAATCATTTACACCGAGACATCATGAAGTTTCTAGGACGAACATGGTATCGAAATAGAAAATATAAGTCTGAAGTTAAGCCAGGTACTGTAATATAACGGTTTTGAAAATTATTTTGACAGTGACTGTTTATAATACAGTGCAAAAAACGTACAGTTTGTTTTCGAAATGGAGTGCGAATTGATGGAATTTGAGTGTATGTTAGGACGATTTTAGAGAGCACTTCCCAGAGTCAGCGGTAATTCCCAAAAAATTCTGTAATTGCCTTTTTGTAGTGGTGCGATGCACGGGTACAGTCAGGTAATCCATACACCCCCAGTCACTATCACGAACCGTGGTCCGTTTCGTTAGTGAATCTATTTGGTTGCAACCCCTCTCTTTCTTTATATATGGGAGTACATAAGTGAAGACGCGTACGTTACGCATATTTCAGGAGGTAATTTTTTGCATATGCGGAGAAACACGTTCTCTCTGATTCATATCGTAGGAGGGCGACCCGAAGGTTGTGTAGTAAGTTAGGCGGATGTACTTCATCATTTTCGACCATCAGCTTCTGGGTGAGCGAGTTCAAACGTGGCCGCATAAGCACAAATAACACACCACGCAGTGGACGCCCAAAAATCGCTATCAACAATGAAATGGTCGACAAGATTCAGGATCGATCGCCGATTGAAGCTGAAAGAGACAGCAGAGACAACAGGTATCTTAGAAGAAGGCGTTCGCCATATCCTACACGAAATTTTGAGTTTTTGAGTATGAAACAGCTTTCGGCGCGATGGGTACCGCGTTTGCTCACACCGGAGCAAAAACGAAATTGGATGACCGTTTCCGAGGAGTGTCTGGCCAGGAGATTTCTTCATGCGCCTCGTAATTGTGGATAAGACCTGAATCCACTACTGCATACCGGAGACCCAGGAACAATCGAAGCAGCGAATCGGCTCCAAAGAAAGCAAAGATCGTTCCATCGGCCAGAAAGGTCATAGCGACCACCTTTTGGGATTTCCAAAGTGTGATCCTCATAGACTATCAAGGGAGGACGAGCAGAAGAGAAGGACGATCACGCGACAATGCGATTTATTAACCCGATTCGATGCAATATTGAAGCAGAAACGCCCTCGTTCGCAGCGGAAAATAGTACTTTTCACCCACGACAATGCACCGACTCATTCATGCCGTATAGTCGTGTCCAAATTAAATGAGTTGCGCTACGAATTAGTATCTCATCATCCATATTCACCGGACCTAGGCCCTTGCGACGCTTTCCTATTCGCAAACCTGAAGAAATCATTGGAAGGAAAAGGATTTGCCTCAAATTAAGAGGTCATCGCCATCACAGATGGTTATTTTGCATCCTACTTTTCCGACGGCTTGAAGTGACTGAAGCACCGTTTAAAAAAGTGTATTGATCTTCGAGAAGACTACATCTAAAAATAAAAATAAGAAACCACATCAATACCGTGTTTTTCTTGTCGATTCCGAAAACATTTCAGTCAACCCTCCCACATCCAGCAATATTTAGGATTTAAATGTGCAGTGTTTGTTATATGTTTTAGCTGGCAACAAATAGGTTATTACATGAAACTTTTGACCCGTACTATTTGTTATTGATTTTGACGCTTCATATAATATTTCAGGTCGCCCTCATAGATAAACCAAATGCATGTATTCCGTACTTATTGGATTTTTTTATATATTCACCGTCTAAACATGGTTCGTAGACGACATCACAATATTTGAAATGTGATAAAGCTATTTAACCATACAGCAAAGCTTTAAGTTTAATATTCATGTGTGAAAGTATCTTTTGGAAAAGTCTTTCGGTCCCTAGTAAAGCTTTGCAAATTCTAAGCGCTATGAAGATTAATCCTACTAGATAATTCGCATCTATGAGATGCAGAGCTTTCTGAAAGTTGTCCCAAAGCTGTTAAGCATTTTGTGGCTGTCACCTTTTAACTTTTCTTTGCGATTCGTCCGAGAAAAGTTCAATAGGAGGTCATAGACATCAAAGTATTATTTCATCTACTGCTCTTGTTTCATAGACAACTGCGTGAAAGCACTTTCGATTGAAAGTGTGGCGTAAACGTTATTTACCTCCGATCATGTCAAAGATACTGAGTTTTGTAATGCAGTTCAAGGTGTAAGGGTGGATAATGACTAATTCATTAACTATCTGCTATTTCTCATGTCAGTAAAAAAATGTGTAATGAGACAATGTGGTGATCTGGAGCTTAGAAAATCTTGACAACACTGTAGAACATCAAAGTCACCCAAACTGAGTGTGTTTTGTGCAGTTTCGAAAACAAAAGTGCATGGCTCATTCTTCTTCCAGGAAAAGAACTAATACAATATATCTAGATATGTTGGAGATATGATTGCTCCAGTAATTGGTCAAAGATTCCAATATCTTCATTTCAATTTCAACACCATTCTGACCGCTGGATTGGATTATATGTTCAAGAGAATTTGGAAAATTCTGTCGCTTCGATCTGATAGTGTGCGATTTTTCCTGTAGGGTACATTGGAGATCTAATTTATGAACCACTACTATCAGCGTCCCTCTCTGAGCTTCAGTAGTGCATTACTGTTGCGGTGAGAAGTTTCATTAGGGTACCCTACAACGCGTGAGCGCTAAACTGGAGAGCGATTAGACATATACCATATAACATTTGTGATAGTATGCTAACATTATGTTATGTTTTTTTCATGCATCAGTGCATCGTCTGTAATTGTTTATATTCACACTGTGTATGTGATGAATAAATAGTTTCTTGGCAATTTTCTATTTCTGATAAATCCCTATTTTCCGTTACACATTAGATTCGGTATGAAACACTATGAAGAAAAATTGTTTACCAAAATGTATTACGGCATTATATGTGTAGTAACCTCTGCAGAGTAAATAAAATTAGGTGACGTAATTTCCTTCGTAATAAATATTTTGGAAGTGTTCTCAAGTATTTTCGTTAATTTATAATTTAAAGTGAGTTTTTACGTTAGATCACAGTATTAAACAACCAATGCTTTTCGATACAAATTTACGAAATGTTTTACTCAGTGTAGCAGTGTTGGTTTTGAACTCGTCTAGAAATATGTATCGTTGTATTACTGTAGTATGCTGTACTATTTCCTATAAGTCATGTTCCAAGTAGTATAGATTTTTTTTAACCAAATCACCCCGTCCCTTAAAAGTAATACATTCCCAGACTTGAATACTACCACTACCACGCATGATTATAGATCATAAACATGTATTGAAATTTGGTCCCACTAATCCATAATAACCATCCACTGCTCAAGACTTCTTGCGTCTTTTAACTATGTTTCCTCATCTCAATTTCAATTACATATTCTTGACGTGATATTGTTGACGATAGATTCTCATAATAACTAGAGTTGTTGTTTGAGCTATTTCCATCGTTCGTTGAACTTTTATAGTCCGACGTGTCGGCAGTCTGTCTACTGCCGTCTTCAGGGGCGCCCTGAGAATGGCTGTTACTTGCCAGACCACTGAAGCATGATTGCTCTGGCAAGCAACAGCCCTTCTCAGAGCGCTCCTGAAGAAGGCAGTAGACATACATGTTCAACGAACGATGGAAATTGCCCAAACAACAACTCTAGTCAATTACACATTCCCGTAATAGCGTCCTTTTAAAAATTCTTAGTAATCGTTTAGTTAGCTTGATTTAACTTTCTTCCTTACCTTGATTTAAATGTTTTCATCACATCATCACTTGCTACTTATAATTAGTTTTATAATTTCTGTTTGATTGTAACCCTTTGTATACGTTAAAGTTATCCTAATAGTTTCCAGTACCGTTCTTGGCATTTACAAGCACTTTTATTAAGTATTTTATCATATGGTTTTCAAATCATAATATTACATGTACAAATATAAACCTATACTAATAATATATTCTCTTACGAGATAAATAATTGTTTCATTTACCCCTTCGTACTTCCATCAAAATCCTGTACATTTATTGGCCGTTACATACGTAGAAGTTCAAAATCCCCAAGAAAGCGAATAATTTAAAAATGCTGTATAAGTATTATAAACTATAAACTGCGGGAATTTATACAAAATAAGAAAGAAACTTCCTTTCATTTGTACCGGGTGATCCTTTTATTTGTACAGTAATGTACGAAAACGTCATGTAACTTGGTCAGTCGAAGCAACTTCGCCTTTTTAAGAAGTGTTGAGAGCTATGCATATTAAAATTTGCCACCTAATATATAGATGCTTCATAGTTAGAAGTTGGTATATGATAAGAGTAGTAGTTGTAGTGAACAAGACTAACACGTAATGTCGTTGGATATAAGATAATAAATATATAAAATATAAATAAATAAAATAATAAATAAATAATAAGATAAAATGCAATTAGTGGAATACAGATAAAGAATGTTGGAGCACTTCCGGATGCGAATTATATACGACGTTTTGCAAGGACATTTAACTGAGAGCAACAATTACGAGGCAAGCATTTATTTCTTTCGAATAAAAAAATGTTAAATAAACATAAAATAAATTTGCTCAAATGGATGCTTTACATGAAGAAAATTAATCGTATCAGCCGGGTCCCCATTATCTCTAAACATCATTGAAAATATTTCAAGGTGATTCCCCCGTAAAATTAAAACAGAAAACAAAAATAAATGCGATAAATTCCATTAGAGTATGTTTAAAGTTTGTTTTAAAGTTTGCATAATTAGCTACCAAATGGAATGTTTGTCAAGGTAATTAGCAAAAGTGGAAGTCACATGCATAATTAAATCTGTTTGTTTTCACTTTATATTATTGTTTCATTCCATGCATATTAATTATGCTTGAAGTTGCACTAGCAATTTATATTTTTTTGTGAAATGTTAGTTCATAAATAAATTTTAATTAAAGCCGTACTTAAATTTGTTGATTTTAATCAAAACTTCTACATAAAGTTTAAATTTAAAATCCATCAAGTCTCACAGGGTTTATTTGCTTAAGCAATCTTCAAAATTAAAAACCGAGGCAATACTAGGTAATTCCCAGTTCAATGACTTTTGTAAGCAAGTATAGTGGTTAAGAAATATGGTAGATTGTGATTTTTTTCTCTGCAAAACAATATGTTACGTAGGCAGATAACACTAAAGCAATATCTAAACTGCGAATAACGCACATATGAAAGTTGAAACCCCCTTTATAACATGTGACAAAAGAGAACTTAAGTGGAGTATTTTCTTAGTGATATAGGTTACATATAGCGTTTCATTAGAACCTCAATTTCACTATCAGCTTAAATTTTGTTTAGTTTATTGATTGATCTTCAGTTACAACTACGATGCGTACATATAATTTCAAACTACAGTCATTTTGTTGCATTATTACTTTAATATCTGTAACAGGGAAAAATGAGAAACAGTGCAAAGACGTCATAATAATTACGTATTCTGCTATAGAATTATCACTTTTATTTATTGTAATACACAGGATTAAATATTTAAGAATCCAGCTAATTTATCTATACTTCAATATTTATTGTTTCTCCTTTGAATTCTTTTGCTACAAGAGAATGTTATTCTACCGTTGATTGGTAATTCTATCCTTTTAAAATTCGAGTTGTGTAATTTTTTCCCAAATATAAATGCTATTCTCAATTCTGATATACCTACGGAACGTATCTTTAACATCATTAACAAATATTTGGAAAGTCACCAAACAAAAATATTTAACATTGGATATTTATAAGCACTACACAATATACTATACTATTCGGTACAAATTGAATATAAACTCCTGCCCAAAATTCAAAATTAACACACCACTAGGAATATTGTGTTATTTCAGTCATTATTCAATTTAGCATTAAGTGTGAAAAAGTGAAATACATATTGGATGAATTAAGTAAAACTTAGCCCGTGAAAGCAAAAAATCAAAAATTATAAAAATCTAAAAAAAAAACAAAATTTGAATGTATAAAAAAATGGTAAGCCTTAATAACTCGTAGTGCCTCGTTGAGACTTTATAATTGCTTGCTTGCATTCACTGGAATAAGTCACTTATTAAATTCTGGATGATTTCTTGGGCAATGTTTTCTTATTCTAAAAGTATAGCATGCTCCAACTCTTGCAAGCTTATTAGGGCAAGCGCATGACACCAGGACGACTTTTTCAGAACATCGTAAAAGTTTTCGACCGGGCTGCGAAGGTTTGAATTTGACTTGATTCAGTGATCTAACACAGGTACTGCGGCATGAGGTCTTGCATTATTTTACGTGAAAATGAAGACAGCTCCTATAAATGGCATAAACATAAACTAGTTTTGAATTATCCAGACAGAATTGCGTATTCATGGACCGCGGACGAACAGTGATTAATTATATGCGAGCGTCATACGCGCATATAGCGAACCTTAATCTGAATGATCTATGATTGTGATAAGCAGTGGCGCAGCAACAGGCTATTTTCTTGCCATTCAGGCCCATTTTAGTCTTTTCCTAATGCTTAAAACGTTCTAACATTTCTGACAGCTTCGAGTTCATTATTTAACTCTGAACATTTTCCGTATCTTAATATAGGTTGGTAGAGGAAGCTCTTATCAATTCGACTTCTTTCTGGGCTGGGGCACGTTTTTTGTGATGTGGTTCATTTTCACTAAATCTTATAACTATTCAACTAGTTATCGAATGACTAATACTTAACAAATTTCATATCTAATACATACTTCTTCCCACTTCCATCAATGTTATAAATAAAGTACTTGATTAATTTGTTTTAACTAAGTGATTATATTGATTTAGGGAACTAATCCACTGACTTTATGAATCGAAGACAAAAACGAATGTGCACTAGAAAGGTGACTTCGGATAGTACACTCACCATACGGAAAAGTATCGCGAACAAAATAGTAGTTTTTCTCGTAGCTGTGTAAATGACAGAATCTTAGTCACAAAAGTAACAAAATACCTACTTCGCATAAATAACATATGATTTCTTACAATAAATACTAATATTAATAATAATTAAAATAAATTAGATAACACTAGTGGTGAGTTAATTTTTAACATTTGCAGCAAATTTTGATAACGGTATTATTAATGTTTAGCAGGAAAGTTTCATAGACAGTTATTTGTGTCAAAACACTCAAATCTAATAAAGTAATCAAATACTTCACTGATACCACTAATGGAATATAACCTTTTATTATATTATAAAATAATATAAGTATTTGTTAAATTCATGTTTATCTGTGAACTTAAAAAAAATGGGGGCAGTGCAACCCCACTAATACAAAAAATAGTATATGTTGCGTCATCTATTGGCTTAACGCAGAACTCCGTCATCTTTAAAGTTGAAAAATTAAGAATATTTGAGTTTGCATTAGAACAATTATTTGCATTTCTTTTTTTAGAGTTGATTCTAATACATATAATTCTCAAAGACCATTAATATCAATAATACGATGCAGGTGCAGCATATTTATATATACCATTATAAATATCATAGCACGTATCTATAACATTTTATTTCAAACTTTATTATACCAAATTATTATCGCAACATTTATCGACTACAAAACTAGCAATAAATAACGCATAAAAGAATTAATAACAGGTGGTTATTTTTCCAAATGGAACTATAGGCGCCACCTGGAATAAAATGGCAGAAACATACACCGTTTTAATCTCTCTTCTTCGCTTGTGTGAGTGAACAGAGGGGTAAGTAGAATATCGTACCCGGATGCGTGTAACGGAACCCTTTATACGTGGTAAAATTTATTGATCTTTTAATTTCTATTAAAATGATTTAATTATCGCTAGAGTGGTGGATTTTAAGAGACTGATTAGATAAATCACTAATTTATATCTCAAGCGATACTGAAATTAAATTTCTGATACATATGTCCTTTTTTGTGTTACGTGATAATGCACAACTTTAAATATCGCTGCATTTATTTATATCTATAAATGATGTGAAATTTAATTAAGAATCAATTTTAATTCCTTTAGCATATTATACGCTGTTTCGATGCAAAGCGCTAGTAGTTTTAATAAGAACATTTTTAATACAAACGGTATCTCATACGAACATTTAACGGTATATTAGAGGTATAACTTTTCTATAAAACAAACCAGTATGTATACTACATATATTGACATCAAACCGAATCACAAAAAATAAAATAAAGCAAGTATAAGTACCGAAATAAATAATTAACAATTGGTGATAGGTAGAGACCAGATTATATGCAAAGTGCATATATTTTATTTTATTTATTTATTATATTTTACGTTTATTTGTAGATGTCTTACACTGGTTAAAGTTAATTAACGCTAATTAACTTTGATCAGTGTAATACATCTACAAATAGACGTAAAATATAATAAATAAATAAAATAAAATATATGCACTTTGCATATAATCTGGTCTCTAGTGATAAGCATTATATTTTGTCTTACGCTATTTTTAAATATTTATAGTAATAATAATAATTGTTTATTGCCTAAAGGCCAATTACAGGACAAATTTATAAAATTCCTGTTTAAAATTTAAAAAAAGGAAATATATTGCCTACAATAATATTTGCGATAAAAAAAGACAAAATATATAACGTGACAATACTATTGTATTGTAATATGAGAACAAGAAAAAAAGGAGACACAGAAATGGATCCACATCCCGTTTATTTGCGTCGAGCAAAATTAGTATTAGCTCTATATACCTAGGTATTTGAAATACATATATTAAAGAAGCGAGTTTGACGAGTAGGCACTGCAAAGCTTATTTGCGCTAGAAGAGCTGTAATGCTCATGGTGGTCAGCAGAAGATAGAAAATTATGCTTAAAAAGTAGGCTATAATATACGCTGCCTCTTTTGGGGTACACGTTGTCCATTTCAACACTGAAACTAAACCTATCAATTTTTTGTAGTAGCATGGTGTGGTTAATGCAGTCGAACGCTTTAGAGAAATGTACGTAGATAAGATCCACCTGCTCTCGGTTATCAAGTGCTTAGCTAAGAAGCGGAATAATGCGTGCCAAGTTATAGTGATCGTCGACCTGTCTGTAACAAAACTGTGCTGATGCTCAGATATGAAAGGAGTTATATAGGTGTATATATATATCTTTGTAAAGCAAATGTTCAAATATCTTAGCAAAATTGGACAGTATACTTATAGGCCTATAATTAGCAATGTTAAATCGGTCTCCCTTCTTAGATACGAGAGTAATTCTGCCAATCTTCGAAACCTTCAGAAAAGTTGACACACTTATCACTAGGTTAAATATAGTTTACTCTGGATAGGACTCACCACAAAAAATCTGGGTACTCCATTATCTCCAGTTGTCATATTTGATTTAAGTCTGTTGGTCCTGTTCTCCATATCTAATTGAGAGAAGGCATGAACATAAAGCTTATTATAATTAAGGGAAGGGTTGGAAGATCCACGTTGGAACACTTGGTTTATACATATTCGTGAAGTTATTGAAAAAGTCATCTACGATTTCGTTTGGTTGATTAAGCTGTTTGTCGTCATGTTGTATACTTCCCTGAATCCTGGAAGAGGTTTTCTTGTTGATAATGAAGCGCCAGAACAACTTGTTGATATTATTTCCAGCATCTGCTTAATACGCTACGAGACAAGTATTAACAATGCAAATTAGCTAAACTAAGCATTTACAATATTGCGTTAATTACTACATTCTTTTTGAAAAGTGATGCTCATCACAATGTCCTTCTATAGAGAAACTGACCACTTAGTGTCTAGTGATGTGGTATTTTGATAGCCAAATGGTGTTTAAACCGGAAGAACATGTGTATAGAGAAATTGTTACTGTAACTATCTTAATCTGACAAAATCTGACTTTTTTAGATATAAGAACACTTATATCATCAAAGTACCTACATAGCATCCTCGCCACTATTTTTAATTGTTTCACTAATGCTACTGAAGGATTTTGTAATCTTTCTATGCTATATAATTCAGATGAATAGTTTGTGAATCAATCCCAACTTGCGCGCTTTGAAATTTTATCCAACATTCTTTAATTGAAACTGATTCTTCATGATTGAAGTGTAATACTAAGGAATTTACTTTGTAAAGTTTTATAAATTTAAAAAAAGAAAATATATTGCCTGCAATAATATTTGCAATAGAAAATAGACAAGGTTCTCAAATACTAGGACAGTGTTAATGAAATTCTGAAATACGTTTATAAGACTTGAGAAAAGATTTTTTAGTGTTTATTACTAGACTATCTATATATGCTGAATATTTACGAATAGTCTCAGTGTGCACGTAACACTAAAGAAACTGCTTTAACATCACCTTATTTTCAATCCGGCAATTGTCCAATAAATTTATTTAGTTATGTAAACGTAGAGCAAACTGCTAGTGCCCTGTTTCGTATACATAACTGGTCTACAATACTGTATTAAACACTGTTCAATACGAATGCAACAAGGATCCGTACGCAACCAAATGTAGAAACTTATAGAAGTCATCGTCTTTTTGTCGTATTAGGCACCTAAGGAAACTGACACAAATTTGTATACTTCTAGAAGCATTTTCATATATTTTGAATTATTTTTTAACTTTTCTCTAAGTAGACCTTCTCAGAAGTAAGTACAGGAACATTATATGAAGTGTTTTACAATAAAATCGTGTTTAGTATTACAATTGTACTTGGTATAACCCTCCTTGATTCTTAATAATTCTTAATAATCTGTGCTTATTACAGCACTCCATAAAGCACGAAGTATCACAATTACTAACTTTACTAAGTTACCATATTTCATAATGTGATTGCAATGTTTTTCGTAGTAGGACTTGCTGATTCATTCTAAGAATATTGCCAACATAAATTTATAAATATTTCCTAATATTCTTTAATATAACTAGTAGCTTTCTATTCTAAATCGTATCAATTATTTGCTTCGAGAATAACCATCAAGTCGTCTGTGTGAGATGTGTAAGAAATTAAATAACCATCTAAAGCCGAGAAAATAATTTATGTATATACTATACTGAACAATCTCTTTCATTTCAGATGAAGACTCGCTTATACTGAACTTCTCGCTCCTTCGCTTTAAATGTATCACACTATACACAAGCAGAAGAAATACTAACACTGAAGAAAGTAGTACCGTCATGTAATTTCTGGTTCATCGAGATCACCACCAGGAACATCATCAAAGATGCAGCCAGCTTTTGGGATCAACTTCAAATGCAAATGACCAGATCAGCATCTGTAAATCCAACCATTACATACTTCTATTATAAAAAGGAAACAGATTCACTTCAATCTAAAAATCTTACTTTCAATTAATGGTGTAATTGGTTAAAATCTGTAGCAAGTATGGGCAACCTCTGATATGTTGTGGGCCAAACTTCAGTGTGCAAATACGTTCGCGGGCCGCGTTTAAAAGTAGTGCATTTTAAAGTAGTTTTCATAATTTTTAGGGATAGATATCAGACATGAAATAATACGACAATGTTATTATAATGCAATTTATGAAAATAAGAAAAACTCATTTTTTTAACTGTGTTTTTCGCGGGCCGGATCAAATTTTTCAGCGGGCCGGTTGTTGTCCACATACGATCTATAGTATATACCAATACTGATAGGTGGAAGACAAGAATGAAGGTGTTGTAAATCTTTCGCAATTAATTCAGTATTCCACGTTTATAGAATGTATTTCAGCATTGAGAGTATTGCAACAACGTATTGCATACATATGTGAAACATTCAGCACGTTCCATAACCCGCATCGTAACGGTGTTATTTCAGTTATATGCCCCATAACTAGAGATCGGATTAAATGCAAAGTGCATATATTTAATTTTATTTATTATTATTTTGACGTCTATTTGTAGATGCTTTACACTGTATAAGTTAATTAACGCTAATTAACTTTAATCAGTGTAATACGTGTACATATAGATGAAAAATATAATAAATAAATAAAATAAAATACATGCACTTTGCATATAATCCGGTCTGTGCTCATTACAATAATAGCCGATCACTTTAGGACATGGTTCAAATTTCATCTATTACTTAATAACATAGAAGTAACAACTAGACGAAAAAATCGTCTATTCGTACAATGTTGTTAAATAACAATTACAAGAGATAAACCTACTACGGCGCCATGTCGTCCTTTTCAAATTTATTTTTCTCTATTTATTAGCTGTGCGAACTATAAGAGACAGAACTCACTGAAGAAATTCAACAAAAAGTGAACGGTCATTAGTCTAAAGTTTATCTTTATCTGCTATGAAATCGCTTGCGATGTGAAACTAACTAACACACATAGACCGTATGAATTAATAAAATGTTGTATTACGGGCTAACCAATATTACAGAGAACCTACAACGTTGAATACGTCTCCACTATCCAACGACAATTTTGTGCAAATTTTGCCATCAGAAAATAGTTAAACACTGAGTAATTTGTTGAGACGTTATCTTAATTACCTCAAGTTAGTCAATAAAGTTTTAATTAAAGAAATACGAGGATCTTAAATAATTTATTAGCGAGTCCTTTCCTCTCTATATGGAAACATATTCAGGACGTGCATAAAGTATCAACTAGATCCAATAAATTGAATTAATTTTACGGCAGGTAATAACCGCATTAATTAATTAAATTCTGTATCCTGTAAAAAAAGAATTATTCTTTGCACAAGTATTTTACTGAACGTAAAAGCCAATTAATACGTCTTTGTCATTCTCTTTTTTAATGAAATTAACTTAAGTGGTTTTAGTCACTTCCAAAATTAGTTTTTGGAAGGCATTAAAAATTTTAACAATTGTTTATGTCTTCCATAAAGGTACATGATTACAATTTATTACTAAAGAAATCTTGAGAATCAACTTTTAATAACACTCGAAATACCAAATTCCCATTTAAAACATAATTTGAAATACAATTAAAATTTTCGAGTGGTTGAATTCTGTTTATTTTACTATCAATATGACTAAACGTTCTAGAGAATGATTTTGGTGCTTTTAACTCAGAACAATTAGAATAACATTCATCGCGGATACGATTAAATGTTCAGGATTTTAACGCGAAAAGCGTCATATGAAAAAAATGGCAGTGCAGAGACTAACAAAAAATTTAGCCGCTTACAAACAAAGATTAGATTTTCCGAAATTTTAAATTTTCTTAAGTCAATGGTAAACAATCTACTGCCGAAAGGTTTTCTTCTTAAAAATATGTACGTAAAAAAAAACAACCTTCATAAAAGAAAAGTTTAGTAAAATAGTTTCTCAGACTTTCACGGCGGTTTGTCATAATCGTAACGGTGGTCGGGTTCCGCCGTGTCACTAGGTTTTATGTCCCTAACGTTTCGCGAACAGCTGCAGTTCGCATTTTCACTATACAGTACTTTTGAAAATGCCAACCGCAGTTATTCGCGAAACGTCAGGGACAGAAAATCTGAAACTTTAGTAAATTCTTTCTGGTGATTTCCTATACACCATTCTTTTACAAACCTTTTGATTAAATATACGAGGTAGGCGCCATAAATTCTAGGCCTGATGTAGAAAAAAAGAAACTTGGAACGATATAAGAAATTTTATTTTTCAATGTAATCTCTCCTAACTTCTATACATTTACTATAACTTTTAATTAATAATTCGACACCCTTGTAAAAATAATCTGAAGTTTTTCCTTCAAAATGTTCGATAACAGCTGTTTGCAACTTACTGTCGTCCTTGAAACGACGTCCCCTAAGGTCTTTCTTTAAATTAGAAAACAAATAAAAATCACAAGGAGTCATATCCGAACTATACTGTGGATGTTCCAATTCTTGAAATCCACAATCGCAGATGGCAGCTTGTGAAACGGCGACAGAATGGACTGGAGTATTGTCGTGCAATAATCGCACACCGTTTGTCAATCTTCCACGACGTTTTGCACAAATACTATCCCTCAATTTATGCAATAAAGACGCATAATATGTGCTGTTCACAGTTGTACTGCGTTCTTTAAGGTCGATTAGCAAAATGGCCTCAAAATCCCAGAATATTGTACCCATCACCTTTTTCGTTGATTGAACGACTTTCGCCTTTCTGGGACGAGAGTCAAAAGGTCACCGCCATTCTGTGGACTCCCTTTTCGATAGAGGATTGTAAAACGGAACCATTGTTTCATCCCCTGTGACAATGGACTCCAAAATCAGTTGTGGGTCATTTCCACACATGTTTAAACACAACGGCACACATTCGACTCAACGTTCACGTTGGAGAGGAGAAAGAAGTCGCGGTACCCACCTTGCACTAATATTACTTATACCCAAATGGTCATGGAGAACTTGGCGAATAGTTGCTCCGGTAGGTTTGTTATTACTGCTATTTCGTTCACTTTCAAACGGCGATCTTTTAGCATCAAATCTTCAATAATTGAAATTTGTTGAGGCGTTATCACTGCAATTGGTTGATCCGACCATTCACTATCTTCCAAGGATCCTTGTCCCAAACGGAAATCTTTTGCCCACTTTTTTACAAGGGAATACGAAGGACATGAATCACCGTAAACGCCTGCTAAACTTTGTTTTATATGATTAGGCGTATGCCCTTCTTTTCTTAAAAATTTGATGACCGCGCGGTACTAAATTTTCATTACTTCAGACATTTTCATGTCCTAGTCACGTTGGTTGGCCGACTACTAAAAACTATTTCCCTTCAAACCGTCATATTTATAGCGTAAACCTCGTGTATGTGCATGCATGCCGTAACGGAGTTTGAACACGCTTGAACCTGTATAAGCCTGTCAAGCCGAGAATTTATAGCGCCTACCTCGTTAGTAATTTACTGCGTTTTTGATACTTCCTATTAAGCTAACCTTTTAGCGTTTCCTTTTGCTATATTTTCAACGTATTCTACACATCGGTTCTGTCAAGTATGTACACTACTTGGGTGACAAGGCAAGCCAAGACGTATCGAACGTTTTACGTTGGGACGTAACTACAGTTAATCACAGTGAAAACCGTCCACCTACTATTACAGATTAATTTGCTGTAAAACCTGGTTTAATTAATTTCATATTAATATGTGTAATATATCATTCTATAAATTAGCCTATATGTTATATAGAATATAGAAATATAAAAATTTTTATTCGTATAATATCCAAAAAGAACATCCATTGGAAATAAGTACAATATTGACGATCACAATGAAAATCATCTACTTCACAAGATGCACACAAATTAAGCATTATTATTTTTTTGAATTATCCTAAGAGTACTTAATATGCACTAGGTTATCCATTACTATTTTCGACGATACTTATTATGTCGTTCAAAGAAAACAACATCAATTCATTACTTAGTTCGGGTATTTTTTTTTACTATTCTTCTTGTATTGCATGTTTGAGTTGTTGTTTATGTGAAGTGGCAAGGTTTTTCTGTCTAAATTTTAAATCTTCTATGGCAAGAATTTGTGTTGTATTACTTTCAGGTCTGGCGATTGCGGTGGAGTTTGCAAAACTTTCAGGCAGTTGTAAAATAGCCATCATACAACATCGGACTTATGCTTAAATTTATTATCCGAATAAAAAAGAAATGTGCTTTCTGCTCTTTGTTTGACATTTTTCTGTAATATGTCTAAATAAATAAATAAATAAAATGAATATTACCCCACAACATTTTCGATCTTCCTCCGTCTTTTATGGTTGATGTCAAATTGTTTGGTTTTAGCTGTTCGTGTGACTTACCCGCCATTTTTCCAAAATGAGATGTGCTTTCCTATATACCCGTCTACGAATTAGACATTCAGTTTCCTATTGTTATCGCTGGCAGACGACTTCTTTCTAGCCATACGTCCATGGGATTCATTTTTCGTAAGATTCTTCTAGTATTTTCTCGGGATGAACTTTCTTTCCCGAGCATTGTTCTACTTCGTTAGGTGGTTTTGGTGCGCTTTTCTTTGCGATTCTTGTTTATTTCTTTTAAAATCCGTTGTTCGTCTCTTTTGGTAAGAATCTTTTTGAATAAGTTCTGCATTTGATGTATATTCTTTTATCGTCAGTCCATCTCTTTAATACGAGGGAGACCGGAAATGTTTCCGGAATTGACAAGAACAACACGGTATTGGTGTGGTTTCTATTTTTATTTTTCGATGTAGTCTCCTCGAAGATCAATACATTTTTTCAAACGGTGCCGTCCGAAAAGAAGGTCTGCAGAATAGTCATCTGTAGCGGCGATGACCTCCTCATTTGAGGTAAATCTCCTTCCTTTCAGTGATTTTTTTCAGGTTTGGCAATAGGAAAAAGTCGCGGGGGGTTAAGGCCGGTGATTATGGAGGATGAGAGACTAATTCGTAGCGCCACTCATTCGATTTGAACACGACGATGCGGGATGAGTCAGTGCATTGTCGTGGTAGAAAAGCTCTTTTTTCCGCTGCGTTTTTCATTCAATACTGCATCGAATCGGATCAATAAATCGCTGTAGTATTTCCAGGTGATCGTCCTTCCCTTCTGCAGATAGTCGATGAGGGTCACACCTTGGAAATCCCAAAAAATGGTCGCCATGACCTCTCCGGCCGATGGAACGGTCTTTGGTTTTTTCGGAGCCGATTCGCCCTGAAAAGTCCACTACTTTGATAGTTCCTTGGTCTTCGGTATGTAGCAGTCGATACAAGTCTCATCCACGGTTGCGAAACGCATGAAGAAATCCCTTGGATTGCGTTGGATCCAGACCAAACATTCCTCCCAAACGGTGACCCGATTTCCGATCCATCGCGCCGAAAGCTTCTTCATACCCAAAATTTCGTGTAGGATATGGCCAACGCGTTGTCCTGAGATGGCTGTTGTCCCTGCTATCTCTTTCAGCTTCAATCGGCGATCGGCTAACATCATGAATCTTGTCGATCATTTCATCGTAGGTAGCGGTTTTTGAGCGTCCACTACGCCACGTTTGAACACGCTCACCCGGAAGATAATGGAGTACATCCACCATGAATCTCTAGGGAAATATTTCGAATTTCCGTGGACGTTTTCCCAGCCATCCAAGAGTGTTCGATTTTATCCTTTTTGCGAAACCGCCCGACTGGCTACACAAAACACACTCTTAAACAACAACTATTGACAGTAGACGTCTGAAATTTTTACAGTTGCCATAAAAAGGGTTGCCCTTGCCGTCCAATGAATCCGCTTCAACCTTCGAACCTGAATAAAAAAAAACTTTGTTATTGACTTGCCACCTTTTAGTATTGTAATTTGTTGTGTAAGTCCTTTTACAATTTCAATTTACACTTTTTTGTTTTTTGCATCAGTTTTAATTCTGTAATCCTTTTCAGGAGTGTCTTGGCCTGATGATGTGCAAATGTTCATGACACTGGTAGCCATTTACTGATTAAGTTGTCGGAGATACTGTGAGATTGGTCCCGTTCTCTTTCCCTTTTCTTACATGTTGATATAAACTCATACCGAGTCAACAACGTTTCTTTAATGTTTAAATATTTTTGAAATATAATCGTATCAGAACACACTGTTGTAGTAACTGACATGAAACACAGGATTTTTTCCTGTTTTGACCTATTTCTGCAGCTCGACGACTTTGGCCATGAGCGGTTATATATTTCCATTCAAAACGCATTCTTTGTTAACTTAATATGATCTCAAAATATAATGTTTTATATATTTGTGTAGTGTATATACGCGCTGCAAAATTAGAAAACATAATTTGTCGCCATTGGTTGTGTAATGAAAAATAGCAGAAAATGTGCGTTTGCTAATGGGTGGAGGATTTTTATTGTAACTAACTGTGTAAGAAAAAGTCGTAATTATTTAATAGGATTATAAGAAATAACAGCATACCCTCTTGTAGAAGAAGATGGTAGGAAGTTTAACACATGGGCTGAAAAGTCCCGGGCCTAACACATAGATGACGCTAGTTTTATTGCAGTCGCCTTCCTCTCAGTTAGTACTAACCTTCAAAAGACAGCTGTTAAAATTTCATAATATTCTATTCATTAGTTTGAGAGGTATTGTGCTCAGAGTCACGCTACTTTTGTTAATTTCAAAACAATGGATCAAAAACAATTTCGTGTTTTAATTTTACACAGCTTCTTGATGGGAAAAAATACCATTCAAGCGAAGCAATGGCTTGAAAAGTGTTATGGGGACACCGCTCCATCAGAAACAACAATAAAACGTTGGTTTGCTGACTTCAAACGTGGTCGTAGAGACACCGATTATGCAGAACGCAGTGGACGTCCAAATGAGGCGGTAACACCAGAAAACATCAACAAAAACCACAAAATCGTTTTGAATGATCGAAAAGTGAAGTTTCGTGAGTTAGCTGACATCGTAAAGATATCAAAAGAACGTATTGTCTTTATATTGCATGAGCATTTGACTATGAGAAAGCTCTGTTCAAAGTGGGTGCCGCGTTTGCTCACTGTTGACCAAAAACAAGAACGTGTTGATGATTCTGAGCAGTGTTTGACAATGTTTAAACATAACAAACCGGAATTTTTGCGTGGAAATTTGACAATGGATGAAATATGGATCCATTACTTCACTCCGGAATCAAAACGATCGTCATCTGAGTGGACAGCAACTGGTGAACCTCGTCCAAAGCGCCCAAAAGCACAACAATCGGCTGGAAAGGTTATGGCCTCGGTATTTTGGGATGTGCGTGGTGTAATATTCATCGACTATCTTGGGAAAGGAAATACCATCAACAGTGAATATTATATAGCGTTATTGGAGCGTTTGAAGGCCGAAATTGCAAAGAAACGACCGCATATGGCAAAGAAAAAAAATGTATTTCATAAAGACAACGCACCGTGTCACAAGTCAATCAAAACAATAGCAAAACTACATGAATTGAACTTCGAATTGCTCCCACATCCACCGTATTCGCCAGATTTGGCTCCCAGCGACTACTGGCTGTTCGCAGACCTCAAAAAAATGCTCGTCGGTAAGAAACGTCGCACGAATGAAGAGGTTATCGCTGAAACGGAGGCCTATCTTGAGGCAAGAGATAAATCGTTCTAGAAAAGTAGTATTGAAATGTTAGAGCGGCGCTGGAATGATTGCGTTGCTCTTGATGGAGATTACGTTGATGAATAAAGCTAATTTTGAACCAAAAAAACCGTGTTTTCTTTGTTAGGCCCGGGACTTTTCAGCCCATGTGTTAGTTGTTCTTTTACCAAGCAGTGTGAAATAACGCGTGTTAAAACCAGAGTAACTAGTTCGTATAAAATGAAAGGTATCGACGCTTAAATCTATTAAATTTTTTCTAGAAAAATTAATTTCTCAAAGCTAAGACACCTTAGACTTATGATATGGTATATGGTGGAATTTGCAGTTGAAAGAGCTGTTTGATGAATTCGCAATATTCAGGACATGCTGTTTAAAATACAAAAATTTATGTGCGCTTCTAATTGCGTGTGAAGTTGAAAATATTTTTAGAGGACTATAGTTCTACTGTTTTCAAAACTAAATTTAACAGATTTATTAGAAATAATTCTAAATTTAATTTAAAATGTCGAAAAGATCCCGATAGTATTAAAGGTGCCACATGATATAAAGCCTAAAATTAATTTCAAATATTTTCTTTACAATACCTTTCATGACTGATTTATTTGAAGTTGTATCATACAATCAAACTGCTAGTTTTCTATGATAAAGTATATCATTAACATTATTTCAGAGAATTATCTCTGTATTTTGACATTTATATATATATATATATATATATGTATCAAAAAATCTAAAGGTGTATGTACACAAATATATCCTCCGGCGTTAGCCAACACGTCTGTTTAAATATTCTATCCATATATCTGTCACTAGTATAATGTTCTTTTATAAAATATCGGCTGCATTTCGAGCAAGATTATATTTTAAATGACTATTAATAGCCCATTTTAAATATGTATGCATTTCATCGTTATACACACAGGCATACGTATTCGTATTCGAACGTCGTTCTAGTGCTACACTTATCATAGAATGGACGACCACACACGGCAGTATAACAACGTCTGATAATTAATACTAATTTTATTTTATTGTCTAACACACGTACTTGATATCGTTCAAATTTACGATGTCCGCCACACAAGCATAGTATAATGACAAAGGCGATGATATTAAACGTTGTCGCCTATATTTTAAACGGTAATTTATAATAACTATTTTTTGTACATCTGCGCTCATAAGAAATTCTTTCTTCGTAGCTGTTTCTTTATTCGTTCGTACAAAGAAACATATGGTTAACTGAATTATTTTCATACAACTTAACTCGTCGTAATTGGGTCCTTATATTTTATTTTCTTCTGAGTATGAAATTACGTTGTGGATTTTCAAAAAGATATCGTCGACTAGCGATTAATTGGTTTACTATTTAGCATAATGTATATTTGTTGCTCCAAGGTGACCGTATTTGAATTGATTAAATCTGTGGAAGGTATTGTTATGATAATATACACCGTATTTTTCCTTCCAATGATAAATTTACATTATAGTTCAGAAATAACAATGCATATGCATCTGCGTGCATAGTGGAAACCTGGAATATATTTCATTAAATTTAATTGTTACTAGAAATTGCACTGATTAAATTTGTTAAGTGTATTTGTATTAGATTTCATTTCATTAGCTTGCATTGAAATAAACCAACCAAACGTTAGGTAGCATCTACAAGTAACGTTGAACAAACACATAAGTCTTCCGCAAATCAACGTGAACTGGTAACTTCTAGTGCATCCTGTACAATGTAGAATCAGCACTTACGAACGTTCAATAAACATTTAAAAATAACTTCAACCTCATCTGTAAACAATTTGAAGTCAACATGGGAAAAACGTTGTGTCTGAATATAACTTTCTAGTTGTGCGCTAATTTTAAATAAACTAAGGATAATGGCAAATAACGAGTCTTACAACGTTGTAGTGTACATATGCGACACTTCCTTTGCTGAAATAGACTTCACTAAAATATAAAATTTTAGGTATGTGAAGTCTATTTTCCTTATTGTAATTTTAGTGAAACGCAATAAAAGTTTGCTATCTCCAAGATGAAAAAAACTCTAAGTGAGGAATAGCACGTACCAGATGTATGCATAAGTTTTTTCCGGTTTAACTAAGATATGGCGCCAGCGAAAAGTACGCACCATATTAATTTGACACATACGTCATTTTAAAAACACATCTAAAAATGCCTAGAAAATAAGACTAGAGATAAAAACGCTATTGAATACAGCTTCTCATGGTATTGGCGAAAATCATTCAGGTGAAAGATAATAAGAAGAGACAAAAAACGCAAACACACGGACATGTTTTTCTGCCTACCTGGCGACATCAGCGTGATTTCAAGCGGTTTTTTAGCTCAACAAATTGCACTTTTCCTCTCTGGTACTATCACCATATCTAACGTTACAGCTGAAGCGAGTCTTCCTTAGCGCTAACTAGTTCTAAAAAAATGAAACACTTGTCCGCCATTACATGGGTTACTAGTCCCGAGAGGGCGCGGACAAAAAGCAGTGCATAGGGTAACTAAACATGTGAATGATTTCTCAGGCTTACAGTGACGTATTAATTATTTACCTTTGGTGTTACTTTCTAGGAATTTTCAGGTGTGTTTTTAATACGGGTAGATAGAAACATGTCCGTGTGTTAGCGTTTTTTGTCTCTTCATATTGCCTTTCTCGTGAATGATTTTCACCAGTACCATGAGAAACTGTGTTCAACAGCGTTTTTATCTTTGGTGCCATACGTAATTCCGTTTCAACTACAAACAAGTTGACTCCCCCAAAAACTAGCGTCTTCGCTGTATCGTTCAGTGATAATATCGAGCTTTGTAACTGAAAAGGAACATTTGCGGCACGCATTACTTTTCTTATTTAATCAAAAGAGAGAGGCTGTTGAAAGTCATCGTTTGGTGGTATAAACATATGGTGAACACACTCCATCGATTGGAACATTTGAGACGTAGTTTCGACAATTTGAATGTGGTGATTTCAATGTGAAAGACAGTGCGAGAGTAATTGGATGATGACTCAACTAAAAGTCAATGGCGATTAACAGAAGTATTACATGTGTCACAAGAAACAATCAGCAGACGTTGTACGAGTAATAGCGGACATGAATAAACTCGGTAAATACGTCACACACGACTTAGATGGACGTCAAATAAAAAATTACAAAATCACCTGTGAAATACTGCTTCAACGCCTCGGAAGGGAATTATTTCTGTATAGAATTCTGACGGGTGACGAAAAATGGATTTATATTCAAAACCGGAGACGAAAAAGTCATGGCATTCACCTGGCACAGCCGGTCCTTCAACACGAAAGCCAAATCGCTTCGACAAGAAAACCATGCTCTGTGTCTGCAGGGACCAGAGGGGTATTGTGTAACACATGGGCTGAAAAGTCCCGGGCCTAACACATAGATGACGCTAGTTTTATTGCAGTCACCTCTTTCTCAGTTAGTACTAACCTTCAAAAGACAGCTGTTAAAATTTCATGATTTTCTATTCATTAGTTTGTGAGTTATTGTGCTAAGAGTCAAGCTACTTTTGTTATTTTCAAAACAATGGATCAAAAACAATTTCGTGTTTTAATTTTACACTGCTTCTTGATGGGAAAAATACCGTTCAAGCAAAGCAATGGCTTGAAAAGTGTTATGGGGACTCTGCTCCATCAGAAACAACAATAAAACGTTGGTTTGCCGACTTCAAACGTGGTCGTAGAGACACCGATGATGCAGAACGCAGTGGACGTACAAATGATGCGGTAACACCAGAAAACATCAAAAAAATCCCCTAAATCGTTTTGAATGATCGAAAAGTGAAGTTGCGTGAGTTAGCTGACATCGTAAAGATATCAATAGAACGTATTGGCTTGATATTGCTTGAGTATTTGACTATGAGAAAGCTCTGTTCAAAGTGGGTGCCGCGTTTGTTCACTGTTGACCAAAAACAAGAACGTGTTGATGATTCTGAGCAGTGTGTGGCCATGTTTAAACGTAACAAACCGGAATTTTTGCGTCGATGTGTGACAATGAATGAAACATGGATCCATCACTTCACTCCGGAATCAAAACGATCGTCATCTCAGTGGCAGCAACTGGTGAACCTCGTCCAAAGCGCCCGAAAGCACAACAATCGGCTGGAAAGGTTATGGCATCGGTATTTTGGGATGTGCGTGGTGTAAACTTCATCGACTATCTTGCGAAACAGTGAATATTATATAGCGTTATAGGAGCGTTTGAAGGCCGAAATTGCAAAGAAACGACCGCATATGGCAAAGAAAAAAATTTTGTTTCATCAAGACAACGCACCGTGTCACAAGTCAATCAAAACAATGGCACAACTATATGAATTTAACTTCGAATTGCTCCCACATCCACCGTATTCGCCAGATTTGGCTCCCAGCGACAACTGGCTGTTCGCGGACCTCAAAAAAATGCTCGCCAGTAAGAAATTTCCCACGAATAAAGGGGTTATCGCTGAAACTGAGGCCTATTAGGAGGCAAAAGATAAATCGTTCTACAAAAGTGGTATTGAAATATTAGAGCGGCGCTGGAATGATTGCGTTGCTCTTGATGGAGATTACGTTGATGAATAAAGCTAATTTTGAACCAAAAAAGCAGTGTTTTCTTTGTTAGGCCCGGGACTTTTCAGCCCATGTGTTATTATGAACTCTTGAAGCGCGACGAAACCCTTAATACATAACACTATTGCCAGCAAATGATTAATTGAAACCGCACATTAGTCAAAAGACCACCGGAATGGGCCAGAAGACATTAATTATTAATTTTCTTACGCGATAGTGCGCTATCTCACACAGCAAAACGCAGCACTTCAGAAATTTTGGGGAAGCTAGAAAATGGCTTGACGAATGGTTTGCAACAAAAGACAAAAAGTTTTTCTACAATAGTATCCATAAATTACTTAAAAGATGGGTGAAATGTGTAGAAGCCGATGCCCAATATTTTGAATAAAAAAAATTAATTTCCCTTGAAAATTACGTGTTTCTGTTTAGCAAAAAAACGGAAAGACACATACCTGGTAGATATTACTTTGTAAACTAGCGGTATCTGAAAAAAAGCTATTGACATAAATATTAGCACATAAATAACGATGTTTTAATATTTTCCTTTAAGAAATATGAAGTAAAAGAAAGATTAAATTTGGATTGTGTTAGTTTGTTATAATGTTGACTATTTTTACTCCTGTATTGTATTTCATTTAGATTACTATGAAGAACACATTGAAAAATGCCTAGAACACAATACCTAATATAATGCTGCTAAGTACAGCTACTCATGGCATTGGTGGCATCATTTACGAGAAAAACAATGTGAGGGGACAAAAGACGCTAACACGCGAATATGTTTCTGCCTACCCGCCGTCAATATACTTTACTTATAGTGTATCGTGGTAAAACGAAACGGAAGTCAAAACACACATAGACGAAGATACGGAAAAAAAATTGATAAATCGTGCTGTATTAATCTGCAATAAAAGCAGAACTGAATATATAATCTGTAACAGAAGGAAAAAGAAACGGGAACTCACAGAGTAAATTCGCAAACAACAAAGAAAACCAACGGATTAACTTATTTGAGACCAAGGATATAAAACAAGTTAAAGTGGAACACACACATCAACGCGTTTGCGAAACAGAACATAAATACAATAGCTGCTATAGCAAAAAACTAGACATAATACCAAACTAACTAAGGAAACTCGTACAAAACGCGCTGTTTATGTACATCTAGCAATAATTACTTGATGACCATCTGGAGAGATAAATCAAACTTAAATAAGATAGGAAAGCAATAAAACAAAATTCTTAAAGATGCAGTATTCCATAGACATGCGAAACCCAACACAGGCTTTTCATTAAAAAAAGTAGGAATTGAACACCAATCAATGACTAACACTGAATAGTCTACTGGTACTTTATAAAATTGAAAAACACTTTTCCAAAACCAGCATTAAACTGGGAACACATAATGTCGTACACAGCTACAAAACCAGATCTCATTTTCGAACAGAAAGATTCAAGTATCAGATGTTTTCACAGACGCTATCAATAAAGACAATAAACTTATATTATAAATTACCGGATGAAGTAAAACAACTCGAATATGAGACATACAAAAATAAAATAAAATATGTGATTGAGTACAACATCCCATCACATATTGAAGGGTACAGGATATACTTAGACAAGTGACATTTTAAGTCCTCGAGACAGTTAGACCGGGACAGATCATCGGCCCATTCATTACGATTTGAAAAAAGGGGGACAGAAGCCTATATACTATACACTCGTGTACTTATACAACATGTAATATGACATTTTTTTACATAACGTTGACGTAAATGTATAAAATAACGTTGGTGTTTATCAATACTTCAATTATAAGTTTGAAATGTTTTTAATTTAACGTTCACAAAATATCTCGTTATGACACTGTTGTGACTGCGCAAATGTTTTCTTGTAAATCACTAATCAAAAATACGGTTTCGTTCAATGCTAACTTCTTAGTTTTGTATGACGTTGATTTGTAAATATACGGAACGTTAATACAATGTCATTTTCTGAGATAATTAAAACCATTGATTTGATTATACGTTTATTCGACGTCTTTTTGCGGTTGGTGAAAATATGGTTATAAAATTAACATTGTATTTGTCATATGTAACGCGTACTCAACCGTTACTACGTTGCAGTAACATGAATTTAACCAATGGTCCCTGGGTAACAAATTACAAAAGCCTTTAAAATAACATGATGCAGATTCCAATTAGTTCCAATCTTATAACAGAAAGGCTCCAGAGACTAGAGTTGGTGGAGATGCCGAAATGCTTAATCGTCTACGGATGATGTCCAACAGCACATCTTTCAAATAATTATTAAAAAATCAAATCCTACGGCCTCTGATGTAAAGGAAACATACTAAGCTCAACATCCAAGTAACGCACAGAGTTCTCCAATTGGATATCAAATGCATAATAGGGACTTCATCTACTCTGCTGAGAGACATCTCTAAATTCATCCAACGGATCTTATTCTACGGCAAACTGTTTGAAAGGTAGCTAGACAGCCTTCATTACCAAATCAAATGTTCGCGGTTGAGTTGGTTGTTGAAAACCGATCTCCTAAAGTTAAAATATTATGCGACGGGCTTGAAATGTAGTTTTTTTTTTGGGCTCCTTCTCATTTTCGACGATTGTGATGATCACTCACATAAAGTAGACCAATATCGATTAGCTTGATTTAATGAGGGACAAGGATTTGAGACCAATAATTCTACTCCCCGAAATGTGTCCAAGTGACAATAGTTTCCATATTCTGATATTCTTCTTAGTAATAAATATAGTGAACAGTCTTATAATAGGTTAGTTTTAGCATTGTCACTTAGAATATTGTCTCAAAATTGTAATCTATTATTGTAGTCCAATAATGCAACATTTCTACCAGAGCCAGTCTAAGAACTATTTGACTGTAGAAATCATTCTAACATTTTTGAATTATCATTATATGTGCACATTGTACTTTGAGTGCAGTGTGTTTGTATGTCTAAAAGGGTTGTTATTCATTTTCTAATATTTTAAATCTCGTTTCATTAAAGTCATCATTCTACTCAATCAGTATACCTTATATAATAACCAGGTTCTAAACAATAAAGTTCAGTCTTATAACAGGCCCCTATAAAATTGATGAGAAATCATACAATAGTATAAGCTCAATAACTTAAACCATTCACAGCAATAAAGTGGATATCGTGACTAAAGATAACTTTAGTATCAAGTGTGATTCAAATTCTTTATTTATTCACCCCCTTCCAAAGTTTAGCCTACTTCCAAGAAGGGTTAAAACTTTCATAATTTTCTTTTAGGGACCCCTATAGGAATGAACACTCACACATTAAGAACCATTTTTCAACGGCGATAATTTTAGATAGACCTCAAATAGGAAATGTATTTCAGATGTCAGTCTCTAAATTCCTAATATATACATTGTCGACGGGTGATAAAAATACAACGTTTAAAATTAAATCCTTTTAACTCTTTGACTATTCAAATATTTGTTTTCGCTTCGTGTTTCCTTTTTTGTTAATGTTTCACCGGAGTGGAAATGGACGCTGCCACGGTTAGTACTAATAAAATCCTAATCGCACTCCAAATGAACCATGTTGTAATGAAAACAAAGGAGATTCAATAAGTTGTATATACAGTGGAATCAAAAACGATTTGCCCACCTAGAGTGCGACCAATTCTATTTGACCGGAGAAAAATATGTGAACCAATACGTGAAACTCTTTACCCCTCACCTCCTTATCCTATATATTCGACTATATTACACTCATGTGCAACATTATATATATTTTGGTCTTTAGCAGCATTGTATGAGTTATAAGTTAGTTTAGTGTTCTTTGTAATTTCGTAACTTTATGAAGTCTCTTTTTTATTTCCCGTATCCAGTTTCATCTTGTTTCGTTTTATGTTCACCATTAATTGTTTCAGAGCTATAGCGTTTTCCATTTGATTTCCAGGTTAATAGTGTTAATTTTAATAATGGTGTCTATCATTTGTGTTAGATATATAATTTATTTTTAGATACGTTACAAACATGACTAACAGTAAATCCGGCCAGAGCGAAGCGCTCACAGTGCCGTAGAATATTATCACATTTTGCGATATCGAAAAGTCGGCAAAAATACATGTTTTCCGTTGATCAGGTTATAACTGGTGCCAACTATACAGGAAAATCAGAGAGAACAATTCAGGTTGAAGCACATTTTTCATCGAAGGATTTCATCGATATTGTCAGAGTATGATCTATTTTGATAGATTATACGGACAGGTATAAAAATACTAACTTTTTATGTGAGTATTTACTACATCATTGTTTTTCTGTTGTAGATATGTACTTCGCAATAAAATTCATTCCTTATATGCAGTTGATAAGCTAATGCCAATTCTAAATATTCTACACGCGTTCGTTATAAATGAAATCCAATTCAGAGGTTCGAAAGAAAATGTGATATAATTTCTTAGCTGCAATCGATGAACATACCATACCATTCACATATGTTAAAATACGAACTGCTAGAAATCGTTAGAAGGTACAAACTAATGCTGCAATATTTAAGTGATAAGCAGAGACCGGATTATATGCAAAGTGCAAATCTTTTATTGTATTTATTTATTATATTTTACGTCTATATGTAGATGCATTACACTGATTAAAGTCAATTAGCGTTAATTAACAAAATCGGTATCTGTCTCTTCCTTTCTTTATTTGCAACCATACATATGAAACACATGTACATACATATGTGCAAAGGTATGGTGCTTTTGTAAAGTAGTTTTTAATTGAGGTTAGCTTTTTATTTACAACAACGGACTAAATACTGACTGTCATTGATATGTGTATATTTATGTAGATATAGTCATGCAAAGAATTTATTTTCCCTTTTGAAATAAAAGCTCAGAAGCAAACTATACCTATGCATGCATCACTGTGTAAAAAATGAAAATAAAAAATACGAGTTAGCAATATCTACTAAGAGTCGTCTTCATCTAGCAGTTTAAGTGAATATGAACAGAAGTTTTCATGAATGATTCATATAAATTTAATGAATTGAACTAAACTTAATTTTTTGAAGGAGATACCTGAAACTATTCATAAAACATACGAAGGATGCTAAATTAAATACCACCAATGCTATTTTATCAGTTGAACAAATCGCTAAAAGCTCAGCTCATATTCACTTAAGATTATAAATGGAAGACGGTGTTGGTATCCATTTAAAGGGCTTCTTAACAAAGACAACCATGATTCAGTATTAAGATTTCTTCGGGAAAACTGCCTGGAGAACGATTTTTTCTTACTTCTGTAGAACTGCTGAAAAAAACAAAACAGCCTCCGTTTATTGCAGTTTCTTTACTTAAAATATTTCATGAACGTGCTGAATTGTTTCTAAGTGTTACTAGAGACACGTATGTATATATTTGACAAATAAATGTGTAGATACTGTAATAAAATTTCCTTTTGATTCATGTTTGTACAATGTATTGCATTAAATATTACTTTTATGTATGAATCTATGGTAGTAGAAGTGTTTTTATGACATAAAGAATGTTACCTTAATGGAACAAGATGTGGCTATACTGAAAAATGATGTTTATATATTTTGAAATTAGCAAACAAAAAGGTGAAGCTCCAATTTTAATTGTACGAGATGAAGTGTTATAGATAGATGAATAGAAGAGCGGTCTTATTGATAGAGTAAGTTGTAAAAATATACAGTGTAAATATTACAAAACAAGAAGGTAATTGAACTGCACATACAAGTTATTATTCAATAGGCTCCGTCACTTGTGATATTAGCTGTGAGAACCTGCATGAAAGAACTTTATTGTAACTCGTCGAATACAAGTAAAAACGGTAACAATGTTCATAGCACTGAAAACTATGGAATTTTTCTTTAAACCTGTTATACTAATTAAATGCGCAGGAAATAATTTGAATGTAGGACATTTGCAGATAAAAAAAATAGGTTTGTTAATTTTAAAACGAGAAAACATTATTTCTAAATTTATCGATAATAAATAAACAGTTTTACTTATAACGTTTATTTCTGCGTTTTTGTCTTATTAGTGGTAACTAATGTTTATTATTACTTTCTCCCTTGCGTACACATGAATAAATATTTTCTTATAATTGTTTTGTTTAAACTTTTGAAATAAGCGTCAAATTTTGCATGGAATAAGAAGTGTCCATCCTATTATGAGCAGTAGAGTACATATATCTAGAATATATGAATATAATGTTTCCAGATAAACTCGCACACATGGAATATGCGAAACATATTTCTAACCAGGAAAGATCTATTCTAGTCCAAATTAACAAAATTATTAAAATTATAACACAAGTTTACAGTACAACATCTCCATAAATTTTAGAGAACGACCCAGCAAGTGTTTCGTTTAGTGAAAATCCAGGGCAAACTGAAAAACCAGTCTCCGTGTGTGTGTGTGTTCCATACATATTAATTACTTAAATAGACTATATACGTTTACTACATTACTATGTACTATTCCAGTATATATTTTAATAATTAATACATAATTTGTAATTCATTTAGCAAGCTAAAGCTTTAAACGCTAATCGTTTACATAAAGATAATATAACCACAAACGTCAACTAATAACCAAATCTTCCAAACGGCATATTTTTAGAACTTTTTAATGATTCTTTATTCACACTCACATCATGTGCGATGATTGGTAATTTATAACTGTGATATCTGACCACTTTATGTAATTAAAGTACCTCTATTCATAAATTACATTAGATTTATATTTATTCGGTAATTACTGATTTGATTAATTAATGTGGTGTTGCACAACAACCTTTATGGAAAATCTTTCGTTAACATCTTTTAGTAAGTTTATAATAATTACTTGCTTTAAAATTAGTTTGAGATCCATCAGAATGTACAATAAAGAGATGCAATGTTAATTTTATTCGTCGATGTCGGAAACTACATCATAAGCCTTCATCAATTCAACTCCGTATGGCACCGATGAGAAGAATAATACAAAAGGTACGTGTCCAAACGAAGTAACTGTAAAATACATCAACCTGAAAGCGCGTTTGTGGCTTAGCCGCAGTTAAAGATTAATAATACTCTTGACTGACAAGTAAGGCAAGGTGCCTGTTCGAACGGTCATCCTTATAAACCGCAAAAACACCTCAATTATGTTTTTTTATTCTGATCGAACGACCAATGTTATGAAGAAAATTACAACGCACCCATAGTGTCTTCATCGAGTCTATTATTGAATAGGAAAAAATGTTAATTGAACACTTATGTGAACGAAATGATAAATTTATCGTTGGCGATATAAGTTCTTGTGCTGAAGGTTTCTTCGATTAACGATTCACTAAATGCGTTTGTGCAAATGGAATTTATTACTTGATGTTGTAGTTTCATACACTTCGCATTACGGGAAGTGAAGTGAGGAAACCCGATGCTGTTTGATCTAACATAGATTAAAATGGTAGCTACTTATAATTGGTATCAAATTTGTTTCATGTTCAAGAATAGAACGTCGAATGTATTATTGTGAATATCATTGCCCAATAACGTGGATGTATCTAATTGAAGCTGATAATTAATTTAATCACCTTAGCTAGAATGTATTAAATTCAATTTCATGGCATATTCTCATCTTAGAAAAATTACAACAAAAGGTAGTTATTGTTTATACCTAGCACTTAAGAACACATATTTTCATTATGAAAATTATAAATTATTACAAACAAACAAACTTGATAATTAATATTCAAACCCTTAATGCAAAGCTTAACGTTACATACAAATAAAATCTGCCTCCAATAGTACTTGACACGTAGAAAAAGTGATTGGTAATAATAATAGTTCATGCAGAAGTAGTGAGGTTAATTAGTCTATCAGGAATGTAGCTTAGATATTGCTGGCAGTTCATTGTTGTCTCGTTTTGCAAGACAGAAGCGAATGCGGTAATAACAAGTGCCACCACATTCTAAAAATAATAGTAATTTTCATCAACCAGTAGTTTTGCAGTGATAAGTAATGTAAATTTTAGTTTACTGGTTTTCTAAAGGATTTTTAACATTTAATGAGATATTCAGACAAAACTACCTTGTTTTTTAATCTATTCTTAAGATTGAAAGAAAACTAGAAATATTTTCAAGAAAAATCAATATAATATTCCTCCAAAATTTTGAATATTCATTGACAACCTGCAATATTACTAACGCCATAATACCTAATTTATAATGAAATATTGTGCTCACATCAAAAAATAAGATTAAGAATATTAATATTAGTATGGCTACAGTTCATTTAAATACGGAATGTAAGTGCGCGTAGTATATTATGAAATGCCGTTTTTCTTATGCTTATTACGATTTTAGTTTTATAGTAGAACCTCGATTCCTCAGGCCCCGAAAATGTACCGAGCTAACGCAATCCGAAAATTCTTTTAATAAAGGTCATCGTTAGCAGATGCGAAGGACTGATCACTTACAATTATATATATATAATAATGTTAATATATTATGTATTTATACATAATGTATTAATATTATTTATTTATATGCCCAAAGTAAAGCAACATTTCATCTAATTAACAACTATAATTAAAATTTTAATTTTTACTTGCTACTGCCACTGATACACATTAAATAAAGTTTATTGTCACACAAATAAGACAGTAAGAAGAAGGAAAAGAAATTTAGTTATACATTACAAAACAAAAGACAAAAAATGGAGTGGATGCAAAAGTGAAAGAAGGAACAAAAGAAAAAGTAAGTAAAAGAAGGCGAAAACCAGGAAGTAGTTGAAAAAGAAATGTAGGACGAAGGAAAAGAAGATGAAGAGGAGGGCGGAGCGAAAAGCAAATGAGTAAAACAAGAAAACATGGCTGAAAAGAGAAAGGTAGAGGAGAGCATAGAGGAAAGTGAAACAGAGGAACCATGGGCACTAGGTGGTAACAATCAATTGGATGTGAATGTAGATTATATAACTTACATAAATTAACAATTGAAATTAAAAATTATTTGTTGCATGTAAATTAAATAAACAATTAAACAGTTACTTGCAATTAAAACACAGTTAAGCATGTTACCAATGGTTTTTCCTGTATTGAAATAATTTTACATATAATTTTTGGCAAACACAATGTTCGTACACAGTTCGTATACAGTTGGGAATATTTATTGGCGTAGTAATGTTGAGTACGATGTAACGAATTTCTTATTGGACGACATCAATCATGTGAACAAGAAAGCCGGTAAATTGTGTATGTAGTGGATGATAATGTTAACTTATACTGTAGGGGTGTATCTATTTATGAAGACATCTAAGTAATATATAATTATACTACAATATATTTGTTTGTGGTAACTCAATTTTAATCGTATATAATATGCAAACATGGATGGTGCTTCAATCGAAGCTTTAAGCTTTTCCAGATGATAATATAAACGTAATCCGGAGTATGGAAACAGATGATGGCACAACATGTATAATACGTAGTTTTAGATCGATTAGTAATGTGGATAGTACCATACATATATGGCTATAAAAAAGGAAACAAATAAAATCATATACAATCGCTTTCAAAAAAATATCAGTCACTACCAACGTTGCCTGGGCCACAAGGAATTATATTTTCAAGTGCTGTTGCTGATAAACATTCGAGAAAATATTTATAACAAATATGATAATATCTCGATACATATATGTAGCCACAGTACTTAGATTTATAGCTTAGGGGGTAGGATTTATAGGTATTGCTTACACTTGGGAAATATTCGTTTTTTTTTTTTGTAAAATAACAAAATAGAAGTTATACTGTTTGCTTAATCAATTACAACTTGAAGGAGACAGTACCGACATATCTTTATTGGATCCAGGTGAATCATATACATATATCAATACAAGTAACTCGAATTTCTTTACCAGTAGCATTTCAGTATGGATTTAAGTAGTAAAATTACATATTTTTTAATGTTCCTTCTGAAAATTACATGCTCACTAAATTTGAGCGTATAAATTACATCCTGATTAAACTTATACTTGATAATTACTTAGTCATTAAATTTACACCAGAAAATTACAACCTTATTAAATTTACGTCTGAAAATTATATGTAAATTAGTTTTTACTCATGAAAATTACACTCACATTAAATATTATAGTAAATTTGGTGAGCACAATTCATTTTACATGACAAATCGTTAATAATAAAGTTGCCATCGATTTTACATGTAATTTTACTAGATCTTTCTTTAGAGTGTACAATACAGTGAGATTGGACGGCACTTAACATCTAATTTTATTATTTCCGAACAACTGTTTGACATATAAATGAGCTGAAATCCGTGCGTATGATGAATTCCTAAAGGTGTTGAAATATTTTATAACGTTTTTGATTTAAATAGTTTCGTAAATCTAACACTAAAGTTAGATACAATCTTTAAAATACCATAAATATGTCTTTCTGGCTTATATACAAGCGTTCAGATACGTTTAATGGTCCCAACTTCAAAGAACGAAAACACGGAAACTATGCATTAAATCATTAATTTTATTGCCCTTCTGTGCCAGAGTTGTGCTCCAGAGCAAATACCATTCATATCAAATTTCCTATCACGCACACTAATTAGAGATAGAAGAAGGAAGACTAAAGTAGAAAAAACGCTAATTAGTAAGGTAAGACGCGTTACAAACTTCACCATTAAGCATAAACAATCCTCTGGCTGTTGCAAATTACTTAGAAATCCTTGCATAATTAATTATGGTGGCCTGTCGTAACTACCACATGCAAAGCTACCAGTACTTGAACATAAATTACGCTTTTTATAGATATTTATGTACATATGTATATCGCTGTTAGATGATATGTCCTTACATATATAAGAATAGCGCCGCGTATTACCGCACATATGTATGTATATGCATGTGCACAATTTTATCTAAAAATCAATGGAAGGCCACGTCTCGCCGCCACCGTGAATGTTAGTACCATACGTTTTCCTTTAAGTCTCTCTGAAATTAATGTACATATTAGAGAGAAATGCAAAAGATTATGCAAATGATACTAGCTGCGATAGCATCCGAAAATATTATTTAAAAGTTTGATTAAAGCATATATGTATAGATATTAAGTATTTTTTAGAAGCAATTAGCATTCCTTTAGTCCTCACTTTGGCGTAATTATACCTACATTCTACATTTGGAAAGTTACGGAAACGTAAAGAGATCTTGTAGTTGAAAACTAGAAATGTACCTTACAAAAAGGACCTCATCTATATTAGAGTTCTGCTTATTTGATAATATGATAAGATACATATATATGTAGTTCCTGGTACTTGCCACAAGCAAATATACTTTCTTTGATAATGTTGACGTGAATTAAATAATAATTTATATGGAAATAATAAATATGTTAAATAAACATACGTTTCATTGCCAAGAGAAAGGAAATTCTTTAACTTTAAAATGTTGTAAGTCGTAATATTGACTAATAGAAATCTTATCAACCATTTTACAAAGTGCTATAGCCCGTACCCGAAATTGTGCCCGGTAAGTAGTAAAAGGACGTCCAACGAACGCATAATAATATCATCATGGTTAGATATTTCAAATTCTAATACAACCTTAAATGCTTTTATTTATTGATCACAAACGTAACAAAAATTACAACAATGAACATTACAAGGAATATGCTTAGGAGATTAAGAACCATAAAACTAAATAATATCACAAACATACGTTAAAAAGTAGCTACAAATCCTAATATAATTTGCTATGTATAAACCCAAATTGAACGCAAAACAATCTTCATTACAATGCGCTCTATTCAACACTGAATTCGAAATGCTGTTGAAAATCGTGGGGATAATAGCAGCTCTTTTCCAATACAGTCCCTGCCCATTTTATTAGGACCACTGAGTAATTTTAAGCTTTTGAGTTTCCAACGCGATAATTTACAAATACAAGTATAAAATTTGTGGATAGGGATTACAATGCGTATACCTGAGAATGTAGCACCTATTGACCTCTTACCTATTATTATCCCCCGCATGAATCGTTCTGTAGTGTATAGAGGATGGGTAGAAACAAGATTGAAAGATACAGTAATTCGGAGAATACTATTTAGATTGACTACTATTGTAGAAAGAATATTTATCTGTATATGTAACAACGTCCATTCCAATGTCTCAACAAGGAGTGCGAATATCCCCGCGTACAGTACGTAAACGATTGCACGAAGCCGGCTTAAAATGCAGACGCCCTCAGAAAAAGCCAAGATTAACACCGATGATGAGGCGAGCAATGGGCAAAACGTCATCAACATTACACAACTGAAGATTGGCAAAGGGTAAGACAAAATAACTTTAATGAATATGTAAATCAACCAAATATTTTTTTAAATGACGATTGCAAGGACTGTGTGGATGTACAATTCACATTCAACCGTGTTACCGACCAGTCGGTAACACGGTTGACAATGGGAGCCCACGTGCTCTCGAAACGCTGCGTTCCGCATAATTAATTAATTTGTGTGAGTGGAGTTTACTGCTATACCTGTCAAAATTTTTTTGTTCGAACAATGTGTTTTCGTTAAAGATCGTATTCAGCAATGGCTCAAAACTAGAAACGATGACCGAAAGAGCTCAATTTGTTAGACGACGTCCATCTAAACGATTTGGTGGAGCTAGTGTAGTAAAAACGGTGAAACGCCCTGTCAGTTATGGTACGGTCCTATATATCAGCCGACGGTCCTGAACCACTGCATTTTTACCAAGTCACCATGGATAAACACTAATGCAAGCGTGTATTGGAGGATGTCTTGATGTCATATTCAATGATTTAGATACTCTCACACATTCATGCGCTATAAGGCATAATGTCACATGGCCAACTCCATCCAAAGTTTTTTGGAAACGCATGCTCTACTAGTGTTACCTTGGCCGCGAAATTCTGCCGACCTCAATTCAATTGAAAACGTGTGGAATGTTCTAAAATCACGCGTGTTCTCGAGAAGAAACACTACAAAACAGCAATTAATAAGAAGTATTGAGGATGTGTGGCAAAATAACGCTACAATTAGACATAGCATTAACGCTTGCATAAACAGTATACCAAAAAGAATAAGAGCAATTATGAATGTCGAAGGAGGCATTACAAAATATTAATTATATAGTTGTCACAATGTCTATAAACAGTTCTGAATAAACTCATTCTTGTACAATACGTTTTTCATTATATATTTTAGCAAAATCGCTATTATAGCAAGTGGCCTTAATAAATTGGACAGGGGTTGTAAATAACATCGCCTGCATTTCTTAATATGTTCCAAAAGACTGGAAACGCAAGAGTACAATTGAAAATGATAAAAAGTTATATTTAAATCACAAAAATTATTTAAAAGTTATTCGGGATTTATCGAGCTTCATCTTTGGAAATGAAACGGGGAACAATAGCCTTCATCTTTCTTGCAGTTATGTTTAAATGAAGAAACTGAACGATGATGTCTGCCGCAGATTTCTTTGGCTTGTTCTCCATAATCTATATAGTTATAGCATGTAATAAGTGTAAACATATACTAAAAAATATTGCAACAACTCGTCTTATATACAAGAAAAAGCACCACACGAACACAACAGAGTCTATTACTTCAAAATAAAATAGCTCAAACTTTAATATTATACATACATATGTATATACAGAACTAAATATATGAAACAATCAATACCTTCAAAAAGCCCAACTTAATAATATTACGAGACAAACAAGTCACAGAAGAATGTGTACTACAAAAACGTGATAATTCTAGATTCTGCGCACTAAAGTTTGAACCTTTACTTTTCATCATTGTCCCTTCTATCTGTTCTATGACAACACCGAATTAAGACAATGATACCAAAAACTTTTGCAAACATTTTTCGTTATAATGACAATGTTCGTATTCTATTTAGGTTTTAAAAAATAGTTGAATCATTAACAAAAGTTCTGCGTCAATACAGCTCTAGACACGTTCAACTAATAATAACATAGATTTCTTTTGGTCATTCCTCGGAATCACCTCACAGATCTTCGTCACAGCTTCTTAGATTTGTCCAACATTGCCGTAAAACGTTCCTTTCATAGCCAGTTTCAATTTCAGGAAGAGGAAATAGTCACATGATAATAAGTCTGGTGAATACGAAAGGTGCTGTAACACACAAACTTGCCCGCCCAAAAAATCGCGAACAGCGACAGTTCTCGATATTCGGCCTTCACTCGAATAATTCTCCTCTACGGGTACTCCATAACCCCCTCATAGTATTTGCCAGGGATATTCAAACTCTGTAGAACGAATTCCCGATGTAGAATACCTTCAGAGTCGTAAAAACAAATCAATATTGTCTTCTCTCGTGACTTCTGCAAACGCAATTTTGGATAGCCTGAGAACTTCCTCGTAGCATTTTGGTGTTTTGCTTGAGGATCGTACTTGAAGCACCAAGTCTCACCACCAGTTACAATCGATTCTAGAAATGTGCGATTTCGTCTGGCTGTTTTGATAAGATTTTTGCAATGTTCAACGTGAGCAATTTTTGAGTCCTCTGTTAAAGCATGAACAACAAATCGAGCAAATTCTTCGTTTGTTCAAGTCTTTCGTCAAATTTCGTGAATCATATATTTGGTCGTATGTAATTCCTGCGCTATCTGTCTCACAGTATTCGCATCGAATGCAATAATTTAACAAATTTTTTCGAGCAGCTCGTAGTACTGTCGCTTCAAGCACTACAACTTAACTACCACTTACGGTCTCGTTTTGAATAGGAATATACAGCTTTCAGATTATACATATATTGTTTCAACGGATGGCGCTAGTAGCTTTCTGTAAATTTAAAAAGTTCCGTTATATATCCGACATACTCTGTACTGTAATTCACAGCTAACCGTGTCTAATGCTAGTCTTGTGAAGAAGTAACTAAATCTTGAAAAAGTTATAAGGGCTGTATACGTTCTTCAACAACGGTGTCACATAGAAAGGAAAATGTAAAAACCAGTAATTACTTAAAAAAGCAGCGAATTATTAAAGACGACTACGTAGGCAAGATTACACTGTATGTCTCTCCGTATAATATGTCTGTATAATTAACGAACAGTGCTTAGTAATTTTTATCCTACTTACTTATATTAATGTATGCGTAACTTCATTTAACCGAGTACTGCAATTGCCACAATTTTCGATGTTGGTTTTTTTTTGCTTCTATACGCCTTGAGCGCTTCCTCGGCCCTTCTAGATGTGGAAATATGTAAATGTACGCAAGTAACGATCCAATAAATGCACCAAAAAAAAGATAAAATGTGTGTGTGATGTGTACGTTGCTCAAGCGCAAACCATACGCACGTACATTTTTATAATTACCACCTGTCAATTTGTATTTTATGAAGCAGACTGACGGGTAGTTCTGGCAGAATTAACTTGATTAATTCCACCGCCACCTGCAATTTTTTGCAGTTAATTAGTTAAGGGCAGAAGCAATAACATGAAAACGAGATTCAATTATTGCTCGAAATTGTAGACTATACAGGATTAGCTATATACGGTTATACCTAACGAAACAAGGCGGATCGTATTGTAACTGGTGAGAGGATATATTTCTTGCTCTATTAAATTTAATAGACCAAATAATTAATCTTTGACAGATGTTAATGAGGAAAACGTATATATTTAATGTTCTGCTGTAAAACCACATCAACCAAGACATACCTTGATGAACAACCCGTTTACTATTCAAAAATATACATAGGTCCTTTTTTAACTTTTGCTTCATTAAACATTATCAACATCATTAAACGCGGATATTACTCGAAAATTAAAGCTTTATATAGGTGAATATTATATTTACTAACATAAACTATGTTAATTTCATTTTCAAAAAGTTTTTGCGGTAACATCTTATTTACCCAAGAATTCTTTGCTTCAGGTGAAAAACTTTGACTTCTTAGTTGCTGTAGCGCATTAATACGGGTATGGTAAGACGAAAATAAATTGTTTGTGCACAGAATTAAGAAATTCATCTTTTCAATATGGCATGCCGCTTATATCTTGTAATAATCTGTGTATAGGTTATAGTTTACGTGAAACTGTTGGAGTTGACTTCAATAAATTTTTTACCTTTGTTTTAAGTTTGAATATTCCTTATTTATGTTTATATTTTATTTGTATATGTTCGCGTCCTCGGTTGTATATACCGCGTAGAGTACTATATATTTTAAAGTTCTTAAATGAAGTTATTGCTAAATAAAGTAGTAAAAATGTTAAATGGAATATATTGCAGCGTTTTAAATTAATGAAAAGCTTTTACTGCTTTAAATGTTGTATTATTGACAAATCCGTAGCATCGACGTATACGCGTTAAGTAACATTAAAATTTACACTTCAACTAATTTTGGAGTTATTCAAGTATCGACACTGTACAGAAAATTTACTGTAAGTAAACTAGTAACCACAAGTAATTACAATTAATCTATATGTGTCTAAAAAGGAGAAATGAATATAACAGAAAAATCGGCCGTTGAGGCAGTAAGTCATTTAGAATTGATAATAATAATAATAATAATAATGATAATAATAATAGTAATAGTAATAATAATAATAATAATATTGATAATAGTAATAATAATAATAATGATAATAATAATAATTCTTTTTGCGGAGGTGGAATGCATCGACGCATACTAGCATATCCATCTATACTAGTTATGCTGGACTCTCTCTGAAGGAGGACTACCAGCTAAAACACCCCCTTTTCTCCTAGGCACCAGTCCGGAACCGTTTATCATATTATTTCGGGCTGGGTCTATGTAGTTGGCTGTACACAGGCCACACTCCATTGTGGTTTGGAATTATAGCCATTCTCTTTCCATGTTGCAATTCAAGTCGCCCTTCTTTTTGCACAGTACATATTGCACATACCGCGAAACTAATAACAATAACAATAATAACAATAATAATAATAATAGTAAGCATATCCATCAATACTAGTTATGCTGGACTCCCTTTGATGGAGGACTACCAACTAAAATACCCCTTCTTTTCTTAGACACCAGTCCAAATCGTTAATCACTTTACTTCGGGCTGTGTCTATGCAGTTTGCTGTACAAAGGCCACACTCCATTGTGGTTTGGAATTACAGCCATCCTCTTTCCATGTTGCAATTCAAGTCGCCCTTCTTTTTGCACAGTACATATTGCACATACCCCGAAACTAATAACAATAACAATAATAACAATAATAATAATAATAATAGTAAGCATATCCATCAATACTAGTTATGCTGGACTCGCTTTGATGGAGGACTACCAACTAAAATACCCCTTCTTTTCTTAGACACCAGTCCAAATCGTTAATCACTTTACTTCGGGCTGTGTCTATGCAGTTTGCTGTACAAAGGCCACATTCCACTGGACTTTCGAATTATAGCAATTCTCTTTGCATGTTGCGGTCCAGATCGCCTTTCTTGGTGCGTAGGACATATATATATATATATATATATATATATGTATATATATATATATATATATGTATATATAGATATATATAGATAGTGTCTGCTTTATATCATAGAAGATTAGTTGTTAAGGTTGAGATGTCCGAGACCACAGGATACGTCCCAAAGTAGCTTTTGGGGTCCTTAATTTTTCTATTATTTACATAATGTATAAATGACTTTCCCAGGTGTATTCCCTACATTAACTTAGTTTGCTATGCCGATGACTCCATTTACAATAATGGATTGATGAAAACAATAACTCTCCTAACCTAAAGGTTAACGTTGTAGTAAGAAGTTTTTCTGATTCGTGCTGTAAAAATAAATTGTTAATCATAAAAGCATTCAATAGCACTCTATAGTAAATTAAAGAATAATCTATTGGTAATTCTGGTTCTCACAATCCAATAATTTCCATCTCTAAACTGAACCATTAGGTACCTTTCTTGACTGCAATTCTGTTTGGGAGAATCACATTGATTATGTTTGCACAAAGCTCGGAAACGCTTAGTTTTTAACATATTGTTAAAGAGTTATATGTGCTATATACACATATATATATGTATATATAGTATGCTTTCCTGTAATACTACTGTACTGGAACAAGCAAAAGATCAATACATACATAGATAAGTAATTATAGAACTAGAAACAAAAACAATATGTTGCAAAATAGACTATCGAAAATCACCGATTATTGAAAGTTCATAAATTTTTAAACGGATCCCATCGAGTTTCTGCGAATTTTTGCAGCAACTGCTTTCACGACTGTTGGGTTGTCTTCGACAGAGGAGATATCAATGTGTCGTTTCCGTGTCCGATAAATGATTTTTTTTTATATTTTTAACGGCTGTAATAAGTTGAAAATCTACGTTGCAGATTTATTACATTTGTGCAAAGCAATAATGGCGATACGGTTTTGTTTTTACCCTACTCCATGTTTACTGCCCCTATCGAGATGAAGTGATTTCCTTTTCATAGTATGAACGCGCACTTATGGATTATAAGTTATAACTACGTTATAAAACAATAAAACCTGTCGATACTTGCAAACATCCCAGTAGCGCATCGAAATTAGAGACAGAGCTTATCGCAGGACTACGTACATACATATACATGTATTTAGCGTTGAAAACTGTCCATAAAGAATCGAGTATCGAAGCAAATCCCAATACTGATGTACTTCGGCATAACACATGCATTTAATTGAAGTTTAGGGAAGTTTATTGTTCTACAATAGAATGTAGCAGTTTTTTTCTTATTTTTAAGTATAGCTACTTAATTTAATTGGTTTATCGAACAATTAACAACCAAGATTTTTAGTGAGTGGAGCCTGAATTTTAGGAGTTGCTGTAAATAAATAATACACATACAGAACAATATAGTCTCCATTTGTTACGTTCTTTTTCATAGTATCTACGGAAAGGCAAAAAGAGACAATCGGAGCCTGCTGTCTAAACTGTACAAGTTTCAATAAAATTGATGTAAATGGCGAACAATTAATTCCCGTAATATGCAAATAGCTATTACATAATAATTACGGCTTATAAATATAGTAAGCTAATTGAAAAAATAACAATTACAAAATCCTTTTAATGAGCCCCAATCGTTTCCAAATGATGAAACACTGTTATTATGTTACAGATGGAAAAACTGATATCTTTGTGAAAAGAAACTTGCAGCGTACAATAATATATCATCGTTAATTAAGCAAATTTTATATAACGCAAGCGATTTGATGCGAGTTTTATTTACGCTTTAAAATTCTGATAGCGTGATATGAAGGTAACGTTTCATCACTGTGCGCTGGGAACATGTTATTATTTCAGAAAAAAAGAAATATTCAATTATTTATTCAAAATGATATTCGAATTTGATAAAAAAACATTTAACAAGCAAGCTGTGTTGGCATGCACAACTACTTCGCGTAAACGCATGTACACTACAATGAAATTGTTTATCTGTTGTAAATACCACGTTCCACATTTTAGAACTACATACATATTTTGAAATGCGATTTTTCGGTAAAATAAACTCAGACGTTTGTTACATAATTTGTTCGTCTTGGCAAGAAGGTTTCAAAATCTCTATTACTTCACAATCATTCCCTTTAAAGCAAGTAAGTTGAAGGTTTATTTGACATATGTAGATACACTAGGGTGACAGAATAAAATAGACACCGACTAATTAAAAAAAATACTATTCTCGTTATGTGTACAAAATATTTTAAAATTTTTAAATTAGACTAATATTTTGTCGATCCACATTTACTTGCGTGAAATGCTGCGAGTCGTCGTGTCATAGAATCTATTAAATGATTAATGGTGTCTTCTGGAATATTTAGCCACTCTTCTGTAACAGCTGCCACGAGTTCTCCCTTATTGCTGGGTTTTCGGGGTCGTTTCGCCATATTTGTCTGTATTATGTGCCAAACATTCTCTATCGGATTCATGTCTGGTGATTGGCCTGGCCATGGTAAAATCCGAATCCCCTGTTCCTCTTTCCATGTGGTTGTTGTTCTTGCTTTGTGGCAGGGTGTTCCATCGTCCATAAAAGTGGCGTCTTCTTTAGATAAAATGGCGTTGTCGAATATCGGTAGTAGTCCGTCTGTTAATATTTGGATATATTTTGCCGCATTTATATTTCCGTCGCATATTACTAATTGCGATCTTCCAGAATACCATATCGCGCCCCATACCATGATGTTCACACCGCCGTATTTCACCGTCTGATGCAAAAAATTGTCGTCCAGTTGCTGTGACGAACGTCTCCATACCCACGTACGACCACTATCATTGAATTGGCAGTATCTGCTTTCGTCTGAAAAAAAGACCGCCAAAACTCTTCGGGCTCCGTTCGCATTTCGATTGCCCAAGTCATTCGGCGCCGTTTTTGAAATGCCGTAAGGAGAGGTTTTTTCTCTGCCACCCTTTATACGTTCCCACACTGTGGATGTATCGCAGAACGCTGCCCTGACTTTTCTGTGAAGTTGCCGTAAGCTCAGCTGTACTTTTTCGCGGTTCTCTTAACACTTCGCGCACAAGCACCCTTTTACTTCTTTCAGAAGGTCCGGCACGACCTGGTCTCGGCTCCACTGTTGTTTTTTCCTTGCGTTTAAATTGTGTAATCACACGGTTAACTGTGGGGACAACGGAATATTTAAAAATTTACTTATTTCACGTTACGAAGCGCCGCGTTCATTCTGGCCAACGATGCGACCCCGGGTGAAGTTGCTAATATCACTCGAATCTTGTAAGCGAGGCATAGTTGTAACGATACTAGACCATAACGAATTCCTTCCGATACATCTACCCCTACCCTAATGACAAGAGAAAGTTCTTAATTCGTTCTTAGAATTTAGCTGTTTACATATTTATACCGCTTTACCTGGTGTCTATTTTATTCTGTCACCCAAGTGTATTATACAAAAGATGTTAGTTTTCCAGTATGATACGTATCAACGTAATCTAATGCAAAAGAATTTGTTCTCCCACCCTATCCACTAATGCTCGCACTTTAAACCGTTCTAAAGCAACTATTTCATTCACGCCAGCTATTAATGACGAACGATAAAGTAATAATATAATGCATAGGTTATATAGGACAATACATTATTGGTTACGCACTGATATAAATTTCAGGCATTATATTATATATCGGAGGCGACCTCCGAAACGTTTTTGCAGATTTACTTAGTCGATCTTTTGAAGACGATACCGTGAGTCTAATTACATTATAATATGGTAACGTCAGTTCTCTATAGATAAATAACTTTATTTTAAATAGTTAATTGCATAAGATTAAAACGAGTTGAACTTACACTTTTAATGAATGAAATGACGTATAATTTTTGATGATATACTGATTTCGAGGCAATGAACGCAAATTTTTTGAATTACTAATTATGAAAACGTTAGTTGGTGAAAAGAAGCGCTTTGCAAAGAGTAATCCGATGAGGAGGTGAATTATATTTAAAATTTTACCCTGATTCTACCACTGAAACCATATCGATACCAATCTTTACCTTAGAAGGAAATGACTATACTTTAAAATCTTCCAAAGGTTTGTTCACTGTCGCTCCTGGTGTTTCTCCCAATATTTTTCTTATGAATTATGCTTGCATGTTCGCTCAACCTCTACATTGAGGTTTGTATTCCAACGGTTTTCGGACATATAGGCCAGGACTGTGCAGACAATATTTCTTTGTTTCAGCTAATTTAGTCTTTCATTCGTGGCAACAAATTTGTTTCCAAACCGGGTGCGATTTCTACATGCCACTTAGGACAAGTATTGATCGTATTTTAGTGTTGTTGATATTTTCAGACTTTGCACTTGCCTTCGTCTAATACATCCAGTTGCGGCGATTCCAAAATCTAGAGATTACGCTCTGCGATACTCTTTCTTCTCCATCTATGGCCTTCCAAGTTTTTCTTTATCTTTGACAGACCGATGTGTGTTTCCTTTTCAGAAAAACATTACGAATATCCACTATTAGTCAAGGCGATACACTTTTAGATACTAACCAAAGGGTGTGTTTATACCGTTAAGCGATCATCGCTTCAAGACATAAACATGTTAAGACTCAGCTGTACATTCGATTTTTCTTTCAAAAAGATACTTGCTTATAAAAATATTTATTGGTGTTAGATTAACTGATGCTACTTTATATTGCCAATTGCTTCGAATATTCGTCAATTATTTTCAGAAACGTAGCTTCTAGCAGCTTTAAAATAAATTTTCCTAACAATTTGATCTATATATGTATATTATAATCCGATACAAATTGACTTGGTGAGATCACTATTTGCTATTGAGTGGTATATCGTCTAATCTTTCTGGTAAGAACTAGAACTCGAGCAAGATTTAAAGAATTTATTTTTTTGTATACAGCGGAATATTTTTTTTATTTTTTTTCGGTTGCTATATTTTGCATTTGTAATTTGCATTTTTTTAATTCGTTGCAATTTGCGACAAATGCTATAAACTAATAAAAGCTGTTATATATAAGTTTTACAAAACATTGAACTATACATACGGTCAGTTAGAACAAATAATGGTGCAGTTACAAACAAATGCGTGCTTGTATAAATGCATATATCATAATTTATGTTTGACAAGTAAACCACGTCATAGAAGGAGTCTAAACGTGAACTTGGCCCCGGTAAACATCGTACATACATTTAATGTCAATTGCCGATAATATTTTTGGCGTATTAATCTATTATCCTAGCAAGAAACATACGTAAATGCTATAAATTTATGTCCATGTTCATGTTGGTCAATATATGTAACCGTCAGACAGATTTTTGAATCATTGATCAAGATTAATAACTGCCCACATGTAATGACAAGTTAATTATTATAAATATTATACACTACATATTGTTGGTTATCGAAAGATACTAAACATTCCACAGGTTTTTTATTGACCTTTGCAAAATGATTACGATATGATATTACTTGTGGTTTGATGATAGCTGTTGCAAGCCAAAATTAATTATATAAATTCTTTACTTCTCAAAAGAAGCACAATTTTCTTAGTCGGAATGATACATATAAACCCAAATTTGGTTTGGAGCTTTCTGTGTGCTTTCCAGTAAATATAGATTTGTTCTATAAAGTGTTTTACATATGTGCTAGTAGCATCCCTGAATGGTTATAAGCACTATAGAAAAGCAAATAAAATAGTTGTACCGTGAAAGATTTACTACTGCACTATGAATTACGTACTGCTGATAGCGATAATATTTAATTTTAAAATCATTAATATTTACTAATTATAAACATTCCTGAAGAAAGAAAGATAATAATGGATGCCATATACCTGCAACAAAATATAACTCAAATGCTTTACGTTGCGCTATCTAAAAACAATCAATTATGTTCGCTTGAACAGGCAATACGTAAAGAAGTTAATAGTCTTGGAATCAATTAAAAATAGAATAAATTTCACGCCACAAGTAACATCTGCGAAACAAATTGGGAACGCATTTTATTTGCCACATTTATTAATAAAATACATTAGGATGACCTTATATACATTTATAAATCGCATGCTATTTAACAATAACAGACATCCGAAATTCAAATTAAAAACTCTGCCTACCAATATGCAAGGAAGTCGTAATTTTATCGATCTTGGAGCTTGTTACGTCACCGTTCATATCAAAAATGATGTTTCCTATTATTCGTTTATTTCCGTAATTTTTTTCATTTTTGCCTCTACTTTGATCTAGATGTCAACAAGAGAGAAGTTTAACGTGATTTTCATACCACTTGTAGCTTTTTATTACTTCGGTATTGCACAGACTGGCCAGTCTCCGAATTTTCAAACCTTTTATCTCTGTTCAACTTTATGCCACTATATTAGGTATTCGTAGGAATGTCAAGGATCTTAAAATAAGCCCAGCACGCAATACATGCCCATTATTGCTCAACACTCCTCACGTATAGTTCTGCGGACTGAGAAAAAATGGCTGACATTTATAAAATAATTTTTTAAAGATATTAACTCCAGATTAGCTTAGAATTTAAATATGATGCCAGGAATTTGTTCTATTAATCAATCTATATTACTTCATCGTAGAGGTTTGGAGGTTTCAGGCCATTTGTTCCTTTAGCAACTGTGTTATTTTACCAAGACGAACTAGTGCTATATTTTAACTAATGCCGTCAGCCATTGTACGAACGTTCGGCTGAACGTATAAATAACTGACATACAACTAATCATTTAGTTAGTGTTTTATAGCTAATATTTCGTTATTCGTTTATTGTTCAATTGTTTATTATTCGTTTTAGTGTTAATTTAGTTTAATAAACAATTTTTAATAAAATAATGCCGCCTGTAGAAATTGGGACCCGATAAGAGCGTAACAATACGAGGGTGACCTGAAATGTTTCCGGAATCGGCAAGATATGGCGCATGAAGGTTGAAGTGGATTCATTGGTCAGCAAGGGCAACTGTTAAAATTTCAGACGTCTACGGTCAATAGTTGTTGTTTAAGAGTGTGTTCTGTGTAGCAAATCAGGCAATTTCGCAAAAATGGATAAAATCGAATTTCGTGCAGTGATAAAACACTTCTAGATGGCTGAGAAAACGGCCACGGAAATTCGAAATATTTTGCTAGAGGTTCATGGCGGATGTACACCATCATTTTCGCCCATCAGTTTCTGGGTGACCGAGTTCAAACGTAATCACACAAGCACAAATGACGAATCACGCAATGGACGCTCAAAAACCGCTACCAACGATGAAATGGTCGACAAGATTCATAATGTTGTATTAGCTGATCGCCGATTGAAGCTGAAAGAGATAGCAGAGACTACATGCATCTCAGAAGAACGCGTTGGCCATATCCTACACGAAATTTTGGGTATAAAGAAGCTTTTGGCGCGATAGGTGCCGCGTTTCCTCACACCGATTCAAAAACGAAATCGCGTAACCGTTTCGGAAGAGTATCTGGCCAGGATCCAACGCAATCCAAAGGAAAAGTTGATAGTTCTAGGAGGAGATTTTAACACAAATTTTGTATCTAATGGTCCTTGACAATAGTTTAACCGATCTGGTAGACTACCACAACTGTACAAGTTGTAACTAGAATTTTCAAGTTCCTCTTGTACAGATAATTTTATCGTTAGCTTGCTGTCACAACCATATGAAATTTCCTTATTCGATGTGAACTTATCTGATCATTAATATCAGTAGGTATAATTGTACAAACTCCTGCAATAGTTTATTTATTTTATTTTTTTATCGTACGGCGTTGCAACAGCTTTAAAAACATTTCAATGGTATATAAACATTTAACCGTAATATAAGATATAAGCAATACGTCATAACAAATAATATAGGATAAAAAATTATCAGAGTGGTTTAAGCACTCGTCATCATACGTCCACGTTCAGCCGACGTACGCACTCCAAGGCCAAGCGTGTAGCTTCGTAACTATTTTGTATGGGCCCGTTATATTTTCTATTCAAACACTCTTGTCTTATATGATTGAGGGTTTCCTGTTGGAGTGCGGTTTAAGTTGGACCACTCTTTAAACTGTCTTGCAGAATCAAATAGAGCATTATGATCTCTAGTCTATGATCTCCAGATTTTCCTTTACGATGTTGCAGTCGTTTAGTTGTTTCAGGTATGGGATATCCCACATTGGTTTCCGAGATTTCAAACGTACATTTGCAATATTAGTAAGTACATTGTGGACTGGGAGGTCCCGGAAGGTAAGGGAGATCATCCTCTTCCATTCTTTGACTATGGCTTCTTGGCGTCTTAATTCTCGAGAAGCTATGTTGCTTGTGACGTGTAGCCATCGTACTGGCGTCGATTTTAATATGTCAGCTATTATACGCATGCTGACATTTAGGTGCACATCTATCTTGCTTATATGCCGGCTTCCCAACCAAATGGGAGCGCAGTATTCAGCAGTAGGATAAACGAGAGGAAATGCGGCTGCTTGGGTGCTCCATGTAGTACCAGTCAGTTTCCTTATTGTGTTGTGCCTCGCTTTCAATTTCTGGCCCGTGATTTCTAGATGGCTTTTATAGATCAGGGATCTGTCTACGGTTACACCCAAATATCTTGGGTTAAAATTGTGCCTTACTCTATGTTAGCAAAATCTTACGTTCAGGTATTTTCTGGCGAGATCACTGTTAACGTGGAAAGCGCAAATCACCGTTTTGTATGGATTCGGACACAGAAGCCATTTCTTGTAATATTTATCCAGTGTATCCAGGTCTTCCGCAAGGGTCGCTGCTCATTTTTCGAATAATTTAGCTTGAACGGCAACAGCCAAGTCATTTGCATAACCAAATTTTTTGCAGATAGTATCAGTCACATCACTGATGTAGAGGTTGAAAAGCAATTGCGCAAGTACTGATTCTTCGAAAGCCGGTTTTGAATTTTATAGGACATTCTAGTTTCTAACCAAATAGTTACTTTAATGTTGCGGTTCTTTAGCATATTTTCAATAAGCTTAGTTAGTCTTATTCTTATTTATCCGCCAAGAAAATTGGTCCGAAATATATCAAACACATTGTACCAAATGCACGATTAATAAATGATAATTATACTTTTCTGTAATACGTGAATACGTGCTTTCCATATATAAAGTCCCACCAATGCAAGAATGGGTGGATTGATAATACCATTGTCAAGTTTGATAATAAATTAATCCCTCTGAAACAACAATTTTAGGAACCCGAATACAAATACTATAATTACAAACAAAACCGAAAATTAATAGACAAAGGATACTTTGTTAACATTTCAACAAATAAAAGTAAACTATATGGTAGCTCACTATCAACACTACACCTTAGAAGAACAGTACTACAAACATGTCTTCAAAACCGGCTGGATTATGTAGTACGTTTAAAACACATTTCTCAAATTCCGTTGATAAACTAATCGATAGCTTTTATGGAAATCATACTATACACAGGGATAAGCTAGACAAACGCTTGAGGATATTAACATTCCCCTCTATTTTCTCTGCGCTAACTTATTAACCGCGGTCATTAGCATATCGGTGAAGTTCTACGAAAGAATCTTAGAAACACATGTCGTAAATTTCATTTAACATTAATGCGCTCGATTAAAATACATTATGTTGTACTCTCTACTTCTAAATGCTATTCATCTTGCACTAAATTCGTATATTAATAACGCCCTCCTTATGTCACGGTCCCGAGTAGAAAAATTAATATTTCGTAGCCATTTTGATTAAATTAGACGGTATATTCATTACACTTTTTGGAAACCGCCCACTGCTCTCTAGATTTATGTGGGAGCAAACTTAACGCTTCGACTAGAACTCATTGCCCTTACTTATTAATTTCCATTTGTTAATTAAACTATTAAATATTCGAATAATTCATGTACTCAACCATGGGCCGCCTCTATTAATAGAACGTTCACCAATGCTATCTGGAAATTTGGAATTCGTGCATCCGAAATGAACGAATACATTTCGCGGCTACTGAACACACGTGCTAAAGAAGACCGAAAGTTACACTTCCTAAATTCGATGCAAATTAAACATAATATTTATTTTTTACGGGCGTTTAAGTGATACGTTTATAATACGTTTTGGTTCGGTAAGCTATTACGTTTGCCCGCTCAAATTTTCTTTTGTAGATCTCCGATGTGGGAAATTGAATTAAAATTTAAGATTTATGTTTCTGTGACAAGAGCGTGATTTACAAACGTGTTAATAAAATGTATATGTACAAACATTGTTATAAGCAATGCAGTGGGATAATGAAGTTGCTACAATTGAATTATTTCAATTTAAATAATGTTTTTGTTGATGAAGAATAATAACTGACTATAGTTTACGATCTTCTGGGCGTTACAACTGCATGTAATAGAATTAAATGCAAACACATTCAAACAGCATTGAATCTGGATGAAACATTCTGACCATACTTTGTCCAAAACTTGGAGTAATAACACAAAGAATGGACTATTCTGAGGTATTTCCAACGGTGACCATCTTATTGTAATATAACACATGGGCTGAAAAGTCCCGGGCCTAACAAAGAAAACACGTTTTTTTTTGTTCAAAATTAGCTTTATTCATCAACGTAATCTCCATCAAGAGCAACGCAATCATTCCAGCGCCGCTCTAACATTTCAATACCACTTTTGTAGAACGGTCTGTCTTTTGCTTCAAAATAGGCCTCAGTTTCAGCGATAACCTCTTCATTCGTGCGAAATTTCTTGCCGGCGAGCATTTTTTTGAGGTCTGCGAACAGCCAGTAGTCGCTGGGAGCCAACTCTAGCGAATACGGTGGGTGTGGGAGCAATTCGAAGTTCAATTCATGTAGTTTTGCCATTGTTTTGATTGACTTGTGAAACGGTGCGTTGTCTTGATGAAACAACATTTTTTTCTTTGCCATATGCGGTCGTTTCTTTGCAATTTCGGCCTTCAAACGCTCCAATAACGCTATATAATATTCACTGTTGATGGTATTTTCTTTCTCAAGATAGTCGATGAATATTGCATCACGCACATTCCAAAATACCGAGGCCATAACCTTTCCAGCCGATGGTTATGCTTTCGGGCGCTTTGGACGAGGTTCACCAGTTGCTGTCCACTCAGATGACGATCGTTTTGATTCCGGAGTGAAGTGATGGATCCATGTTTCATCCATTGTCACATATCGACGCAAAAATTCCCATTTGTTACGTTTAAACATGGCCAAACACTGTTCAGAATCATCAACACGTTCTTGTTTTTGGTCAACAGTGAGCAAACGCGGCACCCACTTTGAACAGAGCTTTCTAATAGTCAAATGCTCATGCAATATAAAGCCAATACGTTCTTTTGATATCTTTGCGATCTCAGCTAGCCCACGCAACTTCACTTTTCGATCATTCAAAACGATTTTGTGGATTTTTTTGATATTTTCTGGTGTTACCGCCTAATTTAGACGTCCACTGCGTTCTGCATCATCGGTGTCTCTACGACCACGTTTGAAGTCAACAAACCAACGTTTTATTGTTGTTTCTGGTGGAGCGGAGTCCCCATAACACTTTTCAAGCCATTGCTTCGCTTGAACGGTATTTTTTCCCATCAAGAAGCAGGGTAAAATTAAAACACGAAATTGTTTTTGATCCATTGTTTTGAAAATAACAAAAGTAGCGTGACTCTTAGCACAATAACTCACAAACTACTGAATAGAATATCATGAAATTTGAACAGCTGTCTTTTGAAGGTTAGTACTAACTGAGAGAAAGGTGACTGCAATAAAACTAGCGTCATCTATGTGTTAGGCCCGGGACTTTTCAGCCCATGTGTTATGTTGGTGGAGCAACAGGCTTCGTTCCAAACTATTTGCAGATATTTAAATCTAGTACCGTAAGTACTGATAACCACTCAGAAATGAATGTTGTGAATTATGAAAAAATGATTCGGAAAAAAATTAATTTGTAATGTCACAAAATTTTGTAATAGTTGTCGATAATACACCTTACCACCTTATTGCAATGCCCAAAGTAGAAAAGGAGATATATCTTTGTTGAACGGTAATACATAAATTCTAAATCAGATACGTTAAAACCTTAATTGTATTCTCTGATAAAGTATTACAAAAAAGATTACATTACACATAATAAAGATTTGGTAGTATACTAGAAGAGAAAAGACACACGATTTTGAGATTACCCTTCATCTTCCGGATCTTAATCCCATAGAATTGATTTAGCTTTGTGTTAAAAGAAGAGTGGGAAAGAAAAATACCAAATTTAAGTAGGGATTGCTTTAGAATTGCAAAGAACGTGAAATAAAAATATTGAGAAAATGAAGAAATTACCGATATAAGAATATAATATTTCGTGTTAATTGTAACACATCTGACGATGGCAATTATTTTGAACCTGATAACGCTTTTAAAAGTGACCATTACTACATATTGCAACTATACTATAAAACACTTCCCCTATTAACTACATTTTTCATATCATTTACTCCCGAGAGAGCAAAAATAATATTGATAAGAGTATGCCATGGAATTTGAAAATGTATGTCGTAGCTTATTTCATTTTTTATAAAATTTTGACAGGTTCCATTCCTTCTGCCATTAATATTTGTACATATCTGCTAAAAGTGTATTTCAAACCGAGATGAAATAAAAATGATTTACATGTCTGAATAACATTTTAATTAAAAAAAAATACAATAAAATGTTAAAAATGATCACCGCCTTGTTCGGTGCACAACTTTACTCGCCTTATCATGCTATCAAAGGCATGTAGGATTTGTGGCGTTATGTTTACACATTTCTTATTCTTTATTCCAGTTCTTGCAAATTAAGTACAGGAGTTTTGAAAACCCTACTTTTCAAATATAGTTAAATAGTTAAACGTGGTGACCTCGGAGGAAACTCAACTTGCGTTTGCAAACTCATTAGCTGATTATAAGAAAACTCACGGAGAAAGGATATATTTTCTCATGTCTTATGTGTTGCAACGTCCTGCTGGAAATACCCATTTTGAAGTTCACTGAGCAAATTCAGTCAAGATATTATTTCTGTATCTCTCTGCATTGCTGGTGAAATTGAAAAAAATCGGCCCAATTATTCTTCTACGAGAGACTGGAATTCAAACACCAATTTTCTGAGCATATAATGAAGATTCCACAAAAAAAAAAATCCGGCTTATCAGTGCACCACATTCGCATATTTTCAGAATTGACGTATCCCAAAAGATGAAACCATGACTGATCAATAATTGACGAACCATTGGCAATGAGCAAGGCGTCAGGTGTAGTCTGTTGGGAAAGGGCTTGACATGATCACATCTTATATGAATGCATATTCAAGTTCTTCTTTACAACGGTTCGATATGTTTTATAAGAAGCTCCAATTTCTTGAGCTGGGAGTCTCAAAGGTTTTGTGGGGTCCTGTTTCGTTCGATTACGAATATTAATAATCAACTTTTCTGTACGTAACTTCCTTGGCCTCCTTATGAGATCCAGATTCAGTTCGGCGAAATCTACCAATAATATGTGCAAGACGCATATAAAAATCTTGTGCTACCATTGCGAAATCTGGGAAGTACTTACGAAATTGTCCAAACATAAACCCTTACTGTATTGCCAAATTCCATTAATTACCATACCGATTTTAAAATAGACCTCAGTCATGTAAATTTTGTGCGCTGTGGTAAAAATCATAATTGAAAAATTACTTAAAATTCCATGGACTAAACGTATGACAAATATTAGTAACAGTGCGACACTTAACCTGTCAGAACTATTTCAAAAGAATGAAATAAGCTATGGCATACATTTTCAAATTCCATGGATTATCTTTATCAATACAATGTTTGCTCCTTCGATACTTCTTTAAATTAGTATGCCAGTATCCCATCGCATAATACTGTTCTTCGGAGGAGGATCACACCTTGGGATTTCCAAAAAATGGTCGCGATGACCCTTTTGGCCGATGGAACAATATTTGCTCTCTTCGGAGCCGATTCGCCGGGAAAAGTCTACTGCTTCGACTGTTCTATGGTCTCCGGTATGTAGTGATGGATCCAAGTCTCATCCACGGTTACGAAATGCATGAAAAAATCCTTTGGATTGCTTTGGGTCCTGCCTAGACACTCCTCCGAAACGTCATCGTTGGTAGCGGTTTTTGGGTGTCCACTGCGTGGTTCGTCACTTGTGCTTGTGCGGCCACGTTTGAACTCGCTCACCCAGAATGGTCGAAAATCATGGAGTACATCCGCCATGAACCTCTAGCAAAATATTTCGAATTTCCGTGGCCATTTTCCCAGCCATCCAGAAGTGTTGTTTCACTGCAAGAAATTGGATTTTATCAATTTTTGCGAAACTGTCCTGCTACACAAAACGCACTCTTAAGCAATATATTAACAGTAAAAGTCTGAAATTTTGACAGTTGCCATAAAAAAGGTTGCCCTTGCCGACCAATGAATCCACTTCAACCTTCGTGCGCCATCTCTTGCCGAGTCCGGAAACATTTCAGGTCGCCCTCGTATAGTTAACCTATAATTAATTGCAAATATTTTGTTCTATAATTCTGAATTCTCTACGTAAATAAAAGTGTTGATCAATGTTCGAATTTTTACTGCATGATACTAATATCTCCCATGCGCTGATATTAGCCTAAATGAAACGAGCGGACAGTCCTTTTATTTGTTAAAATTATAATAGGTCAATAGGTTTAAGTTAATAATTAAACGTTACATGCTTTTTAAAATTTCCTTTACTTTTTTAAAGCGGTAATAAGGCTTAAAAAACCATTTTCTAAAACAAACTTTCGATGGTTCGAATTATATGATTATAATAGTAGATTATTACGTACTATCCCTCATGTAGTTCATAATCTAAGACATTTATCAAAAACAATACTCAAAGATCACCCCCGCGATATCTACTTCAAACGAAAAGTTTTTTCGAATAAAGAGCGTTAAAAAATGAGAATGTATACAACTCCAAACTATTTAACATGTATTAAAGCGCGTATCTGATCAACGTTTAGAAACTAATTCCCCTTATTCAAAGCCACTAATGTATAGGTGTATAGATGTATATTAACCTAAACAACCGTACGCCTGTGGATGTAATGCGTTATTTAACATTTATGGCCTTAGCACTAGTAGTCCGAGAAGAAAAAGAGGCAACGCGACGGGTAGCGTTTCGTGCTGTATAAAATATGACATTTCAAGTGTTATCGGCCGGTGTGGATCTAATGCGATGTGTATATACTGTTTTTATATTTTCTGAAATTCACCTTTCGAACGTGATAAGACGGTCGGCTGTTGTTTTGTTGCATTTAAGAGATTGTTGGTTTTGATAAGAATTAATCCAAAGCGCTTAAATATGAGTACCTAAAAAGTGAAATGTATTTATTGACCTAACTTCGAGGAAGCGCTGAAACGAAACATGATTAGTTTATCTTATAAATTAGCTTTTTAGACTTGTAGAAAATTAAATACCGACCTCCTCCGTAAACTTATTTTCCAATAAAAATACCTAGTATGGACATAAATACTTTTAAAATAATGAATAGGAGACTTGAACGTACTACATATTTATCAATAAAAGGCTGTCCCTGTTGCTACACTTTGTAAGTGTAAAATGAATAAAGAAGATATTTTCAAAATCGTCCATCCACTTAAAATTAACCGAATGTATTGGTAGATTAAATTAACTGACGATATCAAAAACCGTCAACGATCCACCTACACGCGGTACAGATACCGCCAGCTATTAAAGCCCTCAAAGCCAGAATTCAGAGAAATATGACTCAAAAATCAATGAGTCGTTATATTAGGAGACATCTGAGTCTTGGGACTTTCAAACGATGTAGAGGCCAACTGCTGACTCCAACTCTTAAAAGAAATAGAGAGAAAAAGGCAATACGTAACTAATTGATATAAAAATACTTTATCTACTGATCAGGAAATGTTTACATTACAAGAAGAATTGAATAAGCAAAGTAACAGAATTTATGCCCGATCGTCTGGTGAAGCCCCCGAACTATTGTCAAGGTAGAAGAAGGTTACCACCCAGCATCAATCATGGTTTAGTGAGGCGTCTCCTACCATGGAATCACCTATGTTAATTTCTGCGGGGGAGGCGTAAAAACATTGGCTAAAGCTTACCAAGAATCTGTCCTAGAAGCCGGCGTGAAGCTACACCACCGCAGTCCCTTTCAAAACTACCCATGTACTTTCTAACAAGATTCTACACACCGCAGGTTTGACTTCAACAAAACTGACAAAATTCGCCAAACCTCAGTACCACTAAGGATTGACAATCCGAATCTAAACTCCTTAAGTTATAAATCATGGTCTGCTCTAGAAGACATGATGTGCCATGAAAGATACCCTATCATTAAGAAATTAGCGGTAAAAAACTTTTCTATATACCATGTGAGACACCAAATAATGGTTGGCCGAAGCAACTTAAGGTAAAGTAATAAATCATTAAAATTTTATTAAAAATATTGTGTTTGTAGCTTTAATTTTATCGCATAAAATATGTGCAACAAGCACTGAAACAGATGCATTTGCGGTTCTTCCCTCCTTTATAATAACATACGCAAAAACAATCATAAATAATTGATGGAAAGGTCACAGACTTTTGTTATGATATTTTTAATAATTTTGACACTATAAGTTATAAGATCCTATTAAATAAGCTAGAACATGGCTATTCTAAATCATGTTCACGAAGACAATTTATTAATATCAATGAAATTTTTAATGGAATACAAAGGATTTTGTTTCGTCATCCAAAACAGTTCTGGAGGCAACAATCTTATTTTTAGTCTATGTTGACGACATGCCCAGCGTTTTAAATCGATATTTTATCTATCGGAACACTGATGATAATCATACCTGTTAACAAGTAAAGACACACTACAACGACCACTGTTTGATGAGTTGAGTATTCTTGTTAGAGTAGTAAGTATTTGTACTTGGGCATGCGAAAATATATACACATCTTACGTACGAATTCTTATTACTATAATTAAATTAAACGGCTTAAAAAGTTATCCAGTGGTAAGAAGGCCTACACTTGAATTTGGTAACTCGGGTATAGTGCATTCGAAACCAAGATATGTCAAGTGCACTGGCAGTACTTTGTTGGACGAGTACAATATACTCCCGAATCACCATTCGCCGTTGAGAAAATAATTAACGTACTTGCTAAGTAGTATGATTTTGACAACACCATTTGATTTAATATTCTCCATTAATTAAGAAGAATCGCAATCATCGTAGACAACTTGATTCAATATTTGTGTCTAATGTATTACACTTATTTTTTTCCTTTGATGCCGAATTGTTTTCGTTCAAATACATTCAACTACTCCCAGCTCAATTTGATGTCGCAGAGGAAAAATGAATTACGAAATTGGAGCGCGACAAAAAAATGAAAGAATTCGCAAAGAAAGTGTCCTACTAAAAAGGTGCTTTCATGAAAATGATTGACAACTTTCTTATTTTCATTATAACATCTAAAGTATAAAGTTATTCAAAAGTAAAACTTCCAGTTTGAACATAAATATAATCGGAATGTCCAATTGAAAATACTTGTTCTTCTGCATTACGAACGGCGTGAGTAAGAACATTTCCAGAAATGTTTTCAGTAACATAGTATTGATTGTTTCATTTGCTTATAAGTAGTATGTCTACTAAGAAATACCCTTGCTTTGAGCTAATCCTATAATCAATAGTCAACTGGATTCATAATTTGTGACCTAGAAAGTCATTTGTTCGAAAAATGCTTGCTAATTACACGATCGCCAATTGTTGCGTAGTAATATCTATTATATAAGAGTAAAAAGTTACTCTGAGAACATATTAAGCTTACGAATTTTTCTTCGGCATGATCGTCAAAAATCAAGACGAACTGTGTGTTGCACATGTAATATATACTGCGAGCAGATGCAGCAGATGTTTAAGCAACCGGTTATCTAGACAACGACATTGTTTACCTCTGAACCTCTCTATCTCGTGAAAAAAGAAGCATGTTGATGATTGCTATTTTTACCATAAGAATCAGCAGCTGTAAGAAAAGAAGGTGTAGTTATGTGTAAATAGTGTTAGCTCAAAAACTTTCACCGCAGAGCAAAGAAAGCGAGAAGAGCCAAACTTCAACTGATAGTAATTCAAACTCTAAAAATATTACTCATCAATCCAGATTTTAGTCTATCTGCATCATGCAGCTCACATTTGATTACTCATCTTGAATTGGTGCTGCATTTGAATCAATCAAAATCACAAACAAATCTTCTTGTGTCGCGACCACAGCAATAGAATCTTTCAGCAAAAACAACACGAATCAGTGTTTTACTCAACAGACATGGGAATATTGTTGATTTTTATAGCATAGAGGCAAATTGATCTATCGCAGTAATATAAACTTTCTGAAGCTTCCGGAATACATCACGACTTCAGCCCGTGGAAATTACTCATTACCGTTCTATTCCAACAAGTTCTATGAAAGAAACTTGAAATCTGAAAATGTTATTAGAGAAGGTAAGGTACAAAGAGTACCTCCACTTTTCAAGTTTTTGCGACAGTTGTGACTTGAATTAAGAAATATTATTTTATGCGGAAGTGGCCACTTGGAAAGGACTTTTTATAATGTACAGCAATACTCTTCAGTAAAGAAAGGATCACAGTACCACCTCTAAAATTGGAGCTCATGAAAGATTTTTTTAAGGTGTTAGATCATAAAGGAGAATGTATTTTTATTGCACTTTATGAATGAAGAATACCAATTGAATGAGAATTGAAAACCAATTTACATTAACATGCATACAACTCGGTTGTTCGTGGTACAAGATTTTGCTAGCTTCTTGAGAAACAAAAAACCAAAAATTTGAGTAATGAGTATGAAACAAGCATTTCAGGTTACTGGCTGCAATATGTCCCTTAAGATGCGCATTCATTTTCACTTGAACCTTTGTCTTGGAAATGGATGACGTTATGCTTCAACCAAGATGCAGAAAGTCAAGGCAAGAATCTTGTTATGTTAGCAGACTACTGTTACATATTAAGATGTTGTAGATGTTCTTTGAGAAAAGCAACATCATACTTTGTCATATTTTTAATGGCGATGGATTTAAAATAGTTATTAAAGTATGTTATAAGAAGGAAAATCTTTTCATAAAAATTAAAATATAAACGAAGTTAGAACTAATTTGATAATCTATCTTTCACGAACATATAATATTTCTATTTTCTACTAAAATCACTATACGTGATTTCATGGCAAAACTAAAAGTTTGAATTTGTTATCCATTATTGGTATTATTGCCATTATTACTATTTCTTATTGTTATTTTTTAGACAACCCCCAGTCACTGTTGATAAGTATCGTTGAAAATCATATTGCAGCTGCGAAGTCTGTTAGATTTCGAAATAATTGTTATTCTCCATGACTCTTTACGACAAATATAAAACTGTGACAATTCAACTGTGTAACAATGAATTACACAATTAAGTTGAAGCAAAGGACTTCACTATTTCACTAAATAATTTATTTTATAAAACGTACCTAATAAACCAATAATTTTCCTTTCTGAGTTCATATTGTACAATCATGTATTACCTAATTGCTACAGACAGTTCTAAATCTATTCCTAACTTTTTTCCATTACACAATTGCTTTACTTTTATAGAACTTTATAAATCTGATCTTTACTTAAAAGGAACAATAAGGCAAGCGGCAAAACGTGGCTCCCGTTCAAAATAGGTCACGGAAATCGTGACGATGCACAGTCTAGCATCAAGTCGGTCGGACAGATCAATCGCGTTAGCCTTTGTAATCATTACAAGCCGCTCACTCTAAACGGCGACGTTAAAACAGCATTACTACATTCAGTTTGTCTTATTATTGTTACAATCCCTTGGGAAATACGTAAACAATACAAAAATATGTAACATGAAATGTAAGGTATGGCGCTCATTACATTGGAAGCAATAGATTGCAAAATATACTTTTCTTATCAGTTTGCAATCATTTATGCAATTTACGTTAATAATTAACTTTTTGTGAAGTAACTTTATTGCTTTATATGTCATGTTAATCATTAAATTAGTTAGTAATTAACACCAATATTGTTAAGACCTTAAAATAACCATCTAATTTAAAGTCTGCGCTATATTGGATTTTGCAATATAATATTTGTAAAAATATAGTTTTAAATTATGAAAGGGCGTTTAATTAAGCCTTAGTAAAGTGTACAAATCACTTGAATCCGCTGGTGAAACAGTAATGACAATAATTTTCAAGATACAAATACTATTGAGCCGTTTATTGCGCCACGAATCACAATTACCTTCTAATAGCTTTCTTCAGAACTAGTAACCTGACTTTAAAAGTATTACCACCTAACATCCTAAACTTTTAAACTAAATATACATTTAAGAGTAAAATATACAGTATATGATACAGCTAACACACGATTTTGGCTAAAAATGCGTTGCGACGTTTAAATTGCTTAAGTACAGCAACCAGCTGCTTTTTTTACGGTGACATATATTTAGAAATTCCTACAGCAATAAACACTACAAACAAAAATTTACTAATATTGGGCAATAAAATTTCAGAAGTGGTAATCATCATTTATTATTGAATCCAATGTGCTAAGTACGAATTGGCTACGATTTCTCCGTAATGTCTACGCTTTTGTAATCCGTCGTTTGTAATCAATGATGGAAGTATATCTGATAAGCGCCCAACAATAACTATCAGTAAGGTGAACCTTTTGCTCTGGTACAGTTGCTCCATCTTTGCAAAGTCCTCACTAAAATGTTCGCTATGACCATTACTGACTGACTTGCAATTAGTAGAAAAGAAATTCAAGTGAAAATCAAGAAACTAAATCTTTAAGAGCCTGCCGCAGCCGAATTCATAAAACACAGCCAAGGTAAATTTATCTGGCGCAAAGCACCGAAACTCATGATACTTCGAACCAACACACGCTGAGTTACCTGTAGAAGGCTTTGGAATATGAAGTCCTTCCCCGTGTGAGACAGGACACAGAACAGACAATATGTTACAATATTCAACTATCCATTTCTTTCTCTTGATAACGTCTCCGAGAGCTTGTGGTACCATACCGAAATAAAAAGTGCAACATCATAAATTTATATTTTACAGAACCTTTTTCTTTGGTAACAATTTGAGAAAACGATTGGCCTCTTAGTTTTGCTTATACCAATAAACCTCTACACATCCTTTTGTATTTGTGATCCCAAAATAAACAAATATATGCTGTTTATACTTAGATCCAAAGGTATAAAGCAAATAAATGAATGAATAATTTTTTAAAATTCAGTTTAAAATTATTCATTCAAAATTGTTTTAATTTTAAGTTACATATAGCTTTTTTTCTGCTATCTTCAATACCCTAAAGACTACTATCGTCCTACATTTACTTGAACTATCACTTACAATTTTTTTAATTTTCTTCATAAAATCTTGCCACATCCTCTTCGATTTCATTACCATTTTCTAGAGAATCTAAAGGAAATGCTGCAGTTAGATCTACAAATTCGGCCAATTAGTTATAACTTTTCATGATATGCTAACTAAATATTCACTCAGTCATGCTTCGTTATTTCCATTTAAAATTTTCTAATACCTCTGAATAACACATGGGCTGAAAAGTCCCGGGCCTAACAAGGAAAACACGGCTTTTTTGGTTCAAAATTAGCTTCATTCAAGAGCAACGCAATCATTCCAGCGCCGCTCTAACATTTCAATACCATTTTTGTAGATTGATTTATCTTTTGCCTCAAAATAGACCTCAGTTTCAGCGATAACGTCTTCATTCGTGCGAAATTTCTTACCGGCGAGCATTTTTTTGAGGTCTGCGAACAGCCCGTAGTCGCTGGGAGCCAAATCTGGCGAATACGGTGGATGTGGGAGCAATTCGAAGTTCAATTCATGTAGTTTTGCCATTGTTTTGATTGACTTGTGACACGGTGCGTTGTCTTGATGAAACAACATTTTTTTCTTTGCCATATGCGGTCGTTTCTTTGCAATTTCGGCCTTCAAACGCTCCAATAATGCTATATAATATTCACTGTTGATGGTATTTCCTTTCTCAAGATAGTCGATGAATATTACACCACGCAAGTCCCAAAATACCGAGGCCATAACCTTTCCAGCCGATTGTTGTGCTTTCGGGCGCTTTGGACGAGGTTCACCAATTGCTGTCCACTCAGATGACGATCGTTTTAATTCTGGAGTGAAGTGATGGATCGATGTTTCATCCGTTGTCACATATCGACGCAAAAATTCCGGTTTGTTACGTTTAAACATGGCCAAACACTGCTCAGAATCATCAACACGTTCTTGTTTTTGGTCAACAGTGAGCAAACGCGGCACCCACTTTGAACAGAGCTTTCTCATAGTCAAATGCGCATGCAATATAAAGCCAATACGTTCTTTTGATATCTTTACGATGTCAGCTAACTCACGCTACTTCACTTTTCGATTATTCAAAACGATTTTGTGGATTTTTTTATGTTTTCTGGTGTTACCGCCTCATTTGGACGTCCACTGCGTTCTGCATCATCGGTGTCTCTACGACCACGTTTGAAGTCAACAAACCAACGTTTTATTGTTGTTTCTGATGGAACGGAGTCCCCATAATACTTTTCAAGCCATTGCTTCGCTTGAACGGTGTTTTTTCCCATCAAGAAGCAGTAAAAAGTTAGAACACGAAATTGTTTTTGATCTATTGTTTTGAAAATAATAAATTTTAACAGCTGTCTTTTGAAGGTTACTATTAACTGAGGGAAAGGTGACTGCAATAAAACTAGCGTCATCTATGTGTTAGGCCCGGGACTTTTCAGCCCATGTGTTATATATGTTAATTGTTTATTTTATTTCTGTATTCCAAAAGGAATTGGTATAATTTGTATATTTCATACACCGAAAGAAGTTGAAAAAGATGGTTGTAAGTAGATAACAACAAAAACAAACTGGCAAAGACGATCGAATTCTCTTCAGGTGTAGCAGTCAGCTGATACGTAGAACTTCCTCAAAGCACTAAAGCTTTTACTTTTGTAAGTGGTGAGATATTTTAATAACAATGAATCTGAAGTGAATATTTTGTGTTTTTATTTTTTTTGCCATAGAACAGCCAACTCTTTCTATTTGACAAAAATATTTATTCTTCAAGAAAACTTGTAGTTTACAGAAAGAGAACAAATCAATTAATTTTAATGTTAAAATTTCTGTGCCTCGATTAGTAACCAAAAATTATAACACCGAAATTTATGAAACACGTGCCTCTTCGCCGGTTACAAATGGAATTAAGGGATACTTAGAGCCATTATTAATTAGTGATAGTTTTTAAGACGTGTGGTGGAATTCAGGAGGTGTTTTTAATGTAAACTTATTTTATATTAATTCTGTTGGTATATTATAATGTTACGCACGTGCTAGTTTTATTTCTTTTAACATACTCTTCCTATCAATATGTTTTATATAGACAGGTTACTAATTAATAGCAGAGAATACATGGTGCACCAACTAAACATTACTCCACAAACGTTGTCCACTGATCAAGTAATCAACGAATTTTTTTCGGGAGTGGGCCGTATTATAGTGAAAATATGAAGCAAAAGAAAGAAAACAAGTAATAGAATTATAAAGAAAAGGAATAAAGACGAAAGAGGAAAATAAATAAAAAGAGTCAAGATGAGGCACCAATGTTTCTCTATATGCATATTTATTTTCTAAATATATTTTATGCTATGTTACACTATGTTGGAAGGTACTGTATTATTACTGATTCATCCTACAAAAGTGATACGGTATGAAATGTGCGGGACTACTTTATTTATAATGACACCAATAACAGTAAAAATTCAGTATAATTACGCAAGCGAATAAATTACCACAATAATATTAGTCCTCCAGTATCCTGCTGTAGATCGTTTCTTCACCATCATCTTTTGCGTGACGATTCAAACTACAAATAAAAGTAATACCTTGCATGGCCAGGTAAACTAAATTAACTACCTCAAGAATACGTAAAATTTTTGCCTCAAAATAATTAATGTGCTTAATTAGAGAAGTCAATTGCCAACAATATTTTGTCGTAATTGACACTGCACTTTTTGTTAAACATGTTTTTAGATATATTCATGTACATGCGCGTTTACACATTTGAATTAAAAACTTGAATCAAACTTTACTATTAATACCTATCATCAACACGTAAGATGAGAGCCTTCATTCGAGCAAGGTGTCTGTTTATTGCGACCATCTTACGTTAAAAAAACTCATTATTTCCAATTGACATCTCTTGCCGTTTAACACAATTGTCAGCGATTAATTTAATAAGCTAAATGCAGGGCAGCAGCAGATACCGCTGTCTTTAATTAACATTTGCTCTACTCTCTGACTGCTTTAATACGTTTGGTACCGATCCCCAGCTCAGATATCGTACAGTATTATTTTAAGTCGAGCAACGTACCGCTATAATTATCATTTGAGTGCGATTGGGTCTGTTTAATTGTATTAATAAGTGTTCCTTTGGTCGACACAGTATTTGTTATTGCTTGATGGTACATCCGCTTATATATACCCCGGGCAATATGTTATAAAAGTTAGAATCTTGATATCAGGTATTCAATGATCTCCGGAGGTATACAGACATCTGTCAATGTCTCTTCATGGAGATATGTACGTTGATAGGGTAAAATTACGAAAGCTGTATAAGGAAATAAGGAATGCATATAACTTGTAATCTTAATTTGTACATTCTCTTTGATTACTATAAAGTGCTGAAGTAATACTTTTTCTAGCGTAGATGAGGAGAACGTAATGATTCTTAATAATCTCCCAGCTTAAAGTAACACATGAACTATAAGCATGAATAAAGACTAGATATTACAAACATGAAATAATCGAAACGATAAGATATAACAGTGGATAATATATTGACAAACTGCTACTGTCATGTAATAAATATTTTATAAGCAAGATATACTGTATACCTTTCTATCCCTAGGACTGAGGTTGCCTGGTCGCGTTTATAACAAAGATAAAAATAATTTATACGATATATATAAACTAAATATTTCAGCTTACCACAGACAAGGAATATCATCATTTCCTAGAATCATTTTGAAAGATTGGTGTAACCAAGCTCAGCCAGATAGTTAATTAAGGAAATTACTAGCACAGTTTGAACAAAATATAAAAATTTACGGGGGATAACCGATATTGAAAGTACACTACCAATAAAATATTCGGTATTATCTATAACCAATTACATACTCCTGTTTATTTCTCGACATAAATCTCCGTAAATCTCGAGACATTTATGTAAACGTGACGCTACTTTGGACATCCCTTCACAATAGTACTGTCAATAGTCAAGTTGCTTGAAAACACAACGGAATTGTTCCTATATTTTAAATTTTATTTGAAGATCCAAATAAATGAAAAGCTAAATCTAGACCACACAGAGGGTGTAGGATCTCAAAACTTCGCTTTGCCAACTGCAGTGTGGTTTGGTTTGACGTCTGTGGCCTTGCGCCATCGTGCAAAAGTTGAACGGCTTCGCATAATCGTCTCGGTTTTTCTCTACTAATGGCTGCATGCAATTTCTTCGCAGTATTTTTCCTGTTAATGATTGCACGAGTTCGAGAAATTCATATGGCTGTAGGCCTTTACTATGCCACAGCACGATGACCACGATTTTGCGAGCTTTTGAATTTTGTCATACCTGGGAAAATTTGACATTTTCTTATCATGAGAACAATCCATGATATGTCGTCTCTAAAGTGAATTCCTAAGCCCAGCTTTCATCTCCGGCAATAGCACCTTTAATGAAGGATTTCCCTTCCAGATGGTATCGGATGAGATGTTGAACTGAACCATTCACCTGTCTGATTTTTTGTTCATCGAATGGCATTCTCGATTTATAGGCAACCAAAATATTGCGAAAGAGTTTAAGTCGTATATAATTTGAACTTAGGAAAACCAGCAATTTCTCCAACTTCAATGCGATAATATTCCTCATCAAACATTTGACAATTGCGCAGTTATTATCCGAGTATGAGATCCTTAGTCTTTTCTTTTCCCTCGATTGGCATCCAACCCGGTCATCCATCTTTAAATTCGTGGTACCAAACGTTGACTTCCTTTCAGTTTACAACATTCGCGCCATAAAAGCGTCGTGCTCTGCGATAAATTTCGGTTTAATTAATTCCTTTAGCATAACGCTGCTTATATATTCATGGTATTGGTGGGATCATTCACGAGAAAGACAAGGTGAGGTGAGAGAGGACGCTAACACGCACACATATTTCTGCCTATTCGACGTCATTAGCGCGGTTTTGAGCATCTTTCCCTGCTAACACTGTAATTCCCTTTCGGCTACTATCACCGTATCTAACGGACCAGTCTAAGTGAGCATTCTTGTCGCTACTTAGTACCACAAGAATACGCAGTCGCTTCACGTTCACACACCGCGAAACAAGGGTATACAGTTTCCGAACCCTTCTCCCGAACAGCTCATGGACTGTAAAACCAGAGAGGGCGCGCACTGGCAGTGCATAGGGTAACTGCACATATGAATGATCTCTCACACTTACTATGATGCATTGAAAAATACGTAGAAAACAATACCCTAACATAACGCTGCTTAAATACAGCTACTAATAGTCTACGCACTGCCGGTGCGCGCCCTCTCCAGCTTGAACGCCAAGGGTGTGTGTATTCTTGTGGTACTAGATTGCGCAGTGGATGCTTACTTAGACTGGGCGGTTAGATACGGTGATAGTATGAGAGAGGGAATTGCAAATGCAGAGAAAGATGCTCGAAACCGCGCTGATGACATCAAATATGCAGAAACATGTCTGCGTGTTAGCGTCTTTTCTCTCTTCACATTGTCCATCTCGTGAATGATCCTACCAATACCATGAGAAGCTGTATTTAAGCAGCTTTATCTTAAGCCATTATTTTCTAGGCATTACTTGAAGCGTTTCAACTCCCTAGGCTTGCAAAAATTTGAGCCTTGAACAAAAGAGATGGAATGTGGACTCATGCATTTGCATGCACCTATATATTTAATATTAAACACCCCTGTATATCTACTTAGAGTTAATAATTTCCCTTTTGTATATGTGTATACAACCGTTTACTCTTTTATCACTACAAATTATGAAAATCCTCGTCGCAACTCCTTTATTTTTCTTCTTCAATGTTTTTTCTTGATGGGTATTAAATTGTTAATCTCTAACAGATTTTTTTTAAAACTGATGTTTCATATCAAAAAACAAATCTGGATTGTCCAAACATTGTTTATGATTTCCATTTCATTTCAACATATCAATAGGCTTATCAATCCAAGCTCGTCCATAGTCGTCCGTTAGTATACCTTGGGAGATACTTATTTGGCCTTGTTTAGTAATTTAAATAGTCCACTATGACAAATGTATGATAGATATATGTTGTTTGTCATGATTCTTTTAAAAGCTTGTAATGGAATAAATTGAATGTAATTATAAATAATATGATAATTTTTAATTGTTCAAATATCAAAATACATTTAAATATGTATATGCATTTATATGGAAATTTATAATTGATATTTTATATTTATTATTTTTTTTTGTTAGATGGGTCGAACTAAGAAACGATACAATTGTAGTTTGTTTCATTCTTGTGTTCCATTATTACCGCCATATTACACTTTTAAATAATTTAAATAGTTTACTGTGCCGCATGTATAGCTACTATTCCTTGTTATATGAATATATTTTATACTTGTAGCAGACCCTTTTTGAACTTCCACTCCTATTTTAGTACTTAGTCATCCTCATCTCTTATAATAAATCCCATAAGAGTGTTTCTTAATTATACGTCAACCCTATTGACATCTTATTGTCCTCATATTTTTCATAATAAAAAATAAAGTTTAGTCAAGATTATTAGTAATCAAGTAAGCTGGACATCTTACATTCAACTTAATCAAGCTTGTTCAATGTTGCTTAACATGAATGGAAATGAAAATTTAGCAATATTGTTCCCTAAAGTAAAGCATGGTCAAAAAACAGAATAGAACATGTTGTATTGTTGTCGCATTGTTTATTTGTATATTTGGTTTCTCTATTTTAATTCCGAAACTTCTTTATGTGCGCAATCAATCAGCATCACTAAGGTAAATGAAGCTTTTAAGTATTAAGCGTCTGTAAACGCAAGAAAAGGAAAAACTTGTATTAAAGAGTGCAAAATAAATTTCGATATTGCATGATATCGTATCTCATATTTAAAAAACGTAAGTCGTTAATTTAATCACTACACAGTAATTTAGTTGAAAGCAGACGTTCCTTATAAGTGAACTTAATTAATTTTAATGAAACTTGAGTTATTTAATAATTGTATAAAAACTTGTATGTCATATGTAAAAGGACATATTGTTGTCGTTACGAATGGAAAACCAGTACCCCGGTAACGCGATAGATTAATAAAGTTGGACTACACTAATAAAATGTAATCAGGCTTGTTTAATTTTACAGCCCTTTTTTGAAGTCTTTGCATGAGAATATACAGAGTGCACGAAATCGGTAGCCTTTATTTGAATAAATTTTGAAATACTACGAGATTGATCCCTTGCTTCATTTACCTGCATATCAATATGAGCTCACACCGAGTCAACAGCGTTCCTTTGATGTTTATTCACCTTGAAATAATTTTATTCAAGCAAAGAAAATTTTATTTCGCTGAAATTCATTTACTTTTCACCAGCTGTAAAAACAATTACATCGGAAAAACGAACAATGAAACATTCTTTCATTAGCAAATTGATCGCTGATATCTCTTTTATTCATTCATACCACAACGAACAACGAAAATAATGTCCGCAATCAACTTTCCAGTTAATAGATAGATTAAAATACATCAAAGATGTACCAGTTTGAAATGAATACGTAGGCTTCCACGGCCAGAGTTAGTAATAAACGAACTACTTCCGGAATTGGACCGTGTCATGATGAGTTATATATAAAAAGAAATAAGAAAAAAAGAGATAAAGAAAAAGAAAAAAAGATAAGGGGAGGGGGGGATACCGTGAAATAGAAGGAAAGGTGAAAAGAATAAGAGAAAGAAATAGAGACAGAAGGGGTGGAGGGAGAGGGGGGGGAGATACGAGAGAAGGTTTTCGCCTCTAGCGCAGTCAACACGCCGAGTCGCCGTAACCTTCTGCCAAAGTGGTTTCGCCTCTAGCGTGGTTTACACGTCGAGTTACCGTGCCCCTAATCTCCTGAAGAAGCCTCCTACGACGGAGGCGAAACGTCGAGGTCCCACCTCTCTCTTTTGGTCTCCTTCTTTTTCCTTTTTTCTTTGGTCTCTTTCTTTTCCCTTTTTTCTTTCTTCTCTCGTATCCCCCTTCTGTCTCTATTTGTTTCTCTTATTCTTTTCACCTTTCCTTCTATTTCACGTCCCCCCACCCTTTATCATTTTTTCTTTTTCTTTTTATCTTTTTTTCTTCTTATTTTTCTTTCTCTTCTTACTCTTATTTCTTTTTATATATATCTCATAATGACACGGTCCAATTCCGGAAATAGTTCGTTTATTATGTATCAGTTTACAATAATTTCTCTTTGACTAATATCGACAGTATTCTAAAGGAGATTAGATATAAAGACTATATTATTGCCAGGTAGCACTGTAGAAAACATCTTAAGCAATGCTAATACATAAACAGAAAGTTAAACAAAGGTCTGGGATTTACCAAATTGCACATAATGATTATGATAAAGTTTATATTGAACAAACAAAGACGAGTATCGAAACAATCTTTAACGGACATATAGGGCGTTTTCGCACCGATATACCAGATTTATCCAATAATTTATCTACAGCACCTGGTGAAATCCGGATATAGCATCGCATTGAAACACCTTAAGGAAGATAACAAAAACCGGCTTAACAAAGAACTATCCCCAATTGCACTCCCGTGTTTAATAGATTTACTACGATATTATGTGCCTGGTAAAAGACACGGATTATACTTTTCTTCCTCCCTTATCGAAGAGGTACAAATGTACTTGGGACCATCCAATTGTTTGTAATAAGTATGTAATTTTTAGAGTCTACGTAGGGAATATTGTATGCAGTTATAATTTTGTACATTTCATTCGGTAATTTGGTTGATGATGGGAGCCCCCGAAACACCGGAATAAATAATTAATTTGTGATTTGTGTATCATACAACCACACAGTTTTTCTAATCATTATGAATAGTCAGCATCTTTGTAGTACTTGACTATATATATTGTTCAGCTTAGAATATATATAACAGCATGAAGTATTTTTACATAATACATACATTTTCTAGATTCTACTGTCCAGAATGTAATCTTAAATATTGCTATTCTAACAACTTAAAATTTCGTTGTAATAACATAAATTAAGAGAAAGATTATTGAACATATATACGTATCTGCACACTGCTGCAATCTTCAATACTCAATAGTGGGAAAAGTCGCACTTAAATATATTTTTCTTGTTTTGACCTTCCTATATATGTACAAGTACTTCCTAACTCCTGAATCAGCCTGTACCTGCTATGAGCACATAATAGTTTGGTGCTTGAGGACAGTATGTAGCTGTAGAGAAATTGTGTAATTTCTGGAGTCAGTAGAGTATCGCATATCCATGCACATAATCACCTACATCAAAACTTGCAAGTCGCACAGTATCTCTTCCTATTATGTATTAAAAGCGAAAGCGCTTGAACCTCAATGAACGATGAAAATATTCGAGAATATTGACGGCATTCATTAAGAACTGTAGATAATCAACTCGGCACATGCAATATCATCACAAATAAGTCATGATGAAGATCATTTCCATTCATATTAGATCGTGTTTGTTGAATAGCTGAATGAAACAATTTGTGTGAGAGGACTGTGGGAAGGGCACAAATTATTCTACAAAAGGAAAGTTGTGCATTCACCTTCTTGAAACATGAAGGCCCACTAAATGGAGAAAATTGCATTGTTACCACTATCACTCTTTTTCAATATGTTAATATAATTTACTAACTTTCTCTACCGCAACCGCAGAAAATGAATATCGGAATCAGAAGCATACAGTTTCAAAAAGATTCACACTGCAGGGGCATCGTTGAATCATCTACGGGGACTTCCTAGTGATGACTTAATTTTACAATTTGGGTTATGTTCCGTTTCTTCGACCTTCAGGTATCAGTATGTGGATCTGTTTCTTTCTTGTGCAGCCATTCAAAATTTATCTCTGGAAAGTTAGCACATTGAACGACTTGTAAATAGTAATTCGACATGAACAGGAACTCGCTGATGAGGAATTTTTACGTGCACGAGAGCATTTCAAAAAAAATCAGATTGTCCAATAAAAAAACAACCATCACGTTCAGAACATAATTAAGAGTTTCTTATGCAAATGACATCACGGCGACTAAAAGCAACTGGTTCTACAATCACTTTAATAATTGTATCTGGATCACTAACTGCACTCTTTTAGCTATTTCGTCTCGGAAATTTTTATTTGAAAATAAAGTGTAAGAAAAAAATGGGTTAAAACATTTCATCGAAAATAAACCCATTCATTTCCCGGTGTAGTTCCATTTTATACCGTCTCCTTCTTAGGATCACAACTTTCTCTGCTATTCGCTGTACACTGTTTACACCTAACGAAAATCAGGTTTGTTTATTCGGAACTGTTTGTAAACATCGTCACAACTATATAACTAATATTTTGTAATGTCTCCTTTGGTTTTTATAATTGCTCTTATTCTTTTTGGCATACTGTCTATGCGAACGTTAATGATATGTCTAATTGTAGTGTCATTTTGTCACACATCCTCAATATTTCTTACTAATTGCTTCTCGAATACATGCGTTATTTTAAAACACTCCACACGTTCTCAATTGCATTGAGGTAGGGAGATTATCCCGGTCAAGGTACACTGGCAGAGCGTACGTTTCCAAAAAACTTTGGATTGATTTGACCATGCGGCATGGTACCTTGCCGTTTTGGATCTAAATCATTGATTAAGATTTCCTCCACTACACACTTATATTGGTGGTGATTCATGGTCCCTTCGACTGATATACAGGACCATACCATATCTGACGGAGGGTGCCGTTTTTAGTACACTAGCTTCACCAAACCGTTCAGATGGACGTCCCCTAATAAATTGGCCTCTTTCGGACCTGCCTTCTAGTTTTGACTCATCGTTGAATACGAAAACACATTGTTCAAATAAAAAAATTTTGCTTGATTTATATATCCATTTAAGTTATTTTGCCTTACCTTTCGTCAAACTTCAATTGTGTAATGTTGACGACGTTTTGCCCATTCATAACTTGCTCACTTCATCATCGGTGTTAATCTTGGATTTTTCAGACACGTCGATCATCTCGATTAACAGTGATCCTTTTCTTGCCGCAAAATGCTCTTCCGGTAGACGTGGTGAGTATCTTTCCTTTCATTAAAACGGCGATTTGCCGCACTGTCTGTCGGTATACTTCTTCTTTCTTTGCAATAGCGCCTTAAAAATACACTCATGTACCCTACAATACCTCAGTATTCAATTTTTTTCTTATTTGGTATGTTCCCTGAAAAGAAGAAGAAAATGTAAAGCGCATAGAAGTAATAACAATACTATCACGTAAAAACGAAAAAAAGTTACATAAACAGATAAATATTCTACGAATTACTGAGTCTTTCAATCTTGTTTCTACGCATCTTCTATACAGTACAGTAGGATTCATGAGGGGAATAATAATAGGCAAGAGATTATTAAGTGGAATTTTTCCAATTTCTTAGAAAGATATTTAGTGAACGTATTTAGATAAGTATTGTAGACCCTATTCACGGATTTTATACTTGTATTTGTAAATCATCGCGCTGGAAATAGACAAAAGCTTAAATTTATAATCTGGCCCTAATAAAATGGACAGGGACTGTAATTTCTGGTTTCATCAAGAGATGAAACCTTAACTATTGGTGATTTTGTTAAACTTTCTAATGGGTCTTAGGACATAGTATTAACTGCCTATTTACGACATCAATGATTTTCGAGAATTTTTTGAAGATGCTGAGTATAATGACTAAAAAATTCAAAGATTCTAATTTATTATTAAATTACAATCAAACACTTTCATCAATACTCGTTCTTTCTAGGATTGCATAAAATTACCTAATGCTTTTGCACGTGAAACGAATTGCATGAAAGCTAACGAAATTTAAGTTTTTTTTATTCACTGGAAAATAATACTGTAGCAGAAACTAGTAAGAAATGAATTTGACAGAGGCAATTTCAGTGTGTCACCCAATTATAATAAAACCTCGCCCAATAATAATAAATTTTCGTAATTAATATAAGGCTCCCATATTAGGTATACAGATTACGCCCGATGTAACATATTTTTAGCATAATGAATACATAAACCATATATCAATGTAAGTAAAAAACGTGAATATTTATTGCAATACATGTCGCGTACATACATATGTATGTATAATAAATAATAACGTGCTATCAGAGCCTGATGTCCGTCTTTTTCTCTAGGCGATGCAAATTTCCTGCCGCAGTTGTATGACCGACCATAATAGATCAAAATGGCGCAATAAAAAACTTCAAACATTTGTAGTTATTAAATAATGTGTATAAGACGACCGGTATGCTGTATTACTAAACTAGCTTTTTTAAATTAACAGGTGGTATGTATGCTTATTATATTTATGAACTGTTGTAAATTACATACTAGTGTACACCTATGCGTATGTACATGAACTCGTATGAAGTATACGTTATTTCTATTTTCATAGTTCTATATTTTTTCCACCTTCCTGCACATTGACTACTTATGGCCATATGCAAATGCTGCAACATATTATCGTTCTTGAACAACTTGTATGTCACCTACTATCACGGGCAATTTATTTCAAATACGTTGTCTCGGGAAAACGTAAAGTTGTCCAAGTTAAAGTGTGTAATTAATGTTAGCACCGTACTAACTCAAGAACCTACGAACATACTTGTCCGTAATATATCTTCTACAGCTGCACTCAACAATGCTACCGAATTTTACCTACATGGGAGTGGTTACCTTTTTATTACGCAAAGTTAAATGGTGTCCAAACAAATGTAGCGAACAAACATAAACTGTTAAATTATTAAATAATTTGTGTATAAAATCTTATGTAGTATTAAATATCTACAACATCTTAACAGCACACTAATAAATAATAAATAAAATTGTGCTATTGAGTAAACGTAATAGCATACTATTGTACCTTTATTACTACTTAATTAATGAGTTCCATCTACCGTTAGGTACAGGACTAAGAAAGAGAAAATACCTAATCCTATAGTACGTCACATACCTCTTTCTTACAAAAATTTGGAACCAACTCAATCGCGAGCATCCTATTTTTTTTCCTCCCCTAAGTCTGGTTGCAGAGATTTCTTTTGTCAGTTTTTCTTCCTTCATTCTATGTATGCGGCCTAGTTAGCTCAATTTTTTTTCAGCAATGATTAATTCTCTTAGTTTCATATCCAACTCACTCTGCCATTGCCCCATTTCTTACTCTCTTTTTGCAATCCCTTTTATTTTTCCCAGAAATCTCATTTCAGTAGCTACGATTTTGCATTTATTACAGCGTACGATAATTAATTTGGCAATTTTCTGGCATACTTATGCTATTTCTTTTGGTATCTCTTTTTTCCCAAAAGTGAATTTGTTATGAAATTGTACATCCTTCTAGCTATACAATGTTTATTTCCATGTATATATTTCACAGTTCTCTTTTGTATATTTCTAGATTCCGTTATAATATCTCTTTTGTTTCTGATACCAAAATCATATATCACTAACAAATAATGTTCTTCCCATTATCAAGTTTTTGCATTTTTCTTCGTAAACTATTATCATATCATTTATGACTATAGAGAACAGTAGTGGACTTAATACACATCCCTGTTTTAGTCGCATTTTTATCTCCTGTTATAATCTGTTCTTGGTCCAGAATTCTAAAGTTAATTTATCTATAGCCCATGCCACTTCTCCATTATTATTGAATACAGTGTATTTCCACGTCCGCTATTACATTCGTGTAATATTTCTTCCTGTCTTTGGTTTGACTGTTACTTGTTCAGAACACAGCCTCCATCTGTCTATTATTTCTTTTTTGTGGTTAAGATACTTGCCCGCTAACTTTTATATTTCTTAATCTAGGTGATTTCTTTTATTTTAGTGTGGCATTGAATAATTAGTGATTTTGAAAATATTTTTCTTTCATCTTATGTTTCTTTTTTTAAATGCTTGACTTCAGTCCTGGTGGTGTTATACTTTCTGTGATATTTCTTTATTTATTCTTTTGCCTGTGTATTTTTCCATCTTTCCTTCTTTCTTTAACCTTTGCTTGTATTAGTGTTGACCATCAGTACCTATATATATTGTTGTAGGTAAATTCACTTTTCAGAGGCATACTTTATTTAACTTTATTATAGAGCAATAAATTATAACTAACGAAATTTACAAATGGAAGTGCGAGTTTACGAGGTAAATATACGTTAGGAAATGTATGCTTAACTTTACTAATTAATTAGTTGTGCTTTTGCCATTAAATAACGCCGATATGGAAAGTATTTACCCCGAGTCTACCGCTCGATGTTTTGTGGGTGACTATCAGTGTGGGTCGAGATGGATATTTCCGCAGTCGCTGTATGTATAACAATATTCTTTTGTTTGTGATCATGTATGTTGTTGGTTACGAAATGAACCATTTCGACAAGGTTGACGTTTCGATGGGATCTCATTCACCTTCTTCTGGACGCCCTAGCTCGGCTAGCGAACGAAGATGAACTGCAGTCCTCTACAAAAATCCTTGGTAAACTTCGCGGCGATGGTGGTAGAGTTTTCGGATATCCAGATGATATTGTGCATGCATTTGCTTAGATATTTTCACATCAGCTTGTACATTCTAGTTCTCCGATTTCCAATTCAAAACAACACTTTTCCACATCTTAGCTCACCTACAAGAGAAAATCAATTACTCGAAATAATGGCTAAATTGCCAAGTAAATACACGGCAAACGAAGATATACTACGGTACATTTCCCGATAAATGAGAAATGGTGAGAGTTATACCGATATACAAAAGAGGTGATTGCATATTCCTCTCAAATTATAGAGTGGCAGCCATACTTTCTAACACCGCTAATATATAGGAGAAGATTCTCTATTCCAACATTTATAACAGTGCTCGTCCCTGTATTCTTAACAATCAACATGACTGGTTTTATCTCATATCGTCCAATGGTGACAAATCTGGCAGTAATATCTCAATACATTAGTAAAGTATTGGATAGGCGCGGTCATGTGGATGTAATTTATATAGATCTCTCTAAAACTTTTGACTGTATCGACCATAAAATACTGCTGTAGAAACTAAATGATCTTGATTTTGTTCCATCTGTTCTAAAACTAATGTAATCTTATCTAACTCAGAGGAAGTACTACATAGTCTATAATGGATATGTCTCGAGGGAATTTACCTTAACTTTGGGTATACTACAGGATCCTAACTTGGATCCGTTCTTATTTGCGTTATTCAACAATGATTGTCATTGATCAAGTGGGTTATCCTATTTTTGCGTACACTAACGATGTAAAAATGTACACAGAAATCTGTAGTATTGATGATTCCTGCGACTTTCAGTGTAATCTAAATGTGATGATAAGGTAGTGCAAACAGTAAGCTAAAGGCCAATATCAAAAAATGCTGTGTAGTTACCTATATCCATTCCCACTCACCTACCACCTCGTCGTTTTATGTGGATGGTAATATCCTAAGTCATAAAACCGTATTTGAACATCTGGAACTGCTGTTTGACTCGAGTATTACATTCAAGTCTCATATTTCTGGAGTATATGCTGACACCCACAAAATGCTAGATTTTATACTGCGAATCTCCAAATATTTCAACGACATACCTCTGTTAAACATACTATATTTTACTTACGTGATAAGCAAAATTCAATGTGCGTCACTAATTTAATATTTCGTATACATTTCGGATATATTACCCATTATACATATCCAGCGCAAATTCTTGAAATTTATTTCTTTCAAAGGCGATAGCATCTGTCCAAAAAGAGGTATATCCCTAGATCTTATGTTACTGCATTACAAAATTGTGTCTTTGGATGGAAAAAATGAAAGCAATGTGCATGAAATCCCTGCATAACCTTATAATCAATACTATAGATTGCCCCCCTTTACTAGGACGCAAGCCCATTTAGTTCCGTGTGCAAATTCTAAATACAACTCTACCTTTCTGGTTTCTTTGGCAAGAACATACACTATGAAACCGGTGTCAATCAACGTATTAGGAGAACCCTTCCAAATGGTCGTAACGTTCAACAACAACCTGGACGGGTACATAGCAAATGCTGCGAAAACTACTTATCTGCACTTATTTTTCTTACGCATATTTACATAATGCTCATATATACACATACTAACATGAATACGCACATTTCTGCACTTGTGCGCATATGTTTATGTGCGTTTATATATATCGTTTGTATATGTTTTTCTAAATTGCGTATAGACAAACACAAGAATATACATGCACGTACACACTTGTTAATGCCTACATGTTTATACTTGTGGTATTGTAATTACCCTGTAATTGGACCTTATATCTCTGTTGGATAGTAAAGGTTATTACTATTATTATTATTATTATTACTACTATAACAACTTCGCAATGATAACAACTTGGCTATCATGCCTTCCAACTAAAAGTAAAATGTAGAAAAATAAAAATCCGGGTAATCTGAAACCACGTTTATCCTCATGAGTATGAAATTCATTGGAGCAAATTCAGCTAGCACAATTATAATGAAATCTCTTAATTTATACAACACTATAATAGACTGTAATTGACGACTATACGCAATATAAACATATAATTGAGCTAAATACATAGCTACCTATACGCAAAAGCATATGTGGTCGCTTTTAATTGTGCATAATAAAAGTGCATTATAAATATGCGGAGTATTTAAGTAAACGTTTTCTTGATAAAATAAATTAATTTTTGTGGTTATTATTTTTTTTTATACATTAGTCGCCTTCACGAGCAATTTCAAAGTTATTATAACTACCTTGTGTCTTCGACTTAGGGAACGGCCAACTCTTTTGCCCTTACAGCTAATCCTTTGGATAACTTAGTCGATAGTTTCTTTCTACTTTTCACTCTTCCTTTTATCGGAGAGACACACATTCTTCTTCTCCCAAACAATAGATATGTACACATGCATAGTACATTCGAAATAATATGTTTACTTCTATTTAAAGATGAGTATTGTAATTGTATTACTGCAGTATCTAATTACGGACATAGGTACCCTAGAAGAAATCGTCGTTTGTGCGTTTCATGTAAAATGTCAAGAACACAGGAGAAAATAACCACGCAAAAAATTGCTAATATATTCTTTTTAATCTCTATCGGTAGTTTTCATGCATACACGTCTGACTGTAGTCCAAAAAAGAAATATTTAAGGGGTAAAAACAAATGAAGATCGCTTAGGTGCAAGGTCTAGACTGTAAACGGGGTAATCAAATTCATTGCAATCAAGATTCTGCAGGAAATATTTTGGCACGTTTACATTGTGTGACCGAGCATTGTTACACGAAATGTATTATCTATTCATGATTTTTCTGTATCATTTTAAAAGCTTTTTATTACGCTTAATTTATGCTTGTGATTCATTTCCCTACTAAAATACAATAATAGTTTTACTATATATATATATATATTTCAACAAATATACACAATTATCTTATTACATAAATACCTCACTAAAGAAACCAGAAAGCTGTGAACTTCGCTAATTTCAATGGCAATTTTTTAGGTGTATCCACACAATCAATGTCTCACATTATACATAGAAAAATAGAGACGTAGTAAATAATATAGTATTTTCTAAATATAATCTGAGCGTCCTTCTTGGCTTTTGGAGCTTACTCTCTAGACATACCATGTATTTCACTATTCCTAAATTTAAATAACCTTATTAAACATGCTAAGTAACATATTTAATTTTTGTGCATCATACCGTGTTATATCTATCTCATGCTCTGGTATATATTCGATGTACACATGTATGTACATTCTTCCATGATATGCAATCCATGTATATATAGAGTAATATTTAAAGTCGTAAACTGCTGATTATCTGGTAACTCATTAGTTAGAACCGATTTACCTACGATTGCACGCGCCTAAGTCAGTAGTTTCCGCTTAAAGTAAGTATTCTGTACAATGTTGTATGTAAATGCTAAATAAAACAATTTCAGGTCCATAAAAGCAAGCGCTTGATAATTACTATATTCATTAAACACGTTTGGAAAAAATGATATCCGCTTCATACACTAAACACAATTTGATTAAGGTTTAATAACATAGAGGTATGCAGCATACTCTTATGCGATTAAGTTAGACTAGAAGTCATTCTCCGGAATCCAGAATGCCGTAATAAATACGAAGCTTTTTACAAACGTAACCGCATACATAACCGCAACATTAGGATATATACTTATTTATATCAATTTCACTCTTTTAACTACCTGCTACAATTCAGATATTGACCCAAGTTAATTTGCATGTAATAAAATGCACATTGGTAAAAGCCAAGGTTTTAATATAGTTTGCGGAGTGGGATGAAATAAACCTCGAATTTTTAAATTATAATGTACGAGAAATTTTTCACATATTGCAAAGTATCAAAAAGCAAAGATTGATATGTCCTGCTAATATTTTGATGCCGCAATATTCGTTGAAAGATGAAATTCACTCTAACTTTGAAAGGTCTTTCAGCCCAATTAAAATGTTTCTTGTATCCATAAGGAAAACATTTGTAAGTACTTAGAGCAGGGGTTCTCGGTATCACTTAATCAGTCGGCGGCGCACTTACAGGTTACTCCTTATATCTTCCGCTGAAGCTTTTCGTTACGATGGACGTCAAACATTTTTTTTAGTACTCTTTTGTTGTTTGGGCACATTTTAGGATACAAGAACGTGAAATTTGCAATCTTCTTGTTGTTTAAAGTACTGATTTTACAAAATGAAAGGTGCTAATAGCTTTCCAAGTAGTGCAATCTCCCTCTCTCCCGAATTTCGTTTTCCTATTTGAAATTTACTGTAAATAAACTGAAAACACACTATTATTACAAAAGAGTAGTTTATATTCGTGTTGTAAATCGCACTAAAGTATATTAGTAGATAGTGTAAATAGCATACCTATGTTAATGTTAGTTTAATACTAGTTACTACATTATACTCAGCAATCAGCAGCAGTTGTAGAATTGAAGATAATAGTCAAAGAATAAATGTCATGTTCAAGACGCAAATTCCTGTCTGTAAGGTATACTGCACATTAATTATTTACAAGTCAAAAAAGAACTATAACCAAGGTATAGTATTTACAAATTTTATACAAATCAAATATTGACCGATAAAAAGGATACCACTACTACCGGCAAATTGTATTCCACCACATAAACGTCTTTCAACATAATATAAGAACCTGCTGTTTTTGTTCGAACAAACGGATACGGGGAAACGTCTCAACTCTTACAGATGTTCTCTGGACAAGCAGAAACCATTAGAAAAGCTGTGCCGTTAATAAGAATAGTGGCGGTAGACTAATAATAAGGTTTACAATATATTAGGCTTCCTAATAGTCATCCTAATGAATGTGTGACCTCAGATATATCACATGGATTTGAGCATTAGTTCTGCGCTTATCTAGATAGAAATAAAATGGTCCTCTATTGTCTTAAGAGGTATTCAAATAGATTGTTAAATGAATATTGGCAAGAATCCCTAAAGCAATTTTTTTAAGAATGTTCTGAATTGAACAGAAAAAGAACAAAAGGTACAATAGCAACACCATTGATATAAGTAGAAAGTTGAAAGACCTATACAGTATACTTATAGGTTAAGCTTGAGCGACAGGCAACATTTTTCTCATTTGTATAAACTGCAAATTTTAAACTCCCTGCAATGTGTATTAACGTGGTAGTGAAAATAGTGATCTAAATCATTTGATCCTAGAATGACAAAAAGTATTGTGAAAAGAGATATCTGGATATGAGTGTAGATTCTAAAGATACCCATCGATAGAAAAGTCATTATTCAAATGCTTAGAAAAGTTTACAAACATTTGCAAAGACATGCTAACATTTTATTTCCAATGAAAAAATATTTTGAAGCAATAGGTGCTGCGTACATTTGTCACTGATCCAACTAGATGCACTGAGTATTTAAAATGACTACTAACAGGGAATTTGATTGGGTTGCTACTTTTAAATATTTAGAAGCAATTAATTACTTTTGTATTAAATCCATAAAATGCATAAATGCCATTCGTTACCGAACTGTGATATTCCGCCACCAGCAGCAACAAATGTAGCGAATATCCTTTGATTTTACCGACTTTAGTTGATACACTAGCAAGTCTGAAATTTTATGAGTTATTTTTAAATATAAACAATACAACTTCACAAAACGTTTGAAAAAATCTAAATTATGATTAAAATTCGAAGGGGAAATTATCCGTGTACTTCCAAAAAGAATCTTTATTAAATAATACATTTAGTTGCAGAAGAAGTTTACTATACATACACGTAAACGTATTTTTTATAATGTACGGAAGTATCTGCATCTAACACAGATATGAACAAAGGCTATCATTTATCTTTCCGTACAATAAACACTCCTCCAATAATAAATTGAGCAACATTAATTACAAGAAATGTTACATTTATTCGAGCACTTAAAATATCGGATTGTTGTTTCGTCGATAATTAATTCGAATGAATATCAGCCTTTCCCTTTTTGTATTGCAGATGTATATAAACCAGCTCTCTCGCACCCTTTGTCAAGCGCAGAATCACTGTTACAAACATCTTTCGTGAAGCTGTCAATCCATATCGAACTTCGAAAACTACATATATACACATCGCTTCGATTAACTGATAGTAAAATTATTAAAAGCCTCGATAACATTGCAATGAGCGTACTATCAAAAGCTAATTATTTCTAAAGGAGCCTATAGAACTTACATCTAAGTTTACAGGATGAATTTCCTCGCCGAATTAATATAAGGTTTCGAAAACAGTTAAACAAAGTATACATATGAGAGTGACTTAAATTTAAAACGTAAAACGAATAAAAACATTTTCTTTAACACTAGTATATGTATATTTACCATATGCTTCATATACATAAATATATAATTTTCGCCAATAATAAAGTTAGAAAAACACGTGCCCTATTCATTATTACCTATTAAAACTGCGAAATCGGCCAGCTTAACGAGTTTTTATGTTTAAATTGAAACAATAAAAAAGAAAACAATAACATATTTTATCTCGTAAACATTTTTTAAAATGGAACATCCTGCATATTTTTACATACATTGAAAGAATACATTAAACAACAAAACTAATTAATATCTCATCTGCCTAATGTTAAACTAGGCGTGTAAAAACTAATAGCATCTAGCAACTTTATTTAAAGAATATCTAATGTTTTAGCGCTACTACACATGTTAAATTATTAACACTCGCCTCTAATGAATTTATACACAGTGTATTCGATAATTAAACTGGCTTTAATTTACAGAATAGTCTGTAGGTTACCACGTAATATACGAATACGATTAAAGTCTATAATAATGGCGCATATAGTTAGCTAGAGTATTAGAAACAAGTTATTCATAACTCGAAAAAAAGTGTTGTTTCATCGAGCATCAGTGACTGTATTTCTAAGTGTTTGAACTACTCCTGTTTTGAAGGAGTTGTATTTTTCTTTGTAACACGTTAGTAATTAAAGTAGTAAATATAATATGTACACTATATTTACAGTTAGTTATATAGTACACTTATTACACTGAATGATGAGTTAACCCGCTCAACGACGAATTGAAACTCTATTCACTTCTAAATATTATATATAACTATATAACTATATCTTGCTTGAGTGGAGATACACGTGGCACTCTGCTTTTAATGTATGTATAAAACTACGACCTGATGCACGTATACTATGTTTCTTAATATTGTATCTAACACTATAACTTTCTTTGATGCAGCTACACGTTGCACTCGATTCAAATTGTGTTGAGTTTGGTTTAAATAAGCCTGGGTTTGTCTTATTGGTGATTACAGGACTACCTGAATGCCCTTGCAATATTGAATATTCTAGATAATTACAGATAATATTATAATCGTATTTAGAAATTATCATTTTTCTTGTAATACAACGTTAACACTTTTAACGAAAAATTCTGGTTCCCGGTATGATTTGAACCTATGTCTCCCGTTTTTCGGAGGACCAGTAGACTACAGAGAGTCATAAGAACAAACCGCTTTTAATATCTAAATGTCATAATGGCTGTAGATATATCATCATATCTCATAAGAATTAATATTAGTATTGCCAAGTTTTTACTAATTAAATTATTATGAGATTTACGTTGGCTTTATGACGATAAATTATAATTTTTCTTGTAATTTCTAACATTAAAATTGAAAAAAGGTGCCTTAATTAAGAGAAAAGGAGAAGCAAAAAGCGACTCCAACGTAAAGTTTAAATCACGCAAAATTAATTAACGAATGGAAAATTTATTATAAAATTAATTGGCACGCATGCACACACGCACACACGACAACTATCAAGAATCAGGTCCAAAATTTGCATATCCATCTCCGGAAGTATCTGGGAAATGTTTTCGTTGCGATGATGACATAGCGAAGACAATTTTCAACTAATATCAGGACCTAGTGGTGAGAACCGCGCTTAGTCGCAAAGCGGCGTATGGAAAAAAGCAGTAGCTTGGGTATCTGTGTGGGGCACAACACAGCTTGTGAACTCCTTCATTTCGCCAATACTTCAAGTGAAATAGAATTAACACCTCTCGAAATTGTATAAACTCATTGTGTATGTTGTTAGTCCAATATAATACTCGGAAATCGGAGAGGACATCGTTGATCCAGACGAAAAAATATTTAAAAATAACCTAGGATCTTCCGTCCTCTTGGAAATTTGAAGAGCCGCTGATCATCAAATTCACAGATACTCCAAAGTTGCAAAAGAGCAGGGCTTCCTTGAATTAGATTTACTTTTTTAGTATCTTCAAAATTTAGGTAGTATAGCGATTGCATTAGATTTTTGTGAAACTAGCTCTGATTGTAAGTAATGTAACCTTTTTTCCATTAATATGTTGTTCTTTCTGTTAGATCTAAGAAAATCTCTTATATTTCTTTCTTCCTTAGATTTAACAATTTCGAGAGAAAACAATAGTCATAGATTGTTAATTTATCATAAACCACCACTCACAGATAAAATTATCCACAATAGTTCGAATCACCCAGTTAAGTAAAAATTGGCTTCATTTTATTGTATGGTCCACAGATTAATTTCATTTCTATTAAGTAAAAAAAAACTAATAAAGGAGTAATTTAATATTATTATACAAATAGCAGTAAGTAATGGTTATGAAGAGAAATTAATAGATCTAATATTAAAGAAAAAGGATTATAAAAAAGCAATTGAAAAATTGTATCCAAATGTAAAGGAAAAAGCGGATAGCTACAAAGTATTAACTTATACAGAGCCAGTTAGTGAAAAAATAAGCAAAGTATTAACTAAATAAAATTCAAAAATAACTTACAAAACCTATATTCATTAGGAAAATTCATCAAAAACAATATACCAAAAATAAACAAAGGAAAAAATCAGGAGTTTATAAATTAACATATAATAATTACCCAAAGACATATATCGGCCAAACAGTTACGAGTTTTGATAAATGAATATTTGAGCACTTTACGAGCTATATACAGTAATAATGAAGATTGCAATTATGCACTCCATTTACTGGAGAATAACTATAATTACAAGAATTTTACAGAAATTTTACATTCCGAAACTAAAGGTTTAAAATTAAACTTACTGGAGTCTCAGTGATAAATAAACTTAAATATTCAGATGTATTACTAAATAATCAAATAGACATTAATAATTCACCATTGTTGAATTTGTTTGTGAAATCTAGTACCAGGAATTTAGAGACTAATGAGACCGTTATGTAAATACAATATGTATTCCCACCTTTCTCTCTTGTTCTCTTTCTACTTTTTCTTTCTTTCAATCAAGAATTTGGTAAGAATGAGGAGGCCGAAAATCTTGCCAAAGAAGTAACAAGTACGCCCTCTATTGGCATACGGCCTTGTGGTTTCACTTGAAAGCAGGCGTTATTGTCGTGTTCAACAAAGAGAGCAGGTAGTGATATTTTATTGAAAAGTGAAGTTGTAAAATATCATCTATAGAAACTTGGAAAATCTGAAGATCAATTTTGCCGTCTGATCAAGGAAATACACGGCAAAACACACACGAGGAGTGGCAGAAAAGTAATAAGACCAATTTATTCAACGGTACCAAAATTACGTCCTTCCAAATAGATCTTAATGAATGGGTGCATGCATTGTGGCAAAGAAGTAATCCAATAATAGCAATTATTTACCAATTATTAAAAAAGCTCAGAAGTATATTAAGCAAGATTTTATTCTATTACTATCAAGAATAACCTGTTATATTCAATACCTATATTTAACTCGTCATATTGCACAAACCCTATGTTCATTCAGATACTTAATTATTTTATTCACAATTATAACCATATAGAACCATTTGTACCAGTAAATGTAGTTTTTAAATATGTCGAGAACAAACATTTAATTGTTCTAGAGAGAGCATTTTTAATATTGCTGGTAGGTCTGCCTCATCAGCGTATTAACTCCAGTAACAACAACATTAAAAATATGGTGACAAATAAGATCGAAGCCATTATACTTTATTATTATCCTCAGAAAAAGGTGAGATTTTTAAAACACTTTACTTATTTTCTGTTTCCCAAGCTCCCTCGAACCTTATTTACAATCATTATAATCGAAACCACCAAGAAGCAAGATTCAAATTTCAAAGAAATTATGGTAAACTACCAATAATAGGGTTAATGTGTTTCCAAATTTATTTCGTGAATGGCAACTTTAGAAAAAAAACGATTTCTGCATTACCTATAAAAATTTTGGACATTTTCATATTTCCGCAAATATTCAGCAGATATTTTGACATATACATAATAGTAAGTCATTTCAGATTATAACACGAACAGATATAATTGAAAGTTAAACGTCTACACCTTTGGAAAGCAACTCCATGTTCCGATGGAAAGAAATTAAGCGACTGAATACATATGATACAGTAATTATTGCTATATAGTTAAATTCTTTTCTTTAAAGCTATACATGTTGAGTGTTAACAATAAAGTGTATCGTAATTTTCTATAATTTCACGCCAGCTTGTAGTTTCAATACTACTCAGTTTCTTCTTCGACAGTTCTAGCCTATTAAGAAGAGATAAGAAGATTACCACAGAAGAGATAAGAAACAAAGCCGAACAAAACGATATGGGAGTAAAGTGTAGTAGCGTTAATTTGTTAAGGTAATTGAAACGTGCTTAGATATCGGTTTACCAGACATCGATATTTCCATCTTCCAGCAGTAGTTGTGAACCGTTTGTGGCGAGTGGGAGGGCTTTCCCCATTAATGTTTGTCTCATAGATGGCCAGCAGGTGATATGTCTCGCTGACACATTGACTTTGTAATAGGTCGACAGGTGGCCCCATGTTAATCGAACGCAGTGCGAGGTGACCGCTCTTTATAAGGAAGTGCACATTGCTGGGCAGATGACCACCGTACTTCACTCACTCATACGTTCACTCACGTGCTTATTTGACACGACCGAATTTCTCAGGCCTGTGTAGAAACACCCCCGCCGGCATTTCTTATTATTATGATGATTATTATTACGTAAAACTTCCTTAAACGAAACTCGACAGCAATAAACGTAAATTCATGTCTCCCTAAACGTTTGTCCGTCGAACCGGTCGTCCTATAAATATATTAATGAGAGAAAACGATAACGATGGAAAAATAACAGTCGAAGATCGCAGGCTGGTGTTGTCACATCAAAATAGTAAATGGTATATATGTAGAAGGATTACCTCGTACTTTCATAAAAAAATATTATTTAAACACTTAAAATTTGGGTGTTTTATCGCAACACCAAAAAATCGCCAATGTGAATACTTTTTGAATCACAAAGCTACAAGGAATATCTGCGAACATACATACGAAAATAGATACGTGTGCTTGTAAGGAGCAGGTGAGGACTATGTTTTTCTAGACCGCAAAACATCTGTGCAAAACTATGAGGTGGACATATGATACACCATACATACATATCTGATCTACTTTCCTATATCACATATGGCAACTATTTATTTCTCTAATTAAAAAGCTTTGTCTCCAACATAAGGTAATAAAAATAAATTAAAAAATGAAGTTACTTCAATAATTTATTCCTACAAAGAGCTCGTTTGGAAAGACTACGAAAACATTTTGTTCTAATGTGACGAATACTTAAATAATTAATGTGAATAATCTCTGCAGAATCTTAAAGTATCTTTTTGTAATTGTGTACAGGTTCTAGTAAGCTCTCACATAATATACTCTTCGTCCATCCGGATCTTTACACCCATGCCATCAGGCATAAGCATCTTCCGCGCCTGAGTATTGGATATCGATATTAAATAGGAATAGTGAATTAACCAGCTATCTTGGCTTATGCCTTGAAACAATGACGTGCGTCTAAAGATTCATTTGACGAAGTATACAAACTGCTTAATTATACAAGGTCTTCAGTATATTCACACAAGCCTCATAGAGCTTATTTTATTACAAAGTTATGGACAGTCGTTGCATATCATCTCTGTTGTAAACTAAGTGCTATATATGCTTCCAGAATAAAAATCAAGTGGATGTAAATATATAAAATGTACTAACAGCAGCTTTGGTGTGATGAGTTATATTTATCCTCAGTTCATTCGCTACAATTCTACCTACATAGTCTTTAAAAGAAAGTTCGCAAAATAATGTTATTATGAAAAGCTTTTCTAAAAACTGCTTGAAGACTTTAGTCGCTGCGGATGTACAAGGAATGTTTTCAAGGTTCTAAAAATTGGCCTGCAATTCAATTATGCAACAGGTCTTCATACGACCGTGCCATGTTAGTCCAATTCAGTTACTTTGCCGATACCGTCGCACTGTTTTTGCAACTACGGAAGAGGAGACTGAATCACAAACAACAATCATTTGCTCTCTGTAGAAAGAGCTCCACTTAAAGCGCTTGTAATTCCGTCGATTGGGAAGATGGTGCCTACTATATTACTTTTATGGATTGTCTACCAAGAAATATTACAATTAAGACAGAATGTTATTCTAAAACTTTGCAAAAGACGGCCTAGAAAGTTGCATAAACCTCCGTCATTGCAGGCAAACAACCCGAGACCGCATATCGCGCGAAGAATGAACGGCGCTTTGAGCGACTTGCGCTGGGAATTGCTTCCACATTCAGTATATTCACAAGATTTGACTCCCAATGATATTCATTTATTTCTAAATTTGAAGAAACAACTAGGAGGTGTTCTGTTTCAGTATTTAAATGCAATGAAACGAGTTATAAATAAATGAAATAAGGAGTTGAACGTTGAAATAAGTGCGTTGATTTATATGAGAATTATTTTGAAAAATTAATTGTAATATTGATGAAAATTGCAGGGGGCCGTGAGTTATTATTACGTCCACGCCAGATATTCGTTCGCAGCATTCGCCATAAAGTGAAGAAACCCACAGAAAACTCAACTCTGAGAAGTAACCACCACCTGTTCTGGTATTTAAGTATTTACCTTATTTGTATGATAAAATTTGGTTTAGAACAAGTGTTCATAGGCTTATTACACGTTTCACCATCTTATTGCATCCCCTTACCACAGACATGGCCTGTTTGAGAGATCGTTTTCATGTTTCACATAGAAGTATAACAATCTACGAGCTACTATTAAACTGTGCTCTGTCATCCAATTCCAGACTAAATTGCGATCAGTTCTCTTTCTAGGATGGCGTGCTCATTAGTGTTTGCTGTTACTATTATTGCCTTGTCTTTTTTCGTGTAATTATTAATTTTTATACATATTTATATTTTTCTTTAGTTAACAATAATTTGATTTAATTGATATAGACACATCTCCTTTTAAGCATATAAATTACATATAATTTCTTCTACTTTTATTGTCATTTAATCAAATGTTGGTTTTATCCATTCTCTTTTTAACAATGATCACACAAAAGCAGTGTGCATAATGTTGGTGTATTTATATAACTGTATCTCGCCTTAGGATTTTGTCTCCGCACTGCTTAAGTTATAATTATAATATGTGTTGTTTTATTTCATGTAGCTTGGCACAATATGGTCTATTGTTATTATTTTTTTTATTATTATATCGCTCAATCTTGTTTCATTATTAACACCGCATATTCATATATAATAAATGCTACTGTTGCGCAAATTAAATATGAATGAAATCGATAGAACAATCTAAGTCCTACGTTCATATAAGAAAAATTACATGAAGGGGATTTCCAATAGTTCCACTTCATTAACTTTGTTAGCTATTGCTTAAAAAGCATTAGATTCTATATCATAAAAATTCTTTTTGATAATAAAGTCATAACGTCAGATTTAAATAATGACGAACAAGAAATGGATGTGCTGTCATATGCAACCTCGTTAAATATTTACATTCCACGAAGAATAGATTCTTTTGAAAATGAGTAATGCGCTCTGCAGAAAACAAGTAAATAATTAATTTGGTATTGGTATCCTTAAGAGCATTATTTGAAAATTATAGGCAAAAGAGCCAATTCCAACAACAAATTTCCTATACTGCCTGTAGCGCATGTTTCTTTAACATTTTCTATGGTACCTTACAGTAAAAGCAGGAATAACAGTAAGTTAAAAAAGTAACAAGATTGCTCATGATCTGTTAAGATAATCCATAATAGTTTTAGACAAGGGAATTAAACCAGCTAGTGAATTTGACAAACGTTTTCTCGATATTGAATGTTAGCCTATTAATATTAAACAATTCCTTAATGATACGTAGGCAATTATAACCAATAACGTCTACATCATCTACGTAAAGAAGGATGGTTACAGAGGAATATAAAGAACAAACAGAACGATCGTTAATACAATGCAAAGTGGAACCCACCGATGATTGTTTAAAGTAGCATGATTAGTGATATTAAATGCTTTAGAAAAGTTGATGCACATAGCCACACAGGAGTTGATAATCTCCATTGTCGGCATTGTTTTTTTTTTTCTTTAATTGAAATAATATACTATCAACGGAGTGACTAATAGAAAACCTATGCTGGAAAGATAAAAAACAAGTACCCACATTAAAAATATATCTAGGTCGCAACATTTGGATTACCTCAACCTTTACGTCACTTCATCAGAACTTATAAATGATCCAAGCGTGAATATCGCTTTTAATTACGACTTTTTAAAGTAAGACCAATTAAAATAAATTTTGCGGACTGAAACGTCACGATAACCACAGATATTCAGCGATAATTTCTCAAAGCCTAATCACTGCAAAAAAAGCCATAGCTACTACTACTATTCAAATGATGGAGGTTTCAACTAAGTAATTCAACTTGATACGTCTAACTTTCTAGTTTCACAATATTTGTACTGAATTATTCAACACAGAACTCTTTACAGACATCGCCACAACTATATAACTAATACTTTCTGATGCCTCCTTTTGGCTTTTATAACTGGTCTTACTCTTCCTGGTATGTCTAATTGTAGCGCCATTTTGTCACACATCCTCAATATTTATTAAATGCTCTTTTGTAGTGCTTCTTCTCGAATATACGAGTGATTTTAGAGCACTCCAAACGTTCTCAATTGCATTAAGGTCGAGGGAATTCCCCGGCCAAGGTAACACTGGCAGAGCGTGCGTCTCCAAAAAACTGTGGATGGATTCGGCCATGTGGCATAGTGTCTTATCGTGTATAAATGTGTAAAGGCCTTCATTCGGATCTAAATCAATGATATATTTCATCAAGACATCCTCCAATACACGCTTATATTAGTGTTGATTCATGGTGCCTAGGCAAAAATATCGTAGACCAGGACCTTCGACTGATATACAGGACTATACCATAACCGACGGAGGGGTTTTTAGTACACTAGGTTCACCAAACCTTTCAGATTGACGTCTCAAATTGAGTTCTTTTGTTATGGCTTCTAGTTTTAACTCATAGCTGAATACGATCTTCAACGAAAAAACATTGTCCAAACAAAAAAAAATTGCTTAATGTACATTCATTAAAGTTATTTTGTCTCACCTTTCGCCAATCTTCAATTGTGTAATGTTGATGACGTTTTGCCCATTCATAACGTGCTCGCTTCATCAATCTTGCCTTTTTCTAGGGGCGTCTACATTTTAATCCGGCTTCGTACAATTGTCTACGTACTATACACGTGGCTATTTGCATTCCTTGTTGAGACATTACACTTCCTAGTTTTCTGACGGATAAACCTCGGTTTTCAGTTACTAGTTACAGGATACGTCGATCATCTCTATTAGTAGGGATACTTTTCTTCCGGTACATCTAGTGGGTACCTTATCTTTCATTAAAACGGCGATTTCCTGCATTGTATATCGGAATACTTCTTCTTTCTTTGCAATTATGCGTTGAAAATGCACTCGCGTGCGCAACAGTGCCTGTTAAGGACTTAACATTGTTTTTTGTATTTTCTAAATTTTTTACTATTATGTATTTTATCTTCGTTGCATTATTATTTTCATCTAGAATATTATTTTATTTTCATTTTTATATTTATTTATTTTCATTCTTATATTTATTTATTTTGCTCTCTTTATATCCAATTTTATTTTAATATGTATGTACATTACGCATTGTATATGTATGCAAGTCAGCCATTCGCATTACGCTAGCTAAAACTGCCTAATTAGAAATCATTCACTGCAACGTCGTCGGATATGTAATGGGAGTTTTCTTGAAATTTAAGGTACACAAGCATAGGCAGTCGTCTCCCGCGCGACAGTCGAGGTATTAGCGATCGTGCACTCTCGGTCACCTTTCGTGCCTCGTCGTAACGAGTACAGTAACGTCGTCGTAAGATTATTAGAGATTTCTAAGTTTTTCTAGTTTTGGCGGGAATCGTCGAGGACGTTGTCTATACATTTATTTCTGGCGGGAGTCATTTGGTAACGTCGTCGGACTACATGTATAGATTTTTTTAATAAGTATAAATTCTCGATTTTCTATCATCGTACGTCGAGGCTACTGTGTCCATTGTCGTCTATACATATTTTTAGTCTTCAGTTAAGTTTGTGTCGGAAATTATTTTGGTGAGATTGTCGGCGCGCATGTATAGACCTCCTCTACAAGTACGATCACTCCGCTTCTTGCTGACGGTCGTTGCGGCCGCAGCGCCCGTTGTCTTTTGTACGTTTGTTCGGTCCTTGTCGTGTCGGGACTTAGAAATTTTTCATTTAGTTGCTCGTCGTAGCGGACGAGTGTCACGGACCAGTTTTCTTATGTAATGTCGGCATCATCGCTCCGTTTTACTTGTCGGTGCACAGTTCGCACATTTGCTGGTTACTGGATTTTTCCTTCTTTGGGGCGCAGTAGTATAGAGCTAAAGATTGCACATAGCGTAATATTTCAAACGAGAACGCCAGGGTAGCTGTGACATTACTTTTGTATTGAGATCGGCTATTATCGCTACTGCCGCCCTCGACCAGGCGTTCAAGCTCTAAGAGATAGGGTGGGTTCCCCTATAAATGTGAATATAACAAACGTATTTGGTCAAGTACAAATACATGCCAATAATACAGGGCCAAGTCCCTAAGGCAAATTTAAAACAAGGAAAGTATATTAGGCTCCCGGAAAGGGACATATAATAAGCATAGCACCGAGGTGCGCTTATATATTTAAGAAATAAATAGGGTTGGCCCCCCTATAAACAGGTAGTGGTGCATGCAAACTGTTAGAGGCATTAGTACATGCCTCTGACAAAGCTTCAGCGGAAGCATATAAGAGTTTAACCTTTTAAACAGAATTAAGACATAGCGTTGCAACGTACATGCTGAAGCATTACTTTATGTTGCTACCAATGAAAATACATATACAAATGCTAATGTACATTACATGTATAAGAGAGCTCGAATAACTGCAATTATTGCAAATCTATATATCTTACGTACATCGTACATGTACATAGGCAAGAGTGGAAACCGTGTAACCATTTCATTTTTAAATATATTTTTTTGCGCATGCGCATTGAGTTTCACTGTACAACCTCTCCTCTAGTAAATAAGCGAACATACTCTACAAGTAAGTATTGGTCAAGTAATTTAGGAAATTACGAGCAGGCTACAGCGGCGTTGTTCTTCAAACCAGGAGAACGTAACAGTGCCTAAATACGCAGTTTTTTCTCATTTGGTATGCCCCTTTTTTATCCACAACGAAAAAATATAAAGCGCATAGAAGCAATAACTTACAGTAAGTGCAGCACTAAAAGTAAACACGAAAATATTCTACGAATTACTATGTCTTTCAATCTTGTTTCTATCCATCACCTATACAGTGCAGAATAATTCATGAGGGGGATAATAATAGGCAAGATGTCATTAAGTGGCACTTTCTCAATTTCTGAGAAAGATATTTAGGGAACGTACCTAGATAGGTATTGTACACCCTACTCGTGAATATTATATTTGTATTTGTAAATCATCGCTTTGAAAACACACAAAAACTTAAATTTGTAAGCTAGCCCTAACAAAATAAGCAGGGATAATAAGGGACTGCATAATTGGTTTTGTTGCGACTTTAATTTCCTATCTACTACATATATAAAAATTTTCAATTGTATCATTAAAATTGCAGGAGATCCTTTACTATAGATAATTTAATGATATGTAAAACATGTGTTAAAAACAGATGCTAAATAGACAAAAAAAGTGCCTATGTTCCGCCACTATTTTTTCACGTGCAAACTATGAAGCTAATTACAGCTGATAAATAAAAAATGTAATTACAAACTTTCTTCAGGGGATTACTTCGAAATTAACCTAATTAGAATTTGAAATAAGCACTGACGAAAAATTTATAACATAATAAACTAATGGCAAACTGCCTAACAAACAATATGTCTCCCCGGTGTACGTAACGTCTATTTTTATTCTCCATATCATTTCAGATAATCTCGCAAGATTAAATATAATATTGTATTAAACTCCTTTCTATTAGGGCGTGTAAATAAATGCAGCGGCAACTGTTCAATAATTCGCACCCGATCTTGATAAGGTGGATAAGTTGACGATGGAACGTGTATATATTAAAAGCCTAGCATTGTACGAGTGACAGGATTCGAGAATTGAATAGATCGGATTATGCACTACCGTAGACTGCTATTATATATACTTCCCATTTATTATTATGCATAAGTAGAACATAGATCTAGGTATCTACATCGTAATCATACATCTACCGTAATAAATAATCCATAAATTTTTAATTTTTTTTATCCTCGTGTTAGTAGGCCAGCATATTCGTACGTACGACAACAACCGGAGTACCTTCACAATATTTTCGAGCTCTATCACCCTTAAAGGTGTGTATCAATTAATATGAGATCAATTTAGGAATTGTGATAATGACCTATCGTGGAAGGGGAAAAGAGATTCTAATGTGTAATAAAAACTCAAGTAATATGTGTAAAACTAACTCATAAAAGAAAGCAGCATAAATCCAATAATTCAAAAAAAATTACTTTATTTGCTCGAAACAATAAAATGTGCAGACGCATATGTAACTTTTCATTGAATATGGCATACTAAATTAGTCGCACATAAACAACATGGTATATATTTGTTGAAATTATATACCATGTTTCCGATATTATCATTGCAGTTTCTATCGTTGAGTTTCCCAAAATACTGAAAACAACTTCAATTATCAAGGAGAATTCTTATTCTGACGTGAAAAGGTTACAGAACCATTAAGGTACCATTCCACAATCACAACGACATCAATTCTTTATCGAAGCTAGAGATTTCTTAATTTGGCGTGAGTATGCCACGTCATTTTTGCAATATACTTCAAATATTTGCATATATAGATCCGAAGTAGTAAAAATACATACAAATGATGAATGAAAATAAAAAAAATACATGTAATGCGAATTATTCACAAGCATTATACTGAGTGTTCCAGAAGTCTTTTTCAATTTGTTTTGATCACTGTGCAAATACAACCCTTGGGAGAGGAGTATGCTAATCGCAAGCCCTGTCCTTCGGAATTTAATCGCTGTGGAGCGTTTTACGGTTGCGGAGCCTGCGTATTATATACGGGAGTTATACAAAAACTTATACAAAAACAGAAGCCTAAAAGATCACTTCAATCGCCAAAAGTTCCTGTTTGGGCTACTATGTCGGCGTAAAGAATTATCGGCCCGTACTTGTTTCAAGATAACATAGGTCGTACAGTAACCGTAAATTCCCAGAGCAATATATGGAGATGATTAACAACTTTTTACGCCAGCCTTACAAGATTTTAATTGCTTTAATCAGAACATTTGATTCCAATAAGAAGGAGCGACATCTCACACGTCTGACGTGTCCTTGCCGGTTGTATATGAAATATTCGGTGGAAAATTGGTACCCAGACGCGGTAACATAAACTACCCGGTACGTAGCCCCGATTTGACGCCCATGGATTTTTTCCTATAGGGGTACCCCAAATCAAGGCTAACATTCCTCACTCTCTGAATTAACTAAAAGAAAGCATTCGTAGAGAAATGACGGCCGCCACAGAGGATATGAGCCGAGCAGTTTCTGAAAACGTTTCCTTACATTTAGAAAAGTGCCAGAAAAATAACAAAACAAATTTAGAAGACGACTTTGAAGAAATCAGTACGCAAACCCTACATTTTAATAAAAAAAAATAAACATTTATTTATTAAGCCTAGCCATTATTTTATTACATTCTCTTTATTTTGAAGATGACATAAGAATAATAGGAAATCTGAAAATGTAAAGCTAGATGTTCGCTGACTTTATAAAGCATAATACTTCAATAAAAGTTTTTACCGCTATTACTAATGAGAGGTGATCACACAACATTACTCTCCTTTGCAAGATTTTCAATCTATGGTGTAATGTCATAAGTCTTTCTAAACACTCTTTCACTAGCTTCGGTTGTTAAAGATTTCCCTTATAGCAGAAGTCCATAAGATCTAATTTTATGGTACAATTAATTATATTTAAAGTGTCATTTGACTTCAGTAATTTATTATGACCGTCTGAAAAAAAAATTGACTACCAGCTCATTTATTTCCAATATTTCTGAAAAGGCAATGCTTTGACTTTTCTACTTGTTTCATTTAAGTTTGTTGGTGTTAAATCATCCCTCAATAAAGTGTCCCTCTTAGTCTCCGGTTCACTTTGTTTTCCCAAAATTAATATTGAAGCATACGGTGAAGTGTTTTCTTGCATCAAGAAAATAGATTTTCTCGGAAGAATCTGTCTCTATTCAAGTAAATAGATTTTCTTCAAGACTAAAAAATATTTAATACAAGAAAATAATAATCTTGAAATTATACTTGCATCAGATAAATATTTTCTTGGGGTTAGAAAATCAAATAAATGCAAGATAGAAAAATGCTTTTTCGATGTAAATCATTTAGTCTTAATTTGAAAATGTTTAGGAAATTGTAATTTAAATATAGGTTCACCTAGTACTTATTATGTCCTCTATTGGCTTAGTGGTAAAGTCAGGTGGAATACGAAAATCGGGGACAAAATTAAAGCGAATTCGATCCTCGATACGACAGTAGAGTTTCACTAATAAAAAAAATATAGGCAATACACGTCCAGTTCAGAAATCATCGAACGCATGAATTTAATCTGGCAAATATACTCAGCCCTTTTCGGGGTATACCCCAAAGACTGCCGAAACGTCGGACATATAGTGGATTGATTTACAAACGATGAAGGAAATAGCCCAAACAACAGAAACAACTTCTCTAATTTTTACAAATATATAATTCTCTTTAGCGAAGAAAGAAATGCTGAGAAAATATTTCTATTGATTTGAAACAGTAATTCTATTGTGGATAACTGCAACGATTATTTTCTTGAATGAAGGCGGACAGTCTTGATAAAAGCAAACGTTTGCCTGCGTTTACAAACAGATGTTACTCTCCATAGCATAAATCGTTAGCATAGATTGCAATCCTTATTTTCAAATTACCTTCTGCACGAAGATAGTAGCCTGTACATGGTAGCTCTGATACGCAGCCAAAACCATTGATTGTGATTATTAAATATTCATTCATTTGTCAACGTTTGGTGGAAATATTGTTATAAAATTAACGTTGCTTTTACAACGTGTATTCAGCCAACATTATCTTCACTTCAGCTTTTAGGCACTTTGCCTGTAACAATACCCGTCTTTCATTTGGTCTGCCTACACTTCTTCCTAAAGATCTATGAAATCTCGCTATGGCAGGCAATCTCGTCACTTGTATCCGTTCTACGTGTTACTTCCACTTCTTTTTGGTTTTCCTTTATTATCTCATTTATGTCGCAGATATTTAGTTATGTTCCTTATTCCATCAGATCTTGTGCAACCTTTCACTCTTCTTAAAAATGTCATCTCTTGTGTCTGTATAGAGCTTTCTTATTTTACGTTGTTCATGTTTTACCGCCTTATAAAAGGGATGGCACTGCTACCGTCTTGTAATATTTCATTTATGTATCCTTTCTTATTTTATTCTTTAACGTTCTGCTGATTGTATGCACAGATATGGGTGAAATAAATACAACGTTATTTAGTACTAGTTTAGTAGATACAAATCTAATACTAAAATATTTTTACGTTATAAAACAAATAGATCACACATATTTGGGGATAAAACAAGTTGGAGAGAATTACGATCGTTTAATTGCAAAATTTATAAATTACACATAAAATGCAACCTATTTCTTCAAATATTATAAATTATCTTTCACCACTTTGCGATTAACGAAATAAATGGTGTTGCCGGTACGAATATAGTTTTAATATAACCATTAATAATAATTATCATGTTTAATTATTTACAAGATGTAAGATATAGGGAGTTAATTTGAAAATTATTTATACCGTCCTGCAGTTATACTACAAGGTGTCGCGTATAAGAATTATTCGACTTTCTTTTTGTCAGCCTACAAGTGGAAAACGGACACTTAATATACGAGAATAATATTCCTAAAGGGTCATTTTATTAAATTTCTTTAACTATCTAGATATAAAAATTGTTTAGGAGTAAAAGACAATTTGCATAACTCAACACGATATCGATTTACATACGATGTATTCTTTAAGAACCTGATCTAAATTATTAAACAGCTACCTTTAGCTATATAATTTCATACAAATACAGATCTCACCTTCGATCAGATAAGGGGAATTACTTTAAATAAAACAGCCATCTGCCATTTCAGAAGCTATGCAATCATATTGAATGCCATTAAACTTATGTTCCACGCCTTAATGCAAAATAATACGCAAGCTTAAGAAGATCGTTTTTAATTTTTTTCAAATTATTGGATTTACAAAACATGCGCTTCCTCGTATAAAAATTAAAGGATACATGGTATATGGTATATGCTTATACTCAGCGGAATATTTGGTTTTCTTAATATCTTCGGCAAATGAACAACAAAGAAAGGCAAATGCAAGAGAAAATAACATTAATTATTGGCATACACTTCTGTTGCTAATATTCCAGAAAAATGTTCGAAGGGGTTAAGATCAGGCGAGCGAGTAGGCCATTGTAATAAATTAATTTCCTTTTAATGAAACCGCTAGAATTATGGACATCTGCATGGTCGTGCTGAAGTATAACATGCAAAAGTCTATTAGAAACAAATAGATGTTTTAATGTCTTGGGTAAAAGCGGCCCAAACGATTACACTACCGCCACCAAAATTTCGCCTCATCGCAACTTCAGTGTTTTTGCCCAAATTTTTGCCAGTAATGTATGAAACCATCAGACTCATTCAAGCTAAATTTCATCTTGTTAGAAAATATGATGTTGTTCCACTCATGATCCCATTTCATATGATCTTACGCAAATTTTAGTCTTGCCTGTTTGTGTGTGTCTTTTAAGGGTAATTTTGAAACCTTATTTAGCCACCAAAATATTACCGTCAGATGCAATTTGTTATACACGTCTGTGTGTTACTGATAAGTTTAAATTACGTTTTATTTGTTGCGCGGTTACATTACCAGAAGAGGCTAACCGAAATATCGATAAGTGCTTCGAGTTAGCTTTTGATTACTCCCCTCAGCGCGATTTTTTGCCGTAGGAATTGCCCAACTTTATAAAATTGTTATATGAGACGATGGGAAACTATAGAAATTTCGCAGTTACACTGTTATAAATTATAAATACTGGTAATATATATATATGTACATATAAAAAATTAATATACATGTGTATATATAACACTTTTGTCGAAAGCTAGTCCTTAGGACAGCAATTTAAGCCGGCCACACAGCTCAGAAGACTAGCACGAATTGAAATAATCCTATGCTGTAAAATTTTACCTAAATTTTATTACGTAGGTTAACATGAATGAAATACTTTAAAATTATTGCAAGATGCAATCTTTATGTACAACTGCATAATACAACAACACTGGCAGTGAACATCTTAAACGAACGGATTTCGACGAAGCGTTCGAATTTTTAATAACGCTTAGAGTTGCTGAAAGCCTATCTTTTTTAGTAATAAACGAACTGCTTCCAGAGTTGAACCGTGTCATGATGAGATATATATAGAAATGAAATAAGAGTAAGAGGTGAAAGAAATAAAAAGAGAATGAGGTAAAAAGAAGACAAATGAAAAAAGGAGGGGCGTGAAAAAGAAAAAAAAGGTGAAAAGAGTAAGAGAAAGAAAGAGTGACAGAAGGGGAGGGGGAGAAAAAGAAGAAAGAGAAGAAAAGAGAAAGGGGGAAGAAAGAAAAAGAAGAAAGAGAAGAAAAGAGAAAGGTGGGATCTCGACGTTTCGCCTCCGTCGTAGGGGCTTCTTCGGGAGAAACAGGGAAACCAAAGTGGTACGGTAACTCGACGTGTAAACCACGCTGGAGGCGAAACTATTTTGGCAGAAGGTCAAGGTAACTCGACGTGTTAACCGCGCTAGAGGTGAAAATCTTCTTCTTCTACAGAAGGTTTCCGCCTCTAGCGCAGTTCACCTTTTCTTTCTTTTTCACGCCCCTCCTTTTTTCATTTTTCTTCTTTTGATCTCTTTTTTCTTTTTATTTCTTCCTCCTCGTAATCTTATTTCATTTCTATATATCTGTTCATGACACAGTCCAATTCCGGGAGTAATTCGTTTATTACTAACTCAGGCCGTGGAAGCCTACGTATTCACCTATCTTTTTTTTGTTCAATATCGTTTTACTTCAGTTAATTTCCTTATACAGAAAGTTGGCACCGTTACGAAATTCCCCTTTAGATATTTATTTGGTAATTTTCTTTATAAATGCCTATAATAAGTAAATTATTCTTATTACTTGCGCCTGAACATAAATTATACCTATTAACTATTCTTTATAAAAAATAATTTTTGGTTATAAACTGTAATTCACATAACACATGGGCTGAAAAGTCCCGGGCCTAACAAAGAAAACACGGTTTTTTTGGTTCAAAATTAGCTTTATTCATCAACGTAATCTCCATCAAGAGCAACACAATCATTGCAGCGCCGCTCTAACATTTCAATACCACTTTTGTAGAACGATTTATCTTTTGCCTCAAGATAGGCCTCAGTTTCAGCGATAACCTCTTCATTCGTGCGAAATTTCTTACCGGCGAGCATTTTTTTGAGGTCTGCGAAGAGCCAGTAGTCGCGGAGAGCCAACTCTAGCGAATACGGTGGATGTGGGAGCAATTCGAAGTTCAATTCATGTAGTTTTGCCATTGTTTTGATTGACTTGTGACACGGTGCGTTGTCTTGATGAAACAAAATTTTTTCTTTGCCATATGCGGTCGTTTCTTTGCAATTTCGACCTTCAAACGCTCCAATAACGCTATATAATATTCACTGTTGATGGTATTCCTTTCTCAAGATAGTCGATGAATATTACACCACGCACATCCCAAAATACCGAGGCCATAACCTTTCCAGCCGATTGTTGTGCTTTCGGGCGCTTTGGACGAGGTTCACCAGTTGCTGTCCACTCAGATGACGATCGTTTTGATTCCGGAGTGAAGTGATGGATCCATGTTTCATCCATTGTTACATATCGATGCAAAAATCCCGGTTTGTTACGTTTAAACATGGCCAAACACTGCTCAGAATCATCAACGCGTTCTTGTTTTTGGTCAACAGTGAGCAAACGCGGCACCCACTTTGAACAGAGCTTTCTCATAGTCAAATGCTCATGCAATATAAAGCCAATACGTTCTTTTGATATCTTTACGATATCAGCTAACTCACGCAACTTCACTTTTCGATCATTCAAAACGATTTTGTGGATATTTTCGATGTTTTCTGGTGTTACCGCCTCATTTGGACGTCCACTGCGTTCTGCATCATCGGTGTCTCTACGACCTCGTTTGAAGTCGGCAAACAAACGTTTTATTGTTGTTTGTGATGGAGCGGAGTCCCCATAACACTTTTCAAGCCATTGCTTCGCTTGAACGGTATTTTTTCCCATCAAGAAGCAGTGTAAAATTAAAACACGAAATTGTTTTTGATCCATTGTTTTGAAAATAACAAAAGTAGCGTGACTCTTAGCACAATAAGTCACAAACTAATGAATAGAATATCATGAAATTTTAATAGCTGTCTTTTGAAGGTTAGTACTAACTGAGAGAAAGGTGACTGCAATAAAACTAGCGTCATCTATGTGTTAGGCCCGGGACTTTTCAGCCCATGTGTTAAGTTAATAAAAAATTTGCATTTTCTTCATTCTGTGTTGATACGTCATAGGTTTGTTGTCCAAACTTAGACAACAAATCTTTATTCTTCATCTAACATAAATGTTAGTCCGACAAATCAGTGAAATGTCATCATAACCACAGCAAAATGGTGCCTATATCTTATTTTGCAATATGACATCGTGCTTATAGGATTTGTGATACTGGCATACAAAATTTGAAAGTTGAACTGTAGGATAGGCACAGTCGTATGTTTACGTCTATGATCGGTTTATCGTAACATGGGCTTATAGTTTATAAGCATTACAGGCATTCTCAGAAATTCAACCTGCTACTCCCAATCGTCAACGAGTTAGTCGGGTCAGTTAAGGCTGTATCTACTTCTTGAACACTAAGCAAACCTAGCGTTTCATTCATTGGTGTGCATCAAACTTTTATTATTCATGATAAAATATTTGTACCTAGAAGTATAATACGAAATGATTTTTATTTATCCGTGCTTGCTCAATATTACTTATTACGATAATGTGTTTTCAAAACGACAAATTTTCATAAAATAGCTGACAGGAAACTAATAACAAAACAAACACAAATGTGTAGAAGGAGGTATAACAATGTAATAAAAATTGACAAACTCTTTTTTGAGAAAGAAAAGAATTAAAAGAACTTGTCACCATTGCTTGCGTAAACGAACCCAATTCGCGCTTTACACCCTACTTGGCGTCCAATACATATATTCAATCATAATGTGTATAATTAGGTGATTTTAAAAAATATACTATGTGTGGCACTGTGTAGTGTGCACAAATCCTGGTAGTAAAGTTGCACAGCAATTAGAGTTTGCGTTTGAGTTGCAACGCAGTAGGGGTAATATAGTTTAATATTAACGCACAGTAAATTTAAATTTAATTAACTACAAAATATAACGCGAAACACATCCATAACACAAATTTTACATTACGAAAATCTCCAACTCGTATAAATACAACGGAAGCTTTAAACTTGCAATAAGTGTTTCACGATTATTGAATGAACTCCGCTGCACTTTCCCTATCTCCTGAATTTTAAACGCACGTATCCATCAAAGGCGTGAGATTTTGCGGTAGATTACCAGCGTGTGTGGCTACCACAAAAATAAGGAATACAGTTTCCACGAAAGTTACATCGATGTATTAACATAATACCATTCATTACAAGATTTTTTACATAATTACATATCATCGAAGTGGTACTTCGAATGCGTACAAGTTTTACTTAATTATGTCCTCCTCTTCCTTTCTGTTTATAACCATACCTTCGGCAAACTCATTATGTTCTTTGAAAATAAAAAGAATTCACCTTAAAGGAGTAATTTGCCAGAAGCGACGTACCTTCCAAATTCATTAACTTTAATTAGGAACAGTGAAAGTAATAAGATTTAATTAAGCAGCTTAATTAGCAATTAGATAAACGAATTAATAAATCCTATTTAATATAAGTATTCTCAGACACAAATGGGCTTACAATTTTTATGTAAAAATCACCTATCTTCCAATCAAAAACTCAAAACAAAATATTCTACTTTCATTAATAGAAAAATAGTGCAAATAAAGGTATTGAAGTTTAGTACTGTAGAGATTCATGTTTATTTGATTAGATTTTTCATATCATGAGCTTTACATTAACAGTGTTAATTGATTAACAAGTTAGTAGGCACATAGGTCTTAAAAACGAAATCGCTAAGAACGTATAATCGCACCAGTAACCAACTCGGTGAAAAAGTTTAAGAACATATTGTTCTTTTATTTCTTCCAGGGAAGTATATTTGTTTGATATCATTTCTAATGAATCCTTTTAGAATTTGCTTTCTATAATGTCTTACATATAGTTAGGTAAGTAGTTTCATTTCTTAACATAAAGAACCATTACGAAATAAAAGTTTCTTCACCAAAGCAATTTAGCTCTTATGTAAGCTAAAAACTAAGTAAAAGCTTATTTTTCCCAACGAATAACTTTTATTATTTTACATATACGATGCCGACCTGAAATGTTTCGGGAATCGACAAAAAAAAACACGGTATTGCTGTCTGGTGGTGGCTGTCGGAAAAGTATGATGTTTCGAGGTCCGCAAAATAGCCATTTGTAGCGGCGATGCCCTCCTCATTTGCGGCAAACATCTTCCCTCCCACTGATTTTCTCAGGTTTAGGAATAGGAAAAAGTTGCTGGGGGCTAGGTCCAGTGAATATGAAGGATGAGAGACTAATTCGTAGCATAATTAATTCAATTTGGACACGACGATATGGGATGAGTGAGTCGGTGCATTGTCGTGGCGGACAAGCCGTTTCTCCTTCAATACTGCATCGAATAGGGTCAATAAATCGCTAGAGTATTGCCCCCTGATCGTCCTTCCCTTCTGCAGAAAGTCGATGAGGATCACACCTTGGGAATCCCAAAAATGGTCGCCATGACTTTTCCGGCCGTTGGAACGGTCTTTGCTTTCTTCAAAGCCGATTCGGAAAAGTCCATTGCTTCGACTGCTCGTTGGTCTTCGCTATGTAGTGGTGGATCCAAGTCTTATGTATGGTTACGAAACGCATGAAGAAATCCCTTGTATCGCGTTGGATCCTGGCCGAAGCGGTCACCCGATTTCGTTTTTGCTCCGGTGGGAGCAAATGCGGTACCCATCGCGCCGAAAGCTTTTTCGGACCCAAAATTTCATGTAGGATATGGCTAACGCGCTCTTCTGAGATGTCTGTTGTCTCTGCTATCTCTTTTAACTTCAATCGGCGATCAGCTAACACGACATCATGAATCTTGTAAACTATTTCATCGTAGATAGCGGTTTTTGAGTGTCCACTACGTGGTTCGTCACTTGTGTTTGTGCGGCCACATTTGAACTCGCTCACCCAGAAGCTGATGGTCGAAAATAATGCAGTAACATTGAACCATGAACCCCTAGCAAAATATTTCGGATTTCAGTGGCAGTTTTCCCAACCATTCTGAAATGTTCTATCACTGCACAAAATTTCATTTTAGCCATTTTTGCGAAACCGGCTGACTTGCTACACAAAACACTTTTAAACAACAACTACTGACAGTAGATGTCTGAAATTTTGACAATTGCCATAAAAAAGCTAGCCTTTGCCAACAAATGAATTCACTTCAACCTACCTACGCCATCTCTTGCCGATTCCGGAAACATTTCAAATCGCCCTCGTAGTGCTTCTCTTGAGATTTTTACTGGTGTACGTAGGCTTTCGTGGATAACTGTATATTCGTATTTTATGCCTAACTTATGCATGTAATTAGACAAAGCTTCCTATATGTATGATAATTTAATTTACTTGGTATTATGAACGTTAAATTTAACTTAGTTATTTTGTTAAATTAAAAATTTCACGCTACCCGATAGGATTTTTGTTTACTAAGGAAATATCTTTTAAGTCGTAGGATAAACATAGTGAAATTTGTTGTGTTAAGTACCAATTCACTTTTTTATTGTTGATGACAGAAAATGGTTTTAAAAAAAGGAATCAACATGTACAGTTTAAATTATTATTTATTTTCACATAACCGTTTTACCAATATGTTTTCAAATGACGATTGCAAGGACTGTGTGGATGTACAATTCACAGGTATAGCAGTAAACTCCACACACACAAATTAATTAATTATTCGGAACGCAGCGTTTCGAGAGCACGTGGGCTCCCATTGCGGTATATATGAAAAAGAACGGAAACTTATTGAACAGAGAACCACCCCCAATTGCACACTGGAGTTTGATGGATTTATTACCATAGACCCTGTTAAATGATACGGTTCGCTTTCGGTCCATCCTTCCCCGTAAAAGGCATGAGGCCACCTAGTAGATTGTAAATAGTCATATGGTTAGAAATTTTAGAGCCTGCGTAGAAAATAATTTGCATATGTGATACAGTTTTTACTTTCAGTCGGTAACACGGTTGACAATGGGAGCCCACGTGCTCTCGAAACGCTGCGTTCCGCATAATTAATTAATTTGTGTGAGTGGAGTTTACTGCTATACCTCTGAAAGGACCAATATGTTTTGTTTACTGATCAAATTTTTCAGCATAATCACCATACATCAGTATTTATACCATAAATAGTGGGCCTCGTATAATTTTGGTGTCATTCTATGCATACGTTTGGGTTTTCTTAACGCTAAATTACGTAAACATCAAAAGATCATCGTTACAATAGGTCTTCATAGAAAGATTTTGGAGGAGATGTAATAATAATAAGGTAAAGTTTCCAATAAAATTGTATGCTTTTGGCACTAGTTACAAGTAAAATGTAGATAGGTTTAAAAATAAGTGCTAAATGTATTAAAATGTGTGTGTTAATTAACAAGTCCCGCCAATTGTGAAATTCGACCAGTGATTACAGTTCACTTTCTAAATTGCAATTCATAACCGAAGACGGCAGATGCTGAGATCAGGAATTGTTCTTCTTTACGATAAAGCACGTCAATACACGAATCATCCCCCTTATGGTTCTATTCTTGTGCCCAGTGACTACCATCTTTTCCGAAATCTCGAAAACTGACGTATCTAAATGTTTTGAAGAATGTCAGAAATTGAAAATCCCATTGCAAAACTGACTAAATTAGGTTGTGGCCGTAAACCCAGCTACTGTCTCCCGCTGTAATATTTTGCATAAATGATTCGTTGTCATTGGCCTTTTCAAGTTGTCGCCAACGTCTACTTGACTTTTTTTTCTGCTGTTCGGTTACCAAACGAGAAACAACTTTCATATTGGTCAAAAAGTAACGACACAAACCTATTGAGATGCTAGCCTCTTCAACAAGTTATCTGACAGTCAAACGGCGATTTGAATACATCAAATCCTTGATTTTCTGAACGCAAGCGTTATCACTTGACGCCAAGAACGTTCCCGGTAGAGGGTCACCTCCATTGATTGACATCCACTTTTGAATCGTGTAAGCCATTCGTAACATTACGTATGGTAATAACTAGAGTTGCCAGAGCAGTCATGCTTTGATGCTCTGGCAAGCGACAGCCCTTCTCAGGGCGCCCCTGAAGACGACAGTAGACAGACTACCGAAACGTCCGACCATACAAGTTCAACGAACGATGGAAATAGCCCAAACAACAACTCTAGTTATTATGAGAATCCATCATCAACAATATCACGTCAAGTATTACGTATGGTGCAGGGCATTATCTCTGTAAGATCGAATCAAAAGTTGAAACGTTTCCGAAAAAGTTTAATTGTTGTTTCCTAAAATTAAACATTTCAATAATCGCTACGGACGTTAAAACACCTTCTACTTAAATAATAATAACCGGAGAACTATATGAGACGTCAGCAGTCTGTTATGATCTGAACAAGTCTTGTATTATATTATATTTTAACACATATTTGTTGTATTCGAGTTAATATGATTTTCAGTTTGAAAGTAATACAACTGTACAAACTTCCGTGATCGTTCACGTAGTTTCTCATATTCTTAATGCGCTTTTAAAATTTTCTGGTGTAAGCTTTAATCTAACACTATAGGTAGAAAAACGTTTATGGTGCACACAAGATGCACGGATAAGATGACGAAATGAATTTACTTTAAATTGCATACAAAGGCGAGAATTTTAATAATTGCTCTGTTAAACGTATTTATTCTACTGGTTATTATAATGCAAATACCTAAGTATGCAGACATCATGTTGGTTCTTAATGAATGTGAACCACCAGAAAATTATTTCAAATTACATTTATTAATTTTCAAATGTTTTTCCCTCTTTGAAATACATTGGTCTATAAAACCAATGTAATTCAAGTAAGCACGAGATACCTAACGTTAACAGAATTTAAGTAATATATGCGTACATATAAGTATATATATCCGCTTGTATTTCATTCTCCATTACCCATGACATATTACAAAAATTAAATGAGTTATCGTATCACCTATAAGATAAGAAGCACTGTGAAACTATATACGTTAATAGTTCATATTTGTAGATGTGCACTAACCATACACCCTCTTAAAAAAGACGTTAAAAAGTATAATTACAAATGCTAAACGAAAGGAAGAAATAAAATATAGAACGTAGGTTCTAATTCTTGATATAGCAATAAAATAGGCTATGAAATACGGTAGTAAAATGAATTTTTAATACGCTGGTAAACATTTCTAATAGAAACGGTCTCTAGCTTTAATTTATTCTAATGTATTTTATTCAATTAGCGATCTGAAACGTTTGTAGGTCTCACAGCCTTAGGATAAATGTTTTTACTCACCCACAGTGTGGTTATCTAGATTGAATAATTATTTACAGTATAAAATAGAATTTAATACGACTTAAGCAATTTTAATATTTCGTAGATCCTGTTCATGAATTGAACATAATACTGCAACTAATACTTAAGATATTTATTGCAAATGTAGATATGCATTATTATAAGAGCACGTTTTAAAAATTAATCAGCAAAAATTTCGATTAAAGAATAATTTTGGTTGTATATTTCTGTTCTTTTTTGTCAATAGATGAATCATATATTTGACACTAAGTAATTCCTTGGGTTGTTGTATACGAAGTTAGTTATAAGTAAATGCATACCAGTAAACGTTAGTATATTTTACTAGAACATTTCGAATCATGCACTAACGAAGACAATTTCGATGCGATATAACCGTAACAATTCATTGAAACAATAATGACACTGCCAACAACTAATTTTTTTTCTGCTAACTAAGATCTAACAGTTGCTTTTAACTAATATAGGCACGCTAATGCCAAATATGAAACAATTCTTCACTATCACGTCACACTTCTTGTATACTTTCTTGAAGATCGTTAACTAAATGGAACAAATTCTTAATCGTTCAAATAATTGAAAAACGTTCTAATACATTTAGTTCACAGGCACAATGTTCGACAGTACGAGGGCGACCTGAAATGCTTATGGAATCGGCAAGAGATGGCGCATGAAGGTTGAAGTGGAATAATTGGTCGGCAAAGGCAACCTTTTTTATGGCGACTATTAATAGTTGTTGTTTAAGAATGTGTTTTGTGTAGCAAGTCAAGCGGTTTCGCAAAAATGGATAAAATCGATGGTTGGGAAAACGGCCACGGAAATTGGAAATATTTTGCTAGTGGTTCATGGCGGATGTATTCTATTATTTACGGCCATCATCTTCTGCGCGAGCGAGATCAAACGTGGCCGCACAAGCACAAGTAACGAACCACGCAGTGGACGGCCAAAATCGCTACCAACGATGAAATGGTCGACAAGATTCATGATGTCGCATTAGCTGGTCGCCGATTGACGGTGAAAGAGACAGCAGATACAACACGCATCTCAGAAGAACACGTTGGCCATATGTTATACGAAATTTTGTGTATGAAAAAGCTTTCGGCGCAATGGGTACCGCATTTGCTCACACCGGAGCATAAATGAAATCGGGTGCCCATTCCGCAAGAGTGTCTGGCCAGGATCTAACGCAATCCAAGGGATTTCTTCATGCATTTCGTAACCGTGGATGAGACTTGGATCCACCACTACATACCAGAAACCAGGGAACAGTCGAAGCAGTGGACTTTTCTGGGCGCATGGGCCCTGAAGAAAGGAACAACCATTCCATCGGCCGGAAAGGTCATGGCCACCATTCTTTGAGATTCCCAATATGTGATCCTCATCGACTATCTGCAGAACAGAAGGACGATCATGGGGCAATACTACAGCGATTTATTGACCCGATTCAAAACAGTATTGAAGAAGAAACGGCCTCGTTTGCAGCGGAAAAAAGTGCTTTTCCACCACGACAATGCGACGGCTCATTCATCCTCCATCGCCGTGTCCAAATTGAATAAGTTGCATTACGAACTAGTTTCTCATCCTCCATATTCATCGGACCTAGCTGCTCCCAGCGACTTTTTCCTATTCCCAAACCTGAGAAAACCCTGAGAGGAAAGAGATTTGCCTCAAATGAGGAATTCAACACCGCCACAGATGGCTATTTTGCAGATCTCCAAAGCTCCTACTTTTCCGACGGTTTGAAGAGACTGGAGCACCGTTTAAAAAAGTGTATTGAATTTCGAGAAGACTACATTGAAAAATAAAAATAAAAAACCACACCAATACCGTGTTTTTCTTGTCGATTCCGGAAATATTTCAGGTCGCCCTCGTGGTAGTTAGTTGTACTGAAAGAACGACATCATGTCTACTATGCGACGATGTGTAAATAGTGTCGATTCCTTCTGCTACATATTTGAAAGCTTCACCATTCCAAGTCGAAGGGCAAATATTGGTGCTTTCATTAAGAAGATGTATTTCGCTTATTTTCACGTAAAACTTCGTGATCAAGACAAGTTATGAGCTCTACATGTGTATAAATCATGTGTGGAAAACTTGCGGCAGTGGAGCAAGGGAAAACGCAAGAAATTAGCTTTTGGAGTTCCAATGATAAGGTGTGAACCAAGAAACCACGTAGATGATTGTTATTTTCGTTTAGTTGAGACCTCAGATTATAATAAGAGAAATGAGAACAAACTTGTATACTCTAATATCGAGTCCGCGATTCGGCCAGTGCCTCATTCCGATGAAATACCCGTGCCAGTTTATGAAGAGCTTTCTTCACTTGAGTACTCGGATACTGAATACATATCAGATGTTATTGGCGAGCAAGATTCAGATGTAAAATCTGACAATGAATATATGATTTCTAATGATGGACCATAACGTTTTACTCGAGCAGACTTGAACGATTTAGTAAGAGATTTGGTGTTATCAAAGGAATCATGGGAAATGCTAGCTTCAGGATTAAATGAAAAGAACACACTAGTGCAATATTTTGAACAAGTGTGTGAATATGTTTATTGTGCCAGGTTTGCTAGCTAAAACGGGTATTGTAAAATATGACCTCAGTTAGTGACGCTTGTTTATTGACAGCTCCAGGAGAAGCCTCAAGTGTATCCTGCTACACAACGAGAATGTTTTCGGTTCAATTCTTATTGGATATTCAGTTACATTAAAGGAAACATAAGACGACATTGAGAAGGTTACAAAGTTACTAAAACTGGGTCGTTCCTGTGGATCTTACAATCGCTTTCAAAGAGGATATACAAAATTTCCGTGCTTTTTGTGCCTCTGGGATAGTCAAGGTGGAAACCAACACTGGATTCATACTCTATACTTGCAAAGGGGCTGTTTTAACTACATATGTCAAAAGTTACGTAAGTTACGAAAAAAACTAGCGTATTTGATGAAACTTAAATTAGAGCTTTAATGACAGATCCAAATTTCATCAACTCTATGAACAAAGCTGATAAAGAAGCCTGGACTTCATTCACTATGGCCGCGAACAATTTTCTCAGAAACAAAAAGGCCACCAATTACAAAGATCTAGTGAAATCAATGCTTAAAAAATTTCGCCGCCTAAGTTGTTGATAGGTTTTCCGAAAATGTAAGTGCTGTAAGCGATGAACAAGGCCAGAGATTTCATCAAGATTTAATAACCATGGCATCTCTGTACCAAAGAAGATGGGATCCTCATATGATGGCCCACTACTGTTATAGTGTTCAAAGAGACTGCCAAACTAAAATCTGCAACAGAAAGTGAAACAAACGAAAACTTATTCCCTGACTATTGTATGTGTTTTTACAAGTACTCTTGTAATTTTTTTATTAAAATAAATACTTGTACTATACTCGTGACTAATATTGTATTTAAACATATAAATGAATTATTAAATTTTATACTTTGTTTATATCTTATCAGTTCTGAAGTAACAACTTAGCCGCATTATTGATTCTTCAACGAGATAGTATGGCATATAGTTAAATTTTGACGTGATATGCAAAAACTAATATGATTTTTGGATTCGGCAAAACCAAATTAATAAAAAACAATGCTCATATAGAAGTCACTAGAAATTGTATTGGGCAGTGTAAACCCCTTCTGTGTCTTATGCATTCAACTAGTCAGGCATACTTGAAATTAGCGTCTCAATCCTAGTCTTTGATATGCTATTCCAAGCTTCTAAGAACATCTACGTTGTCCTACTTATCCTGCATGATTCTGCTGAAGAAATGGATTTATCAGTTGTTGAAAAAATAGTATTACTGGTTCATGAACATTATTGATGTAACGAATTGCATTTAATACTTCTTGAATTAATACCAGAGGAACTGTAGTTCCATGGTAGGTAGCTCGTCACGCCATCTTGGAAAACTACAGGTTTTATCTTTCTCTGAAACTCTTTTGGCAATTTTACGAACACCGTGAGCCCATAAACAGCAGTGAGTGTCATTACTAAAGACGACTTGGTTCCATTCTTCATACCATTTCATTACGTTACGCTAGTCGTTCAATTTTGTGAGGTAGTGTTAGAGGTAAACAGAGAAATGGTCGGTAGGATGTGAGCACAAAAGATCAAATTCTTTCATCTACAGACAATATGGAAATTTGTATATTTATTAAACCTCTTCATCTATAACCACTTTTCCTTATTGACGAGAAATAGACCCTAACTGCTGTCGTTCCGCATTATTTTCTGCCAACACAGAGTTATTGTAACAACACTACATCTTACACTGTCAGAAACTTCTCAAATACATAATCCGGCTTCTCCTAAGCTAATTATCCTATGAAGTTCAAACTCAGATAATTGAAAATTCGCACGTTATCGAACAGGAGGCATCCCTTTACACTCTAACAGAACTAAGTCTCTATAAGTATACCTTGAGACCTAAATAAATAATATCAACAGAAAAACCAAAATATCTCTTAACGCATTGCCAATGGTACCTTGCTGAAATTTTCAGTATAAATACCAACATCCAAATGCCCATCCAAATACAAAAAGATTACAATGCATTAATTAATCCATTAATCCACCTCACATTGCTGACTAGTAGTGAATATTTTGTACATTTACTCTCCGCTTCTCATAAACTAACCGTCAATAATCTGTTATACATGGAATAAGAATGGATGATTATCGTTACAAGTACACTTTAACCAATTGCAATGATTTAGTCCTCGACTTCAGTCACTGTATGACAATATTGGTATGGATGCAATTTGCTTTCTCCTAAGATTCGATGTTCTACTTAGTCCTAAATGCAAAGAAATTTCTGCGAAATAATTTGCATAACATTGAAAATCAATGGCGAGCGAGCGCACCATGACTTTCGGCATTTCTAGTGGTTTGATATAGCAAAAAACGCAACGAAGGCAACAATAACACTAATGCAATTCATAAAACCAATAACAACATAAGTTGTCGAATTTTACCAGCAATAACTTTTCTGAATTGGCAAATAGATCTTTCTTTTCGCTGCAATCTTTAATGTTTATAAAATGTCTAATATTTAAGTTTGAAATAGACTTTACTTGGAAAATTAATAACCTTGTCTAACAATAAAATATCCACAAATTTCGGTAGAGTTTCGATTTCAAGTGTGGAAATTAAAACAATCAATAATAATAACTACGCATTCTTTATTGTTACATCACAACATTGTTACATCACAGTATTGTTACATCACAGTATTGTTACATCACAACAATTGTTGGCAATGCAGAATGCGCCTTCTAACGAACTTTCTGAAAATTATCGTATATTACTAAATATTATATTTACACCTACATAAAGCTACCTTTTCAATGAGCCCTAATTCTTTCAGTTTGGATACTTAGCGTGAGATATAACAATTTTCATGTATCTTACTTACCCAGCTCCCACCATCCTTATGAAGAGCGATACAGTGATAAGTCTTACACCGAACTGATGCAAAATGAACTCGACTTTCCATTGCTGTGCCAAATGCGTCTCCTTACTACAAAAATCTGCAACTTCTGGAATATATGCAGAAGCACTTATGGCCACCTGGGAATTATACTTTCCAATATATTGTCGGTGACTACGCCCAGTATATAGAAAAACATACTGGATAATTTGCAATTCAATAAAGAATTTACTTCAATAGCTATGCGTTAATTTATAAAATAATCAGTTGCTAGAATACACAGAGCTCTATTATATACAATAATGTTCGACATAGTTATATCTAATTATAACCCATTAGTTTTCGATTACCCCCAAAGAAAGAAAGGCTATAGACCGCTTCACCCTGACTTTGAAGTATTGTGTTTACGAAAATAGCGCTAAATGTTACAAGATTTTTAATATAATGTTAGCAATCCGTATGATTACCGTGCCATTACAACATATTCTATTGGAAAAGGTTTCCGTGTGGGTCATTTACACTTCTGGTGAACTGATTTTCTATAAATTACTTTGAAACAAACATATCAGTTTATTTCTACATAATTTAAAACATAACCTTAAAGTCTATTTATTAGAATTAAAATAAGTCACAAGTGGATAATAAATTCTTTTGGATCATCTCGCAGATCACCCAGTTTCCAAATGTCTTCGTCGACTAAAATAGATTATAAGATAATGTAGTGCATGATCAATATAATTTTGCCAGTTCTCAGGAGAAACACACTCATATCCCTGTGCGATAAGGGTAAGCGTTATACTTAATACAGATGTTAATATGTGCCCACACAATTTCATTTGAGTTCAAACGCAATGGTAAGATAGCAATCGCAACATAATATGTTCCATCTCACCAACTCCTCCGTCAAGTACGTATTTCTTATACTTACGGTTTTTTGTAAACATAATTTGAAACAAATCAAGTTTTACTAATCCTTCTCCAAAATCAACTTCTTTGAGGTTTAATCAACGTGCAATTTCATGTTCTTTAGTGGTCATAATAGGTACTCTACCTATCGACTGTAATAACAAACATTGTCAATGGCTATCACTGAATTTGCATGCAAATTAGATAAACAGTTCAACAACTAGTCTTCACATAATTCCACACAGATTTTATCACGAGCATGTAGTTTTTCTCGAAGAGAAAATGAAATTCAGCACCTTAGGAATTTATTCTCCTGTGCAGGATGAATAAGGGGAGATCCTGGTCCTTAACCCGTAGCTGAAGTTGGATCTCTATAGTATTCAAATCCTTAACGAAAGCTTGTTGAGATGTATTTACAGTGATTCCTCATGGTATTGGTGAAATCATTCACGAGAAAAGCAATGTGAAGAGACATAAAACGCTAACACACGGACATGTTTCTGCCTACCCGGCGTCATCAGCATGGTTTCGAGCGGTTTTATGCTCGACACATTGTCACTCCCTCTGTGCTACTATCGCCATATCTAACCCTACAATTCAAGTCATTATTCTTGGCGCTAACTAGTGCCAAATGAATAAACCACTTATCTGCGAAATCAGACACAGCAAGAAGAAGCGGTTACAGTTTCCAACCCTTCTCTCGAGTAATACGTGGATTACTAGTCCCGAGAGGGCGTTCGCACCAAGGGCAATGCATAGGGAACTGCACATGTGAATGATTTCTCAGGCTTACCAAAGATAAAGACGCTGTTAAATACAGCTTTCCTCATGGTATTGGTGAAATCATTCACGGGAAAGACAATGTGAAGAGACATAAAACGCTAACACACGGATATGTTTCTGCCTACACGGTGTCATCAGCATGGTTTCGAGCGGTTTTATGCTCGACACATTGGCATACCCTCTCTGCTACTCTGCACTGCCGTTGGTGCGAACGCCCTTTCGGGACTAGTAATCCAGGTACTACTCGAGAGAAGGGTGGGAACCTGTACCCGCTTCTTCTCGCTGTGTCTATCTTTGCAGGCAAGCGTTTCATTCTTTTGGCACTAGTTAGCGCCAAGAATAATCACAATGTGTCAAGCATAAATCCAGTCGAAACCACGTTGATGACGCCGGGTAGGCAGAAACGTGTCCATGTGTTAGCGTTTTATATGCCTTCACATTGTCATTCTCGTGAATTTCACCAATACCATGAGGAAAGCTGTATTTAACAGTATCTTTATCTTTGGTGTTATTTTCTAGGCATTCCTTTAGATGTGTTTCACTATTCATTGTGTATAGGAGGGTTGAGTCCTCCTATATGAAATTTTTTAATAGTTCGCAAATATGCTTTTCGCTATCTTATTAGTTTATCACAGTCCATCGATATTACTTTCTTTCCAAGTTTTTCGGAAGAAAAATAATAATTTTACGACAACCTATAAAGTGTACTCTGAGAAATTAAGTTCATTCTGTTCAGCAATACTTCGTCAAAAGAAACTGTGAAGATAACACTTTTATTTTTATGGAATACACTACTTTGTCGATACACCCTAGGGTTTTGTTAATTTTTTCAACAACCTTAAAAAAAACTTATATTTTTTCCAAAACATGTAGATGCACTGAAAATCAAATGCTGTTCTCCTATGCTGCGGGCTCCTCTGAACACAAGTAATTGAAGAGACTTGAAATGCAACCAAATTTATAAATCCTACAGTAATCACCATTCTGTGTATTAATTGTGTGAACCGCACAAAAATATATTTAATAACTATTGAATCTTAAATATATTTATTGCGAACGTCAGTTAAAAACAAATACGATAGCAGAACATGAATTCCGTGTCGTTCACGATATATCCAAGCTTCCTGGATTATCGAGAAGCTATTAATTACATAGAAAGTGTGACGGAAACTGCAGTCTCGGCCATTACTACTATTTCTTTCCTTTCCTACAATTTAAACAATACTAGCGTGGGCGGTGCTTGAAAACGCAAAAGGGCGTGAAAGCAACGCCCAGCGTCGCAACGGAAGTACGCACGACTATGTATGACGCCGGTCTGACGCTGCAAGTGCGGCGTTAGGAGTATTTGGATGTGTAGAAGGCAAGAGACCATAATGTGACGTATACGTAAAAGCAACGTGAACGGCGCCATTTGCTAAGTTTTACCGACAAGCAACGTGGTGCTATACATACATATATTAGAACCAGCGATTCATGTAATATTAATAGAGGAAGAAATACACAGTTTTATTGGTGCTATGCGGCGTGGAAAGAGTACGAAAAATGCAAATCGCACAAGCAAACCGTAACATCGACGTTGGCACTGGTCACAAGATTTTCTTTTTGTCGTGGCGAATGAAAATGAATATTTTAAGCCAAAAAAGATTTCATGCGCGATATACATATGTGACTCTCAAAATGAACTATTTATCACTGCAAGATAGAGAGAATTTACTATAGTAACACATATAGAGCCTACTCATTTCTGGTTAAGAGGGTCCTAAGAAAACTTGAGTTGCGATTAGAGCAAGAACTGTATAAAAATATGAAAAGCATGATAATATACATTGTAATCAGCTCGTTCTCCAAAAGTATCAAACTATAATTGCTAATATGCTTAAATAGTAAATAACAGTTAGTGAAAATTGTTAATAATACTTATTTTTCACCACATATAAAAATTAGCGCAAAGATGACGACATAAACTGAGTCAAGAAGTTAAATGAATAATAATTCTTAGCGTAGGAAAAACAAGAGGGTGCCCAACTTTTATAAATTAAATAAAACACAAAATTTGAGGTAAAAGTCTTTCAAAGATGAAGCAGGAACAGGGAGGACGACGGTAGCTGAGGCGACGGCAATATTGCCCTTACTATGGATGATAGTAAACCAGCGACTCTCGAGGGTAAGAAAAACTCGAAACTTTCAGGTGCAAGTTTTCGCCAAATGCTCCGCCATCACTTAGATGTAAATAAAGTTGTACAAAATGGATGCCCAAGCATCTGTCAGCAATTCACTACCACCGTGGTGTTGTATGTGCCCGTTCCTTTCAGGAGCGCTGTGGAGAAAGCTTATGTACGTGTTGAAGATAATTGTCAGAAGGTTAAATTATGACTCTCTAGTATAAGTCTTTATCCAAAACCAAATCGATGGAATGGGGTCGAAAAGGAGAATCACCGCAAAAAAATTCGGATCTGTTAGTCGTCAAAAAATATAATGATTCCGATGTGATTGTAATTAAATATTCAGGGGAAAAGAAGTGGAAAACTGATCAGAGGAGTGCACTTACTGTATCAGAATGCACCCGCACACATTGCTGGAATTGCTCCAGTTGCATTTTGTGAGTGCGGCTGCGAACAAATCGACGTCCAGATATGGCCCCCAACTACTATTAAGTGTTTGGAAATTTGAGACACCCCATGAACTGGCGACGAAGAAGTGAAAACTGCAGTCTGGATACATTTTGAAGATAGCGAAAGAATTGTTGCTGAAACGTTGTTATAAGTGCATTAATATCGGGGAAACCATTTGAAACATAAGATTTAATTGCACTATAAATTTAACCGGATTTAAACTCAATAAACGATGCTGGGCAAGCTTTATTTAGATTAGTTGAGATATCGTTTAAAGCTTGCATTCTATCAGCAATATTGAAATTACAAGAAATAAATATCATCAGCATACATAAGAATATTACAAGTTCTTAGTGATTTTAGAAATACAATAGTACAAGTAATAAACAGCAGGGAATCCACCACGGATCCCTGGGGAACACCACGCAACGCAGAGGTAAAATCGGAAACGCCGCTTGAATAAAATATAAAGAAATAAATTGGTAATTATTAATGCAACTAATAAATATAAAAAATATATACGTGCACATTTTGTGACTATCTTATAGAAATTAGTTGATATAGTTTTGAGTCTCAATTGAGTACACTATACAGGGCCATTCACGATGACCTTCTGTTTCAGATGTTTCTAAAAGTAATGAAACTGGCGTTTTAAAATTTTAACGAACCATATTATGAATAAGGATGTACTTTCTAAAAATATTTTATTTAATTTCGTGGCACAGGAGATTAAACCATAAACAGATATGAAGTTTCTTATTTCAAATAGAGCAATCTATATATTATGAATTCCTTAGAGCATACTGCTTACTGTATGTACACTTAAGGAACCTCTCCTCTAGAGAGCTATTTTAAAGACTGATTTAACGACATAGTATAGCCATATGTCTATAGTATATCAACTTTCAGAAACTATTTTTCTTTCTGAAATTTTGGCAAATGCATGCCAACTACTTAAATCAGTTTCGAAATATTTATTAGCAACGTTAAGGTCTATTTGTTGCACTTTAAAAATGTTATACTAAGTGTTCCAAAAATCTAAATCAACAAAACCTTTTAATCTTTTTAAATAGTAACCTCTATTATTGATTATTTCTACATATTCTACTAGAAAAAAAATAGAAAAATCTCGCCGATATATGACCATTACTTTCCACTACGAGCTTAATCGAGTGGTTGTTGACCGTGCTGTACTGGTTAAGGACTTGTAATTTTTTTGATACGCAACTTACCTTTGCGCAACATATTTTTAACATATAACGCAGCGCTAGACCTCTTGGCTTTCTTGTACGTAACTGTTAACAGTTTTCCAACGAAAATGCATTGAAAGCTACGTACTATACTCTCATCAGATCCCGTTTGAAATATCAGTCTGTGGCCTGGTCCCTTTACTGTATATCTCGTAAACATCTATTAAAGGTGGTGCAGCGCAGGTTTGGTTTCGGCTAAACGGAATTTACCCACCCAGAGGTGTCGATCATGTTCTATTATTGTCGCGATTTACCTTCCCTTAACTTTCGACGTATATTTACTGACATAGTTTTCCTCTGAAAACGTCGTCAGCGCAACAATACTTCAACAACAACAGTTTTCAATTGCGCACTTTAGCGTTCGTAATATTAATAGGTTTTATCATCCCTTTGCTCGAACGAATGTTTTGCTAAGGTCACCTATTTACGCTGTTTGCACTACCTTCGATCTCCTTCCCTTTTTCTGTACTCGTTTTGTATTGATCACTTTTTATTCACATATTTGTACTATAATTGGATGTAAATCTGTTGGGCAATAATAGCTTATTATTAATTAAAATGGCACACTATGTCACTTTACATAGATCTTGCTGCAAAAGCTGTAAAAAAAGGAAATGTGATATAGTTGGCTGCTTTTAAACGATTTCAACTTTCACAGGCTACACTACGTTATTGAGTTCAAAATAGAAGGAAAATGTTAAAGATGTCGTAAAGGATTTGGATAGATGTTACTATATTCTTGCCGCAGGGCAAGAATGGGAAATGGTTTCGTACTTGCTGAAAGCAGAATAGGATTGCTTGAAATGCTCTACGAACAGAAAATTGAAATGATTCCTTGGACGTCCCAGGGGCAACGTTTACTTTTAATAAGCCGCAAATTTCACGATTCTTTAAACTGCTGAAGAACACTATCGAAAAATTTAGCTTTTTACAAAACGTCTATTGTTGATGAATCGAGCATACCGACAGCACAAGGACCGCAAAAAATGTTTGCTAGTAAAGGCAGACAAATTCAAACAACAATTAATTAATGGTGCTCCTATAGGAAACTTTGGTTCATGCCAAGAGTTAGGTTGAATGGCTGGTTCTCTTTTTCTTGAACGGTTGAAACATTTCATAAAATTGTAGTACGTAGTCGTGTAATTTCGCATTCAAAATGGTGCAATTACGCAATCGAGGCAGAGAATATATCATATTTCAGAAAGTTAACTGCATCTTAACACTGTATTATAGTTAAGCTTTCACATCAAAAATGTCAATAATAACACTGTTGATGTACATTGATGTACAAAGGACTACCTCTACGCTGCCTGTGCATATAAAGTTACCTTACAGATTGAAGGATCGCTTATGTTGGCGAGAATTAAATTTGTATTGTTTTGCCAAGGAACACTTATGAATTTCAAAAATGGATATTAACTATATATCTGCAAAAGTAAAGATTGTTAAACATGCCAAAGCAGTTAACTTTTTTATATACCGCAGCAAAAAAATCAGAGAAAATATTCATATCATAAACTACACCGTACCGGTGAAATTCTAACAAGAGACTTTCGGTTTTAGTATCAGTTTTACCTGTATGCGACAGACTTGTGCGATTACAAATGACAGTATTTAATTAATGGTATATTGCTACCTTCCTTCCAAAATAAACCAAAACAATATTACGTTTTTAATTTATTCTTATTTACCAAGCAAATCTTGTAACCAATCAAATTGGGGAATAAAACCACAAATATAGGGAGATTCCTAATCATTATATTGTGTCATTAGATATGTGAGAAGCTAGCACACGATGGCTCGTTCATTAAGTCATTAAAATTGCATTTTATGCTTCCTATATGAGGTTTACTTTCATACCAATTGAATATACAGTTGCTAGAATATTAAACGAGAAGATAGAAAATCCGAATGCTTTAAAACATTGTATACTACATTATATATTCATACAATCCACCGTGATATTTGTTTTGATAAAATCAATTACAAGCCATGAAACGCGGCTCATTATATCGACTAGTGCAACAAAGTATTTATGCTTAAAATGCCTATTAATTAGATTATTCTACATAACTTTGCAAGCTCTAAACAAAATACGTACATAAGAAAACATGTTTACTAATTAAGTATATTAATATAGTAAGTAACCTTTTTTCAGCTTCACTGGAAATGGCGATATCCCGCACTGCTTTGAATTTATACGCTTAGTATTGATATGTGTATAGTACATTAACAAACTGTGTACACTATAAGTATATACGACGTACTATAGTGCAGATTGCTTCTTTTCAGAATTGGTTTCTTGAATTTCAATTTTTGCTTTAAAATAGAAGAGAATAAAAAAGAATGCCTTAATTAAATTAATAATTAATAATAAATTAGAAATGATTTAAATTTTGCAAATATTATAGATCTAACAGGCTTTATTCTACTCACACATGCATTTACTTTATAGTTCCGAAAAAATACGACTGATCTAAAAATTACACAAGTGCCCCTGATTAGAATGATTGAAATTTGAATTGACTTGCTTTGATAGTCACAACTTCTTCTGCATCAGGTTGTGATATTGGGGACCACCATGGAAGGAAATTTTGAAAATAATAAAGTGCAGCTTCATAGGGTTAAAATTGGTTGTGGAGTCTGGGACATTAGTATATTGCTCACAAAATAAATCAGAATTCGTCTGGAAGATTTGTCTAACACTGCTTTAATCTTTGCTATTAGTTCATTTACGCCTTGATGGTACTGTCGAATAATTGCAGCTAAGATATGTGACGCATATAGTATGCACATGTAACAAATTAGGAAAAGAATGTTTAACAAAGCCGCCAGTATGAAGCATAGTTGATTCCCTATCAGTCACAAACATTAATACCTGAGTCGCCGAAATTTCGAGCTTTGGTGAAACAACAAGTATCATGTTTTTATAGTTTTCCCATTATACGATTGAAGTCGTTTATAGAGGTGATGATCCACTTGATTTTAATATTTGAACTATATTGTGTACTACTGCATTTGCTTTTGAAGCCGTTTCATTCACTTAGCAATTTCCAACTCAATGTTAAATTTATATTAAAACTTACAAACCTGTTCTTGTTTGGAAGTTGTTAAATGAAATATTACAAAAACTCATCATAAATATCCATTACAAATTCGGCATTGGGTTTTTTAAGATCTATGGTTTCCTCTATTGACAAGTTTTCAAATGATGATCATTTTGAGCATTTGAACTGCAGATATTTTGAAATAAATTTTTGAGCATCGACCATCATGCAATAATTTTTACGACTTATTTCTTGACTCATACTTGCAATTAAAACACGGTAACGTATAACGAATTGAAGTAATATTATTAAGTTTCTCCCTTTTAGGTATGTACGTAATAACGTTTTTATTCATACGATGCATGGTATTATTTTATCCGTTACTGTTCAACTACGTTTTTGAACAATAGTGTGGTAAAATTTTTCAACTATAGAGAAAACATGTTGTATTAACAATTCCAACAACTTCTGTTATGTATTTGTGGAAGCTATATTGTAAGTAAAATAGGTAAAAATATATACATAATTTGCTTATTTTGTACTTCAAATACGTGTAAGTCGAATTTTGGTAATATGCATTACTTGTGCCACTTACCCAGAAGTCCTAAAGAAGCCAGAAGGCCAAGAGCAAGGAAAAAATCATTAGACCAGCTTAAAGAGAAAGAATTCTAAAATAAACAGAAAACTAATGGTATAAATACAAAAATTAGTAGTAGTAGTATATATATATATATTATTAATATTATATGACTACAGCAAGATTATTCGTTACTTAATTAATCGCAAAATCTTGGACAACGCAAATGCAAATCCGCGTTGGATTCTTCAATTCTCTAGACTTCCAACTACTATCATATAAAATATTGTCTGTGATTTATTATTTATAATAATAATTTATTATAGATATGTCTATTTATAAAAGAAAGTTTTGAAGTACTCAGAACATACGATGGCATATTTTACCAGGTGTACAAGTATGAAATGCAGATCTTTTCTTCTAAAAACACATGTTAAATTCGGAAGAATGATAAAAAGTGCTTTATTCAAAGTATGCTCCATCGCTTGTTATACATTTCTCCCATCTTTCGGTCAATTTGTGAATACCATGCTAGTAAAAATCTTCCCCTTTTGCTGCGAATCATTCATCGAGCCATTCTTCCACATCTTCGTACGAACCACAGCGCTGCTCAGCAGGTTCGTGACCCATCGATGCAAACAAGTGGTAATAGGAAGGAGCCAGGTCTGGTGAGTAAGCCGCATGGGGTAGAGCTTCCCAGCTCAGTGCTTCTAACGTGTCACGAACCAGTTTTGCCGTATGTGATGGAGCATTGTCATGACGAAAAATGATTTTGCGTCGCCTTTTTCGGTAATCTAGCCTTTTTTTAAGCAGCAAACGGTCCAAGTTAGTTAATTGTTGTTGGTAACGTTTAGTATTAACCATTTCCCCAGATTTTAGCACCTCATAATCGACCACGCCCCTCTAGTCCCACCAAACACAGAGCATTGTCTTTCTATCAAAGCGATTCGGTCTTGCGGTCAATGTGGATGGTACGCCTAGATCTATCCATGATTTTTTGTGCTTGCGATTTTCAACAAATCCACTTTTCATCCCCTGTAACTATATGATGCAAAAACGATTTCCTTTTGTACAGAGCAAGCAAAATGTCACATATGTTTTTTACGCTTTTCCTGTTGTGAAGCCTTTCCATCTTTTGTAGTCGATTAGAAACAGCTTGTTAACTAACACCCAATCGCTTGGAGAGTTGTTCGTGTGTTTGCAAATCATCTTCGTCCAACGATGCTTGCAATTCCACATCTTCGTATTTTTCTAACGGTTTTCCACGTTCCTGTCTGCAGCATCGAAGTCATCACTTTTGAAATTCCGAAATCATCGTTCACACATATCTTGCGATGGAGCATGTTCACCGTAAGCTTCTCGAAGTAATCGGTATGATTCAGCAGCAGTTTTCTTCAAATGAAACAAAGAACGAATGCTGTCCGCGAATACTCTTTGTTCAGTATAACTTCGACATATTGAACACAATACAACACTATGCACACACTTTTCCAGTGTATCTTTATAGCACAAACTGCATTCCATACTTGTATACCTGGTATATTATCTAGCTACCTCTAAAATGGCACGTAATACATTAGTAACTATCTATTTCTCTACATTTTTCTATCCTTTATTCCACAGCAACTGCGCAAGACATTGTGCTTCATCAAATGCAATGTGCTTTCCTCTGAGAACCTTTCCTCCATTTTTTGAATAAACATAAATCTGGCATCGCTATTAAGTAGATGCTTTAAGGCTGTAACCATATTACTCTCAGTAACCAACTGCTGCACTTTGTCTTACAAACCAACCAATTGTCTTGCACTAATAAGTTTTCCCTTGAGAGTAAGAATGTAAGCGTTATTTCTCCAGCGTAACTAGTTGTGGTTTTATAAATTTCTCTGGTGAACCACCATGGTATATATGCAACAAGCAATGGTTCCTCCGCATTATAAAAATCCCAGGTTTTCAATTTTCTCAGAAAATTGTGTTTTTACTTTTTGATTGTGGAAAGTTCTTATGAATCCTTGCGTAAGTTCCTGCTTAGTGAAAGAGTCGCAGTGTGTCTTCATTGGTAACCTAGGAAACGATTTCGGTTTTTCGTCAAACAGGTAAAATTTTCCTTTGTCAGTAGTTTTTGCAGTAAGCAATTTGGAAATCACTCTACACATACTTCTTTAAACGCAAATCATCTAGTAAAAATTTTACAGTTATTTTGGTAGTTATTTCGTTTTTCCAAATGAGTATGTTTACCATTTATCAAGCTTGCGTTAAACTAGCCCGAATCAATTCGCTAATATTCGCTACTAGCACAATTACCACGCAAATAATACTTACTTTACTACTGCTTAGCCAAAGGGATATTACTAAATTTTCAATATTTCGTAAAATCTCTTTAGTTATATCTTGCGGACTTGAAATTACCTCATCAAAAGAACTTAGATCAAAACTTAATTTGAAAATGAAATAGTACATTTTCCTCATTCATAGCAACCATTCTTTTGTGAACACTTTTAAATCTTTCTTTTGCCAGGAGTTTGTGGTGCAGATTTCATATTACTTAATTTTCGTGCAATCTCTCCAATCCTGGTTTCTGGACTTCGGGTCACCCCTAGCGGATTCTCTATACCATCGAATGCGTTTAGACCAAAACTTATCTTGAAAATAAGATCTTACATTTTCCATGTTAATGTTAATGTTGATGTACTCATCAATAAATAGACCTTCTCGAATATTAACTAACCGCGCGCATTGAACACAACTTGGCAATGTCATAACTATTATGAAATGATTGGTTTACGCTTCGTAACTAGGACAAATAACTTCGTATAATGTAAATCAATTAGGGACAATTACCTGAGAAAAGGATTAATGTTATGCGGCATAAATTGTCATCAAAAAAGTTAAATAAACTGAAGAATATTTTGAAGTCCATGTCACAGGTATAGTGTGTACATCCACACAGTCCTTGCAATCGTCATTTGAAGTCCATGTCTATTATTATTTCATTACGAGTACCTGGATACCTTCGTATAATATAATACGGTTTTATGTTATGAATCGAATTCAATCTTCTTATTTAATGATATACGGAATAGGTTAAAAATGGTAATTCTTTGCATACAATGAAATAACAATATTTTAATTGCATGGTTCAAACGGGTGACGCCCTAACTCAGACATCTCGTAAATGGAAGAATGAATTATAAATCAACTCAGTACACCACAGCTCTCAAATACATTGTGTCAGAGCATTTCAATTTCTTCATCTAAGCATTCGTGTGGATAAAACCACTTCTAACTACTCCCACTCCCATTGACACCCACCGGGAAACATAGTAGTTAATTAATAGAACCTGATTGTATTTACTGTTTCAAGGTATACAAGCAGGTTGGCCGAAAGGAGATAAAGAAACCCTCTTTAATTTCTGCACTCCTGTCACCTTCAATTCGCATTTGCCACAGGTGTTTTCTTCTGGTGTATGCCACTAATTTATTACTTACTTGATTACTTAATTTCGAATAATTTATTTCTTGCTATTATACATTATTTTTTATTCTCTTTTGATTCCTTCTAAATTTTCATCTTGTAAGAAAAACAAGCTCCTTGTATTTCTGATGCTAGGTATGCGTTATATACTATACATAGCCTACGTCTATATTTATGTAGTCTTTATACCTATTAATTTCCCAATAATAACCCCAACAATAATTATTATCACTCATTTTTAATTTGTTTAGCGATCAGCGAATTAACGAGATTCCGTTGGACAATTTTCGACGTCTTTTGTTTTTTATGCCATGTCGGAAGTTGTTTGAATTCCGTGATAGATTGTCAAGATTACTGTCTCACCTATTGGCATAAATTCAACAGGCAATACGCATTGTCTGTCTCAAAAGAGAATTGTAATTTCATATATAAGAAATGCATACAGTCCTTAAAAGTCTTTAGAAAATGGAGGAGGATGGGTAACAAAGGAGGAATACAAACATACAAGTAGATAAAGATTGTTCCTCTATTCTCGATTTTACTATTCGTCCGTAGTCCATTCTGCACATTGAAAACGTAACACTAATTCCCTTATAGTTTTTTTTTCGCATTTTATTTTGCTGTCCTTCTTGGGTATAGAACTTACACATGCGATTTTCCATTCTTCCGGGACTTTACTAATCTGTAAACAGGATCTAAGCAACCTGGCAATTACTTCTAATGTTACGATTGGAGAGTTCCATGAATATACTTCCTGGATCCGCCGCTTTGCTATTTATCATAGTTTTCATTGCCTCTATAACTTTTTCCACTGTTACTTCTCTTACCAGTTGATTGACCGGTCCATTTGCTTAATTTTCTTTCCTAAAATTATTTCTTTCTTCAATTAACAAAGATTCGTAGTACCTCTTCCAGTTATCCATTCGTATTGGATTTATAGGTTTCACATCCCTTGAATTTGTCTTCAGTGTTCGCAATGTTTTCCATGCTTGCCTAGATTTTGATCCTCCTATAAGTCTGTTCACCTCATTCCATTTACTTTCCCAAATATAACATATAATTCATGGCTTTCTTTTTTTACTTCATAATACCCCATATAGTTTTTTCTATCCTCCGAATCTTGTGTAGTCGACCACTTCTGATATACTATTTCCTTCCCATTTACCAAAAACTTCATTGTGCATGTCATTTCACCAAACGTCATTTGTTCTCCTGGTTTTCTTGCCTGTTTGCCCCAACGTTTCGTTTGCGGCCTCATATTCTCTAAACATAAATATAATTTTATTGTAAGAAAAAAAAATATGGTTATGGATATGGATAAGAACATCTTTGCTAAGATTTTTTCTGTTGTTGTTGTTCGCAGGTTATTGAAACGCAGTATACGTTAAAACGCTATATTTAGTGAAAGAACTCTTATGATAAATGTAATATAGAAAAGAATGTCTGTTCCCGATGACACTCACCTGTGCACTACTTCTTGTATGTGTTTTGTCCGTGAAGACTAAATAAGGTAAAGTATATTATGTATCGCCTGCATCGGGGTAAACATCTCCGCGTGTGTATCGCATTAGAGACCGCAACCGTAGGGATCGTAGCGTATCTCTAACATTTTCACATTAAAATAGAGAAAAGTAAATATATGTAGTGGAATGCTACTTAACTTATTTTCCAGTATTTCCTTCTCACTCTATTATGCGAATTGGAGGGGTATGCTTACAGTAGCTAATTAACCCGGTATTAACTGTAAATGCATTGCAATCTGTTGCTAAGTTGTTCAAGTTATAAAGATTGTGCTACTAAAATATTAAAGATTTAATATTTTGTTTGCATGGTGTTAAGGAAAACGTACCATAAACTTTGAATAGGGATAGTATGGCCCAAAATATGTAGAATAGCATTCGCAAATGGAGGGTTTCGGCGATACGAAAATTTTGCGTTTACATCACTATTTTATAACGAACAAACAAGCAATGTAATTTGTAATCAAATAACAAAGTTAAACGCGATATTTCCATGAGATATCCATTTCACAGTAACCACGACGTCTCTGCCACAATGATCTTCGAATTCTTTACCACAGCATATATTAAGGTTTTCAAATATCCCGAAACAAATAAGTCAAGAGGGTTTAAATCAAATGATTTTGCAGACCATGGTACAGGTCCGTCCCTTTCTACTCACATTCGTGTACATACTCTCTAGCGGCGATCGAAAAATGTCATCTAAACGAAGATTAAAAACTCGATTTCGTGTGAATCCGATTTCATCAGTGGGCACAAAACGGGGCCCTCTGCATCACTGAAGCTAGCAACAAAAAATCATATGTGCCTGATGGTGAAGTAAATTTAGAGCCTGCACTTTTTGTGGAGACATCTTTAAACAACAATTCCTATCTTGATTAAGATCTTCAGCGAACTCGTCTCCAGATTCGAATTGGAAAGATCTAACGATCGGAAGGAGTATCAATACAAAGATGTAGCGTTTCACTTACCATTAACACAACCATACATTGAATGTTTGCGGGCTCATCCGATGACACGTGGTTACTACACAATTTAACGAATTGTGCTATTGAATGTCAACTACAAACTGTATGTTTGATAGAACATCTATCGACTATGATAAGAAAATGTAAGGTTTTTCGACCAGAAACAAGGATAAATGAAAAAGTATACAAATGCTAAAAAAATATCTCCGAAATCGTCTATTTGCAAGCCCACTACTATCTCTTTTAGAGTTTGTGACACAATTTTTATACGCTGTATGTACAGCTGAATAACTGGTATCGAGAGAAGATATCAGTTCTTGAAATGAATATGTAGGCTTCCACGGGCAGAGTTAGTAATAAACCAACTACTTCCGGAATTGGACCGTGTCATGATGAGATATATATAGACAAGAAATAAGAGTAAGAGGAGAAAAAAAAATACGAAAAGAAGAGAAAATGATGATTTCGCATTTAGCGTAGTCTGACACACAGAAACTAGTTACTGTTGCTGAAATGATAATTTTGCCATTTAAAACTAAAATTGGTATTGTTTTGGTATGGAGTAAGCACTTACAACGCTGATAATATCAAAAATATCAGCAACATTTACAAATAGCACATGTAATTGACGAAATCTAAAAAATATTTCAACATGACTTACGTTGGTTTTCTACTCTATGTATTTAGTTTAGTGCTTATATCTTGTTCGGACATTATCCGAATATTTACGTTTACATTTTTACCATTTTATATGTTATGTTTTATTTAACATGTTTTCTTTTCTTCTTATTCATATACATATATTTTAACATTCCATATTCAAGTAGACACTTGAAGTACTGGAAACCCTAGCAATGAATAGTTTTGCAATACGATTATATTTGCAATTAGTCTAACGATGTATTTCTCAATTGAAATCTATTCCTAATTTAAATATCAGTTTACCAAAGCTCTTTATCTAAGGTTTATACTTTTATTTGTTTAGAAACCTCTTGCGATTATGATTATTAACGTATACACGAGGTATATTATATTACAATCTTTACCTAAACATTACAGACATACCCTTCTGGAACTTTCTACGAAGCTACTTAGTCATTTTCAATCAATTAGCTATTTAATCCAAAAATTCAAGAATATATAAGGAAAGCCTCAGATAGGCAACTAGCAGTTGAGTAGTCAAGTACTCAGCAGTCAATAATGTAATTTCGAGACTAAAGCATTCGTTGTATTTTGAGTTTAAATAGTTAGTTCGAGTCTCTGACCTCTGCATTGTGTGCGCGGGTTTAAGTGTTTCATTTTATTAATAAAATAAGTGAAGACACACCTGTTTTTCATCATAAACTGTCACCAACCAACCTAAAAATAAAGCCTACACGGAAGACACGACCCGTGAGGGTGAAACAAGCCCCAACATATCTGTTCAGCAATTTTTTTTTGATATGCAATTCTTTATTTACTCTCTAGAGCTAATTTAGAGTTTAGTTTTGTAAAACTTAAATTTATCTAATTTAGCCAATTCACATACAATTCTCAAATACAATTGGTAAGTTGGTTTTGGCAGGCATAGAATTGTTCAACAAGATGCATTTACTAATGTTCCTAGTGCTAACAGTCGAAATATTTCAGTATTGACTGTATACGAGCTAATAGCCACTGTTCTAAAAATAATTGATACCAGTAACAAATTTCATTGATGTTAATTTAGAATCCATTATTAACTTGCGGCACTGCATCAAATTATAATCGAACTCCTTGTAGTTCAAGTAGCCGTAGATGAACGCCGTGCCGTGCCGTGTCGCACCGCCTTTACAAAGGCCGAGCGGATAATAGGTTCGTTGAAACCCCATAAATCAACGATGCGGTCGCAATACAGCTATTGTGTTGCAATCTTATCTGCGGACTAATTAATTAGAGAGCAATCTGCCAATGACGTCGCCGTAATATTATATTCTTGTAATATGCAAATGATTGCATGCAATTCAGATTTTCGACATAGATTGCGACGTGCGATACACATACCGCTGCAGTCCCGACAATGCTTTCTGTTAACAATAAGTACTAGAATGCTAATTTATCCTCATAACAACGAAAAAACGCTATCATTGCATTCTAAATTCTACTCCGAATAACTGCTTGAATACAGATTACCCAGAGACATGCAAAGATAGGCAAGAATACCGACCGTCGGGTTTCTTAAGTTAAAAGAAAAGAAACTGTTTAGACTAATACAACCACATACTATTGTTTCAGTGCGAAAAAAACAATCGCTTTTCGCAAAGCAGATGCACACCTTCGCATTCATTATAGCTATTTAAATTTTACTCAAGTAGTTGATATTACAGAACTGACAGAAGCGACAAGATCTGTCGGCGCCTTTGATGTTCATGCAATCGATTTGAATGACCTCGAAACAGCTGAGAGTTTAGCTAAGAGCATATTGAAAATATGAAAGCTTTGAATAACATTTCTTGTAATAATAATACATAAGGACTACTATGCCAATTTACAAGAAAGAACACTGCATACTTTGAGAGAACCCTGGCAAAACACAAATTCCTTTTTTTCAATATATTGGAAAAAATATATCAATGCCTTGTTAGTGCTGATAAATTTAAGTTGCCTGGTTTTTCCAATGTGTAAATTAATTTATACATGAAACTAAAAATTTCACGGCATCTGGAAGGATTCGAACCCGTAGCTCCTATTTCCTAGACAAATTCGATTTTAACAAGGAAATTAAATTTATCATTTACAGCTAACGGAAATTGTATATATTAATTTAAATGCCTTAATCCTCTTAAATAGACAAAAAGCAATATAATAATTATAAGGCAACAACTTGTTTTTGGTTTTTCTTTGAGACAAATATGAAAGGAAATGTGACATTTATGCATTATCAAGTAATGTAAATCCAATCTTCATAGTACCAATATGATTACCTTTACAATAATTAACTAAATTCACAATAGATATCCATAAACATTGATAATAATATGTAATTGAGAGATTACTGCAGTATTCACTTTACAAAGCATCTATCTGCCTTATTACTGCTCCATATTATTGCTTCTATATTTATAAACGGACTGATTCTTCAATGTAATTCTGACACATTCAATAGTGTTGCTCAGATCCAATACTGTGTAACATTATTGATGCCGGAGATCCGCTTCAAATATTAAGGCCACAAACTAAATAGAATCTTCGCGATTTCAGTTCACTTTACACCATTAGACCATTAATATTGAAAATTTAGCATTCATTTGAGAAACAGCAGTAGGCTCTTTGATTGTCGGGTACAACAAATAGAAGTCACGAGCTCTTATGGATCTTAAAATTAAGATTAAATGTAAATCAAATAGCACTACTAATACAAATATCTGTTTAGGGCTACTATTTCGAAGGAGAATAATTCAAATTTTACATATGTAGAGAAACCGGTGCGAGACAGCTTTCATTACACGTATGTACATATATACGTAAATTCTTTTGACGAAAGTGCACTTTGCCTATTGCATAAATCGTCAGTGGTATCTTTATTTCGAATTATAGCAATGTTGTGACTATATATCAATTCAAATCCGCCAATTCCGATTGGAAATATAGAAATATATGAAATATTCATGGTATTCATGATCTCAAAAATATTGACAATCGAAATCGTTCACGTAAGTACTAGAACAAATCGTGTTCATCAAGTTCAAATGAAAATATTTACCGTTGAAATGAGTTTCCTGCCATATAGAGTAGTGCACTATGGCGTACAATCATATACGTCGTCTGTCTTGGTACAACCCAGTGATCAGTGCTGATTTTGTAAGAAATGTATGACGCTGTAGCTCAAAATAACTACTGTTTTATACCAGGGTATATACATTTTTTTATAAATACAGTAACTGAAAAGTTCTTAGGGCTGCCTATTCACATAAAGTTGAAAGCAAAAGACGTGAAATATAAAAAGAAAAATCAGCGTTTTCGTATTGTACCTGCAGCGTAAAATTGTATTTCAGATTTTTTTTTCCTGTAAGAATTAACCCTAAAGTTTAATAAAATGCAAAAATTGTTATCAGAGTGCTGTCGTACAAGAAAAATGCTCATTATTAAGTATGTGATGTTCTGCTTACATTTTCAGCAACTTCTAGAGCAGAACAAGCGTCAATTATTTACAACATATTCAATATAACTAGGAATCCTTATAAGATTTAAACTTTTCTCAATTTTGGTAATTACCATTATAAATAAATGAAACTACCAAAAGCGAAATAATCCATGCAGTTTAATGATTAACATATAAAAAAGAGCTCTTATGTTTATCGTTATTATTAAGGACGTGGCGAATTTAAGCTATAATTTCACACTGTCGATACATCGAGTAGATGTGTACGCGTACTTTATTAAAATACTTAAAAATGTTTTCATTCATCTCTTTTTTTTAAAAACCAACCGTATTAAGATGGATCCATCAGTAACAAGTCGAAGTTCAGATGAAAATAAAATCAGAAGCCTCGTAAAACTTCGGAAATTGAAGATTCACGACTAGTACAAGACAGACGAAAACATGTTATAAAAATAAATCAAGCAACAAAGTACCTTCGACATATTGCGCATATATGTCATCTCACCATTATGGAGATATTGTCCCAATTAATTCTAAATTGACAAGTAACTTGTTTTATACTGACAGTTGGCAATAATAAGTGTTACTTTTGGCTTACACTGATGATGAACATGTAGTATTGTTAAGACAATTGTGCTGGCCATAGCGTTAGAATAGTTTGTGATTGGAACTAGAAAGGATACATTAGTCTGCAAAATATCAGGACTTTAATCCAATTGAGAACTTGTGGGGTCAAATGGTTAGCCGATGGAATACGAACGGAAAAGACGCGAATTTCAGAAACCGTGAAGGTTAACGGGTTACATCAATCGTTTATGGGAGACTGTGGGAAATTCAAGCTATTGTAGTGCCTTAATGAATTCAATGCATAGGCGATTAGAGTGGGCTATTACAGCAGGCGGATATTATACAAAATCCTAGTAATTAGTTTTGATTAGTTACATTCACTTTGTTTTTTGTTAATTATATTTTTATTTCTGTCAATATTTTCGCCATGCTTTTGTATTATGTTCTAAAATCGAAAGTTATTTTAGTTGTTATTTTCTTTATCTTTACTTTTTGCATATTTACTATATCACAGAAATAATTTTACTTACACCTTTTTTTATATCATCACATTATTCTTATGATTATGAACGAGTATTTTTATTTTTTGTCTTTTTAATGTGATTAGTTTAAGTTTTGTTCTTTGATGAGGTATTCTTTTAAATAATGAATTCATTCAATTTTTGGGGCTACAACTCTGTTTTTGCTCTTTACAAATCCATGAAACCATTATGACATCAAATCGTCAGCTGAAATCTACACTTTATTTTCATAAACGGATTTTGACGGAAGAAAATCGCAATGAAATGATATTAAATTAAATTAACTTATTACGTATTTTAATTTAGTTGAATTATACTATTTGCATTCAAATTGAAAACGTGTTTATAAAATTACAATTATTTTATTATATATTACAAAATATAATTATAAAAGACACAGGAAAATTATTAGTCAATGTCTCACAGACCATTGAGAATAAAAAACTAGTCATTCGTTGAAAGAGATAAATTTGCCATACTATACTACTACGTATGACACTAGGCAAGTACCATAAATATCAAAAATGACATCACAAGAAGATATGACTAGCGGCCGGATTATATACAAGGTGCAAAACTTTAATTCAATTTATTTATTATTTTTTACGTCTATATGTAAATGTATTGCACTGATTAAAGTTAATTAACGCTAATTAACTTTAATCCGTGTAAGACATCTACAAATAGACGGTCTCTACTTAGGGCCAGTAACATCGTGTTTTTTGAAACAGTTGAAAATATTAAATATTCGCATTTTTTGTTATTAAACGTTGTTCAAATTTAAGCATACTCATCAAAATTATCATGCCAAAGGAATTGGATATATCTCCTTACTGACAACTCCATAGAGTAGATTTGTGAACATTCACAACAATCTTATTTTCAAAGACAGGACCTGCTGCTTAATACAATCAATTTAAAGTAAATTCTAATACACATGATTCGATGTATAACATAAACAAAAAAAATGTATGAATTTTTCCATGCATATTTTTAAATAGAATAATTTCCATGATAAAGAAAAAATTATAAGCTGTAACAAGTTGTGTTTGTTTTATCCGCATCTTATTGAAGAGAATATCTACTTATAATATTAGGTGGGCCTATACACTAGGGTGACAGAATAAAATAGACACCTACTAATTAAAAAAAAGATACTATTCTCGTTATATATACAAAATATTTTAGAATTTTTAAATTAGACTAATATTTTGTCGATCCACCTTTACTTGCGTGAAGTGCTGCGAGTCGTCGTAGCATTGAATCTATTAAATGATTAATGGTGCCTTCTGGAATATGTAACCACTCTTCTGTAACAGCTGCCACGAGTTCTTCCTTACTGCTGGGTTTTCGGGGTCGTTTCGCCATATTTGTCTGGATTATGTGCCAAACATTCTCTATCGGATTCATGTCTGGTGATTGGCCTGGCCATGGTAAAATCCGAATCCCCTGTTCCTCTTTCCATGTGGTTGTTGTTCTTGCTTTGTGGCAGGGTGCTCCATCCTTCATAAAAGTGGCGTCTTCTTTAGATAAAATGGCGTTGTCGATTATCGGTAGTAGTCCTTCTGTTGATATTTGGAAATATTTTGCCTTATTTATATTTCCGTCGCAGATTACTAATTGCGATCTTCCACCATATCATATCGCGCCCGACACCATGATGTTCACACCGTCGTATTTCACCGTCTGATGCAAAAATTTGTCGTCCAGTTGCTGTGACGAACGTCTCTATACCCACGTATGACCACTATCACTGAATTGGCAGTATCTGCTTTCGTCTGAAAAAATGACAGACCGCCAAAACTCTTCGGGCTTCGTTCGCATTTCGATTGCCCAAGCCATTCGGCGCCGTTTTTGAAACGCCGTAAGGAGAGGTGTTTTCTTTGCCACCCTTTTATACATCCCCACACTGTTGAGGTATCGCAGAACGGTGCGCTGACTGCTCTGTGAAGTTGCCGCAAGCTCAGCTGTACTTTTTCGCGGTTCTCTTAACACTTCGTGCACAAGCACCCTTTTACTTCTTTCAGAAGGTCCGGCTCGACCTGGTCTCGACTCCACTGTTGTTCTTTCCTTGCGTTTAAATTGTGTAATCACACGGTTAACTGTGGACAACAGAATATTTAAAAATTTACTTATTTCACGTTGCGAAGCGTCGCGTTCACTCTGGCCAGCACCGCGACCCCGGGTGAAGTCGCACATATCACTCGAACCTTGTAAGCGAGGCATAGTTGTAACGATACTAAACTATGACGAATTCCTTCCGATACATCTACCCCTACCCTAATGACAAGAGAAAGTTCTTAATTCGTTCTTAGAATTTAGCTGTTTACATATTTATACCGCTTTACCTGGTGTCTATTTTATTCTCTCACCCTAGTGTATATTAATAAGTATTCGTTTAAAATTAAAATAAAATAAACAAACAAAACCTTTAGTTTCACTTGTTTGAGTCTCGAGAAAATGATTCATGAATTCCTTAATTTCAACGTTATAGTTCCTGAATAACTAATCTAGTAAGGAACTTATAGGCACTAATTTTTCGAAATTATTACCTATTTCCAGATAAAGTTAATTTTTTTATTATCTAAACTTTCCTTAAGGCACCAGCATGGATTTTACATCTGTAACCTCGCAAGTTTTTGCTCTAAGATTATTATAATAATACTTACACACCCACGAAATTTTTGCCCGTGATACCATAAAGAGATAGGGTATAAACCGCAACTGCAAACAACAAAGCAGAATATACAATATTGAAATCGGGAATATCAGTTTGACGCTACTTGGATGGAACATATGGGTAACCACCAGACGATTTATCGCATAATTGTTGATAGATATATTACAGAAAATCGTATTTCCAATTTAAACGTCGTTTCACCACGGAAATGAATAAATCAATTATTGAAAAATTAGACAGGTGATCCATATATCAATCTATACTAATGCTCTCCTGTTACCTGGTTTTAGATTTATAGTTTAATAAATGGAATTTATTGCGGCGATCTGGATAGCGAACCTTTCCTTCCACCTTTCGAGTATCAAGAAGCTAGATCGATTGTATATTTATCCCGTTCCTGTAATCTAGGCAATCTATCACATAATTTGTGGTTGCTTTAAACTACATCAAAGATAATTGGTATGTAAACTAATCGTGATCAGATACAAATTAACTGTTAATTCTTATACACAGGTAAACATGCGCACGTGAAACAGCGTAATCTATAGCGTTTGTGAAACAGATTATTTCATGTCGTAAAGCGTCTAACATATTCATTATATTTAACCGCTTCAAATTGAAACAAATTTAAAATAGTTCAAAACATACGGGTAGTGCAAAGGCTACTTACATAAAATGGTCGTATCCTGAAATATATTAAAATTAATATTCCAATTCAACACCTAAATAATCTTTGGAATCTAATGCAGGGAATGGGGAAATGAAAATGTATTGCAATTTGCTTAAATTGCTAGAGCATGATTAGTTTAACAATCCGTTGCTGTAAGATGCTGTTAACTTAGACAACACTATGCACTAACAATGGAACACCGGTAGTTCACCAATTTAAACGAAACTTTGTGGATCTATAGATAAACCTGCAGAAACAAGTGCGCACTAATTGACGGTGATGATATAATTCGAAAGCGATCAGACATAGCCCGAGTGGGGATTCATACGCGTATGGTTGGTACACTAGGGTGACAGAATAAAATAGAGACCAGGTAAAGCGGTATGAATATGTAAATAGCTAAATTCTATGAACGAATTAAGAACTTTCTCTTGTCATTAGGGTAGGGGTAGATGTATCGGAAGGAATTCGTCATAGTTTAGTATCGTTACAACTATGCCTCGCTTACAAGGTTCAAGTGATATTAGCGACTTCACCCGGGGTATCGTATCGTTGGCCAGAGTGAACGCGGCGCTTCGCAACGTGAAATAAGTAAATTTTTAAATATTCCGTTGCCCCCATAGTTAACCGTGTGATTACACAATTTAAACGGAAGGAAAAAACAACAGTGGAGCCGAGACCAGGTCGTGCCGGACCTTCTGAAATAAGTAAAAGGGTGCTTATGCGCGAAGTGTTAAGAGAACCGCGAAAAAGTACAGCTGAGCTTGTGGCAACTTCACAGAAAAGTCAGCGCACCGTTCTGCGATACCTCCACAGTGTGGGTATGTATAAAAGGGTGGCAAAGAAAAAACCTCTCCTTACGGCGTTTCAAAAACGGCGCTGAATGGCTTAGGCAATCGAAATGCGAACGAAGCCCGAAGAGTTTTGGCGGTCTGTCATTTTTTCAGACGAAAGCAGATATCGCCAATTCAGTGATGGTGGTCGTACGTGGGTATGGAGACGTTCGTCACAGCAACTGGACGACAAATTTTTGCATCAGACGGTGAAATACGGCGGTGTGAACATCATGGTATGGGGCGCGATAAGGTATGGTGGAAGTTCGCAATTAGTAATCTGCGACGGAAAAATAATGCGGCAAAATATGTCCAAATATTAACAGAAGGACTACTACCGATATTCGACAACGCCATTTTATCTAAAGAAGACGCCACTTTTATGGAGGATGGAGTACCCTGACACAAAGCAAGAACAACAACAACATGGAAAGAGGAACAGGGGATTCGGATTTTACCATGGCCAGGCCAATTACTAGACATGAATCCGATAGAGAATATTTGGCACATAATCCAGACAAATATGGCGAAACGACCCCGAAAACCCGGAAATAAGGAAGAACTCGTGGGAGCTATTAGAAAAGAGTGGTTAAATATTCCAGAAGACACCATTAATCATTTAATAGATTCTATGCCACGACGACTCGCAGCACTTCACGCAAGTAAAGCTGGATCGACAAAATATTAGTCTAATTTAAAAATTTTAAAATATTTTGTATATATAACGAGAATAGAATCTTTTTTTTAATTAGTAGGTGTCTATTTTATTCTGTCACCTTAGTGTATGTGTGTGAATACCGGGCTATATTGATGATGGAGAATCGACGGCGTTCTTTGTTATGTTCGACGAATGTAGATTGCTTAACCGATTTCCATCATTAGAATACACTGGCACTATGATTAAATGAATTGTTTGCTATATCAATATTTTACCGTACAGTATTTTTGTGTGTATGTACATGTCAATAGCAAGCAACACCGGTTAAATGAGCAACGTGATGTACCATATTATAAATTTCTATATGGCTTCATTTATACGTTAAGTGTGTGCAACATTCTACAAAATATTGTAGACAATAAAGAATTTCAAGTTTTGGGGAAATACGTTCCGAAATGGAGATTGCCAAGAAGAGATCAATTGCAATATCATTTTTAAAAAACACGATTTCGGATCAAATAAAGGCAGAGTTAAAAGATCAAAACATATAGTTGACGGTAGATGAAAGATGAAAGAGTTGTATTTTAAATGTGTTAGTGCGCACTTTAAAAAGCGGTGAGGCATCCTTGCCTCTTCTTTTACGTAGGAGAATATTACAGAAAACAAACACAGAAAGAATAGTAAAAACTGCAGAAAGTTCCTTTGGAAAGCCCAATATATTGGCAACCTAACCTGTAGTGTCGGTTACAGATGGGGATTCCAACATGGTTAAAGCTGAAAAGTTACTAAAACAATCTTACCCCCAATTGCTTCACGTAACCTATTTGCTCCGTACATGTCATTTCGTAGGTGAATTTGAATTTATTAGAAGCAATTATCCAAAAGTGGATCAATTTATAGTTTCCGGCAAAGTTTTTATTAAACCTCCAAAACGCATTCATGAGTTTAAACAGGCTTATCCTGACATTCCTCGGCTAACACAGCCGGAGGCACAGACGAGATCTGGAGCGTGGTTTAAAGCTGTTTTATATTATAAGAAATTTTTGCAATTGATACCCACGACAATTTCACTCGCTGAAAACTAAAACGCGAGCTAGTAGTTCACAAAAGACTGTTTAATACAATGGTTAAAGTTCTAACAATTGAGAAGATAAATTACAAAAAAATACGAAAAATTCGTATGTAGATATTTTATGATACTAAGGGAATTATAATAAATACAAATTCGTTTATGTTAAGCCATAACTCCCTAAATAGTATATTGTGCACTACTTTTGTTATGAAAGATAGTGTGTATAAGAATGAAAATTTATGGAATTGTTATTCTTGCCTATACGTAGCATTTTGGTTTTAATTTACCCAGCTTCATATCAGAATCTAGCGTTTCTGATTGCAAGTTAAGCTTATTCCTATCTTTGTAGAGTCTCTGAACCAGAGGTAATTCAGCCGTATTTTAAATGATATAATAGAGTTTTAGTTTTGTCTAATTTTGATACTGGATATTACTGTATCTAATGCTAAGCCTTTCAATGTATTTCCGTTTCCTCCCAACAATAACTTTCGGTATAATTTTTAAAAAGCTAATTATTATAAACTCTATTCCGATTTATCTATAACCATTGATTTTTTTTGCGTGTCACCAAAATGTTAACTTGTCTGTGCAGGATTTTTACAACAAATTGTACACTTAGGTACTGTATCTTAGGTCGATCGGTTCCTTTACTTGATTCAAATTTCAAAACTCACTACCCCAGTTGAACCTCTCCTGCAATTAAAAAAATCTAAGACTGAAGGCCTAACGAACTTAGCCTTATAAAGAACCTATGCTCTTTTTGGTAATTCGGTCGTTCTAGCCAGGGGGTAGCCGGAATTCTCCGTAAAGTCCACGTAACGAATACAGTAATGCAACATCGATAGTTGATGCTTTCGTTACATTATTTCGGTAGGTGAAGTAATACAGTGCGTGAAAAGTTTAAAGAACAAATTTACAAGTGGTGATGATAACATCGCTTGCTTTTTGGTGAAGGACTGTGCTCCTGATATGTGGAAAATAGCCAAAAGTTCGCCAATCTTGAAAAAAAGTGATAGTTCCAATAATGGTAATTACAGACCTGTAGCTGCAGCTTCTCTTTCGCGAAGGTATTCGAAGTCTTAGTTTATAAGCGTATCTCTTATGGTATTAGATCACATCTCCCTGAATTTCAACATGGGTTATGTCAGATGGATCTACTGTAACTCGGCCCAGATTTCCCAAGCGATAACTGAGAGATGGAGGTGGTCAACTGGATATTATTTATACTGATTTTTCTCGTCCATTCTACCTGATAGAACATCAGAAATTGTAGAACAAGCTGAGTTGTTTCGATGTCGGCATACATTTTGTAGGGTTAATTCGATCGTGTCCTCTAAACGGAATTAATTATATTTGCTTTAATAGCTTTAAATCTGGAGCTTTTTGCTTCATCTCTGTAGTACCCCGGAAGTCAAACCTAGGCCCGCTGGTCTTTAATACATATATGCATTGACGATTTGCTAAAATCTAATAAACTGCTCTTTATTAGCTTATGCCGACGGTGTGAAGATCTACCACGCTGTTAACTCCTTCACCTATGTTGACTTCCTACAACGTAATTTGGACAAGATTCATATCTGGTGCCTGCATAGTAATCTGAAATTAGATAAATGTTTCTTCATGTCTTTTACAAGATCGCATAGAATCGATTTTCGGCACTGCATTAACAACATTAATATTGGCCGTCAGCCTTTTATAAAAGATTTAGGTGTGATATACACTTGTGTTACTTGGTATCCATTCTATACCATCCAAAGTGATCCACTTGAACGGATTCAGCGCAAATTTCTAAAATATCTCTCATATAAGAGAGATGGGCGTTAATCCTACGTGGAGCTAATTAAGAGCTTTATTACGCTTGTTGTGTCTGGAGTTGATATTCTTGTACCACGCCTGGGCTCAAGATCGCACGATTTGCTCCGCATACCTAGAACTTGGACAAACGTACTTATTTTTTGTAGATGCTGAGTTAATATTTATTTTATTTGATATTTAATTATTGTATGGATTTTTCTGTATATTTATGATGAATTACACGTATTATCTTGTATTGTCCACTGAATAGTTATTTATTTAGAGAAAATATTATATTGTATGGATAAATATATGCATGTGTTCATATATGCATGTATTTTACCCAACAACAAGGAATATTCTAATCGACAATTTCATGGCTCATTGTCAGCCAGATCACGCAGATATCGAAATAAAAATTCAATATTTGAATTTCGCTGGAGTTTCACTAACCTACCCTAAACCGCCTTTGTTTATGCGAAACACAACAATGTCCTTCGTTAACAGTGAAACACCTGCTTGTCTTGTAAGATTCTGTTGTATTTATGCGCATATATAGCAACCTGTGTTCCAAACTTGTCTCAGCTTTGTTCGGTCACCAAGAACATACTACACGATGTATGTTTCTTTCATTAGTACAATATACTCAGAAAAATATTAATGTATCACATCACAAGTCCATAATATTTGTCGGTATAAAATATTTTCATTTGAATATCACCAGTTGCAGTAATGTTTCGGAAATTTACATAAACAATGGTCTAAATATCCTTATTAACGAAAGTATAAACCTATCACTTTTACTTCAATATAATTTTAAAACTAAATATGTGTATATCGCGCATGTGATTAAATAACTAGCGTTTGTAAAGTCGGTACGTTGATTGTATTGGCTACGTGAATTTTAGCTCTTGAAAGTATAACGACTTTGATGTTCTCACTGATAAAACGCTTTGGTATCCGTGCATTCGTGCATGAAATAGCTAAATTTGCGTCATTTATTATGTCCGTACTAAATAGAATGGAAAGAAGGAATACGGAATAATTAAATAAATTAAATTGTGAAATAACTGAACGCGAGAATTTCACCAGGAAAATAGATATCCTAAAAATTTCAATTGCTTATAGTTTGTTTAAAAAAATGTAAACGCAACGAAAAGTTGCTTAAGATATAGATATTAACCAACTGCGGTACCGTCAATTAAGAAATTAATTTAGTTTTTTTGATGATTTATTAACAACAGTACATTTAAAACTTCTTGTATTATAATAAGCAATATCATAATAAAGTGACACATACATAAGGTATTCATTTTAACTGTGGTGGTATTTGAGTTTGTTCAGAAATGGATAAAAATATAATGTAAACTGTCTGAGAAAGGTGTAATAAAGATTCGCCATATAACTTCTATATTGCTATTTTTTAGGAGAACTTTAATGTAGGTGAGTTAGGACTAACGTAAGAATGGGACAATTACTATGTGTTTATACATTTTTAAAGAACAACTTAAACTTTCATTTGAAAAATGAAGTAGATTAATTTTACTAAATATTATCCTCAATACCTCAAGACTCTCTCTTCAAAAGATCCTGCTGCTATAAGTTATAATTCATTGCCTAATATGTACAAGGAAATTACTAATTTAAGAAGGTTTCATATAACTGTTAAAACATATCTGCTTTCTTCGCAGCGACACATGGCACTTTTATTTTTTTGATTTTTTCTTTTTCATTGTCTCGTGAATGAACCCACGTATTTGTTAGTATTACTACTATGATTGCTCTAAGTTTTGCTTGTATTTATGACTGCTGTTTGTCTATTTTTTAAAGCTATTGTTCTTTAATATTTTTTGGGGTCTGGTTGAGCGGAGTAGTGTTTGCTAGACTTCGTACTTTTATAGTTCTTTTGAAAATAAAGGCAATTTACTATTATTGTTATTGAATGATGTATGTTATTATGAAGAGATTTCCATCGAAACAAATTTAATAACTATAGCAGTAAATTTACAATAGTGTCTAGAATATTTTTAAAATCGTATATATAATGTGTTCGTAAAAGAAGTAAAATTGATTTCATGAAAAAGAAGAAACAAAACACAATAACACTAGACATCACAATAACGAAACAAAGCTTGAATTCCTAAACTCATGTCAAACTCTCGCCACTGTATGTTGTTTTTTGAGATTGCTTTGAAAAATAACAGCCGGTTTTCCTAGAGATATAATCTTTATTATATATAAGTAGTATATATATAAGAATATAAAGTACTCTCAAAAATATAGAATATTTAATAGATTTTTTTTAATCCTACATTCTTTGTACCTTACGGTGTCGGTTTAATAGATATTTTAAAAAGTTAAACAATCCATGGCAATATGAAAATACAGCGTGCTCTGGTAATTTTTTACTCCATTTATTTAATAAAAAGAAAGAAAAAATTATAAAGGGTGGGGGGAGTGAAATAGAAAGAAAGGTGAAAAGAATAAGAGAAAGAAAAAGAGACAAAAGGGGGAGGGGAGGGGGGAGATACGAGAGAAAAAAAGAGAAAAAGAAAGAGACCAATAGAGAAAGGTGGCATCTCGACGTTTCGGAAGGTTCTCGCCTCTAGCGCGGTCAACACGCCGAGTCACCGTAACCTTCTGCCAAAGTGGTTTCGCCTCTAGCGTGGCTTACACGTCGAGTTACCGTGCCACTTTGGTTTCCCCTATTCTCCTGAAGAAGCCTTCGACAGAGGCGAAACATCGAGATACCACTTTTCTCTTTTCGTCTCTTTCTTTTTCCTTTTTTCTCTCGTACCCCCCTCCCCCTTTCTGTCTCTATTTCTTTCTCTTATTCTTTTCACCTTTCGTTCTATTTTCACGTCCCCCCACACGTCGTGCCACTTTGGTTTCCCCTATTCTCCTGAAGAAGCCTTCTGCGACGGAGGCGAAGCGTTGAGATCTCACCTTTCTCTTTTGGTTTCTTTCATTTTCCTTTTTCTCTCGTATCCCTCTCCTCCCTCCCTCCTTCTGTCTCTTTTTCTTTCTCTTATTATTTTCACCTTTCTTTCTATTTCATGTCCCCCCACCCTTTAACATTTTTTCTTTTTATCTCTTTTTCTTCTTATTTTTGTTTCTCCTCTTACTCTTATTTCTTTTTATATATCTCATCATGACACGGTCCAATTCCGGAAGTAGTTCGTTTATTACTAACAGAACTCAGCTTCACAATTTTGAATATTTTTTTAGTAAATTAAGAACTTAGCGATTTGGAAGTTGCAGTAGAAACACTCATTGATCTTTTACAACTCACTAATGTAATAAGCTATATCTAATTCAAGTAGAGGGGATTATTAATAACTATAAAAACGTGTAAAATATAGTTAAGACAAATATATTGTATAATTTTTCTTATTTTTATAACACTCACTTTTGTAATTAAAAATAATTTCCCGTTAGTTTTACATTATTAAAGTAACATTTCTAGTGCACTGCGCGTTGATTCTGAGTTTTCTGTTAGTAAAATGCCACATCTAAATAAATTAGGTGTTGTTAAGTTTGTTACTTTAGCTAACGAGGGTCACGGGGTAAAAAATATTGCACAAATTCTGAGAAAACTTCAATCAACGGTTTCTTGTGTTGTAAAACAAGGAGACTGGGAAATACAGAAAAACATGGAAGGTGTACGACGCAAGATAGTGTCATTTGTAACTGCAAGCTTTACGAGATCTCACACTTATAGCTCCGCAACTAAAAAATGAATTATTGAATACAGTGCAAAAATAAAAACCGGAGTGAGGTTAAGCTGCATGCAAAATGTTAGCTGTGATAGTTCCATTATACTATAGGTTGGCATCAGTTGGAAAGGTCCCGCAACATTTATTTAGGTTAATTTGAAACTGAATGCAGACTAGTACATCCAAAACATCAATGAAGAACATGTTTTACCATATATCGGCTTTATTGGGAATGACAGATTTGTATTAATGCAATATAATGACCGAGTACATGTAGCCAATACCTTGAGGTACTCTGGATTGCGTCATTAAATTGGCCTTCATTAAGTCCCGATCTAAATCCGATAAAGGGGATGAGACATCTTCAAACGCTGTATACGGGTTCGAAATTCAGTACCTAATTCAGTTGAAGCATTACGAGTCCTAGCTCACGAAGAATGGAATAGAAGAAGAAAACGTTAGAGATGTTCTGCCCAGTAGGGTGCAAGTTGTTCAAGTAGAGTGCAGTTCTGCCCAGTAAAGTGCTAGAGTTAGAGGAGGAAGTATCCGTTACTAATTCACCTTCATGTTAGCTAAAAATATTTTTTATAGTTATTGTAGGTATTTGCAATCAATTTCTAATTAAAACCACCATCTTTTATTCAATCATCCATAAATCTGTTCTAACCTTGTCATATGTAAGGGAAACTGTACTAATATACATAGGATACTTGCAAATCGTACACTTAGCAAGGAAAATGCATACATGTTGCAGAAAGATTAGAAAATATGCAATATTTTTGCCCGTGAGTATATATAATGGCATATCAAATAGAATCACAAATTTCTAATTTAGTTGATCAATTTGAAAACAAAAGGGAAAATTGAAAAAAGTGATTGTATCTGAAAAGTTTTTATTTTGGTGCAAAAGTGTAGCACATGAGAACAAAATTTGGTTGAAATCCTTTATACTTTTCAAAATACAGCGTTATTATGATTTTCACCATCCTAAAAAGTGCAATTTATTCTCAAAACAAGCAATAGCTCGTCCACAAAATTAATTTTAAGAAAAACGGAAAACAAAATGTTTCTATTTAACGCAAAGTTTGTGGCAGTCACTGCATAGTAAAATGTCATGGTGTTTGTATATTTTTTTATAAAATATCTCTGGTCTATCAGTGTGTAAACTTCTATATGTCCAGAAAAACTTTTCAATTACAATGTGTTCTGCACCGAACAATACGTAAAATTTCTGCCTCTTATGTTTGTAAAAAGAACGGTACAGTGCTTTTAGAACAATTTTTCTTTTTGTACCAAAGCACTTAAAATTCTAAACCTTTTCCTAAAATTGGTCAAATTTTGTTATAAAACATTCACATGATTTTGCACATTCAAATAGAATTGCTTTCAGTATTAATGAAATAATTCGCACCTGCATGAATTTTTTAATAAGACAAATGAAGTAAATACCGTTTTAAGCTGTGATTATTACTAAAAGCATTTATGGATAAATTCTGCCTAGTAGGGAAACCGCAATCAAGGGATTTAGAAATAATGCAATTCACAAATTAACACATATTCGTTCGACAGGAAAATAAACGGAAGCTGCAATTCACTTCGTTATCTTCAGTTTATTGCCCATATTCAATAGCCCAACATCGACGCGTAGACAGATGTAAAAAAACACAATCACACATACGTTTCGCCTATCTGATATTAAGACGATAGAAAAGTCGCAACTTCAGTGAATATGCTAGAGAAACCGTGAAAGGAAATGCCCGCAGACATGGGAGCCAGTATCAATAAGAAACCGATTATTTCTACAGCATTTCACATGTATGACCGTATTTGTAGCCATCGATAACTGTCCTTGGAATTTTTAGTCGTGTCGTTCAATAGGTATCTCTACACCAGCTTTGCATTCTTGGATACGTTGATTTATAGAAAGCCATCACATACATTCAAATGCGTTTGTGCAAGTAATAAAGCGCACTTACCATGTTTCGTTATATTTCTTGCGTACACTTAGCGCACTCCACACTTACCCATTACATTGCGGGCATGCTGTTTAACACCATTTAACTTAATATTAAGATACGCAACAAGGATTCCTAAAGGCGCATTTCAATTACAAAACATATAGTAGACCTACATACATCGAATAAATTGCATAATAGCTTGACATTGAAGCGTTCGATAGGAAAAATGTTTACACAAATCACTATAGAAAATATACTTGCACATACGTCGCATTCATAGGATTATTTTTAAGCCTAAAGCTGAAAAAAAAAATAAATGTCTCCAAAATGTCAAGTGATATTTTAACTTGTTCTTAAACTAAACTGCGAATTCTTATACATGCACACTTTTAACTTCAAGTGCATTAAGAAAAAGAAATAGAACTAAATGACGTCACTATTTTTATTAACAAATACATCTTGCGCATACCCCTACGTAAACACTGTCACCGATACTGTACAACTTACATTTTCACATAAATACAAAAAACAACATTCTAACATGGACAACATGGTGCACAAGGTGGTGGGCAAATGGGAATTACATTACCAATAGGTAGCAACGGTGGAGGACCTGGAGAAATAGGTGGTGGACATGGTGGTGCAGCTATTAATGGTACGCATGGGCCACAGCAGCCAACAGGACAACAAGGAGGCGAACATGGAGAAGGACCGCCAGGCATTTTAACATAAGCAGGATAACATTGATATTGTTCCAAATCCTTGTTCTTCCCAAACTTAGAGATTGTAAACGTTCTAGCTGCTTCAGCTGGACCGCAAACCGGCTCTGGTAAAGTTAAGCATTCCGGTGATCCGTGGCATTCTGATCTAGGACAGTCATCTTGCAGTCCATTTCTTTTAATACAATCGCATGTTGTGTATAAAATGCTTGCTCTCAATTCACGCGACTTGGATCGCTTTATTGGATTGACAACCCTTGGCATTCTGTAACACACCATCATTTGTGGTGGATTGCAGGGAACACATGGTTGATCCTCTGGACACGGATTCGTAACAGGCACACAAGGTGGTGGACAAGGCGTGCAGATTGGCAAACAAGGAGGGACCAGTGGTATAACTGCAGGTTGTGCAATAGGCACAGGACATGGCGTACTCGGAGGTGGGCTACAGGGTGGGCAACATGGCGTACATGGTGGAGGACAACATGGCGTACATGGTGGAGGACAACATGGCATACAAGGTGGTGCACATGGGCTGCAAATAGGAAGACATGGTTTCGGTAATGGGTCGTATATTTCAATAACAGGCCCCGGAAGAGGGACTGGTACGCACGGTGGACATGGCATGCAGCAGCAGGGGTCTTCATGACCTTTATCGTCTATATTATTTACCAGGTCCTTAAGTTGACACAATAACGATTTTCGTCGTTCGTTCTTTTCTGGGCACACGAAAGCCATTTCTGCGTTTGCACATGAATTTTAAAAAACCAAAAGAAAATATCTATTGCGATTAACTTTAATTTTACATGGAAGAACTTGAGAAACCTTAAAAAAATGTAAAATTTAGAGTCACAACATGCTTGTAATCAATTTATTTATAACTAAATTGTTTTAATGTCAAGGAAACGTTGCCGTAATTGACAAGCAGAGAATATATGATTATCCAGCAAAATTAAACGTAACCCTGTAAGGAACACAAACATGAGAAATAAAGACACTTACAAACAAACATAGGTTTCATTAACAGCAATGAATAGCTCAATAATAGCAATAAAACACAGGAAAAGTGCTTAAAGTAAATAGGAAACTTACGGATAACGTATTCGAGAAAATAGATGGTATATATTTAACAAAACGTTAACGTTCGGAAGTATTTGTATCATAAGTGCTAGTTTAAATTCGCATGTTTTAAAATTTCGTATTACTAATAACACGACTTGCAAAGAAATTTGCATTTCTTTATTGTGTATAATTAAAGCAACATTGTTTCTCATTTCAGCTATTACCTTCACTTTAAACCTACTTGTATATTAAATAAATGCACAATTAATACTAACTACTTAGTAGACAAAAGTATAGATTTTGTTGCGTTTTTATTTCAATATTTCCTTTTATACTAATCAGAAAAAATAAATAGAACTAAATACTTTAATACTTATAAGCAGATTTCATTTTCCTAACGACTCAACATTAACATGAAATTCAACTATAGTCCCTATAATTCCTGTCATATATAAGGTGTAAAAAAGTTAAAAGAAATACAACAAGAATACTGATCAAGAATATATTTTTCAATTTCAAAGAATAGCAACAATGTTATTAAAATAGCAGTAGTATATATTGGCTAATAAAATACAATTTTTAAAAATATCACATTAAGAATGTTTGCTGTAAGCATATTTATTCATTTCTTGAAGGTAAATGTTCTGTTGTATGTATTCCCGAACGCCTTGTACTTGCCACTGCCAATCAGCAAACCATCTGTTAAAACTTTCGACATCTTCGAATGTTTGTAATTTGTTAGCCAATTCGTCACTATAATGATTAAAACACATTGTAAAATGCTCGTTTGAGGAATAGTCGTAGTCAGAATATAAACCAGCTTGGTAATAGTAATTTTGATCTACTTGATTCTCAATCTCCGCTAACTCTTGCGTATTACAGGATTCCATAACTTGATCATTAAAATCAGCCTTACTTTTCTTGCCCTTCTGTGTAAAATCTTTGAAGATCTTCTTTTTCTTAGATCTATGTTTCTTTCTTCTTGGAACTTCAAACGAGAGGTCAAACGCTTCGTTATGTAAAGACTCGCCAGGGGTATCTAGAATTTTGTCAGTCAAAGACATTTTTTCTACCAACTCTTCTTCTAAAGCATTCAACCAGTGCATTTTATTTGAATCTATTGCGTAATCATAGCTTAATTTAAATATATATTCTAAATCTCCATTACAAGACTGCTGACGATCTGGTACTTGGTCAGATGCCTCATCTGATTGAATTTCTTTATCTTCCGAACCAACATCTTTCAAAATATCTTCTATTTTTCCAGATGCTATCGAATGTAACACATCCTGTTTAAAATTGAATGGAGAGTTTTGTAGAAGTACGCCCTCAATTGGAGCTTCTAGGTATGGATCCAAAGTAGATACTACGTCTTCTAGAACTTTATCTTTGCTATATGACTCGCAAAGAAGTTTTGTAGCATTTAATAACGCCAAATTTTTGCATTTGACCTGATTTGGGCTATGTTTGTTGTCCAATTTTATATTAGGCTTGGGGACACTGGTCCCATGATCTCGTTTTCTCTTTTTTGATTTCAATGTATCAGCTAAAATATCTTCCAAAGCTTCTTGCTTGGGATCTATGTTTTGTGGAATCGTCTCGAGGTCACAAATTTCTTTACCAGATGCTAGACTCTGCAATAAAGACAAGGCATCTTTTTTACTTAAGTTAGGTTTCATATTTTCTTCTTTTATTCTGTTTAATTCTAGTAATGCTTCTACGGTCGTTGACGAAGAACTATTAAAATCTTGACTTGACGTCTCAATCTTATCTTCATTGCCGCAAACGTCTTTCCTATTGGGCAACGAATGTAAGCTAATTTCTTCTCTGTCCTCATTTGTGGTGGTTGCATTATTGCCTATTCCATCTTCGGCAATTTCTGGCTTCTTTTGTTTTTTATTAGTTATCTTCATTTTCCAATCAACAACAGAATTAACAATTTTACATCTATTTGTTGATTCAAATCCAGTCCTAATCATTCCCTGAATCAATTCAAATGATTTTGTGTCAGCATTCCATAAATCGCTTGGTAAATTTTCATCAGCAGGTAATTGTGGTACAAATATTTCGGTTCCACCAATGTCGCCCAAAATTACCCGATAATCCTCCAACTCTTTAGCGTTCGCAGCTATTGTTATACAGACGCCGTGAGATCCAAAACGACCCGCTCTTCCCATGCGATGTAAATATATAGACGGTTCAAGCGGCACGTCGTAATTTATAACTAAATCAACATTAGCGGCATCAATACCTCTTGCTGAAAGATCAGTTGATAGTAAAATTCTGCATTGACCTTCCTTAAACGAATTCATCACTTTTAATCGCTCAGATTGAGATTGCATTCCTGATATATACATACTATTCCATCCTTTACGATTCAGAATATTACTAATACTTTCAGTTCTGCCTTGATAGTTTGTAAATACTAAACACTGTGAAAAGGTAACATGTGACAGAAGCCTTATTAATTCTTCATTTTTCATATTTAATTGATGAAGAACATTCATATTACCCTTCACAAGGCTGACAAACTGCTTTAAACCTAGCAATAATGGTGTATCAGTATTAGGTTCCACAAAAGTTGGAGCAGACATAAGATGATCTAAATATGCGTAAATATCATCTAAGTACGTAGCACTCGAAGCAATTACTTGCTTCTCCAAAGGTAATTTATTTGATATATAATCTATATCGGATCTCATGTCTGAAGAAACTAATTTGTCTGCTTCATCAAGGACAAATAGCTTTATGGCATTAGTTTTTAACGCACCTAGCTCAATTAAATGTTTTATTCTACCCGGCGCTCCTACTGCTATATGACATTTTTGAAGATGCTTTATATCTTGCTCGATAGGAAGTCCTCCGATAAACGAATGTGTAAATAAACCTACAAAAAAAGGAACAAGTTAAAGACAATAATCGTTATTCAAAAAAAAACAAATTTAAATTATATTCGAAAAAATATTCACTGAAACGAACATTTTATTTTACCCTATTTGAAATGCACTAGTTTCATATTTTTGCAAATGTTATAAAAGTTATACCTTTCGTAACCGTCATGCTATTATATACTATTATATCTACATTTTCTATTGTACTAGCAGAACATTTCAGGTGATCTTTGGGCAGATTCCAGTTAAATGCGTTATTACAAGAGCTTTTTTTATTGTTTTTGATTATAGCGTCAAATCTTTCAATGTCATCAAAATGTCATAAAAATAAGTGATCAATTTGTTCATTAAACTATCAATTTAATTTCTTATGATCACTTGTAACGTATAATGCGGAACGGATTTGTAATTTTAACTAAATTTAAGACTAAGGATAAGCGTGCACATACGATTTTTCCTAGTGGCAGAAAAATCACATAAATCACTCAAACATTTTATTAAAATATAAAATAAACTCGGTGTTTCAAGGATAACGAGATAACTAAAAGTGAGGAAAAAATCATACAAGCAACTTTAAATGGCCGCAGCAACAGTTACCCTCAAGAAAGTATTATTGCCTCTTTTTTGATACCTTGTCATAGTCAATCCCTTGAAGCGAATACGTAAGGGTAGTCTGACAACCTAGTGGATCATGATTGGCGGCAAGCATGATAAGATCGTATCGTTACTTATACCAAAGGTGCCTAACACTAGAAAAGTATTGATTGTCCCTTTTTAGAAGAAAAATCTGCTTAACCCTTACTGTACCAGGAAATCGTCGTATCACGAAAGTACTTTTATACTATAGAAACTATTTATCAGAAAGATTCCTTTTTGCAAAAATTATAAAGATATACCTCCTACTTGAAAAGTCTGCGAATTAGCTCTACTGTAAGTTAAAAAAACCTTCGTTTTAAGTCCATTGGACTCGGTCGGCTTTATCTATGAAGCAAAATATTTGCGAATAATACATGACATAAAGCCACCGTAACGACCAACTAAACATTGCCGACTTGCAGAAAAAGTAGAGTCTTAAGCCACAAATGACATTTTGGTCGTAAACAACAATAATCAGATCCATAATCACTTATGATTGAATGGTGTGACTAAAAACTACTCAAAAGACTGTGCAACAGTAGGTCCCACAAATTGAGCGGTTCCCATGTCTTACCACCATAGGTGTGAGGCGTACTTGCTTCACAGCAGCTCCAGAAGGTCTGTTGGGACTAACACTACTTAACATCTACATATAGAACAAGTTATGACACTATGTCCTTACACCTAACAGCTTAGAAAGATTGAATCCGGAAGATCCTAGAGAACACCTAAAAATCCTCAGAGGATCTCACATCTGTCTATGTTGTGAGGGATGTAATTCCGATAATATAACTTCGATCAACCATACAAGGTGATCACAAAAGACCTTACTGAGTGGGTATCTGGCGGGCCTCAATACAAAAGAGGATACACAATCCAAATAACATTAGTCTGCAAATATCATTGACGGTACCGTCTTCACCTCTCTGCACACCTGTAGGTTCGACATATAATATGCGACATATAAATCGTTTTTTTTTACAAATTTAAATAGACAATATTAAACTTACATGACAATAAAGTTATAAATATAATACAAAAGTAAATGTTATGAAAATTAAGGGATGTCCACTTTAAACTTAAATTATATTAACCCTGAGGCGTTTTGGCTTATTCCACGTGTATTCAACAGAATTCATGTCTTGACTATATGGTATCTTTGAATCTGGATCGTATTGAGGTAATTAGTCAGTCTGTCAATTGCATGAGGTCGTGCGTTATCGTGCATTAATACAAACCTTTGTATCTAATATAACCGACATGTGGCAAAACGCGATATTACATAATATTTTCGATATAAAAACCAGCAGAAGTCACTCATCCCATCACTATCACAAGTTCAGGGCGCCTTCCCCTACTGATACTTGCCCAAAACATTATTCCGCCGCCTCCAAAACTAACAATCTGTTATAGTTGGTATACGACTCCCCAATTCTTCCGTATACGTAGTTTCATCCTCCTTCTTTCCATTATTGAATTCTAATCTCATCTGTGAACATAATACTTTTCCATTGATCCATATTCTATTAAAAATTGCGTTCGAGCAAATTACAATCAACGAGTACTGTCATTTTCAAATAGACGTGGAATTACGGTGGGCCGTCTTAGTTTTAAACGAACTAACATTAACTTGTCTTGTATTAAGTAGCTCATTTTTAAGATACACGCACGTCACTGCGTGTTTTAGTGAAGAATTAAGTATCAGAAATTGGTCATCAACTGCCGTTTCGCACTTTTTATGCCCTTGACCGGGACTTCTATTAATTCACTAAGTTACTGATACTCTTGTAAATTTTTGATATTCCAGATCGACGTTGTGCGACATATTTTTCTGTGTATCCTTTGTCAAATAGTTATAATTTGTATCGCTTCACTGTAGCATCCAGCTGATGCCATGATGATAAATAGACAGAAATTCAAACACAAAATACCTGTTTACAATTGCTTAATCTCACCAGCAAATGCAATGTAATTCTTAAATTTTGTAAAATAATATGCACCGATTAAATGCGCGATAGACAATAAACCCCATGAATTTGAATTAAACGTCAAAATATTTGAATGTTGAATATATGCGCCTACTAGATAAATATCAGCATATGCAGTTTATTGCGACATTTTAAAATCATTCGATACAAATATTCAATAAGTTTGTTTATGCTGTGTATATTTTTGATCGAGTTTGCGTCTCCACTACACACGTTATCTAAGTGACTTTTTTAATTTAAGAATTAATAATTTACTTTGAATTATAAACTGAATACCAGGAAATAGTACCTGAACTGTAATATCCCATACACAAGAAAAAAACTGCATGGAAAGAATATCTGAAAATTTAAATTGAAAATTAGAGAGTCCTAACGGTACTTTGCCTCCAACAACAACAAAATATAAGGGCGTGAATTAAACAATATCAGGGAGAATATTTAAAAAGTCACTGAATTCCAAATGAAGTAGATGATTACATTATAGTACATTTGCAAACAAAATATGTTTCTCTAAGAATACAAGTGTTAAAAATGATGGAAAGAAGATTAAGAAGCATATATTGTAACTATTCCTTTGATTCCATGTAAACAATGCGCACAATGGTTGTTTATACTGCGGAATACAATCATACAGATACTGTTAGAGGAGATATCACATGTAGATATTGCTTTTGTTAACGTTTTCACTACGAAACACCAAGTGCTACACCAATAAGAACATTTCCTTAGATCCAGTTTTAACAACTGCAGATGTCTATAAATATCTAACATTTTATTTTCCTTAGTAGATTTTTTCTAGAAAATTCTTTCATGTCATCCATATATTGATGGTACTTTGTTAGATGTGCTGTAAATTCAAATTTATGTACAATAGTTCTGTCTGCTAAAACATAAGGGAACGTACATACAAAATGAGCAACCACATTTCTGCAATAAATGTTTTCTAATTACAATAAAATAAAAAGGACTATCTCACTTTGCATACTGATCTAAGTATCTTATGTGTTTGAGTAAAATGGAATGTATACATAAAAATACGTAATAGGATTGACTATTTAACTTTTACCATTCAATATTAGGCTACTTATGTTTTTGATTAGAATTGAAAGGCTGTTCAAAATATGTAGTATTTGAAAAAGTTATATAGCCCTAATTTGCTACCCCTGTGTACATATATTCCGAAATGCTTCTTATCAGGAATAATAGGAACAAAAATAATTTCACTTTTCGCTTAGATTCTTATTGATTCTTTAACTATCCATGTATTAAAAATGTAAGAAAAAACTAAATAAGATCAAAGTAATTCTGAAAATCAAACATCATCTACAATTCACATTATTAGCAACAATATTTGAAAAGAAATATAGAATTAAATATGTATTGAAAATCTGAGTTTACGCACATGTGATATGTGTACTGCAGTTATATGCTATGCAAATATTTAGCACATAGCATATCCCAATGCTGATAATATATGGTGACTCCTTAAATAATCTTAAATCCAACTAGTTCAATGATTAAATTAGTAATCAGTTGTTAACCTTGAAAAGGTGTCCCTATTAGCCTAATCGCAGCTTCAATTTGTACCACAATTTCTCTTGTTGGGGCTAATATTAATACTTGTACGGCGTTTTTCGCTATATTCACCAACTCCAATGTTATTATTGAAAATACGGCAGTTTTACCAGTTCCAGATTTTGACTTGATGATTAGATCTGCAATAAATATTTTTAGCGAAAAGTTGAAAATTACTTTCGCAAATTGTTCTACCAAATCCACATTTTCCGATAGGAATAGCTTTAAGTTGTATAGGGGATGGCACTCGATAACCAGCACTAGATAAACCAGTAAGAGTAGGTTGTGAGAGGAGCAACGCATTGAATTGTAAATCTTGGTCTATAAGTACATCTTTAGTTCTAGGCTTGTCTTCAAAATTATGAGCAAGTATTGAAGTCATATTTTAATAATTAAAAATTGACATCAAAACAATAACCAACATAACCACACACTTGTTACATTCATTGCAGATAAATACAATTACTATAAATTGCTTTTAATGCGACATCTAACAACGAAAGCTAAATTTATTAAATGTTTCATTACTTCTTAGTGCCAAAGATGTCGCCATACGTATACTACATAGAATAAAATATTTTTACTAGAAAAATAGGTATTTGAGCTGAAAAGCTTGCAAAAGTAAAATAAAAATTACTTTGGAAACAGAAAAACTTCGTGAAAAACGAAGGAATATGTATGATTTCGGTCAGATAAATTTATTGTATGTGCTACTGATATTTCATAATTTCTGTTAATGCTTCAAGTCATAATACATAGCGTCACTGTAACGACACAGAACTGCATGGAAGTGACATCTGATTCTCCAACGGTTTTCCGATAAAAATTCTCAAAATAGTAATTCGGTAGCCTACTTAATAATCATCTGCTTGGTTTGTTAAGCATTTGGCGCACTTCAAAAATTACTATTGCTTGAGAATATAAATAGATATCGCAAAATAGCCGAAGCAACACTTTTTTACAATGAAACTTTTTGATGCTTACTTACCCTAGTTCCTTAAATTGTCAGATTTATTTTTTGCACGCTGCTTCTTTTAACTGGTTTCTTCATAAGACTTTTTTTTTCTTTTTTTTTGTTCATGGGCGGGGCTTTAACCCCAAAGAGCAAACTCGGCCAATACCTCGCCTATTGTGCACCCATGTGATTTTAGCACAGTCGACCTGGTTGTACTTCAGCAACAAAGTCCATAATCCGCTCTAGTGGTAATTTTCCTAACTTGGGTCCGTCAAGCTGAGCATCCCCAAGGTGAACTTGTCTTTCCCTGCAGACTGCAGGGCAGTCGACAAGAAGGTGCACAGGAGTTTCCTCTGCTCTCCCGCACTTTCTACATGAAAGAGAGTTTTCTAGACCCATGCGATGCATGTGTTTATTCAGTGCGCAGTGTCCAGTTAAGACCGCTGTGAGTGCTCTCAGTTTGGTCATTAGGACTGCCTTACACAGTCCTTCCTCACCTGGATGAATCCCGAGAGATTTACAGTGTCTTAAACCGTCTACACCGTTCCAATAGGACCGGTGATTGGCGGCCAGCTCGGATCTAACGTAGGTCTTAATACTGCCATAGGTACTCCCATACGTCGGTTCAGGACCTGAGAATGGTCGTCCACTGGCATCTTTAAATATTGGGAGTTTTCTTAATATTTAATATATACAAGCACAGGCAGTCGACTCCCTCACGACGGTCGAGGTATTAGCGATCGTGCACTCTCGGTCACCTTTCGTACCACGTCGTAACGTGTACAGTAACGTCGTCGGATGATTATTGGAAGTTAGTAATAGTTTCTAGTTTTGGCGGGAATCGTCGAGGACGTTGTCGTCTATACATTTATTTAATCTTGTGTTACGATTCTGGCGGGAGTCATTCTGGTAAGGTTGTCGGATCGCATGTATAGATTTCTTTAATAAGTACAAATTCTCGATTTTCTATCATCGTCCGTCGAGGCTACTGTGTCCGTTGTCGTCTATACATATTTTTAGTCTTCGGTTAAGTTTTTATCGGAAATCATTTTGGTAAGATTGTCGGCGCGCATACGCCTATATAAGTACGATCACTCCATTTCTTGTTGACGGTCGTTGCGGCCGCAGCGCCCGTTGTCTTTTGTACGTTTGTTCGGTCCTTTATCGTATCGGGATTTAGAAATTTTTTCATTTAGTTGTTCGTCGTTGCGGACGAGTTTTACGGGCCATTTTTGTTATGTAATGTCGGCATCATCGCTTCGTTTTACTTGTCGGTGCGCATTTCGCACATTTGCTGGCTACTGGCTTTTTCCTTTCTTTGGGGCGCAGTAGCAGAGAGCTAAAGATTGCACATAGCGTATTATTTTAAACGAGAACGCCTGGGTAGCTGTCACATTACTTTTGTTTTGAGATCGGCTATTATCGCTACTGTCGCCCTCGACCAGACGTTCAAGCTCTAAGAGATAGGGTGGGTTCCCCTATAAATGTGAAAATAACGAACGTATTTGGTTCAAGTACAAATACATGCCAATGATACAGGGCCAAGTCCCTTAGGCAAATTTAAAATAAGGAAAATATATTAGGCTCCCGGAAAGGGACATATAAATAAGCATAGCACCGAGGTGCGCTTATAAATTTACGAAATAAATAGGGTTGGCTCCCCTATAAAAAGGTAGTGATGCATGCAAACAGATAGAGGCATTAGTACATGCCTGTAACAAAGCTTCTGAGGAAGCATATAAGAAACATACATATTCACATGCTAATGTACATTACATGTATAAGAGAACTCAAATAACTGCAATTATTGCAAATATATATATATATATATATATATACATCTTACGTACATCGTAACTGTACATAGGCAAGAGTGGAAACCGTGTACACATTTTATTTTTTAAATATATTTTTTTGCGCATGCGCATTGAGTTTCATTGTACAACCTTTCCTCTAGTAAATAAGCGAACATACTCCACAAGTAAGTATTGGTCAAGTAATTCAGGAATTTGCGAGCAGGCTACAGCGGCGCTGTTCTTCAAACCAGGAGAACGTAACAGATATGCATATTGGTTCTCGTGTAGAGGCAGTCTACCCAGAGCGGAGTCCCTTAAATACTATCAATAATCTTCTCTAAGGTTTTGAGAAGGAATGAGGTAAGGCTGATGGGCCGGTAGGATTTTGCTTCCGTGTAGGACGTCTTGCCCTGTTTGGGAATGAAAACCACCCTGGCTTCTCTCCAACTACTTAGTAAATGGCCCACAGCTAAGGTTGCCTTTAGTAGGGTACATAGAACTGGGGACAGCAGACCTTGTTGTAGCAGTGCCGGGAATATGTCGTCCATTCCGGCCGATTTAAAAGGCTTAAAAGATTCGATGGCTCAACGAATTTGAGACTTGAATAATTTTCCATGCAAGGGTCCAGTCTACTCTCCGTGCTCTAGAGTCAGGTATCTGAGGGCTCAGTCCCCTACATCCACCCCCGAACTGGGTTTGAATGATCTCGGAACCCGGAAAGTGCACCTCTAGCAGGTGCTGGAGAACTTGCTCCTCTGTCTCGGCCTTTGTGCCGTCTGACTTGCTTAGGATCCCAATCCTACTTGGTCTTTCCCTCGCAAGAACTTTCCGAATTCTGGAGCATTCAGGAACCGTCTCGAGTTCCTGACAGAACCTTTTCCAAGAATCTCGTTTCGCCTTTCTTAAGGCGCGATTGTATCTGGTCAGGGACGCTCTGTATTCGTCCCGTGAACCAGATTTTTTACACTTGTTATACAGTTTTCTGGTCACCGTCCTCAATTCAGACAACTTCCTGGTCCACCACGGTGTATCTCGCTTTGTTGATCTGATTTTAACTAGGCAGCTAGCTTCATAATAAGTAATTCTGGCAGACTGCAGACTCTCTGCTGAAAGCTCGATATCTACAGCAGTTTTGAATCTTCTAGGATAACGCTCTAGTTCCTCAATTAGTCGCTCACGACAGGCGTCCCAATTACAGTTACTAGGATTTCTATACGACATCTTATTTACCTGTGGCAATTCAATATCGAATCTTATGTATCTATGATCGGAGAGAGACGGCTCATCCGACACATGCCATTGCTTCACCCACTTTGCGAAACGTGGCGTGCACACAGTAACGTCAATAACCTCCTCACGACTCACCGTTACGAAGGTGGGCTTATTTCCACGGTTTAGAGTAATTAGACCGTTTGTGACGAAGTGACTGATAAGTGACTCACCTCGTTTATTGGTGTCTGTGCTGCCCAAAATAGTGTGGTGCGCGTTGGCATCGCATCCAAGCAAGAATTGCAGCTTGTGTGCTTTTGCATAAGACATCAACGTTTTCACTTCCGAAGTGGGAGGTGGGCCCTCTTGGTCGTACGGGAGGTAGGCTCTCTTGGTCGTACGGGAGGTAGGCTGATCCCAATAAAAGGTTTCATGTCTCGCTGTTGTGCGTCCATTAGATGTCAGGTCTCTAGAGCAGTGATCCCTGAGCATTAGGAAGTTCAGGTTCCTCTTTACAAGCAGGCAGGATCTGGGATTGGGGTCTAAGCCGTGTACCAAAGCCCATCCCCCAATTGTTAAGTCGCACACCTTGCCCTTGATTATCCAGGGTTCTTGGATGAGAACAATATCAATGCTTTTGTTAACTACAAAAGCTTGTAGTGCGGCCGTTGCCGCTTTGCAATGATGGAGATTGATTTGCAGCAGTCTCAAGAATGTTAACATTCCTGTCCTGCTGAGTCACTCCCCTCGCTTGGTGGAGTACGCAGGAGATCCACCATTTGAGATTCCAGGAGGTCCGTTATAGTATGCGCGGTTCCGATCGACCGCGGAGAGTCCACAGCCGATCCAGTCCCATCACTCCTACCCGGCTCCGGAGTTGACAGATTTGATGGTCCCGCCACGATGGTGTCCATCCTTTCCTGTGCTTCCGTCTGTTGTTTCGTCTTCCGACCAAGTAGCCTAAACGAGACAGACGAGAATTGTAAATGCAGTCTACCATGGTAGGTATCCTGCAGGACTTTTCACGTGCTCTTGTCCATGGCTACTACCATCTGCTGTCCCTGCTTTGGTGCTTGCCACTCTCCAAGAGCTCATCAGAAGCTTCTGATTCTGCACCTTAAGTCGGTGCAGGATTTGATCACTCTCCATTTGGGGTCCCGGAATCCAAACCAGAGCCTTAATGGGTTTAGGCAGGTCATCTTCTCTGACCAGTTTCAGCTTCGCGCCGTCCCAGGGAGCGCAGTTTTGGACAACGCCCGCAAGCCACGAGCAAGTGCCCGCGTCCACACAGGCGGCCCTCAACATACCAGCCCGGTGTCGGACCTCGCTGAACTTTGGTTCGGGTCCTCCTACGTTACGGCACAATGGCCATCCGAATATCCGTGAGTGCCCCACTGTAGGACTTCCCGGTTTCAATGTTCGTCTTTGGACGTTTCACGGCTGCTTTTGGAGTGTTACCATCAGACAGATTTCGCTTTACTCCTGTAGCTTTAGAGTGGTTGGTACCCGGTTGAGCTTCAGGAGCTTCCCTCGTAGCCTTTTCCTGCTTTAGGCTGGTGGTCGATTTAGCTTTAGAAGCTTCCCTGACAGCTTTATGCTGTTTTTGGCTGCTTGGTTTAGCCGTTCTGGCTTCTCTAGTAGCCTTGAAGTTGAGCCATAGTGGCTTCCCTTGCAGCCTTACGTTTCCGCCTTTCGGCGCCGGAAGGTTTCTTTTTTCTCAAGTGCGGATTCCCACTAGAGTCTCCGGCCTGAGTTGATAAAGCCATTTTTGGCTTGTTTGGGTGTCTCTTTTCAGAGTCCCCGGTTCATAAGACTTACTACGTTCTTAATTATGATTTAACTAATGTCGATTTTAAATATTATAATAGATTTGTTTGTTGAAAGGCGAACTATTTCATTTAAGTAATTGTGGCTCGAAAAGAAAAGAAAACCGATTTTAACTTAATAATGGAAGTTTACACTTTCACTTATTTGTCATGTTATAAGATATGCGCATCATTTCATATTTGAATGACAACAATAATGCCTTTAGTTAATCGCAGATACCACATGAGTTAATGACTAAAGTTGACGTATGTACGACACACCCAGAGGCAACATAAGCGTTTAAATACGGGTTTGAATTCAAACAAGCGATAAATATTGTACCTTATATTTAACAGTAACAATCAAATAATTATAAAATTAAATCAAATTAATACAAAAATAAACAAAAATACTAACACGAACTAAATTTGCACGGAACATTTACCTTCGCTCAGTTTTTAGCTTGCGACGCTTTCGGTACAATCTTGATTCAGTGACTTTCTTCCTGTCGGCAGCGGCCTGTTTCCTCGAAACTTCTAACATGCTTTGATGATGTTGTGGCGCTTCCTGTATTTGCACAGTTTTTAATGCATCTAACACCGTAAGTACAAAATTACTATCTTTACGCAAGTAATTTCTTTTCTCAAAATGTCAACCAATTAATACTTGCTTTCAGAAATGATTATATGTATAAACCAAAAAAAAGTATTGTGATCAACCAATTTACTTTCTCAGATATTTTCTATCGAATCTACGTAAAAAATAACATCTGACCAGTTTGGATTGCATATGTATTCCTACAAAAGTAAATACAAATTCACTCCAATTCAAAAATCTAGAGTTCTTTCAAATAAGAAAGCAAAGTTAACAAACATTAACTGTTGCACCAATTAAGCATCGATAATAACCTTGTGTATTATGTATTTAATTTCAGGAACGGCATCTTATATAAATAAAAAAATGCGTAAACCTCTATACATCAACCAACAACATTTTTTGCTGATAGTACACTGTAGTAAAATATTTCAAGTGGAGGCAAACACTTATCGCAAACAGACTTTTATTTCAAAAAGCAATGTTTTCGCGAGTAATTTTCCAGAAAAAAATGTTTTGGATGTTTCTATCCGTGATGGTCTCATAGCAAGTGTCACTAATGTCAAATCGCGCCGTAAACAGGGCCACTACATATACAGAATATGAAGTATTGTTAATTCATACTATTTTGTAGTGAGACATGATATACGTAATCCAAGTAATATTAAAGATGTAATTGCTACTAGCTTTCGGGAAACTTTGTTTGAACAATTTGAAGATATGTTTCGTTCACATGTTACGGGAATTACAGATGAAAATGAGCCATCTTCCTACTCTAATATGGACAATGTCGAAGAAGAATATGAAGGAACGTATGGACTGGATGATCGTGATATATATCCCGATTATAACAGGAGGGCCACTAAGATTGGGCAAACAAGTGCCATGCTCATTAACTTCTGTGCAATGCAAATCTAAAAAAAGTAATAACTCTACGATTTTATATATATGGAAAAATTTTTACAATTTTTAGAACGAACAGAAGAAACAAAGAAAAGTTATTGGAAATTGCTGAATATATGTTATGTAAATTTGCACAATCTATAGGTCGAAACGTAATTACTCATGATGGATGTTAAAAGCCAATGCTAAAGTTAATTTGAAAACATTTAAAGCATCTCGCAAGTTGCAGTTCAAACGAGGGTATCTTTAAAGAGGAAATAAAAAAAATCAAAAAATTAAAGAAGAGGGCGAAATGATGTTATAAAGTTCCAAAATTCCAAAATTGAGAATTGAGAAAAGAAGAAAAATTGAGTAAATAGACAAAGACCAAAAGAGAATTATTATTGTAAAGAGTATCGTATCTTGAATATTGATACAGACGACATACATACATATATATTGAAAAAAAATTAAAACTTCTATTAGAGAACATTTGGAAATCGATACAAAAGTTATGAAAGTTACTATGACAGGAACAAAAATGTATTTGTGGGGCTGAAAAATTCAACGGATAAGAAAACAGTCATAGAAAATACGTATATCAAAACTAAAAAACTTTGACCCAAAATGTATATTGAAGATAACCTAAAAAGAATAAAAAAAAAGCAATAAGAAGGGAGAACGAGGGAAAAAGCACCAGTGAAAACGGTAAAGAAATTGAGTATAAGAAGATCATATACATATATAGAAAAGAGACTAGAAAATCGGAAAACTCGAAAAAAATCAACAAATCAAGAGAAAATGGAAGCTGACAAATACTCGAGAAAGATAAGATTTTGGAACATCAGAGAATTATATGTAAATATATTCAACAGAACAAATAGAGATTGTAACGAAGGCCTGAAGTATGGAATTAAGAATTAAACGGAGCTGAAGACTACAACTGAAATAAATGAAAAATTATCGGGAAAATACAGATTTAGAAAAAATATGGAAGAGTAGATAACCGGTTAATATCAGAGAAATGATATTTGTATTTACGTGTACATATGCAACATCCAATACAACTCCAACTGCTCATGATTTGATGAAAGAAGCTATGTGCAAAGAATTGTAACCGAAGGAAACAAAATTATTCGCCACCTGCGCAAAGTAATTCTATTAGGATAAACATTACCTTTTCGCTGCTCTCTGACCTACATATGTGGTATTCGTACAAAATTATGCCTAATAGACGGCGATGAATGTTTACATACGCAAGCCTAGTTATCACGAATAATGTATACAAACCATTTTACTTAAAACCGCTGTCATGCCAAACAACAAAAATGGGATGCAATACTATGAGTCCGCCTATTTAAATATAGTACAACGAGGTCACACTATATACTTTTGAGATACAAGAACACTACAAGTCCTCACGAAGATAATTTTATTTACGTTCAAAATAATCACCACCTCCGTCATTTCACGTTTGTGACCGAAGCTTCCACAACGCAAAAGCTTGAAGCCAGTCATCCTTTGGAATGTTCTCAAAAAAATTGATGAAATGCTTCACCTATCTCATCTTCCGTCGTGAAACGTAAATATTTCTTTAGGTTAAAGAACAACCAGAAATCACACAGACAAATCAGGCGAATAGGGTAGATGTTCAATGACTTACATTATTTTCACGTAAAAATTCAACTGCCTGCAGTGCACTGTGTAACAATGCATTGTCGTGTTGCAGGGAAACATTTTGTGGTCTACCAGTTTCCTATGACTGATTGCTTTTACTAACCTTATAGTACGGAAGAAAACTGGGTACATAGTTTTCTTAACAGCCTTTTACTTTTTGGCCATTGTTAGTGTTTGTGCATCTTAGAGGATCCATTCACGGCTCTCCTGGCGGGTAAGATAATCCTAAAATGGGATGTAAGTTTCATCACCTGTTACTATTTTAGATAGAATATGATGTCCACCATTATATAACATTTCCCCAGTGATTCTTATTCGTTCTCTCTTTTGGAAATCGCGAAGCGTGTGTGGCACCCAACGAGTAACAACTTTTCATCCGAACGTGATATGTAAAATTGAGTTTACTGTTGCGGATCCAACACCAAGAGTTGCCTCAATCGCTTGATAAGTGCATCTTGGATCTTTGTCTAGCATACGTCTCACTTCCTCAATATTTCCAGCGGTAACTAAAGAACAAGGCCTACCCACACGTGCCTCATTGCCAAGCGCTATCCGTTCTCTTTAAAAGAGAATTTAAAATTCGCCATGCCAGCGAATCTCGTGACAAGTCCATGTTTCGATGACAAATCATATGTATCATATTTGCTCCATGATAGCAGCGATTCGATTGAGAGTCTGAGCTTACTACTTAAGGACTGTGGTATTTAGAAATGCAGTGTTGCCAGGTCTAACTTCTCTAGTTTCATGGCATTTCAAAATATATAGCTTAACTCTCGTATAAATTCTTATACATCTAAGATTAACCAAATTGAATGAATGTTCAGAAACAGTTTTAAGTAACGATTTTCACTCTTTTAAAACGTTACTGGTTTGCAATGCTTATCTTATTACACATCCAATAATTATGTCTTAATAAAATTAATACTAATAGAACGATTATTTTTATTCAAATTAACAAACATTTACAATTATTACTTTCAGTAGTTTCGACTATAGCAAGAAGATAACAATTACGAATACAATATTCATATACGACATATGTATGTATTAAATAACTACGCCAGTGAAACTTACGTTAAAGTACTTAGAAACAATTTCAGACGCATTACTACGATAAATCTTAGAAACTGTTTACAACGAAAGTATGTAATATTAATGCAAACGGCAAACTATAGTTTGGTTAACGAATAGTTTCTCTTCTGGTTTCCTTTTCTAATTTGCCTTTTTATTTGATTGCATCCGCCCAATATGCTAAAAGTTAAAAAAGATTATGTAATTGATGTATAAATATAATATGACGAAACGCCAATAACCAATATTTCATCTGCTTGTATCTGGAAAATGTTCAAAATAAAGTTAGTGCTCTGAAAAGGATGAGGATGGAAAGTGCAATTATCAAAGAAAAAAACTAGCATTTATTAACAACTGTATTATAATAATTAGATAATCCATGAATCAAAAACAAGGAAATAAAATATAAACGAACACGATAATTGAGCTAAATAAATAATTTATACAATAAACTGTAGATATATGCATATAATACAAATATATCACTTATATCTGTTTGTTGTTTTTATTTCATCTCTTTGTTTTTGATAGCAACGATAATATACAACTTTATAGTTCAACAGTCTGTGATCTTCGGAAAACGAGATAAAATAAAAACTTTATAAAAAACCCATAAAGCAACAGTTCATCGGCAGCATGTTTGTGATTTATGTATATTTTATTTTAAATTTAAATTATCTACATTTATGTTGCAGTAGTATTTGCCTACTTCTAGATTTTTTTAATATTAATTTTCGATACTATATGAATAGGTCAAATTGAACAGGTAATAATCAATATTGAAATTAATACGTATAAATAATTAATAAAAAAATAAACAACTTGGAAATATATTAATCGCCTTTTAAAAATTTCTATAAGTACATTACTGCTTAGAAAAGCATCTTGTACATATATATATCAACGAGTTTTCTAAACTTACATATTCCAACGGGAATTGCAAGCAACAGTATCTGAAAACTTATGAATCAAAGAGATTTTGGCGAGTTTCTAATATTAGTATGAACAACTTTTCTAAAATATCAATCGCGTATACTATTACATTATAAAATTCTACATCAAATTTGGCGTCAAGTTTAAATGATACTGTTTTTTTTTTAGTTCATTTAAAGCTTTGTAAAAAAATCGGCATGTATAGCCCAGAAAGGTTATTTGATAAAGTTCAAAAAAATAACAAAAAACAATCGAAATGTCAACTTTATACGATGATGTGCTATTCTGTGTTGTTACTATGTTAAACAGGGCTATACCGACTTATGTGGTTTTTTAATCTGGCCTAAAACCTAATTATTTTTGATATATTTAACGCTGAAACATACAATTACTCCAAAATGTAATTAAGTTCTGAAGAAAAAGAAGAAGATTTTAGAACTGGTCTATATTTGATATTGTTTCAGGTAGCACCAAAAATAAAAGTGTAAATTGTTTTTTAGTTATTATTAACATAACATTGCTTAAAGAAGAATTTAGAAAGTGTTTAATTGACTAAAGAGCAATTCATATTCCATCTCTTTTATGAATTGAAAAAGTGAGTAGGAGGACAGAGCTTCAAAAGTACAGAGGAATTTCAAAACAACGTCACGTGCAATCTCACTGGCGGCAACATTCTGTACAGAGCGGATTGGAAGGCTCGTCCATAGATATATCAAATGCATCAATCTTTACGGTGATTATGTAGAAAAGTAACCATGTTTGTACATAAGTTTTGGTAATAGATTCATTTTGTTATTTACATTTGCCTTGTTTCTATGCGCTATCGTAGGTTGAAAAAAAAACCAGACCTTATAGAGTTGGCTCCATTGATATTGGCAATTCTTTGAAATTTCCTATTTTTCTAAATATCGATAGCTGCAATTTCCAGTGACACAAAACTAATGCTTAAGATGAAAAGCTAGTAACAAAATTATATCAATATGTTTACTAATTCGTTTAAAGGCGATGTATGTGTAGCTAGAGAACGCGATCTCTTCATCTGCTACTTGATCTATCGTAATTAGTCAAATTAAAAAATAGTACAATGTTTTACATTCACCTGGTAACGTATCTTAGAGTTCACCATTAGTTGTGTCTTTAGTGTGGACGATACATCTGTAAATAAGCGAAGGTTTAATTATGGAGAATTTAATCTATATCTGTTCCATTTAGATATATGGTTATTATCTGTTTATTCTACTTGTTAAGGAAAATAGTAAGTCACCATAAACGTGGTAACGATAGGGAACAACTAGTTTCAACACCTACTTAGGCAAATGAAAACTTTTGGCAAAATAAATGTAGATTATTTAAATATCTTTATATAATACGTTAATCCATTTGTTTTAATTATACGCATCAGTAGTATAAGAGTACGATTTAGTATGCAAGCCATTTATACATCAAGAAACCCTATCACACTTATATTCTATACAGTGTACTAAACAGTAATGGTTTATTCGCTCTAAAATACATATCGGTTTAAGTCAGCCAATAGAAATGCCACCGTTTAATAGAAAGCACTATTTGTTTGTTACCGCTTATGCTTTTTTAGTTAACTATGTTGCCATATCATTATAACAATGAATTTCTAGGAATAATGGATGAGATCATATGCACTATTCATTATTTAATTTTGTGTTAGAGGCGGTTATTCGTTCGTTGAACATGTTTAATATATACCTTGTTATAACTTATGCAACACGTTACAACGTCAAAAAGTAACAAATAAAACACATTCAATCAAAGAAAAGACATGCGTCGATGTTTAATAAAAAATAATCGTAATTTTTTTATAACCAAAAAACGTAAATCACTCGCCATTTAATATCTTCTAAAATTTCATATAGACAATACGCAACGCTTTCAAACTAGTATTTAAATCAAGCACATGTACATACATATCAAACGTTTCAAACTCATTTACTTCCTAATAAATTTTTATTCTAAAAGTTTTTATTATTTGTTATCCTAAAATTGCGTATAAAGTTTTGGAAAAAATAGTATTATATATGCTGTTTTCCAAAAATCGCAATTAAAAATATCAAAAAATATCATAATTCTGTAACGAAGTGAAATTCCTGCACAATTTCTTAGGAACGTATAGAATATACAAGAACAAGAATAGGAATGTATATTATGAAATTTAATACTACGTAATTAATCATACTTAACGTATTTGTCTACAATAGAATATAAAAAATGTTTTGTAGATGTTTGCAAACATACGATACAAATGAGAATAATGTTATTTCCGTTTTAGATATGTTCGATTAAATAAGGACACATCTAGAAATCATCGTTTATAACATGTCATATAGATTATATCGAACAATTTATTTTAATTCAAGTGCAACTAATACCTTTTTCACTTCTTTTTGCCAAAAGATGAAAAGGTTTACATTTGATTTAATAGGTATATATGTATATATGCGTTTACATGATTAGTTAAATTTCTACAGTGTGAAAAAATATATGTATGTATATAACAGGGATAAACCGCAATATTAATTTTTATACATTGTTCGTAACTTTAGCAAAATGTTTGACATATATTTTTTAAATAACTCTGATATTCACAATGTTAAAGCTGGCAAAAACATTTTATTTTTGTTAATATTTTCATAAAGTTTTATTAACGAATAGATTTCAGTTTAATGGAAGCGTTTGTATTAATTTATTTTTTATTTTTCATCCATAATTATTAAGTGCTTCTGAAAGATTTGAAAACCACAGTTAATCATGGCTAAATTAAAGTAATTTATATTGTTTTTATTACTACCGAATAAATTTATTGCTTATTGTATATTTGTAATGATATGTTATCTAGGAGCAATTAGGTGCGTTTCTTAAAAAATGACAGGAAGCATTTTTAATATACCCGCTCCTAAAAAACATGCTCTCTACATGACAATAATTATCGTTATTACTTTGACAAACTAACAATTAATAATCCAAGTTAATGAAAGGTCCTTGTGGACAGTTTACACAGAGTGCACCATGTGACAAACCTAGTTGACGGTGATAACGCAAAGAAAACTCAATCAGGATTACATACTTATGAATCAAATTTGATCAAACTAATCTTATCTAGAAGTGACTTAACCAATATTCCTTAAAGTTGTTTTAATTTTAAAATAAATATTAGTGATATTTATACATATTTATAGGGAAATAATTGACTTGTTACGTTTAAGAAACGTAGATATTATTATTGTGTACAATATATGTTAAGAATTCACTAGCTCCACATTTGCGATTTGTAAAAATTTTATATCCCTGCGTAACGCCTTTGATTTGATCTAAACAAGAAAGCTTATTCTTAAGTTCTTTAATTGATATCAAGTAGATATATTTAATTTATTTAATCGATAATTGATGATTCCATGAAAATTAACAAGTTCAAGTAGAGTAAAAGCTTTATACATTATATTCCTACAAGTGTATACATATATGAGGTGATATTTCAGGATTGATATCAATCTAATCAACAAACCAGAAGTACAACAACGAATATAATAAAACGAGGGTAGTTACAGAATATTGTAAATGATTGTGTAATGCATGTATGACAATGAATATATAGCGATAATAATCATCATTAAAAATTTACCTTACATTTAGTTTAACAATTACTATTACATCTCATCCACCTAAAATTAATTAAATCACAGATAAAAGAAGCTTGGCCAATCAGTTCTTTAAATATTATATATTTATTTGCATTTTTTAAAATTATTTTTGTAACGGTATCTCTTTATATGTATATTTATATTTACAACTTTATACAAATATGATTGCTTTATAGATGTTTAGTAGTCAATGAATTAAGTTGTTTTTATTGTTATTTAAAAGATTTCTTACATTTTGCAACTTTTTAGTAGCAGTTTAATGTAACAACCAGATTATTTTTTTTTATTTTATAGTTTAGGAAGTTAAACGTACTTACAAATTTTTTATTACATTCTGTCTAATTTCGAATCGAAACCTAAAATAATCCTTTTATTTTGGCAATTTTCGTAAGCGATGTATTAGTTTAATATTTTCACCACATTACAAGTACTACAAAGAACACGCATTGTTTTCAGTATATCCTTCAAGGCATCTTGTTAGAGCCATTTATTCTTGATTGAATTATTACACATCAATTATATTCTCTGTACATTAGCGACTACTTCTTCAAAATTAAAACCCTTCCCTTTCATTCAATGAAAATGTATTTAACAAACGAACGCTTCGTGTAAACTCAATAACACCATCAATTATACTGATTAACAATGAATGAAAATCGTGTTACTCCTGTAAAATAACATCTATAAAACTTCATACCTACTTTTAAGCTATTCAGATATATACAGTTGAAAATATAACCATATAATTACTTCCTTAACAATTTTACATGCATCAAACTTTTCCCTACCGTAACAATTAGGATTCATAGTATTTGGGGATGTGCAACCTTATAACGTACGACTGGCCAATATTGTGAATAGAATCAGATTGCTTGCAAGTTTTTACTTTTGTGCAAAAATAACCAACAACTCGATTTGATTTTTTTTTTCAAAAATTTATAACACACGTAGTTTGACATATATTAATATGATTTTCAGAGCATTGTACTAACGCCAGAAGAATGTTGTAGTTTGTTAATGTTTCATTCTGGCTGTGAAACCCCTTCGCAAACGGTCGACCTCTAACTTGTACGTTTTCCAAATGATAGAAGTAACGCACCTGAAATATAAAAAACGAAATTATAACATATTTATATGGAATAAAAAAAAAGATAAATATAAATACAGGGTCCGTTAGTGAAACAGGAAGATTTGAAAGTTTAGTAATTCGTTTTACGTTTCTGTGGGGGAGCTGAATTTGATGACACTAATTAGTACTACTTAGTCAATATGAGATAATTGTCGAGTGCATATTGTACTTTTTGTGTGAAGTAATTTTATAAAAACGACAACTCCGCCACAACCGTAGAGAGATTATTTCGCAATTAGTTCAATAGTCTGCGTTATGGGGAGGACCCTTTATTCATCCAATTCATTTCTGGCTTGAAAGCTGGATGCATATAAAATTTGAAACGTAAAGAAACAGAAAAGAGTATTAGAAGGCCAAAAACCATCCACAAAGTTCAACCTACCATAACACGCATTTTAAAAAGGCTTTGTTAGTAAACGTGCATCAACCTTGAATATTAGTGATTTAGCGACCCGTCCAGTCTTACATAAGAAGCTGTGTGTTTACCTCTATAAAATTCGAGCTATTCAGAAATTAATTACTGATTTGAATACTCGCTTTTTGTCAGGAAATATTTCAACGTTTGGAAGGTGTTGAAAACTTAACCCCTATATTTATTTCAGATAAGACACATTTTTCACTTAAATAGACAATATTGGAGCACTGAAAATCTGCTTGAGTTACATGAGAAATCGTTGCATAATCCAAAGGTCACAGTGTGGTATACAGTTTCTTCGTCTGGCATTACTGGACGATTTTTTAAAGTCAACTGAGGAAACGGTACAACCGTTAGTGCAGCGCAGTGTATAAACATAGTTACATTTTTGAGTCAAAAACTGGTACGATTCCCGCAAATTACATGGTTGCAGCATGACGATGCCATAAGCTATACTCCTCTTACATCTATTAATGTTTTAAGAGAACCCATTCCGAACTATATCACATCTAAAGTGGAGACAATATTTGGCCGGCTACAGACAAAATATTTTGGGAAAATTCTTTCGCAAATGCGAGACAAAATGAAAAAGAAATCTAAAATAAAAATTTGTTTATTATTCCCAGCCGAAATATTCGTACGCAAGCATGCTATTGAACTCTTACCATGCCGTTTGAAAAGGAGACTCTGTTATTTTATAGATTTTAACATGGTATGTATGCAGTCTGCGTGTATATAGGCAGTGCATATTAGAATTTCCTAGGGTTTTTTATCTCTTACGTGCACGTTGTAATTGATTCTAAAGTTTTTAGATTTATGTTCTATATAATTACACCTTTTCATTTTCCGTATTTTTTATTTTTTTGACACCTTGTATAATTCTTTAACGAAAGCACTGTTGCAAAAATATTTTATAACTGCAAGGTAAGGCATTATGTTACGTTCGCATGAATTGAAGCATAGACATCTCTACTCGCCTGCTCGGAATGTTCGCTCAGAATGCTTGTCTTCAATTTCTTTTCAAATGAATCACTACGAGGGCGACCTCAAATGTTTCCGGAATCGGCAAGAGATGGGAGATTAAAGTGGATTCATTGGTCGGCAAGTGCAACTTTTTTATGGCAACTGACAAAATTTCAGGCGTCTACTGTTAATAGCTGTTTTTCAAGAGTGTGTTTTGTGTAGCAAGTCAGACAGTTTCACAAAAATCGATAAAATCGAATTTCGTGCAGTGATAAAACACTTCTGGATAGCTAGCAAAACGGCCACGGAAATTCGAAATATTTTGCTAGAGGTTCATGGCGGCTGTACTCCATCATTTTCGACCATCAGCTTCTGGGTGAGCGAGTTCAAACGTGGCCGCACAAGCACAAGTGATGAGCCACGCAGTAGACGCCTAAGAACCGCTATCAACGATGAAATGGTCGACAAGAATCATGATGTCGTGTTAGCCGATCGCCGATTGAAGCTGAAAGAGATAGCAGAGACAACAGGCATCTCAGGAGAACGCGTTGACCATATCCTACACGAAATTTTGGGTGTGGGAAAGCTGTCGGTGCGATATGTACCGCGTTTACTCCGGAGCAGTATCTGCCCAAGATCTAATCTAATGCAATCCATGCGTTTCATAACAGTGAATGAGACGTGGATCCACCACTATATATCGGAAGCCAAGGAACAGTAGAAACAGTGGACTTTTCCGACCGAATCGGCTCCGAAGAAAGCAAAGATTGTTCCATCGGCCGGAAAGGTCATGGCGACTATTTTTTAGGATTCCCAAGGTGTTATCCTCATCGACTATCTGCAGAAGGGGAAAACGATCACGGGGCGACACTACAGCGATTTATTGACCCGATTTGATGTAGTATTGAAGGAGAAACAGAAAAATGTACTTTTTGACCACGTCAATGCATCGGCTCATTCATCCCCCATCGTCATGTCTAAATTGAATTAGTTGCGAAAACCCTCCTGTCATAAAATACACAAAAAATTTAGCTTCCACTTTTTATGCATAAATGGACAGGTAAAATATATGTGAATACGTTTATGTATTTACAGAAGTGTAGTAACTTGGTCCCCTTATGTATAAGTATATACATTTGCATATGCGTACATATTTGTTTCTTTCGTTGAAGCTTATGCGCCTAGTACAAGTTCAAGGTATTTAACTACTTTGTGTAGTAAGTTTCTGTAAGCCCACGCAATGCAGATGTGTACGCAACGTTTACATAGGGGAACCCAATCCAGCGTTTGTCTACGTGTCTTCTATTTCTATAGAAATTTGTATAAGTACACCTAAGGATGTGTATGTATATTGCAAACTTAGGGGGCCTAACCTTCTATTTCTTGTTTTATTTCTTTTACTTCCAAAAGTGTTTGTGTAAGTGCTTCTGAAAGTGAGTATGTATTTATGGAATTTTAGCGAAATAGTCGATCACCACTGTAAATACATAGTACCTAGGTAATCTCGTTATCTTGTTTTCATGCTACTGCGCGCACATTGATGAGTAAATGATAAACCAGGTCTTGTGCGAAGTACGCACAGATAGCACATCGAACTCCCCTCCGAGGAAGTTTCGATACTTCATGTGTTCACACTACTGTGGGAAAATTTGCAAACAGCGCATATTTGATGATGATACGTACCATATTTGGTTCTTTTAAGGTTTCATAAAACGTTATAAACTTAATAAAACACCGATTAGAAAGTAATTCATTTTTATATGTACAACATTTACTAAATTTTCCTTCCATTAATTTTTGTTGCATAGCTGGTTTGCATAATTTCAGTGTACGTTGCAATATTGTTTATATGTTGAAAGTCGAATAGTTCTTTTCTCAATATTTTCACCATGCTGAATGTACCCGAAAACCAACAATTTTCATGTATAAGTTCCAATTTGACAAAATTTGGCAGAGAATTGACTCTCTGGTGGAATACCCGCGCCAGTTAGTATTATTTTTCGAGATCGTTCTATAAACGAAGGGTTTTGCTTGCGTCTATTATAGAAACATATTTTTCATATTTTTCAACAGGTGTAGTAAACAATCACCATAATTGAATTTTTGTTCCGGTATTTCTTTTCTGGCAAAATTAAACATATAGCAAGCAGTAAGAGAAACGTAAATTAAATGAAGCAATGGAAGTTTGCGCTATAAAATAAGAGGCATTATTCGTCGCAAATTGCCATTAATAATTTAACAATTCTTACCTTTAACTGCTACGAGATTATATTGGATCCTTTAACGATAGAATTTCCAGGTTGTCTGGCAGAAATAGTCACCATGGTATTATGCAAAAGCAAGCGGGTTTCTTCAGTGGGCGAGTGATCATCCATAGGTGGTGGTGGTGGGCATATATAAAGCGGCACTTCACCAACACTATCACTCAATTTATTGTCAATGACATGTTCATTATTATACGCCTGTTTTTCCTTATGAATAATGTCGTCTAATAGAAAGAGTGACGATTTTATCGTTCTCTTGTCGTTTTCTTGCATCTGTTGACGTTCATACTGCTGTTGCTGTTGCGATTGCTGTTGCTGTTGACTTTGATAGGCGGGTATACTCTTCACACGCTTTTGACTAAGTGTCCTGTGTGCGGAGGGCGGGGACGATAAGCGTTTATTCGGAGAAAATTCGTTTCCAGAACCGATATCTAATCCATCTGATATTAAGCGTTCACTTTCTGGATCTGCATTACGATAACCGCTACTTTCTGACTTCTTCAGTATTGATTTTGAACGACGATGGTGTTCTAATTGCGGACTTGCTCTACTATCTATGGAGTCCACTGATAACGATGACTTACTACCTCCATTTTTACCTATAAGTTAATTCTTATTTGTACCAGATATAATTATTAAATCACAAATATTAATAAATCAGACTAGAAAATAGCATACTCTAAAGAAATAATGTACACATACCTGCTCTGGTTCCACTTATATTTTGTAAGCCAAATAAATGCTGATTTATTATGCGTGTTGCGGAGGCTAAAGGTCGTGATGAAATAAATGATGTTTTTTTAGATGCTTTCTTTGCTTCCAAGCTTTCTTGAGAATCTTTCTCAAAAGTGTCACCAAATCTTGTCCGTGGTCGACTAAACTGCAATATCAATTACAATATATTAGTAGTACATGTAGAATATGTAGGTTATACGAAAAATATAAGTTGCCAAGTAGTAACTCATGACCGATTCATTGCCCTCTGAATTTGGCGAAAACTGTTGGGGCATGCGAATGCATTATTATTGTTGTTATTATTATCATTATTGACACTAAAGTAAAACCAATATCGGGCAAGCGACTTCTTAGTAGCCCTAGAACACACGAACCCTATCCCATTTCAAACATATTTAGGTCATAAATTAATTAAAAATATGCGATAGAAAACACGAACGTCATCGATTCTTTTTCAAAATTCTCTGCAAAAAATCAAACATTTTTGAAAAAGCATTATTATATCAATTCAATTCATTCAAAATGAACGCTTAAATAATTTCTAGCAACTGTGAAAAAGCATTTTATGCATTTTGAAGCTACTTGTCCTCTGAAAAATGAGCAAAGAAAAGATTCTCATTATCATATTTTCCAATTCCGAAAATTATAACTCTAGTACAGTTATCGCAATATAATGTGGGAAATACAGAAGATATAAAACGACCGGATCAGCCGCTGCAGAGCCATGATATGTGCAAATATGTAAAATTACAAATGACTAGAGAAGATTAAGAATTATTAAGAAAACTGAGTTACCTTCAATTAAATGCTCTGTTGAGTTATGTTGCGAAGACTGTGCGGGAAAGAGTAAAAAAGATGAAACAAAATTTAAATAAAAAAACCGTAATAGAAGTAATAAAGATTGAGACAGACATAGGTTGTAATAAATTTATAACTACCTCTTTACATACAGCAACAAAAGGATTAAGTAAAATTTTCCGGTAACAATATGTGAACGTGTCTTTCGAGCCTGGAAACACCTTAAAAACCTTTTGAGTAATCCAAAGATAAATCGAATATGAAGCAAAGATCTGAGATTTACCGAATTGCATCTAATGCTTATAATAAAGTTTATACTGACAATCAAAGAGGACTATCGAAACGAGATTTACGGGATTAACGTTTTGATAAACTAGATTTACTTAATGTAGCGGAATACATGATGAAATCCAAATATAACATTGGATTTGAAAGTCTTAAAAAACACAACAAAAGCTTGCATAACAAAATGCAAATTGCACACTGGAGTTTGATAGGTTTACTGCGATAATATATGTGTCCAGTGCAAGGCACTGATTCATTTCTTTTCTTCCTTTTCTGGGAGATACATATATTTGGGACCACTAAATAGGTTGTAAAAAATAGGCAAATTAAGAATTTTTAGAACCTCTATAGGAAATATTGCATGCGGTCGTAATGTTTACACTTCATTCGGAATTTCACATACATAACCAATTTGTTCTGCAATCCGAGGTAAACGATACAGTGAACAATTAATTTTAGATATACATACATATTTGTTTTATTCTATGTAATGAACCGTTCACATCACTAGACGAACAAGCATTTGTTTCATTCTGGAGCAAGTATTCGGTAAGTATTATACATTACCAAGTCGAACATCGTTAAGAAACTTTATGCCATCTGCTCGTGACTATGTTGAAAGCAGAATTAGAAGATAAAAAATTGTGGTTATATGTATGTGGACGAAACAACCGATCGGCAAAAATATTCTGTGGTTAATGGAAAAAGAGTTTGAACCGTCATCTCCTATCTTACTTGCTCCCAAAAGAGTTGCAAAATGTACTAATAATGAAATTTTAAAAGTAGTGTTGAGGGTATTGAACAAATTACAACTCAACAAGTTGCAACAACCCAATTTTTAATGTTTGTGAGTGCCGCTAAAATTCTTTCCTTAGTCTCTTAAAGAAGAGAGGGGCAATCGGTTACATGTAACACGTAAAACTCATTCCCCAAAACGTACAAAAAGATTTCACGAACTGTGTCTCCAAGTGCCTGAACCATCACAGCCGATTACTACGCGTTGGGAAACATGGTTAAAGGCTGCGTTTTACTACTGCTAACATTTTGATGATATAAGGACGGTAGTTTTAACAATTCGATCCGAGACACGCCAAAACTGTCAAGACAAGCCAGAAAATGTTTCAAGATAGTCAGGTAAAATGTGATTTAGAAAGTATTCGCAGGAACCACTATGGACTGGCGGAGGGAATTGAAATATTACGAAATCATTCGATGTGGTTTGTGCATTCTGTTCAAATTGTGGATGATGTTCATTCACACCGTGTAATACGAAAATTTGAAAGTATTATTGACAAGGATTCAGATTTTCTCATACTAAGACAAATTTGTGAAGGTTCGTCGAAAGATCCATTAAGTTACTTTAAGCTTACAAATATAACCCCACTCGATGTGGAACGGTCGTTTTCATCATTAAAAAATATTAATTCCGCACGCCGTACTCTGACTGAACTTGACTGAAACAAGCATGGAAACATTTAATGATTCTAATATGTAATAAACCACCCAGTTTGTGGTTTCGTGGAAACTTCATAAAACAGTAAGTGTTTCAGCACGTTATATAATATATTTTTTATTACTATTTAATGTGTAAACATTCCTGTGTCCGCATTGCTTATGCTCACTCACAAAGGTCACGTTCATAAATGATGTGAATACGTAAACATTACTGAACACTCGCCTTGATACGGCCCTCCACGTTATTCTTCGCACTGCACTGTAACCTGCCTGACTTTGCCGAGGCTTATTGATAATATCGTCAGTACATTACACATAAATGTTGTAGTGAAGCTACCTATAGATATAAAAGGCCCGTTAAGACAATCACCTTCTAGACGAAACTTACATCCGATACCGCTCCATGTCTTGTTTGAATATACTCAGAGATGTAGTATATTTGGTCAAATTCTCATTTCCCTTGTACCAAAAAAAATATTAATGATCATAAAGGAAGGAGAAAATTTTTCTTTATTTTTATTAGAAATAAATACCACCCAAAATAAGTACTACGAAAAAGAAATATGGATGTGCATCAGTGAAAATAATTATTGAAAGCCTAAATTATGTACCCCGTCCTCCTATCATATTAAAACGAAAAGAACACCATAGCGCGCATTCATACCTGTTGAAATCTCGTTCTCCTCTGTTTGGGATAGGTTGAATCGTTCAAACTAACGCGGCTACCTCTATCTAAAGGTCCAAATCCACGATAGTTTTCATCCATGGGCGATGTAGTTAAACTTCTTAAAGCTGTATCACCGGATGCCGATTTCTTGAAACCGCTACTTCTTGTAGGCGCCGGTGTCACCGGACTATTATCGCCGCTCTTGTCTAAAGGATTAACGTATAGATTGCTATCGATTGCGCATGAAGGATCGGCGATATCTGACGTTAGATCTCCCTGAGAATGGAAAGGATGGGTATTACAACTAGCAAAAGTATCGGAGCTGTCCATGCTGCCCATGTCTCCATTGTTATTGTTGTTGTTATTCTTACTACTACCGTAGCTAGCAAGTTTAGATTTAATATCCATGTCTTCGCAGGTATTCAGCATCATGATGGTACCTTGTGAGCCCTGATCGTTTCTCAGCGTCTTCATCTCAAGATATACCGGTTTACGAAAATCACTAGTGGATAGAGGCATTAGATTTTCTGCATCAACGAATTCTTTGAAACCCTACAGAATTTAAAAAGATAAGTAGTAGAAGTAAGACAGTACTCAACATTTTTCTGTTTTATTGTGAACATATAAGTTTATGTATAAATACACATTTGATGTACCATAAAATGTTCCGTGTTGATTCCACTTATCTGAAAAATTTCTGAGATATATACACATATTCAAATCGGATTACACCGGCCAGGAGCTTGAGTATAATTCCATAATTATATTATTCTTCAATTGTTCTCAATATTTGGCCGTTCAATACGAAATTGCAAAATTACAATGGTACACTAAATGTATACAACACAATAAAGAAAATGTTTCGCAAACGCATATAGCTGATTGTGTAACGTCGTTGTATTTCGGTGATTTTAGTGTTCCAATCGAAAACGAGTTTGATATACATATGTAAGTACGTGTAATAATAGAAGAAAATTATTTTTTAAACGTGTTAGAAATAAGTAAACACTTACAACACCAATAAATAACTAAACTCTATGACTCTACTAGTCACGTGCATTGGTGTAGCTAAGCAGTAAATAAGTATTTCATCCAACCAATCAAACGAGAAATATGTTCCCTAAACGTAAGTCGTGCGTGCACAAGATGAGTGACTTATTAACTATAACTATCAATTAGCGTGCAATAAATATTACAATTATATATAATATACAACTTCAAGCTTTCTAAGTTGATTACTTGAAAATTACTGAAAATAAATGGTTTAATTGCTAAATAAACAGCTTTCAAAAATATAATTGTCTTTAGAGAATTATTGTAAACTGCTATACTCGAACTTGTAGATGAAAATGAAAAGTGTTCAAATAAATTTTGCCTCTAGTAGTCCATTCCAATAAAAACTTGTCGTAACTTATACTATTTTCAGTTGCATTAGTTGTCAAGTTGACAGAGTATTAGTTCAAATGCATAGTTGACAGGAATTTGTTAAAATTTTTTCAGTAACAAGCTAAGACATAATTATAATTTCAAAGACGACTTTGAGGTAAAATTAATTTGAACGCATGTTATTAGGATCTCTAGATATCTTCTGGAAAGATACCCATGTCAATCATTAAAAAAAAAATGAAAGTTTAAACTTTTCTAATCAACGTCTCACAGAATCATATACGAGAATCTCTACATATTAAAATTGTTGATAAATATTACTTCTTATTGTTATCATGTTACTTTATAGTAACTATAAGACACTGATTTGACTATCCTTAATTTGGTATTTATTGATTGACAGTATCGATCGACAGTTGCTCGTAAGCATAGCAATTGTGGTTGTCATTGATGGTCGCCATGAGTAAGGATTCCACTCTATGCATAATTAATACGAATTCAGCCCAAATGCAGCATCTGCTATACATTTGCACTGATGATTGCACTATATAGTGCAACGGTGGTGATCACAAATGGCTGTTTGCATGTTGCCGTTATAATCCTCAAAATTAACATACTCTTTATGCTATCAAGGTATCAACTTGGAAAAGCCAAAGGAGTACAAACCGTATATAAATGATTCTGTTAAATTATAAAAATGCAATATACAGTATAAATCGTTTTACAAACCTCGGAGAACGGCACCTTTCGACATTGGTATACGTTTGTGTATTAAGTGTTTACAGGATTGAATACTGTTAGAGTGTATGTATGTCATTTAGAAGTAAGGTAGGTAAATGATAACAAAGAAAACAGATACCATATGTGAAACGGAGGAATAAAAAGAGAACAGCTGGAATAACCTTGGCGGCTTTGCTTTTAGAACACCTAATTTTTTACCATTATTTATAATTACGGAAGAACCTCAATGATTCGAGATAACTTGAGCAGAACTTCAAATTCTCGTAGCCGCTTATTTTCTGTAAAAGAAGTAAGTCGAAACGATGTATCTATAAAGGTGTATGTTTGTTGTTCAACTATATTAAACAATCCATTATGAGTGCTGTTACAAAGCAATAAAGAAACTGCAAATCTGCTTCATACTTAGTTTTCTTTTTTGCGAATGGCCGGGGATTATCCATCGACTTGAAAAATTAATTTGGAACTGATTTAGGCGCCCGGAAAATATAGAATTCCGATGCTAACACTTCAGATAATTGGAAAATTCAATAAATTCTATTCGCCCGGCTCTCTGATAATTCAAATTCGAATAATTGTGATTCTACCGTACTTAAAAGTGTATAGAGAAAGATTGCTTATTTCTCTCTATTTCATATATGTATATATATATACATATGATATATATGATATATAATAAAAAATAGCAACAATTTATTTATACTACCGTCATAAAATTTGAAAGCAATAATTTTAGAAAAAATATGTAAGATTAAATGGCGGCTTATGTAAAACCTTATACACTCCGCAAAAAAAGTACCGCATAATGCATTTTTGTAGCGCAAGAATTATTTTAAATTTATTAATAAATAAATTTAAAATAATTCTAATAAAAAATAAAAATAAAAATAAATAATAAATTAATTTAAAATTATGGGATAGTAGCTTAATATTAAACATTGCCACCCCTGGCTCCCATGACCACTCCCACTTCTCACGGAGGGTATCTTGTAATCCCTGTAGTTCTACTCCGTCCGTACCATTCTGTGAAGATAGTCCCACACCTTTTCAATAGTATTCATGTCTGGACTCACCGCAGGTCAATCTAAAACTGGAATGCTAACCTCATCAATGCATTCCCGAATCATTATTGTTACATGGGGCCGTGCATTATCGTGCACGAACAAGAATTCGTTGTCCATTACTGGTGCGTATCGTACTGTGTGATCTTGTAAAATGTCTTATATATCTGTGGGCAGTTACTGTATATCTCATTACTGATACTAATTATGAATGGCCTGCTAAAGAATCATCTCTCTAAACCAGGATAGAGCCATCACCAAAATCAGGGGGAGATCTGATGTTGCACTGGCAATAGCGCTCAAGTCTCGCCTGTACACTGGTATACGTCTGAGTTGTAAAGACTAAATCTTGACTCATCTGTGAAAAGTCTGTTGGCCCAGTCATTCAATTCCTAATTGACATGTTACCTAACAAACTTTTAGCGGGTGACTCGGTGATTCCTAATAAGACGAGGAGCTGTAATGGCTACTCTTGTTCGATTCTGACTCAACCTATTACAAACGGTTTGGGTACATACTCGAGTATTTCTGACTCTAGCCAAGTCGATCTGTTATTATCTTGCAGTTACACGTCTTCGACGTAATACTTGTAGTCTTAAATACTGGACATCTTGGAAAGTAGTACAACTTGGATAACATGGCACTGGTCTTCGTATGTAAGCTAGTGTTTCTCTATATCTGACTACTGCCCTAGAAACATTGACCGATTAATAGTCATCAAATTAGCCACGTATGTTTGAGATCTCCCATCTTGGATTAAAGCAATTATTTCAGCTACTTGTTCTAAAGTTAAATCACTCTACCAGCGCGTTTTAAGATTTGTCCGTCCAGGAATACTTTCAATAAACAACAAATAAACCATGTGTATATGCACTTATCTAAAATGTTTTTGTAATAACAAAAAAGGACTTATTCAAAAGTTAGTTGCATGATTTTTTTTTTGTATATTTATAGACGCTGCACATATGTCAAACATATTGTGATCGTATAAAACATATCTCAACCGGTAAACGCCTTTTCGCAGTCTATGCAATACTTTTCTGGTGGACGGTATTTACGAATACAAACTACATATGAAAATAAGAATATATGCAATCCTAAAATAATTACATTTTCTATGTTATTTATTATAATTATTAATTTACAATTATCGTGTCACGGCTTCGCAAAATCTGGTCATTCTAATTAACTTCTCTAGGTAATTATAATCTGTTTGCGCCAAAGATGTTGAGCACTTTGTGACTTTTGCCCCTTTCTGTTCAGCTTATCCCACGAAAACTCAATAGGAGGCATTATTGTAACTTCACCTGCTACTCTTTTTCAAAAAAGTTACCTTGACTATATGTATGCATTAGGTCGCTATCTTGCTTTCTCGCATTTACCAGTTACGTGGGAAAGTCATTAAATAAGTCACAAACTCCTGTGGAAAAGCTGAGAATAGCAGTAAGCTATTTTCCTATCTGTCACTAGGTGTCAGCACAATCCAGCTTTATGATAGTTAAGTGACAGTGTTAAAATAGGACAGCGTGCTGTTGTGCGCTTTTTTTTTGGCAAACGGACTTCCTGCAAAAGATATCCATAGAGCTTGTTGTTGCAACACCTCCTTCCGTACGTTCAGAAAGGGTATGACACGTTTAACGGGATTATTATTGAAGATGAGTCATGAGTACACCACTACCAACCCGAGGCGTTCAATACAATGAAACATCCTTCTTCACTGTCAACAAAGAAATTTGGATTCTCAAGTGGTGCACCTAGCCCAGAAATGAGAACGTGACTGCTGAATCATACTGAAGAGTTTTGTTGTTGCTTCGGGATGCAATTCAAGGAGAAGGTCCAGGTCTACTGACGAGAGAAATATTGCTGCATCACGATAATGCCAGGCCGCATTTGATCAATTGACCCAGGCAAGAATAGCAGAATTAGGGTGAGAATTTCTTGAACATCCGGCTTACAGTTCCGACCTAGCACCAAGCTACTATCATCTGTTTGGTTCACACAAAAAGTATCTTACGCATCTTGCAGCAAACATTTCGAAGGTGATTACGGTGATATAATATACACTTTGTTGGTAATCAACGAAAATTCTACGCTGGAGCCGAAAATTTCGAATTTTGTCTTACCGGTCGATAATACTGTTTTTCACTCATCTAATGTCTCTCTTTTACAGTGCTAACAGATACCTCGGTTCTTCACTTGGTATTAAGGCCCCTTACAATATTTGGTACCATAAGTCACGTTTTACTATTGTTATTATAAATCTATCTACAACCGTGACTATTGCTCTGGTCGTTCGCTATATCTCCGACCATATAACTATTCCGTCTCTGTTCTTCTTGGTAAAGTTTATTGAATATCTGTCGATGAAATGCCCAATCTACCAGTATTTTTATATATTTTATATAATAATAAACTTTCAAAAAAAAATATGCGGTAATTTAGAGAAAACAATATTTACACAGACAATTTGGAAGAAACAACGGATACACTGCTCTATTTGTGTGAATTGTATTCAGTATGGTGGATCCCCTCGTCATAAATACTCTCATTCGCATAATATAGCAATAAAATGGGTTTAAACTTAAATTTTTCTCATATTTCGCATTTTAATGAAACATTCACGAATTAGTTGTTTAAATAATATGAATTAAAATAGAGTTTAATGCATTTATCGAATTTTTACTAATATGTGTGTTCTCAAAAGATTCATAAGTACTTGCTCACAAACTTTGTGACGGTCGTATATATGTAATTACAATATGCCAAAAGAAGGAAACGGCAAAAAAAATTCCTGTTATAAGACCTACCGCGTTCGCTAAGAACTACTTATGCAAACACAACACTTTTTAATTTTTTTTTGTAATTAGTAGATGGTATTATAAATGATAATTAATCAGATTTGTACTAATCGTTGGTATATATTTACTTCATCTGTGAGCAACTTCTGCTTGTAGTGGTGCATGTTAAGTTAAACGAGTAAATAAGCAAAATAAGGCCTCAAGGCTGCTGATTGATTATATTATTTTGTCTACAAGATTTGCTTAAAAACGTGTTCAGTTGTGAGAGATAACAGCAATCAATTACTTATTCCTATAAAAAATGCTGTACATAGTACCCTTATAATACTAGTTTCCAGTTAAACACAGAAAATACCGATTTACATTTCTTAGAATAATTACTTTAGATGAGACATACGGATGTACGCGTTACATTCTGCTTCCCATTCTGCCTTTTATTTCATTTGCCGGCAGAGTGGCATTATCACTCACCTGTTGTTGTTGTTTTTGTATTAAAGTTGAGTGGATTATACTACACACTTTTGGTACGAAGAGGGATACATTCGCCACGGCATCGTCCTTTACAATCCTGTAACGTACCACTAGAACTTATTTCGATTTTGGCGTTATCCTCATTATCACACAATGCGTTTGTTTATTTTCGCACTTGATGATAATAAGTGCAAATTGCATATGCTCAAAGTACTAACAATATTTGATTGTACAGACAGTTGAACACAATGAGTACTAGTCAGACATGACATTGAAGGAAATATATGTATTGTACGTAATTGTAGAGAGAAGTCTGAGAAAATAAGACGAAGTGGAAGAAGAAATTTAGAGCACAGAGTTATAAGTAGACACATGGAAGGTGTTAAGTGTTATGATATTTGTTAAAGTGCTATAGTGTATTACTCTTTGATGTTAGCATAATGATACCAAAATTTTTAATAGATGATCTAATTATGAAATAAATTTTATTTTATAGAATTACAATAATTTATTTGAAGTACTTGATATAAGAAACTATGTATTAACTTCAGAATAATACAATTATCAAGATATATAAATGTATTTAACTTGAATCATTATGCTAGGTGCCTATTTTAGTGTTTCAGTAGCTTACAATTATACAACTACATCAACATAACTACATTATCAGCACTTGAGCTACCCTACATAAAGAAGCATCATGCTCATGCTAACTCAGCACAAATATTAATGAGGGCATCGTAAAAGCAAAAATGCAAATTGTGCATCAGAAAAATGTAGAAGGTAGATAATATATAGTTTTAATAATGACAGACGATTCTTTTAAATTTAATTTTGGCAACAATATCGAGTGACGCGATATTTCATAAATTTAATTTTAAATCTTCTATTTTGTCTTGTTGTTGCTTATATTTACTTCACATAGACTTCCGTGTAAACATTCTAAAGAATATGAGAATGATTCAAGAAAGGATTAATAAAGCAAAAATCAGTATTTTACTCACACGCTTATATTGTAAATGCGAAAGATTGGTAGTAGCAAGTCGCTTGAAATATTGCCCGGTCGGGCAATGTAAGTGCTTATGAAATATTGGAATTAGAAAATAATTTGAGATACTCTATAGAACTGTGATGATTACTGATAGAAAAATGAAAGTAAAAAGAATTAATCCGTTCTCGATGCAATAAATATCTATGCCTATCCAAATTATGTGTGCTCTGTTGAAACCTGCGCTGTAGCATTGATAATAGGTTAGCAAATAAGTAATATATAGAATGTAACGCTAATCAAGACACTTTCGAAGAAGAAAGGGGTCGCCCCTAAACTCAATTCTTTGCAACTTGTATATTCGCAGTTTCTTCGAGGACTTCGAAAACCCTAACACTAAAATAATTCAGTATGCGGATGATCTTCATATTGTTTGAGAGCCTAGCTATCGAGACAGCGGTGGACGATACGTTTGTCGTTTGGTTACATGTAAGAGTTCGACGGGACTGTTTTCTTAAACATCTGAACGCGGTACATCTTAACATTGAATTTACCAGGACGTTAGAAGAAAACGGAACAACTAGTGCGTTTAGAAAAGCAACACATACCGACCGTTATTTACACAACAATTGAACCACCATTCTCGTCAGAAGAATACGATAGTGCGCAAGCTAGAGGAAGGAAAAGGAAGAGTATGGCAGTTACAGAAGGAATTAGACTATTTGAGACGAGGGCTATGGTGTAACGTCTACCTTGACTACATAATCAATCGCGCCATCGCGAGGGAGCTTCCACCCAAAAACAGGAATGATCAGCAAGTAGAAACGTTAGGTGCAGCATACTTACCCTCCATAAACGATACGATTGACAGGATAGGACGAGCGCTTGAACGTGTCAATATGCGTACGGTTTTTATTATAACACGAAAAGTAACCAGTTGTCTGTGACAAGTCAAGGAAATTGAAACAAATCGACAAATTGGCAATTGCAGAACATATTCACTCAGACCGGAATCATAGGATTAGATTCGAGAACACAAAAGTTCTAGCGTCAACAAGGAACTATTATAGCCGATTAAGCAGGGAGGCGCTCAAAATATTCAAAAACCCGACAACTGTTACGACAATGATTTTTGTATTGTCAGTTACTACAAAACTTTCTAAGAATCTAATGAGTTTGGCAATTATAAACAGCACCATGGAATGACTAAAATTTTGTAACTTCATTTTTCTGCGAAGAAATCTATTAGGCGTGGTTAGAAATTAAAGATCGATCAGCAATAAAATTTAAAAAAACGAAAAAGAACAAATTTATTGCTGAATATATTGTTGCAGTATCCATACTTTTCCTGTTGTACATACAATTTGCCAATAAAAGAGATTATCCACCAGGAAATCAGAAATAGTTTACCAGAAACATCAATTATTTACGCAGATTCGTATACCTTCTTCAAAACAGTATGTATTTCCTTCACATCACTAACCGCATTACCTTTGGCGTATACCTTTGACAGGATAACTATTCACGGCTGAAGCCAGTATTATTGAAAAAATACTCAAGATATATGCAAATGTAGTGATAACGATAAATTTAATATAAACTTTAAAAAATAGGGGACTATAAGTTGCGCATTACAAAAAAGGTTTTATCTTTATAAGCTACATTTGAATTTCTTGGGTAAAAGCGCATAAGCCCAACTAAAGAGACAAGTAAATTTCCTCTCGAAAGTATCTATCAAAAAAAAAGAGACACGTCCATCGATTTTCTCTGATGCTCTGGATATGCTATATCTAGACAATGTTCCCCCTATTTCTACAGAATTAAGGTTTGGACATGATTTTTTTCCTCTTTTCTATATAGACTGCAATTTATCGAGACACCAACATGTGGCTGTGCATTTAATGTAACGGATGTAAATCATACCACCTCAGGATGTCCTTTGCATGATGAATATCGCAAGTTTTCTCTACGAATTTTGCTAAAAGTGTTTATCTCCTTTCCTAGTAAGGTAATAAAGTTTCTTGTATAAAAACCATATGAAAAGCACAAATCTCCATATGTGATATAGGATAGAGTTGATTAGTATAGGTAGAACATGTGCAAGCTAGTGTTGGTAGTTACGTGGGAATATCCTTTCTTAGTGACTGCACTGTCTTTGCGCATTAATCATTTTTGTAGGTACCGAAACTAAAAATGGAAAAACATGGTGCTTTTTTTTGAATTTTTTCCACCATTTCGAAAACTTTTAATAATAGTTAACAGTATATTAATCATTACTAAAAACAGTACTTTTTTACTATAAAGTTTAAAGTTCCATTTCTGGCGATTTTAGATAAAGTTGCTATTTTATGTGCTCCTTTGCGCTACAAATTACCCGGCATTTTTTATAATTGTCCATACTGAATCATATATATTTATTGCATTCGTAACAGACTAAAACTTCTTGATTGACTGTAAAGGTGGTCAACTCTGTAGTGGTAGAAAGTTATTTTTTACAAGGAATATCGTGCAACACTTTAGTATATATAGAGTAGCAAAAATTGACAATTTTCTTGCGCGACTTGTTAAATAAGTTATGCGATGTATACAGGGTGCCCATTGAACAAAACAGAAAAGTACGAAAAATGGGAAGACCTAATTTCATCTTTTTAAATCTAATTTTATTCGACGTAAAGTCAAAATATTTGCGAAAATTCATTTGCAAGCGCCAGCAAAAAATGATAAAGGTATTTAAAATAAAAATTTCTTCATTATTCGCAGTCGGAAGTATTCGTACGTAAGCATATTATTGAACTCTTTGTATGTCGTTTGAAAGGTAGTGTTTATAATATCGACAGCTGTGTGTTATTGCAGTGTATGCAGTCGTAATTGACTCAATTTTTTTTGGGTTTATGTTCTATATAATTACACCTTTTGATTTTCCGCACTTTTTTATTTTATTTCAAAGACACTGTATAATTTTTGCATTAAATATAATATGTTTACTTTAGGATGATACGTGAAGAAGATATATAAGAATTTATTCCCAAAATATTACGCTTCCATAGAAATATCTAAAAGTTCGCAAAATTAATATTACGTATCGATATAACTTACTTCTCCATTTAAATATAAACATAATCTGACAACATAAGGTTCAAATTCACCCATTAACCAGTGTTGTAAAAATTATTTGAAGGAAGTAGAAACAATAATACTTTTCTTTCAATTCAGGAGTATTACTGAATTCCGTATCTATTGTAGGTAACCTTGCGTTAATTTTTGGAATTCTGCCCGGTATCACGAACAACGTAAGAAAATAATGATATTGATGATAATAACACAAATGTATGTACATTAAGCCTTCATGAATTAAGCTTTTCTTATGAATTAGAAATTATAGAGAGGGTAATACTACCTTTGAGGTGCAAAAGCAACATTCGAATTCGCTAGGAATTTCGTCAAGTTTCTCGATCTTCTTGTTTGGATCAAATTTTTTGCTGTCCGCCTACAAGACAGATCGAAACACTGAAGATATGTTGTGTGTATACGGCATAGCAGTAGAGAATAGGAGACAAAAAACATCCAAAATCTTTATATTACACAAATAATACACGTATAGAAATTGAAATATACATATACATACATAAAAATAACTGAAACTATGTATGTTTATTGTACAAGATAACAGGCTCATCATTCATCAGGACAATTGTAATGATAATTGCAACGGAGATGTGTAAATACAATCTTCGAACTACTATTTCCATAATAAAAAACAATTATAAATTGTGCATTTCTACGAGAGCTGGTTATCTTGAATAAATTATACGTTTAATACGATGCAATGTGCTTCTAATAAGTTTTTCAAAACAATTTGGCTATTGTTATTATTATGAAATACTTTACTGACACTAAAGAACCACATTTATGAACAGTAAACATTTTTAGATTGAAATGTACACACACTTCTGCTCCACGTACACAGTGATATCGTAAAGTATGCAATACGAGTCATAAAATTGAAGACATTTTGTTTTCGTAAAAATGCTCGAACATGTATAGTAATTTTAAGTAATATAATGGGCATATTTTAGTAGTATATGTACTCTGCTGGACAATATTCGTTGAATTTCTAACGTTTTAGATATTTTTCTAAATGCAACCTGTACTTTTTTCGATTTGATGGTGTGTCCCAGTTATTATTCAATAGTTGCAAAACAGTAATAGCTATATCACAGAGTTTTTGGGAAAAAGTGTGTATTAAAACACAGAACAGGTATTGCAAATGAAACAGTTGAATATTGTGTTTCATTTTTACGAAATTTACCATACATTTATGCGGAATGATTTTCATTTTTATATATATATGTAGATATAATCTGAGCAAAGTCAACGACGGGAAGGTATCTACAGTCCTACGTTCCCCCACTATAGCTAACCATGATGTATAAAGGCGACAGCGAAGTACTGCTTACGGCAAATAAGTGATAGAGATAGACTGATTATAGGGGAATACGCCGGCGAAAAAGAATAACGGGAGTCGCTTATTCGTGTTATAACCGTAGTACAAAGTGTCCAGTTGCAAGTGCACCGGGTTGGCAACACAAAAATCCCTGCTTCGAAGAAAAATTGTTCAGTTTTATTTCTATATTTTGGACAGTTTTACGTTAACCCGTCCCACTGCTGTCAATTTTCAGTGATTATTGAATTTATTTTTTTGCTAGTGACTATCAGCTTTTGCATTTATTTCTTTAATCGGTACCCTTTAATCGGTACCCTTTAATCTGTTGTCTGTAATCATTATACAAACTGTCTTTTTCAAGACAATGCCGTTTACATTACAGCAAGATACATTTATTGTGATGGCGCATTTTCGAAGTGCGACATTAACCGAAAATGGAAACTGGGAATATTCACTACCCTCATGCTTTCAACAGTTCCATAATGAGTATCCTGATGTGATGATAGCTTATGAAACATTTAAGTGTCATCGTAATAGACTGGTAAAGAGGTTTATGGAAACTGGTAGCGTTACAATCTGTGCTGACAGAAGATAGACTGGATGATATCAGGCAACGAATGGATGTTAGTCCTAACAAATCTGTTAGAAAATTGGCACTGCAAACAGGTACCCGTGTGATTCAGAGAATATTCCTTTTTCATATTTATCAAAATTGTAGGTATTTCTCGTGGAAGTTCATATATGACCCTAAGGAAGAAATTGCAGATGCATCCCTACAAAATTCTAGTTGTGCAACATTTACGTGTGCAAGATTTTGAACAACGACAAAATTTCTGTCGCTGGTTTAATGAAACTCTAGGAGATGATAATTTAGATCGCAGCTTTTTCTGATGAAGCCTGGTTCCATTTGTCAGGATACGTAAACTCTCAAAATTATCATACATGGTCAGCAGAAAATCCACATGTTTTTATAGAAACTGATCTCCGCCCTATTAAAGTTGGCGTTTGGATCGCCATGTCAAGAAGGCGGATTATAGGACTAATCTTTTTTTACGACACAATAAATGCAGTGCGATATAGAGAAATGCTACTAGAACCGTTTATAAATAGCTTAGACGATGAAGAACTAACCCGTGGATGTTTCCAACAAGATGGAGGCCCAGCGCATGCTACGCGTACTACATTAAATTATCTAGAAGAATTTTATGAAGATAGATTGATAAATTACAATCGCTGGCCTGCATATTCACCGGATTTAACTCCTTCGGATTTCTTCCTGTTTGGTTATCTGAAGAATAAAACAATCAGCTTCACAATTTAGATGAGCTACAAGCTGCAATAACACATGAAGTGCAAAATATTACAGCAGAAATGCTGCAGAATGTGTTCAAAAATATGAGAAGACGAGTAAATTTATGTTTGCAACATAATGGTGCACATTTCGAAAATCATTTGTAATTTTGTAATTTATTTTAACCAGATGTCCCCTTAAGTCTTTTGCTTGTTACAACTGTAGAATTTGATATTTTTTTATGTATTGCGACTTTATTGTACTGCTTTTTCTTCTTTGTGAAAAACTTATAAAAGTAAATTTCTTATACTTATTTGCAATTTCTAATTTTCTCAATTGTATGGTTATTATCTATCTATCTATCTATCTATCTATCTATCTATATTAAGTTAGTAAATTTAATGATCATCAGTATTTCGTTTTTCCTGAAAAAAGTTATTCAAGTTTCAAAGTTAATTCAGCGATGGAATTGAATACAATACATGAAATTTAATTATAAAGGTTATGAATACAAACTATGCTAACATAACCTTTACATAAGATATTCATTTTTGACAACTAAGCATAATAAGAATGATGTTACCAAGTCAAGGCAGGTAATATTACAGTCTTACCAAATTAAATCTGGTGTTGCCAACCTGGTGCACTTGACCTTGGACACCCCAGTATAACCTTTTCTCAGATTATATCTGTACATAATTTTTTTATATATCAATAACAGAATGCACTCAAATTAAACAAAAGAGAATTGAAATATTAATAATGATTAGTGTCGGCGAGGAACTTTGTTCGTATAAAGAAGTGTGTCACTTATTTAATGAGGGATCTTTTGCACATAACTCAATCAATTGCAAGTAAAATTATACGAAAATCTAAAGAGTTAAGGCATGCTAAAGATTGTGCCCGAAGTAGCCGCCCATCGATTAGAGCCAAAAAACAGCTGAATCTTCTATTAACCGCCGAAGAAGAGCCAAATTTGTCAAGTCAACAAATCAGATTAGATTATAACATAAGAAAAAGAATAGTGTTAAAAATATTTCGTACGGAAAAATATCCTTACAAGAAGGAAATTAGTATAGAAGCTAGGAGAAGATGATTTTGATTGTAGAATATGATTTTGCGAAGAAATAATGGACATGTGTCATGATGATCGTATGAGTTTGTGAACTATATCCTTTTATCGAATGAGACCACTTTTTATATACATGATTCAAGTGGTTGGAAATATTGTTATTATTAATCAGCCGAGAATCTTCTTTGAGTGCAAGAGTTACAAGTTCTCGGACTTCTTTAATAAAATGCTGAATAGAGATCTATACCTACATTTTCTATAATTTGATTTAGTTCCCTGATTAACAGTACTATTTCCAAACGACTATGATCGCTGTATACCCAATAACACTATTTAAATTAATACTACTACTTTTGTTGGCTTTTTAATGAGAAATTATATTTTCTTTTAATTTCCAACGTTAAAATTTTTAATCAAAAATGTTGGCATTCGGTAGGATTTGAACCTGTCTCTTATTTTCCTGACAAGCATTATAACCATTAGACCACGGAGACTGTAGGAATAGATCGCTTTTAATATCTGTAATTTAGCACTATCTAGTTTCAACACGATGGAGTTCTAGCTGCTCCAGAATACTTAAACGACATATTTTAAGATAAGCCTGACAACATACATGAACTAAAGAAGAGAATTCGTCAAACGTTCCATCAGTAACACCCGATGTTATACGCATTGTACCAGAAAAATTTGAACATTGTCAAGTTGTAAATGGATAGCATTTAGAACATTTACTAATTATTTTTTATTTGTTATTGTTAATTTCTTTAACTTTTTTCTTGAATTGTTCTTCAATATTGTTGTAAAATGAAATTCAGTTTATTCCTGCCTCAATATCCGTTTTGATACAATCACTCGGTGTTTTGATACACACTATCAAATGTCTGTAATAACAGTTTCTCTTAAATACTTTCTAGTGTAATGTATTACTTTTTTGTAACTATTATAGAATAGTAATTACAACATTCTACCAATCAGAGAAAAAGTATAAGTTGCAAAAATGTCGTTAGAAATTGAACAAGTATTGTCCAAGAAAGTAAATCTGGGGGATCATTCACATGTACAGTTTATCCCATGCACTGTCGGTACGCATCCACGCTGGTTTAGCAGCTCATGAGCTACTCAGAAGAAGGGTTGGAAAACTGTACCCACTTATTTCGCTGTACTTGAACGGCAAGCGAGTGTGTATTCTTGTGGCACTAGACAGCACCAAGAATACTCACTTAGATTGGTCGGTTAGATACGGTGATAGTAGCCGAGAGGGAATTGCAATGTCAGCAAAGAAAGATGCTCGAAACCGCGCTGATGACGCCGGCTAAGCAGAAACATGTCCGCGTATTAGTGTCTTTTCTTTCCTCACATTGCTTTTCTCGTGAATGATTCCACTAATACCATGAGTAGTTGTATTTAAGCAATGTTATGTTAAGTTAAGAACTATTCATATGTACTGTCTATATTCGACAGTAGTGCTATTATAGTATATGCTGTGCTTTCATTTTTTTTTAATTTTACCAAACATCAATATTATTGGTAGTAAAAAGTAATTTTTATATTTGAGTTGTCTATCTTTACAGCAAAGGCAAGAGCATTAGCCATTCTAAATAGTGTTTTACGATGCATAGTTTAGAAATAAAGTATTAATGTAAGTAATTTAGCTCATAGTGAACCATGATTGAATAGACTCTATCTTCCAAAAATTCTGCTTTTACTTCTCTTAAGCAAGACCTTTAAAATCATGTTTCTGTATATGGCTAATAAACATTTCAAAGTTACTGATTAAATACTTAAAACTTTTGATATGGATTAAGTTGGTTTAGTAAATTAAGCCAATCTTAAGAAATATGCAAATGTTAGTGCAAATTTTCTGACGCTCATAGGCAATATGTTGTAAGTAATATACCTTAGCCAAATAGTACGCTCATTTAAACAGAAAATGTCTGTCACGCAAACACATTGCATGGTAATTCAAATCTCTTATTAAAATAAAATACAGTTTCTTTAGGATACGTTGACAAAATGCAAAGAGGAAGTCTAACACTGAGAAGTTGTTGGCTTACTAAATCACTGTAACAAATTTGTTGCTGTCTACATTAGTTAATCATGTTTAGATGAGTTGATACGGTACTCAATTGAATCAGTTCAAATTTACTGCAAAATGGAAATAGACGGCAACAAATTAATTGTTTTAAAATAAAGTGAAAACAATTTTATTTAATGTGAATGACTTGCATAAAACATAATGAAGACGACTAAAAATATAACGAAGGCATACACGAACAAGTCATATCCACTGGTATGCGAAGCTGTTGAAGAGGAGTTTCGGTATCTCTTAAATGCATCAACATTTCTAAGTGAATGTAATAAATAATAAAAACGTGTTAAAGCAGTAAGAGATACAGTGGTATTTCGAAAACTCGATACTTAAGTACATATTGTTTAGATAAATCAATTATATTACTTATCTTGGAGGATTGTCGGTTTGTGTTGGATTATAAGAAAGAACCATGAACGAATCAAATTTTTTAACCTTATTCTTTATAGCTAATTGGTCGCGTGCCAGTATATCTAGTGGAGTTAAATGCACTTAATGCAGTACAAGTGACAATAGATCAACAGCTGGAAAGCTTTCATACAAACATTATCTTAACTATATGTTAAATACTTATTCCTACGCTAATACAATGCAAATATATAGGGTAATCACATCAATTAAAATAAAGTTATGATAATCCATACGTAATAATCACCTTTTCAACGATGGTAGATCTATAATACCGTAAAATATAAATAATGAAAATTATATCCGCTAAACTTTTTATTTGTACATTCCAAAATTGACTGAGATTAGGAAGAAGTGACTAGACAATCTGTTTATATTCATTAAATAATTTACTTAAATAATATTACAACATTGATGTATTTCTTCCAACGCTCCTCTTAGCCATTAACCATAAACTGCACTACTCGAAACAATTAAGAGACGTTCCATATAATTGACTCTTGAATTTATTCACTTTAGTACTTTCTTTCTTTTGATTTTGAAATTTTTCAGTTAGGTAAATAATCTATTTCTATAATAACTTCTCTTGCGACACGGAATTGTGTTACGTCCTTTTCAAGATAATAACATTGTTGGTAATTTCAAAAATGTCATTAAACTTCGCATGGTGTACCTTTGCGACAATTTGAAAATTTATTTCGAAATGTTATATAATAGCCGCAACATGTTAAAATTCTATATAAAATTTTTAAATAAGTTCCCCAAAAGTACCTTTCCAAACAAGCAACCGGATACACAGATATACTTTAGCAGTGATTGTCGCTGGAGGGTATACAAGCGCATTTCAACACCTTCCACAGTCAGTATTTAAAAGTTTATTGCTGCTACTAGTGGTGGAGATTTGCAGTTTTGAGTATCGTCCGAAATAGACACACCATGATCTGTTAGAAATGGAAACTTAGGTCCACTAAAAAATGGAAGAACACAGCAGACTGTTACTGAAGATCCTGGAGTGCGCCAAAGCACATTTTTTTAGATTTTGGAACTGCGTTTTGGAAACTGATCATGTTCAACGAAGGATAACGTCGGAGAACATCAGCTATACAAAGACATTGCTGCAACTGACATGTAGAAATCGCACTGTTAATGCGACCTAGCTTTGAGATGAGTTTCATTAACTGGAACGCTAGTATCAAGGCTAACAATAATACATCATATGCATAATTCTGGTTTATATGACCGAATGCCATTGGTTTGTATTTCTTTTACTGCAGAGCATAAAATAGCCCGTAGAATTAGAACTAATCGGCATACCATGAATAGGGTGAATAGTATCCAACGATAAATTGAGGCTTATTTCGTAAACAAAGAACAGACGTATTGTGATTTGGTCTAAACTAGGCACACGCAATAACCCATAATTTTCCCACGAAATGTCTCAATATGACGATAAGGGAGCAATAGTATAAACGGGGATAAGTATTGGTGAGTATACCGACGCTTATACTGTAGAATAGGAAAGCTTGGTAGCCGCAAACTTCTGAATGAGATTCTATTGCCCTTTCGTATTTACTAGCAAATGGGAAAACGATTTACTATGGACAATAATGCTCGTCTCCATCGAATAAGTATCATAAGAACAGAATAGAATGATCAGCCGTTTCTCTAAATTGTAGTCCAATTGAAGTTACTGCATGAAATATGCCCTTGGGAACATGTCAAGAATTACAAATTGCTCTCTGGAAGAAATGGGATATGACCCAATCCATGCCAATAAGACGCCAGACGATTTTAGCTTGAAATTGAATTTTTCTGTATTTTTCTGTATTACGTTAAAAATGCAAAATTTTGTATTCCGCCAGCAATAATACATTAAAACTTATTCTAACAAACTTAAAAGGCCACGATGTGTTCAACTCTTAGCCTCACAAATATTCGAATTAAAATGTACTTAATTGTTTTGAGCCGCATAACATACTTCCGTTTTCCTGTAAAGCCTAGAGGCTTCACTTTCTTTATTTACAGCCATTATATTTCAACGAGGTACTATTTCTTCTCTTGTGTTAACATGTTCTTACGTTTTGTTCAAAAAGTTCATTTTGGCAGTATCGCAAGATTACGATAATTAAGTGATTACGTTCATTGTACTATGTTCAAGCTAGCCCATATACGTACACAACTGGCGCGAATGAAGAACGATTAATTAAGAAGAATTAAAAGAAACCTTTACTGCTAATCGTTATAACAAACATTGAAGCAGTTATTCCTAGAAATTATATCATTCGATAAATTACTGTGCTATGAATAGAAAATGTAAAAGATTTGATTCGTTCTTATTTAACCGTATATATATATAAATATATCGATAATACAAACCCTTATCATCCATTTCAAACTTACCTCCGATAAAATAAAACCTATAGGCATGTTTGGAATCAATTGCGTTTCATCTTCAGCAAGAGGAGCTGTAACTACTGTTTGTAGTTGCTGTTCCTCTGAAGGTGCCAATTCCAAAAGGCGTTTCTGACTTGCCGGCGACACCGGAACAGGTGGTCCTTCGCTGGTAGGAAGACATGGCATCTGGGAAGAATTACTTCGTCTATTCCGATTTGGAAGATGATCAAAGTTACGAAAACTCGAGTCCGCTTGCGATGGATTTTTAGGTTCTCCTTCATTACTATTAGCGTCGGCATGCGACATGGTGTGTCCTAACCAAGAAGAAGGAAGAGGACACTTTGTGTCAATCGTGCCACATTTGAGGCCATCTGATCTCAATAAACTCCAAAAATTTTTATTCACATGTAAATAAGGCAACATCTGCATATTGTTAAATATACATATACAGATACGAAGATGAAAATCACATATCGATCACGTAAAAATAGTAATACTAACTATACTATCATGCGAACAATTAACTTTAAATGAATAACGTAGTATTTATGCTTGTGTGTTTTTTCGAATAGCATAGCGTACATAACGAAAACAGACTCGACAAGAAGCTGACTGAAACTAACAAAATAAAAACAAGAAGGGAATACTTTTAGTGCTCAATATGTATTTCTATCGATTGCGCTGTTTCTTTGCAATATTGCATAAACTATCATGATTGTTTCGTCTAAAGTATATTCATTCTATCATGCGCGTCCGAGAATTAACTTTTCGATTCTAGAATGGATTTTGCATTTGACAATAATAATAATTTTAGGAGTTTCGGCGATTGTCTTCATTTCCATCGATCAGAACACACATGTCACCTAGGAAAGAAGACATCGTCTTAAAACTCTGAAATTAAGCCGTGCTTAGGAACTTAAGCAAAAAGCTCTCAGAAGACTTCGTCGTTCAAATAAGTTATTTTAAATGATCTTATAACTACAACCAGCCAGACAATAAACTTACACAAACTAGTTAACTTATCCTCTAACCCTGTTATTTTGTACTGTACCCTTTAAAACTGAAGCAAGTATGTATAGAACAGTCGGTTGTTGTATTACTGCACTGTCAGTTGTAGGTGATACTTCAGCAGCAAACAAATGAGACAATATTTCCACATAGAGATTTTAATACATGTACCAAGTATCTTCACAAGTAATAAAAATGTCGTTTTGAAATTTTAGTAGGGGATATTACGGACGAAGATCGATTTTTTTAAGATTTTCATCTCGACGGCTCTCTTGATTAAAACGAAAACAGATATGTTAATGATTGTTTTACTACAGATTCAATTTGAACACTTTTCTCTGGGCATCTTCTAGATGCAAAGTTGAATTTAAACATCGATAACTTTCCGTATTTGCATGTAAATTAGTTCTGAGAATTTTTTTGACGACGCAAATACCTATTTATTATTAGACGTTGGAAGTATTGAAATAAAAAACATTAAATTAAAAGTCCTTATTAAAGAAGGATCTGCAACATCACATAGTAAAATTTCAAAACAATATTTTCATCGTTTTCATTTAATGTAAGTATACATACATACATGTATTTCACGAAAAGGATAATAGGAATTTAAACCTTTTGAAATATAGTTGGATGCTATTTATTTACAATCTTTGAAGGTCATTTTCGTTTTTAAATGAAGATACGTAAAATAGAAAGAAAAAATAATAAATAAATATATAGAAATTGATGGTTTTTTCACATAAAATCTCTTCATACTTTCATAAGAATAGTTTTTATCAAGCCTTACTTCAGAACCTTGTTAACAACACAACCCATGCACTGTGCTTTTCATTAAAACAACTATGAAAATCTGGAAATTCGTTTTCCCAGAAATATTTAATTAGAATCTCTTCGAAATACTGTTGATGTTACTACAACACAGGGAAAGGATTAAAAAGAAAACAGCTAATAGTCTTCAGTATTGCTAGTATTTCCATTTTTGAAATACATAACAATAATATTGAATTATATATTGTAAAATACATAAAGGCACAGCGCTGGACGTCTTAGTGCATTAATTTTTGAAAATCGCTCTATATACAAGAAAAAGGGATATCTAAAAATAAAATATTATATTTTACTAAATCCAGAAAGGCGATAAAAGTTATATACACACATGTGTACGTCTTAACGCGATAAACAAATACATAAATTGGGTCACAAGTATTTAAAATAAGTGGAACAGGGTCAATTGTAACATTTTTGAAATTCAAAATACGTGTATAGCACATGAGAGTGTTGGATTGGAAGTAAAAGAAGATAAAATACATAAATGTTTCTACTACGCCACTTCCAAAATTGTTACAATCATCCCAAACAGCGGATTGTTGTAACACACTATAAGTTTGGTTATGTATAGATATCTAAGCAATAATTTGATATAAAACGGTGGTTATTACCTTTCAATTAACTTAGAGTAACATTTTTGGATTCACTGGGGCATGCAAGCACAAACATCTAGGTATGCAAGTTATTTGCTGATTAGTGGATTTCTAATTGTCTACATAGCTTACGGCGGTAATAGAAACATGTTAATTTTTAAAAGGGTTATTTGTAAACGAAAAATAGCACAAAAATTTGCTTACCAGTTGTATAATTGATAATAGAGTGTTATTATGATACAATTGACTCCTCCTTCCGTAAGTATTTATAAATCGACTATCCCTTCGTTTAAATTGATATGTTGTATCTGCATATAAACTATTGTCTTATCTGTTCAATTAAGATTGTGCATGTACATATTTCATCACTATGATAAAACCAAACAAATCTTATGAGTGTTTTTATAATGAAATTATGTTACATATCTTCTTCTTCGTCTGTTAATTTGTCATCTACTGTATAGTAGCACGTATCAGTTTTATTATTACTTGATTTTTGCTGGTTTGTGTTCAAAGAAGGAATATATTTGGGTTTGTGTCTTGTTCTCTTCCAATGGTCTGCAAATAAAATAAAAAATAAAATAAAATATCAATTGACTCTAACGCTACTTAACTTATTAACAACGAAGTCTTCGAGCAAAAACACCGCGTGGCTGGTAAACAAATAAACGTACGTAAGTAAACAATGGTATGCAAATCGACTAATATATTTGTGATGTTAATAAATTAATTTGGAGATCAATAAATACACATAGTATAATAACAGATAGGATGTACCTGTGTCAACGATAACGTCGATGAGGTCCATACTTTTCGCAAAAGCATCCCTTAAGTTGATGTGATGGAAGGAAACTATGCTGCCTTCTCTCTTAGCACGTTCCAACGCTTCCCTCCTCTTCAGCGCCTTCTCTCTTCTCATTTGATTTTTATAAAACTCGGCAAAATTGTTAACTATAATAGGAATGGGCAACGCGATCACCAGGACCCCACAGATACAACATACGCTTCCTATAACTTTGCCAAGAGGAGTGGTTGGGTATATGTCTCCGTAACCTACAGTCGTCATTGTAATCCCCGCCCACCAAAACGTTTCTGGAATGCTGATGAATTTGGTACCAGGCTCCTCTTTTTCAGCGAAATAGGCAAGACTTGAGAATATCAGAACACCCATTGCCAGGAACAGCATTAATAAACCAAGTTCTTTATACGAGTTTCTTAAGGTGAAGCCCAACGACTGCAGCCCTGTAGAGTGTCGTGCCAACTTTAAAATTCGTAGGATCCGCATGATCCTGAAGACCTGCACGACCCGTCTAACATCTTGAAATTGGTCGGTGGCATTTTTATTCGTTTCCAAAAGGAACAGCGAAACGAAATAAGGCAATATGGCTAATAAATCTATAATATTGAGGCCGCCCTTAAAAAATTTCCATTTGTTCGGCGAAGCACTGAATCGTAATATGTACTCGAGAGAAAACCAAGTGATGCAAACCACTTCAACCATTGCTAACTGAGGATTATCTGAGAAGTTTCCTTTCTCGTCATTAACCTGCATGCTTGGTATCGTATTCAAGGTGAGTGCTATAGTGGACAGGACGATAAATAAGATGGAAACGATGGCGATTACCTGGAAAAGTCAGTAAACACAAGAACTTCTATCACATGCCCCCACCACCGTCTGAAGTTAGAAAGAATGTTGTTGTAATAGTATCAAGTCATAAAAGGTCAGACAGTAGTGTGTTTTAGTGTTTTCTTTACATGTTAGTAGTATGTGTACGTGTATTGCGTATATATAAATGTGTGTGTGTGTGTGTGTGTATGCTTGCAGTGTTATTCACTTTAAGAGAAATGCTTACGATTCATTCAAACAGTTATACATCAATAGTTAATCGAATTATTATAAAAAGTGATTTAATCATAAACATTTCCCACACATAATCAAATATTACATTATTATAAATAACTGAAAGCCGCAAAAAGCATAAATCATATAATAAAACTTGAAGAAAAATAAAATTCAAATTAGAAAACATCTATGTAGAAAATACCAGTGTAACATTTAAAGCGTATAGGTGAAATAAGATAATAGAATAAGATATTTAGAATAAAGTTAAAATTATATCAGCCAAAATATTTCAGTATGTGTTGTTAGTGTCATGGAAATGAAGATAAAACCTGTGCGCAGTAGTCTAAAGTATTCTAGTGCTTTTGCTAAGCTTGCCGTGTCATTAATACATACATAAATATTGAAACACTAAAACACCAATATATTAGTAAAGAGTCGCGTTAGTCGTTCTAGTCAAACGTAATTCAGGCAGAAATATGGTTCTGAGATAGGAAGCAAATGTACAGAGCACGAACCTCTATACCAATCGAAACAAATCAAAAATAATCTATTAATATGTATCATACTTTGCATACTGATTGAGTAGATGTTAATGCTAGCACGGCAGATTTTATAAAGAAACCTGGACAAAAATGCATATTTTATGCATGCGTGCGATACATATTTTAAGATTATATGATCAGCTTTGAGAGGTAACGCATACAAGGTTCGCAAACTAGCAGCCCAGTCGTCGCGTTTGCCCATCACCATCAAGTATTGAATACAAGCCAAAAACATTAAAGTTAAAAATAATTTTAAAGTAAACACATAACGAAAGGAAAACATTATATTCATCTATAATAATATCAAAAGGAATATCTATCTATCTATATATATATATATGTTTATCAGGTCTTCATCTTCATCAATCTTTTCAAGTGGACATCTAGAACACAGTAGTATAAGACTTAAGTCGGTGTTCAAAATACGTTCTTTAATATACGAATTAGATTCGTTAGAAAGTGAGGTGGATATTTTGATCACCGAATAATAACAAGCTAGTTCATTAGAGACTTATAAAAAGTGTCATGCATTATGCTAAAATAAATGAATTGGAAAACATACATTTTAAAGCGCATCTTGAATTTATGGCATAACTACAACATGACAAGCAAAAGTTGTTTTATTCTTGTTTAATTTTGTTACTGACCGAAGTAAGAATATTAAGAATATATACGTTATCTTTCGCTCTAAACTTCTGTAGGTACTAAAATTGCAATTTGATGGGAAATTTTATAGAAAAAACTAATATATAGGGAAATTGAATTACTTTAACTTCTTATATTTATGTTATGTAAAGCTTAAGAGGAAAGCTAATATCAAATAAGTTCGAGAACTAATTATAACAACAAAATTTAATATCCTATCATTTTATCTAAGCCTTAGAAAAAAAATAACGGATACTTTCGAAAACAGATAGGAGAAAATTGACATGATACAATGTGAAAGTATGGGAAGACAAAGTAATGATACAAAAAAAGAAACAAGAAACGGCCAGTAAAGAAACGATGAGACTGGATCAGTTGTAATATTGTTGATTTGTTATTTGTAATAATATATGCAATATTATACACGAAGATATGAAATACAGTATTCAGAATAAAGTATTTGCACACCAACGCAATTTTAACATTTTAATAATTATTCTGTTTAATAAAAGGAACTTATATTGTAATACACAAAAAATGAAACTACATTTAATACAGGAAAAGTATATATAAACCAAAATTATAAATTTTTATAAACGTCGCAATAAGAAAAAAAAACGTAAACAACACAAAAACTATACACGAAAAAGTATTTGCACACTATACAGAAATTTACGAAACAGTCAGTCTATAGTGACTATAATCAGGGCAATCCCATACAGTAACGAGGACGATCTGAAATGTGTCCAGAATTGGCAAGAGATGGCCCACGAAGGTTAAAGTACATTCATTGGTCGGCAAGGGCAACCTTTTTTATGGCAACTGTTGTGTCAATAGTTGTTGTTTAAGAGTGTGTTTTGTGTAGCAAATCAGGTGGTTTCGCAAAAATGGATAAAATCGAATTTTGTGCAGTGATAAAATACGTTTGGATGGCTGGGAAAAGGGCCACGGAAATCCGAAATATTTTGCTAGAGGTTCATGACGGATGTACTCCATCATTTTCGACCATTAGCGTCTGACAGAGCAAGTTCAAACGTGGACACACAAGCACAAGTGATGAACCTTGCAATGGACGCCCAGAAACCGCTACCAACGATGAAATGGTCGACAAGAATCATGATGTCGTGTTAGCCGATCGCCGATTGAAGCTAAAAGAGATAGCAGAGACAACAGGCATCTCAGACGAACGCGTTGGCCATATACTACACGAAATTTTGGTTATGAAAAAGCTCTCGGCGCGATGGTTACCGCGTTTGTTCACACCGGAGCAAAAACGAAATCGGTTGACCCTTTCGGAGAAGTGTCTAGCCAGGATCCAACGCAATCCAAGGATTTCTTCATGCGTTTCGTAATCGTGGATGAGACTTGGAACAGTCGAAGCAGCGGACTTTTCTGGGCTCCAAAGATAGTAAAGACCGTTCCATCGGCCGGAAGAATCATGGCAACCATTTGTTGGGCTTCTCAAGGTGTGGTTCTCATTGACAATCTGCAGAAGGGAATGACGATCACGGGGCAACACTACAGCGATTTATTGACCCGATTCGATACAGTATTGTACCTTGTTTGCAGCGGAAAAGACTGCTTTTTCACCGCGACAATGTACCGCCCAGTCATCCCGCATCGTCGTCTTCAAATTGAATGAGTTGCGCTAAGAATTAATCTTTCATCCTCCATACTCACCGAACCTAACGCCTAGCGACTTTTTCCTATTCCCAAACTTGAAAAAATCACTGGGAGGAAAGTGATATGCATCAAATGAAGAGGTCATCGCCGCTACAGATGGACATTTTGCAGACCTCGAAACATCCAACTTTTCCAACGACTTGAAGAGACTGGAGCACCGTTTGTAGAAGTGTATTGCTCTTCGAGAAGACTACATCGAAAAATATAAATAAGAAACCACACCAATACCGTGTTTTTCTTATCGATTTAGGAAACATTCAGAAAACAAGAAGAAGCTTTAGAAATCTATAATTTACAAGCTACAGTAAAATGTGGCGGAGGCAGTGTTATGGTGTGACGCTCTTCTGCGGCAAATGGCGTATGGAACTTATCTTGTACTCAAGGTATAATGGATAGATATGGATATTTGAACATTTTAAAACAAAATTTGAAGCAAAGTACAGAAAAATTAAATAAAAACATACGTCGATGGTAGTGAAGGAATGGTTACTCTATAATGTTCCATATGCTGCAAACACCTCCCCAATCACAGGACTTGAACCCTATTCAGAATTTATGGTATGGAGTTTGCTGATCCAGTATCAGCAACCTCTGTACCAAGACTCCTACAAACCGCGATAGACGCTATCCCACCAAATATTAACATATAATTTATATATTTTTTTGCTTTAAAATATAAGTATACAAATAGTTTGTCGTCATTAAATTTGTACAATAATTTATTTTACATTCTGATTTACACGAATTTATGATTTTGGTTTATATATACCTTTTTGTATTAAATGTAGTTTCATTTTTGGTGTATTACAATATAAGTGTCTTTTATTGAAAGTAATAACTACTGAAAATGTTAAAATTGAGCTAGTATGCAAATACTTTTTCTGGGTACTGCACGTTATTTTTTGTCCATGGCTATACGAATCTACTGACTGCTATAAAATAGAAAAGCCGAATTAGAGCAAACAACCGAAGTATTGTGTAATTTCGTAAACAATCTACTCCATCTTTAAACAAGGGATTCATTTAGGCACATTAGTTACACGACTATAATACAGTTCAACTCACTTTCACTAATAAAAAATAGTAGCTATAAAAGACGATTTTACGTTTTCCACGATTGAATAGCTCAATGTAACACATGACTTTGAGTCTTTTAAACGATGATACGATTCTATAAATATTAGAAAAGCTTCGTTCACTTTACCGGAGGAAATTTCAAGCATTTTTTTATCATTTCATTGCAGAAAGTATGCCATAAATTCACATTAATTTCGAAAATATTAGTATAACATCGTGTAAGGCAAACTTTAATTTGCTCACCACTCAAATATTATATACAAAAATCAAAATGGTCAAGTACGTTTCCATGCATAAGCATCACATACATCGAAATATATTTAGCAAATTATCGAATAAATATAATCATATCAAAATAAATCGTAGAATTAAGTTGTAATGGAATAAATGTTTACGGAACGGTTTCCTATTTTACACACACACACGGATAACTTGTCCTAACAGCTTTACATCTAGTCTTTCTTTATTAATTACTTACTTCTAAAAAGTAGTCGAGAAAGAAACTAAGACAATATAATTTTTTAAAAATTTCATTTAGTTTAATTGTTTTTAGCATGACAACTAAGTAATTGGGGAACTCGTTGTGGATTTAAACGCCTAGAACTAATCCGAGAAACAAAAGATAAGCAATTAAAATCAATTCCGATAACTTCAGCATAGAAATGTTAAATACCTTTGGATATGTTCTTCAGATATTTTCGCAGTTTAATCTCTGCTATAGACATCTACAGCTTTAATCCGAATGACTTGTTTTCTGTCTGGAAATTCAAACTATGTGTCTCCTTCAGGAAAACAACTTAAGTCAATTTAAAAGTAACTATTGGATTATTCGGAAAGTCCACAGCGTTTTGTGTTCGTATAGTTCGAATGCATTCATAATATTTGAACCAAAGAATTTGGTATATTGGAAGCAGCATCGCTTACTCTTCTCTGTATGTCCTAATGAATTCAACATAAAGAACGATTACTTTTACAAATAGTAGCTTACCAATATCATTTAATAGTGTATCCTTTTTAATATAAAATTATTATTTATTCATATTCTTCTTCTTCTATTTCACTAGAGGCGCTACATGCGTTACGCTAAATTCCAATTTAGATACACATATAAATAAATACATTAAATTACTCATTATTGGACTTAGATGTTAATTATTCGGACATTACCCTTATAGGACCATTCAAAAAACGAAATTAAATCGTCGTCAAAATACATATAATATTGCTACCAATATAATGGAATGATATAATTAATTTCAAAGTATGAAACTTGATCTATTGGAAACCCTCCTGCTTTTGTTCAGACGAACGTGCATTCTATAGATATTCGTGTGTGAATCACGATATCTATTAATTTAAACAGAATCAATTGTGTGTTTTTGCATAGCAAATGAGCAAAAATAGAGTAACAAAGACCCAGATTATTACATAATAATCGCCTAACACATACTGGCAATGCTGATGCCTTTCTTTCTGTACTTGTAGAATTCCACACACTATACAAAATACTTTGGATATATGTTAGCTTTAGTTTAGAATGCAAATAAATGCTTTCAGCATTTGAAGGTTTTTGGTCTGAATCTACGTAATTTGTCCAGTAGAAAGGTAATTTGTTATAACAAAAGTGATCTGCTTAATTGAATTTAAGCGTTTTTTGTTTATGAAATACTTATGGAGTATATACACGTAATCAAGCTTTTAATAAATTTATACATTTCCATGCGAAGTATTACAACTAAACAGCTAAACTGGTCCGACAAATATGTTTTAAAATTCATTATAAACAGTAGTTAATATCATTCAACATACTTTACAGCAAGTCTCCCACCTTTACCTGGATCTCACCTAGAGAATTAAAATGGATTCTCTTTGATGCACTTTTCACTTTCGGCAACATATAGAACTCATATGGAGCAAGATCTAGGGAATATGACTTTCGATTTGCTCATTCGAGGTTTTATGACTCTGGGTAGTGTGATGCCTTTCAGTGCATGGATTGGCGCTTTGTTTCAGAATCATACTGAAAAACCCGCGTCACAGGTGATGACTTTTTCTACCAGTTCAGGATCTACTGTGAATCGTATCATATCAAAGTAGACGTATTTCCTATTTTCTTTTTCCTCACATTTGAGAATTCAATGAAAGAAATTCCAAATAAATTACCTAACGAAATGGCATAATATTGTCAGTAATGCCCCAAATTCTTTTTTGACGAGAGTTGGCTCAATTTTTTTGGTTGTGCAAATTCTCAAAAACATCGAAGTTGATCCGTTGAAAACCGTTATGGTTTTGTTCAGACAAGCTTGCATTCAATAAAAATTCGTGTGTGAATCACGATATCTCGACGGCGATTAATTGAATTAATTTCTCATAAGCAATTATCGCCCATAAATATAAAGAACTTATAAATTAATTAGATGAACACAATTTTTATGCATATACTTCCACGAAGATATAACTACTGCACATGCAGCTGCTGCCATATTGAAATATTTGAAAGGAGTATTAAGAATCATATGTTGGATTTGAACGTTTGATTATTAGCAACAGTTCGCAGTTTCTTCCAGCAATTATCGAAAACCAAAAACGCTGAGCACAAATCTGCTTAAATGGTATAACGGGTGACCTTATTTAACTATTTCCTTAACTTTTTATAGCGTCCAACATAAATCACTCTGAACGTACTTTGAATAAATTGTATTTATTATTATAATAATAATTTAGCACAATAAGATTTTTATCTGTAATTGCTAAACGTATTTAAAAACTAGTATAGAATAAATGTAATAAAAATAAATAGTTTATTTTATTATCATTTGATTTTCATAAAAAAATGTTTGTAATGCCTTCATATCATTTAGCTATTAAAATGGTTGACAAAGCTTTTGCTACACACTTTGACATACATTCACTCTTTGAAGTAATAATTTTTCAAGGTACTTAAACAGCACAGAAAATAATGTTACTGTCAGTTGCGACACCTCTAAAAGTTTACTACCAATGACTATACCAACACCATTCTTGATCGTGCTGCATATCAATTATCATTCTAACGACGTAAATATAACGTAGGAATAAGAAATATTCAGAACGCAATCAAAGTCATGCTCAAAACCCGCTTCAATATTCAAAATAAAAGAAGAAAAAGGAATAAAATTATGATAACCTAAATCTAAAAGAAACCTTCAAAAACACGTTAATATATATATATATAGTCGAAATCACGACCTCAGGAAGAAGATGTATGCGATTACATCGTAACGTCAGGACGCACAAACGCTACAACATATGTATGTATATATATATATATACAGACGAGGTAAGGCCAGTAAATAGGTCACAGAAAGTTATTATAAATAGAGAAATAGTTAGCTAAAACAAGTTGTATTTTTTAACAAAGTCTCCATGTACATTAATACACTTATCCCATCGCTTTATCAATATCCCAATGCCTGCTGCATAAAAGTGTTTGGGTTGCCATCTGAATCACGTGCGCACCTCTCGTTGAAGATAGTTATCACCCTCGAAATATTTGCCGCCAAGTTGCTTTTTGAGTGGATCAAACAGATGATAGTCGCTTGAAAATAGGTCGGGAGTCTAAGCCGGATGTTCAAGAAGTGCTCACCTTAATTCCGCAATTCTCGCCTGGGTCAATCGGACTGAATGCGGTCTGGCATTATCGTAACGCAGCAATATTTCTCTCGTCAGTAGGCCTGAACCTTCTCCTCGAGTTGCATTCCGAAGCAACAACAAAACTCTACAGTATGATTCAGCAGTCACGTTCTCAATTCTATTCTGGACATTGGCTAAGAGCACTCTTTGAGAATCGCAGAAGACGGTAAGCATAACCTTACCAGCTTAGGACGCACCCTTGAATTTCTTTGTTGACGGCATGTCCTCCCCATCCTTTCGGTACCGAGAGAGGTGCTGCAAGGAAAAGCTCATTCGAATCTTTCTGTGTTCCTCAGTCAATTGTCTAGGTACCCACGTAGCAAACTTTTCGAAAGTTCAAACGAGTGCATCAGTTCGTAGACTAAACTATGGGGACACCTTATTACAGTTGTTATGGTGTCGATTGTTACCCGTCTGTCAGTTCGAATCATCTCTTCCAGTCGTGGATGTATTACATCTATGGTAATCCGAACGAACCGGTCAGTGATCGTCAACAACTTTTGAGCGCTCTTGAGAGAATATCTCGACCCAGTTATATACGGTTTTATGCGACAAACGTTTTTCACCATAAACAGGAGACATTTCCTTATGTATATCTTTTGCAGGAAGTCCTTTTGCCCAGAAAAAACGCTCAGCAGTACGCTGCTCTTCCACAATGCACTTTTCGAGTATGGTCGTCATTTTAACACTGCCTGCGTACGTGCACGGCAACTGTCACTTGAGTATCATAGATTCATATCATAGCTGGATTGTGCTGACACCTAGTGACAGATACGGAAATAGCTCGCTGTTATTTTCAGCTTTTCCACAGCAGTTCGTGACTTATTTTAGACTTTTCCTCGTATATATATATTGATGAATTTCAAGTTAGAGTGATGAGATTTGAAAAACATTATTTCAGAACTACTAAAGATGCTAGTGGCGATAACTATAGCCGCACCAAATGATAAACCATTTTTACTTTTTTATGGTGCATATTCAAACAGGATATACATATATTTTTAATATCCGATCATTTTAATTTAGCACCTACTACGAAAAAAAGAGAATTTAATTTTCATGTTTAATAAATCAAAAACATAAATATATTTCTTAGACATTCACAGAAGATGATTTTGCAACTGTTGCTAGGCAATTTAAAAATTACTCCGGTAATGTTTGTTATCAAGTAACTATAGTCGCTTGCAGCATTAGATGGATATGATGATATTAAGCTTGTAGAAAAACAACACGACATATAACACATGGGCTGAAAAGTCCCGGGCCTAACGCATAGATGACGCTAGTTTTATTGCAGTCACCTTTCTCTCAGTTAGTACTAACCTTCAAAAGACAGCTGTTAAAATTTCATGATATTCTATTCATTAGTTTGTGAGTTATTGTGCTAAGAGTCACGCTACTTTTGTTATTTTCAAAACAATGGATCAAAAACAATTTCGTGTTTTAATTTTACACTGCTTCTTGATGGGAAAAAATACCGTTCAAGCGAAGCAATGGCTTGAAATCTGTTATGAGGACTCCGCTCCATCAGAAACAACAATAAAACGTTGGTTGGCTGAGTTCAAACGTGGTCGTAGAGACACCGATGATGCAGAACGCAGTGGACGTCCATATGAGGCGGTAACACCAGAAAACATCAAAAAATCCACAAAATCGTTTTGAATGATCGAAAAGTGAAGTTGCGTGAGTTAGCTGACATCGTAAAGATATCAAAAGAACGTATTGGCTTTATATGGCATGAGCATTTGACTATGAGAAAGCTCTGTTCAAAGTGGCTGCCGCGTTTGCTAACTGTTGACCAAAAACAAGAACGTGTTGATGATTCAGAGCAGTGTTTGGCCATGTTTAAACGTAACAAACCGGAATTTTTGCGTGGATATGTGACAATGGATGAAACATGGATCCATCACTTCACTCCGGAATCAAAACGTCGTCATCTGAGTGGACAGCAACTGGTGAACCTCGTCCAAAAACGCCCGGAAGCACAACAATCGGCTGGAAAGGTTATGGCCTCGGTATTTTGGGATGTGCGTGGTGTAATATTCATCGACTATCTTGAGAAATGAAATACCATCAACAATATTATATAGCGTTATTGGAGCGTTTGAAGGCCGAAATTGCAAAGAATCGACCGCATGTGGCAAAGAAAACAATTTTGTTTCATCAAGACAACGCACCGTGTCACAAGTCAATCAAAACAATGGCAAAACTACATGAATTGAACTTCGAATTGCTCCCACATCCACCGTATTCGCCAGATTTGGCTCCCAGCGACTACTGGCTGTTCGCAGAGCTCAAAAAAATGCTCGCCGGTAAGAAATTTCGCACGAATGAAGAGGTTATCGCTGAAACTGAGGCCTATTTTGAGGCAAAAGATAAATCGTTCTACAGAAGTGGTATTGAAATGTTAGAGCGACGCTGGAATGATTGCGTTGCTCTTGATGGAGATTACGTTGATGAATAAAGCTAATTTTGAACCAAAAAAAACGTGTTTTCTTTGTTAGGCCCGTGACTTTTCAGCCCATGTGTTATATGAAGGATTCTATAAATGTAATGGCAAATTGCTCCTACGAAAATATATTTATTTATACGTTTCATAGAATTTTTTCGTTGCGCTCATAATGCTCGAATATGATAGATATTAGTAATATTACTACTATGTATGATCTTTAGTTTAGGTATTCTGAAAAACATTTTCCTATTAAAAATTTCCATTTAGTTGACGATAATACCTTTGCAGATAGAGTATGCATTGAAAATACATTTGCAATTTTAAAGGGAGATTTTTAAGAATAAAATACATAAATTCCTATTCCGCCAATACGGAAAAGGCAACAGAAGAAAATACTATTGATATTAATCAGATTGAGGTTGGCCAAAGAGAATAGTAAGAAGCATCGCGGGAAACTTAATAGTAGATAGTTTTTGTAACTTATTTATATTAAAATTTTATTCATAACAGCGAATGTTTTTTATTTGTTGAATTACTGTTGTAATACTGATACCAAATAACACCTAAAAGTACCTATAAAAAGTTTCATCTACGTCACCGTAAAGGTCACTACTTCGTGATTTCAATCTGAAATATTGTGACCATGTTTAGTACTAGTACAAAATTCCATAATTTTTTTTTATTAAACACGTTACTAGATATTTTAGTATGATTCTTTGTCTTAATGTGTTTAAATTTACATTAGGGATAACTTGCTTTGGCAACCATTCTTCGCTAAATATGTAACTATTTTCTCTAAAGCAGGTAAACCATCAATTGGTTTTTATATTTCTACATAGCTAGGCAAAACTATTAATAAGCATATTATTCGATAATTAGTTTTGTACTGTTGTTTCCCTAGTACCTTCCTACATTATTATCGTGTTTCCTTGGAATTTTGATCTTCTGGCTTTATACTTTTTGGATAGTTACTCTTCTTAAAGCACCAAAAGAGCTTTACTATCAGATCATATTGGGCGTCTTAGTTTTGCTTTACTATTTGATTCGATAGCAAGTTAGTAGCTTTATTCCCAAACTCTCACACGGCAGAAAATTCAATGGACATTGTTTTCATGTGAGAACCTTGAAAACTATTTTGCTCTGATTGAACTCGTTTTAACAATTTTTATCAACTCTTAATAACTTTCTCAACAACCTTCAAACTTTCATAATCTTATTCCTGGGAATCAACCACCACCAAATCAATTACGTATACCTTTTTAAAATATCCTAAACAATAATATTTGTTTAACTCTCACTGTTTCAGTCAATACAACAATAGAAATAAATAACGTGCTTATGTATTAAAATTAAGACTCGTGTCCTTCTATTTTCCGAAAATACTTTTTCAATTGTATTTAACATTTGGTTTCTTTGTTCCATCTCTTTTACCATATTATTCTTGAAAATATTCGTTTCTTTTTATCTTCTTTATGAATATCTTACATCAATTTCATTATTTTTTTTTTGACAACACTTTGGTCACAATCTTTTATGTCCTTTGAAAGGTAACTACTAACTTTCTTGCTTCAATGAATTCTCGAGATTTACCTTATCCTTTTCTCCTAAATATAATTAGCGAAATGCATATTGATCATGAATTACTTTTCTTGAATGTACTAAAAATTTTATGTAAAGCGTCATAATATTGTTATGTTCTCTTCCATTTGTATTTATGTTTTCTATATGCTATATATTGATTTTCTAGCTTTTTAAATTTTTGCCAATATTTGGTTATTAAATTATAATCTTCTTTCACTACATTTGCTATTGGCTTCCGTATATTATTCTTCATAGTTTTCTTATTATTAAATGCTGATCCAGACACCCCTTAATTGTATTAATTGTCATCAGTTTTGGTGATTTTTAAAAGCATATTTCTTTTTTAACTTACATTGCAGCAATCGTATTAACCGTATTTAGTTCCTTTCTCAATTCTTTCCCATTTTAATCAGTATTACCCTATATACCCATATCTCTTTTTCATACCAGCACATCTATTAATAGTTTTCCTTACATATGCTTTAGTTAGCGTTGGATCTGACCATACGTGTGAGGTATTTGAATTACATAATCATTACCTCGGTAATTAAGGATGATATATGTATACTATATTCCGAAATTCCGTTTCACTTTTTGAATGCTATAAACATATAAACATAATCTACAACGACGAGAAGTTCCTCTTTTAATCATAATAATAGTAGCGTTTATTGTCCAACAGCTAATATAACCATATTAAGACAATATGTAACAACATGGATATATAACAAAAATAAACATAATATATTAACGAAAAATTAAGTAGAAAATCGTTAAAACCAGTGCATAAATTCAACAAAATTAAACTGAATATTACTTGGTGGAGAATTAGAATGAAAATAATTCCGCTATACTGCACTTCAGCGTCATAAAACCATTTTTAATCCAAACCTTGCACCCATAAACTATCTACATCCTTTACGCAAATGTATTACGACCTGATGTCCGCATTTACACGCAACAATTGCCTAAGAGAACAGTTAAATACATCATAGTTTGAGGCTATCCTATTGTATTCGCTTTTCATACATGTGACGGGGGTTCTAAGTATTAATTAAGTGTGTGCCGATCCTGTATAAAATGTTGCGATGTTTCGTGCAGCAATTCGACGAACCAAGAAGGATAACCTGCTCAGTGGAAAGACGGAGTCGATCTTATTATGCAGTAGCTTGTATAGAAAGGAAAGGCAAGCGCTACTACGTCTTGGTTCCAAGGTGGTCGAAGTTAAGGTATTTAATAATGTACTGTAAGGGAAACTTCAATGTGGTTAAGTATTGCTTATTTTAAACCATAGATAGAAAGAGCCATTATACATTTTCTATTGCTATTTTGTGTACATTATAGTGGGGACACCATATTATCGCTGCATATTTAAGTTTAGCACGCACAAAGGAAAAAACAATGCTTTTAGTGAAGAAAAGCTAGTAAACATTTTTGTGTTTCGCAAAATAGAGCCCATATTTCTTGTTGTAGAATAAACAATTCTGTTATATAATCGGTAAAAGTAAGATGTTCATCAAATACTATAATATTGGTGCAACGTGGCAATACTTTAGTATCAACGGAGTAATTAAATAGAATCGAATACTTTTTCCTAGAGAATGTTATCGGAATTGTAAGAGGTAACGCATTATGACGTATTGCTTTGAAGTTACTTCCGTACTCCATTGCATTACCTTTTCACGAAAATGTAAGGTTTCGAGAGTTCATGTAAGAGGGTAGTAAGCTATTCGCGAGAAATACCCTAATGTCGCATTTAACAGAAACGCTTATTTTTATTCTTTTAAGATAGTTTACATATTTGAAAATGTTCCATTATGTATAGCCTCGTAAATACTGTTACAGCATAAATACTGTTAAAGTTAAAAAACTTGGAATTTAGCAGAATATCCGAAAATTTTCCAGCAAAAACATAATTTCCTGAGTAAATGTTAGCAGAAGAACGTTATAAGTATTTGCTAAAGGCTCTTTGTATAAAAAGAACGCAATAAATTTTCGGAACAACCCCATATATTGTGGAACATCGTGGTTTATGTTTTAATAACTGCAAAAGTCCGAACGAGGAACTTTTATTCTCATATAAAGTAATCTGCATATTATTTATGCAGTAAGCAGTACATAATAAACGTTAAATCAGAAAATTGTTTCTTGATATCATCATTTATCCTTAAGTATATTTTTTTACAAATGCAACTTTAGATGGCAAATATTGTCTGTGTTTCTTCCTCAACTAAATATTACATACCTTTTTAGTTTCTGTATTTCACCTAATGCAACGTCTAATACTTATTTATAGTTTACAATTATTGATATTTATGGATTTATTGCTTATTTGGACTTAATCTTGGAATGACTGATATTAAATTATAAATTTTATAAGAAAAGTGTAATTTATATCCTTCGAGAAGTGTTTACGTAAAAGCAGCTACGTTAATCTTAGTATTAATATTTACCCCAAAACGGTTATTAACCTTTAAAATAAAATTAAATTTACTGACACTTGCATCCCTAATTATAGTTAGTAGCTATGTCGAGCCGCTATAGTAAAGGCTAATATAATCAAATGTTTTATACGTAACTGCTCTTAAGCACCAGTTATTTGAAGAAAAATCTATATATTCTTTATATTTTTAGTTAGTGTATAAAGCATATAAACATACCCTAGCAGCTATAGACGTAGTAGGTTTCTCGAGCATATCCCATAACCATTTTTGGTACTGCGAACATTTGTCGTCCCCAAATTCTTCTTCGTCTCTTTGTCGCAATGACTCAGCTTCTTTTCTCATTTCCTCATGCACATGCTCCTTTCTCTGATGGTACTTATGTTGACAGCACGATTCTAAATACAGTTCATCCACCCCCCAATACTCGAGATCATCACTAAAAGCTAACACGCACATCTCATCCACAAGATGCAACTTGCCAGTCCGGTAAAAATTTAATATCGAACTGAAAGACTTTGGATGGCGATCGAAAAAATATTCGTTATCTATAAGCGAATAATCGTCGCATAGTTCACTAAGAGCTTCGTGAGTATTGCAGTCCCTTAACCGACCGAGTCTAGTATGCGGTAGACGTTCTAATGTTCTCCAAAGTACTTCGTGCTTAACGCCACCCACGTTAATGCAAACTCTTCGATTAAGCGCCTTCGAACGTACAATCATAAAGGGTTCAGGTGGTAGAGATGACATCGATCTGGAGTAGGGTCTTTGGAATTGCAGAGGTAAAGGAGGAGGCATGGGTGGCATGGGTGGCATAGGCGGTGGTTGTTGCGTCGGTGGTGGTGAAGTTTGCGAGGGATAGGAAGAGGTGCTGAAGCGGCCGTCGCGGCTGGAGGCTCCCGATTCCCCAGCGGCTGGATCCCACCGTACGACGAGACCATCGCTGTCTCGATCGCCCACCATCGACGGCTGCTGCACTGGAAAGCTGGTACTGTTCGCCGTGCTGACGGCCAATGTTGGTTCAGCGCACCCTCATCCACCACCTCTTTCGCATCCACTTCTCTGGATCATTCTGATCTGAAACAAAGCATAATGTTTAGATATAGTTGCACGTAAAAATCCGAAGACAAGTAGGTTTTGAACAGATCGTACGCCATAATTTTACATATCAAATTGTATTGTGTATTTCTAAATTTTAAAATGGTATTAATAACGTACATATCCATAATTGAATCATATTTTGAAAATAATCAAAAGGTTGACAAAGAGTGAAAGCACTCCATTCAAGATTGTTTACAAGAATTTCGAGATGAATTTCTCAACGGCGTTTTCATTAATAGAATATACTCAATGGTGGTGTGAGACAGCCAGTAGATGACCAAAAGTGCGGAAAAAACAAAGGGATTGATAATGTTAGATAAGTATTTATTGAACTCCCAAAAACTTCAAGACGAACTGTCGCTCAACAAACTGTGTTGCCATTTTGTCCTTGACACTCAACTTTAAAAGAAAGAAAAAATACTTCCATGATGTATAACTTGTGTGCAAGAAATCCTCGATATTAATTATCCACTAGTAGTATTTTTCCAATAGTTTTCAAATAAGCTTAATGATGAACTCCTACACAAAACAAAAGAATGTAGAATGACACAAAGCCTAATAATCTTTACCTGGAAGCTCGTATACGTCCTTATAAACTTTTTGTTTGATGCGGCATAAGCAGGAGGACGAGTATTGGTAGAATTTTTTAATTGTGCTTTGAATTCAGAAAGACATCAACAAAAGGTATATAATGATAAACTAGCTTTGAATTACTTTTAACAAGATGGTGCTAGAGTTCACACAGTGGGTGAAGCAATAAATATGATACGAGAAGTGGTTGATAATCGTTTAGTTAGTCTGAACAGCGAACATCAATTTCCTCCAAGATCTCGTGAAGTAATTCTTATCAAGATTATATAAATCTGCAAGATAGAATTGTAGGGAAAATTAATGAAATCAGACATATAACATATTTGGTAGTACGAGGAAAAGTCACAAACTGCTGTGGGAAAGCTGAAAATAGCAATGCGAAATTTCCTTATCTGTCACTAGTTACAGCAGCACAATCCAGCCTCATGATATTTGAGTGAGAGTTGCTAAAAAGGAAAATGTCCAGGCCTACTGACGAGAGGAATATTGCTGCATCGCAATAATGCAGGTCGCATTCGGCCCATTTGACTCACGCGAGAATTACAGAATTAGGTTAGGAACTCTCGCTCGTAGTCCCGACCTAGCCCTAAGCGACTATCATTTGTTTCACTCAAAAAGCATCTTTGCGGCAAACATTTCGAGGGTAACAACGATCTTCAATAAGAGGTACGCACGTGGTTCAGACGGCAACCCAAACACTTTTACGCAGCAGGTATTGGGGCATTGATAAAGCTCCCATCGCAACTACAATTTAATAACAAACATAACAATGCAACTACAACTCTTAAAGATATGTATATTTAGGGACTATATGATTAACCTGTTTCAAAAATATTTTAAATCACTTTTTACAATAACTTGTTCGATGTTAATATTAAACTAATATGATAACTAGACACAGTTATCATTATAAAATGAATATAACTTTGTGCTATGAAACTTTTCTTTTTATGCATTTTCAAAGGATGAACATCAAACGATTATGATTGTAGATTTTTTTCCATAATTAATCAAGATATTACTTAGCAAGAATTCTATAGTGAAAATGCGTAATTTTAAGTTAGCAAATTAATAATTCTTATCTTCTAAGATTACATTACTAATTCCTGTTAATTAGTCTTTTGACACAAACTAACATGTGAATGTACGATAACCTATAAAATTGTGTTAATTAAATGCTAATACAAATTAGAACACCCGCCATATAAAGCTGTAGCTGAATAATCAAATAAAATCTGCCCCAATGCCTACTTGCGTACTTCTAATTCTTGTATATGTATACTCACAAGAAAAATGTGTGAATGAGAAACAAAGAGAACAATAACTGCGAGAATATTGGAATTATACAAAAATGAAGCATTTTTTCATAGAAACTTTAGGCGCAACTTGTAAAGTCAGAGCAACTAGATGGTGTTACCACTATACTACCTTATAGATGACGTCAGTAATTTGAATTTTATGAATAGAATTTGGGTTCATTCGTTTACTTAAAATGGATTGCATACAAAATTTTCTGAAGGAAGATAAGTTCAACAAATACAAAATTTAAAACTATTTTGTGAACGATTTTACGGAAATGTAACATCTTCGGACTACATTGTTTCACAATACATCTCTCAATATGTGTTATTTGTTATGCCAGTTATAAGGTTGTGTTATCAGCTACACAATGTATTACCAATACTACAGCCTGATTAGCAGACTTAGGTAAACTTAGCAGTTTACCTTTATCACGTGAAGCCATCGCTTGTGCGTAAGGAAGGTACATTCCGTAAGAGAAACACTTTCTAACAGAATATTTATTTTCACTAAACTTAAACCAAGGTAAATATAACTCTGATTTTACGTACACTATTACATTTTTATTGTGACTGTGTTGATTTAATAATAACATTTGCTAAACTATTTATTACATCAATTTCCATTTTTTAATTTCGTCTTTTCTTGTCATATCTTTTTCTTCATCACTGACATTCATTTGTAAACCTACATTTTCTGCCTGATCGATCTCATTTTCTAGCAATTCATCTACTGCATTCAACGGTATTTCTATAGCTTTCGTAATAGATGTTTTCCTATGATATTTTTGCTTCACCAGTTACCTTCAGACGTTTTATTTGGTTTGCTTTATATGTTTAACAAATTTCTGTATTTTACGTTATGCTCTATACCTGAGAAATTTGCTTTGATTGTTACATTCATTTCAATAGCTATTTTGTCCCATTGTTTGTTTTCCTTTTCATTTGTGGTCTATTACAACCATTTTTTTTTGCTAACCGGCAATTTAATAGTAATTCTATACTTTCCCTCTTCCAAGGTATAATATTTGTTTTGTTTTTTTTAAATCATCAACAAATTTTGCGTATTTTTCTGAGTCTTTAACAAATATCAACATATAAGTTTTAAATTGATTAAAGCTTTTATTAATTTACCTGAAGCTATTGCGTCTATTTCGTTTTATGTTACGTATGTTTCTAACTCCATGCTATTTTCTCCTAATTTAGCTAGAAGTTTTTCACTGATTTTGTTAACACTGATATTATAATTTATAACAGAACGTACACTTATTTTGAATCACATCCCAATATTCCATATTTTAAATTTTTTACATAGACATAATCAAACTCAAAAGCTTCCCCTATTCTTTTCATCACAAAATAATCATCAATCCATCAACATCAAAATAAGATGGATGTGATGAATCCATCACAATATATTGCTGAATTTCACCGTTAATATACGAACGACATAACTTTTTCATTATATATCCATCAGTAATATACGAACGCATTTCTATAGATTAATTCCTATCAAATCCATCCAGCGCTGGATTCACAAACTCGCAAATAATACATAATTAGCCGTATTAACTGAATGACTTGTGTCAACACCTTAAAAAAATTTCTCAATACTATTACTATGATTAAATTCATAGTTTAGTTAATCAGATCTAATGACCAATATGATTCAAAAATATCATTGTAGGTCTTTATTACAGCTTTAACGCCAAACACGGTGGTACTTATATATTCTCTGCCGTACCTTAGTATTATCAGAATGGAAGGTAACATATTTGTTAACAAATTTCTTACAAGTACGAGAGACAATACCTGCATACATGTGAATAATAAAAGTATTAGAAATTAAACAAAAATCACAATGGAATTGTCGTAGAGAGGCAATGCGTGATATTTCATTAAGAAAGATCTCATAATATTAACTTTAATTTTAAAGTTGAAGTAACACAAAGAAAAGTAATCCTAATAACTAGAATTGTTGTTTGAGCTATTTCCATCATTTGTTGAACTTATATAGTCCAACGTTTCGGGAGTTCGTCTACTGTCGTCTTCCGGGTAGCCCTGAGAAGGACTGTTGCTAGCCAGTTAGATCATGCGTCTGACATATTTACCTTTCCTACATTTTATAAGTGAAAGTTGTCGTGACTGGGGATTTATTTTTTTCGATTTTCGTATTCCACCCGACTTAACTACTAAACCAATAGGGGGAACAGAAAACTGGCCATTACACCGATCGCCATTAGCATACCAAGCCTGGAGATAAAGAACGTCTGACTTCCAATGATTAAAGTACGCATTAACCGAAGACCGACAATCACGATACGGAGGACAATTAAAAATTGTAGTTAAGTCATGTGGAATACGAAAATCATGAAAAAAAGAATCGAGTTCGATTCCCAGTCACGACAACTTGCACTAATAAAAAATAGGACAAAATAGACAAACAGGTTAAACAAAAAGTCATCGAATGTATGATTAATCTGGAAAGCAACAGCCCTTCTCAGAGCTACCCTGAAGACGGTAGTAGACGAACTGCCGAAATGTCGGACACTATATAAGTTCAACAAACGATGGAAATAACCCAAATAACAACTCTAGTTATTATGACAGGCCATCGCCAACAATATCACGTCAAGAGCGAAAAGTAATCCTGTCTTTAAGGTTTTATAACAAGCAACCACCTAAATCGTTACGTGTCCAGGGTTTTTAAAGAATACGATTTTAAAAAATATATAAAAATTTATTTAGTCTTAGTTTGTACCTATTAACTGTATACCAACCTTAGAAAAAAACTAGTGAAATTGAAAATTATGTTTGTACTGTATTGTACATCTTTGAGAACTAATCCACGAAAATACGTTTTACTGCTAGTATATCGAAATACATTGCAATATTAATATACACACAAGAGAACAACTTTGAATTAATACATTGTTAAGAGCTATTTTAAATGCAACCGAAAACTTCTTGCTTTTGTGCCTAATTTAGAACTCGCACGCCAAACTAGGAATGTTAACTTATTTCATCACGTTTATGAATAGTATCAACTTACCACATAATTTAACGGTCTCTTTTGTAACGAAGTGTTGAGTAATAGCTTATTTTTAAATTCTGATATTTTAACTGGATGCCACTGCAAAATAAGCGACTGAGTATGTGATTTATGAACGCTATTTTTTGATGGCCGAATAAGCATGCACAATTCAAATGTTTACAACCAGCGGGCTCTAGAATTTTACAAAAACCCGTAGCTATATTTATACTATTATTCATCATCAACTTTCCACAATTATTCGAAGAGGGTAAATATACTAGCTGACGAAAGTTTTAAGAAAGTTATGAGTTTGCGTAGGATTGTTTCAGTTCAGCTTTTAAGATTTAATGAGCTTTTGTTCCGCGTTGTGGCGTCTGTAAATCATCGGGACATTTGATGTTATATATTCTCTTTGATAACAAATTTTCACACCTTACAGTAGAACAAAATCTGTAGATACTTAAAATTCATTTCAAATTTTATAATTTACAAATCCCACCGTGAATGCTTTCACTGGAGGTCAATTTAACGTATTTTCTATTTTTTCTGTTAGTCTTCTCAACACATTTCTAATGAAGGCTAAAACTAACTAATGTACTTAGCTTAAATTTATCTTTAGAGTGAATGAATTAATAAACTATATTTAGTATATGAAAGTATCATAGGAAGTTGAAGATTAAGTACACTCATATCTAAAGCCTAGATGATATTCGCTTTGAATACTTCGAAATGTTATCAAAATACTTGTGTTTGCTAGAACCAACAGGTATGTATGCATTTAGTTACAATATAATTCAATTTTAATTGGATAGATATAACAATCTGGACGAGATATCTTATCTCATACTCCACTATTCATACAATGCGCCTCACGGTTATCTGCCTTATGCACTTCAAAAATGCGCCGAATTTATTTTCTTTTTTAATGCTTTAGCTAATGCTAATATGAATAATGCATGGCCGAGGACTAAATTGATTGCTATAAATCTCGTTAATCTGTGCATTAAGATATAAATACAAACAATGTTTACATGAAATTGAGAATAATTAAGTGTAATAATAAATATAATCGAAAAATCTAAATCTGGTAATTGTCGTGAGTTTATTTACCCTTGACAAGATTAAATGGGTTGAATGATTCGCCCGCAAGTAGTTTTTGCAACAAATTGGGCTGTTGACGGAAACTTGGCATACTATCAAACAGGCAACAAGTCTGTTATAATGCAAATTATGAATGTATATTTAAAATTTCCGAACCCTAGTATAAACGCCAACTATATATTTTTTGTCAATGGTTTTAAAAACGCGCCACCTATAAATCTACTAAAAGGAAACACAGTATTGTAAATATATTAATGAGAACTTTTTTACAGTTATATTAATCTTGAGCTTTCCTTCAAACAAAAATTAAATTTTTCTAATTTCAAAAAATTATTTTTGCAATAGGGAAAGAATATTAATTATTTTACTATATCTTGCTTTTATTTTGTGTAGATATCGAGCACGTGTACACTACTGTGCAAAAGAAAGAGGCAGTTAGATAAATTACGTAGAAAGGAAGTTTAACAGAAAATGTGTTACCGTAATGTAAGTAACTATTTTGTCGATAAGTGGTTACAACTAAAACAATATTCATATCAGTAAATAGTTCAGTACAGAATATCTCCAGAACCTTTTAATATTTTGTAGAGCTACCCTTATTTTTGATAGTGTTTCTCACACAATCCTCGAGACTATCATGCAGTGTTCCGATGTAATTATCCGGAATGCGACACCGCTTCTGTTACAATATGTTCCAGAACTCGCTTAAAGTCTTTAGTGTCCTTCCAATCCTTTTACGATAAAAATAATCCCAAACACGTTCGATAATATTTAAATCCACACTTTGTGGAGCCCAGACCATAGTGCGAACTACTCCGTCCTCTTGTAGCTGACTTAAGTCCTTGTCCAATCAAGAAGTGTGCATGGGATCGTTATCTTGCTACAGAAGAAAATTATTGCCAACTAGACGATGCCCAGAAGGTTCTTCGAATATTGTTCGATATTTCTCCGCTGTAAGCTTCTCTTCAATTTTAATTACGTCTCCAACTCCTTGTGATGAAATGCGGCCCCAAACCTGGATATTGCCACGCCCATGTTTGATAGTAGCTTATAACCATGGTTCTGCAAGAGCTTCTCCAGCACGTCGTCGAACATATTGACCCCTGTTCGATCCAAGTAATTGAAGTTTAAACTCATCAGTACATAATACTTGTCTCCACTCATCATATGTCTAATTTTGATGGTCTTTAGCATACTTGAGCCTTTTTACTTTATTGCCTCGTCGCGAAAAAGGTATCCTGGCAGTCACACATCCACATAATCCCGACTTCTTCAAAGACCGCCTTACAGCCAAAGCATGTACTGACGTGTCTGTAGCTTCTTCTAACCTTCGCGCAAAAATTACCCTGACTGTGGCATACTTGCTTATCTGTTTATTTACCGCACTTTTGAATACTATAGAGGGATTACAATTTCTATGTATTCTTTTCTAGTTATGTGTTTGTATATCATTTATCAGATATAAGTAAATTAAAAATTACAATTACAAATGTATTAAGAAATATTTCCGGTGCCTCGACCATTACATAAAGTTTTAAAAATATACCTACGTGCCTCTTTCTTTTGCACAGTAGTGTATATGTCATATTCCTAACCCCTTTTTTTCAAATTACAAAATTTTAGTTGAATTTAACCAATGCTACACAAATTATTTGGTTAAAATAATCATTTTTCTTAATAATAAATTTTGTAAAAATATAGGAATGTACTTAAAGACGATAGACGAGAACAGAGCACATATTCTTTAAATTTATTCGCAAATACCTTTATTACTTTTTACAATAAAATTTACGTAAGGCGGACGGTTTGAAAGACGGAATATTATCTATGGCATTCTTTAGTGGTCTCTTATTGCTTTCATTACGCACGAATCTAAGACAAAAGAGATTCCATTTTAGCGAGATTTTACTGTATTTAATCTGGTTAATAAGATCCAATAGCACACTTTAAAAAGAATATTATATTATTTAAGGTTATGTACTATTTCTACTACTACTACCAACTAGTGTACTATATTCTGATATTCACTAGCATGCATTCAAAAAGTTAAAATTACATAAAAATTTATGCGAATGACGTAAACTAATTAGGATCACATTTGAACATTCTCCAAATATCCTCGAAAAGAAGCATCGGGAGCTAGTCATGGTGTTGGAGTAATATATATGAGCTACCTTATATTTGCTATAAAAATATCAATGATTAAGTAGAAAGTTTAAAAATACTTAATCGGCTAGTATGAACAGCAGACTTAATTTATAATCTACAAAATGACACTACCGACAAAAGAAACATTATCTTAATACTTCATATACGCCGTAAAAATAATTTAATCCCGCTGTTCTGTTTAAATTTATTTAGTTACAGTGTTGATACCAGTATATCCCGATTATCAATTTTATGTATTTACATGGATATAAAATTAAGGATGCCTTATCGGTTGATTATTGACGTATCAATGATGAATGTTAGCAAAACAATGTATTTCTTTATGGACCAACAGCACACGCCATTATAGATCCGAGCTATATATGCGTATATACAGTAAAACCTGTATACAGTGATACTTTTGACCATAGAAAGAGAGTTATTATATACAAATATACAAAGTGTAACTACATATTTAGCCTCGAATGAAGAAACGACGCCGGGAGTTAAACGTATATTGAAATGAAACATGAAACAGATATTACACAATATTTTTCCAAATTTGCAAGAGTAATTGCATGTACAAACGTATGTATATAACGCCAATAGTTGCATTAGTTGCAACTTAACCAATCATGTTTCTAGCAACATTCCCTTATTAGTAATCTAATTTATTGATTGCATCAAACGTGTTCTCAGGTACATTTTAGCGACACTGAAGGGAATTGAAGGCTTATTAACTTTGTGGTATCATTATTGTTATGTTTTTTATTGTCTACTTTTCTGAAACAATTTCCCATTGCAGTTTGGTTAATTTTTTGAGTCCATTCGAAATTTACTTCTCTAATGGAATCTCGCAAATTTCTTAAAATGCTTGGCAATATTCCCTTCTCCATATTGTTAATAACAATATCCATTACTTAGCGACAATAAGCTCTGCATGTTATGAATAACTATTAGGGTTCATTACCTGAAGTGGACAGGTTAAATTAAGACGAAGAATTGAATATTTTTTCATTTCATGATCTTTTGTTAGCTTCGCAATCTAGACCTAATAATTCAAGACTCCCAGACATGGAGAAGATTTATGTTTGCCAATTAACAACATTTTTCTGATCCATCTAGCAGCTAATATAGTTGTTATCCGGTCTTAGTAGTTTTTACTCCAAAACTAAGAAAAACAACTACTTTCATCGATATTAAAAATATCTTTCAATTCATATTTCTCCATTAACTGTTTTAAAATGGTTTCTTGCCATTTCTCAATGCTTTCTTCATTAACAGTTGCACTTTCGTCATACACAGGTTTTTGTGAAACACTAAAACGATTCTTCCTAAAATGCCACCTTTACTGGCATTGAAATCAACATTGCCAAATTATTTAGCGAATTCAAGAGTTTTTTCTTTTAATAACGTCCTTCCTGCTAAACCATCGAAGCACTGCCTCATTCACATCTTCATAATTTTTTAAAAATAGAGTTTTTGTTTTAATATAATTTTAATATGCTCAGGCTGAGACCTGGTGGCTCACTGCCCTACACACTTGGCAATTAGTCTCGGAGTTCCGAGTTCGAACCCCGGTGTTGTTTCCCAAGTTTAAAGTTTTTTGCGGTCTTTCTCCCTCTATTGCATGAAAACGCGTATAGTAAGACGATTATTGTTATGTAGCACACTAAATAGGTTTTGGAGCTTTCGCAAAAATACACACTGTGAATATTAATGACATTTTAAAGATTGTGAACCAGATTGCTGCAATCAAGAACTGGTGATACAACCTCCGAAACGGGTCGCAGGAGAAATAAAATTATATGAAATAATCAGAATGGATCATTTACTTTACTGAAAAATTTCAAACCCAAAAGCATAAAATACTAAGTTAAAGATTCAAATCAATTATATGCGAAAACATCAGACAGAGGTAAATCACAGCTTCTACAGACTAAATATAGAGCGAGTATCAGAAATAAGTTTCCAATCACATTGCAATATTACATACTATTAAAATATTAATTAATTAATAAGTATTTAGAAGATACCGATATTAATAACATTAAATAACACTATTAATAAAACAACCGGGACCATAAATCTTCGCTATAGCGAGTTAATAGCATACAATACATACAATTTCCTCTAAATTCCAACTACTAATTTCAGGAATTTGTGCTATTCGTGCAGCGCCCTTGTAATTATTCCTGTCGTACTTCGCACAGGTGTGTGTGTTGCAGCGGCTAATAATATTGCAGATTAAGTTTGGTATTTCAGAGTACTTTGAAGAATCATTTGGAATGTTAAAACCTAAATAAAGTTTGCAAAAGCAGGAAAGCAGAAAATACTAATTTCTAATATTTATTTACGAATATTTCTGGAGTATTTAATTATCGTAAGTGAGAATACTTAACATATTAATACACGTAAAAATACATCTCGAGATGATAGAGAAACTTTATATAATCTATGTAGATGCCACAATTAGTAAGCAAAAAATCGAAAGGCAAAATAAAATTATTAAAACGAAAGATAAATGAAGAGAAGTCGTTAAAAATGTTACATTTCCAAATAATAAATTCCTTGTGCTGTTCACAATCAGTACAGAAAAGAAAATTAGTAAACATGCAAGTAAAAAAATCAAACAAATGAGTAAGCAAATTAAAGAATATTCCAAACAAACATATATAAAATGAAAGAAATTATTTCCAGAATGGATCAGAATGTTATCTACTCGCGTTAGTACACATATGAGACAAAGGTATCTTGTACAGTAATTACAGGTCTAAAATTATGTTTAGGCACAACAAAGTTAATCTGACCAAGTAATGAGGGTAAATCAACACGATTATTAATTAAGTCTACTCAATATTTGCTTCTTCCCTTACGGCTATGGTAGAAATGTTTCGCTGATCATGCTGTCAGCTTCTTCAGGAGGTTTCTAAAGACTGGTGTTGTTGTCTCTTGCTTCCCGTTATATATCCCATTTCTTTTCCGCCTTGCTGATGCATAACCGTTCCGCTTAGCTGATCAGTAACCGTTCCGTTCCGTTCCACGTGTTTCACATCTTGTATCCCTCTTCGCGATTGAAGTTGTTCGTATTCTTCATTATTTCTATTGATTCACGTATTATCTTCGGGTAGTAGTGGTTGGTCCTTGCTAATACCTTAACGTCGCTGTAGTTTATCCGGTGATCTCCTTGTTGGTGCAGGTGTTCTGCTATTGCGGATTTTTCAATATGCCTGAGGCGTGCGTCTCTCTCGTGTTCTTTCACTCTGCACGAATACTCCGTCCTGTTTAACCGATGTAGCTTTTTCCATATTGGCATTTTTGTTCGTATATGCTTTTTGCTCGTAGTTTCGGTAACACGTCCTTGTTGGGAGGGAGTAGCTGTTCGATTTTGGTCACCGTATTGTATCGTGTGGTAATGTTCTTTTATACTAGGGTCACTTTTAGCCTATCGGTGACTCCGGCTATGTACTTAAGATATGCGTAACCTGCTGGTTGTTGTTGGTCTTCGTCCTTTTTCTGTTTCTGTGGTTTCCTTATATCTTTCGTGCTGTAGCCGTTCTTCTGCAAGATGTTTTTAACGTGATGTATTGCACTATTCCTGAGATGTTTGTCACTGATTTTCACCGCTCTTCTTAACAATGTGTTGATGAGGGATCTCTTGTGTTGAGGATGGTGGTGGGATATTGCATGCAGCTATCGGTCTGTGTGAGTCTTCTTCCGGTACACACTGTGGCCCAGTTTGTTGCTATCGGTGCGCTGCACTAGAACATCTAGGCATGGTAAGTTGCCGTCCTCTTCGATCTCGATGGTGAAATTAATGTTGGCATGTTATCTATTGATGTGCTGCAGGAATTCCTCTAGAGTTAGCCATACGGCAAAGGTGTCGTCTACATATATGTATGCTTCCATAAAGATGTTGGCGATTACAGGCGATAGAGGAGATCCCATTGCAGCACCACTCGCTTGTTCGTAGAATTCTCCGTTCCATAGGAAATAGATCGAAGTAAGGCAAAGTCTCGCCAAATTAATCAGATTCGGCTGTAGTCCTTTTGGTATTAGTTGTTGCTTGATAATCTCTAGTGTTTCTTCCACTGGTACATTGGTAAAGAGTGATTCGACGTCGAAAGATACTAGTAAATCTCCTTTGTTATTTCGTGTTGTTGTAGTATCTCGATGAAAAGTGTGGACGTGTTACTGAAACTACGAGCAAAAGGCATATACGAACTAAAATGCCAATGTGAAAAAGCTACATCGCTCAAACACGACGGAGTATTCAGTGCGGGGTGAAAGAACACGAGAGAGACACACGCCTCAGGCATATTGAAAAATCCGGAGCAGCAGAACACCTGCACCAACAAGGAGACCTTCGGATAACCTACAGCGACGTTAAGGTATTAGCCAGGACCAGCCAGTACTATCCGAGTATAATACGCGAATCAATAGAAATAATGGAAGAGCACTGCGGAGTCATCATACAACGAATGACGCGATTCAACGGAATGGAACGGTTACGGATCAGCTAAGCGGAACGGTTATGGATCAGCAAAGTGGAACAGAAATGAGATATATAACGAGAAACAAGAGACAACAACACCAGCCTTTAGAAACCTTCTGAAGAAGCTGACAGCGTGATCAGCGCAACGTGAAGTAAAACAGTGAATACACGACAAAACTCGAAAAACATTTCTACCATGGACGGCGGTCGTGAAAGCCTACACTCAACTATAGTTACGGCTAATGTAATCAGTGCCATGTGGTGGATAAGCAGTATCCAATTTATAAGATAAAAATCATTCTTGAATACGCTCAAGGTGCAGCTGTTGGTGGATATAAATTGGATACCAAACCAAAGACGCAAACTCTAATTTAGATCGAATGAAGGCAAAGAATAATACTGACAATGCGTTCAAATCATGGAAAGCTCTGTCAAATCATATAAGGAAGCCGAGAGATTTATATGTGAAATAGCATGTATTCGAAATGTGCGAGTTACAAGACAAATGTGAATCAATTGTGTTATTTTTCGAAATGACGTTTCCAGAAACTACGTACTGAACAAGATCATGGCGTTTGGTGACAAATAGCACTGTACGTTTGTCTGTATTTAGGTGAATACGATTGTTAATACACCAATCATAAATCATGGCAAGATTTTTCTGCAAAATGAAGCAGTTAGCTGTAGATGTGATACTACAGGATATTTTCAAATCATCAGCATGTGCGAGAAGTCTACAGTCAAGGAACAGTAAAAGGTCGTTTATATGAGTATTAAAGAGTAAAAGATCCAAATTATATCCTTGTGGAACACCTCTTGGGGCAGTGAAATGATTGAAGAGTATCCACTATAAATGCTTAATAGCGTCGTTGCTTGCTCGATACTTCATCTTCTTTTAAAATTTGTTTAATTTGAACACGAAAATAGTTTAGCTAACAGAGATCGCACCTATTGAAATTTTATTTTAATTTAAGCGGATATTTGAAATTTCTGAGGAAGTACACTTGAGCGCTTAGTATCATTCAACGTTATTGTTATTGCGCGTTATCCTTTATTGTATAGTAGTTAGACTTAGACACTTTATGTTTCCCAATTATTTTTGTTCTTTTCTCTCACAATTTGTATACTGAAACTGATATTCGAAATAAGGTATCGGAGTGTGAAATAATAAAAAGATGAATATGTCTTCATTTAGTCTTAGTTTATCTAAGTAAAACCAATCTAAAAGTTACCCACAAGAGTTTTGTTATTACTATTGTTATGCATTATCTTGTTTCCACTATTATTATCATTGGTATTATTATTAGCAATTGCAGGTTCTTACAGACTATGTTTCATCTATTATCGCTGTAAATTTATACCCGATTTACATGACCAATTCTATATTGTTAAGCAATTGGTCAAGTAATAGCTGTTCATGATTGTAAAATTATATAATTTATGTGTTATTGCATAATTAATTAATAATAATTAATTGTGCTTTTCCATGTACTTAACATAGAGTGCTTTCAATTAAATGTATAGAATTATTCGAAAATTAAGTTACCAGTTAGAAATAGCAGTACTTTTGCCAAATTTTTAGATTCGGCTAAAATAAAAGCAATAAATTCTTTGTAAAGAAATCTGGCTTTCTTTCTAAAAGGAAAATAAATGTGACCAAAACCGTGATGAATGAAAATTCATTTTCAGTTTATTGCTCAATCTATGTATTATTCGATATCTTGTTAATACGTTGATATATTGTTTATTAGATTCATGGTAGCATTGAGTAGGGCCAACATAGAGGTAAAATCATTTTAACAGGTATCGGTTAAAAATTGTTGTCAGTAGTCAAAACCGCAGTATGACACTTATTTTGAAATTGGATTATATCTATAGAAAGAAACCTCAATACCTCTAAACCATAATGACATCTATGTGAAAGCGAGCGTTAATAGATACAGCCGTTTCAAATTAGAAACTTATATATTAAGATGACCATATATATGTAACTGTCGTTACTTTAAATTGGCTCTTAATATAGATATCTTCCCATAATTTAAGTTGCGTATCTTGTGATGAAGGCAATACAGGGCGTATTAATTTTGCGTATGGCTTAAGCTTCGTAGAAGCCACTACCTAACCGTAATTTGCACCTTTTGATGAAATTATCACGGTAAGATATGCCGACAACTGTAACTACTATTACTACAAAATTTAATGAAAATACTTTCTCCATATTTGTTGGATTAAATATAGCAGTATTAAACGACATTAGTTGCAAACATAAAGTAACATAAATTCTTATAATTGGGTCCTGATGCATACATGTCTTCACTAAGTTCGTATATATACATGACAGTACAAAACTAATCACAACTTCTATGAACATCTGATAACCCACAAATGTCGAAACTAGTTAATAATACCCTCACAGTTTTTCATTTTTGCTAAATCTTCATTATTTTACGCATTGAGTTCAACTTTACAAAATAAATTGCTCACCAAAACGTTATGTCGCATTATGTACAGCAAAAACACTATAGGTACTGAATACATGTTTAACGTAACCTGCTATTGGTATTAGGTTTATATAAGAAAGGTATTTTTACCCATTATTGGAAAATTTCAAACGAATTTTTACATTTACCCAATATTATCAAAAAAGAAATAAAAGATAAAAAAATAAATTGATTTTATCTCACGTGAATTAAGTGCATTTTTATTTTAAGATGATTACAAAATCCAACATAAGATAAGTATTAACGGATAGCTATTTAAGAAAAACAAATGTGTATCGCAGTTAAGTAAGTCTAAGAAATCATTCTAGGGAGAGATAAAGATAATTCTACGTTTATCTTTTAAATCTAATAAAGTATACTTACTGAAATGTTATTTTTATGTCTCTAAATGTCTTACTTTCTCCGAGATCACATTATTTTCGATTTATTTACTTTAACCTGACACATGTGTATAAAAGAATAATTATGTACAATGTATATCCGGTAAAAAGATTTTAGTCAAAATTGTTAATCACCTTTATAAAATTATAAACAAATGTATTTACAATATCTAAAGTGGCACATTATACATCACATCAAAAACGCATTAATATCGGACAAGCAAATAAGCAAGAAGTGTTCTGAAAAAAGTATTATAATACTAGAAATTGCTCTAATCCATAAAATTTAGAAAATGTTGAAAAGAAACGAATATCTAAAGAAGCAACCTAAAATTTCAAACAAGTTCAATTTGCGAATAAAGAACACAAAAGTTACGCAGATTACAATTTTGTTTCAAAATTCAACAGTAAACAAGGCAGAAGAAAGTTTAAGTTAATTTTACGGGGAATAATAACATACTCAGCGAAATTTGTAAATAACTTGTATTTGTATAGTTCTATATAAACCTTTAAACAGAATACTTGGTTTTCCTAATATCTTCAGCAAATTTGTTACATTTTATACAGAGAATATTTACAATAATAGTAAGTCAAAACAGCGAAATTTCTGTACGTAATTGCGCAAAATAACGTTACCTTTGTAACGGTTGTGATGTTGTGTGAAAATATTGTTCTTTAACATCATTTGAAATCTTGTTTAATTCAACTTTACTAAAACGTTCTTTTATAACGTTAATATAACTACAGCATGAAAAGTAATTTTCTAAGACAATTGAAATCATTGGTTACAATTATACGTTTATTTAACATTCCTGCCGTTTGTTAGAAGTAAGAATATAAAATTATCGTTATTTTTGTAACGTGTATTCAAGCATAGCAACATTATAGTAATGTTAATTCAACCAATGTGCTCTCATTGACTACGCTATACGAAATTGATGACACTTATTACAATAGACCGGATTATATGCAAAGTGCATATATTTTATTTTATTTATTTATTATATTTTACGTCTATTTGTCTTATACTGACTTAACGCTAATTAACTTAAATCAGTGTAATATATCTACATATAGACGTAAAATATAATAAATAAATAAAATAAAATATATGCACTCTGCATATAATCAGGTCTCTACTTATTACTAATGATGTGAAAACACTACAATTATTTATTATTGCTCCTATCTAATCTCACACATAAATGAATTAAGTTACTTTACAACTCAATAGAAGTGGTACTTGAACTCAGAGTAATAATAAGAACTGTTTGTCACTGTATTCACGATAAACGTTAAATTTACTATAAAATAACCTAATTGGCTTAGTTATACGATCAGTTGTGTGCTTTCATGCATACCAATTAAATCGTACACCATATAATTTTATTATAGCTATTTACGAATCATGCCGGCTAATTTCTGGTTGAAAGACCGATAAAATGCCAGACACAATTTAACCAAATACGCGTAATTATTACTACGTCAGAATGGGGACAGTTTTCCCATCCGGCTTTAGGAGCGCGGATATTTATTGATTGCTACTTGTTTCACTTTCTATTGATTAGATTTCCATAATCTATTCATGCAATTCATGAATTATTTATGCGTTTTGTTCTTCTCAGTTGGCATTAACTTGGAACAACAATGAATAAAATAGTAGAAAATATTTTAAAACGTCTGTACTTATTAGTTTTTAGTCAATAAGTTTGGATGGGAACTCTATAGGTATTACAAGTAGTTTTGCTATCAAAATTTCCAAAACAGAGTCAAGTACACAGAGGACCTTCTTGTTAACTTTTAAAAATATATCAACTGTTTGATATCATTCGGAAAACTGTATATTTTTAATAACTCTTGTTTTCTTATTTTCTTTGTTATTATACTACGCAAATGTAAAGAGAAATGGATAAGATCACTAAGAATTGATAGTGCGAGTTCTACTTAAAGGAGAAATAAAACAAACTAATACTAATTTTAAGAATAGGTTTTGACACGCTGTTGTGTAATAAAGTATTTGTAATGGCAGCCTATTCTCTGAATCACTGCTGATATTCTTCTTAGCAATGAAGGGTAAAGACTGCTGACAAAATCAACCGAAGTCTTATAACACTCCTCTTGTAAGATTTTAAAACAGTCATCGATGTTGCAATGTAACATTCCAGCATTTTTTTCCTGCAAAATACTTGTAAAATTATGTTTGAGTCAGGGCTACAAAGTTACTATACAATTTTCGGTACAGCTCCTTTTGCTTTTAAATAATTTGTCACGTTTCTTCTTGGATACTTGGGATCATTGTAGTAACCAGATACTGTACTGTATTTTGTGCAAATAACGTTCAACGTTGTTTATTCTTTTGATAATTCTAACACTAGCAACACGCCAGACGTAGTTACACGAATCCACGAAAAAACAGGACTGCCTCTATGCTTAATTATGGTTTGAACACATTAGAATTGCATCTTTCACATGACCTTCTGTGACTATGCTGTTAGTGTCTTGCATATATTCATGCACAATACTTTTGTGATGTTTTGCCTGCTCGAATCATTTTTGTTTGCTGCGTGGTGGAAGCAACAGTGTTCAAACATCTGCATGAATGTCCTTGCATACAAAGATGACAGTATTATATCAAATATACTTCGCAATAGATTCTGTTCTCATCTTTTATATTTTTATCTCCAACTTCTCCTGCATCTTTTTAATAAAATTAATGCAACTCTTTGCGAATTTTTGTCTACAATACAATACTACTATTCTGGTTTTTTCAACCATTTTCTTGGCAAAATGAAAACCATCCACAAAGTGATTAATTAATATTTATAAACAGATAAATGTTGTGAAAGTTAGGTATAATATATTTGCATGTTATTCTGCCAATAAGCATTTTCTATCTAGAAAATCACGCGATACTCACCAAAAATTCATATATAATTGCTAGTTATGTCTTTATATAGAGAGTTATTATAAAACGTACAAAGACGAAATCAAAAATTACAAGAAAACGACATAAAACAACACAATCAAATGACAATATTTTGTGCTTTTCAAAAAATGTATGACGCTCGTAATACAAAGGTGGAAATATGTAGTGGCAAGAATTTTAATATATTAAATGGATGGGGAAGGGGATAGATCCCAAAGTCGATGTAAAGAAGTAATACACTGTTCATTCAATTCCGTGGTATCATTTTGCTCATGGTTTACGTTTAAGCATAAGAAGGTATCTAAAATGTTTATAATACCACTTCCAGATTGATGAATGTATTCTAAAATTAAATCTTTCTTAAATCGGACTAGTCAATTGCTTTGATGATACTTATATGCAAGGGCCATTCGAAAGGTAAGCAACGTCTCTTTCTCGGACATTTATTAGTTGTGAGAATGAAATAATTGTTGTACACTTACAATGAAAACTAGACTGCTCACCGTAACCTCTGTTTTAGTTCAAACACGTTAGCGTAACCGAATTAATTAAATTCAGTCCGTTATCACTAGTGATGAGGCTTTCGTCCACAAAAAATCTTTTATTTATTATTATAACGAGGGCCCTGCCGCCTTTGCCGCATCTCGATTTTCACTCGTCTCTATCTTTCGAAACTTCCTTCTTTATTGCTCTGTCTTTCATGGCTTTCTCCATTCCTCCATGATGAGCGACATCATCTCTTCTCCCTCTATTTTATGGTCAATAATTTAGTGTTCTCCTTGGCCATTTATCTTTACTCATTCTTTGTACATGTCCATAACATATAAGTTGTCTCGTCGTATCTCTTCGTTTCTTACATGTTCCAATTTAAATACTCCGCAGACTCTTCTCAGGAAGCCCATTATATAAGTTCCATATTACATTAATGTACCTGGTATTGCGTCCCACTCTATTTAAAACTTCAAACACTTTTTTGGGTACCGTATCAAAAGCCTTTTCTAACTCTATAAATACTAGGTCGGTAAGTTTCTAACTCTGCGTTTTTCCAATACTTGTTGTATTTGGATGTACAAATATATTGTCCACGCATGACCGTCCCGCTCGGAAGCCGTTTTGCTCTTTTATTTGTTCTAAATCACCTCTTATTCTTTTATTTAATATACGACCGTGCAGCCTTCCCATTGCACTAATTACCCTTATTCCCCTCAATCGTTCGAAGAAGAGAAAGAGACGTTACCCGCAAAGCACTAATTTAGCTATAATACTGCGGGCGCTCAGAAACGTCCCACCTCCAGCCATTGAAGCTATACACATGTGAACGCAATTGAATGCGGACTTATAGCCATGACTTGCCGTTTAGTATGTTACCACGTATTTTCCAGGCTAAAAGATTTCTATGCACTAGCCACGTCACAACCGAGAAAGTCGTTAGTGATTAATACCAGCAATCGAATTTGAAACAGGTACAGAAAGACTTCTATAACCTTATGATAAGTATAGGAATCATACTAAATGTATAACAAATTTTGTTTCATTCTCTCATTCTGTTCCTGAGAAAGGAGTGAAGCATTATAATTTTACTGTGTTCGTTTTCCTATTATTATACCGTTGCCGTTCTTGGATCCTTTATTATACTGAACCAGTGCTGTATCATATTCGTTTTTCTTGTTCGCATATTACTCACATTCTTGCTTCTGTTAAGTTCTCTAGCACATTTGTTTTTAGCGAATAAATTCCCAGGATTTCTATTTACTTCACCACCCCCTTATTTCACTTATTTATAGTACCTACCCATCGTTTACATCGATGAACAACTATTGCTTATCGCAGGTGTTCCCGGTGGGTTTAATTATAGCAAAGGCCACGTCGGTATAAAATTGCCGTATCATATTAGATTCAAAAGAACTATCGTCGATACGATTAGCATCGAATGATGCAGCCGGAGGAGATGTCTAATTGTAACACTGTTACAATATTTTTCCGCTTGTTCTTCATGGTAAATAAAAATTAAAAATATATAGATTAGTAATGAAGATTACGAAGCAATTATACTATTCTAACAAATACCGCATTGCACAGCAGTAATGTTATTTGGAGTATCGTAAATGAAAGCTTGTATAAATAGAATCCAAGATCCACTCAAAGATATGAAATCATCCACGGCAAGATTGTTAATCTGCGGTATATTACGAATGCGACTTTTTATGAGCACTAGTAATGTGTAGACACAAATATTAGATTCTCAACTTTAATGTGCAATCCTAACTTTATTTACTCATCGACGCCATACATTATATTCATTACTTGAAATCGTCTGATGTTATGGTAGTATATAATATTACTTCAAACATATTCAACTGGTCTTTACATTTGATTTTACAACCTTTAACGTCAATCGTTCGTTAGCAGATGGATTTTTTAAAGCGTTTTAAAGAAAACAAAACTTCCAGTATTTAAAAAAGCGACGAGGGTTTGGACAATCTCAATATTATCGGCCATATCAAGAATGTTGGGAAAGGTGCTGCTTAGTTTTTGATCAAATACCTACCAGAATACTAACTAGAACTCTGCATGAAACCAATAAACTGTGCGACAATATAAATAGAAATGTATCGCTGTTTTTATTGATTTAGATAATGCGTTTAATATAGTTAATTACTCGCTTTTACTTGTTAAACTCAATGCATACCATATCGGTAAACCTGCCTTAAAATCGATAGAATCTTGCATCAGAGACAGGAAGCAAGCAGTAAATATCAAGGGCTTGTCCCTAAAGAATTACAGTTGACGTATGGCATGGCTGAAGGATCGGTAATGTTTATTACATTTGTTAATGACCTGCCAAATATATCTTCTATTAGCAACATTGTTTTATATGTGGATGGTAGTAGCTACTTTTCTTATACAAACACCAAAGAAGCTGTAATTTCGATATACCAACTAAATTTTCGCCTTAGTGCAATGCAAATATGCAAGTATTTGGATTTGGGTAACACTCTTCTTGTTCTCTACACCTGGTGTTGCCGTTCTAAAAGAGAGTTTGATTATGAAGGTCAGAAGAAAGTCTGTAAAACAAGCGCAGTCGAATAAATTCTTAGAGATCCATATTGAAGATGGTTTATTTACACTGGGAGCCACATGTGAATCAACTTTTTTCTAAGTTCTCTGTGATCTGTTACAAATTGTATATGCAAACATTTTACATGCATTCTATTATGCTAATATTTATTCTAGGATATCTTTGCAACAAAATATTTTTTCAACAGATAAAATCAGTGAGATATTGTCGATATTAATAAAGCAGAATCTTGTGAACTCGTCTTTACAGAGCTGAAAGTATTAACTCTAGTCAATGTTTACATATACGAACTTCAAATGTACGAGAAATTATTTCTAAGTAAGGTCCGTTTGTGGATACCTTTTGAAATTTTTGCCCGCGCATGAGAATAAGTTGGCGAACAGGCTACTGTACAACTCAACGCATTTGCATCCATTGTGTTAGTCCGTTTCATAACGGGACATTAAAATGTTTAAAAAACAAACGAGTGACCAGCCAACTATGAAATACGGCTAGTCTGGTCAGCTATCTGTAATTTTGTTATCTTCAGGAGTAACAAATGCGAAGCGGACTGTAAAATAAAAATGACCCCGAATAAATGGGTATCATATTATCACAAGAGGTTTCTAATGTTATGAAGAAGGTAAAAAAAGATGAAAAACTCGTTGTTCGTTGCAGTAAATGCTTAAAACTGAAAAAAAAAACATATAAAAATAGATAATTGAATGAATATTCACAATAGAATTTTTAGAAAATGTTTACTTGTTTAATTTGTATTGCAAAACAAATCCTACTCAAAAAATAACCGTCGTACATGAAACTAGCATTAAGTAACTTTGTAACAACAAATAGCTTTCAAGAATACAACGCCAGGTACTTACATGTTCGTGATCATCATCCTGTACCATATGAGTCACCCTCATACACTAGGTTATACGACAATGTTTCACTCAACATAAAATCAATTGCAAATAATGAATCTTCTTTTCAAGCATTATTTCGTGTCATTATCAGTATCCATTATCTTACGCGACTTGTTTTGTGCCATATATGAAAGATTAATAAGCCTCAACAAATATCACAAGGATCTGATTGGCTTTTACTTGAAATTTTAATAGTAGAACTGAAAAGATTCTCAGCAAAATTATTGAGAGCACATATTTAACCTTGAGTACGATTATCAACATTTCTCAGAAGACGTAAAGCTGTTGGTAAATATGAAACTGTAAACCAATTAATACCGTGTATTTTAAGCCCAATTTATACAGAATCTACTGAGTATCTTTGAAAATGCGAACCGCAGTTGCTCGCGAAACGTCAGGGATAAAAAAACTAGTGACACAGCGGAATCCGACAACCGTTATAACTATGATTCATTTATTATTAACTTGCTTAAACGAAATTTGTGTATTTTTTATAAGCCTCCAAGGACGCGGTGACAGAGATGGGACAGAAAAACACAGGTCGAATTTAAAAAAACTTAAGGATATAATTTCCATTTTAACTGTCAAAATTGTACTTTTTAACGAAACACCAATTACTTTAGAACATTTAAAACATCATTTGATAACATTACTCTGCAAAACTTCTCTGCTCGAAAGTGTAAGTCAAAACTACTGATTCTTGACGTATGCTCTCTTGCCCATCTACTATAAAATTATTTAAGCAAAGAGTCAAATATTTGAAAATTTTATATACTCACCTCTTATTTTTCTCTATAATGTTCCATGCAGATCACACTACATTACTAAATTAAAGGTAAATATCTAATATGTATTATGCTTTTAGATATAAATCTTAAACACAAATGGGCACGTTTTCTATAAAATTGATAACAAACTTAAACATGTCATTCATTTACTCGACAGATGAAATCGTATTAAATTTATCAGCGCCTTAATTCCAATGTGATTAGCTTGAAATAACAAATAGAATTGATTGTTTTCTAGTTAAAAGAAATGTTTCGCATACACAACGAATTAATCGTTATCTGCGTGACAGGTTCTAATTTATTGTTTTTCTGCTCACTGGGCACATAAAGGCCAGTTAAATTGAGAAAGGACAACAACCAAGACTTGTACATACGTACTGCTTTCTAATTCCCATACAATTCTAATTTCATGATATAGCCACATTGCAACTAAGTATCTATTATTTAAAAAATTAAGCTTCTGTATTTCTTGGTTAATTTCATATAATTAGTTAAATATTTTAGTATCTAATTGCTAATGCCCATTGTATCAGGGAATTATAACATCGCAGCACATTACTAAAATTTTTAAAACACAATTTGAATTTTCAAACGAAATACTATCAAATAATATGAGAAAAGAATTAAACTGAATTTGCTTTTCAAATAATTGGAAATTAAATAAGTAACATAGCATATAGTTCAAGTTCTAAAATATTTTCGCAATACCCACTTGCCTAATGTTTGGTACAAAAAGAAAGGAGACAAGAAACTAATACTACCTCAAGATGTTCGATGTGTTATAGTTATACACATTCCCCCATAAAAATCCTTACTTTTCAAGTTCTTTTAAATTTCGGATGAGAACCAAGATGAAAAACCGAATTTGCTTAATAAGTATTTTGGTATCGCTTCTTATATCAAATAAAGTAAGGTACGAAATTTGATAATCACAACGTCAACATCAACACAGCTTTCGTGAAAGTGTATGTATCAATATAATTCCTCATAAAGGTTTGGAAAATTTGCTGTTCGGAAATTATATCACATTTAAGGGAAAATTTACGGTGACTTAAATTCCTCGGTGATATATAGATCAGTGTGATATGCATTTCTTAGCAATTTTCATGTTCAACATCCACGACTCAATTACACAACCGCAAGACTTGACAAAACCACATTCAAAAGGTTATTGTCTCTATTTAAGCCGATATTAAAATATTTCATACGTAAGTTGAAATCATTAACGAACAAGATTGACCTACCGCCTAATAATACCAGTAATTATAATAAACTAGCAGATAGCAATATATGATTTTAACATATTTTCTGAAATTTAAACGCGAAAAATTAAAGCTTGAGTACCTAGTATAGTTTATCTTATTTATAACTATTTTCAAAGATAAAGTGTCGCTCTAAAATCTGATTTTCGCCGTATTTATAATAACTGGAACAAATTAGTACAAATTTACGTTCGATTTTCATTGCCAATATTGTAATATTATAATATATTACAATATTGGTATATATATGTATATATATATTATTTATTATTAAATAAATTGGCCATCCAATGGAAGAGATAAACGTTCACTTAATTTATGTACTAGTGCGTACTGAAATGTAAATGTTCAGCTTCGAAGGTGTAAATAGCAGCCACGATACTGAAGCTACAAACAAAATGTATCTTTCACGTCACAAAATTATGTTTAGATGATTATGGGTGTCATTTTGCTTATTAGTTATGTTTTTTTATAATAGTCAAATATACAGTGCTTTCAGATAAACATGCATTAAAAATAAAAATATTGTCACATTTTAAATTCGTGATAAGTATAATTTGCCATATAGACATTTGCTCCATGATTAAATCTGAAGATTTATTTAGCTAACAAACTATACAAAAAGACAGTAAACAAAGGAATTCAATATAGAATCAATTATAGTACTCAACAATATACATGTACAAGTACATCTTAAAGGTCCAAATATTACTATTGTTAGTTTTAATTTCATATGGTAAAGCATTATAGAACATGACACCACTTACAAATATGTTTTTGGAAATCTGGATTCTATGAAAAGGGGTAATATAAAAGTCATTGTAGTTTCTAGTGTTGTAAGCATGAGTATCGTGAACCGTTTTCAATCTTTCACTAAGTCAACTTGGAAGTAAACTATTTTTCATTGCATGTATATACAGTAGACTTTTAAATAATTCTTTGACAGACATTCATTAAATTAAGTGTAATTAACATAAGGTGATGTAAGAAGAATTGAAAATGCGTAAATCTGCAGTTCCTCATCTAATCCTTTCGGTAAGATATACCTATTATAGTACAGCTATTATTCCAAAAATTCTAGCAATATGCTTTATTCAATGTGAAATGCGACAGTTTCAAATGGCATCACTTGCAAACAGCAACTTTTTAATTACATCTTCGTATAAACATGTTTCCACCTAGTTCATACATTTATATACACGAAAGTATAGGAACAATTACCATCTTCCAAAATCATGTTGGTGGGTTGTAAACCATGAAATGGGCCTGTATATAATAGGACAGCTTTTCATTTTAATTATACCCCTCTTACGTTACGCATTACATTTAACAAGTAAAACTATCAGCTACAATTACACACCAAAATGTGTTCTCGCAATGTGCGTCAGACAGCAAATAAAATTACATAGTAACTGTCTTTCCTATACAATACTGGAATTTTTACGTATTATTGTTAAATCGGTGGGCTAATGATAAGAGGGTCTGCACTTGAATTTGGCGACTCACGTGTCGTGCATTTGAAACCAACGTCTGTCAAGCATAGAGGCAGTTTATATATTTTAACTTTGTTTACTGCCACTCGAAATAATTTAGTCATATTCATACTGAACCAGGTTCCGAGATTTTTCAACCAAAAAATATGTCTTCTACTCCTGTGCTACTCCTCTTTCCCACTATTTTTCCCTGCAGAATATACTGCAATAGATGAAACCTGTTCTAATTTCCCATTATGTGTCCGAATTATTGTAGTTTCGAAATTATCATGGTATTAAAGAGTTCGTTTTGCTTACTGATCCTTCTCATAATGTTGATGTTTCTTATGTGTTCCGTTATCATCATCAACTATTTTAGGTGGTTCAGGTCTTGTGCCGTAAAATAAGTCAAAATATGTGTCAATATATGTTTTCCATGGGGCCGTTGGGCTACTCACCACAAAGAAAAAACGCAATTGAAAATTATTCTTTCCATGGTTGGTCATGACGTCAAGCAACCAATGTTCTGCAGTGTAAAATTACAGAACATTTATCCCCGTGAGCATGTGTGGATTATATCATATTTTAGCAATGGGATTTAAAAGTGCAAAAATAGCATCAAGATACCATGGTCTTTCCTTTAAACGATGTTGACCCTGTACCATAGCTCCATTATTACAGCACGTAACAACAAACTACGCGCTATTCAATTATTTTATTTTTTTTATAACTACTGCACCAACGGAGACGTAGTAAAATAATATTTTTTTACATTACGGCCGCGTTTATATATTCATAACAATAAAAGAAGACTATTTGCCTGAGCAAATGCTGAAACTACTAACGTATGTACATATATAATTAGCTAAATGTAGACGATTAGAAGTAAACAAATACCAAACGTTCCCATGAACAACGAACGTAGTAGAAACAAACATTCTGATATTCCGAAAATATTTATGTACATGTTATTGTTATATGTTTATGCTCATTTTTTAGTCTAAGATATAGTTTGTATCATAATGCATGGTATTTACGATCAGATTCAAGCTTGTATCAAGATTAGTTTAATTTCCTGTATTTTGGTTACGTCTTATAAATTACTACCCCCACTTTGAACAAGGCCATTGGTATGTTTTAAAACCTACAATCTACAAAGCTATCTTATGGGAAAATGTCAAGTAGCTAAGTCCCGGTGTTGTCGAATCAAATTTTAAAAGCGACATTTATCCATAAAGCGGTACGCCAGTGAAACTTTCCATCCACAGCATCCAAGTATATATTCGATGGAGAAATTGTGTTCGGTTTTCCGTCTGTGCTCCAGATAGCAGAAACTTTAACACGGGGGCGGTAGTCGTTGTTAGGGGAACTGAGTAAATAATGGGGGATCGCCGATCTCCTTCTCTCTCTCTTGCGTAAAAGTAAAGGTCAAAGGTTACAGTTTGGGAATACATGAGCCGCTTTCAATGCTCCTCTGCGCTTGGAGAGATATTTCTAAAAGGGCGATAAAACGTCATATTTAGACGAAAGGCGCCATAAACTGAGAACATAGAGTAGTAATAGACATAGAAATGACGCTTCTTTCCTCAAGTAATAGTAAAATAGTCGACACATGTACATTTGGACCACCATTTTATGAGTAAATTTCTTACAAATTGTTTTTTGTTGACCAACAGTAATTGAACTATTAAGTTTCGTTTTATGAACCAAAACATATCAAAATATCTGCAAACATTGGCTTTATTGTTGTCGTGATCGTACCTAGTGTACATAGTATAATATTGATTATATGATGAGGGTGATTAGCAACAATTCCCTATTAGACGTATCTCTAGAAGTAAACTATCGTTTCGAAATTTTGATGCAATATATTATGACAAAGATCTGTCATGAAGTTTAACAAAGTGCAGTCTATAATTCGTATTTGTTCTTTCATGAAAAGAGTTTGTGTTTTCTATGTACTTTTAATGTGAGTGTATATGTATACACATAAACATAGATAAGAAATCTTGCCAATAAAAAATTTGCTTGATATCTAAAGTTAATCGTCTGTCACTAAACTTCATCAATTTATAGAAATCTATGTTTACACCAATATTACTCATGTAATATCTGGGAGTTAATATGTATGCACACATTTTCCAGGTAACCACTTTCTCTTAAATTTCAAATGTAATCGACCATTTATTTTGCAAACAAATCAATTACAAAGTTAATTATAGAGCCATGTTAGAAAGCCAATAGTGCTTTTTATTTGCTGGAAACCTTCCCATCTTCTCGTTTACAAATATTAAAATTTCCAATAAACACATTAGGAAATTCATGAGAATCCAAATACATTACATATAAAACTAGTATAATGCAGCAGGCGACTATTCATTTTCAATATAAAATTTTCTCGAGTTAGTAAATATTGAAAAGAAAGTTATTTTTAGACATTTATAGATTACCCTTCATGAAATACCGGCTAACTTTCCCGGTTTCAACTAATAATTGTAGTTTTCGCACAAACACGTAAGGATTTTATGTTGCGTTTAAAAAAAAATGTATATATTCATCTTGTCGAGAAAGAAAATCTATGTACATAAAAATATATATAGATATTTTTAAAATAAAGAGCACACATCGATTTCAATGATTTCTGGTCTGGTTAAATACGAGGGGAGGTCCAGAAGTTCGTGGAATAGAGGGAATAGAGTGGGGATAGAGGCGCTCGCTAGGTGTCATTCTGATTGACAACTCGTCATTAGTATATAAGTTAAGTTGCAGCGCTATAGCGTCAGTCGTTTACGAATAGTTGCCTGCTAAACAAGTCAACCGGAAGAAAACTGAACTGGAGGAAATTGAACACCGTGCTGTGATAAAGTTCCTTACAAAGCAAGGAAAGAACGCTCAAACCATATTGAATGAAATGGCAACCGTTTATGGGGAACAGTGCCCTAGTAAGTCAATGATTTATAAGTGGCATGGTCTTTTTAAACATGGTCAGGTGTCCATTGAATGCAACCCCCGCTCAGGACAGCCAGTTGAGGCCACCACATCAGACATCGTCGAAAAAGTGAAACAATTTCTACTGCAAGATGCCCGTTTGAAGAAAAAATATTATCTGCATTAGTTGGAGTACCATTTTGCGTATCCTACATGACCACCTGGGTATGACAAAAGTCAGTGCAAGATGGGTACCGAGAATGCTCATGCCGCTGCAGAAACAGCGGCGCGTCTGTGCGTCCAAACAATTTTTGGAGCCGTGTGGAGACAAACCTACACAGATTTTGGAGCGGATTGTTACCGGAGATGAAACATGGGTTCATCACTTTGAGCCTGAGTCCAAACAGGAGTCCATGCAATAGCATAAAAAGGGGACACCACCGCCAAAGAAATTCAAAGCGTCAGAATCGGCTGGAAAGTTGATGGCTACTGTGTTTTGGGATTGTGAGGGGATATTAAGGATTGATTACAAAGAAAAAGGTAGGAGCATAACCGGAGAATATTACGCAGCGATATTAGAAAAATTAAAGGAGGCCATCAAGGAAAAACGTCGAGGAAAATTGACCAAGCGTGTGTTGCTTTTACAAGACAATGCGCCGGTTCACAAGAGCAAAGTTGCAATGGCTGTTCTGCACAAGCATGGCTTTCAGTCAATAGTCCATTCACCCTACAGTCCAGACCTGGCACCTAGTGATTTTTATTTGTTCCCCAATTTAAAAAAAGACTTACGTGGAAGAAAGTTGTCCGACGACAATGAAGTAAAGGAGGCAATTTTGAGGCGAGAGATACAAAATATTTTTATGATGGTTTAGAAAAATTAATACATAGATCTAATAAATATATTGTGCTTAAGGGTGATTATATTGAAAAGGAAAAATAGATTCATTGTTTTATTTTATTTAAAACCCTTTCATTCCACGAACTTCTGGACCTCCCTCCGTATATTAAAAAAACTTCAATATTACGTTGCCTATTGTAGATTCATCACTGTCAAATTTTGCTTTTATTTTACCAAAAGCATTAGATACTTACACTAACAAAAAAAGTTCTTAGCTTCTCCAAGTTCCCTATGGTACAGTTTTGCAGCAGATGTTTAACTTAGGCTTATTATTCTACAGATTGAGGAATGTTTTCAATTCAGTTTCTTTTGAAACAAAATATTTGAATTTGAAAAAGTTTACTTTCATTGCGATTTACGAATTACGGCTTTAAATTTTCACCGAAATTATTTTCTAATTCTTTTTCTAAATTAAAATACGAAAAATTCTGGCTAATAGAAAACTAAACTAGCGAATGGAATGCATTGATTCGTTTTACTTCTTGAATAGAAATGAGCACCGCTTCTAGACTACCACCGCGAACCTATATTTGGGTTAAGTGCTTTAAGTCGAATATGGATATTTGTTGTAGATATTTGCCGACGCAGGATGACCAAATTTTCGCGAAAGGCAGGTAATATGGCAGATTGGATATAGTTCAGTTTACAGTCGAGAGCGTAATGTATCTGAATTATGTGAACTGCATATATCAATTCTGAATAGAGCCTGTTAAACATGGAAATAGTTCAATTTCAAAAAGGATATTACGTTTTACTTGAATAACTTGATTACCGGTTAATCGATGCACGGTGCTTGCGCAACGCAATTGTGTGAATGCACTATAGCTTCTTAAATAATGAGTTGATACGTACAGTTAATGTTTCACAATATGGTAATAATCTATAATACAACTAAATAATCCGCGGCGCTTTCTGTTAAAGATACTACCTTTGTTGTTTTTAACGGTAAAGATGCAGTAGTAAAGAAGTAGAAAATAATAAAAATAATACAATTTTCTTGCAATTTCCAATGTAATTAAATTTCCGAAAAAATATCGGTCTCGGAGGGGACTTGAACCCAACATCTCTACATCTCCGGTGTAGCGTGTTAAACCAATTGCACCACGAGTCCATTGAATCCAAGTCGCCTTAAATCCCCCTAGATGTCACGATGCCAGTAAAGGCGACTTGGATTCAATGGCCTCGTGGTGCAATTGGTTTAGTACGCTACACCGGAGATGTTGGGTTCAAGTACCCCCCCCCCCCCTCCCGAGACCTATATTTTTTCGGAAATTTAATTACGTTGGAAATTGCCAGAAAATTGTAATTTTATCATTACTAATGCCAAGGGTCGTTTAGTATTGATATTCATATTAATATTAGTACTAGTATGGATGTTAGTTTAAGTAGAAAATAGGTTAGTTACACTAAGCAACCTTTCTAACTACATCTTTGATATATTTTCTCTCTTATAATACTTAATATTAATCTTCTATTTTGGAATTTTACTTAAGATTTTTATCTTGCAATTGACTTTTTAGTAGTTCGTTTCGAAGTATATTTGAAAATAGTACCCTTGAAGCCTATTTAGTTTTGGGCTATCTTAGAATAGGCTCTTTGTCGAGTCTATTGGGTCTTGACCTATTTTGCGAGGTACCCCATAATCTACATCGCAATAATTAAAGTATGATACTATGAGAGCATCAGGTAGGCGTTTCTTCGATATTATAGGTAAACAGTTCCTGTGAGAGTAAGGTCTTTTAATACTGAATCAGAATAGATCAGAAGTAATGGTACTGTTAAGATTACTCATTTTTCAATTCTGACAGTCCTTTGCGCGCTACGTCTCAAAAGGCAATATAATAATGGTGAGAATAGCATTTTCCTTTTGACGCTGTATTACGGCATTTATATACAGACATAATCTCGGCAAAGAGATATCTACAAACCTTCATTCCCCCACTATAGCTGTAACCATGATGTGGTAGGGCAACAGCGAAGTACTGCTTACGGCGAACGTCTGATAGACTAATTGTAGGGAAATACTGCAGCGAGAAAGGATAACGGGAGACGCACATGCGTATTATAACCGTTGACTTTGCTCAGATTATGGCGGTATATATACAAAGTAGTAGCCACACAGCTTTAGCATTTTATTTCATTTTTTTAGCTTCGATAAGCAAGCGACAGTTTACATGTTTTAAAGGATACAAAATCCTGACGATTTAATAAGTACTAATAGAGAGTTGCGAAGAGTGTATACTCAATCTCATTTATCGTGCCAAAAAGGATAGCAGTCTTACAGAGATTAATATTTAAACAGCTGTTTGGTAGAGATCCTAGTTAATAATTACTCCTCCTATTAAGTACGAATACGTTATCCCTTTTAATAAAATTTTGGGTTCAAAGAAGTATCCAAATTTGAAATAATTACAAATTTATGTCCATTTTTAAAACACCATATCTTGACAAATTTACTTCAATGACAACCATGTATTTATTAAGTAATGCTTTTAAAGAAATATGTCACAATCACAAAATCGTCATTATAATTATTTCCAATCCATCTAGCGTTAGAAACCCTAGATAGATGAAACGAAACAAAACAATCTACCTACTCCTGTACTATGATAAATCGATACCAATGTTGTAGCTCTCGGTGAAAATCTAATTTCTAAATTCTATTTATAATTTAACGATTTAGTCTTGAACATGATACATTTAATTAGTAGCGACACCCGGTTCGTATAAACTGATTGCTCCTTCCTCGTGGTAATCGGATAGATTAATTTTAAAGACAAGATTATGTGATGTTCGGAGCTCGCCGACATATGCATACATGAATAAATAAGTATTAATCATGAAGGCGGGCGATAGATACCGAAGTCATTAATTTTCCAAAGGCAGCGCCTGTAGTGTTTGGAATTAATATGTATGCCTGTAAAAGCTAATCAATTGTGTTCAAGGGAAAGAAATTGCTTATACCAAATAACGATCGCAGTTATAGATTCTTTTTGCTGTAAGGTGCGAAAATTCCTTAAACCACTACGGACTTCTTAAATAAATATAGGAAAGAAGGGGAATATTTAATAAGTGTTAGGTTAGAAGTAATGAATCACCAATTTCATTATGTCGTAGATTTTAGAATTGAGAATTAAAACCGCTGTCAGTTTTTTGTTCTTTTTCTAGGTGCCAGATTACTTTCTAAAATTTCTTATTTAAACCGAACACAAAATAATATATTCTATTACATTTTAAATGCTTTTTTTTCGTGAATAATAACATGGATAATTATTTCAGATTTTTGATAACGTAGTGAATGCCAAACATTCCCAAATATAGAAAGACATAAATGCTTTGTTACACGGAAAAAGCTCGCGATATATTCACAAACAAAATATATATTTCTGTTTTGCTATTACAATATGAGTATCAGTCATGCGATCTTAAATATCAGCAACAACGCGTAGCTAATAAACTAAAAAAAAAGGTATTATGCAAATTTTAGTATTTTTACCTTTTATCCTCAATTTTAAGTTACAATAGAAAATGAATAGCTGAGATTCACATGTAAAGTACATAGAAATTTCAAAAAAAGCACTATGCAAAGCACATTTTGCAAAATGTACATGCAACAAATTTTCCATGTGTTTCGAGAATTCTGTCATCCTCAGGCTAACCCAAAAAATACAGCAAACAAGCTGCTAATGGTTACAGAAACGGGAATAGTATGACAAAAAAAAACAAAGCAATTGTTTTACATCTAATAAACTTATTTTTCTACATGTAGCTTCTTTATAAAAGAATTTGTCGAACTCTGCAAAATGGGCCTCTGTTTCGCCTATGATCTCTTCACTTGACGTAAATCGCTTACCATTATTTTAAGTTTGGAAAAGGAAAAGAGATAAACGGGGCACAATCTGGCGAATAGGGTGACTGAGACACCAATTTATATAGTATTTGAATTAGTTTCACTCTCGCTTACTCTCCTAAATTGAATATATTCTACATCACAGTGTCGCTGAATAACTAATACAATTATGCACCGAGCACTTAGATAAAATTGGAGTAATATGACGTGTAAATAACAGTTTTTTGTTTACTGCCTCTATACAATTAGTCTTATTTAATAGTTTTCTGTACACTGTAACAGTAATATTACTATATGAATATTATTTATAATGTAATACCCACGCATTAATACTCCCACTGTAAGTGCAACGACATTCCAATTTTACGTAATACATTAGCTACTGCGAGTTACAACAGTGTTGCAAGGTAATTAGAAAAATGACCCCATCAAGCATTGTATCGTGTTAAGAATGAGCGACATTACCCCCTTTATCTGTCGATTCTCTTTCAGTATTATCTGACTTCGCATGTGACAGTTAAACGTTCTATAGAGAAATTATGTCATAACTATAACACTTTTCAAATAATTTTCTTGATATATCAGTGATTTTTTATGTTAGAGAATACTTGCTGGGTTGTTTGTTAGGTAAAGTAGAGTTAAAAAAGTAATCACAGATACGAATTAGGTAAGAGGGTAGGAAAAAAGAAAAACATATGCAAACAACACCATTAGCAGCATCATGGCTGCAGAATTAACATTAAAAAATACAAAAATTCTTGTTGACTTGTCCCCTTATGACATTTTAATTTAAGGACTTGTACATCCCTATTCAATTTTAACTTTTATGTTTTTAACGTTAATTTTCCTGCCGTCATGCTGTTAATGGTGTTGTTTGCATCTGTTTGATTATGCAGCCTTTTTCTAAAGTATTTTGGCCTGATGTGCAAATTTGCGTGAAATCCATAGTCATTGCTTAATAAAAATTATTTGGGATATTGTGACATTGGTCTCACTTTTAATTTTTCCTTTCGGTAAAAGTTATTGTGCCTAGAGTAGTGCACGAAAATAATAAATGCCAATATCTGACACTTCAGCTCACGGATTACAGAAATATCAAACATTCGAACGATTCTACTTATGTATTGGATTTTTGTTCATACAGTTCCGATAGATCTTTATCCATGGTTGACATTTATTTTTATCTCTGAATCAAATCGATAATCAAATTAAGATGTATAATATATAGAAAGAATTGAAACAACTTATGTAACTATTCAAAGATTACTGCAATTGTTGTTAAAAGAAGAGATTTTTTAATAATGTCATAAATAAACACAACAAATAACCTTAAATGTCAAAACGAGCTAAATTACAAAATACAACTGTTTTCACATCTTTTATATTGTTTCAACATGAACACGGCGTAATCTTCGTATACCGTTGCTTACATCAAACATCTGGCAGATAAACGTTTAAATTTATAACATGTTTTCATCTCATACCATCATATACAAGCTATATGAGCAAGTTATGTGGGGTAACATGCCCCAAGTATTATTGTAGTCCAAATCAATGACGTGTGGATAAAGATCCCTTGGACCGATAGTATGTAGATATTTCCTGAAAGTTTAGGATAAAGTAAGTCAAAATAAAATCAGAATATTGACTTTTTCAGAAAAACGACAAGTAGCGTCTATTGTTTACATTTTTCAAAATAATATTTATTCATGTTTTGAGCTATTTATAGATTAGTTTATATCATTGTTATGTGTCATCGTTATTTAAGTGTTTGGCACTTATCTAAAAGTAGCAGCGACGTTGCCAGAAACGCTCATAGAACATACTAAAATATATAGATCGCCAATAATTATCTCTATAATCTTCTAGCCGAAGTGCTCGTTGCTCAATAAATGTGACGTGCAAAGTATGCGACTTCATTAGTATCCTATCGAACCCATATAATAAGAAAAGAAAATAGATATATACCCGATAAGAATTCATTTTAAAAAGAACTCCTAGGTAAAGTAACCACTGCATTAGTTCTCAAAAGACTGACGTAGTTTTATTTAAACTATTTGATATATCTCTATTGGAAACATCAAATGTCAAGCCTATACTCTCAAAATTTCTAATTCATTTCAAATTTAATTAACATTAACTCTTTTAAGACATATCATCCGCAGTTGGATGTTACCGCAAGATATATTCATAATCTGTTTAAGTGTGTCATTTGCATGTAATAATTATAATGGAAGAAGGTATATCTGTGCAATTTAAATCAGTAATTGTATTCTGAGAATTAATCATCCGCGGCGATAAGACTTAAAACAATCTTCAACATCCTGTAATAAATCTCGCAGTAGTAGCTTCATTCACTTTAATACCTTGACTAGTAACATAGGCTTCAATACAAATTATTGCTAAATAGAATTAATTTATATCCCGTACATAAGTGCCTACGTAAACCAAATGTATTTGCGTAATTGCTAAACAATGTTATTGCAACAGTAATTTTCAATGTTCGTCTGTTATACGTAACGTATAAAATATTTTTTTTAATATTTAATGTGTCGAAAAAGTATTCATAACTATCTAAAATTATCCTTATCTTAAACAGAACTATTGAAAATTCTAATACAAAACAAATAAACCATACTTTATAATTCAATATGATTTATAATGAATTAGGAAAAGAATTTAAGACTAGCATATCTTCGGTTACCAGTAAAGTTATACTTTTACTCTCCACGTTCAGGATCGTATTCCCAAAACCTATAAACATCGAGCGTGCCTATTGGGAAACCTACAGGTATTTCAAATTAATCTAGAAATAAAAAGTAGATTAGAGTTGTAAGAACTTGAAACTTATTCCGTTTTGTAACAACTTTCATGAATGATAAAATTTGTAATTTTAAATTGCAGCTATGCCCATAGAAAATAAACTACTGTAAAATTGTAATGTTGCAAGTGTATACTAATCAAAATGCCTTCAATAATAAAACGACCTCCATAATACTTTGATACTTTCGAAGTAGGTAGTGGTTCCGCCAGGACTACAAGAGCGCTATAAAAACCAGTTACAACACTCACTTTCGAACACAAAATTTTGATATCAACAATACTCTATTCCTAGTTCATTCATATATATCTAAGAACACCTCGCCAACACATATTACCCGTTCGTAAAAATGGTTAACATCTTTTTACGAGAAGGACATTTTATTGCTTTTAACACTAAATTTTCCTCCGTCTATTGCTTGTGTTTTGTATGTATGAATATGTGCGTCTCAATATGTACATTTATCCCGTCGTGCATAAATTTCATTAGGAAGGTTTATTACTCCAGACATATGAACCTAATTGTAAGGAAAATTCTCACATATTGCATTTTCTTCTAAGTAAAAGTAATAGGTCAACTGCAACAATACGAAAATCAGCATCTTTTTGTAAACAAACGACAGGTTCTCTATACCATTTTCTTAGATTCACTCCACAGCTTTCTTAATTCAAGGGGCAACAGCTGATTTGTTTATAAAAACAAAGTAACAACAACATTAGAAAATATGAATATACCTTAAATAAGTTACTGAGAAGCAAGCCCTGTTGCTTTCTTATTATTATTATTTTAACACTTTTAACACATTCCATTACAATTATCTAATTTTCAAATCTGATATGCTATATTTGAATCACTGAATATTGTAAGAATAAAATCGAGACAGAGTGAAATAAGAACCAGAGTAGCTGCTACAACTCCTCATTTTGCTAGGAATCACCGAGTGGCCCGCTTAAGGTTTGTCAAGGAACATGTCAATTGGAAAATGAATGACTGGGCCAACATACTCTTCACAGATGAGTCAAGATACAGTCTTTACACCTCAGATAGACGTATATCGCTGTACAGATGAGACTATTCCCAGCACATCAGATGGGCGCCTAATTTTGGTGTTGGCTCTATGTAAGCTTGGGGAAGCATCTCTTTAACCGTACAGATTTAATATCAGTAAGCAGAGGTACAATGACTTCCCACAGGTATATAACAGACATGTTACAAGATCATATAGTACCATACGCACAAGTAATAGGTAACGAATTCTTGTTAATGCTCATAATTCATGTAGCAATAATTGTCCGAGAATATCTTGATAAGGTTGGCATTGTTGTTTTAGATTAGCTTGCCGTGAGTCCAAACATGAATCCTATCGAGAATGTAGAGGACTATCTTCACAGAGTGGTGGGACCCAACATGTTGCCCAGTAGAGCTACAAGGATTATAAGATGTCCTCCGTGAGAAGTGGGAGAATTTAGACCAAGATACGAAGGTTAATTGAACCCATGCGGAATCAAAAGCGAGCGGTCGTAAGACCCAAGGGTATATAATTTTTTTCCAAAAATATAATTTCTTTTACCATATTTGCTTAATAAAAATTTCAATATGAGTTTTTGCTTTTCATTTGGTCCCTATATTATTTAAATAATCATAACAATTGTTTCTTGAAGTACATTAGAATATATTTAAAAGTTCCTTTAGTCGTAAAATCATGCTTGAGCTGCAAAAATGAATTATGCGAAATATATATATAACGTTTATGCTTTTAAGCAAAAATCTCAAAACGTTTAATATTTCGAGGATGATCCAAAAAGAAGCTTAATTAGGTAACAATTTTCATCTCATTATTTATCTCCGTATTTACAATATCCCTGTATATAGCCATTTTAAAAGATTGGATAAGATTGATACACTGTTTACCTTCACTAAGATGCACATAATACATATAGGCATAAATATTGTTTTGTTTATTATAAAAGAAGTAAGCATAACATGAAGAATTCTGCTCTTAACTTGTAAACTAAAAATGCATATCTGCTAATAAATAGAATAATATTACAGAATCCTTAAACAATTTCAATGTTAGAAATCATAATGAAGTGGCTAAGTTGCACTAATATGTAATAATTTAACATTTCCTTGTTATAAATGTACAACATATATATACTTAACGAATTACCTGATGTTCAGAATCTGGCCAACTAGCTGTACATCCTTGTACTTCTTCATCTTCCATTGCTAGTTGTAATTGAAAGAGCAGACCACTAATCACACTTTCTTGACGAAATTACTACGTCAAACGTAATGTTATTAAATATCAGTCACAATTAATATGATTGCTTCTGTCGCTTGTTTTTTACAACCACCACATGTAAGTAACTCTCTGTTGTACAGGTATACATGTAAGCAGCTCGTTCATAAACGCATCATTTTAAAGGGATTCAATCATGTCATTCGGGCGACGAATAGTATTAGTACCTACTTCATCTCGTATAGACAAAATCAATGAATGAATTCAAAAAAGAAACACTCGACAACAAAGAGAAAGGACACTTTTTACTTGGTTCATTTTCTTTGTTGCTTTGATATAATCGATTTTATTTTCCCACTCATGTTTAACGTTAGGTAAGTGCACGAAAGTATGTTCACGACCGAAACGGGAAAACACCTGTGAGTAGTAAGTAAGAATTGTGTTCTCTCATTTCGTTTCCGGCAATTTCGGGGCTTCATACGTATTACACTCACGATTCGTACGGCGAAAAAGCTCCGCGAAAGCTTACGATAGTGCGCGAATAGACTTCGATCGAGAGCAACACATAGCAACGCTTCGGTGGTGGGAGTAGATGGGTACCGCCCTCGAACTTTCAGATGGGAAAACGTTATTTATGTAAATAAATAATAATGCGAGCCGTTGCGAAACAACAACCCTCGTTTTAGATTTAGGTTTCATTGTTACGCTATCAGTAGGATAATAGCAGTTAGATATATGTATCTACGTGTGCACCTACGAAAGGTAATTTTGAAATAATATCATTGTTATCTCTTTGTGAAACACATTCTAATGAATATAAATGGAACGTAATTTTAATTCTAATCCACCTTATAAATAGAATCGCCTCTCATTGTTAAGCCAGTCACATATTTCTGGGAATTGCATTCAAAAGCTCAGTTAATCATGTAGTAGATGCAAAAGGAAATAGCAGTGTTGCTTGAATCGTGGGGTATTATGCTATTGGTTGCAAATGATACGTTCCAGTATAGTGTTCTTTTATTCATACTTACATACATACAAGGGTGGAGAAAATAATACGCATGGATCATAAATGTTTAAATTATATTTTTAAACAATTAGCGGATATTATGTTTCATTGCAACTAAAATACAATATGTGAGCAACAAAAACTCATTCTCTATTTGAATTAAGGTTCGAATAAAAATAGAAATATATATTTTTTTCAATAGACAACATAACAGGTATAACTCAACTACAAAGTAACCAACTTACAAGGTGAGCTAAATATAAACTAATAGTTGAAGCTAAGTTGAATTGGTAGCATCTTATAGTGTGCCCTCTATGTTGGGTCCCGGCTTTACATAATCATAGACAAAGTTTAGTACGAATAACATTTGACTTTGCTTGAGTTCTATTTTATATGTTAGTTTACCTGACAACAAATTCCTAGACACTTCCAGAAGTAAGGTTCATGCCCAGATGATCCACTGTAACTAATCGCGTCTGTTTTACTTAGTACATCTTACAGGTTTTAGATACGCAAAGCCAAGTGTACGTCATATTTATAAAGTTCTCTAAAGCTTTTGATGGCATAGATCATTCTCTACTTTTCCACAAGTTGAACGCTTTTAGCTCTTGTGATTCCTTGGTTAAATGGTGTCACTCAGGCTTTACGAATAGGATGCGATTTATATGTTACAATGGCTTCAGTTGTTAACGTTTTATTGCCAGTTTCGGCATACCTAAGGATCAAATTTGGGTCAACTTATGCATATTTGCACTCTATTAATAATATTATATCTTGCGCCAGATGTTAGAGTTTACCACATGAAAATCTTTGTGAAAATTAGTAATTTTTTATGTCTTGCACACGCAAGATTTGCTCAAGTGAATAGTACTGCTCTTACACGATTCACAGTTATAAAGGATTTGGAAGTAGCTTTTAATGATAAATTACACTTAGATATTTTTGAAAAAACGACATTATTTCTTCCGTTAGAAAAAATCTTCAAAGCTGCCGTATATATTCCAATGTGTTTGCTATAAAATCCATCTGCTATTCATTTGTAAGGTCTAAACTGGAATATACAGTAAATATATAATCACCTTTCTATTATGTTCATAAGCATATGTCAGAATCTCCACAAAGACGGTACATCAAGTTTCTGTGGTTCAAATGTATGGATTATCCTGTTCGTGGTGCAGATCATTGTGAGCTATTGTCAGAGTTTGATGCTTCCTTACTAAAAAAATAGAAAAAACGCAATAAGCCTTGCGTTTCTTTGCAAACCAATGCATGGCTTTCTTGATGTTCTTTAATCTTGTCACAACTGCCTTTCTCAGCGTCAAAGCCGATGTCTATCCCGAACATAAACTCTTATATTACACCAAATCTTACACACTAGTTAAATCCCCACTAGTCTTTGACAACAGCTACATTTTTAATTGTTATCGTGGAGATTGTTCATAGAAGCGTGAAACAACATCCAGAAGGCAGTTTTGTTATATAAACCTTTACCGCTCCATTTTAATAATCTATGTTGCTTCTATGAAAGAAACTTATAAAAATCTGAAAATTTCTGGAAACTTATTTTTGTTGGACCTTAAATACAAGAAATAAAAAGCAATAGAACATTTGAATACACCGGAAGAAGCATCGGCATTCGTGGTATAAGTTTTTTGGGAAACAAAAAGGTAGAAAGTCACAAAACTTAATAAGTAATGGATTTGATTGAAGTAAATTACACTACTAATTTAAAATACACGTTCTCCATTCTCACTTGACCTTATGTTCTGAAAAATATTGGCGACATTAATAATGAGCACGAAAACGCTTGTACTAACACATTTTTGGAATGGACAACAGGTGCCAGAGGGAATACAATCCTTTTCTGTTAACAGATTACTGTTGGACATTTAAAAGGAAGGGTGTGAATGTTGTTTGCAAAGAGCAATATAAGATTTCGTCAGATTTTTAATTGTAAATATCTAAAATAATTATTAAGCTACGTCATAATGTAAAATTTTCACTAAAATTGAAAGATATTAGAATTAAGTTGATCATCTGTTTTATTGACAAAAATGTTTCTACATCTTCTATTTAAATTACTACACGTTATTTCATGGGAAAATGAAAAATTCAAATTTGTTGCCTAGTGTATTTGGGAATTGAAAAAACCAACCATTTTACCAAATTCATAATTCATTTCATATATTCATTATAACTTACCTATGCAGGGTTCCATTTCTAGGAAAGATTTTTCGCCTTAAAGCTCATATCTTCGAAGCTCAAATTTAACAAAATTTGGCAGGGGATGGTCTGATTGACCTCCAAACGTCGGCGGAGTCACCGCCAATGGAAATATTGTAACTGGTAGTACTAGTTATAGTAGAAACATAATAGTAATAAAAGGTGTTCCAGAAACAATAAATGTATAAACAAGCAAATAAAGAAATAATTTGTGTAATGCCTAGCCTTTTGAATAACACTAACTATCGTTTGTAATTTGCCTCCGCTCTTTGAATGCCTATTCAATTTTTAACTATAACGAATATTTTATACGACACTGAAAATGCTTTCAACACTGTATATTCCAGTTGTTACTTTAGCAAACTAGATTTTACAATATTTAATATCGAGACATTTAGTTGAAAACGTAAAATGCCAATTTATCGCGTATGTACATGAATTTTATATTTCGTATGTATCTTAAATTTCATTATGTATTTTGCAATAAATAAATACATATGAATTTATCCCTTTGAACGTGATAAACACCTAAATTATTTTAAAGTAATTTTCCCTTGGTTTTTAAATGATAATTTAATTTTTTTGTATCATTAACCTTGAATTTTCAATTTCAATTGGTTTGTGGATAAGAATTCACGATTCCCGATAGGATTTGAACTAACAGCTCCTATTCGCTAGATTGGCGTACCTATTTACACCATAGATACCATATGAAATATGGTACCTATCGCTACATTAAATACCTAGACACATATCATTGTACATTCATTATAGATTTTCAATAATCAATGCTCTCATTTCAAACAAAAATAATTAGTAGCTTTAGTTATTAAATATCTGGTCGAAGTATCGATAGGGTTTAGATCGGGCGAGTCAGCACCGATTGCTGTGTTAACGTTGGAATTCATTCTGCAGAAATAATAACAACCTCTCCCTAGTGTTTTAAAAATAGGTTCCCAAAATTCAAATCCCAAGAGCACCAACCACAGAGTTTCCATAATTTGAGTAGGGTCATTCCAATAAGGAACATTGTACCTATTAAAAAATCTGTTATTATGGAAGTAAGATTCGCCCGTTCAGATAATCTAGTCTAATTCCATCGTTTCATTTAAAAGCCAGTTAAGAAAAGCTATTTTATCAGTGGAATTATTGGTTACTAAGTGAAACTTATACGTTTTCATTTTTTACAGTTTTAAAATCTTATGCATTTTATACTTTGCAACGTTTAGTTCACTAGCAGCTTCTCTAGGCTTAGCTCTAAAACCGCAATATCGTCTTGATCATCCCCCTGTCCTTAATTTTCATCAGTTTCTACTTGAAAACATTCCTCTTAGACGCAATGAATCTTCTAAATTAATGTATTAATGATGGGCTGCCTCCTTTAAGCATACATATTTTGGTATAAAATTGCAGTCTAGCTTTTATTATTATTGGGGCTGTGCAAACGGCACATCATGTAAATTTTTTCACTATTGCTACAATTAATTGCAATTTCCTCAAATATTACAAACACCGACCGTAATTTTTCAAATTATTATTCAAAATACGCAAAGAAACAACTAAAAGTGTATTAATTTCAATCAACATGAAAAAACTAACATACGGTGACAACTGACATGTATACAAGTACAAAAGACTGCTAAAAATAAAAACCGCGCACATGTTATTGGAATCGCTTTATTATTTGATTTTGTTTTGTTTAATTGATACCTAAAATATCACATGTAATACATTTTGAAAATAGAATTTAAGTGTTGATCCACGGGCTATTCTATGTGTATTTAAAAAAACCAAAGTTATCTTTCCTGAAAAACAATTGGCCCTGAAAAATAATTAATTAACTTTTACTTGTCTTTCTAATAATAAACGAGGTATAAACAAACTAATGAAAAATCAGTCAGTCTATGCATGTCTTTAAACTGTTCACAAAACAATCCACTGCTTAATTCTCCAGAATGCGACGTTTTAAGAAGTACAGTAGATGCGAAGATGTAATATTAGCTTATTTACGGAATTAAGCAGCTGTAGCAAATGAATATTAATTCAAATTACATATCTTTACGAACTGTCCTACAACTTCCATAAAAACTATAAATAGCGGAGACGTTAACCCACCTTCTGCTGACAATAGAAGATGGTGTAACTTAGTGTTGAGTGATTTTCCAGTACATTCAACTTTTTTGCACCCGCTACCGCTTATGTATGACCTCAATATAATTCTAAATTCAAGCCACTTTCGTCAGGGCGAAATGTATGACATAGAAATTGCAACACAAACCTCGGCAACTGTTTGAATACGATTATAATTTCAAACGGAAGGAACAAAGAATTAACGCAATTTAATTTTATTTTATCAATAATGTTCTTTTTTAGTTTCGTACTCCCTTAGTCCTCATAACATTAATTCCAGTAGGTGATCGATATCTCTCATGGATATGGTGTCCCAAGCATCCCCTCAATTCATACCTGAAAACTTTCTGTATTTGTGGAGAGTTCGCTAAGTTTTTCTGTTTTCTCAGTTTCCTTTCCTTCTTGGAAGAAGCCAATGGCAAAATATTGACATGGACCCCTTTAAACCAGTTTAGAGAAGTCCTTACTGCATGCAGACAGAAAAATGAATCACTACGGGTTCATGGTACTTCGAACGAATACCTAGTCCCGTATACTACAGCACGTCGTCTCATAACTCCCATGACTCTCAGTGTACACGGCTCTTAACAGAAAATTAAATATCACGGCGTTTCTCACGTCTTCATCTGATCCCCATGCGACCATTTTGCATCTCTATGCAAAATCAAGATTCATTATTGAGCACCCCATGCCACACCACGTTGAAATACGTTCCGAAGATATGTACATCACTTCAAACGTTGTTGTCGTTGGTGTCGAATTGTAACACAAGATGGAGCAGGATTGCAAGCTGAAAGCACTAAGTCGGGGATAAACGGTTCGAAGGCTCACAGGATCATTCATTACCTGACCACAGATCAGCAATTGATCTTGTACTGGAGAATTGGTGCCAGTGCCATTAGGCGAAGGTGGCTGTCCTGCACTTCATTAGTTCTTCTTCGCTCCCCGGTTCCTCTTCGTTGACTTTTCTAGGCCTCCCTAGTCCATGACTGATAACAGCGCATGGATGAAAATATAATAAAAATTACTAAATTGTTTTATCGAAAATTTCTACTTTCGTCTGCGTTATCAAAAAATCCTAAAAACATTTCTGAATCCTTAAAGCAAGTAACTTTACGTGAAGCAGTTTTAAATTTAGATATGGCGTGAAATGTCCTTAACCAGCAAACAATCAGAAAATGTTGGAAAAATTTGCTTTACTCCAGTGATGATTACGACGATGAAAACAATGTACCGCTAACCATCATTAAAAAACAGTTACTATCTGATACCGAAGTTATTGACAGTGCATCATCGGACGTTCTCAAATTATTGAAAGCAATAAATCCCGATATTGTTTGCACAATTACCGATGTTAGTTTATGGAATATTACCATAAAGAGATGGATGATGCACATGAAGAGGAAGATGGGGTGAGTGAAGATGACGACCCTCCGATTTAAATAAAAAATGGTGAATTGGTTCGTATCAAGGCGATTTACTTCACTGAACGAAAAATCACCTTCGTGCAAGCCAACAATTCCACCTCTTAAATTCGCTCTACTGGTGATAACTTCCACGCTGCCGCACTCTACATTCAGAGAAGTGTTTTCTTGCATCAAGAAATTAGATTTTCTCGCAAAAATCTGTCTCTATTCAAGTAAATAGTTTGCCTTCAACGTGCAACAACTACTTAACTCACTCGACTATTACACAACTTCATTGGGGTTGTTATGTATTAGTAATATATTTAGACGACTATTTTTCGGATAAGTTGCAAGGAGATTAATTAAATATGTATTCATGTATACACATTATATTATTTGCAAACTAAATTGTTACAATATAATGCTAGTCACTGCTTATAATATTTTGAATATAAGAAATTTCCTAGTGGCTGTTTACATATATATGCGGAGTAATTAAATGTTGTGGCCACCTGTCATATTTTTAATACAGCTTCATCTGTAAAGAACTTTTGTAAGTATCGTAGGTACTTATAACTACATATGTTGGTAATACGTGTGGAAATATTCAATTTATTGGACTTATTGTTGGCACTGTACATTTGCTACAGATTTTTGCATATGCGGAGTAATTTAATTATTGACCAAATATGTGTTTCTTCGTACACTGTGTGTAGCAACCTATAATTCTTTATATGTCTATATATTATTGGGTTTTAATTTTTAGATATTTTATCAGTGAATACAAATACTCTAGCAATAAGAAAATATTTATTACCTTTGAGAGTATATTTTCTTTTATAATAAACACGGTTTACTTATATTAAGAAAACAATTTTTTTACATTTTCAATATAAGGAAAGTATTTACTATCTTTAAGAAAATATTGTTATGCTATAACGGCGGTTTAAATTTAAAAATTTTAAATTTTCTGCAAGATTTTCTTGAATCAAGTTAACAAATTTCTTAAGCAAAGAAATACAATTGTTTCATTACAAATATATAATTCTCTTTAGCGGAGAAAAAAATCCTGAGAAAATATTTCTATTGATTTGAAACTATTGTGGATAATTGAATCGATTATTTTGTTGAATAAAGGTGGACAGTCTTGGTACAAGCAAACGTTTCTTTGCATGTAGGCGGTAACGTTAACCAAAAATAAAGTATCTTGCTACAGCTTCCATGTCTTATAATATATTTCGTCCTTTACACTCATTTAATCTTGATTTTAAGTGTTATCCAAAAACAGATGCTATTGATTTTAATTACAGCTAGTATCTTAGTAAATATTGTTCATTTTCCTTAATAACAAAATATAAAGAAAAAAATGTAATAACGCTTATTTATTCGAAAAAGTATTGATAGGCTTTCTTAATCCGACAAGATTTATATACAACCATTTATTTTTATTTATACTGCTTTCAAAAGTAATATTTATTTAGTTTTTCCCTCTAAGGTAGACAAAGAACATATTTCTTACTTAACATAGCGATACGTTAGGATTTCAATAATTCACTACTACTGGAATAAACTTATATGAACATGACGAAAATAGAAATTTTTAACTTTCGATAATTTTTCGAATGAATCATTTTCTGTCGAAGTCGAAAAAATAACACGCAAGTTACGTTAGCCTTACGAACGATAATTTACTAGGTATTAGTTGGCATAAATTTGAATACAAAGAAAATTGAAAACCGTATTCGAGGAAAACACAAATTCATCCAGTAGTCAGTTGATGGAATCGTTTTATCGATGAACGTATTTCACCGTAACTCCCATTAATATCCGATTAATTTATTTTATGGCAATCGGAAACGTTAGTCGCGAATACACCGACACAGCGTTTTACGATAAAATCTGGGAATATCTGTGCTAGTTTTCGTAATAAATATAAATATTGTTTTATTTTAAAATATTACTACATATTGCCTAAAAGTTCCCAATGTATCAGTTATTCAAATTGAATAATTTTATCTGTAAATGAATGGATATGATATATGCGTATATGTACACATGCGCGTGACTCATCGGGAAAATAAAGAACGTTTCTTTTGCAGATATTTATTGGTTGAGAGAATGAAGCAAAATCTGTTGCACAATTACTACGATTCCTATTCTATTTCTCCACATATTATTCATTCAAGTTCAAACACTTACCACCTTGTTTTGCAAGTTTTGCTGTTCTTATATACAACAACCTTTTTCGATTCACTATATTGTTAAAAAAATGTGGCGTGTGGAAAACATGATAATGACTACATTCAACAATCGCCTGCATGACCCCAACTTAGCGCGCATAGGTTGCCACCTCTTCCCTAAACTACAAGCTTTTTTAGCTGGCAATCACTTCGCAAACAATGACGGACTGAAAAAGGCCATCACTAATTTTATTTAATAAATTGGCGGTAACCGAACTTGAAGCAGGCTAGAAAGATTTACAAAACATTTGAGGTTAACGGAAATTACGTGGAGAAACCATAGCAAGTGTAGAATATGTTTTGTTTCATTCCCTCAACTAATATCTGAAAAAGTCACATCCTTTATTTTCCGAATATATGTATACGAGGAATATCTTTTAAGTTTTGCATACTGGGGCATAGAGGGCACCACTAATCAAATGTCACTACTAACATTAATTTTCAATCGTCAGAAGGAACAGTCAATGCTCTCAAAAACGCAATTTTGATTGTACTAACAAACAAGTGGAATAACTGCTTCTAGAGTTGGTTCGAGCGCATGTAAAGGTGCATTACTCTTCGAGGAGAGTACTTCGAAAAACTACAAATTCTTTAAAAGTTATCTGGAATATTTAACACTACTTGATACTAATATTCAAGGTGAGCATACAATTTACTGAAGTTATTAAAACAATCTAGTGGTCACCAATTTAGACAGGGGGGTATTGATCGACAGCGGTATACATGCGTACTATTTTCAACAATCACAATAGCGTATCACGATGAACATCGTGTATTTGTTGTGAAGGAGTGTTTGTAATGGCGGTTCTACTACTCAGCGAGCATTTTGTATTCGGTTTGGACTTGACCAATATGATTCTGTTCCGGATAGGAAAACAATTCACGTTTGGGTATCAAACTTTGGAGCAACAGGTTCTGCAGTGAGAAAAAAATCACCAAGCCGACTTCAAACAATAACAGTATCAGAAAATATGGCGCGTGTGAGAGTATCTACACAGTAATCTCCAAAGTGTTCACCATTTTAAACATGCAGCTGCCCTGGGATTATCTGATAGGAGTGCAGGAAGAATCCTGCACAGAGATCTTCATGCACCCACACAAAATGATAGTTACCCAAAAATTAGTGATTGTGAAGCTCACAAAGGTGAATGTGATGACATTCTTTAGAACATTCTATCTGGAGAACGCCATTTACCAGACAATTTGAAAACCGAGTAGTGTAAAATAGTATTTGTTGTTCACAAATAAAAGTTTTTTTTGTATGTTTATTTGTTACTGCCTTTTAAAAATACGGGAGATCTCTTTGCCGGACCCTGTATCTCTGGTTTAAAACTATATCGCCTTGCTTCTTGAAGTCCGTAACCTACAGACTTGTCAGACTTTGTCATACTTCATCGTTGCTTCTTTTTACTCCGCACCCAGAACGTGTAATATATAAAATTAGTTTATAAGCAATTACTTTTTTTTGTAAAAATATGCTTTAGAATCAATATTTTGTCGCTTTGCTTTTGCTTCCATTTATTTTTCTTTTGTTTTATATCGCAGTTGTGGAAGCATTCCCATTAAAGGTATTATTTTATTGTTCCACATTATTTTAGATTAAAATTTTAGCGGATATATTGACAAGGACCGAAAAAATGTTTTCTATAGTAATGTGGATAGAATATAGTTCATTTAAATTACACTCCAGATATTTAAAACTGCCGCAATAGAACGGTTTTCAAATGTATATGGAATAAATGCCCGGGTATAGACATCATTATTAACATCCTAGCGATTTTGTTCGTTTTCCATTACTGTTCTATTTCTATTGAAAAGTTTGTGTATTTGTTGGACTTCGTGGTATTATAGCATGTTAACTCATGGTTATTATTATTTCATATCTGGTATGATGTATACGCATGTACGTTTATCTAAAATGACATCTTGGCTTATTAAAAGGTGTATTGACACCTTAGTGGCCTAATTTTCTAGAATCTCTTGTTTGTAACTTTAGTTTAGTATTGCTTGTGTGATTAAGGCGTATTTTATTTGTAACGCTCGATACTGAATTTTTGCGACGTTGTTATACCTTTGCCTACATTCTACTTTAGTAATTACCTGATAAACCGATATTATCTATGAACGTTCCCTATTTCCTTTTATGTAGCTTGCATTTATCTTCTCTGTTCCGCCTTTAAGATCGAATTTTCTGTATTTTTTTATGTTGGCTACGTGATGCTATAGAACCGATTCAGTCTCTAAAGGTAATCTTCCATGAAATTAGATAAAAATTCGAGGATTAATTAAGATCTTGCAAATAGTTCCAAAACAGTGCCATTATTACTATACTTATTATCCCATTATTGTAAAATTTATACAATAACTTAAAATACCTCCCAGGTAACTGCATTGGACCCTAATTAGATAAAGATTTGATAATCTACTGTAATGTAAATAAGTCAATACAGTTAAAATATTTTAACGTTTCACTTACACTGAAAACTATCACCAATTCTCTTATTTTAAACAGAATTGTTTCTCTGAGTTGAGTTCAGTAAATTATTACATTCTTGAACTTATATAGTATGTCAAAATTAAATACCTTTAAAAAAACAGTAAGGAGGAAAGTTAACGAATCATACACAAACAGCGACATTTTTAATAAGCATATGAAAATATAATAAACAATATACATGTAAAAGATTTGTACTTGATAAAGACTACTACAAAATAGAAAATATTCGTTTGTAAAAGCTCTCCTCTAATAGCCCATATTGACGGGCAAAGAAAAGAAATGTTGTGAGATTTGTAAAATATATTAATGTAATATATTAATTAAATTAATATGTCCAGCGTGCTGTGCACAAAAAGTTGGCATAATTATTTCTGAGTTCTTATTTCTGTATGCTAACCCGTTCAATGTTCATTTTAATGCTCCTATCATCACACTTATGTCGACATCGATTTTGATACGTCGAATTTATTTCCGTACATTATATGTTTTATTTCGCCTAATTTTGAGACACCTTATTAAGTGAATTTTCTGTGAAATACCTGACGCTTCTCTCTAATAGTCATTTGACTGGACTCTCTTTTGACAATATTAAATCATTAAAAGTGCCTATAGGTTTAATCGTACCGTCTTACAATAACTAATGTTGTTAAATAAGTTTACTAAGTCTTTGTAATAATGTAATTGAACATAAATCTGGACAATGCTATGATCGATATATGTATGTACTACGACGGGATAAATTAGATATTTTTTCAATTTTACTATGTAATAAAATAATTCCTATATGTGTATCATGTGTGTACATTCACCACAAACAAGCTTACCAGTGATTAGTGTTTATAGCATACATGAAAGATCTGAAATGAAACATTCATAATGCATATTTTTAACGCTATATTATTACTGGTTAGTCTAATATTAAAATATTGAGTGATGAATGAAGATTTGTTTGTCCATTGAAAATGGTATTTGCTGCGGTGTTTATATAATGCGAGACATACGATATGTTATGGATGAGATAAGTAATTGCTTTCAATGTAAAAATAGAATCGTTTTCCAGGTTAAAACAAAGAAATATTGATCGTTTATACACATTCTGGTAATTATAATTTTAACGAAAGGATAATATTTACTAAATCGAATTCTTAAAATTTCTATCTTGTCAGGTAAATTTTTAACGTCGAAATAGCATAAATACCTATAACGTCTCTACATCCTCAGCTTTCTAAGAGTCCAATGTTTATATTCAGCGAAATTTCCATGTATTATGAATTTAGAAACTTACTTGTACCAATTAGATCAACTTCACTTAGGAATCGTTCTAAATAAAATTTTGTATATTTTCATCCACCCTATTAGAGTTTATGACATGTAATTACATTTTCAACAATCAATATACCACCTTGACCTAATTCGCATCTCGTCCAGTTGTAATTAATGACGTGACGGTGTATAATTTACCACCTATGTAAGTGCATGTTTAAGATGATAAAGCTAAGAAATATAAATTTTTCGAGTATGACGATAGCGTAATTTTACTACAATGTTATCCACTTAATCAGTAACCGGCAAAATAATTTAAAGTAATACAATTCCACATGCAAAAGCCACTTTCATCCATTTATTAAAAATATTTATAAATTATTTATAGATTTATATTTCATTGCAGCAACATATTTTGAAATTCGGTGTAAGGCAACATGTAGCCAAAATGTTATAGAGAAAAAGAGAATGGAAAAATCTAGATACAGCGGAAAGTTAATATTTTCCTATAGAGGAAAGTTCTGTAATCACCAATTGTACCCTATGTACTAAATTTGCAGTAACTATCAAACAATAGTAATAATCCTAGCCACCAAAAAAATGTTTTATTAGATTTTTAATTAAAGTATGATAGTCCTTGATCGCTATTAATTTTTAATAAAAAAATTATTTAATAACCACTACACACACGGATACATTTTCGTATATGTTTATATATACACTACCGTCCAAAAGTTTGGAAGCAACAATAGTTTTTATAAAAAGTCGCAGATACAGTAAAATTTTATTGTGATTATTATGCATTTATGCAACATAAGTGACTGTTGTTAAATAAAAGTAAATTAATTCAAACATGATACAGCTAATTTTGTCCTCAGTTTTATTATTCCTGTTTTTGAAATTTCTTATATTAAATTAATTTTTAACAAAACAATATCGCCGAACAAGATTGATCAAAGATTGTACTGTTAGCCGAATTATAAGCTTTGAGGTAAGTTAATCAATTTGGTGTTCTGTCAACTTTTAACAATTTGATTAAAAAATAAAATTTATTAACAAAAAAATTAGCGAATTTTCTTCAATATTTATTCATATTTCAGATTTTTGGTATATTAGGTATGACCTATGTCTGTCACCGGATAGGTGAGGAATTTAAAGCAGAGTGTATGGGTACTTGACCGTGAAACACGGCGAGGGAATTGTGATGATCTGGGGCTACGTGATCGCTTCTAGAGTGGCACAAATGTTCGTGTATGGAGACGGTATGGACTCTATAAAATACATATACGTCCTAGAATCTGCCTTACTACCCTCTCTTATATCACTTTTGGCAATACAAACATGAACGGCGTTAAGTTCCAATACGATAACGCAACCTGACACAAAGCTATCAGCACAATGGCTTGGCTTCGAGAAAATGGCACTAAGCTCCTGGACTGGCCTTGCCCAATCACCGGACCTGAACCCCGTAGAAAATATCTAGAAATGCCTAGAAAATAACATCAAAGATAAAAATGCTGTCAAATACAGCTTCTTGTGGTATTTGTGAAATCATTTACGAGCAAAAGACAATATGAAGAGACAAAAAACGATAACATACGGACGTGTTTCTGCCTACCCGGCGTCATCAGCGTGGTTTCAAGTGGTCTTTTGCTCAACGCATTGCATTTCCCTCTCTGCTAGCATCACCATATCAAACCCTACAATTCAAGTGATTATTCCTGGCGCTAACTAGAGCCAAAAGAATGAAACACTTGTCTGCAAAGCCAGATACAGCGAAAACAAGCGTATATAATTTCCCACTCTTCTGACGAGCAATACATGGATTGCTAATTCTGAGAAGGCGACAAGGGCAGTGTATAGCGTAACTGCACATATGAATGATTTCTCAGGCTTACCAGGACGTATTAAAAACAAAAATGCCTGTAATATAACACCAAAGAAAAAAACGCTGTTAAATACAGCTTCGCATGGTATTAGTAAAATCATTCACGAGTTGTTATTTTCTAGTCATTTTTAGATATGTTTTTTAATGCGCCACGGTAAGCCTGAGAAATCAATCACATATCCACTTACCCTATGCTCGGCCCTTGTCCGCGTGCCCTCTCGGGACTAGCAATCCATGTATTGCTTGTAAGAAGGGTGGGAAACTGAGCCCGCTGGTTTTCGATGTATCTGGCTTTGCAGACAAGTGTTTCATTCTCTTGGCACTAGTTAGCGCCAAGAATAATCACTTCAACTGTAGGGCTTGATATGGTGATACAAGCAGGGAGGGATTACAAAGTGTTGAGCAGAAACCGCACGGAACCACGCCACATTATCTTCCTCGTGAATGATTCCACCAATGCCATGAGGAGAACGCAAAATCAGACGTCACACAATTACTTCAGAAAGAGAGTTAAAGAATCGCTTGAAGACTGTAAAAAGCTTGTGGGCTCTCCACCAAAAGGAATTTCTGCTGTAATTAAAGCAAAAAGCAGACCCACTAAAAATTGATTTTTTTTTTGAATAGTAAACGTTATAAGCCTATACAAGTTGTTTCAATTTATTTTAATTTGATATTCTTCTTGCTTAATACTTATGGCCATGACTGTATAATGACATTGCAATAATATTGTTCGCGACGTACTTAGACACATTTTATATCCATTATATTGTCGAGTTATATTACTAAATAATTAGATCTGCATGTTCTTAGTAATCCATAGAGTTTTATCAATTAATTCCTATGAAACAAAATATATTGTTCCGAAAGATAACTATAAATCTAATATTATAATATCAAAAGGATATGTTTGATGTGTATGAGTCGAATGCCTCCGAAATTAAAAAAGAAAAATTATACATAACATTTTGCTAAATTTACCCGAAATTGAATTATATCAAAGAAATGTATGCACTATTTAAAGGATAGAGAGATGAAAGTCTAGCATTTCCATTTTCATAAACAAATCGTATAATACTTATTATTTATCATTCTTATTACCGCAATTATCTATTTCATGAAAAATATCGAATGAAAAAGTAATATTTGTGACGAACAATACAGTGGCATACCAACTTGCATAACTAGCCAACTCCTCAACGTTTTTATTTCTTTTTATTTTCTAAAAAAAATATTCGTTTACGGATCAATGAAAAACATGTTACTCAAATAAACAAAATCCAGATCACATGTTGCACCTGCGATCGCTATCATGTATTTATTTACTTTTCCAAAAAAAAATTGCCACTATAATTTGCATTATCATTAGCAAAGAGTTTAGATTATTCAAAACCAGGTGCTAATTTACGTTTTGTTTTTGCGATAGAATTCCCAAACGAGACGTTAATTAAGCACGCAATGAAATTTACCTCGTTTTTATAAGCAAATCATTTGTAGTGCATTGGTTTACTAAATTCAATTCCTCTTTTATATTTATATTTTTACGTGCACAACGCACTGAGTAAGTACAAAACTATTTTCTAAACCAAGAGTATAAAAAACGAACAAGTACATGATAATTTCATTAAGAAAATTCGCAGGGTTAGCAGAAAATCTAGAAACGATGTAACGTGGAAAACTCCACTCATAGCCGTTTTTCGATTTTGAAGTAAATAAGTACTTTCTTCAATAAATACATCATGACTCTGGCCATCTTGAATTTTTTTAAATGACAGTGTGGTTCTCGTACATCGTACTAAATAGGATTATCATATCCTCTTTACGATAATAAAAAATCTGTCATGCATAATTTACCAAATAACATTACATGTATTACATATTACATAATACTACATATTTTTTTATTTAACAAGATACAAATTAAACAATATCTTTTAATGCATAATTGGTAAAATAAAAAGTTACAAAAAGAAAATCGGCAATATTTAAATTAAATATTCAAACTTGTTGCCCATTCTTTTCCTGAGAGTAGTAATTTTTTTGCTCAAAACTTCTGAAAGAGCTATTTAAATAAGCGACGAGCACTTGTTGCATTTGATTTCGTATTCGCTCTTCCAAAGCTCCTAGATTTGTTAGGCGATTTACATAAACACGATTTTTTAAATATCATAAGAAAAAATCCATCAAAGACAGATCAGGTAATCTATCTGGTTACCCAATAAACCCGCTGCTCCATATTCATCTTTGAAGAAAAGAAATATTTAAAGATTCTCCAACTGCTTGAATACGAAGTGAAGAAGCACAATTTAGATGAAAACAATTGCCACTCGAAAATATATTTTAAATTTAAATTACGGAAATAATATTATGTTGGAGTAAATCTAAGTATGGCCAGTGAAATCTACGTATATATTGGATTTCGTTTCTAACGGTAAGCACAGGCCATAACCAATTCCCATTTCATTCATATTAATAGTGCAGCGTGAGACTTATAAATTCAATAAACTGTAAATGGTTGTTTCAATCAAAATTCAAATACACATCAATTCTTATATTTAATTTCGTATAGTTTTCTTGAAATAGCAATATGTTCTGTCATAATTTTAGTAGATCTATCAATTGTCAATATAGAGATAAAAATGTTGGGTATTTTTCTGATTCTTGTTATTAATCTTGCTCTAACGGGCATCTTTCCAACAGATTGGAGGAATTATTGTTTATGTTAAAATTTCATCTTTTGAATATTTGACTTTCAGTGAAACAATGATTTCAAATATTCAGTAATTGCTTCTAACCATTACAAAAACAGTAGTAAAGTATGTTTGTGTTGAGTTTTACTAGCGTTCACTTTAATTTTAATGTGTCTTTCTCTTGGAACAAGTGGACAAGTGTATAATTTGTAATAAAAACATTTCATAGAATATTCTGGACAAAATAGCTATATCGTAATTAATTCAATGCACATTTAGATATTGTGCTACCACTATAACGGTCAATCAAAATTAAAAATACTCCACATTTAACCCGGTAGGGTAACAATGGAAGAAATTTCCATGGAACTGTACTTCCTTCTAAAAAATATGTTTTCCTTGCCAAAATCACTTGTTAACTGCAAGTGTTACGTTAAAAAATTTCTTAATCTCAATATCAAAAGTGCACATGTTTTATCTTGCAGTAATATTCACACTGTCATACATTATAATTGCAATGGCGACGATATTCCTTTTTGACGAAAATTGAATGCCTTAGATTTGGATGTTTCAGATAATAAACTGTCATCGTATATGTCCAACTGTTTCTAAAATTTTATGCAATTATATTATAGTGATTTTTTTTTAATATGGCTGAATACTTGAATTTAAAATTTTGCATTTTTTTTTCTATAAATAAAGATATCAAAATTTAGAGTCACATTCGGTATATCACTTACAATGGAAAACTTTATGACAATGGCCTAAAATAAACCCATGTAGTTAAATCATTTGAATTTTGTAAATATTATGGTTCCAAACAGAGTTTCCCCACTCACATATAGAACTTTGTTACAACTTTGTGAGTCAACACAACTTCTTGATGATCTAAATAATACGTAGATTATAGAGTCCGGTATAAGTATCTCTCAGAAAGAGAGTGAAATTCCTCTCATTCCCAAGATGTTGATCGTATTTTCAGCAAGAGAAATGATTCTTGTTTTTTCAATCTAGAATTTCGATAAATTATTACTTTTTCAAGCTGTCCATGTCCAACATTCTCACAATAATAATTATAAACTAATAATAAAATTAAAGCCAGTTCTCCATTTTTACCGGCCCGTTAGAAAATTTATGCATACCCTACATTATTGTTCGCGCTGTTATCACAATGGCAACAGCAATATTTCTTATGTAATTTCAAACCAGGAGGTGCTAACTTTTTTGGTATTTGTGAATTACAAATGTTTGAGAGGATATCAAGTTTTACATTTGTATAAATATTTTTTGCATCAGAGAAGTTCACAATTTTTTCTCTCTTATTAATTAAGGAACTCAAGATGAAATTTTGAAATTATTATATAAACAAAAATAATTTGATCAAGTAATTATAAAAAAACTGTAATTGAAATAGGAAATAAAGAAAACTATCTATACTTTTAAGAAAATGCTAACAAAATCAAAATTTTCATATAGAATGTAGATCATACCAAAACCCACTCACAACACATTTAAAATTGAAAAATGCTTCCATCTTGTAGTATTCATACTGCATTAAAATCTTAAGACCGAGCGTACTCAAAAAAGATTCTTTTTATGTTCCTATCATTTAAATTAGACAGCACCTATCCGATTAGTGGAACTGATCATAGTACTTTGTTCTCAAGATCTGATTTCACTTCTCTGTCCTTTCTAATATCCCAAGGTAGAAAATAAATAATTTTGCTATTTTGTCACAATTAAACCTCACAATACCTGTAATAATTGTGTTTCTTTGGCATTTTCGATATTCAAGAGCAAACATATTTTTTTTGTAATAGCACCTGTTTGGCACATGATGAAAGAAGCAAATAATAATGCTTCTTTCACTTTCTTTAATTTTTAGCTATATCTCTACTTTCATGTTGTACCTTGATGAAATATTTAGTTTTTTGTTTTGCGTTATCCCATTCACATGTTATTTATTATATTTTGTACATTAGAGAATAAGAGAAATATTGTTATTAGATCAAATCAAACGTGTTTGTTATATGTATGTATATATATCTAGTTTAACAACTCGTTTAACAGGCAGCTCTTGATGATCAAGGTGGTGTCTAATCTTCCTCAAAAAATAGTTACCATCTTCATAAGCGGTGTTAGTGATCTATACATTCTCAGTAACATCCAGGTATAGCCCGTAATATACACACACACATACGCATATAAACATATAGATCGTGACAGCTATATACACACAACTTGTAGAGTTAATGCTGAACGTCTGGCTTACAGCCAAGTAGATTCCTGGTAGGCCAACACGATTTTATAGTCTCCATGGGATTATACAAACGAAAAAAAAATGGACAATACAAATTAAAGTAATTGACTGCTATCGCCAAAAAAATATTCCCCGCTCATTAATTTCTAGGTGAAGCAACGGGCTAGATTTATTTATATGCGCTATATTTTAGTGTATCACTAACAATACGAAGTAGTTTTCGGAGTTGCTTAATAGGTGACCTTGTAAAGCAATGTCACTGTCATCATTATATTTTTATACAACGATGTAAGAATCATTCCGAATATTTTAAACCAGAATCCAATGACCTGATATTTTTGCATCGCTGTTGTAAGGTCAAAGAAAAATAATATAAAAGAAAACTACAAATAAAAGCAGTTGGCTATTTGCATTTTAATAATTTGAAAACAAATAGCACATTCTACTATACATTTTACGCTTACAACATGCGTTTTATATTGGGCACACAACATTTAATACTATCAAAAAATTCCAGCTTCTTCATTTGAGATTTAACCATCTCAATAACCTCTAAACAGGCTTACGCATATATAGATAGATCTAAAAATCATAATAATACAACAAAGTAATATGGTGTACGTTTCTCTAAAAATACAACAATAGCGCACAGCATTTATAGTACAATGTGCCACTTATCCTACGCAAGTTTTGATAAGTGCCAAATATTTTATTTTAAACAAAATGTTTAAACTATGAAATGCAATAAAAAGAGAGTTACGTAGCAAACTTCAAATATTATAACATATGGGGAAGAACAATTTCTTTTTATGGTACAAACCGGAATGTCACAATCATTTGAAGGGATGCAAGCTATAACAAACCTAATCCAAATGATTTTCTTACTATAAGTTATTGGATATAATTTTAAACTTCCATTCAAATTAATAATAATCCATGGCTCCCCCCAATAGTTTTCGCCAATTACAAGGGGCATCGGCCGACCATGAGTTATTATTACACCTGCGGCTGTGTTCCGTTTTAAGATATTCGTTGTTCTCAGCAGCCTTCATGGAGTAAGGAAAACTAGAGAAAAACCTCAACCCTGAGAAACGACCCCCAGGGTTCGAATGCAGGACCCAGAGACTAATAGCCAAGCGCGCAAGACACTCAACCACTACTCCGGTTAATATTAATATTAAACCACCGTTGGTATTAGCAATGATAAAATTACGATTACCTTGCATTTAACCAACGTTTTTTCCTGAAAAATATTAGTGACGACAGGATTTGAACTCACGACATCGACGTTACCAGCGCATTATGCTACCAGTACACCACGAGACCGAATGCAAGTTCAAATTGAGAGAGTTGAGATATTACGATATATCTACAGACATTATGACTAGGTATTTAAAGCGATTTGAACTCACATTCGGTCTCGTGGTGTAATGGCAACACAATTTAAAAACGTTGGTTAACTGCAGAAAAATTGTAATTGTATCATTAAATTATATATATAGTTCCCGAGAATTCTTATAATTCATAAGAAAATCGTCTAATAACATCTTATTCACGAACCACCGTCACCTATTTATAAATACAAAACTATTTAATATCCGTAACGTTCTTTGAGGAACAATCGCATGATATCGTTACAGCTGAAAGCTCTAGTACACTTTATCACTTATGTACAAGTAAATTTATGTTCGCATGAAAGTTGTGATGTGAGGATTATAGGATTTAATACCGTATATAAGATACTCTAATGTTTTGCTCAACACATAAGTTAGTAAAGTTTCAAAAAGTAAATCTGCCAATGACCGGTATGCAGTATAGAAAATTATTGAAGGGTCAGGTAACTTCTTCTTTTTTCTTTTGTTATTTTTGCGAACTTTTGTCCAAGCATTGAAAATCGTCATCTTCATGATTTATTGCCTTAATAATGTTTCTCAAGAACCTTAGTTGTTATGTGCAAGGACAAAAACTATACAGAAATTTAAAAACCGGCATTACAAATGGTCACCATTGCAACGTAATTCTAATGGTCCGGAGCATTATCTTGATGGAAGAGGACTCATCATCATATTTTTCCTCTCCGTTTGAAATCAGATAAAAAAGAAATAAATAAAACCCACACCTTCAAAATCTCAGAAAACTAATGGCATGTCTTTTTCTGGTATGACAGAACATAAAATTTTCTACAGGGTAAGTCGTCCTTACGTCTCCATTTCATGCTTTGGCGTTTTAACTCTGAGTTAAAGCAATGGATCCACGTTTCATCCACTGTAAGATTTTTGTTAGAAATTTATTGGAACCTCTGCCAAATTGCCTGGTTATCCAGCAAATGTGTTTTAACATTTTTGATGCAGTGACTATTTTACACCCTAATTCTCTGTGTAAACATTTTTTCCGCCCTTTCGACCAAACTATCATATGCTATAAATCAGACAGTGATTTGTCTTTTATTTTGTACCATATCATGAACCAAATTGTTTTCGTGAGTCATTGTCACTTTTGATGATCCTGCACCTGGCCCATGTTAACAAGATTCTCTACCCAGTTTAGTTTTTGATCACCTGATGCGAACGTAGAGAATCACCAAAATTTTCGCTATATTATTACAAATTTCCTGTGGTGACAGACCCTTTTTGCGCAAGTGCGTACTCTATCACTGCCCTTACTTCAGTTTTGTCCATCTCAACAAAATCATGAACACCTGTATTAATTTTTTATTTCGTATAGATCGGAAAAAGTTATTTAGTTCACATATATGAATAAATACTTCGAATCAGAACAAATTTGTATTTGTCAGTTAATGCCAACTGTGCTATGAAATTGTCTGGTGTATCTGATTAAAAGATAGCCACCGCATTCACTTTCAGCAGCACGAAACGCTTGCTCATAGTAAGAGCAAACATGCATTTCATATGAAGATGCTTCTTGCACCTTTAATTTTAATAGTACGCTAACTATTTGTCCATAAGTTTTTGTATACCTTTTATCCAAAATCGTTTTGCAAATACCTTAGAAATTTCAATGCCAAAATAAAAATGCCACCAATTAACTAACTTAATTAGCATTATATATCCTGGATAATAGCAAGCAGTAATTGTGAAACGTAACTTAGGACACAGCGTAGATATATATATATATATATATACAGTGAAATTCCCCTTCGCGGACACCCCTCTTACACGGACACCTCCCTTAAACGGACAGTTTCTCATGGTTCCAACCGGCTCTTATATAATTTCCATTGCATTAACTCTTTCTTGGACGGATATTCTCTTGAACGGACGCGGACACGAGAAAACCGGACAAAAAAATAAAATAAAAAGAAACGCTTTATCTTATTTTCGTATCGAGAGTATTGCTATTGCATTTCTCAATCGCAGCGCGCGCCAATTTCGCTGGGACTTTCCCGAGTAAACCGGAGATTCACCGACTTTAATCTTTCGGTTCAAACGCAGCCTATGCCGTGCATTTCTGCCTGGCGTGAATTGGGGACTTCCCCAAATTGGTCGGAGATTTACCGTTCTTATTCTTTGGGTGTACGCTTTCGATTGAATCTGCTTTCAACATTAGTCTGATGTCTATGCGGAAAAGACACAGTGGGCGACACATTCATTGTAGAAATGGCTCCAAATAGAAAAATTCTCACGCTCAAACAAAAAATTGAGTTTCTTGAAGTTTACAATAAAGAGAAGTTAAGTGTAAGGAACTTATCCAAGCGTGTTTTAATATTGGAAAAACACAATCTGCAGATATAATTAAACATAAAGAAATCCTTCTAAACAAATGGATATCGAACAGCAATTTGAATAAAAATAGAAGCGGGTAATGGTACTATAATTGACAAATTGTGTTATGACTGGTTTACAGCAGCTCGCCATAAGGGGATTCCTATAACAGGTATGCATATGATTTTTTTAGATAAGGTTTTCTTGTATTAATGCGTTGATTTTCTTTTCATTTTAAATTCTAAAATAGATAAAAAAAAGTGAGATTACCAATAGGTTTGTCGTGACAAAAATGCAAAAAACTTTTTTTTTAGGTCCGCTAATACGATGTAAAGCAAGAGAAATAGCCGCTTCTTTGGGACATTCTACATTCAGTTCTTCTTCTGGTTGGCTCAATAAATTTAGAATCCGCCACAATATAAGTTTTAAAGCGATTTCGGGAGATGGAGCTTCAGTTAATGTTGAAGATGTTTCATCGTTTTTAAAAAAAATGTCCTTCTTTGATTAAGGGATATTCACATCTATAATATCGATGAGACAGGCCTGTATTTTAGGGCTCTACCCGACAAAATGCTCACATTAAAGATGGAAAAATGTGTTGGGGATAAGTATCCCCAAGAGAGGTTTACAATTTTGCATTGTGCAAATATGGCGGGTGAAAAAGAAAAGCTCCTAGTCATTGGTAGGGCAGCTAAACCCAGAGCTTTTAAAAACATTAATATAAATAACCTGCCTGTAACTTGGAAATACAATAAGAAAGCTTGTATGATAGGACAAATTATGACAGAGTGGTTGCAAGACCTAGATTGGAAAATGGCTAAAGAAAAAAGAAACATTTTGTTATTTTTAGATAATGCGGGATCTTATCCGAAAGACGTTCGCTTAAATAATATAAAAATATTACTTTTACCCCCTAATTGTACATCAGCTTGTCAACCACTTGACCAGGGGTTATGAAGAATTTTAAAACTTATTACCGAAGTGTAATACTCAAACATCTGCTAGTAAACATTGAAACTGCTTTCGAACTAAAATAAAGGAAATTACACCACTGGATGCAGTTTATTTGGCAAAAACCGCTTGGGACCAAGTAACCAAAGAGACAGTTCAAAATTGCTTCCGCAAAGCAGGATTTAATCATGTAAGTATGCAAAGTTAAGACCAGTTAACTGAGGCTGATACATCTCACCTAGAAGATGATTTGCCTCTTAATGTACTTTCAGATATCCTCAAAAATAAGAATTTATTGAAATTGATGGATAATGAAAACCTTAATGATTTTTTGAACGTAGATGAAGATTTGTATGTTGAAGATCCAGATTCAAAACAAGAAATTGCAAATCTAGTCGAAATACAAGAACTTTCGGAAGATTCTGATATCGATGAGGTTCCAGTGCCAACAGAAGCTATCCCAAATTAAGGTAAAGCTATTACCCTGACCAAGCAGCTCAAAAGTTTTGTCGAAAATCACGGAGAGACAGAGTCTTTGGAACTTCTTTCTAAATTAGAAATACGATTTCAAGACGCCATTTTAAAGAAAAAGAGAAGACAAACAACAATCTATGAATTTTTGCGTCCTTAAAGTGACTGTTCATTTCATTGTTTTGTATTACATACTACATCTATGTATCTAATAAATAATAATAATAATAAAGAAATAAACTTCTTTTCTTTCAGTTTAAAGTTTCTTATTTATTTTAAAAACATTTATATACATATACGATTTACATGTCCCAGTTTCTTTAATATATTCATTTTTCGTTAAAACACGATTTTTGTTGTATCTACTACATATTTCTTTTATGCGGACACCCCTCCTGAACGGACATCTTCAGTTGGTCCCGTTGGTGTCCGTTCAAGGGAGATTTCACTGTATATATATATACATATATACAGTATATATATATACATATATACAGTATATATATATATATATATATATATGCCGTGTTGTGATGATAAGAAAGTACTGTTTTTGTTAATTCTGGATGAACTGCATTATGACATATTCGCCTTGTGCTTCATATATATATATATATATATATATATATATATATATATATATATATATATATATATATATATATATATATATATATATATGTATGTGTGTATATAGTAAACAGTCCTTTAGTTGCTGCACGATTCTGCTAAAGTAATAAACTAGAGAACTTAAGTATGCATTAAAAACTTTTAATTGTTTAGATTTTAAATTCTGCTAGTGTTTCCTGTGATAGTTTGAATAAAAAGGACTTTCAACATAGGCTTCCTGTTATTTCGGCTATTATTCACTTCCTACTTTAAGTTCAACAAAACTTCCGCCTCATAAATTTTGAATTTTAAATAAACTTATTACAAAATACTTAAATGTTGCATTAATATCAAGTACATATATTAGAAACAAAGATATTTCAAAAAATAGCGGTAATTCTACTTCCTGCTTAAAGCTCTTTTTAACATCAATAACGAAATGCCAATGGTGATGGAATATGCTATTTTTCTTTTCATTATAAAATTTGTAAGTACGTAAAAATTAATAGTTTCCATAATGTCGTCTTAATTTTTCTGTAACATTTTTACCGCAAATTGAATAACTATTCGTTATCGGAGGGTTAGAAAGAAATTTATTTAGTAAGTTTCAGTTGTAGAATGAATTACTACACTGCAGTTGTCTAAAGCAGAATTGGAAGAATATTTTTCTGGCAAAGCGTCCCTTACCTGAAATTGTATTTGTGCTCGCTATATGTTTACTTAGAGGACAATTGAATTTTGATTATTACTTTTGGAAACGTATCAGGTCATATATTTAATCTTTCATTGGCATTTCGTTAGATAAAGGCCGGCATCTTTCCAACTAGGTTCAATACGCACTGCTCAATGTGTACATGTGCCAGAATTCACCCAATGAAATGTCTAGGTCTTGCTTTTGCGAAATATACTCATTTATATTACTAAGAAATAAAATTCTTCAAGACTTATTAAGCAAAAATTTTATAACACTTTGTTTGTGTTATATGCACTAATAATTTAACCAATAGAAAAGAAAGATTCACGTATAAAAGATGCCAAAGGAAAGTTATTCTATAGTTTATTTTATTTGATACAATAAACACACGTACACATATATATATAGGCTTGGCCAATTGTATTAGACACATAAAAGTTCTATTCCAAGAGGATGAGCGCTGAATTTATACTCAATTTGCATATTTAATGGAATTTTTAAGAGGTAGTTGCTTACTTTGCGACAATAGTTCAACAGGCAACAATATTTCGATTTTAAATATCAGTGTATTGTTGACGCGATAGTAGAGCGGTGTATATACGAGTTGATAACCAGGATATTTCATGTTCGATATTTTCATTTTTATGTTTAAACCTAAAATAGTAAAACAATGCCAAAATTTCGAGAATTAACTGAAGTGCAACACAGTCAGATAGTCCTGCTTAAGTTACCAGATAAGACTTTAGCCGCTATTGCGAGTGTAATGAAATGTCTCTGATGTGCGTTCGTACCACTCTGGAAGAATATGGAAGTAATGAATCGTTAATAAATCGACCAAAAAGCAGCCGGAAACGCCTTACAACGGCTAGAGAAGGTAGCTTATAAATAAAATATTTAATCACTACTATTTTACACAAACCCACACTCTTTAAAATAATATTATTTGAATGATCTGCTAGGTTCTATAATATCTAGTAACTTTACCAAGTTTATATCTTTTATTTTGTTAAATACAGTTGTTACAACAAAGTTAATGTGTACGACCTTTTTACTATATGTGTATATATAATATATGTTTACCTAATAAATAAATATAGAATATCGAACAAGAATTTTTAAATATTTATGTTAATATATACTTTATCAAATCCTTGGAAAATATTCGGCATTGACTTTTTGGATCATCTTCGGAGTATTTGACGTACTAATAGCAGTCGGTATATATTGCTGACAGAAATATGGATAAATAGTCTTCTTCTATATAATGTATAACAAGGTTATTAAATAGTTTCCACAATTAATTCGCTGTATCTGCTGTAACAGCTAGCGTAAAACATATGATCGAAATATAATAAGCTTATGTCATCTAAACAAAGAAATCCATATCTAAGCTAGTTTCTTTAAAATCCTGATTTATCAAAATTAATTCATCCTTTAACATTAACGTAAAGAATCAGTAATGAATTAGAAATTTTCCAAATAAAATAAAAACTAGGGAAAGCTGGAATAGGTACTGTCTCAACCAGCATCATACGCTATATGTACTTACAGTGGTAATGAATTTACAAATTAAACGTAAGCAAACAACTTTCTTGTAATCTACCGCAGCGTGGAAATGTCTGAATACCGATGATGTAATAAGAAAATGGAATATATACAGACAACGTAATTGTTTATATTCAAAATCTCTGCTTCAATTTTTTGATAAATACCAAACTAACGCGTAGCGAAATCAACACTACATAACACCATATAAAAAATTGTAGAAAAAAGTCGTAAGATGCAAAATATCGCGTTGCTATGAACAATAACAAAATAGAATCGAAAATACCTTTCGCTTTCTTAAAATAAACAGGACGTAGAATTCCCAGTGATTGAAAGGAGGCATGCCATGTACGCTGATTGTAAAATAGATTGAAGAATTTGGCGGAAACTTCTACAGCTATTGACGATAAAAAACATAAACACTACTCATTCACTTGAAATTTGTATTTGTTAATATTGGGTTGCTTTGAAGTAGCTGACAGATAATACTGAGTACTCAATGGTAAATTGTATTGGCTCTAAAAACATTTAGCGTATAAATAAACGCGATGAATAGTTCAAAATCGTCAGAAATAGCAGTAAATTTCTACAAAGAAAATAACTAGAAAACTGCTAATAACCAGTTCGCCCATAGTAATGAAAACGTTGAAGATAAATGTTTAAGTTTGCTTCTCAAGTGTATACGGTAGGCTAAATAATACTTAAATATAAGAGAGCATGCGTTCCGAGTTATATACATCATTTTCTTTGTTAGTCTGCCAGTAATTGCTGCGTATCGAAGAATAATTTGTTAGATAATTAATTCGTTATTCCGCAAGAATTATACTTATTTCATTTAATACGACTTTTCATTTTTATAACCTTTGCAATAAAATTTTAGTGTTGTTAATAACTGTAAAACATATAAATTAAATCATATTTATGATCAAGAAGTAAATGACTATAACTGAAGTGTACATATTTGCTTTGATGAAATACGAAAGAAAAATAGTTTTATGAGAAACACATAACATAATTTTATAATACTAAATAATGCAGTTTACACATAGTAAAGTCTTTTTATACTTACCAAGTGATACTAAATTATTAAACCGAGAACTGAAACGAAAGCACCAGCGGCAATAAGCTACCGTATCTAACATTAGCCGTAATGCAGACTGCTAGGCCTCGTAAAAGTTAATATCGAAAATGTAATTCAATTCAATAATTTTCTGTTCGTATTTCGTCCGAAAAACGCCAATTAGCTTTATTGGTACATACATACATCGTAAAGCTAATCGTGAATACGAATTTTATGTTTCGAGCGTATTGGAAAATGTAATTATATTCCGATCCAAACGTCGAGTTGTCAAACGGAAAAATGGAATACCGACGTTTTGAACTTCTTAAAGATTATGAATTTTTCTCGTTATTGCTTCAGCCAAAATATGTATTTTTATTAGTTAAAGCTGTTCAATGTAGCACACTATACGAGGTATGACATAAAGGTAATGAATCTGACTCTTTCGCAAGAATTTGGCTTTGCTTTTATACAACTATGTACGAGGTAGGCGCCATAAATTCTCGGCCTGACAAGCTTATACAGGTTCAAACGTGTGCAATCTCCATCACGGCATGAGGTGTACGCTATAAATATGACGGTTCGAAGAGTAGAAGCGTTTAGTAGCCAGCCAACCAACGTGACTAGCTCATGAAAATGTCTGAAGTAATGAAAATTGATTCCCACGCAGTCATCAAATTTTTAACAAAAGAAGGGCATACGCCTAATCACATGAAACAACGTTTAGACGGCGTTTACGGTGATTCATATCCTTCGTATTCCACTGTAAAATGAAGTAAAGGAATTAGCAGTGATAACAAACATATCCGAAACAAGTATTCGCGAAATTCTCCATGACCATTTGGCTATGAATAAAATTAGTGCAAGATGGGTACCGCGACTTCTTTCTGCTCTACAACGTGAAAGTCGAGTCAAATATACGCGGTCGTTTTTAAACATGTGTGGGGACGACCCAAAAATCGATTTTGGAGTCCATTATCACAGGGGATGAAACAGTGGTTCTCTGTTTTATGATCCCCTATTGAAAAGGAAGTCCATGGAATGACGGCGACCTGATGATCCTCTTTCCAGAAAGGCGAAAGTCGTTCGATCAACAAAAGAAGTGATGGCCACAATATTCTGGGATTATGAGGGCATTTTGTTAATTGACTTTAAAAAGCGCAATACAATTGTGAGTGGCACATATTGTACGTCTTTATTGCATAAATTAGTATTCATCAGTATTCGTGCAAAATGTCGTGGAAAATTAACAAAAGGTGTGCCATTATTGCATGACAATGCTCCCGTCCATACTGCCGCCGTTTCACAAGTTACCATCCGCGAATGTGGCTTTCAAGAATTGGAACATCCACCGTATAGTCCGGATATGACTCCTTGTGATTTCTATTTGCTTTCTAACTTAAAAGATACCTTAGGGGGGCGTTGTATTAAGGACAACAGTGAGTTACAAGCAGCTGTTACAGAACATTTTCAAGACAAAACTTCAGATTATCTTTACAAAGCTATCGAATTATTAATTAATCGTTATAATAAATGTATAGAAGTTGGGGGAGATTGTATTGAAGACAAAAATTTCTTATATTGTTCCAAGTTTCTTTTTCTGTATCAGGCTGAGAATTTATGGCACCTACTTCGTATGTTATACCCTTGCACTATTATTCATTTGAAGAGATGTTATTTCCAGTGTTTATAGCAGTCCTGGAATAAAATAGGTTTTAACCATGAGGAATAAAAGAGTAACACGGAGTGCGAGCAAACGAATAAGCGAGCTATGAATCGCAAAAAAAATTTTTCTCCTCAAACATTATGTGTGATATCAACGTATCCGCTATTTACGGTATGACGAGTACCAGCTTTCAGGAACTTCTTTATAATAAATGTAGTCGACAGTTTTTACTACAAGCACAAATATTTTGTGAACGATCCCCCTTCTGTAAAACAAAACAAATGAGAATGTGCTCGACTTTTGACATGCTCATTCGAGCTTTCTTCGGTAGAGGTAGATTGGCCGTGTATCACTGTTGATTTTATTTTTTTCTTGATTCGGGAATGATCAGATGACTGAAGAAGCCTACGTCATCTTCGATTTCGTGAAAAAAGTCAAGGCACACGTTCATTTCATATATTCCTTTTCAATCATGAGGTTTTTTGGCACACACCTTTCTCATGCCGAAATCTTGGGTCAAACTCTGATGAAGAACGCGATTCAATTGTAACCCATAACTCATCATTCTCAATGTTCCTCGGGCATTCCACTCAATTTTAGATGTTAGGGGCTGTCTAGAGCAAAGTTAATTTTCAGCTCTAAAAATGTTATGTGCTATCGGAAAACTATGATCTTGATAAGGATATAAGCCTGTAACAACCTTTCGCAGGTCAAACTCGTGGATTCAACAGAAAATTTGATGGCATTCTAAATTGTGCGGTTCTATTTTCTGAACGGCGCACAAAAAAAAACAAAACTTCATTTATCACGTTCTCTACTGTTGCGTAATTTCGACGCGAACTTGAAACTAACTCAGCATCTACAACGGACCGACCTCCAACTTATGCGAAGAGAAAGCGATCGAATTCAATAACGGGCGTCAGCGTGCGATTTCAGTTACTACCATCAAACTCCGGCTGGCCGAAGGAAATTTACACGGTCGCGCGAAAAGTCCTCAGTGGGCCCGTGAACATCGGGATTGAACGGTAGAATAGTGGCAAAATGAAGTGACGAACCAATATTTAAAGTATTAAGTACTTCAGATAAGTTGTAGGTCAGTCCCTTGTAAATGCTCAATTAATTTCAACCTTATTACGAACAGTACAGAACGTAATAAATGAAGTTGTGTTTTTTGTGCGCCTTTCAGAAAAAGGAACCGCAAAATTTAGAATGACAATCACTCTCCCGCTTTAACTAAAGCGGGAGAGTGATTGTCATTCCTCGCCGGTACATTGAAAACAAAATGGATATCGTAGACATTCGACATTGTTCTTCGGTATGGAACATCAGTTTTAAATAAGTCTGCTATTATAAAAATAATAAAGATCAATAAGAAAAAATATCGCAGAAAAGTGAGGCGGCTATGGAGACGATTTTCATATTAAGGACATTTACACATGTACAAGGGGCATATCATTGAACTATAAGTAAACATAAATTTGTATAATAGTTTGTTCAAATTGTAAGTAACTTGGTATTTAAAAATTATAATCTCGTTCATTAATTATTTGTAATGCAAAAGTATACCAAGTGTATTAGAAAAATAACGAAGCTGAAAGCAATTTGACAACATTGCGGGCTTTCACTTCAGATAAGTTGTAGGTCAGTCCCTTGTAAATGCTCAATTCATTTCAACCTTGTGTCGAAATTCACAGTACAGTACAGAACGTAATAAATGAAGTTGTGTTTTTTGTGCGCCTTTCAGAAAATGGAACCGCAAAATTTAGAATGAAATCACTCTCCCGCTTTAGTTAAATGCCGTCCAGCTCTCTATTTTATAATTTTAACGTTGTTTATATTGGTATTTCCAAGTTGCTATAAAGAAAGAAAAGAAACCTATGGCCAGGAGTGCATATTCGGATATTATTTAGTTTTTTAGAAACAAATCTGCTTTTTTTCTTACTTTAACTTGTTTTAATTAAAGTAGTTTATTATAGAAATAAGCATAACTTTGTTGAAGTTTTGGAAGAGCTTGGGATATTTATTTTTGCTTTTCAAACGAGATTACCTTTAGGAATTTTTATACCAGAAAATTCTATTTATTAACGTATTTATAACATTTCTTTTGGTATACCTGCTTTTTTTAATTTTATAATTAACATATTGCAATCTAAAGATTGTTTCAGTAGTTTCAATTTACAAACATCAGGAAACTTGCTTGTTACGTATTGCTAACAACTGCATAGACTAAAATGTTATTTATGTGCTGTTTTCATCTAAAGGAACTGAGTACGATGTATAATTAATAGTGAATATAGCCCAAAGAGTGACATTTTTTCTACATGCTTTAACATTAAGAGAAACTACTTAACATATTTTATAGCTCGTGCACACTGGCAAGAGTAAAATAGATTAAAGAATTTTACTGAATAAACAATATTTAACTTATGAATCAGTTACTTTCACACTCCTGTAATCTAGAACGTTCTTCTAAAAATAAGAAAAGAGCTTTCACAGTCTGATAATCAGAGGTTTTAATCATTTCGCGTAAAAAAGATTGCTAAAATGCAAATTGCATTTACTGCTTTAAATAACGTTTCAATTTTGTTCCTTGTTTTGCGTATTGCCGCTTTTTCATAGGTTATCGTTTGGTATGAGCTAGCTATAGTTGTAGTAATCGCTAATTATTAGTGAGATGTAGAATCGATTATATTTAAATTAGAACATATACAAGCAAATTATAGTCGGTGTTACAATGAGCTAAAATCGTAGTTACTAAATTTGAGTTTTTTCCAAATATCTTAGTTTTAGGTTTTGGAAATGATTAAAATCTTTTATTTCTTTGTTTTTTAGCAACCTTTCCAAATTCAAACTTGTACTCCACCTCATATAATAAGCCACAATGGCCTGTGTATTTGGAACACCTATACCTATTTATAAAATTTGAGCCTAATTTATGTCAAGGAATACATCGTTAAGAAATACCTATTGCAATTCTTTATACGCGAAAATAAACTCCTTTCATGAGTGTGAATCATTTTGTGCAATTCTTGAGTAGACATATTAATATCTGATCACGTCTGGAAAACATAAACTATCGAGATCTTCAGATTTACTTGCATATATGAATATAGGTCTTTAAACTTTAAACTATTCTATGCCGTACAACTACGTACACTATGTAGCATGATCCTTAAATCTAACATTACGATTCATTTAGAAACGAAGGTTTTTTTGCAAATACACAAACTACAAGACAGCTGCACCGTCCTCAACAGATAAATTGGTCGTTATAAATCGAACGCCGTTCTTTCTCCTACAAGCTTTATGTACATTAATATTGAGGCAGTACTACTCATATATTTAATTCGAAGCAGTAAAAATACTAAGCTTCAATCTCATCAAGTATACCTAATAACTATTGATTGCAAGTAAGAGTGTAACTTGGATCAAAATAGTGGATCCAAACTTGATTTTAAAATACCATTCTCAATAAGCAAAGTACTACATTTTTAATATATACGACAATTTCTTGATGATTTTTAACCATTTTTAATAAGAAAAGTATTTTCAGGTCTAAGCTTGGGATGACAAAGAATAACAGCAAGGAGTTTATTATGTAATGTACCAAATGTACGAGAAAAATCAGGCAATATGAAACATGTAATTGTATCGGCATCAGTAGCAGCAAAGATATTATTTGACATCACCCACAAAACACAAAGTAATAGAAATACCGGCAACTTTTATATTTGTTTCTTCAAAAATTTTCTGAAAATTTTTGACGTCACACAAAGAATACTCATAGAAGATAAATGAGGGAAATAATTATAATTGCTACGTCAATTTTTTATTATTTTTAAATGTACTTGCCAAAAAAGGCAAATTTTGTAACATTTACAAAATGACTCCAGAAGAACTGTGAGGAACGTAACAGACACGCCCAATATTATATTAATGTTTCCATACCTTTCACGTCTGTTACTGCTGTTGTTTTCCCTTAATTTGTTTCGACAAAGAGGCAGTTTCTTCTATGAATAGAATGGTATACGAAACAAAAGAGATCGCTGTAACAGTTACACGTTAAAATGGCAGAATATTGGAGCTAGTGCTTTGGACATACACTACCGTCCATAGAAGTTTGGCCAACGCAAAAAGTTTTGCAATACCTTAATTCAATAAGCTTTATTGCATTCAACGATTATAATCTTAATAAACATCTATCTTAAATGCATGTGCAACTCAAATAATGAAAGTATTACGGGCAATAGAATAAATTAAATACTTTATAGCCGGGAACAATCATCCCCCATTACAGCGGACTATTCTAATCTACACTAGGGTGACAGAATAAACTAGACACCTACTAATTAAAAAAAAAGATTCTATTCTCGTTATATATACAAAATATTTTAAAATTTTTAAATTAGACTAATATTTTGTCAATCCACCTTTACTTGCGTGAAGTGCCGCGAGTCGTCGTGGCATAGAATCTATTAAATGATTAATGGTGTCTTCTGGAATATTTAACCACTCTTCTGTAACAGCTGCCACGAGTTCTTCCTTATTGCTGGGTTTTAGGGGTCGTTTCGCCATATTTGTCTGGATTATTTGCCAAACATTCTCTATCGGTTTCATGTCTGGTGATTCGCCTGGCCATGGTAAAATCCGAATCCCCTGTTCCTCTTTCCATGTGGTTGTTGTTCTTGCTTTGTGGCAGGGTGCTCCATCCTCCATAAAAGTGGCGTCTTCTTTAGATACAATGGCGTTGTCGAATATCGGTAGTGGTCCTTCTGTTAATATTTGGATATATTTTGTCGCATTTATATTTCCGTCGCAGATTACTAATTGCGATCTTCCACCATACCACATCGCGCCCCACACCATGCTGTTCACACCGCCGTATTTCACCGTCTGATGCAAAAAATTTGTCGTCCAGTTGCTGTGACGAAAGTCTCCATACCCACGTACGACCACCATCACTGAATTGGCAGTATCTGCTTTCGTCTGAAAAAATGACAGACCGCCAAAACTCTTCGGGCTTCGTTCGCATTTCGATTGCCCAAGCCATTCGGCGCCGTTTTTCAGACGCCCTAAGGAGAGGTTTTTTTCTTTGTCACCCTTTTATACATCCCCACACTGTGGAGGTATCGCAGAACGGTACGCTACCTTTCTGTGAAGTTGCCGCAAGCTCAGCTGTACTTTTTCGCAGTTCTCTTAACACTTCGCGCACAAGCACCCTTTTACTTCTTGCAGAAGGTCCGGCACGACCTGGTGTCGGCTCCACTGTTGTTTTTTCCTTGCGTTTAAATTGTGTAATCACGCGGTTAACTGTTGACAACGGAATATTTAAAAATTACTCTGGCCAACGATGCGACCCCGGGTGAAGTCGGTAATATCACTCGAACCTTGTAAGCGAGGCATAGTTGTAACGGTACTAAACTATGACGAATTCCTTCCAATACATCTACCCCTACCCTAATGACAAGAGAAAGTTCTTAATTCGTTCTTAGAATTTAGCTGTTTACATATTTATACCGCTTGACCTGGTGTCTATTTTATTCTGTCACCCTAGTGTATTTATTAGATAAGTTGCATCGGTGGGACCAAGCAGGTAAAGATGTTATTATATCCTCTCTGTCTCTTAGAGCTGACGGCTCGAACGTTTACTGTGATTACTAAACTCACAACAGTTCAGTTTGAACCTGTAGTTTGAACATGTTTCTGATCAGCGGTACAGTAAGTGAACAGCGCTGTTAGAAATGCCTCATGATAAATCAATAGGTGTTGCTAAACGATCTAGTGACTTTACATAAAGAGGGTTTTGACAACAAGCAAATCGATGAGAAACTAAATCTAGCTGTGTCGGCAGTGAAATATACCATTCGCCGTTATCAAGAAACAGACGACTTAGAGGACCGTGACCGTACAGGTGCCCCACGTATAATCACCCCAGCAGACGATCGTCTACTACAACCATGAAGTAAGCAAAATCGTAGAAAACAACAACAGAAATAGCGATCGAATTCAATAACGGACGTCAGCGTGCAGTTTCAGTTACCACCGTCGAACTCCGCCTGGCCGAAGTAAATCTACACGGTCGCCTGGTAGCTCGTAAACCATTGCTACGCCAGAGTAACTGACTGAAAAGGCTACAGTGAGCCCGTGAACATCGGGATTGAACAGTAGAATGGTGGCAAAGTGAACTGACGAATCAATATTTAAAGTGTTTGGTTAAAGCAGGAGAGTGTAAGTCCGCTAATGAAAGGATGCTTCTCGAATACATTGTACCAACAATAAAACACGTGGCGGGGGTTGCTGTTGTTACACGGGAACAAGAACGTTACACCGAATCGAAGGAATAATGCGGAAAGAGCAGTACCGCAAAATATTGGAGACTACTGCCATTCCTTCTGGGCTGCGACTAATCGGCGAGATTTTTACTTTTATTCAAAATAACGATCCGAAACACACAGCGAGAATATACGAACAGTATCTAAATGAGCAAAATCAAACCGATATTTTACAGGCATGGCCACCACAGAATCCAGATCTCAACCCTATTAAGTTGCTGTGGGATGAACTTTATATAGGAGTTCAAAGTGCTTCCAAAGAACGGCTTTGGAATACCCTTCAACAAGAATGAAACAAAATCCCAGGCGAAAACCTCAAAAAATTAATCGAAAGAATGCCACGAGTTGTTCGAGTAAAAAAGTGGATTTTTTGACAAAAAGAATGTTTAAGGATTTTGTTAACAATGAATAGGAAAAAATAAAGCTTTTCGTTAGATTTTGATAGTTATTATTTTTAAGAGTAATACATTTATTTCTTTAGTATTAATTGCCTTTCATTTTTGATTTTTGAAAATTTTTGTTATATGGTCAAACGTCTATGGACGGTAGTGTATGTATGTATCTTTTCATACATATTATTTCAAAAAAGAAGGACTATAAAAATAGCGCATAAAATATGTGCAGAATTGTCACATGGCCAGAATCACCACATTTTAACTCGGCGAAAGTGAGGCTCACTCACATGATCCCTGATTAATTTTAGACCAGGAATGAGAATCTTATACAAAAAAAAATTAGAATACCGCGTATATGCAGATCCAATTGCAACAACGGAATTTCTTCTGTACCTACTGCTAAGACAAGTGTTTCAAACATACATGTATTACAAGGCAAAGTTTTTAGAAATACATTTATAAATATCTAAATGGCTAAATTTTCAATTGTGACTATATGCTTATAATTTTACTAATGATATCGATGGCGTAGAAACCTCGCTAATTCAATTAGAAAGTAAAGGAGGAACAAACTAGCAAAATTATACGGAACTGCGTGCAAACTTCTACCTTTACTTATTTACGGAACAAATCCCGAAATCTTAATTGCTTCTTTTATATCTCCAACTAATTAAGAACTTTTTCTGCTGTAAATTCCGTTCACATTGAACATACATTTTTTAAAGTACGTTAGCATTTAAAATAGCTTTTTAGTCTCTCAAAGATAATACCCTCAACTTTGACCATATTTCATGACAAAAACTAGATTATACACAATATCCGTACATTCCACAATTTTCTAGCGTTAAAACTTTGAAACTTCGATACATTACAAGCTTCAAAAAACAGCATTAAAATTTCAAATGAACTCATACTATAACGATAACTACATCGTTCCACTTTTAGTTTTCCGTACTAACGCATAGATGCCCGCTATAAAAACTTATCTCGGTTTATACTCTATTTTAATTTCATTGGTCGTATCTATATCGCAAAGCACTAACACCACAGGCTTGTGGTTTTGTACTTTCTATTGCTTTTATTTCTAATTTCATTCCACGAGCTATTCGTTTTTTAGTAAAAGTGAGAAATAAAAACGTAATTATATTTCGGCTCTGCTCCTTTCGATATTATAAATGGTACGATTTAAAATATTTATTCCACTCGCCCAAATCATGAACGGTATCTGCCAACTATATGCCAAATTACTATAATAGCCTTTGTTATCAATCGACACTACTCTTCCAAAAACTAACATAATAACAAAGGAAAGTACGCAATTTGGAAATTCAAAACTTAATGAGAGTTGGATGGCTTATTTAAAAATCAAGGTTTTCTGCGACCTTCTCTAATTAATTCCCGCTAGATATTCAAAAAATAGTCGAGACATCGGGGCATTTAACATTTTTAAAGGGCTACTGAAGTACACTAAACTTCATACAATTAACGCTTAAAGACCGTGACCGTGCCTCCAACTCGTATGTACAACCAAATGTATATCTGTTTTAGTGGTGATTATATTCACTTTCACCATTCGACACTTCTACATTTTTGCCATAATTTAAATTTAAACAAGCATCTATACTTCCAATCCAAATAAGAGAATTACCAAGAATATTTCTCTCGCTCATGTATTGCTGGTCAATACACATTTTTTAATATGCAATATATATCACGCCACAGAGCATGCTATCATGTGATCATGCCGTGTGTTTCATACTGTGCAGTGTGTTGATTGAATGTAGCCAGTGATGAGCAAAATAACAACATCTTATGCCGTTGAAATGATGTGTATCTATATCAGTTACTGCCACATGTTTACATTATTTCATACAAATAAGCAATAATTGTTTACTTGCCAGGCCAGTCAAAAAATTGTAACATGGTATATATTTATACATACATAAACCCACTGAATATTATTCAATTACTAATTGTAATATAATATTTTCGAAGAGTGTGACGACTGAGCAAGCAAAAGCATGAACTTCAGAACACCATCAAGACATAATAAGTCAAAGGACACTGCTTTTGAATTTAAGGCAACGTATGGATTAGAAAATTTGGATGTACATTATTTAGTTGGGCCAGAAATAGTGGAAGAGGATGAAAAACCGCTATAGGACGATATTAAGGAAATGATGCAAAAAGAATTGAAAGAATCCTATAACTGAGATGGTACAACAGGTGATTTTATTAATGTAGAATATAAGCGGAAAGCAGTTCAATATTGTAGAAGTGAAAAGAAACAAGGGATGCCATTAGAAAGTGTACAAAATCGTTTCGGAAAAACAAAATCTCTCCAACAATTATATATGTATATGAGAAGAGGCATTACGAATAAGTGTAGGTTAGATATTAACTGGGAATGTTGATCTTTGACAAAGGAGCCACATTTTATGGTCACTGATACACATCCAATTATCTGCATGTAGATATCGAAATTTACATACATATGCTTGGTTTAAAAGCGGCTGTTTGGAACATAGAGACGACGAATTTGCTTTTGCAGACAGCAATTTTCCATTACCATAATGAATAAATTTGTAACAGATGGATATGAATACCTTTAAATATTTAGTAAGAACCATAGAATAAAGGATGTAAACGCATGTCAAAATATTGTTATACAAGTTAACGTATAAATACCATGCCTTCAATTAAATTTTCATTCAGGGTAGCCTATCAATTTTATTTAAATTTGGGAACACTGTAGAACAGTAATGTTTTTCGAAAATCAAATTTTGACAACTTTAAGTATGTAAGTATGTAAGTATGTAAGTATGTAAGTATGTAAGTATGTAAGTATGTAAGTATGTAAGTATGTAAGTATGTAAGTATGTAAGTATGTAAGTATGTAAGTATGTAAGTATGTAAGTATGTAAGTATGTAAGTATGTAAGTATGTAAGTATGTAAGTATGTAAGTATGTAAGTATGTAAGTATGTAAGTATGTAAGTATGTAAGTATGTAAGTATGGAAGTATGTAAGTATGTAAATGGTAAGTATGTAAGTATGTAAGTATGTAAGTATGTAAGTATGTAAGTATGTAAGTATGTAAGTATGTAAGTATGTAAGTATGTAAGTATGTAAGTATGTAAGTATGTAAGTATGTAAGTATGTAAGTATGTAAGTATGTAAGTATGTAAGTATGTAAGTATGTAAGTATGTAAGTATGTAAGTATGTAAGTATGTAAGTATGTAAGTATGTAAATTATGTAAGTATGTAAGTATGTAAGTATGTAAGTATGTAAGTATGTAAGTATGTAAGTATGTAAGTATGTAAGTATGTAAGTATGTAAGTATGTAAGTATGTATGTAAGTATGTAAAGTATGTAAGTATGTAAGTATGTAAGTATGTAAGTATGTAAGTATGTAAGTATGTAAGTATGTAAGTATGTAAGTATGTAAGTATGTAAGTATGTAAGTATGTAAGTATGTAAGTATGTAAGTATGTAAGTATGTAAGTATGTAAGTATGTAAGTATGTAAGTATGTAAGTATGTAAGTATGTAAGTATGTAAGCATGTAAGCATGTAACTATGTAATCACCACAATAACAAATACAGACCTCTTTGTACATAGGGGTACTGAGTAACAATTGTTAAGTTAATTGCAACAAATTTACTATATTTCAATAGCCCTTTAAAAATCCTAGCGCCCATATGTAACGATATTTTTATGAACAGAAAATAATTAAAGAAAAAACTGAGAAGACCCTGACTTTCAAATATCGATTTCACAAAACCGCATTCTTAGTTGAGTTTGCGGATTATGTGCCTTTCCTTGTAAGACACGGTCTTATATTATTCTATTTACTAATTTTATAGTTTTTGTTATCATAAAACGTCAATGCGCAAATTTTACTTGCAATTTGATGATTGAATGAGTATTTACGTATAACGATCCGAAAAGTTATACAAACCGTTTTCGATATCAGACAATTACCGAATAGAATTTCAGACAATTTAAAAGTAGAAATAACTTCTTTTATTTGGTTCTTGATCGGACCAAACTTCTAGCATACATAATATGATCAAACTACAAAATCCATACATGAAAAATAAAAACGAAGATAGTACCGATACGCAAAACTTTCCTAATAATTAGTAAACAGTTTACACAAACTGATAGCAACACTATAAATGCTGTAAATTTCCACACGTAGAATATGAATTTCATAAATAACTCGCTATCGCATTAGAATAAAGTTTTACACCTGTTTTCAGTATTAGTAACTGTGACGACAAAGTTGGTACTCATAACGTGTTATCGCCACCTACATGTAAGCAAGAACATAACGTTGCGCTAGTAGGTATGTTCTGAAGTTATAAATATTATCTAGTTTAATTTAAAAATACGTAGCGTGTTCATTTTAAACAATGTATCCCTCACAAAGCAAGCGGTGATCGATATTCGTTTAACTTTACATAAATAAAATGTATGCTTGCTGTTACCAATGCCGGTAGAATGGATGCTAAAATCTAAAAGTAATGTTCGATAATAATATAATAACATATGTATATTAATTTAATTACAAGCAAGAAAAACACAAATTTATCAAATAAATTAAGAAACTCAAAGTCAATATAGTTAAAGTAAATAAGTTACTGCTAGAAAAGAGGGTACCGTCTTGGAATTTTTGATCATATGTAGCTTATAATTACAATATCATTAATAAAAGATCTTAAAACAGACTCACATCAATTGAAAGATGTTGATGTTTAAATTGAACCAAAATTTTAAAAAATCTTAAGTTGACACACCCTAGACCTGTGATACATTAAATCATTAATTCCATTTAAAGGAAGTATTCGAATATTACATAGTATACAAATTATTTTGTTTGGAACAGGGATGTCTACATCTGCTTTCGGTTTAATCCGGCGTAGTTTGAAGTTTTTAGAAAATTTTTAAAAAGCGTTTTTTGGAAATTTCTAGTAAATAGGCTCTTATCCGTCATAATCCCAAAATGATATTTTCGTTACTTCTATGGATGCGTCTAACACTTATCAAATCACTCAGAAACTAGGAGTTAGTACTTAATTGTTTACTTATACTGCTCAATTATTTAAAAAAATAATGACTGGAAATATCCTTCTCAATTTCGTTTGTTTTTTCGGAGTTTTTCTTTCTTTCTCGAGGGATTTGCTAGAGAAAATGTGTTAGTTAGGATAAATTCCACTCTAAGCAAATTGTTTTAAACAGTTCTACAAAAAAATGTTGAAGGCGGTGCAATGTAAGGTGAAAAGAATTGAAACTGAATGTTTTGACATTTTCAAAGAAATCCTAATATTTATGAATTTTATTTAATTATTTTTAGTACATTAGAGATGCTTCGCAGCTTAATAGCGTAAATAATACCTTATAGAAATCATTATTCGAAAATATTTTTAAGTTGTTACAAATTAATAATTTAACACGTGTATAATTAAAAGTTAAAGTGAGCCAAGCAACCTGCTCAGAGGCGATTTTGTCGTCAGGCAAAATATGCAACCCGCCTATTAAGATATTCTGCATCATAGAATGATTAAAGTTATCACGTATATTATAGACGTGATAACTTTATGATAGATAAAGTTCTACTGGGCTTCCGAAATCGTGGTAAGCGGGTATGCTGCAACATGCTATTTAGCATTTGCTTTAGAACTAAAAATATAGGCGAGAATTTCATCCTCAAAATGTAGGTGTTATTTTGGAATACCGAAATATATTATTGCAAATAAATTTACTAATATTTTTCCCAATGTAGGAAGGCATAGAAGCACATTTCAGAGTTTATGTTAATAAAAGGAAATATGTATGATGTCAAAAGAAACATCCCCAGCTTTTTCGGTCTTGTCAACCGACAATGAACTTTCTACAAAACTCAACCACTCATCTATTATAGATGGCTTCAATAAAAAAGTTTTATCACTGGACCCAGTTTTTCAAGATTTTACCTTTTTAGCACTGCATAAATACTATATCTTTTACGTAACTATTGCATAAGTAATTCAATACAATTCCACCTAAATTATGTGTCGTATGTGAGGGTTACTTTTTATATGAAAGAATTTCTTTCTATTATAGCGTATTCCCCTTTATTTACATTCACAATTATACTTACGCAGTCGCTATAAACGCTTCTTACCGAATTTTACAATATTAAAACTCCCGCCACCTTATAGAAACGCAAAATGTATGTGTGTATAATTTCAAAAATTACACACTTTTGTGTGGAATATGTTTTATTTCTCTTTCTATTATGATTATCGAACTCTTTAGTTTAACTTAAACTAATGTTGTAGTTTATTTTTTATATTGTACTGTGTTTCGGTAGAGGAGTGGGCCTAAAACGCATACAGTAGACGCTCCACAATGTGAACAGAGATTAATGGAAATTCTAAATAACGCGAACAACTACATATATCCATAACATTGAACGCCGTATAACGTGGACAGACTCCCATTCGAAAATATCAATACATGTAGTTCCTGCGCGAGAATTTCCTGGATCGATTGTTACGCACCGCATGTTTTAATACCGCTGTACTTCCCCGGGTTATATGATACACGTGCTTTACGCATTACAGCTTGATACCTTAACACTTCTTTCAGTATCTATATGACTGGTGAAGCGTTCGATGGCGACTTATTTTTCATGTCATGTTCTTGCAAATAAATCCGAAGTACTTAACACTTCGTGAAAAAGCAGGTACAATTGAGGAATTGAAAAATAGCGCAAGGGTAACAAATTTATAAAAAAGTATGGCGTTGCTAAATCCACGATTTGTAAAAATAAATTTAAAAAGAAGTAATGATATTGCTTGTACTTATGCGGGAATGACTTTAAAGATAACATCCTGAAATGGAGAAAAAATGTACAAATGGTCAAAGAAATGAAAACATTATGGTCAGTGGAAATATGGTCAAAAAAAAGGCAAAAAGCATTGAATTCAGAAATTAAAGAAAATTTTATTGAAGAATTTACAGCTAGTGATAGCGTTTGCAAAGATTAAAAAAAAAATCGGAATTCAATATTAAAAATTGCTACCTAATCAGTTATATAATGCTTCTACCAGAGGAAACTTTTGTTTCATCTCAAAAGAAGACTGCTCCAAGTAGAAAACATGACAAGCAATGACTATAATTGTTGGGATGTACTAATGCCACTGGAACTCATAAAGCGCGTTGGTTATTGGTAAGGCGAAAAGTTTTCAAGCGTTCAAAAATTTTCTGCAAAACATACTGAATGACGGAGCCAATTTTTAAGGATTAATTCCATAATTTCGTTGTTCCTCAAGTAAGTTTATGAAGTATATTTAATTTATCAAACATGAATCTCCATAAATTATCGACGAGTCGTTGTTTGTTCTATTAGCATATTACACGTTTCCGGAAATCAAGCGGACACCTAAAAAGCTCTTCTTATTTTAGATAATGGAGCATTATCATACCGCATCCCGCAATAGAAGAATTACAGAGTAAAGATGGGCAAACTACAACAATGTACCTCCTGCCAAAAGTGACACCCATTATCCAACCACTGTATCAGAATGCGATCAGATTTATAAAGTTATATTGCAGAAGTAGCCTTCTTCGCAATATCATTTTATTTCAATTTAGAAACCTTAAAAAATTTGGCAATTAAATTCACACTATTGAGTGTGAATTTGCACACTTCTTCACGCTATTCTTCACACTATTGAGCTCTAGTTTAAAGCTTAAACTTGATAAGCCACAGAACAATACCCGCAGGCTCTCCAACCAACCAATCCGTACTCTCTGCTAGATACAGTTAATTTTTCTTTGGTGTGGACCTTGGAGGGTTCTCTAAATGACATTGCCCCGCATAAACTAGAGTCGCCTTTTAATCTCCTGCATTTGAGAACTTTCTACTTAGTTATTATTAATATGCAATTTAGTACAGATAACATTCTGCCAATCAATTCGTCCTAATCTAAATTAGCATATCATTGAACTTCAAACCAGCGAGTACATTGCCAATTTTGAAAATGAATATTAGAAACATCAACCCTCCAAAATTATACGTTCTTTAAAACAGAAAACAAGTAAATATACTTAAACATTTCAATTTTCTTAAGCGAGTTATATTACAATGCAATAATTTCTGAAGCAACAGCATTCTTTTAGTCATAACTGCAATATTGACTTTGAAAAATAATTTCAGTTGTCACGACATAATGCGTTTTATACCAGTATATTGAAACCTATTGCACTTTCTTCTTGAACACACGTACCCTAGATCCAGATATTTATTATTTAAGGATCTAGGTGAATGATAATACGCGCACTACGTATTATAGGTATATGGAACGTTCTTAGAATAGCCGCATGTAATAAGAACCAAACAAAACCTCCGGCACAATTCTATTAATAGAACTATGTATCCAAAAATAAGATTCCCATAAAGATTCAGGAATAAAATGAATACCAAATATACATGCACTCAACGCGAGGTATTAAACAACGATGATTGAAGTATCTGTGTACTATTTTTGTCGCGTCACTGTTCGACAGTATTGAGATCGCAACCTTAACATTAATACACATGGAAGATCTAAAACAAGCACGTAATTTAGGTCACTAAAATACAATTTAGTCTAAATAAGAAAAAAAATTGCATACAAAAATATTTCAAACTAGCATCTAAAAATTTTACAGTTGGTATTAGATTAAAAGATTTCATCATTTATCAATTAATAGAAAAAGGATAATAAAGGTATGAAATTATGTTAAAGCACGTCGTATTCACAGCAAAAAATCAAGTATTGATGATAACATTAAATGTAGTATATATAGAGCCACGCTAAAGCAGATATTTTACCAAGCATTTTCGCGAATAAAGAATTGTAAAAGGTATTTGCTATGGAAAATATTAAACACTTGTGTTTGCAAATATGGTGGTCACAAAACATTTATTTGTTGAAACATATTTACTATGAATCCTACACTACTTCATTACGTAGCCTCCGTTTGAAGTTCAAAAGCTTATAACATTCTTCACGTTTCTCTACACCTGTTTCATATTCAGCTTGTGCCAGATTGACTAATCACTCACGACATCTTTCAATTACGAAATAACTACTGCCCTAAAACTCTTTTAACCTGCAGGAAAGATGCACATTCAGTTGTATTCACACATGATTCTCTCCAACCATTCCAGTGGAAAGTTTTTAACACCCTCGATATAGCGTCTAGTGATTATCATCTTTTCCCCATGTCAAAAGATTTCTTGGATAGCAGTCACACACGCAATTGAAACACCTCGTTAGTGATTAACTCAATAACCTGGTAGCAATCGTATAATATAAATAAAACAGAAATAAAAACAGAAAAACATTGTGGTAAATGTTGACTTGAATAGAGATTATGTAGAAGAATAGTGTAAAGACCATAGTAAATATACCATACAAATGGTTTCATTCTCTCAACTAATAAATCTCTGAGAGAAAGACATTCTTTACTTTCTAAACTGTCCATGTATACAGTACAGTACAGTATAGTGGATGCAAGTATATACTTCACGATGTACATTATACACTCTAGAAACGATGATACCACATTTTTCTGGGCTTTTTTATGTACTTAGTGTGAGCATGATATTCCTGAATGTAGTGCTTATTTTAACTCGGAGCCTCTTTAACAGTTCTAATATAAATTTTATTCCTTTATTATTGTATACACAAATTTTTTAATATATTTCTTTGCAAATAAAATATTTCAACAAAGATAATGACAGTACACTACAAAGATATTCTCTGTCTACTTTACCTAAAAAAAATATTGTACATAAGTCTTAGTTGGAAGGAAATAAAGTTACAATCTATTTTATATCCCCACTCCTTGCATTATCGCTATTTAGGTAATATAAATATATGTACACTTGTCCCAAATTCGCAGGCCACTGTAGAAACCTCGCTTATTACAAAAGATATACAAGAGTATAAGTTTGAGTTTGATAAAGTTGCTAAATAAACAAATAAAAGGTTTTTATTATTTCCAAACCTTACTGCTGAGTAATATGATAAAAACAGAAGCTTCTAAACGATTTTAGTTTATATCTTTTGCAACATCGACTGTGTAATATATGTAAATAAGATACTCTTTTATGTGTGTGTTGTGCCTATGTCTGTATCTGTGTGCGTTTAGCCTTTCAGTTTAGTTCTTTCTGAGGATACTTGGAGCGAGAGAGTTTTATTACTAACCATATGTCAGATGTGATTTTAAGTTAATTGTCGTTATAGTGTCTAATAAGAGTAATTTGAGACAGTGTTAAATATAGTTCAACGTGATTTTATTGAGCATTTGCAAGAATTTGATCTAAGAACGAGTGATTGGTCGATTTTTAAGTCAAGATTGGATAATTATTTCCAATTCTATAGATTAATTTCTAATTTATGTGCATCACAGAGGCTAAAAGTTAGATATAATTATTTGATTAAAATACTCGATTCGTATTCTGCACGAGTTTAATCCATGTTTGCTGTACGGTACTAGTTTTATACGACAAAAAAGCCGAGTAACGAGTCATTAAACTATTGGGTAGCCCAGAGATAATGGTATTAATATCCGAATGCTGCAAAGAAGAGACAAGACATCAATCTCTGGGTATTATTCTCCTACTGTACGAAGGTTAGAAATGAATCCCAAATTTGGTCCTGAACTGAATGTCCGTTTATGAAATCATTTTATAGTAGAGTTTCCAACGGGACCAGTCTTGAATCGAGTTTTGGAGAAAAAGGTTGCTACTAGCAGATGCAGTCAAAGTCACTAACAATAAAACCGACGACAGATGCGAAATCTGAATTTTGCTATAAAAGAATAGACAAATAATGGCAAGTTCAAAAATATTTATTATTATTTTTGTAAACAATGCAGTACATAGCGTCAACACGGTCTCATATACGGCAAAATAAATCAAGTAGAATAAATGAAAATATCCATTATTTAAATTCAGAAAAAATAAGAAAAAAATTAAGAAATACAAGCCGATTTAGTTGACACTTTAGCAAAAAGGTATTTATAAAATTTAAAATTAATATACGTGCTGGTGTTTCAGTTATTTCGCTCGAATGTTAAGTTTATATAATAGTCATCAACTTATTTCAATTGGTGCTGTTTATGTAAATGTAAGGTTTAAGAATTATCGTGTATGTGGTTGAAAATTGGAGATTTCCCCTTGCAGGTAGAGATTTTTGGAATCCTTATAATCTATGTCTTACTGAAATAAATAACGCTAAACAACAATGAAATTACTTCTTATGTAAACATACACAATGCTGAACACGAATATCTATCTCAAGGAAGTTGATTGGCTCTCGTTGGAAAAATATTAACGTGTGGTCCGCTAGCGCGTAATATATTATACTTCTTACCAAATTTTGCGTCATTCCATCGTATAAAAAAGGTTATTACGTCGTTTCCCCTAAGTTTCAGAGTGTCACGGAAGTGATAAAGGTTATTTATTAGCGCGAGACGTCACAATTTCAGCAATTTTCTATCATGTTGTCCATATGTTCCAAAGTTCTAGTGTATATAAGTGATTGTTATAATATAAATTCAACAATAGCAATGTTTTATGACTCCTCATGCTAATAATTTCTGTTATATTTACGTCTTGCTGTAAAAAGATATTATTAGATCATGAAAGAAATGCAAGGATAAGAGAAGTAATGCAAGTTGACACATTATAAATACTTGAAATAGAACGAAAACAACTATTACGGTATGATCACATGAGGAGCATGGACCAGGATAGACTACCACAAAAGGTTTGGAAATGGAAGTCTATTGCTAATAGAAGGAAGAAAGGAAGACTAAGAAGGAGTCGGAACAAAAGAAGTAAGGGAGCTATGAAGAAGAGAGGATTGAGAGAAGATGGTTTTAGGGATAGAACCTCTTGGAGATTGGGATGGGGTAGATGGTAAAATTAGGTGTTTACAAACCTCCATAATAATAATAAATTTACGAAGAAAAGACATTCGCTGCACAGAAAAGAGACATCGCTGGAATAGTTAAAAAGGCGAATTATTTGTATTTCGGTTACGATAGACGACCACGACAAAGACTGGACCCGGCACTTGTACAGTAAATCCTTCTCAGTGGCTCGATTGCAAAAAGAAAAGGCCCATAATTTGAAAAGAGCTACTAATCACGTTACCTCGCAAGAATTAGGCGATTGCGTTCGCAATTTTGTACCGCTCAGAAAACAAAGCAAAATTGGGCAGAGGAATCCTCTCCAGGAAAATGTGCGAATGACTTAATAGCGCAATTAAGTCATTCGGACATTTTCCTGGAGAGGATTCCTCTGCCCAGAGGAGCGCACCTTGAATATTGGCTTGAAAAAGCAAAAAGTTTTGTGTTCTGCTGCGATATGAACGGCTTACTACCAAAACTCAACATTGTGCATGAGCTCCAACCATGACTGCTGTTTATATATACTTCAAACTTAAACCTATGGACAGTTTTGCTGAATAACGGGACCCAGCTCCGCCTATATCTATCGGACGTGTCCATCATACTTAATAATTACATGTTCGCCTTATATAAAGATCCATTCGGTACTAGCTTACAATTCTATACTTGACCCATTTTATCGTATTACACTGGTGGGGGCGTAGCGTACTCAATACGAACCTGGCCCGCGGAAAGACATCCTAACTCTATTTATTATATTCGCAGTTGTGTTACGATACTTCACAGAAGATAGGCATTAACTTATGTAATTATTTTTCTAATATTAATGAGCTTGTTAGTGAAGCAGTAATGTGAGAATAGCTTACTTACCTGGTACAAATTCCTGTATTCAATCGGGAGTGGAAGCGCCATGAAAATCAAATTAGGAAGCTTGGTAATGAACCAAGATGTTCTCTTCCGATTGACACTCGTGCTCTCAATTTCGTCCAAAGCACTAATAATAGTAATAGACAAAAAAGTACTATAGAACCATTGGATAGACTAATGTATTAAAATTTTTTTGTCTGGATTTGTCTATTACCTTTGTATAATAAAAGCTTAAGTTACTGAATTAATTAAAAGAGAACATGTATTATGTGCAAATAAAATATTATTTTGTATATATGGTGTGCGTACGTCTGTATTTGTGTGGGTTTAGCTTTTTTAATTTAGCTCTTGCTGACGATACTTCCAGATTGTCTCACAAAAAAGAAAATAATTGGTCTAACTACTTCGTGTCAGCACTAAAGAACTTATGTATTGTAATATCAGTATATTATATTAGTCACCTTAACTCATAAAACTACACGTCCTTTTATTTCTGTAATTAATTTAAACAGAATCGACTTTTTTTTACATTTAACTCAACAACTGACTAATAATGAATGGTCATTATAACTGTGGAGTAGCCAAATGCTAGCCTGTGAATAAGTAGCCACGCGATACACGAGCAACAAAATTGAAGCGTTATTTAAAATACTAAGATCCAATATATACCCTCGCAATCTTCTACATGAAATGATTAGTGTCTCGGGTTTCGCAAACCCGAAGCGTTTTTTCTTATTTTAGAATAGCGTACTAAATTACAGGAGTGTGAAGCTACCGACTCAACTACCACTACTGCTACTCTGATTGAGTGAAATGCTACTGACTGAAAATAAAATTGTTGTTTAGCTATTTTCATTTCGTTAGCGCGTTTAAACTATTAGAATACGGTAATATTTTTTCATTCGTACAATTTATAGAAGATTTTACCTTGCACGAAGTCATTTTTACCACCTCTTGATTCTTTATCGAGTTATGATCAAACTATTGTCTTAAGGATTATTCAAAATTACAATGCTCTAAGTTACTGCAGCAAACATTAATTGTCGTAGTACAATTCTTATATATATATATATATATATATATACTATATTTCCTATGAATGTCCATGATCCCATCACAACTGTTTTATTTTTAACTTTGAACGCAGTTTCTCTCCGCAACTATTAATGGATGCAAAAGAATTTTACATAACAATAAAGAATCTGGAAAACGCACATATTTTCGCTTTCATACACTATTAACGTGTTTACATAAAATCGGCACCACATAAATTTCTTCACTTTAAAAGCTTTTAATGTTTCAAGAAAGCCTGATATTAAAATTCAATGAAACAATCCATTTGACCTTGCGAAATATATCAACAAGCGAACATCACTTTCTTCATACCTTAAAATCAATGTAAACTTACTTTATTAAAAACATATGAAAATAGCTTTAGCATATATTCACTAATCTTACAAGTGCAATTAGGACGTTCAATATTAATAAAAAATTTCAGCTTCTTCTCGAAAGGTTACTTTCAAACATTTGAAAATAAAACAAAGCAAACATTAATAATTTGCTTATTAATGATTGAACTATGATTGATGTAACCAAAAGTGATGGTTTACTTCTGGCTAATAAATGAAGTTTTCTGAACGAGCAGTTGAGTGAGTTAATACGTTTTTCAACAAAATCAATATGATTTTCAATGCACCAAATTTGGGTAAACCAATGAGAAAATAGAACACTTTCATATATTATTGTATTATTAAAACAGGCCGAGACACCGACACCTGTAGTCACGGGATGTAAAACGTGTATTGTAACAGTATCCCTAATGTAGTTAGAATAGTTCTAGACTTTTAACAAACCTTAGTGCAACTCTAGGATTTTTATTTACTTCAGAAAGTATTAGATATTCTCTTTTGAAATCTTTTTGTTGTGGGCGACTGATGGAAACACATACACATAATAAGTATTCTGCTGTTTCTGAATGTTCCTTGTACTCACAATAGAGTTAATCTTCAGCTTTTCCAAGTGTGCGCAAATGGTATTCTGATATCCCCTTTGCTGAAAGAATGTCTTTGCTGTACTTGGCGAGAATGGAATGATTGCACGGCTATTTTTTGTATTTAAGCTCTGGTCCGATGAAGAGCATTTTCTCTGCTTCTTTGGCCAGCTTATTCCTTGTTGACATGACACCGAAAACGGTGTGGTTTGTCATTCTAATTGCCTTAAGTTTTGTATACAAATGCGCACGCGGTTTCATATGTAGTTTTTTCTTTCTTGAAAACACTAGCTTTATAAGTATCTGCAACAATTCTTATCTTCACATTCACAAACTTATATTAATTGTCAAAATTGTGGATCGGAAAGTTCAAAACTTTTGCTTAGAAATTGCTCTGAAATCGATAAAGCCACAATTTCCGCAACATTCAATGACGGTTTTCATTCTTGAAAAAAAGAGGAAACCAAACTATTTTGCTATCTAGTAAAAAGTTATCCATCTCCAGTTCATCAATCGTGCTAGATTTCACTTCAGTTTAGTTCAATTTTATAAATCTTTAGTTTGTACAATATGGCCTCCGAATTTTCCCAATAGTTATTTATATTGCAGATATAATAACACATGGGCTGAAAAGTCCCGGGCCTAACACATAGATGACGCTAGTTTTATTGCAGTCACCTTTCTCTCAGTTAGTACTAACCTTCAAAAGACAACTGTTAAAATTTCATGACATGCTATTCATTAGTTTGTGAGTTATTGTGCTAAGAGTCACGCTACTTTTGTTATTTTCAAAACAATGGATCAAAAACCATTTCGTCTTTTAATTTTACACTGTTTCTTGATGGGAAAAATACCGTTCAAGCGAAGCAATGGCTTGAAAAGTGTTATGGGGACTCCGCTCCATCAGAAACAACAATAAAACATTGCTTTGCCGACTTCAAACATGGTCGTAAAGACACCGATGATGCAGAACGCAGTGGACGTCCAAATGAGGCGGTAACACCAGAAAACATCAAAAAAATCCACAAAATCGTTTTGAATGATCGAAAAGTGAAGTTGCGTGAGTTAGCTGACATTGTAAAGATATCAAAAGAACGTGTTGGCTTTATATTGCATGAGTATTTGACTATGAGAAAGCTCTGTTCAAAGTGGGTGCCGCGTTTGCTCACTGTTGACCAAAAACAAGAACGTGTTGATGATTCTGAGCAGTGTTTGGCCATGTTTAAACGTAACAAACCGGAATTTTTGCGTCGATATGTGACAATGGATGAAACATGGATCCATCACTTCACTCCGGAATCAAAACGATCGTCATCTGAGTGGACAGCAACTGGTGAACCTCGTCCAAAGCGCCCGAAAGCACAACAATCGGCTGGAAAGGTTATGGCCTCGGTATTTTGGGATGTGCGTGGTGTAATATTCGTCGACTATCTTGAGAAAGGAAATACCATCAACAGTGAATATTATATAGCGTTATTGGAGCGTTTGAAGGCCGAAATTGCAAAGAAACGACCGCATATGGCAAAGAAAAAAATTTTGTTTCATCGAGACAACGCACCGTGTCACAAGTCAATCAAAGCAATGGCAAAACTACATGAATTGAACTTCGAATTGCTCCCACATCCACCGTATTCGCCAGATTTGGCTCCCAGCGACTACTGGCTGTTCGCAGACCTCAAAAAAATGCTCGCCGGTAAGAAATTTCGCACGAATGAAGAGGTTATCGCTGAAACTGAGGCCTATTTTGAGGCAAAAGATAAATCGTTCTACAAAAGTGGTATTGAAATGTTAGAGCGGCGCTGGAATGATTGCGTTGCTCTTGATGGAGATTACGTTGATGAATAAGGCTAATTTTGAACCAAAAAAACCGTGTTTTCTATGTTAGACCCGGGACTTTTCAGCCCATGTGTTAAAAGTATATATAAAATGTTGTTTTTTTTTTAATTGAAATGTAATTTATATTTAACTACTACTCTAACGGACGTATAAATAATTTTGTTTTTGGCTGGAAAATTGCAGATTCTTTCACTGAAATGGCGTGTTATCCGCATTCATTATTAATGAAAATTTAATAAAATCAATAAAATCGTTAGTGAAAACTAAAAACGTGTGGGTCGAAAGATGAACGCTTTTAATGCTCCCATTTCAATCGGTAACAATAAAGATGTGAAAAGTTGAACAAAATTATTTTTCTCTATATATTTAAGTTTCACATACTAAAATCTTTTAGTTAAGCTAGCAAATCGCTAACAGGATCAAACATTTTGCTATGGTTTTAAAAGATAACTTATTCTAAAACCATGCCGCTTCTCAGCATGAATGTTATTTGCTTCCGCGTGTTTAAATAACCTTGTTAGTATCGCATATTTAAATATTATGGAACATACTAAAATAGATCTATTATTAATATAACACATAACACATTTTCAATGCTTTCTGAAACACACCCTACTCAAACCATAAGTTTATTCTTTCCGCTTTCTGCATGTACATACCAGTAGTACTGTTTAATGTAAAAAAGAGAAATTAAATTGAATTGCACGTAAGTTTGTCCTGACTACCATAAAGAAATTAACACTCTAAATAATTTAAAGGTCTCCTTGTAGACAAAACAACAAACACTACAAATTTAATTTCATTCTGCCGTATTTTTTAGATGTAATAAAGGGATTAAAAGAACCTTAATTAGTAATTTAGTTCAGATAATCCAATTTGTAGGTAAAAGTTTGAGTAAAATATGTGGATATACTATATACAGATTTTTCCAGAGCATTTGAAACTCTTGATTATGCCATTCTTTATTCAATCTGAACTTCCAGAGTAGTTGGAAGCCTCTTATTTACGAGGTGGCGCCAAAAATTCTCGGCTCCACAAGCTTAAACAGGTGCAAGCGTATGCAAACTCCGTCACGGCAATTTTTTAACAATGAAAGAGAATTGCCTAATCACATAAAACAACGTTTAGACGGCGTATACGATGATTCATCTCCTTCGTATTCCACTGTAAAAGAGTGGGCAAAATGTTTCCGTTTGAGGCAAGAATCCCTGGAAAATGTTGAACTGTCGAGGCAACCAATTGAAGTGAAAGAATTAGCAATGATAATAAACATATCCGAAACAAGTATTCGCCGAATTCTCCATAACCATTTGGGTATGAATAAAATTAGTGCAAGATGGGTACCGCGACTTCTTTATGTTCTCCAACGTGAACGTCGACTCGAATGTGCGCGATCATATATGGAAACGATCCAAAACCGATTTTGGAGTCCATTGTCACAGGGGATGAAACAATGGTTTTGTTTTACGCTCCTCTATCAAAACGAGACTCCATGAAATGGCGGCGACCTGATGAAACTCGTCCCAGAAAGGCGAAGGTCGTCCAATCAACGAAAAATGTGATGATTGTGGCCATCACATTTTTCAAGACGAATGCGCGCGATCTTTCTTAAACATGTGAGGAGACGATCCGAAAAAAGGATGAAACAGTGGTTTTGTTTTACGATCCTATATTGGAAAAGGAGTCCATGGAATGGCGACGACCTGATGATCCTCGTTCTAGAAAGGCGAAAGTCGTTCAATCCACGAAAAAGGTGATGGCTACAGTATTCTGGAATTGTGAGGGCATTTTGCTAATTGACTTTAAAGATCGCAATACAACTGTGAACGGCACATACTATGCGTCTCATAATAACATGCATAAATTAAGGTAGAGTATTCGTGCAAAATGTAGTTGAACATTGACAAAAGATGTGAGATTATTGCACTACAATGTTCCCGTTCATACTGCCGTCGTTTCACAAGCTATCATCTGCGAATGTGGCTATCAGGAATGGAACATCCACCGTATAATCCGGATATGACTTATTGTGATTTTTATTTGTTTTCTAATTAAAAAAAAAAGTATCTTACAGGATGTTGTTTTAAAGACGATAGTGAGTTGCCAGCAGCATCCACTAATATAATAAATTAAATTTGAAAACATTGTATTCAAGAGAACTAAACAAAATACACCATAAGTAACCAGATAAGATTTAAATTTCAGAAAATAACTCTCGCGGTGTGAATTAGTATCTTATAGCTGAATGGAGTAAAGACTTACCGCTAATATTAATTTCTTCAATAGCTCACAACAGACTTTATATGTAAGTATACGCAATCTTACAAATATATATTGCGTTTATAGGGTAACAAACACAATAACAGCTTTATTAATATTGCGATTCGCTAATTATATCCTAAAGTACTTTTTAGTTTAAAATTATTATCCACTTTGAATTTTAGAAAAGTGTTAGAGGATTTATGGCATACTCTAAACATGTATGCTAAGGGTGCTGAAAAATACATAAACGTTCACGACGTTTTAATGTTTTCTTTGCAGGTAGCAGTTTTTGATCATGATCCGAAAAAATAACGATATCTACAGTCCAGACAGCTGGTCATTAAAAATGAATAATGTTCACATTGCACATTTACTAGCTTCTACGTTATCATTATGGATTAGTCCACTGGCATCACAAAACGTATTCCATACATAAATCAATTCTAATAATATACTAAGAATAATTTGCGTTTTACTTACGAAACCACGAGAGAAAACGACATAAAAAGGATTATTATCTAAATCCACCTATTATTTCGAAAATTTATATAGGTTTATGTCATGTGTTATTTGTTAATATGATTGGGAATATTCTCTCGTTGCCTTTAGTAATTGCGATTGTATTCTATTCTTTTCAAAGATGACGGAATCCTATGAAGTTTCGACTCTATATATCTTCGCTTATTCTACCTTGTACGGTAATCTATATACATCTCTTAGAAATCATCTTGACACCTACAAATAGAGTGCCTAAACACACACCATAAGCTTGTAGTAAGTACCGCAATAAATAATTAATTATTAATAATTAATAATATATTTCATGTCATAATGGTTATTAAACACTTACTCATGATATTAACAATCCTAATTCGCTAGACTAAACATATGCAACATGCTCCATATGCTTTTGAAAAATAATATTTGCGGCAGTGTAAAAATGTTCTTGCAAACGGTGGCGTAATAGGTATTGGCAGTTTTTGAAACGCCACTGTTTGAATATGAATAAAGTGGGGGGTACAATCAATGGCTTGAGTGAATCCCTATGTAATGCAGTTTAATAGCCATCGAAACTAGGACTTTTATTAACTTACTTAACCTATATGTTTTAAATAATTCAATAATGTATGACGAGGCGCATTGCCACATATCAAGATCTGTAAATAGGAACAATTTTTGGTACTGGATTGGCAATCTCAGCAAGTTAACGAATAACCTCTGGATTCCGAAAAAGTTATCTCATGTAGTGCAGTGTGGCCGCATTCGGAATACTAATCCCATAGTTTTTCAAAGAACGGTCGACAGTACAGTCACTCTAACTTCTCAGCGGTATTTGGAGATGCTCCAAAATTTCTACCAGCTGAATTGCATCGATTTGTGGTGGAACATAACATGCATGGCTGCTCTAAGAAACATGTTCCCGGGACGACTTGTATCCTGAAAGGTGCAAATTGGCCATCATGGTCGCCGGGTTTGATTAGTCCTGTTTTTTTTTTCTATGAAGACATTTAAAAGCTAGAATTCTCCAAAATGTTACTCGAACGTGACAAACTTTAAAAGCCAGCACTATTCAAGGAATTAGAGTGATAAACCAGGAAATGCTACAACGAGTTACGAGTTTTCAGTCACGACTTCATAAATGTTTAAAAAAGCATGGTGTCCATTTAACAGATGTTATTTTTAAAAAAATATTGTTTATTGTTAAACTACAATAAAGATGTATTTTTCTGGCCTGGATCATTTTATTTGTATGTCCATAGTAACCTTCTAAAGTATGTCAATTCACATTGTGCCATCCTGTATAAGGAGAATTACAGTTCAGTATTTAGTAACTAAGTTAACAGGTCTAGAGAAGCACTTTTTCTGTAAACTTTGCCCTAATTTGACAGTATTTGCTTACCGCACTACTATCTTTTTTTAATATTCACACTTCTTCGGGCACTTAAAGCGTGTACCATCGCTTACACATCATCCATTGTTTTCAATTCTTCCGCTAATGCAAACGAAGGATTTTATAATTCTCCTATGACAGACGCAATTATAATGTAATTCACATGAAGAGTTGATAAATCTGTTTCAACTTCAGCACTTTAAAACATTATCCGGCTTTCTTGATCGCTACTTCTTCTGTATGGTTTATAATAGAAAGCCGTTTGAGGTTTTACAATTTCGGGACAGTGTTTACGAAATTCTCATATCTGTTTAGGATATTTGCGAAAACTTTTTTTCTAATAGACTTCGTATGAATAGTCCCACCGGTACATTGTAAAAACTTTTTATTATCTAATAATGGTACTACTGAAGTTCCTATATGCGTACTACAATATTCAGAACAGAATGCTTCTATCGCTTTAACAATAGTTCTTTTTTGAACATAAATAGTCTTGATTTTACTTTGTCCAAAACTTACGAAGCGATTCCTTCCCTATTATCTTAGATAGTAATTACAAGCCGTCAACAAACAAATTAAATATAAAACAAATTCGTCCGCAGATGTGCAACCATATTTCCTCTTTTTGTGTTTTGATTGTTTATGTGTCTAAAACACTTCGATTAAATAAACTATTTTAACACTGTATTTTAGTACCGGGAATTGTCCGATGAATTTATTTACATGACTCGAGAATAGTAGACTGTCATTAATCCGTTTTGTACATATAATTAGTCTACAATGAAATGTCATATGAATCTAACAAAATCTCGTACGAATGTCTAGACCTAGAAACTTACTAAAACTGTTCCACGATTTTTACGAAAATCGTACAATTTATATTTTGTCTGAATTTGGCGTAAAGTTTATCTTAAGCGTAACAACAACTCAAATAAGTATAGACAAGTTTCATGTCAACTTGCAATATATAGTGGTCTCATTAAAAGTAACATTTGATAATTATCTGTTATTTTCTATTATATCCACTAAATCTGTTGTTCCCAATTTCAATGTATATTATTCTTATAACATATGTGTATTACTATTCCTCCTTAAATATCTTTGTTATAGGGAAAAGAAAACTTTAGCACACAACCTTTTGAAAGCCAGTAACATTCTGTGTTTCCTTTAACATTAACTAATCCTGCTATTATAATTACATAGATTCAGGATCAGATTGATCACATGATAATTCGTAGACAGGATTATATTTTATTCGAAATTTAGGGTTCCTCCTTCAATGGTTTTATCACTAGCCACCAATACGAGTGTTCCTATTTATGTATTCGGAGTAATAAATAAAAATAAATATTTATAATTGAAAATAGTTTTATTGTATTTCAAAATATTCTCCGCGATGATCGTTACACTTTTGCACGTAGTTTATTCTTCACGAAGAGAAATAAAAAGAAATCATTGGGTGGCAAATCGGGACTGTAATTAATTAATAAATCAATTCGATGTTTTAACCGGTTAAATATTGCGTTGTTTGGGTCGATATGTGAGAGCTTGCGTTGTCATGGTGAAAAATGATACTACGTCGCTGGTTGTTTTTTCTTGTTTCTTCAAAGACTTCTGGCAAACAAATGGTTGTATACCATTCAAAATTGACCGTTCTACGATTCTCTAGTGGCACTGTAGACACATACCCGTTTATCCCAGATAAACAGACGGCCATTTGCTTCAAGGTGCTTCTGGCGCGATCCATTTTTGTTGGGTTTGGCTCATCTTGGAAGACCCATTCAGTTGATTGCTGTTTGCTTTTGGGCTGATACGCATAGATCTAAAATTCGTCGCCTATGTAAATGTTATACGCGGCTTTTGACGCACCGCGATTGTTTTTTTTTTTGAGCATTTCCTTGCATCAATCAACACGAGTCTCTTTTTGAGCGATTGTCAAATTATGCAGAATCCAACGCGCACGATTTTTTTTCATGTTCGTGTAAAATCTTGTGTATGTCTGTTATGCCCAGGGATGCCTCAATCTCACGGTACGTCACATGACAGTCTTGCGTTATCACTTTCCGCACAGCATTGATGTTTTCCGGCAGAACAATCGATTTTCATTAAATTGAGTGAACATCAGCCACAATTAAATTCACTAAACCAGTGATATACAGTGAGTTAATCGATGCAATGTTGATGTCAGATAATCCACGTCGAAAATCGTTGACTGAAATGAAAATTTTCAGTCACTACACAACACAAATAGCATTCGTATGACAAAACGTTCTGAGTACGTATACCGTCAAATAATGTCAAATTGTACAATGTTTATGTCATACGGCGCCTAGCAACACCATTGTTGCCAATTCCGGATACATAAATAGCAACATATATAATTAGCAATTTCGTTCATATGTCTGTGACCACATTTTTTTACCTCTGTCTAAAACAGTCCCCTTTATACTTACAGGCGAATGGTACATTACATACTAAACAAACTACCTCAGCATCATCGTATTTTAGTTTCTGGAATTGTCCGACAAGGTTATTTACGCGGTCCACGAGCTACAAATGGTGTTATTACGTTTTGCACATTTGCACACATAATTGCATAATTCAATATGAAGTACTGATCGTTACAAACTTACTGAACTCATCACATCCAACAAAACTCTTGTCTGTTGACTGGAATTTGTAGAGATATGTATATCTACCACAACATGCTCCTGGCATTCAAACTGCGACAGATGTTTCAAATTTGTAGACTCCGTATTAATATCGGTAATCTTACATTCTAGCAATACTCTAAATAGTAAAACCCAGTTCTATTTTAAAAAAAGAATTATTACAACAGTACATTTTACACAGTCAAATGCTATTGCTGATTTCACTATATGATAGAATATACACATTTTATATGTGTGCATGAATGCATTTATATTGAGTTAATTTTTAAATAAATGTTATTGACTGAATTTACTCAAACAGTCATGTTTTAATACTGCCAAAAAACACAAAAATGGTAACTACCTTGAACTTAAATATAGATGAAATAAATAAATGAAATTTATGTCGTATGCTCTCACTTCTTATTCATTATTGCAGTATTTACTACAAAGTACCTTATTTCTAAATATAAGTGTACTAATAAAAAATTCTGTTTGTACTATAGTTCGAACGATTTGATTTTATCGATATGATATCGATATGATAAACACCACAATCATACGTAGAACATAACTAACTATTTTCGTTTGCTGTACGAGCTTTATATCTAAACAAAATGTCTCAAATGAAAGACTATACTCTGGCAAGTTTATTTCAAGGAAAATATTCAACAGCTGATCTTTTACTGCATCACGGGTATATTTAGAGCGTTTATTTTATATTTGCACGGATGTGCTGAAGTATTATATTTACACCGTGTGTTATTAAATATTGTTCGCTTATGTGATTTCATTTTCTATAATAGTTGCGGCGTTTCCTATTTTTAATGGAATGCAGTGTGTTTGGTTGTATACGCATTTATTGTTTCTTTTATTTTAGTGCACTACTACATTATTATCAGATTGCTACGTATTTTTATAATAAAGTTTTTTGTGCGCGAAAGGCTTCAAGCAATGAAGGGAATTTTGTACGTATTGGATTGCTCAGTTTTATTGGCGAATACATTCTTAATATTGTACTTGCTTCTTGCCAAATAATATGTTAATAATATAAGCGTAACTTAACTATATTTTAGCCACAAGAAATTGGGGGGAATATAGAACCATATCATATAATTGCAGGTTCCGGAGAACAAGAAACGTACACATTATAGTAAAATGTCAACTAAAAGTAATGATGGCAAAGATTTGATTAATACTTTGCAAAACAGGGAAGCAGAAGAAACAGTTAAAACAAGTGGAAACGTTGCGATTAATAAAAATAGAAAGGTATACGTATATGTTTATACGAAAAAATATTTCGAATTTGGTGAAAGTTATGCATTGTTTCAAGAAAATTCGTACGGAAAAGAAAATTGTTCAAGATACGTGACTGTGGTTTAACGTATTGGATTTTTTTTCTTTGGGGTTATTTGAAACAACAAAAGTATGCTAAAACAATTGATGATCTTAAGAAGAACATTATTGATGGTATTTTTAAAATGTAACCGCAGATATGACAAAATGTTGGCAAGAGAATGGAGACTGGATATGCCGAATGTATGAAGATTACTTACGTGAAACTATTTTTTATTATTTATTTTATTATCAACCAAATAATTTTTGTGGTTGCATAAATTTAAAAAGTAATGAAGTAGTAAGTTTATGGGTGTTATAAAAGACTATACAATTTATACTAGGAGGTCCATTCGGAAAGTAAAGAACGTCTTTTCTATAGAAATTTTTAGTCCGTACCACATAGTTTTTGAAATTAATAATGCTTGGCGGGATCATTAATTTTGTTACACATTTTGAAGTTGCACAGCTAAGCATATTGGATCTTAGCTGCCACCAAACTAAACAACACCGAAGTGGGTCAGCGATGGTGGGGGGAGAGGGTCATATATGAAAACAAAACGTTCTTTACTTTCCGAATGAACCTCGTATTGCAGATGTATATTCTCATGCAATGTACAACAGAGAACTGACATATAGCGAATTTACAGCTAATTACGAGAATGGTCATAAATTCCGACACGGTGTCACGGCAGAAACTCAACATCTATTCCCGACACCGGAAATTATGCGCTAGTACGCTACGCTGCGGGTTGAAAAAGATATAGCTAACGTGTTGCAGTTTTCAAGTACTACAATCGTCGACACCAGAATCCTGAAGTCAGGAAAGCTCTACACCTATTAGTAAAGAACAATATAAGACAGCATGTCAAACCTAAAGCAATGCCTGGTAAAGCTCGACATCTGCAAGTTGATATCGAAGTTGGGTTGCGGACTAGATGCCTTGAATGATTAAGGAGTTGTTCCGATATACTAGCATTTAGCTACAACCTACAAAAAGGAGACAACGAGAAATCCGTACCACGTTATTTCTTCGGGGCATCAAGAGAGCGAAAAGGACTAGGATGCAGATATATCCACATATCCGATTCCGTTCAAATATGAAATGGAGTTACAGAAGCGCACTTACTTTCGAGACGCGTTGGAAATTTCAAGAGTATATTTGCTGCTGACTGCAGATACTCTAGAGACACCTAGGCTGCTCCTAGAAGGGAGACAGCCTTGGAATCGATATTGTGCTGAAAGTGTCACATGATAAATACAGAGTGAAGATAAATATGTCATGCATATCAATATCACCATCGTTAAAGCTTTTATTAATACGATAGCGCGCAGTTTATCATTATTATTTAAATAATAGTATCTGTTTGAATTGAGAATCGCTTAGAACGTAACTTACTATCTACAGAAAATATGTTTTTGAAATCCCCTGTATATAATAAAGTTATGGTCTTACTAGATCTCGAAAGGTGCCTTTGTTAATACAAGATCCTTTTTTCACTACGGCGAATACCAGTCGCTGAAGCAAGTATAGAAACACACTTAGCGCTGCAAATATTTAACCGAGCAAAATTAGCTGCTAACGCTGTTTAGAAAGGTACGTATTTTATGTACAAGTAGCTGCTTATTTAGCATTATTTATGGTATTTTGTTTGGATTATAACGAAGCTGCAAAGATGTCGCTTTTGGTACGTCGGCAAAACAAGTATCTTTTCGTTTTGAATATATTAAACAATTTATTCTTTAAATGAACGTATTTGTATTAAACGTATTAGCGCTCTCTTACATATTTTATATTTCATTTTATTTTTTATCGGAACAATTTATAAACTTCTTGTCAACTATAGAGATAGTAAACATAAAATATATTTTTAATTATTACATCCATATATCAAGTAAACAGTGCAATTCGAGAACTATTAAAGTACGTCTAGTGAAAAAAGTTTGTAGTACTCTGAACTATTGTTACCTTCCCAAGGTCCTAAGCGTTGCAATTCTGATTGTCTCAAACAACCTTGAAACTGATTGAGGTAACCAAAAATAAACTTGGACAGTAACTTAGGTGAGTCGGTTTTACACTAGTTGCATTCTTTTCACACGCTATCGCTCCAGTAAGAATCCATATTCACAAGCTTTCATATACCGGAAATTAAAAAAAAAATAACTCAGAGCTTACCACACCTAAAGAAAGAGAAGTCAATAGTAGTATTACGGATTCATGAATGGATGCGAGCTGGTCTCTTAAAACTATTATTTTGGCATCTAGCTTGCATAGTGATAATAAAATAAATCCCGACAATATCGATAAACAAAAACCAATCACAAACGATTTATAATCGGGCTACAGGCAATGTTCACATTTTTTGCAATAATAAACATGAACGCAATGAACGCTTAAGGAATCTACATGAATAACAGTTTGCTTGATGCGGATTGAACCATTCTCTTCAAAGTACAGTTACTCTTTAAGGAATAAATTTCAAAACAGTAATTAATTGCAAACTATGTATTATAGCTATAATTTATATATTTAGTATATAATTTCCATTTAATAGATTTAGAACTAATGTGTTTACTTTTCAAATATTCTACTATTGGAGATTATTGTCAGATTTCAAAGTTTGTAAAGGTTTCCAAGCTCGTTCCAACTTTTTATAAGATAATTAACTTTTCAAGGTAGCCAAATAATCTACTTGACATACCATAAAACTAACATTTTGAATCATCATCATCATATGCATCATCATATCATATGCATAGACAGAAACAAAGTATTCAATAAAAGCTATAAAGTCAATGGGAATATTAAATAAAAGCAATGCAAAATTGCATTCCTATGAAATTTTAAGAGCTGAGATTCTTCATTTGCAACAATGTAAAATACAAAATTGCGACTGTCATGAAATCCATAATACTCAATAGAGATCTATTAAAATCAAACTAACTCAACTTTAATACTAACATAGGATGATCGACAATACCAAAAGTAGGAGAAAAATCCGTACTGACATCATCCATCTATCCGACGATGTCTACAATCCACTGTGGTAATGATAACAATAAAAATAGTAATAATGAAAATAATTATTAATAATAAAAATTAATAATGAAAATAATATTTGTTCACCAGAGAATTAAGCAAATGGCATGTCAGTTACTGAAGGAAAAAACGTGTAGCATCTCCTAAATAATATTACAAAGGACTTGCTGGGAGGTTATAAATGTAAAAATTACGCTACCACCAACACCAAGGGCACTATCACTGTCACTGTTGAAGTCCGTATTAAATTTATCTATAATCATTTACTTATCAATATTGAAACGCATTATTATTGTTTCAATCTGCAGCTAATACACCTTTCTTTTGTTTTTATATGTTCATTCTAGTATCTGCTAAAAATATAATACTAATAGTGAACAGCACTGATTGTAAAACCTCTAAAAATTCCAACCGCACAATAGACGTCCATACGCCACTTATTTGTGCATATTATACTGAAATTTTTAGGACAAAGTATTATCTTTGTTGTGTGGATTCTTTGCTTTAAAGTTTTACTTGTAAGTTGCTATATATTTTTTACAATCGGAAGCAATTTCAATAAAAACCTAACGCAATTCCCATGTTAACTGATCTTGAGGTTTGCAAATTAAACATGATGCTAATAAAGCCCGTTTGCCTAGTCACACGCATACAAGTTTTTTCTAAATTTGCAGATCAGCTCTTCGGATGATAAGTTCCAGGGTATAGTTCTATGTTATTCAGCAGGACTAAGAGCTTAAAAACTGTGTTATGCTTTCTATCAACAATCCACGCTAACCCCCTTTTGTTAGTCGAGTCACTCTGCGACCAAGCGCACGTATCACAACTAACAATTGTACTCAGTATGTTATCATGGCAACGAAAATATTTTCCATAGATCAAAATTCTGATTGTGGATTTGATTTTAGTTAATGCCGTGTGGGTGCGCGTGCGTACTAAATATCTTTGTAATAAATGTTATTAAATGTTAAATTTTACGTAATATAAACTTTACGTGAAAGAAGTTACTACTTCGCTATTTATTACTCGTCTCTTTCTGTCGGCTAAGGAACTCTTATTTCTAAAAAAGGAGGGATTTTGCAGCAATAACAGCGCAAATGAATTTTGAGAAATAATATCGAATGAATTTAAAACTAAAAACTGTAATCTACAATAAATAAACAAATCAACCTACACAGCCTATTAGTGAAATGCTAACAAAAATCAGAGGAATTCTAACAATGCATCTTCCCTTATAATAAAATTAACTTTTAAAGCAAAATCTGAACGGTAAGTGGCAAATAAAATAACAAATTCGGACATATTCTTGAGGGGAACGAAGGTCTTACGGGAAATTCCATTACTATATATTAAGATAAATAGAATGTTTGTGGAATACAGAAAAAAATTATAACATAATGTTATACTAAACGTTTAAAGAAAGGGTTCGTTCTCGTTTCTACATACAAAATCTTTACTATCTCGCCAATCAGTAACTATCTATTATGAGGTTATTCTTACAGCAAAAATAAGAATGTATTGATAAGATATATTAAAATATACGTGGATAATAATTAGCGTATTAAGGTTCTACTTTGTAATGTGTGTACCTAACAAAATTTGCATTCCAAATAAACCTGTTGAACAAGTAGTACAGCAGATAAAATTGTATTAAATTATTGACATAAAAGCTTAAAATAGATGTATTTTCTATTATTAGAACAACATTGTAAAGCGACACGAATATAGACACTCCAGTATGCTGCTGCATTAATGCTTCGGTATGTCTAATGTAAATACGTACCTATCGCACCAATTGTTATTACTCTAGCTATAAGTTCGTATTATTTGCTACATGCAATTCCGACATCATAAATCTTAGCTTATAGCTTTAATTACATTCTATGAAGTTGTTATTCCAAATAATGCGAAAATTTGCAACAATATTTTTTTATAAACTCTTAGGCATATGAAAGAATGTTAAAGAATATGACACGAAAAATAAGAACGTAACTTGAAAGTGTAAAGGTTGTTGATATTTTTAATAGCTTAATGACAATAGAACTGAAAAGATACGGCGCCAAGTTATATTATTCACTGCACCTAAAAATGTTTGCGAAATATTATGAGAAATTGGCCGTCTAATAATATCTACAGAAAACTTCTGTGCACCATAAAATAATACGGAAACTTAAAAACCACATGTAACGAAATAAAATCTAGTTAATAAATTTCGAAAAATAAAAGACAATCAACTTAATTTTTCTCTTTATGAAGATTAACATTAATGCGCTGAATACTTTAGAGTGTATTATTTCATTTCTTCCTAACGGAGATGTTTATCAAATAAGAGGATTTTTTTAGCAAAACCACATTATGCAATTAACTTGGAAAGTGCAAACTTTATTAGTTCGCATGTGAAAATGAAAACGTATATTGCGTTTTCGTGTTTCATATCAATACGTCGTTAAACTGTTTGAAAAGCATAAAATAGTAAACTGTGCTAAAACATGAATTTGTTCTAAATTTATAAGCAGCGATATTGAGCTTTGGTGAAAATCGATACTTGACCGTAGCTTACTATTTTTCGTTGTTTAAGAACCAATTGCTATTTGGAAATCAGGTTGTGAATAATTAAAAATAAAATAATTATAAGTAAAGTAAATAATCTGCTATGATTCACGTGTATAGGTGACGCAATAACACCTCTTATGGATGAATATATTTTCGACAAATTTCAGTAGAAATGTAACACTACTGAAACACAATAATTGATTAAAATGATAATACTACATGTCAAGTGATACTAGTATAATTATCATTCTAATTTGATTAAAAATTATATTCCAGAGATTTCGGTGGTATTGTCGCTTAGTTTTTTAATTCTGTTATTATGCTCATAGCCGTCTTTAGCAAAAGCGGGGCCTGGTGCAAAACAGCTTTGCGGGGCCTTTATGTAAATGTTTAGAGACAAACAAATCCAATGTAAACCATTGAAAATAGAAGGTTTCAACTAATTAATTTTTAGTCCGTATTATCTTATTCTAAGAACATTTTATTGTAAGAAGGCCCATCACCGCGTGGCCTTCGTAGGCGCGGATCCTGGAGCAGCAGCTCCACCCTAAGGACGGCCCTGATTATTAAAAAAAAATAAATTATTGCTTTTAGAAATCACTAAACATTGTTAGCCGGTCAAATCCAAATCGGTCTAACATGTTGTTGAACGTGGTATGAAAATGTTCGGGAAAAGTGATAGTAGAGCATTAATGAAACTCTGTAAGAGCGTCGCTTAAGACTATTAGTTTCAAATACCAGATTGATTACTTATAATTTGGCTTAGTGGCGCAGGCCAGTCAATAGGTATTCTAGCAATCACATTGCAATATAAGACCTTTTAGATTTGAGTCTTACCTGTCCCATATTCAGTTACCATCCACTGCTGAACACCCAAGGTCACACCTCAATTGAAGCAAGGAAAGATTCCAATGGAATATCGAATAGCGTAGGATTATTTTCAGTGAGAAATTTGAATTCTGTTTAGAATAGCAACCCCAGAAACTATGGAATAAAGCGCCTTTACCTACAGGAGTATGCATGTATGTAATATTTATTAAAAGTACTCTATTTCGCCCAGAACAAATTATTTAACCTCCCAGCCATGGCCTGCCAAATCGTTCTGTGGGACCATAACAATTTGGTACGCTCAACAGAGATCCTGGAGGGTCTTTTACGTAAACTACAAGTAGCCTGAAGTATGATACCGCCAAAAAACATTAGAATGTATTTGAATCCATGCCACAACATATACATCATTGAATAAATAATTGCTAAGCTAAGACATGACTAGTATGAAAACAAAACAAATCGTTTCTTCTCTTTAAAACTACTCATTACAAAGTGGTTATCAACATTTAATAACCACCTGAAGTGTTAAATGTTCGCTGCTGCGTGGTACACGTAGGTGGTAGTATTTAATAAGTTTTGTAAAATATTCCATAAACAAGTATCACCCTAAATATTTTAAAATGCTAAAGTACCTAAAAAAAGATAACAAAAAGATATACAGCACCACTCCATTCTATAATGGACACTTTAAATTTTAACAAGATATTTTAAAAGATACTTTCATTCATGTAATAATTCTATAAGCATGTACACGATTTACAAATCAAGGAACTAAGTTAATAAATAACGAAACTGGAATATTACTTTTCAAATTCGTGAAATAATTAGATACAGTACAAACAATACCAGACATAGATATTTTAAGTAATATACTGGTAGAAACTTTATAACACTACAAATGAAACCCGAATTCTAAAAATCGACAGATAGTATTTATCCCATAAACTATGCATAAATTACATTAATAGTGAGATTAGTTATCATTAGATACTGTTATGTACAGCTCGATATTGTTGTTGTCTTTGTGTTATTAAATTATTTCTTAGTTCCTGTGTAAAAATACCTCACGGAAAACCGCTCATTGTTGAAATACGATCAACAATATTAAAGCTACATCATGAAGAATATTCTGTACGGAATATTTCCAGGCGACTTAATGTAAAAAAATCCACAAATAAATTTTACTGTTCACCGCTTCGAACAAACTGAAACACTTGTTAGCAAAAATCGTTCAGCAACATCCAGAGGGGACGGTTAACGGCATCTGAAATTACGGCGGAAATGAATCGGGCTAGAAACAGCAAGATATCCGTTAGCACAGTGGAACGTCGTTTAAAAGAAGCAAACCTCCACGGCGTATTGCTACACGAAAAGCGTTGCTACGTCGTGAGAATAAGTAAAAACGTATCCAGTGGGCTAACACGCACAAAGACTGGACAATAGAACAATAAAGAAACGTACTATGGACTGATAAGTCCAAATATGAAGTGTTTAGTCAAAACCGGAGAACATTTGTCAAGCGCTCAAAAGACGAGCAAATGCTTCCTGAGTGCATTACACCAACAATAAAGAAAGGTGGTTCCATTTTTCTGTGGAGTTGTTTTTCATTAAATGGAACAGGGGACCTTGTGAAAATTGATTCAATAATGAGCAAGGAGAATTATGGCTGGATATTAAAAGAAAATGCTCTACCACCCGGATTGCGCTTAATAGGCAGCAGTTTTGAGTTGATACACGATAGCGATCCGAAGCACACGTCGTTATTATGCAAGAACTCCCTCGCTGATGTAAAGAATGAAGAAATATTGAAAATAATGACTTGTACTCTCCAGAGTCCGGATCTTAATCTGATAGAACTTCTGTAGGACAAACTAGACAGACGAATTAAAAGAGAATGTCCAGCGTCCAAGATTCATCTCTGAACGGTATTGCAGGGGGAGTGGAACAATATTCTTTAAGATACACTGAGGAAATTGGTAGAAAGAATGCCACGAATTGTACGAGTAGTTATTAAAACAAGAGGAGGATTTTTCGATGGGGAGAAAATATTACTTACTTTATGTTTCCTAACGTTTATTATTACGTTTTCTTTTGTGTGCACAGGTGCAATAAGTCGTAGATGAATACATATTTTTCTTATAATTGTTTTTTTGAAAGTTTAGAAGCAAGCGTAGAATTTTGCATGAAATAGAAAGTGTTCATTCTATTATAAGCGGCAGTATACATATGTCACTTGAGCGCCTTACCATTGAAAAATTTGAACAGAGTTGATATATTGGGAAGTATATTACATATTTAGTGACTGTAAAATATGTAATCCACCTGAAATAAAATACGGTAGCATCATAAGATTGAGATAGTTGCCCTCTTATGGTTCTTTTGCTTTGATGCATTTTTTTATTTTCCTTTTCAATATATTGCGTATTCTTCGATATCTACCTATTAAAGACATAACCGGCAACTACACTTATTCAATTTTTGGTTGGTATCACATAATTTCCAAAACAATTACCGATTAACAAAACAATACGATGTGTGGTATCTAACCTTCACAAGATCCATCAAAACTATGTTTCCAAGCATTAATTTACGCTACCACTATCGCCAATTCCTTAGTCACGCCAACTTGAAAATTTGGGTCACGCAGTCTAGAATTAAAATTAATCACTTAGTATATTTCAGATTTCTTTTGTGTGCTTGATTACTGATATAAGATTTTACATCTATGATTATATGTAAGAATATAAACATTTGTATACAGTTGCAATATAAGTGGTGATTTCACTACATTCTTGAGTCCATAAGGTATATGGGTAAACATTTTTCTAAAAGGAAACCCCCAATTATAGGAAACCCACGCTGTAATTATTTTGAAAAAGTAATTGATCTTAGGAACGTAGTCGTTTAATTACAACTAATGCGTTTTGATAATGACGATTACAAAGCTACTAATTCATTTTTAAGAAAACTTACGACGAGACAATTGCTTTAGGACGAAGTTTTTATAGCCATCAATTGATAAATCTGTATGTACAAAGCTATAATAAATGCCAGTATTGGGAAATCCAGAAAAACTACGTTTATGGTATCAAGGAATCTAGACTTTTAATTCAGTTTAATGCACCTTCTGCGAATCAAAGGAAGATCATTAATACGAATGACAACGATACTCCGATTAAAAACTTCCTATTATTTCTTTCCACAATATGTTCAGGAAATATCGATTTTACGTTCGCTAAGCGGCTTTAGATTCGTAGGTGTAAATGAATTTCCACCACATATGCTAAAAAGCTATACAGATAGCTTGTTGCAACTTACTTGTCATTCAACAAATTTTCCTTTTTCATTTGGGTGTTTTCCAGACGGTCTACACCCGGAATGGTTACACCGCTTTATAAAGGAAGATGCTCAAATGACTTCCAAAACATTCAGTCAATTACCTTTCTTACTAGTTTTTCCAAATTGTTTGAAAAAGTTGCTTATTTATATAATTTTGTTATAAAATGCAGTATACTAAACAAATTTCAGGACGGATTTTTAAAGACTATTGGCTAGTAACTTCTCATCTTCGCAAATGCTGTTTTATGCTCTTTCGAAAATATAAAAAGTGCTTACAGTTTCTTCTTGAATCTATCGAAGATATTTGAAAGATTATCGGAGCTTAATTAGTAAACGTAATTATTGTGACATTAAAGCTGCCACAGTGTACCTGTACTTATTTGCTTACTTTTTATCTTCAAAATCAAAAATAATATTATATGTACAGCTCCAGTGAAGTAAAGCGGTACCCTGAGGGAGCATATCTGATACCCTTCTTTTTTAATCAATTTTAATGTCTTATTCGAAACATTCTAAACTTAAACTACCTTCCTTACAGAGGGTGTATTTCCCCTCATTTATATACTCAATTGCGGCTCAGATTTTCTTAAAAAAACTTAAGCTGCGGTTAAATAATAGTAATCTGTCCATGAACAAAGACAAAATGGTCCTCGTATTATTTAAAACAAGAGCTTACAATCATCCTACATCTGTAACTTTTGATAACTATGCTTACGCTGAAAAAATCTTAGGTGTCAAAATTGACGATCTCTTAAGATACGTATTGGTGACTTATGTCAAAAGTTGGCCCGTCTATATTTCGCCTTTAAATGCTTGAGAGCTACTGTTGGCTATCGTATATTCTAAGTTGTATACGACATCTGTTGTTACTACTTCTGTAATAATGAAATTTCTACAGTTTTATCATTCAAGAAAACTTCCAACGCGCACAACCTACTTACAATATACGACATTAATGAATTATTAATCCTTCAGCTTAAATATAAATATTTATTCGAGGAAAACTGTTTGTCACGCACCTAGACAATTAAAAATAAAAGTAATTACTGCTATCCTAAACATAATTTAAGTTTAACAGAGAATAATGAGGCCTGCAAAAACCTTCAGTCCTTCAATAAATCGTGTACAATTTTTAAGACTCCTACTAACATAAGTTTTTTCAAAAGCATATTCTTAATATGCTGTGCGATCTTCAACCTTACTGTATTATACATTTTTTAAACGCATTGTTTTGACACCCTGCTTCTCTTCCCTTTTGTCACATCTGTGATGAATTATAACCATTCCCCCGTTGTGTAATGTACTTATTGTAATAAACATTACTATTTATCACTATTCCGCAGTGAATTTTACTAGATAATTCTATCAGTACGTACGTATATCTTCAAACTATCCTGAAAAAAACAGTCGATTAATATAAAATTTTAAAGTGTTGTTTAAAGTCTATTATTTTATCTGTAATTAATAACTTTTTATGTAAATATACATTTAATGCTAAGCGATAAATTTAATAAATCACTTATTTTGGGAACATACCGGAATAAGTCTACAGGTAGAGCTATGTAAATACATGTATGTGGAAAGAAATAATAGTATCAAATAAAGTTTGCAACGCGTACAATTATACCCTTGACAGTTCGAATAATCTACAAAAGCAAATTTACAAGCATAGCGCAGGCAATATCAATTAACCACTAATTAACGAACGCATTATTGTACACGCGTAATATCTTTGGCACTGTTTATAAATGTTGCAGGGAAACTAAGCCGTCAATTATATTTTTAATGAAGCATATATTATTCTCGGTGTATTTTGCACGTCAACGACTTTTAAGATTAGACGAAAAACGATAAATTGCGGGTATTTTATTCACTTTTTGTTAATATTTTCAACAATTTAATTTTGAAACAGTTAGTTTCATGCATTTTAAAATTTATTACATTTTTTTGGAAAACGTAAATAACACTGAGAAACAAATTTTAACTTTTGTTTTTGCCGTGAAATAACATGCAGTAATTTTAATAGAAAACACAAAGATTTATATTAATAAAAGATAGCTGATCAAGTTAGCGAATTTAACTTGGATTTTAATGAAAAGATTTTCCTGCTTATAAAGTACTTTAATAATTATTTAAATTTGGTCAAAGTGTTTACCTCACTTATTACTAGAGTTCGAATATTTTTTTCCGCGTACCAGGATCGTAATAAGGCGAGCGTACGAACAAACAGCCAATGCACACGCTATTTATATCACATATGTGTTACGTCTTATAAATAACACGCTTACTTTGTTCACAGCTATTATTGTGTAACTCAAGGTGGATAAGACAAAAAGTCTGGAGTGTGACGTAAGTTTCCACATTTGTCTCGGCGAACAACGAACGCCGTGCTGAATAGATGTTCTTATATTTACGCATAACTAAATTAACGTTTAGAAATACATAACGAATCTGTACATGCACCACGACAAATTTGTTTGAATCTGGTAAAATTGAAATCTTTGTTTATATCACTCTCGAACTTTTCGACAAGACGTATATTGTTGTCATTTGCAGCATATAATACTGAGTGTAGAACAATAACCCAATGGTTTGAAATTTTTCTATTGAATCCAACAAACTTTTACAATTGTCAAATTTTTAAATCGGTTTTAACGCAAGTTAAAGTCTCTAAGAGAACAACATACACTACGCATTGTCACTGCTCCATCATTTACAAACATCAACAGTTGGTCAGTTGGCGTATCCAGGACTGCCTTCGTAATTAGTTTGACAGTGCACTTTTCTAATCTTTTGCTAGCTAATACAACGGGAAGTCATGAAACAGCTTATTGAATAGATGAAGTCTTAAATCACATGCGATTATTATTAATATCAAACAATTGTGTTTTAGGTGGCCCGTTCTTTTTCTTATTTTGCTGTAGTCTTTATATGATTTTTACAGTCGCGTTTGTCCCAGCACATCAACACTTTATCGCAAATTCTACAATATATCTTGTTAGTACCATTATAATACCAATTTGGAAATTCACCAATAATGCACTGCGCCATCCAATAGTCTTATTTTTCCCTTCCGCAAGTTCATCATACTTAATAATTATGTAAAAATGCACTCGGCCCGCAGGAATATAACTACTTATTACTATATCGCACATATTTTGAGGACAAAAGTCCAAGTAAGACTGAAGAATATCTTGATGCAACCAGAAAAGTGAAATACTGGAATATATCCTACTGAGCTATCCTGTTCGTTAAACTTATAATTAATATGCTGGTATTTATGGATGCCATAACTTTTTCTTAAACAAATCCATAAACTGGGATCAAATACGCAAAATGTGAAAAAACTGAAATCATACATTAAGATTCCTGAGACTCAAATTTCTCACGTTACTGACTACGTTGGCGTTGTTGGCTTATAATTAAACAATAACGGACATTATACAATCATTTTGTCACCAAACAGCAAGCTTTTGGATGCATTAATTATTAATTTATGCTTATTAAATAATAATAGATTTTTGTAGTTCATAACAAATGTTATATAGTTCATGACGTCTTCGGGGCGATATCACATTTCATACAAGTGTAGAAACAATAAACGTTTCAAATAGGAAACATCAGTTGGTCAACTAGATCATGCGATTCAATGCCTCTAAACTTTTCTCTTTTAGATGATGGTATCCGTGAAATTAAGTGGTAGTGCCAAAATATTATTGAAAAATTGTGTGTATCATAAATTTAAAAGAAATCTAAAATTAGAACATCTTTTATATAGAGGACCACTAGAGTATGTGAAATATGCACGGTATTATTATTAATAAGACGAAGAAGAAGAAGAAGAAGCTACTGCAGAACAATGCAATAACTAGACAGTTAAAGCAACAATTTAACATTTTTAAGGTAAACTAAGCATTATCGTATATTTATATAACTTATATTTAGTTTCTGCATAATTGAATGAACTCCATTTCGGTAAACAGCTAAGATATACATACGTACTTACAAAACGTTATCTTATTATTCTGGGAGACGTACTAAGTGGTAAATCCCCTTCCCTTAAAACCCTAAACTCCCCTAAAACCTTCAAGAAAAAGGTAACGAAATTTTTGCAATTTTACCACAATCACTAAAATACTTCGCTCCATCAGCAGATATATTCAAAACAATATTAACCATTTCCAAATCGGTATTATGTGACCTCCTTTTCGCCAAATATCGAACCGGTTATCCTGGCTGACATTAGCCACCGCTTGTCGTTTATGTGGTTGAGTAAAATTTTCATAATGTAGGGGACCCGAGATCCCATCGCACGCAACATTTCCGGAATGTTACTATTCGCCTATTCCGTCGGAAAAAAATCAATGACCTTATCTAAATTTGAATTTCGCGTATACTAATGATAAACGCAAATTTACATCAAACATTCGCAGAAACCGCATATGGTGCACATTATAATGTTAATGGATTCAAATAATCAGACTGAATGTCGACAATCCTTTGTACCGTCAAACGTTGACAGATAATATTTACACAAATCCACTATTCTGATCATGATGTTTACTTTACGCTTAAAAAGATGAATAAACCGTGGGAATAATTAACGCAGGTTAATAGCCCAAAATGTGTATAGATCTATTTATGCGTACTATACATATTTGACAGACTATATACACATGCATATCAAGAATGATTAATCGCAGATACTTACAATATACTATTACAAGCGTAACATTCATTATGTCACAGTACACAAGCCGTTTATGGCATTTATCTGTATGTGATAAAATACAAGTATCCAATGTGTTGATATAGTTGTTGTCAGTAATAAGTCGATGCGTTTATTCGAAATAAGGTCTCCATGCAAAATTTTCGTAAGCAACTGAATATTTCGAGAAATTTGAACGCTATAATGAAATTATTATGATAATGTTGTGTATTCTTGCTAATCCTGATAATCAAAATATTCAAAGATTATACGAATCTGAATACATAATGTATTTAATAAATAAAAACATAATATCGGAACTAGAGATACAATCTTAGAAATTAATTATTGACAATTAAGGCGGATAAAGATCCAGTTTGGGTATCAATTAAAAGCTTATTATGTGTAAATCAACACCTAACATAAAAACAAAAAACGAAAATCATAACGAACTTTTCAGAATTTCTTGGACACGCAATAATTGTAATATACAGGAAATCAATTCGAAAAACTTAAAACTATTGACAATATTTACATCTTCAAGTATTCAATAAATAGAAAATAGATGACCTGAAAAAAGTAATGTATTGGCATAAGTACCAAATTATGTTCCTCATTTGGTTACTGTATTCAACTATGGAGAACAGTACTACTTATAAAGTCAGTGGTTCCAAACAAAGCGCTGGTGATGATCGTTAGTACCTTCCCTTTATGAAAATATAAAGAATGCTGTAGGACGAATTACACAATATTATTAATTATAAACTAAAGCACCTATTCTTAACAAAATACATAAATTCTTGCTTTATACATGAATATGAACACATATGTTAGTTGCCATTGTTTCGGCCATTTCGCCGATAGACTACCCAAGACATGAGTTTTTTGATAATCGGATTATATGCTCACATACGGAAGTTGTATTTCCACCACGATCACCTTGTTTGGCAATTATGGACTTATATTTAGAACTCCTGACGCTAATTTGCAAGATGTGCAGCAAAGAATTATAGGAAAAGTGTGAAGAATAAATAACGCCAGCAATGCTGCGAAATGCCTTTAACAATATTGCCTTTTCTCATTAATAAAATTTTGAATACCATCTGAGCTTGTTGTTTTATTGTATCTTTAAATCAAATGACATATTCATTGATGTCATGCCAAAATAATTTTCAAAAGTTAAGGTTGTGTTATGGGCTATGATAATATGGCTGAACTTCCAACATACATATATTGTCTATTTCAATGTCATCTTCGTCCTAGAAATGTTATATCACGATACAATAAAATGCAATTATGCATCTTATCTTTCACGAAAAGTGGACAACGCGCAAACTGCATCATCTAAAAAATATGCAAAATAGGTTGCCATTAAAAAAATACAATTCCAACGTGAAATATGTAGGTCGATTTCAAAAAGATAAAGGAAACTATAATAACTTACGTCTTTAATGAAATAGCAGCTAGGAGGTGAGTAAATTGAATAGCTTGATCAACGATATAGTGGACCTACTTATCACATCAACTGCAAGCGATAGTAGTAACCCTGTGGATATTTCATTAAGCTATTACAAGAAAGAGATATTATTTTTCTTATAGAACGATTGACAATGCGATTGTAGTTAACGCAAAAAAAATATCAGTTTTGATTGGGACACTCCCCTCGAAACACGTATGCTAAAAGTCTACAATGATAACATTTTCATTATATCGACGTATGAAATCGACTGAAATTTACCCGAGAATGTTGAAACAGTAAGGTAAAAATTATTTAAGTCTCGTAAATGTTGAAATTGTGCATTTGATTATTCATCGCAAACGTATTCAAAGTAGTTGACGCAAGTCCATAAAGACGCCCGTCTTCGTATTTGTTTTTAACTTAAACAACGATTTTTAACAGAATACAATATCTTTCTAGACCATGTTGTAACTTTCGTCGATTCACCGCTATGAACCTGCATCAAAACAGCAAAGTATTGAATGGAAACGTCCAGATTAGTCCACGAAGAAAAAAATTACAACTCACGCGTTTGCCATCAAAATAACAATCTTCTGGTACTTTCAAGGTCCAACTTTTTATGACTATTTTTAAGCATAATGTATTATGAACAGTGAGTTCTATTCTACCATACTTAAACATAACACCTTTGATAAGGAGAAAGAGTAAAGGTGCTCACTCCAAAGCTGTGATTTTGTTTCACCATAACACCCTCCTCCATATCGCCCAGGAAATATGAAATGGCATTGAGAATTTGAGTTGAAAGGTCTTGCTACATCCACTTTATAATTTCGACTTTGCGCCGTTCGATCTTCATCTGTTCAGCAAACTCAGAATTTTTACGTAGCACCAAGTTCAAAAGCAACAAACCAGCACCAACTAAAGAAAGTAGCATTGGGAAGGTCAAGAATTTTTTACCATGAGAATTAAAAAACTCCCAAGGCTATAAGCTATATGTATGCTTAAATTTTAGTGGAAATTACATTGAAACAAGTGTAAGTTTCATTATCATTGAATAAAGGGTTCTTTTGTACAATCATTTCCCGTTATTAATTATTGAATGGCCCTCGTAAATATTTACAAGAACTTATTATACTTTTCTGTGTATTTGTCGCATACAAATATTAAGTATGTTATAGTATTTTTCTTAATTCTAACACTTAATAGAGGAAATAGAGAGTTAGATAGTTACGATGCTATTTACTAGATCAAAAGTACTACTAATTTTGATACGAGATTGACTTTTAGAATTAATGATTTTAATTTTAATTAAGTATTCCACACATAAATGAAGTGAAAGTTACTTAAGATAAATAAAATATTAAGATGGGACAATTATTATTATTTTTTAAATGCTTTTCCCTACAGCATTCCTCTTAATGTTTTACCATATTCGCAAAATATAAATTGTATTTTCTTATAATAAATATTATGGCTTTATTCTCTTTGTATCGTTTTAAACAAAATTTCCTATCAATCGCGCATGAATGGAAATAACTATTTACTTGTAAATTATATTAGTCAGCATTGCATTTCTTATATCCTACTCAGCAAAAGTCATCAATTATCAAAACACTAATCAACCAACACTATTACCTTCATTCAAAATGTACAAACTTAACCTTTGTTTCCAGTTTCACTATTTAGATTACAACTCCACACCATTTATAGTTACGAGATATGTATTACACCGATCTTTTCATTTCAATTACAGAACTAAATGTAATCTATCTACTATATAAAAAATTGAAAATACTTAATTACAGTATTTTTATGCATTTAGGTTTCGCTACAAGTTTATTCTTGATAATATTGTTATATTAGCTATTTATGCCTTACTGTATATACGAGTGCGAAACATATACAATACATATTACATATTTTCTATTGGCAAGTAACAAACAGCGTAATATCGTATAAAGAAATCGGTTCATTTTATTAACATGTACACAAAATGCATTCCATTTTGAGATATCCATCAAGATTGTTTATGTTTCTGCGCATTAAAATCGAACATACACCAGAAATAAAAGGTTGCATTATCAGCGCAATAATAGCAACTCCTTAATTGATGGATGTTGGAAAGCATCCAGTATATAAACATACTCAAGTGAAAGTGAAGAAACATTCACTAAAAATATAAACGCAGTTATCGTATGCATATGTAGAGAGTGATTTAAATCTTTAGAAAATTAATATATTAGAGAACACTATTCACCCAATAAAAACTATTTTTTAAATTACTATATCTATGAATATCTAAATATTTCTAAAATGTTTTGGAAATAATATACTTATCTCAAGACACATTCCGTTTTAAGTGTCACTACATTAATCAGCCCAATAAGCAAACTTTACTACATGGCAGAGCCTCGGTGTTTCTGTTTGGCCATGTTGTATTTAGTGTATAAATTATGTCACTTTAGCGTCAGACATCGTTCACATACGTCGATTTGTATGCGAAAGAAAATTCTTAAAAGGGAGAACGAAAAGGTACATTTACGGCATGAGTATTAAGTTAAACAAAAAACATACAGAACGTTAACTTAAGCTGTATCTGTGCTCCAGACAAAGATGAAAAATGATTCGACAAATCTCGAAATAGTGATTTCAACTCGGATAATCAACCCCGCTTTGAACAGCCTTCCCGCATGATAAGCATCGATAAATCGACCGCATTTCGGCGCTTAAAAAAGCTTGAATACATTTCCAAACTCCATACGTGTATACTGCATTCCTTGATAGGAAAGAATAAGCTAGAGGGTGACGTAATGAAAAACAATCTTTTCGAATCGATGAAAAGTGGATTCTGTACAACAACGTACAGCATAGAAGACTTGGAAAGAAGCAGGTAAAAATGAAGAATGCGTTTCGAAATCGTACCTACACCCAATGAAGATGCCATTGTATGTTTAATGGGATTGCAAGAGAATTACTAACTTCGAGCTGATCTAACGCTCGAAATAATCAAGATAGCCAATTACTGTGAGCAGCTCGCTAGACTCGAATACACTATTCAAGAAAAAAGTCCAGCTTTGACTAAGTGAAAAGGCGTCGTATTCCATTGCAACAGTGCTAGGCCACACGTCGCCCAACAAACGCTGCGAAAACTACACGGAAATTCTGGAGCACCCATCATATTCTCAAGTGTTCTCAAAGAAGTTGTCAAAAAGTACATCTCTAATTTTTTTCAATCAACACCAAAACTTTTTTTAGAAATGGAATCGACAAGATTCTACAACGTTGTTATTCAACAGTATTCTTTAAATCTTGAATTGAATTTTAGCTTTACATTGGGAACGAAATGGCATACATACATCTTGGCAAATTCTCCAAGAAGCAAATTGTTAACTAAAGATAAAAAGACTAAATTGTTATAAAGACGTAGGCTTTCAAACCAAGCTATAGCTAGGAAAATAGGACGATCTCGTCATATAATTAACAATTTTATAAAATTGGATTATTCCTACAGTAAAAATCGCATTAAAGGGAAATGTCAATCGCCATGGCGGTTAGCCTCTGCTAGTAGCTGTAACCGCACAACAGCTATATCTGTGAAATGAAAGCTGATCTAAATTCATCAGTAATTAAAAGACATAACAAATTTTATTCAGTAGTAAACGTCCTAGATGAGTAATAAAAATCATATGGAATGGAATCGACGATATAAGAACGGGATAAATATTTCTGATGAAAAGAAATTTAACCTGGATGTATGAGAACACTAAAGTTGCAATGAATGGAAAATTTGGTGGTGGTACTGTTATAGTTTAGGCAGCTTTACGCATAACATTGAAGCACCTATATACTTTATTCGTACTCGAATCAATTCCAATTCTTATATACAACTTCTAGAAACAGTTTTGATAGACTTTTGTTTATTACCTAAGGATTACTTTCTTCAAAGGAAAATCAACTTAATGCAATCACTCATCTGAAAAATATTTGGAGAATATTAGCAATAAAGGTATATATCAATAGTAGGCAATGCAATAAGCTCTCTCTATCGTAGGTGTCAATAAGCTGAAACCCACGATAGAAAAGTCTTCGACTAAGATCCCTCTGTTGACGTTATTGCTAGACAGTATAAAGAGATTAATTTTTGAGGTTATTTTCAATCAAGAATCAAACGCATACAAACAAGTTTAAATCTAATTGCAAATGTCTTGTTTATTTAGATTTTTTGTTGTTAATAGACCTATAGCAATTTCACTGTTTTAAATTACCATTATGACAAATACTTTCTGTGCGAACTGCAAATCACTATCTCCAATGCTTTTTTGTTCTTTATTTCATTTCGCTAAATGTATGAGCAAAGCAAGATATTCATCAAATACACCCCAAGGTCTTTAATTTTAGTGTGAAGGAACAATACTTCAATATCAACGGAGTAATCAAATAGAATTGGACATTTTCTTCTGGAAAAGGTAAGTACTTTACACTTAACCAAATATAGTTTAAATTTATTTGATGTACACCACTCAGACACTAATTTTAAATTATGCTGCCTGAAGTTTCAGACAATCGTAGTAGTATTTACATAAATTCCAATATCGTCTGCAAGCATCAAGATCTCGCCATTAATCAGATCCGAAATGTCGTTGACAAATAACAGGAACAGCAGGAGACCCAGATTCGAACCCAATATAATAACTCTTGTAACAGAGTGGAAGCTGTTGTAAGACACATAAAATTTGCGGTGGGTTAGATAAGAATCAAATAAATTTACAAGTGACTCAGCAAAACCTAAGCTATGTAACTCCTGCAATAGAATACCATGGTCGATGCTATCAAATGCTTTCAACATGTCGCTGTAGATGACATCGACCTATCCTTAAGCATCCAATATATCTGTAGCATACTCCATAAAATTTGCTAAGTTAGTCGTGGTAGGCCTCTTTTCAATAAAGCTATGCTAGGCAACAGAGATGTAATTCGCTACCGCGAAATACAGATGTTTATATAATACTGTTTCAAAAATTTTTGGTGTGTTGGCCACAATGGAAATTAATTGATAGTTGCCAGTATCAGTTGCATTGACATTTTTGAAAATAGGATAAGAAATAAATGAGACGAACCAATAAAGACAGTTTCTCTTACTGATGAATTTCCAAGAATTTACTAAATTTAATCAGAATTCCTCTTCGTTGAGTATTTAAGCTTTAGACACCCTCAAAGAAAAAGGCAGCGCCACTCTTTATAATATGGTACGTCCATGACCAATATAGTTAATATACATTTTTTATACTAGCCGTAAATTATTTAGGGAAGTAATAACAAAAGTTAGACGATTGCATGAGGCGCCATCCCGGTCTGCTTCTATATTAAATCGCGACCAGCCCAACGATAAAATCGTAACCGGGTATCGTAGAGGAATGTCGAAATTTAAATTAAGTTTATGCGTTTCGTATTTAAGACGTTATAATACGTTTTTAACATGTAAACCGCGCTACCGAATAAAACACGCTAAGCAGTCGGTTACAATACGTGAACCTAGCTTATTAGGTAGACGAATTCCGTAAATATTGTACCGTGACAATTTACGTAAAATGTAAACGATTAACGAAAAGGAAACTAAACTTGAAAACTAGGCTGTTATGTTACAGTGTTCTGTTAAATGCGAAAATATTCGAGAGAGCTTGACGTTTGTTTTTATTTCCACTTCCTTTCTTTGAAATATTCTACAAAAGATTTTAACGATTTCATTTAACACGTGTGCCCAGGCCACCTCTCAATGCGAGAATCGTAATCACTATACATAAAAACTAAAAAGAAATATTTCAGCAGTAAAGATGTTATACGTATATGAAAGGAGTGGTGTTAATGTATGTACTATATATACATACATACTAACTACTTATAAAAATTAGAGAAATTGGTAAGTCAAACCAAACCGGCACAAGGTAGAAAAATTAGGCGCCAAGGCTTTGACAGCGACTTTGACTTTAACGTTTTTTTTTTGTCAAACACTGGATATCGGTATTCAGCTTTTGACGTATAATCAGATTAATATCTGAATGCGCGAATTTCGAAACATCTGTAAGTAAAATAAATTGTAATTTCCGCGCAGGACAAATATGTCGATTAAGTGCGATAGCTAGATTTTGAGACTTGAATCATATCTAAGTTAATAGTTGCGCCATCTATGTGTTTAGGAGGACTTTAAATTTGTGACATTCTCCTTTCCGATAATACCAAGTTTGGTTCAATCGGTCGGTAAATAACAAAGTTATGATAGTTCTCCCAAAACAAGTTTTGTGTCGATGTTGTAATGCTAACATAGAACAAAGAGCAATTATTAAATTTGACGTAAAACTTGGTAAAAGTGCATCAAAAGCATCTCGATTGATGTAGCAAGTGTACGGCGATGATTGCTTGACTAGAGCATATGTTTCTTCTGTGGCATAAACAGTTTTTGAAAGTCAGAGAGAGATTAGAAGATGATAATCGGATAAGGAAAGCCAATTTCAGCTCGGATACCAGAAATTATCAAGAAGGTACGTAATTTTATTGAAAACGATCGCAATGCTTCGCTGAAAATGATAGAAGATTTAGATATCGACAGAGAAACAATCTGAATCATTCTTCACGAAGATTTGGGGAGAGGAAAAGGTCTGTAGAAAACTTATTCCACACATTTTGACGGACTACCAAAAATGGGAACGTGTCAATCATCCCACAGAAGTCGTTGCAGCCGCTAGGAATGTTCCAAACTTCATGAAATCAATTGTTACGGATGACGAAGCATGGTGCTTTCCGTACGATCCCAAGCGCCAAAGCAAGTGCAGAATAGAAGTCGAAAAATTCACAAACCAAAAACAAATCACGGAAAATTCCATCAAAAATCAAAACAATGCTCATTATATTCTTCGGTAGGAAATGTATTATCCACGGGGAATTCGTTCCAACTGGTTCAACAGTTACTGATGAATATTATTTCGAGGTTTTGAAACGCCTGATGACGAGAATCCGTCGTATTCGACCCGAATATTGTGATCCAGAGACCTTGTGTCTGTTGCACGATAATGCACCGAGTCATACGAAATTTTTTGTCTCGAAATCAAGTCGGCGTATTAAATCATCCACCGTATTCATCTGATTTGGGCCCGTGTGATTTTTTTCTCTTCCCTAGATTAAAATTTAAATTAAAGAGCCATTTGGACCATTAAAACAGTTACAGCACAAGGACTAGAGGCAATGTCACAAAATAAGTTAGATTACGCATTTGAATCACTGTTAGATCGGCCTAACAAGTGTATTGACACTGGTGGAGAATATTTTGACTAAAAAAATCGAAAAATATTCAGATTTTTTGTTTCAATAACTTTTCCTTCCACTAGTCTCGAAACTTATTTGTCGCACTGTGTATGATATATGTATGTAGTTTTTCAGTGATCATTTATTATTGAACATTATAATTTTCCAATATTCTACAGGTAAATTTTCGTAAATCTTACAGTACGTATTTGCATTTGTTTCTAAATGATTTTATTCCTGTTCATTCCTGCGAATTTTGTCCTATACAAACTTGAATCCTACTAGATTATATACATGACCAAAGATGCACAAATTGCAATCTTCATTCTCGGATTGTCGTTTGTTGGAAATCAAATCAAATTTCAACAAAGTTATATGTGATGGTCTTACAAAATTTTATGTATTTGAAATCCGTGGCTTCATAGAAATGCAGTAAGAGAAAATAGGAAAAAAGGAATAAGATAAGCTTATTTTGATTCACTTTAATAAATACCTTTAAATAATCTATTTTTAAATAAAAGAACTAAAAGACTGATGGAAAGAAAACTTTAAGCTACTTTTAAATCTTATGCACTTATTTTACAAAAAACAAAAAAGAACTGATCAAAAACAAAAACTGTAGGTAATTAAAATTAATAATTATTTTCAAACTTATTAAGAACATTAGTGAGAAACCTTAATGCATAATTTGTTGGGTATTTCTATTAATTTCAGTTTATTCTGTCTCAAGATTTGCAAAAAAAATTTTTTTAAAAGACATGATTTTTTAAAACATTAAGCAGTAACTTCAGAATATGCCTGATGAAGAATGAAGGAAGAAACGTTCTAATCATTAAAACTTTCTTAAGAAAGGGAAACGCAAATATAATTTGGAAAAAAATATGGGAGTTGATATCGGTGACCACTGCAACTGCCGGTATACAGATGATAGAGATGAATCAGCGTCCATCAACAGCAGAAATGAAGTTTTTGAAGATATTGATGTTCGTGCTAGGCCTACACTACAAACTGAAGTCGGCAAAGATAAGTCTACCTCTCCTATTCCAGAGGAGCCAGATTTATGACTAAATGTATTTTCTTCGTTTTAAATTCAAAGTTTAGTAGAAACAGTACCTAATTTACTAAAACGATTTTAGTGATATCCTACAGATACAGGAAAATCTGGCAGCTAATTTTCTTTACTGCATTTTCCACGTATTTTATTTCTATTGCAAAATATTTAACATTTCAATTTCGAATCCATTACAGAAGTTTGCCGAAGAACATTGAAATCTCTACGAAAAAAGCAAATTACATATTGAATATTTAAGAAAACGATAAACATTATGTTGCAGTTCAAAATGTATAAAACCCAGAAACTAAATATTGGAATGCAGTTGTAGAAAGAATTTTTCATCCAGTTTTTATCCGAACAAAACTTATCATTCCGCGGTAGCAACAATAAACTATTTTAAAAACATTTTTTTAAATGCACTAAACTGATTTAGGTAAGAGGAAAACAAATTTCACTATCTATATTACAAAATAATATCTATATACCCACTCTTATACATTATAGCATAAATAAACGACAGTTAACTGAGTCTTACATTAATTTCTTGGAATTTCTAATTATAAATAAATCGTCCACATTACGATCATTGCTTTTAGAAGTGCTTGATAGCTTTCCACCGAAAAACAAAACAAGAAGAAACGTTCGTTAGTGAGGTAGATACATAACACAGTTAATTACATATACTCAGCAAAGCTAAACTAAGAAACGCAATACCAAAAGTTTAATACCGAATCTACCTCACACTTAATAACCTGTACTGAAAGATTCGTGTATATGTATGCTGCATAGTAAACTTTAATTACGTGTGTACATACATATATGACGTAGACAGTGGGCACATAAATATATGAAAGCTTTTATAACTCGGTATGTGGAAACATATAATAGTTTAACGAGTTTTTTAAACACTAAACCGTTTGCTAAATGTTTGTAAATAGTTCGAAAATTTCGTTGCAAAAAAGCGATTATAGCAATAAGGTATTTCAAAAACTATTGAATTTTAACTCGTATATCTGTATACACACAAATAAAATTAGGCATTATGTTTCACGATTTCATATTCACATATTTGCGCAAATATATGCATTTTATTAATATTGTACGAATCATAAACTATAACTAGATGAGATATAGTTCTAAACGCTTCAACTACGGAGATCGTTCAATGGCTCTACAAAGAAAACACAATATTTTTTTTTATTTAGGAAAAGCTTGTATTTTTCAATACAGCTTCCTGTACGTGCAACATGCATATTCCAATTATACTCAAAATTACCAGGCCTTCATTGTATGTCATTGAATCCGAGTCATCAAAATAGCTGGCTAGTGCAGAAAATTGTGGGCAGGTGCATTACACTTTCACTTTCTTCAGCATTTTCTTTTTTGCCAATCATCCCTCAACATTTACAACAAATTAGCGCAGTACTCATTATTTATTGTTTGCTCCTTTTGCAAGCAATAAGCGAATTCCATCAAAATCGTGAAACATAGTTGCCATAACTTTTGCTTCTCACATAACCGCCTTCTTTATTTACGGAGAAGCTTTGTGTGCTCATTTTTTCGACTACTCTATTACTTTGGGAGTGTAATTGTGGACCCAGACTCATCAATATTAGAAAACGGCCCGAAACACCTTCGAATTGCGATAAAAGCTTGTCGAAAGGTTCAGTTTTTTGCTTCGGTGTAAACAATGCGCTCAATTTTATTCTTTTTAATTTTAATTTAAATTAAATACAGCTCCAGTGATACAATACGGTGACCTTTCTCGATTATATTCGGGGCAGTAACCGTTTCTAGATGCCCGTTCCGGGGTGCATTGTTTGTGCTTAGAAGATCACGTTTAAACTCGCTAAACCAATTTTCGACTATCGCAAACGTAAAAAAAAACCTCCAATAGTGTTAAACCCAAGTCTGCTCTGGTCTTAGTTGAGTTGAGTTAAGCCTTTCACACAAAAGTACTTTATCACTGCTCCTAACTAAGCTTTTTTCTCTACTTGCAGACTAATTAAGAGATCGTCATGTGATGTCATACTTAACCTTAAAAATAGTTCTGCAGAGTAGTAAAGAACATTCAGACACATTAACATAATCTCTGCATTAGACCACGTACTTGTTAAAAATAAAACCACCATTAATCAAACATTTTTGTCACAATTTACCGAACAGCACAATCTCGTTCTATAACCCAAGTAGCTATTGCAAGTAGAACTGTTTTTATCGCTTCGTAATTATTTTTTTCACTAACTTTTTACTCCTTCTCAGTGAACAACTTAATTTCTCTTCAACTTGTTAGAATGCTATCCTGACATTCTTATTGGGACAGCATGAATTACAAGGCCTGGGTTCTTTATGGACATGCCATAAAGTGTGTGGAATAAGTAGGGGATTGTTTCCCAAGAAAGAAATGTGTAGATGGGAGTAAGGGATAAAGCTGTTGTACTACAAGAACAGACCAACCTATCGATCACTACCCCTCCTCCCCTCCTACACTGAACCAAGTCGAGGTTGGCATTTAGAAATTTCTCTCCAATCTTGCTTTCCTTCGCATATTATTGGGTAATGAGGACAGAATTCTTGAAGATGAGATCTGAGATCTTGTCTGTACTCTCTGTCTGGCATAGTGCCACACTGCAACATCATTTTTGTAGTATATCATCTCTACAGAGACTATTGTGGGCGTGTGGACACCAGAATACTTCTAAGAAAAGGTCGATTAGGATTTCCTCTGGCAGTCAAAATGTTTTGCAATCTTTCTAGAAGAAAGACGTCCTCTAGCCTTGTAACTCACTGTAGAAATATGTTAACGTAGAACCTGTAGTTAGTATGTTACATGCCACTACCAAAATATAATCCTCTGAGATGAACAGGATGTCCAGAAACTTGACGAGAGTTCTATTATGACTCTAACTGGAATCCTCAGAAGCTATATCCGATTAAAAGAGCATCTGCACAGAATGAAAATCATCCAATCAGCGCAACTGTTTAGAAGAGCAAGAGACAGTCCTGTCGTCTATAATTCTGTTTGATAGCGTTTTTCAAACATGAAGCAATCTAAAGAGAATATCACAGTGTGAACTTTTACAGTATTTTAGAAAGGAGAAGGGGTCTAATCAACGAAGTGTAATGCCTATTACAAACGTATGTAGGTGCAACTTCTTGACACTGTATAAAGTTTGTTAGGGAACAAACGGTGGGCGAAAACACTGGTTGAGAAGCTCTGACAGTGTTAAGCAAAATTAATTAAACATTTCTCCATTATATATGAAACACATACCAGAACAGATATCTTTGCAGTAAAAGAAAAGTTGTACAAAAATAGTAAATATTTAATATGAAGGTGACGAAAATTATTTTTTCAATATAATTCTCTTTAGTTTCAATGTCACTAGCCCATTATAAAAATGTTCTTTTAATTACTCCACAAAGTAGTCGCCAATAACAGCCATAAATTCATTACCCATATTTTTTTCCTACCTGTTTGGCAAAGTATTGGGTCTATACTATCAAGCAGAAGCTTTTACAGGTATTGACTTGTACGCGGATGCATTGTTATGGGAGAAAAGAACATCTTATATCAGTTTTCTACGCCGTTTTATTTTAATAAAATCTCTACAGCAATGTATTAAGCTTGCACGGTACTGTTACTACCCTACTTCGAAAGTTGCAAAAAAGCAAGTTGAGAATCATTGACATTAATCCATGTTTCATCTCCAGACAAAAGAAATCAATTGAGAATTAAATTTGGTTTGCATCCAAACAGCGCTAAAAATCTTACATTTTTTTTGGACTCCCTTTATACTAATCGTTGTTATCCCAACGTATTCATGCATTTGATTTTATTAAAAATTTAAAAATTAGACACCTGATTTGATTAACAATGTTTAAAGTGCTCATGGAAAGAGAGTATTCTAGGCGTGAATTATCATTCATTAATTTGCGACCATGTTTAAGCAGTTTGGATCGGATCATAAGATTTTTCGTCGTTTGTAAAAGGGTTTGTGATAACTCTGTATTAATATTACTCCTTTTACCATATGATAAAAAAATGGAAAATCATACAAAGATTGAAAAGCACCTAATCGGACAATACACAAAGGACGTCTGCTACCTAAGATATTAATAACGCTATAATCTCTCCACATATAGATATTAATTAATAGACAAAGGGTGCAAAGGGAAACTACGTTTTTTTTAAAGTAGTACCGACAACGTTTAAATTATTTCACTCCTCTTCAGTAATTTATTCTGTGTTTTACACATTAGGGTAGCACAATCGTTTCTCATTACGGCACCCCACCGGATGATGTTTGTGTTAGCTGCTAACTAGCCTTTATGTAAATAAGGTCAATTATTCAAATGCGACTGGATATAGAACTTTTGGAGAACATGGAGAAGGCCAAGTTCTGTACGTGGGTAAACGAGCAATTTATTTCGAGTTCTTTTGAAACAGCAGCTTTATGCAACATATATTTTGATGGAGAGTAATTACACATAAAAATATACTTTGATTTTCACAACACGCTAATCATATTTTCCTTTATAAAATAATAGAAACGAAAATCAGGGAATACGAACACATGCAAAGTGAAGAATTTATTCTAAAATAAACAAGTTCATGTTGCATTCTGTAGAATTTGTTTGTTTCATAAATATTTTTCTCAATTATGTGGACCGGGCTGTTTTTTAATACAACAAACCCTCTCCATACACAAAAATTCGCTTCTAAACCTAAGGTTATGAATACTGAAACCGTAGCGTATGCGATAAAATACAGGGTGTTCAATTTAAGAAAACGAAAAATTTCGTTAAATCATCCTTTGTTTTTCAAGTGACAGCATTCTATTTCACAGGATTAGAAAGAGGGCAAAAAATTGTATCATATACACCATATGTGGGCAACGCTACTTAAAAATACACTACTTTTAAACGCGGCCCGCGAACGTATTTGTACACTAAAGTTTGGCCCACACGTCAAAGGTTGCCCATTCTTGATATACACTTTCGTGCCGGTGATGCCCCCATGTGCATGTACTAGTGTCTTGTACGACTGGTAATGCATAAGGGTGCTCATATTCACCTTCGTATTTTATTTTGTAATATGATTATATATAACAGATACAACACCCGCGAGCGTTCAAAAGAGAGTCTCTGAATTCCTTAAACTAGTTCACAACAATGCTCAAAAGTACAGTTACTCATACCTTAAAAATACATAATCATCTTCCGCAGCACTATAAACCCGAAATCTTAAAGACGTTTGAGTACAACCTGAAAACATACTTAATCAAAAAATGTTTATATGGTACGAGAGACCTTCTTCAAGAAGAAATAATAGAATGATATATAAACTATGTATGTGGCCAGGATTTTTTATATATTTCCTGTGTTTTTTTACATCTATGAAATAAATAGCAGCTATTAATTGTGTATACCTGATTCAATTTTCGTTCAAAGGAGAGCTAAACACATCTACCACATATTTCCATGTACACATTCCTAATAAATGTATATTCAAATATATTAGCACCTGACCTTGAATAACTTAATTTAACCGCGTTTATATCGAAATAACAGGCTAAATACTTAATCAACGACTACTGCCGCTGCCATAGAATATTTTTACAAATACGCACTATAAAAACCAAGCCGCGCTTTTTTTAAAGTAAACCACAAACCGACATTAATAATGAAATGAAAATATAGTTCCTGTAATTCATAACTAGTTCCTTTATATATCTAGCTATTTATTATTTGCAACATTAATACTGACGCTGCGATATTTTCAAAATACAAAAACTTGCTAAAATATCGACACTAATTTGTTCTACCATAATTTTTCTAGTATTCAGTAACGCCCACGAAAACAGATTTAAGTACTAATAAACTTTATATAACACACAAGCTATTTTCGCTAAGTAATTCCATTGTGCGGAATGCTGCCAATAGAATGCATAAGCAGTTTCGTGTTTTTATAAATTCGCATGAAATTGTGTTTCAGCTCTTGATATTGTTAAGAGAATAGAAAAAAATCCATGCATATGTGCCATTCGTAAGACTAACTTAATCTTTGTATAAGAACCACCTAATCAGCCTAAAAACTAATAGAATGAACTAATTGACCCAGTCAATTTTAAAACCAAAATAAAACTAGTCCTGCAGAATAACATGAAAAAATATTAAACAGATTTTTATATTTAATGCAATTTGGAAGTAAGAAACAATTTAATTACTTCTAACTGATAAAAGGAATAGAATAGGAAATGGTATAGGAATAGAATAACATTTTTGTATACAATACACAAAGCTAAAAGCGGAAAGATCGCCTTCACATACAAACTAGCAAAAACGCTGAAGATCCCTTAAGTCCAGAGTAAAAGAAAAAATAGTATGCATAGCTTATCTTATAACTTAAACGTTACTTGTACGACAAGGAATTCTGACTTAAGCTATTCAGTTGTTAGAATATTGCCTGGTCACTGATTTAAGTTACCTTACTTATAATAACTAGAGTTGTTGTTTGGACTATTTCCATCGTTCGTTGAACTTGTATAGTCCTTATTTAGCTATCATGACAAACAATTTGTTTTTGTAATGTCAACTCTCCAACTTCACAAGTTCTTAATATTTAATTTATTCATAAAAAAACAATTAACTGCAAAAACTAAAATACAAATTAATCAAATCATAACCATAAAGAAAAACATTACTAAGAATTAGGATATATAAAGTGTATAAAAAGAGTACGCAAACTTAAAAGCTAAGAAACAGGATTTGAATTGATATCCTTCAAGTTGCAAGTATTAGTTTGATCAATACAATGGATACGACATTATTTAATGAAGAACACTTGCCGATTTAAACACATTGAATTACTTACTCTACTAATTTTAACTGATTTAATTTTAAAATATTTTCTTCTCTTTACTGTACCTAAAATAAAAGCAATAGCCGTATCAAACCATATAAATATGCTTGAGCTACCCAGCATTAATAAATTTAAACGCAAGATTAATTTTGATGAAGTTAAAATTCTATCTAATGAAAGCAATTACAATAAAAGAACCAACAGATTACAATCAAAATTTGGATTTTTAAATGTTTATCAGTTTTAACCACCCTATTACTTTCTAAACGTAACGCGTATTCACCAATACAATTTTAGTCTTTCCCACTCCCTTTAATTTTTTTTATATTAACAAATGTGCCGAGTTATGCATATGTAAATTTTTTTGCAATATTTTTAAGGCGTTTATATTGTCGGATTCATTTTTAATCATTGAGGGTGTGAATATGACAGTACAGTGTAATATACAATTAACTTTTTTGAATATCTCACTAGCATATTTCTTCATAAAGAAAATTTTGTATGTATTGAATTTTTAAACCTGCTTACTGTAAATGGTTTGTGTCCTGTACTTATTTATTGTCTTATTATAAAAACATTAAAAGCCTTAAACTAAACAACTGAAAATAAGGAAGGTCTTTTTTAATAAATTAACGAATAACTTCTAGTCAAAAAAACTTATGTTTATCACTTCACAATATTAGTCGTCTAAGAATTTATTGATGAGCTTTGTCTCCATATAAACTACAAACACGGTTGCTGTTTGCTGAGTTGAACTTACATATACACATATCATACATTCCTTTTGAAAATTAAAGTAATAAATCATATATACTTCCTAATAGAACATCCACTGGTTTAGAGCAATAAGTTGACTGTAATTTGTAAGTGTGTGAAATTGTCTAGTGAAACTGTGACAATAAGTGAACGAAGAGCATACGAAGGAAGGAATTAGAAAGAAAATATTATATATCCATTATAACAATCCAAGACCACAACAGTAAATAGAAATAATAATAGTTACAATAATAGTAATATAATAATACATTTCTACACACCACTCGACAGCTTTCGCCAATTACAGAGAGCAGCTGCCAATCAAGAGTTACTATTAAGCTTGCATCCATGGTGCATCTTAAGATTTTCATTCTCAACACTCGCTATCGCGTAAGGGCTTCGAATCCTACAGCACGAGCCTAATTACCAAGTAGAATAGGCACTCCACTATTAGTTATATTTATTGCATCTTCTCAAGTCCCCCTCCAAACGTACAATCCCAGACAACGGCATACGTTGAAACTCGCTAACTAGCGTTTTTAACTAAATAATCGGTATGGTACGCTTCTATGATATTAACAATATACATCCGTAATCTGAGAAAAGTCAACGGTTATAATACGCATGTGCGTCTCCCGTTATTCTTCCTCGCTGCAGTATTCCCCTACAATCAGTCTATCAGTCATTCGCCGTAAGCAGTACTTAACCGTTGCCCTATTACATCATGGTTGTAGCTATAGTGGGGGAACGTTGGATTGTAGATGCCTCCCCATCGTTGACTTTGCTCAGATTATGTCTGTATACAACACTCGTTTCCTACTTTTTTCTAACACAAGCATCAAATGGACCTAGCACTCTATATAACACTATATATTATTATTACAGAGTGTATTCTTTTTTCGCTTTACCCTATTTTAACCAATTATGTTTCTATAAATTTGTAAGTAACGACATTTTTGGATAGTAATGAAATGACATAATGTAAACAGAAGTCCAGAAATTAACTGGTGTATTATTACGAATATCCTGAGAGTTTTTAGGCTTACTAAATAAAAAAAATAATTCAAGAATTTGCCGTCATTGAAATTGAGAAGAAATATAGTTTTCTATATTACTTATGCCATTCCAAGTAGAAACAAAGTTTTTTTGGAAAATCTGTCAATGTGAACCTTTTGGCACAATTCATCTTTTTCTAGTATAACCTAATCCAGCAAGAGACGTTCTATTATGGTCACGACTCTTTAGATGAAAAATTCAAAGGATCTAAATCATGGGAAACATTGTAACTAAAGGGAAAAGAAAGTATATTTTCAACTTAAAAAACTACGTATAGTATAAAATGCGCGGCATCTTCCAAGAAAACTTAATAAAACAATAGAAAGAACTTTTTTGTTGTGAAATATTAAAAGAAAGCAAAACAATAGTAATAATTTATTTGCTCAACGGAGATACCATTCAAGAGACAAGATGAACTAGGTAACTACATATAAATATGAAATAAGAAACATAACAACCATTTACTGATCTACAACTACTCACTAGTAGATACGCTCGTGAAAAATTAGTGTCTGTTACATTGTCATCGGCCAGCTAATTGTGATTTGCACATTGCATACAATAGCGACAGCAGCATAACGTTTGTTTATAAAGAGCAATAGAAAAAAATATGACTACGTGCGTAATACTACAATACTTTGACCAAGTAGTCTTGAGAGTCAATATTACTGTGACGTAGGTGGTACGAAAATTAGAGATCTACTTGAATATAATGCAGTACAAGAGGATCATTTTTAAAGATTGACAGAAAGGCAACGTGAACATATTCTTGAGGGAAATAAATACAAAAGCGTTGACGCGTTAGTTCAAGAATTTTCACTGAACATTTTCAAAGGATACACGAGTTTTATAGATTGGTAACCAAATGACAGCAGTATATTCGAATTTTGGGGGCATTAAAGCGAAGTAGCGCGGCATTATTACATCAATTCATGGGAAATGGTTAGTGTTTGTGATCATAAAATCTGGAATTTTAAGTGCAGAAAATGTTATGGATTCGATGTGCTTAGTAAATGTTAGCTCAAAGTCAAAAGTAACTCCTACACCTTTAAATGAGGTTGAAAAAATAAAGTTGCCAGAAATCGAATATACACATGTACATCCAGGTAATTGAAAATTAAAATACACTACACTATAATACATAGATCATCAAGTTCAAACAGAAGAAAAGACCAATATTACTCCTTTGTGGAGCACCTGTGTCAGGTAAGAAATATTCGGATTGATAACACTTATACACAACGTATTGCCTTCCATTTGTTAGATACAATACGAATGTAATGTTCTAATTATCTTATTTGGTACTGGAATAAGTAAATACATTCAGATAAATTACAATATCATCAATAAGTTGATGACAATTTTGGTTTTCATTAAACAATAAACAAGCAAAACTTATTTGTTACTTTAAAATTGTAAAAAATATTAAATAGGACGTTACAATGAGGTTTCATTTGCAGAACACTTCTTCTGTACCTAAAGTCAGTTTAGGGTAATTCTTTATCCACACCTATAGAAGTTGACTTACTTCTGGTATTTTTAACTGTTATAGTTTATCTAACTCTGCTAAATTCTCAACAATAATGGCTAACGGTTAAAATGCTTACAAAATTTCAAATTTCGTTAAAATCGGAAATGTGCTGGGGTGGCATAAAGCTCAACCGACCACAACTTAACCCTCCTTTGTGAAGTATGAAGAGTGTGGTATTTAGTAAAGCTAACTCTCCTTTTTAACTATTAAATGTCATGGACTTTTATGTAAAAAATGCAACATCTCCTAGAATGTAATATTCGTAAGATTTATATCTAAACTATTACACTGCTTTTCAATTTGTATTTCTCCGGACTTCATTTGCGAATATTTCACGCAAATACGTAATTGGGCAATTCGACGATTGTCGAGTATGCACTTCCTTGAACTTCATTTGAGAACAACATATTCCACTTAATGTAGCGAAAATATAGAATTTATGTTTATCACCTAAATGTATAATTTTTTACTACTTCGAACCGTTGGCTTCAGTTCAAACCCAATCGAAAAAGTACTGCCATTGTGCTTGAAGAACGTTAGTTCGAACGCACAACGCCCAAGTTACCAAATTCAAGTGCTAACCCTCTTACTACTGTACCAATGAGCCGTTCTAATCTCGATTTTTCAAGATAGACATCTTCTAAATATTACATTTAGATTCTCAATAAATGAAATATGTTATTTATAAAAAATCTGGGCACCAGCAGGCGTTAATGCGTTAATGTGCTTTATTTTTTGTTCTTGTGTATTCATATTCCCAACATACCACGTCTTGAAAAAATTTTATTGTTTATTTCAAACGTAGAAATTAGGTTCTTAAAGAAAAAAAGCTAGAAATAATAAAAATAAGAGCCTAAAAAACAAGAGAATAAAGTAACACTTGACGTTCTAAAAAATTACGGATTTTTATATATCATAAGATGGCAGATACATCATAAAATTTTTATAACAAACAACATAAATTATTCTTGTCATTTAGAACAGCACATACACTCCAAGGAAACGGCATCATCATTAAAATCATTAAAAACAAACATCTTTGCTTCATCAACCAATCAAGATTATTATCTTCCAGGAAGTACATTTATCTTTTCTTTGATTGATGTCTTTTGCGAAAATACGTTTCCTACACTTTTACTGAGTACTCTCCATTACAAAAAGGAACTACATAAAAAAGAATTTATACTCTTAGTCATAAAATGCACATATTCTTAAATTAAGTTGAATGACTTCGCTTGCGCACATGTAAGTTAAATACCACATTATATCCACCGAGATTTGATCTTACTCCAGTTGTGGGAATAACTGTCTTATGTATGACATGCGGAAGATGACGAGATAAATCGTCCAATTTGAGTTCAGTTGAATCGATGTAGTGGATAATAATCCATCATTTAACATATATATTAGGTAACCAAATAAATTCATGTGGTTTTTGTACGCAGCAGAATAAATATTTTTATATTACAACTCGAGTGGATATAATAAACGCAGTTCGTCAATTTTTTTATGCAAAATCCATAGAATCCTACAAAGCAGCACACAAAAATTGCTGTCACGTTGGCTAAAGGTCATTGAAAGTGATGGTAATTACTTTGATGAATAATAGTGTATATTACTTCTCAATAAATATGTGTATTTTATCATAAAATGTCGCACGAACTTATTTAGACGCCAAATAGTTACGAATTGATGGACAATTACTCTAACGATGTCTATAAGTAAGTACATAAAATGCCCACGTTTCATTGTTCCTAAAAAATCTACAGTTGACTAACAAAACAGAGACGAAAGATGCCAGCCTATGCTATTGAAAATAATCAAATATATTCATGAAAGAATTGAAACACAAATAATATTTAACAATTAAAATACATATAATACATATACAACTTTCAAATTCTCTATCGTATTCTTCATATGAATTAAAACGAACTTTATTAGCCTACATACAATTTTGTCAGTATTGAGCTATGGTTTCATTGTAGATTATATGTACATATGAATAATTGGATAAATTCAGCATTTAAATTACCTCTTAATTTTTTTTTAATGACAGAAAATTATTGTAAAGTCCCCAATTGTTGTAAGAAACTCATACTAAATTGTCCTGATCGCAAGATCTCTACAACATAAATGTTTTGCCTTCTCAGTCGACCTTAATTACAAGAAACTGGAAAACAAATTCACATGTATTGCAGTAAACTCCACCCCACACCAATTAGTAATTATTTGGAACGCAGCGTTTCACCGACAGTCGGTGACACCGCTGGCAATCGCAATGCACGTGCTCATGAAACGCTGGATTTCGAATAATTATTAATTTGTGTGAAGTGAAATTTACTGCGATACCTGTAAATTACACAACCAAACAGTCCTTGCAATCGTTGTGGAAAACAAATGATTAAAATTTAATGAAATCGAAATGAAGTAAAGGACAAAATGTAAAGCATATAAAATGGAATTGCAAACGAAAGTGCTAACGGAACGATCTAATCAAGCATGGTGAAAAGTTAATATACAAATACAGTTACGGGGCCGCGGAGAAAATGATACGAAAAGCACGGGAGAAAATCAATTTAGATAAGTATGGTATAGGTTTTCAAAAATATATTTATATGTTACACCCAACAATTTAAGAACACACATGCAATATTTAAAAGTAAGGGTTTATAGTAATAAGTTTTATTAACATCTGAAAAAACAAACAATTTAAATTAATAAACACCGAGAAAATAAAAAAATTACAGGATGGGCCACTTAAAGTGATACAATTGAATTACAAAAAATCTGCGTGATAATTTGAAATTCAAGCAAACACACTATTTATTAAAGGATACCCATTCTCGTTAGAATTTTATTTTCTATTTACGATTTGCCATGACATTACACTTTCCCTTTTTAAACGGAACGTATACATTTCTTCAGTTCATTTTAACACATGGGCTGAAAAGTTCCAGGCCTAACACATAGATGACGCTAGTTTTATTGCAATCACCTTTCTCTCAGTTAGTACTATCCTTCAAAAGACAGCTGTTAAAATTTTATGATATTCTATTCATTAGTTGGTTAAACATTGGTTTGCTGACTTCAAACGTGGTCGTAGAGACACCGATGATGCAGAACGCAGTAGACGTCCAAATGAGGCGGTAACACCAGAAAACATCAAAAAAATCCACAAAATCGTTTTGAATGATCGAAAAGTGAAGTTGCGTGAGTTAGCTGACATCGTAAAGATATCAAAAGAACGTATTGGCTTTATATTGCATGAGCATTTGGCTATGAGAAAGCTCTGTTCAAAGTGGGTGCCGCGTTTGCTCACTGTTGACCAAAAACAAGAACGTGTTGATGATTCTGAGCAGTGTTTGACCATGTTTAAACGTAACAAACCGGAATTTTTGCGTCGATATGTGACAATGGATAAAGCATGGATCCATCACTTCACTCCGGAATCAAAACGATCGTCATCTGAGTGGACAGCAACTGGTGAACCTTGTCCAAAGCGGCCGAAAGCACAACAATCGGCTGGAAAGGTTATGGCCTCGATATTTTGGGATGTGCGTGGTGTAATATTCATCGACTATCTTGAGAAAGGAAATACCATCAACAGTGAATATTATATAGCGTTATTAGAGCGTTTGAAGGCCGAAATTGCAAAGAAACGACCGCATATGGCAAAGAAAAAAATTTTGTTTCATCAAGACAACGCGCCGTGTCACAAGTCAATCAAAACAATGGCAAAACTACATGAATTGAACTTTGAATTGCTCCCACATCCACCGTATTCGCCAGATTTGGCTCCCAGCGACTACTGACTGTTCGCAGAAGTGAAGAAGTTATCGCTGAAACTGAGGCCTATTTTGAGACAAAAGATAAATCGTTCTACAAAAGTGGTATTGAAATATTAGAGCGGCGCTGGAATGATTGCGTTGCTCTTGATGGAGATTACGTTGATGAATAAAGCTAATTTTGAACCAAAAAGAACGTGTTTTCTTTGTTAGGCCCGGGACTTTTCAGCCCATGTATTAAGGTATTGATTTTTCCGCAAATAATACTATAAAGAATTATTAGTCTACTTAAGAAAAATTTACCACATTACCAATATCTTAAAATTTATACCACATAAATCTTTTTAAAATGGTATCAAAATCATTTTCTTTTGTATACTTTGGTATATGTTGAATATAGCCATTTGCCAACAGCCCGACCATAACTGACAATAGAGCATAAAAGGAAACGAAACCATTTCGAATTTCTTAATTTTACCGAAAGTTATAATATAAAATTTAATATGGCGCATTAAAAAATGTCATGTCTTTTTCGTGCGTCATAGAAAATATACATATATATTTCATTTAAAAGTGTATAATTTATATTTCATACGGCGTAACAATAAATGACACAAAATTATGCAAAAAGATATGCCCCTGATTCATAATTCCCTTAAAAGGTCCAAATTTTGATATTTTACCTATTTTGACACACTCTGTACATTTAAGTAGTGTACCGTGTATACTTAAATACTAGTAACAATAAAACAGAAAATTGGGAGTACAGGTTTTTTAGGCATGTTAAGCTACTAAAAAGCATATTGTTTATCTTGTAACCTTTGTAATAAATTTAATATGTATAGGGAAAAAATCGACAGAATATATAGCGAAACATTGAGGATATTTGCAATTAGCTGAAACATCAATAATAGAAGAAAAATCAATAAAGTAATGTGCAATATCTATTAATTCCATGTTCCTTTACAAAACAGAAACTAATACCAACCTAAATGATAGATCAATTCAAATGAACCATAAATAATTAATTTTATACCAGAAAAATATAACACTATGAACCTCTTCAACCAACCCAGGGTTTTCCTCTATCGTTGTTTGTTTAATTTACGACTGAAAAGAAATTAAATTCCATCTTTTGCATTGTTGGGAGTTTTTGGATAAGTTTGTATAATCCAACGAATATTACAAGCCGCTAGATATACCAATAATTTTTGTATATAATATGGTAAATAACAAATAGTATGACTTGCCCAAACATGTAACTGGAGTCCTTTCCTAGTACCACTCTTAGGATTCAACTGAAGAAAGGAATCAAACAGGACACATTTGATTCACACTACATATAAGATCGTATCAACGATTGGAACATAAAGATCCTAAAAGAATGTCTAAACTCGCTGCAACATTAAGAGATCTGATTTAAAATAAATAAAAAATGTTTTTTTACCCTACCTAAAACAAGTTATATCGAAATGAAACAAAGAAAATTTTGTAGTAATACGTTGCAATTCAGGTTAACAACATAGAACAGGTCAATAGTTTTTTAAAATTTCTATGAATAATAGTCGTCTACATATTTAAAAACTAAGATAAGATCGATATAGCATCATCGATTTTGGTCAACCTACCAGTTTCTTGTTTTCACCTAGGTAAAGTAACATATATGTACTGTCATCAATATTTTTTCAATACTTTTATGTAGTAGTTGGTTTTATGTAAAATTGATAATAGCTATAAGAGACATAAAATTTTTGCCGATTGCTTCTATTAGATAAAAAGCTAACTATAATTTCGTTTTATGTGACCATCGTAAATATTTACATCAATGCTTACGCATACCTAAAACAAAAAAGAAATCCAAACGACATAGTATATCTGTATATAAGGAAAACCGTTAATGCCAAGCTTTGACATTTAAATGCGAAATATCGTACCTGTTAGCGGTTTTCAGAATTGGATGCTGCAACGGCGCTTATTTGTTGTGATTTCTTTTTGTTTATCACAGAACGTAATCGAATCAACTGCTGATCACAAAAGGTACCCACTTTCGCTTTACCAAAACGGCACAATTTTATATTTTCGCGAATCTCGCATGTGTGATGAATTGGTCCTAATCTAATCTGTCACTTTGAATTGGTTTAGCGCGACGATGCGTCGGTAACAAACTAACGGCGTTTGCCAAATGTACAGAGCGTCGCGGCGCACGCTAACCAACGTCGATCCATTCTATATCACACGACTTTCCCGGAGTTTGCGCCATCTATATACGCAACCGATAACGTTATCACATTTTGCTTGATGTAAAATAGTCCTTTTACTTCTGCAAACTATTTACGGTGTAAAATGAAAATATTTTACACACATTTTTTATTCATCTACTTGAATATATTGACCGAATAATAGTATACCATTATATTAGAGAGTAGTAAACTCAGTACAAGAAGGACAAATATATAATAGAAGAAGCAAAAATCAAACTATAAAGAAATTACTTTGAATTTAATAGTACTGCTATTATTCAGTTCAAAATATTCATGGAAGGGGCTGCCAAGATTTCAAAGCATTTTTAAACTTATTTAATCTATGGGCCTCTCAACTTTTCACCAAAAATATCTAAGCACCTTAAAATTGGAAACTATGCTTACAATATCCGATACCACTAATGCACCCACTACCACCTTTTTGATTAAGCTAAACTCCAATAACGACTGAACTGATACCCCCTAAGAGGAGTCTGTGTAAAAGTAGAGATTATAATTGACCATAGTATGTTCTTTGCCAAGTTTATATACTAATTGATCTCTTAAGTTGATTACTTTGATTTCGATGCTAAATCCTGTAAATGATCTTCCCATTTTAAATTACAAGCTAAAATTAATTGTAAACTTTAGCAGCTCTAGCAAATGAAATGATGCTATTTGCGATAATTAAATGTAATTCTTTTGATAAAAAATATAAGTTTTTCAGAATTTAAAACGAATTGAATGGTATAAAACCTTGCATACAGTCTCTCTAGCATGGTGTTTTCTTTACAAATTCGAATTCATATTTCTTTTCTGCAATAAAAATAACAACGTTGTCCACATAATCGCTTTAAAATACATACAATGACGTCGTTTAAGACTAAACTAAATAAGTCCAATCCTGAAATAGAGAGAATGAATTGTGTTAGATGTGAAAGGTACGGACGTTAATCATTCTGAAACTCCTCCTCGAAGACCAACTAGGCAAATTACTGATTAAATAATACACGTTTAACACAGTCGAAAACTTTAGTTACATGACATAAAACTCCGACTGGATAGAGTCTAGTTCCAATGTTTTGCCATATATTACTGTGCAATTCAAAGTAATAATAATTATTTTACTAAATTGAAAACCATTTTGTTAAAAATTCAAGTCTACCCAGAAATCGATTTATCCTATCAAGAAATAGATGTTGAAAAATGTAGATGTAATAGAAATAGATCGATAATTACTTTATCAACTAGCTTTTTCAGAGGTGGGTTTAATATGAATAACTTTAACCCTTTCTGGAAAACTTCCTAAGATTTATATCGACTAAATAAGCTTTACCAGCACATATTTGTATTTTTGTTAATGTATATAAGTACTTACACTTGCAATAAATGCACATAGTAATTACCAACGTATTTAAAAATATTTTTCTGGAAAAGTCACTCCCGGTAAGATTTGAACTCAGGTCTTCTCTCTTACCGGGGGAGCGTCTTACCACTAGATCACGGGATCCTGTGAGTTCGATTCACTTTTAAAACCTATATGTCGTAATGTCTGTAAATATATTACAATATCTCAACAGATAATATTATTTGAAGCCAAGTTCTTAATAATTAAATTAATATGAAACTTTCGCTGACAAATTCGTAATGATAAATTAAAATTTCGTTGTAATTACCAACGTATTTAAAAATATTTTCTGACAAAGTCAATCACAGCAGGATTTCTCGCCTTGTCGAGAAAGCATCTTACCGCTGGATCAAGGGACCCTATGTGTTTAAATCACTTTTTCAGAAAAACATTTTTAAATACGTTGGCAATTGCAAAGAAATTGTAATTTATTCAATAACATGCAATAATAAAATTTCATCATAACACAAAAATAAACTTTTATTTATATTCTTACGAAAACACAATAAATGTTAAACGTCTTCAGCAAAAACAAAATATATTTTATTGTCTAGCAAATTAAGATCCGGTCTTGATGAAAGCCAATCTTCCGCATTAATAGTCAGAAATATTTTCTTTCCACCACTTCTGGGGGAATTTTGCTTTATAGCTTTTTGCCGAATCGCACTAAAAGCTCCAACAAAAATATTTGCTACACTTTAACAAAATTTAATGCTCTTTTTCACAAAAATGTAACTTCGAAACACAAACACAGTCTTTTGTTTATTGAATTTCTCTTTTACTGCAACAATTCTCTCGTCAGTAAAAGTATCTTCCTCTAGCGTTTTACTTTTACTATCCTACTTTTTTTTATGACATCATTTAGTCAACAGATGCTTTTAAAAGCTCCTACCACCAAGTCACTTTTGATTATACAAGAAATAGATCTTTGGGAAATCCCGATTTCTCGTGATTTTTTTCGAGAAACTGAACGTTAAGTTAGTTTCCTACATTTGAAAAACATAAAGAAACCGCAAAATATAAATTATTATTTTAAGAAGTTATATTAAAACAAAAGTAGTAATGACAAATATTTTACGTTAATCTTTTATAACAATATTTATGAAATAGGTATGCTATTCGAATCAGAGGCCTTTATTTTTAATCTTATTAACATTTGCAGTTCACTATAGGGATACATGTACATATATAAACATGAAGAATTAAATTAAATATAATTATTTGATATAATTATATTAGCAACCAAATTAGAGATGACGTGGAGTCTGTTGGAAACATTTATTCCAGGATTTTGCGTCTTATTGAAGTAACTCTAAACTCGCTCCATTACGTACTACACTGTAGCAATAGTTATATCTTTGGGATATCTGACCATCTATGTACATACACTCCGGATCACTGCTTCGTACATGCAGTAGATATGTTATTTTCATGATGCAGTATGCATTCGTCTACTCATAAGATTAAGTCATAGACAGTACGCATTTATTAATAGGTCCCTACTAAAAACGTTGTCTAGTTCTAGGATGCAATATTATTTATTCATAGAACTTTTTAAGGTTCTACAGTTTCATTGACTTTAAAATTTTGTTTATATTATCCGCTTTTTCAGAACCCGAAAGAAATATTATTATGATTACCAAAACTGTCTATGAAAGTTTACCAATATTTATTTGTTCATATTTATTTTTTAACAACAAAGAAATATGGCAGATGTAAATACTAGATATAAGGAAAGGATTAAGGCGAAATCTGCCAGAGAAGCAATCTCTGACACTTGTTTCGAGCTGTTTAGCCATCATCAGTACGATGTAACCAAGGAAAAATGTGGAGAGCAACTAGCAGACGAAAACAAAAATTGATACTCGAATAAGTGTCTACTTGTGCCTTCGGCAACAAAAATACTTCGGTTTAGGTGCAGCTATCCAACGTCGCACGAGGTGGAGTCTGTGAGTCGTCGAAACGAGGATGATAATAAAAAGACGTAATAAAATAGAATAAACTGCGAATAAAACTAGACATCGCAAATAAACGTACATAAGCAAAACGTTATTGAACCCAGTGAACAAAGTATAATAGTTGATACTAAGGACCAGATTCTTCAATGCGTTCCATCTAGATATGTTCATAAAATCGGCCTGCAACAAGTTATCATCCTCAAGACTAGACATCTCGCGAAACAGTTTCAAATCTCAGCGAAGAATAACATTGGCCAACACACATTTTGGTGCCTCAGATTTTTAAGTGTAATTGAGCAATTTTGGGGTGCCTAATTCAAAAATGCAGTCAGACGTGTTCTATCAGATCTAGTTTTCGAAATGTACTCTTTCTGCCCTATGTAGGAAAAATTCGCCGAAATTAGATATATTGTTTTGTTATGTGAGTAACTTTTTAAATATTACTGTTAGATAACTGTTAACAGAAACACAACATTTATTTTATTTAACAGAAATATGCACATACAACATTCAATCATCAGTTAAAAATTTTCTTTTATAAGATTTTCTTACGTTAGGTTTACCGGAACACTCTTGCTGAAGATTCCAGCAGTAATCGGTCATCATATAGGTATCCCGTCTTCCTTGGTACCTTTCCTCCATAATGCCGATGTCTTTATGAAATCTTTCCCTCTGTTCCTCACTAACATCACTTAAGTTTTCTGGAAAACGATCGAAGTGGTTGTGAAGGTAATGAATCTTGGTGCTCATGTTACATCCGAGCGACAATTTAGACCTCCTAAATATTTAGTTAATTATTTTGATTTTGCTATTTATACGTATAAGTAATAAATTTAACTGCAGTGTATCTCAAAAACTAGAGCTGCTAGGAAGATATGCCAGTTAGGTTTGAAACCAGCACATCAGAAATACCCTATGTTAGTTCGTATTTTACAAGCACCACGACAAAAAAATTATATTGTTAAGCGCTGTAATAAATGGAATGAGATGTAAGTTATTATATCATTTATAAACAAAATCGATATCAAAAGCTCAGGATTAGACCATTAGCAATTTCCCGAATAAAGAATAAATTCCATACAGTTACAAAACCAGTTTTGTAAAATATACTTTTATCAGTGTGCTATAAAATTTATAAGGAAAGAAAAAGTAAACACTTTCAACTATTCCAACGCCTACTTGACGCTCCATAAGAAACACTGAATTACGATAATGAAAAACAAACAACGGAAGTAAAAGAAGTATCTTAAGAAAATTTGATTAAAAATATGTATCGATTATGAAAATGAGTTGTTGTAAAAAAATTTTGTAAACTTAATAGGGCTAATAACATTTCTAATACTAAGAAAAAACGAACAGGCTGCAGTTTTTTGACGTGTTTCATACTATTGGACCAATGATAATAAACGTGCATTTATTATTTTATTGTCTTGTAATTTACACTTGTTTGAGTAACTAAAAGTTAGCATTCTTTCCAATATTGCATTGATGAATATCTTAATATCTCGAAAGGTTATATACCATATGTAAAAATAGGACAGATCAGATAAGTAGGTACTAAAGTGATGCGGGAATTGTTGTTTGGAGATCTCTCGCTTGTTTATAAGTTCCAAAGCATTTGAATTTGAGTCGCAAATTACTTGATGAATAAATTAAACAAACTTGAAGTTTATCGAAATTTTATAAATAGACTTAACTTGTAGTTTACATTTCACTTCACATTAAGCCATAATCAATGACTAGATAAATTTTGCGAGAAAACACGTAACGCATTTGAAGACGTGTAGAAGGATAAAAGTACGAAAAATATCTATTTTTAGTATTAAAGAATAAAGTTAGAACATACACGATGTTCTAACTTTATTCTAAGTAGAGAAACTGCAGTGGCGAGGAAATTATATATTATTAAATGGAACTTTTTGAAGTAGACAGCAAATTCAATCAATTGTTTGAAAAAAAATAAAAACAAACATAACTTCTGTTTTCATTTCAAAATCTCAGCTTCTGTCAAAACATGTACAACAAGAGAGCAATGAGGTAAGTGCCTAAATGTTAGTGGAGATTATGTTGAAAAGTAGTGTAAGTTTCATTATGATTAAATAAAACGTTATTTGTCCGTAGCCATTTGTCCCACGAATTGTTGAACAGTCCTCGTACATACATGTAAATTTTTACAGTTCCAATTATTATACTACCACACAAAGCAACGTCCTTGAAAATGTTAAAAATTGAAGTACAGAAATATATTGTGACGCGAAATACACAACTAACATTATAAGTGTTTATCTCCCTGCGCAATTGGAAATTATTCAAAGAAACTATTTTTTATCCGTATCAAAATATTTATATTATTAAACTGCAAGTACGAGATAGATTACAATTCCTCTGCAATGTTCTATGTATACGTAATGAGCTGACTGGAAATAAAATGTCGAAAATAGATAAAGAGCAGTTTTTCGGAAATATGAAAATAGACAACATGGGAATTTTAATATAATGAAAAATTTAATGTCGTATTGCAAGCAGTGAATAGTGAAGAGTTGTAAGTGTTTTAAAACAGCGAGTAACGTTAAAGCAATGCCGGCAAGAAAAGAGTTATATACAGAAACGCGTGCTCAAATAGTGGCATATCACAACATCTGCAAAAATAACCGATAAATTGCTAAATTACTGAAATTAAACCGTAGAACCATGGATTACAATGTTGGAAGGTATCGAAGAAGTGGCGGTATATCCAATAAACAGCGATCCAGATGGCCAATTGTAATCACGAGCAAATGAAATAGACGAAAAACACTGGCAGAAATTGTTGCCGAAGTAAATATCTCCTATCCAAAACCAGTTAACGTCACCACGTAAAAAAGACGTTTGCGCTAAGCTGGTTTGTATGAAAGAATTCCTAGGCGGAAACCGTGATTACACAAAGCAAACAAAGACGAACAAACGATTAGCATGGATGAGAGAACACAAAGACTAGACATTGCAAGATTGGACGAATCTAAATATCTTACCTTTAGTTCAAAGAGGAGAAGATTTGCCTGTAGATCGAAAGAGAAACGAGCACTTGAATCCTATACTACATCAACAATAAAACATGGAGGAGAATCCGTCGTGATTTGTGATTATTTTGCTAGTACCTCTATTGTCGATTTGACCGAGATAGATAATATCCTTAGAAAGGAAAGTTATAAGGATTTTTTGGAAAGGAATGCCATCTGATCTAGAAGGTGAAAATTTCGTGTTCCAGCACGATAATGATCCAAAACACGCTACAAAGATCTGCATATACATAATATCTCAATCCGATTGAGGTTTTGTAGGAGAAACTCGACCAACAGGTTCGAAAATCTGTTCTAAATTCAACAACAGTGCTTTGGGAGTAACTACAGGATACGTGGAGGAAAATAGAGCCGCTCGAGAATGCCAAGATTGTGTGGGACAGTAATAAAAGCGAAAGGTGGACACATTGACAAATCGCAAATTTAAGTTAATTTATGATTATCTTGCAAATTAATAAGCGCATTGTCCTTATAACTTTTACAGTTCCTTGTAGAAGTGCAGAATAAAGATTTACTTTATAATTATTTTTTAACTTTTTTTTGTAATATTTTAAGGATTTGTAAATACATATGGCCGGCAGTGTATATTGAACGAAATGTACGAAAGGAATATTTTAAGAAACGCTAATAACCGTGCAAATGTTACCAGAAGAAATTAAATAAATCACTTGTGTACAGGAAAATACAAATATTAAATCTTTGGAATTCTGAAAGAATTTTATTTAATATTTTCAGACCAAATGAGAGCTGACTAATTTAGACCATATTTAGTACAAAACTGCAAAAAGAATATCGCTCGCACATAAAATTATCAAAGATTAATTGTGCAACCGAAATCATAAGGAAATTCTAAAATCTCAACGTTTACTGCTCAAGATAAAAACTGGAATTTATTACTTTATCGTGGATCAATAATAAAGATGGAACACCATATTGGAAAAAAAAATAAACAAGATTAATAATAATCTTCAGAAATCGTAACCATGCCAATAAATTTGATAATTTCGCTTAATAATTTTATTGATATTGTCAGTGAACGTTTCCAATTGTCCGATAAGGAAGAAAATTCAGAAGCTGACCAATCTCAAAGAAGTATTAGCAGCTCCGTATATGACATACTTTGATGGTTCTGTGCTATAAACCCAACAAACTGTAAAAAAATCAAACAAAACTTTTTTGCTATAATTGATACTCTCAGTTAATGGTTTGGTTTCTTATCTTGTCTAAAAATTTTAAATTCGGAAAAGTTGAAACACGGCTATAAAGAATTTACTAAATGATGTAATCTAACGGAATACTCGAAAACTGTACAGAATAGTAAAAGTGAAAAGGCTATAAAAATTGCAGAACTATATCACCTTTTAAAAGAAGGTAATGTCGTAAACACGTTTCCAAATGTAGAAATAGTAATCATTTTATGGATTATGGTCCCTAACTTCAACAGGGGACGCTCCTTCTCGAAATCGAAAAGAATCAATAGCGAAGTTACACTAACTAAAATATTGTGCGTTCTCGTTAATACCGATGCCATTTCTTTCTCTAAACAGTCCCATATATCTACAAGTGCGATGAGCACCTATTTGGCTTAATACGCCCCTGTTTATACAAAGCAAATTATGCTCAGACAGTCTTTCATATTATTCACAATATCGTTTCTAATTTCCTAATAGTAATCACTTGTATTACCCTTTCTATGTTTTAAATCTCAATATCATGAGGAAACAAGTAAAACTCTCCGATAGGATTGTTAACAGATGTCTGTTATTTTATTTGCTTACAACAAATACAAAAGAATCACTTTTCTGTATCTGTGCTGCTACATTCATACCGGGGTTCTTTTATCTTGGATACTCTATAGTTTTATGATTTGAGAATCCCAATTTCATATATGTATAAGCTATACCTTGTTGTACTACTAAAGAAATATTCACTTGTCTATAACCTGCCACGGCAAACAAATGATCGTGTTTGCTTTTCATAAATATAAATTCCCAAATTTCATTAATTATCACATGCATGTATGTACATACTTACATGTATTCATTAAGAGATTAAAGAGTACTATATTACTATTTTATAGGTCACAGTTGTATCACAGCTTTAAAAAAAGTCATAAAATTAGTCTATAAAAATTTACATTAAATATCACATTTCCAGAAGTAAAAACAGAGAAAATTATTCACATAAGCATAGGATATAAAAGAAGAAAAATATAATTACTACAATTTTTAAATATGAATATACGTGTACATTCAAATTTAACTTGTATATAAAATAACATCGATCGAACAGTTTATTTACTTTAACATCATGATTTGATTTATATTTCGAATTAACACAGCAGTATATAAATTTAGTCTAAAATTTGGCATAAAATTAAATCGTGATGTCATAAACAGCAAAATATTTGGCCTCGTGAAACGAACGAACTGAAATTCAAACACTTTACGCACTCAAAACAAAAGCGGCCAGAAATATTTCAGTATTAGACAGGTTAAACTTTACGGACGTATGCTTTAAACAATGCCGTTTTTGTTATGACGTCATATATACTAGTCAACTATACATAACCGATGACGTTCCCTCAGTGAGCTTCTTTTAAGCCAACATGAACGGAAGCCGAGGATACCCGATGGCAGAGAAATAGCAGAGAAACGATGACGCTATCAGAAGCAAAAATATTTCTAAATACATAATCCGTGAGCTGGCATGCCATAAAATAAACTACGCGCGTTAGATTAAAGTATTTATTGACTTAATTGAGTTTGGGCGTCGTAAGCATTACATCTGCCTTCTTTAAAATTAGCTTCAAGCATATAATGAAATTTGGAAGAGGTAATTGTCTGCAGAAATGCAAGTTTATTCAGCGTGTTTATTATGATCAAATTGCTTGTTTCCACTCCTTCCACTCCATTTTTAAAATAAAATTGTAAAGAAGTTAAAAATATATATTCGAATCCAAATCATTTATCTTGCCATAAGTATACTCTAACAGTAATATTATGAATTATGAATTTACATTTGAAACAGTATCAACTAACTTTGCGTAAGTATGCTTATTTCGGCAACAATGCTATTGCGTACAATTTTTCTTACAACTTTATCAAAACATGGTGAACATTTGTTAGACAAAGTACGTATTTTTAGAAGGTAAAAACAACGTGATAATTAAAACAGTTTACAATTAAACGGTATAAAAATGTTTGGATCTGGTTTTGTGTTGAAAAGTAAACAAACATACGTACATACTCTACATACATACAGTCAGTCCCATTTGTATTCGTACACTACCAGTTATTACAGAAAAACGTAAATACATTATTTTTCAAAAAAACATTTATTAATTCTTATTAGAAACAAATGATCCAAAATGTTGAGATTGTACACCTATATTATTTCTACGTGTACCAATAAGCTACCTTTGTAGCGTTACTCATAAATTCATTTCTATTATTATTGTTATGGTATATATTGAACAATATTATTTTTTTAGTTATGAAGATGTTTGAATAGTATCGTTATAAGATTTTAAAACCATTTGTTACAAGTTTCAAAAGAATTGTATTGATGGACGATTTAAATTATAAAGAAAAGTCCAATAAGTGTAATATGGCAATATTAATGAAATACAGCAGGAATATACGAAAATATAATTTTATTTACACTGTATTGTCAGAATTACACGCAATATCATGCACGACATGCATTAGAAATCTGATATGTAGAAATCTATAGCGAATTGAAAATATCGAAATAAATAACGTTAAGATTACAAAATAGAAACATGGATGGCATTAGATCGGTAACCCTTAAAAACAAAAATTCGTCATTCGACATCTAACTCACAAGAAAAGGTTCCCGGGTATCAAATTCAACTCTTAATGAAAAATTTTTTGTCTGTGCTGAAATTCACTGTGAGGGGGAGGGGTGAAACACCCCTTCGAAAATTCATAGACTTTCAGTTTTCGTAGTTTAATTCTTGAAAAGAAATAGAGCAAAAATTTGAATACACTAATAAAAATAATACCTTATTCAAAGGTCTTTCAGGACACGTGAATATATATATAGGATGTTGCATCTAAGGGCCACCCTCTTATGCTAGAGCTGATTATACTAATGTGGAAAAGCAATTAACGCAAGTTGTTCATCTTTAACTGATAGTATTAAAAGAACCTGGTGGCTAGTTTAGGCTCCACCTAGAACAAACTCTATTTCAACCAGCAAACGTTGTTATTCAAGCCTCATTTTCAGGTAAGTTAACCACTGATTTATTTAATAATTGGTTTCTTAATATATACGTATCAAGCATTGGGCGAAAAACTTTTATATTTTCGACTCGTGGATAGGTCACTGTCCAAAGTCTTTCAAGAAAGAGGTCGCATCAAAGATGTTCAAATACTGATAATACCAAAGAAAACAACACGTGTGATTCAACCGCTGGACGTCTATGGATTTCGAGTATAGAAGGGATTTAATCAATGATTTTCCGGTTCTTATCTCAAATTATGATATTAATCTCCATTTGCGAATTAATGTGATAAAATTGTACTCATTAATGCACAATCTATTGTCGTCCTCCAAGTATATCAACTTGTTTGCATATGCCTGGTACAAGTCCAGCTACATAGAGAATCGACGTGGGTCATTGGAACATCCCGTGGACATTCCCTTTTCAAACCAAGACATTTCGTTTCCTCCCCGTCGCTCTCAATATGATGTTTTTGTATTCATTCGTTGTTCTTGGTCCGAAAACATTTTATGCTTTAAGCATTTCTTGACGACTTTCATTACCATATCAAATCATAAACACATAATTTAAATACGCATTAAAATAAATACTTCATTCATTATTATTAATACTAAGGATTTGTTACTAATTAATGATGGTTTTTCTTAATAGAAATTGCAATATACACATAGTCTTAATGTAAGTAGCTTAAGGTATGACTTGTTCTACACCTTTGGAACACCCTGTATAATTGAAAATGCTTTAAAATCAATAAAGAATGTTAAAGATGAACAATTTGCGTTAATTGCTTTTCCACATTCCTGTATCAGCTGTAACATAAGAGGATAACGCTTAAATGCGAGAAAGACCTTTCGATGAGGTTCCATATTTGTGGTCAAATTTTTGTTGTATCTATTTCCGTTGAAGAATTAAATCAAGAAAACTGAAAATCTGAGAATTTTCGATGGGATGTAGACTTGAGAGAGTAAATATTAGTACAAACAAAAAAAGAAATATTTTCAAGTCTCAACGTACTCTACTTAGCTAACAAGTTTCATTAAGATCTGAATTTGACACCTGGGGACATTTCCTTGTTAGTAACCCAATAACCATCCAGAAAACACTAGAAAAAGTAAAACATAACTGTTACGAAGAGGGTTCTTCACAAATGGAATAATAAAAAAGAAATTTGGAGTGGTAGAAAATCAAAAATTTAAATATACACATATACATACACTTACAATTATTAACTGTAAGTAAATCTATATTTGTATTATATTTGTTGAAGTTATTTCTTTTGTAAATATACTTGATATGAGAAAGTTATCATTTCCTTTAACTAGCTAGTTGTAACACAGCATTACTACAAATACTATTTGTAAATAAGCCACGGTGCTAACCGTCTAGAATGATAAGAAACAGCTTGCAACTATGGCTTATTTGAATAACAGTCATCATTTTCTAAATTAATTTTCAATAAATGAAAAAGGAATGAAAAACATAGTCGTTAAGTGTACCGCCGTAACTGTTACAGTCAAGGCCTCCTTAGTTTGCGGGTGGTAGAAGGGTGCAATTTGTTGGTAGGCTACTTGCGCTATAAATCTAATATTTATTTATCTGCTCACAACTACGATTAATTAAAGCAATCAAGTATGGTAATTGAAATTGGAAATGAATTCTTCAGATTCTATGATGAGACTCGATAAGTGTGTTTCTGCAATACAGAATTTAATTACTAGAAGATAGTACAATCCATCTATAATTCAATTCAGATTGCCGTAGATTTGAAAACCTACCGGGCAAATGTTTGTAACAATACGCAGGTATACTTATATTCTGAAAATACCCGAGCATCATCAAGTCTTTTTTAAATAGGTGTTAATTTCCTTCCCTGAAACTCCTGACAGGTAAAGATGAAGAGCTTCTGTTTTTCCAATAGCATTATTACTAAGGTCCGACTGTTTTCAGTTTGCACTTGAGAGATATCTTTGATGATTAAAAAGAGCGCACATTTATAAATGGCGTGGAATAGAGTAACACCTAAGACATTACTTTATTTTTGGCAGCAATAATACAAAGTTTAAAAAACGCATCCCAGATGCTACTCAAAATGAATCAGATTCTACCATGTTATTGTGCACGTATAACCCCAACCTACGTATAACCAAACACGTATATAAATAAACGTTCATTTTATATTTGGTTTCTTCTATTCTCATGTATATATGTAATGAAACAGTGCACCTAAACATAAGTATACATACGCAATTAAAACCTTGAAAATCTGACAGCACTTGATATGCGCGAGATATGAACTAAACTCAACCGATTTATGTTATTCAAAACTTGGCACACGTTAAACATAGGAACACTTGTGAAATTTAACCAATAATTGCTAAATTATATTTATTATTAAGGTTGCGTTCAATGTACATTAGTGGCAGCGCATTTACCACAAATTCCAACATAGCTAAAGATAGGTATGGAAATAAGTTTGAAATGCGAGCTGACTTGGAATCAATATCTTCAAACAGTGGGTAATAGGCGATTGGGAAAATTTAGCAACTACATAAGCCACATATGTCACGCTGATTATGATTTTAGTCATAAAACATGATGTCCCAGAGCTACGTCATTTGTTAACCCAAGGATGCACAGATGTAATAATAGAACCTTAGAAAACTCAGAAGCTGAGCTTTTTAACACTTGATATAGGAATCATGTAAATCCTATTCTCTTTTGATATTTACATCAAAAGAGAAAGAATAATTCGAGGCATGCTGGTATTGAAACAACAGTTATAAATTCACAGGTATAGCAGTAAAATCCACTCACACAAATTAATTAATTATGCGGAACGCAGCATTTCGGGAGCACGTGGGCTCTCATTGTCAACCGTGTTACCGACTGCCTTCTTAGTGTATTCAGTGACATAATAACATCTAACATTTCCAGAAATAAACCAGACAGGGGAGAGTGCGAAAATTGAGAAAAGAGTTTACAGAAGACACAAATTTAATACACCATTAAATCAAAACGGAAATTCGTTCTGATGCTCGTGACATATGTAGTCTAGGAAACGGGGTAAAATGTGAGGTCAAGGGAGTTGAATGGGACCGGTGCGGATCTCACAGGTAAACTATGGAATCTGGTTACAGAAATCCGGACTCGGCAGGTTCGGACATTTTAGATTAAGACGGGCTGATAAAATCTGGTGACCGATTCTTTGTCGCTGCTGTACCTGGAATCAACTTTTCTCTACTTCAGATTCAGGCCTTGAAAAAAGCTCACCTTATCGAGCTCATACGGGGACTCGTTAAAGCCATAATTTATTACGCACGTGTCTAGAGTTGTTCTTTGAACAATACATTTAAGATGCTTTTTTCGATATCCACATTTTTTCATCTCAGCAAGAAAGAATCCTAGTTGGGACTAATCCGCGAAACAATTATTAACAATATGCATTTGCCAGAGTAAACACCTGCAATTAACGCTAATTAACTTTAATCAGTGTAATACATCTACAGACGTAAAATATAATAAATAAATAAAATAAAATATATGCACTTTGCATATAATCCGGTCTCTACTGATGACTTAAACGTGTTTAGAAGGTCTTTCGAAAATTTGAACAATTAAGAATTTGTTACATTTAGTAGATTTTAAATAATTTTGAAATCGGAAAACAAGAAATGTCGTAGAAAAGAAAACGTGATGTGTCAGATCTTAGTAGCAGAAAAAATATTTGTTTGCCGGTGTTATCAATGGTATCGATTTTCTTTTGTTTTCAGTAGCTCATTATTTTTTTATCTTTCGATCTTGAACTTCATCTGATATTGAATTTCATTTCAAGGTTAACATTTTCTTAGGTCTATCAGTTGGAGGTAGAGAGAGACGTTCGAAACCGCGCTGATGACCTGCGGATGTAAACTGGACAATAAATCTGTAAATTTACCTGCCCTTTAAAATGGATTACTTAATACTACAGGTAAGCTAGGCACCATGTACCCTTCGAGTAATGATGTAATTAAACAGGAATTACGAATATCGGTTATTCAAGGAATTTACTTAATGACCAAACAGATTTTTTCGAAAATATTTTTATTTGTAGGTCTATTTCTATATTATTCTATATACAAAGGCAGACATTTAGCCTATAATATCACACCTGAAGAAGCCGCTGTGTACAAAGACCAGCCAGTGTTAAAGACACACGCACAAAAAAATTGAGAACTCTAAATGAACTGTGTAAATATTAATTAAATAATGGAACAATGGCACAATTACACTTTGCGCAATCATTTTTTTGTGAGTTTGATAATATTTAACTCTTTTATTTTGCATATTTTTATAGCGTTAAATATTTTTCATTTTCAATCTATTTGAGTATAAGTGCAACTTGAAATACACTATTATTATTTTTGTTTGATTTGTACGGTGTCCAATTTACATGTACACTTTGCGCGTACATTTTTAGCTAATGCCCAAATTTTTCCGCGTTCCAGGATTAACAAAGTGAGTGTACGAACAAACGGGCAACGTGGCAATGCAGGCGTTATTTATATCATATATGTGTTGTTTTATAAATAGCGCACTTGCCTTGCTCACAACGCAAAATGTATAAGGCTAACAAAAAGTCTGCGGCATGACGTAAGTTTCCACATTTGCCTTGGAGAGCAACGTACACCGTGCAGAATAGAGGTTCTTAAATTTAGAAAATGATCGCTCGACATCTTCGGATGTAATACAAGCATAATTTAAAAAACCTTTAGAAATAGATAACGGATCTATACAAATTTGTCTTAATCTAGTAAAATCGAAATCTCTGTTCATAACACTCTGGAACTTTTCTACCATACCCATAACTTTTATGTCACATAACAGTGAGTGTACAACGTTCATAATTTGCACCAACTCCGCCTAAGACAACCCCCTGTTTTGACATTTTTCTACTGAGTCAAATAAAGCTTTATAATTGTATTTTTTTTAATCAGTTTCAACAGATATATTTTTAAATCTTTTCTGGCTTTCTTTAAGTGCTGCAGTTTCGTTAGGGTTGAATTGTAGAATCACTGGTTTTATTTGTTGGAAATTCTCGTAATAATAGAAAGCCGCATTTAATCATGTTTCTCAACATGTGATAATTAACTTCGGTAGGTCAGCAATACCAGGGTACCGTCTTTGGAATTCTCAAATCTGTTTGGGAAACTTCAAAAACATTTTTTTAGTATTCCAAATTAATGCATCCACCTCTGGATAACACTCTCGCCATCTTCCCTAAAAGAACGGGTACGCTACATATTGCCGTTGCACCATCGCTCACAAACATCAACAGTTGCTCAGTTTAGCGTATCCAGCACTAAGGTTCACAATTGCTTCGTCAGTGCACTTTTCCAATGTTTTACTAGCTGATACAGCGGCAAATCTCTCTTTAATAGGATTTAAAACAAACATTCAATATAGAACGTTTTCTTCTATCTGTCGTTTCGTCGACACATAACCACAGCTGTTTATCTTTTAATACAGCTTTGATCACGTTTTCAATGTCGTTACACACAGTTGGTATATGATTCTGTAACGCTCTCCGAGATAGTAGCTTCCAGTGGGGTTTATTCCAGAAGTCATGAAACGGTTGCTTATCGAGTAGATAAAGTCTCAAATCACAGACGATTGTCATGATAGGATAATATAGGATAATGGTGCATTAAAGATATGCAGAAAGCGCCAACCAAGAGCTCACATCTCGGAAACAAACAGCACTTAAAATTAGCAAACTAGTTTAGAGCGCTATCAGTTCTGCTTCTAAGACACCTTTGGTACTAATTCATAATAATGAAGCAGTTGCCAATTACCTACGGGAAATTTTGAAACCCTTTATGCAGATCATTGTCTATATTTTAATTTGGAGGAGTAAAATGAAAAGACGCGTTTGCAGAATGGAATTTTTCAAAACTACTTTTTGGCGACAATTTTAAAACTAGCTAGAATTTTATACAACTTGTAGATACGTAATTAATTTCATATTCATTACAAAATAAATAATTAATGATAACTAGAAAATCCTGCAGAATAATATTTATTGATCAAATACACATCATACTAGATTTTAATTTTATATATCGTACCTTCTTTTAATGAGTTCCGGAATGTTGATCTATTGTATTATAATTATCATTCTTATATGGTATGATTATTTACAACCGAATAACAATTTAGACTAATATTGAATATAGCGTATACAAAATAAACAATAACTTTAATTATATGTTAATACATACAAATATACGATCTAAACGTCAATCAGTTGTGGTAACAATATGGCGGCCAGAAGGATATTAAATATCCCTAGCGTGATTTTTGCCGTAAACTGACCAACAGCTAGCCAACTTTTTAGCGCTTCAATTTGAAAACACTCCTCTGAATTAAAAAATAATGTACGATAAACATTATTTTCCGAAAATCTGATAGTGCTGCATTTTTTAGTGAATATAAAGTATATTACTCCCAGAGAAAAAGCCTGCAAAATAGTAATATGAAATAAAAATTCAAGAATACAATACAATTGCACGCATTCTTCATCATCAAGATCACCCAGACCATCACTAAGAACAACGGGAACAAGTAAACGTATTCCTAAGGAATTTGAAGAAGTAGTTACACAAACACATTCACTCGATCCTGAGGGAAATACCTTGGATTGTGTTGGATTATGGCCAGACACTCCTTCGAAACAGTCACCCGATTTCGTTCTTGCTACGGTGTGAGCAAACGCGGTACCCATCGCCCTGAAAGCTTTTTAATAACCAAAATTTCGTGTAGGATATGGCCAACGCGTTCTTCTGAGATGCCTGTTGTCCCTGCTATCTCCTTCAGCTTCAGTCGGCGATCGGCTAACACGACATGATCAATCTTGTCGACCAGTTCATCGTTGGTAGCGGTTTCTGGGCGTCCACTACGTGGTTCATCACTTGTGCTTGTGCGTACACGTTTGCACTTGCTCTTCCAGACGCTGATGGTCGAAAATGATGGAGTACATCCGTCATGAACCTCTAGCAAAATATTTCGAATTTCCGTGGCCCTTTTCCCAGCCATCCGGAAGTGTTTTATCACTGCACGAAATTCGATTTTATCCATTTTTGCGAAACCGCCTGACTTGCTACACAAAACACACTCTTAAAAAACAACTATTGACAGTGGACGTCTTAAATTTTGACAGTTGCCATAAAAAAGGTTGCCCTTGCCGACCAACCTTCGTGTGCCATCTCTTGTCGATTCCGAAAACTTTTTAGGTCGCCCTCGTATGTGGGAATCCTCGATGGACCAACGTGTTTATATCCGTTGGATAATTTTGGCTATCTATTTGTCCCTGACTTCGAGAAACTTATTCATGCGCATACTCACTTTTTGCTAAAAGTAATATGTAGTCATTTTTTGGTAATAGTGACAAATCGAACAAAATTAGCACTTGCATGTCCTCGATGCATTTTAAAATTGAAAATCGTTGCAAAAGCTTGCGATGAATATCGCTTATTTTCTACCCACTGCCACTTATTCCAACACATTCATTGCTCATTATGCTTACGCCTCGATGTAATAATTACCTCGGTGAGAATTTTATTTACTGCAGAATCAATCAAAATTTTTACCATTATTCCTACGGTCAGCATAAACATATTAAACCTTTATGGTCATACGAACAAATGTATGTGTGCAAGTAGCATGTTTATTATTATTTTTGTTTTTGCACTGGTGATGATTTTCTTATTTTCTTGATCAATGAGTTATGTAACATAATCTTCTAGCATTTTAGGTATGAGGATAGAAATCGCACAAGCGGTAACTCTCATTCCAAAAAAGAAACCAAGACCACTCACCAATACAACTTATTTAGGATGAGAATTGTCAGATCCACAACCACGAAATGATCCACTGGCTGGAAATGGTTACATCGGGTAGCTTCAAGACCTTTTTGAATTTGCTACACAAAAATCAATAATTTTCAAAAAATTTTGTGGAGCTCTTAAAGGAAAAAATCACACATGACGTCTTGCCAAACGTTCCTTCACACCAAAATAATCGATATATTACAAAAAGTATATAGCAAAAATATCAAGTTGAAGTCTTCATGTGGACGGTCGCGCACATACCATAATACAAAACCCCTCCTGGAGTGGAGGATATTTTCGGTGTGTCCGATTATCAGGAATCCCTTAAAAGTGATTAAAGAATTAAATGAAAGTATTCCGTGACAACCAAATACCACTTCAATCTCACAAACTATTTCTTGAAACCACTCAGACAGATATTGTACTTTACAATCACCATGCGAAAAATTGAATTGCGATAGATCCCCAAGCTGGAAGGAATAAATTTTCTTTTATCGACTCTGCTGGGCTCGGTGTATCAATAAGTGACAAAGTAATTAAGATCTGTTGAAGGATAATTATTGGAGTTTCTCTGTAAACATCCGATAGGCCCCATATGAAGCTTCGTACTAGATTAATTCTAAATTTCGCTATTTTGAAGGTTTGATTGGCAAGACACAATTGTCAATCGTACTCTTACAATAGTACTGATGAAAACCAATTATTTCGGTGTCTCTGGTTGCATCTTAGTCAGATTATGACGTTAATCTCTTTTTATCCTTTAGTTATAAAATGCCGCCAACTATTTTAACAAACAACACCGCATTAATTTTGTACTCCCTTCCCGCGTCTCTTCTGCTACACATATGAATTACGTTTCCCTATAACTTGAGCAATGAAAAACTGAAAATCGTGAAATACTGTTGCATATATATATTTGGCAAACAAGCTATATATAAACATAAAAAATCAAGATGAATAACAATGTAATTAACATCACGATAAATATAAAAATAAGAATAAGCCCCACTTAACAGCGGCTTAAGACAATGATTTTATAACAATTTCAATGAATGCTAAAACCAAATGTGTTTACTAGACGAGGCATAACTGTACATAAGCTACCGGCGTATCAAATTGTTAGATTTTTATATTGCAAAATATCAAAGTTTATAATTAGACGTGAAAAATTACGTTAATCACTTCTAATAAATATAAAATTAATTGTAAAATTTATGTCCAAAATTAAATTCTATCTTAAATATAGAGGTAACAAAATATTATATAATATTACTTATAACTAAATATTACTACTTATCATAGATATCCTTACTGGTACATAATTAAAACAGGTACATTCAGAAGTATTAAGATTTCCATTATGTAGTTTTATCTACCTTTTTTCAATCTAATATCAATTAGGATAGTAAAGGGTACTATAACTATAGATACTAAAAATTATATAGTATATTCTTTGTGCTACATTGTACAAATGTCAAAGTAAAGTAAGTACAATATTAGAAACATGTCAGTATTATAAGTAATGCTGCACCGTAAAATTCCTACAATATCGTTGAAAGCGCTTATATACTAAAAGCAAAAAAATAAAATAAGCGATAATATGACTAAATAACAAATATTCTAAGATCTATAACAAATGCTAACTTATTAAATGAAACCATTTTTAGTAAAATTAATTAATTTTGCTGCCAATTGTTTTTTTTAAAACATTTAAAGAGACACGGTGTATGTGACAGTATAGGTTTCTTCTCTCGGCATCTATTTTTAAACGATTCAACATGGAACAATTCTAAAAAATATACATATAATATCAGTACATAAACTTTTAATCACAAAAATGTACAAAATGCTAACATTTGCTTAACCTGTTGAACTTAAATTAACAAAAATAGCCCTGTAACATACCTTAAATAATGTATATGTCCCCACAATATAGAGAGCGTGCTTTGCTCTCGTTAAAGCCACATTTAGTCTTTGTCCATCGCTTAAAAAAGTGTTTGGTCTATATCTCACACAAGATAGAACGATAATATCCTTTTCGAGTCCTTGAAAGCTGTCTACTGTGTTTACAGTAATTGATACTTTTGCAGGAAAACTAAAATGTAAGCGACTGCATTATGTGGTTTTTCACAGGATTCAGAGTCTAACATAAACCGACAAAATATGTAAAAAATCCGGATCGCGTTTTCGTCTTCATCTAGTACGCATGTTGCTGTCTCACATCATTACAATGTGGGACTTATATGTGTATATAGCATGGGAAAATACCATGCTAAGTAGAGTATAAAGCGCATAAATTTGACACAGCTTCCGTAGGTATGAATGAAACGAAAGCCAGCAAGTATGTTGCAGATGCTTATTTTAGCTAATTCAGTATATTTAATGGAAGAAAACTTGTAGTTGTCCTACCCCATTCTTTTACCAGTTCGTGTACACAAAAAGTTTAGAGATACCTTTTGAATTTATGTCATAAACTGTTATTGACTTTTAGCTTTTCAATGTATGTATATTTCTCAATGCAAAGGGTGATATATAAACAGAAAACAGATGTAAAACAATCTAGAAATTATTACGTATAACAAATTTGTTGTTGGTTGCGATCAGATAAGTCTTCATTTTTGTTGTACCAGTTGCCTGTTTGTTTTTGCGCCTACACGGCTTGTAGTTTCTTCATAACTTGTATAGAAAAATACTGTAATTACCGGTTTTTCATGTATAGTTTTGACTTTCCTAGTTGGATTTACAGCATACCCCTTTTAACACGCGCAAATCGACGAGAAAGAAACAATTTTACCATTTTTTCTGGTACGTGTCCATCGGCATTAACAACAATTACCACCAAGACAACGCACTGTCTCATAATTCAATAGTCGTTATGGCAAAAACTCACGAATTAGGACTCGACCTACCGTATTCATCAAATCTGGCCTCTGGGGACACTTTTTCTGTTTCGTAGTCTCAAAGTTTTTAGAAAGACATCAACTATTTGGACGAATTAAAGAAATAGGAGCATAGCTGGCAAATGTATATAAATTTACAAAGAAATTAAGTAGGTTAATTATAAGCGACGCACAAATAGCGTAGGTTTACTGTCACAAGCGGTTCATTCTATCATTCTAAAAGATCATTGTAATAATACTATAGAAAACGGTGGACACTACTTTTCGCAAAACAAAAATCTGTAGGATTTGTAAATGCCCTAATATTTTGTTTACATACCTACTCTGACACCACATGTAAAAATCGGAAAATCTTGGCAAATATAACTTAGTGTGAGTTAAGGATAAGACTTTGCATTTCGATACGAGTTTTATGATAAATCAGTTCCATGTTGCTCAAAGTCTAAAGAAGCAGTAGAAATGGATATATTTTATTATATCGCATTATCTCATTTGTTGTACTCCATGTCTTTTAAGCACGACACTATAATTTGAAATACATTGCACGCCTTCATGCAAGTATATTACCCAGAAAGTAAATCGTTAAATGCAGACAACTATATAGCACTTAGCCGTTTTTTGATGACATCGTTGTACGTTCATGTACGAGATGCTCTATTGTCCATGATTAGCACGCGCAACCATACAGGCAACTTAATCTTAGAAAGCTTTAGGGTAAGATGTAATTATCGCAATGGTAGAGTATCGGCTGCTAGCACCAAAAGGTAGCCATAAACTTAACTGTAAATTTGAAATTTTTTTAAGTGATTGGGAGATATATATATGGGTAGTATACAGTAACTCCTAAAAATTTAGATCCAAATTGTTTTTTTTTATTTTTGATCTTTAAAAAATTATAATTATGCTCTTAATTTACTGCTCCCCAGAAGTAAACTAGGATGCACAGTTTACCGAAAACCTAAAACACAAACCGCCATCTATACACTCTCTCACATCATCAATAGGAACAAAAACAGACAGTCATAAACAGTCTAGTGTAAAGCGCCTTCTCTATTTCTCAGACCGATTCCATTGTCCAGGAGTTAAAACATGACCGATTCTCTTATTATCAACAATTCCACCGAAAGGAATATTCACAAAACGACACATCATCATTTCAGCCCCTAACCCGAACATGCCCTCAAGAACGTTGCAATTTTTATATCTTTACAACACTTAATAAAATGGACAAAGTATTCCAGAAAAAAAAAACAAAAACATCCTTAAGCCCTTATTGAAGATTTCCAATATATTACGTCAATCAAAAACAGAACGCCGTCTTGTAGAACCAAAATATATACCGGAACGCTATACAGATTTACTACGGATATCCGATTCTACACTTGCCGAGCGGAGGTAGAAAATCAGCCACCACATTTTATTCAACAAGACCAAACTTCTGTCCCGCGAACACAATTTCTACCTCAAAAAGATCCGAAATTTTTTAGAAATTCACAAATAATCTTAACAGAGACAATAGTTACATCCTACACTTTCATTAGGAACTGCTCTTATGTAAGGCCACTAATCACGAATCAGCATAACGTTAGCGCGACCGTACACTTCGCAGTTTCCAGATATCTTACACAAACTCGTTCCCTAATTCGATCACTACTTCTTTGACAGGGTTATCAACAGGATGTAGTTCAGAAGAAATTCCGTACAATCGAGAGCGAAACATTGGCATACTGACGATTCTTCAATGTGGTTTGAACCAAGAATCGAGTACTTTTAGAGGGCGATTGCGGAAGTCTACACCAACATAAAACTATACCTTATAATTAAAATGAAAACTCTGATTCAAATATCTAATTGTGTCCCACCCTCATTTTCCTTGTTGTATTTACACATCATATGCAACTTTACACATTCAATTAATAAACTTTTCCGAAACACTAAAACCGCACTAAATAGTTTGGTGAATATAAACGTTATTAAATAACGTATTATCATTTTCCGTCTACGTTTCAGTTGAATGAGAATAGAAATAAATAGAAAGTGTACACAATAAAGGTATTGTATCGTTATTTTGCTTTTTATTTTGATAAGATTTGTCTGAAACACTAATAAACTAAATGTAAATCATATGGGAAATAACCAAAATGAATATCCTGTGTGTTGTTCGATATATCATCTTCATTTATTTTATATGCAATAAATGCAATAAATCTATAAATCTATGTGCAAACTCATCACAAATTAAAAACAATTATATCATAATATTGTACTAGAGAATGCAATAAGACATACGACAGAAATCATATTCCCACCCAAAATATGCAGAAACAAATTATACATAATTTTAATTGTACGTAGAATAGGATAAAAATATTTACCTGCTGTTGTGAACCATCTTTATTAACGCTTCTTTTTGAATATTGTAAGGTGTGATAATACCAATACTTATTGGCTGTGGTTCCTCTCTATCCATAACAATACTACTGATAGCTTGAATCAGTTTTTCAACACATTCGATTTCTTCTTTATTGCTATTTTGCGCATTTTCCTGATTGTATTTTAGATTTAAGTTAAGGACATAATAAGGTAACAATTTACACAGGTCTTTTCTACGACAACAACTGTCGGAGTCTTTTAACTCACCATTATAGAAAGTATTGTTAGGAAACAGACTTATTTCAGGATGCATTCGATGTTGAATGTTCAACATTCTTATAGGGTTTGTAGGACTATCAAGAAAATTCTTTCTTATTCGTTGAAATAATGATTGACCATATTCTAAATCTTTTGCTTGCTACGAAAAAAAAAACAAAATACTGTAACATACATGCACTCTAGAGAAAGTATGTGATTTGCATAAATCATTGTAATTTAATATTGTCATATTTTGTTGCATTACCTGAGATATTGTAACAGCAGGCAGCTGCTGAGGATCTCCAACAAGTATAAGTTTGTTAACTCCAAGCATTAATGGTATTAACGTTTCAACTTCTTTACTTTGTGTAGCTTCATCAACGATACAACAATCTATCATCGTACTACAAAAAATATACTGTTTTGAATTACAAATTGTAATGGGAAGGACAGAACGAAAGGAATTTATATAACCGTTAAAGTCCTAAGAGTGGCTTGATACGATTAAAAGAGAATTTATATAGACACGTTTAACAGAGTTAAATAAAGAAAAAATATGTTCGGTAAATAGCAGTGCTACATGAGAATGTCAGAATTGAATTGCTATAAAAGCAATGTCAGTGAAATACGTTGTATCTATTTTGAAATGCACGTCTTACCCTCTGTAGAGAAATACGCGGATATTCGAGAAATTCCCAACTTGTATAGAGCTACGTCAAAGTTGCAGATGTCCTTCAAAATAGCAGTATTCCGTAGCATACGTTGAACACTTGTGCTATATACACGACATACACAATTTAGATCTACACATAGTCTTCTCTTATACCAACACTCTAATATATTCATTTTGACACTAGTAAACACTACACTACAATGGGCCGAGTTAAACATTGTACCCAAGAAAAGAGGACACTTATTTTAAACCTCATTTAAAGAGGAAAAATATTTACACATTTATAGAACAAGCGCTTGGATGCTCAACCAAGATGATAGTAAGTTAAGTGAACCTCTTTAAGTCATCGAACCAAATTAGGCAGTAACTCGGTCTATAAGTACTTCAACCATTAGAAAGAGGCTTATAGAAGCAAATTTACGGGCTAAAAGACCGAGAAAGATGCCTTTGCATGCCCCTCTGCATACATTATGGTATTCAACGAAATTGCGCAATATACGGTGGAGCGATGAATCTTAGATTGTTTTGTTTGACATTCATGGGTCTCAGCAATATGTCAGAAGACCCCCATTACCAGAAGTTGCTCCAAAGTACACAAAAAAAATCTGTTAAATGTGAAGGCTGCAAAATAACGGTTTGAAGATGTTCTTTCTTCATTTTGAATGCTGATAGCTATGTTGATACAATGTAAGATGGAATGCTACCCTATACCAAAGAAGAAATGCCTTTGCGATGGGTTTATATGCAGGATAATGATCCTAATGACACTTTTTCCAACTCTAAAAAGTGGTTTATGGACAATAATATCACATTATTAGTCTGGCCTACACAATTGCTTAACCTGATAACATATTGATAGGGTCATATAAAACGGCCGTTTCAGCAGCGAAGCCAAAAAATACTAAGCAATTGTGGAAAGAGTATCAAGATGCTCGTACATCAATCCCAGTTACTTGCTGTCATCAACTAGTGAAATCTATGCCACGACTTTGTGCAGCTGTTATTGCAAAGGCAACGAAATATTAGTGTAGTGGTGAAATATATTTCAATGAAAAAAAATATAGAAGTGCATAGAGTAAAGATTGTTATTTTGAAGAAAAGGATCATAGTATCATTTAGTCTCAGTAGTTTTAATATATATTTTTTTCTTTATACTCGACATAGAAAAGTTTCAAAATATAGAGAGTAATATTTATTCAATTTTATTATTTGTGTTTTTTAAGTGTCATTCAACATTTTAAAAAACACTGCTATTTTAACGAACATGACTATAAGTGAAAGAAACTGCAGATAATTCAAGTAGGGAAAAGGAGTGAAACAAGGAGTTAGTCTAAGTACGCTACTTTTCATAATAATGATGGATAGAATTATAGAATATCACAAAGAAGAACGGAAAGGCAACAAACAGGAGTATGATGCAATAACAGCACCCCAGTAACATTCCATAATCATGAGAATGATATAGTCATTATAGCAAATAAACATACTAAGATGAAGAAAATAGTCAAAATATGGATAGAGGAGATTAAAAGAATAGAAATGAAAATAAGTATAAAAAACTATAATGATAGGAATAAATAGTAAACAGCAACACCAGGATATTAGACCCATAAAAAAGCGAATCCCGATGGAGAAAGTTACTTCAACAATTTTAAAGTATAGTTACATAAAATGGAAAAATAAATCTGAAGGTAATAAACAGAATAACAAAAGCTAATAACTTGTAGTGTGACCCCAAAAATGCAATACTTCAAAAAGAAATCCGCAAAAACATAGAAGTCAACATATACAATGCAGTAGTATAGTCTACAATAACATACACCAGTGAATTCATGGATAATCCAGAAAAATAACATTAGAATAGTTTAACATCTATAGAGATGAAAATAGACAAAGAAAGCGAAATAAAATAATACGACAAATAGCAGATCAAAAATAGAACATAATCACTAACATAGAAGCAAAACAGTTAAATTGGTTTGAGCACATAGTAAGGATTAACAGCTAAAATATAGTTAAAACAGTAATATATTCAAAGAAAATAGGTAAAAACACTAGTGACGACCGAGAAAAGATTGGAAGAATAGAGTAGAGATAAAAAGAAAAAGAGGCAAAATCCTGGAAATGAGAAAGCTAGCCAAGAACTAGGTGGAGTGGAAGAAACTGGTTACAGCATGAAAAGTAAATACATTCTGCATAAATTTGGACACAAACTATTTGAGAAGACGAAAAACTACAAAAAATAAAACAATAAAAACATTTCTTTTATTGTAGATAAGTCTCGGGTGCGGAATCAGTTTTATATTATACTTCATTTTTTAATTCGGAGGAGTAGAATGAAAAGACGCGTTTACATAATGTAATTTTTCAAAGTTACTTCTTGCGGCAGTTTTAAAACTAGCTATAATTCTTATTTTGATATGTTTATTTACAAGCGAATAACAATTGGGACTAATATTCAATATAGCACATACATATTAAACAATAAATTGATCTTAAATACACGTGAATACATTACATTACCTTCTAAAATAATTATTCACTATCACTTTCCGTTTCACTTGAACTACTATCTTTGCCCAGTGATATAATAAATGGCTGTCTGGCAGTACTATTAATATTTAATGAAATCATCTTTCAAACACCTCGGCATTCATTTCTTCATGGTAATCGGTTGTTTTTTACCCTTCGAAAAGCAATAAGCCATTTTCCACAAAACCAGCCTCAGATCCTATGTGCAAAACAATGAAACGTCTCCCTTTTCCTGCAGGATTACGTAAGCCTGTAGTCAGTTCTTCATTAAACGCTTGCCATCGACTTTTAATATAACCATCTACCCAAACTTTTTTATTGGTATGACCGTCATTTAAACATATTTCGTCTAAATAATAAATTGGCCGATTTTGACGATGATAATCTTTCATTGTCATCAAATATTTTCTTCTCTACCTGATTATATCATTAAGCATCTCTTCAAGTATCTGTAATAATAATTATACTTATTCTAACATATCAAGTGTGTAAAATATATATGAGTAGCTATACTCAAAATTTGTCGCATATTAATTAGAACATCGGCACTAACCTGAAGTTTATCATTTTCATAAATTTGTACAATGTTAAACGGCTCATCTATGGCAAAACATCACGCTGTTTTACTTCATTCAGCACTTTATCAAGTATAAGAAGTTCATTTTTATATAAAAAAAAACTATGAATTAGTTGCCTTATAGAATTCTTGAAGTTTTCTTTGATGGGGTAACTTGTCCTTTCTCCTTGTATTATTTTATGGAACCATAAACAGTAGACTGTGCCACTCCTAAAAATAAGATAACGTTATAATATGTATAATGTTGGTAATGTAATATAACACCAACCTATCATGCTTGATATTCTTGCAAAAATAGCAGTAATTCTTATTCTCGACTTACCAGTTTGAAGTTTTTTGAATATATTCAATATATCTTGCTTCTCTATCAAAGATAGATGTCCTAAGCTCAGATATTTTCGCTTTCTCGGCGGATATATTTGAGTTCCAGAAGTAGCTACTACTTCCTCCATATACACGAAAAACGCTGTCAAAATATTTTACATGGAGAATATGTCAGCCAATTAGTTCTCAAAAGAACTTTTTTTATTACAACAACGCGAATTTAATGAGAAAACTGAATACAAACACACTCAGAAAAATACTTAATCTAAACATCAATAAGCTGTAACAATATGGCGGCCGGCAATATATCGAATATCGTTAGTGTAATTTTGGCCGAAAACTGGTCAACAGTTAGCCTTCTTTTTGGCGCTTCAATTCAATAACACTCCTCCTAATTAAAAAATAGAGTATAGATGGTTGGCTCATTATCCAACTTTACTGAAGTTAACTAACTTTTATTCGCAATAAAAATCAACAATCGAAACCAAGAATGGACAAAGGACAAGTTGTTCATTCAACAACCAAGCGATGAAAAAATATTTTGTTACCTGTCCATCTCCATCAACCTTGCGCAGCTTGATAGAGTAGTGCAAACTATATTGGAACCACTATAAATTCTTTTCCTGGCATTTTCGAAAGCCCGTTGGTATTCTTGTTTCATATATTTTTTTGCAAAACATTCATAATCACTTTCTACTGCAGCTAGTTTCTCCCTTAATGCATCAGCAGCGATTCCCCGTTCTTAAATTTGCAAAAAATTACGTCTCATATATTATATAAAAGATTTCTTACTTTTTGCCATTTCAATTTCTGCTTTTAAAGCGCTTCTTTTCACGTAGAGGTTGTCGAAATCACGCCTAACTTCGGGATGTTCCATTAAAAAGGTTTTTGTTAGCTCAACTTTAGAAAACTGATCTAACGAATAAGGTTTAATTTCTTCATTAATTGCATGCCAAGGTCCTACTCTAACAAGCCTTATTTTCTTTTTTTCGTTATCTAGAATAGACAAATAAACGAAAAATACAACAAAGAGTTTTACCTACCCAATAACCGCGCTTTTAATTCTTTAATTATCTTGATAGCTACACTATCAATAGCACTATTAGAAGGAGCAGTGATTAATAACCTAATCTTTTTAGAACTACCTAATATTACATTTTTAACAATATTTTTAATAACAGTTGTTTTTCCTGTTCCAGGTGGACCTTGTATTAAATAAATTCCCGGCGCTTCTCCTAGACATAATTCAGTAGCTTCTTGTACTGCTTTATCTTGTACTTCGTTCAACTTTTCCTAATAAATAGTGAATAAAAGTAGCATACTGGGAAGTAATATAACTAAATTCTTAATAGTTCTTACCATTTCTATTCCATTAAAAGATGTATCAGATTTAATATTGTAATCTTCAATTTTTGGATCCAGTATATATTTACAAAGAGGAGAAGATACTAAATTATACACTGCATCAAATTCTCTTACTAGGGAAACCACAGAAAGCAACATCGCACCATCCATACACTTATTGTGACAAATTTTGTTTGCCGTTACTTTTATCACAATCTCTAAATGCAACAATGATTCTGGAATATCCGGCTTTAATTGTCTAGATACTGAAAAGGAACACATTTCGTAAAGTTTAAATCGTAAATTACGTTTGCGAGTAAACGAAATTCTAATTTCTATACTATTCAATTATGTTAGTAGAAGTCAATTTTATCATTTCCTTTTTTAAGCTGATATCTATCAACCGTAATCTACTAATAATAACTAGTTTAGGTACAGACATCCGCCAAGTTATAATCCTTTCAAGTTTTAAAAAATACCTAACTTAATGCAAATGCAGTAACACTAAACTAAACGTCCACCCTCAGCAATCCACATTTAACACGCCTAATAAGCTCTTTAACCAATGTTTTCATCGTGTCGGAGTTTCACAACTTCAGGGATTCTCTATTCCATTTGCAGCTTTCTGTTCCCCCTCATGTCGTTTTCCGACACACGTTTTAACCGGCCATTTTCCTTTGTGAAACAACCCCACTATGCCCAAAACGATTTTACGTTTTCTAGCTTTTCCCAATTTAGTCGCAATTCCTTCCCTCATCTATTTAATTACGAACTTCAAATCCGGATAGGATTCTTGCTCGGCTCGAATTTGATCTTCACTCAATTCACCATCGATGACAGATATCCGGTAATATACCGCTTCTCGTTCCTTTTCTGCCAGGCGACGCATGCAGCTCTCCAAACAAAGTCATCCTGATAATGCATCCCCATTATAATGATTAAACCCTGGCCAGTATTAAGAATCTAAATCATATTCCTGCAAGCGTTCTGTTCATCTGGCTGCTTGTCCTTCTGGATTTTGTCAGAGCCGAGCGACTAGTCCTTTAAAAAAAATTCCCGCGGTATATTTGTAAAGGTGCGTCACAACTTTCACCACTGGTCAAAGCTCTCTCCTTGTTACTCCATAATTGCATTCCGGTTTTGACTTACTATAATAGCTAGTAACCATTTCCTAGCCAAGATGAATCTATTATCAAGCTTATGGTAAGTCAAAATAGGTGCACATATCAATAGCTCCATGAGGTTCTAAAAAGCATCCTGGCAATCAATATCTCAGGTGAAATCTACCATTAAATGTAGCTTCAGTGGCTTAGTAATGTTAGTAAATCACCAGTAATAGGTATAGAGCCCAACGAAGCCTTTGAATTGGTGTTTATCATTTGGAAACGGGAAATTCTTAACTACTTTGATCCTCTCTGGAGTTCTTTTCATCGGCGGCTATTATCTAGAATCTCAGGTCATCACGGCCGTTTGTCATTGTCGTAACGGTTCTCGGATCCCGCCATGTCACTATGTTTCACGGTTCTAAACATTTCGCCTACCTCGCTTGCGCCACTACCATTTTCAAACAAGTAATTTCCAGAATCCTCGCACTTTGGGACATATCTGCCCAAACAGTTTAGCCGTTACTGTAGAAAAATTATAATCTAGATAACTCGCTATTAAAGTTAATCGAAGTGACCGCAAAAAGTCAAAGAATTAAAGTACTGTTACATTTCAAACGTCATTATCTGTTAAATGTAATGTAAAAAAGTTTTTATAACAGCTTCAGAGTTCTTTATGAAATAGAATATACAAATAACAGAGACCAATAATGAACTATAAAACAAAATTAAGAATACGAAAAGTGTAAAGTACTCTTTCCACAAAGATGGAATTTTATATTTAAAACTAAATCGTTCACGCTAACATTTATAAACTCAAAATTACTTATTAATTACTGAATTTTTATTACCGTACTATTTGCATTACATCATAATGAAAATCCAAAAGGAAAAACCCCATAAACCATTAAGTTGGGAAATTTTAAAAATAAAGGGGGTAAAAAGTTACATATTGACAATAAGAATTGAAGAATTACGAACACAGCGCTGCCTGTATTGTATATTGAAATTTATATGTTAAACAAGTATAATCAGCCATTTATGTTACTTTTTCTATAGATCCATAAGGCATTGTGAACCCCACACCGAAAAAACGAAAAAAAAAAAACTTACAATGTGTATCGATAAGATCGTTTCCTTTGATTAAACGTTTTTCACAGTTAATGACAAACCCAAACAAAGGAAAATAAATGAATCTTCCTTCACTCTCCATTGGTACATTTAATATAACAATATTACTCTCCTTAACATATTGTTTAGCACGATTTTGCTTCTTGGTAATATATGCTAAAAAATTGCGATTCAATTGATCATCTACAATACTAGGAAGAGAAAAATACTACCTATGCATTTTAAAATAAAATAAGTAGATTTAACTTCAACTTCTTGAATAACACAACTAAATTTTCGCTGCATTTGCCTACAAAAAAAAATAGTAAGTAAGAAATCATGCCCTACAAATCGGCTTAAAGACGGACTTCTCTACATTATCAATAGAAAGCCAATCTTCATAGAGCTCGTACCACAGTTCTATCATAAGTAATGGTATTACTATATTGCAGTAATCCTTATGATTAGAAAAGCTATTACACATTTTCACCGCAGGTCTTTTATTAACGGGAGGATATGTAGAAGACCTCTTTTGTTCTTCTAACCACAGCGTTCTCCAATTTAACATATTCAAGATATCGTTAAACAACTGTTTCTTATAAATAGGGATAGGTTTATAACAAACAGATATTTCGGCTCTGCTATTATTGAGAGTTCCATTTCGAATGGAACTAACATAGTCATTATTCATCAAAAGATCATTTGCTTTACTCTTCATGTCTACTGAAATTTCCATTTTTGATGTATTTAGTGTTGAAAGATTATTTGAAGTGGTAGCATTATTGAATATACTGTTGATTTTTATTCTAGGATCATTTGAAGAAGTTGATGGTTCTGTGCTTAAAGAAGTTGAACGCATTTTTGTAGCTGATTCAAAAGTCTTTTTGGTTTCTTCACATTTTGGCACAGTTTGTGCCATAGTTACAGATTTTCTTCTAGTAGTTACAGAACTTGAAGCAGTATCTAACATGAATCCGCCTCTGCCCTTGGATACTTTAACACACGGCTTATTGTTCAAGTTTGATGTAAATGATTTAGGAGGCTCTATATTTGTCTGTTTGGATATTTCCTTAAGTTTTTGCTTACGTTCTTCTTTAATTTTCAATTTATCTTCTTTAGTTAAGGTGATGTTGTTGCTTCTTCTTGTTCTGTCTGTTATTCCACTACTTGTACTGGGTTGTGGGTCGCTAATATTATTTAGTAAAGTCTTCTGTTTCTTGCTTATGTGTTTTTTATCCAAAAATGAATTTTGTCGTTTCAACGTTTTGGGTTTCGTACGGTTTGATTTTGCGTTTTTCTCCTTTGGCTGCGTACGCGATTGTTTCGGTAGCACAGGTGCATCTATAATAGGTGGTTTTGTATATTTAGAACCACCGCTATTTAGAGCAGAAAATTGAAGATTATTATTTGTTCTGCCACTATTAATTTCTGTTGTTATTTCCTTATTCTTGCTTTTAGCTGTGCTGTCATTAACACCATTTTCATCAATACATTCCTTTAATTTATGGTCAACATCAAATAACTAAAAATATAAATCAACTAAATATATTAAAAGTAAAAATACGATACATTTTAAAATTAGAAGAAAACGACGATTTCGATATAAACACGCATTTAGAATGCATTGTAAATACAGGCAGGGACAGAATTATTAGGCACCCCCAATTTTTTCAATTATCTTTAAGATAAACAATGAACAAGTAAAACAAATATAAAAGCAAATATTTATTACTAAAAACCAGACATTCAATATTTGGTTGACCCCCCGCGGGCTTTTATGACAGTTTCAATCCTTTTAGGTAAACTGGCCACAATATGGCAGGTTGAAGTTGGAATGTCCTCCCATACTCTTTCAAGTATTGCTTTTAATTCTTGTTTGAATTTGCATTTGTGTTTGCATACTTTTCGCTTAATAATAGCCCACAAATACTCGATCGGATTTAGATCCGGGCTTTGGGGTGCCCATTCCAAGATGTCAATGTTCGCTTCCCGAAACAAGGCTAAACTTGCAGCCGCAGTGTGGCATGGTATTTTATTGAAACAAAACTTCTCAGTATTCATTCCTAATAGTTTTTCAATTGAGGTCAGTAAAACTTCATCTAACATGCTGGCGTAGGTCCTCGAGTTCATTCTACCAGTGCACACGAGCATCTCTCCAACCCCTGCCAACGTTATACACCCCCATATCATGACGCTACCGCCACCATGTTTGATGGTATTCTTCACCAGGCCTCCGACGCACTAGCACGGTACCAGGTGTACCAAAAATCTATAATAAACCTATCCAGTTAATTCTTTCAACTCTCGATTTCTTTTTTAATACAATTCGTTTAAATTTCTATAAAATAGTTACCTTATGCTGAATATAAAACGATTAATTATATTTAGCTCGATATTACAGTCATCTATCCAAATCACATTCGCCCAGTCCTTCTCTGTCCACGATTTGTGTTTATGAGTCCATGCTAATCGTTTATTTTTATTTACATCCAACAGCCACGGTTTCTTTCTAGCTTTTCTCGATGATAGACCGACTTCTATAAGACGTCTACTTACAGTTTTAGGCGATAAATTAACGTTGAGTTGTCGATTTAACGCGCCATCCAAATTCGTTGCCGTTTGACGTCGATTTTGTAGAGAGTGTCGTTATAACCACCGGTCCTCTCTTTCTGTCATTTTACGTTTTGGACCTCTTCCCGGTCTTGATTTAGTATCCCCTGTTTCTTGGCAACGTTTTAGAGTTGTTTGTACGACGCACCGTGAACACTTTAGTTTTTTACAAATCATCACTTGGGATAATACCTCGGCATATAGTGTAATAATTTGCGCACGTTGAAACTCAGACAGTTCTTTAAATTTCGGCATTTTCAGTTACATACACATAAACTAATCACGAATAAATATTTTTATTTGCCAATAACAAACGCACATATAATTTAAAATAAAAATACTGATGTTCACCGGTTACTTTACCGAACTATACTAAGTGTAAAGTACAATTAGTTCAGCAAATACAGCAATAAATGGATTAATAACGGTATTTCTCCCACCTACCCTTCTATTTATACTACGAGTATTTCTATGAAGCGGCATGTAAAGACTGTTAATACCGCTACATTAAAACATCCAAAGGGTGCCTCATATTCATGTCCCTGGGTGTATATCATGGTGACAAGAAGTTGGCATGAAGTGGAAAAGAAAAACATATCGCGTTTATATTAAAAAATATAGGATCTTTAAAACCCTATTAGATATACCAGATGACCATTTAGTGATCAAATTACACATTTCAAAATTGTCAAAACCAAAATAGCAGTTTGTCAAAACGTAAGCAATCTACGAGTTTTTCCTTTTTTTAACTATTCATGAGTTTTAATCCGCAGCACAACTTCAGAACCCAGAGCTCCTTATTTTCTTTAATTTTTCGCAGATATTGTAGAATTCATCTTTTAAAATTTTATGTACACGTAAATTTCAAATAATTACCTTCCAACATTTATAATCACCCAAAATACTATAAACTGTCAATTCTTTTAGATTTCATATTATTTATAGAAATGCGCCGGCGGTAGGTGTTGAGATATTTATTCTCGACATTCGCCATGGAGTGAGAAAAACCGCAGAAAACCTCAACCCTGAGAAAAAACGCCGGGGTTCGAATCCAAAACCTGGAGACTAATAACCAAGCGTGTAAGGCACTGGGCCACCACCTCTATTAACTTTTGATGGAAGATACCTTTTCCAAGAAATTTTATTACACGATAACGAATTTTGATTTAAACAGCCCCTAAAACAAATTAGCCTATCCCAACTCAATGAATTATATTCACGAAATCATTGTAAACATTCTTTCACGGTTGCCTCATTGTGTTGATTTTTTCGTGTCCAATTTACGCGACTACACAAGTCAGTTAAGTCAAGTAGTCTTAACAATAAATCAAAATAGTTTCCAATGCATATGTTTCGAGCTCAACTAGTTATCTTAAAGTAAAAATGAATTTATTGACCCATTTTTTTCTTGTGGATGCCTAAAGAATTACTTGTATAAACACAGACTTTCCAGGAACAGTAGTCACTAAGAAAATATAATTAGAGGAAATATTGGTCAAGAGTCGCCAAAACATAATACTATGATGTAGACTGCATTGAAATTTAATGTTTTCAATCCTTTCAATAAAATGCTAAATTTTTAAAACACCTACAAAAAATGAGTTGTTTTCACTCTCTTTTTACAAAATCCTTTTAAGACAGAATGGTTGTCATAGTTGAATTTTCTATATACAATAAAAATCTCTTCCACTCATGCCAACTTTACAGCAGTCACTGTATATAACTTCACTTACTTTAGCAGTTTCTGTATCATTACTTGTTTTACGCTCATTTTGGTTTGGTACTGATACAATGTCACAATCTTCCACTTTTCGAGTGTCATCTAAAATATCTAATATGTTAAAATCACTGCTTTCATCTGAATCTACTATAATCGGTGGTCGTTGATTAACATAATCGTATTCAGCTAATTCTGCTTTTATTCTAGGATAAGGATCATTTAAAGGAAACAATTGTGATGAAGAAACTTGATTAATGTCTTCAATATCATCGTCGATCACAATAATATTGTCCTCTATCGAATAAGATCCTCCATTGTCCATTTCTTCAATAACCTCTTGCTTTTCTATTTTAACTGCTACATTATTTCTATTTTCTACCAAACAAGGTTCTCTATTATCATGGTTTTCATTTAAGTTATTTATAACATTTATATTATCCCATTCCATATGATTAGGGCTAGCACTATTATTATTTTCTAAAATAGATCCTTCCTTTTTAATTGTGCTAGCAGGTAATTGTGGCTCATCTTGTACATGCTCAATAGATACATGAGATTCTTCCAATAATTTAATAATAGCAGCAGTTGAATTCTTTTCCTTCTTACTCACTTCATAAACAAAACATCCATGTGAAGGGCATGGATCCACATGACTTGGATAACCAAATGTAACAATATCTCCATTTTGTAAAATTTGTTTTTCTTCCTCACCTACTCTCTCACCATTTATATATGTTCCATTGGCAGACTAACCAAAAATATAGCATTAAAACATTTAAATAAATGTATAAAAGGGTTTTTTGAAATTATGCTTGAAATGAAGTTTGGCAATTCATATTGTAGTGCCATTTAGTTATAAACTACCTCTGTGGACTTGACGACAATTAGTGAAGCTAATGATTAAAACTCACACAATTAACTTTGTAAAGACACCCTTTTTGAGGAATGATAACTTATAGAGATCCATGTAATAAAATATTAACAACATATTGCACATCTGCTTGGACTGAATAACCCAATTTAACATAATAAATTTGATCTATGTGCTTCCTATGCTGTTTGTCTAGTTTTAGTTATAAAGTGATATAAACAAATATAGATAATGTAATTACGTGCAATAAATATGACATACCCCTAAATCCTTAATGTACAATTTCTTATTTTCCAGTATAAAATGGGCATGTTCGCGGGAAATAACAACAGAACTGCAAACAATATCATGTTCCCTGTGTCTTCCCAAACGAAATAAAGGTTTATCTACTGTGTATACACTTCCATTGCAAATACATCTTAATGTCCACTCAGTATCCATAGTAAAAGTTGTCGATTATACCATCTTAATTTCAATTAATTTTATAATTGACAAACACTTCGAGATATATTTTCAAAATAACCTTTAATTTTGTTTGCTAACAAATAACCCAACTACTACAATAACGCAACATAAAAAAAAATATTTCCCACGAACATCCCACATTTTATTGAATATTTTGTTTTAAGATTTATTTTAAAATTTCTAGCTTGTCTTTCAAGAAGAAAAATAACTACTCAATCTCCAATAAAACTAATGAGTAATAAATGACTAGCAAAATAGAAAATAAAGTATAATTAATGATATAGTTGGTACCGATAGTAGTGACCTGATCGGTACTACGAATTTGAATTATCCACGAAATTTAAATATATCTGCTTGTGTATGTTAAGTGAGTCTTCATTAGTTGTTTTAAGAAGAGTGTATTTGAAAAAGTAAAGACATTAGATACTCCTTCTTACCAAAACGAACAAAGTAATATAATATACTTTTGGTTGTAGTTTTTACAAATTTACTGAGAAATTGCATTTGAGTGTTTGCACTTCGATACAGATATAATCTTAACAAAGTCAACGGTTATAACACGCATGTACGTCTCCCCTCTACATCATGGTTATAGCTACAGTAAGCGGACCGGAGGATTATAAATATCTCTCCGTTGTTGACTTTGCTCCGAGTATGTATAGTGTAAAAGTATAGATTTCTTTGCTAAGAATAATATATCATTCCCCTCTTTTTCAATTTATAAAAAAAATCATTATTTATAAGTGCACATGATATCAAGATTCCAAAAAATTGACAAATTTGAAAATACATAATTTTTCTATGCATCACCCATCACGTGTTTATATAATAATACTTTTATAACAAAAAGTAAGATAAGTTAGAAGGTTAATTCTAAGATACTGCATAAAGAGTAAAGAGGATGTAACGCAACAAGATATATGAACCTAATAGGTGATTACCAATGTTAATTTAATAAACAAAAAAAGTAATAATAAAAATATATATATATGTAATAGAACTATTACTAATTTCTAGTAAACGAGTTATTTAGTTATGGTTATATCTATCTAGCGTACGTAAGTGTACGTTTTAAGAGGCATGCGCTATTGAATGTTTTATATGTTTAGCTAATTACTTTCTATTATATATTTACCGTAAATACAGATTAATATAAGGAACATGTATCGAACAGACAAGAAATTTATGCGTGATCCAACAACAGCTTCAGCTAGAATTTATATAGGAAATTTATCTGAAACAATTGTTCCTGATAACCTAGAAGAGAAATTTAAAATTTACGGTAAAGTATTAGGATTGGTTCTACAAAGAGGTTTTGGTTTTATACAGTTTGAAAATGAGGTACAAGCGAAATCAGCAATTGAAGCTGAACATGCAACCATGTTTCATGGAAGAAAAATAATTGTAAGGGAAGTCTTGGAAAGTAAAGGCAAAAAAGCTAATGAGCAAACTAATACAAACAACATACAGCCACCACCAGCACCAGCTGTACAAAAAAGTGTACCACCGCCCATAAATAAGCCTCTCCCTGAACCAGAACCACCAGCTTCGACACCTTTATCTGTAGATAAAAATGACATGTCTCCTATTGACAAGCGTGGCAATAAACGCAAGTTTTGGCCAAGAAATGAGAGACCTGTAGACCAATTCAGGTATACTCCATCTAAGCATTGGAAAAGAATAATTATGTTAGTACATTCAATTATTGCAGGGAGATTCCACCATTTTATGAAGAACCATATCCACCTTATCCATCATTTGTACCACCACCTTTAAATGATAGGCCAGAGAGAAATGACTGTGAAATAATTGTTGTATCAAAAGCTTTAACGTAATATGAAATATAGATATATAGTATTCTTATTAAGAAAAATTGTTGTAGGGAATATGCCGAATATATTGAACAAAAACTTAAGTCAAAGGGGTTAATTGTGGATTTACTATTTCCAAATGAAGATGTGCCGATAGGCAGAGTTTTAGCCAACATATCCAGTCGAGGATGTTTGTATGCAATCCTTGTAATGCCACAAAATGAAGAACATCGAAGTCTTACACTAAATATACTACATGGAATACCACAAGGTAAATTTTTATTGTTTATAATGTTTAGAATTTCAAACAAAGGAGTAATATTGGAAAAAGTTTCAAAATACAAATTATTTCTCCCTTTTGTTGTGTTGTGTATATAGTTATGTATAGAGAGAGAAGATTTTAATATGTACAGCAATTAGTAGAGTTGGCACTACAAACGTTTAGTCATTGGCATATGCTTGGAAAAAATGGAATCGATATAGCAGATGTTATAGTAGAGAGACTGGCAGTGACCTATCGCTCATCGGATCGAGTGTACACCCTGTTTGCACAAATGTGTTTATTGTATTAGGAGCCTTGTATGGTTTAGTTTAATAATGTGTCAATTATGAACGTTGTAAAAGTAAGCCTGGATATACAAAGTACAAAATTTTGTTGGTGAATTTCCATGTTTAGTACACTATGAGACCAAAATAATTTGGAAAGTTTTCATGTTCCAACATAAATTTGAATGTAGAAAAACATATGAGTTGAGGTTGAACAGCCAATTTATAGTTAATTTAGGATTAACACTGATTGTGTGTAATGTACCATTTAATTCATAAGATGAATAATTTTTCTCTTTCTGGAATAAGTACTCGAACTGGAAATTATCTACTCGAACAATTTTATGACAAAATATAAAATTAGTGTGCGATGAAATTGAAAGCAGCATTAGGTCAGAAAATAAAAAAGTCTGGTTATGTACGGACAGGTTGACTGTTATCAAAAAATATGTTCTTAACGCCAGTTTTAATTTTACTAGCTACCAAAATACTAAAAAAAATACTACTGAAGCGATTACAAAGGAGGTGTTAAATACAATGAAAAAAATTTAAATTTCAAAAAGCCAACTCTTAATATTGCAAACATGCTTTCTGTAGGCCAGTCTTTTAAACAACATTATGGTAACTTGTTCTATGTTACGTGTAATATCCAATCATTACATCTTGTGTTAGAAACTATGTAGAGGTGTTGCCTAGCGCTAATGGCGCCTATAAAAGCAGTATTTCTAAAATTCCCAAAGCGTATTTGCAAATTTCGCAGACAGTGCTTCGACAACTCCAAATCCCCACAGATTCTTACACGCAGGGAATTATGGTTACAGACAACATTTGATTACGTTCCGCATTTCTAAAAAATTAGAACAGTTTGACTGTAACTAAGCAACTGCCATAAAAAAAATCAAAATAAATTGCAAGATGCTCAAGTTGAAGCAAATTTACCATTTATTTATAAGAATTACAATAGACTAGTTGAAGCACAAAAAGTTACAATATTCTTTGTTGCCATTAGTGGAGTCGATGCAGATAGTGGACACTGTGCAAACACAGCTGCATGCATTCAGCGAAGCAACATATATTCATTTTTTACCAGATTAAAGCATTTATTTGCTGATAGTGGGTTCGCATATCTATTAAGTATTTACAAAAATTACATAAGGAAACTGTTAAAACGTACCTGGTGCTGCAAATATTTCACTGATCTTATCCACTTTGTGTATCTGCATACTGAACGCTGCTAAAAGGGCTATGTGTTTATTCACATTTATTACCTGTTAAACCCCTCGCACGTTTTATATATAATGGTTATTCAAGCATTAATTTGTCTAAGAATTAATTTGATGTTCAAAAATCAAAAAAGTTCTTTGGTACTTTTTACAATTAATTTGCGTTAACACTAAAGTATGTAACTATAAGTAATATAATCATTTGTATGTTTCAGAACATAGAAATATGCCAATAGAAGATGCAATAATATTACTTACAAGAAATTTTGAAGCATATATGAAAGGAGAAACATTTGAAACAGAAGGACGTGTCGCTTCTTTAGCAGAAAAACATCCTGAGGCTATGCAGGTAAATCAAGAAGGGAAGAAGGAAAAATAATATACAACATGTAATAAACTGTTCTTAGATGTTACTCAATCTCCTGGCAGAAAATCGGCAGTTGGCAGTGACTCAGTACGACAAGGTGATAAAATACCTTCAAGAAAGAAAAGAGCTTCAGAAAACATATGAAGGTGACGAAGATAATGAGTCAAAAAAAGAAAGTGAACCAGATAATAAGCAGGCGGAGCTGCAAAGTCGTATAATGAACATATTAAATAAATCTGCGAGCGATTCCCCAAAATCATCAACGCTAACAACAACACAAAGTGGATCCACACCATTACTAAATGATCCTTCAGTACAAAAGGCTTTAGACAGTTTACTATCTGGAGATATGTTTAAAAGTATCAGTGCAGGAATCTAATTACTATTGAATGAAGTGAAAAAAATATATATTAAGTTTTAGAATTTGTTCTAAAGAGACTCTGACTTCCTCAAATATTACTATCTCTTTGGTAGTATAATTACCTATATATTATAATAACAAATATATGGCAGAATTTTATAATTATAAATTTCAATTATTTTTAACTTGATGGAAACTCGTTTGAGTTATTAATATTCTATGCATCAATTATGCTTTAATTAAATCACCAATTATATTTGGCCTACGTCTGTCAACCTCTAGCAATAATAATATAGAATCTATTCTTAAATCAAATTGCAAAACATGCGTTACATATACACAGATTTATGCTGCATTATCCAGTTTGTAGATAAAAGAGAACTGCTTACGTCTCAATTACCTGAAGGGAAAATTGTAGAAAACGAAAATGATATACTATAGTTTTCATAATATGATGAGTAGATTATATAATACAATTAATTATGTTTCTGTCGCATACACACGCAGAAGTATGGGCCTAGATATGTTTACAAATGAGAAAGAATCATTCCTTACCTCTAGTTCAATCGTTATATTTGAAAAGAATGCTATGTCTTCGTAAGAAAAATATCTCCTACTGTATTCATTAAAATAAAGGTAAATTTGGCATTACAATTAAAAATGTGACTTGTTAAAGATTCCATTCCTGTGTAAAAGTGTCAAGGGTATTTATTATAGTACAAAGTGGGGGAGATATCACGCGGAAATTCATTAGACGTGGGTTGAGGATGTCTCCAACAAAATTTGAATATTTCCCGCTGACAGCATGAGTCTGTATTCCATAACATATCTGGCGACTATTGTGTCATGAAGTCTTGTGTGGAAGTTGATAACACCGGCACTGTAATCAGCTTTTAGTTGAAATCATTATTGCAAACTAGCGTTTAATAAAACAATACGTTTATTTTGTATTAATTTTTTTAAGATATATATATATATAATACTTTTTACAATTGCAAGTGTATATTGTTTAGATATACGTTATATAGCTGAATCGTATAAACCTACCTGACAAGAAAAATGGATTACCATTTTAGTAACTTCTGTAAGTATAAAACCAAAGTTTGTTAAATAATATAGAGTGAGAAGGCTCTTACTCTATATTTATCAAGTGAGTTTTTAAATAATTTTCCTCTGTTTTTAGGAGTTATTCTATTAGTTTTTCTTGCTTGTTTTTGTCTTATTACGTTGAAAATGCTTTAGGTATTTAAATCAAATGAATGTGCCATTGATTTCAGTGACAATAATAATATACAGTCCTCTTAAATTGTATTCAAGAACGATATAGCAGCTAAATTTTTGTTTCCTATAGAGATCAAGCTATCGATTTCGATGTAATTGAACTTTCGGTTAAAATGATTAGAAAAGGTGTAGCAGAGTTGATCAATCTGAAAAACATTACTTTAACGTCTCGTATCTCTCATAATAGAATATGCATATACTTATCTTCGAAAGAAGTCTTTGGATTTCTCATACTCTCCTAAAGGCATACATTTAGATAATACCTTTATCCCAGCTCGAAGGCTTGTTTCTCTGACTAAACGTATTATTATGTCAAACGTCTCGCCAGAAAAGGAAGTAAACTCAACGTAGTATCTCCTGTTACATTCATAGGGGCGAAGGGTTATAAACATATTTTTTGGTTTTCATTGTTAAGTTTATGTAATTATTCAGGGTCTCGAGAAAATGCCCGATTCACTATTCATCCATTTTCCTGATAATGCACTTAGAGTGTTTGTAACATCAAAGAAAAAGATATTTCCAAAAGTAGGATATATTCCATCTAAATGCTCATCAAGTACCAGCAATTTAATAATTACAGAAACAGTGGACATAAGTACCATAGCAATTTTCTTATAGTCCCTGACCTTCTTCTACAATATTAGCGAGGAATTATCTACACACCAATGTCTAGATAAGTTGAATAACAGTGATTCTTCTAAAAAACGTTCAGTGTCGCTTATTCTCACAGATTCAGAATCTACCTTGTTTTCGATCGAGGCATCTAATCTTCAGCCAGCATTTACGGTTGAAATCATGTCCTGTTTTCTGAATTTGAAGATGTTTTCTCTGATAAAGTCGAGATGATAGATTTTTATAATTCCTATGATTTTTAACCAGGACACCTGTTAATGGCTAAAACATACAGTAATGATATTGACTTTTAGATTTACTTATTCGGATTGTGCGTACAATGAGGTCTAATAAACCCTATTCAAATATTGGAAAAGCCCTGGAAAAACTACCAAGTTCTTATATCGCAGGAGGATACTGGGAGTAGATTATCTCAAGGTGGATTGTTCCGACATCTCAGAATTTTAAAATGCTATAGAGTTTTCACTAGCGTTACTTTTAACTTGTTTTTTCCTCGTTTGCTTCATTCCGTACCTTCAAGTTTTTCTCTCGTTTTATTGTATAACTACACCTCCGCTATGACTAATAAAAACCTCAATATCATTTAGTGGAATGCGCAATCATCTAAGGCAAAACAAGCCAATTTTAGGGGAAGAACTTGTTGATAGTACTGATTTAGGAAACTTGATGTAAAGACGCAGATGAAATCCATTTCAAAAACTTTAAGCTGTCTAGAGATGATCGCGAGGAAGTATACCGCGAGGTGTAACCAATTTATTTAATAAAATCATTAATTTCTATAGAAAACTCCCATTTATGGGGACCCAAAAAACGCGTGTTTCTCATGGTGTTGGTGAAATTAATTCACAAAGAAAGACATGTGAGACAAAAACGCTAAACACGGACATGTTTTGCCTAGGCGGCGCTATCAGCGCGGTTCCGAGCAGTTTTATGTTAAACATATATAATTTTCTCGCTGCTTCTATCGCCATACTTAACCCTATGATACAAATGAATATTCCTGGCGCTAACTAGTGCCAAAAGAAAGAAACACTTGTCCGCAAAGTCATATAGCGAAAAGGAGTGGGTACAGTTTCCCACCCTTCTTTCGAGCTTGAGATTGCTAGTTCGCTCCAAAGGGGCAATGCACACGGGAGGCTTTATACGTGGAAGTGCAAGATCCACCTCTTCAGCTGCGGGGGAAGTGTTTGGTGACCAAGTATGGAGTAAAGTTGAAGATTAAAACCCACAACGCAATTTTTAATAGTATTCGTCGTTTATCCACCTTACATTTGACCATTCCATATTGGTCAAAGAAAAAGTCTTTCTTGCAGGAGCTTATTCATGTATCGATATATTTCGAATTCAAACTATATAGTTGATTAGCCAAGTATTCTGGCAATATGTTACACTAGACCCAACTTTGTAATTATACCGGCTATCGCGTGAAGGTCAAAACACTCCGCTCAGAGATAGTAAATAATTTCATCGTCTCCACCACTATCTGCACTGATGTTTCTAAACTGAAAACTCGTTATAAATAGAAAAATATGCCAATAATAACGTTAATAATTAGTTTTTTTTTTAAATTCGCTTAAAATCTTAATACTTTTATTCCCGCCGTTTAAAGCATGCAACGTGGTTCACAGAATTTTTAGGCAAATATTACCGCCAACTTTAGCTAAACGAAACCCGTTATGCAGTGACATACAGCGCCTAAGTAGTGTGCAACCATACACGTCTCCATTATATTTGTGACCTAATTCATTGATCTAATGTCTCCGTTTCTTCCCTGCTGTGTATGCACGTATGGTACATCGTATTACGGGTTATAATGCATTTTTACTTCATTATATGGGAGAACATTTTAAGAGAATTACATTTCATCAAGAATAGTAATATGTGAAGTTAATCAAATCTTCGGAGCGCCAGATCCCACCCAAGCCAATGCGGAAACCTACCGCATTCCCCCCAGTGGCAGTAATTTCACTTAGAGGAATTTTTGTATTTAATTTTACCCGTGCATGTGTTGCCTTTGGTGGAACAAATTTAGTCATTTATGCGCACCACCGTTTTCAGTCGCAAAAAGATAGTGGATGTGTTTGTAGCTAAAACTATAACTTATTTTACAATATTTTATATTTATTATAGGTACGTCTTTAAAAAAATATCGAGCAACATAAATTGAACATTTGCCAAACATTCAAGATTAGGGCGTTTTTAGAATATACACAAAATTGGTGTTTTTATCAATGTGCATGTTTATTTGTTTTTTTGCAGATTATAATGAAGAACATTCATTCTAAACATTCTAAACATACCTTCTACCGTAAGTGTGGTGAACATGGAAGTTGAATTAGTAGATATTGCGAATATGGATACGTATTCGTCATTCTCCAACGCTTTTTATTTGTAATATCGACAAAATTTAAGTAAATCAAATTAAATATTTATTAAGATGTTTACTCGTATCAGATATCTAAAATTTTTGATCAAATATGTAAGTTTTAGCTAATTTCATTGATCCACTGTATTCCAAATGAATAAATTTTATATCAATTATATTATTTTTTCCTAAATCTTCTATTCCCACTTGAAACAATTGTTCATAATGAGATACATAAGTTTATATGTTTTCTTTTTTATTAACAAAATTATGACAAATCAGCTCAATAAAAATATATTTATATATAAATCATATTTTCCCCTGAAAGATATTAATTGGTCATCTGGCGGCATGGCTTTACAATCGCACCTACACCATCCGAATGCCGCTTCTATATTTGTTCTTGTTCTATGGTTTAAAGCGGTGTATGTCGCAATTATATAGATCGAAAAAATAACTATTGTCTGATAAAGTAAATATAAGCTGATTAGTATATTTCCCAATTTAATTCACAATAGCGCAAAAATTAAATGTTTAGTTTGTGATAGATCTCTATTATGATGGAACAAATATAACACGTGAATAGAGCACAACACAAATATAAACAAACTGACAGATAGCTGAATAACCAATTGCTATTTGAGTGCCCCGATTTAGAAGTATATGATCGGCTCCTAGGAGGAGTAAAATAGTAGACGTGCGTGAAATTGCAAAACTGTACTAACAGTGTGCCTTCCGTAATCAGCTTAATGTTGGTCGTCATGATGCCATTCCGAACGGGGAAACAATTCACCTGTGGACTTATATCAAATAAGTTCTGCACTTAACCTAAAATCTTCTGACCGACTAAGGATGGTTAGAACGCAGAGAAACGTGAATGGTGTGAAAGCGCCAGTACTGCAATCTCCCAAGCGTTGATCATATAACTGTCGTATTACAAATGTCGGATCGAAATATTTGGAGGATTTTACGGAAAATCACTCAAACTACATCTTCATTAAATTATGTTAGCACAAGAGTTAAGTGTGAAAGATTTAGAAACACGTTCAACTTTTTGTCGAGATTTTCTTCAATCATTTCCCCAACAGATTCATAAGTAAACCCACGGGAATTCCACTTACGACCACACAGTTTTAAAGTTACGGTTTGGTGCGCGCTACGAGAGAAGAGGAGTGGTAGCGGTTTTCTCAAGTCGTTATTGTACCATGCTTGAGAATTTCATACGTTCCAAAGTGAATGAGTTAGTCACCGATCACGATCCCGCAAATGTGCGATTCCAAGACGATGCTACATGGTGTATTTCACGTCGTTCACTAGGGATCCTCTAAGAAAAGTTTCCACGTCCTTACGAGGTGATATTAGATAGCGTCCACGTTCACTTGATTTGATTTCTTGTAAATTTTTTTCTACGGATACAGCTAAAGGCAAGAGTTTATCCAATTAGACCGCCAAATTTGGAAGACCTAAATGGAGAAATACGGTAAGAAAATTCCGCGATTTTACAAGACATGGCCTGCAACATAAACGGAAGCTTTCGACAAAGACTTCGAGCCTGTATTGATAACAACGGCCGTTTAAGCACACAAAAATAAAAGGTTTATTTCTTTATTTTGTTTTTTATTCACACCCCAAATCCGGGCAACTATTTTACTGCACCCTGTAGTTATTAATATTTTACATGAAAGCTATTAATGAGAAAGTAGGCAAAATGGTGATGGTCACAATATTCTGGGATTGTGAGGGCATTTTGCTAATTGACTTTAAAGAGCGCAATACAACTGTGAACGGCACATATTATACGTCTTTGTTGCATAAATTAAGGGACAGTTTTCATGTAAAACGTCGTCGAAAATTGACAAAAGGTGGGTGATTATTGCACGACAATGCTCCCGTTCATACTGCCGCCGTTTCACAAGCTGCCATCCGCGAATGTAGTTTTCAAAAATTGGAACATCCACCGTATAGTCTGGGTATGCCTCCTTATGATTTTTGTTTTCTAATTTAAAGGAGATCTTAGGGGACGATGTTTTCAGGACGACTGTGACTTGCAAGCAGCTGTTATAGAACATTTTAACGGAAAAACCGGAGATTATTTTTACAAGGGTATCGAATTATTAATTAATCGTAGTAATAAATATATAGAAGTTAGGGGAGATTACATTGAAAAATAAAATTTCTTATATTATGCCAAGTTTCTTTTTTCTATATCAGGCTGAGATTTTATGGCGTCTACCTCGCAGATGTTATGCGTAAAAGCTGCGTAAACTAAAAAAGAGAAGCACAAATTTATCACTATAGTGATGCGCATACTGTAGAGGTCTCGAATTACTTCGTTCATACTTACGGTGTATGCAAATGTACTATGTGTCTTGAAGAATTTATTCTAACAAACCACAATATTCGCAAAAAAGTATCGATTTTATTGAAGACTTTTAGAAGCGCCATTTAATTTACAACGAAGCGAAGTAATTCAACATTTCTTTTGTGTACGCATCTCGCACACTTAACTTCAATATCTTTGCTCTTCTATCCTGGAAACTTGTAACAACAAACGTTTACGGTATAAAGTCAAGCAACCATATTAGACTCACCGTTCTAATACATATTTCGAATTGCCTCGTTTTGCTTCATTACAAATGCACGCCTGTCGCAGACATGACATTGTTATCGTATCACTGGGAGGTATAAATCTTGTACATCATTTATTTAATCTCCGTTGAACAATCGTATAATAAAAAGCCAAAAAATACTAAAACAAATATAACAAAACAGCGAAACTTAAAATAATAAAAATACGCACATAGTTAATTATTTTTTTCTAAAAAAATATTTTTTACTTGACGAGTAATGTACTGTTGAAATAATTTTCCAAAGACTTAGAGCGGCTTGCATAACACGCACATAAAGCATATAATTCTGAAAAAAAAAACGCTAAAAAGACATCAGAAATAAAAAGAATAGTTTCATATTTCAGATATATTTACCCATAAATTTTAAGAAAGACTACAAGTATAAGTATAGTCTTGTATTGTCAAAACGAAACTGCAGTAAGTTAAAATTTATTTCCATTACAATCCACAATACATTAAAAAACAAGAGGCAGGTATACAAAACTTGAAAACTGTCTGTAACATAATAATAATAATATGGCAATATTTGAATTTTATAAGTAAACTTTACAGAATAGGAATCATTGATACTTGATAATTGCTACTATAATAAAAATCATAAATAAAATCTCAGTAACTCTATAAAATATACAGACTATTTTCTTATCTATCTGATAGACATTCTACAGTTTCTATTAACAGAATTATTTTCCACAGAATAAATTTCTTAAATATCTAAAGTTCGGAACATCCAAATACTAACATCAAGTTTTTTTTATCGCATAAGTCAAAATAACATTAAAAAATATGCTGAAATCGAGAACCGTTTCTGTATGCAGCAAACAGGAATAATTCTTTTCCATATGTAAATAATATTTAACAACACTTTCTATGTCGTATTGACGTGTAGGAAAAATAAATCAGTACGAGAATTGTAAACAAAAAATATATAAAAGAAATCAATCTCTAAAATATATACAATATAACCTTATAATATTCACAAATCTACTCAAAAATATATTAAAAACTATCATCACTTGCAAAACTTAAACGTTGCGGCTGTAGTAGCAAATTACTTTCAGATTGGCCGTCTTCAGCTGATGGGGATGCTGGAGATTCCATTTCACTGGTTCTGCCAATTGAGGGATCAAACGCCTCTTTAATTTGACTACTGGCACCTTTAGGATCTAAGTCCGTTGCCCAACTGAAGTGCATCAGTGCCGAATCGGTATTACCAAGTTTCTTATACACCTTTCCTATTAAGTAATAAACTAGAGATTCTTTGGGTACAATTTCTTGTAATTCTACTAATTCTTTAAGTGCTTCTGTATACTTCCCTATAGCAAAATATATGGATCCCCTATGAAATTTGCAAAGTGCATTTTTAGGGTCGTTCTTAATTGCCATATTCAATGAATGAAGGGCTTTCTCAATCTTTTTCTGCGCATGTTGTACCATGCCTATATGACACATAATAACCGAACTGTGATTGTTAATTGATAAAGCTGTATTATAGTTTATTTCTGCCAACTGGAAACGTTCTTGTTTGGAATAAATTGTTCCAATACCAAACCAGGCATTGTAATGTCTTGGATCTAGTCTTATGGCATTTCTGTAACAACTCATGGCTTTATCAAGTTCTTCAGTCATAATATATTCATGTCCCAATAATGTGTAAGCGTAAGGAAAAGTTGGATCTACTTGCACTGCCCGATGCAGAAATTTTATAGCTGTGTCATGTTCTTTGTGCAATGAAAAGCAATTTCCGCTAACTACCCAAGTTATTGGGGAATTTTTGTTGATCTGTACTAAATCTTGAGCTAGAGATGATAAAGCTACTTCTTTTTGCAAATGCCATAATGCTGTTGAATATATATCCATATAGATAAGTCTATACGGTTCTCTACTGTGAATATCGCTGAAGTATTTAACACAATTTTCATAATCAGCCATTTCAAAATAAGCCAGCCCTAACATGCTGTATATCCATGTAGTATGAAATTGATGAGGCGGTAAATTATTTAATTCACTGATAGCCAATTTGCAATTAAACTGAGATAAATGAAGATAAGCTTTACCGATATCTCTCAGTAAATGCATTAGGCCCTCTGCGCTTTGCTTTTGTATTTGAACAGGATTTACCATGTTAATGTTATTTATTGCACTGTTATTTTTATTATCTATCGAAGTTACAGTTTCTGACTTTTCTTTTTTCAATCTATTTCGTGTATTTAGATCCATGTATGTGTTTATTTCATTCAAACTACATTTGGCCAGTCTGGTTTTTGTCTTTCTCGAAGGTGATTTTGGAGTAGCAAATTTGTTTCTATTAGGTGATTTATTATTTTCTTTTACTGCAGAATAGCTGCTACTGAACAGTCTCGAACTTCTTCTTACATTCGGTCCTGTTGGCATAGGTGCAGGTGTACTAGGTGTTATAGATATGGTATTAGTAACATTACTTGATTGACTAAAAACTGGTTTGATGTTCTTCAAGATAGCTTCATTGCGGTTGATTAAATTACCAACATGTGCTCGTACCTTTTTCGAAAACGACTTCTGTTCATTAGCTTCAGTCAAGGTAGGATGAGGAGTGGTAGGGGTACTATGTTCTTCTCGTTCAAATAGCATACCAAAACTAGGACTAGCCTGAAAAAATCAAAATCATCATCATCATCTTGAATATTGCAATTCCTATACAACATAAACCCAAATAAATAGTTTTGATACAAAGAAACGTCAAATACAAAGTCTTTCTTATACAAATATAAATGTACAGATAAAAAAAATAATTTGAATTTAACAGTTGCATATGGTGATAGCACATTATTTGAATCAAGAAGTCGGACGCTACTAATAACTGTGACTAGTGTGATTACCTACTTATTGCTTGCAAGTAAGGACAAACCGAATATATCTATATCTACACTTAGTATATATCTTCTAGCGATATAACGCTTTAACCGTCTTTGTACACCTGATTAACCACTTATAAAATCAGTCAATTTTTAGAAAAGAAATATATTAAAGTTATGTAAATACTTTTTATAAACATAGTTTTTTGTTTGACAAGTACGCCGTTCAATTTTATGTATTCAATTTGAGTGGCACTCTATATATCTGCAATCATGTTTATGAAATGCTATTTATTAAAATATACATAAAGTTAGATTACATTGACGGAAATATCAACAAATATAATGGTAATTCAAGACTTTACATCCATTCACAGCTCATAAAATATAGACGACGGGAACTAGCAATGAGTTATAACTACTAGAGTTCGAATTTTAGACAAAAAACATATTCCTTAGTATTAAGAATATAAATCTAATATTTGGAATATGATCGAACTGTAAAGAAATAACGAAATTAACAAAAAATTACATATTTTACAAAAAGTTAAAATGCAAAATATATATATAAATATCATGCATAAAGTGAATATTTTTTCTGATTAAGAGTCAATAAACTATCAAAGTCTAAAATTCCAAAACTAATCTTCTGTCAATGGGGATAAGAAATTACTCCGGCTAACTGAAGATAAAGAAAAAGTGTTCCGCAGGCCTGTGAAAGAGCGGAAAGTTTTCATAATGTCATTTGAATTTTTTCATAATTTCAAACAAAAGTTTTACTTATTTATTAGCAAACTTTTTTTTACTTTTTCTAAGGCCAAACAAGGCAATTAATCATTATGCTAAAATAACATTTATTTTCAAAGGTAAGCTGTGAGAAAAAAATCACAAGCAAATCAGCACGTCATCACTGAAAAGAGAAACAAAGTTTTCCCGGATTTCTTTGCGACATTATCTAAATCATGCAATCAAGAGTATTTTTATTTGCGGTTTTGTGAAGCGTTGATAAGTGCAAATATACCACTCAATAAGATAGCATCCTATAAATTTGAACAGTTTTTAAGAGCTTTGCTACCAAAATATAGCCCTTGAAATTACATTCAAAAAAGGATATGTATGCTCGATTTACAATAATCTGATTATAAATATAAAACGCCGCATAAAAGATTAGTTTTTATACATTACTGTTGGTGAATGATGATGGTGGTCGGTATATTGTAAATTCATTAGTTAATGAAAACATTTTGTCAGCATTTTCTTTTTTGATTAGTACAAAATAGTTGAAGAAAAGTAGTAATTTGGAGATTATTCGCCTTGTTAATAAAACTTTAATTACGTTTTTTTACTCTAAATATACTGCCAACCAAGAAAACTCTCCATTAGAACACCGAAGCAGCAACATATGTGTATGATCAAAACAGGGATAACTTATTTATTTTTTGCAAACATCTTATTCAGATTATTAGATGCCAGATTCTATTAGCCAATTCTTTAATTACGAACGAAAAAAATATATACTGCATTATTCACATGTAGTTATGTTTATCGTATTTATAATTCTGTCATTGCTTTTTTAATTTCCTGCGGACAGCTAAATGGCTTAAACAAACAAGTCCACAAAAAGCACCGATTGTAGATCAAAAGCATATTTTTGGCACATTTTTCCTAGAAAATTTAACATATACGTATATTTTTATTATTTTTGGTATTATAAAAATCAACATTCTAATAATTATGCCTGCCCCCGTGAGATTCAGCATTTGCGAGACATGGAAACTGATAAGCAAGTGGATAAACACCGAGTTAATTGTAAAACTATAGACTAGGTTTGCAACTTTCGATATTTGGATAAATGGATGTTGTATTTCAATTAAACGAATTGGTATAGACTTCTTGTATAATGGGAATTTGGTTTCAATTCTCAATGGGATATTCTGTACAAGTGTCCCACCGAGAACTGCAACCATCGATGTCTGAAAAAGTATGAATTAGAGAAATAAAAAAATTAGTTCATTTTAGTATGACTAGTCGAAGCGAAATATTTGTATGTCGCTTTCGGTTATACCGGAACTCGATACCAACTTGCTTATTTTAAATAAAACACCTGCATGTTATTGCATTTTTGAATTCGACTTAAAATTTTAAGTGAAGTTGATATAGCATTCTTTATCGCTGCAAGCGACTATTTTCGAGTTATTTATTTATTTAGAAAAAAACGACTATGTAGCCTAAATAAAAAGCTGTAAGTTTCTCATATGCAGTTTCTTGTTTCTTAATACACTTTTCAGGTTTATCAGCGCATCACAGCACACTCCAAAATTTTGCTGATTGTACAGAGTGTCTGAAATGGTCTTCACGGAAGAGCAACTTCAACATATTCGTATCTTACCCTGCAAAAATAGAATAAATTTTTTATTATATTTCCTATATCTAATTATAACCATTTTCGTTATTTGGAAGAATTAGATTTTTATTTTCTTAATAATGCATTACGTTGGCCAAGACTAGTAACTAAAACAAATGGTTACTTAGGCCATGTCATTAAGTTCCCTATGCATACAACATGTCGTACCATTTAAATTACATCCATAGAGAATACAATCAGATAATTATTTATGGAGAATAAAATAGAACCCGTACTATCAAGAAGATATCCCACGTTTACCGCTCGATATCCGCAAAAGCGGAAATCAAAGATCGCTGTAATTTGTGTAAAATTTTAAAGACTTATTTTTTTCTTTTGAGAATTTTCGATGGTGCCATTACGACAAGGTTCGATATTGGAATGTTCAATCCAGAGGATTTTAACAAAACATCAATTTCATCACCTATCGCTTATCAAAATTCCAATTTTTAAATTCTTATGAAAAAGGAACAGTTTTGCGAATTTATTTACACCAGAAAGACAATTCATAAAAATATATATGGAGGCCAAATCTGAAAAAAAAAGTTTTCAACAGACATATCTAAAGTAAAAGAAATTACTCAAACTGAATTTTGCTCAACACAAACTGCATCGCATTTCATCTACGTCAATACTCAAAAACATGTCTACACGAATACTAGTTAATACGCCCCCAGGGCTGCGCCGTAGCTTTGTGACGCCTGTGTGCAATAGGTTCGAAAACGCCCATTTCAGTTTTCAAAAAACTGTTTTATCAGTTATATTAAATAAAAAAGATGAATAGAAGCAAATATATATAATAATAAATACAATATAGATACTAGAAAAAGCTAACCAAACAAATATATAACTAAAAAAAGATTCTCTTTAACTCAAAAAAATACTCTTCAAAATGTGAAATATAACTCTGACTCTGTTTAAAATAAATAGAAAGTAAACACAATAATAACAAATAAGGCTAGAATTACCAATTTTTACATGCACTTAATTGTATAAAGAAACAAAGATAAAATGTCATTTATTAACAATAATTATTCTAAAAATAAAAAGATTTCTGTCAGATAATATCACAAACAAATAGGAAATATACATTCTATAATCTACAAAAAGTCAACTCTTCATGCTTTTGATTCTAATTTTTTTTATATATCATGAATATCTATTTCATCTAATATAGAGGACTCTATGGAGATGACAGATAAATTTGACATCCATTCTTGGCTCATGGTAGACCTTAAACATGTTTTTATTACTTTCAGATTTGAAAAAGAGCGTTCTACAGTTGATACAGATGCTGGCAAAGTGGACAGAATGTCAATAGCAATTGTTAAGTTTGGATAAACTGCAGTTAAATAGTGTAAAAATATAAATTCTAAAGTTATAATATCTTTTTCAAATACCTTAACATGGGCTCTGTATAATTTCTTCATACAAATAATCTGCCTTCATACTTAAACTCATTAAACTTCTTTAAAATTCATTTTTCTTTCAACTTGCTGTAGAAAACTTGATGTGAAGTTGTATCATATAAAATGTCATACACTTGTGGTAAATTTTTGTACAATAGCTTTATAGCATTAATTCTACTAGACCATCGCGTATTAGATAAATATTTTAAAGCTTATTTTTGTAGAAGCGTTGTTTTACGTCATTGGAACGTTTAAAGGGCGCTGAAAAACATTTATACAATTCTTGGACAGCATCAAAAAATTAACTGTTTCATAATTAACGCTTGCATTATCATTAACCATTAATTTTAATATGTAAATAGCACATGGCATATAAAAGGCTTGTGGATTCAGATCAAGAAGAATCCTCTGCAAGCCGGTGTTTTCACCGCGCATATTGGGGTCACTATCTTTGCTCTATCCCTTCAGATTACTTCCATCTAAATTATTTTTTAACTCTTCTAATATAAAGAACTCAAACCAATACTAGTCGCCCGAAAATTGGACAAAACATTAAATTGTTAACGTATTTCTAATTCGTTAGAACGGTGTCAAGGTGGATAAAACGAATATTTATATGCCCCGTATGTGCAATACCGGGTGTACAGTCTAGTATGATTGAGAAATATCTACTCTACTTATATAAGTCTAAAATTGAATTTTGAATGCGCTTACTACAACAGATACAATTTCATTTTGAACTTTATCGCTAAGAAAAGTGAGCATCTGTTTAACTTGTGAAATAGCTGTAACAAGTTAAATGTCTTTTAAAAAATGTCCGTTGTTATTTTCAAGTAATATACTTACGCAGAAAAAGCTAAATTTTATCTACATAAAATTGGACAACATATATACTGCATGATATGAAAATTGTAACACCAAAAGGGGGTGCGAATTTTTTTACCAAATTGGCATAAATGCATAACTATTCAAAAGCAATGTAATAATTGGTTATAGTTTAAAAAAATGAACAAAAGAATAACACAATTTGATTTTATTCTTATAAATAATGTGTTGTCCTCCCCCATTTAGGTTCACACTATCTCATTCTTCATGGCATTGATTCCAGTAGGTAGTGGATGTCCTCTTAGGGCCTGGTGTCCAAAGCAACTTGCAATTCATATCGGAGAGTTCCCACTGTTTGCGGAAAATTCACTAGGTTCCTCACTACTCTTCCCATAATGTCTCACGTGTTCGATTAGCGAAAGGTCGGGAGATCTGGGTGGTTATAGCAAGATATTGGCATGGGCCCCTTCGAACTGATTTAGAAAAGTTATTACTATATAGGGAGGGGCATTATCTCTTTGGACAAGTGTGTGTTCGAGCTGCTGAAAATATGGAAGAGTTTGGGGCTCTATCATCTTTGACGGACACCAACTGAGAGTTACTCCCATATACTATAGCATTCCGCACCATAACACCCAACGTTCGGTGTATATGTCTTTCAACAGAAAATTGAGTATCCCAACATTCGTCTGACCCTCATGTATCCCTATATAAAATCGTACTCGAAATTCATCGCTGTTTTCTACTGTTCCACTGTTTTCCACGCTATGTTACCTTTTCCAGTACGCGTTCCAGTGTATTCGTACCACGTCCAACGTTGCTGTCGGTGTTGAGCCGTAAGTGACACAAGACGTGGTCGATAGGATTGCAAGCCGAAGGTGACAATCTTGCACCTCATTAGTACTTCTTCGGTCCCCAGTCCCCATTTGAACTAGCCATTTTTTAGTCCACGACTGATAACAATGAATGATGACGGATTGGTTACGGTTAAAGCGATTTGCAATTTCATTGGACGAAAAGTTCCCTTCGCGAAAGCCAACAACTCGCCTTCTGTTTAATTCACTAATTGGCGATAATTTCCACATTTCCGCACTCTAGACATAATCAAACCCTTAAAAGATGTTGAATAAAAGTATGACAAGAGCAAACGGAGAAGATTGAATCAAAAAATATGAGATGTCGGATATGCCATGACCACTTAATCTATTGCAATAAAATTATAATCAATTATTAGTTATACGTTTCTGTCAAATTTGATCAAAAAAATCGCACGCCTTCCTGGTGTTGCAATTTCCATGTTGTGTAGCATATCATTACCTTAATTACAATATACCACTGCTGTTTTTCAATGTTAAGAAGTTTTTGATGAGCACTATAAATTGTACTTTTATTGTTTCAAGCTTGACACAGTTCTGTCCGTTTTTGACAGTTACTAAAGTGGGAGGCGCTTAAATACATTACTAAATGTTACCAGCCGTTAAATCCTCGACAAATTATTTTGTTTTCTTGCGAGTCAAAAAATTTATCACAAAAATAAAAAACCGCACTTTTAGAAATCGAGTGAAGTAACCTATTTTTATGATAAACCGCCATTTTTAAGCACCTTTCATAACTGGAAGAAAATCTTCGTCCCGACGAATCATGAGAAAAATTAGTGTATAATTTTTTTCGGGTACTTTCAACTAAAATATGTACTTCGAGTCTTTAGCGAAAGTCCTGGATCATCACAAGTAGCATATAATGACTTTACCTCGGTCGAGTCTTCGTCGGTGTAGGTATCACTCGTTGTTAATTATTTACATTTTCATTCACTTGGAAGCTGGGCACCAGATTGGGGTAATTGTTGGTTTTCTTGATTTTGAATGCCAGTTGACGTTTCCAAAGTTGGTCTCGATGGAACAGGAAAAAAACTGCGTTATTTTTGTAGCGTTTTTGTCACGCTCCTTTTCGTTTTATCGTATTAACTAAATTTTGATAACCCCATAGTTTGTTTCCTTCGTGAAACATTAAAAAGATAAGAATAATTTTCATAAAAATGTGTTAGAGTTGTGAAAACCTAATTATGTTTTTGTAATTTATCTATATCTAGATTTCAAATATCAAAAATGCTGCTATACTTTTATAACAGCACAGCACGATGAAAGGTTTTCAATAAAAAGAAAGACTATAACTACGTAATTTGATTTACTTTCCTAAGAAATTGCCAGTAAATCACTTACACTAAAGCTACGTAGAAGTAAAATAACATTATTATGAAAATTCGAGTGTGCAGTTTTGTTTATAATTTCCGTACACCGAGTCCAGATATGTCCTAAGACGAGCCTATGTAAACAATTGTGGGCAATAAGAACCTTTCCAAGGCGTGATGGCTTCAATTCGCAATCTTACTTGAATCTTGATTCGAATGAAACGTTTGTTTGTGTTGCGTATTTTAAAAGTTGTTGGCAACTAATTAAAAAAGTTCTTGAATTAGGATAAACGTCATTTTCTGAACAAAATTTTATTGATGGTAGTAAAATCGTAATATTATTCCATGACAAAACATTTAGTTCTTTGAAACAATATGTGAGAAAGTAGTAAGTACTCCTTTATTTAAATTATTGTAATTATAATATTGAATTAAGTCAACCAATCAATCCTAGAAACTTGTCGGTGGAGACCGTTGTGGAGTCTTCGGCGATTTCCTTTGGTAATGAGGGGTGTTTTACTAATATATGTAGATAAAAATTAATTTGAAACCCTTATTGAACAATTATCTGCAACATTTTCTACTGATACTGTTTGACCACATAATTCCAACAAGAAAACAAAATAAACTTGTCGCCGGAACTAACATTAGAACGGCAAAAACTAAAAGACATTAACTGGTTATGCCATAGATTGATTAATGAATGCCTAAATAGCTGATATAAAATGAACAAACGTATGGTTAATAAAATTCGTACAAAAAATCCATGTATTATGATAATTAATTTGTAAAACCACTAATAAATCGAAAACATTAGGGAACACTGTCAATAGAGTAAATGGTCACACCATAGTAAAGAAGCAGCCCATAATTAAATATAAAGATCAACTTGTTACACATATCAACGATATAAATTTTTTAGACATTATTTTTTAACTGTTATATGTTTCGCAACAGCTAACTCTGACGAGTTGTGTACAATGATCATACCGATGTTTGCGGTTCTCCTTATAGAAACCGTATACAAAATGTGATAGTTTTCCCAATAAGGAATTTACTGGTTTGGATGAAATAATGCCACAGTTATAAAAGAATGTTGTATAGAAATTTCCGAACATCTTGCGTATTTAATTAACCTCTCAACAGCCAGTGGCAAATTTCAGTCAAGTCAGGCATCAGTCGAATGTGTTTTTAGCAAACTTCAAAATAAATGTTCACACCCTTAAAAAGATATTTTCATATAGAACATTTTTAAATATCTATTACAGGTTCGTGTACTTATTATCATTACTGACATATAATCTTATAATCTGGAGCGAAGCCAAAGTTATAGATTGTATTTTTGTATTAATAGTTGTTTTTATAGTACAAAGAGTGTGTGTTGTATGAATTGTTAATTGCTAACTAATGTTAGTTCTGGTATTGTACTACAATGTTATTTACAGATTGGATTTCTTTCTGCTTTATTCTCTTTCTGTACTATGACTGAATTGTCTCATACTACTATTGTTATCGGTAAGATGACATGATACAATAATCACTCAATTAATAACTCTACAAAATTCTTTATGTGATCAGTAGATTATTAGTAATGACTCCTTTTTATGACCACCTCGTTCACACAATTTAACGGATTTAGACTTTTTCGTTTCAATTAGAAGTACTACATGGTACTTGATAATGCTGTGTAAATATGTACTAAAATGGTAGTTCGCTATGGAATGAAACTCAATAATAGGTTTGTCCCTTTGAGTTATTGTTTCAAGAAATCTGAAGTCTTTAAAATTCTCAAATTTGTGTTTGATAATGCCTATTGACGGTTTCTGTTCTTATGGATATCGAACAGTGCATCTAATACATTGTCGTTGTATTATATTGCATTATGCATAAATAGTTCTTAAATTTTCATGTAATTTGTTTTATACAAAATATGTATAAATTGGCGCAAAAGCTACACGCAGCAACAGCTTTTGTTCGATTTTGAAACGAAAACCTTAAAGTTAAGATGTAACTATGCTTCGTATGTTTTCAAGAACCACTTGGAAGAAAAATATATTTGGCAACACGGCACTTGTATACAATTTTAATAATAGGTATCGTAATATCTTCCGAATTTCAATCTTTGAAAACATTTTACTCATAATTAGTAGTACCGGATGGGTGAATTCTTGTTGTAAATTCTAAACATAACGTGAGATATGATTTTTTCTTGAAATTATGTCAAAATATTCAAAAATTCTAAGTTACAGTGTATTTTATAACAGAATTGATCTGTTTCGGAAGTATTCAGCCAGCCACTCTCAAGACGATTTAGTAGATAAATTAGGCCTGTGATTTATTGTGCTTAATGTCTCCAGTTGTAACGTATGTAATGTTCTTATTTCTATCATATGAGCATTGCCATTATAGAAACGCATATCGTACATATTGATATACTCTTTGAATGTAAGATGATAAAAGAACGATACAAAAAAGCAAGAATTATTCAACATTACGAAAAAGCAGAGCTTACGCAAAATTATAACACTAAAGTAGCATCGAATACATAAAATTTGAATTGAAATTAAATTAGAATGCAAACTTACTGTTCTACAACGTTACCAAATGTATGTTTCGTGAAAGTAAGTTAATGAAAAAATGTTAAAAACAAACTTCGAACTCAAAAAGTCCGAACTTAGAGAGGCTCGTGAAGATGTGAAGCGCGGCACAATATTTTAATGTTGAGATTTTCGATTCAGAACCGAACGAAGTGTCGCTGTGTATAGCTTTTGCGCCAATAGTGGTCTTGGCCAACTTCATATAACTGTACAAAAATAAACATCCATTTACTTATAATTAGATACATATATGGACTATAACAGTTCCGTTTGAAATTTTCGGCATCCAGTAGTTTTTTGAAATCAATCTGTAACGTTTACTTTGACCCTATATAAAAGTAACGTTTTTGTAATGTATTAAAAAATAAGGAAGCGTTTGTGAGAAACTTAGTTTCTATCTGGGCTGCATTCATCAATTTTTTGCAAAATTAAACAACTTGAAAACAATTATCTGTAGTAGTGTAGAGGATGTCACAAATACTTAACTCGAAATTAAAAATACAAAAATATACAGGTGTTCTATTTAAAATAAGCAAATTACCACTGGTTTCTGGTATAACCCGAAGCGATACACATGCCAATAAATTGTAGCCCAGTTTTTCCCACAAATTAGCAACATTACAAATGTTAAGATTTCCCCAATTTCGTATTTTTCCAGATCGATAGTTGCAATTCCTAGTAAGATGTTTTGTACAATTGAAGGTAATAAAACTTTACCATAAGCGCAATCATAAAGCAAACTATAGAGAGTTCGTAACACGTCCCGAAGCGGACGATTAATTTTGTTATTCGAAAAGTATTTTTTTAATTTAGTGCGGATATATAGTTAAAAGTAAATTTATTATATTTTCATTATTTTTCAATCTCGTTCCTCAATACATGTAAATAACCACCATCCTTTAAATTTTCTCTTATAAGAAATATGTGTTGTACTATTAAGACAAAACGTTGGTTCATTAGAAAAGACTTTGATTCACCAAATTTGTCTTTTCTCTGATAAATTTTGTCATTAGTTCGCGAAGTGTAATAGTTCAGTCAACGCATGAACAATATGCATTTTGAAGGATTTTAGTTTTGCAGATTTTTTAGAATTTGTGGGAGGATTCCGGGAATTTGTTCCATTTCCGTTGTAAATGCGTAATCATTTTCTTCAGTTGTTGTGAAACGGTCATGCTGGCGTCCTCTTCTTCTTGGGCGTGCAATTCTTAGTACAGATTTTACTTGGCAAAATGCCTTTTGAATACTGACTTAGCTATTTGGATAAACAGTTTTAAATAAAGTCCTTCAAAAAACTATTGGCGGTCATCATATCTATATATCAACAAGATATTATTTCGCCCACATTCTGTTTTACTGCCATGTTGATTAATCACCAAAGCCAAAAAGAATGATATCAACAACTTGTGACAATAATTACATAAATTTTCAGACATCTTAATTTTACGCTATTAGTTTTTTATCTTTTCTATTTTTTTTTATTAACAACAATAAAAACGTGGAAAACAAAATATAATAAATTAGTTATTTTTAACAATAGAACCATAACCTATTTCAAAAAAGGTACTTCTCAGCTAACCCTATACATTGCAAACTATGCAGTAAATATATTTCTTGTAATTAACATAATTATGAGATATGTAAATATCTGCAAAACGGCAATAAGTAAGTATTGGTTGTTCAGCCTCTATTGTTTTAGGCAATTAAATGCTAGCTAAAAACTACAGCATCTAAACTTGTGCAACAATAAATGCATTAAGTGCAAATTTAATGGCAAGGAAATTCAACTTACTCCCATTGGTGATTCTAACATTCTGCATCGCAATGGTTTAGCTTTGGAAATGGGCAATAGACCAAATCCAGACATACACAATGAGTTGGTGTTTACTAACAGACTCTCTTCTGGTGTACATACCATCCTATTGTTCATATCATTTGAAGATGAGTTTGTTAATATTTGTTGAGGTGTTGTAATATATTGTGGATTATCTTGATTAGATGTGGTATTTGTTATAATAACACTTTCAATATAATTAATATTATTCCCATGACACTTTGTTAAACTGTCTAACTCATTTAGTTGGAATATGCTATTTGGATCTGGCTTTTCGGCTAATTTGCACAGCATTTCGAAACTTGACCATAAAAATGGATTTATCTTCAAAGCCCTCTTTAAAGCATCTATTGCTCTTTGTCTTCTTTCAGTTTTTGCAGCAATTTTTGCAATCAGTACTAGTGTGAATGCTGCTTGATCTTCATAAATATTAATCAATTCATCAAAACCATTTTTGGTTGAAATGTTTTCCATTATAACAGCTTCAGCTTCAGCATACCTAAAATTTACATAGTAAACATCTTAAAACTAAAGCCTTATTAGTAAAAATATATATCCAAGTTCAGTTTTAATGAGATATTTACTTTTGCATTTCAAATGCACAGCTTCCAAATAAATAACGACATTGAGGGGAATATCCATGTTTATCTTTCAAAATATGATAGGCATGATCTATTTGTCCATTTCTATAATAAGCTGTTGCTAATAAGAACAGGCTGTCATCAGATTTAACTAAAAATACAGATTACAGTGTAAACCCAAATAATATTCTTATGAGAACATACCTTCAGCATATAATCTTTCTGATAAAAATATAGCATCAGTGTAATCATAGTGATTCAAACAGTGCCATATAGTTGCCTAAAATACATTTAATTTAGTAATTAAATTGTACACTTCAAATTTACTAAGACAAGTCCTAATCAGTTATACTCACTTGCACAGGCTCTTGAATTATCATCTTTTTATTGTATAACTAGTGTAGAATACTTTAAAAACATAACTTCCTCAACTTAGGGTCTAAAATGTAATTTTTATAACTTATATATCGTCACTTATCCAAAATCCAAACTATTCAATTTGACAGCTATAAAATAAGACAGAAATGACAGACTAACCATTACAATTCGATTGTTTTTATAATTGTCAGTTTCGCCAATCCCAAAATCAATACAATGGTTAAAGACAAAATAAAGTTACGTCACATACGTTGTCTACTTTGTTTGCATTTACTATTTAAAGAGAATTTATTTCTAAGGTAGTATTCGAAATAAATAAAATTATTATTAAAATTATCTACATTATTTAGAAAATTTCTATTATTAATTGATGTTTACTACATGTTCACTAGTGATATGATCAGCAACGTTACCTGCCATTTGAATCTAATATCATTTGGAGGTACTGTCAAAATCTACAAAGAAAAAAGTTGCTTTGCACTCAATTGCACTCTCGGATTGGTATTTGGTAAGCTATCGCGTTTTCTGTGGAAGTGTGGCGTGAAAGTATGATATAATTTTTGTACTATATAATTTTTTATTCATATTTATTGCATTTTATTAAATATGCCTCCAAAAGCAAAACCAGCTGCTGCAAGTAAAAAGACCGAGCAAAAGAAAAAGGAAAAAATAATAGAGGTTTTATCATTTTATACTTATATTCTTCTTGCATGTAAATCATTACTAAATTTTAGGATAAGACGTTTGGTTTAAAAAATAAGAAAGGTGCAAAACAACAAAAATTTATCCAACAGGTAGAAAAACAAGTCAAGACAGGTGGTAACCATCCTGCTCGAGAAGACAGCAAGAAATTGGAAAAGGATAAAAAATTAAAGGATCAAAAGGAATTAGCACAATTATTTAAACCTGTGCAAACTCAAAAAGTTGAAAAAGGTATGTTGTAAATTCATAGATTATCATTAATGCAAATCAAACTTAAATAGAACCAATTCTATGAAGTCTAATTATATGCTTTATTACTGCTGTATTACACTATGTATTGCTTATCAATAACACAACATTCAAATACACCAAACAATGTTGTTTTTCTAATATTAATATATATTACTTAAGACTGATAAAAAAGGACGTTCGCAACTTAGATGTTTTATTTTTTTAAACTTGACAGTTCTATATTTTCTATTGGTTAACAACAAATTAAATTTTACTGCAAATAGTAAACAAATTTTATAACAAAGAACTAAAATGAACTTGAAGTATAATCTGTCAGTGGGAGTTACTGGTGGAAGAAAACCCAGTAGTTATAATTTTTTGCTCTTTCATTCAAATGCTATGCTATGGCTCAGTTTAATTTTCCTAAATAAACAAAAAAGAAAGTACTTGGAAAGGTGGAGACAGTTAAGTTTGTGTTCTGCCAATATCCTAGTAGTGAAGTCAGATTTTCCATATTTATATCACTTTAAGTGTATTCCTAGAGTTTTCTAAAAGGCAGCCTGCTTGGTGGACTATAATTTTATATTGTTGTGCCGCTCAATATAAATGAGTGAATAAAGTCATCCAGCTCACCCTATAGTATGATGTAATATTAAAATTCTGAGTATAACATATATCGATTAAGATCATTGATCCTTGCAAAATATATTTTTAAATGCGTAAACATTCTAAAATACTACTTATTTCAAGATCCTAAATTATTAGTTCGAAAAGAACTTACCTTTCCTTTATCTGCATATTTTCAGGGTACATAAAATAAACGAACTGTTTCTAGGACTGGATCATGTCATAGTAAATAGTATTGTTTATTCTTTCTTTACTTTTCTACTGTTCACTATGACATGGACCAATTCCAGAAAAAGTTTGTTTATTACTGACTCTGCATGAAAGCCTACATTAAAACAGTGATTGCTTTCATTAAAATTTACAGGTGCTGATCCGAAATCCATCGTGTGTGCATTCTTTAAACAAGGCCAATGTACTAAAGGAGACAGATGTAAATTCTCCCATGATTTATCTATTGAAAGAAAAGCAGAAAAACGATCACTATATGTTGATATGCGTGATCCCAATGATCCAGAAGAAACAATGGAAGATTGGGATGAAGCAAAATTAAAAGAAGTCATTGAGAAAAAACATGGAAAAGATAAAAAGATGCCAACAACAGACATTGTAAGATTATATAATTTCTACAGAGTAGAGTTGTAGTTAATATTCAAGTTCTAGATTTGCAAATATTTCTTGGAAGCCGTTGAAAAATCAAAATATGGTTGGTTTTGGCAATGTCCATCTGGTGAAAGCTGTATCTATAGGCATGCTTTACCTCCTGGCTTTGTACTAAAAAAGGATAAAAAAAAGGATGATAAAAAGAATGATATTTCATTAGAAGATCTAATTGAGAAAGAGAGAGCAGCATTAGGTGACAAACAAACAAAAGTCACATTAGAAACGTTTCTGGCATGGAAAAAACGAAAAATTCAAGTAAGACTGATACGAAATGAATTATATGCAATATCCATATTTAACTAATTCTAGGAAAAAGAAGATGCCGCTCTCAGAGAAGAAGAAAAGAAACGAAGTGATTTCAAAGCTGGAAGACAAGTTGGGTTGTCTGGAAGAGAAATGTTCAGTTTTAATCCTGAATTGGCTGCAGATAATGAAATGGAGGATGGTGATGAAGCATTTGATTCGTATGTTTACGCAGAAGATGAAGATGAAATGGAATATAAGGAATTATCACTAGATACGTTGGTTGCTGAAGCGCAAGAAGTAAGTTACTTACAAATGACTTATTCTTCCATCCAACATTTGTTTCTTTTTAGGTGGATAATAGTGGTACAATTGCTACTGATGATAGATTACAATCTCAAAAAAGTCAAGCAGATGAAGCTCCAACGAATGGTGTGAATGATGAAGCGTCTGCAATACCTATCAATGAAAATCTATTCCTAGATGAAGATTTAGATGCTTTGGATGATGAACTTAATGGTCTAGATCTAGAAGAATAAGAGTAAATACTGCTGATATAAAGGTTTATAATGAGTTTGTTTTATGATTAATTTTTGTATGTAAATAAAGTGAGAATGAAACCGAAATAAAAATCTAGCATAAACTAAAACTCTTTATTTCTTAATCACAAATTGCTTTGGAAGAAAAATTATAAATCAATAAAAGACGTCCACAGCATTTCAAAACATTTTGAGAAATTAGAGACCATTACGGTATCGTTTGTATATATTATGCTTTCCCAGTTAGCAGTAAACGCTTGTGCTGTTAAATTTAAAGAACCAAACCATACCTCTTTATCATCAGTGTATTCATCAATTAAGAAGAATTTGTGGTGCATAAATGACTGCGAATCTGGTTGTATTTTAACTGGAATACCTATTAACAGATTTAATGTTGAAGACATTCAGAATTAATACTGGATATCGTTGCATTTATTCAATACTCATTTAATTGAAAAGGCGTATTAAAATTGTACTCTGACTGCATTTATCTGTTTAAAAAAATGGTTTTATTTGATATGATTATCAATTTCTGAGTCCAATAACAGATCTAATGTTACAACCCCGTTAGTTCATATATATTTCAGAAATAGTAACTCTACTACTTCACTTTTAATAATATTCGTTCATTGCGAAGCTCATTTATACTATTATTCAACTCATTAAATAGAACCTCAAATCCAATAGAGGAGATGTCGTTCTTTGTATTATATGCTAAACTAAATTGTTCTTGTACTACCAATATTGTTAATAGTCTCATATAACTGTTATTATTATTTTACATTGACCATATGCTTACATTAATCTTCAAAGTAATTTAGTAGATTACAAACCAGATTGATAAGTATTTACCTAATTCCTTAAGATGTTCTGTAATTGAAGCAGAATGGTAATTCATTTCCCTATCAGTAATTACTCTAATCATTACGTCCCGAGAATAAGCGTCTACTAGTTCTTTGAAAATGCCATCTAACGTTACATGATAAATGCAAAGTGAGATATTGACTTTTGCAGAACGCAAGTGTTCCTTCATTGTTTGTAAATAGGTATGAGAGCATTTATCTCCACAAGATATTTCCTTCCTTAAATGTTCTGCACATTCAAAATTTTCATGTGTAATGAAAATAAATTTGAACCAGGTAGTCTCTGTAGGTAGCTGCCCTATCTTTGCTAGTTTTTCTTCATGTTCTTTTTTCTTCCAATATGTTAACAACACAGAAACAAGAGCTGTACCTAAACTTAGCCACCGCAAAACCATTATGTAGCAATAGATTGCGATAGGGTCTATAAATTTCGCTCTAAAAATGTAAAAAGAAAGTACTAATTTTGCACTAAATGTAACATATAATACCCAATGAAATCAAATGAAATACAACTCCAACCAAAAATCTAAAACAAAAGATCTAAAAATTCTGCCACTACACATTACGCTTCAAAATTCGCAGAGAATTTGTCGATCTTAATTTCGACTAAATTTGAATTTATTCACATGATATATTTACTTTTTAGGTTAGGATTGGGAAGTGTTGTTTATACAAAGTGCACGTGGCTATCATATGACAAATATTTACTTGTATACAATTTGACTATATTGGAAGTCTTTGAATATAATAATTTCAATAAATAGCAGTAACAAGTTATGGCATTATCTCAGAAACATTCTGGAAAAATTTTAGTACCGTGGTTCAACAGGTAATGACTATTGCTTTATAAATATATTTACCCATTTCGTTCGATTCTTACAGCTATGAGTGGAGGTATGTGTATTCATTAATATACTCCCAAAATAGTACAAAATCTGATAAAGAAAAGGCGGTAGAAATCTTACAAATATGGAAAGTTCGCATGCCAATATTATTTGCAGGACTGGAAGGTACTCTAATAATATTAAATGCTATGTTATATGACGATAGTAAATTTACAAGAGCAGAATTATCGTCATTTTATGCATTGGCTATTATGAGGTAAGGCACATGGCAATTATATAATGAAATTTTGATGAAACATTTAACCAGGTTCCTTAATCTTTGTGCTGCAAGTAGTGATCAGCAAGGAACACTTTTTCGAGTAGCTAAGAAAAGAAAGTTACCGGATTGGCTGGTCAGTATTCGACATGACTTGGCTCATTCACAAAAGGGTTCATCATTTTTCATGCTACAAAAAGGAATAGACTATTGTTTTGAATGGTTGAAACATGAATACTGGGAATTACAAGAAAAAGAAATTACTGATTTTATAATATCTGAAGCAGTAACAGAAAATATTGAAAATAATATACATTTATATTGCAAATACATAAATTCTAAATTATCTGGAGTAAAATTAAGTTTGTCTGTGACAAATATGTTAAAAAGTTTAAATTTGGGTAAATACTTAACATCTAAAGAAGTGCTGGAAAAGTTATTACAAGGAAACAAGCTAGCTATAAGGAAAGCTATAGATATAATTGTTGAGAACGATTACCTTTTAGTGGGAATTGGAGGTGGGTAATACTGTAATACATAACACGAAAATTGTTAAATAACATATTTCATGAATTAATATTTTAAACTATGCTAGTTTTAATTTCTTAATTTCAGATGACATACAAAAAATTCCACATTTCCATATTGAAGAATGGGAATCACTAATTCAATATGTAGATAATCATGATATGCTTATGGAGTTAATAAAGAAAATCAATTATGTTTGTACTAATAATGAAGATCTTTCTGCACAGAAAGGCTACTCTTATTGGCTGAAAGAAATACTAATTGGTCTAAATACTAAAACAGATGAATATATGTTTGAGGTATGTTGGGACTTATGATGATTATTTACAGATATTTTCGTTTTAAAACAAGATCAAAATGAATGTTTATGTACGTTTGTGTTATAGGTAACAAATTAATTTCCTTAAATTAAAATGCAATGCGATAATACGCAAAGTATAATGATCAGTTTTGATTAAATTGGGAATGACACAATAAACTAATCCCTTGCCTTGTCAACAACGGTCTTGTCGTAAAGTCAGTAGCGAAAGTAATATATGTGGTGTCAACTGGTTTATGCAAAACTGCCTCCAAAAATGTTTTACGATTTACGTAGAGTAGCGAGGTCGATACTGTAGTGGAAATTATCAAAATAACAATCATAATTAATTCTATAAGTATAGCCTGTACAAATTACAATCAATAAGTCGTAAAAACTAGTACAAGAAAGGCGATCGAGAACGCATAATAATTACACTAGAGTGACAGAATAAAATAGACACCAGGTAAAGCGGTATAACTATGTAAACAGCTAAATTCTAAGAACGAATTAAGAACTTTCTCTTAGGGTCATTAGGGTAGGGGTAGATGTATCGGAAGGAATTCGTCATAGTTTAGTATCGTTACAACTATGCCTCGCTTACAAGGTTCGAGTGATATTAGCGACTTCACCCGAGGTCGCATCGTTGGCCAGAGTGAACGTGGCGCTTCGCAACGTGAAATAAGTAAATTTTCAAATATTCCGTTGTCCACAGTTAACCATGTGATTACACAATTTAAACGCAAGGAAAAAACAACAGCGGAGTCGAGACCAGGTCGTGCGGGACCTTCTGAAAGAAGTAAAAGGGTGCTTGTGCGCGAAGTGTTAAGAGAACCGCGAAAAAGTACAGCTGAGCTTGCGGCAACTTCACAGAAAAGTCAGCGCACCGTTCTGCGATACCTCTACAGTGTGGGGATGTATAAAAGGATGGCAAAGAAAAGGCCTCTCCTTACGGCGTTTCAAAAACGACGCCGAATGGCTTGGGCAATCGAAATACGAACGAAGCCCGAAGAGTTTTGGCGGTTTGTCATTTTTTCAGGCAAAAGCAGATACTGCCAATTCAGTGATGGTGGTCGTACGTGGGTATGGAGACGTTCGTCACAGCAACTGGACGACAAATTTTTGCATCAGACGGTGAAATACGGCGGTGTGATCGTCATGGTGTGGAGCGCGATATGGTATGGTGGAAGATCGCAATTAGTAATCTGCGACGGAAATATAAATGCGGCAAAATATATCCAAATATTAACAGAAGGACTACTACCGATATTCGACAACGCCATTTTATGGAGGATGGAGCACCCTGCCACAAAGCAAGAACAACAACCACATGGAAAGAGGAACAGGGGATTCGGATTTTACCATGGCCAGGCCAATCACCAGACATGAATCCGATAGAGAATGTTTGGCACATAATCCAGACAAATATGGCGAAACGACCCCGAAAACCCAGCAATAAGGAAGAACTCGTGGCAGCTGTTACAGAAGAGTGGTTAAATATTCCAGAAGACACCATTAATCATTTAATAGATTGTATGCCACGACGACTCGCAGCACTTCACGCAAGTAGAGGTGGATCGACAAAATGTTAGTCTAATTTAAAAATTTTAAAATATTTTGTAAATATAACGAGAATAGTATCTTTTTTTTAATTAGTAGGTGTCTATTTTATTCTGTCACCCTAGTGTAATAATACACAACGACTGGATATTTAAAATTTTTATACAAGTTCTTTTATTTACTAAAAACTAACAACATAATGAGCATTTCTTAATAGTTCTTTTTGAAAATTTTAGTTATTTATTAATAATTCTATTTGAGAATTTTACTTGAATTTTAAATTAAAAATGAATAAATTTTAATCAATAGTTAAGTGCAAATGTTGATATTAAACATGAAATAAAATATCAGTTAAAACCTTTTCGACGAAATTTTGAAAAAAGTTTTGAAGTAAAGGCGGTTGAATCTCGTGAATGTTGTGGTCAATTTCTTTCTTAACCATGAGCGGGGCTTTTAACACCGAAGAGCAACTCGGCCAGTACCTTGCACATTGTGCACCAATCTGACTTCAGTTCACTCGACTGGGTTGTATGTGAGCAACAAAGTCCATAATCCACTCGAGCGGCAATTTTCCTAACTTGGGTTCGTCAAGCTGAGCATCGCCAAGGTAAACCTGTCTTTTCCTGCAGACTGCCGGACAGTCGACAAGAAGATGCATAGGAGTTTCCTCTACTCTCCCACACTCTCTACATAAAGGAGAGTCTACTAGACCCATGCAATGCATGTGTTTGTTCAGTGCGCAGTGTTCAGTTAAGATCGCTGTGAGTGCTCTCTCAGTTTGGTCCTGCTCATAAGAACTGTCTTACGCAGTTTCCTCTCCTGGATAAATCCCGAGAGATTTGCAGTGCTCAAACCGTCTACACCGTTCCAGTAGGACCGGTGATGGGCGGCGAGCTCGGACTTAACATAGGTTTTAATACTGCCGTAGGTACTCCCACACATCGGCTTAGGACCTGCGAATGGTTCTCCACTGGCATCTCTTGCTAGCAAGTCAGCTGCTTCGTTCCCTGTGATCCCCGAGTGGCTTGGCACCCATCTCAGTGTAACGCTGTAATATTCTGCCAGTTATTCCAGCGCTCTATGGCACCCCAATACCACATCGGAGTCAAACCTGATAGCTTGAAGCGCCTTAAGAGCGGTTTGGCTGTCCGTTACAATTTCCACCGCTTTCAAGTCATATGCGTAGTCCATAGAGTTCTCCACACATGTCTCGATGGCAATTACTTCTGCTTGAAAGATGGAGGGGGAGAGTCCTAGACTGATGGCCTCGCTATCCGGTTCTCCCTCTTTCCAAATTCCAATACCTGTGCCCTTCAAGATTTTCGAGGTGTCCGCAAACCAGTGGAAGATGCCCCGTCTCGAATTGCATACACATGCCTTTACTACCTCCTTGCTGGGAATTATTATATTGTATCCCCCAGTAAAGCTATGCACGGACGGAATATAATCGGTTCTCATTGACAGTGATGCTCCGTTATTGAATTTATAATTTTGGTAACCTCATTTCAAATTACGAAAGTGTTCTTTCGTTTTCTATAACCAAATTTTGCCTATGCAGGCATAATCTGAGATCTTATAATACGCATGTGCGTCCCCAGTTATTCTTTCTCATTGCACTATTTCCCTATAATCGCCTATCAGTAATTGGCCGTGAACAGTATTTCGCTGCTGTCCTCCTACATCATGGTTATAGCTATAGTGAGGGAACGTAGATTGTAGATACCTCCCCGTCGTTCACATTGCTCAGGTTATATCTGCATATAGTATTACATCGCCGTCTTGAGATCTTCATTCCACACTTAGAAGTCTCTGAAAACTGTCTACCAAAGTTTCCGACAAAAACGCCCACACTGCTATACTGTAGTTGCATTTGTTATAAGTCCATCTCTTTTACTCTTTCGATATCGCGAGATAGCTGCCGATGTCTAAAGAGATAAATTTATTCAACATAGCATAGTATCGGACTTTAGTATTCATTTTAACGAGTATTTAAGATTTTATATTACAAATGATGTTATAGAGCTTCGAAAACATATAGACTAACTACTTAATTAAAAAAGGAACATGCTATGAAATACAAAATAAACAAAAAAAAAACGCAAATGAGGGCGATGTTCTTTTTTTAATTATTTGACGTGCCTTATAAATTTTGAGCATTATTATTTTTAACTTAGATTATCACATTAGTCATTTACGCTTTAAACAAAAACTTATTTGCGTCATTATTAATATGTCAAACATAATTTAAGGTTTCAATCTTGATATAAGCAAGATATAATTGTCGGATGTATATGGTTCTCTCGATTATACGTTTTTTATGATCATATTGTATTTCGGAAATGTTTTATTCAAATATTTTTTTGCTAGTTGTATGTTAAGCGGCACAAAAAACTACTAACACTTTACTAGTTTGAACCAATTCTGTAGTTTCAATAATAATCAAAATACCAATAACTAAGTTAATTTGAATCACTTTATATATTTTTTTCGATATAGGATTTTAATATAACATTTTGACACTTTTGATTTTTTCTTTGCAGTTAAGTGATTGTGAAATTTACACTCTGAAACTTCAACCTCCTAATGAAAACTTTACGACTCAACTAAAAGAATTTGTTAATGAAGCATTAGAAACTCCTCATCCGTACCTCAAAAATTATTTCACCTGGTAGGTCTAATTATGATATAGCATTTCACTGTTATGCATATGTTATTTTAGTTTAACAGCATTGTGCTCTTACAATCAATCGTTTGCTGAAGATTTGCAGAATCTCCTTGAGGAGTATTTTAATGCACACACCACGTTAACTTCTACTTACGTACCAATAACACTGGAGGATGTAAAACAAGTTCTAGGTACTAATACATTTGAAGAAATAAATCCCATTTTAGAACATCCACTACCAACACGCCGTAAAAGATGGTCAAAAATTGAAGGTAGCTACATTAAGATTGTATTCTATCAATGTTCCAATAACTATAAGTTTCAGACATAAATAACTACGAAGGATGTCCGCTAGGTGTACTTCATTGTCAGAATAGAGATCGTAATCCAGCAATTAAGTTTTAAGTATTTACATTACCTCTTAACGATAAAACTTTTTACATTTACATTGTATAATGTATTACATCGATATTTATATTTATAGCGTGTTCGTCTATATTCTGCACACTGTTATTTTCGTTTATATTAGTGGTATAAGGAAATCTAGATTGTCGTGATGCTAAAATTGTTATTTTATTTTTTTAAGTTTGACGCCAAATGTCTAAGGGGACATAAAAATTCGGAAATTTTTTCATAGTATTTCTTACATTGTGTTAACTTATAGGTTATACACAAAAGAAGGATATTAGGTTAATATTTAATTTTTGTTAGAATTAACGTTGATTTTAGGTTTATGAGATATAAATGTGGTGGGTGTGTGTAGATATTCGGCGACTGATATCAAAGAAAAAGAAAACAAGATAAACAAATTGTCTTTATTAACCTTTGAAGTAATCGCTTTGCAATACATTTTTGATACCGCTAAAATTTCTGGAAACTGGCAGCTGTAATCTCCATAGCAGGATCGTTGCCACGCGTTCTTGGCTGGCAAACACGTCCTCAAAACGCGCACCTGTTATGGTTATCTTGCGACGGGGAAACAAAATAATCCACAGGTGCCAGATCAAGGCAGTATGATGAATATTCGAGAACAGTTACGCCATGCTGAATTAAGAATTTTCCCATTCGATTCGCACAATATGCAGGCATAATTTCCCCTGTTCAGTCCTGTAGAATTCAGGCTAAACACATCGGATGCGTGCACAGCATACTGTAGAGTACTGGTAGTATCCTGTGTGTTCAGGGAGCTCGGACGGCGCCGGCGCTGAGCTCTGATAGCTCGAGCGGCGTCCTGAACGCGATCGCTAGGTGCCGGTGCTCGAGCTAGTGGTTGCCATCTTGCCTAGCGGAAAAAAAAGCGCTGGGCAATCTAGCGGAAAGTGGGGGTAGGTGGCCAACATTCAAATACAAATTCATATTAAGTTGCGATCTTTATAAGGAAGAAATGAAAAATATTTTTTTCGGTTCTGACCTAGATCTCTATAAAAATACATTCTATAGAGGTTTGTGTTGCAAAAATAAATAGCAGTATTCTTGTTCTTGTGTCCCATAGACCATAATTTGTAGATTTATCAGTGCGGCTTGTAGTGATCTACAACTCACCCTTTAACTGCAAAAATATCGATATTTACGAAGTAAGAAAGGACTAGCAGCAGTTTCGGAAGAAAGTGATTTATATCGCACGATAACATAGTCCGGGAATGTTAATTTCTTTATGTTTTATTATTTCTTATATACCGTGCGCTTCACTGCGAAAACATACACAATGTTTTTCTTGCGGTAACATTTTCTCCTTTTGTACTTTTTCGTGTTATCAGTAGCATGATCCACTTCCGTGTATTCTCTTGTTTGCTAAACACTGTTCGCAGGTATACTAATTACTTCGTGTAGTTATATCTGCTTGCCACTATTAATTTGAGTGCAAATGCATATGCATCTTATGTACAAACTACAATTGTTTTTGTTGAAAGTCGAGAGCATGCAAGCCAACATTTTCAATTGGAAATACTCTACAAGAAATCCATTAAATGGTTTCTATTAACTGTTGTATCATCATTTCTTATAGTTCTACATTGTTTCGGTTTGGTTTATAAATAAATATAAATGAAAGAGCTATTTATAAATCAAGAAAAAAACAATAATGCAACCACAAATAAGGTAATTTTATATTTTCTAACAAAAGTGATAGCTACATACATATTACTAATACAATATAATAAATACATTTGTGAATTACAAAAGAAATATTTACATAATATACAAGTTAGCATTGGCATGAAGTAGCCATTATCTCGAAATGGCACCATTTCATTTTCACAATGTGCTATCTTCCGCAAGAGGCATATTGTTCGCAATGATATGAGTGTATGATTGCTGCTACGGAGTATCCAGGCATCATGTACTCTACTATTCAATGGCAGGAGTTTTTATTCTAATAATATATCAGATTGTTCATAGATGCTTTTATTGGTATGATACCAGAAATCCATATTTTCCAAAAAACAGTTTCCATGGCTTTTACTTCTTCATTTGTTGACCAGCATATTTCTTGGAGGATCATTGCACATATACTTTGTATCACTTCATAAAGAAATAAATAGCCGGTACCTTATGAGATACCAAACCAATCAGCTTAATCTAAGTGATTCGGGTTTGGCTGACATCCATACCGTAAATAATAATTTCCTATCGGGTAGTACTATAGACACAATATTCAGATAATACAACAATCTATCCATATATGAACGACAATAGCTAAAACACATTTGTCAAATCCAGCCGCAATCACGCAAATTGTGCTCAATTCGCGCCAATCAACTAAGCAATGGGCATGCGCCAGAAAAAACAATGTTACATCTCATCGCCTCTGACAATTGTTTACAAAAAGGATTCTGATTGTACAAGGCAAATGAAATCTTCAATGGTTTCCATCCGTCTTGCTTTCTGGTCGTCTATCAGGACGTATGGCGCAAAGTAGGAAGACATCTGATGCTTTAATATGATAATTATCGGCCTTCATGTTTACATATTTCATACACTTTGCCAATTTTATTTTGACATTAAGTCTATTGAGTTGCTTTAATTGCAGAACCTGTTTCTTAATGTATATATATATATATAAATCACAAATGACGTCATGACTACACAGAGTTGTTATAGCATTCTCTTACGTAAGATTGATCTATATGAAAAATAAAGTCTTTACTGAAGATTAACTTCCAATTAACAAACATAATAAATTAAGTGGATCGCATTACATATTCCATTGTTGACACGACTCTCTCTCTCTCCAGTATTTTAACTGTTGTTAATAGTTAGACTTTAATGGACATTTTCATTGTTTCGCTGAAAATCAACACAAGAAACTGCTTTTTATTATTTTATTATATAAACAACAAAACATAAAAAATACACAAAATATAAAAATACATAATCCCTATGTATCTGACCCGTACGTATTAATTCTCGTACTATTTAAAATACAGTATATAATTTATAAGTAAACAACAAGTATAGCAAAATGCATACACTACCATGAAATAAATAGTTCTTTGTAAAAAAATTGACTAAATACGCTTCATTGAATTAAATTCTTTCATTCAAATTTAGCGCATACCAAATTATACCTATATTATGCTATCCCCGCGCATATAAATTGTATCTCCACAACTTTGTAGCGTTATGTGCCTCTGTCACCATTTACACCCTAAAAATTGTACCTCTTCTTTCGTTCTGGTTCTCAACAAGGTTTGAGCTAAACCTTCTGAAGTACCTAATCCCCACACATCTAAAGGTTTTCTATTCATGCATGCCACCCTGATGACATAAAATATGAACCTAATTTTTAAATAAATTGTAATACAAATTTTACCTGCCTCCTGAAATATTTATCAAAAATTTCCAATAGCTTGATCGCAGATTATGTGGTTCTAATAAAGCAACATGAAATAATATACCAGTGCTTAAACAATATAAAAACATATTAAAACCAGGAACATCCGGTACATATCCTTTGTCAACACTCAAGTTGTAAGCAATCTAAAACGCGCTTACGAAAATATGATTAAGCACTAAGTACACACAATATAACATACTTGCATAGTCTTCCAGAATACATATAAAGCTATAGTTGTGTCTGGATATTGAGAAAATGCAATTCCTGCTAGTAATCCGGCTGGTAAAGCAAATAAAGGACTATCTTTACCAGTACTTCTTCTTAACAAACAAGAGACTGCCTGTAATTAATAGATAGACATTTTCCAAGTTCGCCGCTATAGATATTTAATAGTAAGGTTGCCCACATTTAACCATCCGATAAATTAAACCATATCTACTTTTTGTAACTACTGCAGTTTCTGTGCCACTTCTCCAGTTTACTTAATATCACTGCTTGAATAATTCTACTTTACCTACTTGCGCAAACAAAACTGTTATTGAAACAAAACTGATGGAATTTCGGTTACAATATGTTGTGATATATTTTTAATATTTAGCTAGTGCCATACAGTGTTAACAATATGGGTAAGTTTATATTTGTTTATTGTGTAATGAAACATGTTATCTTAAGTATATTTCAAGGTATATAATAAAACTGCGTTCTGAAGTGTGAGATTAGAAGAATGTTTTACGGTTATTTCTGAAACTCAACCTATTTCAGTTACTTAAATTGAATCGATTTAATTAGGTATATTGAAACAATTTTCGGATGTGAAAACGTGGAAATTGGACATGATTACCGTTCATAGCATTCAATGATGGTACACGATAGTTTAATCAATGTACCTGAAGTTACAATATAAATAAATTTACATTACTGCGATACTTCTGGAACACTAGTAAAAATGCTCAAGAGGCCAAAAAGGCAATAGGAAGAAATTTCACATTTGCTAACGAAATATCACTTATAGACCACATTGTGCAATTTTCGGAATGTTTACTTGCTCTTGGAATTGTTGGCTGTTGAGCGGAAAAGAGATTCCCCATCAGTTTAGCACAGAAAAGAAAATATTTGGTGAAAAATGGTACTATAATTCTCTCGTGGCACAATAATTTCTCTCTTCGCTAACCAGAATCAATCTCTGTAAATAGAGCAAAAGGTTTTAATAAGGAACGAGTGTATGAGTACTTTGATTTGTTAGACGCAGTGTATGATGAATACCATCTAAATGCAGCTACTATAATATGGACGAATCTGTTTCTTTTAAAATGGCGAAGAGATGCCAGTTATAGCCATCAATGGTAGTGAGATATGGATGATATTGCTAGCGCGGAGCGAGATGTCAACACAACGGTATATTGCGTAAATACTGCAGGGGTGTATATGCCATTTGTGTTCAAAATTTAAAATAAACCGTATATACTGTTTAATTAAGTAATAGTGCACCATTTGGTACCATAACCAGTAAATGATTCGTAAATTGGTTGCAGCATTTTGTAATCTATGTTCATTCAACACGAGACAGAAAATATTACCCATTGTAATAACAAGGAAGCTCTTGCATTAGCAAAAGAACGTGGTATTATAATTATTCAACTACCAGAAGTTTATTACACACATGTAAAGAAGAAATGGTTAAGGTGACATGTAGGTCGATAAGTAACTGCTTCAAGTACCAAAACTTTTAGGGTGAGCAGCAACTGTTCAAAATATAAACGATTTTAGGTCAATCACCATATGGCACGTAAATAGATGTATGTACATATTGTCGTGAAATCTCAGGGCTCGTATCGAACTCTAACGTAATTAATTCTTTGAATTAGTGATTTTGCTTTATATGACTAGATTAAGTAATATAAGAAAAGATAGAAAAATTTAGAGCAAAAACTGACAATAATAAAAAATAATAATAAAAGAACGTTATATCACTTATAGCGGAGAGTAAGATGGACAAAAAACTATTGTAATCCCTAGCCAGCTAAATTTTTGAAAAATAATTTAATAAATAATTTTGATGATCTCTTTTTCTTTAGATATTCTTACACGCAAATTGATGTTTGTATATCAACGCATCTTCGATCTCCCTAATAGGACGCTGACGACAGAAGGCTCAAGATTATTTCAACGTTTTCGTCTGGATCAAAGGTGTTTCTTTTCCCGGTTTCCGGGTATTTTACACTTTCCACTACAAATTTTATACTATTTTTGAGGGCATTTCCTCAGAATAATTTGGGATATTTACATAAATAAACAGCTTACAAACTGTGTTGATACTTTATATTAACTACCCACGCTAACTCTCTTTTGTTTGACACACCGCTCTGCGCTCGTATACCACCACTAGAGCCTGATGTGAGCTGACAATTGCCTTCAATAGATCATCATGGCAACGAAAATATTTCGCACGCATTTCCAGAAATGGAGATGTGGGCTTTGAATGTGATATTCGCTAATTGCCGTATGAGTATACGTGTGTACCAAATATTTTTATATAAGATTAATTATATTAGTTTTTGTGATATAAACTTTTGATAGAGTACTCTCTTGCTGCTCTTTTCCTGTTGATAAAGGGGCTCTTTTTTTATGTACAGCAGTACATTCTGCCTCACAATACTATGCGATTAAAGAAAACTACAAATAATAAAATAAGCTAAAATGACAATAAGATAACAAACTATATGTGTTCTTAAGGGGAAAAGAGGTCATAAAAAAAATTCGTAACAATATATTTAGCGAAGCAAGTTCCGTTGAATCTTTTAGAAACATGTTTTCTCAAATAACGAATCATGATAATCGGATATCACTGGTGATAATTCAAATAGCCTCAGGTTTCTACATTTCCAATTCCAAAGACATTGTAGCTTTACATATAAGACTACATGAAATCTCCGTTGTTGCTGATAGTCATAAAACATGTTTCGGCCGAAAAAAGAATAGGCACACAAAGAGCTGTAAAACTAACTAAATAGCTCTTATACATACATACATCAATTTAGGATACCGGTAGTTCAATATATGAAACTGGTTTTACTAATTGAATTATTTACATGCATACATGGGCAACCTTACTCTATTGATATCAGCATTTGAGTTAATATGTTTTATAAATGACGTTTTCTTACTCTGAAGATACCGCTAGATCCAGCTAAGAAGCTAGCTAATTGTAAAGTGTCCCTCCTAAATAAAGCACTTCCGAATTTCTTTGGAGATTTAAATAACGTTTGAATATTCAATATTAATTTTAAAATAAGTTGAAGGCCCAAACCTACTGAAAACATTTTTGTTGAACCCTTAAAAATTAGTTTAAGAATTACAAATATGTTAACTAAATTTAAGATAACTAACCTGTAAAGTATAATACATGCAGCTAAATGGATGCGGACATATTGAATGTCTATCACAGCACTTTATTCTGTTAATAATTTTCTTATACGTTCGTAAGGCATGATTGATTAAGTGAAACATTATATTTTTATGCCTTCTGTTCATATTCCATCGTGGATTACCTGAAGAATCAGGTTTGTTTTCTTCTTTTCTATGAAAACTATTTGCGCTATTTGATCGACTATTATCCTTTAGTTCATGGGGGCCAATAACAAATCTAAAACAGAAAACTAATATTCAATTGCATGCAAGCGTAATTTATTGGTTTTAAGGTGTTAGATATTTAATAACCGCAAAATTATAATATTAAATCATATAGACATTTCTGAATCAGGTAATATGCTAGACTTGTACGATCTAAAAAACCAACATATACTACGAGATTTTATTAATCTGATTGAATAGGCTTAAACATATATCTAACAAAAGTAGGCCTAAGACCGAGAATTGAAGTTCTGGTGTTGGACTTAATTTTTATGTTGATCCCATTTAATTAATTAATTACAATCTTCTACCATGAGCTTACTAGATAGGAAAATATTACAGACGTATGTACCATCTGTGCGGGAAGAAATCAACAATGGTGTGGGATCCGAATTGCACAATTAAAAGAATTGTGACTATGTGCGGTCGACCATTGCCTTAAACAAAGGTGTGATAACTTCTTACATATTACGTGCAAATTACATGCGTTACATCTTGTGTCTGAAGAAGTTATCTAAGCGTAAATGGATTTATATCATCTAGAAAAGCAATTTTTCTCAAATGCCGTAAACGCATTCGAGAGTATTACAATCCAGCGCACTAATATCCCTAACCCACAACAGCCGATTCTTACTCGTTATGGAACATGGTTAAAGGCAGACTTTATTATTTTGCGCATTTCCATAAAATAAAAGCTGCAGTGTTAGATTTTGATCCAGCTTCAATCTCTTGTATTTTGTCAAATCTTCGCCGCTTGAACCTGATTTTCATCTTTAGAAAGAGAAAAAAGTTGCAAAAAGCTATATCGGGCGAATACGCTGGATGAGAAACAAACGTTGTCAAAAAATGTACGCTGAAAGTGGTATGCAGCCACGCGTCATCATGGAAGACAAGCCAGTCGTTCTTGTGCCACTTCTCATATTGTCTCTTAGCCGCCTTAAGAAGTTACGATAGAATTCTGCTTAAATCGTCTGATGTAGAGGTAGGAACTCTTTTTATATAGCGCTAATAACATCGATAAGACAGAGTAGTAAGGATGCTGCTTCTTACTCGAGCCAGGTCAAGATGGGCTATTCTCCGGTTGTTGTTTAGTTTCGTGATTCATAAATCCAAAATTCGCCATCCACGACGACTGTACATAGAAACTCTGATTCTGTTCGTCGCTTAGCAGCTGTCACATGGACTTTATACTATTCTTCGCATGTTTAGTTATTTTGAAGAACATTCGATTATCCCATAATATTATTAACGTCTAATATAATAAAGAATAATCTGCCCACGATCGTTTACAAATGTATTTCGAACACCAACTCTATACTTTGGTGTAATGCCGGTTGGTGGTTGTCCAAATATTCATCGCCATCGTAATTTTTGAAACGTTTAAACCAGTCGTACGTTTGTGTTTGGCCTCAAATGTTGTCCCTACATGCTTCTTTTAACAGGTTCTGAGTTTAAAACAAAACTTGATAGAAATACGTTGTTTCGTTGAAAAAAACTGTTCACCAATTACGAATGTTTCTACCTACAACGAGGCCCCTTGGCATAATGACTCACAAGGCATGTACACAACACCAGAAAGTGACATTTGATTGTAACTGTGTCCATTCTCGTGACACAAATTCCGAGAACTTTTAAGTACCACTTCATGTATTTATTTCAATAGTTCATAATAAAATAACACATCTCGTACAATTATTAGTCTCACATAACAAGTAAATTCAAAATCAGTTGATATACTAGACAGTCCAGTATTCCAAACACATAGATTTTATGTACGATAGCTATGATAAGTACTAAAATAAAGATTAAGCGTCAGTTTATTTTATTTATGAAGAATTTAATAGCTTGTAATATATTTCAAATAGTATGATTATTTCAGATATATATTTAAAGTTATTTTTTTCTTTTCAAAGTATGTATAAAGTGTACCGAGAAGTCTGTAATATAAGTATTTCAGAATATTTACCGCACTATCTTAAACATAGGGTCCATCTTATGTTCGTCCTTTTCATATAAACCTGCTTTCCAAAACGTTAACAATAATGCAATACTAATTCCAAATATAGCAACTTGACCATATTTTATAGGTGTCACGATTTCTCTCGCTTGGAGCATATTCCATATGGTTTCTGTTGCAACATTGCTAACGTATAGGCTTAATAAAGTTCTTCTAGATGGACGTTCAATAAGTATAGCAAAAACGCTAGATAGAAACGCTGGCATGAATGATGTTGTTAAAATATTAAAATTTCCTAATATTTTCCTAAAAAAACATTTATTTATAATATCTAAATATTTAATACGCAAGAAGTTTTTTTTTTTGTAAATACTGTTCTGTACGATAGAAGATTAGCAAGGTCGGATTTAGTATGGAGTTACGTCTGCCCTTAGATTTTCAAGGGTAGCAACAATCGATATAATAGTCTTTTCCTAATCAACCGAATGTTTAAAATGTTACCCTTCGTTCATGGAAGGAACTGTAATCGACTTTGTCTCATTACTACGCAGTCTCTATTTGTAAGCTCCGTTTTATTACATGACAACTAGTATTTTGTAATGTGAGATTTTTCACGGATTCATTTAGGACGCAGTATAAACTACATAGAGTGCATGAGAGTACGCGTATTATAATGTCTAGGTATGGTTTACACTTCACCGTGTAAATTGCCACTAAACTATAGTCCTATACTTAAGGTTTGCGCAAATCTAAGCAATTGGAAATCTATTGATAAGTCTGCCTTGATTGATTAGGGCTTGACTCACAAATGCTGAGAATGACTAAAATATTAGGTAATTCTCCTTCGTTTTGTATTGTAGTGTTGAACCGTCGTGAAGTACCAATAGAAGGGGGAAATAAAAAACAAAAATAAATTGAGGTTTGTTGACATACACAAAGAATAAGCTTCTTGACATTCGTTCCAGTAACAAAAATTGCTCGTCTTCTCTCTATATCTATATGCAACTCTTTTTAAATTATCTCAAATTTTGAAAAAAAATAGGCGAGGCATCGGATTCCTGTAACCGATTCCATATTTTTTAGAACCCCTTCGTTACTTTTTTAGTATAGGATACCACGCCACAAAATATTTTTTTAATTCAGAGCTTTCAAAAACGGCATCATGGTAAATTCTAATCAAAAAAATAAATAAGCGTATTTCATTTTTTATGTGTTTATACTTTACGTTCAAAATAAGGACAACTTTGTGTACTTAACTGTAGATGGATGTTTATACATACATTCTATTTCGAAGAATAGTTTTCTATGTTAATTTAAGTAAATACAATAAACGCTAGCTCATGTAAATACCCGGTAGCGGAAACATCGCGGTCATGTAAACAGAAAATTGTTACTATAGGATCAAATGGAACGTCCGGTAATGTAAACAAGCTTGCACCACGTACAATTCGATAATGTAAACAGTTTAGAGTACACAAACTTTACAACGTATGTCAGATATATACGGAGGCCCGGGAAATCGCAGAACTTTAAAAAATGCCCAAGCACCTAGAATGGAAAATTGTCTGTATAAATGGTTTTTTAAAACAAAGGGATAATCATTCCAATTAGCGGTGAATTAATTAAAGAGAGAGCAAAATTATTGAATAAAAAACTAAATGAGACCGAAAATTTTGTAGCCAGTGATGACTGGCTAAAAAGATTCAAAAGGAGGTATGGAATTCGACTGCTGTCTATATCTGGTGAAAAATTATCGGCACCATCACAACTAGTGCAATCGCTTCAGGAAAAGTTAATGAACAAAATCAAAGAGCTACATTAACATGAGGAGCAAATATACAATACATATGAAACAAGTCTTTATTGGAAATTATTACCTACAAAAACTTATGTTGCATCACATGAAAAATCTGCTCCGGGTAGAAAGGCGGAAAGACAACGCATACGTTTTCTAGCACTAATGCTAGTGGTACACACAAAATAAGGCCACTAGTAATAGGAAAGGCAAAAAATCAACGTTCATTTAGAAATCTTCCGTCCTGTTGATTATAACATGCTGGATGCTTGGATGACCAAAGGCATATTTCTGGAATGATTCCAGAAGCACGTTGTCCCTCAGGTACCCAGTGTCCCTCAGTTTTATTGCCAAAACTTATTAGTTTTATTAGTAATGTAATTTAATAATACATATTCAATTTGTAGGTGAAAGATTTCTTACGAAAGCAAAATCTTCTAATAAAGGCGGTGCTAATCTTGGATAGCGCACCAAGTCATTCTCTAGAGGAACAATTAAGAAACAACGATGGCTCAATTTTTGTTATGTTCATGCCGCCCAACATAACTCCACTTATCTAATCGATGGATCAAAATGTAATAAAAATTACTAAGTTGTATTATCGAAAATTTCTACTTTCGTCTGCGTTATCAAAAAATCCTAACTACATTTCTGAATCCTTAAAGCAAGTAACTTTACGTGAAGCAGTTTTAAATTTAGATATGGCGTGAAATGTCCTTAACCAGCATACAATCAGAAAAATTTGCTTTACTCCAGGTATGATTATGACGATGAAGACAATGTACCGCTAACCATCATTAGAAAACAGTTACTATCTGATGCTGAAGGTATTGACAGTGCATCATCGGACGTTCCCAAATTATTAAAAGCAATAAATCCCGATATTGTTTGCACAATTACCGATGTTAGTTTATGGAATGACGATAAAGATGCACATGAAGAGGAAGATGGGGTGAGTGAGGATGACGACCCTCCGATTGAAATAAAAAATACAGTGAGTGACGCGCAAGCTGTAGGAATTTTTAATCAAGCGTTAGATTGGGCTGAAGAAAAAGACATATTATATTCCGATATTTTAGTGCTCCGTAAACTACGGGCAATGGCATTGGAAAATATTTTATAAAATATTTTTCAAAATAATGTAAAATTTATTTTTTAATATTATATGTATTATGTTATGTTGTTCATAATTTATTTTTTAATAAACATACATATTTTCTTTTATGCAATTCCTTTACAAATAAAATAAGGGTCGCTAATGTAAACTTTCTGTAATGTGAACAGTGCTTGGCTGGTATCGTTCACATAAACGAGCGTCTACTGTACTTTAAACTGGCCGGCTAAATAGAACAAATGCTTACTTAGTATTATTAATTAATATTGCTTTGTATGGTATTCAAGCAAAATACCCCCAGAAACATAGTGTATTTTTCTTATTTTACTTTTTTTTTAAAGCAATTTGCTGCACATAGTTTTTTTTGGCATATCTTGTATAAGTAAGAAGTATTATATCGCTTTATGAAAAAGTAATGCTGGATATTAGAGATATATTATAGATTACACTCAAAGGGTCATTAATCGCATTATTATAAATATAAAAGCATCGTTTGTAAGAATTTAAAATAGAAATAAGTGGCATTTTAAATAATTATAAACGAGCTGATGTAGTTATAGAAAATTCTACACAAACTTAAATTGTATATCGTTATTGGACCAATACTATTTTGTGTGCGTATAAAATCCTACTACTCGGACAAAAAACATTTAAATCAATAAAAACTCCACAAGTGAGGATTTATAAACCATTGATAATGAGATTTAATGAAATATTTTCACATAGGGTATTTAGAATAGCACATATATTGCACCCACAATGTATCGCTGATATGATATACCATTTTCGATAAAACCGCAAGTAAATTTAAAGTATTTGAGTGAAGTTAACTCAATTAGTCAAAAGATCTGACTTAACGAATTTTTACTTTTCTAAATATTAATAACCAAAATTTCCGATGGGACACACACTTGTATTTTCTATTTTTTATTGCTTGTATATGTATACTTATAATTTTTTGATACAATATGTAGTTTTGAATAATTCAATATTTGTCAAATCCAAAACATGTTTAGTACTAAAAACTTCTTACATCTTAAGTGCAAAGATTTGGTTGTGAGCATGTGCTAACACACACAAAAAATATAAATATATCGTCCAGTACCTCAGCAACCTAGACTTTAAGGTCAAGATAATTTCGTATATTGAAACAAACTTCTTAATACTTGAAATTCTTTATAGATACTAAAATCCAGTATCATACAGAACAGTGTTCAAAAGTGTTAAAAACATTTTTCTTTTTGTTTAAATTTTTGCAAACTAGTAATTACGAAAAAGAAGAAATTTTACACCAGAAATAGTATCTCACAAACCTCAAAGTACACAAGAACATAGAATAACCAAAGGCAGTTCCACTTAGAAATGCAGTTGATTGCAAGATTCCTAAAAATGTCCTTCTGAGATCTTCTAGTCTGGGGATTTTACCCCGCATTAGTAATGCTATCTGAAAAATAGGAGAGAAAACTAATTATTATAGATTACAATTCTTTAAAATTAACAATTAATTACTTAAAATACAATGGTTAAAAATATTATGGTTAAAATATTAACCATAATATTTTTTGAAGATAATGATTTTTTTTCTGATATGAAAGTGGTATAAGTAAATAATTTTGACTTTGATATTATGAAGGTGAAGGTGAATTGGAGATTTCCAAAGAGTAGTTTTTTTAACTTGTTTAGAAATAATCAACTTTATGGAATAAAACAGCTAAAAGTTGAGTGCATTTATACTTATTGTCTCACAGTCACGAACAAAATGAAAGGAATAATATAGGATGGTTATTTTCAACAAAATTAGCTCACTACGTATACCGTTATCTGAGGCTGCATGATTTGCAAGTTATAACAATTATGATTTTATAGAAGATCTGACTTTTGCGCAGAAAAAAAACACATTTGACAAATCTAGTTGGTAATTTGTAAGCCGACATATATCGGACACTGTTGAACCATACGAAAGTTAGATTACTGATATAAGAACTAAAATTAGTAATTGTTTGGATGATTTGCTGGAAAATGTTTCCTTGGCTATTCGGCGAGTAATATGATTTCAAGATAACAGAGTTTCCCCACACCCTATTGATCAAACTAGGAAGTTTCTCGATAACTTTCCTGAAAGGCGAATAGATTTATATAGTGGCCACCCCTACCCGCAGATTATTTATTCGATAAATAATACTCTTGAATGAGAATTTTGAAAAATTAACGATTAATATTAATTATAAAGTATTTTTTATGTGGCTGTATACAAAGAAATATGTAAGATAGGTTAGAAAAAAAATCAAATTTCATTTAAAATAAAATGTAAATTGACTGCAGTGTGGCGTTAAGACTGGCATTAGAGATTCCGAACTGGCTTCAAAATGTGGTTTTCTTAGAACATTAAACTTTACTTGGCTGGATTTTGAATTTTTTATTTAGTTTAAGTGTATCATCTTAAGTGACCTGTATATCTACTTTCTATAATAGGTTTGGTATTTTAAAAATTGTAGTAGAAGATACAAAGTTATGTGTTTGCACATGCTTTATTTTTACTGAAAAAGGCACTGCTGTATAGCAGAATTTGATGTACTGTTCACTTCACAAAGATTTAGAATACTTCAGTTGACAATCAGGAATTGAAAAACCATTTTTACGAAATAACCAGAACAGCACCTACAAATCTGCTTAAAGTTATAGCTTATAACTCCGTTGGGCCGCTTACCACCAAAACAAAAAAAAATGTCTATTAATTCAAATCAAATTAATATCAACATAACATAATTTCAAGATAAGATTCAGAGTTGGGAGTGAGTTAAAGAGATAAAATGCGTATTACATCCAATTTTGGAACAAAAAATTCGAAAAAATTAAATGATACTTACTCAATAGGGGAAAGTCTAAAAAAAACCACAATCTAAATTTTGTGGTCGATAGTAATTTCATGTTATCAATGTATCTTTTATGCAGAATTTAAATATGGCATTGAAGTTTATATAGCTTCCGCACGAAATTTGATATTTTTATACAAGCTTTCTTATTCTATGTAAATACAAACCATTGGTGACTTTAACTGTATCAAAAAAGCATAATCTACTTATTCCAATAATATATTTATAATATATATTGAGTATATTTGCAGAAGTAACACGATTACGACACCGTCTCGGTGGAAACTTATCTTTCAAATTCAAACAATGCTGGTTGGTGTTGAATTAAATTTATATGCAAGGTCTTAGATCGCTTTTTAAAACACTGGATTTGTCTTCTTTAATTATTTTGTAGTTTGCTTATTACTTCGTTTATGGTTTATGAAAAAATTTAGTGATGAAGAGGAATATTCAATATTGCAATTATATATTGACTCACAAGAATTCAAGGTATAAAGTTAGATCGACAATCGCACGAAACTTTATTTCATAGATTTGAAGCTAATTTATCAAGTGTGTGGTCGAATTTCTGGTTGTATTGATGAGAATAATGAAAATCTTATATTTACCGAACATTTTTTATATCAAAGGAATTCAAAATTTATTTAACATTTGATCCAGCCCGCGAGGCATTTTGAAAAACCCAATTAAAAAAAAATATTACACTACTTACTCATAATCACTCCAAATGAGGAAGATCGAGTGATATTGGGTTTAAACGCGGCTCGCGAACGTATTTGCACACTAAAGTTTGGCCCGCAACATGTCAAAGGTTGCCCATACTTGCAGTAAAGGGACCATATATGTAAAAATGTCAATCAAAAAAGGGAAGAATGTAATTCTACTGGTTGATAATTTAATTGTTAGATTAAAGTAACTTTTGATATTTACAAGCGTTAAACAAAGCACATGCCATTGGATCTACTAGTTGAATTTCAATGTTTTGGGTGCTAGGTTATTGACTGGCTTGTATTTAGTGCTGTAACGGATATAAGTCACTGCTGCGAATCGGATATGGTTATGGATTAATTCAAAGGCGTACTTTTCTTACATTTATAAATCCCGCTATTGACAGATTCTTTGCATATGTAAAAATCTGCACAATTTTTTATATTGTGAAAAATAAATTTAATTTAATAATATTTTGTAACCTAAGTCCGAAATATGAATATATGAAAATTATGAAAAGCACCTTATCTTTTTCTAACGATAAAAAATCTATATAATTATTTGCAAACATATTGGAGGTTCCAGTAATGTTAGTAAAATTGTATATATACATGCTTATCTGAAAGATAAATACATTTATAACTGTTATAGCTATATACTTTATTTTTTAATGCGGAGGAGTAAAATGAAAAGACGCGTTTATGCAATGGATTTTTCAAAGCTACTTTTTGACGGCAACTTTGAAACTGGCTAGGATTTGATATAGGTTGTGGTTACATAATTATTATCACAACGAAAATTTAGGGAGAAAAATTAAATGCAATCGCACTCGGAAAAATATACGACCTAAACGTTAATCAGTTGTAACAATATGGCGGTCGGCAACATAACAAATATCACTACTGTAAATTTTGCCGAAAACTGACCAACAACTAGCTTACTTTTTGGCGCTTCAATTTAAAAACATTCCTCTCAATTAAAAAATAGAGTATAGTACGTCATAAGGGACCTTGATGTAGAATATGACTTTAAACTTAGTCACCAGGAGCAAAAGGCTAAAAACCACTGAAATTCCTTATAGCGCACATAGTGTCGGTCGGCTTTGACGTGACACAATTTTTTTATTCAATCTTTTTTTTACTTCTTTCCGTTCACGAGATCATAGTATGCAATATATTGAACATGCATTTCCAATAACCATTTTTTCTTTTACACAGATAAAATTTTGAAAATGGTATTTATTTAGTAGCGTAAGATTTGTTCTAAGCAATTATAGAACTAATGCGGTTTTCACAAACCAAAAATTCAAGTTTTACCTAGGTATATACTATTTTAACATGTAATACATAGATATTGTAATAAATAATAGTAGAAGACTAAACAGCTTTTAAAAAATTATTGAAATGCTTGAAATTGATAATAAGTATTAAGAAATCAGGAAATCAATTAAAAAAATTATACGAACCGTATAAACTGTTCCATATATGCGTAAAGAATGCAAAAAAGCTTGAATGTATAAACCCACAGTGGCTTCCAGGCAACTGTCCGTCCAAGGGTGTACATAATGTTGACAAGTCACTGTTATTGGCGATAATTTACTTAACACTTGCACCATTTTAAAATAATACGAATAATAAAGTTAAATATAATTACTTATATTTTAAAACATAATGCAAACAACATTTAATTATAATATAGGTTATGTTGAGATACTTAAAAATAAATAATATATGAGTTTTCTGCAATATTGTACTCTCCCGATTATTAATGAACACTCCAAGCAATAACTAAAATTTCTTAAAGTAGTGTAGATAAGATAAATAATTAAATGTTAACCAATACTAAAACAGCTGATTGACTATTTACACTGACTAGTGCAGAAAAAGAAGACTAGATGACGTTGATACTCCTGCACAACTCATTTGAAGCTGTGCGCAAGCATTCGAGTTTTTAAAAAAACTTTTCTCGTACAGCTTGTTAATTATATAAGATGAATATTATAGGAATAATCGTACAGTATAAACATTTTTATATTGACGTAACAAATATGCACCAATCGTTGTCTCCTTATTAAGAAAAGTTAACAGAGGTGCTGACATTTAAAGATTTTAAAATTTTTAAAATTATGCTTGCTGTTCAGATAAAGTTACATACGTAGTTTGAAAGTATATGAAAGGTAAATGTGACAGAATTAATGAGTACACAATCCGGTTTGTATGACTTTTAATTTACTAGATTGCAAATGTTTTTTTTTCTTTCTACGTTATCTGGAATAATTGCTTCATACAGCTTCTGATAATTCGATATCATAACTGGCAGGGCTGCAGGTTCCCTTCGCTTTGCACGGCACTCGCTTTAAAACAATTAATTACATGTGATCCTATTTTCACTTTTCTTACTTAAATCTTGACCATATATATATATACTTTTTGAAATATATGAGGACATAAACGCAAAATTTATCTATCCGTAACATGTGCCTTATACTTCACTGCGTTTTCTATTTATCTAGGTACCTTCAGTGTCTCAGGAAACACAATCATGCATATATGTATATATAAAATTGACGTTTCCTTTGATTTGAATTGAAATATAGAGTTGGTTTGTAATAATATTTACTAATAGATCATCTCGAAAAGAATATTTAACAACCAAAAAGAAACAGAAAGTATTACAAAATATTAGCCACTCCAAGATTGAATTGCGGCGACACATATTCTAGGCACCTGTAACTTCAGCCCATGCTAACTGGAGCTTCTGCCAAAAACCTCATGCGCTGCTAACTCCTCTTTTTCGAATTACTCAGTTCAATTCATTCCAGACTAGTTTTGTTAGCAACAGATCTGGAGACTGAGGTGGCATAAACAAGATGGATGTTTGGAATCGTTATCTTCTCGGAAGATTTTTGGCCCCATAACCTTTCCTCACTTGGCACAGGATTTTTCTGTAAGATTCTTAGATGACTCTTCTTACGCAGGATCCCATTTGTTTTTATCAAATTACTTACAGCTATACCACCAACATAACCTCAAATCACCACACTACTACCATGTTGCATAGTAGGAACTACATAATGGTCACTCACTCTTTCTCCAGTCTGCCGCCTCATAAATAATTGACATTTTGAACCCTTTTGGATTGGAATTTGGATTCATCCGTCAATAGTATACCATTGCTCAAGGCTCCAATGCTTGTATTGAATGGCCAATTCCAGTCTCTCTTTCTTATTTTGTTGTTTCAATAATGGTTAACTGTTGTGTGAGATATTGATGGTCTTCTTGAAATATTGAATTGTTGTGATCTCTAGGGTGGTGAGAAACCTATTGTGTTTTGAAAATACTACAATAAATTGATCCTCAGTGGTTGCCATTGCTCTCTTTCGCCCTGAACGTTTTCTATTCAGAAGTGAACCTACTTCCTGCATATTGTTGAGAGTTATAAATGTAGAAATAGAGGGCGCTGAAACCACAATACTCGATGCACCAACAGAACACTGCGAGACGGAAATAGAGACACAGAGAGAGATGCGCGGAGTTCGCGTTATGGTGGTCGGAAGCATGTTCGAGTATACGAAATATTTGATAATTAGATCAATTTTGTACGTTATTTGGTAATAAACAATACTTTATACATCACAGTACTCTATTGTTCCACCTAAAAATTCCAATTTTTGATACCTTTACTTTCTTAGCGACTTGTGCTATTGATTACCGATTTTTGCTATTGAATTTTATAATGGCTGACGTTTTTTAATTGATATTTCTTATCGTTTCGGCAACTACACTACTGCGATATAATTGCAAGCAACAATTATCTACGTAATTGTATCTTATAAGTTCTGTAATAATCAAGAAGTATATTTAAATTTTAGTGAGAATATTTTCCCTGTTGGCGCTAGATAGCGCTTACACACACCCATTTATCATTTTTTCTTGACTTGGTATTCTATTTAATAGGAGTTCTATGGACTGTATAGCGCATCGAAGATTTGGCCAACCCTAGATAAACTGTTAAAATATTCTTCCATGTAATGAAGTATAAATACAGTACGACGCGTAATACGATGTCCATGTATGCATACATTGCAGGGAAACGGAGGCAGAATGGTTCAACAAACTCGATCAATTCTCGTATCGGTCGTCCGTGCGGGCGGATCCGGACCTGGCGTGGCAAAGATTTGGCCAACCCTACTCATGACCTATCTATTTCTAACACAGTTAATGGAATACTTACTATTACGTTCTAGACATTATACCATCAATTTGCACACAGTTTTCAAAACTAGATATTATGCAAAAAATCAATGTATACAAAATAAATTAATTTTCCTCGAAGTACCCACAATTGAAATTACCTTGTTACTGAAACTCTTAATACAAATTTTGTTCCGTATAAGCTATTTGAATGACATAACAAAATCATGAAACGAAAATTTTTAACTGAATGAAATATGTTAATTTGCAAGAAACAAGTAAGATTTTATAACAAATTGTGAAAGTGGCCTCCATCTTGTTTGAGACATTTCTCATGTCTTCCAGGCATCTGAACGAATATTCTGTCAAATTGACAACTAATGCAACTCAAAATAGTAAAAGTTGCGACACAAGTTTTTATTGGAATGTACTACTAGAGGTACAATTTATTTGAATGCTTTTTATAAACAAATGATTATAAATTTATAAGCAAACGTTAATAAGTTGTGTGAAATTAGAGACGGCCTGCAGAAAATTTGGCGAAAATAAATCGCGTTGCTCCAAGATTGAATCGAAATTTGTAATGAAGCTGTGCAATAATTTCGATTAGCAGGGGTTGTTGCGACATCCCTCTATGAAGCGGTATATGTGTGATTATTTGCCAGGCCCTCAAAGGGGTTGAAAAAAAAATTGAGAAACGTAAAAAGTCTCGAAAATCGCGTTGTTCCAGGAATTGATCGAAATTTGCACTGAAACTAGGTCGTGTGCAATAACTTCGAGTAGCAGGTGTTGTAGCGACAACGTCCCCCTATCAAGCAGTGTGGGTGTGAATATTTGCCAGGCCGTCAAAGGTGTTGAAAAAACGAAACGTAAAAAATCTATCGAGATGTTTGGCACCAAACAGGGGAACAGACAAGGATCCCTAGCGGAACTTAACTTGAAATTCGCTAAAATCAAGTTTATTATAGAATAAAATGCCTTCCATTTCTAGATATCTTAGGCATAGGAAATAACAATACAATAGAAATAGACATCTATAGAAAAGAAACAAGTTGTTATAGGTGCATTACGGCTGATTCATACAATAGCGAACAACAAAAAATGTCCGCGACTAATTCCCTGTTTAAGGCTCGTTAGATTTCCGTTAAGAAAAAGCAGGTGCGATAAAGAACTAAAATACATGAAAGATGTAGCGAAATGCAATTGTTTCTCTTCTGCAGATGTTGACAGTACTTTAAGAATAGTCGAATACACACAACACATCAGAACATCCACGACCTTGACATCAACAAACACTGGTGATAATCAATTTATAATACTACCTTTTCGCCCTACAGTAAAAGGGTTATATAAAACTTTCCGCTAACAAAATATGAACGCGTATTAAAAAACAACTACAAGAAGCTGTGGCAGTTTATTCGGTTATTTGTACGGGATAAAACAATAGTGACATTACAACTTATAAAACAAACTAAAACTATCTATTCTTAAAACGGATATACTTTTACACTTTACATTTTACAGGTATATTACTGTATATAAAGTTCGGTAATGATGTGTATATACATCGATGAGAGTGACGCGCGGCATCTATTATATGGATACACAACAGAAGCTCTTAGGAAATTCCGAAGATAAACCGAACATGAAGAAAAGGTCTGTAATTCACCAAATCGCATGCGACATATTAGGCAGTATAGTTTCGACAAAACAGAACTATCTAGGGTGCCAAAGCTACTCAAAACCGGACATAATATTAAATTATAAAATCTGAAAGTATTTAAAAAATGTACATCCTTGTAGCGAATTAGACGCGTACGAAACAATACTTAAAAAGAACATAAAATTGCTGAATAGAGAACTACCCGAAATTGCACACTCGAGTCAGCTGGATTTATTACCATAATGTCCTGTTAAAGATAAGGTCCGGTTTCGTTCCAACCTTTCCCGAAAAGAAACGGATATCCGAGACCATCTACTGGGTTGTAAAAAGTTATGTATTTTAAGAAACTTTAGTGCTCGCGTAAGAAATATCACATGTGCGATACAATTTTACAATTAGTCGGTAACACGGTTGACATTGGGAGTCCACGTGCATTCCAAACGCTGCATATCGAATAGTTATTAATTTGTATGGAGTGTAGTTTACTGCAATACCTGTGAATTCTATATCCACACAGTCCTTGCAATTGTTGTGATATAAAATAAGTCCTTATGAATTTAGTGCTTATAAAATAAGAAGCGTTAAACGAAGCAATTGATTTGTTTGTGTATTCCTGTGGTCTTTCCAAATTTCGATGTTGTCGCAACAACCCCTGCTAATGGAAATTATTGCACACGAGCTAGTTTCATTACAAATTTCGATCAATTCCTAGAGCAACGCGATTTTCGAGATTTTTCAAGGTTCTCGATTTTTTTCAATACATTTGCCGGCCTGGCAAATATTCACACCGACACCGTTTGATAGGGAGATGTCGCAATAACGCCTGTTAATCGAAATTATTGCGCACGAGCTAGTTTTATTACAAATTTTGATTAATTCCTGAAGCAACGCGATTTTCGATATTTTTTAAGTTTCTCGATTTTTTACAACACCTTTGACGGCCTGGCAAATATTCACACTCACACCGTTTGATAGGGAGATGTTGTCGCAATAACCCCTGCTAATCAAAATTGTTGCGCACGAGCTAGTTTTACTACAAATTTTGACTAATTCTTGGAGCAACGTAATTTTCGAGAATTGATAGGGGAATGTTGTTGCAACAACCCCTGCTAATCGGAATTATTGCACATGAGCTTTAGTATAAATTTGGATTCATTTTTATTACAACGATATTTTTGACGCTTTTTTTAAGTTTTTCCGATTTTATTAGCCATTTGACGGCCTGGAAGGGTTGGTGCTCTTCTTTTGTAAAAGGAGTGACCTATATATTCGCGATTAATACATTATACTTGGTTGATTGGATATATGTGATTTATTGTCGTTAAATTTTCGGCTATCTACATGTTTTTGTAATCTATGGAACCGTTGCTAATTTCACGCAAGTGATTTTTTACGTTTCTCGATTTTTGCCCTTTGACGGCCTGGCAAATATTCGCACCCGTACCGCTTGATAGGGGGACGTTGTCGCAACAACCCTTGCTAATCGAAGTTATTGCACACGAATTAGTTTCATTGCAAATTTCGATTCATTTCTATAACAACGATATTTTTGACGTTTAAGTTTTTCCGATTTTATTATCCCTATGATGACCTGGAAGGGTTGATACTCTTGTTAATTTGCAAAAGGAGTGACATATACATACATTGCTAATTTCACACAACTACGTTAATAAGTTACCGTAAATCTCACCTAGGCTTAACTCGTAAAAGATAAGAACATACCGTTAACGATCGAATTAACAATAATACATGTAATTTTCCTATTAAATTTCATAAATAATACTTGACAAAGATAGATGCTAAAAAAAACAAGCATTTTCTTGTTAAATTAATATAACTCTTAAACTGATTTCATATAATGTTAGATATGATAACTAACAAAACTCTATTACCTGTTGCCATGAGAGACTATTGTTTGTTTGCAAATAATTTTGAATTAGAATCTGTAATTGTAATTATCTTCGTTAATTATATTCGTCCTTTTTAGTGTGTTTTTTATAAATTGCTGTTTGGCATAATTAGTATATTTTTACGATGTTGCTTAGGAGCAGTTTTTTTTTACTAATGATTTTAAATGCATAAACGTGTTCTTTATATTTAATCTTTGTTCTATCGCAAAATTTCCAATATATTACTGAATTTCGGTAGATACTTATTAAGTTAAAAATATTGCAAAAACAATTCCAAGGCTAGTGGGTATTGTTCAACAAGAACCGGGCTACTTAATGTATAATACAATCTTCGATAAAATTTTATTCATAATTAGTAGAGGCAGTTGTGTCAATTTTACGTTTTATACTCTATAGGTACACGATTTGCCACTTCTAAGCATAGTTGCAAGCTACGAGATATGGTCTGTTACTCGTTTAAGCCTTACTGATGGTTAACTTGTAATGCCATTGCCCTAATTTGTTGCTTAAACTTTCTATTTATTGAAACCCCAAACAAAAAAATATCTAAAGGAACAAGACGCAGACACAGATTTTGCAGGCCTTAACACAGGACCGCTGCGATTAATCCATCTGCTTGGGAAGTATTTACGATATCACTTACATTACGAGCAAAGTGAACAGGAGCGCCATCATTTATATAAATCACGGGGTATGTTCAACGACATGACTTATTCCGGTGTATTGAGGTACCCATTGTTTTCAAGACGATTTCGTAGATAAATTAATCCAACGACTCTGTGATTTATTATGCTCAGCTAAAATATTAATGAAAAACCTTCTTAGGTAATCATATTCCCAAAATGCGATTTTTCCTGAGTATTAAATATACTACTTCTGGTAGGTATAAACTCATCGCTTCAAAGGATTCATTTTGAAAAGTGTTGCAGAGACTTAATCGAAGTATGTTATGGTCTTCATAGAGTGCATGAACTTTAAAAACATGATATGGAAGTGAAGTGAGGGAAATGAATGGTCTTATTACTGGGAATATTTAATGTTGAAACTAACTATCTGGTATACATACCTCCACGTCAGCATATTTATTGAATGTAAAATCCATTATGATAACGAACTTATGATAACAGAGAAATATAAGAACTAATTTGATTAGATTTGATAGTAACTTGAAATCACATTTGAGTACCAACTTATTGTTCTAACTAATAATAGTTTAAACCATTTAATTTTACCTGGGTAAACCTTAGGATTGGGTCTGATTTGGTATGCTTGTGAAAGTTTTTCCGCATTGTAGTATAAAACAGAACCTATTTTAAATTAGTAAAGTGATACTAATAAAATTAGTGCACCACAAAATAACAATCGAAATGTCTAACACGTACGTTTGTTTACTATTTGATGTTGCCAACACAGATGACAGATATATGAGATGCTATGTCAGAACGTAAATGCTGCTTGAAAATCTGTTTTGATGCCAAATGTGATTATTTGAGTTTGTAATTAATTTTAAACTTCTTAAAAAGTAAAAACAGCCTATACAACGTTTGGTAAACTTCTAATACCATGGTAATACCAATAATTAACTCTAGGTTCCTTTTCAACCCAACTTATAGCAATTCATGTTTTAAAATAAACAGCAAATGGAGGTGCTTTCTGCATTGTAGAACTCACGGAATTGGCAGTTACACCCCAGGGTATTGAAAATAATGATCATATTGATACACGATCCTGCAAGTTATCAATTTTTCGCACTTCCATACTCCTTCCTTTAATACTTTAGTACCCAATTTAAATTTTCTTATTGGCTTTGATATTAATGAAAATTGGCTAAAATATAAGGACATATTTTGTTAAAGACTAATTAACAATTAAAAATCATGTATGTATAAGTATGGTTTCTTAGGTTTCTGGGGTTTTTGGCAGCGTGTAAGTTTTGTCCTGATAAGGGGACCGTTTTCTCGACGTCTCTCATCAGGACAAAATTCATACGCGGTTAAAAACCCAGGAACCATACTTTCATCATACATTTGCGAGAACATCAGGAGTAACATGTTGACTTGTAATGTTACTTTAAAATAAGGTAATATTTTATATATTTAATATTTAGCAAAATACATGCTTTATTGTATTAACAAATTGTTATAGAACTCGAAAAAATAATTTTTAGTTTTTTCTATATCAAATGGAATCACGTTATGATTTATAAAGATATCTTTTCAATGATTCTAATTGTCTTTCTGATCAAATAAGCTAATAATAAATTTCCGTAATAGAATAATTTAAGTCGACAAAATGACAACAGCAACAGTTACAGATAATTTTGGTAAAAACTGTGCTATTCAGAATTGTCTAGGGGTGATTTCCATTAACAACATGAATACATAATTAATAAATTATTAAAAGATAGCTGAGAGTACGCACCAAATAAACATAGAAGTAGATCTGAAAGGAGACATAACAAGTGTTGATACACTGTTCTGCGGTATACCTGACGCAGCTTTCTTGGAAAGGATGAATTTCTTTGCAGAGAACATATACAGGTTTATATTTACTAAAAACATTAACCATGTTTATAACTATTTTTCACTATTGAAAATGTTTTTAAGTACACGTTTATACACTACACACAGGTTTGGTTGTAAACTATAACAGTCGCGCGTAGATAATTTTGATAATTTATCAATATCTTAATAACCTCTAGCTTTCCATATCTTATACAAATATACTATTTCTAAAATCTCTCTAATCTAATGAAATTTCGCGGTAGTTTTTCCTCTTTGCTACCAACGATTTATACTTGAAGTTTCCGAACAATTGAACATGTTATTATCAAATAATAAGTATTATACGAATTATCAAATTCGAATTATGAACAGAAATATATTTTAAGGCAATTTATAAAGTACTGTAGCGCCATCTTTTAAACGCGAGAGCGTGTAATCTTCTATTTAACAAAAAAATTACTGAAATACATCCTTTAAGTAAAAAGCATGAACGAAGTCCTTTGTTACAAAAACAAAAAATTAAATATATTGTATATTATTACCAATTGTAAAGCTTAAAACAGGCAGGTTTCCTTTTGCATCATGTGCTATACCAAGCAAAGTTTTGTGTAATGTAAATATCACATAGGTATTGCATTAAACCCATAAAGAACCTCATTTTTCTCATTCTAACATAATAAATTCATTATTTGTATTAATTTAAAATAATTTAATGTCTACTACAGCGACATCTGTTAAACATATTACTTAATTATGGTGTATTCATGGTCATATAATAGCATGGGAGACTAAAGTTGTACGTAGAATATATTTCTAACCAACTGGTTTAAGAACAAAATGTAGTGGTTAATCGTTTTTTATTGCTACGTAACCGTTCAAGTGCAGTTTAAAATGACTGAAAAAGTATTGGATTCTGAAAATTGGAAGTTAGAAGCAGATGCGGTTATTAAAGACATAAAAGATCACGTAAAAGCAGTAGCTGTGTCCCAAAAATTTATTAGTAACGATCAGCGGATCTACATAAATATAGAAACACTAGAAGGCGATAAATTTTGTATAGAATTATCGGGAAACGGCTTTCGAATCTGTGGAAAAGATTATGATCAACATAACCTACAAGAAGATCAATACTTTGAAACGCCGTATAGTTTATTAAATAAAGTGAGTCCTCTATTTTGTATGTCTTTCGGAAATACTTTGTTAAATAAACTTAGTAATTTGTGTGAATAATAAAGAAATTAAAAGAATATAGTAATTTTAATCTATGAAGTTGGTAATGAAAATTTAAGCTCAAGACGTCACATAATTTCAGGTCGTAGTGAAAGATTTGGGATGATTGTTAGTGACACTTGTGACATTTTATACGGTATTATGATTACGCGAAAAATTTTAGATAGATACTTGAAAGCAAAAAAGTAGTGATGGATTCGACAATATTCTTATAATATAATAAATACTGTGACGTAACTTAATGTGGCATTGCCCGTTTTTCGTGCTTTGCTAGCACTGACAATGCATAATTTTAATTAGGTAAGAAACTTTTATTGTTCTATTATTATATTTTAATACTTCTTTTTGAGTAATCTAAGCATTTGGATTATTATGTGGATTGATATGTCATCATCTAGTAAAATGGCCTGATATTTTTTAATTCACTAAACTTACTTGCATATTAACAGATAATATCTGAAATAGTACTAGATACCAGTTTACTTTATTAATTTAATAATTGTTATGTTTTTTGTATAAAAATATGATTTATTTTAAGAGTTCCTTTGGGCATTGATACCATAGAAGATGCAAATTTTTGGATTGAGTGTTTTCTGAAGTTTTAATTTCACATTATATCCAAAATTTAATCTTATTACAACTTTTTCATTTTTGTGCCTGACATAAAGTATTTTTATTCTCAACTTAAAAATTACAAAATGAAATAAATTTTTTGATTGAACTTAATAGATGCAAAATATTTTTTGCGCCATTGTCATTTTTCGATTGATTATCATAAATTGGGAAAGGTGCTTAGTGAACTTTAATTTAATAATAAAGGGGTATTAATAACATGAATTTAAAATAAACTTCAATTCTGTTTGTTAATGTAGTTTAAGCTTTAAAAAATCTTTAAACATTTAGAGAATAATTGTACCTTCTTCGAACTGTTCTAAAGTAATGGGTTAAGAGGAACTATAATTCACATTGTTGGAATATGTTTTAATTATGATTAAATTTATATTCATGTCATTTCTCTTATGATAACTATAGCTGCATATTCAACATGACACGAAGATATGTTATGTGCAAAATAATTACACATAAAGTAAGGTACAGTTGTGGAATTATAATGCAGGACAAATCCTACGATTCTATATTTATTTATTGGTTAATGTCATGTCATTCCTAATATCAAATTCAGTTTTTCAAAATGTATGGACACGTTAGTGAAAATGTACGAGGAAGAGTTATAGACACATTTGCATTAGAAGATGGTTGGGCTTATAGACAAATAGGATAACAGAAAGACAAAGAAACAACCAATAATGGAAATATGCTAACCAGTTATTTGAGAGCATATCCTTTCAAAATTGCAATTAAAGATTGAATTTTGTTAGAACTTCTTGAATAGGTATGAAGACCTTTGGAAGTTTTTTCGCAGGTGAAAAAAATTTAATTCATATATTCTCGGGTGCATTAACAACGAAATTGTCGGTATGTTCATACGTTAGCGCAAGTCAAAAGTTTTCGTTAAATATGTGGGAAGTGTATTAGTTATAAAGCGCGTATGGCATATACACTACCGTTCATAAGTTTGATCGCACCTAATATATTGTGTTACACTTAGCTTAAGTGTTTTAAAAATATTTAGGGTAATTCATACGAGCCGTCTTAGAATGGCATTTACAATATAATGTTGATAGTATATATTCATAACAATAAAACTTCTTTACGAGATCTGTTCAAACACGAAAACATGTATTCCTGTATTAAATTATAATAAAGCAATAATGCGTTTATAGTAGGAAATTGGGGTTAAGTGTGCTAAAAATAGCATTTGGGAGGGGTGCTGAATTATCCACTTGCCTTACAATAAAGTGTACGTTGCATCTAGTCTAGTGCCGAGATACTGGAGACGTGGATGATTGCGTTGGGAAGACCCTATTTCATATTGTTAGTTTATTTGATCGAAGATATGTCAAAAGTGGGCATTGAAACACGCGCCAGAATATACGTTTTGCATGAAACAAATTTTTCAAAACCAAACACATCACAAAGGTGGCTAAAGCTTATTTTCAACGATAAATCGTCTAAAGGAGCCCTATCCTTAATGAAGTGGCCGTCACAGAGCCCTGATTACCTTTCGCGAGATCACTTGGATCGTGAGGTCCGAAAAGAATCTTGCACTGGCAAAGCAGCATTCTTAAAAGCTCTGCAGAAAGTGTGGAATGCTATAGACGAATCGTATTTGGAGCAATTGACAGTTATTAAAGCAAAAGGGCGTTACGTTGACGTTAGAATGCACTATTTTGTCAATAAAACTTCTTAAGTTAATGAGTAAAGTTTCTTTCTTAAATAATAAATTTCTCGCAAACATTATCTGTTTAGTTTATTTATTTTATATAGTACGATCAAACTTACTTACTTCTGAAGTACAATTTAAAAAGAACGAAGAAAAGAGTTAGGTATTTATTCCTGTCACCTTACTAAAGTTATTGCAATTTAGAACCGCCACTTAGACCAACAAAATTTTACTGTCCCGCTTTATGTTCCATAACTGTACGCATTATATAATTTTTATTTTACGTGAGGCAGCACTTATTAGCGTCGACGTTAATTTTCGTGAATAACGTGGAAGAGTAAAAGTTAAATATTTCACGGGATAAATTATTTATTACTTTTGTAAATAGAAGAACGTGGAATTGTTAGAATTGTTGAATGAAGATGTAATTACTGGCAGAGAGCTTGTTCGCGAGTTTTGTAGTGTTGACATGAATTTGACGATGTGTTCTTTAGGGCAATTATATATGTAAATTTAATTAACTAATATATGCATAGCACAAAATATTTTCATCTGATAAAGTAAAAATTAGAGCACAGTGTTTTTAAGAGTACTATTAGTTATTAAGTGTACAATTATAATATCAGGAAATGTATTCTCTCAATCGAGGTTTACACTCCAGTTTAAATTTGCCCATTGGCTATTTTGTGGTAATTTAACTACAGCTTTAACCGATTTCTACTCATTGCATGGGTACATTTGAAGGATATTGAATACATCAGTACTTGAAATAATATCTTAATATTTGAAAATTATGGGTTACATGGATATTTGTATCGTGAATATAATTTAAAGTTCTTACACCCTATACAATTTTTATGGATGTCTTGTAAGATAGGGAGACTCTACACTATCCGTCTCACTGTTTTCGAATTAACATATTAACTAGTCTGACGTTAAGTTACCGATTCGGTAAGTTGGTTGTGGGAGTCCATGTGCTCTTGAACGTGGTGTTCTGAATAAATTATTAATTTGTGTGATGTACTGCGATACCTGTGGGTTATATAACCATACACTTCTTGCAATTATTGTTGCATTAAGTAGCTCATTTTTCAGATACATAGATGTCATTGTGCGATTTCGTGTAGAATTAAATATCAGAAAATGGTCACCAATTGGTATTATGTATCTTCTATGCCCTTGACTTGGTCTTCGTCTAAAATTTCCAGCATCCTGATGCCTTCGTAAAATTTTTGATATTATATATTGACTTCTTTCGAGATGTTGTGCGATATGTTTTTGAGTATATCTATCACCAGATAGAGTTACAATTTGTGCTGCTTGAACTTCACTGCAGTGTCTGACTGGTGGGATATTGATATTTTAAATAGACTCAAATACAAACGCGAAATGTTTGTTAATCTCTCGATTGCCTAATCTACCATTATAATTCATTTAATTGTAATTCTTAAATTTTATAAAAAAATATTCAATGTTAAAATATGCGAGGCAATAAACACCGTAAATTTGAATGAATCAAAATATTTGAATGCAGTTGAATACATCCGCCTAAAAGATAAATAATGAGTGCATGCATAAGTTTACGGTTATATTTTAAATTTATTTTTTAGGAAATTGTTATAACGGCAAATATTCGATAATTTTATTCGTGAATGTTTTTTATGCAAAATTATGCCTTTTTATTATAAACTAACTTAGTTTATGTACCATCTGTATTTTATAACACTGGAATTATTGATTTTTGAATAACTTTCTAATGTCAAAATTGCTTTTTTTATTAGAAGTAAAATGTTCTGTAATTGATATCCATTTTCCAGATTTTGTGGTATCTGATGGTACCAGTGTACTTCAACACGTAGTTTATACACAATTGATCGATTAGGTACAGCTTATTAAGATTATATAACCTTGACCTGAGATCTCCTGCTTTGCAGTGTTTTAGTCTTGGCATTTCAGCCTGCTTTTGTTTTTTAAATGATAGCTAGGGTATGAACTGATACAAACTATAAGGATGTCAGTGGGATTTTAATTACTGTGCTCTATGTTGAGCACTTTTCAAAAATATTGTAAGCAAATGATATTCAACCATTCAATCGTATGTATTCTTTGAACATCTAACGAAAATATAGTAGACTGTGATTAAAAAAGAAAACAAGTTGATTTCCCTAACAACATTTTTCCATGTTTAGAATACGTAAGTCACTGTACGTTATTTTTTGTTGTCACCTTGTGTAGTTAACACTAACAACTTGAAACGCACTTAAAATAAATTTGCTCTTAATACTATTTTGGTAAGTTTTATTTTAGTTTTGAGCAACCAGATGCTGCTGTATATGTGGTAGTACTGTATTACTAACCTGCTCGGGCATTTATGTTATTCGGTCGTTATTTCTATCTCATCTTTGTAGGGTAATTGACTGTTAGGTAGTAACTCTTATTTTTGGCCACTTAGATATATTTTATTCTAAAAAATAAAGTTAAGCATATTCGGAGTTTATTTATAAAAAATATAATTATAACAAAATAGGTTTTATTTTATTACGAATACCACTAAATATTATGTTTATTCCACAGTATTTTGCAGGCAGCGTTTCCCACAAATATTTTATTTATCTTTGTACCATTACAGATGCGTATTATTACAGATAGTGTGAATATTATATACATAATAAACTGGCATATAAGAAATCTCTTCCAAAAAATTAGATGTAGTTATAGGAAAGTATTGAAATAAAGGCATTTTCTTTATAAAAAAAGTAACAACATACTCATACAATTAAAAATATTTGTATTATTGAAAAACAAGTGCAAAATAGTGCATCGCAAAAAAAAATTTACTCTTGATATTAAAAAAGGCATTATTTCTACAAGTTTTGCTTCAGTCAAAACGATTTCTGTAACTATTGTTTGGTGTCGCTATATATGTAAAGTAATTTCGAATTATGTTCACTGTTCCACTACATCATAATCATAGCAAATATCTCTTATCAGCTTAAGCAATATAGGGCCTAGTTTGTTAAATCAGTTGCTTTTTGTTGAAAAATATTGATTTTTTTTTATTTACTTTTCTAGCAACGAAATCGTCAAAAGAATTGCCTTTTTTAAATTGTATATTTCTAAGTTTACCTAACATAATAATGATTCTTAATACAGGTACTCATGGTATTGGTAACTGGATTTAGCAGCATTATTATGTTAGGTATTATTTTCTATGCATTTTTCGATTAATTTCTAAGTTTGTACTAGATTTTGGGAACATTTTGTACAGTATGCATCTTATACTGTGATACATTAATAATTGTCTATATTGTAATTGGAGAATTGTTGATTCAAAATATGAAGATTTAACCTAAACTACTTGGGTAAAATATTCTTCCTAATTGAGGTACTGTTTTATTTAAAAAAGATTTTAGCCCGCTGCTATGATACCGTCTAATATTTTTGGGCCACACTTGTCAAAATGTTTATGCATATTGGAACGTTTTCAATTATCGTGGGGACAGATGAAGATAGTGGAGATTAGACAAGAATTATGGCAACAAATACAAAATATTCTGAATTTTATTAGAAATTAACCAAACATATTTTTAAGGATTAGGACAAATTTTACTAAAAAAATTCAAAAACGTATCGAAGTCATTGGAGGGCACTTTGAAAATCTATTGTAATAATTGTTAATTATTTTTGTTTTGTGTTACAAATACAGTAAACGCTCGCTCATGTAAATACTCGGTAATGGCCACAATCTGTAAAATTAAGCGATTCAAGTCATAAATTTTACAACGTGTGTATGTACAGATACATACGGAGTCCCGGGAAATCGCAGAACTTCAAAAAATGCCCAATCACCTGGAATGGAAAATCGTCTGTATAAATGGTTTTTAAAACAAAGGGATAATCATGTTCCAATTAGCGGTGAATTAATTAAAGAGACAGCAAAATTACTGATTGAAAACCTAAAGGAGACAGAAAATTTTGTAGCCAGTGATGGCTGGCTAAAAAGATTTAAAAGGAGGTATAGAATTCACCTGCTGTCGATATCTGGTGAAAAATTATCGGCACCATCACAACTAACTAGTGCATCCGTTTAAAGAAAAGTTAATGAACAAAATCAAAGAGCTGCATTGAAACGAGGAGTAAATATACAATGCAGATGAAACCAGTCCTTATGACATACATGAAAAATCTGTTCGGGGTAGAAAGGCGGAAAAACAATGCATAACTTTTCTAGCGTGCACTAATGCTAGTGGTACACACAAAATAAGGCCACTAGTAATAGGAAAGGAAAAAAATCCGCGTTCATTTAGAAATTTTAAGAGTCCCGTTGATTATAACTGTCCAAAATCCGCTTGGATGACCAAAGGCATATTTCTGAAGTGGTTCCACAAGAACTTTGTTGTAAGAAGGGGTGAGTGAAGATGACGACCTTCCGATTGAAATAAGAATACAGTGAGTGACGCGCAAGCTGTAGGAATCTTTAATCAAGCGTTACGTTGGGCTGAAGAAAAAGACATATCATATTCCGATATTTTAGTGCTCCGTAAACTAGGGGCAATGGCATTAGAAAATACTAAGCGTAAATTTACCCAAACAAAAATAGGACATTATTTTTCAAAATAATATAAAATTTATTTTTTTATTTTCATTATATGTATTGTGTTGCTCATAATTTATTTTTTAATAAACATACATATTTTCTTTGATGCAATTCCTTTATAAATAAAATAAAGGTCCCTAATGTAAACTTTCAGTAATGTGAACAGTGCTTGGCTGATATCGTTCATATAATCGAGCGTCTCCTGTAGTTAAAATACATTTGTTGAAACCAAAGGACGTTTCTTGAATCGTTTCATTCTACGTACATTTTTAAATGAAACACTCTGAATCTCAGTTAGGAGATATATTTTTTTTGTGTTTTGGGTTAAATTGTCACGTTTTAGGTCTAGGATGTTCCTGTTACTACAGGAACAATTATTAATTAATTAAATCCAGGATACATCTAATTCATGATCGTAGGTAGCTATTTATGTTATTACTCATTGATAATAAAATTTGTTGCTTATAACTAGAGCTGCCAAATCGGATCGGCAAACATAGTTTATTCACGATATAATACATACATCGCGATAGTTGTGAGGAAATTATGTTGTATAATATTCATTATATTATAGCAGTGTTTATGCATAGCGTAATCATCTTAAATGAAGATTGTGTTAGTGTTGGAGTTACTACCAAACGTCAGTTTGCTTAGGATCTGTATAAAAATATAGAATTTTCCAACTTTAGGACTACACAAAAATAATATGTTTAGTGTCTGATAAACCGTTTATCGTGCTGGGACCAATTTTACTGTAGACTTATTAAAGGTGGGCAAAATAGAAAGTGTCGAAAAAGCTAATGACTAATGACTTGTTTAATTTAATTTTTATGCTAAGTCTTTGTAATTTACTATTTGCTTTACATGTTAAAAACATTTACAGCAATATTGAAAACAATATTAAATCCGATTTAGATAATAAAAAACTTCGGTTATGTGGACAGACTGTAAAATGGATTCTATTGTCACTGTTCTAGTACGAACATTAGAACGTTCTTTCTGACCGTTATTAGGAAGTAAAAATCGCTTAACCACCACAGCCAATTCTTACACTATTCACAACAATTACAAAAGAATAGTTGAGGCGATAGAAAAAGTACAAAATCCTTCATTATATATATACGACGATTTACACACACACTTGAACACCTTATATCAAGTATGGGCAACGTTTGACATGTTGTAGGTCAAACTTTAGTATGCAAATACGTTCGCGGGCCGCGTTTAAAAGTAGTGTTTTACAAAGAAATCAATGGGACACTTGAGCTGGAATTTGGGAAACTAATCCATCGATGTTTGGATTAATTCCACTGATACAAAGACGTAAAGAATTTTCCAAATTATCGTCAGTCAGCCTTGTACGATGTTTTGATTTATTAACTTTAATCATTGAAAAGAACTGTTCGCATTTATAAGTACTGCCAAACGCACAAATCAATCTTCTTGCAAATTTTCTAAGCTCCGGAAAATGCTCTCCTTAGAGGTATTTTTTCTAGAAATCACACAACTCCACGTCTTCAAATTTAGATTTTAGAAGTGAAGTTTTTCAAAATGTCTTGCGGACCGAATCAAATCTTACAGGGGGCCGGTCGTTGCCCACATATGCCTAGTGCATAGTGTTTTAAATAAAGATTCATATTTTACCAAATTAACCAAAATGTTCAATGATTATTTTAAGTACACAAATGGTACGTCACTGAACCAGTCGTTTTTTTTTTTACATAAAAACACTCGCGGCGAACATCGCTATTGCAAACAAGTCCTGGAGGTATGTATACACCTGTTGACTATACAGCCGAAGGTCATTTTGATAATGAGTTAACCTGTTACTTACTGACATTGACTATTTATTGCTATGCAGACCACTATGGTACTTTAGTGGACTTGACAGCTGTAGTGTTATCATAACTGCTTTACGTATATTCATTTTGACTTGAAATGTATTGGAGTGCTGTAAAAATCGATTTTCAAAGATTTCTAACATTTTCAAATGTGCATATAAACTTTTTAACGTATCCCCAAACACAGCAGAGTTCATGGTTGTCGATATTCAAGTTGGGGAACCAATTTTTATTAAATTAGTGCTGTGACTGATCTTGTTGAAAACCGGTATTGATTGTTTCAATTGATGGAAAATTATCAAGTATTTTTCCAAATTTTTTTTGGCGCTAACTTTCACTGCTCAAAGCTTTCTTAGAAAGCATGGTACCGATTAGTCTACAGAGTCTAAAATATCGCGTGGGATTTAAATCCGAATTTCAACATTGAGCAAATTGATAGTCAGTATGAAGACCCGGATGTTTGTTATTTTGAATAGAGGATCTAACACTCACTACTAAGTTTAGAAGGATTTATACATTTTTTGTGCATTTACTTTATTTATTAATTTTGTGCTAATGGACCTACAGAAATTTCGCTATTTTGGACTACCATTATTGTAAGTATTCTCTGTGTAAAATGTAATAATTTTTAACGCGTTTTTCTCTTTCATTTGTGTTTCTTTGTAGTCCAGTATTAACTTCGATGCATAGTTTGCGGAAGATATTAAGAAAACCAAATATTCTGTTGAAAAGTTCATATGGAACTATAGAAATTCCGCTGAGTAATTGTAAGTTTTTAAATTGTTATCCTTAGGATACATAGTAATTTATAGCGGGCAGAGTAGCATAAAGAAACAAACCTATCGTAATGTCATGTCATGCCATAGGTAGGTTTTCTATCGGAATTATCTTGCTAATAGTACGTTTTATTAACATTACTTGTTTTTAGTTATTTGTTTTACGATATAATGCTATTAAAATGTTCATTTCTTCTAATATGCACCAACGTATGTTTATATATATAATTTAATATTCAATTGTTATGTATTTATATTTATGTGTAATTCATTGACGTTTTATCCTTGGCAAGTTTAAAATTTGAAACATAACTCTGTTCGTGTTTGATTACTCATTATTTGGTACCATGCACAATGAGGTATATTGCTAGAGATCGGTTTTGTGTTTAAGAGTGGCAAATAACAGTCATAAATCTGTAAACGTTGATAAGTAAGTACGGTGACAATGGCTGGAGGCAGTAGAAGAAAACAATACAGTCTGAAGCGATTTTCTGAGACTTCATATTGTTTATCGACGTAGAATCCGATGCTCGGTAATTGCTAATTTAAATACTTGTGGTTATAGCATCCATTTTGTATACACGAAAGGGGTTTTTAACATTATTTGTGGATGTTACGGGAAACATGCAAATACTCAACCTATTTATGTGAGTACATAGCATACATTAGTATTTGATATATTCGAACTTCTGTCTCGTTTCCTCCTTCTGTTTCTATTGCTTTTTTATTCATTTGTCTGCACGAGAACCCTTGTGAAAGCTTTTATAATAGAGTTAGTGTTTCTTGTTCGATTATTTTTGCCTACAGAATGGACAATCTAAATAGGACAATTAAACAAACTGTCCTATTTAGATTGTCCATTCTGTAGTCAAAAATCGAATTGATTTATACCATGACAAACCTTACTATAGCTTGCTTGCCTTTATTTCTTTCCTTAGCAATACCCTAATAGTTTTGTAAATTCTTTTTTGAATATATTTGTAGGAAATTTGAGAATTTGTTATATGTATTTTAAACATCAAGTTGTACCACCAACTCAGTACAGTTTTTTTATATCTAATTGGGTTACATATTGCTGTTAGACATTTACATAAAAAACACTTATTTCACACATAGAATAGGCTGCATATTCAACGTCATGTTTAAATTTACTTAGAGATTTCCGTTGCCGATATAACATGTTTTATCAGGATTAAATCACGCATACAAAAAATCATAGAGTATTAAGACTTATATAGCGTGTAGAAGCTAATTATCTCTTCCGCAAAGTAATTCTTTGTAATTATTGTGTATACGCTATTTCTGTTATGTAATGATTTAATTCTTGGGATAATTGTTTGTTTCAAATGTACAAAAAGTATAATTTAAAGTTATTATGATATATTTATTGTAAATAATAGATAATACACTATGTACTGTGGACGATATGAGATTTTATTGTAATCGGAATGCAAAAAAGTCGATAATATTACGAAACGAATGTAACAAAGCATTGAAATGATCGTTTTTTAAACCAAAAAAATATTTGTGGTGAAAATTAACAAACAACACCGCTAGACAGATTCAAATATTTCATAACACACAGTCCTAGTCAATCCTTTGTTGCTTATCTATGAAAAATATTTAGTAACATACATAATTCACAATAATCTATTATAACATTTTGAAATACACATATGATATGTATTTATATTGCTATCAACACTAAAGCTGTTTACTAATTCACAAACATCGATAACCCGTTTCGTCCTAAGTACATCGAGTCACTAACACGATAATGTTCAATAATAATTTAAAACTATGCTAACATAAACTAGCTAATATTATATGTGTGAATGTTAAGCATATTTTTATGATACGTCTATGTAATATACAGTTAAGGAAAAGATTTAATGACCGAAAGGAAACGGATGTATAGTTACCACTATAATGTGCGCACCCAAACTTATTTCCACTTTTTTTAAATATAATTATGCTATTAGTTTGTGCTTGTTTGAAAACTAAACAAGCCCAAATCAGATCGGAGAAGTAATTACTTGTTTTTGGAATAAATAGCATTTTTAGAAACAGCCAATCAAAACAATACTATTTTTCGAAAAGTATGAAGGATTTCAGCCAAATTTTATGTTTCTATTTCCTTATTTATGTTTTTGTTTTGTTTTTATTATTTTTTTTTATTTTATTTTAAATTCTATGTTACATTTTTTAAATAAGATAGATTGAGTTTTTAGTTGATTCACTGAGAAAAACTCACTGTTTCAGAGATTTAAATACACTTTCTAGCAACTTAAGAATAAATTAGAAGTAGCATATAAAAAAATTCTAAAGTTCATGTTATGTTAGTCACTAACCTATCTTGCACCAAAAGCAGAACTACCTTAAATTATTATGTACGGTGATATTCTAAGAATTTAATTATACAAATTATTATGAGTTACTTGTGTTATAATAACAAATGAGTAATGTACCTCCAAAACAGAACTATAATTTTCAAATTTAATTACTAAATTCTTGAAAAAAAATTAAAAAGTGATTATTTCTGGAAAACTGTAATAAATCCAATTTTGTTATGATACGAAACTTTGGGTTTAGTTAAAGTTTAACAGTAAAATTCGACTGAAGTTTTTCATGTTTTTGGGAAAGCACTGTTACTTTGATTTTAACTGTTCTAAGAATCGTATTCGAAATAAATTGTTCAGATTTAATTTGAGCTTACTTAGTTTTCACATAGGGAAAAATTTATAGTAGCATACTGTCTTAAATATTTGGTGCGAACTCTATGGCCATTGTATAATACATGTTGTATTTATTAAGACTTGATAACATTACTAATTTATTTTGAAAATGCATGGAAGATGTATTGTATTTTTAGGCAGTCTATTTTACAAATATTTCAATACAACAATAAATATTCTTTATTTAAAGTGTGAGCTTATATTTTACTGAATGAAAGTTTTTAATAATGTAATTAACATTAATATAATTTTCTACATATATCTCTCAAAAGTAAATGTTTAGTAAAATTTAAAAACAAAATATAGAAAGTTAAGCATTCTATGCCGAAGTATATAGTTTTCCAGTGCATTAAAGTGTACTTCAACAAATACTTTTTAAATCTCCTATATTTATTCATCATGCTTTATAAATTTGAAAGGCATTTCTCTTGTATGTAGATTTCTTTCATCCCTTCTTCATACTTTACCGCTTATTTTTCTTTGTAGGTTAGGTGCGATGGATAGTTTGCATGTTTCTGGTCAGCAAACCAGTAGTAAAACTTCAAGTAGGAGCACATCGCCTTGTCGGCCTCGCATCGAACAACACCATTTACATCACGCACATCATGCCAAAACACATAGTTATGGGTCAGCTGATAGTAATAAGGTGAGTCACCGAATTGTATAGAGACAGCTACCGGAGACGAAGTATACAATGGTGTGTCACGCCTGTTTCCTAAGACGTTTCAATAATTTTCGATTGCATATTAAACGACAAACATTGTCTATAACCTACAGATAATGTTAATTACTCCTAATAATGATTACTTAATAAATTACGAATGTGTTTAGCATCAAATTACAAAGAATTTACATTTCATCATTGTTACTAAATTCTCTCCCCGATTCCAAACTTCTTCCGGATTTTGTCGTCGACAACTTTGATTGTTTATTATTTAATTAAAATTACCCATATAACTGAATCTGAATTCGCGTTTTGAGAAGGCGATGGAAGAACTATAATAAGATTATTCTGAAACCAGTTATCTACAACGCGACTCATACACAGGTTCTGTTATGGAATTACTGCAAATGCAGATCTAATTTGTTAGATCTTGTATGTTAGAAAATGAAACCATCTGGAAAAGTAGTAGAAACTGATGGCAACATTACATTTCTTAATATTTGTCTGCAGTGCAAGCTTCCAGTAAACATCAGCGCCATAACCGCCATCCACGCACAAATCCCATTTCTTTTGAAATCTTTAATTTGTTGGCCGCTATATTTTGACGCCATTGTTATGTATGAATTAAAAAAACTTTTTCAACAATAGTGTTCCAAACGTTTTCATTGCAGTTAATATGATCGTATGCAAAATGTAATTTTCTTAATTTATTTTTTTCTATCGATTTGTTGCTACAATTGCCGATATGACGAAATTATAAAAAATATTAGAAACACAGTCTATTGTATGCTGATTATATTTTTATTTAAAAATGCATGATTTGCTTATATTTATTTCTTTCGCAATTACTTTTAAGTTTAAGGTTTCGCCGTTAAATAATGTTAAATAATTAGGCATGTTTTGGAAAGTATGAAGAAGTGCAAAATAAATTTTCGTAATTTCTAACTTCTTGAATGTCAATTGTTTAACAATATGTACATCCTATACCGAACTTCGCTTTTTTTCAAGTTAGTTTAAACACTCTTTAACTCAGTCACTTTTTAACAGAGAACGATTTTATTGAAAGCTGAACCTTGTTTACTTTACGCTAATGCAGAATTATAACTATGAAATGTTAGGCTGGACTTATGATCTGTTGCAGACTGTATTTTCTGCATATTTGACTCATTATTTTTGTGCTTGTACATAGGTAATTCCAGAAAAAGGTATGAAGATGCTTTTACAATACCGCCTCATAGTGTTCAGCCGCAATCCAAATAGCTCTGCAAGCTCTGTTAAGCCCAGTTTTGGTTTCGGCTTTGTCGGCTTGTTGTACCCCTCAGGCGTTTAATGTTTAGAGCCTAAAATAATGGAACGACTCGTCTCGACCGTACCCGAATACGAAAGACATTTGCAAGACAGCATTGGTTTGGCACGTACGCAATAAATACAAATCTGAAATCAACAATCATATTTGACAAATGGCATTAGATATCAGTGATATTTTGTTTTATCCAACTTAATTTTATGTGCAATATAGAATATTTTACCCGTGCATGAATTCCCTTCGTTGATCAAGTGCTCTAATTTTTTTATATTGTTCTATTCTCAATAATCCGCCAAGTCCTACCAAATTGCCCCCACCATTGGTAAAGAAACGTCCCCTTTGAACAAACATTTACTAATAACGTTGAATCTGCATTCGTCGCTCTAAAGAGCATTTGCATAATCTTCTTCAGTCCAATTTCTATATGCTAAAGTCCAATTAAATCGCGGCACGTCCTTTTAAATCCGTTGCATGTAGTCGTCGCTTGAGCGTGGATACTATACAATATTGTTACGGCTTCTTTTAATAACTGCACAGATTTCTGGTAGTGTAGTCGTCAATTTTGTTTATTAATTAGTTATCAATTTCTGATATCTTTTTGTTATTGAATGAAGAGTATTTTTTTTATATTCTAGTTTATTGGCAATGTAACGTTCATTTCTGCTTTTTGAAGAGTAATTATCACCGCGTTTATCTCTTTGTTTTAACCTATATTATACAAATAAACTCAACACAAGTGCAGATTGAAGTAAATTACTATTTAAAGGTCACTCAACTGAAATGCTTTATAGAATTGATTTCTTAGAACCACGTACAAGTAGATGTGCTCATGCAGTTCATAGAAATGGTAGGTATAATCGATAGGTGGTCTTGAACTTATGAGTGATGTTGTACCTAGGTATATGTTTTCTTAAAGATTTCCTGGTTATTGTTTATATTTTTACAAGTTCCTTTTCTATTTGCCTCTTCTAATCCAACGAGGTCTACAATATGCGCATGCTATTGTTTGTACTTACTTTAAACTTCCTGGGTATTATTTTAAACCAAACAATAGCGTACAATGGAAAGATTTTGATAAATCTAAACATAGTTCTTTACGCAAAAATATGCTTTTATTCCGTTAGTCAACTCATGATGAAACACAAGCAATTTTTAGATTAGAAGAGAATGTGAGTTAATAATGCATAGTTCACAAAAATAAAGAAAACAAAGATTATAATTTTTTAAATAAATTTATCTTAAAGGCCGTACTCTATTAACCTCTCGGGGTTAAGATCGTTCAAGTGTGGGCAGTAAGAATTATCACTCGCATTATAAATGCTAATTAATAGAACTTCTACTCTGTCGCAATTTAATGCTATTCGCTTTGGTTGTTAATGATTTCTATATTTATATCTCTAAATATAAACGACTTATGGTGCATGGTTCTTATTTATAGGGAGTTTTAAACCGTCGTAACGCTGTAGCGTACTTCGTTCGCTAAATAGATTTTGGATAGTAAAATTGACCCATTGTTTTATAATGTAATACTTAAAATATGACACGTCATCAACGATAAGGAATGATCAAGTACATCAATTAGAATGCACAAGTTGCATTATAGAAGAACGGGGGAGATTCTGGCAAAGCCTGACTTAGTATTCTTGAGTACAACCTCATGTTTCACGTATAGTAGATCTAATACGCATCTACGACTATTGCGGGTATTACGGACAAACGACCATGCAGGTACTAGGGCGACCTGAAATGTTTCCGGAATCGGCGCGGATGGCGAGATGGCGCACGAAGGTTAAAGTGGATTCATTAGTCGGCAAGGACAACCTTTTTTATGGCAACTGTCAAAATTTCAGACGTCTACTGTCAATAGTTGTTTAAGAGTGTGTTTTGTGTAGCAAGTCAGGCCAAAAATGGATAAAATCAAATTTCGTGCAGTGATAAAACACTTTTGGCTGGTTGAAAAAACGGCTACGGACATTCGAAATATTTTGCTAGAGGTTGATGGAGGAAGTACTCCATCATTTTCGACCATCAGCTTCTGGGTGCGTGAGTTCAAACGTTCAAACGCGCAAGCTCAAGTGACGAATCACGCAGTTTCGGAAGAGTGCCTGACCAGTAATCTAAGAGATTTTTTCATGCGTTTCGTAACCGTGGATGAGACTTGTATCCACCACTACATACCGGAGACCAAGGAACAGTCGAAGCAGTAGATTTTTCTGGGCAAATCAGCTCAGAAGAAAGCAAAGACCGTTCCATCGACCAGAAAGGTTTTGTGATTCCAAAGGTGTGATCCTCATCGACTATCTGCAGAAGGCAAGGACGATCACGGAGCAATACTACAGTGATTTATTGACCCAATTTCATGCAGGGGAAACGACCTCGTTTGCAGCGGAAAATGCTTTTCCACCACGACAATGCACCGGCTCATTCGTCCCTCATCGTCGTGTCCAAATTGAATGAGTTGCGCTACGAATTAGTCTCTCATCTTTCATATTCACCGGATCTAGTCCCCAACGATTTTTTTCTATTCCCAAACCTGAAAAAATCATTCGGAATAAAGAGTTGTGCCTCAAATGAGGAGGTCATCGCTGCTAGAGATGGCTATTTTGCGGACCTCGAAACATCCTACTTTTCCGACGGCTTGAAGAGATTGTATTCATCTTTGAGGAAACTTCATCGAAATATAAAAATAAAAAACCACACCAATACCGTGCTTTTCTTGTCGATTCCGGAAACATTTCAGGTCGCCCTCGTATTATTATTATCCCGTTTCAGCAAACCACTAAAGCAAATGAAATTTTATTAATTCTTTCAGAAAACAAGTTATATAAATCTAAACCTAAAAATTATATTTTAACCGATATATATATATAATTGACTCTTTTTACTATAAGACAAGGCATTTACAATAACAAATGCGAACATTTGTCAAACAGTAACAAAATTTACTATCTAAAATTACATTAGTACCTGTTGCGCCACGGATATAAGTTTCATTATTAGGTATGTACATCAAGTTACTTATTTTCATGTTCCCCAGACAATTTGTTTGTAGCTGCACGATTTATGATTTATTGTCAATATCTTTTATATAAATATTGTTGGTATAAAAAAAATATTGCATCTTTATTTCTATGTTGGTATAAAATTTTTCCCTTAAAATGCCAATACCTACCTTTTTGTAGACATGGCACATAGATTGAATTGCTTCCATCAAAAGATATGTGTGCATATATGTGGTTAAGTTTTATGACGTTTTTGCAATTTGAAAAGCTTATTTTCAAAATGCAACAAATCCATATTTCACGTTTCCAAAAAAGAGACGATTACAGCTAACTATGATTCGTTTGTCCAAGAGATACTTATGGCGTTCTTCTCGTGACCAGTTAGACCGGAACATTTATAACAACTATAGTCCGTCCCAACCTCCGTATTCAGTATACGTCTTATGGGAATTTGTTTCATGGTTGCCAAATCATCCGATCGGCTGTACATTACTATTTCCGGTTAATTATTTGCAATTTCACCCGATCAATTCATAACCTTTATTAACGTTTATTGACGTTGAAGGTGCAAAATTATTGACATTCATATGACATTTTGCTTATTATTTTATTAAAGTAACTAACTTTTAACAGAGTGCATAGCGACTTCTGCTGCACGTAAAATTATAGGAAAAATACTACAGATAAAATAGTTATATCTCAATATTTATTAACAATACTATACACACATCTATAAACAAATATACATATGAACGATATCTATGCAATGTACAGTGAATATTTGTTTCGATATTAGGGTGCTATGCAATTTATTAAATTAAAAAGAAGATGATCATATATATATACAAATAATAGTTTCCACTTTTGTAACAAAAGAACTGGAGTCATAGAAATACGTATATGTATAATACAATAATATTTAAGAAAGGAATAGCAATTACACACACATATATCTATGTCTTACGTTAATTTTTCTAGTCAGTCGAAGAATCACTTTGATCTTCAGATGATGACGAATATCTTACGTGAATAATAAATTCTTCGATGTCGTCTTGCAAATTATCCACTATCCACATTTCCTTTTCAATATTGTTTACATGTTTGATGTAGTTTTGCCAATTATTAGTTGTTACAGTGCTATACGCTCGTCGAATTAATTGCTCCATATCTTTTACCTTAAATGTGGTATTATTCATTCTTACGTAGTTTTTAAGTTGTGCCCATACCATTTCAATGGGATTTAACTCGCAATGGTAAGGTGGTAATCGAAGAACTTCATGACCTTTTTCTTTTGCAAATTCGTCAATCCTACTTTTATCATATTGCGGTTTAATTTGTGACACATAATACAGTAAGTCCCTTTTAGCATATCGGTACTGATTTGTATTTGTTTTTCATTGAGCCAATCAATGATCTCGTTTTTCCTCCATGCTGTTGTTGGAATTTTCTCCAATTTTCTGCAGTGGTAGGAAGCATTATCAAGAACAATGACTGACTTCTGTGGTATATTTGGAAGTAATTTATTTATAAACCAATCCTCATACGTTTCTGAATCCATCTCATGATGAACATCGGCAGTGTTTTTCTTGCAAAAGAAATGTATATTCAGCACCAGGAACAAACCCATTATCACTGCCTGCATGAACTAATGCAAAACGAGGTCCTAGCCCGGTTGGTGATTTCAAACCAGTGCTTAGTCCTTGAATAAGAGCTTGTCGACTACTTTGAATAGCAGTATCTGTCAAGTTTTATTTACTGTATGTCCTGTATTCACCCATGACTCATCAGTGTATATAATAGTTCGACCTGAAATATAAAATTACAGCCATGTCAAATAGCAAGAGGTAAATTTTACCTTCTTCTCTAAATTTCTTGATCTCTCGCAAGTATTTGTGCCTCCATCTAATAATCTCATCTCGTTCAATGAGTATACTTTTTCGTCCTACTTTTTAAATTCGAAGCCCATATCGTGTAACAATCTATGAAAAGTTGTTCGACTGAAGTTAGGGAGATCATCGTCAGCATTGACAGTAGTAAGAATTGTATTTAAAGTAGGTGGCATATTCTGTATAAAAAATCCATGCACTTTACGTCGAATAGCTGCTTGCGTGTTCTCACCATATGTATGCAGTCGATCATTTACTTGTATGCCCTTCCTTTTTTAGGTTTTTTGGACTTGATAATAAACCATTTTGTTGCTCCTGTTTTACATGATATATTGCACGGTCTGAGATGCCCAAAGCTTTACTTGCTTCTCGAACGGCAGCACTCACATTCATTGATTTATTGAAATAATTGAAAACATTTGCAATCATACACTTCTCCTTACGGTTAAATTTGTCTCCTCTGCGCCGTTTTTCTTCCTATAGGCTCCATTAATGTAGTGAAAACTGTAATTACATTTATATTCTGTTATAACATTTATAAAAATAAATAAAAATACCCATATTACCCTGTGCACGCTTGAAAAAGATAGAAGTGTTCTGAAAAGAACAATTTGTACAACTATATAAGCAAATTAACAATTTAACGAAATATTTCAAAACAAGGACGATGACGATTGACAGTTGATGCTAATAGACAGATAGTATACAACTGTTGTCGACGCCGACAGCATATGTAAATAAGTTGCAACATAGCAACCGGTTGTAGAGATAGCGCTAATGACAGCAACCAAGGATAGTAAGAGATAAAAGTTGCTATTCTATCCCATACTGAATACGGAGGTTGGGACGATCTATAGTACAATTATTATTGTAACTGGTATAGTTTTGTTGATAGCATGTTAGGCTAGACATAATTTAAGTTAGGCGGTTTAAAATTTGGCTTTAAATTATATATATTAAGGCAACTACACCTTCTCAAGGTCTACTATTCGTTTATTAATCGTCTTAGAAAATACCTTCTTAAAGTTCAGTTATTGTTAAGAGGTTAGATATAGAATATTATCTTCCCGAAATGTAATTTTTTCATTTACGGCAACGCATTTTCTTGTCGTGGTAATGTGTTTCTTATCAGTTTCGCAAATGGCTTTAAATAAAGTTTCTGGTATAATTTAGTATTTTAATTAAATAATTCAGAACTTTGCCGATATTCTAGGATATTATTAATGCTACTAGGACAATATTGAAAGATTAATATGAAGGATTTTGTTAGAAATATTAGGCACAAATATTAATACGTGTTTAGGTTTGTTAATCGGCTATGTTTTTATAAAATTAAATTTCTTCTCTCTAACACACTTTTCATATGGAATCAGACTACTTTAACAACGTTGCTGCTATACACAAAAAGTTGTTTCTGTAATAAATGAGGTACAAATGAGCCCATTGACAAGCTGATTAATCGTTTCGGAAAGAGAAATGATGACTTTAAGTTATGCTTACATATTAATTTATTGGTTTGGGTTGACATACCTCGCCAAAATGTAACACGGCTAATTTAAATGTTTTTGTTTTAAATGCACGAATTGAGCTCGTGTATTAGTCATCAATTTATCTAATTAAGCTTCATTGTCGCACTGCTGTCTTCCTATGAATACATTATGGAGTTTTGTGTCTGTACTTAGTATTCTAATAAATACACCAGTGAGTCATTAATAAGATCTACTTAATACATTTAGGTCTACGTATGTTGAAAGTATATTTCATTACTTCTTAATCTTTAACCCTCTTAATTAATTACGCGCCATTTGAAGACCATCCATTATTAAATCGTGCGAATATTTTACAAGTCTTCATTAGAATAGTTATCGGAAAAAAGAGTTCTCTTACATTGATACTTTGAAATTGCATAATGATGGAGTATTACTTAAAATAAGACGAGAGTTATCCAGAAAATAAAAAACGTTCCTTCCTCGCATGTTTATTAGTTGACAGAATGAAATTAAATTGGTTGTACACAATAGGTTCTTACAATACTTCTTCACATAGTTCACAGCCGTGCAAGATCATACAACTTTTTCTTCCATGTTTTACTATAGCTAACGTAAAGTGGTATAGTTGTGGTAATGCGAATAACAATTTGATAATGAATTAATGTTTGAAGCTTATTGAACTTATTTCTACATCACATTCATCTGGCTAAATGATCTTCGCCCAGGCATCATATCCAGCTTTTTATGTTTTATCACTCACATAAAACGTTTCACTTGAGAACCATGGCTGTCTTCTTGGTTTGCATCTGCTCAAACCATATTCATTTTAAACGAAATTGTTTCGGTATAGTTATACGCTTATTTAGTATTTTTTGGATTTGTTATAATTTCGAGTTTCTTTCTGTCGTCTTTTTTAATGTCGTCTGTACCACGCAACGAGAACACATTGTTTTCTCAATCTTCACCTGAGTACAACACTAAGACGCTCATAACTTTGCGCAGTTAACACGCATATGAAAATCTGATTTCACTTCGTCACTCCACGCAGCGATATTTGCGGCCATATTGTTTGTATGTAACCAATCTGTTATAATAAACACGCAATTTATAAATGTTATTATAGGAAAGGGGAATATTTTTCGATAAAACAAAAGAAATACCTAAAAAGTTCACAGCCGACAGTTTGTACGTATTGACTGCGTGGGTAACTCTTTGAAAATGTGATATTTGACTAATACGCCACAGCATGTTACAAATTGAGAGTGTAAATGATTATTATTTAATTGGTATGCTATTGAGGTATCTAATACTTATAGTCTGTAGTCTTTTCAAAATAGTCATGGACGTTTTATAAGAATCTTCGCTATACTTTTACAATTGCTATATTTATTTGAAAAAATTACACCAAAACAAATTTATACATGCCGACTAGAATTCTTTCTAGTTGATTAATTAACCAATATCTCTCGTTTATTTTTTTTTCATTTGCTTTTAATACCATTTTATGTGCCAGGCGGTGACTTTTGGAAAATTTAACGTTAATTAAATCGTACTGCTCCCTAAATAATATGACCCACGTCTTCGACAATCTTATCTGACTTTACGTTGTTTATATGCGCTTTCTACTTCTCGGTATTGGACTTTATGCCTTACCGGACGGTTCCCCAATAACGCACGCGGTCGCTTCGAATGAATTATGTATGAGTTGTACATATACGCCATTGTATTACATGTATGTATGTATATTGTCTTTAATATTCGTCGCGTGTTGGTCGCAGATTACATTTTGTTGTATTTCGTCATATCTTTGGTATCCGCAAAATGTTTAAATACGATAAATATTTTTTAAAGCGATTTAGAAATGTAGGCATGTTGTGTGTCTGGTATGCTGTACATACATATGTGCTTTGGATATCCAAACAACTACTACGTAGGAAAAGTATTTCTTTAAATCTATGAGAATGTTTTCAGATTTTAAAAAACATTATTGTTGGCGAATACCTAAACTTGTAAATTGCTATCAGAACTATAAAAGTAGCAATTAGATATTGTAATGGAACACATATTATTCCAATAATGTTTTCCATACGAAATTGTACTACGTTGTTTTGAACCATGGAATATTAAACTTGAACATAAATCGTATTTCTCAATTCTTCCTTCTAGAAAAAAATCAGGTTGTAGGCTGATGAGTATAATGGTTATACCGTGTGATTTTTTATTTACAAATATATATATACATATTATATATATATATATATATATATATAGCAACAGGATTTACTTGTTTCTAAAAATTTACTATCCTCGCTAGTTTTTAAAATAAACACACCCCACCATGGAAGTTACTTGCACTGTAGAGTATATAAGATCTGTTCAGAATATTTTGAAGGGAGACACTTAATAACGTGTGCCTGGCATAACCTCTCACATAGCATACTTTCGGATTGTTTATATCTCGTATTATTATTTGAGCACAAGGCGTTTCAGTGTTCATGGTAGTTATTGCAATGTGCGATTTTCGGCAGCAAGGATGCAATGTAAAATTTTGCGTAAAACTGGGGAAAGCATTATGGAAACGTTTCAATTTTTAAAACAAACTTACTAACCGGTTAACAATTCATTAGGGCCGTACACTATTGCTGGTATCTTTTTGAACAAACCAGCGACAACGAATCGTTTATGCGAGAGATCGTAACGAGAGACGAAAACTGGGTTTACGGCTAGTATTGAGACAAAAGGTCAAACCTCACAGTGGACTGCTAGTCTCGATTCCATATCAACACTTTGACATGGTTTTTCTGTGGTAATGAAATGGTGTATTGTGAGTTTCTGCTTAAAAGTTAAACGTTGAACCGTGAGTATTATAAAGGCGTTGGACAATGGATACGTGAAAGCAATTGAAAAAAAGAGACCAGAAATGTGGTTTCTTGCATCGGTTCACTCTGCTTTGTCAATTTGTTAGTTTTGTGCCAGAACCTGGTGACGAGTCCTAGCAGCTTGTGATTTTTTTTATTGTCAAAATTGAAATCTATTGAAAGGGAGCCGTTTTGTGACCATTGATCACATTAAAACAAATTGGTCATAGACATTGAAGGACATCGCAAAAGAAGCTTTCCAGGACTGATATGCTAAATGGAAACATCTCTGAGAAAAGTATGCGTATAAGTAATAAAGATGAATAAACTACAGATATTTTCTGAATAAACCTCGTATGCTAACAGAAGTTAAAAAATGCACATCAAAAGTGATTTAAATTGAGTAGAAATAGATAATCAATGTTGCTTAATCAAACTTTCTAAGTGAATCAACATTTTTGTCATTCTTTGTATTATATAAAAAGATAAACACAAAATTTACAGCCTGTATAATGTGGCCTTTTTTGGAAAATTGCTTTCCTTTGTGGAGAAGGCAGGAGATAATTATTTGTAGGGGTCGTATAATGATGTGAGTAATTGTAAAATGCAAATTCTTCTTTGTGCTTAAAAACATAGTTCATAGATATATAAGTGAATTTTCTTTAAGATATAATTGTTTATGAGACGACCCTTTTTAAAAAGTACGTGGCGCTTGCTTTTAGAGCGTTTGGTTAATAACTGGAATATAAAAAATTTCTGTAAGACCGAACGGTGCAGATAATATTGAACTCATACATATCTTTGTAATTATACGTTACATTTGTAAAATCAGCCTAAGTATTAAAATAAAATCTTTCTGGTCCACAGGTGTCGCAGTAAACTCCATTCCACACAACTTCATAATTATTCGGAACGCAGCGTTTCAGGAGCACGTGGACTCCCATTATCAACCGTGTTATCGACCAGTCAGTCCAGAATAATTATTAATTTGTGTGGAGTGGAATTTACTGTGATACCTGTGAATTATACAACCACACAGTCCTTACAATCGTTGTGATTATGGCTCTCTAGCCCAAGGAATTAAACCGATTTAGTAATGTAAGTAGTTAAATTTGGATTAATTCATGCTGATATCTCATTTCATGCTGATATATCATTATTTAAAACGGTGTGAAAAAACAACGTTTTCCATAAATTCATGAAGGTTAAAAGTAAAATCTTTCTAGTCGTTTAAAAAGTAATACACTTTACTTAAATATATTTTGCTATGTATTTGTTTACATTGTGAGTAAATCTGATGTTTAATCACTTTTTATCAAATTACGAAAAACTTATGAAATCAAATTGTTATACTTCTCCATACTTCGTGACAATTTAAAAGTTGCATGTTAGAAACTGTTTCTGCAGTATGGAAGAGGATCTGTGTGTTTCCATTGTTTTAGGGACAATAATATGTGCACTTTGTTTTCAAATTCTTTACGCACCTTTGAAAATATTTCTCGCAACGCATTTAAGCGATTCTTTGGCACAGTTACTCGATTATTTCAGGTACTGTTTTGTAAACGGTCTATTTAAGATGCCCCCGTAAAAAAAATATAATGATAGTGAATCTGGTGGTCTAGTTAGGCATCCACGGGGCAAACAAACAAAGACTGTGTTTCTAATAGTACTTGACTAAATACGAGAGGTGTAAGATATTCGTATACAAAACAATAGACTAGTAATGATAATTTGTACCATTGGATACCATTCTATACGAGCTCTACAACGATGTATAATTTGTAACACGTTACTTCCTTTCGTTCCTTTTGTTGAAGTGGCCGCGATTTAGAGCATAAGGGAGAGTAAACACTGCTAATATGCAAATCTATTAGGCACCCCTCTATTTTTAAACAAACGAATGGAAAGAAATAATTTGAAATAAAACAGCAATATGAATACATTCTGTAGAATAACTTAAGACATTTTTACAATCCCACCACCTGATTTAATTACAGCTTCTATCCGTTTGGGCATAGTAACCAAAAGATTAAAAGACAACTCTTTCTTCAAGATTTTTTGGCGCAAACGTTCTTTAGACGAGCAATGGTGTTTAGCTACGTTTCTTCTTAAAATGTACCACTGGTGCTCGATTGGCAACAGATTCGGATATTGTACGGGTTCGACTAGTAGTCGTATTCCGTTTTAGACAAACCAACGCATTGCTGACTGGGTTAGATAGTAGGATATTTTATTCTACAGGGTGTCGGAAATGAATATCAGGTTGGTCAGCCTAGAAAAGTTTTAGATACTCTCGTAAGCATCTCGGTATATCGAGCAGTTGTCGTACCAAATAGTTAACCAGTATCTGATACTGACGTGCCATCCTACACAATTAGGCTACCACCACTGTGCTTTACTGTAGCCACAACGCCTTCAACACTTTCCCTGGCCTACGGCGTATAAACTGTCCTCCAGGTTTTCCACAAAGCTGTGTTAAGAGATGAAAAAATGCCAACATTTATTTTTTTCATGGTTTAATTCGATTGTGTAAAGTGCTGCTGATATGACATTACTCTATATTAGGCAATTAAAGAAATTACCTGTATATTGAATTCGTCAGAAAAAAATCACTTGGATCAATTTGTTTTTTGACACATTCGAGCAGTTTTCATAGCTTCATAGTTTCCAGTTAGTAAATGCGTATAGTTTATGCCATTACTTATTCCAGCTAAAATGGTGTTAGTGCGTTCATGGCGCTACAATGTAAAATAAAAATTCAAGGTTTCAATGAAAACCAAAACTAATGGAAGGTATGTTGTCTAACTTATTTATTGCAAATACCAATATTAATGGTGGTATTTCCGGCAAACCCGAAAGCGGTCTAAATCATGCATCCAAAAGAGAGTGTGTAAATTAAAAAAATACAGTGTTAACAGTTTTTAAAGATTGTTCAAAACCCCAAGTCCGAGATGCAGATACATATCCAAACAAATACATGAATTTGACAAACATCAGCTTTAGTCAGAGTGACCCTGAAGACGACGAGAGATTACTCGCCGAAACATCGGAACTAACCTAAATAATAGACAGTGGAAATTATCTAACACTTCAATGTAAAGCATGTCACATCGTAGGTACAAACAACGTTTAAACATGGAAACTTTGATTATTGATCTTAATAAATTATTAAAGCTTAACTTCAGTAATGAACGTGTTGTTTCTCACGATAAATAAAAGAGATGAAACAACCTCGATTTGAAAAGTAGGAAATTATCGACCACCTACGGCAACCCGTTTAGTCTTGCCGCTTCCACATAATCAATTCCAGTACTGCTAAGATTTGCCTATCGCGTATTGTAAATTTCGCGCAAAGTATTATAATTGTTTAAAGCAACATTAAAAAGCGAGAACGCATCTATTAACATTAAATCGAAGACAATTTTTAGTGGCTTTGCTGTAATCATTATGAAAAAGTAGGTAAGTCCTAAAATTATAATCGAAGAAACTAAGGATATGAAAGATGGCTAGAAGCAAGCTTGAAAGACAATAATTCGTAGTATATTATTTGGATAAATAATATTTATCTGTTTATGTAACAACGTTTTTTTTCCGTGTGTACATGTTAGTGTTGGACTTTAAGTCATTGCTTGTATGCACTTAATTTTTTCGTCATGGGTAAAAAACCGACATACCAAATGAGAAAAAACTGCGTATTGAGGCATTGTTGGGTATAGGAGTGTATTCTCAACGCACAGTTGCAAAGAAAGAATAACTATCCCGACAAGCAGTGCAGCGAATCGCCGTTTTAATGAAAGAAAAGATGCTTGCTGCAAGTACCTGAAGAACGTTTTGTGGCAAGAAAAGTATCACTACTAATCGAGGCGATCGACGTATCCTACAACTAGCAACTGAACACCAAGGTTTATCCACCAAAGAAATAGGAAATGTAATATCTCAACAAGGAGTGCAAATATCCACGCGTATAGTATGTAGAAGCCGGATTAAAATGCAGACGCCCCCTGAGAAAGTCAAGATTAACACCAATGATAAACTTATTTTGTCTTACCTTTCCTTAATCGTCAATTGTGTATTGTTGATGACGTTTTGCCCATTTACAATGGGCTCGCTTCATCATCGGTGTTAATATTGGCTTTTTCAGGAGGCGTCTGTATTTTACTCCGGCTTCATACAATCGTCTACGTGCTGTACATGTGGATATTTGCACTCCTTGTTGAGATATTACATTTCCTACTTCTTTGGTGGATAAACCTCGGTCATCAGTTGCTAATTGCAGAATACGTCGCAAAAGCTAAAAAGTGGTGCTAATAAAATGGACAGAGACTGCATGTACATGCGTATGTTGGGTTGTTTCTTCACAGTCGTAATAAGTTGTGTAAATACATATATTTATATAAGCATATTGAGAGAACAATAGAAGAAGCTTGCGTTAGAATCCTTACGGCTTATCGAAATCTTGGACTAAATAAACAAAATCTTTACTGTATTGCACATATAGTATTGTTTGGCGTTATTTTTAGGTAATTACATTTTCGTTAAGTATTTTTATTCTACGCAAAACTTATGACTTCGTGAACAACTTGTTATTTTTGAAAATAACGTCTCATGCATTTCTTAAGAAATCACTCATGGTAACTAAACATAAAAAAATGTTTTATTTGGCGCGATTTGCTTGTAGATTCTATTTTAAGGTTGCAGCCGAATAAGTTAGGTGACGGTTTTTATGTTGCCAATATAACTCGGACAGTCTTTCTAGCAGTATATTTATTAAATCCATGTTTCTTAAAACCTCTTGGTAATCTGTAATATCTTTAAACGATCCTTCAACAATATCCTAGGGTTTGAAAATCTCTAAAGCTGTAATGAAGAAGAGGGTTGAGAATAATATTTATTTATCATTTTACGTATTTATCTAAACAGATCGTCCCGGTATTTCTACTATAAAAGTCTTGCTTATTATAAGCGTTCTAGGTTCAGCTAATTAATTAATACTTCTTCAACACAAAGGTTGGTAGTTGTTCTATTCTGATTTTTTACTTAATGTTATGCGTAACTTTCATGTAAATTAAAATACGCCAAATTTGTTATTGTTCGTATTAAAACCATACTTTATTAAAATTGGTATGTATCACAAACATTTTTAAAAAATATGTAGCGATTTTTAAGAAATACTAAAAATTTTTTTCACTTGTTTTTTATCAATTGCATTTAAATCAGCAAAATGAAATTAATAATTGTACATAAGTATGCTGATTTAACTTAGTGTAGAGTCGATAAAAGCGGGGGTATAGAAAATGTGCGAATTTAATTCGGATCAACCTGAATACCGCGTTCCAAATAAAAGTTATCATTTGTTAATTATAATTTCTTTTAGCATATCTGTAATGTTTATTTAGAAACTCACAATGGTTTCTTTTTTGCAATTATCTAATTCTGAGGCGCTGGTTTTCAATTAGTGTTTATGTAACGGTTTAATCACCGTGAACTCAGTTCATATGTATGATTTTAGTTTGCTGTTGACACACATTAAGTTAATAGTTTGGAGATTCTTATTTAGGTTTAATGATGTTGAAATGTACCTTCCATACTGTATTAGTGTAATTCAGTTGCATACCACGATAGTGTTCATTTTACTACCATAGAATTGACATCTACCGTTAACTTGATGAAAAAATGTATTTTTGGAAGGTAGGCTATTGTAAAAGAAGTTGTTTAATATCCGGCTGATTAATTTTCTGCTAATTAAGTTGCACTACTACTAAATATATTATCAATACTTGCTACTATTACACATTTCGCACTTAAGGGTTTTCGACCTTTGTATTCGAAATTTGTTCTTTTCTTATTATTGGTTCATCGGTATTATAATGCTTTAGGTTTATTTTGAAGCGAAATCGGATGTGTGCTATGGTTCACGCTTATACATTATTATATTATTCTATTACCAAGAAGGGGATGAATCTGTATTTAAAAGATCAGATTTGTAAGCGTATAAAGCTATTATTTGCTAATAATATTTAGGACTTACTTTAATATTTTCACAGCATTTCTGTTCATAAAATGTATAAAAAACTTATTTACGATTTAAAATAAATGAAAAGTATAGGTTCATAAATAGCTGTCTCACACTGTTAATGTTGCGTAAGACAGAATTTAATTTTAGAAACTATTTTTGTTAAAAATGCTTCAGACTTTATGTTGATTAAAGGATTTATTCTAGGTATTAATCGAAAAAAAATGTACTAAAAATAAACTTATATTAAAAACAAAAATACAAAAATTAAAGAACACGTTTAAGACTACAAAAAATTTTTGACCAAAAAGAGGTCCAACAAAGTATAATAGTTGAAAACAATTCACAATAATACACATTTCTAATTTCTTGGGATGAATTACTGTGCTTAAATACCGCAGAATTTCTTCAAATTTTGTAGGCACGGACACCTTTAAACATTGATTGGTATCAGATCTAAAAAAATCAGAGACGTGGGATTGTTGTACCAGAATAAAAATATGAAAACAGCACAAATTCATTTTATAGTAAAACAGATCCTTTACAAATTCTTTTCCCTTTCCTCCCTACAGCTGAGTCACATGTCCCATTGTAAGACTCTCGATAATATAGTCTGAGATGATCTCGGCGATTTTATAGTTCCCGAATCAGTTGAGAGCTAAACGGACATTTCTTAGCATAATCTAAGTTGCTATTATGTCTATTCTTGATAGTACAATTGTTCAATTGTATATCAGAAGCAGTTGGTTTCATTCGAACACTTTTTAATATTTCGATCCAGTTTTGATGGATTTTCAGCTCTCTCTTTGGAATTTACTGATCCCTTGGTTTAGTCTAACTCCATACAAGGAAAAGTTATTTTGATGTAATCAAGCCGCCTCTCATTGTGGACGAAACATAGTTTCTTTTATTTTGCTTCCGTATGGGTCGCAAAAAGGAAATAGAACATCGTCGCTTTTCTTCTTTCTAACAGTCTCCAAGTAAATGTATATTAAAATCATAGACATTTAGTTGACTCCTGTTTGTTGTTATGTTTCCCTCGAGATGCACACAAATCGCTTCTTGAGTCGCAGAAGTCTGGTTTCTTTTCTTTGCACCTCTTTTTTGTAGACTTCCTTTGTGCAAATCATTTAAGTTGGCGTATTTCATTTTATGAACGTCATTCTTCAATACTATACTCAATTTTTTAATTCGGAGGAGTAAAATGAAAAGACGCGTTTACACAATAATTTTTTTTGGCGACAATTCTAAAATTAGCTAAAATTTTATATAAGTTGTAGTTACATAATTATTATTACATACAAACGCACTCAAGAAAATACACGATCTAAACGTCAATCAGTTGTTGAACAATATGGTGGGCGGCAATATATCATATATCGCTAGTGTAATTTTTTGCCGAAAACTGAGCAGTAGCTATCCTACTTTCTGGTGCTTGAATTTAAAAACATTCCTCCTAATTAAAAAATAGAGTATATTGCTTTTTGAAAAATCAGATTGAAAAGATTTTATTTTTACAAGAAACTGTCGTGTGAGCTGCATATACATGTTAAAAAGCCGTGTTAAATTTTGTATCGAAGATTGTTCTACATGACTTGTAAAATGCTTTCCTGTGAGAATGCAATCCACAAGACAGTTTGAACATATTTGTTTAATTGATATCTTCAGATAAATATAATCTCTTGCTGTCATTTACACTATTGCGGCATTTTCTGCCCTTGAATGATTGTGATATATTGGAATTTGAAGATGATTTCTCTTTTTAGATGGTCTGATCTTTAGGAGTCATATCTTCCATTTTTAGAGGATCTTTCAGCATTGCATATTCAGTGAATGGAGATGAAAGCTTGTTTGCAAACATCTACTTCTTTTAAGGTGGTATAACTTCTAAAACCAACCTGATAAATAGATGTACCATTTTTAAAATTTGCTTCTTCATTTTCCCTGAACTCTTTCGACAAATAGGTAGTAACGTAATCAATCCCTACAAATATTAATTCTTATTAATTGATGTCACTATGATAAAATTTATAAATACACTTTTCCTTTCTTTTGCGGGTATATTTTGAAAGTATTGTTTGTGTCAGTTACAGTTTTCACCCAATTCATGGCATTGTCATCTAATGTTCTCCATAACCTTCGTCTTGTGTCTCCCTCCTTTTTGTTTCATTTTTAGCAATTACTTCGTGGGCTTTCTTTGATACAATTGTTATTCCATTGCACAGCTTCTGGACGTAAATGAAAATATTGGTAGATTCTACATAACAAGTGCTACAAGGTGGCAGTAGTAGTTTAGTTAACTTAACACTTGAACTTACCGATTTTTGGGTCCAATTATGAATTTCAACGATTTCCTGTAGATTTAATTGGAGCTTACGATATATACCGCAGAATTATGTCTATGTATTTTAGCTTCGTGAAATAATAAATGAAATTAATAGAAACTTCTATGTAATTTGTATCCAATTATGCTTTAAATTTACATCTAATAGGATTAAGTATGGCTCCGATCACACCATGCACGAAGATTTTAACATGATAAGCGCATACGGCCAACCTAGTTTCTTTTTAAATATAGTCCCACGAAACACTTCTTCGCGTGACCTATGTGAATGTGGGTTTATTAATTTATCACGTAATATTTGTACATTATTGTCAAGTAGTGAGTTACGAGATCGTCGTGAACGCGTAATTTTATTAAAGTAGACAACCTAGGTAACATTATCCTGTTTTATAATTATATTATGAGTGGGTGGAATAGAATTTTGAGAAACATAATAGATTCACAGTATCAAGTATCTAGTTAGTTGTTTCTTAGAATGATAATATTTCAAGTTTTATATTAGCTTCCACAATCAAACGTTAGATATTACGAACATTATATTACATTTAATAAATAGTGTAATAGAATAGTTCATTATGTCAAACAAGCTATTACAAAGGTATAAGACATAAAAAACAGCATTATATATACAATATACCTTATATTAATAAAAACACTAGACGTGATTCTACGAGGCTACTAAAATCAACAGAAAAAAGTGACAATTTAAACAAATATTACAATTTAAACAATTTATACATATTGGACTACGCATCGTTAATTGTAAAAGTAAATGCAAAACAGTTAACTTATTATAAATTACTCTACTTCATACTTTATCCAAATAGTTTCTTACTTGGGATCCGAAGGCCTGCAAATGTTTTATGCTGCTTATATATTGTGGTGCTGCATTATACAATTTAAGTCACATACACTGTCGCTCATCATAGCGTGGATATTTCCGATTTCATGCAAAATTTGACGCTTGCTTCAAAACTTTAAACAAAACAATTATAAAAAAGATATTCATTCATCTACGATTTATTGCACATGTGTACACAAAAGAAAAAAGTAATAACAAACATTGGGAAACACAAAGTAAGTTATGTTTTCTTCTCATCGAAAAATCCACCTCTTGATTTAGTAACTGCTCGCACAATTCGTGGCATTCTTTCTTCAGTATATCTTGATAAATATAAATCTTTCTTTATTGTTGATGTAATGCATTTAGGAAGTATATTCTCGTCTTTTGAGCACCTGACAAATGCTCTGCGGTTTTGACCAAACACTTCATTTTTGGACTTATCAGTCTATACTACGTTTTCCCACTGTTCTATTGACAAGTTTTTGTGATTGTTAGCCCACTGGAGACGTTTTTGTTTATTGCCAAGACGTAGGAACGACTTTAGTGTAGCAATACGGCCGTGGATGTTTGCTTTTTTTAAACGATGTTTCATTGTGCTAACGGATATCTTCCTGTTACTAGTCCGATTCATTTCCTCCGTAATTTCAGGAGCCGTTAATCATCTATTTCTCTTACTAAACAATTTTATGCGTTCATCGTTAGCGGCGAACAGTTAAATTTACTGTGGATTTTTTTACATTAAGTCGCTCGGAAATTGTCCATGCAGAATATCCTTCTTGATGTAGCGTTAATATTGCTGATCACGTTTCAACATTAAGCGGTTTTCCGCGAGGCATTTTTACACAGGAATTAAATTATTTACTCGAACAAAAAAATAACAATATTGAGCTGCAGGTAACTGTATGATAAACTAAACTCACTGTTCATATAATTTATGCATATTTCATGGGGTAGGAACTCAGTCAATTCTTAGAATTCGGGTTTCATTTATAGTGCCATAAAATTTCTACCCGTATATTGCTTAAAATATCTATACCTACTATTGTTTGTACTGTACCTAACTATTTCACGATTTTGAAAAGTAATATTCCAGATTCGTTATTTATCAGTTTAGTTCTTTAATTAGTAAATTGTGTACAGGCTTGTGCATAGGTTAAAACCACAAATGTTATAGACCGGCCAACGTGAAAATCCTTAATTGCTTAAAAAGTGATCGACATGAGATATATCTTCCCAAAATTAGCAATTTTCTTTTTGTTTTTTCTTTCTGTTGTACAGCATTAACGAAAATGAAAACTCCCCATAAAAGTAGGTCATACGATACTCTCAACTGAAAAGTTACTTAGTAATAGAATTTCTCTGTAATAATCTGACACAGAAAAACTACATACCAGGTAGATGATAACTTAATGCATAATTGTGTTCTATTTGTGTGCCAATTCAAACTATTCTATAACAACGTGGATTGGCTTTGTACAACGGATTTGCTATTAGCTCGAAGTAGATAGCCTTCAATCGTCTTACACTTAGAGTAAAATACATGAAACAAGTTTTTTTAATTTTGGTCTAGTTTTTAAGTACTAAATCAACGAATAAACTTATTTAGGCGTTCCCTACCCTGGTGTAAAGGAGCACCGATAGCAAGACTTGATGGTAGGGAGGTGATATCGTAAGTGTGTAGTTATATTTCTGTATAAAGTCCTTGATAAAGACAATAAATAAAAAATAACCGATTACGAATCGTTGCACAACTCGTTAACGTATTTGATGTATCATCTTCAATGTCACCAAGATAAGAAAACGCTGTAAATGCAGCTTTCTCATGGTTTTAGTGAAATCAATTCACGAGAAAGACATGTGAGACATAAAACGCTAACACACGGACATGTTTCTGCCTTCCCGGCGTCATCAGCGTGATTTCGAGCAGTTTTATGGTAACATATAATTCTCTCGCTGCTTCTATCACCATACTTAACTCTACGATACAAATGAATATTCCTGGCGATAACTAGTGCCAAAAGAAAGAAACATTTGTCCGCAAAAGTCAGACGGCGAAAAGAAGCGGTTACAGGTTCCCACCCTTCTCTCGTACAATTTGTGGATTGCTCTCCCGAGAGGGCACATTGTCCATGTGTTAGCGTTTTATGTCTCACATGCCTTTCTCATAAATTGATTTCGCTAATATCATAAGAAAGCTGTATTCACAGCGTTTTCTTATCTTTGTGTTATTTTCTAGGCATTCTTTTAGATGTGTTTTAAATACGTCATGGCAAGCCTTCAGAAATCATTCACATGTGCAGTTTCCCTACGCACTGCTTTTGGTGCAAAGACGTCCTCTCGGGAGAGCAATCCACGAATTGCACGAGAGAAGGGTGGGAAACTGTACCCGCTTCTTTTCGCCGTCTGACTTTGCGGACAAATGTTTCTTTCTTTTGGCAGTAGTTAGCGCGAGGAATATTCATTTGTATCGTAGAGTTAAGTATGGTGATAGAAGCAGCGAGAGAATTATATGTGTTAACATAAAACAGCTCGAAACCACGCTGATGACGCCGGGAAGGCAGAAACATGTCCGTGTGTTAGCGTTTTATGTCTCACATGTCTTTCTCGTGAATTGATTTCACTAATATGAGAAAGCTGTATTCACACGTTTTCTTATCTTGGTGTTATTTTCTAGGCAATCTTTTAAATGTGTTTTAAATCTTCAATGTCCACCAATTGTTTTCTGTTAGCAATGCAAGTTCTAATCAAGAATAGAATAGTATCATGTACTCCACACTTTTCTGTTTTATCCAATCATAATCCATGAGCGACCATATGGAAGGCTTTACTAAGATTCATAAAAACTGCCGCGCATTTAAGATCGGCGTAATTATTATTATAGAGCTTATCTAATAAGTATAGTTAGTATCCAAAGAAATAAGTAAACGTATTGTTACTAGAAGGCTAAATTTAATTGAGATGATCGATAGTTTACTAAAAGTTTAAAATGCTCGAATGAAATTAATCACATAAGAAAACTTGAGTATCCTTATTGTTTGCAATAGTACAGTTAGAATTATTATATTGGGAAAAGAGTTTAAGAACTAATAAAGTAAGAGAACCAAACTAGGTGAAAGCAATTATACACAAGCTACTATACAAACTAAATACTAGAAAGGTAAGCAGTATAAATATTTTAAACTTGAACTAATAAAATACAAGAAATAATTATAAACTATTTTACTAATGTAGATTATCCTAAAATATAGCAAAACAAAAAAAAAATTAAAAACCTTTTATTAGCTTATTTAATACACCGAATGGTAAGTGTTTGTGTTTTATCACGATTTTCAGTCTAATATTTCTTGTTTCATAAAAGATTATTTTTACATCTGATTGCCTCCATTTGTGAAAATTGTTTAATAATTTTCTCTTCAAGAATTCCTAGGGGATCACGTTCAATAAAATTGAATTGAATATACTACCATGTTGTACGACTTACAATTTGACTTAATTTAGTGGCGAGGAAATATTCTGCTACTAAACATGCTCTACAAATTTTGAATCTTTTACGATGTTATAGCACTTGCATTTCGATGTTGTAATGTAGGATTACTTCTTGCAATGAGGCATTCTCTAAGTCAGTTGGGATGAAAACTAGGGTTAGGAAAGTTGTATAAAGACATCCTTTAATGTATTATGGCAGTTTAATTCAGCACAAATCCGGCTCTTCGACGTGATCACAACATGGCGTTTGCAAATAATTCTTTCTGGGAATTGTCCAAATTTGACTTTACATCCCTTACCTGTACTTTCGTACAATAAAAACAAATGTCTTAGACTACAAAAACTAGCGTAATATAAAATAATAGAATAGCCCATAATAGTTAAAACCAACAGATATTACAAATAACATGAAGTTTAAAAACTACTGCTACTGCATGAAACCTCAAATGGTTCATGAAATGTTGAACTAAGATAGACCAGAAACCCGTAGATCAGGAAGGCTATATGTTGTGGACCGTCTTTTAGTTAAATTGAATTAGCCTACCATAAAAGTGTTTTGCGTACATAGACCTATTAGTATTGGTTACTATGCATTAAAAAGGTTTACTCAAATTTAAATTTTCTTTCAAAGTATATAAAAAAATCTAAATCTTGCCTCAAATAAATATTTGAAATATCTCATATGTAAAATAGTACAAAGTAAAGAACAACTGCTCCTTGAAATAACAAAACTGCAATATTTGACGTTACAGTAATCATTCCTTTACCCTAATGCGTTCGTGCGGGAAGAAAAGTAGGACTCCCTATGAAATAGGCAAGCAAAAATCGCAAGGACATTTCGCGAAGCCGCATTTACTATTCCCATCCGATTTCTTCGATGGTAAAAATTTTATTAATAGCCTTTGAAAACTGTCAACAGAATTTCCCATTCCAACAATAGCTTTTACCAAGTTCGTATGCCCAATGTAATACACATATCGTGTGCCAGTAGATCCGTATACATTCAACAATATGCACGTACTCGAAAATAAAAGGCGACATGGTGGGGATGTGTCGTGCGGAGTAAAAACTTCGCTATGTTGCGCTCGATAAAAACTCATCACAGATCGTGCTAATGCATGTTGCGATTTACGTGTGTCTCGTTCTTTTTTCGCCATTTTGAATTAATTAACCACCGGACGAACGACTGACAATCGACGTCTGAACGCGAAGTGAATTGATTGATCGCTGATTACAACTAAGTTGCGTTTTTTCGTGCGCTTGCACTTGCCTATAGTGCGTAATTAGTTAATTCATTAATTGAGGAAGTCGTCGTAGGATGTGGTGTTTCTTTTGCGGCAAAAACTATGTGTTCGACAATTGTGTATGTCATGGAACTAGTTATCGAAGAGGTATGGTTATTGTGAGTTTTACTAATGAAACATAATTTGAAATTTTTTTGTGGATGCACATCAGAGGTAATAACCGATTCTTTTTTCATTTCTTCTTTTTTATGGATTCAACCACCACGTATTACTGACATTACTTTGATTAGAGCGAGTAGGATTATTTTTATCATATTTGGATTTGAAACTGATTTAAAGCCATACAGCTTGAAATTCTTTTTTCTTTTAGAAGTTATCATCTACTTTCCCTATTTTTTGCCCACATCTTGCTGTGGTTTCGTAATTTAATAGCATTAGAGACCAAAATCACATTTGAAAATAATTTATTTGCTAGTTGCTTTTTCATAAAACTAGATAAATTTAGACTGGGCATAGTTCCTGTATCTGGCAAGTCGACCTTAATGTAATTAAGTCAAAGTATATAATTTCCACCTTTACTTTATATAATCGTGTGTAGAACGATAGCCCACAATTTAGCTGTTTATTTGATTTATTCTTGTTTCTGCTATATTACGTATGAAAATTATTATTTCGATTGATAGAATAAGGGGCATCTTCGTAATATTATCCTAGAGTATCTAGACAATATTGTCTTTCTATAACAACATTTCTTTATTAAATTTTGTAATACACATTATTTTCACAGCTTTTTAAGCAGATATATCGTAGTTATCATGTAAAGGTTAAAAATATAATTTTTGGATTTAGATGCATATAACTTGCCTAAGTTTCCTGAAAGAATTAATAAAATTCCACATCCAAGTTATATACTTCATCTGCTTTAGTGGTTTGCTGAAAGTGGATAGTAATAATACGAAGGCGACCTGAAATATTTCCGGAATCGACAAGAAAAACGCGGTATTGGCGTGGTTTTTTATTTTCGATGATGAATGCTCTTTCTCAAACAGTGTTCTAGTCTTTTCAAGATTCGGAAAGGTAGGATGTTTCGAGGTCTGTAAAATAGCCATCTGTAGCGGTGAGGACCTCCTCATTTGAGGCAAATCTCTTTCCTCCCAGTGATTTTTTCAGAGATAGGAAAAAGTCACTGGAGGCTAGGTCCGGTGAATATGGAGGATGAGAGACTAATTCGTAGCGAAACTCATTCAATTTGGATACGACGATGCGGGATAAATGAGCCGGTGCATTGCCGTGGTGGAAAAGCACATTTTTCCCGTTGCAAACGAGGTCGTTTCTCCTTCAATACTGCATCGAATCGGGTCAATAAATCGCTGTAGTGTTGCCCCGTGATCGTCATTATCTTCTGCAGATACTTGCTGAGGATCACACCTTGGGAATCCCAAAAAATGGTCGCTATGACCTTTCCGCCCGATGGAACGGCCTTTGCTTTCTTCGGAGCCCATTCGCCCGGAAAAGTCCACTGCTCCGACTGTTCCGTGGTCTCTGGTATGTAGTGGTGGATCCAAGTCTCATCCACGGTTACGAAACGCATAAAGATATCCCTTGGATTGCGTTGGATCCTGGCCAGACACTCCTCCGAAAAGGTCACCCGATTTCGGTTTCCACCGGTGTGAGCAAACGCGGTACCCATCGCGCCGAAAGTTTTTTCATACCCAAAATTTCGTGCAGGATATGGCCAACGTGTTCTTCTGAGATGCCTGTTGTCTTCGCTGTCTCTTTCATTTTCAATCGGCGATCGACTAACACGACGAATCTTGACTACCATTCATCGTTGGTAGCGGTTTTTGGGCGCTCACTGCGTGGTTCGTCACTTGCGCTTATGCGGCCACGTTTGAGTTCGCTCACCCAGAAGCTGATGGTCGAAAATGATGAAGTACTTCCTTCAACAACCTCGAGCAAAATATTTCGAATTTCCGTGACCGTTTTCCCGGTTATCCAGAAGTGTTTTATCACTACACGAAATTCGATTTTATTCATTTTTGCGAAACCGCCTGACTTGCTACACAAAACACGGTCTTAAACAATAACTGTTGACAGTGGACATCTGAAGTTTTGACAGTTGCCATAAAAATGGTTGCCCTTGCCGACCAATGAATCAATTTCAACCTTCGTTCGCCATCTCTTGCCGATTCCGGAAACATTTCAGGTTGCCCTTGTAAGTGAATTGCTTTATTTAGATTCACAATGGACTGATGTACGTAATAGTATTAATGTGAAAATTATTATCAATAGTAGTTTCACAGAATGCAATTAATATCAGTCCTTAATTTACGAGGTATTAAAATTTCCTGCCTTAACATTGATTGAGATATCCCAGGAAATCAAACACTTTAGTGTAAGTCTTACTAGCATTGGAAAAAAACAAAAATGGATTGTATGCTAATTAGCACAATCAGTTAGTTTTCTTATAACTATCGCTCGTTCGTCACGATATCAGTATGTAAGTTGCGTAAATTAAGTGTCTTGCTGTTATCAAGTTCCTTACTCAAGAACGTCTTTTCCTCAAAACACCAAAGTTCGGCTAGATGGGTTGTACACGGAAAATTCGCCGTGTTATTTTGTAGTAAAAGATTCGTTAAGACTATTTGCAATGGAGACAACAATTCTTGGAAGATGACGCAAGATTAAAAAGGATGGTGGAAATGCCAACAGAGAACATCGTCCTTGTTGAGGACGTTTGAAGGTGAAAGAAATATCAAAAATATTGGGACTTTCAAATGCAATGCCTACCGAATTCTCCACTTTTATTTATATGAATAAATGTAGTGCAAGGTGGATGTCTACACATCTCTCAGCTGCTCAGCACCAACGTCGTCTTTAGTATGTTCGATTCCTTCTGTATCTTCATGGCGAAAATCCTGTAGATGTGTTGATGACAATTGTTACAACGGGTGGAACTATGGTTCCATACTATGATCCTTTGTATAAAAAGAGTCGTTGGAGTGGAGAGAGAGCAGAAGCATCGTCAAGAAAGTTTAGGTCAACAAAAAAGATAATGGTAACGTTTTTTTGAGATGGTGGAGGCATTCTTTTTATAGACTTAAAAAGTGAAACCACAGTCAACGGAGCATATTATGAATCATTTCTATACAAATTACGACTAAGTAGTTGGAAGGAAAGACGTGGGAAACTGGTCAAAGGCTTTTAATTGGTAACTTAATAATGGTATGCAATCCTAAAATACACAAACTGAGTAAAAGTGAAAATCAATTCTATCTTCATGCCAAGAAAATCTAGAGACAGCAGAACATGTACTGTGTAAATTTGTCGCGATTAGTAGTAACTAGCACCAATTTATTCATTAGGAAATAACGGTTACTCAATCGAAGGATAAAGATGTTAGATTATATCCACAGATTTTCTATTATCGTTAGAGTTTGTAAAATACCTACAACTGTTCTAACACAAATTAGGGTAGTGTTACAATGGACTTTTTGAGGTAGCAGTGCTGCCTATGCCCGCAAAAATAATAATAATTATTATTTAAATTAATAATACAACTTCAGTTGGCTTCTAAATGATAAATTTAATCATCCTAATAATTTTCAACGTTAAAATTTATTTAGTTGTGAAATTAAAAGTATCGTGGTTTCCGGTAAAACTAGAACCAGTACCTCCTGTTCGCTAGACAAGAGCGTTTCCATTTACGCCACAGAGACCGTAGGAACCGATTACTTTAAGCACCTTGATCTAGTAATGCCCTCAAATATATGGTAATATCTGAGCAGGTGCAATATTTATTAATGACAAGTGGATAATCAATTAAATTAATAATGCAATTTCTGTCGGCTTTCAATGATAAATTTTCCTTGTAATTTCCAATGTTAAAATTTAATAAGTTGCGAAATGAAAAGTTCTTCACGGTTTTCAGTGTGATTTGAAACAGGAATTTCACCGTGGGAAGTTACAAAGAACATTTAAATGTTTAATAATAATTATTATAGTAATAGCATCGATAAATATAAATAATTTACTAAATTGAAAAATAGCATTAACAAAAAAGTTCTTATCGAAAAATGAGGCTGTGCGAAAGGTCATAAGTGATTAAAAAGATATGGTAGTTGTCGAAAATCTATACACTCCATCAGGTAGCTTATAAATATTCTATTAAAGAAAATTTCCCTTTCCGCTGATTCGGACAGAAACTAAGCATTCTGAAAGCGCTAATAATTGTTTATCGATATTTATTCTGACTGTAAAAACGATTAAAATTTACGAATGATCTACATATGTATTTGTTTTGTGTATGTAATGCAAGGCCTATTTTAGAACATTTTTGTATTGAGGGATGAAATCACGCAGCAATGGGATGTAGTATGAATCAGAGTGGGTTTAAATAAAAACATTTTTGATTTTACACATATAAATAATTACCTTTTAAAGCAGCATCTATTCCTTGCTTGACAATAACCGTACTGACATTACATATAACTCGCGTTACCGTAACCAATTATATGACCGATTATGAAACAGATGTGAGAAGATATTGTCGATTTATTGTAAGAAATAATGCGCAACGTAAGTTTCAAATAATAAAATAATAAATCATTTACTTTTATTTTTAAGTGTAACATAAACAGGACCTGGTACTTGTTTGAAACTATATGATAGTCTTGATAAGCTTCTATTATTTGTTACCAAGCAACTCCATCAACAGCCACTTAAGTATTTTGTACATTTTGGTCACTCTCACTTTCGGAATATGATAAAAATCTTAAACGCTTTTGTTTTTCACGGACATTTAGAATACTGTCTTGTTCATCATTGGTGTCACATGAATAATTGCTTTCAATTTCTCCTGGGGCAACAAATCACCTTCATTTTCAGTCACAGAATTTCGTCCATCAGAACATTTTAAAGAAATACATATTTCAAAAGGAGATATAAATTTGTCCATCGCTCACTTTAAATGGATAAGCAACGAATTTTTCTCAATTAAATAAAGCCAAAAAAGTACAAAAAAATTGAGAAATTGGTTATTCAGATAATCTAACGATTTACATAAAGAAGAAACAACAATAAATGTACAATGTAAACTAAATTTTGTAACCGGTACAAAATATCAAATAGGTACAATGAAATCGTGATATTATGAGTGTAAATTTGACCGTCTCTCGTTTATATTAATTATAATTGGTTAAAATTCCATTAATCCCGAGCAAGTTTATTCTTTTCTTCTTACTAATGCAATTATTTCATCTGCAGTATGTCATTACTACACTCATAATGTTACAATTCTACGGCACCTACTTACACAGGAAATAGTTGTGTATATTTATTCTTAGTGCACCGAGCAAGTAGTACTATAAATAGCATTGGTACATACATATGTGTATTCACCATATTGCTTTGCTACCTGCACTTAAGATAAAGCATCGGAATTAATACGTTAACACATCTTTTACAAGAAGTCTTTGTCTACATGGAGGGTATTTTGGAATTGTTGTTACAGTACATCAAAATATTGTATTGAAATGTACATATGAATCATTTTCATTCATCTTGCTTAAATGCGAATAATGGAACCTATCAGCTTTTCATGATTAATAGATCTTTGAAAGTTGTATGAATAATCGTTGTACAGCGATTTATCTTATAGAATGAGATTCAAATTGAACTTTAGGATTTGAATTATGCACTGTTTGAGGCTTGTGAATATTAGTAGTTTGTATTTTTACAGTTGGTACCGAAACATTTAGCCAATTCATAATGGCATCGAATACTGTGCAGTAATGCATAATGAGTTACGGCTGCAAAAAGAATACTAGGAATATGTTTTGAACGAAATAACGTGACAAGTGAGTGTACAATTCGTGATATACTGCAAAAGACTGAAACAACTAGTATGTTTGTTGCTAAACCAAGGTGCAAAGGTCACTCAGATGATATTGCTCGAGAAAGGGTAAATGAATCTGACATGTCCGTTCATAATTGAATCTTTCTTATGGTACTGCTCAACAAATTTTTACAAAAGATCTGCATATAAAATTCAACTGATCCGAGAACTTAAAAAACAATCTACCAGAAACGAAGTATGTTTGTGAATTGGATTTTAGAGGACAGAGAAGCTAATGTTGATTTTTGCGGAAAACATAGTCACGTTTGGACTGGTAAAATATCTAGTATGGAATGATACTACAGAAAAATTAATGCATTAATCAAAATACACTGCGTAAAGTTGGAGAAATTGTTGGTCTATACTTTTTTGAGGATGAAGGTGACAACATTGCAGAGCGATTTTTTTTAACAAAACCAACGATTTGAACTTGGTTGACATTTGGTTGTAACAGGACGGAATCACATGTTGTACAGCATATTAAGCTTTGATTTTATTCCAAACCAAACAAAATTCTGTGGTCGCGTTGTATCTTAGACGGGTGACATTATATTACCACTAAAAGTGATGTTTTATTATCAATTGGTATACATATTCTTTACTTACTAGTTCAGGAGGTACTATAGGGTGATCCATTTCGAATTTGAATTGGGAACATAGGAATTGTTTTCTGAATAAAACATAAAATATTTAGAAATAGCTTCAGTACAACTCCATTCCAATTAGTTTAAAGTACATACGGAGCAATTATATGAGATATGATGTCGGCCAAATGCCTTAACCACTCCGCTAACATGCTACCACGATTATGGAGCTAAAACAGAACATCAGATGTGCTGTTACCGACATACAGCAACATTTAGGCGAAAGCATAAAGGAAAATTTCGCTAGAAGAGTGGTAGCATGTTAGCGGAGTGGTTAAGGCATTTGGCCGACATCATATCTCATATAATTGCTCCGTATGTACTTTAAACTGATTGGAATGGAGTTGTGCTGAAGCTATTTCTAAATATTTTATGTTTTATTTAGAAAACAATTCCAATGTTCCCAATTCAAATTCGAAATAGATCACCCTATAGTACCTCCTGAACTAGTAAGTTAAAGAATATGTATACCAATTGATAATAAAACATCACTTTTTGTGGTAATATAAAGGTTTGAAGTGTTCAATTTGAAGGCTAATTTTAGTGAATAAACCAATTCACTTAATTAAACTCCATTTGACTCGGGTCGCATTGCAGAAGTTAACGAGAAATGCACTGCAATTTTGGATTAATTGCTTTTCCTGTCGTTTGCTTTCTAGCTTTATCAATTGATTTAGTAGGGTCATGTTGCACTTGTAAAACACTGAATAAGCTGCGGTACATTTACCACGATGCGGATGTTTGAATTGGGTTAAGTGATTGGTTTTACACTTTTGAAACACTCCATGGAATAATTTAAGAAAAAAAGAAAAAACAATCCATATTTTGTTATTTAACATAAAAGACTATCTTTTTGTTTTTAAGACGTATACTACTTAATTTAAGTCAAATGTTCTCATCAATGAGCACGTATTCGATTTCGCTGACAAACCAGAAACTGCAACTAGCTGTAGATGCGTATTTTACATTTATGGATGATTCATCCTTGGTTGAAGTTTGAAGTATTAAATGAAGAGGAGGTATAATAATATTTGAGTGATCTTAATTGTATGAGAACGTTTTCCATAGCATGCTCATTGCTATAATATATCGTAAACAGCAATGGATGTGCAAAATTACTCTTTATCTTTGTTTTCATGACAAGTCTTACGTATTTTCCCTTTACAATTACTCGTACAAAAACTATATACTTGTGTACTAATATGAAATATGTAGTAGTTCTTTAATACCTATAGTAACAAACGTTCTAAATGTTCGGTTTAGACCGAATTCTAACCTTTGCGAGTTTTCAGTTATTTCGTTTACAAATCCCATAACCATGCTGTGACTTGAGAAGAGACATCAAAATCATTAATTTTTAAATTAACAAAATTGTTTATTGAAATAAGCAAACATTCTTTCTTTACAATAAACAAATTGAAATAGTAGTCGAGATATTTAAAAGAACGAGACACCGGGATTAAGTCATTCACAAGCTAATTAAATCTCCCGAGTTCTGAGGGCACCGTTCTTCGTTAAACATTAAACAGGTATCATTCTGGGTTTACTAATCTCTAAAGAAATTAAGCAGTTGCTTGGTAAAACCGATAAAAGGTTATTTCTCGATCTGCTGCTGTTAGTTTTGTCTGTTAAACAAGAACTTATTTATTTACTTCAAGTCCTTTCCAAGAATACAACACGGAACCGATCTGTTAAAAATTTATTATAAATTCCAAAGCTTGTGTGTTTCTACATTTAGTACTTTAACGTAAATTTATCTGAATAATAATTGAAAGAGTATTTGTTATATGGAAAATATATGTATTAAGAATATGTATTCTAAAATATATATTCGATATTTGTCAAATTGACTTGCAATTTCTGTACTCGCCAACAATTTTATTAAAACTTCCATTTAATATTTTTTTTGAAATGTTTAAACTACACTTCATTTTCTCCTATCTTAACCATTTAATTTATTATTTTTATTCTGTTGTCTCATTAAGGCTGACTCGCTTTTTGTGTAAATAAAACGCTGGAATGAAAAATTAAACTCATTTCTAGTTCGAGGTAAAATGTAGTTAATACAATTATTGACGGAACGCAACATCATTCAAATGTTCTCCACGGAAATATTGAAAGGAATGAATCCGTTGAACCCATTTATTTTGGCTCGACTGTCGCCAATAACAGGTTCATTGTTGGTTCTTAACTGGCATAATGCTGGTTTGTTGACATAAACTAACGATTTAATAGAACCCCACCGAAATAATTCTAGGAGATCTAAATCGCGGGAGCGAATAGGTTAATTAAATTACTTGGTCAATTTCTGGAATTCATCGATTTACCAAATTTTACTTGCAGTAAGTGAATTGTTTGATTAGCACTGTGACAAGTGGCACTGTGTTGTCATCCAGGTTGACACCATCTAATTCGAGCCAATAGATCCAGTCTACATTGACCTATGGCGAATTTTATTCCAGCAATATCGAAAAAAGTCGAGATACAACTTCTTTAGCATGAAATGCACACTAGACATCAGTTTAAGTGAATGCATTGTTTCTGGATGACTTTCAAACCAGATACCGCAGTTTTGCTTATTCATAAAGCTATTAAGCCAGTCGCTAAGTATGATTTTCTTATGAAAATTGGGGTCATTTTCATGTTTCTCTAAAACCCACTTACTTAATTTGCAACGCAATAAATGATCGTTTGGATTAAGTTCTTGAGTTAAATAAATCTTGTAAGCATGTAGGCCAGGATCTTTTCGCAAAATTCACTACAATTTAGAGTTGTAAATATCCAGTGCCCAAGATGGATGAGGAATCAACACATGGATCTTCAAAAACACTGTAATATTCTCTTCTCTTTGCACTTCTTTGTCTGACTGGCACAAAAACGTTATCAAATGAAGTAACTTAACATTTTAGTTGCCAAGATGTTCTGACGTTCTTCATCTTGAACAATTATGCATGTAAAGTAACCGCGACTGAAAAGGAATTTTGATAAAAGAGGCGTACATTATTCTTTGACGAAATGGTAGTTACGGAAAAGCACAAAAATTTCCAATGATATATATTTATATATATAATATATTTTTATATATATATATATATATATATATATATATAACAAATCCGGCAATGCTGTCAGCTGAGAGAAATCTCAATTTATAAATGCGTCGTCCTTAACGAAAAATCCTGTACTGCATATAGTTTGTATTCGACAAGGTATTGATTGGAGAACCCATATGCAGTTTCTTACAGAAGAAGCAGAAATTTAAACACGTATGAAAATTTCAAATTAGATTAGGTAAATGTTGCCCATCAACATTTTAAAAATCATAAATATACCTTAGCTGGATTTACTGTACTGAAAGTGTACAATATATATTTTAATAATCTATAGCATTGATAAAGCTTTACAAGAAACCTGGTTAACTGGATTAACTTTCCAACCGAATTAAGACGTGCCCTAGAGGAATTAGTACAAGCCGCCGTAAAATTTGTTGATATCGATTTAGTTTTCAACGTTACTTTCACTTTGTAATTTAGAAATGAATAATAGTAACAGTTACTTTCTTTTCATTCAAAATTTGTATCTATATTTATAATTGTGTGGACTGGCACCATCATTGGAAATTTTTAAATTCGTAGTGGTAACAGAACAGTAAAGTCAGACCTGGTCCTCGTTATAATAAAGTAAATATAATGGTTTATGGAAAAAATAAATCTTATTTAACATCATATAAGAAAGTATGTACAGTGAAATCTCCCTTGAACGGACACCAACGGGAAGATGTCCGTCCAGGAGGGGTGTCCGCATAAAAGAAATATGTAGTAGATACAACAAAAATCGTGTTTTAACGAAAAATTAATATATTAAAGAAACTGGGACATTTAAATTGTATATGTATAAATGTTTTTAAAATAAATAGGAAACTTTAAACTTAAGAAAAAAAAGTTTATTTCCTCTAGACATATACATACAAAGTACAATATATGTATGTACATAGATACATAGATGTAGTATGGAATACAAAACATTGAAATAAATAGTCACTTTAAGGACGCAAACATTCATATATTGTTGTTTGTCTTCTCTTTTTCTTTAAAATGACGTCTTGAAATCGTATTTCTAATTTAAAAACAAGCTCCAAAGACTCCGTATCTCCGTGATTTTCGACAAAACTTTTGAGCTGCTTGGTCAGGGTAATAGCGTTACCATAATTTGGGATAGCTTCGGTTGGCACTGGAACCTCATCGACATCAGAATCTTCCGAAAGTTTTTGTATTTCGACTGGATTTGCAATTTCTTGTTCTGAATCTGGATCTTCAACATACAAATCTTCATCTACGTTCAAAAAATCATTTAGGTTTTCATTATCCGTCAATTCTAATAAATTCTTATTTTTGAGGATATCTGAAAGTACACTAAGAGGCAAATCATCTAGGTCAGATGTATCAGCCTCAGTTAACTGTTCTTCACTTTGCATATTTACATGATTAAATCCTGCTTTGCGGAAGCAATTTTGAACTGTCTCTTTGGTTACTTGGTCTCAAGCGGTTTTTGCCAAATAAACTGCATCCAGTGGTGTAATTTTCTTTATTAACTCAAAAGCTGTACCAGCAGTTTCAATGTGTGCTAGCAAATGTTTGATTATTAGACTTCGGTAGTAAGTTTTACAATTCTTTATAATGCCCTGGTCAAGTGGTTGACAAGCTGATATACAATTAGGGGGTAAAAATAATATCCCGCATTGTCTAAAAATAACAAAATGTTTCTTTTTTCTTTAGCCATTTTCCAATCTAGGTTTTGCAACCACTCTGCCATAATTTGTCCTTTCATCCAAGCTTTCTTATTGTATTCGCAAGTTACAGGCAGGTTATTTATATTAATGTTTTTAAAAGCTCTGGGTTTAGCTCCCCTACCATTAACTAGGAGTTTTTCTTTTTCACCGCCATATTTGCACAATGCAATATTGTAAACCTCTCTTTGGGATAGTTACCCCCAACACACTTTTCCTTCTTTAATGTGAGCGTTTTATCGGGTGGAGCCCTAAAATATGTACAGGTCTGTTTCATCGGCATTATATGTCGGTGAATATTCCTTAATCAAAGAAGGACATTTTTTTAAAAACGATGAAACATCTTCAGCATTAACCGAAGCTCCTTCTCCCGAAATCGCTTTAAAACTTATATTGTGGCGGATTCTAAATTTATTGATCCAACTAGAAGAAGCACTGAATGTAGAATGTCCCAAAGAAGCGGCTATTTCTCTTGCTTTACATCGTGTTAGCGGACCTAAAAAAAAAAAAAATAAGTTTTTTGCGTTTTTGTCACGATAAACCTATTGGTAATCTGACTTTTTTTATATATTTTAGAATTTAATATGAAAAGAAAATCAACGCATTAATAGAAGAAAACCTTATCTAAACAAATCATATGCATACCTGTTAAAGGAATCCCCTTATGCCGAGCTGCTGTAAACCAGTCATAACACATTTTGTCAATTTTAGTACCATCACTCGTCAAAAAGCTTCTTTTTTCATTCAAATTGCTGTTCGACATCCATTTGTTTAGAAGGATTTCTTTATGTTTAATTATATCTGCAGCTTGTGTTTTTCCAATATTAAAACGCTTGGATAAGTTCCTTACATTTAATTTCTCTTTATTGTAAACTTCAACAATCTCAATTTTTTGTTTAAGCGTGAGAATTTTTCTATTTGGAGCCATTTCTACAATGAATGTGGCGCCCACTGTGTCTTTTCCGCATAGACAGCAGACTAATATTGAAAGCAGATTCAATCGGAAGCGTACACCCAAAGAATAAGAACGGTAAATCCCCTACCTACTTGGGGAAATCCCTAATTCAAGCCAGGCAGAAATGTACGACATAGGGTGCGTTTGTACCGAAAGATTAAAGTCGGTAAATCTCCGGTTTACTCGGGGAAGTCCCAGCGAAATTGGCGCGCGGCGCAATTGAAAAATGCAATAGCAATGCTCTCGATATAAAAATAAGATAAGGCGTTTCTTCTTATTTTACTTTTTATCCGGTTAAGAGAACATTTTCTCGTGTGCGCGTCCGTTCAAGAAAGAGTTAATACAATGGAAATTATATGAGAGCCGGTCGGGACTGGTTACCACTCTGTGTTTGAAGGAAAGACATGACAATTAATCCTGCTGCATGATGTAATTATACACATTTCTAGTTTTAGACTTAAATATGTTAGAATGTTTATATCGATAATCGCAGATTACGAAATAAACGCAAGCATGTTAAAATATAGTGTTTGCACGTAAAATGTTGAACTTCGGGCATATCATTTTACACATAGGTACTAGTGAATAATAAATACGAAGGTTTATTTAAGTAGTGTTTTTATTAATAATGTATTGATCCTTTCCGGTTATTACTGATTGACTTGTTGTAGCATGGATTACGATAAGTGGTGAATATCTATTTGTACCGTATACTAGGCTGTCGGGCCCTCATGTTGAAGAACAAATTCTACCCATATATGTTCTATCTAGAAAATATTGGGAGATTTGGGAAACAATGGCAGGATTGATATGAGGTTCTTTAAAGAAATTTAAGGCAATATTTGCCAGACAGGGACGCACATTGTCTTGAAAATAATGAAGACGATTAGGTTCAACCATCTCTTCTAAGTAATCTAGCAGTTCTGAGAAACACCGGAAGGGATATACTCTTACCATAACTCAGTAGATCTTGTCACAAAAAACGAAATAGTGGTTGTCTTAGGTTTTGCTTTGTAGAATTTTCAAAAATGTAATTCCGGATCGTTCAATTCTTATATAGCAGTTTGTTGCGAATTTTTCCTTCGGTTTCATGATTTCGAGAACTGGCGCAACAATCTTCGTTACTAAACCAAACATTAGAAATCAATCTAGTAGTAGAAAATCTGCTTCTTAACGAGCAGTTCTTTTGACACCATTGCCTCTTTTTCGGCGTCACTTGCTATTTTGAATCACTCTCGGTAACATCTCATAATAGACATTAGCCATTAAACGACATGACTCTACTGTGAATTAAAAAATGCCACTAACCAATATGTATCTAAAAAAAGGTGCTTTAAATTAAGAGGAAAATGCTTGATAATAATTAAAATATCAATTATATCATTCTTAATTGACACATGGTCCCAACATTTTTATTAATAATAATTATTAAATTATTAATAATTATTTATTTCTGAACAAATTTCAATTGAAATAAAGAACTAATCGGAAGTTAAATAATGCACTCACATTTTCGTCAGTAATCAACATGGTAATGATAATATAAAGTATAAAGTATAAAGTAATGATTTAGGATCTTATGCTGATTTCGCAAGAAGACTGTTCAATTTGTAAAAAATTGTACCCTGGAGCTCAAATGAAATAATAAATAATTGGAATCGCCGCAATAATCACATTAATTTAGCCGAAGGAAATATGGATCTTTTATGACACTAAAATAAATAATAATAGATACAAATTCACTTTTGTTAGTTCAATAGATATCTCATAGTATATTAATAGTGTAGTAGACTAATCTAAAGTAAAATTTTAAATTTAATGTTCTTATGACATTTTGAATTAGTGATCTTCTAACTGCCCTAATGCGCCTATGTGTACGCGTGGCAAGAACTTCTGTGTTGATCTTAATAGACATGTATTGTGGTTGTAGATCCAATGAAAGGCATCTGTTGCCGAAGAAAATGCTTGTGTAAAGTAGCATTTTCTTGATCGATAACTTCTTGTAGCCCTTTTGAGTCAAAAATGCCGGTCCAGCAGTAGGTAAAGAAACGTTGTTGACTCGGTGTGAGTTCATATCAAAATATAGGAAAAAGGAGAGAAAACGGGACCAATCTTACAGATATTTTGATATAAACTCACACCGTGCCAACAACGTTTCTTTAGCTAATGCTGGACTGGCATTTTTGACTCAAAAGGACTACAAGAAGTTATCGATCAAGAAAATCCTACTTAACACAAGCATTTACTTCAACAGATACCTTTCATTGGATCTGCAACCACAATACATCTCTATCAAGATTAACAGAGAAGTTCTTACTAAGCGTACACATAGACGTATCAGGGCAGAAGATGAGTAATTAAGGATGATATCAGGACATTAAATTTAAAATTTTACTTAGATACTCTGCGATTGGTCCCGTTTTCTTTCCTTTTTCCTATATATAATTCTCAGTTTATTTGCATAATAGTGTTATTTATAAATGTGTGTTTAAAATTATTTAAAATTATTCCAACTTTCATGAGCGAAGGTGGTGTACATTTTAATTATTCTAGTACATGGTACGAAATACATTGCCAAAATAAATCTTTTAGGTATCTAATAATTAACCCGATTTGATAGAAATTCATTCTTACTTTGGTATAACCTTATATTACTGTGGCATGTAAATATATACGTACTTATACAAAATACGTCAGTCAAATAGACAAGCTTACTGATTGAACGTACGTACATATTTCGTAGAATCTGACACAGTGATACGTATACATAAAAGAAATCTCTAATGAACTTGGTGACAATTCCGCTTTTGTATGCGAAAGAATGCATTGCATTCAAATGCAATCTCGCCATATCTCTAAGGATGTCTAATTCATATATTTCTTTTCTGCGGTGATAGTATATCGATACATTTTTATTTTGCTCAAGTATCTAAAATATTCTTATAGTAATGCTTTTATCTCCGCGAATTTAAACGTCTTGTTAATTGCAGAAGTATAATGTTCATTTGTGCCATTACATTCAGATAGATTTCAAATTACGCTGATGTGAAAGTAGACTTAAACTAGTACGACCACTTTTGTCTATCACATAAGGTACTGGATAATCTATCATCCGCCTACTTTTCCACAGTATCCAATAGTTTTACCTTTAACACCAATCAATCGTTAACAATTCGATTAGAAAAAAAGGGATTGAATTCCACAAAGCTCCGTGCTGCACTAGATAACTAGTTTTAACTGAGCAATAGTTTCATGTTTAAAGAAAGACAAAATTCCCTCGGCCTGTTTTTAAAATAATTGCATTGTTTGTGACGCAAATAATACAAAAATGTTTACAATTAACAATAGACTTAGACATGCCATCATCAGCATGGAAAATTGCAGCTATTAGTGACATTTCCTTTTATACATAGATTTGTCGTATAAAATTATGCTTATTTTTTAACGTAATCTTGTTTCCAATATTAACCAATCACGAACCGAGACATTTTCGCGTGTTTTTCCAAACGCTGCATTCCTAACGTAAATGCATTCTTGAAATACGAGATATAGTCAAGATTTTCGACTAATAACACATAAAAAAACTTGATAATATAAATATACAGTAGTAATGCGAAAATATAAAAAAAAGATGAAAATATTTACGTCCAACATTGAGTAAGAACATTTGTGGTATGTTGTTTAGTTTAATAAAAAAATCTAGATACTGATGTTGATATATAATAGTCCGCATAGTATAAATTCTACGCTTTGTAAACTGAGTATTACAAAACCAGAAGCCAATTATGCATTGCAAACACGAAAGTCATACGTATGTAAACACAACCTTGAACCTTTTCCTCTTTATTCGATACTTTGATATGCATTGGTAACATAGACATACTATCGCACCAACTACATACATTATTTTCAATTATTTGTGCTACGCAACGATGGAAATGAAATGATTAATCTTGTAGCTTGATCCCTATTTTAATTGTTACCTATTGTCTTTCTATAAGGTGTGTCCTAGCATAAGCAGTAAGTAAAAGCGCCGGAGGTATACAAGTGGTATAAAACAGCACTATAGACATGACGATAAAGCTTGTGCGCTTTAAAAATAGTCGTCGTTTCGAGTGCATTGAATTAACTTACCGCAAAACAAGCGAACGCTCCTTATCCGTATAACTATAAGGAATTTTTATCAGAAATATTTGTCCGGCTCATGTAACGCGTTAATTGATTGTACGTATGTGTTTTTAATACACATACCGAAAACAGTGCCTGATTTTACGGAACAGAGAGTGTGCCTAAATTTAGAATTTATTTCGGTGTTTTAATTTGACGTGTAGGTGAGTTTTAAGAGCGGTGAAATAGTTGGGACGGCATGGAATTTTTATGTGTTTATACCATACGAATTATTTTAATAGGGTTTTACATTTATGTTTACAACATAAAGTGATAAAGTTTCCTTTTGTAAGCGATGTTTACTTGTAAGAAAAATGGTATACACAATTTGAAATTTAATAGACCCTTTTATTTTATTTTATTGCTACCTTATTGTTAGTTAACAATCAACATATGAAGCTAATTTCTAGCTACAGTGAGGGACTAAAATTTAAATACACTAAAGTTTAAATGTACAAATATTATTTAATATGAAACTAAGGCATTGTAACAGAAATGCATGTATGCAGTGTATTTACTAGTTGAGTAAATAAACAAGAATGAAAACTAAAAAAAAGGTATTTTGTTGCTTAGGTAACGGTCAATTCGCCAGAAGAAATATGATGGACAAAAGTTTAAATACAACACAAAAATATCTCTTTTAGATAATTTTAATTAAATTGAAAGACGTAAACTTGAATTAATATTTGATTGGTCCGCCCCAAGGTTCAGTGTCTCCTCTTAGATGACTTGGATAGATAGAACTAATTTTTTTGTTTCGGATATTGTAATTTCTAACCAGGCCTTTGTTAGAGTTTCCTTAAGGAATACTTTGCTGTTTGAAGTTCCATAATCAATTTTTCGAGCCAATAATTCCCAATCATGCTCTATTGGATTTAAGTCTGGTGAACAAACAGGATGCTTAGGGTCGTTGTTCTGTTGGAATATTCAATCTCTTCCCAAACCCAAGCTACAGAAGGGTGCAAATGTTCCTTCATTGCCTGTCTATTATACCGTCGATAAAAGCTAAATGTCATACTCCAGCTGCTCCAATCACTCCCCACACCATCACACTTCCGCCACCGTTCTTAACGCTGGGTATGAAATGTTTGGTTTGAAGTGCTGCCAAAAATATTAAATTTAGATTAATCTGTAAATAGGTCTCTTCTCCAAAAGTCCTCATATTTATGTTTGTACTTGTTTGCAAATTCTAGACGAAGCCCCCGATTTTTCTCAGAAATAAGGGGATTCCTACGTAAAATCTGCTTCGACAGTCCTTATCCCGTAAAGCTCTCTGTGCAGTTTTCGGGTCAATATCTGCCTGAAAGTGCAGCAATATTACCGGCTCATTTTGAAACACTTATTTTAGGTTTTCACTTCTTTTAGGCTAAGACTAACATCTCGGCGAGAAAATTTCTTAGGTGGTCCAGTTCTGGCTCTATTTTCCACTATTTAGTAAGATTTGTATTTTCTTATAATATTTTGTACACTTGCCCATGACTAATTCAAAACTTTGCGTATTTTTCGGTAAGGTTACCTTCTTGAAAATATGTAATAATTAAATTTTTACACTAGCCTCTATTTGCTTTCCTTCGCCTATTATTTTGTTTATGTTTACCAACAACAATGAAATCGGGATTAATGCTGAATAAAAATGGGTAAGTGACTAAATCAGCAAATAGAACGATACTGCTTTCAAAAAAACTTCTCGAAAAGTTGCAACACAAACTTTTTTTGGATTGTATTTAAACTTTTGTCCATCGTATCTTTATTATTTCTGGCGAATTTGCTATTATCTATGCTACATAATAAGTTTTTTAAGCTTTTGTTACTGCTTATTATTCAACTATAAATAAACTGTATACTTACATTTGTGTTAAAATGCTTTATTTTCATTCTAAGAATGTTTGTGTATTTTAACTTAAGAACATACTTAACTGTATGTGGTTAAGACAGCAAATTGCAAGATAAATATGAATTATAATTATTCGAACTATGAACTAATGATTGACCATTTTTTACAGTATCTAATTACGTCATTGCTTTAGTCTAATTTAGTAGTACTACTTTAGGTGCCCATTAAAAGAAGACTATGAACGACTATATTTTACTAGTACTGTCATAAATAGGTAATAATATACCTATTACTATCAAAATCCTATTTCTAACTATCAACTTTAACCATGCTGAAAACATCTTAACAGAATCATTAATTTTATTATACATAATTTGACGTCACCATTAATCTGTATAAGCAATAGTTTGTGCTTGCGTGCATAGAAATCGATCACTTCGCAGATTTGGATTTTCTTTTTTGAAACAGAATCTGAGATCAAAAAAACTCAGGCTGTTTCGAAAATCATTTATTGCACTTTAACATGAGCTTAAATTTATCAAGGGCGCTTGTTTTCTTTATTAAGTGTAGTTGCTGACACGGGAAGATCTAAAATAATTTGTAACTGGTCCAAAGCTTAGGCTACACCAACAAACATGCCCGCAGTTCCATCTCAATTGGACGTTGGAGCAGTGGGAGTCTCTGTTCTGTTCTCCAATGAGAGAAAGATGTGATTCTATGGCAGTGACCGAAAAAAGAGAATGTACTGCATTGAAGAGAGGTTTGGCGATTTGTACAAGATCTTGGGTACAATTTCTATGGAAGCACGAACAGATCATGTTTTCATCTCTAGGGAGATGCCTCCTTGAGAAAGAGGAGGGTGAATAGTCGTATGGTATATTGATATAGAATCTAGCACATCATGTAGTTCACATCAATTTTGTGAGTGACGATTCTGTTTTTATAGATCACAATACGAAACCCATACACCGCGATAATAGATTGACGGAATAAGTTACTTTCCGGGCCTCGATGCTTGTTGTTGCAATAAAGAAAGAATTATATGTGTAACATACAAGAAGCAACATCGAATTTGGTTGCATGCAGGATGTTATTAGGCCAAGAGAGGATCATACACATTATTAGAAACCAAGAAATATTAACTGAATAATCGTGTTTAATTCCTAAGGAAACCTGATTCTCTCAGTAATAAAGTGTTAATTTGTTTCATGCGGTCCATTTCAGAACTTTTCGCTTCAGAACGTGAAAGAAATTCTAATTAGTTTCGGTTCATGTTAAAGCATATTATGTGATCTTTAAACAGCATATTTTTTTATTCTAGGTCTAGTTTGTAAAGTACGATAATTAGATTCAAAACTGCGAAATGGTCGGTTTCTACGCACGTAAGTATATTACAATGAAGTATCCCAATGTAATTTGCATCCATCTCAAATTAGAATGCTAATCACAACGCTAAAAAGCATTTGCTAATACAAACGCTGTCGTACTACATGAGCATCTTTATGAAGTCCTGCGTTTGAAAGTAATTAAACGCGCATTTGACGATTGAGACGGTAGTAAATTTGGTAGATGTGATATTTTGCCATTCAAATAAGTTAATATTGTAATTAAATTTCTTTATACAACAATATCTAGGTACTGAAAATGTATTCCCAATGGAACCCCATTATTATATTGATTTTTTACCGATTACTATATCGGTTTTCGAGTTTTTCTCCCATTTTTTCACATTTTTCGAAATTATCTGTCTCAAAAAAAATGAATGTCATTAATAATTATAAGCACGTGCTGAAACTAATATCTATTGATATTACGATTGTTTACATCAATATTGAAGTTCAACTACAACGGACGATATGATAATCATATCGTCTGCCTATCAATTTGTACATATACTTTAATGAAAATGATAACAAAATTATTTCTGCTGTTTTAAGAACATGCATTTGGCGAATATTGGGAAAATATTGGGAATTTTTATGTCAAAGATGTGTGTGTTAAAGTTTACTATTTGATTGCTTAGTGTTTGACTGTTTGTAATGCATATTACATTTTAATTGAATGTAATAAGTAGAGACCGGATTATATGCAAAGTGCAAAAATTTAATTTATTATATTTTACGTCTATTTGTAGATGTAGAAAGTTAATTAAAGCTAATTAACTTTAATCACTGTAATACATCTACATATAGACGTAAAATATAATAAATAAATTAAATTAAACTTTTGGACTTTACATATAACCCGGTCTCTAGTGATTTGTTATTCTACAGTTTAATACTTACTTTATCTAGAAATACTACACTGAAGGAATAAATACACTGATCCAACAAAAATACACTAAGTTAGCTAAAAAATGTGCATTAAATACAGTCTAAAAGTATTTGTGGTTTAATCAACGCTAAGGGTTTTGTCAAAATATATTCGTTAAATGAAAAAAATGTGTATCTGTACGCTTTATTTCAACTTAAATTTGGGTGATTAATATAACATAAGCTGATTGATGTGAACTTCATTACATTCTGCAACGTAGTTAGATCAATGAGTAGTGTAGTATTATTTCAACAAATCACTCGAAAGCTATGAACACACTCACTTTTTAAACAAAGGTCTATTGTGTCGTCAGCCCCATTCTATAACGCATCCGAATGCTTCGCCCCTGTCAGTGCCCGAGATGTAATGGAAATTATATGAAACAAGATCGGTCCACCATAACCAATAGAACTGAGCCGAATACCCACATATAATACTGAAAGGTATTTTCATGCATAAAAACACCTCTGAAGTTTTATATTTCGAGAGCAAGCCAATGTATGTTTCATATACAGTATTCTTCGCAATAAATATTATTTACAGATACGTACTTGATAGTTGCTACATATCTGCAACCATTTTGTTATTAATTTGATTCTACTTTTTAGTTAAATATTTTTTTTAGATCTTATCTCTTCAGCTATTACTGTTTCGTTATAACATCACTATTGGATTCTGCTGAAACAATTTGTTTACTCTTTTAATTTATGCCTCAATCAAATAAAAACGTTCTATAAACAAATTTTTAACGTATGCTAAGCTGTTATATAAATGGCAGGTGATGGTTAGTTCAATTATGAAATTTGCTCCCTTTTGTACACAAAATTGCATATGGTGTTTTAATATATTTGTTCTCTTAGTGTTGGACGTCAAGTGTCTATTCAATGAAAAACATTACTGAAGTAACATTAAGTTCAGTGTCAGTTTTAGTGGTCCTTTTATTTACACAGATATTAAAATGTTTTATAATTTTAAACTTGTGACTATAGTTTTTGAAATATTTTCCTTAAAATAGTCCAGTTCGTTCTGAATGAATTCGATGGATGACAAATTCAGCCATTGAGCCGGGCATACCATTCTTACTAATGTTGTCTCCTCGTGCTTTTGTGTTCTGAAACTTCTACGTAATTTTAAGGCGTATTTTGGGTCGTTATCCTCATAGATACAAATCTATTTCCGCATAGTTGAATAGCGCACAGCACTGCACAATACGCAATGTGCCTAAAAATAGTTTTCTTTAATCACTTTTCTCCCAATTTTTGACAATTCCACGACTTGGTCGCTACTAAAACATATCCATATAAACGCTACCACGGCTATGTTTGATAGTTAACGCTTTCGACATTTTTCATCTTTACATTGTCTAAAAATTTAAACTTGGACTCATCATTCCAGAGAAAATGTTGCCGGTCATTAACGGCTCAGTAATTGTAATAACTTGTCCACTTTAATCTTTAATTTCCTTTCCATAGAGGAGCGACCAACAAGTTCAGCTACTTAATCGATAACCAACGGTCGTTACTGAAACTAGTGCATTCTTGTTTATCTTGAAAGTATTTGAAATTTTAGATGCAGTTAACCACATATTTACTTTGTTAGTAATAGTAATAACTTCGTATTCCTAGGTGTATGCGAGATGTTCAAAATCTGGCTGCTTTTTTGCGTTGTAATGTAGTCTATACTGTTTTTCTAAAATTTAGCAATGGATAATTTTCGTGTTTTCAACGTTTTGGCCTCCTGCAATTTTTATAAAACGAACTAAGAGTACTAAAAATAATTTGCCTGGCTTTTATAAATCTTCGCATGGCTTACTATTTAGAATTTTATGAGTAGGTACGTTAAAAGTATCTCATTTTAATTCAGAAATAATATATCTCTAGTAACCGTAATTTTCCATTATCCGTAACGGTATGTACAAATTTTAATGAAATGGTCTAAATAGTTCAAGATATAGACAACCACATAAAAAATCTGTTGTATATGTTTTATTTTTTTTTATAAACACTCATTGCTTTCTTATTTTTGCTATTCGTTTCTACATTTATGTCGGTACTGCACATCCTAAAAATTAAACCTTATACATTTAGTAGCATGTAGAATTTACAGTCATTTTATATCTTTAAATTCACAAAGAGAAGAGTCGAATTCAAATTATTAATTTAAAAAAATATGTCCGTCTCTTTGATGACTTTTAATTTCAAATATAAAATTTACACAAATACATCACAGTAACTCAAAATATTATTTTATTATTTTTTATATATGTATATCACAGATCCTATGAGCATCTAAAATTCATGATTAATTTAAAACAATTTGCATTTAGTATTTTTCCTACTACAACTAAATAGTTCTTATTGCATACAGTTGCTGCCTTTTGTTTCTAAACCATGCACTCTTTTCGAAATATCCAGTGAAATTTCGTTTACCTAATGAAAGTTAAATCCTGCTTGGTGACTTTCATTTATTCAACTAAATGCTAACGTACATACATCTTTAAAGTATTTGGGAAGTTAACTTTGATAAGTTCTTAGTGTTACTTAATAATTGGAACTAAACTATATTTTAATTATGTTTTACGCAAAATGTTCATTTAATGCAAATAATACCTATACTTTCTAATATTCGCAGCAAATTCTGTTAATTCTGCTTACTAGAAATATCTCTCTCCATAAAGTTAAAAATAATGTATACAGTCGCTTGTAAAATAATAGTAGCATTAAAAAATAACAAAATATATACCTGATACTAATGAGGAAATGGGATTGATTATAGTTGATGTTTCTAATGTTAAATAGGGTGTAATTTTTCATAAAAACGCAAGCGTAATAGCTTTGTTCCAAGTAAATAATAAATGTTACAAAGGTAATATGCAAAATAATAGCATTGTTATAACACAAAAAGCAATTCTTAAACAAAATTACATATTTCATTGTGAGTTTTGTTGTAAATGATTACAAGTGTTCGGCGTGGCACAGATTCCACTAAGCGTAAGCCACTTAAACTCCTTGCATACTATACAATTTGTGCACCACATCTACTCATACATTTTTAACAAGGTTAAGATCAGGAATTTTACCAGATCACATTACGGTAATATGACGTTTTTCTGGTCAATTTTTAATCCTGGCCGTACGGTTTGGACCATCATCGTAAAAAGCCGCTAACGACTTTTCATCTCGACCTTCATATATGCCAATATGGCGTCGTTCAAGATAGTACGACACATACGTTTCTGTGAGTGTGTTTTGTAGCACCAAGTCTTACATCGAAAAACACATTACTTACAGAAACTAGAAAAAATAATTCAAATTTCTGAGGTATATTGTATTTAATGAAAGTGTGAACATTTGTGCACATAATGATGCAAAATCGGGTGCCTATTGATTGTTTCCCAATCTTCTTTGGCTTACGTATTCGCTGGCATACTGAATAATCTTGAGATCGATGCTCTGCTGCTGGCTACTTTCAAATTTCTAGTATTTCTAGTATTTCTTCTGCAAGATTGCTACTATTCAAGGTTTTGAGCCACTATAAAAGAATACTTTAGTGGGTGATTCTATTGTTGAAAGAAAATTTATACTCAATCATCGCCTAGAAAGTACAGAAAGTATAGTGAGTTCGTCTAAAATGCCGTAATAACATTCACTCGTTAACCTACACTTATTTCTTATCAAAGCCCACCACACCGCCGCATATAGAAATATAGCCCCATACTAGCATAGACATACTTCCGTGTTTCACTTTGGGTGTAACTACTGTGGATTTTACGTTTCCTCTTTTCTTCGACGAACGTCTTTTACTATGAAATATTTCGAATTTTTCTAAATGCCTGTTGCTCTTTCGAGATAAGTTCTGTCGAAGATTTATGACGATCTCTTATGGATTGTAATTTTAAGAACCTCCTCCGCGATCCTTAATTTTAGGAACTCTGCTATTTTTGATTTGTTTTCTAGTGAAATTGTTTCTGTAAGTATAATCAAATCAGCTCCCTGTTTGGGTCAACGTCGTTTCGGCAGCTACCTGATGATCGAATAATATTATGACTTGATGATGTTGGATGGGTGGTATTCTACCCATTGTAAAATTTAAACACTACATCAGAAAACTCGGCACAAACAAAATTAAAGGAAATAAGTCGAACATTAAAAATGATCTGTACAAACGTTCAACAGTTTAATATTCGAAAAATACACTAAATGCACACGCGTTTGTTTTTAAATGCCTTACTTAAATTAATAAATAAGTATAGTCATTAAATATCTCAGCGATGACTCCAATAAACTAAAGAGGGTCTGTGTTTACCTGTCGAGGATGATTTGATTTATCCTAGATTGTTACATTGTATGTATTATTATAATTATCATTATTAATTATTGTAACTACTAATTATATTATAGTAAGTAAGCAGTAAACGTGTTCAAGAACAAAAAGAAAATTATCTGATAAATTGAACGCATGATAAAGGAAATAAACGTAATGTATGTGTGCAGTGTGAAACATATTCACACTACCATATATATATAGCATCACTTTCACATATATTATCAAATAGCTCTGCTTCAGACTAGGAAAAACATCTTCATGCCATTAATGAATTCGCGCCATTATAAGATCTCTTAAATAATAACCGGATATAATGAATTACGAAGATGGTTAGTAACATGCAGTTGCTAACATTGTATTCGGCAGCACTTTGACGGAATTTCTGAACCAAGCTTGCAAAGCTGAAGCTCTGGGTCGTAATTTAAGAATGGTTTACACGTTCCAAATATGGTGGTTAATTGAAGATCACTGTCAGTTAGGTGCGTTCAAATCGTCGTTTGGCTGTCATAAAAATTTGAAAAAAAGAGGTTAGCATCTCATTAGGGTCATGCCATGTTATTTTGACCAAACAACTGAGCATCCATCGAATTGCATCAGAGTTTGATCGTCGTTGAATGACCGAATAGCAGAAAGAACATTGAGCGGAGTGGAGTGGTAAAGGAACTCCACCCCAAAAGGAGGATATCAGTCTCGACCCTATGTCAAAGTGCTGCTTTACTGTTTTGCTTTTTCGATTCTAATGGAAATCTGCGTTCTGAATTTTGACTTGAAGGTCAATCAATCATATGCACTATAAATGCGTTTTACAACAGTTACGTCAAAAAATTCACAACAGACCAGATTTCTGACAGGACAGGTTTCAGTTACTTCACCATGACAACATGCCTGTTCACTCTGCTCTTCCAGTTCGTCAGTTTTGTGCCAAAAATCAGATAGCTGTCTTCCATCAGCCTTCATACTTACCAGACCTGGTTCTCTACGATTGTTTCTGAATATTCTGTAATAAAATTTTTTATTATTTGTGGACGTAAATTGTCGTTAGTAAAAATCACAAAAATAATTTACACGGTCTATACCGAATAAAAGATACTGATGTTTAAATCGAATCACACATTTGTCAAAATCTTCAAAAAATTGAAGTGATTTTCACACACGTTACTTGAGAAACTCATAATACGCGGCTTCCGTTTTAATCGACTATGTAAAGAAGTTGATAGCATGAAAAAATAAATTTTTATTAACAGTATATCGCCAACCAAAATTTCTGAGTGAAGTGTAGTTTTATATAATACTCATTTAGACACTGCCTAAATTTTATAAATTTTGTGTAGGGGTGAGTTTTATTGAAGCAAATAGCATTGTAAATTGTAATCGATTAGCTACTGCTTGGTAACAATTGTGTGTTGCAAGGCAATACAGCGAAATTGAAAATGCCATTTAACGTTACAACTATCAGACAACAGAATGAAAACCTTCAAGTACTTTCCTGCTAAAAATAGAATGACGAGTACTTTCCTACGTCTATTGTTTTCGAATATGTAGATACTCTAGCAAAGAAACATTATTTGCCCATTCATTTTTTATTGTTTATTATTATAAATTTTGTTTACTTGACAAGCAACGTACGAATGCAATATTTATACGTATATTAGTAAATGCTGTAATTCGTAGTATTTGTTTTTATTAATAATTTTCCAGTATTGTTACCAAAATGATTGTATATAATTAAAGGATCATAAATTTATAATTTAAAGGTCTTTCAGAGAAAAGATGTCAAACAACTGCCACTGAGAATATAATTATTTATTTGATGGGATTTTTCAAATTGTACAAACCTAATTATATCGAAGTGAATAATGACGTCAGTTAAAATTTGTAAGTGAATTTTGATTATGCAAGTCCTTATGGTTAATGAATTATTAGTTAGCGATTTGATGCTAAAATGTAAGTAATGCAGAATCAATGCATCAATACGTTCTATACACGTACAGTTATGGCCAAGATAATAGCAATTTTATTTATTTATGAAAACGGTACATTGTTTTTAAACTACTTATTTGCAAATGGAAGTGATATTAGTTTTAGCAGTAATTTAGTAGTATGCTGTAACTTATTTAATAATTTTATATTGGCTAACAATATTGCTAATGTCGGTAACAATTGTAATTGGCGTGGACAATGTAATAGCAGTAATATACATATGATCCAAAATTTTGAGAAATACAGGAATATAATACATCATTCATTGCAAGATTTACAGAAACCGCAAAGTTAATTCTTCAATTTCTCACAAATCTTGTGTTCTAGGGTTGTTCTTAAATACTCATTCTTTAACACTATGCCATAAATTTTCAATAGGATTGAGGTCTGGAGACTGGGCTGACCACTCCAGAATTTCAATTCTATTTTGTTCCTGAATTAACCAGTCCTTCGCCCTCCGACTAGTATATTTAGGATCATTATCCTACATTAGCACCCATTTCAAAGGCATTTCCCATTCGACATAGGGTAACGACATGTTGATTGAGAATACTTTTTGGCGGCTGCTTTAAAACTAGCTATGATTTCATATAAGTTGTAGTTAAGGAATTATTATTATAGGTCAAACTTAGGAAGAAAGATTAAATGCAAACGCACTCAGAAAAATACTTGTTCTAAACGTCAGTCAGTTGTAGCAATATGGCTTTTTACCTTTATATGGGGTAGAATCAAATTGTTTTTGCGGATGGTCGTTTTTTTCTTTTGACCCCGAGTTTCTTCCTTTTCTTACCATCGTACTGCATTTATTATCATTTTCGTTGAACAGTTTAGGATGCTTTGGATGAATTTATAACTTTTACCTTAATTTCTTAATTCCATGATTAACTAGCACGTTTCTACACTAGAATCCTTGTTTCGTCTCATCATATTTATTACAAATCAAGAAATTTATCCAAACCGGATGGTAGTAAACAGAAATGACGATACTTTAAACAAGCTGAATTTTTTCAGTACTTTTCGCTCGCACAATATGATGCTTCAATGAATACTGCTATTATATTGACCAGGTACAAAATATAGTGTAGTGACTGAATGCAGGATTTCCCCGACGCTGCAATAATATGGTCGACTTTTATACGTGCTTAGGAATCTCTATGAATTTTTGCATTTCATGCATAGGTGACACTTTTAATAATTAAAGTAGGTAGGAAGAAAATTATTTATAAGCAATTCCAATACCGTGTTCTATTATTTTGATCATAACTGTATATACATACGTACGGGAAATATAGGAGTAATGTCTAAAAATAAATGGACCGAAGTATGTCCCGTACAATAAAGTTTGGTACGTTTTAATTTTCTGTAAATATTTAATATTAATCAAAAGTCGATAGATTTTCACTACCTATAGGTATTGCTTTTATTTATCTAAAATTTGGGACGTATTAGTTTAAATACATTTATGGGTGAATCGCAATGTTTTTTATAGTATACCCTTTTGAAAACTTTTACCTATATTTTTCTTTAAATATTTCACAAAGCAAATTATTTAATCCATAACGGCATCAACCGATTATATCATTTTTTTTAATACCTTTTTTTACTGACACACGGCGATGATAGCAATAACATTAATATCGTTTTTTTGTGCAGTTAAGCACTGATTTGTTCTACGGATTTCTTACAGCTTTTAACAACTCATGAATCATGCTATAAGTAAACAATAGGGTAGTGTTTATGTTTACATTTGAGAGCAAAGCGCTTGTGCTTTCCTTTAATTGCGGAAAGACGAACTCATCTGGCAGACTCGTTTGTAAATAAGAAGATATTTGCCGTAAGAAATGAGGGTTGCTTGTGGTTATTACATGACATTCCTATTTATCAAGAACAAATATAGTTTATACAAACATACATTTCATACTGTAGTTGAATATTTCATTTCCGCAAGAAAGTTACTTATTAAATTGACGGGGCGCAGTATTTCTAAAATAAATTAGTTGTCTTAATTTAATTCGTTTATTATTTACGAAGTCGTAAAATACAGTTGTCAAAAATAATTGTAAAACGGTTTAACTGGCTCAGAATTTTACTTCGTTGCATCTACTCCGTACAATTAGCCATGGAGCCGTAGTTATGACTGAATGAATGTACAGTTTCTTTCTTGTCTTTACAATCAATGAGTTCAAGCACGCTAGTAAAACGTAGTTGACGTTATTTTGAGATGTAATAGCATTGTGTATTGTGTCTTTGGTATTGTCAGGCATTGTTAACATTTTAAAGCGATATATTTCCTATACAAATAAGTAGCATTTGTTCCTATTTTTCCTTGTTTTAAGCAATTAACATTTTTTAATTGCTTAAAACAAGCAATTTCAAAATAAGTATTATAGGAAATACGCAGTTGAAGCTTTAGTATATTGAATGTGCAATATGTAACCTACTCCAAATGTTAAATCATTTTTAATTACATGTAATTTATCGTCTTTCGTTTTTAAAGCATCGTAAGGACAAGTATGTGCTTTTACAAACTGAATTAAAAAATCATAGTTGATAAATATTTTGTTGGTGATCAAAATTAAATGCGCACAATTGCTGTCTTCCTTATCCCCCCCCTCCCCATCATCAAGTGCATGATCCATTCTAAATAAAATACAAGTGTTAGTATTTGTTACATTGAAGACGATATTTTTGAAAATTTTGAAAGGTAATTTAATTTGTGATATAAAAGTTTTAAATACGGCCCTTAAACGAATAATACAGAAATGGCGATTTTAGTTAATGCAAAAGATGTTTTTTTTTGAGTAAAAATCGTAGTAAGCTTACTGCTTTTCAAAAAAGTCGAAAATACACTTAGACAGCTTAAAATTGTTAATTTTTATGGGGGGTATTATGTATAAAATTCAATTCTCCAAAAATGTTTTCAACTTTAGGGGACTCTTGATAAAATTGACATGTGAACTTCAAATTGAATTGCTTCTTCTCGCTGTGTCTGACTTTGCAGACAAGTGTTTCATTCTTTTGGCATTAGTTACCGCCAAGAATAATTACTTGCATTGTAGGGTTAGATATGGCGGTAGTAGCAGATAGAGAATTGCAATCTGTTGAGCTGAAAACCGCTCGAAACCACGCTGATGACGCCGGGTCGGCAGAAACATGTCCGTGTGTTAGCGTTTTATGTCTCTTGACATTGTGTTTCTTCTGAATGATTTCACCAATACCATGAGAAATGCTGTATTTAACAGCGTTTTTAGCCATGGGGATATTCAACTACATTTACTTGTTTCCAATATATTTTCGGTCTCTCCATAAAGTTGGATTATATTCCATTTAGTGGTCTTCAGTAGCCACTTCACGTTTTACGACAATAATTTTTAACCGCAAACTCATGGATTTTCTTATTTGTGATATCACGCGCCACTTTGTTAGATGAATGTAACGATGGACACAATATGATAAGTTCTTATATACGTTCTACACTGTTTGCTTGACATTTATGTAATCTCAAACGTAGATTTTTTGCTGCCAACTTATTTTAGTTTGTTCATTGTCTTTACTAAGTTTACCTCTCAATATTTATTTGTCGCTTATTTTTGGATAGCTGCATGTGACGAAGGTTGCATATTTACGAATAATATAATTAATTAAATAATGCATTGTAGTTAGAGTTTGTACACTGAGTTTGTGAGGTTGTTGCTTAAGTAGCGTAATTAATGGATAAGTTTTATATTAAATTAAGTAAAGTTTGCCAAAGGTTACTTAAAAATATACCTGACTAGTCTTCCGAAAAATTACCTATTCAAAAACTTGTTGTTTAGCATCATCTTATGCAGTCCACCAGGTTAAACACTTATATCCAATCTTTCGAATCTTCAGGGCGTTCCATTAAAATTTTAATGTTGCCTATAACTCCTTATACATTTGATTTTGTTTTGTTAAATCCATTTTAATATCCATTTTAATATTAAAAGTGATACCTACTAATTTAATATACGTTGTAGTGCAGATTATAACTCAGTTAACAATACATCGCACTAAATGTAAGTAATATTCTATATCATTTGGTAGGTATTAAGGTGCTACTTGTAATGTAAGACAATGTATGGCCCTCTAAATGCTAGAACAATATTGATTAATTGAATACACGAAAGTTCTGATATAAAATGAATTTTGGATGCTAACCTATTTACTTCTAGGCGATATCCAAATAAATGGAGTGATTGAGTTGTAAATTGGCAAGGAAATGAAAAGTGAGATCTCAGGCAATGATTGAAAGTGTATATAAACATTACAGAGCTATAAAATTGAAAATAAACATCGTCGAAGACGACGGCTCTGTTGTTTTTATATTTGTAACTTAATCGGCGACTTCGAGAGGATGTGGTTAACCTATTTTTCTTTGAAGGTCGAGAAGCATTTAGTTTTCATTTCCGTTTTTAGTAGAAACAGAAGCGACCCTGAAAAAAAATTGAGCCAATAATAGTATTTTTCTGTTAAGATTTTAAACATTCACAACCAATACAATATTTAAAATGAAAAAAAAAAACGTTGCACTACCTTTCTACTTCGATATTCCGAATTAGAGAACAACATTACATTAAACTTACATCTCATCTAGGTATGTTACCAGATCAGCAAGTATGATATACAGTACCGTCGCAACGTTTAGAGACAGGCACCAATTTATTGAAAACAAGGATAGTATAAACGTATACGGAATAGATTTGACCCATATTCTGCAATTGAAAATCCCATCCCATATGATTTTGCGCAAATTTCACTCTTACTTGTTTGTGTTTCTCTGTTAAAGGAGATTTTGACACAATTTTACTCATCGTAGACATTCACTGCTGGATAAAAATTGTTATACATATTTTTTAAATATATTACTGGAAGAAGCTAACCGTAATATCGGTGACCAATGTTTTCGTGGACGCTTTTGATTTTTCCCTTTAGCGCTAGCTTTACTATAGGAATGATCTACGTTTATAAAATAATTGATCAAATGATGAGACCGTCTTAGCTATAGTTCGGTTAGGAAAGCCTGCTTCTTGATAAGCATATATTTTAGTTTTTTCTTCTTGACGTAGTTTACCTTCGAAATTGGTATGTATATGTTAATGTTTTTTTTCCTATTTAGCAGTAAGTGTTCCGGAATAAATGCCTGACTTCGTGTAATGTTGTCTACCTGTGGAATTGTAGAAATTTCACTCGTATTTATTTTTACTAGCGTTATTGACAAAGTAATATCTCCACTATTTCATTTTGATCAGAAATGCAATTCTACGTAATTTCCAACTTTACCGTTGACAAACATTTATAGAAGAACAACAAAACTATATGGAACTATAGAAATTTGGGCAAATTAATTTCATTTCCGCCAATAAATCGAGATCCACTCAGAGTTTTGTTATCCCTATTACATAAATCAGCTCTCGACTTTATTACAAGAAATTTGGCGTTGCATTAATAGAGAATAGTTGCAAAAATTACTTCAGAAAATCTTTAAAATTTGTAAAAGGCAAAAAGGAACGAATTAATGAAAATCAATCATGAACATTATGTGAATGTATTACAATAATGTTATTATTTTGGTACTGTAACATCACACGTCATTGTTTATTGTCAAATGACTTGCTTTTCTCAAAGTTTGTGGAAATGTTTTCAAATTTTATGGCGGTGTACTGATGCATATGTACATATTCTTGTTGGATGAACAAATTGTAAATCGAATTGAACACATGTATCATATTATACGAAATGATAGCCTTTATATAAAAATATACCTTTTCAGTTGTTATAACATAATTAATTCACCTTTTTTAAGAATGGTAATTTATTAACATTGAAATATATAGTGAAAGCATTGTATTGATTCTTTGATGGGTTCGAGTTTAAGTTTCTGCTTTCGTTGAAGTGGATCTAAATTTAGACTAAATCCCAACTGAATACACAACCCTCTGTTACTGGATTAGAGCCACCCTCGCAAATAGAAACGTTTCATATTCAGATATATTTTAGATCTTCAACCGTAAATGTTTTGGATGTTCAAGGAGGAGGTACGTTCCTACTAAATGCAATTTATTATTGAAATAAACAATATGCCAGCAAAAAAAAGAAAGGTAATTCTGAAATAGGGTCTAAATTATACAAGTTTAATGCATACTAATGTATGATTTTAAAGAAAAAAAAATCCCTATTGAAAAAACTAACACACTGCCCTAATACGAAATAATAAGAAAAAAGGAGACCTGAAATTTACACTGGGTACTGCTGTCTCACAGCGGCTAGGAGTTCCCTGAACAGGTTCACACCTCTTTTACATATGTATGTATGTACATCCCTACGCCATAACCATTCCACAAAGTGGTCTGCAAAAGTCTGCCGTGCAAAACGTTTGGTGGCAAACCAAGCCTTGGTGGGTCTCCAACAGCACTCAATCTTCTGGGCGTGAACATCTTCACCTGCTATATATAATATATGTAATTTACTACCGGTTCGGTACACTTTTTGTGTAACCTTCGATATAATAATTAGGTAATTCTATTCAAAACCAAACTAATTCATTTATTTATTCTAACTTTCATGTATTCCGCATGCTGTAATAAGTAATAACATTCACTATGTCTTTATTGTTTTTGTCCTTTTTTCAAAGTATGACTCATATACATAGTCTGGAAATAGCCCTTTTTAAATCGATTTTTACGTGCCTTAAACAGAACCCCTAAAACAAAGAAGGGCCATTTTAAACACAGCAAAACGTGAGTTCTCCGTTGGAATCCACTAAAATCGCCAACTCGATGCTCCTTATACGGTACTATAGCCACTGGAGCAAAGAGCATATATTTTATTTTTAATATATATGACTGTAAATAAAATATACGCAGTTTGCACATAATTCGTTCTCTAGTTCTAATAAACAAGAATGACGCACAAAATCAGAAACTGGAGGAGATAATGTGTACCCAAGCACAGCAAGGGAAAATTCGAATTTAAATAAATTCATTGTTATTTTTTCAAGTTTGAATTATGTTTTATGATCCATAATTCAACTGTTTATGGTGTTTAAGTATTGCTCAATAAAAAATTTGTACAATTATTTAGATAAAATGGTTAACACGCAAGAAATTAAAAAAAACATTTTTTAAAGAATTACGGTCAATGTACTAAAATAACCAGGTGTGAACATCACATTGATATGCATGCTATTCTCACTCAAGCTAGACAGATTCATACAGAAGAATATTTTCCTTTTTTTCCTAGTTCCATTAGTTAGTAGCTGTCAATAGGTAAACACGAATTGCGTAGATTTCTTTATTAAAAATTTATAACTAAATATATATAAACAAATTTAAAATGTCTTTAAATTACAGCTTGTCAATAATGCTCATTGATTGACTAAAGTTCAAGTAGCTGTTACACATTGATATTTGAGTTTTGGTTAAAATGTATTTAAGGAATAGTTTATTTAGGCACTTTTTACTATTACAGCCTCCTTAATGTGTTATGAATCTGTATATTCATGTGATTTAATGATTAGCTTCTGGTTGCATTACCATAATGACCAGATTCCGTACATATTCAGAATAAATTCTAAACCTTTTAGTTACGTTTTTTTTTGTTTTTATATATGACTTTTGTTGCCGTTCCTCTCTGTAGTCGCTTACCTTTCGTAAATTATTTTCTTCTAATTACTAAAATTTTTGCATCCTTTTTTACAGTCGCAAGATGGTTTAGTTACTCGTCCATCATCTAACAGACATCGGTCGCCGACGACCAGCACTAGCATTAAACCGGAAATGGAAGAATCTGCGAATTTGTCGCATACATTAGATGAAACCGGGCCGATTGAAGGTGATACTTCCGAACTCTGCTACCCGCACTCGTTTGTTTCGAACGGAAGCTCGGAACATGTGAAAAACGAAGACGAAGCAGATGGTTCTAGACCAAATCCTGTTATAGAACAATTAGAAAATAAAATTGTCCGCACGAAGGATCTTATACGTACCGAGCAGAAACTTCGAGATGGTATGTATAAATTGTTTTTTTAAAAAATGAAATATTTAATCTGATTCAATATAAAAAAACCTTGGTTCATGCAGATTCTCACTATTTTTATCAATTTTCATGTTCTGAAGTTTACCCGTTTTTAAAATTATTTTAGATGCTTTAGGTATTATAATAGATATCGTTGGAAACATATTATGTAAACCTAAAGATTACACAATTTTCGAGAAAAACAAGTAATACGGATCTGGATGCCTTTTTTCTTGGAATTATTGTTATTCATCAAATATAAAGCCGTTTTTATGTGGAACCGTATAGCATTTAAGAAATGTAGACAGTTGAACATTAAAAATAACTTACTAACAAAAATGAGTATAGCAGCAATCAGTTTAGTATACAAGAAGAAAAAAAATAGGCACGTTAGTATATACATGTTATAATCATACATTATGATTTAACAAATGAATGCACGTCCCATGTTTAGCATGACGCCAAATAGTGCATTGATACCAAATTGCAACGTTTATGTGAAATAACATAGGTTAGAATCGTTAGATGTATGTACATATATAATTGTCGTTTCGGGTTAAGGCTATATTCATGTTAAACCAACCATTACAATGGAAAATGTCATATGCGTCTTCTAGGTTGAGTGTCATTCTTTGTTACGCTACTGATAAAAATGTTATTTTCAAATAATTTGTGTTTTAAAACCCAATTATTCACAGAAAATCATAAAATTTTACAATATTAGAATTAAACGTATTTTTGGAGAAATTTGGTAGTCCTTTTCTGGAGTGGTAAGTGTGCGAATTTTTGAAAACCAGCGCGTAATAGATAGTCATTACTTGGATAAATTTTGAAGTACGTATTAATATAAACTCCCACCGAATCAACAACGTTCCTTACTTAAAATAATAGAAATTGAAGAATATTTGCAGTTACAATGTTATGTGGGACCAATTTATTATTTATTAAAGTGAAATTAATTGATTATAGTTTAAGACTCTGGGAGGATTAAGGATACATGCTATGGATTAATTATCATTCCATTTATCCTTTTTAACGTCTATATAAATAAGTGGCGGATTAACAAGCGCTTTACAAATTTCTTCAATTATTAAATCTTAGATAAATATTATAACTTCGGTTTAGGTTTTAATTTTAAATTCTGTTTACTGTAGATAACGTCAATGAATATCTAAAATTGGCTACAAATGCGGACAAACATCAACTACAAAGGATAAAAGCAGTTTTTGAAAAGAAAAACCAGAAGAGTGCTCAAGTCATCGCGCAGCTACAAAGAAAACTCGACAACTATCAGAAACGTGTACAAGCATTGGAAACACAAGGAGTTCAAGGCCATAAACCTACCAGAGAAGTCCTTAGGGACATGGGACAAGGACTTAAGTGAGTAGAAATACTTGTCATTTACCTACATAGCGTTTCGGATATGCAGAAGATACATTGTTTTTCTGCTTTGTTTTAATCTGTTTTACTATTTTACTACTGCCTTTTGTAGAAATGTCGGCGGAAATATTAGAGACGGCATATCTGGTTTTGGAGGATCTGTTATGTCTAAACCCAGAGAATTCGCCCACTTAATTAAAAATAAATTCGGAAGTGCAGACAATATCAGCCAACTTTCAAGTATGTATTTATTATATTATCATTTGCACTAAATGTCTATACTTTGTGGTGTTTGTTGTAAAGGAAAACTAACCAATGCATTTTACATTATTTTTTTGTTAACCTCTTGTAATTTGTTGTTTTCTATTCACTGCAACTTCGGAATTGGTATAAGTTATAGCTGTAGAAGGTAAACACAAAACAGTACATTTGGCTAGCTGTCGTTTAGAAGTTAGAAAAAGTTGGTCATATAAATAGTGTCTGCCTTAAATAGAGCATGAATTACAATTATTAAGTTTGAGCTTTGTAAATAGTATAATGAATCAAAAAACCCATGGGAAAACTATTGCAAGTTTGAATTACCAACTTTCTAATAGGTTTATTTGAGGCCAGTTTTCGTAAGAAATGAAACATTGAAGGTACAATATAGTAATAAAAATTTTTGCACTTATGCTTAGTAAGTTATTAGCAAAAGTTATAGAGCAACAAAAGTAGCTTTTTCAGTCCTATTCCAATAAAAAAGATCAAGTTTGAGAATTTCTATGCTATTTTAATACTTGATAGCTGGTGGTAGGAAAAGATTTATGCGGCTGAACGTCTTGCAAGATAAATTACTCTATCGATAGTTTTCTGAAAGTTATTTAGGGGTTCCTTTAATTGCCTCTGAAATTAAGATTTAATAGAAAACACATTGTTATTTAGTAGTAGTATTTCAACTTCTGAGTGATATAGGCTATAGTTTCCTTCGTGGTGGTTCAGATGTTATACTGTTTTAATAGAGCTAGTAATCCGTTGTAAAAAGATTTTGTTGGTTTCTCTACAAATTGCTCGTAACAGCTGCTATATCTTTATTGTCTCTGAATTTTGCCTTTAAACCGATTACATATATATCAGATCCTTGTCAATTTTTGGTCGAAATCTACTTAGGACAAAGTTTGTTGATTTTGAAAGGTATGTCTATAACTAGAAGCCATATGTTCTCTTAAAGTCATATCTATAGTGTGATAAGAAGCACTGTGTGCCATTTCGTTCTTGTCTTTATATTTCCATAACTGTCCATATGAGCATAATATTCTGGAACTAAGATTGTTTATGTATTATTTGTCTCTTTTATCCCATTTTTTTTTTTTAGCGGAGAATTTGCGGGCTAATCTAGCAACAGCAAATTTTTTGAATTTAGATAAATCTTAACAGATTTTGCCATTGCCAACTCATGTTCTATGACATAGACTATTTTCGGACTATTTCATTTAATCTTTGAATATATGACAATCCATAATCTTTTAAAATCAAATCGTTAGACAGGTGGACAAGGTGGATGCTTTTCTGTCACAATCTAAAATAAACAAAAATTAGACATTTTCAAAAATTACAAGTTATTACAATAAATATTAGTCTTTACCTTTTACAAATTGTCAATTCTCGTGCTGTTTTAACCCAAAGGTAGTGAGCTTTATTCATGTGTTATATTAATTTTGTGTTTTTTATCGAACGCCTATATTTTTATTTGGCTACCTATAGTCGTGTTCGATGGGATATGTTTAAACCCTCTTTTCTCATGCAATGTGAATAGCTTTGGACGATAGCACACAATTTTTGTGTTGCTATTTTAATAATCTCTGGATCACCTCAAAGCGTTTGTTTTTTTTTTTACCACAATAATTGTCACGAGCTACTCATTTCACGAATATTATTTAAATTAATTTTGGAATTCTTATCACAGTTTAATGGTAAACACTTCTTTTCATGTTACTTCACACTTAAAGTATATTCCTATTTCTAAGAGGGCACACATTATTTTCTTCTACGTGGTTATGTATTTTTTCTTACTACAAAATAAAATTGAATTCATGTCACAGTACAGCAAAAATTTGTTTATTTTAGTTTTCGAACACACTAAATACGTTGTTGTTAGTCAGAGATTTAATTTATGGACTAATTTATGGATTTATGAAGGGTACCGTTTACCTACTTGCTCTGCGATAATTGCAAAAAATCAGCTGTATACAGTGGTGCATAAAAAATAGATGTGAACATTTTCTGAATTAATACAAATGATATCTGTTGGTGTTTTCGACACGTTAATATGCCGTAAATAATATCAGGGTATTATTCTCCGACTGATGTGAATAAAAATCTTTCATATAATTCTTCTGTTGTGGTAATAAAAATAGATGAGTCAGTTTAAAGAAATAAAAGTGATACCACTAACTAATGTTACTATTGTGCAATATTATAAGATAAAATCAACTTTTATCTTATGCAAAGATAAAATATAAAATAAATATTAACAGAAAAAATGGGCGCAAAGCAACAATGTATTGAAAAAGAGGGGAATTTAATAAACCAATTACAGAGAGAAAGGAAGGCGTATAAAGAAATTTCACTAATAGTAATATATATTAAAACCACAAAAAATGCTGAAAATAGAGATAGACCTAGAAAACCTACTCCAAAAACAGATGGTTATATAGCAAGATTAGCAAAACGGGGCAAGCGTCGGCAAACATTTTAAATTAGATAAATAGGATCAGATTATTTTAAATCATCATTTCGCGTATGGCAGATCTGTTAAAAACGTCCCTTTATTAAGTAAGAAATATATTAAATGACAGATTAAGTTTTAAGAAAACATGTTGAATGCGGTGTAGACGAATGGAGAAACATATTTTGGAGTGACGACTCAAAGTTTAATGTACTTCGTTCTGGTGGTAGGCGTTACGTTCGCAAAAAAATACACATTGAGGAGCCAGGATTATGGTGTAGGCATGCTTTTCGTCATGTAGTTTCGGTGCTACACACTTTATTTGTTGAAACCATAAACTAAGGAGGTCTAGATATATCTTATCCAACTCTGTGTATCCAAATGATGCGAAACAGTAACGCGAAACGTGTTAAAGAATTGTTTCAAGGAAGCTGTGCGAATGTTTTAAGTTGGTTAGCATAGTTGCCTAATTTGAACGCAATGAAAACTTATGAAAGTTTGTAAAGGATTCATTTGTACGGCAAAGAAAATTAAAAATAAAACAATTGTAGTAGCTACCAAAAAAAGAAATGTCAGCGGAAAAATACGCGCGTTTAGTGCACTTAGTGTGTAGAAGATGCGTAGTAGTTGTCCAAAATAAAGGCTGTGCCACAAAATATTAAAAAATAAATATATATTTTTATATAATATAGCATATAACATCTACTATTATGTATAAGCTAAAATTATATTAGTTTTTTTTTACACTGCAGATTAAAGTGTGTAGTTTTCGTGCAATGAATTGTTTTATGTTACTTCTGTTGTGACACCAAAACCTCATAAAATACAAAAATTTAATAAATCATCCAGTATATAGAAAAATTTCTGGAATATTTTCGATATATCTATTTGTATACTTCTATTTTTAGTATACCACTGTATATATCAAGAGAATACGAGGTAATCCTTGCAAATGAATTAAAAGTATTATGCACTTATTTATTTAATACAACATTCTTAAATCCGATTTTCTAAATTATTTGAAGTGATCCTGATTTCATGGCCAACAACTATAAAGGTATAACATTACGCTGCGTTGTTAGTGTTTTCTTATGCGAAATATAAATTTGATTCATTCTTGTGAAAAAGATTGTTATCAAAAAAAAAATTTGGAAAAGACAAAGGGGTGTGTCAGGTATCAGGTATAGAGGATAGCAATTTAAAGTTATCTTAGAATTTTAATTATTATGTACTTAGAAGTTTTTCTTTCATCATACGATTTTTTTCTGTAGTATACGTATTTTCGCTTCGAATACCCTGTATGCAGTCTTATATGGTAATTTTCTCTTCTAAATGTTCATTTGTGGAATTAATATTTTATTTCTCAGTTTGGCCCAGTTCCAATATAATTACATATTTAATCGAACTTCCCTCACTTCACATGCATCATTTTTAAAATTGTTATCGCTATCTCATTAGATAAGTGATAACATTTCCAAGCTACTTTTTGCGTAAGAAATGTTTTTCTCCACTTTTTCTGAGGTATCTCCAGTAAGACGTAAGTACGTTATTTTACGTAATATGTCCTAAGTAATCATATCTGATACAGCCAAAGTATAACTAGCATATTATTGCTATTTCGACATAACTGTATTTAAGAAGTAATTACTTAATCAATTCTTATTTTTACATATGGAAATAAAAGTTCTTCAAAATGTGCTAAAAGTTCTTCAAATTGTTATAAATATTTCGAAATATACATGATTTATTTATTACTGCACACATGCTTGCTAAAATAAAATAGAGAACAGTTTTTTGAGTTTGTGGATGAATTTTACTCTAAAATATATAAATCAGAAATTTGTATCAAATCATACACGGTATTCATTGTAACTAAAATACAATTATATCTAAAAATGTTGCTTCTTGAATTGGATGTTTTCATATTCGATAAACGGGTAATGTGGAATTAATAAAAATTGGGAAAATACACATTTTATAGTTTACTTGTAAATATTCGTTTACTTCTATTATATGACCTTAATTGTCACTATCGGCCATTTTCCTGTAAATAAATTGGTTTTAATGCAGCGTAGATTGTACGGCATTATTCAGAAAATATATAACATAATCCTTGCATTGAAAAGTTACTGATCTTCATAGATGTTGCCAGTTCCAAGAACATGTGCGATTATACCATTATTGTTCTACCTATGGTGGCTAGTAACTAGTTTTATGATTCTATCGTTCCCTTTAATTAAGAGTGTAATAAACTATGAAAGTTTTAGATAGGTTTCGTAATCTGTTTCTCACAAGAATAAATTTGCAGTTCATTTGGTAAATTAGTGAGGAGCCTCTTATTTTCCTTAGTCCCTCTTTAACTAATAACCTGCTTTTATTCTTATTGTTCTCTTTTTTGTTTATACCTGTACAAATTGTATGACCTTTATGTATACTTGTGCATATATTGGTCCGGTATGTGGTTGCGCATGTAGTTGGTTTTAGTGCTTTTTGATATTCGAAAACAAAAAATAGTCGCCAAATGGTAAATCTGAAGTATATTCATATTGATACGTGCTAAACCGGAAGTGGGTGTGGATAACAGCAAAATGTTTACGACTTATACTTCTCAAGTGAAAGTGCCCAGTCCGGTGATACAAAAGCGATCCATCGCAGTAAATAAGGGGAAATAGAAACAATAAAAACTTGATGAGTTCAACAAATCGACTATTTTTATAACGATAAATTTATAAACCCATGTCCAAATGATACGACGTGTGTTCAGAGAACAATCGGATTTTTTTTAACCTTTATTATTCGTCTTACTGATTATGGGTCCCTGTCCTCTCCAGAGTACACTCCCCTTTCTTATTCATACACTTTTTCCAGCGGTGTTTCCACTTCGTGAGATCTCGATCAATGTCTGATACCTTTGCTTCAATCTCATCAATGGTCTCAAAAATGATGTCTTTTGAGCACTGATTTCAATTTCGAAAATAAGGAAAAATCATAGGGATTCACAAAACTGGCGAATTGACAAAGCGGAGCGAGCGACCGTATTACTAAGGTTTCTTTTTGCTACTTTTTTCATGTAACCTTTACAAAACTCCACTATAGCACTCATTGTTGACTGTTTGACTTTGAGGCAAACATTGAAAATGCACAATGCCATTAAAAACAAAAGAAAATGATGAGCATCACTTTGAAATAGTTCGAGACTGGCGTACCTCTTTTGGGCATGGAGATCATTTGTCAATTTTTCAATTTCATAGCCATAAACCTACCTTGTCTTTTGTATGAATGATTCGTCGTCATTGGCCTATGCAAGACGCCCACTCGATTTTTCCTTTACTGTTTGATCTTCAAACTAGAAACAAACTTCAGTGCAACCCGGCGCATATTCAGTTTTTCAGTTAAAAATCCATGGCGCAACCCTACTGAGACGCTAACCCTTTCTGTAAGTCTGTGACTGTCAAACGACAGTTTGAACGCACCTCATCCTTATTTTTATGAGCATTATCAGTTGAAGTCGATGATCTTTCTAGCATTCAACTGTTTGAGAACCACTTCGTAGAATTTTTGCACGTCTAAATCGATACAAACTAATTGATGGACAATTTGTTGTATCTCAACTCTGTTACAACCCATCTTGCTTTGACAATGTTATGCCATGAACTGCACCAATATCAGACATCAAAATCGGTTTCCCTGAACTCATCTTCAACGTCAGCATTTGTTCTGCACTAATTTAATGATGGCTCAATATCTCAATTTATTATTTTTTTCGCGGTCGACACGCTTCTTCCTAAATTTTATTGCGCAGCAATGGTTCCCGAAGCAAAACTTCACAATGACACTTCTAATACGTTATTGTTTGTTTGCCTTGATAACACGATTTTGTTTGGTTGATTGGAAATGGTCTAGGCCAACTGGATCATACTATATATGATATAGCCAACTATATCAGTATCTTTTGGTAATTCGGTAGTAATTTTTTAGCAGTTGAATCATAAAACATGTTTCTTTCTTATTCTTGCATAATGAGTGTTAAGGTTGAACTAGAATGGCCAATGGAATTTGTTTAGTAACTGAATATAAAACAATTATTTTCTATAGTATAGATACGTTGTATTGAAAATTATCTATTTAATGTAGACTTAATGTTTAAGCCAAGAAAACATTTGACGTACTTGTATATATATACATATATTGAATTCTTGCTCTACGCTTGTATTTTTGTGGGTGTAGAAGGTATACTTGGTTCGCTACTAATTACTAGGCAGTATTTGGTAACTTTTTTTTTTAATAAATATTTTAGATAATCTTGGCAGGCAGATGAATTCATCGCATGGTTTCATATCAAATAGGTCGCCGTCTAAAGGAATAAGTGGTGGGTTACACTAATCTAATAAATACATGTAACTTACAAATGAATTTAATGTAGTTGCCTTGAGCTTTTTTTACCCAATTTTCACACTTTAACGCTAAAAACACTTTATCTAAAGTACTAAAATATTTATCACATTTAATTTTAAAAGTTTGTTTAAAATATCTTAACTGTACATACCCCTTTATTACGGTGAATAGTTACTTGTAATTCGATACCACGCCAAAATAACAAAGCACTAGTATAGCATGGCCTGCACTGCACCGTAACCTCGTGGTTATAATCCGTAGCGTGGTACATAGGGCCTGGGACCACAGGTTCCGAGGGGAGTGGAACGAACGGCGGCGTCGGGAGCGACCAAGGGGAGAAAACCCACCATGGATCAGCCACACTGCCTGCTAACCTTCATTCCGCTACATCTCACAGCTCCATGAGCCAAAACGTGCCTCAGAAGTTTCCCAGCGACGAAGGAAGCGAATGTAGTAGTGTGATGACGAGTGAAAGTATAGAAAGGTAAATACCGATAAGACAAGCATTGGTTTCTAAAGACACAACGAAGTATTACTCAAAACATTGATATTATATAAAATAATAATAAATAATAAAACGATTGCAAGGACTATGTAATTGTAGAATTCACAGTAAGCTCCACATCATATAAATTATTTATTCGGAACACAGCGTTTCAAGAGCATATGGACTCTGTCTCCTCACGTCAACCGACTGAAAAATACATTAGCATGCAATATTTCTTACACAGGCTCTAAAAGTCTTTGAATTTGCAACTACCTATCAGGTGGTCCCTGATATATATTTTTTAATCCTTCGTCTTTTATACCTTGCGGTGGCAGACTACTATTCTCCAACTTTTGTTTTTCACAGTTTCTTGTTCTGAACCAGTTATTTGACTTCAATCCATTCCATACCTCTTTTTTCTAATGTTGTATACATTTGTCCTTTCCAGGTATTTCGGGATCTACCTATTCTGTTTTTGCCCTCTGTTTTGGCTTCGAAGATCTTGGTTGTGCGATCTTCCAGTCTGTGTATATGTCCAAGCCATCCCAGTTGTTTCTCCTTTATAATTATTTCTATTGGCTTGATATTCTGATTACTAGTTATTGTCATGTTTCTGATTTTGTGTCTCCTTGTTACTCCCAGATATGTAATATAATAATGCGGAGTATCATGCCCTGCAAAAAGATACAAATTCTTTTCGTTTACTCCTATTTAAAGAGATATCATATATCTGAGGTCACAGGATAGGTTGTAAAAAGTTGGTATTTATGAACTTTTACAGCTAAAACCGAGATAGAATGTTGCTATATTTGTCACTAAGTCCATACTACAATCGAATACGAAAATGGCATATTTGTAAATGATACTTTTTGTCACGAAATAAATAATATAGTTACTAATATAATAAATAATACGCTGGATTTCGTACACATGAGAATTCACACCTTATCGCTAAATAATCATAGATAATTTGAGATTTGACGTTGACGCTAACATAGTATAGTATTGTCAGAAAAGTCCAAATGAACTAGGTTGTGAAAATATTTAATATATTATCGAAAATTGCCTCTTTCAAGCAAAGAGCATTAATATAACTCGATTTTCACATCATGCCCATTTATAATACTCATTCACATTTACACTAGACAGTGACAATTTATTTTTTGTGTATTTTGGTTTGGTAATGATGTTACATTATCTTATATTCAATCACAGGTACGCCAGAGGACAAGAGGATGCATCTCAAGATTCTAAGCTCAAAGCCCTTTACAATGAATTACAAAGTAAAGAACAAGAATGCGTTAGATTAAGGGAGCTGGAGGAGAATTACAAAACATTGCAACAAGAAGTCACATTCCTACATACCTCTTTGCAGGTAATATATATAATCCAATCATTTAGTTTGATAATGAATTGAATATAATCTATCATTCTCACAACAAAGTGGTAGGTGTTTCACAAGTTGATTTCATAATTAGTTTTATTTCACATATTTGTGCAGATAATTCTGAACTAATATTGCAATATGCCCGCATATGTCCTTTTATCTCCGTCTATATCATACACATGCATTTACAAAGTGTGTTCTGTAATTGAATCAATTAAAAATCTATGATGTACCAGTAAACATTGATAATTTCAAGTTTTGTATTTTATATCCAATAGCAGTTTGCACAGTTTTTTTTTATGTAAAAGACTGCGAGCATTTTTTGGATTTCTTTCTTCTTAGGTTTTTTCTTTGGTGGTGTTTGTGTGGCACTTGTTTACGCAGAATACATTTTTTTTCCATACCCCAACCCAATTTTTGTTTCTTTGATAACAGCGGAAACGTCCATGATTCTGTAAAAATATGCAAAAGCACTGAAAATCACTTGCACTTTTCTACCACAGTATATATTATCAATAATAAATACGACAGAACAAATAACGATAATCAAGATGGAACTAAATTAAAATAAGGAAAGGATACAGATGCACTATAAGACTATGTACTATTATCTAAAGGTGGATAAACTATACATTCATTTTTTAATCATTTTATGAGGAAATCATGACTACAGTTTCTGCTTTTGTTGCTGAACTTTTATTGTTTCATCGTAGTTAGATGCTACACTTTTAGCATTAATTTTTACCTAGGGTTTACCACAAATACTTATTTTACGATGAAACTTGAATTAAAAAGGAGCAAAGAATTACAACAACACAATTAAATTGTAACTGCACCAATCGAAAACGGAATGAACGAGATGCGAGCTTGTTCGATGTGCATCATGATTGTGAAGTAGAATAGAGCCAATAAGTTCTTTGGAGAGATTGAGTTATGTTTCTGATCCGATACATACTATTCAATTAGCCGTTCTTATTTTTTGCGCGCGTAAACATATAATCTTGTATTATTTTATCCGCTCTCTGATTTTAATGTAGGTTAACTGGTGACTCCACCACATTGAACAATAAGGCATGCAATTTCTCGGTTGTGAGTATGTGTAATTTTTTGTTCTGGAAGCGTTGCCATTTAGAGGCTACATCGTATGTTCAAAATTTTGCAATAAACTTGTGAATCGCCCTATATTTGAATAGCACTCAAACGTTCTGTTTTCAGGATGAACGATTTAAAGCTGATAGATTGGAAGAACAGATAAATGACTTAACGGAGTTGCATCAAAATGAAGTAGAAAACCTTAAGCAGTTAATGAATGAACTAGAAGAAAGAGTGCAATACCAGAGTGACGAAAGACTGAGAGATATACATGAGATGCTAGAGCACTGTCAAACGAAAGTAAGATAAAGAGTGTTCTCACATCAGTTTTAATGAATGTGATCATTATTTTTGTAGATACAAAAAATGGAACACCAAGCACTTCAACAACAGCAATATGTAACAATAGAAGGAATAGACAATTCAAATGCCCGAGCACTAGTAGTTAAACTTATAAATGTTTTGCTGACTGTTTTACAAGTAATTCTTTTGCTTGTTGCTACCTGCGCTGGAATTATTATGCCTTTTCTTCGTACCAGGTTAGAGATTACATATCTTATTAATTTAAACTATCTTAAAAAATTGAATAAATATGTTATACGTGTATAAACATATATTTTAAGTCGGTCTAACAAAAGTTTATTATGCATAGACCTTAGTACGTTTATTGAATAATCTTCACGTGGCTTTCATGCACTTATTTCATGTTCTAACATTTATTTTTATAGTCGAGATAGTACTAGAACAGTGACTGTATTGGAAGTATATGATGGGAGTGCTGACAAACTGTCTCTGACTGCATCACGATCCTCACTTTTGACTAGGACGTTCACAAAAACATAACACAGGGTAACTTTTGGTTTATTTATTCTCTACTAACTATTAATACTAAAAACAATTACTAACATTTTTTTCTTGTTCTGACAATAAATGACAGTACCTTCACATTTGTTTAAAATATACATACTATACTAGTTATACATACTACTTTACTAAAAAGACGCTTTCAGTGAGGATTTCGTGAGTATTTGCTAGTGAAAGATAGAATTTAATTTAGCCTAGAGCCTGATATAGCAGCAATTTTTATTTTTGTTAACGAAACTACTCGTAGTGTTTGTAACGTCAGTGTCATATCAGGTCAAAATTCTGTATCCAAATTATAGCCATGTTAAGTTTTATATTTTTTTATGGCTGGAAGCAAAGTATCCGTTTTAATGTAATTCATGTAAATTAATTAAGAACACTGGAAGCATAAAATATGTTAGGATGTCTATAGTTCGTTCAATTTAGCAGCCGCTTTGCGTCATGACGCTATAATTCTAACGCCACTCAATAGTGATATATGATACGCTGAATCACGTTTAACAGAGGACGAAGAGGTTAATACTATACACGTTTATTAATAATATTTTACACCTTGGCATCAATATCAGTTACTATAATTGCGTATTTCAATGGAAATTATTCGATCGGTTTTTATAAAAATTCAAGTAAGTGTGTAATGTAGCCTACATTTCTCACTTTTTATATGTATTTGAATCAGAAGATTACGGTTACAATAGGTACTATAAAATGATTTGAACAAAATGTTGGTATTGTTGGTAAAATTTTATTTATCAGTAAATATTTTAAACAATATATTCAATATAATTATTTAAGAACATTGCATTTAGTATGTTATGTATCGTATAATTATACAAATATTTACAAACATCATGCAGATGCAACAAATTATCGTTGTTATTTACGTTAAGTTATATTTTGGCAGCCATTCTTTAATTTCTATGGTCATAGAGGAAGCTCTGGTTATTTTCGTTACAAGTAAGTTGTGGTCCATTACAATAATAGATGGACTTGTATAAATAATATATAATCCCTTGTTTTTTAGGAAACTTCCAATTTTGCATTGGGAATGAATTTGCCTTTGTAGAATTATAATAGCTGTTAGGACATGACCGCTAATCTTTTGTTATTAACCGTAGCTGATTTAACTTCAAATCGCTATTTTTCCAGAAACAAGCTATTGTGCCATTTTGAATATAAAATCGAGTTTATCTGCAACATTACATGCGGTATTCCGTTTGTCCTATTTGAGAGTTATCTTTTTTCTGCTTAAAGTCTATGGTTTTAAGCGATGTTTTACTATCGTTAAACAGCAGCTTCCACCAATTTTTCTTTTAGGGGATGTCAATGTGTGATATATTCATCTAAAATATATTCGTAATTTATAAATATATATTATTTAAGTCTACGGTAGATTGTTATTTCTAATAGCAACCTGTGCTACATCATCGCCCTTTGTAAATTGAATTCGAACATAATCGTTCCTGTTTTGATGTATTTAGTTTTTCGTTATTCTTAAACGGATTACCATACATGGGTAATAGTACACCCATTTAAGTTTAACGTAGTTGCAAATCATTAAAGCTGCGCATATATTAACAAATATTGTATACAATTACCTCGCTTATAGCTACGAATGCCGGATGACAAATTATTATGGCAGCGTAGAAAAGGGCATACAGCCTTTGATATCAAATACAATATGGTCATAAAAAGAAAACGTAATCAAGAGACCCATGTTTTCGAATTATTTTTTTGTTGGTTATCTAACGGTTAATTCCAAGATTGGTACTACAAATCGACATTTATCGTCAAACTTGATAATTTAAGTTATATTTGGTGCTTATTCATGCATGTTATAAATTTTAAAGCATTATTGCCCTTAACTTTAAACTGAAAGTTGTTTGCATAATTACTGTAATATGTCAAGCTTTCCATCTTGATATGATTCAAGCAAGAGTTAACTATCAGGTGTAGTTGTAACCAACATAAAAAGTATTTAAAAAAATCCTTATTAATTAAATAATAAAAAACTATATTGTTTGCAGTTGGGATATCTAAAACAAATGGTATGAGCTTTACATCATTGATAATGGTTAGAAAGAAGTTCGCTAAGTTGAACGAAATATACAAAAGCATCATAACAGTCTTTATATGTGTTATTTCTTGATTTTCAAAGTTAATAAAATTAGGAACGCCTATATTTTCATCTACAAAGTATTATTTCTTATACGGATTTTTATTGATAACGTATCTTATCATTATTATGTTTAATATGTGTAAGGATAAACAAAACTCCGAAAGAATAGAGAAGGCGTTAACGATTTTTTGTACAGGATACAGTACAGTTTTTGGCATGAATAGTACATAATCAATAGACGTTGTATAATCTGAAGTGGGGTCATTTTACTTCTCCGTTTATACCATTTGTCGTCTATACAGCGCCGCATTTTTTACATATGGCATTTGCATAAAGAGTTACAAATCTGCGACGGAAACATAGCAGTTTTTTTGTCGTCGACTCAACGTTGGCTGTCATTGTGAAATACCGAGTCGCAACACTATCTCGCGGGAAAAAGATACTTTTCGCAGTGTTGGTTCTGTAGTGAAGCCACCCGGTTCTGCGAAAACGCCCAGCATAAAAGAAAACATGAAAAGGGCGTGTAAAAAAATCCGAGCTCGCCTCCATTTATAAAATGACAGTTATGCAGGAGTTGACAATGTTCTACTTTTGCTAAAGCAATGCTTCATATTTTCGAAGAAGAGCTGGAAGCGGTTATGATGATAAGTGATGACGCTCAATTTCATCTTAACGGATTAGTGACTCACAATATTTTCGATACTAGACTTTAGATTTTATATGAAAGAGCGTTGCATAGCCTGAAGGTCGCTGTCTGATGTAATATTGGTAGGTTTAGAATGCAGCCCCAATTTTTATTGTATAATAGGGGTATTTTTATTGTCATATTTATTGGCTATATTGACGTGATTAACAATTTCTTCAGACATGAATTAAGGGGAAGGCGAATTGACTGTCAACTGGCTTGGTTCCAACAAAACGGGATCAGCGCTCATTAGTTTGAGTGAGTCTGTTATTCGAGGTTTGTTATCATATAACACTATTTTATGAACGGGTGATGTTTCATGGCGCCCTAACTCGCCCAAACTATTAATTTTGGGATGTTTCCAGAAATCACGTACATATATCAAATCAACCAAGAACTGCTAGAAAGTGTAAAGGCCAACTTCAGAAAGTACCTATAAATTTATTCCCAATAAAACGGTATAATTTTTATACTTAAGTAAATAAAATGTAATTTTTTCACGTAGATATAAATTATTATTTCATTCAAAAGTAGTACTGCTTATTGCAAAACTTACCTTTGCTTGTATCGTTCCCTATACTTGTAAATAAATCTAATATTTTTTTATAATTCAACAGATTGTAAATGAAAAACATTTTCTTTTAACCCTAACTGTTGAGTCTGTTTAATAGTTAATTTAGCTATAATGGACTTTAAATTTTAATGGTCTCTAATACGGCTTAAAGTTATATCTTTCCGGTTTACATCACCGTAGTTGATTTCAGTGGAGATCAATGATGATACTGACTTTCAATTTAAAGGTGAATATAACACATTTAACAAACAACTTTCCAAAATAAATTTCTTTTTTCTTTAAATAGATATATAATACTGAAGTCTTGCTTGTACTCACTAATTAGATTATAACATAAGTTATAAATTATCAGTTACAAAAGTAACACCTTCTAAAAGATATAATAATGGCAAATGAAAATGAAAATTCGTAGATATATGCGATCGTAACAATTCATCTTGGAATGTATTTCTTAAATACAGTATATCCGAAAAATTCGTCATATTCTAATGAAACTTCAAGACTTTGGAAAAAAATGACTCACACAAGTTTTATAGTGAATAAGATATTACCTTCATTCATTTTATTAAAAGCGTTAGATTAAAATTGTGTGAATAAAATGACAGAAGGTCATGCACGCGAGTATGAAAAAAAATCAAGGCGAGGTGGTACTCGTCGAAGAATGATTTCCTAAATGAAGAAAGATAGTGTAAAATCCAACATTCTGTAGATAAGAACGATGACCAGCACTAACAGGTGATGTCAACAGAAATTTACATTGTTATTTACTTGATTCTAAATGCTTATACACAGTAAGTAGAAGCGAAAAAATAAAATAATGGTATTAATGTAGTAATCTAATAATTTGCTACACAGTAAATCCGGTTAATCTTTAAACATATAAGTGAAATTTGCATTTTATACAATCTCAAAATAGTGCATTGCCAAATTATTCTTAGGCCGACTTAGAAAAATATTAATGTACCTGTGAAATTATTTAAAAGCTAACGGATTATTTTTAATTTCAGGGTTAGGATTTTGACAACAACATTTATAGTATTAGCATCAGTTTTTATACTACGCCAATGGCCAGAAGTTCAAGACATCGGATCACATGTTATGAAACGCCTAAAGGATACCTTAGATCCAGTAAAATAGCATTTATCAAATCCATTTAATAGACAATGAACACTGTTTCTCTCTAATAGTTCGTATGTTTTTTTATAAATTTGTGAACGCCAAATATGTTTCAAAAGGGAAACGAATTTAGAGTGATAAAAACCTAAGCTATACAAACAAGAAATGAGAGTGATATCAGAATAATAATAACGAATTAGAATTAATGAATGAGTAATAAATAGAATTTAGTAAGTTGTCATGAGTCCAAGTGTGAATTTTTTTATGCTTGACTATTATGATGCTCTTTTTAATTGTGCAATTTTGCTATTCCATACAATACAACATTGTTTGGTGTTCACAATAATTCAATAAAAAAATATGTAAGCGTTTGACTGATACGGTCGAAGAAGAAGAATGTGATTTAGTTCAATTTGTGTAAAAAGATTTTAATAATAGATTATAGTGATATTTTTGTATCATACATGAATTCTACACGATTATTAATTTTTGCAGCTTGAAATCCTATATATTTGCCATTATTAATTTAGTTGAAACATTCCAGGAGAATAATTCTTTAGGAAATAAAATAGCTATATCACGATTTAAGCCTTAAATGTTAATTTATATGATAATAAATAATTTATAGTTCAGATATAGTGGCTATCTTTATATATATCAATGTTGTTGATCCCTATTATTGCATTCATCCTTTGGATCCTCGTATTCTTTGTTGAAACGAGTATTGAACTACACATAATTTGTGAATGATACAAAAATTGAATATTGTAATTTTCGTCCATTCGTAGGTTTTAGAGAATGTGTTATTTTTACAAGAATATTATTGTCTCTATAGAGACATTTTATAGTGATTCATTGAAATTAATCATCACATTATTTCGCTATTGTAATATTATTTATTTATCAAGATTCAGACCATACAATATCTACAAAAGGAATCATTTGTGAGATTATCTTTTAGGTATACACAGTTATTTATATTTTTATTGCAATAAAAATAAGTAAACTTTGTTTGTTTTTTTTTTTGCTTAATCAACCTTTATTCAACTTAAGTTTGTCCATTTATTCGAAATAACTCGCTATTATTACTTCCGTTTACAAACAATACCAGAGGTTTTAAGTTTCAATCTCATCCATAAAAGAATCTTACATAAACTACTGCGACATATTAATAAATATTGCAGGTTTGCAATGAAGTGTAAACAGACTTTTAACCTAAGCGTTCAAACAAATGATACAATTTTAAGGCAAAATGATTTTAACACTAAATTCGTATTTAAAATATCGAATCAACTAATATAAAACAAAATGCCACCTAACTCGATAGACATATATTTTATGAAAGAATACAGAGGACTGCAAATAAAATTGAAGAAAAAGTTGACAGGGTATGAATCCACTTCAACCTTCGTGCGCTATCTCTTGCCGATTCCGGAAACATTTCAAGTCGCCCTCATACAAAAAAGGACTTACAAAGAAACCAAAAAAGAAAATAATGTGAGTTAGGGATACATAAATACTGTAAGTAGACATTCGAAAATCAAGATATCGGTAAAGAGAAATGACTATTTTTTTGTCCTCTTAAAATACCATTTCTTTCCTGCTGGACAGTTAACATTTGACACCAACGACAAAATCGCTGTAAATACAATACAATGAGAAAAACTATTTACAGCGATTTTGTCAGTGTTATTTTCTAGGCATTCCTTTAGATATGTTTTTGTTAACATTTGGACCAATATTTCGTTGTACCCATAACAACGATGCATGTAGATTATTTCTCGTTCAATATGTAATTCTGCTCTGCTATATACGTCCGGAGACTTTTCGGTATCTTATTTTTCTTCGAAGCTGGAGGCATATTTCATGTAGCAATGATGTCGGAAGGAAAAGTAAATGGGAAATCAATATTCAAAGTATGTGTCTTTCCCTAGTTCTGGTCAAACACTGCCCTTGTGTTATTTATGTGGTACGCACCATTTGTTTACTGTATATCCATTGTCTGTGAGAACTTGCTACGCCCTTAACATAATAATAAAACGACACGTTTAATGGAAATGGTTTCGCAAATTCAGGTTTTGTTTGTGATTGGGACTTTAGTATACTTCGATTTTTATTCACTTGCAGAGTTTATCATCCTCACATATATTTTAACCAATTAATGACTTTCAACAGTCGATGTGTGTAAAATGTTATTGCCGTAACAGTTTAAAAGAATCGGTTAAAACGTAAAGTAGTTTTTGTAAAAACGTACATTATGAAACGCACTAACTTTAATCAGAAAGAAAATTAAAAAGAAAACCATTACACAACTTAGCGAATTCAAATGTATATACGGTGCTATGTGGCATATGAAACAATTATTAGTTTCATATGCTGAGGTATTAGTAATTGTCACTATAAATACTTTGCAAATGACTGTTCATCTATCGATGTAATAAGGATATATTTAAAGCACATAAAGATTTTAAATAACGACACATTTATCCCCGATTCGAAAAAATCTACTTTCTTTCCAGTAAATAGTACGAAATCCGGAATTGTTATTTATTAGAACTGCTTGAATTTTTATTTCACATTACCAGCAACATCTCCAAATAATTGGGAAAAGAAATTAACACAGATCATACGCAATATTCATGGCGCTAGAATATTGTAGGTTGTTAGTAACTTCTAGATGGCAGATGGCTAAAGATTATGTAATAAACATTGGCAATTGAAGTTTTAATTTCATTGTACATCGGCGACAAATAATGTTTTCTCGAGGTGGTTTCTGCTACCACTTACACGTCACCATATTTCCCGTTAAGACAGTAAAACCTGAGTAAATTCAGGATGATTCGCTGTATTCCGTCCATATGCGTTCATAAGCAGTTGCAGTGCCAGCAATACGTAACTAAAATACTATAGGTGCAACAGCTCGCTCTTCAACTTCACCCGCATTCACCGCGACAAATGCAACTGCTTTTGTATCTACACGTAACATCGTTATTGAAAGCGAGGAGGGAGAAGTCAGCTGTATTGCGTTGACGTACATACATTATAAATACGTATATATTTGTATTAATATTTTCAATTTCATTGTTTTAAGAGTATTTTGTTAAATACAAGACTACAGTTTCTTCTTCAGATAGTACCTCCTTTATTTATGGATTTTTTCTTAGGGTGGGTAAATAAGTTTGTCCGATAATGTATGTAAACGGTAATAAGCTTTTATACACGCTCTCTAAGACATACCTGCAATCACCGACAGGAGCAGAACTGTCTACGGTATATGTGGGTAACAACCGGCCCGCGAGACATTTAAAAAAAAACCAATTACAAAAAAAATCACGATTTAAATATAATGTACCTATTTTTTTCATTTCATTTTCTTATTTTAATAAATTGCATTTTAATAAAATTGTCGTATTATTTCATGTCTGATATCTATCGCTAAAGATTATGAACGCTATTTTAATATGCACTATAGTCCGTCCCAACCTCCGTATTCAGTATACGTCTTATGGGAATTTGTTTCATGGTTGCCAAATCATCCGATCGGCTGTACATTACTATTTCCGGTTAATTATTTGCAATTTCACCCGATCAATTCATAACCTTTATTAACGTTTATTGACGTTGAAGGTGCAAAATTATTGACATTCATATGACATTTTGCTTATTATTTTATTAAAGTAACTAACTTTTAACAGAGTGCATAGCGACTTCGCTGCACGTAAAATTATAGGAAAAATACTACAGATAAAATAGTTATATCTCAATATTTATTAACAATACTATACACACATCTATAAACAAATATACATATGAACGATATCTATGCAATGTACAGTGAATATTTGTTTGATATTGGAAAGTGCTATGCAATTTATTAAATTAAAAAAGAAGATGATCCTTATATATATACAAATAATAGTTTCACTTTTGTAACAAAAGAACTGAGTCATAGAAATACGTATATGTATAATACAATAATATCTAAGAAAGGAATAGCAATTACACACATATATCTATGTCTTACGTTAATTTTCTAGTCAGTCGAAGAATCACTTTGATCTTCAGATGATGACGAATATCTTACGTGAATAATAAATTCTTCGATGTCGTCTTGCAAATTATCCACTATCCACATTTCCTTTTCAATATTGTTTACATGTTTGATGTAGTTTTGCCAATTATTAGTTGTTACAGTGCTATACGCTCGTCGAATTAATTGCTCCATATCTTTTACCTTAAATGTGGTATTATTCATTCTTACGTAGTTTTTAAGTTGTGCCCATACCATTTCAATGGGATTTAACTCGCAATGGTAAGGTGGTAATCGAAGAACTTCATGACCTTTTTCTTTTGCAAATTCGTCAATCCTACTTTTATCATATTATTGCGGTTTAATTTGTGACACGCAATACAGTAAGTCCCTTTTAGCATATCGGTACTGATTTGTATTTGTTTTTCATTGAGCCAATCAATGATCTCGTTTTTCCTCCATGCTGTTGTTGGAATTTTCTCCAATTTTCTGCAGTGGTAGGAAGCTATTATCAAGAACAATGACTGACTTCTGTGGTATATTTGGAAGTAATTTATTTATAAACCAATCCTCATACGCTTCTGAATCCATCTCATGATGAACATCGGGCAGTGTTTTTCTTGCAAAGAAATGTATATTCAGCACCAGGAAACAAACCCATTATCACTGCCTGCATGAACTAATGCAAAAGCGAGGTCCTAGCCCGGTTGGTGATTTCAAACCAGTGCTTAGTCCTTGAATAAGAGCTTGTCGACTACTTTGAATAGCAGTATCTGTCCAAGTTTTATTTACCGTGATGTCCTGTATTCACCCATGACTCATCAGTGTATATAATAGTTCGACCTGAAATATAAAATTACAGCCATGTCAAATAGCAAGAGGTAAATTTTACCTTCTTCTCTAAATTTCTTGATCTCTGCAAGTATTTGTGCCTCCATCTAATAATCTCATCTCGCTCAATGAGTATACTTTTTCGCCCTACTTTTTAAATTCAAGCCCATATCGTGTAACAATCTATGAAAAGTTGTTCGACTGAAGTTAGGGAGATCATCACAGCATTGACAGTAGTAAGAATTGTATTTAAAGTAGGTGGCATATTCTGTATAAAAATCCATGCACTTTACGCCGAATAGCTGCTTGCGTGTTCTCACCATATGTATGCAGTCGATCATTTACTTGTATGCCCTTCCTTTTTTAGGTTTTTTGGACTTGATAATAAACCATTTTGTTGCTCCTGTTTTACATGATATATTGCACGGTCTGAGATGCCCAAAGCTTTACTTGCTTCTAACGGGCAGCACTACATTCATTGATTTATTGAAATAATTGAAAACATTTGCAATCATACACTTCTCCTTACGGTTAAATTTGTCTCTCTGCGCCGTTTTCTTCCTATAGGCTCCATTAATGTAGTGAAAACTGTAATTACATTTATATTCTGTTATAACATTTATAAAAATAAATAAAAATACCCATATTACCCTGTGCACGCTTGAAAAAGATAGAAGTGTTCTGAAAAGAACAATTTGTACAACTATATAAGCAAATTAACAATTTAACGAAATATTTCAAAACAAGGACGATGACGATTGACAGTTGATGCTAATAGACAGATAGTATACAACTGTTGTCGACGCCGACAGCATATGTAAATAAGTTGCAACATAGCAACCGGTTGTAGAGATAGCGCTAATGACAGCAACCAAGGATAGTAAGAGATAAAAGTTGCTATTCTATCCCATACTGAATACGGAGGTTGGGACGATCTATAGTTCTAAACGTGGTCCGCGAACGTATTTGCCCACTAAAGTAGTTTTGATATTTTTTCCATAATAGGGGGAGACATTAATTCTAATCACCACTGTATATTACATAGATAATGTTCTGCTTGTTACGTATTATTTTTTACTGTGATTATCCAATATCATCTTGTCCGGTCCTGGAATGATCTGTTGATATTATTCATACTTACGAGTATTTACACTTAGGAGTGGAAAGGCAAGTCCAGTTTTAGGTTACACATATTAAATACAACATTCGTAGTGGCATTCAAGTGACATGGTGACTACGCAGACAAATTTCTGGATTTTTATAAACATTTCGACGCAAAATCCATTCTCCAGCATCCCATTTTGAACGCTTTACATCCGTTGCAATTGTTATGACAGTTACTCACACATAGCGCTAACGGCAACTAGTACAGATATTTTTTATAACACACCGACGGAACCATATTGCTTACTCATATGAAATACATACAAATACTCTTGGAATGATAAAAAATTTTCATTACGGAAGAACCTCATTTTTCAATATCATGAATAATGAACCACTAAAAGCAATTCATTTAAAGTGACTTGTGAGAAAACCGTTGAAGGCATATCGAAGACTGCAGTACATTCGATTTTGCGTGAATATTGAAATGTTTTCGATGGATTTGACCGAAGGACTACAAAATTATATACAACATCGTAACAGGTCATTAAACTTTTGGATCAATTTGTTCGAACTGGAAACTAAGCAACGATCCACTGTTTGGGTGTTTCAAGATGAACTGAATCGTACAAAAATTGTTTGTTCACGCAGCACTTCCAAGAAAATGATCACTTCTTTCTTCGGTTGAATTGGATATGTGGTAACTATTCCTTTAGAGCAGGGGTCTCCAAATTGCGATCCGGGAACATCATCAACCGGACCATCTCCCCACAAGATAACGTAATATGGTAGAGCGATTTGAAGTTTTAATTTAAAACTACAGTGTGTTAGCATGATGAGGTAGCTAGGCCTTGGTCCTTGCAACTTAATAGAGTCAGTGTGGCCCTTAAGCTAAAAGGTTTGGAAATACCTGTTTTAGAGAATTTACGAACAGTTAATATTGTACGGAGCAATTTGTTCGCTAGAAACCGTCGACGAAATGAGAAAAATCAACCTAACCAGCTTCAGAGTGGGCAAAAATATTTCGAGAATTTGGAATAGTTTGTTCCAAAAATATTTTCTTTCGTAGAAGGCCAAGTTAGACACCATTACGAAAGATGATTTTTTCAGGAAACAGTCGACGTATTGTTTACATGGAGAGTCCTAGTCTATAGTTTATCGTGAGTCACCCGAAAACTCCCTAATAAGCAATGATTCTCGCAGTATTTTCCACGGCGATTCTCTCGTTCTTAAATATGAAAGAAGAACTAGAATTAAGTAAATGAGAACAAACTTTCCCTATCCTCTACATCTCTAAATACTAGCTACTTTAACAAAATTTTAAAAGAATGTGAATAGAATGGCAACTACTTGTAATGCATTATTGTAAAATTCGTAAATATTGGTATTCAGCAGTATTAGTTACTGCGTCATTCTGCCTTATTCACCTTGTCCTTACCTAATCATTTCACTATATACCCAATAACGAATTCGGTACCACTACCAACTGCACTGGTTTGAGGCTGGTTAATATAAGTGATGCGTCTGCGAGGTAAAGTTAAGGCAAAGTATCGTCGGACGTGATCTTCTAACATCAGACTCCGTTAAACAGGGAAAAAAAGTGTATCACTTTAAAATTACGTATTATAGAGGCAATTTGGCTGATGCGTCTGCCTTGATATCCTAGCAGTGTTCTTGGTTTAGCTGCTTCCTTCTGTTTTGGGGATTACAAGGAAGTGGTTCGAGTTGTATACGGCTGAGGTACAACCCACTAGGAAATCACATATTTTATAGTACGTGTACTATCTTATAAACAGGAACATTTATTCGACAGTTTAAATCCTGACTGATAATGTTAGGCTCGTGATGCATCTTAGAGACGCTGCACTGTCCAAACACAAAAAACTAAAATGCTGAGGATGTTATAAAATGCTCCGAACTTATACCGTACAAGTCATTAAGCACGAAGATAACATATTGTTGGGCGATTATGTTATTAATAATAAACCAATACCTGATTCATAATCTGGTTTGAGACCAGATCATACACATTCACCACATCACTCTTAAATGTTACAGAAGACATGATGCGTGGTTTGACGGGGGGCGTTTTACCGACATTGATCTTACTCGGTCGTAGTCATGCGTTTGATACCGTCGTTGACTTATTTTTAATTGATATACTTACGTTTATTGGGTTGCCTAGATCTGTAACACTGTTGTTACAATCCTACTTGAGCCGTAGAGGACGTATGTGTGAGATTGAATAATCCGCACATCTCCTATTAGGGTGGTGTCACGTGGCGTTCCGCAAAGTTCTATATTCTCTCGCTTCATTTTAATTAATTCATCCTCACCATCAGTACCTATCTCTGAATACTAAGAAGTATTTATGTGATACAATTTGTTGTGTATAGCGTAATTACCTCAAAAGAACATTGTATTAGTGCTAGAGTTACTAGAAATCGTTTGTTTATTGAAGATGCACACATGTTTATAAAAAAAAATCCGGAATTAATATAGGATAATGCAAAATAATGTGGTCGTGTGTAATAAACCTTTGCCGCATCGGGACCAATTTTACTATACGTAGATATATGTGTAAAAAAAGAAGACAAAATGTTAATAGTGACCTCTTTTTGTATTTAATTTTTATGCTAACTGTTTATAATTCGCTATTTGCTTTGCTTGTTAAGAAACAATGTTGTCAGTTTTAAATGGAAATTACTCTATGAATCAATATTATAAAATCACATAGCGCCTGTGCTGGATAAAATGGAAAACAATATTATATACGATTTAGGCAATAAAGAGCTCTGATTATGTACGGATGAGAGTACAGATTTTAAAAGAAATTCTGTTATGTTTTAGTACAAACATTAGAACCTTTTCAATCGTTATTTCCATTGTTATAGTAGAATAGAAAAATGTAGTAGCGAAGCAATTTTGGAGGTAGTGCTAAATACAGTAACAAAATTTCAACTCTCGCTAGACCAAGTGTTAATTAACGACTGATGGTGCCAAAACCATGTTTTTTATAGGTTATTTATGCTGTGGCAGAAACTCTTATATATCATAGAAAGTGTCATCGAGAGCAAATGAAGTAACTACTCAAACAAAAGCCGTGTTCCTTAAATTTCCTAAACGAATTCAGGAATTCCACATATTGTATACCGATATCCCTCAACCACCATAGCTAATTCTTACGCATTGTGGAACATAGTTACAGACAGCATTTTATTATTTTGAACATTTCAGAAAATGGACTTTACTTGATATAAGTCCTCGATCTTCAAAAGAATAAAACACACGTTTTATGATTTACGCTTTAATACCTAAATATAATAATTATTTCACCACATATATAATATTATATCTGAAGAAACGACTGTGTGATGAAACAATTGTTATATTTAGTTATTAAAGTGTAATTCATAAAACGTGTGTCGAACATTTTCTACAAAAAAGCAAACTTGACTTTAATTTTACAAATCGAAAATGCATATGTAGTAGTTATTAAAGGAAGTTAGATCAAATTTGAAAATACTCAAGTTTTTACAGACCTACAAGCTATTCACAAAAACCTTTCCTTTCGCTTTTACTTTTGCGATTTGAAGTGCTTTAATTCTATACGACAATATTCCAGTCAATGAAAAATTGAGAGGAGCACTAGTGATGGTCTTTCTTGTCTTTTAAACTACCATCACATATTTTTCACCTTGGATTCGTAATTTCGATATTGGATTCTGAACGTAATAACAGCACTATATTAACGACTTCGGTATTCTATATAAAACTTGAAGAAGATTTACGATTAGTAAGATGAATTAGAATAATAATTGCAGTATCTCTTCACACTACGCTAAAAGAAGTAGATTTATGAAATATTCATGCCTGTTCTACTGATTGAATAACTTTAATATAGCGTTTTCATTTTATTAACTTTTCTGTTCATATAATACATTTACAAGCAATACTGAAATGAATAGCAGCAATCCAATAGCGATAACACTACCTGAACAAACAACATTGTGATTAAAACTTTGAACTTGTTCAATATATATAACGATCAATATTGATTACTTTAGCTTGAAATAACACAATCATCACCGCTTGTTGAAAAGATAAGAAGTAATTCTATCTCATAGAAGTTTTCTGCCAAACACATTGATAAGATGCGCATTAGTATTAAAGTAACTATAGCAGTGGTCAGTGCGAGATTATCTATGTTCATTCTTAATTTTACTTCTAAATATGAATAGCAAATTGTTAAAAATTGGTTTCATTGGTGGCGGGAAAATGGCCCAAGCAATGGCTAAAGGTTTCATATCTGCAGGTAAAATAATTTTATAATATAAAAAAATGATCATAGAATATACGTAATTTAATAAATGTAAACAGTGGATAATATGTTGATATTTATTTCTTTTTTATCAGTTCCCATTAGTCGTAATGGAATGTTTTTATTCTAAAAATAATAGTCCTCTTCATATGTTGTTGCAATTAGTAAAATTTATATCGAAACTAATAAGTATATAAAAAATTGATATATTCTAATGTACAACAACTATGAACCTCGTTATATAAAAAGTGTTAGCGATAATACAGCGCACCATTGCTTATTTTCTTGTAGATACACATACTGCATCAATTAATTACTTATTATACTTATCAGTAGCAGTTGCACATTGGTTGGCAAAAATTTTGGAGAGGAAAGTTTCTAAAGTTAAATTGTAACTAAAATGATACCAAATACTACAAAATTTTTAATAAATACTAGACTAAAATATTTATCCACTGATTAAAACAATTAGTGATGCTTTCATTAACATATTTATCACGATATATGTTTCCGTATATCTTTTTGCATATTCTACCATAAATGTTTCTTACTATAAATATAAAATATACCGTCTTCATTAAATTTTCATTTAGAGTAGGTTATGATTTTTATTTAAATTTAAATTTAAAAACACTGCGGAACAGTAGTTTTTCGAAAGTCAAACTTTGACAACTGTCATCTGACTGATGTAAACTTTACTACGACAGTTGTTTGTCTTTTGAAAAACATTACTGTCCCACAGTTAAGTGAAAATCATAGGCTACTCTAAATGAAATTTTAATTGAAGATATAGTATATAGAAATAGAAAGATTTTTCGTGTTTACGGAAATATTCGTTGAACATGTTACAATCTAAGAAAGCTTTAGAATATATCAATATTCAATATCATTATTGGTACAAGAACATTTTCGGATCGACTAGTAGAGCTTTTATAGTCCCAATTAAATTACTTTTTAAAATTCTTTCTGTACTCCATTTAAAGAATAAATATTGATATTTTTCTGCAGTACGTTATTCAAATATTTTTCTGTTTATTATATTCTAATCGTGATGGATTAAAAATACTATTACATTACTAATTTAGTTTGCATCAATCGTTAGTAATGGAAATAGCAAGAATGCGAATTTCGGTCGGCTTGTATATAGGATGTGATCAAATTGAATTATTTTAACAGGTTCTTATAAAAAGATAATGGTAAAATTAGGAAATAATTTTTTAATAGATTCTATTCAGCGAGTAATAGATAGTAATAGATTTGTTGACGTCCTGTATATCTAAATATACATTGTGTACTATATAATCAAGACGCACTGTTACAACAGGCTAAAAGTAATATTCAAAAATGTTCTATTGCCATGAAGACATTATGATAGATATTTGTTTTCTTTTTAGGTAAGCACCACTTTGATATAAACAAATATCAATTTTTAACACCTGTATTTTTATATAATAGCGTGGCCCTTAATCTACTTTTAGGCAATATTTTTACCTATACTAAGGCATCGTGCGACCAGTTTCTGAATTCCATTCTCATAAAAATCTGCCGTTTGATTTGCTAATCACTCCAGACGTCGTATCATCATTATAACTCTAACTAGCAAGTTGCTTCTTTAAATATAAGAATAAATGATAATCACAGCTATATGACGTGATGAGATCTTGTGATCGGTGACCCTCGCGATGACGAGCATTGTCGTGAAATAAGACAATGCTTTGTATTGCACGGTGCACTTTAAGGTCTCACAATATCTGTTCTCAATGATATCCTAACTCGAGGCAAAAAATTCTCAACTAAGACACCATGCTTATGCCAAAATACAGTGCACTTAACTCTCTTAGATTATATTGAATGCCTCTAATCCATGCATTGTTGTTTTGATTTCTGTGTAACGTTAGCAATCGTCGTCAACAAATGACGACGCACATCTCAAAATCGGCGGAATTTTCAATGGTCTGAGGCAAACGCGAGCGAGTGTTTTCGTAATAGCATCTGTGTCTAGGCTAAAAGTTAAGGCGCTTAGGATGCATGCACACAACGGAAACTGCAGCGCTGGAGCTGCCATATTTCAAAACGATACTTATTTAAACACGCCTAGTATTTGCTTTAACAGTTAAGTAAAGATCGTGTTAGTTTCTCCTTTTGAATCTGAATTGTTGTTTAACATTTTTAAAAGGACAGATGACAACTAGTCAATGCATTGAATTATATTTGTATTTGATGACAGTTCTATGCCTTTCCTTCTTGGCGTGTTTAAGAATACTTTTAAGTGTTTTCAAATGCACTTTTGGTCTCGAGGGAAATACGTATGGTAGTGTCAATACGTTACGTTACGTTTGTTTTTAATTTTTTTTAAATTTGATACCTGTGCTTAAAAGATCGTCTACTGTTTAGCAAATAAATGTTGGAGAAGTAATTATAAGAATATAATTTGAATAGTCTTACATATTATTATACAAATTACAGGTCTTACTCAAGGAGAATCTATTATTGCTAGTTGTCATCCAAGCGATTTAATCTCGCACAAAGCGTTCAAGGTAAATATTTATAGTTTTGGTCTGCATCAATTTCAAAGATTATTTGTTATCAGGACCTAGGTGCAGAATCAATTTTCGAAAATGTTCCTGTTGTTGAGAAATCTGAAATTGTGATAGTATCTACAAAGCCGTCGGTAGTACCGATAGCGTTAGGTGATATAAAGAAAGCTGGAATTCCTGCCGACAAATTATTTTTATCTGTTGCTATGGGTGTTACTATAAAGCAATTGGAAGGGGTAAATCAAATCACCGCAAAACTGAAAAAATACTATAAAAATGTATTTGTTAATTATAGTTTCTACCTCGTGAATCGAGAGTTATTAGAGTAATGCCAAACACGCCAGCATTAGTACGAAGTGGAGCTTCAGTATACGTTTGTGGAAATAAAGCAACAGAAAAGGATGCGACTATTACAAAGAAATTACTTGAATCAATAGGAACTTGTGATGAAGTTACTGAGGGCATGTTGGATCCAGTCACAGCTCTAAGTGGATCTGGACCTGCTTATGTAAGTATTGCATTCAAACCAATTGTTGCTTAAAAGGAAACTATTCACAACTGTAAAAACTGTTAAATTAGAGGGTGGTAAGGAAAGTAAGTGATGTGATTGTACATAATTTATATTATTACACTATGATGTAATAAGTAAATATGATAAACCAATCACTATTTGTTAAAAATGTATATATACATATACGTAATCAGCGATATTTTAGGATACCATGTAATATATATGAAACTTATAGGTAACGCAAAAGTCTGGAGCATATGCAAGTTACTTATACATTACATTTATGTTTGTAAATAATATAAAAGCTACAAACACTTTATGTAGTATTCTTATGTATATAAATTCGCATTGCTTTTGTTAGTAAATTTGATTTGCTGTAATTAAAAAACAAAGCTATAAAATCAAAAAATGACAGAAGGATATTACGTGTATAAGTTATATTCATTAATAGATGGGGAGCTGTAAAATGTGAATCTGAAAAAATAAATGCATCTAGAAAAAGGTTGCGGTTTGGTGTGCTTTTTGAATATGCCATGTTGTTAGACCATACTTTTCGAAAATGCAAATAGAATTACGTAAACTGTGGCTTATACTTGTTATTGTTGATTTGAATGGAACGAATACTAATAACATGTGGTTTAAACAGGATGGATGGGAGAAGTACGTGATTTATTGCAAACGATGTTTCTTACTCCCATAATTTCCCACTATTGCAACATAATTGTTCTCGAAGATCGATCGATTTAACACTTATGGACACTTTTTTTGGAGTTATGTTAAGAGCAATGTTTAGGCTGATAAGCCAGCAACGATTCTTAATCTCAATTTTAATTATAATATATAACGCATCATATTATTTGCAATACATAATCTCCATGCATTAGTATTCTTATAAATAAAATAAATACAAAATATTCGTAATCACTTTCATTTTATTAACAAAGCATCGCGTAAGAGTTAGTCCATTTTGAATATATTACAATGATATAGTTTTCTTGTTTAAATAAAGACGTATACAGTATATTTAGGAAGTTTCTGGCTGGGAAATTATAGAATCATCCACATTTGTATTCGATTACATTCTTTAACTTACAGTACATTATAATTAAATCTATTATTATCAATTATTTAAATTACTGTTGTTTCTTAAAAGTTCAATAAAAAAATATGGCGATAATAATGAAAGGCAATTAAAGAATTAATTTTTGGCTTTGATCGTGGTGTGACTTGTTTGTTACGCTGTGGTTGCATATGTTAATACGAATATTTTTTTTTTATATGTGACTGGATTTAGATAAGTTTCAGTGCTTCTTAGCAAGGAACAAAAACTAATTTTTATTGCTTTTTTGCGAAGAAGAAGAAATGAATTTTATTATTTAAAATCTTAAAATAGATTCGCTTAAAAATAAGAAAAAGAAGATGTTTGCAATGTGACCGAACAATATACGAAATTTAGGCTTGGTGTGGAAAAGAAATTGGTCATTCGGATCAACAAGAAAAACAAACATACATTTTTACATTTACACATATTCACACACAAAAGGCTGATTTAAACTGTAAACAATCATTCTTTCATTTAGTTAACCATCACTAACACTTCAACATATTTCACGAGATTTTAATAATAAAGAGACAACTTAATTTAAACAAGAGGAGTTTAAGAGTTTTTGCCCGTAAACTTACAGCCACTAGAAATATACAAGACTCATAAACAACAACTACATGCGCGATACATTTTTATATACTAAACTTAAAGACATCATTGTCGGCGAAGTCACAAAATTCATCGTGCAAGCTCAATCGCGCGTTAGTTAAATGGGTAATTCTCCCATTCCAAAGATTACTTTAGTGAGTGATACGTATTGACAAATGGAAGCAATGGTCTACTGTAGTTTATCAGTTCGTCTGACAAACTGTAAAAATGAGCATGAGGAAAATGCGGCAGATAGCAGATATTACTGCAATACCACGTTCAACAATGCAGTACAACATAAAAAGGTATAGATCAGCAGAAACAATTGAAAATAAACGCCGTACAGAACGCCCTGAATATTAATAAATAATCGGGATATTGCAGGTATTGTTTAAACAGTAAGAACAACTTCGTTAATACGTGCCCCCAAAATAGCCCAAGAAATTGAAAACACTACTGGAGAAGTTGTTGAGGCTGAAAATAATTATAGAATATTACGAAAACCCGGTTATAATGGTCGGGAAAATCGACTGTCAGTAACACGGTTGGCAAAAACGCCTCCGTACAAATCCAACATTATAGCCTATTTGTACTACGCATAATTTCTAGAGAAAGAAATGGCCATCTTAAAACAAGAAGTTTCAAACATCGAGTTGGATGCGTTTTGGCAGGAATTCCACCTAATATACTTACCTCTAAATGACAGACGCATCCTAGGGTCACCTTTGCATCTATGGACTCATTACTCATTATAATAAATAGCTTTAACTATTTTTATTACCTTCAATAATAAAAAAAAAGTACATTTCGTTTTTATTGGCTGTTATATTTTTTATAAATCTTCTTTTTAGTTAAAAGCATATTTTATTGCAATTAAAATATTGACCAAATTACACAATGTTTAAAAAAAAATAATAATAGATATTCCATTTTATAGATCTATGTGTTAATCGAAGCGCTTGCTGATGGAGCTGTAAAAATGGGTTTACCTCGTGACTTAGCATATCGTTTGGCATCCCAAACTGTACTGGGTGCAAGCAAAATGGTAAAGGATACAAATACACATCCAGGTATCCTGAAGGACGACGTTACGTCTCCTGCAGGATCAACTGCCGCAGGACTTCACTACCTTGAGCAAAAAGGTATCTTTCATAGTCTTTGAATACGCTAATATATATCTAAATATGTATATTAAATTACTTAATGCTTCGATAAAATTGTATCTAAATTGGTAGTTAAAGGTAATACAATTTTTCTACCTCACACAGCACCTATTTGATAACATTTAAAATACACAATTATTACAGGTTTTCGCGGAACTGTTATAGGTGCAATTGAAACAGCCACGCAGAGATGTCGCGAAGTGTCACAAGGAGGAATAAAATGATTTGTTTTAAGGAGAGTTGTTGGGGATTACGTGTAGATATTTATTAATGCTTTTGTTAATTGTTCTTTTAGAACAAATATATTTGTTTTGCTAAATAAAGCGCTTAATTTATTAACATTAATTTCAATATAGTGATAAGTATATAGTGACAATGTAAGTGCATTTTGATGATAGGTATAACAAAATAATTGGAATATTATTTATAGACTATTTTTTAATGTATGCTGTTGCGTTGACTCTTTTAATAGTTAAAGTTTTCTTTAGTAGAAATAATACCCAGTTTTTTTTCATTTAAGAATAGATAGGTGCATTTATTTTATATGAATTTTAAGTAGTAATGAATTGCTTATGCCTATAATCGACATAAATATGGTCACAGTTAAGCAACGATACCATTAAAAAGTTAGTCATTGGAAAACTTCTCTATCAAAGTACATCTGGAAATAGCACGTGTGAGCAAAATATAACAGCTGATTTTGACGTTAAACATATGTTTTCAGATATAAACACTTCATATTTATTTATATTAACTCCTAGGATTTCACCGGTACCATTATTTTTTCCGCATTTAAATAACACAAGACCGACGATACTTGAAAAAGCGCATTGGTTTAGTTCTTTTTAATAATAATAAAATACGCAGTTGCGCAATATAAAGATTCCAGTCAGCTGGGTTCATTGTCAAAACGGTATCGAACGGACAAGCAGTCTCTCAACAGTCACTTGTTTTGTAATAAAATTCTTGGTTCGGTTGACTTACTTGTTAAATGTCTTCTTTCGTGTTTAAAGAAGAGATTTTAAATATTATTTGAAGTGAAAGAAAACCAATATTCTAGTTCGGTAAGTGTAGCAATTTTATATTTAAAACTAATACTGTTTAATTTCTTTTTGAATTGTGAGGTTAAGATTCCTTTGTTTAATCAATGCGCATGCTATCTAATTGCATATTACATTGACTTGTCGGTTTTACAGAAAAACGCCGGCCGGTTATGTTTATTTATTCCAAATTGGCTTTCCACAGTAGTTTTAATATGTTTAAATTAGTTTTATGTTTTGTTAATATGTGAATATTTCCGTCGAAAATAAGTGCAACATAATCTAATTAAATAATAGAAATTTTCGGTGAGTTGATTGTTTAGTTCATTTTTATTTATTGTATAGGAAGTATCACTTCAATGTTATGAATTAATTGTATTTGATTACTCAGACATTAGTTGGATGTAATGAATAAGGAATAACGCACTCCGGCAAGAAACGTCATATTAGTTTTTTATAGAAAATCTCAACTTTTACTTTTGCTTGAATTCTTTATCTTTTTTACCATTATACGTAAACTGATATTGTGCTACAATTCTTATTTGTTTTTTGGTAGTACCTACGTATCGATTTTTATCATAATCTTTATGTTAATAATTGAGATCCTGATTGAATAATTTTATAATCAAGATTCGTGCTTACTTGTTTTTTTATTAGTTTAATTAAGTAGTATTTAAATTTACAAAAATATAGAGAATGTAGAGTTGTAAATCATGAAATATATATTGCCGTAAATGATTAGATATCGTTTCGTAACACTTATATTGCATTTTATTGCTTCAGAAACAAATGAAAACGAATCATTAACTAAAGGCTTTATATATAACCTTAGCCTAGAAAGCACGATATAAATTAACAGCTAGCTTGCCAATTTTCTTAGATACGCAATTTGTCATAATGAATGCAGACTCATTCATTCTTCTTGAGTTCTTAATTTAAAAAGGAATGAGAGTTTAACAGTGAACTATTATGCGCTCTTCGAGTTCAAAACGCTTCATCAAATAAAAATAATGTTTTGCAACTTTTACGTCTGCTTTAATTGCAAATAATTAGAAAAAAAAATCTGGAAGAACAATCTTCGTAGCCATAACGTTTACTGTTTGGAATCTTACACAGAGTATGTTACTCCGCGTAGAGATACATATTGTCAGGATCAAGTAATAGTGGGTCTCAATAAAATTTCACTATATACATATGCACGTACTAAGATTATGATTGACTATTTTCAAATTATAATGTAGCTTATTAAAACATCAAAAAAATGTGTCCGAAAGTAGTGTAGTTAGCATTGGACTTTAAGCATTCTTGTTTTTTACATCTGTAATAGTCGCCTACATAACATTTAAGTACACCTGCTATTCCTTTGTTTTGTATTTTATTCTATATTTGTCTTACTTGTTAAGAATAACGCTTTATATTAGTACTTGTTTTTATAATTTTTGAGACATGCTAACCATATGAAAACTAATTTTGTTACTTGTGCTGTGGAAAATATAATTTAATCAAACTAGATACGCAGTTCTTAGATAATTGTTGCGGAAGTTTCCAAAAAAATTGTTGTCATTTGGGAATAATGCAGAATAAATATGGTTACTAACTAGTTGGTACTTTGAGATTTCCTTTTCCTTAGCTTACAGATTTCAGTATTATTATTTTATATACGATACGGTTTTGGTCGTGTGTACTTAAGTCAAAACGATACATACGTAGCCGCGGAATAAAAACGATGCCAATAAAAGGAAATATAAATAACCGAAATGAAACTAAACTACAAAATTAAAAGCAAAAGAGAAAAGGCGAATTGAAAAAAAAATTATACTGGTCAACACGGATTCTTTTGTTATACAGTGGTTGGCCAATAAGTTAGAATCACTAAGGAATTATGATAATTCTGTATAAGCAGCAAAACGTTTGTTCGATGGACATCTAAAAAGAAAATATTGCTACAAGTTGTCGTGCCATCTGCAAAACATGGAGGAGGTTCGGTGATGGTATGGTGATCTTTTTCTGCGATTGGAATAGAAAGCTTGTAAGAATTGTAGGAATTTTAACGTAGTATATGATTCTATCTGGTTTGTTGTTGATCGAGAGTCAGTTTATTTATAATGATTCCAAACACTTTTCGGAACTCTGCAAAATCTTTTTCTGAGAGAAAAAGAGAAGTATGTCAAGCTTGATTGTAAATGTCTGTGGAGTTCAGCAAACTTCGAACAAATTAGTAAATACTAAAAAACTGCCAAGCAATTATATAGCCGCGTGTATGTAAAAACTGACTTATATTTTATAGTGTAGTTCCCTCCGTTTTAGTATTATGATCTCTCGCTAATGCATGTCTTTGTCGGATTAAAAATTCATTTTCATTAAATCTTAATTAATTATTATACAGTAAATCTTAAGCGGTATTTCTCAATATGGTCTTAAATTTATGAGTAGCATTGCATATCTATCAAATGGTATTCTCGATTATGGAACGATGCCGGAGTTAATTTCTATCCATAGCTAGTTTGACGTAATCCCACGCCGTTAAATGAGTACATTTCTTGAAAATGTAGGTTTGATCTTTCTTTAAAAAAGGAACACAAATTATAACATATTAAAATGGTCGGTTCATCATTATCAAACCGTTCTTCTGTGTATTATAACTGCCGATTATATCTCTGCAACACAAAAACTTTTTTCAGCAAAAATTAATTATTACCACAATCGCGTCATCCCGCATAAGTTTTTCTATATTCGTAAGTAGTTGTGGGAACCCTATAATTAAAGAAATGAGAGATTTGTATTCTCCAGAAACTGCTACATTAGGATCGAAATATTTAAAAAATACAGGATCATCGAAACTGTATCTGCCAAATATTTGTTTGCCAAGTTCTGACTATATGTCTATAATTGTCAAAGATTTGTTCATAACTATGTATCTCGCAGTTCAAACTATTTTCGGTAAATTAGCCTAAAAATTCAACATATCTCTTATTTAGCTTAAGTAAATAAGTTTCATTATATGCGTTGATAGCGGGAGTAACATTATGTATATGCTGATAACATTGTAAGTTCCATTTTGTTAAGATACTGTTCATTGGTGCATTTTATTTGTATTAGTATGCACAGTCATCTGTGTATGCAGTCAACCTAGAAAATACTGCTACTATTGGTAGTCATTTTAGAATATAATAAATACAAATGGTCCGAATAAGGACCTCTGTGCAACATTTTATGAGATACATATAATGTAAAAGTACGTGAAATCTTTAATATGTTGCTGCTGATGGCATCTATTCCTTCCATTACCAATAGAGGTATCAATGTAGAAGGCAAGTTCGGTACTTAATTTTTCCATATAATCGCCGTTCACTTCTAAGCACATTTCGTAACGTTCCACCACCTTCTTTAAACCCTTTTGCAAATTTTCGAATAATGGTCCGTTCAATATAAGGAAGCACAGAGCAGTAACCATCAATCGTCCATCAGATCGCAGTTTTCTGTCCATTTGATACACGATTGCATCAATCAATTGAAACTCATCTTGTCACTTTCTTGTTCATCATGCAAGTTTGCGCGACCAGTTTGAAAGTCTCGACACCATTGGCTAGCCTTTCCCTCATTCGTTACTGTAGGTTCATAAACAAAGCGCAACTTCCGATGAAGGATGATTAAGCCACTGTAGGTATTCTTGTACACAAATATCGAATTAGAGCACGTACTTCGCAATTGGCATTCATCAACTGTCAGATCAATGCCCAATTAAAACGATAAAAACACCGTCTTCATAAGCAATTAGTGGAAGGCGCAGTATGTCTGGAATTTTCTTCGGAATCGCTAACACTTAAATATAAATAAACGCCCTTTACTTTCTAAACTTGCCTTGTATACCGTGTTTGTTACATTAGTGTTCGTACTAGGGAGTTGATTGTCCTTACAATTAAATGCAAGAAGAAATTCATTTGTAATATTAAGAAAAAGTTGATTGAAACACTTGGTGATATTTAATGAATTAATTATTTATTGTTACTTCTTTAATAACGTGATTCTCGGCGTCTGCTATATGTAATTTACTATTTATTATTTACCAGACTGTTCTACTTTTATTTTTATGCTAGTATATATCTTGTTGTTACGAAGGCCATTCGGAAAGTAAAGTACGTTTTCTCCTACAGAAATGTTTATTAGATATAATTAAACGAAACTGCATTTTACATAAAATTAGATACTCAAGCTACTTTTCTACGTAGTCACCGTTCAAATTTAGGCACTTGTACCGCTTTATCAGCTTTTGTATGCCTTCTGCAAACTTGGCTGCCGGCAAGATGTTGAACCACTGATTAGCGGGTTCTTTAAGTTCATCATCACTTCCGTAGCGTTGTCTACTCAAAAAATTCTTCAATTTGGGGAATAAGTGAAAATCACTTCGGGCTAAGTCTGGACTAGGCTATGGCGGATGTTGAAAAATTTCCCACCGAAACTGCTGAAGCAAGTTCTGTATCTCTGCCGCTGCATGCGGACGTGCATTATCAAGAAGGATCGATGACTCCACTGCTTGACATTCCGCCGCTTGTTTTGAATAGCGCGGCAAAGTCATTAAAGCGTCTGATAGTAGGTTGCAGCATTTATGGTCTCAGCACTAGACGTGTAGTTGATGAGCGGGATTGTGATTCCAAAATACCGTAGCCATAATTTTTCTAGGGCTTAAAATTTGGTTTGCTTTTTTCGGATTTATTGGGGATTGCGGATAATGCCGTTACATTGACGCTTTGTGTCTGGCGTGAAATATGATGACCAAGGCTCATCACCGGTGACAATGTGATTCAAACTTCATCACCATCTTTGTCATAGCGACTGAGAAATGTCAATGCAGCTGCCATTCGTTTGGTTTTATGTTCGTCCGACAAAATTCGCACACTTTTTATTATAGCCCAGATCTGCAGTAACAATTTCGTACAATACAGATCTTGAAATTTCTGGAAAGAATGAGTGGAGTTCACTGATCGTGAAACGCCTATTTTCTTGGATTTTTATGTCAATCTTATCTTTGAATCCGTGAGTCACCTCAGAGGGCCGGCCCGAGCGATCTCCATTGTGAACATAAACTTCTTGCGCGTTTAAAAAGCGGATAACACTGTGCACTTCACACTTGGCGGGATCGTCAATTTTGTCACGCATTTCAAAGTTGCATAGCTAAGCAGTAAGCAACCGTATTTACACAAATAACAAAATTAAAGTAAACATTTTCGTAATACTAAATTTAAACCACATACAAATTTTTGAAAATTGTTATCTAGTGGAGATCGATAAATTGTATACAATAAGTGTATAAACGTCGAGAACATGCGTGGGGTGTGGCTCTTTCCTTAGAGACTTTCTAGCAGGCTGTGATGTTTTGACGCATATTTTATTTGACATTTTGACTTAGTTATTTACAGGTTTAGTTATAGAGGAAGTTGTTAAATATACTTTATATATATATTTTTTAAAATGTATAATTTTAAAGTAATCCCTTCCCCACGAAATCATGGAATTGAATAAAAGATTTTTGCAATTTTTTGGGCGACTTCAGCCGTAAATAATGTTTAAAACAGGTGACAACTTTCGAATTGCTGAGTCAAAATAGTAGTTACCAAAAAGAATATTGATCTTGCACAAAGCATGACTGAAGAGGATCGATATATTACGTTGATGTACAGAGTGATTTTAAAAGACTGATGATAGTTCAAATTTCCCGCTGTATATTTTTGGGCACTTGACACGATACTTATTATTCAATTTTGAATATTCGTATTAATTAAAAATGTATTCAAGATATCTATATTTCATTCTATTTTTATGATATTTACATTAATTTTATTTGTAGGAAATCAGTACAACATTCATATTTTGATGAATATTATCATCCGTACAAAATCTATTTGAAACGCTACTAGCAAGAAGCTCAAAACCAAACCGCCAACCTCACAAAAATTTAGCCAAGGAGGGAAACTATCGTTAGTTATTTAAAATCGCTTTGTAATCAAGCAATTTTAAAGAGTGATATGAAAGCAATTGACACAATTTTATACAAACATTTGAGATTTGACATTGGAGACGACGGTACAAGTAAGAGCGAAACCCGCTTCAAGTGCATTTCTAACGGCAAAGGAGTAGTGGTATCCTGGGTACTTAATTCTCCAACTACGTAAGATTTATGCCCGCTGGATTCCCCACAATTTGGCTCCAGTTCAAAAAGAAAGCCGTATGGTCTGGCGCAGATCCACACTCGATTACTTTGACAATAGATCGTCGTCTCATTTGGTGCACATCATTACAGATGACGAAGCGTGGGTGTACTGCTATGATCGCGAAAGAAAGGAACGGCTGGCAGTTTGAGTCCTTGAGAATGAATTGGTTCCAACAAAAAAACAAAACGTGTACATGACAAAGCTAAAATAGAAAAGATTGCCTCTATATTCATTGGAATTTTTGGACACGTTTCGGCTATAAATAGTTGTTTAAAGGATCATCTTGCATCAGGGTAACACTCGGGCGCACACTGTTGCTCGAACGATTGAGTATTTGAATATCCAAAGTTTTGAAATGATGGTGTATCCGCCATATACTTAGCACCTAATGATTTAATATTTTGTCAATGAATTATCGTTATATACATTTTCGTTCTTGTAGCTTTATTATGCTTCTTACTGTTTGGTCTCAATCTATAAACGTGAAGGGTGTCTAATACAATTGGTCAATGCTGTGTTTACTTTTCTACTCCCACACAAAGACGAGTACCTTCAAATAAACGAAAATCTTCAAGGTTATGTATTGACAAGAAAATCATGCTTATTGTGTGTTACAAAGCTAACAAGTAAACTAATTTATCTATTTTACTCTTTAATTGGACGTAATTACTAAGATATCATATGTTTGAATAAAAAACCTACCTATATAAATAATGCATTTCGTACTTTTATCAAGATTATGTTTAGCTTTTCGATACTTACAGTAATTGATTTTATTCTGATTTCTTGAGGTACGGCGTGTGTTAGATTTTTTTGTATATACTCTGGTTTAGTCAAATGTACGAAAAAGTTTCTTAACGAAGTTAGTAAAGGATAATCAATTATTGCAAATTATGAGTACGCTATCTGATTTATTTTGAAAGTTCTTTATACAACTGACACATACGTAATTACAACGTCGTTCTGGAAATAATAATTCGATGCAGATATATCTGCAATAAATAGTTTATATTCTAAATCCTAATTTTTACGGTAACTTGATTTCATTACTGTGGTTAATACGGTCGTATAGTTACATAATACAAGAAGAAACTATTATTCCTGCTTTATACTGCACAAATTAAAACTGTTCGTTTCGGAACATGTATTGTGGACGATGTTAGTTACTGGCAAACAATTATAAAAGATCTTCCAAGTGTAAGACTAATGAGTGTAACAGATAAAACTATCTCTCTCTGTCTTTATCTTGGAAGGAATTTCTTGCTTGAAAATTTAATTATCAGCATTTATTGCAATTGCATACTGGTGCTTTTTTATTTTGTATTAGAGATACATTTATATGTAATTTAAGCCGACTAATCTGTTAAGTACCAGTGTCCTATAAATATAAATATAGGACATTTTTTGATAATGAATGAATAAGAACAAATGAGATTTAATGGTTTTAGATATTTAGCAGAGAGCACATAGACACTATTGTCTACAATGCTAATGCTTCGAAATTATAAATTAATAAAATTGAAGGCGATTTGTTTTTCGGAGAAATGTTCTACCAGATTAAATTTATTTTTCAAAATATGCATTTTTGCGTCAATCTTAGGGCTCCTTGGCATTCAAGTAATGTCGTCATCCATATTTTTTTAATTGCCAGTCTCTGATTTTTTTGTTTCGGTAGATTATGTAATTGTATATATGGTATCAAAATTTTATTACTTCACATGACAACATTTTCAAATAAAAGTTGCTCAAACAGTGGAAAACATGCATTAATAACAAAAGGAAAGACAAACGCTGTTATTCAAGAAATTAAATGACTGATTCCTTTAAATCAAATCTTCGAAATACCATCCGCTGACCAATAAAATAGTCCTCTGGATCCCCAGACCTTGCGCTCCTTGATTTTTTGTAGAGGCATTTAAAAAGAAAAGTCTACGTTGATAAATCACAAAATCTAGATGATTTGAAACACAGAATTAGGTATCAAATGAGTCAAATTAGTGGCAATGTCCAAAATTAACGTATCCATAGTTTTGATTATTATCAAGAGGTCGGTGGATAGTATTTCGAGCATTTAATTAAAAGGAAACAATCATTTCATTTCTTGCGCACCCTCTCTGGTTTAGCAATCCATATGTTGCTCGGGGGAAGAGTTGGGAAACTGTACCCGCTTGTTTTCGCTGTGTTGGAACCGGTAGACAAGTGTTTTATTCTTTTGGCACTAGTAGCCAATAATACTCAAATAAGCTGTAAGTTTAGATATGGCGATAGTAGCAGATAGCGAATTGCAATGTGTCGAGTAAACAATTGGTCGAAACTACACTAATGATATCGGGCAGACAGAAACATGTCCCCATGTCTTAACGTTTTTTGTCTTCTCACATTGTCTTTCTCGTGAATGATTTCACCAATACCATTAGTAGTTGTATTTAGCAGCATGATTATGCTAGGTGTTGTCTTCTAGGCATTTTTGATGTGTTTTTAAATATGAACGTGTTTTTTGTATCAAAAAAACAGCCTAAAGAACCTTTTAGGTAATCTTAAAGATACACCGGATATGATGAAAAGGTCTGGAATTCCACATCGCATTCAATGATTGTGATAAAGTTTACATTGGAACAAAAAGGAGTATCGAAGTGGGGTTTAAAGAACATATTAGGCACTATTGTTTCGATAAACCAGAACTATCTAGTGTGGCAGAGCATATGGTACAATCCGGATATAATACTGTATTAAAAAATCAATTTATGTAGAGAATTAAACGCGTACGAAACGATATTTATGAAAAAGAACAAAAACTTGCTGAATAGAAAACTATCCCCACTAGCACACTCAAGTCTGCTAGATTTATTACCATAATGTCCTGTTAAAGATACGTTTGTTTGGTTCGGTTTGGTTTCGTTCCTTTTTTTTCACGAAAAGATACAAGATATCCGAGACCATCCAATAGGTTGTAAAAAGTTATGTATTTTAAGAACGTGTGGAGCTTGCGTGGGAAATATTGCATATGTAATACACTTTGACATTCAGTTGATAACACGGTTGAGAATGGTCCACGCGCTCTTGAAACGCTGCGTTCCGAATAATTATTAATTTGTGTGGAGTGGACTGCGATGCCTGTGAATTATACAACCATACAGTCCTTGCAATCGTTGTGATATCATATGCGTAGAAAGTTCATGTACACGATTAATGTTCTCGTGAAGGCCTCCCAATTTGCAATATTCGGAATCTGAGCGGAATCGTGTTTCACGTTTAACGTACATCTCGGTTAAGTATCCCTTGATCGTTTCAAGATAATTTCTTTTTGCTTTATTTAATTAAGTATTTTTTTTTCAACTCACCATCAATGTCTTTCGTTATGCGTAAACATTACCCCTGCTGAATTCTTGTTTCGACAACAAACAATCAAATTCAAATAAAGAAAATAAATACATAATTATTGCTTATAACATTTTTTTATGTAAAAATGTCCACGAAAAGGTTAAATAGAACATTAAATAGATGGGACATCAATTTTCAATCTAATCGCTGCTAAATTATTCAATCTTGATTCCTATTCTTTATTTACTTTTGAATCTAAACATAAATCAATAACAGCCAATTTTTCCAAGATGGAAAATTCCCAGATCCAATTTCCAATGTAGAAATTATATAAGAAATTTGGATATTTGCATGTTTATTACTATGTTGATTCTTTCCCTTTTGATGCATGGGTTTCATAAATATCAGTTTGCTTCAGTGAGAATACGTGTTTAACAGTGCAAATAACAAAGGTGAACCTTGAACTTGTTGGAAATATTCTAATAAAAGATGAGCATGCGGAAATAGCGTGAACGATATTTGTCGAGCAATAAAGTTTGTGGTGTATTCATTTATGTTATTAGATTGAATTAGTTTATGGTCTGTAGCTATGTATAGAGCTTTATATCACAGTTTTATACAAAGTGCAATTAAGTCGAAGCATGAAGTGAAGTAGTATTTTTTGTAATTACGTATATACAAGAAAAAACTTAGTTGAATTAGCTATTAATTTAACAAAATTAAGTAATTATCGCCGAAGTTTGAAAAATTTCAAAAGGCGTAGACAGTTTATATGATAGGCTTATTAGGAAGTAAAACTTTATCTGAATTAATGAACTAGCCTTACAGTTAAATTTGATTAATTTTACGTCGTTAGAAGGTGTTGAAAACTGCATCTAATCTAATAAATGTCCAGCAGTTTTCTGCTTATATTTTGATGAAAAATACAATGTGACGGTACAAATCGCGCATATCTGTGATTTTATATAAGATATCAGGCGTGTTAGTCTATATAATTTGCATATTTGTATATGCGCGGCTACGATTGTCACTTCAATTTTATGCATTTACGTATAGAGTATGTTAGAAAAAATAACGGAACTTTTCGAATAAAAAAGAAACAACTAGTTATTTCACCAAAATTTCCAGTCCGGTGTGGTGGTGCATTATCGTACAAGAAAAATCAACTTCCCGGTGTTCGATATTCGGGCCTCACTCGAACGGTTCTCTTCCACAAACGCTCCATAACCTTCACATAATATTCGCCAGTGACGTTCTGACTATATGGAATTAATTCTCGATGTATAATACGTTTAGAGTCGTAAAATCAAATCAACATTGTCTTCTTTCGTGATTTCTGGAAACGCAATTTTGCCGATTTTGGAGTGTCTGGGGACTTCCACATAGCACTTCGGTGTTTTGTTGTCAAGTCTCATCACAAGTTACAATCGATTCTAGGAATGTGCGATTTTTTCTGGCTGTTTTGATAAGATTCTTGCAATTCGAGCAATTCTTTGGACCTCAGTTAAGGCATGAGGAACAAATCGAGCACAGACTTTCCGTTTGTTCAAATCTTTCGTCAAAATTTTGTAAATCATGTCTTTGGTCGTATTTAACTCCTCCGCTATCCATCTCATAGTCGAATTCGCATCGTATGCCGATAATTTGATGCACTTTTTCGACCAGATCCTCGCGATTGTTGTTTCTTGGGCTGCCAGGCTTTGGGTCGTTTTCCAAAGCATTACGACCACCCTGAAATTGCGTATACCACTCGAACACACACGCGTACGGAATAAAGTTATCGCTGTAAACTTTTTTCATTAATTCAAATGTTTCTGTAAAATTTTTACTGAGCTTGAAACAAAATTTAATATTAGCTTCTTGTTCCATCACATGCCTCTAACGAACCGATAAAAAGTACTGTCACTTTAAGCACTATAATTTAACTACCACTTGATCGATTTTAATGGTCGCGTTCTCATTTTGTAGAGGGGATATACAGTTTTCAGATTATATAAAATCGTAGATATCTATACAATTTAAAAATTATTTTGATATATACTGGGCGAATCAAAAGTTCTTTTGTTACGTATATTATTAATAGCTCGTATAAATTACTATAGCAATAGACTTTATATTGTAATTGTTAGAAATTATCCACGAGATAAATACAATCTGAATTACGTAGACTAACCATCTTCCAAAATTGCATTTTTTTCGCAAAGTGCTGTAAAAATATTCTTGTATAAAACTTGAGTGATGCAGTATTTGCGTAGTTAAAATGATCTTTGAACTGAGTTAACAGGCCTGTGGAAGAATTGTTACTGTAAGTTTGTCTTAATTTTGCAAAATCCGAAATTTTGCTTAATACACTACGATATTTTTCTAATACTCGAACAGTTTTCTCGTACACAGCACTGTTTTCACTTTATTCATTATTTTTAATTGTTCTACTAATGTTGATGACAGATTTTGTGATTTTTTATGGCAGTCGCTACTACTATGTAATCATCTGAATAGTCTGTATATACTTCAAATTTTATCAGGCTTTTTTCGATGACTACTGATTTTTTCTGATTGAACTGCGATACTAAGGACTTTACTTTGTAAATATTTTTCGAATAATAAAAACTGCTTGGAACCAGGTGCCTCAGAATGAAGGATTTGGTTATAAAGGCTTTCGAATGCCAGGGCAGTGTTTGTGAAATTCCCATGTCGCTTTAGATTTTTTGGTATTTGTTATTAAACAGGCACGCTACATGTACTAAACTGGAGCACTTAGTTTTATGATAACGTCCCGCATAAAGCATTGGCAACTCCGCATCAGAAATAATTACTTTGTCATATTCTGAATGTCTTCACCGGTACAATTTTATCATCTCTTATTAGCAAATGGAAATGAAAATGAGTTATAGCATAGTACTAGAATATTGAGAATAGAATATTTTTTAATTCTATAACCTCAGCACAGATTAGCAATAGTTTTTTTTATTTTTGAAAGTAGTTTTAATATTGTTTTTCGTGTGCATTTGATAAATAATTTCTTAACGTTGACTCGTTCGATAGGACTTAGTCAGGATTGTATTTTGTCGAAAACTTACAGAACGACTTTTTCTCTTCACTACCTTAAATGGTGTATTAAATTAACATAAATTCGTTGTTAGATCTGCGATCACCTCTTTCATATTTGTGTTTTTGACTGTGCGTCTAAAAGAGTCGCTTTTATCCCAACGTCAAATTTATAGAACCATTTTAAGTCTGGTAATTTATTTACACGGTCAGCAGATTTATTCCGATTTGGACACATAATTACTCTGCAATGTAATATCAAATGCTGATCGTTATCGACGTAATACAAACTCATACGTATGGGTTTTTGTTCTAAACCGAGTCATTTACTAATACAATAATCGGATATCATCACATCAAACGAAATACTTGTGCGATGATAGATGGTAGTGGAGACATCCGTACCGCCACCGCGGTTTGATGCCCTTCGGCGCTCTCATTCGGCTGGAAACAGTCTCAAAATATTTGCTATTTGGGTTATGTAGGAAAATCTATGGTATTTTATATAAAGTTCCCTATATCTAAATTGAACTTGTTGGCATATTTCTAGAGAACAGTTTTAAGTGCTTTCTTAAAACAATTATATATTGCGTAGTGTTTGATATATCGTTTTCTGCTTTAAATATTATTTAACCACCGGAACAAGAATTGCAAGAAAGGGACCTTCTATTCATAGTTATTTAAGTGGCACGTTACACTTGTTGCATTGTGAGCAATATTTCCTAAATCAAACCCAGGCGTGTTTGAGGATATTTTACATTTTTGAGTTACTCATTTGGTGTAATTATGCATTCAAATTATAATTTTAACGCAAACGCATTTAGCATTGACCTGTTTTGGCAGTTTATAGCTTTTATAAATTCATTTTCTTATAATTGCAACACTATGATAGATGGGAGGAAGTAATGAATTGAGTATTCAAGCGGTAAATATGTAGGGCCTTCCATTTGAAATAAAAAGTTGTCATAATTTCTGGTGACAGCGAAAATGCAAATAAACAGCTGTTAACAGTAAACCTCAACTTGTAAACAAAGACGTATATTTTTCAAATAACGCTAGTTGTAATCATTCTAACAGTAATACAGTATTTCATAAAATAATACAGAAAAATTGTATTTTTAGTAATGATCTTTCATTATGTAGAAAAATGATAGCCTAAGGATGTGCTTATACTTGAAACCGATAGCTAGTTAAGATACTAGTAAATCGTAATTCGTAATAAAAGTTAGGAAGTGCGTAATTTGTTATCATTTTCCTAAACTTTACTCTTGCCTTTGCAGTTAGGTAGTATTTAATATTATTTTCTTCTTTTGCAGGTACATTTGAAGACAGCCAGTAAAAATCTACAAAACGTGATTTAAAGTTTTTGTTAACACAAGTAAAGCCGAAATCAAAAATATTTCAGTATTATTGTTAGTATTAGATAGTTCCTAACAAATTTGTAAGAGAATAGGAATTTAAATTAACGTTAGAGTCGAACAATATTTTACGACACAACAAAACGAACCAGTGAAAAGAAAGCTCTAAGAAAAGAGCTCAAAATATATTTATTTTTTCAAAAGTTGAAAGTGCTTGCCTTAAATTATAAGAATGTTCGTCCAAACCGAATTTAATAAATCAAACAATAACAACGGCATAGGTCGCGTATCGCCTCAGGATGGTGTAGTAGACGGATATAGGGATGTTATCAAAGATCTGGACCTCATATCCAGATTCTGCATGCCAATTTGTTCGAAGGACAATGAAATTCGCGAAGTTGCGCTGGATGTGATCTCAAAAACCGTGGAAGGTTGGTTAGACGGCGTTGGAAGCCCCAAACACTATCGCCTCAGCGAAAAACACCAACGAACGCATCACTCGAGTAATACTTCTAACAGTTGCACGTGCTCCGATATTACTGTTGATAGCGTGAAAATTCCCCCGGAATATCTCGATCTAGTTTCGTTACATTTACCAATTATATTAAGATTATCGTTAAGTTGTCCATTTGATAACGTCAGGGAAAAGTGTCAACATATCTTGGAATTGGTCCAGGTAAGTCTGCCACTTATGCAGTTTTTTCTTTGACAGATTCCTTTATAATTCTTTTGTAACTGTTTAGTACAACTTTATTTTAACCTATTAATATTTTAATTACCCTTCCTAAGAACGCTTTTTAGTTAAATGAATTATGCGATAATGCAGAAAAATATACATATGTTACCAACTACCGAAATCCTCTGTAATATTGTTGATACATTGCCAAGAGAATCTATGAAATCTTTATACCTGTTAGGTAGGTTACCTCGAACCTCAACAATTCTATGTAAAACATTTCCAGTTATAAATAATTTTTCTGATTGTTATATATACATATGTGTCTACTGCATAGCTAAACAATCTGCAAATATTAGTATTATTGTTATATCTCTCCAGATATTGGGTATAGTAGGTTTTCTTAGAACGTTTACATAGCACTTTCTATAATTTGAACGACCTTGATCTAAGTATAGGCTTATTGAATAATAACTAATAATATTATTTTTAGTAGGTACGCACCTTTAAAGTTCATGACAAAACCCTCTGCACTCTAGCTTGCGTATAACATTAGATTAACGATGCGTACGACGGACAATGCCCTTAAACTATCAGAGAACACGAAATTCTGTTTATTTGGCATTTTATAGAAGTTCAAGAAAAGTAGCAGCGCAATTAACAAAGGAAATATGTACACTAATCTTAAGTTTCAATATCAGATTACTTACATTAATGAGAATTTGGCGCAAAATTAAGGATCTTAGTATATCTAAAATAGAGGCAAAGAATTATCTTTCGGATTTACTTGCTATAAAATCAATAATCTCTTTGTTAACTCGTGCAATTTACTGATAACAATGTTGTTATTTCCAATATTTACCGATAAATTGTTGTTTTAAATCTTTATTCGCCATAGACGCTCTCGCGTTTCTAAAGTCTTCAAAACCAGTTCTAGTGGTGTAGGTGGTATTAACTGGACTGCCTTAAATTATGCTCACAGCTTCTTATCGATTATATTGTACACATATTCAACTATTATTATTGCTAAAAACAATAAAAAATATTTTTTATTTAGTAATCACATATTCTGATGACGAAATTAATTACGAGAACTATTGTAAAAAAATGCTTGTTCCCAACTCTCAAATATGTTTTTCATTTTAAATACAGTTTATGTAAATACAGTGTAATTTCCCTTGAACGGACACCAACGGGACCAACTGAAGATGTCCGTTCAGGAGGGGTGTCCGCATAAAAGAAATATGTAGTAGATACAACAAAAATCGTGTTTTAACGAAAAATGAATATATTAAAGAAACTGGGACATTTAAATCGTATATGTATATAAGTCTTGTTTAAAATAAATAAGAAACTTTAAACTTAAGAAAAAAAGTTTATGTACTTTAGATATATACATATAATATATGTACATAGATACAGAGATGTAGTATGTAATACAAAACAATGAAATGAATAGTCACTTTAAAGACGCAAAAATTCATGTATTGTTGTTTGTCTTCTCTTTTTCTTTAAAATGGCGTCTTGAAATCGTATTTCTAATTTAGAAAGAAGCTCTAAAGACTCTGTATCTCCATGATTTTCGACAAAACTTTTGAGCTGCTTGGTCAGGGTAATAGGTTTACCATAATTTGGGATAGCTTCTGTTGGTACTGGAACCTAATCGGCATCAGAATCTTCCGAGTGTTCTTGTATTTCAACTGGATTTGCAATTTCTTGTTCTGAATCTAGATCTTCAACATACAAATCTTCATCTACGTTCAAAAAATCATTAAGGTTTTTATTATCCGTCAATTTCAATAAAATCTTATTTTTGAGGATATCTGAAAGTACACTAAGAGGCAAATCATCTTCTAGGTCAGATGTATCAGCCTCAGTTAACTGGTCTTCACTTTGCATATTTACATGATTAAATCCTGCTTTGCGGAAGCAATTTTGAACTGTCTCTTTGGTTACTTGGACCCAAGCGGTTTTTGCCAAATAAACTGCATCCAGAGGTGTAATTTTCTTTAGTAACTCAAAAGCTGTACCAGCAGTTTCAATGTTTACTAGCAGATGTTTGAGTATTAGACTTCGGTAATAAGTTTTAAAATTCTTTATAATCCCCTGGTCAAGTAGTTGACATGCTGATGTACAATTAGGGAGTAAAAGTAATATTTTTATATTATTTAAGCGAACGTCTTTCGGATGAGATCCCGCATTGTCTAAAAATAACAAAATGTTTCTTTTTTTTTAGCCATTTTCCAATTTAGATCTTGCAACCAGTCTGTCATAATTTCTCCTGTCATCTGAGCTTTCTTATTGTATATTGCAAGTTACAGACAGGTTATTTATATTAATGTTTTTAAAAGCTCTGAGTTTAGCTGCCCTACCAATGACCAGGAGTTTTTCTTTTTCACGCGCTATATTTGCACAATGCAAAATTGTAAACCTCTCTTTGGGATACTTACCCGTAACACATTTGTCCTTCTTTAATGTGAGCGTTTTATCTGGTAGAGCTCTAAAATACAGGCCTGTCTCATCGGCATTACAGATGTCTCTCGGTGAATACCCCTTAACCAAAGAAGGACATTTTTTTTAAAAACGATGAAACATCTTCAACATTAATCGAAGCTCCTTCTCCCGAAATCGCTTTAAAACTTATATTGTGGCGGATTCTAAATTTATTGAGCCAACCAGAAGAAGCACTGAATGTAGAATGTCCCAAAATCCCAAAATCAACGCATTAATACGAGAAAACCTTATCTAAAAAAATCATATGCATATCTGTTAAAGGAATCTCCTTATGCCGAGCTGCATAACACAATTTGTCAATTTTAGTACCATCACCCGTCAAAAAGCTTCTTTTTTCATACAAATTGCTGTTCGACATACATTTGTTTAGAAGGATTTGTTTATGTTTAATTATATCTGCAGCTTGTGTTTTTCCATATGAAAACGCTTGGATCAGCCCCTTACACTTAATTTCTCTTTGTTGTAAATTCCAACAATCTCAATTTTTTGTTTAAGCGTGAGAATTTTCCTATTTGGAGCCATTTATACAATGAATGTGTCGCCCACTGCGTCTTTTCCGCATAGACATCAGACTGATATTGAAAGCAGATTCAATCGAAAGCGTACACCCAAAGAATAAGAACGGTAAATCCCCGACCAACTTGGGGAAGTCCCTAATTCACGCCAGGCAGAAATGTACGACATAGGCTGCGTTTGTACCGAAAGATTAAAGTCGGTAAATCTCCGGTTTACTCGGGGAAGTTCCAGCGAAATTGGCGCGCGGCGCGATTGAGAAGTGCAATAGCAATACTCTCGATATAAAAATAAGATAAGGCGTTTCTTTTTATATTATTTTTTGTCCGGTTAAGAGAACATTTTCTCGTGTCCGCGTCCGTTCAAGAGAATGTCCGTCCAAGAAAGAGTTAATACAATGGAAATTATATGAGAGCCGGTCGGGACCATGAGAAACTGTTCGTTTAAGGGAGGTGTCCGTGTAAGAGGGGTATCCGCGAAGGGGAATTTCACTGTATATCTGTTTATAAGTAAGGGTGCCTAAAGGTGAATCTCTCTTGTATTTCTTCCGAATGAAATAATTACGCTAATTGGAAATGCCTTTTTCATATACAACCTTTTTTCTACAATCAAATTATGTGAAATATATTATTTTTTATATCAAGCATTTTAGAGTAGTGAATACTATCGGAAGGTTGGTATTGAACCAGATACTTAAATTAAAGAATTTATAGTAATTGCATATTGGCACATTAGTATAATAATAACAGTATTGCACTCAAATCAGAGCTGATTTGAATAAAATCAGGATTTTTTTATTAAAGAAAAACGACTTTTTCTTGTTATTGTCTTATATAAAAAATAAAACAAATATTTTACATTCATTTATTAACACATGACACATTGCTTAAAATATTCTTTAATGCAAAAGATGTGTATAAATATAGGAAAATGTGTCGTATTAACACAAAATACATGTTTTTCTCTGAAATTTAATAAGTCTTTCAGAGAAGTGTAAAAAATATTTCTTTTAAATTTTCCGAGGTATTACTGTAATACTTAAAACGAAACACTAATTTAGATGTTTTTTCATTGCCCAATTTATTTCTTAATTCTGAATGGACTTGCACATGTGTTGAAAAAGTTCTTTCGACATTCGTAAAAGAGACGTTTTGCACACAAAATCGGAACGATGATATCCAATACTTGATTAATCTCTAGAAATTCTTTGGAAATTTGCATCATCGAACTGCATTTATATTATGTAATATTTCCCGCGGAAACATTGTTTCGTGGATAGATGTGATTTAACTTCCAATTTAATGACTAATGGTAGGGCTCGTGCTCAAAACCGTGTATCCGGTAACACAGGTGACAAGGAGAGTCCACGTGATCTCGAAACGCTGTGTTCCGCATAATTAATAAATTCGTGTGAGTGGAGTTTACGGCTATACCTGTGAATTATGCGGATACTCGAAATGGTAGAGTTGATATTAGTTCTATCTGATTTCAAATATCCGGTATGGGGCATCCGTTTTCGAAAACCCACCGTAATGTATACTGAAGAAGGTATGTTTTTTAAAATAAAGTTTCGAAAACGTTCCGATTGAAAGAAGCAGTATTTTTATTTTTGGAATTCTGCAAAAGAGCAAACTAAAATATTAATTTTCTAAAGCCAAAAAATCACAAACTAATGTGTAATTTCTTCATGTAATGCCTAATGTAATTTCTTCCTGTTCGGAAACGAATATGCGCCTGCCGTCCTAGAGCCGACTACTTGAATACCCAATTTCGGGTACCACAAAATGATTGTAGAACAGAATAGATGAATACCCTGAAAAAATAAAATAAGACACATATATATATGGTATCAATGCTTAAACTAACTCAATTGCCTGTAAAAATTTTATTTTTTCGAAAGAAATCATGCATTTTATCAATTCTGACTTAAACCTTTGATTTTTGGATTTGTTCAGCAAAATATTTAACAAATTTAGCAGACAACATAAAATCGTATTTATGCCTTACAGGTTAATAACCCTTTCGTGAATGAAAAGATAATTTACATTAAATGTGCCTATATTCCATTTTTCACGTGAATACATTTTTATGTTATGGGAACATTAATAATTATAAAAGAGGTGAAATCTAAGATAATTATTTAAAAATATTATTTCAGGGTGTTGATTGATAGAATTTAATACACGTGAATTCGAAAATGTTATTTGCAGTTTAGATTTCCTATATTAGTTGGATACGAAATATAAATACAGTTGAATTTTGATTATTTTAAAGGCTTTCGGGAGGTTATCGATTGATAAAGAGATTATTTTATTTTTAGCGAAATATAGCGGCAAATATAAAGCTTCATACTTGATTTCGCTGATGTACTGTCAGCTTTATAGCCTTTCTAAGAAGTATATTGATTTGGGAATTCCTGAAACTACAACAAACAATATAAACTATATTAGTAGACATCTCTTATTACTGAAATTACGCGTATTCACTAATTATGAACTTACTAATTTCAACTAACAATAATTTTTTCCCTTGATCCGTTATGTCGATTTTTATCTGCGACGTCTCTCTTACATGCAGTTTTGGATTTCGTTTAATCGAAAGAAAATGAAAATTTGAGATTTCAGGTTATTTAACTTTTTTCCTTAGATATATTTTATGCTAACAAGGTTTCCGTTTTCTTCTGACGTCAAGTAAATAACGACATCATTAGCACTATAATTTTTTTATTGAAAAAATTAGCTTATAAAACCTTTAACGTAGGAATGCACTTTATGTTATGAAGTATTTGGTTCTTGTCTGGTTTGAATATGAGCAATAATAGAAATCATAGAAATTTGCAGACGTATTTCTTATCTATTAGCGGATTAAATATAAATTTTTTATAAATAAATATATTTTTTCAAACACTACATATTTTCGAAAAGTTTTCGAATGGATTGATTTTTAATTATTTGTAAACCGTATCTTTCTGTTTTTATTAGAACAGCGTAGATTTATATTTTAAATAGAACGTTTCCTATATTTGTCCACTTTTGGATTTCTTATGGTTTCTAAAACATATATGCATGTAGTTTAACATTGATAACTGCAAAGGTGAGATTATTTTAAAACAAACAGTTTCGAATACTAAGTTCATAATTAGTATTTAGTATTTTTTATATTTGTATATAATAATGTACTCAACAGTCGGTTGATAATGAGTTTGCGTGCCGTAAGTTGAAAGATTTCTTTTCTTATTTCTTTATCTGAAGGATATAGTTATTTCTTTTTAAAATAGGTATAAACATCTACGTATAGCCACGTTATCATTGGTCTTTGGTCCTTACTCATCATCGCGAGATTCTGTAGTGCGTGTGTATTGAAGACTATAGTAGTGCTTTTTGTAATTGCGTTCCTTCCTTTCCAGTTTATATTTTCTTGTTAATAATCATTTCTTTCAAATTTAATCTTTTTATTTTGATACAGTAATCGTGTCTCCTGTTGGTACTTTCTCATACTTTTCCTGTTTTGGATTTTCTATTCGCATGTGTGATTTTCTTCTAGCTTAGTGCGTGGGAATATAATTACTAACTGCCAATTTCATATTGGTCATATTCAGGTTCTTTTCTACTTTACAGCTTTCTTTCTACTTTGTTATTTTTTTACTGACTATTCAATATTTAGCCCTTTTGTTTTCTCATTTACGTCTTTTCTCTGTGTTATTTCTTTTTGTTAATTTCTCAAAGTTATATACTGGTTTTAGAATGCTGCTTTGTTGTCGTTGTAACTTATTTATATTTTGTTTCATACTATTTCCTTGTATAGTTATTAGATAATTCATAAGCGATGTGAAAATAGCAGTTAAAAATAGCATTCTTCGGGAAACAGCTGAACGCTCAGTGGCATCCGTAGTATCGACATAATTTAAAATATACATGAATACACCTCTACAGCTTTCCGTTGAGCGAAAAATGGTATTGACCATTATCCTAAGCAGGGTATGCATCTTAATATACGTACCTTAAAATTTATTGAATTATCTAAAAATCCCAAGAGATGAAATTTAATAAAATGTCAACCACAGAAAACATATCTTCGTTGTTATTCACCGGTCCACAAATCGCTGTTGCAGTTATTAACTAACAGGAGTACTAAAGTATTAATCTGATTTTCCTATTTCGCATAACTCTGTATTGTTAATTTCTTCTATTTGCTTTACATTTTGATTTATTTTGATGTCTAATGCAGATGTGTGCATTTTACTAGAGAATGGCATGTATTCTGTCTATTGAATGCTAATAGGTTGTTATAAGATTCCCCTATTATAGCTAGTGTTCTTTTTTTCCTATTATCTTTATTTTCACCCCAAATCATGAATCATGTCACATATGCGTATGCATGATTTCACCTGCTATATTTAGTTTTAACATCATTGATATACACAGAATGGGAAACAGGTTTCCACCTTGTAGTGCTCCATATTCCGGGTAGCATTCACTATTATGGTATTTGTTTTGCGACTGTTATTTGTTTCCTTCTCTTTTATTCCCATGTGTTCAAGCTTTTCAGCTTTCTTTATATCTATACATATCAAATCATCTTTCAGTTTGTCTTTTATGTTATTACTAGAATATTTTCGAACACCATGTTGCGGTTGGTGTATTTTTACTTATTCTGTAACTAGATGTTGAGTTTCACTTTGGATATATTTTATCCATTCTCTATTTAAAGTTAAAAGTAATGAAAGCGTGCAATATTCCGCTTTCAGTTTATTACGTTTCTTTATGTATTGGAGTGATCATAGCTTTTTTCGGGTATTCCAGATATTCACAAATTCTGATTACATTGTATATAAGTTTTGTTAATACTTGAAAAAGTGCTTCTTTGTTGTGTTTTATGTCTTCAGTTTCTTTGTTATTAAATTCCAAGTTTTTGATGCTTCTTCTCTACATTTTTGAAATTGTTTTTGTGGAAGTCTTTTTTCGTTTCATTTGCGTAGCTTACTGATACTCTTGATATTTACTGGTGGTGGGTTAATTATGTGCGTACTTGGTATGCTTTTTTTGTATAATTCCTGTCATGTTTTAATTTGTTTTACTACTTTCTCTTGATTTTTTTCAGTTTTATATTTTCCACTATCTCTTGAAGAAGATTGTTGGGAGCCTCTCAATATATTTCATTCTAGTATTTTACTTATATCCTTTGTTATGCCTTTGTAATTTATCTCCATTTTCTTAAAATATTGATAGTGCTGCATTCTTTTCCGCTAATCACCTTCACAATGTTATGATTTGATGTACATACCATAAGCTTCTACTTCTACTGTAATTTTGATACCAATATTCGTCATGTCTTGTTTTTCTGTGTGCAATACTTCCTATAAATTTTATTTAATACTTTGTAATTGTTCTTCGTGTATAATTTAAAATATTCGTTGGTTTCATTGCCACTATTTGCTATATCTATGTTGAAGCCTCTCCAATTAATATAAGTTTTCGTTTGGTATTATATTATGTTTCAATATCTTCTTAAGAGTGCGGAAATTTACATTTGTGGTTTATATATTAAAGTAAAAGCTGTCTTAATATTCTATTAAGAAGGATATTATAGTCAATACCTCTTTTGATGTACAGCGTTATGCCTCCTTGCCTTCCGGTTCTGGAGTTATACTGCATCATAATCCTTTATTTCATTAAATGGTTTGAGCCAAGTTTTGATGAATGTTAGTATTTCTCTGAATTGGTTTTAATACCTCTTATGTTTTGCTTATATAACGTATTCATTTTTCCTTGTGATATTGTAGTCTATTTTCAACATATTAGTTTCTGCTTTTATTTCGATCTTTTGACTTGTTTCACTTTCCCTTATATACATATCTCCAGCTAGTGTATATGTGTAAGTATTTTTTTAGCGTTTTTATTTCTCCGGTATTTTAAAACAGATTGTTGGTTATAATTGCTAATTGCTCATCTATATTGGTAATCTTTCGCAGTAATGGGATCAATAGTTTTCAATTATTATAGGATTTCTTTCCTGTTTTATCTTAGCTGAGTATACTTAGTTTTTTCGTTGTTATATGTACAACTTCTACATTTTCCTCTCTACCTCGTTTTTCAATTCCACATATTAAAAGTAATCTTTTGAATCATCTGTATCAGCAATAATAATTTACAGTACTATGCAAATGCTTTCAATTAATGAAATTTTAAAATACAATTGCATATCAGTTGTCATAAAGAAACACCCACGTCTAACAGTTGCTTTTTAGGTGACACAGATGATATTTATGCAATTTTGTATTTCGGGTATATCTTTGTACAATTTTGTAGCGATTGATATCCATATGAAGTATACCCATATGTTTAATAAATACAAATTAAATATAAGTTGATTGAAAAAATGATTCGATTATTTAAATTAATAATTTTAAATTTTAAATAGTTTGCGCTATCAGAAGTAGTAACTAGATAATACTAAATGCCTCGAATATACATATTAACGTTGCTTATCTATAATGAGTATCTATTCATTTATAACCATGACCAATTGAATGCGCGAACTTTCTATTTTGACGAACTCGAGTACTGTATAAACTCTCTGGACATAAATTAAATTATGTTTTTGTCGTATTTGCGCGCTCACCCGAAGGCTCCGACGTCGCCTGTATCTAATTCACCCATTGACCAAGTTAAACTGGTGTATTCGTACGGTAACTTGCTATTAATCGTGTATTTTATATTCCGAAGTCGTAGGTTTTATGCTAGGGAGGCTCGCACAGTTTTAGCTACGGATATTTTATGCTATAAGTATATTTTTAATGGATGAATGTTTTATATGAATTTGCATTCGATTATTAATTAGTTATCGACTAGTTTCTAATTTGTTTATCTTTATTTTCCGTTATCATCTTCTTCTGGATAGTTTAAGAGGTTCTAGTTTTTCTTGCAGATTGATTTAAAGGCAACAGAGCATATGCTTATATCAACGTATAAACTAATATTACATGTACCGTCTAATCGCAAAAGCAAATATCTCTTATGCAAAATTTAGGTGGAAGTACGACACCTAACTCTTAAGTCATTTTAAACTTGTTGTTAACATTTTAATTTTAACCTTGGAAGAAACAAAACTAAATTCTTATAAAGAGGTAGGGTTTTCAAACCGAGCCATAGCTAAGAAAATAGAACGACCCCATTATTTCTTCAACAATTTTATAAAATTGGGCAATTCCTATGGCAAAAATCACCCTCCCCTTAGGGCGTAATCAAAAACTAACTCGAAGGCAGCGCTCATTGATATTTCGGTTAGTCTCTTCTGGTAATGTAACCGCGCAATAAATAAAATGTAATTTAAATTTATCAATAACACACAGACGGGTACAAAAAAATGTTATCCCGTATTGAATGTTTTCGGTGGTTAAAGAAGGTTACAAAGCCGCCCTTAAAAGAGACGCATAAGCAGGGTAGACTGAAATTTGCGCAAGATCATATCAAATGGGATCATAAGTGGAACAACGTCATATATTCTGGTAAGAAAAAATTTAACTGTCTGATAGTTTTAAATATTATTGGCACGATTTGCGCAAGAGCACTGAAGTTGCGGTGTGTAATGGTTTGGCCGGCTTTTACCCATAGCAATAAAATTCCTATATGTTTTATTTCTACACGAATGAATTCTAATACAACTTCTGGAAATGGTTTTGATAGACTTTGGTGAGCAACTGCTGATGGAGAACTGGATATGTCAGCTATACGCAATTCCAATGGTTTCATTAAAAGGAAATTAATTTATTACAATGGCCTGCTCGCTGGCCCGATGTGAACTCCATCGAAAATCTTTGGGGAATATTGGCAAGAGAGGTGTATGCTAATAATAAACAATACGATAGCGTCAAAGAACTGGAATCTGCGATAATGAGGTGTTGCAATGATATTCCTGTTTGAACATCAACCAAATTGATACACAGAATGAAGACCTGGATGTTTGAAATAGGGGATCTAACTCACTACTAAGTTAAAAAAGAATTATACATTTTTTATGTATTTATTTTATTATTTTTATTTATTAATTTGGTGTTAATGGACGTGGTAGAAATGCCACTGTTTCGAGTTACAATTGTTGTAAATATTCTCTGTATAGAATGTAATATTTTTTTTATTTTCTGTTGCATTTGTGTTTCTTTGTAGTTCAGCATTAATTTCGCTGTATAATTTGCCAAAAGAAAACCAAATATTCTGTTGAAAAGTTAATATGGAACTATAGAAATTTGGCTGGAACATTTCAAACGATAACTACTATAGTCTTCGTATTACTTCAGAAAATTTAAAGGTGGTTAGAGTAGAGCAGGAATCTCCAAATTATGGTCTGCGGGCCAACACCAGCTTGTGAAAACCCCCAATCCGGTGCGTGACTCTCCACGAGATGGTGCTACACTGTAACGGTGTAACGTGATTGAAATTTGCGCATAATTCATAATTACATGTTGGTATGAGAAGTTTTGCTCTTAGGGTAACAACTTTTGAGACTTCTGAGTTAGTGTATAAGATAAGCCCCTATCCTATATTAGAAAATAACTATTTATTGACGAGTATGACCGACCGAACCCAATTAGTGGCCGAAGAAAAAAGTTTTGTTCCAGTTTTGTATAGGTAGTTTGTCATTTATAATTCGAATAATTAGTGATAATTACTGTGTGGCTTGTGGTGTGCATTCTGTTCATAAAAATTACAAAGTTAAAACATTAACATGTAACTTATCACTAGGCATTTATCATAACTGCTATCAGACGGCCAAATAGTATTTTATAAGAGTATTTTCCCTGCGAATTGGATATAGTTAAATTATGATAGATGTACAACTCCCTTGTGGAAAAACATCTGAGAGTTTGTTAAAAAGTAAAATATTGGATTTGGGGTTACTAAAAATTGATATTCCAAATGTTTGCAGTTTTCAGAAAAGATCATTACGAAAAAGTAAAGGTAATTACAGAGTAACATATGCACAAACTCCCTAGTAAAGCATTCTGTATGACTTGTTAAATTAACAAAAATGATGCTGATGTGGCAATTTCTTGATTCGGCTGCCAAACAAATCTATTATTGCCTAACATTCCAGATCAACCCTGTTCCTTCAATATGCAAATAAATATGTGTAACTTTACGTTGGTTGCAGGGCATTCAAAATCAAAATTCTATATTGGAAGTGTAATTACTTTTATGTGTAGAAGCTGATCGTCATACGAGCTCAAATGAGATAGTTGTAGCAGTTTTTTCTTTTCGTTAAAAAATTGAATGTTTGAATTGTTTGTTAAATTGAAGTTTACTATTTCATACAACTTAATAATGGACTTTTTCCTTCGATTTATTAGCTTAGCTGTTGCAAAATATTTTAAACACTCTAATTTGCCCAGCATAATGCTGTTAAATACAGTTACTAATTGCATTGGCGAAATCACTCGCGGAGAAGGCAATGTGATCCGCTATCAGCGCCTCAAGGGGAAAAGACATTGTGGCAAATGATGCTCCTTTTTATTTTTTCAATGCTGGTATTTCCGTTTCCTTTAAATCAAATATAATCCCTACATTTATATTATTTCTATAAACGCGATTAGTTCTGTCAACCACCGACTTGATAAACAATTAGTTATTAATGTAATTAATACGTATATTAATAGCTATAGTATTTTACAAGAACTTTTAACACTTCGCAATACATGTAATTAAATGGATGCGCTAGAGCGAATAACAGATCGCTAACGTACCCCCGCCCACTTACAATTGACCATCTATTTCTAATATTTTAACGCACAGCACGATCGCGGGCGCTGTATGTTTCTATGTAAAAGGCTGTTTAATACACAAGTATTAGGTAGTGGCAAATGTAAGAAAGGAAACAGTTAGGCATTTACAGCTTTTGTATGATAATTCATCTGCCTAAATTGCGAGCTGGATAACATTTATATAGGACTCCATTGTTAAATCTAACAACGATCTCTTAGGGTAAAAAAAGCTCGTGTAATTTAGGAAGTATTTAGCATTTAAATGTGGTTTTGACCGCAAATTTATGCTATGCGTGTGATATGAATATAAATATAATGAGAAATAGCGTACCATAAATATATAATATTAATTTAGAATTCTTTCGGTTTGTTTTCTATCGTCATACTTTCTGTTTTAAATTAGTAGTTTGCGTTTGTATTGTTGAATAGATGTTTACTGGGTTTTTAAGGTAGGTATGTATGTATGTGCGTATTCATGAGAATGTTAATTTACATCCTACAACATATTTTCATTAATCAGTCCTATTTATCTTTATACGCGAAGCTTTACGCCGTTAATATTAATTGCTTCCTTATTAAATACAGTTAATTGAAAATGACTAAAATTTAATCTATAATTTTGAATAAAAGCAAGCACATCTACATCTACACTGGTACTTATATATATCCCAGTTAGTAAACTAAATAAGATTTAAAAGTAACTGTTACCGTTAATTAATAGCTTATTTATGATTTAGAATTCTTATCGGATTTCCTTAAAAAACAAGTAAATACCTTGATTTTTTATTATGGGGAAGATATTTACAATTTTAAAGAACATTGGAAAATTTGCTCTGAAAATGAATAAAATTGAAATAATTTAACAGAAATAATTACTAAGATTCATGATCAAAAGTAATTCAGCTATTCAGATATATATTGGGGAAAATAAGGAGGGAATATTTAGCAGATGATATTGTATAGGAAAGACAGTAGATGTATATTTTGAGAGCTGATTGCACGTTGCTATATTAAGGTACGTTAACTTACGTCCAATTCTTAATGGCTAGCGAGATAGACTTTTAAAGGTTGTTTAGAAATTTGCATTGATTTAGTTGAAATGAGTATAAAGCATATATATACCCCCCAATTTTCTTCTTTGGATGATTAACTCTAATGCTCTCCTTTTCATATCTTTCTTTCTCCATTTTTAAAACTCCGAAATTGTGGATACAGTAATCCGTATTGCCTAGCAATTTTGTTACCATATCCTTAAATAAACCCTTCTCTCTGATCGAGTTTTCTCTACTGAAATCTATATTGTCTCACTGTTGGTTTACGTTTTTAGTTAAGTAACTAACAATGGCTCAATTGCATCGAGTAGAATACATTCTTGCTGATATAACTCTGGATATTTGTAGGATCTGCGTAAGCATTCGTTTTCATTTTGTGTAAGTTTCAATTCATTTAAGTCAGATATTTGGAAACAGCGTTTTTGAGAAGTTAATTCCTTTGGTGGATTTCCAGTGCAATCATAATAAGTATGCAGGTCACTGCGCCGACAGTTTCACGCCGAAACCACTAAGCTTGAAAGAGTTAAGCAGATTTATCTCGTTAATAGGTTTCATGGATATGTCAGCAATTAGGAATCAGGATGGTTTCTCTATTCCCTTGTTGTGTTTCTGCGCAACTATGTAGTTTCGTGGAGTTGGTGTTTCAAATGTAGTCGTTAGTTGTGCCTTTATGGTGTCTACATCTGATTCAGGTTCATCAAAATATAGTTTTAGTGCCTTTTCTCACTAGCTGATGCGCAGTTTCATTACCCCCTTGTGGTTTGATAGGATTACCAGGCTTTGAACACACTCTCTTACTAATTTGAAGGCTTTGTCAAAAAGTGCTAATGCCTTCAAATCCGTCAGACTGACGGATAGAATGCAAATTGACTCATTCCTAGCTTCTCATAAAGTGTTGTTTGTAGGATTATTATACCATCGCGTATATTATCAAAAATTAGATTTGCGATTTTTGTTTCTACAATGCCATAGTCAGAATAACTGTACGTTTTCTGATTAACGTACCATTTTAATTTATATACTTGCATAATTGTCTCAAGAAGAGACTCCCATGGGTGTTGTTGGAGAGCATTTATTGCTTTGCTAATGCACACACAGACTAGGCTTCCAGTTCTATTATCGCCTGTCTCTGAGTAACGTGGCCTTAAGTCATCAAAAATTAGGCAACAATACGTGATGCATTCCGTTTTCCTAATTGGTGGTTGTTAAGCTCCTTCTTACATCTATTAATTCCAGATCAGTTTAGTGGACAAATTTTATCGCCTAATTGATTTGTGTTATTTCGTTATGGAAAGTTGGGGGTTTCAGGTCTTACAATTTACTCCTGTTTTTGTAAAGGGAACCTATGCTATCTTTGTAGGGTTAATTCTAATATATTCGTTTTCACACCTTTTTTTTTTGCTATTCGTAAAGCTCCTTGTATGAGTTATGAAATGATTTTTACCAGTATCTGGACATAATAGGTCGTATTATTTAGCAAGACTACCAGTTCGTATATTACTGTGTGTAACTACAAAAAGGATAGTATCCCTCCTTTTCCATTGGCATCTGCATTGATTTTTCTGCCATTATTCAAAGTTGTCATTTAAGGATATCTCGCTATCAATTTTCAATATATATGTTGGTTTCTTTTGAAAATTATTTCAGAATTATTTTCAAAGAAGAGCGCTATTGTTTATATGAATGAGAAATTAATTCCTTGTGATTTTCTTTCTATGGATGTTGTTCTTTATTGGTTCTTACTAACAAAAATGTAGTGGGGTAGAAGTTGGGAAGTCAATGGCCAATTAATGCAACTATATCTTCTTTTATCGCTCTTTGCGGAATGTTGTGTTCACGTGTTGCCCGTAGCTAATCTTTGTACCTATGATCCTGTAAGCAATGATGCGGCTACACAAATGGGTATCTCTAGAGTAAAAAATTGTCATTCGTTAGACTACTGGTGCGCGTTACTGAAAAAATTCTAATTGGGCTTGAAAATGTTAAACCTATTAATAAGTCGCGGAACTTGGATTTTAGATAAAGATCAATTTCTATATTCGCAGTTCTATAACTTCCTGAGTCTCTGTTATTATCAGTTGGTCAGCTCGTTGATTCACCCTATTTTAACGGTAACATATGCAAACTTGAAACTGGTTGATTGATATGTTGATTTTTGTTATAAGCAAGTACTCGCTAAGTATTCAGTGGTGGAATTTCTTGTATCGTCTTCAGTGTGACACTGAATCTGCCAGAATAGCAAAAAAAAATGAAATAATTACATACATTTTCAAATTCCATGGCATATTTTTATCAATATAATTCTCGCTCTCTCGGTACTGATCCATACATTGGTTATTGTATAAGTAACGAATCAAAAATTTGTATGAAATGTATATTATTCGAGAGTGGACTAAAAAGCATGAATAAAAATTTGTATTGATAAGTACAAGCTACAATGCTAATACTACCCCCAATAGATTATAAACCTAAGTATGCTTAAATGCATTGAATTATTTGCAAATACTAGAACAAATCTAAAATCTCCATTACTTGCATTATAAGTTAGTGTTGTTTGTCAAAAATTATAAATAAACTTGCAACGCCGAACGAGCAGATAAGCAGGTAAGTTCGTCATAAATTTTTAGCTTCGTGCAACGGAAAATCTTTACTGCACCTATACTCTCTTTTTTAATTCGGAGGAGTAAAATGAAAAGACGCGTTTAAGCACTAGAATTTTTCAAAGCTACTTTCTGTCGGCAGTTTTAAAACTAGGAACGATTTTATACAAGTTGCAGTTACGTAATTATTATTACAACGCAAATTTAGGAAGAAAATTTAAATATAAACGTACTTAGAAAAATACACGATCTAAACGTCAATCAGTTGATGTAAAAATATGGCGGCCGGCAATATACCAAATATCGCTGGTGTAATCTTTGCTGAAAACTGACCAACGGCTAACTAACTTACTTTTTGGCGCTTTAATTTAAAAATACTCCTCCGAATTAAAAAATAGAGTATAATAATTTGAGAAGATATTGTATAATTTAATATTTAGATAATACGGATACTTACTTCCGATAATTTCGATAAACTTGGTTAATCCACGCGTCGAATAACTCCGACTCGGATAACCAAGGCTCCTCTGTAAATAAAAAAGAATTATACCTAGCATGGTATTATCATGTGATAGATTTCCTAATTATAATTACCATGTTGGAATTAATGATGGTCATGTATTGCTACTATTGTAGAAATTACGTAGTCAATCTTGATTAATTTAAATTGCATTCTTTAATATAAAATGATTATTATGCACATACACGTAAGATCGATCAGTTTTGATTGAAATCGCTGATTTCATGATCTCTAGATATTGAGCAAAAATGCTGATTATAGTGCTATAAACGTTAGGTTATTCGTCATTATTAATTAAAATTACATGCTTCGCCAATTTTGCTTGATATTTATATGTATATATATGTACATGTGTATATATTTCATACATGACTTTTAACCTGCAATAATTCCCATTTGTAATCGGTTTTGACTGGAGTAGAAGTAGCACAATGAACTATACGCGCACCGTGCGCTGCTTGTTGCTGTAGACCTTTTTTAGAATCACAGTTTCACCGTGTGGAACAGTAAATCTAATTTAATATAATTACGCTAGATCGAGTTTCGCAATTGTCATTGCGACGATTTTTACCATCCGTTTGCATCGTTTATTACGATTTACCGCTTATGGACATTCGAAAATTCGTCGAGCATCGCACGATTTTCTAGCCATCGAACTTTATAAGGCTTATTCAATTTGTGCAATGGGCAAGTTGATAAATTGTTGTGCTCCATTTCTCCTTTCCATGCGGAAGGATTAACAATTTAGTGTTAGTAATTTTTGACTGAAGTAATACTTTCAATAAGGAAGAAAGGACATTGCTAGTCATTAGTAGAATAGCATAAACATGGATATACATATTACAGGCAGATGTACACTACCGTCCATATTAGTTCGGACACCCGTAAAATGTTGTAAACTCTACCAAAAGATAATATAATTGCTTTTATATATACAAAACATTTATATTAGGTCCTTTATGAAATTTATTGTTTATTAATTGTACAGGCAAACTTCCAAGAATATCGATTAGAGAACGATTAAAAACCTATTATATTTTATGACACAATATGGTAATTTTCAGAATATTCCTCATCGCCATAAATAGGATCACTTTTGGGACAATACTGGAGGTAATAAATAAATACTTTTTGGTGTGGGGACAGGCTACCCGAAAGTGTATTGTGTATTGATAACCATTAGTTTTATCATTTGTAGACATCAACGCATGTATCGTTTAAAAGATCGAGCACTTTCAGGTCGTAAGAGAATAACTGACGTCGACGATGACCGTATAAAATTGCTGAACTAGTGAAATATGAAACTGACAGCACCAGAAATCGACGCCGAAATGAATCGCGACCGTGCAAATAACATTTCTGTTACTACAGTAAAAAGAAGATTAAAACCTGCAAATCTTTACGGCTGCATTGCAAAAAAAAAAACCTTACATCAACAGGGAAACAGGCAAAAACGGCTACAGTGGGTAGAAACACACACAGAACACACAGAAATTGGGCAGTGGATGATTGGAAAAGGGTGCTACATCCTAATGAGTCAAAGTTTGAGGTGTTCGGACAATTAAGGCGCGTTTTTGTAAGAAGAGCGAAAGGCCAAATAATGTTGCAGGATTATGTAGTGTCAACTGTCAAGCAAGGAAGAAGTTTTGTGCTCGTTTGGCGTTGTTTTTCCTACGCCGGTACAGAAGCCTTGAAGCGAATTGAAGGTATTTTGCGAAAAGAGGGTTATTTAGAAATACTGCAAGACAATGCAATACCACTGGGGCAACGTCTAATCGGCGAAAATTTTGTATTCATTCACAACGACACCAAGCACTCAGCAGTGATATGTAAAAATGTCTTAAATGAAGAACAAGATAATGGCTCTTTACAGATAATGACATAACCGCCGCAAAGTCCCGAATTGGACAGGAGGGTCCGAAAAGTATGCCCTACACCTCCGTAGACCACCTGTGGAACGTTTTACAAGAGGGATGGACTAATATGCCAAATAGACTTCTTGAAAGACTAGTGGAGTCGATACCGCGGATTGTGAAAACTGTTCCTCGCGCAAAAGGGAGTTTCTTTGATCAACGGAATGTTTAAGAAATTTTTGTTTATTTTTCGTTTTTACTTTTATAATTTAATTTATTTTACTTTTATATTTTAATTTTAATCGCTATTGATAAAATGCAATAAAAATTTTATGAGAGTGAATATTTTCTAGTTTTTCTTTAAATTTGTTTGCGTGTTCGAACTAATATGCACGGTAGTGTATGCATTTAATATCAGTATTTTTTATCGGAATTCTAATGCGCACCTATAACTAGTACGAGAATGTAAAATTACTGTATTATTTTTGTTTCTAATTGAATATTAACGTAGTGCTCATTATCTAATATGCGGCTCAATTTTTGTTCATATGTACTGTATTTATTTTTAATTATTACTGTTAATGTTGGCACCATGCTCACTCTACGTATTCACTAAGCCATACGCGTGTACTTGGAAATTGAACCGTTTGGTCGTTTGAAATTGAAATTTATATCCCCAATTTATGTTAAACCGGACTAATATGAAAAGTACTTGGAAAAATGTTAATGAGCTGATGGGAAGAAAAACACAAACATCTGTGGATTCTTATCCGATGTGCGAACACCAGTCAGGGCAAACGGTGGCAAACAATTTTTGTCATTTGTTCTGTGGATGGGGTGCACAGTCTTTGCATAGCTGTAATAGTCTGCTGTTTTACCAATACATGAAAGATCTGAGTTTGCATTTCGAGGAGAGATGTCAGCAATCTTTTTACTTGGAAAGTGTTACTGAGGAAGCAATATTACGCATCGTGGGACAAATTTGTAAGAAGAAGGCACGTGGTGTCGATAAAATTAGAGCAGCAGACATAATTAGATATCAGCAAATATTTGCACCTGCCTTGGTTAGGCTTATCAACGTCTCCATTGAAACTGGTTACTTCCCAGACGGACTCAAAACAGCGAGAGTTACCCCAGTTTTTAAGGGAGGAGAAAGAAGCACCTTAGACAACTATCTCAATTCTATCAGTGATAGAGAGTTATGGAAAGGTATATTGCGGATAAGCTTCTGGATTACCTGAACAAATATCGAGTCATTGACAACAAACAATACGGTTTTCAAAGAGGTAAGGGAACGGTGAATTTGCTGGAAGACTTTGCAGACATTATTAATGCGAAACTGCACGAGGGTAAGCACGTAATTTGTGTCTTTGTGGACTTTCGTAAAGCATTTGACACTATCAACCACAGTGTTTTGTTGAAAATGTTGGAAAAGATTGGTGTACGCGGTCCAATTCTGAGGTGGTTCAAGAGCTATCTCGCGAATAGAAAAATAGTGGTTAGATTGGGTGAAACTCAAAGTGATGAAAAGGTAATCCAAACGGGCATTCCACAAGGAAGTATACTGGGTCCTTTGCTTTACTTAATTTATGTCAATGACATTAGATTTTGCTTTAAAAAGTGCAATTATTTCTTGTATGCAGATGACACGGTAGTGATTTCAACTCATAAAGACTTCAGCTGTGCTCTTGCCAATTTAGACGAAAACATGTTTAACTTTCAGTTGTGGGCGCATGATAAAAAGTTAACCATTAATACTAAGAAGACCACAGTAATGTATATAGCATCATCTCACAAGAGAGTTAGCAGACAGGTTGCTTTAAGAGTTCACACGAGCGATTGCTTGCATGTATTGGTGTCTACACGCGGGAAGGGTGTGCATTGTAACTGTGAGGCGTTGTCAGTTGCCTCTACACAAAGGTACTTAGGCATTACCATAGACAATACCTTTTTGTGGAGTTCGCATGTAGGTGAGATCCGTAAGAAGTTGAAATACTTTGCTTGCTGTTTCTACTACTTAGCGGATGTTGTTCCGCGAAATACTCTAATTCTTATATATCGTGCTTTAGTAGAATCGGTACTGTTATATGCAACTGTTTGGGGTAGTGCTTCAGGGTACTATATCAATAAATTACAACTGACACAAAATAGAATTTTAAGAAATATAGCCCTCTACGCATATAGATACAATTTTTCAGAATTTAAAAATACTGAAAGTTAAGAAGCTGTTTAAACTTAGACTCTATATGCGAAATTACTTTAATAGTGATCTCGTACATGTGGTCGAACATGAACATATAACAAGAGCTCTAACCCACGGAGAAATGACGATTCCTAGACACAAAAACAAATATGGCCAGAGAGTGCGTGCATTTATGATGCCGCGCTTGCTTAATGATTTACGGGTTACACTCAGGAATTTTCAGTCAATTGGGGACATTAAGAAAAAAATTACGATGTGGCTGTTATTCGATGCGTAACGCTATGATGCGTAATACTATGGGATATTGTACATGAACACAATTGTATATCTAACTTTTAACCAAATTCGTCGATGTTTTCTTATAGACCTCTTTTTCTCCTTTTGTTTGTTTCTGCTCGGTGGGCGAATTTTTGTACAGGCGCTATCACTTTTTAGGCACATGTATTTGCTATATAATTTTTTTCCTTCTATGCATTATCTAGGCAGTGACCTGAAGTATATTTTATAGATATTGTAGTCCATTTTTAAATTGTGCAGTAGTTTAAGAATAGGTATGGCAAATAGAATTAAGTTGTACTCGATTTGTATTGAGGAGAAATACAGCGTAGTAATCGTTTGCTACTGATAAGCCTCTGGCTTAGTAGCAGGACTATTTGCAGCTATTTTTTTCCTCTGTATTATGGATATGTATACCCTTGTTTATTTTTCTTATAATTAGAAGAATCGTTGTGTTGCTTAAAGTTGAATGCGGTGGCCGCGGGGGTGCCGCGTCTCACTTGTTGGGGCGGCGTGGCCTCGCGGCTTGCCGTTCTGTTGCTGGTGGGTCGGAGATGATTCCGGTCTGGCTGCGTCTGGATGCTTTCGCGGTGTCTTGGCGTGGCTGGAGCGGATAGTCATGAGTGAAGGAGGAGTTGGGGGAAAAAATGTGTTAAAGATACCGGAAATTCTAAAAATAACCAACCAAAAGTGGTTTACATCTTAAGGAGTTCAAGCTTTACACTTGAGATCCTGCTAAATTTATTTTGAACGAATGAAAGTCCAAGTGATTACTTTGTACATTTTTGCAATTTGGCAGTAGCGAAAGTGTATGCAATGCTACTCGCGCTTGCCTAGGCGTTCTCGCGATAGAAAGTATTCGCTATGTTAAATGTCTCTATTGCTTTTTGTTGCTGCCGCTTTAAGGAAGAGAAAAGGTTACCAACCGAAATTCGTGCGAATTGCGCACCGACATGGTAAACGGATCTGCATTAAACTGGCCCGTGAAACTCGTACGCATCGACGGATTTTATTTAATGCAAAAGTGTCGAAATCTCCTTGGATCGGAAGCTCAAATGCGCATGTAGAAGCGACGACAGTCACAAGCTGGCTTTGGTGACTATTCGGTAGGGCAAACATGCGCACATGTAAAAGGTTCCGTAATTGCTCCGACTACTATATTGGAGAGCTAATGCGGGTACATGTAAAAGGAGCCGTAATTGCTCTGACGACTATTCAGGGGAGAGAATAATGGCACATGCAAAAGGTGCCGCATATGCACTATATGCATTCCATATTAAGGTTAGGAGAGATCGAGTGCGCGCCTACGACAATCGGTATTACCCAACGACGACGTTATATTGAATGGCTCTAAACTTAATAATAATACCCTGAGTGTTGAATACATACATGGTATATAATATACTGCTGCGGCTGTACCTTATAGGCAGCAGGAGCTTCTAGTAAAACAAACAAATAAAAGTAAAATTTATATATTTTGTTTACACTTAGAATTCCAGGAAATATTAATACTTGACGCCATCTCCTTTAGATTTGATAACCCCTTTAACCCTTTTTGGCATACTTGACTCCCCATTCAAGTGTCGCGGTTTGGAGTTGTTGTTTAGATGTAGTGGTGTGTTTCCGCATATTTTCCTTCAAAATGTGCTACAAATTCTCAATGGGTGATTGCGGTGGCTAGTCCAGTACTCCCACCTCATTTTCTTCAAACCATTTAATGATCGGACGAGCTTCGTGGCAAGGGGGGTTATCCTGCTGGAAATAATACTGGTCACGTATACTCTGAAAAAAATCTGGTAATAGGTGGCTCCAGCACTTTTTGCAATATTTCAATGTTGCGTGTGTTGTTCATCCGTCCTTCGCATACGAACACCTTTCCAACACCTTTCGCTGTCATTCTTCCCCATATCATAATATCATCTCCATCATGCTTGACTGCGGGAATGGAACATTGAGGTAGGAAGGTCTCTCCTGTCCTACGGCGCACGTATTTAGACCAAGAAAGACTGCGCAACTGGTAAGCATTAATGAAACCTTCTACAAATTTTAGAAGTGGATATAAAATAGAAAAAATAGGAATGGTATGTTCTTTTAAGTACAGCTTTGGTACTACGGTATGTATTTACTTACATAAACATCTGATTCATCAGACCAAATAACTTTTGCCCGATCCTTTACGGCCAGTTTTTGTATTTTCGTGCCCACATTAGACGTTGCTTGCGATGTGTGTCAGTCAGGAGTTGCTTCTGTCGTGGTTTTCACGCTACCAAGAGACGATCTGTTAACCGTCTTCCAACACTTTTCACCAAAATTCAAATTTTAGGTTCACTGCGGAGTTCTGCAGAATTTCTTTCGCGGATTCACGCCTGTCTCGGAGTGATACCCTTTGAATTAATCGATTTTTGCGTTTTCTACCACTTTTCGGTCGGTTCGCCTAAGAACCAGTCTCCTGGAATTGCGTAATCGTATTCTGTACCGCACAACGTCAACACTATATACTCTTCGCAATTTTTATCTGGGAAACCCCTTGCTTATGCAACAAGATAATCTACCCTCGTAGTGCCTCAGACAATTGTGATTTTTCCTGTATCTTTCAAAGCGGCAAATACCTACTCAACCGATTTTCAAAGATAAACACGCACAAGAAAATTTTATGTCTTATATACTAGTACGCAACTTACAATTACATTATCTGCTTTAATCTGCGAAATTAATTTTTTTTTTTATAAATTTTAAATTTCGAGGGGAAGCTACTTCACCTACTTTACCTTACAAAGCTTGCAATAGTAGGAACACGAGAAACTAAATAAAACCTATATAAATAATAATTACGAAATAAAATAAGCAATCACTGGAAGGTAATATTTCTTATTAGTTATTACAATGTTTAAAATTAATCTGTTCACCATTTAATTTGAAATGACTTTTGTAATATTTACTTTTTTATAGAGTCGTGGATTGCCTGTACCTTATCCTGTGATATTGGGACCTAGTGCATATATTGATCCGGAAGAGGTAAGTGTCTGCTATATTTTTTTATACCCATTCACGCGGATTATTTCTCTAACTTGTCTCTTATTCACAACTTCTGTTGTTTGCTTAGATATTTATATGTAAAACTCAGACATTCAAATAAAAAGTGAATCTGTTGTATACTTTCGGTAATGAAAGAGTTTGTAATTGAAAATTTAATGCCGTTGTTGTATTTTTCTGAGTTGATCCACCTACATTTTGACTTGTTTATTAATGGGAGGCTTTACTGATTTTTAAAACTCTGTGGTGGTTCTTTTCCACATGTTTTTCTTAGTTGTTAAATATTGAAACTAGTAAATAGTTTGGACAATATTTAGCAGTTGGAAAATTAAAAATGAATTGTCCTAGGAGAAGATTTCACACTACTGTCGCAATAAGTTTGGATTTCAGTTAAGGTCTGCTGTAGTATAAATTTCTGTTAAGTGCTTTTTTATTTTCCTCTCAAAGTTACCACAGATATATTAATCATAACATTTTACGTACCTACTTCATTTGACATCCAGTGTTAAATGTCAAGTAAGAAAATACAAAATTTCTGCTTCTTATGTTATATAATTTGATGTATGCTATATATACCTTTATGTCCTTTCATAAGAAAACAGCATTGGTGTAATAACAAAACCATCAAGGAAAGTGTAGTTTACTTGGCAGACAGTGAAAGGTGTAATGGTCATTTCTTGAGCTATTTAAGTGATAAAGTTTGTGTATTGTAACCGTTGTAGAACAAATTTTAATTTTATTTATTTGCTGCATCCGAAATCGTTGCTAAGTTAATCGTCCGAGTATTGTAGACATTTTCTTGGGTTTTTGTATATATTATAAACGATTAAAAGTTATTGCCTCTAATATAGAAATTATAAATGAAATACATATAGTCATGATAACGGTGTCTATAAACAAGTCCTTGTAATTTTATAGTGAGAAAACCATATTTGAGACTACACTAATACGACAGTATTAATACAGGAAACATAAATTCTGTATTTAATCATTTTAATCAAGATGAATGAATGGGAACTTATGCAGTATTAGTACAGTTATTTAAAATAAAGTATTGAATTACATTATGGAATAAATGTTGCAAAACCTTTATTTGCTATATTAAATTTCCAGCCATAGTTTGTCCAAGATTTCTATTATAATTAATGCAGATTGGCTTGTTCTACACTGTCCGATAATTATTGCTGTTTTTATATTTTGTAAAGCTGGTGATGCCCGAATATTATATAAAGGCGTCTTTTAATGTTGATCGGAAGTGAAATGTATTTAAACAGATGCTGTCGTGCGCGAAATGATTATGAAAAGATAAATCTCGATGAGGGATGCTCTAATTATCAATATGAATAGTATAAATACTAGGTTGCGTTGTATAAAAAGAACCTGTTGATCTTTTATACAATATGACAGTAGGAATAGATTCTTGTTCTAACCGCAGGAGCCTTAAGGTGTAAGGTAGTGTGTGTAAGATGTTCATAGCCTTGTTACTTCAATCCCTTGCCGTAAATGCCCACGGCGAATGGTGACCCTAGATAACTCCACCCAGACGGGAATGTTCCGTACTAAATGCTGTGACCCTAAAAATGCCATCTGTTGGTTTGGGAGGTAAGCTTTTGTCGAGTGTGCTGTCAAAACTGGGGGCTGCATATGGCGGGAGATTTTAAATATATATTTATTTCCCTTTTTATGGTTGGTAGACATGAAAACATTGGTATTTTTAAACATTTTTATTTGATAAAAGTTATACGAAATTACATGGTACGAGTGTGGTATTACATTGTGCAATAATGAGTAACGGCTGGAATTCAGAGGGCCGAAATCTCCTATAATCAACAGAAGTTGGACTTTGTAAATTCCATGCCTTCATTACAATTTCAATGAATAGATGTAAAGATTTGCAATAAATTTTATATTATCAACAAAATAATTTCTTTCGAGCATATGTAGGGCGACATTAATTATGTACAACTTTCTAAATTAAAGACGAATGAAATGCTATTTGTAGGTAATTGTAAAAGATCATTTTGTCTGCCCAATATATACTTGACGTTATAGTTAGTAAATTCCCGATTTTTCCCATGCTCTTTGGAGATTCATAGAAAGTGTTAGATGGTATTGTTTGCCAAAGAAAAAACATTCCGCAATCAACTGCAGAAAAGTGTCCTAAGCCCTTTCGTGAAACATGCTACAAAACGGCATTATACAAACAAATGCTACTTCCCATTCTGATTTTATTTCTAACTGTTACTCACGTGCTAGGCCTCTTAATAGTAGTGTATATATCATCTTTGTAGGATCAGCAAACATTTGCAATTTATGACCTGCTCTTATTACACATCTTAGGATCCTGGACGTATGCTGGGGTTCGAAAAACGATGACGGTGTGAAAGTTTGTTACCGCATCCATGAACGGCACAATTTGCGTGCAACATGACGATCTAAAGCAAAGAAACTTGCAACACACTTGAAAACTACGATGTATTATATTAGTGCGAACGATTACTTATAGTACTTATAATAATACTTTTGATTACTGGCAATATTAGTAATTTAGTGACCTAAAACAGGTCAACATCACCAGATCTAAATAACTATATCATAGTTGGGGACATTACTTTTTCTAAGGACGCCGCCTAGTGGTTTGTTAAGCTACCTTAAACACTTTATCATGTGGTTTAAGATACCGAGCCGCGATAGTGACTAGGAACCATACTGGACCTGGCCGAAAATGTACTGCTACTATACCTCATCAGTTCGTATAATGTAGGCAGTGATTCATACTTCACGATATGGCACTTGCAGGGAAGGAAATGTGTTGTATGTATGAATCACTGACTACGATATTGAAACTGCAATATACATTAACAGACGAGGAAGTCGAACGCATGATACCTGCCACAATCATATGCAGGCCCTCTTACTAGTGGACCACCAAGCCGATCATAAATGCAATACGTTTATTGGAAATTAAATAGAAAATAATTTCCTTTTTAGATGTATCGTTAGTAGAGGAAATGTTCGGTATTGTACAACATTTATAATATCTCTGTTTGAGAGCTAGTAAAACATACACGAAAAGTTTATCTTTAATCGCTAGCCGAATGAGAGCGTCCAGATATATTTCCGGATATATTGTTTACAAGGCTCTTTTCCGTCATGTTACGCATTTGCAGTGTCCTAATCATCTCGTCCAATGTGCCCATTGTAATATGATTTGAGATTCTTGTGTGTTCGACTGGATTAAATATACAATTATAAGGTGGCAAACAGTACTTTTGCTCATGTTGAGAACATTTCTATGGTTTGTTCATCGTTACTAACTGAAGCAAATGATTGTTGTATGAATTTTCTTCAAACGTGATATTATTCGTTAGTTACTGTTGTATTCCTTCTTTAGTTGCATATTAAAGTTGAGTGAATCATTATGATTATCTATTCTCCTTCCAACTATTTCAGGAAATTTGTTTGACTTGTTTTCTCACGGAATTAACTCTGGTATAAAACCTTTTCTTGCACATGAAAGTACAACTATGTAACGTCTACCAAAATCACCCTCGGGAAGATACACTTTCACTGAAGGTTTCGTTATTTCTTATATTCCTATAAGTGGTGTTGAGTATTACATGTTCCTTGTTTTTATATATGCGATATATCGTATTTCCTATTGCTACTTCATCTGTGTCGATGGTGTTAGTTACTGGGCGGCGTCTAACTTTTTCCTTCATTGCATTTCGTAGTCTACCAATAGCTTTAAATTCTGAAATGAATAGGTAGGCTTCCACGGCCCTGTTTCTACGGAAGAAGCCTCCTACGACGGAGGCGAAACGTCGAGATCCCACCTTTCTCTTTTGTTATTTCTTCTTTCTATTTTTTTCGAAATTTATTGGTAATGATACGTCATACCAACGTCATTTATTATGTATATTGATCCCTTAAGTAAATGTAGATGTGTTGATATCTTTACACGGATAAACTGGGACTAACGTGCTTTAGCAAAATTAAAATATAATCTTTTTTAGATTACTAGAGCGAAGAGTGTTCTTGTATATGCATTTATTTTACAGAGGCTCGATATACCATTGTGATCAAATACGAATTGCATTTTAAAAATGAAGGTGGCTATAGAAGAGCAAATTGTGTGTGGGAGAACCTCATTAGGATATAAACAATACCGTAATTAAAGCATGGTCGGAAAAGCCGAGCGTGTTCCGACTCAATGAATGAGCTAAAATGAATTCATTAGCACTATGTTACGGGTAATGGCGATGACAACAATTTTGTTCTATTTGTGTATGTAAGTAGGCGTGTATGTGTGAGTAGCAACGCGTTGTTATCCGATTTTATTTGTGGCTGTTTCCGAGAGCATTAGTTCAGTATTGCGATGAGCCAAGAGTCAATTACCAATAAAAATTGCCTATGATGCCTTAGGGTACATAACAAATAATTATACCGTTAGGTTCATTTTTATGGTGACTGGATGTTCGCATCGTCACTCTGTCATAATTTTAACGCAAGTTAGACCGGAGATACAGCTTTGTACGCCACTCCATAAATTATGGTATTTGAAATTTAAGCCTCTCTTAACGGGCCATTATGTAATCTTTGGTATACACTATTTTTTTGTATTAAATATATATATTATTTCTTACAAGAACATGTTTTTTAAAAGTGCTGTAGGAAACTTCATGAGGAAACCCACATATGTATAGAATTACTGTTTTTGTTGTTTGCAATTTAGACTGTCGTTAACATAACACTACTCGCTTTAGAAAAGCTATTTATAAATACTTTTATAATGGTCCGAAAACATAGTTTTTGTCGATCTAAATCATTTCAACCAAATTTCTTAATTTATTAATTTTTAATTCTCTAGCTCAAGTTTATCTGTTGTTTTTCTATAATTATTGATTTGATGCACTTCATTATCGAGTGTGGTGGTTTAGAGATGTTGGAATACAGGTTGTAAAACCTTATAATATAAATTTAGGGAATTTGAGAAACACCGTTTTTGTAGATAATATTAAACCATCTAGACTTGGATACGTTTAGATTGCATCTTTGAATTTCGTTAGCTATAAGATGTAACGCGTGCAGTTCATACGTAACGTGGAAGATTACATCTTTGTTTGAGATAGAGGCGTACAAGCCACATAGTTGTGGCACCAGTGGTTACACATACGAAAACTTTAAGGGTAAATTCTTTTCTTTAACACCACCCTCGTAATTATTTCATTAGTACATATTTGTAATAGTTTACTAGCTGGTGGGAATGAAAGTGATGGTTTCAAAGGTTTTAGTGTACTTAGCAAAGAAAATTTTGTTACAATCCATCGTCCCCAGACATAATCATAGTTTTTTTTATTATATACCAGAAACAGGAATTCAATTCTCGGTCTTCCGCCACTTTTTCATATTTGCGCTGTGCACTATTCATGTGTTTCCTGTTTTCTTCCAATAAACACAGCAATGGTTTGTCATAAACTAAATGTATTATAAAGGAACGTTGTTGACTTCATGTGAGTTAATCATAAGAAGTGGGTGAAATTAAAAGCATTAAAAGGACTAAAGTCTTCCAATATCTGATTTTCTTTAGTTAATAGTAAAGCAACTTGTTTCGTGTAATAGATTTTCACAACCTAAGGCCCAGATGTTTTAGATGCAACTAAATACGTGTCTACAACAACCAGAAAGAACGTCATAGTAGCAAGAACACGCTAAATGTAAAATTAAAATTATTATTATAGCGGGGGTCCTACGGCCTTTGTCGCATCTTGCATTTCGGTCTCCACTCGCCTCTATCTTTCCAAACTTCTTCTTTTATTTTCTCATGGCTTTCTCGATCCCATCTCTCCATGATGCCGCTGGCCTTCCTCTTCTCTTTTTATACATATATCTCACTATCTATATTCACTCATTCTTTGTACATGGCCTTACAATATAAGCTGTCTTGTTTCGATTCTATCCGCACTAGTAATAACTCTTCCCCTTCTTCATCGTATATCTTCGTTTCTTACATGTTTCAATTTTGATGTTCCGTAGGTTCTTCTCAGGAAACCCATTTCGATGGTGTTTGCATTCTTTTTATTACTGTTTTTCATCTGAGAGCTCTCTGCGCCGTATGTTAGAATGCTCCACGACGGCTTTATATATTTTTATCTTTGTTTTCAGTCTTAATCCTTTAGACCACAGCAAGAAGTTTAAGGCCTGGATTGCTTTTTTGTCCTGCTGTATTTTATTACCTCCCTCACTGAGTATGTTCTGCTTGTAGATATCTATTAAACACTACAGTCATATATTCGATTAATATATATATATACCGTTATATATCCGGTCCATTTTTTATGAGCTCAGTGGTAATGCCTCCTGGTGCTGCAAAATTAAAATAATAGAATAAAATAATTGTATTTTTAAGTCGGTAAATTTCCTTATAGACCAATTTACTTGGTCAGCAAATGATCGTTCTTATTCCTACATATGTTCACGTAATTAATTAGGGTGCTTCAATATTGGTATCACAATGCACAGTGCACCACTAACGGCTCTACAGCGAAGCTCAATTGATCGAACGGACACGCAGATATTTACTACGGTGCGGACGGCTATCATATCCTGACTGATTTGGCAGCTCTACTTTTTATATTTATTTATATTAGCTCTTGTAGCAAATTTATCCGTGCTGTTTAATCGCAATCTACTGGTTTTATTGCAATCACAATTGGACCTACTCTTTGCAACAATTCAACTTATTTCTTTCGCTAATTACACTTTAAAAGAAATATTTGCAGTTGTACGATGTATGCAAATTTTTGTCCTTGATTCCGAAATTGTTGGTTTCAAAATTGCTTCATTTAGTGCAACTTCTGAAGGAAAAGAAAGTGCATGCCTAATTTAAAACGACTTTACTCACGATTCTTTTGTTTGCGGACGATAACGTGCCCGTCACAATAGAATATTGTTTACTGAAGAAAGAAGTTCGTTAAGTTACGTCTGCGCGTCACTTCGTATGATGGATAAATAACCGCAAGTGTACTCGATCCGAATACAATTCATGACATTTGACCTTATCGAAGAAGCTGATTTTATTTAAGATAATGGCACGTCAGTCAAATCAGACACACCTATTTGCAGCTGAAAGTCGAGTAAAAAAGCAATTCCTGACTTTGTAATTGCGAAATGTTTATTCTTAATGTTTACAAAATCTATTGCAGCAATTTGATTTTTTTCTGCTAAAACGAAGCAACTTAAAGAAATGAACAAGCAATTGTTAGCAATCATTTTGATAGCATAGGATGATATTTTCCAGCAGTCATACTAACTTTGCACTAAATATTACGTACATTCCTTCTACAATCAGTGCCATGAAAATATCCGTATATGCATTTGCATATTGAAATTGCTAAGTAATTTCTATAGTATCTGTTGTAATATTTTATTTGCATATTTGATGTTACAAAATTAATTGAATGATACGCGCTTTGATTCACATCGATATTATTTGAGTTGCGTGTGTAGAACAATATACGTGAACTATATTGATAGGAGCGTTTAATAATAATTGCAATTGTAAATCGTTTTCGGATTGTATACATTCAGAACTTCAAAGGTAACAATGTAATAATTACTGAAACTAATATTCTCATGGAAATAAATTCGAATATGTGGGTGTGTAGTATATAATGCAAGTATATAACTGCCTCAAGCCCGAGAATTTATGTATAAAGCCTATTCACCAGAGTTATCCATTTTTGTTTGCATAGCACTGACGTTCGAAGTGGGAATGCACGTAAGTTTAATTTGGAGCTATTAAGTTGAGGATATCAAAAGTATCTGAAAGGGCGTCAATTCAACTGTTCGCTAGCAGAAACGCTTTTGTGGCAATTCTCGGACTTAATATGTGATGGTACACAAAGTTTGTGATAAAATTATTTTGTTAGAATACACAAATGTGTAGAAAACACGTAAGTAGTACAATACAAATTCAAGAAAGGTGTATGTCGATGTTCTATCTAATCTAATCCTTATATCTGCCTATGACATATTGTTTGTAAAAAGTAGACAAGTACCGCTTTCTCGGTTTTGGAAAAAATACAGTCCGACATGAAATTATCAGCGATACAAAACACAAGTTGAGGACAATATTAAATCCACAGTAAGTAATGTGGTTAATCATAGATGAGACTTCAGACTTTTAATAAATCCGTTGTATCTATGCTAATACTTCTACTGAGTTCGCTTGGATCACCACAGCTTTATTTACTAGCCTGTACTCTGTACAAGTGTACAACAATGCAAAACTTTGAAATTATGCCAAAGAAAGTGTTAATGATTGTTACTGATGCTGATCAGAAATGTTTGTCTTCATTTGCTACACGTTACTACTTTATGCTTTACATCTTCTAACGGATACTATATATACGAAAGTGTTATTTCGGTGTGGATGAATTAATAGCACAGACCAAAGCAGCTTTTTAGATCTTCGAAATGTATTCGACTTTTTCATTCACAATCCTAACATTGGAGAATCGCGATAGTTAATTATTACATGATGGGATAGATGGTTGAAAGCTGCATTTTATTGTTTTATACATTTTGAAAGAATGGAGGATCAGGCAAAGTCGAAGGAAATTCCAAACTTCTCATGTTGCAACAGATTTGCAGTAGCAGATGCAATAAGCAAATTGCAGAAGACTTCACTGTCCTTACCTCAATCATTACAAGTTGTTGACAACGTTAAAAGTGTTTAGACAGACTTTAAATAATGAAAGAGGTGTTGGTGTCTAAGAAAAGTTTAATACTGTACTAAGCAGTAATTTAGATTTTACAAGATTACGACAGATTTATATTAATGGTACTTCAACATATCTGTTCAACAAATTCAGAGACTACTTTAATTATGCGACTATTCACATTCGACATATGAAGAGAATCGACATTAGACGTCGGACATTCATTCTCCTCATATAAACATTTTATTGCAACGGACACACCTCGTAGAATAACTGCAAAAACGTTTGTACATACATACGTATTGCTGCAGGTGTACAGCCGACCCCATTATAATTTTCTGTAGATGCATGCCTGCTGGTAAATTATTTTACAATATTATTAATATCTTATAAGCCACTAGCAATTTTGGTAAGTAAGCCACCGCATTGACGCTATCTGAGGATGCTAAAGGATCTAGAAAGGATTACAAAAAGTTCAGATTGGACTATTCTAGAAAATGTTCCAGATCGTCACTGCTAAACAAACTACTAAATGGGTAACTGTCTATTAATTACCTACTTACTATAAACTAATTGTTTTATTATTGTATGCTGATATGATATCCAATCATAGGATCAGTTGTAATTGCAGAGGAATGGTGCACGTATCATTATAATGCATAGTTAGCGTTACGGAAAATAAAGTAACATGGTTTAAAATTCGATTACTTTTATATTTTACATTCTCTTTCATTTCCTGTTTGTATTTGAATTTAATTATACTTATCTTTATATTTACTAAGGTAGAAGATGAAGCAACTCTTTTCATTCAATATAGATAACATGGCAAATTGCATCGGTGCGAATTAATTTAAAATTCCGTTTCGAATGTGATAATTGAGACAACTTAAGTAGACGAATTGTTGTCACATTCTACTTGCGATGCTAATTTCATTGGAAATTAATTTTAATTCGTGTCGGTGCATTTTAGATGTATATAAAAATAAATATTTAAGCTTAATAAAATGTCGCCTCTTTACAACTAATTGCTATTTTTTTTTCCGTTGAGAATTATATTGAGAACTTTATATGAGAAATCTTAAAAAAGTACAGGCTACTTTGCAACTACACATTTACTTAACGTGTGTATATATTTTTTGCATTTTGAGAATTGCAGATTTGTAGCGAGATATTGGCACTAATTGTTTTTGCAAACGCGGTAATTAGATTTTATATTTTTTTAATGATCTAGGTTTTGCTGTTTTAACTGTTTATGGGAGTTTTTTCTTCTTTTCGAATTCTGGTGCTTATTTCTTGGTTCGTATTTTAAATAATCTTTATCGATTTTGTGTACTTTATCAAAAGGCAATCAAATTAATCACCACAAAAGCAGAACATATAAAAATAAAGAAAATACAGTAGCAAAATATTTGATTGCGATTACTGTATACTTGACTTAAAATAATAAAATAAGGGCACCGGGGATGCTATGTTACCGTTTCTGTACTAGAATTATTTTTACAATACATCTAAATTTATAAAATGTTTTAAACTCTGCTAGTAATTTATTGTAATGTTTTTTGCCTCGGCATTCTAAACTTCTACCCTTGAATAGCAATTTGTGTCTTAATGCAGATTATGAGCGCCACCGGTTTGAAAATTGTATGCAGTATTACTTTTAGGATAAAAGTCTTCGTGCTTATGAATGTAATCTGTACCTTCGAATGTGTATTGGCAATGGAAAGTCAGAATTTTTAATAGTAAAACCAGCGCGTTGGATGACTGCATAGGTGAAACGTATATTCCCTGTAATTCTTACGATCTTCTTTTGAGCCATGAAAATCGTTTCTGCTGAGACAGATGATCCCCAAAGTAAAATACTGAAGGCCGCTCTCACTTGAATTCTAGTATATTAGACATTTGTCAGAATATAGTGCTTTAAACTTTGTTTTAGGGCTCTACAGAGATACGTTTGGACTAAGATTGTTGCAATATTCATTTTAGAACATACTTTTTGTACCGTTTCTTTGTATGAAAGCGTATTGGGTTTGTATTGGTAGAGAACCTGTTGCCTTTTGCGTTTGGAATTGTTAAGGACTCATTTCTCATCTACACTCGCCGATCAAAAAATGTTTCTGCGTTACGTTGTTATTACAATTATAGGTAATTGAATGATTAGTCTTTTCTGCTGGCAGCGTATGTAGAACGCAAATACTTCTGTCTGCCTAAAATACATTTGAATTGGCGAACAAAGTATGTTAAGCTTATTCCATAATCCTCGGATCGCTTGTCAAGGATTTGCTTCCACTTCTGTTCATTATCAAGTGACAGTAGTCTTCCGGAACGAGGCAGGTTATAAAGATCAAGAATAAATATTGCAAATACTTTTTATAGTTTTTGGCCTTACACCTAGAGAAAGATGTCATAAAAATGAAATTGATTTGTAAAACAAAAGTAAAGAAATTACTGTAAAGATATCCTCTTTGTAATTAGCATAGGATGGAAATAAAACTAACAATAACGGCTTTGTGACCCAGTGATAAGAGTTTGGCAATTCAGGTGTGATGCGTCCGAAACCAGGTTCCGACAAGTACAGTGGCGGTACTTTTCGGACGGCTTCGGTACGTTCCCGAGTCACCATTCGTCGTTGGGAAGATAATTAAAGGCGCTTCACCCTTAACAGCGAGAGGATGTAGTAACAAGGTCATGGAACAATTTACACACATTTGTTACATTTTTAAGGCTCCTGCGGTTATGATAAGCTAAAATAGCTTATAACCCCCTTGGGTTGATCGTCAACAATATTTATGTATATTTAACATTGGGCGAGCCGCGTGAGGAGTGAGGCTACAGAAACGAGTGCTTTCGCAGTAGCGTACGGCTCGGTTACTATCAATATTGTATGCCCATGAGTACGCAGTCGTTCATGCAGGCTTAGTGAGGAAGGAATATGAGGAATTATCTACTTACTCAGATGGCGCTCGCGTCCCATTTTATTCGCGGATATTTGTAGGATCTTTAGTTTTAATGTAAATCAATCAATTCCAGAGCACCTAAGACTTAGCGATAAAATAGACAGATGTAATTTCTCAATTACTATAAAGGTATCGAACATTTTTTCTTCAGAATGGGTTTCTATTCAAGGAGTATATCATCCATTCTGAAATGTTATATAAAATTGTAAACATTTCTATTCATACCTAATTAATATATATATTAATTATAATAAAATACACAATTATCAATAGATTATTGCAAAGTTAATTGGAAATATCTAGGTTTCATTCCTTAAAGAGGAATTAAAGAAACATCGATTTAATGAGCACACAGATATGAATATATGTAACTAGTTTAAAAATGTCTTAAATTCTATGTAAACTACTAAGAGAACATCATACTACCATTTCTTAATAATAATTTCAAACCTGTAACTACTGTTTTTTCTATGAGAGGAGTTCTTCTGAACTTTCAATTAATTATATTGTAAAATTGCTTTCTGTTATACACGTTTACATTAGTATTTAATTGTAGGTGTTATATAATTTATACTAAAGAAGAGGACCTATGTGTAATACATGCATATTAAATACGGTTGACACACCCGCTTGTAAGTTAATAACATATCAAGTGACCTTTTCGAGTAAATTATTACGCCTAAGGGGCAAGTAGAAAACGAATAGGATTAAAACGGATTTGGGTGCATCGCCGTTGCTAATGTAATAAAATCGATTTTAAGTTAGCGGGATTCCTCCGTGTACCGGATACACGTTGTATTAATATGTTTTAAAATGAAACAAGTTTTTTTGTACGCGATAGAAGAAAATGTTTATTAATTTATCGACTAAAACGTTGAAAAAACCGACTTTCTTCACGCGCGGTTGTCAGCAATCACTTCATTAATTATATGGTCAAGCTTGGAAATAGTTTTAACGGTACTATAAGTCTTGACATATCATAATGCAAACTATATTTTCTTTATGCAGGATGTGCAAAAAATATATCGCAAATTGCCTTTAAAACATGTAAAGGAATCGACAAATTTGACATAATTGTGTTACGTAGTATTGTTTGCGTACATGACTAAATTTCTACTAAATTAACTACTATGACTGAAACTTAGGAGCACAGTGCGTATTCACTTCGATTTGAATGTAAGATATGTTATAGGTATGAATGTATTCAGTGCAGAATGAGTCAATACTAAACTAATATGTTAACTTTATCTTGTAATATTATATATATACGCACATTGCTGATTTAAGCAACATCGTGTACAACATAATAACTGTTTTCTTGTACAACTTATTTGAACATTTTCTCACTTACACAATGAATGAACTTAGTCATAACTAATGAATAATGAATAAATGATGACGAATGAGTAATGAACAACCTTGACTCAAATGACGTTAACTGTTGACAGTGCCCTGGTATATCTGTATTTCCTAACAAAAAAAGTGTCTCCATCTTTTATTATATTTATTATTCATTATGTACACTTGACTATCCATCAATGGGCCATATAAACTAAAAGAATGTCCTGATAAATTTTTGGAATCTCTTAATATTTCATTGAAAGGAACTGATGATAATTGAAATCTAGAATCTAGATATTCTGAGCTTAACATTTCAATTGCTGTTTGAATCTTTGTTCGCCTGAAGCTACAATTTGTTGCAAAATGGCACTAGCTATTTGTTTATCTAATTCTAGCTTCTTGGTTTTCTGTCCAGACTTGTTCCAACAACTGAGCTTAAAGCATTACTCACTGCTACAATAATCAGCACCAAAATTGAAATTGCTATTACCACTCAAACTTCCATTTTTATTAAATTTTGTTTTTTTATGTATTGTATAATTAGTTTCTTAACTATCTTTCCTTTGATTTTATAGTAAGGATTTACTTTCAGCATCGTCATTATTTGACTGCTCTTCATTTTTACAGATTTTCCAATTATTTTTAAGTCTGTCAACAAAATATTGCTAATCTATATGTTCTACAAGTTTTGACATATTTTACATGTTCGCGGAAAGGTTGTTGGCTTCTACAAATAAATATCCTGTCAGCTTTTTATCATTTTTAAATTCTTGCTCAATATTTTATCCGTGCTTTCTTATGAAACCGAAAATAACGCTTTTGTAATGTTTAGAATATGTCAAAAAACTTTTGATTTTTATCAATCCCGATCGAAGTTGGATATATTGTTTCATGTTCTACATTTAGTATCCTTACAATAAAGATCCGCCCCAAATTGCCGAATTATTTTTTGAACGGCACATAAATAACTATTTTGCTTATTAAGATTTAATAATTTTATTCATTAGTTTTTTTTTGTGTTCTCTAAGTTCATCAGTAAAGCTATCAGTTCTTAATTCTTGGTACGTCGCTTGGTCACTTAAAAGAATATTTAAATATGGTTACTTTATAATACTAGAACATTTATTACACATACTATTCCTAGAAACTATCCAAAACTCTTCTTATGCAACCTTCTATTCATGTGAGTATAGATGCAGTCATCTTCACAAGATTCATAATTGCACATATTTCAGATGTTTTTAATGTTTGGTATAATGAATGAATGTTTTTTTATTATCGATTAACATTCAAATGACTTCAGTTAATAGGTATAGCAAATTAATTACAAAAAATGTATTGCATTCTTTATTATGTTTAATGGACTTTGTTACTACAATGCTATTCAATTTCATTTGCGAACTTTCGTACTATTAATACAGTTTGAAACCATGAATAATAGGATGATCGTTGATTGTTATAATATTGTTTTTACTATTGTTGAAAAGTTGCCCAACAATTTCATTGCATTGCTCTGCAGTCAATTGATCTAATTTTACTATACCAGACGATGTGGCAAACGACTCGGTCTGGTTTCTTTTTAATGATTCATTTTTCTCTTGAGACTTTATTGTTTCTTTATACAAAATTTCAGAAGCGAAGAAAATTAGCATTTCATCATCATAATAGATACATCTACGATACTTTTTGTCGGCTAATTTATTCTTAAAAGGTTTTAGAAACTGCCTCCTTCTATTAAAAGCTAAGGTCTTGGACGCGTCGTTTATATATTCCACATCTAAAATAAAACAATCACAATCGGTTAAATCGAAATTGCAAAGGTAAATGTACTTTAAAGCTAAGTGAAAATAAAATATATAAGAATGTACGCATAGTAATTTAAAAGATGTAGTACCTGCATTTAATTCTTTGCCAGTCAATTTCTGTCCACGTTTCATCATAAAGCGTTTTTTGAACGTAGCTGGTAATTGTTCACATAGAATTTGATGGGCTGAAGTAGTTCGAAAGAGATGTTCATTGAATGTCCCTGCCATAATTGATAAACTGCTACTAACTGCAACAAGAGCTTTTGGACTAATGAATTAATAATATTAATGACTCCTTGCATTCTAAAGCAATTGCTCATATCGCCTGTATAGAGTTGCGGAGCATATCTAGTGTTATGCATAAGATAAGACTAACAACGTGATTCCATCATAGTAAGCAGGCGTACATAAATGAATGAATTTTTATATTTCCAATGTTATTGTAACTTATTGATAGAGACAGCAACATACAATAGGTAGCACAACGTTTTGAATTACCCGTTCTTCTTATGAGTCGTATTACTATTATGGTTTTATATTGAAAGTTGAACTGGTTAACTGAAATTTTCTACCTTTCATTATCTGGTGATATTATACAACATATCTTTTAATAAACAAGAAACTATAAAAAATCAAATTTACTAAGTGAACTCACTTGTGTAAAATGAATGCACTTCATTTACACATCTTATATTTAATTATATCCTTTTCTTTGTCTAAAACTGCAATAATTTGCAAAGTTAATATATCTTAAGTTGCGCATTTACTTCCTGATTTGGGCTGAAATTTGTTAGGTTTTGCACTTTTAAGGTATTTCGATTTAAGATGTGAATATATCCAAGGTGAATTAAAACTGTTGTAAGAGTATGAAGAGGAAAGTTATATAACATACATAGATTTCTTCCTCTTATCCACTCCAATACTTTAATACCTTTTAATTATGAGAAAAAAGAAATTAAATACATGAAATTTAAATTTATTTTTTATTACATACCGCAAATATTTGAAATGGTTTCCATTGTTTTGGAAATAAATTCGAATTATCACATGCATGGGTAGATATTTCTCGTGAAATATTATTCTTTGAGAACATTGGTCTATTTCCAACGATGTATTATATGTATTCGGTTATCATTATTTTTATTAGTGTGACGACCTTAGAGATAGGGGGATGGTGTAACGAAATTTACGCCATCGAATCTCTAATTTCGATTGATGGCTATCGCATTCAACACTTTTTCCTTCATTTCTATTAAAGACTCGTGGCGGGAGGCACTCCTCCATTTGCCCGGCTGTATTTATTCATTTGAGTTTGCTTTGTTTTTCATCTATTGCACTGCCATGCGTAAAAAGTCCATTACTTTCAATATTTCTATTGAGTAATTAATACGAAAGTGTACTCTATTTTCTTCATTAAGCACATTCTTTACTTGGTCCTGAGATTATATTTAACATTTCAGTAATTGTAATTTTTCTGATATATCTTCGGCGGTCTTTATCGCATCTACCCCACAGCCCACTTCTTTCGAAATGAATTCGATAGGCGATAAGTCTGGCGGTCACGTCATTCTTAACAATCCCCTCTCCCCCTCACACACTTTTTTTAAGAAATCTATATAATTTTGAAGAGTTTGAGTCGTTGTGCTTCTCAAAAATAAACCCATTTTCGCAGAGACGATGGTAGAAATTTCCAAAGTTTTGTTTAAAAGAATCATTTTAATTCAATAATTTTATTTGTAGTAACCGTAATTTCCCATTATTTGTAACAACATGCATTAATTACAATTAATACATTATTGTGTGGACTATGGGCTTTGTACTTCATTCTTTTATAAACAGTATTTGTTTGTTTTCTTATTACTAAGTCTTGCTTCTATATTGATGGCCTATCAGTACATATACAGTTCGTACAGTGGTGGTCTAAATTAATGTCCCTTTATTATTACGGAGAGAATATCAAAACTACTTTTCCTGTGACGCCGTAGATAATTCGCCTTCTGTCGGTTCTTGCAGGTATAAATTACTATTATATTATTTACAGAGCGTATATAAAAAGTTTATTATCGTTTACATACATTATCGGACAAACTTATTTACCCACCCTAAGAAATAATCCATCAGTAAATTACTATCTGAAGAAGAAACTGTAGTGTCATATTTAATAAAATATTCTCAAACAATGAAATTGATAATACTTATTGAACAATGTAATGTATGCGAGACAAAAATATTAAGTATTTGTTTCGTACAAATGCCCTCCTCGACCCTTCATTCCATTTCAGATCCTTTCCCACTACGTTTATTTTTCTTAGAATTTAAGGCGAAGCAATTACAATAGCTATTGTAATTTTTGAAACCAATGTCTCAATTCAACATTAAAAATTTTATGGGCATATATGAGATTGTGCGTAAAGTATATTATTTCTTGTTTAGACCAATTAATAAATATAATTGCCGAGACATTTGTAAATATAAATGTAACGATTTTGTGAAATGAAAAAATAGAAACTGAAATTCAAAAGGAATATAAATGGTATATTCATATTGAGGTTGTCGAAAATGCGGCGATATATTGATCTCGTTTTCTTAAAAATCATGGCTAAACAGAGAATTATCCGAAACCAGAAACGTGACTGTCGCATGCGGTATTGTTGAACAGAACCACGGCGTATTAAGGCATGTTAAACTCATCTAATATAATACATATAAAAATACCCAGTAACTTACAAAAGAATGTAAGTGTTATCGATTCTTGAAGAATGGATATTTACGTATAATCAGTAAAAAGCAATTGAATAAAAATAATATCGAAGAAACATGCGACACGGTAACCGCACAATAGTAAACACCAGAGGTCATAACTTAACGGTCAAGCAGCTGTCAATAAATAATCATATAAAACAGAAAAAAACGGATGTTTACATGAAACCACAAACCCGGAAATAAGTATACTGTTTTATCAAGCATATGCTATTCATTATTTATCTTCTTTTATTTGCTATGATTTTTATAGAACGTATGTCGCGACTCAATATAAGGAACGTCTATCATCATCATATTTTTATTGCACCCTTTAGAGGAAGATAAATGATCAACTGGATTTTTATCTTAAGTGAGAAAAATGTCTCCTGACTGCCACAAACGGAATGAGGAAATAAAAATGGTGTTCTAAATTAATTCTCTCTAATTATTTAAGATGCATACAAAAGTTGCAGTAATGTAAGATAGTATTTTCTAAGTGATCTTCTGATGCTGTATGGCCGGTATTAATTCTCTTACCAAAATTTTCAATAATACTCTAGCATTGCTGTAGCCCAGTTTTACGAACACCATCAATAGTGTTTCCGTTAAGGTTATCCATAATTTTTGGATTGTTAGCGTTAATTTTTTGCTTGAAATAACCCTAAAAGAAAAAAATCAGAGGCGTTAAATCGCATGATCTAGCAGGCCAATTGATGAATTATTCAGTTACTAAATCGTTGGTGTAAAGCGTCTCTAGTTTCTGAGGTTATATGCGATATGGCACTGCACAACTGAAACCACATGTTCTCAACATCCGTATTTCCCAATTCATCAAATAAGAAGTTTGTAATCAATGTGGCCTGATCGCTCCACCAGCCTAGAAACCGCAACAAATTTTTCGTAAATGATTTCTAATTTTTTTTTTTCGTGTATTTTATTTACTCCAGATTTATCAATTTTGTTTGTTTATATGATTTTGTTGGAAACATCATCATCCATTCTCGTTGTGTGGTCCAATCTACGAATTGATGACGTATTTCAATGACCGCTGGTGTTATTTACCTGAGTTTTGTACGTGCTGAGTACAATTGTTTTGAATTCTCAATAACACTTACGCTTACGTCTACAATATTTTCTTCTAAATGACTACTACAGTACTGTGTTTGCCTTTTTTCATCCCTTACCATATCAAACTTTAAAATTTTGTTTAAAATTCTTCCAATGGCGACATGTGATGGTCAAATTTCTTTTTGTTGCTACTCAAGTTGCTATCAAGCTACTGAAAGTTGTTTTTTTTTGTATTACTGTTAATATTCTTGCTACTCGTGTAACAATAGCCATTAAATTGCCAAAGATGTGTAGTTTTTTTGAAATGAATACAATTGTAAAGCCAAATAATTCCATTTTAGAAATGTTAAATATCTTTTTCAAACGGAGTAAGATTTTAAGTATCTCGAGTCATAACTTAATAGAAATAAAATTTTATTTAACAAGAGGAAATAAAAGCTTATTGATTATTTATTATTTTCGCTAATTTAATAGTTTTCATGTTTAAAGTCCTGTTATTTCATATTTCTGTAAATATATTTCTAAATTAGTAAGTATATTATTAATCAACGGATACATCTGTTACAGAGGTTACCATTCCTTAACGTATATGTAACGTACATTCTGCAACATCTGAATCATTTTCGCCAGGTAGCAGATCTATATTAATAAGACGAGAAAGTGCATTTTCATTATAGTTCTTGGAACTTCTACAAGCAAAGGATAAACGCTCAACTAGGGCAACACAGAGCGAGAATTGGAAATCAGGGGATATGATTATGGTTATATCCATAATTATAATATATATATATATAATCACCAGGTTTCAGGTTTTTGATTTTGACCATCCCTTTGCCGTTGCTCAAATTACCCTTACCATGCGTCTAATCATAAGAAGGGATTCGATGGAAGGTGTTTGTAACGTTCTCCCCCTAATACAATCGAGTACTAATAATCATTATAGTTCTTGTACAATTTATACCATTAAATACCCAGTAGTATGATACTTATCTACATTTGAAAAGCTTATGATTGAAAATGTTACATATTTATTATTGTTTTTTATTTTTACAAGGTTTTGGTGGTGGTTCGACTTTTGTTTATGTTGAATCGAATTATTTGAAAAAAGTTTAGTTCATGATAACAGTTTTCAGATATACTACGAAAGGAATTGTTTTTCTATTTTTCGGTTGATCGGGTTTCATTTTTGTTTTAATTTATTATTTTCCACGAAGTATGAACTTTTGATTCTGTTCGTTTCATAGAATCTTCATTAGATAAAGGTATACTTTTGACTTCATTACTGATAAATTGTTTTCTCTCCAACGAGAAATTGCTTCGATATACATATATATATCTTAATTTTGACATATATTCCGACGAAATAATTTAGTCGATATAAATCTGAAGATCTGGTTGCCCAAAATATCTCCATGGTAACCGATTCATAAATTAGGAAACTGGTTAGTTAGAATTGTGTGACGCTGAAATATGATGATATTGTAAGGAAACGATGACTTGTTTTAATAATAAATTATCAGTATTTATGCACGTTTGTAAGATTCACAATTCCTATCGTATATAATGATAGTTAGTTAGAATTAGTTTTTTATATATTCTTGGCGTATCTCATTATTACTGTCATATTATACTGATTGGATTTTTTTTAATGCATCGCTTGTTATGCTAAATGTATGGCGAATATGTTATATAGAAAATCTTTTTTAAAACTTCTAATTGAAATAATTAAATGTAAGATCATAATATTTAGTTATCCAAAAGTAGCAGGTCATTTATATGGGTAGTTCTACTGTTTTGACCGAGTATATCTGCACAAAATGGTGATAGAACGCCTCAAAAGATACAATTCACAATTGTATTATTTTCCGTGCAATATGAACTTAAGCAAACAGCAAATAAACGAAAACTGATTCTATTCTAACGTTAGAATTCTCGTTAGGCAAAAGTTTACTTTCGACACTATCATTGATACAATGATACGTTTTCTTTTCTTTAAAGAGAGGTTGCTTATTTATTCATAAGATCATGAGTCAATAAGTAAAGGAATACGACGAAACATCTTGTGAATTCGTTTTTAATAGTTATGCTTTTATTTAATTGTTTACTAGATATTATCTATTAAGTACAGTATTGTAACAAAATAAAATGTTTGTCATGTTGTAGTCATCTTACTAAAATTTTAAAAAAATGTGAGATGTAAAATGCTAAGTGCACTAACGTGGAGATTAAAATAAGAATGGTGGTATCGGTATGTTTATTTAGGAACTGTACAAAAATAAATAAATTCTACTCTAACCATAACACTATTATATTAAAAATCTAGTCGATGATATGTAGCGTTAAACGTTAAATTACATAAATATTGAATGTATGCTTTGCTGGATAACATGTATGCTACACTTACGTATGCCTTACATTTGTGTAAGAATCACAAACATAACGGGTACACTAAAATTACGACCTTAAAATTGCAAGATCATAGTACATCACAGTCTGATTGAGTTATTGCTACATTAGCAATAACAATTATGGAGATAAATAACGCTTGCGATGTTAATAATTCTTAAATAGTAGGCAGGGTAAGAGGATTGTTATTGCAATACAGAACAGGAAAGCCATGCTCATTGTTAGACCATTGGTTCGTTGTAAATTATCTGGCCATTCGACTTCTTCGAGTTCGTGTTCGCTCCTGCAGAATTCAACTACCTCAACATCATCACGAAATTTAACTCTGAAACAGAAATACATTATGAATATTTATGTTAAACATAGCTGTATCTTGATTTATGTGACAATTCTTTTAAATGTTCCCTGGGCGTATGGGAATTCGAAATTATTTGCCGATTCGAATAGTACGTATTTTATTTAAAGTCTGGGAGCGAGAACAATACGCGCAGTTTGTCATATCTAAGGAGAGACACATATTAAACAGTTGTCAGTGAGGTGCGGTTGCTTGTAGTTTCTACTGATATACTATACAAGTGGGATCATGGCAATATTTTCGTCTTTATTTAACGACGTTCTATTTGTGGCATCTATCCTTTCTCTACTTAAACTTGTTCGATTGCTGTATAACCAAATATACGAAGTAGGCGGCATAAATTCTCGACGTAGGCTTACACAGGTTCAAGCGTGTTCAAACTCCGTCACGGCATGCATGCACATATGCGAATTCTACGCTATAAATATTACGGTTGCAAGAGTAGTAGTTTTTAGTAGCTAACCAACCGCATGAAAATGCCTGAAGTAATGAAAATTGAATCGCGCGGTCATCAATTTTTTAACAAAAGAAGGGCATACCTCTAATCACATAAAGCAACGTTTAGACGGCGTTTACGGTGATACATCTCCTTCGTATTCTACTGTAAAAAAAGTGAACAAAATGAATTCCGTTTGGGGCAAGAATCGCTGAAAGATGCTAAACGGTCGGATCGACCAATTGAAGTGATAACGCCTCAACAAATTTCAATTATTAAAGATTTAGTGCTAGAAGATCAATGTTTGAAAGTGAAGGAATTAGCAGTGATAACGAACATATCCGAAACAAGTACCTGCAGAATCCTCCATGACCATCTGGGTCTCCAACGTGAACGAGTAGTTTGTGCGCGGACGTTTTCAAACATGCGTGGAGACGACCCATAACCGACTTTGAAGTCCATTGTCACAGGGGATGAAACAATGGACGGAGAAGTGGTTCTGTTTACGATCGTCTATCGAAAGGGGAATCCATGGAATGGCAGCGACCTGATGAACCTCGTCCCAGAAAGGCGAAAGAATCAACGAAAACAGTGAAGGCCACAATATTCTGGGACTGTGGGGGCATTTTGCTAATTGACTTTAAAGAGCGCAATGTAACTGTGAACGACATATATGATGCGTCTTTATTGCGTAAATGAAAAGAGGTGTGCGATTATTGCACGACAATGCTCTCGTCCATACTGCCGCCGTTTCACAAACTATCATCCGCGAATGTGGCTTTCAAGAATTGGAACATCCACTGATATGGATATGGTTCCTTAGTTTCTTTGTTGTCTAATAAAAAAAAGACATTAGAGGACGTCGTTTTAAGGACGGCAATGAGTTGCCAGCAGCTATTATAGAACATTTTGTCGGAAAACTTGAAATTATTCTTACAAGGGTATCGAATTATTAATTAATCGTTGTAATAAATGTATAGAAGTTAGAGGAGATTACATTGAAAAATAAAATTTCTTATATTGTTCCAGATTTCTGTTATGATTCTGGTAAACTCTTCTTGGGGATTCATGAGAAATAAATTAATCTAGATACAAATAAGACATAAAAAATTGCTTGAAAATGTTGAAGTAACTATTCGAATCTAACTAACGTTCATATTAAAATACAATAACAGAGATGGGGACCGGTGCTTACTACATATGTATGGGTATATAGCAATGCTCACGCCTCTGCGTATATAGTATAAATGAGAAGTGCAAATACGGACGGCAATGAAATATAGTTGTAACCCCTTGTCCGAAAAACAATTACATTATATAAGTCTGATCAATAAAAGAAAGTTAAAATTGAATTATATTTTAGTGCAATTGTTTTAGACATGAATCTTTAAGAGGTAAAGGCTGAATCAGTTCATTTTTTAAAGAAAATTCTTCGCGTGTAAAAGGTCTAGGTTCCGATTCTCATTGTCCTCATTTCCTTTTTCTCTCTAGAATAATGAATAAATCTCGATCTAAGTACGTGAATCTTTTACCTTTTTAAAGTGTGTATCTCTAACAATGTGTAGTGAAACACAATTTGTTGCTTCTTCAGCTTTGTTGAGAAAATTTATATAATTAAATTGTCACAATTTTTTTTCAGCTAAAAATTCTTTAGTTGCTCTTTAAAATATAGTAAATTTGAAAACTGGAATAGAAATATACTTTCAATTTATCTTTAGATTGTTTTGAAAATACGGGTTTTTACGAAACCACTTTTTCTCTTTCTTTAATGCCCATTTTTTGCACTTTAATAACTATATCAAATAATAACGATAGTAACTCAGACCTTCACGGCCGTTTGTCATAGTTAACGGTTGTCGGGTTTCGCCGTGTCACTAGGTTTTTTGTGCCTGACGTTTCGCGAACAACTGCGGTTCACATTGTCCAAGGTACTTTGTGACCTAGTGACACTGCGGAACCCGACAACCGTTACGACTAAAATAATAACCATGATAAAAAACGAACGAGAAAGAAAAATAAAAAAGTACATAGGAATAACGCAACGATTGCAAAGACTATATGGTTATATAATTCAGAGGTATCGCAGTGAACTCCACTCTACACAAATTAATAAATTATTCGGAACGCAACGCTTCAAGAGTACGTGGAGTCTCATGGTCAACTCTGTTAGCGACTGAATTGTAAAAATGTATTGAACATGCAACTTTTTCTAAAAGTTCTTAAAGTACATAATTTTTTACAACCTATTTGGTAGTCCAGGATATCTTTATATCTTTTCGGGAAAAGAAGGAACGAAAACGTATCTTTAACAGGGCATGATGGTAATAAATCTAGTAGATTCGAGTGTGGAATTGGGTTCTCCATTCGGCAAGTTTCTATTCTTTTTCGTAAATATTGTTTCGTACACGTCTAGTTTTCTACACGAATTTACATTTTTAAGTAGCTTAAGGTTTTTTTATTCAATATTATACCTACATTGCACCATATGCTCCTCCACACTAGATAGTTCTGGTTTATCGAAACGATAGTGCCTAAGATGTTCTTTAAACTTCGTTTCAATACTGCTTTCTGTTTGTTAACTGTCAATTTTATCACAATCATTGTATGCGATTTGCTAAATTCCAGACCTATTCGTTATATTCTTAAAAATAAATTATTAATTTGTGTAGAGTTCACTACGATACCTGGGAACATAGGACTAATACGAAATTAATTAATTACCTTTATGTTATCTCGTAAAATAAGTGCAACCTACTTGAAAGTAACCGTAACATTATAGGTACTATGACTCTTTGATTCGATTTTTCTCTAAATTATCTAGAAGAATGTGTTTTGTTAGTCATTTTGACGAGTAGAAGTTTCGTGATACCACGATTTTATTTTCTGATATAATTACGTTTGTAAATAAGAATTCAAGGTTGTACACTGTAATATAGCGTATTGATATAGGAAATAATATACATAAATACGATTGAATTGAATTCCATAATGGATTTGTAAAGCAGTTGCTATTTATGAAAAAACTTTTGGTGCGCAGATTGAGCGATTAAACACGGGCAGCTAATTGTTTGATTGTTTTTAGTAAAAGATATATGTCCGTATTAGTTGAAGTCGGTACTATTGTTGACTGTGTTATTATGAAAACTATTAAGTTAGTTAAATTAACGAAGTAATAGCATTTTGCCTGCTGGAATCACAGAAACAGTTGATCATTGAGTTGTTAAGATATTTATTTAAATACTTTTTTAGTGGAATACAACATTTAAATGTACTGCCGCACATTAAAATGAAACATAAGTAGCTCGTGGCTAAATTTGCCTGAAATAATAAATAATAAAATAAATGAATAAAAAATAATACGTGCAATGACTTTTCCAAGTTCATGAACATCTTTATACCGATTTTTATAAATTTTATTTTATACTTATGCCCAAAACTGCCCAAAGCTGCAGCGTGTAAGATTTGGCGAAGGAGTTGAACAAATTAAACCACGTATAACGTTAGTAGATTACTGATAGTTTGAAAATTATGTGGCACTGCGTCATCTTGCTAGAAAAATACTTGTATCTAACAGTGAACGTTGCCTAAAAATTTCTTATTAGGTTAATGTAGTGTTCACCAGTAAGAATACTTGCGTAAAATACCGGATCTGCAATTGTTTCACCGATTAAATATCCTACTATTACTAAACTCAGATTCATTATTCCAAGAACGTAAGAAACTTTTCGCTAACAGTATTAGCTATCCACTGACAAAATACCATTTGTTTTACTTAGTCTTTAGACAATAAAGCTTGAATTAGTCTACACTTGTAAGGGATAAATATCCCAAACCCAGTCCAAGATTCTGTACACGATTGATTTTTTTCGAAATGCTTGAAAATATGGCATAACATTAGTTTCATATTCTTCATTGATTATGAAAACTTTTTGCTTGGTATATAAAAAAAAATCAAATACGCGAATACCATTCTTAACTGAATTATATAATACGGAACTTCCGCAACATCAGTTTAATTATGACATATATTTGCATATATTTTACATATATTTCTCTCTATTCATAAGCTATTCATTATCTTCTACTTTAATGTGCAGTATGCATTTGAATGCCTTATAAGTTTTATTTTTTTAGTTTTGGGTAGTTATGTGTTAAACAGGTTTTATTTAAATAGATATATAAAACAGTACTGGGCGTTGCGTTAAGAAAACGTATTTATTTTTAAATTTAATTATATATGATAATGCCGACTTTAATTTGGATACTGTGTAGAAATTAAATTTTTGTAACGTATAATTTCGAGGTTATTGTATATATATATATGTTTCATAATGTGCAAAAATTTTAAGTGCTTTGCAAAGAAATAAGTAGTTTATGTACTCGACGTTAAATAAATCGCATGGCGCAATCGCTGTAAGGAAAAATACATCTTCTGTAGCGGTAAATCAAAAAGCATTTAGAAAAAGCAATATGTCACGATCGACCGATATTATACAAGTTTGCTTATTGCAAATAACGTTACTTTAAATGTACCGTGTTAGGTTACGTATTAACTATCTATATATTTCTCTCATTGACGCTTTTGCGATTATGGGAGGAAAGCGCGACGGCAAATATAATTTTGTGTCGAGTGATGAACACGCATTGGAAATTTCAAAGCGAATTGAATATTAGAGAGAGTGAACGCGACGGTGAACCCGAGGATTAAGTTTTGCTTTTCCTGCCAGTTTTAGTCGTCACTGGTAGTTGTAATCTCGGAAGCGTTTTTCTATCGAATTACGTAACCTATATTACATTCTTAACGTTCCCTTTTCTGTATGCCCCCAGAATACCTGGCATTATTTCCTGTAGGTTCTCTTCGCCAGAAAAGCCATCCCGATTCCGCCTTATCCAGAATCCATTGGGGCTCCGGAACACCAAATTTTTCCATTACTTTCATCGTGGGATTTAGGAAATTGAGTCCTTAATTTATTTCTCAAACTCGCTTCTGCTACAGAAATAGATGGTGGATGTAGAAGTTATACATTGGAGGATCGATCAATTTTCTAATACAGTTTCTGCAATACAATAACAGATATTTAATTTGCTGAGTATGTAAAAAAAGAAGAAATTGTTAGAAAATGTTAAGAATAAAACTTATAAAGCACACATTTATCCGTGCAAATGTTGCATATTTAAAAAAAGTAACACACACGATATACGTACATATAGCACAGGTCAATTTTACGTACATTAATTTATTTTACGCTGCTCAATCCACGTAAAAATGTAGCTGGTATATGAAGTTTGACGGTCGTGATTATTTTATGGTAGCTATTTATGTCCAAACATGGCAGATAAATATTAAGACGTTACATTGACATCTATGACATATTCAAGTTATATCCACGTATATCAGCTTATAAGTTACACAATCTACTTTTGTTGATCGGTTCACGTTATTTTTAACATTAATGAATTGTAAAGAATGTTTTTCTTGTACCGTCGACAGCAATGGCTTGTATAAGCATCGTCCGATTAGTGTAATTTCTCTAACATTTATGAATATATTGTTTGTATTAAGTAATCTTCTCAATAGATATATTTTGCCTAAATTGCAACATGATTTCTTATCGGGTCGGTTATGTGAAACAGCTGTATTTGCATATACTGATCAGATACGATTAATATTAAAGAAGCGTGGCATTTGCTACGATTATCTCAATAATGAAGGTTACTTTTTAAATTCATAAGGAATACACAAATTATTTAGAATGTAACAAAGTATTTCATTTCACGAATACCATTGATATATTTTCCTTAAGATTAAAAATATTATTGGATGACTAAATCGTTAGCTTAAAACATCTATTGTTTCTGCAGAGATCTAAGGTTTGGCACCGTGTTTCAAAATCACATGTTCCACACTCATACTTGTTGTTTCGGTTAAAAAAATAAAAAGTTTAATAATAAGAGTAATAAAGAATGGTTACATTAAATGTTCAAAGTGAGCTTCTTCATCTTCTATACATAACGTCACTCTTCGTTCCATTTTATTAAAGGCATTCCTTAAATTATTTGATCTAATTTCCTCGCAGACTTTTCGAATAGCTTCAATAAATTTGTCAATTGTTTGAGGACGATTTGTAAATATTTTGTTTTTAGGTGTGGATATATGAAATAATCGATAATTGTCAAATCAGGAGATCGTGGTGGAAAGTTTACTATGTGATTATCAAAGAATTCATGTAATAATTCCATAATTTTCCTTGTCGTATGAGGTGTAGCATTATCTTGCTGGAAATATCCGTCGCCGAGTTCGTCGTTATGTAATTAATAATTAATATAATTTATCGTTCCGCATTTATGATATCATTAAAGAATGTTGGAGCAATAATCCGTCCACGAGAAACAACAAATCTCTATTTTTTGAGAATGCAAAAGTTTCTCAAGAATTTCATGTGGATTTTCACTAGACCAGACGAGCATTGTTTGTTTATTTATATATCCTGATAACTGGCATCATGCTTCATACGAGAAGAAGGGTTTGTCATTATTTATTATTCATCCAAACCATTGATAATAATTAATCCGAGATAAGTAATCAATAAGCATTCAGCATCATATGAAACTTGTATAGAAATTTTTGTAGATCTTTTGTAAGGATTGGCATGTTCCATATGAAAGTTGTGTTTACTGTGAAAGCTTGCGAATAGATTTCTTAGGTGATTGAGTTATGCGTTCCTCAACATCTGCTATATTTCCAACTGTCTGTTTTAATGGTCTACCACTACTTGGTTTTCGGGACATAAACCCTGCTTTACGAAATGTTGCTACTGATTCTTGAATAACTTGCCGCAAACTGTAATATGTTACTGGAAAATTCAGAAATTCTGCTCGAAATTGATCTATACATGGCTGCAAAGAGTACGACCATTCTCCATTTTGTAATTTTATACCTTTTGATTCGATAATGAAAACTTTGTGATTTATTCTAAACATGTTTGTGTCAATAAACCAATACAGTACATACCAATACAATTTAATGGCTTGCTAGAGGGTAAATTTATAGGATCATATAGTACAAAATATATAAATGTAATTTAAAAAGTAATCTGAGACTTTAACACCATAGCATATAGCATTCATCGCGTAATTGCAAACAGAAAACAATTTGCAAATAATATTGCAAAACGCCAAAAACAGTATACTCACAATTTTGAGTGCTATCCTCTGGAATTCAATAAAGAAGCTTATTGGGACCACTTTTTCCAATATATTTATTAATGACACTTATTATAACACAATAGTCTAAGTGCGGTGCAAATTTTGAAAATTTTGCCGTTGAATATAATAAATGAATCGTATGAGTGAACAACAATTTGTATTACACGATAAACTAGACAATATTGTGTTCGGTGTGAAATTCTTAGCAGTAAGTTATGCACGTTTAAAATTTATTATTCACATTGATATATTCCGTATTCGACTAGGTCACTGGGTGCCAGTCGTTGTACAATTATTAGATTTTAACACAGTTTTTGGTTAACTGTGATAAAAATTAAAATTTATAATGTAAACGATAACTTTAACATAGTTTTATCATTTTCCTTTCCGATTTCTTTTTGTACAGACTGGTTTTATATAAAAATCTTACAGAAAGTTTTTTCGTAATTTCGTTTTTAGTAATTTTTTCGGTCGCTATCTCGAATTACTATTTAGTGTAGTAATCAGTAAATATTTTCAGTTGTTTCTTCAAAAATATCGGCTTCGCTGAGATGTTTTCTTTGCGCTTATAAAATGAAAACTGAATTTTATACACTACGTCATCTGTGTTCTCAAACATGTTTTTTCCTAATTATTTTAAGATACTTTTTATAAATTCGAATTTTATATTCTATATTCGATATTTTTTGTTTACTCTATCCATTAGTTATTAAGTGTACGTATTGTTTTGTTTATTTTTAAATAATACTCTTGACTTATTTTTCATAAATTACGCTATCACTAAATTATGTCAAATAGTCTTTTGTCGAAAGAAAAATGTTGCCATAATTTTTAAAGAAATCTTTGGAAATTTCATAATTTTGGCAACGCTGTAACATAATTTCTCAACCGACCACTGGCAATACTGAGCTAAGTTCTGTTTGCTATATTTTTAAGAATTCTTATACCTATTTTAAGCAACACATCAATAAAAAATCTTTACTTTGCATTATTTATAATACAAAAGCGTAATGTTAGAATTATATACCGTTTAAAATATAATGAAAATTATCAAGGAATTTTCGAACAAAATAAACTCTTGCAATTTACAGTTTTGAGTCTATATTATGTCTAATATATATATCAAATTGTTTTAATTGAGTCACCACTGCAATATAGTTTACAATATTTAATTAAGAGATTCTAGTTTTATATTTTGAATTTTTAATATCTACGAAAAAGTTATTACTCATCGATAAAGCTTTATAACAAATTACCATCAATTATTAAGAAATACGGAACGCGTTACTTTATAATCGTTTTTAGTAAACTTGGAACCTCATTATATTAATACAGAGATTAAGGATTACCTTAGCTAGTAAATTATCTCTTTTATCGCGTTTTCATTTTTATCTTGTTTGAACAGTAAAAAATAAACTTATTCTATTCTGTTCTGTATCACTCACATACATATATAGGCATTTAAAGCCACGATTATGTAAGTAGCGTAATTGTCAACATTTTATAAATTTTACTTTATGGTGGGATTAATTAGTAAATTTATAATTCCGCACGTATGTCAAGGTAATCATATACTGCCCTTTAAAAAATAGCTAAGTTGTCCCAGAAATGCGATGTTTATTTACTCACACCATTGTATTCAATAACTTCTACATATTTGCTGATCTAGTCAACGTCGTAGTATAAACAATAAGAAAATTTCCTGCTATGTGCAAATAGCTTTGAATAGGCTGGATATTACAAGTCGTGTTTACAAAAATTTTAAGATTAACAAAAGCAATTGAAACTAAAGTCATTTTGTACGGCCACGCCTTAAAGGGGCGGGGGCGGAGGGGTCCAAATTGAAATAATTTTAAAACATTATTTACGACCACCACTGTATATAAAGTTTTCACCATTCGTTTATATCAGTGAATTAGTTGATACGTTGGTTTAATATTTGGACTTTCAAATAGACATCCGTGCATATTTCATCTTTAATATAGCAGCAAGATCAATATCATCTATAAATGTCATAATCGTTCATTCACGTTATTTATAGTGTGAACGTTATTGGCCATTAGATACCGCTATTTTTAAATATCTTTCCGCGATAAATTACGTGCAAGTATTCAAAGTAGAAGAATAGCATTAATACTTATTTAAGTGTCATATTACATTTTATTTATCATGCTTGTGTTTATAATCAGCCAATGCGAAGGAATATTCTTCTTTTTTGGTTTATTATTGTGTTATCGTCCACGACATGCTCTTTTGGTATGATGTTAAGTAAGCAATGTAGTTCATATACAATAGTGGTTTCAATTTACCCGTGTATTTATATTTTTGTAGATAAAAAGAGCACAGTATTTATATTTTATTTATTACGTTTTAATATGCTAGATCGGTTCTTGAATTTATAATCAAACATTTTTTGAGTGATTTTTAATAAAGTTTACTAATTCATTATTTTAAAGCCTGCCTAATTAGTACTTACTTAGAAGGGAAGGTTCGCCGCTGTCAAATTAAGCTTGTATGAAATTTCTTTCACTTTCTAGTAAAGAAATAGACCTTCGAAACTTATTTTCGTTTTTCTTTCAATATATTATTATTATTACTACTAATCACTGCGATAATAATAATAATCATCAATACACGAACTATAAATTAACATACTACATATGTATATTCCTTGCGAATTTCCATTTCTATTTATTCGTTCCACAAAATCAGTACATTTACGTTTACAAATGTTTTGGCAATTATATTTCTAAACGGTCTAAACAAGAAATAATATACTTTACGCCAAATACAAATACTTATAATTAGAAACCGGATTATATGCAAAGTGCATGTATTTGATTTTATTTATTTATTATATTTTATGTCTATTTGTAGATGTCTTACACTGATTAAAGTTAATGAACACTAATTAACTGTAATCAGTGTAATACATGTCTACATATAGACGTAAAATCAAATATATGGACTTTGCATATAATCCGGTCTCTACTTATAATAGTCCCTTAATAGCCCATAAAATCTTTAATGTTGAATTGATACAATGGTTTCGAAAGTAGTTTTGACATACTTTCAGTCATAGGGAGAGGCATTAATTAAGACCACCACTGTACATATATCGATTTTGATTTCCCTAAGTGGAGTATTTTGTTAGATTTTTGTGTCTATTTTTCTTCTTCTAGAAAATTGAGGTTCTTTGTTAATTCAAGACATCGTATTCTTTTCCTAGGCTTCTATATAATTGTGGGTGTTTTTTTTTTGTCGCTTAAGCAAGGTGTAATAACATAAATATGGAAAATAACAGAAACTAATACGTTGTTTTTGTTCGTTATCGAAAAGAAAAATGCATTTGTTTGGAGAAATACAAATTAACTGATATTGCTCCATACGTAAATAAATGTTTAAGTTTGAAATTGTTATTCTGAGTCAATTTTAGACATGAATTGACAGTAATATATAGATTATGTTGCATTTTTAGGCACATCGAATGAAATGCCAAAGGTATTGCAAAAGAATTTCGTGTCAGCGTAAATTAGTAATTAAAGCAATCAATGTAAGCACTCCACGGTTAATGCTTCTTTAGAGTGACTAAGGTAAGTTAATAGCGAAATTAGAAGACGGCTAAGTGTGTTTGTAATTTGTATTATTACTGTTTCTGGTATTGACCTTCATTAATAATATAGGTTCTGTGATTATTTGTTAAGTGGTATGTAATAACCTTCAACTTCAAATATCAATATAAATAATGACGTACTCATTATATCTCTTATACTTTCACATAAATTGGGTCCATTGGGTTAACAATCATATGCTCATTGTTACTCTATAAGACGTATAATGTTGCTGGTTTGTTTGCCAACTGCAAAGTAGTATTTTCATTCGGGTGTCGTGGAAGGATTTTATTTGTTGAAATGTTTTACTCTATAGTTATTGGTATTCAGTAACGATTAAGTTTAGTTATTTTTAAGCAATAGAATGGGCCGAGAAAACATTGCAGTGAGGAAACGCGACAGCTGATTATAAAATTAAGAAATGATATTTTCTATTATTTCTTAACTTTATGATCAGCTGTCGCGTTTTAATTCATTCAAAAATTTTTAAAAAGCTTGGTTAAAATGACTTGAAATGCATTACCATATCAAGAAAAAGCAAAAACCCATGGTCGTAAAAGGGAAACAATGGTACGTAAAGAAAAATTCATTTTTTACAGTTCCTCAACTACAAAGACAATTACATTTAAAAGTCGCTTCCACAACAATCCGGAGACTGATCTTAAAGAAGCCGTTTATAATAGAAATCCCAAAATACACCAACAACTATGGAAAATTGTATAAACCGCTTGGTATTCAATAAGTCTGGAACATTGTCAACAATTGGTCAACATGTCTCGACGTTGTGCAGCAGTACTACAAACTAAGGGCTATGCAACCAAATATTAAGTGTATTACATTTTATATTAGTTACTAAATAATTTCTTTATATTTCGACGTTTTCTTTCCTATTGCTGTGTCGCTGCTATTGTTTTGTCCGCGTCACTTACAATTATTATTAAAATTGGTAATATTACTAACAATGCAGACGATGCAGCTAGCGTAATACATTATCCTATCATCATTTATCTGAATATGCTAACCTTTCTACAAATTATTTATCCATTTAACAATAATACATTTTTTTGCATTACTTTGGTAACACTGCTATCATTTTGTGCAGTACTGTACCTATTGCAGTATTTTTTAAAATCAAATTATGGTGTTTTGTATAAAATAGACAAATTTTAGTTTTGAAAAATGGTGGAATATTTAGGTGAACAATTTGAAAGATGGTGTTATTATTAGTTCCATATTAGCATGAAGAAAACTGATATTTCGTTTATAAACTTTACATAATCACGTATTTTTCAATTACAATACAATACCATATTGACGTAGGAACTGCAATTGAACTTGGGTTACTGTCATTAATATTAAGTAGTAGTGCACCTAGGAACATAGAAATGTACGTTAAATGTGAAACAGTAATGATTAACAGTTGCTTAGGAAAATTATAATATCAATCTAAATATTTAAAACCAATATTTAAAAATGGTAATTAACGACGATAATAAGGCATGCAATTCAAAAAACTTGTTAATATTCGATTTGCAGATAAAGTACCTTAAATTGAGCATTTTGATAGAACCGAGGAGGACCTGTATAAATTTTAAGTATCATCGATACATTAATTTCTCTATTTTCGTATTAGGTACGTTGCGTATAATTCATAAAATATAACATATAATGGTTAAAGATGTGTAGTTATACTGTTACTACAATTGTTACTTCAATACCTATCAGTTAGTATCTATCTAGTATCTAGTAATCACCGTTCTTACAACTAAGCTTTCTAATGTAACTACAATAGAAACTTTTATGATTACAAAACGCGCGAAAAATATGTTGTGCTTGCTTTTATGCCCGTCCAGTAATTCAGTTCATTCCAAAAGGACAACAGTTGCGTTGCACTTACAGCTACGCGTCCGAGTTGTGAACTGTTTCATAAATAGTTATTTATGCAGAATTCGAGTTTATTGATATCATCTACCTAAATAATAAGACACTGATGATATATTAAAATTCGGCAACTCTATTTCGTTTTTTAATTAAAACAAATGGCATATGTATATGTATGGAAATACATTGTTATTTTGAATGCTACTTGTAATAAAGGAATTTTTTTTTACATTTTACTGGGGGTAATATGATATCTATTTCTTCGAGAAAAATTCCTTAAACTATTCATAAACCCGAATTTAAACATTGCACTTGAACTGGTTCTGGAACTACCATCCTCGGCTAGCCTAACGATATATTAAACATTAACATGCTTAGTTTACAGGAAAGTCAAAATTATTGAAAATGGACGGAACAAAAGGTATATATTTAAACTTCGTTTCGATTTTATTCGTGTATGTAAGTAATCTATTTCAACTTAAATTTTAATTGTTTCTCATTCACTTTTTTGTTTATAACTTCTTTATAGCCAACAATTCTAATGTTTAATAAACACATTTTTGAACAACTTCTGTTAAGAGTGTTAAGTTAACGTTATCAAAGAATAAAAATGATTGTGTTTAGTAATTATTTGAGTCGTTATAAAAACTATGACCAAAATTACAAATATTCAGCAAGGTTTTATTATGCCATTCGTAATTCTTTTAAATATCTTGCGGACGGTATTCTACATTTCTAAGTGATTGCTTCAACGTATTTCCAAACCGACAAATGTTCAAATATGGATAACGAACTTTTATCAAGTAATAATCATATGTCTACATACCTTTTGTATAGTAGTAAAAATACGGCGTGGAAATATATTTCACATCAACAGTGCTCGATTAATAGCCTTCCTTCCTTTTGCAAATTACATCATATTCTAATAAACAAAACGAAATATTTGCTAATCGAATATAGTCTTGAACTCTGAGCGACGTGTAAAACGCACATGCGCATTTACCGAACCCGTAGAAAGTTGTTCGCACTGCTAACAGCTTTGGACGACTCCGATTTGCTTACTTGCCTGTTTGCGATGTGTTTGCGAGTTTGTTTGTATAGTCAGTACACTTCGCCTCTGCCGCAATAGTCATAATTACGAAGGTTTAATTCCACTTTACTATTATCGTTTCGTCGATAACTTAATTTAGACCGACCGGACCGTTTATTTTGATTTCCAGGCTCATAACAAATTCACTGGCGATTGAGTGTTTTCTATTATTGGCTGATGCTATTCCCAATCAAATTAACTATAATCGAAGTATAAATATAATCAGGAGCAATTGCGCGATATTACTTTTTAGAAGGTTTACCTGACATTTTTTAGCATACACTACCGGGGATGACATTAAATTGACGCTTTCTATGATTTGAATTGAAATATAGTGTAGTAACATTTATTAATAAATATTTGACTTTGCGAAGAGAATGTTTAACAACAAAATATTACAAAATTTTAATTGAAAGTCGTTAATATACCCTAAGATTGAATTACGGTAGCACATATTCTTGTCATTCTTCTAATCAGAGATTTTAGATAATCCCCAATAATTTTAGCCCATGCTACCTGGAGTTTCTACCAAAGATCTCGTGCGTTTCGAGTCTTTCGGTCCAATACATCCTACACTAGTACTATTGGTGAGAGATTTGAAGATTGGGGGGTAAATCATCTGTATCAATTCAGTTTACTGCAATACCTGTGAATTATACAACCACAACCAACTCGAGTGACGTCAAATAAGTTCTGCATAAACGAGATGAATGCTTGGGATCGCAATTTTTTTGGAAGCGGAAGTTTTCGCCACATAATCTTTCCCACCTGGTACAGCATTTTTCTGTAAGATTCTCAGATAATAAAAAACTCCAATCCATCAAATTACTTCCACCATGTTACGAACCACAAATTGGTCACTCACTCTTTCTCCAGTCTGCCGCTTCACAAATGATCGACACGAATCAAAGGTTTGGAATTTATATTTATCTGTCTAATACTTTATATTTATTTATTTAATTATTGCTCAAGATCCCAATCCTTGTATTGAATAGCCCATTCCAGTCTTGTTTTCTTATTCTGTTGTATCACTAATGACCTCTTCACAGCTATTCTTCCCCTTAGTCCTGTTACGAAAACTTTCCGCTTAACTGTTGTGTGAGATATCCGTGTTCTTCTTGAAATATTGAGTGTAACCAACTGATCTTCAGCGGCTATTGTTGCTCTCTTTTGCCTCGACCATTTTCTATTGGGAAGCGAATCTGTCTCCTGCATTCTCTTAATAGTCATAAATACTCCGTTTTTTGATATTTTCAGTTTTTTAGTATCTTGGGCTAGTGGAGTATGCCCTTTTACCAGGTAATGTTGTAATGTCCGAACGTGTTTCAATTAACGTGGTCGTTTTTACATTTTTAACTAAGATCTTACACACACGCAAATTTTTAACTGACGCATTATTCAAAATATTTGCATACGTTTTCGAGCATTTCTATAATATATTTCTTGGAACCATTTTGTCTGACATTACAAACAATTCCTTCCTAGAATTTATTTGTAGCTGATTGCAGTAGGGATTAATACAGTTCTAGCTATCGAAAAATGAGGCAGGTGCAAATCTATCAAAATACAATTGAAGTGTATAATACAGGATGTTAAGATATTAGTATTAATATTTCTGTGTATTTCTATACTTGTTATAGTCGTCTCCATATACGATTTATGTCTCAGAATTAATGAGAATGACTAGTTTTAAAAGATTTAATTGAATGTATCTACAAATTAATATTGTCCCATTCAAAGTATGCTTCTTTGGAATGCACACTGGGTTTACAGTGAGTTTTCCATTCCTGGTAACAATTCTGGAGATCTTGTTTCGTTAGGCTGTTTAGAACCTGCATCGTGACTCTTTGGATATTGCTTATTTTTCCGCAATGGAAACCTTTTAATTGCCGCTTAAGCTTTGTGACTAGAGACTAGATTTATAGAATATGCCGAAGAAAAGGAAGTTGATATGTTATTCTATAAACATACACGAACATTTGTTTATTGGAAGCAGTTGACAATCAAACATTTTGTATAGAGTTCTCACTTAAATATTAACAAACAAAAATAGAATTGCGTTAAGAATCAAAATACGCAAACTACAGGAGAAGAGTATTAGCTCTGGTAATACTTCATGACTAAAACTTTTCTGCCATCGTATTTTCTTGCATGAGGCAACTTTTCTGAAGACGTGCCTGAAATGATCTAAATTTGTGTGCAGACAATATATTTTCGAACATCGACTTTAAATTAGTTTCATTGTTCGTTAGTATTTCTTGGACGAAATTCACTAGAATGCTTCAAGAATACTTCATGCTTTCTTTAAGCATCTGCAAACTATTGCTGATAGAATCATCATCTCGTTAATAATAGCTATAGCTACTAAGGTAACGATAGAAATCCATGGCAATGTTTGTGGTATTCCATTTAACTTAAGACAAACAACAAATTAGCAAATTTTGTTCACTTGATCAATTTAGTTTAAAGTATCCTGTATAACAGCGGGCCGAATCATTCATACGTTGTACTATTTGCATAAACTCCTTTGGTAATCACTAGAGCGTCTTGTTTCGTTGTTGTACCAGAGGTGTCACCTTCATAACTTCGTAATAATTCAAATAACAAATAGGTAATGCTAAGTAAGGAAGTAACAGTAAGAGTAGTGGTACAGCATTTAGATATGAGTTTTAGGCTGTGGAAAAATATTAATTTTCTCTAAGATAGCTTCATTCTTATGAATTACGATATAGATCTGTATGAGGGAACCGGCAGCTGCAATTGTTAGCTGTATTTCTTTTATTTTATATACTCCTATAGGTGGTGAATGAAAGACCATGACCATTGCACAGCTAGAGAAAAATTCACTCTTGTGCATTGCTCGCGGTGTAAGCAATACCTCTGGTTTCAGCATGTTTATACTGTGTATCATTATTGCAGTAATTACATATCATAATTATTATCTACTATTTGCAACCTATGTAATATAGTATGTATACGTTTCGAATTATAAATGTCATAGATATACTATATTACAGTATGTAGCGCATTAGATTTTATAGGCATTACACTTTTTCGCTAATATTTTGCTCCATTGTAATCAGGAAAAATACCACGTCAATATGGCAGTAGAGTAGATAACGGAAAATAAAGCGTTGTAGCAATATAGAACATTTGGAAATTAACAAAATAGATGTCGACATGAGTGTGGTGATTAAAACATCAAAATAAGCACCGTAGAGGTTAGCTTATAAAAGTACATATAAAAGTTGGATTGGTATCGCAGATAATTAGTAAAAACAATATTGATGAGCGTAAATAAAATCAATTAAGAACTAAGTAGAATATTAAGACCGCCATAGGATAAGAAAATATACGAAATTCAAGATTACTACTGAGAACAAATTAGTGATTCGGTATACCAACAAAGAGAATTTTGTAGAAAATTGACGTTAAGTTAAATGGAAATATTAAACTTAGGTAAATATTTTTTACCACTAAAATCATTAAAAATCAGTTCACTAAATATTTTTCAATTGATTACAAGTAATACTTCTAAGTTTATGTACATATAAGACATTCTATTAATAGGTCCTATTTTCTTTCTCTTCATTCCACAGCTACTGAAAAATATCCCTTTTCCACTCCAAATGCTTACTGCTTGTGTCTTCTAGTAAATTCCAACCTTGCTTTTTTTGCGATACCCTGTTAAAGGTAGTTTTTGTTCAATATTTGTAGTTCTTAATTAGTTTTAGACTTATAAAAGTCGTTACAGTTTATCTCATTTTTCTTGTAAAAGAGTTTGATTCTAAGAGAATAAACTTCAGTGTGCTCTTTTAGTAGTAATTGCGTTCTCACTTCCTTTATAACTTTTTCCATAACTTTTAACATTGTTAGTAAAGTTTTTAATTACCTTCCGACTGCGATTGACTTTCATTGCAATTTTTCTATTGGAGTACGCTTTTGCCATTAATGTCCCAATTTTCGCTTTTCTTTCTCGACCCAATTATTTATAACGTACCCTCATAGTCGATGATTATCTCCCTACCGTGAGAACAACATTTTAACTGCAAACATTGAATGAAGCGTAATGTGGAACTAATTTATGGAGATAAAATATCTAAAAATGGATGGGAGGAAGATAGGTTAGATACGAACTTTGCAAAGGAATAAGAGTAATTAGTGAAGGAAAGGAAGTATTTGAAATGCCTTCCACACTGATATAACAATTTAAAGATTTTCTCGTGCAATTTCACACGGCGTCCCATCTTTCTTTCAAAAATTTGAGGAAAGTGATCTAAACGGGGTTGAAAGAACAATAAGCAAATTGTGCGCAAATTCATTTCAATTCGTTCTAAAAGTTGATGTTTCGGTATTTTACTGAAAAAAATACTATTTAGAAAACCAATTCATTCTGCAATTCTTCTTTCTGAATTGCAGTTTTACTAGCTCAAGCTGTTTGTTTTTAGGAAAAAAGGAATCTTGAAAAAAAACGATTTTTTTGTTATTTTTTACGGTGCCTATAACTTTCACTATTAACTTTAGGAAAAAAAGTGTAAGGAAGAAAGTTGTAAATAATTATGTCCTTCATAGCACAGTTTAACTGAGCTTTTTATTGAAGTTATAATTTTTGAAGTATGGCAAAAATACTGTTTCTTTTTTTTTAATGGAAGCCACTATACGGCATGAACAATTCGGGAGTTAGAAGGAGGAAGACCGTCATTTATTTATTTGTGAAAATAACTATGTCAAATGTTATGTCGTTGGAATCGTTAAAGAAATGCCTTTTTATGAAGCCATGGCTGATTATGGTTTCCACTAAAAAAAAAAAAACAGGTTTTCGTCCTACCCGAAAAATTATAGCTTTGATATGAAATTCGGTTAGACTTCGTCGTATTCAACACATAATTGTCTACACTTTCTCGCGTACACCTTTTTTCTAAAAAATCAGTTTTTTTGAGCTAGCGAGCTGTGCATTTAAAAAAAAGAAAACGGAAGATTTATTTCATTCAAGTATGGGCAACTTTTGACATGTGGGTCAAACTTTAGTGTGCAAATACGTTCGCGGGCCGCATTTAAAAGTAGTGTTCTTAATGTTTATCGATAGATATCAGACATGAAATAATACGACGATCTTATTATAATGCAATGTATTCAAATAAGAAAATGAAATGGAAAAATAGGTACAATGATTTTTTTTAATTGGGTTTTCATAATGTTGCCCATGTATGATTTAATTGATCGTCTCTCTACCTTAGTTAGATTCAAAGATCTCTATACTGAACCTCGAAAAAAACGCGCCCGGTATAAAATGTCATGAAATAATAATATAGTTTGTCTGCGTGTGGTTTATAAAAGCTGTTATATGTATATTTTGCGAATTTCGTCTTTTATCATGGCCCTTTCAATAACCATAGCTTTTTTATCAATTGATTGTTTGATAAATATGATAATAATGATAATTCTTTGTTTCTATAAGATATAGAGAGTTTTCTGTTTGGAGTATTTTATAAGACACCCTTCAAATGGGTTGTACGCGTCAAATAAGAAGGAGGAAGCAAAGCTTTTGGATCTTTGACTGTTTACAATAGATTTATTTTATTTAAATTAAGAGGTATAAAATTTAATTTAGCTATTATAAGCAACAAATTTAGTGACTAAGAAAATTGTTCACGTCCAATGTATATTGAAAGAATGTTTTAGCTTACCTCTTTCGAATTTTGGCAGTTCGAACCAGCGCAGTAAATTGACATTAATGATGTTACAGTGTTATTTCTTCTTGGAACACCTGCATACTTTTATAGCTTCACAGTTATACTAGCAATTAATATTGCGAAATGCTTATATTAATTGTATGATATGGAGTTTATCACTTTATTGTAGGTTATCGTATTTTATTTTGATACGCCGTTAATCATTGTGTCTTTCCAAACGTCATTTTCGAACTTCGCTTGCATATGCACTCTAATAAATTGTTATCCTTTACGTATATTCAGCAAAAATTCACGTGTACTACTACAAATTAATGCGTATTTCGTGGCCGTGTTTGCTAGACTGGTTATGCGATAAAATACATTCCTAGAAATTAAGTACTTGAACGAAATCGCATTATTATATCCTATCTCTTACAAACAAACTCCGTTTCTCTAAGTGTAGTCTGTATATAAATTCTTCCACTGTCTATACCGATTTATGGAATATTGTTACATTTATTAAATATATTTACTTTTTTTCAAATTATAAGAAAATAACGTAGCACAATTTGAATTCTCTAGTGTACCTGCTGTTTTTCCATAGTTGCTAATTTCGTTCACCTAATTGTCAAACGACTGTCATATTTTTAAGACATCCCAAATCAGTTAACACACAGTGAGAAATAGTGGCAAAACTGAACCTTGGTTGTCCTTTAAAAGTAACTTGGAAGAAACGAATGTAAACAAGTCATGCATTTTAAAATTAAAACATAAATGAAATAATCGTCATACAGCGAATAGACTACTGGAACCTGGAAGTTTCTAATGAACACAAGGAAAATCTTTTCGATCATGCCATTTCGGTAATTGTAGCAACAAATTTCCCTGATTCACTGTGGACACCCAGAGAAGAATATATCAATCTGACATCAAATACCGCACAGTTGCTGATAAGCCAATGTTAACAAAACAAAATAAATCATGAAAACTACAGTTTGCTAATGATTATATCAACCGCAATGCTAACTTTGCAACACTATAGTTTTCTCTATTAAAAAATGTCAACCTGAATATAACGGTAGTGCCAAAGTAATTCGATCATCAAAATAAATATTTCGAAAGTAGCATATTAACAAAAATAATACTGTGAAACACTTTTTCTAAACGTATTAGTAGAACATACGCGTAATGTACAGCTTGTAAATTACTGATTTAACGCCATACGAGGGAAAGTCATTAAATAAGTCACACTGCTGTGGGAAAGCTGAAAATAGCAGTAAGCTATTTGCCTATCTGTCACTAGGTGTCAGCACAAGCCAGATTTATATGTATAGTGTATTCGGCCCATTTGACTCAAGCGAGAATTGCATAATTCGCGTGGAAACTTTGTGAACATCTAGCCCCACGTGACTGTCATTTGTTTAGTCCACTCAAAAAATATCTTGGGGTAAATATTTCGAGAGTGATAATTATGTTCAACAAGGTGCAGACGCGGTGCAAACGACAATCCAAACGTTTTTATGCAGCAGGCATTTGGGGCATTGATAAAGCGATGGGGTAAGCGTATTAATGTAGATGGAGACTTTGTTGAACAACGTAGCTTGCTTTTGGCTAACTCTTTCTCTAATTATTTTTATAATAGTTTTTTTGTGACCTACTTACTGACTTTTCTTCGTATGTTTGCGATCAGCTAATGATTCTACAAGAAAAGAATCATATTGCACGATGTATAAAAATGATTTGCACCAACGTTCACTTCTTGCTTTAGTATAACGCCCTAAAACCTTTTTTTCTTGTAGAACAAGTAAATATTAATTTAAGCGGACATTAAATTAAATGAAAGGGAATGTCCAGTGGCCACACTAGCTATAAAATTAAACATTTAGTCAACTTTAAAAGAGTACCTATAATTAATCCAACTCTAATTCCAAATATATGTTAAATTCTGATATCTATTAGAAGCTATTTAATACAAATAGTTGTTACAACATAATTGTTGCTGTTGTCGCTTTAACGATTTGTGTATACACATAATATGCGTACAGATTGCGCTACTTAAATGGAACATTTGTTAGAGTTGTTTGGGCTATTTCCATCGTTTACGGAACTTTGATAGTCCGACGCTTTCAGGGTAGCGCTGATAGCAGCTGTTGCTTGCTAGGTTCATTATTAGCTCATGATTTGTCTGGGTCACTCGATCACTAAGCTAATGTGGTCAAGTGCGTAGGACTGCGCAATTGAAGAATATCAAATCGAGTTCAATCCCCATATTAGACAAATTTCACTAAAAACGTAGGGAAGACAAATAGCCAAACAACTCATTAAATTAATAATGAATCTGGGAAGTGATGGGAATAGCCCAACCAACAATTATAATTACCATTCTTCGTCAACATCACGTCGAGTTGGAACATTTCTGTTTTATAACGGATTTTTTTTTGTTATAAATTTTGGTAGAATTAACAATAAATAAAAAATATATTCGTTTCCTGTCATGCTTTATTCGACAAATGTGACTAACGTGCGTAGAGCGTCAACACTACCAACTACCTTCGTAGAAAATACTTTCTCATAGATGTATAGAGAGTACTGATTAGATTGCTAGACGGAATACAATAACAAATAAAAGACCGACACAAACAGAGAAGTGATATCAGTTGCAATTATAACAAAAGAATTTTTATTACTTAGGCTTTATAAGGGTGAACATAATACCAAACAAGCTGTTATAATATATTATCTTCTTTCGCATAACTGCAGTTAGTTCATCAGTCGCATCGACAAAAATTTCAAAAAGCTTTAAAAAATTGCGTCAAACGTAATTTCTCCTCTAGTACACAACAGAGTTCGTGCGATTGAAATTGTGAAATATTGGCGGGATATCTGAGAAATTGCTTTTATAGCATTATTTGCGAAAATATCGATAGTTTAAAATGGACCGAAGAAAAAAGTATACATCCCTTTTAAACAAGAGGAAGACTCCGTGTGACCTTTTATAATTTGAAAATACTTTAAATGAAAAATTCTTAAAAAATTTAATCCTCGTAATACTCTTCAATGCCCATCAATATGTTAAAAACTGTTTAATGAAGAAAAGTGAATATATTGCGTTTATTTCTCCTTTTCTTGAAACTTGTAGTGGTAACAGCAAATATAATTACTGTGTGTACTCTTACTAAAGATCATTCTACGAAAATTATTAAAAAAATCGTTCTTATTTTTTACATTGTTATTCTTACTAAGAAATTACAAAAAATCGGAATATCTAGTTCAAACAAGTACTTGCAAAAAGAAGTTAAAAAATGTCTACCAGTCACTTTCGTACTTAGCTCAAAATAGCTGAAACTCGGGAACTGTATTATACTCATATATAAATTGTTTTACCCGTTTCTTTCTGGAGCAATTTTGCTATTCTTATCCTGCTGGACTTTAAGAAATATTTTATCTAATGTACCGTATTTCTTCTTAGTGCCACTTCTATTTTGCCAAAAATAATTGCTACAAGAAATTAAGTGACAATATTACATAAAATTACTACCTCTAAGCACAGTACCTATCTTGGTTAAAAATATATTCAAAACGTATTCACTGTTTTTGTAGCATTATATTATTAAAATACAAAACCTATCTAACTACTATCCTACTGAAATTAGGATTTGAGATATTAGAGAGAGATATTAGGTTTTGGGATACTAGAAGTATTTCGATTATTTCTGTGCAAATTCTCCTAATATCTCAAAATATCTAAACGAACAATAAAGCTTTAGTAATACTTACAATTCTGTTCTCCTTTAACGTTTTTATGAAGAGGTAGTAAAATGCTTCAAGCGTGTAACTGACAATGAGGGTTTGAAAATTATTATTTTTTGAACTTCAACCAAACATTTCCAACGCTGATTATGATTTAACTATTTATTTTGTGGCGAAGGTCAAGGTTAATATATACACGCATTGAAAATTTAATACGAACCTATATCTGTTATCGGTTTAGCTCAGAACGTAACAGATAACACCAACGTCAAGTGGACCACTCGTGAAAGCGACTGTTTCCTCATCGCTAGTAATTATCTTCAAGTGTCATTGAGTCCAAAGTGCAAATTATTTACATAAATCTTTAATTTCAATGTTGAGATTATTGATGTTGGATTTATCTTTTTTGTTTTGTTGCGTTTGTACTTTGTACATATTGCATTCACTCTCGTGGTGTCTCATTAACCTTTAATCTTGCAATTATGTATTTTTCGATATGTCTATAATTAAATTTTGCGATGATAGGAAAGTACTGTTTTTGTTGATTATGGGCGAACTGCATTATGACATAAGAGTGACATATTCTCCTTACATATCTCTGTAAGATTTGATTTAACACTTGTACGATCGAAAACATTATGGCTCGATTGTATAAACAAAGTTTTGTCGAGTTCTCTGTCGGCTTACTAAATTTAACAGTGAGTTAACATCACGTAAAATTTGACTGTGTCATTACAAAGTATTGTTAAGCCTTTATTAGCTAATACGAGTTTAACAATAACTTAACACGGACTCAACATTTTAGTATATAATATCATTTATTCGTTTGCAGTTGGTACCAATGGGAAATTTCCGTGCTCTCCAGAGAAATGATACTATCTATACTTACGTACATATACAGAAAATTTATTTTATCGTACAACGTAAGGATAATCGTGACAAGAATGTATGAAAGCGTTTATTTTAAATTGTAGCTTGCAGACCTTTTTGGTATAATAAATGTGTATAATTGATCAATGCCAGTTAACAGTAACACACGATTAATAATCAATTAACTTTGTAGCTTAACAAATCTATAAACTTAAAAGTAGTCGTTAGGTGCTGGATTAGGAGATCGTAGTGACTGCGGTTTTCTCATATTGTGCTCTATCGCTCGATGCTAAGACACGGAATTCAAGACGTGCTGATGTTTTGCATACTGTGAGTCAGTGTACCACCCACCTAGAGCCAGACTTCGTCAAAATTTATATTAGTAGTCATTTAGAGCTGGTATTGTTCTTTCTTGACATTTTATCGTACAAGGTTTCCATTGATCAAGACGTATGATTATTAATCTTCCCAGCACAAACAATCAACTTCTTAGGCCGCTGCGTTATGGTACTATGGAAAGGATATAAATTCTGTCTTCTCCAATATCGACAGTATTAGGAATGACTTCCCCTTGGATAGAAAATTACTTCATTCGCGGATAATATATTCTTAGCAACTTATCGTTTTGATGAATGTTCTACTTCTTATTGGTTTTGATAATGGAAACTTTTGATTTAGTTTTTCGTAAGAAATTTATGTACTAAGCGTTTACTCATACGAACTATTTCAGCAAATCTACTAAAGCTTTTTCCTCTTCTAGCAGGTCAACAATTACACTGTTCGTACCTTTCATGAGTACATATTGGGATCAGACTATCAACAGTAAGAAGATATGTTTTGTTTGTAACGAATTAGCCCTTCATATCTTTTGGTGCATGACGCGTATAAACATATTGTAATGGTTTTTGACGAAATTGTAATATATTCAAATTATATTAATGCTTCTTGCTTACTTACATGTTAATTTTTTGTAATTATCTTCTTATAAATTAACAAATCTTTTAATAGTGTATGTATTACGAAAAATTTTTCGAATGTGTATGTTACTAACCTCCTACGGTAAATTCATATTTATTCATCATATCAAAAAATCTTTTAAAAAGTGTTGAAGATTAAGCATTCACTACAAAATTAAAATAATCTCGTACTCTTGCAAAGATTGTTTTTAATCCTTACGTCGATGCAACGTCGCTACTGCAACTGTTCGACGATTCTCAGTGTAGGTAAGAAGAGCATATCCTAGTTGCCAAACTATTGGTGTTGCAATATTATGTTGATCATTCAACGAAGATGAACTTTCTATTATTAAGTTACGTAAATATACGTTAAAATTTCATTTTAAAATTTTCGTTACTTTTAACATTGTAAAAAATAATATAAAAATTAACACCCATTTTTTTTGTTGCTTATTACTGCTTTTTCTCCGGTTCTGTCCTTCCCAAATTTCCATTGTACTCTTCTAACAATTATTGTCAACTATCGGCAAACTCCATTGATTCCCTTATTACTTCTTCTAATATGTTCCTTCTCAGCTTTTTTCCTACCTATCCATTTTTCTAATTAATTTGCCTTTCCATTTCAAGTGGTTTTGTGTTAAATTCTTGTTGTTTCAGCTTTGTATTAAGATAAATGGAAGAGGATGTCCTTGTTCGTCCCAATTTCGTTTCCCTTTTTTAAATCTCAACTAGTTTTTTCCCCATTTTTACGTAGCTGATATTTTTTTGGAGGCCATCCTTACTAGTTTAATTGGCTTGGGAGATATCTGGAGTGCATAGGGTTTAATAGGTTGAATTATCTTACCGAATTACACAAAATAAGTCACACAGGAAAAAATCCGGAGTGTAAGGAGGGAGATCAATTTCTTAGAACTAATAATCATTAACAGCACTTTTCGTAAGAACTGGATCATCAAAACGTCTTACACCAAATTTTTGCATGGTTTTGCTGTAATAGAATCTCTAACTCTTACATGAAAGTCTCCTGTTACTGGATTTCCCATTTTCATGTAACCTATTGGCGAGAGTTCCCTCATAGCCAACCCTTGTTTCGATTCAGTATCGTAACAATCTACATAAGAACTTCTCCAATGACAGCTTTGTCTCCACAACTCGCTAGAAATTGCGTAACACGCATCCAACACGACTTTACTTTAATATTGGTCATTCCAAGGTATTCATTCAAAGGTGGTTTCTGATACACTAGCTCAATCTTGCATACCTCGTTACCAGACTCTTGTTTGTTTTTAATATCTGAATTTATTATATCAATAAAGCAATCTCATTGATTGTCGATCAGATTTAAACAGCTTTCCCAATTCTCAAATTAGAAAGATTATCATTTCTATGCACAGTCAACATGTTTAATATTTTTTGTAATTTCTTGTTTTGAATGGAACTACTCTGTATTGAATTTTATTGGTTTTGATAAATCAACAATATTTGACCATACTACCATATCAAAATAAAATTATCACTTTCGCAATTTTTTTTAATCAAAATGTAATTCACTAAGACATACGAAAATGTATTTGCTTAATATCAGAATATTAAAGCGGTTCCTGTTTCGTTAATATTTCTACATTTTTAGTGTTAAGGTAGCTTCAGCCAAGTTTTAGTTATAATAAAAAATAAAGACTGTAATTTATACCGGTAAACCCCTTTTACATCTAATTGCAGACCTGTGCCATCTACTATCTATTAGGTGTATTATATTACGCACATGCGATTATTTTTAGTTATCGGCATGTGCGATATAGTTCGGTCACTAGATATGTGATGGCGCGCTCTGTTACGCCTAACAAGAAATTATAATGTATATGCCTGCTAGAATGAAGACTGCTATTGTAACAAATAAAGGTACTTAGGAGTCCTTTGCTAAAATTGTAGAGAATGTTTAAAGTACAACTACCGGAAATTCCTCAATGTTTTAAATGTAACAAAGTAATAAAATTTGGTAAGGTGATAAAGGATTAAGACGGTATAAACAAAAATCGTATGTACCCGTAATCTATAATTCTGATATTTTCGTAATAAATAAGTAGGATAATCCACAAATAAAAATAACAGACTTTTAAATGAAAAATAATTATTTGCGGCCCTTATTATTCAGTGTATAATACTCCAAAGAAGTATTGATGTTTTCTAATTAGGAACATCGAATTACGAGAAGAATTCACAAATACGAATCGCAGATTTTACTGCTGTTCCAGGCAACTTATTTCGATTTTTTGATTTCATACTTATTCATAAATTTGATTCATTTATTAATACTTTTATACTTTTCAGTAAAGCAGTTCCTCTTCGTAAAATTAGTACTGGCACTGGATCGTGGCGTAGAAGTAAGAAATTCCAAAAATAACGTCATAACGTATCAGTTTCCTTCTATTTACAATCCAGAACTTAAGCCTGTTTATTTGAATTCCCAAAAACAATATGGGATTATTCTACAAAAACATAAAAGGCCGTATAACAGAATTACAATCGGGTAATAAATCAAATACGCTATGTAGCATTACTAAATCTCATATGAAATCTCATAAATGTGAAGTATTGCTCCAGAATTATAATTTATAGGATTTAGCTAATAAGTTTAATAGCCATTTTATTAATACAGCCGCAAGTATTCCAAACGCAAACAATATCTATTCCTGTAAAAGCAACACTGCGCCTTTCTTTCTACTCCCCCTTAACATGAATTACTACCATCCGTAAAAGTTTTAAAGTAGCTTCGGGCATCGGTAGACTACCATTATCACTAATACATTAATTTCTTCAATTTTCAAATATTTTGCCACATAATAAATTCTTAATAATTTGAAGCCATCATTTTCACAGACAAATCACGATTTTAAAATAGGCGATTGCAATCAATTAAGCAGTTATAGACCGATTCTTCTGACAAATTTTTCTATATTACTATTAGAATATATAATTTCAGTACGCAGAATTTATTTCATTAACAAACACATTTTGTTTAATAGCTTTCAACATGGATTTATGAAAAAGAAATGTATAAAAGCGTTTTCTTATAGTTGTTGATGCCCGGAGGTTAGAATTTAGCCCACGACTCTCTTTTAAGTGTAAGCAAAGCATCAGATAATAGTGACCACGCGATTTTACTTTCGAAACTAAATCTGCTGATTCTGTAATAGAATATTAGCTTAATAATAGACAACAAATTGTAAGCAAACGCTGTTTTTTGATACCAAATACATACAATTCTACTGTTCAATATTTACTTCAATAACCTCTGTAATGTAGCCAGCGATCACAAAAATCATCTACTTGTAAATGACGTAGACGATTCAAATTTACGAATACGTGAAAATGGTTAGATGTATCTGTCTAAAGAATGTGATAATATTTTACTATTCTCAGTAACTGGTTTAGTAATAATAACTGAACACTATACACTTCCAAAACATGCTGTATATATTATATTTAATACTCAATAATCCTAGTTTCGATATTGTCAATTTCACTAAATTTCTTGGCCTTTATAAAGATAATTGTTTAAGGTGGGATGCTCAAGTAGCATATGTTATGCATTTAGATTAGCGAAATCCATGGTCATCGTACCTATGTTACAGATTGTTTACTATGGCACGTTTTAATCGAGATCTAAATATAGAATGATCTTTTGGGGGCAAAGTGTTGGTATTAACCGAATGTTTGTAGTTCAAAAAAGTCGTAATAGTTATATTTAGTTTGAAAATTATGCACAGTTGCAGAAATATCTTACCAACCGTCTATTGCATATACATATGTATGTCTGTGAATGTATACTATTTCTGTTTAAAAATGCAAAACATTTTGAAAATAGTAGAAATAAATATGAATGTTGTATCTGATCTGAGGATCCAAATTATTTTCCAAGCAAACATTAACTTTACCATAAAGAGGTTTATATGCATTATACTTGGTTATGCGTTTATAAGAAGCTTCCATTGCCAGTAAAAAATCACAATATTAAGGTTAATATATATACACTATCGTTCATAAATTTGCTCGCATTATATAAAATAACTGTTTTATTAGCAGAATAGTATAACCTAACAAAATACATACTCTAACCGCTCCAAATACGATTCGTCTGTAGTATTCCACATTTCCTACAGAGTATTCCAGAGTGCTGCTTTGCCAATCGCACATTCTTCAAGTGAGTTCCACTTTGCGTGAGGTTTTGCCCAATTTAATCTTTTCGGTTTGTGTATACAACTTAACCGTGGTTTTCTTACTGCAGCCTTCAGACCAGCTTTTATTAGTTTGCGTTTTACCGTCGACATCACTTACTGGGTGACAGCGTTGTAAATTGAACTCTGGCATAATTTGCGATGGAGTAAAGCGGCGATTTCTTAGGGAAGTCACTCAGATGTATTGGTTGCCTCGTTGATCTGAGTCTTCCACTTCGCTTTTTTGCTCCGAAGCCTACCGATCTCTTCCTTTCTTTTATTAACCTCCGCACACAACACTCAGAGATGTTTAGTTGTTGAGCACTTTCTCTATTTAACACTTGTTTCGTGTAGAACGCATATTCTGCCACGCACTTCAATATCATTTTACACAGTTGTTGTATAGATACTTTCATTACCTTACAAAAACTAAGGATATTGGTTGATTAATCAATATGGCTATTACTGACAAAATTACAATTTTCGACAGGAGACTTGGATCAATGGTCTTGTGGTGCAAGGGTTTAGCACGCTACACCGGAGATGTAGAGATGTTGGGTTCAAGATCGATATTTTTTCGGAAATTTAATTACGTTGGAAATTGCAAGAAAATTGTAATTTTATCATTATTAATGCGAACGGTGGTTTAGTATTGATATTCATATTAATATTAGTATTAATGTAGATGTTAGTTTAACTATTACGCACTTGCCGTTTAATGATATATTGTCCGTGAGATATTACTATATATCTACTGGCATCGTGACACCTAGGGGGATTTAAGACGACTTGGATTCAATAGCCTCGTAGTGCAATTGGTTTGGCAGGCTACATCGGAGATGTAGAGATGTTGGGCTCAAGTCCTCTCCGAGAGCGATATTTTTTCGGAAATTTAATAACGTTGGAAATTGCAAGAAAATTGTAATTTTACCATTACTAATGCCAACGGTGGTTTAGCATTGATATTAATATTGATATTTGTATTAATATGGATGTTAGTTTAACTATGGCTATTACTGTTTCGTTTACCTATTTTGCCATACAAACAATTCATATATTGTTATGTATGTTGATCTTGTTTCTTATACTATTATTTACTTTAATTAGCATGCTGAATATTTGTTGACATAAGATACGTATATAGTGGATATTAATTATAAAACAATTCATTCAAATAAACGGTGTCTTCGAATGTTTATATGTCGTGCCATAATTTATCCTGTTCATGCTACATTAATACACGTAAAAATGTGAGTGGTAGTTTGTGCAATTCAAGGTGTTGTTTTTCGAAATATCTAGAATATATCTATAATAAATTGTTAATGTTATAATTCCATTAATTCAGCACTTTTCCTTAATCTCTCAATACTCCAATATAAGATTAGTACAGTTATAAGCTTCACAACATACTACTTTACAACGATTTAATGCCTTTGGTCTTCTTTTTCTGGGATCTTTTAAAGTCTAAAGTTTATTTCAACTAGTCCACAACTATCCAAGTCTTGAAGGGGGAAATTAAACGCTCTATTACTGAAATCCAACCACATTTGTGTCAAAATATCGTCAAAAGAAAATAAATGTGTGAGCAAAGCCGGGTAGGGCATTTATCAAATATGTTGTTTCATACAAAGTTCTCACATCTCTATTTTATGATTGAGTCAATATTTTGATAAACTGTTTTATTTAAAATATAAGTTTTCCACTCTTGTTGGATGGTCCTTTAGAATTGTTGAATCGGCAAAATGAACTGCAATACGTTAAAAATTGTTTCTAGTTAGCGCGTTATATGTTTTAGATGGGAGTATAAAGACCTGAAAATTAAGAGGAAATTGAGGGGAGAAGCATATTAAAATTGGATCTATTTAAAAAATCGGTGGAAACAGTCTGTTTAGTTATTATTCCGTTAAACATGTCCATATTACGATCACACTGTACCACTGTATAACCATAACAACAGGAAAGTTTTAAGGGGTACGCGTTCGAAATTTCTTATAACAATCTCCAGTAAACAAACACGTTTTCAGCACAACCACAAAGAATGCTTTATAACTCGTACATAAATTTTTATTTGAGACACAACACTGTCATGACCAAAATTAGAGAATTCCAATGTGGTGCTGCTGGGATGTTCTCAACGCGATCACAGAAAACCGCTAATTATTCATAAGTACCGGCGCAAAACTTTTTGCTAGCATCGCAAAACGGCATAAAATAATTCATTAGTTGAATCTTGGAATTTGTTAGATGGTCGTGCTAGGGATATGCACCAATTAAGATAACTTTTAAAGATATATTTACAAATTCTTAAGGAAATACTCAAACAATTTAGTTAGGTTGTGCAATTTTAATTGTAGACAGTGTAGTTTCTCATAGGATTCGAAAATATTATATTCACAACTGAGTATACTATTACAAAACATCCCTACTATTTTTCTTGTGCATAAACTAGAAATGCATCTGCGAGATTAATGTAAAAATTAAATTTATGGTACAGGTTATACAGTCTTTCAATTAATTTATATTAAATAGGAGTATATCGTTGACAACACAAATTATGAAGATATAATTTCCAATAAATCTCTGTTTGTCTTGTTCGTTTTCGCACGTATGAAGTAGTTTCGATAAATCTATGTGGTAACAAACATTTACACACGTTTATATCGTATGCACTCGAATGAAGTGGCTGTCCCCAATTATATTCGCGAAAATATTCGTTAAAATTGTATTTTGAAAATTAACGCATGTAGCCATCAACATCTTTATTAATAATGTAGGACATTTATAGGGATTCATAGGTTACGTTGATAGTTGATAATGTGTTGCGTTTGTGTTGTGTCGTGAAGTGGGTGTGTTCCTAATGTATTTTGTATGGGCATGACGTAAACGCTTATCTCAACACATTTTATCACTTCATTTGATATAAGTATTTTGGCTGATGAGCGGACATACATGCGTTGCATTATTCAGATGTATTTTATCTTACAGTGTGTGCCAATTTATTTCATCATTTAAACTTCTAACTAATAATAAACTATTCCATATGAATTTGGTAGCGTAGGTGTTTTTAAGTTCATAATTTTATCTAATTGGAAAAGGTGGAAATAAATCATGAAAGTATCTACAACCAGAGGGATTTTTAATTTTGAAGATTCAAATCCCTGTTTCGTAACGATTCTATTTATTTTTTGATAATGTGACTACGGTATAGTTATACCAAAACTAGCGTGAATCATTAAAATTCTTTTTGCAATAGAAATTTCAGTTGCCATAATAATACACTACAAAACCTCTATCAAAAATAAAGTGGTCTATATATGATAGACAACATATGCGCTGTGTAGTTATTTTGAAAAAGCAATTCCAAATGGTCAAATTCTAATTTGCTCGGTTGAGTAAGAACTAGGCTAACGCTTCGCTAGATGTGTGATATAATTGTAACATTGAGGATGGCCTGTGGTTAATGTGATCGCCTCCTTTTTTGAAGTAATGAAGTTACGAAAATGGAAAAGATTTTGGAAATAGTAGCAAATGTAGTTACTTAAATACAGGTTATTGCAAATAAACATGATTTATGAACAGAAAAGCAGGAAACGTCTAGTGCAAAAAGAGTTACATCCAATATTTTACAAAGTAATTAAAAGATTTACATATTTTTCTAAAGTTGTGTTACCTAGTGTGGTGGAAAATGTCAGGCTCTTATTTGCCGAGTGGATTTTTTTATATATATTTTTTTAATTGTATGTACATTAAATTAACTAATTCGTGCAGCTAAATGAAAGGTTACAAACAAGATATATTAACAAAATATGTATGTATATTGCAATGATATAAATTGTTGTCCTTTATTTACCAATGAATTTCTTCTATAATTTTACTAGTTCGTCTATTGCAGATATATTTTTCGTCACCGTTTTGTGCACGTCGTTAATTTTTATTTTGGTTGATGTTAGAAGTTGGAGGCCAAGTACCGTCAGTACTCCCTCTTTATGAAATTTTAAACACAGATATTCAATCTGTACAGGTTTGTTTTAAAAGTTTTACAGATATCTACTTTGGGCATCCTTTAATAACTAATTATTCACAATTTTTCTTGTTTAAAAAAGAAGTCCCTTGAACAACACTTGCAGGGGAGACGTAAACTTTACTATCGTTTATCTTATATATCGCTTTTCCTAAACATATTTCTTACGTAAATAAATTTTTCAAAATTTCAGGCGTTTAATATATAGTACTCACACATTTCAATTAGATTGTATGAATATGCATTATTCCGAAATTGTACTCATAATCTTCGAAATTTCTCGTACGACGAAAGGATGGCACGACTGGCAGCAATTTCCTTTATAATGTCACACATATCGAGTGTATGTGTGTGTACTGAGTGGTCTACCATACAGGCGAACCAATGCGTTGCCATGGATATAAAACAAAAGAAGAACAGGCAGATGAAGACCGGAAACAAAAGTGAGAGATGTTGGCATCTTTTCTTCTAAGAAAGAATAAGTCGTTATTTTTCTCATCATATCTTCGTATTATATCCAATAATAAAGTGTATCAGCTGATACTACATACAAAATTTGGTTCCGGACACTTACGTTGGAAGCCGAAGGCCAGTGAGTACGATTTCAAAGGTTATAGACGTCGAATCTTCTTAAGTTCTTCAAAATTAATTCTTTAGATCTCATATTTAGTTTCATAAATTAATTAGAATATTTCAAGTTTAGCTAGTCAGGGATTGCCTTAGGTTTTCTGTAAAAGACATTTTCTTTTGTAAAAAAGCGGTATATATAGATTTTCTTTTATTTGTCAATATATTTGTTTTTTTCAACTTTACATTTGGTATTTTAATTTAGAAAATATTTTCACTTAATTCAAAACAAATAAGTGAAAATTTTAATTTAAAGAACCCAGTTAAAAATTGTAACGAGTCTGAGATTTTCCACCACAATATATATATGGTAATGATATGAATTATTGTCTTTTAAATCCTCCATAATATCAATGTTTTTCTAAATTTTTTCTTGGATACTTACTTTGGATATTTTTTCGTCACTGTTCACTGGAAAAAGGCAAACATTGCTCCTTTATTCAATGTAAAGTGATAATTAATTTACACCAGCAGAATCGAAGTATTCGTGTTATTGCAAATGAGTTGAATGTTTCGAAATCTTTAGTACATAACGCAATTATGTATTTTAAACGTCACGGTAAAAGTGAAACTGTTTCTTTACGGACATATCCCGAGAAAACATCTGAGCAGAATAGTAAGGTGGGCAAAATCTAATCCATTAATGACAGCCGTCGATATTAATAAAGGACTTGCAGCTAGTTTAATTAACATAACTCCACGAACAGTTCGAAGATGTTTAATTGAGGCTGGTTTGTGTGGACGAATAGCAAAGCGAAAACCGCTAGCTTACAAGCGTAATCGATTACACCGAATAAAGTTTGCACAAGCATTTACTTTGGGCCGAACAGTAATGGAAATTCGTACTTTTCAGTGATGAAAGTAAATTTAACAGAATAGGATCGGACGGTAGACGATATATGCGGAGACTGAAAATGAACAATTTAATCCCAAATATTGCACAACCGTCATTAAAGGAGCTGGTGGCAACGTGAACGTTTGGAGGTGTACGTCGTCGCGAGGTGTTGGTTCTCTTCATTTGACTAACGGTATAATGACCAGCATGTTTATAAAAATATTATAGAGGACATCATGCTTACTTATGCGGAATAACTTTTACCGGTAATTTGGAAATATGTTCAAGACGATGATCCTAAACATTCTTCCAAGTTTGTCAAGCACTAATAAAGTCTAAAAGATGCACTACGGTAATAAAAGCAAACGGATATCCTACACAATATTAATCAATGTTATTTTATTTTTTATCTAAAAGTAGCAGGAGTTATAGCGTCCTTATTTAGATGTCCGCATGCATTTTTTTATTTATGTAAACCAAATATTGCAAAATTTTTAAAAGTTTACTTTTTATACTACTGCTGTATGTTTATGTACACTATATGTTATTTCATATTTTATAGAGTAACGTAATATAAATTTTAATTTTTCTATAAAAAGCACATTTTATATTTACTTCTCACTGTCCTTATTACGGTGTCCGCAACTGTATATACATATATGTATGTATTTTAACCAAATTGTTTTAACATCCATCTATAACAATCCCTGTCTAGAAAAAATTATATAAAATATAAAATTATATATGTTGAGAGGGATGTCTTCGCGGTCATCGTATGTGAAATAATATTCCCGGGTCCCTGAGCGCCTATGTTTTTGGTACCAAAAACGACCGTTTCGACGAGATCTCACTCATCTTACTCTGGATCGGAGATGAACTGTCCATCTCCAATCACTAGTCGAAGGTAAAGTTTAATTTGTTGTTGCATATTCATATACTAAGCTAAAGGTATACAAAATTACACGAATGTGATACTGGCAGTGGTAAGTTTTGATTGGTTGCAATAATTAAACAGCAAACTATGTCCGCACGTTTCCACTTAGGCTTAACATAAAAAATAAATAAAATAAAATAATTCATACAAATTTTGTTATAGGCATTTAGCAAAATTAGTAGTAATGTAGTAATATTCCACAAATTAATTAAATTAAAGATAGATACGGTGAAGAATTTGTTATCTGTAACTCTTATTAGTTGTATATTTTATGTTACTTCTAATACCGACTACAGAATTTAATTTACATTGACAAGAGAACAAACTTTTACATTACGAACATCGGAACTTTATTATGTTAGTAAGCAATTACCGTAATCTATAGCTACCCTACGATTTAATTTGTGACCGACAAAATAACTTACCCTTTCTGACTATGTACATTTGGCTCGTCCTAAACCAAACACGCACAATATCTAAATTGGACCGCATTAATTTCGTAAACTTCGAATAGGAAATCTTTGTTATGCTGACTATTCGCTATAGATAAGATATTCACATAATTCTCATTAAATGTGCGCTTTGTTTGTTTCAGCTACCGATCCTAGGCACATACAATGAAAAGGTAAGCTTCTGCAAGTTATTCTGCTTTACATGGGAATTAGTAATGGTTAATAATAACCTTTTATTTGGCAAAGACAAACACCATATAAAATAATTGGTTGCAATATTAAATCTAATATGTTAAATGTTAAAAAAACATCAAATATAGAAAGTCACTGTTTGCCACATGCAAATATTGAGGACATATTATTTAATGAGTTGAGGTACGTTATCTAATAAAGACATACCTTTTGATAAATAGGATTTTCTTCTTTTGTTTACTATTTAGAAAGGTAGAATACAGAAATATTGTAGGCATGAATATTGTAAATGCGACAAAAGTATAGTCTTTCAAGTGTGGTTTATGACGTACATATATATTCCACTATGACCTAACGTGCTGTAGTTCTTACGTCATCGCTTCAAAATAATGGTTACCTATATCAGAATATACAGAAAGTCATCAATAAACAGTTACATCCCTCCCATGCAGACAAGATCTCAAAAACTCTGAAGGTACGGTATATCTTCCTTTCATTCACGGTGTTACCGAACGCATCGGCAGAATTCTTCAAAAACAAAATAGTGTTTAAGCCTTCGAAAATTGCCAACATTCTCCTTTCTCTTAAGAATCAAGTCCAGACCTTATCCTCTAAAGGGGTCTATAAAATTTTCTGCTCTTGCGGTTTACTAACATAGGTGAGACAGGTCGTTCAATCGGAACCTGCATTAAGGTGCACAAACTTTGCCTAAAATCGGGACATGCATTGTCTGCGGTAGCCGAACGTCATCTTGAAACGGGCCACAATATTTGAAGAAAGTTCGATCATCGCGAAAAAATTCTCATTTCTATGGTAGAAAAATCTAGGAGGCCACTTTCATTTCCCTATTTTCTTCTGAAGAAACCTCCTAAGACAGAGGCGAAACGTCGAGATCCCACCGTTCTCTTTTCTTTTTCTTTCTTTCTTTGTCTTTTTTCTGTCACCCATCTCTCTTTCCTCCTCTTAATCTTTATTTCACCTTTTCTTTTTTCACCCCCTTTTTTCATTTTTTTTCTTTTTCTTTTTTCTTCTTGTTATTTCTTTTTCCTCTTACTCTTATTTCACTTTTACATCTCATCATGACACGGTCCAATTCCGGAAGTAGTTCGCTTATTAGAAAATAATTATTTAATATTCGTTAATTTTCTACCAGTTTATGTTTTTAATTTTTTAATGTTACTTTAAAACATATATGACTTGCTTTCGTACAAATTTGTGTTTACGATACATCGATCTGACTACCTGCCTATAGTAGACGTACATATTTACTCGGTGTTATCAGCTCCGATTGATCGAAAGCAAGCAGAAATATAACTTCCGCGCATTTCTAGGTTCTAAACAACATGTACAAGCTGTCCCAAATTTATGACTGACTTAGGGGATCTCGGAAAAGAGAAAGGAAGTTTGACACCTGCAACATATATGGGCTATCATGGTGATAATTTTAAAATATTAGTCAGTTCTATAATATCAGCTTTTTCTATATATTCTCAAAAGATATCAATTAGGAATCTCGCTGCATCGCTTTTCATTACATCTTAACAATTCTTATTATCTATATAAATATGGTATCCATGCGTTTCCATCTTAATACGCTTCTTCCCATGTACTAACGCTCCGCAGCTATTTTACAATATAGAGTACCTTCTTTTGTAAGTATTTGTTCGTAACGGGTGAACAATGGCAGTTTGTCTTCAATAAGCTTCCTTCATAATACAATAAGGTGAAAGATAGTTTAAAATGTTATCCTGACAGCATGTAGAATAGCGCTTTGTACGTTATATTTAAAACTAACACTTTTGGCTTTCGAATATTAACACCTGAAGCACGCTGTTTTGGCAATTTGGAAGTGAAAGTTTAACTCAAACACAATATTACCATGCAGTTAACTACCTAAGGTAGAATATATCCTACGTTTCGGATATATAATTACGCCGTTCTAAATGTGCAACCATGCCATCGATCATTCATAGCTACATTGGTTCCAATACAGTTTTAACCTTTAAAGGTAAACGTTTCTTCCGCTTGGGAAATTCATAAAACTTTAGTTAAATTTTAGTCCCTGGGGATTAGTTTAACATGTTAAGGTAAAAGTTTCAACTAATTTTTAGAAAATTTGGAACTGCGTCCCATCTTACCCAGTGAGATGTTTTTGTATCTGGTTGATATGTAAGACAATTATGAATTATTCTTTATGATTTTCTGTGCATGTTTAATGGGCAAGATATGTATACTTAATATTACTATTAATTTTGTATTACCACTTTGTCGGTCCTGATCACCTTCGCAAGAGAAGTTGGATCTTCCGGTATTTTAACGAGAATCCGTTCGAAAAATTCTCGTCCTCTATCTATCTCTGTTGGTAGCCTACGATACAACAAATACTAAATCTGCATTTCATTGATGTCATAGTATCTTCTGTATTGACGAATATAAAATCTGTACTTGAAATTGAGGCTTGTGGATATGCTGTGTTTTAAAACATATACGATGTTTTTTGATTTGAAGTCACGAGTTTGGTTTCTGCCCTGAAGAATTCACTGCCACATTTCAAAAACAAAATAATAAATTTAAATTTGGTCCCAACTGTATTTACCAAATGGTCATTGTGGACCGTGCAGGTTTAGCCAATTATCTTTTGATGTGCACTGTGTATGTAAAATAAATTTAAAATATTTTTGTTGCTAGCATAATTAATTTACTCTGACACAGATGTAGGCAGGTCATTACTGGTCCTCAATTTTCGCTCCCTTAAGCGAACACCGCTGTTGAAATTTTCAGAAAAAATAATTTCTCAAAGCTGGTGCATACCTATGAAATTTAGGTATTAATAAAACCCATCATTTATAAGGTGTTACTTGTGTTACTTGAAATAAGAAAGGGCATATCCATTTGCAATTTAATCAAACGTGCCATAAAATTAAAAATATTTTTGCCATAAAAATGAAATGCCTCCATATTCATACCATTTGCTAAAATTTTAAAACAATTTCTTGCTTTTAGAGGTACATATGAATGTCTAACAGACGGTCGTCGTCAATGACCGTGTATAGCCTTTGCCAGCTATTGCAAATAAAAGGGGTAATAAATTTTGTACACGTTTCCAACGTCTTCTCACTGGATTTTTATACTTTCAATATAAGAGATCAGATCTATTTATTGTTTACTTATTTTTCGAATTTAAAGATACTTTTGGCGCTATCGGAAATTTTTCATCATTATGCCTTCTTGCTAAAGAAACGTTATACATTTTTTTTGTGTTACATCTAGCGTAAGAGACAAATTTAACCGATCGTCTTAAAATATAAGCCCGCCAATTCGAGAAAACGGTATTGAAAAGCAATGGTATTTGAAAGCAAGAGAATCGGCGCACCGAACTCCGACAAATTGATTTGGAAAATTCCGTGGAAAAGATCACCGTTTCTCTAGATCGCGTCTATAAGTAAACTATTCCATCCGAAATAAGCACATAAATTCCGTAATAGCACGCGCTTCAATTCCGATTCGCCGCTTGCAATGAATGTGTTCCGTAGAAAGCCAATTATACTTTGACTTTTTTTCTCTGTCATTATTTCAGTCTGGACGTCTTCTGTATTGCAACTTCAATAAATCCGTTTCCGTGAGTGGGAACTTATATGTGTAGATACAAGCAAAAATTAGCTTTTGCAACATGTAATCATCAACTAATGATTTGATGTAGCTACGTTTAGAATTGGAGTTGTTTGTTATTAGTTGGTAGATATTATGGCAATATGTAGGTTGAAAAATATTCTTAAACTCAAGTAATCAGTTGCAGTGCAATATTTACAATTGATTCGACTTTATTATTTCTACGTGCACGGCTGTCGTTCCGGTGCTTTGAACATTTTAACACTAAGTACGGTAGAGTAATAAATTAGCGATAAATTAGAGAAAAAGTAAAGTCATATACTTTATACAGCAAGAACAGAAATTGCGAATTATATGCCTTTAATTAATAAGTAAATACATGTCGTTATAATTTATTTTTAGAAGTTTATATTTTAATTGTGGTTTAGCTACATTCAGTTTTTTCTGAAATGTGGCACTGTACTGTAAACACTTGCAACATATCTATAAGATTCGAAATTAGGAAAATGAACGATCTTTGTTACTTCAACAGTAACTTCACCAATGTTTTGTTTGATGTAAAACTCATTTTATGCTACTAGCTCAGATGTTTTTTTTTTTTTATAATCAGATTAAACTCTGGTGGATATGTATATTTTTTATGATACAAATGTATTAGTTTCGTTTTATAAATGAAAGAACACAAGTTGTCAGGCAATCTCTGTTATAAAAATATATATTTTATAGAATATGACATAAACGGTACTAACCATTTTTCGTTTATAATCTTTGTTCGTGCTCCTTCTCCTCTGCGTTTGCGTTCCTCTAGATTATAAAGTCTCTTAAAACTATAAAATTCTAGTGCAATTTATCTTCCAATTCCAGAGATAATCATATGCTTGCTTCAGATTATTTACAGCCCTTTCTTTGTCCTATGATATACCACGAGCTTCTGTGTTTTGTTTAATTTTTTTAACAGTATAATACTCTTTTTTTATGGATCGTCAAAACACTAATGCATTTCTGTTTGAATGACAACCTCACGTATCCTGCCCTTGTTTTGACCGCACCTTTTTTATGTAAATCCTCTTTTGTTCGCAAATTCAGCCAACAATTTCCAATTGTATCCACTTTAATCTTTGGTCATTTGTTTAACTTTTCCTAATTATGAATAAAACTTCACATATTCTTTGAGAAATAAAATTCTTACGCGTTTTCACGAAAACACGATCAGCTGATAAATGGGGGCGCTGTTTCACCAGAAAAATGGAACATATCCGTAAGATCATCATCCGTACGCATCTGTAATGTATTTGAAACCATCCTCGTTGGAATTTTTAATGGAGCGATATACAGCAGCACCAACCTTGCTTGGCCTAAGCCTACTTTAAATTTCATTCCAGATGTAAAATTCAGGATTCTTAACTTGAACATCGACTAGACAGTATGCACATAAGTTAGTTTGCAACGAATAAAATGTTTCTTGTATAAGAAGTTTATGGAGGTTTTGAACCTATTCTAAGTCAAAGCAAAAAGTTGCGCAGTTACCCACTCCTTTCTTTTTTAAATGAAATTATTTTGCTCTATGTACATTTAACTCCCGATTTGCATCTCCTTTATTTTTAAGGTGAAGCAAAATTTTATTCTATGTCTAGTTCTGCAAGCGTCGGTGGCAAGAGAACCAAAACTGTTGTTATTGGCGGGTTATTGAAACGCAGTATACGTGAAAACGCTATATTTAAAGAAAGAACTCTTATAGTAAATGTAATATAGAAAAGAATGTCTGTTCCGGATGACAATCGTCTATGCACTACATCTTGTATGTGTTTCGTCCATGAAGAGTAAATAAGATAAGGTCGCCTATGTCTATGCATCCCCTGCATCGGGGTAAACATCTCCGCGTGCGTATCGCTCTAGGGACCGTAACTGTAGATATCTTAACGTACGTCTAACACGTCCCCTGGAGACACAGCGTAACTTGCGAACTACAGACCCGTGAGTCCTAACGATTCTACACACTTTTCGTGTTTGGTGCGCGGAAGTCCCTTCGTCAGTACGTCAGCGATCATGTCGTTTGTCCCAACATGAAGAAGTTCCAACTGTCCACTTTTTAACACATCGCACACAAAGTGATGACAGATATCGATGTGCTTGTTTCTGGCGTGCTATGTCGGATTCTTTGCCAACCTTAAAGCACTGAGGTTGTTGTTGTATACCTTTACATCAGGCAACCTTTCCACACCTAGCTCGATAAGGAAACTCCTTAAGTAAATGGCCTCCTTGGCTACTTCGATCTAACCCATGTACTCTGCCTCAGTCGTAGACAGGGCGACTGTTTGCTGTTTCTTGGATTCCCAGGATATGGCGGCTCCTGATAATATAAAGCGGTGTCCGGTATATGAACATCTATCGGCCGCGCTATTTCCCCAATCGGCGTCGACGTAGCGTCTAAGTTCAAGTTTATCCGACTTGTAAACGATTACTAAATTCATAGTTCCTTTGAGGTATCGTAAAACGCGTTGAGCTAGATAACTGACCGCGAAACTAGTGTCCGATCTGGTACACAAAGATAGGTATGTGAGAGCTCCTACTAATTCCCTGTAAGGTTGTTTAGATTCTTCTTCAGTTGGCTCCAGAGTAGACTTCATGAGTCGGTTGTTTGGATTCAAAGGGGCAGGCTTACAGTCAGTCATGCTAATTCGCTCTAAAACATCTTGGATGTACCCTTTTGAAGTAATGAAATCTCTTCACTCTTAATGTTGTACTCAATACCTAAACAGTTGTTGTGCGTCCCCTGAATCGTTTAACTCGAATTCATTCGACATTGTCTTTACAATGCCTTCGACCGTTTTCGTATCTTTGGAGAAAATTAGTATATCATTCACATAAATTGCGATTAACGCGTACCTCTAACAAAAACCCATGTTAAAATGGTAAAATGCCCCCACTTGTTGCGGTTCATCATTAGTTCTTCTACTCGTGCGATATTTAGGGTCCGCAAGTCCACTGCAATATTCTCTCCTCTGCAGCCTTGGTTTTCCCAGCGGCCGCTTTCCTACCGGGTTCTCCTCCTGCTGTGTCACTAAATTTGTAGGGTGACACAGCTCATCTCAATTTCTCCGACCTTACTATTTTCACTATATCTGGCTAGTTTTATAATTCCCTGTTTGTTCTTGTACTATGTTGCCGTGTGGTATTGTCTTTCACTGGTCCATATAACCCTCCAAGAATTCTTCTTTCTGCAATCATTAATCGGTTCTCATTTTGTTTGGTCATCGTCCATGTTTCACATGCATCATCAATTTTGTCAAAATAAAATAAAACATGCGTGGTCTGATCTAGCGTATATATGGCAGAGACTCGTATCAAAATAAAAGCAAAACACTAAAATTAGTACAATTAATGTTAACCCCCAGTAAATGCTATACAAATGGATATGTTGCGTTCTGAGAATATTAGGAAGGTGAATATTGCACACCTGAAATCTTTAGATATATTATATAAATTAACATCCTTTCTTCGGAATTTGATATCACTAAAACGAATTCACAACGATTGGTTGAAACATTTCATTGGAAAGAGAAACAGTAATTCCAGCGTAAGCTGTGACTAAACTAATAAGTAATGTTTGGCTCTCTAGCGTTAATTGCACCATTCGTAGAAAATTTCTTACCGAATGATTTCCTTCTTAATCAGTCTCAACATTACAGTTGAATTAGAAACTGGATTTCAAGTTCATAGAGTACCTTTTCATACTTAATCCTCATTTTTGTACTTTGAATTGAAATGAAAATATCAGCACTCTTACAAAATGAATTGTCTTTTTCCAACCCTAAAATGACACCAACTTTCGTGATACTCTTTTCATATAAAAAAAATATGCGTATCAGCGGTAGTAAAACTAAGAATTAATATCGTATAACATGAAAAGACGAAAATTAAGAAAACAAAAGAAGCAGTGTATTAACTAGTTAACTGCTTGCCGTTTGTAATAGGTGAAATGAAGCTGTTAGGATTTACTGTATGGCTGTGCACTTCAATCAATGCGCACATATCGGTACTAGTCTTTCGATTATACAATTATGTATGTGTAATTTAAGGCCTAACAATAGTTTCTTCGCATTATCGCATTCTTTTCGTTCGATAAAGTACGTTGCTCCGTTTTATATCTATCAGCATTGTGATTATTTGAGTGGTTTTTGTAAAGTTTTGTTAAGTCGTTCCTAGACGACCACTGACCTTAATAAAAAGCGATAAACGTCTACTAATGATTTTACTATCAGCAGCTCCGATTTTTATTTGTGTTGTTAATGTTAATCGTCTTATAGCGTTTCGTATATAACCTAATTGATATCAAATTGCAATTGGATCGCTCTCGTATGTTTATACATATGTAAATATATACATATGTTTGTATGTACTTTATTCGGTCATTTTGATACGTAAATGAACAAATAGTGTAACATGTGGATGTGTTGTGTTATGTTGCTTCTAACACATTATGATAGTGTAGCCTTTGTCTGCATCTGCGAATTTTAGTTAATGCGGACATAACATTGTCGATTATATTACGAATTACGCAGTTGTACTTTATTAACGCTATTTATGTTGATTAAATTAGTAGTATTGTGCTGAAAGAACGAATTTTAGGAAAGACTAATTTATTTTATCTCTAGTCTGATCGTTCTTGTTTCGTTTGCTCGAAATATATTTAGTGACAACAGCACTTACTTATCATTTACAGTTAGAGAAAAAGAAAGGATTTACACACTGACCAATTTAAACATAATGATCAAGTTTTTTTGTTAGTTATTAACTTGTGGGTTTATCGTATAGTACCAGCTAGTAAGTTTAATAGGCTGCGTGATAATATATGACGTCTTATGAAAATAAAATTCTAAAATAATATACATTTTTTTTGGGAAATAAATGTCCATACAGCAGTATACATAAACGTACATATGCATTTTAGACAATGTTTAATATTTTGTGGAGTAAGTTATGATTTGGTTAAATTACGACCTATCCCACTGCGACCTTTTCAGATCTGTTCTGGTTCCTCTTTTATTATTTATATACTTTCTATCCTTACTTAGTAGGTCCGCTGTAAAAGTAGACTTGTGTCCAACCAGAAACTTTTTGGCTTATCTCTGACTTGGAATACTCTTCCGCCAATCTTGAGATCTCTGATCTTGCCATTGTTTAGTAGTTTCCTTAATTACCATATATACTATTCCTAGCGAGTGTCTTGGGCCTTTGTACGCCTACGAACCTGCTCGGGCTAATTCGTCTGCTAGATGATTTTTATTTGCAAACTTATTCACATCAATATTGGCCGCAGATACGTTTTTTCAGCAATTAATTTCTACGTTCTTTGATTTAATAGCTCTTGCTGAAAATGTTTTATAAATAATTAACCATGATGCTCGCCATCATTTCTTTCCACTTTTAAATGTAATAACGAATATTAATGGATGTTCTCATAGTAATAAATATTTGGATATTTCTCTTGCTTCTTTAAAGTAGCACATGTACAGTGTGTTAGGTTTATTTACCAATATGGTTTATTGTATTATTATTATTATATTAGTAGCAACTGTCCGCTCTTTTTTAATTATTTGTACATATTTGCTAAATAGCACATCAAATTAATACATTTCGCATTTTGTGGTAGATTTAAATCTTATATATATTTTTTGTAAAGATTGATTGACGTAGTGCGTTTGCAATTCTTTTTCTCTCAGGAATGGTGTAAAGTACGATGTTACCATATTTCAGTTTCAAGTCTCTGTAGAGGATTTATATTACATAATTTGCCAAATGTGCAATAGTTATCCCGTTATTCTGTTGCTTGTACAACATATGTATATCAGAGAATAAAAGCGACGTGTGTGTTTTATAAATACACTGATGTTTTTTACTGCATAATAAATTTTTCTTTCGTATTTTTTAAAATTCCATTCACTTTCACTGATTAAATGACGTGATGGGAACTTCAAATTTGGCTCGTGGACAAGTGTTTAAACTTGAATATAGATCACTGCCTTAGATGTCTATTATTTTCTAAAAAAATGTGCAACTAAATACATCTCTTAATAATATTGAGCTATATCATAACTTTTATTATCTGTTAGTTAAAATGTTGCTGCACCAAAAATATCCCACACAAAAAATATAATACACCGGTCGGTATTTTTTTTATATAAATTACTTTGTTGACCTTGATGCCTCGTGTAATTCACAATTTGCATCAGATGTTTCCGACTCCTTCTACGTTTGAACTTTAATTTTCGTATACACTCTTTTTTATTCAAGAAAATTTATGTGCCGTCTTAGTATTAATTATTTGGTTAACTTGTGGACAGGACCGGTTTAGGTGACAAATGAAGATCACAAATATTCTGTCGCATTTTAATGTTTTGTGTAATAAATTGTTATTATCACTTTATTTCTTATTATTTTTTTTCCACGCAGTATTTCTGAGAAAAGTGTTGTAAAGCAAAACACAAAAATTTGAAAATAAAATTGAAACTTCCACTTATTAGTAAAAGGAAGTATTTGTAATCACTTGATATACATACATAAGTCAATATTTAGCTATAGTGGAATTACTACAGTGACGAAAATATCCATAGTTACATTTAAAAATTTCTTCGCACATGGTTTTACACGCTTTCGGTTCTATTATTGTATGCTTGGAAAATATCCAAACAAATTACTTTAAGCAAAAGACTGTAGATACACATTGTGTGTTCACAACAATACGTTTTACAACTGCCACAACAACAGAAAATAGACATACGATGTTCTTTGTTAAATTATAATGTTTTAAGCGTTTCCACGTCCTTCAATATTAAACCGATTTAGTTCGCCAAGGGTGCACATTTGTTAATCTAACTACAATTTTTAGTGCCCACAGGTCCGCCACTATATTTTGCAAAATTTACATTAGACCTATGATTAAATATAACGCAATTATATATATGGTCTTGATAATAATACTGTGTAAAATCGTAAGACTAACAAAAATGTGTGACTGACTTGACTTCAACTGTTATTAATATTATATAAGTTGATCATTATTTTTATATTATATTGTAGTACCGTTAAATTCTTTGTTACATTGAGAAGAAAGATGTCCTCATTAACCTGGTTTGTTATTATAAAATGCTGATACTATATTTTTATTGTCATAAATAAATATCAGTTTGAAATGGGAGGATTGGGGGAGAGTTTGTATATAATAGAAACATTACTAGTGCATGAAAAAAACGTTGACAACTCTATAAAGGTACACATTAGAACTAGTTCAATGTTATTTAGGCAACATCGAGTATTTCATGAGCATCCTCGTGTAAAAATTGGCAAAAGAAACGTCTTTATAAACAAAACGTTATAAAAAGGACTAATTTAGAGAATCAGAACAGATTGCAGTTCGTCGGTGCGGAAATAGGCTTAACTGAAAATCTAAATTTCACGTATATCAAATTAATTTCGGTTTGTAATTTAAGTAGATCATAAAAAAATACTGGAACCATCAAAATAGAAAAATATTTCTTTTGTATTACAATGCTTATAACCAGGGTTGGCCAAATTTTCGGTGCACCAAGACCGGACTCGTCCGTACGCACAACCGATACGAAAATTGACCGAGTTCGTTGAATCAATCTGTCTCCGTTTCCCTGCTGTGTATGCACGTATGGTACATCGTATTAGGCATTATAATGTATTTATACTTCATTATATGGAAGAATATTTTAACGATTTATCTGTATATATTTCATAAAAAACAGTAATATGTAAAGTTAGCCAAATCCTCGGCGCGCTAGATCCCCACCCATGCCGATACGGAAACCTATCGCGTTCCCCGCGTGAATCCACCGTTTCGCAGTCTCTGTTTGCATCTCGAACAGACGTAAGGGGAAGAAGTGACCATTGACTAACCAAATAAACAAGTTTATAATATCTTGATTTAAAGTTCGATGGTTGTAGGATATCGTGCAATGCTTGCGAAATCCCTTTGATGTGCTGATACAAAAGCAATTGCTGGAAACTTGTACGTAATGCAACTCGCACAAGTAAAAAACCTCATGGAAAAATTTGTATTAGATTTACATTTGATGTTTACTACTTGTGCTTTGCCTCTTACCTTACTTAATAAACAACAATTTTAACACCTCTGGCATACATACAACCCAAGCGCAAGCTACCGTGTTAGACAGCATTACGTAGTTATCTCACAACGATAAGTGAAAATGTCGAGAACACGATTAAAGTTGAACTACAAGATAAGCAGTTACGGTTAAGTGTAGATGAGACTACAGATCGTAAACAAAAAGATTTAAAGACTATTTACGATAATTATATAGGATGCAAAGTACAGGATTGTCTTTAGTGGAATCAGTGCAAATACATTTCAGCATGCTACTCATAATTGATTGCAAGTTAAAAATATTTGATGCTGATGGGGAATACGTCTGGAATATTAAATTTTAAATGTTATCCACGTTTTCAACTAATATATTCATAAAATTTGATATTTCTAATTTATAATTCAGTTGACAGTATGTACCTAAGCGAATTGTAGACCGTTTCGTCGAGGCTTCGACGTATTGCTCTTATCAATGTAGCACTGAAGATTGCCAGATTGTTAATACAAGGGTTACTTCAAATAATAGGTTACCACTTCGTATAGTTATTGCGCCACTGTGACAGATTTTATTAGAAAAAGAAAAATCCGTATAGATTATTGATTCTTACGCTGAACTGATTTTGTATGAAATACGTTTAAATACAATGTACGAGAAACATCTCGAGAATCTGCGGGGTAGATCAATTCTCTTCGGTTTATGTCTTCTCGCATATGTCTCTCCATTTGTTTCTGTCTTTAGACCTCTTCTGCCGTCTGTAAACGCCAGCTCTACCAAGGTCCGCTTTCACCACCTGCAGCCAAGTAGTTTTGGGTTGCCCTCGTCTTTTTCTTCCTCCCAGTTGCCAATCCAGGATATTTGTAGATTGTAGTTTTGTTCCCAGCTCTCCACACATATCCGAACCATTTTGTTGTCTGTCGCTTTATTCTTCTGACCACGTCCATACCTCCCAACTCATTTGCTACCTCACAATTTGTTCTACGCCTGTATTCGTTGTCAGTTTCTATCGGGCCTAGTTTTGTTCTTGATATTCTCCGTTCTTGTATTCTCAGATCTTCCTCTTGCTTCTTTGTCATTGTTTCTGCCGCGTACAAGATTGTATAATTAGTTTCCTAAAAGCGATAAAGATGAAATAACAAGAAATACTCGAAAACGGCTGATTAACCTTCATCATGACAGGGTCAAGTATCATCTTCAAGCTGTTGATTTTTTAACTATCAAAAATGTTGAATTAACAACAATTCGCCAGGTTTATCACCTTCTGATTTCTTTTTATTTGCAAATATCAAAATAAAATAGGAAGTGAGCAATTTTTGTCGCCTAAGGTAGCTGTTGGGCTGCGTGGAAAAATGCTTTTCAAATTGATTGGAGCATATGCAAAAATATATTGATGTCAAAGGAATATACTTAAAAAGGTGTTTCCAGAAATATTCTCCGCACCCCTCGTGTAAAAAATAAATTGTATTTATTAATAACGATTGTTTTTATCTCCCTAGAGTATATCTCTATTACTCATGTAAATTTTATTTGAGCCTCCTATACTGTATATATTAGATACGATTTAAATTTGAAACAAATTCCGATATGTATGCTTGTGTTATTCTAATACCAGTACCTGTAATAATAAGAAAAATGTTCACGATTAATGTAGCCCATTACTGGAATTTATTACAGAGATCCTACTTACTGCACTCACGTTTTAATTAATGTTATGATGTTTATAGCTATGATGTTTTTAAATGTGTGATTAATTCGCGTAGGTGTGTCTACTTATAACCGATAGAGTATTCTGATCAACTGTAAAATGTCTAGTATTTATTATTCAGATGTTTATTTTTAGAGTGTAATAAAAGTAATTTTGAATCTTGGAAGAAGATTCCAGCAAAAATTATTTTAGTACGTTTTCATCTTTTTTTTGTGTTTCGTCGTCCATTTGAAACAGTTACGGGCTCAAATTTCAATCAGATTGAGGTATAACATACTAATATTCATTAAAATAAAAATATCAAACGCATTTAATTAAAGTAGTAATTATTCGGTTTAAACTATCATCAAGTTCATTGCTTTTAATTGTCCCCTGACTACAATGATATACATAAGCTATTAAAGGATTAGTTGGAGAACTTAATTAGAAAAAAATGCGATTTTTTTTTTATTTTAAATTGCCTAATAGGCTTGGGAATATCAAAGATGCTGAAGTCTTTCTATGTATTTTTAAAATGTTCAATAGGCTTTATATTACCAAACGTCTCGTTCTTTGTTATATTAAGATTGATTCACACTATACGTTCCGTGTCTGTGCCACGCAGCACCTATATCATATTTTTTTATAAATTGTAATGGCATTTCTTAGTTTTAAATGCAACCCTGTCCATTTTATTAGGACCACCTTCTTGATTTAAGCTTTTGTGTGTTTCGAACGCGATAATTCACAAATGCAAGTATAAAATTCATGAATAGTGTTCACAATGGCTATCTGAATACGTTCCCTAAATATCTTTCGATGAAATTGAGAAAGTGCCACTTAATGACCTTTTGCCTATTATTATCCTCCTCATGAATCATTCGGTACTGTATAGAAAGTAGGTAGAAACAAGATTGAAAGACACAGTAATTCGTAGAATATTATTTGGATCGGTTACTATTGTAGAAAGAATATTTATCTGTTTATGTAGCAACGTTCTTTCCGTATTTATGTTCTATGTTTCACTTTAAGTTATTGCTTGTATGCGCTTTGTATTTTTTCGTTATGGGTAAAAAAAGGGCATACCAAATGAGAAAAAACTGCTTATTGAGGCATTATTGGGTACAGGAGTGTATTCTCCACGTACAATTGCAAAGAAAGAACACGTATCCCCACAAACAGTGCAGCGGGTTGCGGTTTTAATGAAAGAAGAGATGGATATCTACAATTACCGGAAGAGCGTTTTGCGGCAAGAAAAGCTACTAATCGAAATAATCGGCGTATCCTGGAACTAGCAAGTGAACGCCGAGGTTTATCTGGCAAAGAGATAGGAAATGTGATGTCTCAACAAGGAATGAAAATATTCACGTGTACAGTACGTAGACGATTGTATGAAACCGGATTAAAATGCACACGCTTTCTGAAAAAGCCAAGATTAACACCGATTATGAAGCGAGCACGTTATGAATGGGTAAAACGTCATCAACATTACATAATTGAAGATTGGCGAAAAGTAAGACAAAATAACTTAAATGAATATGTAAATCAAGCATTTTTTTGTTTGAACAATGTCTTTTCGTAAAAGTCCATATTCGGCGATGAGTCAAAACTAGAAGCCATGACCGAAAGAGCTCAATTTGTTAGGCGACATCTATCTGAACGGTTTGGTGAAGCTAGTGTGCTAGAAACGGTGAAACACTCTCCGTCAGTTATGGTATGGTCCTGAATATCAGTCGAAGGTCCTGGACCATTATACTTTTGCCAAGGCACTATGAATCAACACCAATATAAGCGTGTGTTGGAAGATGTCTTGATGCCATATATCAATGATTTAGATCCGAATGAAGGCCCTTACATATTCATTCACGATAACGCATCATACCACATGGCCAAATCCATCTAAAGCTTTTTGGAAACGCACGCTCTGTCAGTGTTATCTTGGCCAGGAGGTTCTCCCGACCTCAATGCAATTGAGAACGTGTGGAGTGTTCTAAGATCACACGTGTATTCGAGAAGAAACACTATAAAAGAGCAATTAGTAGGAAATATTGAGGATGTGTGAGAAAATAACGCTACAATTAGACATACCATTAACAAAGACATTAATAAGAACAATTATAAAAGCCAAAGGATGCATTACAAAATATTAGTGATGTAGTTGTGACGATGTCTATAAACAATTCTGAATAAACTTATGCATGTGTAATACATTTTTCATTATATATTTTAACAAAATCGTTATTTTAGCAAGTGGTCGTAATAAATTGGACAGAGACTGTATAATGGTTTTGTGATTATTTCCAAATTATTTTATTCTCTATCTTAATGCAGACATGATAAATTAAAGTCGAAAGTAATTTGTTATAATTTTCGTTCAATTTAAGATTGAAAATAAATTATGCTGTTAGCTAAATTCGAATTTGCCTCCAAGTATTGGCAGTTGTATTCAACGGTTTCCAAACTTTCTGTTTCTAAATTCTATGGCATACTGAAGGTCCAGAGCAACTAAATTACCAGTGTGTGTTCGAGAGGCTATTGATTAAATTAAAATTATACGAAATATATAAAATCTTCGCTTATTCTGAACATTTTGAAACCCTTGGCGGATACTTATGCAAGTTACGCTGTCATAAACTTGTTTTTCTAATTGATGCACAAACTATTTATCGAAAATATTTTTCATTTAATCTTGGTAATACCCTACGATTTAACTTGTTGGCACAATTCACAATTTAAATTATTATGTCAAGATCACGCAGTATACAATATGTTTAGAAATGAAAATAACTTATTGAAATTAATAACGACATGAGTATGGCGATGGAAACAAAATAGACAGTATAACGGTTAATATACAGAAATATGAATAGCATTAAATTGGTATCTCTGTCCGCTCGCTTAGACAACATCGAAGAACGTAAGCAAATTTTTGGCAATTGACTCGTTTTAGTACGACGACTTGTAATTTAACATTATTAAAGCGGATACAATCCATTTAAAAGTAAGAATAAATACAATATCATTGAATAAAAAAAATATATAAAATTTAAGCTTTATGTGACGAGGAAATTGGTCGTTTGGATTAGCAAGGGAGAAAAATTTGCTGAACGTACATTTTACACTTACACATAAAAGACGGATATTAATTGTAAGTATACTGAATCTACAAACGTTATTGTTTCTTGGAAGTTTCTTAATGGCCATTAGTAACACTTCGTAATAAATGCCCATGCGAACTAACGAAATATCAGAAATGAAGCCGAAGTAGGTTGTGAGTAGGTATGACAAAAACGCGCGGCCATTCATTGGGCGTGCATCGAGTACTTAAACAACAAGGTTCAATAATATCTCTCACGGACATACTTCATTCATACGGTTTTGTTGACTATTGTATTAAGGAGTCTTGTGTGCTGTATATAATTGTATCGTAATTAAGCAGGTCAAAAAAACGGTCATTGTTTAAGAAAGTAAATAAATAAGGACAAGAACTTGCTCAATAGAGAATTATTCCCAACTGCAAAATCCAGTCTGTTAGATTTTTACGACACGCTTAGTGTCTAATGCTAGAATATATTTAATTTTTATACGACTAATTTAAATATTTCTTCTTGAAACGACGACTTTTACTTAAACTTGCAGATGCGATGGTTAATTTCAAAACAGATGTATATGTTTTATGGCGATTCAGGCTGGAGATAGTGTTTTAAATATTTCCGTACGCAGTCAAACATACTTTCTCGTAAAGTCTATGAAAAGAGATACCTAAAAAAATAATGCTGCTAATACAGCTACTCATGGTATTGGTGGGATCATTCACGGGAAAGGTCAGAAGACGCTAAGAGACGGACATGTTTCTGCCTAACCGGGATTATCAACGTGTTTCATTAGTTCAAATTGAAATTCATTCTCGGCTTGTATAACTGTTTTTAAAAACGAACGGTCAAGTCCGCAATTTCTTGCTATCTAGTACCAAGGTTACACACCAGCTTGCCGTCCAGGGCACAGCACAAGTGGGTACAGTTTTTCAACATTCTCCCAAGCAGTTTATGAACTGCTAAATTAGAGAGGGCGCGCACCTAAGGTGCATTGGGTAACTACATATGTGAATGAGCCCTTAGACTTACCATGATGCATTAAAAACACATTGAAAGTATTATCTAGACAACAATAATCAACAATCTTTTTCTCGTAAACGATCCCACCAATACCATGGGCATAATTTTGTGGGTGGTGTTTGCTATGCAATTTTTTCGATGTGTTTTTATGAAAGTGGTTTAGTATTACTTGATAGACCTGCATTTTGTCAGAATAGATGTTTTGTTTTCAGTAATTGTAAAATTGCATATAATGTGTTGAAATAGAGAAATTTCGATAATTAAATACAATTTTTTTAACTGTGGACGTAGACGTTCTTACTTCCTACTAATATTATCTTTGATATCCTTACAAAGTTGTCCTAAGTAAAGACAAAAGTTGCTATATCGCAAATTAATTGCGCACTATATCCATAGTGGCTGTGTAGGTAGGCAGGTGTGTAAATAAGTTCTCATATTGAACCCAAACATCTGGGACAGTATTGAACAAAAGTCAACCAATACAACGTGATTTTAAATGTAAGGTGAATAATTAGAACTGTAAATAAAGTAGTTGCTTCATGTTTTAAATCGTGTGACTTTCGGACGGTTGACGCGATGAGTAGCGCAAAGCAGTGGGCGGTGATAAAAAATGGTAAACATTTGACATAGCCGAATTAAGCGGCGACCATAATAAATAATCATACACGAGATAAAATTATAAAACTAGTTTCCCTATATATAAATACTAGCTTAAATACCTGCCCTTGCCCGGATAAATCCAGATTACTTACCCCCAAGGATAGAGTTGAAAGTGCGAGAGCTTCTAGAGTTTTAGATACAAGACCATTCTTAAATCAATTTGTAATTTCTATTGGCTGTACTAAACTGAGCAGGCGAGTTTGGCGTAACGAAAATCAGAGATGGGTCAATTCAAAGTCCTTGTATATAGAAAAATATAAATAATGGCAGGCTAAGTATGTTGAAAAAGAAAATTTTATGTACATTCTTTTTATGAAGTCTACAATTCTTCCAAACTTCGCATAGAAACCCTTCAGTCAACGATGTCATTGAAACATAAAGTAATATTAGAATAAATGAGTAAATAGGTAAAATTCCTTCAGATGTTAACTAAAGCAAAGAGGAGGATTCAATGATTCAATGTTCTTCGCGAACTGGCCAGGTTAAAGCGGGAACGTAGGTAGGCACGGTAAATGCATAGTGGAAGGCTAGAGACCAAGGGCCGTTAGGCAAGGTGCATGATTTTGTACCGGATCATGTACATGCCCATGTAAAATGTTCAAAGTAATTTTTTGTATACAGAAATTAATTTATGTATATAGAACTTATTCTATATTTTTAAAGAGACTACGCATGCATGATTTCGATCATTAATTCTGTGTTTTCTATTTTGATTCATTTTACTTTGACAATTAACAGTGCACAAAGTTGCAAGCAAAATATCATGGATAATCAAGCAGAATATTAATTAATTTTTAATATAACTTACGATATCTCGTTGCTGATTATTAGGGAAGTTTTGTAGCAATTTTGCATTTTTCAAAATTAATTTCGTAAACTTTGCTTAAATACTATGAATTATTGAAAGAGAAAGGTTACTGCCATATATGGAAAATAAGTATTTAATAGATTCATCAGGAAAGTTACAAAATGCGTCTATATTTTGTAAATATGGAGACAGATAAAATAACTCAATGCAATACCGTAACGTAAAATAAATCCATAATCCAAATGTTTTAAGTATAGCTAAATCAACTAATTTTGAGTATTATTTTATCAGAAGCAGGTCCTATTTAAAAATGTACGTGAAAAAAGACATACATTCTCGTGAAGATTTTCTGTATGCCATGGTACATAAATTCAGTATCAAAAGTATCAAATTTTATGCAGAATTGTGCACCGTCTCAAACGGTCCTAACGTATAAAATCTATGTTAAATAGGCCCCTATTATATGAGAAAAATGATTTTGAAAAAATGAAAATATTAGGACTTCTTTCTCAAAACGAACAAAACGATATAACTCACTTTTGGGTATGGCTTATTTGTATTGAGAAATCGTATTAAAGTTTTGAGGATTATATAATAGTATAGATATAGATGGATAACTCGGATTACGTAACATGCGAAATATGTAACAAAGAAAAGATGGGCAGTGTGGTTAACAAGAAAAAGCAGTTTGGTAATGGAATAAAACGACAAGGTTCGAAGTGACAGAAACAAAGAACCTGTCAGAAAAAAATTGAAGCATTAACGGTTACACAATAATAATATATGTATAATTTGTTTCAATTGGATGCCAACTTGATGATTATTGTATATGAAGCTGTTTTAACTTTTTCCTTTAAGACATTACACACAGCTCAGCTTTGAGTAGAAAAGTTTACGTTTTTAAAAAAATATATACTGTTCATTATTTATTGTTCATTAATCTTTTAAAACTAAACAGATATATCATTTTATCATATTACTTCCTTTCTTTTAAAATTTTGTCGAGAATATGATACGCGTATCGTAGAGTAAATACTTTATTTTAAAAACTTATCAAGGACACCATAAAATAAACGAAAACAAAATATATACATAGATCGTCCAAAAAGTATACATTTCTGCGGCACTGTGGAAACCAACATAAAACATATAAATGTAAGGACATGGTGCAATCTAGACCATTGTTGCATAAGCCTGAAAAATAACACAGCTGATCGAAGACTCATTGAGTAAACACTGTCCTTTTATCAATATCTGAACTTTCAAATACACTGCATAATCCATCGATTACATATACATACGCGCATGCATGGATTTTATGTTTTCATCGTCTATACATTAACTATATCGACGTTTACGTAGTTTCATATGAACTCTATCTTAATTATAAAATAAATTCAAACAAATATAAGTAAATGATGATGTTAACAATGCGTTACGACAACGCATTATTTATGTGTAATTGAGATAGCAATTATTTTTCTTTATCGTACATAACGTACTCTCTTAATTGTGATATTATGATTAAATTGCATCACGTATGTTATCACAGTTATTGGTAAAATTATAAATACTGTAAATTAATCTTATTGCCCTTTCATAATATTAAATTGTGCTAAAGTTTGGTAATAATTAAGAATTTGCGTTCATGAAATGATTGATAAATATAAAATATTTTCGAGGAAATGAAAATTGAAGGTTTTCGACGAAGTTCAATTTATTATTGGCTTTAATAGTTATACACATATATATATATTTTGTTGATTGCCAATTTACTTCTATCCCATGATTTTCTTAGCCCAAGGCTTGGATATATTCTTAATTTGAATGGGAATAAATAGATGTAGTTATCAATATCTACTTTTAATCGATGTTAATATAGTGGTATATTATTTGTAACACGCAGTATGTAAAACACTACTGTATTGAGATTTTTATCGGGATTTACAACAAAATGCTCTTTGTTCTATTTTGAAATTCTTATTTCGCATTCGTATTTCATTTATTTCATAATCATGAGGGCATTGATAGTAAGGATTTTGTAATCGATTGTATTTCAATATACGTGCATTTGTTTTCTTGTTACTTTTAAGATACAAATTTTGTTGCTAGGTTGTAAGTAAAGCTGCTCGTTTCGACCTACCACAGGCTCACCCTCGCGACTTTGCAATAATTCAAACAAAATAAAATAAAGAAACGTTGTTGAAAAGGAAAGGAAACGAGACCAATCTCTCACTATCGAAGACAATTTAATCAGTCAATAGCTACCGGTTTCGTGCATATCTGCACATCATCAGGCCAATATACTCCAGAAAAGGACTACAGATACATTACGGCAGCAGAACAAACTTTTAAAGAAGCACAAATGAAGCGTTTGCATCTGTAGTCCTTTTCTGGAGTGTCTTGGCCAGATGATAGGCAGAGGTGCATAAAAACGATAGTCATTGACTGATTAAATTGTCTTAGATACTGTGAGATTGGTCCCGTTTTCTTTACTTCTTCCTATATTTTAAAATAAAATAAGTAACGCTAAGAAAGAAAATAGTAATATTTACACGTTATACTTTTTTGAAACACTTTAAAACATTTACCTTCCCAAATAATGCTAGCAGCTGGTTTAGTTTGGTTAAACGTCTGTAGAATTTCGCTTCGATTTCGCAATTTTTATTTTACTGCATCGAATTTGTTCCTTGTATTCTACTGGTACTATTGATGTACCTGTAATTGGTAAATTTCTAGTGCAAGGAAAGGTCCATACTACTATTACGAGAGAAGAAAATCTTCTTTCTTTTTATCTCTTCTTATTTTTCTTTCTCCTATTACTCTTATTTCTTTTCTATATATATCACATCATAACACGGTCCAATTCCGCAAGTGGTTCGTTTATTACTAACTCTGGCCATGGAAGCCTACGTATTCATTTCATGTATAATTTTGTTCATGCAGTTTCATTTTATCTCACAGTCAATCGTTGCAATGACTTACGAAGGCATTTTATTGTGTTTCAAGTAAATCGGCGTTACAAATCTTAGTATTTAAAACTTGATATCTTAATTTTTTGTTGACTTGTAATCTACACAATATGTTTTTTAATCTATAATTAAGTTAGTACGCATATTAAACCTAGGAAAAGTAACATTTCTGTCTCACTATCGAATGCATTCGTGCTGATATAAACGGCTCCCGAAACCACAGATATCTCTGTCGAATTACCAGCCGTGACTCAGTTAATTAATAGCACAATACACGTGCTATTTTTTTAATGTGTGCCGTTGCTTGTTTACGTCGTGCAAGGTCAAGGCAGTCTCCATCGAAATATTACTTACAATACCATCTATAATCGTGCCGAATTTCCATTATTGTCGTGTTCTTTAACACACACATAAATATTAAATTATGTATAGCGTAGTGTTGACATTTTTTTAGGGAGATAGTTTTGCAAGTATTAAAACAGAACATAAAATGAAGAATTTGCTATATCTTTCCTAATTGGTGTAATTACTAAATGTGTTGGTTGCTAGGCGATTATAAAAAAGCGGTTATGTAATCTTTAAATTGTGGACGAAAACATATTTTATTTATACACTTATCATGTACATACGCATATATATATTTGCTAAAAATGTAGTCATTTCCCTGTCTACCTTTATTTGTTGATTAATATTTATTAGTTTATATTTTTGGCAATAAATTACGGTAATTAGTTTTTACTATTTAATAATAATAATGAATTGTTTTTTGCATCTCTTTAAGGGGGAATTATTTTTTCAAGTCCTTTATAATCTCTTTCAGCACAAGCACATATAATAATAATAAATCAATTTATTGATATTGGAGTTACAGCAAAATATACCTAATAAAAAGAAATCTTTTCAGCATAGTAAAATTAAGAAAAAAACAGTGCATGTTGCCGAAGCAGATCAAACTAGGATTTAGTACAAGCTAGAACAGAATATTAGTTAATGTAAAGAAGCAGCACCAATAAAAATAGGACTACATACAATTTAAACGTTACAATATCAAGCATTATAAGTCCATTTAGAGCTTAACAATTGGCTGTATTTAGCCTTGAATGACAACAGAGTAATGCAGGAATGAGTAAATCTATGTATGCACATACATTATATAGTACCGTTTTTTTTACTGTACACTATATTCCTATATTCCATTTTGAAATAATCGAATTAAAACGTTGTGTTTATCCAGGTAATTAAGTATTAAAACACACCTTCGGTTGGGCATTTTATTATCTGTATTAAAATGTACGCCAAGGAAGACAAAATATAAATGTTTCTTTGCCACGTAAGGTATTATGGTTTATCAATGGCTTTTACCTTATTTTCAGTAATTGATTTTTTGATTAATAAAATAATTGGGTGTTGAACTTACAGACCACACTGTGCTATATTCATTCTAGCGTGTGTTACTTATCTATACATTAAAAAATGCCTGTAGAATTTAACACCAAAAATGATTTACATATATAGCACCAAGTTATTTTGGTATATTTTTCACTGCGAATTTTTGTTGGATTTACCAAACTGGTCTGGTAAAATTTACACCATTAAACCTGGTATTGTGGCACCTTGCATTGTGTGTTCTTCAGGTGTTATATTTACACTCAGTGACAATGCATAAAATCAACGCAAATTAACATTTTATGACTTATAACTTTATAGCTAGTATAGTGGTATAATATGCTTTCATTAACTGTATAGTAATTCAGCCTACTTTGTAATTTAAACAGAGCTTCATTATAACACCAAATGGTGTAAGCTAAGATTTGTCCTTCTAAATACAATCTTCATATGCGAATGCTACGTCATTAGCATCAACTTTAGCAAATTGTGGTACTTCATCCTCATCGAAATATGTTTTATTTAAATTTTTGTTGTAACTACGGCCTAATAAGCGGAAGTCAAAACTATGACAGACAAACGTGATTAGAATAGATGCGTTTTTTTTCTATTTCTGTTTATTTTACTTTTCCTTCTTTTTCGAATAGGATGTCACAACCTCAGGTGTAAAATACATAGAATATAGTCGTAAATAGTTTCGGGCGTTTGTCGTTGTTGGGTTCCGCCGTGTAATTTCGTGAAAGCTTGTCAATCGAGAACATATCACATATTATGAGATTGAAGCATCCTTCCACATAATTTCACAGAACCTCAAAAACAAGGTCATGCTAATGTTAAGAAATTATCAAGATATGCATTTGAGGTTATTCAAATTTAGTTTACAACGTTTTCACTTGCGACGAAACTTGGATTTATTTATATGAGTCTGGTACGACACAGTGAGCCAAAATTAACAAAGATTGTTCGTTTACACAGCGCTGCGAAGCAAATCATTCTTGTTCCTTCGGTTTTACTGGTGGCTACCGTCTCTTTTGAGAGCCGATGAATGTGAACGCTGGTTGATTTACTGGAAGTCATCTTAAAAAATCTTTTTCATCAAAATGTAGATATTATTTAGAATACTTGTAAAATGGGTAAGAAACCGATGTTTTATATCCTTAATATTAGAAACACCATATACCCACATAGATAATTGGATATTTATCTGTTGTAATAATCGTACCATCCTTTTCACAGATACAAAGGTTTTGAGTATGATACGATTCGCAAGTAAATAATGTATTGTTCATAAATGAGTTCTCGGCAATATGTGTATCTACCATTGTCGGACTCCAGTAAATAGCTTTTACTTTAGATGATTTATGCACGCAGTTGCTGGAATTTGCGCATCCGCTCTGTATATGGAGGCGTTATTAATAATGAGATGTCCGTAGTACGTGTGTTTTTACGATTCTTATTGTAAATAGTTTTTAGGTTAAATGATTTATGCAAGCAATATGTTATTCAATTAGCGAGGTTTACATGCCTTTTCTTCGTGTTACTGTGTATTACAGTGCAGGTTTTCTTTGAGGAAAACAAATAGAGTTCTTTTTAACCATGTAAGGTAATGAATATTACTACATTTACAAGAGTGTTTAATCCTACAGATTTTAACGGTTTCTTTATAAAAAATAAGTATAACAAATAGGAAATAACGGTCCTGACGATACTTTGCCTTGAACAATAAAGCATAGGAAACAGTATAAATGAAATAAATAAACTTCCACGGCCAGAGTTAGTAATAAACGAACTACTAAAAAGAAATAAGAGTAGGAGGAGAAAGAAAAATAAGAAGAAAAGGAGATAAAAAGAAAAAATGATAAAGGGTAATGGGACGAAATAGAAAGAAAGGTGGAAAGAAAGAAAGAAAGAAAGAAAGAAATAGAGACAGAATGAGGGGGGAGATACGAGAGAGAAAAAAGAAACAAGAAAAGAAAAGAGACCAAAAGAGAAAGGGTGGGATCTCGACGTTTCGCCTCCGTCGTAGGAGGCTTCTTCGGGAGAATAGGGGAAACCAAAGTGGCACGGTAAGTTGACGTGTAAACCACGCTAGAGGCGAAACCACTTTGGCAGAAGGTTACTCGGCGTGTTGACCGCGCTAGAGGCGAGAACCTTCAGACGGAGGCGAAACGTCGAGATCCCACCCTTTCTCTTTTGGTCTCTTTTCTTTTTTCTCTCGTATCTCTCCCCCCCCCCCCCCTCCCTTCCTCTTCTGTCTGTATTTCTTTCTATTTCACTTCTTCCCCCTTTCTTCTTATTTTTTTTTCTCATCTTGCTCTTATTTCTTTTTATTATATATCATCATGATATGGTTCAATTCCGGAAGTAGTTGGTTTAGTACAAATGAAAATTATAAAACGATAGTAACCCTGCATCCTTTGAAACCGAGAGCGGAAGATGCACAAAATTTATGCTAATGACACTCGCAATACCTAGTTATTACCGCCAAGTACTTGAAGTTAGCGAGTATGAAATTCTTTGTAATATATTTTGTGTAGCAATATATAACAGGAAGTTAACATTAGCAACTTCGTCGTATAAGTATGCGAAGTTCATTAACGTTATGTACACTAGGGTGACAGAATAAAATAGACACCTACTAATTAAAAAAACGATTCTATTCTCGTTATATATACAAAATATTTTAAAATTTTTAAATTAGACTAATATTTTGTCGATCCACCTTTACTTGCGTGAAGTGCTGCGAGTCGTCGTGGCATAGAATCTATTAAATGAATGGTGTCTTCTGGAATATTTAACCACTCTTCTGTAACAGCTGCCACGAGTTCTTCCTTATTGCTGGGTTTTCGGGGTCGTTTCGCCATATTTGTCTGAATTATGTGCCAAACATTCTCTATCGGATTCGTGTCTGGTGATTGGCCTGGCCATGGTAAAATCCGAATCCCCTGTTCCTCTTTCCATGCGGTTGTTGTTCTTGCTTTGTGGCAGGGTGCTCCATCCTCCATAAAAGTGGCGTCCTCTTTAGATAGAATGGTGTTGTCGAATATCGGTAGTAGTCCTTCTGTTTATATTTGGATATATTTTGCCGCATTTATATTTCCGTCGCAGATTACTAATTGCAATCTTCCACCATACCATATGGCGCCCCGCACCATAATGTTCACACCGCCGTATTTCACCGTCTAATGCAAAAATTTGTCGTCCAGTTGCTGTGACGAACGTCTCCATACCCACGTACGCCCACTATCACTCAATTGGCAGTATCTGCTTTCGTCTGAAAAAATGACAGACCGCCAAAACTCTTCGGGCTTCGTTCGCATTTCGAAGTATCGCATAACGGTGCAACTTTTCTGTGAAGTTGCCGCAAGCTCAGCTGTACTTTTTCGCGGTTCTCTTAACACTTCGCGCACAAGCACCCTTTTACTTCTTTCAGAAGGTCCGGCACGACCTGGTCTCGGCTCCACTGTTGTTTTTTCCTTGCGTTTAAATTGTGTAATCACACGGTTAACTGTGGACAACGGAATATTTAAACATTTACTTATTTCACGTTGCGTTTACTCTGGCCAACGATGTGAGCCCGGGTGAAGTCGCTAATAGCAGTCGAACCTTGTAAGCGAGGCATAGTTGTAACGATACTAAACTATGACGAATTCCTTCCGATACATCTACCCCTACCCTAATGACAAGAGAAAGTTCTTAATTCGTTCTTAGAATTTAGCTGTTTACATATTTATACCGCTTTACCTGGTGTCTATTTTATTCTGTTACCCTAGTGTATAATAATTCGCAAATAATTAAACCCTGGATAGTCATAATGCAATAATAAATCATTTGAATACAAAAACGGACATTTTTATTGTACTGACATACATTTAGTGGCCTTCAGTCCGGCACGAACATTTTGAAACTCGAATGTACTATTTTCATGAATGTTTACCACCGTATAAATTTCCATTTTTAAGTTTCAAATGGTGCGTAAAATTATAAAAGGCGATTTATGTATTTGTCTACAGATTAACCATTGCTTTTTATTAATTTGATTTCTTACAAATACTAGACCAATTTCAATAGCCAATATGGGTAAAGCGTAAAAAGTGGCGTTAAATAAACACATTCATAATCGATAATGGTTGCCGTAAGATTACTTGCTTGTTAATGTTACCAATAAATAAATGTATAACAAAAAGTGTCAGAAATGGTACTTAAATGATTTTCAGACGTTCACTGCTAAAACCTGTTTTCTTTCAAGACTACAATTGTTCTCATTCGGTTGTGTTTATAGCGTGACTTACTTCACGTATTGGCGGTTCCTTTTTGGCTTCTGCAACGATTGTTATTTGTATTATTGGATAGCTACTTTTAAATGCTTCAAATTTCGACTAACTTTCAAGAAAAGTGTGCAGATTTTTGTAAATTTAACACTTTTAATGAATTCTACTGAAGCACATAGAATTCTCTATTCCTATTTCAATGTCTTTAGCATTTCAAACCGTGTCAGCAAACGTTTTCTTACTAAGAATTTTCTAAAGTTGATCAAATATGTAGATCATAAACGTAGATGATTTTAAACCAGATAAAGTGAAAATTACATTACGATTTTTGTTAGTTGTAAATGAAAATGTTAGAACTGGAATTAGTGGCAGCAAAGTAATCTGGTAAATTCTCTAATGCTAATATAACAGAACGAAGCGAAATTTGTCACTTATTGAGGAGGTACAGATTAATGTGGTAGTTAAGGAGGAGACAAGGACACTTCGCATACACTTAACCCTCCTGCATTAGTCCAGTCGAAATGTGAAAACGATAATTTGCGCTTTGTGTGTATTTAATTGTTACTTCTTGTTTCTCGTTGGTTTTCATCTGTTCTGTCTTTTCATGTCTGAGTGTTTCACAGGAAAGAATGTATTTTTCAATATTTTTTATTTTCAATATAATTTTAATAGTCATATTAAAGAAACATTGTCGACTTAGATCAAAATATAGGAAAAAGGAAAGAAAACGGGATCAATCTCACACTATCTCAAACAATTTAATCAATCAATGGTTACCGGTTTCGTGCGCATTTGCACATCATCAAGCCAAGACTGGAATACCAAATGAAAGCGATAATCAAATACTAAAATAGAAAACTCTGAAATCGCATATTTATCATTTCACAGAAGGACTACAAAATCAAAACGGATGCAAAAAAGACATCAGCATCATGGCAGCACAATAAACTTAAAAAAAAAACACAAAAAGGGCAAGTCAAGAACAAAGCTTTTCAAATAAAGAGTGTATCGAAAGAGTGGTTTGTTTGTAATAAATGTGAGGCGAAATGAAAGAAACCGATAGTAGAAGGTTGGAGACAACGTATGCGTTCTTTGAGCATAACTTCAAAAGACCTAAACGTCGCAGCGAAAATCCCCACAGCTAAGCATATAAACACGGCTTGGCTTCTCTGCATTTTATTCCATTGATCTTTATTATTTAGGAGAAGGTTCTTTAAAGGGCGACGTAAACTCAATTGAACATTGTCTTTAAGTACATTAAATATTATATCAAAGGATTATTTCATAGTCAATAGTCATATTATATACACATTGAAACACCATTTAGATGTTTTGCTATTTTAAAACTATAGGTGTAAATTAAAATATTGCATTTTGTTCCACCTATCCTATAAATTTCAAAGATTCAATACTACCTAATATGTTTTTGAAACCATTTAACATAAACTTTATTACAGATTTCCGGACTGTTTAACATTAACCCTAGAGCTCATAAGTAGGGTTGCTAAATTTCGTCCACATCTCAGTGCAGACACATGGCTTGCCATATCGCTTAACCGGTGAATCATTCTTGTTCCAGTTTTATGATCAAGGTCAAACATACATAGTATAGTATGTATTTTGATACGTGCTGTTGCTGCAATGTGCTTGTTAAATAATGTCAAACGTACGTAAAAAACGCCTACTTGCTAGTGAAATGGGTTTATAAGGACATTTCCAGATCTGCATTACGATGGTGCAAAAATTATTTGTTTGGTTTAACACCTGTTGTCGTCACTGTATAATTATAAAAAATATATACAGCACCAATTAAAAAAAAGTGGCGTGAGATTGAGGTCAGAATTTATGTATGACTTAAGTTCCATACTGGATCAACACTTTCAATTTCTAGACTAGATATAATCGCATCATGACGGAAAATATTGCAACTATATGTATCATGCGGCAACAAATCCAAAACTATGTGAAATCTGAATTACATAATAAAAGAGTGTGGTTGTGTGCAGACGAGACGACCGATCCTAAAATAAATGCTGTTGTTAATGTGATAGTGCAACTATTACATTCATTATTACTAGTTAGTAATCGATCAGAGGCATGTACTGGTGGAGCAATTGCGGGAGTGGTGCCAAATGCGTTAAATCAATTTAACCTTACAAGAAAGCAAGTATTAATCTTTGGGACTGCTGGTACCCCAACCATGCGTTATGTTACCCGTCGTTTTTAACAAGTATGGGATAACACTGATAACTTCTTACGTATTACGTATGAACTTCATGGGTTGCGTGGATCTTATGGTTAAAAAAATTCGAAATTGCTATTCTCACATAAATAGATTAATATTATCTATGAATGCGATGTTTCTAAAGTCTTCGAAACGTATTCGCGAATTTCGTAAATAGTTTTCCAGCATGTCTAAACCACTAGAGCCGTTTTTATTCACTAGAAAACTTGTCTAAATGCAGCTTTTTATCACACAAAAATAAACTTCGATCCCAAAGAAGCGAATTCTATTAAGGGATATCAAACAATATTTTAAGATACTGAAATTAAGGCGAAATTATAAACCGTTCGGAATAATTACAAGGTACTAGTGGAGGTAACAGAAAGGTTACAACTATGGATTGTTGTTATTAGTGGATGCATTGCGAATACAGGACATCGCATGCACACACATACATGGCTTAAGTAACGCAAAACTGCTAGTGTTGTGACAAAGTTTGACTGAAACGTATAACGTCGTTATCGGATTAAAACGTGTGTAGTGCCTATGTTGGCAGATTACTTTAACTATGCCAGTATTATATCGTATCTGAAATACGTTAGAAATAATTAAAACATAACTTCAAGACTAATATTTAATGAAAGTTGGTAGTCAGTAAGTATTTCAGATAACTTTATACATGTATAAAAATATTAAATTTTACCATAAAGCCTTACAGTCTTTGACACGCCATAGTCATCATCCCAATTTTGGCCCGCTAAATATAATACCGTTTCTTCTTTTAGTTTACGTCATCATGTGTAGGAATATTTTTTGGAATACTTGCAAACTGTGGTATTGCTTCAGTGATAGGTTTCTACTGATTTGGGCTTTGTCTTATATACATATAACACCAATCTTTGTACTACATAATTCCATCGAATAAATTCTACGTTTATGAGTTTTTAGAGTTTACATATTTTGAATTTCTAACCAAATATACGAGGAAAGCATATAAAGCAAAAACACCTAAGACGTACATCAAAATTTCAAAGGATCACCATTTAGTTTATCGTTTACATTAATAGTTAATTGTTAACCTACACCTCCTTTAGTTTGACTGTAGAACTTGATCGTCTAAAGTTGTTTTAGTAGTACTTTCCCTTATTAATTTAACAAAGCATAACTAACCAAATTCAAATTCAAATTCTTACTGGAATCATATATAATAAATGTATGCAGACTTTATTTTGTCGCAATGTCCCAACGTCACCTTAATAAATCTTGGAATAAGTTCACACTAGTGAAATAATTGTCACATTCATGGTTTCTTGATGAAATTTGACACAAGTCCCAAGACGACCGGTTTTCTAAGATTCTTTTGTGTTGATTGAAGAGTTTGGGTTCTAGTTTAGATAAACCATCAATTACGTATCCAATTAGACTTCTACAAATCCAAATGCTTTATACTATATTTTGCAGATGTAGATATATTGGACAAATCTACATCGTTTACGAAAAGCAAAATGTTGTTGCTCGATACATTGTATTATAATACAATGTATTGGAGCATTTATTCAGGTATGATAAGCAAAAATCGGACTGTCGTAAAAAAAGACTTAATGCGGATGGATACAACTTATTGGAGTTTGTTACCTTCAAAGTGGTTTCCTTTGTTAACAACACACCGCTCCCTACATTTCTGCTAACTTTGAAATGGCTCTTCGGAATGGTGAACAACCCTTCGTCGAAACTTTTTTTATCTCGTCAAATGTGTCGAAACAACATCCTTCGAAGGTACACTTCAAATTATAAAACAAAAAGAATGTTTGCCGGAGTCAAATCTGGAGAGTAGTGTGACTAATGTACATCGGTTGTTTCCATTTTTTGCCAAATAAGGAACGAAGGCAGTGCATTGTGGTGGTGCAACACCCAACTCTGGTTCGTCCATAACTGAGACCTCTCCCGGCATACTGATTCTTTCAAATGTTTCAGAACACCTACGCAAAGCTGAACATGAATCGAATTTATAGTACATTATACCTTGATATTCAAAGAAGACCACAATTACCTTCAAGTTCGATTAATTCATTCAGGCTTTCTTCGGTGGCACCGGTCGTTACCCCATCCATTGTCACGTGTCATCATTAGTTTCGACGTCATAGCCGTAAACCCAGATTTCATCTACTGTTACGATGGTTTTCAGGGAGTTTTTATCGAGGCTGACATGTCAAGTAGTTCTTCACTGGTGTTAATACGCTCTCTGGCATTCGGTCAATACACGGGGTACAAATTTTGGCGCAATGCGATTCATTCTGAGTTTTTCTGTGACAATTACTTGATGACATGATTCAAAATTGATGCCTAGATCTTCACCAATATTAGGTAGTCAAACAGCGGTTTTGGGGAATGAAATTATGAACTGCATTAATGTGGACGTTGTCTTGAACTTGTTTATTTCAGTGATTGTAACTCACTTACTGGGAGTGATAGAGCTGTGCGGTAAGAAGCATTGTGTTACTAAAGCCATCGCCACAAGTCAGAATGCGAAGCCATTCACTGATTTAGGCGCTACGCGTTCAGTCCGGTCTTGTGTTGGTTACACCTTGTCAATTAATTCCATAGATAAAGACTTTTTGGTCACAAGTCAGCCGGTATACGTATACTATGGGTTATATATTTTATTTGAAAGGGAACTGACTTGTTTGAAATAAATTCTAATTTTGATTTTGTAATATTACTTTAATTCTCATGCTCCGAGTTTTTATTTCTGTCATCTTTGCATGCCGGAATTTCATGAGTATCATTGTTATATGTGAAGAAGGTACGATTTTTAATTAAGAGAAACTCGATTAGATACACCATCATCGGATTCTACTGCCTACTGGAGAAGAGTGTCAAATAATAAAATAGTTTTATATCAAAGTACGTATATATTGTAGAACATTAGTAAATATTAACCACTGCAAATAACGAAAGTGACAAAACACCTCTTGCGCACTTCTGCTGATTGTTTCAAAACTAGTTGAATGGTTTAAACATAACTCTAGTAGTTTAAGGGCAAAATAGCTCAAACATTCATTCTGTATACTTAAATAAAAGACATCTACGTAGGTGATTTACAAAATAAATACGTATTGCAATATTCTATTGCGTGACTAATCATATAGCAGCAGATTTAATTCTTAAGATTTTGTCTATTTGAAACTCATCGTACGTAAATATGAGGTAGCATACATTTTCGTTGCTATAATATTGAAAATGATTGCAGAAGGCATTTGTAAACTCTCAGAGCACAATATTAAAGTTTTACAGAAATATCTTTTTTAACGTGAGCATAAGTCTTATTATAGACTCATTATATGAGTTATAAGGTTAAACGTCGTCCATTAAATTTTATTTAGTTTATTTTATTTAAAACCATAAATTAAAGTAAAAATACTTCACTATCAAATTGCAGCGGAATGTTTGTACGGTATTTTATTTGGGTAGGGATTATTGATTTGATTCATACGGACAAAAATTGATAACGTACATCTAAGGATAAAATAAGTTAGTGTACACTACCAAATAATTTTTTTGAAAACCAGAAAATATTCACTCATTTTTCCAAAACTTAAAATTTTTATTAGATTTTATTACTAACGATTAAAATTAAAGTATAAAAGTAAAAAAAAAGTAATTTGAAAAGTTCTTGAATACTTTGTTCAGCAAAGAAACTCCCTTTTGCGCGAAGAACAGCTTTCACAATCCGAAGCATCGGCTCCACTAGTTTTTCAACGACTCTGTTTGGCATATTAGTCCATTCCTCTTGTAAAATGTAGGTAGAGCATACTTTTTGGGCCCTTCTGTCCAATTCATCCCATAACAGCTCGATGGAGTTTAGATCGGGGCTTTGCTGCGGCCATGTTATTATTTGTAAAGTGCCATTATCTTGTTTTTCATTTTAGAAATCATTATTATTAATCGCTGATTAGACGTTGCTCTGATAATATTGCATTTTCTTACAGTATTTCTAAATAACCCTCACAAAATCCCTTCGATTCACTTCAAGTCTCTTGTACCGGCGTAGAAAAAAACAGGACCAAACAAGCACAGAACTTCTTCCTTGCTTGACAGTTGGGACTACATAATCCTGCAATATTCTTTGGCCTTTCGCTTTTCTTGCAAAAACGCGCCTTGATTGTCCAAATACCTCATACTTTGACTCATCAGTCCATAGCGCCTTTTTCCAATCATCCACTGTCCAATTTCTATGTGTTTCTGCCCAGTGTATCCGTTTTTGCCTATTTCCCCGTCGAAGTAGGATTGTTGCAATGCGGCCGTGAAGATTTGCAGCTTTTAATCTTCTTTTCTTGCACGGTAGCGACTCATCTCGACGGCGATTTCTGGTGCTGTCAGTCTTCTATTTCGCTTGCTTTGTAATTTTATGACAAGAACACGGGTCATGTCTCCGAATGATATCACTAACTGTCGATTTATTGACATGTATTTTTTTGGAAATTTGACGCATTGAGTAACCTTGATGAAAATCAACAATTACAGAGCGTTTTTCCATACTTGTCTGTTTTCCTCTCGGCATTTTAATAGCTCATCTGGCTCACACAAAAATATACGCTCTTTAGAGTAACGCACGCACAAGCAGGTTTTGCAGTTTTTTTGGAAACTAAAGTATTTATCCCATCCCAAAGAGTACTATAAATTTATTACCTGTAGTATTGTGCCAAAAATAATCCTATTTGTGGCTTTGAGGAATATTCTGAAAATTACTATATTGGCTCATACAAAGTAATAGGTTTTTAATCATTCTCTAATCAATATTCTTGGAAGTTTGCCTGTACAATTAATAAACAATAAGCTTCTTAAAGGACCTAATCTAAATGTTTTTTATATATAATAGCAATTATATTATCCTTTAGTAGAGTTTACAACAGTTTACTGGGTGTCCGAGCTAATATGGACGAATACATTGTATTTGTAACTGCCACTTACACATCCTTTATTATTTAACGCCAAGTTTCTTGTATCTAGTCTAATGGTATTGACGGATTTGCAATTATTTTAAAAATATAAGACATTCTGTAGTGAATAAATGTATCGGATTACAAGATTGTATACATGTATGTAAGTTTGCGCACATGTGCTTTACCGCTCGAAAGCGCTGCAGGGATTGGTGTGACATCGTGGTGATATATAAAACTGTTTTCTCATATAATAAATACAATATAATCCGCTCAAGGTTATAAACATGTTTATTCAGAGACGCGAGAACGATTCGAGAAAACAGCTACTTTTTTACTGTACGTGATTTGAATAATGGGCACGCTTGTTGGTTCGTAAACATCACGCCACTTTGCCCTCCTGCAGCAGCAAGCGGTAGCGGCAGAAGAACTGGCTACGAAGCGGAGCACAGCGAATGCACGCACACGTATCCCGTCATTCGCATAATAAGCTTAAAAACGTCGGGCGTCTAACAGAGGCGTTCACTTAACACAGACAAGAAAATATATATTTTTGTAGTTTCATTCGCAGTAATAATTGGTCGATTTCTTATGCACAAAAATATACGCATAAATATGTCATATTTTTTCAAAAAATATACCGAAAATATGCTTTTTGTATACAATTTATGCTTTTTTGGCACTTGCTTTTAATTAAAAAAAAGTAGTGGCACGACTACAAATAAGATAAACACATATTTTCAAATAAAAATAGTGACTATATAATACAGCAAACTTTATATTATCTCTGGTAATTGAGAGGACGGCAAACACGCATACATTTTCAATAAATTATGTACACCAATATAATACATATGTATATGGATTTTAAATCCAACATTACAGTTTTAAATACTTTAATTGTTAAACAAATTACAGAGCCAAAAAGAAAAACTGTATACTTGTAATATAGTTACTTATCTATATACATAAGTAATAATATTTAGTACAGAATACTACACATTGATAAATATGAAAGCACATACGCACGTGCAACATATTTGAAGGTAACTTACGTTTTAATCTGTTGATCAACTAAAAATCCATAATCTTTGTTTGCTTTACGAATTCACTTTTTTTGGGTAATACCACTTCGAATTTTGCTAATTGACTACGCTAGTATCTGCACTAGAGATTTAGTGCGGTGCAAAATCTAGTAAATTGTCAACATACTCAAGGGCGCTTTTATGAGTAACTGGGTTTGTTTCATCACTTCCAGATTCACTATCATCACTGTTTTCCATTTGATTACGTTTCAATTCGCGTACGATCTCTTTATCTGTCATATGTTGAAATCTAACTTCATCAGCATCAGCGCTAATTTATTCTTGTGGATTCACTTTATCAACACTTTCAAATCCTTGAAATTTACGTGCGAAGGTAATAAGAAAAACTATCTTTATCTCTTTGGTCACTGTTTTCGCCGATTTTGGGAAAGATTTTCCTCCAAACCCGCACCAAACTGATTGAGTTAAGATAATCACATGCTCTATCTATGCCAGTTGTACTAGTTTGTAGTATTGTACACTTGTTTTGTTGTAGCAATTGCTCCCTGCTCAATTGGCTGGATCGGAACCTTGATATAGGGTAATAAGACCATCATTAGATATTAATATCATTTCACTTGTATATGACGGTACAATGACAAGTAACAAAATGGCTTTTTTTCTGAAATACTTTGCGGCATAAGAAAGCCCAAACTTCAGGAACGAAACAGTTATATCGATGTTGAAATATTTGTCGGTCCATCCACGCTACTCTTTGATAATAATAATAATAATAATAGATAATTAACTTATAATTTTGATTTAGTATCTTTAAAAGAGCGTGGTTTTTTAATATAAGATAACAGAAGATTATTATTTCAATGTAGTTCGGGCATGTTCCAAATAATGAAGTTATATTCCTAATAACAAGAAATACATTTTTTTTACATAAAATCCGAACAACCATATTTGACCGAAATAATTTTACTAATCTGCATCCATTACAGCCAAGTTAGTAGTTACACCAACTTGTAAATCATCGTTTATTGCTAGTATTAATCTTATGGCTTTTAGAGTCGTTCTATTTCTTATAACTAGAGACCGGATTATATGCAAAGTGCAAAAATTTAATTTAAATTATTTATTATATTTTAGGTCTATTTGTAGATGTCTTACACTGATTAAAGTTAATTAACGCTAATTAGCTTTAATCGCTGTAATACAAATAGACCTAAAATATATTAAATTAATTGAATTAAATATTTGCACTTTGCATATAATCTGGTCTCTACTTATAACCCTTTAGGCGTCTCCTAGCTGATTGAAATTGTATTATGTTTAGTTGCAGTACCTATATTTGTCACGTTGGAAGTATAAGCACTTTTTTGCTTTAAAAGTGGATAATTTGAATGACGTAAATGAATAGGAAAATGAGAAATAATAACGTTTTGATGTCATTTACGAAAAACTTGGTATTGCCTGAAATTTAAGATTAACGCATCATGGGTTGCATGGAGACGTAGATGACACTGCAGGTATTAAATAAATTACTAGTTATTTTCCAAAAGTAAAACATAACACAATAATTAACATTCAAAAGCGAATTTTCACAGAATCCTATTCGTGGCAAGATTTTTGAACACTTGCTTCGTGGATTAGTAAAATATCTTGAAAATAAGCTTCTTTCGAAGATTCAGTTTGACATTAGATTCAGGAAATCCTCAATAGATACTTAGTTTTATGGAAAATACGTATTTTGTCAATGAGAAATTTATTTGACTTAACCAACCCGGAAAATATTAGATTTCTGAATTAATTTAATAATTTATTATCTAAATGTGTTTACTTTTTCCATAATGCAACAAGTACAATATCTCCCAATGTGTTAAAAACTAAGCACTTTTCATTCAATGTACTAATCTTGTATTTGTATTCTTTTCATTAGGAAAGCAAGTATTATTACTATCAGGCTTTTCATAATTATAGTTATGGAATTAATTAATTAACTAATTGACATTTCAACGCTTACTGTCGGCAAATAATGGTTGCTTATGGTGTCAATAAAAACCTGAACTAATAATTTAGTATTTGCCTTAGTAATTAGCCATCTGTGATTGTTATTGACCTTTACCAATCATTTGCGCAAACTAATAAATACCAATATTCACAACACTGCTATGGAGATGGGTGGTAAGAGTTCTTGAAACCTTGTTTTAACTTTGTAGTTAATCTTAGACTTATATTTCCACATGAACATTAAAACTTCGTGTGCAAATAGGTTTGTTTTGTTAATTAATTTTCGGAAACTCCAAGCTTCTGTGCAATAGCTCAGTTTTATTTTTCTCTTATACGGACGTGTATGCAGTACGAAACGTTTGTTTGAGGTTCACTAATGATTTAGATTGGTATATTGATCACAAGACTGGTAGAGACAAATTGCATGACTATGTCCAATTGTCGCCATTTGCACATCTTTTTCTTCAAATTTTCAAATTTCAGACTTTAAACTATATTTACTTAACCAGGCTCCATGAAGAAGTTATAACTCACTAGACCTAACCATTATTCGGTTATTTTCAACGAAATTTGTTCTTATTGTATCATTTTGGAATTCTCTCCCAGACATATTGAGGAATGACGATTGAAATACTTTCGTAGACGACCAATATCGTTTTATGCTTAATTCACACTTAAATCAGATGACTATAGCCGGCGCTATGTTTACCAGATATCTTTGTAAGTGGGGAAAGGGGAGATATATTCACCGTACGTTATATAGTTACAGTTATGTAGTGTTTGACACTATGCAGACCCGGACAAATTTTTAGTGGACATTGAAATAATTTTGAACATTTATTCTAATTGTAAAATTAATAGTACACCATATAAAAAGGAAAAGAAATTGTGTCTAAAAATAAAAATTTCTAGTATAAATATTTTAAAAATGAATCTGCGAGTTAAAATATTGAATACCTAAAGGTAACATTGAATTTGTAAAATCCAATTGACTGCTTGTAGAAAACAGAGTTTTGTAAGCGTCAGTATTGAATTCCGTTTCATTCAGCATACACATATATATACATATGGCAATGTGAAGTTTCTATCTGATGTATGTATATACAGATTGCCTGAAAAAGATCTAGAAACTATAGTTAACTCACTCTTAACTACGTTATATAAATGATTTTCAGAAAATAAGCTGAATGAATCTTGTTTGACACAAGACAAAAAAATCCTAGATGGAATAAACCACGTAGATGAAGAACCGTTATCCATGTGTAACAACATGAAGTTTTTAGGGTCGATAATAAATTCTACACTACTGTTAAGAAGCACTTGTTATCTTGTTGCCATCTCGTGCAAACCAATTTTCAGACAATTTAAAATATTGCGCTTGCCACGTATCTACATACTAGAAATTGTGTGCTATATATTTAAAAAAAGACAGATATACCCACAAATTCACAATTATAAGGCAGCCAATAGTATGGAACTATAAGTGCGGAATACATAATACTAAGATTTATTACCAAATAGAAACCAATTACAACAACCGAACAATTGAACTACCTGAAGATATCTTCAAAATGTATGGTTGGCCTCATCATTTAAACGCTACAGAGGAGCGTACAGGAGGATGTTTGTTCTAGGAGTAGGAACAGTAAGTGACGTATTAAACCGAGATGACAGGCGCGGAACATACACTTGTACCTCGGACAGCAAACAAGGGCAGTCAATAACTCTCGATGTGCAATCTCGAAATGAATCTTGTTCCGTGAACTTTATGCTGTGGAGCCAGCGATTGTAAGTTATATGCGCTAAGGAGGGCATTCTAATCTAATCCTCTTGGAAGATAAATGCCATCTGGTTTATGTGATAAAAAATTCAGAAATTTATAGTGCAGGCATTAAATAAATAACATATAAAACATGCCGTAAGAAGACTACACAACAAATGCTTACCCCATGCTACTAAGGGTAAGAGAAATACCTCCGCATAACTAATCCCAACTTTTTGCAAGCACCAGAAGAAAGCTTTCCACTGTGAGAGTAAATCTGAAGCCAGCGTTCAGCGTCGAAAAGTATACCGAGGTTATTGAAGAAGCTAGAATTAGAGAGTTGCCTAGCGTACGGGTGGAAGGACTCACATTATTCCTCTTCGTGTATGAAATTTACTAGCGTGTTACCACGTTAGGACAATTTAAATTATGCCGTAAGAAGGCCTCTTCTTGAACAGATGAGATGGACGCGTAGATTTCCACATCATCCGCGTAAGCAAGCATGTGATAGTCAAGACGCTCAAGAAGGTCGTTAATAAAGGTTATGAAAGGCAAGGAATCTAAGTTTGGGCCTTGAAGAACGCCGGAAGTGGAAGAAGAAAAGTCTTTATAATAAACGTAGTCCTGCCGATTACTAAGGTAAGAAGCTATAAGGTGAAGAGGAACTATGCTCATACCAAAAGCACTAAGCTTTGGCAACAACACTGCATAGTCAATAGAATCGGAAACAGCAGACAACACCATATAAATCACATCAATTTACCCAAATCTATCTAGACGTTCAGCAATGAATTGCGTATTGATGACAAGATTAGTGATTGCTGATCTGCGAGGAAGAAACCCATGCTGATAAGGCTATACATACCTGCGGATGTTTATTATTAAGCATGAGTAAGTTATTTGTTCAAAAATCTTTGCAAAATTCGATAGCTACCTGTCCGCTATGTAATTAAATACAGTTAATAACTAACGTATCATTAAAATTTGACTAAGCTAACTTATAAGCAACTTATACTTTCAAGTCATTGTGTAGCATTTCAAACAAAAAAAAATTGTTTTTTCTTGTATAAAACGACCTTGAAATTGACTTAAATTCTCGTAAAAGAGGAATTGATGAATATGGTTTATGTTTATGGTGTAAGTAATAAGTATACTTCATTGCTCCAAGAATTTGTAAAGACCGGCTTCTATAAAGTATCCAAACAGCTTATTTATGTATGACAGCATTTTGCATGTTTGAGTAAGTATCTCTGCATGCTACAGGTGCCTTTTTATGTTCTTTATTATTCTGAATAAATAATATACCTTTCTTGTATTTTAACGTTTCAATGCTCAAAAAGCTTCAGCTGTACAAGTCAAATTAAGTTATTATTTTCCATGTACGTACATATCGAATATTGCAGTTGTTAATTTGAAAAAAGACTATAATATATAAGGCGACGTTTATTTAATTAACGGATAACCACATTATACGTCGACAGTTATTGTATTGTTTTTATATCGTATGTTTTTGTACATCTTTCACATATTATACATACGCTTTACATTATTCATAATCAGCTTTTGAATTGTAGTTGTTTCATTATCACAAGTCAAACCGACACCGTTAATGCTTGCACATATGTATGTAAATAAGAGAGCACATCAGGTACTTTTAATTAACTTTGCCTCATATCTACATATCTGTATATAATCGATCAAATTATAGCGTTTAATGAAGAAGTTCTGGTTGTATTCTTTCAATAGATTTATCCAGATAACGATATTTTTTTGCTTAATTTTAGCAAGTTTTAGGACGCCACTGTATTCATTTAATGACCGCTATTTAATGAAACGATTCCACTGTATAGCAATTATAGTAACAATTAATGATTGTAAATGGGACATAATAAAATAACACTTGCTTATTATTGTATTTACGTGTTATTGTTCTCTATGAACAGTGGTCAAACGAAAATATTTTAATTTATTTGCTAACTTGTAATGATTAATGCGTCTGAAGGCGTTACTTGTATGCATCTTTGTTCATGAGTAATGCCGAAAATTATTATTGTAGATTATGTAGATATCATTTATTGTTGTTCTAGCAATGAGAAATGTATTATGGAAACAAGCGAAACATAAAGATTGTCTCAATAAGAAATAATTTGAAATTGAAAAAACTTTCGTTTTAATAAATTTCTTCAACATTTTTTTTATAGTAAATATTAACATTAGACACGGAATAATATGTTACTCAAATGGTCACAGCAGCTCTGTTGGGAGATATATATGTACTCTTCGATGAAATTTCGAAAGACATTTGAGTAAAGGCGGCTGAACGGTGCATTCGATTTCTTCCTTGAGTAGTTGGGCCATACCAGGCTGGTTCACTTGTTAGATAATCCCCTGGACGATTGCACCCACCAAGAAGATCACATAACTTGCGAATTGTCATTGCAATTTTTTTTCTATTATTCTCTGTTATATGTATATACATACATATGTACTACAAATATTGATTGTACTTGGTGATTGTGTCTTACTTGCCCTATTTATATATTGTAGTCTTCAATTAATTATTAGAAAGTTGTGCCGATAGGCAAGTTACTGAAAGATTAAATCTATCCGTGTTGATAGTGAAGTGTATCATTTGCCGATATCAATATACAGGCGACTTGCAAATCGCAGAAAAGCAGTATCACAATATCGATATCGGATGTCAGCATCCAACTTCAGTTATCGCGGCCAAACGCCAGCTGACGGAAGGCAATTTATATGGTCGTGTGGTAGCTGGTAAACCATTGCTAGGCCAGAGTAACTGATTAAAAAGTACACAATGGGCCCAAAATCATCGGAACTGCATGGTAGAACAGTGGTAAAATGTTTTGAGGACCGATGAATCAACATTTAAAGTGCTCGATCAAAGCAAGAAGGTATTTCTAAGATGATCCGTTAACAAGGGATAGCTTCCCGAATGCGTTGTGTCACCAGTAAAATACAGTAGCGGTTCATTTACATTTTGGAGTTGCTTTTCTTACTCGGGAACAGGAACGTCCCATCGAATTGAAAGAATAATGCAGAAAGAGTACTACCGCGAGCTATTAAAATTACATGTCATTCTTTTTGAGTTGTAAGTCGTTGGCGAGAATTTTACTTTTATGTTTGATTATAACCTGAAGCACTCAGCTCAAATTTGCAAACAGTGACTAAATAAGGAAAATCAGATGAATATTTTATAAGTTAAGCCATGGCTACCAATCGGTATTGTCGGTATTTATTTCAAGGAACAAGTCTGGAATATTCTCCGATAAGAAAGAAACAACATCCTAGGCGACACATTCATTACACACAATTACTTAAACGAATTCTGTGAATTGTTCAAGCAGACATCATTGCAAAGGTGGATTTCTTGACGAGAACCATATCTAAGAATTGTGTTAGTAATGAATAAAAACTTTCATAGATTTTGATAGCTGTTATATTTTAGCACAATGAATTTATCTCTTTAAGATTATTTGTTTTCTATTTTTTGATTTTTTATACTTTTATTATTTGGCCAGCTTCAATGGGCAGTAGTGTATCTAGTTTGAAAATTTAGAACACATTCTATCACAGAACTCACTTTGTTGCCTTGTGTCCAGCAAGAAATGTGTATTGTTCAATTTACCGTGTTATACAGTTACCTATTCGGTTGAGCTGAAAACATACTTAATCAAAATTACAATAAGGCGCATGTTTAAAGATTTTTGAGCATGTATTCGAAAAGTATGTATTCTGTTTTGTAGTATAAATAAAACAATTGTCTCATTTTGTTACTGAGTTATAAAGTTTTTTTTTTTATAATTATACAGCAAACATGTTCACAGGAAACCACTGCTATGTCTGTATTTCAAAAGTCTTGAATACGGACGTGATATACAATGTTCTTTTTTATTTGATGAAATACCTTTTACTAGAGTTACAGATATTATTTATAATATAAGCGATTTGGTATGAACGCGCATATATAAGTCTGTTGGTAATATAATTGTCGAATCACACACTAATCTCTTGAATCAATGACTGGTACATTCCGTTTTCTCTAATGCTCTAAAAAAGTCATTCAGTCAGTTTTGCCTTTACACAAAAAGGGATCACTCGAAAATTTGATTCTATAATCGACATCGTATCTAAAAAAATCTTAAACCCATATGTTTCATACCAAATATTTTCACCGTTTAATAAAAATCAGTATAGTTTTTGAAAATTTTTATCAACTTATAACTCTCTGAATGAATTACATCATACAATGTATCTAGCGCCTTGCACTGAGTTTCCTCTAGTGCAAACTGTCCCAAAGTTTTTGTTTTCAAAATAAAAAAGAATACAATAAAATAATGGCCAGGCTTAATGATTAAATGTTTATTTTTTATTAAAATACAGGCTTTGGGAATTTATTTCTTAAAAACTGTATCTTTCTAATGAGTGCTCTCAGGACATATTCTCCGTGTTGGCCATTTCTCTTTGAATATTCTCTTTAATTCATTCACAGAATGAGGAGTGTTTCTGTATATCTCCGATTTAAGGTAGCCCCATACGGAAAATCCATTGTTGTGAAGCCAGGAGTGCCTGCCGACCACTTTATGTCACTCCGTCTAGATATGAATTATTAAGGATACGTTAGACGTGTGAGATGTTGCTTCATCTTGTTGAAACCAAGTGTTCCGATAGAACCATTAAAATCTTGCAATGCTGGCATAAAAAGGTTGCTAATCATCTCCATATCGCTACTAATCTTGATAACTACTTCCGGATATAAATATATAGGTAATTACAGACCGAATGTCTGTCTGTGCAGCTTAATATACCTATATAATTTGCGTTTCAGTAAAGTGTTTATCGCACGAAATTTTATAATTAGTTCTCCAAGGAGATATTTCTTAACCAACTTAAATTTATCAATAATATTTGACAAGTGAAACTCGTTTAATAATATTAATTCTAAATGGTTTTTATAATCCTAGTTCAAAGACATTTTCTTCACAACAGGTAGCAATTACTTTACCGCTCCAAATTATGCATTTTTTCAATACTAGTTTGTTTATAAACTTGCTTTTCGTCTAGCAATAAAGGAAGTTCGTTAATTGTAGCTGCGGCAAGGATATTTGACTACACATGATTAATATTAAAATATCTAATACTAACAATAAATAGAAGTAAGGGAAATAGATACTTCAAAATCGCTCAGGAAAATGTTGTCAAGTTTCGGTAATACTTTATGTAATGACATTATCAATAAATCTACTAGTCGTTCAAAAAACGTGCTTATTGTGTAATTAGTTGCAATAAATACTTCCATTTTAGAACTAAACAAATTATAGAGGAATTATAATTTAAACCAATTAAACCAATTAGGAAATTCCGAAATTATTACCAATTTTCTACATATTGTAGTAATTGACATTGCATTAAATTGGGTTTGTTTTTGTATCATATCTGAGATAATAAACTGTGAGGACGGCAAATTTTAAAATGCTTATAACACAGCTGCATTTTTTAATCGTAAATTATTCTTTCTATTAATTAAAATTATACTCAGAATTTATTTAATGACATATGCCTAGTAATATTCGTATTAATTATGAAAATTCAAATATTTCTAACTTCTAATTCGTATACAATTGTAATCGTCTTTTGTAATGTTCATGACAACTAACCGGTGTTATCCTCTTTCATTTCCGCCCTGCCATGTAGACGCAAATGTACGTCAAGATGTTTGAACTATGTAATTAGGAGTAAAACTATCTTGTTTATACCGTATGTAATATTGAATTTACTGTTTTGTGTGCTATGCATACGTTATTTACTCTATTGTCAATTGTGTTCTTGCAATAATAAATGAATTTGACGGTTTCTTAATCTGTTGAAATTATGTTTTGTTTTATACAGTACCTTTATCCGAACCATATCAGGTGTTTTAAATTGCACTTGCCAACAAATTTTAACTTTTGGTTTTGGCATAAAATTACGTATAATAATAAACAGAAAGATTTATGTTAATAAAGGATGGTTGATCAAGCTCTAATTTCGTTTGAGATTTTATGGAAAGTATTTTTATGTCTATAACACTAATAATTATTAGAAGTTCTTACATTTACAAATGTGACGAAATATTGTATTGCCCCTTATACACAACAAAACATATTGCAGTCATTGACGTAAAATACTTGAATCATATCCATTACTGAAGTTCTGTAATTTTCTGCTTTTTTGTTTCCCATGGGATTGGTAAAAACATGTACCATGAATACCTACGTTGGTTCTTCCCACGCTGTTAATTTAGCTTTAGATGTTTTATCACTTATTATTTTTCGTATTTAAGGTCCAACAAACGTACTTTCTGCTGTTTCCTTCTGTTATTTCTGGGTACTTTGCTCGAATATATGGAAAACTACTTCCACGAACTTTAATTTTACGTGAAGAGGTGGTATTATGATCATTTCTTTCAAACCCACATTAAAATGACAAAAAATTTTTCATGCAAATTTTTTATAAAGCAGAACATCCTCTAACCCGTGCAATTCCTTCCCCGTGACAAATTTATTCTACTTTTGTTATAATATCGTAGTGTCGTAGAAGTGAATTGTTAATAGCTTTGTTTAAAGTTACGAACAAATTTGTCAAGAACATAACATTATATGCTTCACATCAAAATTACATTAATATCAAGGATTTTATTTAAGTGGAGCATTTCATACCAACATATAACTGTGTATCGCGTGTAACCGAGCAAATGAATATATATTGAAGTTATAGTTTTGAGGAGAATAAAATCAAATCATATTTCTCGTCGTAAAATATTAAAAAGAAAATAAGATTTTAAAAGAAATTAAATTGGAAGCGGAGAATGAAAACTACATTTGTGTGGGGAAAATAGAAGTTCAATAACAAACAATGGCGTGGTGTACAAAATATACACACACAAAAACATGTTTCACTCAATTTGGATTTCTATGTTAAACAAATATTAAATTATATCAAGGGAAACGTTAATGGGGAAAAGCTTTGTCGCGGTCCCAAGCAAGGATAATAGTCCTTGTTTTCAGCATTGTTTCCGTAGAGCAATTGGGAATATTGCCACAAATATTTACATACGTACACATCTCCCAACGGCCGAGAGGGATTCGTGCATTCGCACCCGCTCTTCGTCAGCATATAGCGAAATATCCCAAATATATGGGTCATCTATTTGGAGTAGGTGCAATTTCGGTCTAATGCCTTAAAGCACTTAACCGTACGTCGTTTATTTTGTACGCTATCATTGATAATATTGACCATAGACAGGCATTTAAACACAAGGGTAAATGGAACTTTGCAATTAAGAAATTATTGAAGGAATTCTCTTCTTCTGAAACGCGAGGAAACACAAGGAGAGATTTATACAAAAGTAGTTACATTGTACAAGGGAAAATCAGTAAGCAGGTCACAAGAAGCTATTATAAAAATAATTAGAGAAACAGTTAGCCAAAAACAAGTTTTATTTTTTAATAAAGTCTCCATCTACATTAATACACTTATCCTCCTCGTTTTATCAATGCTTCAATGCCTTCTGCATAAAAACAAACGGATGATCGTCGCTTTGGGTTAGGTCGGAACTGTAAGCTGGATGTCCAAGAAGTGGCCATTCTAATTCTGCAATTCTTTCAGAAATTTAGTAATTAATCTATTATAATGGTTCTAAGAAATTATAAAGATACCAATTATTGTTCCTCTACTTGGTTTGGACAGTGTACAATATACTCGAAAAAACATTTAAACATAAAGTATCACCCACTGTGTTATGTTAACACTCATCAGACTTGTATTTTCCTCTGAAAACATATTGTAAGCTTGCTTAACGGCTCATTTGCTGAAATTTATAAAATATAGGGTGTCGAATGTTGGTGTAAACTTCCGCGGTCTTTCTCTGAAAGTGCCAAACTTTACCACCGTTCCGGTCTTGATAGCGCTGCTAAAGAACAGTTGCTTGACAACGTTATCAAGACTATGTACCCAACAGTTTCGATTCGTTCGATAGCAAAACATGGGCATACTGACAAACTTTCAGTGTAAGCTTCAATCCGAAAACTGATTACTTAGTAGATAACGATTCGATGTATGTACATATGTACAGCTGCGAGCAAATGTTATAGGCGGGTTAACTTTTTAAGCGTTACGATAAGACGAGAATCTCAAAACTAAAAAAAAAACATAATTCAGTTTATAAGGTTTTTTATTAAATAAATCAGTATTTAATGCTGCCTCCTCTAGCCTTTATTACAGCTTTAATTCTTCTGGGCATAGTAGCTACCAGTTTGTAACATGTTTCTGGGGAAATAGACGTCCATTCCATAAACACTGTTTCCTTTAGGGTTTCTTTAGAGCCATGATTGTATTTACGAACCCTGTCCTTCAATATATGCCTTAGATTTTCCATAGGCGAGAGGTCAGGGATTGTGGGGGCCAGTCCAAAATCTTCACTTGGTTATCAGTAAACCATTTCATTACAGGTCGAGCCTTGTGGCAAGGGGCATTGTCTTGCTGAAAGTAATACTCCACCGAGTTCATATCATAAAATCTGACAATTGATGGTTCGAGAACCTCTTCCAACATCCCGATGTAGCGTGCCCCATTCATGCGGCCCTCGCACATATGGACTTCCCCTACACCTTGTGCAGACATACACCCCCAAATCATAATGCTTCCATCGCCGTGTTTAACAGTAGGTAAAATACACTCTGGGGAAAATGCTTCGCCGGACCTCCTCCGAACATAACTTGCTCCGGAAACGCTGTGCACCTGCACAGAATAAACGAAAGACGTTAACTTTTTGAATATTTCTATTTTGGTGAGAAAAGTAGAGAGTTCAATTATGTATATTGCAAAGATTATGAAATATTTTTAAGCACTTACGTCTACATATATTAGATTCATCGGACCAAAGTAGTTTGGCCCAGTCATCTGCAGTCCAATGTTGGTACTTCTTTGTCCACATAAAGCGTTACTTGCGGTGTAGCTCGGTCAGCAAAGGCTTGTATCGCGGTTTCCGGGCACGTAAATTCGCCGCAGTTAACCTTCTTCTTACCGTATGCACGGAGATTGGTGCGTCTCGTTGAGCGCGGAGCTCTGCAAATACCGCTATCGCGGATTTGTGTCTATCCCGGAGCGCGATACGCTCTATCAATTGTTCTTCTCGCACAGTCGTTACATGTTTTCTATCGCTATATATATATTACTCAACCTAAAAATTTTAATTTCTGTCTTACATAGCTTCGTAATTTATATTTTCTAGGAATTTTTACTTTAGATAACAGCCAGCGTTATAGGTTCGCAGTACCCTTGTTCTAAGAAGCGCTACCTGCTGCGCGAAACTCATGCTTGATTAGGGTGCCTATAACATTTGTTCGCAGCTGTATATAGACGTAAAATAATTGTTGTTTAATGTTATATTCTTTAATCAAGAACGATTTAACTGAACAAATGCTTGTAGATTATATTCCAGAATCTTGCTGCTTACTTGTTATCCGAAGGAAAGGAAAAGAGGAAATTAGGCAATAAATTTGTTAACGCCATCGGTTAGATTTTATTGGCTAGACGATTTAATTGTTTTTGTTTCGCCTCTTTACTTTTTCATGCATATGTATAACGATGTTATTGCTGAGCCAAAAAAATCTGGGTCACCCGGTATCTCTCTAGATGTGTTTAAAAATGAAACTGAACACAACATGTTATTAATGTTGTTGTTTACGAGTAATTAAAAATAATACCGTGAGAGTTAATTTTAGCCGTATAATAACAGATCTACTTCTTGATAAAAAACTGATGCTTGTCTGTCTAAAATCTTAGCGTTTAAGCAATCATATGCTACGGTTAAATATGTTGATTTATTTTGTTGTATCTGAAAGTACACGTAATTAAAATTCGAAGATAGAGACGAAAAAACAACTAAATATAGTAATAAAAATTCAGTTTCGGAACGCTGAATAGTTCCGCGCGTGACATCAAGGACGTTTTTTTAACTATGTTGGGAGAATTGTAAGCGCCATTGACATGTATAAATTTGTATCAACGATTGATAGGTATGCTACCGACCGTTAATAATACAGTGATGTTGTTACAAATAAACCAAATATCTTCGACGAGTTCGAGAAAATACCTTCTTAAAAATTTTATATGAATGGGTAACAAAATACTTCAGAAAAGTGTGCCCTCATTTTGTCCTCATATTTAAGATAATTTTTTGTGGTTTAATAATATGCAAAGATGATTTCAATGCACGTTAGGTTTGAAATAAGGCATGAGTTAAGGCGTTGAATTTTGTATTATTTTTTAACATATTCTGGTTTAAGTTCCGCACCTAACTATGATGATTTTGTTCAAGATCCTATAATTGCTTATTGCTACAATAAATTCGTCATCCACTAAACAAAAGTTTCGGCTTGGGAAATAAATGGAAACCACTTCGAATTAAATCTGGCGAATAACCTGTGTGAAGCAATTTTTCTCTAATAGTTTGAATATTATGAAACAGCATGTTATCGCAGCGAAAAAATTTTCTCATGGACCATTTCAGGTCGTTTTTCACAATTTGTTTCTGTTCGGTTTCCCTTAGTATGTAATAGAAATCAAGATTCATTCTACACACACCTTCGACACGGCGTATTAAATGATTCTAGCGACCTCAGCTACCTTCTTGATATTAACTCATCGGTCGTTCAAAACAATATCATTAATTGTGTTGATCTTTATCGGAGTTGTTGCATATTTTGCTGTCCCGGTTACATATTGTCTTCGAAATTCATATTTAAATTGCGCAATATGGTTACATATTTGCAACTTGAACTGTTTAGTTAGAGTATTTGATTGCAGTTCGAATTAAAAGTTTATGTATTTTAGGATTATTTACTATAAGCTTCAACTCAAATATTGAAAATTAGCGAAATTTCATCATCATAAAAATACTATAACCACAATGTAATTGTAAAGGTTTTCAGGTTTTATCGTGTCGCTATGTTTGTATTCCATGAAATTTCGCGAACGTCTGCGGTTCACATCGTACCGTTTTATGTTTTGTTGTTACTGGAGGTAACATATCGTTAGTATTCAATTTGAATTTTCAAGTCCTTGCAGTTTTCTTCTTGTATATTGCATATTACAGTTGTCTACATTTAGCTACCATATTTACCGGCGTTTATTTAAATAAAGAAAAGAATCCTTTAGACTACGTGCACAGTGGAGATGTAAATTCCACTATCCTAATAATGCATACGTATATATCGTTTTTATAAATCTATTTCTTTATATTTAATTTCATCAAAATTATCTCAATTGACAAGAAGCAAGCGTACTCACAGGCACATTATTGAATTATATGAAATTTTGTTACCATGTGATAACACACACCTCACCTTCTAAATTTTCGTGCGTGGAAAGGATGATACGTCTGGAAGATTTCTTCAAATTAATTTCATTCTATCAAGAGTGCATGCTGCGTAGCCTATTAACCAGGCAAGCAAGTCTAGTGTACCATGGATGATGCCTCGGTAACAACGAGCACTGACAGAATAACGTCAATGTGACTTATTCCAATTTTTCTCTTCATATATAATTCGATTTTATCTTTGAAAAGAGCAGAAAAAGTTTATCAAGCTCCCAGGAAATATTGTTGTATTCAAAATCCATTCGATTAAAAGTTGCTAATATCCTTACGAAGATCCAGACTGGGACAGCTGCAAACCATTGCGTGTGTGATTAGCATTTTATAGAAAAATTTAAAGCAAAAACTCATCAAATTCTTTGTTTTTTATTTGTTTATTTATATTTGGTTTAAAAAAAGAAAATTAGATATGAATTGAGTTAGGTGATTGTAATTTTGGAAGAAAGCGATAAGTATATAATTTTTGTTAAATAATTTTTTTATAAATCGTACATTTGGATACATTAATTATTAAATTTAATATAATATATAAAAGAAATATTTAAATAATTGAGAAATTTAAGAAAAAGAACCTATTCAAAAAAATAATCGTCTGATATTTTCTACCACAGTACGTTGGCGGTTCGAATACTTTAATCTTCTTCTTCTACTCCTCCATAGATGTTATCACCTAATTTTTTTTTCGAAAAATGATGCTTAAAGCATATTATAACAAAAGCAACGTTTTGTGTTTCGGAAAAGAGTCAATAGTTTGATAAAGTTCTCGAATCTAGATGTCACTGTAATATGTTCATGTCGACAATATGATTGCTCAAATTCTATCGATTTAAATGAGCTTTCTTTAAATAGGGTATCCCGTGTGTATCTTTAAGTTTATAATCATTGGCTATTAAATTAGGACCACTTTAAATAACTTAGGAAATTTTATTCTAATTAAATAAATGCATAATGTTTTTACTTCTTTTGTTCGATTATTAGTTAGTATTCTGTATTGTAATGAAGTCGATTTATTACGATACATACATTTCCGGGCGGTACGTAAGCGAGTAAGAGAGACACAAGGTTGCGGGGTTGCGTATCCATCCCCAACTCGTTTGATATAATGCTCTCCTTCACGTTCAGAAGCCTGATGCGCTTAACGCGTCGTTTTTCGATATTATTATGATGATGGTGGTCTTTAGTCACATTAATAAAAGTTAAGTACTCGGTGTTTGTTTTTATTGCTATAAAACCAAATGACGTTTACTTTTCGAACAAAATTAATTTGAAAGGATGATTACTTTGGATACAAAATTCCACTTTAGTAATCGCAGAAATGCTCCTCCCATCACTAACTCTTTCGTTATGTAACAATGGAATGTATATTGCCATAGTGTAGCCAGAGAATACAGCTCCCAAAGGAAGCATTTGTGGGGCTATTGAATACTTTTTAAGCCAAAGCAGTTGAAAATTGGTTGAGGAACAATTCCTGGTTGATCGATTGAGCTTATGAGCTTTAACTCTATGCATACTTTTTACTATCACACATATTTTTACATCAAATATAGTCAGAGATTTTTTCTAAGTAATTATAAGTCGATTAAATAGTAAAATGAATTTTACTTGCAGTGAAATGTAAATTTAATAAACGATCTAATTAGATATATATTAAGTCCAAATTCTAGAAAGGTTCTTAATCTACTACTGGGTCGTATAATTTGTAAGCAGGCGGACGCGCCTCGATAGCAGCCAATTTACAGATGTAATGACATAAATCCTGTATTAATCAGTAACGCAAGAGAAGACGGAGTCCGACGGAAGCTCTTTTATTCTGAAATGCGCTGATTTGTTGGCATCCTTCCGTTTCTTGTTCCCCCATACTTACGATGTGTACGCTGTATAAAAATCTTCCCCTGTTTCGCTTCCCTATCATCGATGAGAATGTGTAATTTAATCTCATGAAAGATGAAGTAGACATGCATGGGCTGATACGTGTTTTATATAAAAAGGAGCAGCTATTCTGTAAAGTGTAACGAACGCGTTTAATGAAGAAGTTTCTATTATACTGAAGGGGGCAATAAAGTTGCCAAGAAAATAGAACTGATGTTGAATAGAGGGTTTTTTGGTCTAACTTTAATATTAAGCAGTAACTTGTATAGTATGTAAGTAGTAGTCAAATGGGAGTAGGTTTGAGTTTGTATTGAATTTAAAAGCAACTTTATTACTGCTGTCGGGAAAGTGGGACAAGTTTCAGTGTCGTGCGGAGAATAATATGGAGGGGTAAAGCGCGCGGCACGGAGAATCAAGTAACCGTATCAAAGCACGGTTGTTCAGTATTATTCGAGTGGTCGTTGTGAGTGCTTGACAGTACACACCTACTTAGAATATGTCGCATTTATGGCGGAAACGGGGCATTTCGAATAAACTAGAAAACGTAATAGCGAGTATGCCGGATTTAGAATTAAATGTGTAAAATGCGGCAACTATTTGGCGTGTACTAGCAGGTGGAAGTGTGAACGCCAGCTAAAAAGTATAAAGCACTGTTCTGCAATTCGTGGCAAACGATACAGCGAACAATTATTTTATTTTTTTTTTATTTTACTTTACTAGACCAACAAGGATTTGTCTCTTCCCGGAGAAAGTATTTGAATTATAGAATTTATATAAGCGTAATTTATCCTATATACATGAATTATTATTACTCCGATGTTTCACATTACATTTTATACAAATACCAAATGCCATCCGATGTGGGTCGGACTCTAATTGTCGCATGTTTATTTTTTGCGATTTGCCCTTCAGATTATTCTTTACCAGCAATCATATCGTACTTAGATATCCTACAAGACGCTTGTGTTTTACCTTTAGGATACTTACCAATGAAAAATAAAGTCAGTGATTGTTACATCTAGGTGTTCTCTGGTTTTCAAGGTTTTCTGCTACAGTACTGCTCCGTAGAGCACAAAAGGCAATGAATCTAAAATGGAAACAACGTATTCGTGACCAGACATTTTGTGTGTGACTTTTAAATGTCTGTGGTTCATTCATATCGTAGATAGATTGCTTTGTATATCTATTACGTGGTTTCCGTGTTGCATTCATTTCGTGATGTTTACTTCTAATTTATTGCTAATGGTAAACAATCAAGGCAAATAGCTATCAGCGCCAACGACCAATAATAGGAAAAGAGGTAATCGCTGCGTGTCTTTAAAGAGCAAATACAGTAATATCTATACAAATTAGTTACATAAACTTCAGTTAACTATTTATTCCGCAAGAACAATTAGTTCATTATACGAAAAGTTTTGTTACAGAAAAGATGTATTAAATATAAACGAGAAATTATACTAGGAAGAAATACGTGACTGTCAGGGTACACAGAGTTATATAAAGAAGAGACTTACAGTTGCTTGCATGAAATTGTAATGGTGCTTTTTTCATAGAATTTTACATGTTTCAGATTTAAGTATTGGGAAGGAATTGTAATAGACGTTTGGTCTTCCTATTCTCTTTCATCTCTCTTCTATCTGTAAAACATTTACTTGAACATAAACGTTAGTTGGGTTGACTTACCAGCTCTAGATTTGATTTTGGCTTTTGAAAAAGAAATATTCAGAGGGGCGGAATGATAAATCAAACATTTCTATTCATTACACAGTTCTAAACATGAGATGTGTTTAAATAGGGTATTGGAAGAAACCATAATATACAGGATATTCCGTTTGAAATACATACGTTTTAGATTTAATCCAGTGCGTCACGAAATTGAAAATATTTTTGGAAATGTCTCTAGCCACACCAAACTTACCACGACTTTCTTACCTTCTAGCTACTATACATACTATTTCTTACCCTCTCGACTTTGAATCGGCCACTATTTTTCATAATTCTTCATAGTAATTAGATTTTGCGCTTTCTTTTCCATTAGTATTTATCTAGTTTTCGACTTTTCTTTTGCGAGTATGATGCTGTATACAGGATGTGTCAGATATAAAGGTGGAATTTAATACTAGTAATAAGTAAGTAAGGAACGAAGGCAAATCCGCAGAAAGCATTTCTATATTTTGTGTAAATTTTCAGACAACAAAATTTTCAAATACGATCCTGTTCATATTTACGATAATACATATACAATAGTATTTATTCATCTGCTTCGAGTAAAAATGTTTTCTTGCAAAATTGTTTCGTTGACATCGATGATAAATAATTATTTAAATTGTAGAGCGTAGTGAGTGAAGTTTAATAGACGTCCGCTTGTAGATCTACCAGATGGAAATAAAAGTTGCATATTAATTATGCATTTTGGCTGACATATTTTTGTCACCTCAAAACAAATGATGTTTGCTTTGTCATCACATACTATGTTAGTTCAATATCAATGGTCTAGTTATTGGTTTAAACTAAAATGTGGATGATTTACAATCTAGAGTTCAAATACAATAGTTTTTTTTTTTGTAAACAAAAGATACACACATTTTTCACACATTAATTTTCATTTCAAAATAATGGTATTCACTCTATTTCACAAAATATTTGGTCTAAGTGTACATTTCGTATGCTAAGCAAATATACCAGTAGGTATACATCTATGTACTACATTCATTTCCATTTTAAAATTATGAAATTACTGTATAAGTATCATCTACTGATAAGGTATGCTACAGAATGAATCCCATAATTTTGAATTTGAGTTAATTGCACAAGTGCTGAAAATGGTTTTAATTACTCGTTCATTTGTTATGGTGGTATTATACGTATAGTACAAATATACAACAGTTCTTATAATATTAGTAATAAATTTCGAAATTCAAGAGATCTCCAAATGTCATCCACTCTTTACGCATACATTCGATAAGCTAACATTTATTTTGTTGGAATATTACCGAACTGACAAGTATAAATGGAGTGGAATATTTTTAAGAAAAAAAAGTAAACATCACCTTTGACATATTTAACAATGTTAGGACTTGTTAAAAAAATATGCAGTTACATATATAAATTAGATAAGTACCGATATGATTCTCAAATTTGTGCAATAAACTACATATATTTATGATTACGTAAAACAAAACAAATACACTACCGTCCATATATATGAGGACGGCTACAAAAAGTATAGAAGTTCTAATATTTTAACGTTCTAAATTATACATTTCAATTGTATTTTGATAGATTTATAGTGCAGCTTACATAAACAATACCTTAACATAGCACACTTTGAAACTAATTTGCATTTTGCGGCACCTACCTCATTTTACATTTTACGATAGCTGGAACTGTTTTAATCCTCGTTGTAATCAGATTCAGATAAAGAAAAGAATTGTTTGTAATGTAAGACGAAATGGTTCTAAGTAAATTATGAAAATGCTCAGTATTTTGAATATCAGTCAGTTTAAAATTTGTTATCGTGCGTGTAACATCCTGGTTAGAAATGCTGAAATGACAAAAAATATCAATCGAAAAACGCAAAGCGAAAAAAAAAACAACGACAGCTGCTGGGGACCAGTTTATTATAGTAAACGAAATAGATTTTTCATCACTCCAGATATCACTCAACAACTCAATATTTCAAGGAGAACACTATTTCACGCAACAGTTAAGCGGAGACATCTCACAGCAGGGCCAAGGGGAACAATAATTGTGAAAAAACCTTTGTTAAAACAACAGAATTGGACCCTGAAGTAATGAATCCAAATTCTACAGTTTGATTCAAGGTGTCAATCATTTGTGAAGCGGCAGATTAGGGTTCTTACTGTGAAACATGGTGAAAGTAGTTGTTGTGGTGATATAGCTGCAGGCGCTTTGATAAAAATAAGTGGGATCTTCCGTAACGAGGATTATCTGAGAATTTTACAAGAAAATGCTATGCTAAGTGGGGAAAGATCATGTGGCCAAAACTTTATCTCCTTAGAAGATGCGATCGCAAACATTCGTCTCATTCATGTAGATCTTATTTGAAGTCACTCAAGAAAGAGGACAAGTTGAATCATTTGGCCGCACCAATCTTCGAATATGTTTTTTGTAACATTCTCTTCTTATTTCTCGTCGTTGAACATTCTTTTCGCGATGTAAAGTATCTATTTATAAATATTACTACAAACGAGCTCTATATTTCAATTCAAAGCAAACAAAACGTCAAATTCATAGCCGGCTTAATACATTTTCACGGTAGTGCAGATACCTGTGTATAGTTTCTTGCAAAAAAGTTCAGAGAAATACTTGCTATGCATTTCAATTCAATTAGACACTGTAGAAGAAATACAAACAGTTAACAGTAATTACAATCTTTTCGAAAATTTCAACAACAAACTGATTTTATTATTAGGAGCCAAATGCGATGTAAGTTACTTTTTGACATAATCAGCACAAGGCTGCGGCATTTCACGGGTAGACGTGTTTTCCAATAACCTCTTCATAGAAGATGCGTTGAGATAAGTCGCTTTGATATTAAAATGTTTAAAAATTTTGCAGACAATTCAGTAATGTAAAAAATTCTATCTCTCTCGAACTGGTTGGTTAACTCGCCGAGCAAAATTTTCATTAGTGGCAGACTTGCGTTCTTGTCCACCTTCATCATGAACGCGGATTAGAAAACAAACGACTCTGCATAATTCGCAATTGACACTTGTGTTAGACTTGGCGGTATCTGACGTGGGAGAGGAAAAGCTGCGCATTAGTGCGGTGTACAGATCTATTCCCAACCACTCGACCGCACAATCAGAGGCTGAAAAAATGCTTCTCGTGTTTGACCACGCAGGTTGGGATATTAAAAGAAGTAACACTTTATTTATCTGATTGTAAACTTCTACTAGTCATATTTGAAAAGTATATGAATTGGAAAATAGCAAGGTTCAGTTCTAACTGAACTAAGACACTTCTGTTGCTTCTTATAGTATTGATGGCTGACGTGAGCTTGCTTTCGGCTAGCTTAGGATTTTAAAATTTATCGCAGTTACATACCACAGACCATAGATCAGAGACTTGCGAACAACGTTCAGGCAATGAGTGAGTGACTGAGTGTAGTGAAAGATAAAATTGTAAGATACTGAAGCAGTTTTGTGCTGCGATTGAGACGATGTGATACTAAGCAGATAGCGGAATGTTTTAAAATGGTCTATAAGCGATTAAATGGCTTAAGTGCGACAGCATACGATTTTAAAACAATATTTTTAGCAGTTCATGATGCTACTGCACGTTGTAAGCTAATCTGTGAAGAGGAGAATATAAGAGTTATTAAAAACTCAATATAGTTCAGAACACTCACGTTTGCGCTAATCTATACTGTACGTGCAATGCAGATATAAAAATAATTTCTTGTTTGTTATTGCAGATAGTTTCTTTTCCAAAATAGTATTATTCATAACGGAGTTGTTTACTTTTACAAGATTACATTACTATTTTAATTCATTCATAAATAAAATTTTGCTGACACGTGTCATTACCATTACTTATACCACTACACGTCGTTATTTTAACTAGTAAATTACCATATCAAGTTGCACTTACACATAAATACATAAATGGTTTCTACTCTAACTGTTACAAATGAATAACTAGTTTTCGCTTTTAACCCCTCAGAACCTGTTATTTACAGAGCATATACTTACATACGAGGTGCGCCAAAAAAGTAATGAGACTGACGCTACTAAGAACGATCTGGCAACAATATGGGGTTCACCTCCACATGGTTTGTAGGCGAGTCCTTTGTAGATGCTTAGTTAAAAGTTCAATCTCGTGCGGAAACTGTGCAATCGCAATAATGTTGTATTTTTGTAACGGCTTAGGGAAAATACAACATCGAAATTTACAGCACCGGTGTGTCGTCAACTTGTGTGTTTAAGTTTAGCGAATGCGCGAGTTTGACCTACGAAATGTTGTAATAAGCCTATGAAGAGCATTCCCCATCAAGAGCATACAATTTTTCGATTGCACAAAGCATTTCTGGAAATCTGAAACGAGTGGGATCTCTTGTGAGGTCAGATCGTCAACCATAGGTAAAGTAATAAAGAATGGAAGCTTAATAAGAAAACGATGAAACATAATTTTTCAGCGCCACCTACTAATACGTCGGAAACTAAAAATGCCGTATGGGACTTAACGAAACTTAATAAAGTATGTAAATATAGATTTGATTAAACAGAAATACATCCTTCTTATGATTTAATAAGAATGCTAATAACTACTTAATCAAAGGGCACTCCACATATAAACAAAATGAGAAAGTCAAACAGGGAAAATGAAGGCATGTAATATTTATTCTCCAATTTATTATTATTTTATTATATATACGAAGTTCAACATACAAATTATGTAAACATACTAACATAAATAATAGCTTAAATATAACTACAACAAAAAGTAATTAATACCCCTTCCTCTTTCTTTCATATTTTGCTTTGCAATATTTTTGCACAGGGTTATTGGTATCGATCCTCACATCTCTCCCTAGAAAAATATTATTGAGAACATTGCAATAATTAAATAACAGAACCTCGAGAAATTTATCTAGAACAAGATTTTTGGTATTGTGTTCCGTACAAGTTATGCTGAAAGAATAGTGCCCTTTAGTAATTTGTCTTAATTTTTTAAAAACATTACTCTCATGACAAATTTGAAGCAATATATGCAAGCATATAGTATATATGTTAAAGAGAGTTTCCTCGAATTCTTTGGTACAATCTTCCTGGAGTAACTAATATATCGGCAGCGCAGCTATGACAATCGCCAATAATTTTTCAGACTTCTTATTCGTAAACAAAGTGCTCAATGATGTTGCATTGGTATACTTTAAGCGTAACTGTAGGTTCATATTTTTGCTTCAGAAGTTTCATTTCATGCAACAGCTTCTTCTTATCTGAAGCAACTACTTCCATATCTGCCATGCATCTTGCTAGTTTCCCTTCAAAAAAACAATTATCAGCGTATATATCGTATGCAACATTTATGTTTGCTATAGAAAGGACGAACAGCAATCAATAGCAAAATTATTTATTATGCTGCAAATTAAATAAGTTGTTTCCCAAATTTAACACATACCCTCTTTCTCTTCTGGGATATTAAATGATGTTCTTCACAGTTTAAATTATGTGTCCAAACATCATTTGTACAAAATACATATATGTTATTATCTGTTTATTTCGTAATACAAGAACTTACTTGTAGTAATTGTTTTGTTGGAAGGACCGGGTTGGCTTTCTTCTATGGTCAGTGGTGGCTGATCTACAAATCATAACTGAATTTGTGGTGCTACAAAATACAAAGGAAGTTATTAGTAGTTTTATAAAAACAAAAGAGTATGGTGAATATATTACCCAATAAATGTAACTTTGGTACAGCATTATGAAACAAGCGATTATTAACACTTCAATGATCTGGTATAAAGTGTCTGCGACATACTCGATGACTTTTATAAACATTCTCTTTTGGCAAGGCATTTAATTTAGGATTTTTACATACATTCTACCAAACTGCAAATTGCTCTGGATATGTGTTTGGGTTAGGAAACAAGTGCCTTGCTGGATGTAGAATCATCGCATCCAAACACAGCGCACTTACTATATTTATTCATTTTCTGCAACAACATATGCACCTTTCGCTTAATAGTTATTCTTGTATTAGTTTATTTATATATGTAACTATACCTGCTTTTCCACAAACAGAAACAACTAACTAAATTGTCTTTGAAATTACACACTAAAATTAACCAAATTCAGATAAAAATTATCCACAAAAACTAAATACAGAAATTGGAAAAGATAATATATATATATATAAAAGTATATAAAAACGAGATAAATAAACGCACGAGGCAACCGTCCAACATAAACACCAAACGAAAAATGGCGACAATACAACAGGAATGTGTAGGTATTAGAGTATCCTACTTTTCCACTAACCGGTACTATAGCGACCTCTACTATTACGTCGGAAAATGACAAAGTACTGAATCACCTATATCGTATAATGCTCGCACCCCGTGTCGTCAACTGACACTAAAAATTTTAGAAAAAGGTGTTTCGCATCAGACCAGGCATTGCGTCTGGCCATTATATGGCTGTACAAGGGATGTACAAAAGATGTCTAAAAATAAAATTAAATCCTTGCAAATGAAAATCAGTCACATTACCACTAAAAATGTATATTATAGGCTGTTTAGAAGTATTTTGTAGTAACATATTAAAGTTACAGTAGTTATGTTTACGTGAACTAACAGAATTATTTTATTGAGAAAATATATAATACACCACAATTATGCAATAATGTTCAGTCGAGAATGTAGTAGAAGTTTAGCGTTAGTACAATCTATGTATATATGATTTTCAATATGGCAAAAGATTTTTATAGAATTAATTTATTTTGTACATAATATACAAAAATGTATATGCATTGCAGCTTTTTTTAGGTATTTGTACTATATTTTTAGTATATTGACACACAGAAATTCCTAAATTTTAGCGTGCAAAACAGAAAAAAAAACATGTACGCTTATTGAATAAACGTAAGCCAATTTTTGAACATTGATATATGTAAAGTAGTTCGGTGGTGTACTCCCATGGGAAATATTTACTTAAGTTTATTAAGAATATTTAACAAAGAAATTAATTAAACATGTGTATGCTCGTTTTTGAGTGTGTAATGAACAGACCGGAAACGTAGGTTAACGCTTTGTCTTATTGTAGTTGAATAAATTAACTTTGTTTTTCTTTATTGAATAATTTCCCGTAAATTTACGCACTACGTGGAGAGTATAGCGTTATTCTTTAACTCGCTCGCCCGCATGCATATTTTTAGCGTTTTATGGCAATTTAAAGTGATAATCATCTAAATGCCGCGCCAAAGAACGAAAAAAAACAGCGCTACAGCCCATCACTTGTGACGAGAGTCAAAATGAAAAACAGTTTGCTTGAATATTATCCATACCCTTCTTTGTATAAATACATCGTATTCATGACGGAATTCTTGATTACTTTCTTAAGAAAAAGATTGTACAGCGATTATAGTAATATGGAAGTATATGTTAAATGCGGCATTTATTTTCAGGTTCATTTTTAAAATAAAATTTGTGTAAAGTATGAGGATTTCACTATAAATAGGTTTATGTTTAATAAACTACCTACTTTTACGCTTTCTTCATTCTTTATATATTTAGTGATTTTATTGAAGATACGTAATTAAACGTACCGACTACATCGTACATCCAAATTTTCGGGGTCATATTTATCCAGATTTAATAACGGATGGTGAATATTAATGTTAAGGACATTTTCCTATATAGTTTTTTCTCTTGTTTGTTGACTGAATCCTATGTGGCACGATGAGTTCTGCAAAAAAGACGCTCCCAGTACTTAGTCTGGACCCTCTTGCTGCTAACTTTCCCCTGGCTTTTCCGCCCTGACGTTTTGTTTTAATAATACGTCATTGAGTCCTGTCCAAATATCTACTTGCTAATGGATTGCGATGAAGTAGTGCAAAACTATTACCTCTTTTTTTCTAATCATACCTCGAGATCCTTTGGTTTTCCTGAGACATGAAAGATCTAGTAATTCATTTCTAATTTCAATATATCCGTAGATATCAACTACTTGCTGTTCAATCTCCGGGAGCTACATTTTTTTTCATTAAACATAGCCTTATGTCAAAATAAGCTACTCTCACTAATCTTGCCTATTTTACTGATTAATTTTGAATGCCCGGGGCTATATACATAGATTATATATTTACCGTTTCCTTTAAAGCTTTCGATGACATAGATCAGACACTGTATTTACATAAGTTGAATAACTCTAATTTTAGTGAGTCTCTGACTTTGGTAATTCGTTAAGATGAACAGTTAAGAGAATTGTTTTCAAGCGGACGAAGGTGTAATAATAATTCATGGTTGTACGGTGCCCCTTCTAATTAGCGAAAGTTGTTCGGGGATGTTAGGGCATGCAATATTATGTAAAGGTATGGATTATTAAGTATCAAATTCAGATCTATTTATGCGCCAAATGTAAGAGTTTATTATATATCGGCGATATGAAAATTATATATCTTTAATGGTTAGTGTGAAAAGAAAATTACCACTTAATATCTCAAAACGGAAAATAATATTCTTCATGCGTAATTTATCTGTTTATAAAGGAATACATTTTATATCACGTAAACTACCGTCTATAGAAGTTTGGCCAAGTAACAAAAAATCAAAAGTGAAAGACAATTACTACTAGAGAAATAAATGTATTATTCTTAAAAATAACAACTATCAATATCTAATTAAGAAAATTTTTATTTATTTTTTCCTATTCATTGTTAACAAAATTCTCATTCTTTTCGTCAAAAAATCCATCTTTTGCATTGATTACACTTAGTACACAGTAACTCGCGGCATTCTTTCGGTTAATTTTGTGAGGTTTTCGCGTGGAATGTTGTTCCATTCTTGTTGAAGGATATTCCAAAGCTTCCAGGTTTGTTGGAAGTAGCACCGACACTTCGAACTCTTCTATCAAGTTCATCCCAAAGTAATTCAATAGGATTGAGATCTGGACTCTGTGGTCGTCTTGCCATAACTTGTAAAATATCTGTTTAATAATAAATAAACTCATTCAGATACTGTTCCATATCCTGGCTGTGTGTTTCGGATCGTTATCTTGCATAAAAGTAAAATTGTCGCCGATTAGTCGCAGCCCAGAAAGAATGGCAATGAATCTCCAATATCTCGCGGAACTACTCTTTCCGTAGAATTCCTTAGATTCGACGTAAAGTTCCTGTTCCTGAGTAAGAAAAGCAACCCAAAACAGGTACGGAACCACCACCGTGTTTTCTTGTTGGTACAATGCATTCGGGAAGCATCCCTTCATTAGCGCAACGTGTGACAAACACTCTCCTGCTTTAACCAAACACTTTAAATATTGATTCCAGTCCATAATACATGTTGTCACTGTTCTACCGTCCAATTCCGATGTTCACGGGTCCAGTGTAGCCCTTTTAGTCGGTAACCCCGGCGTAGCAATGGTTTACGAGCCGCCACGCGACCGCATAAATTTCCTTCGGCCAACCGGCGTTTCACGGTGGTAACTGATATCGGACACTGACGTCCGCGATTCAATTCGCTTGCTATTTCTGCTGCTGTTTTTCTACGATTTCGCTTACTTGATAGTTACAGTAGACGATCGTCTGCTGGGGTGGTTATTCGTGAGACATCTGGACGATCGCGGTCCTCTAAGTCGCCTGTTTCTTGATATCGGCGAATGGCGTATCTTACTGTCGACGCGGCTAGATTTAATTTCTCACCGATTTGCCTGATGGCAAAATGTTCTTCATGCAAAGTTATTATACTGGATTGTTTAGCAGCACCTATTGATTTATCACGAGGTACTTCGAACAGTGTTCTTCACTTACTGTACTCCTGATCACAATAATGTTCGAGCTGAACTGTTGTGAGTTTTCTTCTTCGTAATACTTCCATTGTTTGAGTTGCAAATGTATTTATGATGTTTATTAAGATTATCATCGTTGAATACGATAAAGCTTATTCAATTAAAGTATTGTAAAAGTTTCTCCATTGGCCAAGCTTCTATGGACGGTAGTGTGTGTATATTGTTATTCGCCATGCCTCTACAAAACACTAAGAGATGAGAAGCTTTTGATGTTTACTTTAACATTATTGCTTTGTCCGATAGCAAAATGCTTGGTTTTATATTTGCAAGATTAAATCTGAAGTACTCTGTACTCATGTGATTACCTTCTTATTATGTTCATAAGCATACGTTTTGTTCAAAGATGATTCATCAAGTTTATGATTTAAGCACCATGGTGTTGTACAGATCAGAGACCTGCTCGTCGTAGAGATTATAGTGAATTTTTGTTGTGACTCTTGTTACGCTAACAGATGCCGCTAGTCGCTTGCTCAGAACTTCCCTCCTTGTTGCGCTTTTCGGACCAATACTTGAAAAGTATATTCTCTTATTCACACATTTCTCAGTGTCCTTTCAAATAAGACACACTACGTAAGTACAAAAAATGTATTAAAAAGTTGATTTAACGATCAAAATGCGTAAAAATATATATACTACTATAGTATTTGAGTGAAATTGTAGTATATAGTAATTCGGAAGTCTTATGCAAGTATGTGCAGTAGCATTTATGTACACATTCAGTAGTCCATTCATAAAGTACAATCAGTGCAAGTGTACTGAGAATTCCGCTGCAGGGAGTATTCTCTTACATAATAATTTTATAGAGAATGCACTTCGCTTTCCCACTCGTTCGATAGGTAGAGATGGTTCATAAAGTTGGACACCGAAATCACCAGATCCCCGTAGATTATTCTGTGTGGAGGTTGATGAAATATTTGGTTGATACGACATAAGTATACACAAAAGAGAACACTACTGAGGCATTTTTAATACTGAATCTGCCATTAGAAATGATGACGGATCGATTAAATTCGTTACTTGGGGAATTAATAAACAATCAAGAAACTGCATCGAAGTTAGCTTTGGTATTTTCAAAAATCATCTGTGATTTATCGCTCTATTTTAAACATAAAATTATTATTTATTTCCGTAATAGCTAAGAATCGGACGTTAATAATATTGCTTTATTTTGGATCTTCTGGATATCCTCTTAAGGTGCTTCCTTTTACTAAAACACTTGCACATGCATTTCTTCTTGAAGTAGGTTGAGGAAAGAATTTCCTCATTAACCTTCAGTAGCAGCCCTCGCAGGACACTGCAAGTAACAGGACATTTGAGTTGTCTGCTCATCAACATTCAATAAATCACATATAAAACAAGAAAATTTGATTGTGATAACTTACCACTATAACTTACGTAAAATAATTACAAACATTGACAATTATTACAAAAGAATATTCGGTAATAACTATCTTCTCTTCGAAGATCATTCAGAAACTGAACTTTCTATGGATGTCGAAATTTTAACCAAGAATTTAATAAAATTATTTGATATTAATACAATCGCAAAAAATATATACTAACAATAGCCGATTCTACATAGTTTTAAAATATTTCCTTTCAAGCACCAAGGGGTATAGTACAGCAGATAATCTATAGAAAAAAAGATCGAAACATGGAGCGCTGAAGTAAGGACTTTATTCGAGAAAGATATATCTGTTTCACTCGATTACATAATTACATCTTACTTTAATTGCAAATTGATTTCTGCGCCGGTGGCTCTCGATTGTAAGCGCGCTTGTATATGTAATTACAGTTTACACATGTTCTTTATTGTTTTTTTACTTCTGCTAAATCAAACTTTCTCTAGTTAGAACAAATTGTAATAGCGCTTAAGCATTCGATTTAAAGAGTTTATGTAGTATCTGTATGCTGTTATTAATAATATGTGAAAGATGCCGTGTACATCATAGATAAATTAGATTGGAAGCGTGGGGTGAAATTATGGATGTTTTTGCATTGTGGCTCTCGTTGGTACTGATGTGCCACTTTCTGCCGCCATTTTGAATTATTTAAATATTGCGCCAATGGATCTGTTTTTTTACCATGATAGTAAGTGGGTTATATTTATTAAACACATACCTATCAGTCTAAAAAAAACAATGCACCATCATATCACCATCAGAAGGTTTTCGCCTCTAGCGTGGTTTGCACATCCAGTTACTGTGGCACTTCTTTCTCTTGAAGAAGCCTCCTACGGCGGAGGTGAAACGTCGAGATTCCGTGTTTTTCTTTCTCTTTCCTTTGTTTATGTCCCCTTTCTCTTTTCTTTTTCCTTATCTTTCATTTCTTTTCGCCGCTTTGTCCCTTTTCTCCTTTTTATTTATTTGTTTCTCTTTTTTCTTCTTTCCCGTCTTCTTCATCTCTTTTCTATTGTCTCCTTGTTTTCTCTTACTATTATTATTTATTTTTTATATACCTTTTTCTATACCTTCATATACCTTTTTTTTATTCTTTATCCTTTTTATCCTTTATCACAGCACGGCTCAAATCCGGAAACAGTTTATGCACCATCACACGGTTTCAAGAAATCACGATCAACCAGTACTTCACAATTAAAATTACAGAAATAATTATAGACACATGCAAGAAAAATATAATATATGTTATTAAGAACATTTGAATAGTCTAAATTTTTGGTTTTATTGTGATGTACCAACAATCAGAAATGTAGATAATTGTCAATATTACTAAAGTGTACTAAATAATATATGTACATATGTATTTTTTTACCACTCCGCAATCAATTTTACTATACACGATACGTTGATAATTTTTATCCTTATTGCCTATGTAGTTACACATGCTATTTGTCTGTTTGAATAGACCATTATCACAATAGATAAAAAATCATCGAAAATCTCCTAAACCCCAAGTTTTCCTGAGTAGTAGAGCCACATGGCATTATTTATTTTAATAACCTCAAAATATTATTTAAACAATTACTCCCTTAAAACTAATCTCCATGTTATCGTTAGGATCCTTGGGATTGTATCTATAAAGTTCTTCTACATTCAATTTGCTAAAGCATACCGGTCAAATTTCTATTATCTGTTATAGCTGATGCCTTTGTACTTGGGACATGCTTATCAATGTGTGTATTGTAAGGACATTACAAAAATAATATATACACCAAAGATATAATAACTCTCTAAAATCCTAATCTGATTAATTATAACGAGTTTCATTTTATTATGATTTACATATTATATCAACACTTTAAATATATATTAAACCATAAATCAGTTAAAGTATTAATAGTTAATTATATTTGCAGCCAAAAAGTTTATAATAACATAGCTAACATAAAATTAAGGAAATCTTGTACACTTTAAGTAGAAAGTATATTCAAATCACATTACTATTGAAATCCCTAGATAAATGCCCTATACTAACACAATTTAAATTAAGATCAGTTGAATTTTCTTCTGTTCATGCTGGTATATATGTATAACTTCAGTACTGAAGTAATGTAAATCAATATGCTCCACTAATTTGATCCTCCGAGAAAAGCTTATGACAAACTTCTTTAGACTGCTGCACCAGCATTGAGTTCATACTCTTCAATCCTTGATTGCTGCTTCTCTTGTGCTGTCATTATTTCCCAAGAAGTAATAAAAACAAAAATAAAATCCAACTCAAAAAATATTGGAAACTTTGGACAGAAACGATTTCCGAAAATAACAGACACTAATGCGTGCGTTCTAGGTGTTTATTATCATGTGACGGCGTTAGTAACTCCCACTAGTACTAAGCTGCGATTTTGGGAAGTATAATCACTTTTTCTCAAATTCTGTACATACTAAAATTTAGTTTATTTATCTAATTTGTGACCTTGGTCGTCAAATCAGTATAAAAAGTACCTAATTAAAAAAACTGTCAATTACGACAGTTTTGACTCGTTCTTATAATATGAGATCAAAAAGAAAAAGCAATAAATGAGACTTTCAATATCAATATGAGCTGTGCAGATAATATAAAATAGCGTTAAATTTGACAGACTCGATTGAAGATGAACCTTGCAGCGGAAGGCCTCCAACTCAAAAAAGTGATGAAAATGTGCTCAGAATCCAGAATTCCGTACCTTCTGAGTGTCAGTGAACAGTTAGAATGATCGGGGAAACATTGCGTTTGACTCAAACAACCGTTGATTGAATCTTGATCAATGACTTGGAAATGAACAAGATCTAAGAGAAAATAGTTCTAAAAAGCCTTTTCCGTGATCAAAAGATAACAGGTGGGAAACGTGTATTAACTATTTGCAGCTAATTGAAAATTATTATCATTATCTGATACATGTGGTTACTAAAACCAGGAAGGACGCGCATGCTGATTTGATTTTTTCATAGTCAAGGAATCGTCCATAAGGAATTTGTGCCTCGAAATCGATTATAATCGGTAGAAATGCTAATACCGAGAATTTTTAAAAAGACGACACCAGGATACTACATCACAACAATGCGTCTTGCCCCATAGCAATTTCAATGAAGGATTTTTTCGCAAGTAAAGATATCCCTGTGGCTTGGCAATCCTTTTATCCACCAGACTAGTTCGTTTTCCGAAGATTTATCTCAAAGGATACCAATATTTCGGAACATTGGGGAACGTTAAAAAACCATAACCGACCAGCTGAAGTCTATCTAGCATTATGTGGTATCTCAATGCAACTACTTTGAAGGACCCAATTTAGAATTGCAATTTGAAATGAATAAAAGAACATTAAAAAAAAAAGAAGTTCATAACTTTACTTACACACCTCGTAATATTATTTTCGAAATGATTGATAAAAAGATCAATAAAATAAACGTCAAATCATAGAGTCATACAAAAAACTATTAGGTTGGGAATGTTGATGTCTATATGTACGATAGTTACAGATTTATTGTAGTTCATACGAATGAATGTAAGTTATAAATCGTTCATAAGAATGATCGTATCTAATATACATATTGCGTTTCACGTGGAGCTATTTTAAAAATATTTAGGTAAATTCGTACTAGTCTATTTTCCTTTTCTTATCTTCTTTATATCCTTTCTGATACCTTTGGTTCCTTCTACTTTCATTGCATTCCTTTCAAAATTTATCATAACACGATGCAATCCTGGAAAAAAAGAGCTCCTTTATTACATCTTACAGATTTGTTCGAAAAGAAAATCCGTTTTTTTATATTAAATAGTTGACAACTCTGTTGCGTACGTTAAATTTTTCTGGACTACATTTTTAGTTAATTTTTACCTAAATAAACGTCAAATTACATTTTACTTTCAAGTTTTGATTATGATATACACTACCGTTCATACGTTTGATCGCAGCTAATATGTTGTGTTACACATAGAATTAAAATCCATTCAAACACGAAAATAGTGTATTCCTGTATTAAATTTTATGATAGCAATAATAGTAGGAGATCGGGGATGAATGCGTTATGAAATAGAGTTTGGAAGGAGTGCTGAATCATCCACCTGTCTTAGAATAGGCTGTACATTCAGTAGGCATCCAGTATATTACCGAGATACTCGAGACGTGTGGTTGCATTAGGAAGGTTGGTGCTATTTCATACTGTAAGTTTATTTAATTGAAAATATGCAAAAAAGAAGGGAATTAGCTATTAAATCGCATACCAGAATATGCGTTTTACACGAAACAAATGTTTTAAGTAGGGAAATTGCTCGTCAATTAAATAATTCTTAGTGTTGCGTGCATAGAACAATTAAAAGAAAGGAAAAGACCGGTAAGCTTTAGAGCAGAGAGCGAAGTGAAAGGTTCAGATCAACGGCGGAACGAGGCGACTAATACCTCCGAGTAATTTCCCTAAGAAATCGTCACCTTACCGTGTGGCAAATTACGGTCGAGTTGAATATACAACGCCGTTAACTAGTAAATGTGTCAACACAAGAACGGAAACTAATAAAAGCCGGTCTGAGGGTCATATAGCAGTAAGAAAACCACGGTTAAGTTCTATACACAAACGGAAAAGACTAAATTGGGGAAAAGCTTCCGCAAATTGGAGTCAAAGTGATTTGAAAAATGTGTTATGGATGGTTGAATCGAAATTCGAAGTAAACATCGCACATTTGTGCGTCACCGCTCTGGAGAAAGAATGTTAGACGAATGAACTTCAAAAACAGTGAAATATGGAGGAGGAAGTATAATGGTATGGAATTTTCTTTAGAGGCCGACAGATTGGAAAATTAGTTAAAATAGAATGTCAAAAGATGTGTATCTAGGAATTCTAAAAAACGATGCGGTACCAACTGGATGTGAATTAATTGTGGAAGGGTTCATTTATCAGCATATTATTATTGTCAAGACAAATCTTCTGAAGGAGTCCTATCGTTAATAGAGCGGCCGCCACAGAACCATAATTGCAATCCCATTGAGTTCTTGTGAGATCATTTGGATGACGAGGTCCGGAAAAGTCTCCGACTGGTAAAGCACCATTCTGAAATGCTCTGCATGAGGTGTGGAATGCTGTAGACGAAACGTATTTGGAGCAATTAATTGTAAGGATGCCGCGCATCCTTAGAATGGCAATTATTAAAGCAAAAGGTAGTTACTTTAAAGTAACATTATGACGGTATTTTGTCAATAAAACGTTTTATGTTAATGAGTAGTTTGTTTCTTTGATAAATTTGTCGCAAACATTATCTGTTTGATTTATTTTATATAGCGCGAACAAATTTATGAACGGTAGTGTAAGTAAATATGAATATGCAAATTTAAAGTTCGCGAAATAAATATGATATGAATAAGTAACATATACATATGTATAAGTTTTGATAATACTATAAGTAATAAATAAGTGTCACATTTCAAAATATCAAAGTGCCTATTCATTCGTTGTTTACATTGATAGTGAATTATTTGCCCTTGCAAATAAATGCTGCTTTTACGTTACTTTTTCATCAAATCGTACGACGTCATTATGGATATGATTTCAGTCAATGTAGTAATTTTGGAAAAGTTCGTGAATTCGCTTTTTTTAATTTTTATAGGTAGGATAGTTCCAGATTTATTGCTGTTCATTCCCTATATACAAACGAATGTAAGTTGTATAAGTAAATCTGTATATACAAATTTGAAGTTCGCCAAATAGATATGGTATGAATAAATAGTATGTACATATGTATAAGTTTTGGTAATACTGTAAAAATAAGTGTGCAAGAATAGGTAGACCTACAACTCACCTCTCAAAATATCAAAGTGCCTATTCATTCGCTGTTTACATTGATAATGGATTATCTGCCACTGCAAATAAATGCTGCTTATTACGCAACTTTTATACTAAATCATGTGACATCATTATAGATATGATTTCGGTCAATGCAGACTGATACATGTATTTGCAATAACATTCACTATGCTACATCTGTGGATATGAACACTTATTTGCTTATCAGTGTAATAGAGTATCAAATTCTGCTGTGTACATATTAACCAGACGTGTTTTCACTGTTGTTATTGAATCTAAATTTAATTGTTTTTTGCAATAGTTGACTCTTATCTGGCTTATATAACTCTTGTTTACTTCACAAGCTTAAAACGAATGTGTATTATGAACTGATATTTTATTATTTACGAACGAATCCTTGAAACGTATGCTAGCAGAAATTGTGGAAATAGTTTCGTTAGATCGGGATAAGTTATTTACGTCCTATTGTTACGGCTATTTATATGAATAGGTTGTTTTTCAGGCATTTTTTGTTTCAAATTTTAATTACGATACATAGGTATGTAGGTAGTATGGTTGGTTTTTGTTTATCTATAATGAGTTTAATTAAATTATGCAAAGCATAACTTGACGTGTGGGGTGAAAGTTTCGAATCTTAGACTGGTTTAAACTGGCTCTAAACCATCTCTATCAATGAATAGCGTAAATGGGATTCCATCCACGCCTTTTAAAATTCCAACCATTTAAAAAGAAAGACAAAATTAAATCACAACCCCCTACTTATGGAAAGCACATAGACAATACTATTCAACCGCATCAGTTATACCATTTCTTACTTCAAAGAGACAGTACGGACTTTACCAAAGTTATTGAAATACTTGGTAGTATTTCTGAAGAAACATTTGCTTAAGTGTATACAGAATTGAAAAATATAAATAAACTGAATAAATAAATGTGATGGTATTGATACAAGGAAAAATAATATTTAACTTAAAGCATTATTTGGAAAAGTTTATCGAAATTAAAAGTTCTACAGTTTCTCATGATAAAACCGCAAATGCTCAGTTTAGTTACTTTCAAAAAATGTATAATCCGGCCATTTTAACCTTGTCATAAACGGCCGATGTGAAAAATCGAGAACTGTTGGGTAAAAATTTTAAAATATACACTTGGTCAGTGACGTACAATAAATTGTAATCTGTATATAATACTTATGTTTTTTAGTATTATGTTAAATTAAAAGCTCGTAATTTCCCACGGATAATGGACTTTATTAAACAGCGACAACTAAATTGGGGGGGATATTTACAGCGAATGGGGAACCCGGACTAGTTAAATTAATATATGAAGCGAGAGTACAGAATAAAAAAAGAGGAAGATCGCAGAAAGTATGAGAACACCATTGGACACAGCATCCGGAAGAGAAGGAAAAACTGGGGAGAAGCTGAAGATTTATCCAGTAACAGAGAGTTATGGAAGAAGTTTGTTTACAGTTAAGAGTAGAAATCTGTTTGCATAGGAATTATATAAATATATTAATATGCAGAATCGAGTTAATATATTTAAATAAGCCGATAAATTTTGTAATTTGATTTTATTTTACAATGTATCCCGATAATAATTTCATGCGATAACACTGTCGTAGAACTTTCTCATATTCTTAATTTTTATTACATCTTCTGCTCTGGCGAAATTTCTTTACTTCTGAACAGAATATTTGGTTTTCTTAATATCTTCAGCATCGAGGGTAATGTTGAACTGCAAAGAATCACAAATGTAAGAGAAAATAAAATTTAAAAAAATATTACATTTTATACAGAGAATATTTACAATAATGGTAACTCAATACAGCAAAATTTCTACAGGTCCACAGAGAGTCATCCTACAAAATCAGGCATTGCCTTACAGTATATATACATATATATATATATGTTATCGAAGTATACATTTCAGTTAATAAAAATGCCGAGAGGTAAATTGTATCCGAGGGCGAAAAAAAACGAAAATAAATTATTATAAAGAGGTAGGATTTTTAAACCGAGCCAGCTAAGCTACAATTTTATGAGGTTGGGCAATTTCTACGGCAAAAAATGCGCTAAAGGAAGTAATCAAAAACTGATTCGCAGACAGCGCTCACCGATATTTCGGTTAGCCTGTTCTATTAATGTAACCACGAACAAATAAAATGTAATTTAGGTTTATCAGTAACAAACAGACGTGTACAACAAATTTTATCCAGCAGTAATAAAAGGCGTTTCGAAACCACCCTTAAGAGAGACACATAAACAGGCTAGACTGAAATTTGAGATGGGGCTATGAGTGGAACATCGTCATATTTTCTAACGAGAAGAAATTTAACTTGGATGTACCTGTTGGTTTCAAATATTTTTGGCACGATTTATGCAAGAACACTGAAGTTACGATGAGCCGAAATTTTGCTGGCGGTAGCGTAATAGTTTGGGCGACCCATAGCAATAAAACCCCTATATGTTTTATTTCTACACGAATAAATTCTAATTCTTATATACAACTTCTGGAAATGGTTCTGATCGTCTTTAGTGAATAATTGCCGACGCAAGACTGGATATTTCTACAAGACAATGGAGCCGTCCGTAGTTCCAAACAAAGGAGTGGTTTCATCAAAAGGAAATCAATTTATTGCAATGACCTGCTCCTTCGCCCGATCTGAACCCGATCGAATATCTTTGCGGAATATTAGCAAGAGCGATGTATGCCAATAATGAACAATATCATAGCGTCAAAGAAATATGCGATAACGAGGTGTTGCAATGATATTCCTATTTCAATATTGACCAAATTCATAGACAGTATGAAAGCCCGAATGTTTGAAGTTATTTTGAATAAAGAATCTAACATTCACTGCCAAGTTTAAAAAGTATTATACATTTTTTAAGTATTTATTTTATTTATTAGTTTTGTGTTTATACTCCTACAGAAATTTCACTGTTTTGAGGTACCATTATTGTAAATATTCTCCGTATAAAACGTAATAGATTTTTTAATGCTATTCTCTTACATTTGTGTTCCTTTGTAGTTCAGCATTAAGTCGATGCATTGTTTGCCGAAGATATTAAGAAAAGCAAGTGTTCTGTTCAAAAGTTCATATGGAACTAATTGTGTACCTTTTTTGATAGACACCGTGCATCACTTCTAGATTAAAAAGACTCGACAATAATAAACTATAAGATAATTAACGCTTGTTTATCTGCAGATTCATAACCCAAAGTAATATAGTTTTCATATTAAGCCCCAAAAAGTATGAAACGTAAATCAAATTTGATATTGTCCAGTCAAGTCGTTTTAATCTAGAAGTGACGCAGGATGTTTTTCGAAAAAAATGTAATAAAGGATGAAAAATATAAGAAAGTTCTGTGACAGTGTCGTCGCATGAAATTATTATCGGGGTATATCATAAAATAAAATAAAATTACAAAATATATCGGCGAATATATTAAGTAGATTCTGCATATTAATATTTCAATAATTTCGATGAAAACAAATCATTTTCAGAAGAAAATAATTTATTTTATATGATGTACAAATTGTAACTTACTGATCAAATGTATATTTTATTTTTTTTTAATTTTTTACTCAACAGTTTTCGGTTTTCTACATTGGCTGTTTATGCCTACGTAAGAATCCTTGTTTACTTCTAAATGAAACAAATTTACACACTCTACGATCAAGGCACGTAAGTCAACAGTTATTATCAAGAGATACTGTAATGATTAACGTTTAACCCAATACTACATAGTAAACGTTGCATGCAACTGTTACATATTGTGCTAAAGGTGCCACCTACAGCACCCATTAGGTATCTGTGTTAAGCAAGTAAATTCTTGTTTACAAAAATTTTTTCTTGAAGCAAATCACATTTGAAGGATACCATATATATCCACTATAGTTTTTCAAAGTTATCTAGTTTGTTATGCTTTGTTGATATTACATCTGATTGTCTATTATTAACTGAATTTATGTGCAAAAGAATGGCTATGTATTTCAATTTATGAAGGAAATTTTGTTCAACCCCCGATTGGGCACAAAGTAACTACTATACAATAACATCGAAGCAAGCATCAAAGTAACTACAGAATAACTACTATGGAATAACTAAATCTATTTTGTTACGTCAGGTACAGTAGAAGTACTTTTCAACATATTCACTTTTCAAACCATATTGTGACAGGAGATAAAGCTTGGATTCTTTATAGAGAGTTGAAAGAATACTCCAAAAAGTGGGCGTACCCAAACTCCCCGAACAAACCTAGAAAGCTCAAAATATTCAGCAACAGGAAGATCAAGGCTACAGTTTTCTAGAAATATCGAAATATGTTGATTGTGGAGTTTATGGTGCGTGTGGAGGGACAGCGTTTCTGTAGCAACGAAAAACTTCAAAACACAACCTTCTATGAAAACTCTATCGGAAAGCTCGCTAGATATCTTTTTCAATCTTTGCGATGATTTTATCGTAAACTAACTTTGATTATACTTGATTCCCGATGAATAAAATTATTCGTGCTTGTGCTCATCTTATGCCCAACGGAGATTGAAAAAACTACACCCCGTATATATAAACCTTCTAGAATGTGCATCTTATGCAATTTCCCAAAATTATATTTCTTTCAGCTTATTGAACGCGATGTATAAAACTGAAAACATCTAGTTATTATATAAACTGACAAAAATTAACGAAATACTGGATTCTTAGAAAAAAGTACTTCGATACTTATAGAGAAGTGTCTTAATACTCACATGTTTTCTCTTATTTTTTTTTTAGAATCTTTGTGTATTGTAAATCATAATACCTAATGACAAACATCTTAAATTGTTTCAAACATTTTAGTAGGAAATGACGCTTTCTACAAAAGCTATTTCTTTCATGGAAAATACCAAGATTTACATGTATACATATATTATCCCGAATTTGTTTGGCAATTCGACATCGTCTATGTTATGCAAAACAGGAAATGAAATTAATGTCATTGAGAAGAAAGTTGAAACATTATTTAAAAAGAATTATGTGCAATCTGGCTTCCGTTCGACATTATAACATGATGTTTAGAATAACTAACAGATTCGTATCTGTATATTCTCCACGTGGTAGATTATATGCACCGGTTTACCTTCATAGAAATCAGATATGCATATTCAAAAACTATAAAAACATTTCTCTTTATGTAGTCTATTAATGGATTTTTGAAGGTATGTGTAAGCAATATTATCGAGCTTGATTCGTTATTGTTTTCTATCTGATATCTTGAAATGTAAATGAACTACTTGAAAAGATAGATAGGTGGTAGTGGTACTTTATCTGTGTATGTATTTTGAAACTTGTTTAAAGATTTCGTAATTTGCATGCATTATATTTTTAGTAAGTTATTTGCAAATCTAGCATTCACATTAATGAAAGGAAACCGTCGGTTTTGTTTTCTATTTAAATTACAAGCTATAATCATTTATACTATGAATAGCTATTTTGTGAAAATAACGTGATAATATCAAATTTCGAATATATTTCCATATGTCAATGTTAATGCCTATGTAATTTGTATTACCAAACAAGCATTATTGTATCAAAAGAACAAAGTATACAGAAGTGGTCATACTTCACAATTATCTTCATTTCTTTAAGATTCCATCTACAAAGAAAGTTTTAAACAGAATGAAGGGTAATAATCATTACATGGTATTATATTACACATGGACAATTAAATATCATCATATTACTTATATTCACATCAAGAACAATTATTTATGAGGGATATCTTTTAAATTTGGCATAGTGGGACATAGAGGGTGCCACTAAGCAAATGTTAGCGCTAAAAATTCAGCTCCACCTTTAGTTATATTAAATCCAAAGTTTTAATGCGATACGTGTAGTATTGTAGTTACAACGAACTGTCAAAGTTAACAAGTTGGTTGTAGTTAGTTGTTGTATTAAACCAAATAACTTTTTATACTTTTGGAAGATAATTATCTCAACAAGAATGCCACGGCGAGCTGATTTCTGATTTCGGCAATGAAGCACCAAAAACGGTAGTCGCTCAGGAAAACGTGGATGCTGTGCGCAAGATCATCAACGAGGATCGACATATGACATATCGCGAGATTGAGGTATCAGTGGAGATTTCAAAGACCTCAATTCAAAAAAAAATTGCATGAACAATCGTGTGTAAAAAAAATAGTTTCCCGTTGGATACCGCATCTGTTAACCGAAGAACAGAAACAGCTAGGATGAATTGGCGTCAAAAAACCGTAGACTACTTCACGACGGAAACTTTAAAAAAAGCTGTAAAAATCTTCAGTGGTGATGAATCTTGGATTTATTCATACGAGCCAGAACATAAACGCCAGTTGTTTATTTGGACTTTCCAAGATGAGGAAAGGCCGACGACAAAAGTAATCCGTTCTGTCTCGAAAAAGATGGTCGCTACATTTATCTCGAATGCGGGGTAACAATTTCTCTACAAGATCACAGAACCATTTGTTTGCAGCAAGTTATTGCTGAGCTTGGAAAAACCAAACCCGAACGGCGAATCATCCTTCACCAAGACAATGCAAGTTCGCACACAGCACGCAAGATAATTGCATTTTTAATGCAACAAAATGTCGCATAATTAGTCCATACTCCGTACAGTCCAGTCTTAAGTTTCAACGATTTCTTTACCTTTTCGAAAATCAATAACGGTCCGCGTGGTGAAAGGTTCCAGTTGTCAAAAGGACCAGTCGCAATTTTGAGTGTACCAACAAACGAATAGAATAACTGCTTCCAGAGTTGGTTCAAGCGCATGCAAAGGTGCACTAACCCTCGTGGAGAATACTTTAAAAAATAATAATTTTTAAAAGCTCTCTACTGTTTTATTACAGCTCTGTATGGAAAACTTAAAAGGCAACAGGCAGAATTTATACTAATATAAAAAGGCGACGTAAGTCAGTAGCAATTTTAATTTAAGTTAACTTTTATGCTGATGCCGAGTTATTTCTCATTTATTCTCCTTAATATCCATTCCGCTGCTTCTTGAATATAGTAGTATATAGTCCTAAGTGGAAGTTACTAGGTTAGACTACGTTAGAGGCGTATGTACCATTCCCGGACGAAGACATTAAAAAGAAGATTAAATTAGGGTTGGAAAATGAACCTCGGATAGTGTTGCGAACTCTAATTCATCGTAAATGTTTAATTTTTTTTTTATATTCCCATGTTTAAATTTATGTATCTTTTAAATCAATATTTTGTAATGCTTTCTATGCTCTTATATTGTATATATTATTTTATAAATTTACCTCAATCTGTATATGTATATGCTTACCAAAATACCTTAGCGTAAAAGAAATCGCCTCAAATACCTTTATAATATACATTATATTAGCGCGCTGTTGCTGCAGAATTTATCTCTGCACCTTATGACAGCACGCCTTGTACGTATACAGTTGCCATAGCAACGTTCACATCGCGAGAATCACAACAGTACTACTGCCAATCTGTCGCAGCTCATTCGTCGACCACGTCAGACTCGGCGCATGCTCGGGTTAGCTATCCGTCGCAGGTAGTAGACGGACCGTATATAATCATCCCTTAGCACGATTGGTGGTTTAAGGTTTTCTCCCTATAATAAGGGGGCTGTGGCAAAGGAGCAAGTATCCTACCAAAGCGTAGGTACAGCAATAAACATTATACGCCCATTGAGGCAAAGCAAAGTCTTCGGACTCTTACGCACATTGTTCGAAGCCTATCCTACCAAAGCGTAGGTATAGTAAGAAACATTAACGCCCATTGCGGCAAACCAAAGTCTTCGGACTCATATTACATGCACATTGATGCAAAGCCTAATATTTAAGGAAGACCTGAGTAGTCGAGAGTTGAGGTAAATTTATAAGACAATATATACAATATAAGAACATAGAAAGCATTACAAAATATTGATTTAAAAGATACATAAATATAAATATATGAATATAAAAAAAAATAATAAAACATTTACGATGAATTAGAGTTCGTAACACGATGCATCAATTTTAAATAAATCTGCTACTATTTAAGTAATATATGTCCAATTCAATAATTAACAGCAAAAAGCATCAAAGAAGATAGATAAAGTAGACGCGCAGACTTTCATAATTTGAGTCAGTAAAAAAGAATTTAACAGTGGTACATAATTTATAGTTTATGTACGTGTAAAGAGTGCTCCAATTTGAATTTAAATATAATCTATTTATATAACTATGAGGGCAACCTGAAATGTTTCTGGAATGGGCAAGAGATGACACACGAAGATTAAAGTGGATTAATTGGTCGGCAAGGGCAACCATTTTTATGGCAATTGACAAAATTTCAGACGTCTATTGTCAATAGTTGTTGTTTAAGAATGTGTTTTATGTAGTCGGTCATGCGGTTTCGCAAAAATGGATAAAATCCAATTTCGTGTAGTGATAAAACACTTCTAGATGGCTGGGAAAACGGCCACGGAAATTCAAAATATATTGCTAGAGGTTCATGGCGGATGTACTCCATCATTTTCGACCATTTGCTTCTGGGTGAGCGGGTTCAAATGTGGACACCCAAAAATCGCTACCAACGATGAAATGGTCGACAAAATTCATGATGTCGTGTGTTAGCGGATCGCCGATTGAAGCTGAAAGAGATAGCAGAGACAACAGAAGAACGCGTTGGCCATATCCTACACGAAAATGAAAAAGTTTCGGCGCGATGGGTACCGCGTTAGTTCACATCGAAGCAAAAACGAAATCGGGTGACCATTTCGGGGCAGTGTCTGGCCAGGATCCAACTCAATCCAAGGGATTTCTTCATGCGTTTCGTATCCTCATCGACTATCTGCAGAAGAGAATGACGATCACGGAGCAATACTACTGCGATTTATTGATCTGGTTCGATGCAGTATGGTAGGAGAAACGGCTTCGTTTATAGCAGAAAAAGTGCTTTTCCACCACGACAGTACACCGACTCATTCATCTCGCATCGTCGTATCCAAATTGAATGAGTTGGGCTACGAATTAGTCTCTCATTTTCCACATTTACGAGACCTATTCCCGAACCTGATAAAATCAGTAGGAGGAAAGAGATTTCTCTCAAAAGAGGAGGTCATCGTCGCCACAGATGGCTATTTTGCATACCTCGAAATATCTTACTTTTCCGACGGTTTGAACAGACTGGAGCACCGTTTGAAAAAATGTATTGATCTTCGAGGAGACTACAGAAAAATAAAAACCCACACCAATACTGCGTTTTTCTTGTCGATTTCAGATCGCCCTCGTATAACGCAATATGTTATTAGGTAGATGACAAGTAGAAACATTGCACTTAATGCGGTTAGTAAAAATGAAATATCATTGTGTTTATTACCAAAAAATATTTTAACTCAGGCCAACGAATTTTGGATTATGTCATCAATTACTAAATTGGGTCATATAACAAAAAATGGATGATGTTAATTTTTCCACCAAAATTATCTTTACGATGAGATGCATTTTCAGATTGGGTGGATTTGTAAACAAACGAAATTGGCGAATTTTGGACGAAGAAAATGCATAAGAAATACTATCAAAACCATTTGGTGGAGTTATCTGGCTACATTTGTATATTGAATTGGAAGGTGCGAATGTGGAGAAGGTATGGTTTCAATAGGACGGTGTCACATATTATACACCTGCAGAAGTAATAAATACTTTACGTCAACGTTTTGGTAATGAATAATTTATCGGACTGACTAAAGGATGCGATTTAAGGACTCAAAGTGAAAAGTTTACGTTTGTTAGCTAGAAACAATTGATGATCTTAGGAACAACATTATTGATGGTATTCATCAAATTGAGCCGCAGTTATGCCAACATATTATTGAAAATTTCGGTAACAGAATGAAGGGCAGCTGTAGAGCAGCAGGAAATCACTTACAATATATTCTTCTTTAATACTATTGTATTAGCGTTTGAAGTAAAAATATTGCTACATTTTAAATAATTTGTGTGTTCTATTATAATTTTAAAAAGTTACCTCAAATTGGAACATCTTTTACAAAGAGAATACTTGATGTGCGAAAATTATAATTTTCTTAATTAGCTATTTAAACGCTACAGTCTAATTTTATCTATGTATTTCTATACTTTTAGAATACATATGCATTCCAAGTCCTACTTATTATCAATACAAAATGTGATTCTTTTATGCGATTACTGCAAGTACTCGGTGAATTAGAAACCTTCGAGAACATTAATCTTGACTGTTATACGTAGTGTTTTTTTTAGTATATAAAGGGTAGTTTTCCATGGTATTTGAATCCGGTTCTTGAATATGTGGGACAGTTAATGAGATCTATTAGCAACTTTAAGAAACCGAGTAATTTTATCTTGCTGTATTCGAGAACTTCCATGACTTGCGTACACTATGATAAAACGGATATAATACATTCGTAGTAGGTAATGTATGTTTCTAGTTTCTAACTACGGCAGTGTATGTAAATATGCTTGTTTCAACTCATGTGACATTTAAATATTTATTGGAATAAAAGCGATATAGTGGGCCTATTGATAATAAAATGGGTTAGATTTGTTGAATAAAGAAAGTAAAAATAAACAAAAATATTGATAGTAAATATTTCCATTCAAATTGTCACCGTTTACCTTGTTACAGTCATCACAACATTCGATGCTGATTCCATTATTTTCTTATTAAATATTTACACTGTTAACAAAATACAATGCATGCACATACGAGTGGATTTAAGATAACGTTTTTTCTAATCCTTATTCTTATAATCTTGTTAATATAGTAAGAGATTAGTCATTTTAAAATGCATATAGGTACGTATATACGTAATAAATAAATAAGTAACGACCAAAACCAAATACAAATCCAACTAAGCGACTTTTTCGACAGTTGCATTTCAAACAACCGCACTCTCTCGGTTGCACGTGGTCGGACAAATTTTGTTATTTAAAATGGAACACCATGCAGCGATTTTTTCGTATTTTAGGAACAAATTTTTAATTTCTCTTCAAATTGATTCAAGATAGATGTATATAGTACCAAAAGAAAGAAAATTTAATTCCACAACCGACTAAAGGTGTCCATTTAAAAAAGAGAAATTTTTATATTCGAATATACTCCAGCATCTGCCAATATCTGAAAAAATTATTTATTTATCGTATGGTTACACACATCGTAAAAAAAATAATATATATAAAAAGAACATTAACGAACAAAGGGTAAAATATTTTACATGTATACATAATACGTATAGTAATCACAAGCATACGTCCAAGTTCTTATTTACAGTATATTGCACATTCAGTCGCAGTCGGAAAATTGCCCGTTTCAACAGTGTAAGATCTCAATGGATATTCTTCCACGATATCTCTCATAGTTTATCTACCAGTGCGACAGTCACACTGCGGAGACTGGTTTTCCCCCATTTAAATAGGGAGTCCTTGCAGTCCTAGACTTGTCCGGATTCTGTTCAGTAAGCACCGAGCTTTTCGCGGCAATTCGAAGCCCGGTGCTTTGTCTGTTATACGTGGCATATACAAATATCCTACCGGTGCGTTATTGTCGTTGAAAAATGAGTTGAATATTTTCTCGTTTTTTCTTTAATTTATTTGCCTGTCCGAACTAATATGGACGGTAGTGTATATACACAAGATTAATTGCAAATATTTGACAAACTGGTAGTATGTGATATCCAAATGATATACTTAAATTATTATTTGGGCACATGGACGGTGATACCATAAATACTAAAATGTCCCGTTTCACAACGTTACAGTAGAGATATACATAGATATTTTCTTAAAATGTTTGTCGTGGTTAAAAAAAACGGCACTTTTTGAGACAGCAGATTATAAACAAAAAGCTAAACTGTTATTGCCCAAATTTAATCTCATAAACAAGTGTTTAAATGTAATTTAAATGTACTACGAGAGCACCCATATACATACTTAATTTATAAATGCTTTTTACAAGTGCTTAGAGATAAACCTATGACATATTGCATTATTGCTACTGTACCCTCTTTTCAGAACAAGCTTTCTTGTTAGAAATCGTCCTGTTTAATCTAGTAATTTGGTTTTATAATTTAAATTACTGTTAATACTATATTGGGGATACTCCTTAAACTTACTATTTACTACTTCATACTCACTATGGTAAGAAGTTTACAGAATAGTTTTAAGGTATTGTGGCTGTTACATATTATTTTAGTTTTAAAATTTTAAATGAGTTTTCGCAAAACCACGGCATATAAGTTTTAACGACGTTTCCAATATTCCCCTTATTTTGTTGAAGAAGGAGCAATACAATCCCGCAACGCGTGGCAAGTAAAATAAAATTATGTGGTATATTCAGAATAGATTATTTACCTGACTGAAGAATCCCAAAACCAAAAAGCAAGAAATACTAAGTTGCACTTAAACTTAATGAATACATACGTCTAAGAGTGTGTTACGTACTTACGAACGAAACATTTTTCATCTCATTTAATAACACTGCCATCGTGTAATACATACAGATACATATATGTACAAAGAGATAAAGTAACAAGTTTTCTTCTCTGTCGCCTGTATAAAGTACTCATGGAAGTAGCAATAAAACAACTGACGATCCGTATAAGAATACACCAACATGAAAGAAAGGAACGAAAAAGTGGAGTAGGTAGTTTTGCACTATTGTAGTTAAATCGTTTCGAAGAGGTATAAGGTGCTTTACTTCAATACAATGGGTATTTCGGAATCGTTTCTTCTCGTTTGTCGAAATGCGCGCGGATGTGTAAGTGGTAAATACGCTCATCTTTCGCGAGACGTTCGCAGCTCGCTATTTTATCCCTTTTCGTAACGTTAGAGTCGCCGGTAATCAAAAACAGATGGCTACCGGCGTTGTGCAGTGTCACCTAGGTGTAATAGAGAGCACTGCTCGAGCTGCATTTGCACTGGCATCTTGCCAGCTTTCCTATCCATTTGTCATGAAGTCATTGAACTCATCAAGACCCCGGTGTGCAGCGCTCAAAATATCTCTCGGTTGCTTTGAACACGGAGAATTTTCGCGATAGAATCTTTATGGAAGGAGAGATTTCTTTCCAATAATATGGATCGATCAGATATTTTTAAAACTGGGCTATAAACACTTTCGAAATCTCTTATGTCAGAGTGCGTGTGAGTGGGCCCGCTTGCGTGCGCTGGTTTTATTTTTTGAGTTTTTTCTTTTTTAATATCGCCATTAAGATTCGATCGCTACAGATTTTTGTGAATTTCAAATTAAATGCGCATCACAAGCAATGAAAAAGTAATGAGTAAATCGTTGTTAACTATTGCACTTATATGAAAGAGGGTAAATTATTTGCGTACGTATTGTTTAATAAAGTTTCTTTAAGTAAAGTTCTTACTTAACGCTCTACATAAAACTCGACTGAAGTACGTTGTACATGGCCTATTACCTGTATTTGTGTAACAATTAGATAGTGATTAATTTAAATTATGCGGATTAATGCTCTTCATATTGTGTGGAGATCATACATTTTACCTTTCTTCATCTTCAGCAAAGTCCACAGAATTCTGACATACCGTAACGACGTTTTTCACTGGTGGTCATGTCACCGATATGCCCACTCTGGTATCGGTATGATATCAACGAATCCCAAATACTTATATGCAACTGCACGGAATGTTTTTTCATATATGGATACTATAGCGATTTTACTGGCACTGATATCGGTTTTTGACGGGATCGATAAGACTCGATTATTTCCTCTTGTATTGCTTCCATATTTTGTGTTTGTATCGTGTGCATATATTGAGTAATGTGTGTAAAATAGGTAATTTGTTCATGTTATATTATGTTAAAAACTGTAATCATGATGTGTTTCGTTGCGAACGCAGTGATTGAAGAATAAATTGGTATTAGATTACCACTGAAAACGGTGTGGACCTTTTCAATAAAAAGACACAAAATGATTTTGTCGATGTCGTATCAGTATTATCGATATTGTATCTGTTAGCAGGTAGTTATGAAGTTGGTCTGTCTCTTCGTTGACGCATCAAAAATAATAAGCAATTGGAGCAGGTGTATGAACCATCTTTCAACAGTGATTCGTTTAGGGCAGTGATGGTTACTAGGACTGCGTTCAACCCTTTTTTAGGCGGAAGTATGGGCACTGACACTAGCTGCCTAGGTGGAAACATTTACCTACTCACAGACAACAATTAATATATAAACAATATGACTGAAGACCACATTGGCAATCTTGGTAATGAAGAAATGAGCACACTAACTTGAGAAAGGTGAGTCACAATGACTCGTGACTCTTCATGTACTCAGTGTTTATTTTGACATGTTTTGTTATTTTTGCCATAAATAATGTCGGACGTATGGGAAAATTACATATTGCGAGACAAATAATTACGATGGTGAGAAAATAGTTTGCGGTAAGTCATTGTTGCTATAGGATAGGCGAGACCAATTTAAATACAATGTAGTAAGCCCGAAACCAGAATTCCATTTTACCATTTTCTTTACTGGATCAACAAGCAGTTCCACACTTCTGAAATAAGTATAATCGCATGATGAAGCTATCATGTCGAAAAACATAGTTATTTGTACCATTTATATAGAAACAAATTTAAAACAATATGCGGTTATGTACGGACGAAACGATAGATCTTTAAAAAGTTCTGTTATTACTGTGATAAAGTGCGTACATTGGAACTTCGTGTTTATTAGGTAGCAAAGGGTTAGAGCCATATACTGGCGAAGCAATTACGATGGTGGTTGTGAATACGTTGGATGAATTTAACCTTTTAGAAAGCGCATGTTAATGTTTGTGGCCGACGATGCCGCTACCATACGTTATGTTGGCCGTCGTCTTTAACACGTATACAATATCACTGGTAACTTCTTACATATTCGGTATAAATTTAATGGGTTATATCTTGTAGCTGAAGACATTCGTGGTATATATATTAATATCGTCTACAAAAGCGATGTTTCCAAAATCACCAAAAACGTATTCGAGAATTTCATAAATATGTAGTGTTCCAGCATCCTGGAACCACCAGAGTCGGCTCTTACTCACTGGGAGACTTGATTAAAGGCAGCATTCTATTATTTCGAGCATTTCCGCCAAATAAAGTTTGTTATGTTCAATTTGAATCAGAAAGAAGCGTCTGCTGTCATGTAAAATCAAGTAATATTTCAAGATCCTGAAATTGAGGCGAATTTGCAAACTGTTCAAAACAATCATTGTTAGGTAGAAACACTACGAGTGCTGGACACCGTATATGCATAGATATATGGTTTAAAGGATGCAAAAAAATACTAGTGTTGTCACAAAGTTTGACAGTATTTTAATGAAAAACTTGAATTTTAGCAGATTAAAACATAGGAGCGTAAATTACTACGTATAATCAGATGCGCATTTTCTTCATGTTTTATAACTTTGCATTGCTTACTTTATTCGAATTATTACGTGCCCAAGATACTTTCGCATGATTATTATGCCACGTTGAAGACAAGTTAGCGGAACAGCTTTCTTGCTACTTAATGAGATGGATCATGCCGGGGCGTGGTGGACGATTTATTTCAGTTACCATCAATTATCGCAGGTAACGGCCTGTTCTACTGTGTGACTGTGGGGGAGTTTGGGAAGCTAAATAACTAAATCCTATGAGACTTCTCTCCCAATCGGTGACCTTGGTTATAATTTATAAGCCTAGTACCTGTAGAAATCGTACCTGACATAACTATACCAAGAATATATTTGCTCATAAACAAAATATTTTGAATACACTGTAATAATTTTACCAATTTTCAATTATTTCAAAGTTTATTTTGCTTTCCTTTTATGCATTTCTTTTGTTTAGTATTTCTGTTCTGTTTTTATGGGCAAAGTGAGAGTATATGTGTATTTTCCCCAACGTAAGTCATAGTTTTATAGAAACAATATTAGAAGCAGAGTATACGTGTATCTCCACCAAAGCAAATCGTAGTTTTATAGATACAATTTTAGAAGCAGAGTATACCGTGTAGTTCCATCAAAGCAAGCCATACTTTTAGATACCATATTAGAAGCAAAGTACAACGTGTAGCTCCATCAAATATAGTTTTATATATAACATTTAGAAGTGAATAGAGCTTCAATTCGTCGTTGAGCGGGTTAATTCGCCATTCAGTGTATTAAGCGTGCTTTGTAACTAACTGTAAATATAGTGTACATAGTATTTACTAGTTTTATTAATAACGTATTCCAAAGAAAAACATTCTTCAAACCGGAAGAAGTTTAAACACTCTTTCTATTATTTCTTTATAAAGAAATATTTTTCCTTAATTTTATAGGATTATTTACTCCAAGATGATGTTACAGTTTACTGTATTCATATGTTTGTCAACATATGAATGTATATGATCATTATATTAAAAATGTTGTTTAAAAAAAGTTATATGTAGACTATGTGTATTACTGTTTTATAAGGTTTCCTTTCAGTGTTTAAACGCAAACATCCTCGATATAGAACGGTTTATTCTTAACAATCTATTATTTACTTGGAAACATTAAATTACATTTAAAATTGCCGTAACTATTGAGTGGATGGTATGACTGATACCTTGACAATATTATGTCGGGTTATCAGCAATCAAGCCTATACAAGTAGTATCTATTTGATGTGGTAACGTTTTGGAAATGACTGGAATTTTTAAATGATTTTTTTTTCAATTAAATTTAAAAATTTAATCGAATTAAATGAATGGCTCGTTGATCCAGTGGTAAGAAGGGCTGCACTTGAAGTTAGCAACTCAGGTGTCGTATGTTCAAAACCAACATCTATCAAGTACAACGGCAAAATAATGGCGCTTCACCCTCACTGTAGGTGAGAGGGTGTAGTAACAAGGCCACGATACACTTTACGTACACTATTTCTACACCTAAGGCTACTAAGGTTACCTCACCACCTAAGTAAAATAAATTCTTTTGAAGAATTTGTGCTGAAGAATCATTAAAAAAAAATAGAAAACCTTTAAATAAAAGAACCTGCGTATTTGGAAAATATCGTTTGAAAATCTTCACTGTAGTGTACGTTGATATTTTGACTTCCACTAAACCGTTTTAAATACGCTGAAATTGTTATGGCATGATTAGATTACTAATTTTGTTTAACTAGCAGGTGAGCGAATACGTAAGCAAAAATTTGTAGTTTATTAATGCCTAGAAGTAACTTATATTTATCTATGTTCACGCAAAAGCGGAACTCGCATTTAAGCATTGCTTGTTCTATGTTTATAACCTACTTGACAGGTGTCCTAGAATTCTTAGAACAGAATAGTTGAAGTAAACTGGTGCTAAAATTGGAAATCGCATGTGAAGCTAATATACTCATATTTATTTTTGTGTGTATGACGCTTGATTTTGGCACTACTTTGATTCGAGTTCTCGGGAGTGCATTCGACAATGTAGCAGCTGGTTTCTTCAACACTATTCAAGATGAAATATCGCGAAGACTTTAATTAGATCAATGCTATGCGAGAAATGATGAGCATTTTCTTTTTGGATGTTAGAAAATTTTGAAAGTTGCAAGATACTTACATTTTTTTGCCCTTCTAATTAATTTTAGTACAATACTTAACAGTCACGATTTCTCTTAAATAAAGTTCTGGATATAATCCATACTTAATATAATAGCCTTTGCGTACAGCTATTTCGCTATACAAGTGATTATAAATAATTATAGCTGCTTTTTAAATAGATACCGCAATTAAACGTCTAATCTAGAACTTGGCTTAAGGACAGTAAAGACTAATACATAATTAAACAGGAATTAATCAATTATTTCGCCTGAAAAGTAGACTAATGTTATACAGTTTTAGGGTTACGTCTCTCATCGTAGAAGCGGATAATATACATACATACAAGCGCATAAACATGCTAATAGATTGAATTAAAAAATATGCCGTTTCTTTATTTTTCTAGACTCGAATGCCACGGGCTTGTGAATTAACTACAGTAAACGAACCGCGGAAGAGGAAGCAATATATTATACATTTCATTTCTTGACATATTTAGCTCAAGTGAATCACACATTAAGTAACAATAATTTAATCAACAAAATATACAAAGCGTGTTTAACTCCGTATGACTGCATTAAATTTAATAGGAACAAAAATAAATCGTATGCTTCTCTAGTATGGTAATTGTAATTTACGAAAGCAGAGCTTTTTAAACGCATTAGTTACCCTATGTATCGCGATTTTATTACCATGACAATGGTATTCAGTTATTTACGTTGATTATTTGGATACTAGTGATGCCTCTGTTAGAAATATTTGTTGTTTACTTATTGTCAAGTGTTGTAATGACATTTAACAATTGGAGCTGTTATTCAATTTTTGGCCACTAAAGAATGTCGGACATTGGAAATGTATACGAAAATAGATGTTGTATATAGTCATTTACATATGGCAATCGCTCATTTACATATGGCAACAAGTTTTAACAATAAAATTAAAGAACATATCATCTCTAACTTGTTCGTATTATAGCATCAGAGGAGAATGTTCGATAACTGTAAATAGCTTTACATGTAACTAGACTCATTACAGACATCAGAGACCTAATTTTAGAAATGCAAAATATTGCTTTCCTATAAAGAATATTATTCACTAATGTATATTATGTACCCATTGCGCAAGAATTTGTACATCAGCACATTTTTCTATGTCCAAGATGCCTCACATCCAGTTTCCCACATGTTTACTCCTAACCCAATGGAAGTGAAAAATTTCGATAAAACCCAGTGTATCTAGCACATTCTACAAAGGATTCTGCTATTATAGCACTCCCTTTACGAAGAACCGCAATATTGGTCAAATATATTACTATTATTAAGGCGAAAATAAATAAAACAGTTAAAAATTATCACGAAATTATAAAAATAGCAACACAGCAAAGTTGTTGTCGAATGTCGAACCTATGAGAAGTTATTTAGAACAAAAACTAAGAACTCTTTCTTGTACGTCAAATATCTCTATCAGACACTGTTTGCGATGGAACCAATATAATGGTATAAATAAATTGAGGTCGAACAGAAAAGATGGCTGCCTTTGAGGTACCCGTATCAATTTATTTAAGCCATGCAGGCGCCATATTGAATTTTTAAGTTACCGAATAGGATTTTTTATTCTTTTTTTCAATAACGTAAGTTAACGTATGATTAAATGAAAATAGCTGCAAAATCCCAAGCAAAACATCGTATGGTTACACATATCGTAAAAAAAATAATATATATAAAAAGAACATTAACGAACAAAGGGTAAAATATTTTAGATATATACAAAATACGTATAGCAATCACAAGCATACGTCCAAGTTCTTATTACAGTATATTGCACATTCAGTCGCAGTCGGAAAATTGCCCGTTTCAACAGTGTAAGATCTCAATGGATGTTCTTCCACGATATCTCTCATAGTTTATCTACCAGTGCGACAGTCACACTGCGGAGACTGGTTTTCCCCCATTTAAATAGGGAGTCCTTGCAGTCCTAGACTTGTCCGGATTCTGTTCAGTAAGCACCAGGCTTTTCGCGGCAATTCGAATTTTTAGGTTACCGAATAGGATTTTTTATTCTTTTTTTCAATAACGTAAGTTAACGTATGATTAAATGAAAATACCTGCAAAATCCCAAGCAAAACAAACCAAAATTTATAAAAAAACACAAAACTTAATCCCAATTGTCACATAATTTATTGAAAATGTTGGCCATTGCTAACCATAGCTGATACCGTTTGACTATACTTTGGGTTACTTTACGCAACGTATTTCTACTAATGTCGCAGACGCTTCTGCTTGTAGCTGTAATTACTTCAATATAGTCTTTAACTTACCCCACAGAAGAAAGTTAAGAAGCGTTAGATAAGCTGATCTGGCTGACCATAGAACGTTTCTTGAATTCTGAGGTAAGCCGCCATCTTGTTGGTGCCATAACTGAATCATGTGTGCCAACGGCAGGTCGTCTATATTCGATCAAGGATATTTAGAGAATTTCCATTGAAAATAACGTGTGGAAATATAGAATTTCATGTGACCACTAGTGTTCATTGTATTGATTAGATACTCTGCAGTTAGGAAAATAAGACTCATCTATCCATAACACTCTACTCGTAAAACTTATTTTCAGTACTCTTGTGGATAAACCTCCTGAATAATGTTATTCTGCGATCATAATTTCCTGGCCGTAAACTTCGGATAATACTCAATTTGTAGGAGTGGAATTTGTGCCTTCTTAAAACATTATTTTCCTTAATTTTAATGAGCATTTTCAAACTTCCATTCCGCTGCATATTCTTGTCTAGTCTCTTAAAATTTTGATATTTGGTTGTCTTCTTTCCGGGAAATTAATTAAATAAATTTGGGCAGCAAGGTAGGACTTTTTATCACACTTGATAAATGTGCAAAATACGAAATTGAATCAAAAACTAACGCCTATTTGTCTCTCTTTTTAATTGTAAAAAAATTAAAATGCAATTACATAGGTTGAAAGCCCCAATATTGATGATTAATTTATCACTTTTTAATATAATCTCCGTCCATTTCCACAGTTTTGGTCCATCTTCTAACAAGGGCACGTATCCCAGTGTGGTAAAAAGCACGGTTCTGTTTCTTAAGTCATTGGCAGCCGGACGTTTTCACGGCCTCCTCGTGTTCAAAGTGAATCCCATGATGAGATTCTTTTAGCGGCTCGAAGAGATGGAAATCCGATGGTGCCCGGTAAGGATTTTTTTCTTCCTTAAATGCGAATGGGCGTTTCACCTTGTGCATTCAAGAATTCAATCACAGAACGCTGTTTAATACGAACATCGATGTTGACCATTTTGCGGACGACTGCAGTGCTGCCCCTTATTCACGCAGAAAGTTGCTACTGCAGGGGATTGTAGAAAAGGTTTGAGGAATAGCATCAAATTTAAATTTTTCACTTAGCTAACTTTGTTTGGAAAATTCGCCGTAATTTTGCAATGCTTCTAATACAAATAACTGTAGATAATATTTTAGTTTAAGTACTTGCTTTTTGGCAGATTTTAATAAACTCTGTCGTTCTTTTTCATAGCTACTTACGTACTGGATTATACATATAAAAAATAACGTCATGATGTTTTTGTGGTTCAGTGCTTATTGCTTGTGTAATTCCACTTGGTTTCGGGTACAGTGTATAAATCAACTGATTGCCAACGTACGTTACTTTGACAAGCTACATCGTGCAAAGTTGCCGAGAAAATGTAGACGCTTATTTATGATGTATCACTGATTCCTTTTTATGCTTGTATATCTCCCGGCTCACACTTTTACTCCTAGGGTAAATATTTAGTTATACCGTATATGTTTTACAAGAGCATCTATTTACTTTAACAGATATCTTGCTGACCAACTTCCGAGGCCGATATGTACTTTTCTTGATGCTAACTATGAAATTCCATTATCTATTATCATGGAAATTGATCTGACTATCTTCTACAGCTTCGATTGTCATTTACATAAAAGATAACTGTCTGACTAGAATTTGGTGGAAAGACAGTATTGCTACTAAATGGGTTATGACTAGAGACCGGATTATATGCAAAGTACATATATTTTATTTTATTTATTGATTATATTTTACGTCTATTTGTAGATGTCTTACACTGATTAAAGTTAGTTAACGCTATTTAACTTTAATCGGTGTAGTACATCTACATATAGACCTAAAATATAATAAATAAATAAAATAAAATATATGCACTTCGCATATAATGCGATCTCTAGTTATGACTAAGGACGCCGGACTTCTCTTCTCTACCAGGGTCGCCTAATGCATATGTGCGAATACATACGAACAGCGGGTACTGAATCAAAGACTCCGCCTACAGTGGTTGTTAAACACTTGTTAGCGGTGCACCTGTGCTGATAGATACCAGTGTATTAGCGTTGCTAATTAATGTTGTTAACGTACGTATGATTAAAGAAGTTGTAGATCAAGGAATCTACAGACTTAAAATACAATGATACCAAAGTAATATGTATGTTTGGTTTGCGATAAACCGTTATGGTGTTGGACGAGAACGGATTGCAGGAGAGATGTAAATAGTGAGAGCATAAAATATATAATATATATAAAAAGTGGTTTAAGATCGTGAAAAGAATTTTATTTTGAGTTAATTTTTATGCTAATGGCGTGTAATTTACGTTTGACTCTTCCTAATCAGCAACGATTCCACCGCTTCTGGAAAATATATAATTCTAATGGGCGGTTTCAATACCCTCTAACGGAGAATTACCTAATTGGAAATTAAAAATAATGGCCCGTTAAAATTAGTAGTGGTGTAATTAAGAAAATTACAGTTGCATTGGCTACACTGGAATGGTTTCCCCCTAATTTTCAAGCGCGAAAAAAGTACACATTTCTCTTCTTTCTGTTGTTCAAAGCAATCTTCTAACAATTTATAAGCTTATTTTTTTTAATATTTCGTCTGCATTTCACGTTAGTATAATACTTCGTTATATAATGAACTTAGAAAGTGCTAAAAAAAATCGGAAATTGTTATTAGAACAAAAAAACTAAAAAACATAATTGAATCCAAAACAATAAATACAATAAGTTAAAAGGTATACATTGTACATTGGTAGTAACCATAACCCAAATAAAACGCTGCTTGTTGCTGGTATTGCCAAATTCAATGAGAAAGAACTTATTATAACGTAAAGTTAGAGTTACTAGAAAAAAAAACTGGAAATGAAGAAAAAAAACATAAGAAGGTACTTTTATTAGATTTAGAGATAGAGATAAAAAAACAACAATTAGAACAACAAATAAGACAATATACATGCATCTTACAATCTACTAAAATATTCGTTTATTATCAGTTGACGGTGGTGTCTTTATTTACATTAATTGCAATATTATCTGCTTCCTGTTCATCATTCGCAACTGCTCAACGACATTTCGTGTTCTAATAATATACTCATTATTTAAAATTTCTGCGGCAATTCTAGGTTCTTGGAGCTAGAATACATTTTCCAAATGTATTATTTTTAAATTTTTGTTATTGAATTATTGAAGATTGTTTGGCCATCTCACAACAATGTTACCTATTTTCAAATTTGCGTCACTGAGAGTTTGCACATTTAATGCAAAACAAATCTTTTCTTGATCGGAAAATTACTGCATCTTCACCACCACATCAGTCTATTTTAATTAATGTGCCCTATTACATTTACATAAAATTATTTCGCACATCTTTCCATTTCCGTATTATTTTCGTACGCTTCGATGTACCATCGTCACAGTGATACAATGGTAATCGAAACTCTTTTATTATGTGACAAACTGCTGCTTTTGATACACCCATACCGTGAAGCATAATTTTGTGTTTATTTACTTTAACACGACAAAACTTCGGTGAATTCTTCTGACAGAATTTTAGGTTAACAGCACATCTGGCCATTTCAGCGCCCTTTAAAATTGTTTAATGTTAATTGTGAATTATGAAACCCAAATTGAAATTTTAACTGAGAATTAACTTTAATGCCTCCGTTAAATGATTATAAAACCGGCTGTAAGTGGAAATTAACCAGGTCGGGGTACATTGCATGCGTACATACATATATACTATGCGTGCACGAATGAATCAAATCAGAGTTGAAAACACGTATGGTTATGCATGGGCGAGGCAATAGATACATATAAAACAAATTCTATTGTTAATGTTGTGCGCGTTTAACCCTTTTAAATTAACTTGATCGTTGTTATTAGCTAGTAAAAGGTTAGAAAATTGTACTGTCGAAGTAATTACAAAGCTGGTACGAGATGCATTAGAAAAATTTCAACTTTCAACAAACCAAATACTATTGACGATAACTACATTGCGTTGTATAGACCGTTCTCTGAAAAAGCAACGCGGTTGCTTATTACGTCCAAAGTTCATATGTTACATTTTATGGCAGAAACTCTTCGACAATGTTATCTGCTGGTCGACGCAGACAGCAAGTAAGAAGGTAGTGTTTCGTATGTCCGCTAAACGTACTCCAGAATTTCACAGACCGTGTTACGGTATCCCTGACCACCTCGACCAACTCTTACATGTCAGAGAACGTGGTTGCATGCTGCGCCAAGCTTTTGCCGCGATATAGGTCCTGGTTTTCAAGTTCAATCCGAAAGGTTTCAAGGGTAACTATTGAAACAAAATTTTCAAGATACACTAAACGGATTTACAAACTATCACAGTACATAGGATTAGTTGAAGCAATAGATACATTACTAAAACCTTCGGTGTCATTATTGGAATCACTGCAAATAATTGACTATACGTTCTCTCACTACTATCCGCTGTAAGTGATGTCAAATATGACCACGTTGCAAAGTTGGAGAGCGTTATCAACAAAGATTCAAATTTTCTCTGAATTTTTGATCGAAGTGTTACTTACCATTAACTACTTACGACTGCATAATACTAGTTATAAATAAATTCTCCGAAATTAACATTCTCAAGTTCTCTTCTTGTTTTGATTTGTAAATAAATGACTTTTATTAGCAGTAAAACTGGAAACACCGATAATTTTTATTACCACTGTTACGACTGTGAAGTGTGAACTTGAGTCACATGCAATTAATGATTGCATAAGGTCAGCATGAAAGCTAATCACAAATCACTATTCTATTTCTGTAGGTCTAGAAAATTACACACAATGTACACTATCGTCCATATTAGTCCGAACATCCAGTGAAATGTTCTAAACTGTACTAAAAAATAATATAATTGCTTTTGTGTATGAATAATATTTATATTAGGTCCTCTATGAAGTTGATTGTTTATTAATTGTAGAGGCAAACTTCTGAGAACATCGATTAGAAAATGATTAAAAACCTATTATATTGTATGAACACAAATAGGATTATTTTTCGGACAATACAGAAGGTAAGAAATTTGTAAAACTCTTTGGGGTGGGAGCAGGCCACCCGAAAGTGCATTGTGTATTGATAAATGCTTTAGCTTCTAAATAAACTTGCCTGTGCGTGCGTTAGTGTTAAGAGCATATCTTTTTGCGTGAACCTGATTACAGTTATTAAAAAACCGAGACGAGAACCGACAAGTTTAGAAAAGCGCTCTGTAATTGTTGCTTTTCATCAGGAAGGTTATTCAGTGTATCAAATTTCCGAAAAAATACATGTTAATAAATCGACTGTTAGTGATATCATTCGGAGACATCAACGCACGGGCAGTTTAAGAGATCGGACACGTTCAGGTCGTAAGACAATAACAACTCGCGCCGACAATGAGCGTATAAAATTGCTGAGTAAGCGAAATAGAGGACTGACAGCACCAGATATCGCCGCCGAAATGATATCCGATCGTGCAAGAAAATGTATGTTACTACAGTGAAAAGAAAATTAGAAGTTGCAAATGTTAACGGTCACATTGCAACAAAACACCCCTACTTTGATGGGGAAACAGGCAACAACTGCTACAGTGGGCAGAAACATATAGAAATTGGACAGTGGATGATTGGAAAAGGGTGCTATGAACTGATGAGTCAAAGTTGATATAGTCGTTTTTGTATGAGCGAAAGCTTAAAAAAATGTTGCACGATTGTGTCAAGCAGGGAAGAAGTTCTGTGCTTCTTTTGTGGTTGTTTTTCCTACGCCGGTACAAGTATTTTGCGAAAAGGGGGATATTTACAAATACTGTAAGAAAATTCAATACCATTGTGGCAACGTCTAGTCCGCGAAAATTTTGTATTCATGCAGTACAACAACCCCAAACACTCAGCAGTAATGCGTAAAAATTTCTTAAATAGAACACGATAATGGCACTTTATAGATCATGGCTGCCCCAAAGCCTCGATCTAAACCCCATCAGCTGTTATGGAATGAATTGGGCAGGAGGGTCCGAAAAGTATCCCCTACCCCCTATGCCATCTGTGGAACACTTCACAAGAGGAATGAATAAGTAAAGTTCTTGAAAAGCTAGTGAAGCGGATGCCTTGGATTGTGGAAGCTGTTCTTCGCGCAAAAGAGAGTTTCTTTGATGAACGGAATGTTTAATAAGTTTTTATCTATTTTTCGTTGGAATTATTTTTTTTTTACTTTTATACTTTAATTTTAATCGCTATAATAAATGCGACACAAATTTTAAGTTTTGGAGAAATGAGTTTGAATATTTTCTCGTTTTTTTTTTTAAATTTATTTGCTTGTCCGAACTAATATGGATGGTAGTGTACATAGATTCTCTAGATTATGATTATTGCACAAAGAAAGATGTTTCATCCGTGACCATGAATGAGTACTCAAGTTTTGACCTTGACATAACGCACTTATATTTCTAACAAGGTCTATTTGAGTCATGTTTTAGTCTTATCAGTTATTAATAATACTTTTCTGAAACTTTTTATATAACGATTTCCGTTCATAAATAAGATTCGTTGAGTGGTTTGAATCCTTTGCCAAGCATATGTCAAATACCTGTTTTGATATTTTCTTATAAATTATTTTTAACCCGGTTTCTCCAATAATAACCTTTGCATTTTTTTACAATCGATAACTCATTAGTATTAGTGATGGCGGTAATGTGTTTATCGTCAAAAGTTGATGATTCTCTACAGAAACTATCCAGAAGCTGTTCTCAGCACACGAATGCTTTTAAAATCTTATTTATAATTATGAATAATGCTGTCTCTGGAATGTTATACTAAACATTTGGTTAACATAATTTTTAATAAACTTTTAAACATTTTTCACGGTTTTCCTTTGCGTTTGATACGCGCCTGAACAGCAGGTTATTATTAACAGCTTTATTTTGACGTTTCTCCACTTGACCCACAAAATTCATTTGCTCTATAAATTATTTTAACAAGTAATGGATCGCACAAATTATTGTTACCAAAATATACGTACGAAGGTTAATTATTTTCGAAAGAAAAAGGCTCCTGTTTTTTCTTATACCGAACGCATTGGAAATGGCATTTGTTACTTTATTTTTATTCATTGAATTTGCATATTGAAATTAATTCAAATAATTCTATTCTGTTAATTGGTTCTAATAAACACTAATACGGTGAAATCTTTGTATAATGAACATCGATTTAAGGAAATGCTTGTTTTTACGATTTGTTTTTAAAGAACACGACATATAATTAAAGAGTACATGTATTCTTGTTTGTATTGCGATGTTATTAGTAGCACTATAGTTTTTATAAGACTTTCTAGAAGTAGACAGTGAAATTGCAATTACAGAGTCCCCAAAATATTCGAATGTTATTAAGGGTGCTATGACACATTATGGCAAAATGAATATGATGACAACGATGAAAAAATGAAGCAGTTTCTTTCAGACTTAAAATCATGACGTGGATCATGCTTTCAAAACCATTACATTGGCTTTACGGTTTCAAGATATTCCAAATAGTATTTTTGCTTCGCTAAGTAAATGTGAGTCATTTTTGAAAAACAAAACATTTTTAATAGATTCGTTCGAAAAAAAAATCCCATATTCCGTTCTTTAGGTATTATTATTATTTATTATTATCTATTATCATATTATTTAAGAGGTCATGTAATTTTTTGTTACCTTTGTCTCCCACATATTTCTTTCAGCAACGTCTATTTCATTTTGTTGTGTTTCGAAGAATTTGTCTTTATCTTTTTTTGCGTTGTCATTTTGGGCATATGCCACAATTATGTTGCATATTTCTTTTCCTTCCTCGGGACTAGCGATCTTAAGTGTTACTCGAGAGAAGGGTGGGAAACTGTACCCCCTTCTTTTCGCTGTCTGACTTTGCGGACAAGTGTTTCTTTCTTCTGGTACTAGCTAGCTCCAGGAATATTCACTTGGATCGTAGGGTTAAGTATGGCGATAAAAGCAGCGCGAGAATTACATATGTTTAGCATAAAACTGCTCGAAATCACGTTGATGACGCCAGGTAGGCAGAAACATGTCCGTGTGTTAGCGTTTTATGTCTCTTCACATGTCTTTCTCGTGAATTGATTTCACTAATACCATGAGAAAGCTGTATTTACAGCGTTTTCTTACTTGGTGTTCTTTTTGTATGTTATTCACTATCTCAGGTTTGATAATTATTCCTAGTCCCTCCGCTCCTCTGTCCTTTTTATCCACTCCCGATCAGTACAGCCAGTATTCATCTTTCATTTTCGCTAATCCTTGACCCTCCTTTTTTACTTCGGTTACTCCCATATAGTCTAGGTTTTGTGTTAGCGTTTCTTCAACTAATTCGTCTTCCTTTGCAATTATACGTTGTACATTCCATGTGCCCATTTTTATCACTTCTCTATTTTTTTTTTACATCTATTACTTGCTTTTAACTGGCGTCTGTTTTCAAATATGTTTCTGCTGTTTATCTCCACACTTTTCCTTATATCACTCGTAGCCTTAATCCTTGTCATGGTCGTCTTTGTTATATCTTTCTTCTCTCTTCTCCTCAGTTTTTTGCACTTCGGTTTGAGTGGATTTTCTCCCATTCTATAAATTTTTCTTCACTGTCCAATCCGTACTCCATTTCCTGGATTATTATCTTTCGTTGTCTCATGTTGATAGCTTTCCCCTCCTTTCTCTCTTTCTATCCTATCCGTTTCAATTTCTTTTGTATATCTCGTTCGATACAATCCGTTTATAAAATTTGCCATTTTTTTCTGTGCAGCTGAAATTGCGAATATGAATCTTTGATTGCGCATCATGTACGTCATATAAGAAACGCTTTGGTTATTATTATCCGAATGTCATTAATCAATTATCCGAATTACCTACACTACATGGCGTTTATGTCTATGGTGGTAGATGGTTTTCAATTACATGTTCGGTTATCAAGATGATTGTCTACTTGAACAGTCCCTCATCTAAGCTAATTCAAATAAATGATGTTCTTCTGTAGTTCATAATAGGTCCGTCGGATCTTAACTTAATCAAATGAACATTAAGGTTAATAAGCTTATAAAGCAAATCGGAAACAGTTATTTTAAAAATTAGAAGTAAATACGTAGTATTTTTTCTTGATTGATTATTCTCTAAATAACAGAGAAAATACTATTCCGGCAATACTTAAGCGAAATGTACACACAATTAATGTTATATGCATTAACACATCTTGCGTTAAAGTTTCCATTTTCATAACATAGGCACAACATACATAATTTTTGGATAGTTAATTAGTTTTCGGCTCGAGCTCAATCTAACGTGATGTTGAGAATTCCAAATGCAAATATTTACTACTGTGATTAGCGGGAAGGAGGAAAAAATGACGCAACGCGAACCTGTTTTCGTATTCCAAAATAAAAATTTGCAATCCAAATTGTCCTGTGCGCCAACATGACTATTTAGTAAGTGATATTCAAGGATTTTTCGGTTGCTAACGTGCGTATTATAATACACAACACATAAATTCGTCCTAAATTAAAAATGGTGTTGTATTGCTTTATTTGTCTACTTAATCTATTAGATAAGCATTAGATACTGTAAATGGAAATATATATTAAAACTGTGTGTAAATACAATGCTTGCTTCGTAAAAGTATCTTCAGAACAATGAAAATCTACGAGGTAAGTAAATTGTTTGCTTTAGCTTTTACGGCCATTAGATATTTCCATTTTTAATTGGTAGTTGCCATAGGTAAGTGGTAAAGAAATGCGTCTGCCGTAGGTTGACATTTAATATAGAAAGAAACTTGTTGATTCTTTCGTAAAAAAATTAAGTACGGCAAGCATCAGCTCTTACAGCATGTTGTAAGTGCCGTGAAAACCGAAGTGACGCCGTTAATTATTTTCTCAATGGTGGATAGTTACTTTACAACACACCGGACCCACCCAAAATAGTACTGCCACTAATACTTGACGGACACAGGTTTCGAACGCGTAACTATGGAGTTGTCAATTCAGATGCAGGCCAGGCCGTCTTACCACTGGACCACCGAGCTGTCCACTTAAGCTTATTACAAACACTACCCAAACTACTAAATTTTTATAATATACTACCTATTGCTATTGACCGTAGCAACTGCATTAGGTAGAATACCGCTGATTAAGAATTGCTACAGCTTCCTATATATCTTATAATTATTTCTACCAATTAAAGTGACCTCCATCTTTTAGTTAATGAATCTATATCGATTTCAAAATGTTATATCTTTCTCCTCTCTTCTCCTGCAGAATGAAATTAATCCAATTAAATATTCCTCTTGAAGGTTGGAACACCACGGAAGTTTTCGACGGCTACTTGAACCAATTTTTTTTATTATTTTTAGTAATAATAAATCTTGAAAGTTCTCACTTAAATGAACTTCTTTCAAGTTAGGTTGTGGTTAATGAAGTTTTAAAAATGTTCTAAAAATTGAAAAATTCCGTATTTGCGAATAAGTTTTAAAAAAGACGTTTTTGGTCGTTGGAGGTATTCATTAATATAATGTTAACAAACAAAATAAATCAATACTTATTTACCTTCTAAAAAGTAGCACTTTTTGATGTAAAAATTATTCGTTGTATTTAATAGCGGCTTTTCAAGTTTTAATACAACCAACAATTATTAACAAGTATTTTTTAATCAAATCCGAAAGAAACGTTATTCCATGCAATGCGTTTTGATGGTTACGATGTAGAATGATCATATCAGTTGTGTGGCTAAAAGATGGTAGAAGTTAATTAAAGAATAAAGGAGGAATGATTGACACATTATTATGAATAAATGATCATTTTTTCGAATGAAAACAATCAATATAGTTTACAGGGTGTGGCGTAAAGATAACACTACAACTGCGTTTGCGGGTACTGGTATACAGCAGGGATACACGCTTGGCAGGGATAGTAGGTAGGTGTGTATTCTGTGTAAAACAGAAAAATGGTTGTGGACGTGAAAGTTTTAGAATCTTAGGTTCCATCCTCAATCAGAAACCTGCGGAGTACTCGAGTCCAATAAGAACTGGGGAACAGAAAGTTGGAACATCTGTGCCACGATATTTTGGTTTATCGATTCGCAAACAATCAGCTGAGCTTGTATCACACGTACGAGAATTGTCTTTTGAGTTTTGCATACAGAGCTGGAATAAAACAGTAAATAGCTTTTAAAGACTTTATTGTTTTTCGAAGTATCCTCCACGAAGATTAATTTATTTTTGCATGCGGTCGAACCAATTCCGAAAGCAGTTATTCCACTCGTTTATTGATCCAGACAAAATTGCGTTTTTGAAGGCATCGACTGCTCTTTCTGATGACTGGAACCTCTGAACACGCAGTCCGTTCATGATTTTGTATAACCTTTTAAATAATCATCAGTTACTCTTTAACAGGAATGATCGCTCTTTTGGATACTGATATGGATTTAGGTCCAGTTGAAATTAATATGCAGGCTAAAACTATTCGTAAATAAAAATTTGGCTAATGTTGGGGATTAGGGATACAAAATTTTCTTTCCTAAGCAATATAATTTCTATTTCAAATATATTGCAAAACTATCGAACACTCCATAACAAATAAAAATAAAAAATTATTTCGTGAGATAATGATTCTATCAGTTCAAATGTTTTCTACAATACACGTATCTTTAATTGGATATATTATTTTCCAATATACATGTACCTTTGAGGTATAAAAACTATTTTCATTTTTCTATAATCGTGCTAACGTAACCTTGGTTCTTGATACGCAAAGATGCAACAATAATATATATAATGCACCGATCAAAAAATAACAGCTCCGTTGCGCTATTTTTACATAATGAAAAATACCTCCTACGATACGAACTAAACGATAAACATGGTAACACTGAACACAATATTTTTGTGGAAAATTGTTGGTGTCGCCAAGAAAACAGTTTTATTTTTACATGGACACATCAATATCGGATTTACAAATTTGACTATCTAGAATAGACAGAAGCAAATTGCAACAGTCTTCCTTAAAAGTGGCAATGAACTAATTTGTATGCCACTAGCTACATTTCTTATTTAAATTTTAATTTATATATTTTGAGACTGCAAGACTTTTTTTAAATTGTAACCAGAAACTATAACTACTACCGCCCATATTAGTTCGGATACTCAAATTTAAAAAGAACGAGAAAATATTCAAACTCATTTTTCCAAAATTTAAAATTTTTATTGCATTCCTCTTGTAAAATGTCCCACAGGTGGCCTATGGAGGTAGGGCATACGTTTTGGAACCTCCTGCCCAATTCGGGCCTTTGCGATGGCCATGTCATTATTTGTAGTGTGCCATTATCTTGTTCTTCATTTAAGAAATTTTTACATATCACTGCTGAGTGTTTGAAGTCGTTGTCCTGCATGAATACAAAATTTTCACCGATTGGACGTTGTCCCGATCGTATTTCTCTTTTCGCAAGATACCTTCTATTCGTTTCAATTACCGGCGTAGGAAGAACAACTACAAACAAGCACAGAACTTCTTCCTTGCTTAAAAGTTGGCATAACACAATTCTGCAATATTCTTTTGCCTTTTGCTCTTCTTACAAAAACGCGCCTCGATTGTCCGAACACCTCAATCTTTGCCTCATCAGTTCATAGCACTCTTTTCCAATCATCCACTATCCAATTTCTATATGTTTCTACCCAGTGTAGCAGTTGTTGCATGTTTCCCCGTCGAAGTAGGGTTTCTTTTGTTGCAATGCCGCCGTTAAGATTTGCAGCTTTTAATCCTCTTTCCACTGTAGTAACAGACATTTTTCTTGCATGATCAGATTTTATTTCGGCGGCGATTTCTGGTGCGGTTAGTGTTCTATTTCGCTTGCCCAGCAATTTTATACGCTCATCGTCGACGTCAGTTGTTATTTTCTTACGACCTGAATGTGCCCGATCTCTTAAACTACCCGTGCGTTGATGTCTCTGAATGATATCATAAACAGTCGATTTATTAACATGTATTTTTTCGGAAATTTGACGCACACACAAAAAGATATGCTCTTAACACTAACGCGGGCACAAGCAGGTATACTTAGAAACTAAAGCATTTATCAATACACAATACACTTTCGGGTGGTTAGCTGCCACTCAAAAGAGTATTGTAAATTTATTACCTGCAATATTGTCCCAAAAATATAATAGGTTTTTTAATCATTCTCTAATCGATATTCTTGGCCGGTACAATTAGTAAACAATAAACTTCATAAAGGACCTAATATAAATGTTATTTGTATATAAAGGCAATTGTATTATCTTTTAGTACAGTTTACATCATTTTACTGGGTATCCGAACTAATATGAATGGTAGTGTACATACGTACATATGTATATTTAAGAAAAATACGTCGAGTGATGAGTCATTCTAGCGTTCCTCCATACATCAATTGTGGCAAAGATTAGAACACTTTAACAAGGCTGAACAAGTACAAGGTTTTTGTTTTTCCATATTTTTGTAGGATCCTAGAAATCTGGAAGAATACCCCGGGTCTTGCTTCAAAACAAAAGTAACAACTGACCTAGCTAAAGCAAAGCTACTGAAATCGATTGTAGGGATCATATTCAGATTTTGGCTTTTTCTGACTCTACATGTTGTAAGCCTTGTTTACGCTTTCAATTTTCTTTGACCTCTTTCTCAAAATAGACGAAAGTAATATTTGTTTTACTTAAGAAGTACATTTCATCCCACTGCAACTGCATTAAAGGACTGAAATTCCCGAAATTTTGAAGGTCTGTTTTTAACAAACTTATAAATATCGTAACAAAGTTTGGAAACTACTATGAATTTTCTCGATTTCTATGTTACAGACCAACGAATTAAAATTTGAATTTGTTGGCTCTAAACATAGAGCCTTCGTTCATCGCTGATCAAGCCAACATCATAATGAAACCTATTAGGTACCTTTGATAAAACATAGGAGCGGAAATGGAATGATTGGAGATTCTTTTGCACAACAGCAGATGATTTGCCTATAAAAAAAAACATAATTTGTGATGTCGTGAACGGCGTAAAGAAAGACATGCAAATAAAAAATGTGAATTAAATAACGTACTAAATGTTGTTAATTATTTTAAACATAGATAAAAATGAAAACGGGTCAACTCCCACAAATACCTTCATTAAAAAATTAACCGACCGGTTTTGCATGAATTTCACATATTCTCAGGTCAGGTATTCTAATTTAGTCTACAAGTTTAGCGATCAATGGGGAATATGAATACGAGGGTAAGCTAAAAAATTCGATAACTAACTATGAGATGGCACTGCATGAAAGCAATCTTTGACGCTATTGTATAGCTTGATGTTTCACTGATATACGACATAAACTTCATCACGATCTGTCAAGTAGTTTGCTGTGTACACTCGTACAAAGCAGAGCATTTTTTGCGTTTTTTTTTGAAATATACACTATTGAAATTCGCTCAGTGATTAAATACCTGTGGAAAAAGTATTTTTCGCCCAAAGAAATTTATGCTGATGTGGTAAATGTGTTAGGTGATGGTGCTCCTACTTTTAAGACTGTTTGCAAGTGGGTGAATGAACTTAAAAAAGGTCGTGCTAGCGTGTATGACGATCTCCGTTCTAGATGTTCAAAAACAGGCACTTCTGCAGAGAAGGTGCAAAAAGTTTTGAAATTTGTGGAAGCTGATCGCGGATCAACATTGAAGGATATTGCTAAGGCTACTTGCTTTGCTTTAGACAACTGGTGACGTTCATTTTAAATATTAAATTAGACATATCTAAGCGGTGTGTAACATGGGTGGCGCGTTTGCTTACACCATCGCAAAAACTCGCGTGGAATGTTATACAGCTACTTTGGACCGGTTTCGGCAAAATCCACCAAATTTTTGCGACAATTTGTGAGTTGCGATGAAACGTGGATCCACTACTACACACCGGAAAATAAGCATCAATCAAAACAATGGACTAAACGTGGTGAACCGGCTCCAAAGAAGGCCAAAATCATTGTATCGGCAGGAAAGGTGATGGCTTTCGTTTTCTGGAATGCCAAGGGAATCGTGGTTATCGATTACCTTCCAAAGGGACTACGATTACTGGACAATACTATTCTAGACTTTTGGATCTATTGAAGGCAGCTCGAAAAAAGATCCGGGAGAATGCAAAAACATCGTTTTCCATCAAGGCAATACGCCAATTCACAAGAGCCAAATTGTCGAAGCAAAATTGACCAAATTAAAGTTCGTGCAGTGCAGTAAAGTTGTGCAGGAGCATCCCCCTTATTCAGCAGATTTAGCTCCGTCGGACTATCATCTCTTCCGCAAACTTAAAAAACACCTCGGCGGAATGAGATTTGCTTCGGATGAGAAGCTGATAGCTGCCGTGGGCCACTATGTTGAGGAGCTCAAAAAAAATGAGTACTGCGAAGGCATAAAGAAACTTGAGCATCGATTAAATAAATGTATTGATCTTGAGGGAGATTATGCCGAAAAATGAAACGCATTTCATTGAAATGTTGCTATTTACTATACTTTAGTTACCAAATTTTTCAGCTTCCCGTCGTAACTGCACATAAGAACATCAAAATTGCAAGCAACAAGTATGTAAAAATGTAAAACATAGACAAATCAATAAAAGAATTGTGCAAAATCTATAATCTGTTTTATTTTACATTTTTTGCGTAGTTGTTGTTTGCAATTGTTATTATGCGTAGTTATTTACATTCTGCAATGGTGGCTAAACTTGTAGTCTAGACTAAAATACTGACCTGAGTATGTGTGAAACTCCCGCGAAACCGGTCGTCCAATTTTTTAATAATGGTTTCTCTGTGAATTATTTATTATTATATATTATTATTATTTATTATTATATATTATTATTATTTATTATTATATATTATTATTATTTATTATTATTATTTATTATTATATATTATTATTTAATTTTTATCTGCATTTAATATCATTAACTCACACCGAGTGAAAAACTTTATTATATTGTATTTATTAGTATTCATATTCATGACGGTATACATATATATATAGTATGTGTATAGTTTACATTGGTAAAAAACATTTTATGTAAAAACCGGTCCATATGTCTCTAAAATTTCTTACTGCTTCCAAACTTTATGACGATAGTGTGTGTCACACATTCATTGTTCTAATAGGAATAGATGTTTTAGAAACTTGGAACCACTGCAGCTTCAAGCATTTCCTTATCATTTTTCTGATGCTTTTTTTAAATAAATTAATATTTTCATTCTGTGCTAAAAAAGAAGCCGCTATATCGAATTATCTAAAATAATCCGAATTTTTCTCATCATGAGGTTCTAAGTTTACGCGAGATGAGATTTAACTGTCAAAGTAGTATATTCACAATTCGTCGTTTCATTGCGAAAAGGATAAATCATTAAATTTAATTGCTACCGTTGAAAGGTAAGATTTAAAGTATTACGCTTTAAATAGGCACATAAAGTTTATGTAATGAAAGTAGTTGCCCGACAGTTATTTTAATAAATCTGAATGAAATTATTACAATATAATTATTACAGGTTTCTTTCCGCTGTAAATAAAATATGATCAAGTGGTATATGCAGCTTATAAATAATATTTCTAATTTACAGAGAACAATGCACAACATGTATAGCGTTGGCAAATGATTTAATTCCATTCAAGAAGAACTTTTGCCATTTTTTCTTGTTACGAGCTGTATTTTACATTTCTGCCATTTCTATTTATTTTTGCATTATTAAATAATCTCCGCTAGATAAATTATTTAGCTAAATTCGTTAGGAAATGAGTAGCAAAACCTCGATTTTAAAGGAAATTTACAAAACACCATCGACGATGAAAATATTTGAAGGCTGAATTTTACTATTGAAGTTTAACGTAACTCATCAATGGGAAACGCGTTGTGACCTTTTACTATGAATTACGAAATAACTGCGAAACCGAAATTGTAATTTGCGAGCTATAAATTACTGATAGGATGTCTGTCAAGTAAAATACTATCCGGCTAATTATAGTTGACAGTAATGGTAAACAGCTATAATCATATTTTTTTCAGAAGATCCTAAAAATTGCAACATTTACATTACTATTAAATCTACAACAACCCTAAAATAAATTGAGATAATTTTTTTTGCAATTGTAAATCGTCTAAAGATTTATCTCCAATGTCTGTTCCATGGAATAATTAGTTGTATTCAAAAATATTTTAAACAAATGAAATTGTAAAGTTGTGACCCATAGACGCGATATTCTATTATTTACTTCATTTCTGGAATATACCTTCCTGCTTGTTTGCTTAGGTAATTGTTATAACCTACACGATTTTTAACCAATGTAAATAAGATGGTTTTAGAAACGATATTAATTCATTCTGTCTAAATATTAACATCAGCTTCCGAAAGAATCACTCATTCCTTTGCTACGCCTGAACTGGCAAGTTATCAGGAACAGATGTGCCATACTCAGTATCTAAATGTAAGATATCAACATGACGGGGTATATTTGTATGCCTTTGTGAGTTGAAAAATTTGAAGGAAATTGCTACTTTGTTGCAGTACAAGAAACAACACAAACGCAAAATTACATTTTATTTTTCAGTATAGTCCACCCCTGGTATTAATGTACTTATTACAATATTTCAACAACAATTTAAAAAATATATTCCATCCCCTTGCTCTCAAATTGTGCCTAAACAGCACTCTGGTATCGAAATGGTGCCCATAAAGGTTCTCTTTCAAATTCACAAAAAGGCAATAATTACTGGAAGCTATGCCTGAACTATATAGAGGATTGTTGATTCGTCCAAAGATCCATCAGTGTGCGTGGGTGTTTTCTCGTGCAGCAAGCCCGCGCTCCTGTCGATTTTCAACATTTTTTCCGAATATTTCATTTGTAATTTGTCTGGAAATGCGGCATAATATGTTACTGTTACTTCCTTTCAAGTTTATATTAAGAACGCCTTCACAGTTATAAAAACAAACCCCTTTTATAAAGGTTTTTTTGTTTACATTTCATCGACTACCTTTTAGACAAAGGATCACGGCAAAGAACCATAGTTTCATTCCTTGCTACAATTGTTTTCGTTTCACACAAGGGTTTTCACCACAAAGCTTCAGAAAGTATCGAGCGCATTCAACTTTGTTCATATCTAAATGATCGTGGAGGATTCAGTGAAAACTTATATCTGATGAAGGCGTCGATATTTTTGTTATTTCTTTCACATTCAATCTTTGACTTTGTTAGCAGCGCATTACTCAACTTTTATGACTTCAAGGTGATGTCATCATGGTAGTTATTAGAGAACTAATTGACATGAAATTCGCTTTTATTTATTCCAACGCTAATAAGACTTGAACCGAAGTGTTAGCAATATTTTGACCCAGGCGATACCTGAATCATTGTGAGACTAGAGCATTTTATCGTTTACCTCGTATATACTTTATCTCGATGTAGTAAAAACGGAGCCTTGATGGAAGGGAATGTGAAGTTTAATAACTTGCTGTCCAACTTACATATACTAGCGAAGACAATTGAAAGTATACGGGATTATCGATGTTGTCAATTTCCGCATATTGCGATTGAGCGTTGACGAAATTTGAAATGTCATCTTTATTTAAGATCAAAATTATATTTGTGGCCAAAATTTGACAATTTCAGCACGGTGTTTCCAAAACTTAATAGGTAATTAACTTACAAAGTTATATGGTTGCGAAAATAGTACCCGTAGATTTTCACTGTTTAGTGGAAGGTATAGATGTAATCGGTGTTACTGGTACAAGTACAACATAACCATTCTTGTATCTAACAAATTTAACCTAGATATGAGCCAAAAAAAAACCATTAGTGACAGATTTATGCAGTAGTAATAGGGATAAAATTATTACCAATATTGTCCATTAAATTTGCAAGAAGGAAACAAGTAAAACAAAAAAAGAATCTTACAAGCATTATACTCAGGTATAGTTCGGATGGTAATTAAACAACTTTATTGATATCGATGATTTCGCTTGCATCGTACAGCACTTACGTACCTGCGGGCACTAAAATCACACCTTGTAAAAGGCACTGTTACCAGTGATACAGAATCCAGAAATGCAATTTCTTGTTGCCAATAAAATAGATAAGAATATGGAAACGTGTAATGTATATTGTAATTTATGGTACAAATATGTACTGTTATGTGTCGTAAGTTATCCGAAAACATAGAAGTCAGACATTACCACATCAGATGTACAAAATACATAATAGACATATAACGTAAAGACAAATGAAGAAAAATTATTTAACATATGAATAAATTTAATTTGTGTAATGTACATAATAAAACAAAATTAAAATGTAGATACATAATCGAAACTATTAATACTTATCAAAAAAAATGGGGATCCCAAATGCATTGGATGCTATTAGCGGTGAAAAATTTCATCCCATAACGCTGTAAGGAATTTTGCAATTTGGAAGAGTCTGCTTATAGTAATAGTGACTATCTTTTAGCGCTTTACCAAATTAATGCTCATTTCACACGCATCCGAGAAAACTGCTTCAATTCATCACTGCTTGAATGGCTATTAAGCAAAAGTTTCCACGGCTAAATCAATGTAATTTTCAGACACTGAACTTTTTCCAGGTATTCGTTTTCGAACGCAAATTAAAACCTCGACGCAAATCCAATATGTATCCGGTATAATTGTTACAAGGACGTAAGTATTCTTTGACAATTGACAAATGTTGAAAGTATAAGTTAGTAGTGAAAAACAGATGATATACATAAGTTTGAATTGTATCAGTTTATAGCCAGTTGATGTTTCACGCCCTATACGATTGAATGATAGATTCAACAGCAAGTATAATTCTGGGGTTATAACTGAATGTAAGCTCTGACTTGGGGAATAGATACGTCTTCGAAATCAATTTGTTATAGTACCTACATTTAAATAAAAGCAAAATAAAATTTGTGCGAATTATTTATTTGGCGGTTTTTGCCAAAGATGCCGGCAAGTATATCGCCTCTAGGAGCGACAATTGTTTTCTAAATAGAAACTGATGTCGACATTCTATCGAAGTAGAAGTGACATTTTCGTATTAGTGTAATAAAGCTTGTCGTTGGTTGCTTCACGAGATAGTACTGTCTTCTTATGGACATCAGCAATGCAGAATTGCCCTAATTTATCGTGCCAGATATATGGAACTAATTTTGGATTAGCGTCTCATTTGGAAAAATCACTTTCAACATATGATCAACAAATACCAACATCTTGAAAACCAATCAATAACATTTTTGTGTAAAGGAATACCATTACGTTTCAAATCAAGGTGCTATAAATAAATATAATATAATAAATACAATATAATATATCTAATAAACAGATATAAATCGTACCAACGGAAGAATTTTCTCATACACGGCCAGAAATACCAATGTTAAAAGGGGACGCCCTACAAAACAAAATATTAAATGTTAAGACTCATATTGAATGCAGAACTGCCCGAAAGCTGATTAGGTTCCCTTACTTGCTGTTTCATCCATTAAATGTGTCGTAGTAAAACACAAACCCCGTCTCCGTTGTGGGAGCCAGCTGCTACCTAAAAGTCGCTACCAAGGAAAATATTTCTCGACTTGTGTCATCTAGTATTTATTTTGTATTACTACGTGTACATTAGTGGATATGTAGGCACTATTTTTATATGCACCTCAAGACAAAAATATAAATATGTTGCGTGTTTAGTGAAGCTCATTTGCAAAACGTGGAAATTGTCAAATTCTCGCGTACTGTAATGCATGCGTAATATTTTAAGTAAACCTGGGAATTTGGTGTATCTTTACTGAAAAAATGCCTACCTTAAGAGCCTGGAACGTTATGCATATTCATCAGCGTTGTATTTCGCTAATTGTTTGTGAACTGAGATTACAGTTAAAAATAACACCAGGAAAGCTTCACTATAAATATATTTTCATATATAACCGATATTCAACCGTTTCGTTTGGTATTGTGTCATAGTAAATATGTACTACTTATAGCATTTCAGTCAATGTCGATATACTAAAAGGTATAAGGATGTACCGATTGTTAATAACGTGACTACATACTGTATTTGAATACACATACTTCAAAACCAAAGAAAATTCGCAGTAAACTACTAAACACAAAAATATGTGGTTTATTAATAAACTATGTTGTTTCAAAGACAATTTCGTCCTTCCTTTACCATGCGTGACCACAACAACCAGGCAAACGTACATAAATTATTTTATGGTATTATTGTGATGAAAATAAAATTGAGCAACGCGTATTCAGTGGTATATATATATGTATGTGGCTATGCGTAGAGATGGTGACGAGTAAATATTTGTATTGCATCGGTTCGTTCCTCTTTGGATATAGGAATAGTGCATCCGATAGATATGCACACGTCGTACTTACGCGTGTTGAAAATCTATGGATGAAAATACGTCGACCGAAAATATTCGAAGAAGATCGTAACATATTTGTGTATTTTCTAATAATACACCTGGTGTGTTTACTACTGATCCGGCTGTTGGCCTGCTTCTAATTATGCCGCGATGTCGCATATTGGCAAGAGCAGAAGCAAGTCGCACCAGTGGCCATTTGTTCGATCGCACATCTGGCCAGATGTATAAATACATTTTGTTTTATTCGTGCGCGTGATATACATTTTTGAAATTAATTTAATGCGTTTAACAATCGCTTTATACTCATCCAGAAAGTACTGACCCTCTTTTTAAACCATATCCTTACAAACTATGAAAATACCGTTTGGAGCACTGTTATCTTCCATATACATATGTGTACGCAAAGAGACTAATATTACTCTAAGCAGCTGCAGTCAGCAATTTTTATTCGTAACTTGTGAAAGGAAGCGAAATATTCAACTGTGATTCATTTAAAAATTAACTTTGGAGGCTATAAATTATCAAGTAAACTATCTGGAACACAAAGATGTAATTTATATTAGGAATTATCCATACAGATACTCCTTTATATAAAGACCTTATTTTGAGAGTGCAACCCGCACATTTTGAAGAAGTTTTAGGAAAACAAGATGACTAATTTAGCGAATCCGATGGCTTTTTATAAACCACAACTATTTTTATAGTTGTGTTACAAAACGTAACGTTTTTGAAAATTAATGGCACTATTTTAGATTGTTATCAGGAAAATTAAATTGGACTTGCTGAACTCAATTATATATGTGTTTCTGGTACAAGAAAAAAAATTAAGAATGAAGGTTGCGGTTATTAACAAATAATAACCCTTTCCTTCTAATTAGTCAGTGTTGCTTCCTAAATTCTGAACGCTTCTCGTCTAAACACTACTTTTCTTCAAAAACAGCAATGTTAAGCTTGCTGCAAAACTTGGTGGAACAAATTTGAGAATATGATACATTTCTTGAATTACATAATCATATTAACGAAGCTTGTGTACACTTTTATGACAAAATCTATGAATGATTGGACAAGTACGTTCCCTATAAATGTAGTTGTTAACCTAGAAACTATCCAATATGGTTTACTCAAGAACATATGAATAAAATTAAATTAAAGTGTCATTATCACCAAAAATACAAAAATTTAATAGCATTGTGGATTTCAATAAGGAGCTGCGTACAACAGTAAAGTCGGAATCGTCTGTACTTTGTAAAAATTACATGCTCAATGTACAAAATAATATTGAAAACGATCCTATGCAATATTGGACATTTATTAACTCCAAAAGGAGGTCTTCTGGTTTTCTTAACGAAAACATTGAAAATGGAGAATCGTTTACAATGCTATCTTCAATTATGAACGCCTTCCAACATTTCTTTCAGTTTATACATATTCTTCTCATCTCTGACCAGCAAAATTCTGCAATATTTACAGTAATCAATTGATCAGTGTGGTGTCAATTCAAGAATCAGATGTCTATCGCGCATTGAGACAGTTAAGAAATAAACACACAACGAGACATGACAACTTGCCCAGCTTTATAGTTAAAGATTGTGTAACTGTTTTTGCTAAACCATTATGCTCTCTATTTAACCTTTTTTAACAATTTGTATTTTTCCAAATTCACTAATAACTCTGCTAAAGCATTTGAAATATTTATTGATTTTGGGCTATTGCTAGATAAACTTGGGGCTGTTGGATTTGCTCCATGTGTAACATCACTGTTGCAGACGTATCTACCAAGTAGAAAACAGTATGTGTGTGTAATGATTATCAATCAAATTTCTTTGTACCTAGCTCAGGAGTCTCTCAGGAAAGGAATCTGGGCCCATTGTTCTTCCTACTGTACATTAATGATTTGATATCTTGAAATGTGAGAAGTTGTTATTCCCAGATGATCTGAAACTGTATTATAGAATTCAGAGGAATGAAGACTGCAACAATAAATCATTGCTATCTTCTCGTGGTGTTCCTAACCCGTATATAATATATTGTCGTTTTGACAACATCCCTATAAATCGTTGCAGGACTGCTAAGGACTTAGGTATAACATTGGATGCTAAATTATCTTTTTTGGATCTTATTTTTAATATCGTCAAATCTTCTCCGAAGGCCTTAGGATTAAGTATAAGAAACAGCCGATCATTCAACTCTTTGGAACCAGTGATTATGCTCTATTTTGCATTTGTATGCCCTAATTTGGAATACAGGTCACTAATATGGTTACCCATTTATGTAACGCATATTAACATGTTGGAAGCTGTTCAAAGAAAATTTTTAAAATGACATGCGTAACCGGGCTGCTGGATCAGTGCCTAGTGCGTTTGATTAGACGCGCGGTCCCGGATTCGATCCCCGGGGCCGTTACTTCTCAGAGTTGAGGTTTTCCTTGGTTTTCTTCAGTCCTTATTCGTGAGAGTGAACATCTTAAGACATAATAATAACTCATGGGCGGTTGATGACCTCTGTATTTAGCGGAAGCTGTTGGGAATGCAAAAACGTATATAATTGTTAATGTAAAGGCACAGATTATTATAAAGATCTTGAATGCCGCTACATTTTCTAATACGCTTGTAGAGTTTTGCAGATGTATAATATTACGAATTAGAGATTTTTTTATAATACGGGATGTGTCTATAAAACTTTGTGGTAAATGAACGTCTTCAAGTGAAATGTTGTCATACAATTGCAAACATCTACTTAAAGAAAATAGTTCTTTTCTACTAGTCTAGACATTTTGGACATATCAAGATCGCTAAGCAAAATGAATTACGTAAGATTGGTCATTATTCATAAAGCGTGGTTCAATAATATAGTCGACATGTTACAGATTTATTAGTAATACTTTAAGGACAAAAATCCATTACCGAGTTCTATCGAAACAGTTGTTTGTCTTTAGACTGAAACATAGGTAATAACAATATTTTAAGTCTACGTCCCACTCATTGCATATAATGTAATATACTTCTTAACGAAGACTTGTAAAGTTCTTTTTTATAATTTGGATAGCAGCAAATATATGTCTTCTTGTTAATACTTGTATTTTACACAAATACATGATTGTCAAGTTAGATTAATCTTTATGAGTATAATTTAAACACGCTGGCATTTTATATATCTAAGAAACAAACTAGAACATATCTTACTTAACCCAGTGACGGACACAAAAGTTATGCTAAAAGTATATAATCTGACACATGTAAAATTTAAGAGTCATTAAAATAAAAATAAATCAGAGTATATTCAACGACGTCTATAGATGTCCTGTCAGCGAACATGTTAAGTAAAGGCTATCCTACATAGGCTCCAAAAAAAAAACATCATAATACAACGGATGACATCGATAAATGTGCTGCTCGCAAATTTCTTAAGTAATCATTTGTTTTACTTTTACAGTTTTGGCCAGTTTAGCGTTGAAATTAGTAGAAAAAGTGTACTTTTGGAAATAACCAGAACATTTTGTAATTAGGTGTGGGAAACCTAGACAGAATTTCTGGTAAAAAATATAAATATTGCATTATGATACGTCGACACTCACATCACAGTGTTTTAAAAGCGCATTTAAAATTATGGTAGACTTTATGAAAAGATGGTATTTTCAATTTGGGCTAGACATCTAAATGTGTTTCTAAAATTTGAAATATGCCAAGAACGCTTGTATGTATATAGAATCTTGTATAAACTTATCATCAAATGTTTTCTACTGCCTGATTTGCTACTCAAAACATCTGCTCAATAATACTAATAACAACACTTACTATTTGCTTTACGGAAAATTTAGAAACTTCGGCATTAACGACTAAATAAAAATCCTTTAAAAATTCTACAAATAATTGTTCATTACAGGATTCATGCCTATTTCGAATTTAATCGTAATAGTTTGTCAGAAAAGTCTTTCGACATTATGCAAAATCTGGACATTCCGTATTCGAAAAACATTGCTTTTATTTTCTTTTGTCGTTGAATTTTATCTACACTCTGAGGAGAAATATAGGCGCTAGATTTAAATGTATTGCAAACTATACAGTGAATATTTTGAACATAACTGACAGTTAGTTAATCTATGACATAAAGTTATAATAATCAAGAAGACATAACATCTCAAATACTACATCCGAAAAATATCAAAAATTTCTTATTACTTCTACTTACTTATTAATTTATGGTATCAAATGACACAATAACTATATTTATATACACATAAAGTCTGTTACATTTAACAAATATGTATGTTACATTATATTAAATGTACATATTTTCAAAATTATAATTGCTCATCAGATTCTAACCAATCCATTTCAGAATTCAAAACATTTAAAGATACGATAAATTTTTTTCGTTCTTTTGTTACCTGGTTCCTTTTGATGCACTCTTTCTCTACTTTTTTAATACGTTTACAGTATCCAAAGCCAACGCTACATTAATAAAACTTATTTCACCACCAGCACAATATATAATTCACTGTTACCCCGCTATATCCTTTTTCAACACTTCTGTTTCCTCTGAACTTTACGAGCATTTGATCACAGTATAATTTTCATGCACATTACCTCCATCAAAATGCACTACTGCTCTTGTACTTTTATCGAGGCGATCATTAAGATCCATATACTACATATCACATTCTCCGTATCATTATATCCTGTCGCTCCACCAAACATTTTCTGTTTCATTCAAATTTCTTACAGCTGATATCAATAAGAATCTTAGTATCTCTTTACAACTCTTAAATTCAGTTTTAGTTTTTATGTTTGTACAATACTTAACGTAGGTATAGTCCTGGTACAGAGTATATGGTACACATCCTGTTTCAAAGTACACACCTCAAATTTATATACATATATACGTTAAGTATATAAAGAAGTTAACGAATAAATTACTTAGTAGATCATCCAATATTACCTTCAAGCCACTTTTCCCTGTCTCTACAATTATTCTAGATGCTGAGGGTTGAGTTAGAGAGATAGTTAATTTTTGTCATATTGTTCATTCGTATTTACTAGTCATTCCAGCGACTCTTTTTATAACTTACTCTGCAGAAAATATGTATTAGCTTGTTTGTTTTCCTTCCACGTACTCTAGAATCTTTCAAATATTTCTGTTTAGCCATTATGGAATATTCGTTTAATAAACGGGTAATACAAAATTGAGGTCACGAAATTTGTTACCTTGAATCCAAGCATAAAATTAAATAGTTAAAAAAACGGCTGCGATATTTAAAATGATAAAATTAAAGAGAAGTCGCAAGAAGTCGAATATCAAAATTACAGGCTAAAAAACGACCAACACATAGAAGAGGTTGGATGGGACTGTACGCAGTTGTCAAACACACAAAGTGAGCACCAGCAGTAAAGAGGGCAATACGTTGGTAACTATAGCTGTCTTTACTTAGAAATTTTCTGTGTTATGAATTATTACTGACATAGCATATATATATATATATATATATATACATATATATATATATATATATATACAAAGAATATAATTCTCAAATCGGAAAAAATAAGTTATTATTATACTAGAAATACAGTCTTTATCAGAACTATGGAGGACATCTTGATAAAAGATTGTTTTTGTGCCGATATTTCTAAGATTAATTATAAAATTTCGCTGAAGATCTTATCCTTAGAATTTTATATAAATTGTATTTAAGATACGTATAATCCATCACTGAAAAAAATATAGTAGCGGTAGCAGAAAAGTCATAATATTTATTTAGAATTATTAAAGAAAAAATTCAGTATTTGTTCATATTTTTAAACGCTTATAGATTATATACCTCACAAAAAAGAATATGTAGAAAGTTCCCCAAGCTAGTACACTGTTAGTGCTAATATGACATTTTGAAATTCTTACATTACGCAATATATAATGTAAGAACCGTAACATTGGAATAATTACCGAACCTATGTACCTAAGACCATTAGTAGTTTTCTAATAGGACCAGTAATTCATACCTGATGTTCAGCTTCATTTCGTATCATCTCCCGAGGATGACTTTATGTGGCAGGCTTGATGGCTAGTTGTTTCAATAAAAATAACATTTAGTACCTAACCAATTCTTGCCTTTCATTTACTCTACTCATATTTGTATTTTGTTTGCTTCTCCTTTCTAAAATTTTTCAGATACTAGGCATTGTACTGGTACAAATGGCCCACTAAAGAATATAATTTCGGTACACCCAGTGTATTTAAAAAAATGTAAATTCCAACAATTTTGATACAAAAAATAATTACTTATAGCTTTTAGATCCCCTTTAGTATATGTATAATGCCGACACAATAAATTTCCTTTCATCTTGGTACGAATGGCTAACACTATGCACATACCAGGTTCGGATTTTGAAAGTTTGTTATCAGATACAGCTGTGGCCATATGTATTCGCCACCCTTTTTTGTTTTTTATTCCGACGAATATATCAGAAATAAAAGAAAATTGATCGATGAAAATGTTTCATTGTAAGTGTATACAGATATATACAGATATTGCTTAATATTTGGTAGCTCCTCCCTGGGCTTTGATCACCGCACGAATTCGTCGGGGCATACTGCTCACTAAGTTGTAGCACTGTTCGGGGGTGATTTTATTCCACTCTTCGAATGTTTTTGTTTTTAAGCATTGCTTTGTGGTAGATGAGTGTTTAGCTACATTTCGCTTTAAAATGTACCATATATGCTCAATTGACGATAAGTCCGGGGATTGTGCCGGCCATTCCAGGACCCGCACGTTATTTTCCTCGAACCAGCGCATTACTTCGCGAGATTTATGGCACGGTGCATTATCTTGTTGGAAGTAATACTCTGGCTTATCATTATCGAATAATTTTAACGCACATGGTTCCAGAACTTCTTCCAACATGTCGATGTACGTCCGACTGTTCATTCGGCCCTCGCAGACGAACAGTTCTCCGACGCCTGTTGCACTCATGGCACCCCAAACCATTATGTTACCACCCCCAAACTTGACAGTCGGGATGATACAGTCTGGATGGAAGGTCTCTCCTCGCCTGCGTCGCACGTATTGAGGCCCAGGTTTACCACAAAGCTACCAACAAAAACATGAATACTGTTACATTTTGGAACCCATTAAAAAGAATAAAAACACTGTAGATACCAGGAATTGAATACAGAATACCGCAAATACAATAATTATGTATTACTTACCTCAATATTTGACTCATCCGTCCACATAACATTGGCCCAATTGTCAATGATCCAGTCGCGGTGAGTTTTAGCCCACAGCAGTCTCTTTTTCTTTTGTTGCGGAGACAACCGTGGTTTATGTCGAGCTTTGTATCCACCTAAATTTAATTCACAAAGACATCCTCTAACCGTGCGAGGAGAAATAGCAACATTATATGGCCGGAAAAGCTCGCTGGAAAGCTTTTTTCCGGTCTCGTAAAGACATCCGCTCTAAGACTCGCTCATCTCTGCTAGTTATCTTCCTTTTTCGACCTGTTTTCGGTGTGTTTGTCAAAGATCCACTATCTTTGTATCGTTTTATCGTCATTCTAACTGTCGATCGCGCACATTTCACTTGTCTGGCAATAGCAGACACCGACAACCCTTGCTTTTCTAACACCACAATTTGTCCTCGCTCTACCTCCGTGAATTCGTATTACACAGACAAAATAACAGACATAATATCTTTACTCTAACTAGCTCAACCTTACTCTTACAACTTTTAAGAAAGACTGAAGAAATATTCAGAAATTACAATTTTACGTCTATTTTCTAATTTACTCAGATTGGCATACAATAAACCATTAACCCCTCATTACCAGGTACCTAGTCCGTCATCGACCCTGCTTCTTAGAAATACAATAATATTCGTGTAACACGTTCAAAACGAGAGTGGCGAATACATATGGCCACAGCTGTACATATATAGATATTTTTCTTAGCTATATAAAAGGGAGCCTATATACACATTTAAATGTTACATTATTAATTATCGTATCGAAAAAGGTCGATTTGCGTTTGATTTCTACTGTCAAGACGTTCCTACTGGACTCTTTTTTAATACTATGCCAATGGAATGAAAGTAATTAATTGCATTTAATAGACCTTTTAGAATTTTCGCTCAGACATGAAAATGTTATAATCGAATATAATACAACAGTCCGCAGTTGTCTCTCATAAATCAAAAAATTGTAACAGATTTACGGTATTTTTCCGTTTTTCTTTTGAGGATATCTTTACCTATCTTATCATACTTTATTTCTAATCGCTCACTTTTATAAACAACGTTCCTACATATTGTCACCGCTCTATTTATAAGATGGATCTTTGATTGCACTAATAAATGCGAGCTTTCTTGTTTTGGACTTACGATCTAAAGCGTAAAGTTAGTTCAACTTGGCGCGTTTCTTAAATCTTTTGTTTACGACATTTATTTGTGCTGTTGGTGTAGAGTATGCATGTCAAAAGAAGTACACAAAAGACAATTAACAAAAATAAGATAAGTTTGTTTTGATATGTCATATTACAAAGAAACATTCTTTAATGAGTTACTGTGTCTTCAAGCTAAGAGGATACGATATACATGTGTCTACTTTGGTTTTTTTTTTCTTGACTACAAATAGAACAAAAACAACAAAGAAAGTAGAATGAGGAATTTGCGTGTTGAAAGGATGTGTTGGATAAATATAACTCATATACATCTAGCTAATATAGTTCAAGAAAGAATCTATAAGAAACTCGTTTGCGAATACAAAATATTGTTGTTTTACTTTAGAACGCATAAAACTCTGCAGTAGGTAGTCTAGCGATACTGTGGTAAACGAAATTGTTGACACGTCGATTGTCTAAGTTCATTTACTGAAATCTGGGACGTCTTTGTTCTATGACAAGACGACAAATAACGATCTATTTTCCTGGTTAGAAGTTCTTGCTATTTTCTTCGAGGAGTTGATGTTTTCTGGATTTCAAAATTATAAGCTCTAGGATATTCTAATTGTGTCATGTTTGATGTTTTTTAAAATGTCTCGTTAGTAAAGACAGTCAGTATACTTCCTCAATAGATAAATTTGGAGTATGAATTATAATGAAATTTTAGATATTAAACTATTATGTTTCTTGTTTATTAAGAACATGTCTTATTGTTATTGAAGGTGCAACACGGTTAGAATCCTCTCTTATTTTATTTATTTACTGCATTTATTTAGAATTTTTTTCTGTAATTTAAATACCACGATCACAGTTTTTGTATAGAATAGTATTTACTATTATAAGCAATATAAGATTTTAATTTACATTTATTAAGAAAAATTAGACAAATAGCGTTTGTAGTTGGCGTAATATTTAATTAATACATTCTATCTACCCTGTCGAACGAATGTTTTGCTAAAGTCAGCTGTTTAGGTAGTTTGCACTAACATCAACCTCCTTTTCTCACAGTGTGAAAACTTTCATGATTTTATAGACACACTAAAAATAGTAACTGATTTTCACTTAATAGATTTTTGTAACCAACTTTTTTTTCTTATTGTTTACACTCGTTTTGCATTGATTATTTACATATATATTTAGCATGCTATACCGGAGATATAGAGATGAACATCTCTACATCTTCGGTGTAGCGTGCTAAACCAATTGCACCACGAGGCCATTGAATCCAAGTCGCCTTTACTGGCATCGTGACATCTAGGGGGATTTAAGGCGACTTGGATTCAATGGACTCGTGGTGCAATTGGTTTAACACGCTACACCGGGGATGTAGAGATGTTAGGTTCAAGTCCCCTCCGTGACCGATATTTCTTCGGAAATTTAATTACATTGCAAAATTGCAAGAAAATTCTAATTTCATCGTTAACTTTATTGCACAAAATTTTTTTGCAACATATTTCTAAACCAATTTATAATTAAATGTTTTTCAAAATTGTGTAAAAGAAAGTTTTGTCTTCTATCAGAATACATATCTTTCGAAATAGAAAAGCTTCTTTCAACATCCACGGATGTAATTGATGCATTTTTTAAATTTGCAATACATTCTAAAGTAAAATTAAAGTCGAAATCGTTTACTGTTTCACCTTCCAAAATTTTCTTAACTTTCTTCAATTTTAAATACCCCGCATTTTTATTTATCATTATTTTTTTAAATTTATCGTATATAGAATTACCTATTGTACCCTTAACCTTCTTACATAGCATATCAAATTCGTCTACTATTTCGACTGATTCCGAGAGCGACATCTCTTGTGTTTCTAGTTTACGAATGGAACTTGAAACAGAGCTATAATTTGACTTAATATACAAAAGGTTTGGTAGCAATTCTGTTGATGTTACTGTCGTTTTATAGCTTTTTAGAGCAATACAGTCCGCGATGATTTTAAGATTTACATTTTTTATTCCTTCAAAATTATCGGCGTAAAAAATTGCAGCGTCTAACCATGTACCCCATTTCGTAATAATCGGTTGAGGAGCCAACTTAACACTGGGAAGCCGTCCTTATAAAATTGGATTCGTAAAGGTGCTTTTAAAAATAGTTTTTTGACATTGCTAATTAAATCATTAAGCAAAGGAAAGTGATTCCTAATGTCCCGTGAGCTAAACAAGTGGTATGAATAATGTTACTATAAAAAATTTAAATTTTGCGCGGCTTTTATCGTGTATGGTGCAGCGTCGGATAACATTAGTAAAATTTTTTCACAAGGTATACTTCCAGGTAAAAAAAATTTGATTAACCTTCTTGAACGAATTGGGTAATTGTCACATTATTTGTTTTTTTAAAGTTCTTTACAATAAATTAAATATGATTTACCTACAATATCTTCATAAAGAGCTCCTATTAACAAATGGGCATTATAACGGCCACACTTATCCGTACTTTCATCTACCATGATATAAATAAAATTATTCCCTACCAATTGTTGAAGTTCTGCCACTGTTTGCTGGTAACAAGTTGTGACATAATTTTTTCGTAAGGTGCTTTCGTCAGGTATATTATGTTTGCAATATTTTTGCAGAAATGATTTCAAATTAACATTGCTTAATCTTGCTAATGGTATGTTAGACGAAATTAGTGCGTTACACAGATCCGTATTATATTCTTCTTATTCTGAGTTTCGTGAGGTTGATGCTGCACATTGATATATAGATTGCTACACATTGATGTATAGATTGCTGCACACATGCAGATCGCTTTAGTTTTTCACATTTTCCAAATGTGATGGAGTTTTAGCGTGTTGATCAATCAGGCATTTTCTCTCACAAGACACCTACAACAACAATTGTCATTTTATATCGAAAGTTAAAGAATTTAAAAACAATTGTAAAGCTTCTAGTAAAATTAAACTTACCAGTTTACTGCAGTCTCGTCAAAATATTTTGTCGCCATCCTTTACCAGTTCAGGATACGGTTTAATCTATAAAGAAATTTTGTTCATTATACTCATTGTATGTACGCACAAGAATTCAAAAACGTAATACAATTACATGCTGTTTCGGTCAAAGATATTCAATGAATGAATAGTTTATTTGGGAATTAATAATAAAACGTATTTATCACATCCCTTCTGCTAGGCGAAATTAAACATGTGCAGTTCTTGGAAAAAAGTATAAGAGAAACCAATGTAAAAGATTTATCGTTCTGAGAATTGTCCGTTGTCGATCTACATTAGGAATTACTAGGAATTTTTACTAATAGAAATGATAAGAAGAAGCCTATATATGCAATATATGAAGTTTTTATAAAAATATGCATAGAAATGCCTAAATATCCAATATATGCAATCCCTAATTAGCTCTAATTAATGTCAATTAGTGTAGTACGTCTACATATAGACAATAATTAAAGATATGCGAAAAATAAAATATATGCACTTTGCATATAATCCGGTCTCTAGGGATAAGTATTACCGAATGCAATATATAACGCAATACAGATATAGCTGAAAATTAAAAGCTATAGCAGTATCATATTGCATTTGACGATTTACACCTCATTTGCATGTCCACGGACTAGAGTGATTATGTCTTTAGTTTTGAGCACATATACGAACTATATGGAAACATGTTTGCATTAGGTATAAACATTTTCTATTTATACGTGATATCGTTTGAATTTGCCACATTTCATTCTACAAATCTAAACAAACTACATTGTTTGAATTTTTGCGGTAATTGCCATGACAAACTATAAGTCTATGTATAATTGTTCGTTAGTGGTAATACAAAATTTAAGCCACATTTTTAACTAATATATCATGCATCAGCCTTATTCACAACATATATTTCAGAATTATAGGGAAATGTGTATATTAGAAACGATTTAAAATGCACTATTGGTCATTTGTAATGTACATTTACCTGAAAGCCCTGTATATTTCGGTATTTATATGAAAAAGCATAGTACATGTAAAAAGGCACCTACAATCATATAAATATATATATATATATATATACGGTTGTAGCTTCACTATTGATGCTATGAATTTACACTGTCGAAGCTATAAACATCCATTTTATTTAACACATAAATTAATGATTTACGGATTCGTAAATATGTATTTTTCCATTACCTGAACAATGCTAGGCTAAATATTACCGTTTGATTATGTAAATAGAATGTAAAATACAGTGATTTCTTCCAGTGTAGATCGTTCGTCTCTGAAAAAGAATTAAAATGCCAAAATTAGGTACTCTGAAGTAGTGTGTTATTTTATCAATACGAACCAATTTCATAATTAGCTGTCAAAGCCGTCAGATATGAATGCCTTTATTTTTACGTGGCAATGATGTCAAGACTAAAAGATAGAAAAAATTTGTTGTCTCAATACTTTTGTGAAATTACTATAGTCTGAGTCTAGATCTTAGTAAATTTATTTTAGTCTATCCATAAGGGCATTCGAAATTATCATTCCGTATATCTAGCTACTTAAATATTTATATACATTATTGAACTCTAAAGAAGAATATGTTCTTGACATAAGTTGCTGATATTTAAGTCTAAATCAATAATACTTCACTTATATTTTACATACATGCTGATTTTTTTTATTTTCGTATTTGCGCTGAATTTTCGTCTTCAAATAATACAGTTTCCTGAACTTTAGTTTTTTGTTTCACCATATTATTTTCTGATAGTAAATTTAACAGTCAATAAAGATCTTTTAGCAAAGTAGGTTTAATAGTATTTGCGCGAAATCAAATCAGAAAGATACTAAAATTTTGTTGCGATGTGTGGGTCGGAGGTTTCCAACTTTCTTCGCCCACGATCCCGACAGACAGCAGTCCAGTCATGGTTTGGCGGAATTGAGGTGCTTACTGAGGGGGTGCGTACAAATTTGAGGAAAATTTGTCAACCAATCGCTCGTACAAAATTTGTCGAAGCGTATAATTAAATCAAAACTGTATTTGTACATATAACCACAAAACCTCATCATAGAATTACGGATTCTTGTATAATTAATAGTAAGCAATATATTATTATAATTATGACTTTATTTAATAGAGATTCCGCTATTAATATCATTAGAATATGTTGCTAAAATAAATACAAAATCGAAGTGTACTTCTTGGGCATGTCCGACCTCAATTTGAAACTGAATTGTTGTCGGATTTTCTGCCGCGTAGAAAGTTTGTAATGATCTGTACAACATTTCGATCATCTTATTGTGATCTTAATGTAATCCAGAAGTGAAGTGACTTCAAACTTCACTTCTGGACAGACTTACAAATTTTCTACACAGTGAAGAACTCAAGAACCGAAAAACAGCCTGGGCAAAAAGTCGGATGACTTTCATTATCCCACAAATATACACAGCTTGGTGTAACAAATTGTATGCCGGACGTTAAACGTCTTCTATAGCTTCTTCGCTAAAAATATTACATAATGCAACCAGTATTCTTCGCGGTGCAGACATTTATCGTATTTTCATTATTGTTCGTAAAGACGTAGTTTAATTGCTATTACTATTACTGTGATTTATATTTTCATTGTTATTTTTTTTTGGAAGGCTGTGGTGACCCATCTCGAAAGCCACGGTGGCTTATAGAACGTTTGGGTTAGATGATAAAGTATTCAGTTAAATATATCTAGTAAATGCCAATACTTTTTAACATAATGTTTGCTCGGTATGGATCCATTCCCTTTTTTATTTTGCCTCCAACGTTTTATGCTGAAATTCAACAGTTAGATGCCAGTCTTACAATAACGTCATCTCCAGTTTTATTTTTACAACTAGTATAAAAAGTTAACATTTTTGAAAGAATCTAAAGTAGTCAAATTGACCGGTTTAATATTTGATTTCGTGCAGCTTGATACTAAATCGAACATCTTAATAATAGAGATTCTTTCGCAATGTAGTTTCATTAGTGCTTGAATGTAACTAAAAGCATATTAACAATTGACGTGTTGGGATAATACTGAAAAGAAACATTTTGTTAATAACTATACTGCCTTTATTACAAACGTGCAAAATTGATAGAATCGGTATTAAATATGTATGTAATGTTGTGCATACATTATAATAAGGAAAATGTATTTTCGAGAAATATCGATATTTCAAGAACAACACTGATAAAAATGATAGTGGTGTTGTACATAATGTTTTAATACAGGAAAGTAAAATACGATATTATCAACAGTACATGTATCGTTTTAGGGTCTGGTTTCTTTCCTCTGGTTGCTGAGGTTTAGAGTTGTTTCTTCTACTGCTGCTGATACTTGAAGATTGGCAATTATTTACCGGGGACGAGTTTATGTACTTTGTTCGTGATTCGTTTGAGCGCAGCTATTATGGTTGGTTTTCGTATGAATAAGAAATAAAAAAGCAAATTACAATTTTAAAAAGATGATATTTAAAAATACGTTTTATAGATTTTTTTAATGCATTTTTTATCAGCTGCATTCATAAACAAAGGAAATTAGTTAGCACTCAAAAAAATATGTTAAAAAGATTATCCTGGTGTGTGCCATGGTTGAAGTGCGCTTCGCTGCTTTAGTTTTGTTACTCTTATCCGGATAAAACCTTGGTAACTTCATAAGTATTCATCATGTACCATAATTTATGATTAATAAATGTATTTTTGTTAAGGTTGTATTTTAAACTAGCTTTGCCCTACGATCTTGAATATTTTTTTGCGGAATGAAAATAGAAATAAAGAAGGCTGACTAACGAGCAGACTAACTTATTTATGTCGGTTCTTTAAGTGTTTTGTAAACTTTATTAGTAACCTTGTTTAAATTACATGTAAGTATTATTAATATATGTATGCTTGGCACTAAGCGTGGTTATTTAATCAATCGGAATTCATAGATTTTCTTACAAAACGTTTAATTCATATAAAATTATGGTTGAAGCAGCGTTCGAAGAACGAACTAGGAAAACTATTATTTACAAAAGCTTGTACAGATATTGCAAAAATTATTTTACAAGAAAACATGTCGCATTGAGAAAACTGCATTTTTTATTTCGTTTGGATTATCTTTATACAATTCATGCATTTACTGATATGAAGGATATTTTTAGTCAGTGATTTTGATAATGCATCTCGTTATATAGAACCACATATGTGGACCTGTAGAATAATTAAACTCTTATCAATTTAAAGTCGAATTCATCGCGATACTTTGGTCGATTAATCATTGATTATCTAACATAATCTAAGAAACGTTAGATCATGGTGAATATTAAAAATACTGATGCTGAATTTTAAAATAACTTCTTCATGCAGTAGCAACATCACTACTGTTTGTATGAACAAAATCATATTGTTTCAGGGGAACTCATATCACAATCCCAATTGTGGCAACATATTTTGAATAAATTTTATGTCTGTTAGTTTTAGTATGTACAGGTGTCGTTATACTTTACATAACATGTGTAAAATTGTACTACAATTCCTGAGGCTGTGGGAAGTCCTGAAACTTTGAGCATCCAGATCACCACCTAATTTTATTTTGTTAAAAAAAAGTTAGTTCTAGGTGAACATGCAATCTTGAAGTAATTGCTTCTGCAGATGTCTTTCCACCTTAAAAGTTTGTGTTGATACCTTTTTAATAACATTCATACAAAACCTGCAGAAACAAGTGCGATGATATATTTCGAAAGCAGTAGGCCATACTCGAAGCGAGATTCATACACGTACCGCGCAAAGTGCTGTGCTTATACGGACTTAGTGAAGAGAAAGGAGACAGTCCCTGGTTAATTGATGGAGTGGGCTGGAACTTGCAGTAGCAGATAGATGTCCTTTTTGTTGGTATTGTTGGGATGCTTATGTATCTCCAATATCCCCTTGATTTTTCTATAATACAGTGTGGACTATTTCGTGATGAATCTTTTTTCGAATAGAATGCTGTAACACGCTTCAAAATAATCTACGGCTGCTGCAGACAATGATACCTGCCCCGAGCTAAAACAACTTTGATGTTCCTTAACGCGGATTTCGGATTCATACTGAACCGCAATAGCAGGGAAATCTGTAAAACCTTCAAAAGGACAACGTCTCAATTTCGTCCTTAAGAAAAGAGAGAATGTTGACAATGTTTGAAAGAGGTTTGAATACTTATATACATAGGGGGAATGTAAGTGTTTGTTAATAATCTTTTGATATTACGACGTTTATAACCATTACTTTATATACGTACGTAACTTTTTAAATATTACTACAACTGAAACACAAAAAAATGGGTAAGAGGTATATAAATCCGTTGTCCCTACCGGAAAATTTCTTACATTATTATATACGGTCAAACTAACACCAAAATTAAACTTGTGTGGAAAATATTCATAACGCAGCTGCAATAAATAAGTTGATTTAAATAAATAATAAATTCATAAAAGTATATATATATATATATATATATATATATATATATATATATGTATATACACTGATTAGATGAAACTTCAATATAATTTTATGTTGAGTTGAACCTACTTATGCTATACTACCAATTATTAAGAAATTGGGTTTTAGCCTAGTTTTAAAATATGGTCATTAAAATGGTAACCAGCAATAGAACTAAATTTAATCAAACATTACATGGAAAGGTTATTAGTATAAAATTACGTCTACAAGTTTCTAGAAACTCTATTAATTGTTTTGGAATTACCTCACAATATTTTCAATTTCTTGTGTTACCAATAATTCTTAATATATTTCCTTTTAGATCCGCCATGATTTTTATTCTACTGACCAATTCTAGTTGAAATGAGTTTATTTCTTGTGGTTCTATTTAAAGTTACTAGGTAAATGTTTCTATCAAATATGTTTATACGATTTAAAAATGAACGTGCTCATTTACTTGAATACCCGGATCCAATATGTTGTATATTTCTGCTCGGTAAATACATATTTTATGTTAGATATTATATACCTGACTTTGCACAAATACTATTTTATGATGATAATTAACGTTCATTTTAATATTTTGCCTTTCTCTCCTCAGAAAAAAATGAGATAGGTAGTATTTACATAAGTGCATGTTATTTCTTTTCGAACGGTTACTAATATTAAAAATACTGATTTATACTACGTGCAATAAATAACAGCGTATTTATATCTTATAGGGAAGTAAATTTATAAAAAACGAACCTAAGTAATTATATGCAATAGTAACAAAATCGAATAGCAGATTGATTATGTTTTATGACTAAATGCGTTATCCAAGTTTAAGTATTTAATTTGCCTTTTTATAGGAATTATGTACATAAGATGTCTTGAAAGAACTGGGCTTCGCTTTACATATCTCATTAAAATAGAGCTTCGTGTGAAACATGATTTAACAGTGCTTGATTAAAGTTAGCGCCAAGTTTTGGAAGAAAATTAGTTTTATTAGCATCCTATGCATTAATAACAGACATTTATAAACAATTAGGCCGAAATGAAACAATTGTATGCGCAGTAATTTTCAAACTATGTAAAGGTATGGTAAATGTAAAGGTTTTTTGAGGATTGCGTGGGTACTTACAAGAAATTGTGATTCTTAGAAGTACTAAATGGTATTAAAGGAAACCCAAGCATTTCTCTTATCTGGCATAAAAGTATTTCGAATGGAGTAGCTCGTATATGTCGAAGATATAAAAATATAGAATCGAAAAGTAAGGCTTGCTGAAAAATACATAAGCATTTATAAATTTTGAAAAACTAGTTGGACGATAATATGAATTAATGGAAATATTTTGTTCAATGTTGAACTAAATTTCTGTTTTTGTAATAATATTTTATATAAAGAATTTGCAATGTAATTTTTTTTTCGTTCTTAGTACTACGTCAGAAATATTAAAGAAATTGGTGTTTGAATTTTATCTTATTCTATTAATGTGTAAATCTAAGTCAGTTTTTTATTATAACTATTGCTATTACGTGTTGATAAACAATATTTTTTTTTAATAGACCGTGGACAAATTTAACATGATGTTCAAGTATTAACAGGTAACTATGGTCAATCTTATACCAACAATATTTGTACCACGTATTTTAAAGTTAATGCACTACTGAGATAAAATAATCCTATGTTCAATAATACGGCGTACATGCATGCATATGCGCATTACACCTACTATTTCTTTGATTACTTTTGAACGTGATTTTTTTAGCTAAACAATCGTGCTTTGAATATACCTTAAATTAACAATAATAATCTTTTTGCAGTTCGTATTGGGTTACTTTGTTTAATTTATTTTTACCGTTGAAGGATAATCAACATTAGCCGTTTGGTGTTGTTTTTTGATGGTTACAATAGGTATGTATTTTACGAGTATTATGGGAATATTTTTTAATTTGCGTTCATACACAATTCATAACCTTATTTTTTTAAGAGTATCACTGCTAAAAAAATAAGACGCGTGATTACTTTTGAATAATTTGGCTCTGCTTGAGATATTAAACACTTTTATATGACGCATTTCATTTTCGTATATTCTAATAAAGTTTCCGTCTGGTCTTGGGCGTATCGCGTTTATAAATGATTCCACCACTTAGCAGAAGTGCTTATGTATGTCTATTTATTTCAATGTTAGTGCAATATGTTTTCTTTTTGTTTGTAATCGTGTTAGCAGTTCGTATTATTAGTTTCTTTCATACGAAACTGAAATCTAACTCCTCCCTCGTAAATAACTGATAGCACTACTTGTGTAAATTCTTACATAAAATTACAGACAGCATATACATTCAGTTCACGTGTCAAGGATAACACCTGTTACAAAAGCTCTTTCGTTTCTCTTTTAGTCTACAAAAAAATACCCTTCCAGGACCATAGCAATTTACAGTAGTATGTATCTCATATCGGTTTCAATACTATAGGTCTTTTTCAAATTGTATTGTTCACTGCGTGAACACAATCATTGAGTGGAGGTATGCCAATCGCTAGTCCCATTCATGAGAATTTAGTCGCTATGGAGCATTTTACAAAAACGCAGATGAAACGCATTTTCATCTTAATGGTAAACAGATAGAACTACCGTTAATGTAGTTCAACAAATTCAGAACAGAAACATGAAACGCCACTTCACACCCCAAAAATTACTGTTTGGGATGCAACGTCGGTCCAAGGAATTATCGGGTGGTACTACAGAGTTCGTACAGTAATCGTAAATTTCGAGCAATAAGTGGAGATGATTAACAACTTTTTTATGCTAGCCTTGCCAGATATTAATAGTTTTAATCGGAATACTTGGTTCTAGCAAGACAGAGCGACATCTTACAGGTCTAATTGATATCCAGACGCGGTGATATAAACTGGTCGCCATCACGGAGAATATACTGAGCAGTTTTGGAAAATTTTGCCTCGTGTTTAAAGAGTGTAAAATAATGGAAACACATTTAGAAGACATGATTTCTAAAAGAAAATAAATTTCCAAAGCTTGTATTTTAATAAAAAATGAACGATTATAAAGCGATTTTAACTCACATGTGGTCTCGTGGTGTAATGCTAGTACAATGCGCCGGTAACGCAGAGGTGGTGGGTTCAAATTCTGCCGAGACTAATATCCTTTAGGAATTTAATTACGCTGGTTAACTGCAAGGAAATAGTAATTCTATCATTACTAATACCAACGGTGGTTTAATATTGATATTAGTTTAATTGGTAAGAACTTGTCTTTAATATTATTGTGTCTGTGAGATATTACGATAACTCTACAGACATTGTGATATCTGGGTATTAAAAGTGATTTAAATTCACACACGGTCGCGTGGTGTAATAGCACAATGCGCCGGTAACGGGGAGGTCAAATCCTGCCGAGACTGATATTTTCCAGGTATTTAAAAACGTTGATTAATTGCAAGGAAATTGTAATTTTATCATATACAACTGTGTATCAGTTCACAACAGTGCGGTTGTTAAATTAATTCTAGATAGGTAAATGCTTTCATTAACAGTTCCAAACATTATATATTTACTTTAAGACAAAAAATAATTATGTAATTAGGCTGTAAATGCAGTTTCTGTAATATTACAAATATTATTACACTTAATGTTAAAATCTTTATTATGTGATATTGGTTTTTTAACATCTTCCTATTTTTCGATAGGTGGTTTTAAACTAATGATTAGCGATAGTGTATGTTAATGAAAGATTAAATTTTTACAATGAAAGTTGCATAGACGAAGTTTATTTGAAGCGCTGTTGTTCTGGTAAGTTATGTAGTTCTTAATGTCAATTTTTATGTTTACTGAAATACTGTTAAATACAAATGATTCTGGTATGGTTTGGTGGTCGGTTGTTCAACGGTAATGTATTCTTCTAGGATCGATCAAATTAATGGATCTTCAGAAATTGTAAAAACGTAATGACGCGGTTCAATAGTTATTATATAATTTGAAAATTCAATCTATCATTGGCAAAATATACTGTATCTAATCATTTTTAGTAGTTTTAATCATATACAGCGAAATCTCCCTTGAACGGACACCAACGGGACACAACGGAAGATGTCCATTCAGGAGCGGTGTCCGCATAAAAGAAATATATAGAAGATACAACAAAAATCGTGTTTTAACGAAAAATTAATATATTCAAGAAACTGGGACATTTAAATCGTATATGTATATAAATGTTCTAAAAATGTGAGCGTTTTGTCGGGTAGAGCCCTAAAATACAGGCCTGTCTCATCGGCATTATAGATGTCTCTCGGTGAATACCCCTTATTCAAAGAAGGAAATTTTTTTAAAAACGATGAAACATCTTCAGTATTAACCGAAGCTCCTTCTCCCGAAATCGCTTTAAAACTTATATTGTGTCGGACTCTAAATTTATTGAGCCAACCAGAAGAAGCACTGAATGTAGAATGTCCCAAAGAAGCGGCTATTTCTCTTGCTTTACATCGTATTACCTGACCTAAAGAAACAAATAAGTTTTTTGCGTTTTTGTCACGACAAACCTATTGCTAATCTCACTTTTTTTATCTATTTTAGAATTTAGTATGAAAAGAAAATCAACGCATTAATACAAGAAAACCTGATCTAAAAAAATCATATGCATACCTATTAAAGGAATTATGCTTTGCTAAGCTGCTGTAAACCAGTCATAACACAATTTGTCAATTTTAGTACCATCATCCGTCAAAAAGCTTCTTTTTTCATTCAAATTGCTGTTCGACATCCATTTGTTTAGAAGGATTTCTTTATGTTTAATTATATCTGCAGCTTGTGTTTTTCCAATATTAAAACGCTTGGATAAGTTCCTTACACTTAATTTCTCTTTATTGTAAACTTCAGCAATCTCAATTTTTTGTTTAAGCGTGAGAATTTTTCTATTTGGAGCCATTTCTACAATGAATGTGTCACCCACTGTGTCTTTTTCGCATAGACATCAGACTAATATTGAAAGCAGTTTCAATCGGAAGCGTACACCCAAAGAATAAGAACGGTAAATCCCCGACCAACTTGGGGAAGTCCCTAATTCACGCAGAAATGCACGTCGTAGGCTGTTTGTACCGAAAGATTAAAGTCGGCGAATCTCCGGTTTACTCGGGGAAGGCGTTTCTTGTTATTTTATTTTTTGTCCGATTGAGAGAACATTTTCTCATGTCCGCGTCCGTTCAAGAGAATGTCCGTCCAAGAAAGAGTTAATACAATGGCAATTATATGAGAGCCGGTCGGGGCCATGAGAAACTGTCCGTTTAAGGGAGGTGTCCGTGTAAGAGGGGTGTCCGCGAAGGGGAATTTCACTGTACAATTATGATAGATAAATTATAGGTATCAAATGAACTGTTTCCGGGACATGATAAAGTATATCAAGGGAAGGTTTTTACCTCTAGCATGGTAAACACGTCGAGATACTGTGACCTTTCTACAAGTGGTTTCGCCTCTAGCGTGATTTACACGTCGAATTACAGTGCCACTTCGAATCCCCTGTCTCTTTCTCCTGAAAAAGCTTCCTACGATAGAGGCGAAACGTGTGGATCTCGCCTTTTTCTTTTCTTTCCTTTGTTTCTGACCCTTCCCTTCTCTACCTTTTTTCATCCTTCTTTTTTCTATCGTCTCTTTTCATCGTTTTTCCCCTTATCTCCCTTTTTATTTATTTTTTTCTCTTTTCATGTCCTCTTCATCTCTTTTCTATTTCTTTGTTTTCTCTTACTATTATTATTTATATTGCCCTTTATATACAACGCAGGCTAATATCTTTTTTAGGCAAAGAGAGAGAGAGAAGCCCTTAGTATGCGTAGTAAGTTGCAAGTTGCAGGTAGTATAGGTAAATATGGGCGCAGTATACGCAAAGCGCTTTGCGTCAGTGTTTTTGTGTAATCACCCAAGGAGCACAAGAATAAATATTACAGCGGCTGCCAGGTACTTACATAAAACACCAGATTATATACGGCGCTGGACAAGGCGATACCAACAGACGGGAGCAGTAGATGATGTCACAAGATGTGGTCAATCTCGTACGACGACAACCAAGCAAGCTAGGGCAATAATTAATTTATTCAGTAAGAAACTGCATTTAGCATTGCGTTAAGGGGAATCTATATTGCCGAGGAGAAACATAAATATTAATTTAATGACTCTTAGAAGCCGGTTGCTTGAGCACGAGATTGCTTACAGCAGCATGCTACAGAAGCCACTGGTCATGGGCACGGGAAAATATCGTCAGAGACTGGATGAATGGGGTGTTTACCGAAGAATCATCTTTTAGGGCCCGAGTACCAGGAAGCAAATCGCATTACCGAACTAACTGTAAAACATGCAATGAAGGTCCGTGTTTGGGGATGTTTTAATGTTCGTAATTTTGAGACGTTATGCGTTCTTATCTGTAATTTAAACGCTTAGCAGATGGTGCAATTATACAAAAAAAGACTACTAACGTCTACAAAGGTCTAGCTTAAGAGTGGTGCTGAGAACTGCGGGCTATGTACGGGCTGGAAGTTGGAAAATCACATTACAACATTAGATTGACCTTCGCAGTCCCCGGATCCTCCGATCGAGATGTGTGCGCTATCATGAAGCGCAAACTCCGATGTAAGCGTACATGGAAAATAGAAGATCTATCTCGTGCATAAAAAGATACGGCGTTAATTACCTACCTCTTACACTGAAAATTTGGTTGCAAGCATGGAAAAATGTCATTCTATTCTGAATAGTAATGGAGGTTGGACGCTTTTTTAATTTAGCGCATATTAACTTTAAAGATGTTCGTTTTAAAAATATAAACACATTCTGTTTTCATTAAAATGTGTTTGAATTTGGGCCCTGCGTTTCTTGTTATATAGACTGTATTTTATCATGACATCGCCGAACTCCGGAAACAGTTCATTTATTACTGATTCTGGACGGAAATCTGCTTATTCATTTTAAAATGTAGGTACATAATACAAAGCCGCTAAGCCTGCGTTCTTAGTTGAGGAATATGACAATTGAAACGTAAAAAGTTTTTATCAAAGTACAGATAAAAGTGCGATGTATCTTTCCCCTAAATAATAGCATCTCTTGCCATTCTAATATTTTTTATTGCTAAAAGAAGACTGTTTATACGCAACAATCGTATCACACTTTAAACTATTGGGAAAATCCTTTGTGTCAATGCAATATCGCCCTCTTAATGTAATACTTCCAGCTTACTTTGACCTCATTAATCCTCGTTGACTTTGGATGTTGTGTACAATGTTAATATAACAAACAGCGAAGCTTAGCTGGTAAAGAGAAAGTAAACTTTATTGTTAAACCTAGCCGATTATTAACAAAGCGACGAAGATTTCTTCTCTCCAACAAGGATAAAGCCTCTAATTCCAAAATGAATTAGATGTCTTTAAAACTGTTTGTTTATAGCATTGGGTATGCACGGTGGGCGTTAAATTGATACAGTAACTTATAGCCGGTATGCAGGAACTCTCTCCCTAAAATAAACTATAGTACAACTGCAAATAGTTTGCTCAGGTGTGTTGATAGATGGTATTTCGCATGCTTAACATTTACTACACAGATATGTAACACAACCACATGTACTTAGAACAGAGTAAACATTCTTATTTCCTTCTCTAACTTCTCTTTTCGCGCACGAGAGTCAATTGGATTTTTTAACGGGAAAGTAACGCCCAGTCGGCATTGGCGAGATTCACATTTGGTGTTTATCTCGGCAAAAATAAACATTTCCTTTCCCGATAATCGAACCATATCTATTTTTAACTCTTTCAAATGCAGTCGCTGAGTTCTCCGAGCGAGAGAGATGAAATCTAGCTATATGTGTACGGATAAGTTATTATCTTACATGGTACAGTTATATGATGTACACTTAGATGATGATATAGGATTTATACTTTTCTCTTCATCTTGTAAACAATCCAAACGTGAAACAACAAATTTTAGGTGAGAGGAATGCGTTTGGATAGTAGCAAACACTTAATGTAATCTGATTCCAATGTAATTAGTCAGTTCAGCTTATATTTGTATAGCAGTTATATGGATAAAACTGTCTAAATTCATTTGGGCTAGTACTAGCTAAAAGAAAACAACATAGGAAAACTATTTTTCTCCGATAACAAGCTGCAATAGACTTTGCCGTTTAATTAAGGAAATTTGTACATATCGGTTAGCGAAAACATCTATGCTACAACAACGTATGTTCGATACGGTCGACAAAATCAAGTAAGGAGAATCACTCGCTAACGGTTTGTTCCCATTTATGGGAGGCTAGTTTGATATTTAAAAGGATGTTATTGTAATGATAATTGAATTTCTTTGCTATTACCAATGTTAAATTTAATTAAAGTTTTTTTTGGTTAATTAGTTCATTAAAAAATTCATGGCTCCGGTAGGATTTGAGCGTACAGCTCCTGGTCGCTAAACTAGTGTGTTTTACACTACGGAACCGTCTGAACAAATCGCTATTTAAATCGCTGTTCATGTCGCTAAATTTCAAATGGCAAATTTAATACGTTGATGTAACAGTGGCTGCACATGTGCCCCTGATATTTTAGGTAGACACGATATTTTAATATCAATGCCAAGTTGCATTATCAATTAAACCCAACGGAAATTATTCTAAATTATTTAATTGATAATACAACTAGACACACGTGGGGGTACGTGGAATTAGCCCCTGCACTTCCGCTTTTTAAAAATTTTACTGTGTTTCGTACTAAGTTGCTTAGATTTTATTTTTTCTCACAATATCGGAAAAGTGAGGGCTAAGTTTATGCTGCGGTAACCCTCTTAGTTTTTTTTTCAATTGTTAATAATGTCAGAGCATTATGCCTATCTTAAACTGATTTGTGCTGTAAAAAAGTTGTTGTGTGCTCGCCTCAGTCCTAATATATTTGAAATTAAGGGGAGACTGGGGACCCTTATTTCGCAGCAACCGCAATTTCATTGCGTATGCGAAAGTAGCAACAGATATTTGAGCAGCGCAGTTTTTGAGTACCGAAAGAAATCATGCACATTTTGTGGGTCTGTAAAGGACTGTTAGAAATACTTAACAAATAGTGCTCAGAATTGCTTTGATATTTCCTGCGTATTTACCGAAAACTTAAGTGCGAAAAAAATAGTGGAAATGTATAGAGAAAGTTTACTCAAATCCACTAAATGTTCGTTTAACAATTCGTTAAACAAGTCAACAATGGAGAACATAACTGCTAAATATCGGAGGCACTTGAATGGAAAGCAGAAAATGGCATCTATGTGCAAAGTGGTCATCACAGTCGGCAGATTCTAACTCAATAGAGAACGTGTGGGCCTACATGACGACCACGCGAAAACATTGACATATTATGAAGCGTTTGTCTTTCCATATTCAAACAATTTCATACACCTTAACTGAACAATATGCTAAAAATCTGGTAGAGCATGTGAAGAATATGTCATTTTATACTTGATAATCAAGACGATTAGCCATCTTACTTTGGTAAGTGCATGATAGTGATAATAGAGACCGGATTATATGCAAAGAAAAATTGGAATATATAAGCATCGATTTTTGAGAAAATTGCATAAACCTGGGGCATATATGCAAAAAAATTGCGACAATATGCAACATTTTTACGTAAAATAAATAAGAGCAGAAATTTAAACAATAACTTTGTTGCACAAAATTTTTTTACAACATATTTCTAAACCAATTTATAATTAAATGTTTTTCAAAAGTGTATAAAGGAAAATTTTCTGTTCTATATACATATGTTTCGAAATAGAAAAGCTTCTTTCAACAACCACAGGTGTAATTGGTGCATTTCTTAACTTTACAATACATTCTAAACTAAAACTAAAGTCGAAATCGTTTACTGTTTCACCTTCCAAAATTGTCTTAACTTTCTTCAATTTCAAATACCCCGCATTTTTATTTAGCACTTTTTTAAATTTATCGTATATAAAATTACCTATTGTACCCTTAACCTTTTTACATAGCATATCAAATTCGTCTACTATTTCGACTGATTCCGAGAGCGACATCCCTTGAAACGCAAGGGACTGGCTTAATATACAAAAGGATTTGAAGCAATTCTGTTGATGGTACTATCTTTTTATAGTTTTCTAGAGCAATGCAGTCAGCAGTGATTTCAAGAATTACATTTCATATTCCTTCAAAATTCTCGGCGTAAAAACTTGCACTGACTAACCATGTACCTCATCTCGTAATAATCGATTCAGGAGGCAACTTAACACCGGAAAGTCGCTCCTTATAAAATTGGATTTGTAAAGGTGCTTTCAACAATACTTCTTTGACATTGCTAATTAAATCATTAATCAAAGAAAATTGATTTCTAATATCTTCGGTTACACGATTGAACCCATGAGCTAAACAAGTGGTATGAATAATATTACCATAAAAAATTTTTAAATTATATGCGGATTTTATCATGTATGGTGCAGCGTCGAACATTATTAGTAAAATTATTTCACAAGGTATACTTCCAGGTAAAAAGAAATTTGATAAACCGTCTTGAACGAATTGGGTAATTGTATTTGTTTTTTGAAGTTCTTTACAATAAATTAAGTATGATTTACCTACAATATGTTCATGAAGAATTCCTATTAAGAAATGGGCAATATAACGGCCACACTTATCCGTGATCTACTATGATATAACTAAAATTATTCTCTACCAATTGTTGAAGTTCTGCCATTGTATGCTGGTAACAAGTTGTGACATAATTTTTTCGTAAGGTGCTTTCGTCAGGTATATTATGTTTGCAATATTTTTGCAGAAATGATTTCAAATTAACATTGTTTAATCTTGCTGATGGTACGTTAGACGAAATTAATGCGTTACACAGGTCCGTGTATTATATTCTTCTTGTTCTGAGTTTTGTGAAGTTGATGCTACACATTGATATATAGATTGCTGCACACATGCGGATCGCTTTAGTTTTTCACATTTTCCAATATGTGATGGAGTTTTAGCGTGTTGATCTATCAGGTATTTTCTCTCACAAGACACCTACAACAACAATTGTAATTTTATATCAAAAGTTAAAGAATTTAAAAACAATTGTAAAGCTTCTAGTAAAATTAAACTTACCAGTTTACTGGAGTCTCGTCTTTGTTCACTATACTCATTGTATGTACGCACAGAATTTAAAAACGTAATGAATGGTTTATTTGGGAATTAATAATAAAACGTATTTATCAGATCCCTTCTGCTAGGCGAAATTAAACATGTGCAGTTGTTGGAAAAAAGTATAAAAGAAACGAATGTAAGAGATTTATCGTTCTGAGAATTGTCCGTTGTCGATCTACATTAGGAATTTTTACTAATAGAAGGGATAAGAAAAATACTAAATATGCATTATATGCAACTTTTGTAAAAATATGCATAGAAATGCCTAAATATGTAATCACTAATTAGCGCTAATTAATTTCAATTTGTGTAATACGTCTACATATAGACTATAATTAAAGATATGCAAAAAATAAAATATATGCACTTTGCGTATAATCCGGTCTCTAGTGAGTAAGATGTGCTCCTAAGAAATATAAATAAGTTATAGCAGTGTTCGGCCATTTCCGAAAATAGGCCACGCGCTCTTGTGCTACAGACTGTACTCCTAAATGATATTTGTGTGTGTTTATATGATCATTAGAAGAAGTCCTTTATATTTACGTTTCAGTCAATACAAAAAAATATTATTTATTGTTCTATTAGTATTGCAGCAAATAAAGTATTTAAAGATCTATTGATTGAGGAAGCTTTAGACTATTTAGAAATAGCAAAATGTAGCCGATATATACTTTGGTTCTTCCATTGACGCTAGTAATTAATAACGCCACAACATTAATACACATTCAGTAATCGCTCTTCCATAATGCTGGTTTTTTTGAATATTTTGGCAAAATAATAAACATGAAGACTATGGAAGAAAGCACATAGACACATATAACTTGGTGCCATTGTTAATAGCAGAATAACATCTATTACAGATGAATAACAAATGACTGCCCAAACTCTTTTATATTGAGATAATAATATTGTACTAAAAAATGTCATATAATATTTAGCAATTTACTAATTATAGTAGTTTAGGATATTTTTTTTTGTATTTTATACTTGGTTAAAGATATTCTCAATTTATATGCCTACAAAATATTTCAAAAGTTGACTTAGTTGATTGGATTATGTTTCAATTCCACTTAAAATTGCCTTCAAAATCGTATATAATATAGTTATTATAATTATATGTATCTAAACTAAAGTAATCATAAACAGTAAATTCTAAATTTTTCATCTTAAACAAAAAATAGTTTTACAAATTAAGAACAAAATACAAAAGAAAACATTAATATCCTCCAGTACTAAGTTTCTGTGTGGTAATTTAAACAACGCCCACAGATAACTTTACGCAAAACTTAGCAGAAGAGACATTTATTTAAAAAAAATACAATTTAATATCCGCTTTCCCCAACAGTAATGGACCACAAAACTCTCTTCTTTTTTTTGTTTTGTTGGTAAGCGGCCCAACAGGGTTGCAAGTTGTTTTAGATTATGACAGGCAGGAGCCCTAGGTGTTGAAAAGTGTGTATAAAGAGTTTCATCTTGTTGCTACACCTCCTCGATGTAAAGAGCGAAGCGCCGTTAATTATTATAGTTATATATGGCTAGTGGTGATTATGCATACACTGTATATATACTATTTTTAATATATTATGTTGTAAAAGCTAAAGATGTTCTCACATCAACAAATTAGTTAAATTTTGCATTTGATAGGAGCAAATATGGTCACGTGAGTCGCATTTTTAATAAACATCCACTTTATTTATTTTGAATAGACATGGAAATGTCAATTGTCAGATACAAATTTGCCCACATCACAGTTGGCAATACTTATACCTACCTACATACATATAACTAACTTATTAAAAAAGTCATTTGATATAATTTCTTCACCTGCAATGTGCACCGGCAAAAGTACATTTATAACTATGAAGACAATTTTTACGTTATTTATCAATACTACACAAATGTGCTTAATGCAATTGTTTTATGTCAGCGACGTTAAAAAAATAACTCGATATATGTATATTACATTACATGTATTTGTATAACTATCTGCCTCTAATGTAGCACTATTTACTTTGAAGGAAGTCGTGTGCAAAAATAACTTGCGCTCAAAATGATATAGAATAAACAAATGGCGTGTTATCGTCGCAATGTATGACGTTATCACTTGAATCTGTTTATGTTGAAATTGTAAAAATTACGATGCAAAGGCTAACAGATTCTTCGCAAATGTCAAATGTTTATCTCTTAGAGTTCACGAACAGGGCAGCCAATTGCCTGTGGCTAGTGTCTGTGCGCTCTTCTAAAATAATACCAACAACCTTAGTTAATTGAACTAATACCTAAAGTCATAATAACTTCGAAAACATACTAAATTGGATTTTGCACTCTAAGATAAAATCATCACAATAATATATCGGTTGTTATTTTTATTTTTTTAATGTGCCATCATTGTCGAAATCAATAATCTATTACACGATTACAATTAATTCTAAAGAGGTATTAAAGATAGGAATAAAGTTGGTCTAATACGTATACCTACCTGCAGTCTGTTATATTAATGACATTAGTAGCAGAGGGTCTGTAAAAGTGAACAGTTGTTTTTATTTGTACACACCCAAGAATATTTGGCAAATATTACAAATGTAGTACACATAGCTATAAATTACAAGTGCACAGCACAAATTTCAGTAAACTGCAATAAAAAAATGCTTCTACTATATATATATATATTGCTACATTTTTATCATATTTTACTAAACTATTAAATCGCGCCTTACAAGTGGCAAAAAAACTTGCCACAATATTTATTACATTTATTTATACACTTTGTGAAACGTCATAAACTGGAGCACTATACATAGAAGTGTTCGAATAATGTAAGCACTCTGAATTTATTTATTTCTACTACGATACCTGCGGACATTTTTGTTATTGTAGTGACACAATTTAAAATATACTATTTTGATTAATATTAAAGGAATGCCATACACTACAGAGAGTCTGGGTTGACAAAAATATAATTCTTTTGCCTCAAATCAAAAATCATATTTTTTTAATGTATTTTAGACAATGATACTTTATAAAAGTGTCTTATTTTAGTTTTCATAAAACAAGGAGCTGGTCAGTTAGATATGTTCAGAATTATACTGCATTCACTTTAAGAAGAAGACTTGAAATTGATAGACCTTAAAATACGGGTTTGCCATTGGCTAATTTCTTTATATGAAATTTCTGTCAGTCGTCAAATTTACTTATGATTTTCGTGTCGTTGTTTCCTGCAGTTTTCCATGGTATTTTTTATCTATAAACAAGTTGTGGCAAAAATAGTTCTTTTCAGAGCTCTTTTATCCCATCATTTAATAGTTCAAAGTGCTATACAATCGATTATATAAACAAAATAATTTCTACTCTGCTAGTACGATTACAGCTTTGGTTCAGTATGGCTGAGGAAGCAGTAGTAGATGCAGTTGCAGGACCATCGAAGAACCTTCAAGGGAAGCATATTGGCAGTAGGCAGAGGCTAAATTGAAGATATAGTTGAAGAATTTATTATAACTACAGATGCAGATTCATCGACAGATACATCAGATTCTGATTTTGCCTAATAAATTAATATAATGTGTATAACACTTAGAATACTCTGATTGCTCATTTATACACTAGGGTGACAGAATAAAATAGACACCAGGTAAAGCGGTATAAATATGTAAACAGCTAAATTCTAAGATCGAATTAAGAACTTTCTATTGTCATTAGGGTAGGGGTAGATGTATCGGAAGGAATTCGTCATAGTTTAGTATCGTTACAACTATGCCTCGCTTACAAGGTTCGAGTGATATTAGCGACTTCACCCGGGGTCGCATCGTTGGCCAGAGTGAACGCGGCGCTTCGCAACGTGAAATAAGTATATTTTTAACTATTCCGTTGTCCCCACAGTTAACCGTGTGATTACACAATTTAAACGCAAGGAAAAAACAACAGTGGAGCCGAGACCAGGTCGTGCCGGACCTTCTGAAAGAACTAAAAGGGTGCTTGTGCGCGAAGTGTTAAGAGAACCGCGAAAAAGTACAGCTGAGCTTGCGGCAACTTCACAGAAAAGTCAGCGCACCGTTCTGCGATACCAACACAGTGGTCGTACGTGGATATGGAGACGTTCGTCACAGCAACTGGACGACAAATTTTTGCATCATACGGTGAAATACGGCGGCGTGAACATCATGGTGTGGGGCGCGATATGGTATGGTGGAAAATCGCAATTAGTAATCTGCGACGGAAATATAAATATATCCAAATATTAACAGAAGGACTATTATCGATATTCGACAACGCCATTTTATGTAAAGAAGACGCCACTTTTATGGAGGATGGATTACCATGCCACAAAGCAAGAACAACAACCACATGGAAAGAGGAACAGGGGATTCGGATTTTACCATGGTCAGGCCAATCACCAGACATGAATCCGATTGAGAATGTTTGGCACATAATCCAGACAAATATGGCGAAACGACCCCGAAAACTCAGCAATAAGGAAGAACTCGTGGCAGCTGTTACAGAAGAGTGGTTAAATATTCCAGAAGACACCATTAATCATTTAATAGATTCTATGCCACGACGACTCGCAGCACTTCGCGCAAGTAAAGGTGGATCGACAAAATATTAGTCTAATTTAAAATTTTTAAAATATTTTGCATATAAAACGAGAATAGTATCTTTTTTTTAATTAGTAGGTGTCTATTTTATTCTGTCACCCTAGTGGATCTTCATGCATTCCATACATTTAGTTAACGTATTTTATGTAATGTAGTAATTTTAAAAGAACATGTGTACAAATTGTATCAAACATGTTATCGAAGAAGAGAGTATGATGTATTAACTGGATAATATTGTTGAAAATAAACTTGAAGAATTTATCATAACAGCAAATACGCTTCGTCAGACCACCGTCACCAGAATCTGTTTCTAATATCCGTTAATATCATTTGCATAATAAATTGAAATTATTTGTTCACCTTCTACACTCTGCCCTTTGATATATAAATCAAATTCATATGTTTATTTCATTTGTTATTTTATAAATAAAATGCTAGCAGTAAAGAAATCTTTTTTATTAATTTTTTTCCAGATATGAAGAGAAGAAAACTATATAAATTTGTAATATGTCCAGTTAAGAGGTTGTTATAATTCATTAGTACATTTGGTATTCTATTGTGCTCATTGATATGCATGCAATTATTTATTGACTGTACTGTTATTAAAAATGTACATTAGTTTTACTGCAGCCGGCGTACAGTAGATAAGTATACTTGCAGTGCTGTTTTCTTTTCACCGAACATCTCATCTAATTTCATCATTCACAATAACCAAATTCTATGCAAAATTTAAGGATATTGTGTTGCCATGTACTTTGAAGCCACTCGATGGACTTAGATATAGTCCCATTGAGCCCTTTATGCATTGTTCATAATCAGTAACATTCTTCGTTGTTTGACTTTATCTTGTATATATTGACCATTGAAATTGATGGAGATTACCAACGGAGAGATTACTGCATGACAAATGACTTGGTGTAACATTGTGTATATAACCATTCATGTCGAAATTATATTTTCGATTCAAGTTTATCCATGGCAATATTGTTGTTTTAAAGTTTGTCATATGGCATTTATGTTCTCTTCAATTAACCCCCAAGTGGAATCCCATTTACTTTCCAACATAATTAAATAAGCAACTATTTCGGTAAATGTAAAATAACAATGAAAGGATACATCTTTATTGCAGTTGATGTTACTTTTACTTTATTATTGCGGTATTATTTTGCCAGGTCATATAACCATAATGTATTGCACATAAAATATGAAAAACTTTGCTATTTATACAAGATTACGATAACCAAACTTTGATAGTTACGATGTTGTCATTTGGCAGTTTCATCGGCTAAATTTCACCAGCGTAATACAGCCGCCGATCGTAGTGCTATCTACTACATTCTTAACGTGAATAAAGTATAGTTATGTTTCTGCAGTTGTTTCCGCGAGCTATGCTCACTGTGATAAAAAAGGATCTTTTATGAAGAAAACGACCACTCGACATCTAGTGATGTAATATTCGCTTAACGAAAATATGTAATCCTTGTAATTATATGGCGAATTTATAGACGCAGAAATACTCCAGATTAGTTTTAATCTGACATTATCTGAATGTTTTCTTAATCAAAACTTTACTATAACACTATTAGGGCTGTCTTTTTTGCAACCTCCATTCGTGCCTGTAAACAGTCACGCGAGCGTTCGTAAACTGAAAACATGGATGGAGAAGAACAGAGCTTCCAAAGTACAGAGGAACTTCAAACAACGTCATCAACCATCCCAACTCGCTAGCGGAACATTTTAACCAAAAGGGCTTGGCAGGCTCGTCCATAGACACAACAAATACATCAATTTTCACGGTGATTGTATAAAATAGTAACCGAGCTTGTACATAACCTTTGGTAGTAAATTCATTTTGTTATTTACATGTGTCTTGTTTTTATGAAATATGGGAGGTTGAAAAAAACAGCCTTCGTACCTCGTCAACCGCAGTGACTACACTAACGGCACAAATGTTCAACGTTATAAAATGCTGCCTTTAACCATGTCCCCCAGCGAATAAAAACCGGTTTTGATTTCAGAAATACCGCTTTAGAAGTTGATATTAACGCATTTACGATGTGATAACATTTTCGAATTATTTCGGCGACAAGATGTATAGTTTACATGTTATCTGTAAGAAGTTACCAGACTCATGTTTGCGGCACCGTCAACATTGATTCTTTGAAAGGTGAAATTTTTGCCATGCATAATTTTTTAATGATTTTCTACGCAGTATATGTTAGCTTAATCCTGTTTGAGTTGTGAAATTAATGGTGTTTTGAGGAATATGGTATAGCATTTAGAGAAGTACTACGATTCTAGAATGGGATACAAAAAAACCTTGAAAATATTGCGACGTTGCTTTATATATAACTAAATGTAGAATGTATCTGTGCGTTATGATGATGCTTGTGATTCACTTATCTGCATTTAAAGTGATCCTCATTATTTCTGTTTATAATCAAAGATATGCCGTATGCATAACCTTGAATATTTATTTGCTCGTAATCTTATCTTATTTGCTATGTTTCAGACATGATTGATTGTCAGTACGTTACTTTTTTTGATAAGCGTTTACGTATGAACAGCTCATGTTTCCATGTCTGCTTGCACTTCCTATATAATGAAGTCCTGTTCTATTTCGGTGCCTAGATTCTGCGCGACTGCACTTTTACTAGTTTTAATTGTTATCGTATTAGTACTACCAAAATACTAAAATTAAAAATAACATGTTTAATTTCAGTATTATTGGAACAAATTATAGCTCTGCGCCAATATTTTGTAAAAATATGGTATCCTTCACATCAATGTTGTTTAAAGCTTCTGTAAATATTTCCTTGTTCACAAGACAAGGCGTAGATATTTAGGCGGTAAAGTTTAGCCATACCGGCGACAGGTGAATTAAAAATGTAGGTCCAACATATAATGTAATATTTACTTCATTGGTTAATTCCGTCTGTGTTTCTTGACTAGATGCATTATTAATTCATAACGAGGTTAGATTACTATCCGTCTTTAAAGGTTATCTGTTCTTAGTTTTTTTTGTTTTATTTTTTGGCATGTTCTAAAGTTTGACCTGGCAATAACTTCCGCAAATATTCGTATTGTTCACGTAGTATATTTGATTTGGTTTCTATATAACTTTAATTCCTTCACTGTATCTACTAATTTTTGAAAAAACAGCTGAACAGTAGCTGAAACGTCTAAAAACCTATTTCCGCGTACTTGTAGATGGTACCTACTATACGTTTACTTAAATTTAGCTGCACATCTCACAATTCCCTAGCAACCTTTGTTTTTTTTTTTCGCAAAATCTGTGTATTTCTCGATACGATATTATTAAATATCGAATCATGTCCACACATTAAACATAGCTTTTTATTTTCGTAGAAGTCCTTCTTCAGTTCGATATTTCAGAGATATCAAATTCATATTTACTAGCTAGCACTTTTTCACTCATTCCACCTTTTCAACGATAATTACCATTTGTGTTATTTCTCAAAAAATGTGCATCAGTGACTTAAAAATGAAATTAGTATTCCTGAACTACATGACTTGAATATTGAAAGTTATAATTTTGATTTGGCTTAAAAAATCCAAATTATAGGAAATCTGAGTGATGGAAGCTAGAATAACTAACACATGGGCTGAAAAGTCCCGGGCCTAACAAAGAAAACACGGTTTTTTTTGGTTCAAAATTAGCTTTATTCATCAACGTATTCTCCATCAAGAGCAACGCAATCATTCCAGCGCCGCTCTAACATTTCAATACCACTTTTGTAGAACGATTTATTTTTGCCTCAAAATAGGCATCAGTTTCAGCGATAACCTCTTCATTCGTGCGAAATTTCTTACCGGCGAGCATTTTTTTGAGGTCTGCGAACAGCCAGTAGTCGCTGGGAGCCAAATCTGGCGAATACGGTGGATGTGGGAGCAATTCGAAGTTCAATTCATGTAGTTTTGCCATTGTTTTGATTGACTTGTGACACGGTGCGTTGTCTTGATAAAACAAATTTTTTTTCTTTACCATATGCGGTCGTTTCTTTGCAATTTCGGCCTTCAAACGCTCCAATAACGCTATATAATATTCACTGTTGATGGTATTTCCTTTCTCAAGATAGTCGATGAATATTACACCACGCACATCCCAAAATACCGAGGCCTTTCCAGCCGATTGTTGTGCTTTCGGGCGCTTTGGACGAGGTTCACCAGTTGCTGTCCACTCAGATGACGATCGTTTTGATTCCGGAGTGAAGTGATGGATCCATGTTTCATCCATTGTCACATATCGACGCAAAAATTCCGGTTTGTTACGTTTAAACATGGCCAAACACTGCTCAGAATCATCAACACGTTCTTGTTTTTGGTCAACAGTGAGCAAACGCGGCACCCACTTTGAACAGAGCTTTCTCATAGTCAAATGCTCATGCAATATAAAGCCAATACGTTCTGTTGATATCTTTGCGATGTCAGCTAACTCACGCAACTTCACTTTTCGATCATTCAAAACGATTTTGTGGATTTTTTTGATGTTTTCTGGTGTTACCGCCTCATTTGGACCTCCAGTGCGTTCTGCATCATCGGTGTCTCTACGACCACGTTTGAAGTCCGCAAATCAACGTTTTATTGTTGTTTCTGATGGAGCGGAAGCCCCATAACACTTTTCAAGCCATTGCTTCGCTTGAACGGTATTTTTGCCCATCAAGAAGCAGTGTAAAATTAAAACACGAAATTGTTTTGGATCCATTGTTTTGAAAATAACAAAAGTAGCGTGACTCTTAGCACAATAACTCACAAACTAATGAATAGAATATCATGAAATTTTAACAGCTGTCTTTTGAAGGTTAGTACTAACCGAGAGAAAGGTGACTGCAATAAAACTAGCGTCATCTATGTGTTAGGCCCGGGACTTTTCAGCCCATGTGTTAATATAAATAAGTAAAAAAATGTGCATGTGTATATTTGCGTTTCTTGTAGTCTAATTTGGTTGCTAATCAGAAGCTGCAAAAGCAACATTACATACAAAAGAGATAATCTCTTATTATACTTTTATATTAAAAAATGAATTACAATCTATTCGCAATTTATAATTATATTTATTTGATGATGCCGAGAAATATTTTATTTTCGGAAATTGTTCATGACTATGCTAAGCGGGTTGGATACTGAAAAAAACATCACCTAAACAATTATGTAAGAAAAGAGAAGAAAAATAGTGGTACAATAAGCTTGTATGGACCAAGAACTACAACAATCAAGAGTCCATTTTATTTCTTGTAAATAACACTTATCAAAAAATTTTAAATTTTGGACCTAATTTCGTTTGGATTTTAATGAAGGGATTTTCTGTTTATAACACATCTTAATAATTACTTCAAATTCTTAGAATTAAGAATGTGACGAAATATTACTTTAGCTGTTATAAACAACTTCCTTCTTAATTTGGCTTCAAATATTCCATCGCTTCCTCTGCTATTTTTGGCAACTTTTTTCGAATATACTGAAAAGTATGGCCTCCGTAATCGTTAATACAGTTTTTCAGGAGCGTCAGTTTTATGTGTAGGGATGGTGTTTCCTTTTCCACTAAATGCTGATTTACTGTCTGCGAAAGCCGTTTCGTAGTTGTTACTCCTTCTTAATGTTATGCTTTTCCTGTCACGACTGTCCCAAAGCCTTAAGTACAAAAAGTGATAGTATTTAGTATAACCTGATTGCATGGCCAAAATAAGTGCAATAACTTATCCGCATATATGTTCCAGGGATATTCTTTATATTTCACCTTCGGTAATAACATTTTATGTTTCTTTCATGGAAGCGCTAAAACTTATTGGAATGGAACGGTAAAGGTTTCCACTATGTAACAAAACTGCTTTTAGACCGGACTTTGACGCATACATGTGTAATATCTACGAGCATAGAGTATTCAAAATATATATATATATATATATATATATATATATATATATATATATATCATAGGGCAAATTCCGTCCGTGCTATAGAGATCACCAAGATTGTTATGCCCAATTCCTCTTCCTTTCACTACGAAATGCAGTTGCCGCAATCGTAACTCAAGAAGTTCTACGTGAGATGTTGGCAGGTTTACATTCCACACCAAGACATTTAATTGAAACAGAGTAACTAAACATGGAGTGATGTAGATGAATTAAAAATCAGGATCTGTTGCGTATTGAATACTTACAGATTTAGTATTATCATTAGTTGTGCTTTCTTTATCAATTGGAGATTGAGGAACTGGATAGTACTCGTCATGTGGTAGCAGGCAATTAGATTAGAAGAACAATGTAAACCTTGTACTTCCTTGCGAATGACATCACCTTTGTTGGCGAGTGGAATGAAAACATATCATAGCATCAAATCTTATTTTACTTTCTTAATATTGGACAAAGGTTTTTACACATCTAAAAGAATGCCTAGAAAATAACACCAAGATAAGAAAACGCTGCAAATACAGCTTTCTCATGGTATTAGTGAAATCAATTCATGAAGGGATATAGAACGCTAAGACACGGACATGTTTCTGCCTACCCGGCGTCATCAGCGTGGTTTCGAGCATTTTTTTTGCTAAATACATGTAATTCTCTTGCTGCTTCCATCGCCATACTTAACCCTACGATACAAGTGAATATTCCTGGCGCTAACTAGTGCCAATAGAAAGAAATACTGTCCGCAAAGTCAGACAGCGAAAAGGCGCGGGTACAGTTAGCATAAAACTGCTCGAAACCACGCTGATGACACCGGGTAGGCAGAAAGATATCTATGTGTTAGCGTTTTATGTCTTCACATGTCTCTCGTGAATTGATTTCACTGATACCATGAGACACAGCGTTTTCTTATCTTTGTGTTATTTTCTAGGCATTCTTTTAGATGTGTTTTAAATACGTCATGGTAAGCCTTGAGAAATCATTCACATGTGCAGTTTCCCTATGCACTGCCCTTTGGTGCGAAAACGCCCTCTCGGGACTAGCAATCTTAAGTGTTGCTCGGGAGAAGGCTGGGGAACTGTACCCGCTTCTATTTGCTGTCTGACTTTGCGGACAAGCTTTTTCTTTCTTTTGGCACTAGTTAGCGCCAGGAATATTCACTTGTATCGTAGGGTTAAGTATGGCGATAGAAGCAGCGAGATAATTACATGTGTTTAGCATAAAACTGCTCGAAACCACGCCGATGACGCCTGGTAGGCAAAAACATGTCCGTGTGTTAGCGTTTTATGTCTCTTCACGTGTCTTTCTCGTGAATTGATATCCGTAATACCATGAGAAAGCTGTATTTACAAAGGTTTTTATCTTTCATAGGATAAATCCATTTTAACTTCTTAAAATGCAAATGTTGTTCCTTCAAGTTTATTCTAAAAGAAAAGTGATAGTAGAAGTAATAAATAATTCTTCTCAAAATGTTAAAGATGCGCATAACAATTCCTTCTTAATTTAAAGTTATCATAAACATATTTCTGTTCATATTCTTATCCAAGCTGTTCCATATTTCAAAAGTTACGTAGGTAGCAATTTATCAATTTCCGTTGTTAACATTGCTATATACACTTCGCATAAACAACTTTAATGCTGCACATACAAATTAACACATTAATATAATGTAAACAATATACATATGTTACTTTTTACTTTCTTCTGCTTTTTAGTATTCGCATGAATAATTTACGGTCGGCCTTCATAATTACAAATAAGCGATATGAAATGACATATGTGTGAACGGGTGTGTATGAACCAAAACAAATTCTGTTTTATAAAATTATATTTTACACGGCAACGTTAATTCCTGTTAGACGCATATAATTGCTTAATCAATAAATTATTAAATGCCTGCGTCGGTTTTTTTTCTTTTACAAATACCTATGTATTTTTGCAATGGCAATTGTTTTAAAAAGTAATTACAACCGTTCGTATAGTTTTACTGTAAAACACAATATATTAAGCAAATTTCGGCAGAAAATAATTATTATTATCTTTACAATCAAAAAGTTGCGCCACGATGTCCTGTGAAATAATCGTAGGTAAAGGGATCTCTTAAGGGAGTGTACTATGCCCCCTTCTTTTTCTAATCTATTTTAATGTAGACTACACTATTCGATGCCCGCTTATTCAGAAAATCCGTATTAAACTACGCCAATGATACAACCTATTTCATACATAGATGATGTAACCTTCGCCGACAGATTTTTTTTAAACACTTAAGCTGTAAACAATAATAGTTTGTTCATGAATGAACAGAAAGTGTATCTCGGATTATTTAAAGCTTACGATCATCTCATATCTTTAATTCTTGATATCGGTACTTACGCTACAAGAAGCTCTGTGAGAATGTTAGGTATGATCTATTGAAATGGAAAAAATATATTGACAACTTATGTCAAAAGTTGACTAGTCAGTGCTTCGCTTTTAAATGTTTGACTATCGCGTACTGCCAGTTGTGTACCACAATTGTTGTTACACTACTTAGAAATACGCCATTATTATTTGAGGTGGAATTTCAGAACTTTTATCATTTGAAACAGAATTTTTGAAACCACTTTTGGTCTCACATTCAATCAAATTTGTGAAGGACTTCGGAACGTACAATCTTACAATTTACGTAATCTACGTTTCTGAATGCTGCTTATCGCATAACTGCACAACTGGAAAAAAAACTAATTACTGTTATTCGAAACATCATTTATCTCTAACGGAGAATAGTCCGGCATACGAAAATCGTAAATGTTTTAACACATTACCTACAAGTATAAACATTTTTCAGAAACACATTTATAATTGGTAGTGTGGTTTATTGCTGTACTGATCTTCGGGATTACCCTTAACTAAGAGACTAAACGCAGTCGTTTGATAACCTGTTTCTTTTCTCTTTTGTCTCATCTGTTATAAGCTTTAACCATTTGCGGTTTCTACAGTCCAAATTGCAATAAAGGTTATTATAATAAATCTTATCCTATGTTATCCGACATTCCATTTTAACAATAATTGAACACGTTAAGCTGGGAAAATGCATAGCTGATATGATTGGGACCAATATAACTAAAAGACGTGGCACAAAAGTACCTTGTCAGAGCATCCCAGGGAACCTTGGGGTGACCGTATTGATGATAGTCTAACTTTCTTTTTTTCCGAAAGAAAGTACCAAGTACTGTACTGAAAGTTGTTTAAAAATTAACTCATTTTAGGCATATAAAAATGTTTATAAAAATCCTGTAACGTTCCGTTAAAGAAATCGAAATAGTGCATATCAAATTTTGTAACGGTTAGACCATCTTCTCGAACTAGTTAATCTAAGACTGACTTTCGATATACTGTGGAAAATTTTCAGAAATACTTAATGAAAAAAGAATTATATTACTACTCTATAATTTAAGACATTATGGATATGCTGCATGAAAAAAGAAAAGATATTCTTGAGATGGTAAAGTGAAGATAAAGTTTTCAGTGGAATGAGTGCCACATCCGCTTACTATGGAACAAAATGTTGTTGCAAAATGTCGCTTAAACATGTATCAGCGCAATTCAAAGAGGTTTTTGCGGCACAAAATCTCAAAATATTGGGCTTTACCTAGCGAACGTGCTTCGAAAATGCAAAGGCATTACCATCAGCAGAGAAAGTCATGGCCACTGCTGTTTGTGTATCGCTTTTATTATTTATTTGGAAAAGAGGGAAACGATCACAGATAAGTATCATCTTCCATTATTGGCCAGATTTTACAAAGGATTAAAGAATACCTTCATTTGGCGAAGACATTTTGACATTGCACCCGCCAATTCGTCCGCTGGTACAACAGAGATTGATCGGTTTGTTCTACGAATTGGTGCCGCATCCGCCACTTTCTCTTCTGTGAAAAATGGCTGGCTAGAAAGAAATTCTCATCAAATAAAGAAATCATTCCCGGAACAGGAAACTACTTTCCAATCTTAGAAAATTCTTACTTTTTGGAAGGCTTAAAAGTTAGAATTTCATTGGGTATACTATATCGAGCTAGGAGATGAAGGAAAAACGTATGCAAAGTTTTGTTTTTCTCCAGAAAGTATTTGCATTTTCATTTAATCCTTGTATGTGCCATTTTCCGACTTTCATTGGCTTTAGTCGTAAACTCGTTACTCAACTAATCTTTAATGACGAGTGTCGTATTAAATCTGTATCAAACGGTGCCCTCTATATAAGGAAACGGCCACATGAAAGATACAGAGGGAATGAAATATCCAGAGGCTATGATGCTGTGGAGCAACATTTCCACATATGGTACTGCTCAGTTACATTTTGGAGGGGACAATGAACCAACACCAATATATTTGTAAAATGTTGAACGTTTTCTTACCATATTTGAATAACAATGAAAAATTTTGTGGCATTCTAGTGCTACTGGATCTAGAAATTTGTTAAGCTACCTACCTAAAGGGAAAATTACTGAAATATTCTTAATTACATTAAGAGCTACTGGAAGCAAAGGCTATATACATAACAAAAGATACGTTATATATATGTTATTTTAAGAATGTTTTTTCTTAGTTTCTCACAAAATCATAAGTTTCTTATTGAATACCTTTCAAAACATGTTTATAAAATATTAAATGAAAATCTAAAGTATACGATTATTTTATTTTTGTGCCCTGCATTTTTTTTTTCTTGTAAAGTAGATTAAACTCTGTGTTTTGCGAGTATTTTACATCAACTCGATAAAATAGTAGCTTTGTGTTATGCCTACGATACATGCAATCGCGTTTATAATCGGTTCCGTCTTAGATCAGGGCTAAACTGGAGTAGCATTTCCTCTTTGCGAACAGCAAACGATAACTTTGTGTCTTAATCATTTGTTTGTTCGTATAGAATTAATTACGCAACACGACGATAACAAACGTATTATTCATGCTGTTATTTGGTACATTGTTAGTAATTCTAAATGTATGCGTCGCGGAGCTTGAAGTTTCCGAATAGTTTTACGCTTATGAGGAATCAGTAAAATATGCGTTCAAATTTTCGCGTTGAGGTATTCTGCGTTTTTGCCAAATTAACCAGGTGTACTTTTCAACTGTAAATGAGATCATAACGTAAACGAATGTAAATTACTCGTGAAGAATGATAAATAATTTTGAAATATATTCTCTTTTCTTAATATGTTAGTTGGAACCCGCAATTTCTTTCCAGGTGTTTATAACACACTTGTATTGGGCGTTGGTAGAAGTCACTTTAAGACATAAAATAACTTGGTAATGGCAAGCATCGCCAATGGCATTGCATTCTAGTGCATACTTTTTGCAAATATTGTATATAATGTAGATTAAAGGAAAATAATGAACTTTCGATATAGGATAAAAGAAGTAATATATTTTTATATCAAGATTGCGAAATACTAGTAATACAACTTTTGGACATGAGATATTCCTAATTTATGAGGATCTGTAGAAAATTTGTTTCAAGACATACAGTTTAAACTTTTTGGCAAATTTAGTTTTGACAAATAATTAAGTAAAATAAATTGAAGACTACTAAGTTATGTCAGAAGAACGAAAAAGTAGTCTTTAGTTATACCAAGCAAATACAATATTTTCCTATTTCAATCTGAAGCAAGCAATTTTTCCGAACACCAACTCTATATATTATCTCTTAGACACTAAAAAAATGAGTTCGTCCACTTCGTTTTGTTAAAGTAAAAATTATAAAAAGATATATTAATTATATCATGTGTTCATCAAATTATAACTTGTATATAAATGTAATAAATACCTGTTCATTAACATGAAATTAAAATGCTTGACTATTGCGACTTCTAGGAATTCTTTTAACGGAACGTCGATGTGTAATGTACCAGATGTATGCATATGTTTTCTCCGTTTTTCTGCTAAAGAGAAACACGTTATTTTCAAAGGAAATTAACTTTTTATTCAAAGTATTGGCCATTGGCTTTTACACATTTCACCCATCTTTCAGGTAATTTATGGATATTTGCTAGAAAAACTGCTTGACTTTTGCGGCAAACCATTCGTCGAGGCACTTTCCAGCTTTCTCGAAATTCCTGAAGTGCTGCTCTGCGAGAGCGTACCCCATTGATGCGAAGAGGTCATAATCAGATGGCGTCAGATCTAGGGAGTACGGCGGGTGCGGAAGAATGTCCCACCCAAGCGATTTCAAGGTGCGTTTCACTGGTTTTGCCGCTGTGCGCGACGGTGCATTGTCGTGTAACAAAATCACTTTGCCATGTATTCTAGTCCATTCCGGTCGTCTTTAAATTAATCATCTGTTGGCGATAGCGTTGTGTATTAACGGTTTCGCCGGGCTTCAAGAGTTCATAATACACAATACCGCTCTGGTCCCACCAGACACAGAGCACAGTTTTGTTGCCGAAGCGATTTGGCCTTGATGTTGAAGGACCGACTTCGCCAAGTGAAAGCCACGATTCTTTCCGCTTTAAGTTTTAAAAATAAATCAATTTTTCGTCACCCGTCACAATTCGATTCAAAAATGATTTCCTTTCGTGGCGTTGAAGCAGCATGTCTCAGGAGGCTGCGATTTTCTATTCGACGTTCATTCAAACCGCGTGGGACCAATTTGATCTTTATTATCTTTATTGATCTTCTCCATTGTTGGTAAACGTCTGCTGATTGTTTCTTGTGGCGCATGTAATGCTTCTGCTAATTGCTGTTGAGTTTGAGTTGGGTCATCATCCAATAACTCCTGCAATTGCTTGTCTTCACATATTTGTGGTTTAGCAAAGCGTCTCTCACATTGACATCATCACTTTTAAATTGTTGAAACCACGTCACACATGTAATAGATGGAGCGAGTTCACCATATATTTTTATCAGCAAATGATGGCTTTCAATTGCCTTATTTTTTGAATAAATAAGAAAAGTAATGCGTGCCGTAAATGATCTTTTTCAGGCATAAAATTCAATTGATTACTGAACGATAAAACAAAGACGCTAGCTTTTGGCAAACTCAACTTGTGTGTGTCTGTAGTTTAAATGTCGGACGAACAAAATGGCGTATGTGTCGAATTAATTCGCTGCCTATTTTTCGCTGGCGCCGTGTCTTAGTTAAAACGGAAGGAACTTTAGCATACACCTGGTATTTTCTATATACGGCTACGAATGTACAATACCACAAGCTATATTCTATTCACCGTGAATCAACTACTAAATTCTATCTTGTATTTATTTTTCAAGATTGTCTTCGTCAATTGTATTAGTAAAAAATTTAAAAGTTTCAATAGAAATACCCAAATTATAATATTGTAATGTAGAGACCGTTAAAGTTAATTAACGCTAATTAACTTTAATCATTGTAATACATCTACATATAGACGTAAAATATAATAAATAAATGAAATAAAACATATGCACTTTGCGTATAATCCGGTCTCTAGTAATAAGTTATAATAAACAGTCATTTATCAAAATCATAAACTCGTTTTAAACCCATTCTAAAGAAGAAATGTTACATTAACATTTTTTTTTATTTTATTTACGCCGCAACGCGCCGAGTTAAATCTTTAACGGGAGAATAAAGAATTCACTACTGAATTAAAATACCGCAACTTATATTTGTTATTGCTTATTTTAGATTAGCGTCTCATAAGGAACAGCAATTAAAAACATTTGTTGATGAACAGCAAATTGAACCAGGCTCTTGTAAATGTCATTGCCGGTGCTACAGCGTTCTCGAATGGATTCACTGCATTTTGTGTAAAAATCTTTACTGTAGAGTAGCTCTGTATTCAGTTGGTAAGTTATATACTGATTATAAATTTCTAATCTATGTAACTTTCGCTAAATATTTTAATCGAATATCAAAACTCTCTCTGTTAATAAAGACAGAACATCTGTTCGTTCCTGTGTGCCCATGTACATCTAAATATGACAGTATAATTTACTATATAATAAAATTATTATCATTACAACTAATTTTTATTTTCTAACGCTTATTAGGAGCCTCCTCTACAGGGCTCCCGTAAACTACGAGGACGACCTGAAATGTTTCCGGAATCGGCAAGAGATATCGCTCGAAGGTTGAAGTGGATTCATTTGTCGGCAAGGGCAACCTATTTTACGGCAACTGTCAAAATTTCAGACGTGTACTGTCAATAGTTGTTGTTTAACAGTGTCTTTTATGTAGCAAGTCAGGCAGTTTTACAAAAATGGATAAAATCGAATTTCGTGCAGTGGTAAAACACTTCTGGATGGCTGGAAAAACGGCCACGGAAATTCAAAATATTTTGCTAGAGGTTCATGGCAGATCATTTTCGACCATTAACTTCTGGGTGAGCGAATTCAAACGTGATCGCAGAAAGATAAGTGACGAACCACGCAGCGGACGTCCAAAAATCGCTATCAACGACGAAATGGTCGACAACATTCATGATGTCCTGTTAGCCGATCGCCGATTGAAGCTGAAAGAGATAGCAGAGACAACAGGCATCTCAGAAGAACGCATTGGCCATATCCTACACGAAATTTTGTATGAAAAAGCTGTCATACAGCAGGCCAGGATCCAACGCAATCCAACGGATTTCTTCTTGCGTTTCGTAACCGTGGATCAGACGTGGATCCACCACTATATACGGAATACCAAAGAGCAGTCGAAGGAGTGGACCTTTCCGACCGAATCGGCTTCGAAGAAAGCAAAGACAGTTCCATCGGCCGGAAAAGTCATGGCGAATATTTTTTGGGATTCCCAAGGTGTGATCCTCATCGACTATCTGCAGAAAGGAAAGATGATCATGGGGCAATTCTACAGCGGTTTATTGACTCGATTTGATGCAGTATTGAAGGAGAAACGGCCTCGTTTGCAGCGGATCGTTCATCCCGCATCGTCGGGGCCAAATTGATAAGTTGCGCTACGAATTAGTCTCTCATCCTCCATATTCACCGGACCTAGCCCCCAGCGACTCTTTCCTATTGCCAAACCTGAAAAAAACACTGGGAGGAAAGAGATTTGCCTCAAATGAGGAGGTCATCGTCGCTACAGTTGGCTATTTTGCAGACTTTGAAACATCCTAGTTTTCCGACGAGTTGAAGAGATTGGAGCACCGTTTGAAAAAGTATCTGGATCTTTGAGGAGACTACATCGAAAAATAAAAAACCATATCAATACCGTGTTTTTCTTTTCGATTCCGGAAACATTTCAATATCGTACTCTCGTACTAGCAGTGTTGCTATTAAAGGTGTCTTTTCAAATTGAATGGATAAGAATCAATAGAATTATTTACAAATATGTATATATCTCCAAAATTAAGGCTAATGAAATATAAAATGTTCTTAATTCGCTGTCGTATATAAACGAATGGTCAACTGTTGCATTATTGACCTGTTCCATAGATGGTTTTACGAAATCAAGGTTCCCAAAAGTCGTCAAGATATACACGTCATCATAGTTTAATAACACCGTATTAATATAACGCAATACCCCGATAAATCAATTAGAACCTAGCGAAAGAGGTACTAATCCTCTGTATATGTTAATAAATAAACTTGCGTCTATCGCTTTTTCGCTGTGATTAATTAGATCTATTTACACATTGACAACGTTATGGAATAATTTATAAATCTTAATAATAATATCTTTTAAGGCAAGAAGTAATTTGGAAGATAACTGGTAGCAAATATATATAAAATAGTCAATTGGATACTGTTTGACCTTATTTGACAGGAGTTTTTCGATCATCAATATTGATTACTGGCAAAGACTAGTATTTTATGAATGGTTTTCAAATAATGATAATGATTATTGATGCTGAATAGCTTTGAGTCACTTTCAACAAGATGGTCCCAAGAACTCGTACAGTGGGTGTAATCATAAACAACAGCCTATTCATTGGTTAGCATGTGAATTAAAAAAATTACCTCACTATATTATTCGAGCGCCAACGAGACAGCTATTCTATACGAAATATACATTTACGAATGTATCATAGTATGTATAGTTAAGGAAATTTGGAAACTACCACGAAAATCGCTTTTATGCATTATTCTTTAGAAAGAAATACTAAAGTTGCAACTAATCTTGGAATATCTACTAGACGACACAGCAAGAACTACCACAACTTTTGCGTGCAATTTTTTAGAAAAATGTGCTACAAATTATACTACATACAACTACAATTATGTCAGTAGGAATATTATTTTTGGTATTGCTTTATTTATTTGGACTATACGAAAAACAAATCTGTTTCAAAATTATTTAAAACCATTTTTTTACGATAATTGTTTCAATGTTATCACTATAAAGTGATAAGATGAATGGAACTTTTACTATTTCCGTTAATCCTCCGTTTTCTTTTTATTCATCACCAAGTGATGATGAGCATATGAATAGAATTGTGTAATTTCTCCTATAAGAAACTATGTTATGCCATGAAGAGATGTTATTGTTTTGAGAAAAATGAAAAAATAATTTTAAATTTGCAAACTCATTATTCTTGCCATCCAAGTTCACTACTCTACTAATTTTTGGTAATTAAGGTGTGTACAAATGAAATTTAAAGCGACGTTACAACCACTAGCAAACGCAAATTGTGTTAATAAGTAAATGTGTCGCACTCTATGTCGGACATGACTTTCCATGGATTACTTTGTCTTCGGGTTTTTCTGAACACCCGTTATGTCTGTTACTGCCAATTTTGGTAGGCCGAAAATACTTTTGGTTTTCTTCTAACTGAAGCCTATATTAGAGAGAAAATAATTTTGAAAAAGCCCATTAAAACATAAAAGTGTTTCGTGGGCAGTATATTTTAGGATTTGCATAATGTTGAATGCAAATATTTAACTTACTTAGAGATATTGAATAAGAAAACTGTTCATATTGCATCACTGTCACCGTTCACCAATTTTTTGTGAATACCATGCAAATAAATCATTTTTTTTCTTCTAGGTATGTTAATAACAAGGACAGTAGGACCATTAAAAAGGAATTGGTGAGTGAACAAAACCTATACACATATTATTGTGAATATTTACGCGACCATGTACGTAAATACATGAAAGATTAAATTAATGCACACGCGTACATATACGAACTGGATACTAACAATATTAAATATTTAATTTGTAAGTATGTCAGGCACTCGCAATAGAAATATATTATTCAAATGCCTTAGCCATTTTGCAATCCGTTGTAAAGTGGCTCCGACGAGAAACGTTTTTCTTCACATCATAGTTTTAATGTGCGCGAGCTGAATACAGAACTATACAAGTATATAGGTGCACCATAAATTTGCAAAGTATCTTGTTATTCAACAGTTTTGAATTCGTAATTAACTTGCAAGTTAAAATTATCGTAAAGATTCACCATGAGTATTTGTATTAACAGTATTATTTTTTGGATATCGTAAAGATTCGATTTGAAAGAATACAATGTAAATAGGTTAGACATTAAAAAACACAGAAGACGGAAGTAATACAGAAGAAAAACAAAATTGAAATGAATACGTAGACATTCACGGTCAGAGTCGGTAAAAACAAAATTGCACAATGTCATTTAACTGCGTAACCTTTGTATCCAAATTTTCCAAAAAGTGGAGTGGTAAGACAGCCCACCTCCTTCCCTCTTGCTAACTTGTGGATGACGGAAACTAGTGTCATTGGAAGAAACAGTTTTTATATGTTGCATATTAACTTGTATGTTGACAGTTTCATTCCATTTCACTTGTCACTGAAAATGTTGGAAAACTGCATGTTTTTACGTTTTGATACCTTCATCTTATGCAAAATTTGAAGAATCTTCATGTATGTACTGTTTGTTTACAGGCTGTTTTACATCTGAAATCTAGATGAGTTACAGAGGCTATTACTTGCAGCTTTTCTGAAAGAGGGAAATAATGGTTGATATTGTTACATCACTTTTATCCATATAAATCAAAATAGAGCAACTACTGAAGTAAAGATAATTATTATCCTTATTTAATAAAAGTATTTAGAATAAATAAGCGTCCAAGTATTAACCCTAGATATGTAACACATGGGCTGAAAAGTCCCGGGCCTAACACATAGATGACGCTAGATTTATTGCAGTCACCTTTCTCTCAGTTAGTACTAACCTTCAAAAGACAGCTGTTAAAATTTCATGATATTATATTCATTAGTTTGTGAGTTATTGTGCTAAGAGTCACGCTACTTTCGTTATTTTCAAAACAATGGATCAAAAACAATTTCGTGTTTTAATTTGACACTGCTTCTTGATGGGAAAAAATACCGTTCAAGCGAAGCAATGGCTCGAAAAGAAACAAGAATAAAACGTTCGGTTTGCTGACTTCAAACGTGGTCGTAGAGACACCGATGATGCAGAACGCAGTGGACGTCCAAATGAGGCGGTAACACCAGAAAACATCAAAAGAAACCACAAAATCGTTTTGAATGATCGAAAAGTGAAGTTGCGTGAGTTAGCTGACATCGTAAAGATATCAAAAGAACGTATTGGCTTTATATTGCATGAGCATTTAACTATGAGAAAGCTCTGTTCAAAGTGGGTGCCGCGTTTGCTCACTGTTGACCAAAAACAAGAACGTGTTGATGATTCTGAGCAGTGTTTGGCCATGTTTAAACGTAACAAACCTGAATTTTTGCGTCGATATGTGACAATGGATGAAACATGGATCCATCACTTCACTCCGGAATCAAAACGATCGTCATCTGAGTGGACAGCAACTGGCGAACCTCGTCCAAAGCGCCCGAAAGCACAACAATCGGCTGGAAAGGTTATGGCCTCGGTATTTTGGGATGTGCGTGGTGTGATATTCATCGAGTATCTTCAGGAAGGAAATACCATCAACAGTGAATATTATATAACGTTATTGGAGCGTTTGAAGGCCGAAATTACAAAGAAACGACCGCATATGGCAAAGAAAAAAAATGTTGTTTCATCAAGACAACGCACCGTGTCACAAGTCAATCAAAACAATGGCAAAACTACATGAATTGAACTTCGAATTGCTTCCACATCCACCGTATTCGCCAGATTTGGCTCCCAGCGACTACTGGCTGTTCGCAGACCTCAAAAAAATGCTCGCCGGAAAGAAATTTCGCACGAATGAAGAAGTTATCGCTGAAACTGAGGCCTATTTTGAGGCAAAAAATAAATCGTTCTACAAAAGTGGTATTGAAATGTTAGAGCGGCGCTGGAATGATTGCGTTGCTCTTGATGGAGATTACGTTGATGAATAAACCTAATTTTGAACCAAAAAAACCGTGTTTTCTTTTTAGCCCATGTGTTACAATGTAAACAGTTCAAAATTTCCAAGCTAGTGATAACTGTGGAGTTTTAACTTAACTGGATATTCTGAGATCTAACGAAATACTACATACTGCCTAAATCTCTCTATTAAATCGCCGTTACACTTGTGCTCTTAATAATTGAAATATTTTCAAATAAATGTAAAACGCTATTTTTATTTTTAACCATATGCTTTGCAAGAGCAGTTTCAAATCTTTTTTCTAAAAAAATTACAGCTAAAACATTCTTGATTTTAACGCATTCTCCCTTAGTGTTGTGAAAGTTTGCACATTCTCTCTATGTGGTATTGATATTTTACTATATAAGTAAAATACATCTATGGGAAATTCAAATGTCGGATAAGATATTTCGTAAAATCTAATATTATTAACTAATTATTTTGATCAAAAACTTTGAATTATAAATTTAAATTTTCAAGTCAAATCTAGCTAGAAAATAACGTCCCGTCTTGCCTAACTTTATATTTAGAAGTATAAACACGAAATAATAATTTGGAATAATAAACCATCGCTCTCCACTCTAATAAAGCTCGATCATGGAAGAAGCAAGCTCATTGCGTTTGAGCACAGTACATAGGAAATTTACTTTAACAGGATTTATATTAAAGGGAGTACTGAATCCCATTACTTCTAGCTGTGCCCACAAGTCTTCGGTCTGCGCGCCATTGAAAATCCTAAGACTTGAACATGTTATGTGTAGCTAAGGATGAGTTTTCCAATTTAAATTATTAGGAAAAAATGTACTCCAAAATACTGCCATGTCTCTGTAAAAATATAAAGGTTAATTTTTTACACCAAAATGCAATTTGATGCATCCACATTTACTGTTCCGCATAAAACTTATACCTTATGGTTACTAAATATATCGCTAATATGCAAAAGTGTTTTGGAGAAATATATTTATTAATTTATGTCCTAATCACTGACTCAAAGATATATATTTTATCTTAGTTGTTTGGTTACTATATCGGCCCATTTACTTCTTTCCAAATACCATTCTACAGTGTAAGGTAACAATCCCATATTTTTTATTTTACATTAGCCAGTAAATATGTGAACATTTTGTAAGATTATAACTTTATTGTGAAAATGTTGTTATATAAAAAGGCTCATTTCCAAGTAAATTTAATTGAGGTAATGTTAAATTCACATTTTCAGTGCAATATTACATTATCAAAGATCGTAGGCGATAATGTTGTTGATTCCTGATGTAAATTCACAATATTTACAAATCTTTATTACGTTTTGGCAAATGACACTTAATTATTACATTCATCTACTTCTGAAATTGCATGCATTTCAGTCTAATTACTACCTTTTAGATTTTTCATGTTCCCTAATATTTAGTTTATAATGCTCCACCCTGTGGAAATCAAATTTCAAATTATCTATTCTATCTGAAAATATTCAAGTTGGTTTTATAACAAGATTATAGATAAGTTCGTGTGTTTAAATATCCATAAAATTAGATCGACAATATTTCGACCAAAATGTACCTGCCCATACATTAATTTTAACAAATCCTTGAGCGTGTACTATATCGATAGCTAGCGACAAGTGTGCTTGTTCACTATTCCACGTAGGTAACTTTATCGAAGAACATAGTATTTGCTGAAAGGTTCCTACCTTCATCACATCTTTTACTGCTATAACTGTTGAAGGCAAGGAAAGGTAAATATTCTTAAATTATTGATTAGATGTTTTAGAACATTACCAAATAATTTTTATTTAGAATACTTACGAGCTACTTTTTTGCCACCTTGAACGCGTATATGTATTATTAAGGATCATAAAATTTTCCATGTTTTTTGTATCAAAATTTCCTGGGTGCAAATAATAGCATCTGTAAATTTGTACACATAGTCAAATCATATTTGCACCTGCATATTTATGCCTGACGCTTTAATATCAAACATGTTACATAAGTATCAAAATTTACTAATATATTGTAAATATTGTTTCACCATGGCAAACACGTTAATCAACGTATAATTTTAGAATTTTTCGTTCGCGTACGTAATGTGTAGATTACCATATTGAATTTGTGTAGGTTTAAGTTTATTCTAATCGGCGTGTTGTTATTTAAATTACCGTCATATGATGTCATTTTATGTATCTTTTGTTAGCGTACTAGAACATATGGTATTGTTTTGATCATTCGCTACCTGTCACTAGTTGTGAAATTACTGCTTCTCCTTGCATTTATATGAAACTAGTACATTTTCATTATTTCTAGTATAAAGGAAACGCACGATTGCAAATGCCTTTTTATTTACTAAAACTACACCTCCACTAAATGATTACTTTGTATATAATTTCGTTTTGTAGTTTTAAAGTCGGAAAAAAAAAATTCCTGGAAATGTTTTTATTCGATTATAAACATACGTCAAATTCTATTGCACAAAATAAGAGCAACTAAAAAACAATTAACATTTAGGAAGGCATTCATATTGTCCATGCATAAATGGTGTTTAGTGCTTTAGACGAGTTATCTTCGGATAAAATTAGCGTGCGGGCAGTTTTGTACCAGAACTCAGATACTACGAAATTCTTAAGGGGGATTATTGGATATCGAGATATCACTTTTTGGTTGCAATGCTTTAACCTTCTACTGCACACAGTGTATTAGCGCTTATTTTATTTGTTGGTATGTATATAAAAGCCTATACTAAGTTAAATGTTATACTATATATTGCAATAAACAACTGTATGTGTTACAAAATGAAAAAGAAAAACTATTGAAATTCTTTAAAATTTGCTTTGAACAAACTACACTTCTATAGTTCCATATGAACTTCTGAACAGAATATTTGTTTTTTTTTTATTCGAAGATTCTTAATATCTTCGGCAAATTATGTAACGAAGTTAATGCTGAACTACAAACTTTCTTCCTACTTTTTCTTCCCTTTGTTCTGTTCCCCTTCTCTTTTCTCTTTCTCTTTTCTTTCTTTTTTCTTGTATTTCTTTTCCCCTTTTTTTCCTTATATTCGTTTATTTTCCTTTTTCTCCATTCCTGTCTTCCTCATCTCTTTTCTTTGCTTTCTTATTATTATTATTTATTTTTCCTTTTATATACTTTATCATGACACGGTCCAATTCCTAAAACAGTTCGTTTATTATTGGTTATTCAGCTCTTGTTTCTCTGGTCTCTTTTCGTTTCGCCTTACGATACACACATAACCATGCTTTATTTTGTTTACCGTTGTGTCATGCCATTTTTTTTCAGAAGACTTCTGTTATTAAATTTATATGTACCTTCGAGGAACAACTTTAGACATATTTTACTATAGTTTAAAAACTTTCAGAACAACAACTACATACGTTTTATTTGATCAACATCAATTAAGCTTCTGATATGTTTTTCTCTTACCTCTCTACAGTATTCTGCTTTAGCATTAGCATCTATAAAATGATTTTTTATATATGTTTTTGTAGTACTAGGCTTTTATATTATTCACGTTACAATGTTTTGTACGTCCCGTTTTAACTATAAAGACTATTCTTCTTCTTCTGTACAATGTTCAGTAAAATATAAGCAATACATTTCGGACATTCTACTGATTAAATAAAACATAACCTGATAGCGTTGCTTTCTCTTATCTTTCCACTAAAACCAAACATTGTATTACGAAAAGTGACTAATACTCGAAGGGGTTAATTTTTAAATTATTAGTAGTTAAAATTCTTTGACGCTTGGATCATATACTTGTTTGCATTTTGTTTATCACCAAATTGAACACCTCAGTTAATTTTAATGTAGCCAAACATTTACTTGTGAAGTAGCATAACATTTTAATCGTTTTTATTTAAAGTTATAACGCAAAGGTTAGCTGTACTAAAAGGATCGCTCCTAAATGGGAAACAGAATATCTCCGTTGTTTATTTCCCTTTCATTTTCCAAGCTTACACAGTAAATTTTTGAATGATCGAGTAAAATTCGTTCCAACTTTCCCTGAAAGGTTTTCGTGTACAATACAATAAGTATTAATTAAATACTTATTTACTCTTTATATTTACCTACTTGTGGTTGCTGATAAAAAAAATAATGGTCCTTGCACTTATAAACCAATTTGCTACGGTACGAAGCAAAAATATTTTTAGTAAGGATTATATTTTTAGTAAGGATTATGTTATTATCAATTTGGATAAGTTTCAACACCAGAGCTCGCTTTCAAACTAGTTAAATTTAGTTTTGTAGTGAAATTCAGAAAAAGATTGTATAAATATTTTGAGCTTTACTTCGTCTAAAATTTAATGAAGAAAAGCATAAATTACATCACAATAATATTTGCGAACGGATTTCGAAGGTCTTTTGTGTGAACGCAGCACATTTTTTAAAATTCTATCATCAAAGTAATTTTACAGTCGTATTTTATAAATGTCTGCCAACATGAATTAAAAATATATAATCGTTTGACAAAAGTTTATAGAAAAGTATTTTAAAACTGTGAATCTTAGAAGATACAGTTTTTGATGTAAAAACCAAGTCGACGACCTACAAAAAGGTCTTTAAGGCGTTCATAAATAGTAACTGCATGTTATTACAGATTTTGATTAGTTAAAAAACTCTTCATTTGAAACATTAATGTATTTTAAAATATCTCATGTAAGGTTTATTATTGAATTATGCAACTGTTCAAAATCAGTTTAAACCACTAACACTTTTCTATAAGTAATTTATTAATACTCGTAATCTTTGTTTATATTTAGTGCTGTCGCGTCTATTTTTACCAACATGTTTTTCAGTATTGACGCAAAGCCCCGTGGATTACTTTTTATCAGAATCAGATGAAATGTTAGTTTCGGGTACAATCCGATGATTATAGATATTTATGACACGTAAATGTATTGATATATGTATAGATATGGCTTCCCGACATTGGAGTAATTTATTCAAGAACATGCAACATGTATTACAATTTACTGTCGAATATTAATCTAGGTTATGCTGATACTGCATATATATATTTCTCACTGTATGATATGGAATTTTTTTGCTGTTTGAATAAAAAATATGTGATGAAAACTACCTTAAATGTTTTTATAACAATTTATCAATGCAGCAGTTGAGCAAGAAGAATAAAATTAACATTTACCAAAGAAGTCAATGAATATCTATAGCGAAATTTACTAAATTAACTATGTATTAATTAATTATTGTAATTATCAATTTAATTAAATAATAATAATTTTTATCGCCCAACAAATTTACCAAAGAAAAAAATACAGTAAGGGAGCATGGAATGAAAACATGACATTCCAGTGCATTTTAAGTTGTAACAACGATGTAAGTAAACAAAACTGAGAACACAAGGTGAAATTTTTACAATATTCTTTAAATACGAAAAGGAATGTAAATTATAGTCGCAAATTTAATATAACTGAGATTTCTACACACATGGTTTAGTAGCATTTTAATTAAAACGTTAGTACATGGTGGAGGAGCATAAAAGGTATCAACAGGCTTGTGAGTATATTAGAGCACGATAAGACATCATGATTAATTTGGTAAGAAACCTATCATTGACCATGCTCTCCTGCGGTGAGATAAAGAATTGTGTCTCAAAAGCAGACTGACATAACCAGTACCACGAGGATAGATACGTCAAAAGGTACTTAAGAAATCATTTTTGGACTCTTTAGCTAATGATAGTAGGCATACCAGTATATGTAGACGCAAAGGGATAGCACTGGCTTCAATATACAATCCCTGGAAAAATGTTTACAAAGTCGAAACAAATTGATTGCTTTCATGCGTGATGAAAATGACAACTCTGTATCAAAGAGCATACCAAGATCCATATATTGGTTTATTTTTCGGATGGTAGTATTAAACACAGTGTAATTTAATATCATAGGCTTAGAGGAATGAGTGTAAGTGGGTACTGTACATTTATTAACATTTATTTGAATACTATTAATGAACTTTCTTAATTTGGTTCATAAGATCGAGAAGAAATATTGTTTTCATTTTTTCTTTGCAATTCTTTGACAGCCCGACAATGAACTTTTGTCATTTGGTGATGTAAAGCGTTGAAAGCGTTACAACCTTTAAAATTATCGACATTACTTTGTAAGTTCAGAAAAAAAATATTTTTATTTTCACCTCGTTGACGTTCCGACAATGAACTTGCGTCGTCGTCGGTCAATGTTAAAATAGGCGATATTAGCATTAAGGATAGTAATTAACCCTATGGATGGATATCGTAAAATATTTTCATGACCGTTGTTGCACTTATAGTATACAACTTATACATCGTAAAATCGTTGCTAATTTTACACCCATCAGCTTAGTTGTAGTGCAGAATGCTAAGTAAAAATATTCCACACAAAAGAAATAATATATATTTAGAGGAAAATTGGTTAACTCGAACTTTTTAACTTATTTGAGGTGGCCCTAATTTAATGGATTACGACTATATATGTGTGTATGTAGGCAATGCATGATAAATAAAGAAATGTACACACAGTACTACGTACTATTAATTTCAGCATTACTTTCTAGCAGTTTATCAATTTGTTTATCGTAAGTATAATACGTTCAGCATGCCGAAACAAAATTAGAGTTGACTCTAGTCCAAAAAGCAAATACGTTTTACTCACTTATAGTAACACGAAGTAGGAAAATAGTTTTTACACTTCTAAATATATTTCATCTTGGTATTCCTTTGTTATTATGACAAGGAAGCTACCGGGATGATGCAATTTACTCAGATTTTAACTACGTCTCACCATTCATTTGAACATATATAATATCGTGGTATTTTAAATTATATTGTATTATAAATTCAGGCTTTGGGCGATTAATTTATTTGGTATTCTAAAATATGATAATAGTATGCTTATTTTTATCGTTGCTGGATATAAAGTCGGGAATAAAGTATATCACATCTGCAATGATATTTCAATACGCTGAAAGAAAAACTGTAAAAGTGCAAAAATGTATGTTAATTTTTTACCATCAAGTAGATGCAACAGCACGAAATACATGCTGTTGTAGGTAGATTCACTTTCTAAAAATACTCTAGCAATTGTTACGTTCTCCTGGTTTGAAGAACAACGCCGCTGTACCCTGCTCGTAATTTCCTAAATTACTTGATCAATACTTACTTGTAGAGTATGTTCGCTTATTTACTAGAGGAGAGGTTGTACAGTGAAACTCAATGCGCATGCGCAAAAAAAATATATTTAAAAATGAAATGGTTACACGGTTCCCACTCTTGCCTATGTACATGTACGATGTACGTAAGATATATAGATTTGCAATAATTGCAGTTATTCGAGCTCTCTTATACATGTAATGTACATTAGCATTTGTATATGTATTTTCATTGGTAGCAACATAAAGTAATGCCTCAGCATGTACGTTGCAACGCTATGTCTTAATTCTGTTTAAAAGGTTAAACTCTTATATGCTTCCGCTGAAGCTTTGTCAGAGGCATGTACTAATGCCTCTATCTGTTTGCATGTACCACTACCTTTTTATAGGGGAGCCAACCCTATTTATTTCTTAAATTTATAAGCGCACCTCGGTGCTATGCTTATTTATATGTCCCTTTCCGGGAACCTAATATACTTTCCTTGTTTTAAATTTGCCTAAGGGACTTGGCCCTGTATTATTGGCATGTATTTGTACTTGACCAAATACGTTTGTTATATTCACATTTATAGGGGAATCCACCCTATCTCTTAGAGCTTGAACGCCTGGTCGAGGGCGACAGTAGCGATAATAGCCGATCTCAATACAAAAGTAATGTCACAGCTACCCAGGCGTTCTCGTTTGAAATATTACGCTATGTGCAATCTTTAGCTCTCTACTCTACTGCGCCCCAAAGAAGGAAAAATCCAGTAACCAGCAAATGTGCGAACTGCGCACCGACAAGTAAAACGGAGCGATGATGCCGACATTACATAAGAAAACTGGCCCGTGACACTCGTCCGCTACGACGAGCAACTAAATGAAAAATTTCTAAGTCCCGATACGACAAGGACCGAACAAACGTACAAAAGACAACGGGCGCTGCGGCCGCAACGACCGTCAGCAAGAAGCGGAGTGATCGTACTTGTAGAGGAGGTCTATACATGCGCGCCGACAATCTCACCAAAATAATTTCCGACACAAACTTAACTGAAGACTAAAAATATGTATAGACGACAATGGACACAGTAGCCTCGACGTACGATGATAGAAAATCGAGAATTTATACTTATTAAAAAAATCTATACATGTAGTCCGACGACGTTACCAAATGACTACCGCCAGAAATAAATGTATAGACAACGTCCTCGACGATTCCCGCCAAAACTAGAAAAACTTAGAAATCTCCAATAATCTTACGACGACGTTACTGTACTCGTTACGACGAGACACGAAAGGTGACCGAGAGTGCACGATCGCTAATACCTCGACTGTCGCGCGGGAGACGACTGCCTATGCTTGTGTACCTTAAATTTCAAGAAAACTCCCATTACATATCCGACGACGTTGCAGTGAATGATTTCTAATTAGGCAGTTTTAGCTAGCGTAATGCGAATGGCTGACTTGCATACATATACAATGCGTAATGTACATACATATTAAAATAAAATTGGATATTCTAAATGAAAATAATAATGCAAAGAAGATAAAATACATAATAGTAAAAAAAAATTTAGAAAATACAAAAAACAATGTTAAGTCCTTAACAGCAATATTTTATCAACTTTGCAATGTATGTAATTTGAAATAATAAATTGTAATTACAGAAACTTTCATTGAAACTGAAAGTTTACGGTGTAAACATACATATTAGGCAATGCATACCTGCGCAACGCATTTTACTATAGACTAGACCAGGGGTCTCCAAACTTTTAACCTAAAGGCCACGCTGACTCCTCCACTAAGTTCCAAAAGCTAAGATCTGGCTAGCTCATCTTACCAGCATACTATAGTTATTTTGCAAATTTGAAGTCACGTTTCAGCACGACAGTGCCATCTTGTACGGAGACGCAGGCCGGATTGATGGTGCACGTGGGCTGGTATTGGCCTACGGGCCGTAGTTTGGAGACCTTTAGACTAAACCATGCCACTTTCAGTAGAAAGTACTATTTTTATGGACTATAGCCATTTTCTTTAGTAAATACATATTCGTTCAGATGAAACCGTGAATGTTTGTAGTTACGTCATTGTTTCTTCGATAAAGTAAAGTATATAACGTAAGTTGTAGCTTCTTAAGATATACGTCCGTATTTCATACAGGATAAATGTAGTGAGTTGAAGTGAGATAGAATACGGTCGGGTAATGCGTGGACAAGACCTTTTAGAACGTTTACTACAGGGCATGCAACCTTAATAATTATAACAGCGAATACCGGTCCGTTAACATTTGACATCTGCTTTGTATTGTTTAATTAATTAATTCCACTATTTGTTTTGCTAAAAGTTCTTTTCAGGGCTACAGTGAAGTAAATCGTTTAGTTTGTGATAAGTTTAGAGATGTAAAAGAAGCATACAAAGACTTAAGGTTACAGTTCAAGATGCTTGGTCGACGACTTAGTTCTTGTTGCCAAGAGTTAGTTTGTCATCTGCTAGAGTATTTCGAGAAAGAAAATCGAAATGGAAGTCCTCTAATATCTGTTGATGCGGTCTAAGAGGTAAATTATAATTGGTTAGTATTAAATTAAAGTTTACAATGGTAAATTGTAGACAGTTACAAATGCTTTGGGCATTTCGATGGGTACCGTCTACAACATAAAACGGAAGAAAGAAACTATATCTGCCGTTCCTTCATCCCAAAACACTTGATGTGTCAGAGAGAATTAAAATGGATGTTAGTAAAGTAATTTATGAGATGTACAATGATAGTAAGTTCATTTACACAATTACATTTCGATTCTAATTTAATATATTTTTATAGAAAAACATGTAACAGTAAAAGTCTTATAAGAAGTGCTTGAACATGGAAATATTATACATACTAACATTACCTCACTGCGACGTTTATTCAATCTTTTGGCATTTAAGTTGATAGCAGCAGAGCTCTTATGGAGAAAAATGATATTGCAGCATTACGATTTTCCTTTCTAAGGAAGTACAATGAAATGTTGACATCACCTTTAAAGAGAGATATGGTTTACCTAGACGAAACGAGGATATTTTCAAAGGCAAGCGAAAGGAAATTGTGGCAGAATAACATAAAAAGTGTTAGAAAATCCGGAGGTTATGATAGTAAACGATTTATGGTGTTGCATGCAGGTACCAGAAGCGGCTTTGTACAAAATGCAAACTTGATATTTACCTCAAAATCAAATATAGGTGATTATCATGGTGATATGAATAGCAATTTATTTACAAAGTGGGTTTAAACTCAACTAATTCCTAATTTAGAAGAACCATCAGTAATTTTAATTTAATAGTGTTTTGCTTTAGAACTCGCCAAATCTAAGTTGGTCCAAAGGAGAGTTGCGTGGCTAAATAATAATAGCATTAGCTACGAAAATACAATGAATAAGAGTGAACTGTGGGGCACATGGACATGAAGTTTTAAGAATTCCTTCGCATCACTGCGATTTCAATCCTATCGAACTGATATGGGCAAATGAGAAAGGGTATCACAATAAAGATATTGGTCGGAACGGTTATGGCGATAGACAAGTATTAGATATGTGGCAAGAAAGTTTGGACAGCTATACACCAGATATCTGGCAAAATTGTATAAGTCATACAGACAAAATAATTGAAGAGTGGTACGAATGTGAAGCAAACGTAGAAGATTTTATTCTAACAGTTAGTTGTGGATCAGAAGACGAGAGTGAAGACACATATTGAATATACATTTAATTGTTCTATCTGATTATTTTTTTCGATATTCATATAATTTAATTTAATTCATGTTATGTTTTGCATATCATATTGTGTAGAAATATGTTTGTTATATAAATAAAATAAAGATATATTTCGTTTAATGAACCATTAGACTAAACACTTTTATGTTTTTCCACACTTTGAGTTAAAAAAAGGTTTTTTCATATGGGATCTATATTCTTAGGGTGAGTTCACTATTTATAATGCTGTTGCTTGCAATCACCCATGATTTGATTTTTAAATACATCGTTGATTAAAGTGTTATGTAGCCAAAAAAAATGTATTAAAGATGATAACCTCAAAATTTGACAGTTGTTGTTTTCGTACAATTCATTGCAAACGTGGTTGGTGTACGTGAATTTGTTTCAGAAGCTGCATACGTCATAACCAACTATGACGTAACTACAAACATTCACGGTTTTCAGTGTATCTTTTTATATCACGGCGTTGACATTTTATCGTTATATCCATTCAGTTCTTTTAAACTGCCCTACGATGGACAACGGTAGCGATTGTAAGTGTAATAAGAAAACAGTATAATTACAAATACTATAAAAGTAACACAACTTGACATGGAAGCATGCAAGCGAAGGCGAAAGAGCGAAAGATTAATTTGTTGTAAATGTGTTAAAATGCATACGCATACATATGTACACTTTCCCCTAAATAAAATATGTGTGTTTTACATATTGTTAAAAAAAGTTACAGTATTATTCCTTTATTTTTGCATCGTAAATAGCTCATAAGTAAATATATCTTCGCCATGAATTGACATTGACGATCGTTGGTTAACTAGTCGATTAATGTCAACACTATTAAGTACAGGTGTATTTTGAAGTCTTGCTATTGGTAAGAATACAATTGCAAGATTACATATGTTTAGTTGTAAATTAAAATATGTACAATCAAAGCCAAACTGAAAATTCACATTTTTCCATTTTTTTTCCATAATGCATATAATTTGTTTTCACAGCAGAATACGATTCTTTGATTTGTTGATAATGTATGGTAGTTGTATTGGTATTTTTTTTAAACTTTGACATTTTTATTGCATGTTTGATTTGATACTTTCCAATGTATATGTATAACTATTTCCGGAAATGGTGTAGCTGATCGTAAAAGTATGTATACCTTCAAAGTTAGACGCAGTTATGAACATTCGATTATCTTATTTACATTTATTGTACACGATAATCTTTGCGTGTAAATTTTACTTAATGAAAAGAAATACATATTATTTGCAAAAAAGTTTCACACATATTGATTTCAATAATCCAACATGCTAGAAGTGCGTGATCAAAATTAGCACAATTTAAAGAGTAAATACAATATTGTTTTGAGTAGGAGACAAAATTTGGACCGGGCTATCTATGGGCAAAGACTACGCTAACTGTGTGCGTTTTATTTTTAATAGAAATTATGACCAATTAAAGAATTTGATGTTTTGTAAACTGGTTTGATGATTACAGATAAAAAAATTCCGGAAGATTTTTAAAGTTGACTAAATCATTTATACTCCTTAAATTACTAAAACAGTTCAACGCTTATCCTTTTATTTATAGCATCGTAGATAAACGAAAATTATTATTAGTCAGAGATATTGTCTTTCCCTTTCGCCAAAATATTCACTTGTTTTGTAAATCATATCAAAGATTGACCGTTCACTGTAAGCTGCCTCACCTAATCTACTATCAAAAAAATACTTGATGTTTTTTTTTAATTCACGACGTTATGAGGGCCAATAGATCGAGTAAAAATAGAAACATTTTCTAGCTAAGTTTCTGCCTTTTTTAAATTAGTTTATAAAGATTATGATTATAACGATAGCACTGAGAGGATCGTTTGACCCCTCATTTATCTTTACTAATAAGCATGTGTTTCTTTCCTTGCAAATATTGCAGTTGGGGCATTGCCAAAGTTTTTTTGATTTTTATAAGCTTTAACATGAAATATCGGGCATGTAGATTTATCAGTGAGAAGCTTTAGATTCATCTCTCAAGAACATTACCTTTGAAACCATTTTGAAATCAAAACTTCTCATCGAAAAAGAAAGATACCTAAAAAGTACAGAGAACCACTCCATACCACTGCTAATTTTTTCAGAAATCTGCTAACCGAGGTAGATAAGTCATATAAACCCTCTTTTCTACCGTAAAGAACTGCTAATATAGTCGACTTCTATGTAGCAATCGCACACGCAATAGTCTCAGTCATGGCAAGGATGGAATGGCATGCTCCAGATAGACAACCGCGACTTTCTCAGCTTTTGAGACACCTGTAGGTGAAGATAAAAGTGGGTATTTATAAGATGAAATTGAGTCCTCTTTAAAGATTTTTCCTTGAGAACGATCCATCATAGGTACGGCAGAAGGCGAAAAAAATGAAAGTGTAATGCGAAAATTTTAAACTATTATTGACAACGATTCGAATTTTCTCATATTAAAACAAATTTGACAAACAAGTTGACACAAGGATTACTTTAAATTTGCAAATATATCACTCGATGTGGAACGATCGTTTTTATCAGTAAAAGATATTTATTCCGCACGACGTACTCATTTGACTGAAACAATGGTGGAAATATTTAATGACTCTAATATTTAATTGATGCCACCCAGTTTGTGATTTCGTGGAAACTTCTTCAAGGAGTAAATGTTCCAGCACGTTATATAATATATTTTTTATCATTATTTTATGTGTAAAAATTCCTGCGTCCGCATCGCCATGCTCACTCATGAAGGCCACGATCATACATGATGCGAGTACGTAAACGTTACTGAACACTCGCCTTGATACGGCCGCTCGCCCTCTCCACGTTGTTCTCCGCACTGCACTGTAACTTGCCTCACTTTACCGAGACTAGTCGTAAGTTTTTTGAAATATTCGATATTGCTCTTTTGGAAATTATAGAATTTTAACAAAGATTTTCTACTTGATATGTTAATTTGTCTGTATGGATTGCTAATTGAATACCTAGTTATTTTGCCTGATATTTGTCACCTACTTGTGAAACACTCATTGGTGCATTGTTGTCTTGAAAATGTTTTCATAATTCGATATTATTTCAATTTAATTTTTTTAACTGAAAGCATTATAACCAAAAGTCACTTCATTTTTAGGCTGGTCCAAAATATTGTGTCATTAACCATTCTATACAAGTTACTGCAATTTCACAAAAAGATCACAATTGGACAATGATTTAAAGAAATTTTAAGAATTAGACAATGTAAGTAGAAACTATGAAAGTCGTTTTGTCATACAATCTTGGAAGGACTTCGATTCGACTACGTTACACCATCCTTCTTACAATTTACACTTTACATCTTGCATTTTTTCCTGTTTCAAACAATATGAATGAATGGATATAAAGGAATATACCTTTGAAAACATAAAAGCAATTCGAAGGAGCGGAAATATTAGAATACTAAAACTGAGATCGTAGAGAAAAATATGGATAGCACACTTTTATTTGTAAAACATATGTATCAATAATAAAGCCACGATCATGGAGGCATACTCCCTAATATGCTCTCGTACATGTATGATGTGTTAACGTAAACTATGTACGTATGGATAAATTCCTTATTAACACGTTATATCTCAATTAAAATAAATTATGCTTATAAATTTGTCGTACAAGGGTCAATTAAATTATTCATGTAGTGTAATTTGCAATTTATAAAAGCGCTATTACTTAACATGTCAATGGCCTTCAACGCATAGAGCAGTGCGTTCCTCCGCGCCGTTACAGCTTACATAATCCAAGCAATCAACAGCGACCAGACAAAATGTGTGTCAATTCCGAGAAGGAAAAAATTGCTGAACAGGAACAGGCGTACGAATGTTACTCCGTATAGTGTCGTTCGTGGTGGTGGCAGTTGTATAGTATTTTTACGTTCAGATTTCCTCGAATTTTCTACCTGTTACTGAGAGTAGGGACCGAATTTACGCGAACAATACTTTTGCCAAACGCGATCGCATACCACGGTGCTTATCATCGTAATTTCCGAGAATAGTTTTATTTGTCACTGTGTGTTGCCAATGACACATCTATGTATATTATCTTTGTATGTACGTATATGTGTACATATACATATGTAAAACGTATTCTTGCGTATGCTGCACATGTGTTCCGCATTTGTACCCCAAATAGATTCGGAATTCTTTATTTTTCATTTTTCAAATCGGCTTCGCATATGGTCGTGTGGAACGAAAATCTTTTTAGATACATCGAATTGACTTGAATGCTTGTTTTCGACCTTCCCCCTTCTAGAATATACTTTTGTGGCTTGTAAACTCTACCTTCATTTCGCATATACGTAAGACGTACATAAATACCAGATTTCCTAAACCAAAATGTAATGCCAAAAAATATGTATATGGTGTTAAAAGGAATCATGTGGCGCAGTAAAAAATATTAGATTAGAGTAGTCTACTTTAAATGCAGGTGGGAGTTTATATTTCATTTTGCGATTAACAGTAGAGATTCGTGAAATCCATTAAATTGTCTTTTCCTTTAAGCGGCAATAAATAGAAGAAAATATAATAATTCCTTTCATTAGGTTTTAATAAGTAAAAATATGCAAGGCGCGAAACTAGAGATAGGAAACAAGATTTGTAAGCTTGCACTCTTTTGAGTTGTCAAACTCATTACAATAGATGATGAAAATAAAGTTTAGAGAATGCAAATCCATCATCCAACTATGCTAGCCAACAAAGTTTTTACCCATAGTACATATAAATAACTGATAGCATTAAGCAACATATATAAAGCACATATTATTCGCAAAATAATATCTTTGCCCTGGTTACGAAGAAAATGCAGGTTCATATTTGTTGCGGACGTAGTATGCATACTCAAGGAAAGACAATATTTGCATTGCTGTTTTAATCTGACTGACTAATACGCTTTAGGAGACATGATATATAAGGTATCCGAATTTAACTGAAAGGTCACAACATAAAGCAGTGGGGGTCACTGCTTTTTTAATGACGGAAAGGCATCAAAAAGTATCTTCAAATTATTTTAAAGACATGTCGCGTGCACCAAATTTCGAAGATTTTCTATTAATAAGTAAACATCTATGTATTTGGTAATGGTACGTACATAATAATCATATTTACTTTTTACGCCCTTTTTATCCCCTTCATGTTAATAAATTTGTTGTTTTGATTACTAGCATATACGATTAGTTAGTGCTCGAAGTACTAAAAACAAACAACATAACTTAAACCATCTTATGTGTATATGATCTATATGTAAATGAATACATTTTTTCTCCAAATTAACACATTATTAGAAAAGAAAAATTCCAACGGTGCAAGTTGGCATATGGTACTTTGAATTTATTTAGTAATTAATAGTGGGATTATCGTACAAGTTAAGAAATATAATTAACTTTTCAAGTTTGGTTGTTATGGCACTTTTAAAATGAATATGACTAATCCGTAACGGTAATTTTTTGAAGATTACTTATAGCCGACTTCAGATAAAGTTAGGTTTGACTTGCATAAAAATGATTTATGTTGTCGCTATAGTTTTAGTAAATGTGTTTTATGATTTTAGAATTAAACGTTTTACCAATAAAATAATGGGAAACTACGTATTTCGAATTATTTTAATTGTATTTATTACCAGTACAGTATATCATGATAAAAAAGATTATTTCGTCAAATGAAAATGGTAGTTGCATAAACCATAGTTACGAATACAATTTAGATGGAATGTAATGATAAAAGTAATACAAAATGCTTTATAATGAACACAAAATAATGTGATAATGTAAAAATATTAAGTGAATACACTATTGCAGTACAACTGCTATTCTTACTTTAAGCAGCTCGATTCAAAAAAGCTCAATTGCAAGAAGTCCCAATCATTGGCATTTACACTAATAATAAATATTTGTAACTCTATATCTAAACGTTTCTCGATTTCCCAGCATTCTATCATTAATTTGCATGCAGGTAGGATAAAATGTCCAGTAACCATCAAACTTTTCGAAAGCCTAAAACCAGGTTTCCATTATATCTTCATCCTTAAACGTTGTAGTACGAACATTTTTGTTGTAATAGTCTTTGCAAATAGTTCATTTGAAATGGATTGAGAATGGTTAAGTAGACTTATAATTTTATGCCCAGTTGTATACAGTTATTTTATCAATTACGCACTTCTCGCGAGAATTTTCTAGTATGAGATGTAAAAGTTTTAGTTTTAACATATTTTTGGGGTTGTTTCACCTGCTCACGGGTCGTAACTTCCATATAAGTTTTATTTTTAAATTGGTTGGTGACAGATTGTAATGAAAACCAGGTGTGTCTTCACTTATTTTATTAATAACATGAAGCACTTAAACCCACGCACACAATACAGAGGTGAAAGACTCAAACTAACTATTTAAACTAAAGATGTAATGAATGTTTTTTGAAATAACATAGTTGCTTACTGCTTGACTACTGACTACTTCCTTACATGTATCAGGCTTGTATATTATATATTTAAATTTGTTAAATGATTATATATTACATCTGTCCCTAATTACATCTACACAATTACAGAAGGTTCCATCTACAATGTTTAATATTGTGAAACGATAATGATTAAGATTTAACAGCATCTGCTACTAATGGCAAGGGCTTCTAACTGTTAAAAGTATAAACTTTAGATAAACAGATTTCTAATTTAATGCTTAATAATGAGAATTGGGGAATGTATGAAGTCGCAAAGCTAATTACTAGTAAAAGCAGACGGTTGCAAAGCTATTAACCGCTATGTGAACTGTCTACGTACATATGGAATATTAAGTATGTAAATAAAATTAAATGTATTTATATAAATGCAGAAGAGAATATGTTACCTATAATATAACATAACACTAAATATTCGTCCAATGTCCGAATACATATCATCAAAAAGAATGAAGAAGATATCTTGGTCGGGTGTATATTAGATAGGGTTAATTTTTGTTAATCTGTTCTTCCGCAGCGTTCAATACTGCTTACAGAATATATTTTAGCATTATTTGTAAGCATCTTCACTTAATTGTAAGATAAAGAACACATCCCATTTTTCTCCCTTTTTTGCTCAAAAGGATTGTGCAAGAATATTCCATACACACTAGGGTGACAGAATAAAATAGACACCGGGTAAAGCGGTATAAATATGTAAACAGCTAAATTCTAAGAACGAATTAAGAACTTTCTCTTGTCATTAGGGTAGGGGTAGATGTACCGGAAGGAATTCGTCATAGTTTAGTATCGTTACAACTATGCCTCGTTTACAAGGTTCGAGTGATATTAGCGACTTCACCCGGCGTCACATCGTTGGCCAGAGTGAACGCGACGCTTCGCAACGTGAAATAAGTAAATTTTTAAATATTCCGTTGTCCACAGTTAACCGTGTGATTACACAATTTAAACGCAAGGAAAAACAACAGTGGAGCCGAGACCAGGTCGTGCCGGACCTTCTGAAAGAAATAAAAGGGTGCTTGTGCGCGAAGTGTTAAGAGAACCGCGAAAAAGTACAGCTGAGCTTGCGGAAACTTCACAGAAAAGTCAGCGCACCGTTTTGCGATACCTCCACAGTGTGGGGATGTATAAAAGGGTCGCAAAGAAGAAACCTCTCCTTACGGCGCTTCAAAAACGGCGCCGAATGGCTTGGGCAATCGAAATGCGAACGAAGCCCGAAGAGTTTTGGCGGTCTGTCATTTTTTCAGACGAAAGCAGATCCTGCCAATTCAGTGATAGTGGTCGTACGTGGGTATGGAGACGTTCGTCACAACAACTGGACGACAAATTTTTGCTTCAGACGGTGAAATACGGCGGTGTGAACATCATGGTGTGGGGCGCAATATGGTATGGTGGAAGATCTCAATTAGTAATCTGCGACGGAAATATAAATGCAGCAAAATATATCCAAATATTAACAGAACGACTACTACCGATATTCGACAACGCCGTTTTATCTAAAGAAGACCCCACTTTTATGGAGGATGGAGCACCATGCCAAAAAGCAAGAACAACAACCACATGGAAAGAGGAACAGGAGATTCGAACTTTACCATGGCGAGGCCAATCACCAGATATGAATCCGATAGAGAATGTTTGGCACCTAATCCAGACAAATATGGCGAACCGACCCCGAAAACCCAGCAATAAGGAAGAACTCGTGGCAGCTGTTACAGAAGAGTGGTTAAATATTCCAGAAGACACCATTAATCGTTTAATAAATTCTATGCCACGACGACTCGCGGCACTTCACGCAAGTAAAGGTGGATCGACAAAATATTAGTCTAACTTAAAAATTTTAAAATATTTTGTATATATAACGAGAATAGAATCTGTTTTTTTTAATTTAATATCTATTTTATTCTGTCACCCTAGTGTATGTAAACAAACATATAAATAGAATATTGACGTAATACATACTTGGATATACTTGCTATGTAAAATACACAAGATGAGAACAGCTTTTGGAATTGCTCGCTTTAAACCAGATAGTGGCTGTTTTATAATTTTATTATTTTATACATCCATTTTGTAATTACAACACTTACTTATCTTTAATAATCAGTTATAAAGATAACGACATAATATAGCAAAGCATAATAAGCGGCTATGTAAACCGCGAGTGAATACCTTCATTTTTTTAAAGCAACAATTACTTCCCTAAAAGCAGTTTTGAAGATACGCCGCAGATAGTTCCATTAATTAATAGTACCTATTAATTAAAGTCAGTTATTATGACTATTTTGTAATCATTCCGTTTGCATGATATATACTTATAAAATAGGTTACGCAGTTACCAGCATAACTAACAGTTAAGAATAAGTAACCAAAGACGTGGGATTTCATTGCTAGGGATAGATACCCGGAGATACATAAGGTCAATTCCAGGGACGGATCAGTTTATAAAACATGACACTCCCTGACTATTCACTGTTCACGTTGAAATGAAAATGAATCACTAATAATTGTTCCATATAATAAAATTATGATTTTCTTGGATTTAATCAACGTTTTAAATTCCTGAAAGAAATATCAGTTAAGGTACGATTTGAACCCACGACCTCTGCGTTACCGGCGAAATATGCTACCAACTGCACCACATGACCAAATGTGAGTTCAAATGGATCACTAGATGTCACAATGTCTGTAGGTATATCGTAATGTCACGTCTGTTGACGTATTACGTTATATCTACCAGGTGTATGCATAAGTTTTTCTGGTTTATCTAAGTGATGGCGCCAGCGAAAAGTACTTAAGTAAGCGTATTAATTTGACACATACGTCATTTTGTACATCTGACATTTAAACTACAAACACACACAAGTTGAGTCCGCCAGAAACTACCGTCTTTGCTTTATCGTTCAGTGATTATGTCGACTTTGTGCATGAAAAAGAACATTTGCGGCACGCATTACTTTTCTTATTTATTCAAAAGAAAAAAGTTGTTAAAAGGCATCCTTTGCTGGTAGAAACATATGGTGAACACGCTCCATCGATTAGAACATATGAAACATGGTTTCGACAACTTGAAAGTGGTGATTTCAATATGAAAGACAATCAGCGCTTTGGTAGATCACAAAAATGCGAAGACGAGATCTTTCTCTAAATGATTCCATTCCTGTAGTCGCGACTGAAGAAATTCTGCTTGTATTTTTGTTAGGTTCAAATCCCGCACCTAGGTATTTAATTCAAATTGGGTCCCGTAGCGGAGAATAAAATAGAAATGTGTTGAGTATTCGATACTTTTAGAATTAATGTTATCGATTATAGTATGACCGTCCTCGCTTTTTCTGTCAATTGGCAGTTAACATAAAGGATGTTGACTTCTACAGTTTTTCTTAGTTACTGATTATGGGTAGAAATTCTCTTGGCCAATACAACAGGTATATGGATGACTTCGGGTGACCTTAATAAATTAATGAATATTTACATCATAATTGCTTACTAACGCGCCATTTGTTCATTCGTTATTACTAGCAAACATATGTAAATAAATAACAAATCACAAGACATCCGTATTCCTTTTGTGTCTACTGCCATATATGGGCCTTATGAATATTGTTTTCAATCAATTGTCATGCACAAATAGGAGTATCGTTTTAATAAACTACTATAAGATTGTATATTATATTGTTTCGATTTTCGCCAATAGAAAAATAATTGTCGGTATTTTTTTATATTCAGACTCCGGAACATAAATTCTAATGGCTAATTTGAATTATTTCTAAGCTTAGATAACGCAATAAGCACTGTTGTTGAAGTTTCTTGCCAATAAACAAGTAAACAGTTCTCATCAGGATCTATAATTGGCAGTGGCGAAACAAATTAACTATTGCATCATGCATTTTCTGTCATTGGCTTTACAATTTCAATATGCCCTCTATTCCTACATAGAGATAGACCTGGCACGTTTATTAGATAAGTATTTGTAAACGAATTATATACATATCTCTGCGATGTCAACAACAATATTACCTTAGAGTATATACCAGTGCAAATGTATATCTTCCTATTTTTTAAGCAGTATTGAGTATATACGTATTAAAAATAATTGGAATAGGGATTTGAATTATTCATGGTACGTTGGTAAGTTTACCCGACATTCATTTTCTTAAGATTATTTTAAACAAAAATGTTCAGCATTATTCCGACACTCTCTGAACAACTGGTAAGGATACCTTTAACTTCCATCTTGCTGGAACCATATTCTCCAATTAAAATCACTAAAAGCTTGCAAGGCTGGCATAAAAAGTTGTTAATCATCTCCAGATATCGCTTGGAATTTACGGTGACTGTAAAAATGTAGGGGCCGGTAATTCTTTGCACAGACTTTGCAGCCTAAACGGTAACTTTTGGCGAGTGAAGTGGCCTCTCTCTGTTGAACTCCAATAACGTCATGTATGCCTGTTTACATGGCCAACATTTTGTTCTCAGATGATGTGCATTTGCATCCTAAATGCGTATGGGTCCTTCAACACCTTGAAGAACGGAAACCGTTGAATCATTTCTAACTGCAAATTGTAAGAGTGGAGATGCACATCTTTATGCAATATGTGATATATGGAACTTTTAGGAACATTTAAAGTACTTGCCCTTTTGCGAACCGAAACCGACACGGTACACGCTCTCCACGTTTTCCGCAGTTCTAATTTCCTTGGTTGCTCTTTCCGAGGTCCGCCCATTGTCGAACTGGTCTTCCCGAATTTCTGTACCCATTTTGTGACGGAATTGAGTACAGGGTTGACTAACTTTAACGAAATGATAAAAATTACACAAATATTTGTAAAACACGCACATACAGCACGCACCCTCCGCTCCTGTGAAACACTCCATAGCGACTAGATTCCCAAGGACAAGGCTAGCAATTGGCGACGATTATGTTCGTGTAGTCAACAAAATATATTGAAAAAGACTTTTGGAGCACCCAGTATAAGAAAACATCAGAAATTTGCTTTTTTGCATCCAAAAGATTTGTCTAAATAGTTAAAAACATCATATTTCGAAGAAAATTAGTTTGATATTAATATGTGGAGTATTTTCAAAGGAACCTTTAATGTCTATTTAAAATTTCTGAGAGGAGAATTGTTGCAGATGCTAGACGTAATTCTTGAGAATATACCACAACAGATGGAAAGGAGTTGGTCTAGCTGCAAAAGATGGAAACAGTGGAGTCTTTAATTCATTTTAACTGCATAATACACATATGCATGTAAAGAATTCATGGACATAGAAATTGAAAGTAGAAGTTTTCAAAATATTTTATTTCTCTCTCATGAAATGCCTTTAAGATGCATAAAGACGCAATAAAAATAAGGCCAATTACATATTTTAGAACTAATTCATTTTAAATTTATATTATTTCAAGAAATATAGAGAGTCGGACCAATATTCATAGGCTCGTTTTTGTTTAAAATTACGGCAAAAACACACTCCAGGGATGTTGAGTAAAGTTCGCAAACCGCTGTGTATGTTTGTCCTATTTCAATGATAACACTCAAGGAAGCTTTGGCTTAAAATTTGGATTTTTTTCTTTCTATCCGTCTTTATGGCAACAACAAGAAATGCAGGTAGCAAGAAAGACTTAAGGCCGTCAGCATTTTCTCTTTGCTCAAAATACTATTAAAAGCTTTTAGTTGATTAACAATGCAACGGCGTTAATAGAGTGAAATTTGTTTCATTCAAGTCACTTTTCTTACATCTACTAAAGCCACGTATATCAAACTTCAAACGTCATTAAATATAGAACAGTAGGAGTTATATTATACTTTCGTTACATCCTTATCGTACATGAATATTGAATATGCGAGCAGATTTGTTTATGCTTCAAATAATCATTGTATCGAGAATGAATTCGTGCGGATATTTTGGCAGATTCTAATAAACTGAACTTAGAATCTGTAGTAACATCTTAAAAGCAGTGTTATATAAGCCTATATGCGTACTTGAATTTTCTTAAACTAGTCGTACTAGGTTTGAACTGCTTTTAATTAACATAAAACTTCTGCTATCGTAAATTGTTTGAACTACCTGTAATATAGATTCCACTAGTTGAAAATTGGCTATTGGCTATGAGTATCAGCTTAAGTACCTTAAAAACGAGGTCTTAATTTAGATACAGTGGTTGATCATTAAATTACGACCGCTAGGAATTTATGGTAAGTCTGTATATAAAACAAGTAGAAATTCTTTTTTCTATACTACTTGACTACTATTAAAATAAATAAATATACATGGAGACTGTATTTAGTACGACCTCCTTTTGATTTAATACGATTAACAGCTATTCTATTACCAATTTTATTTCATCGCTACTTGTCCACAATTCTTTAAAATTTTTCATTAATTCGTCTTTCCCGGAACATTTCCCCACGGATATTGTTTTCTTAATCCTACGTCCTTTGTACCTAGTGGCGAATGGGAGAATGGTAGTCCGCTTCTCTTGTTTTTGTCTTCCACACTTTCCTTTTCTGAGTCAGTTGTTTGGCTTCAATCCATCCCATACTTCTTTTTTCTAATGTTCTATACAGTTGTCTTTTCCAGATCTTTCGTGGTCTACCTATTCTGTTTTTGCCTTCTGTGTAGGCTTCCAAAATCCCCTTTGTTATTCGATCTTCTTCTCTATGATTATTTCTATTGGCTGGATATTTAGAGTATACATGATTATCGCGTTTCTGAGCTTGTCTCTCCTTGTTACTCCTTCTATTCTTCTTAGGAATCTCATTTCCATGGCCGTGACTTTGCTTTTAATTCTATTCGTGGTTGGCCATGACCCCGCATTTCTGTCTTTATTTGTTTTGGTATTTCTTTTTTATCAAGAAATATATTTTCTAATGTATTATATATTTTTGTGGATTTCCCTATTGTCTCATTTATTTCTTTCTCTATTCCCCCCGTTGTCCTGATTCATTGTGTTTGTTTTCATCGTATTTATCTCCATGTTTACTTTTGTTAGTTCTTCTTGATATATCTTCAAGTTTTGCTGTAATGTTTTTTCTGAGTCTGGTATCCACACCATATCATCTGCAGTTCCTGTACGTTAATTGCATTCATTTTCCAGTTTCCTGCTTCCATATTTTTTTCCTTTCTGTTTGTCTTGTTTAACGTCATCTATTAATATAGAGAATAACAATGGACTTAATACGCATTCCTGCTTTAATCCAATTTGTAATTTGAATTCAGCTGATTCTGCGTTGGAAGTTCTGACCTTATTCCTGTTGTTTTTATACAATGCCTTAATCATCTCTAGCCCTCCCTTTTCTCTCCTTTCCTTTCCTTGTTAATTTTTCTCCTAATAATCTGATTACGAATATTAAATCAAGGGTGTTTTTTGCTTTTCTGAATCCATGTTGAATACCTTCTAATGTTGTTTCCGGTTTCTCTCGAAGTCTTTTTTTCTAGTAGTCTTGTCAATATTTTACCTGGGATGCTAGTTAACATCATTCCTCTGTAGCTTGAGCATTGTTTTGTGTCTCCTTTTTTATATGTGGGCGTAATAATTCCCATCTTCCATTCCTTAGGTATTTCTTTTTTTATTATGTTGTTTGAAAGGTCAAGCAGTTCTTTGTTTCTTTTGCTATTTGCTCTTTTTCTCTTATATACCTATCCTGTTTTATTTTTGTGAGTTCTTCAAAGTACTGTTTCCGTCTTTCCATTATCTCTTTTTCCTCAGTTGGTATATTTCCTTTGTCATCTTTTATATTTTTGAATCTTAGTGTCTTCTTCTGTCTCAATTGTTGTATTGTTCCGTAGAATAATTCTTGGTTTTCTCTATAGTTATCTCTCAGTTTTAGTCCAAACTCTCTCCCAGAATGTTCTTTGGCCCTCTTGATATTCTCTTTAGCTGCTTTGCTTACCATTTTATACATCTTATAATCCTCCTGTTTTCTACTATGCATGTATCTGATCCATTTATTTTTCTTATCTTTAACTTAAAGTTGTATTTCTGCTGTCCACCATCGTATATTTCTTGGACAAAGTAAGTCGACTTCCCTAACTAATTTATCCAAAAGGATAAATACTAATCTCTTGCCTTCAGAAGACTATTTTTTATACAGATATGGAAGGCATAGCTTCAGCATACCCAAACCAACATTATCTGCATTACTTCTACTATTCAAAGATCTCCAGTCGCAGCTCTTTGAAATTAAGAGTAGGGCAACTGGAAAATTGTTTACAAGGAATGATATTTACCTTTTGAAACAAGTATTTATTTACTCAATTAAGATTATTTGGATTCCGAAATTCTTTCTTTCGTTAGATTAAGATTGTGTAGCTACTGTCATAAAATCTTCTCTTTGCTAGTGTTAACAACACAAAACCTTTATAAATTCGTAATACCGAAATAGCAGTTAATGTGGTACGACTCAGTCAGAGAAGCGCTGTTACTGCTTCTCAGGGTTAATATCTTAATGGTTTGTGTAAGTTATGACCACATAAGCCCCCTTTACTACATAATAATAATTTCTATATCAGCATTTTCATAAATAAAGTGCATTACATAGTAACATTTATATAGGCGAAAAAGGAAACATCAGAAATTGAGAAAATAAAAAATTGTGACATGCAAAAGGCGGAGTAAGCAAACTTTAACGTGCGCTGACGTACGTTGTTCTTCCACTCAAACCTTGACAAAATACAAGGAGCAGAAAACTAATTAAATCAAGTAGAATGAATTAAATAAAACAATAAATTTCGAAACTTTAGTAAATTGAACGTACAATCAAAAATATGCCTCCCGAATTGTGTAGATTGTAAAGAAGTTAACAGGAATATCATGGTTATTATATTATTTATTATCGATATTTAGATATTTATGTAATGATTCCTATGTTTTCCTTTCACCGAACAGAAGAACAGATGATTGCAGAGGGTTGAGATTAAGAGAAATGTATAAGGCATTAATGTCATTGTTTAACTGATCGATGGTATTTAAGAAATCACTTGGAAGAGAAGAAAAGTGTTACTGGACTTCATCCGCGTACATCAACAGTTTGGAGGATTAATATGATTGAAGAAAGAAGCTGTGTATATATTATATAAAAGAGGATTCATTATAGATCCTTGTGGAATTCCTGCATTCATCTAAGACCAATCGGAAACCATATTAAGTAATTGCATGCATTAGATACGCTATGAGATTGCTGTCAAAAGAAGTGAGTGCGTTAGTACCTAAATCGATCGATTTTGGAATTCAAAGCTTAAAATAAGTCACTGATGAGATCGAATGCCTTGCTACGTGCTAAAAACTTACTTTACTTTCAATAGGTAACAAATTCAGTCTGCACTGCGTGTCTCCTAACTTATTCGCTTACTCTATACCAAATAGCTGTGTTTTTATTTCTGTTATATACATTGCGGGAGAAAAACCAAAAGGTATGTAATAATGCTGAAGAATAAATACATTAGTAAGCCTAAGTTCTAGGTAAAAAACGGGACTCATGGCCCAGCATCTAATGCAGTTGGCTATTAATCTGGATATTACGGGTTCATATTCTGAGGCACTTACTTATCTGAGTTGAGGTTCTTACTCCATGGCGAATCCTGAGAACAATTAACTTCAGACGCACCACTGGCGTAGGAATAATAATAACCCATACTCAACCAATGGCCCTTTAAATAGTCGAAAACTATTGGGGGATGTAAAAGTATGGATCATTATCATTATAAAAAATGTTTCTCTTGTCGTGTTGGTTCTAAAATAAAAATTGGATCCTTTTTTACGAAGTAAAAATCTGTTTCTGTATGATTGATGTAAGTTATAAAGTTTTCTATAACTTAGTAAAATAATATATTACATATTATATATATTAATAAATACAAAATGAATTGTAATAGCATTCATAGTAATACATATAAATTAATGCCATAGCACTACTACATTTAATAGTTTTAATATGTTTAGATTAGTCAACATATCAAGTATTCGAATTCGTCCAAACTAGGGAAACTAATTGTGAGAAATACAAAATAGCATTATATCTAAGGTTTTTTTTGTTGTATGTAAGTGTATTTGCCCGCTTTAGACGGTGTTCAACAACAAATTGGACTCAAATATTATCGCACAGAAGAGTAATGAAACGTCTAAATTTCGAGTTCTTCATAGAAATTGAGTGAAATTAATACATTGAGTCAATCATGAGTATAATTTACACTGACGTGGAATAATGTATGTCACTCTTAAACTTTTAGGCCGAGTCTAAAATTTTTCACTTGACCTTTACTGTGCAAAATCGAGTAGTACAAGGACTGTGAATTTACCCTCATCGGTAGCAGCGTCGGTAAAACTCGCGTTTAAACCCAGATTAACAATCTGGAATGACTTAATTGGCACGCTCAAAATTAAGCTTTTCGAAGATGTTAAAAAAATCATTTGAGTTATTTTGCCATTTTTTATTTCTAATACAATTTATATCAACAATAAATACACATCGTATTCTTAGCAAGAATAATTACTTCCAAATAATTCTTTATTTGCGAAAAATTTGAGTTCTTCGACTATTACTAACGAATTGCGGCGTGACCTACTTTTATTACAAATGTTTGGTTAGTTTTGCATAGTTTTGTTATAAAAAATGAATATCTTAAGAGATCCGAAAAGGTATTAGGTGTCGCAATGTTATGTCGAACATTAGCACATTATTCAAACATTTGTGGAAGCTGTAAATTAGTCGACCAAACTAACCTACATAAATCGGGAAAACAACTTTAGGTATTTGAATTTCAAATTTTTAAGCCAATATATTAATGTATTATTCGATAGCAAATTTTACATTGTTAATTTTGTACTTAGGCAGATAAATAAGTAAGCTTATTATATAGTGATTGATTGGTTTAATAGCTTCATCAGTTGATAACGGTACTGTTGTATTGCTATATTGTACAGTTTTCTCTTGATGCAAAATGAGTTTATTAATATGTAAACTCACCTTTATGATCTACTGAAGTAAAATTAACGTTCTTTTATGTCTAACTTATTGCAATCTATGTATTTAGACTCTGAAGAATTGTGTAAATAAACTACAATAGATATTACATTATGATACTTTTTACAAAATAAATATTACTAATTTTCCAAAAGAGAGGTGCAAATAAGAAAATTCTATGTAATGATGGTAATTCCTTAAGTATATTTTAAAATTCCTTAATTGATGGTGTCTTTATTGTTTAACAGACAGAAGGTTTAATAGCACAGAACACAAGAAACGTTTATACTTATAAATTGTTTTTTATCGGTATCCTGAAATTCATTAGTATTAATTAATGTGTCTCTACAGCAGTAAACAAGTCGATAAAAATGAACGATTATAAATATTACACGTTAGGATACTGATTTATTAGAATATATGATCACCCGATTATTTCCAATTACAGTGCGCGGTTCCTTTGTTTGCATGAATTGTGTGGACCAATTTCACTAGTAACACCTGTCGTTATCCATATAATCCTTAACATCTGCATGTCTTTTATCGCATACTTTCCTTTTTAAGTATTAAATAAAAATTATCTTTGAACGGTTAATTACGATTAACAACTCTGTGATTGGGAAATTGTTAAATCTTTAATAGGCAGAAACAGAATGTGTTTTTGTTGTTTGCCATGAATTTAGAAAAAGATAAAATAATTATCAATAAACAGAAATTCTTATGGAATAAAGTCTTGTCATAAAAGCTATATATGTTTGTAGAACTGTACACCGTACTTTCAATTTTTAAAAATTTGGATTTTGTATTGGAAAAAAAATATTCTATTCTCATTTCTGTTTTAAAATATTTGAGCTTGAAAAGCAGAGGCCAGCTTCATGCTGCCCATGCATTTTCGATTTTTGGAAGTTCGACTATACGAAAGTTTTGTATCATATAAATTTTATTTTACGCTTTCTTGAAATATATCATGATTAATCATTGATGCAACTATGTGAATGTGTATGCCCACTTAGTGCCGTAAATGTTTCATTCTATGCCATTCTAGACATATTCAAGATTAAGAAACCCTTAGTTCGCAGCTATCGCATCAATTTTAAGATATTCGAAAATTGGCACTGTTTTTTACTCGTTTTGTGCTAAGTTGTGCCGTGTGATTGTCTATTCAATTTTAATACAGTTTCTGTTTTGTAACTAAATCAGTTTTTTTTTCCAAATACCAGTAACCACTTATTTTGGATGGCCAACATTTATTCTAAGAATATTTTTGTATTTTAAAATATTAGATATATACACACAATTAAAGGAAAACACGCCTAAACTTTCTGAAACCCAAAACCAGGTGATTTGGCACCTAACAAATTGGTTCTACTCTGTTGGTATTTTAAATTACGTACAAATTTGAGATTTTCAATTGCCGCATCGTGAAGGGCTAGATAAAAAATCGAGTTATGGCAATTTCAAGTTATAGAAGATACTTATTTATGTATAGGGACATACATGTACAGGTTGATCGCCGTAACGTGGCGAGAGCAAGGAATGCGCAACGGGTCAAACGCGACGTCCAATTCAACTGGCACTGGCGTGCATTTTCACTCCACATAGAAGTAAACGTTGAAAGTGTTCTAAAATTCCAGAAAGGTTTCAATTGTGTCCTTTACTAAATGATGGAATGAGTGCGATAGTTGGGTATAACTAAACTAATTTATTTGCTTTTTAAACATAATTGGCTATTCTTTCTTGTTTTTATGTCAGTTTACCATACTTTATTGAATTCTGTAATTGGCCTAAGTAACGTCATACATATAATGGTAATTTCGTCTATATGACATTTTTCATAATCTTTTTTTAATGATACCGTTTTAGATTTTTACAATACCATTTAATACGTAAGTTATAATTGCAGGAGAATAAACAAGTCCTATACTCTCTATTTTTTATTGTACAGCTGTAAAATGCACAGAACAATTATCGATAACAAGTCATTTCTTTTATAAAAATAAGAGTAATCTTTGTTTGCCCAACAAAAATATAATTATAGGACAAAAGGACATAACAAAACAAACAAATTGAGATATATACTGCAAGCCAATAAACATAAAGTAGAAAACAGTTAGGTAAAAAATATAAAGTTACCGTTATGAGGGATATGAACATTTATGGCATTTATGACCATATGTTCAAAGGAACATTAGTCATGGCTCTCGGAATCATAAAGTTGTTGCAGGAAGTAGTATTTTTTCTAGGAACAGCAAGACTCACTTGGCATAAGAGTATAAGAAAGTCAACGCCGTTACAAATTAGTTTTAACAAAATTGTTGCACAGAGAAAATCTTTTAGCACCGTTTTTAAATCCTTTCTACCATGAAATTTCGACATAAATAGTACAGATACCAGAAGATAGAAGCGTATTCAAACTTAGAACATACAAAGGAATAATATAGAATTTTGAACGCAGAAAGATTTATAAATCCCCTACAAACACGAATCAGTAAACGAATGCGACGCAGAACTATTGTTAACATGCTTAGATGCAGCTAAGATGGTAGATGTAGTTGTTGACAGTCAGTACAGCAAGTTACTTTAGAATAGATCCTTAGGTCGTTAGCTTCGCAATCAATCACTGATGGAATTGATATTAATCCAGAAAAGCAAGGAACCCGGGTTGTGGAACACCAAAAGATGCTATAAAATTGTTGGGTATATCCATTGTATGATACATAGCAAGTTATATTACTAAGATGTAATTCAAATAATTTTATGTCTGACGTTGGGAGACCAAGAGAATGAAATTATTAAATGGGCTAACTCATCGAAACATTTGTGTAAATAACATTGGTTTGCTGTCGTTTACCCAAATATTTGCCAATAAACCATATTATTGTTAGTAAGAATGAAATGACTATTTAAAACTGCTGATACATAAAAATCTATACCTAGATATTCTACAGTAAAGAAAGTGTGCAAAAACTTTAGCACAACTCTATATAATGTTGATGAGGCAAGAATCTGTCCTCTTTTTTAAACAATGGAGCGATCCTACTAAGTTTCCATCAGTTAGAAGATATGGAAGAGGATAAGGACAGATTGAAAATAATCGCTAGAAGTTTATAAACTAAATTGGCGCAATCGCGGATGAAGATGTTTGGTAGATCGTTGAGTCCAGCATAGAAATCCCGCTTAAAATGATTAATGGCTGTGAGTACTACCCCTTGATATGTAAACAGTAAAAAATCGCATTAGTTGTAAGGTTGAGAAGACAATAATTTTGTTACAAGTGAGTTTGTACAGTTTAATCACATTGGAAAATATTTTTGTAAATGTTTGAACAACCTCATCAGGACAGGAAATTTCTCAACCGCAAAACGTAAAAAATCCAGGAATTACCCTTTTTACTGTCCATCGTATTGTCAACATGCTCTCGGATTAATAGAAATACATCTTCAACATTGTGTGTGTGTAATGTATATTTGTCGCTCAGTTTTTTTCTTTCACTAATTTGCGCACCCTTCCATACTGATTGCGATAAGATGCAGTTCTAAACGATTCCCATTTTTGAAAATAGTATTCCTTAAGTTTTATTAATTGAACTAAGTCACAAAAATTTAGTGCAATTATATACACGAACAAGAAAAACGGCGAAAATAACAAGTTTTATAAAGATGTATGTTTACAAATATGGAAACAACTACATTAACACTATTAACGTTTCTAATAGAAAGCAATCAATATTTGCTAAGTTATTACGTAAACTATTAAGGTCAGCTTCACAGAAATTTTATTTAACATTAGAATTGGAAGAAAAGCTAATAAATTCGATTTTTTCCAAGAAACCTAATGTTAGTATAAGGGTGATGTACGTACATATGTCTTCAGGTAGTTACCGATCTGTCATGATCAATTAGCATTAAACAATTTATATCTGTAAAACTTGGATCCAGTGCTCTATCATTACAGTTCGCAATATTATTATGCTGTTCGTGTTTGGCATTACATTTTGGATAGATGAAATCGCTCAGAATTATAAAATTTGTATTAGCTAAGGATCGAAGGAACATAAAATAATTCAAAATAATCATATTTAATATTGGGCGATACATAAACTACAACGAGATAATAAACGAAGAAAGTACATCAAACGGCACAACACGTAAACCCTCCCAGGTAGTAATTAATGTAACACCACCTACACTTCTTCCCACCAAATTATGATTTCCGTCATCTATAGTAATTCTTAAACGACTGAACAGGCAGATTCCAGTCAAAAGTATGACATTCCGAAGGACCATGAAAACTGAAAATCACCTCTAGTTTACTTCGCAGACCTCACAAGTTTTGGTAGTAGAAATGAAATGACAAAGATGATCCACCGCTGAACAGCTACAGTTTTCTGACGTATAGCATTGGTTTATTATAATTTCTAGAACAACATGGCCGTTATTGCACTTAACTCGCAACCTAGTCTTACGAGAGCGACCTGAAATGTTTCCGGAATTGGCAAGAGATGGTGCACAAAGGTTGAAGTGCATTCATGGGTCGGCAAGGGCAACCTTTTTTATGGCAACTGTCAAAATTTCAGACGTCTACTGTCAATAGTTGTTGTTTAAGGGTGTGCTTTGAATTTCGCACAGTGATAAAACATTTCTGAATGGCTGGGAAAGCGGCCATGGAAATTCGAAATATTTTAGTAGAGGTTCATGGCGGATGTACTCCATTATTTTCGATCATCAGCTTCCGGGTGAGCGAGTTCAAACGTGGTCGCACAAGCAGAAGTGACGAACCACGCAATAGACGCCCAAAAACCGCTACCAATGATGAAATGGTCGACAAAATTCATGATATCGTGTTGGCCGATCGCCGATTGAAGCTGCAAGAGATAGCAGAAACAACAGGCATCTCAGAAGAACGCATATCCTACACGAAATTTTAGGTATAAAAAAGCTTTCGGCGGGATGAGTACCGCGTTTGCTCACACCGGAGCAAAAACGAAATCGGGTGACCGTTCCGGAGGAGTGTCTGGCCAGGATCTAATGCAATCCAAGGGATTTCTTCATGCGTTTCGTAATCATGGCTAAAACTTGGATCCACCACTACATCCCAGAGATCAAACAACAGTCGAAGCAGTGGTCTTTTCCGGGCGAATCGGCTCCGAAGAAAGCAAAGACTGTTCCATTGGCCGGAAAGGTCATGTCGAGCATTTTTTGGGATTTCCAAGGTGTGATCCTCATCGACTATCTGCAGAAGAGAAGGACGATTACGGGGCAATACTACAGCAATGTATTGACCCGATTCGATGCAGAAAGAAGGACAAACGGCTTCGTTTGCCGCGAAAAAAGTGCTTTTCCACCACGACAATGCACCGGCTCATTCATCCCGCGTCCTCGTGTCTAATTAGTCTCTCATCCTCTATATTCACCGGACCTGGCCCCAAGTGACATTTTCCCATTCCTAAACGTGAAAAATCACTGAGAGGAAAGAGATTTGCCTCAAATGAGAAGGTTATCGCCGCTGCAGATGGCTATTTTGCAGACCTCGAAACATCCTACTTTCCGACGGCTTGAAGAGACTGGAGCACCGTTTGAAAGAGTGTATTGATCTCGATGAGACTACATCGAAAAATAAAGAACGAAAAAATTTCATATCGCCCTCGTACTAGTAGTCAAACGCGCGTCCAACTGATCCTTGACAGCTTTGTAAAGAGACATTTGGAGAAACGTCCTATCCTTTGAAATAAAAATAGATTTATATATATATATATATATGAGTGAGAAACAAGGTATATATATGTATATATATCTTTTGTTTCTCACGCTCGGCCAATTCCTGAATTCTCTCCATGTTTCTACGAGGGCGAATCAAATATAAACTAGACTTTTCTTTTTAACGCCCCCTAAATGAAATAAGTGACGGACGTTTTGTAGTAGAGTAAACTGGTTCAGTTTGCCAAAGTATGTAGGCTGTTAGAAGCATCATGTGTGTGCACACGTCTGTTGAGCAAAGTATTATTATTAAATTTTGGCGTGGGACGACGTAAAACCTGTCGAAATTTTGTGTCGACTAACTCCACAGTTCTCTAAAAAATGCTTTCAAAGACCCAAGTCTACGAACGGCACAAAAAGTTTTTCGATGGCCGAGAGTCAGTTGAAAGCGTGAGCTACGCACGCCAACCGTGGACGAACACCAGTGAGGCGAATATTCGTGCGATCCTTATGCTGATTAAAGGTGAACGCCGCCTTACAATATGGGAAGTATCGGAATGTCATATGGGAGTGCCCAATCAATCATTTCAGATGATTTGGGTTACCGAAAAGTGTTGGAAAGGTGGGGGACTCTTGACGGAAGATCAGAAAGCGAACCATCTTGCCGTATGTGAAACACTTGGCACGATATCGAACAGAAAAGGATGATGTGTTGAGGCACCTGTGATGAGACGTTGGTGCATAATTACATCTCCGACGATGCTGCGTACTACTGCCAACTGCTTGATAAAGTGAAACTGGCCTATCGACGAAAAAGGCGAGACGCGTCTATTCGAAGTGCGATTCCGTTGCATGACAATGCTCGGCCACACACAGCTGCATTGACCCAAAATAAGTTGGACAGACAAAATTCATTAGGAAACACTGGAACATTCGCCCTACAGTCCCGATCTGTCACCGTATTTGGGCCACTCAAAGAAGAACTGGTCACCACTTTGACGATGACAAAGATGTGGAAATGTTCGTGCGCAACTGCATTCATTCTTTGATGACGGAAATAAAAGCTTCTGATAGGGTGACTAAAATGTGTGAATAAAAGAGGAGATTATATAGAAAAATAAGGTGTATTCAAGTCTTTTTTACTATACCAATAAATGTTTTAAAACCAAAGTCGTGGGTTCATATTTGATTTTCCCTCGTATTTTAAATGCCATGGTTTGATTTAATAGACATTTAGTCATTTTTACTTTTGAATTACAAAGTTCAATATTTGTAGATGGAAAAAAACTAAATAGGCACCATGCACGTAAAGGCTACAAATTCTTTCAAAAATCACAGGAAGTTACTCAACGTGTTCATGAGGTATATCCTCAAAAATCTCTGCTTATGGAGAAAATCAAGTAAGTTCAATAAATGTAATAAACTTGAGTTCTAGAAATATTCGAGTTATAAAAATACGATTTGAGGAAGTCAGAACACGTTAAAGACGAGACGGTACTATAGTTTACTGGACAAATTCTAATTAAAGAAGAAATCGGGATATAGAAGTTCGTCCAAGTCTGCTGTAGTTTTTTTTATTATCATTTATTTTCTCACCTGTCAATATAATGTTTATAAAAATTTCAACTGTTGTGTTTTAAATATATTTTTCGTACGTCAAGTATTTGGTGAAGTTGCTAAATGTAGTATCAACAAATTTTCAAATGTGAAATAATATGACAATAATTTGTACATTATTAAAGCAACTTTTCTGTGCATAATGCGATGGATATGCCTATTTTTTATTCTAATGTTTCTGAAATACCAAAGCATCATAATGGTCGTGTTTTTAAATAGGTGGGTATTTCTGCTCCTTGAGCAGCAAAAGTTCTATAAAAAAATTCAAGATGCACAGGGTTTAAGTACGTGAATGTAATTAAACTTTTACAACAGCTACCTGTTGCACAATTTTATTATGTGAACCCCACACAAGCACCGAATATTAGAAATACTCCAATTCACGAGAAAACTTATCACAATTTTTTTTCAATCAACTGGAAAATAGACGAGCAGTCTAAATATTTCGTACATCTTCTGCAATTCACTCCTAAAAACATATGAGACACATATACACTAACTGAATACGTTCGGTAGATTGTTACTATGCGCGACGATCAGCTGATGTAATAAGTACAATGGTGGAAAAGCGACCAATCAGCTGTTGCAAGGATCCCCCTACCATTTGTACTGCTAGGATGTCCTCATGGTGAAGCCGGTTTGGAAGCATTCAACCTCTTAGTTATGTACAGTGTAGAACACTTTAGTTTTGTTTTATGTATATTTGTTTAATTAGTAACTTCTAGAAACTATCTCGATTTATTATTAATAAAAATTGTAGATAAATACGTTTGATTATCGAATAAAGTTCCTAGAATACTTTAAGTTGCCAAATTAAAATCAGGAATTGATCTTTTTCCTTCCGTTTTTCTGAAAGCATCACTGTTACATGTATATTGTTTATTTATTCGAAGTTTCTGTGCTAGTTTTCGAACATTAAATTTTTTTCATGTTAATAAGAACTAACTGTTGCAATTATTGTGTGGTGCAGAGGAGAAACAATCGAGTGTTGATACAATAGGTGTACAAGATTGACAATTTACTCTATACTCGGACTTTACAAAATTCCGGTAGCAAAAGGCCTCGGACATTTACCGCAAGAAGCCGCTGCTATGGGACAAATGCCAGAAAATGTAAGTTTATTTGACATTTATTTTGTTAAACATTACCTTTACAAATTTTTCAAATTCTTTAATTTGTATTTTTATCTTTTCTAATATTTCTTTTATTCAAAGAAAATTGCCAAACGTAAACTATAATTCTACATTGATAGAAAAAATCTTTTCCATTTTTATATCATAGATTGAGAAACTGGTTTTTAAAGGTGTTACGGAGTTCAAGATAGTGCAATGACATCCACCAAAAATTCTGAAAATACATATTTATTTATGTCTCTAGAGTTTATCAATGTGAACGGTCTCTTGCTACAGTGTGATGTGATAACATTATTTGTCCACAAAAGGTTGTTAATATAATTAACATTAAATAAGCTGTTTGAGGAATGGAATTCAATTTGTGTAAATAAAAAATGCCCCATTTAAATCAGAATTTGATTATTGGCAAACTTCTGTCTTAAGATATACTTAGCTTAAGTCGTAAGAATAACGTTTAAGTTAAAAAATTTAAAAATGACTCGCAAATTTCTGAAGTTATCATTTCTGTATGTTTCTTAAAAAGTCATATCATTGCTATTTTCCTAAAACCAATGATTTTTTTTAATTAAAAGAGTTTTGAATTAAAATCATTCTTTTTTTCATAGTAGTTGTATTACTTATGCTACAGCTTTGGCTCTAAATTTGTTTTGCTTAGAATTGCAGAAAAGGGTGAACTTCAGGTAATTTTTTGTTTGTTTGGAAACACGTACATCCATAATGGAGAAGTATACCTCTACTTATTTGTGGTGGATGCGCTGTTAACCCGTAATTAACTGTATTTGTGCTTGTATGATATTCCTGATTTTCTGTAAAAGTAAGTGATCAAAATAATAGAAAATAACAGTAACCAAATATAGTCAGAGAGATTCTAATAGATGCTTCTCATAATGTTTTCTATTTCTCTTTGCTGCTAACATTGTTTTACCCTACTTTTTATTACCAAAACTAAATGGTAGAAATGTGAATAACTAATTTCTTTTCGGAGCGCATAGTGAAAATCATATTTTTCTTACTAAAATACATAGACTTTAATAATGGCAATAGTTTTAAAGTTAAATGAAAGCAACATTAATTAATGAAAAAAAATGATCCTATGTTGTGAAAACAATGTGAAATATATTAGCTTGTGTAAATAATATAACCAGTACCTTAAAAATTCCTAGAATTTCTTAAAATTTCATGTTAACCATTTGCTGTCGTAAAATTCCTAGAATTTTATCACCAGTTTGCTATAACTTTGTTTTGTTTTATAGTATCTAACTACACTTTCGTAATAAATAATTTGTTCAGCGTAGGTGTTTCCCATTAAGCAGGTGACATTTAATTTTTTACTATTTTCTATTCATTTAACGTTTGTTGATTATCTACATATGAATGTTGTTAATAGCGGAAACGTAGATACACGGCGCATTCAGAAAGGTGTTTAAACGAGCTTCACGATTACTTAATCTCAAATAATCGAAGAAATATACTTATGTAAAGTATTAATTGAATGAGAGCTAGGTTTCCAAATTTGCGAATCTCTCCTTTTAAGGAAGTGAAGTATACTATCATGCTATCCTCAATTTGAGGTGGAAGATTTTTAGGAGATTGAGAGATTATATCATGTTTTTTGTTGAATTTGTACTTATCTCGTCCATGCCTATCAAGAGAGATGACGGATAAAGGCCTACATACATATATGTATTACCGTTTAAACGTAACAGATGCACTCATATATATATATATATATGTATATATATATACATATACGAAAATTATTACGATAGTTAAAAAATTTTCTTAAACGTATACCTCAAAATTTCAATGAATTTGAGTTTTGTACATTTGTTGATTGAGTGACTCTAATCTTTATATGTGTCATTTTTGGGGCTAGAAATGAAGCTGGTTTGCAAATATGACTATTAATTTATTGTTACAGCCCAGGATTGTTTTAGCATTCTACCAGCAGTTTTCACCCGTTTGGGAAACAGTTCTTCGTTGAACATGGTTATCAGAAACTCGTAGGGCTAACACTAATTAAACAAAATTACGACGTAGAACTACGGACGATGATAGTTAAAGGGCAATAACTCAGTAATAAATTAGGTGTACAACTTTGCTTCCACCGTTTTACAATTGATTGTTTTAGCGGTAAGTGGTGGTTTATAGATGTAGACGTCATTTAATGAGCCCTACCGAAAGATTAGTCGATTTGCCTCCGTTTCGAAAAGTTAGTCTTGATTGAAAATATCAGGTCAGGACCACATTCTCATCATTTGCCGGAAGCTTTAATTTTCTGCCTCAATGCGAATGAATTTACGCCCGAGGTCTATCGAGTGCCGTCAAATGCTTACAGCGAGTCCGTTACTAGTGAAAGAACGTGCCATGAGTGGGTGCAACACTTCAAGAACAGTGACTTTGATATTGGAAACCGGCATGGCGGTGGAAGAGAGAAGGTTTTTCAGATACAGAATTGGAGACATTACTTCATGAAGACTCGTGCCCAACGCAAGAAGAATTGGCAGCATCATTAGAAGTGACTCAACAAGCTATTTCAAAACGCCTCAAAACCATGGGAATGATTTAGAAACAAGGAAATTGAGTCCCGCGCGGGTTAAGGCCGAGAGATGTTCAAGTTTTATTTGTTTGTGAACAACTGCTTGCAAGGCATTTCTGCGTCGCATTGTGACTGGAAACGAAAATGGCTTCATTGCGATAACCCCAAGCGCAGAAAAACGTGGAGACTTCCAAGTCATATTTCCACATCGACGGCCAAACCAAATATTCACAGCTCCAAGGTCGTGCTCTGTATTTGGTGGAACCAGTTGGGTATAGTGTATTATGAGCCGTTAAAACAGGCTAAAACAATCACAGGTGCTCTGTATCGAAAGCAAATAATGCGTTTGAGTCGAGGATTGAAAGAAAAACGGCCGTAATACGAGGAAGTGATTTTGCAAATTGACAATGCTCGGCCTCATGTTGCTTGGAAATACTGAAATGGGAAACGGCGGAAGCAAAGTAACCTACTATAGCTACTAGTTAACCTACTATAGCTACAAAATAGAAGAAATACTGTCATATGAAGTTAATAATCATTTTTACCATCGATTTAAACTTCTTCCGTATACAATAATCGTACAAAGCGTATTTAAAATGGTTGGCTTAACAGGAAGATTTTTTCTAAGGCATTCGCTGGAAATACAATTCAGTTTCTTTCTGTACATTAACTGTAAATATAAAACAATGCTAAGTATTTGAAAACACAATTATATAATGATGTTATATTTAGTAAAGTATAAAACATGTTCCGCAAATATAAATTACCTTGAACTTTGAAGTGTTTGCTCATAATGAAAATACAACAAACAGTGACATAAAAGCCAGCATTCAATGCTTCAAATCGTGCTAAAACTTACCTGCACAAAAATATTTACTATACAATAAGTACAACAACATTTGAATATTCATTGATGAACTCAACGCAAATATTTTTTAAATTTATCGAAAATTGTAATGAATTGATTAATGTTAATGTAACGTCTAAACACTGATGATAGAAGATTGAAAATAACTATAATCATCTATTGCACACATGTCCGTAACCAAATTACAGCCTTGGTAAAGAAATGATGGATTTTAATTTTTTCTACATTTAAAACGTACTGGAGTTAGTAAAGTGTGTTTATAATGGAAGCTATACTGTAAACTTAAAACTCATAATTGGAGATGGATCATTTTGTGGGCGAATAGTACCGCAGCTAGTGCAGGTTCGGTCGGTAGTATTATATATCTAAATCAATTCGATCGCCTTGCTTGCTGAGTGCGTATTGCCACTGTTGTCTTTTGTATAATCTATATGGTGAAAATTCAAGGTACAAGGAGTACATGAAATACGCATATTCATTAATACGCGGATTTCATATATACTGATTGAACTGCGTCTGGATGCTGACGAAGGTGCATCTTACCATAAGGAATTGGCATAGAATTACGGCATTAATATTAATGAAGGAATGACCACTCTACATCGGAAGTGGTATTTTACGTATATGGCTTTCACATTCGAGCGTGTCATTTATTGTTGGCTTATAAATAGCATTTTTACAAACCTATTTTTTTTTAAATCGGTAGTAAATAATCGCCTACAGATTATCCGTCGAGTTTGCCAAAGACGTTTTCATATCATCGACTATGTTACGAGATTCTGGTAAAGCCAATACAGTATTTTGGCATTGCTCAATAAGAAAGTACTTTACGAAAATTTGCATTATATTCAAGTTCATGATCCGAAAACAGTTTTTGGGGTTTTAATTGGCTTCCAGAGTCTTGTGGTTTCGACGTGGAATTAAAATATTAAAAAACAATGTTAAAGAAAATGTTTACCTCATCTGGTTGATATAGGTTCAGATAGAAGAGGAATTCCCGAACAGAAATTCCTGAATTGGCGAATCCGTCTAGAATATTTTAGAAAAATCTTCTTTTCGTTAACTATTAGTTAGTCTACTCTAGGATATCTGAGGCTAATGGTATCACAAAATGAAATCTATGCAGTAAACATGATACGTATAGATGGTGGGCAAAATCTATTTTGAGCAATTTTCCGGCTTTGACCATAGTTGCGGCTCCACCAGTGACAAATACTACTTCACACATACTTCGCTGGATTTGTTAATGTCTGATTCATGGAATTGAATTAATATAAAAGTAGTGCATACATCTGCCTGGCAACTTAGCATAATTAAAGCCTACTATTTGTATAAATTCAGCAAATTATATGCTGCTGCGTTTTATTGGCCTCCACAAAATTATTTGATACGTACCCTTTAATTGTAACATCTTATGGGTTTAATTCAAATTCACCTTATTTATTTCGTTTAGGATTATATATACTAGGTGTAAATAACGTTTCACAAACAGGATTTGATATTCATAATTTGTTAGATGTAAATTTATTGTCATCGAGAATGACAAGTTATAATGCAATTTAGCATTTTTATGCGAGTGCTTCAGTTTATTGCCACTTTTTTAAAACTAAGTAGCTCTAAACATCCTCCTAAGTTTGTTTCGTGGCCAAAATTATTTCCCATTAGCATTTTCTCGTAAAATTAGCCATAATATTAGTTGGTGTTTTTTTAATGATTTGCTTTAACGGCTGCTATTTTATTATGTAATATTATAATTTGATAGCAGTGATAGCTGGATTTCGTTTTTGTGCCACAAAAACGATTTAATAAGATGGTTATTTATCTCTTTTACTATATTGAATGATATGCAGCAGCTTTAATAGAAAGTTAATATACTTGGAAATATCTTTATGTATAAGGCAGCCGTTACCATTTTTAAATAACTATTCTGACTCGATTGCTTTTGCAATTAAAGAAGCAATTCGACAATTTGACCAATTTAACACACCCTTTTTATTTTTGGAAACTACTGAGATAACAAATTTAATCGGTAAAATTATTTAGAATTCTATAAACATTTTATAAATTAAAACAGTAGTCTTCCGACATTATATCAAATATGTCTTTGTAAGCAGAAATATGTATGGATTGTTCGAATTGTACAGACAAATTTGCGCGTTGACCATTTTTCTTACAATTGCTATCTTTACATTGGCTTCTGGGGTTTAAAAACATGCAAATTGCTTATCGTCAAAAATATCGAATTCGCGCCTTTTTTTATTACAACTGTTGTGATAGAGAAACTTTTATTTTCTAAAACGACAGATTGGGATTTATGAGTCACCAACTATAGTTTTAACTGAAGATCTGATTTCAATTCCCAATTCTTAAGTGCTACACATAGTTTGCTTTCCGTTTCCCTCAAAACATAAATTCGTTATACATACCAGGTAAACTTGTGGCATTGCAGAGACGTTACTATATAACTTATTTTGTCGACAATAATGTTATTACAATTGCTATATGCAATACTGTATTTTGCGCGAAACTAAATAATTAGCAATGAAATACAAAGTTAAGCTGCAGGGTTCTGAAAATCTTTATTAACAAATGGCATAAGTATAATTTAAAGAATAAAGCTATATCAAAACATCTGTTATAAGCTTAATGCATTTCAGCTTATTAATACGTAAATCTGTAATTTATCCTGCAAGCGAATCAATGTATTTCCAACACGGTATTTAATTAAACAGATAAAGAACGCCAACAAGGTTGACTTAAATAAATGCACCTTGCATTTGGATTGGTATTAACTGTTCATAGATGACAGAAGACCTCTTTTCGTATAAAATTATATTACATGAACTTACATAAAAGCATCGTTATTGAAAGAGTATCTGTTGCTCACGGTTGAATAACAAAATTGAATAAATGTTCGAACTTGGCATGAGAGAAGAATTTCATACGAGTGATATACATAATTCTAAATCGCAGTTTTATTCTAAATCAAAATTTGGACGTCTGACAGTTAATAACTAAAGCTAGTTTTCGTTTAGGATGTTGTTCTTACGTTTGTAAAATAATTTTAGCCTACTTATAAGAAAATCACATACTAATAGTTTTTGAATTGTATACATATAATGAAAGATCTCCCAATAACGATTCTATTAAGAGAAATCTCGATTGTAATCCAGTTAGTAGATATTTACATTTCGTATTTACCTTCTGCAGGATAGAGCGCATTTACGTTCGAAGGTTAATGTTTCATTTGAAATTATACTTATGAATTACTGTCAATTAAGAGTTAACCACGTTTAAATGAATTTAAATCGATTCAAGGTCAGGTGCTTATTTTTTAATGCCATACGTGAGGAAATTGAGCACAAACAATATTATAAATTATAGGTGTTATTGTTTCTAATCGTTTATAAAAAACCGGTTTCTGAAATGTTTCTGTGCTGCAGGCATAGTTAAATACATGCATTCATATGTATGATGCTGCAGAAAGGTGACAACGACAACAATAACAATAACACTGGTGTGTCATACACATTCTCTGTATGCAATGTTCATAGTAGATGCATTGAAATTGAAAAAAAATAAGAGAAAAACAAACATTGAACTCGTAATCAACCCTAAAATGAGGTACAGGGGGATCCTCGACTATGTATACATTAATTGTATATATAAGTATTATTAACCCAAGATTACTTACGTAGAAAATGAATGACAAAGTACTTTTATTCTGGTCTGTATTTATGTATTTTCAGTAAACTAACCCACTCTAAATTGATCGTGTTCATTCAATATGAATGATGCATTTATTACGATAAAGTTTGTTAAGTATTAACAAGTTGATTAGCTATGAATTTGGGAAGTATGTTAAAGTAATATTCTATTGTCCCTTGTTCGATATGACTGATTCGGGTCTTGTGATAATATTTGACAAATTGATTTGTGTGGTTATCTCCTGTATTATCAATATAATAATAATACAGACCCATATCTTTTATATATTTTATTTTAGCATCCGCGTTCGTTTACATGCCATTAAATACTTTATTCTTAACCCTTATTGTTCTTTTGTTTTGCTAGAGTTTCAACATGCAAAATCAAAACTACATTATTTTCGTTTAAATTTCCAATAATTTGAGTAAAAGATGTGCAGTTTATTATATTTCTACACTGCTTAAAACTACGAAATCTATGATATATATATATATAGATGTATATAAATATATATATATATATATATATATATATATATATATGTATATATATATATATGTAAATATATATATATATACACGAGGGCGACTTGAAATGTTTCCGGAATCGACAAGAAAACACAGTGTTGGTGTGGTTTCTTATATTTATTTTTCGATGTAGTCTCCTCGAAAATCAATACACTTTTTCACACGGTGCCCTAGTCTCTTCAAGCCATCGGAAAAGTAGAATGTTTCGACGTCTGCAAAATAGCCATCTATAGCGGCGATGACTTCCTCGTTTGAGGTAAATCTCTTTCCTCCCAGTATTTTTTTTCGGTTAGGAAAAAGTCGCTGGGGGCTAGGTCCGGTGAATATGGAGGACGAGAGACTAATTCGTAATGCAACTTATCAATTTGGACACGACGATGCGGGATGAATGAACCGGTACATTGTCGTGCTGGAAAAGCACTTTTTTCCTCTGCAAACGAGACCGTTTCTCCTTCAATACTGCATCGAATCGGGTCGATAAATCGCTATAGTATTGCCCCATGATCGTCCTTCCCTGCTGCAGATAGTTGATGGAAATCCCAAAAAATGGCTGCTATGACTTTTCCGGCCTATGGAACCGTCTTTGCTTTTTTCGGAGCCGATTCGCCCGGAAAAGTCCACTGCTTCGACTATGTGGTGGTGTATCCAAGTCTTATCCATGGTTACGAAGCGCATGAAGAAATTCCTTGGATTGCGTTGGATCCTGGCCAGACACTCCTCCGAAACGGTCACCCGATTTCGTTTTTGCTCCGGTGTGAGCAAACGCGGTACTCATCGCGCCGAAAGCTTTTTCATACCTAAAATTTCGTGTAGGATATGGTCAACGTTCTTCTGAGATGCCTGTTGTCTCTGCTATCTCTTTCAGCTTCAATCGGCAATCGGCTAACACGATATCATGAATTTTGTCGACCATTTCATCGTTGGTAGCGGTTTTTGGGCGTCTATTGTGTGGTTCGTCACTTCTGCTTGTGCGGCCACGTTTGAACTCGCTCACCCGGAAGCTGATGGCCGAAAATGATGGAGTACACCAGCCATGAACCTCTAGCAAAATATTTCGAATTTCCGTGGCCGTTTTCCCAGCCATCCAGAAGTGTTTTATTACTGCACGAAATACGATTGTATCCATTTTTGCGAAACCGCCACTCTTGCCACACAAACCACACTCTTAAACAACAACTATTGACAGTATATGTCTGAAATTTTGACAGTTGCCATAAAAAAAGATGACCTTTCAACCTTCGTGCGTCATCTCTTGCCGATTCCGGAAACATTTCAGGTCGCCCTTTTTTACGAGGGAATACTGTACTAAAGGAGTATTAAATTGCATAGTCTGTAAAATGTTCATTATATATAATTAATTATACATTTTCTCAAGCATTACTTGGTTTATATCAACTCGTATATTAAAGCTAAAAGTCTTTCATTCTTTTGTATACATTAGAGTGTTTATTACAGAGAGGTAATAAACAGGGTCAAGCCAAGGTGCCAAAGTATGCAGTCGTTCGTATGCAAAATTAAATTCTGTATCCCTTATAGACATAGCTATATGCTTTCCTTATACTATTTTTTTTACTGAGAATAGCAAAAAAAGTCCAGAATTTATGTTTAAGTAAAATTTTATATATTGATGAAATAAGCAAATGCAACTTGATAATTATTTAAAGTAAATTGACGATGAAAAGGTGCGGTTACTAAATCAAGACAGTTCAAGTCGTTTTTACGTCATATTGGACCTTAAATAATTTTTACCAATTTTCACTTTTGAAGAAGCGTTTCCAATAAAAGTGACGTTAAAAAAATTAAATTATTGTTGCAATATGTGGAAATAGTAATGATCAGAAAAAAAGAAATGTAAAATTTGTCTGTGCTATCGTTTTGTGTTTGTCTTGTGTTGATTTGTGACTTTGTTTTGTGCTCGACTTGCTTCAGAGATATTCAAGATTAGCGGTTGATGGAGACCCTTATTAAGTCCCGAGATGTTCAATATTGTGGACTACAGGGAACCCTTATTTCGCATCGCACCAATTTCACAAATTTCCAAATTTTGATAACGGCAACATTTCTTGTTGATTTGCATCGTAAAAATGTCATTTTGTGCTCTTCTTCTTCTCGAAATACTCAGATTAAGGGATGATGGGAACTGAATTTTCGCAGGTACCACACCAATTTCAAGATTTTCGTAAATTTGATTATATATGTTGACAAAAACACGAAAATATCTAGCGCAGCTTGCACCCTGATTAACCACAAAATACTATCACAAATGAAAAATGTTGTTAAAATCTGTCATTACATGATTTTACATTTTACCTAGTGGAAGTAAAATGGGTGCAGCTGCTGCGAAATAGGGGTTCTTGCCATTACTAAGTCTCGAATATATTGGACGCAACATGAATAGCAAACTTTGTCGCTATCAAATTTCCAAGGATCGTGAATTGGTGTTGTAACTGCAAAATGAGGGTCCCCCAATTTTAAATATCTCGGGAATGATTTAAATACAAGACGATTTTTTACGGCGCAAATCAGAAGAGAACCATTATCAAATATTGCAAAATTAACACAAAATGCTGTCGTTATCAGAAAATCGTGAAATTGGCATGGTGGTTACGAAATAGAGTCCCACTATTCCGTAATTCCGAACATCTCTGGAATGCGATGAGCACAAAACGATTTCTTATTGCACAAAATGGCACAAAACGGTTAGAAAATAGCAAATTTTCGAAAATCGAAAGTGCAGGAAGAGCATGAACTTGGCCTCCATTTTTTAAGCTGAAACCTCTGGCAAATGGAATGAGTACAAAACAAACTTTTTAGGACACAAATCAACATAAAGCAGACACAAAATGTGGGTAAGTGCGGGTACCAACTTCACGCGCCCCCTTCTTAATGTGATTTCTCTATGAAATTTAAACATAAGTTTTCATGAAGTTTTAAGAATTTTTCGTTCGATAAAGAAAACATAAATACTTAAAAATAATTTGTTAAAATGTTCTTCGTTAATATAGTTTGAACAAGTTTTTCAAGACATTTTCTTGAAATTGAATATAGATCGGCATCTCGATTTGCATCGGAATTACGTTCCAGAAGGAACGAATAGCGAAAACCACAGAATTGCCGTACTGCGTGAGAAGCTATTTAATAATCGACAAAATTGGCTGATTAAACATGTTCCTCAGGTAAATTCGATAAGTGCTAAACTATAAACTATATTTTTGCATATTCACCTATTTAAACTGCTTTCTGCTATCCTAATACGTTTATTATTTACCAGAGTAGTTGACAATTCCACATTACAATACATTATACACGCTATGCACATGGTTGTTATTACAACCGAAGGTTCATGTGTTGTCTATATAAATGTCAAACAGCTCATAAAGTTCAATGACTGTCTGGTCATCCATCATTTGAAGTGTTGGGTATTAGAGCGGCTGTTTTCAAGCTCTCGCGGCTGTACAAACCTCTCGTTGCGTAATATGCATATAGACATAGAAATATGGGCTTGGTCGATCAGGCTTTTTCCTTCATCAGGAATTGTTTTCTCATCATGCTGTTTGTCTGTTTGCCTACGTGTGTATACGTATACATGTGCGTCTCAGGTAATAAACATAATTGATTGGCATTTCGATGAGGGAAATAGAAAAAATAAATAACCTCGCTGAGTTGAAACATTTCGTATTTATTCGTGTAGGCCGATTATACTTAATAAATTAGCGCTGTAATAGTATAGAATTTTTCATTTAAGGCTTGGTTTGTGAGCCATAAGCCTTTCAAAATAGACCGCCTAAAATAGTTTAGTGAAGTCAAGTGCATAATTTAAATGATTACTAGATTTGTCAAGTCAGTTGGGTGCCATCCGTCCGCGTAATGGCAAGTAATCGGTTAGTTCACATAGGTTATTCGTAATAATATATAAAATATTGCGGAACATTTACTCTTCCGCTGAGCATAAAACTAAATGACCTGGGCTATACCCGCATGTTTCCAGTAGCATTTTACTGAGCGATGTTTGTCTCGTTGAAGAAATGTTTGTATACAAAGATGATTATTCTGTATTATAACGTTTAAATCTTTAAATTAATCTTTGAAGTTACGTAACGAATCCAAAGCGCTATCATTATTACTATAAATTTTGTTTAATTTCATAAAATTTGAACTTTTATTTAAACCACCATTAAGCTTTTCTATAGTAAAATCATTTTTGTCGCCTAAGGTGTTCTTCTTTGAATGTACATTGTCCAATATCTGTAGCGACTGAACTAACGACAATGAAACATTTTGTAATTTTTCTATCGCCTTAACTACTCCTTTGTAATAATTTGTAAATAAATAAGAACTTGGGTATCTTAGAATGTTATTTGAGTTTTCAACTGCTGCTTTCTTACGATTAAATTGTAAAATTAAAGTCTTCATTTGTTGAAAACGTTCAAAATGATAAGACGGTGCTTAAAAGTATATTACTCAACGTGTGAGAAAAGGCTAGGATGGTTGGGGAATGCCAGGTATGTATGTGATATTGTTGAATTCGTATAGAATATTTAAGGAACACAGTTTTTGTTTGGGCAGTTATTTTTACCGCTGGATAACACTTAATAGTTTCAGCTACAGAATAAATACCTATACGTATAAGTTTATACGTTACTTGTATTAGATTGCTATACGCATTTTGAAAAGAAAACCCCATAGAAACCATAGTTTGGCACACTATTACTCTTTAGGATTAACACTTGTTTCAGTAGTACACTCTTTCTAATATTTTGCTAGCTAATAATAATGAGAATGACAGTTGAAAAGATTCCAGTGCCCCGTATTACACATTGACAATAGAAACCTTTTTAAAACTATGTAATCTTCTCCACACACAACTTGAGTCTTTTATTATCTGAATCGTGTACAGAGGCTACGTGATCTTGCAATGTTGATCAGGATGGTAACCTCCATTTGGTACTGTATATATCCCAAAATTGACGAAATCCTTTTTACCAAGTAAAGCGAATGATAAACTTCAAACAGTTAGTAAAAGATTTAAATGAAAAAAGATTGTCGCTATAAGCTTTTCGCCAGTTTTTTATATACTGTTTTTATAAACTTGTATGCATTCCCAGACAGCCGGTATTTCCTAGTAACTCTAGCACGAACACAACCTCGTTTTAAAAATATGCTACACATAAAAATTGCTACAATATAACAAATCATGTATAATATCTCTATTACAGTTGTCGTGATGTACTAAGACCACCGTGAATAAGCTGCGTACGGTATTCTATAGGCACTCGCTTCGCCGACACTGGTTTGCCGACATAATTTGGCAACTCTACTTATAACTCAAATTGTTTTGTTCCATATTTCGTATTTTACAATCTTCGGCTTTAAGAGGAAAAAAAAACAGAAAATGAAGTAATTACGGTAACTCATTTAAAATCATACAACGCATATCCAGTCACAATACAAATTAACACGTATGTAAATAATATTACCCGTAGAGTTCTTAGAGAGTTGTATTGATGAAAGTGAAAATTATTTGAGAATCCCAATATTTATATACTATTTTTAGCCAAAATGTAGTTGTTTATTATATTATTGATAATGTTCGACTACGACGGTATTTAACTTAGCGCTCAACTTAAACGCATTAACGCATTTCTAAATAAGATGATTTTTTTAAAAAATCAAAATTTATTGAGGTAGATTGTCAAAGTTTATTCGGAAATATACTCTCACAATACTTTCCTTGTCCATTCAATGCGAACCCCTTTGTTGAAAAATTTTACAACATTTGTCGTTGTTTCAAACTCCTTTTAATTGGATACGGAATCCATCGTTCATTCACATCTGTTAATTGCTTTCGTGAACGTACTCTTGTACTATCTGCATTTTTTTGCTGCCGTCTTTCCAGATTTATTGTGGCCTCTCTCTTGCTAAATCATTTAGCCCTGCCTTTTTTGCCAAATCTAACAACCTGCAGACCTGCGGCTTCATTCCTCATATCCTTCATTAACTAGCATACATTAAATTTACTATTGCTTTATGGGGTACTAATTTAGAAACATATTCCAGGTTTAGGATTTCTTTAACCTTGTCTTAGAACTGGAATACTTGCCCAGCAATCTAGAAATTTTTCATTTCCCCATTGTTTAGTAGCACATTTATAGCTTGAACCGCTGTATTTACAATCGCTACAGATGTAGATAGATCTGAATTCAATAGAGTAGCAGATGTGAAACATGTCACAAAGTTCAATGATTGTTTCACCGTCAATTATAAATATATTACAGAAGAGTGGTGATAAAAAATACTAGTCTTTTCATTTTAAGTCATTTACATCAATGTGCCTACATTATTATAATATCTATGTTTCTATTTTCAGTTTGATTGACTGCAACCAAATACATTTGGCAAAGTGTTATATATTTTATCCGTAAAATGAACATATTCTTCCTCCAAGAATTAGAGGAGATGATACTGCAATAATGAAGAAAAGAGATAATTACCACTGTACCGCCATCTAACTTGTTTTCACTTTTTGCGTACGTGATTTTAGATATATTTGTGCTTTCTATATCTGACCGAATGTTTAGCATCAATACTCGACATAATTTGCGTTACGAATATATGTACTTATATATTTCAATATGTTATTTTTCTGTTATACTTGAGAATATTCTAAATCCACTGTTTTCTTTTGCAGTTAGTAAAATTACCAAGCAAAGAAATTGCCAAATTTCTCACCTTTTATATCACAGGCACGTTGTTGATAATAAACACAACCAACTGTATTCGTGAATATTTAAATAATTTCATATAATTTCCTAATTATCATTAGCATGCAGCTAGTGAAAATTTTAACCAAGTATTTTCTGGTTTCGCAGTAACTTCACACAGGAATGTATTATGCGTTCGATAATAAATGCAAAGAGCTACTGTAGCACACCAAAATACAAGTAATTTTCATAATTTACACCTTCACAAATATTAGAAAAGACGAACAGCTGGATAGATGTTCGAATTATATATGCTACATATCTGCGCGACCTACTCAGCTATTAAATATATTTTAGGATCCCACACTAACTATAAACATCATTATTGATAAGACCGGCCAGACACGTGTACAGCTTATAAGTCTCCTAAATGTCTTGATAATATTATTTTTGTTAGTCGGTAAGCTGACGCAATATTCGTACTTTGTAGCGCTACAAAACATACTTTTCGACTGCTCGTCACCCGTATCCTTTTACCAAGATATACATTCATTCTTTATATGTGTAATCTCTTAAAATAAAATGTGATGCGAAAATATGGAATTAAACGTAGTAGAGTATCAATTTAAATTCTTTAGCCTCAATTTTCGATGTAAGATATATCAGGTTGGTTAAAAGAATATAAAAAATAAGAGTTGTGTTTTGAAATTAGGTAGGAAGTAGTTTTAGGTTACATTCTTTGAATTTAAAATATCTTCAGAATTCTTATTCAGATTATACTAGAAGCAGATATCAACTTTTTTATTTTAAATCGAACCCCGTAATTTTCATAATAGATATGAATTCTGAAATGATTTTTATCCATGAACTGAGCCGTCGAGTTACTCCATCTTTTCTTAAAAAGAATACAGATGCAGGATATTAAGTTATTATTGCATAGCTAAAAAATTTACTCATGTACAGACTTAAAGTTATAAACAATTATTTCGAAAGCTACAATGCATCAAACCCAAATGCAATACTTTATAAACTAATATAGGATATGCAGAACTTTTTATCCGCAAAATGTCAATTTCTCCATATTTTTAAATAGCTACCTATTTTGTTTCATTTTCTTATCCTGCGTCTGAAATTAGGACCACTATGTAAAACTAAATCGCATAGTTTTAGTATCGTTTTGTAAACGTTTTTACTCTCATAAAATTTTACCGTTTGAAACCGATTAGATCTTTAACTTTTGTTTGAATAAACAGAAACAATATGTCTTAAAAATTATAATACTAAAACTGAGCAGATTATATTATAAAAAATTGCGAGTTATTATATACACACAGCTAAGGAATGGTTTCGTTAAAAAACTATTTTTGCACCTTATTATAGCTTCTGCTTACTTATTAACTTTATAAAGTTCTCTTGTAAGTTTTTACGTTAATTTTAATATACTCAGAGTGAAGGCACTGCCATAAATAGCTACCCAACTCTACTTGGAATCCGCTGACACGCTAGTTCATCTTACAATTTCTCTATAAGATTGGTGCTCGATGATTATGGTAACCAGACCATTTTTTTCTTTTTGTTGTAAAAGGTTCCTGCAGAGTTTCGAAGAATGCTTGGGATCGTTATCATGCTAAAAAATAAACTGACAACCAATACTAATGCAGTTGAATCTCCATCAAATTTCCCACATTATTCACAGAAATACATCCCCATACCGTCATCAAACCTTCTGGCACAATACACGGTAGCTTGTGGTAACATGTTATTCGAGCAAAAATTCTCCATTTATTACCAACAATTTCAAAGAGCACTTGTTGAAATTGTTTCGCTTAAATTTTGCTCGGAAGCCGAATTTAGTAGTTTTCTTTTATGTTATGTACTTAGTACTGATTTTTAGTAGCGATACATCCTTTCAAGCTCGTCGGATGTAGCCGTTGCTTGACTGTAAATACTGACATATTTTTACAGCTTGTATTAATATTCACCAATAATTGTTACTCTAAGCTTTCCCGAGCGTGATAAAAAATTCTTCACCAAAACTCTTTATTTCTACCCATATAAATATCAAACTCGATACAACAGCAAACGATAGCACTTAACTACCACCTAAAGTCTACGTAACTAAAAAGTTGCATGGTATGTGCATGTACAACTTAAAGAAATGCTGTTGGTTAAGACAAGTAGATGATTTCGTTAAAATTCTTAGGAATTAACACAAAAAGCTGCCACGTTGTTGACTTTATAATATTTTACTATTCGATGCACAACAATTGCAAATACTACGTGGTTGTATAATCCGCAGGTATTGCAGTAAATTTTACCCACACAAATTAATAATTTATTCGGAACGCAGCATTTCAAAAGCATGTGGACCGGTTGGTAACACGGTTGACAATGAAACGCTGCGTTCCAAATAAATTATTAAGTTGAGTGGAGTGGAGTTCATTGCGATACCTATATACTTTTCAATAGATAGTCTTAAATTTATGGGAAGTGTGCATTTGCCTTGTAATTATAGTCATGAGAGTTTATACGCCACCTACAGATAAAGTTCATAATTCCATATGGTACATTTCAAAGAATGAGAATGATGTACTATAATACATATTTCTCAATCCCAAACGTCTCAATATATACGATGGTAAACGGCGGCGTTGTGTAGCTTAAGAGGTTAGGTATTAATTTTATTCTAAAAGATAAATCTGTATATACACTTTTATTTCATTCATCCCAATATATCTTACGCACCAGATTTGGAAGAATTTACAAAGAAAATATTGGCTTTGTTTTTTTAAAAACCTCTCGCCAATTTAGCGGTACTATAATTAGCAACGACAAGTGCAATCACCTGATACTATTTTCAGCATTTTCCCCTATAATATTTTGCAATGAAAGCATTTAGTTTTAGTTAGCTTTTTTTCTGGCGTTTGTGCTGATGTAATGCAATAAACTTCGAATATTTTGGCAACAGCGATGATAACGCACGCGCCTCGAATTAGAAAGAAAAGGAATAGCTCTAATTCTCAGAAGCATGTTCTTCACAAAACAATCGTGAAAAATAAGGTATCTCTATAAATATGCTTCAGTACACATTTGATCTAGAACTGAATAATTTAATATCAAACTAAGTGTAATCCGAACGAAGAAAGTGTACCATAGTCGACGATAAAAAAGAAATCTTAAAAGAACAATATTTAGGTCAACTAACCCACGGAAAGACTCGAGTTTATTTTTTAAATCCTACGGACGTGAAGGTTATCGTACGCATTATTCTAAGCCAAAGCCACCAGCTACGTTACCCAATGATTATTTATTTTCTTTTATCGTTAATAAATTACCAACACAAATACTTGTTGAGCAAGTTAATGTTTTTTTACGTATCCAGGACCGAATTAGGGAAATACCATTACGAAACTTAAATAACTGCATATTTGTAAATGCTTTGTGTATTTCTAAGCAAAGTGGGTGTTGCTAATAGGGAATACATATTTATATAATAATAATTTATGCCTTCACATCCCCACTCCCCCTCAAAGAAAACTTTCGCCAATTAAAGGGGACATCGGCCGCGCATGAATTGTTATTACGCCTGCGCCTGTCAGGGGTCTTAAGATGTCCACTCTCAGCATTCACCATGGACTGACGATAACCACCGAAAACTTCAACTCTGAGCTACGGGTTTCGAGCCTGCCTACACAATGTTAAAATGTGTTCTTTTTAACTGAGTGATTTCATGAGGAAGCTCAAAACTTGGCGTCGTCTCTTGATTGTAGACGTCCCTAAATTAAATTACTTGTTATTAGATTTTTTTCTTTTCAATCAGAAGACTTAACAATCTAAAATAAACGAATTACATCTAGATAATTTTACTTAGTTTTCGAGGGTTTCAATGTTTTATTCTTAAAATACATGCAATGCTTGCGTTCTGTTGGTCCTTACCGGATGCACAATAAAATTACTAGAGCTAGTAAAAGTGATGTTGCTAAATGAGCAGACACTAACTGTGAGGAACACAAGATCTTATTCTTAGAGTACATTGCGAAGATAATTGTAAAATTACATAAATAATTACATCACCAACGTAAAACTTAAAATTTGAAATCTCTGCAAGCCGTTTTTTAACTGCAACACGTTGTTAATTATGTAAAGATTAACGTTCCACTGTCGTTTATAAACTACGTTTAATTATTGGTTCATATATGTACTTGTTTCAAATTAGCGAAACACTAACACACAACTTTTGGCAAATTGCTAATTATAGTTTATAACCAAACAAACGATTTAGATTTTTTTGACTGAGCTATTTCGTAAAAACGGGTTTGGATTGGAACGATTTTGGCTCATGGTCCTTATTTTTACCTTTGGAAGAATCCTAAAATAAATTACACACTTTTTTAATTATAATGGTATAGTACACATAGGCTGTTATAAGAATAGTTGGTCATATAGGGAAAAAGTTATTTCTTATTTTAAAATGTAGTGAGCTTCGAAGTATCAAGTACAAACCTTTTATGATGGTGTTTTAATTTCATAATACGTTATGCCCGTATCTCGGTCATGACTTTTTAACAAGAGTCATCTTTTTCTTATTTTTCATATAATTTTTAGTATTGGACATTGTCTGTAATTTTTGCTGTTGATTGTACTATCGATTGTTGCTGCTATCGAGAATATGAATAGCATTATCGACGGTAAAATGCAATACAACCGCCAATATTTTATGGATAGTTTTTATAATAGATACTATCAATGTTTCTTTAATATAGGAAAATGAAAAAAGAATCTAATCCCACAGTATTTCAAAATTTATTCAAATAATGGCTATCGGTTTCGTGCAGCTATCCTCAGGCGAACACACTCCAAAAAATATAATAATACATTTCAATTATAAGATGGACGAAGCAAGACAATAAAACAGTTGAAAATGCCGAAAAAACATGTCAATAAGAACTAAGATTAGTTTTTGTATCAATAAGATGTCTTGTTTCGTCCACTTTACAATTTTGACGTGCTGTTTTTTAGTTCATTTTGCTGACATGATACTAATTATAAATATTGCATGCACGTATTTAATTTTCTTTTCTGGTAGTCATTACTTGAATAAATTTTGAGGTACTCTGCGATTAGTCTCTCTTTTCATTTTCCTACATACGTTCAGTGAAATTTCTATAGTTCCATATAATTTTCAAATTCTCCTACAAACATTTAGCGTAGTATGAGTTGTAAATTACATTTCTGAGCGCCAAAACATAGCAGAAACATTATTTTGTCAATATCACAACTGTTGGATATGTAGGGGAAATACCTGCCGTATAAACGTATAAATACCAGCGAAATTGCTATAATTCCACGTCGTAATCAAAAACTAACTCGAAGGCAGTGCTCATCGATATTTGGGTTAGCCTCTTCTGCTAATGTAACTGCGCAACAAATAAAATGTAATTTACATTTATTAGTAATAAGCAGACGTGTACAGCAAATTTATCCGGTAGTAGACGTTTCCGGTGACTAAAAAAGGTTTCCAAACCACCCTTAAAGAATACACATAAACGGGCAAGGCTGCAATTTGCACAACAGGAAGGATGGGATCTTGCGTGGAGCAACGTCATATTTTCCGACGAGAAGAAATTTAACTTGGATGGACCTGTTGGTTTCAAATATTATTGGCACGATTTACGCAAGAACACTCAAGTTGCGATGAGCAGAAATTTTGGTGGCGGTAGTGTAATGGTTTGGGCGGATTTTTCCCATAACAATAAAGCCCGTATATGTTTTCGCATAGAATTGCACTTTAGCAGTATTTATTTATGTATTCTGGAAGATAGCTCATTCAGCAAAGGCTTTATAAAATATTATGTAAGGATAAAACGATTTTAATACTTGTAACTCTAATATGCATGTATGAAACATACATACTTCATAATTTGGTAACTCAAAAATTATAACATTACGGTGCGAAATGTTTGAAGAAGATTATTGTAGAAGATAACAGGAAAATTTAAATACATAGCCATACCTTTCAACTAGTAACGCTGCGCTACATTTCTATGCAGCATCACCTTTGGTATTATATCGCAACGACTTTATTACTTCAAGCTAACATCGATATTAATACTAATAATAATATGAATATCCTTACTAAACTACCGTTGGCATTAGTAGCGATAATAGTTTTATCTTTATTACTTCAATTGTTTTTTACTAGTCGGTATGAGCGCTACCAATAGCATTTGATTCACCACCAAATTGATAGTATTATCGACTGCTATTGATACTATCGATAAGAACTATGGATAGTCATCGATAGCTGAAATATAAAAAGATTTTTCAATTATTGTTAAATATGTTTATAATACAAGCAAAAATTATAAACAATAAAGGTATTTAATAATTAGATTATCATTAATAAAAGAAACGATCGCTTTTAATACAACACTTTGTAAGGATTGTGAAAATATAAGAAGCCATTCCACGTCTAAGCTACTTCAGATGAATGAATAGAAAAAATGTATGTCTCTATTGTCTGCTCGCACCTTTAAAATTCAGTCTGGCTCTTATGGAATGCTATCCTCTCTTTCTATTAACATAGTTTATGTACGCACATCTTTTTTCAACCTGAGCAAACTTGCGCGATTTTGTACTAAGAACTTTTTCTGATGGTTGCATTATCAACAAATAAATTGGTAAATATATTCTTAATGTTTGTTAATATATGTAGAAGATTACTATTCATATACTATTGCAGTACTATTCTCAATAAATAAATCAGAGAAATAACTTGTAATATTTATATTAAATACTATCATGTAACATAGTACTATAATAAATATATATGAGAAATATTGGTTATGTTCCATTTGTCATTTCTTCATATAGGCAACTGCGGTGTCTAAAACATCCTAAGAATACAATGTGGCAACCGTATTCGCATTTCCCATAAGAGCCATACTAAATTTTAAGATGCCTGTGTATATTACTTGGTAAAAGCTAGGTACTTGAAAATCTCCTTATTCACAGAGGTTTACTAAAAAATAAACATTTTAAAGACTTTATCCGTCCGTTTTTTTTGCTACTATATGGAAGGTTTAGAAGTTTAGAAGAATTTTAAGTAAATTATGGTTCTGTTAATATGCATATATTATTAAAGCAAATAAAGTCCTTATCACGTCTATTTTAGGCAATATAGTTTCTGACCAAAAAACCTTATTCGGTAAATACTAGCACCAATTCGAGGTAATAGTGCATTACTATTAAAATATGCGAGATATTTCATTTAATAAAATGAATATACCTGCCAGTTATTTCAAAACTTGACGTTTATTTGTTTTCCCGATGAAGTTATTGAAATGAACTTTAATAGATAATTTCACATATTTCGTATCTTGAAAAATAATGGTTTTTCATAGCTTGATCTCTGCCAGTAAAATAATTGTAAAGATAACATAGACGACCAAATTTTGTCATTATACTCTCCTCATTATTTATAAGCGTAGGCTCCATTATTGAAAGGTCAATGTGTTATAATTCCAATTTAAATCATAGAAGGAAATACAGCGTTATACTTGAAGAACTGTGTATTAATAGAAGTCGTAAAAATGTGCAATATAAAATTGGTGTACATAAAGTCTTTATGTATAAAGATTAGACATATTAACTTGGGGACACTTTCTTACAATTGTATCCAACATTACTAATGCTTCTCTTATGTGTGATCATTCAACATTTCTTTTACTAGTTTAAAAATATGCAAGCATCTGGGAGCTTCAATTATTAGCAATTCTAATTCTGTTTTTATATGATCTATGATTAAATACTAAATTAGCATTCAAAGCCAATTCATATTTTATAATTCAATTTATAGACGTAAATTTTTATGATCAAAACACAAAAATATGGAAAAATAGACACAAAATTTGCATTATTTTCCAGACACATAACATCCCACTTGATATTACTGTTAAAGAGAAAGTCTAATATCCAAGTAGTAAAATATCACGAATTAATAAATGTATTGAGTAAATTTATTACTTATTTAACGAATTATCGAATGAAGCGTAGCCTATATAGCTAGAAAACCAAAAGCATACACATATGCAGTTTTATATTAGTTGTACCGATATAAACTACATCCTATGGAGGTCATGAATCATTAATTAATGAAGAGAAACCTAATCATTTTTTGTTCTATTTAATGAGGGCGTCTAGCTTTTTAATTAACAGATTTCAAATTGCTCATTTGAACTACTTCTTTCTATAAAATTTGCTCTCTTTTTATCGAAACGAAAAAATACAATGCATTATCTGGTTCCCTTCTTCTCCATAGAATGTCTATGGAAATGCCATCAATGGGATAGTACAATACTTCAACCTACAGAACGATGGGGGTGTTAGAAACAAATTCAATTCTCGTCCATTTCCAAGGTCGGTGCGATAAAACACCGAAGTAGTAGTAAATAAAAGCACACAAGATTTGAATAATTGATAATGTTACATATAAAAAAAGGTTTTTATTCATACTTTTTACCTAGTTTTCAGGTAAGTACTTTCTTTGTCGATAAGCAATAGTAACTATTTAAATACTACGCCATGCAGTATACTTAACCAACCTTATTCATTTGAATAGCGCCCTACATCTGATCTTATACCCGAGTCATGTGCTCGGGTTAATTAGTGGGTAGCGAGTCTGGTTATAGCATATGCTGTATCAATGATTGCTGAACTTGAATCTTTGAAGACATAGGTACTTTCATTTAAATATTCAGGGAGATGAACTATCAAATTCTACAAAGAACTTCATATTAGGTAGATTCCTGCAGGACTGTATATTTGAAGTATATTTCGTTTACGGAAGAATACAATGTAATACCAGAGGAGAAGCAAGAAGTCATTACTGACACCCAGTGACATATAACATCTGATATAGCAGCGACGCTTTATCAAAATATAGTTCTAAAATCATCTTCCCCCAAGCAGAGGGTATCGTAATCACTTATCGCCATACAAATTGTTTAAATAATTGGGTGAGTGCATTTTCGAATGCTCTTGTACTTGTTAGACGCTATAGCCGTTGCTATCATTAATAAAATATAAGTTGAATAGGCGATTAGTGTCATTCATTGATATTCCTTTGGGTAGGTACTTATCTCGTTGATAATACAGAAGGAGGACTAAGTACTTTAAATGCCAAACGTTTATCATAATCCTCACAAATTCTTTTATTCAACAAATTTAATGTAGATCAACTCCTAAAATTGTTTATCTATGTATAACATCACACGCAAATCATGATGCCATAACAGCACATAAAGGAATATATGTTTGAAAGGAATCGGCCCTAATATGATAAGTACATAAGAACATCATTAAATCCTAATTTAAAATCGCAAATACATATTCCAATTAGAGCACAAACATTAATTATAAAGTAAGGCACAAACTAAGAACGCAAATTGCAAAATGAATAACTATCTACTCTGAAAATTCCGTTGTTAGTAACTGTTCGAGGGAACAATTAAAAATGTCGCAATTGTAAGATACTTTCTTGTTATTGTTCTACATGGTTACCAGTGGGGACTTAAGTAATAGATTTGAATCAAAGCAATACACAAGAAAAAACTGTTCTGTCTAGATGTTAGTCTTAGCACCGAGAAAGGCAGTTGTGATATCAGAAAAGAACAATCCAAAAAATCATGCATCGATTGGCGAAACTCAAACATAATTATAGATAAAATTGACGTTAAACGAAATAAAACGTAGTTGAAATTTGGGCTGCAATGATATTAATAAACCACAAGTCAACAACTACGTTAATCAAAAACTACCATACTATAGACAAGAATGCGTAAATTCCCTCCTATTTTACATATAGTAACTATTACAGATCGTAGCTTGTTTTTAACACACAGTAATATTACTCAGTAGAAATTAAATCGTTAAAATTTTTATACTAGAATTCTTGTTGTTTTACAGGGCAATAAAAATTATGTAAGCGCTCGAAATGATTTACATATTTATTCAGATAACAGCTACCAAAGCTAGCCGCCATTATAAAACAGTATATGTGCATACAATCCACATCGCATCTCGAAGAAGATAAAAAAGGTTTTAGCTGTAATGAAATTACGAGGAAGTCTGTGTTAAACTCATATGGCCAATTATGTACACTAATAATTCAAAGAATATGAAAAAAGCAATACTCTTATGTACTTATACATTATTGTACATGAACACAGTCACGCATACATTAGGTTATCAGCATTTTTATGTAGAGTGAAAAATGAGAATAGAGATAACCCTTACAAAAGAAGTTACGTGAACAATTTTTAATAAGAAGAATCACTTAAGCGCAATATATTCCATATTCTTCTGACATTATTGATGATTTGTGCGTTACGCCTAGGTGAAACGCCTATTAGAAGTATCACATTTGCGAGCATTAATGGCTTACACTAGATGCCGTATTTTGTCACTGACCCATGAAGATATACTATCGGTGTATTTCTAAATATTTTTAAGCAAGGAAATTTCTGCACGCAGCTATTTTATTATTTCGTAGTTTTGATGTAAGTTAATAACTTTTAAGTTAAATATAATTCGTTCGTATCTTTGTTCATATCGGGACTTTGCAGCAGCCATGTCATTATTTGCAAAGTGCCATTATCTTGTTCTTCATTTAAGAAACTTTTACATATCACTGCTGAGTGTTTGGAGTCGTTGTCCTGCATGTATACAAAATTTTCGCCGATTCGGCGTTGCTCCGATGGTATTATTGCATTTTCTTGCAGTATTTTTAAATGACCTTCTTATCGTAAAATACCTTCGATTCACTTCAAGTCCTCTGTACCGCGTAGGAAAAACAACTCCAAATAAGCACAGAACTTCTTCCTTGCTTGACAGTTAGCAGTTGGCAGTTAGACACAAACTGCCCAATAGTTATAAGAACCGGCGCCAAGGCGAAGAAAATCATTGCATGCATTGAAGAACATTCATAAGAAATAAAACATTTATTTTATTCTATTACCTCATCTCAGTAAGAAAATGAATCACAGTTGTAATAACCATCCACAGCATTCCCTATTTTATGTACGTCTTAGAACTTGTTACACCGTTGATAGCTTTTGATATTGGGAAAAATATATAATAATTAGTGGTATTCTTCTTGTGCAGATTAGAATAGAGGTTTTATGATTCATACGAGATTCGATGATTAAAATCCAATAACAAAAAGCAATAAATAACAAACAATTAACCCCCATTAATACGTCATGCGGTTTCGATCTTGAAGCACCAAGTTTTTACCTGCCCGATTTTGCTTAACATCTATTGTATATTAAAGTCACGATAGAAGATAGGCTGTTATTTAAATGAAAAAGCTTCTGTTAATTATCGCTATCCAAATATTCCGAAATTTAAAGAATATCGCGTTCACATTCAGGCATGTGACACTCATACTTCATAACTCGTCATGGTATTGTGTAGCGAATTATAGTAACACTGAATCAGTTTTAATTTTGTTCTTAACATTTTTGAAGGATATCATATGTACAACATACATATGTTTGTGTAGGTTCTGAAGTTTTAATTTGGAAGCAGACAGAGTTATCGGTATGGTACATAACTATTTTTGGAATAAGGTTCCTTTGTTCAGTAGCACGATACATACGCCAAAATGATATAGAAGTGTAGATTATGCTAGTCAATAAACACTTATACGCGCATAAATAATGTTTATGTTATTAAAGCTGTTGAAGTGATATAATTTTTTCTATTTCACCTTCGTAAATATTTTCTCCTTTGATGTTTGAATATGAATGTTTATTTATTTGACAGTGACTAAATCCAGGGTTAGATTAGTTTAAGCTCTACTCAATCTTATATACTATATACAATATATGTAATCACTACAGTTACAGTTACTGTTCACACCTACAGGACATCACATAAATATTTAAAGTATATATATATATATATATATATATATGTATATATATACATGGCACCTTATACTTATGTAATATTCTGTTCGAGTGCATTTCTACTTGCCTTCAGATCAACTATAGTATTTAATAACCATATGCGATATGGAAACATCTATTAATTAAACATAACGCAGATACCATCTGGGTATCAACACATTTCCTTAAACTAATGTGTTTACGAAGGAAATATCACACCACTGTAACAAGTACGGTTGTGATACGAACTTATCTAAAATTACTCACGATAGAGTAGCTCGTTTTTTCGTTGCATTAACGCATGCAATGTTACGAAATATTCAGTATTCAGAATGAACAGAACTGATAATATGCGGATTCAAGGAAACGATTTAATTATGGTTTAATTAGTCTAGTAGAAACAAATACGTATACATTATCGGCCATAAGTGTTACCCATCCTTAAAATATTACAAAAAACAAGTCAAAAACTAATTATAAAATGAACCTTCATTCTATACTTATACAAAGAACTGTAATAGTTATAAGAACAATGTGCTTATCAGTTTGCGAACAAAGATAATAATCATAAATTAACTTAAATTTGTGGTTCGTGAATGTATCCACCTTTAACTTTTAACACTTCCGCACACAAGCGTGGCATTCTCTCTAGCAATTTTGCTAGTGTTAGCGGCTTTATTTTTCTCCACGTGTCCTGTAGTTGCGCCCAAAGCACTGTTGTTGAATTTGGAGCAGATATTTAAACCTGTCGGTCGGTTTCGTTCTACAAAAGCTCGATCGGATTGAGATCTGGACTTTGGGGCGGCCACTTCATGACAACACTTTTCTCTCTGTGCTCCAGTTGTTCCAAATATTCATGGCATATTTTTGCAATGTGTTTTAGATCATTATCGTGCTGGAACACAAAGTTTTGAGCGATTAATCGTGTTCCAAATGAGATGGCATTCCTTTCCAAAATCTTCTTACAACCTTATTTTGTAAGAATACCGTCTATTTTAACCAAATCGCCCACAGAGATACCGCCAAAACATGACCGATGCTCCTCCATGTTTTATTGTTGGTGCAGTATAGAATTCAAGTGCTCATTCCCCATTCGATCTCCAGACAAATGTTCTTCTGTTTGAACCAAAAGTGAGATATTTAGATTTGTCAGTCCAGGGCACTCCAATCTTCCAACGTTCAGTCTTTATGTTCTCTCGCCGAAACTGGATAAGGAAAAATATTTAAGGAATATGGCGGAAATGTGTTTGCGGCAGGATAACGACACGATAGAAACGTAAGGAGAGAGAAGAATGGTAAGAGTGATCTAGTCGCCTCCTTTTCGCCAGACTTGCCCAATAAATTCGTTTGGAAGCAGACATTTTGATTAACCACTATAAGAAGCACAAATAAATTAATTCCGATATAGTTAATATACATAGAAAGCTAATAAAATGTGGCTTTTAAAATCCAGTGTTTTATTATTTATATAGTAACGTTTTGGTATTTGATCCAGTCGTCAAAGAAAATATACAGTGTGCGGCAATAGGTTTTGACTAATTTTCATATAACCTCGTAGCACTAAGTATCCGAGAAATAGAAAGAAACAAAGTATATTTTACTTAAAAAAACAACATTTAATTACCATACAAGCAACATTTCATTTTTTTTAAATCATATGGTTTAAATGACCACCACCATTTTCGATGCTATCGGCGGATATCCATTCACATTCACTGACCATAACCCATATCGATGGTTTCAATTTCCTGTGCAATGTTATTTTTAACTCTTGTAATGTTTGTGAATATTTTAGATTTCAAATATCTCCGCAAAACAAAATCAGGTGCTGTTAAGTCTGGGGACCGTGGTGGTCAAATAATGACACCACTTGGCGAAATTAGGAAATATGTTCCTTAAGTCGTTGCGACTCGCTGTAAATTGTCACGTAAAAAGTTATTTAGCATTTCCACGTAACGTCTAGATGTTACAGTCACGGTTTCATTGTTCATCTCGAAAAAGAACGGAACTGAAAATGGAGCTTTACTTCATACGGATTAGCAACGTAAAAACAAAATTATCCCCTCCAATCTGCTGTGTCACAGCAACATTCCCATATTCGTCAAATCCTGTCGCACCCTTTATATTCAGTCATAATAACCTTGTAGAAGTTCTCATTTCGTAAACAACAAAAATATTACTCACTGGTTCTTGACAAAGGTTGCATCAGCAATATTCGCGGTTTTCCTGAAACGAGCTTCACAACTTCTAAATTAAAGTCTAAACAGCATAATTTCGCGAATCATATATTTAATGTAATGATACAGTGATGACTACCGCTTATATTTATGTATGTGTTTTATTAGCACATAATTTTGTTATAAATAGATACACAAAAATTTAATACCAAAAGTATATTTTCGTACTATAAACTTGCATTTCAAAAGAAATAAGTAATGGCTGGGTAAGTGCAGCGTGTTCCCTACAGATTACTTTCAACGGCTGTCATTTTTCGTGTGGCTGCCGTAAAACAAAAATTTTCTAGTCGCAGGTGTCAAACATCTTTGAGAGGTACACCGGTAAAGTCAGGTTATAAAGTAAGTAATTAACTTTGAAAATAAGTAGGAAGGTAGGACATAAATAAGTCGAAAGTTGTTCGAAAAGAATCTAACTAATGCGTTATTTTGTCAAATGAAGGTTATATTTTCCCCTTAAACAGTTGTCCATTTGCTTGTTTAGTTTTAGTTGAATTTAAATAATTTGCTCCTATATGTATAAATGGCGAAGTATTTTCTAAGTAATAATATAATTAATAATAGTATTCTACATATTGTACGGAATGAATCATAGATTGTACGACAAAATTAGTGTAGTAAAATTATGTATAACAGTCACATCTTCGAAACACTTTTTTCCCGCGATAAGACGATGTATGAAGAAAGAAAATCCAACTGAGCATGCGCTACCAGTCATACGAAAAACCTGAAATAAATGTCACTTAAGCTTAGTGTCATACAATTAGTGAGGGAAGTTGTATTTGATTATTGTGCACTTATAATGTGTTGTTTATTCTGCCTGTTTTTGCATATCGAGATTAGTGATGGAACAACTAGCAAAGGTTTTTGTTATATTTTATTTCATCTAATCTTTTAGAAGATAAGTTTATAAGTTGAACGATTGTTGCTAGCCTACTTTTTACACAATAAGTGAGGGAAATATGAATTTGTTAATATATTTTTCTATTGGCAGTCATACTGGATGAAAGTGATAGTGATAAAAGCTATTATAATAACCATTATTTCTTAAAAGACAATGACACCTTATCGTTAATCGCCTTGGAACTTTGATCTCCTGAGCCGGTTTTCTTGTCTAATTTTACTTACGAAGTTGTTATTGTGGAGAACCTTTATAATATGTGTACGAGTTTATTACTTTAAAATACCGCTGAAAGCTGCATCTAAGACAAAGTATAGTAGTTTGGCCTGATACTAGGCATCATTTGTACATGTTTGAACACGTGAAATATTTCTGTTTAGTCTAATATTTCTGAAAGTGTTGTTTTCAAACCAATATTACTGATCATTTGTATATACGGTTATGTGGTCTAAGAAATAGTTCTGTAAATATTTTATAGCGTAGTTAAGGTATTCCAAACAACATAAAAATATGAGAAAAATCAATTTCATAAATCATCTTCTGACATTAACTGACACTTTTAATTTTTTGTTGATCAGACAGAATGAGAACCTTTTTGTAAATATAGATTCTGAAGTATTCAAGTCAATGATTCCTATTTCGCACGTGTTTTTACAGATGCATAACACCGAGATAATTCATATAGTGATTGTTATCATTATTTATTGACAGGATTTAAATGATTACAATGAAATACCCAACATCGATTCCCTATGTAGCATCAATTTTAATCTACACACATTTACATTTTTTATTTTATCTCGTTATATCTTTAAAAACAAAACAAATAATAAAATTCGGAAAATAAAAAATATCCTTGCATAATTTTTTGTTAAAAGGAGATAATCAATTCAATAATGTTGAATCATCGCTGGTAGCAAACCGTGGATAAGAAACAACAAGTCGGGTCTTGTTATATTATGTACTGTAATGTAATGATATTCCCAGTTTGAACATAATTCTTTTGCATTTATTTTAATGATTTTATTTTGAACTTTTATTTACAAATTCTGTTTTGTTATGTTATTGTTGGAGGTAGAATATTGTTAGGAAAATAGCAAAATATATATTCTTCAGGGTGTTGTTCAGCGATTTGGAGTCAGTCGTGACAGAAGAAGAAGAAGAAAAAGACTTTCAGATTCTTCTGAAAACCAGCTACTTATGCGGATCACCACCTGGAAAGCCACGAAAATTTTAAAGAAGATGATATATAGATAAATACACAAAAACCATTAAACTTTGTAGTTGCGTCATAGTTGCTTATGACGTATACTTAAGTAGCTACAACTTATGTTATATACTTCTATCTCGCTTGTATATACGCATGCTTCTGATTTTTATATATAGCGCTTGTCTCCACTTTATCGATGAAACAATTATGTAACTACAAATTTTCGTGATTTCATCTGTAATTATTGTGGGTGTATAAGTTACCCCAAAAGCTACACACAGCGACATTCTTCGTCCGATTCTGAATCGAAAATCTTAATTCTAAAATATTGTATAATGCATTCGGTGCAACGGTTTACTTGCACATAACTGTTATAGCACTAAATATATCAAAATAATATTGAAAAAGGCTAAATTGCAGTATATTTTATAAAAAAACACATATTTACCCGATTGTAAATTAGCTATTACCTAAGTAATTGGTCGAATTGAAATCCGTCTGTTTCCATTCATATGTGCAATCTACGACATATCGTCTGTATTACTCGTTCGAGCCTTTCTGCTGTAATTTGTAATACGTTAATTCCGTCTTTAACTTCGTCAACGTCTTAAGGAGTCGTTGCATAAGCTTTCTCATTAATTAAACCGCAAACAAAAAAATCGAAATGATTGATATCGTGAGGTCTCGCAGGCCATAAGATAGAACCGTCGCGACCAATTCATCTGTTTGGGGAGTATTTATCAACCACTTCTGCATTACGACAATTATAAACAGAAGTCCACCGTGCACGCAAATCATGTTATGGTGTATGCTCAACAACAGTTCGTCAGTAACTTCTTCCAATACATTGAGGTACCCACAGGTATCAAGACCGTTGGTAGATGAATTAGCCCAATTGCTCTGTGATTTATTATGTCTATCGAAACGTTGATAGAAAACTTTCTTTGGGGACCATATCTCCGAAATTGATATGGACTTTGCTCTGCCTAATAGTGAAAATTAGTAGTAAATATACATACCATCTCTGGTAGACGAGACTCATCGCTCCAAAGTATACGTCTTAAAAAGTGGCCATCCTTTTGAATTCTATTAATAATGTGTCGCAAGGATTCGATCGAAATATGTCATTGTTTGCATAGAACGACTGCACTTTGGAAACTTGATGTGGATGAAGAAAGTTTTTCTCGTAGAACTAACTGAACGGCCCTACTACTGGGGACATTTAATGTTAAGGCTAAGTATTGAGTAGTAACGAAAGGATCTTCTTGTATTACATTTAGAATTTGCTCTTTTAGTAGTGTTGTATACCTTAATGTTGATTGACCAATATTAGAATTTTTCGTGTTAATAGAGCCAGTTCCACGAAGTCGTTGATCCAGCCTTAGAAACACATTGTTATTAGGATGTTTCCTATTTGGACGTATACAATATGTTCTCTCTGCCATGTTAACATTTTCAATGCGGAAACCTTACACCATGAACAGATCGGCATATTCATTGAATGTACAATCCATTACGAGTAAACAAAAAAGGAACCTAAATCTCAGAAACTTAACAACTAATCAAGATTATACAAATAATTGTGAAGGAAATAGAGGTTCACACTAATATCATAAATATCAAAATCTGACACTAATGTTTCAAATTACATTAGACTATTATTTTAAGTTACCAAGCGTATTTTTCGTAAGAGTATGTTAATGAAGAAATGTTGAAAGCAAACTTTGAAGTCAGAAAGAAAATGTATAGAAAAAATAGAATTCAAAATTCTTTATTCTAAATTTCAGTTATTTTTATCAACAGATACCTAACAATACTTATTTGTAGACTAAAAGTCCGAATTTCGAGAACTCCGTAAAGACGTATGAAGCATGGTATAATATTTTGATGTTGAGATTTTCTATTCTGAAATGAACGTAGCTTTTGCACAATTTATACATACGCCAAGTATATAATTTTGTAAATTTCTTTACTATGTGACTAGTATTACAATCTGCTGTCTTGTACATTTTCCTGCATTTACTTTACTTCCACACACATACATATATTGTAATATATCGTCTTACGTAAATTATTACATATTAAGTATTTCATTAAAAACGCAAAGTGTGCTGAACTTGCACGTATAATTTGTGTAACTACGTATTAAAGCATTAAAACATTACTTCAAGTAATCAAGTACGTATGCAGTGTTGTCTAACAAGCAGACATATACTACACGTTGGATTTACTGATGCCTTGCTATCAACATAAATGATTTTTATTATTTTCATAAATATCTTTTATTTATTCAAACCGCACTCCAGACAAGCAATTTCTTCTTAGAGCAAATGTAAACCTTGATAAGTACATTGCTAGTAAATTATATAAGGATATTTGTTTTCAATCATTTTCTAGACCCCTTTCATACTATTACAACTATTATAGTTACATTATTCGTTGCTTTTTCCTTTATGTCTATCAGAGTGTTATGAAATTTATTAGATCATTCAAGGCACAAAATGTAGATTTATTTCCTTCTCCATAGTATAATTTGAAAACTATACAGCAACTTATAGTTACTGTGTTACTGGTTGTTTTTGGCAAAAAGGCGTCATAAGGGCTTTGTAGTACATGAAAATAACATTTAAATTGCAGTTTATATAGAGATTTGTTTTATTAAAACCGAGAAGGATTGGTTTACGACACAGGAGGAATATTTAAGACACTGTTAAAAGTATTGCCATTCATCACGAACGTATTGCTACATTAAATGCTCCACTAATATATACTCTTTATTTGTAATGTTTTCTCAGGCTTCTGCACGGATCATTACCAAATCCCTTAGCCTTATATTGCAAAGCAAAGCTTACTTGTACTCAGGATAATATTCTTATCTGAGAAACCACATATATTGAAGCATCAACGGCTTCGTATTCTCTTTGGTATCGAGCTCTTAATTTAAAAATAAATCAAAAATGAACCCGTTTCTTCAAGATGCATACAAGTTCAATAAAAGATGTGTCTAATTGTCAGTATTTTTAATATTTATCGAATATATGATAAGAGATACTGAGTACCAAATCGAACTATTACTTCAAACAGAAGATATATTTTATTAATCAGGTGTACGTCCTACAAGAAAAAACAATTGTTCTCTTAACGTTATTTAATTTTAATAGTTGTCATGTTCGATTAACATGCTAAGCAATTTATGCCATGGTACGTAGATTTTCCCAAGAAATAAGTTAAATATGATTTTTGAACATTGATTGATATCAATGCATCATATAATTATTCCGAGGTGATAAAAAAATAAGAAGAGAAAAAGAATTTTAAAAAAGAAATGCGTGGGATTCCAAACCCGAACCTCTGACTTCTAAACCTCTGACGTACTTACACCCCCTTATAGGCTAACAGCAGTAAAAACTTCGTGGTATATAAGAAGCTTATCATTAAATTGATATTTTTTTAACGTAATCTATTACTACACGAACACTGACAAACTAAGATTTAGATAAGCCGTGGTCTCCCCTTTGTTAACATTGAGTATCTAATTCAAATACATTACTGCTCTATTTAAAGCAGTCTACATTCAACATATACATTACGAATTGATTGTCACATTATTGAAATACGCAATTTGATAATTTCTACAAAAAGAAATTTCTTTCAATTTTTCGACTCAACTAGTATATATCAAAATCCAGCTTTAGACGGTTCTTTCTTCTGAAGTTAATCCATCGGCTTTTATTAACAGCGCCGGTATTCTAACTGGAGAATTATACTGAGATATTCTCTATTCGAAAACTTCATGCGAGGCTTTCTATTAATATAACAAAACGCTATAAATAATCAAAAATCAAATATGTTTTTCAAGCAAAATCGATTTTACTCAGTAAATATTTACCCGATCTACATAACCGAGGCTGTGCAAACGTCTTTAAAGTTTATTTTAACGCAATTATAACATCTTTTTTCTCGTAATTTTATGGTGCCATTGACCCGTTGTAACATTTAACAGAACGCGTAACACGACAAGTTAGAAAACTGGAGGAGGTTTGCTGTCCGAACTATACTGTTTGTTTTTTTGTTATTACAAAAAGAAATGTCTTCATTATCATGTTCAATATTGCTTCTTTTATTGAAAAGAAATGTAAACTGGTGTTTAAAAAGCATCTATTTAAATTAAACGAACATGTACAGCGGCCAATGTATAGATTATGTTTTGTAAAATATTTACTACATTAACGCGAAGTTTTCTACACATTTTGACAATTTTATAACGTAAGCTTTAAATAATTATTAATTATATAACAGTTTTTGTTATCTGAATAAAACCGGACGTAAAGAAATTTGTGTGGGTAATTTTATGATTTTAAATTAGTAAATATTATGTGAACCAATAATTATATACATATACATACGTAAGTACCTATACGTTTTTTCTTATCTCGGTGTACAAATTTGGAGAGATGTTGCCATCTATTTATAATATGAAGCATTGGTGTAGCTGTAAAAATTATCAACTTGATACTAGAAACATATGTTACATATGTGCTCGTATAAAAACACAAATCGTCTCGGAAATTACTGGAATACACGGAAGAAATAAGCATACCTATATAAATAGTCTCATTTTCTTTCTTAATTTCTACTTGGAAAAGGAAATAATTCTGTCCATATTCATTTAAAATTCGTTGATATAAAGAAACGTTCATTTAAAATTTATTGATATAAAAATACGTTATTGTATTTTAAAGCCAAACAAATTTTATATTTAACACGGATGATTTATTGATTAGCAAACAAGGTTAAATAATTCACCAGCAAGCTCCTATTTTTCTTATATCCATTTATTTTATTTATTTACCTGTAGACTACTTTGCAAAATGAGTAGACAGCAACGTAATATAACGAAAGCAAGACGAAGTAAACAGAAACCTCATTTAGTTTGCTAATAATATAATATTACTATGCAAATCTTGTTAGTATCAAATTTCTTAACTTCACTGAAAGGCTATCGCGGAGACGTTATTGTTTGCGTTTTGTACCCTAAAAGCATGAATATGTATTCGACTGCTATTCAAGATTTTGCGGAGCATAATATATTTTGACGGATGACTTAATCATTTTTGAGCTCGTATAAAAAGTCAGGCATTGTTGAATATCCTATTTCAAATATTATTATGAATAAATGCTCCATATACATATTTCTTAACAGCTTAACAAATGACATAATTATTAATTCACGACGAAAATATAAAACATAATTTTTGGTATATATATAGTAGCAACTGCTGAAAATTTATACAGGAGAAATTATGCTTCTATTGTCAATTCGAAGTTCGGCACCGATCAGACTACTAGAGTAGGGATAATCATCGTTGCATGATGTCCTCGATCCTGGAGAGTGGGAGAAATTGAAAAGTTTACTTTGGTGTAGATCGTTTCATTCTATTATTCTATTACAAACTACACGTTTATTCTTCCTTCTGGTTTCGTTTTATAAGTTTTTTTTTGGTTTGAATTAAAACAATATTTTTGTTCTGTATTATTGTTGGTATCATGGATATCTTTTCTCCTGAGCAAGGAAAACAGATTATAAGACGGTATCATCAGCATAATTCTATTCGCGAAATATGTTGATTTCATGTCATAATATCGTATACAGTTATTTATTAGAAAAAAGAAAACATAAAACGGGTAAAGAAAATCACGATCGCGATATTTTGGTATGCCTTACGGTAAACAAATCTATTCCGCCTTCTAAACAAATTACAGAAACATTAAATATTTGGAAACATAGAATTTTCAAGAAGAACAGGTATAGATCGTGCAAACTATACAACTAACTAAAATTTATTACGAAGATTTTGCGCAAGTATAACGCAAAAATGTAGTGATGATGAAAAATTCGTGATGAATATATTACAGTGATAGGCAAAATTGAGCTTTTAAACTTTTTAGATGTTACAGTTACTTTCCTGGCAATTTTGAATATGTTTTCGAAATTTTCCCAATACGTACATTTTCTTGAGTAAAATGCGTTCGAAGTTTCAGAAATTATTTTCTTAATTTCGCCTGTATTTCATTGCCGGCTAGTCTCTTTTAAGGTTCTCTCTGAAGGTTGAAGGGTACTTTCGTTTCATTCTTTCTTGTAATGCGATCCAATTTAATTGATATCTTGGTAAAATCTCTCAGCACGTTCATCGCTCATAACACCATGGTTGTCTGGAAAAAATGCAGATGTAAAGGAAAGAAATGAATCTTCAAGAACGTATTTGCTCCCAAAACTTTGTAATTTTGCAGTAGTTCATCAACCAGCTGTTTACAGTTTTCAGCTTTTTCAATCCCGAGGAAATTACTACAGCTTTAAACCATTGCCAAACACTTTAGTTTTAGTATTAGTTTATATCATTAATTTTTTTTGTTATTTATTAAAATTATATTTCTATGTTTTCATCTTGTTATATTTGTAAAAATATCTAGAACTGCGCCATAAGTCCCTTGGAATCTAGCTCATCAATGTTAATTTATGGTTTATTTTTATGGAACGTAGACTCTCATAAATGAAGGAATTTGTGTATTTCTAGAATATAATCGTAATAATGTATAAAAGAAACACAAGTGTTTGCAAAATGGTAAATACAATAAATTAACGTGTCATAAATGAGATAGTCTTATTTAAACATTTAAACTGCATCCAAGCTGGAATAGTACTATTAGTATTTAATAAAAAAGGAAAACCACACATCAGAAATGTTCACAGGTGGTGTAGTCCACATGAATAATATAATTTTACGTACTCCATAAAGAAAGATGGAAAATTTGTTTTCTTGTGTTATTAAATAGATTCTGTATCTACTATTTAATAAGCAATGACTAAAATAGCTTGCTATAATATTTAATAATACAGATGAGAGTATAGATATGTTTATATGTATGTATATGATAAACTGCATTCTGCTATCATAATTAACCGTCTTTTTACGTAACGATGTTTAACATTAATGAAAAAATATATCGTTGTGTATGTAAAACATTGAAAAATATTTACATCCAACGTTAATAGTTGCTATAATCGCTGTTTACGCCACTGGGTTCCATAGATAACCTCTACCTAATCTTGAGCAGTAAATATTAGCATTAATTCAAATTAATATAGCTAATTCTTTTAACCGGAAACTCCTTAGTTTAGATGACCACCAAAACTGATAAGTTAATTCGCTTCTTGCAAGCATAAATATTTTTTTACTTAATCTCTTCTATAATTAGTTAATTACAATTAGCGATTTATAGCTATACGATGAAGTATTTTATTAAAAAAATATTTTTATAATATATTTTTATACGTTACTTCAATAATATTCCTTGGCAACTATCTTGGTACCTAATAAATAATGTAATTTATAGATACATTATTTAAAGTACAGCATCTTATTTTTTTGATATCACGCCATAATGTAAACAAGCCAAGTCAGCACAAATATCTCGACTAGTGAACCAGGAAATTAAAAGACGTATATCATTTCCTTATCTCGCCTCTGTTTTATTGGAATAAATCCAATAGACGGCGACGACACGTGGCTACAAGTTAACAAAACACATTTGCATATGCATGTTGTATTTTCTAGACGACCGTCTTAAAATATCTTTTAGTTTTTTCAGGAATTAAGGGAAAACACAATATTAAGGCATTAAATCATTTCAGTGTAGCATCTGCGTCCTGAACACATCTATGGATTATTTTATTTTAACTTTGTAACAAGTATTCCATTAAAATTATGGAATAATTGGAATCTTATATTACAACCGTTTTCAAGCTAAAGACCAGCTTACGTGCGATTGCTTGCAGACGACTGTTATCAGTCGTCAGTCTATTGCTATCTGTTGCGGTATATTGTTTTACAAAGTTTAAGAAAACATTTATAGTCCGAGCGATATCTTTTTTGTCGGATACTTTTATTTGCACTTTGTGAAAGTATGTTCTGAAACAAAAGTGATGTAAATATGAAGGATTTCAAAAGAAATATATAATTTATTAAATTATAGTAGAATATCATAAGCATTCATAAAAGGTAAACGAAATATTAGAAAGTTTCTCAAATATTTTTATGTGGATCAAGAAAATAAACGTAACAAGTAAGTAGACTACTTCGTTGAAAATAGTGTCAAACTAGTTTTTAAAATTGAGTAGTGAGAAGTTATTTGTACACACTACTGTACGTACATCAATTGTTTTTAATTTTCAAAACACCTACGTGACATTATCGAATGAATCACATTTATAATTGGAACAGTAAATACAACATGAGTATGATGAAACTTGTACGTCTTTCTGTAACCAATTAAGTTTTATTTTATCGTTTATCGCAAATATTTTCAAAAAATGTATGCTTTATGAAAATTCCATACATCCACTATTTATTGATCTTACGAGAGCTTTATCTTGGCGTTGCTAACATTAGTACCATGTTTGTCTCAGAATTATGTATATGTCCTAAAAACGCTAGATATCACGAGACCTTTGAAATGTTTATTATTGACATCGAAACAGGGAATTGGTGCTATGGTATCTCAAAAATATAGCTCAAAAAGAAACTAAATCTAGGGAACTACCAATATCAATGCTGTGCTTGATCAGCACAGATATTCTTGCGGGTTGGAATTGTGAAAAAAAATTCTTATTAACGAAAAAATTATGCGTATAAATTAACATGCAGGAGTATTTGGTTCTGCTGTTGGCTACAATGTTTTAATAATAAGCACTTTTTACTTTCTAAATTCCCCATTATACATACAGGGTATCTCATAACTATTTTCGAACATTCGAAAATTAAAGAAGATAAAAAGTTGCAGTAAAATTCAATGATATTGAGGCGATATTGTATACAAAATTGTCCTTATTTTCTCAAATTGTACACACTACATTTTCGTAAGTTTTTGATAGCAATACCATCAGCAGTAATAATATGAAATATTCATAAAAATAGTGTTGCTGCTTATTCAGTTGTATTCAAAAGCATCAATTTTGAGGAATAAAAAATCTTTTTTCTGATTCGGAGAACCTTTTCAAATAACATGCTAACATCTCTGCCATGATTGGATAATGTTCATATCTACATATATAGAAACTGTGTTATACTTGTTTTTCTTAGTATGTCCTGAACTACATTTTCACATGCATGACGCATTTTGTTCTGTAAGCCCAAAATATTAACCGGTCTTGCAACATAAATACTATAGGTATAAACATTGCCTGGTCGAAAATTGTGAATATTTTGAATATATTATTTGTAAAAAAAATGAAGAAAAAGGTTTTTTTTTATTTTTGGAAAATACGTGGTGTATCTTTTCTCGTCAGAACTTGACATGCTGATTTCTTCGTAGACTAGGGGAGAGTGAATTTTGTTACTTCTAACTTTCAAGCAAATACTACTGACCCTACTTACTCAAGCAATAATATTTTGAAATACTCCTAACTGCCAAAACAAATAAAAATTGGTGCCACCTTGATTTCTATTTTATGTTTTTATAGATGTTTAACATATTTCTCAAGTAATATATTAATAATAAAAATATCTTCTTGTCAGTTAAAATTCCAGTTGACTAGTTCACTCTTCGATATAAAATCAGCTGGAAATACTGCACTCCGTAAAAAAAGTATCGCATAATTCATTTTTATAGTACAGGAATGATTTTATTACTAAATGTTATGATTATTTAAATAATATAGGTACCAAAACAGAAACTCATATTTGAAATTTTTATTAAGCAAACATAGTAAAAGGAATTATATTTTTCGAAAAAAATTACGGGATAATAGCTTACTATTAGATGTTGCCACCCCTGGTTCTTATGATCACTGGCATTCGATTTGGCATGATCTAATTTACGTCCCACTTTTAACGGAGGGCATTTTCTAATCTTTGGATCTCTTGCATCCGTACCATTCTGTGAAGATAGTCCCATACATTTTGCGATTAATGTCTGAAATCATCGAGTGCCAATTAAAAACTGGAATGCCAATCTTGTCAAGTTACTCCCGCACGATTATTGCTACATGGGGTACAGCATTAGCAGTAATTCATTACCTATTACTGGCGCGTGTGGTATTACATGATCGTGTAAAATGTCTGTTATATACCAGTGGACAGTCATTGTACTTCTGTTTACTTATACGAACTCTGTAAGGCCTGCTAAAGAGATGCCTTCCCAAACCATGATAGAGCCACCACCAGAATTAGGCGTACATCTGATGTTGCACTGGAAATAGCGCTCATTGTCTCGTCTGTATATTGGTATACGTCTATCTGAGGTTTAAAGACTAAATCTTGACTCATCTGTGAAGAGTATGTTGACCTAGTCATTCATTTCCCAATTGACATGTTTCCTAGTAAAAACCTTAAGTGGGCCACTCGGTGATTCTTAGCAAGACGATGAGCTGTAATGGCTACTCTGGCTCTTATTCCGCTTTGACTCATCTTATTATGAACCGTTTGGATACTTATTCAAGTATTTCTGGACTCTAGGCAAGCCGATTTGTAATTACCTTACGGTTACATGCCTCCGACGTAATGCTTGTAGTCTTAAATACCGGTCATCTTGGGGAGTAGTATAGATTGAACGACCTGGCACCGGTGTTCGTATGTGATCTCCTGGTTCTCTATACCTGCCCTAGACACACTTGACTGATTAATATTCATTAAATTAGCCATTTATGTTTGAGATCGCCCATCTTCGATCAAAGCAATTATTCCAATCGCTTGTTCTGGAGTTAAATTACTAATTTCTTCTTCTAATAACGTTAGTAAAGTACTCTAACAGCTCACTTTAAAATTTGTCCGTAATATGTGGGAAAAAACACTTTCAATAAACACCTAAATAAAGCATGTGCATATGCTCTTTTCTAAAATGTTTTTGTAATAAAAAGATGAACTTATTCAAAAGCAGTTGTGTGATTTTCGTTGTATACTTATAGTCCACGCACATATGGCAAACGTATTGTGAATGTATAAAAAATATCTTAATTTATAAACGCCTTTTTGGCGGAGTGCATTAAAAAAAGCGTGATCCAAGATATTGCTACGGAACAGTATTTATTCAGGAAGTGCATGAACGCATTTTCATGTTTTTGCAAAATATTTGATAGAAAAATTCATATTTTTAAAAACAGCAAGTAACATGAATTACAAATATCTCTTTTAAGGAGCGTACAACTTTGTATGTGCTTACTGTACTTATTAGAAGGTCAACTTATTTATTCAGTTTTTGAAATAATTGGAATAAATCAATAAATGAATAAAAATAGTAATGAAAACTGCGGTACCGATTGAATCACTGAACGTTGTTCAAAACAATTTTATCACCATTGCAAATGACAATTGTTTTCAACTGATAATTATTGATGAAGGACATTTGCTTAAGTTGAATAAACAGTTTTATAATCCAAGATATTAACGATCTTTTAATTAAATGGGAAACTGCGAGGCGTAAAAACTGAACATCATATTTCATAGAGAAAGTGTGAACGAGTTTTTCGTTTTTCTCGTTGCCAGACAACCTGGTACACTATCGCCAACCGACAATCTGGAAAATGCTAATAAAAACCTGCTTAAAAACAGTGATATCTTTCGGTGTCGGGTTAAATATAATTTTGATTGTGTGTTAAAAGTTTTGTATTTTTCATCATTAGATACCTACAGTGTCATGCAAATGTATACAACAGCTAGAAGTAATAAATTCCATTATGGTTTTGAAATAGGTCGTGTTAAAAAACTTGTCTTCATTAATAAAATATCATTTTAGAAACAAGGTATTTATCAAATTAAAGATATCATTCAGTAAACAGTATTTAACGTATGCAAATTTATGCAATGCTGTACTAGCGAAATCGATTTGCAGCAAACAACGCATACCCATAAAAATAGTGCATTCGATTTGTTGTTTTGCACACTGAATATTAAAAAAGTAGAAATATTTTATTTATTTAAATGCGATTCACGTCAAGAGTATTAATATTCATCGCATTTACGAAGTGGGAAGGTGTTTCGCATTTTATATTACTATTGTGTAACCAATTATCTTGACTTGATAAAGCTAACGAACCAATTATAATTGTTTTGTTTTCTTTCAGACGCACACCATATTCGTGGATGCTTTTCTGCAAAACAACCGCCTAGACCATGTTAGTCAAGTAATGGGATATCATCCCTCATATTTAGATCATTTTTTGAAAACCCAAGGTTTTATACTTCGAGGCGATGGACCTTTACCGTATGACTATCGGCATTATATAGCCATTATGGTAAGTGGCAAATAAAACAGCAATTCTTCTTAGCAGCAATCGAATAACGGTTAAAATGCAACAAAATATCACAATTTGTTAATTGGCCGAAGGTATCCTTTCTTACGCATTCTGCTAACTATTACAATGAGCATATTACAACTCGTGCAACTGTAGCAGTATCCAAAAAACAAGACAATGGAAGTACTACAGCTACATTCCATTATGAAACTTTATAAATACGCTACCGTCCATAAGTTTCGAAGCAAGGTGAAATTCCTTTAAAATAATACAACTGATAGACATATCGTGAAAACTATCCGTATTATAAATTATTGTATGCGAATATAACAATTTTTGTTACATATAATCCGAATACATTTTATTGCTCTTTTCCAAGAATACGGCTATTGTTTGACGGGGATGGTGTGGAATACCTGTAGTAATTACTCAAGTTGGTCAAACGGTTTAGTACTACTTCAGTAATCATTTAGTGTATATGGTAAAGGATATTAATCCTTAGCGTCCTATCGCTTTCCTGTGTGGAATTAGTTTTTTGAACTGAGTGTAAAAATGTCAAAATGCAGACAGTTGACCGTAGAACAACGTAGTACCCAACGAAGGGTATACCAAGAGAGAAATTGTTTTACGGTTAGGGATTTCACCGAAAGCTGTGCATTTCATATTGGCCCAGAGAAGAAAGACAAAAATCTTGATAGAAGACGAAGTGGGCGGCCACGAGTGACTTCTGGAGCTCAAGATAAATTTATAGTAACGACTTCAACACACATCTAACATCACCGGATAGCGCAACGCGCGTTAATACATGAGGAAAAAATGTTCTTGTTACCACCGTCAAAAGTCGATTATTGGCAGCAGGTTTAAGGGGGGTACATCGGGCGCGAAAAACCGTTTTTAAAACGCGTGCATGAAGAGAAGCGATTAACATGGGCAAGAGAGCATGCAAACTGGTTACTGGATGATTGGAACGCAGTCTTATGGACCGACGAGTCCTAATTTCAGTAGTGTGGTACGCAACGGAGAGTTTTTGTTTGTCGACGACCAGGGGAAAGAACTAGTGAGGCCTGCTTTGCGCTGTCCCTCAAACACGGAGGTGGTAGTGTATGGTTTGGAGTTGTTTTGCTGGAACAACTACGGGTGATTTAGTAAAAATTAGTGGTACAGTGCGAAAAGAAGAGTATAAGATATTTCGTAAAATCATGCTATTCCATGTGGAAGCCGTCTTGTTGGTGAGCCGTTTGTGTTCCAGAAAGACAATAAGCCCAAACATTCGGCTCGAGTCTGTAAAAACTTTTTAGAGGAGAAAGCAGCAAGAAATTAACTAAAATTAGTGGTTTATCCCCTACAGAATTTTTATTGGATGAGCTTTATCGAAGGGCTAGATAGCGACTACCTCAGAGCACCCAACATCTATGGGAATATTTACAGAACGTATGGTAATAAATTGACGCGAACTGTCTCGAAAAATTGTTTCGAACAATGCCTAAGATTTGTGCAGCGTTTGGCAAGCCAAAGGAGGTCATATCGACGAAAGTAAACTTGCGAGCAAAATACTGCATAAAGTTTATTATGTTCCAATTAATTTACCTTTAATTTGTTGACAGTCACTTATGTTGTATAAATTAATACTAATCACAATAAAGTTTTACTGTATCTGTGAGTTTTGGTAAAATCTGTTGCTGCTTCCAAACTTTTGGACGGTAGTGCATGTGATACAATACAACCTTCTGAAATAGATAACTGCAGTCATATTGGATAACAGCGACAGGTTAAATGATTTAATTCACGTTCTAGAACTGAGTAAAACGAAAAAAAAACAGAAATATTGATCTCCCGACTTAAGAATTTTAATTTAATAGAAAAAAAAGTCCAAATGCTCCCTAGGTCGCATTGCAAAGTGCATCACATGAATTAGCAAATTTATTTTCTTGTAGCGACGACATAACGTTTTGTAATAATATTTTAGTGGTTGCCTTAAAAAATACAGTTCCTCTTTAGTAATAGGTACGCTACTGCTCAAAAGTTTAAGACCACCTTGAGAAGTTTATATTAAGATTTAACTAAAAAGGAAGCAGATTTCCAATGGAACAGACAGATATATACATTTGTCAAAATTATAATAATAAAACAAAAAAAACAAATACGTAATGTAATAATATTTCCATCTATAGTTTTTCAATTATATCAAAATTGTTTTGCTTTTATTGTTAGTTTTTTACATTTAATTACATATATCTATGTAAATGATAGTATTTAAAAGATATAAAAGTCCTATCAGTTATGTGCGTAGTGTGGACATAAACTCCATTATTAGTATTGCAGTATATCATTTTGCTTAAAATATATGTCAAGTTTTTCAAAGAAAAAATCAAAACACAAAGCATACTAAACTCACACACATGATATAAACAGTTTATTCTACACAATCTATTATTTAATTGGAAACATGTGCTACATTCAAAATTCTCGTAATTATGGAGCAAATGGTACGATTGACAGCTTAAAAAAGTGATGAAGTATGTAACTAATGTGGAGGAAGCAGACACAAAGTACACGTTGGATGTGCTGACGTCTTGGAAATATCGTCCACATTAAATTGTTTAATTTTTCTTCAATTTAAAATTGGAAATGAATCAACTCTCGAGGAATTTAAGTTCTTAACGAAACTGCAATTTGCCTTCAAACATCGAAAGCCCCCTTTGGAAGTCACTTTTCCGAAAGTTTGTACTTCTAAGTTTTGCGTTGCGACGTAGCAAGGATCCAGGATAACCAAATAGTATTCTACGTAAGTAGATTATGAATGCGAAATTTTATGAAATAAATAAAACCTTATGATTCTCAATATTCATATATAATTAGCTAATCAAGGATTGACTTAAGAATTTTTGTTCGTATATATGTGATATAAAAATATGACAGTTTCATTTCTTAAAAGCTTACAATGTATATTGCCGGAATATATCAACATAATATAGAATATATATGTATATAGGGCCGTCCTTAGGGTGGAGCGAGTGGAGCGGCTGCTTCAGCCCCGCGGTGAGGGGCCTTTTCACAATAAAATGTTCTTAGAATAAGATAATACGGACTAAAAATGAATTAATTGAAACCTTCTCTTTTCAATAGTTTATATTGGATTTGTTTGTCTCCAAACATTTACATAAAGGCCCCGCAAAACTATTTTGCACCAAGCCCCGCTTTTGCTAAAGACGGCTCTGAATGTATATATAACCGAAAATGATATTTCACTGTACTAAGTACATATTCTACATTGATAGCTAAATAGTGGTTTTGCCAAAAAAAAACATCTCTATGTTTTATTACAGTTTTGCACAACTCCGGCCTTCTTTTTACTAATCCAGAATCAAAGCAATACCGTAAATGCTTTGCAGAACTTGTACTCTACTGATATACTGCAGTCTCAATTTAAGAGTTATGTGTTGCATCATCGTAATGTCAAATGTCAACATAGATTACACGAGCTAAAGTCATGGCAGACATGATTTAAGCTCATGATGAAGTTCCAGCAGTAAAATATTATTATACATCAATAATAGAAATTATAAAGACACTTAATAGAAATTGAGTGCAATGATAATTGCAATAAGGAATAACACACCGCAAGGTAAAAATTCCGATCAACTCGCATAGATTCAGACGCAGATGCTATTTTGAGAGATAAAACACAATTAAAAGTAGTATAATGGAATCGCCCGGAAAGTAACGACGTAATATGTGTTTCTCACATTGAGAATACTTTGTCTAATTGACTACAATTTTTCTATGGGATCGAGGTCCGGTGATGGCGTGATTACCAGACCATATCCTTTATGATTACCTCATCTGTTTAGGGCCTTTATCGTATGGAAAGCCTCGTTGATCCCTAACTCAATTCCCACGAAGTTTCCCATTCCATTCACAGAAAAACGTTCACGTTGTAACAATTGTTTTTTCTTCAGATTGCCTTCCAACAAAAATTCGCCGCTTATTACCAAAAAATTTCGAATTTGAATTCACCACTTCAAAGAACCCAATCTTTTTCAGTCCAACTTTTATATTCCAAAGGCCAGCTAACGTTTTCTTTTCTTTTCATTCATTTGTGGAGTAGTGGTTTCCTGTCCGTTTTTAAGCCCGCTGCATTTAGTCGTCATTTAACTGCGAATACTTTATCATGTTGAAATGAAACGTATTCTTTGAAAAATGTTCGCCTTACATTGGTAGTGAAACGTTATCTCAGCGTCAGTTATGACGTGCATTCATCCCCGAAAAAATTAAACCATACATACCGATGTTAACGCAAAAAGTTTATGAACAGTCACCAGCGCGGTGGTAGAAATGTTAAGTTAAACTTAGATAAGTAGACTCTAGGGATGTATTTATAATTTTTGTAATCCTATAAATGTTATTACATTAAATTTTGATAGTTGGTCTTAAACTTATGAGCGATAGTTGTAACGAATGAACTACATACGTATCTTATGGAATCCATGATTTTTCAGTAACTAAAATTTAAAGACTAACTTTCATTTACTATATACTAAAGTAAATTATTTAAAACAATAACCCCAAAATTCTATAACAAAAAAGGAATATTAAATTGTGGGGTGTCAAATACCCCATCATAGTGCAAACGTTAATTGACAAAAAACTATTAGCACTTGAGGCTTAATATCGCAAATTTAATTTTTGTTACTATGCATCATAAAATCGAATATGTGTTGCAATTGGTTAGTATAAAATTGATATAAAGCTCTTTTTTAGGCTGCAGGACGACACCAGTGTAGCTATTTAATCACTTTGCAGAAGCAGGAGTTCATATTACAAGGCGGGGACCCAGCGTGGCTCAAAGGTCTTACTTATATCCCACAAAAATTAAGAAACTTATATGATATCAATAAAATTCTGGCGCATCAACCGTGGCTGTTAAATAAGTCTCATATTGAGGTAACTTTGCAATACTCCTTTATTAACCAATTTAAGCTATGTACTCTCTAGAAATTAACAAAAGGAAAAGACAGTTGGTCACTAGCAGAAGTGGTGCACGCAATCGTTATATTAGCCCATTTTCACTCTCTTTGCTCGTTCGTATTTTCTTGTGGTGTCAATCAAGAATTAGACCAAGCTGGTGGACATCGGTATCAGACATCAGAAGAAGTGCATCGTGCTGTTGCCATGAATGCTAACAATACAAATAGTAAGACAGAACCCAAAGATATACCAATTGTCAATGATACCAGACAAGGTAAAATTAATGACATCGGCAAAGTATATAAAAAGACTAAACTATTTTGCTTATTTATAGACTGGAAACAATTATCTCTTGCTAGTCCTCCGTCGCCAACGGAACCAGAAGTTGGTATTACGACAATAATGCAACGTATGAAAACGTTATCAGAGCAGACACAGGAATGTACACCTGTTGAACTAACGAAACGTTTTGAAAATGTCGAAAACCAATCTGCTGAACTGATAGCTGTAGGTCCTGAACCACAGGAAACGCCGGCGGATATAGGAATTTTCGTTGATGACTCCTCATTTATGTATCACGATTTTGCAAAAAGAGGAGATCATGAAATATCTACGTTTAGAGTACAGGACTATTCATGGGACGATCATGGTTATTCTTTAGTTAATAGGCAAGTGTTTTTATCATATTGCCGCATTATTTTTTTTATTTCAACGGTTGTAATTCTGTTAAATAGCAAATGCACTGTTATCGGTTACAGTTCCTATAGTAGCACGAATTGTAACAAAAAAAATCTTTAAACTAGTTAGTTATAATCCTTTTTTTCAGATTATACAATGACGTTGGTAACCTTTTGGACGACAAATTTAAGACTGCTTATAATCTCACATACTATACCATGGGGGGAAGAACCGATGTGGATACATCGAGATTCAGGAGAGCGATTTGGAATTACATTCAGTGTCTTTTAGGAATTCGCCATGACGATTATGATTATGGCGAAATTAATCAATTACTAGAGAAAACCCTCAAAACTTTCATCAAAAGTGCTTGTTGTTATCCAGAAAGAGTGACTAAGAAAGACTACGATAGAGTTTTAAGAGAATTCAAACATAGTGAGAAGGTACATATAACAAATAAATACTTTATTTGATATATAGCTTGTTGAAAACATAACTCAATGCAACATTAACTAAGACTTATTCAAAAATTATCGACAAATTTTTGTAGATGGTATAGAACTTTTTGTAGTCTCTTACCTTTGATGGAAAATCCCTTGCATTTGAGATAAAGAATATTTTATAATTAGAATAAATATTAAAATTTTAATATCGTAAACAACGTTATAGTAAAAATAAATGACTGACTTTAACATCAAGTGTGACATTGAAAGAAAGATTTTTGAGAAAAGATCGTTTAACAATTCTCTGCCATCGCTAAAAGTTTTTCGGTAAATAAAAGTTTTATTAATAATATATCTATATTAGTAATAATAGCGTAATATCATACTTGTGATCGGTTTTAAACAAACTATATATCTTGAATACAATATGTATAAAAAATAGTTTGCTGAGAAAAAACATTTTCTTTTTGTTGAACATATCAATAATATACATATTATTTTTTTGCCCTCAATAACCGAAGGAAACATGTGTTAAAAATTATTCAGTTTCATGAAAATTGAATGCATAAGTATTACAAGTATTAATAGATAGCTGAAGAAAATGATATTAACAGAGATTTGACTAGTATGATTGCTTAGCCTAAAACTTCGTTTCATTTACAATCCAATTTAATTTCAAATCTATTTTCCAAAAGATCTCAATATTCAGTCAAATGTTTTTTGTACATTATTAAAGAAAAATATATTAATATTGAACTAACTAGCAAACCAATTAACTGCGTTGTAAAGAAATTGATAAGTAATTCCTCTGTGTGTGATAGTTTTGAATAAATAACCCGTAAACTATATTTTGGAAAGTAATGTAATGTATTATTCCATTGCAGGTTCATGTTAATCTTATGATATTAGAAGCCCGTATGCAAGCTGAACTACTCTACGCGCTTCGAACTGTTAATCGTTACAACATGACAAACTAAAGACAGCTGCATTTAACCGTATATGTTTATTCTTTCACATATACTTTGGCGCGCGAACGTCAAAGGCATACTTGAGATATATCATATGTATTATGCACAAAGATGAACCTATTCAATCTATCTTTATGATGGCTTTGTGCCATTACCTATAATATACATATATTTGTTGTTACTTTTAAAAGTATATTTTATTATTACGATCATGTTTTCCAACGGCAAGGCGGAAATGCGAACCTCGGGAAAATATGATTTTTCGTTGTATTTATAATATATATTTTAATGTTTTTCAAATGACTTGTGTTACTGTTTTTATCTGTACCTTTTTTAATCAAATGATATTGTAATATAAACGGTCTTAATTCATCTGAATGTAATAATGTTTATACAGTGAGTTTAATTTTTTGTAACAACTTACTTTCTTCATTATTTATTGTTTTTTTTTTTAGATCAACACCTTTATTTCTGTAATAACACATTACTTAATTTTGCGAAATTTCAAAGTACTATAGCATAAGTCATAATTATCAGATGAAAATTCACCACTTAACTTTTATTACAATTTTACTACATTTCTTGTAAGAATTTTACAAAATTTTCTGAAATCCTATGTGCATATTGAAAATTCATTATTAAAATCTTGTCGATCGTAAGAAATCATATGTCCTTAAACTTAAAAAATGCATAAAAACCGAAAATTTGTTATCAAACCAATATATTTCTTCCCAAAAAAAAGAAAGCGAAGATAATGAAGAAAAGGGGTTTGTTAACTTACTATACATTTGAAACTATAATGGTACATAATTGTTTTAGCACTATTACTGATATGTGAACAAACAATGCAAAATAGACCATATTCTGTAATAGTAATAATAGTAAAATAATAGTCAGTGATATGGTTTCTAAAAATAGGTTTCTTACATCACGTTCATACTTATTGTTTTAATAATCTAATAAGCACCGAATGAAACATCGTTAAAATGAGGTTACAGATAAGTATGTAAAAATACAGGCGCAAGTGCAATATTTGAACATATTGAATAATGCACATGCGTAAAGTAATGGTGTTTATTGACCTTTTCGTTAATAGTGTGTCTTAGGACACTCTGATACAAAATCACTACTCGTATAGCTCTTGTAGTAAGTAAACAATCTATGCTTCTATAATACCGGTCGGGTCAAAGTACACTTGAAAAAAGAAACTGATTATGATGATGGAGGCTTTTAGATATTAATTCTCATTATACATTTACATAGATCAGATCATGGAGTCATTTATATTATCCTTATTTGACTGGACTGACAATAAATTGTTTATTTCACTAACCAATAAATGAACATAATCAAATTCAAATTATATAAAAGAATCTAGAACAACATGTGTATATACATAGGAAAGAAAGTGAGAAAAATATGTTTGCCTTTAGTATAAACAAACATAGGGGTTATATCAATAATTTCTACTCTTTTCATGTTAAGGCAGTAGAGGAAGTTGCAATTCAAGAAGAAAATGTATGTCTAGTTATAGGAAGATGATAATTTATTGAATACCAAATAATAAAAAAAAACAGTACTATAAGTCCATTCACTTTAAAAGCGCACATTTGCTATTGGATAGCGATAAAAATGCTTTTTCAGTTCATACGAAATATCTGTTAAATATTTGATAAATTATAATTTGCAGGACAAAAAAAAATTAACAATGGTTATATAGTTATTGTTTTTATCGTGAATGGGGTAATGGTAATGATAAGCTCTTATTTATGTATGTTCCTGGGCCAAAACAACCAATGCTATATTTTATAAAGGCACTCCCTCAACTCCATTAAGATGAATTAAGAATTCAGGTACATTAAATGCTATAAAAACAAACATATTTTGGAATCACCGCCAAATTTTATCAACCTATTTTACGTTATACAACATTGATCTCAGTATTAATTTTTAAATTGCATCGTTTTGTGTTCCGCACTGCCATACCGAATGTTTAAGAGTTTTCCAATAACATTTACATTGTAAATAAAACTTAACTAAAGTTGTATTTTTTCTCTTCAAACTTTCATTTTGTAAATCGCGTATTTACTAACATGAAACGAAAGGGAAACTCATGTTTACGTCTTCAAAGCAACATTTAATTCTAACTAAACAAATGCTACAGCGTATGAACACATACATCTTCGCAAATAAACAAATCGTGTAATATTACCTTTACGTTTGGAATGAAAAAGAAAGAAAGTATGGTTCTTTTTTTAATTAACGTATTGAAGATCTAAGAGAGCTATATACCATCTTACGTGCAATACTGTCTAATTTAATTATTGAAGGAAGTTTGCTGTTGCTTTGACGATTGTAAACAGTTTTACTTAAATTATTGGCAAATAAAATATGTTGATAACAAATAAATAATGTGAAAAAAATGTAATTATATATATATATTGTAGAATTAAAAAAAGATGCTGTGATGTAAATTTTTCTGTATTTATTTAAAACAATATTATTTAGTCATTTGGAATATACATATATATATCTACATATATATGTAGTTGGCCTATATAAATATTGTTTGCTATTTTTCACTGTGTAAAATCCACTGGATTTCATTTATTGTGCCCTTTACACGCATATTCCAAACACGGATCGTGTAAGAATACGCTAAGCACATAAATGAATCGACAAAAAATGTACAATATAAAACTTCTGCAGAAAAGGGTAACCGTCTAATCCGACATCTATAATAAACAGATTTTATAGAAATGATGCAGAAGTGCGAAATGTTATCATGTTATTATTATAATGAATTTCATAACTTCGTGCTAATTTTACAGTCATATCATGTATCCTGGAAAAGCAAAATTCCACCCCCCACTCAACCATTAAAATAAAACATTTTTCATTTATTGTTGTTTTTTAATATATATTTTCATATTAAGATTCCAGTGACCACAATAGATAAGTAACATTAAGCAAGTGATGGTAGAATAAACATAGGTAAGTTGAATGCCTAATATGCACGTAAATGTAGTAGAGATGTGTAAGACGAACACTGTAAAGTGACAAACTAAAATTTGTCCAGTGATATTTCTCACGCTACCACGATGTTAACATAACACTTTTATGTACCGCTCGTATCTTCAAAATTTACAATTCGATCCATACCTAAGAGGCGCAAGACATGCCCTAAATTTTGGAAGCTTCGTGTCAATAGTATTCTTGCAAAATGATGAGAGGAGCATACACAAAACTGATCACTATATAGAAGCTATTACGTGATAAAAAAGAATTGGGTAAAATGGGCATTGACTGAAAAAATTCTACGATCTAGAGGCAAAACGAAAAATTGATAACCTAAACTTCATGGTTTAATTCATTTGACGTGATAATTGTTATATAAAGGTATTGTTTTCATATAGGATTTAAATATAGTAATCAATGTAGCATTTGCACGTTTTGTGATTTTCAATAAACTTTCTTATTTCAAATACAAATCGTAGATGGTTTTGATTATATCAGGAAGAATATAATTTGGTTAACAATATAGAAATTCATTGGATTATCTCTAGAAATAAGGCTATAAACATTCTTGCAATTTTTTGTTGTGTGTTTAAAATAAAAGAAAATAACCAAGACAATAATTCAGCATAATTATTTATTATTAGCAAAGTGTTTTGTCAAGGTGTATTACATCAATGTTCAAAAAATTATTCATCGTTATTAATCCTCCATCTACCGGTGGGGTCCGATCGACGCAAACTGACTTTTAAGAATTGTTTTTTTTTATGTTAACTTATGGTAGAGTTGAAATACTCGTATTCACAGACTTTTCAAGTAGGCTTTATAATTTTTGCAAAAAGGATTTTTCGTGATGATTTTCGCAGAATAAAAATACTTTCGTCGCTCTTCTTAGTGTCGAATTAATCACTTTATCATGAACAACTAATCTATATCTAATTTTTTTTTAAACACAAGCTTATAGTCTTTCTCATTGTTAAATTGTGTTTTATATATCTTCTTATGTACAGTAGTGTTTATATGTTTTAGACATCCCCAAAATTTTTCAGCAACTTGAAAATTATAACAAAATGAAAATGCACAAACACATTTATTGTAATTTATTCAGCTCGCATACGTTGGAGTATTGAGTTCACTAATTTACTGAGCTGTTGAGGTAATTTCATGCCAGTCATCAATGCGTTTCAATTTTACACGTAACCTGCATATCTGTTTCTGAAATGATGAGTTATCCTGTTGAAAATAATAGAAATCCTCATTTCTCGTTGATGATGTTACAAATGATGAATTCAAATCCAATAAGCCCGTGTACGTTACAGTATTCATACGTTCGCTATAAATAAATATATCTCTAACTCTAGATACTGTCATGCAAGCCCAGATCATAACACCCCTTACCTCATGTTTTTATGGTAGATGGTACTGTTCACCTCGCTAAACAGCACATGTATTTAATGTCGAAATGATAGTCTAAAAATAACGCGGGAAATGGGTAATGCAGATGTTATACTTTAATTTGATGTGAATTAAGCTTATTGAACTCATCTGACCAAATGATCTTTGCTCATCATGCTTCCAATCTGTATGCTTTATTGCTTACCGCTCACTGCAAACGTTTTTGCTTATTTATATGGCTTTCTTCGTGGTTTGCATCCCTCAAACCGAATTCGTTTAATATTCTACGGAGTTTTACGAATAGTTTTGAAACTCTCGTAGCCTGGTATAACTCACCATTGAACTTCTTTGATCCCTTCTTTCTATTTCGCAAATATATTTACTGCATATGCAAATTTGCCTTTATTTTGGCGCCCTAACGCAGCGATATTTGCAACGATACTATTTGTATACAAATAATCCGTCATAAAGGAGGGTATGAAATATGCTGGTTGTAAATTAATAAATCTAGAACCTACTAAGTGGACATATATTTGTATAATTAGAGCTGCTAAGTCGGTCCACAATACCCATCTGCATCGTGGTAAATAACAGTATATAGGTAATAATATATATAATATCCCGGAAACATGATCTAACTGAACGACCTTTGGCTATACAGCTGCAGTGTTTGGTATGTTATCAGTACTATTCCACTGAGCAATGTTCGCCGTGATGAATAAATGTTCTACCACACGGAAAACGACTGTTCCACATCTAGCGATATAATATTTACAAACTTAAAATAATCTTTGAAGTTATGCATAAGGGATGCGAAAAGGTGCCATCATTATCATTACAAATTTTGCTTAATCTGATAAAATCTGGATATTTATTTAAAACACTATTGAACTTTTCTATATAACAAAATTTGTTTTGCAGCTTAAGAAAGAAATTTCTTTATTCTCTATACTTATGAATAGTTTGCAATCTGTGAAATCTTTGAATTTAATTTAATTAAGTTTTCTGTGAATTTCCTTAACTGCTGTTTCTTATGGATTAAATTGTAAAATTCGTATTGTTGAAAATGAAAAGCGAATAAAACGCTGCACGTAACCACGTTGCCCAACGTGTAAGAATTGAGTGTGGTGGTTAATAGAGGTCGAGTCAGTCTGTGAAATTCTCGAATTCGTTTAGATTTAAGAAACGCAGATTCTGTTTGAGCGATTGATTCATTTACTTTTGTATAATAGTTTCTGTTACAACATGTAAACCATGAAATTTACACCTACATGTATTAAGTTACTGTATTTTGTCGTTAACGTTAATACTTAGTTTAGCAAGAGCTGAAATTTTGTTGATCTATTCAGCACTACCCTCAAAATTACTTCGCTGGTACATTGTTCTCATTTTTTACTAGCTAACAATAACGGTGAGAAGGTTCTAGTGTTCGACAACAACATTTAAAACGGAATTGTTTTTAGAATCTGTAGTCGTTATAAACTTTTTCGCCCTTCTTTTATGCATACGTGCAGTTTTAATATGCTATTTACAATCAAATTTGTCCCAACACAAGGATATCTTGCACCCTGAACATATTATTTTTGCATCATCGTACACTAAGTTAGGAAATTCCATCGTAAAGTTGTATACATTTTCAGCAAACCGACGTTTTCCAATAACTCTTACACTAACACCACATTCTTTTAACTTACGTTGTATACAAAATATGCCATAAAATAATGAATATCACGTATTACAATTTTCTCACAGCTGTCGCGATGTACCGCAGCCGCTCTGATAATCTACACGGGCGCATCTCCACAATATTGATTTGCCAAAATGATTTAGCAGCTCTTCTTGCGATATCTAATAAATTTCGTAGATACTAGGCTTTCTGAGGATGCCTAAGATATATAGAGACCACTGTTAACTTCAAAGGAAGAATCCATTATGGATAAAACTCGCAACGTGCAGCCCCTAAAATGGAATTATCACACCCATTTAAAAAAAAATGTAATAACGTAAATATTATGTGCTGTTGCGTGATCCTGCTAAAAGCATGTATTTACCACAGGTGAGCAGAATATCTAGATATGCAAACTTCCAATTAATTCAATTAGCTTGCAATAGTGAACATTATTTCTTTTAAATTACACTGTTCCTAAATCAGCATTCATTCAACCAGATTATTAAATAAACGTAGCTTTCCCGTTACCTTCACTAACATATCACTGACAAAATACTCTTCCGCTTTTCTACGTCTTCTAGTTGGAGTTTTGGAGATACTGACATTGTAAAAATGATGCCGGAGTTTCTACTTGCCGATGTTTTAGAGATTGTCACGTTTTATGTTGTTCACTCTTTTTTAACTTCAAAATCGCCCTCTTAATAAGCGCCATCCGGTGAATAGTCGATAATAATCGATGCATTGGACGCGTTGATGCCACAATAAACCTCAATTTGACAATGTTCTGGTAGTTCCTAGTGGTTTATTTTTATATTTTAATAATTGTTTGATACAAATCGAGTGTGCTTTGGTGTTATAAAGACTCTGTACTAAAATTCAATTTCCTCTAAATTGAATTAAAAAGAGTGAGTCTGAATAGTAAAGTATACCGCACAATTGCTGGGACAGAACAGAAAGAAGAAAAGTAGTCCAAAATGGAGAACTAATTTTCTGTTTGACTTAATCTTTATGTTGATGAGATGGCGGGTAATTTAACATTCAGCTTACATAGCCAACCATCATTTCGGCACAAAGATAAACATAGTCTCACATGAAATTACCAAGTCAGAAAACTTTGCATGCATATAATGTGTGTGTATATTTCGTTTGAAATTTTGAAAATAAAAGATTCTTTTTGTTAAAATGGTCTATCTAAAGCAGTAGGAAATGCGAATTACTCAATGTAACATTCTGCTTATGTGTTGCCCAGAGAAAATATTGTAGAAAAAAGTTACTAATGCTATAACATATAGAATAGGATCTTAAATCATCACGTTCATTCTAATTGACTATAGATCGTCCCAACCTCCGTATTCAGTATGGGATAGAATAGCAACTTTTATCTCTTACTATCCTTGGTTGCTGTCATTAGCGCTATTCTACAACCGGTTGCTATGTTGCAACTTATTTACATATGCTGTCGAGCGTCGACAACAGTTGTATACTATCTGTCTATTAGCATCAACTGTCAATCGTCATCGTCCTTTGTTTTGAAATATTTCGTTAAATTGTTAATTTGCTTATATAGTTGTACAAATTGTTCTTTTCAGAACACTTCTATCTTTTCAAGGTGCACAGGGTAATATGGGTATTTTTTTATTTATTTTTATAAATGTTATAACAGAATATAAAATGTAATTACAGTTTTCTACTACATTAATGGAGCCTATAGGAAGAAAACGGCGCAGAGGAGACAAATTTAACTGTAAGGAGAAGTGTATGATTGCAAATGTTTTCAATTATTTCAATAAATCAATGAATGTGAGTGCTGCCGTTCGAGAAGCAAGTAAAGCTTTGGGCATCTCAGACCGTGCAATATATCATGTAAAACAGGAGCAACAAAATGGTTTATTATCAAGTCCAAAAAACCTAAAAAAGGAAGGGTATACAAGTAAATGATCGACTGCATACATATGGTGAGAACACGCAAGCAGCTATTCGACGTAAAGTGCATGGATTTTTTATACAGAATATGCCACCTACTTTAAATACAATTTACTACTGTCAATGCTGACGATGATCTCCTAACTTCAGTCGAACAACTTTTCATAGATTGTTACACGATATGGGCTTCGAATTTAAAAAAGTAGGACGAAAAAGTATACTCATTGAACGAGATGAGATTATTAGATGGAGGCACAAATACTTGCGTGAGAGATCAAGAAATTTAGAGAAGAAGGTAAAATTTACCTCTTGCTATTTGACATGGCTGTAATTTTATATTTCAGGTCGAACTATTATATACACTGATGAGTCATGGGTGAATACAGGACACATACGGTAAATAAAACTTCTGACAGATACTGCTATTCAAAGTAGTCGACAAGCTCTTATTCAAGGACTAAGCACTGGTTTGAAATCACCAACCGGGCTAGGACCTCGTTTTGCATTAGTTCATGCAGGCAGTGATAATGGGTTTGTTCCTGGTGCTGAATATACATTTCTTTGCAAGAAAACACTGCTGATGTTCATCATGAGATGGATTCAGAAACGTATGAGGATTGGTTTATAAATAAATTACTTCCAAATATACCACAGAAGTCTTTCATTGTTCTTGATAATGCTTCCTACCACTGCAGAAAATTGGATAAAATTCCAACAACAGCATGGAGGAAAAACGAGATCATTTATTGGCTCAATGAAAAACAAATACAAATCAGTACCGATATGCTAAAAAGGGACTTTACTGTATTGGGTGTCACAAATTAAACCGCAATATGATAAAAGTAGGATTGACGAATTTGCAAAAGAAAAAGGTCATGAAGTTCTTCGATTACCACCTTACCATTGCGAGTTAAATCCCATTGAAATGGTATGGGCACAACTTAAAACTACGTAAGAATGAATAATACCACATTTAAGGTAAAAGATATGGAGCAATTAATTCGACGAGCGTATAGCACTGTAACAACTAATAATTGGCAAAACTACATCAAACATGTAAACAATATTGAAAAGGAAATGTGGATAGTGGATAATTTGCAAGACGACATCGAAGAATTTATTATTCACGTAAGATATTCGTCATCATCTGAAGATCAAAGTGATTCTTCGACTGACTAGAAAATTAACGTAAGACATAGATATATGTGTGTAATTGCTATTCCTTTCTTAAATATTATTGTATTATACATATACGTATTACTATGACTCCAGTTCTTTTGTTACAAAAGTGGAAACTATTATTTGTATATATATAAGGATCATCTTCTTTTTTTAATTTAATAAATTGCATAGCACCTCAATATCGAAGCAAATATTCACTGTACATTGCATAGATATCGTTCATATGTATATTTGTTTATAGATGTGTGTATAGTATTGTTAATAAATATTGAGATATAACTATTTTATCTGTAGTATTTTTTCCTATAATTTTACGTGCAGCGACGTCGCTATGCACTCTGTTAAAAGTTAGTTACTTTAATAAAATAATAAGCAAAATGTCATATGAATGTCAATAATTTTGCACCTTCAACGTCAATAAACGTTAATAAAGGTTATGAATTGATCGGGTGAAATTGCAAAATAATTAACCGGAAATAGTAATGTACAGCCGATCGGATGATTTGGCAACCATGAAACAAATTCTACAAGACGTATACTGAATACGGAGGTTGGGACGGACTATAGTAAACGATTACAAACCTGTCAAGGGATTATGAGGGTAGTGCTAAATGTATTATAAAAATGTCACTTTAGCACAGATCTGAACTATCGTTTTCTTCATATAATACGCTTTTTTCACCACGGCGAACATCGATCGTTGAAACAATTGTAGAAACATGGATGATGATTAACTACGCCAAACCAGCTGCTAACTTTCTTTACAATAGTTCATAAAGTACGCCAAACAAATAAGTGGTTATTATTATTTTCTTCCTTAGCATTACTTATTTTATTTTGTTTCAATGATTACAACTGCAAAGTGCCGCCTCGGGTACGCTGACGAAATAAGCAGCTCTAATAGGGACTAGAGGCATGTACCGTAGAGCAGAATTACGATTATACTTGCGTGGCTTTGCCAATGGGCATAATGTAATAATAATTAATAATCTTAAGAAATCAAAACAATAATAAATTAGTTAATAGAAAGTCAAGGAGGCGGTATAAGTTGATTCATGTTAATCATTTTGTTTACATATATGTATATGTATATATAAAATGTTACAATTGATTTTAAAAAAGAAACAGTCTTTCAGGAATTATTTCTACTTTTCTTTTTTCGTAATATCGTGTTTCTTACTGTGAGCCATGAGCGTAGATTTAGAAACAAACTTTTTACCGCATTCATCGCAAGAGTACGGCCTTTCTCCTGTATGCAGACGTTTGTGAATCGCCATTGGTGAAAATTGAGTAAATGTTTGACCACACTGATCGCACCTACGAAGGTATATCACTTAACTACTTGTCGAGAAGTAAAATGAGCAACTTACGAATATGGACGTTCTCCGGTATGTGACCTCCTGTGACATCTAAGTGCATCCCTCCTAGCAAACGCCTTACCACACATTTCACACACATATGATTTCTCACCAGTATGCATTGTAGAATGGATACGGAGATCTACCCTCGTTAGGAAACCTTTACCACATACCTAAAAAAGTACGCTAAATAAAGATAACATAAAGATATCTGTATTATTTACCTCGCACATAAATGGCTTCTCTCCTGTATGAATCCGCATATGCGTTTGCAAATAGCTTTTAGAAACAAACCTCTTATTACAAACTAGACACGAATATTTCCTGTTATCTAACCCTGTGTGTATTTTTTGATGTGCTCTGCATAAACCTATAAATAAAAATATTAAAAATATCTATTCTTGTCTGATTTAAATACAGGATATTATCCTATCTTAGGACATATTTTTGTGCAGAGGAAAGCGTGTGACCGAACGTTTAACGATTCTAATTACACATACACAGCGGGTATGGGGAAGACATAATTGATTACCATTTTATTAACAAACTGCAAATCCTTCAAAAACATTACTATTCTACGTGAGCTTTGGCGAACACCGTTCCATTTGCAAATATTAGTGCATAACCTTTACAAAGAGTGCCGAGTGGGAAGCACCCCGTACTTAAATAAAGGTAAATTTAGAAGCGAAGGCGCCCGATTTCATGCATGAATTAGCATACGAGTGCAGTCAACTAGAAAGAGTGCCATGAACTCGACTAGTGCGATTTAACACTATATTAAAAAAAAAACCGAATTATTTTACGCGAACACAAAAAGTGCAATTTCCACCCTTACATGGTCAGATGCACCTTAATTAGAAAAAAAAAAACTACGGCCATTATCGTAATTACATAGGCTGGCGATAAACCATAACTAGTTTTGCTTTTGATAAGCATTACTAGCATGTACACAATTTATTTTTGGGAAAGGAAATTTTCTTCTCGGACTTTTTAAAACATCACTGCAGTGCGCTCATACACAATGATCTAAAATTTTAGTACCTTTGGTTATAAACCCTCTGCCGCATATATCACATATGTATGGTTTAACGCCTAAATGTCGATTTGTATGGTCCATCAGTGATTGTTTAGATTTAAAGTTCTGACCGCACGTTGTACATGGATATGGTTTTACGTCCGAATGAACACGTTGGTGAACCATTAGGTAACTTTTACACTGGAAGCCCTTTCCACATACGGGACAAGCAAAATCGTACTGACCTAAAATTGTTAAGCTATATTCAATCATAGCAAGCGCAAACTTAAGCAAATACCTGTATGTTTTGCTTCATGTTGTGCCAAACCTATTTTTGAACGAAATGCTTTATCACACGACCTGCATTTATAAGGTTTTTCCCCGGTATGCTTCCTCATATGCTCCGTTAGTTTATAATTGGTTTTGTAAAATTTGCCACACTCTTTGCATATTTTTGGAGTCCACTTTTTAATCTTATTACCACTCACTTCAGCTATCATGAAAGTAGGTTCATCTCCATTTAAATTTGATAACTCTGCAGAATCATCATCGCTTTCACTCTGATCACTCGTTACGTTGCCATCCCTCTTTAGCCTCTCCTTTATATTATTCTGTAATATTCAGTTGAAAGTATAGTTTCCTAGCCAATTAATTGCAACTAAACCATTATATTCAAAATAGACAGTCATATTACACTTCTGCTAACACTAATCAATTGAAATACTTCACTATCACCTGGAAAGCTATTAAGAAATTGTATAAAAAACATACCTCTCCGTGTATTGCTAAGTGAAAAATAAAAGCAAATCCATAATAATTACAGTGAGCTTTTATTTTTAGTAGGATAGTGGGTTAGTACCATATTAAATGATCTAATTTCAGGTCTTTACCATTACGTATATAGCAATTCGATTAATTCATACGCATTTTTTTAGAGGATTTGAGACATCGTTCTTAATGGAATTAATCAAAACAATAATATTGAAAGCGACAAAAATTTTATCTCAATAACTTCACAATTAAATGAGTTAGAGAAAGCTAAATATTACATTATTCTGTTAAATATTCATTTTTCAGCCTACTTCGACAACTTTTGCATACGCGAAAAATCCAAATGAACATCATTAAATAGACCATGTTTGTACAATGAATAAAAGATCCTAATTTGAAGTTACGAAAATTCTATAGAAATACGCTATATTATCATAGCATACTAGAAAACAAAAATTCCTTTTCCGCAATATTTAAATAAGATAGAGAACACAGTGTTGTCTAATTCGTAATGATGAGGCAAAAAAGCTTGGAGCCTGGTGCCTCCTACCATTTTAACAGAATAGATCATTTAACATGAAATAACTCCACGACACAAAGCCGCAATACGAATAATCGCAATTACATTTGGTAATGACATTTGTTGATATCAAAAAGTGTTTATCTATATAATGTCAGTAATGTGTAACTAAATACATAAATATGTTAGAGGATTTTATTAAGTAAGCTAGATGGTGTTACTACTTATAAGTATCTAAAATAATATTTCATAATAAACATAATGCACTAACATAATTTGTGCAAGATAATTCTAAATGTATGCGACAAACTTCAAGGGTTACTTTGAACATAAAAGTTATTATGAATATATCTCCAAAACCGCTTAGTTATAAAAACAAAAGAGGTTTAATAGTAAATTAACAGTTTATACATACAGTGAGGTACATGAAGATAGCAGTGGTACATTAAACGACTAAAATTCTACCTATTTCTGAGAATCATCTGTAGTAACCTGTAAGAATTATTTGAAAATGGATTTTATGCAAGCCGCATATGTGCCGACGGGTGTAGGAGGGAAGTTCCATCGTATCTGACAAAAATCCATGAGTTTAGTGTGCATTAAAATAGAAGAATAGTCACCCAACAAGAAAGTGCGGTTATCACGAAAAAAATACGTGCTAATTTCCTTAGAATTTATTACTACAAGTACATCTCAAACTTTTTAAAACTTAATTAGATATACAGAAATGTATATTAAATAATAATTGGCCGATGAAAACACTACACCCTTTAGAAGCGGTTTTTGATTCTTAATCTTATAAGATTTCTATAGAAAGTGGAAAACGTTGTAAGTATATTCAAGAAAAACTTCAGCGTTCAGCCAAGATCATCCCAGACGCAAAGTGACAAAATAAACCGGAAAAAGAGGAGGAAAACGAAAAGCAACCCTTTGTGAAAACAGAGTTATCAAAAGAACACCTTTTATAACGTCTACAATATATTAAAACAAGAATTACATTTGCAAATAAGCGCTTCTACAGTCAGAAAACGACTTATTGAAGCAAAATTAAGTGTAAGACGTTCAAGAAAAGTACCTCTTCTAAATAGTAAGAAAAGTACCTTCTTCTTAGGCAGGTGAGGAACAGAATAATTTTCGTTCGAGAGTATATTTCTTGAAATAAGAGAAAGCGACGCAATATTCTTTGACCAGACGTATCAAAAATTATTTTGTTTGATTCTATTAGTTACCAACAGTATGTACGACGACCTCCGTCAACCTAATATTACCCACAGCATAGCAGAAAAACAATTAAACACGGTGGTTGCTGTTTAACGGTTAATGTTTTATGGTATGGTTTAATGGTGTTGGTTCAATTCAAGAAATTGAAGGGATAATGAATGCCGGCGGATATCTAAATATACTAGAAAACACTTCATTAAGCCATGCTGAAGAAAAAATGCCTTTGCGGTAGATGTTTATGCAAGACAATGATCCAAAGCACACTTCTCGCAAAGCGAAAACATGGTTTCGACGCAATAAAATTAACCTTTTAGTATGGCCAGCACAATCGTCAGACTTAAGTCCTATAGGGAACTTATGGGTAGATTTAAAAAAAGACCGTTGCAGAAAAGAAACCGAGAAATATTCATTAATCGTGGGACGTGTACCAAACAACGACGTGGTCCATTCCTGTCAGCAAATGTCAACAATTAGTGAATTCCTCGCCGATGCAATGCAGTTTTACAAAATAAAGACTAAGTAACAAAATATTAACTTTGTTTACAATATTGGTCACTGTTTTAATTATTTTTTATTTCTTTTTATAAGTACTGCTATTATAATGAACAGTGAATCGTTGTTCAGATATCCGAAAGAAAAGAAAATATTTTATTTTTTATTTAGGGATTGTATTTAAATCTATATTATTCCGGCACTGCTATTTTCATGCACACCACTGTAATAGGTGATAAAAAATGAACTTATTTATAACTACTAACTAAGCTGTTGAAAATGACTGCGGCCACCTGCAATCCAGACTTCTATCGTCAGTCGCATTGATTTGCAAATGGATTCCAAAATACTAGTGATCATTTGAATTGTCTCAAATACTGCAGCAATGTAATTTGTAAGTTTATCAACATTTCCAATGGGGATCATATAAACTAGCGATTCAATGTGGATCTTCTTGCCCTACCCACCGATTTTCATACACTCCGTTCAAAAACTTCGGACCAATTAAATTTGGTTATGGTACGATCGTGCGTAAAATATATTTGAAATCTTGATACAGGACTTGTTCCAATAGTAGAAGTAGCTATTCTTCAAGGAAATGGCGATATACTGTTCCATTCAACTTCAAAAAAATGTTATATCCTATCCACTCATTCTGGCCACATAATAAGAAAATTAGTGTTGATAATGGGCATTCAATTAATAAGTGGTTTTAGAGAGAAAAAAACTCATTAGTGTCAAAAACTGAGGATTTTGTGCGATTTTTTCCATCCCTTGACACGAAGCGAATGTGATAAGGATACAACCGTTAACTAATCAATATCCTTCATACTGTGAACTGGATTATGTTTAAATCAGAAACAATTCCTTTAGTGCTTGTGTAATATAATCCAACGAATCAGCAGTTTGTCGCATACATTTAGATTCGTTCAGTTGCTTTATTGGTTTTAATTTTATGGAAAAACTTCAATCGTAATAACTTAGAAACCTACCTTGATTTGTTCTGGACTAGCACCATGTACTTCCTTGGAGTGACTATCAAGTGCACTTTTATTGGAAAATAAAGCCAAACACACCATGCACTTCATAAAATGTTGATCGAAATGTTGCTGGAACATACTTTTATCCAAAAATTTTCCACATAACTTACACAGCTCTGTATGGCTAGTAGGAGAGGCTTGTGAGATATTTTGATTTGTTTCGCAGGTAACGACAGCTTTCGATTTATTTGGATTTATACGTTTTTTTTCATCAGTTAACAGGTGGTTTTCACCACTGGTGTCTTCATGTTTTATTACGTTATTGCTGTCAATTTCTAAGGAATACTGCTTATCATCAGATTCACATTGTAGGTCGCCTTTATTTTCAGTTGTCCCACTTAAAGTTTGTGTGGTTGTAAGTTCATGATTATGTTGCATTATTTGCGTTTCCTGAAGTAGGTCAAAAAGAAATTAAATTAGTATCAGGAATTATTATGCAAGAACACTGTAAAGCACATGGTAAAATGTAATACAAAAGTTCAGATAAACTTGGAATAATTGAGTGATTAGCAAAACATGCTGGTCCTATTAATTGGTAACCTAGTCGGCCAAGACCAATTTCTTGATTTCAAGATAATGTGGGTTTTCTCCTTTAAAACGCATTCTGAGAAAAATTCCTTTACACTATTGCCTGAACTCTTTCCAACTCTTCTTAAAATATTCTCTTCTTTGAATTTATTATCAAACAAAATACAGTTAAGCTTCGTCATAAAGACGACGAACAATGTTTTCAAACACGCGTTTCAAATTTTGATTTAAAAATCTACGAACTACTAAAGCTGCAAATATAAGCGGATTTTTTAAAACGTTTTACAAATCCTATCCGAATCATTTTCCACGTGACAAATTTCAACAACCTTTCAATTTACGCGGTTAACTTTCTTTAGATGTACTAAATCAATTCAAAAATAACACAAAAAAATAAATTGTAGATAATAGCTTTACAGTTTAGTTGTAATTTTATTTTTGAGGGCTTTTTTAGCGAAATTAAATCTCTATAGGTAAGTAATATACGAGAATATACATTGTATTTTATATGAAGTCATCCCTCGTGGTATTATTGCACTTGCGCGCCATTCGGTGCATTATACTTAATAATAATCTGAAAGTCGTGATGTTTACTAGTGTTAAATAATATATGCAATTTTAAAACATCGTAAACGAAAATATGAGATAAAGGATATAAAAAAATGAACTGCCTTGTATTATTTACCTACACTTCATTCGTCGACAGCTTTCTACCACTTTGCAGATTAGAAATTTATTCGAAATGTGTGAGCAAAAGATTGCTCAGCTGTTATTTCAAACCATCATGTTAAAAAAAAATATAAGAATAAAGCAAAATGGTGTAATAGAATATATTTTATGGTTCCTTTTTTTTAGATCTTCAATATGTTATACTGGATGTCCAAAGGTCTTTCTCAATTTGTTTTTTTCATTGCGCGAAAACAATCTTGAGTGGGAAGTGGAGGGTCTAATCACTAGCTCCGTCCTTGGGAATTTAGTCGCTATGGAGCGCTGTATAGGCTCGGAGCGTGCGTGCTGTGTGCGTAAGTTTTACAAAAACTGCTCGGATGAGATGCATTGTCGCCTCAATGGCCACACAGACAGAACTGCCGTTATTGGCGTTCTACGAATCCAAAGCTGTAGCATGAGAGCCATTTCGCTGGAAAATTGATATGCAGACGCCGTGACATAAATTGTCCAGCACGTAGCCTCAACTTGACACCAATGGATTTTTTCCTATACAGCTACCTTAAATCAGAATTATATCTGCAGCAATACTCTCACTCTGAATAATTTAAACAAGAATATTCGACAAGAAATGGCAGCTATCACGGAGAATGTGTACCGAGCAGTTCTCTAAAATTTTGACTCACATTTCGAAGAGTATCAGTAAAATAACGGAACACATTTAGAAGATATAATGTTTAAGAAATAAATTCCCAGAACCTAGCCATTATTTTATTATATTCTTTCTATTTTAAAAATGATTTTTGGGACTCCTTGTATTTCAACACGTTATTAAACTATGAAGATCAAATCTAACTGTTAAATATATTTTATTAATAGATATTTTGAATAAAAATATCACTTCACATCTATCTCCAAATTATGATTTAAAATTTGTTTACTAAAACTCTCTTGTTTGAAATAGCGTTGAAAAAACAAAATTCAGCCCATTCCTCGTCCTTTTGGTTTAGCCTGAAGAGCACTACAGTCTGTTCGGACTTTAAAATTCAGTATGACTATTATGGAATGTTACCCCCTCTTTTGTGTCGCTGTAATTTTAAAGTTCAGTGAAATGTACAAGTATATGCACAGTAATATTAAATTAATTTGCATTGAAATGAAGCATAATTATATTTTTGTTAATAAGATAGTATTTGCAAGATGCACACAATTATTCAGCTTAGGTCAAAATTAACTTAATTTCATACAATCGCTGCATCATATGAGCTTTACAGAGTACATTCAATGTGTGATAAAAAAATAATCATTTTCCCAAGAATTTACATTAACTACAAAATATATAAAACTTTGGTACTTGAATTAGTATTATACTGTGTGAAACATACTGAAAATTAAAGGAACGAAGTGAGCAGAGGATAATATGTATTGATTTCTTTTATTCATTGAAAAATTCATAAATATTTACCTTAACTTGTACAGTATCATCATTTAAATCAATTTCATTTAGTTCATATCCCTCTGTTGTATAAGTAGTTAGCTGATGTTCCTGATTCATTAGTTCTAAATTTGTTGTACCAAATCGAGATGTTTGAATCATATGCGATCCACTATTATCATCAGCAAACGTTGCATCCTGTGTTTGCAAGCTGTGATTTGAAATATCTTGATTTGCTAATTCGTGCTGGGTTAAATCTATATTATCTAAGGAATGTCCATTAATTTCTACTGGCTGTGGCCCCAAAATTATTTGATGTTCAATAACCATATTCTCACGATGTCCTAACTGGTTTAAATCTATCTCTGAAACACTTTGCATGTTTTCACTTATGAGATGATTATGTTGAACCATCAAATATTCTGGATAACCATATTCTATGTTCATCTTCAACTGATCATTTTGAAGACCTACACTGCTTAGTTCCTTATAAAGATCTATTAATAAATTTTCAGTCCTTATACTTTTTTCACGGAAATCAATAAAAAAGTCCAATTTAACTAAACACTGTTTACAAACCATTTTCGGCAATTCGTCTGATTCATGAATCTATAAAATAAAAGGTCATAAACGTATTCTATCCCCATGCTAGGTTAGGATCTTACTTGCACTGGTAGGCAAATTTCTATTTTCTTATAAATTTGTCTAACAATTCCTTCGTCTGCAAAAATATTTATTCCTAAAACTTCACCGGTTTTAATACCACATAGCCTACACAAATCACTGTATCTTGTAGTATCCGAAGTCGCCATTATTTCACTACTAGCAAACTTAATAAAATCGGCTATGGTTGGTATAAAATATGTAAATCAATACGAGATGGTTGTTTATGGTTTTAAAAACATTAAACTACTCTTACTGAATTAACTACAACAATTAAGAGGTTTGTTATTGTTGTACTCACTAGAGTACTTTATTATCCTGGTAATTAGATTTCTTACATTTACAAAAATGTCTTGATTTAACTTAAGCATCAAATCAATAATACTGCGCAGGTTAGAACGCACAGTTGATTCTAATAATTTATAAATTAAAGTAGAATTTAATCATTTATTAAGGCAATGCACTAATATATAGGTATTAGTAAAATTTATAGATTCCCATTAAAAAGTATGTTATGAAATGGTCATGCGATAAAATTGTTTACATTTGAAGCATACATTTAAAATACATTATAAATTTATGTAAATTATTACAGTTATTTCCGAAACTGTTGTAATTACAAATATGTTAAGTAACTTTGAAGAAGATGATGATGATGAAGATGTAGAGGCCCTTTTTAGTAAACCACATCCATTCTCAAACATATTAAATGAAGCTGTAATGCTTAATCAAACCTCCTCTGCTAGTAGATCGAAGCCCACAAGTGCGATGAGATTGGGAACTTCTTCAAGGGTAAGTTTCCTTCATCTTCAAATATTAATTAATCTATTAATATAATTTAGTACCAACGTCAAAACACTGCCATGTTCACTGCAAGTGGTATACGACCTGGTACTGGTTTGAGACCAGCAACTGGAGTGGATATTATTAACCGACCAATGACAGCAGTTCGAGGAGCTGGCTACACTTCACAGAAACCTATATTTGATCCTCTTAATCAGGGTGCTATAATAGCATCTCCAACGGAATTACAGAAAGATGAATCGTATACAAGAAATAGACTTATAATGCTTTTCCATAATTAATTCCCTTGTAGACCAGAAGAAAAAATTCGTAACCAAGAATCAAAAATTATGCAACTTATTGAAGAATCATGTTCAGCAAGTGGTGAAGGAAACTATCAAAAAGCTTTACTAAAAGCAAAAGAAGCTTCAAACAAAGAAAGAAATTTGATAAAGATACAAGAACAAGCAAGTTTAAGTGATCATCATAATATGGATTTAACATATTCTGTAAGTGGTAATCAAATCCTATGTACATGGTAAGAGTACGATGTAGACGAAAGCAGTACTTCAAATGTATTCCAAAATATATTGGTTTTAATAGTTTTTAAAGAACAAGGTGGTGTTATATAATATAATCATAGCTACTTACTTATTTGATACAACTTAAAGTTTTTCAAATAAGACATATACCCTTTTGTAAATAGCATCACTTTTATAAATAATGCTAGCTTAAACATCCAGTTTTGCCTACGTAAAACCAATTCATTTAAAGAAGAAAGCAGAAGTGTTGCTGCTTCAACATGGCTCATACAATTAAGCTCAAAAATGGCTGCAAATTACAATGGTTCACTCCACTGTGCATGAGGACACTCTTATTATGCCATGAGGCAATTTATCCTGCCTTATAAAACACTTCACAAGTAAAGATGCCCATTAGTATAATTATCTCGACGACGGTGCTGGTATCCCTGAAGAATAGAAAAATACAGAATGTAGCGTGCGTTGGTAAAATTTTGAATAAATTGCACTGTGAGAGATTCACTTTCGTCCGTACTCCAATGTATCAATTACTTGGATGATTATTGATATATTCTTTAAAACACTTATTTATAAAGCGGACTTTTTGAAACATTATAACACTTTTTATAAAATTCTTTTTTCTATTATTATCAGATGGTGGTGGCACTGCAAACGTACGGTCAGTAGCGCGCGCTTAGAAAACGTGCAAGGTGTTTAGCAGGTAAAAGATGTAAATAAAACTTACCCTTTTTGCAACATTTTTAATATGCAGATGCATACCATATCCAATCAGATCGATTAAATATTTGTAGGTATGGTTCCTCATATAACTCTCTCACGTTCGCCGTGAGGAATAAATATTGTTATGTGCGGAGAATGACGAAGTACACACTAGTGACCAAGTGTTTGCAGTACCAACTCTACTGATTAGTTGACTAAGTTCGTTCCATTTCTAGTTATTAGTAGGGTTGGCCAAATCTTCGGCGCGGCAGATCTGCACTTGCCTGCACGCACGACCGATACGAAAATTGACCAGGTTCGTAGAACCAATCTGTCTTCGTTTCTCTGCTGTGTACTGAATTTTTGCATCGGTTGTGCGTGCCGGCGAGTTCAGACAAGAAAATTTGGCCAACCCTAATTATTAATATGAGTTGTACAAATACATGTTTTATCTATATGAATTATTGATCTTTCATCCGTCTAATACTTTCATATATTGCGCAAATAATTACGTTCCATTAATCATTTTATATCGGATTTCACTGTTCTTGTTGCATTTCACTGCCACTATTACTAAATTAAGAACTGTATGGTAAGGATTTTCCCTCACCAGTTTGGCCCTCCTCGTGTTTCGCTGTGTTTGAACCGGGAGACGACTGTGTTATTCTTGTGGCCCTAGATAGCGCGTAGAATGCCCACTTAGACTATTCGTTTAGATACGGTGATAGTACCCGAGAGGGGATTGCCACGTGGTAAATAGAAAAATCACTCGAAACCATGCTGATGGCGTCGGGTAGGCAGATATATGTCCGTGTGTTAGCGCTTTTTCTCTCCTCATTGTCCGTGAATGATTCCACCAATACCATGAGTAGCTGTATTTAGCACGATTATTATGTTAGGTATTGTTTTCTAGGCATTGTTCAATGCATAGTTACAGACAACTATCAAAAATTGTCAAACAAAATCATAAAATGGGTTTTAAGAGATTTACAAACTATTCTGAAAAATTACATATGACTAGTTGATGTAGTAGATAAATTACAAAATCTTTCGGTATTCGGTTATTCACTGCAAATAGTGAACAATATTCACTTATTGCTACGTGCTATAAGTTGCGTCAAAAATGATCGTGTATCAAGGGGCGAGCCTGTTATTGACAAGTTTGTGATAGTGCTTCTGGAGGTTCATTAACTGACTAAAGATTATTTCAACATGCCAACATTACGTCACTAGATATTTAGCGCTCCATTTTTATTTTTACTTAATTAATGTATGTAACTGTATAAACGTATTTAATGCTGTGGATGCTTAATTGTACAAATCCAGCTGATAACATTGTTTAGAAGGATAAGTGTTTTATAAATAACGCTTTGAGACGGTTTGTATACATATCTATTATTTAGTTTCATCATACCACAATGAGTATGTTTGCGAGGTCTGTTTAGATGCTAATGCGCCCGTTTTTATTATATATATATATATATATATATATATATATATATCTATATATATTGCGCTATTATTTATAAATAACTTTTACGCAGGTACTTAATATTAGTTCCTTACTTAACAGTACTTATTAGAATTACTGCGAAGGTGATTCTAGTACGAAGGAGAAACCGGTGTCTCTGATGATACTGATCCATTTTTAAAACAAGCTCCGCCCCTTTCTTGCCAGTATGTAGCCTTCACAAACCGTTGGCTAACTTGTACAAAGTCTTTGCTAAAAGAAGGTAAAACTTACCTCACTGAACATTCTACGCAAGCATGAATATCATTTCTTTCGGATATTGATTACGATAACGTTATAGAAAGTAAGACAGAGAGAGGTGTTTATGCAATTTAGTGTAATAACAAAAATTCTCTGCTGATTTTTGTAAGATCGCATCCTATCTAGTATAAATGTAATAAATAAATAATCCAGTACAATACGATAATTTTAAAATCCGAAAATCAACATTCGTTTATCTTTTGACGCTTTGATGTTTATTACACAAAAAGAAACATGTATAACATTTATTATAAGTCCATTTGTATATAAAATATCTACTGGTATCTTTAAACATCCTTGTTCATGTTAGGCATGCATTTAATACGTCGTGCATTTTACGGTCTATATGCGACCCGAAGCCCCTTACGTCGTAATAATATGGCTATATACAGTTCAAATACGTATATTAGACTTCGAATATTTGAGTATTTTCCCAGAATAAGATATTTTTTTATTCATTCAATTAGAGTATTACTATGATGTTTATCATCGTAACTGCAGCTAATTTGGACACAAAGTATTATTCAAGAAAATCTATCTTCTATCTATATCTTTGTAGTTCTTGCAGCTATTGTTTATTTGATTAATTATTTCAGGTGCTATTTACCTTAGCCAATCAATATGCAAATAATGAGCAGTATAGTGAAGCTTTAAGCACTTATCAAATGATAACAAAAAACCGTATGTTTTCAAATGCATATAGATTAAAAGTTAATATGGGAAATATATACTTTAAACAAGCACAATACCACAAAGCTATAAAAATGTATCGTATGGCTTTAGATCAGGTTCCATCGAGTCAGAAAAATTTGAGGTATAGTTACAGAGGTATTTTTTTTTTGTAACACTATGTAACACACTGTATAACTATTGATTCTAGAATAAAGATTATGCACAATATTGGAATGGTATTTGTTCAAATGGGACAATATGAGGAAGCAATCACCAGCTTAGAATTTATTATGAGCGAGCAACCCTATCATAGAGCTGGCTTGCATCTTGTTCTTTGTTGTAGAGCATTGGAGGATAAAGAGAGAATGAAAAACAGTTTCTTATTGTTACTTGGTATTCCACTTGAAATGGAAGATGAAGAGAAATACAGTACAGATCAGGTATGTCTAAATAATTAGATATGTACAAGATTTATTGTTGCGAACGTAGATACTACAGCTTTATTTCTAAAAAATATTACAAAATATTGATGGATCGTAAATACATACAAAGTAACTGAAAATTATGTGGTCAAAAGCAAGCTGCTTTTGGAATAGTGTACCAGAAGTGTTTTCCATTTTTCGCATCTTTTGCTGTGTATGTAAAAATTTGAAAATTACATTTCTCTGGAAGACTCACTATTAATGAAAGAAAGACCTAATGCAAACAATTTTCATAAAACTAGAACACTGCATTTTACTACACTGTAGAATCCGATTCATATCTGATAGCTTTCGTTGGAATACCAATTGTCATGTGTTTCAGTTTATTTGACTTATGTGAAAAAAATCTATGACATTTATAAATGTTTTGTAAGTAAACACACAACTACAGACACTCGATTCACAAGCCACCCGGGACGCAAGGGCAGATCAGTTATTGCATCGGTGCTCTGCGCATTCTCTGTTACTGGCATCGATACTTTCAGTACGAATAGTGTGAATTAAATCATGCTCCGTGTATCCCAGGTATCGTTAGTTTTAGAATGGACACTACAACTTTAAAATTTTCAATAGAACATGCAATTAATGCTCTAGAGTTTGAAATGGAAAACACTATTTGTGTATTTGAAACATCCTTTTTCAGTATTGTCAAATATACTGAAAATTAGCCTAATAGATGCTGAAAGGTAATATAGAGAATGTTATTTAGGTATCTCTGTTGTAATAATAGTAGATAATTGAATATACAGGGTGGGGCAGTCAAAGCGCACTTTTTATGGTTATTAAAAAAAACGTAGGAAAACAATTTTTTTATCATTTCACTTTAAAATTTCACTTCTTCAATGTAACTCCAGAAAGATAGCGATCGTCATGTTATACACATTCTCTGAATATCATTCTGAAATTTTCACTGACACATCGAAGTACCGCCAGTGTTATTGCACGAACTTCTTCCATAATCCGCATTTTAAAGTCTTGCATTGCTGCTAGGAGAGCCTCAAAAGAGATATACCCATAAAAAAATAATTACTAGACATATTCATTCTTACTGATCAGGTTCTTCGGAAGAAAGTCTTTCTTAAGATTCAATATCACCCTGGCTGTGTGACTAATTGGTCCAGCTTGGAAAAATTGTGGAATGACGTGTTTAATATTTGAACATAGCATGCTGTTGTTACTATAACTGCATGGTCAATGTCATCCTCGAAAAGATACGGGTCAATTATTCTAATCGAAGCGGTCGCTCAGCAGACTGTAGTTTTGGCTGTGAATTTTAAAAGTTGGCAGCGATCCAATAGTGATAATTGTATTTATTAATATATCCATACATTATTGATGACCTAAGAGCTCATAAAAGATTCTTTGACGTACAAAGCATTGACTATTCAAAGTTCGAAAGCAGGTGTGACGTCTAACAAACCTTCAAGGATATTTATAATATCCACATTTTCGAGAGTTCTAATAGTTCTTGCGCTACTATTTGGAATATGAGGCAGAAAATGAAAATGTAGGCGAGGCACGTAACTTCTGAAATCTTCTAAATATGTTGTAACAGCGAACCGTCGCTGTTTGCCGATCCAACGCTTCATACTTACTAAACTTCCAAGGGCAAAGACTGACGCAATCTACTATCCTCACGCCATATAAGCTTTCTAGAAACATAAAGTTTCACTGCCTCGTCTGTATATTGTACTAGCAAAAAAAATAATACTACTTATTAAACTGTAGGACTACCTTATAACCATAAGAACGTAAGATTGCTTTGAATTCTTGTGTAAGTTACTTTTTGTTAATCACAAGCAGGTATTCAAATAATTTAAGGTACCAACAACATATCTTGCATAGATATAAGTATTGATGATTCTAGGACAATCCTGAAGATGTATTGATAGCTACAGCTATACAAAACGACGATTTGCATAATTATGAAAAACAAAAGAGAGCTGATGCAGAATATTGTATACTTGTGGCTGCGAAGTTAATAGCTCCTTTAATTGAAAGTTCCTTTAGTGCAGGTATTACATTAAGTTATATATTGCACAGTCTTTGCGCACCATATTAAGTATAAACATACATGCTCTCTTTTATTAGTAATTAATGAAAACGATACTAAACTACTTTACATATGGATTTGTGAATATGAAGATTTTAATGTTTTTTTTTAACATTTATTAATACACCCTCAACTTCTTTGCGGCATTTTTATTTTTGCATTAGTCAAATACCGGCCAAATAAAAATGCGTAGATGATACATGTACGTATGCGGTGTCCGAATATGAACATGTTTTTCATAAAGTTTTACGTAGCTGGTATGTTATTTATGTATTTGTTTAGGTTATGATTGGTGTGTAGAAGTCATCAAAAATTCCGAGTACGCGCGATTAGCAGGTGACTTAGAGATTAACAAAGCTGTTGTATACTTAAAACAAGGACAACTAAACGAAGCAATAGATACGTTAAAGGTGTTAGATAGGGATACTTCCATTGCTACAAGTGCCGCAACAAATTTGAGTTTTATATATTACTTGGTGAGTCCAAGATTTATAATCCCGCAGCTACATGTATATTATTAACTATATTGGCAGCAAGGGGACTATGACAATGCTGAGAAGTATGGAGAAATGGTAAAACATTCTGATGGATACAACGCCGGAGGTTTTATAAATTTAGGAGCTTGTGCAATGGCAAAAGGTAACCTTGAAGAAGCAAAGAATTACTTCTTAAATGCTCTGGAATGTGATCCATCAAATGTAGAAGGCCTGTACAATCTTGGTTAGTAATATGCTATAAAGTTATTTCCCAATTGATATATACATTATGATTGCTTCGATGGTCAGGTTTAACATTGAAACGATTAGGTCACTACAAAGCAGCTTTAGAATGTTTCCAAAAATTTACCGGATCTTTAGCACTACTTCCAGAAGTAGTTCTCCAAATTGCTTCTTTGTTTGAGAGAATGGGCGACTCTGAAGCAGCAGCAGAAACGTATCAACAATTACTAGGTTTAGTTCCCGCTGACGCAACAGCTCTACAGAAACTCGGGGAACTGTTTGATCATGAAGGGGATAAGCAGCAAGCGCATCACTACCATTATGACGTAATATATATATATATATATACTTCTTCGAGTGTGTACTACTTTATCGTTAGTCTTTCAGGTATTATCCGGCAAATTTAACTGTTATCGATTGGTTAGGATCTTACTACATAGAGATGCAAGTGGTTGAAAAAGCCTTGGTATATTTTGAGAAAGCGGCGCAAATGCAACCTAATTATCCTAAATGGCATATGATGGTTGCGGGTTGTCATCGTCGCAGTGGCAACGTTCATAAAGCATTGATTTTATATCAAGAAATTCACCGACAGTTTCCAGAAAATGTGGAATGCTTGAGATTCTTAGTTAGGCTCTGCAGCGATTTAGGCATGAGAGAAGCCCATGACTACGCACTAGAGCTGAAGCAGTTAGAAAAATCTAAAGAAGTAAGAAATAGAGTAAGCAGCAGCCGACCAGGTATTTAATGTATTTTATATAAAATTAGAAATTAGTAATATTGTTTTTCGATAAATTATTAGGATCGATTAGGAGCGGAAGCGAATTATCTTCAAGAGCCGGATCTGGCTTTAGTCCAGTACCAGAAGGTGCACTTTTTAACGAGAGCGCAACTAATTCTGCTACTCGCAACTCTCGATTGGGTAGATTATCACAACTTCATAATAGTGCAGGTAGTGGAGATTCCGGTTTTGCACAACCTACTGTTGGTAAAATGTGTTCATTCCCATACACTGTATATTCTCTAATAAATTATATTTTCCAGATGCGAGTTATAGCGACCCACTCGGTCCCTTACCGACAAGACCGAAAACAGGCGTAGGAAAGCCTTTGGATTTTGACGACTTTGGGGATGAACAATTAGGAGATGATTTGTTACCTGAGTAAATATTGCTTGCTTTCACAGTTTTGCACGAAAATAATGTTAGCAGTTTAAAAAACGGTCAAGTTTTAATGATTTTTTTTATATTACACAAAATAAACAACAATAAAAGACTAAAATAATGTTTTATTTTTATATTATAGAATAAGTCGATACACATTAGTATAATACACTTCTAAAATTTAAAATCTCGTTTGAATAGATAATAATGAAAATATAAATTACATTTAAATCTTACAATTAAGATAGACAAGAAACCTTTCCACTTAATTTGTTTTCATTAGTTTCAATGCCAACTGTAAAGCTTAAGGATACAAGGTATCCTTTTTACTAATAAATTCCATTGTAACAATTACGTATAGTTTCAACATTCTTTACAAAGTATGCTTAAATTACCGATGTCATTGATCCTTAGTAGGATGTTACTGATAGATACTGCAAGAATATATTAGCTTCTATCTGGATGATATATTTACAAGAACTACATAATACTAAAAAATTAAGTTTTACCTCCACCTTCCTGCTTGTTACAATAGAAAATTGGATAGGATATATACAGCTAATAAGAAGTAAATAAAACGTCATTACATGTTAACAACAGAAGGTTTTGATGAGAAGCGTAATTAAAATTAGATTAATTACTCATATGGTTAAAATACATTATGTGAAACTCATAAATACTAATTTTAAAGCAAAAATATAAGTTTTGTTTGACAGGTACATAAATTAGATATCTTTTGTTGACATATCGCGTACAATATTGAAGTAAATATTTAAAACTAAAGCGGCAAATAACTCCAAGTTCACGATGGAAAAGGATATACCTAAACGCTAAATGTGTGTTATCCATGATGTTACCATGTTACAACAATTTGAAATGCCAGGTATATATTTAAATATATTTGAAACATAGTATATTGAACTGGTATGCCTATAAAAGCACTATAACAGTCTGTTACGTGTATCTCTTTTTTATATTTTCACAATTATAAGTGAAATACTGTCAAGATATCCATATATCTGTCTATATTTATACAAATTTTGATTAAAAACTGCCTACATTGTTTTATTTTTGTAAGCCTAAACGATGTTCTGGTGGAAATGTTATAATGAGTTTGTAAGAGATATTTACATGTGAAAGGGATTCTAGGTTCTAAAAGATCCCAACCTATCTGTAAAAGATTTAAAATTATTGTTAATCAGTAATACTGACAACTCTGCAGAAATAATAGATTTTGCTTTATATTGATTATGATAAATTCAATATACCGGGTAAAAGCTGCGAGTTGCATTTTAGGCGACGGAAATGAGTCAAATACTGGTTTCACTTCAAACGCATAACGAATGTCTAGCGATATATACCCCTCACCTCACAGTAAAAAGGAGGGCTTTATTGAATAGATTCAGATTAAAAAGATCGATGTGAGGATAGGATTCTGTAGTAGTAATAGTTAAAGAAGTGTAGAGAATATCATTAGACAGAGCTATCATACTGATACACAATCGCTGTACAGAATAGCATGCGTATCTCTCCATTTTGTTAACTTAAAATCTTATTTCATACTCTTACTCACAATTATGCCCATCGACACATCGAAAGTGCGCTCATGGTATAACAATGATGTAGCGATGAAAATTCGTAGAAAATATGACACCTGATAAATACAAATACAGGCGTTCCCACAGAATTTGATTTATAACTGAAAATAAAAACAAAACACGTATATGAAACTTATTTTTTTTTAATATTTAATTTCACACACACGGTGTAAAAACCAATGTAGACATTGATTGGATACAGGGTTATGATTTGTCTTAACATTTTTTTTATCACCAGAAATGCCGCGCACTCATACTTGATAAAATCTAAAGAACCTGAAAATCGTTGAATAGTTAAAAGAGAGTTAGAGAGAAATGAGAACAGATTTCATCTATTGCAGAAAAGTAATGGGAAAGAGAGGTACTGGTAGAAGACGAATTTCTTGGTTGAAAAATATCTGAAGTTGATTCGGTGTGAATGCGACTGAATTATTCCGAGCAGCAGCAAACAAAGTTAACATAGCATGGTACGCAACATCCGAAACGGATAGGAACTATTAGAAGGAGAAGAGGTTAAAAATTTCAAGAATTTGGAGTTTTCCAGTCTTTGATATCACTTACTTAACTTCTGTTTCTTTGTTGAATTTTCTTTAACAATAATTCCTTTTTGTCTCAATCTTGAGTATTTTTACCTTATACTAATATTTATGTTAAGACATCAAATGAAGCCTATCTCCTTTTGAATTGCTATTTCAATGCTACTTCTAATTTTGGTAAATTTGAATCATGCTGATGCTGTTTGATTAACATATATCTATTCTTATATACTGACTATCTTTTTTAGAACTATTTTGCGTACATTTATTATATTAATAAATTGAATTCAACAATTTGCATTTTTGTGGTAAGGGAGGAAATAACAGCAGTGATTCTTTCTTACATCGTACAATGACATGGTTAAGAGATCAGTATTACTAAAATAACTTCTTTTAAACATTGAAAATTATATGGACGAAATATTTTATATTTTTATTCGTACCTGTGACAAACACCCGTTTCAAGTTTTTTTTAAATAACTTGTAACGGAAAAAATATCTCAACCTGCAAAAGCATTGCAAGTACAGCAGACTGGTGAACTATAAACTAGTTAAAGCCAGAGTTTGTCATATTACCGCAGCGCTGATATTCCGTTGTTAACAAGAAATATGTTTAGATTACTCAAATGATGACAGTATGCATGCTTTTAAAAACCATATTATATAATATTCATATTTTAATATGTAAGATGTATATTTTACAGAAAAGTTAAAATAAATACGAAATATAAATTAAAAAACATGTTGCAGGAAAAAGAAGATAGTATATATAGTTTATATTATACACCTATGCAGTAAACGTAAAACCGTACTTCGATAGGAACAAAAATTCATGATTGGGCAATTCTGCGTAGAGATGCCGTTCAATCACAATATAACGATCAACGAGGTATGCTTTTACAATTGAAAACGTATGTTTGCATTCTTAAAGAAAATTTTCAATTATAAAGTGGTATTATTGCAGAAACAGGGCCTTTGGATGATTTACTGTTACTTTTGAAAGTCTGTTACCCAAAGCTATTGATAACTAGTAAACAATACTTAATGCAAAAAATCATTAGCCTAAAATATCCTCTTAGGAATTAGGATCCATCTGAACATAAGTATAGCTTTTAAAAGGCACGTCCATATATCAATATCCACAGAAAAAGCGTTGAAAGTGTTCACAAAATAGTTTCAGTCCGGTCTCCATTAAAATGAACATACATTTTTCAATTTCTTTTTTTAATTCTTGGATGTCTTCTTTTTTTATTCTTGCAGAATATTACATCCTGTTTTTGCTAAAATAAATAAATATTTGTTTTTTTTTAATTTCTATATCGACAATACAACTTTTGTTAAATTTCATAGCAAAAATTGTTATCTGCATTGAATATCTTTCAAGTATATATTGTAATTAATAGGGTAATATACTTCACACGACGAAGTGTTACTCCTGAAGTTTAATAAATTGAAAGTATAATAGATCGACTAGACATCAAATGAAATATTGTATTGTTTTTGATCTTGACAACTTCTACGTACATAGCAACGAGATACGTTCAGCCTTATTTTAACCGGTTATGCTAGTGCTCTTGTTCTACAATATAATGCCCATATCGAGATACGATTTTACATCTGCAGTACAATTAAATTAAATTGTTCACATTGGCCGCAGTTTAACGTATTATACAAAAATATTTTATGTCGAAGCAGACTTGTCCTATAAATTTTATGGCAATTAACGAATTGCATAATTTAAAACCTCGTTTTTAAAATAGTTGCTATTCTAGTGATAGCTTAATTAAGTTAGTCTCTTAGATTAATAAAATAGGCCTCTAATTAAACTAGTGCTAAAAAGGAACTACAGCTTTATGAAAATGTGGTTATTTAAATGATAATGTTAAAAACAAATTGAAATATGTGTATAACACATCGCATCATAGTGATAATAATACTTTATCATAGTAAATACATAATATTCAGGTATAAAAAATGTTAGACCACTGTTAGATAATAGCAATGTGATCTAAAACAAAACAGGACAAGGCCTCTTTTAGTGAACAAACAACTCAAGTAACGTTCTATTCAGCCTTTTCGGTAACGAAAAACATAAAATTTAGAAGCTTGGGTCATACTTATCAAAGGACTCGTACCGTATCATTTATAAGCCCCAATATCTAATCAACTAATCAATCATCTGTACAAAAAAATACTTCAATAACTTACTTACAAATTAAAAGGTTGCAGGATATGTTTATACACATCTCCTATTACTACTTAACAATACTCTATATCTTAATATCACTCTGTAAAACGGCCAAGTACCATAGTTCGGAGAAGGGGACCAACTTCTCTTGGATCTTTTAAGACGTCTTGTAGCATTTTCTCTATATTTCTCATAATTGCTACCTTTTGGTAATCTTTTAATGGATAAGATATTGAACTGTTTGGACCATCCTGAAAGCATTAAATTCTAGAAGTTTTTTTTACCAACTTCGAAGTTTAACATTGTGATTACAATTTTAGCGTCTTCCGTGTTCATTGAGGCGAATGAACGAAAAACCGGGATGACATTTATTAACCGGGGTATCTGGGCTTCCCTTTTCACTAACATCCTGTAGTAGATGCGATATTTGCGTATGCAGTTTTTATTTCAAAATAACATTAATTTAAATAATAGTAAAGTTAAGTGTCGTTGTATTGACTACCTACTGTTCAAGTACTAGTATTAGTTTTAAATAGAACACAAAATGTGTACTTTAATAATAATGATAAATAAAATCAGTTTTCTAATTAATGCTTTGCATTCAGATCTTAAACTGTCACGTGTCCCGGGATGGGATTATTAAACCAGAACACGTGACTGTAATTGGGCCAATAATTAAAACGGAAAATATTTTCAATACAAATATTTACAAGTTTTTATTCTATTCAATTGCTTTGTAGATGTTTGCCAGATTCTTGAATTGTGACGTCATTTTTAATGGTGTATCCTGTGTATATAATTCCATCAGTACGGCATTAAATAAGGCTTCTCATTCTAATCTACTAAAAACTGCCAGTGAAGTTTATTTTCCTTTCTTATTTTTGGTGAAATGACTTAGTTTTCAAGTTTACGCTTACTTTAAGTTAATTCACTTATTGACTATTTGTATGGTAACTGCTAAAAAGTTGGTATCAACTAGATTTTTATTATTGGGATTCAATTTTAAAGAATATACAAACAATTAGTATTTATATAAAAAGTTGGTGGCAGTTCGAAAGCGTTTTCAATCATTTTGTTGTATTCACTTGAATGTATATATATTCGATACAATTATACATTTTTTGTGACCTCTAAGAATTTTCCTGTTAGTTAAAAAAAGTAGTGGATTTAAAAATAGTAATTGGGAAAAGTAGTTAGTAAAACTGTATTAGACACAATGTATTTTTTCATACCTTTTCCAACTATAAACTAGTACTTTTGAAAATTTAATTATAATTATTCAAGGCATTACTAATACTTTCATTACTATTAAAAAAATTGAAAACCCAACTTCATAAAATATTTTCGCAAAAAGTCTTTTTTTAAGTAAATGAATCCTTCACTTTTAATTTCTTGTCATTTTAAAGATTCATAATTTGATTATTTTTCTTAGAAATGGACCAAATGGTTCATATACACCACATACACTTCATACGTATATATTTTTATGTATGTTACATTTTATTGCATATACATTTATTTGTTTGGATGACATATATATATATATATATATATATATTTTATTGTTTCAATGTTGTATAGTGATGCATTCAACCAACGCATTATTACATAATTTTACTGAATAAATGGTATTAATGAAAAATATATTTTAACTGCTCAAGTAAACTACAGAAAACTAAAGAGTAACTCACTTTATACCAGAAGTTCACTGTTATTGTATGTCCACCTCTCATGAGTGATTCAATATGATGCCACCAATAAATTGGTATATATAGTACATCGCCAGGTCCAACCACACCTTCATAACCCTTTGCTTCTTTAAATTTTGGAAATTTACTGTAATCTGGTCTGTCAAAATCAACCTAAGATTGACAGTAATAAGTGTAACACATATTTAAACTTTAGATAAAATTAATTACCATACTTTGTCGATCGTGTGGATGGTACACAGGATATGGATATAAACATTCAAACTGACTTGGTGGAAATAAGATGCACCTTTTATATCCATATATTTGAGCAAATAAATTTTGTTGTTCATCATAATGACAAGGTGTTACGTTACCTTCCATCGCAATTAACAGTAAATTGTAAGTTAAAGGCCCCCAATTATGTTTAGCTTGCTTGCTGTTACAAAAATTCCAATCAAAATTTAGAAAATCACGAACTATTTCTGGACCTACTGTATTATTTAAACCTTGCTGGAGATATAACCTAAAATTTAGTTAGCTTATTATTAAATTTAGTACTTTGATAAAAACATTTACCGATCATCACCTCTCTTCCATTCTTTCAATCGCTTTAGAAATTCTGGTAATTTCATATCAACCTTTTTTGTAGGTTGAGTGAATTCAATATTTTTCCCAATATCACCATTATTTATTTTTGCAACTTTCTTGTCATCGTAATATTTAAACTTATGGTTCCTTGAGAGAAACACTGTATAATCGCCACTGCCCATATACTTTTCTAGATAATCTAAATTCCATTTCTTTGCAGATGCTACTACGTTTGAATTTTCTATTATCACAGGTTTCTGAAAATAAGTACGTTAGGAATTTGGAAACGTATAAATATAAGTATTTATCCACACAACACTTGATCATGTATTTATAGTATTATTCAGGTCTTACATTCTGGCTTATAAGTTCATCAACTCTTGGATCATTGCAGTCATAATGAGGAATTTGTTGTAAGTTGATGTCATATTTTCTTAGTTGGCTTGGATCCCACTGTTTTTTCTCGTTTGACATCGTAATAATATTTAGTAATACAAACAAACAGCCGTTATTCGTGTCAACGCAATTTACACTATCACTAGATAACACTTTTAAATATAAAATGCATAACCGATAAAAGAAGGTGTCGGGTAATTTTTTGACGTTTCAAACGTCACGTATACATGTTAGTGTTTACTTTAGGCGTTTTAAAGTATTAGCTAGCTAGCTACAACGGTGACCAACGTTCAGCGTGTAAGCTTCAGTATGGTATCGAACTATACTGGAATCTAAATGAAACAACAAATATATTTACACTCCAAAAATACTTATTTATCTTTGAAAAATAACTTTATTACTAGGTATTTTCTTAATCTGTAAATAAACAATCAAAACAACGAATACTCAACTATTCGCTACGTTGTTATCTATTTTTAAATATCTCTTATTAATAAAGATGTACGTACTTTATATTCAAAAATTTACTCATTAGTATATCATGATATAATCTATTATATATGTCAAGAAATACAATTGTATACAGATTAATAAAGTATATTATAAAGCAAAACAATCTCATGTTTTGCATGCGAGCAACATATTGCAACATACACCGAACATGAACGTATGATGAGTATTTTACAAAACACTTTGTATAAAAATGTACTACCGAGAAGTTTTAATTTATCGAATAGCAGAGAATATTTAAGATGCTTCATCTGATTTTATTATAAATACACTAATATACGCGCATAAAATAAATTCGAAAATTTATTATAGTAATAAACTTGTAACAAATGTCACTTCGATCAGTTTGTTATGTCAAGCGATAAAGATGGCCAAGTAATATGACAAGTGTGTAAATGGGAAAAAACTACGTTTTGGCAAAGCATTTTAAATTCTAAAATGGGAGGGCAACCAAGTAGAACACGAAGACTTACAATAGAAAATGAAGATTCTACAAATGTAATAAAGGTATCAGATGAAGTAGTAAATCGATTACGATCGTCGGAAGGTTAGTCCATATAACCTGTCTTTCGCAATTTAAGAGAATAATATTTTAAAATGAATTGTTTTAACATTCGAATGCATATTTGCTTAATTTTTGATTTGATTTGATATCTAAATAAACTATCAGTACATAGATTTTATTTTGGTTACATAATCATTTGTATGTCCTATGTCTCCAGAGGTAAGAAAAAAAGCAGCCGCCCATCAGCCTCCACCATATGCAGCTATACCAGAAGGGCAGCCGCCACCATTCTATCATTATGAACCAAGTTTAACTTCTTTACAAATTCGGCAGGAAGCTGCAGAGAATTTAAAGAAAAATGATGACTATTGGACCAACAGAATTCGGGAACTAGAAAAAAGGCATGAAAAAATGAAACATGGAATGGAAGAAGAATTCAAGAAAGCGGTAAGTAGTAACATATATGTAGAAGAATGGTTTTTAGTAAAAATTGATATTGAGGTTAAAATACTGATTAAGAACTGCATTTAAGCATGATTTTTCATAGATGGACGAGCTGGAAATAAAGAAGATAAGGCAGCCGGATGCAAAATGTCAAATTCCGTGTATCAGCATAAGGAAGAATGTTGTAGCATGCTATAAGAAACATCCTAAAGAGCCAATGAAGTGCGCAAAAGAAGTCCAAGCATTTACAGAATGTGTAGACTCCAAACGAGTAAAGATTGTGGAAGAAGCTCGATGTGCTGTAGAAACATTATAGTCTAAATATGTAGTAGTCTCCTAAAACTTGTTATTTAATTAGAAAGTATGTTATATGATTCTATGTCATATTGTAAATACACTGTCGATTTATAAATCTACTTTTTCCTTCGAAGAAAGGCGAATTTAATGTATTATCAAATGTGAATATACTTAATTGCATTGGAAGGGTGCTTTTTAAAGTTGTTTGGTAATAGTGAAAATATTTTCCAGCGTAATGCATACATAAAAAGAAACTATTCATTCTGTTTTATTAAACTGTAAATCTAGGCAAATAAAAATTTCATTCAAAGCTATTCCGAGGCATGACGTTTGCCCCAAAGGTGATTTGAAAGATTAAAAACCGGGAGCAGCAATGAAACGGGAGAAATACCTAAAGGTGTCACTGTCTAATCTAATAAAGGGTACACTAATGTTTAGCAATTCACTATTAAAATTGCAAATATTTGTGTTTTTGTGCTTTAACTCTTTGCAATCTTGTGACCTATAGTGATCGTAAGGAATAGGATTCTCCAGCTAATGAAAAAAAGATACACTTAAAATATTTTTGCCTGTCACATAATATTTAGATAAAATTCGTTGGAGTCTATAGACGACTTACAGATACAATTTTTTTTAAATTTAATGTTCTTATATGAAGACAACGACCATTCGACATCTAGTGATGTAATATGTGAATGAAGTAATATTTACTAACATTTAACGTATCTATAGACCCTCTATCACCACAAATGTGTGTTAATGCGGTAAAATAGGAAACTTTCTTTAACACTATCTACTTTAACTATAAGACTAAATAGAAGTTGACTATTCGGCTGTACATTACTTTCTTATTTGTGCTGTAAATTAAGCACATTTAATCGTAATTTAAATCCGGGAATTCACTAATAAACTTATTTACGTTACCAGACAATCTCTGTTTTTTCGACCTACGTAATTGCGGCATAATTATAGACAGCCCACAAAACCCCGTAACACAATAATCAATAAACTCGTACAAACAAGGTATGCTACGGAATACTGACTGCCGTCGATGAGAGATATATATTGTCGAACTTTGTTCGGCAGGTGTTCGACTCACGCCTAGTGAGTAACCGCGCGTTTTTGCCATCCCCAGAAATAATTGACAGGAGAGAAATTATATACAGTTTTTATACAATTATTTAATATATTTGGATGTTTGAATTTGTAAACGATTTGAATATTCGAATATAACAACATTGAATCAATATTCGAATACAAAACTCTATAATCTGTATCTATATCCTTCTTTCATTATATCACCACCAAAGAAAATACTCAAACATTGCAAATAATGTTCTTTTTTGCTTAATGCTTTGATTTGTAGAGAGAAGCAGGTTCACTTTGATTCAAAATTAGCGACTGAAATTTTTATTATTCACATGATATAAGCTGAATTATCTATTAAATTGCTAACACTTATCGGGTCTGGTAATGAAATTTGATGGTTTTTGACAAGGAATGATAAACAATTCTTGAGAAAAAATATTAATTTTTTCAGATACGGAAATTTTCATTAAAAAAAGAATGGTTAAAAAACTATTCAATGCATTCCTCTGTCTCTGGGTGGAATTGGTCATCATTCTTCAACATTGGGCGTGGTATGGTATGTATTTCTCTCTGAATAACATCTTTCAGTTTATTGAGATCTTGTGCCTTATCCAAGTAAACTTCACCTTTGAGGTAACCTTACAGAGCCCAATCTAGCTACTTAGCAGCTGCGGGTAAAAATAATATTTGCCACCCTTTATAATTAGTTAGTGCACCTTTTAAAGACAATGTTGATGCTCTGGGCATTTGTCCAGCTTGCCCTCCCTTCTCCTCTAGATCGGGCTCTGCGCCTACAGAAAAAGTCACAAAGTGAAGGGTCCAGAGAAAGACCGCGTCAGGTCACGTCACTTAAACTGGAGATTAGATTTCCGGGAAATAATCTTCTTAATTCCGCCATCAAATCGTGTGAGGTGTCAGCAGTTGCCTCATCTTGGAACCAAATTTGTGTTGGATTTACAATGTAAAACGTAACTCAGCAAAGAAGAATTATCGGATTACAGCGACATACTGTTCAGAATTTACTATCATTGCACGTTCCAAAAAAGAGCGGGTCCATTATATCAAATTTTGACACTTCCACTCAAACTAACTTTTTTACAATGCACCGATTATTAATACAACTGTCGAAGATTGCACTTAGCAAAATCTTGTCGCTTTAACTTCTGCACAATTACCATTTTGTACAGATGCAAAATTCGGTGAACATTTCAGTTAGACAGCATTAAAAGGCAAAACGACGGGAGACTTCGTTTGATTACGGTTGTTTGAAGGTTCCTGTAGATCCACTCATTTTCTTTGGCAAACCTAAGGACGTAGTGCGAAAGTTTTGCACACACAGCAATACCGTATTCCGTATATTAACTTTCGTTGTGTGACGACAAGGAAACCCTCTACGACGAAAGTGCGATGCTACCAAGCTTCTACACAAGTGCAACCCAATAATGCCTCTTCTTTCTCGTGCTACCGCTATGAGTACTCAGATCAAATTTCTGCCATACCCTGTACTTGACCGTTGCTATAGCACAGTAAGCGTGGTGTTGATACAATGTATGGCATATGTCAAATTTGTTCGATGTAATGCATTTTATTGTGTAATAACTAAGTAGCAGCAACTATTCAATGATTATTAACGAAAGTATTGCACTAAATAGAAGAAAAAATAAATACCGAAAAAAGAGGACTATCAATAAACTTTATAGATGGTTTATTACTTTTCGTCATGTTTTATTCCTACCAGAGCTGTTACTACCAATAATTCTAATGTGCGTTATCTTTATGTACTTTACATCAAACAAGCAAGACTTAAATTTAATTTTAGGAGATGGCAAAGATGATTCATTAGTCTTTACGGAGAGTAATTATAAACCTTATAAATATGCGAAACCTACGTCTGGATTCACTCACATTAGAAGAAAACGCGATCTAGGAATTGACGATATGGACTTTCTAAGAAATTTTGAGTTATTTGCGCGAAATATTAACTCTATAAGACCTCCCGAAGACAGCAAAAATATTGCAACTGTTGACAGTACTGTGGAGAGTACAACAGAATTACAAGAGCAGTTTGGTTTGTGGGATATTAAATCGTCTCCCGAAGAAATCAGAAAAAATCAAGGTCAAAGAATGTTAAAATATATGGATATAACGGAGCATCCATGTAGAGATTTTTACCAATACGCTTGTGGAAATTGGCATAAATATCATCCTATTCCACCAGATCACGGAGGCTTTGACACTTTTGAAATGCTTCGCGAAAACTTGGATTACCAACTTAGACGATTGTTAGAAAGCGAGTCTGACGAGGGGGCATACAAGGATAAGTCCATTTCTACTGAAAAATCTTTGGAGATGTATGACTTTCCATCCAACCAACCGGTACCTAATCCATATTTTGAAGAAGTACTAAGAAATCCACGAACAGAATATGTTGATCCAATACGGAAAGCAAAATTTTTATATGAGTCTTGTATGAAAGAAAACATAATCACACAAAGAGGTGCAAAACCACTGCTTCATTTGTTAACTGAACTCAGAGGTTGGCCAATTTTGGAAAGGAACTGGGATGCTTCGAATTTTGATTTTGTATGGCTAGTTGCTCAGTTAAGATTATACAATAATGATATTTTAATATCTGAATGGATTGGACCAGACATAAAAAATTCCGATGAGTACGTGATACAAATTGATCAAACGTCTTTGGGTTTACCATCTAGAGATTATTTTTTATCAGAAACGTCTAGAGAGTATATTGAAGCTTATCATCAATTTTTATTAGATATTGTTTATATATTAGGCGCGCCTGAAGATACAGCAGTTGATGATGTTAAGAACATCATAGATTTCGAAATAAAATTAGCAGTGATTACTGCAGATCCCGAAGAACGACGTAACCTTACTAATATTTATGCGCGTTTGACATTGGGTGAATTACAAGCCTACGTCCCTCAAATTGATTGGATAAAATACTTTAATATGATTGCCGAACGAGAAGTATCTATATCAACTCCGATAGTTTGTTATTGTATGGGTTACCTTCAAGAGTTAATTAATTTATTAAGTAAAACACCATCGAGGACAATAGTCAATTACTTGTTGTGGCGCTTTGTAAGACACAGAGTAAATAACTTAGACGAACGTTTTCAAAATGCGAAACAAAAATTTTATCATTTATTATTTGGTAGAGAAGCTTCGCCCCCTCGCTGGCAGTTTTGCGTTGCTCAAGTAAATTCTAATCTTGGCATGGCCCTAGGTAATTTATTTGTTAATGCTCATTTTGATGAGAAAAGCAAAAACGATACAATTCTGATGACGAAAATGTTAGAAAATGCTTTCAAAGAAATACTTACATACAGTGATTGGTTAGATGACGTGACCAGAACTATTGCTATTGCTAAGGTTAATGCTATGAAATTAAGAATTGGATATCCCGATATTATATTAAGTAAAAATACATTAACTGATAGATATAAAGATATAAAAATTCATCCGGACTACTATTTTGAAAACAGCCTCAGTATACTGATGCACTTAACTAGAAACGAACACATAAAAATTGGAAAGTTGGTTGATAAAAACATGTGGAATACAGCGCCCGCTATTGTAAATGCGTATTACAGTCGAAACAAGAATCAAATAATGTTTCCTGCAGGTAAATATAATTGAATATTTTAATTTTAGTTTAGTAATAAAAGTCGACGAACTTAAATCAAAACTTTTGGTAAGATTTGCCATTTTTGTACATAAATTTTATTTTTTTAGGTATTTTACAGCCACCATTTTATCACCAGTATTTTCCTCGTGCGTTGAATTTTGGTGGAATAGGAGTTGTTATTGGTCATGAGATAACGCATGGCTTCGATGATAAAGGGAGATTATTTGATAAGGATGGTAACTTAAACACTTGGTGGACTGAAGAAGCTACAGAGAAATTTCGGTATAAAGCAAAATGTATCGTAGAACAATATAATTCTTTTGTTGTACCTGAAGTAAATGCACCATTGGATGGCCTCACAACTCAAGGAGAAAATATTGCAGATAACGGTGGTCTTAAGCAAGCATTTAGGGCTTATTTACAATGGTTGGAACACAATGAGGATTATGCTCTACCAGATTTGCTTTTAAACAATAAGCAAATATTTTTCTTAAATTTTGCGCAAGTTTGGTGTGGTTCATCAAGACCAGAAGCAGCAAAGAATAGATTGAAAACTGCGGTTCATTCGCCTGGTAGATTCAGGGTAATAGGAACCTTGAGGAATTCGCTTGATTTTGCTGAAGCTTACAAATGCCCACCGGGTTCACCAATGAATCCAATAAACAAGTGCACTGTTTGGTAATGATAATCATGTTATTTTGAAATTTATTTAGAATGATTTTTTAGTTTTATACTTTAAGTGTTAGAGTATTGTAAATATTCATTTTTATGCTATTAAATATGAGCAGTCTGTGTCAATTTTTGGCATTCATCTTTCTCTTATTGCCACAAACTGTAGGTTACATAGACGTAATTGTTACAGTTGTAACATTGTTTTAGGTAGGTTATAGGTCTTTAGGTTAATCATGATACGCTAACCGATTTATGCCATAGCATTACAGTTGACATATGCGGAAGGAAGGAGGTGCTTAGTGCAGATCGCGGTAGTCGTAATTACAGCGTTGTAGAAGCTAGTCTTCGATTAGAAAGAACTTAATCAATAAATCATACAAGTAATTGAATATCCATGTTATTAAGTATCTTCACATTGGTCAAGATACTTAGCCAAGGTGAGCATTTCTATCATTGACTTAAGCCGCGATTTAGCACTCAGCATTGAGACTGTTTACGTCGCTAAGAAATATATATTTGTTATGATATGCCTAGTACTCACTATAATAATATTATTTTGCATAAGATTTTTGTGTGGGCTTCGCATATAGCGAAAATAGACGTAATCTTAAGCTAATATTGTTTATTTTTTATCTGCCGTTGATTACTACTTTGTTTCGTATGTCCTTACCTATATGTATGTATATTGTGGCGAGCGTAATAGTTTCACAGATATGAAACTACGGAGAGATCCATACCGATAGTCGCAACTTTAGATTGTGACCTAAAAATTCCAATGACTTCTGGAACCAGTCGGGAAATGAAGAAATATAACACAACCCATCAACGTAAAATGGCGACAACTTCTAACTCCCCTAAAACCATGCACAATTAATGGAATAGAGACGCAAGAAGACCACGGTAGGATAGCTAACACCCACGTTGAAAACAAGTCAGTAACTCTATAAATACTCCTACAAAGATGTCCTACGTAACACACCGTATTGTTTCTTATACCTATGAACCTTATGAAATGTATTTTTTTTTAATTGTACCTTGCGGTGTCGGACTATTCATTCTCTTATTTTTGCCTTCCACAGGTTCCTGTTCTGAGCCAGTTGTTTAGCTACAATCCATCCCATACTTCTTTTTTCTAATGTTCTATATATTTCTTCCTTCCAGGTGTTTCGGGGTCTACCTCTTCTGTTTTTGCCCTCCGTTTTGGCTTCAAATATCCTCTTTATTATTCGATCTTCTTCCATTCTGTGTATGCCCAAGCCATCCCAATTGTTTCTCCTCTATGATTATTTCTATTGGTCTAATATTTAGGTTATTAGTGATTATCGTGTTTCTGAGTTTGTCTCCTCTTGTTACTCCTTCTATTCTTCTTAGGAATCCCATTTCCATGGTAGTAATTCTGATTTTGATTCTATTCGTGGTTGTCCATGGCTCACTGCTATATGTAAGTGATGAAATGTAATTACAAAGTAATAATTATTGGTGGAAAATTTGATAGGCCAATGTTGTTTTCCTCTAATTCATTCCGGAGAGCTTTTAGTGCTTGTGGAAGATCTTTTAAGTTTCTCAGTTTTCTTCCCATAATGTTCCGCACGTGTTCGAGAGAGACGTCGGGGGATCTAAGTAACCATGGCAAGATTTACAGAAGCTCTCGCTACATGCGGACGGGTATTATCAACTGGGTTTTCGAGCTGCTGAATATGAAAGAATATGGCATTCAATAACTTGATTAACATAACCCTTAGCATTCTAGTACCTTAGATAAACACCAACTGAGATCCGCCCACGGCTCGGTGGATACGCCTTTCAACAGAAACTTGAATACATCAATGTTCCCTACGTCTTCGTCTCAGCATCATGCGGTTATCATGCATCTCTATACAATATCGGGATTCATCACAGAACACCACCCCCATTCCACATTCCAGTCAAAGCCTATACCACTCCAAACGCTGCTGTTGGTTTTGGGCCGTAAGTGGTAACACAAGATGTGGTCGATAAGTTTACAAGCTGAAAGCCCTAACTCAGCGATAAATAGTTCAAAGAGTCACAGAATGGCCTTCATTATCTAACCATAGATCAGCAATTGACCTGGTACTGGAGAATTGGTCTCTTAGTACCGTTAGACATAGGTGGCAGTCCTGCATTCTATTAGTTTTTCTTCGGCATAGATAAATGTAATTTAATCAATAAAGATATTTTGACAAATGTAATTAGGAGGTTTGCATGTAAATTAGCCTCCTGTCAAGATGTAAATGGCTAGCACTTTCAAAATTTAAAATAATATGTAATACCTATTTCGTTCTACAACATAATGAAATAGAAATAATGGATACATAATTTTTGTATTATTTACAACTCTAAAAAACTAACATGGCTATCAATGCTAATGTTAATGGTAAGAAAAGTATTTTCTAAACCAATAGATAAGTGTTTCCCTTGAATGTCAGAAGTAAACATACCAAATGAGATATTGATGGATGCATAAAAAGAGGGCCTTTGAAATATGTAAAAGTATATACGATATTCTATTTAAAATCAAAAAGTTAACGACGTTCCGATTTAACCGGAAGTGTACTTTTAAACTTATGTAGGGAATTTCATTAAAATTATAATCTTAATTTCAGTGATATTTCCATGGCTCCATACTTTATTAGAATCCTGTATACGATTTAAAATTGCTAAGTTTATAAATACTTGAAGTTGTTTGAAGTTTTTATTATGTTACCAATAATAAAGGCATTACTAAAAAATCTTACACTATTGCCCTACCTTCTATATTTCACAATGTGGAATCTACTTATCTTACAAACATTAAACAGGAAATGATATTACAAGACAATTATATTTAATGTGACATTATACATTGTGATTTACATCAGTGCAAAATATGTCATGAATGTTACTGAGCGTAATACATTACATGACATATCAAACATAGTTTCGTTTAATTATACTGATAATTGGCTCTTAATTGAATTGCATACAGGTTGAGTGTCCTCAGACGATCAAACTGAGAAAAATAAGTCAAGCAAAATTCTTTACAGTGCAAGTAGTTTTGTGGGCATTATTTATTACACATGAAAGAATAGGTATTTGCAATAGAATTTCAACCATTTTATATTTTTTTGGAGTTCTATTTTGCGAAACTTGTTTTCCGTGGAGTAGCAATTTAGGTATATTCATATAAGTAATAATTATATAAATAATAATCTTTCACTGGGGATCAATGATTTTAATGATTTTCACTTTAATGTATTTCTTTTATTATTATTTTTTTTGCTTTCGGCGAGTAGGGTATGATTATTTGCAGTACTGCAGAAGTGAAAATAATATGTTCTAAATAAATTGACACTTAATGTTTAACAACCACGCTACGTGTGGTGAAAAATTCAGGCTATGTTTTTTTTAAATTTTTTATTAAAATTATATGTATATTGAATTAAATAAATGATGCTGTCAAATGAAAAATTATACGTATATAATTGGGCTGCGACTTCGCAAGTATATCGGCAACTCCAAATTGTTAAAAGTGTAACAGCTGGGACACTATACTCTTCCAATTAGCTTTGAAATTTAAGTCTCTACTTATTAGCAGATACATCAAGCTTTTATCTGAAGAGACACCTTCAACATCAGTCGCTTCGACGTTGTTGTTATTTAATCACCCGTTGTTTCCGAGGGCACTGTCACATTCATGGTTTACTGAACTTGTTCACCTGGCCGATAGGTTACACAGCAAACACTCTTGAGGGCGTTAACCAAACAATATCGAAAAAATAATTAAAAAATTATTAGAAATTCGGAAAAGGTCATTGATTTTTAATTGAGGTAAATTATATCATTATAGTATGTTATCCTAGTTAGGAACTCGAGATAAAAACTCTGGTCTCATTTTGTTATTCAACTTTCTCAAAAGTTTAGGCGAAATAAGTAAAATCTGGAAAGAAATCCGTGTTATCGTCTTATAATTAGATATAACACATGGGCTGAAAAGTTCCGGGCCTAACAAAGGAAACACGGTTTTTTTGGTTCAAAATTAGCTTTGTTCATCAACGTAATCTCCATCAAGAGCAACGCAATCATTCCAGCGCCGCTCTAACATTTCAATACCACTTTTGTAGAACAATTTATCTTTTGCCTCAAAATAGGCCTCAGTTTCAGCGATAACCTCTTCATTCGTGCGAAATTTCTTACCGGCGAGCATTTTTTTTTGAGGTATGCGAACAGCCAGTAGTCGCTGGGAGCCAAATCTGGCGAATACAGTAGATGTGGGAGCAATTCGAAGTTCAATTCATGTAGTTTTGCCACTGTTTTGATTGACTTGCGACACGGTGCGTTGTCTTGATGAAACATTTTTTTCTTTGCCATATGCGGTCGTTTCTTTGCAATTTCGGCCTTCAAACGCTCCAATAACGCTATATAATATTCACTGTTGATGGTATTTCCTTTCTCAAGATAGTCGATGAATATTACACCACGCACATCCCAAAATACCGAGGCCATAACCTTTCCAGCCGATTGTTGTGCTTTCGGGCGCTTTGGACGAGGTTCACCAGTTGCTGTCCACTCAGATGACGATCGTTTTGATTCCGGAGTGAAGTGATGGATCCATGTTTCATCCATTGTCACATATCGACGCAAAAATTCCGGTTTGTTACGTTTAAACATGGCCAAACATTGCTGAGAATCATCAACACGTTCTTGTTTTTGGTCAACAGTGAGCAAACGAGGCACCCACTTTGAACAGAGCTTTCTCATAGTCGAATACTCATGAAATATAAAGCCAATACGTTCTTTTGATATCTTTACGCTGTCAGCTAACTCACGCAACTTCACTTTTAGATCATTCAAAACGATTTTGTGGATTTTTTTGATGTTTTCTGGTGTTACCGCCTCATTTGGACGTCCACTGAATTTCTGCATCATCGGTGTCTCTACGACCACGTTTGAAGTCAGCAAACCAAGGTTTTATTGTCGTTTCTGATGGAGCGGAGTCCCCATAACACGTTTCAAGCCATTGCTTCGCTTGAACGGTATTTTTTTCCCATCAAGAAGCAGTGTAAAATTAAAACACGAAATTGTTTTTGATCCATTGTTTTGAAAATAACAAAAGTAGCGTGACTCTTAGCACAATAGCTCACAAACTAATGAATAGAATATCATGAAATTTTAACAGCTGTCTTTTGAAGGTTAGTACTAACTGAGAGAAAGGTGACTGCAATAAAACTAGCGTCATCTATGTGTTAGGCCCGGGACTTTTCAGCCCATGTGTTATACTCTTGCAATTTTACTTAAATAAGAAATAAACGTTATTTAGATATGTGTTTACCGCGGGAGAAAGAGACTAGAGGAAATGAAGTGCAGGAACGTTTTCATATTCCTGTTCTATATTTAATTGAGATGAAATCAGTCACATCATACTTTATGAAAAGTAATAACAAGACTGTATTCAAATTAGATATTTTCTTTGTTTAAGGATTCATTAATTTCCTACTGCTATTTATCTCAGAACGCATTCCACTCTGGATTCCAATCGACGGCCGCTTCAACTTTTTATGTAGGATGCCATACAGTTTATGCATTAGGACTCACCTTCTTCAGACACTCAACTTGTACTCGTATTAATGTTGCTAAAGTAGGTAATCGAAGTGCAACGCCAATAAAATTAGCAGAATATTTTAATATCTTCAACCTCTAAAGAATTCAACACTTTTAGAAGGACACATTTTTCTATCCATTGGTATGTTTGTAATTTGAAAATTGTTTGAATTCAACTAAAATTTTGCATATACTCCCCTATAATCCAAAACTGGGGATGGTGAAGCTCAGTTTTCATAATACCTGAAACTAAAAGATATATTTTTGGGCGTAGCAAGCGGGAAATGAACAATTAGTTCTTGTCAAGCACTGTCAAATAGTTTGCATTAAAATAAATTGAAAACTATGATATTCCAAAAGGGTACCTAACATAATAATGCTGTTAAATACAGGTACTCATGGTATTGATTGAATCATTCACGGGAAAGACAATGTGAGGAGACAAAAAACGATAACACTCGGACATGTTTCTGCCTATCCCAACGGCTCACCAACAAGACGGCTTCCATATGAAATAGCATGGTTTTGCAAAATATCTCTTATACTCTTTTTGTCGCATTGTAACACTAACTTTCACTAAATCACCCGTAGTTGCTCCAGCAAAACAAGCCCAAATCATAACACTGCCAGCTTCGTGTTTGACGAACGGCACTAAGTAGGCCCCACTAGCTCTTTCCCCTGGTCGTCGATTAACAAAAGCTCTCCATTGCTTACCAAATAACTGAAATTTGTACTTGCCGGTCCATGAGAATGCGTTCCAATCATCCAAAACCATCTTGGTGGTGGTAGCAGACATTTGTTCGTCGTTGTGTATTAACTCGCGTTGCGATATCCGGTGCCGTTGGAGGTCGATCTCGTGTCGAAGTCGTTATTATAAGTCTATCTTCAGCTCCAGAAGTCACCCGTGGCCGCCCACTTCGTCTTCTGTAAAGCTTTTATGCCGTCTCTCTTCTCCGGGCCAATGTGTAATGCACACCTTTCGCTGTTCCTAACTGTAGAGCAATTTCTCTCTCGGCATATTCTTCTTCGCGAAGAGTATAAATATTACTACGTTGTTCTATAGTCAACTGTCTGCATTTTGGCTTTTTTACGTTCAGTACTTTACCAATTCTCACAAGAAAGTGGCAAGACACTAAGGATTAATACCTTTTACCACATGCACTAAAGGATTACCGAAGTAGTATTAAACCGTTTGATCGAATGTAATTATTGTAGGTATTCTATCTCATACCCGTCAAACAATAGTCGTATTCTTGGAAAAGAGCACTAAAATGTATTTGGGTGAAATTTGTACCTAAATATTCGGATTTTACGAATTATGTGTAACAATTTAATTAACGATGTCAGGATATGCCTATTAGTTCTACTATTTTAAAGGAACTTCACCTTGTTTCCAAACTTATGGACGGTAGTGTACATATATTATTGTATATAATGAAGTTTTTACATCTATTTTATTTATCGTAACCTTTGATTATTGTTGATGTGATGAATATTATCTATGCGTATCAATTTTTTGTAGAATTTAAGAAAATTTCGCATCCAAACCATGAGCTTTGCTTATGTCATGGATAGTTTAACTAAATTTCCGTGAGGTAAATTGTGTTGCAAATATTTATAATTAATGCCTTCTATGTTTTTAGTATTTTATTTATCCTATTTCAATTAAAAATTGAACAGTATTTGCTCCTTTGAGAAAATGATTTAAAGTGCTCGTTGCAAAAATAAAAGTTCATTTGATTTATTATAAGAAGAGTAGTTTCGTCTAGCAAACTAATTAGCGATGGAAAAGATATCCACGGATATCCTTATTTATTAGGGGCAATATACATATTACTGTAGTGTTTGTGTTTATAACAGTCTGTAACGGTTATAAATAAATATAAATAGTAATTTGATGTAAGTCTAAGAAATAATTTGATTAATATATATAAATATACTTAAACGTCTGTAGTGTAAAAATAGTATATTCTGAATCATGCTTTTTTATTTTGTTCATTCATTTACATCTGTTTCTATTCACATACACAGCTCTTACCGAGGTAGACCTGTCTTCCTATAGAAAACATATGACGTAAATAGTGGGCATTCCAATTAACATTCGGTTAGGCAAATCCCGTCCTCAAATGTGATGGTGCAATGTCACAGAAAAACATCGTATTTTTGGCGGAAATTATTAGAGAAGGGCAAGTCAAATCCCCGAGAGGCGACTTAATTAGTAATAATTTCAGTATATGAACGTATATTTTCAATTCTTATGTAGGGTTTCCGTCGTATTATCAGTGAAATTATTCGATTGAGCGATATTACTATTTCTTTGCGGTTCTGCAATTTACTATTCTAGTAAAAATTGTATGCTTACGTAAGTTGACACACTATTTCTTCTCAAACTGTAATTGCGGATTATTTGAAGTAGTTTTTAAAATAGGTCCGTATTCTGAGAGTATTACAGCAATAATATGTACAGGGCAACTTAAGGTATTGCACTCAAATAGCGGTTAAACTAAATAAATATTAAAAAAAAACACTGGCCAGATAGAGCTGTAATATAATAAATCTATGATATTTATATAATAAATCTATGATATTTGCTACAACGCCATGTACATTTTTGCATTTTTTAAACGCAATGTCACATTTTTCACCATATTTATCTTTAAAAGCGAAAAAATATTTTGAACCAGAAAATATTTGATATTTTATATTTTAAAGTGGGCGTATATTGTGTATTGTTATTGATGAAATGGCTCCTGTTATAAGAAATTGTATGAATACTATACATACGAGGACGAATCAAATACGAACCGGATTTTGGTTTTAAAACATTTATTGATACAATAAGAAAATGTTGAATACACCTTGTTTTTCTATATAATTTCTTTTTTTATTCACACATTTTTCCACCGTATCGCAAGTTTTTTAATTTCGTCATCAAAGAATGAATGCGGTCGTGTCTGTATCCAGTTGTGCACCAACATTTCCACACCTTCGTCGTCGTTAAAGTGGTGACTTCCTAGTTCTTGTATGAGTGCCTCAAACAAGTGGTAGTCACTCGGTGATAGATCGGGACTGTAGGGCGGATGCTCCACTGTTTCCCAATGACTTCTGTTCATGGTGTGTGAGTGCATGGACTGACTCTCGGTCATCGTAGACTTGGGTCATTGAAAGCGTTTTTTCAGCGAACTGTGCAGTTAGGCGACGCAAAATTTCGACAGGTTTTATATGTATTTCACCTACCGACCCTCTTTATGTAACATATATATATATATATATATATATATATATATATATATATATATATATAGTAGTGGTTTTAATTAATGAAAGAACTATAAATGATGTGCTACATACATCCCTTTCGAATTTCAATTTCTATTTATTCATTTCATTAAATTATTTTATTTCCATTTGGAAATGTTTCGGCAATTATATTAAATGATCTAAACAAGAAATAATATACTTTATGCACAATATAAAAACATAATAATCCCAAAATCGCTCATAAAATCTTTAATGTTGAATTGATACATTGGTTTCGAACGTTACAATAGAAAAGAGTAAATAAGATTTATACCTGCAATAACCGATAGAATCAAACTGTCTGCAGCACCACAGCGAAAGTGCATAATTGCTATATAGTTTTCCTTTTGCTTATGGCCTATGTTCTACGTCGTGTTGAAGCTAACTAAATTCTCTTTACAATAAAGCCTTATGTTGAATTATACCATAATACTACACAGTAACAACAAAAATCGTTGACCTCGATTTTTAAAAAAATATATAAACCTACGTAAATTCGTTAAAGTTACAATAAACGTTAGAAAATACAAGGATTTTAAGTAAAAAAATGTTGATAGGTTCGTGAACAAGTTTCTTTTAATAGGACAGAGAGCAATTTTCTATATGAGAAAAAATTAAAAATATTTTAAGTTCATTATTTTGTAACATGCCAATCTACACTACGTTCTTTTGATGTCTGAAACTGTCCATTTATGTTTTAATTAATTAATGGTTATAATTTTTATTTGTTATTCGTTCGGTGTTTCAAATATTTTTTCTGTATTGAGTTTAATTAATGAACTACTATTTAATTTGCCATATATATCATGCATAGTTCAGTAAAAAATGCATTAAGAAACAGATATGGGCCATTTTTCCATATTTGTATTTATAGATTATTCGTAGTGTACAAGAATCAAAACATTTACAACAAATCTAATGATCAAAACGAAAAAGACGGTCCAGCTAACAGGTTCACGATAAATTATTCGACTAAAATAGACAAATTATAAAAGAATGTACGCCTACGGGATAAGAGCAGCTATTTCATTTACTTTACATGAATTTATTGTTTATTATTGCTATCGGAATACAGTACGTCCAGTAGTTAAATTCATATTTGTTATACTTTTCTGTAGACACAAATTTTTACAAATCACATTTTAATAACCCTTCGCAAAATCATTACTTTATATCCAAAAGTTCATTTAATTTTGAATACCCCTACGAAAATACGTCATTGATCATAATATATAAATGAGATAGTGAATCTTATAAAGCACCTGTGATTAACAATATAATAAGATTTTTGGTTTGATAACTGGCAATAAATTTAATAAGTTAAAAGTATTTATTTCCGAACTGCTACCTAATGTCATTTTTATCTGTGTTCTATATCGTACGTGTGATTTGTATGTATATTTAGCAGTTTATATTCCGTTTTCACTATTATAATAATTATAAGGTCTCTAATCTGATCGACCTCGTAGTTCCAATAATAATAAAAGTGATAACACTGTACCACGTTTAGTATCTAAACATTAAAAAAATGGCAAATAATTCACAATAAAATTAGGCAATAAGGAATGGATCTAGTTTAGAATTGTATTTCTTAACGGGTTTAGTTGGGAGTTATCCTTTCCTGTATCCTGTGAAGCAGAAGTTACTTTATTAGGTATAAACCGCATTTAGCTGCGTGTACGATGATTCGACAAATATTTCACGGACTTGATCTGCTAAAGTCTTTAATAGTTAGCTTACGATTAGAAAAGAAACTATCTAACTCTCAAAAGCCAACAAGCAAAAATAAGCTTCTTCCATATTAAGGGGCACATCAATATCACGTTCAACAGGATAGCAGATACTCTCGCAAAAGAGACAATCTTGGACCAGATATGTAAATTTAAACATATAAGAAGAACATAGTGGCCACCGTTATGAACGTTATGTTATGAACAAACTGGTGTGGATGGAATTGTAAAACAGATGACGCAATATTATCGCATTCAATCTTCGGTATGGTTTAAACGAAAGCACAGCGCATGTATTTTTAGTCTATACTTACTAAAACGAAGTTTAAATAGAACCAGTTTCATTTTGTGTCTTTTCTATAAAGAAAACGCAAAAGGAAATTATCTCTACCTTTTCTTTTTAATCTGAACTCTCTTGGAAATGGAATGCTTACTTCGTTCTACATGTGGTGATATAAAATTTTACTTTGTGCCGCTAATTCCAGTTAACCATAAGATAAGTCAGGCTATCAATATATCTGTTATTATACCAATGATTTCGCTTAGTCAAAGTTTTAGGTTTTATAGAGTTGGTGGCTGATTAGTAATAAAAATAATGCAAAACTGATCTCTCAAAGAATGTACTGTATCTAATTTTCTTGTCAATCTTCCATGCATATTTAAATGAATTATAACTCTACCAATTATACCAATTAACAGTAGGGTTTCAAATGATATATTATGTAAATGTAGTTTCTGTCAACCGGTTTTTGATTAAAAAATAGAGCAGTGTTATGATTAATTATAGACAGGTTACTGTAAGCGCGTACTTTACGCAATTTAATTTTTGTCAATTAATTCACTAATTTTATGCTTCCCTTTTATTTTGAGTTAAGGAGCTGCTATGCAAATGCATATATCAACAGCAATTAATAACGAATAAGAAAATTGTTAATACCGTGTCAGAAAGTAAGACCCGTTGTCCGCCAAACAGATCCGATTCGATTCAAGCGGAACTACCTATGTAGGCGTAGAAACGAAACAACGAATATGAACAGGAAATAAAAATACATTAATACATTAAATTCTAAGGTAAACAAATTTCGCAAAATTTTTTACCGATTTTGGTTACAGTGCGTACGTACGTGCTGTACTTGCCTGAAAACAATTACCAGCCATTTCTTAATACCTAAATGAAATTGTTTCGACTATGTAAACGGAACGGATAAATGTATGTAGGCACGTACTGAATAATTCCACTTCACTTACCTTTTCAATGTTACGGTACACGGAAGTTTAATATTTGTAAGTGCAAAATTACCAGTATATTGCGTACTATATATGGAACATTTATGCATTTATACATTAAAATAGAATTTATCTTAAACAATCGCCAGCTTAATTATCCGCAGGATAATTAAGGCAATTAAGCTTACAGTAGGTAACTGCATTCAAATAATTATCTACAACTCAGCGCAATAAAAACATGAGAATGAAATGTACTATACGTAAACCCATTATTTTTCATTTGTTTTCTTGTACTTTACTCATTTTTCAACCTTACCAGTCGTGGTGCACGCGTCATTCAGGTTTTAATATAATTCATTACATTTTAAACTCATTTAATTTTTTTTTGGCAGTGTAAGATAATCATAAGGTATTGAGAAATTTAGGAACCAAGTAATAAAATTTGTATTCTAATTTTTGTGTCGGTTATCAAGTGAAAAATCAAAAATCAAATGAACATAAAATAAATATCTAATGAGAACGTACTATATCTAAACATTAAGCCCAAACTTTTGTCAATATGAGATTATTTGCGTTCCTTCGTTATATAAAATGAAAGCCCAACCGTATTTTCGGGCAGAAAACATTGCTTTAGATTTAATTTATGTTTGCCCGGACGAAATCTATTTACTTTTTAAAGAAACAAAAGTGTTGCTGTTTAATCAAAACAATATGTGTACGAGGGCGACCTGAAATGTTTCCGAAATCGGGAAGAGATGACGCACGAAGGTTGAAGTGGATTCATTGGTCGGCAAGGGCAACCTTTTTTATCGCAACTATCAAAGTTTCAGACGTTTGCTGTTAATAATTGTTGTTTAAGAGTGTGTTTTGTGTAGCAAGTCAGGTGGTTTCGAAAAATGGATAAAATCGAATTTCATGCAGTGATAAAACACTTCTTCAATATTTTGCTAGAAATTCATGGCAAATCTGCTCATTTTCAACCATTAGCTTCTGGATGAGCGAGTTCAAACGTGGCCGCACAAGCACAAGTGACGAACCACGCAGTGGACGCCCAAAAACCGCTACCAACGATGAAATGGTCTGCAAGATTCATGATGTCGTGTTAGCCGATCGCCGATTGAAGCTGAAAGAGATAGCAGAGACAACTGGAATCTGAGAAGAACGCGTTGGCCATATCCTACACGAAATTATGGGTTTGAAAAAACTTTCGGCGCGATGGGTACCGCGTTTGATCGCACTGGAACAAAAACGAAATCGGGTGACTGTTTCGGAGGAGTGTTTGGCCAGGATCCAACGCAATCGAAGGGATTTTTTCATGCGTTTCGTAACCGTGGATGAGACTTGGATTCACCACTACATACCGGAGACCAAGGAATAGTCGAAGCGGTGGACTTTTCCGGGCGAATCGGCTCGGAAGAAAGCAAAAACCGTCTCATCGGCCGGAAACGTTACGGCGACCACTTTTTGGGATTCCCAAGGTGTGATCCTCATCGTATATCTGCAGAAGGGAAGGATGATTACGGGGCAACTCCTATACCGATTTATTGACCCGATTCGATGCAGTATTGAAGGAGAAACGGCCTCCTTTCCAGCGCAGAAAAGTGCTTTTCCGTCACAACAATGCACCGGCTCATTCATCTCGCATCGTCGTATCCAAATTGAATGAGTTGAGATTTGTCTCAAATGATTTGATAAAGTGTATTGATTTTCGAGGAGACTACATCGAAAAATAAAAAGACCACACTAATATCGTGTTTTTCTTATTGACATTTCACATTTCAAGTCACCCTCGTATGTATACAAATAAATGTAACACTCTTCTATTGTGCAATGAGGGAGTTTACCTTGCTTTATTGATTTTCCTTCACGAGTAAAGATGTTTATTAGTGCACTTATTTTAAAATACAATATATAGCGTGTCAAATGCTATCATTTTTATTGTGAAACGCACTTGCTTAGTTGGCAGCTAACCGAAATAATTTACTATGAAATATAGATCTCTCTACAATAGAGATAATACCAACTTTGCTTCAATTGGTCGATAAATAGCAAAGCTGTGACAATTCTCCCAAAACAACTTTCGTGTCGATATTGAAATACTGGAAACATGGAACAAAGAACAGTTATTAAATTTGTAAAACTTGGCAAAAGTGCATCAGAAACACTCCGGTTGATGCAACGATGATTGTTTGAATAGAACAAATGTTTTTCAGTGGCATAAAGGTCTTTTGGAAGGCAGGGAGAGGTTAGAAGATGAAACTTATAAAGGAGGGAAAATTTCAGCCGGGGCATCAGAAATGGTTGAGAAAGTACCTGGTTTTGTTGAAAATGATCGCAATGTTTCGCTGAAAACGATGGAAGAGGATTTATACGTCAGTAGAGGAACGATTCGAGCCATTCATGATCGTATTCGATCCGAGTAACGTGATCCAGAGACCTGGTGTCTATTACACGACAATGCGCCGAGTCATACCTCACTCATTGTTCACCAATTCTTGGCTTGAAATCAAGTCTGTGTGTTGTATCATTCACCGTATTCATCTGATTTGGTCCCGTGTGATTTTTCTATATTCACCAAGTTAAAATTGAAGTTGAGAGGATGTTTTTTTAAAGACACGTTGACAATCAAAACAGTTACAACACAAGCACTAGAGGCAATTCCAGAAAATGAGCTACAACAAGCATTTGAATCACTGTTGAATCGCTGTAACTAGTGTATTATTGCCTTTTCACGATAAAGTTTGCGAACAGTGCCGACCACAAGTCCTTGTATTTATCTGTATATAAATATGATATGTATATGTCTTGTTTGTTTTGAATAATGGAGTTAGTACCATCTTGTAAGAATACAGAACGTGAATGTAATGTATTCTTGACGTTATATATTCAGTGTATTATAGTTTCTCAGAAATAGGAGCAGTCAAAGGGTAAAATCAATAGTATCCCAAGAAGTTCTTGAATCATCCAGAATAATAAGTGCAATGTCAATACCAATGAAACTATGATAAATTAGTTTTTGACATATCTAGAACAATATCTATGTATATATGCACGATAGTATGCATGACATTACACACGTACGAATCACTGCAGCTATTGCTAAATCTCAGACTCACTTTCGTGTTGAAAGATTGGACAAAATTTATAACTCATGTTACCTTAATCCAGTTCGGTAAACATTTATCAGTTTTCACTGCAATCAAAGCATGAATTCAGTAGAATCCATCGGAAATTAAATAACAAAAACAAGAAATAACAACATAATTTTTTATGGTCTATGAGTCATAACATTTCACAAAAGGTATACCTTACTTGATTTAATTTCTAAATACTCTGTTATACTGCAAGAGTGCGCGTGTTTCTGTAAGAGAACTGTCGATACTGTAGCTCGTAATTAAATCGTTCTGGTAGATACCGGATTTTCAAGGTCTTCGCTGCCAAATATGCTCATTTTTGTAGCTGTTACAGTAATAATTACGAAAGTTAAGCAAGGTTGTATGTAGACTAGCATGTAGGTGGAATTCATATAGTCCCTTTGATAGAGCTTTAATGAATTCTTACGTTGTACATTATTATTGTTATTATTATTGCCCACTTCACCACAACTGTTTCCTTCTATGTTAATTAAATTTGAAGGCTATCTATATTGCGGAAGCCTTAAGATCCTGTCATGCTTAATGATCTGGAATTGTATATATGTACGCATACATTATTTAGTGCTCGTACTACTCTTGTAGTTACCAGCAGAACGTCAAAATCGTATCTATAACGCGTTGTGATGTTTACAATGCTTACAAATAAGATCGTTACTGTAATAAAGCTTTTTTTTTTTATTGTGAAAATTAAAGTTAGGTACATTAAAAGTTATATGCAATGTTGAAAATTTGTTGTTTATCGAACACAAATGTTTCCGGAAAACACTTTAACACTATCCGTTCAATTTAGACATACAACCTTGACCAAAAAAATATAGTTTTTTTTTCAAAACACTGTATAATAAAATACAAAACTTTGTTAAAATATATTTACATAAAAGCTGCATTATAAGTTTCAATATAGAAATTAAACTTTATGTGGTCTTCTTAAGGTTGAATAACTGCCTGAAAACATTTAGGCATTAGGGTTGTTAGTATCTCATAATGAATAGAAAGAATGTGTGTCTATACTACCTCAATCTTAATTTTGATTAAGTTTTCTAAGCAAAAGTATTTTCCGGAGGCTTCTCCAAAAACAGTTTGGCATATATTGGTGTTAATGTAATATTTAGTCTTGCTGTTACATAAAAAATTTCATCATAGTACAAGTTTGGTTAATTCAAAATCTTTTTATTTACATTCTCACAAAAAGAAAAAAATTAAAAACCCAAATTTCATTCAAAATAATTCCTTTTGGTTTTGACATGTGTATAAGCCTTAGCCAGTTATCAATAGCTGCATGCATTGTCTATAATGAGAAATTAGCTACAACAGACCATATTTTATAATCCAAAGAATGATGGTCCGGGCTTAACGAAGGGCAATCGTTCGCACTAATAGAGTCAGCAACTTTTTCTTCCAACCACTTCTGAGTAGACTTTGGTCTTGTTCTGCATTCTGGTGGAAGCTTTAGTGCTATATAAAGTTGTCTTCTGCGGTTTCACCACTGTTTTAAAACAGTTTGTCGGTAGACCTTAACGACAATTTTGAACACCGTAGCCTCACCATACCGTTCTGGCTGGGCAGCAGCCTCTTCGAATTTGTTCAACATATTCTTCGGTTTCTTTTGAACTCGAACTGTCATGAATGTACTGCTGAAGTAAACGCTTTGTTTATGCTGTTCTAATTTACCTTAATTTCTCATTTGGCAAATGATTCATTGATTTTTTAATCATTTCTTACTGCCTTATTAGCATTTGCTTTTGATGCATCCATCGGCGACTAGATCTTTGACGAAGATAAATGTTTGAAGCTTCAGTAAATCGATTCGGCTGGTACTGAATGACTGAAATATTTTGAATATTTAATTTGTAATATGCGCTTTTCCTTGTCACCTTACCCCATCATATCGTAGAATGTTTTATGAACATCTCCACCGTCTAAACCACGTGCGTGCCTTTTCTTGAACAACGTTATCACTATGGAAATGTTTGCCGCCTAGATGCTTTTTGAATGGACCAAATAGATGATAGCCGCTTGAAGCTAGATCGGGACTATAAGCCGGATGTGCAAGAAGTTTCCACCTCAATCCTGAAATTCTCGCCTGGATCGAGGGGGCCGAATGCAGCTTGGCAACAGTTTTCAACAGTTACGTTCTCATGTCTATTCTTTAAATAGGCTAGGAACACTTACTGAGAATCCCAAAACACGGTAAGCATAACTTTACTAGCTAAGGGAACAACTTTGGATTTCTTTGTTGACTGAGAAGAAGGATGTTTCCATTGCATTGAAGCACGCTTTGTTCTTTCATAACTCATTACCAATAACAGTCCTGTTAAGCATGTCCTTTCCTTCGTCTGCATACCGAGAGAGATATTGCAAGGATAAGCCTATTCGAATCCTTTTGTATTCCTCCGTGAGTTGTCTCGGTACCCACCGTGAACAAACTTTTCGAAAATTCCAACGAATGCACATCAGTTCGTAGGCTAATCCGCGAGAACACCTTATTACAGTTGCTATGCTGTCTACTATTAGCCGCCTGTTAGTTCGAACTATCTCTTCCACCCGAGGAATTGTTGCATCTGTTGCAATCGCCCACTTCGTTGATGGTCAACAGCCTTGAAACAATTTCTCGACCCAGTTATAAACGGCTTTACGCGACAACACTTTTCACCGTCTACAGGAGATATTTGCTTATGGATAGCTTTTGCAGGAAGTCCTTTCGCCTAGAAAAAACTCACAACAGGACGTTGCTCTTCCGCAACACACTCTCAGAGTATGGTCGTTCGTTTAACACTGCCTACGTACGCACGCGGCAATTGTCACTTGAGTATCATAAAGCTGGGTTATACTGACACCTAGTGACAGATAGGGAAATAGCTCACTGCTATTTTCAGCTTTCCCACACCAGTTTGTGACTTATTTAATGACTTTCCCTCGTATAACTTGTCCAACAAGTGACCTTGTCAAGCAAAAAAAATAGCTTAACAAACTTATTACAACATAAATTAAAACGTGCAATACTTATAAACTTTATTAATTTGAATGTGAAATTTAGTTAAGTATGTGACTAACTACAGCTCTAGCATGTATTTGTGAATGTATTATGTATAATGCATTAATTCAAAAGAACTTCTGTTTGTATAACCCAATAAAAATTTGTTTTTGTCATTGATAGAAATGAATATATGTGAATATGTAGGTGACAACTTATTAAGTTCCCTTACGTAAAATATAATTCGTGCGTACATGTAAATAAGGACATCGTACAGCATAACAAATTTAAACGTTTAAAATTAGGAAAGTCTGTTGCTTATGCATTTCTCATCTTTAGACTTCCGCAGAAACTACGTATTTTGATTATGTCAAGTTTAGTACGTTGCTGCACTTTCTTAATTCTTAAACTAATAACCTGAGTGCTTGAATTCATTATCGTCAGCGTCACGATAAAACAGTACAGGGGGTAGGAAGTGATAAAAAGTGACACTAATCTCTTAACTACGAAGTTCTCCGTTGCAATTTTTCGTTATAAAAGTTTAGAGAAAAGTTGTTAACAACTTGAAGGCTATCTTGTGAAGGCATTTTCATTCTAAATGGTACTAGTTTTATATCACCATGCAAACTAATTGCAACTAAAGTTGGTCGAGCATAGTAAACTTATACAATTATCTTTTTAGTGTGTATAATATATGTTTTGATGTGAGAATGTTCGTGTGTATTTACAACACCAACACAAGACACAAGCACGTAATGAAGATTTTTATCACAAGACACCACCTTTCCTTTACTATGTAAGAATGAAATTGCTCCACATCTCCCTCAAATGAAGCAGTAACTGTTTGTATTTCATAAATGTCATGCTGACCATGGCCAACATTTTTTCAGTTCGTGAATGTTACTTGTAATAGTACGTATATCGAAATAATAATGTAGCTTTACGGGAAACTTATTTGTAATTGTTTTAATATATAAAACCTATACAATGAACCAAATTTAAACCATGACCCTTTTCTACACGCACACGCTGTAAGGCATTGGCATTGAGCTTGGTCAAGGAAATTAACTTTTTATTCAATTTTCATAAATTTTAATATAGTTCGTAACTCGAAAGGAAGGTTAGCAAAATATATTGAACATTGAATACGCGAAACATGTAAATCTATACTTTCCATTTTGGTCTTAATTTGGTTAAAATGAATACTCTAATACTCTAATTAAAAAAAAAGAGAATAAGTTAAATTATAAACTAAAGTATAAAATTTGTTCGAAAAAAAATTAGTTCGCCTTATTCGCAAATACTCGTGTGCAATAATTAATACAATATTTATATGTGGAGCAAGCGTCGCAACTTTTCTATTACATGCTATTCTCTTTCCTAAGGTGTGGTATTTCAATCTAATTAGATAAATCTCTTGCTAAATTTTATACAATGCAAAACGATAATTAAAAAAATATTATACAGTGACTGTCAAAAAGCCTGTACCAAAACCAAATGAAAAGAACTAGATATATTTATCTTATTAAAATATAAATATACAGCATTTACTTTGTCTTTATTTGAAAATTAAATAAATCTAAATCAGCGAAGATTTTTATGGCATTAAGTATTGTCTGTTTTGTACTCACATAATTAATTAATAATAATTAAAAAATAAATAATAATAAATTACCTTTATTTGAGTGTATTTTACACAGGGAGAGTTTTACAGAAATTTAAGATTATACGCTTGTAGCTATTGTATAGCGTTGTTTTGTTTATTCCACTCTAATAGACTACTAAGTAAAAGAACAAGGAATAAATAAATTTTTATGTTTTTCTAATTAATAATTCCATAATATTGAAAAACACAAGAACTCAAATTGGCAAGATGCGCTAATGACAAATTTAAATACTTTAGTACACGAATTAAAGAAGAATTAATCGATTGAATAACACAATTTGTATGAATTATAAAAGTGTAAAGCAAATGTAACAATATATTGCAAAAAGTAATATAGTAAAGTAAGATATTAAAAAGAAAAATTTTCAGTTGGGCATGCAGTTATTGAATAGTCGGTTTAGGTGGTTCTGCCCGGGCGTGTTGCGGGATAGAGTTGGGGCTCTGCGGTGCTGAGTTACTGAATAGTATGTTTCATTTAGGAGGCTCTTTAATTATAGATTACTTCAGCTTACTTTGTACTGATTTATGTTTCAATACAATTATGATTGTATACATTACAATTTATTTCTAAGATTTTTTAGATGCAGTTATATTACAAACTCTCATATTATTTTTTAGTTTTCTTAATTAGTGATGTTAGAGCCAAATTGAACTGTTATGAGAGCTGTTATTCTAATAGTTAGAAAGGATTATCGTAGTATGTACACTATCGTTCATAAGTTTCATCGGACTATATACAATATATTGTTTTCGTGTTTGAATGAATTTTGTATGTCTTACTGTTATGAATATACAGTCCCTGTCCATTTTATTAGAGCCATCTTATAAATTTGTATGTTTCCAACGCGATAATTTGCAAATACAAGTATAAAATTCATGAATAGGGTATACAATACCTATCTAAATACGTTCCCCAAATGTCTTTATAAGAAATTGAGAAAGTGCTACCTAATCACCTTTTGCCTATTATTATCCCCTTCATGAATCATTCTGTACTGTATGGAAAACGGGTAGAAACAATATTGAAAGAGATAGTAATTCGTAGAATATTATTTGGAGCGGCTACTATTGTAGAAAGAATATTTATCTGTTTATGTAACAACGTTTTTTTCCGTGTTTACGTGTTACTGTTGCTTGTGTGGGCTTTATATTTTTTTCGTTATGGGTAAAAACCTGCGTATAGAGGCATTGTTGAGTACAGGAGCGTATTCCCAACGCACAATTGTAAAGAAAGAAGAAGTATCCCGACAAACAGTGCAGCGAATCGCCGTTTTAATAAAAGAAAAGATATCCACTACAAATACCGGAAGAGGGTTTTGCGGCAAGAAAAAGATCACTACTAATTGATATGATCGGCGTACCTTGCAACTAGCAACTGAAAACCGAGGTTTATCCGCCAAAGAAATAGGAAATGTAGTGTCTCAACAAGCAGTGCAAATATCCACGCGTACAGTACGTAAACGATTGCACGAAGCTGCATTAAAATGCAAGACTAACACCGATGATGAAGCGAGCACGTTATAAATGGTCAAAACGTCATCAACATTACACAATTGAAGATTGGTGAAAAGTAAGACAAAATAACTTAAATGAAAATGTAAATCAAGCATTTTTATTGTTTGAACAAGGTCTTTTCATTAAAGATTGTATTCTGCGATGAGTCAAAACTAGAAGCCTTGACCGAAAATTCTCAATTTGTTAGACGACGTCCATCTGAATTTTTTGGTTAAGCTAGTGTACTAAGAACGGTGAAACACCCTCCGTCAGTAATGGTGTGGTCCTGTATCTCAGTCGAAGGTTCTGGACCACTACATTTTGCCCAGGTACCATGAATCAACACCAATATAAGCGTGTATTGGAAGATGTCTTGATACCGTAATGCTTTAGATCCGAATGAAAGCCCTTACACATTCCTGCACGATAAGGCACCATGCCACAAGGCCAAATCCATCTAACGTCTTTTGGAAACGCACGCCCTGCCAGTGTTACGTTGGCACAATTGAGAACGTGTGGAATGTTCTAAAATCACGAGTGTATTCCAGAAGAAACACTACAAAAGAGCAATTAGTAACAAACATTGGGAATGTGTGGCAAAATGACGCTACAATTACATACTATTAACGCTTACATAGACACTATGCCAAAAATTATCAGAAACAGCATACAGGGTTGTAGTACCAACCACCATTAGCATCCCAAGGTTGGAGATGAAAAACATCTGGCTACCTATAATTAGAAGATTAGCAACCCCAATGTAAAGATGAAAAACAAACATGCGTGGACCATCTACGTAGAATAGAGAAAGATTAATAGAGTGCGCAACCCCTACCACACAGAAAAATGAGCCTACAGCGCAACTTTTCTTGGTAGAAAATTGTAGTTTAAATACAAGTTTAACGTAGTAACTTCTGTCCGTCCGATTAGCTTAATGGTTAAGTGCGTTGGATTACAAAATTTGAGAATATCAAATTGAAATCTTTAAACCGTTTTTGTTTATTTATAATGTGCCGAAAGCGGAAATACAACGTTAGTCATTGTTGCGCGCCAAGTGTTGTAAGAAGGAATAGGCAGATATAATATTTAAATTTAATTCGTTAATCAAAACGACGAAAGAGTAATTCACCATATCTGTGAAAGGTATTACTTCTTCTAAGTCATTGACGCACATTATTCACTGTTAGTTACAATAGGGTTAATATTCTGCTTGGTATCATTTATTATTTTTCATGCCAATATTTTTAATGGATAAAAGAGTAGACATAAAGTGGATATAGGGTTTTTTGTACATTGTGCTTGCATGCAAGTATCTTTAGCAACAGTTAAAGCTACTTGCGATACAAGACATAAACAACGCACTGGTACGTAATGGTACGTAATTATTTGTCACATTATCACGTGCATACATTTTTTTGATTTTCTATTTATATGCAATTTATAAAAGTAAAAAAGTATAGTGCTACTAAGGATATAAACAAACGTATAACACAATAATGTCAAAACAATTTACATGTTACATAATCTAGTACAAACAGCCTGCATCAAGCACAAAGACTTGTTAACACGTTGACTGCCGTGTGTATGGGACATGATGCACACCTATGTGGGTCCAGTACGCCAAGTGTATGATTTTCAAAACACATATATTCTCTCATATTTAGCCGCGCATATGCAAAGGGGGCACACTTTTCCCCGTATTCTAGATGCTAAATTGTTTGCTGTGGTATGGAGTTAAATGATAATCAACTTAGCTGCAAGGTTCAACAATATATAGATTGTACAAATATTTAATTAACGATGCAGTTTATCAGGAATTAATACACTTTCAATAATGGGAAAGAACATATTGTACTCTTTATAAAATAAATACAAACTCTAATTCTTTTAACTTATAATATAACATATTTATTTTTTGCCGTTGCCGAATGATTTTCGAAAAAAGCAATTTCAACATAGAACAGGCTTTCCATCGCAGGCAGTACATATTGATGAAACTCGCTTGGTCGTTTTAATTGCATAGGCACGTCCTTGCGCATCTTTGGTTTCTTATAGCAAACGCTGTATCATCTACGTCGTTCTGCTGTAGTATGTAGTTGCTCTGGCTGATGTTCTGGTTGAAGTTCTGCTTCCTGATTGTTTGACATAAGTTGTAAACGGAGGTTTTCTTTGAAGTTAGTAATACTTTTTTGCTTATCCTCGTTTTTGTTATATAAATATTGGGCATTTACAATGGTTGAACCAACTATCATTTCTACTGCAATCTTTTTAAACCATTTTAAACTGCATCTTAGGGCAGTAGAGTATGAGGACATTTGATCGGACAAATTAATAAAAGATTTAATGGTATTGTAGTTGGCTACCGCTTTTGACTTCATTCTCGCCCTGTCTCCACCCGGTACTTCTACCATATTTAGAGCATGCTTCGTAGGTAGCATCAGAACATCTCATTTGACCTTACACTTGAAGATAACTATTCCATCCTTTTCTCTATCAACTATTTCCCCCTTTTAAAGTTTTGATGATAACACTTCTTTAGGTATAGATATCCAAATTCCTTCATAATGTGCCCACGAAGTGTGTTCTTCGGCTTTTTAGTTTCTTAGCTGATTCGATGCTAGTATACCAGTTGTCTGTATACGAGGTTACTCCTTTGTCTAATGATCGATCTAACAATTCCACAACCATCTTAGTAGCTACAGACATACCATCGATTTTGTTAGCTCCGCAGTAAATGTTGGAGTGAAATGAATATCCTCCTGGAAGACACAGTTTAAAAAGCTTAGTTTCGGATTTATGCCGCTTTCCTTTTATGTATTGACGAAAGTTTAGTCTTCTACGGAAGGGTCTCATGGTTTCGTTAATACACATGTTTTCCTCTTGAATCTGGACCTTCTTAAATTGTGCATTCAATGCATCAAGCAGAGACTGAATTTTATGTAATCTGTGGCCTTGTAGACATAATTCATTTTCGGTAAAATGAAGCATGCGTAATAAAATTTCAAACCTGTTGCGTAACATTACTTCGGCTGCCTTTGACCAATGCAGATCTCAATTACGCCAATAACGAGAAAGTTGCGGTTGCTTATCTAAACCCGCCCACATAACTAATTCCAAGAAACGGTGTATTTCGTATTTATCTGTAGGTGCCCATTTATTCAAACGTGAGCTTGGTCCAATTGATTCCTCACATATGCCTTTTAAAATTAGTTGATTTGCATAAATATTGATTTGCTCAACAATTCTATTTATAATGTCTTGGCTAACAAATAGTTTACAATATACTAATTCATTCTTATTCTTTAAATTCATAACATTTTGTGTAATGCCGACATTTTCTTGCAAATTGAAATTTTAAATGGCACCAATAACTTCCCATTCTTATTCTGGCTCAGTTTTAACTTCCATCGCTGGCAGATCATTATATTCTTCAGATTCACCATCAGGTTTGGGTTGCATTGAAACAAGTCGTTCTAAAACTATACAACTTCTGTATTAAGAAAACACAATATCATTTTACACACCCTCACCTACTTCGCAATTTTTTCTTGCAGGTTCAGTGGATTCGTTATCTTCATCAGACTCGTTATCTTCATTAGCCGCTTCTTCATAGTCTGGATCACTATCTGGAATCATTACAGTACGGATCGTCATCGCCCATATCCATAGTCTCATCCATCAATGCTTGTGGTCTTAATTGTTCTTTTTCATACGAATGCATTTTCCATATGCTACCGCAGCTCTCAAACTTAAAAATCGAATAATAGTAACACACACCTTAACAGCAGAAATTCGATAATGCAAAAAACACCAAACATATTATTTCTCGAAATTGCAAATTAATACCCACATAAAACTGTGTATTTGAATACACGCGGCGTCGTATTAAAATCGGGAACGCTCACGCCGCCTGTTCTTTTATGCACACGGAAGTAAAATGCGCGAAACATAAAAAAAACAAAAATTCTGTAATCCTGCATATATTTCTAAATAATATCGTCGCATTACCTTACATAAAAATCCGTAGCATCACAGGCCCAATTGAAGGAATCGGGATGGTAGTCGACGCGATTGATCCGAAGAGCTATTGAAAATATGTGATTAGCTGCTATTACTTGATAATTAGGATAAGAACAAGTATGCAAGCAGACTAAAATATCACGTAGTCTGCATACCGTCACAATACATTTTTGAAAAGCCCTACCTTAGGTGTGAAACAGCCAATTTCGATGATCTATACGAATAACTAGCAGACTAGATGGGAGTGATTCCACCTACGTCATTATATAGAACAACAATAGAATACAGAAAACGTTAAGACAAAATTTGCTCTAAATTCAAATGCAGCTTAGAAGTTACCATGCATTGGGTGATAATACGCTGCCGGTTCAAATACAGTGAAACAAGTGGGTGCAGTTAACCGTGTTATTCTCGTGGTACTAGATAGCGCCAAGAATGCCCACTTACAATGTTAGTTTAGATACCGAGATAGATAGCCGAGAAGGAATTGCAATGTGTTGAGTAGAGAAATCGCTCGAAACTGCGCTGATGACTCCGGATACGTAGAAACATATCTCCGTGTTAGCGTTTTTCTCTCATCACGTTGTCTTTACTGTGAATGATTACACCATGAGTAGCTGTATTTAGCAGCATTATTTGTTAGCTACCATAAAATGCGTTATTACATTATCTAAACGATTTCTCATTTTACTTTCAACGTCCGTTAAAATTAACATCAATAGTGACAAAATATATTTTTAGTTTTAGTATTCGTGTTTTAGTATTAAATTCGATAATGGAACACAACGAAGATATACAAAAAAATTACTTACACTTACAAGAAAATCTGTAGCGACATGAAAATTTAAAAATAAACAACGTTAAACTTATAAAATACAAATATAGATGACAGGATTAACAGTTCAATAACTATCAACAACAAAAAAACACCAAAGAAGAAAAATAAAGTCTAGTTAGAAGAAATTTTGGCAACAGAATCACTGCAGTTTGTAACAGTAATTGCTAGGATTTGTATCTACGAATATATCATGTGCTCAGCTTTCTTGTTGGTTCTGTTTAGTCCATTTCACATCAATCGTTGTTGTTATGATGCAGTGTATTGTTTTTACTAACGATATTTATTGACTTTATGTGAGTATTTGATTTTGATTATTAATGGATGTGGTATCATTTTACAGTACTTTTTAAGATTGCATGCACATATAATTAAATCTTAGATCCTTTTACTTAAACTTAAGTTTCCAATACAAATTCATCGTTTTCCACGTCTCTCTTAAATATTATTTGTAGTTTTTTTTGTCTCTATTTGCTCCTAAAAAGGCAGTTGTTTTTTGCGATAGAATTTCGTTTTGACACCTATATAGATAGAAGCTACAGAAAGAATTTTTATTACACTTTGCATTTCCTCTCTTCATTCCTTCTTTTCCGCGGCCCTCTTTATTTCCGCGTCTATCCTTTTATTTGTATTTATCCTAATTGCTTTAGCTATAATTTTCTTTCGTTGTAATGAATATATATTGCCGTGTATATGATGCTGACCTGTGTCTAGCGCAGAAATCGTTTCTGACGCTTAGAAGAATGAAGCTCGTACCACGTTCCAAGTATCCAAAATTGAAATTTAATAATTTGAAGACAAAAATTGTCATCAGGTATACTTTTATTGTTCTTCCTGGACATATATTAAGTTCCTTTTAAACTAGATTACCAAACTCGCATCATTTCGTTATTCACAGAAAGCGTTTCGGCAATATTCTTATATCCAAACAAAGTTCCTGCATGATTAAGGAGATGGTCCAAGAAATTCTTGGAAGAGAAAAAGGAAAATTGATATTTTGAATGTACTTGAAGATCAAATTTCAAAACTAGATCAGGTTGCCAATAAGTATATCTGAATTTCGTACAACTGCAAAAAGTTAAAAAACGTGCACAGTAGCATATCTATTTCCAGAGATAAAATCACATTTTACATACTGTAATTGTTATTCTAGATTATTAAGTAAGAACTGTTTGATTATAAAGAGGTCAGCGAAACTCACTTTACTATGAAATGTATGCGCAATGTACCTATTACTGTAAAAACTTCTTTGTTAGAAAACTAAGTAAATCTAATGGCAATAATACCTAGTTTCGCTTCATATATATAAAAACATAAGTAGAACTAGAACTAAAATTAGCGTAAAATTTGAATCGAAATATGGTCTTTCAGTGGTATACATGACTCCAAAAGTTTAACGCCATCTTTTTTGCATTAAGAACCGATAGGAATTTTGCTGAAGTTAATTGTTTACCAAGTGGAAGAGTGTTGTCTTTTTATCTCTATTATTATAGCGCCTACATCACTGCCTAATATTTCTCGTTAATACCATTTATCAATTTCACCTACTGCCGTTGTAAGTTGAATTTTACCTCCTCAATCCTGACCTTGCCAATAATGACCATGCTTTAGCATTGCAACATCTAATTAAATAGGTTTTAATACATGGTGACTCTAAAACACATCTAAAAGAATGCCTAGAAAATAACCGCAAGATATGGTGACTCTAGTTGACCATTGTTCAATTTTCCAAATAATAAGTGATGATTATTATCAACTACATGATTACTCACAATCTCTACTAATGTAAAAACATTGTCAACGCTTGCAAGAAGTGTAATTGTAGCCGTTGGGTATGCCTTCCAAGTAAGATCTATAGCATAAATGTGAGTTGCAAAAGTGGCCAAATGCATGTTATTATACATAAGTATAAAATGCCTCCTAGACTAGATCTTTTCCTTGTGGCTTCGCAAATTTACGATTCCTTTTGTCTGCAATATATTTCAAAAACATCCTGAGATCACCAATAATTTTAAATTGCAATGTAGATAGATAGTTTCTTATTGGCAATGCGCGTTTCACGTTTTGTAATAGAATGTATTATAGTGTGTTCATTCACGTATCATCTGTACTAGACATTAATAGCTTATAATTACGTTGGATCGCTCATCGCGCACAAATAAAAGAAAGTTCCATACAAATCACGATATGAAAAACGTTTCTTACCAAATTGAAGGTGATTTCGTCTCATAAGTTGCTTCATAAGTTGCAAAGCATTCTGGCTAGCGTACTTTTTGTATACCTAAACGGTAGACTATTTGAACTATTGTCATGCTCCATTCGCAGTACCGATCTTCTTCTTCTTCTTCCGTTCTGCACGTGGTAGGTAGGCTATTGCCTATTTTCTTCCCATGCCTCTTCGGATGTGGATGTCCAGCATTCTTCCCAGCGTTTTGATGGCCTGGCCTGATTCCTTTTTCCGACAGGGTTGTTTAATTTGGTACTTTTTAACAGTCTATCATCGTTCATTCTGTTTCAGCATTTTTTTCGTTTTCTTATCCATTTCCCCACGTCTTGTATTCTGCTTTGTTGACGTAGTCTTCGCTTCTGATTCGGTCAAATAGTGTTTTTCCATGAATGCTTCTTACTATTTTATTTCGACTGCTCCCATCATTTGTTGTGTCTTAGAGGTGTCTGGTCTTATTTCAGCAGCGTATGTCATTACGGGCCTTGTTGTTGATTTGTAAACTCTCACTTTGCTTTCCATTTTAAGGTATCTGTTCCTCCAAACGATGTCTCTTAAGCAGCCTGAGATTTAAGATGCTTTCATTGTTTGTCTCCCCCCCCTCCCCTCACTATCTAGATTACTACAGCTTGTTACATCAGCTCCCAAGTATTTAACTGATTCACTTGGTCAATCATCACTTGTTCGATCATCCCTTAGTCAACCTCCAGTTTACATCTTACCGGTTCTTTGGATCTTACTAGATATTTGGTTTTATGCGATTAACGATCATATCTATTTATTTTGCTAAAAAGTGAAGTAATCTTTGCAAATTGTCTTCAGAGTCAGCGATAAGTACCGATGAAATTTCCTAAATTGTAACTAGCTTTGACAAGTTAACACTGTTGTAATATTATCATCGTATTCCAGCACTAGTAAATTGGTATCCGTTCCCAAAGAAAAGTAACCGCAATTTTCTTTGTTTAGCATTCGTGATTCTTCAAGAAATCACTGTTCCAGTCTATATGTCGCTAATAGTCCCTGTTCCACCGTTGCTATGTGCGGAAAGTGCTGATATTCATTTTAATAACGCAAAAATATCAAATAATTTGGATTTTAAACTCAAGAATCATACAAGTCCCTAATCCACGTATACTTTATTCAAAGAATTATCCTCCCTTTGCTAACGGATAAATAAACTACATGTTAAAAACAAAGAAGTTTTAATATCTCTTTTGGCTAACGACTTCGCAAATACCAGACATAGAATAAATAAATAGATAGTATATAATTATTAAAACAAAGTAATAAGAAATATTTAACTTTAGAAGCTGTTTATATGAAAAGAATCGAAGACAGATTGTTATGATCTATTACATTTAAATAACATTTAACTGGAAATTGTTTTCATGCCGCCCTAGTCTTTTAAATCCTATTTTATATAAGTTTCTTTAAATGTCCATCTGAATCGGAGAATGTATTGTCAAAAAAATTTTTGTTCAATTTTTAAATCGTACATTGTACCAGATAAGTGCTGTTCGAAATAAATGTATGAATTTTTACTCTAAAGATTGCCTTGCAACAAAGACAAAATCGCTGTAAATACACAGCTTTCCTCATGGTATTGGTGAAATCATTCACGAGAAAGACATGTGGAAGAGACATAAAACGCTAACACACGGACATGTTTCTGTCTAACCGGCGTCATCAGCGTGGTGTCGAACGGTTTTATGCTCAACATATGTAATTTCCTCACTGCTACTATCGCCATATCTAACCCTACAATACAAGTGATTATTCCTGGCGCTAACTAGTGCCAAAAGAAAAAAAAACACTTGTCTACACACTTTATTTAATAATAAACTTAACTAATTGATAATAAGTGTCCTAGCTCCGGTGCTCCGCCAGAGGCACTACACCGGATGTCCTCAACTTAACTGTTCAATATGAACGCAAACCTAGCTAACTTAACTTACGCTAACTTAACCTAGTGGAATAAAATAATGCGGGCCTAGCCCGCGTCCTACTTAACTTAAATATTTACATATTATTTCCTGGCCCTGAAGAAGCAGATCCATAAGCGATTAGTTACTTAAATTATTATAAGTTATTTAAATACATTATCACAGAACACAGAAATACGCTTCTTTCCTTATGACTGCTACTTCTTCAAGGCTGGTTCGTCTCGCTGGTTGTCCCTTTGGTTTAAGAAGGTCCTAGGGTCCATGAGTGGTTGTCCAGGTGATCCTCTCTCCCCTCCTGGATCCTGCATAACGGTCGTCCCGCCGCCAGTTGCCGTCTCGAGCTTCCTGAAATAATGGGAGACCGCTAGTCATAACGCTCAACATAATTATGCCTACTGAGTCTGATTCATTCTCTCTCATTCATTAGACATGTGTGCGCATAAAACACTTGTCTGCAAAGTCAGACACAGCGAAAAGAAGTGGGTACAGTTTCCTACCTTTCTCTCGAGAAATACATGGATTGCTATCCCGAGAGGGCGCGCGCACAAAGTGCAGTGGATAGGATGACTGCACATGTGAATGATTTCTCAGGCTTACCGTGACGTATTTAAAACACATCTAAAGGAATGACTAAAAAATAACACCAAAGACAATTTGTATTGTAGGGCTAGACATGGCGATAGTAGCAGGGAGAGAATTACATGTGTTGAGCATAAAACCGCTCGAAGCCACGCTGATGACGCCGGGTAGGCAGAAACATGTTCGTGTGTTAGCGTTTTATGTCTCTTCACATGTCTTTCCCGTGAATGATTTCACCAATACCATGACGAAAGCTGTATTTGCAGTGATTTTGTCTTTGGTGTTATATCTTAGGAATTGCCTTGCAACTTTATTTTGTTATGTTTTTACTGGTTATGGTTTACTTGTACTCTATCGCTTTATATCTTTTCACATTTTTTTCTGAAAGTAAATTTTACTTCGATTTCTAATTCTTCCAAATAAGTGATTAATATCATTTCACCCTAATCTTCGCTTTCAAACAATTGCAGATAATGAGTTTAAGGAGTTAGAAGCTCCAATTATTTATTGTACGAACATCTGTTGTAAATAAGACTGCAATGGAGATTGCTTAGTTTCATTATAATAAATAATTTTAGGTTAAAAGGTAGTTAAGTGGAACCTAGATCTGCATGACATATTAAACCAGCATGGTCATCACAAACTGTGGGAAATCCGTTCATACTTCTGGATGCCGTAAACGATAATCCAGAAGCTTTATATGCACTGAATTTTATCTCTATGTACACCATTCAGAAAGATTTCCAAGCAATTTTTGCATCCATACAAGACATATTACGCGTACAAGCAGTTATAACATATATACTTTAAATTTTAATATCATCCACAATAACCGATTTTATTTTAGAACCATCAAAAAAGTTTTCTTACTATTAATAAGAAAGCCGTGTTTAAGGAAACAACGACCGACATTTGAAAATCCTCGTTTGAACAGCAGAAATCAATTGCCCGAATATGAAGAAAAAACAAATCGCTTAAAAAATCCCTAAATGCTTAAACGTTGTTGAGTGTTATGTTTTAGAATGCAGTGTAAAAACGAATGATCAAGAGTGTCAAAAGCTTTCGAGTAATCCAAGAACACCAAAAGTGGTTACTAAATTATTACCAATTGCAAGTACAATATCACTGGTGATTGTAAATTCACATCTCAAACTAGACCGAAATGATCTACCTTATAGGATAAACGGACGCATTACCTTTATATGTGATGTTTAGTTTCAGGTGGAAAACCAATATTCTGATAGTCATGACAGCAGTGAATGTATAGTGTGATGCAAATAGCTTAAAATTAATTCAAGTCTATATTCAAAAGCTTTCTTTCTTGACATGTGGTTGCGGTAGAACATCACACCGTGCTACCCATTTATCTTATGGTATTGTGAAATCTAAAACAGAATCACGTCTAGAAACAGCTATCACGTTTCATATACTTTTATTTCATAGTAGGGAAACCTATAAGATATGTTGTGCAGGAGATTCTGTCGATACTAAATGAGTTAATTTACAACAGCAACAGTCTGTAAGAACAATCGCAGACATCTGCTTAAAAGGTGCAAAGCACGATGATAACAAATAAACTTCACACTACACAAACGAATTATCTACCCGAAAATACGTGGGTACATAGTGTTTTAGCATACTGTAGTGTTTACTCATGTTCATGCGAGTCTTAGGTGATACAATACGTATATCCAACGGCTCAACTACAGTACGAAACTTAAGAAAGGACTTGTTCTACAAGATATAAACCAAACGCCAGTGGGAATGGAGTTAGAGAATAAATTACCCGAAAAAGCGAGATCACTGCATTCTTCCTTACGTATGTAAATCGGCTTAGAATAATGTATTTTTTTTAGTTGGTGACTTTTATTAACTATAATTCTTTTAAATCGTTTTCGATTCATCTGTATATAAGACCTTGTTCTATTCCCCGCAAGCAGTTGTTTGCAAATTAATTACATTGCTGTTTTTAAGTCGGAAAAGTTACAATTAAAATATTTACTTCACTATCGATTACTTGTTACATGCTGATATAACAATTATGCATTTATGTTTGGATATTGCTTAATTGAGTACTGTTACGAAAATGTATACCATTTATGACATATAATAAATTTAAGGAAATGTCAGTAGTGAGATTTATGTGGCAAACATGTGATTTATGCGCTGAGCTACTTCAATTTCTTAAGTACTATCTATCGCGATCGATTAAAACTAGTAACTGTGTGTTTCATAAGACAATTATACTCTTACTTTTAAAAGAAGAATTTTTATGAACATCAAGGTAGAATTCCCGTTATAGTTTTACATACATTTTCTTAGCATACAGTACAAATCACTACCTACTATTCCAGAGGCAACAATTTGTAAGAATATAGTTTCTCAATTACTTGCTTAGGAAGGCTATTAATCAATAGGTATTTATCACTTACTAGTTTTGAACTTAATATTGAAAGCAAGTGCAGTACTGTTAATTACGTTTTAAAAGAATTTACATATCTATTTCACTTTTCTTGTTTGCAACGTCCTCTTCCCTTAATTGTTAGATCCAGTTATATTTACAAACGGTAGAGAAATTCTTCAATTTTTTTCGCATATTTGGTAATTCACAATTGTTTCTTGGATTATTTATTTTTTGTTGTTTTCAATATAATTTTTTTATCTTGGTAAATATCGTCAATATTGTTCTGGAATCGTACCTTGCGTGCTTCTTCAATCTGTAATACCCCCCTCTAATTGATTCTTTATATATTCCCGTTCCTATCGAAGCAAATTCATTGGAGTATCGATGAGCTATTAAATAGAATATTTTAAATATACATTGATGACTTCAAAACGTATAAATCATTACAATTTAAGTATCTATACAAATATGTTTATTTGTTTGAATTATTATTAAGAAACAGCATCCGAGTCAGGCAATTACCACATATTATTGTATTTAGTCCGTAGTTAGTTGAATGCGTAGATACATTATTTTTCATTTATGTCTATAATCAAAGACAGAGTTTAATAGTGGTTTCGAATTTTAATCTTTAATTGTACGTTTACTCTATAACAGTAACTTTGAACGATTTTCTAGTAGTTATTCATAAACAAATTCTAAAAAGCACTTGTAAGAAATATTAATATTGACATTGACTTTAAGGAGATAATGACTACTGTTATGAAATCATGCGGAGAATTGCAGATGTTAATCAAACGCGAATTTTACGTTTTCCCGGAGAACCAGCGTAAGGAAGTGATTCATATTCGTACATGAATTTCCGTAAGGCAATTAGCGGATCATCTTTATCGGTACAGTACATGGTATCTCGAAGAAAACGTAATTCGTATAGCTGTATAACTAGAAAGCGGTGTCAGATATGAACAAAAGTGGCGGTCCAGGTGCCGGCACGCGAATTGTAGTAGTAGGGAAACCAAAAAGATTGTGTGGCCTTTGCAATATCATATAAAAACACTGCAATCTTTAATGACCAGTTTAGTTTTAGAGACCCAGCCAGTAGTCATCGGTGGTTAGGATTTGCCATTAAGGCTAGCCTAATCGAAATAAACGTCTTCGTCTTTATTACGAAATTATTCTTTTTCGCGGTAAAGTGTTGTGTTGTCATTATATTTAGTGCGATTTCGATTTTAGACGGGTTAAAGCAAATATGCCGCCACAAGAGAAAAATTTACCCGGATCGGAAAATGTCGATGCTAACAAGAATACTTCTTACGAAATGGTACCAAATTTAACGTCCGCGTACAGCAATAAGGGCTTTACAGATGATTCGGAAATCGATAGCACAACAATTGACATGAGAAAAAATGAAAAAATGAAGAACGAATCGGCGTTTGAATTCGATGATCTATTACCGCATATAGGCGAATTCGGCATCTATCAGAAATTACTGTTTTTAATGATGATACCGTTTGCATTTTTCGTGGCTTGGGTCTACTTTACGCAAATCTTTATCACCATAAATCCGGAAGAGCATTGGTGTTGGGTTCCAGAATTAGAAAATTTGACGGTCGAAGAGAGGTAGGATTATATTTATATGAAATGCGAGATTACCTTATGAGAAAGCATACAAATAAATGAACTGTTACGCTGCAATTGTTCCGGTATTGCACATTTAACTGTTACAATTATCGTTTTTCACCTATACTATTAATAATTACTGAAAATAAAACACGAATTCCTTCAAACCATTCTCCGTAATCAATCGGGAATTGTATAGTAGTTAATTTTGAATTTTTAATAAATCGTAACGCACACTTAATGTTACTTTTACCGATGAGTCTAAACGACACGTTTAAAATTATATCTTGATTGTGCTAAACAATTATCGTCTTAGACAAAGGAAACAAGTACGAGGTTCTCATGCCTTCTAGATAATTAAAAATATCCATCACATCAGATAATAGACTTTATGATGTATGGAAAAGTAAAGCAGTGATAGCTGCAAACAATTCTGATTGTGCATGTGTCTTATCTGCTCAAGACATGTTATATAAATACATAGGCAATTTATTGACATTTTAGCTGTTAAAGAAAACAAATGCCATACGTCAGATATATAATAACAAAACAAAATAATAACAATAATAATTGGTTTGGGAACAAACAAAACCAAAAAAAGGAAACCGGATTAACCAGCTCTGATCTGCATTCATAATTATTGGCAAATACGTGTCCCACAATTCATATTCAAATAAACTGTAATAATTGTGTTCAATTAGATAGTTCTTTAATTCATATCTGAAAGTAGAGGCACTAGCCGGATCATGGATGCTTCAATTGGTGACTTTGACTGCAAGTACGTAAAAAATTATGGATTTTAAAAATTTCTCTATGAGATTCACGGTAACCTAAGCCAAATGTTTATCTTATCACGCGTGTCTGAGAAAAACACGATCAATATTGTTTGCTTGCTCGTAGACAATAATATTACAGCAAAGTCTGTTATATATGTTTGCGTAGGATAAATTCAAGAACAATTCAACTGATAGTGTATTTTTGAAAGTATTTATTAAAAAGTACGTTTTTTAGAAGACGTGCACGCGCAATCAATATGGTCCTTCTAAGCAAGATTGTGGTTAACAAAGGTACCCACATTGTGTAGAAATGCAAACTATTAAATTATTATCCATAAATTGATTTTTAAATATATTTTTTATGACTGCTAATTAAAATACTCTTATGTTAGTCAGAAAAAAAACTTTTAATGGTGCTGTTAAGCTTTACATTAAGAGAGTTAATGTTTTGCTCAGAAAAAGGAAAGGATACCTTGCGGCGATACTAATACTCTCAACTCTACAGCTAATTTTCTATGATGTAAAAAATACATTATTCAATCGTTAATTTTACCTTTTATGCCCAGTTTAAAAAAATGTGTAATATTTGCTGCAACGAAAGTCTTGACTAAAGAAAACAGAATGGGCACTACATATTTACTTACATCAACCTTGTCATATCGAAGGCACTTCATAGTCTCCGTTTTCCAATTTCAAAAAAAAAATAAATTTATAGTATGAGCTAAGCCAAATGTTTTGATATTTCGTAAGTTGAAACTTTTAATACGAATTCGTACTTCAAAGCTCGCAGTCTTTGTTTGGTAAATGCATACTTTTCTACAGTACATTCCATACTTGTGCCTCTTGCAAAATGGGAAGATAATTCCCTTTGAACATTTGAAAAGTAATTCCCAAAATATATCAACAATCTTATTACTATTTATAATTTTAATCTTCTTTTTTGTCTTTGCCACTTACCTAATTTACAATATATCACAGTTCTCGGTTTATTTGCAGTATGAAGAACCAAATCAACATAGTATTATTTCTTCCGCTTTTATTTTAGAATTTTTTACAGTTTTTTTTTAAAACCGTTACCTAATTTTTTTGTAACCGATTTAGTTCTTTTAACTTTTGTAATTCTAAATTTAGTTCTGATGAAAAAATAATCCTTTTGTTTTTATATGCTCTTATTTCGCTATATACTTTTCTGGATATCGATTTTTCTTTAATATTTAAAATTGTTGAGAAAAGTTGATATCGATTTAATTATACTATATGGTAAGATATTATACGTAGAAAAGACAGAAGATAAATATTTGTGTCAGATACGGATAAAATAATCCGAGTTTTTGAATATAACAGCTACACATACCTTTTTCTTTCTTTTACAGCCCGTGGACAATTAAAATCATAAAATAAATTAAGCCTGAGTGCATAGTGCTTATGCTAAGTGCATAAAGACGAAATATCTGTACACCGCTTGAAAGAACATATACTTAAAAAACAAATTGTTATGTTGTAAACGAGACGCTATTACTCTAAACTTCGATTGCAATATTTTTACATATGTGTAGAAGATACAATATGTATTGTTTTGTAGAAAAAATGTAAGAGTGTAGATAGCTTAGAAATGTTGGTAGCATAGTACCTAGTGGTTTGTCTATCAGTTCCAGCGCTCTGTTTTAGAACTATATTTTTGTGTGGGTTTTCTTTGGTTTATCCCGAATGTGGAGAGTTAAAATTATAAATTCAGAGTGATAAGTTTATGTATGGTGGTCCAGTGGTAAGAGGCCCAGCACTTGAATTTGGCAACTCAGGTGTCGTGCGTTCAAAACCAGCGTCCATTATGTACAGTGCCGCTTTTTCAGGCGGGTTCGGTATGTTCCCGAGTCACCGTTGTAGAGAAAATAATTAATGGCGCTTCACCCTTTACGGCGAGGGGTGCAGTAACAAGGCCAAGGAACAATTCAAACACATTTTTCTAAACATTATGGCTGCTGCGGTTATGACAAGCCGAAATAGTTTATAATCCCGTTGGGGCGCTCACCACCAAAGACAAAAAAATATTATTATTATTATTACCATCATTACAAAGATATGGTTATTTAATACGGGCGCTTCAAAATATTATTTATTAAGCTTCGCAACTGTTAATAATTTAGCCTGTAGTATCACTGGAAAAGAATTATGGAGAGAATCAAATTCAAAACGTAAAACAATCTTGTCTTGATGGAAATTAAGACACATTTAATGTACCTTCAATCCTGTAGACTTGGCACCGAGATTTCCATTCAACTTTTCAAGATAGAGAAGGAACAACAATTATTAGTAGACTATTGATGTTGAACTTGTGGTAATCTATAAAACATAGTGTTTATTGTTGTTATTAAAATGTGATAAATAAGTTAAATTGAATAGTAAACGTGAGGATTCAGATTGACGCATCATCGGTGTTTTACTAAACAAGCTGATGGTATAATTCCTGTTAATAATATACTCATAGGAATAACGTTTTATGTTAAAAAATCCAAATATAAAATAGGAATCAGTAATTTTTATTAATGTTTTCCTTTTTTGCAGAACCTAGTTGCGATTAAATATTGCATCAAAATTAATGTAGCTCTTATACTAATTCCTAAATTTATTTTTAAATGATGTTTGTCGTTTCGATCTACAGTGTTACATTCACGTACTTTACAGAAAGAATTTTTCCAAATAACATTTTTGAATTAATTAGGAGGTAGGAACTAGGAGATGAGAAATCAAAATAAACATAATATGAACAGCAATTGAGTATAAGCTTCGACAATGACAAATCTTCTTGAAACTAAATTTTATCTATTTCCAAAAAATAACAATCATGACTGCATGACTGATTACAGCAAATTATTTTTAAAACTTGCCTTCTCATATTACCATATATAAAAACTACTTTATTACGTCTAACAAATCTAATCGTCTTATTTACTTCTTACTAGCTTCTAAACATTTAATTCGACTAAATTCATTCATATTTGTAACACGCCAATAAATCTCATACCGGTTGTTTATCTAATTTGATGACGTTAGCAAAATTTTCATTTTAGCTAAATATTACTTCTAAAAAACAATATTGTACACAACGTTGACCATTTACTATTTCTTTGTATCAGAAACTGATTCAGATTAAATATAAACTTTTACTTTTCGTTACCATAGATTTTTTGGAAAGTTTGGGTAATGTACGCGAAGGCCACCCGTAAAGAGCTATGAAAAATCATTCGTTTTGCAGAAGAACTCTGTTGATTAAAGGATTCACTTTGGATATCAAATGAAGAAGTAGTAATTAATAAATTTATTAAAAAAAAGGAATATATGTTTGAAACTACAAAAATTCTTTGACAAAAAAGGTTCCAGAGGACTAAATACAAATTATTGCTGTTGAAAACATTTTACAATAATTTTTGGCATGTTGTCGAAGAATTTCTTTAAGTTATGCAGGCGCCGAAACTTTTTAGTGTTATTGGCATCAGGCCTAAAAAAGCAAGAATTTTGAAAATTGTACTAGAACAGGAATATGTCCTTCACTACTGCTGTCTCCCATGTTCTACTACAGGACTCTCGATAATATAGCAGTCTAAGACGATCTTGGTGAATTTATGGTTCTCGAATCAGACGAGAATAAAATGGGAATTTTTTAGCATAATCCAAGTTGATACTAAAAAAATTAGTTCATACTCGAAAGTAAAATTGATCAATTTCTATCAAAAGGAATTAGTTCCATTCGAGCATTTCTGAATATCCAATCCAGCTTGATGGAATCTCAGTTCTCTATTTAAAATTTATTGTTATGTTTGGAGCACTAGAGTTCCCTCAAAATCTATACAAATTGTTTCTTGAGTCGCAGAAATTCAGCTTCCTTCCTTTGAAGCGGTTTTTCTACTATAGAACACTTCATCATTCTTTTGTGGAAATCATTTTGTGCTGCTGTATTTCATTTACGTAAATATTCTTCACATTATTTTTATAAGTACTTTTTTAAAACATACGAGTGTAGAGATTTTATTTTTATGAAAAACTCATTAGACGGGCTATACGTATCTGTTATAGGATATCCAAAAGCTGTTAAATTTTATATTGATTTGCATCTTGCAAGATATTTTCATATGAGGATCCAATTAACAAAACATTTTTATATTGAGGTCGTCAGGTATAATAGATCGCTTCATCGACTTGAGGTTGGAATTTTCTAGGGTGATTTTTGTTTTCTCCTCTTCTTTCTTTGGTCTTCGTCATTTTTAGGGAATTTTGTAGTATTGCTACTTTTTCTGTTTATTCCACGAATCGACTTCAAAAAGGTGGCATTGTTTAGATTTACTTTTTCTTCATTCCTCTTAGTAATGTAATCATTCCACACAAATACGAATTTTGTTCATTAGTGGACGTCAGTTAAAGTGTTTGAGTATACTTTTCCTTGATTCTAGAGGCACATTTTGACTATGTTGTTTAGAGTTTTTACCCGATTCATGGCTTTGTTGTCTATTTGTTTTTTCATAACCATTTTCATTCTGCCACCTTTCTTCCTCCTTTTTTTGTTTAATTATTAACAGTTACTTCTTCTGACTTACTTTTATTGCCACTTCAATTATTTTTAGGTTCCATTAATGTCTTATTCTATAGTGCAGTACTTCACAAAGCATAAACACTTTGATTATCAAATATATTGAAAAACGTAATGTCATTCTAAATAGGACACTAGATTACGCCATGTCTTGTTTATACGGATTCAATTCCTTTAGACATCAATAACACTCCCTCGACAACTATTGGCACTATATGTATTCACAAGAACTTGACACTTTCTAACAGTGTGTGAGTGTATTAGTAGATTTTACTTAAAAACAAAGTGGTACTAGTAGTTCAGCTTATTTAGCATTTGCACGTGTTTTCTTTTGGATCAGTACTTTTTGTATATATTTAAATTATTTAGAATTACATTTTGCTTCCTAGATGATTTAACTTCTTTATTTCTTGGTTTTAGGATACCTATTAGATTATTTATATGTATATAAATTTCCCTTTTAAACGTCAATGCGATTATTGTCAATACTCTAAACACAATAAACAAGAAAAGCCTTCTAGAAATCCAAGGTTGTATCTTTACTTATATTGTCTATAAATGTACTTACTGTGTACCATACATCCTGTTTAGAAGTTCACTTAATTAAATTCGATTACGTACATGTCAAAATTATTTTATTCTGTGAAATCGACATAAATCTACGGCTAAGTGGAACTGTGGTTGGTTCTCAAAGTTATTATACATTTATTTGAACATTTATGTGAACTTCAGATTGTATGTTAGTATATATGTATGTATATATGACATGCACACCATTTTTTCTTTACTTACTCGGATCTTGGACCTCTTCTCTCTTCCAGATAAATTGTATTGGGATATTCACCTCCGCCGCCCAGCTATTGAGACAGTCTTGATACTGCTTCTTTGTCCATGGGTCACTGATAGTTTTGAGCATAGTATTTCTAACGCCTGAGTTTACTTCCTGTGGCGTTTCTGCGGTAACACAACATCCAGACTAGCGTCATCTCTAGACGATTACCAAGTTTACTCATATCGCGTAGGCAGTCCCGTATTATAGCTTTGAATTTACCTAGGTGTAAACCACTGCTTTTAGCACAGCTTGATGGTTAGATTTGGTCTTATAAGTTACATTTTCCCTTTTCGTTTTCTGCTAGAAATGGTTTCTGTCGTAATGTTGTTTTCGATAAGAAATTCATACCTGAAATGCACTGAAATATTAAATTTGCAGGATATTGGCAAAAAATGGATTACTCAAAAAGTGGTTAATTATATCCTACGCACTACTATTATTATTATTGTTGTTGTGTCAGAAATATAAAGTATAACGAAAGTAAAAACCGACAGCAAAACTCATATTTAGTTCGACTTTATGTAGTCTCAAGGTTTCCATTTCTAATTGTTAAATTTAAACTCCACATATATTTTTGAGTTTCTAACAAATTATTTATTCACTTGATTTAACCTTTTACGTCTAAGATTAACAAAAATAATGATAAAATAAACGGTATCAATATTCTAACATTTATTTTCTTGTACCTCGAGCAGCTGATATTTTGTAGGTATATTGACCTAGAATATGAATGCAGATTATTGTATTTTTTAAAGCGTACGTACACAGTATTAACCTACTCTACTATCACTTATTTCGTCATTTATAACGTAATTATAATTACAGCGAAAATGTTAAAACAAAGTTCAATGTTCTATAATCTATAAATCAGAAAAAGGTGTGACATCGAAGATGAAGTATTTGAATATTATACAAAATATATCTCTAGCAGATACCGTTATGAATCAAATCGTGCTTTACGCGCCGAGTCCTTAATAAAATCAAGTGACCTTTGAAAAGGAAAGTTTTAATTTCGCAAAAATGTCGTTCTAACAACGTGAACTGTTGAAATTGCAATTAAATACTGCAAAGTGGGGTTCTAATTTAGTTTTCCGTGTGCCCCAATTTTATGCACTTAGGGCATATACTTTATTAGTAATACAATCAACTGAATAACAGGTCGAAAGGAGACCAACAATCTTCTCATTTAGAAATTAAAAAAGAATTGCCCCTCGTATCTTCATTTCATAGGCAACGTACCCTTCCTTCCATGCACGAAATTTTCCTTTCATTTGTCTCTATCAGCCATTGCTCTTGAAGACATATTTTATATGTGAGGTATTTTCTATTATCCAGCGATAACTTTATCTAGAAGGGATTTATAAATGTAAACTATAATTTTGGGTAGTACAGAGGCAAGCGTAGTTAAATTTGTATTCGATTCAATTTTTTTCATTTATTTATCTACTGTAGAATCTACCATCAAATATTCTGCAAAACTTAGTTTTCTGCAATATAATTCCTTATTACATTCTTTATTGGGTTAGCATCTGGTGACTGAGATGGCCATTCTACCACATTGATGCCATTTTCTACTTTCGAAGCCGTACACAGGTTACTTCGAACTTTAAGTTCGTTATCATCTTGTAGTAGCCAATCCGTTGTGGAATCGCTAAGCCAACGTTTGATAGACTTTACTAAGCATTTTCTATAAATTTCCACAATTTTTTGCGTATTTTCTTGGGTTTTCGGTAAACAAATGTAACGATCTAAAGCCCTGAATATTGAAGCAACCCCAAACATTATTTTTTTGTGGATGTTTAACGATTCTTTGCAGCACTCTGGACCCACAAGATGCCTATCCTTTCCTTCTGGGAACACAAACCCAAAATAAGGATCATCTATAGAAACCACATTGCTCTAATCTCTGTCGATATTTTCACGTGCCCATATTGATCGTCGGCTAATGTAATATTTTAAGAGGAGAGGTTTTAGTTGTGTGCGTCAACAGTTTACTTGGAGATCTTTTAATCATCATTTAATTGCAATCATGTAAACTTGTACACGTTTTCTAGTCAATTTCCATTGGCTTAAGTTATGATTTTCAACAAATAATTGTTTAATGATATTATCTTGTCCTTTCCATAGTGGTTTGGCGAAATGCCCTTTTCCGGTGGATCATCGCCATTGTACTCTTTTCCTAACAAAAGATTGTGATCTTTATTTATATTTGGCAGCAGCTGATGTATTAATTTTCGGACGATTTTGGGTTGTACAGAGAAATACAGTTTTGAAACAAGAGATGTACGCAGCACTCATATTAAGAAACATTCGCACTTGTTGCAATTTTGAGCGATACTGATAAGTTCTTTATGACGCACGTAAGTAACACTATTGTTCTGTCACTACAAATTCTCAATTGTTCTTATTACACACTTTGTGCATACTCTTATACTACAAACTCTACATTGTGCTCTGTAAAATAAGAGAATAGTAACTGTTACCGTTTGCAAAATCAACGGAAATTGTGGTGAAGCTATTAATTTAAATATTTGCACCACAAATTACGGTATATCAAGCAAAAGTGTATAACTACATTTGAAATATTTCTAAAACGTAATGTAAACCATACAATATAAGACAAGCACACAAGTACGTACTTGCTTTTTAGTAGTTTACAATCTTTCTTTTTATATACATTAACTTTGAGAGTATTGAATGGTTCATTTATAGTTGACAATTTTACTTGGTTATGAGCTCAAATCAGGACTTGCATGTAAGTAATGAAAAAATTGATTATATATATATATATATATATATATATTCCTCTTGCGTTGGAAAGGCATCTATCGGGAGGTGCTATTCCCATATATTAGGCACACGCTCACCACTTCTCAGTTTCTCTTAACAACCTTACACACACTTACAAGTTACCATAAGTTGCCTATTGTACGTGCTCGATATCAGTGCAGATTTTTAGGAAGTACATACTTATCTAATAGTTTTCTCCACTGATAAACTCTATACAATAAAAAAGGAATATTTTACTATGGTTTATGAATTGGAGAAAAACGTATTTCCAGCCAATTCAACTAGAAAAATAAGCGAGTATTTCGCTACAAAAATGTGAACAAATAAACAAATGAATTCTAAGAATAAATAAAATGTGTTATGATAAAGTAACTAAATTTTCAATTCTTGATGTCTATATGTGTAATAATAATTAGTCTCAATTGTGAGATCGGTAATCGATTGTAATTGTTATACTCTTTACGAGTCTGCATGTAAGTCCTTCCCAAAAAAATTGTATACAACGATGCAATTCGAATTGACTTGTAGAAGATTTTTGCTGCTGAAATGAACGCCTGCTATGTGCGCTGATATGTAGTAATCTAGACTTCCCTATTTTACGCGATTTCTAGTTTCAATTTTTGCTCTTCGCCCGTTATTGCAGACATTACCATCGAGTTACCATCGGCTAACTGAAATACCATTATTAAACAAAGGATTCATTCGGCGGAGCATAAGGGCGGATTTCTATGCTGAACGTTTGACCCCCTTACAGTAAAACTACAGCGGCATTATATTTTTTATTTTTCGACATAGTCTCCCTCTACACGAATGCACTTGGTCCATCGGTGCTCCAACATCTCAATAGCCTTTTGGAAAAATTTTTGTTCGGCCTCTGTAAACCACCTCTCTACAGCTTACATCACTTCATAATTATTGGAAAATTTTGCCTCACGTAAGATTTCTTTTAATTTAGGGAACAGTCTGTAATCACTACGGCCCAACTCTGGAGAATATGGCGGGTACTCCATTAATTCAAAGTCTGTTTGGTGTATAGCAGCCATAGCAATTCCAGATGTATGGCTGGGAGCATTATCCTGATGGAACAGCAACCCGTGCCTTAACTTTCCTCGGCGTTTCTCTTTAATAGCATCTCGCAATTTAGAAATCAATTGTACGTAGTAGGCCCCTGTAATGCTCTGTCCCTTTTGCAAATAGCCAGTTAGGATGATTCCTTGAGCATCCCAGAACATAGATAGCAAAACCTTTCCAGCAGACGGTGCGACCTTAGATCTGCGTAGAGGAGAAGAACCGTGATGTTTCCACTCTCTACTTTGCAGTCTGGTCTCGGGATTATATGACTCATGACTCGTCCATGGTTACATACCGACTAAGAAACTTCTCTTTGTTTGCTTGGTACCTTTCCAAAAGATGCTTACAATTCAACATTCGATTTCTGTTTTGATCAATGGTTAACATTAGGGGCATCCATCTTTTTTATATCTAATTCTTTAGTCAGTATGTTGTTCATCATATGATATGCGTACTGTAGTACGATATTGTGCACCTTTTTAATGTTCTTGTCTGTTATTACCGTTATGGGAGGACCACCAGCGGTTTTCAGAATGTTCTTCCGCATTTAAAATCTTGACACCAGCGTTTGACTATAGCATAAGAAACTGCAAACTCACCAATAGTTGCCATAATGTCTTTATGAATAGTGACGACACACAATTCAAGAATTAGTTACAGGACAACAACACTTTGTGATACAAACTTGATATTCAGTGGATATGATCTACAAATATCAGTTAACTACATATCAAAAACATTAATCAAGCAACCAACTAGAAGTAGGTGAGGGGTGGGGCATGAGGTTCCGCCCTCGTATTCGTTTAAAAACTAGAAACTATTGAATATTTTGTTCCACATATAAGAAGGGCAAGATAGTACGACGGTATTAACACAGGAAAGAAAAAGTACTCTCAATTAATGAGGTTATAGCGGACAGTGCAATTTTTGCAAACAAGAAAGAGAAAACAACAATCACATAATATTCGATTGCATAATGTATAAATTAAGAAGCGATAAACTATCAAAAGATCAGTTATGTTAGGAATGCATTTACTTCTGTTCCACATCAATTACGTTCAAGAGAGATGGGACGTATATCATAGAATTCTCTATGTTTACGCACTGTTGTTGTCGAATAGCTTATTAATGATTCCGGCCAATGTATTTGCTTCGCACCTCTATGTTTACGCACTGTTATTGTCGTCAAATTTTGTTAGAGTACCTATTTTCTAACGCGGCTTGTATATAACTTGTGAACATTCGCGGCTGCTGTATAAAGTATTGTAATTCCGAGTGTAGAACTTCTGAAGTTATTGGTCCTGAGAAAGATCTTTGTAACTAGACCGATGTTTCGATGAAAACCCACTTTTTCTGGAGGCTGTCCCAATTCTGCTTCGCTATTTACAAATAGCCATATACAATACCGCGTTATATAATGTTTGATAGCAAATTTAAGAGATAATTCCATATATTTTTATTACTAGATTAAAAATGAAGAAATTGCTATTGTGAAATTAAGCGCCAAAATAGTGGATTTTGTAAAAGCACCGTAAGACATCAAGAAAGACAGAAAAATCTTAAAATTTTGCAAATTTACCCAAAAAACAAATTACGGACTTACTAAATATTCGAATTAAGAAAACCAATTTTGCAACAAAATAGCAAAGAATATTTTTTAAAGTAAATATCCAAAATGATTAGAATACAGCGACTCATAACTTTATACGAATTTAATCATTTTTAAAGGTATTGAATTGTCACAGAAGACACTATAATTACAATAGACATCCATAATCATTTGGGCAGCTTACTTACAACATGAATGGTGTATCGCTAGCTTTAAAATTATCCACAAATCCTGCTATTTGTTTACCACGAAATTTAATACACCTATTGTTTTGTCATTCTCTTTTGAATTAACTACAGGCAACCACATGTTTATGTAAGCTAATTGACCTTCGTTTGATATATTGGTATGATCTAACTTAATTTGTTCCACTATACAAGATGTTAAATAAGGATTAATAATTTGTTACTAAGTTTCTTATAAGTGTTTGGAACATTTAAGTGATTTTCTTTTAAACATTGGTACTAATTGTATGAATAACGGCGTTCGATATCACGTGTAGTATGCAACGTACAACTAAAACACGTTTAAACGATAATGCCACATAAACTTTACGCATCATCAGTAATTCAACCTTTTCTTCATTCAATTCGAACTATTAAATACATCAGTAATTGATCATTCCATAGGTGCACGTACATGTACCACCGAATTTGTTACAATTATAAATCAGTGACTGCTTTATATGCATTGTCCATAGTAAAAATATTCATATTCCGGAAAGGTGATGACGTTAAAAGAGTTTGTTTGATTCCAAGGCAAATCGTCCGTTTGGTGTCATGTTATAATGATAAAGGCGAAACACTTTTGCTACATCTTTGTCTGCAGACGATGAACGCGCAATTAGTATTACTGGTACAATAGATACGTAGAATCGGTTAGAATTGAAATTAAACGCCGTATAGCGTCATGATGTAAGACTGGTCATGGTCGCAAGTTTTACAATAGTTTCAAATGCGAAATGTGCAAATATCCCTCTATGCTCTAATGTATAGTACATCTGCGATATATAATAGTTTGCAACCTAGTTCTGTTGTACGTAGATGTAGTTTGATGAAGTGACCAGATGTAATTCTACGTGACAAACAAATAATGTTAATAGTTGTTACAAAACAAACTCTGGCGTGTGTAGGCTAATGCTTGCGCAATTGTTTTAAATAGAAAAAATATCATAATTGCTAGAATTGATTAAACAAAATCTACACGTAAAATTGGAATGTATTAAGTACAGGTATTGCTCTCTGGATCCTATATGTGTTTATATTTCTTATATTAAATGACATATGAAGCTTCGGCGGAGTACATTATCATCATATTTAAATAATATTGAAGATAAAAATTATATTAAAAATTAATTAGTAACAGAGTGATATTTTCGTTCGACAAAAATGACTGAATTGTGTCTGGCTGTTGTGTTGGTATCTGATTATGATTTACTAATTCACCAACTACTTATCTCGGTATTTAAATCAGTACATGTCATAGGGGATATAACAAATTTTCTAATGGCTTGATGTTCATTACCTATATAAAATATGTTCGGTCCATAACACGAATGTATTATACTAAATGGGATATTAGTTCCTAAAACGAACAAATATAGAAACGATTTTACGTAGCAAGACCACGAAGTACTTATTCTTCTGCAAAGAATCGAAATTATTTTATTCAAAGAAAAAGATTTCAAATAAAGTATTTCTTGGTTCCAAATAATTGTTTTCATTTCTTGAAAAATGAATATCTGATGAAGTATTTTTCTCCTTTGAGTGAAATAAAATCTTCTACACTTCAGTAAATTATTTCTTTAACGCAAATAAATATTGTTTTTGAGTAGAAAATATGTCTAAAATAAATTAAACTATTCTTTGATTCTAATAAATCCTAGTGTTGTTAGAGGATTGTATGTAAAAAATATTTGACTCAATTGAAAAGATGTTTGTTCAATATAAAATATCTTTTTTCAATTTAAAGAACGTTTTTATCAGTGCACCCATTTAGCATTAGCGCACCACTCAGAATGAATCAAAATTTCATTTCTGGAACTGCTAGTTCAATTTTGAGATGTTTTGGTTTGAATTGTAGGTTGGCTCTTCAATAATGATGCTATCCTGTGAGTTATTATTAACTTTTAGTTATCGAAATCCACAAAGTGCAAGAACAAATATAAGCACTTTCTCATGCGCTTTGCGTGGTGCTTTACCCACAACCACAGATAGAAGACAATTGAATGAAACCGTAGGTCACACTTTTCTGAAAATTCTACTTCCTAAATTAGACTTTTACATTTGTTAATAAATGAAATGCGCAGTTCTGGGGCACATGTAATATTTTATTAAAAATTTGGAGGACACACTACTAACAAAAACAAGAAAACATATAAGGAACGTTCATATCGTGTTTCAATACGATACGCGATTCTAAGAAGTTACGTAGACTTCTGAGTTGTCTGCCTATATTATCTTATAAATGGCCTATGTGTGTATGCATTTTAATACATTTTCATTTATAAATCTGCAATAACGGAATGAACCTATACGTAAACCTGTACAAAAATCTTAGAAAACTCTATTCAGAGTGTAGAAGTAGAGATCAAAGGAGAATGGAAGGCAAATTTAAATTAAGAACGACTAAATAAGATGCGTGACAATCAATGTTATTATTAACCTTCAAATGTAAAAATATCAAATCAATAGTTATCATAAGAGCGGCTTAACTTTTAACCTACTAATATAGACGAAATACCCTGGAGAAGCATGCGATGTTTATTCATCTTTGATGCTTCATACAATGAAAAGGAAAATCTAGTTACATATGTCTGTTTTTAACAAACCTGCTACTACGTATCCCAAAAATATTTAAATTAGTAGCTTGTTTACGTCTCATTAAGCAAATTATTGTACAGTATAATAGATCGTTTTGAGAATATGCTTTTATATTAAATTTATTAGTGTAAAATCATGTTTGCTTCGAATATTATAATTATGTAGATTAGTGCTATACACTAAAAAAATATTTATATAATCAGATAATTTAATACTAACTATTATATAAATTAAAACATTGAAATAGATTCACCGTCGCGTATTTCGTCACTACAATATACAAGCATAAATAATGCAGCTCACAACAATCCTCTGCGCTTTACTTTGTAATTGTTATAATTTCAGTATATCACTACCGATTATCAGAAACTAGAATAATGCCCCAGTAGTTTTATTTCTTGTAAAATTCAGCAAGAGTTTTTGTGTTCATGAAATGGAGATGGCATATTATCAATTACTATTACATTTGTCTTTGTTGTATTCAACTTCACTTATTTTTAGCTAGTTGATTTTTAACTCGCAATTAACCATCTTCACGTCCAAATTCCTACTATGATTTGCATTACTCACTAGAATGTAGCATACGCAAAAAAAATCTGTATATCCAAGAAAGGGTAACGGTCCTAATTTATAGTTTTATGAGGAATTTCTTATAAAACTTCCTGTATTTCAAATTTTTGATTTTCTACGACCTACATTTTAAAACTTTTCTAGTGGGTTCCTTTCGCCCTTTATAATGGCTCAATGTGCAAAAATCGCAAATAAAGTATGGCGAACATTAAGGAAATTGTATTAGCGAATGGGATACCTAATTTTAGTTGTTTATAAAAAATGTTACAAAGATATTTACATCTTAAAACTTTCCCGAAAAGTTGTCACTGAAATCGGCAATAAACCAGTATTTAAAAATATGAGTTGAATGTAGCGAACTGAGATAGATTTTCTTTGCTAAAATCTATTGCTAACTTCACATCGGTATTGGTCAACAATAAGAAAAAAATATATAAAATTATGGCTAGATATAGAACGAAGCTTAAAAGCCACATATGTACGCAATGATCATATTCTCTGTTAATTTTATCATTTATTCAACTGTTAATTGCCTACCCAAGATTAGCATTTCATTCGACCTCTTATAACAGGCTTTTAATTGATTATGTAGAAGTAATACTAATGAGGAGATTTATTTATTAGGTGATTAGTTAACGTAGATAGATTTTATTTTGCTATTAATTAGACAAGCTATTAACCTTGCCTGCAAATTGTTTCATATATTTGAACTCCTATTTTTAAACCTTGAGTATGATCCCAATTGGACATTTTTTGTCTTAATTCAGAATGTTTTAGATAGTAATAACCTCTTTAAAGGTGCAATTATCGCTTAACCGTATTTATTTCATTGCCGAACAAAAAGTAATGTCATTGTCATAGACAAGTCCTCAGCATTTGTATATTTTCTAATTAAGTAACGCCAATGGTATTTGTTTTCGCTTTCGGTATTTTTTAAATTTTTGAATACAACATTTTCATATGTAGCAGCAATTACCTGTCGTAGAATTTCGAATATATAAATAACAGAAAGTAGAAACTAAGTACAGCCAGATATATATTTAGCGAACTTATTTCTTGCTTCGCGTTAGATTGACGTAAATTAACCCATTACAAAGCGGTTATGCTCTATTTGACGAAAAACTCAAACGAACGATTGCACATACATTACTTTTATTTCATATAGCACAGCTTGCACTTACTTATGCACATAGGTAAATTTATTAATGAAATATAAATATATATATGTGTATATAAACGCTTATATGTGCCTATCAAGACATTGAATGACACTTTTGCAAATACGCGATTTTGCTTGTGAAATGCAGGTCAGGTTTATAGAAAGTTAACATAACTTTATTAGATGTTAAACGTTACGGTGGATATTTAAAGACGTCAGATACATTAAACTTTCTTAGGTGGCATTAATATTATAAAGCCGATAACATCTTTATTATGAAACTATTACATTTAATGCTGATTTTAAAAGTAGTTGGGAACTTTCACTATATCTTCTAGTTTTTAGTAATTGTTAATTGCATACAGTATTCATAACGCGAATGCAGATACTAAACAAAGAGTAGATGAAAGGTGAGAATGAACTGCAAATACATACGAAATTTTGAATATGAGAAAGCTTTCGGCGCGATGGGTACCGCGTTTGCTTACACCGGAGTAAAACCGAAATCAGGTGACCGTTTCGGGGAAGTGTCTGGCCAGGATCCAACTCAATCCAAGGGATTTCTTCATGCGTTTCGCAACCGTGGATGAGACTTGGATCCACTACATACCGGAGATCAAGGAACAGTCGAAACAGTGGATTTTTCCGGCCGAACCAGGTCCGATGAAAGCAAACACCTTTCCATCAATGCACCGACTCATTCATCTCGCATCGTCGTGTTCAAATTGAATGAGATTTAGTCTCTCATCCTCCATATTCACCGGACCTAGCCCCCAGCGACTCTTTCCTATTTCCAAATCTGAAAAAATCACTGGGAGGAAAGAGATTTGACGTCGAAACATCCTACCTTTTGGACGGTTTGAAGAGACTGTACCACCGTTTGAAAAAGTTTATTGATCTTCGACGAGACTACATCGAAAAATAAAAATAAAACACCACGCCAATACCGTGTTTTTCTTGTCGGTTCCGGAAACATTGCAGGTCGCCCTCATATATCTTTCGTTCTAAACGCAGACTTATTTCATTCTTTTAAAATAAATAAAATAATCTTATTACAAATTCTATTAACATATTATGCATTAATTTACTATGGTGTAAATTTCATAATATAGTGATAATTACCCATGCTGAGCCCATTATTTGTGGTTTGAATTTTTTGACGCAATTTCCATATATAGTGCGACTTTGTACGTATGCGAATTATTAATGGTTACTTTTAGCCATCGCTTCGTTTGCACGCTACGATGGATAAATGACAGACCAGTTAGCTATGTGGTTAAAAAGCTTAATACTAGCAAATCCATTTCTACAACCGTGAGGGGTTATAATAAATCACATATTCTGTTATTTAATGGAATTGTTATTATCAAATAATAAAATCTTTGGTTCCAGTGCAAAGTATTACGTTTTCACGCTATGCACAAACCGCTAACCTCATTAACTGTTCTTTGCCATAGCAAAGATATTCTATCTGATATAGGTCATTTGTGATCACCTTCTCGATGTATGCATGTAACTAAAAATAATAATTTTGTATTTAATTCAAACATAATCTTTTATTTGATATTAGCTATGTAAATCAATTCTGAGATTTTTACTAAGGATATAACCAGCTGTATTATGGTCATTAATAAATACAAATATTAGGCAGAATATATTGAAAATTAGCTCATATGCGAATATATTCTACTACAAAAAATTTTTTAAGTGACAACTCTTATTTTTTAGAAATTTTGCATATTCTTTTCAACACAACAAATATTTTATTTCCTATGTTTCTCCTTCTGCTTGTTATTTTAAAAGTTCGTGAACTCAGTAAATGTCTAATAAAAAGCTACTTTTAGGTAGGTTATCTTTTATTTGCGGTAATGAATAGTTCTAATTATAAAATGTTAAGTTTAATTTACTAAACTACAGCCTGCATTTCCCCTGTTATTGTGGATGCATTGTATCGTAAACAATATGAATACTTATAAAATTGGAATTTCTAAACAAGATGAATGGAAACAGTTTCTAAACACGAATTCAAACTTGTTATTAGTTATTAAATAAGTATTTACAAAAAAGTAGCATAAACAAAATATTGGTTAACTAACTTTTTGAAGAACAAATGCAAAATGTGACATCATAGAAGCCAATCTAAATTTACAAAAACATTTTCATTGTCGTGATCAAAGTAAGTTTCCAGTTTAAAATGCTATACGAAAAACATTAAATTATTTGTGAAGAAACGGAATTTCATTTTTTAAGGGATAATCAAAAGAAAACTTAAATATGACCACTACTGTGATATTCAAAAATACTCGTTATTCTAAATTATGAACGAAATTAGTAAGAGCATACGATGACATGTGATATAAATTGCTTCAATTCCTCAGGAATAGTAACTCTACTAAGGGCTTTGTCTCAGGTAATCCCATAACCAATAATCAACCGGATTAATATCTGGTGACCTAGAAAGCCAACTGTTCGGAAAATGCCTATTAACAATGTGTGTTGCGTAGCAGTGTGTCTATATTATTGTTACGTGGAGTGGAGCAATGTCTGACATAAAGCAATAATATCAGTGCCATGCTTCTGTAACACGTAGCGGCAAAATCTTTCAGTAAGTATCGATTGAAAATTGCTGTCATATTTGACATTTATTTTGAAATTAAAAGAAATCCCTATAGCAAAACATATTGATCAACTATATGTATATAGAAAGAAATGCAATCCTTCTAATTCGTAGTGATATTCAAAAATACATGTATGTACAGATGTATTATCAAAACAATTGTTACTTTTGCTTGCTACTTAAATTACTATTTAAAAATTAGTGCTAATTGTTGTTATCCATTAAGCATGTATTGTGTAGAAGAAAAACTATAACTAATCAATGATTACTCAAATATGACTTTGAGAAGAGTAGCAGTGTGTCTCAAATCACATATTCAGACCGTCCAAGACATAGTTCAGCGACAATAAATCGCGCAATTTGTACAGAAATATAAAAATAATGGATGCATCGTTCCTAACCATGGTATGTTATTGCTGACGTCAAAAGGAGAGAACTGCAAAAACTATCAGGAGATAATTGTGAATGATGCAGAAAGAAGAATGAACTTTTGAAAAATCATGATGAGTAACTTTAATAATGATGCGTTTTTACTACGCAAAGTATGCTTTGCAGGTGAAACAACATTCTATTTACATGATAAGGTTAATTTACAGAACTGTCGTTTCTGGGAGAGACAAAATCTACACAGATACCATTCCTAAAGAACTCAGCACCCACAAAAAGTCAATCTTTGGGCTGGGTTGAGTGAATGCCATATCGTCGACTGTTTTTTATCGAAACAGGAACATATTCAGAATTGCTTGAACATAGAGTTCTACTGGCCCTCAACGCTTTTAATACTGGTAGTGGGGTTTGGTACCCGTATGATAGTGCCCCGGTGCACAATTCTAGAATAGTCCAAATGAAAAATTACTAAACCGCTGGATAGATTGGCCCGAAAGGTGACCAGACTTATCTCCAAACGATATCTTTCTTTGGGCGTGTATCAAAATAAAATATGTTAAATTAGTTTTTAATTTTTACCTTAAAGTTATTTTTTATTTTCTCTATTTATGTAATTGATTTCTTAAATTTTGTTTTTTTTTTCTATGTACCTAATTAATTTTTGGAAATGTTGATCCATTACGTTATTTCTATTATTTAAAATAAAATACATGCTCTAATATGTTACTGTCATTTAATTATTACGTTATACTAACAGCATATGTATGTATATTTTGCATATTCCAGAATGGGATGTATTCACAGTGTGCGGAACCAAATGTTAATATTCAGATAAGATAGAGCCTCTTCTAGCTCTATTTTATATCATATATTATTATATATTATATATTATATATTATATATTATATATTATATATTATATATTATATATTATATATTATATATTATATATTATATATTATATATTATATATTATATATTATATATTATATATTATATATTATATATTATATATTATATATTATATATTATATATTATATATTATATATTATATATTATATATTATATATTATATATTATATATTAGACTACATTAACTACATTACTTAAAGTTGTTTATTATATGAAATTGTCTACTAGATATTTATATATTGTCAATATCAATACAAATTTTGTTATTGTTTGAAGTTATATGAAAGCGCAACAGCCCAGTTTACAACACAAAAATAAGATACCGATACAAATAACTAAACAAATGCCACTAAATTCATACAAGTACTTAGGCTTTCTTTGCTTGAATATTATCTATTTATAAACAGCGGCCTTCATAGTTCGCGGTAATAATTTCAGTAAAGAATGAGATATTTCTTGTTTCTTTTGTAGCGGTAGGTATAATTAACTTACTAATAATTTATTATTCGACATGTTGGATAAGATGGAAAATCCTTGAATACTATTTTTTGTAAATGTATAAATATGTCTTAAATCACATATCGGCATTCTTTGATACACCATAAAGTAGTATTTATGTACTATGTTGTATTACAATTAATGTATGTACACAGTATTAGCCAGAAAGTCTGTACTTTCAAGAAATATACGCAATAAATTATAAGTTGCAACATTTAATTTAGGTGGAATTTTGGGGCCAGTTTTGCCAATCATTAATTAAAATTTCGAGTAAACGCGATTGACATTTTGTGAATCTATCTAGATGTTTTTGAACAAATTTTAACGACCTATCTGTAGTTGAATTCTTTTTGTTATATCTAAATGCTAGGTACATATCAATTGTGCCGAATCTAGATTCTGTTCGTATGTGTACTATGTCCACCAGACAGAATACGTGAAAAAGGCGCCAGCTTCAATTTTCTCCTAGAAAATCTGTTGAGGAAGCTTGTGAAGTTACGCTATGAGGTACTACTGCCCAGGGAAGTACTCTGACCGTCTAAAACATATGTGGGCAACAACCGGCCCGCTGTAAGATTTGATCCAGCCCGCGAGACATTTTGAAAAATCCAGTTAAGAAAAATTATTACACTATCTACTCATATTCACTCCAAATGAGGAAGATCGAGTGCACTACTTTTAAACGCGGCCCGCGTTAATTTCATTGGTAATAATTGTTCGCTATCCATCCGGGCTTATCGTTCAACTGTTTGAAGAAATAGTTGATATACTTTAAAAATTCAGACAAATTCATATTTCTATATAATTTTAATCACTTGGGAAACGCAAAAAATATCCATTATAAAGTTTATCGTCTCCATAATTAAAAAGATTAAATTAAGATGTTATTTCCATCTAGCTAGTAGATATTATATTCAGAATTTATATTTACATTTTAAAAGGTATAGCGTGCTACTCTTCAGTTAAAAAAGGGAAATTGGTAACAAATGAATTTTTCACACAAGCCTTTAATGAAGTAAATCTTCCTCCAAATATTTTTATACAGTACGTAACTAGAACGATTTATTACATAATTAAACATTTAATTGAAATCAGCGCCTATTTTCTCAAGTAAACATTTTTTCTCAATGTATTCTCTCTTTTCTAGGAAATTATTGGCGATACCTCAGACCAGTGAAGGATTTGATAGGTGCTCCATGTACAATGTCAACTTTTCTGATATTCTGAGTCAGGGTATTAAAACCGCTGATTCCTCGTGGGAAAAAGTTCCTTGCAAGAATGGTTGGGAATACAATTTTACCGACGTTCCTTACAAAACTATTGCCTCTGATGTAAGAATCTATTAATATTATAAATGATTCAAACTAATTTCTTCCGTACCATAGCTTGATTGGGTCTGTGAGCAATCAGCGCTACCAACTTTGGCACAAGCAATTTTCTTCGGCGGTGCTATTCTTGGTGGCTTGATATTTGGCTGGGTGGCTGACAGGTATGGAAGAATACCCGCTTTAGTTGGAACCAATATGGCTGGATTTATCGGAGGAATAGCAACAGCGTTCTGTACTAGTTTTTGGACGTTCTCACTTTGCCGATTTTTGGTAGGAATGGCATTCGATAACTGCTTCACTATGATGTATATTCTAGGTAGGTTTACTTCTATTTAATTAGTTCAAATTTATGAGTTTATAAATTTACCCAGTCAAGGCTCGCTAATTAATTAACGTTCATATTTGTTCTGCCCATATAAGTTGTTAGAAATATAAATAAGCATGCATTGAAAAAGAAAACTTGATTTATTTGATCATTTAGTTGATAGATTCATTTTATTAATTTAGATACGACTATACAACTGCAATCAGAACATTGACTACTCAATGTTTTACTAATTGCGAACATAAGCCGTACCCTTGTTTTTGCCTTGACTTTCTGATATTTATATAATTCATTAATTGTCACAAACTTCGTTTACGCGTACGTATTCTTTAATGATTATATTTTTCGAAATATCGAACTTTATCGTCTTAAAAATGTCATTAGAAATCATAAATCAAATTTTCTACAATCCACAGATGATACATATTTTGGCCAGTTTTTTAGAATGGATTAATTTGAAGAGGAAGTACTTAGACAATTTATGTGCTCCACGAAAATATTTAACTGCAATAACTATGCAGCCATAACTAAAAAGGTGGAGCATATTAATTTTCTATAACTCAACATTTTAATCGAATACATCTGCGGTGAAGGCTATCTACATCGTAATATTTGTTATATAAATTGTGTATGGCCTTCTAGAGCTTCAATGGCTATCTGATAACATTTTTACCCTCCGTGACAGAAATGCTTCCAATTTCCTTTATTTGGGTTCCTACTTAAGTTTTCAGGGAACGTTTGTGACTCCTTATTGCATGTCTTAGTGTTTGAATATAGGAATTCAGAATTGATTCGATAATAAAACCGTTTTTCAGCTTTCCATTGTTTAATGTTGGCAATTTTCAGTCCGTTCTAAGCGCTTTTTTTTTGTTGGTTTGTAATAATAATGGTTTATTTTCTTGCCGTACAGACCCTTAATCCTGCACTATTCAAGTAGTTTCGAGCTCCTCTTATCGAGGTTCTTGGATTGCCTCCTATACTAATTTCAGGTTGCATAATTTACAGATAGCTGCGAAAGGAATTTAGCAGAAAAAGTTTATTATTTTTTATTATAAAGCGTTTTATTAGACGATTCCCTCTACTTGTTTTTTGCTGCCCTAACGCCTTAATTTAATAAATTCTGGTTCTCAAAATCCTTCGCAATTTTATTTTCATCAAGTGGTCCTTTACTTTATAGGCCAAGGTTCTGTAATGATCGCAGAAGTGTAAAAAAATTTATAACCATAAAAAAGCGAATACGCAGAAACACTTTCACAATGAAGGTAAATATTCATTGTTTCTTGCGACATTGAATTTTAGATTATGATTCAGGATTAAATGTTTCAGATATACTATATAAGAGAAACATGTTTTAAGGAAGTAGTAATATGTCTTTTATCGCCTTTTAACGCAACAAATATGGATCAGCCAAATTCCAATACAGTATACGTAGGCATGCTGAGGTACTACCGCGTTTTATTGCATTTATGTAATGATGTCCATACGTAGGTACATAACAATGCATACAGGAAATAACCTTTCTAGCTTTTCAAACAATAGAATCTAAGAACTTGGGAATGTTTAGTACTGATCGCTTTGTAGCAAAAACATAATATATAACAATTTGGTTTAATTTACGTCAAATTAACCTCTACTGTCAGCTAGACTGATAGGCAATTCACCGGCCTTTAATAGGCTATAAGGCAAATAACGTCATGTCAACATTCCATCCAACTTAGGTCTGGTACAATTCCAAGGTGCAACTCGTAGTCCTTGACATAATTACTAACCATGTCTTTCATTCATGCCTCTAAGACAGGTTTTCATCATTTTAACGGAAAAATTATTCATGATGTTCTGTTAGAGTGAGCATAACCACAAGATTACCACGAATTCAGGATTAATTTTACATTGACATAGGTACCATATAAGATTCAAGGTTGGTTGATGTCTATATTGTTTGTTTATCTTATGAGAGTTTAACGAACTTAAAAAGTGCCTACAAGTTACTACTATATTTACTTGCTCTTTTTAATAGGATATTAGCATTGCTAATAAACAATAGTGGTTGTAAATTGTATGAACCTGTTTAAAGAAAGAATCGTTACTGTCAATTTGAACTTGCAAATTTCAGTAGAAATGGAAATGAATGAAAAGAATGCGTATGTATGTTACGAGCGCTAAATCTAAAAATACGCAGGTATGCATGCAATAAACAAATTAGACGTAAACTGTGGTTTCCATCGAACTCACGTGTGAGCGAACGTGTTAGTTATGAATTCAAATTTTAACGAGCAGGCGAGCAAATAAAATAGTGTATATCCTTGCAGAATACGAATACCAAAAATAAATTAAGAAGTTGACAGGTAATACGAAATCGACACTTGTAACACTACTAAGTAAACACGCAAGTTGCTTTGAAAACAATCAGCAATCGTTCATAATGCAAAGTAATAGTGTGAAAACTAATCAAATTATTAGTATTTATTACAAAATTATTATTATTGTTACAGCAGACCTAGACACCGCTACCTGTAGTCTCTGCGAGTTAAGAGATCTTTTGTTACAATCAACTAAATGTGGTTAGAGGAGCTAGAAGCTTTTATAAACCTTAACACTACGCTAGTATCCCTGTCCTTTAGTTCTTTTTGAAAAATTTGGGTCGTGGGTGACTGATGACAATACACATATTTTCTGCTATCTGTAGATACTTGTTATGTAGACGGTAGAATTGATCTTTGAGTTTGTGTGTATGATAGTCCAAAGCTCTTTGGCCAGTTTCTCAGCCTTCTAATTTCCCTGAATCTCTTGTTGGCCTGGCATCCACCACAGTGTAATGTGATTTTAATATCCAATCTGCCTTAAATTTGGATGTAAATACGTATTAGGTCAGATTCAAACATCAGTAAAAATATTGATTGTTGCACCAGGAACTTATTTCTTGAGGATCTTTTTAGTACATAGGGCCACGGCATAAACCTATGCGCTAATATGTTCATTTAGACTTCCATAGGCATTTGTAGGTAGAAATTAGAGCCATTTGTTACTGATGCCTTTGCCAGCTTCTTTTTTCTGTTGAGGTCCACCAGATACCCATTGAGTACGGTTTTTTATGATCACCTTGTACGGATGATCAAAATTATATTGTAACATACGTTAAATAGTTTGTTAGGTTGTCTGAAAATTTTCTGGTGTTTTCTAACATTATCTGGTTTGAGATCTTTTAATCTTAGAAGCGTAAGGCTACTTATTATAGTCTCTTTTATATATGTTGTAGATTCGATGTGGTGTTAGTCCCAATAGAATTAGGCCTGCTAGTGATGTTAAGATATGCAAGTCTCTGGATTTATTGGATCACATATTGCACAGTCTTTTAAGTAGTTTTTGGCCATTATACCAATAAAGCGTAGAAACTCATAGGTCTTATTACTGATGTATGTAAGACTCAAGTTTATACCGTCAATCTCCGGCATCTTTTTTCCCAAACCGATAACGTGGGAGTTCCAGATTAACTTTTTGTCAAGCGTTACTTCTAAATATTTACCTTCGTCATGTATGAATAGTGTCGAAAACACCCTGCACAACTTTTGATACGAGTCAATCACAAAAAGAATTAGACTAAAAAGATCACTTCCTTTCTTGTATTAAACAGATTTAATAAGCTCACAAAGTTTCACTTAAATCTGAATTTCCTGGTTACTTATAACTCAATGGTAAATCTGTACGATCTGTTTAGATACAAACATACTCAGCCCTACGACTACTTATGTGTACAATTTTATACAACAAACTTCATTTCGAAAACATCACTTATTTCTCCCTTTCTTTTCGTTAAATTAGGATTCTAACCTAATGCAGTGGCGAATATACTATAATAAAAATAATTTTTAACTACAATAAATTAAACAAACCTTATGATATCTCTACTAAATGGTCGTAAAGATTTTACTATTTCAAAGAGGATTTTAAACGACGATTTTATTATAATAATTATAGCAATTACACGAACATATAAAATTATCGGAATTAACCACCACCAGGGGTGAAGTACATTAGCACCTTTCAACTATTATACATGTATATGTTAATATATATATAATATTAGTATTCATTCTTTTTTTTTGTAGCATATTTGTAAGAAAGGTTACACTTTCCAACTCCTTAACTTTTACTTAATTATAATGTAAGTGCCATTAAATAAATAATTTAATGTCATATCCACCATTTACCATATACCATTTCCTGTACACTAAACTTTTGCATTGCGGTCAGATCTGCTGAAGGATCATTTTAACTACATACGTATTACATTAATAGACATTAAACGGTCACTCTCCTTATACACAGACATTTTTACAATGCAAGAAACAAAATTCTTCAAAAAGAATGTTGCAGATGTTTAACTAATTCAGATTGTTAATACTTGTCTCAGGTGTTTAACAACACTTAACAACACTTAACAACAATAATACTACATTGCCATTGGTTTACACGGTAGTAACAAAAGTGGGGTTCAGTGAAGTTTAGCTGCTCCACTTAACCAGCTCCCACAAAATAATACAAAATTGACTTTTAACAAAATATATTACCTATTACTTATTATTAAGCGGAGCTTTTTGTATGGCTATGGTATACGCCATTCTTTGTGCGCCCTACTTATAGGTTTGCAACACTCCAACACATATCGAACAAATATGTTATTTTCGACGTCGAATGCACGGAACAAATTCAATAACTACTATTCAGGCGAGAATGTAAATTTTGAAATCGACAGTGAGACAATGATATGACCTGAGTATTTAACAAAAAAAGGTTCAATAAATTAACATACAAGGCCGCCGTTTACAACTGAAAACGCTAATAACGATTCAACCGTTAAAAAAACCCTACTACACAGAATGTCTTTTCCTGCATGTATCACTTCATTCACGCAATTCTGCTACCATTTTTTGTACTAGCAATTATTCTTTGACTATAATCGCACATTTCTTGCTTGAGGGTCCGGCATGAATAATACACGTAATTTACAGTTTCGTGTCCATTCAACCTTTAATTTGCAATCAAGGCTTGGTGACTAAAAATGACCGTTCTAAAGGAGAATGTGATGCTATAAGTCTAAAACTTTTTTACATAAGTCAATACACACACATACATATGTGTAAGTGATAAAATACGCGATAATAATGCTTGAAATATAATAATAGTTCCCAGTTAAAAATAAACTATAATTTTCGGAATTATTCTTTTCTTCATATTGTATTAATCTTATACAAATAAAAATTTTATGCAGTTTTCTTTGGAAATAAATTATTTTATAGAATAAGATTAATTTTTTTTAAACGGTAGGTGTCTGTGTGAGAAAATAAATTTTAGGAATTTATATTTTCGTGATTACGTCAGTAGTATTTTTATATGGTATCCCTTAAATTTTGTTTGAGATTTCATACCTCATTTAGATACTAAATTGGCATACAAATATTTTGTCAAGTTGTAAGAGGCAATTATTGAAACAAATGAATACTGAAAATTATAATTTCTTTTTTATTAAAAAATGGTAATAAATTGACAAAAGCAATATCAATACGCTGAATTGTTTCTGGTTCAACAGCTGCAATGGCTGGTTTACTTCGTATAAACTAACTGGTTTAATAAATCTAGGTAATCATATTAGCGGATCTGGTGGGTTATTCTACCTCTTCGATCAACCCACTGATTAGAAATAACATAATTTAGGTACTCATGCATTGCTCTTGCATAATGAAGTGGTGTTCCATCTCGTTGAAGCTGTAGTCTATTATTTGAAATACCACCAAATATCAAAATTTGGAAAAATATTAGCTAATATAGAAACCAAATCACACCAATCCAGACATTAAGTTTCTACGAATATTGTCTTGTATTTTTTCGAAACCGGTATAGATTCTGTACAGTCCAAATCCTATTAACAACTCCATTTAGGAAAATGTGGCCTCATCGGAAGAAAGTATACTACTTAACATTAATTTGTAAGGATGTTACTTTTGCTTCTTGAGTTGGTTATCACAGCACGCCGACAAATATCATTGACAATTTACAACACATCTAAAAGAATGTCTAGAAAATAACACCAAGACAAGAGAACGCTCTAAATACAGCTTCTCCATGGTATTGGTGAAATCATTCACGAGAAAGACATACGAAGAGCCATAAAACGCTAACACACGGGCATGTTTCTGCCTACCCGGCATCATCAGCGTGGTTTCGAGCGGTTTTATGCTCAACACATGTAATTCCTCCCTGTTTCTATCGTCATATCTAACTCCACAATACCAGTGATTATTCCTGACGCTCGAAACTACGCTTTGATGACGCCGGGTAGGCAAAAACATGTCCGTGTGTTAGCGTTTTATGTCTCTTCACATATCTTTCTCGTGAATGATTTCACTAATACCAGGAGAAAGCTGTATTTACAGCGTTTTCTTATCTTAGTATTATTGACAATGATCGGCAGCAATCGCTCCATTTCATTTATGCCAATTTTCTTGTAAATTTAAACAAGTATCATTACCTACAGCAAGGCGTCCATTATTCAATAGATCTCGGATATGTCCATATTCGCGAAACCTATTTTATTCACAGTTAATTGCGTTATCGGTGTTGTCACCATACTCAATCACCATAAATATTTCAATTTATTTTCTGCCACTTAATTTAGGCCTTTTTAACATGCAATATTTGTTCTGAAAATTTCGCTGAAAAACTAGTCCAGTAAATAATACACACCTGCCTTTCAATTTATTTAAAGTAATAATTTTGTTAGTATTTTTTATGTCTATACAAGCAGTATAGTATTTGCGAAGAAAAATAATATAGTGCATTTTTATTAGCTATAAATAGCTAAAAACTATTTAATTTTTTAGATTCAGATGTGAATATATACCTTGACGTTTGTACATTGCTTAATTAAAATAGAAATTATGATTTTCTGTATTTAATGTTTCTTTTCTTAATAATTTCTTTATGTAACTTGACAAAATATTTGCATGGCCAATTTGGTAACTAAATGAGGCATTAAAATATTAAATAAAATGTCGAATTTATCATTTAATGAAAGTATAAACGATATTTGAGTGAATCAACCTGTATATTTATCGAAAAATAGAAATGCAAATAAAAATCGAGCTGTTTTTAGAAATTTCCAAAGAATATTTTTCTATACATTTAATATATCTATAATATTACTTTATTAAGAGTTGCCGAAATATTATTATAGAATAAATAATAAACACAATGCGTTTAAAGGTTTTCGTAATAATATATAATTTATTTAAAAAAGTTGTGAAAAAAATAACTTAAAATTGTAGCCACGAAATTTTCATTTTACCTATATAATTGAATAGTCTTGTAATATCAAGGTATTTAGTTTGAGTATTTACTAACTTTACCAAATTTAAGTTTGTATTCTATTTTACAATAAGCATAATCTTCATAGACACCAATTGGAATACTTACAGATACCAATAGTGGTTGAATTTTGAAATTTTAATTGTAGGTATCAGAAGCGGACATTTTAGTTTGTGATGTATTTCGCCACACTATTTTGTCATTCTTAATGTGGAGTAAAAACTCAATAACTAGAGGCTGTGGCAACTATATCCACTAAAACTAACTTTCACTCTAACTTTGTACCTCCTTGGAAATAAATAAAACGTAACAAAGAACTCAAAACTATACAAAATTGTTTGAAAGACAAGAAGTACATAATAATTTAATTTATTCGTCTAAAAGTAAACTGGCATGCAATGCTAAAGATATTTTTTGCACAAAAGACGTAGCGTAGTTGCTCATTCGGTTTTAAAGGTCTCACTTTAATATTTTTAAATCAATTACGCTTTTATCACAAACGCAAGAATCGAGTTAAAATATATAGCCTTCGATTAATTTGACATTCCTTGGTTGTAATAATTGCTTAATATTTAATTTACGTCAGTCCATGCGAAGAAAATCTGTAATACCGCCAAATTAACTTGACCCACATTTTACACCTTTTAAACATTTTTTAAAGCATGCTACAATGTTTCGAGTTTTTATTTTTCCTTTTCAAATCATTATTTATAAACGGATACATATTCTTAAATCCGGAATTGATATTTCCTGTTTTGATATTAATCGGGAAAGAAATATTATTTGAACTAATACCTGCGGCAAGAACTTGCACTGCAAGTCGGGATAAGTAGATGTAAATGTATAGCACATATCCGTGAGTCTTAATTGTATAAATTAAGATAGAGATCTTCGAACAACGCATATGAGATTAATGCTTAAATTGTGGAAGTTTGTCAATTAAGTACTGGTGTGACAGTAAATTGTAAGTGGGTTTGTAAAGTTTACATAGATATTATCTCCTTTTCCTCAAAGAAACTTGGAAACGTTATACAGGAAGAATATTTGGTATATTTAGGAATGTACACGAATCACACTTACGTAGTCGGATTATTAATTTGTACAGAATAATAATTTTAACAATTTATGCGGTTACGAAATTGCTGCGTATATTATACTCACAACTATAATTAACTCAATTGAATACTCTACCATGGCTATAGTGATTAAATAAGTAGGATACTTTTTCAATCCTAAGTCGTGTGTGTTTTTCTACTTCTAAGTAGCAATAGTTGGAATGGATCTTTGGCTTCTAAAAGATTCTTACCAAAGCCCACCTGAATTTGCAAAGAACTTACTCAAATTGTTGAATATTCTAACATAAAATGAACACGAAAAAAGAAAAGTTTTTTTTTCTCAACGATACGGAAAACACGAAATTTTGATGAAGCTTTCTTAAAAAAAAGGAACTAAAAAGTGTGATGGTTGTTGACAATGGAGATATACATATATATATATATATATCGATTTTACAAGAGCATGCAGATAAAACAAGGCATCTAGAGTTTCTCTTATGTTTATCGGGTGTATTTATGAGCAGTCAGGCAAGTGGAGACATTAAGTTGTCGATCGTTACGTATCTTACATGCTGCACTGTCATTCAGTCCGAAGGAACTGCGTATAATTGACTTATTTTCGCAGTCCTTAACGTCATGCAGTAAGTGTTTCCTTGCTTTCAGGATTTATATGACTGTTTGTAAATTAAAATCCTAAAAGTAATAATAGTTTTGTATTGCGATTTTGTCAATAAAGATAATTGATATTTCTGAAAGTAAGATTTTTAGTCTGTCGCTTCCATTACCTGTCAAATCGAAAGTAAAGAAAAACACGCATATGCTGTAATAAATTTGTAATTTTTAACTATAATATATTTACAGTAAATACAAAAAATGCTTCTCAAATAACCAAGTTAGTCGACTATTCTGAGACCTTTTACTAACTTTGTATAAGTAAATCTGATGAAAAAAATTGAGTAATGAGTGTCATTTCGGTGGCCATTCTGTAGAAATTAGATGATTTAAAACACTGATAAGTCGCTGAAAACACTAGGAAACACTTAATTGAAAAACATGTATGGCTACTCTATCACCTAAAGCTTTTAAGATACGGCATTAAAGAGACACCGACATTTCGTGGTCCTAATCTCGTTTATCTCATAGACTGTCCAACAGAATCAAAGGGAATATTGAACGAAGTTTACGTCAATTAAAAAAAAGCATCTGAAATATGAATATACTGGTTATTTTATTCAAAAAACAAACTCGTATCAGGTATATTAAAAACTGGGAAGCCTATACGCATACACATTATTTTATATCACGCAGAGCTTGACTTTAAATAACTTTTATATCAAAACATTTAAACGTCTAAATAGTTGAATGGCGATATAAAAATGTAACTAACTAATGTTGTTGTTTCAGTTTTGGAATATGTTGGTCCAAAATGGCGTACATTTGTAGCTAACATGTCGATTGCTCTATTCTTCACATTTGCTGCTTCGATCCTTCCATGGATTGCGTTGGCCGTAGCAGATTGGAAAACTCTTTGCATTGTTACCTCAGCACCCTTAATAATGTCTTTACTTACACCATGGTTCGTTCCTGAATCTGCTCGGTTAGTATTATTAAATAGTAGAGATCTTACCCAGTAATACTAATATCTTATTTCAGTTGGTTAGTTTCCCAGGGTAAAGTTGATAAGGCTATCGGAATTTTGAGGAAATTCGAAAAGATTAACAAAACTAAAATTGAAGAAAGTATTTATAAGGAGTTTGAGGTAAGCGATGTGTACCCATTCTACCATTACTAACAGTTTTCATTTCTTTTTTGTTTACAGGATAGTTGTAACAAAGCATTAAATGAAGAAGAAAATAATAAAAACTACTCAGTACTAGATCTGTTCAAAACTCCACGCTTAAGGAAAATAACTCTACTACTAATTGTAATTTGGATGGCAATTTCTTTAACCTTCGACGGTCATGTCCGAAATGTGGGATCATTAGGCTTAGATATATTCCTAACATTCACAATCGCTTCCGTAACAGAATTTCCAGCGGACACCTTTCTAACTTTTGTTCTAGATTTATGGGGTAGAAGATGGCTTGCCTTTGGATCGATGGTAGTTAGCGGTATTTTTAGTCTGCTCGCAACAGCTGTGCCATACGGTAAGTATCATAATAAATGTACCGCAGTGAAATATTTCTTTTATTCCGACATTAGTAATAACAAAACAATCATGGAAATATACTACAACCACGAAAGCAAATTTTAATAATAGTGTCGCCTCCGAGTTCGTTTACATTGACTTCTCATGCATTCTGGTTTTCGCGGATTTTCTTTCTTTTTGTAATACCGATAAATAAATTTGACCATGGCTGCAATGCCGTTCACTATCTCTGTACCGATTTCTACAATTTTTCTAGTAGAATGTACGAAACCACTTTTTCCTCCTTTCTGAAGTTCGATAGTATATGCGAATTTTATATTGTGACAGCCTCTAGCGTAATCAGTAGTGCATCCAGTAGTATAGTCTAAAACAAGGGGAGATGATTGAAATAGTACTTTTTTGATGTATTCCATTCTAGCTAGATAGACTTCTAATACAAGCTTGTGATGCGTAATTGATATAATCTTGGTATAAGTTGTAAAACGTTTCACTAGAGAAGTGATTTAAAATTTTAGTCCATCGCGATGAAGGGACATAACGGTATTGTATTAATTAAAACCACCGCATATTAAAGATAAATAATTTTAAGATAATATTTAATTATGTTATTGCAATGTTATTAATTTAATCATATTACTTCTGTAGGTCATCGCAATTATCTACGAACAGTTCATATTTCCAGCTATGTAAAATTTTGCAACACCATTATATTTAAAATATATTTAGCTTTAGATGTCTTTTATCTCTCGCTGCCTTAGAAGTCTATATTAAAAAAATGAATTATTATATTAAGATACGTACACATTAGTTTGGAGATACTTCCCACTTTAAATTTTCTATCTATGCCACATTCCCGTCTCATTGCTTCCTTGCATGCAAAACCGCAATCAACCTGCAAAAACAAGAAACATATCTACACAGAATTTGTAATTTACTTTGAACATAAATGAATAAGTATAGCGAAATGTACTCAGATAAGGGCGGGTAGATGTGAACCTAGATACGAAATTGCCAAGCCATAGGAACGCTACAAAAGTGAATTTCACCTTCTGACATTATACTCTCTCTCTGAGTTAATTAAGAAAGTGAGTACCGATAGTGCAATATTTTAACGTATTTTCTGTTGGAACTAGCAAAATGAAATAAAAGCCGCTAGCTAGATATTAATTTACGGTGTCTATGTTCTAATTTGTTTTGGTAGCAACAATAATCATACGAAAATTCAGACTTTTTTTCAATAATTATTGCCAATTATGTGTCGTTAGAAGTAAGAATTTTTTATTGCTAAAGTTCGCGCAACGCATTGAATGAAACAAGTGAACTTTTCATTCACTTCATTCCATTAGCAAAAACAATGGCTAATAAATCATTTCCTAAAATACATTTTTGGACGAAATATTTATTCTTTTGTAATTATTATTTATTCTTTTCTGACAGTTTAAGAAGATAATTACATTAATTAATTAAAATAGTACATCATGAGATCTCTCAAACATCTGTCCATAAAATTCTAAGATGTGCAAATCTGAAGCCCTTCAAAATCCATAGTTTTCATGAGTTTACTAGAGATGATCCAGATCACAGACTACATTTCTGCGAATTATTGCCAAAATTTATCAGAAAACCTATTTGATGAATCGAATATTCTTTTCTGACGAAGTAACATTTTGTCTTACTAACACTGTTAACAACCATAATTGTTGTTATTGGTCAACAAAGAACCCTCATTGAATGGAGAATATTCATATGCAACATCCTGCAAGAGATAATGTATGTGCTGGTCTAGTTGAAAATAGCATAATAATAGGATCGTTTTTCACAAGAGAATGATCAAGGTTGGGTCTTTCAAACCGAAACAAATCTAATCATCCAAACGAAAATATTTGGTTCCAACAGGATGGAGCTCCGTTATATTTGCGCACAATGTTCGTGATTATTTGAAAGATATACTTTCTGTACTCTGGATCATACACAGAGGAATAATTGAATGGCTAGACCTATCTTTGCTGGTTCTCTTTTTGTAAGGTTACTTCAAATATCAAGTGTATTTAAAAGCTCATAAGTTGATGTTGAACAATTAAAAGGACGAATAACTGAAGAAATCAACCGTATTATGTTACAAATAATACAGAATTCAATAAGACATTTTCTTGATCTATCACATCGCTGCCGAGGTTTTAAACAGAGTATAATTTGAACACTTATTGTAACCTCAATCAAATTTCATTGCTTTTAAATGTATCTTGATTTTATGCTTGTAGGCAGTTTTCTCACTTTTTTTAGCTATCTTCAAATTATTAAGTAATATTTTTGTGGTAAAAATCTATTTAAGAGTCGAGTATACTGTTCCGGTACAGAATTTCTAGCTTACAGTATTGTTATTGTCTTTTATACATTTTACAAATACAATAGATAGTAATTTTATTTACAATAGAGTACTCAGCTTTCCCCTATTTACACATTTTTATAAACATTCTTTTTATCTTAAAGCCAAAATATATCTCTCCGTGGTGTCTATATACGACCATGTAGTAAAGCCATCTGATAAAGGGGAAGCATCGAACACATTACGATATTTATAAAACGTATCGATACAAAAACAATAGTCTAGGGCCTTCGATTGGAAATTACAATAACAATTTAATGTTAAAAATAATAGCAATATGTGCCCATCCTTTACAGTTGACCCAAAAACACTAAGCGTCAGTTGATTTAAAATAGACAATAGTTTAAGTCGTATCTTCTGCATCTTCTATATTTTTGCATCTTGCGTCTGATTTTCCTTTTCTTAAATCACCCTATTGTTGCATTTAGTTCATAGTACTCCATTCTACCCCAACATTTAACTAGAAAATTTCATGCTTGAACATAATGCTTATTTTTTACTAGTAGTTGTTCTTATGCCAATTTATAAAATTGTAACAAATTCTTCTTTTTATATTGTTATTGTTAAAGAAATACAATAAAATATGTTCTAAATTAGTATCTTGCCAAAAGTTTCTGCTTCATTTTCTTAATTCAATTAGTTCATACACTTCCGTCCATATTAGTTCGGACACGAGAAAATATTCACTTCCTTTTCCAAAACTTAATTTTTTATTGCATTTTATTAGTAGCGATTAAAAGTAAAGTATGAAAGTAAAACAGTAATTCTAAAAATAAGCAAAACCTTCTTAAACATTCCGTTCATTAAAAAAACTCCGTTTTGTGCGAAGAACAACTTTCACAATCCAAAGCATCCGCTCCGCTATTTTTCAAGGACTCTATTTTGTATATTGTAAAATGTTCAACAGGTGGTTTACAGAAGTAGGGCATACTTTTCGGACCTTCCTGACCAATTCATCCCATAACAGCTCGATGGGGTTTAGATCGGGGCTTTGCACCAGCCATGCCATTATTTGTAAAGCGCCATTATCTTGTTCTTCATTCAAGAAGTATTTACATATCACTGCTGACTGCTTGGGGTCGTTGTCCTGCAAAATTTTTACCGATTAGAGGTTGCCCCGATAATATTGCATTTGGCAAAATGCCTTCGATTCGCGTTAAGTACCGGCGTAGGAGAAACAACCACAAACAAGCACAGAACTTCTTCCCTGCTTGACAGTTGGCACTACACGATCCTGCAACATTCTTTGGACGTTCGCTCTTCTTACAAAAACACCTCAAACTTTGACTCATTAGTCCATAGCACCCTTTTCCAATCATCCACTGTCGAATTTCTATGTGTTTCTGCCCACAGTAGCCGTTTTTGCCTGCTTCCCCGTCGAAGTAGGTTTTTTTGCTGCAATGCGGGCGTGAAGATGTGCAGCTTTTAATCCTCTTTTCACTATAGTAACAGAATTTTGTCTTGCATGGTTGCGATTCATTTCTGCGGCGATTTCTGGTGCTGTCAATCTCCTATTTCGCTTGCTCAGCAATTTTATACGCTCATTGTCGGTGTGAGTTGATATTCTCTTACAACCTGAACGTGCCTGATCTCTTAAAATATCTGTGCGTTGATGTCTCCGAATGATATCAAACAGTCGATTTATTTACACGATTTTTTTTCGGAAATTTGACGCACTGAATAACCTTCTTGATGAAAAGCAACAATTACACAGCGCTTTTCTAAACTTGCCGCTTTCCTTCTCAGCATTTTAACAACTTTAATCAGGTTCACACAAAAAGAGACGCTCTTAACACTAACGCACGCACAAGCAGGTTTATCTAGAAGCGAAAGCATTTATCAATACACAATACACATTCGGGTGGCCTGTTCCCAGTCCAAAGAATATTGTAAATTTATTACCTCCAATATTGTCCTAAAATCAATAGGATTATCTGAAAATTACAATGTTGGGTCATAAAATATAATAGGTTTTTAATTATTCTGTAGTCGATATTCTTGGAAGTTTGCCTCTACAATTAAACAACAAGAATAAACTTCATAAAGGAAGGATAAATGTTATTTATATGTATATAAAAGCGATTATAATATCTTTTAGTATAGTTTACATTTTACTGGGTGCCCGAATTAATGTGGACGATAGTGTACATAAATTATTTCAGTATTTTTTTATTTGGTTAAACCCTTTTCAAATGCATCTATAGCTATATACTTACCAGGTCGCGTCTATCATCCAAAAGATGCTCAGTATAACCCCACGGAAACATAATTAGGTTACCGAAACAATGCAGTGAAATAAAAAGTTTCACCCGTTTTCTGTATCTACACAACGTATTGGCAAGCGCCTTGCTTTCCGGCTCACTTAACGCATATCTACCACGATACATAAAGCTGCTCTTATCTTTACTACTTCCAGGTTCTCCTAAAAAACTAAAACATTTATCTTTTAAGAAATGCATCCTTCTCTCCTTACTTCCAAACATGTAAGGAAAGTTTCTATTTAAATCAACGCCTTGGCACTCCTTCAAGTTGGATTTATTCGTATTCATATTTTTTCGCCATAATCTATCCTACGAATTCCAAGCAAAAATACGATTTGTATTGTTTTATATTAAGTTATCACGTACCTGAGTATGAGTATATTCGTATCCATCCGGATTTAAGCATGGTATAACGTAGAAGTCCATTAAATTTGTCAGTTTAGGATTACGTATGAGGTGATCGATAAAAAACAAAGCTGTGGAAACCGTTATCCATTCTCTGGCATGAATTCCTGCTTCCAAAAGTACGCAGGCTTTCGGCCTTTTCAAGTTTTTGCTGATAATTATCATGTCAATATCTCTACCTTGGATCGTTTCTCCAATTTGTTCTACCCTTACTTTTTTTGGAAATTGCCTCTGTAGCATACGTAAATAACATTGTATCTGTAAAAGGCGTGAAAATATTAATCGTTAATTAAAACACTTTTGTTAGGAATACACTTCTCTATAGCGAGGAAATTTGTAATAGAAAAAATCGTATGCGTTTCTAATGAATCTTGTTCTCCGTTTACGGTTCATTACAAAATTTTTAACTGTATCGTTAAAATATTCGATTACATCAATTTTGACACTTGGTTAAAACGTAAATGGCAGATTTTGATGTGTACACGTCAATACTGACATATTTTTATTGACAGTTAGTGTTTTGATTTTCCAAGCACTTGATCTAGTGAGCATTTCAATTAATAGTTCTGTTTAATTACAGGTATTCCGTCTGCATCGATGGCAATTATTGGAAGATTTGCTGTGAATATTTCCTATAACATTGGTCTTCAGTATGCGGCGGAACTTCTTCCAACCGTTGTAAGAGCACAAGGTGTGGCACTCATCCATATTATGGGATATGTTGCAAGCATTTTAGCACCATTTATAGTTTATTTGGTAAGTTCATTTCATAAATATCTGATACGAAAAATAAGATTATAAATTAATTAAATTTAGCTAACAAAGGCATATTTCCAATTCAGGCTCACTGAATTAAATTGTGGGCATATAAACTTCGTAGGGGTATAGAAAAACTGAATCTCCTGTTGCGATTGGAAACATACATATTTAAAGATATGAAATATACCCGTGAAAATCAAGGTGTTTTTAATCTTTTAAAAGTTACACCTTAACTATCCACAATAAAAAATATTGAGTTATACAGTTGTATATAGTATTATTTTACACATCGTTCATTAAAGTGTACTCCGGAAGAGTCTAGGAGAGATGTATCTAACAAATTACAGATCAAAGCATGTGGGACACTTTCTTCTAGTATCATCCAGTATACGGATTCACTTAAATATGAATATCTGCCAATACAAGTAGAAGCATCTCCTTTTGGGAAATTTAACACTGAGCTATTTGGCAACTGGGTGAGAAACGGTTTTTACTACAAACCGGGGGGCGAGGCCTTTTACCTACAGGTTCTGAACTGGCACTGTTCTATTTTTTAAAGCAACACACTCCTGCCGGCAAAAATATTGAAATATTTTTCGGGCAAATACTTACAAATGATTTACACGCTTACATTACATTCATGCTTTTTCAGGCAGAAAAGAAACGGAACTATATTTACTAAAGTGTTGTATTGAACACTTAAGCTTTCACCACTTAAGCTGAATTTCGAAGTTATGTTAAAGAACTTAACGAAAGATTGCTTCTCCAGAACAGCTCTTCCTCCACTTGAAGTTCTAAAATGTTGATATTAAAATATTTCGCATCATTTTTTTTAGTTTGTAAATGTCACTGTAAGATGTATAGTGATTATACATAGTTTCAATTTTTTACAAGTGAATGCCTAATTTTGCATTTGGTAATCTTTCGTTATTGGTCATACAATTCTAATAATATTCTTCAGTGAAGTCAAAGATTATTAGCGAAAACTTAGACATTTAATTCAGTATACCAAAGGTATTATGTAAATATATATGTGTATTTGACAAAACAAAATGCGAAATATCCATAATTTCTGTTCAAAATTTAAGCAAATTTACTTACTTTAGGAGACAAAATACTCTTTAAATTGTTCGAAAGTGAAATAGTGCCAAAAAATACGTACTAATGCGAATAGTAATGTAATAAATTGTAAACAAGTAGCCTTAGGTTGCGTAAGCGTGCATAAGTTTACGTAACTGTTGTGATTCATGTGCAGCAATGATTTGCTTTCAATTTTTTGTAGAGGTGTGAACAGGAATGCGAATACTTGTTGCAACTATTTGCGCAAACTACTTGCAGGTCAGAACGAGGCTTTATGGTCTACAAGGTTGAAAAATAAGTAATAATTGTAGTGGCAACGAAGTTTTAGTTAATTATAGCTTACCTGCATTGTTTTTGCATAAAGTTAAAGAAAACCGTTATCCTTAGCTTTAAAAAGCACTGTAAATTGTGCGTTTTGTATTTATCATCATTATTTCAAGAAATATTTAATGTTCTATCTATCCAAGTAAGGATCATACCAATAAGTCAATTGTTCCTACATTTATAAATTTAGTTTTATTTGTTAAAAGCATATATTAAAATTTATTTTCTCTAAAATTAGAACAGTTCATTAGTCGAGCAATAATGCGAAATTCTTCTATAGCCAACAAAAAAAATCGATATATAATTATATATAATTATATATAATTATAGATTTCCATAAGAACTAATTGTTTTGTCATATAGAGGATAAATTAAAACAATCATATTAAATTTTGTTTTTATTTTTTATAGAACACTTTGCATATTAATATACGTTTGATTGTTACTGGTAAATTTGTGGCTAACTTCAATAAGATTATTTATATATTTAAGTCCAACTAATAAATCGTCTCTGACTACACATTATATTTTTCGAGTAATGGTTATTTTAAATAGAGCACAATATATCACAACATTTTTAAATTGCCAATGATATGCATCTACCTTGTAAAATGTCATCTATACCTAAGCATTTTGCAATATTCTGTACTTTCGGCTAGCAAATTCATAATCTCTATACATATCATCATACTCTCAAATTACAGGAATTATGAGATACAATCGCTCCAAAGTCAATACACCTTCTAAGAATCATGACAGCTTTTGCTGACTTCTTTAGAGAGCGCTTATGCTCGTACTGTATTCGATGCGCAAGAACAAGAAGGTCTGATCTTTAGAGATAATGTATCAATGAATATTGTTGCATTTTCTGCAATGGAAAACCCCCGCTATATTTCTCCATTCTGTATGCAGTAGTGAAACCGAATTCGTCTTCAATTTTCTCTTTTCCCGGATAGATTTAGACACATACCCTTGTCATGTTCTCACTGTTTAGTGAAGCAATTATTATGTTCTTGTTTATTCAATAAAAGTCAGAATTGAGAGCAAACTTTTAAGAATATTAATATTTTTCTTGATTTCAGGCAAATGTTTCTCCATCCTTACCATTACTAATCTTAGGTATTATTGGGATAATTGGTGGTATACTAGCACTCTTTTTGCCTGAAACTTTGGACCACGAATTACCTCAAACACTACAAGACGGAGAAGATTTTGGATTAGAGCAGAAGTTCCTAGATTTCCCTTGCACGAAGAGGTAAGTAGTTCTAATTTTTTCTTAGGTTGCGTACGCAATTTTATATCAAAAAATTTGATCTGATTACAGAAGAACGACGGAAGAAGAGAAGGTCGACCACTTCAAAAGGTCCGCGTCGTCAATAAGGGCGTCGACGAGAGCTTCCTTCAGAGGTGAAATCCGTTCCAGTATGATTCATAGAGGCTCGGTGCGATCGAGAAACTCGATTGCGGCTGCGAAAAATGCAGTTGTGTGATAAAATGAAGCGATCACTTTTTCGCTTCCTTAGTTACCTAGAATGTAGTCGAGTGAAATACGGGCTGTTTGATCTTTTTAGTGTCGTCGTTGTGTAAGATGGGAACCGTTCCATCGTCAAGTCTGTGGTGTTTTTAGGTATTAAGTGTTTTGTCTTTTGTATATAAGTATTATTTTGTTGTAAAAAGTGATTCGTGTAAATTATTTGTTCGATTGTTCAGTTCGGTTTATTTCGAATTATTTATAATATTGTTGCGTGTGCTATGTACATGCGTGTATAACAGATGTATTTATTTATTGTTCCTAATAATAAATAGGTTAGTTTAAAAAAGAATGTAGTGCTCTGAAATATTGATTTCAATATAAAAATTCTACTTCAACACATATGCATTATTTTTTGAGAGCATGAGGAGGAGTAGAACACTTCCATTTCTTGTCATTATAGACACATTGAAAGCAACATCAGTTTAATTGGAAGATTTTATTCTCAAGTTCTATTTAAGAATATAACTACGCCACTCAAAACAATTCACATAACTCATAGTAAAATTCCACACAATTGATAATAGAAATCAGCGTAGTAATGTAACCCCTACAAATATTATAAAAATATTTGTAGGGGTTACATTTATTATTTAGCGTCAAGGTTTTTAAACATGAAACCCAATAGGCAGATGTTGATATACGTTTTAAAGCGCTCGCAGGTGGAAGGTATAAAAGATAGACTGGCTTATTGTGAAGAAGCCGTATTCAGAACATTTGATTCAAAGGAAACAGTCATTTCATTTCTTTAATGATAGCATTTATCTTTGCTTTTCGTTATTGATAAAATTTGTTTCCAATTCTTTAAACGACCAGTTAGACTTCACAGGTATAGCAGTAAACTCCACTCACACAAATTAATTAATTATGCGGAACGCAGCGTTTCGAGAGCACGTGGGCTCCCATTGTCAACCGTGTTTCCGACTGAAAGTAAAAACTGTATCACACACGCAAATTATTTTCTACGCAGGCTCTAAAATTTCTAACCATATGACTATTTACAATCTACTAGGTGGCCTCATGCCTTTTACGGGGAAGGATGGACCGAAAGCGAACCGTATCATTTAACAGGGTCTATGGTGAATTGTACATCCACACAGTCCTTGCAATCGTCATTTGACCAGTTAGACATTTAAATTTATCAAACTAAAAAAAAAATCAAAAGTTGGTGTTTCAAAATTATCGTTGACGTCATTACTTAGCAACTAGACGTGGTGGAAACTTAAAATTGATGTAAAAACTTGAAAAAAGTAAAGTTGGCTTGTCCGAATATTTCCTCCATAAACAAACTGCTTCAAAGCTAATGAATTTATAATCATTGTGCCGCACATAGTTTAGTTACGTTCGCAGAGTAAATACGTAACTAATTTGGGCCAATCAAATAGAGCAACGCTAATTGGATATTAGTAGCCGATTTTTTTCCACCACTCGACCCACGTCTGGTTAATTTGTAGTTTCTCTGCGAATGTCACTTATATTTAACTCATCTATATTTAATTGAGGATTAGTGAATCTGAAAGTTAATTGTGAGTAGTGCAAGTAGTTGATAGTAAGGTAAATCCACAATCACTGGACAGTGATGCCAACATTAAAATTTGAAATTTAAATATAAATAAAGTGATTGGTTTAAATGTTAAAGAAATGGAATTTTATTTTGCAAATTTCAAAAACATTCGGTTAAAAAATCAAATTTTACTTATTACTCCTCAATTCCGTTAATTATTTGTATTTCTGTATCTGTGAAAACAAAACAATATCCTTTAAACAAATAACACATTTATTCCAAAATGACATACAACAATTTTCTATAGTTACAACATTGTTTTATATTATCGTTATATAGCTATCTTAAATATATGTTCCTGAAACCATTATATATAACATAGAAGTTCACGTAGAGACAGTATGAATTTCTATATTAGATGGCTAGTTAAATAGCAAACATTTATCACATATTTACATTTATACGGTTTACAACTGCTGATTTGAAACGTTCTTTGTAATCTACATAAATGTAACTGATAAGTGCTAAGCTTGATCAAGAGCCTAGTTACTTTGAGACAATGAGAGAATAAAAGGTCATACATAATTTGTCTTAAATACAATATACCTATCCGTAATAAATAATAATAAAAAAAGCTGCTTAATGATGCTACACATAGAGTGTAGTTACGAAATTGTACATGAAAGGAATGCACGAATTATTATCCGATCAGTACGTCAAATGTATTGATATGTAGATTATGCCAATAAATGAAATTGTTTTGAATACCGCAGTTGTTTCCTTCTATACTAAGGGTAATAATTCGTGAAGTCCTTCCGTATTTTTTATCATATGCATAGTAAGTTCGATGTTTCTCATTTCAAGAAATGTCGCTACTATTTATTTTCCTATTAGATACTCTGAAGTTATTTTAAGGAACAGATTCAAATATTTCCCTTTACACGTAACCAGCGTATACGGTTTTTATTTACTCTAATCTATTTTAAAGAACTTCCTAAGCTTAATAAAACAGAAATATTTTTAGAAAATCGGAAATTATTTTTAATATTCTTTAACCAAATGCACTGAATATCGCATGCTGGAAAATTAGTATGCGAAGCAAAAATATCACAGCCTGGCGGTCTCTACCTTTTGCTAAATTAATACACTCTATGTCTTGTATGATACAAAAATATCTTTGTTTAATATTTATATAAGTTTTATTAAGAACGGTGTCTCTAAAAGTAGCATATTTTACTTTCCTTCTACTTTTCGCTTTAAAAGTTGATAGTCGCATTTCAAATTGTTTTTGCTAGAAAATAACCTATATGTACTATATTTTTTCTTTGATGTTATACATATTTCTTTCATCCATGGCTGCTTCAACTTTAAAGAAGCATACAAGACGTAAACTTAAGGCTACTTATAGGGGCCGTTGGGGAGAGCCAAGATAAAAATAATATTTTAATAAGTTTGGTCTGATTAGAATAAGTTAACAATTAATTTTTTTCTGTTCTTAAGTATCGGTAAAGTCGGATATTTTTTTCCACAATAACCTGCTTAAGTAAATAAATGTTGACTGTTTACTAAATTACAAAATTAGCATAATGTAAGTCACGCAAACATAATTAAAACATATAAAATCCCAACAGTTGTGAATAGCTACAGCTTAACATTAAAATTATTTCAATTGTTTAATTATTTTTCTAAGCTCTATCGACCAGCAAATGTCTCACTATATCTCAATTAATTTCGAATTATCAGTTAATTTAGTTAGTTTAATTTCCATACACTGTGAAGAGCTTTCGTAAATTACAAATTGCTAATCCACTATATATTCCCTCTCCTGTTATATACTAGGTAAGGCAACAGAAACATGAAACATTAAAAATAATGAATGTAATTACTTACTATTTTTAATATTGATTGATAATTTGAATTAGTAACCGAACCGCGTGCATTTGTAACAGCACTCGTTTCTGCAACCTTAACACTAGGTGTTTTACATCATAGCTACCACCATTTATTTTCTATTTGCACAAGAATTATTGTTTAAGTAAGGTTCGTTTGTGAATACTATTTGAAATTTCCTCGCGTAGGCAAGAATCAACGCCACTTGCATCAAGGTCTATATAAAAAAGTAATATCGATATTCTTCTGCCATCACTTCGTCCAGTGTGAATCGGTGAAGCACCCAAGAGTTGCTAAATGGATACAAAAAAGTACAAATATAGTCTAGATAATGCATTCTAAATTTTAATCAAATAGTCCTATAGACAAGCAGGTCTGAACAGCTATAGTTATGGCGTAAGACATACTATCTATATGAAAATCGTAGTTTCTATGAAAATTACTTGAATTATTTCGTATATGGATGATCGTATCTAGTATATATACAATTGACATAGGTCTAGTCATGATAGGTTTCAAAGCGAGTTTCGTTTTAGGTACACAGTCGCAGTACAAGTAGCGTTGGTACACTTTGGCCTTTAAGTTTTGTTCCACCATGCACAGAATATATATAATTTTAAATCATTAATAAGCGCATTGCTCAGTAGGTAATTTTACTGGTCAACGAAGCTTTTATCCATGACCAATAACTAATAAAATTAAACACATGATATTACTCGAAAGGTTGTAGTTCCAGCTTAGCTCTGGTTACGAAGGAAAAGACTTGTCGCCGACTTAATCTGCCTCGCTCGCTGAAGAAGGGACAACATATACATTGCTGTTCTAATCTAATCTAATTGGTTGATGCCCTATGACGAACATCGTTTGGTTTTTCAACCGCCAATTGAAAAAGAAAACGAAGAGAGTCCACTGATAATAACACTAATTTTGAAAGTATTGAACATTCAACTGATCCTGATTTTATTCCATCTATGTCACGCGAGCCACATTTAACTATGGAGTTTGAATTAAATGATTTGGTACGGTATTTGAACCTATCAAAATTCTAAGCAACATTTTGTGGGTTGCGACCGCAAGAGTGGAACACACAGCAACGAAACACGAATTAGTAGTTGTCGCAACATAATCTTGTTGATTTTTATAGCATGTTATGGCAATTTGATTTACTGCAGTGATGATATAAAATTTCTTAAAAGCTTTCGGAATATGTCACGACCTCTGTTCGCGAAGATTATTCTTAGATGCGTTAAAGATCAGCCAGAAAGCACTTTTGTTGAATAATGGAAATCTTTACCTTTTTATTTCAACAGGTTACGGTGTTTTCTGTGAAAACCTGAAAGTTTTGTTAGAAAAAATAAAACACGAAAACAAATCGTGGAACTTCTCTGTGGATTTTATAGTTATTACACTTATTTTGGGCATGCAACCAAGTTACACAAATTATAATTTTTATGTGTTTCTAACAGTTGTAATAGGAAAAACCATTAAATTAAGCAAAGGTGGCCACTGTGAAAGGAGTTTTATACCAGGAAAAAATAATGTATGACATCAGACTTTAGAGGAGAAAAGAAATATACTAACACCTCTACACGTAATACTGGGGACTGTGTTAATGCATTGGATTTCGAGAGTGACAATTTGTACCTTCGAGAAAAGATTCCAAAAATAACGGAAGAAAAGGTATTTCTGTATATTAGACCACAAATATGAAAAATAAGTGGTAGAAAATTTGAAGTTAAAGCGCAGAAAAGAAACAACGTAGGTATTCATTGCGCAAGTTTTCACCAGTTTCTTGGAAAACAAAAAAGCACACAATTATAAAGCTTTAGTAATGGATGATTCAAGCACTTCACGCTGCTAGTCGAAATATGTTCTTTAAAATGCACATTCTCATCCTCGCTTGGATTTTGGTTCTGAAAATATGGGGTGATGATAACGACGAGCACGGTGAACCATTCCACCAACACATTTTGGGATTGGAAAAGCAATACCAAAGCAAATAGAATCCTGTTACATCAGCACACTATTGTTGTAGGTTAGGAAGGGATGTAAGAGACAACATTTAATCAAATTTCTATTGCGAGAATTTGAAATAACGTATAATATGCAATATACAGAAAAATCTTCATCAAATCCAAACGAAATTAGAGCTAGGCTGTTCATCTATGATGAAAAGTTAAAATTTGTTGGCCAGTGTTTTTTGAAAAAAGATATTTGTAAATACTTGTTTTCTCTAGGAAATAGTTAAAATAGCCAATCTTCTTCATCTGCTTTGTATAAATTTAACACCTCAATCTGTTTGCCTGTATACTTTAGTAACGTGTGAAACTGGTTTTCTTAGTAGTTATTCTGCTGCTGCTGGTGTTAAAAGCTGCTAGGAGGCCAGTGACTTATGATTAACGATCTAGTGGAAACGTGCATGCGCAACTAGTTAGATACCTTCCCAGCTATATTCTTGGAGAACGAAATGAAAAATGTATCTAAACGGTAGCAAAAACGTATCATAAAAGGAGAATACTATGTAGACAAATAACTTGTACAAATGTAGGTGTTTCCTATAAAATAAGTTTTGCTTAAACAAAAGCCTCGTTTATGGTTGATTGTCCCTTTGATGAATAAATAGAGCTTTCACAGTTTTTCACCAAAATGTGATACCGCATTATATAGCAGATAGCAGACGAAATTACATAGGTAAACACAGTTTCCCATGTAATGCCGTATTTTTCAGCCAAAAATTTCAATATATTCAATTAGTATCACATGGGAGGTATTCTTACATGTCACTGTTAATTACATTTATTTTTACATGATTGTTACATCATCCTGCAGTGTAAATTTAGAGAATCTATTCTCAATGCAGTATCATCTGTTATAAGATCTTTTACTATAAATACACCATTCATAATCGATTAGGGGGTCCTAAATGTTGTCATCTGATAGGTTATCGAACACAAATTCTTGTCGCCTAATATAGTAAGTTTCTTAACCCATTTATTAAGGGAAACACTATAAAGTAATTTGGCAAGTTTTCCAGTAAATGACATTTATCTTTTCGAATCTATTTCATTGTCAAAAAAATTAAAAGGAACCAAAGATTCAGCGAAACTTTTAGGCACGAAGTAAAAAAGTAATACTTCTTAAAATGTCAATTTTCGATTATTTCCGTGATACTTATCGCACTGAGTATTCTCCGTTAATTTACGTTTCACCCTATATGCAACGGATTAAATTAGTTTTGGTGATTCTATTTAGTACACTGAAACTATAGTAACCCTAAGTAAGAATAAATAAAATTACATATAAAAAAGAATAAAAGGATTACATTATTTTACAACTAACGTTTTTGTATAACTTGAGATGCAATAACCCCAACCGTTAAAAAATCGTAAAAATACGTAAAAAACAATCAGTAGTTGTAGCACGTAGATACTTATACATTTTCCTAGTTTTGATAATTTAAGATTCTGTAACTGGTCTCTTATTAATCCATTCGGCTATGCGTGGAAGACCGTATATCTTCGTTTTTAAAGCTTTCAATGCTGGGTAATGGTCTAGGGCAGTTTTCCCAAATATAAGTTCAAAGTTTTCCAGCGAAACGGCGAATGCAAAATCGCACCATGTGATCTGCAACAACAAAAATTACTTTGTTTTGTACTCAATATATGAAATGTGAGCTTAATTTTAATATTATTAATTAAAATTAAGATAAACGCATAAATTGTATTTATACTTTCGATATCTAACCTAAAGTTTATGATGTTTTTTTTCGTATTAACTTCCACTGCTTCTATATGATTGCTAAATTATTTGCCATAATTATGTATGAAATATTGATTAAACTTCGTTTTTAATTTTGCTATTATCTTACTAATAATATACATTAATGGTAACTTGTGGACAAATATACTTGGATACTGTTTGTATCAAGGATAAATTTTGATGCTTTACCGACTATTATAAGAAGTCTCTTGTGATAGCGGCACTACCAAAACAGCGGACATATAAGGTAAGGAGAGACTACAGACCAGCTTCAGATGACCGACAATCTCTAGAAGATGAACAAAACGTCGACAAACAGCAGTGCATTGCAACGCGGTCGTAGCATGTAAAATAATATTCCCGGGTTTGTAACCCTGTATGCAAAAATTACCGCTTCAACTAAGTCGACGTCTCGATGAAATCTTATTCTCCTCCTGGGTGCTTTCCTCGGCTAGCGATCGTATATGTATGTATATCGGATAGACTATCGCTTCGGCAACAACGATTACTTCAAGTATCGACATCGTTAAATGGATTTATTAAAAATGTTCTCTGTTTAAATAAATTAATCATATTTTAATTTAAGGACATATAATTCCTGAAGATAGTATAGATTGTTTCTGAATTTCAAAGGACGAACTAGAAACGTTATACTACAAATTCAGTGCACCCCTTTTCCAATTGTTCAGTGAAGATTCAAAGAAAACTAAAAGCCAGTGCGTTTGTGTGTATAATATGTGTACAAAAATGTAATCGAAACTCATCAAAATTCACACAGTGTAATTTTCTAATTAAAAATATGCCACCCAGGGATTACAACAGGAATTTGTTTTCTTTTAATTAATTTTCATTTTTCTTTTCTTCCTATATGTTAGAAAACTGCAATAATAAATAAATAAATTTCTTAATACCAAAGAGGAAATAAAGCTGTTTATATGTTAGGACATTGAGCATTGCAATAGCGGTTATTCCAAAATACACTAGGGTGACAGAATAAAATAGACACCTACTAATTAAAAAAAAAGATACTACTCTCGTTATATATACAAAATATTTTAAAATTTTTAAATTACACAAATATTTTGTCGATCCACCTTTATTTGCGTGAAGTGCTGCGAGTCGTCGTGGCATAGAATCTATTAAATGATTAATGGTGTCTTCTGGAATATTTAATCACTCTCCAGTAACAGCTGCCACGAGTTCTTCCTTATTGCTTGATTTTCGGGGTCGTTTCGCCATATTTGTCTGGATTATGTGCCAAACATTCTCTATCGGATTCGTGTCTGGTTATTGGCCTGGCCATGGTAAAATCCGAATCCCCTGTTCCTCTTTCCATGTGGTTGTTGTTCTTGCTTTGTGGTAGGGTGTTCCATCCTCCATAAAAGTGGCGTCTTCTTTAGATAAAATGGCGTTGTCGAATATCGATAGTAGTCCTTCTGTTAATATTTGGATATATTTTGCCGCATTTATATTTCCGTCGCAGATTACTAATTGCGATCTTCCACCATACCATATCGCGCCTCACACCACCGTATTTCACCGTCTGATGCAAACATTTGTCGTCCAGTTGCTGTGACGAACGTCTCCATACCCACGTACGACCACTATCACTGAACTGGCAGTATCTGCTTTCGTCTGATAAAATGACAGACCGCCAAAACTCTTCGGGCTTCGTTCGCATTTCAATTGCCCAAGCCATTGGGCGCCGTTTTTGAAACGCCGTAAGGAGAGGCTTTTTCTTTGCCACCCTTTTATACATACATACCCACACTGTGGAGGTATCGCAGAACGGTGCGCTGACTTTTATGTGAAGTTACCACAAGCTCAGCTGTACTTTTTCGCGGTTCTCTTAACACTTCGCGCAGAAGCACCCTTTTACTTCTTTCAGAAGGTCCGGCACGACCTGATCTCGGCTCCACCGTTGTTTTTCCTTACTTTTAAATTATGTAATCACACGGTTAATTGTGGATAACGGAATATTTAAAAATTTATTTATTTCACGTTGCGAAGCGCCGCGTTCACTCTGGTCAACGATGCGACCCCGGGTGAAGTCGCTAATATCACTCGAACCTTGTAAGCGAGGCATAGTTGTAACGATACTAAACTATGGCGAATTCCTTCCGATACATCTACCCCTACCCTAATGACAAGAGAAAGTTCTTAATTCGTTCTTAGAATTTGGTTGTTTACATATTTATACCGCTTTACCTGGTGTCTATTTTATTCTGTCACCCTAGTGTACTATCCAAATTCATTTTTAAAACTTAATATTTTATTGCTTGACCTTCATTCTTTATCACACCTGTGGGGAGACGAGTTTATCAGTTGCCTATATGTCTCCACTGAAATTTTCTGTCATTCAGCACGGCATATTTTCCATAGTTCGTCAATATTGTGTGGCTTAGCAGCAGATACAGCCTTTTACAACTCCACTCACAAATTTCCAATTCGGTCTAAGTTCGGCGATTGCGACAACCATTTTCGTTTTACGAGAAATATGTTTCGGATCGTTATCCTGCATATACCACCATCTTAGTGGCATTTCTTCCTCTGCATATGAGAGAGGCACAGTTCGTAATATGTTTACATGAATGTCAGCATTCATGACGCCTTCTATCTTATGTAAAGAGTTTATGCCATACCATGAACCTCCACAGCATGATGCGTGAGCTTTCGAATTTTACCGTCTTTTTGGTGTACGGGGATTGAGATGCCATCGATTGCGATCTTCGTACGTGTTGCTGGTATGCGCCAGAATTAAATAAAACTATTTTAGTTTCATCTGGCCACAGTATATTTGCCTTTTATTCCAAAATAGTACCTTTCTACTTGCACCCAACTTTCCTTGAATGAATCTTCGCTTAACAATAGAAGTGCTTATACAAGGTTTAGCGCATTTTTAATTGCAGTTGAACTTATGAACGGTTTTGCGCAAATTGTAATGCTACTGTCTTCTCTAGGGCTAGTTCCCCTTTTTCCACCACAATTCTCTTTCACTATTCTTCAGTTCTTAGCGTTTAAAATCATATTCGCAGAATAAGAGAGGCTTCCTTGTCTAAACTTGTAGCTTTTCCCTCTATTAAGGAGATCGGGTATAATTGTTCCGTTTTCCGATGAAGAATGTTTTCCCCGGCCCATATTAGAACAGAAATGGATAATTAAAACATGGTTGTATTACTCTGCAACAGACAGAACTTTCTATATCTGCGTTAAGCCCGCCAGCTGTGATACTGCTACTTCAATGTATAGAACAATAACAGCGCATGACTAGAAAACTCAGTAATTCCATCTTACATTTGGCACTTTACTAGTACTACTCTATTTAGGGATTTTAAATAATTTTAATATAGCTGCGTTAGAATTGTCTGTTGTAAATGTAATTTATAAGTATTAATTTAGGACACCTATTTTTATGCACATAAAAAAGAACCCGGTATTTTTCATCATTACACATACAATTTTCCCATGTGCAACTTTAAAAAGATAATTGTCAATGAGTTAGCAGGATAGTCATACACTTACTGCTTTAATGTTTTTTTTCTCTCCAAGGCAACCTAATTTAGTCGTAAAGCTACAGGTAAATTCTTCACGGTGTATAACTGGTTGCCTCTAATGCATTGACAATTAACTTTTTAAAAGTATACATAGGAAAAATGTATGTGTAATGATAAAAAGAAGAACCCAGTATATAATTTACTTAAGCAAAGAATATTTCAATAAGTCCATTTAACGATGTTCGTTGAAGTAACCGTTGTTGCCGAAGGGCAACGTGTAGTAAATTTGTTTTCCTGGTCGTTAAACTATACAATAAACATTCTTGATGATTTGAAATATTGTAATTAAAACTGCCAGTCGTAGCACCCAGGAAAATTTAAAATATTATGCGTGCTTCCAGGTAAATAATATTATTCAAATAATAAATAGTTTCATAATGAGCATGCCTTTCCTCTCAGAAATAATTTTGAAAATTTTTAACTTAAATTATACCTTTTATAAGCGATATGGCAATACGAAAGTGAAGTTTTCCACAAGACCCGTAACTGAAGGGACTTTAAATCGCATTGAAAAGAAATCTACAACAATCGTAGATATAAGTACTTTAAAATGAAGTCCTAACGTTATTTTACAACAAGAGAAAAACAAACAAACGCTAACCAAACAAAAGTTCAATAGCCATGTAATAAAAAAATTGAAATACGTAAGCTTTGATATACCCAAGTACAAAGAAGGAATGTTATTAGAGGCCGGTTTCTATTTCCGCTAAACAATGGTGTTGCAATTGGTATTTGAAAATCGGATGTTTATGAAAATTATCAAGTTTCATTTGAACTTCCGGAGTGGATACCTCAACTTGTCAGTTGAAAAGCTTCTCCGTTATTATTTTACGTAAACTTTCACTTCATTTTCGCAATATTAAATACACATTTTTCAATCCAACGAAAGAGTATCACGACTGGCGATAAAAATTATTTCAAATTTATCTTAATTTAGATCGTCCTTTTCAGTGAAAATGCAGGGAAAATACGAATAAAAAAAATTAGAATTTGCATTTTTCAAACCGGTTTCTGAATTAAAATGAGAGTCGGGTAATCTTCTCTGCAGACAAAATATATTCGCTCATTTTTTTCTGCTAACGAATAAAAGACGAAAAGGAATACATCGATTTTGATTCTATATCAAATGCGCGTAACCGAGGCGTATTTACATATCTGCATTACGTACGCCCGAAAGCGTAATCCAGCACAACAAAAAAGATTTCATATTTACATATTTGAAAAAATAGAAAATGAGTTAATTTAAACTTTACTTTCACACTCAAAGTCGTACTATAAAAAAAGCTTTACGTTAACTTCTTCATTAAAATTAACAAGTGCACAATTTTACTGCAAAGAATAGATAATCATTAGAGCGTACTTACATCATCACCGACGGAATAACCATTATTATCTGAGACGATGTTCTCAAACTTCTGGAGATAAAAGGGGATAGTTTCCCTCATCAATTTTACCTTCCGTTCCTCCTTCTTAATTGGATCCTGCTCTGTCCTTAACTGCCACAGCACTGTAATCAAAACTAAGTGGTTACGTACTTACTTAATAAAACACAAAGATGCACAATAGTTAAGTTATTCATATAATGCTTGTTAAAACATTACTAATATTAATGCTTATAAGGTATCTGATGATGAAAGATAAATGCTCAAATACCTTAAATCTTTCTCATTTAAAAACATCTATAAAGTTTTAAAACCTATTAAGAACCAATATGCTTTCACTATTATAGAGAAATTAGAACAAGAAAAAAACTTAAACCTCTTTTTGTCACTGGAATTACTTCGAACTGAACGTGAGAGCAAAATATAATTTAATGCCGAAGCCTAATAGCAAAAAAAATATAAGTGTATGCACATAGCAATATATACATATATATATATATATATATTGCTATGTAACTTTAAAAAGATTGTCTATCAGTTAGCAGGATAGTAGAAAACCAGTTATACATTCATATTAAACGAACTAGAACCCCGAGTTCCTAACAATACCTATTCTGCAAATTTGATGAAGGCATTATTTTAACGATTAATTAAGATAAATAAAATAATATAACAAACATGAAAACTAATTTTATAGTTTTCGAACTATCCTCCTTGTCTTTCAAGGCAATAAGTAAGGCGATCTTGAAAGCAATGCAAGGTATTCTGAAAAAATTCTGGGTTTATTCCACTTATACGTATACGGTCTTTCAGTTCGTCCGTGTTATGTATTTGAACGTTATAAATTTTAGATATCAGCTAACCCCAAAGAAAAAATCATTTGGAGAAGAATCGGCAGATGTTGGGTGTCATGGTATGGGCCAAACCTGCCAATCTACTGTCTTCGAAATGCGTCATTCAAAAAATTCCTGACAGCATTTGTAGAATGTGGCGCAGTCCCATCTATTTGAAACCAAGGTTCATCAATATCCAACATCTCAATTGATGGATTGATGTGGTCTCGCAACAGATTCAGATACTTTACTGAAGTGAGGTTACCGTCAATAACAAATGAGCCAATAAGTCTCGCTTATTATTCCAATCTAGACATCGAGTTTTTGAGGGTGCTGTGTTTGGATCAGGTTTTGAGCATGAGGATTTGTACGGAACCAATATCTAACGGATTAATGGAAAGGAAATTTTGTATTTTTCAATGGATAAATGCAGGATACTAACCAGAAGTTCTGATAGTTGACTTCATTATTTACGGTAAATGTAGCTCCATCAGTAAAATTATTTTATTTAAAATGTTTTCATTTTCATTTAACATATTAAATATTACTTCGCAAGAAATTAGTTCACTTTACTTTGTCTTGTTAGAAAAGCTCTTGATGGCTTGACATCTTGTATGGCTTATATTTAAATTCTTTCAGGATTTTGTACTCCGAACTGTACGATGCTCCAAAACGACTGGCTACATCACACAGGGTATTCAACTTCATGTCTTCTGTTAAAACGTGACTGACTTTATTTGTTTTTTTTTGAGTTTGTTAAAAATGTTTAGAATTGTTTTCGTATAAGGTATAGGCCTGTCAGGGTAATTAATTGAAAACATATCTTTAACTGTCCTTAAACTATTATTCTTGTGGTACCACATTATCATTGCCACCTTCTCATCTTTCTTGTAGTTACTTCAATAAAATGTATTTAATTTAAGATTCATGTATGAATAGAATATCAGAAATAATTGTCAAAAAAATATTTTTCTACAAAGCAACCTAATTTTATTATTAAGCTATAGGTACATCCTTCACTACTGTATAAGTAATTACCGGTCATGCCTCAAATTCATTGACAATTATCTTTTTAAAGTTGCACATGGGAAAACTGTATGTGTAATGACAAAAAGGAACCCGGTATATACATAGTTATATAAATTTAAAAGTGAAATTCTTTTTTAATTGCTTCAATGTAGTGAGGTGTTTGAGAAAAAATTAAAATTATTTTTGAAATACTTTCTAACAACATAAACATTACTTCTTTATCGAAAATGCAACTATAGAGGCTGCTCCTTCTAAGACAATATGCATTCCTAACCACTCCTTTTTCTCAGTATATTTAGCTTGCCATTATTTTTATTATCCTGTGATCTTATCTTCTGATCTACATAAGTTTTAGGAATATACATTATTAAGAAGTAACAGTAACTATTTTTTAAAAACTATAACGAAATTGTGTACAATAGTTACATGATCGAAAAAAATAATAAAAAATAGCATTGAGGAATCACGTCTTCAAGTTAATGCAATAACGGATATCTTTGCTCCACTTCTATGAAACAAAATAATGGTACGTTATTGCACAACAAGGGTATCTTCACACTCCAAACCTGAGTTTTATATTTATACATAGCAGAATTTACGTAAAAGTAAATAAAATTATTAACAGAAATCAAATGAAAGAGTTTTGTGATATCAATTTAGAATGTCCCATATATTAATTAAGATTATTTTGTAATCTCCTACCCACTGTTTCAGATTCTATTGATTACTTATTTACTTAAAAAAATAAGTACTATTAAACATTTAACTTATAGTCTACAGAACGCTATAGAGAATTACAGTGTCGCAAGTTACATGTGAATCACTAGCATACAAGTCAAATAAATATTGATAAAAATATTACGTGCATACAATCTTTTTATGAACCTCAACAAAAATGTAATATTTTTATTTATGCTTCAGTGCGCCGCCTAAAAAATTGAGGCTACTTCCGATCAATTTTCTCGATGCACCATTTGCTACCAGCCTTGCCAGTAACTCTAAATGTCCTTATATATATATATATATATATAAGAAAGGTTATATAAACTTCACCAGGAATAAAAGAATATATATATATATATATATATATTCTTTTATTCCTGGTGAAGTTTATATAACCTTTTTCCTTTTCAATATCTTGCTTTATGTATATATCTCGTTCAATGCCAAGTGTGTTTGTTGCTACTCAAGTCAGTTTACCAGACCCTTTATTTCGTTTGATTTCCTTTAGCATAATAATGAAGGGATAAACATTCAATTAATAAATGCTTGTTTGAAGTTTTGGAATTATCTCAAAATCGATATTTAAAACATTCGGCGTTAACGCACTCAGCGGAATCTGAAAAATATAGGCTTATTTTTGAAGTCTGTTTGTGAGTATTATTCCAAATTTCTCTCGCGTTAAAATAAGTGCACGCACAAGTTTCTGGTGTCCCTCGTGCAGAACCCAATATCATTTGTGTTCATGGCGTCAGTTCGTATGCTTCATAGCGATTACATTGAAATATTTAAGAAAATCGAGCCCAACTGTAAAATACGATCAGACGTCCTGTTTTTAACAGCGACAAACATGAAAGCTGGGGATAATCATCGCCAGATATATGAAGTATGAATGATAGTGAAGTGCGAAAATGGGAGCGATTATTTTGTGAACATCGGGACAACGTCCACGATGAATAGCGTTTTAATCATCGATCTGGTGCAGACAGTTGACACCAAAAGTCATGAAAGCAGGAAATTCACAATTTCCAAGTTGTCTTTGGAATTCCCACAAATCCCAAGATTCGTTTTATACATGAAGTTATGTAGAAAAATATATAATTCCGAAAATAAATGTGTTTTTGAACATTTTTTTCATTTTAACTGCTTACTTAAAAAATAACCCTCGTATAAGTTTTGCCGGTTATTACTCTCGCTGTAAGTCGTATGTGTTATATTGTGTAGATTGTTCAAGTTATCTTTAAACGTATGAATGTACTTATTGTGTACTTGTAAGATAATCAAAAATTTAATTTCCTTATATGTACTCTTTTGTAAAGTCTACTAGAGAGACTATTCTTTCTAATGTCATGTAATTACGATGTATTCTTATCATATATAATAAAAATATTGTAGTAGCAGTCCCGGTAATTAGAGTAGAAGGTTCGGTTCGATAAAGCTCGAGGAAGTTGGCACAACTTGTAGTATTTGTCTCATAATACACGACTTTGGAATAGTTATTAAAAATGCTAGTAACACAATTAAAGGATAGGATATCAATCCTTGATAATACGAAAATATGGGCCTCTGCATAAGGTAAACCTCTCGTCAGCATTTAGTGAAAAATATTAGATGATACTTAGCATTAGAAACTAACAGATTTTTAACTCTGACTACCATGTATCACTCAACAACACATTCTACCGGGCACAAGCCGCCGCGTGTATATTTTGGTATTCAAGTCGATTTCGTATAATTCGCTACGGGTTTACTGGAATAGCACGTTTTATATGAATTTTATGCGAGATATTTTATGTTGTACCTTAAAGAAATGTGAAAGTGGTCTTACTTCAAAGTTTCAATAAAAAATAAGTTTGTACTTTCATGCCTAATAAGGGAATGATTATATTTTTGTAGAAATAACAGCTAATTATTATATTCAATTTGTTATTATTATTATTCTGTAGAATCCCAATAAAACTAAGCAATGTTTACAAACAGAAAATAAAATTACAAAAAATATTGACTTTAGAGCTTTCATTAATATTTGGAATCTAAGTATCTCCAACAATACTTTGAATATTTTGTTAATATTCTGTGTTTGTCAAAAAGAGCATTGTAAACATAGAAACTCTTCAGGATAAATTTGGCATTTGGTTGTTGCTTTCTTGTTTACGTACAATGTACAATGTACAAGTTGTACAATGACTTTCCTTGCAGCTTTTCTATATCATTCAACGACGTGGTGCGTCTAACGGACGCAATATGAGATTTGGTTGGATACGTTGACGAAATTTTTCGCAATGTTATAGTCCACGATTGCCTCATTTTACCTTCAACTCCCCCCAAAACTTTAACCATAGTGCTTCCATCCTTCTACTTGAAAATAACAATAGCATTCCTCTCTTGTCCTATAATTTTTCCGTTTCTGACATTGTAAGCAGTATATTCTGTGCTATATCTTTCCTAATTCTTCTGAATGTTACTTGTTAGTGATTTTTTTTACTTAATGATTTCCCAGCCAGTTCTAGGCTTGCTTACCAATTATTTGTATAGACAGTCACTTCTTCATCCAAACATTCTTGTATTAATTCAAAGACAAACTTTGTTGCCACATGTATATCATTAATCTGAATGTCGCAAAAAGAATTTTAATATGATGGTGTATTTTTCAGCAGAGCTTGAAATGCCACGACGAAATTGCACCAGTGTCTCACTAGTCCAAACTCTTTCTTCCAGCAATATGACCCAATAAATTCATCAAAGAATGAATTTTGTAAAGTCTCTCTCCCAAATCAAATAATTCGATATAACAAAAGAGTTACATTCGAAGTAAAATTTCAAACCTGGTTCACAATATATGTGTTTGCCTGCGAATAGTATAAGTCACAATATCTCCAGTAGTCAAACAACGTCGATTTTATCTAAGTCTATCGATATTATTAATTATATATATATATAACTGAACTTCAGAAGGTTCTCGCCTCCAGCGCGGTCAACGCGCCGAGTCACCTTCTGTCAAAGTGGTTTCGCCTCTAGCGTGGTTTACACGTCGAGTCTTACGACGGAGGCGAAACGTCGAGATCCCACCTTTCTCTTTTCGTCTCTTTCTTTTCCTTTTTTCTTTTTTCTCTCGTATCTCCCCTCCACCTTCCCCCTTGTCTATATTTATTTCTCTTATTCTTTTCACCTTTCTTTCTATTTTACGTCCCCCGCCGTTTATCATTTTTCTTTTTCCTTTTATCTCTTTTTCTTCTTATTTTTCTTTCTCCGCTTACTCTTATTTTTCTTCTTATATATATCTCATCATGACACGATCCAATTCCGGAAGTAGTTCATTTATTAATAACTCTGGCCGTGCAAGCCTACGTATTCATACTCCTAAATACTTATTTGAAGCAATTTAAGTAAAAATATTAAGTCTTGGCATAATATTGCCACAAAAAGAAAGCTGTTAAAAACAGCATACATGACCATTACGCAGACCACCATTAACGCACCAAGCCTGGAAATAAAGAACGTCTGGCTCCCTGTGATCAAAGAACGTATTAGCCGAAGATCGAAGGAGAGAAGGAAGCCGAAGGACAGAAGAATAAGAAGCATACGAGAAGGATTAGTGGAATACACAACCGTTCATAAGCAAAAAACCGGTCTATTGCGCATTCCCTTTTGTGCAGGAAATTGTAGGTTAAATATAAGTTTAACGCACTAATTTCTATCCCCTCTCTTAGCCTAGTTGTTAAATCAGGTGGAATACGAATATCGACTAAGAACAAAACGAATTCGATCCCCATACACGACAAGTTTCACTAATTAAATAGGGAAGACAAATTCGTCAGTCAAAAAATCATCTACCAGGGGGCAGTAGACGAACGGGCGAAACGTCGGTCTACAAGTTCAACAAACGATGGAAATAGCCCAAACAACTAATCTAATTATTAAAAACATTAAGATCATTATTAGCGAATATAATGAGTATATAAAAAGTTAAAATATTGTAAATATTAAGGTAGTAAATAAATAAATTATTCCCAAAATATAAGCTTGGAATTTTAATCGACTTTAACATACCATTTAGGAATCATATTTACACAACATCTACGTTTTTCCTATATCTATCACGTCATTTTAATTGTGTTTAATTGCATACTTCAACATTTAATTGGATTTTGTTTGATGTCCATCCTTATACTGCTCAACTCATTTAATTTAACAACGTGTAATGGATACTATATTGACAAAATCACTTTTTGGCAACCATTATTTATCTTCGCTGGCGTTACCAACATTTAATTTAATACCCGTTTTTACTTCAAAGGTCAAAATGAAAATATCTGCACGCACCTACGCAACAAATATACAGGCGAAATGAAAAAATGTTTCGACCGTTATTCCAAGCTCTATACTTATTACTAGAGACCGGATTATATGCAAAGTCCATATATTTTATTTTATTTATTTATTATATTTTCCGTCTATATGTAGATGTCTTACACTGATTAAAGTGAATTACCGCTAATTAAGTTTAATCGGTGTAATACATCTACTTATAGACGTAAAATGTAACAAATAAATAAAATAAAATATATGCACTTTGCATATAATCCGGTCTCTACTTATTACATTATCATTAATAGATTTATTCATTTGCAGATACTCTCCTAATACTGTCATTATTTTCCATCTGAATCTATTTTTATTATCATTCTGTCACAAGTAATTAAATTAGAAGTATTTTTCATTAAATTTCGCTTTTTCGTTTCGTCGCTTATTTACTATCGCTAACGCTATCCAGGTATATAGAACTATAGTATATATGTTTCAATATTATTTATTTTTGATGTGCTATATTTTGTAATAACTTTTGGACCGGGGTAGGTACAGTTTTGCTAAATTCAAAGTATTTTACTATCACGAAATAATATGCTTATTAATTTTCAACATCACAAAGTGTCAATATATATTGCGTAAAGAACTGCACATACTAATTTTAGTTGACAAACAAAAAGTAATTACTACGAGGTGGAATTTATAATACTGGTTGGTTGGCGCATGAGTAGTGGCATTAACTGGTCTGTGCCACTAAGGTTTGGAATTTTTTTTCAAACTGAGAAGTTTCAAAAGCCATGCGAAACTAGTTGGGTATTTTCAAAAATTGGCTACGTATAGGGGAATTTTCAGTTACGTAGTTATTCTAGCATCCTGTTAGATAACGAAGGGGGCTCTGACGTCCGAATATTGGCAGTGTAATCATTAATTACACAAACAGGACGAAATTTCTATTGTTGGGGAAAGCAATGGGAAACTACCTTAACCAAGCAATTATTTCCCAAGAGTAAGAGACCTTTGATGAAGTGATCGTCAACCTTCGATGACGGGGATGGCACAAATAGAGGAAGTTATTCTATTCTAGTGATTTACTAAAGCCAGATTAGGCAACAACTTTTAAAAATATTGTATCGAAAAAGTTGTTAAAAGTGCAGAGATATTTACAGAACATAACATTCCACATAATATGTTAGATCATTTAAATGAATTTGCCCAGATGCACAGATAGCAAATAAAATTATAGATGACGAGTCATCGGATATTTCTTCAACAAAGATTTAGTGATTGTGGAAAGGATGATGTGGAGCCTTAATGTAAGAGATAAATTTTAATATCCTATCAATACATCAGACGGCAGCTGAAAATGTATATAATGTTATTGCATCATTTTTTAAATGAATATTAAATTAATTATATAGATAATTTGGTCGGGCTACGTGGCGATATAGTAAATGTAACAACTCGCATCAACCACTATTCAAAAAAATTGTGTCCTGGATCTGTCGCATATCATTTCCTCTACTTTATGTACCGAAGTTGGACCGTAATATTTTTACGTATTTTTAGTACAGTTGATTTTAAGCGGTAAAATATGTTTTTGCTAAAATAAAGCAATGTAAATTGTTGTAAGTTGCTTGTTAAACAAGATGGTTAACGTTGCAGTGCTTCATAAGTAAAATTTTAAAACAGCGAAACATTTTTAAGGTGAATTTTTAATTGAAAGCACGTGAAATTAATACTTGTCAGCCTTAAAAATCCTACCATTAAATTGTATTCAGAATTTTTTAATTATGTACTTTCCTTTAAAACAATTTTAAATACTGAATTTCAAACCGAAGAAAAAATATGAGGCAACAAGTATCACGCATCTAGTGACTTTTTGATTGCTTATGAAAACATTGACGTCATGGTTTTAACTGGGTAGTCATTTGATGTAAATGCACAATGCAATGGCTCCAAAAATCATTACAATTCGATCTTTGCGCGTAAAGCTGCTCAAATTCATCATAGTTTGTGCACTTACAGTAATGGGTAAAGGAATGGTTAGATAATGGTGTCGAGACCTTCAAAGTGACTCCATAAATGCACGTGATGAACAAGTGAGTGGCAGGTCCAGTATCAAGAGCGATGCAATCACGCAACAAATGAACAAAACATTGCGATCTGATCGACAATTTACGATAACTGCTCTATCTGATGGATTTCCTTATGTGTGGCACACTATTATCTATGAAATTGTCGCGGAAAGGCTTGCACATTACGTATTATATACAAAATGGTTACAGAAAATGATAACCGACCAACATAAAAAGTAAAGAATAACAAACGGACCAACGCTTTTGGACTACTATCGACTAAATTGAGATGATTTGTTTTCCCACATTGTTATGGGCGACAACCCCCAAAACTTAAAATATTCAAATTCTTACTCTAGTAAAAATATTGTGGCTACCGTTTTCTGTGACAAAAAAGGCGTTCTGTTGCAATAATTACAGTTGACATGTACTGCGAAACGCTAACCAAGCTGAGACGTACTATCTAAAATCTACAGCGTGGGAAGTTGTCATCTGGGATAATCCTTGTCCCGCAGAACGCCCGTCCTCCCACCGCTGGCTGTATCAAGAAAAAGATAAATATTTCAGTTAGAAGTTCTCGATCATCAACCCTACAATCGCGATCTTGCACCCAGCGATCTTACATTTTTTTGGATTCGAAACAAAGGCATGGTGGAAAATAGTTTGAAGACAACGAGGAACTTAGACTGCCGTTATCAGCTGGTTCAATTCCCGGGGGCAAACTTTTATGCAGAGGAGTTAACGAAGTTAAGACAGTGTTACGAAAAGTGCTTAAAAGTAAACGGCTTTTATGTGGAAAAGTCAAGTAGGTTTGCAAAAAACTAAAATCCTCAATAAAAACATTTTTTTACGGATATAATTGTTTTTATACACGAACTAATCTTACTTTCCAAAATTGCCTACTACACAGCTTATATTCAAGAGTTTCTAATATTTTAAAATGTCTTTCAAGTTGCTGCACGAATAAAAAATAAATATTTATAACTGAATATTGCAGGTATTCGGTACAAAAACGCTGAACACTTGCTACCATTGGGGAACATGTTTTTCGGAGCAAAGCGCATAACAATTGATTCCCCAATTTCTCTTCAACAAAAAAGTGAAAATCCCAGTGCGAAACTAATTAAAATTAAATAAAATGTACTTTTTGAAATTATTAATAAAGTTATCACATTTGCAGTTTCCATTTTATTACTAACCTTTAATTTTGAACTGTACCTCGTATCAATTAACCAGTGTTGCTTGTTTTTAATACCTGCCTTATTAATTTGCAGTTTTAAGTTTCCAACGATATTTGCTTGTTAACGTCGCTACTTACTCCTTTTGAAAACGTAATAACATTGCGTAATATAAATCAATACTAATTTTAATTATTACGTAAAGCATTCATAACTTAATTGATGCTCGTAATAAAATTGCACTAAATTGATCTTATGCAAGAATATGGTACGGGAAACAAGCCACCAAATATTAGCTGAACGAGGATGAATAGATGGAGTTAGAAAAATTGGTAATGCATACATTGCGGCGTTAAATGAATGATCAAAGAAGTTGTAATATTCGCATATCAAGTATATTTGTAAAACAACAATTCGAAAAAAATATACAAAGTCATGTCTACTTACAGTTTAATAATAACAATGTCCTCCTTGTATATGTGTGTATTCTATGTATAAGTTTTTAATCCTGTATTACTCCAAATTTCTCTCTTATTGTTCCGAAATGTTCACGTACTTGTCTTATTGCCTTTCACACGTTATAATTTCGTATCGCATATTGATCAAATACACATCATAATAGATTTGAACATCACCAAGCTGGTTTACTTTACTCAGCACTTTATCAAATGTAAGAAGTTCATTTTTATAAAAAAAACCTATGAATTAATAATATAGAATTCTTGTAAGATTCATCATAATCAACAATTACCAGAAGTATACTTTGACGGGGTAACTTGTCCTTTCTCCTTGTATTCTTTTGTGGTACGATAGATAATAGACTGACACTCTTAAAAATAAGATAACATTATAATGATGGCGAAGTATTATAACACCAACCTATGGTGCTTGATATTTTTGCGATAATAGCAGTAATTCTCGTTCAGGGGTTATCCATTCGAAGTTTGTTGAATATACTCAATATATTCTGCTTCTCTATCAAACATAGATGTCCTAAACTCAAAAATGTTCGCCTTCTCGGCGGAGATATTTGAGTTTCAGAAGTAGTGCTACTTCGTCCATATTCACGAAAAACGTGAAAATGTTTTACACGGGGAATATGTCAGCCGATTAGTTTTCAGAAGAACTTTTCTATTATTACAACGCAAATTTAGAGAGAAAAATTAGATATAAACGTATTCAGAACGAATACACGACCTAAACGTCAATGAGTTATTGTAATAATATGGCGGCCGGCAATATATTAAGTATCCCTAGTGTAGTTTTGGCTGAAAACTGATCAACAGTTACCCTACTTTTTGCGCTTCAATTGAAAAATAGAATATAAATGAAAACGATTACTTTCTTCCATATCCCGTATACTTTCAATATGCCTCCAGAATGTTGATGAGTCATGTCATGATATGTATAGCCTATTCTTTTCTCCGTAGGATCCGCAGAAATTATAGCGCAGTAAAATCAAAAGCAGTTTTCAAGAATCTCTGTCATCAGTGGTTGCTGAAATGTTCTAAATATGCATAAAGCATGTAATATAATTAGCTTTACTTATGAAGAGGAAGTAACTGATCATGATTTAAATTAATTCTTTGGGCCATAATTTGGGGACTTCTGCTATAGGACAAAAGCAACTGTGCAATCAGTTGATTACATGCAATTTTCTTTCTTTCCCAATATCTGTAATTAATTATTTTATACATGTTATACATCAATTGGTCAATAAATCGATTGGTTATTACAACGATTGCAAACACAGGTATCGCAGTAAACTCTACACCAAACAAATTAATAATTTATTCGAAACCCAGTGTTTCGCGACGAAATTTCATATTACTCTATATTTGTATTATAAGCTAGTTTAAATCTCATATGATTTCACATAAATATTTATATACATTTAAATTTGCTTATTAAGACGAATGTTTAAATTATAGGAACACTTTATACTAAAACAAATTTTATTACTTTTATAGTACTGTTCAATATTCGCATAAACTGACTTTAATATTAAGTAGTCTGTGATCTGAATAAATATAGTTGATGTTTTTTAAAAATGTCTTTAATATTGTGTTGAATTTCTTACGAAAACTTGTTCACATAAGGCAATAGTTTATTTCTTCTAGTATCTAGTAGTAGTAGTAATTTCAACCAAAATAAAATTAGAAATAGGTCTTTCGAGATAAAGATATTCCTTTGCGAAGGAAAAAGAAAGCTGCGAAGGTTATAATATTATACGCAGTAAACGACAAAAGTCGCCTTCAAAAGTTTGGCCAATACAATATTTATTCAAAACCTCTCTGTAAATTTATCTTTAAAAATTTTATATATATCTGGTTTGAGATAAGTGAAATAAATTCCATTACACATAAGTTTAGAAATAACATTTTTAATAAAAACAAATTGTTAAAAGCGAGCGGGATTGTAAATTATTCATTATGTACTCGTACATAAGACTGGGCGTCTACATTGTTAACAAGAAAACATCGACTAGTTGTTATAATTTCACCGATATCCAAAGTATTTTATTACGTTCTATTCATTAATTCTTATTGTATTATACTATTTACTGTATATTTTCTTAAAGAGGTTTGCGAACACATATGCTTAAAAATTGGTAATAAATATTAACTCTGAAAAATTAATCTAACTTGCTTACGTTAGAAACCGCATATCTAAATCAAATTCCTTGGGTCCTATAAAGTAAGAAACAAACTCAGATGAGAGTTTGTTAATTTGAATAAAGATACTTGCTTTAAAATAAATAAATAATTCATTAAAATGTTAGCTTCCCTCTGAAGTCTGTGATGAATTTAATACGAAATACATTACGATTCATACCGTTCTCTAATAAAAATGGAAATTTGGGTTTTGAAATATGTAACACATCCACAAATAAACAAACGTCCGTGCCTCAAGAAAAATAGCACGGTTTATACATATTGACGAATGACGAAAAACGGTTTCAGCATGAATGCAGACGACTGATAAGTAACAAAAAGCAAGTAAGATTAGAATGGTTAAGTTCAGGATGGCAAAAAATCTACGAAATTACTTAGTAACATGCAATTAGCAAAAAGATATTTAAGAGATGCAGCTGTAACTACGTATTGAGATGAATATGGACTTTCTACTATTTAGAAGAACAACATTCATGATGTGTTGCTCTTATATATTAGGAGACGCTATTGCGTACAGTGTTGTTCAAATTGTTAGCTGTATTGATATGTTAGTAATCTTGTCAGTACATACATACTTCATGCAACTTTACAGTTTTTCGATTATTTTAATCCTGATTGTGCATAATTAATTAATTAAGAGATGGCGTACAAAAGATGAAGTGGGATCATTGGTCGGCAAGGGCAACCTCTTTTATGGCAACTGTCAAAATTTCAAATGTTTACTGTCAATAATTGTTGTTTAAGAGTGTGCTCTGTGTAGCAAGTGAGGCGGTTTCGCAAAAATGGATAAAACCGAATTTCGTGCAGTGATAAAACACTTCTGGATAGCTAGGAAGACGGCCACGGAAATTCGAAATATTTTGCTGGAGGTTCATGGCGGATGTATTCCATCATTTTCGACCATCTCTGGATGAGCGAGTTCAAACGTCGCCACACAAGCGCAAGTGATGAACTACGCAGTGTTTGCTCAGAAACCACTACCGATGATGAAATGGTCGACAAGTTTCATGATGTAGTGTTAGCCGATCGCCGATTGAAACTGAAAGAGATAACAGGCATCTCAGAAGAACGCGTTAGCCATATCCCACCCGAAATTTTGGGTATGAAAAAGCTTTCGGCGCGATGGGTACCGCAATCACTCACACCAGAGCAAAAACGAAATCGGACAACTGTTTCGGAGGAGTGTCTGGCCAGGATCCAACGCAATCCAAGAGATTTCTTAATGTGTTTCGCAACTGTGGATGGGACTTGGATCCGCCACTATATACCAGACACCAAGGAACAGTCGAAGCAGTGAAGTTTACCAGGCGAATCGGCTCCAAAGGAAGCAAAGCCAGTTCCATCGGCCGGAAAGGTCATGGTGACCATTTTTTCGGATTCCCAAGGCGTGACTCTCATCGACAATCTGCAGAAGGGAAGGACGATCACATAGCAATACTACAGCGATTTATTGACCCGATTCGATGCTGTATTGAAGCAGATATGACCTCGTTTGCAGCGGAAAGTGTTTTTTCACCACTACAATGCGCCGACTCATTCATTCCGCATCGTCGTGTCCAAATTGAATGCGTTGCGCTACGAATTAGTCTCTCATTCTCCATATTTACCGGACCTAACCCCCAGTGACTTTTCCTGCTTCAAAACCTAAAAAAATTACTGGGAGGAAAGAGATTTGCCTCAAATGAAGAGGTCATCGCCGCTACAGATGGCTATTTTTCAGACCTCGAAACATCCTACCTGTCCGACCGCTTGAAGAGACTGGAGCACAGTTTGAAAAAGTGTATTGGTCTTCGAGGAGACTACATCGAAAAATAAAAATAAAAAACCACACCAATACCGCGTTTTTCTTTTCGATTCCGGAAATATTTCACCCTCGTATTCGCCTTTACACTGAAATCTTTTCGGGAGATACAGGCATCTATATTAGTTCGATATATAGAATAGAAGAAGATTAAATATCTAATAGAAATAAATCTCTTGATTCATCTTGCGCGTAATTGGATTGGTTAATCGGGTTGAAGTTTGAAATCGCTATTCAATGAACACACCACCAGCAACGGTAAATATAACATTTTAAGTGTAACACACACAGTATTCGGTAAAGATTCAATTTCAATGAAAAAGTGTATGGCGTATAGTTCTTAAAAGTGTGGACATATGTATATGTATACATTATGTAAACCAAATAAGATGTTTACAAGGAATTGTTTGATACCTTTCAAAGGTTTTGTAATTCATTTTTATCTGTTTAAGTAACGGAAATATAGACTGTAAATGATATTCTAGATTCTGTATATCTCACTTCTACTGACTCAAATCCTGTTATCTATTTCAACGACATTGTTAGTTTTCGTTGCAATACCCGGTATATCATAACTTAGATGCGATACGATGGTGTACTGAAAACTAATGGCTTTACGACTATAACTTTTATAACAAGAGAGACGGTCTCAAAATTGCTTTTACATTTACCGTAGTTATTGGGGACTTATACGGACAAGTGATTACATCTATGGATGGTGCACACATTGTATTAGCGTTTCATACTCGTATTTCTAAAATAATAAAATCATTCTTTCGTTGTCATTTCATTTTGTTATAACTTTATAATACGAAGAAATATTTATTTTGCCAATTTGGGAATGATTTTTTTCATTTTATTGTGTTTAAATCATTAAAAAAGGACATAAAAGGTATAGGAACGTCATCTGTTAATTTTTTTACAATAAAAAATAAAGATGGGAAGATATCCGATAGAAATTTAGAAATCATCACCGTAAGAATAAGACTTATTTACAAAATCCATTCAAACACGGAAAGGATGTATTAAACTTTATCAAGATAATAAAGGAATACTGCGTTAATAGTAGGAAAATAGGGATGAAAATATGTTGGTGTATTTGGAAAAGGAGCGTTCCGCGTTTAATGATGTAGTGTTCGCGAATTCAGAAAGGTCGTTCGGATCATATTCACCCACTTGGTTTTTAGTTAACTCTTAAAAACGGCATTCTTATTTATAAACAATTTATCGCCAGATTTCCTAACGACGCTTTAAGGTAATCTACTGTACTTAACACTCCATGTAATGACAGCTTGGTGTTCTCTAATTTGGAAACAGCATCTAAAAGAATTAAATAATTTTCGGAAATTTTCTCTATTTGGGTATGGAATTCGGTATTTGAAAGCAATCGCTGGCTTATTGAAATTGCTTGGTCTTGTCGCGGATTTAAATTTAAGATACAAGGTTAATGCGTAAAAATGTGCCATAATATAAAACGGCCTTAGGCCACGTTCGTCATCTCGTCAATACCGGCTGTGGTGGCTGAGCACTGCCCGGATAAGACTGTTTAAACTCACGAACGCGGTTTGGAGATTTAACAAACATTTTTTGGTACAAACAAAGTGATCTACTTTTGGATAACTGTTTCTAATAAATTCAGCTCTAAGATGACATACATGGAGCAAACAAGTTACATTAAGCAATTGGGGGTAAGAGTGTAGCTACTAAGCTTTCCAGGTTTAACGAATCCCCATCTGTAACAAACATTACAAGCTGGGTTAAATATTGAACTACCCCAAAGGTATTTCTTATAATTTCTACTATCCTTTCCGCGTTTGTCTTCTGTAATACTCTACTACGTAAAAGAAGACGAAAGGATGCCTCATCGCTTGTTAAAACGCGCACTAACATATTTAAGATACAATTCTTTCTTGCATCCGTTGTTTCATTTACCGTCAGCCAATTTTTTTGATTTTTTAAATCTGCCTCTATTTGGTCTGTAATCGTGTTTTACACCCGATGAAAATTATACTGTAATTGACCTCTTGTTGTCTCCATTCTGGAACGTATTTCCTCCAAAACTATCGAAATTCTTCATTGTCCACAACATTTTGTAAAATGTTGCACACACTTAATGTATAAATAAAGTCATATAGAAATTTATAATATGGTACGTCACGTTGCGCATTTAACCGGTGTTGTTTGCTATTAACATACTTTTACACACAAAAATACTGCACGGTAAAATGTTAATATTAGTATATTCGTATCTGGAGACGTCTGCCATTGCGTTATTTCATATTGTTAGTTTATTTGCACGCGCATTTTTTAACACGCGCCAGAATATGCGTTTTATACGAAGCAGGTATTTCAAATAGAGAAATTTCTCGATAATTAAATATTATATTGCCAGTGTAGAACAATTAAAAGAAATGAAGAAACTGCCAGGCTTCAGAGTAGAAAGCGTAATGGTAGGTCCAGATCAATGACAGAACGAGAGATTTCCCTAAGAAATCGCTACCTTATCGCACCACAAATTACGGCGGAGTTCGGTTTACAACGCCGTTAGTCAGAAAGTGTGTCGGCAGTAGAACGGAGACTAACAAAAGCCAGCCCCCCTCAGGTTGTGTAGCAGTAAGAAAACCGCGGTTAAGTGCAAGTTGGAGTGGAAATGATTGGCAAAATGTGTTATGGACGGACAAATCGAAATTCAAATTATTTTGAAGTAAACATGGAGGAGGAAACATCCATACCATGGTTACTTTGGAGGCAGAAGGATTGGAAAATTAGTTGAAATAGATGAAAGAATCGCAAAAGATGTGCATTTGAGAATCCTAGAAAACTAAACGGTACCAACTGGATGTGAATTGAGGAGGGATTCATTTATCAGCAAAATAATGACCCTAAACACACCGCAAAGGTGGTTAAAGGTTTATATATATATTATATAAGACAAATCTTCTGAAGGAGTCGTATCTTTAATGGAGTGGCCGCTACAGTGCCCTGATTGCAACCCCATTGAGCCCTTGTGGGATCACTAAAATCTTGAGGTTCGGAAAAATCTTTGACTGGCAAAGCAGCATTCTGATATACTCTGCAAAAAGTGTAGAATGCTATGGATGAATCATATTTCGTGTGATTAACTCTAAGGATGACGTGTATTTGTCAAGCAATTATTAAAGCAAAAGCGGGTTACTTTGAAGAAACATTATAACAGTATGTATCTTACTGGAATGTACTATTTTGTCATAAATTTTTCACAAAAATTGTCTGTTTTATTATTTTATGTAGCGCGATCAAAATTATGAACATAAAAGCAAATTGGTTCGAATGTATTCTATTATTTAAAGTTTCGGCTCTTATGTTTAGCTGATTACATGCTTATTGTTATTATTAAAAACAGGATTAAAATAGAGCACTAAGTATTTATACAAATTGTACAAAACACGTTATATATTTAAAATCTAAAATGAGATACCAAAATTGATATTGACACAAATAAACATTTATCTATTAACCCTGGCTATTATTTTATTAACTTCGATTGAGTCGGCTGATACTTGTTGGAAATCGATATTGGACAATGGTCAGAGAAGTAAAACTCAACTTGCAAAATTTCCAATATATTTATCACAGTATTAATATGACATGTTTCGCTATCACTGTAGATTCATCTGTATTATTTCATTGTATCTTTTTATTTTCAAAAGGACTTTTGGGACAGCCTGTATTTGATACAAATTATATTTTTTTGTCAAACGATAAAAAAGTTCATAATTTATATCGTTTTATTTTAATATCATTCATCGAAGACTTACAATAATTGACTGTTTTTGTCATAAAAAGTTGTACGGTAAGCGATTAAAATATAATAGTATTATATGTAAAAATGTGCGTAATTAGCCACTTTGGTATTTGTCAAGCACGATAAATAATGTAACATATACGCTAGAATACTTGTTTCCGTCGTAGTATTGCCTTAATACAATAATAATACTGCTCGAATTACGTCCTGTTGATGCTGAAACAGTCCTTGTTTCTCTGTCCTTCTACCTGGCAACCCGCATCGTTCGATTGAAAGGAATTGCAGTCATTTTTTATATGAAATAAAATTGTCTAGTCATACGTCCGCAAATTGTCAAAATTTAATATTTTTGTCTTCAGTAAGAACCACTTGAGGTTGATGCAACAATTTCCGTTAAAACGCAAGTACAATTATTAGCCTCTATGAATATAGTGCGCTACCCAAACTTTGAACTCTCTCTTAATAGGTTCTATCAGTATGTATGACCTTATGACAGAAAGGCCGTATCCGATGACGGTAGTAAAAACTTCAAAATATTGCTTGGACCTGATCTAATATTGGCCATAATAATAAAAATAATAATAAGTAGCGTAAAATTAGTAGGTAATGAATTAATTATTCGAGAATTAATCTATTCGGCAGGTTTCTAACAAGACGAAAAACATTAATCCGGGAGAACGAGACCTTATAGTATGAACCACGAATTTCTATTGTAATATGTTTTACCTTGTTTCAGATCTCCTAGGGCATCAACAAGAACATCGCATTGTAAAGATTCCCACTCGGTCTTCCCAGCCAAACCGTATTGTTTAGCTAGATGACGCGCTATGGCATTGCTTTGGGCAACTGGTTTTCCATCGATCTCTAGGACTGGTAGCAAACCGAACGGCATTCCTGTAACATAGTACACATATGTTTCTTTCAATTACACATTAAAAGAAAATGAGCTCCTTTAAGTATTCATGTTATTGTTGCTACGTAAGATAGTTTTCATTCAAACCACGTTTTACCCATATATTTAATGCGCAAGGCGTGTATTTCATAGAAATAAAAGCACACATGTTTGTTTTAAATTACATAAATTTCATTTCATAAAACGTTTCTCTTTTAGTCACTCTTACAAATTTAACCAATTTTAATAATAATATACGTTTACTAGCTCAACTGGAAACACCCAATAACAGGACAATTACACTTGTACTAAAAATGAAATTATCTTCAGCTTCCACTATAAGCTATAATAATAATAATAATAATAATAAAGAGATCAATGGTAACCTACCCGGTTACAAATAGTCTCGGCAAAGAGAGGCAAGTTTCAGTGCCGTGCGGAGAACACCCTGGAGAGCTAAAGGGCGCGTCACGCATAATCGAGGACCCGTATCAAAACACCTTACTCATTATTATTCGACTCGTCGTGGTGCGTGCTTGACAGTATACACATACTTACAAGATGTCGCATATTAGGTGTGTTTCGGAAACGGCGTATTTCGAATAAACTAGAAAACGTAATAGCGAGTGTAAAGTGCGACAACTATTCGACGTGTACCAGCAGGTGGAGGTGTGAACGCCACCTATAAAGTATAAAACACTGTTCTGCAATCGGCAGCAAACGATACAATGAACAATTAATATTTGATATATGTAGGTGTTTGTTATATGTAATGTACCTTTCACTTTACTAGAACAACAAGGCATTTGTCTCCTTCTGGAGCAAGTATTCGGATTATACGTTACCAAGTCGTACATCGCCAAGAGACTTCATGCCATCTGTTCGTTACTATGCTGAAAGAAGAATTAAAGCAGAATTGAAAGACAAAAAATTGTGGTTATGTGTGGACAAAACAGCCGATCGGCAAAAACATTCTGTGGTGAATGTGATGTGTGGATGTACGTAAAATGGAAGAGTTTGAACCGTCATTCCCTATCTTACTTACTTCCAAAAGAGTTGCGAAATGTACTAGCGAGGCATTAAACAAATTTTAAGTTTCAACAACCCAACCTTTAATGTTTATAAGTGCCGCTATATGCTTTCCTTATGCCTATCTCTTAAAGAAGAGAGTGACAAACTGTTATATGTAATATGTAAAATCCATGCTTTAAACCTTGTGATGCAATTGATCCCTAAATGTTATCCACGAGTAAATGCATTAATAGCTCATACGAAGGCAGTATTTCTAAAGTCCCCAAAACGTACAGAAAGATTTCACGAACTGTGTCCTAAAGTGCCTGAGCTACCACGGCCGAATACTACGCGTTGACGAACATGGTTAAAGGCTGCGTTTTACTACTGCGAACATTTTTATGATGTAAAGAAGGTAGTTTTACAATTCGATCCGAGACACGCCAAAGTTATTAAGGAATGTCAAAAAATATTTCAAGATAGTCAGGTAAAATGTGATTTAGAAAGTATTCGCAAGAGCTAGTACGGACTAGCGGAGGGAAGTGAAAAATTATAAAACGATTCGATGTCGTTTGTGGATTCTATTCAAATTGAGGATGATGTTCACTCACACCTACGTACGACGGAAGGAGAAAAAAATGAAAGTGTAATAGGAAAATTTGAAAGTGTTATTGACAAGATTCAGATTTTCTCATACTAAGACAAACTTGTGAAGGTACATCGAAAGATCCATTAGGTTGTCATAAGGATTACTTTAAATTTGCAAATATAACATCACTCGAAGTGAAACGGTCGTTTTCATAATTAAAAAAAATTATTTCGCACGCCGTAGCCGTACTCATTTGACTGGAGTAAGTGAAGAAACATATTTAATAATTCTACAGTAAGTATTTCAGCACATTGTATGATATATTCTTTATCATTATTTTATGTGTAAACATTCCTGCGTTTGCATCGTTCATGCTGATTCATGAAGGTCACGATCATAAATGATGCGAGTACGTAAATGTTACTGAATACTCGCCTTGATACGACCGCTCGGCCCCTCCACGTTGTTCTCCGCACTGCAGTGTAACTTGTCTCACTTTGCCGAGACTACTTACAATGGACTCCAACGGTCCTCCTATGAACGTCCGTTATACCCGGGTGTCCAGTATATAAAACGAAGGCGATAGGTGTGAAATAACAATAATGTTTTGTATGAACGTTTATATTTTAAAACGCTAACTTAGGATATCGTACAGGCAGAAGTAATTTTATAATAAAGTAAAACACAATATATGAACGTACGTATGTATGTATATACAATATAGATATGTACAAATATTATATGTGCAAAATGCGTTTTTGTATAATAGAGAAGTACTTATTTAAGAAAATCTGTTATTTTTGTTTGAAGTGTTTTGAGTAGACTAGTACAACAAAAGTCAATACAACTTGTTTAAACTATCTAGAAAGTTCTTCACATGTCTTTGATATTGAAAAAGAATGAAGTTCTCTTAATTTTAGTGCCTCATTTGTTGATATGACTTCTATATCTGTTTCATCATCCTCACTATTTCAGGAAACTTCTTCACTGCATTCTCCCACTACTTCGTCAACTAACGCTTGACTAATAGCTAGATGTTCTGTAGTTATAACGATGCTGTCAACATTTATATAATTATTGAACTGAATGTCTTCATGTAGAAACATCTGCATCTTTAATAATTGACTTCATGGAAGATTATTTTCTGTGTCAAAATTATTGTTGAAAGCTTCTGAATCTGCATTTTTATTGCACCAGCGTGATGATCAATTTCTAATTGTGTCTGCTGACACTTTGGCCCATGAGTTGCGAAGAATTAAGATAGCATCTAAAATAGAAATTGAGGCATTCTGATCTGTTGCTTGCATCTCAAGGGTTTTTAAGAATAATTCTATTCAATATTCTTTTCTAAATGTTTGTTTTAAGCTCCAAATTATTTCTTGGTCCATCGGTTGTAAAACTGACATTAACTACGGCGAAAAAGATGCAAGTTTTATGTTGTTTACTTCTACATGAGGGTGGGCTTGGGAATTGTCTATAAGTAGCAGTATCTGGCATTTCACTTTATTTAATTGAAGGTTCCATTTTTCTCAGATAATTTTCAAAAATAGATTACGTCATCCACACCTTTTCACTGAATGTGTAATCTACAGGCAGAGTTCCGGTATGTTTGAAGCATCAAACCTTCGGAAACTTTCCTATTAGTAGTGGCTTTCTTCTTTCTGATCCCGAACTATTTGTACATCACAATTATATATTCTTTCGAAAGCTTTCCTCCAAAACATTTTTCACTTCGAAATTTGTGGTTTTTATTTAGTGTAAACTTATAAAGTATCCCCGTTTCATCTGCATTAAAGATATTGTCTCGTGAATATCTGTTATTAACAGATGGTCGGACATCTACAAGCCATTGGTAGATAGCCGTTTTATGAACAGAAACTGATTTGCCACTAACATATCTTACCGAACACTATTACATGCCGTTTGTTAAATCTCTCTGAAAATCTACTATTGCACTTACAATCATCACCACTTAATTTTCCAAATTTTCGGTGATTGTAACATTGTCCCACTCACTGGAATATTATTCGCTCTCTGCTGCTGAAATCATTTGAATAACATTGCATCCAAATCTGGATGTAACAAAGTACGCAGTTTTTTGTTCTTAGCATTTTTATCCCAGTGGTCCTTAATTTTTGTGATTCACCCATATATTTGATACTATTTTATTTAAATGTAAAGTACACATTTAACTTTGCCATTTCCCACTTTCATTTGCTTCAATAACTTTTAACTTTTCATTTAATGAAAATGATTTGCGATTTTTAATATGCCTCTCCATTTTACCTGAATGTTATTTATTAAAGAGCGCACACAAAACTGAAAACACCAGCTCAAATAATGTTTAAATTTTAAAGGAAGTGACTAATTTTATTGTATATATTTAGGGAAATTACCAAAAGACGCTGTTTATAATGGATTTGCTGTAATTTTATAGTCCATTATAATCGAAAGTTCTAAAAACTTTTGTCTATTATATCCCAAAAGTAAGATTTTCAAATATAAAAATTTTAGCGTGAAACATCTTTTGCAAACATTGAAAGTCGAACAACATGAAAATACAACGTTATACACTAGGGTGACAGAGTAAAATAGACATAACATTTTACAATAACGTATTAATAATTAATATATTTCTAGAGAATACAATTAATACTAAGTTGATCCACCTTCGTTGTTGTATAAATCTTCGAGCTTGCTGTATAAGTCGTCGACGCATTGTTTCTATTATGTTAACTCGCCAATTGTTTCTTGGGGTATTCATCTTTGACTTCTAGATCCTCTGACCATCAACTTTAATTGCCAGGTTTCCGTGGTCTCTTTGCCATCTTCTGGTAAATGATATGCCACATATTTTTTATGGAATTCATATCAGGCCATAGCAACGTCTAAATATCTTGTGCGTTTTTTTACACGGTTGTTCTACGGCCCCAATAACAAGAAGCCCCATCCCCCATGAATATTCAAATTTCTTTGGGAAGAATGTCATTGTCAAAAACTGGTAAGTCCCTCTGTGAGAATATTCACATACTTCTCATTAATATTCCCATCGTACATAATCAGCTCTGATCTTTCACCATATCATATTGTCCCCCAAATCATAATGCTAACACCACGATACTTTACTGTTTGCTGCAGAAATGTGTCTTTTAACTGATGCAATGAGTGCCTCCAGACCCACATACTACCACTCTCACTGAATGGAGAATACCTGCTTTCATCAGAAAAAATTACGTACTGCCAAAGGTTGTCAGGTTTTGCGTTTTGCTTGCATTCCTGTTGCCTATGTCATTGTTCGTTTTGTTGAAACGGTGTAAGAAGGAGCTTCTTTCTTGCCACTCGTTAATACAACTCCATACTATGCTAGTACTACTGAACAATATGTTCGTTAACTATTTTTCGCGGATTTTTTTATCGTTTCTCGCACGAGCGCCCTTTTTCCCTTTTAAGACGTACCTGGTAGACTCGGCCTTGCTCGTGCTGTCGTTTTATTACTTCCTCGGAATTGTACAATTACGCGTTGCGATCCACCTCGTTCACTATGCCCTACAGTACACCCACGGGTGAAATTGTCGACATCGACACCACCTCTTGCACGCGGCATGACTGACGCAATATTAAATTTTGCCGAAATTCGTACAACTAAATATCCATACGCAGGTAATTGTCCTTCGTTCCGAGAATTTCGGCTATCTCCCATTTTCGCATTTTCTTACGGTGTCTACTTTGTCTTACTCTGTCACTCTAGTATGTATAAGAATTGTGTTGTCTCTTTGTTTTTAATTGTCCGGATTCTAAAAAATCTCTAATTAACGTGCCCTCCTCAAAATCATCCGTTTTGGGAGCGCGGTTTTTCCGTCTAAAAATGGTTTATAGCTTAATATTTCCACCTACTTTAGTTATTTATTGTCACTTACATCAACTATTTCAATGTTGTTCGTTATAAAGTAATTTTTTTAAAAGATATCTTTTGAAGAGCAATCTCCACATTCTAATTTTGCTTGCTTTTTATTTTATATGTTAGTTTTAAATGGCTTTTAAACATACCCTACAGCCCTACTAAGATTTTAGTAGCCAACTAAAGTTAATAGAATCTTAGTAGCTACTAAATGCATCTATGAATACGACTCTTCTTAGTAGCATCTTAGTAGAATCTTAGTAGCTACTAAGTCTGACTATGAATACGGCTGATGTAGTTTAAGTGGACCATAATAAGTGAATATAAACTTAACATAAAGATTTTTAACAAAACAAAAGAGGTAAGTATTAACACCTAATCGACGTTATTTTAACACTTTTGAGATGAAAGTTTTGATTATAAAATATAAATCTTACTTCTTTAAGAAATATAAACAAAAAAAACATTAAATTTAGTTTGCATCGGTTTGCTACAATGTTGACTATTTTTTATTACGGGTATTTTAGTACGGTTATCGTGAACAACTTAACTATCTAAATACTGTTACTTTTTGGTATAATTCACATCATTGATTGAAAGTATAGTTTAATTCAATATTAACTAAACGTTCTTTACAACATTGTAGAAGTTGTAGTTGCATTTAGACATTAATTTGTGACTTTCACATAACGTTGAAGTAAAAGTGTAAAACAATAAGCTTGAAATGTTAATTATTTAATTCAACGTTCACTAAATGCTTCTTCATGACGTTATTGTGACTGCACAAAATAACGTCGCTTCCGGAGATTTCGTAAACCAGCACTACGTTTACTCTTAATTTGTAACCTTTTGTAACGAAAAATTTCAGGCGATTTCACGTATAGAATGAACACCGAGTTTTTAATAATAATAGTATCCTTTATTGCCCAACAAAAAATAGTTTAATTTACAGGACAATGTGTTCATAAGTCAATGTTAACAGACTTGTTATTCGAGTCACCGTTGCTACCAAGGCGTTTACACATCCAACGTCTATTACGTTTGTTTACCTGGTCGTTAGACTGCACTGCAAGCATACTTGATAACTGGAAATAATGTTACAATGTTGTGAGTCATGCTATCCCCACCATATTTACGAGAATTTAGATCATAATAGATGTTTCTAGGTAAATAATTTTGGTGTGTATAATAAGCAATTCTATAACGCGCGTGTGAGGCATATAAAATAATAGGCATATTAACCTCTTACTTTATATGCCTTCTTATTTTAGTTTTTTTAAATCTTTAACATAATAGAATTGATATGAAACGTTATATATATATATATACGTATTCGATGGTTTTTCTTTTAAACATCTACAAAAGAACGTAGAAATAAATTCTACTAAGAGAAATCAGAGAGTTCTAATTGCACTTTGCCTCCAATTACAGCAAAGCATAAACGTTAAACAAAGAAAATTTAAAATAAAAACGTTAACAAAATTTGAAAAAGATGGCAATAATATTAGTAAGGAATTTAAATTACGATTTATATGACGTTGATGTTGTGACAGGTTACTGTTTGACGTAATTTCATATATTGTTTTAAAATGATATTTAATGCAACATTACTAAAACATTTTTTATAACATTAATACAACGATAGCAAGTAACGTCGTTTCCTAATATAATTGAAATCATTGGTTACGATTATACGTTGATTGGACGTTTCCTTGGCATTTGGTAGCAATATGGTTATAAAATTAATGTTGTTTTTTTATCATGTAACGTGTATTCAATCACTACAATGCTGTAGCAACAGCTATTTAACTAATGCGTTCCGATTGGGATTGTGTTCGCGATATGTCACTGGGTATGTAAAATTCTAAAATTTCTTAAAATCAATCACTCTGCGCGCAGATGTGTGATTACTTCTGAGAACGTTTGTTTTACACTGCTTGAATTACAAAGCCGCCTTACTAACAATAAATATTGTTGTTTCCTCAGCCTCTGGAGTAGCCGTACTATTCATTTGCATCATTATTAGGTTAAACAATAGCAACACAAAACATTTTTTTCCTAGCAAGTTTAACGTAAAATTTGAAACATTCATAATCCAAAATTTACTAGAATAAATCTATTAAAGTTTATATATTCAACACACCCTAATTGTACCGAATTAGGTGATTTCACTGCAGTTAAAAGAATGAAGAATGTGTACCAGTATTTTAATTTTAAACATGGTTGTATTTCATAAATAAGGAAGAGGTATATGCATATTTATGCATAAACACGTTGCATTTCAAACTTAGTTATAATGCATACATATATCTAAACATTCCTTCCGGTTATTTTAGAATAGTGTGCACTCGTTATGTTTTCAACAGGAGTAAGTTTATGATTCTAAATTTAAACTGGACACGTAACAGAACACCAATGTTGTTTGAGAGCTTATAACAGGATTTATGTTAAATTTATCAAGAAGCTTTTGCATGTCAAAAGTACTGTGCATTTTTTGGGCACTGCGTTTTGAAGTCGAGTGAGTTGTACTAAAAAAAATAAGTACCGATTTTGGTATTTCTGATGACAAAATCTTATTGACCAAATTAAGAAAAAAAACGAAAATAATCAAATAGTTAAAGAAAAATTCAAGACATTATTGATTAGTTATTAGTAAGGTTCGCAAAGGTAGTGGCAGACCACCGGCTCGCAGCGAGGTGGCTGATATTTTGATAATACCATGCGCCCTATGAATAAAAACATTACCATGTACATATTTAAGAGGGGAGGAACCCAACAATCACGTAAAGAATAGCAGCCTGCAAATATCAATTCAGATCGTCCGGCGTCATCGTATTTTAGTAGCAAATAGAAATAATTTTTAAAAACTACTGCATGGTGACTAATGGTCAAAAGTTTAATTCAAAATATCGAGATTTCAAATACTTTGTTGCCCAACTAATGAAATAAATATCCAATTACAAGGCAAACATAATAAATACACATACGTGAAACTAGTTATCTAGAAGTAAACACAAAACTAACAAAAGACAGGGTTAATCAAATTACAATACACATATAATTAAATTACAACATACTATAACTATCCACACCCACAAGTACTTTAACAGTAACTGATAAAATTTCACCAGTTATTAAAAAAAAATGTGGAAATAGCAATAAAATAGAATTTAGGCTATGCATAATGCCTCTGCGGTTTACATAATACCAAGAAAGATGGTAAGCAGCAGGTATGTATGTATATCTAACTCACAAGTATTCACACAGTTGAAGCCATAACATATTCTAAATATTGGGGACCAGCAATGTTTGTTCTTGGTGTATGCAAAAAAATACATTTGTTTGCGTGGATTTCAGACGTGGAATAATGAAATTGATATGACTTAACAGTTCAGAGACATCTAGATAATTATTAAGCGAACTAAATAGTGTAAGTAAGAGTGAGTTTTCACTCAGCTTGTTTTCTACATAGTTCTAAGACTAAATAATCAATATTAAATATCCCAAGAGGGTATTGTGACTGAACCCTTGTATCGAGTACGTATTAAATTTTTTTAAGTATAAGAACTTTAAATTCCCTCTTTTCTGTTCCAGAAGATGCCTGATAGATGTACATATATAGGTGACCAAACCACGGTCGTATACTCGAGTTTAGATCGAACAAAAGCAAAATAAAGATGAAGAATGGTTATTATAGAAGAAAATGGCCGCATAAGACATATGATGAAACGCAACATGCTCAGCGCCGATGTACAAATGCTAGATATATACTCTGTAAAGGTGAGTTTTGAGTCGAAGATGGCATCTAGGTTAATCATAGAGTTTTTCCTAGATAAAGGAGATCCAGCCAAGTGATAAGTGATAAATATTTGGTATGCAATAGGGATTTTTTTATTTTGAAACAATTAGAATGGGGAAAACCTGTCAATAGTGCAAACCATAAATGGAAAAGGCGTTGCAAAAAACTGTACGCCGAATTTGTAATGCATTTAGTACTTGTAATGAGCATTTCTAACATTTCATTCACTAACTCCCAAAAAGCATAGTTTCGTAGGTTTTGGGACAAATGTAACCTTAACTGGAGACAACTGGATCAACATTGCGAAATTATTTACCACACATCTAATAGAACTTTGATTTCTGGTGTATATGTACGAAAAAAGCAAAAACAAAAATATCCAATAGTAAAATACCGATCGACAATCCTGGAATGTGTAAGTCAATGAATGATTAGACATTGTGAAGCACGTTAGGTAGTCATTAAATCTTCAGAGACATATGTCTTTGTGGAAAGTATTATGGAACTCACCTATGCATAAATTCTTTTGTCGTTTATACTATCCTTTTCAGTTTGACTAATGTTACAGTATACATTCTGTATATTTCACACTGCACAATCTTTTAAATTAGCAAACTACGTGACCTACATAAGTCCGCAATTCTTCGAAAAGCTTTGTGTAACACCTGTCATAATCACTTAGTTTCAATCAATACTATTATAATTCCATGTGACGAAAACAGAATCCTCGCAGCAACAACTCGGCTGTTTACCGATTCGATAAGACAAATAGCGCTCTACATTCAACAGGAAGTCCAATGCATGATAAATAGGCGTCTTCCAGTGTATCTGCGTAACGTAACGTGTATGCATGGTCTACATAAGGCGGAAAAGACATATATACGATTCGACTGCTATGAAATAAAGTTGCTCGTAATAAATACATACTTTTCTTTAATTCGGGCCATTTCTCTCTGGAAATTCTCTCGTCTTCATATTCAACCCCGGCGTAAGCGAATATGAATCGTATATGTTCAGCGCGGCCTCTAGCGTTGAAATATATGAGCTTGTAGTGGGGAGTCATTCTAGACGCTTCTTTCTGTAAAATATAAGGATATTTACATTATTAACGCCGTAAATAAACTAAAAATAGAAGGTCGTAAATGTAAACGATCAAATACGCTCCTTAGCAGTTATAAAATAAAGAGAAGATTACATTTCTTGAAACATTTTTGGTTGGTCCATTATAAATTGGCTACAAAAATTCTTATTTGATAACAAAGACAACAGAGTGAAGTAAATGTGGATAAAATTTAACTAGAATTGAATGTATACGTGTACATGTTTTCATAGTAGCAATAATCATAACTTTTTTTATTCTTTTATTTAGTTTTAACCAAACTTAATGCAAAGAAAAACATTAAAGTTACCTTTGTACAGTGATTTAAACATAATAAAATGATGGGCTGAAGGCTTCATAGAATGGGCTTTTAATATTGTTACGAGTTCTGTGACCCAGAGTTAGACTATCACATTCAAATTTCAATATGAACGTATGTATAAATGCATGTATATCTGATACCCCTCTGGCAGAAATACTATTTAGTTTATATATTAACAATATAGTGCACTGTCTGCCCAATATTCACTGAAATATACGCAGTTAGCATTTCATTATATTTCTAGACTCATTCCAACAGATTTTTATTCGTTATCATACACTCAGCGAAATTTCGATAGTTCCATATAATTTTTTAGTTCCCCTATAAATATTTGGCAACGGTGTGAGCTGGAAATCATCTAGAATTACATTTCTGAACGTAAAGACATAGCAGAGTTGTTATTTTGTCAACATTACATCTGTTAAATATGCAGGGGAAGTACCTGCCGTATAAACGTAAAAATACGAGCGAAATTTCTGTACTTCCACAAAGTTAGACAGACATTCTACGAAATCAGGCATTACCTTTTAGTGCAAAAAGCCTCTAAACATCTTTGAAAGTTTATTTATCGTTAAATATACATATTTTAGAAGTATTCATATCAGTTAATAGAAATGCCGAGAAATAAATTGCTATTCGAGGAGGAAAAACTAAAAATAAATTGTTATAAAGAGCTAGTGCTTTCAAACCGGACAATAGCTAGGAAGATAGGACGATCCCATCACCTCATCGACAATTTTATAAAGTTGGACAATTCCTACAACAAAAATTACGCTAAGGGGAGTAATCAAAAACTAAGTCAAAGGCAGCGCTCATCAATATTTTGGTTGGTCTTTTCTCGTAATGTAACCGTGCAACAAATAAAATGTAATTCTAATTGTTGCATTTATTTTAAATAAATTTTATCCGGCACTAAATGTTTTCGGTTGCTAAAGAAGGTTTCAAAACCACCCTTAAAAGAGACACATAAACAGGCAAAATCGAAATTTGCGCAAGATCATATGAAATTGGATCGTGAGTGGAAACAACGTCAAATTTTCTGATGAGAAGAAATTCAACTTAGATGGGCATGACGGCTTCAAATATTATTGGCACAATTTGCGCAAGAATACTGAAGTTTCGATGAGCCAAAATTTTAGTGGCGGTAGTCTAGTGGTTTGGGCGGCTTTTACCCATAATAATAAAACCCCCATATGTTTTATTTCTACGCGAATGAATTCTAATAGAACTTCCGAAAATGGCTCTTAGTAGACTTTGGTGAACAATTGCCGATGTAAGACTGGATATTTGGGCAAGACGATCCAGTTACCTATAATTCCAGACAAACAAAAAAGTAGTTTCATCAAATCTTTGGGTAATATTGGCAAGATAGATGTATGCCAATAATAAACAATACGATAGCATCAAAGAAGTAAAATCTGTGATAACGTGGTGTTGGAATGATATTCGTATTTCAACAACGACCAAACTGACAGTATGAGGATCCGGATGTTTGAAGTTATTTTGAATGGAGGATCTAACACTCACTACTAAGAAATCATTATAAATTTTTTAAGTATTTATTTTATTTATTAATTTAATGGCCTATAGAAATTTCGCCGTATTGAGGTACCATTATTGTAAGTATTGTCTCTATAAAATGTAATAGTTTTTTTCCTGTTTTATTTTCTTGTATTTGTGTTTCTTTGTAGTTCAGCATTAACTTCGATGCATAATTTGCCAACGCTATTAAGGAAATCAAATATCCTATTCAAAAGTTTATATGGAACTATAGACATTTTGCTAAGTGTGTAAATGTTACACATCATGAAAGGAAAGTGCAAAACAAGCTTTATTTAAATTACGTACAAAATATGCCATTATATACTAGGTATCTAAAATAAATTATTTTAAGAATAATAATCATATTCATCCTTGGACACAGGAATTTTGTAATTAAGTGATTAATAGATTTATGCTGGCCAAATATTACTTCCTTTCATACTGCTTTTGAATTAGATTTTTTGTATGAGGTACAATTACTCCACACATCCGATTTAGTAAGTTGTCAACAGTGTATACTTTTGCCTTGTTTATAGTAGTATAGCACACAACTGATGTATGGCACATTATTTTACTCCAACCACTGTAAGATTTTAGCTTTTATGTAAGCAGTTGTTGAGCATACACTTTCCTGTTCGCTCCTTTGCTCAACGGCTTCTCTAGATGTAATATAACTAACTCAACGTTTAGCCAAACTATAAATTCATTGCTAGTCATTTTACTATAGTAAGATATCGTTTGTAATTTTGAAGCAAAACTAAGATTTACACTTTCGATAAACTCCTTTTTAGAGGCAACGTGAACAATGGCGTACCTTTCTTTTATGTATTTTATATTAGTTACATCGATCTATATAAATAAGGTAGTAAATCGGGACTAAGCAAAAGAATTGTTATTCACGTTTATTTATAAATACGCTTCCAACAAACATAAAATGTACTTTATTCTATTTATACACAATCGTTTGCCGACAACTTCGTCGACTTCATTGCAAAGATTTTCTGTAACATTTATTTTTACGTTGTAATAAGAATTGCATAATGGTGCTTTCGGATGGCAATTGTAGGTTGGCAGATATTATCGAGAATTGTTATCAGCTTTTAATATACGCTACACGCTAACGTCTGACGTTATCGCAACCTCTCTTAGCTTTTTCATAGAAACATAAATAAAGCGCATAAAGGGAACTCTTACGTTGCTCACGCAAAGACACAATACATTCGAACTTAAAATCGAAACATCATTAATATAACAGCAGGTGTCAACTTTAGACACGTTTCAATTTAAGAAAATTATACAGTGCTAAAGGTATGCGAGACAGAATAATCGATAAAGTAATTATTTATGAATGTTTGAACAGTATAAGCGATACTTGACTATAATTATCGGTTAGTTTTCTTTACACGTTTAAAGTTACAAAAGCAAGTTAGATGACAAGTAAGTAAATATATCAAAAATAGAAAAACAATTTATGATATTAAAGTCCTAAAATATGCTGTTGTATACACAATAAAAAATTGCTCCTTGCTTTTTGGTATTAAAGACAAACAATTATTATGCATGTGTTATTAGATTGGATATCGTATTTTTTGTAAATAGTTATTCGATCTGTATTTTAGAGACTGATTGCACTCTACATAATAATTGAAACGTACACATATATCTATTTACAGCAGATACACACATTCGCTTTCAATGTTGATTTATACATGTAGTGGGGGATCCACTAAGGATAAATCCAATAATCGTTTAACTGGTTTGTTTTGGATAACTTTGGCTTATAACTTCATAGTTCATTACGCAGTTAGTATTTAAATGTTAAAAGTTAGAAAAATGCGTAGCCAGACTAAAGTTGATGACAGATATGTATCTACATTAAATAGGTATGCATTAAACTTCAACTGAAAAACAATGTTAAAAGATGTATGCATTGGGATGTCTCAAAAGCATAGGAGTCAGTTTCTTTTCTGGAAACTTTTGGCACATTTTGTAAATACTGTCCCTATGACTATACAAAGTCGTTAACCTATGCCGGCTAAATGGTGAGAATGTATGTGATCTTACTTTTTATCATAATAATACGACATGTATACAAAACAGTTTATTTGTATTTAAATAGTTTATTGAAACGAATAAAAAAATTCTTCCTAAAAAGAAGCTTTGTTATATTCAGGATATATTAGATCATATTGTTGTTGACACCAATGTTACAGGTAGTATTTTGTAGACTTTATCAGGTTTGAAAAATCAAAATATTTGTTTTTCTTTCGTTAGAGCTTAATTTATTAGTACGAAAGCAATTTAATCTCCAAGTTTGCTGTTGATACTACATGCTGATTATTATTATCGCTCACAAGCAGTATTGTATCATCCATATACATAAATTCTAACATGTTAGGAACAACGTTGTAGATAGTGTTGGTGTACAGATTAAATAAGATAGGATCCAATACCGAACTTTGTAACTTCGTGAGCTTCAAATGAATATTGATGATGATGCGCGATATCATTAAACTTGCATTTAACACGTTCGCCACTACATAGAGCTAAAAGATATTTTCTAAAAAATTTAATGTAAATTAGTTCATAATTGTGTAGACACCAATGTTTCATTGAAATTTTTGGAACTATGATTAGAATGGGCTACGATTGTAAAAACCGTATCGCACACCTTGCATTTGAATTTGCTACTTAGTTCTGTGAAGAATTGCAAATTTACCAAACTATACAAAACAATACAAAGCAAAAAAATATTTCATATATTATTTTAGAAATTGTTACATTTTACCGTTATATGATTAAGAAGATGCTCCTATACATAGGCAAGACTAGGTTCTACCTTTTGTTTTATTTTATTTTGGTTGTAACAAAAAGTACATTTTATGGAAGTAACCCGGAGAATTTTTTTCTGGAATTATACTTCTGGTCCTTAATCACGATTGATACACCACTTGTCGAATGTTTGTACTAGAAACTAATCCCCATCTTAACCTAAATCCAATGTTTTAGTACGATACATGTTGTGTTGTACCTACAACGAACTGTCAAAGTTGACAAGTGGGTTGAAAATGAAATTAAACTGAAAAAATTTTCACGCAATGATTTTTTATAATTTTCGAAGATAATTATCTCAACAAAAGTACCTCGATAAGTTGGTTTCTATTTTCGACAATGAAGCACCATATCACTCAATAGTTTGTCGTTGGTATGGAGAATTCACACGTGAACGGATTAGTCTTAGCGACGATCCAAGAGCAAATCCACCAAAAGCCGCTTCAACGCTGGAAACTGTACAAATGTATACGATATCGTCAGTAGTGATGAATCTTGGATTTACCCATACGAACCAGAAAATAAACGCCAGTCGTCTGTTTGGGTGTTCCAAGGTAATCGATATACCACCATTTGTTTGCCGCGAGTCATCGAACAACGAATCATCCTCCATCAAGATAATGCAATCGATGCCTTCAAAAACGCAACAAATGAGTGGAATAACTGCTACCAGAATTGGTTCGAGCACACGCAAAAGTATATTAATTCTTGTGAACAAACTTCGAAAAACAATAAAGTCTTTAAAAGTTATCTACGGTTTTATTCCACCTCTATACGCAAAAGTTAAAAGACAACTTTTCTACAGAAGGCGAAATAGTTTTAGAACTTTAAGTTCAGTTACTTGTCGCCACCTTATTAAACGACGACGTTTGTGAAACATTATTATCTTCATTGCAATCAGAGAAGTAATTTGGAACCTTTCTGCACATTACCTAAGGCATGTTCTCATTCGAAATGTAATCTTCGTCAGAACGAGTATCTTACATATATAATTCATTGTCAAGCTGAATCTTTTGGGACCACTGCACAATACTTATTCGAAAAGATCATAAATTTGCAATGACTCTGGTCAGAAGCAAAAAGCACGCAGAAACGTATTCCGTAGGGAGATCGATTACGAATTTTTCCGTCATGCACAGTCAACATATGAAAACGACTACTTAAGGGATTTATAAACAAACATAATCTGAGCAAAGTTAACGACGGGGATGTATCTATAATCCTACGTTCCCCCACTATAGTTATAACCTTGCTGTATTAGGGCAACAGCTAAGTACTGCTTACGGCAAATGGCGGATAGCAGACAACATGCATCTCATAAGAACGCGTTGGCGATATCCTACACGAAATCGGCGCGATGGGTATCGCGCTTGTTCACAGCGGAGCAAAAACTAAATCGGGTGACCGTTTCGGAGGAGTGTCTGGCCACAATCCAATGCAATCCAAAGGATTTTTTTATGGGTTTCGTAACCGTGAGTAAGACTTGGATCCACCACTACATACCGGCGACCAAGAAACAGTCGAAGCAGTGTACTTTTCCGGGCGAATCGGCTCCGAAGAAAGCAAAGACTGTTCCATCGGTCAGAAAGGTCATGACAACCATCTTTTGGGATTCCCAAGGTGTGATCCTCATCGAATATCTGCAGAAGGGAAGGACGATCACGGAGCAATACTACAGCGATTTATTGACCCGATTCTATGCAATATGGAAGGAGAAACGGCCTCGTTTTCAGCGGAAAAAAATACTTTTCCACCACTACTATGCACCGGCTCACTCATCCCGCAGCGTCGTGTCTAAATTGAATGAGTTGCGCTACGAATTAGTCTCATCCTCCATATTCACTGAACCTAGCCCCTAGTGACTTTTTCCTATTCCAAAACCTGAAGAAATCACTGGAAAGAAAGAGATTTGCCTCAAATGAGGAGGTCACCGCCTCTACAGATGGCTATTTTGCAAACCTGGAAACATCCTACTGTTCCAACGGCTTGAAGAGACTGGAGCACCGTTGTAAGTGTATTGATCTTCGAGGAGACTACATCCAAAAATAAAAATTAAAAACCAGACGAATATCGTGTTTTTCTTGTCGATTCCGGAAACATTTTAGGTCGCCCTCGTATGTATATGTTGTTTATTCAAAATGTTTTAATTGTAATAGTCCGATTTGTTGATGACCGTGTAAGATGGAAACAAATTGTGCAGGCAGCCAAGATCCACCCTCGACGAACACACAGGAATTCGAAAAATAAAAAACCACACCAATACCGTGTTTTTCTTGTCGATGCCGGAAACATTTCGGATCACTCTCGTATATGGATAATGTTACGATTAAAATACTTACTAAAATTTGTATTTTTTGTGAAGTGCGTTGCGCAAATATCTTTTTTATTAGTTGTCTCTTAATGATCATTAACAACGCCGCTATTTTACTAGTAAAACCGCAAGTATATTGATGACATCGCAATTGTCGTAACTTAATAAAAGACTGAAAAGTGGTAAACCTGCGCCAAAATAACCTGCCTTTGATCGAACGATATCTAAACGTTTTGTTGCTGTATATAGCCGTTTTATATCACTCGCAATATAGAAATAAAGCAAAAATAGCTGATAGAGGAGACGAGTTTATTTTTAGAGAGACGTGATATAGAAAGAAGTTACGTCATAATAAATGACGCCATGTACGTAAAAAATTACATCTGAATTTAGTTAATCGCGAATCTATATGCATATGTAATTGTAGAATATTATTTTTTTAGTTGAACTTACACGTTAAGTATAATCATAAAGTTAGCGTGGAAATGTTAGTTGTCATATAGCTGTTACTTTTATTGTAAAATATGTGCACAACGTTCTTTTATATTACCTTTTTTTCTGATTAAAAATTGTGTGTGTGTTATATAAACTATCTCTGTTTACGATAAAATAAAGAAAAACACAACAAGAAAAGTGTCGCTAACTTACATCCTTTTAGCACAAATAATGTGTGGAGAACGGACAAACTTGTAACAAAGTTTATTAATTAATACACTTAAAAGCTATAGTCCTTACATTTCTGAAAATATAATTATACAATTTTTGTTGAGAATACGTATTTATCTCATAGCATACACCTTATTACTGCTTTTCGGCGAACATTTAATCTACTCTTTCCTAAGTTCAGTGGAGCTGCTGAAGTTCTTCGCAGATACATAAGGTTATTCAAAAGAATGTTCCTAGTCTGAAATAGCCGAAACTTTGCCCAATTTTGAGATTTTATAACAGTAAAACCACTAAATTGTTTCCAAAAAATTGGGTTTTATTTTTACAATGAGAAACAAAAAAACATATTCACTATTTTTCTAAATTATGGACATTGACAGGCACATTCCTAGGAATGTTCCCGATGACATGTGATATTTATTATTTTACTTCCTCCGAATAGTGGGTTTACTAAGAAAAACCCTTTCTAACCCTATAAGTAGCAGTGAACCGAATTCATATCAGGTGGCCTACAATTTTCATACTAATAATTTCTCACCAGGCTTTCTTTCTATTGCTTAATATTAAGTTATACAAAAAGACAATAAAAAATGTTGGATCATCAATCTTCTTATTGTATGAAATATCGAATATCTGAAGTGCAGTGTTACTCTGGTAGCATCTTACAATTGTTACGTTTACGTATGCCTATGATTTTACATTTTTCCCCTAACCGCAGCTAAAGTTACATATTTATTTATTCAAATTTTTCTATTTTTATTTTTAGAGAGTTTATATTATTGGTAGGCATCTTACTTAATAATTTAATTTCTTTCTTAGAGTGTGTAATAACAGCAATTTCTAAAATTCACTTTGTTTATCGTACCCGTATTTGGTTATATTTAATTACATATATATGTATATATATTGTCAAATCAGGATACTATAATAAAGTCCTTAATAAGATTATTGTCTATGTGGAGTAGAGAGCATTGTCTTACTTAAAAAGACGTGTCAATATCACGATTCTGTGATGTTGGTTGCACGCCTTACAATATTCGAAAATAACGGTACCCATTTGTCCAGGTTGCATTTTTTCATAGAAATACGGTTCTATTAGAAAATTTAACATGAAGCGACATCAAAGAGTAATCTTGACGTCATTTAATCCTAGTAGCAATGAAAAAGTAAAAGTAAAAGTATTGACTGAGAATTGCTGTCAGCACTGAAAACAGCAGTAAGGAACTAAGATAAAAAAAAGCTCACCAGACTAACAAAAATTAAAGAAGTGTATATAGAAAACCATACCAGTCTCTCCAAACCTAAGCGATAGAGTCTTTCCAAATTGAGATCTAACTTTTGAATAACCTTGTACACTAAGTTCGGAAAATTCTCGGAGCATTTAAAATGTCAACATAATTACAGACATTAAATTTAAATCTGCTCTTGACGAAATTACTTGAGAAACAACGACAAAAACCTACCACAAACATAATTAAAACAAACACAAAAGAACAACAGCACGTCATTAAAACAATATCAAAACCGCGTTGCTCGCGTAACTTCTTCCAAAACACCATCGTCATTAAATTTCGATGAATTCCTTAAAACTTAAATTAGTTTCCGCGAAATTCAATTTTACCTATTCTAAACGTTTCTTACGAGTACACAACATCGATTCCTACGCATTTTCTTTTCCCAATTCGTTTCATAATTTAGTTTTGTTGATATCTCAGGGGGGAACTGTATTAACAACATTTCAATTTCACATTTCGTATAACCTGTGCTTTAAAATTACTTTTATACTTGTTTATCTACATCTTAATATAGCTGAAATGAGAGAAATTGTACACTACATCGTTTTACGCTTAGAAAAAATATTCGGTTAACGCAAAACCGTTTATTCAATGCATTGTTAAGATTGTACGTACACATGTATGTACATGGACAGTGCACTTCGTGAATTTATTTAGCGTGTTGTCATTTAGTACTAAACCATGAAGAGTTATGTTAACAGTATTTATTTTTAAATGCTTCCAGCGTTTGTTCAATACGTAGAATCAACTATTTTCGTAGATTAATAAATATTCAATATTTACAGTCACCATTAACGCAATACTGTATTTGCGTTTGTTCCTTTCTGGTCTTGACGTGAGGTAGTTGATCGTCTTACCGTTGTGTTCTTTTACGTACTGTAAATACATAATTAAGTATATCGAACATACGGAAGGATAAAAAACGACTATTGGTTAACACGGTGAAAAAGTGTATCGGAAAATTTCCCGATTTATTATAAATTATCTGTAATGTTTGCGATAAACCGTTGATGTGGTGAGATTAAACGACTGTAAGAAACATGTATATAGTATAAAATACACAAATGAAGAAGTGGTGTGCCACCGAGACACCAATTTATGTTCGATTTGTTCTTAATGCTTCTTAATTATGATTTGCAACTTCGCGTATTAGATAAAAATCGTTTCGACACTTCTGGAATAAATACTATCCTAAGTGCAAGCTACTATGTCACACAGCGTTGCACAATTATCTACCATATGAGAGGAAAAATCGAAAAGGGGGTCAAAGCTGAACTCAAAGATAAACATGGTTATGCGTTAACGGAACGACGATGGAAACTTAAACTCCAAACCTCTTAAACCAAAATTCCTGATCTTATTGCCCAACAAAACGACATAAAAAGTGTACTGACGACGCAAATACGATGGTAGTGCTAAATACGCTGTAAAAGTTTCAAGTTTCAACTAATCAATTGGTGTTACACAACCCTAACTTAAGCGATAGATGACAAGTGTTTTTTCAACAAGGTAGCGTCCATCACACCATCATATAATTTGCAAACTATTAATGGTGACCTGTTAATCAAATCTTTTAACAATCATTGATTAGTTACACGCGATCCAATTTTATGGTTACCTCGTTCGCCAAATGTTACATCCTTCGATATTTATCTTTGAGGATACGTAAAAAATGAAATTTATAACAGTCAGTCCTGAAAAATTCATGATTGAAATGATGTTCAATGATTTGTTTTGACGAATTTGTTTCAATGTCATTACTTTCATATGGAATTGAGACCAACGTGCTTTTTTGAGGCGTGGGGACTCTTTGCCAATCCACTGTAATGATTGAACTTTTGCATGAATGAATCGTTGTCTATCGCTTGTTCAAGAAATTGTCGTCCACTAGATTTTATTTCTGCTTTTCAGTCATCAAACGAAGAATAAATTTCGCTGCAACTCGATGAATGTTCGCTTTCTGGATCAAAATGTGGTACGATCATATTGAAGTACTAACTTCTTCTGCAAGTTCTCTATGTTTTGAATGCACTAGAACCTTGATTTTTTAAGTGGGCATGATCACTTGAAGTCGAAGCCATTCTTGAATCATATAAACCATTCGTACCGTTGCGTACAACCCAGAGCATAATCTCTACATATTTGCTTTAAAAGATGGAACGTTTCCTAAGAAGTTTTCCCCACTATTACGAAAAATTGTACATTGCATCGTTGCTCCAGAAAATTCCACGATGCAATAATCGCTACGGACACTAAAACATCTTGTATTTAAATAACAATAACACGAGAACTAGGCGAGATGTCACCAATCCGAAAACATGTAGTTACGTAGGAGGAGTTACTAACCACATGTGATTAAGTCTCTCTGATGGTGCGTAATTCAAAATATTTGTTTATTACTAGTGGGGCAAGTTACAGTGCAGTGCGAAGAACAACGTGAAGGGCCGAGCAGCCGTATCAAGGCGAGTGTTCAGTATTGTTTACATACTCCCAACATATATGATCGTGACCTTCATGATTGAGCATAGACGATGCGGACGCAGGAATGTTTACACATAAAATAATGATAAAAAATTTATTATATAACGTGCTGAAACACTTACTGTTTTAACAAGATTCCAGGAAATCGCAAACTGGATGGCATCTATTAAATGTTTCCACATTTGTTTCACTTAGATGAGTACAACATACGGACTAAACATTTTTCAATGATGAAAATGACTGTTCCACATCGAGTGATGTTATATTTGCAAATTTAAAGTAATCCTTGTGACAACTTAATAGATCGACACACGTTCGCAAATTTGTCGTAGTATGATAAAATCTGAATCCTTTTTAAATAACACTTTCAAATTTTCGTATTACACATTACATGGGTGTGAGTGAACATCATCCACAATTTGAACAGGATCCACAAACGACATAATTTCTTAATTTTTCAATTTCCACCGCTAGTCCATAGTAGTTCTTGCGAATACTTTCAAATTACATTTTACCTGACTATCTTTCAAACATTTTCTGGCTTTTCTTGATAGCTTTGGCGTGTCTCGAAACGAATTGTAAAACTACCTTCTTTACATCATGAAAATGTTCGCAGTAGTAAAACGCAGTCTTTACCCGTGTTCTCCTACACGTAGTACTCGGCTATGGTGATTCAAGCAATTTGGGACGCAGTTCGTGAAATGTTTTTGTACGTTTTGGGGACGTTGGATATACTGCCTTGGTATGAGCTATTAAAGCATTTACGCGTGGATAACATTTTGGGATCAATTGCGCCACAAGGAAAGCATGGATTTTACATATTACATGTAACAAATTGCAATTCTCTTATTTAAGAGATCGGCCTAAGGAAAGCATGGTAGCGGTACCGTCACTCACAAACATTAAAAGTTAGGTTGTTGAAACTTTAAATTTGTTCAATGCGCTCAACACTACTTTTAAAATTTCATGGTTAGTACAATTCGCAACTCTTTTGGAAGCAAGTAAGATAGGAGATGACAGTTTAAACTCGTACGTACGTACCATCACATTAATCACAGAATGTTTTTACCGATAGGTTGTTTCGCCCACATATAACCATAATTTTTTATCTTTCAATTCTGCTTTAATTCTTTTTTCAACATAGTCACGAACAGGTGGCATAAAGTTTCTTAACGATGTCCGTCCTGGTAATGTATAATCCGAATACTTGCTCCAGAAGGACAAATGCTTGTTGGTTTAGCAAAGCAAACGATAAATAAAAATAATAGTAAGACAAACATCTATATCAAATATTAATTGTTCGCTGTATTGTTTGCCACCGATTGCAGAACAGTGTTTTATACTTTATAGGTGGCGCTCACACTTCCATTTGCTGATACACGTCGAATAGTTGTCGCACTTTACAGATTTAATTATATCGCCTTCCTATTCTGAATCCGGCATACTCGCTATTACGTTATGTAGTTTATTCGAAATACGCTGTTTCCGAAACGTACCTAAAAGCGACATTTTCTAAATATGTGTGTACTGACAACCACTCACAACGACCAGTCGAATAATACTGAACAAGTATGCTTTGATACGGGTACTCGATTCTCCGTGCCGCGCGCTTCACCCCTCCACTTTGTTCTCTTCACAGCACTGAAACTTGCCCCTCTTTGCCGAGACTACTAATCATACTTGGAACATCAAGAGTGTTGAATTAAGACTCTTGAATAATGTTACTAAAAAAGTATTTTTAAGTACATAACAATTGGATAAATTAAGTTATATCGAATTTTCATTCATGTCTGCTGTACATTCTGAGTTTATAAGGACAATTATAAGGTATTGCGCTCTTACCATTCAATTATTCATCAATTTCTATCTAAACGTTTCATTTTGGGGATTAAGTTTCATAATTTATTATCCAGTATAACCTAATACAGAGAGGATTTGGACAAAATCCATACTGCAATTAATTACGTTCCCTACCATCTTAATTCTAAACTCCGAATTTATGACCTTCCTCTTTCAAATTAGCAATTTATCCAACATGTACTAGTCGATATAAAGTCAACAGATAGTAAATTCCTAAATGCGTTTTATAGTATAACCACAGTCAACATGTTTAACTATTAAATTCATTCAAACTAAAATCTCAATTTAATATACCTATTGAAAATTGGGTGTTATTACGAAAATCCTAAGCATTATCCTTAAACAATAATTATGTTTAGATAACCTATTGGGTAACGTGGCTAACTAATAAAATTAATTATTATACGGATTACTATTACACTACATTAAGATTAAGGTAAGCTTTTAATGTATTACATTTACGACACTCACTTCGATTGTTCTATCTTATTTGTAGACAAAACCTATGCTCATATTCTTAAAATAATTCCATCATAATAGAACTAAAGCGTTTAATTTGCAATAAAATTCCTTGCCAATGGCTGCAGTTTACATAGTAGGTTTTATCATCTAATAGCAATTCTTCATATGTTTTAACAAAGAAAAACAAGTGACTTATTATATTGTGCCTTTTTATATAATGCAGCAGTGAAACGTTTAGTGTATCATCTGCCCTACATAAAATAGAAACAATCTAGTTAAGAGTCGCAATAATTCACACACAATATGTATTTTGGATGTTAAATTGTAATTTTGTCGTTGAGGTGACAGCCAAACTAGATAGGATAAATATATTCCTTTTTAATAAACAACCGACAGTGATGAATACCAATTGATTCCAGATTGAACAGAAATTTACTAAAATCAATAACGGACGCAATGAAAACATTTCTAATTTCAACTTCAATGTTTTAGGCCCCCTTGGTTCTCGGTAAAATATCGATTTAAACAAGACCGTATATAGGCGAGTATAATACCTCAAAATATACAAGCTTTTGTTCCTCTTCAGAATCTATTTTTAGCAATGTGGCTTGTACCAATTTAGTGCGCGATTATAACTTGCATTCGATAAAAATTGCTAAGTGTAACGTTTGTGGTCAGCATAACTGTTTCTTTTTACGTGAGAATTTTAATAATATTCACAATGTACCATCAGCAAGATTAAACAATATTAACTTGAAATCATTTCTGCAAAAATATTGCAAACATAATATACCTGACGAAAACACCTTACGAAAAAATTATGTCACAACTTGTTACCAGCAAACAATGGCAGAACTTCAACAATTGCTAGAGAATAATTTTATTTATATCGTGGTAGATGAAAGCACGGATAAGTGCGGCCGTTATATTGCCTGGAAGTATACCTTGTGAAAAAGTTTTACTAATGATGTCCGACGCTACACCATACATGATAAAAGCCGCGCAAAATTTAAAAATTAAAATTTTTAAAATAAGCATTATTCATACCACTTGTTTAGTTCACGGGTTCAATCGTCTAGCCGAAGACATTGGGAATCAATTTCCTTTGATTGATGATCTAATAATCAATGTCAAAAAAGTATTTTTAAAAGCACCTTTATGAATCCAATTTTATAAAGAGTGACTTCCCGGTTATTACGAGATGGGGTACATGGTTAGACGCTGCAATTCTTTACGCCAATAATTTTGAAAGAATATAACATGTAATTCTTGAAATCACTGCAGACTGCATTGCTCTAGAAAACTGTAAAAAGATAGTAACATCAAGAGAATTGCTACAACACCTTTTGTATATTAAGTCAAATTATAGCTTTGTTTCAAGTTCCATTCGTAAACTAGAAACGCAAGGGATGTCGCTCTCGGATTCAGTCGAAGCAGTAGACAAATTTGATATGCTATGTAAGAAGGTTAAGGGTACAATAGGTAATTCTATGTACGATAAATTTAAAAAAGTGATAAATAAAAATGCGAGGTATTTGAAATTGAAGAAAGTTAAGAAAATTTTGGAAGGTGACACAGTAAACAATTTCGACTTCAATTTTAGTTTAGAATGTATTGCAAAGTTAAAAAATGCACCAATTACATCTGTGGATGTTGAAAGAAGCTTTTCTATTTCGAAACATATGCATTCTGATACAAGACAAAACTTTATTTTCAATTTTGGAAAACATTTAATCATAAATTGGTTTAGAAATAACAACAAAATTTTGTGCAATAAAGTTAATGTTTAAATTTCTACTCTTATTTATTTTATGTAAAAATTTTACACATTGTGGCAATTTTTTTGCATATATGTCCCTGGTTTATGCATATTTTCTCAAAAATCATATTTAGTTCATATCCAGTTTTTCTTTGCATATAATCCGGTCTCTACTAATAAGATTCAGCCGATTCCAAATACAGTAAATTTGCAGAAAATGGAGTTAAATGTGAGAATGTTATAATAATACACGATTAGAAGATTATTTTTCTACATTTTATTTCAGTTGAAGAGTGTTCATATAATTTTAGTTTCATTCTACGCACACATTAGAGGTTCTCTTTTTCCATTTAGTTCCAGAACTAAAACTAATTTACACTAACAACAACAACTAACTTTATAAAACATCAGTGCGGTCCTAACAGGTACCTCAAAAGCCATATTTTTAATTATAGACATATTTAATATCAGAAATAAATCTCCCAACATTTTTAAATCATCTGCAGGCGGTTTAATTTGTTATTTCACATAACATGAGCGCACTTTTGACGTGTCGGTGGCCGTAATTGTGAGTAAAAGGAAGATGAAATAAGATTTCTATAAGTTAACAAAGTCGGGAGATACGCACACTATTCTGCAGGGCGGTTGTGTGTCAGTATGCTAGCTCTGTCTAACGGTATTCTCTACACTTGTTTAACTACTACTACAAAATCGTATCCTCACATCGATCTTTTCAATTTGAATCGATACAATTACTGGGGGTATATCGCTGGACATGCGTTATTCGCTTCAAGCGGTGTTCGATTCATTTTCCAGTCGCTCGCCCAGAATGCAATCAACAGCTCACAGCTTTTCATCCGGTATATTTATCTACACAGAGTATAAATTTTGGCATAATCATACGTGAATCATCACATCAGAACACCAATATAATAGATATGCAAATCTGATTTCTGTATGCGTACATTGTAGCCTCGTGTTTTTCCGATTTTTTGGATGGTATCGACATTAACTGAATATGTTTATACACGACTGTCTATATATACACTAGGGTGACAGAATAAAATAGACACCAGGTAAAGCGGTATAAATATGTAAACAGCTAAATTCTAAGAACGAATTAAGAACTTTCTCTTGTCATTAGGGTAGGGGTAGATGTATCGGAAGGAATTCGTCATAGTTTAGTATCGTTACAACTATGCCCCGCTTACAAGGTTCGAGTGATATTAGCGACTTCACCCGGGGTCGCATCGTTGGGCAGAGTGAGCACGGCGCTTCGCAACGTGAAATAACTAAATTTTTAAATATTCCGTTGTCCACAGTTAACCGTGTGATTACACAATTTAAACGCAAGGAAAAAACAACAGTGGAGTCGAGACCAGGTCGTGCCGGACCTTCTGAAAGAAGTAAAAGGGTGCTTGTGCGTGAAGTGTTAAGAGAACCGCGAAAAAGTGCAGCTGAGCTTGCGGCAACTTCACAGAAAAGTCGGCGCACCGTTCTGCGATACCTCCACAGTGTGGGGATGTATAAAGGGGTGGCAAATAAAAAACCTCTCCTTACGTCGTTTCAAAAACGGCGCCGAATGGCTTGGGCAATCGAAATGCGAACAAAGCCCGAAGAGTTTTGGCGGTCTGTCATTTTTTCAGACGAAAGCAGATACTGTCAATTCAGTAATAGTGGTAGTTCGTCGGTACGAAGACGTTCGTCACAGCAACTGGACGACAAATTTTTGCATCAGACGGTGAAATACGGCGGTGTGAACATCATGGTGTGGGGCGCGATATGGTATGGTGGAAGATCGCAATTAGTAATCTGCGACGAAAATATAAATGCGGCAAAATATATCCAAATATTATCGGAAGGACTACTACCGATATTCGACAACGCCATTTTATCTAAAGAAGACGCCACTTTTATAGAGGATGGAGCACACTGCTACAAAGCAAGAACAACAACCACATGGAAAGAGGAACAGGGGATTCGGATTTTACCATGGCCAGGCCAATCACCAGACATGAATCCGATAGGGAATGTTTGGCACATAATCCAGACAAATATAGCTAAACGACTCTGAAAACCCAGCAATAAGGAAGAACTCGTGGCAGCTGTTACAGAAGAGTGGTTAAATATTCCAGAAGACACCATTAATCATTTAATAGATTCTATGCCATGACGACTCCCAGCACTTCATGCAAGTAAAGGTGGATCGACAAAATATTAGACTAATTTAAAAATTTTAAAATATTTTGTATATATAACGAGACTAGAATCTTTTTTTTAATTAGTAGGTGTCTATTTTATTCTGTCATCCTAGTGTATATATATAGGGACGATTATAAAAAGTATAGAAATACACAGAAGTATTAATACTAATATCTTAACAATCTGTATCATACATTTCAATCGTATTTTAAAAGATTTATAGCACAGTTTACACAAACAACATAGTAATATAGCATACATTTTAAAACTAATTTGCATGTTATGACACTAGCCTTATATTTCATTTTACGGTACCTGAAACTGTATTAATCTCTAGTGTAATCAGATTCAGAGAGATTATGAAAAACAATTGTAAGAATTGTTTGTAGTGTAAGGCGAAACGGTTTCAAGAAATAAATTATAAAAATACCCGAAAATGTATGCAAGTATTTTGCATAAAGTGTCAGTTTAAAATTTATTATTGTGCGTCTAAGATCGTACTTAAAAATGTCGAAACGTGAAAAATGTTCAGCCATTATAACACTATGTGGTTAAGGGTATTCATTAGTACAAATCGCGAAAAAGTAAAGATATCAAAAAACGAAGTATTTATGACTCTTAAGAGAATGCAAGAAACAGGTTCACTTTGGAATAAAAGACGGTCACAGCGAAATAGGTTTCACACCGCCTCAATATCTTACACAAAAATTAAATGCAGACTTCTCGGAGCAGGGATAACGGGAAGAATAGGTGTGAGAAACCCATTGCTGAAACAACAAAATAAGAAAAAGAGACTGGAGTAGGCTATTCAACACAAGGATTGAACCCTTGAGCAATTGTCTAAAGCATATGTGGGCAACTGGCCCGCTGTAAGATTTGATCCGGCCCGCGAGACATTTTGAAAAACCCAATTAAAAAAAATTATTACACTACTACTCATACTCACTACAAATGAGGAAGATCGAGTGATATGGGATTTAAACGCAGCCCGCGAACGTACTTGCATACTAAAGTTTGGCCCGCAACATGTCAAGGGTTGCCCATACATACTCGGTATAAAGTATTATGGACATATGAATTCAAATTTTAAACCTTAATTATGTCAATCAAACGAACTAAATTCAATGCTTGCACATTAATCACAGATGTTACCTTCAGTTTCCGTTTTATGAAGACGCCGTCAATAACAACAATTACTCATTTTGTCTTCCTTTGGCCGTAAAGATGTTGGAGTATTCATTGCTGGCTCTGACGCTTCGTTTCCGAATAGTATTAAAAAATCCTAGACTCTCTATCAAATGAGAGTCATTTTTAATCTGCTACGAAGGATTAAGACAGTCGTGTCTCCCTCCTATTGTCCTTTTGATCGTGTTAGGGGTTTTTGGCACCGTTTTGGCGTAAATGTTCTTTTCCTATCATTATGACCGTCAACTAAAGATCAGAATGCAAAAGATTCTGTGGATATTTTCATCAATTTTTCAATTGAAGATGCAATCAAGTATTGGTTTTCTGCGAATGTCTTAAATCACCTGAAAACTGCCTCCAGAAGCATGTTGAAGTTTTGCAAGAATGGCCGTCGCATTATGCCCAAGTCTAAAACAAAATCTAATAACGCTCCCTTACACGAAACTGCTGTCACTCCTTTTCAAGACTTACTAGGGAAATCCGGTTCACGGAAAGAATTGCTAAGCAACTCTAGAGGGCCTAAATTCATACTCCTTAAAGAGGAGCTCACTAACATCGCCAAATCGAACGCTACACCACCACTACTTGCTTTATTTACACAACTCATACAACTAAGACCGATACTAGTATATAAATTGCTTAAAAAATATATAATTTTAAACAAATAGCACTATCGCACTTGGGAACTAAAAGATAAAATTGCACGTTTGTGAATGTGCATGATGTACAATTAATTGTTAATTAATCTTTTCCTTTTTGCCCTTCCTTCTCTCTAACATAACGACTAGCATAGAATCCTATCGCACAAGTTATAAGTGGCCAGGTTACGAGCATCAATGCTCGCTTGTTGTTATATCTTTATTATTCAAGTTTTACTGTTTCAGTATTTATCGTAGTTAGTTGTTGCTGTTTTAACATAATAGTGTTCATTTTTTTCTTTGTACACATTTTTATGCACATATTCAGTTTCTTCCAATGCCGCACCATCACCATTCTACGAAATGGAATTGGTTATGGACTGGAAATGGAATGCTCAACGGGAACAGATTTTAAAGCAGACGTGAGATTTCTTAAACTCGCATAAAAATTCTTACCGGGAAAGATTTTTGTAGATAAAGATTCTGTTGTATTAGTGCCCAGATGCCGGCCTGTATGCAAGCATCCATACAGGGTTATTCAAATGCAAAGTAATTGTTCCTGTTTAACCCAAATTTAGCCTCATCAAAGAATAATATTTGTGAAGAATATCTCAAAGTTTCATTCTCTTATCTCTTTTGTCTATTAGGCTTTGAAAGAATATACCATTTCTTTCAGAGTTCTATGCTTCTTGGCTCCTCTAGTATTTCACATCACTTTTGTAGAATAGCTTTCTAGCAACATCTTTTATAATCGTGACGGCCGTGGGTTCTTTTCCCAGTACCGATATAAGTTTCTACTAGAAAACACACTTTTGGATCTCTCCTTCTATAACTAATTCCAGAATCACTAACTCACTCGTATTCTGTCAATGAATCGATTTTAGCTAAAGGTAGGTATTTTAATTTCATGTTGCATCTTTAATTATGTTAGCTTGAATTTAGGAATTTAAACTAAATTTGAATAATTGGTTTATAACTCACACGTCAAAGGTAAAAGTGTTTTAGAAAGGTTTATTGGAATTAATCATGAGCGAAAGAGTAAAACACAAGCAATTCTAGTATGACGATTGCGAGGACTGTGTGGATGTACAATTCACAGGTATACCGTAACCGTGTTACCGTGTAACACGGTTGATAATGGGAGCCCACGTGCTCTCGAAACGCTGCGTGCCGCATAATTAATTAATTTGTGTGAGTGGAGTTTACTGCTATACCTGGTAATTCTAGTATATTCAACATAACGTAATACAAATACATATATGTACATACCTGTGTTACTACTACAATATACTGGAGTTATTTATAAAAATATTGTGTTTTACTTCTTCGCCCATGATTAATATGGGCCTCCAGCAAATATCGGCCGATTGAATTGCAAAAAATATTCGAATTACTCGAATTTTTAAAAATGTAAATATATACAGGTGCTTCATTTGGAAAATTGAAATAGAATACTTATTCTCATAATAACAAAAAACAATATATACTTTGAAAATATATTTTAATGATAGCTTCCTTAAAGAGAAAAAACTTTGGTTTGAGATATTCCTAAAGTGACAATTTACTTTTAATTAATCTGTTAATATATCGGAATACATGAACAGATACAAAAGAGCTTTTCATCAAATTTTAACGTTGGAAATTACAAGGAAAATTATATAATGTATCATTAAAAAGTCAACGGAGGTTTCATATTAATTTAATCAATGATATCAGTCGAAACATCAGAATTAAAATACTAGTTAGATACTCAGTGCTAAAAGTGATATATTGTTCGATAGATGGGAGTGTTTCATGCAAGGATTGCATGCATAATTCTAAAGGCAATGCGCTTCTAACCAGTAGAACTAAACTTTAACATCGAACCACGACGATACTATCAGCAAATGATATTTCGGTGACCTTTTATAGGTCACCTCATCTAATACCACACTCGCACGCTTACACATAGAAGGTGGTGAACAAATCGCATCGACTAATGGTCGTGTACGTGCCCTTTAAGGACTGTATTGAGGATATACCTGGGTCTATTTAAACGCTTGGGTATATACGTATGTATAAGTGCTGAAGTTGCTAGTGCCATGAGACCGACTATTCAGTATAACCAAGAATCCTATTTTCAGAGAGTTTACATGTTAACGTAATCTATAACTTGCCCAACCCACGTACATACATACACGATGTATTGATAAAGAAACGCTAATATTGGAGCGGTAGTAATTTACTGCTTTTGTTTCTATCTATATACTTCCATGCCAATATATTTACAAACTACCAAGGAAGAGCAGAATATGAACTACTTCTTGTATCTGTTAAATGAATTAAAATCGTCTTAGTACAATATTAAATAATATTTAGACGAAAGCATGTTCTGTTTCCTTTGATTCATTCCTTTTGTACATTTATTAACAAGCTTTTCTAATAATTCCTAATGAATTCCTTTAGTATTCTTTTCTAAAAGAAATAATCTGTAATGCATGATAACCACTACTTACATCTAAAGTAATAAAATTATAATTATAGTTACTATAATTACAATTATGTCTGAAATCATGAATTGTATGTATGTTCTTTAGACCTATTTGCCTTTTTTATTTTCAACAAATTGTTCAATATGTTAAAATTAATGCAATATCTGTAGAGTCGCCCATTTTCTCCGGAACACAAACATGTATAGCGGCTCATGGATAGCGGCTCGATGGGACCAGCAGCAACTGCCAACTGCAGAACGCAAGATATAGTATGGATATATTTTCACTAGTATGGATGACTGCTAGGTGGTAAACATAATAATTATGTTACAATATAACGCCCGTGTATTGCAGCACGTAAAACAAATGTCAATAGATGGATTTTTTGGTGATGCGCGGTCCAACGGGGTTATAAGCTGTTTTAGCTTGTCATAACCGCTGCAGGTCTTGTCATTGCACCCCGTCGCCATAAAGAGTGAAGCAGAGGTAATTATTTAGTGATTCGGGAACATACCGAACTCGCCCGAGAAAGTACTGCCACTATACTTGACGGTCGTAGGTTTCGGCACGTGAATTGCCAAATTCAGTGTTGGCGTTCTTACTACTAGACCACCAAGCCACTAATTTAACACAAATATCCTGAACAATTTCTCCATCCCAAAGCGAATAAGTTTGGAGAAAGGACTGCAGGATCAGGTACGCTTCTACACTTGTTTAGGCGAACAGTGTAAAAAAGTATTCTTTATGCAACAAAAAAAAAATTTCTTATATGCAGACAAGGACCCCTCGACATTTACAGATGTAACCTTGGCATAATTGGAATGATCTGAAATTATTTAACGGATCTGTAGATGCGCCATCACAAATTTGTTTTAGAGTGGTAAAATCTACCTTTGTCTAAAGCGCTCTTGAACTTTACTATAATGAGCTCTGGTTTTGCGTTACTTACAGTGCATAGTAATGAATGTATGTATTGTTCACTACTTCCAAACATGTCACAAACGACCCCTAAGAATATTCTAATTTCTCTATTACTTCAACTAGTAATTATTCTGAATAGTTTTGCGAATCATCTCTTTCACTGACTTCAAATTTTGACTGATTTTTCCTGATAGTGGATAGCTGATATTTGCAGAAATTATTTACAATAGTAAAAGCCTGCTTGCAACCAGATTCCCCAACGTGTGAAAATCAGCTCTGGTAGTTCCGGGATATCGGGATGCTGTGTACGAAATTTTTTAATATGTTTGCGAGACCTACGAAATAATGCTTTTGTGTTTACTATTAATGCATCTACCGCTGGATAAAATTGTCGAATAGTTTCTAACGCATGAGTTATACACGTCACATGGAACATAGTAGTACATACTTTTTTTAGGAGCACTACTTACACAATACATTGTACTAGCCCCATCAGTAAGAAATTTACTTGGTTTAAGGTAAACTAAGATTGTTCTAATGTATCCATTATCGATTATTAATTGCTTGCTCCACTCAAAAAGACATCTTGGGGGCAAACATTTCGACGGTGATAACGATGTTCAAGTACATACGTGGTTCAGACGGCAACCCAAAAACTTTTATGCAGCAGGCATTGGCGCATTGATAAAGCGATGGAATAAATGTATTAATGTAGGTGAGGACTTTGTTAAACAATAAAACTGGTTTCTGGCTAACTATTTCTCTACTTATTTTTATAACAGCTTTTTGTGACCCTACCTACTGACTTTTCCTTGTAGTATGCTTCTTTGCAACGTTGATCGACTTAGTAATTTGAGACTAATTATACCTATTCCAAAAGTGTTGAAATAGTGGTTGTTCGAGTAAAGTGAATGGCAAATTACAAGCTAACAAAATGTACGTTATATCTAATTTGGATTGAGCTTGTAATGGCGCCTTTGACCGTTTATTATTTATTTATTATTTTTGCTGTTCCGTTGACCCCTGAAAGATTTGTTGCACACTGTATAAATTATTTTTGGAACATCATACTTCAAGTCTGCAAATTGTCCGGCATGCTTGTTTATTTCGTCAGCCACCGACCGGTTCCTACCACATCGTTCGTTTGGCATTACCGGGCTACGTAAATTATCTGTCCGCGAGATACAATAGCTCACGTCCAATTGGTTGCTGCTGCTGTTCGTATCGGGCCTTTCATACTATAATGCCCTATAAAGCATGCGACTCTACCTATCAAATATTTTATATAGAGAATACAAACTATATCAACTGGAAAACATCATTACGTTAGCGAGTAATAATTCAAATGTTCAAACTTCTACAACCGGCAGTGTACTTTACACAAGTATGTACTAACACATATTTTATAATTTGCTTGTCGAAAATATTAATCTTACTCTAAAACGTTCTTTAGTGTCTGGAAACCTATTTCTGAAAAATAAAACAAAAATTCCAACGAATTTAAAATTCTAAATAATTCGTTCGAGTACAAAAGAAAACAGTAGCTAAAAATAACGTATCGATTCTTTGCATAAAAAGCTTACGCTGTTTAACCATGAATTAAAGACTAAGCATCGCAGAGAAAAAAGAAATGCGCTTGAACGCTTGCTTTTTAGTCTGTAGTAGATAAGTATGCAAATTTTTTGAATTCTTCGTCATACCGAAAATGTCATCACATATTTGAGAGTGTTTCGAACAAAGAGATTGCACGTTACACTGCACAAGCTTGGAAACTGTATGAAAAAGAGAACAATTGTTCGTTAACAGTGCGTCGTTCTACCAGTGAATTTAGTTTCGCTACTTTATTAACTCTTAAAAATCATTGGTGCTGAACATGTTACTAAATAGCTGTGAAAGCGGATTTATCTGCAAAATAATAACGTCTGCTTGAATAGCGACATTATTTGAGTTGACATGACTTCTTCAAATTTACATATCAAGTTAAATAAAATTGTAAAATAAATTATTAGAATTCAGGTCTATGCCTCTATGTAAATTTTGAATGAATTTTTAAGTTTTTTATATTCTTTTAAGGTGTACAAGAAAAACACAGTATCTACAAAATCTATCAGATGATCGAATACTGTTTTCGTAAATTCTTTTATAAGATGTATAAGCTGAAAACCATCTTATTCACTATATTACCTTCCATTTTGTACAATTACGAGATTATTACAACATATTGTTTGTATGGAAACAGTACCGTTGTAAATATTGACGCGTTATGATGTCTAAGTGAAGACGCTTATATTATTTTGATATTTGAAAAACTAAAAAGCGCGCAAAAAAGTAGTTGAGTGAAGGTGAAAGCGTGCAAATTGTTTTACTGGCTTTAAGGCCAGTTAAATGAAGATTGCGCAAAAAATAGTGTGGTACAAGCACAACGGTATAGAGAAGTTTTTTATGGAAATTTTAGGAATGTTTAAGTCATATGACACCTATACTGCATATATACACCGGGTTTTTATTAGATTGTTCACACGTGACGTTTTTAGGAAATGCAACCAATAATATGAAATGGAAATGGTTCGCACAAAAATCATCTAGAAAGAAAGGTATATGTATATATACAGGGAAGAAAATATATATATACATATATTGGCCTTGAAGATAGTCATTTAGCCATGTAAAAATTGTAAAATACAAACCTCAAAAATAAGAATCGATACGGAAAGAACCGCACAAAGATCCACACTTCACGACACGGGTCCGATCGTGCCGACTTGAATCAAGACAACACATACAGGGCCGCGGAAAGAGAGAAAACCAAAAAGAATATATATATATATATATATATATATTATATTATATTTTATGTAAGAAATATTACTTATTTTAAACTTTTCAAAAAAACGCCGATATAACGAAAGAATTAGAAATTGATTCAGTACTGGAATTTATTGAGCAAGACAAATGGAACGGTGGGGACATCCGCAAAGAATGGATAGTGAGAGACGACCTAAAATAATATGGAAAGTAAACATTGTGAAAAATAAGAGAAGAGCAAGGCCAGGGCCGACTTGGGACAATGTCATAGCAAAAACTTTGAAAAGAAGGGGTAAGACATGAACTGAAGCAGCGATGTTGGCAAAGGATAGGAAGCAGTAGAGGAAGCTTTTAAAGCTCTAAAGGAAACAACTCCCAACACCATTTATATGGTACATGTTAGCTATTTTTAATTTTCTGAGATATATTTATTAAAGCATTTTAAATATGAACAACAATCTACAAAGAACTCATTTTAATCCTACAACAAATGTCGAAAGTGTTATTCGTTATTTTTTAGATAAATGTTCACTCTTTTCTTTAAACCGTCAAAGGCACACTGTAGCTCATCGACGGTAACACTAGCAACTTCCTACTGAATTGTTAGTTGCAGTTCTTCCAAACTGCGTAATCTATTTCAGAACACGATTTTAAATCGCCAATTAAATAAAAATCTAACAGAGTAAGGTCTGGAAGCCGACGAGACCATACATTTTCACTAATCAGCGTGTCAAAATATTCTGCTGAGAGTCTAAATGTGCAAGTGAATTATCTTATTGGAAGAAACCGGTTCGTATTCCATCGTCAAGTAATTGTGGAAGAAATTCATTTAATAGGGCACGAGTGATTGTTTCGTGGAAAAATATTGGTTCTACAATTCTTCGCCTTGGTATTGATAACCAAATTCCCACTGTCGCTGCGTTCCGCCCATTGTTGAATATAATCTAAAATATCTTCCATTAATTTATTCGGTTTGTCAGTAATTTAAATATTAAAATTCGGAAAACGGAGACCGAATTGGTTAATGCAGTTTTGAAGATAATATCCAATTCTCATCAGCACCGTGTTACATACCATTATAACAAATAATAACAGTTTCTATAAAGTATCAGCATTGTATCAACTCCTAGTGTACTAATATTGCAAAATAATTAATCTCCATAGCTTTTAATAAAAACTGTTTTAATAAACCATAACCCAAAAATAAAATGATAAAGAGAATGGAAATACGGAAAATACGAGAAACATAGTACATGGTCAACCAACTCCCAAATGGATAAAATCCAACTTCGTTATAAAGATTTTGCAATATTTTATGTATTACCAGCATTCAGTGTCCTCAATCAACATAGCAATGGTCACGTGAGAAGAAATCTTTACCGGAAACGCTGTATGTATCCAATAGATAGGCATAATAATTAAAAAATGATTAAGAAAACTCTATTGACATATACATAAGCTATTCGATACTAAAATTTAATGTAAAGAATGTAAACTCTTACACACATTAGAAGTGCCTTATCGCAAAGACTCAATTATGTACCTGGAAACAAACATTACATTCAAAATTTGCTTAACTATACATATGCAAATAAAGTTATCTAACTAGCTACATTAGGTGTTAATACTACTTGAAAACGATCATCGATATCGTCAAAATTGGATTTACAAATGTTTCTCTAACTATAAACCAAATAAATCGAGATTATATAAAATTAAGCTGTTAATTGAAATCCTTTTAATTGGTAAATAGTAACAAGCTTGTACTACGCGAGGCTTTTCATTACAATAAATTATAGACTGGAGGTTTCCAAACTTCATCAATCCGGAACTCAAGTACAGGTTTAGTATTTTGCCCCGGTGCTCTTGGCAAAATATGCGTCCAATGAGACAAATCAAGCACAGAAATGAAAACAAATCTTAAGGTAAAATTCATGAAATGAAATTCACATCCTTGACGTGATATTGTTGACGATGGATTCTCATAATAACTAGAGTTGTTGTTTGGGCTATTTTCATCCATCCAATATTAGGAATTAGAGAAGGATCTCACAGCGTCGGTGGAATCCAAAATACAACAAACACTGAAAAAATAAATCAGATCTGCAAAACCAACTCAGCTGGCAGAAATTAACGCCACACTATACGAAGCCACCCCATCTTTACGAGCTACCTAAAATGCACAAACCGGGTACCCCCCTCCGGCCAATCGTAAGCTCGAGAAATTCTCCTTGTCATCCACTCGCCAAATTCCTACTAGATATAATTGCCCCACTGTTGGGAAACATACAATCTGCCATCACAAACACAAAACACTTCATTAACAAGATCAAAAAGATAACGATTGATGAACATAACAAACTGGTAAGCTGCGATGTCACAAGCCTATTCACCAATGTTCCAACGGAAGCAGCTCTAGCAATAGTTAAAAACAGACACCACATTGGACGAGAGAACATCGTTAAGTGTAGAAGCCATTATAGAACTGTTGTCCACATGCGTCAACACCACATACTTCCAGGTGGATTACAAGTTCTACCACAAGGTATGGCAATGGGCTCTGCTCTGTCACCGGTCCTGAGTAACATCTATATGGAGGAATTTGAACGAAGAGCGATGGATTCATATGAACTTAAACCGAAAATGTGGCTCAGATACGTCAATGATACCTTCGTAATTTGTCCACATGGGGAAGAAGAAATCAACGGCTTCCTCCAACATCTTAACGGCTTGGAAGAATCCATTAACTTCACTATGGAATTGGAGGTAGATAACAGGATTCCTTTCGTAGACGTCCTAGTACATAAACAGTCCGATGGCATACTACGGACGACGGTATATAAGAAACCGACACACATAGGACAATACCTCCATTTCGAGTCTAATCACCCACACAACGTTAAATTGGGTGTCGCAGAATGTCTGTATAATAGGGCCCGAGAGGTATGTTCGGAGAAGAGGAATTCCGCTCCATTACAAATATATCCTCATTGACCTCTCTTGTCTACAATTGAATCTTTTTCATAAACTACCCAACCTTCTCCTAAAATTTTAAAATGTGCATGTTATTCTCTTGCGGAGACAGATTCAAGGAGTTCAGCTTGCCAAATATATCGTACAAATACGCTAGTTTCATCAAAAGTCGGTGTCAGCAAAGTATGTAGTTTTCATGACCTTCCTCTTCTAGAAAAGTACGAATTTCTTGACGTAGCCCGAATGCACGGGAGAAGACGTTGCCACGTAACACCCATCGTGAACTGTAGTAGTATAATAGGGTCATGTATTCAGTTCCCATGTCGGTGAATAGTTTTTTGAAAATCTGGCTTTTAGTGGCCTAGTTTTTGTGTAGTTTACTGCGTCTGCGACAAGTTCTAATAACCAAATTCACTTGACAGCCTATCGACTTTGATACAAGTATTTTCTTCTGGATAATCCAATGGCTCCACATACCACGCAATCCTCTAGACATTGATCGAGCTCTATCAATACATATACCGATGCACTTGTCCCAATTCAAATCATTTTCGATTATAAACTTGTCAAGCACATAGTAAGCGTTCAGCTTTTGCGCTTCCAACAATGCTGTTGCAGAACAGAAGGTTTCAATGGAATTATCATCCAGGAAGAGAAGATAACAAATAAGGTGCCCATCTTTGTTACTATCAGTAGCCTCATCAAGTTGCAGACCAAATTCCGTGTCTTTCATTTTCTCTATTAATTGGTCATTAAGATCCTGAACTATATGACGGATTTTGCAACTGATAATGTTGTTGGACAGTATAATATTAACCATGTAATGAGAAGCCGATAGAATAAACTCTTATGCAATAGTGCGAGATTTCTTACACTTCGCCACCCTGTATGTATTTTTGAAAGATGTTACTTACAGGTTGACGGCATTGTAAATCGAACTCTGCCTTTGTGGTGCCATAAGTCGTCGACTTCTTAGGAAAATCACTCGGATGTGTTCCGTCGTTGATCTGGGCCTTCCACTTCGCTTTCTGCTCCGAAGCCTACCAGTGTCTTTCTTTCTTTTGATTGTCCTATGCACACGACACTCAGAAATATTTAATTGTCGAGTCATTTCTCAATTTGAAACATTTGTTTCGTGTAAAACGCATGTTTTCAATCCAATTCCCTTCTATTTTGGCATAGATTCGATCAAATACACTAACAATATGAAATAGGGTCTTCTTAACGCACACACGTCCTCGCACATCTCGGCAATATACCCGATGCATGTAGAATGTACAGTTTATTATAAGGCAGGTGGAGGATTCAGTACTTCTCCTAAATCCTATTCTATGACGCATTCATCCGCAATTGTCTACTATTAACGCATTATTGCCATCATAAAATTTAATACAGGAATACATTGCTTTCGTGTTTGAGTGGATTTTGTAAATAAGTCGTATTGTTGTGAATACATACAACATTAGATTGTAAATGCTGTTTTAAGAAGATTAGTATGAATTTTCTTAAATATTTTTAATACAGTTGTGTAACATAATATACTAGGTGGGCTCAAACTCATGACGGATAGTGTATGCTGAAAAATCAACCTTCAACATGTCATAAACCTAAAATTGAATACAATTTTTGGCAATATATTCAAATATCTCTTTAATCACATCATCATTCAATACAATGAAAAAGATAATTTTTGTAACTAAAAACAATAGTTCTAGTGATGGTTTGAAGTGTAGCTTATATTGGTAAAGCTATACGTTGCACATCATATTCGTTTTCCGTGGTAAGTTTAAGTCAAATTAATCAAAGTTGAATGAAAAGAAATACAAATAATTTAAATCGACTAGACGGCAATAACTATTTAAAAGGAACTTTGAATACAAAAGGAAAACAACAGCTTATTAGATAAAACTGCTACGAGTACCATCAGCTTTAGTCAAAGGAACGTTTACTTTCTGCATGGGTTTTACTAACGCAATCGGACATTTTTTTACTTATTAAAACAAGCTAATTATCAAAGTGTAATTAAAAATATATTGGATGTGATATGTAACTTGTCTTGCGTCTATGCACAATAATGTTTAAAAATTCTATTGCGCTAAGTAACCAGCGTTGATAATTATCACGTTTAGCTCTGGCGAATGATACAGATACAAGTATAAGATGCTTACTACAAGCAGTTTGTACGATGAATGTATAGTTTTACAATTCCAAAAACAATACCTTCTATATAAATTGAATCAGCAGAAAATGTATTTGCTGTTAATTCCTTAGAAATAATTTATACACAATATTAGCAGCCGCACCTGGCATAGCTACAAAAATTATATCACTATATTATATCTAAATTAGACCAGCAATTTGTAATCAAGATCGATATCTCAACTTTAACGAAAGATTTATTTCTTTCGACGAAATAATTTACATACTTTTTCAAAAAAAAAAACAACGTTCTCACACTTCTTCTTGGTCATTCTATATGCATGATAAAGCTACTGAGACAGACAACACGTTAATGCTAACGTGCGGGTTAAAAAGATGTACAACAGAAATTAAAACAGTAACAAAACATATTTTTATTAGTAATTATATCGCACGTTTTTTAATAGAAAAAAGTTAGTCTAATCACGTTAAATTTACTTAATAAAGCAACGATATTATTAAGAAACACTATACATTCCACTACTTAAGTATTAAAATAAAGACAAAAGCTACAAATCGTTCTCTCATTTTAGAATACCTTTAATATTATTATAGGAAATTTTCATTACTTACAATAAACTCACCTGAAATGTACGAGAAAGAAGCTATGTATTCGTATTTAAAGTTCTACCGCAGCAGTAATCATAAATATCAGTTTTGTGCTCGTTTATACTTAGGACTATGGAACGATCTTTTTACCGATCCTGATACAAACAGGTATATGTTGGATGTGAGGTATTTCAAGAGCCGAACTTCTGAACCTTTACGAGTTCTAGGCTATACTGGCTATACTGATCGTTGCGAATCGAGATTTGTTAGTGCGTCCATAAAAGCGCGCAGCTTTTGCATACAGCTTTTACTTCGGACTACACAATAAACGTAGGTGCACACACGTAACTTGATTTACAAAGAGAAAATTGCGATTAATTTCTTAACTTGGCCAACATAGAGAAAATTTAAGTATCGCATGTTCTTAAAATTAGTAGAATAATGTGTACATACAGGAAAGCAACTAAAAATATTACCTGTTAGAGATTTCATTTCAAGGAATATAGTGATATTAACAATTTCTTAATAATAATCAAATAATAGAAATAATAATAAAAGAAGAACAATAGTTACGCTCGTTCTATTTTCATTATTTTTATGTTAACCGAAAATTGTAAAACCAAAACTGGATCCATATTTGCCATAAGGAAATAATTGTGCAAAATCTATAAGAATTTTAGTGAAACGCGTTTGCTACAGAATATAACTTCGGCTTGATTAATACGAGGCGCTGCTCAAAATTAAGGACCGATTATGTATAAAGACTGATTGTCACTCCCGGTCGGTTCGTGTATGTTTAGTAGCATCAACTCTCCTGTTGGAAATACATATAACTTCCACAGTGCCGTCGCTCACGATTTGGGTAAGAAAAAGGTGTGTGCACGGTTTGTTCCACATCAATTGAAAGAAGACCGAAAAATCGCTCGTGTGCGCATTGTAGAAGCATCATTCAATCTGCTGAAAGCGTTCCAGATTTTCTTGATTCTATCATAACTGTTGATGAGACCTGATACTTTAAGTATGACCCTAAAACTAAACACCAATCTGCACAATGGAAGTTCAAAGTCGAGTCAAAATCACAAAAAATGTGCTTTCAGAAGTCAAGAATCAAAACAATGCTGATTACTTTTTATGATTCAAAATGTTCCACGAACAAATTTGCTCCAGGTGAAACTATTAATGAAGAATACTATCTAGGAGTTTTACATCGTGATCGACAATTGTTCGAGTTTGGCCCGAACATCCAGCAGGAGAACATCTGCTTTTATTGCATGATAATGCATCATCTCACAAAACCTTTGAAGTTCGTGAGATTTTGACTAAAAAACAAATATTTACGGCCACCCACCGTATTCGCTTGATCTATCATGATTATGCGATTATATTCTGTTCCAGAAACTAATACCTGCAGTGAAAAAACATTTTTATGATAACGTTCCAGCCATTCAAGCAGCCGTGACAGAGGCGCTGAAAAACGTCCCACAACCTGACTTCAAAAAATCGATGCATGCATTAGTCACCCGTGCCGTATGCTGTATTGAGTCTGCAGGAACATATTTCGAAAAAAAAATTTTCAACAACGATATAATGTGTATTTCATTCTATAACTAGAAAGCTCCGTTATTTAATTGTCAGACTGTATATAAGTTCTAAATTTTTCATCTTTATCCATATATGTATATTTGTAGTCACATTATTAGTAGGAATAAAAGAAAAAAAACTACGCAATCGTCTTGATGGATGAGAACTGTGTCATTTTTTCATTATTTTATTGAAAGCCGCGCAGCTGTAACAAGCCGAAACAAATTTCCATACATGTGCATCGCACGCTTGTAAGAAATTACTTCAGTTTTAGTTCCAAGAAAATGTCGCATTATTCAAAATTCCAAAAACTTTTAAAATATTAAAATACATAAAATACTTCATCCGCTTCAAACTCGTTGGATGTCAGTTCATTTGGCAATTTCTGGAATTTTAGAGCAATATAACGCTCTCAGAATATATTTTATTGATGCTGCAAATACCAATGACGTAAAAGCTACAAATAATATTACCATGAAACTAAATAATCTTATAACAAAACTGTATTTGCAAATTCTTAGCTTCTGTTTACCATTATTTAATAATTTGAGTAAAGATATGCAATCTGAATCTCCGAAGATACATGCTGTATATACATAAATATTTGTAATGTTTTATGAATTCTATTCGATTTCTTTATTAAAAATGATCGTATAAATAATACACCATTAGGAAATATAGAATTCATGAACTCATAAATATTTGACATTTGAAAAAATGTATTTTGGAGCACAAGCAGAAAAATCAATTCATGAACTTATTTCACTCCGCAGCAGTTGCATACAGTTAGATTTTCATATTGAAGCTAGTGACCCATAACAAAACGATTAAAAAAAATAAATTTAAATTTAAAAAAGTGTTATATAGAAATTTAATTTCTTAAATCCAGATTTTCTATTGTAGCATGTTTATTTCCAAGTTTAGTAGAGAAACTTAATTCGCAGAAATTAGACACTGAATGGCGTTTGTTACGTAACATAAATGAAATTCAATTTAGCCAATAGTACGTTACTATTTAATACATAAACTTCTTACATAATTTGGTTTCTACACTCTTCTGCAATTGTGGAAAGAATTTTCTCGCAAATAAATTTGGTGAAAACAAAACAACGATGTTCGCTAAAGACCAAAAATGTTTCTGAACTAATTCTAATAAAAAATTACAATTTTCTTTAATAAAACGGTTTTTATTTAAAACTTGTTTTTTCTATCAAATCCAGCGAATTTTTCTGAAATCTACCGAAAAAAGTTCATAATAATAACCGAAACAAAGTTCAACAGTGTGGCAGCACTGGTGTTAGTTCATTGTAGCCTGTCTTTGCAAGACAGTGTGTTAACATTATTGCGGTACTAACAAATCTAAACGCAAGATAACATAATTTCAATTTTAGTAAATCCACCATCAATTGAGCATGAAAAGTAGGTAGACCAAAATAGGCGAAAATAGGTTTTATGCATACATCGGTTCCTCTAGTTGCTCTTCATCGCTTACTTTAATAGATATGTTATGAGCCCCGAATGAGAATTGCATATATCCGGGATTTACCTATTTCTTACTCCTGCGTTGTGAAATGTTTGACGGATAGGTTTAAATAAAGTTTGAGATATAAGTGGGACTGAAATAATGATTGCGATAAGGTCCCTAGTTACAGTAACAAAGTTGGTCATATTAATTTGTGTCGTAAAGTAGAAAAATGAAAGTTGTGTGCATGTTGGGGCGAGCTCCAGTACTGAAATTTTGCAGGAATAATTTCTTCTAGAAAAAGAGAGCGAAACAAAGCAAGGAAAAAACGTAACCTACATAATGGAAAAATTATATATCCACATCTGGTGGCAGCTATAAAGATATGTGCACATAAAATCTTTCCCCGGATGTAGAAAAGAGTTCTTAAAAAATTCAATGCTTGGGAAAAGGTAAAAATACCCAAAATGTATATCTGTTTGAATTAATATCTATTTATTGCGAGGTAAGTCACTTCTTTGTGAGAACAAATTAAATAAAAACTTGTTAATTGACTATAGATGAAAACCAAACATGAGAAGAAAGCTTTTAACGACTAATTTAGAAATGATCATAACAGATTCTATGCTGATGTCAAATTCTCGAAAAAGGTACTTTCTACTACAAGGTACATAATTAATTACTAAGCAAATTGCAAAAAACTTCGATATGATGTTTGAAACTTTCCACTATTATTAGCTTCAAAGTTTTCAGAGCTTAAAATATTCAGTGAAGTGGCAAAAACAGATAACACAGTTGTACAAGGATCACGCTGTATATTTTAAGGTAACAAGAAAACTACAAATCTTTTTACGAAAATGATTTTATTTATGTTCAAAGTAATCACCTCCTGCATCAAAGCACTTTTGTAACCGAAGCTTCCACAACGTACAAGCTTGGAGCCAGTCATTTGGAATGCCCTAAAAAAATTGATGAATTGCTTGATCTATCTCATCCTTCGTCGTGATACATCGATCTCGTAAATGGGTAGGTTAAAGAACAACCAGAAATCATGCATGACTTTTACATTATTTTCACGTAAAAATTCAACTGCCTGCTGTGCACTGTGTGATGATGCATTGGCATCATGCAACATTAACCCTCAAATGTTTACTGACTCAAGAACTGCAAATAAAGATTTTGCGATGTACCAGTTTGCTGTGACTATACGTTGAGTTTCCAACTTGATTGCTTTTACTAATCATATACTCCGAAAGAAATCTGCGTACATAACTTTCTTGCCACGCCTTTGCCTTATTGTTGCCCATTGTTGGTGGATCCACACACGGCTCTTCTGGCGGTTACGAATATCGTAAAATGGAATGTAAGTTTCAATACCTGCTACTATTTTAGATAGGACACGATGTCCACTATTATTTCCCGAACGATTTTTACTCACGCTGCCTTTTGAAAATCGTTAAGCGTGTAGGATACCCAACGAGTAACAATTTTTTTCATCCGAAAATGATCATATAAAATTGAATTTACTGTTGCGGATTCAACATCAAAAGTTGCCTCAATCGCTTGATAGGTGCATCTTGGATTTTCGTCGATCATACGTCTCATTCTCTTAATGTTTCCAGCGGCATTGTATGTGCCGAATCTTTATGTGGTAGTTACTGAATCTTCGTGGATATTTTTTTATAATTTAATTATTTATTCTGCCTTCTACGTCCGCCTATGGGCGTTCGGGTATCATCGGAGAAACTGGCTGCTAACTTTGGCTGTTCTTTTCACACCGGTAGCGAAACACAGTTGCGTGTAAAAGACATTCATCACCAAATGCGAGTTACAATCGTTCAAAACTGCTGTTCACTTAAACCGACCTTAAAATCGTAGTAGATCATTGCGCGCACATGTTCTCTTGACAAGTTCATGTTTCGATGACAAATCGTATGTATTACGTTTGCTCTATGACAGCAGCAACTCAACTGATAGTCAGAGCTTACTACTTAAGAATGATGGTATTTAGAAAGGCAGTATTGCCAGCTCTAACTTCTGTAGTTTTGTGGTATTTCAAAATATATAGCGTGACCCTCGCATAAGTTTCGATTATCAACCAAGTTTTCCGGTTCCAATATTGTCTACTAAAGGCGTATTCTTTAACAAACAACTGGAGTTGTTTTTAATCAATGCTTTTACTTTGCTACTTCAGCTCGTTCCGTTGCGTATATTGTAATGGGTTTTTTGATAAGACCGATGTTCTTCACACGTACATGTACAGATTTATTATTTTAGTCGTTACTTATTTAACATTTGCTTAGTGTCCCATTTGCACATTTCTTTAAAGTTTGATTTTATTGTGAGGGAGAGTGCATTGTTGAACCCCAGATTATTGTTAGTACTTGGCTAAAAAGCTAAATAGATAGATAGGTTTTTTATTTATTACCTATTACGGCTTTTTAAACTCGGCATTTGAAATTATTTCCCAACATTGATTTTTCTGAAATTCCCTTTCTATAAAGAAACAAAAAAAGAGTCCCTTAATCAATAGAAATAGTGGGGCAATAAACTTCTCGGCTTCAACGGGAAAATTTGATGTAATAAATAGATTCCCAGAAAGAAGTCACTCCTTGCTACCATGCAATTGTGAGCTTGCATTCGTTGAAAACGAAAAATGAAAAATAACATACTTACATATATTTGCCTGAAGAGTGGTTTTCTAAAGTTAAAGAAACCTCAAACACTTTTACTATTGTCAACATAGTATCACACACGATCGACCTTTTTTCCAAACTTTTCAAAACAAATTTAAGGCATTTTACTAAGGCAAATTTAAGGCACACTTGGCTATCAGTCGCGGTATCCCGGGTTCGAACCCCGGGGCTGTTTCGCAGGGTTGAGGTTTTTTCTGCTTTTGCTCACTCGATGGCGAATACTCGGAACGAATATTTTAAGGGGTATCACATGCGCTGGTGTAATAATAACTCATGGCAGGCAGATGCCTCCCGCAATTAGCAAAAGCTGTTGGAGGATACCAAGGCATGGATTATTAATGAATATTATTGTAATCAAATATAAGTGCATAAGGTATGAGAGTATCAATATCACTGTCTGTGCGAATCGCAATATGAGCAATGGATCTAGACTTTTTACTGCTGTAAAGGAAAAGTGCAAGGAAAAAATGGCAGCGAGAGTTTAAGGAAGGGCGTACAAATTTCATGATGAGCAGATAAGTGTCCAGAAGGAAATCATCATTTTACGATAAGTAAACTTTTGCTATAATTTCCAGAAGTTTATAGGAAAACATTGTTGAGAATTAATTGAAACGAGGAATCGGAAACTGTGTGCGCAATGGGTGCTGAAAATGCTCAGATGCCTACAAAGATCACAGAATGGCATCTACACGTGCTTTTTTAACCGCTTTAATCACGAGAAAGACAAATATCTTTCCCACACCATCACTGGTGATGAAACCTGGATTTCGTGCCTTGATGCTAAGACTTAATACCAATCCATGTAGTGGCATCATTGCGGTTTATCTAAATTACTGATTATGTTACCCACTTATTTCAAGTATACACTACCTACCATAAGTGTTTACTCACCTGCAAACCTAGAGACTATTAAAATAAACTATTTCATTATGCATATTAAAATATTTGTATTATCAAACTATACGTACGAGATAGTTCCTCTGTAATGTTCTATGTGTACGTAATGAGCCAACTGACATCAAGATATCGAAAATGAGTATTTTCCCGGGTCAGGCACAGTCAGGTAGACGGATTAGGTAGAGCAGATTTTCGGAAATGTTTGTCACGGCTGTCATAAAATACGAAAATAGTATGATGTCTATTTATAATAATATAATGAAAAAGTTAGTTTGCATTCAGCTTTAATATTGCAAGCAGTGAATAGTGATGAATTTGTGTAGTGTTTTAAAATAACGGGTAACGTTAAAGTAATGTTGGCAAGAAAATAATTATCTACGGAAAGGCGTGCTCAAACAGTGGCATATCACAACGTCGGTAAAAGTAACCGAGAAATTGTTAAATTACTGGAATTAGCCGTAAAACCGTGGATTATAGTGTTAAAAAGTGGCGGTGTATCTAATAAACAGCGACTCAAATGGCCAAAAATAACAACACCAGCAGAAGATCCCGCAATTGTAATCACAAGCAAACGAAACAGATAGAAAACCCAGAAATTGCTGCCAAAGTGAATATTTCGCGTTCAAAACCACCACAGTAAAAGGACGATTGCGATGGAAGAATTGCTATGCGGAAACCGGTTTTACACAAAGCAAACAAAGCTAAAGGATTAGCATGGGCGGGACATCACAACGATTGGAAGAAAGTGCGCTGAAGCGACGAATCTAAGTATTTCACCTTTGGTTTAAACAGAAGATCGAAAGAAGAACCAGCACTTAAATCCTGTATTACACCAACAGTAAAACATGGAGGTCGATCAGTCATGATTTGGAGTTATGGCGATACCTCTGTGGTACCTTATTTAGTCAAAGTAGGCGGTATCCTTAGAAAAGAAACTTTTAGGGAGATTTTAAAGAGGAATGCCATTTCATCTAGGACACGATTAATCAGTAAAAACTTTGTATTGCAGCACGATATTGATCCAAAATATACTGCGAAGATATGCTGAGAGTATTTGGAACTGGAGCACAGAGAGAAAACTGTTATTATAAAGTGACCGTCCCAAAGTTTTGGGAGAAACTCGACCGACAGGTTCGAAAATCTGCTCCAAATTCGACAACAGTACTTTGGGGTAGATTGACGAATCGCAAATTTAAGTTTTTTAATTTATGATTATCTTTGCTAGGAACCTTGTAATTTTTATCTATAATGGTTAATTAATGTATGGCTATTCCCGATATTTTTGATTAGTATCATTTTAAGAATTAAATTCAAAAACGACCCCCCGAAAATTATAAGAAAATATATAATAGTGGATAAAAATTAAGCAACAATAGAAAAAACGTAACTTTTTAGGGAATTAACAAAGATATCAACATGAAATTGAGAAATATCATTCTGTGATTTTCAAACATTATTATTGTCATATGAAGACTTACTTTTTATAACTACAAAATGATTATCTTACAAAAAGTCGAAAACATACGCGCCAAGTTAAGCAACCTGATACGTTGCACTTCTGGGAACCCCTACTTGTATGTTTTATCTTGCCGGTATTTCCTACTATGCGATGAAATTGAAGACGTGCTTGACAAATTTGTAAACATTTCTGCCAATCATGCCGCGAAAAGTGTATTCAAGGGATATCAAGATGAAAATTATTGAGCAATATCAAAAAAAGTGTATCACAAGCGACTAAAGCAAGAATGTTGATGTAAACAAGTCCATAGTATCGAGAATGATACAAAGATATAAAGTTACGTGCACGGTGGCCATTAAATTTCGCTCTGGACGATCGCGAAGAATAAGTTACGGAGAAGATAAATTAATTCTTTGTCAATGTAAACTAAATCCCTGGATAACAGTTCAAGAAATAAAATCTTCGGTAGATAGCAATCTGAGCACACGCACCATACCAAGACGTTTAGTAGAAGGTGGACTTTATAGTCGATGACCAGTGTGAAAACCTTTATTATCAGATAAGCAAAGCGCAGCGAAAATACGTTTTACGAAGGAGCACGTGCCATGGTCTGTGCATCAGTGGAAAACCGTTATATTACATTATATAGTGACGGATCACAGTTTAGTTTGTGTAGCACTGATGGAATTTATGTTCGGCGTCCCACAGGAGAAAGATTAAATCTAAAATATTGTTAGGAAACTGTAAAGCAGAGGTGCTGGTGTGATGGTATGGAGGTTTTTCTGGTAATGGAGTGAGCCCTCTACATAGCATAAACGGTATTATGGACCGATTTGTGTACCAAAATATATTGCAAGACGTAATGATACTATTTGCTGAATGGAATATGCCACTTCCATGGCATTTCCAGCATGATAATGACCCTAAGCATACTGCTAGGGTCGTTTAGGAGTGGCTAACTGAGCAAGGAGTTACTGCTATTTCTTGGCCAAGTCGATCTTGAAAACTTGTGGGAGATTGTAAATATAAAAATAATAAAAAATATAAAAACGGCGTTGAATTGTTTGACGCATTATCAACATAGTGGCAACAAATTTATTTGCAATTCTCCACAATTTGATAGAGTCAATTAATTAAAAATAAGGAATATACTACAAAATATTAATACTTATGTAAATAAAATTAAAATATTATTTTTGTTATAAAAAATTAAGTTGCCTAAATTATGTCACTTGAAAGTTGCTCGTTTTTTACTACATTGGAAAGGTAATACTATTTAAATTAACGTATCTCATATCAACTGCTCTTCTTTTCTTTGTAAGACTATAAATTATCAAAAATTAAGTCATGCGCTTTCCTTATTTTGCTATTTATAGCAAGCTGTCACATTTCGTAGAGTTGCTTAACCTTTGACCGCTGCTGTATATTATAATGCAGAAGTAGTATGTACGTAAGTAACGTCCAATTTTTGTTTCATCGCAATATCTCCCATTATTTTGTAAAATATTTTTTCCAGTTAATTTAAATTTTCTGGTGTAAATAACAAATGCATGCACTAAAGAAATAACACCGTAACTACTAAAAATAAGAAGCAAAATATCCTTTTCGATATAAAAAGAAGATAATTTAAGCGAAATTGAAAGAATAATTTAATTTTTCTCCAAATTCATATTCACAACAGAAATACATAAAAACGTATAAAACGTAGTTTTAGAAACATAATTTATGAGAATGTTTATTTCTATTATCTAAAATAAGGAATATATCATATATTTCTGCATTTTCCTTTCGTAAAAAAATATTGCATTTGCGGTTAACTTTTTCCCCATATCAAAACCGCAATTATTGCTGTGTATTCGGTTAAATTCTCTTTCCCCATGTCAAAATCACAATTATTGTTGTATATTGATGGCATAAAGAATGGGATATCTTCTGTTTCTTTTCATCTGGTGCATCTAGAATAATTTACTTTAAAAGGTGCACTTATTTTTAAAACAAAAATTGGATACCCTTTTGTGGCTGCCATGAGGAATACTTATTGCATCCTATTTCCCCATCTGCATCTAAGCCAACTATAAAAGTGTCTGGAAATATTTCATTAAAAACTGCTGTTTCCATATCTTTGGCACCTTTTGCAGCACAGCAGATTCTAATGGCGCAGCTACTTTTTCGTAAAGTTATAAGACTTTTAAACTACAAAATGATTATCTACAAACACAACTGTAATAAGGTAGACATACTTACATCAATTAACTTTGCTTTAAAGTCATCATTATCAGATATCACCACTGAAAATGCATCAAATTGCGCTGTTTTATACTTGCTTTGTGTAAATGCTATACAAAAAAGGGTGTCAGTAGTAAAAATTTTTTGTGTATTATTCTTTTGGAAAAGCTTAATACCACGTGATATGACACCACCCCCAATTGCCATTGTTTTTATATTTTCCCTGAAAGTATTTCTTTTAGCATCTTTAAATTATAACTAAGATTTATAAATCTAAATCAAAATGATCACGAAAACTTTTTTGAAGAACATACCTACTAAATAACTCCTTTGTAAATTTGTTTATTATACTATTTGGGTAAACTAATGTAAATAGTAAAATACAGTGAATATCTTCATCTTTGCAGATATTATCTTCTAAAATTTTACTTGTTTTATTAATTGCACCAGTAAAAAGTTTTATATTTATATCTGGTATCTTTGGTATAAATAAACTTGTAAAAGGGCAAGGCGAAACTAAAAAATACATGCTGGTAAATCAAATGATTAAAACACTTATACTCCTTATACCTTTGATAAAACTGTGAGGACTATATATGTCAGAACATGAAAATACCCAGAAATCAGTACCCTCAGGCACTATTTCATCATTAAGATATTCTGAAACTAAGATTTCTTGATAAGTATAGTAATAGATAATATAAAGGACATACATGTTATTCTCCTAACATCATTCCCATGAACACAGAGATAGCTTTGCAGCTTTATTTTTCTATGATTATAAAATATAAGTCCAACAGCAACACTGTCATACCTAAAATTAATGCTTTTATCTATTACAAGCTCCGTTGGTTGAGATTCAAGGCAACTCAGCCAGCTAGCATTAATTCGCTTTTGCATTTCAACATTACTATATTTATTCCATATTTTATTAACTAAAGAAGTTGATTTCAAATCTTCATAAGTCAGGTTTTCAAATATAATTCCAAGAAGTGGATAGACTTGTTCAAGTGCGTTCCCAAAATTGAAGGATGTATATATTTCATCTCCATTCAATTTATTCCTTCTGCAGGATATCACGCAGTACTTGTGTGACATTGTATATAAAACACTTTTATTTACACATACATTACAATACTACGAGATTTTAGAGAGAACACTTCTGTACACTCATGAGTTTACATCAACACAAGAAAATAGAACACTCTAAATATCAACATTCATACAACTACTTAAATTTAAACCATATTTGAACCACAAATATGTGCAATAATTTCAACTAATAGGAAGCACAGTAATAAAGATATATTACCAAACACTATTAATGACCAAACCCAAATAGATGGGACAATCCCCGGCTACTGGTGGTTCCACGTTTAGCGCCACCTGCGCAGCTTGGAAAAAAGTAGCACTAATAGTACATATACAGATATAGTCAAGACTGAGCAAGTCAACGGTTATAATGCACATGTACGTCTCCCGTTATTCTTTCTCGCTGCAGTGGTTAGGGTAGCGAATTTGGTTCTCATTTGGATAGACTTCGCGGTTAGGGTAGCGTGCACGGAGTAGAATCGATCGAATACGAGCGTGACCGAAGACGCGCCGAACTGCTTATTATAGGCGCGACGCTAACAAAAATTTAAAAGAGAAGGAAAAACAATAACAGAGAAATCTCATTATTGAACCCTCAAACATTCATACATACTATTAAAGATACGTGAAAAAGCTAATTCCGGACAATCAATATAATAAAGTTTGTCTCCCGAAGAGAAATATGTGTCAATAAACAATTTATATATTATCTCTTGTACAATACCTACAGTTACAATATATCGTACTATCCCCGAAACTAGAAAAGATAAAACAAAGTATTAAAGGAAATTGTCAGAAGAACATGCGTGTAAAATCTCGGACCTCTATCTACACCCTTAAGCGAACCACCTACGATGTCGAAAATTATGTGATAGAAAAAAAGTCATAGGAAGAAGTAATTGGAAATCGTCTTCACAGCGCACATACAAATTTTCAGAATTTTAACTGTACCTCTAAGCTAGCTAATCCCCGAAACCAAAAGGTAAAATCTACCTTCCGATCTTGGTAAGTACAAGAATTACGAAAAATAAAATTTCAGACTTCCATCTGCAGCCCTAAGCGAACCCCCCTCACAATCCCTAAGGGCAGAATCCACCCACTGATCTCGAAAATTATAACTATAGTAATTGAAAATCGTACCGACAACGCACGTATAAATTTTCAGAATTTTTCTCGCACTCCTAAGCGATCTAACCACCTATACCTAAAGGTAGAATCTTCCCTCCGAACTCGGAAAGGAGCTGTGTACTGTAGGTATTGTACAAGAGATACCGTTATATAAATTGTTTATTGACACATATTTCTCTTCGGAAGGCAAACTTTATTATATTAATTGTGCGTAATTAGCTTTCTCACGTACCTTTGATAGTGTGTATGATTGATAATGTTTGAGCATTAAATAATGAGATTTCTCTGTTATTGTTGTTCGTTCTCTTTTAAATTTTTGTCGACGTAGCGCCTATAATAAGCAATTCGACGCGTCTTCGGTCACGCTCGTGTTCGATCGATTCTACTCCGTGCACGCCTAGCGAAGTCTATTCAAATGAGAACCAAATTCGCTACCCTAACCGGCATGAATTTTGCCAAGTTGATTATATTTTAACAAAACAATTTAATCCTCATGATTGACATACTACCTTTGCATTGCACACGTTCAGAAAATGAGTAACACAAATAAATTTCTGATGTAATTTATAATTACTTAATGTTGACAATTCTGGATTGTTAATTCACCGTAACCAAATGTCCTTTACCACGCCATTATGTACAGGGATTACATGGCTGCATCAACGCTTTTAGTTTTATGTAACCAAGTCCTTTACAATTCATTTACCTACTGGAATGTGTGTCATTACACCCAATAAGAGAGCATTTATGTATGGGCCTAGGCTCCACTATAGTGTGTGTCAATAAAGTACAATATATTTGGCAAGTAAATGTATTTAATTACCTATCGTTTATCGAAATATTTTTTTGGAATAAAAGACCAAACAAAACAGTATATTTTACATTTATGCAATTTCGCTTTAACGATGTGCGCATTCTGTTTAGTTTCTGATGAAACACTTTTAGCGAACTCTTTAAATTTAACCTATGCTGCCATCTGTTGCCCTGTAAGAAAGATTTACATAATCATATAATATTATCCTTGTGTTAATGACTACCATTAAGTTGTCGTCTTGTTGTCTCCATAGACAACATATGTGATATAATTTCAGGCATATTGACTGACATTGATGTATATCAGCTGAGCGAGGGCCAGCTAATTTCGCCAATTGAGGAACTTATAGGTATTTGGATCAGAACATTGGGAAATTAGGTTTCTTCAATATCTACAGGTGTTGGAAGTTTTGAAGTGGTTATATTAATCATGGTTATAAGTTATACTGTTTTTTACTGTTATACTGATTTAAATCGATAGGTTTTAATATAATTTGAATGTATTAGATACGGGAAATTTGTTAGTAATGTTGGGAATAGCGCTAGTAATAGGTTCCGTATATTTAATGTACCGTTATTATAAAACTAAAACAGATTGCGATAGTGAATATCAAGAGAAAGAAGAATATTTTCGCAAACACAATTGTGTGGTTACATATTCCAAAATACATGGTGTAACGGGATGGCCAGGATTCAAAAATGACACTACTCTAATATCGTGCCATAATACCCATGAAACGTTTCTGCCACTCTTGTATTTTCTAAACACTACAAAAGAAACACTTGATATTGCTGTGATGACACTATCTTCTAATGTAATTCTTGCAGCTGTGTTTGCTTTACTGAAGAAGGGCATTAAACTACGTTTAGTAATTAACTTTGACCAAATGCTTAACAAACGTGTAATTAAAGAACTTATCAAATATGGTAATTCCTTAATAAAGTTAAGAATTTAGAGAAACATTATAAGTTTTAGGAGCAGATATAGTTATCTATGCAGGGAAGAATGATTTGGCTAGTATATTTCATTACAAATATGCTGTTAAGGATTACAATACTAGTTCTCAAGCAATGTGTTGCAGTTCTTTAAATTGGACAAATACAGCTTTTTTAAATAATTATGAGAATATTACATTTACAACAAATGCAAAAATAATAGATGAATTTTACCATAATTACATAGAAAGTTTCAATTATGTTAAAAACCTAATGGAGGTAAATCCGTATTTACCAGTAGTAGATCTGTTATCATAAAGAAGATTGGGGTAAGTAACATATGGTATATTTAAACATGTGTTAAAACCTTCAATTGTAGATGAATTCCAAACATCCAAAACAGAAGGATATATGTGGTAGATGAGTTTTGTCATTTAAGAGTTTCTACTCGAAACACACGACTTAAAATTTATTATCAATTGTAAAATAAAAGACAAAATATATGCTATTGTGTCATCCAAAGTCTTTACTAAGTCAATAATAATGTTAAGTGTTAGTATGCATTTACATAAATTTAATTAATACAAAGTTTGGATAATGCTGTTTGAAATCATACTCAGCAACTACTAATTTGAGTTTAGGGCCTCTACATTGGGTTCATCAACAGGTGCCTATGTGAAAGTCTAAAACTATGTAAACGTTTCTCAACCTATTAAGAATTAAAATGTTAGGCATTTTGTATTACAAATATATATTACCAAGCTTCGATTAATGAAAATAATGAATGATTTCAAAACACTATCTTTTTTAATAGTGATATTCATTTTATTTATCCTGGTGAAGCGTGTATGCATTGGAAAACTTAGAATAATAAACGATAAAGCCAAGGTGTTTTTGATCTATTGCCTAAAAATTTATTGGTGTTTATAGTGTTATCAACTGTGTAAATTACGAGGTGTCACTCGCAAAAATTACAGAAATTTGCGAACTCTAAGCAAAATAAATTTTTGTTTGTGACTCTCTCTGGTGCCGATAAGCAACTTTCGGCAACTATTTTGAATTATTTAAATGTGCCAATGGATCTCTATTCTTATCTTTATAGTAAATGTGTAAAATTTATTTATTGCGCTTATTAAACACATACTTACCAATCTAAAAAAAATCAATTGTACCATCACAGTCCGAAGAAGTGACGATCAATCTATATTTTACAATTAAAGTTACAAAAGCAATTTTAGACGCAAACAAATATAATGCATGTTACTAAAAATATTTGAATAGTTTAAATTATTTGCTTTATAGTGGTGTTATAGCAATTACAAATCTATATAATTATTAATTAATTTACTAAAGTGTACTAAATGACACATATATACTTGGCTGCGTTCACAATCAACGACCAGCGTACAATTTTTTACAAAAAGTCGTTCATATTTGTTAGCTGGCAATCCTTCGTAAATGAGTAAAACACTTTGGTATTCTTGTCCGCATGATTGGTTAACAGTTCCTCTCTAATCTGAACGCAGTATTTTGTTTACTACTCCCAAACCAATTTTACGACAATCATTTCTGTTCTTATTGCCTGTCACACAAGCCTTTTTCTATGGTTCATACTATTTAGCTGGTTCGACAGAGCATCACTATGATGCACGAAAAATCAAAGCAAGCCACATTGCATTATTTATTCTGATGATAATATCTATGTTGTTGTTAGGATTCTGGGAGGCTAAATAGCAGAACAGGAACAGGTTCTCAGGTTTCGCAGAAAATTGACAAACACTCACATATAGTAAACGAAATATGAAAAAAAATAGCACCGCAAATCATTTCTTTTTAACTTCGCATTCTTTACTTCAGTTATACGTTCTTCCAAAAAGAGAGACAAAATTCTGAACAGACCCAAGCCCCAAATTACAACCTATAAATTTGTGAAACCAATATTACGGGGTAAACTAAAATTTGAAATCTTTCTGAAATATAAAATCTGCACTAAATAAAATTGTATATGGATTCTTCAGAGATAATTCTACAGTTAACACAACAGAATGGTAAATGTAGTAGTTACATTTGTCTAGGGAATACCTATTTCATTATTTGTTGAAAAAAGTTCAAATAGTGTATGTCATTTATATAATTGGCTGCTTTTCAGTGTTATTCAAATGATTCGCTTTCTCCCATTTCTTTGGAGAAGAATACACAACTGCACTTTTAGTAGTACTGGTGCTAGGTTCTGCATCCATAATTGACAGGAACAGCTACGGAATTATGATTTCAGTATAATTAAAGTATTTGCATATTCCTTAATCTATTAATTTGCAAAACAATGCTCTGAAAAGAACTAGTCTATACCGCAAAATGGCTGAAGTGATATAGTAATTATGAACAAAACTTGCGATACGCAAGCATGATATAAACAATGTTAAGGATAAACGAACTACTTCCGGAATTGGACCGTGTCATGATGAGATATATATAAAAAAGAAATAAGAGTAAGAGAAGAAAGAAAAATAAGAAAAAGAAAAAATGATTTAAGGGAGCGGGGGGGAGGGGACGTGAAATAGAAAGAAAGGTGAAAAGAATATGAGAAAGAAACAGAGACAGAAGAGGGGGAGGGAGGGGGGGCAGGATGCGAGAGAAAAAAGAAAAAAGGAAAGAGACCAAAAGAGAAAGGTGGGATCTCGATGTTTCGCCTTCGTCGTAGGAGGCTTCTTCAGGAGAATAGGGGAAACCAAAGTGACATGGTAACTCGACATGTAAACCACGCTAGAGGCGAAACCACTTTGGCAGAAGGTTACGGTGACTCGGCGTGTTGACCGCAGTAGAGGCGAGAACCTTCTGAAGGTTCTGGCCTTTCTGTTTTAATTTCTTTCTTTCTCCTTTCGACCCCCTCTACCTTTCCCCCCTTCTGTCCCTATTTCTTTCTCTTATTCTTTTCACCTGTCTTTCTATTTCACGTCCCCCCACCCCTTATCATTTTCCTTTTTATCTCTTTTTCTTCTTATTTTTCTTTCTCCTCTTACTGTTATTTCTTTTTTATATATATCTCATCATGACACGCTCCAATTTCGGAAGTAGTTCGTTTATTACTAACTCTGGCCGTGGAAGCCTACGTATTCATTTCAATGTTAAGGATTTCAAAAATTTTGACAATTTATAGCAAAAAAGGAATGTTGTATGGTGTGATATCGCCTTGCTAGCAATCAATAAGAAATAACTATTCCTCGGGTCTGTTTAGAAATTCGTCTCTTCCTTTTCGAAATACATTATACACTGTCAATATTTTAATTACCAGTTTGGTTGTAACATTCAGGTAATGTGAAGGTAGCGCAGATGTCGTACTTCTTCTATTTTCTAAGCCATTTGATAAATATGTAACAGAGTTCAGGTTCAAATCCGCGGTCATCATTTTTCCTTTCTTTCTTTTTCTGTTTTTCAGTTTGTTTCTTTGCTGGTCGCTTTTAATCCTGAGTTTAGTCTGAAGTATAAAAATGGCATAAACATCTAACGATTTTGGCCATTATATGACGATATTTTCTTTATAGGTTCTTTCATATAATATTGATAATAAGAAAATGCTCAACCTTATAATTAATAATCTTCATTATATTGCAGTTTAATATGTTAACAAAAGAATGCATATATCTTAAAGAAGTAATTATGCAGGCAAATGGGGAATTTCAGTGTATATATAGTAATGGATAATATGATCATCATATTATCCATTACTATAACAGTACTAAGTAGAACACCTGTATACAAAAAAGAATATATGATTATCAAAACTTATACATACTGCAAAATTCCAAAAGCGAATAAAAGATATGAAGGATTTACAAGAGACCGTTTTTACCTGTGTGTACGTTAATTATATTCCAAAGCTGTAAATAACTCAAACGTAGTTGCATACAGCTATAAAGTTTTAAATAGAAATATAAAATTTTACGAGGAATTGAAAAATGCAAAATTAAATTGTTACACTGTACCATTTGAAACAAAACAAGTTAGTATCATCTTCTGATGTAATTGAAAGCGATAAAAATGCCCACATATTTTGGCTACATTGGCTTCACTATTAATATTTTTCGATTTCTTCCTGCTCGGTCATTGGAATGTGCCATATTTAATTAATTTTTTTTTAATTCCTTTCTTTTGTTACAACTATTACATTTTAATTTATTCAACCGTGGTTAAAATAATTCAATATTAGTCGATTTTCATTTCGTTATTTATTTTAACAGAGAAGTTTACAAACAAAGAGTATCAAATATAACAAATGGCTCTAAAAATAATTCTAAAATACATTAAATCTCACCAAAGAAAAAGTTATAAAGTATAATATCATTAATAAACAAAATCGTAGATGATAATGACAATATTAAACAACTTATGAGTAAACTTTTTTATTTCTATTAATTTACATCAGAATTACTATCATTATTTTCGGCCATCAGTTGTTCCATTAATTTTCGTCTTTCCTCTGCTTGTCTCATCCTCATTAACACCACACTTTCATAATCTATGTCCTTTGTAGTAGAACTCACAGGTCTACTACACCATGTAGGTTTATTCAACCATTCCATGCGAAGTGGATTTGAAACTAACCCTTTTTCTAATTCTACTGCTATTTCTGCTCCTCTTTTACTATTAAATTCAACTAAAGCACTTCCATTCTTTTTGGACGAAACAATCAGTACACTAATGTTACCATACTTTGACAGGAACTTATGTAATAGTTGTTGATTGTAGCCCCCATTACAGGGATCATCCTTTTTTGCTTTCCATTTAATCTTAATTCTATGTTCAGTACTATTCCATGTATCTTTTATTTTATTCTCTTCCTTCTGAATCTGCCTGCTCATACTTTCAATTTCTTCTTCTACTTGCCTCGCGCCTTCTTTGCGTAACCGTTCTATTTCTTCCTTTAAAACTTTCTCAGCGTTTTTCTGTTTACGAAAATTCGCAGAATTCTTTTCTCGATTTTCAAGTTCTTCTTTAAGCCTCCGTCTTTTGCTATCTAATGCAAGATGACGAAGCGCCGCTTCTTTTTTTGCTTTTAATACTTTATCATAGGCCTTTCTGGCAGATTCATCGGTTAATACTTCAAGTATTCTAGAAAGCTTGTGAAATTCTACGCCTGCATTACGGTTATCTGGGTTTTTATCGGGATGCAGTTTTAGAGCTTTTTTGCGATATGCCTTTTTGATATCATGTACAGAGCTAGTAGGATCAACTTCAAGAATTCCATATAAATCTTCATCTTCAATTCGAAGATCAGTGGACATATTTTCTTCTTCTTCTTTTACTACGTGCCGTAGTACTTCAATCTAATCTATCAAAATATCGACTTCTTTCTCTATTGAATATGTATTTTGCTCTCTAAACCCTCACTAACACAGCAATATCCACATTTGATACACAGATAATGCAAATTGTGTAGATACGACGCTGATGATTACACACTGTGAATAGACGTTGAATAGACGCAATAGACAGAGTGATTGAACGACTGCGATAGATACACTCAAACACACAAACGGGTCGTAACTTCTGTATTAAGTTTTATTTTTAAGTTGGTTGTGGCGTGTCTTCACTTATTTTATTAATCAAATGACCCGCGCACACAATACAAAGGTGAGAGATTCGAACTATTTAAACTAAAAATACAATGAATACCTCAATCTTGAAATTACAACTGCTGAACTACCTGTTTGAGGCTTGCCTTATATATCTTTGAATTGTTGGATTAAATAGTTAATTGGTTTTAAATGACCCTAAAGTAGCTTCGCAGAATGTTCCAGAAGGGTATGTCTGTAATGTTTAATGTTATTAAATGGGAGTGATTATAATATAATATATCTAGTGTATACGTTAATAATCCTAATCGCAAGAGGTTCCTAAACAAATAAAAGTATAAACAGCATAAGATAAACAATTTTCTAATCTAATGTTTAATAATGGGAATTGAGAAATCGATACATTAAATCGCAAAGCTAATGGATGTAAAATCAGAGGGTTGCAAAACTATTAATGACTGCGTCAAGTGTATACCTGAATATAGAATCTTAAATATGTATATATAAATAAGAAGAAAAAGAAAACATGTCAACTAAAACATAACTTATGTTTAAATATTCGGATAATATCCGAACAAATGTCTTGTAAAACAATTTTGATTGCAAACATAGCTGAGTTTCTTTTAATACTTACTAGACAAAATATAATAATTCGCTTATTATATTTTTCAAACCCAAACTGTACGTAACATAGCAAAATGTTATGTTAATATTATATGAAATTTTGCTATATATAATTTGCTCTTCAAGCATTGTTCGATTTAAATTTAATATGTTTACAGTGACTTACAGTGAAGATGATGCAGTGGTATATAATTAGGTAAGAAACTGAAAACCTTAAGTAAAATAATTATTTGGGAAAAGTAAATTAAATATGTTATATCTACTATTCTTGAAATACATTACAAAAATAAAATAAAACTAATTCGAACAGGTATTGCGAACTCTAATCAGATAGCATTACAGCGGTTACGTATACATCAATGAAAATAATGCACCTACAATAATAATGAATTAATTACTTTTGAAAATCAAAAAAAAACAATTAATAATCAGTTGGGTTTCCTTTAGCTCTTATAATTAATTATAATCCATCTGGAACAAACTCTACTAACTTATGCGTATATCTGACGAAATACTGCCTCACTGTAAAAAAGCATTTTCTAGATCATTCCTATTGGATATTCGATGACTACGCACTTTTGCTTCAAGAATAAGCCACAAATTTTCGATAATGTTTATGTCAGGTGACTGAACTGGAGTTTCACCGTACTGCCGCAGTTATATAACAACAGTTCCTGAACCACACGCGAAGAATATTTCGGGTCGTTGTCCTGATAAAATCTAAAATCATCTTCTGTGTCAAGTTTCCGGGCACTAGACACTAAATTCTCTTTAAGGATGTTTAAGTACAGAAATCTATACTTTCAATAAAATGAAGGTTTCCAACACAAGCAGCAGAAACACAACCCTAGACCATTACATGCCCACCTCCATATTTAACTGTTGGTTTTAGATATTGCGGTTTTAATTCTTTATTATTTTTCCTCCACATATTACTCTTTCTATCTGAGCCGAAAAGATTAAATTTACTCTCTTAGGAGAATAAAACAGTTTTTCAGAAGTCGAAATTTTTATTTTGATCCTGTTACGTTCTCCTGGTTTGAAGAACAGCGCCGCTGTAGCCTGCTCGTAAATTCCTGAATTACTTGACCAATACTTACTTGTAGAGTATGTTCGCTTATTTACTACATGAAAGTTGTACAGTGAAACTCAATGCGCATGCGCAAAAAAATATTTAAAAATAAAATGTGTACTCTGTTTCCACTCTTGCCTATGTACAGTTGCGATGTACGTAAGATATATATATTTGCAATAATTGTAGTTACTTGAGCTCTCTTATACATGTAATGTACATTAGCATGTGTATTTGTATGTTTTCCTTGGTAGTAATATAAAGTACTGCCTCAGCATGTACGTTGCAAAGCTATGTTTTAATTGTGTTTAAAATGTTAAATTCTTATATGCTTCCGCAGAAGCTTTGTTAGAGGCATGTACTAATGCCTCTATCTGTTTGCATGCACCACTACCTTTTTATAGGGAAGCCAACCCTATTTATTTCTTAAATTTATAAGCGCACCTCGGTGCTATGCTTATTTATATGTCCCTTTCCGGGAGCCTAATACATTTTTCTTGTTTTAAATTTGCCTAAGCGACTTGGCCTTGTATCATTGGCTTGTATTTGTACTTGAACCAAATACGTTCGTTATTTACACATTTATAGGGGAACCCACCCTATCTCTTAGAGCTTGAACGCCTGGTCGAGGGCGACAGTAGCGATAATAGCCGATCTCAAAACAAAAGTAATGTGACAGCTACCCAGGCGTTCTCGTTTGAAATAATACGCTATGTGCAATCTTTAGCTCTCTGCTACTGCGCCCCAAAGAAGGGAAAAAGCCAGTAGCCAGCAAATGTGCGAAATGCGCACCGACAAGGAAAACGGAGCGATGAAGCCGACATTACATATAGAAAAATGGTCCGTGAAACTCGTCCGCTACGACGAACAACTAAATGAAAAAATGTCTAAGTCCCGATACGACAAAGGACCGAATAAAACGTAGAGAAGACAACGGGCGCTGCGGCTGCAACGACTGTCAACATGAAGCGGAGTGATCGTACTTGTAGAAGATGTCAGACATATCATAGACGCCGAGGACCTTACAAAAATGAATCCCGACACAAACTTAATTGAAGACTAAAAATATGTATAAACGACAACGGACACAATAGCCTAGACGAACGATAATAGAAAGTCGAGAATTTGTACTTATTAAAGAAATCTATACATGCGATCCGACAACCTTACCAGAATTACTCCCGCCACAATCGTAACAGAAAACTAAATAAATGTATAGACGACAACGGACGCAGTAGCCTCGACGTACGATAATAGAAAGTCGAGGATTTGTACTTAATAGAGAAATCTATACATGCGCTCCGACAATTTTACCAGAATGATTCCCGCCAGAATCGTAACAGTAAACTAAATAAATGTATAGACGACAACGTCCTCGACGATTCCCGCCAAAACTTGAAACTATTAGAAACTTCCAATACTCGTTCGACGCCGTTACCGTACACGTTACGACGAGGTACGAAAGGAGACCGAGAGTGACCGATCTGTAATACCTCAACCGTCACGCGGGAGACGACTGCCTGTACTTGTATATATTAAATATTAAGGAAACTCCCATTATTTGTTCGACGACGTTACGCTTAATGACTTTTAAATTACCCATTTTTAGCTAATGTATTGTAAATGGCCGGCTTGCATACATATACAATGCGTAATGTACATACATATTAAAATAAGATTCGATATATTCTACAGAGAGCAAAATAAATAAATAATAAAAATGAAAATAAAGTAAATTCTAAATGAAAATAAGATGATAATGCTAACCCATACGGTTGCAAAGAAGATAAAATCATATAAAATACATAAAGTAGTAAAAAAATGATAAAACAAAATATATTTCCTTAGAAACTTAAAATTCATTTACAAAAACACAAAAACAATGTTAAGTCCTTAACAGATCCTGTAGTGCAAACTGTAAGCCATTTTTTTATTCTTCTGGCTTATAAACGATTTTTTCCTGGCTATTCGTCTGTGCATACTGGTGCACCTCAGAGTTCTGCGAACTATTTCTCTATTTACGGTATTTCCCTTTTATTTATTCTTTACTTCTATTTAATATTTTTGTAATTTCCTGTTGAATTTTATTTTTCATATGGTGAAAAATTACTAATTCTCGCTCTTCCAACGTTGTCTGCCGACCCATGTTGAATTACTCTAAATTATAAGCTGCTTGTGATAAAATCGCATTTCACAGTTGTAACAGATAAAGAGGTGAAGTACACGTGCATCTACGGACTTTCCCTATTCGTGTGTGTACTGGGCTGCATCATTTTCACTGTGATGTTGAATATGTAAACCGCTGTAATGTTATCCGGTTAGAATTCGTAATACGTGTTCGAATTAGTTTTGTTTTATTTCTGTAATGTGTTTCAAGAATAGTAGATATAACATATTCAATTTACTTTTCCTTTTTACATTTTCAGCTTCTTACAAAATTGTATACCACTCCATCATTTTCACCGTCAGTCACTGTATGTACTACTGCGATTATTGTTAGTTTCTACCAAGTCGCGCAGATGACCCTAAACATGGAACCGTTACTAGCCGGGGATTGCCCTATCTCGTTGCCTCTGGTCGATACATATTTTATTGTTATAGATGTCCTGGATATCTTTCGGTAGATTTGTTTTAAATAAAGACAAACTTTTGTTAATTAAAATTGCATATTATACAATTTGTATTATTATTATAAACTTGTTATTAGAGATCGGATTATATGCAAAGTCCAAAAATTTAATTTTATTTATTTATTATATTCTACGTCTATATGTAGATGTATTACACCAATTAAAGTTAATTAGCGTTAGTTAACTTTACTCAGTGCATTAGCGTTAGTTAACTTTAATCAGTGTAAGACATCTACAAATAGATGTAAAATATAATAAATAAATTAAATTAAATTTTTGCACTTTGCATATAATCCGGTCTCTAGACTGATTACAATTCTTTAAAATGAATCTATCGGTGCTGGTACATAAGCATTTATTTCCATTTCTTATTATTTACGTAACTATTGATGTCAAAGATCCAAAAAATGTTTTCAGCGTATCTCATACAAAGTCGTGGGAAATAAGTCAACGTCAATTAGCGTTAATTAACTTTAATCAGTGTAAGATATCTATAAATAGACGTAAAATATAAGAAATAAATAAAATTAAACTTTTACACTTTGCATATAATCCGGTCTCTACTTATTAGTGTACACGTATTGATAATCATAAATAAATGTCTTTTTTATAACTGTTGTAACTGCATTTTCGTATTACCTCATTTTAAAAATGTTCCATTAATTTTTGAAACATACGGTTATATTTCCAGAGCGATGTTTCATGTTTTCTTAGATTTTAATCAATATATGTGTAGTATACTGAGCAGTAAGTAATTGCATAAAAGTTTTTGCAAATAAACGAACTATTTCTCATAGCTTCAGTAATAATTGATTATCAATCTCTATCTAATTCTCAAATCTTTGACTGAAATTAATGGGATGTAAACTCTTCAACTATTTCAGTAAATATTGCAAATTATTATTCTGATGCTTTGGAAGAGAAAGTAAATAATCGATACTGGCATATGTAGGTATTTGTTGTACTTTTCAGAACTTAGAAAATAAGAGCAGTGGTATAATTAAAAAAATAGACGCTTAGTAATTAGGCATATATTTATTTTACAATCACAAAGTTTTATAAATATTGCTATTTTAGATTAAAAAAATCACTTTTACATAGTAACAGTATTTTCTAGGAGTATAGAAAATTTCGCAAGGATATCATTTTGCTATATACATTTGAGCTAAACTGATTGCGCGGCATCTGCGTTAATAGTGGCTTAGTCGGCACTGTTAAAGTAGATGCGTTTTCGTAAGATAGATAGAAAAAAAGTATAAAAAAATGGAACGTTTATAAAATAATATCGAGCTCTGCATGTTATATACAAAAATGTACAAAACTTAAAACAAAATATACAATAATTGTACAAAACGAAAAGTACTAAAAGACACCTGTTAATTGAACCAAAATATTGCGTGGGGGAGATTTAAATGTGAAAAATGGACTTCTAAAACGGTTGTGTTTGTGGTGAAGTTAACAAATACATAAGATCAACATATGATGTAGTAACTAAGATGGCGATAGCAAAAATAGTTGTAATACACGTAATAATAATAGTAATGATAAGATAAACAATATAACTTCGTATAGGCCAATTCGTTATAGGTATGTCGTTGATGAAATCATTTTATTTAAAAATATACATTTTTCATTTTCATCTATACAAAATTCTTTGGTATATATATATTTCTTTATTTAATAACAAGTTTCTTCCTCTAGTAATCTATTCAACCATCAAATAGTGTATTAAAAAATTCTCACCAAAACATTTTAAAAATGGAAGCTCAAGTAGTTTTAAATAATTGCAAGAGAACAGAAAGAGTACATACATTTCGATTAGAGAAAGTATTACCTTACGCTGACAGTTTTCGAGAAGATTGTAATTAGTAAAAATTTGTTTTAACACATATAATTTCATTATATACGCTTTGAGAATTGACAATATGTTATCAGTATTGAGAAAATACTGATGCGCGGTTTGCAAATTCCTTTTATATTTTGATATGTACAACTAGGTTACCAAATTACAACGTTTGATTGAAAATCAAAATTCAGCAAAGGTAGAGCAAGTGCATACAAGGCGAGGATTGTCCACAGTATGTAAAATGAAACGATTATGTTGCGAATAATTGTTTCGCTGGAACAAATACTTTTCAGAGCTTTCAGCGGCATGTAAAATACCTTTATTACTATGAAATAATCGCAACTTACTTACTGATATATTAATATATGGCATTATAATTTAAATGTTTTTCACTTTTATTTTCAATTTTGATATGTAATAAACGCCTGCTACTACCATTATATGGCGTTCTTCGATGTGAAATTTGATCTTCAACAACTGTTATAAATCGATTGATGCAGCTATTAATATAACTTTACTCTCCGATTAATTTTTAATCATAATTCGTTCAATTAATTTAATTGTCTAGTTTCCTTTTAGTTCAACATGTTCATTTCGGCGGCAGAACAGTGAAGGAATACTTTACGATTTACTACTACATGACGAATTGTTTACGTTTCTTATAAAAGAAATGATTCAAAAAGTTTCAGTCTTCTTCCAGTAGCATTTGTCTTCTTCCATCATTTAAAATGTTCACTATGGTTTTCACTTGTGTCATATAGCTTTTAACAGTATTTATAAGCACCGGTATATTATACGTGCGTCGCCATAGTTCCTCGTTTCATGGTCGTTGCCGTAGAATTCGGAACAATATACTGAGTTGTCGGGGAGTTAGGCAGTCGAGTTACTTGCGGAATTGAACCGTTTGCGCCGTTGGCAACTACTGTATTAATAACATTAGCACTTGCAGTCACCATACCACTAGAGTTTATTAAGTTCCTCGAGCTATCTCTTGAATACGGAGGAGGAGCAGGTGTTGCTACTGGATTAGCGGTATTCGGTGTCGGCAAACCAATATTTGGATTTCGTAAATATGGATTTCCGTAGGTTGCACTAAACCTGGGATCTATGCCAGGTATATTACCATTTGGCATACCTTGACTTGAAGCCATATGAATGTCACTTAGATCCGAAAGTGGTAAATTGGCTCCCGAAACGGGTATGTGGTGAGGTTGCAGAGAATTCAATTGGAGTCTTGTTTGATCTAGAGATGATATTGGAGGTTGCATCATAGGAGGATTGTAGTCACGTGAGTAATCCACGTACGGAACATAACCATTGTTATTTTGACCATCCTGTTAACAATAATTACAAATTACTAAAAATTCGACGTAGGTATGTAGGTTTCAAAGTAAACGCTAAGGTATAAGTCAAAGGAATGATACTTAATGAATATGTTATTGTTTCTATAATCTGGTTCTCTTTGGAATATTTGATTTACGAAATGGTAAACTTATGGTTTTAGTTATCTACTGCCACTAATACTAACTAGCGTAGTATGCACCAGCGGTACTATACCACATTTATACATAAGTCGTCGGTAGGATATTATATTTTTGTTGCAAATATTTCTATTTCCTATCATGTATTTGTAAAAGAGAGTAACATACCTTTGGGGGAAATGATGGTTCTGTGTAATCTGCAGAATATCTGTAGATATCTTGTCCAGGGACGTTTACAGGTCCTGCTAATGGGACTCCTATTCTTGTTATCACCGATTCACTACCAGTCTCTGATTCAGCTCCTGGAATATAATCCATATCGCAATGCATATTGCTATTGGACGAACCAGTCCGTAAGTCTAATTTTAGATCTGATATGTTAGAGCTCCTATCGGACTCTTTGCATTGTTTCTCGATTGTATTCACATCCCCACCTACAAAGATAACTTATACGACTTATAGTATTAGTTAAAATTGAACTAGTTACCTTCAGGCGGAGTTTTCTTATTATTCTGCCGCTTATATAAAAAGAATATTATCACTAGGATACTAAGGACAGCGAATAATCCAACACCACCAGTAATAAGGGTTAAAGTAGGAATGTTTTCTGTAATGTTAAGTATAGTATTACTTAGAAGACATGTTGTTTCCTTTTTAGCTTACTTTGTGGCATTAAGTGGATTTCGACAACATCGCTGCCGTAGGAATTTGTAACACTACAGTTGTATGTACCAAAATGTTTTTCTTGCGATTCTCTTATAATTAGTGTCGATTTAATACCTTCCGGTAAAGGATCCTCTATTATTGAATAATCGTGGTCATGCAAGTCCACTTCGCGTCCATTAAAAGTCCAAGAAACTTTATCTGCCGCTGGAATTGAAAATGCAGTGCATTCTACTCTCACATTGTCACCTTCGACACCGAATTGTGTTTTGTGGCTGACTATTGAGGGTGGACCTGTTTGATCAGTAATAAAAATAAAGTATTATTACTTTGCAATGAAAAGAACTTTTTTGTATCATACGTAATATGATTGCACGTGATGTTTATAATGTGATTTACAACTGCATTTACTTACATGTGACTGTCGCCAGTGAAATATGTCTTACGTTTGATTTAGGACGTTGTTTGTGATTTTTGAGAATAAAATAAAATGAAACAAAGTACCTATTATGATTTCGTAAATTGGAATTTATAAAAAAAGTTCAAGATCCATTGCCAAAACTAAATTTATTCAATAATTTTGAATCGCTTAAACATGTACATATAATAAACAGGGTTGTTATACAATTACACACTCATCGGATTATTCCAGTGGACACAACAGCAACATATATTCGTCATATTCACCTATTAATTAATTAATTAATTAATATTAAAAGAAAATTGTATACACACTGCAATCATTTACTGACAAGAATATATATTAAAATAATAAAGTATTTGCTTTGAATACTTTTGGTGATGTTTTATAAATAGAAAGCTTGATTGATGCTGCACATTCTAGTTAAGAACAACAAAACAACATAATATACACTACCGCTCATAATACTATGAAGACTTCCTATCTCATGCAAAACTTGACGCTTGCTTCAAAACTTTAAACAAAATAATTATAAGAAAATATTTATTCATTTACGACTTATTGCACACGAAAAAAGGTAATAATAAACATTAGAAAATATGAATCATGTTACACTTTCTTCTCGTCCAAAAATCCACCTCTTGATTTAATAACTGCTCGCACAATTCGTGGTATTGTTTCTACAAATTTTGTCGTATGTCTTTTATTATCTATTTATTTTTCTCTTATTGGTCCACTCCCTCTGCAATACCGTCCAGAGATGGAATGCGGCTGTTGGACATTCTCTTTTAATTCGATTGTCCATTTCGTCCCACAGAAGCTCTACCAGATTAGGATACGGACTCTGGGGAGACAAAGTCATTATATCTAATATTCGTTATCAACGCAAAATTGTTGCCTGTTATATAATAATATATACAACTCGCGATAATTCTTCTTCCTCATTATTGCATTAATTTTCACAAAAAACAACTGTCCTACTTAATGAGAAACAACTCCACAGAAGAATGGAACCTCCATCTTTCTTTATTGTTGGTGCAATGAACTCAGGAAGCATTTTTTGGTCTTTTGAGTGTCTGACAAATGTTCTGCGATTTCAAATAAACACTTCATATTTGGTCCCATCAGCCCATAGTACGTTTCTCCATTGTTCTACTATCTAGTCTTTGTGAGTGTTAGCTCATTGGAGACGGTTTTGATTAGTTCCACGACATAGCAACAGTTTTCGTGTAGCAATACGGCCGTGGAGGTTTGCTTATTTTAAACCACGTTTCACTGTGCTAACCGATATCTTCCTGTTTCTAGCCCAATTCATTTCCGTTTAGGAGCCGTTAATCGTTAAATTATTTACTCATGCAAAGAAATAATAATATCGAGCTGCACGTAACGGTATCTAATGATAAACTAAATTCGTTGTTAAAGTAATTTATGCATACTTTATGGGGTAAACACCATCTCTGCAGGAACTTAGTCAACTCTTAGAATTCATTTATAGCATTTATTATTTAAAATATCTATAGCTGGTATTATTTATGCTGTTGTGTTGTATATACTATCTAATTATTTCTCGATTTTGAAAAGTAATATTCCAGTTTTGTTATTTATCAACTTAGTTCTTTAATTAATAAATTGTGCATATGCTTATAGAATTATTACATGAATAGAAATACCTCTTTTTAAGATATTTTGTTAAAATTTAAATTGTCCATTCCATTATGAGCGATGGTGTAGGTTTAGAAGGACGAAGAGGACGTATATATTCTTTAAATATATCGAATTTCATTAAAGATTTATTTCCACATGGCTACGTTAATGTTGGTTCTGAATATCGAACGCTGGCAATGCATAAAATAAACCAGTATTTTTATAACTACAGTTGCATTTTGGCTATTTGATAGTTGATTGACCCCATACTATAATATTTTTTCGTGTTTTCCACATTTTCATTTCTCTCATAATTTTATTTCTGCGTTATCGTCTATTAAAGCAGTTTCTTTGAAACATTCTAGGATTAAATTGGTTTACGTATGGAAAGTTCAGTATGATAAGAGTAAGAGTTCATACAATTATATTTTATATCCCTTTTTATTAGTAATGCCAAGCTGGAGAATTGTGGTACTACTTTGCAAATACACGACGAAATACGAAGAGGTTTCTTCTAACAACATAATACATCTGCACATATAGCAGTGGACACTTAGCAATGTCTGAAGGCATTTTTCGACCATCTGATTAGTCAAGACTTTTGGCTTGCGGTCTGCAGATTATTAAATTTTTATTTTTATTTGTCAATTTAAAAAACAAGATTTCGAAATAGGTTACACAATTTGGAAGAGCTATAACTAACAGTTCAGCAGGAAGTTGCAAATATTATTGTTGATAAATTGCAGGGTGTCTTAAGAGAAGAGTGAAAATTTGTCTAGAATATACTGGACAACACTTTCAACATTTACTGTAGTTGGATTGAAATTTAATAGTTGATTATTTCTTTTGTAAATAATAATACTGCCGTTCATATTCAAAACGCTTTAAGAAATTCATTTTAGAGAATTAAAAAGTTTTATATTACTGTAGCAAGTTAGTCATCGAGAAGTTTAAAATAAATAATACTTTTTTTATGTAAAATATAGAAGGTATGTATGTAGATTCTTTTCTCTTCCTCTCCAGTATTAGTTCTATACCCTGCAAAGGTCATGTGGGAACAATCTTTAATGAAAATGCAATATAATGTGATTTGTAGAGTAAAGGAAGACAAAAAATAACTAATCAACCAAATTTGTCAGATACCTTTTAAGTATATGGAGGCTTCCGCCCCAATTTCTGGAAAACCTGGTACATGCGCTTTGCAGTAGTACCTGCCTGCAGTTTCAACATCTAATCGCAACGTCAAGTCGGAGTGGGTACCCACGATCTTGTTCTTTTCGTGATGAATCCATGTAATGTCTGGAGTTGGGTTACCATCTACTATACACGACAACGTAACACTTGTTCCCAAATCTGCTTGAATATCTTTTGGTTTGGTTTCGAAATGTGGACCATCTGAAAGTACAAAATGATTTAGTAAAATTAAATAGGAATTGGATATTTCGTTTGAACGAAGTATAGAATACTTACAACTGATGTCCAACGTTTCACTTTCTTCGCTCTTACCAACTGCATTGGTGACTTCGCATTTGACAATTTGATCATGATGTTCTCGAGTTATATTGTGAAGAACAAGCTCTGTAGTGTAATCACCTACTAGCAATTTTTCACCCAAAAACCATCTGTATGTTACGTCTGCTGGATTGGCATCTGCGTGGCAACCTATATGAACTTCTGCACCTTCTGGTATACGGCCGTTTGGAGCAGTTCCCGAAATTATAGAAACGGTTACTTTCGGAGCGTACTTAACCTGATGTAAAAGAAACATTATTTAAGGCTTTGAAAGCATTATTTCTTAAGGTACATATTTTTAGATATGTGGAGGTTATTTATTTACTTTATTTGAAAATGTCAAAATTTTCGCATTTTTTGTGATTTTTTACCCATAACTCAACTAAATTTCAATATCTGTAGAAACTTAGAATCTTTCGTTACTCATTAGAGCTGTTTGTACTGAAAAAAATAATATATTAATTGATTCTAAGTTATATCGTTATTATATATTTTTATTATTTCTACTAAGATAAATTACGATTAAAGTTCACAATATGTTTTGCGTTCTTGGGATGCTAAAGGTTGTTTTATTCAAAACCATCCCATAACGTGATCGACAGATACCTTGGAAGAGTAGCAGTACGTTTTCGCGCGTGACGTGTCGCTTACATACCATCAGAATAAACGATTACATTTGTACATTTCATTTCTTGTCATCTCGTCTTCGCCGCTTCGAAAATATAGATTTTTTCCACTGAGCTATTAATGCGAATAACAACTGCAGTTATAGTTGGGTTAATAAAGAATGAAACGGGTATACAAAAGTAGAAAAGTACTTGAAGTACTCTTTTGGCCAGTGTTCCTTGAAATATTTAAGTTTGTATATTCGGGTGAGTAAGGATGAAATATCTGCTATACAAGAATAATAAATTAGTCAGTTTATAACTTCAGTCTGCCACTTGTGGCAATTAGCTTGTCGTGCCATTTAAATAAAGTGGGAATTTAAATCAACCACTAATACCCTTCGTATTGGTTGGCTGATGGAGAACAATTTCGATTTGATGGTTAATAAAACTTTTGTTAGAGAATCGAATAGAGGGGAAGGAGTGCTGCTGTTTTTGTGCAGAAATATGGTAAGCTTAATAACGTGTTACGTGTAATTACTAAAGTTAAATGAGATATAAATTTTACTGTAGCTAAAAATTTCTACAGCGTTTGTATTAACCCACAGCTTGATTACGGATTAATTTTTAATGTATTAGCCACTAATAAATAACTCCATCGTATGAAGTAGCTCAAAGTGTCGCTATACGTATCTGCGTGGGCGTAATGCGTTCAACATTCAAAACGGCTCGGTGGTATAGTGGAAAGGGGGGTTGCATTTGAATTTGGCAACTCAGGTGTCATGCGTTCGAAATCAACAATTGTTAAGTACAGTGGTAGTACTTTTTCGGGGGGTTTCGGTGTATTCCCGAGTCATCATTCGCCGTTGAGAAATGAAGCTTATAATCCGGTCGGTCCGTTCACCACAAAAGAAACATCACCGGAAGGGTTACAGGTAGAAGTTAAAGAACTGTCACTTGATTTCAGACGTATTTTTTTATGTATAAATACGTCAATCGCTTAATTTACAAATGACAAAAATTTGATGGACATATATCTTCTTTGTTCAAATCGAACAAATATTGGTCGAAAGAAGAAATACCGCTATCAGTTCAGTCATGCAATACGTTTTTAAATTTGAGAGAATTGCATTTATGAAAGAGAGCAATTTTCTGGATTTATTTAAATGTACTAATAACACCGAAGGTTTATAGGTACGGGGGCGACCTAGTAGAAGGCGAGAACCTGCATTCAACGATCAAAGCAAGTTTGTTGCATCAAAGATTGCAAGTGAATGTGGTTGCGCTACACTTGTTTCGCAAACGATTATAGAAACATATTCCAAGTGAATTTGCTTTTATGAATTTTTTCGATTTGTCGAAGTTCTAGAGCTTGTATTATATTATAATCCAAGAAAGTTTTGTTAACAATCCCGAGTAGAGAACATTATCAAACACATATCACTGTATTGCAAACTTAGTTAATCGAGTTGGAACAAAATGGTCACGAATTACTCTTTTATTTGGTTAAGGTGTACTCAAACATACTGCTTAGGGAAGCGACCGATTTCTTAGCCAAACGCACTGTTACGAAAAGATTTTGATATCAAAGTATTTTGAAGGGATATTATAACCCTAGCGAAGAAAGAGTTGCAACTAAACTGATATAATCGTTGGCAATACTACAGCGTTGAAAGACCGACATCATACACCTTGATCTACCCTAGTATAGACTGTGGTACGTAGATTATATAGTCTACAGGTGGTTTTGATCAGCACTTAGAAACCATTCCACTGCAAATGGTAGTCTCCAGAATGTCAATGTGGAGAATGGAAATTTTGGTCTACGTTACTTGATTCTAGGATGCAATAAGCGTATCCAAGAAAGAGAAAACACGTTACAGGAATTGAGAGAATTACGTATTGAGAAATTCGCAATTACTATGCGGGGTTTAAGAACGAACAATATGAAGGTGTAGGGATTGCTTCTGAGATTTGGTTAGCGAACTTAAACTGTTAGTGTAAGATTGGCGATTGACTATCAGAGTTTTTTTCTATATGGGTTTTTCGTTTCTTCCGTTAGCCTATTTCCCGTTTGAAATGTTTGAAATTGTGTCTATGTTGAAACCCAAGGTTTTAGGTACCGACATACAGATAACAGAATTAAGTGGAACATATTTCTGTGTTAAAGGGGTTCAGTTTTGAAATGCCAGAAAGGAAACCACTGCATAAGATGCCATATATGCTTAGAAGATAGGAATATTCATTACATAAAATAAGTGAAAGTACAATTCAAAAGTTTTCAAAACAGTGCTGAATGAATGTAACTGCTTATCTTCATTCGCATCATTAATCTTTGTAACCTAAATAAGCATAAAATAACAAATCATGATTTAAATGAAATAAAGTTTTTTTATGGCAACGTACTGAATCTTTTACTATTAGAATCGAAAGGGAAGAGCCCTAAGTCGCAAATTGCCGCATCTACTAGCGATACACATTTATAAAGTTATTAGTCAAGCTAGATATATAAATGTGACATTTGTTCGTGATATATTGGTAAGACAGACGTTTTACTAACCCCGTGTGTTCAATGATTACAGAACAAAGATAGATACAACAAAAATGAGATTTCCATGTCAACAACATGTTGCCGAATTGAGAGACGCAATTTGATTAACGTTGTTTTTACAGGTTGTCGAATGTCATATGGATAGGTTATATACACGCCATAACATTTTTGAAGTACTGCCGGAAGTACGATATCTAATATGACACTGAAGTACTGATGTAATTTATGGATTGATTTGTTGATGACGTAGGGTTCTTCGCTTATAATTCTGACAATAAAAAAAGGGTATTCTATCGAAAGAGAACATTTTATCAATGTAAATAAATTGTGATATTTGCTTGAATGTCATTATTTATTGACATTAAATATTATTTCAATGAAAGCAAGCGTCCTTTAGGTTAAATAAATAACGGAAAAGAATAATTTCTTTCATTAGATATCTGTATTTCTTTGAGAGTAAAAAGTATTGTTTAGAGTTAAAGAAATTTCCTTAAAAAATACCGTCATTTCTCCCATAAAATTCTTTCTATTAGTTCTATCAACAAAAAATCGTAAGAAATAAACGTGGACGTTTATTTAGTTACTTCAATCTTTTAATATTCTTAACATTTTGGATCATTTTTATAGAACGATCGATGCTCCTTTCCTTCACTCTTAACGTGCTAATCTACTGAATAACAACTCTTTTCTTCCTTCGATAAATGACAGCACTACTGTAGTCTAAAACTTACCTCTAACTTGAGCTTGGCTGATCGATGTGTCCTTTCGGCCGTATTTTGCGCCTGACAAGTAAACGTCGTATTGTGATGCTGTTTCCTCGGCGTCAACTTTAAAATACTTTTCGCCGTAAATCTTCTGCCGTCTGACAGTTCTTCCGCTATGTATTCTATTCCCTCCGTAAGCACGTTCCCTAAACCATCTATCCAAGTAATTTCGGCCGCCGGTTTGCCACCGTAACTGACGCATTCCAGTTCGATCTCCCTATCTTCGGTCGTAACGAGGAAGTCGCCTTGCACGATTTTGGGCGGATCAGGAGGTACTAGAACGGAAATGGAGGCTACGCGACTTCTTATACCGGGTTGTCCAAGTGGTCCTGGCGAGACTTGGCATTCGTATTTTGCATCATCGTCTAGCATTACTGGATAAATGTCAAGGGAATAATCTCCTATAAATAAAGACATTAAAAATATCATAAAAGTGCCGTTCGATAGGGATGATATAATGAATATAGCATTTTCTAGTTTAAGATCAACTTATGAAAAACTGCAAAATGTTAAAAAAGTCAACACCATAGTAATGTCGCTATGGCTTTAAAATATGGTGCAATAATGTTTTTAAGGTTACAAAAATTGTACAATAACTGCACTACTAGCTGACAAATCTTTCCTTTCATTTAACGCATTTCTTAGAAACTTTCACATTTCTTTAAGCAGGAAGTGCATATCTGCTTACATGTGACTGTAAAAAAATTTTTCATTTTATTTTATAAAATATTTTCAGTTGTATCGCCTTTAGTTAGTATTATTTTAATCGTTAACGTTTGCAATTGTCTTGAGTTTATTTGCATAAGATCACTAAAAATAAAGAGATGAAGTGCGCTGAAATAATTGCTCTTTGTAATAAATAAACAAATGAACGATACATTTCAATTAAATTGAAATATTCAAAAATCGCTGTTCATTCAAGAATTGAATGATTCGGGAAAGATGGAAATGATGAACTCATCCGCGCTCGGTGAGGATTAAACTCACCATAAGACCAACACACTAGTCAGTAATACATGATAACTAAATGCAGCAGGTTTTAGAAGACGCATCGCTATTAGGAAACCAGTATTTGGTAAAGAAAATGGTTTAATTGGCTCAAAGGAGATTGCGTAAATACTGTTTGAAGTGATGAATCCAAATTCTGGAATTTTGGAAATAAACATATTGTGAAATACGGACAAGTTAACATTAAGAAAAGTGTAAAGACATTTTAGAGTAGTATATAATTTTTCTACCCGGCGTCGTTACTTGGGGGTTCGTTTACTATTTAGCGCGATAATAACTCTAAGCAGTATTCTAAGAGATTCAATAGAAATATGGCCTGGTCACCATAATCACCAAACCTCAAACCTGTACAGAAATTGCGTGACGGTCTAGAGCAAGTATGGCCAACCTTTGGCATGTTGTGGCCCAAACTTTAGTGTGCAAATACGTTCGCGGGCCGCGGTTAAAAGTAGTGCATTTTAAAGTAGTGTTCATAATTTTTAGCGATAGATATCAGACATGAAATAATACGACAATGTTATTATACTGCAATTTATTAAAATAAGAAAATGAAATGAAAAAAATAGGTACAACATTATAATTAAATCGGGAATTTTTTTTCTTAATTGGGTTTTTCAAAATGTCTTACCGGCTAGATCAAATCTTATAGCGGGCCGGTTGTTGCCCACATATGGTCTACACAGAAAGGTGCATCCGCGAAGCTCAAGTTAGTAAAGCATTTGTAGGGGCACCTTCATTCTGAATAGATTAAAATTAACGCAGAAACTTTAAATAAAATTAGATTTTCTTTTGAGCAAATTTGTAAAACTTGAGGCTGTGGGGTAGTAACTATCAGAATTTGGATTAAGAAAAAATCATATGATCGGATTTTACCTGGAAGTTAACACCATTCGAGAAGCGGAGAAGAAGTTTGAAATCATAAACGTTAGTTAGGATGTGATTAAGAACTTCGAAGGTCACAAATTTCGCAAGATGAAGAAACGAAATTTACGATATCTATTTAAATGTAACTTTCAAGAAATGGCTAATATATTAATAATAAGACTGTTGGAATATTTGCATATTCAAGTTTCCAAATTTTGAATATAGGTGAAAATTTTCCTCGCCTCTATACACTAAAAAATGTAATTTAACATCATAAAAGTTCAAGCATGTCATGGATCTTGCTAGAGAATGCTTGCCGCAATGTGACATGTAGTTTTATAATAAGACTGAGGAAGAACAGAGGCAAAATGGATAAAGAAAGAAGATTTCAACCATTTAGCTGGTAATTTAGAACGATAAAATGATTTTAAGTTTTATTTCTAGCAGAAGTGCACCTAAAATAAGTGAGTGTTTTCTTAATGTTGATAGTTAACGTTAGATTTAGTTAATAGTAGTTTCCATTGATCCAATTGTCCGAATAATGATAAGAAAAAGACAGACATCTCCATTTTAAATACCGGTATTATTTTTAACCAAGCTACACTTGACTTATCTTTTGTCACTTCCAGCAAGAAATCCAGCATAAAAAAAGCACAAATTTGCAAAACGTAAATTTATAAACGTATTGTTTTACTTCCTCTGGCAATTCTTTAATTTTGGAGATACCTGGTTTTGCACTAGAGCTCCCAATTAAAAGACAAGGTAGTATTACAAATTTTCTGGTGTTCTTTGTGTCATCAGGACAGTTAGTCTCTATTCCATAACTTCATCCAACGAATATCTGAGAAGATTAAATGGAAATAAAAGACTAATAGCACGTTGAAGCTAAAACGGTCAACAACTATACGTAGAATAACTTATTCCTGTCGCACAAAAAAATTTCTATATTTCTAGCGGCTGCAAAGGTTAATATATAGAATTTCGCGAAAATGTCCTAACAATTTCCTCGAACAAATTGCTGAAAAGACTGCGATATTAACTGTCTTGTTTCAAGTTAATAGCGTTTTTTTGTCAAATACAGTCCCCCCTTTTCTTATTTCCATCTCTGTTTCCTATTTGATCTGCTCCTGACACCGTCGCGACTACTTTATGTACTGAAACGAACGGCATTCTTTAATAGATGGCAATCCTGCGAGGAGAAAGTGAGAGAGAAAGTGGTAGGTGAAAATTGATTCTCTTTATTAAAACATTTCGACTTTGAAATGTCTCCTAAACATCCCTTGGAATTTGAAATGCGTACTTCTTCATCTGGGATCTGGTAGGGCGATGAAAGACGAGGGTTTCCTGAATTATTTACAGTTCCCTACATATCGCAGCACTTCATTGGTTAGATCTAAAAGCGAAACTACTGACTATTACTTCATAAGTTTCATACGGTGTAATAGAGAAGTTATTAATCCCTATTAAGGAAGGTTCGTGATTCATATGCGTATGTATATATTTGTTCAATCTTGCTATATTGGAAAATGTTTATTTTCCTTTAGATACGGAACAAGAAAACATTTGCTGTCTTCACTAAATTTGTTTTTATGACAGTGAGTGTTTGAACGTAGCACACGTAAATATTTTATCCACACGTTTATATTATTGTTCAACGTGTTTATTGTTATGAAAAATAACTCTACAATTATTAAAAACAATGTCGGGTGCGATGATTGCACAGAATTTTCTCTTTCCTCGATTTATATATCCTTTTACTTGTGCCCTACTTTTTCTGGTACTTGAATCTTGTTGTTTTACATAATTCTCTGCTACATACATCGTTTGTCAATTTAGTCATCTTCAAATAAAGTTAGGTATGCTTAAAAATAAACCAATTAAATTCTAGGTAACGACATGCGGGATGCATGTCGTTATTTAGATGTTTTACTGAAATTATCACAAAGTGAAATAGAGGTTATGCTACGTGTTTTACTTTTCGAAAAGCATTTTATATCGAACTCACCAATAAAGTAATGAAAGACTATATATCAAGATCCAAAGCATTGTTTCCTCAAAGAGAAAACAGCGATACGACATATAACAACCCAGAAGAAGCTGTATGCGACTGAGAGCGAAACTTTAGTAAACTCATGCAATTACCATGCGATTTCAACTGAGAAACTTAAATTCCAATGATCGTCATTGCGATTTTGGAGAAAACGACGGTGATGCATTTGCAACAGTCAATTTTGTGCCCAGTAGTTAATATAATAACCCTACAAATATGTATCACTAACCATTTCTTTTGTCAAACTGCTTGTTATGATACTTTTAGAAGAATTGTCATGTCAAAGTAGTGAAATATATTTCTCTTTGTAAAACTATCACCTATTATCTTCTAACTTGAAGTAAAGTCCTAAAGAATGTAAAAATCTGTCCAAATGTTTTTTTTTTGAACTTAGATAGATACACAGAGCTGTACGTTTCGAATGCACGTCCTCATATCTTTAAGGTATTAATCGATGTCGATGTATGATATGATATAATACCTTGTGATGACACAAGCTTTTGACATTAACGTCTACGGTGCTTTGAGAGAGGCTGCGGTAATTTATACCGTTGTGCTGCTTCCGCAATTCTATTCTTTATATGCAGTATTAATACTAATAATGCGTGCCTCTGCAGCACGCCAAAATATATAAATATAAAGCCTGAATAACATCATCAGCAAATTTTGGAAAATGCATCATATTTTTCTTGAAAAGCTAAGCGTAATTCTTGAGATGTGTATGGCGTGATTGGTTGCCAACAATACGCAGCTGGACTTGATCTTAAACATGATTAGTCGGACTAACCTCCAGGTTGCATGCTGACCAATTAATTCTTTGAATGTTGATTTCATCGCTATGCCTGAATACTTTCAGGCATAGCACGAGTAGCGTGTAGTTTGGTATTATTGTGTATTAAAATGCAATTCTATTCAATAAAATGAGAAAAGGATACGCCAGCTTTTTTAAGAATATCTCCCATATACCTACGGCCAACTAGATCACTGTTTTTTTTACAAGTACCGACTAAATTGGTGCTTCTGTGAAAATAACTGCCGACGCCATAACTGAGCCTTTATCAAAAGGTATTCGCTCAAAAATCATTGGGTGATCACGCATAAAATTGTAACACGTCAGTGAACAGCATTCATTGCTGAAACTACAAACTTAGGCTGCGATTGTGCGAATTAGAACTAGCTTAGAACAATAAAATGACAATCAATCAAACTATTGCCATTTTTTCTAGACTCCACGCGCCTCATGAAGTTGTTAGTTTCCAGACACTGACTCCTACGCATCCAATGTGCACAACACATTTCGCCCATCCGCAATTAAGGCAATGATTTGAGAAAAGTACATTCCAAGTGTCTGGTAAGCAGGAGTAACTTAATATGTTGAGGTGTGAAACAAGTATATTTAATGATTCAAATGTTTAACAAAATTATATTTTGTAATTATGTTTTTGATCTACATGGAAACTATTTTGAGTAACATTTTTCAAATCAAACACGCCCCAAAAATAATCAATAAACTATGTCGGAAATAACAGAGACATATATTCCGCACATTTTCATTAGATTCTTTCAGACAATTCGATAGTTCCTTCACATGCACTGTTAGTATAAAGAAAACGAGAAATCTTTTACGAATCCTTTTCATGCCACCGTTAAACCCGTACCAATCAATTTACCATTTTCCTCTTCGACATCGTTCCACCCTTTATGGACACGGGAAATTTTTTATTTGTTTTTTCTGTATAAATGACGTCTCACATATAACTGATGTTACATCGTAAATGTGAAACACTTTATGGTTTCGTGGTGGTGCTGTGCGGAGTGGATTGATTTTTTTGCCACCACAAAGATATCAAAACGATATGGCTTGGAAATGTGTATATGTTTTAGTGATAAAGTACGTATATTTGTTATGAAGAAGCAAATGTAATGGACTACAACATTCCGAGTTGTGTCCACAAATAAATTCAATTTTAGATGAACATTCGCATAGAAACAGGAAATATCAGGAGGGAAGTTATATGGAGATTTCGTTTGCGTTACTGTACGATAACATCTAAAAAATTGTTTACTTTCATAAATAAACGTATAATCACGGAAGCAATGTTATTATTCCACACATCCTGGATCATGGGAAATGTTGTAATAACATAGATAGATTGAAATGTATACGAAGTTTCCACTAATACTTTAGGTGATCCTAAAAATTATGTTTCCAATTACTCGTTGAGAAGTACTATGCATTAGAATCTAGCGATATAAGTGCATAATTAGTTTTAAAGTGTTTAATTGAATGTATTTATATTTTAATATTCATCCTTTCAAAGTATGTTCCCTTGGAATGCACAAAACGTCCCCAATGAACTTTCCATTTCTGGTAACAATTCTGGAAATCTTGTTTTGTTTGGCTATTTAGAACCTGCGTTATGACTCTTTGAATGTTAGTTATTGTTCCGTAATGGGAACCTCTCAATTTCGGCTTAAATGTTGGAGGCAGAAAATAATCACATGGAGCCATGTTTGGACTGTAGAGCGTGTATGGAAGTACTGGAATGTTTTTCTCTGCCAAAAATTCTGTAGCCGACAATGAGCTGTGGCAGAGAGCATTGTCGTGATGTAAGATCCAAGCGTTAGCGATGTCAAGTGGGATATGCAAAACCCATTTGCTGATATGTTCAAGGATCTCGCGATAAAAGGTTTGATTCACTATCTGGCCTTACGGTACGAATCATTTGTAGACAATTCCACGAGAATCAAAAAAAGATGACAAGATAATGCTCCCAGTCACAATATATATATTTTTTAAGTGTACACGAATCTCTCTGGTTCGGTCTTTCCGTCGATGGCATTACAGCTTGATTGTGTTGTGTTTACATTTGTTAATGAAAATGTTTCAGACAATTTCTAGGCCCGCCGACAATGAAGTGATTGGTATTATATAAAATTTTCAATTCATAAGGTTCTTACTCATCGACAAATATAATTAGATCCTATACTGTTTTCTAAAGATGGTCAAGAATCTAAAAACGAAGATTACAAAACACTTCGGTTAACCCTGTCCAGGGAATATTTTAGATAAGCTATAGATGAAGATGTATATTTCAGCCAATCTAATTGTAGTTAACACTAGAAAAGAAACTTATGCAGAAACCTCAATGAAGGGCCACTAGTCTTAGCGAATGATTGACATTATTGCTGTATTAAGGAAATAGCTTTGACAGAGGGTGAAATAATTTGACATACACAGCATCTTCTGTAATTAAGATGTGAAATAGTTTTGAGAAACAGTGAAATATATTTGACAAAAGAGGAAAACCAAAAGAAAATTAATAATAATAATAATTAATTATAAATATCTTTTTGTGTTATTGCCGTACTGCTGAATATTTTGCTAGTAATAGAAATCTTTGTTAATAAGTCATTTACATTGCTAATCATCAATCATCCGCAAATTTTAAAAACGTGTCAATGATAATAGAATAAATTAGCGACGAGGCTCAAAAATAATCGTAAGGAAAAACGACATTGAAATGTAGTTATGCATATAAGAATGATCTATTAACTATAATATTGAAAGGAATTATTTTTATTTCATTCGCTACTGGAGTGAAGTTGATATTTCAAGAATTCCTTTTACATTTATAAAGTATTACTACAATGTAGTCATGATATGAAATTTGGTTAGAAGGCAATAATTTCATTCATACATTATTCTCTATCTTACATCTTAATTTTGTAACATGCGTTCAAATAAATTGTACCTCAAACTAACCTTTCAAATTATAATGATGTCTTAGCGTGTTACTGAAACTTTGTTTGGTATAAGCTGTTTGAGTGACATGATAAATATCATCTGAACGAACACTGTCAAACTGACAGGTAATGTAACTGAAAATAGTAGAAAGTTACGACAGAAGTTATTGGAATGGGAGGTAAAATTTATTTGAAAGCTTTTTATATTCAAAGTTACTTAAAGCAAATTCTTATAAATATTATCTCATGTATATTTCACCAAGATCAGTTCTGCGCGCATAAAATAATCGGAAATTAGGAAAATATTATTTTGATGTTACAGTTTCATATTGCTCATCATTGATCGTTCTGGAGTTTAATATAAAAGTACAGTCGTAGATATCAAACGAAATTACGATGGTTTTATTAACATTTACCGTAAGAAAATATGCTTGACTGGATAAACTATAAATCAAAAGTTAAATTAAAGTTACTTATTTCCAATTTCTCAAACTGGCTTTAAAATTCGCCTAAAGTAATGCTTTGCAGTAAAAAGTACAAAAATCGAGCGCTCTCATAATAGATAGTGCATCATGATAACGAAACAAAGAGTTCTAGTCTGCAGAAGGTCGTTCTCAGTTTCGTTTTAACGAAATGATTTTCATTGTTCGGTACGCTTCCATTTCACGTTGCTTCTCAGAGAAGAGCAAACGAACATCAATAGTACGAAATAGGATGGCAGAAATACGGAGCAGGTTTAATTTAGAGTAATTAGTCGACGATGTGAACACTAGTTTCTACAGGGTTAGTTAGAAATTTTAAATGTTAACTTTTAAACGACACTATTTTAACATATGTATATCAGCGGAGAAGTTAATATAATGTTAAGATGTGGTTAATTGTATGAAATGAAATACGTTTTTCATTTCGAATACGTGATTATGCCGTTCCGAATACACACCGTCGCGGATGTACAGCTACATTTTCTTGCATTCATGCAGTTGTAACTTCTGAATGAAAGTTTTTTCTCGTTTCATATTTCATTTCGATATTTACGAAATTTAACTACTTATGATTCAGTTAAATTTACCCCTTGGGAGTTGGTTTAACATCTAAAAGGAAAACTAATTTTAGGTATCATCAACACTTTTTTGGGAATGTGTAGTTCTGTTATTATTTATCCTAAGCATTTTTAAAAGATTTTCTCTAATTTTCAAAAAGGCGACTAATTTATCACGAAGAAAAAAAAGAATGTACAATTTATTTCAGTACTTTTGTTAAAGCAAGATTCAAACAGTGGAGCTAACTTTGGGTGAAGTATAATTTCAATGAGTGTATACGTGTATCTAATTTACAAATGTTTTTTGGATCATGGATAGTTGTAATATTAGTGTACTCTATGATTTTGGCTAACCTTGTATAATTTAATTTCAATCTATTTCCCCATTGTAAATATTTGTTGCAATGATTGTTACTAAAACGTAATTTAAATTAAAATTTATTACTTTATTATACTACTTACTTTATTTATTTATTAATGAAAACGATATCAAATTCAGTCATTCCTATGGAATTTCTTTCCTGAGAGAAAAACACAGAGAAGAAGCATATGCTTTAATAAGTTGTAATTGAGATAACCTCGATAGTAGTGGTTGTAGCTTCCCAAATTCAAATAGTTAAATGCAATTTCACATATCAACTCGCTTAAGTGCAATTATTAAGAAATCACATCGCCAGCATGCCTTTATATGCAGGCATTAATCCAATGTACAATATAGAGCTATTAGCTTATTTATTCTTCTTACGCGTTTTCAAATAATAACCGAAATTATTATCATATATTTTTTACCTTCGCATACATATGTGCATACTGTAAGTAAAAACGAAAGAATTAATGAAATATGTAACTATATTTTGGGAAATTTCCAAAAACATTTTTGGTTTGATTTTTATTTTTGTTTCTGCGTTTTTCGTTGCAGTACATGAATATACAGCGTGATTAATTGAAATGTCATTAAGTCATTGGTATTTTTCGAAATGAGAAGCCTAAATTTTATTTGTTATTTTGCCATTCTGCATAAGGAAATTATTAAGAATTTAGGTTTATTTCTTATTTTTTACTCTTCATTTATATTAGTGTATATCAGTATACCAATACAAAATACAAACAATACGTCTATAACAATAAATAAGCTGGTTGGATAGGGGATTCTCACGAATCGACACTAATAGGTTAATATGCTGGTTTGTAATGTCACTGAATGTCGATATATGTACCTAACGATTAACTGCCCCAATGCGAATATATGGTTATCCTCCAAACATCATTATCAAGTCTGTTTTTGATTGAATAAACAAGAACTTTAATTTTCTATAATCTAATATTACCCCAGTTTGTGATATGTACACGTTTTGTTGTTTAAATTGTTATTCATTTGTAAGTAGTGACAGCAGTTATATTATAATAATATTAATATAATATTAATATAATATTAATAATATAATAATATTCTTTAGCCTATTTGTCTGTGAGTTTCGTTGAAATAATTGTTGAGTGGAAGTATACTATTAAAATAAAACATGGAGAGATAGAAATATTATTTATAGGTGGTCAACGAATATATTGTATTATGTAGAGTGGTTCAAAAGCTAACTTCATAATTTTGATGAGATCACATTTTTTTATCGATCGTAAGCAAGCAGATCATAGCGTCGTATTGTTTGCGTAGTTATCGTTTTCGTTATTTCTCGTACTTGCGTTATACTTTCTTACTATCTCACTGTTTATTTATTTCTTATGTTTTCTAAGTTGTTTGCCCTATGTATTATCAGTTGGCTTTCATCTATATAACGAGTGCAAATTTATTTTGCGTGGGAGTAAGAGATAAATAGAGCGACTAAATATTTTAATATTTATATCTTAGTAGCGAGTGGTATATGTTTCTCATTAACCTACACTACCATCCATAAATATTTGGCCACCTATGTTCGCTTTAAATTTTGAAATAAAATCGCATTTGGGTCGTGAATATTATTATTTAATGGTAGTTAGTTGATATTTACATTTACATAAGGCCATACACACATACAAATGCATATATACTAAATTAAACCAAATTTTGCTTTCTTCAATACAGCCTACTCTATTTCCTGTAACTGCTGGGCATAATCGAGGCATTCTACCAATTAATTCCTTATTTCCATTCCATTCTTTAAGGCGAAGGGTTCACAGCACGGTAGCAGATGTTATTTTACCTTTCAATCCAATTCATCATGATACTTCGCAGGATTGACGTCGGATGACTTTCTTCTTTTTCTTGCAAGTAACCGCGGCATATCTTAGCTGTATGTTCCGGGTTATTGTCAGGCCGAAATGTGAAGCTTTCACCGACTAGTCGCAATCTCGAAGATACCACATTATTTTCTAAAATATCTCTGTCCACTTCTTTTCCAAAACACTAAATTTACTAAGTCAAAGAAGTACCGGTAAAACACCCTCAGACCATCCCAGAACCTCCTCCGTCTTTGATTAATCCGACACTCGTTCTCCTGCCGATCTTCGAACGAATACACGTCTCCTTGAGCCGTAAACATCGAATTTCGATTTGTCACTCTACAACGCCTTTTCCCAGTCTTCGATGTCCCACTTCTTGTACATTTGCATCCATTCATACTGCTTCCGCAATAAGGATTTTCTTATTGCGCTACTCGAAGTCCACCTTTACTTAAGCGCCGTTTCACTATAGTAACACTAATTGGTTTCCTGCGTCCTTCGTTGTGTTCAGCTGCGCTTTCTGATGTGTTTTTTCGCCGATTTCCTTTGCTAATACTTGCGATTACACAATCTTCTGCTGGCATCATTCTTTTCGGTCGCTCACTTCTCTTATTGTTGAAAGAACTCTCACTACTTGCAAATTTTGTTACGTCGTAGTCCACTATTTGCCTACTAATGTTAAATTCGCGTGCAATTTGTCAATTGCTTTTACTTGTGTTCTACTGTAAGTAACAATTAGAGCACCCATCTCCACGGACAAATCTAGTTTTCAGCATTAATACCAAAACGCGCGGGTAATAATTCACTTGTGTGTGTTTTCAACAATATTAAATTTCAACCTAACACAAACTACAATGATATGGTACAAATAGATCTCGGATTATAAAATGCAATAAACAATTTACTATATTGCATCCAAATTCAAATAAAAACTCAATTAACAAGGTTCGGTGGTACGCTTGTAGCTCAGGTAAAGCTAAAATGAATTTTTATTTCTAAGAACTCATTAACGGAGTGTATACAAATGAAGTAGTAGGTAATTATTAACGAGAAATTAAGAAAAAATATAGGTGGGCAAATACTTATGGACGGTAGTGTATGTCAAGTTTCAACAGTGATTAATGGTCTAATTAGTATAACACATACCAGTGGTACACCACCAACTTGCAACTTTACACTATTACAACTCCTACTTATTAAATCTTACTACCAATAATTATCATGAGCTATAAAGGCTAGTTTAAGGAGCCTTAGGAGTATTTATAAGGTTAATATTTCCGAGTACAGCTAAAACTCTACGAATCATATTTCTTGAACTTTCAATAGGTACTAGTTCTAGTTTCTAGTTTTGTGTTTGTTCGATTATCAATTTAAACAGTTTAACAAGAGGAGGACTAAAGAAATAAGTTGTTCTCTATAAATGTGTAATAAATTATTATTACTTTTTAATAGTTCCTATATCCCGTTGAAATCGCTCTTCTTCTATTCTAATTTCTTTCCATAGTAAGTTGCTGCAGGAAATTTTAAACGTAGAAAGCTTAAGATTTGCTTCTTTACTATCGACACTGAGTTATCTGATTTTTCCACTTTTATAAAAGTTTCTTTGTAATTGCAATCCCAAATGTTTCTAGGCATACATCAAAAGTTAAACCCTCTGAAAACCAACAAACTGTAAGGCAAGTAAATTACACATTTTAATTAACCTACGTCCCAAGGGAGAATTAATGCGATACCTTCAACTGTAAATACTTCTTTTCCTTCGCTTTTTGACAACTAGAATTAGAGTACGGACGGCGATGACCAGACAGACCAGACAGACCAGACAGAAACTTTCCCGTCTGCGCAAAAATCAACTTTAAATTAGATTGAAAAACAGATTCGAAGCGACCGAGCGACCGAAATCGAAAACTACTTTGATGTGTTGTAAAAAGTATGCTTCAAGTTCGGAACTGTAAATTGGGTGAATACGTCGACGTCGTTTTGATTTACATCTGCTAACGTAAATGTATGTTTTATGAAACTACTCACTATTTAGTTAATTGAGTCCTGAACGAAAATTTTCTCTAGATCTATTTGTTTAAGAAATTATTATGAACATACACATCTAATGCAGCAGTACTACGTTTCTTTTTATTATATATGTATTTCAGAAATTTATTTGCTAGTCCATATTCCAAGCTAATTTAAATATTACACGGAAAATCGTTTGAAATGTAGAAAGGAGTATATTTGCAACAGCATAGAAAAAGATTTCCATGTTGCTCCCAATTTCATTTCATATTTCGGTTTATGTTGTTGGTTTGTTAGAACATGCTTTCGTACTGTGATGCGAAAATTTCAAATGGAATTCATTTTCGCTAGCTTTCTCTATTTTTTGAGTTATTTCTCTATCTACTTGCCCCATCTTTTGCGAAGTCGCTTTCGTTTGAGTTATATATTTCCCATTTCTTAAAAAAATATTATTTCCTTTGTACTCACAACGGTAAAAAGGAAATATGTTCTATACCATCACTACATTCTTATTAAAATTATAAATAATCATTATTTTTGATTTAAATTCCGCGTAATTATTTCGTGTTGGATTTTAGAACTTTAAAAGTTTTCTTCTATAGAATGGTCACAATAGAAATTGGTCGTTAAGATTGGGATGCAATACGCGTAGGTCATTAAATAATTAGGGAGTTATACAATAAAGAATGACACTTTCTATTTTAAAATGTTTTCGAGGCTTTGTTATTAATTACAAACTGTTTATTGCTCTGCTTTTACAATTTTTACTAAATGCTACGTATATTAAAAGCGATTGGCTCCTTTATTGGGGGAGAGTCAAGCTTATTCAATTGCTTTTATTGCAAACATGCAATTGAAAACTGGAACAAGTTTCAAGCCTGGTATAAATACAATAAAGATTTGAAACTTAACAATAAGGCTGCAGAAACGAGTGCTTTCGTAGTAGCGTACGGGTCGGTTAATATCACTATTAAAAATAATTAATGTAATAATTAACTATTTTGGTTTGATTGCGTTGTTGATGTAGAATGACGCAGAAATTCGCTGTAGTTTTGTGTCCTTAGCATGTTTCACATAACTGAAGATGAATTTCAGCAGTATTATATCTTCTTACTCTTCTGAAATTTAGTCATTTATTAAGCTTCACAACTGGCAGGGTTTGCTATTACCGCACCCATTTTAACGTGAAAGTAAACAACAATATACTGAGGGCAATATGGAGGTTACACCTCCAATAAGCCAATTAACGGACCAGTTAGTATTGCCAATCACTTTATAAGTGATCTGGCCTTCACACTGCAGAAAGCGTGGTCAGGGTAAAAAGTATCACAAGTCGGTTTAGAAAATAAATTCTATTTTTCTGGAGTTAGATTTCGTTGAATTTGTAATTAATAAGCCCTGATTTGTTTACGGTGAAGTACATTAAATTAATAACTAAATCCCAAAATGAAACAACTAATCTGCTAATTCAGTTTACACAGTAATAATTAATAATTTTATACTTTTCGCAAGTTACAAATAAAATAAATAGAGATACAACATATTTGAATTAGGATAAATAAATCATTAGTTATTCTGTGCCGTAGGTACATACATATGTACGAAACATGATTTTTTAAATAAAGACCGGTTTGATATAAAATGAAAAGTACAAGTTTTACACCTTTATTCGAATCTATTTATTAAAGATTACTTATTTATTTATTAGAGAAGTTGCATCCCCTTTCTTTTTGGGGGTCGTTCCTGTCCGGCTGAAATGTTTACTGCGATTACCAAACTCATAACAGTTCAGTTTGATCCATATTGTGATCAGCAGTACAGTAAGTGAACAACACTGTTCGAAATGTCTTTTGATAAATCAATAGGTGTTGCTAACCGATCCAGTGTAATAACTTTGAAGAAGATTTTGGCAGCAAGCAAATCGGTGAGAAATTAAATCTAGCCGTGTTGACAGTAAAATACACCATTACTACAACTATCAAGTAAGCGAAATCGTAGAAAAACAGCACTGGAAACAGCGAGCGAATTCAGTCGAGGACGTCAGCGTCCTATTTTGGTTACCACCGTTAAACGCCGGCTGGCCTAAGGAAATTCACACGAACGCGTGATAGCTCGTAAACCATTGCTACGTCGGTGTAACCGACTGAAAAGGCTATAGTGGAGCCGTGAACATCGGGATTGGACTAATAACAGTCACAAAATGTTGTATGGACTGACGAGTCAATATTTAAAGTGTTTGGTCAAAGCAGAAGAGTGTTTATCAGACATTCCGCTAAGGAAAGGAAGCTTGTGAAATGCATTGTACCGCCAATAAAATACAGTGGGGGTTCGGTTACAGTTTGGGGTTGCTTTTCTTACTCAGGAACAGGAATATTACATCGAAACTAAGAAATAATGCGGAAAGAGGAGTACAGTGAAATATTGGAGACTCATGCTATTCCTTCTGGGCTGTGACTAATCGGCGAGAATTTTACTTTTATGCAAGATAACGATCCAAAACACACAGCCAGGATATGCAAATAATATTGAATGAGCAAAACCAAATGGATATGTTACAAGTTATAACATGGCAACCACAGAATCCAGATCTCCACCCTATTGAATTACTGTGGGATGAATTTGATAGAGGAGTTCGAAGTATCGACCTCAAAAAATGTTTGAACGGTAATCAATGCAAGAGACGAATCTTTTGTCGAAGAGACTGTTTAGGAATTTTGATAACAATGAATTGGAAAAATAAAACTTTTCGTTAGATTCTGATAGTTGTTATTTTTAAGAGTAACTCATTTATTTCTTTAGTGCTAGTTGCTTTATATTTTCTTAGTTTTTGTTGCTTGGCCAAATTTCTATGGACGGTAGTGTCCATGTACAATGATACTGATAAACAGTAGCTCTATATAAATAACGGAAATAACGAATACGTGTTGCACAGGATGTTGACAGATATGCCAATAACCACTTTCAACATATGAAATACTAAAAACAATCCATAGTGCAAAATTTAAACTATCATCAATGTAATCGTCATATTAAAATTTATTCGAAATCGAGCAGTACATCAAGAAAAATAACATTTTGGTCTCAGGAAAGTAATATTTACTGAAACGGATTTAACGATTTATAAATATCTTGTAATTCTTGGATAAAATATAAAAAATAAGGTATCCAAAACTTATACGAACATATGTATTTACATATTCATTGAGGAATACACGAATCGATATTCTCTTAAATTATATTTTTAAAGTTCATACTTTAATACAATGAAAAGTTTTGATATTATTTTCCATATATCAGTAGGTATATCATCTACGTTTCGGTTGGGGGAATTTTCCGCTGTAAAAATATTGCCTACGTTTGTACGGTCCATAGGAAATGTTTTGAACTATGACCCAACTTCTACATTTTATATACACTTTTAGAAAAGTCATACCAAACACGTCCGCTTTGTTTTATAGCGTTTCCCTGTGGAGTATATCAAATTTTTATTATAATATATATTTTGTTCTTTACGGATTGTGTTACATATTTTATAGGTGGGTATTAGGTAATATGCTGCGCGCTTGTTCCTGTTTCCCAGGACGGTTTCGGCACTATACGCGTAACGGATTTCAATTATAGTTTTACGAGGTGAATGGAAATAATAAATTAGCATAATTACTGGGACGACCGCTTCGAAGTTCCATTTTATAATCGGTACAAATTTAATAAGGTTTGCACGTTGAATTTCCCTCGAGAGACGAGCAAACAGTAACCGAGTAGGTGCAGTGAAGGGAGTGATATTATTTAATTGAAAATCGAGAGTTCTTTTTACGATTGTCGTAAAATCGCGAGAGAAGTGCTGAGACTGGAAGCAAGCCGGTAGAGGGCACTCGACCCTTTTGAACAAATAAAAGTTAGGGATCCGCGCACGAACTAAATTGGTGTACAAGGTCTCTAAAACTTTTTCTTCGATATTCTTGTGTTTGAATAAGGAATGGTATATTTTACGAAAATTTTGAATGAATGAAAGCTTAATAACTAATCATTCTGGTAATTGCGATTTAAACAGAACTTGTTGTATAATACCAGGGTTCATACGGTAAATGTTACGTTAGCTATAAGTAAAAAGTACATTATATATGTTGGTTACTATAATAGTGGCCAAATTGTGTAAGCATCTTCTGCTGTAAGAATATGTACAGATATACACGAAAACGCGTTTTGAAATTATTATAATCTTCTGAAGTTTCATAGCTTGGCTAATATTATAAATGCTGAAAAAGCTTCCACCTCTAGTATCAATAGACATCTGATAGTGCCGAAATATGCTCCATAATTCCTTGTATCTTCCTCACTACTTGCAATCCTTCTAGAATACGAGGTAGGCGCCATAAATTCTCGACCTGATAGGCCTATACAGGTTCAAGCTTGTTCAGACTCAGTCAGGGCATGCATGCACATATTCGAGGCCTACGCTATATGACGGTTCGAAGAGTAGTGGTTTTTAGTAGCCGGCCAATGAACGTGACTAACGCATGAAAATGTCTGAAATAATGAAAATTGGGTATCGCTCGGTCATCAAATTTTTAAGAAAAGAAGGGCATACGCTTAATCATATACAGCAACGTTTAGACGGTGGTATTTACGGTGTTTCATCTCCTTCGTATTCCACTGTAAAAATGTGGGTAATATGTTTCCGTTTGGAGTAAGAATCCCTAGAAGATTCTGAAGGGTTAGGTCGACCAATTGAAGTGATAACGCCTCAAAAATTTGAGTTCCTCAAGATTTAGTGCTACAAGATCGCTGTTTGAAAGTGAATCAATTAGCAGTCGTAACAAACATATCCGAACCAAGCATTCGCCGAATTTTCCACGACCATTTGGGTATGAATAAAATTAGTGCAACGAGAACGTCGAGTCGAATGTGCGCAGTCGCTTTTAAGCACGTGCAGAGACGACCCAAAACCGATTTTGGAGTCCATTGTCACAGGGGTGGAACAATGGTTCTGTTTTACAATCCTCTATCGAAAACGGAGTCCATGTAATGGCAGCGACTTGATAAACTTCGTTCCAGGAAGGCGAGAGTCCTTCAATAAACGAAAAAGGTAATGGCCACAATATTCTGGGATTGTGAGGGCATTTTGCCAATTGACTCTAGAGAGCGCAATACAACTGTAAACAACACATATTATCCGTCTTTATTGCATAAATTAAGGAAGTCTATTCGTGTAAAACATCGTGGAAAAATGACAAAAGGTGTACGATAGCTGCCATCCGTGAGTATGGTTTTCAAGAATTGGAATATCCGCCATACAGTCCGGATATGTACCTTTGTGATCTTCGTTTGTTTTTTAATTTAAAGAAGGACCTTAGGAGACGTCATTTCAAGGACAACAGTAAGTTGCAAACAGCTGTTATAGAACATTTTGACAGAAAAACTTTTGATTATTTTTATAACGGTATCGAATTATTAATTAATCGTTGTAATAGATGTATAGAACTAAGGGAAAATTACATTGGAAAATAAAATTTCGTATCTTCTTCCAAGTTTCTTATTTCTATATCAGGCCGAGAATTTATGGCGCCTACATCGTAGGCTAATGACCAAGACGTCATGAATTTAAAAGATTGCAATCGAGTTGGCTAAGCAAACACTAAAAAACCGCAAATATTTAACCATTTAAAATTAAGGACAGAAAGGCTGAAACAATCAGAAAATCTCCTACTATTCCTAGAAAATTGTTTTTGATTTCGAGTTGAATTAATTGCATGCGGATTGTCTTCTGACTGTTGACGTATGTTGACGAAATTTTTATGAAATTTCTGAAAAAATTCTGCTTTATTTGTAAACACCTCCATTGTATGAACGGCAAGGCCATTGCATTTGTTGTCTTATTGCTTCTATACAGTGAAAATTTTCGAGTAGAATTTAATGCTAAAAGCGGTCTATTTAAGTCAATATGATTTTTGTCAGATTTTGGACTGCGGGTTTTGGTGAGGTTTATTAAAACGTATTAGTGCATCACAATCGACAGTATAAAGTATCAGCGAATAAAGTAGGCCGTTGTGTAGTCATTTTTCACTCAATAGTGTTCAATTTTTTTATATATATGAATTCTGTATAATACGATAATTATCGAAGTAGTGTTTTCTTTTGATTTTGTTGTGTTTGTCGCGTCGAAGTTTCTTAAAGACTAGCGTAACAAATAGAGAAACGCCTGAAAATAGCTATTTGAATTAACAACAACATTTGAATCAATCCCTTATTTACACATTTTTTATCTAATCGGAGCTACAGGAATAGACTTGCTACATTCCAAACAAGCACGTTTTCTATGCCTGTATGTTTCCCACATTTTATTCTATTCATTTCTTTCTTATGTTGGAAACTATTCAGGTGCAAGTGTCGATGTGTCTTACTCCCTTTTGAATAAAACGTTGGAGAGCATATGTCGTACCCTCATATGAAAAATATCGCAAATATAATGCCAAATACCTCTTCCCTCTATTGATTTTGGCAACAATATGTAATTTTGATCAAGTTTGGAGTTAGTATTAACATGCACATTTTTTATCAGTCACTATTTAAGCTTTATATGCGGAAAGTTTTACCCATGTTATACCCGTGTATACTTAGTTTTGAAATATGAGATGACATTTCAATTACATATGTAAGTAATTTTATATTTACTTCAATTATTCTTTTGTAATCCTTTGTATTTGTACGTTATACGCCATGATGAAGTTTTGAGACCCATAATTAAAATTTAGCTTTAAGCAATCAGGAAATAAACATGTAAACACAAAGAAGGAATCAATTACCAAATTGGAGGTAATGAAAGGTATTTAATTTTTATACGATATACTCCATTCTCTTATCTTTCTATAAGTTAATTAAAAATATGTCTTATGATAGTAGCAGAAAATAAATTGATTCACTAACTTGGTAGCAAGCGGATTTCCCGAATTGTGATAAAATGTAATGACCGCAACTTAATAGCGTATCAATTTGGGATTTGGTTCCGTTCAGCTTCGAGAGAACGGAAAATACACACTTATACAACAGCTGAAGAAAGGAACAACGACAACAACGAAAATTGCACCAATCATTCTCGTATCTTAGATGGGCTCGTAGGATGCAGCTATCGTCAGTGTCCTGGGAGATATTTCTTTAGTGTTCGGATTACCTTCTACCGGTATATATATATATAAATATATATGTATATAGTACGGATATGTATTCTGACATTACCTATAACATAAGTCGGCGGCTATCTCTTGGGGACCATACAGGACCAAGATAGCAGTTGATGGCAAACATTCCAGTCAATTATCTTGTAAAAAATAACAATATTATAGAGCTAGTATCGCACCAGTGCAAGCAATCAGTAACTTTATGTCCTTTGTAACTTTGTAAATTCATTAATGTTTTAAGTTGGGCAATGCGGGTATAGTTAATTATGCAATAATAGTGCTGAAATACTTTTATTGCGTTCATATTGTTACTTTTTCATTGATTGTAGTGAATCTTGAATTTAATAAGGATTGATATCCTCTTGGAACGTTTACTATGAATCTATTAATTAATTTGGTAGTGTATATCGATATGCTGTAAGCATTACTGATAATAAGTATAATCTAATGTATCCTTTATGCGATTCGAAACATTAGAATTAAGATTTTTTTAAATTATGTAGATATTGGTATGAAGATACAAACTTACTAGAATGTTTTGTCAAACATTGCTACTTGTATGTAACATATAATGCTTTTCCTTTTTTAAAGCATTTACTTTATATATAAATTTATATATTATTTTATATATAGTTTTCTGTCTCAAGTTCACAGGATAGATTTCAAAAGTGATATGGATTCCAGAATATTGAATATTACATGTGTCCCCTATAATTCACACACATCTGAAAGAGAATATTGTAACAGACTAAAATATGTGGCACATTTGAAGATTTCATTCCTTATACTATTTTCCATTGACAAGTTACCTTACGTAGTTTTGATCTTCGCGATTTGATATTAATTCTTACGAGGGATGTCTTTTAAGTTTTGCATACTGGGATATAGAAGGCACCACTAATCCTATGTCAATACGAAAACTTAACCTACATCTTTAATGAAGCTAAATCCAAAGCTTCAGTACGATCTGTCAAAGCTGACAAGTAATTCTTTTTAATTTTCGAAGAAAATTACCTCAACAAGAATGCCTCGCTGAGGTTGCTTTTGTTTTCGGCAATGATGCACCACATCAGTCAACAATTTCTCGTTCGTACGGAGAATTCCACTCTGGACGGATTAATCTTAGTGACTCTCAGGAAAACGCCGATACTGTGTGATCATCAACTAAGATCGACATGTGACATATGACGATATTAAGGTATCACTAGGGATTTCAAAGACCTCAATTTAAAAAAAATTGCATAGAGAATTGTGTGTAAAAAGGTTTCCCGTTGACCGAAGAACAAAAAGTATGTGGTGAATTGATGTCAAAAAGCGCTAGACCGCTTCAACGCCGGAAACTTTAAAAAGGTGCGCAATATCGTCAGTGGTAATGTAATCTTAGATTTACTCATACCAGTCATAAAATAAATTCCAGTCGTCTGTTTGGGCATTCAAAGGCGAAGAAAATTCGACAAAAGTCATCCGCTATCGAAATGTCCCCAAAAAGATGGTCGTGACATTTGTCTCGAAAACAGGTCATGTAGTAATAATTCTTCTAGAAAATTAAAGAAGAACCAACCATGAACAGCAAACGTCTTCCACTAAGACAATGCAAATTCGCATACAGTACGTAGGACAATTGAATTTTTAACGCAACAAAACTTCGAATTGTTAGATCATCCGCATAGTGCGGAAGTAAGTCCTTACGGTTTCTTTACTTTTCCGAAAAACAAAGAACCGATTCCATGGTCAAAGGTTTTAGTCATAAGAAGGAACAGTGAATGTTTTAAAAAGCGCAATTTTGACTGTACCAACAAAGGAGTGGAATAACTGCTTCCAGAGTTGGTTCGAGTGCATGTAAAATTGCATTAATCTTCGAGGAGAATACTTCGAAAAACTAAAGTTTTTAAAAACTATCCACTCTTTTATTTGAGTTCTTTACGCAAAACTTAAAAGATAATCCTCGTATCAACGTATCAACGTACCAACAATATTGCTATTGAGTTATCTTGAAGAAAATATCGAAAAGCGAGGTCCACTTTTTTTTCTTAATTATGGTATATGTAGCTCCGGAAAATTATGTTGTTAAAGTGAAAGGCTTCCTCTTGACTAAGAGAAAAGGATTTGGATATATACGGGTAACGCAGGAAACACAATTCCTGCATATTACAGCTATAAATACGAGATGTAGTGGAACGAGTGTTTGAATGGAGATAAAATCCGAATCATTTTCATCATTCTTTCAAGTTGATCTTATTTGCAAACCTGATTAAAAATGGCAAGCAATTGGTGATCTTATTTTCAGTATATTTAATTTTCGTCTTCAAAATAGGTCTTAAGTACGAAAGGCAAGTACCAACTTTTTTCGGAAAGTGTAATATGTAGGCGTAATTTTAAATATTCGGGATAGCTCCTTTAACTATACAAGAATTATGTGCACCAAGTATGGACAAGCACACTTTTATCATTGTTTAGTTGGTCCCCGCCTTATGATTTATTAGTAACGTAGTCGATAATTTTGAGAATATCGCTTTCATATGCCAAATTAAATTTAAAATTTATTTTAAAAATTGAAATTAGAAAAGTGTTTTCCGTGTTAAAACCTATTTATCTTGCCAATAGCAGCTTTATAGGGAGTGGAACAAGAAACCGAGCAGACCATTAGCTAGAATTGTATACTTAATTATTTTAGCAATGTTTATAATTGGTACAATAATTGAGGTATAGCAAATTTTAAAAACAAGTAAAATTTAAATACTTTCTAGGTTCGGCACCCATCGCAGTAGTCATGATCTACTAGGCCTATTATTATTTTTACAGAAAAAGAGTTTGGGACATTTTTAACGTATTTTTGATATCTGTTTTCGAGGTAACATATAAATGCATTGGAAATGATAATTCTATAGGTTGTTGTAACAAATTCAGTTTTTAGCTCCTCTAATAAAGTAAGCGGGATGAAAAAGTTCTTTTGTTTAGGTAGTGCTATCTAATTTAAAAGATCTTCTTAACTTTTCTTGTAAGAATGGTGCAGCATATGTTTTCATTCTGTGTATTAAAATAATAATAATTGTCTCCCTAAAGTAACTACTAGCAAACCTCAAACAAGCAATACACTAAACTTAGAATCAAACTATATAATAAATTATTAATTTGTACCGTTGTCTTACGTTAATGTAGCCGGCTAACGATCCAACTTAAATTGGGAACAATTTCCGGTATCCTTGTTCGCTGTCTATGCCGCGTCTGCCGTAATTTTAAAGTTAAAAAAGAGAATAGGGAACGAGAAAAAGAAGAAAAACAAGCCGAAACTTCATCCTGTAGCAGTTCGGCATTTTATATTTAGATCACAGTTACGGGCCGAGAAAGAAGAGCCCAGAGAGATACTACCGAGCACATAAAACTTGGGGAAAAGTTCTTCTTCATGTGTATTTCTTGGTAAACAAAAGTAATTGGTATAGCCTTTAGTTCTTTTAACCAGCGGAAGTCATCTCGGAGGCAATTTGAATCCTGAAGTTGAGACCTTTGAGACTCCAGGCCACCAATGTCGTTTAGTATCAGTTGTTACATAGTTAAACGCTATCCGGATGGTGTGTTAAATTGCCTGCATATACTTTTCGCTTATACTAACGTTTTGTGTACTGTTGCTGTTCATAAAAAGGTAATATGTAGTGTTTGCTTATGTGAATAGTTGTTGTTTGAATATCTTGTATGAATTGGCAATATTTATTTTGATTGTTTAACGTATTTTAATAGCTTTAAAACTACGCTATATTTTTCTCTTATATTTTTAAGGCTGATCTTGATCTTTAGAGTAATATTTGAATTTGATATCATAGAAATCGTTTCCTAGTTTTGTTACAACTTTTGGGGTATTATAAATTTTATTTATTCATTTGAACTTTTTGTTACTATGTGAAAAACTTCAGGATTCGATTAACACCTATTACTAATGAATAATTATTGTAATTATTTAGTACAAAAAGACCATAATGATTTATTCGCAAAGGAATAAGAATTGTTGCTTTGTTGCTAACTCGTTGTAGAAGAAAATATTTGACAAATTTCAATTAAATTAGGGAATACCTGTACTGGAATTGAATTTGGATATTTTTATTTCACAAATGGAGAAAATGTGAATAAGGAATACCTTCATACATGAACTATAAATATGTACCTAATAAGTAGTTCATGGGTGAACATAATAAAAAAATGTTTTAAAAAAGGAAACTCAATGCTTCAATGCCTTTTACGTTGTTTGTCTTTATATATGAGAACGATGCAATTTTAACATCGCCTTTAAGTTAGGTACATTTCATCATGACCCTTCGTTAAAATCTACAAAAGAACGGTAAATATATTTGAATTCACTAGGTATTAATATGCAATAAATACAAAACAAGGAGGGGGATTAAACATTTTTAACATTCTAGGAACTTCATTTGTACATATATTTACTGGGTCTACAATTGATTAATCTGTTTTATTTTCCTATAAATTCTCTTATCTAATAAGGACAGGTTCCCGAGTGTCAAATTTAGATCTTAATGGAACTTAGTAGGTAAATAGAGTATGTTCAGACTTGAAAATTTTTGTTTGTGCTGAAATTCATTCTTAGATACCTCTTAGAAAAAATACACAGATTTTCTGTTTTCTTGATACTTGTGTTAGCAAATTGAGCTACCTAAACTGTATGAGGTGAGATAGTGTAACTGTTCCCCTTTTCTGATATATATATGTATATGTAGTACGTGCATACCATAACTTGTTATAATAATATATAACGTCCTGTATAATTGAAAATGCTTAAAATCAATAAAGGATGTTAAAGATGAATAACTTGCGTTAATTTCTTGACTACATTATTATAATTAACTCTAGCATAAAAGGGTGGCGTTTAGATGCAACACCCTGTATATACCAAATTCGCGTGTCTGAGAGACCTTTCGATAAGGGTTTGAATTTAATTTTTATTCTATCAATTTCTGTTCAAGAATTAAATCAAGAACATTGAAGTTCTGTGAATTTTCGAAGGGGGGTTTCACCCTCTCAGAGTGAATTTCACTACAAACAAAACATTTTTATTTTCGCCTCAACATACTCTGCTTACGTACCAAGTTTCATTAAGACTTGAATTTGACACCCGAGAACCTTTCCTTGTAAGATAAGAAGTTTTGCACTGTACATACATTGTTGGTCTTTTGATTTCCTTGCTGCAGAACTATGAATGCGCTACTAACCAATTTTAGGATCGGTGTACTAGAGTTCGGATTGTTTGCCTAAATACGTAGGCATTGAAATGACATTGCAATAGAAGCAATTGATAAATATAAATATAAATAAGAGCACTAAATCATTTTTTATATGGATTGACTTTAACTGTTTCATTTTAGGTATATATTTGCATATACCAACGCATAATATCCGCATATGTATTTGCGCGTAGCACAATACAGATCTACATCTATAAATTATACTAACCTTCTTCGTCACTTCCTATCATCGCGTAACGGTCGAAACCAGTCAAATTTCGATGTGTACCCAGTCCAAAGTCGTCTTTGGTCCATTGCAGGATTCCGCTTTTGTCGATAACCCTGCAAGGTAACGTAACCCGCGAGCCTTGAACAGCCGTTTGATCCTGTGGCTCCATGGCGAATTTTTGCTCCGTGTATCCATACGAGCTGATGATTAGGCAATATAAGGTCGCTATCCGTAACAGGATTAAGAGGAATCTGTATGTATATGACGTCATTATGATTGTCTGTTTGCCTGAAACAAGAACAAAAATATTATATTTTTATACTTTATGACTACCAAGGGAAGGTATTTCCTATCTTTTATATTTTTTTATTATGTTTGAACAATTAATTTAAAAGTTCAATTATTACAATGGGCGCTGTTTAATTTTTTGTTTGTTGAATCACATACTTGAGTATTTTATCCTTTTGTAATCATTGAATAAATTGAAAGTATTATAAGCAGAACCAGTGTAATTAAGTGCAAGTATATTACTAACTTGAAAGAAGACTAATTTCAAAGAAATTGGTCGTAATTAGAGACCGGATTATATGCAAAGTGCAATAATTTAATTTAATTTATTTATTATATTTTACGTCTATTTGTAGATGTCTTACACTGATTAAAGTTAATTAACGCTAATTAACCTTAATCAGTATAATACATATACATATACACGTAAATATAATAAGTAAATAAAATACAATATTTGCACTTTGCATATAATCCGGTCTCTAGTCATAATATAGGACAATCCCACTTCATTAAGCCATTTCATTATTGTAATAGATGAGGTTACTTTTTAATGTTATAAGAAATTATTTAATCTTTAACAATATTTTTACTCCAAATGGTACTAATTACCCTAGTTTATTAGCGTAAATATTTTGCTTTAGATAAACCGAAAAAAAAATATCACGAGATGTTAAATTGTATCATCCAGCCCGCCAATTGATGTTTTTTTTTCGAGAAATAATTCGATTGCCAAATTATTGACGTAAAACGATTATTGTTTCTGCAGCTGTATAAAATGTGGTGCATCTGTATTAAACAAATTTTGTAATAATATTTCGATAGTTCTTGTAACAGTTTGTCACTGTATCCTATATTTTTAATGAAATACAGCGCGATCATTCTAGCAGCCTAGAAACCACACCAGATACTTTTGTGGGAGCACCAGTTCAGCAATTTTGTTTCTTTGCAAATCTACCCAGTTGAAAATGTGCGTTGTTGGTAAAGGTGATTTCGTAGATAAAATTGATTTCATAGATTTTTTTATTATATGGCTAGACGTAATTTAGTAATTTAGTTCGTTGATTTTATTCCTTGCGCAAAATTCTAAATAAGGTGGTCTTTGGAATGTTTAATTGATGCTTTTGATTCTTACCAACTTATAACACTAGCATCTAATTTTATTCTAAACAACCCCCGCGATGGCGTGTTTTGCTCTTTTCATTCTGTTACATTCACTTGATCTGATGAACAATGTTTTGATCTTGCTCGAAAGAGCAATATTTTGACCTGCTGGTCTGGGCAATTCCGACGTGCACATGTCACGGCAGCTCGTCTTGTTATTAGTTCGAAAGAGCAGTACATTTCCGGATGCATATTGTTAATCAAGATGACACACTTAAATCATTTAAACAATTTAATTTACAAGCACAATCTTTGATTTACAAATTAGTGATTGCCGTTTAGTTGTTTCCGAATTCCTTATAACTAAGGAAGATTAATGAACTATATGATCAATGTTATTGAATTGTGATTTATGACTATTCTAAATATTTTAGAACTTGAGATCTTACTCTGCTGAACTTATGTTGTCCACTGTATAGAATTACTCTGTATTTTCGACGAAATGAAGAATTGTTGAATTGGTCATATGTAGAGACCGGATTGTATGCAGAGTGCATATATTTGATTTTATTTATTTATTATATTTTACGTCTACATGTAGATGTATTACGATGTATTAAAGTTAATTACCGCTAATTAACTTTATTCAGTCTAAGACATCTACAAATAGACGTAAAATATAATAAATAAATAAAATCAAATATATGCACTTTGCATATAATCCGGTCTCTAGTTATAAGTAAGCTCGGTTTTGTATTATTGAGCAACCCTGAAACTAACTGAATATTCTTGTAAATGAAATATTTGGTGATGATATCACAGCAATAGTTGAAAAACATAGCAATAATACTCGAAATATGAGGTAAGGGAAATAATTAGCATAATGAACTTCGTATTGAATAGAATCCTAATTTACCAGCTTATGGTCATTGCCGGAATTCCCACTACGTTAGCGTTTTCTACCTAAAGATTAGCAATACTATATGTCGTAGCCCCCAAACAAAATGCACATAATATTTGCTTATATCTGTGAAACTGCTTTATTTAGTTGTTAAATTTAAACTTTAAATCGACGGATCTACTATCGAATAAATCTATTTTGGCAGTAATATTACTAATATTACTTATCTTAAAAGTTTTATTGTCAGATCTGCAATTACTATTAGATGGACTTGTTTTAGCTTACATAGGCAAATTTGAAGGTTCTCGAATAAAGTCAGAATTGCGCATTCCATGTTACTGGGCTGTATAGAAGGTTTAGAATTTTATTACCGCCTTTTTATCGGCACTTACCTTGAAATTATTTCGCTATGCTAATGCGAGCACGAAGTGTAGACTATATAAAACGCCAATATCAAACGACACGATAGAATAATGTCAAGTGGATCGTAAAGCCTATTTATGAACTGGATATTATGTATTCTTGGATAATTGTTTCCTAGTTTATGGAGGTCTAGACAATGTCCCAGAGATTATGCACTAGAATGATTTTTTTGCATTATTTTTGTTTAACTTAATTATGGTCTTCCTTGGAATAGTAACACTAGACTTGCAACTGCTTCGTCGACTGAAGTGAGTTAACCCATGCATTTTTGTTAATAGAAGACATTAAAAAAACGATTGTTTGACGAAATAAAAATACAGGGATCGATTACAAAAACAGTGCGCTAATGGTCCTAACTTTCATAATGGGTCATATCAAAAATGGTTCTGCACTTATCTCGGCTCTGCGTATATATATCTTCGTACTAACACGTTTAATGGCGACTGTCATGAGATGTTATAGAATTTTAAACTGAGGAGAGTGTAGTTTCTTTTGGCATTCGTCGATAGTTGATGCTCGTACAAGAGAAGTGCAGTTATGGGCACAGCGAAACATTGTGAAAATCCTGAAAAACCAACCTGCTTCGTGTGGTGAATGGATAGGTATTTGACAAGATACGGTACAACAACAAACTAAAATCTAAGCGAAGCAATTCTTTTTTTCATACAGGACAAAAGCTGATGCCTAAAGTAAAATCTTGAATGCAACGTTTTATGCAGGACTCGGTGGTCCAGTGATAAGAGGACCTACATCTGATTTTGGCAAATCAGGTGTCGTGCGTTCGAGACAAATATCCATATTTCTCGGGCGGGTTCGGCATGCCGCCGAGTTAACAGTCGCTGTTGTAAAAATAATGAACGGTGCTTTATCCTTTACAGCGAGAATGTGAAGTAGCAAGGCTATGAAACATTTTACACAAACTATTCTTACACTTTACTTGGGGGTATGATAAGCTAAAATAATTTATAACCCTGTTGCGAAGCTCACCACAAAAAAAAATTCTGTCTATGATGGCTTTATGAAGTTTCGTACAAGATGACGTAAGTATGTGGCTACAAATGGGAATTGTATCGAAAAGTGTGTACTTCTGAATGCAATACGCTTTAGGCTTTTTTGGGATATATCTATCTATTACAAGAAACATATACAGAAATTGGTTTTCAATACGTTCTTGTACATATTAATACACATGTATAATGTGTCTCGTGTTGGTTTTATTTGTATAGTATTTCCGTTATTGGCCCAGATTTGGTTTTACGGCTGTTTCATACTTCGGTGAAGCATATTTTCGAATTTTTAAGAACATAGTACAATAGATACTTTTTTCGATACTACAGCTTAAAAATTAAAATTGCATATTTTCGATAAAAAATTAACCACCACACCACCAAACCACAATTATTGTAATTGTCAAAATTTTTATTCACAATTTTCTCTGTCCCTTCCTGCATTTCAGTTTCCATGCATCAAGTGTTAGGTGTACTTTGCGCAATTATTAAAACAATGATTTTATCTGTTCTTTCGTCTCCTCTATCATCACTATCTGTTATCTATGGTATTCAGAACACAGTATAAACAATCCAGTATATATGAACGAATGAACCTTAACCTAAAACTATAAGCGATTAAAACATAATAAGTACCTGTTCAAATGTTCAGGATGAAGTATGCAAGGCAAGGTTATTCATGGTGACCGTCTGTTAGATGTATTTCTATAAGCAATCGAACTATCGCTTTATAAATTTTAGCGAAAGATATTGAGGATAGGGGTGTATCTTCTAAAGATATTTTTAATTTCATAACATGCTGGAGATGGATATCACCTTTCTTATTTCCGAGAGAATATCTTCTACGTCAGGGATGTGTGTTCAATGGCACGCGTAACATAAATGTAAAATAACTAGCGTATGTGTATGCACATGACGTAGGCATAAACAAAATGCCATTGTAATAGTGTTCAATTTTAGTTCGTAAAGTCTACTGTATTTCATTCGTTTATATCTTGAGAATGGTTAATTTCGTAATTTCATCAAAATAACTTTGAAGCGGGTACATTTGGGTATAGAAAATAAAATGAGTGTTATTTCTATTTTTTAAGTCAAATATGTAGGAATACTAGTAGAGATTACTGTTAAAAAAAATTAAATGTTTGATGTTAGATGGATCTACGTTTGAACTGGATTATTGAAATACTCAGTATAAAATTTTTGAAACGCATTTACAGTGACAATGCTCCGATGCTCATGTTGTCAAAATACCTCAAAACTGATTTTGTTGGCTGGTGGCCAGTGAAAGATATAAATGTAGAAAACAAACTCTACTTTTGCCAACATTTTCAGAAACAAAAATTAAGTTGGTATACTTTAGACCTATTGAACGTATCTTTAAAATAGCTACGTATCTAAAACGTCGATTATATACAGAATGTTCTATTCCAAATAAGAAAGTTTACATCCGTTCCCGGCTTAATGGAGCGTCCCGTAGAATTAAAAATACTTCAGAAAATATATCACTATCCATTCGGTAAAATCTCATAACGATAATTTCTTTACCTTTGAAAGCACGGCTAATAGGCAGTTGTCATGAATTGCCCTATATTGTTAGATATAGAACTAAAATTGTGTTACCATTAAACTTTAGCAATAAGAATAGTATTGGTTTATTTTACAATAAAAAATATACAGAGTATTCAATTTAAGGTACATAATAATCAATGTCCAGCTTCGCAACTTTATTCCGTATCTCAGAAAACAAAAAACGACTATTTAAATTTCCATTTCCTAATACAGAAATCTAACTCTGCGCTAATAAGAGTTATCTTACACAAACAGAGCGGAGTGCATATATATGGGTACGTACTTATGCTTTATCACACCTATGTTATGTGTGTATATCGAAAAATAAGCAAGGATGATAAAGCAAGCAATGCTCCTACTTGCTGAAGTTTTGGTTTAGGTAAAACCTGTGTCAATGAACGATACATTTCCTCTTCCGGGTTGGAGAAATTATCCACTCCTTTTGATTCCCTTTAAAGTTGATATAAGGAATTACGTCTTCAAACTAAATGTAACAGATACAACATTTCTTTCCCCTTGTTTACATTGTAAGGATGTTCCTCGAGATTATTCTTAGAACGCTGTAACTCGTTTCCGCATGAAAAAGGATAACGACGAGCGGTTAATGTACTCATATTTATCCGTATATAAATCATTTAGGGACGGAGCATATTTCTTTCGAGGGTGGGTTCTTGTTGCAATTCCGATTAGGATATTACACTGTCCTTGAATCTTAAATACAACTCAATTTTAGAATGTATGCGAGGTATATTCGCCATTAAATAATAAATGTTATTGTATTACGCTTTATTAGAATCTATTTATTTCATCTTTATAACGTGAGTTTAAACAAATTTTACCACAATGTAGCCTTTTAAATTATAATTATGTCTTAGCTTGTTACTGAAACTCTAATGCGAATTTTGTTTAGTATAAGTTATTTGAATGACATGACAAATGACAGAATCATAAAATGAAAATTTTACTTGATTCAAATATGTTTATTTGCAACAAACAAGTAAGATTCTATAAAAATTATTGAAAGTGGCCTCCGCTTTGTTAGAGACATTTCTCACATCTGCTTCTAATATCGTCAAACGAATACTCTGTCAAATTAACAACTAATGCAACTGAAAATAGTACAAGTTTCGACAAAAGTTTTTATTGGAATGGACTACAAGAGGTAAAATTTATTTGAACACTTTTTATTATCTGCACCACGCCGTAGTAAGTCTTTTCCTTTGTTGTTTTTTACTTTTTAGTTAATACCTACTGCAATATTTTGGCGTTAGTTAATCCCCAGACTAACTAACAACAACTAAACAACTCAATAAAAGTTTATTTAGCGGAGAACTTTTACGATCTTAATAATTTTTGTTACATCTACCATCCTTTTGTGCATAATTTTATTCGAACACCTATAATTAATTCATCATAAAGCAGCGCGATACATAGCCGAACAATATTATTTGATTTACTTTTGTCTGCATTATGTCATCGTAAACATTTCAAAAAATTCTTTCCAAGCGAGATTAGCTCAAATTTTTTACTGGATGAATAACATTCGGCTAATTAATCAATACCAGCTGAATACCGTGAGATACCTTGGAGGAGTATTTGGCAATAGCTCATTTGATATGACGAAATAATCTCGGTGCTTTGTATAGTACAGATATTTTACCATGCATATAAGGAAACAATTTGCATAGACATTTCGTAGCTAACGGTTGGGTCTCTGCGTATTTACATTTATAATAACAAACAACCTAAGTTATCCTTACCTGCTCGTAGTGTTACTACTGTGAGTAAAGGATGGTTTTGGCAATATCGATTATCTACTGTAATTCTCGTAGTTTCAACTTCGCTAAATCAAGTTGAGATAGTATAATTGACGACATATTTTAATTCACTGGAGTTTTTTAGTTATTTATATTCAAATCAAATTGAATCAACACGAGTTTGTTATTAACACCATCACGTACAGATGCTAACGATAGCTTTTGTTGTGTGAGCGAAGATTCTTGTTTAGCAACATATATAATTGTATTTTTAATATATAAAACATATCATCGCTGCTTTGATTTAAAAATTAGAAATCAAGGAATGTTGAGTTCCTCATATTTACTGTGTTCAATGCCTAGTAGTTATTTGAGATTGATTAAATGGCAAGAACGTTGCTTCTCCATTTGCATTTAATACGAACAAAGTCACTTCACGGACTACTACTTTCGTTGCACGAAAATCTTTCGATTTTCCAGCAAAATAAAAGGTATAAAGTACTTTATCTTAACCTGGCGTCTATTACTTACCCGATACCTAATTCAACAAGAACATTGGCTCATACTACAAGCATGGAAGTTTTTAACACCAGGAACGCGTATATATTTCTACAATATCAATTCTCGCAGTATTTCTTAACAGAGGATGATTAATTTATGCAATAATCTCGACCATTTCATAATAGCTTTACTTTACGAATATACTTCAAAAGTATGGTATCTTTTTATCGATGTTTCAACACTGAGTTTGAAATTTATTCTTATGCATATACCACGAAGACATCCTATGAAAATAAGACACGCTATCTTGGTAAAATAAATTACAGAAGCTATAACTCACCGGTCATATAAAAGTTACAAAAGTAGTAATCCTACTCGGTTTGCAAAGTATTGAAGTGAAAAATCCCCATTACATTGTTAAGCATTCGCCAATTAGCCACTTCATTCTAAATTAAATCCAGTAAAAAAGAAGGAAAGTCAACTTATCCATTGGGAGAGCTTAGGGAAATATTTATACCACCATTACATATTAAATTAGGTTTAAAGAAGAACCACTGAGCAAGTAAGGAAATGGATTTAAATACATATCTCGAACAAATTTTTTTAAATACAAACGACGGAAGAGAGGGGACTTTTGAAGAGACTCGAATGAATCTGTTACAGGCTACACTATTTGCAGAGATTTTAAGTAACTTGGAACATGTTAATTGAAATGATTTGGAGACTGCGAATCCACTTGTTATAAGTTTCCTGGGTTATCGCCAGGCTCTTTTGGTATGGTAAGATACATTTAAAAGTCTTATTGTTACGCTCCCGCATTGTTATTTCAAAGGAATCCTACATATCCCAGTGTTCTCAGAAGAAAATGTACTAAAAACATTTTAGAGCCATTTCCCATATGTTGCATTTGCAAGATCCATAAATCGTATGTAGAATGTTTCATTTGATATAAGAAACATTTGCAACTCAGGTTTATGGAAACAAGGCAGGTAACTTAAGAATTGTTAATGCGTACACAGAAAGTCTTCTATGCCTTTGTAATCTTTACTTGTCGTTCAGTAATTCGGTTAACGATGAGAACTTACACGCTCTCGAAACACTGAGTTCCGAATAAATGATTAATTTGAGTGGCACTTGTGTCTAAGAAAGTCATACCTGTTTCCGACTAATCAAGAGTGCCATGGAGTTGAAAATATTTTCTTAATCAATAACACTCACTCATCGAAATGCCAATTTTATAGTTTTTAGTACTTTCGGAAGTATGTCCTGTTGGTAGTCATGGTGAATATGTAAAATATTGAGTAGTAATAATAGGAATTCCAATGAATCCTTACTTTTGAGCCTTACTACACACAACATGATATTCTTATTTTTGTAAATGCCCGTAGTTTATACCTTCTATATCCGTAACAAAATGAGTTACTAAAATAGTTCTACTAAAACACTTAAGACACGGTGCACTTCCATTTCTACGTGCGCTACAGATGCATAGGTAAATAAACGAATACATTATGTGAGTTCCAACTCGTATACGATATTTTACCGGCGACGAGGATGTCACGCCAGCGCAACACGGGAGGAGAATAATCACCCCATATAACGTGATTTACGACGTTCATGAGTAATTTTGAAGCCTCCTGTCTGTCATTCTTTAAGTATTCGGTACTATCTGCTTACGATATATGCGTGTGAGTACAGTAATAGTGGCCGAAACGTGATATTTTCGGTGTGAGCTCTAGCATCCTAGAATACGTGCGTTCGCCTCTACGCGATAGAATTTGTAGGAGTGCGATTTGATTATACATACGAGGGAAGGTAGACGAAACCTGTCAACATTGTACGGGTGTAAGGTTTCGAGGGTTAACGTTCACTTGAAATTACGTAGGGATATGAATTGCGCGTGTATTGTAAGTGTATAATGATATCTGCCACCTCTACAACGTATAATAAAAATAAAATGAAATCAACTATTTCCGGTAGTATTCACTTCAAGTAATTTGTACGTACGTAAGTGCGCGGATAATCGATATACTTACTTTTATTTATGTAGACTAGCACTTCAATTGGTCCCAACAGTATCTTGAGTAAAAGCCAATAAGTACACTCTTAGCATTAAATGTGCACAGTAGCTTTAAAAATGATACAGTTGGATGTGAGAGCGTAGATATAAGAACATCGAATAATAAGAAGATCATTCAGTTATATTTTGTTTTCGAAGGAAGTATGTAGCATAGACATCTTTTTGTATAAATAAATTCGGAAAAAAGAAATAAACTCCTACAAACAAATAGGTTGAGGAAGATGGTACTGACGTATTATAGCGTCCATTGTAGTCTGGATAAAGACGAGCGTGAATCAGATAATGATGTTTTCCTGTACCATCGAGAAATTTTACAGATAGATACACAAATAATTAATTGCGGATACATAAATAAGTAACTGTGTTCTCAGGATTTAAGATCATTGGTTAATAAAACTGTATTTTACAATGCTATATCAACGTGATCGTTGTTTCACTAACAATTTAATATGCCAAATATGAATTTAATTTTATCATAAATGCTAGTGAAAACTTTTACTAACTAAAACTGATATTAATTGAAATGTTTTAGGGTCGTAATTATATGTGTAATGCAGGAGGATATGTAGAATAACAAGCTGTAGGATAGAGTGAAAACGTCTTAACGATTTAAATAGCAATTTGTTCAGATGGTCTCTGTGGTGTAAGTGATTAAACACGCCAGTCTATAGAACAGATGCTGTAGGTTCAAATCCTACCGGAAACCGTGAGAGTTTTTAATTAAATTTTTACAAAATACAGTCCTTGTCCATTTTATTAGGGCCAGCTTATAAATTTAAGCTTTTATGTGCTTCCAACGCGATAATTTACAAATACAAGTATAAAGTTGATGAATAGGGTTTACAATACCTATCTAAATACGTTCCCGAAATATCTTTCTAAGAAATTGAGAAAGTGCTACTTAATGACCTCTTACATATTATTATCCCTCTCACGAATCATTATGTACTACTAGAAGATGGGTAGAAACAATATTGCAAGATACAGTAATTCATAGAATATTATCTGGATCGGTTACTATTGTTTCTTTCGTGTTTACGTGTTAATGTTGCACTTTAAGTTATTGCTTGTATATGCTGTATATTTTTTCATTATGGGTAAAAAAGGACATACCAAATGAGAAAAACTGCGTATTGGGGCATTGTTGGGCACAGGAGCGTATTCTTAATGCACAATTGCAAATAAAGAATAAGTATCCTGACAAGCAGTACAGCAAATCTCCGTTTTAATGAAAGAAGAAATACCCGCTACAAGTACCGGAAAACCGTTTTGCGACAAGAAAAGGATTACTATTAACTGAGATGATCGACGTATCCTGCAACTAGAAACTGAAAATCGAGGTTTATCCGCCAAAGAAATAGGAAATGTAATGTCTCAACAAGGAGTGGAAATATCTACGCGTGCAGTACGTAGATGATTGTACGAAGCCGGATTGAAATGCAGACGCCTCCGGAAAAAGCCAAGATTAACATCGATAATGAAGCGAGCACGTTATGAATGGGCAAAACGTCATCAACAATACACAAATTAAAAAGATTGGCGAAAGGTAAGACAAAATAACTTAAATGAATATATAAATCAAGTAAAAGTTGTTTGTTTGAACAATGTCTTTTCGTTAAAGATCATATTCAGCGAATAGTCAAAACTGGAAGCCATGAACGAAAGAGCTTAATTTGTTAGACAACGTCCATCTGAACGGTTTGGTGAAGCTGTAAAAAGATGAAACAACCCCCGTCAGTTATGGTACGATCCTGTACATCAGTCGAAGATCTTGAACCACCGTAGTTTTGCCAATGCACCAGGATTCAATATCAATATAAGCGTGTATTGGAGGGTCTTGATGCCATATATCAATGATTTAGATCTGAATGGAGGCCCTTACACATTCATGCATGATAAGGCACCATACCACATGGCCAAATCCATGCAAGGTTTTTTGGAAACGCGTCCTCTGCCAGTGGTACCTTGGCCAGGGAATTCTCCGACTTCAGTGCAATTGAGGACGTGTAGAGTGTTCTAAAATTACGCGTGTATTCGAGAAGAAACTCTAAAAAAGAACAATTAGTAAGAAATATTGAAGATGTGTGGCAAAATGACGCTACAATTAGACATACCATTAACGCTTGCATAGATAGTATGCCAAAAAGAATAAGTTTAATTATAAAAGCCAAAAGAGAAATGAATAAATTTATGCTTGTAAAATACGTTTTTCATTATATATTTTAACATAACCGCAATTTTAGGAGGTGGTCCTAATAAATTGGACGGAAACTGTAATTAAATTAAATTGAATGTTGGGAATACTATAGTAATAATTTTGTAGTCCTTATGAATAGGAATGCAACTTTTATGCTTTTTTATATATTTAGATACAGATCAAGTTAGTTCGGATAATTAATACTGCATTGTATTACGGTTAGAATAACATGTGAAGGTTATAGTTTTTTTTTTTTGATTTTGGTTTACTTTATTGGATAGTTACTGATCAAAACATAACTGCTTGAGGGACATTTCTTGATTAAATTTATCGAGAATGTTGAATATGATGAAAGGCACAAATCAGGTTTAAATATGGAGGGACTATCCTAAACTGTTTGATATATCGGAGGTCTTTCGCGCAAACACCAGTTAATTAACAGAAGAGCCACGGCCGGACAGGCGAGTTTTCCAGAGTGATCTATGTGTGTACTTGTTGCTCGAGGTTCTGTGAAAAAGAGAACGGTGTTCGTAACGAAAGTTTCCTTTGAAAAGTTCACGATAAACACATGCACTGCATTAATTGTATTTAATTAATGACGAGAAGTAATGAATGTTGCCTGTAATGCATTTTTAGTATGTATAAGTCTTTCCTTGGGTCAAGTGAATATAATTTTTTGGACAATATTTACTTGAAAAACAGAAAATACAGATTAATTTGAAAATAATTAGCGTAATACTGAGTTTTAGTTAAAAATAAAATAAATGCGTCATCTTGACGAGAAAAGTAAATTCTTCAAAATTTATTTTGATTAAGTATATCTTTCGTTTGAGTGAAGAATGGAGCTTTAACACGCGATCGTTTAGAAACATGTGTACTTTTGTATATCTTTTACTGAATTATTTATTTACTGTACAGAATCTAACTACCAATAAAACATACAGAGCTAAAAATATATACACGTATAAATTATCAATAGATTTCATATATTTAACTCTTCAAACTACAAAAACCTTTTTCTAATAAATAATTTTTTTCTGTGGGGGGAAATAAGTGTAAATTCAGGCCAAATTTCATTACATAATTTTTGAAATGAATATCTAGGCTTCCACGGTCAGAATCAGTAATAAACGAACTGTTTTCGGGATTGGGCTATATCACACTAAGTAGTATAAAGACAAAGAAAGAAAACGAAAATAGAAAAGAAAAAGGGGAATAGAAAGCAAACAAAAATAACAAAAAAAGGAAAAATAGTGTACTGCACACTATGATACATGAGAATGAATCTATGTACTACCAGGATGAAATTTCAAATAATACAGAAAATGAAATGGATGAAAGTGAATCAAGAAAATTTGAAAATGGCTGACATACATTTTGTGATTTGTCACAATAAGTTTGGAGGTCATCTGTAGGGAACCACCTAGAATTCGATGTGAACTTTAAATAGCACTTTGAATCAGAGGGGCATCCTACATTATAAAGGCGTAAATCAATTGATTATTATCAGGATTTTGTGGACATGGACATACTAGATTTAATGGAATGCCAAACAAATCTGTGCGCAATTCAGTTTGTCCTGGAGAATGCGTATATTTCTAAGAATACCCGTATATATTTCTGGAGCCCAACCATTCAAGAAGAAATTCTATACTTGATAGGTCACTTAAGCGATATGTGAATTATGAGAGTCAACTGCATTCGTGATTACTGACCTACAAAATGGATTTTTCAAAATGATGTTGCTTGTAAAATTATGAATCGCAACAGACTGTTGAAGATGCTTCACTTTTCTGATAACGCTCAGTATTCACCTGGCAATCATTTTACTTTAAGCTTAGAGAGCAATAAAGGGCAAATGGTCTCATACCTACCCTTTTGACTTTTATAATAATTTGATTATTGTTTCAAAATATTACACATTTTCTTAAAAGTAATACACGATTAAATATAAGAAAGCGGAATCGAAGAAAGATTCAATTCATACATCGCAATATATTGTATCGCATCTGAAGGGAGAATACAAGAAACAAGAACAAAACCGTGAATTCGCGTTACAGTACATTTAACATCTGAAAAGGGCTAATAAATCCCTTTCGATAAAAACCGGTAAAAACCTCAGCCAGCTGGCGCGGGACGGTGATGTATGTCTTCGCAATACTCTAGTAGAGCTAGAAGAAATATTTTCCTGCACTGTTTGATCAACGAACCTAAAATTAAGATCGTGTGGAACTATCGTATCTAATGAGTTTTCGTTACAATAAGCTGTGCTATCCAACGAAGACAACTATATTAATCCTAAAATTAATTGTCGATATAGAAGATGATGGTTTCATATATTTCTCTCAACAAAAGAAAATTAGATTTGGAAGTTGTTGTTTTTCTGTAAACGAAAACTTGATCGCTTCGAATGTTTTGTATTTTTCGTTATCAAAGCCGAATCATTTAATTCCTTCTTTTGCGTTTTCTATTGTGTGACATTTGGAAAAGTAAAAATGTCTTAAATATTTGCCGACTCTAAAGAAAACCATCGCTCTTCGTTTAAGAAGTAGTTCACAAATTTGATTTCCCTTGACTTTTGTTTCATCCCTAAGAATTTCTGGCACTTTACGTGAGTATACCCTTGTTTATTTAGACACGTCGATGATGTGTTTTGGTAATTTAGAGTTCTATTCACTTCTACTGAATTTAACAATCTACTAATTATTCTGCTCCTTTATACATCTTGCTACGCGTTCGAATATGGACAGGTCGTTCGTCTGGTGAGTGCTGACTGACATTTCATATGAATGGAGACTGTATTATCAAACATGAAGTACATTTCGTTTTCAACTTTAAAGGCAAACCATTTTGCCCATTACTAGTGTATTTGCACTATTGTTTTTCGGCAAACAGTTTATCCCCGCAAGCTAGATAGCTTGTGATCTTTGGGGTTTGTTTCTGAAGTATCTTTTCTTTTTTCGTAGTTTATGCTCACCACTTAAATGTAATACACATGCAAGACCATACTATAGTTCACGCATGGTACTATGTATATAATTTGATGTGAGATGCAAGAATTCGTTTGTTGTATTGTTCGTTTTTTCGAATTGATATTTATTTTCTTACATAATCTAAACGTGTTTTTTTAACACAATTTATCAACGGAATTATTCTTGGTTACAAGTGATGTATTCAGGTGCGTGTGATCATCGGAATGATAAAATAGCCAGATTATTTGATCCCGGTTGATTTTTAATTACCTAGAAAACTTAAAGAACGCCTTTTTCAATGACAGGAAACAGTATGTTTTGCATTATTTTTTAATAATTTCCCAAGAACTCATCAAACTTATTTCATAATAATAATTGTTATTCATTTTAAACGTAAGTATTTTATAGACTAGAAATTTGTATGTGTACAGTTACTAATTCTGAAAATTTTATTTTCGTCTAACTACAAATATTCGAAATCAAGAACAGTCACTCTTAATAATTTTACAAAATTCTATCCGAATATTTACTAGAGACGTTTCTGGAATACCTTGTAGTCTTTCTGAAGAAAATATTCGTTTTACTGTGGCGTACACTTTTCTGTTGAAAAATAACAGTAGAATTTAATATGCAGATCAGTTCGCTTAGGTAGATATACTATCGTACCGATCTTGTATGACAAAGGAGTATATCGGACGTTTTCGGCTACATCAGTGATTTAGATTTACTTTCTGTGAGTATTAGGTTGTGTGTGTTTGGGTGTTGAGTGTTGTATAATTCTCGTAATTGTTTACCAGCTTTATTTTGAGCAATTCGAGCGATATTTTTCAAAGAAGTGGATGTGTATGAAATAGCAGAGGAAGTACAAATTATTAAATAATTTTATGCAGGTCACACATATACATAAACTCAAAATTTATTTCATAATGTGTTTCTCGATTGGCACATATTATCTCTCCGCACTATAACTCCCATCGAAATACATTCTGAAACACACTGCTGCCTATCCCCATGCTACTACAATAAAAGCCACAATTGGTTAATAATGAAAAAGAAGAATTACGAAATCCACTCAATTTAGTTATTATGTAAATAAAATTTGGAAAAAGTACAACAAAAGTTGAGTAAAAACTTAACAAAACTGGCACAATATTTATGTGAGATAAATTCGAGCGTAGTATTTTTTGTGACCGCTAGTGAACTTGTGCAATGGTAATAACCATTTTGAAAATATTGTTATTACGGATGAATCAACTTTCCCTTTACATTGTAAACACAACTCTTCGGTTACACGTATTTGGACTACAAAAAATCTACATCACACATACGATGAGCGAACTCAATACTTTTAAAAAACTTAATGTGTAGGTTAGTATCTTAGGTAATAACATTATTAGTCCATCTTTTAATTGTAATTTGACCAATGCTAAATATATGGACCTCTTAGCTAATGAAATTATACCAGCTAACCTTTGGAATGTAGACATATAGCAAATTTGGTAGCAATAAGATGTCTATTGTGCATAAAAAATTTATTAGTGCACTAGTATTTATTTAATATATTCGAAAACAGTCCAATAAGCAGCTATGGACATACTCGTTGGCCAGTAAGGCTGGTCGTTAGATTTGCCGCCAAATGATTTATTCCTCTGGGGTTATTTAAAATGTAAGATATTTAGTATACTCGTTCAAAGAGCATTGGATGAATTGCGACGAAAAATTCAAGGTGAAGTTGCAAACATGCCGGTAAAATATATATTTAATGCTAGAATAGTTTTATAATATTTTAGGTTTACAGAAAGAGGTCGGTCTTTTTGGTTTATTTATTACTACTTCGTTTTGATCCTTTGCACTTGTGAACGTTATTTAACGGTATCTTGTATTTACTAAGAGAAAGTTTAAGTTTCTTTGGCATTTATTATCATTTATCTGCCACCTAAGAGATATGTAAGTACCAACCTTAAGTAGAAAACGATGATATACAATTTAAAGAGTAACCTATATTATTGCTACAAAAATAGTTCTATAACGTACTACAATATAAAATTTATGCTTAAATGCATTGTGGATTGTAGAAGTGAATATGTTGTCGCCAATAGAGTGTCATTTACATTTCGAGCCAGGGGTATTGATTTGTATATGAATATTTGACAATGTACAATGAAATCTCATATAAGTAATAGTACGATCCTCTATGAACATTACGTAAATATATAGAGCTTACTATAAATAATGTTATATCCTGAATGGGGATTTGTTAATCGGTTATAATTCTGAATTTATTCATAATTATTCCTTCATCATGTAAATGTGAAGAAAATTGTCACTATACCTTGAGAATCAAAATGAAGATCAAACTACTTCTGGCATTGCTTGGTCTTTCATTATAGATATATATCACTTTAAATCATTTTTAAATAATTAATAAATCGTAAATACGTATAGTTTTGTTTGTTTTTTGAGCGTCTTAGCCTTCTTTTCGACTTTTATTTATAGGGAAACCGACATTGGAAAGATAAAAAGAAAGCGAAGCGAAGTTGGCGTTATACATAGAATATGTAATAGTGACTAAAACTTAAATGCATGATGTACGTGTGGGTAATGTGACATCGTTTCAGTTACTTTGCTTGAAAGCTTGAAACGTGTGAAAAACTTTAACGACTTATAAGCTTAAGTAGTTTTCAATTCTGCGGAGAGATTGTGTCAAGATGTGACTAAACTTCAGCGCTACCAGTTTGAAATGTATTCGGTTAAGTGTTACCGAGCCTTTGTTTGTTCGCCAAGCACATATTCACATACAATACACGCACAATCAACTAAATTCGCGAGAAGAATCGCAATTATTCTTTCTTCTCGGACGTGGAATTTAATTTAGACTGTAAAAGTTGTGACTAGGACAACAAAATAGGGTGCCACTTTGAAGGCACCCCTCGCGTTTTGACAAAACGAATAAGAAAATTCCAGATGCTGTGCTTCTAAATAAGAGTACCGTTTGTGATTTAGTTTACAGTTATGGTGCAGAACATGGCTTAAATCTATTGGAGATGACGAAAAATTTTGCGTAGACAATATATAGCATGTTTCTCTAAGAGTCCATTTAATGAGTCAATGGCTTCGTAAGAACTTTTCGATTATCATAATATTTTGATGAAATAATTGTGTTACATGTATAATATAGTAAATGAGAAAAGAATAATAAACCAAACATGTAACTTTTGGTTTGTAAGTCGATGTATTGTATAAGTACTGTTTGCAGTTGTTCTAGGAAAATTTGTTAAGTAATGCGATGATTGGCTATATATAGCTTTATAATAGATGAAATAGTTTTTTGACATTTTTAATATATAAGTTTATCTAATATGAAAATCAGGCATATTCAGAAAACGACCCTTTAGTTGCTTACCGACTTTAACTGCATATGTGTTAATAAAGTGTCAGTAACAAATATTGTAATTTAAATCGCTATAATACTAAACTTACAATTAGTACAAGTACAGAAACATACATTTCGTACATTTGAATTTACTTCTTTTAAAAACAAACGATACTGATTTACTTTAGACGTTATGAGCGGAAAAATAAGTACTCGTTAAAAAAAGAAAGTTATCTAAGCAGCTCTCAAATATGTAAGTAAAAACACGTAGTTAATTTGTAAGAAAAGTAAAATAATTTACAATCAGCTACTTGTCTAACTTTCTCATTGTAAGCATGTGACTATGACTTATGAGCATATTATTACATTATATTGAAACACATAATTTCTCATCAGGTTAATTAAATTGCGATCATTAAGAAATACTTATTAGCACACTGACATACTGGTAATGTAGATTTAGTGTAACTCAATATTTTTAAAGTTTTAGAAGGTTGCTTAGAAGCGTTTGTGCTTTCAAAGAATATCTAATTCCTTACTGCTGTCGATTTACATTGGTTTTACAAATATGTATATGTTACTTGTGACTAACTGATTTAGTAGGTACAGCTGCATGATTAAATCGTTTGAAATGTATCGAATTTGGATAATGTTGACATATTAAGCATTTTATTGAAAGTGAAGAAAAAAGGACATTTTAAACAATAAACATATATGAGCTCGCGTATTTATTTTCACTATAGAATTTGTATTCATAAACATTTTGTTTCAAATACCGCGAAAGTCTGTATTTGGAATTATTGCTTTAAAAATTAATTAATTAGAAATATGAAATTATACACAAACTTGAAATCTACAACTCTCGAATTATTGTGTGTATACCTCTACCATGTTTAAGTATTGGCGATAAAACGTATTACAAAAGTATAGGACGATAGTGCAAAATTATTCCTTCTCGCTCTCGTAAAAGCACGCAGGGGAAGAGACATTACGGCCTCCATACCTGAACAGGGTTCAAATTCGTACGTTTTCGAGGCGATTTCATTACTCGTTTTTCCACTTTCGTGAGGGCCTTCCATTATACGCACGAGAAATAACATGGGCGGCAGATCACAAAGAAAGATAGGTTAATAAAAAAGCGGCGCACATTTTTAGTTTTTTTCTTTGACTGTTTGGAATGTCCCTTTAATTTGACATAAACATTTTCCGTGAAGTAAACCAGAAAAACATTTTAGCGGGGTGTCAAATACTAGTAATCGATATTGATTGAATTATAGAAATTTCTGAATATGGAATCGTGCTACCATTCGTTTCACTATGTTTTGAATTAACATTGTTAATTTTTTAAATGCTATTGGATAGAGAAGGTTAATTTTGGATCAAACTGATGGTTGGATTTAAGTAGATTTTAAAGGAACGATTTAATCATATGGTTCAGGAATTCCACATGCCCAAAAGAAATTTAATTTTCATCAATTTCAAGTTAATCGAAAAAGTATCGATTATAAGCCCATTAATGTAATCGAGCGTAAATGCATAAACTTGTTTGTCTTCTATGTTAATTAAATGTGCAAAATTTTAGGTAATAAAGTTATGGCTTTTCAGGATTCGGGTACATGTACTCCGGGTATCCGGTTCTAAATTTAAATAATCGAAATCGGAGCTAGAATCGAATACCTGAAAATCAGGGGCCGTATACTTCATAGTACAGATGTAAATTTATTCCAAACTTACATTCGTTATAACTGTTAAAGTTTGACCCACCATTTATTGATTCTGGGAGGTATGTCTCAGAATCAATGCGAATTATTAGTTTTTTAAGTATTTAATTGAATGTATCTAAAATTTAATATTGTTTCCTTCAGAATATGCTCCTTTGTGATGCACAATTCTGAAAGTCTTGTGTTCCGTTAGGGTGTTTAGAAGTTGCGACGTAACTCTTTGGATCTTGTTTATTGTTCCGTAATTTTCCACTTAAGTATTGGAAAATGAAAGTAATCACATGGAGCCATGTTTGGACTGTAAGGCAGGCGCGGAAGTACTGGCGTATCTTTTTCTGCCAACAAATTCTTTAACTGGCAATGAGCTGTGTCTGGCTGTGGATAATATCATGAGAATGAAACAGATGGTAAGCCTGGACTTGACTCGGGATTTATCGGTTAGAGAATTTTTTGTAGAGAAAAATATTCCGGTACTGTCACAACCGTCATATATTACTTTTTTTTCCAACGCTTAAGCGGAAATTGAAAGGTTCAATTTACGGAATAGCAAGTAACATCGAAAGAGCCACGACACATCTTTTTAAACAAGACTTGTTATGAGGAATGGAAAACTCGCTGCAGACGCTGTGTGCACTCTAAAGGAAGATACTTTGAAAGAAGCAGTATTAAATTTTGGATATATTCAATTCAACACCTTAAAAATAATTTTTCTCATTAATTCTGAGACACACGTCGTATTCGAAGATTCAATTCGTGATTTGATAGAGATAAACAACTTTTATCTAATCTTTCAAGATGTGCAACATATACGTACCTTTAATCTGTTATTATTAATTAATTTAGGAAAAGTTAAAAACGGTGAATTTTTAACGAATTTACTTTTGATTATTCCATTCCTGGACATTCGCGTACACTATTTTGTGGTCACCATTTTCAGATATAAAGAAAAATTCTTTCAGCGCCTCATATGATAATTGAAACATTCCTCCATTGGAAATATTACCTGAATAGTCGTTTTTACCGTTGCGAAATCCATATCAGAACATCGTGGGAAATGTGGAGAAGCTGGTATACATTTGTGAAACTTCCGGGATATTGATCGGAAAAAAATTGTAGATACTGAGCATCCGATAACATTGCCCAACATAATTTTTGCCAACTTCTATATGAAAGTTGTACTAATTTGAGTGTGCTGTATCCGCAAACCATATGCTTTTAGTACTATATCAAAATTTAACTCTATGCTGTTTGAAGAATCACTAACGCGGTTAAGTTGTTACTTAAGAACAGATAAAATATAAATAGAGTATAAAATTTTAATAATTCATTTATTTATTTAAATACAACATTAGTCGTGACTACAGTATAAGTATTACTTTGGTAATCATTAAAAAATTGCGAGAGTACTTGTAAAAATACAAACGACAATCAGGGAATAAAATTTCGTTTACAGCACTTTCTGCTGTGTATTTTGGTTTAGCAGCCCCTTCGAACACTTCAACCGTAGTTGGCTATCATATGAGGATCCTATCTTCCTTGGTACCGAGTTTCCATGGCTTTTGAATTTTAATCAAACCTCTAGCTTTAACTTTTTAGTAACTTAGTCGTGGAAACTTTTGACCTGAAACAGTTCGCTTGCAAATCTAGAGTTATAACATATTGTTTTATAACACTCAATTTCGGCAAATGAGAAATGCCGTAGAAAAAAGACATGACGAGATAGGGGAAAAACGGGTTTCCTATTTGGCATTAGCGTATCTATGTTAGTTATGTTTAAATCTTTTAGTTGGAGTTAACTAGAGATTGTACATTCCTTGTGCTAAATATGGCGAAATAGATTTTGCTAAAGTGAAGTTAAGTGTGGTAAAGTAAATTTATTAAGTGCTGGCTTTCCACAATTAGTCACTTTCTAAAGAAATATAATGAAATTGGGGCTGTTACAAATAAAAGACGCGTTACGATGGTAGACGGAAGAACACAATGGGTTTGAAAGATCGTGCCTTAATTCCTACAGAATTAGTCAGACATCTAGTGAAAGCAAGAGTAGTAACTGTACGCGCTTCAATTCTAAGAAGCCGTTCAATGGGATTTCACAGACACCGACTAGGTAAAAAAAACATGTTGACGAAAAAAAATGAGATGCGTGCGTCTCTAATGAGCTAGTGAGCATTAAAACTGGGTTTAAATTTGGATTTGGCTCTAATTACGTTCTATTAAAGCTTGCAGAGACGCATATTTTTTGCCATTTAGATCTTAAACTTATTTGACACTCTTATTGCGTTCTCTTCACAGTTTTAAGAAAATCTGTGATAAGTTCTAATTGTAACTTTTCTACTATTTCCGTTTAACTCTTTTTGATATTCACAGGTAAGTGGCTCAACTGTGTTTTTCCAAATTGCTTGAAATATTTTCGGTTCTAGTGATAACATTTTGGCAGTTGTTGGGTACTTGTAAAATGTAACATGGAGAAATCCGTTTCACTTAGCGACGTTACATATCTTGAACTTGTAAGCTTTCGCAAATATGTAAAAATATTAGTATAGTTTTGCCTGTAAAAAGTGGAGGTTGGAACGTGAATTAATTTTTTTCTGAAAAACATGCGCACCTCCTCAAATATACGATTCATATCGTTTTAAGTCACAAATAGTAACACAAAAGTTAAAAGTACTACTAATGTCTTGATATTGAGGTATTTATTCAGTAATATTTTTGTTGTAGGGGCAAAAGAAATATGTATTATTGGATCCAACATTTTGAATGTCTCATATTCTGAAAAAATTAAATTGTAGATAATTAAAGATTAATCCTTGTAATTAGTTGCTTAGTAATAATAACAACAATGACAGAATAATAATAATCCTTACCTTTTAAAAGCCATGTAAACGTATTTTTGGTCTAAATAATATTTTTACTCCTCAAACTAAGATAGTTCTCAACCGTGAAATAAAAACACAATTTTAACAGAAGGATCTTAAATTTGAAAATATTATACAAATCTCTTAAAAGAGGAAATAAATGAATTGACATACATAGGTAAGCGCTTGATATAAATCATGTACACAGATAAATGCATTCCGAGTGGTAAAAAAATGTTGATTTAAGCAATTGAGCTTTTAAATTAGTATCATCAATGAGTTATATTTCGCCGATGGAAAGTTTAACAAACTTAATCCAGCCGCAGGATATACATCTCGAACTAATACAGAAGGCTCTAAAAGCTATTGAATTTTCTCTATAAACATACGTACGGGAATATAAAGTCCTTCAGAATCTATGTACTTACACGCTCGTGAATATAGGTAAGTACATAAACCGAGAGAGCATCTACGTGAGTGCGTCTTTGCACGTGTAGGAGGATGAAGAGTAACTATGGTATTGCCTGGTAGCAGTGTTTAAATAAACAATTACCAGCACTTTCAAGATAACCCAAGGGAGTTGTGTACATGCATGTTTTAAAAATACCCAAGGAGTAAGGAAGTCATCTTTATACATTCGTAGGGTACTAGCTGTGGTAGGCTTTCATTTATTTATAAATTTAGAATTACTGACAATTCTCGAAATTAAAATGCTAATGTTGTTTCTTTTTTTGACTACCAATGACTGTTTAATTGCGTCTGTGTTTGTGTTACTACTGCAAGTTATGAGTTCAAATCTTTTTTTACTGATGTACCGTGGAAATATGTTGTAAATGCTTCAGGTAAAGATATTTATATACAAGTTGTATGTGTCAGCTAGTGATTTTTTATCAAATCTTTACATTATTGAAACTAAACTTACGCTCGGGTAGAGAAATATGTATGCTTTTTATTATTCACTTCTACAAACTACTGAACGACTTTATGGTTCCTTTAACTTATAAAATCTTTACGTTTGATGTATTGGAAGAAGGAACAAGCATTAAATATTGCGGTTGTATATGTACATGCAAATGACAAAAACATCAATTTAAATTATATGAGGATTCATTTTTGTACTTACTGAAATAGTACACATGTACATAAATATTGCTAATTTTTGTACATGTGTATTACGATATATTCCTTTATCTTTTTTGTATATTCATGTATCCTTTGTTACTAAAAGGTATACTGAAGTACTCACGGTATCTACATATCCTCTAAGCTATGGAAGTATGGGAGTGCTTGCGAGTTTTGGTAGCTGTATATAAACAGAACTCTGTTACGCCAGTGTGGGCGTCGGGGTACAGGGTCGTAGCAAATAACGAAATTGCAGATTAGCTAGTAAGGAAAGGAAGTATTTTAGGCATATACCTGATTATAACAAGTTTTGTTTAATTTAGGATTAGCAGTATACTATGGGTTGTCTTGCTTAGTTTGGTGCGCATAGCATTCAAAGGGTACTTAGTTCGTTGTTCAGAAGAAGATCCACGTATCTCCACCAAACCGTAGGTTTGTCCACCGCTGTTCCGATGGCTAGACTCTCAAATTGCTCCATAAAGGGGTTGGCTACCACGGGACTTAATGGGCTACCCTCATCAACACCCGGGGTGTACAGCATACCGTGCTCATGCGAGAAAGTGTACATCGGCACAACAGGACGTTCGATCAACACCAGAACGAAGGAACACGAGAGGAATGTGCGGTTAAAACAAGTAGACAAATCAGCCATTGCCGAACATATCCACTCGGACTCGAATTATAGGATTAGATTCGAAGATACAAGTTCTAACATTAACTAAGAACTACTACAGCCGTTTAAACAGGGAAGCCATTGAAATACACAAACTACACCCTAATAATATCAACAGGGACGACGGGCTAAAACTGAACCGAATATGGACAACGGCACTGCACACATCCGGTCACGCTAGTGGCGCTCACTGCGCATGCGTGCAACGATCCGGCAGAGCTGAAGAGCATACTTAAGGCAGCAGCAACACGCACGAAGTCAGTACCTTTGAAAATGCGAGCCGCAGTTGTTCGCGAAACGTCAGGGACAAAAACCTAGTGACACGGCAGAATCCTACAACCGTACAAATAAAACAATAATTTGTTGCAATCCAATTGACAGCATCTATCGTTAAGAAATACCACAAAAAGGAGAAAATCTATCAGATGCATGACCAAGCAAATACATTTGAAATAGTGACATAACTCTCGGTGAAGAGCTTAGTGCAAGTCTTAGTAGTACGCTTGATAGTTTCCTATATCGATCATTAAATAAACTTCTCATGGTGCACATTTTAAGGTTGAAAATAGTTTGTAGGCGTTACTTCCAGAAATAAATAAATGCTTATTAAGAAAAACAAATACATAGTCGTATGTAGTCCAAATATGCATAACTAATTTAAAGTAGTCCCTAACGTTTTACATTTGGCCATTAATTGAAATCTAACGTCTTGTGTACTTTAATTCATCGTATAACATGCAAAGTTATCTTTATATGGCATGTATGTATGTAGTAAAACTGTAACAAACACAAAAATCCTATACAAATTTTGTAATATTTTTCATTTAACTAAAACTTGAACTTTATTACCACTGTGATGAAACTATTTAAAAATATATATCTATTGTAATGATATAAATTGTTGTCCTTTATTTACCAATGAATTTCTTCTATAATTTTACTAGTTTACCTATTGCAGATATATTTTACGTCACTGTTTGGTGCACGCCGTTAATTTATATTTTGGTTCATGTTAGAAGTTGGAGGCGAAGTACCGTCAGTACTCCCTCTTTATGAAATTTTAAACACAGATATTCAATCTGTACAGGTTTCTTTTAGAGGTTTTACAGATATCTACTTTGGGTATCCTTTAGTAACTAATTATTCACAATTTTTCTTGATAAAAAAAAGAGTCCCTTCAACAACTCTTGCAGAGGAGACGTAAACTTTACTATCGTTTATCTTATATATATATATCGCTTTTCGTAAACATATTTCTTATGTAAATAAACTTTTCAAAATTTCCTCTTTAAAAGACGTTTAATATATAGTACTCACACATTTCAATTACATTGTATGAATATTATTCCGTTATTCCGAAATTGCACGAAATTTCTCGTACGACGAAGGGATGGCACAACTGGCAGCAATTTCCTTTATAATGTCACACATATCGTGTATGGGTGTGTGTACTGAGTGGCCTACCATATAGGCAAACCAATGTGTTGCCATAGATATAAAATAAAAGAAGAACAGACAGGTGAAGATTGGGAAACAAAAGTGAGAGATGTTGGCATCTTTTCTTCTAAGGAAGGATAAGCCGTTATTTTTCTGATATAACTCCGTAAAATTATAAATATCTTCGTATTATATCCAATAATAAAGTGTATCAGCTGATACTACATACAAAATTTGGAAGTTCCGGACACTTACGTTGGAAGCCGAACGCCAGTCCTTCTTAAAGCCGAGCCAGTGAGTACGATTTCAAAGGTTATAGACGACGAATCTTCTTAAGTTCTTCAAAATGAATTCTATCTTTCGATCTCATATTTAGTTTCGTAAATTAATTAGAATATTTCAAGTTTAGCTAGTCAAGGATTGCCTTAGGTTTTCTGTAAAAACATTTTCTGTTGTAAAAAAAAGCGGTGTATATAGATATTTTTTTATTTGTCAATATATTTGTTTTTTTCAACTTTACATTTGGTATTTTAATTTAGAAAACATTTTCACTTAATTCAAAACAAATAAGTCAAAATTTTAATTCAAAGAACCCAGTTAAAAATTTTAACGAGCCTGAGATTTTCTACCACACTATACTGCACTTTTACAACATAAACAACCTAGAAGTTTTTATAAGTAGAGAACAATTTAGAAGTAACGATTTGGATTATTCTTCTCACAAATAGGAAGATCACTTAGCGGAAAATTAAATGTAAAGAAGTTCACGCCATGTAAATTTGCAGTAGTTAGTATGAAACTCTTTTAAATGTATCTAAAGCGTATAACAATACTTCTTAATGGATAATAAACTTTCCTCAACGGTTAATATTAAAAATAAATAATAGAATTGCCAGAGATTGGCCATCGAAGAAGGCAATAGCGCGTGCGAAAATTTATACTGATTTTATGTTCTGTCGCTCTTAAATCTTTGCAAATATCTATCCGGAAATACGAACAAAGGAAAAAAATGGGCGCGTATCTGTGCACCGGTTCGGATTTAGTCGGCGATAACTTCGCTTTCTTGTTTTTCTCCGACAGTTCAAATGGGTACCTCCTCAGTTCGATTGATGATCCAGTTATTTCAATTGCACAGTTTTTATTTTCCTTCCTTGTCGCCATCTCATTCATCTCGCTTCGTTTTCCCGTTAGTACACGGGACCGTAGTCGTTGGTCCGAGAAATTCGCGTTTCTTTGCAATTACGTCAATGTCACATGGAGGAAATGTGAACATCAAACGGCGGTTTTAAAATTCAAGAAGGATGCGAGACGGGCTCTCTGTCAATGCTATACGCAATGCTTATATGGTAGTGCATATGGTAGTAACTTTTTATGCAACGTAATTAGTTACTTGATGTTGAGAAAATGCATTACGTATTTATAAAAGTCTGTTCTAATTTTAGTTCGATTTGTCGATATCAGCGATTCCTTCCTATTAATACTAAAAAAAATAATTTTGGAAGTAATTAATTGAGGCTAACTTTTAAAAATCTGACTTGAAATTTATTTTCAAATGTTTTCTTAACGAAGCTGTTTAGAGAGTAAGAAATTTGAATACGATCAATCCGTTTTGCTTGTAGAAGGGTCTTACCCTCAGTTAATTGATATTATTTCCATCTGCTTGAAAAATAGACAAGAAACAAGACGCTTATAATTTGAGACTACACAGATTCTGCGATGAAACATTTATTTGCCTAAGTAGGATAATAGGCGTGCATCAACCTTCTAATGCATTATGGCGGTACATTTCGGATACATTATACTATTCTTGGGGTGAATATTAAATCAAGGTCTTAAAATTGGATGCATCTTAAATATAAAGTAGTAAATATTGCTACACTTGCTTATCTACCAGAAGAAGATAACTTAAACCATTGAAATCGATATTTATCAGACGATATAAAATGCTGGACTACTTCTTAATTACACTCATAAATGAAAATCTAAAACACTATTCAACATATTTTATTGTGAATATAAATGAATGAAGGAAACGACGAACATTATCAATTGAAAAATATGCTTATATTCATGGAGGTGACTTGTTGGCCTAGTACACATGCTATTAGAAACATTGGCTTGAAAGCAGTAAGTTTTTGAATGGAAGGAGGGAAGGAGGGAAGCAAATTTTTCAATTTCTATTTACATTAGCATTAAATTTTAATATCAAATCGTTTCTAAAACATCTACGTATATTACCTGCAAATCGTAACTAAGTAACATCTCATTCACACTATAGAATAATCCTTTGCTTTATTCTACTTTTTATTCAGTTCTTTTCTACTGATATTTGGTTCATCTTTTAGGAGAGCTTTAGTATATTAGAACAGATTGTAACTAAGGAGGTAAAATATGTATGTAGAATTAAGTGTAGTGTTACTCGACTCGCGTAACCGAGAAATGTTTAATTTTGGATTAATTTTAATTAGAGACAATTTAGTTTAAAATTACCTGCACCCAACACAGTGTAAAATGAAACGATGGAAATCAATAATGACATGAACGAGGTATACGTTAGCATATAGACATATGGTAACATTGGATTAACGTCCTTGTTGGCTCGTTTTAAAGAAAATGTAAACAGATTTCGGCCAATTGATGCATTTCGATGCTATAACTTATAATTCAACATTTTTCAGTGGATACAATCCATTCATAAGCAAAAAAATGACTATATCGCATTAGTAACGCTTTACTGTTTTTAGTATAAGATTTTTATGATGCGAAATTAATAGCACATTCATAAGGAAACATATAAAAGAGATGAAATAAATACTCTATACCGTTGCCATGTTACCTGCACTAAAAGTGACGCTTACAGTGTTGACATATTACGTTCTGTCATTTTAATCGCGCGTTTAACATGACATATTGCTTTTCGTCATTTTAATTATTATACGTTTACCGACAATGTTGACAAATTACTTGAAGTTGAATGTGCGTAACCTGCACATGCACTTAACGTAGAATTTGTTGATTATATAACATTGGGCGTTTCGCTCTTGATGATGTGAATATGTAACTAGTGTAAAAAATCCTGGAAAAGAAGAATTTTAAAAACAAAACACGATATTGCTTTCAGGTCTTTAGTTCTGATTCCGCAGACACAATTGCTGTGTGTTCTTCGTTTGGTTTCGTTAATTTTAGCCTTTTTTTACGTTGTTTTAAAGTCCTTAATCAGCACTTCAAGTATCTCATTTAAATGTTTTTTTCTTTTTCCACAAAAATTTAATGCCACTATGTTATTGGTTTAAGACTTGTTCTTTTGTCAGAGATTTTTCCATTTTTAGAAGAGTTTCAGTTTCTTAAGACATTCGTTTTGATAGGATTGAAAAATTTGCTGTTAGTCCTTGATTTTATTGTATTGAATTTTCCCAAAACATTTTTTATGAAACAAAAACTATTAATAATATTATAATTAAACAAACAGTTTCGTACATTGCAAACTCAATGTAAATTTCCCTAATTTACAATTTACTGTTGCAAATTCTATTCTAAAGTGAAATAAGATGTTACAAAAACATTTTTAACAGATGGATGTATACAGCAATATATTTCAAGCTGTTACAGTATAGGCGTAAATATATAGTATCGAAATAAGAAAAAAGTAATTTTTTATAAACTTTAACATACACAAATGACAAAGTCTATTATAAAAGCAAACAATATGCTCTACACGGCCTATAGTGTGCGGAAGACATAACTGAAGAAGGTATTGGGATTTTGTACAATGTTTTGAGAAGCAGGTTGCTGTAACTTTTGGGAGTAGTGAACAACCGTTCCCAATTCCTGAATTGTGGTGGATAGGTTATTAAAAAAGCGTTATAGACGTTTTGCATGTTGCCCGAAATGTATGCATTTGGGTGAGTGAGGTCTGGGTTATGTGATGGGCAATTAATGTCTGTTCTCTGAGAAATGACTCATCAAAATTATCCCAATCACTCTCACTGTGCTGGTAGTATCTTTTACTGTATGTATCATTAGTAACGAAACAAGTGCTTATAATGCCATATCAAGAAATAGCACACAATAACCTTTCGCCCTGGAGAAGTGTTTCAACCAGTTGCTCAGGAGACACAAACACAATAAATCTAAAAGAGTGCTAATTAATGCGGCTAGAAAGTGGTATATCGGATTAATTTGAATACCAAACATTAGTCAAGAAACCGTCCTCTTTATAAATGTAATTTAGTAGACGAGTACAGTAAAATAAAGATTGCATTTTGTCTTTTTGGATTAGATTACCTGACTTTAATTTTGTAAAAGAAACCGCCATGTCCTTGATTATAAAATTTGTGGATGCTTGTTTTAAATCTAATTTTTGGCATGCCTCTTGTGGCGACTATATGACTTGTAGCATTACTCGTTCGTAATTTTCGCGTATTGGAACATTTTCCTCTTTCTTTACTTGATTTTTTGTTGTAGGCTAACATTGCCAATAGTCTTAAATTGTCTAATAACGTACAAAATAACACCATTTGATGGCGCCGTGAGGTTCATTATTTCTGCTAAACTCGTACAAATGATTATACGCTCCACATATAAATACTTTTTCTTCTATTGCAACCACCTAGTACATTACTAGTGCTCTATATTCGAAAGATAAGTTAATGCTTATTTAAAACAAGTTTGACGTCAATATCACTTACCACCAATTTTTGTTTTCAGTGAACAATGAATAGTATTTATTTTTAGTGAACTAATCGAAACCATATCATAGTATGCTTTTAAAACATTGACAGGATAAAGAATTTTTAATTAACATAAACTGTAACACTGTAACACTGTCGCAAATTTGTCGAAAAAGGACTTCCCATTTGCCTACAGAAAATATTCAGTACTTCCATCTCCGGACAATCATCAAATTCCTCAAAGTTCGTTAATTCAAATAGTCAAATACTCATTAGATATTGGTTTGTGTCAAAATCTTTGAGTTGCAATGGGCTTATGAAAAATTTCACTCGATAGAGCATGCCGGAAAAGAAAGAAAATGACGTAGACGGAAGCGAGCAATAAAAACGCGAACTCGATGACCGGTAAGTCAATGGAATTTTTAATTACTTCCAAGTTACGCTTCAACCCATCAGCGCGAAATCTCTCTCCTTTAACCCTCTAGCTAATTAATCAGTTGTACTGTTGAATACTGCCGTGTCTATTTAACAAACAACCGAACATTCCTGCGGCGTCTAATCGCGATCTGTTGACGCCATCATGAAATATCCAGCCCTCTGCACATACATACGCAAAACGGTGGCACCAAGGTGAAACGTCGGCAGTCTACCGGTAATAATACGAGTCATTTATTAGGGAATTGTTACCGGTACGGCGGCGTTAGGTAGCAAGGTGTCAGCGAGAGATGGGTGGATCGGGTGCGAGACTCTGGGCGGATTCGTTAGATAGGTTGACGACTGTAAAGTATTCACACACTCCTCGACGTTCACGAGAATTCTCTCGACCACAATCATTGTTCAAAGCGTTTAGTCTTTCATTTCGTCGTAATTTGGAATTACTTTTGATGTTTGCGACGCTTCGGTTTTAGTAAGGTCGGTTGCATCAGCTGCACTAATGGACGTGCAATTGCAGAGGCGGTAACGAAAATGAAGTTATGCACGCATAAGATGACAAAAGGATTCAACGCTAGAATAATATCGGAAGATGATAAAGAATTTTCTTTGAAAATTTAAATCGCATCAGGCTTCTATTTCTTGTGAGACGCCATTGTAGGATATTGTATTATTGTATTAGTTTTGTTATATACCAGCTGTGGCTATCCATAAGATAAATACACTTCAGAACATCAAACATTTCGTTATCACTAGTCTAGGGATACCACTGAGGAACTCCAGCTACCCATAAAATAAAATTATTTTTTGTTTATCTTTTTAATAAGCAGGAGTTTTACGCATATGAGTATACAGAAAAGATAGAATTCTATTATATTATGTAAATTACAAAGGTTATAAAAAGAAATATTTACTATTTTCATTATTTTCTAGTAAATATATAAATTACTAAATATGCATATATTATGGCACGCTATTAAATCTTCAGATATTATGGAGTATGAAATATTCGGATTTGTATGCACTCCCTAGATCTATATTTACCGCTGGGTGTTAAGTTCTGATTTTAATGAAACTTGAAATGTCGAATATACTAAAGTAAGTATATAGCAATCCTTTTATTTGCTAAAGCTCACTTTGAAAGAGGAAACGCTTCCTAGATTGTGAGGTTTTCGCCGATTTCAATATACCAACACAACGAAGGAATATGGAAGACATGGATAAATAATTTTTAGGGATTTTAAATTTATGATGTGCACTACTTTGAGTTTTCGATGCCTTAACATTTTTAGTAATAATAAATGGTTTTACAACTTAAGCTTCAATTTTGGGTTCATCATTATTTGTCATATTTGCTAACTATCTAATGCACGGCATATGGATGGAATTCTTCAAGAGATATGAGCAGAATGTTCACTTTACAATAGAAAATACATACTTCAATTCTTATGAACATACTTTATCTGAGTTGTTAATTATTTCAGTAAATGACATGCACGGCGATATACCAAAAGCATCTCATAGTATTAACAACAAATTGTACCATACCATCGATTAAACTAACCCCCTAGCAAGCCATGAAATTTCTCTTCTTTAAACTTAAGTTTGTAGAATAACTTTAAAAATGTGTAAATTGACTTATTCTGTGGCGTTAGTGATAGTGCTCAAGTGTAGGGTCAGTTTATGTTACACCGTTAATATACGGTTGTCAGATTAGGTTTTGCCGTTTTGACAAATAACTACGCACAAATGTTTCAGCTGGAAAAATAAAAAAAATAATAAAGAATGGTTACATTAAATGTTCAAAGTAAGCTCTTTCATTTTCTGTACATAACACCATTCTTCGTTTTATGTCATTGAAAGCATTCTCTAAATTATGTGATGTATTTTCGTTGTAGACATTTCGGATAGCTTCAGTAAGTTCGTCAATTGTATGCAGACGATTTGTAAATATTCGATTTTTTGGGTGTGGGTATATAAAATAATCCATGATTGTCAAATCGGGAGATTACGGTGGAAACTCTATTATCTGTGCGGAGTCCGTCGTTATGTAATTAATATAAAAATGGTTGTAATAAACTATTAGGATATCAATCCGTATTTATGGTATTATTAAAGAATATTGGACCAATAATCTATTTACGAGAAACAGCAAGCCAAATCCCTATTTTTTGAGAATGCAAGGGTTTCTTGAGAATTTTATGTGAATTTTCACTAGATCAGGTGCATTGTCTGTTTATTCTTATATTCTGATAAGTAACATCACGATTCATCGGAGAAGAAGGATTTGTCAACAACATCATCATTACTCATCGTATTTAAAAACCATCGATAATAACTAAACGAGGTTGCGTGATTAATGTTAAAAGCTCCTGACAATGATACTTGCATGGAAATTTTGATGTTTTTCAAGGATTTCTCTGCATGTCCCATATGAAAGTTGTGTTTGCTGTCAAACTTTACGAAGGGATTTCTTAGGTGATTGAGTTATTCGTTCTTCAATATCCTCTATATTTTCAGCTGTCCGTTTTGATGGTCTACCACTACTTGGTTTTTTGGTACACAGACTCTGTCTCACGAAATTTTGCCACTGATCTTGAATAAGTTGCCGCAAACTGTCATATATTATTAGAAAATTTGGAAATTCTACCCGATATTCATCTATACAGCTTTGTGATTAATTGTAAATATTTTTGATTTTATTTGTAACTATCAATTCACTACTCACTACCTTTTGAAGAAATAAGTTCATGGCTCGCTAGAGAGTAAATTTACACGATCATATAGTATATTCATGGTCTTAGATTGTAAAAGTAGCTTCTATATTAATAGTAGCTGGTATACTTTGTGTGAAATGCAGAAATTGATATAAAAAGGAAGATAAAAAATATCAAACACGTTGCAATTATTGCTCAAAATTTTTCATTTTCATTTTCTACTTCAAAATAATAAAATGTGAAGTATGTGAAATGAACAGACTATTACATACAACTTATTAGTAAGCTTTTGTTTTGTAAGATATGATCTAACTTTTGTTAATCAAGCTTGTGAACGTTAACATTTCATCTACGCTTAAGGCAGGATATCTTCAAGGAGCTGATATTGCGAAAACAGTATTTTACAAAAAAAGGCGGATTAAACGTTGACATTTACGTTGAGCTCGATGCGGTATTACCTTAGATGCTGAGGTATTATTGCTTAAATTTCAAATGCAGAAACTACTAACATCGACCACTCAATTTATCAATCAAAGTTACTACGTACAATATGCAATAAGTATGAAAGTAAATTACTTCAACTAAATGCGGTAAGTCAACTACCTCAATTAATTGAATTTACAAATTATTTGGTATCTGTAAATTGCTACAATTGATAACGTAAGTAATTAATTATTTACTTCGAAGCATAAATTGGCTGAAATAACCGTCTAAATACGTAAACCCGCTAATTCAATTTCCAAATATTTAAACTAACCTGGTTTGCTGTTAAATCAAATAGTCTGCACGTCAAAGTATCCGGTATGACAAGGTAAGCTATTTCAGGAAAACAAATATTTATTTGGCCATATATAAACCAGCCACTTCTTCAGTCAATTAATATTTCATTGAATTTTTTATGCGTACATTTACTTACCTAGTTACATTCAGTGACAGTTGATGAAGGTTAACAAATAAGGCAGCGATTCTATAATAAATTCCTTTGCAAAAGATTAACGGGTGTGCTCTTTATCTGCAGTTATTGATTTAATGTAATTAAAAATTGTATTGTTGTCGCACATTAAAATTATTCTTAAAAGATTTACCTTCTTAATGAATAATTCAGTAGGTACTCGCATTCTTGTTGTCCTATCTTTCATTATGAATGGCTTCAATCTTACACGGATCTCTACTAATTAAAAAAGTACTTAAAACAAGTTATATTTATGAATGAAAGCTAGAAATGAAGAAAGAGATTACTTATACATATAATGTATATTTAAAGTAGGACCGCCCATTCGAGTAAGCAGGGTACTCTAGCTACTTTCATAACAAAAAGGTAAGAAAAACCTACAGCAAATTGCAAAAACTTGTTCGACGCTTAACTAATTGTAAGATATCTGCGTAGGTCCACATCACTAAATTCCTGCTTCTTTATGTTTAATTGTGCCGTAGCACTCTAACAATTACATTGTCGTTAGGAACGCGTCCTAAATATTTAAGCGCGGTTTTGTTGCATTTTATGGGGAAAGTTGGTAGCGCGTTAGCATTGTTGTCTCGTGCTTATGTTTATTTCATTTCATTTGGGCGCCTAGCAGTAGCGAGCGCGTTCGAAGCGAAAAGAAAAACAAAAATTCTGCTGGGAAATTACCGGAGCCCGTGCCTGAAATTTTAAATTACGCTGTAAGGGCCGTTACGCAAAGCGATTCCTCCTCTTCTCAACGTTCGTTTTTAACGTGACAGGAAGAGCTATCTATCTACCTAGAGTAGAAGGCGGAAGGTCTCCTAACCTTTCAAAATCTTTCAAAATTTAATGGCTCTCGCTGAATTTTCACTCAGTTTTAAAAGGAAGGAGAGGACAGCGGATCATGTTGCCAACCACGTGTCCTTGCATGCTTCGCACGTGAAATATTTAGATGCGGTGTAAGCGAGGATCACGCAGAATCCATCACGAGAATATAAATGTGTGTATTAAGGATTCTGAGAGAAAACGGGACAGCCGAATGAGAGGCGAAAGTAGATATTTTAGAAGTATATAATGTTCGAGCTGATAATACAATTTTCATGTTTACGTGAATTTACGTTATTTCGAAGAGGCTCTTCATGGTATCATCGTAAGAAGTTTTATATAGTGAAATTTCTCAGGGTTCGTAATGTACTATAGCGAGTGGATACTTTTTTCAGGGATTTTGCTTTTATACAACAAATTTGTGTGATTTTTTGAAATTTGAATTAAGAAATAATTTTAACAAGAATAAGGTCCTTTTCTTTTTGTACTCACACAAGCGCTTTGGGATTCGAGATAGGCGAATCTTCTATTCTCGCAATAGGACGCTGACGACGGAAGGCCCAAGGCTTTAATGAAGGTTTTCTGCTGGATCAGCGGTGGTACGCCCGGTGTCTGTGTAATATGCTATGGCGACACGGTCTATTATAACTTCTATATATTCTGAAGTATTTTCCTCGAAACAACTTTGGAAATTCGCATAAACAAGCAAAGCTGGCTACCGACTCTAACCGTCAGTTGTTTCGCGCGTTGTTTTCCGATCACGCTGGTAAACCGCTAGTAGATCCCGATATTAGGTGACAAATGACTACAGTAAGGTGATCATGGCAATTAAAACAATTTCTATGCACTTTCAAAGATGGAGACGTAAGCTTTGGATACAATCTTCTTTATTTGACGTGTGTATATCCGTGTGTGTTAAATATTATTGTATAAAATTTTCCATTAATTATATTAAAGTTTATGTTATAAACTTTTGATGGAATAATTTCATTATCGTCTTTTCCTGTTATTTAAGGGACTCTTATTTTTTCAAAAGAGAGGGAATTTTTTAGATAATAAGGACGAAAGGGAATTTAAATGTAAGATATATCACGAGGAAACTCCAATCTACGATTACATTAAGATATCTGAAAAAAAATAGTCTGATATTAAGGTGCTAGCCGATCTTAGAGGGAGTCCAGTACGGGATTCTCCCTAACAATACAATTATATATATATATATATATATAGGAAACTATATAGAAAATATATAGGAAACTATAAATAAAGAAAATAAGCTCAGTGAAAGGTAGGTTTTAGAAATACAGTAAAAAATGGCCATGTTTTTGAGGAGAACAGAGGCCTCAAACAGTCCCGTTACAATATATATATATATGGTGTATTTGAGGTTCCCGGGAGTATTTCCTCTCGGATCCTTCGCTTGGGAGTCCTGGACAGAACCTTGTTGACGTTTCGATGGCATCGCAGCCACCTTCTTGTAGAACGTGTTACGATCAGTGAGTGAGTACTTGCTGTCAATAATTACTTCGTAATTTTCGTCATATACTTGGACTATCTTGGTTAATTAAATATTCAAACCAAGGATTATTGTATATTGATACTTAAAAGAAGCGGATGTATTTTCCCAATGTATGGGTAAACGAACAATAAATTAGAAGTATACGTAACCTTAAAAGAGCATTCCAAGACATTTCAGTCATTTTCTTGAACCTTTTAAGGAAACATTTTTTATAGTGTTACTTAAGACGCTAACAAACTACAAATAAGCAGTTTTAAAATGCTTAAATAGACTACAGAACTTCCTGTGATCTTTTTGACACCAAAATTTCTTCAGCAAATGCCGATATAGGGAAAATTGTATCGCAAGACCTCCTAATGCCATATATCTTTTTAACAACGTGAAAAATATAGCCATATGCAAGATAAAAATGTTTAAACTTGCATGTCAAACCATATCTATTCAGAACCAAGATTACTGAATTAGAAAGATTCGAATATATCTTCGTAGTTCCTTTATTTTCTTAAAACCTTATAGGATCATCTTGCAGACATCTTCTTTATACATCAATACTAAAAATCCACGTCCATAAAATGGTAGATGCAGCTTTGTAATCGAATTCTATAAAAGAACTAAATTAAAGACTTAGGAGTTCCGCCGGAATTTTAAACAGTATAGACTGTAAGCCAATTTCTTGATCTGCTGCTTCTCTTTAACCATCTTTGTATCTACGTATAGATGTATATTACTCGCAGGCATTTTATATACATATATTGATCAATTTTATTGACATATTTATCCTTTAATTATTATATGCATGTACATACGTGTATAAAGATATAATGTTCATTTAGCACATATACATACACAAAGATAAATAAGATATTCCGTATTTGAAAGGCCGAGCTCATCCTTTGATTGAAAGATTTTAAAGTTACGTATAACTGAAATAAGTCTAAAAGTTTGCGTTTGTGTTAAACGGAAACATGACCACATCGAGAATTAACGTAAAATTATTAACTTAACGTATTAAATAATTGGGAGGGTTGATGAGAACTGTACAATTAAGTCTTTTACATTCTGTTTTTCTTTTTGTGATACATTTTGTGTTTGTTCTTACTTCTAGAAAGAAAATGTATGCGAGCAATTTAACTTCGTTGAATTGTTAGTGGTTCCGAGGAAGGTAAACACTTATAAAAGGATGCGCCCCCATGCTATTTACTTTCGGGAGGCTATTTTTCGATTAGCTTTTCTTCCATACTCGACCTTATTTTTACCTTTTTGGTTACTCTAAATTCCGTACACACAATTTAGCCAAAATAAATAAGGGAAAATTAGTTTTCCAGAAATTCTATTTTACTGTCCAACATTTGGATTAAACGGCTTGTTAATTTATTTAATTCAGACGTGTTTGCTTTTGCAAACGAACATATTTAGTCGCAACATTTTATATATACATAGATCTTATTATATATACTGATTGACAAAAATCTGGCAAAAGAGAATTTAAATAAGTATTTACTTAAAATGTTATTGGTATTAGCATAAAGACTACTTTGCTAGTGATACAAGATAAGCAAATTTGGAGTGAACATAAAACCAAGAATAAACTTATTTCAAAAAAGGTAAAAGAAAACAAAGATACTATGAAAATATTTTTGTTTTTGAAAGTAACAATAATAGCAATAATTCTATTAATAACAATTGCAACAATAATAACAAGAGCTATAGTAATAGTAATAACTCTAATAATAATAATAGTAATAACAATAATAATAACACTTAGTGTTCTTTTATAGTGTGTATTTTTGAAATATGTTGGCACGAATAGGGCTCCTGGAGAGTGTGGTCTCTTTGACAATGATATCCGCAGATTTCCTCAAATATTATGGTAATTATTATTAATAAATTATAGTAATACTGTAATCTATTACAGAAAGAAAGAAATCAGAGGTATTATATAAAAATAAACGAAACAAAACCAATTAATAATATGTAAACTTAATAACTAATATCCATTTTTTATCTACAATAATAGAACAACGCGGTGAAAGAAATATAAGCGAAACTAGTATTTCTGAAGAAACAGTTAACATATTTTATCTGAATAAATTTACCAACTACTCCAGTAACCAATTTTACACTGGTCCTATCTTCAGTTGGATTAATATGCGGTTTGCGGGCTGCCCAATCCATTCCTGGAATATTGCATTCATGTGCAACACGAGTAGCTTGTGGTCTAGTATTGTTGTGCAATAAAAATGAAACACTCTCCAACAAAATGATGGAAAAGCAATTACTCGAAGAATGTCTTCCATATACCTATGGATATTTAGAGCATCATTTTCTGCAAATATGTCAGTTTATGCTTCCGTGGAATTATCTACAGAATTTCCACGAAAAAGTATTGTTCAAAGGGACGCATACCATTCATTTCGTTTTCTCGGAACCCCCTCTCAATCAACAGGTGATAGTAAACAAAAGTGAAGCGCACTTGATATCATTGTTGAATAGCGCAATTCACATGAAAACGAGCCTCATATACCGCTGACTACGCCCATTTTCAATTAAAGCAACAGTTATGGGATTATTATTATTATTATTATTATTATTATTATTATTATTATTATTATTATTATTATTATTATTATTATTATTATTATTATTATTATTATTATTATTATTATTATTATTATTATTATTATTATTATTATTATTATTATTATTATTATTATTATTATTATTATTATTATTATTATTATTATTATTATTACGTGGCAATAAAATAATAATTTTTACTAATTTTCGAACTCAATGGGAGAAATATTGTCATAAGTCTATAATAATAATCATAAGCTTATTAGTGTCTGATACCTGAGAGCAGGTTAGTGTTGCTGAGATGATAATTTTACTATTTAATTGATGTTATTTTGCATTGGGTAAAGCATTTAAGGTATTCATATTAACAAAAACCAGACTATATAGTTACAAGTAAAATCTGTAGTTAGGAGACTCTTTAAAAACGTATTTCACAGAGGTCGGTTTATTTTTGGCGCTTAGTGTGGTTTGGTATCTGCGACATTCTAAAACTTCCAACATTTCTAAAACTTTTGTGAACTGCATTTTTTTCAGTATCGCCATGTTTCTTTTTACAATATAATTTTATTAGTAAAACTCCATATAACACCCTTCTACTTATAATTTTATTGAACATAGAAATCAAAAGATGATATTGCCCTTTTCTAACTGAAAATATATTACCGGAAAAATATATTAATATGACTGTTTTGGTATTGTTTTATTCCCATTCGTTTACCCTTAAGAAATTCTTGCGGTACATAGTAGTGAAAGTAATCGATATTATTAATCAATTAATATAGATATTCCGAATAAATTCCAAGTGCTACCTTTAATGCTGAAGTTCTCTGCTTTTATAAATTACATTGTTGGGTGGAATCAAATAATTTATTTCACTTTCCGACAATTATTGTTTTTATATAAAAGTTAAAAATGTTATTTACGTATAATGTTTCGTCAGAAATCAAAAACGAAACACGCAGAGCCAGATATTGTGAAACTACTTTTTTTAAATAAATTGTGGTTGGAAGAAGTTTGCAGTTGCAGAATACCTCTTCTGCCTATAAGGCATTGATCACTCTAATTTAAATTTTCAGACGTAGCGGTATTTTGATCTTCTGTAGAAGCTTTTTTCACCTATCAGACGTATCAATACGGCGTTTTGGGTTTCATATTTTATACGAAAAGGAGCTGTGCTCCGATTCTAGTTCGCTATCAAAAACCTATCGTCTGAATCGAAATTCGGACCAGCGTTGTTGAGAGAAGGTGTGTTACTCGTTCGACTGTCCAAGCGATCTAAACAGTTTGTGATCTTTGCTTGAAATAAACGCTTTCAAATGTTGCACATTTGTATCATTAATAACTTTATCTTTTGAAATTAAGTTTTACACTATAATTCGTTAGTAGTTGTTGAAATCTTGGGTATCTACCTAGTTAATTAAATTTCTTATTATGGTATCTTACAGAAAGTTTAAATTTATTACGAATGTTACAGCTACAGCAATTAGCTGGTGGGTTTTTTAAAGGTGATTCAACATTTTAAAGACGAGTGTACAGTATTTAATTTTTTAAGCGCCTAGTGTTTCGCTACAACTTATTTATATATTCATAGAATACTCTGAAAAGTGTCGGTCTTATATTGAACGAAGAGTATTAACGTGTAAACTGTAGAACAGTTGTTGAAGTGCGCATTTAGAAGCCATCATTATTTATGTTTCATTTACAATTATAAATTTCCTAGTATTATTCTATATAACTCATACATACATAATTAGCTTATAATCTTAATTATTGGAATTACTACAGATCAATTAAATTGATTATTGATATACCGATGCATTTAGCTACTTGCTATTATTTGCAACCTACTACGTAATAATATATCAAATCGCTTTGTATTACGTTTCACCTAATAAAATGTGTTTGTTTAAGCCAATAGGATTTTATGCGAAAGGAAATACATTCTATTGGTATAAAGAATTTACTAGCGATTTATAATAGAGACATTTACTTCGCATCAACCAATAATAACTCATTCAATTTCCTGTCTGAATCTTTCTGTTCCCACTCTTTTTCCTCCCAAGTACTTCAATTGCTTATGTCCTATCGTGCCATTTATCCGCCATTGTGTTACAACAATTAATGTTTGAGATATCCCGTTGAAGCAATTAAGGAAGGCCATAGAAGTACGGAAGACATTGTTTGTCGCATTTTAGTAACGTAAAACCGGATGTAATTCGGTATTTCGTTGAAGTGGCATGTTAGATTCTTTTTTCCTTTAAGTTAGTCGTCACATACAGTGCTCTTACTCTCTTACACAAATAAAATTTCACGTGACAGCGTTACGATATAAGCGATCATGAACTGTTATCAGAGGGCTGTATTTTGAAATCGACAGTATGAATTATTCTAATCTTATTTTTAAAACTTTTTAATTAATACTTCTTTAGTCAAGATATATTAACAGTATTGGATATCGAATTTAGTAAAAGCGAAATACAAGTCAATATTAAAATGTCTCCTAAAATTTTTTTAGAGTTTGTCACTACAAATTCTTAGGGAAAGAATAAGCAATCTTTTGATGCCGATTCACCAATGAATAGTAGAAGGAATACCCAAACTTTTCAACCAAACTTATAAAAATAGGCAATATTAGAGACATCATGTATATTTTTTTGTATCTCTTACTCAAATTGAATCCCAACAATTTCCAATTTTAAATTAAGATAATAGCCTGATTTCTAGTTTTTGTTTGTTTTACACCAATCCTTTCTTAATCAAATTTATAATAGTAATAACAAATACAATTAACTGTATTACACATACTTTTGTCGCTATTATTGTCATCGGTCCGCATTCTATAGAATCATAAATAAATTACTAGAAATGTTTTTTTCGTTATTGTCATCGTGGTGAAAAAGTATCAAAAGGTCAATATAAACTGACGGGCTCCTAGACTCAATATATTTGCAATGAACTGACTTTTTAACAATTCTAGTACAAAGGACATTTATTTATAGTTAAAATTTTCCTTTTGTGTATGTGAGTATATACAACTGCGAAATTTTTATCAATTTTGCAAACATTTCATTCGTCATATTCTAAATGGACAATTTTTCTCCCCACCAAACTTAACCTTTATATAATTTGTTGTACTTCCTTTTATCAATGTTAAATTATAATTCATTGGAATGAAAAGTGTTGAGTGCTAAAAGTTTGTCTAGATTTTTAAATTTTTTTAAAGAAATTATTAATAAAATGCCATTCATATTTCTATGTATTAATCTCTACACTTTTGATACGTTATGTTGATTTTTGCGGTATGCAGTCTACTGTGTAATTTTGGACTACCTTGAAGTAATCTAATTTATTGGATATACCTACGTATTTTTTTTCTACTATGACCATAATGCATTTATTAGATTCTTTTTCGTTAATAATCATAACTCAAATCATTAACTGTATCAACATAATTAATAGCAACTTACAATTTTTTTATTAACCAACATTCAATTACAGAAAAGAAAAGAATGTGTGATTATAGGAACAGATAATAAGTACACTAAATCAGATAACTTAAGTGGTGAATAAAGACTTAGCTAAAGCTATTACAGATAAACTGAGCACTACACAGAGAAAGACCCAGAGAAATACCGGCACACGCAAACCCGAATACTTTACTATGGATCAGCATTAATAAAGTAATCTTATTAGAATACGAACGAAAGGGGTACGTGGAAAATCTGTACAGCAAATTCGTCCTATATTGGTCACAGTAAAATGAATGGAATAAATAAACTTAACTTCTAACGTAACAATCCAAATTGTTACGCACTAAGCAATAAACGAATTCATCACTGGAGTAAATGGGTTACTTCTAAGGAATTAATGTTGAATCTGTTCAAAAAGGATTCAACATTAATAAGAAAGGGTAATCGTAACCTTTTGGTTAATGAAAGCGAACTAGTAAGTAACACATAAATTTTAAGCATTTTCTCTCGATATTATTAAAACAATTGATTTTATTAATGATAGAAAGGTAAGCTATTTATAGCAAGAACACTTTGAAATTCTTTAAAATGGGTGTATTTGAGTCCAAATATATTAAAACAGTTACTAATGATGTCGTAAATATGATTGTCAGGTGATAAAACAGAGTAGAAAACTTTCAAATATGTAAGACAATCACGGGTATCTTTGTTTGCTAATTGAGTGGAGGAAAGGATCGGAAGAATGTTTTTAGTAGGTCATTTTGTAAGATTTACTACTACTAAGAGAGAACAATTGACATTGGATAAACCAATAATAAATATCAGAAGCAACAAGAGTCCAAGGTTCGAGTGCTGTGGAGAACCAGAAGAAGGAAAACAAGTGAAAGCAGTAAAATGGAGGACATAGCCTTTCTAAAAAGATGTAATAATCTAATTGAATGACCCTTTTGAAAGTCTACTGAAACAACATCCACTTGCGCCCCATTATAAATCGTGTTTTATACAAATTGTGTGAAGCAGCCCAAATTCGAAACAGTAGTCTTCAGATATAAAGCTGTGTTAACTAGGGGATATAGAGGGAACATTGTAGTTTATCGAGTAAATTTGTTTTGGTTGGAATATTTACGAGAAATTAAAAGAAGTTTCTACAGTGGCGAAGGATTGCCTTCCATCAAAACAAGATTACAGAACCTATTTTCCAATAAAACGGAAACTTAAATGATATAATGGCTTGAATAAGGATAATACGTAGAAATTGAGCGAAGTTACAAGGGCAATCCTTAAGCGGAAAGCTCAGAAACATGAAGAAAATAAATGTTCTTAATAATGGCAAATTTATTTAAATAATTGGTAACTGCATAAAAAACTTGTACAATCTAAAATTATAAGCTTCCAATTGAATAGCGTGTTGTCTTTTACCCTGGGAATAAATTTCCTTGCGGACTCTAAAAATATAATAAGTAAAGATAATAGATGTTGTATTTGTTTATAACCAGGTCGATAAATTAGTATAATCGAGAAAATTTAATATATTCCCAGTTAATGTTGGTTTTTAATTGAGTAAGTATAGTAAGAAGTTTAATGTAAGGGTCGAGTTTCGTAGTTTTGCAAGCTTTTTGAGCTTTTATATTAAGGTAACAATATTTTTTGGTCTTGTAATTACAGAGATATTTAAAAATACCTAAACTTGACTAATCTTAGTGTGGCCATTTTACTTCTTAAAAGTAAAGTTGGATAATTGAGAGTTGTTTTAAATATAGTTGAATAAGTCCTACATACCTGCTTCAATTTTATTGAAATTTGGGTACCTTCATTATTAATAATAATAGGGAATCAATGTTTTGAACTACTTTTTCTAAAAATACGGCTTGGTAGCAGCTTTATTTATTGGTCGTTGTTTTCCTGTTTGTAGCATAAATTCAAAAACTTACAATGTCATTCTAATAATAAACCATTTTGTAATATTATTTTATAGGTATATGTACTATGCAGCGATTTTCGGGACACTGTAGTTTTTAATGTGAGTTATATAATAAACATTCTATAGATGTATGCAGATATGAAATTGATTTTGCTTTAGTTCCTTTTTCCGATGTTGTTTTTCTTGTTCGAAGCAGCAAGTTTGTACACGTAATATCTCCGTAAAGGAAATAGTGTGCCGTATCCGATTCAGTAATCCGGTTGCATACAACGCGAAAGTTATACGTCTTTACGTACGCTCCTTATTGATTTAGCAGTTCAAGTCGATGTATTAGAATTGCTGGTAAAAGCAAACAGCCGACAAAGTGAACTTTTCGTTGGTCTTTCGGAATAAATTTAATTGCTTCGCGGGAGTTGCATTCTCCTATTTATTACGCTCCTTTAATAGTTCAATAAGTAGAAGAGCAAAGTTGCTGTTGGAGCTTTTGATGTCGGTATTTATTAAATTAATAATTATTCTTACTTCAGAAGTATAATTTCCTGGATAAAATTAAGCTAATTCAAAGATTATAGCTTTAGTTGTTAAGTATCCACTTTCTTTTGGATGTAATGTATTTATGTCTACTATAATTATCAGAATACGGTCACCGCAATTGATGTAATCTTTTTCGTTTATGAACTAAGGTGTCAAAATGGGCCGAAAAGTTTGTAAGTTGAGGAATTATGGTACTGCTTTTGACGAACGGCAGCAAGTTCTCTATTTAATAACGCCAACTACAAAACTTGTCAGTAAACCTATATAATACCAGTAAATGCTGATGATGAGTATCTGGACAGTATTTGGAAGAATAGCGTGGAGTACCTTCGCTGATTTATTACCGCATACTTGGAACCTCCAGTCCTTATTGAGAATAATATAAATACTATGGAAAACTTATAGAACAAAAGGTATTAAAATCGTCTTGTTTTAACGAAAGAGGAAATTACTTTTCAGCAAGGTAGTTTTTACCAGACAGCAATGTTAATACTGTCGAAGCTTTGCTTCGTCGTAGATTCAAATACTTATATTATGCTGGTAAAAAAAAAATATTGGACAAAATAACTTCAAACTGCAGGTATACTCGAATTCTTTAGTAGTGGGACCCAACATTGAAGCGAAACTTACCGGAGCTACTGCTTTCCTGCGTCCCCAAATTTTACCGTACCACATCTATTATTTAGAATTTGGACGAGAGTGTATAGGAGAGACAGGAGTGTAACTTTAGTGTGTTTGGTTTCGATACTAAAGGTTTCGAGTGACCTTGTACAGTCAATTTGGATTGATTCCAGGGGCTTGGCAAATTAAATATTATTTAATTAGATTTGTTTATAGTCATAGTTAGACATATGTATTCTCTCGAACTTACTTTAACATTATAGTAATACTACAACGGCATCCTAGGCTGTAATAGTAACGTTGAACATCAATTTCTTATTTTTGCTAAATTTGAGGAATACTATAATACAAATACCGCGTAGATAGTGTATTCACCTTTTAGCTGTTTAGAGGACAGTATGTCAAATATATAAATATATATTGGATAAGAAATAAATAAAAGAAAGGAAAACCTGGTCGCATCCATTTGTCACTATTTTGAAATCTGCCATTTTAGTTGTTGGTAGTTAAAATAGATAAGTGCATATTACATTTAGCGAATTGAGATGCTAAAGAAGGTTAGTGATTGAAATGGCTAACAACAGTGTTGACAACACATTGGCGTTGTTTTATCTGTTGTTCTTTTCTAAAGTTTATTCGAGATTGAAACATTTTTAGATTTGGGACTATGATTGTAGTGGCGGAGGTTGTATTAGTGGAACTACAACTTTTTGATAAATGGTTAAAATTATCTCCAAAATTACAATTCTAATTGATCACATATTTCGATAATTAACTGGCGTATAATATACAAGTTTTTTTATTAGATAACTGACAGGTAAAATTAATAAAAACCTTTAATACCTTGTGACCCATTTATATTACTGCTTATTCCTCTCGAATATAAAATAATCGTTAAGAACTGGCTAAATTACCTTATCTAATAAAATTAAAACTTTATACTTCTTTCCCGTTTATCTTCGTTTTCTTACCATACCTATTGCCGCTTTTCCGGCATTTTCACCTTCCTCGTCAGTCTCACAAGCACATAAGCAGACATTTTCTGAGACTCATTAACAATTCAAAATCTAATTAATTCCGTGCGCTTTAATTGATGTCTGCGATTAGTAATTACAGTGAACTTTCTTAATTTTTATTGCAGGAGGCGAAGAAAAAGGCTTTATTATCCGAAGTTTCCGTTTCTGAGAGGAAGATAAATGAGAAAGAAAATGCTGTTCTTTTTCTTGTCCAAGGCGCATCAGTATTAAAGTATCAGCGTTGCGTGTTTGTTGTACAGCTAGTTGTTAATGGCCACAGTTGGAAATGAAATTTCGGAATAAATCAGCAATGACCGAGAATAATATTTCCAATTTATTTGTTTTATTTTTTTTTGCAGTTCCTAACTATTGAAAAAATAGTAATGCAGACAAAAATTGTACTGTATGTTAAGCATTTATGAATCGTATTGCGACATTTTAATCAATGTGAACTATATATGTATTTCACATATTTTAAGCCACAAATGATCTTTTGGTCACATATGGCAGCAATTAGATCTATCATCACTTATGCCTTACTGATATAGTGGCCAAAAACTGTTCAAAACCGTACAACACCAGCTTCAATAAATATAGCAGCTTGCTTGTCTCAACATTGCCGGTGCCATGCGTACTTGCCCTACAGCAGCTCTACACATTTTCCTGGCGTTAATACTACTTCACATCTACATGTAAAAGGAGACTATAATGAGTCAACTTGCAAAGAGATCTTAGAAGAAACCTCAAAATCATCAGAGAACCTAACATTAACTAGTAAGGGATGCAATCCAGATGCAATGTAACTCTGATCAACCATACAAGAAAATCATGGAAGATTGTACTGAGTGAGTATCAGGCGAATCTCACTACTAAAGAGAAGCTGGTACACAGACGAATCAAGAATACTAGGAGTCGGAATCGGCATGGCCATCACTGGCTTTAATATCCGCCTAAAATGTCTATGTGTTAAAAGATCCTTGAGAAAGACCAAGTGTAACGATTGACGAACAGTCAGCCTGCATTGTAGACTCCACAAGCCATTTGAATCTGATTTGTTTCGTATTTTTGCACAAAATTGCAGGCAATTAGGACGTTACGATCTCATTGCGGTCTGCTGGATCCCAAGCCACCAAGATACCAGAAGCACGGACCATGCCTTTCATTGAGTCTATAGAAATGTTATCTCAAGCATGAAATAAAAAATTGGAGGAATACCAAAGGCTTTGTACTGAGAAAACACTTCATCTACTATGGAAAGAGGTGCCATAGCTATAGCTAAAAGTCACTAATGGTTTAGATAAACTGGGAAAACATTCCATCTATTATGGAAAGGGGTGCTGTATGAAAAGTGACCTCATTCCTTTTGATATTCCCAATAAGATAAGAAACATTGAACTTTGTCAGAGAAATAACGCGATCTGTATAAGCAAATGTGTAATTACTTTCCTTCGGTTGTGAGAGTTTTTATTTGTAAAAGTTTATGTTCATATAATAATTTAATTTAAGAAAAAAGTAATTATTTTTAAACACTGTTTGACCCTTCAATCCAAAAGAAGAAATATTCGAAATGCGGAAGACACTGAATCGAAAAAATTCGACTTTCATATATTCTTGGTTTACGTCATCTTTATTTACCGATGAATATGTGCTTCGAATAAGGGAAATTTCACAGAAAGATCATCTTTCTGTTCGTAGTGTCCTTTATTTCGCAAATGTAGTTTTACGCAATCAATTCGTGTTAATTGTTTTTAAACCTCTTAAATCTGAAACAACGATATTATCACCTGGAACTTCGTCTTTCCTATTTGGATGCTATAAATTCATATACACAAGAACGGCTCCTCCTAAAATCGCATACATTTTTAAACTGTATTGTAGGCCTTTCAAAGATCTACTATAACTGTTTGAACTATTCATAGTTTACATTTCATAGTACTGTGGAACCGTTCAGTTTGCTTAAATCACAGTTTTAAAATATTCTGTAAGAGGTACAAGATTGCATCCATAAGACGCGCTCAAAAGGGAAATCTTTACAAAAATATAAAAGCTACCATTGTAATTTATACATGAAAATGGAAATTTTAATTTCCAAATTTGCCAAGCAATGTGGCACCTAATCGATTTTATTTCATTAAATGCAAATTAGTTATTTTCGGCGTCCCACGATGAAGACCGAAAGATGTAAATTGGAATATTTACAAAGAGTCAAATAGAATTCTATTAAGGAGGAAGGTATTATAGGAAGGTCGTATAATAAGATAGACGCCTAGTGGATGTCTTTGTCGCATTTTCTTTCACAATGCATAATATTCAATTTCTTGAATATATGTAAGTTTATGACGTACATATATATGTATGTATATTGTAGACAAACAGCTATTTTAGCTAAATAGTTTTTCCCAGGGCAAATACATGGTTACAATGATTTTGGTAACGTTTAGTGTAGATATGTAGAAAAAAGTATGGCGCTAGATCTAACAGCGTTTTAACTTCGACTACTGGTTCACCCGCGTCCATTTGCATAAACAGTTAAAATGGACGTAGCTAAAATATTACGGTGCAGTTGCAACTCAGTCACGGTGAGAAGGGTAGCTAGGCATAAATTTATACGGTGTCAGGATTTTTCCGTTACGCTGAAAACAGTTTCCTTCTTAATGTTAGTGGTTCCCGTCGCGGTGTAGAAATTGATGTAAAAATTTCCCCTTTAATATTAAAATTTATAGCTGCAGTATAAAAATTGTTTGGCATGGTATTAGTATTTTCTCTGTGGATTTTTATATTTTCTCTTACAGTATAAAAGAGTTCATCGTTTTGGTGGTTAATATTATTGTTACTCTAATGTAAAAATTTCATCTTTTGTGCCGAACGACGACGGCGTATCTTCATTAAAACATTAAATTCTAGATGGATGAAGTCAATTTTGCTTATGGTAATTCATAAGTAGATCATAATAAAACTATATAAACTTGATTATCGTCAACAATAAGAGATCTGTAGCTCCATCTACAACATGAATGGAAATTTGTATTGTCATGTGGGTAGTATGCGAATAGTGCTTTGTGTATTAATGATATTCCTAAAACAAAAAAATTCTGATTTTCAAATATTAACACTTAAACGACGTCATTTTAATATCTTTAGGGGACCATCGCTGATGCATGGTTACACTATTCCTGCATTAATGTAACTCTAACATCGAGAAGTATAATCTTTTTCGGATTCAAACCATTTAACTACTTGTTAGTTAGATTTCATTTCTTGGGATTTGGTTTAACGCTGAATGAGACAAGTTTCAACAAACTTTAGGAGCAAACTTGACACCTTTTAAGAAACTTGTAACTTTGCTGCATCTTTTCCTGTTAAATTATTTGCGTGTATATAAGGGTACACTAACAAAAACAACGAATAAAACTGGATGATAAAATGAAATTAGTATCCGCCAACGATATATCGGTAAAAATGGGATTACTTCCAACAGATGCTGAATTACTAGTTCATTTTGTTTGTATACTTCAGGCAGGTTACTGTTATATACGGGAAATGCAGACGTTAATGCAAAGAAGCAGCAATTATAAGTGTATTGGAGATAAATGAAATTAGCCAAGAAAATATGAAAACAAAAAGTTATTTCTTACCTTTATTACACTCCAACTTTCACAGCATTTCAGGAATGCATCTCACAAATCTCGAATAGTATCTGGGCAGACCTAAAATAAATACAAAACCTTAACAAATCTGTATTTTTGAATGTAATTGAACAAGTTCATAAAAACTAAGAAAAGCGTACATAGTGTACTTTTTTGTGTAATATACTCCCACGTTGAATTTCAAAATAATCAGGTCAAGCCATTGTGCATATCTAAGGAAAGAACAAATAGCATTATGTAGGGCTTGTTGCATACCAATCATACAATAGGTTATAATGATCTCTGATTGACAGAAGTTTATTATGCAATTAAACCAGAGTGCGGATGATCAATTACGGGTGAATTGTATTAGAACAGATCGTTTGTTATGAAACAATGGCGAAAAGTTCAGCACCTACATTATTTCTGGAAGGAATGTCTCACCGAATAAAAAGTTTTGAAACACGTTAGATTCGGCTTATAGCATCTCGTAAGGACTCTTTCCTTTAATTGTTTTATACCCCGCACGGATATAAATCTTTGATTCTGAAAGATGTCAAACAAAAAATTGTAGGAAGATAAATTTGGCAACTTAGCTAACCAATCTAATAAATTAAACGTTGTTTTACAGGAATTAACATGACGAATTCTATATCAGTGCTGGATATGTTTAAACCTCATCTAATATTTGAGGAGGTATTAAAACTTAATATTGTGGAATTTAAAGCTGTGGAACGATTTGTTTTAATGTACACCAAGATGTTTAGTTTCATTTTCCCCATTTAGTTTTAAATTTCTTTTGGTTTTGCCTGGTTACGCTCCCGATGATTAGATTAAATTTTTAAGTTTCAAGTGTATTACATATTCGTACACATCGCCTTGATTACAATAAAATTTAAAAGGAAGATATATTACATAGAAAATGCTGTAATCGAAAATAGTAGCGTCTATATACTTGAAAATAAAACTAAGAAATAGTGTCTCATTCTAAATAAATGCATAATACTTCTGATTTTTTTGTATGTATTATTGCTTAATATTTTGCTTATATGTAATAATTAAGCTAATTTATTACGAAACATATGCCTGATCATTATTTTGTTGTTTGGATCTATTTCTTGTTGGCAGGTAGGTAAGTATTACTTCTCATTATAAATAGCTATTAATAACATGCCGTCAAATAAATTTTACCTCAAAGTAGCCTTTGAAATCATAATTATGTCCTAGCGTGTTACTGATATTCTTAATACGAATTTTGTTTGGCATAAGTTATTTGATAACTAGAGTTGTTGTTCGAGCTATTTTGATCGTTCGTTGAACATATATAGTCTGACGTTTCCGCAGTCTACTTCCACCTTCAGGGTAGTCCTGAGAAGGGCTGTTGCTTGCCAGAGCTTCGATGATTAACCCAACTTAACCACTAAGCTAATAGGGGAGAGCTTAGTGGTTAAGTCAGGTGGAATACGGAAATCGAGGAAAAATAAATCAAGTTCGATCCCCAGTCACGACAACTTTTGCTAATAAAAAAAATAGGAACGACAAATACGTTAGACGAAAATCATCGAACGATGATTGCTCTGACCCTTCTCAGGGCTACCGTGAAGACGGTAGTAGACGAACTGCCGAAATGTCGCGCTATATAAGTTCAACAAACGATGGAAATAACCCAAACAACGACTCTAGTTATTATGAGAATCCATCGTCAACAGTATCACGTCAGGAATAAGCTATTTGAATGACATGACAAGTGTTAAAGTCATAAAACGAAAATTTCTAACCGAAATATGTTTATTTGCAGCAAACAAATAAAAATAAGATTCAACCATGAATGATTTGTGTAATATAATAAAAATCATTTTAAATGAATTTTAAATTAAAATACAATTTTAATAAGTCCTTGTCAATTATGCATCTGAATGAATACTCTGTCAAATTGACAACTAATGCAACTGAAAATAGTATAAGTTACAAGTTTTTATTGGGATGGACTACTAGAGCTAAAATTTATTCGAACGTTTTTTATAACGAGAATATTATACAACTTAAAATAATCGAGGACGCTGCTAGGTGCGAGATGTAGAAGAGTCACCTGCCTAGGGTTGGAGACGGTTTAAATCGCTAATATTCAAGTTAAATTTAAAGCTTTATCGTATCATCAAAGACGAAAATAAATCAATAATTTTATTATAATTATTACTGATTTTCGAGGAAGCAAAAAGTGTAAGAACAGGTTTTCAGGTTTACTAAAAAACATTTGTATCGTATTTTTGATGACGAAAACAAAACACCATATCAACAAATGCCACCTTTCAATAAGGAATGTGCCAAATACAAAAAAATCAATGGAATGTTCACTATATGTAAGTGGTAGAGAAGATTTAGCGATCCCGCATACGAATGGCATATCTTTCACATTTAATAACTACGACAAAATGGATATCCATGTTCAAAAATAAAGTTGCATTATAATTTTGTATCTAATATACAATGAGTTTGTTTCTAACGTATTGCGGGCAACCAAATTAACCTAGTAATATTATGGTCTCAATATTTATCAATTTAACATAAAATGAATTTAATAGATGATGTTACGATAAAACCATAATTAGTCGCATAGTAAAGATAACGCATTCAGTCTGTTCGCAAAATAAAATAAACATAATGCTGCCATACTGTGTCGTGAATGTAAATTTTTTATTCGTTATTGTAAAAACAAAATTGTACTCCCATGCCATTAAAAAAATAACGCTAATGGAACGGATGAAGATAACTCTCTATCTTTGGTCTAAAGAGTGTGGCAATTTTATTGTTGATAACTAGAAAAAGGTGCAGATTAATATTTATTGCAATAATTCCATAAACGTAGTTTTCGAAAATTTCTGAGTTTTGTGTGTTTGCTTCTGATTGTGTCAAGTGGCAAATCAAAAACATCAAAGCCGCAGCAAATCGTCGACAAAAATAGATATATGTATTTTTCTTAAATATCCACGATTAGAAGAAATGTGTCTTCATAATTAAGAGTGAAATGTTGATATTTTACATTTCTCAGAGTTAGACTAGTTTAATTAGGACATTCCGCTAACAGTCAGGTAAACTTTGTTAGTCTTTATTCCTAGTGACTAATAATTATTAGTTAGGGCGACTTAATTGTTTTACAAATTTAATGTAGATTCTTATTTGCATACAAACTCTAACCGCGTAAAAGCGTTTTATAGTAAATAATAAATATTCGAAACGTTGGCGAGAATACTGCTTAAATTATTTCTGAGAAATCGGTCGTGGCAAAGCGCGAATAAAAATCCACTTTTTTCTTCTCTTCTTGCGTTTCATATCTAACCGTATGTGTGTGTTCGGCTATATATAAACGGCAGCAGCCTGTAGTTCGCGAAAAATAAACGGCTACGTTATGGACCTGGCACAGCAGCAAGGTTTTACAGGCGAACGGAAAGTCAGGAGGAGAGAAGGTATGAAAAAGAAAACGGCACATTTAAAACCATAATTTTTAAGTAAGTGAAATAATTCAGGGTTATTGCGACTTCCGCTGAATCCGTAAATTTTAATAACTCCGAGAACTTCGGTGAATGAAGAGGAAGAAACGCTGGTTTAAAGTGGGTGTATTTCGACAAAATAAAGGTGAATTACTGCCTCCTCATTTATGTTCCTGTGCTAGCAACCTAATTAATTATCAATATCATCATATTGTGATGAGGAATATCTACGGCTTTATTATAAACAGTAATCGCATTATTTGGAAAAGCTTTTATATAGAAAATTTAATTAATCCGTAATGAATTGTTAAACGATTATTTCTTATTAGGAATTTTGTTTTCACTGGAGCTGGAAAGCTATTTATTATTTTTCCTATTAGTCTCACGGCAATACTGTTCGAATTATTTAAGAATATATATTCCTCCCATAGTTTTATAGTAAAATGGCTTCTAGGAACACAAGAGAGTAAATGTAAATTATCAAATGACTGTTTAAACGAAAACACATAGATCTCGCTGTGGCATATTCTGATCTTTCACTGATATAGTTACTGCAAACTGTAAATACGCTACTATTTTGTCAACAAGTTTGGGTATAATGGTTAATAACATTGCTAGGTAATACTAATTCGGCACGGTCAAATGATTTTCACTTGAACCTAATAGCAAAGGTATTTAATACTATTAGCTTAAAAGCCATCCTCTATGAAGGAAAACGCAATTAACCTGATTAATGAAGCTCTGTGAGTAATACTTGATAAAAGGTTAACGCGGCACTTTCATAGAGCTAATTTGTGAAAATGTCGTCATATCATTACAAACTTTCTCCTGACTTTTTGGTACGAATAGGGGTCGAGTAGTTCTCCAATCATAAGTAGCAATTATTACTCCCACGTTTAACAATGCTTCATCACTGTGGCAGGTAGATGTAACTTAGAATACCGTGTAACTGCAGCTTCAATAAATCATGTATAAGGTATACGTAATTGTCTCGGAGTAGTTCTAGAAATTTTGCTCAGAATAACGCCACTTAGCATCGACCTGCAGAAGGAGGCTATTATAAGCGTCCTTGTTTTCTAAAGGATTAGAGGCCGGAAGATTGTGGAGGACATCGTCTTTGACGAATCCAACATAAAACATCTGGCGTGTATTGTTAAAGATATTTCCATGCAATATAACTTCTATTAGCTTTAGACACAGTTTGACAGCCATAAAGGTCTTCAAGTACAAATGTGTGAACGTAATTTAAGAGAAAACGCAAGGCAACTCGGATATAAGAACCACGTCGTTGTATGCTGGATTCCAATCCAGCAAGTGATTGGAAGAAATGAGAAAGTCGATAAGCTGCCTATGCCTTTCATATTACCGGATTGCGTTATGGTCTACAACAGTCCTCTAAAACATGAGACTAAAAGATAGAGGGTAAATTAAATGGTTACTGAAGGAGTTGAACCATAACTGTGTCGCCTATGTGAAGAAAATTTAGAGATCGCCAAACATGTATCGTGTACATACATATGTGTGCCACCATCAATCGTAAATAACACCAATTTTCAATATTGCACGCTTAACATCTGTTGAACTGGGGTTTTAGACTAGTGTGGTTCAATGAAAGCCCACACCTATTCTAGTATGTATATATGCTAACTCTAGTAATAATAATTTAATAGTATGAATTGTTATTATTTTACATACATAAAAATCATGCTATGGAATCAATTACATATATATTAATTGTTGTTAGCTCACATATATTTTTCTATACAAAACTGCACTTTATTGACTTTAGTGTATTTTGTAAGTATATATATATATATATATATATATATATATATAGATATAGAAAAAACAAGCAGTGACTCACTTTTCTGCAGCTAGCTCTGCCAAGTTATAATTAGCGTTAACGTTATTGGATATTGTTTCATTCTTTATACCATCCGTTAGTGCTTGACGAAACTTATACATATTTGTTCCTGTCTGATATAGATTTCACGCGAAATGTGCTTTCCACATAAAAAATAATTAATCATTAATAAAAAGAAAAACTTTTCGTTTTTGAGATATTTGCAGAAATAATGTTTTGCTTAATTTATATATTTTTACTTATTTTGGTAGGTCATTTAAATGTGAGTGTGAATTTCTTAATGTATCTACTATCAATCCAATATTAAATATTAAGCATTTACTTTGCAAGATTTGAGTTGAAATAAAGTTCAGGTAGAAGTCAGAAATGCAGAAATATTCAAAAATATTTATTGTTAGGAAATAGCGTTCAAAAAAATTTTACTCCTACTACTCCATTGCAATAAAAACTTCTGTCGTAACTATTTTTAGTTGCATTAGTTGTCAATTTGATAGAGTACTCGTTCAGCTGTATAGTTAACAGCAACTTGTTAAAATTGTATTCCAATTTAAAATTGATTTAAGATGGTTTTTAATATATAACACTCTATTAGAAGAAGTGCGAAATGTATGTAACAAGGTGGAGTCACTTTCAATAATTTTTATAAAATTTTACTTGTTTGTTGCAAATAAACATATTTCATTCAGTTAAAAATTTTTATTTTATGATTTTGACATTTGTCATGTCATTCAAATAAATTATGCCAAACTACAGTCAAACAAAATTCGTATTAAGAGTTTCAGTAACCAGCTAAGACATAATTATAATTAAGGCTACTTTGAGGTAAAATTTATTTGAACGTATGTTATAGTTGAGAAATTAGTACATAATTATATTGTAGTTCAAAATAATTAAGAAAATACAAGCTGTTTTTCCAAGAAGCGGTCGGTATCTGTTTCCATAAATATCATGAATCATTTTGTTATATGGTATGGGATGACATCAAATTGGAAATAAGAAGTAAGAGTGAAATAATGTCACATGTAGAGCAGAAAATACAGTAATAGAATAAATTAGAAAAAAGTACATAGTATACGGCATAACGAGAAGGCGAACAACATGAACTGTCCTATAATCGTTCCAATAGTTGTCCTAAAGCACTTACAAGTTTTTAAGGTACCAGCGAAAACTGAAAGTGCGGATAAGAGACATCAAGATAATCATCTGTTATTATATTACAATACAACGCGCAGTATTTGTTAAATAATGAAACCACCGGCAAGATTAGCTTGTATTAACATCTCTATATTTTCCCTCTCTATATTTTCCCTCTCTATATTTTCCCTCTCTATATTTTCCCTCTCTATATTTCCCTCAATTTAACGTTAAAAATAAATGAAAAACTACATTCTAAATTTTACTGGAAACATGACTTTTTAAATCCAGAATTGTACTAATAATGGCAACCGTATATGTATAAATATCATTCTAATGATACTGAATATATAAAGTGGCGTGGTATTTGCCACTTGGTGAATGTGTACATAGGCAATTTCGCTGTTCCGCAGGGGTATGCTAATTTTAAAATGTACCATTTATTACGTGCCGCTTTTATTGATATTTGACGGTGGTGCTAATAAATTATTAATACGTTTTTAAGGATACCCTCTCCTGGTTTATCAACATAATGTAGCTATGGTGTATATTATCAATAATTCTCAGTGGCTGTGGTCGTTTCTTGGAACGGACGGGACGGTAAAAAATGCTTTATTAACAATAAATCTTGTATCAGTTACTTTCCTCGCGATTCACACTAGTGAGCTTGTTATTAAGTAAATAGGGGTAAATTATGTGCGACTAGTTCATGATTAATGGATGTATCAAGCCTAGCAAATATGCATAACTCCTTTCGCATCACGATAGGTAAAATTTTTTAATTTAATATACCAATGATGTACTCTTTACTCTTTCGTAATTTGTTCCACATCCACATGTTTGCTACTTGTGTTAAGGTTTATCAAATTTATTCACTTTTTATTTATTTTTATTAATTTACTGGAACTACTTCATATTTGCACTGTTATTTGCATATTTTCTCCTATTTATTGTTTATAACATCAATTGCAAGAAAAGCTAGTGATAAATGTAATTTATGAAGCCCAAAATAATTAAGAACACGCGGATATCACATGACTTTTTTTATATTTACAATCCATAATAGTTCGTTTTAAATATTTATCGCAATGATATAATAACTATATGTTACAGCTGTGGATAGAAGCAGAGTGCCTGACTAACTTATGCACAATAAAACGTCTTCGAAATGTGTTGCTGTTGCGCATGCACTAAGTTTATGCTATATACAGCAAGTTTTTACGAGCAATAGCTGTGAATTTGCAATCAGGTGAGATAATTTGTTTTGATGATCACAGCTAACAAAAACTGAGTACCTAGTCGGTCATTAAATTCTTAATAAAAGAGAAAAATACGCCCTCAATTAAACAACATTTACATTCTATTACAATATAAATAATGGGGATATGTTTCTGTTCGGGGCAAGAATTTCTTGAAGGTGATGGGCTTTCCGGTTGATCAAAAGAGGTAATGTTATAAAAGATATTATTTATCAAAGAATTACTATTGGAAGAGTTTTGAAAACGAAGGAATTGTATCAGCAATGTCTAACATTTCTAAGTATTTGCTGAATTCTGCGTGACCACTTGGGTATGTCAACGTCAATAATGTTTAATATGCGTATAAACCAATGGGATGCCGGCAATCTGATAAACCTTGTTTCGTAAACGCAAAAGTCATTGAATCAACGAAAAATATTATTGCCACATATTGTTTATGTCTATTGCATAAACGTCCGTAAAAATATTATTTAAGAAACTTTATATTTAAATTTTAAGGATGTTGGACTTGATATAACACATGGGCTGAAAAGTCCCGGGCCTAACAAAGAAAACACGGTTTTTTTGGTTCAAAATTAGCTTTATTCATCAACGTAATCTCTATCAAGAGCAACGCAATTATTCCAGCGCCGCTCTAACATTTCAATACCACTTTTGTAGAACGATTTATCTTTTGCCTCAAAATAGGCCCCAGTTTCAGCGATAACCTCTTCATTCGTGCGAAATCTCTTACCGGCGAGCATCTTCTTGAGGTCTGCGAACAGCCAGTAGTCGCTGGGAGCCAAATCTGGCGAATACGGTGGATGTGGGAGCAACTCGAAGTTCAATTAATGTAGTTTTGCCATTGTTTTGATTGACTTGTGACACGGTGCGTTGTCTTGATAAAACAAAATTTTTTTCTTTGCCATATGCGGTCGTTTCTTTGCAATTTCGGCCTTCAAACGCTCCAATAACGCTATATAATATTCACTGTTGATGGTATTTCTTTTCTCAAGATAGTCGATGAATATTACACCACGCACATCCCACCGAGGCCATAACCTTTCCAGCCGATTATTGTGCTTTCGGGCGCTTTGGACAAGGTTCACCAGTTGCTGTCCACTCAGATGATGATCGTTTTGATTCCGGAGTGAAGTGATGGATCCATGTTTCATCCATTGTCACATATCGACGCAAAAATTCCGGTTTGTTACGTTTAAACATGGCCAAACACTGCTCAGAATCATCAACACGTTCTTATTTTTGGTCAACAGTGAGCAAACGCGGCACCCACTTTGAACAGAGCTTTCTCATAGTCAAATGCTCATGCAATAGAAAGCCAATACGTTCTTTTGATATGTTTACGATGCCAGCTAACTCACCCAACTTCACTTTTCGATCATTCAAAACGATTTTGTGGATTTTTTTGATGTTTTCTGGTGTTCCGCCTCATTTGGACGTCCACTGCGTTCTGCGACATCGGTGTCGCTACGATCACGTTTGAAGTCAGCAGACCAACGTTTTATTGTTGTTTCTGATGGAGCGGAGTCCCCATATCACTTTTCAAGCCATTGCTTCGCTTGAACGGTATTTTTTCCCATAAAGAAGCAGTGTAAAATTAAAACACGAAATTGTTTTTGATCCATTGTTTTGAAAATAATAAAAGTAGCGTGACTCTTAGCACAATAACTCACAAACTAATGAATAGAATATCATGAAATTTTAACAGCTGTCTTTTGAAGGTTAGTACTGAGAGAAAGGTTACTGCAATAAAACTAGCGTCATCTATGTGTTAGGCCCGGGACTTTTCAGCCCATGTGTTATTTTGTTCAATTCAAATTATACATATCCGCTTAGAAGTTTAAGACCACCTTGAAAAATCTATGTTCTCTCAACATATCTCAATTGTCAAAATAGCATTTTTTATTAGTTTATTTGAACTGTAACGTTCACTTTTGTCTTAGAGTAATTATCACAGAGTGTCTTTCAGTGTCTAAGCCTTTATTTCTATCCATAATATATAAATAAATTCAATACATAACCACAAATAGTAACGTTTAAAATACAAGTAGAAACATTTTTTAGAACTACATACCATTTGTATAATTACACATGCATGTGCAATTTACAGAGGTGTGGTTACTAAATTAAACTTAGATAAGAAGACGCTTTTAACATTTTGCTATTTCTTCATACGTGGTCTTACAAGCGATAGTGTACGTGACATGGCAGGTGCATTACATCATGAACTAATAGAATTCATTGATAATAAGTTTGAGTTTACTTTATCGTAAAACTCTATAGATTCAATAGAACTTCATACAACACAAAAAAGTACACGATTCTGAGGGACTTACTATTTTGCATTTTACTTGGGAACGTGTACGAGTTCGTAATGTCATCTCTGGATTCCGTTAACAGTAGAAAATCATATTATTCATGGTAAGTAACTATAAAACTTATATACTATATAGTGATGAATTTAAATGCTATACACTTTTATGAGAAGTTCTAATGTATCACAAGCATCAAGGACACACCCAAGGTACAAATTATTGTTTAATTTAAAAAAAAGAGTTTTGTTTTCAACCCAGCAGGAGAAACATGTTTTTGCCTATATATTATTTTTCTTGCTAGTACTACTCCTAATCGTGAAATTACCCTTTTACTTTAATATTGCCCACGAACTTAAATTTGTTTATAAAGTATTTATTTCTTAACATAAACAAATAATTTTTAACTTTAGCTTGAACTCTAACGCCAGTGTTAAAAATTATTCTGTTTAAGTTGGACTTGGACCAACTCTGCTTTGAGTTGCTGTTGAATAAAATGCCTGCCTAGAATTGTTTTGTGCATAAAAGTTGTTAGCGGAAAAATCAGTGTGGTCTTCTTGGAGCAAAGGATGCTAATGCATTTGTGCATGATCGTGGCCAGATCCTGTTCCACATACTATTTTTGAATCCGTTTTTTTTATTAATACCAATTTGTTAATTGATTCCAGATTAATCCAATTCTTTGCAATTGTTCTTCTCCCTGTGATACTTAATCTGCCTTTACCTCCTTTGTCGGTCGAACTATACTTCAAAGCGTATTTGACTGCTCTCTTTGTCGTTGTGTATTACCAGTCTACTTCAGTTTACGCTTCTTAATTGTTAGCTCCACCGTTTCTCTTTCTGTTATTTACCATAACGTTTACGTAGGTACAAAAAGTTTACACATAATTTACATATGCTGCCGTTGTATATGAACTTATACTTTTCTGTTACTCCAGAATAGTTGCAATTGCTGCTAATATTTGATAATGATTATATTTTACGCAGCGATCCGGAAATGGATTTTCATGCTTATCTAATATAATCTTAGTTATTGCTTTACTGTACAAACTAAAGCGAATGGCTTTAAAGTTTCACAACGATTATCTTTTTTTTTGTAATTTAATTGATCCAGTCAATTGAATTTCTTTCTGCGTTCGAATTTTATTAAGTAGTCACGCAGAATATTTCTAAGTAATCTGTATTTTATTTGGTCAGTTTCTCTTGTAACCTGCTGGCTTGATGTTTTTCATAAATCTTATCGTGCGAGTAAACTCAATAGATCGCTCAATGCAGGTTTTAATTCAATGAGAAAGAGCATCCTTTTAACGTTCATTTGTTTAGTCGGTGTTTTAAAAACTAGTCCACAAAAATAAAACGATAATAATAAACAATATTACATAATAAGGCAGTCGAGAAGGTTGATGTGCTCTATATTACTACCAAAATAGAATAGTTGATAGTCATATTAATTAACTACTAAAATATGGTTACATGAAAGGAAATGTTGTATATGCCAAACAGAGCTAAATTGAAATAGCAAGGATGTGGGCTGGATCCTTTGACATAATGAATTATGACTTTTTTTGTACGAGTAGACGAGAGTATATAACGAATCAAATATTCAGTTAAACTGCGTGGGATATACGAAAGCTTTAGATTAGGAAAGTTATTACTTAATCAAAGCATATTTGCCTTTTGTCATATCACATTTCTGGTGTATAATTAGAGGGATGACATCATCGTTCATAGTAATGTCGTACAATGCGATATAAATGTTTGCATCAGTACCAATACTGAATACCTGTTTGATTGTAATTACATGTAATAAATGTGGCTGATTTTATCATTTATCTTATTTTATTTAAGAGTACTTAGTGAATTGATGCAATATGTGATTTTTATACGGGCATACCTTTTAAGTAAGTCTCGTCTTAAAATATAATAAAAAATTTTCTCGCGCTGACGTTCTTTTATGGGAGTTTAAAATTTTCAGACTATTGAAAATCTCGCCGATTGTGGAATACGCAGCGCTATGCCTTAAATGCAAGACTCGTGGAAGCGACCGAAATTCATCAGTAGGTTAGTAAAGATTAGGTAGAAAACGATATGCCCTATGGAATAGTAAGGGCTTACAACATTTAAATATGGCTGTAGAAATATTGATGAGATACGAAATGTCATTAAGGATGACCTGGTGTAGAAAGTTAATAAAAAAGTTAGAAAAAGCAAACGCTATTAGACTTCATTATTTCATTTAATTGAGTACATATTAATCTTAATGCTTGACGAACAATTTTTTTTCTTAATGTATATACAACTATTGTGTTTACAAACAAAAAGTTACGAATGATTGAATTGTGGGGAAATGGGTAGAGCAGTTTAATCAACAACGTCAAAATGTACACGATAAAGAAGATTACTAGTGATAGGTGATTGGATCCATGATATTGGAAAAAAAGAATATTAGAGGAAACAGAATATTTATCATGTTACATCTTCCAATGGATCATACTTAAAGACCCGAATTCCCGAAAATTGTATGTTCGTCGGAAACCCAAAGCTTTTACAGAGCAGCATACATTCAAATGACATTGCAAGTTCACTCTTCACTGACATTTACTGTAAGATGCTCGAGTCTAAACGATAATCCATTGAGTAGAGCGACACACCTTCGTCAGCAAAGGTCAATGTTAAACCTCCGCTGATTTTTCGAAAGTCATGTGCATGACTTTCTAAGAGAGACAAAGTATTTTTTAGAGGATTTCATAACACGAGAACGCTAATATTTATTGCAAAATACTTAAAAAGCTGCATCGTGAACGGTATTGTTCTGATTTGATAATCCCTTTTCATACATTGCCAATCTGACAAAAGAATTCCTGCACGACATTGAGAAGAACAAATTCAATCCCTTTTTTATAGTGTAAACCTTGCGCCTTAAATCTGTTCTTTTTGGCCAACAGTTCGATGATAACAATGAAGTCGAAGCAACTGTTACAATATGGTTGACATCGCAGGTAGTATGCTTCTATGAAGAAGAGATACAAAAATCATTACATTAAACACCTGGATAGTACTAGTAACTACATAATAGTTTAAGGCATTTTTTAGGCGATGTAATAATCTTTATTGTAAAATATATTCCAGGTTAGTCACATTAAAAAAATATGAAAAATATATGATTACAACACATATTTGCAAAACGGGAAACTCTTTAACGTAAGATGCCATCTGCATGTTCTGAAATTACTCTCTACGTGATATCTGTATAATTCGTACGTGGAACTCCAGTAATTAATCCGCGTTTTATGGCTTTAAATAACTGGAAAGCGAAACGGATTGAAAGTATGTGCAAGTACCCATTTGCTTGGTCATGATTACATGCAAGTAATACATTACATCACATAATTTATCCCAAAGAAACGACGCGGATCAATACCAACTGCTAACCCAATAATTTATCCTTCACCTTTCGACCATATGTACGAATGCGCTTGAACGTGTGCGTGCCTCTAAAGGTTCACGAAACATTCCCTTCATTGAAAAATATGGTGAGGAACCGCCAGTTCGAACCTAGTAAATCACAACAACGGTCAGACCTAACGTGAATATATTGGTGACGGGAGTTATTTCGAGTGAAACGTCTCGATTCGATTCTGAAACATCTCATTCCTTCGACGCTACACACTCCGAGTCTGGTAATGTATTAGGGATTATAGCGAACTTGCCGCCATCTATACTACCGAAACGATTCCTCTGTGCCATTGTCTAGAAGGAATATGAGACGCTAAGAATCCCGTCATCTTGCCTCTATGGAGACGTGGTTTTATATAGATTGGATATCTGCGGATAAAAATATGTCAAATATTACTGGATATAGATTCTTTTATTTAGGAAACGTTTGTGTGCCTATGATAAACGGTAAGAACAAAGATAAATTTCTGCATTCTGATCGGTATCTCAGTATTACGATTTCAATGTGGTGTTTTAAAATTTTAGTCAATTTCCATGCATTATCATTCAAAAAATTATGACATTTTATTACATTGCTATTCAGTACTATTTTAAAACATACGTGTTATTATGTATGTATTATTACACGTTAAACTATGGTTATCACTTATAAGTGTTTTAATATATAATTCTCATTTAACATTTTTGGAAACGACATAGAAAAATACGCAAAATTTACTAAACGATTCTCTTTTTGTCCAATATTATTTGTACTGTCAACCACTAGATCAAGAGATAATTCAAAGTCTTAAAACGATTTATAGAAGCTTTCTAATGAAAAGATTCTTGGCATAGGGAGACCGTGGTTGTACGTTTCAAGCTTAGATTAGAAAAAATAATGTTCAATGGGGTGGGAAAAAGTGTCTGTGAATCTTGAAAGGGTCGCACCAAAAGTTGATATCCTCATTGAGGAAGGTAATATTCCTCTTGAGATAGATGACATAGTCCTCGATTTGAAAGAGTATGCACCAACGATAGATGATGCCGCTCTAATAGAAAACAAAAAACCTAACCATCGAAAATTGAGAAACGTAAAAATAATGGTTTACATTCTGATTACGAGAGCGAGGGCAAAAAAGATGAAAACATATAGTGTAATACACTAAACTTAACAGAAACATTAAAAGTTTCAGAAATGCTCCAATAATATTAAAGTAGCTACAGTTATTTTCCAACTTCAAAATATGAATCGGAAAATTACAAAAAAAAAAAACTTGAAAATGTGAAACGACATCAATTGTAGATTATTTCAAGTAACTACTTTTTTGTTGTTTGAGTACATAGCACTGCTGTAAAGGAACGATAATAAATATTAATGACAGGTTATATTGTTGTTTTTATTAGATCTTAATTTAGGGAAAATGTCTTAAAATTAGGCACCTTCTTATAATGAATAGTTTCACCTTGTTCACAGGTCATTGTTATTGATGTTTTACTGTAGTATCTGTAAGTTAGAATTAAAAACTTGAAATAATAGTTAAAAATGGAATGATACTGAATATATAAGCTTAATTTAGTATGTATTATACACTAACTTCCTGCAACAGTTTCTACAAACATCTAGTGTATTACCGACAATCATATCCCACGAATTATACAGTCGATTATGCTACCATATAAATAGTTACTTATATATACCACCATGGTACGAAATTATGCACTTGCTAACATATTACTGCAAATCTTGTCTCCTTATTAACTTTTTTTAAATGCATGTATCCTTTACAGCAAACAACTGTAGACAGAAACAAGCTTACTACTTAAAATACTTGCGCAGGTTATAGGTGAATAACCTCTTCGATTAAGGAATTTTTTGTCCAGGTGTTTATCGAAATGAATATATACTAAACCACATTAGCAAGTATATACTTTCAGATCGAAACTTAATAGGAGAGGTTGTAAACTTAATTATGGAATTTAAATAAGTAACAAAAAGTTACGAATGTAAAATCAATGTAGTGTTTTCTGCCGTTATATGACATTAATAACAAATTACATACATACATACATAAGCGGATGGACCTTGCACCACCATGATCTAACAGCCTGTAAACAGGTAGAAATTAATGAAAACCTTACCTAATAGATTATGTATGCGTCATTAGAAAGCTTTAAATGCGATATCTTCCGATCAAGGTAGTTTAACAGTTTGCGTGTATGAAACGATAAATTATTAGTTATTTGCTGCATGTTTATTGCTTTAGATACTAGAAGTTATCGTATACATGTTTGAGCGAACGTATATACATTTTTAAAAAGCTCTTAGGAGGTATTAATCAGAATTAGCAAATAACTAATTATATAAGTTCTACAATTTCCATTTATCATATTTTACAAGTGCGAAATAAATATTTTTGCATCTTGAATTACCCAGAAAGTAAGTTCCGCGATGCAATAAAAAGAGTCCGTAATAGTATCTTGAAAAAAAATCACACGTCATTTACTGCATATCTCAAGCTGTTTTCATATGTAGTTACTACTATTGTTCAGGCATTTGACATAGTCTGCCACCATTCTCTAGATTCCCTTTTCTTTACATCTTCGTTATCCCGAAACTCATCTGGGCTAAGGGAAAGTTATTAAACTACTTTTAGCCAAAGTTTTGCAGGAGTTGTTTTGCCTCGTTTGTAGTGTTTAAGTGGCCTTGTTGTGAATGAGAACAATACTGCAGTTGAGCATGTCTCGTCGCTTCTTCTATATTACACGACGCAATTTTCTAAACACTTAACAATACGTCTTAACATTAGTTGTCTCCCTTGTGGCATGAAATCCGCTACCAAAACACCCTTTTTGTCCTAAAAATTGTGCGCGTGACTTTTTGTTTTAAGGTTTGTCTTTGGTCGCGAATATGTGTGCCATTTCATGGTTTGTTGTTTTGATTCAGAGGCAGTATGAGAAACCCAGGTGTCATCCCTGGTGACTAAATGAGAAGAGATCACCATCCATCCTCGTTGTACTGAATCAAAAAGTCAAATGAAGTTGCATCACGTTTTGGTTTCAGCTGCTTCGCAGGAGTTTTGGATATCCAACTGGTAAACTGTTTTTGAGGATTCGAGGATAGTCCATTGAAAGCTGTGAAATGAATCTTTCGTTATCTACAATCACGAATCAAATCATCTATAACAAATTGTGGACATCCACTCCATTCTTCATTGCTCATATTTTCACGTCATTAATTAAATTGCCTCATTCTTTTTCTCACGATTGAATCCCTCATTTTGTTTATTAACCTCGTAAATGTGGTGGTGAACTTTCCTTGTACTCCAGAAATGAATGACAGATATAACTCCGCACGCGGCGTGATTTTCAATTTTCTGCACCGTTCTAAACAAGGATGCAAACACAATTAGTAACTGTATCAAAATGGCGTCGATCTATTCTCAAGAGGATAAGAAAACTGGAGGCATGTGTGAAGCTGCGACGCTAGCACTACCGCGGCGAAAGCAGAAAATAGGTTTTACTTTTTAAACATAACTGATATTATACAATTGTAAATCCTTACCGCGATTTTATATAGTGTCCAAAATTTATTTATAGCACATAGGCATACATTACAAGCACATTAATTAAACAACATACAAAGTGCTGATTTAATCGGAAATTTACATATGGCTTACACTTCTGTTGGGCGCTTCAAGGAATATAGTCAATTCTACTAAATTGCAACAGTCATTCAGAAAGTAAAGAACATTTTTCGAATTTATTGACATAATGAAAAAAAAAATTGTGTATTTATTGTAAGTCTTATACTACTTTTCCAGGCAGTTTATGTTCAAGTTCAAACGCTTTACCGTAATGTTGCCTAAATTTTTCCGTAGCCACTTCATCTTTGATTATTCTCAGCTTACGGGACTTTTTTTGTTTGGAATATCATTAGTGATAAACACAAGAGCGGTGCTATTATTATTTCCTACTTATAATCGGTGTTTGTATACGTATTTTGAAATTCTTTTGTGGTTGACATCTTTGTCGACTTATTAATATGTTAAAAGTTAGGCTGTGCCGATAAAATTTCTAAGGTAATGGAAATATATTAGAGCTACCTCTTTTTTGCATAGATAAAATCATACCGATAAGATTTTATATACGAAAGTGTAAAGCGGTATAGCGTGCGCAATGAATCTGAAGTATATGTTCCTTTTCTTCACTTGTGTCAATTTCGCCGAGCCACTGTTTGTAGTGAAAGAATAGAATGCTGCCGTCTAAAGATATCAATCACACCATTCCGCATACTACCGCAAGCCATCATTTCAGTTAAGCGTTGTTAAATATTTAAGACCAAGTTGGCCGTACATACGATGTAACGGCATTACATAAGGCATAAATCACTATTAATACCATAACGTGTATAAAATATGTGCAGAAGTTGCGACGTGTCACGTTAGGCTCCAAACCACTAATGTGCTGAGTTAAAAAAAAGCGACCTGATTAATGAAGGAAAAATATTATTAGTATGGCGCTCTGCTTTTCTATGCTGACCAAGTTATTAAACAAAGCGGGCAATATAACGTAAGTATTCATATGGGACCTTTTGGAAATTAACTTTATTAAGTCAGTTTCTTCGTCTACATATTTATTTTATCTTATAGTTAAGTAACTAACATACTTACTCAGAAATTCTGGATTGCGTTGGTTTCATACATTCTTTTATATCTAAAAGTTTCAATCGCAACCTATTTTGTTATTCAATTAAATATTACTTTGTAAACTTACTGGTAATTCCACAAGTATTTTTATATTTAAAATATAATAACGTAACAAATTAGAAGTGTACAATAATATACTGCATGCTTTACCAATGTTTGCCTTGCTTCCACACTAGTCTCAGTTTGGGAAATATTCACACTGCGCAGTATTGCATCCAAATCTATCGGTTATGATGGTACTGCAATTGAGCACATCAAGTTATGTTGTAGTCATTTTGTTTTTAGGACTCTTTTCAATAGTTGTATATCCAATAATTTTTCTTCCAAGTGACTGGGACTGTGTCACGTCGCTTCCAAAAAAAAGGAGTAATAATATCTAAAAGTTTTGAGAAACTCTGAAGAACGTTTCATTAGTGCTCATAATATTTTTTCTCCTATCCAGTAGGGCTTTAGGTATCGTTAGAGTTGCGTTTATGAGAGTAGACTCATTTAGGCGACTCATTCAAAATAACATGTTTAATTCTACTTGACTTCTCTCGTACTTTTGATCCAATAAATCATCAGTTGCGTGTTACAATTTTAATATTCTTAGCTTTTACCGATAAAACAACTACCAAAAATTATCTACCTAACCGATCTGAAGAAGTAGTTTTAAATAACATCATTTCAAATTCTTTGCTTGTGTGCAAAGAATCCGTTTTAGATCCATTCTGAATTATATCCATCAAAGGTTCATACATCTCTTACAAAGTGTTCCTGCCATCTCTACACCGTAAGAATTTGCAAGCTGCCAATGCGGTTACTAATACAAACGTTGGAAAAATGTACATAGATCACGCATTCTAAAATTTACGTCTTCAAACATATGCCTTAGATTAGCAGAAGACTAGTTAGAAATCAGAGCGAAAATTTAAGGAACATGTGGAGCATTGTATCTGTAAAGCTTATTCCAATTTAACGCAACTCACAAGGAGTACTTATTTGCTGGCATTAAAAAGTTTTCACGCGATACTCTAATACTTTCTCCCTTCAACCACTGCAGTATTGTCTACGGACCTTACTTAGTTCTTAATACAACATACATAGTACAAAAATTCGAAAATTGTTGCTCCATTTATGTAGTAATGGTCTGCTATTTTATTCGCTGTGTTATGTATGTATGCAATGGGTGCAAAAATAAAGAGTATTATCATTATTATTAAATGGCTCAGTGGTCCAGTGATAAGGGGGTCTACATCAGAATTGGCAACTTCAGTGTCCTTCATTCGAAACCTCGTCCACCGAATGTAGTGGTACCGCGCCTTCGGACGCGATTTCGGTATGCTCCCGAATCTCCATTCGCCGTTGGGAAAATAATTAACGGCGTTTCATTCTTTACGGCAAGGGAGTGAAGAAGCAAAGCCGTGGAGCCCTTTACATGCATTATTTCCTATTTTTACATTTTAAGGCGCCTTCGGTTCATGACAAGCTAATAGCTTGTAGTCCCGTTGAGCCACCCACTACATCAAAAATAATGTTATAAATATCTCTAGTAACAGGGGATAACTGTATTATTCCTGTTGTATGATGCAAATCCAGTTTGTAAAAATTATCTTCGTAGATATATTTCTAACAGTTCTTTGAGAACATTTTTTCTGTTAGACTGCCTCCAAAGCTCTACAATGCGTATACGAATATTTGTTAATTTGATGAACATTCGTTGGCAAATGTTCTTTTGCAAAGTTTGCTAAAGGAACACTCACAAATATTTCTGATATTTGGATTTTGCCAGGAGAAATCGAAGAATATTGACAAATTTGTCGAGGACAACAAATATACAGCTGCTGCAGTCCTTTCTTTAATTCATTTAGAGTGCAATTGAAATCAAATATCTCACGCAGTCTTTCTGAAAGATAAGCGAATTTCATGTCTTTTGATGGGTATGCTGCACGGGATTTTCCGTAACACCTTCGCAAGAACTGCATAATACATACCTTCATTGTACGCTCTACTTCTGCATGACTGGAGAAATAAATAATCTAATGCTTTATCCTGGAAAAGCAATAATAAGTGTCGATGTAAGTGTGGATGTGAGAGCGAATAGCAATAAAAATAATGTACGTGTTCTTTGATGTGTACGAATGCACTATATTGTATATTCGTATACGAATTACACATATACGGAGCTCGGATCGCAGGTAATATTTCCTGATCTCGCTTATTATAAGAGATGATATAATCCTAATTAACTGTTATTAAACTTCTAAAATTCTTCGTACTTCCAGAACTATATTAGAGAAAAAGAAAGAATTTGCGGAATGAATTCGGATGGAGTTACAAATTTCCTGCAAAATGAGAAATTTATTCGTATAATCTGTTGAAGCTTTTTTATTCCAAATTTATAGTAAATAGGAAGTTTTATTGCTTTTAGAGGTTTACAAACTACCTCCACTGCTTCCTATCCTTTGTCAACTTCACTGCTTCAGTCCATGTTTTACCCTTTCTTTCCGGAATTTTCGCTATGACGTTGTCCCAAGTCGGCCCTGGCCCTCCTCTTCTCTTCTTTTTCGCAGTATTTGCTTTCCATATTCCTCTAGGTTGTCTCTCATTATCCACTGTTTGCAAATGCTCTCACCATTCCAATTATCTCTGTTCAATAAATTCCAGTACTGAATTCATTTTTAAATCATCCCTTATGTCGATGTTTTCTTATCTATCGCATTTTGTGAACCCTCTAACTCTTCTTACCTGGCTTCTACCTTACTTTCTTGTTTTTGGTTTAGTACCCACGATTCGCAACCACACGTTAATATCGATCGATAAATAGACTTATATTCTTTCATTTTCGTTTTCCGAGAGATTTCTTTTTTGTTTATAAATTTAGTATTCATAGCGCTGTATAATTTCGTTGTTTTCTCAATTCTTTTATTGATGTCTGCTTCTTGCGTCCCACTCTCGTTGTATTGGGCATTGGAACGTTTTTACTTGTTCGATTTCCGTCCTTTCGATTTGAATTCTCATTTGCACTGGTTCTTCTCCTATTGTTATTACTTTAGTTTTATTTTGGTTTATCTTTATTCCACTCTCTCTTAATGTTGAGTTCTATATTTCTAATGGTTTCTGTAAATCTTTTTCAGTTTTTGTCACAACCACTACATCGTCTGCAAACACTTCTTCAGATATATCGGCTCATTATAAGTTAATGTGTCGTACTAATATTTTCTTACTTCTCTTTGTACATTACTTGATTATTTCGTCCATATACATAATGAACAATTAGGAAATTAATGAAATAAGTAAAATTTTGTAAAAAAAAACGATAGAAACTATAATTTTGAGAAGTTACAACTATGTTAATATGCAACAGCCGTGCAGTTATGCATCTGAAATGATATAATTATGCATCCGAAACTACGAACATAATCCAGTTCATGTAGTTAATCGGATCTTGGCATTGTATTCTAGTAAAACCTCTATCTCGAAAATGTGAAAACAACGTCGTTTAAGTGTTAATATTTCAAAATCAGCGGTTTTTCTTTTGACGATACTGCTAATATACAAAGCGATATCTACCTGCCGCCCGCGACATAAACGTTTTTTCATCTCGTAGATGGCACCATAGTTTAAAAATCTTAAAGAATCAAATTTATATTATTTTATTACGATCCACTTTGATTATTCTTATGAATAGTTCATTCAGGTGTGATCAAACTTATGAACGGTGGTGTATATGAATCCTATATAAAAAGAACTGCTTTAGGAAAGTAAAATTAAGGTGACGTATTTAGTGAGGTGAGAGTTATTATAAAAGAAGAAAACCTATTCCCGTTTTTGTGTTATAAATCTATGACATAGCTGGAATTTTGTAAATTTAAGAATGATCAAATTTGTATTGACTTTTTTAACCGAATCTGCATCTCAGAATAGTAAATTTAGTGTTAAAATATTTTTTTAACCATCATATTCTCCAAGAAGTTAGTGGATTCTAAATATTTCTCATATATATTAGTAAAATGCATTTCCTAATATGAATTCGTGATTTAAACGATTTATGAAAAAAAATCTTAAATATAATACCTGCGCACAGCAAAAAAATTGAAGTGATTAGATAGTGGATAATTCGATATATTGGATATAGGTTTAACTAGGTTTTAGGGAACGAAATTATCTTGATCGCTATTTGAACTATTCGCATAACAAGAATTTTTTAGATACAATCACCGCCATCTAAAGATATGCAGGTATTCAAAGAAGTTAAGCTAGTGCTAATTATAAATAAAACCTTCAAACATTCCCCTTGAACCTACACAAAAATTCGACTTGCTTTAAGCTGGTCCGTTGCGTTCGTTCCAATCGACACAATGAACCGCATCGTAAAGATTAATAAACGAAGAAGACGAAGAAAAAGAACTCAAACGATGAAACGACAGCGCGAATGCCGAGAGTTCAATAAACTCCTGAATATAACACGGAAATGTTACCTTACGGTATTTTACATAAATCCCGATAGGTTATTTTTAAATGGCTACATATTTCACCGATTCATTGTTATATGCTGTTGTTTCGATGCAAAGCTTTGATATACTCTGTTTTTGTAGCACCGTAACGTACGTTTGTTGCTTTCCTACTTTGATGGCATTATTATTGTAGTATTGCTACTACTATTACTACAACTATACGCCCATCTGAATTCCTTTTTACGATACTGAATCCGATGTGGATAAACTGGTTTTTATAGACAAATATTCCATCGTTGTACGTTTGTAAATTTTAGGTGACATGATCGTTTACTAAAATATTCCTATCTACAAAAACATCTTTCATCCATAAATACAGTAGTCCCTTATGAACTTTTCGTATAATAATAATATCCTTTATTGCCCAACAGAAAATAATTTCATTTACAGGACAATGTGAAAATAATGTAACATAGCATAAAAGGGTAATATACAGGGCAGTAATAAATTAAAATTAATGTCAAATGATCCAACTGGATCATAAACATAATAATAGCTCGGTGACACCAAAAAGCAAGAACAAAATAGGACGACAATGTAAATCCATGTAGACACTTCAACAAAAAGGATCATCAAGTAATTCATTGACATTTCTAATCATATGCGTAGTAATGGGTGCTTTAAGCAGAACATTAGTTTTGTATGACGGGACCTTAAAATTAGGGAAGGACCTGGTATCGTACTGAGGTACCACAAAATTAATTTTGGAGAGAAGGGATGGAGCCTCAATAGCGTGATTAATCAGTTTAAATAGAAATTGGCTGCTAAATTCCTTCCTTCGATCCGATAACGATGCAAAACCGTGTCTCGTCAGCAGACCCGCATAATAAACATCGCGTCTAGGGTAAGTGCCATCAATTTTGAAGGACACGTACTTCAAAAATCATTTTTGCACTTTTTCAAGTAGCACTTGCAGATGAAGATAGTAAGGATACCAAATTAGGGAGGCATACTCCAACCTAGTACGGACAATCGAATAGTATAATACTTTTAGCGACGCAGGTTTTTTGAATGATCTCCAGGATCGTATGAGAAATCCTAAGGATTTCATCGCAGAATTTCGCATCAAACAGCACGCCTAGGTCCATTATAGATGAGTGCCTAGGAATAATAGTTTGACTCACAGCATAATGATAACTGTAGAGTCTATGACATCTAGACTAGCTTACGACAGCACACTTATGTAGACTCAAATGAATTTCATTCTGCGTACACCATCTGACAATAGCATTTAGACTGTTCTGAAGAAACAAACAATCTGCCGGGGAGGTTATGGTACTGTAAATCCTAAGATCGTCCGCGTATGGCAGTACATTGTAATCCAGCCCCTGCAGGAGATCATCCAAATAAATATTAAACAAAAGAGGCCCCAAATTGGATCCCTGGCACACATCAGAGGAAGCAGAAAATGTTAAGTATGTATATCCATTGTAGTGAACGCTTGGAGGAAAACCAAAACTACTCAACTTAGATACCATAAGGGAATGATCGATAGTGTCAAATGCCTTACTAAAATCGGTATATAATACATCCACTTGTTGACGTCGTTCCATAGATTCTGCAATATATTGTGCTAACTCTGCAAGGTTGGTTGTAGTAGACCTCCCTGGAATAAAACCACAACATGTCGCGTAGATAAATAAGGCTCGACACTAACGCAAATTCTGTGAGACAGAAGATATTCAAAAATTGTTGCAAAGTTGGATAAAATATTTAGTGGTCTATAATTTTGGAAGTCTGAACGATTACCTTTCTTAAACACGGGTGTAATTCTGCTAATCTTCCAAGCGTCAGGAAAGGCAGAAGAACTTACGGCCAAGTTAAATATTCTACACTACACAACAATCACGTACAAAAAATGCGGGGAAGCCGTCATGACCAGCAGTAAAATTAGATTTTAATTTCTTAGATGCTTTTAAGATATCGTGCGCAGTACACGATCCAATCAAAGAACTACTACTAATGAGATCTCTATCAAGAGACTGGGGCATAAGTAATGCGTGTGAACTAGATACAAACACTCTAGAGAAGCTCTGAACAATATTGCTGGGATCATCAACAGTGGAGCCGTTCAAAGTGAGACATTCAGGTATTCTTGATGCATTGCGACGCGCATTTATGTACTGCCAGATTAGCTTTGGATTTTGTGTTATATCTTCTGCAGCCGCCGTCTGATATTCCGCATATACAACTCTAATTTTGTCTTGAACTAATTTCCTCAAACTCTTAAATTCAATGTGGTAAATCTCCCGTCCACTCTTGTTCCACCTACGAAGACAATAATTCTTTATTTGAAGAAGCTTGACTATTTCGAAATTATACCAAGGGGGATATCTTCGACAAGGGTGTTTGGACAAAGGTACAGATCGACGGATAACAATGTCCAAGCAATTATAAAAAGCTGATACTGCTTCGTTAACGCAATTAAGGTTCTTCAGAAAAGTCCAGTCGAGTTCAGCTATATCATTGTACAAGGTAGGAAAGTTTGCCTTGCGAAAATTAAATTTCAAGTTTATGTTTGATGGAAACTGTTTAGTGACAGATTCGCAATATAACCTAAGTATAATATTGAAGGCGGGATGATGAACATCCTCAGCAACCAATGGATCCGAATCATGTACTACATGGGCATCGCAGCTTAAGTTAGTCAGCAACAAGTCCAATAGTTTTCCATTATGATTTACATAATACTAATAATTCATTGGTTAAAAATAATAGTTTTTTTACTTCTTACAAGTGTTCGCCAAATTTGATACCATGATAGCATATCACTAGTAGAGAGTATTACAAGACAATCATGTTATACATTATCTGAGCAAAGATACACAGAATTAAATTATAGCTTTAACCACTAATAATATTAAAGAAAATGTGTTTTATCTGAAAATCAAAATATTTTTTATATTGGGTATATCAGATACAAATAGATGTAATTATAAGGTATGTATCAACTGGAAATAAAAAAAGTAAAGGTAGATATTTCTTTTAGGTTTTAAATAATGGCGGACAGTACACGCCAGACCCAAGTATCATGCAACAAAAATGAAAGTTTCGATTTTATGTGTTCTTTAATGCTTTGGTGATATTTACTGAGTCAGATAAATATTATTAGCAAAATACTCGAAAATATAAGTAACGGTGTTGCAACTGCTGTAACAGCTATTGATTTGTGCTCTTAAATTATAATGTTGTGACCGTTCAAATGGAAACTATCCAAACTTCTACATTCCTCATTCTGTTTAAAATTTGTTTCATACTGTTTTGCTATTCTATTATAAAATTATAAGTATTTGTTTTTGTAATGATGTGTAGATATAACCAGAACTAGATATTTTACGCTAGGTCTTTTTGTAATATCTATGAGAGCGCGTTTATTGGAGAATATACTTTCTTTATTCTTATTACTTTAAATAGTTTTATCAATTTTCGTTATTTCATTACAATATATTAGTATCTAATTTGTAAAGTTACGAAATGGGTAAAAAATTTGATTACAAAACGATACTGCTACAGAATGTGACAAAATGTAACCGCTGTTGATTAACACAATTTTAAAAATTGAAAAGAAAATAACTCAGGGCAATTTTAGAAAGTTATTTCCAGAATTTTAAGTAATTTGTGTATGTTTAGTGTGCAGATGGTTAAGCATGAGATCATACACACCTAGTATAGACACCGATTCTTATTGTAAGTGTGAACTTGTTGATTATAGTCTGTAATACGAGGTACAAATGAACTGTTTGTATAACCGTACATATTACTGGAAGGTATAAAAGGTAATAAGTGAACTACTATTTAGATAGGTTTCTATAATTGCCTTTACAAATATCCTTTGTTGTATTCCGAATGCACTGCGTATCGGTGTTTGATTTGGTGTGAAATCGTAAATACTTCACGAGTTAGATGTAAGATATGTGCGCATATTAAGCGTTATCGCTTTAACGTAAATGAATACCATTTAGGATACGTTTTAAGGCGAACTAAAATTCTTCTACAAAAATAGAAAAAAAAAACAATTTGGATTGGCAGCAGGTTCAGAAGTGATGACTGGCGAAATTCACAATGTGAAGCGTCTAACATGATTCAATGGAAGCTTTTACAGTTCATTTGTCTAATCTGATATTGAATTCCTATTTACACTTGATGAGATGCAATCCCTGACCGCTTTACGGATTTAATTTTCAATGACTCTGAATCGTGGTGGAAACACAGCATGGCAAGAAGAAATTAATTTCAGAAATGATAGAACTTGATTTTGAAGCATTTTACTTTGCGCATTTTATCAATAAAGTAGGGAATGAACGTAATATATGGAGGTTTTCTTCACTAATGCCTACAGGATATCAACCTTCTTATTTTAAATCGAATATCCAACGAATGATGGACTAGATAGACAGCTACTTTAATATTCAACGATGTAGCATACGGTAGGCCCAAAGTGCACCAATATTGAGAAATTATTTTTTTCTGAAAATTTTGACAGATGCAAGCTTCGTTTTAAACATTTGTGTATTTTATTGGATACCAGCCGTTTAAATCAGTTTTGAAATATTTTAAAATTGTTTTACTTGCTGCTATAAATACATTTTATATTTTCTATATCGAGTATTAATTTAATTTAAACAAAGATATATTTAGCATTAAAAATGTTGATTTTTGAAATAGGAACCTCTGTTTCTGACAGTTTCTACATTTTCTTCTTGAGAAGCGGAGATAAAACATATTTTGCTTGCTATACCTAAATTCACGCACGTTTAACAAACTCATAAAATCAACCATTTATTAGCAATAAATAACCGGAATTAATAAAGTGGGCTTAAGGGGACAAATGATCATCACTATAATTAAACTTTGTTTCTTTCTATGTATTTAATTGTGGCAGAGTACAATAATTCGCAGAAGCTATAGAGTTTTCTGCGAACGGTATCCTCATTTGGCAAGAGAAATTACTGAAAAAAATTAAAACAATAGAAACAAGTTTTGGAGATATGGGAAAATGAATTCTTCAGAATAACAAATCACTTCCACAAACCATCCATAAGCCTTCATTTGAAGTGCAAAAGCGACCTTGTAGATGCTGCAAAGTATGTTCAAACATTTGTGAAGGATATCATAAATGTTTTAGTATCTTCTCGCTCCATTTTGACTTTTTCATTGCCTTTCTCTCGTACTAACTCATTGCAAAAATCACCGTTGTTTACTATGTGCCACAATGCAGGTTATTTATAACAAAATTTTTATGATGATTTCTTGTTTTTGTTTAAAACGTTTCCTTTTTCATTTTGTACCTTATCTATTGCCTACATGTATGCACCTTTATACTTTACTTTGCTCTGTAATAGATTCTGCCGTTGGATAGCAAATATTTTACTGTTATTAATACGAGGGCGACCTGAAATGTTTCCGGAATTGATAAGAAAGATACGGTATTGGTGTGGTTTTTTACTTTTATTTTTCGATGCAGTTCCCTCGAAGATCAATACACTTTTTCAAACGGTGTACCAGTCGCTTCAAGCCGTCGGAAAAGTAGAATGTTTCGACGTCTGCAAAATAGCCATCTGTAGCGGCGATGACCTCCTCATTTGAGGCAAATCTCTTTCCTCACAGTGATTTTTTCAGGTTTTGGAATAGGAAAAAGTCGCTGGAGGCTAGGTCCCGTGAATGCGGAGGATGAGAGACTAATTCGTAGAGCAACTTATTCAATTTGGATACGACGATGCGGGCTGAATCAGCCGGTGCATTGTCGTGGTGGAAATGCCCTTCTCCTCGCCGCAAACGAAGCTGTTTCTCCTTCAGTACTGCATCAAATCGGATTAATAAGTCGTTTCAGCATTACCTTGTGATCGCCCTTCCTTTCTGCTGGTAGTCGATGAGGATCACACCTTGGGAATACCAAAATATGGTCGCCATGACCTTTGACCGATTGGCCTGGAAAAGTCCACTACTTCGACTGTTCCTTGGTCTTCGGTATGTAGTGCTGGATCCAAGTCTCATCCACGGTTACGAAACGCATGAAGAAATCCCTTGGATTGAGTTGGACTCTGACCAGACACTCCTCCGAAACGGTCACCCGATTTCGTTTTTGGTTCGGTGTGAGCAAATGCATCACGCCGAAAGCTTTCTCATAGCCAGGATATGGCTAACGAGTTCTTCTGAGATGCCTGTTGTGTCTGCTATCTCTATCAGCTTCAATCGGCATCGGCTAACACGACATCATGAATATTGTCGACAATTTCATCGTTGGTAGCGGTTTTTGGGCGTCCACTGCGTGGTTCGTCGTTTATGCTTGTGCGGCCACGTTTGCACTCGCTCACCGAAAGCTGATGGGAGAAAATAGTGGAGTACATCCATCGTGGACCTCTACCAAAATATTTCTAATTTCCGTGGCCGTTTCCCCAGCCATCCAGAAGTGTTTTATCACTGCACGAAATTCGATTTTAACCATGTTTACGAAACTGCCTGACTTGCTACACTAAAATACATTCTACAACAACTATTGATAGTAGACGACTGAAATTTTGACGGTTGCTATAAAAGAGGTTGCCCTTACCGACCAATTAATCCACTTTAACCTCTGGGTGCGATCTCTTGCCGATTTCGGAAACATTTGAGGTCGCTCTCGTATTGCTGTCGCTATTATTACTATTACTATTAATAATACTATTATTGTTTAAAGAAATGTGTTGTGAAAATCTTAATAACAACAAATATTTTTTTATACATTTGTTTTTTATTCGTGATACTTGAATTTACTAATAGTTTCCACTCAACTCCATTCTGAAAATGTTCAATATGTATTAAGGACTAGGTTGTTCGCGCATTTACGAAATGAACTGTATGAACTATAGAACACGTGGTTCATGTTTATTCTATTTACACAACATCAACTGGAACATTACTACTCGGGTTAGTCTTTGTGGGTAATAAATCTACATGCTTTCAAATATACTTTCGTTTTGTATACTATATGAAATAATATTTCATTCATCTCCCAAAAGTCAAGAAAAACGATATAAAAAGCCTCGTAGGCATGTTTCGTTTATCAAAATGAACTTATTCCACGTGCATCTGACAAGAACAGCAATAACATAAAAAAAATAATTCACCGCACGTTCATAGAGCTGAGGCATTTCTCGTTATTCCTACCGAAATGTCACAGGAACAAATTGAAAAGGCGTGACGTATGCACAAAACTCGTGGAATCGAGCTTTTATGTACGGAATGTCATATCGGGAATAACGTTCTTTTTTGGCGTGGTTGCTTTCATAATCCGATCCTGTTCGCGAATGTTAGTATTGTTATTAATAAGCGTTTAATACTTTGTTGGTCCATACTAGAAGGATATAATTCTTATATGTTTCAATTTTTCCTGATTCGGATGTTAGCGATTTTTTCACCTTGAACATCACCTAAGTGTTTACATATTGACGGTTCGCTTAGTGGCAATCGTTGCTATTAGGCGAAGTGACGATCGCTTTCATAGATTTAATCCGTAAAGGTTCAGCGTTTCTGATCAACCAAATTGTCGACCATTATCGATTAATTATGTCAAACTTTGTAGCTATACAGTGCAGCAAATTAGAGCTAAGAATATGTTGTATGGTCATCCAATTTGATCTTATAAGGGCTAAACATCTATTTGGTTATTGGCAGGTGATAATAAACTTCAATATATGGCTTGATCTTTTATGATACAATCAAGGAAATCTATATATATATATATATAACTATTCCATTAACGGGATTTCTCCTTTTGCTTCTTATACATACGTAAATTTGAATTTTAATTTATTTAATGCATACTTAACAGTACAGGCATATATTCAAGTATTCAAGTTCCGAAGCTATAAGCGCAGTAATACCTGAGGAATAGAATAAATAAAATCCAAAGTGTAAACATGCCATTTTTAATTAAGTGAATACCTTAATAAATTTTGTCTGTGGCAATTGCGTTTGGGAATAAAATACTTGCATATCAGTATACACATAGAATGTGGAAACAAACTATACTCTGTTTAGTTTTAATTCAATAATAATGTTATAGAAAGCAAATAATTTAGTAGTTAAAACCAAGAAAAGCAATAATTTTGATGGCATAGGAATAATAATACGTATATATTTAATCAAGATTACGGTTTTCATTTTTACACTATAGTTTAATTTTATTATTCACTTAAGCAAATTTAGTTGGTCAATACTCCGTGTTACTGGATTATTACTCAATTGTATTACTAATAAAGCTATTTTTTGAAATTACTCTAATCAGAACCATCTAGTGCATTTTGATAACGTGTTTGATTGAAAATCTACAGGTAATCAGTAGCTCGACTTGTGGTGGTTAAGTTTTTAATACGGCGACTAAAATGGGTTGTAGCGTTCACAGCTCTAAGCTTATACAGCGTTAATGTATTGTCCACTTCGCTCCTTACTTGCATGTATTTCACTTTATTCGCTGATGGGAAAATTTGGTTTAGCTGCATGTTTGTAAACACTTAATTTACTTTAATTTACTGCCATTTATATTTTTAGTATAACAGTACCAAACGTCATTTATTAGCAGAGATAAGCAGAAACATTGCGATTAAAGAAAATGGAAAAGGATAAAATTGAGCAACGCATGTTTATTATTAAAAATTGTTTTAAATTTTGTGAAAGTTATGCGAACCGCACTTGTTTGCGAAACGTCAGGGACAAAACTTAGTGACACGGCGGAACCCGACAACGCTTACAACTATGTCAAACGGCCGTGAAAGTCTGAGATAGTATTTAGTTATGCGAAAGTTGCAAAAAAATTTCAGAATACCGAAAAGAAGATTATCCATCACATATAGCCACTCGAAAATTGTTACAAAATTTGAGAAAGCTCGTACGATAATGGACGAAAATCGAAGCAAAATACATACTCCGTTGTAGTGGTGGTTTAGAATTAACATTGAAGCTATCAGCACTAGCGTTATTCGGAATCCAAAAACATCAATTCGTCGTCGTTCTCAACAGTTGACTGTTTCAAGAGCCACCTTACTGAGAATTTTGCATAAACATCTTCATTCAAAGGCTTATAGGATTTATATATATATATAATTTAAGAAATGAGGTCAGGAGATTTTGAATTAAGTCCAATTTTCCCAACAATATCTGCTTTAGGGACGAAGTACATTCTCAATCCGGTGGATTAGCAAACAAACAAAATAGCCGAATTTGGGGTCAATAAAGTCCATGAAAGATACTGGAAAATATATTGCATCCAGAAAAGATAGTCTAATTTTTGGGGTGGTGGAGTGATCGGATCAAATGAAATGAATTTGAAAATTAAGGCGGAAGAGCTCTTACTGCTACTGGAACCTAATATTGGAACATGGTATACTCTTTGTTTGACGATTTGGGAAGTATGGGTACTGGAAACATATTTGGAGCGGTACGGTATCTACATCTTACACAGAAACAATAGATATTTTACGCTAGAGATAGTAATTGAAGAGTTTCTTGATGAGGAAATCAATTGGTGATTTATGACCATTGGATTTTTTCTTTGGGAATATTTAAAATAAAAAGTTTATGCTGGCAATTTAGAAATAATCTGTATTTTCGAGGAGAACATTATTAATGGTGTTCGTTAAACTAAGGCGAATTTATGTCAAAATATCACCGCAAAAGCTTTTAGACGAATAGAGGTTTGCCGGGTTTCTGCCGATCTACTTCTTGCACAATTAGAGGTGACCTGAGACTAGCAGCCTAAAAAGATCACTAAGTTAATTGCTAAGCAATAAAGAGAAGTAGGATAGCAAAACCACAAAAGGATACTCTTTACCGACAAGAAGATGTTTACAGCAGAAGAGAAGTTTAATGAAAAAAATTATGGAATTAGTCTTCGCCAAACAGATCTTAATCTGTTAAACCATAAAATGTAGTCTATTTGAAAAGAGATTAGTATTTAAAAAAGTCTTTGGTGAAAGCAACTGCTAACTTCTCATTAGGTACTATACATGGAATGATTAACTAAGGAAAATGAAGGCGCGTATTAAAGCCACAAAGAATCATTTTGAGTAAGGTTTGGCGTTTTTAAATTTACTATGTTTCTGTAAGAATAAGCATAAAAAATTGTTGAATGAATTTGCAAATAATGAAATACGCAAAGCGGCTCTCTAGGAAAGTTGTTTTGTGATTGTTTTAACACAATAAAGCTGGTGGCAGATACAGGCGTGTTATTAGTAGAAATACGAAATATAGAAAGGAAAGTTGTGGATGTATATTTAAGATTTAATTAACTAAATATTCGTTACAATAACCTATACTCTGATTGAATACCTAATTATTGGTTATACTATCACAACCGATTATCATTTGGTACCTCGTTAATCAAAAGAATATAATTTTGTAAACAACTTTTCGTTATTATGTCCGGCGCAGTGGTGAGGTTTCCGCGCACTTATGATCCACATACATATAAATATTTCCAAAATTGTGAGTTAGGTGGAGAGGTAATTAATTTTGTGCTGCAATAATAGTACACATTTATCCACGCCCACTATGCTTCAGGCAATGTCTACATTCTCATCACGCATGACAATAAAATTACCATACGCACAATAAATTTTTGAAATTACATTAGTGAGATTACTTTTAAAATGGTGTTTCCGCGAGTTTTACCTCGTTGTTACTTATTCTTTAAAGTTTAGTGCCACTGAACTTTGCGTGCGTATAAATCCTAGACTATGGTTTACTACAAAAAGTTCTTAGTATGCGAAGCGGTAAACATAGTCAAATTGTTGGCAGGTATTAATGCTGCGGTGTGTGTCAAGCTCTGGGGTTTAAATAAACGATACCTATGTGCGATGTTGGTAATATTAATTGTGGGTGAGTAACAGCGCGTTGAAATGCACTTTAGGTATGTAAGAATTAAGCTATTTATTGCTAAAGCATACGCGTTAGCAGTTGAGTAGTGATATGTATGCATAGCTATTTTAAGTATAGAGATTGTTTTTATATAAATATTGTCTAACTCTTCTGTTTAATTAAATGTTTCTAAATTTGTGGTTTTAATCAGGGATCGAATTTACAATTTTTGGCACCTGATGCACGTTCAAAATCCCAATGGTAACATGTTGGTTAAATAACCATTATTATAATGCTGCAATGGTTGAATACACGTTATATGTTATAAAAAAATTAACGGAAAACGGCGTTGCTTGCCATATTAATGTTATAGAATTACGTTTTAGTTATTACATAAACGGTATTTCTAAACAATGTCTGAAACGACGACAGACAGTAACCTTGTTATACATTAATATGGCAATGCCATATAAACGTCATAAATTAACATAGAACTAAACCGTATTTTGCGTAGACACAACGTTGACAAAAAACGTTTAATCAACGTTGAATTAAATAGTATTTCAAGTTTATAATTGCAGAGTTAACAAAGTGTAGCTTTGGTTTATACGTTTGTATTGCTAGTGTATGAAATTATTAGTACATGTAATATCTAAATACAACTTTAGTTTACGTAATTGCTATAACGTGTAAAGAATCTGCTGGTTAATATAGAATTAAAAGCTACTTTCAATTATAGCCAAGTTTCGAAATATTGCTTTTATGGAGATGACAATAAATGTTACCAGATGTCAAATACACAAACGGTTTTCAAATAATAAGTTGGTATTCCGTATGATTATTATCATTTTGACAAATTTTACTAGAAATAGGTTCCTTATACTTATGATGAAGTGATTTTGTATAAATTATGTTTGAATAAAATTACGAGAAACAAATAGAAATAATGTTTAAGTATTTTAAGATTGTTATTGATACGCAATCTGAAAGATAATTTTGGATTATTCATAGTCTAAAATTTGATAGGTGACAGTAATATTTCTGTCACCAAATGTATCGATACAAAGTGCGCTAAATAACTTGGCAATGCACTTAGTTTAAAAAAATCATATTTTACATTCACTCTATACAGTTAATTGCACCATTCCATTTTAGCTGAGTGTCATCTCGACAACGTTAAATTAATGTTGTTTAGGTGATTATATTTTGGAAATGATGATGGTGATCATTTTAATTTTTTTTCGCAGATGGCACCACAGTTTAAGAATGTCGTATGTTGACGAAATACAAATTTATGACATCTTATTACGATCCACTTACATTGCAATAAAAGGAATGTAGTCTATTTTGGTAAAACATCTTTTATGTTCTTGTACAGTACAACGTTGTTATTAAAAATGTTGGTTTGTTTGCCTATTCTTTGTAGGACTATTTGTATCTCTCTTCAATGTTACCAAGGAAAAACGGGGAAGTTTATATTTAAATATAATGTTGTTTTTTTTCTACTTCCATTTTCCTTGACTTTAAAGGTTTGTAGATAACTTAAAATAACGTTGTTTTTGTGTTAATTCTAAACGATTGTATAATATTCCTACGTTATTTAGTAATATGGTTTCAATTACTATATGTTCCAATTAAAGCTGGTATAAGTATTAACATTAAGTTTGAAACATTTCAATTTCTAATTTAAAAGTAATTGTTTTTAGACAAAATAAAAATCAATTTAAATGTTATAAAAATGTTTTCCAAATAGAATATGGTTTCAGTTCTATATGGGATTATTCTTATAAACGTAATTGGTAATTTTTCTGCAAACCTGTGGATTCTCTCTTGTAATTTTTCTAATGTCATTGTTTGTCAATCTAGTGATCGCAAAAGTAAGTATTCAAAAATTGTCATACTGCAGCTATGTAATGAAGTGAAACATGACTCTGATGGAAAACTACTCATTTAGTTTAACAATTTCGGGATGTATGTGTTTTTGTATCTTTTTTAAATTTTAGTGGAATTTTTTAGTTAAAAAGTTAATTTTAAATTTCTAATAACAAATGCAAACAAATGGTAATCTTATTATAAAATGATTACACGATCTGCTTAAAAAAACCGAACTTTAGCTGCCCAAGTTTTTAAGATCTGAACTACATGTTGGTTCTAAGCATCCATTTCTCTTTCATCACTTTCTCCTCATTTTCTCCTCTCTTGTTTGTACCTACTATGTCATATTGAGATCACGTGAGTTTTTAGATTAAGCTAAGGCTTTGAAAAACGGGGATAAGATCACGCCATGAGAAATTTTGCGTCGCTCAGTTATGAAAATTTTGAACAAGGCATACGATAGAAAACACGGCAACTACTTAAAACGAAAAAATAAAAACCTTTGACACAAACAATATATAAACTGGTTCAATGGGTATTGGCGTTTTTGAGAGCGTTATTACGGACATACAAATGAAACGATACATGTCAAAAAAATATGTTTATTGCACATATAATCCAGTTTAACATCAAAAATCATTTTTTGAAAATAACATCTGTTAAATGATCACTACTCTTTTCTAAACATTCATGAAGATGTGACTGAAAACTCGCTGTAAATCGTTGCAGCATTTGCCGGCTTATCGGACTAATTTCGTGAGTAATGTTGATTTTTAAAGCTTGTCGCGTTCAGAAAATGTTTTGCAAAATCTTAGCCTTTAAATAATTCAATAGAGAAAAATCAGGGCTAGTTAAATCCTGTCATATTGGCGGTCAATTTAAGTTACCATGTTGAGATATAAGTCAGAAAAGTTCAGAAAACATATTTCTTGGAACAGCAAGCAAATTCGTGATTCATTTTGCTGGCATCATAACTCCTTATGTTCTATCTTCAGCAGGTAGAAAATGTTGGGGCATATCCAAATTCCGTTGAGAAATTACAGTCACTGTACGGTCATCTTCTTCGAAAAACTACGGGTCCAGTGTTCCAAATGTAGTCGTACCGTACCACACTGTAACTTCTTCGGAATGCAGGGGTTGTTCGTGAACTTGTTGAGGTTGTTCGGCAGCCCAGTACCGAAAATTGTTCCTATTTACAGATGCTAATATGCCGACATACGCCTAGCCACGCATTATTAAATAACGCGAAAGCTGCGTTGATTCAACGACCACATTTCGATGGTTACTAAATAGTATTACATAGGGATTAATTTAGGTCATTGATTACATCCCCCACTTTATTCCTGTTCAAACAGTAGCGTTTTAAAAACCGTCAATACCCATTGCGCCGCCGTTTGTTTGAATGAACCCTATCAATATGAAATTACTTGTTACATGAAACATTTATATTCACATCAACAAATCAATACAGAAGCTACGCCGATGAATAGTATAATTCAGTTATTATTATTATTAAATTGTTTCCTAGGTAATTAAAATGGTAAGTCACAAGCGGTCCTAACAGAAGCAAGTGTGCTTTATATTCATTACTAGTGGATGGATTATGTCAAAGTTAGGCTCGCCAAAGGAGGTAAAATCGGCTTTGGGTTGCGTCGCTAAACCGTGCCCTGTAATACCTTAATGGACTTCATTAGCAGTTGAGACCGTAGTGAAATATGTATTTGGTAAACAATGATAGAGGGCCTCTAGTTAAGCATATAATATGTACACAGCATGTAATCATACAACATGTATATATTGTTACAAAAACGAAGAAAGAAAAATTGTTAAATTCTTTAAAATTTCTTTGAATAAACTACTTGCAAGTTATAAAATATTATCAATTTATAAATTATAACTATGTCTTAACTTGTTACTGAAAGTCTTAACATGGATTTTGTTTGTTTGAATGACATGACAAATGTCAAAATCATAAACTCATTTCTAAATTCTTCTAAACAATCTTCAAGGGAATACTGCCATTGTTCGTGAATCTTATGTCCGTTTTGAAAATACGATTCAACCATGACTGATTTGCGTTGTATAGTAAAAACCATTTTAAATCAATTTGACAGGTTCCTACTAACTATGCATCTGAATGAATACTTTGACAAATCGACAACTAATGCAAATGAAAATAGTTAGAAAAAGTTACGATAACAGTTTTCATTGGCATGAACTACTAGAGGTAAAATTTATTTGAACGCCTTATACAACACTTTTTAAATGTTAAATTTAGACAGTTACGTGTATAAAATGAAAAACAAAAAACTCAACAGTAACACGGATAAGTTACGAGTAGTTGGTCGACCAACCAACAACTCAATGTATAATCTTTGAACAACTGATATCTTTGTTCGTTGAGTGGAGTTAAAAATTCTACGCGCCTTTTTCCAGTTTTCTCTGATATTTTCATTTCATGTAAAATAAAACATTTCTTTCATAAATGTAATCTTTAATATTGTGCTATATCTAGTTCTTTGAACATTACAGGGGATTAGCATTAAAAGATACATGAATTGTTAACGTTTGTTAAAATTCGTATAGTCCAAATCTTATGTTGATGAGCTCGTAATATTCCATATAATTAAGCTCTCGCAGGGTTATGTATGTAGATATCTTATGTTTTAATTCGTAATTAGTATTAGTAAATTGAAGAATAAAACGAGTTACACTCAAAAGTTACCTTTGCATTACTCAAACAAACGTAGTAAATATTTTCCGTGTTGACAAAATGTTTGAATGTACACAATTGCATCCGTTTTGAAGGTAACATTTCAGCTTTCAAGAAAAATACAATTTTACGTATGAAATAGTTTTTCAACGAGAAATTCTAATTACATAGTTTCATCACCAATTGGGCGTTAGTTGATATTTTGCTGTACGGGTGCGTATTTCGTGAATTGTGAATTGTAAATTAAGCCGAATCGCTATAAAGAATCATTCATACCGCACCAACATGAATAACTTAGTCATTCAAGCAATGGATAATTTAAATATTAAATGAAGGAGAGGCCCGCGAGATAATTTGCATACTATATTAACCCCGTCCTTTATTCCCATGTCTATGCAGCTAATTTTGTGGAAAATTAAATCAATGAAAGCATTTCGTTCGGACTATAGTTAAAATATTAACGCCGAATCCAAACGTAGAATTTTTGTGAGCACTGTGAAATGCAGTTTTAATGCAGGTTGAAGGTACTACGAAAGTGCGGCTTTATATTACGGTATTTTGTATTCATTGCATATTAGAATAATTAACTGCGAAATGCGGTTTTCCGAACGGATAGAAGGGCAATGGTAGTGTTTATAATTTTAATAATTTGAAGAGGTGGCTAATAGATAGGATTAAATTCTGATCCAGCATTGTCTCTGGAATGAATTGGATTCATTGAAATCTACCGGTTTGATGCACATAAAGATTTTTTTAATAAAGTACCTATAAAATTTTTTCTTAATTACATGAATAATAAATACGCCATTTTAGTCCGTTAATTGTTTAGTTTGTCATAACTGTTAGTTACCATAAGGAAGCATTTGTATCTCAAAAAACATGTATTAATTGCGAGAACGAATTAGAAAAGTTATGAAATTTTTACATTGTTCGTCGGGGTCTACTATTGAAAATTTACTAGAAAACGAGAGAATCCTTAAGAATCATCGCCTTGGAAGGTAGGTTGATAACAATAGTCATTGTGAGAGCCAGCGCCGCAGGAGCTCTCAAAACCTTAATTTGACATCGTGTCTAGGAATTGCAGCAGTCTCCAATGGATTTTAACTTCCACTTTCATGCGTATGCGATTTATTGAAAGAACTTCAAGTCGATGAAGTATTCCATATAAGGTAGACGTTCATTTAAATGAATTCGTTAACAAACTTCTGATACACTCCCAAAAAGGTGATAGTTTGGTGTGCTATATGGCTGGATAGGAGGAATCATGGACCGTGATTTCTTGAAAATGATCAAGCATAACTGTAACGGTGTTTGCCGTTAAGATGCCATGTTAAGATAATTTTTTTGGTGAAGGAAATTAGATGGTCTGGAAGTAAATGATATGTGGCTTCGACGGCCTGTCACATGTACGTGAAACAATGACATTATTGCAAACAAAGTTCTCATGTCACATCTCGTCACCTTGGAGACCAAAATTGGCCTTCGGGAAGCTGCAATTTAAACCTTCTGGACTTCTTTCTCTGAGATTATCAGGAATATAGAACCGTCCTAAGATGATTCAGCAACGTATGTGAGAAATTGAACGCAATATTCATGAGATTCAGTCGTTTTTGCTGTAAAATGTTTGCCGATTTCTTTTCGAAGGGAGACATATATATGTATTATTAGCAGTAGTATTTTATTTTATGTCTAATATCAATATTTACGCTTTACAAATCAATAGAAATTTTCAAAAATTTCGTTATTTTTTTTTAAACTTACAACTACATCTAAAAAATATTTGTAATTATTTACAAGTGCTAGTTACATGAAGTATTTTCAAACTGTAATTAGGCTAAAGCTACCTTAGCATGATGAAACCTAAATTTATAATGCAGAGCATTGCTTATTTGATGTTGTCAATCATGCAAAAACTTTTTTAAAAAATGTAAGTTAGCCGTAACATGTAAGAATACCTCCCCAATGCAAAGCTGATACTGATTGAATATGTTATTACAATGTTGACATTTTCAGTAGAAAAACAAGATTATAAGAAGCATTTAAATAAATTTTACCTCTAGTAGTCTATTCTAATGAAAACTTTTGTCGTAAGTTGTCGTACTATTTTCAATTGCATTAGTTGTCAATTTCAGTATCCGTTTGACAATATGATCCTACAAAAAGTCTTTTCCTCTATTGGAAGAAGATATGTGAAATCTTACTTGTTTGTTGCAAATAAACGTATTTCATCGGGTTAAAAATGTACGTTTTATGATTTTCACATTTATCATGTTATTCAAGTAGCTTATACCAAACAAAAACTAAGACATAATTATAATTTCAAAGGCCACTTTGAGGTAAAATTTATTTGAACGCATGTTGTATGAAATTTATATGCATTTTTATCTACTGCCCGTAGTTTATACGTACTAATGTTATGTTGTTTGCAGAAAATGGTATTTTTAGCAAGTGTGTGTACAAAAAATAACACATGCAACACATAAATTTAGCTGCATACAGTTTTATAATGTTCCTGTACATCTGCGTAAGTGTATATGTTTTAATTTTGCGTAATTTCATAATATTTTCAATTTAATAATTTTCTACTTCGAAGTATTTTCTTTTTTTATTGATCAACCTATCCACTTTTACTACATTAAACGTCGCACAACTGCCAAATCATGTAGGTAAACTAGTGTTGTCGAAATGGGTGCCTGTAGAATACCGAATGGAGGACGATTTTGATACATTGCGACCGTACGAACACTGGAACCGTTTCAACAGTTATTCTTTTTTATTTGCTAGTAAAAGCTCAGAAAAATGTACTAGTGATACAGTTTTTTTTTGCTAGAACAAGTATTAATGCTAAGGATTAATTGTCATAAGCATGTTTTGTGAGTAGTAACTTAACATATGTAATATATAAACATCATACACTATACTGAAGAAATGTCAGCGACCGCAGCCAATTCTTATACGCTGAGACACAATTTTATTATATTCAGCATTTTCAACAAATAAAGACTAGTTTTGCAATTTAATCTAGAAGAGCAGCAGTTATTAAAGAAAATCAGATAAAATACCAAGTTCTTACTGATTTACAAACTATTTACAACAATTATAAAGGATTAGCTGGCGGGATAGAAAAATCCTATATTATCCTCAGTCAGGTCACTGTAAATAGTGGACGATGCATACTCACACTTACACCCTAGGCAACAAAGAATCTTATTATAGAAATGTTTAATATAGAATTTTTTCGTAGTAAAGTTTAATCACACACAAATTATTTCCCTTTATAGCTTTTCTTTGTAAACAATTTATTTCCCGGATTTTAGTATTAAATTTATACGTAGTACTAGAAGTATATTCGTGTTCTTGTTATTTGCAGTAGAATTCCCTCTTGAGAACTTAACTACGTACATGTGTGATATGTACCGCTATTTTTGCTGGAAAGACAACCTTCAATATTGATTTTGTCTGTGTTGGTTTTCCATCGCCATATTTCACTAGAATATGCAGGACCTGTCTCGGTAAATAAATGATGAGCGGCTATCGATTGATAGTTTTCATAGTAGTGCGTACAGTGTCAATATATTCAAATACAGATATCGAAAATGTCTGAAGCACTATTAACTTATAATAATAGTCTTTTTGATATATATGAGAATATAGATTTATTAAAGATAGATTGAAAATTATTATTTCAAACTGCAAATCAATACTTTTTAACGAATGCAGCTACTACGGATATTAAATATTCTTGTCCAATAATATCGTAAAACTGTTAGCTACGTGATAGTGTATGCTGTTTTCCTTTTTTTTTAATATTTTACCATAAGGGTACATCAACAATACCTAAAAGTTTACGAATTGCCAATGACTAAGCGTTTTTGCATCTTTCTACGAAGCCACAGTGTCACGTCATAAATAGGTACGAAATCATTTTTTAATCCAATGCTGTCAAACTCTGATGGCTAAATTTCATACGATTTTGGGTGGCATACGTGATAAATGCGTTTTATTCTTCCTCATATTATTATCCTACGCTATGGAATTTATTGAATAAATTTTACGATAAATTTAGCACGCAAAGTGACAGGATAGGTAATAGATTATGTTTATTTGTTGCTGATGGCGTTGTGGTTGCTGTTTGATAGAACCCGCATACTATATTTGGTGACAGAATTTGGGGAGGATTAAATAATTCGCATCGAAGCATTTAACTTATAGAGAATGGAAGCGTATTCCGCAATTTGAAATAACAAACGAGGGAAAGTTCAATTAATATAAAAATCAGTGAGGCCGACGTTGAATATGAACTTTCCCTCTTTTACCGTGTCATATTCGCATAAACTTCTGCGTGTTAGAAAAGTAACAAACACGTAAATATTAGAGTCGGCTTGCCTGTAGCAAGTAGGCGAAAAACTTATAATTACGAAAGTTTTCTGTACCAGTTTGTACTAATCAAAGAATTTTTTCTGTTAAATTAGGAGCTATTAATATCCCGGCGCTGTCAGATATTTGACTGTTTGCAATTAACAACGGTTAAACTTCAACTTTGTCTTTTTTGTGGCAGTCTTTTAAACGTATAATTCGTAAAACCCCTAATATTAATCCTTGTCGAGAATTACCCCTGGGAAGAGTCTTATTTTCTGAAAGATTACGGTTTAGATTTGTTTTAACGTTAGTATCTTATTCTCATCTTGTAGGTTATATAAATTTGCTGATATGTATGTAAATGCTCCTTGTGATTTATATGCTTAGTACAATAAGTGAATACTAATTACTTTGAAATTAGCAAGATGAATTTGATAATTTAGTACTGGGTTGTAATTTTAATAGTGGTAATAGTGCTTAAAGACCCTTTCGACAAAATTAAATAATGCAGCTTATATTGCACATACGGTACATGCTCGCTCCAACGCAAATCTATCAGACTCGTCCTTTTCATTCTACATATCTTGACAGTGATAGAAAAAATAGAATCTGTCAAGAGTTAGCAATTTAATCTAATAATCACAGTGTTTCCCAAAAAGAAGCAACGAAGTTGGATAAAAATTGGATGTGGCTGGCATCGTATAGCGCCGGAGTATCACGAAAGACTCCGAGGCTTACGGTCAATTTGCTTTATCCTATCGAAGATAGTAGGTAGAAATTGTCAAGGAAAAATACAACAAACATGTTCCGGCCGGGCCGCCGTAATGCAAAGGAAAAACAAGTGTCTGCGTTCTTGGAAATAATTTGGTGCCGTACGATTCGCAAGTTGCATGTAGAAATTGGATCAGTACCTGAAAATATAAAAAATTACAGCGTCACGAATTTCGCATATACTGACAGAAATGCGAAAATAGTAAGATTACGAAGTTGTTCGCACATACCTTTTTACATACATCATTACGTTCGATGGGACATAAGTTAGATTTTGTTAGTCGAAGCTGAAATGGTGTCATTATGGGTTACCACTAACAAGTTTAAAAATTCGTCAGAATTCTTGAAATGTGCAAATATGTGATGATACTTTGTTTCTTCTTGCGGAAAATATCACAATTGTTAGAGACAAGAACAGAGCATGGACTTCATCTGGTCTTGAACCAAGTAAGACAAAAAATTGAAGAAAGTAAGAACAAATGTAAAACTCTGCTGATTTGATTCTTTTAATGTCAATCGATTTGCCTTCACGAATTCGTGTTATAAAAATAAGCTGTTAACCAGTTTTCTTTCAGTGTGCCTAACATTTACCTGATGGTACACGAAGCAAGAGAGTTACAGCAATAATGGTTTCTCGCCCGCTCTATTCCTCCGGTCTTTCTCTTTACGAATTTTTCTATTTTCAAGAATGAAGAGAACCCGTAGAAGAAATTGCTTTTAGAATATACAAGAAAGGAGAAATAACGTGACGAAAGCACTAAATGCTATTTTTGTGCAAGAGTTCCAGAATAATGTCGAATAACGGAAAATGCAGTGGCATAGATATATTAATCATCAAAGAAGCTGTTATCAGGAAGGTTGAATTTTAAAAATATTTCAACAAATAAATACGATTAATAAAACGAAAATTCTCGTTATTTTTGAGTCCTTCCTCGTACATATCGAACAAACCACAATAAAGTCAACGGTTTAACGTATAGCTGTACCTTAGTGGAGATAGTTTCCGTTGGTTTATGACTTATGAAGTTCTAGAGCAATAAATACTACGCTTAGAGCACCCTAGAGGGCGATAAAGTGTTTGTTGTTTTGTTGCTCCATCATCTGCTTATTTGGAAATTTATATTTGCTTTTATGTTGAACTTTTAGTAAACATTACTTATATTTCCATAATAAACTTTAAGAGAAAATGGCGATGGAAACTATGCAAGGACTTTATTCATTGTCAAAGTATTGATTCATAAGTTACTATTTGGCACTACCTTGCATTTAAAAGTCATAGGCAATGATTTACTTTTAAATAAATGTGATGTACAGTATGAGACAATACAGCAAGATTCAGAGTAACATAAAAGTTGTTGCATCAAAATATATAGACAATAATTTAAAATTATTTTTAAAAGGAGAATCAGAAAACTACATATCACTTTTCTATTTGAAGTGGGATATCCATTTAAAAGGTAGTATACGTTTGGTTTCTAGTGCAAAGTCTATAGTCAGTTTGTATAAAATTACCATTACATAAACCCAACTATTCTTTAAATATTTCCAACCTTTCTCTTAAACAGATTATAATATGCTAAAGCAGAAAAGGCATGCACTGACAGTGCATAGGATAGCTGCACTTGTGAATGATCCCTGGGGCTTACCATGATGTATTAAAAACATATCGAAAATGCCTAGAAAACAATGAGTAGCTGTATTTAGCAACATTATTATATTAATTGGTTTCTAGGCCGTTTTCGATGTTAATGCATGATGGTAACCTAAAGGCATTCGCATGTGCGCGACCCCTACTCACTGTTGGTGTGCACCCTCTTTGGTTTAGCAGTCCATAAGCTGTTCTGGAGAACGGTTTGGAAATTGTATCGCTTATTTTGCTGTGTTAGAATAGTAGTTTAGATACGATGATATTAGCCAAGAAGAATTGCAATGTGTTGCGGAGAAATCGCGCGAAACCGCGTTGATGACGTCGGGTAAGCAGAAATATGTGTGTTGGCGTCTTTTCTATCCTGACATTGTCTTTCCCGTGAATGATTCCATCAACACCGTGAGTAACTGTACTTAGTTGTATTATTATGTTAATTAGGCACGTTCGTATTTATTATTATCTGTACAAATTTGAGTATTGAGAAGTTTACAGCACTTATAAATTTTACATTCTTTTGATTGTTACAGCATAGACATTTCCGCTCAAGATACCATTTGCATAATAGTCACAGCGCTTATAGCAGGCTGTTATTATTTCAAGTGCAATTTCATTGGAGTTATAGATATGGATGTCAGTGTAAGAAGTCAAAAATTTAGTTAATCTAACTGATTTAGATTTTATAAATATAATTACTTTTAATATCTCTGACCATGTGGCTAATTCCAATTCAAACATCATGAATGCTTTCTATGATTTCTATAATAGATATTTTTTATGTATCACCAATAACATTATTTATATTTGAATATGCTTGTACGATTTTAAGTCATTATGACAACCTAAATGTTAGTTACTTTCAGGAGAAGTATGTATTAGCGCTAACGGATTGTGAAGCAAGCTGAAGTTGCGTTCATTCATTTTATCTAAAATAAGAACAAAGCCTAGAATAGTAAAGCCTTTATGTTATGCCACTTTGCAAAATAGTACATCACACCTAAGTGATAATAGCGTATCTTCCTATTGTAAGTAAATAAGGTCTTCTTTCATGTTCATACCTCTTCTGTTTCACCATTCATTGCGTTAAACTAAAAAGTAAAATACCTAGTAAGTAGTACCTAAGTACTATATCAATATGCAAAGTATGCGAGAATAGAATATATCTGGATATGTACGTATATGGCATGTATGTAGGTATACACATGTGGAAACTATTAATTGAGGATGTTAAACATAAATTTCTTCTACATTTGTAACGTACACTACCGTCCCTATTAGTTCGGACACGCAAATAAATTAAAAAAAAAAAAACGAGAAAATATTCAAACTCTATCAAACTCTCCAAAACTTAATTTTATTGCATTTTATTAATAGCGATTAAAATTAAAGCGCATAAGTAAAAAAAAGTAATTCTAACGAAAAATAAACAAAAACGCGCGAAGAACAGCTTTCACAATCCGAAACATCTGCTCCACTAGTTTTTCAATGACTTTATTTGGCATATTAGTCCATTTCTACGGGGGTAGGGCATACTTTTCGGACCCTCCTCTACTATAACAGCCCGATGGGGTTTAGATCGGGGCTTTGCGGCAGCCATGTCATTATTTGTAAAGTGTCATTATCGTGTTCTATTTGTGGCGATGAGGATTATTCTGAAAATTACTATATTGAGTCATAAAGTATAACAAGTTTTTAATTGATTTTCTCTGAAGCTTGCCTGTAAAATTAATAAACTATAAACTTCATAAAGGATTTATATCATTGTATTTTCTTTTAATAGAGTTTACAACATTTTATTGGGTGTCCGAATTAGTATGGACTTTAGTGTATATGGTTTGTTCGTATACCTACACTGTTGTTGGTATAGTGGGATCATGGAGTAGAAAAAGTAAAATATGTAAATATTTGTTGTAGCTCCATGAATATATAATTCACTAACACTTTGCGTTATTCATAAAACCATTAACTAATTTTTACGTTTCAACGTTGGAACGCTATTGCAGAAATTGTCAGTATCCATGCATACTCCCAGATCCACCTTGTTGCAGTGTTACAAAAAAAAAAGAAAGAGTACAGTGCTACTTCATTTACTCAGCATACGTATACAGCGAAAAGGAGGCAGAGTTTTAATACTTAATCAATACTTTGTCGTAAAGAAGCATTGTGTTTTCTACTTTTCGCATTCCATAGTAATTTCGGCAACGAAATTATGTTAATTACAGCACATGGACGTAAAATTTTCGATGAAGATATTTAGCTTGTTTTAGTTGCAAACAAAGGAAAGCGAGAGAAAGAAAGAAAGAAGAAACAAATGCATGAAAAGCGGGTATGCTCTTAATATAGAACGTCAAATATTTGGTTTCCGGATTCCTGTTATGAAATGCTGTTCGCTCGCGATTCCTTTTTCGTGAGTAATGAGATTTTGTAATGGGATTTTAAGTTGCCCGTCTTTGTAGGAAAACGCTGTTCAAACTGAACTGTCTCCTAAATATAATCTTTTTATAAATTTCGAGTTTGTAAGATATTTTGCGCGTTTGATAATATTTCGTGTCTAGCTTTATCCTATTAGGTAATTAATATTCCTTCGTTACTTGCAAGGATGTAGCTGTTATTATAATCATTCAAAATTGACCTTAGCGAAAGCCACGGTAAACACAAGATTGTGTTTCTTTTATACGAGGGCTGTTTTCTTTTCAACCTCCGTTCATGCCTGTAAACAGCCACGCGAGCGATGGGAGACGGGAATATCTAGAAGGTGACACTATAATATCTGCCACACATGGCGTAATGACATTGTACGTCGTTATGCCATTTTCGGCTGACTTGCAGGCACATAAACATGGCTGCTACAATTGGTTCTCCCGGCAAGTGCGAGTTGCGCAGTGTAATTCGATTCCTTCAAGAAGAAGGGAATAGTGCAGCTGAAAACCAACGAAGAATGAGCCGGAGAGCCATTAGAAACAAAAAAAAGAGGCATACTGACTTTTGGAATTCTTCTCATTCATGACAATGCTCGCTCTCACACTGGTGCTGTAACCTAAGGATTTATTGAACGATTTTGAGCGCCCGCTGTATAGCTCCAACTTAGCGTCAAACTATTTCCGTCTCTTTCGTGAACTGAAAAAATGTGTGGGAGAGCAAAGCGTCTAGAGTACAGAGGAAATTCAAAGCAACGTTGCGGACCATCTCAACTCACTGGTGACAATACTCTATGCAGAGAGAACTAGAAGGCTCGTCCATAGATATGACAAATCCATCAATATTCACGGTGATTATGTGGAAAAGTAACTCTGTTTGTACATAACTTTTGATAATAAATTCATTTTGTTATTTGCTTTTGTCTTGTTTTTATGAGCTATCAGAAGTTGACAAAAACAGCCCTCGTATAAGGTTAGGAAGGATATCACGAATCAATGTTATGTAAGGGCTTGATACATACTTTGTTTTCAATTGGATTTTCAAATATAATTGCACGTTGATAGAAAATTTCTTCGATTAAGAAAAAAGATGTAAGATTTATTTGAATCTATGGAAAATATCATTTGTTTTAAAGACACATTTTCTAGTCAGAAGAAATAATTTTATTAAAGCAAAGCAGGTACTATTTCACTGAAACAAGAGCTATATTCCACTTGAAATTGGATTCTTTTTTTAGTAGACAAAAACCATTAGTTGAAACAGAGAAACGCGGTTTTTAGGATTGACACGTTTGTTGTTGAGTAATACAGTTTGATTATTATTCAATTAAAATATTTTTATATAGTATTTATATGATAGTGCATTGTGGGCTGTATAATAGAAAATGCAGTTCGGCGGGACTTATTCATACCTTGTCCCTTTTTCGATATAGGATAGTATACGGTTTCATGTTGATGCTTTTATAATTTTGGTATCATCTCGAAGCCTTGTCTGTTTTTCCTTGCTGCAATAATGCCTTGTATTCGCTCCAAGAATATTTTCTTTATTTGATTCAAGGAATTTGGTTACAATTTAATTGGAAATACCTTCTTTCATCGTGCTATTTCACGATTATTCCCATTTCTGGCAAAGCATTAATTCTTGTCTTCTTTTGCGCCGTTATGTCCTTTTTCTCATTCATAACAATAGCGATTTCAAAATCTCTTATCATAAAATAAAATTAAAGTCGCAGCTTAGCATAACATTATTTTAATTTTTCATACTAAATTCATATTTCTATAGCTAACCAACTAGAACTTGAACTTATTTCACTTTACCACATATATTTCACCACACTAATGAGTCCAGTTTTCCAAAGTGTGCGCAAAGTACGTAAAATACTGAAAACATATTTTACGCAATATCAAATGAATTATAACAGATCATAAGATTTCTTACAGTAATACATGCATACGAATAGCAAACATAATACGGTCGAAGAATTGAGTTACCATTGCTTTAGCATTGCTTTCAATTATTTAGGAGATCTCAAGTTTAGTATGCATTTCAATAAACTCTATATGGCCTGATCGTGAGACAATGATCAAACTGTTACAAATACACGTTCCTATAACCACGGCTGTTTATTAACTGATAATAATAACAATAATAAGAATCGTATTAATTATAATGATAATGACAATCTAATGATAAGGATAATGATCTTAAATAGTGTAACTTGTACTCCACATTACTTCGTCGGTTTTAGTGTCAAATATACTAATGTGTGCGATTGCGATGGTCTTCTTAAAAATGCAGAATAATTAATAGAGTAAAATGCGTAAATTTTACAGCTTACTTCATCATATTTACGCGTATCGAATTGCAGACTGTGTATATTTCAAAATACCTTGCATGGATTTTCAACGCATTTTGTTTAAGTATATGTAATTATAAATCGTTTGACATATAATTATTGAAAAGGCAAAGAATACTTTCCATTAGTTATGCTTTAAATAATTTTCTTAAAAATCCGACTTTTTCTAACTTCAAATCGTTTTCTCCTTACAAGACTTTTAAGGCGGTTTTAAATGTATAATTTTGTCGTTAAACGTCATTCGGAAAAGTTTTTCTACCGTAATTACGTATCGAGACAGGTTTTCTTCATCTACAAATTTCGAATATGGCGAGAGACGACCGCAGATGCGTTCATTAAATTGGATACGGAACACGTAATTGGAATATTTGTCGATAATAACGGAGGAACTAAATTATTCTGTGTAAGGGAATAGTCAGTGAGGCTATTATGCAAGTTGGAGAGGTGGAAAAAGGGCCGCGTTACAAGTGGAGGTGAGGAATATAATGGAGACATGAAATCTTCATTTTCCAAGAACTATCACCGAGAAACATAATTTATGGAATAAACAAAGGAATTGTAAATGTCTGTATTAATTAAAAAACCGCTTATATTTTTAACCGCTATTAAATAAAAAAGTGCACTTATGAACTGTGTTGATAACTGGTGGAGTACAAAATTTTACTCAAAAGAATTATATTTACATTTACAATAACGAAACAAGTTTAATGAAAAAAAAAACAAGCACGTATGCTGAAAATTATAATTCCAAAACGATTATATTAAAGAATTTAGGCATCATTTTTACCAATTTATTTAGTGTTTCTGTCTTAAATTTTAATTCATCCATTACGAACGAACTCCCAGAAAGGCTTTCCTGAATTTGGACTCCGCTGATGTAATTTTCAGGCCAGTTCGTGCCACTGTTTATGTATAGGATTCAGATCCGGTGATTATACGGGTTAGACCATATTTTTGATAACATTCTCTTCTTCTTTCTGTTGTAAAATTTTTTGTCTAACTTTGAAGAGTGTTTGAGGCGATCCTTATGCTGTTCAAACCAGACAGAATTATGCACAGGTTTATAATTATTTTTCGCACAAAAGAGCATTTGTGCAATCTTCTTCGGTTCAATGTTCGGCTATGTTCCAAAGTCCAAATAAGTATTTTGCTATATTCTTTTAAGTAGTAATGGTTTTATAGTAGTGGTGCTTTTCTCTAAGCCCACTGGTTTTATAGTTTCTCAATGCATTTTGCTTATTTTAAATGTATCATTTATTTCTAACTTCATTATGAGGAGTAATTATGGCATAGCATTCATTTTTCGTCACCTTCTTATTTTTAATAGAACTGCGAATAACGAACGATAACAGTTAAGATGCTATTAAACTAAACTACCATCTAAAGATCATGCAACTGAAAAAATTATAAAAGTGATTAAAAATATTTCTTAGGATCACATACTTATAGTAATATGATTATTAAATTAAAATTAGACAAGTAAACGCTTTCATTAAAATTTCTAAGAACGTATGTTCGTGTTAAAAAAAAGAATGTTTATATCAGCTAATGGGGCGCCTACAGTTTTTGTAATTTTAGATATATTACTATACCATATATTAAAACTACAATCATATTACCATAATATTGATTTTTTGATTATTTTGTCATTCCTAGATGTGTTCAAGTAGTTTATTTTCGTTTGGTACACTGATTTCTTTCGAATTTACATTTGTATTTTATATCAAATTTATATGAAGTAATAATTTATTCAGAAGGCTTTCCATTTCCAATGTTCTGTTAATATTACCTTTGAACTCCTATCTTGTGTTTGTTAATAAAATGTACATAAACGTACAAAATAATATTCTAGTCTTGCGTTTTTCTAACATACGCAACATCTATCTTGTGAACATGTTTTAATTATATGATTGGTTTAATTGTACCTTGTCTCCTTTCTATTTAAAATTCGTAAACATAAGAAAGAATTATTTAGTGGAAATGAGGCAACATAGTTGTATCAAATATAGCGATTTATACTTGATTTTTTTTGGAAATTTAGTGAAGTGTCTCATAGCCAAATATGTAAAAGGTATTTTTAAATAGACACGAATACAAAATTTCGCATCAAAATTAGATTTTTAAGAACTTTTTTGCCAAAATATTACCTCATAAAGTTACTATGTATAACTTCGTGGTTCGTATCGTTGCACTATGCATCCCTACGGTAGCAGAAAAACTATTATTAACACTGATTAAGTACTTCGTGGAATAGAACACAGTAATGCATATAACATGCGCTTAAAATACCTTCGTTTAGATTATGTATCGGTATATATATAGATGAAGAAGACGGAGAGGTATAAATTATACACCACATTAAACTTTGTTATTTATAATTCAGCCTAAAACCTACTGGGACACCTGCGAATATACATCATATAGCCCACCGTGTAAACTTTATGCTAGCGCGAAACACAACTGGCAACGAAAAAAACGTGATAATAGAAGTTATATATCGCAATTTCGTTGCCTTTTCTCCGAGGCTACGTGAAGAGGCAGGATGTGGCGGGTTTATTTTAATAAGCCCGCTATTTATAAAGTTTTGATATGAACCTTTCTTCTCTCTTTCTCGCCTGATGCCGTGACGAGTTTTTTCTCAAATGTAAAGGTACAGCGACATACGAAATAAATTTTAATATTTTATGTTTTGAATGTTCAATAAAGTTTTGAAGTTATTTTGCCTTAACGAGGCAGGTCTTGCATTTCGACTTTTCGGTATCATTGAATTCCGCGAATAATATAAATAGATATGTTTAACTGCGTACCAGAGCTGAAGAGTTTGTAGGCTGACGACGGATGCAGTTTCAGAGTGGTGCGGCAAATAGGAAAGTGTTTCGGCATTTGATTGTCAACATGTTATATTGCTATGCTGTACTAGTTCTGCTTTGACGGCTGTTTACTTATGAAAGTGTCAGGGCTTTTGACGAAATGTGTAAATTGCAAAAAGGCGTGAGTCCTTTGGACAAATTAAAGCACGCTTATTTAATTAAGAAAAAAATAAGATTCGGCAAACTTTAATTTTTGGTTTTGCCATAAAGTGACATAGTAATTTTAATAGAAGACACAGACGTTTATACTAAAAGATACATGAGAGAAGTTAGCTCTAATTCCCTACAACATAAGTTTATAATTCTTTCAAATTCTTACAACTAAAAATGTGATGAAATATTATATTGTCTTTTAACAACATCCACGGTATCCCTTGAAGTAATCTGCTTATATAACAGAACCTCATTTTCCCTGGTACCGCGTTTTCATTCACATATTGTATTGGGGGAAATGTTTATCGTACTGTACATTTCAAGTCATATAGCAATTAACGCCGTGGAATGTTTGAATTATATCCATTACTGAAGTTTATTATAATTTCCTGATTTTTTATTTCCCAAAAAACTAATGAAAACTTGCACCATGAACACTCACGCGGTTTTTTATCGCGCTGTTAATATTTCTCATATTTGAATTTACACAATCCGTCACTTTTGAGAATCGTTCTTTACGATATCGAAAACCGTCACCTTCACCGTGTAACATTTTAACAAAGTCTTTCATGAGCTCCAGCTTTATGTGTAGAGATGTTATTATTATCTTTTTTCAGTAATGGCTAGCGTCGTACATTGACTTCTTCTGGTATGAAGTCCCTTTGCGATGGTATCATCTGCCCAATGCCAATGGTGTTTCCTGCTGCTAAAAATAAGTGCAATAATTTTAAAATCTGCACAAATATTCTGGCGATTTGTTTTCCTATGTTCTTTAACAAAGTTTTCAGGTTTGAAAAGCTTTCTTGATAGAAATACCATAACCTATTGGAATGGAAGAGTAAAGGTTTCTATAATGGAACAAAACTTAATATCAAGCTAGTGTTTGATGAATGATCTCCTCCAACTGAGCTCGTGATGTATTTTGAAAGCTACAAAACCTTTATAAACATCACTGTAGCAGATCAAATAGCTGCCATGCTATAGAAATTAACGAGATTATCATATGTTCGAAAGATATTAATTCGCATTTCTATAGCTCAGAGATTCCATTGTTATAGTCGCGATCTATTGTATTGCTTGTAATTTTGATAGGTTCAAACCTACACCGAGCTATTTAATTTATACTGAACGATCTGATCGAGATGGAATAAAGTCAGGATCTGCTCAGTATTCCACACTTTCGGAGTTAGTTTTATTATCCGTTACAGCTTGACTCTCCTTGGTTTCTTTGTCAGTTGGCGGCTGAGGAACTGAATAAACCGGATAACTGTTATTCTGTACTTATACAAAGAACTGTAACAATTACAAAAACATTGTGCTTATCAATTTGCTAACAAAGATAACTATCGTAAATCATAAAACTTAAAATTGCAATTCGCTAATGTACTCCAAAGTACTGTTGCTGAACTTATAGCAGATTTGTGAACATGTCGGTCAAGTTCTTACCACAAACCGAGTTTCAGACGAGATGCGATTCCTCTCCAAAATCAACCTATAACCTTCTTTTCTAAGGATACCATCTACTTTGATCAAATCGCCCACAGAAGTACTGCCAAAACAACCCCAAATTGTGACTGATCCCCCTCCATGTTGCTCCATTATGCTATATTGCCCATGTCATCTATTTTCATATTTTATGATGGCCGTGATAAACATGCTAATCCGTTTACCTGAACGTGCTTAATCCGCAAAAAAAGTCAATATCGATATCTTGACGCCAGCCGGCTCAGAATATTACAGAGGAATTATAATCTATCTCATATTTGCAGTTTAATAAGACAAATATTTTGAGAGGGATAAAAAAATAGTTTCGTACAATAAGCTTCAATTATGCAGGTGGGTAAACTTATGGCCGGCAGTGTATATGCAGATAACTAATTTATGATGGCATTAAAATTGTATTTTTTATTTTGCCTTATTTAATTTTATAGAAATTGCATACCGTAAATTAATTTTATTTTTAAGTGGCTCATTTTGAAGGAAGTTAGGTGCATACAAGCAAGTTACAAGCAAACATATAGCGGCTTCCTGCATTTTATTTTCAAAAAAATAGTTGCTGCATTAAAGTAGATTTACTTTGTATTTACCTATGTTGCTGAGAGGTGGCGTAATATTTAAACTCAGGAGCTGTAATTGAGTAATTTAGCTATTCATCGTAATTGCTATTTACGATTTGTGTTCCAGTCAGATTACGTTGTAGCTGAAATTGCAAGTGATTTTTCAATATCAGCGATTCCCTGCTTCGTGAAATTTCGCTGATTACCGTTAGTTACCATTACGGTTATTGAAAAAAAATATGTCAATAAAATTTTTATCTCAATTAAGAAGTTTTGGTAGTTGCAAATGATATATGGATGTGAATTAAGGATTGTATCGCAGATGCAATGGTTTTTAGTTTATTTAATTAGTGCCCGAGAACAGTGGTAAATGGCATTCTTTGTTATACCTATCACACCTTGTTCCTATCTTGCCAACAGATTCAAAAATCGGGCTTAACTTTTGTGACCCAATAATTGACACCTTACGAAGTGTGCAGTTGTGGTTTATGAATTTGTTTTTGAAGTATTTGCATTTTATTTCAAACTTCAAACAGTAAATCTGGCAGAAAGTAGTTATCACCTTTAATAGAAAGACAGTAAAGTCTTTAACTTTTTCTTCTATCCTTCTCCGATAAAGCTGTAATAGAGCGTACGTTTTCATTTTAATAAATGTTTACTCCACGTAATTTATAAAATAAAACTTGACGCTCCAAGGTATACTAAAACGACTCAAATAAATGGTAAAGTTAATCCTAACTGTCTTGACTCTAAGCTCTAGCGTAAGTTTGAGACAGGTCACGTTATCGTCGAGGGGCGAGAAAATCGTAAAGATCCGTTAAAACTCATTTCAGTACCGTTTCCAAACGTAAACTTTACCGGTGGCGCAAAGTACGGACGGCCTTTTCACGAAGCCTAGGTGCCCGGAAAAAAGTATCAATGCGTACTTTCCTCCGCCCGTGAAATAAGGGTTTATTGATCGGGCAAGTTCGGGCCAACTCGGAGCATATCGTTTAAGCTCCACGATAGCTATTCCTTTCGGATATTATAAGCTTCCGACCATCAAATCACATTATTTCATAGCCTCCATTAGTCGCATGTATTGAAGCAAGCTTATCGGTTTCGATTTCAATAGAAACTATTAAAATTAGTTTATTTTTATCTTTACGTGTTTTCGTGCTTGCGGGTCATTTCTACATAGAAGGTGCCTATTTTTTGCTTCATTTATAAACCACCGGTTATAATTTATTAAAAGAAATTAAGAACTTAATATAATAGTAATAAAAAAAAGATTAAATGAAGTTGCAAGTGAGGAAGGGGATAAGGAGAATTAGCTATTTCTTTACGTATACATTATTCAAACTACTTTTAATTAAATGTAGAAAGGTACAAAACCTATTTAATGCCAAGAAGATTATAAACGACTACCAAAAAATGTATATGGACATCCAATAAAATTTTAATTTTAAATAGTTTGTATGACTATTGCGCAAGCTTGAAGATTAGAATTAAACTACGATCATCTTAAGCAGACGACTTTCTCCTTCTATATGAAATAAGAAAAGAATATCAAAATTCGTAGAATTAAATTACATTTTGTTTCTGTGTACTGATTTTTCGCAATCGCCTAGCTAAATTGATAATATTATATAATTAAACGATTGTCTTTCTTTAACCCAAAGGAAATAACTAGCACAGAGCGAAGACGATAGCAGAAAGAGGAAAAAGATAATTAAAGGAAGATTGAAAAAGCATTCTCTTACCTTTCTTCCCCATAGAAACATTCGTTGTCGTGCGTCAGCAATATTTTCTCGGCAACTTGAAAAAAGAAAACTCAATTTCAGATTTCGCTACTTCATGTTGTTTATTGATAGAAAGGAAGGGTATTTAAAAAATATACATGTCTCACTTTATACAAGTGAGAAATATATACACATGTCTTCGTTTGAGGTTGCTTCTTTAGTGAACAGTTCCTTAATTATTGTAGTATAGTATAACAAAGGATTTATGGGAAAATAGAACAGAATTTAATTATCTATAAATTTTCTGTGTTATCTTCTATCTTAATGATATTTACAGGGAACCAATCTCTATATTTGAATAATGTTCGGACAGAAGTTTACTGGGTATGTCTCAGAATTAATCAGAATGATTGGTTTTAGAATGTTTAATTGAATGTGTTGTATCTACAATTTAATATTGCTTCTTTGGAATGCACACAGCGTCTTCAGAGAGTTTTCCATTCCTGGTGACAATTCTAAGAGTCTTGTTCCATTAGGCTGTTTAGAACCTGTATCGTGACTCTTTGAATGTTGTTTATTGTTTCTTAATGAGAACGTTTCAGTTTTCGCTTAAGAATTGGAAAAAGAAAATAATCACTTGGAAACATATCTGGATTGTAGGGCAGATGTGGGAGCGCTGGAATGTTTTTCTTCTGTTAAAAATTCTCTAATCGACATTGAGCTGTGACTGGAGGCTATATCATGATGCATTCTGGTGGAATTCTCCACGAAGAATTCGTACGGCAAGGTCAAAATTTTTATCGTGAGATCCTTGAACGTTTGCGGAAAAGGGTTTTGCGTGTGCGACCTGACATTATCATCTCGTGGATCTGGCATTACGATAATGACGCCAGTTATGGCTATTTTTGGAAATATTTAGAGAATTTTTGGTAGAAAAATATTCTAGTTCTCCTACACTCACCCTGCAATTCAGACATGACTCCGTTTTTATTTTCTTTCTCCAACGCTTAAACAGAAACTGAAAGGTCTCCATTACGGAATAATAAACAATATGCAGGTTCTAAACAGCCTAACGGAAAAAAACACTTCCAAAATTGTTAACAGGAATGGAAAACTCGCTGAAGATGGTGTGTGCATTCCAAAAGGACATACTTTGAAGGAGCAATATTAAATTGTGGATATATTCAATTAAACGCTTTAAAACTATTCATTCTCATTAATTTTGAGACATACCTCATATACGTCATTACAATGATATGCATTAACTGTTAACTTATTGTTCGTATTAATTTCATCATAAAAACTTGAAGTGAGAAATATTTTGGAAGCTGTATTTCTAGATTGTGCTTACAGGTATTAAAAGCCAGGAATAAATTAGTGCTGTACTACTATTGCAAACTTTAGTTTAATTTTTACGTAGTTGCCTTCGTTAATTAACTATAATAATAAATGAATAGGTTGGTACCTTTGGTAAAAGGTGAATTCATAGGAAACATGCATACACACAAGAGAACCAGGTACATATATATTATAGTATCAAAGCATGATCCTTTGTAGATAAAAACTATATAAAGATGATTTGTCAGTAAAGTGACTTTTGAATGAAGTACACATTTTAGCGTAACTGTTCAGCATAATTCTCGTCCAATTCTATACACTTAACTTTGCGCCTTTTAAATTTTCTAAGCCATTCGAAAAGTAGTCTTTCGGAAACTCGTCAAAACAAGCATTGGTTTCGGTTATCACCTCCACATTTGTACCAAATCTCTCCGTCAAGTTTTGTAACAAGAAAAAAATATGCGGAGCTAGAGTTGGTGGGCAGGATGGATGAGGTAGTAATTTATATGCTAATTTGATAAACTTAGCTGTTGAAATAACGCATAAATGGCAGGCGGCGTCATTCTGAATAAACCGTTTTCTTCAGTTACTGCTGGCTACTTTCATGTTATTATCAAAGAATTTAAGTTCTTTTTATTGGTGTATCTTTTACTGTATTTTTTAGTTTCGCTCCTTGTTTTTATTGGGAATTTCTAGTCAGGTAAAATAATCTATTCTAATTATTCCATACAATTTTATTTTAATTGAGAGGAGTTGCGGGGTTGTATTACCTCTTCTTCAAGGCAATAATGGTAATAGAAACGTAATTAATTTACGTATTTTAGTTTTTAGGAAAACCCCAAATATTATTTAAGAGTGTTACATAACAGCCACAAGCACGTTAAAATCATATCAAAACTATTCTAGACCTTAGACTAACTTACGTTTTAGTGCTTATAATAGTAGTGTATAGGGGCCGTTACTCAACGGTACATGACATCAATTCCAGGGAAGGATCGAGGAGTAAGTAATAAACATATTGTAACTGAATTACACAATTGATTATGGTATTACTGCGTCCAACTTCGAATTACATTATTTGTCTAACTCCGGTCCTGGAATGCCGATCGCCAAATCTGTGATTCTTAAGCTAATAATTTATTAGCTTTAGAATCATTTGATAGTGCTGATTGCATTTTTCTCAATAGAAACGAATCAATAGAATCGATTGCTGTGGGCCTCAATCCATTATTTCCGTTTTATGTACGAAATGAAGGTTTAGTTCAGCTAAAAATAGTTGCTACGTACATTTCCAACTTCCCAGGACACTCCTGCACAATTTCGATTCTGAAATTGTAGGTCAAACAAACAGTACGCAAAATTAAAAGTTAAACCGCCATTATTAGCTTTAGGATTATTTTATGGCTTCTTTATGAGTTATGTAATGATTCGTTCGATTTTTTTTTAATGAATGTTAATATGCAGAATCGCTTGCCGTAAGCTACAATCAATTATCTCCTTCATTTTTTGAATTGATCTTATATCTGAACATTTTGTAGTGATAATAATAATTTATTCATTGCTTTTGCATCTGTGTACTTAGTCCAAAAACGTAAACAAAAAGCAAAAGCTGACATACAGTTGGAGAAACTAGAACAATTACTACATTATTAATTATTATTAAAGTAAGTAATAAACGGCTAATACGTCGGTTGTAGTTTTTTTTTATATAGAAACGAATTCGCACAATCGATTGCTATGAGCGCCAATCAACAATTGTCTTCACGTCTTTAAATTGATTTTGAGCGCAGAATTTACAAAATACATTTCAGATTTCTTGGACACTTTCCGATAGTTTTGCTTCAGGAATTATAGATCGGGGAATGTGCAACAAAACCTTGCGCGAAATCAAAGTATAAACCGTTATTATTAGCTTTAGGATCATTTAATCGCTTCTTTATGCATTCGCTGCATTTTTCTTGGTAGAAACAGATCCGTAGAAACGATTGATGTAAGATTCAATCAATTATCTGCGTCTATCTTTTCAAATTAATCCTATGTTTCAACATTTTATAATAATAGTAATAATATGTCCGTTACTTTTACATAAGTGTGTATGCAAAAGCTTATTAATTATTACGTCCAAGTCCGGTCCTGGAATATACCTCTGAATGACGATCCCTAGTAATGTATTATTCTTGTTCAAAATATTTAGAATATTATTTGTTGAATGAAAATGAAAATGAAACATTCAACTGAATTTGTGTTTTGACAATCTCAGTTAAAACAAACAATGTTACCAGGTTGCTAATGTAATCAACTTCATGGTTGCAATAATATGAAACCTAGCACTGGTGAACACTTAACTTTGGGTACGAAGTATATCCTAAACAAGGTAGAGGCACGGAACTTTACATATGCACATACAAAGTATTTAAACGCGCGGTATTTAGTTCGTATACTTTTCGGGGCTCAGATTTAGTACACGAACAAAACATGAGATCGGGATCATTATTCCGTTATAAAATATACACAAAAGATTATTTTTGGTAATCTGAAGTGCCCTTGTTGCTTAATTAATAACAGTATTATGCCAAAACAAATAAAGTAACGTAACCGATGTACATCCAGGAGTGTGCATAACAAATGTATGTGTAATCGTGCAAGCAGAAATCAAAATGAAATATTATTATCCGGGAAAGTTAACCCCTCCCTTTGGAAGTTGGCGCAAATTCCTTCTACATAAACAAACGCGTAGAATAACACACGCGGTAGCTCTGAAAACATTTATACAGTTCTACTTTGTTGTATAGGTGATTCATTAAGCCATACCAAAAATTTAAAGTAAGAGCCCTGAATCGTTGGTCGTGCAATTGTGAAATATCCTCAAAATATACCTACCTTGATCAAGATGTACGGGAGCAATTTAAATAGCCGAGCAAATTCGCCCGTTTCGCTCACCAAATTAAAACAAAAGGAATGATTTATAAAGCGGAAGAAGGTAATAAAAAGAGGGGTGCACATCAACAAGCCGGGCGGTATTCTTATTCCGAGAACACGTTCGAATGTGAGGGCTCCCACAAAAAATGTTCCAAAAATAAATACAGTTGATGAATTCGCGAAATATTTCAGATTGGTTGTTTTTCAGAGAACTCGATATCTATGTAAAGATACTAAATTCGAAGTTGGAATTTGTAGAATACATCTTTGTACGGTTTAAATCTTTGCACCTATTAAAAATTGTGCTTTGTGACTGATTTCCTATTTAATTTCAGAAAATGTCTATGAAATTAGGACAATTACATATAATACGTTAGTAAGAAAGAAATTTAAATGCTGCTGTGCATGTAGAAGTTGTCGTAATGGATACTATCTACGACGGATGCCTGACATTCAAGCCAAAATTACGCTAACATTTATAATTACTGAATACAACACATTCAATAAAAAAGCTACATACTTTTGTTTATTTTTCGACATAATCTCCATAAAAGTTGAGACATTTATCTCAGCGTGATACTGGTTTGAATTATCCTTCACGATACTTGAAATAGTCCACAATGGTGTTTTTCTACATCCTTAAATTAATCTTTAAAATTCCGAATAAATGACAATTTTAGGTCGCTATATGGAGGATGTTGCAGTACCTCTTAATTTCGTTGCATCAATCATATTTTGGTTTCGTTTGACGTGTAGGGTGTTGCACCATCGTACAAACGTGCAATTTACACAGCAGTAGGTCTGTAGTACCGCAGACTACAGTGGCGATGGTTTTGTGTGGAGGTGGCTGGGTTTTGAATTTTTTCATAACTGGGCTTTTCTTCGTTTCTGGGTTAAATTTATAAATCATCTTCCGTAATGGTGCCTATAAGGAAAGATTTACATTCTAGGGGTATCAGATGAGTAAATAAATCACATATTTAATTGATGAGCTGAAGCATAGCTCAGTTCACATCGTTATGAGACCTCCTTGGTCTACCTCCTTTTCCCCATTCACCTGCGTTTCTTCATCTTTAAATTTTTGATAACAAATGCCGACATCTTTTCTATTGCAAAAATTCGGGCTATATAATCTGCGATAAATTTTGCTTCGACTAAGCCTTTCGGCTTGCAGAAATCTGATAACTTCACGTTTTCATACGTCGGATGCTTTTCAATTGCATACATCATATTTGTTTACTGGAAGCTAAAATTGAATCTTGGACAAAAGTATGGCCCAGATTGTACTTTTATAATAAAAATTTGGAACTTGGAATATTTTATTATTCAACGTAGCCCCCTCTTAAATCAACACTTTTCAAAATCTTTCTCAAAATGATATACGGCTTCTCTTACCTCCTCGTTACACAAGAATTTATTCTTATGTCCTTTTCTTCAATCGAAGGAATTTAATCTGGAAAATAATCTGATTGTTTCAGAAATTTGTACCCCAAATTCTGAATTGAGTGCAGTAAGTGTGAGTGTGAGTAAGCTTCTAATTGATCATATAAACAATGTGAGCAGATATGTGATATCTCAAGTAGCAGATCTCAGTACAAGGTCTTGGAGCAAACAATAGATCCTCCAAATGACACTATACACAATTTTAACGCACTCGTAGTTAGTAATTTTGAAAAAAATATCACGTTTAACTGTTTTGTTTGAAGCAAAGCCAGCAAATTCTTGAACTCAAACATTCTTGGGCCTTGAAATACTGTTCACTCTATGGTCACAACACGGTCGAAAAGTCTGCATTTCTTTCTATTTCTCCCAAATTAACCAAATTCTTCGGAAATTAATTAATATCCTGTAAATCCAAATATTTATTCGTGATTAGTATTTTACTTACATAACGTACTTGCGATAGCGATTAAATAGGTAGCTCATCAGGTTCTCACGCCTTTAACAAATTAATGTCTCATGGGGTTCTTCGATGTAGTAATCAAAGTTATCACGTGGAGATGGATAACAAAATTTTGTATTATATGTATTTATGCAGTGACGCACAGAGATCAAATTATTCTGCTCGAATAAGAATAGCTTAAATACTTTTCATTCTCATATGCAGAGACAAAAAACGATTGATATGTGTCGCTATACACTAAGAACATGCTGCATAACAATGATAATCATCAGCAAATAGTAGACAAAATAATTGTGCTTAGTAAAATTTTACGAGATTATTTATCAACACGATGTGTCTTCCAAAAATATGGATTTCTCTAAAACAGTTAACGCGACGTTGAAAAGTAAAACTAACATATAGAAACAGATACAACAATAGGAGAGAATGTGTAATAATTGATGTAGGTATTAAGTAGGTGTGTTGGATACGTGGAATATACTGTTGATATAATTTTATTAAATTCGTAATTTCAGATGTGCTAATCATTTTTGCCTCTAGTGTATAAGCAAATAATAATACTTCTTTTCTTTCAACCCCGTGAAATTGCATAGCTAGTTTTAAAAAGTATTTCCATTTAAAAAAAAGTACTATTTCGTAGAAGAAATTTGAGGCATCTGTAATAAATACTTTCGAATTTTAATACAAAAAAATGGTATTCAACATAAAACACTGCATTTTATTCAAAAATGTGTCCAAATACTGGCGTGGCATGCATTTGGAGTATTTCTATATATTATTGTATTTATATTGTTATAATAACATTATAATCATATTTAATTAATTCCTTTACAAGTTTTAAGAAGACAAAGGAGTCCAATAAGTATAATATAGCGGTAGTAACCAAATACACCAGCAATATATAAAAGAATAATTTTGTCTTCATAGATTCAGTACAGAGGAAGGCATATTTTTCTTGCTAAAAGAATGTATTTACTTGTATAAATGTATGTTGTATTGATATATACACAACATCTGGAAATCTTTATATATTTTAACGTTTACAATATTTAAACAACTTAGGGAAGATAATAGTGAAGATTGCGATTACATGCCAGTAATGCAGAAGCTACAGCGTTTATAATTTTTTAATCAACTAATATTCATTTTATCAATACCCTATTGCAGTACAACTATTAATACATTAATTATACAGATTACTTTGCAGATACAGCGGAAGACACATTGAACCAATTTATAGCATTAACAATACTATTTTTTGTTACATTTTTTTCACTGATAATACCATGTAATTATATTATCAATCGTTCATCATATAAACACTAACTTGCTGAGACATTTTAAGAGTTGATTTTTAAACTTCCATTTCATTAACAGGAAGCACCATATATATGCGCGATAGAATACAGGATGCCGTATAGACAGTTCGTTTATTCTTCTCCATCTTTCTCTCATCTTGTCCTGGAAATAGAAATTTATTGCTCGAGAAATACCAGAATCAGTTATGTGTAAACTAGAAGAAATCGGTAAGAGAGGATAAAAATAAATGCGTTATTAATAATACTCGGGATGCTTCACAAAAGCCATTGATATCCTGTTTAAGAACGTCAGGAGCTTCTGTCAAATTATCTGGATCCATTTTTCATCGAGTACAAAAAGAGACGATGGCGAAGCATTAAACGTTTCCTGCTAAAAGCGAGATGATAGAGGGCGATTTTGTGGTCTTGGCGACATGACCGCATACGCTACGTAAGTTCACTTTTTCTCGCACACAGAAGAGATAGTGGCGTGGTAAAATGTGACATCGCAATTATTCATTTTAAAGTTTAAAATACCCTGTCAATAGTAAAAGAAAACGAATTTTTATTGTGTTTCGGTATTGTCATTATATATTACTATATAGTGACTCACCTTCACAGGGCAATGGTTCTGTGCACTGAATTACGATATATTCTGGCTTGAGTTAGATATGTAATAATAATAATACAATTAATAGGTGATCTGCATAATTTAATCTATTGTCAACGTGAAATTCTTCCTTGCAAAGATTTTATATATTATGTCTTTAATAATAGATCTCGTAAATATTTTAATAAAATAAATCAGTTATGAATTCTGTTCTATGCTATATGACCACACGGTATATATATATATGTATATACGAGGGCTGTTTTTTTTCTATCCCCATTAGTGCCTGTGAACAGTTACGTGAGTGGGGATGTCCAGAAGATGACTGCGCATCTCCCTCACTCGCACATTGCACCATTTTCAGCTGAGTTGCAGGCACGTGAACATGGATGTTACACCTAATTTTGTCGCTAAGTGAGAGCTGCCTAGAGTAATTTGCTTTCTTTAAGCAGAAGGGAATAGTGCAGCTAAAATTCATCGAAGAATTAGCCGGAGCGCCAATCAAAGCAAAAGAAGAGGCATGCTGCCTTCTGGAGTTCTTGTCGTTGATGGCAATGCCCGCCCTTACACTGCTGCTGTAACCCAACGATTTCTTGAACAATTTCAATTGAATGTTTTTGAACACCCGGCGTATAGTCCCAACTTAGGCCCAAGCGACTTCTATCTCTTTCGTGAAAAAGTGGCTAGGGGGACAGGCTTCAAGAGTACAGAGGAACTTGAACATCACGGATCATCTTAACTCACTGGTGGCAACATTCTATGCAGAGGGGATTGGATGACTCATCCATCGATAAGACAAATGCATCATTCTTCATGGTAGAAAATTAACTATGTTTCATAGATAATTTTTGGTAATAAATTCATTCATTATTTACACTTGTCTTGTTTTTATGAGCTATCGGAGCAGTCCTAACATACTTAAGCTGTTTTCATGAAACTGTATAATTACATTGCTTACGAAATCTATTGTAGAAACGTAGCATATGGTGTAATTCTTGTAAAAAATATTCTATTTTGACAGTGTGTAAAGGCCATTGCTGCAGTAGCATTTCCTTCGTAATACACAAAAAGCTTATACTTAAATAAGATTGACAATCTCCGCTCTGACCTGAAAGCTTTACTAAAACACCACCTATAGAACTTAGACAGTTTTGGGAACTAACCTCGAATTTGAATGCACAGGTGAACTCATTTTATAAAATTTTATAAAATATATTACTTCAAAAATAAGATTCGAATAATAGTAATTTTACATTTGTTTTTCTTTCACTATCCAGAATTTGAATATTTTTTGAAGGCAGCAGTAATTATAAAGATTACCACTATTTTGTAACTCTTTCTCTTTACTATACAACGTTTTGTGAATATTTTTACAGCACAAATGAATAAACTGGTAATTATATGTAATTAAGTAATCCTCTTAAATTAATTATTGGCCTTGGAGCTGCGCCATTAGCCAAAGTAATTCTCTTAAAATACTAAAGTTTACGTTTAGCATTGGTTTTAGACTTTTTTAAAACATATCCTAAAAATGTAATTATGTATGTTTATCTAACGAAACTATACGATGAAGCTGATTTTTTCCTTTATGAGGTGAATTAGTAAAAAAGTCTAGGAAACAATGCAATTCTCTTCCTACAAGTGATGATAGCACGCATTCACACATTCAAGAGCTTACATTCTACATATTACTTGCTCTTGAGCTTTCTACTAGCTTTTTTCGCCTTAGAAATAACCACTTCACTCCTTTGGAAATTTACGACAAGGAGCATTCCCACCTGATGGATATCGTCAAGTACAACAAACTTAGTCCATTTTTTCGAAATGTAAATTCCCTTATGCTATTTACAATATATTCTAATGATATACGGTTCTATACGTTAGTGTTGATGACCAGCGAAGCAATAAGTGCTAAATGAAATAATGAGAGTAGCATAACATAACGCTTAACCAAATCCAAAATGTCTTCCAGAACAATATGGCTAAAACACTCGTGGCATAATTATTACTACCTAGTCGCAAATTATGGATCTATCTCTATAAGGAACCAGTAAACTGTCAAACATTCATCTCTCTCTTCTGATGTTAAAATATTGTATATCTACCACTACATATGGTTGGAATGCGCAAGGGAATAAGAAATAAACAGAAGTAGATGAAATAAGTAGGTAGGTAGTCAATCCATGGGAAATATGGAATGTTTCTATTAGCGAGATGCTGATTAACTGCTTAGATAATGAAAAGTTAAATATTTCTGTTCATTTGTTAAGTGACGTTAGAAATAATGTGTTAACTTATGTGTATAACTGCATCAGAATTTAAAGTGAAATGTTGACATTCAAATAATAAAGTTAGGACGTAAAAATTGACTCATTACGAGGCAATAGGTTATTAAGTAACGCACAAAATATTACACATCACATTGAGAACATTAATTAATAACATAAACTTTAACTTTGAATTTAATTTTGGAGTAAAAAAGGTGACAATTAAAGTGTGTTATGTGAATATAATACCGTGTAAAACTTTAAAAATTTACCAAAAGAGGAATTTATTAATCACCAGTAATTCGGCGATAAAGCAGTAAAGAAAATATCCTGAGAAAAGAAAGATGAAATATTCGAAAAGACCATCGAAAAGTTTCGGGACAGCGAGGGGGAAAGGCAAGTTAAAAACTTTATTCTGGTTCACTTAGCCGAGGTGACATCGATTATATTAATGACTTTTCGGATGTCGAATGCAGACATGTTTTTTCTTTGAGAATTAATATTTTTCCGCGAGTCCTTCGAAACTTCCCTGTATAGGTAATTAAAAGTTTTTATTTTTTTCCCGGAATGAAAAAGACGATCAGACACTCTTTCACAGATTATTGGAAAATAACGGTAATCGCAAGTTTTAGGCATCATTTTACTTACAAGAATGGATTAATTAACTTAATTTGGTTTAAAACGATTATATTTACCGTTTACTAATATACAAAAGATTTGACTGTTTAAAGAAAAACTGACGTGAACCCAGCCTTTATTTATACTAAATGTGAGTTCAACTAACTGGAAAAAGAAATTAAGTACGTCTTTCTTTTTCTTATTTATAACGCTGTTTCTTTTCCATTTTCTTTTTTCAATGGTACACAGTATGAAATCATTACGAGTAAAAGCTTTTCAGTGGATATCTCCATGTTAGTTGATATCATTAACATTTTAAGTAGATAAAGAATTTAAGGTTAGGGTCTGGATCAATTAAATGCATTTAGAAGTTTCTGGTTAACCTCTTACTCTAATTTTAACGAAATGTTGTCAGTTTGTTGTTGTTTGCAATACACTACTAATGCAAAGATGAGGTAAGATCTCTAAAATTGACGTGCGTCACAACGTTTCGAGGAAAGTGAGAAAACGGAAATTTCTATGCAAAGCTAATTAATATCCTAGGTGACTGAATTCTATATAGAAGTTTGAAGAAGTTTCAAGATACCAGAAGACTTTGAAACGACGTGGTGGTTATGTAGAAAATTAAAGGAGATGTATACATTTTTGGAATTATTATAAATTTACATTTTGTAGTTGTGTTCATTTTGTTACTGATTGGCGCTTAATTTTGAACTGCACTCCGTTTATTACATAATTGCGTAACATAACAGAAAGCCAGATGCTATCCAATGCTTAAAAAAATCTATTCTTAGCAAGCAAGCCATTTGTACGTAGGTGGTACGACGGCGTGTAACAAATTTGGATAGATATAGCAAAATAAATATTTTCCCAAGCATTAAAAAATAAGTCATTGTAGTAGAGAATTTTGTATTTAAGAAAAATGAAGATACAAAAACATTAGTATTATCATTATGTACATAGTTTTTGAAAAAGAAAATAACTAGAGATCAGGTATCTCATGTGACCAGTATTAGTTTGATCTTCTGTTTATAAAAATAAAAAGCTTATACAATTTTTTAATTTTATATTGCCGTTTTCTGAAATATTGGCTATTGTTACAAATAGTTAACTGTTAATGAAATATGTACTACGAAAATTAAGATAGATTGCCAACGTTTCCGTTTCTTGCTCACCTTTCAGGTGTAACTGTCCAAATTTGTTATATATTAATGTTTTCGATGTAAAAAAAATAATTCACAAAAATTAGAAAAAATGTCTGCTCTTCCATTAATTTACTTTTTATAAATTGTTTGCGTCATTTTTAGGGATATATAACGCATTATAACGCACGTTAGAATATAATAGTCCATCAAGTTTCTTTTGGAATCAATAATAGTGCAATTAATAATTAGATTTGATTCCGCTTCACTTGAGAATATGTATATAAAAAAATCATGGTTCTACAATTAAATACTATCATGGATATTTTGAAATGTACTAAATAGAATCAATAATGTTTAGCTTACATAATAGAAATAAAATTATTTACATAATCTTTACTAAATGTATGTATCTCAGAACGATAATTATACAATTATTGATCCATCAGTGCCAGAGGAATGAAAACTAATTAAAGAAATCTGCAAAAAGATGTAGTTTCTTAGCTAACTTTATTACTATAGTTCTATTAAAACCAGTTCTCTGGTAATGTTCTTATAAATCCTACTTAAAATTGCCATCGACTTATGTTCATCAAACGAATTGCCGTAGTCTCTTCCGGGAAGTGCTTGCTGCTGTTATTACGTTAACTCAAAAAAATGGGAAACAGAGCAAATCGAAGTTGGTACTTTCTTGTTAGTAAAATATAATGATTAGCGATATACTTTTATTTACTATACAGAGGATTTAATAAGGTTGAAGCCTGTGTTCTTGAGGGTTTACAGTTTCTTTTAATGATTACTAACGTGAGGGTAGAATACCAGACTTTTAAACACCATGTATACGTGTTATTCATTTGCTTATAAAATGTAAAATAATTAGACGGATTGCAAGAATTCTACCTGTAAAGTCACTGCATATTTCTAGAACAAATTAACTCATAAAAGTTTTATTACAGTGAAACGTCGTAAGATATTTTATATCGTTTTTAGCTTTAGATATAATTTAGAAAATACGATCGTTAAAACTAAAGAAAATAAAATAGACGTTCGGGCTACATACGTCAACGTACGTGGAATGGCTTAGTAATTGAAATGAAAACTTCGTCCAGACTTTTACCTACTACAGGAACGTTTTGAAAATATACAGGATTAGCAGAAAGTCTGGAGATATTGGTAATTTGTCCAAGAAACTTTACTCGAGATTTTAAATTTCCTATAATACAATCAGATTATCTTAAAATAAATAAATATTCGCTTTAAGAAATACCTTCCAAGTGTAGTCATAGTATACATGCAGATAATAGTTAAAAAAGTTTAAAATCTTTAAGTATGGCCCTACATTATGTCATTTATGAAACACCAACTATGACCCGAAAATGCGTTTGTTCGCGTAAAAGAATCCTCTTTACGTGTGGACAGATTCATACCTCAGACGAAGTTCAATGTGACGGATGTATACTAATTTTAATATTTTTAGAACTACTATCTCTTATAGATGTCTAAGTTCAAAAAATGAATAGTTTTCTAGAAAAGACGAAATATTATTAATACATATTGAAAATAAACATGGCACTATGGCTATCTGAGGCACGCTGATTGTAACGGAAAACAAATCTCATAGGAAAGTGTCAATTTTGACAATTCGTCACAGATATTTGCGCGAATTGAAATCTATCTGATAAATAAAAGTTTAAGAATAATATCTTTTACGTCCGTCTCTTCGAACTTATCATGTCACTATCAGTGTAGATTTACAGGGTTTGTGTCCACGTTGACTTTCAGATATTAGATTTTGTCTTTTCAAACATGATTCCAATCGCTTCGATATTGTACTGAGAGAGCAAAATTATATTGACAAAAGTATGCCATGAATTTGAAAATGTATGTCGTGGTTAATTTTTTGATATAATTTAGGTTAAGCATTACACTGCCATTAATATTTATCATATATTTTCTCTCTGGAATTTTAAGTAATTTTTTCAATTATGGTTTTCAACACAGCGCACAAACTTACATTATTGAAGCCTATTTTAGAGCAGGTGTGGCAGTTAATAGAATTTGGCAATACATTGAGCGTTTATGTTTGGACAATTTAAGTGATTATTGATGTTCATAGTCGTATGAAACAGAACCCCATAAAACTTTTGTGACGCCTAGTATAACAAATTGGAATTCTTATGGGAGATGCTAAACCATTGTAAAGAAGAACCTGCACATGCATCCATATAAGATCCAATCATATCAAGCCCTTCTGCCAACAGATCGCTTCAATGAATAATAACCTGTTAAACTTCACATCAGTTTTCCGGGTACGTCGATTCTCAAAATATGCGAATATGGAGCACTGATAAGTTGCAAATTTTTGTGGAATCTCCATTACATGAATTATAGAAATTTGGTGTTTGGATTGCAGTCTCTCGTAAAAGAATAATTGAGCCAATTTCTTTTTAAATTTCACTATCAATACAGATAGGTATAGAAATAATATTGTGACTAAATTTGTTCAACTTCAAGACGATTAACTTCAAATTGGTGCGGCTAATAAGTTTGCACAGGCAAATTAAGTTTCCTCCGTGGTCACCAGATTTGATTATTATGGATTATTTTGTAAAGTATTAAATTTTGTTTCTGTATTTTCTAGTATTCTAGTATTCGCTTCGTATCATGATTCATTTTACAAATATTAAGAAATGAATTCTATTTTCGTGTGTTGAGGTGTTTGAGTTTTTATATAGTACTGTAAACTGGTGATTTGAAAAAAATATATTAAACAGATTCTAATTAAAGGAGACAGATAGAACTACTATTTCCAACTATTTTATTGTAATTATATTCATATTGTACGAATGAAGAATTAATTTTAGGAAAATATATTATTTATGTTTAAGGAGTTCTTTCTGCTGTTAATATTACAATCTGGCATTTATGCGACAAAGTTATTCAAAAAGTGCTATCCAGACAATCTTTGTTTGAAGTTAGATACCACAATTTGCTTGATAGTTCTCCATCAGTTTTCACAAGATAAGTGTTTTACAGATATATACGCTAACAATGTAGGACAAATTCTAAGACTAATATATTCAACCCACTCCAAACTACAAATGAGCCAACTACTCAGTTAATTGCCAATTAAACTTTCTTTAGATCTACGAAGTAGGGTGGTTAACATACATCACGAAAAGATTTATCTAAAATGGGAGTTCGTCCGAGATAGTTTACTTCCCAGCCATTCGTTTGTCGTTCTTTAAAAAATAGTCAAAGAGGAGTTATTAGTGTCAATAATCGATTTCATTTTAAAAGATGGATTTCCCGAAGCATCATAAAGTGTCGGCTATAACTGCAGCGAGATTCATCTTCTTATTCTCCTGATAGCGAGCAATCGAAACGAACAATAGCGAGCTATCCATTATGTAATAACGAGATTATTTCGTTGGAACATAACCAGCCATTCCATTCGATAGATCTATTAAAGCGGATTAATTTCAAGAGACAATTAATTTCCTTTACGCGAATTCCTGAGATAACTTGAATCTCTGTCAATATAATGTGAACCCTAATCATCGCTGAATGGACGATGGGAATCATGTTTTCGTGAACATTTGAATGAGTGCTCTAGTAATAATTACGCTTTAGGAGTTTGCTTTGTAATGTAGTTGTATAAGGTTTAAATGAGAAGAACTTGATTTTCTTTTGGTTTTGTCAACATATGTCTAACTTAAGTTATTACTGTTATATTTTGCCGTAACTCCACCATTTTAGACTTATTACATAAATCAGCAAACATTTGCTACTACTACACTTTACTACCGCGTTTGCCATGCTGTTAATTAACTCTTGCAGTTGTAATCGCGATTTTATCACACTTTGGAATTCTGAAACACTACTGTACCGCTTCCATTACCACAAACTTTATAGAATTGAGTCTAGTAGCAAAATTTTTACATCTACGTGTTTTGGCCATAGTAACTGAAATTTCTCAACATCTTGCGGATTTAATTAATCTCTCAATAATCAATGGCATATGTCCGTCATATTTCAAACATTCAGTTAAGTATCTATCCATAAAAAGAACGACCCTCACAATACTGAAAATTACAGCCCAACTGCAACTTTAAGTATTTTGTTAAGTAATTTTAGTTAAAAGATTGATCCTTCTACAAAATTTAATATAATTTTAAATTGCCAGCGCGGTTCTTGTTGAGGGTACCTCAAGAAAATAGAAATTATAGAATGCATTCAGTACATTTACAGAAATAGATCTATTCAGGTCTAATTGTTGTAGCAATTCTTCAAATTCATAATATTCGTGTCTGTGGCATTTTAGTTAAATCTCATAGTGTTATTCCTCTCTATCAGGAAAGTTGTGGTTAAGATGACCAACTCGAGGGAGTCTGTGAATAGACATCCGTTGTCTGCAGGAATGCATTTTGGCTCCACTTATTTCTTCTTTTTATTAACCATCTTCCCATGCGTATATTGGTTGGTAAAGTATTTGTACATGCTGATAGTTTGTATCTGATGCGTAAGATAGAAACGGTTATTGAGGAATTTATTAATGGTAATAAGCTAAGTGTTAGTAACAATAAAACTATTATTAAGAAACTCTATAATACGTATAGACAACCAAGTAAAATTAATATTTCTAATGAGTGTCGTGATTTGGGCCTTGTCAAAGAATGTATATTGTTGGGTACCGCCCTGACCCTCCGTGGGAGACACAAGTCAAATATGATTGCAGCAAGCTTTAGAAAGCGTACTTTATGCTTCATACTCCTAAAAATGCATTTTCAAATCTTTTAAATATCTATTAAGGAATAAATCACAAAACTTGAACACTGAGTTCGGTATTGCTGCTGAAGATGATAGTTTAGTTGTCGAAACGTGCCCCCAGTTTTAGCGAAGTGTTGTGGTTAGGAAGACAGTGAAATGTTGTACCTATTGCGCATATATGTACCCATTACTGTCATAGCCTGAGCCTGAGTCAAAAATATTAATCCCCTTTCATAGAAAATTTTTAATTTATAGACCTACGCGCCCTGCAGGTTTATATTTGCGTAGCATTGTATTTTTACTTTTCATCTACTTTATTGTTGTACCGTAAGGTTATTTATGGATTGGTTTTCTTCCAATTTTCGATCTCTCTTTCTGTACTGTAACTGACTTGCTTCATAATACTATGGTGGTAAAAAGATCGCTATTAATCTTCTTGACCATAATAGTATATGATATCATCAATATGTATGATGAAAAGACATAAAAGAAGAAGTTCGCAACCTATACATAAGGTTAGAAATTCTGAAGCAGAGGCACGTAAATTGAAAGAAGAATATTCAAAAATTATTTCTCAAAAGAAATGCAGAACAATCAGAATTAAAATATAAGATTAGACCATTGTCATTCGTACCTGATCTAATTATACCTTTCTCTTTTTTCAAACATTTTTTGAAGAAATTTTTTTTTTATAAGAATGCCAACGGATCAAATTTATATTCAACACAAGGAAATTCTAAGAAGCTAACTATATGGCGTTGTTTAAGGAGAACGCTGACGATTCTGGCTTGCGCTTGTAATTCTCAACATGAATTTTCCTTACCTAGACGCATTTTATTCACTCAGATTATAGAAATTCAGCTACAGGATAATGGTAATTCTGTTTCTATACAGTTTTTTACTGCGTGGAAAGTTTTAGTTTTGGTTAAGTTTTCATATGTCGAATTTTTTTTCAGATGGTAACAAATGATTTAGTGCAGAACCATTAAAAACAACCAAAAGAAATCATATATGGTAAAGCCTAGACTTTTGTGACTTTTCGCAGTTATATGTTCGTATCATTTGTATCCGGGAGTTGCGATGATTGACAGGATAATGCACAGTAGCCTAGTATCATCGATTAGTGTCAGTACGTCAAAGTTCGAATTGAAGGTAGTCGAACATTTTGTCCGGAACGTTCACTAATACATCTCTCTGTTACGGTTTCAAAAAAGCTTAATTGTTCTCACAGAGAACTTCACAAGGAATTTGTCAATGTTGTCGTCTTCGTTCCATTAATTACGTTTACATGATGTAGAAAGTGAGGCAGTTGCGCGTAATGCGTTTTAGTTTTTTCCTAACTTCTTGGGTATACAAGCCAAGATAATTTTCTTCTGGATGATATTGCTAAAGCGTGTTCTTGCATTTATTGCCGTAATAAATTAAAAGGTGGCGGAGACTTGCCGCGTACAACAGCCTGCGATTGTACGTAATTCGATAGCTACTACCTGTGTGTGTGTGTGTGTGTGTGTTGTTACGGTCAATTACTAAAATATATAAAAGAAAATGGAAATAGAGAAAATGTTAGACGGCATTTTGTCGCCATAAGAAAACCGACAATACGTCTTTTTTGTTGTTCGTGGTCTATTACTTAGATGAGCGTTGCATTCCGTACGTGGAATTTTATTACATTTAATTTGCCCTTTATGACCACGTTCCCGTTATGTATGTGTCTTTTATTTCATATCTGCAAATTATATAGAAGGAATGCAGAAGCTAATTTCGTTTCTCTAATAACTCCTATGTACGTTCACAATAAAAACTCATTTTTAGCTTCTTTATCGAGTTAAAATTATATATTCGCTAGATAAACGTGCAATCGATTTTGTTCGTACTTTACTTTGATGAAATCTTTGATTTGAGATAGCCAAGAATTAACTAGACATTATGTACACACGTACACATTTCAATATTTAAATAAGGTTTATATGATTATATGTATATTAGAAAACAATATTAAATCAATGTTGTGGTAATGGAGCAAAAGTTTTCATGTTTTACGGATTAGCAGGGTTAAGATTTATAAAAAGGCAAAGTAGTTGTCACTATTAATGTTATGTTAAACATGGCTTTTGCAAGTGTGTGTAACTAAGTTTCTTGAGATTGATTGATACATTGTGCACCTTTTGTGGACAAGAAGTGAATCTGTTTTCGTGGTCCAAGCAAATCAAAACAGTGGTAAGCAAAGCGATATTGGTTGGTTTAGTGAAATTTTGAAAGTGTTATCCAGACGGTAATATACAGCTTTAAGAGACACATGCCTCGCATTAATTTAATAGAAAGCATGATATTCCATTAAAATAATGCAGGGTGTATACTGTCCAAGAAGCTTTCCAAAAGCTAGAAGTATTTGAAGGTGGAATTGTTACCACATTGGCTTACAGCCTGGATTTAGAGCCCATCCTATTACCAACTTTTTAAGTCAATGGCACACTTTCTCGCTGAACCCGTTGTTGTCAATGTTATGAATCGAAAACCTTACCAGGCAGTGGTAGACAACTATCGACTGTAATGGATTATATTTTGAATATTAATTGCCCTCATGATTTTTATGTTATACAATATTAAATGTTGTTCATAAAAAACGAAAAAACTTTTGATCCATCATATTTATATTTTACACCGCCCAACAAAATAATTTTTTGCAGTGGTGCCTGTAAAATGCGAAATGATTTAGCGTATTTCTAATGTGCTGGTTCCAAAAATAACTCGAATTTCTTCTTAGAAGTTCCAGTTTTTTAGATACATCACGCTGAAATTTATTACTCATACATAATAAATTTCACCGCTATTCATTAATAGAACAGATGCTTTCTAAGTTTTACACGCTCGCATGTAACATGAGCATCAAGATTCATTGCCTTCACAGCCACTTAGATCGTTTTTCAGAAAACTTAGGTGATGCTAATGAGGAACGGGGGGAAAGATTTCACAAAGACATCAGCATTATGGAGGAAGGGTACCAAGGAAGATGGGATACCCATATTATGGCCGATTACTGCTGAAATCTTCACGCAAGGGAATCTTATAAAAGGAAATGTTTAAGTGGCAATAGAAAGTTATAGGTAGTTATTATAGGATAGTTAAGGTATACGCATAATTTTCTGTTAACTAAATTCCTTTTACCCCTTCTTTTGTGTTTCAGTTAACAGTTACCAAATACTAATATTTAAAAAGTTACGTACATAACAAAACATTATATCTAATTTTGGCGAATTTTTCTTAAATAGGGCAGAAAGAGTGAATTTCGAAAATTAGATCTGATACAAATCTGACGGCATTTTGGATTAGGCGTCCCAAAACTGCTTAATTACACTTAAGAAATTGGAGGCACCAAATTATGTGTTGGCCAGTGTTATTTAAATATCTTAAGAACAATTATTTTTTATTAAGTCTTATTGAATGGTTTTATTACTGCGGTTATCTATGGGTAGATATCTATTAGTGGTGGTTGAGGAACATCAGCACTGAATTCAATATTGAATCGGCAAGTCTATTACCTAAATTTGAAACAGATGAATACATGTGTTTCTTGAGGCTTTACGCGTACTCTACTTTTAGGGATCACTAATTATGTTTCGAGCAAACCTTGTAGTATTTTACAGAAAAGGTACGTTACCGATATTAATACTTATGTTTTTCTTGCGTTTATCTGTTTATATGAGAAATAATTTGTTATTCTCTATCCGAGTTTAAAATTTGTGGGTATTTCCTCATCCAAATAAGTGATTATTTCTGTTTATGTTATAACTGAAGTTGTGTTTTCTTTGAATTTAATTATTTAAGAATGTTCATCCGTGTTCAACAAACTTTTAACTATAAATTTCAGGAAAACGTTTTATTTACATACATATATCTACTATCATAGAAGTTACCCTTGTAAGTATACAGTTTCTTGCAGCGTGAGTAAATAGATTACACTATACGAAAGAATTGCTAATTGTTATTTCAATTTTTCTTAATATACTGACATATGTCTTCAATTATCGGTTGGAGTACTCAACTAAAATACGTACAAAATATACGCATTTTAATTGGCATTAATGTACATAATGGTTCTATAGATAAAATAATAATAATATCTGAAACATAACTAAAATACGTATCAAAAAATAATATGTGGTAAATTTTTACAACATAAGTCGCAAATAATATTTAATACAAAATAAATATTTTGTGCTGCGTGGAATGATTTAAAGTGGAAGTTGAAATATTTATATGAATGCATTGCAACTGCTTACCTTCCAAAACTAATTCTCTGTACACGCAACTTTTTTGGGCCATTATTTAGTTACAAGTTACAATTCACACAGGAAAATAGCTTTTTGCATGAAATGAAACGTATGTACACACGAGACATGTGTAGATACTGATATACACTAAAACTTTGAGATCTTTATATTAATTTATAATCCCTTCGATTCATCCATTTGCCCTATTAATAGAAAATTAAGGGCCAAGATTCATTGTAGGTTATGAATATATTGTCTAATTAATCTGCTGATACATTAAACCCCAACTTTCGAACTTTATGCACGGTTTAATCGGAGGGCATTATCTCGCAGATCAAACCGGTGCTGCGCTGTGCCGTATAAGCCGTTCTCCGTTATAATGACACTGTACCGCATCGATCCTTACTTCAATTATCAAACGGGATTTCGGAACATTTCCCATACATTTTCAAACATGGAAGTGTTGATTTTGAATTTGGATTTTGTTAATCTGCAGTAAATAACTATCGAAGATATTTGTAAAACGCTAATGCAACCAGGAGAGTTGAACAATGCTTGCTCTCCTATAATAAATAAATTAAATGAAAAGTTGTAAGTGTAACTATAAATGAGCAAACTAAAGGTAAGTGTAAAAATGAAATAGAATTAAACATCTTGAGACACATTTTCAATAGAAGATATGTGCATCACGTAAAAGATCTCATTATAATGTACAGTATGTCGGAAAAATAACGGAACTTTTTAAATTTACAGAAAATTACTAACGCCATTCGTTGAAACAATAATTTGAAGGTACCTTTCAAAATGCGGACCGCAGTTGTTCGCGAAACGTCAGTCAGGGACAAAAAAACCTAGTGACACGACGGAACATGATAACCGTTACGACTATGACGAACGTTCGTGAAAGTCTGAGATACTATTTATCACCATGTGAGTATTTTTTCTTCCCGAAACTGAAACCGGCTATGAAAGGAACGTTTTATGACAATTTTAGACAAGTCCAAAAAGCTGTGACAAGAATCTACGAGGCGATTCTGAGATGTGACAAAAAAAGTCTGTGGTATCCTTGGTCGAACGTTCCTAGAGCTGTATTGATGCAGAAGGTATTTTGAATAAAAATAAATAATTTATTCGAAGAGCTCCTTTATTTTTCTGACATACAGAAAGCGGGAAATACTAAGAAAAACCTCTATATTTAGAAAAAGTGCGATGAAGAGGATAGATTAGTTAAAATCATCTACCAGACCTATTAAGGTAAATTGAATTTGTATGTTGACGTATTCGACGCTCGCGCGTTGTGAAGATTATCGTTATTAAATCGTTGGTAAATTCTATACCGATTAGATTTTGAAAAAGACGGTATTAATTAGGTTTCGTAAAATTAAAGTCGTATTTTGTGGTCAAATTTGAGGAAAAATATGACGTACGACCGACAAAAGGGAAAGTATACGCACCTCAATACACAATAACAACCGTAAAACAAGAAGATGAAAGTATTATGATGTTCGCTTGCATCTGCTGGAAGAGAGTGGGCCCTATTATATGGATACAAGGATGAATGATGCAAATGCACCACGCCGGTATATTAAGCACTGTAAAGCTTCGCTTTTCCAAGGACGAGATGGCACTATAGCGAACATTTCAGCAGGATAACGATTCTAAACACTCTCAAACACTCGCCCAGAACAGTAATTAGTAGACCTAACTCAAAAGAACAAGAAAAAACTAAAAACACATCAAAATTTAATGGAATACCATTGCTGTACGGTTCTATTATTGCCTATAACTAATATCAATTTTGTTTTTTCAAGTTTTTTCCGTTTTTTTTTGCTAAAAAGAAACACGTAATTTTCAAGATATATTAATTTTCTTATTCAAAATATTGGCCGTCAGCGTCTACACATTACACCCATATAGATCCATGTCAGAAAAGCTGGTTGCTTTTTGCGATAAACCATTCGTCGAGCCATTTTCAAATTGCTGAAGTGCTGCTCTGCGAATGTGTGCGCCACTGATGCGCGAAGGTGATAGTCAGATGGCGCCAAATCTGGGGAGTACGGCGAGTGCAGAAGGATGTCCTATCCAAGTGGCTTCAAGGCGTCTGTCACTGGTTTTGCTGTTTGTGACGGCGAGGTGTCGTGTAAAATCCGGCCCATTCCAATCGTCTTTCAATTAATGCTTGATTTAAATTAATCATTTGTTATCGATAGCGTTGTGTATTAACGGTTTCGTCGGCCTTCAAAGGTTCATAATATACAATACCGCTCTGGTCCCACCAGACACAGATCACGGTCTTCTTGCTGAAGCGATTTGGCTTCGTCAGGTGAAGGCTACGAATTTTCCCCTTTCGGGTCTTTAAAATAAATCCATTTTTCGCCAGCCGTCACAATTCGATACAAAAATGATTTTCTTTCGTGGCGTTGAAGCAGCATTTCACAGATAACTTTACAATTTTCTAGTTGACGTTCATTCAAATCGTCTGGGACCCATTTACCAAGTTCATTGATCTTCCCCATTGCTCGTAAACGTTTGCTCATTGTTTCTTGCGACACATGTAATGTTTCTACTAATTGCCGTTGAGTTTGAGTTGGGTTATCATCCAATAGCTCCTGAAATTGCTCGTCTTCGCATTTTTGTGGTCTACCAAAGCGCCGATTGTCTTTTACATTGAAATCACCACTTTTAAATTGTTGAAATCATGCTCTAGTCGATGGAGCGTGTTCACCATATCTTTTTTTACCAGCCAACGATGACTCTCAACAGGTTTTCTTCTTTAGATTAAATAAGAAGAGTAATGCGTGCCGCAAATGTTCTTCTTCGTGCACAAAACTCGACATGATTATTGAACGATAAAGGAAAAAATCTAGTTTTTGGCGGACTCAACGTGTGTGTGTTTGTAGTTTAAATGTCAGACGAACAAAATGACGTATGTATCAAATTAATACGCTGCGTACTTAGTCTTAGTTAAACCGGAAGAAACTTACGCATATACCTGGTATATTTAGTAGCTTGTATATTTTCGACTACTCTCCATATTTTATTTTATTTGTAAGTATGCAAAATCGATTTTTTGTTTAACCGTCTTACGTAACGAACCGAATGATGGATGTCAAATATATATACATACCTACTTACTGAATCAGAATTCGTTCCTCAAATTTTACCCAACTAACTGCATACACTTACTTTCTTGTAGATTTATATAGTCATACAATGTAGTAGAAATTTACTTAAGGTATAGTTATTACGGAAGGGAAAGCGTATATGAAGTAATCTGGAACATTACTGGAAAACTTGAAAACGAGACAAACTGTGTTATTTACTTCCACCGATTCACGATTATAAGGGTTCCGGTTAACGTCTATTCAGCGGAAAAACGAGCAGTTGTTGCGTAAGTTTATCTAGATGAAGAAGAAAACAACTCCGTTACCTCCTCCTTAATTAAATTCTTGTGGAAATGCTTGTTTATAACTAGGGATGTGGGCATAGAAATGGTCCCTTCCTGAAGTTTTGCTACTTATTCTGCGTTTACATGTTGGAATTAACCCGAAAACACGCAAGCAGTTTAATTACTGAGACGTTAATGTAACGTCTGGCTTAGAAAATGCAGTAGTTATTCGAAGAGGGAATCTGAATCAAATTATATTTCCTTTCTGCGATTGTCATGCCGCATTTAAAAATGTTAATGTTGATATTTCCTCAGATAACTAAAATAAAACGTTTAGTATTAAAACACCAAACCGGCAGTTCTAGTAGAGCAGTACAAATAACTTCAAACATGATTAATTTTGAGGATTCAACATTATTTATTTAATATATAATGCGAGAAAGCAGTTATAGAATTGCAACAGCTAAACAGAATGAGCACAGGTAATCTTTTTACCATTGCAGATAATAATTGGGTGTTATTCAGAAAAGGTGTCATTAAATATAACAGCGAATTGAACAACTGCAACAATAATGATTTACAAATAGTTTTAAAATATTGCTATTTAATAATTTTGATTTTAAAAATATTGTTGTAGTGTCGCTGCAGAGTGTGAACAAACTAATTGAAAAGCTACTCTGCTATTTTATTATTTGTTAATGTAGAAAACCATGAAAATTAGCTTTATTTGTAGCTATAACCTACTAAACACTTCGGCAATGATGTTGACGGCATTTCTAGCATTTATGCATTATTATTTTTAGATAGAAAATTGCTAGTTTTTATCTTATTAAACTCTGTTTTTTTAATAACGCAGGTCACTTTTCAAATTAAATACAAGCAATTTTACGCCATCACATATTCCAATCAATTCAATCAGATAGGTATATGTTTTATCGCATTTTTGTATCAGTTCGTATTTGAGCTCAATTCTTTTTTATTATTCACTGATAATCAAACATGTATTCAGTACCCAGTAGAAATGAAAATGTGTAAATTTTTCCACTGCGGAAACACGAACGTTTCGGGTATTTATCTTTGCATCAAAAGCAAAGTACTGTTAATATTTACAAGCAATTAGAATTGGATAATCCAAAATCATCTAGAGCTTTAGTATCAAAGATAGTAACAACATTATAATATAATATTTCACAGGTATCTAAAGTGCTAATACACAAGCTCTTTCTTTGATTTTAAGTTCTTCATGAAGCATTGTTATGAGTGAGTATCAAAACCATTAGAGAGCTGAGCAATCCCAAGAAACGTACGGACATACATTTTTTAATCAGTGACTTTGATGAGTCCGTAGGAAATGCTGGACGTAAAATAATTTATGGTTTCCTTTTTAAAAATGTAGTATTTACTTTTAATAAAATATATACTGGGACCAAGGACCATTCTGATATATCGCAGACCAGTCGATCTTCATTTCATTGATCGTGGTGACATAAGCAGGTGGTGATATAAATATCTAACTGCTATTAGATCTTATAGCTTTTCCTCTATCCTGCATACAATAACAATTGTAATTATTACAACGGTTGCTATATACGACAGACAGAGAAATATGGAAGCAAAACTGGAACAACAGATAAAGAATAAAGAATGTAGAGAATGGTGTTGGCTAACCACCTTGCTATGACTGGAGAAAATTGATACGAACAATGAAACATTACTAAAGGCATGTCGAACACAATTGGATTTTATTTTTTATATTTGAATTGTTATTAATTAACTGAATTTTAAATATTTTCCCCCATAATTTGTAGTCAAGCAGTACCCACATTGATTGACTTATTTCGTACCCTAGCATTATGGAATAAAAGCATATTATTATTATCATTATATATGGGAAACTACTCAAAAAATGTCTACGTATTTTAATAAATTTAAATATATACATCCTTATCCAATACACTACACCTTGTACAATATAATATCTATCTATGGAATAAAACGCCCATATATTTATTTACAATTTTTGTTTTTGCCCTCATTATACTGTACCTGCATTTTAGATTCGAATGTTTTATTTCAACTGATGATATGCAGAGCTTCACAGGAAATGTAAATAGGTAGTTTAAATAAAAGTAAATACTTATGAACAATCTTTTGTATTTTAATTTTTCTTATATAAAAGAATATCTATTATTCAGATAAGTATTTAATCAAGAAATGCTATGTATGTCGGTTACTTTAACGTTTGTAAGGGCGGTAACTATTCTACAAAATTTTATACTATTAATAAGCGGTTTTAACTAAATAGAAAAATATATAAAATGAATTGTTGTCAGGACATTTTTCAGCCATTTTTACCCCTCTAGTGTTAAACGCTCTCAAGCCGTCAATTACCTTGTATTTGGCAATGAATAGAAACATTTTCAATGGTTATTAGAAAGATTCCATAGTTTGTAATAAATACATGGAATTAAAACATTCAATAACATAAACCACATAGGTTTTAGTGATTTTATCGTAGTATTTTATCTTCCCACTTAAGAAAATATTCAATCAACCATTTCGTCTTATTATTATTATAAAATTTGAAACCGTGTGTTCGCGGGGGTAACAAAAATAATTAGAATTTGTGCTTCAACAATGTTCTCTTCAATTTTATTATATTGTAAAGGAATATTAGTGAGGCAATTAATTTTATATTACGAAGGTATACACATACGTAGAACGAGTGCTTCGTAAGGTGGAGTGCCGGTGGATGACTTTTAAATAAGTCTTTTGAGCTTCCTACTGTGCGGCATAAATTAATAAATGTAATAATTATTTAATTTGCTGTAGAAATCGACAATAATAGACCATGAAGATAGATGCATATTCAAAGGAATGCTGCGCTCGCTAGGACATTTTTATAATTAATGAATTTGCGCAGTTAAATTGAATTTAAGTACATAAATTAAAATGTGATTACTTGTAACATACAGGATGTTTCAAGTTTCGAAGAATTCATTCCCTTAAGGAACAAACTCAATTAGTTTTATTTAATGCACAGTAAGCGCAATTAGAAGAACATCGATATCATTACTATGCAGTTGAAGTGTGATGACACTGTACTATAGCCATTAGTATATTAGTTATAAACAGGCCACAGGTATTATATTTTTTTGTTTTTAAGTTTTACTGTTTTGTCGTAAGTTGTCGTTACTCTTCTAGTATTTTACTATTTATTTCTGTTGTATTCTTAAGTTGTAATTTATTTAACAACACATTATCCAAATTTAGAGTTTGCTGATTTTTATTTGTAAGCTTTTTTTGTAAGCTAAATAAGCAACACTACAGCCTAAACGACATAGTAACGGATTCTGTAAGTCGTGAATGAATCAGGCACACTTCTGTATTGAAAAAAATCAACGTACCTGGAATATGGATTGTAAGCTACTACATAGCAACTAGGACCTGTCAAACTATTTAAAAAAATCAGCAGCACGTAATTTCTATTATTATGAAACTTATGTGAATATTTTCTTTCAGGAATGCCTTTTATTTGAAGAGTCATTTGTCATAATAGTTTTTAGAAGGCATAGGATAACCATATATATATATTTTTTATTTTTGCTTAGTTAACGATATTATTGTTTGACTTAGCAGTTTAGGTATTCGGCTTAGATTTTTTTGCTACAAACTAGTTTGCTGTTGCGGTTTTGATTTAAAAGATATTTAGATTCCTATTCTTCTCTTATCATTATGTGAGTAGAGCATCTAAGTTGATCCACTTACAGATGAAAGAAGTAGATTCGATGATATTCTACAATGTGCACTGTTTTTGAAATCAAATATCATGTTATAAGTTCAGCCAAAGTAATATAGAAGTTCAATCTTTTAGGTTTCTTTCTCGAATTCTCAAATGATTTTAGAAGAAATGGAGGTATGGAAAGATGCACATGTGTATATTTTGAGGTTAATTATTGCTCGCCTCTCATACTCTCTGAGCACATATTGTTCGTCTGCTTTTCTTTTCATGTTCTGTAACGTAGCCTGAGGTATTAAGTTTAACAATTCTTGAAATTGTTCTTACTTCAATAGCGAAGCTGTCGATGTTATAAAAACAGCCAAATAATACTGTTTACCTTTCAAACTGCGTGTTAAGAATACAATGACATGCACGTGAATAATAAAGAAATTTTAATTTTAAATATCTTCATCATCCTTTTTCTGCCACCTGGGAAGGCATTTTCACAAAATATTCTGGATTTAAGCCTGATAAAATTAGATCTTTCCATTTTTCATACTTCTTTATTTTATTTCACGGACACCTTGTATGTGCATAATTTGTATTTCTATTTTTTTTTGTTTCCTTTCTTTTTTCTTTTCGTAATTTCGCCATTTCAACAATTCATTTTCTGCTATTTATCTTTTTAACATTTATTTGGTAAAACGTACATTGTGTAAGATTCTCTACTTTATGGATAAATGGTAAAACATTGATGACAAAGTATATTAATAACAATAACGATTGCAAGGACTGTGTGGTTGTATAATTCATAGGTATAGCAGTAAACTCCACTCCAGACAAATTAATTAATTATTCGGAGCGCAGCGTTTCGAGAGTATCTTTTTTATTAAAAAACAACTTAAAGAATCTCTTAGGCAATGCCAAAGATAAACCGGTGATGATGAAAAGGTCTCGAGTTTACCATATCGCATGCAATGATTATGATAAAGCTTATATTGGACAAACAAAAAGAAGTCGAAACGAGGTTCAAAGAACATATTAGACGCTATCGTTTCGATAAACCAGAACTATCAAGCGTAGCAAAGTATATGGTAAAATCCGGACATAAAATTGATTTAAAAAATCTTAAACTTCTTAAAAACATAAACTCGAGTAGAGAATTAGACGCGTACGAAACGATATTTATGGAAAAGAACCGAAACTTATTGAACAGAGAACCACCCCCCAATTGCACACTCGAGTCTGATTGATTTATTACCACGAGGCCCTGTTAAAGATACGGTTCGTTTTCGTTCCATCCTTTCCTGAAATTACCCAGACCACGCAATAGATTGTAAATAGTCATATGTTTTAAGAAATTTTAAAGCCTGTGTAGAAAATAATTTGCACGTGTAATACAGTTTTTACATTGTCGGTAACACGCTTGACAATGGGAGTCCACGTGTTCTCGAAATGTTGCGTTTCGAATAAAGAATTAGTTTGTGTGGAGTGGAGTTTACTGCTATACCTGTGAATAACGTATATTTATACCTGTTTCGATATCCCTCGCATTTAAGTGAAATAAAGAACCTATAAACTTCAAAGGGGTCAGCATTCCGAATGCAAGTCGAGTAATTGGTTGGTCAATATTTGTTGTTTTATGCGAAGGTACACTAACAGGCTATAAAGATTCACATTTACTAAACTAAAAGTAATTTCTTATTGCAAAAAATAAAATCGAAAAAAATGTGGGGTAGATTACAAATATAGTGTTGATGTATTAATTTCAGATTAAATGCTCTTTGGAAATTGAATTAATTTCTGTGATGTGTAATACACCATAGTAAAAGTAATAGGACCGCAGAATACGTAACGTAATAATGTGCATCTGACATTAGAAAATCGATTAAGGTCAGACGGAGTCAGAAAGGTTACTCGATACAACCCGATAACTAAGGGTCGCTGCTGATACGATTAAGAGAACCGGAGACTTAACGTAATGGTGTGACGGTGAATTCGTAATTGTTTTTCTTTCGAAATTCCTTCCTTTGACGACTTTAAATGACAATGGAAGCGGAGTTAATGAATGTCCGGAGCAGATCTGAGGCTCGGAGCTTTCAAGAGCGACGACGACAGGACGCGCGAAACCATTAAAAGAGAATTTCGTGTTGTAATTCTAGTGTTGTCTTTTGTTAGAAAATGAATTCAATTTTTTTGCTTAATGCTATTATTCGAATTGGTAATTCAACATTTTCTAGAACGGTTCTATTTCTCTAACATTCATCTGAATTTTATTTGTTCGAAGAGAAAAGCCGGGGATAAAGGTACATATACGCAAGCATATCTAACACTTTGTAATTTAAACGTGTTTTAGCATATGCGTACTGTAATAATTTGGAGACGGTTTTTGGGGAATTGTTGTACTGTTTTTCCTATATTTTTTTCCACATCGTTTAAAGTTTTATTTAGGGAGTATTTTCGCCATAAATGATTACGATTGAGATACTTTACGCGCGAAGCATTTATGTTTTTAATTGTAGAGGGTATTTATTGTAATGTATTTACCGTTTTTTGCTGCCTGAATTGTTCTATATCTGGGATTATATTTTCTAAAATATAAAATAAGAAAGTACAGAAAATGAAAAGGTGTTATATAGAACATAAATCCAAACAAATTGAGTCAATTGCGTCAGAATTAAAAAAAAAAACAGGAAATTGTAACCAAACTTGCATACATACACGCAGACTGCATATACTGCAATAACATGGCTGTCGATGTAATGCTTACATACAAATAATTCGGCTGTGAATAATAAAGACATTTTTATTATTATTACAAATTTTTTGCGCGTTTGTGTAAGAATTTTCGAAAAATATTTTGGATTTAAATCTGATAAAATTAGATCTTTCCATTTTTCATACTTTTTTATTTCATTTATGTATATATATATATATATATATATGTATATATTTATAGGCGAATCTTTAATTATTTCTGTATCATTAATTAGGATAGTTTTTCTGAATCATATTATTTTTGGATCTATATTCAATGTAATTTAAAATTTAACTTAAGAAAAGCATCATATAGAAGAATAGCAATGATGCACAAAAAAAAATGAAAAACGTGCGCAATATAAATAAAATCCATGACGTCAGTTGAAGTGATAAATAACAAACTACTATAAATAGTTCAAAACATTCAAAAAGAAGCATATACAACACGAATACGTTGTAGTATAATCCAGTACAGTAAATAAGAGACAAAGAAGAGGGAACCTTCAAGATATATTTGATGAAAAACGTAATGCGGCTTTGTTTTAAAATATATATTAGTATAGTTCCTGCGATAGATAACTATATATTTTAAGCCTTTGAATCACTACACTTTCCTATATTTTGTGGAAGAAGAAAGTATCGCGCATTTCAACGATATGTCTTGTACCGATGCTTAAATTTTTGACTTTTACACATTTCAAATGATTCTGCGGGTGAACATGCCCTTAGTGCTGAATATCAGTGAACCATCGATCCTTCGAGTATTACTATATATAAAAATGTGAGTACTCAATTCATTATGTCAGATGAAGCCCTGAATGGATATGTAAATAAGAAAACTAAACGATGCGGCGACGATGGTATCGCATTGGATCGCCTGTATAGTAGGCCACTCAGTATACACTCACATACTAGATATATGTGACATTATGAAGGAAATTGCTGCCAGTCGTGGTATCTTTTCGTCGTACGAGAAATTTCAAAGATTGTGAGTACAATTTCGGAATAATGCATATTCATACAGTGTAATTGAAATGTGCGAGTACTGTATATTAAACGTCTTTTAAAGATGAAATTTTGAAAAATTTATTTTCATAAGAAATATGTTTACGAAAAGCGATATATAAGATAAAGGATAGTAAAGTTTACGTCTCCCCTGCAAGTGTTATTGAAGGGACTCTTATTTTTTTTCTCTTAAACAAGAAAAATTGTGAATGTTTAGTTATTAAAAGATACCCAAAGTAGATATCTGTAAAACTTTTAAAAGACACCCGTACAGATTGCATATCCATGTTTAAATAAAGAGGGAGTACTGACGATACTTCGCCTCCAACTTCTAACATCAATCAAAATAAAAATTAACGGCGTGCACCAAACAGTGACGAAAAATATATCTGCAATAGGTGAACTAGTAAAATTATGGAAGAAATTCATTGGTAAATAAAGGACAACAATTTATATCATTACAATATATACATATATGGAATAATATTCCCGGGTTTCTGGCCGCGTACGCTGTTGGACCATTTCGACTAGGTCGGAGATGAACTGAGTTCAAATTGTTATCCGAGGAGGAAAAAACAAAAATAAATTATTATAAAGAGGTAGGGTTTTTAAACTGACACATAGCTAAAAAACTAGGACGATCCCATCACCTCATCAACAATTTTGTAAATTTTGTTAATTCCTACGGCAAAAATCGCGCGAAGGGGAGTAATCAAAAACTAACTCGAAGGCAGTGCTGTTAGCTTCTTCTGGAATGTGAATGCGTAACAAATAAAATGTAATTTAAATTTATCAGTAACAAAGGTGTGCAACAAATTTTAACCGACAGATGCTTGCTTTTATTTGGCTATTATCTCCAAATTTCGGTTCCTTTTCACTTAACTTTCAAAAAATTTCGCAATACGTTTATACAAAACTACATTGCTTCATGTACTCCAAATAGTGATGCTGGTTGCAATCGATCCAATGCCTCCAATAGATGCAATCAACATCGTTTTATACAGTTGGCAGGTTAGATAAAGGAAAATATTAAATTCCGTCAAAAGGACCTTACCATAGAAATGTTAACGTTAAGGCGATATCCACGTATTATCAGTGTGATGTTTCGAATAACAACAATTTGTTATTAAAACTTCGTGCAATTCCTTTTTTGATACTATATATATGAGAAGTTGATATTTATATGTGGAACTATAAGAGCGAACTTCTATTGTTACCTCGATATTGCAATATCCTGCAAAGAAGTATCGATTTTTGTAGCGGAAAAGCGATATACGTAAGGTATGTATTATAACGATGGCAAGGAATTATATTCTCCTACGTTGCCGTTATACGTCAGCGTTTTCTTCTGTTTGGATTAGTAAATAAAATATTTCTATATTTATCGTTATGAAAAATATCTTTTGAGTGCACGTTCGAATAAATTCTGGATATTTCTTTTTGTCTCTAATTTAGTTCTATGGAACTACTAACCCAAAGTAACACAATAATAATGAAGAATGTTATTTTAACAATTACCTTTTATATTAAGTCGTTAAAGCACCAAGGTAAGCAGATAGAACCTAAATAGTAAAAAATAAGGAAATGATCTACGCGGTGTTGGACCAAAATTCTAATTTATGTCCACTTTTTAATACCTTAAATATACATAGCTATATATTGTACAAAGCCAAATACATCAAAATAATAAGGTATCGTTGTATGCAATAAAAACCGTACGATTTTAATTTTCTAGTTTATCTGCTATTTTTCCAAAATTACTAATTTTATTCACTTCATTGTCAAAGACCACGAAAAATCGTTTGGGCCATGACATTTCGCCATTTGTGGTAATAAATGTCTAGTTCAGTATGCACAACATAAAAAGGAATAAATCAATCTGACCTCAAACGCCAACTGCACAGTTCCTAATAAACCACAGCTGACATAACACAATAAATTAAGAAGATTACATTTTGCTAATGATTATATCAACCGCAATGAGAACTTTTTGAACACTGCTGTTTCCTCAGATGAAACGGTTTGTCAGTCTACAAATAACGGCAGTATCGTTTGATATGGGCTATTAAATTAAAGATTTCATGGGCGACATATTAACACAACCAGTGCTGGTGGCTCAATGCCTTGCGTGCTTGAGTGTCAGTCCCGGGGTCCCCAGGACTGTTTCTCAGGGTTGAGGTTTTTTGTTGTTTTCCTCACTCCATGACGAATGGTCCGATGCCCCCTCTAATTGGCGAAAGCTGTTGGAAGGATGCGAAGAAGACAATGGCTAACTATTATTATTACTTAAATAAAAAAAGTAGGAAATTATCTGTAAACGTATGAGCATGGATAAATGGTTATGGCGCTGCTGTTGGAGAATTTGTGATCGATTTCCCAGCTTATCCTGCAGAGAGGTATTAGAAAATATGATGCTGCCATCAGTTTGTATTACTTTTTCAGAATTCCTATTTTCACAAAATCTGACAAAGTGTAACATCTTAAATCCACATTTGTAATAATTCATTAAGAGATCAATTATTCTGTGCACAAGAGCCGCATTGGTTTGAGGAAAATTTCATTGATGTTATTCCATTGCTTTGTCAAAGATCGGATTTAAATCCAATTGAAAATGTATCGATGATTCTAGTAAAAAGGTAAACAATCGAAATCTTCGACCATAAAACACGGAGGAGTTTTGGAATTGGTTTGAAATCACTTGAGAAAAAGCAGAGGTACAAGAAATAAGACAATATTACGTCTATAGACAGAACATTTGAAGCTAATATTGCGGCTAAAGGCGCTTATACTAAATATTACATGAAATATTTTATTATTAGTTCCTAGTATTTAATTGTTATTTGTTTATATATACTTCCCTCAGTTATACACGTACATAAATAAGCGATTGTTTTTGTTTCAGATTCTTGGGTGTTGTCCCGTTTCTAATACGAGTGCATATTCCAATGCGGCGTTTGTTGTCGACGTTTCCATGAAAACTTTTTATGTTCTTCTGAAGATTATCGTTACTAGAACCAACAAACGTCTGTCTGCGAAAAATGTATTTCACACTAAGAAAAGTTTTATGGAAATCAATATGATTAAAGGAAAATAATTCTGGAGTGGCGGTCAAAGTTGAACTACAAGGAGCTAATAAAACCCTCTTTTACAGTATTCTGAAAGAAAGTTTTATTAACTAAAAGAGAGTTTTATATCCAATCCTTGTAGTTCAACTTTGACCGCCACCTCCAGAATTATTTTCCTTTGATCCTAATATAAAAATGCTAATAAAACTCGTACAGTTTTTATTGAGCACGATAGTACTTAGTGGTGAATAAGCTTGCTGTATGACGTTTGTTCTTTTTTCAAATATATGTCTTATTTTTAATGCGACGTGCTGAATCATTCTGTATAAGATCTGAGTTCTTAGCTGGCTACTCGATTTCGTGCCTATTTTGTGTCTATTGATGCTGTGTTATAGTGTGGTGAAGTTTGACATTATCATGTATTAATATGAAACCAAATTCAATATTTTTTCCAAACGACGAATTAAAATGTAGAATACCTTTGACTTTTTAAAAATATACTTTCGAAGTTACTTATTGTAATTATAAGAAAAGCTGTAATATTCTTATCTTTCTGCCTCGCACAAGTAGTGAGCAGAATAGTTTCGCACTTGTTATGAGAGAAATTGCTATCTGGTTTTAGATTTTTTGTTCCGCATCAGATCTCTGAAAATTACGATATATATGCAACGCTAAAGGTTGGTTTCGGTTGTTGCCACTATAATTACATTTAATCACACGGTTTTTCGTTTCTCTTTCTTTTCCATTAATGAGCCACTAGCAGCGGATTATTAAACATTACTTGAAACGAAAAAATTTAACCAGAGTGTTTCATATAATATTGAATAGTCGCTAGCAACAAGTAATCTGCAACCAACTATTTGGTTACAGTTTTCTACTTCCGATACACACTCTTAGAACTACAGTTTATTGGTGCTCGTTTTGGATTTGCAAATATACAATCATCATCACAGTAATAGTAGAATCATGATGAAGGTTATGTCATGTCTTGAGTAATTTACGTCGCTGTAAGAGGATTGAACATCATACTACATAAATATGAAATAAAATTTATTTAACGAATTCATAAGTAAAGAATGTAATAAACATTTATTCCAAAAATAAGGATAATCAAGAAAAAGGAATGTTAAAGTTGTAATTTAAAAAACTCTAGATTAACTAATTCATATTGGCACTACTTACTTTAGTGTGAAATAAATTACATATTGCAAACTGATTATCAATTGCCAAAAAGCTTTACACATCATCCCCTCACCACCACCGTCGAGCCACCACTGACCTTGGTGCTCATCCACTGCAGGTGTGATCCAATATGTTGTGACAAAATTTACGATCACGTCAAGTGTGAGGTGCACAGTAGTATCCGCTTCTTAAACGCACAAAAAGTTTGACCCATCGAAATTTTTAGACAGATAACTGAGGTTTACAGTAATGTGATGAACGAAACGTCAGTCATAGTGTATCATGTTTAATGGCGGACGGAAGAATGTTCACGATGAAGACCGCTCGGGCCGGTTCTTAGTGGTGACTGACGGATCCAAAGCTAGAATTGAAACAAAAATCTAAGATAATAGACGCTCCACAATTAGTGAACTGCACCCATTCTTTCAAAGAATTCCAAGAACTGTGTTGTACGGAAATCTTAGTGCAGATCTGGGCTATAATAAAGTGTGTGCCACGTGGGCTTCTTCAATTCTGTCAGATGAATCCAAAATCAAACGAATGGCAGCTGCATTGATATTTCTCAGTCGCTGTGATAAGGATGGTGAAGAAATTTTGAATTACCCTGTCACTGGTGATGAGACTTGGATATCACATTTCACACCAGAAACAAAGCGCCAATCAATGCAACGGCATCATTCGCAATCCCCAACATACTGAAGAAAGCAAAACAAATTTAACCAAGATTATGGCTATGGTGTTTTGGGATCGTAAGGGTGTCCTGTTGTTCGAGTACATCATACCCAGGGGTGAGGCCATAAATGCAGTGGCCTACTATCAGACGCTGCAATTACTTCACCGCGCTACTCAAAACAAGCGGCGTGGAATGCTAAGCACTGGAGTCACCTTCCGTCACGATAATGCACGTCCGCATGCAGCGGGAGGGACAGAGAGCCTGCTTCAGCAGTTTCGGAAGGAAACTTTTCAGCATCCGCCATACAGTCTAGACTTAGCCCCAGGTGATTTTCACTTATTCCCGAATTGAAAGATTTCTTGAGGGGACAATGCTGCGGAAGTGATGATGAACTTAAAGAAGTCGTTAATCAGTGGTTCAACAACTTGGTGGCAACTGAGTATGTAGAAGGCACAGAAAACCTGATAAAACGGTACAACTTCCTAAATTTGAACGGTGAGTATGTAGGAAAGTAGCTTGAGTATGATAATTTATGTAAAATACAGTTTCGTTTAATTATGTCTAAAAAAAAATTCTATAGAAAAGAAATTCTGGACTTTCTGAATGGCCTTCGTATATGGTGTCATTCTAACGTTACAATGTGCAATGTACTCACAAGCGATAGATTATAGAGATTTTTTAGAACATTTTCAAAAATATATCAACAAATTTCATTCTTGTAGTTTCGACGAATATAATGCAGTATTCAAATTAGTTAACCATAGTTTCAATTAAGTAGCAAATGAATTCGAAGGTAGGAAAAACAAATTCTCAAACTGTATTAAAAAACGATCTCTCAACCATGCTCGAGTGAACTCTTCTCTTACGTTGTATTTTGATGTAATTAAAAGGTTATACCGTGACAAGGCACTAAAACGCCGTGGGAATACTAAGCGAATTAAAATTGTATTTGATATGCATTTAAGCAAAATTTAATTTTTACTCAGAAACCTGTATTTCAACGTACACCTACAACTTTCGATTTTTTTAAACATATATAACTTAAATTGCACGCGGTTTCTTTTTCATACTCCGACGTCGCATGAGCCTGCGGCATTTGAGGTATATGGTCGAATATGCATGCTTAACAATTACTTATTGGGATTCATAAATCGATAGCTTCTTATCCACAATAGTATCCATTACTGGCGTTAGATAAATGAATCTTTAATCGAACCACATACATAAACCATATTATTCTTTTTTGAGCCCCCTGAATGCTGACACCTCAAAATATTCCATTTTCTAGTTGAAATGATATTGAAAGTAATGCCCCATGCATTTGAGTTTTAATAATGACTACTTCTATAGTCGCAGTCCATCTCGAGTCTATTCTTATTTAGGATTCAGACTAGACAAGAAGGGAAAATGAGAGAGAAGCTTCATTCTCATGATAAATAATACTGCTTGTTCCGGTACAGTTGGCCTCAACAAAATGTATGATAGATTGTTACAATTACTTTTATTAAATGTCTTCTGGGAATCGAAATACCTCCGCAGCTATTGATGGGATACAGCAAATAACTCAGTGACATTATAAAATTGTCGGGTTTAATTTGTACTGGCGTGAAGTTTATTGTTGCATTCGAGAATTTAATTCAAAATTCCTTTGAGAAATTAACATTGGTCCACAGTTACGGTGAATTTATAAAGGATTATATTAAACTGGTTTATTATTGCCTTCAGATTCACCGCGACGACACACTTGTAACCGTTTTTGTGATATTTTAACAAATACTTAATTTATCGACAAACTACTGTCTGCTTTCGTTTCAAAATGGTGATTTACTTTATAAAATTATACAACCGGATCACTGCAAAGAAAATATATGAATTTATTAGGCTGTTCCGTACATGTTTGCATGGTTTCGCGCATATTTTTCTCATTAGCGTAACACTATCGCGCATATAAAATATTTTGCAATTTTACTGTATTAGAGTTGCTGTAAATATCTTTTTCCCAAGAATTGCAGTGTAGTGCATCTTAAGAAAAATATATGTTGCGGTTTCTGTTCACATCAAGTAACCATATGTTCCTACTAAGGATAAGAATTATGTCGATATTTGTACTCAAGAAGTTCTTATCAACAATATTCCTTCCTTGAAAGTTATTTAGACAATATACTGTAAATGCTAATTTAGAAAAATCATTTATAATCTATCGTAACAAACACTATAAAGCATATTGTTATTTTATAAAAAAATATATGTAAGCGTTAAAAAATAGATGCTTCGTAGCGGGTAAAGCACAATTATTCATAAGAAAATGCTACAGTGGTGGTATATATAAGATTCTATGCTGACATGGTACTACAATTTGATAATATTGCTAAGATATATTTGCAAGTATTTTTATTATCCTTCATTATTTGTCACTATAAAAATTTAAGTATTTATTTAATATGATTCTTTTTGCAATAAATAATTCGTAAATAATCTAATTTCTGAAATTTTACTTTTAGGTGTGTTTGGAAGGACTGCAGGGTTATATAATCGACACAAAAATCTGTGTAAGAGAGAGTGCGCGGGCTTTTCCTAGTTAATTCGATATTTCTAACGAAGGAAAGCATTGCAGATGTGAAACAGAGAGAAGTTCCATAACTTGAAACAATTAAAAGGAAAATTGGTCTAATAGAATGCTAAAAATGTATATACGCACATGCACATATACAAAGGGTATACTGTTATATTAAATACAAGTTGAGGTAAATTATTAAGTGTACAAATTTGCTTCCGCCGTTCTTTCCCGAAATTCGAGGCTTTGTTGTAAAAAATTGGTTATACATTTACGATACAAAATCTTTCGGGCAGCGTTCGAATCCTGGGTCGAACAAAATGCTTATTTCTTGAGACGATCTACGTATCGATCCAATTTTTAGCTTCTTAGTAAGAATGTGTTGGTCAGACAGATCATTTTCCATTGATCGAAGCAAGGAGCAATGTCTGTAGAATATGGTGGGTGGGATAGGATTTCCAGAGTTGCCAAGCAACAGAAAGCCGAGCATTGCAGCTCTTCTTCTTTCAATGCTCGACTCAAAAACTGCTTTCGATACAGAGCGCCTGCAATTGTTTCAGTGATTTTGGCATATAATGCACTACCTGGAATCACCAAATATAGAGCATGACCCTGGAGTTGTGAATATTCGGTTTGGCTGCCGACGTGGACGCCTAGAAGTCTCCATGATTTTCTTTGCTTGGGCTATTGTAATGAACCATTTTTTTCTCAGTTACAATGCAATGCAGAAATCCCTTCTTCCTTTGCCTTCCAAGCAGTTGCTCGCAAGCAAACAAATGCCGTTCAACATCTCTCGACATTAACTCTTACAACACCCAACTTCCCCGTTTCTGAATCATTCCCATGGCTTTGCGGCGTTTTGAAATGGCTTGTTGAGTCACTTCTAAAGATGTTGCCAATTCTTCTTCCGTTTGGCATGAGTCTTCTTGAAGTAATGCCTCCAATTCTGTATCTATGGAAACCCTCTCTCTATCACCGGCATGTTTTCGGTTTTCGATGTCAAAATCACCATTCTTGAAGCGTTGAATCTACTCAAAACACGTGTTTGCACTAATATCGGTATTGCCATAAGTATCTGAGACCATTTGATGAGTCTAAGCCGCAAATTTCTTCATATTGAAGCAGAAAATTAAAACCTGACATTTTAAATCGAGAATAACTTTACAAAGTCACGTCTACATCTGTTTATTTAAACTACCACTTACCGCTAAAACGGCGGAAACATAGTAGTATACGGTTGAATACATTTATTCAAATTCTTTATTATATATGTATATATATATCTATATATATAATATACTTGGCGTGGGAAAGTTATAATTTCCTTAATTAGTTAGTTGTAACACAAATATATATATGACATGTGCCTTAGCGCACGTTGCAAGAAATTCTATGAAATAGAATAACCTTCCTCACAGCACAACAAGGGTATCCTCGTATATAAGGGAAAACTCTGAATCGTAACCTGAGTTCTATATGTAATCGTACATTGTCGTCAATAATGTCGAGAGCAATGTGTTTGTTCCTTCAAAAAAAAACAGGTTTTGCCCCGGGAAAGCCGTTTGTTTAAGCTAGTATTTATGCATAAACTTTATGTTAAAGTAGTGTATACGATTCGTCATCTACAACATAATCCAGTCAGCACTTTTGTCTGACTCCATAATTGTGTTATACTACGCTTTGATGTAAAGAATCGAAAGCTTTACTTGGATTACGAAACAGTGCCGGCTATATTTCAGCCTATTTTGTACGCCAAAGACCAGGCTGAAAACAACTTTATCCCTGCATTCCAATACGTCATGGTGTTTATGTAAGCGGAACTTACGAAAACTTGAAAATGTTAGAAAAGCCAAAGTTTGAAGACTATTCCTAGAATATTTGAGCGGAATATAAAGTTATTGCACCTATTTTGAGTATGTAATTAAGTTATACCAAATATCGTTGCGCTGTATGTCTTGGGAACAGTTGTGTCAGGAAAGAGCTAAAGTGCTTGAAAGAAATACCTCTAAAACTGTGGCTCAGGAAAAGCTTTATTAAGGCATTAAATAGGGCTACCTTCGAATATCTTCGGGACAAAAAGTAGGTGAAAAGAAAATAGAAGAAAGCACTCTCAACTTGAAAAATATATTATTTCAAAACAAATTAACAGCGTGGAAAAACATGTGTTGGCATCCAGGGTGCTAGTTTTTACTGGTTTATTTGTAACAAAAGAAGCAAAAAATGAGAAAACAATGGATATGATTCTAGCTGTGCGCCCGTTTTTACGCCTCTTTGTTACTTAGTCTCAATATGTATGGTCGCACTTGTTCAGAGCTTATATCAACTTATTTAGTTATTGCAAAATTGTTGTGATTACATTGCCTTTACTTTACTTGAGCTTGACGTTACGAGACAACTTAGCGTTCTTCTTTCCTGTCAATTTTGCATGAAAACAAGATTATGTTGCCAAATCAATATCATCATATATCTTTATAATTTTTTTTTTAATTCAAAGTATCGTTGGATTAGTATTTCATTCTTCAAAAAACGCAAAAATACACAGTGCTTATTTAAGATAAAAAGGTAACAATAGTAATAATTTTTGGTAATAATCTTGGTTTCTGTTCGAAAGTTAGTAGGCAGAAAGATATAGATTAGCACGATTTACATATATATTTTTCAAAAGCAGGATTTTTGAATGAAAAATGTAAGTATTTATGCCTTTTTGCTTTCTAAGTACAAAACCAATTGATTTGAAAAAGATGACAATAAATATTCTGATGAAAGGTCCTTTCATCTGTTGTCCACGAAATGTTCATGTCTGTAAGTGAACTAAGTTAAGGTAATTATTCATCTAGCTGTAAATTTCGAATAAATAGTTTCTTTTTTGTAAGTTATCTTTATCAAATTTACGATCAATTGTTACGATATATATATTTTATTTAATGCCAAAGTGCGGTCAACGTTTTTTCACGAATACATATCGTATGTATTTATTAAATAATCGATATCATTATTACCACCTAGAACTACTAACACGTGCTATAGTGCTACATTAAAACTCCGGTATTTCCGCAAGAATTTACGTATTCAATGTGCTTTTTAAAACGTATTATTCGTTTAATGTGCGGCTGGGACGAAAGTTACGACCAAACGAAACCCACCAGGCATCAATAGCCAACGGGAAAAACGCCACTAACATCAAACACCGAAAAATTCGTTGAATAATTGAAAGTATCCAACGTGTAATGAAAAATCAATAAAAATATATAACGTGCAACCTACGGCGACTATAGCTGCTGCCTACTCTTTATTCATTACCGTTCGTGTGTGTTCAGGTGTGCGTGCAATGGAAGCCTTTTTCCGATTGATGTAGTACCAAAATACCTCTATTGATTTGTGCCTACGTTTTTTTTCATTTTATGGTTGCTTTTACTCGGGAAGATTTTAAATCACGGATTAAACATCTGTAAATTATGGGGTGATGGAGGATGTTACGTTGGTGACCGTTGAGTTGATCAAAGAAACTTAGGTGAAAATATTTTTCTCCACAATATTTGAAATTATATATACTGTTTTTCCAGTTCATTACCTTATTTCCCTCTGCATCTTGTAGTACGGAATCTTTTCATTTCCTTTGTGGTGCTCTCTCATACCTCTTACCTTCAAGTTCTCCCAGTACGACTTCTGTAACTGTTCTGTCAATAGCCTGCTGGTTATATCTTCTCTTTTTTCATAACCTTTGCGATTGCTTGTTACGTGCACAATTCAATTTCGCATTATTCCTTTCAACAACGCTGTATAGTCCAAGTGATGCGACTCACGCATTACTTTTTTGCGTTGCCTAAAACTTGTCGGGTCGACTACATGTGTGGTAGTCTTTCTTACTCGCTGACTGTGATATGCAAAAAAAGTATTGAGGTGTTAAAGAATTTAGAATAATTCTACTAATAAATTTGGGGATCTAACCACTTATTTCTGTGATAATTGTCTTTTTTTGTTGTGGTTGAGTAAATGCCGTTCAAGCACCCAATTTTGATGGGGAATAAAGCCACAATTGTATTTTTTCTTAATAACTTATCATTCAGCCTGGAACGAGAGCAGATTCTTTTCCATATATCTTCCCATCTTTATTAATTTGTGTTCATTTTGGAGTTTGCAAAGTCTTTTATTTCTTTCCACGAAAATTCTGGAATCTTTTGTTACTTGAAGACCCACTGCTTTTTCGCAACAGCAACTTAGATCCTAACAAGTGATAAGACATTCTTGCGCAGTAGCTACTTTTATCTAACCTTTAGCAAGTATGCTATATTTATAATACCATAACGTTATACCAGTCAGCTTTACTAATTTTGTAAGTACCTAGGATTCACATAATATAAGTTAATGCAGAGGTATCTTAGTGAGCATAATAGAATAAAAATTGTGCTTTACTGGTAGGGCACCGCGTTATCAAAGATATGTAGCAGTATGCAAATTCTTTTTTGTGTTTTGCGAATGACTCCATTTTAGATTTTCATTTTATTCGTCAAAGACTTTTAGAATGCCTCTCCTCTGGCCTGCTTATCATTCTTTTTTATTGAAATCTGATCTTCTTTGGTTGTTTCGTTTGGTTCATTCAGAATTTTAAGATAAATTCCAATAAATGTTCAACGAAACAATCTGGTCTTAGATCTGCCTTCCTTATTAGATTTTTTACATTTCCACAACTTGTAATGTACCTCTCTATTGCTTTGTAATTATCCACTTCAAAGACATTCACTTTTCCTTTTGACTACATCTCGTTTGTTAACATAATTACTACAAATAAATAATTTTACAACCCTAGATCAAGTATATACATATTTGTGGATATCTGCTCCTTCCATGAAAGAACTTGAATAATAACAAAACTGAGAGATTAGCATCTTTGGAAAAGAGAAACTGTATGTAATTTCCATAAAAAATTGTAATGTCTCCTTCCAGAAAAGGTTAATTTCAACTTCTGCTTTTCTTGCACCCTTTGACACAAGTTTCACCACTATATCCTCCACGAAAGCATATTCAGATATGAATGAAACACATGAAACACATGAAACAAATTTCTTTTCTTAAACCAGCTGTTGTTCCTATACCCAAATTGTATATTATAAAGTCCAGAGTGGACGCTATCTTTAAGTTCACATGTATACAAGAAAAGAAGCTATGTTCTAAAAAGATTTTCCATCTTATATACGTATCCTAATATCTTAGATTCTTAATAACAATGTGTAAGCTTGAATAACGCAGTATTTTTATTTCATCAACCAAGATTATAATGATAATTATCTATAGTATGGATTAAATTTACGTACTTGTTTTCCCTAAAATGCAGACATTAAATTGAAATTCTTATTAGGTATGCTGCGTTCAATTTTGAAATTACAATGACATTGGCCGGAATTTAAATATCTTCGCAACAATTCAAAAGGCACAAATGGAAAAACAACAATCTAAATCCGTCAGTCCGGTCCCGATTTCCTTGAATTTGTATTGGACAAAATCTCCATGTTATATGTGCCCACGGGTTATGTAAATTAGGGGATAAATCAGAAAAAACAAACAATTTCCTGGAAAAACGTAATGCCTCTTTATAAAATACATGTAGGTATTACAAAAGGAAGCAATAAAAATTCAAGAAAAAGCTGCTGGAATACATAATCAATTGTTGATAATGATGTATTATAGTCTTTGCATTTTTGTATTTACACTTTATGCTTTCTGTCGCTGACTTATTTTTCTGAAAACGGGGAGTTCAGATTACGGTTTGGCAATAAAAAGGACCTATAAAAATACACTTAATACACCAGCACCGCAGAAACAAAAGACGCATAATTTTTTCCTGTCTCAAAATAAATGCAGATCGGCCCAAATTTCATGTAAATAGCAGGTAAATATACTTTGTTGCAGATATATGCAGATTACAATTCCCAAAAATTTCACAAAAGCTTTTTAAAATTTGTGCAATGGAACATCATATGAAACTTTTGCTTTTAATAATGTCTTAAATTTTTGAATAATGGTGCCACAAGTTTTTTTTAATGGAAACCGTAATAAGTCTAGTTATTATTAAGCAGAAAATATAACGAGTTCTCTAAATGTTCGTAAGTTTTCTTTTTAAACATTGTCAGTTTCTTAGAAATTAGTAGTGCGCCATGCACGATCTGTATTGTTACAATTCCTTTCACAAATCATAGTAGATTATGGATAAAAACTAAGATATCATTAGTAAGATAATTTTATTTATTTAAAAATAGTATAAAGAAATATGAGAGAATTTCCATAGTATTTACTAACTACTAACTTTTGAGCAGATGTTTTACATCTTTCATAATATATTTATCCAGATTTGCGACTGGTATTAGTTTGCTAAATACATTGATTATATGTTCACGCAAAATATTACTGTTATGTTTTTGCAAATTTTACTTTTCTTCGGACTTCAAAAAGGGGATATGATTGTTTAAGAACAACGGATTTTGCTGCCGATTTCGAGGATTCATTGGTGTTATTTAATTGCATCAAAGTCTGTGGTATTGATTAGAAATAAAATAAGCAAGCTCGTTCATGGCATACTAATAATTTCTGGAGAATTTTTGGAAAGCACTATCGGTTAAAATTTAAAAAAAAATGGTATACACCGTTACACATATTTGAAGAGTTCATGAAGTTTGTATTGGATATTGAAAGGTGCATATAATTTTTTGGTTCTACATAAGAGTTACATCGAAAGTGAATAACTTAAACTTTGAATTAAATAAGTGGAAAAATAACTTTCACGAAAATCTAAAAAATGGTAACATATATATAAATTTGGACCGCCACGAACATAACTAAAATTGAGTGGTCACGTACATCAAAACATTAAAGTGAATGAACAATAGAAGCAATAAATGAATTAGTATGAGATAATTGTTGACGAATTCATTAATAGATCCCCTAACTTTACCATCAAGAATTTTAAAGAGTTGAGTCAGTGACTTATTTCAAGAGAGCACCGTATATAACTAGCATTCATTAAACATTTTAAAGTAAATTTTTGTATGTGTTAGTTTACTTAAAGCATTCATATACTATGCTAGACAATAATGCTTCAATACTAAAAGCACCATCATATGGAGAAATTGTAAAAAATCAGTTTTTTAACGTTAATCTGCACTGAATATTTCAATTGAAAATGCAAATCTCAGGGTTCATCTATCGTATGCGCATAATTATTTCGGTTAGTCAAATTTGTATAATTAAATTAATTTGCAATATGTAAATTTAGTTTATAGAGTTATAGTTTCCTTAGGTTAATGTTTGCCTATGAAAGCTCGATGTAGTTCCCTAACGGCAACAACAAAACAATTTTATTCCCACTGAGCTTAACGGAACTGAAAATGAGCGCTTGTAAAAGTATTTGGAAATACAGTCGTACGTAACGTGTAGCCTGGCGGTGTATATCTAGAAGTTTATACCTTTATTACAATTATTTTACGACCTTCTATACGCTATCCAATATACATTTTTCCTGATCAGTATTACTAGCCGTAGCTTCATCCCGGAATATTCCTTTATGGCATGTATCTGTCTTCAATGTACGGCTGTAAAATTTTATAGGCAAGTGTTTTAATACTTCACCTACTATATGTATACATTGTGACTGAGCGGCTTTAAGTTACCAACGGCTCCTGAAAACTCGTTTAATTTATTTTTCTTGTGTAGTTAGTTAAATTTTAACAAAAACATTCTGTTTAATAATATTATATTGAAAAATAGTAAATTTTTCTGTGTTGCTACTTTCGATATGTATTTGCATTGCAAATGATTTAAATTATTTAAAAAGTTGATAATTAGATAATTTAAAGTTCCTAGGTATTATCAACGTTAAACCTGATTTAATTAATTTGTGAAATTTAATTAAAAAAGTCACGGTTTTCGGTAGTATTTTAACCTACAGGTTCTGTGTTCAAAAAAAATATTGATATAATTTCATTATTATTCAATATTCAAACAATTATTGATTTGTTCAATTGATTATTTATATCCTTTTGTATTAGGCCGCACACTTTTACCTCAAAACTCAGAAACAGAAACGGTTACAATCTTGGCTCAATTGTAAAAACAACGAATATTTTCTACTTGGATGAATAAAGTAATATATTAGTTTACCTAAAGAGTAGCGACTTAAACTGTGAAGACAAAATTAGAAAGTTGTAGCTATGACAATCTACACATTCATGGAAGATGAAGTGCGTTGAGAAAATCTTCTTCTAATGTAAATACAGCAATAAATTCGACTACGAATGTCAACGAAAAAGGCAAAATTGTAAGTACGAGGCAAGTCGGTATAAATTAATAAGACACGAAGAGCATTTTTAAGACCTCTTAGTTGTGAAACAAGAATATATGCCACCACTAAAATTAAAAAATAAAACATACACTACTCTTCATATGTATGCGGACGGCTATAAAATTAACATTTTCTTAGATTTGAATTGAAATATAAAGTTGGTTTAGAGTAATATTTATCAATAGATATTTAACATCGTGGAAAGAGTGTTTAACAACGAAAAGGGAACAGAAAATATTATAATTAATCATTTAAAGTGACTTCTCGTCAATATGTTCACCTCTAGATTGAATTATTGCGGCAGATATTCTTGGTATTCTTTTAATCAGAGATTCCAGATAATTCCCTTCAATCCACACTACCTGAAGTTACTACCAAAGGTCTCATGCTCTGCTAACCCCATTTTTGGATTCTTCAATCCAATTCATCCTACATCAGTTTTATTGCTGACAGATCTAGGGATTGGTGTGACCGAATCATCTGTATGAACTTGTTTTCTTCTTCGAGTAACATCAAATAAGTTTTATATAAACGAGATAAATATTTGGAATCATTATCATCTTGGAAGATAACTTTTTGCCCTCTTTCCCAACTTGGCATAGTATTCTCAAATAGCACTCCTTCCGCAAGATTTTATCTGATTTTATCAAATCGCATGACCAAAACAACCTCAAACCATCACACTACTTCCACCATGTTTCACTTACTGGTTACTCTCTTTTTCTCCAGTCTGCCGTCTCACAAATGATCGTCGTTTTCAACCAATGGTTTGGAATTTCGATTCATCTGCCTATAATAACTTATGTCACTGCACAATTGTCTAATACTTGTGTTGAATGACCCGTTCCAGTCTCTTTTTCGTATTTTGTTGTTTCAGCAATGGCTCTGTGACAGTTATTCTTCCGCTTAGCCCTGTTGTGAGAATTCTTCGCCTAACTGTTGTGTAAGATATTGGTGTTTTACTTGAAATATTGAGCTGTTCAGTGATCTCAAACTTGTAAATACAGAGTGTTTCAAATTCATGAGGTAATTTCAAATGGACGACAATACCGTAGCCAAACAACAAAAGAAAATGCTGCTCGCTTGACGCTGACAGAGCGTCTATCGGAGGATAGTATTCTGTCGATCTTGCTACAGTCCGGACACGGGTATCTTTTGTATGATTGATTCTTGTAATCTTCACGTTTCATCAGTTGATTTTTATTTCTGAAAACATTAGTTAACTAGTAAATCTTTTAATAACTTTATGAGTAGGCCACAATTACGGTGTTGTTGAAAGATTATTTAAAATAAAGGAATAAAAATGTCCAAAACGAACGTCTTACGCTAAGTGTCCGAAATAGCTTTCTATAAGAACCTCCTCTACAGTATATTGCTAATTCATCAAGTTTGCATGGAACATGTGATAATGGACCTTTTTAGACTACCACAAGGACTTTTTACCTACAAAGAATTCGATTTATGTAAGCAAAAATAAATTTTGCAATAAAATGAACAGACGCAGTTTCTCGGTTACTAAAATACAGCTATGTTTCTTCTCAGAAGAAATGACTTTTATCTAGCAGATGCTTTATATGCCCAAAATTATTCGATAAAAGTGTGAAACATGCCGTATATAGTGGGAAATCATGCCGTCAACAATTTCGTTTAAGATCAGAGGATTTGTTATTTACTTACCGAAATAGTTAAAACTTAATCATTACTAGTTAAATCTGCAGTTAATCTCTCGATTTCGAGTTTGCATTGCACGTTTCAAATGCTTTCATTTCCTTTGCGACATTCACTTGAAATTACGAGAAAATAAATTCAAGTTTGCTGTAATTATATGGGAAAGTTGAAGACGATTTTGACACTGTTCGATGTGTTTATAACTTGCTGTCTCAAGCATCTAGTCTGCCAAGTAGAAATCTACAGAGTCTTTGAACTATTAAACTACTGAAGGGGTAACTTAAGAAGCTTAGTACCTACTGCGAAGGTGATTAACGATTGACTAGTTCGCAAACAAAGCATAATAAACGATTGAAGTTATTATATGTTGTACACCTCTGCGGTTGTTGTTTTCTTTCAAAGAATTAAAGTTTTCTGGTTGAAACAGCGTCATAATTGTATGAGTCTGCCGATGTTGCATGCAACAGTACACAGAAGAAGTTCCATGCAGTATTTGGCAAACGACACATTACAACGGGATAATGAATTGGCCAGTAGAAGGAAACATTGCAAAATGGATAAAAATTTCACATTTACACACAAATGAAAGATGATTTTAATTTTAAATAAATACTTTTATAACAAAATTGCTAAGGAATAAGTTATTTGTAAATATACCGGGCATTTACCAATTGTTTTAACTTGCTGGCAGTACTACTTCAATAACCTTAGAATAAGCATATGGACCGTTGGCATTTGTAATTCTCAACTAAACGTTCTTAGTCGAACACATTCGAAGTGATGGATTTTGCATAACAATGCAGACGTGATGATGCATTCTGCTACAACTACTCCCAAGTCGATAATCCGTGTATGGAAAGTCAAGCAGGAGCATCCCGCTAAATTACAGTTATTAAAGTTTGGAGGAATTCCTTATTACAAACGGATTCTAAACATCTGCTTCAGATATATATCACATACAATTAAATACGCTGATTCTCAAGAATATTAACCCGAATAGAAGGTGGCTTCTTATGTATCCTTACGGTATATGTTTGGTTACCAAATTTTATGAATCTAAACTAATAAGTTAGGTGGGAACCGTTTCTTTGTGAGACGTATCACTACCATACAACAGAATGTGTAACTGAAAAAAATGAATTCTGATGGATATATTATTTTCCTCTCGCTTTCATAGACATAGTGAAGAATTTTTAATTTGTCAAATTTTAGCGTGCACCAATTTTAATCCTTCGTCTGAAGCACTGGAAATATTTAGAAAATAGGCTTACTTACCTTTCCAGTTCGTTGCCTAGAGATGCTTAAAAAGGTCACTTTCTTACACGGTCGTTAAATATCTTAGTACAATACCATTGGATCGTCGTATCTTAAAGCCAATATTATTTGCCTGTGTAGGCGCTACTATCTTTATACATAGCATTTTCTTTAGCACTTACCTTCATTATTTATGTATTACTTTTCCTTCCCATTTTAATTTTAAATTTTAGTTAAGCCGTTATAGCAATACTTAATTTATTATGTATGTATTTATTACATAGACCATTTTCGTGTTTGAAAGGAAGAACCGCCGCATACTTCTAAGTATTTTCTTAGTATTTTGTGTTAATAAATAGCAATTATTATTACCATTGTCATTATTTATTAACAGGTGAAATTGCAAATATTTGCAAAAGGAAATTGTATATTTACAGCCGAAGTGAGAAAGAAAAGTGCTAATGCGTATTATTACGTCTATTATTCAGGTGCTCCGGAGTTCGAATCCTGGTACTGTAATTTCTTATAGTTGAGGTTATTCTAAAATGTTCTTCACGTCTTGGGGAATGCAGAAAACATGTTAATATGCACCACAAGCAGGAGCGTACTAGTAACTGTCGTCGATGCGAAAGCTATGATCCTATTATTTTTATTATTATTATTACTAATATTCTAATTACCACTATTATGATTACTGGTATCACAATTTTATTGTTACTACTATTATCATCATTGTTATTGTTGTCGTCAATTACTCCCATAATCAGCCTATATCTAACCGAAAAGTTAAAGAAGTAATAAAAGTATTTATTCTGTTGCTCATCACCTAACATTAACAGTTATACACAAATTAAGGCAAATGGCCAAACAAAAATTACTCAAATTGCTCCATCCTGATCATCGATTTTTAAATGAATAGTCACCATAATAAAATTTATTGGTACTGTCACAGAATGTTTGGATACGACAAGTAACATATTAATTAAAACATATTAAAAAATAATATCTAAGTAGACCAGGGTTAATATAAAGAACATAAAAAACTACGTATAAAATTCTTCATAAGGATAAAAACCTTGTTTAGAAGAAACTTCCCGACAGCTCTTCTACAGGGACGGAGATGGAGTACGGTAATATTTTAGAGCCAGTACAGTTAAAATCATAGTCAGCTTAAAAATTTTAAAAGAAATTGGGCCGTAGAGTATCGTGATTGTATTATCATCAGCATGAGCATTAGATTTAGCAAAATTTATATTTTAGGAAGGCAACACGTTCTAGTAAATAACGATTACAAGGACTGTGTGGTTGTACAATTCACAGGTATAGCAGTAAACTCCACTCACACAAATTTATTAATTATGCGGAACGCAGCGTTTCGAGAGCACGTGGACTCTCACTGTCAACAGTGTTACCAACTGGTCCAGTCGGTAACACGTTCCGCATTATTAATAAATTTGTGTGAATGGAGTTTACTGCTATACCTGTGAATACGTTCTAGAATGAACAAGCAGGGAAAAGTAAAAGTTCCGAGTTTAATAAGGGACTCGCTACCATCATCTCTGTGTGTAATTGCAGGATCGAAGAAAGAAGAAATCTAATATATGCCGGATTTTCAAAGTTATCTGCCAATTCACTTAAGCTAAAAACTATGCAATTTCATCACTATTCAGATCCAATTCATTAATAATGAACCAATGCTATGCGACTGTGCAAACATTTTCAGAGAATAAGATTTTGAGATAAGCCATTGTTGTAAATTAAAAGAGTCTAAAACAGATTTTTTATTTGACCAAATATTGTCACATTTTAGTGTCCTAATCTTAATAAGTTAAATTATCAAAGATGGATTTCACTAATTTTGCAATTAATATGTCGTGCTATAATAGAGATTGGATAGTGGCGATTGCTTTTGTTTAATGCGGTTCTTCTTATAATTCAATAATAAGTTTAAATTCATATCTGTCGTCAAGTTGTAAACACGCGCCTAATTTTTGTTGATCCCTGTTTTACGTGTGTACGTAACAATATATTGTAGTTAGCTTTTCAAGACACAGCGTCATTTCTTGACTTTGTTTCTATTTCATATTTCTACATTGATATTAGTTATATTTGGAATTATAAAAAGTTGTATTAATAGCCAACAGCGTGTGTTTCTTTGTGCATTGAAAGTTGTATACCTTTTGTCTACTAAATCAATTCCAGATTTAATTTGGTTATAAAAAGTTTTAACAGCGGACTTATGGCTCTGCTTGAAATATACGATACAACTGCAATGAAATAGAATTACCTTTTCCCGCTTGGTTTTGGTTGTAACAGAAGTGGAGGAAGCTGTCACTTCGTTACAGTAGCAACGTAAAACAGTTTCTGGCTCTGGAGGTAGTTTACGAGCTTTATATATGTGAAGCTGTTATATTCCGCCTGGAATTATAGATTAGTTGTGCTAAGATTAGGGATGTCATTTATTTCAAATGCCGCAGCAGATTGTTTTTCAGGATACATCCCAAAGTTAAAGATACAGCAAACCTTTATGACGTTCTATCTAGTAGTATAACTCCTTTTAGTTTTCAACAAAAGTCGTAAGAACATCACAAACAGCAGCAAACTTATCGACTTTCCTCACGAGTCTCCTATCGTCAAAACAGCTAAAATACTATAGCGAAATAAAAATGCTTTGCGCGTTGAAAACGGATTGAAAAACTAAGCGGTCATCGGTTATTGAAGTGATGCAAATCGCATGCCTAGTTATACTGCTAAAGGAGACCAATAGGAATAAATTAATAAGGTTCAATAACATGTATACGGTCTTCCGTTCGTACTTTGATCTGAATTAATTTCCATATTTGATGTTTCGCTGCCATCATTTGGTGTTTACAACACATGCACAAGCTAAGATAATAAGATTACCGAAACCTGTATTTCATGTTCTTCGGTCCCGACTCATTTACGCAATTCCCGGTCGTTTCTCGTCAAACTAGTTCGTTAAAATTTCAAATGACGCCACAATAAATTTCCAGCTTCATGGTTTAATTAAGGCTTCGATGCGTCATTTTTGTGTTTGGATATATGAAAGGCGAAGGATCTTAAGATGAGTGCGAAGCACGCCAATGACAACGTTGAAGACAGTGAATGGTATTTTAATGTTAGCATAATCTTACTGCTCGAGCCAAAGTAATTATCATTACATTGGCTAGCAGCTAAGCGCATCAGATGCTTTGGAATAGGTGGCCATAATAGTATAACACAAAAAAATTCTATTTAATAATATAACGTAATTTTTTTACGGATAATAAGGAAGAAAATGAGCGAAGGTAATTATTAAGTGAATCGTGCTTAATTTTATTTAATCGTAACTGGTTATAATCTTCATGGAATTCAGAGAGTTTATATTGAAGAAAATAGAAGCTGTTGTTCTTTTTACATCAATATTGAAAGAGAATTCATTGGACCATCATAAGCTAATGTATTTACATTAATAAAAATATTTAACCCAGTATTAATAAAGCGAGGTATATTATTTCACCAACTAATTTGAATGTCGTTACGTATTAATAATGTTTCTCAATATTTTATGCTTTAAATATCTTACTTATATTTTACACTTTTTATATTGAATGAGTATCTGATAATTGTATATGCATAGTAGATCTTGTATTCTTATAAATTGCCTATGTATAATGCTAAATGTTGAAGTTGACATCTGTAACATATAGTATAATTATGTAATAAAACTGTCGGAAGTGGAATATAATTATTTCTCCTATTTTTCTCCTTTTCAATTAAAACTGAAATAAGGAGGCATAGCATATTCCACCGTATTAACCATGTTGTAGAGTTTTACTTTATCAGCGACGAATTAAGGGACAAAACAAACACAATTTCAACTGCACATATTTTATACTTTAAGCTTTGGATGAATATTAATATTAATTAATACAATCTTAAAATAAATATAAATAATTTAAGTTTTTATAAATGATGATGTAATGAGAATTGGTGATTTCTGAAACGCCACTGCTCGAATACAAATAAAGTGGGGGGAGGGGAGGGAGTACATAATTAATGGCCTAAATGAATTCCTATGTAGCTCAGTTTAGTGGCCGTCGAAAACTAGAACTTTTATTGTGTTTTAAATAATTTAATAAAGTGTGACAAGTCGTATTTCCACATATCGGGATCTGCAAATGGGAACAATTTTCGGTGCTAAATTGCCGAATAACCTTATTCCGAAAAAGTTACAGTGTGCTGTGACCATAGAGTAACTTTTCAATGATATTTGAGGATGATTCAAAATTTTCTACTTACTGAATTGCAACGATTTGGAGTAGAAGGTTATGGTTCCAACAAAATGGAGCAAGGCACACTGCACAAATTTGATTGGCTGCTCTATGAAACATGTTTCCTGGACGACTTATATCCCGACATGGTGATTTTATTTGGCCAAGGTCACCGGATTTGGCAAGCACTGACTTTTTTCTATGGGGTTAATTAGAGGCTAGAGTTTTCCAAAATATTCCTCGAACGTGATAAGCTTTGAAACCCAATATAACCCAAGAAGCTAGAGTGATAGACCGGGAAATACTGCAATGAGTTACAGCGAGTTTTCGGTCACGACTTCATGAATGTTTAGAAAAGCATGGTGGTCATTTAACAGATATTATTTTTAAAAAATAATTTTTGTTGCTAAATATGTGCAGTAAAGATGTATTTTTTGACCTGGATAGTTTCGTTTGTATCTACCTAATAACTCTCTAAAATACACACGGTGCGCCACCTATATATCGTTTAAACGATTTGTCCACTTACATAGTGTAATATAGGTACACCTCACTTCAGGACGCGTTTTCATAGCATAGTTGACAAACGAGAAACTATTTAGAAGATATGTATAGGATGGAAAAGGATTCGAGTTTAAAAATGATTAAAAAATGAGATAAAACTAGCAACAAAAATTATAGCCACCGAAACAGTGCAGTAGAATCACAATACGACTAAGTAGTACAGGTTCTGATTGGTGCTAATCAAATTTCTCTTGGTTTGACCATCGCTAAATAGATATATGTCGATAAGCGACGAATCCCTATACAGAATTTCTTTCATTCCTCTTATCTTCTAACAAATATTTTCTTAGTATATAGCTGCAAAAGATGCATTGAAGACTGCACTTTCTTATATTGTAATAGCATCACAGTATGTGGCATTGATAATCTAAAGTAAAATAACAAAGAAGCATTGAGACAACTTATCAGAGATTTCCTAAAACAAAAATACTAGCCTGTAGTACATTTAAATATTAGCAAGGATTTTCCTTATTGTTTTCAGTTATACTAGAAATAATTAGTTCTTGATGCTTTTTCTTATTCACAACTGACTTCCTTTAGAATGAGTATTAGTCTGATATTTCAAGAAACTACGAAATAAATTTACATATAACATTACCAGCTAAATGTATGTTTCTTTTGATTAAATCTATTCAAAGTTACATTAAACGTGTTGTAATGATTCAATTCGGTAGAGAATAAGACTGAAACCTAATGCATTGCAAAAAAACATTGTTACACATATGTACGTTGTATGTATCATATTGGAGATCATATAAATGCTAGAATATTGAACGCCCTCATGATTTAGTTATAAATTAATACAAACTGAATCGACCGGATGTGTACGTAGTTTCCTGTATGTCAAGTTATTATCACAATACGCCTTTAAACTGTACTTTCAGAATTATAGATACTTCGTATGGGACTATAAACGGAAACATAAGCAATACGCAATAATTACATAGCATTATTTAGAAACACTTTAACGGAAAAGAAATTACAGATTACCCTAACAAATTGAAAGCAAAAAATGCTTATTCATTGCTTTTATTGTTTTATTTGATATCTTTACGTATTCTGACCAAGTTGTGCTAACTCCCTAATGAGTTAAAGTAATTCATGTAAAGTTCTACACTGGTTGATGGAACATTGGTGGTGATGTTTGTTTGTTGCCAAGTTGATGTACAGATATAAACGTACCTGTGAAAAATTTATGTAATTTTTAGTTCGGATGACTCATTAACTATACGAGCGAAACTAATGCTGATATGAAAATATAAAAGCAGAGTAACCTTATAAATAAATTCTAATAGATTCTGAAAGCAAGCAGTTGTCTAAAGCTATATAAACTGAAATTCATGCAAACTATTGTGTAGAATCCCATTAGTTTTAGTAAAAATATTTAGCTACACTTTAGGATTATTTGACGACCACTATTAATGTTATTGAGTTAACTGTATTAGCACTCTAGAGGACGTTAATTACTGCTGAAAGAACACAGAAACACAATTTTCCCTAATTTAAAATCGGTAAATTCTCTCATTGGAATCCTTTCGATAATGCGGTTTGCTTCTAAATTGGAAGGGCCCAGTCGAAAAGCATATATTTTGGTATGTCCGTGGACCTCGATTGTATTCGTGTCACAATGAAAGCTCGAAAGTTTCGGGTGGTGAGTTTTGTTTCATTTACGACGCTTGTTGGTAGAAATACGTAAAGCTTTGCCGGAGTTTTACTCGCGAGAAAGACTCGAGAGGCTATTGTGTCGACTTTCATTTGAATTTATTTGACGGAAGTTCTTTCTAGTTAATTTTGCATAAATATGCGGTGCGAGAAAGATATTAAAATCTGTAGGTTCCATTGCGGTAGAGCGAATTTTGAAACTGTATCCCTTAGAGAGCTGTACACATACCCAAATTCAGCGGTAATATGAAAAGATGTTCCAAACCTGTAAGAATCTACCTTTAATGTTAGATCCAAATTAGTACGCTCCAGTTGGAAGTAACTTCATTAACTTGAGCAGCAAAAAGTTTTTTTTAATATACGAGCATGAGAACTTGTGAAATTGAGATTGGATTGATCAAATTGTGGTGCTCCTATAATATTGTTCATTGTCGATGAAGTTACTTCATTCTCTGAATTACACGACACGTATAAAATTGACAGACCATTTATTATTTCGAGTAATGTATGGCGCCAATTTATATGATTTTCTGTACAGATGTATTAGTTTTATCTATATCGAAATATTACACAAGTGATTTGACGTTTAGCTGTACAGAAACTTTTAGCTTTATATTTGTTTAAACGATAAAATAAATTTAATTATAATAAAGAAGAAATCATTTGGGTTAGGTATAGTTAAGTTCATCAAAACATAATATATAATGAGTGTTTTATAATTGTTTTTTTAACACGTGAGTTTTGTTTTTTCTGTATTTATATACCACATTTCAGTCTCATTTGTGCAATTTCAGTGAAACAATTTTGTAAATATGTTTTATAGCCTACTATTTAGGCGGACTTTCGGTCAGTGTTAGTATGTTACAGTAGTAGTTCATAAAACGTTCATTTAATTTTGGAAATTCGATAATAAGCTTTATTGCCCAATAGATTTACGACTTTAGCAAGATATGCGATGAAAGCGTAAATGAAAAATTGAAAGTTGTAATTAATTAAGAATTGTTGCGTTGTCGGTGTCATCATTATACAAACACTGGAGGGAACGTGTTCCAATATACATATATCCATTTCGAAAGTTAAGGGAAAAAAAATTGCGAATCTGAGTAGCACCATTTCTAATACACCTTTGTGTGTCATTTAGTAAGGGCATTGGACAACACACGCATATTTGAAACGAGATCCGATGGAAACGTAATATGCAGCTTCAGCTTTCAATTTCGTTATAAACTTGTCTACAGTTCCATACAATAGAGCCATCAGCTGAAGAAGACTGTACCTTCTAAGGATCTGTCTTAGCTAAAAAATGCAAATTATAAGTTACTCAACATGAGTTCTAGATTGTTAATACCGTTATGGTAACACCTTGTACATTATTTAGTTGTAGATTAATATTTGCGTACAACTAAAAAGATTTCACATGCGGCGACAGCATATCTATTCTCAATACAAGATTGTTCAGATTAAAAGAGAATTATTAGATTAAAGAATCCATAGAAGTAAAAGAAAACCCAATCAGACAAGAAAGTAAACAGCAACGCTTGTAAATTGCATGTGAAATAGCCTTGCGAAATGATAAGAAAGACCGCTGGACGGAACGAGATGAAACCTCACTGTAGGATTAAGCAAGATAAAACTACTGGAATGAAAGGTTAATTAATGTAACATAACCACATTTTTCTTATAGATTTACATCTTTAATATCTAGGAGAAAGAAACCGTGGCTAAAACCGGCAAGTTAATTGTAACTTATATAAAGACAGATAATAAGCAGCTAGAGTAATAAATACATTTCAACAAGATGTAGGCAGGGAAGAGTCGGGCGAGTTGTTGAGTTTTTTTTGCAACTAATTTTGGAGAATTGTGTTAATATAATAGAAAATCCTAGTAAACTATAGCCAATGACTATTATTCAGATTATTGATGTCACATTAGGCGCTTATGTTATTGCGGGATTTTAGTAAAGGATGCGAAATAACTCAATGAAAAACCTAACAACTTATTTGCTATGTATTTCTCACAAATATATACTGCATGTGATAATGTAACAAGGCACAAAAAGGCTTTCATAGGATACCACTTGGCACTCGTTAAAATTCGTTTCTTCTTTTATCTTCTTTTATGCAACAGCTAGAGAATTCAAATTACAACAATAGATGACTAATTGTAAATACTAAGAAACAAGTTTCGCAAATTAAATAAACAGTGGTTAAAATAGGCAAGTGTTCTTTATAATAACATGCCGCACTCTTCTGCACATGTTTACATGTAGTGAGAAGCCGAGTGAAATAATCACACGCTATACTTATACAGCGTGTATATAATTTGTCAAAAAAGGAATGTTATCTACTGAAATTCATAGTTGGACTCCATTGTTAAACATAATCGTCTGAAAATGGAGAAATAAATTCAAAGAAAGCAGAGTCTGCACAAAGAATCATTCTCGCAGTGGTGATCGAAAACTAGTCCTACTCTAAAGAGTGTTCCATATTTGATATGAATAATTCAAAACAAACCTGATATTTTGCGGCTTCTTGTTTCTTGTGATGAAGCAAAACTGTTCAATCAGCAAGAAAGTAATTGCATCGCTTTTTTTTTTTGGTAGTAAGAGGTACTTCGTTAGTTGATTGCTTAGGAAAACGTAGAACTGCATATAGCGAAAGCTCTTATATCGTATCTAGTCAGCAGTTAGTGAAAATCGGTTCAGAATTTCACAGTCTTTAACTCCGCTTCATAATTAGAATTATTCCTGAAAACTGTTACAACAATGAGGATGTAATAGTTTTAGAATTTAATTAACTAATTCTATACAGCGGCGCGAATATTTCAACTAATTTTCATATGTAGTAGATAAATCCGGTAGCACATAATTCTATGCATGTAAAAGTTTTAATGCCACAGTAGCAAAAATAAAAACTCATATATTCCCCACCAGTTTTTCACTTACGCAAGTAGAGAAAACCGGAAACTTTCTTTACATAAATACATTTATTATTGCAACAGTAAATTTACAAAAATCTGAAATTAATAGTTCCGTGAGATCTATCTGATGAAAAACACGAGCTGTGCATAATTTGGTTTAAAAGTTGGTCATCAACGTTTTACTCTTTCACATTAATCAATATTAATTTTGCACTGCGCGAAATGGATGTTGCCCCATATGATCGACCCATGCGTGAATAGTTTACCGGAAATGAACCAGATAATTCGATCACTTCTCAATCAATTTGATTACCGTCATAGTATTTAAGCGGTAAATATTGAATGGATGGCTGCAATAGAGAACTGTTTGCGGTGAAAGTTTTAAAGCCGGACTTGACGGTTCCTAATTAAAAATTTAAAACCACATTTCTCCGAAAAAAAAATAATTATGTACACTTTTGCATCACCTTATGATCCTTATTAACATTAATGCGAATTTTTATTACTACTATAGGCGTTATTGTATAATTTGATTACGTAAAAAACTGATATATCATGTTTTTTATTCTAATAAATCTGGCAATAAATTTGTACAAGCAATAAGGAATTAAATTAAGTTTTATAGCGAATATCAGTTGAAAATGTTAGAAAAGGCATACTTACAGAAATATATTCTATTACAGGGCTTGAAATGCGTTTATTCCCAAATAAACATATATATCCATTTGTATGGAGATGGTGTATGTTGTAAGAATTGAATATAGTACAAGACCTTAAAAAGTTTAGTCTTTTCCACTTATTAGTATGCTCTACAACTAGCTACGTCAAATTGCCATCTTCAGCTAGAATCTATCCCAACAGTGCACATATTTGCTTATGTATCTAACAAAATTCCTATTAATTGCACTGAAATAACTAAAGATCTACGGAAAGTTATGAACATGTGGATGGATTCTTTATTAAGTTACAAAGGTAAACCTCGATCAAAGGCTGCTTATTTGATATCCACCTCCTTCACCTATCCTTTGAAGTCCACGTATGCCTACGAGGTATACAATAGAATAAAGACTGTTACCGTCAAGTCGGTAACTTAAATATTTATTTGTTGCTTTCGAATTTCACTAACAGTAACTGAGCATCTGCCTAATGATACCTATAATCTTTTTTTCTTCCTCAGCTCTTAACAAGTGAACAACAAAATTGTTCCTTATTAACCTTTCGATTTTTTTTACCCCTCAACAATGCCTTCTTTGAATTTAACTTAGAACGCCAATTTTAAATTTTTTAGCAAATAATATAATATAATTATGACGTAGATTCTAGTCGACGATTTCCTGAAACTGGTTCTAGGATGTATCGATAATTTGTAAGGAACAATGGGAAAATAAACTTTTTAACGTTTTATATGACATTGATTTGGTTGTTATCTTCTTAAGCTAAGCAGAGAACAGTGTAAATGCAACTTCACATCTAATTCTATTGTATAGATAGGTAAATTAGTAGATGTAGATATCTTTCTTCATCATAGCCTAACTGCAAATAAGTTATTTAACCCGTTGACAATTCTGCTATAATATTTAAGAATGACATTAGCAAATAAACTAATTCTTCCTCCGAATATTTTACACAATCATATTTATTATATTATCGACTACCAAAAATATCACGTTTAGGCATACCATATTTAGCAGATTTTCTCGCAAAAATTCGATAGATTTATGTTTAAGATATGAATAAATGGATTTAACATAAATCTGCTAAGCTACTAAATTTATTGAAGTTGCATTTTGCGATAGAAGTTTCATTTTGGTATTAACCTAACATATGTTTAGTATTCCATATAGAGGATAAGAAATTATTAATAAAAACATATCGAGTTATAACGAACGGAAACTATAACTACTTTTTCCAATTGTGTAAGGGCATTTAAATAGGCGCATTTAATTTTTACCATCAAAAATTAAAGTAAAACAATGTAAATCTAGTTGAGATTCTTACTTAAAGTCTCCATCGACGAATCTTTTTGAGGAAGTTCAATGACAATAAAGAAGTTCCCGTAAAATTCTTGAAAATATTACTTTTAAGTTTGATATCAGAGATTCATTTTCTTGTTTATATGTATTTTTATTTCAGTTTACTATTAAGGATAGGTCCAGTTCGTTGACAGATACATACAATAATAGAGAATTTAATTTAATGTATATTTTCTACTACAATTGCAATGCAGTGGGAAAGTACAATTTACAGGTATCCCAGTAAAGTTCACCACAGTCAAGCTAATAATTTATTCGGACTCCCATTGTCAACTGTGTTACCGAGTGAAACGCTGCGTTCCGAAGAAATTATTAATTTGTGAGGGGTGGAGTTTGCTGCGATATCTGTATACTACTACAATCTTTGTAATCATTGTAGTGAGTGAGTAAGTAAATAAGTAAGTAACTTTATTTATGTAGCCACAGTGGTGTGTATAAGCAGAATGAAACGAGTGATGAAGTAAATTAATTAAGTTTCAAATTTTTAGATACGAGATAAGAGTTAAAAAATTAGATGATAACAAAGTGAATACAAATGCCGCACAGAAACAGGTATACAATGTACCCTATGTTTCAATGAACTTTTTCTACAGAAAAAAGCTGTGCTAGAGAAAGTAGTCTCAGATTCGTTGTAAATGCCCCAATTGTTGTCCCTGTCCCGATGGTATTCAGAATTTTATCGAACCTGCAACCGCTCTTTAGACTATAAAAGCACTCCTTACTCGTGCGGTTTCACCCCATAATAAGATGCCATACTGCAGCCTGGATCAAATTGCGACATAATAGAATGATATAAAAATTTGCCATGACACTTGCGGATATTTTTCTTGCTAGATCTTTGCAATAAGTGTTCTAGGACAGAATGTTTTTTATAGTTACATATATCATATATTCAATACAGAAGAAAAAAAGCTGGATAAATTGAAAATACGAACTAAACAATATTAAGAAGAAAATTTGGAAAATTAGTAAAAATTTAGAAAATAGCAATTGAATTCCAAATGATGTAAATTATATCATTCCAGCTGGTGTATTTATTCGTTATTAAAATGTCATTTGTGGTTTTCCTCATTCTAATTAATACTTCACTATTTATACCGTTTTAAGTACTTCAGGAAACATATGCTCAAATGAAAAATTTACAAGGTATGTATATTTACCAAATTCGTTCCGCACACTTCGATTATTACGCTCAAAAACCTTTCAGAGCCAGCACAATAATCGTGTTTTAATTTAATCGTGACAATCAACAATTCACTAGGAGATAAGGAACAAAATACATCGACGTACGATTAGATGAAGGCTGTAAATGATAATATCGTTCATGGTAGTTGTACTTTGATTTCCGAAACACATCTACGAAGAAGTTGTTAAATTGGTTAGCGATTTCAAGAGGAGTATGTAGGATAATGTGCATACGATTATTTTATTTTGTTTTTGATTTGGAATCTGTAATTACGGAAGACTTGTCTGAGAACATTTTTCAACGGCAAAAAAGAAAATAATGATCGGTCAATCATTTGTTGCATGTCCCATAACAGCTTTTTCGATTACACGTTAGCGTCAAGTCAAACATCAAAGAAACGGAAACTGGTGCATTACATTACACACCCAATAAGGTAATTTTTGAATTGTTTCTTATTTTCTGAGCACTTATAAGGCGGTATTTAAAGTTAATTTCCGATACTGCCTGAGTAAATATTTTCTTGCACGAGATCTTAACATTTAAGTTGGTAGCATTAGTAGTGTCTGCAATAAGAACGTATCTATTAGAGATGTCTGCATGCAAGCACTTTTATGTTCCGAAAGGTTTCTTCATATGCACTTGCAGTTATTTAGTCAACGATATACACAAAAGTAATATTTATTGCTTCAAACTGGACGTGCATACTAAGTTAGGTTAACGAAGAAAGAAGAGGATTAAACGAGAATAATTCTATAAATGTGTGATTAATGCTACTGAAAATAATCTCATTCTTAATATTGAAATATCCATATTTGTAGTAAAATAACATGAGTACGAACAATTATAAATAATTACGAACATTTTAAAATAAGAGAAACAATATTTGCTAATCCATAACTAAAATAAAAGCCCAGTATTTGCTGTCAAATGAACATACTAAATCTTATTATACTTTGCTTTAAAAGTAATAATTAGAGAAAGTAAGACATTACTTGTTTCGTTTGTTGTTAATAAAAAGAAAGATCAATTCTTTTATACAAATTGATTTGATAGAATATCTTAGAAGAGTTTTTAATTCAAGTAAAATTACTCAAGGAGACTTTCTTACAAATTGTTGAACATTTCAATTATTAACTTCAATATCTTTCATGTCTTTGACATAAGCGTCTCTCCTTACAAAGGAGAAGCAAAAGCGTTTCCGCATCGTAAACAGTAGTTCTGCTTTGATACGACCACAGCGCTCGTTAAAAAGAATATATTAAATAGCATATTAGATATCACATATAGTAGTTTGCAGAATAACCCCTGCGGTGGTTCGTCTGAAACAGCTAGCTTCTAATATTCATACTATGGCGCTATTACACACAGAGAACAACAATAATGCTTAGGAGACAGATTCGAATAGACAGCTTCGGGGCACCTCCGAGTTAATTTTCCTCTTTGTCTTTGCTATTGGTATAAATTTCGCACACAAAAATTCCTCAGAATTTAATCTAGTACACTTGTTTATACTTACTTTATTATTTTAAATTTGATAAAATAATATATTCCCATAAGAAAAATAATCATATTAAATCCGGATAATTTAAATTCTCAGCGATATCTATTTGCCTTTTAAAGCTAACATTTTACACTTGATTTAACTACCTTAAAAAATTGACCAATTGCTGAATTCGTCACTGACATTTTAATAATTATATTGCCTTTTCATATTTTGAGAAACACTCGGAACATAGGTCGTTGAAATTATATAATTTTCCACGGATAATACTTTCAAGGTAGAGCGTGAATACAAGTTATTCAATTTTATCGTCTTCTTTTGACAACACCGTGGTAACGTGACGAATTTTATAAATCACGGTTTTTGTTTGTTCAATCCCGTAACTGTATTTGTATAACATGACTATTTTTCATCAAAAGATTGTGTACCTTTGATAGAAGAATCAATTAAATAATTAATCATCAGTTAATCAAAACTGTGTCTAATAGAAGTAGTTTTGCTTTTCTAATCTATTAAACAGTTTATAATTTCTTGATCAGAGAATTAAGTAATAGTTCGATGAGCATCAACACTGACACTATGAAAAACAAATACAGTGCCTGTCCAATTTATTAGGGCCAAAACAGCGATTTCATTAAAACATATAATGAAAAACGTATTGTGCAGGTCTGAACTGTTTATAGACATCGTCACAACTATATAACTAATATTTTATAATGCCTTTGCCTTTTATAATTGCTCTCATTCTTTTTGGCGTTCTGTCTGTGCAAGCGTTAATGGTATGTCTAATTGTAGCGTCATTTTGCCACACCTCCTCAATATTTCTTACTAATTGCTCTTTTGTAATGTTTCTTCTTGAATATACGTGTGATTTTAGAACATTCCACACGTTCTCAATTGCATTGGGGTTAGGAGAATTTCCAGACCAAGGTAATACTGGCAGAGCGTGCGTTTCCAAAAAACTTTGGGTGGATATGGGCATGTAGCATGGTCCCTTATTGTGCATAAATGTGTAAGGGCCTTCATTGGGATCTAACTCATTGATATGTGGTATCACGACATCCTCCAATACATGCTTATATTGGTATTGATTCGTAGTACCTTGTCCAGGACCTTCGATTGATATATAGGACCATACCATAACTGACGGAGGGTATTTCACCGTTCTTAGTACACTCGCTTCACCAAACAGTTCAGATGGACGTCGTTTAACAAATTGAGCTCTTTCCGTCAGGGCTTCTAGTTTTGACCCATCGCTGAAGACGATTTTTAACGAAAAGACATTGTTCAAACAAAAACGTTTTGCTTGATTTACATATTCATTTAGGTTACTTTGTCTTGCCAATCTTCAATTGTGTAATGTCGATAACGTTTTGTCCATTCATAACGTGCTCGCCTCATCATCGGTGTTAATCGTCTACGTACTGTACGCGTGGATATTTGCACTCCTTGTTGAGGCACTATATTTCCTATTTCTTTGGCGGATAAAACTCGGTTTTCAGTCGCAAGTTGCAGGATACATCGATCATCTCGATTAATGGTGAAGCTTGTCTTGCCACAAAATGCTCTTCCGGTACTTGTAGTGGATATCTTTTTTTTTTATTAAAGCAGCGATTCGATGCACTGTTTGTCGGGATACTTCTTCTTTCTTTGCAATTGTGCGTTGAGAATACACTCCCGTACCCAACAATGCGTCAATACGCAATTTTTTCTCATTTGGTATGTCCTTTTTTACCCACAAGGAAAAAATATAAAGCGCGTACAAGCAATAACCTAAAGTGCAACACTAACACGGAATAAACGTTGTTACATAAATAGGTAAATATTCTTTCTACAATAGAAATCGACTCAAATTCTACGAAGTACTGTGTCTTTCTATCTTGTTTCTACCCATTTTCTATACAGTACAGAATAATTTGCCAATTTCTTAAAGATATTTCTTAGGTATTTAGGGAACGCATTTAGATAGATATTGTAAACTCTGTTCATGAATTTTGTACTTGTATTTGTAAATTATCGGATTGGAAACACACAAAAGCCTAAATTTATAAGGTGGCCCTAATAAAATGGACATGGAGTGTTTGATGAACGTCTGAGATATTGACAAAGATTTTTTTAATGAAAAGAAGTATATCTAAACAAGAACGTCTTTAAGGTACTATTAACTTAAAATTAAACATAACAATGGCTAGAAGTTGAGGTAAAGTTCAAGCAAGTGCTTGAAGTAGTAAACGATAATAGCATTAACAGTTTTGAAAAAAGTAGCAGTTTTGTGATAACAATAAACTCATTTTATTTAGTGTATTAGATCTTTAAGTGTATTGGCATTTACTCAATGCATAACTAACCTTCATATTTCAGATTCGATTGGGATACTATCAACGTATTTATACTTATTCACAAGAAAAGAAAATATAAATTCTCTCCCATCTTTACAGTCCCAATAATAACGAAAAAGTAGTCAACTTAACTTTGGAGACAGTGTACAGTGAGTTTTCTTAATATACTTTGTATGTAGAAAGTAATTATATTCACTTAACGTAGTTCATCTTATTGTATACATTTATTGATTCCTTCCGCTTATTACTATAATACATTGTTATATTTTATTGACTCCCTCTTTCGCCTTTCATTGTGCCTTTATGCGAGATTATTGTTATTGCGTTACGGTCCTTGCTCAGCAATTAGGTTAAAGGTCAGGGAAGAGCGTGCATGGTCGGTGTTAATAAGCGGCGTACCTACACGAGCCCCGCAAGGTAATCATTACGTACGCTAATGAGTATCACGTATGTTCGCGTAAATTGGGTCCGTCCTTTGAGCATTAAGAAAATGTTTTGTCTAAAAGGAGCATACAGAACAAGAATGTTTCATTGCTGTTTTCTTTGGTATCTTTTCGAAGTTAGTGTAACTGTAAATTCTTGTAGCAATAAGCATAATAGTAATTTACTAAGTCGGTGGAGTAAACTTCACTTACATAACGTATAATTAGTAAACCTAACGCTAAAACGGTATACGCTCAAAGACCAGGAAATATATATGTATTACCAGCATGAACAAGAAACAATACTTAAGAATTACAATTATAGAAACTGTATAAGGTAATCGACCGATTGTAAATACCAAAAAAACACATTCTGTAGCACGTTTTGCACCTTCTGAGTAGTTATTGTTAAAAATGTTCACCACATTATTAACAAAATAATACAAATTCTATCTAAAGTATTTCATGGGGAATTGGATAAATGATTTGTATTGGGTATTGAATTGACAATAGTGCTCTACTCTTGTCTACTTTTCGAAATTCATTCCTTCTGTCCTATTTAGGAAAATTCGCCAAAATTACATATAATATTTACTTGTACGTAAGTTTTTAAATATTACTATTTGATAACTGTTAACTGAAACATAAGAAACTGGGTAGGGGGTATTTATTTAATAGAAAAATATAGGTATACAACTTTCAATCACCAGCTAAAAATTTCCTCTTATAAGATTTCTACTCACTGAAGACTCTACCAGTAATCGGCCATCACATCTTTGTGAAACCTTTCCCCCTGTTCCTCACTATCATCTAAGTTTCGAGGAAAATGATCTAAGTGGCTGTGACGGTAATTAATCTTGATGCTCATGTGACATCCGATCGTGTGAAAGTTAGAAAGCATATATTCTAATAATAAATAACAATGTATCTCACCGTATTGTATTTCAAAAACTAGAGTTACTAGGAAGAAATGCCAGTTATTTTTGAAGCCAGCATATCAGAAATGTCCCAAATTACTTCGGTATCTTGCAGGTACCACAAAAAAAAAATGTTGTTGGGCGGTGTTATGTTACGTATCAATCTAAACAGGTAGTTGATGCTATGTAGTTTTCTGGAATTGCTTAATGGCAGGCAAATTTAACTAAAATATCATGTATAATATGTAAAAATTAACAGCGGTATTTTATGAAGTATAAGTACTTCAAAGATCTATTCAGAGGAGACTGCAACAGATGAATATACTTATGCAAAATATAATGGTTACCAAACAACCCAACAGTGATCTAACTTACTTCGCATTAATATGTTGTATAATAGAACCGTGGTCTCAATATTTAGAAAATCTCTACATACCCTAACAATAAATTCAAGAAAATCACTGTATTTTGAGCAAAGTCCAATGTGATTTAAAAATAAGCTTAGCATCAAAATTAATTTAATTTTAATTAAATTAAAATCCTTGAAATTACTACATCTTTTCACCGTGTAATTGTGACTCCTTCTTTTCAGAGAATAACCTACACTTGTTTATGCTCAGTTACAAATTATTAGTATTACAGCAACGTATAATTTTGTACTGACTTAAATTTGCATCGGAGCATGTTATGTGCTGCATGCTAGATGTCAATTTTACGTAAAAATATAATCTAGCTTTAGCTGAAGTGTATACATTAAAAACATTGTATGATCAAAGAGTCTTTGAATTGTGATAGCCATAGAATGCAAACCCGTCTATAAAATTATTTACTTCTATTGATATTAGAATACAAACAGAAATAAAAGTGGTTATAGATTATGATAAGTATAAAGGTTTTATGTATTATTACTTAAGAGCTGTCAGATAAATGTCGAAAATAATTGAAATAGGTAATGTCATAGATAGCCTGTTAATTCCATGGTTATCCAGAACCAGAGATTTTTTCATTATAGTACAGCTTCTCAATTAAATATTTTCCGTGTTCGTCAAAGGGAAACAAACATAATTAGAATGGAACCGATTCGAATCCATAATCCTAATTGATAGAAGAAGCGCATACATATTTCTGATGTTCCTACAGATGATTCTGTTGATGACGTTGGCTATATTGATGACTTTAATAGTTGCTCTGATACTGAAAAAGAAATGATATAGGTAATAGACGTGGGCGAGTATGTAGAAAATAAACTGTAGAACGAGAAAAGGAAACGCCAATAGACGTAGATTTAAACCATCAAAAATTGATCCAAATGAGAATATCATCCGAACATTGCTAAGATTTATCAGCATGGTAAAAAAATGGCTCTAATCTAGGTTAAATTGATTTGCGTTGGTAGGCAAAGAGATTATCGACAAGATTGTAAAATAAACAAGCAGAAATTTGACTTACCAATCAGTTACGTTAGCCAATAGATGAATCTAAACTGACCAGTCGGTAACGCTGTTGACAATGAGAGCCCACGTGCTCTCGAAACGCTGCGTTCCGCATAAATTTGTGTGAGTGGAGTTTACTGCTATACCTGTGAATTGTACATCCACACAGTCCTTGCAATCGTCATTTAAACTGAGAGCATTTTTGAGTTTATGTTCTCTTGCATATTCAAGTTTGACCACCAAGAAACATCTAATAAGATGAGTAGTACAGAGAAACAGGTATTTAGAGCAATTATGTCGGCAAACTGTTTTCATAGACTAATGTTATGCCTTCACTCTGATGATATGAGTCGAAACAACAAAAATAAAGAATACTTAGCAGCGGGTATTTCTATTGCATTCACTTTTATTGAAATTTTGTATTGAGAATTACTATTCGTGTTCGCTGCAAGATCAAAGCGTACATGCCAAAAAACCAATTAAGTACTGACTACTACAGATAAAATTAATTCTATTATGGAAAAGGCTCAGATAGCAAATGCTTTTCTGTTGGAGAAAAGAAGCTTTCTATTCTTTTCTAAACCATCACGCTCCTTGATCCTCTTCTTACTAGCAGTCAAAGGGGATCAGAATTTTTAGTTCTTAGAAACTGAAGGCGGCATTTATAGGTTGCCAGAAAATATATCAATAGAAACAGATGAAAAATATGGGTTTGATCAAACTACTGCTAGTTGCTCATACAATAACAGTATGAGGCGCATTGAACGTTGCATCTTTACTGTATGATTAGGGATGTTAGTGATATTATTGGTGTCAGTATAATAATACATAACTTTCGCAGTTGTTTGAGTCATATTTTATGTAAGTATGCAACTGTCAGATCCATATCTAGGGTTAAGGGTTAATGTATAACAACATCCCTAGTCTTTATACCTCAAAACTAGGTAAATTTCTTATCTCAATTGTTACTATCCGAATCATTGCATAATGTATTTTTTATTATAGTAAACGCAACGTATATACATACATACGTACATGTAGGATAACTATTCAATCGAAATACGCCGTTGTTGTATAGTATTTTGCACTTGACAGGCGTACATATGTTTCCTTTCAAATCCGTTTTAACAGTTTCGAATCGGTCCATTTGAAATTAAATATAAATAACCGAATTCAATTGAACGCATTTTATTAACGCGTATTTCACACTAATGCGTCCTGTTCCATTGTACCCTGTCGGGTACTATTTACTATTATTGGAGGGTATTTTACTGGCCTGTAAGGGATATTAATTTGAATTGATTTTACTACAGCGTATTTTGGGCGGCTATGCAACAAGCAAATGAGAGTTATCTATGTACGTATATCAAGCTGCAAATAACACTTAACACTTTTCTAGAAGTTAACAGTTTACTCGTTTTATAAATTTAACATTGACGTCATGTTTTCAGAAATAAGTGTTAGCTTATAACTTGGAATTTTGGGTTTGTAACGTAGCTAATCGTTATTTGTGTACAGACTCCCAGTATCGGTAACTGTTATTTTATCGACAGGGTATTGGTTGCACTTAATGCTATAGCGCCGACACAAAAGATTACGAGCTCGTAAGTTTAGTTGAATTGCATGGTTGTAGCTAAGAATTTAGGATATGCAGAGGATTGCGGTAATATAAACATTATATGTTTTGTCAGCGAAATGGATATTGTTACTAACTGTCGCAGGATATTGTGGATACGCTGCGGTTTATCTGCATTCGAAAATAGAATTTCGCTAAATTTCTCACTATATCACAGTTGGAAGGGAAAATAAAATTGTCCCGGTAATTCATTTTCTTCTTGCTAACATAGTATTATTTGGATGGATCAAAGCATATTCCTAACATTGTTTTGTTTCCATGTACCAAATGTTCGCCAAGGAAGACACAATGAGCAGCCCAGCATAGGCGTGCGTTTGCCGTTAGGGATACAAAACAACGTATTGTATACCTACCTATACAATACGTTGTAAGTTATACTTTATAAAACGTAACACGTGTGAAACATCTATGCTTTTAGGCATCGAACTCACACACTAGATAAAATTGGTTGAGTATTTACAATATTATATGTGTTTCCAGAGTTGATTCAACGAATCGAGTTCGTTGTGAGAAAAATGATTTTATATGATGAGATTTACTATCTAATAAATAACGCGGTAAATTATTCGTAATTATGTTAAACTTTAATCGAATTAACTATTTGGTTGTATGTCAGTTTTCTTTTATAATTGTGCTGTATACTAGTCATGTGTCTCTTTCAGTCATATTTCTTCCATCATAGTACAGTGCATTTACTCAGAAACAAGTCCGTTCGCACCTTAAAATTCAGTATGACTCTTATAGAATATTATCCTCTCTTTCTAGCGACAGAAAGTTTATGTATGTACATCTATGCTACAGTTGACTTTATATATTAATTAACATTTACAGAAATACTTATCCGTAAATTCACCTTTGACGTTAACCAGTACTTAACTATGTCAGCTGCAATGTAGACTCGCATTTAAATGCGTTCCAAGCAGATTAGTTAGAACAAAGATTATCTCTAAAGAAGTACATATATTAACAATGTATTCAAATACTTCGCAATTTTTTTATAAAAAATATAATTTACAATTTTTTCTAAAATAAACTAAAGAAGCTACTGCTAAGTACTTCTGGTGATATGCGGTATGGATTTGTCTCTCCAGAAAGATAAAAGATGTAATGAAGGATGAAAGATATGAGAAAGTTCTATAACAGTGTCGTTGCATAAAATTGGTATGAGGTATATAGTAAATTAAAATTATATTGCATACAAATTTAAAGTTTTATTTAAACGTATTTGTAAATTATACACATTATTAATATTTCAATAATTCCTATGAAAACATAAATAATATTATTCATAAATTGAATTACTCTTAATGCTTCTGCAATAATGCTAAGATATTAAAGTTAGTCAACCCAATTTAATTTTGTGTATGCGAAACAAGTTAATTGGAGATAATTTAATTAATATACATTAGCTCTAGTTGATTTGTGTTTTCCTTGATCACTTCAACAATTTTATGAATTAATTATAAATTAAAAAAATTCAGGACTTCCATGAAGCTGGAACCTATGAACTTTAAGTCCGTAGGAAGTCTGGAATCGTGAAACTGTTTAATTTACAATTATTTAATAAAATCGTTGGAGTAATCAAGCAAGACACGACACGTAATGGAAGATAATTAATTCATGGAAAGTAAATTTAACTACCACTAAAGAAAAACAAATATTTAATATAATTGCTAGAATCATTTCATTTGTAATATATATAAATATTACATTTTGTATTATAACATCTGATAAAAGTATAATTTTGATTTTTAATAATACATTTTTCGCATATTAATTTTATATTGTGGCTTATGCGTAAATAATAACCGCTCGCTGTACGCCATTGACCAAATGCGTATTTTAAATTTCACTGTATACGTATTCGAGCTACTGAAGTATAGACATCAATTTGTTGGATGCGTAACATTGGTTGCCTATACAAACAAATATATGAGCTGGATTTCATGTCTGTTCATTTTCGAACGACTAAAATTCAAAACCAGCAGTAATGTTGAGCGGACTGGATTAAAAATTAAAATTTTAATTGTTAATTGCGGGGTGAGCCGCTTTAGTTTATAAATTTGAATAATTCACGACTTTGTAAGCAATTTTAGAAACAACTCTTTCGACACCTGTAACTGGATTATTCCGGCGTTATTTATTTGATTGAAGTGAACATTTTCTTTAAAATAGAAGAATACGCAAGAGATGTAAATACGTTTTCTTGGCCAAAGTTTTTGAAATAAGATGATAAACAATCACAGTTAATTAAAAGTAAGTTTAACCAATAAAGGTAATTACACCTATATTTTCGGCATATACAGTCGCGGAATTATAAAGTGAGGTGGCAAAAATTTTAATTAAATATAAATAATAAATTGTAGTAACTATAGCAAGGTGATACTAATAAATAAGACACATAATTAATGTTAATTAAATTTCCTATGTAATCTCCATTAATACTGTTTCACGTTTCTCGATCTAAAGTTTTAACAATAATTTGAATTGACGAAAAAATCCCAGACATTCTCCATTAGATTTAAATTCGGATTTTTGACGGTCAAATTAGTTTATTGACATTATTTATGAACCAGTCTTGCATAATACGGAATGTGCGGACAGATGAATTATTCTGTTGAAATATATATTGTGCTGGATGTAGTAGGCGAACAGATGGTAACATCACGTTTTCTAAAAGGCCATAATATAGTCCCCCATTTAGCCTGAATACATCCGCTCCTTTAAAACTAATCCATCTCTACGTATTTACCGAAAACTAGCCACTAACGCTGGCGTTATGAACAGATCGTTCTTTATATCGACAATTTCGTGGTCAGTACACCTAAAGACCTCCATTATTATATCAGTGAAATATTTTTTCTTCCAAGACAACAACTGTTTTATAGAAGTCTGGCTATGCAAGAAATCCTGACAAAATTCACTTCTTAATTGCATGTTTTCTTCAGATAGAAATGGTGTCGGTGTAGCTCATTCACTAGAAAGCTCCCTATGTTTAATTCTATTTCGTGCAGGTTTTACATTGAGTGGAAAGCTGGTAGCTGTACATGTACTCATTGCTATCTAGAAAAGTGTTTTCCCAAATAATTTATTACCATAATAACCTCATTATTAGTGTACTCTTTTGTTACCTTATTCACTTTCTTTTAGTCACACTTTATTCTTCATCACATTTTGTCTTTATTTCATCAACTGTAGTCTTGCCAATATCGAAATGGTTTCCTATTTGTCTATATGACCGACCATCCTCTAATGCCTGTAAACTCTTCTACGTAGATTTTCCAACATGTCGATAAAATTTGATAGATTTCATTTTTTCTAATCATAAAGCTTCTACCTACACAATATGCTTAGTACATTAGATGCGTCAGTTAAAATGGGTGTAGGTATATATAAAATGGATCGCCTTTTTTTTTGTGAAACCAATGCGTTTGTAAAGAAGATCAATAACTGAAGCTTTACTGGATACTATGTGAATCTATTTTCGTAATTTAAATAAAATTGCCTTTGATTCAATTCTTTACAGATTATATTCATATTACCACAAAGCGTAGACTAATTATACATATGTATTTACATTAGGGACTGATTGTAATATTGGTTTAGCTAGTACAGGTTAAGGACGATACGCTGATCGATTTATATTAACTAAGCATAAAATTTAAAGTGTTCAGAAAAAGGGAGTACGGTTGGTGCAGGTCGAGTCCCTTATAAGTAAGAGGTGAAAGGTAGTCGTAAACTGCGAAAACCTTATGATAAATTATATAATCAACTATTTCCATAAAAATGTGGAGTATTGCATCCTCAGCTATTCATTTATTTTAATATGATTACGAACGAGTTTTGAGTATATCTAAGTTGTAGTTTAACTGCCCATAACAATGTTTACCCATTTCTAGTTTAATTCTTTTGTTGTAAGTTGTACTTCATCTATAACAAATACATCTAAACAGCTTGAAAAGTAATTACTTTAGGTTTGGTTCGGTGATTCACTGGTAGGAGGCTCTGTATCTCCTAGGTATGCGTTCGTGTGTCAGCGTTGCAGTTTGCAGTTTTGGTATACTCTTGGGTCACCACCCCATTGGGAAAACAATGCCGTTGTGCCCTTTACGGCAAGAGGGTGAAGTAAAACTCATGAATCACTTTAAACATACTACCTGCGCATTAAATCTGTTGCGGTTATGACCAACTGCTGTAGCTTATAATCCCGTTAGTCATTTATGAAAAATACAAAAAGATATCGTTTTCTTTGTTTGCTTTTTGAATAAACTTAAGAGGAATGATAGCAACGTTATCTCCTAAGAAATAGCCGAACAGCTATTTCTCTAATTGTCATATAAAAGGGTTTTATATGAAAGTAGAAGAACCTAAAAAAATGTTAACATATTTACATATTTCGAAAAAAATTGATTTTCTGCGATATTGTTAAATGCCTTCGTTATTATTTATTTGACAGAAGAAATGTTAAAGAGTAAGTTGTACATAATAGCGGCTTTTATAAGATTGGCTAGTCATGGATTTCATTACGTCTGCCATATACAAGTTATGACATTATGTATTTTTAAATAGGTGGCTGTGGTTTCATGAAAAATGTCGTTTTATAATCTTTCCAGCAATATAACGATCAACATCGTTATTTTAAAATTAAAAGAAATAGGAGCATTTATCTGTTTTAATATAAAAGTTAACGTAGATTGATAATAAAAATTGACCAACGGATGAAAAACATCTAGTTTGACGTCCATCTTGTAGTAGTTTGCATTCAGTTTTATTTATCGCAATTCCTGTAAATCATTAAGTGAATTTCTCAAATAAAGAAATGTGTAATATATATGCTCGACTATGCGTTACATTTGGTGTATTGAAAATGGCCTTTCAAGTACAACAACAATATTTCTCTCCTACCTACGTTTCGGAGGTTTTATAAACATCAGGGAGAATATAGTTCATCCTGTAGAGTAAACAACAAACAAAGCTATCAAGGTAAATGTATCAGCATGTACAGAGCAAAATCTGTTATCTTCAAGCCAACAAATGGCAACGGAAACAGGAACTTCATAACGCAGGAATTTGGAAAAAGCATAAATATCGTCTCTATAAGATATCAGTTAGACACACATTACACGCCAATAACTACAAGCGAATTGCTTTTTGGACCTGTTTTAGGAATATTTGAAGAGCTGATCAACAGTTCAAATTTAAAGATTTATCGATAGCTGCGCATTTTATTACTATGCTGTTATGTTATTATTCAATACATAAACGGAACATTCGTGGATGCAAAACGAACCGCATCATGTATTACAAAGCATAACAAAACAAATCATAAGTTACATTTAGTTTCAAAAGGTGATAGTAAAGGTGGTAATGTTGGTTTTGACTCTAGGATATGTTAAATGACTTAAATTTGGAAATACACACTAAATTGGAGTGGTTTCAACATAGCGGAGCGCCATCACATAATTTGCTAGTAGTACTACATTATTTACATGAAAAGTTGCACTCGTTGAAGGACCACCTCGATTTTCCGATTAGTTTATTTTAGATTTCTATGTGAAGGGGGTCTTGATAACCAAAGTGTATGGAAAGATCATATAAAACAATTGAGGATTTTGCATTGGATATGGAACTCATTGGAGTTCTCTCAGAAAAGTTACGAAGTCTAAAATAAAAAGTTATTTCCCTTACAATAGTTTCATATTGGAAAATGCCCCTAATTCCTGTAATTTTTAACATAAACATATACCGCTGAAGGCGTTACAAAGAGGTATCTTTTGCGAGGCCGTAGTCAACTATCATTAGTATAGTTAAAATATATAACTTTATGTCATAACTCCAGCAACACAGCCCATATTAACAAGATATTTGGACAATTTTGTTAAAACTATAAGTATCTAAAATATTTTATTACGTGAATATGTACATTTAACTAAGTGAAAAAGGATTGGCTTTTCAAAATACCTGATTAACTATGATTAGAAAAGCAAATAGCCTTTTAAGCTGGTTTCGCGAGATTGTTCTAATTTCAACAACTAAAAGTGTCTTTGCACCGTATTGTCTAAGAAATGTTACTAAATATACTTTTTATATGAAGACCAAGGTATTTCCGCAGACTGGCTAAAATATTTGCTGGCTCGCCGTTTAGAAAACATTAATATGTAACACTGTATACTTGAGCAGCTTTGACTTGTACTACTAACAACACAAATAGCACAACACAGTTCGCGGGGTACATCACAATAATGCATAATAAAAATAGTATCAAACCACTAAACATTCCGCGTTCGATTCATGAACCGGCGAGTCATTCTCTATATTAACGTATTCGAAAATAGAGCAAGCGAAAAAAACGGTACTTAAAGTAGGTTCTATTTGGAAGGCGCAAACATATGATTCTAAACATAGCGTACCAAATTATAAAAAACGCTAATGTCAAACTAAACACTTGTCACCTAGGCCGTGGGAAGCATATGATGCTTCGTCATTCATTACCAACGAATGGTGTTCTAGTAAAAGCAGTTCTAAATCAAGAAATGTATTTGGTTCTTTTTTTAGACGCAATAAAAAAATAAAAGATATCCTACCCTATTTCAATAACGTAAAACATGGAGGAAGCCGCACACATTTGTTCGTTTCTGAAACACATGGAGCCGTTGTAAGACGTACTGCTGCTACGTTTCGAATACATACGGGGCGGATTTAACTTATTCTAGTCCAAGAAACTTCTAATTCTAGTCTTTCTGGAATTCTACCACTCCCTTCCTCTTTTAGCGTTAATCTCGTTTCATTCATCCGCATAATGATTATGGTATGTGCGTGTTAATTTCCGTGAGTCCAGTAACAATTGTGAATTCCTAGTAAAAGTGTGTTATAAAGCTTGGGCGAAAAGTTTTTTTTTACAGAGGGAGCAATAAAGAAGCAAGGATTTATGTGTGTCGCACACGCGAAATTCACTAACATTGCGGAATAGACAGTTTAAAAAAGACGAAGATTTAGTGGCACGCGTTTGTACAAATATATGTTGGTGAGCTCAACTGGACAAACTCTAGAACAAACCAGCGCTTTTTCCTTTCCGTTAATTAGACATTTTAGCATGTACATTTTATCCATATAAACGTACAAAATATGTATGAAAACGCCTTCTGAATGTAATTAAATAATTATGATGGTGTTAACTAACTATACATCTTTATTGGCATTAACACATGTACATCATGATGTAATATATTCTGCTTCACAAAAGATAAATATTCATGAGTTTTACAGTTTTTACAGTTCTAGAATGTTAGGTAAATATGAATACACAAATGAATTTTTATTTTGTTTTTAAATTGAACATAGTAAAGCTTGAACTGTGTCACCAAACTAATTTTAAACTGGTTTTCCAATTAGTAAAACATTTTTCGAGAAAAAATATAGCATCTCCCCTAGTTATTATGAACGCCAACTTAATCCAAATACGTTTCCAGCACAAAATAAATTAGTTAAATAATCGGAAACCAGTAAGCCTTAGACATGTTGCCATAAAACGCGTTAATATAGTTAGCGAGAAATCGTTACTACAATACGGTAATAATTATTTCTCTACACAAATTGCTACGGTTATGCAGGATATTATTGGAAGTTAATTGAAATAATATTTAAACAAATATTTATGTGTACTGTTACGTTGTACATAACTAATTAAGCGCATAATTTTCGCACACCAATTATATTTACACTTATATAATTACCCTTTGTTTGTGTATGTGTTCTATCTAAATTTTAGTTTATTACTGCAAATTTGCTTTTTTCCTTTTGGGGGACCAATAGGTTAAAACCCTCTTGGTAACTGCTTTTAATTCCTTTTACAATTTTATAAGAACTATTAAAAATGAATGCTTCGTAACGAACGAATACGTACAAATGTGCAAATGCAATGTTACCAATATTTCTACATTAAAACCTCCACGATATTTATATTTGATATTTTCAAGTCGCAAGTTTCGATATGTATGGTACATAATGCATCTAATAACACGTGTAATTTTGACTAAATTGTGTAAATAAAATTATTCATTCGTAAATATGTGGTGCGGTTCGTAATTAGCGCTGTGCCATTACCAGACTCTGCCTTATTTCTATTTATAATAATTTAAATCGTTTATTGTGGCAAATAGTATGCAAATTGTACTGACTCTATGAATGGCTCTTTAAAAAGGTTGCAACTGAATTAATTGATTGAATTCATAAATAAAATGTTACTAGGAACGTTTCTAATTATGATCAAAAAGTTAATAAAAAATAATTTAATACTGCATTACAGTTTTAGTATTTTTTTTTAATATAACAACCCGTATATTTTTTAAAGCTGTAAAATACAATTTAATTTGTGGTGTAAAGGTTTTAATACATACTAAAAGATGCCTTACTAATTCTACTAGAATGAACAAAATATTCATAGCAATTAAGTTATAGTTATTATTAGAAACATTTTCTAGTAAGATTTCCAAGCCGTTTTCTTTTGTTAACTCTTTCAAATTGTAATTTATTTCCAGTAAAAGCTACAATTAAAATTGTTCCTGTAATAAATTTGTATGAAATTATCGCAAAATAACGACGGATGTCACTTATTTACATGTTGTTTAGAAAACGGAAAAAAGCATATATAGCACTTATATTGTTATTTATTTAGTATTTCCATGTATATTAAGCAAAGTTCTTTAAGCAAAGCATACATGACGCCACTTGTCTTATGAAAGTGTATGACCAAACAAATACATATACAATACCAAAGTATTTTTCGTACCAAATAATTTGCCAGATCTATCCTTTGCGTGCGTACGTCTCTTGTCCCTCTACTTTATAAATCCCTCTGCGGAGAACGTACCATAGCGAGCTCTATGTTCCGCCAACCTCACTATGTGACTTTAACTATACCTATACTAATAAAACATTTAATTAGCATAATGTTGTTTAGACGTTCAAAGTGGTTTTTGCCTGCATGACCACTTAAACTTTCTTTTATCTTGCAAGTAGCACCAAAGTTTAAGTATCTCTGATGCTTGTTTGTTATTTTATTATGGTTCACTTAAATTACAAAAAGTTGTGCTTCTGCTATATACAACGGAAATACAAAATTATACAAAAATAATAAGTAATTTACATAATATATTTGTTATATTATTCACATATTCTTGTTAGTTTTACGAAAGAAAATGCATGATTTTACTCAGTATTATTGTTCAAATAGTAGGAACTAAAAGTTGTAGCTAAATTAACAACACTTTTTTGCTGTGTAAAGAAATGTGGAAGTTCTCAAATCACTGATTACTAACTTAGGGATTGGTTTGGCAAGAAACAGATTTTTTTTCAGAACTGTAGACAGATTTCAGACAGCGGTAAATGCATCGCCGAAATGTCTGAATATCAAAATTTCACAAACGATGGAACCAGCCCAAACAACAATTTTAATCTTTTTAATAATTTCACTTTTGTGCCATTGATAATAACAAATCTAACCATGGCGCGCATTGACTTACGCTCAGTCTGTATACGAGATGTGTTAATCTTATATCCTCTCCTATGGTGGTGTCTGTAAACGTATTATGTGAACAATAAATTATCAATATGTATTCAACGCTTGTAACGCATTCAAGAGTTTATCTACTCATTTAACCATAAAATAATTACTACGATGCTCAAATCATATTTATTCTCTTTGCATGAGTGAGTACTTAGCCGCTGCATACAATTTTGTGTACGCAGTAAGCGTCAGTGGAGCATAGCTGTTCTGCTTAATGGTAATGTCAACGAGTGGTAAACACATGTTTTGTTCTTCTTCTTATCAATGGCAGTATATTAATCAAGCCGCTCTTGCATACACGATCATCTCGAGATGTATTATTAAGTTCCCCTTTTCGCTCTCTGATGATTATCAACTATACACACAATCGTAGTGATGTACAATTATCTGTTTGGAATAAATGTGAAATACATTAAAGTCTTATTTATGGTACGTTCGGTGTACGCTCGAGGAAAGTTTAGATTGCACCCTACATACTTTTATCGTTTCCTAAGTTGATAATAAAAGTCTACTAAAAAATGAAGCGGTGTGGGAATGTAGCAATAAATTTCTTTCTAGCTTCGTCAGTTTAAAATCTAAAAGAAGATATTGACTCTTTCTTACAGAGTATTTATTCTGAGAGTCTGTTATCTTAGAAAACTAACAAATATCTACTACCCACCTTATCGAAGCTACATTTGTTTATTTTAGAGTAATTTTCGAGTTTAGCAGTATAGATTAAGATGAATTTTAATTTGCAGCCAAAGCTCGGAAAATAAAAAGAAAAGCAATGTTTTTATCTCGCTGTTACAACATGTCCTTCATAAATAACAGAAACGCATCTCTTGGATGTTCATCTGTTCTTTTTTTGCTGTGTAATGCGACGTACAATCCTTAATCGGATATATTGTTTTCTTTCCAGTTAATAAAGTTAATCTTCCGTTCCTCCAAAAAAGTCCAAACAGTAAAGTTTAGATATGGTGATGTACTTTTATATTTTGAATTGCTTAGCGTAAGAGAAATTCCGTTTGGTTTTTATCAAGATGTGGGAGAAATACGCAAGACCTCCTAAAAAAAAATGTTTCTGCTATTCTATGTATTGTGGTGAAAATCCTCAGGCTCTTTAATTTTTTTTAATGGGCTCTTTAATTTAAATTTTGTTCTTTCTGTTTTTAAACTCAAAAAATAGTGTTTTATAATTAAAATAACCAAATGTAATGTTGCAAAAATAAATACATTAACAAATCAAAAATATATATACCGCTTTTTTGGCAAAATAATCTTTTTTTGTAACAGAAAACCTAAGGCAATCCCTGTCTAGCTAGTTTTAAATAATCTAAATAAGATACGAAATAAAATGAGAGCAAACAATACAATTAATTTTGAGAATTGATGAAGATTCGAAGTCTTTAATTTTGGTAATCGTACTCACTTACACGCAATTTCTCGTATTTTAGGTGTCCCGATCTTCGATTTCTAAAAAATGTATCCAGAACTTCCAAGTTTTTATTACAATTTCAGCTGATACACTTATTCGAAGATTTCCATAAATTAAGTTTTATCTGAGAAAATAGTTGATTATTCTCAGGAGAGGTGATGTCAATCTGTGTGACTTTGACACGAAGTTTGTTTATGTCAATAGCTTCACATTTGTTTGCCTATATATTGGGCCACACAGTAAAGACATACTTGATGGGAATGAATTGTTTAGAGGTAAATGCTGCCAGGTATGCCATCCTTCCATCGTACGAGGAATTTTGAAGATTATGTGACATAATTTCGAGGTGATACATATTTTTACAATATGATTAAAATGTATGAGTACAGTACATTAAGCGTCTTTTAAAAATTTTATTTATATACAAAAATATGTTTACAGAAAGCGATATGTATAATAAACGATAGTGGAGTTTACGTCTCCCCTACAACTGTTGTTGAAGGGACTCTTTAAAAAAACAGAAAGACATGAAAAACGATTATTTAAATTTATTAAGGTCTTGGCAACTTTTTTCCTTAAAAGGGATCTAAATGTATATACAACGGTTGAACGCTCATAAGCAAGCTTTTATCCACCATGGTGCACTTATAGTATCAGTATCCCATTAAATATAGATAGAATTCAATCAAGGATGCAACAGTGATGTATGCCCTATAGAAAGGAAAATCGATAATCCTAATGATCGTTGTGGAAGTATGAGTTCACTCCATGACTTGATTACTTTAATAAATACATATAGAAATTTTTAATGTTACCAAGGAGATCAACTCAGAAATAATATTTGTAATTTCTATTTTGTGATGTATTTGGCGTCACATTGATAACCTCTAAGTGCGAAGGTTTGTAGACAATTATCCAAACTTCTTAAAATTTGCCGGTTTAAAACGTTTTTCCACAAATGTTTCGACTTTCATCTGCTCTTAGAAACCAAATGTCTGAAGCGTGAATGGAATTGTAATGGGTTCGGAGATAAGCAGGTTTGTCCCACGAAAATAGAGAAATAAACTACTATTCTGTGTTAATTTAAACCATCAAATTGTTTTTAATATCAGGGACTATTGATTTGCTGACGTTATCATAAATCATTTCTTTAGGAGTAAAATAAATGTTAAAATGAAATAAATATAGATCACAATTTAGACAATTTCTCCTAACCTATGATATTTCAAATACTATAAGAAAATGAGGATCCCACCTAATATATTGGCAACTCATTTGTAGATTTATTTAGAATATTAGTGATAACAAAATCTTGTCCCCAAATTAATTGCAAAAGAAACTTCCAAAGCTCAATGGAAGCAACACGTATTAAAGTTACTAAATGAAAATGCTTCAAATATTATCGGCACGATTTGAACAAAGATATTGAAGATGCGCTGAACCGAAATTTTGGTGGTGGTAGTGCAATAGTTTGGGCGGCTTTTGTCCATAACAATAAAACCCCTATGCCATTTGTTTTATTTCTAGAGGAATGAATTCTAATTTTTATATACAACTTCTGGAAATGGTTCTGATAGCTTTTGGTGCACCTATCCATAATTCTAGTGGTTTCATTAAAAGGAAATTGATTTATTATAATGGCCTGTTCGCTGGCGCATTCTACACCCCATCGAAAATCTTTGGGGAACATTAGCAAGAGAAGCGTATATCAATAACAAACAATACGATATCATCAACAGACTAAAATCTGCGCAATGCTACTTTAATTAGAGTTAATCCCAAGCAGGACCACAAATAGAACAATAAAAAAAACAAAGAAGTTAAAAGAGTTTTTTCATAAAATATACAAAAGTATTTAAACGAGAACACTAATTGAGGGTGTAACAGTTAGAAGATCCTAGTTCTATCTTGCGATAGAGAAATTTCTTTCTGAGATAAACCTGGTTCTGTAATTAGCAAAACATTTGACTTGGCAATGAAAACAAACGTAATGGAACTAACTTAATGAAGTGAATTTCGTTGTTTATAAACATATTGTTCTGAATTTTACTCAAAATAGGATACGTATTGATAAAAATGGCGGTGTAATACTAGAAAAGGGCTTTAGTCATGTCGCCATCAAGTGTTTTCCAAAGACTTAGCTGTATCATTTGATATAAGTTGCGTAGATCAAAGACTTTTTTAATTAATGTAAATATTTCTTTGCCGAGTTTATCATTTAAATCCAATCAAAATTACTTCATTAATTCAATTTTTTGCTTTAAATGTTTTCCTACCTGGGGCTATCATTTTATAAAAGCACTCTACTACTCTACTGGGCCAGTAAAAAGCAAAAAGTTGGTACTGTTAAGTTCTCCAGAAAGACTTGATCTTTCAGGAATTTATTCGAAGCATTTATTTCACGTTATCCGAAGAGATATTTACTTGAAGAATTATAATGAACCTTATGAAAGTTTGTGCTATTAGCCAGTGTAACATATGTTTGTCCGTATTCTGTGCACGCTTCGATTTTCTCTCGTTAAAGGGAGCCAGGGAGAAGTAGTAATTAAATTTTAGCGTATACACGAACATTCCATTGATTTTTTCACCACCCTCGTCTGGTATATGTGAAGCCGCATTTTGCGAGTGATTTAACATCGGAACACCTAACAAAATATTTAACATGGAGGATATCTATTAGCATATTTATGAAGTTCAGGACGCAAAGTGTAACAAAATTCATAACTTTATGTGATAATTTCGCTGGAGCTATTTTCATGTAGTTTTCACGGAACACGCGTGACCCATGGGAATTTTCCTCGGCAGTAGCAGATCATTATCTCGACGCGTTTCTTTTTTCTACTTTGTTAGCGCGCGATTGGATAAATGAGAAAATTAATTGGGGGATGTTACGGAAAATGTATTTTAGATTCGATATTGTGGAATCGAATTGAATTAATGAAATAATTCTCACGTTCCTAACAGATTTTCTTGTTGAATCGCGTGTCTATTTCCAACACGGCCAAAGTTCAAGATTATTCGATTTGTAATCAATTAAAATAGTTACGGAGTTCAAAAACCTACAATATCGTTTGTTTGTGCTTTATGAAATTGTATAAAGAAAAACGTTTATGATATTTTTCAGTATCACAATACTGAAAAATATCATAAACGTTTACGAATTCGACTTAATTGCACAGAATTAAGTCGAATGCGATATTAAGATAAAATATATAAAAGTTATTCACATCGCCTAGCTAATATCTATTGACCTTTATCACTTTAATAATAACAAGATTATTTAGAATATTTCCTTTTTCATTTAGCAATCAGAATATATTATATGAATGGATGGTAGTTCCAGAATTTATTATAAACTTAAACAATTCGAGTAGATTTTTTAGATCTGAATTTACAGTTTTCCAACTTTGGAATATGTATAATATTAAAGTTGCAGTTGGAAGATGAGTATATTTAGGAAAATTAATCAGAAACGGAAGTAAAACTCACTTTTTCGATTTATGTAGGTATATCCGGAAAACGCTATAGGAATATGTAGATGAATAGCACAGAATTAAAGGGCATTAAATCCTAACACAAAGCACTAATTATTGCTGTAATCCTTAGATAAACACGCACTATTTGTAATAATACTTTTTAAAAGGCAACTCACTTCGTTAAAAACACTATGAAATCGTCACTTCCTCCTTTTTAAAAATACTAGTTTATTGGCGATGATAGCACTATTAATAGATACGTTTATGTTTAAATAGACGCGACAATCACTTAAGAATGCCGCAATAAAATGTATATTGTATTATGTGTCTCCACTAAATTATACTACATAAATGATAAATATATTTTATACTTCGATCGATACGGATTGTGTTCGTTTATTCGCGAAAAAGCTTCGTTTCGTTTTTATTTGTTTGTCCTACGTGCGCCGTCGATATAGTATTTCGTTATTTCAGGAAATCGGTAGATTCCCCTCCAGGAAAAATTTCGCCTGGCGTTAAGTTCGCACAGCTAAAGCGTCTGGACTACTACTGAAGCGAGCCTTGCGTTGCGCGCCACACAACGGCCTACGTACTACTGAGACTACCTTCCCCCTGAAAGCTACACCAGACAAAGATAGACGCGGCGGTCATCAATCAAACATTAGCGTAGGAAAGAGACAGACGGAGATGATAGCCGAAAGAGAGGACAAGACGTTTCAAATAATTATCCAGAATCGGATAAAATCGTCTTATATGCGAGATCAAGTAGCAAGTCGAACACTGGTTACCGAGATGGCGAAGGAAAAGGAAGGCCGAGCATGAAGAACGACCGTCGCATTCTTGGCAAGGCGATCGGGCAAACGGGATAGAATTTTAAAATGTGCGCGGCCGAGATGAGCATTTATAAATAAGATTGTAGCTACCCCCTCGCGCTACCAATTTTTCGTCTGTGTATGGTAGACGTCGCTAATCCAGATATTGGAAATTATAAATTTGCTGAAGTTATTCGATGCTGTAGGTTCTTATCATAGTATAACTGAAAACATAGACTTAAGTCGCATATACATATGTACTTATATGGAAATATGTCACGCGGTAACTGCAAATTTACAAAGAAAATGCGTAAATATCATTTTGCCCAGAGGCGATTTTATGTTTGTAATAATCTAGAACAGTGTCATATATTAGTTGCGTTATATCGATGACGTGATCATAATTCAGAGCAATAGTAGCATGTCTAAATAGACCTATTAACAATGGTGATTTTTTTATGCCACTCTTCTTGAGATCGGCCACTTTTTCTAAACATTTCTTTAACTATTAGTTTGGTAATCCATGCATTGTGAAGAAAAAATAAATCCTTTAATGAAAAAACAGAAGGAGTATGTACATATTTAAAAACCTGATTAATTTTGGCATTTCCGACGCGTTAACATAAAAAAATAATAAATTGTTCATAAGAGGTTGTCCTAACAATGTAATAAGAATTAAAACATTCCACCACGCTTAAATATCTTACTCAATTCAATAAGTTTCCATTTCAATTATTAAGATCATTATAGTAAAACTCGAATGTAATTTGTAATTATAGTAAGATATACAGGACTGGTAGTATTTTGAAACAGACAAGACCTTGCGCTAAACACCTGCTTGCAAAAATTTTTGGATTCCTTCTGAATGAGATCATATAACATTCTATTTCAATTATCGGTTTAATAAAATGCCTTCACCCTAATATTTCCGAGTAAGAATACATAACTGTACTTAAAGAGAAAATTTCATAGGAACGATTAACAGCGATTAACAGAAACATTCACTAGCTCGGCCAATCTAAATATCATTCATACAAAATGAGGATCCTGAATGTCAACTCTCTCATCTATTGCAAGATACTCAAAGAATTAAATGTATTGTCGTTAGTCAGATGTCAATGCTTCTGCTGGTTATATTCATCAGTATATATCAGCTGAAACGATGGATACAAATTCTTGATACACTCTATGGTTTATAAAGAGCTTAAATGTTGATTAATCTAACAGATACTACTGTCCTACATCTTACCGTTAAATAAGAATTCCAATAACATTATAAATGAATTAAGGTTTGAGGCATCCCTTATATAATTAAATAGATGATTGTAACTTTTGAAAAATTGCTTTCCTGTGATAACAAGGCAAATAATTATTGGTATGGATCACATAGTAGTGCGAGTAGTTGTAAAATGATCATTCTCTACGCTTAAGAAAGTAACAGTAGAAGTACTTCTGGGCTTGTCTATGTACTTCGTATTAAAGGTAGTTTTAGTTACTGTTTTGCATAAGTAAAATAGCACATTCTATCTGAATGTGTAATACTATAATGGACGTATATGTACTACGAAATTCGAATGATAAGAATATTTAGGGCGTTTCTTCGTTACAAGCAGTTCTAAGCTGTTTTAAAAGAATGTATGCTTTTGGAACTGTGCTATATAATCATTATTAGATAATTTACGTGTCAATTAAACCTAATATTTTGGTTTTATAAATAACATCGCAAATGTTTTGCCCAAGTTGACTTAGTTGAATTAAGAAATGTTGTTAGATACAATGCAAATTTGTTTATATTAAGTACCGGATAATATCCGATACACAAGTGACATGTATCCAATACTTTACAGTCTTTACAGGTGTGAAAAATACTGACTAAAGCAAGAGTATATTTATAACATGTATTTGTTTGTTCCCTTTTTGGAAATCCAAACGACGCTGCTTAGCCTTTAAATATTTCTTTTAATTGGACACACAGCCCAAACATTAAAGTTTTGAGAGTACTCAGAATGTAAATTGTATGTATGTCTGGCGTAGATTTTTTGTAGCTCAAACAAGTGCTATCACCAGAAGTATTGTTTACCACAGAAGAAGAAAATTAATCCATCCGTAAGCACAATATGTTCAATAAAATGATTATTGTCGTTGCACAAGTTCATTAACCATATATTTGTACTTTCTCGACAATTTAAGTACTTGTCTTCGCGATATTTGATACTATTTGGCAACTGAATCACTCGACTCACAAAGATCATTTTACAATGTGTCTTGAATCTGCCAGATGGTATGTGTTGATCATGAAATAAATTTTGAATTTCTGTCCACGACCTAGATAAAATCATTTAATAATTTGTACATACTTTACTGTTTCATACAAATCCATTTCTTGATGATGATTCGACTCTCTCATATACAAGTAACCGACATAGTGATGCCCAACTAACACCTAACACGGTCTGTCTAATGTTCATTGAAAAGAAAAGCAGAAAACGTCCGATATAGCTTCATGTGCCTTGTCACCTAATATTGGTATGGTGTATGTCTGAACTGATCTGTATACAAACACACTATTCACAATTACATAGCAGATAGCACACATGAACAAGTAACCAAAAATATATCGGTTGACCAATAATCTCCAAAATCCCAAGTACTTACCCACTTATAAATCTACAAGGCCTGTTCCAATTTTGATTAAGAATTTACTGAAATACTACTATTATGTCGATTAATCACTTAGAAAAAAAATATTTAGACTTCTATACCTAATGCTTTCGAAGAAAATAGCGTATGCTTCCACTTTAGCCCAGTATCCAATAGGTACGTTTTGTAAAAGATACAATTTTATAAAAGTTGAAGGCCAGTTTGAAGTTCACATTATTATTTTTGCCTAAAATATTTTTGTTCTTAGTAAGATTTAAGTATGGACGATATGAACGTAGAAATTGAAATGTTTTCACTAGTGTTGTTATATAAGTTAAAACTTAAAGGTTCTTTCTACACCATAAGTTTTATGCAAACTTCAGAATCAGTATTCCTGCGCCTAACTTTAATAAATAATGTAATTTAGAATTTACGAATTATTGATTAGCATCAATTTACACTTGTTCTAGTGTATAAAACATACATAGTTTATTATTCAGCAAGTGTGGTTAATGAACTAACAGTGGTAAGTAGTTAGTACACCGAGAGGAAAAAATTATAGCAATTGAACATTGAACCGTTATGTTAGCATTATTTATTGTTAAATACGAACAATACGCTTTTTAGTGTTTGTTCAATACGTAGAAATATGTTGAACTATTTTAGTTGACTGAATGATCATAAATATTCAAGTCAATGTTTTGCGCATAGTTAAGCCTTAAGCTATACAGTGCACGTATGATTAATAACCGAGTTTAGAATCGCTTCTGCAAACAAGGCCAACGCTAGTGCGAAGTTACAAAAATCTACAAATACCTATAAGAAGGTATCTTCCTTAAAGGATACAAATGTTACAATTTAATATAAAGAATCTATTTTATTTCCATATTTTGCAAGCGTTTCAAACGCTGTCGGTAAGTCGGTTGACAATGAGAATCCTTGAATTCTAGAAATGCTGTGTTCAAGATAAATAATGAATTTGAGTAGTGTGCAGTTTACAACAATATCTGTAAATCTCATCGTATTTTAGTCTAATAAAACTGAAAAAAAGGGCAATATATATATATATCATATAATCATTAGGTTAAAATTGTAAGGGGCCCTAGCACTTCTTTTTTGTTGAATTAACATTAAACGAACAACAATAAAAATGTACCTGTTTTAAAAATAGCACTATCATCCGTTTAATCACAATTTCATTGAACAACCCTTTTATTTTTTAATACTGCAACGACTGTTGGAATAAATTCTTCATTCCTCTTAGAGTAATGCTATGACTGAAGTTTTTGAACGGGACCTTATAGTACGTAATCTGATTCTATTTAACATTATACTTGTACTTACACTAAATTACAAAACAATGTTTAGTGAACTGGAGATATCAATCTAAAGAGTTATTCGAGCTTTCGTATAGTTTTCCGCCAGAAGTACTTGATAAATGCAGCGAACGTCATTTAATACAGCACACGCATTGATATCGAGATGAAAAATCAGCATATAAAGGCAGTAACCACCCTTTATATTGAGAGCTTTTAACATAATCTTCGCTTTGAGTTCCTTATTGACATTTCCTGCGCTTTATTTTACAAAGTGGAAACAATATTGATTTAGCATGGAGCATTACTCTGTGCAGCAAAGGCTTAAGGTCGCTGACAAAGAACTTTGTGTAAAGAATTAATTGATGTAATTAGTTGAAGCGGTTTCTATGTGTTCATAGGAGGATAGTGGGGTGAGACATTTCTGAGAATTTCCAACTGTCACGATCACGGTGCCTTTTGCCGTTTATGTTGTCATCAAGGTAAGAATTAATTTTGATGATACACTCAATAACAATTTCAATATTTGCTTATTTCTAAAGAGAAGCAAAAATATTCTTGATAATAAATGTAGTCAACAATTTAAAAATCTAATTTGAATTAGTATCTTTTATATCGCTAGTGATTTAACGATTACATTTTGCATTTACGTCATTACAGTTATTGAGTTGTATATTCATTGTAAAGTATGCTCAATTGTCTCTTCTTTCTCCAAACACAGTCGGCCACATTTTTTTTCCATTCCATTTATTCCATTATGCGCAAGTAGTTCCTGAGGTAGAAATTAATAGTAAGGATTGTTAATGAAATTTTCAACGAACGCTTGCCGACTTGGAATTTTGCTAACCAGAGTGAAAGAACTACGTAGGCAAAAAAAGAAGAAGAGGTAAGGTAGTGCCGTTAGGTTTTATTGAATGTAATAAATAACATATTTACTGCAGATAACGAAATTGATTCAAACCGTTCCACTCTGAAGAGAGCTTGCACCACCCTAGCTTTAACAAGGCAGTCGATCGTTTTATTAATGTCATTGTCAGTGTATATTAATACGTAGATGAGTGTAACACACAGAGTTGAAAATATTATGCATTAACGAAAATATTGCGTATTTCAAAATTTACTCAATTATATTCTATACTTCGTAAAAATTTTATGTGAACATTTTTGTTTGGTTTATCAAAAATTTATGTGAAATAATAATAAAATGACCACACATGTGCAGTTCAAAGGTCTTGCTTCGTTTTAGTCTTACATCAATCAAGACAGTATAAATAAAATGACTTCTTTCAAATTGAATTAAAAAGATAGCTTAATTGCACATACATTACCTCGAAAATTTGTAAATGTTGAGATGATGTTAAGATGTCACAAAGTCTTTAGATATATCGTAATATCTCAGCAGACACAAGGCAAGTTCCGACTAATTTCATTTATACATCTAGGTATTAAAAACGATTTGTACTCACATTCAGTCTCGTGGTGTAGTTGGTAGCATGTTACGCCGATAACGTAGAGGTGTGGGTTCAAATCTTACCGTGACTCATATTTTTTCAGGAATTTAAAACGTTGGTAAAATGCAGGGAAATCGTAATGTTATTATACGATTAGTTTTGCATTAATGAAGACAAAGTAGTGTTTGCCTTTTTTTCATTTTATACATTAATAAACATTTTTGGTGAAGCGTGTGTAGTAGCAGTACGTATCAGCAGCTTACTCAAGACCACGGAAGTACATCCTGCCAGTACAAACTCAGACTCCAGTCATGAAAGCTTACTGTTATTTTTAGTGAACGTTCGCATAAAATTTTCAACTGTCTTATTATCACTAAATAATTCTATAGTCTCCTATGAGCTTGCTAGACAATGTTCTCTGGGTTGTAATTTGTAACGCAGCATGGAAAATGTCTTGTGTCAAATGTCTTTGTCCAGAAGTAGTTTGTATCAAGTTCAATCCATTAATTGCTTTTTTCTTTATTAATGTTAACACTATCGATTTTAAACCAACATATACATAAATATTTCAAATACTTTTAATCATCATTAACATTCAACGAATCCATGTTTTTTAGCACCCCAAAGTATTTAAACATTAAATATATGCGAAAATTGTTCTAGAAATATTACTTATATCTGTGGTTTCCAAATACTCTCCTTGTTCTTAAAATAACTTTAAGTACGCGTGTTAAGTATTTACACATGAATCTTAATGAGCGTTTTCTTACAGACAAAGGCTAAAATGAGTGAAATAAAGTCTGAAACATATTGATGGTACTTGCAAATGAACTCTTGGATGGAACATTAGTTTTACTGTAATCGATCGTATTATAGGAAATTATATTCTAACAAATATGTGAGTTAATATACCTGCACAGCTGAATGGTGGTGTCGTCAAAAAAATGCGCTTCGCACGGGAGATGCGCATTATTATAACCGTTGATTTTTCTCAGATTATATCTGTATAGTATGCATTTAAAAAGAAAACGGTTAGTAGTTTATGTATGTAGGTAGGTTTACAGAATGTGAATTATACAATAAATGGTCTGAAGTCTTTAACCAATTATTTCGGTTCTATAGTGCAGTATCTTTGCTAAGATTGATGAAAAAATGCCAGCAGTACTAGGTATTGGATATTCTGTCATTGAGAATATATTACTATATGAAAATGTTACTTCTGTAAATGCAATCAGAAATGCTTGTTTTAGTATATTCAAATAAAACATGGCGAAATATTTAAATACTATACTTATACCTTTGGAGGTGAATTTTAAGTAAAGAAGGAAGTCATTGTATATCTATTGTACATTGTTGAAGATTATCCTTACTGGTCAACTGGGAGATCCACGTATATGAAGTAAAATGCCACATATAAAAGACCGGGTAATCCCTTATAATCATAAATCAATTTGTAATTTATAGTTTACGATCGCATGTATCAATCATTGTCTATGATAATGGCAACATTATTTACGCTCACTATCATAATTTTAGGTTTATAGTATATAGCATATTTATTTTTATGTACAATTTTCATGTTCTTATTGGTATTTATGTATATTTTTGCTTTAATACCCGACATTGTTAAAGTAAGATGTAAAGGCGGCCTAGATAATAGTCGATTCGGTGAGTGATTTATTACTATAACCTCTTTAAGTGCTCTCCAGGTACATGCTGAACATGTGTTTCAATAATGTTTCATTTTGCACGTACAGCCATCACGCAGCAAACTACTTAATGGAACAATGATCTGTCAGTGAAGCTTTATTTCCTTCGTAAGCGGTCTATTATGCAAATGGATCTATTACGGAAATATCATTAACTTTCGTGCACTCTTGAATAACGTAATAGTATTTTGACTGTTTTGCATGGTTTAAGTATCAAATTCCACTCGTAAATGTTCTTAACTCCACAACTAGGATGTAATAAATACTAGGTAGTTATTTAGTAAGTTTTATTGTTAAATCTCCAAAGGAATTACCTTTGTGTGGCCGTGTTGGAGTATTGGTGTATTTTCTCGTTACTTTACTTTAGTTTATGCGTTACTCTTTTCTTCATATATTGCTATTAACAATTGTTGATTATCAAGTTTACCAACTTAAATTTCCAAGAGTTCAAGTTGTATATTTCAAAAATTCCATATTAGGTTTTTTTTAAAAGTTGGTATTTATAGGCAGCCGCCTTTTTGACGATCTTGTGTATAATAATACTGCGGTACGTATTCAGATCACCAGCAATTTACCGTCAATCGGGGTGACTAAGTGCCTGTAGGACTCACTCGCTGTCATGGAATATCGTGGTAAATGTTATCCAGGTTTAATGTTAACTAACTTTGATGTCAGCAGGGAAGCCAGTGTACCCTGTATGAGAAAGAAAGGAAAATTCTGGGCGTAACCTGAGCCTCCGGATGCTCTTTGGTATAAAGAGCAAGAAATTAAAAGGAAAATTACATCGCCGACTGAAATCAGTAGCCACAAGTTCTAGGTGGATTACTAATTCTATTCTTTTCCATTTTTTAATTCAATTTTTTAGAGTTACTAAACTCTGTACAGTGAAGCTTAAGGCAGTTATATATACGTCGTTTCATTAAAGTTAGTTTCCTCTTAACTTGAGTTTGGCTCAATGTTTAGGGCAAATTTTTTAAAGAAAAGGTGTTCACAATTACTCACGATTTTGTTTGTTTCTTATTTTTCTTAGGATTCTATTGGTAACCTTTTACCGTTTGCTACTAAAAATTGTAATTATGCTGAAGTTTTGCAAGTTTATAATGATTGGTTTCAAATATAAAACATGCAGATCCACTTTTTATGTTTTTTTGTGTTTACCCGTTTTTTAAACAATTTCCAACATAATAAATAAAACTTTTCAAAGAGAAACAAGGTGTGAGACTTAGTCGCCCCAACAAACAGGGTGAGTTATTGCTACAGAAAATAATTCCTCCCTCCCTTCTGTTGTAACTAAAATTTCTTTAAGATTTATAAATTGATACCAAAGATATAAGTCTACATTGTATTAAAAATTCAGTCCAAATCAATTGATATCAAAGGAGATATGGTATAGAAACAAAATCTGTCACCTCGGTTGACGGCAAGTGTAGAAGAATAAACACGTAAACAAGAAGGATAGCTATAAACAATAAGTATGAATATTCGACTACTGAAGACAGTCGAATACACCTTGGACAGGTGGTATAATGAAAAACAAAAGAAAGAAATTTCTCTACATCCAGCAAATACCCAGTAGTTAATACTCATATGGAAACACAATCAAAAATAAACAACAAGACGATCTTTAGACACGAAAATGTCTAGCTTGTCGGTCTGAATTGCTTAGTAGAAAAAAGGTCGAGCCATGAAATACACGCACATGAGTATTTACACACGCTACCTAAAAAGGTAATTTGTCTTGTAGCAAGGTATTATAGAAAAGCTCCCTTCGAGAATAGTTATGCGACCAATCTTGTATATCAACCGACAATAAAAATTTTCTTTCGGTAACGCTACCACTTCTTTGTTAGTAGAGCAGCAGCCTTAACACAAATAGTTTTCGCGGGGCTGTCATAATTATTTTGGGCGATTCTACCTTCATTTCGAATACATTTACCAGTGTGGCGTACCTTCTATTTTCTTTGAATTACTTTCGCTGAGTATTAGCTTTGATTAATGATTGCAAAATAAATAACGTAACACGTCAGAGGGCAACAGCGCCCCGTGAAAAAAGAAAATTACAATTTACTGTCAAGCGAATACGTGAAAAACAGTTACTGCAAAAGCCAATATCATGTAGAACATAAAAAGGGCTGCATATATAAAATTCCTTTCATATACGTGTGTATATGGATATGCGAGGTTTGCCGCCTACATTGCCAAATACCCGAGTTTGCAGTAGTGAATGTAATTAAAGTCCAAAAGTTTATATTTATATAATAATCTTTCGGATAAAAATATATACGTCGCTATTTCACTTTTAATTGGTGTAGACCTTTCAGTATCCCGTAGTATTGTTAATAAAGACGAATATGAATGAAATTCGTATGGGTACATCGATACAATAATTTCAGATTATTAACTCAAAAGAACTGAGCCTAGAACATTGGAACTATAAATGACTTTATTACATTCGTCTTAACTAGCAACCAAATTCGACAAATTTTTGATATAAGTCTGGATTTTCCATTATTACGGCATTTAAATTATTAACTCAAGGCATAATGGTTGTTGTAAGGCGCGTGAAATTCTTGCTAAATAGTACAATTTTAATAGATATCAAATAAATTACTCAAGATACAGTATTGTTAATCTACCAACATATTCAGGAATGCTATCTATAATTGCGTACAAGGGCGACCTGAAATGCTTCTGGAACCGAAAAAAAAACACGGTATTGGTGCGGTTTTTTCTCTCCCCAAAGATCAATACACTTTTTCAAGTGGTGCTCCGGTCTCTTCAAGCCGTCGGAAAAATAGGATGTTTCGACATCGTCAAAATAGCCACCTGTTGCGGCGATGGCTTCCTCATTTGAGGCACATCTCTTTCCTCCCGGTGACTTTTTCAGGTTTGCGAAAAGGAAAAAATCGCAGGGAGCTAGGTCCGGTGAATATAGAGGAAGAGAAACTAATTCGTAGCGCAACTCATTCAATTTGGACACGTCGAGGCGGAATGAATTAGCCAGCGCATTATCATTGTGGAAAAACACTTTTTTGTCCGCAAACTAGGCTGTTTCTCCTTCAGTACTGCATCGAGTCGGGTCAATAAATCGGTGTAGTATTGCCCCATGATCATCCTTCCCTTCCGCAGATAGTCGATGAGAATCACTCCTTGGGAATCCCAAAAAATGGTTGCCATGACCTTTCCGGCCGATGGAATGTTTTCTTCGGAGCCGATTGGCCTGGAAAAGTCCACTCCTTCGACTGTTCCTTGGCCTTCGGTATATAGTGGTGGATCCAAGCCTCATCCACGGTTACGAAACGTATGAAGAAATCTGTTTGGTTGTGTTGGATTCTGGTCACACTCCTCCGAAACGGTCACCTGAATTCGTTTTTGCTCCGGTGCGAGCAAACGCGGTACCCATCGTGCCGAAAGCTTTTTCATGTCCAAAATTTCATGTAGGATATAGCCAGTGCGTTCTTCTGAGGTACCTGTTACCTGTGCTATCTTTTTCAGCTTCAATCGGAGATTGGCTAACACGATATCATTACTTTTGTCGACCATTTCATCATTGGTAGCGCTTTCTGGGCGTCCAATGAATCGGTAATCGCTTGTGCTTGTGCAGCCATGTTTAAATTCGCTCACCCAGAAGCTGATGGTCGAAAGTGATGGTGTACATCTGCCATGAACCCCTAGTAAAATATTTAGAATTTTCGTGGCCGCTTTCCCAACCATCCAGAAGTGTTTTATTACTGCCTGACTTGCTACACACAACAAATCTTAAACAACTATTGACTGTAGTCGTCTGAAATTTTGGCAGTTGCCATAAGAAAGGTTGCCCTTGCCGACCAATGAATCCACTTCAACCTCTTGCCGATTCTGGAAATATTTCAGGGCGCCCTTGTATATGTCACGCTGCTCGAAAGTTTCAAGTTTCTGGTTTTAGTTCTTTACAAGAGTTGATCTATCTAGTTGATATTTCATTTTTCAAAAGTGCTAGTGACATTTACGTGTGTAGAGCATTGTGGGTCCCCAAAAAGTAACAAAACGTACAGGATGTTCTATTTGAAGAAAGGAAGTGATGCAAATACTTTTATTCAAACGATAGTTGCCAAACAGCGCCAGTAGACATTTTTTTGGTGTCAATTACGATTATACATTTAAGCGTCATATATTGTATATAATGAGTGACTGAGTTGTATTTCTTATTATATGAATGAATTATTACACACCAACAAGCATTTGCCCCTAATACTCTTTATTACTTTTATCGCTTTATCTTCTTTCTTTCTTAATTCATTATATCAGATAGTATTTTATTTTTCTAATTAGAACATTTTCATGCACGATATGTTAAGTGATATAAGAAAGACTGATTTAGATCAACACATACATATTTCGACAATGAAATATTTAAAATATTCTTGTTTTCGTTATTAAAAAGAACGCTCGGTTGCGTGAAACATCATATAAGTACACTACGCACACATATAAGTACACTGCTTTGATCTTCCGTGTTTGTTTTCAAACGTTGTTCTTCACGAGATAAAACGTTTCATTTAAATTAACGCTTAAACGATTTCATTGCAAACCAAGCAGAAAAAAACCGTTTTGTATTTAGTTACAATACGATAATCTTGTATGTACAACGATGAGCACGTCGGATGTTTGTTTACGCAATTTAGTAGTAACTTTGAGTTTACGTTGATGCCTTTATGGTACTTTATATATTATTAATGGTAATGAATCGTAAGTGCAGGCGGAGAGGGAAGTAATAAACAACTAGAAATTGATACAATTAGCGTCTTCTTAATAAGACATTTCTGTTTGTACCATCAATTGAGGAAAGCGAAATGAGATAGGCGCGGTGTGTGATGGTAACATTGGCAAATACATATATGGTTTGTATTGACGTATGCGGTTGTTAGCAAGAACACACAACTAATGGTCAACACTTCCCAACACAATTTTGCTGACTTCTATATGAGAATTGTTTCTTGCTAATTTAGGTGCGCTGAATCCGAAAAGCATGTTAGTCTCTGCGCAACACGTCAAAATTGAAGTCTGAAGTTGTGACTTAAAAACTGATAAGATATAAACAAAGTATAAAATTTTAATAATTCATTTATTTATTTAAATACAATATTTACAACATTATACAACACGAGTGTAGTACAAGAAAGAAAGAAAAACAGACACGTCGGATCTCGACGTCCTAGGAGGCTTCTTCGGGAAAAACCAGGGAAACCAAAGTGGCACAGTAACTAGACGCGCAAAGCACGATAGACGCGAAACCACTTTGGAAGAAGATCACAGTAACTCGACGTACTAACCACGTGGGAAGCGAAAATCTTCTGAAGGTGATTAATACGTCGAGTTACTGTGAGCTTCTTCCAAAGTTGTTTCGCCTCTAGCGTAGTTTACAGACCGAGATATGGTGCCACCTTGGTTTTCCTGTTTTTTCCTGAAGGAGCCTCCTACGACGGAAGCAAAATATTGAGATCCAACCTTTCTCCTTTTCTTTTTCTTTCCCTTTTTCTTTCTTTCTTTTTCTTTTTTCTGCCTCTAATCTCTCTTTCCTTCTTTTACTCTTTATTTCAATTTTTCTTTTTTCACCCCCTTGTTTCATCTTTTCCTTTTTTTCTTTCTCTTTTTATTTCTGTTTTTATATCTCATCACGACACGGTCCAATTCCGGAAACAGTTCGTTTATTATTGACTCTGACCGTGGAAGCCTACATATTCATGGATACCTATTGTTTTTTCTTCTGCCCTTGCTGCTTTTGACAGATAAATTTTGAAATGCTATATATATAATTCAATATAGAAGACATCGAATTTATGTTATATGGAAATGCGGGAACTTAAAATTGCAATGAATCTCTATACGTACAATTCAAAGTTACTTTGCATTATGTAGCTTATTGCAGATACATTATTTCCTAATTACTCTACCCATTGCGGGATTTTGCAATTTACAACGAAACTTTACGGTACTTACTAGGAATGTTGTTCAAAACTAGGTACTCGTATATCGATTCTACTTGATCTCAGGTATCGGCTTTGGGGCAATCGCTCTTGGCTCTCGGGTATTCGATTTAGAGTACTTTACGGAATCTGGTTCTAGATTTGGATCCGAGGTTTTGGATAACAGATCCTGATCCGAGGTTTCAAACAATGAATTTGGATAACGCCAAATTCCGGATAACGTCTGATATGTTCAATATTGATATTTTTATTAACCCCGTAAGTACTAAAGAGCTCATTGAATCAACTAAATCTGAATATTCTTGCGTAGACAATTAAAAGACGTTTGGAAAGACATACCGTACGACTAATCTTTCTATTTATGAAAGATCATCAATGACTGTCGACGTCACATGTAAAACAAATGGATTATTTCATGAGTATTTATAAATAAAAGAGGATTCTAAAGGTTTCTCTTTACAAAATGTAGGTTATTTTATGCATTTTGCACAATACGCATATAAGTACTTTTATAGCAGTCGTAAAGCGTTTTTAAATTACGACCTGTTCCAACGTTATAGCGGTAGCGAATAATGATCTTTGAATTGGATTCACGTTTCGCGACATAAAATTAGGAAGTTTTATTTAAAAAATGCTTCGTGTTTCATCTACATTTAATTGCAAGTATATCCAATTATATAACGAGATGTGTAGGCTGAAACGAATAGGCAAAGTATATTACTGAACGTAACGAGATGAAAAAAAAATAAACCCGAAATTATCGCGGTCGGCGCATTGGAGAAATATCACGTGCTATTACGGTTTTGCCATAATTAAGTCTTAATTATTCAGACTTCCCGCAGCGGTGATATTTCAAATAGTGTCGGCTAAGTTTGCGAAATGTTTCTGAATTATGTGGAGTTGTTTTCTTGAATTGATGACTGCGGCACTCATTCGTTTTGTCAATAGGACGACGCGCAAATTCTCTCTCTTTCCATGACTTCGGGCGAAGTTTATTGTCGAATAGTTGAATTTGTATCCCATTTCATGCATAAACAACAATCTAATTCAATGCGGCGACGAAATGTGTTCGCATGTGGTCGGAAACTTTATTTCACCAATTTTGTTCGAAAATACGTAGAGCGATGAAAAGTTTGATAAAGTTGGAAAGCAGACTAGACGGTCAAATACAACATAATTCCAAATACGACTGGTTTTGGAATACGTTTTTATTACTATATTTCTCTACTAGCCATTGGTAGCTCGTTGCATTCAGACCAATTGCCAATGAAAGCTATAGTTTTCTATATCTAGGATGTGAATATACGTTAAAGCAGACAAAGGAGCCGACAATGCTTCACGTTGATTAATATAGAATATAACAAATAAATATGATGGTCTGAGATTTTATTAAACTGTTAGCTCAGCTTTAATTAAACTATTTCTATGTTTTATGCATGTATCACATATTAAATACTTTTCTTAATTTTTTATAATCGTTTTGGCATTTGTGCCTTTGGGGGAAACATATTTTCATCATTAAGAATATACATCCATTACATGGAATATGACTAAGCTAACATGTGTTCAAATACACTTCACCTCAAAGTAGTCTTTGAAAAATATAATTGTGTCTTAGCTTGTTACTGAAACTCTTAATACGAATTTTATTTAGTATAAGCTATTTTTGAATGACATGACAAATATCAAAACCATAAAACGAAATGACGGAATGAAATATGCTTATTTGCAACTAGCTAGTAAGATTCTATAAAAAATTGTAGAGAGTGGCCTCACTTTGTTCTAAACACTTCTTACATTTTTTTCTAATCGAGGAAAAGACGTTTTGTAGGATCATATCGTATGCATCTGAACGAAACCTTATCAAATTAGACAACTATCGCAACAGAAAATAGTACAAGTTACGACAAAAGGTTTTATTGGAATAGACTAGTACAGGTAAAATTTATTTGAACGCAATTTACGATGAAATAACGATATTAACAGTATAAGAACACTAGATATTTGACATAAAATTAAGCGATAGCACATCCATTTAATTTACGTGCAAAATGTAAATATTTTCTGCTTCTAAACATAAAATTTTATATTTTTGCTATATTACGCCAAATATACTGAATACGTAGACTTCCACGGCCAGAGTTAATAATAAACGAACTACTTCCGGAATTGGACCATGTCATGATGAGATACATAGAAATGAAATAAGAGTAAGAGGAAAAGAAATAAGCCGGTAGTGTCACATGAGGGGTAAGTATAGTTTTGCGGTTTCGGATAACATTAACAAATACTATCCTCGACCGCAAAATCTTACTTACGCTCCTTGTGATACAAATAACGATTTTACTGTTTACACCACCGCGTAAAATGAACGACGCCTATGCATTAATGACGTTCTATTCAAAATAGCTGCAAGGACGATGTCGGTTTCGAAAGCAAGCGTATTATTGGTTGCATGTTCAGGTCTAATGTTGTGTTCTTATCTTGGATGCACTTCCCGTAAATCTTCATAATTATCGGTATTGGTCTAATGAGAATCTCTAATGGAAGCGACCGCATTCAGCACTCTTAAACTCTGAATATTGATGTAGTCAAAGAAGTTAAATGCACAGCAACCCTCAAAATAAATTTTATGTCGGCAGAATGGAGCTACGTCTCATTATAACACAAAATCTAGGGCAATATCTTAACTAACCACATTTCCGCTGGGGAGAGGTACTTTGAAGAGAATATATTGACTTCCCAGATTTAATTCCTTTGGACTATTTTCTTGGGAACCACTTTGGATCTATTGTTTATTTAACCAAGGCTCGAACATAGAAAGAGCCGGAAAATCGAATTAGAAAGTTTACTTCTCGAAACTTAAATAAAAATCGATTACTATTATTGTTCGCGTTTTTGAAACTAGTGTTTCTTGCTCCGCTATTGTACCCTGCTCATTTTTTTAAATTAAACGTTCCGCTATTGTAATTCCTAAATAAGTGACATCCGCTAAAATCAATATGTTCTAGTGAATTGTTTAAAAAGTTAAATTGTTATTAGCAATATTTTTCCTTCATTATGTTTAAAATACTAGTTAAAGTTTATACGTTGCGGGATATTTTTTCGCTTTTATATATAAAATTGCAATTACGTAAGTGTATAAGCTCTAGAGTACAATCAAAACCACCGATTAAAACCGTAAAGATATATTAATATACAACAAAATTGATAGATCCATTCAACTGTACCGATTGTTAATTAGTTTTAAAAGAGAGCCAATGTTTCGAAGTTGGCTTTCCCATCCATATACTCACACTATATGTTGTAATTGTTAACCGTTAAGTTCTTAGGAATTTTTATTTTTGATCGTATCTAACTACTACTTAAGAAACGTAACTGGTTGAATAACTTTGGATAGTAGCTTCGCAGTCAAATAAATTAAGAAATTATGTCCTAATTTCTGTGATGGAACGGCATTTTTATAATATGTGGTTTGTTTACATATATATATATATTACCACGTTGGTAACAACGAGGTATGGCTCATTCCAAGTGTAAAATTACAGTCAATGTATATACTTATTGGGTATAACCTTGAAGCCTAACTACACGTATCTATGTAATTTATAGAATTTTGTTGGCGTGGAACAGAATTGCACGAAATTACAAAAAGTAAGGTTAATAATCTTTCTTCAAATATTACCACGAAAGTGTTTTCAAAACATATACGGAACTTCTAAGATGTTTATATGGATTGTCCCAGATTATTCTATCACGATTTCATGGGTGGAGAGTAGGCAAGGGCAGAGGAGAATAATAGCGCTATAATTTCTTTGACGTGGTCTTTAGTCGTGTTAGCGAAGTAGAAACATGTTTAAATTCATAAGATATTTTTAATATGTAGTTAATTAGTTGTAACGCAAGTAGCTTAACAATATTAGCGAATTAAGAAATCTAAATTCTATTTCTTATAATTTCATATTAAACTGAATTTAAATAGTCTTGATGATTTTTATCTTCCAAACAGATACAGGCTTAAGTTACAGAAGAATAATAAAAAACCTTTTCTGGAAATATGATGACCCAACCTATCTATAGTTTCTATTAAAGGCAAATATATCTTTAACTTTATAACTATTGTGTAAAAAATGAACAAGAACATTTCACCTGGATACAATTATATTGTTTAGAAATTCAAACTGCCATGTTCAATTTGGGTCCAAGAATGTTCACAATGCCCCAAAGGTATGTTACCAGAACATTTGGAATATAGAGAAACGTCGTTAACTCGGTGTGGGTTTATATCAAAATATAGGAAAAGGGAAGGAAAATGAGTCAATGGCTACCGGTTTCGCGCACATCTGCACGTCATCAGGTCAAGACACTCCAGGAAAGGACTTCAGGGTTAAAACAGATGCAAGAAACAAAACCAAAACATTACTGGAAGAAAAACTTTCTTGTTGACTTGCCACCTTTTGACATTTTAATTTGTTGCGTACGTCCCTGTAACAATTTTAATTATTGCTCTTTTTAAATGTTTGTTCTGCTGCCGTGATGTTTTTGATGTTTCTTTTTGCATCTGTTTTAACTCTCTAGTCCTTTTCTGGAGAGCTTTGACCTGATGATGTGCAGATGTCCACGAAACCGGTAGCCATTGATTGATTAAATTGTCTTAGAAACTGTGAGATTGGTCCGGTTTTCCTTCTTATTTCCTATATTTACAATATAATAATCCTGAACATTTACAATACAATTTTTTTTCTTTTTATAGATCTTAATTCAATTATTTCATACATAAAAGAATAATGATAACAATAATAGCAGCAAGTACTGGAGTGTCAAAACATCATTAAAATTATACGTTACTGTAGTATTGTTTAATCTAGGATCAGTTTATGCACTACCGATCAAAAATGTTTAGGCACCTCTGTTTTCATGAATTATTCATATAGTATTATGTTTACCAAAAAAACATTATAATAAAATGAAATACATATTTAAAATGTAGTTCAGTAAGATAAACACCCATTATATCGCATAAGGTTTACTATCATTTACCTGCACTTGGTCGGATTACCATAAACTATTTATTGCGGTGCAATTACAATAACAATCCCTCTGAATTTACTGGGTAAATTTAGTCATCTGTTAGATTGTAGGTAATAATGTTTAAATTACCTTCCCGGAAGATTATAGTGAAATCTGTAACCTATGGTCAGTTGCAGTGTGGCATTTACTCTATTCACGTCGTGAGTGAAATATCGTATGATAATTTTTTAAAATGCCTCCGCGAAGAGAAATTAGTACGGAAACACGTGCGCTTATAATAGCTTACCATAAAAGTGGCATAAGTAATAGACAAATTGCCAAAAAAATGAAAATATACCACGCTACGGTTGACTATAACGTAAAAAAATATCGGGAAACTGGCAGTTTTCTTAATAAAAGACGGAGTGGAAGGCGAAAAGCGACAACATCTGCAGATGATCGCAAAATAGTGGTTACCAGCAAGTTAAATAGACGCAAAACAGTCCCGGAAATCACAGCAGAATTAAATGTTGGTCGCCAAAAACTAGTCAGTGTTTCTACAGTCAAACGTCGCCTACAGAAAGCCGGGCTCCACGGACGTATTGCGATGAAAAAGCCATTACTACGCAAACAAAACAAGCAAAAGCGACTTAAATGGGCTCGTGAACACCAACACTGGACGGATGAGTCCGAATTTGAGCTGTTCGGAACCCGAAGACGCATATTCGTAAGAAGATCTGTGGGTGAACGTGCCAGAGAAGAGTGTATTGCTGCTACCGTGAAACATGGTGGAGGTTCTATCATCATTTGCGGCTGTTTCGCTGGCACTAGTGTAGGGGACATTGTGAAAATTGACGGTACATTAAAAAAAGAAGGCTACCGCGAAATTTTGGAGAACCACGCAATACCTTCCGGAATTCGACTTTTGGGTCAAAATTTTATCTTCCAGCAAGATAATGACCCAAAACATTCCTCTAAATTATGTAAAGTCTATTTACGCCATTTAGAAGAGGAAGGAACTCTCAAAATTATGGAATGGCCTCTCCAGAGCTCCGACTAGAATCCAATCGAGTTACTATGGGAAGAACTAGATCGGGAAGTACGGAAATCGGCTCCGACATCAGCTACTAACGTGTGGCACAAATTGCAATCGAGTTGGACCTCAATAACACAAGAAACTCTGGCAAAACTTATTGCGAGAATGCCTTGATTGTGTGCTGCAATTATTAAATCAAGAGGAGGTCACATAGATGAAAGTAAATTTAAATTAAACGTTTTAATTTTCACATTTATTTAATATATTTTTATTTATGTACGTGTATTTGTACATAAAAAATAAATATTATTAACATTTTTGCTGAATTTTTATACATTTTTGCTCTCAGTGAGAATGCCTAAACACTTTTGAGCGGTAGTGTATATGTATCAATCTAAATTCGTTTGCATATTTCTGAACATTTAAAAGAATCTATCTTATATTTGGGATGCTTTTTCTCACGGTTGGTATACGAAATGATTTGAACTATGTTATTAAAACGGAACTACCAGTGAAGGAAATATGATGACAATAAAAAGAAAACACCAGTAATTTACAACAAACAAAATACATATATCGTACAAATTATGTTTTTTTGCCACAATAGTTGTGGAATCCTAAGTAACATGTCAAGATTGCTGTCAATATGGAAGTGGTCTTGAAAATATACGAATAAGAAATGTAGAGATCACCTATAGAAATATAGATGGCATTAGTTTGGTATATATTAAAAGTGGGCATTATAAGGTTTATTTAAACTTGGTTTTGGCTTGGCTGTCGACTCGTTTGTGTTAATTGTTATAAACACGGTTCCTTCCACGGGTTCCATAGAGTTGATAGGTGTGCTCAGATCCAACTGACTCCAGACTGACATTTCTCAGGGCTTGATACTGAAGTTTTCATCAGTGATGTGAATTTCTCACTTTAAACTTTTTTTGTGAAACACCAAGATATGAAGATTCCCATCAAAATGTTACGCTAATACAAATAGAAAAGTTACAGCACCTACATCGGAAGAAAAAAAATTATCAAGCACCTAATGCAATTAAATAGTATCTCAGAATTTCACAGCCGTTTGTCATAGTCGTAACGGTTGACAGGTTCCGTCATGTCACTAGCTCTCTTGTCTCTGACGTTTCGCGAAAAATTGTGGTTCGCATTTTCAGATACTTAAACAGTTAATACAGTTGATCGTCCGTTTCGCCGGAGAGGTTGTGGAACGTTGGTGGAATGCAATAAAAAGGTAATTTTATTATTACTAAGACCAACGAGAGTTTCATATTAATATTAATTTTGACAGTGTTTGTTGTTAATACTTAATTTAAATGTCCCAACATAATTATAAGGACCCTTATAACTGGCATTATTTATTCATATTTAGTAGGATATTCGTGTATCAGAAAAGCGGACAGGGCTAGATACAGCTGGACTGTATCGACTTATTTACACTTCTAGTAGTAGATTCGAGTGAATAGAACAAATATATTTTTGATAATGCATGAGTCGAAAGCACATCCAAGTAATGATATCCCGAAAATTGAAATAAGGTACAAGCGATTAACTATGTATTTGAAATTAGAGGATATTATAAAACAAACCACTTGGGAAATTATTATTATCTAGTAGAGGCAGGCACATGCAGATGCACATATTGACACATACTAAAGGGGAATCTTAAAGGTAAACTTTTTAATATAAATTGTCGTACGTCCAAAGCAATTTCCTGTAAATGTATTGAATGATTTGAAATGAATGAACTAAATTTGCCATGTACACTTTCATTTATCTGAAGTGCATTCTACGAATAGCAACAATCAAGATATTAAACTGAACGTATGTCAAACGTACTTACAGTATCACTAGTTGCTCCTCTCAATGGGTAGAAACATCTATCCCGTGATATCTTAAATTACGTAGGTCTGCTCGCAAGTGTTACTGAGTTATTTCTATCAAGCTAAGTATAAACTGTTCTTGTAACGAAATAACGCCTTTTTCTTAAAGTTTCAACGTAGAATCTGTAATCGACAGGGGATATAGGCAGTCGCAGATGGTTCGCTGTTGACGCAAATGTAGCAGTGATTGATTGATTGATTTAAATGCAAAATCGAAATTTTAACTCTGCTATGCGAATTTTATTTCCTTGATGCTCTAATGTTATTAAAATGCAAGGCACTTCATCGGTAGCATTAACCGTAGGCTTCTAATTTGCTCCTGCAAAATTATTACAGTGAATTAATAAAAGATAATATTACAGAAATACAACGTCAAAGTAAATTTCTGTAGGACTATTAATAAAAATAATACTAGAAAAAATAAAGAAATAATATCATAACTAAATAATGCATTCGGGTCCAATAAATATTACAAATAAATAAATAAAGAAGGTGTGATACCATAACTGATGCAACTTAGTGAATATTTTACATTTAATCTGCTCTGTATCAACTGGGAAATGGTTCGAGATGGCGTGGAATATTCTTAATAGTTTTGTTTTATAAATGCTGATTCTTAAAATTTCGCACAAACTTGTTATGAAATCTAAAGCAATACTGTACAGGGATGTATCTATGTTTTCGGGAATTGAATAGTTACAGACGATCAACAATTCCTATAAACCCGATATTTTAATTTCTGCACATTTATCACTTTACCAGAGTATGAAGCTGCTATTAACTCAAATTCATACTGTGCGCGGCAAAATTATGAAATAAATTCATTAAATTTCAAGCGATTTGCTTTTTGAAAAAATGCTCGGGTAAGTCAACTTTATTTTTAAAAGTGTTCATTTTTAGATCACTTTTATGTTCTCCCTAGTTCTGGTTTTCAAGTAAGGACGTCATCATAAGTGACAATTTTCGTTTCGTTTTTTTTGTATTTTGGTAGAACATTTAATTGTCTAGATGATCAGCAATATCTTAATACCTCAATGAGAAGATTTTTGATAAAATGTCATTTAAAGAGTGGAGAGCAAATTTGAAAATTTGAGCGATATTTTCTTTAAGTCAACTATCCTGGGAGTGGTTCAGTATGTGAGGATCAATAGGGAGGACCTTGCATCCTCAGGCCTTATGGCCCTTGATTTTTTCTTACGTGAGTATTTAAAATCAAAAATCTATGTTGGCACATCACATAATCTACGACATTCGAAAGATAGAATTGAGCATGGAATGAGACGAATTAGTTCTGATATCATTCGCAATGTATGAAATAAATGTGTCCATAGATTTGCTTATTATCAAGAGACCGGTGGATACCCTTTCGAATATTTGATGTAAAGGAAACAGTTATTTAATTTATTGAGTAACAGCATTTGGTCTTGCTTTTTGTTACTAATAAATGTTGTTTCCCATTCTCAAAGCTGTTGTTTAAAAGATTGTCGGTTAGGTAGTTATTAGCGTTGGCCAAATCTTTGGCGCTCCAAGTCCGGACTCGCCCGCACACCTGACCGATACAAAAATTGAGTTTGTTGAATCAATTTGTCTTCGGTCCCCTGCTGTGCATGCACGCATGCGTATTGCTAGTTATTCATACCTCATTATATGGAAGAATATTTTAACAGTATATCCGGATGCAATTCATGAAGAAAAGTAATATGCGAAGTTAGCCAAACATTCGTCCCGCCAGATTTCCACCCAGGCCAATGAAGAAATATATCGCGTTCTCTGTATGATTCGACCGTGTAGCAGCCACTGTTTGACAACGATAGACGCCGTACGTCGTATTACACGTAATGAAAATTAATTAAGCATGTCGAACACACGTAAGGGGACAGAATGAGTGCATTATTGCACGCTATAACAGACAAAAACAAGCACGTTACAGAAAAATTCCGATTTTATAACATTAAACACAAATTTGTAGTAGTGCATCTGCAGATCCGTTAACTAACTTCAAAGATAATTTTAACTATGCTTGTTTCATCGGTCGATATTGAAGGATTTTTCTCAAGGTATAAGAACATTTTTTCCACCTACGAACCAACTACACCGAGGTAAGTGTTGAAAGATATATGATGCTGCAAACTATTCATGACCCTCTCTATTCGATTTGCCGAATTCAGCAACAACTATAAAGAAGGTAAGTCTTTATGTTGCGTTTATGTTCCATTGGAATCAATAGACAAATTAATTTGCAGAACAAAAATAACAAATTTCTGTTTCGTGTATAACATCTTCCACAGTTAAGTGGAAACATTTGATAAACTATTTCAGAATTACGTACTACTATTCTTCATACAATATATACAGATAAACTGTTAAAATGTTCTTCCATATAATGAAGTATAAATATATTTATAACATGTAATACGATGTACCGTACGTGCATACACGGCAACGATCAATTTTCTTATCGATCGTGCTGGCGAGGGAGTCCGGACCTATTGCGCCGAAGATTTGGCCAACCCTAGTCGTTATTTCAGAACCAAAAATAGAAGAACCTTAAAATTGATGCAAACATGAATATTTAAAAAGATAAAGTGGATTTGTCCAAGCATTTCTTCCAAAAACCAATAGCTTCATATTTCATTAATTTATTTTACTGCGCACAGTATAAATGTAACTAGTATTCCTGTTTGTTGATTGTATTACACCTCTAGAATGCAATTTACTTCTAGCCGCATGATAATAGATTCCCTCTCCCCTCAGTTTTTTTATGTTTATATTTTAGTATGTACTTGATCTATAAATAGACGGATTACATAATTTAAAATTTTAGTATAGAATTTAAGCTCTTCGCGGGTAAAACTTGATAAGATAATTTGAAGTACAACTTAACGCAGTATTAAAGCGTCAGCAGTTTTCAAAAATTGTAAATAATATGCACAATATTGTCCAATAAAGAACAAAATGAGGTGCTTAAGCTTGTTTTGGGGAGCAGCATGAATACCTATCGGTATCGTATGCTATTTTTGAGAAAGTGAAGTTGTAAAGTTAATACTGTTTCAAAAATTATGGATTTCTTAACGTATAACCGCGTACCTTTCGTCAACATATCTTCTTTTAAACGTATAAACGTTTTGTAAATTTATCATGCTTTTACTAATTTCAAAATGTGTGTATAACCTATTTGTAGACTCGCACGCTTTAGGACTTAAACTAGCACCTAACGTAGTTTTAACCGTTTTTTCAAGATTTTTAGTTGAAATTGAACTTCCTGTTGTACAAAATAGGTATGATAATGCAGTTTGAACGATCATTTACATATGCTCGCTACCTTGTCGCTACTATGTATGTACTAATGATCGGATATGTACCTTGGGTATTGATACGCATGCAAGAAAGTTTGTTTTATGATTTACGTGTTTTAAAATAACACAATTCGCATACTTATATATATATATATATATATGTATATATATATATACACACTATTTTTAATTAATGTTATATGTATATTAGGATGGTCCTTATTTATACAATATAAAATAAAAGCTGAGATATTTAATGAAAGACTCGTTACTTCATCCTTATTAATAAGATAATTTTTTCCCCAAATATCATACTTAAGTAACCGATACCGTAGGTCTTCAATATGGTTAGACATATAGTACTTTGTTTTGACTTTAACATGAGTACAGCAATACATAAACATAAACAGTGCACAATTGGCGTTTTTGACTAATCAAGCAAAACCGTAGATTTTAATAATTTGTTCTTTCTGTTTATTTGTATATGCATTGCTTTCTAAGCCTTCACATGTGTTTTCTGCTTTTGTATGATTATAACACATGGGCTGAAAAGTCCCGGGCCTAACAAAGAAAACACGGTTTTTTTGGTTCAAAATTAGCTTTATTCATCAACGTAATCTCTATCAAGAGCAACGCAATCATTCCAGCGCCGCTCTAACATTTCAATACCACTTTTGTAGAACGATTTATCTTTTGCCTCAAAATAGGCCTCAGTTTCAGCGATAATCTCTTCATTCGTGCGAAATTTCTTACCGGCGAGCATTTTTTTGAGGTCTGCGAACAGCCAGTACTCGCTGGGAGCCAAATCTGGCGAATGCAGTGGATGTGGGAGCAATTCGAAATTCAATTAATGTAGTTTTGCCATTGTTTTGATTGACTTGTGACACGGTGCGTTGTCTTGATGAAACAATTTTTTTTCTTTGCCATATGCGGTCGTTTCTTTGCAAACGCTCCAGTAACGCTATATAATATTCACTGCTGATGGTATTTCCTTTCTCAAGATAGTCGATAAATATTACACGACGCACATCCCAAAATACCGAAGCCATAACCTTTCCAGCCGATTGTTGTGCTTTCGGGCGCTTTGGACGAGGTTCACCAGTTGCTGTCTACTCAGATGACGATCGTTTTGATTCCGGAGTGAAGTGATGGATCCATGTTTCATCCATTGTTACATATCGATGCAAAAATTCCGGTTTATTACGTTTAAACATGGCCAAACACTGCTCAGAATCATCGACACGTTCTTGTTTTTGGTCAACAGTGAGCAAACGAGGCGCCCACTTTGAACAGAGCTTTCTCATAGTCAAATGCTCATGCAATATAAAGCCAATACGTTCTTTTGATATCTTTACGATGTCAGCTAACTCACGCAACTTCACTTTTCGATCATTCAAAACGATTTTGTGGATTTTTTTGATGTTTTCTGGTGTTACCGCCACACTTGGACGTCCACTGCGTTCTGCATCATCGGTGTCTCACCGACCACGTTTGAAGTCAGCAAACCAACGTTTTATTGTTGTTTCTGATGGAGCGGAGTCCCCATAACACTTTTCAATCCATTGCTTCTCTTGAACGGTATTTTTCCCATCAAGAAGCAGTGTAAAATTAAAACACGAAATTGTTTTTGATCCATTGTTTTGAAAATAACAGAAGTAGCGTGACTCTTAGCACAATAACTCACAAACTAATGAATAGAATATCATGAAATTTTAACAGCTGTCTTTTGAAGGTTAGTACTAACTGAGAGAAAGGTGACTGCAATAAAACTAGCGTCATCTATGTGTTAGGGCCGGCACTTATCACCCCATGTGTTAGTACTTGCAAAATGTTTCGTATTTTTTTTTAATTGCAGATCTGAAGAAAGTCATTATTGGTAGTGCCTAGTCTTTGGAGGAAAACTTGAATTAACTTGGGATCGTTCCCATAAAATAAAGACACTGAAGAAACGATACGAAGAATGGAGAAAACTAGAAAAAGCAAAAGTCGGGATAGTGAATTATGTAGACAAAGGAAAAATTAATTTCAAAATGATTTAAATGACCTGTTCGATATTGCTCATAAGAATGCATTAAATTAATGAAAATCCAAGAAAATATGGAGTCTTTAGTACCTTGGAGATAAGAAGGCGGCAGTATGATAGGTAAGAATATGAAATTATCGAGTGTCGAAATTTCAATGATATCTTGAGAAGAAAATGAACTAGAATCAAATTCACCCTCTTCTCCTGGGGAAAAGATAATATTCAAAGTTCTCAGGATAATACCGCTGATTTAGATAAAAAAAAACGCACTCGATGACAATTGCCAACTCCTCGATTGTCAGTTGTATTGAACCGCAACTAAATTACGAATCGGGATGATGCAATTGATTTACTTACTGGTTACTTTAAGGCCATGTCATTGTTTTCGAATAATTATGTACTAAATGGATCTTCAACTTGAACTTCTCAACGTAATTAACAGGAGAACATTAATAGAAATATGAAATCAAAATTTGAGCCATTTGGATTTTCTTGACGTTAATTGAAATTCTTTTCATATGCAGGTGGAAGAGAGAAAGGCGACTGGATCAGAAGTATCATCATCGCCTGAAAAGGAAGTATCGGCAACAGATTACAAAGCTCTGTAAGTTAAGGACTTACTTGATACGACTGCTTCTAAAACGCAGGCACATTGAATGGTGTTGTTATAGTAAAACTAAAAACTAACCAGAGCATGGAGTGTTTGTGAAATCGAACTTATCAACGGGAACAGCCAGTGCAATTTTTCAAAAGTTTCAGGAAAAATTGAAAACTATATTACTACTATATTCTACCGATGACAATGTTCACGGTATTTTGAAAAAGAGCGCAGAGAACAAGTTATTTTTTGGTAATAGCATAATAGCATGCAAGTAAACACGAGATTACCCTGGAATTTTTAAAATTCACAACAATTCATCTAGGTAAAGTTCCACCGAAAAGTATACATTCTAAGCCTACATTTACCTCGTTGCATAGCTAAAGTCATGTACTACCTGAATTTCTTCTTATTTAGAAAATATTTCATTTCATAGAGAACGAAGAGAAATCGCTAAAAGATATTTGCTGTGTCGTTGTGAAGTGTTAAGGTTCAAGTTTGGTTTTATCGGACAAAGCTCTTAAACGATTTCAATTTCCTTAAAAATTGGAGCAGAATAAGATTTACATATAGAATTTGGGGAGAATGCATTATTTTTTGTTATTCGATGATAGGGTTAACAATAATAACAGTTACCAAAATAAACCTGGTAAATTTATTAAAAAAGAAAATATTCAGTGTGAAGTAGAACATCACGCAAGAAGCAGATTACGGCTGATGCTTACAGATGTTTCAACTATTGTAGCAAAAATATACCCGTGTAGCAGGCCGGAATAGAAATTCTTTAAAAGTTCTAAAAAGGATTGTTTTGGGCACACTTGCTTTCCGTATGGCTGTCTCGTTCGAATAAGTCCGCTGATTTCTGGCGTGTCTATCGATGTACCGTTGAAGTGTTTGAAAAAACTTTCATTGGATAACTGACTAAATAACGATGAGATTATGCTGATGAGAATATGGGTAAATTTTTAACTGATCTAAAGAATACGTTGGCTTATTTCCCACGACTTTGTATGAGATACGCTGACAACATTTTTTGCATCTTTGACATCAATAAATGCCCAATAACTATTTTTTTTAAACAACTAAATTCAAGGTTGCTTTTCTTTAGTTACGTAAATAATAAGAAATGGAAATAAATGCATATCTACCAGTACCGATAGATCCATTTTACAGAATTGTAATCAGTCTAGAGACACCGGATTATATGCAAAGTGCAAACATTTAATTTAATTTATTTATTATATTTTACGTCTATACGTAGATGTATTACACTGATTAAAGTTAATTAGCGTTAATCAACTTTAATACTTTAATGAGTGTAAGATATCTACAAATAGTCGTAAAATATAATAAATAAATTAAATTAAATTTTTGCACTTTGCATATAATCCGGTCTCTAGTAATCACTCATGGGAAATTTTCACTATACTACTTACTTAATTTCTACTAATGTAATTAAAGGGGGGTTTCTAAACGAGTTCGAAGAAATCACCAAAATTGCAAATTTTCATGGATTCTTGAAAGTGTAATCTACTATATAATTCAGAAACATAAGAACAGAATAAGACTTAAAAATGTAATCACACTAGTGAGTATTAACAGTAGTAATAAGTTTTGTAATGTTGATAGTAAAATTATCTTTTCCTTATATCATTACATCAAACATATTTTACGAAATCCCAAAAACTAAATAAATAACATAAATATATAACGTAGATACAACAGGAATTTTAAAGCACGTGTCACAGTTCACTTTTGCCTTTCCTATTCTTGAAAATATCATAATGTAGTTAATATAGGTTTAAGTGAGAACATGAGGAGGAATATACAATTAAGTTGTTATGAGAGCATGGGCATCTATAAAGACAAACATATTTCATGACTAACTAAATCTCTGTCTATTTATCGGTGATTTCATATATAATTTTTTCTGATAAATACTAAATAAAGCGCGAACTTTAGATCTAAGCTTATCATTCTTAGGGGTCATTAATTTTCATTCTTAATTCTTTTCTAATATATTTTAACTGCGTAAACACAGTGTATAGGTGTATTAGTATAGAAGCAGTTATATGTAGGATATTACTTCTAGTCTTTTGGTATTACAAGTAACTGTGTGAAAAGTGTTAGGCAATTGCCTACGCGTAGTTGGAATGCCTGGTTCATTATGAAACCGTCTACCATATACGTATGTATGTACATAATATACTCATCCCAAAACTCTTGGAATGTAATTAATCGCTATTCAAATACCTACATAAGTAATAGACATATCTACCTAAATTAACAATAATGCTTGTATATGGATTAATTGACATACAATTGCAAATGAAAGGAACAGGTGTTAAAATGCATCCTATTATTCTTTTGTGTAATTTGATCTATGAGGAAATTAGAATCGTAGCAGTATTCAGTTACATAATAGGAGAAGCACATTATTAGAAATTATGTTTACCGCAAATGCAAAAAGTATCAATCAAAAACATGTATCTGGTGGTATGCAGCCTTCTAATTTCAAATGAGATGTGGTAAAAACTCGTTATACAATTTAGATAATATGTTTCCTCTACAAAAATGGAATGTTAGAGAATACCGCAAATTTGTTTTTTATTAGTTGCTGTCCATTCTATGTTTTTGATAATAGATTATATATTTTGCCTACCGCGGTATGTGAGCTTACTTAGTAATTTAAACAATTGTAACACATAAATATGGCTACACGCGAAAGTTGATGAAATAGGTGTATATGGAATGGTTTTGTTTAATTACATATGCTAGATACATTGATGTCATATAATCTAAGTATTACGTTCAGTGACTTGGTAGACAGTCATGTAGTGAAAAGTCATATCAAAACACTTGGCACTTCCTATGTCTGTATTTACGTTGTATGATTTAACTTCAAACGTGTTATGAATGTTTCGATTGTACTTGATTTTTTTTTGCTTTAGTTTACTATTTTCCGAAATCAGTTTTTTTTTAATTATTGCAAGCTATTGGATAAACAGGGACATTATAGTACAATCCCGATCATGGTGAAGTGCAGTGTGGAATGTTTTTATGGAAGCTTGAGAAGATATTCCTAAATTTAGAAAATCAATTTTCGATAATATTCAATTATGCTCTGCGCCCAGAAAAAATCTACATCACCTTTGTTGTAGCAATCAGCATTTAAAGGATAAGAATATACCTTACAACCGACGATCTTTTAAACCGAAGCTATTGAAATTAATAAATAATCCAGATAAACTTTGTGAGTCGATTACGATTAAGTGTACCACCCGCCTCCATATCAATGCAAATTTACTGTTATCGAAACAGTATGAGTTTATGCTAAAGGGTGCTACAATAACCACATGGGCAGAGATAAATACGGAGAAAAAATTGTCTCTATGTGAAATGAAACATTATTAAAACTTGATACGAGCGAGAAAAAATCATAACACCCGAGTTAACTATCAAAGTAAATGATGAAAGGTTCAGTAAATTTACTTCATAAGATGATTTTGATGAATCTTAAAATGAATTTAAGTTTCTTATAAATTATGGATGGTGCTCTATTTATGTTTTGAGGCAAGTTAAAATCGGTAACGAAGAATATTGGAAATGTCTTTTAATCAGCATTCATTCAGATATGTTATATCGTCCTATTATTTATAATTACGTTTAGTTTACGAGTTTTGAAAATGATTATCGATATAACACCCATTTAACGTATATTTCGCATAATAAACGATTTAAATTATTTTAGAAAGTCAAATAAGTCTAATATGGCTGTAATAATCAAACACATCAGAGATATACGAAAGAATAATATTACTTGCACTGTATTGTCGAAATTACGCGTACCATTATATGTGAGACGATTAAAGATCTTATAATGTGCACATCTTATAACAGCGTACGTATATCGTTGGAAAAGTAGAAACACCAAGCACATTTAATATATACAAATCTTAAAAATCTTCTTCGTCTTAGTTATAATAAATTATATACTAGTGCTAACGTTACTTTATATTTCGATCCGTTGTCAGTACAGAAAGTCAATTAACTTTCGGGAACCAAACCGACGTCGTTTATCGTTTCTCTTACACTCATTCAAATCGCCCAGTATATACAGATAGAAGTTGTACGAGAATCAAGTCAGTCGAGTATAATGACTATGAACAACGAAACTGGAATCTTACGGTTGCCACCTGTCCCTACACTACGCTGCTATTGGTCCATATTTCGTTGTTTTTTGTCAGTAACCAACGTTGATTTTTTAAATAAGTTTGTTAGCGGAATACGAAGTATTACTATTAAACCTGATTTCAATACCTTTCCACTCATTGTAAGTGTGTGAATACATTTATTTGCGACCTCTTCGATTCAATAAGCCGAAACAGAACAAAAAATAAAGTATATGAAAGCTACGTATCATGGTATCTAATATATAAATTATAATTATGGTAAGCTATAGTGATTTAGACCGGTATTATTTCACAACTTCATGTAGGAATGGTAAAAACAGAATGAATTATTTATCTGGTGAAATATAAAACAGAGTGGTATATACGTTTGAAAGTAGTTGTAAAATTTCAAGAATGTGTCTGTAAAATCTTGCATCATTGTACATGTCGTTGTATATATATATATATATATATATATTGATGAGCTTCTATTACATTGGCCAACACGATTAAAAATGTACAGGTTTGTAATGAATCTTTGTAGATACTTCGTGAGTTCTAGTGTTGTTTTAAGATAAATGTACAGTAAAGTAACTGTAATCATGTGATGCATAGGTTGGGTGGTAGAAAATACACATTTTGGCACATTTTAAGCATGCTGAATAGGTGTTTGCTACACCAGCAATTCGTTCTACGCCTAATAAAGCATTTAAAAAATATAAAAACATAAGGTAATACGATTACGTACGTACACTACCATCCAAAAGTTTGAAAGCAGTAACGGATTTTAGAAAAGTCACAGATACAGTAAAATTTTACTGTGAATATATAACGAATTTATACAACATAAGTGACTGTCGCCAAATAATAAATAAATTAATTCAAACATAATAATATTTCCGTGTTATTGTTTATTTTCGACGATATGACCTTCTTTGGTTTCGATAACGGCTGTAGAAGTTTTAAGCATTCTTTGAAGCAATTCTTCGAGGCAGTACGCGTCAATTTGTTATCATGCGTTCTGTAAATATTCCCATAGGTGTTATGTGTTCTGAGGTTATCGTTGTCTAGCTCTTCGATCAAGTGCTTCCCATAAGAGCTCTATAGGGGATAAATCCGGATTTTCAGGAGGCTAAACCATTAATATTGGTTTATTTTTTGTTGCTTACTTCTCTGAAAAGTGTTTATAGATACGAGCCATATGTTTGGGGTCATTGCCTTGCTGGAACACAAATGGCTCACCAAGACGGCTTTCACATGGAATAGCATGATTTTGCGAAATATCAAAATGCTTTCCTTTCCACACTGTATTACTAATTTTCACTTAATCACTCGCAGTTGTTCCTGTACAACAACCGTAAACCAGAACACTACTACATGTGTGTTTGAGAGACGGCATTAAGCAGGCACCACTCGCTCTTTCTCCTGGTCGTTGACGCAAAACGTCGAAAAACTTTATATTGCGTACCAAATAACTGAAATTTGAACTCGTCGGTCCATAACACTACGTTCCAAGGATCCAGTGAGTGGTTTCCAAAATTTCGCCTTGCTTTCAAACTTGGACGGTGGTGTAATTCCACACAAAGTGCAGTTAATACTACTTTTTTAACAGTACGTATTTTTTTAAGGTTTACAATTTCTTTTATTATTTATTCCTGCAAACGAAAACGTGTCCGAATAATGTAGTAGACCTGCTCAAGAAATTCAAAAAGAGATAAATATCTTCTATATTGTAATAAGTTTTTACATTAATTTTGTGCACGTTGATCCTCTTTTTTTGTAGTTTAACTATTTTATAACAGTGCAAACACGTAATTAAAGTACATTGAGAATAGTGAAGGTCATTCACTAGTAAAAATAAATAGTTTCTGCCGTGCTGTAGTTAGTACTGTTATGCTTAACGGATATATGTTTTATTTCACCCTTTTCAACGGAATTCATGTTTCGTTAATTGCAAGGTAAATGGTCCCTTTCGTTGCACTTCTTACCTAGTTATTAAAAATATAAACGGTTCATTTGAGAAAGGGTTTTTTTGTGTGATCTTGAACAATGCTGATGTTCAGTCAACATGCGTTCATTTAATTAATCTAAAATGTTTATTTACAATTAAAGTTTTAGATAATTCTGCTTACATTTCCGTATATTGTAGCCACGTTAATTCTAATAAACCCTACTTATACGTAAACAATTAACTCCCTTCATTTAAACAAATGTAAAACTTAAAAGAAGTGGTATATATGTAATCAATATTAATTACATTCAATTTAATAGACCAAACAATAATTCCAATTCAATCAATATTTATGCACGTCTTTCTTGAAAAACAATTCAGAATAACGAGAGAGTTAGCAACATTTAAGTTATAGTGCAGTCTTATCTAAAAGACACTATCCATAGCCCAATTTTATGGTATGTTACGTTAGTAGATAATAAATAGACGAAACTAATATTAACGTTTTTATTGTACGTTTGTAGCCTATCAAGAGATTTAATTTTAAAATTTTAGTCGCTTCTTTTAAATGCACTATGAGGATTTATATCAAGGACATAATGGTTACAGTGTATCGATAGAAAACCCTTTAACAAATGAATGCCAAAAAGTATTCTACCTTCAAAAGTCTTCGAAATGTAGCGATAAATAAAATTGAGAAGTACCAGGATTTCATTCAACTCTTCTGTCTTAAAGGTAGTTCTCTTGAGAGTGTAACCACTGGCAATAGTGCCTTTGCTAAGAAACGAATGCGTTATTTAAGTTCAATTTTCTTACGCTAAATCACGAAACTCGAATACTGTGCACTGATACACTTCAATATCTCCCTAACCAGAGCAGCTCACTAAAAACTTGATGCACGTTTCGACAGCTAAGCAGTCATCTTTAGCAGTAATACTAAGCAGTGTGGTTAGGGAGATATTGAAGTGTTGTAAAATCCTTATCCCTTCAACTGATTTTCGGTGGTCTGTGGCTTTTCACCAACACGTAGCACTCATGCTGTTACCCTCATGTTTCAACATTTAATTTAACCCTCGAAACCTTAGTAACATATTTGCATGGGTGATATCCTATAGTGCATTAAAGGAACGGGCAGAGTAACATATGGGGGTAGATAAGTTAGCTCTATATTGGCTTTAGATTAAAATTATTTGTTGTTCTACACATTATTTCTGAGACTATACTTCTTGTTACATGTAATTTTTTGGTATTTTATTTGCTGTAAACTAATAAAGCTTGTGGAGGTTAATATATCTACTAGAAGTATTATTATTTGTAAGCTTATCGTTTATATTGATCAATGGCAATGTTCGTGATAGAATGGCAATTTTACTAAAAAAGTCCTATAAATCTATCTCAGACGTTTCCGGTAGTGACACCTAAAACTGGTTTATCAAAAAATTCTCGGTAATATTTTTATAACGTTCATTTCATACATACTTTCATTATGTTATCTTAACTTTAATTAAAAACGTATACAATTTCATATAGTACAAATGAAATTTGTTGTAGTTAATAATTTTAATTTTATCAATTCCTTTTTGTATCATAAGATTTATAACTAGTGGAGTAAGTAGAATAAATAGAACGTTAAATTTTATGAAAACCTCCGGGAAGACAGAAAAGGGAATATCCTTGTCTCTTTATCTGATGAACAGTTGGAGAGACAGGAAGATATTCAACAAGTTTTTAGAAAGCCCCTTTTTCTGGAGATTGATGCAGACCTAACATCTGTTCAGACGGTAAGAATAGAAACCCGGGGGACAGCTCTCTACCTAGCTCTCTACGATTCACCACTAAATACAATTTTCTTAAAATAGATGTTGTAGATAACTCTAAAAATAGATCTACACCTTGATTTCACTGTTAGAAGTTGTGTTTGTTTGATACTTTATTTTACATGGGAACAAATTTTTACTAAATGGAACATTTTTAGTAGCTGTCTGATAATATTAAGAATAATATTGTAAAATCGCTCACGTGTGATATTACACTAGAAATTAGAAATTAAAAATTACGTAAAAATATTTAAATCTTTGAAAGTAATATTGCAATGTTACATAACTGTTACGAACATTGTGATATTTTATTTCAACGAAATGTTTTCATTATGGTAGTAATAATTGAATCCTCAAATAACGAATTTTTATTTGTTCCGTATTGTGCAGTATGATGTAAATTTGGGTACTGTTAATATTATACCAATATTTACAGAATATTGTGTTCTAACACAAATGCAAGGAAGATATTTAGTTTCAAGCGTTTATCATCCCCACAACGAATGAATACTTTAGTAAACATAATGGAAGTTGGTACACTATTTCTAATTGTTGACGTCAATTATAATCTACAGGAAGCCGGTTACGGTCATAACAAACTTGATGTTTCAAAATGGTCTACAGCAAATTGCAAAATAACTAACTATAGCGACTTAGCCTAATTGTGACTGATTATACATGTGTAGTATAGTCACGAACAACAAAAGTATAGACTATATGTATGATATATGTTGCGCCTAAGGTTAGTGATCAATCAATATTGTCTATCAGTATAAATTATAAGGATATTCAACGATATATGTATTATCCTTAAGAACAGTACTCTCACAAAAATTCAATACAAATGTATTTCAAAAATTTTTAGTATCAACTAGCTGTGTTACCAATATCAATAAGTTACTAGATTTGCTAATAAATTTCATTGGAAGCGTCATAAGCGTGTGCTTTTGTACTGAATATACGATACCGGAGAAATAGGCTCACAATAAATGAATTTCTTAAGAAATTGTCAACAAAAGATGAATATTATAAAATAACAGTGTGAAGTGTACGAAGTGAAAAAGCACGGAACAGATACAAACAGAACAGAAAGGATGACACTCCAGCGTTTAGAAAGGGGAAGTGAGGATCACTTATCATTGATAAAAACATTGAAACATCAGATGAATATATTGCCGTTGAGGAATTTAATAATTATTTTTTGGAAAGCATTTGTAGAAATTGTTAAGTGTAAATTACAACGTGCTAATCAGAACAAAGTAGATACGATTGACACGCACGAAACTCTCCTAGAATTTAAAAAGGAGTGAACTACATTAATAATTCGCTCATTAAAAAGTATATAAAGGGTGTAAGCCACATCCAGAAACGTAAGCAATTATTCAATATAAGAGATAAGCTTTGGTTCTGAAGAGTGGAAGATTTAATAACTTTGCCAAAATCAAAGGTTCAAATTCGGATTTATGGAGCAACCTCTAACTAACATTGATTAAGAATAGCTTGTAGGAATTATTATATATTGGTAACGTTTTCAGATTTTAAGAGGGAAATAGGTAATAGAATATTATTAAAGGGGTAGAAAAAAGTAGAATACCTGGAAGAATGTTGAATTGGTTTTATTTATTAGATTCTATTTATTTAGATAACAACTCCAAAATACAAAAAAAAACGGGTTTCATGTTCTTAAAGTCACCTCAGAGACTTCGCCCATCTTCATTTCTTATATACTGTAATGATATGAAATATTGTCTATTAATTATCAATGAATTTTTCAAAATTTTACTAGTTTATCTATTCGAGATATTTTCTCGTCACTGTTTGGTGCACGCCGTTATTTTTTATTATGGTTGGTGTTTGAAGTTGAAGGCAAAGTACCGTTAGTACTCCGTCTTTATGAATTTTAAGCACAAATATTCAATATGCACAGGTTTCTTTCCAAAGTTTTACAGATATCTACTTTGGGTATTCTTTATTAACTTATTATTCACAATTTTCTTGTTTAAAAAAAAAGGGAGTCCCTTCAACAACACCTGCAGAGGAGACGTAAACTTTGCTATCGTTTATTATATATTGCTTTTCGTAAACATATTTTTATATAAATAAATATTTCCAAATTTCATTCTTAAAAGACGTTTAATATACTCTACTCACATATTTCAATCACATTGTATAAATATGCATTATTACGAAATTATACTTATAATCTTCAAAATGTGTCAAAATATGTGTCTACTGTGTGGTCTATCATATAGGCAAACAAATGCGTTGCTATGGATATAAAAAAAAAAGATAAAAACATCGTGTCAAAGTCACATATGTTGTCATCGTTTCTCCTGAGAATAATTAGTTATTTTCTCATGTAACTGTATAACTTTCCAAAGATCTTCGATTATATCCATTCATGAAGTGTATCAGCTGATACTACACAGAATCTGGAAGTTCCGGACGCATATTTTGGAAGCCGAAGACCAGTCCATAAGTTCTTCAAAATTATTTGTATCTACTGCTCCCATTTTGTTTCGCATACTAATTAGAATATTTAAAGATTAGCTAGATATGATTGCCTTAGGTTTTCTGTAAAAAGGCGGTATATATTTATTAATTTGTCAATATATTTATCTTTTCAACTTTACATTTGGTTAGTTTAATTAAAAAACGTTATCACTTAACTTAAAAACAAATAGAACAAAATTTAAATCGAAGAACCCGTTTAAAAAAATTAAAGAGCCTGAGATTTTCCACAACAATACGTTATGACACTGCTAGCGGTATAAATAATTACCCAAAATTTGTCTTCTTGCTGATGATATCATGCTTTGTATAATTGGAAAAAATGTTAATTTATTTCACCTAATGAATAATTGTTTAAATTCTATGTTTAAATAGTTATGTTGTAATAAAAAAAGTTGAATATATTACTCACGATTTCAGTTTGAACTTTAGCGGGTGTATTTTTGAAAGGATTAACCAAATAAAATAGATGGGTGTAATTTTAAACGGTAATGTTAATTTTTAACATTATGTTATTAATTATGTTATTAATTATATTATGAATGAGATGTTACAAAAAATGACTTCTTTATATAGAGTAAATACCTCTTTGCCCATGTACACAATCTAAATAATATATAAAGCAATAATTTCACCTCGTATTAAGCTTTGCTCTTCCACCTTCCTAAATTTTGACGAAGTTTAGAAAATTCAATAAATTCAAAGTGAACACATGCGTATTATACTTAAATATAAATATACCCCATCATTGATGTTAATAGAATGATATTGAATAGCAAGTTGCATATAAGCCGTTGGACACTAACACATCGGCTGAAAAGTCCCGGGCCTAACACATAGATGACGCTACTTTTATTGCAGTCACCTTTCTCTCAATTAGTACTAACCTTCAAAAGACAGCTGTTAAAATTTCGTGATATTCTATTCATTAGTTTGTGAGTTATTTTCAAAACAATGGATCAAAAACAATTTCGTGTTTTAATTTAACGCTGCTTCTTGATGGGAAAAATACCGTTCAAGCGAAGCAATGGCTTGAAAAGTGTTATGGGGACTCCGCTCCATCAGAAACAACAATAAAACGATGGTTTGCTAACTTCAAACGTTGTCGTAGAGACACCGATGATGCAGAACGCAGTGGACGTCCAAATGAGGCGGAAACACCAGAAAACATCAAAAATATCCACAAAATCGTTTTGAATGATCGAAATGTAAAGTTGCGTGATTTAGCTGACATCGTAAAGATATCAAAAGAACGTATTGGCTTTATATTGCATGAGCATTTGACTATGAGAAAGCTCTGTTCAAAGTGGCGGTCGCGTTTGCTCACTGTTGACCAAAAACAAGAACGTGTTGATGATTCTGAGCAGTGTTTGGCCATGTTTAAACGTAACAAACCGGAATTTTTCCGTCGATATGTGACAATGGATGAAACATGGATCCATCACTTCACTCCGGAATCAAAACGATCGTCATCTGAGTGGACAGCAACTGGTGAACCTCGTCCAAAGCGCCCGAAAGCACAACAATCGGCTGGAAAGGTTATGACCTCGGTATTTTGGGATGTGCGTGGTGTAATATTCATCGACTATCTTGACAAAGGAAATACCATCAATAGTGAATATTATATAGCGTTATCGGAGCGTTTGAAGGCCGAAATTGCAAAGGAACGACCGCATATGTCAAAGAAAAGAATTTTGTTTCATCAAGACAACGCACCGTGTCACGAGTCAATCAAAACAATGGCAAAACTACATGAATTGAACTTCGAATTGCTCCCGCATCCACCGTATTCGCCAGATTTGGCTCCCAGCGACTACTGACTGTACGCAGACCTCAAAAAAATGCTCGCCGGTAAGAAATTTCGCACGAATGAAGAGGTTATCGCTGAAATTGAGGCCTATTTTGAGGCAAAAGATAAATCGTTCTACAAAAGTGGTATTGATATGTTAGAGCGGCGCTGGAATAATTGCGTTGATCTTGATGGAGATTACGTTGATGAATAAAGCTAATTTTGAATCAAAAAGACCGTGTTTTCTTTGTTAGGCCCTGGACTTTTCAGCCCATGTGTTATATACAAATTCAAGTCTACCATGCTACATGAGATTCATACATGTTACACACGTAGTGCTCAAGATTGTCATATTGATAGGACAATTAAAATAGCAACTAAACACTTTTTATGTTTTAATGTTTTCAACCTCGTTAGTACTCTACCAATAGAAATTAGAAAATGTAAGGCATGCAAAATCTATTTTGAAACAAGGTACTAAGAATAATAGGTAATACTTAACTGTGTTGTTTTATAATGAGCATCTATATGAGTCTATGTTGTATCTTAAGCGCGATAATTGTTTACAATGTTTGTATAATATTATCTATAATTCTATTCAATTGATTTCATTAAAAGTTTTAAAAAGGGCTATCTATAGAACAAATACTTATTCACCGTATATTTGAAATAATTAACAACGTGAAGATTATACAGTTCAGCAATGTTTGAAAGGTGTTTGTTTTGTTTACGAATACGCAATTATGCAAAAATATATGATTATTCCTATCAAAATTGCCACCAGCAATTTCAAGCGGAATTTTCCAACATAGTGTCTCCGTACATATAATTGTTTTGCATCGCATGTTCGTCGTATGATACAGATTTCGCAGAACAGGCAATGTTGTGAAAGGAAAATGTACAGGCCGTTCTACTGTTCTTACTCAAAACGGTGTTGCGGGTATTAATCAAAGAATGGGCGTGTATGCAGCTCATCAGCCCAAGCAAACTTGGTGCCTGACGAAAAGCTTGCAAGAAAATTCTTCATTTACATCCTTATAAAATAACTGTGATTTATGAATTGTTAACGAATGAAGGTTAACGAAGCCGTAAACAATGAGGATATGTTGAACATTACTTTCTTCAGTGACGGAACATGATTTGCCCTTAGCGGATATGTAAATTGAGAAGATAATAGAATTTGGTCTGCAGAAGATCCTTCTGTTTTCGTAGTGACTCCGTTATATCCTCACAAGATTACTGTATAGTTAGCGATGTCAAGAAGAAGAATCATTAGCCCTATTTTTTTCATTAAAGCGTTGACGCCAGTACGTGAGAAATATGATCGTAGATCCTTTTATTGAGCAACTTAATGGTGATGACTTGTAGCTTGACAAGTAGAGACCATTGGCCTTGTCGATCACCAGATTTGACCCCTTTGGATTATTTCATGTTTGGTTGTTTAAAATGGACTTCATTCTTAATTGAATGAATTCCTTGAAGGAATTACAACGTACAACTGTGAAAGCTGTAAATGATGTTAGATCAGAGATATTACGCAATGTGTACAACAGTACGAAACGAAGGGTAAATTTGCGTTTTAATGCGGCAGCATTTTGAACAAATGTAATTCTAAAGTATTTAAATGGTAAATACATATATAGATATTATAGTTTTGTGATAATTTTCACTGATTAGCCTAACCAGAAATTAAGCTAGAGTGTAATTTCAAATATCAACAATAGAAAAACGATTTCATTGTAATTATCTTTCAATAAATAAGTATGTATCACTAAAATTGGTTTCTCTCACATTTTTATATTACGCCAACGATGCATAGTGTGTACAGCTTCAGTGGCGTTAACTAGTACTTAGCACTAACTCAAAGCAAAAAAAAAAATAGAAAGCGGAAAATTCAAACGCCTTTGTCATTTATATACCATGCATCCTGTATAATAGAAACATAGATGGCACTGTCGGTAGAAAGATAACAAAGTTGAACATTCGATACTTTTTCTTTATTACAAAGTAACAGCTTTAGGGAAAATTTTAGATGTATTTAGAATAGAATTTATTGGTAATAGTGAAGAAATGAACAAAATAGGTTACAGTAATTAATTAAATTTCGTGTGCCAAAAATGCTAAATTGACTATCTCTATATATGGTGGTGTACGGCATTCTACCTTTAGCCTTAATTAACAAAATATGCGAAAGATAAAAGAAAAAAAGATAAATTTTCAGGATTAAAAGTCTATTAACCAATTATTGAAGAAGAAACAATAACTGTTACGAAGAGGATTTTCACAATTTAGAGAAATTAGCGCTAATAGAAGACCAAAACCTTATAATATTTTCCTGTAATTATATTTTATATGTGAAAATTATAATTTATTTAATTAACTATTATTATTATCATAATTACTAAAAACTCAAATATACGCAAATCTAACAAGCGCCCTGTGTTAAGATTTAAAATGAGTAGAAATAAGATTTTGTAATCTGGATATCGTACGCAACTTAGGATATGAATATGTGCACCTTAGGAAAGAGTTTGGAAAATTTAAGCCAAACTGCTTGATTATCTCCTCTATAAAATGGCATTTTCTTTTAAAACTCTTTATTACATACATACATATTTATCATTTTCTTTAGCTGAGCACTGTATAGTTTCTCCTTAATTCGTTCTACACTTTATTGACTTGCTGTTTGGAATCTTTTATTCTGGTCAAATAAGAATTTGGGAATGCCTGAACGCCTGCCATATAATTCACATATATTATGAAAGCACTCGCGATTTTATAACGCGATACACAACCTAAAAGCACATCGATTTGAATAAAAATACAATTTGATAGCCTCTACATTCACAACTAATAGGGTAATCTTTAAAAAACGTCCGTGCTGATACCGTTTAATAAATAAGAATGATGGTAAACATTTATGAGTTTGTAGCCTCTTATCGTTGTTTATTGATCTGAAAATCCTCTTCTCCTTTCCTTTTGAAAAGAGAAAAAAACGAGAGGTTGTGATGTTGAAAGATATATTTTAAATGTAAATTAGCTGTTGTAATTGACACGGGACCTTACGTACACGGCCTTGATGTTTGTAATATGTAAAAAAGGTACAGTATGATATATAAGAACTGCTAAAGATTATATCACAATCAAGCGTGAACATCTAAACGCGTGGTGTTAGGAAAAAATACAGCAATATTCCTTAGGTGTGACTTACTTTGATAAGCTTAATCTTAATAAAATCAAAAACAACAAACGAATGCTATTACAGCGAATGTGTGAGGTGGCAGGTGCTGAGTGGAAAATTTATATGCTTTCAATGTTGATTAATTGCGCCTAATTTGCTAATTTAAATTCATCCTTTTAGGAGCACGCTGTTTTCTTTTTATTCTGATAACCGTTTTAAGTAATTCTTAACCTATCCCATACACCGTCCTCCCATGAACCAACTTAATGTATTATGGGTTAATTAGGGCCTTTTACAAGAAGGGAGCAGCAGTTAATAAAAATTTACAGATTATGATTTAAGCGCGGTATCGATGGTTGAAGTTCAGATGCGTATCCTGATGACCCTAGGGTATTTGGGAGAATTACCTTTGTGCGACTGGTTAATGCAGCAGGTATCAGGTAAGGTATAAGTGTTTAATGCAAAAATATGCAACTGGCGAAACACTTGTCTTGCAAATCGGTATCGAATTAATAACTATAGCTTTGAGTTACAGGGAGCACAACATTTTGTAAAAGATGAAGGTGTTTGCTTAATAGGGTTGGGCATGTATGTACATATATGCATACGCAAAGAAAATGTTTGCTGTCGCGGAGCATATTTCGAAAGAAGCTGAAGGAATACTTTATCGAAACAATGTTACACCTGTGTTACGCACAATAAATATAACTGCTTATATTTATTGAGCTATCCTGTACCTTTCTGCTGGGAGGAAGGGGAATATTTGTTCCCGCTTTCTTTAAAATATACACCTTCATAACAACAAAGCCGTAGGAAACCAAATTATCAGTCATATCAGAATGACACAATTTATTTCTAAGAAATTACATGAACATCTCATGTTAGAGGTTAAAGAACGTTCTCAAAAGCATTGCTGTGGAGTTTAATACATTAATTAACACATGGACTGAAAAGTCCCGGGCCTAACACATAGATGACGGTAGTTTTATTGCAGTCACCTTTCTCTCAGTTAGTACTAACCTTCAAAAGACAGCTGTTAAAATTTAATGATATTCTATTCATTAGTTTGTGAGTTATTGTGCTAAGAGTCACGCTACTTTTGTTATTTTCGAAACAATGGATCAAAAACAATTTCGTGTTTTAATTTTACACTGCTTCTTGATGGGAAAAAATACCGTTCAAGCGAAGCAATGGCTTAAAAAGTGTTATGGGGACTCCGCTCCATCAGAAACAACAATAAAACGTTGGTTTGCTGACTTCAAACGTGGTCGTAGAGACACCGATGATGCAGAACGCAGTGGACGTCAAAATAAGGCGGTAACACCAGAAAACATCAAAAAAATCCACAAAATCGTTTTGAATGATCGAAAAATGAAGTTGCGTGAGTTAGCTGACATCGTAAAGATATCAAAAGAACGTATTGGCTTTATATTGCATGAGCATTTGACTATGAGAAAGCTCTGTTCAAAGTGGGTGCCGCGTTTGCTCACTGTTGACCAAAAACAAGAACGTATTGATGATTTTGAGCAGTGTTTGGCTATGTTTAAACGTAACAAACCGGAATTTTTGCGTCGATATGTGACAATGGATGAAACATGGATCCATTACTTCACTCCGGAATCAAAACGATCGTCATCTGAGTGGACAGCAACTGGTGAACCTCGTCCAAAGCGCCCAAAAGCACAACAATCGGCTGGAAAGGTTATGGCCTCGGTATTTTGGGATGTGCGTGGTGTAATATTCATCAACTATCTTGAGAAAGGAAATACCATCAACAGTGAATATTATATAGCGTTATTGGACCTTTTTTTTGAGCATTTTATTATGCTATTCTTTATGGTAGTTACTTTGTACCTAGCTAACGCTGTCGTACTAAATTTCAAGAAATTAGGATTCTTGAAAGGAAAACATCAGACATTGGCTTCGTAGTTCCGCGAAATTATTCAACGTACCTTAATACTTTATAATGAAATACATATCTTTATTTGTTGGAGTTATAAAACAACAACCAATTCAATTAATTGAATCCAATTAAATTGCGTAATCCATGAACACTGTGCAAAAACAAACTGCGTTTTTGAAGGCATCGATTGCTCCTTCTGACGACTGGAACTTTTAACTACGCAAACCGTTCTTGACTTTCGGAAAATTAAAGAAATCGTTGGGACTTAGGTCCGGACTGAACGGAGGATGGTCTAATAATTCGACGTTTTGTTGCTTTAAAAATTCAATTGTCTCGCGTGCTGTGTGCGGACTTCATTTGGTAGATGATGATTCGTCGTTTGGGTTTGGTTTTTTGAATCTCAGCGATGACCTGCAGCAAACAAATGGTTGGATCTGCTTTCGAGATAGGTATTGCTACCATATTTTTGGAGACACTTCGAGAGCGTCAGCCTTTCTTCACCTTGGAACAGCCAAGCAGACGCCTGGCGTTTATTTTATTTCTCGAATAAGTAAATCGAGTCAATTTCGTTTGAATTCTTCATAATAACGAGAAATCGCTGACTGATGTGGTCCTTCATTGCCGAAAACAGGAACCAATTCGGCGAGGCATTCTTGTGGAGATAATTCTCTTGATAATTATAAAAAATTAATGCGGGAAAGTCTTTTCGGTTTAATTTTTAAACTAACTTGTCAACTCTGACATTAGCTACAACACTTCAGATACCGCTCCGAAACATTGTATTTATCTTAATTCAGGATGGGGGTTAATTTTTAGTAGTGGCATTTGATTAGTGGCGCCCTCCATGTTTCGGTATGCAAAACCTAAAAGACATCGCTCGTATCATATACTCTGAGGCATTGTTAAGGTATAATAGGGTAGGGTTTGGCTGCTTCATAGAATTTGTTTCAAAATGAACAAATTCTTCGTATAGTCCTTAGATATAGATAAATATAACAAGTAATAGTTATATAAATTAACGATAATAATGAGCATCATAACTTATAGGACACGTTGTAGTTATTTTAACCCAAGCATTGCACTTATCTCCTCATAATGCTACCAAATATATTTTGTAGTACGGTGCTATTATCAATTTCATTAATTTTCTCTGTAATTTTGTCTTGCAGATCTATTTAACCTTGTACTGGTACCTGCTAACATATTTTTTTACAAAGGTCATAACAGGAAATCACACGGTGTAAGATCACAGAATATTGGAGGAAATTCATGTTCGCTGTTTACATTAATTAAACGATTACCAAACATTTATTATTTCATCAAGTTGATCAAAGAAATCGAAGAGTATTTCTTATCGGTCTCTCTCTCTGCATTAAAAGTATCAATCATAAAATTAGTCCGATAATTTTCCTTCTACATATTCAAAACAAAAATTATTGGGCTTTATATTACTCCACATTCTATGTTTTATGAGTTGACGTATCTACTAACAATGCTTCGTCCGAAAAGAACATTTTATCCAGGAATTTATCATTAAAATTATTCGAGAACCACTCACAAAACACTATTTGTCACCAATGTCAAGGATTTCTTGCAAACAAGTTATACGATACGCAAATAATTGTAAATCTTTTTTTTTAACTTTTTAATTTGTTGGGCGAGAGTTTGTGTTGAAGTTCTTAGAATATCAATTATTATTTGTCTAACATTATCAATCGATTCTTCTCTTCGGATCGCTCACTACCCTCTCATTGGGTTTATCAAAAAACTGAAACAACTCTATTGAGAGTATTCTGTATAATCGAAAACAAGATTGGGAAATTCATCTCGAACTTCTCCTAAACGATCTTGAATGGAATATTTACACTTGATTATTTCGAAAATACGAGTCAATCATAAACGATTTGTGTACATTATTTCGTACCATCTTGAAAATCAGGTTCTTAACACACATTTAACATTTAAAATGTAAAGCAAATCGCAGATATAAGTTAAGACATACGATATCTTGTCCAAAACCTATTTTTTACTCCGACACTTGATATTTCGTTGTCAATTTTGAGAGAAATTCCGTCTTTGTAATGCTTTTGTATTAGTTTTGCTATTCTACATATATATTGCTTTATACTCCCATTCACACACCATACTTTTCAAGTTTCTTTCATTTCAACTTACAATTTAAGTTATAATTTCTTTTGTCCAAGATGAGTAATTTACCTTGAACGAATTTCATATCTAATAAACTATTGTATTTCCATATTTGTAAATTTCAATTCAATAAATAAAGTTCGTTTAAATATAATCAAAAACATCTCGTTTAATTTTAGCATATGCATATTCTTTCCAAAGCTTATGCATATGATTGAGTTTAATAATTCTTTAATACTGTTTCCTACAGCAGGATGATAATAAATAAGTAATTGCAGAAAAACATTTCACAACGTACTGTTGCATTAATACATTTAGACATAATTAACCTCTCCGGAGAATTTATTCAAGTTACGTATGCCGTGGCACTGTCTGAGGCCCGGATACATATTTCTTTTCATCTCGTTATAATTCTTTGAGCAACATTTTCTATATTTGCTCGGACATCTAAACGGCTTAATTGCAAAGATGTAAAGTGTCGTTGAGGATTTGAAGCACTCCAATACAAAATTTTAAAACATATGCTAGGAAGCTACTGAAAACAAAGCTACATATAGTTGTAACTTAAATATGAGTTACGATACATACTCCGGCATGGGAATACTAGAGGGATAGTGATAATTTCCAATTTCGTAAGGTATTGCACACTGTATAGCTGTATATAATCTAATTCTTCTCCATTGTACGGTCGGCTATTTCGGGTAGACTGCTCTGGTAGTTTCGTCTCGGAAGCACTTCAAAAATTTATGTATTTATATAGAAATACATAACCAGATGCTAGAGGATGTCGACATTACGTTGTCCGGATCAAAATATAAAGAATGCATCGAAAATGTCGAGATGAAGTTGGATGTAAAAACATCTCAATACAGATTGATCCGGACTAACATGGTTTGAATTCAAGAAAATGTCAGTCTTAAGCAAAAACGGTAACTTCGTTATTAAAACTTTTTATAGTTGTTTTTTCTGGCTATCAGCTGTTGCAGTGGTACTAAATTATGTAAACTTATTAATTAAATGCGATTTATCAATAAATATAAATTGCACCTAGAGGTTATATAATTTTATTCGTTTTAATAAGGAGGACGTCCTAACGTTTCCATGTTTTTAAAATTATTTTAAAGGAAATAATTAAGGTTTATTTAACATTCATTTTGTACATTAGGCTTTTGTACACTCGAATAAAGAATTTGCTTCTCTTACCGTACCTACATATGTGTATTCTCCTTAAATCGTTCTAAGCTAGGAAGATCATGCACTTCAGTTTCAAATGAAGAACGATAATGTAATAATATCCTACATGGTATACATAATATAATAATTCGATTATATCATAACATTAATTTTCAATAACTATTAGCATAAAATGAATAAATACTTTTTTATGCGGTTATAAGCTATTTTAAGTTTGTCATAAGTTCAGGAGCCTTAAGATGTAGAAAAGTGTATGCAATGTTCCCACAGCGAATGGTGACTTGAGAGCATATCGAATCTTTCTGAAAAAGTATTATACTTGACGAACGTTGGTTTCGAATGCATGACACCCAAGTTACTAAATTCAAGTGCAGGTACTCTTATCACTAGGCTACCGAGCCGTTACTGGACCACCGATATAGGGTTGCTATTATATTTTGTGTATATAATAGTATACCTAAGCAATTTTATGATATTAGAACATCTTTCGAGGAAATATATTTAACTTTGCAAAATCATTTTTTTTCTTTCAAAAGCTAAAATATGACGTGGGCTGGGCTTAAAGTTCTGGAGGGTTGGCTACGACTCGGTCGGCGACATACCTGATCTCTATACATGAAGAGACTTTTGATAAGAATAACTCAATAGCTCAAGTTAAATTAGCTGTTGAATTTCGTAGTAGCTATCTTGAACGTTTTGATAATGAAATTTATGTGTAGTGTGTTCAAATAAGAATTGCGTACCATGGCAAACTAGTTTGGAGAAAATACTATGCTGACGCGGGAAATGGAATTGAACTACCGAAAATACCAAAAAGTAGTTTACAACATAATAACGGTTAGCATATTACTTTAAAATCTCATTGTATAATGTAGTGTATGAATATTAATATATTCTTATCTTGATTTAATCATATGAAATTAATAACAGAGGAGTTTGAATAAATTACATAACAATTAGTGAAGCGGATGATATTTGAAACTAATATCGACATTACCTCCCACCAACGATAACCACGTTTGTTTCTCTAATTTCATAGATGACTAAGGTTTCAAAAATATTATTGCTTGTGCAACACAGACATATCAAACCAAAGTATGCACTACATATGTGTATTGTTATTATATATAGAAATACTATTTAACACTAGATGCAGTAGATCAATTTAAATACATTATACACCTGCGTATATTCGACCTCGTTTCTCTTTTATTTCGATTCAAGTGACATGTTGATTCAATCTAATGCCTCTTAACGATTAATAGACGCCGTTTCATGATATTGTACGCGCGAGCTTTCTATTGATTGACAAGTCATTACTATCACCATTGTTGCCAACAGTTTGAAAACGTGAAACAAATTCAAATAACCTCTGCTTTCGGTTAGCGGTAATACCACGGATAAACAGAACCAAAACATTTAGATTAATCAATTGATAACGGTTCGTAATTTACGAATGGCTCTGTTATTTAATACGTATTTAATATATCTCTGAGCATATGCTTACGTTTTGTTAGGTTTTATTTGGTAACGATTCATAAATCGATTCATTTAAAAAGAACATGTATGTTATATAGATTTAATGAATATAAATTCCATATTGATTACATGTTGCATTAATTTCGTACATGGCAAGATCACATGCAGCCGCATATTTACTCAATTATATACACAAATAATAAGCTCTTTTATTCAACAAAGAATACCTTAATTGCAGGACAAAAGACTATAACTTGCAAATTATAAACAGATTGTGTAAAAAGTGCATATTTCGTAAAAATGATTAATGGCCGAAGAAGGGATCTCATATTATTGGAGTTACCAGTGAAGGATCAACATTTTAAAGAATAGTCACGTTCTAAGTCTCTGCAAGATATGACATTGCCCGCATGTAAATTTATTTTTTTATACCAATTTGGCGTCACTTGGTAACAATATCTCAAATTCTACCGACTCTTTTGAGTATGTCGGATCCAGTTTGACGTGCTTCTTTTATTGTAACGAGGTAGTTACTGGTTGTTAGTATTAGAGTTGTTGTTTGGGCTACTTCTGTTCAGGTTTGTGGAACTTGAATGTTCCGACGTTTCGTCAGTATATCTACGTACGTCTTCAGGGAAAAATGATAGGAAAAATATTTAAATACTGCATGAAAAAGTGTATCAAGAAAGTGCAGAGGTACTGAAGGTATAACGTGTTGATTGCGGTAGAGGTGATTATAAATTTAACACTTTTCTATTTTCTAGGTAATTGTTGTAGTTCGATTTAATTGAATACCCTTTTATAGTAAACGAGATCCCCATGCTAGAGATGTTATTTTCGAACTGCGGGTACAGGCAGAGGTTGCGGGTAATTACCGGACTTGACTAGGGGATTTTATTTTCATTCCCATAACAAGGAGCTATGGAATACTAAATGTTTTATAAATAATAAATACATTACATACATATGTATATGTATATGTTCCTTAGAAGTTCTGTACAAATAATATGTAAGTTTGTGGATGTAAAAAGTAATAAGGAACATTTACCTTTGCAACGTAAACTACAATTGTTCTTTGTACCTATTCGGGACTGCAACATCAAAATAATTACTATTTAATGGAGAAGTCCTGTAATACCCAGGATAATAATCTATTCTTGTAGAAGAACGGCAATTTCGTTGCACAGATGACATATGCTTAATTCCAGAACTCCATTTAAAAATCGATCCGCCACTGCTTCATAATTATAACCCTTTGCTCATTCTCGGAACAGAAACAAAAAAAGATCCTTAAACAAGAATATCCAACAGAGGCCAAGTTGCCGCTACACAAAGTCGTAGTTGGCGCTATACGTTTTAATCAACAGGAAATCAATGCTACCTTCGTCTTTGTTTACTTGGCTTACTATATTTCGAACCATACGTAAAATATTCATGATGTCAGTGAATTCTGGACCGTACGATCGGTGGGAATAAGGTTACGCGATCGTTTCATGAGAGGAGATCTAGCATGGATGCAGACAGGTGCAGAAAAATAAAATCTTAAGCTACGTGCTTATAAGGATCAAGATTGACCGTGGTTTTTACGTATGTTTGACAGCCATCTACGCCGGTAAATTATTTGAGATTCGAAGCAGGTGTACCGCATTTTATGCTTGGAGGAAACCAAACTTGAACATTATGCATGTACAAGTTTAATGTGCGTATGTGTGCTGGCGAGTTAAATCTTGACCGAAGTTGGCTGTAATTATTCATAACGTGAAATACCTACAGCTTTAATTCTAATACGATTTTTCGTAATTAATGAAAGTGATTTAAATAGTCGTTCTCTTGTTTTTGCTAGGTAGTATACTGCTTTAGGTATTGCGCATAATTACGCAGTTTCTTTCAATTCATCGTTCACATAAATACTTCACAGAGCTTCTGAAATGCACACTTCCTTTGCAAGAGAACAACGGCATTAGTTTCCTGGACTCACTGTAGTACTTACATTTACAGCTCGCAATAAAAACTTTTTTCTTAAATTTAATATGAAAATTACACTACTCCGTCAGTAAATTACAGAGTACTACCCCTTTTCCCTATAGCTTTTAAAACAAAATTCAATTTCTACTGTTTTATTATTGTTTGTTTTGCCAGAACAGAACACTAAAAAATACGAAAAAGGTAAATTCTTTACACGTACTCTTTTTCTATTATTAGCTTGGTAGATCATTTTATTTGCATATTTTATTTGCAAACGCTTCTCCTTGGTTTATTTATTGCTGTAAATCTTAGGTATAAAATATAACCATAATCAAAAAGTAATATATTCAATAGAATAGAATACTACACTACTATTACATAATACAAATTTTCCTATAAATACATACACCATCACAGACTCAATAGTTTATCCAAGACGCATTATAAAACGTATAGAGACAACTTAAGTATGGAGTATGCACAATCCTTCAATAGAACCAATTTTAACTCATTTTTAACGGTATTTTTCCATAAAACAGATTTAAGTTGTTTAGGTAAAATGACACAGAAGGTTGAACACAAGATACGAAGAGAATTCCTACTTAATTTTAAAATATGTTTGGAAATATAAAAATCTGGCTTACATCTTGTTGAGTGTACGAGGGTCGTTCTTTAAGTTCTGCATATTTGGGCGTGGAGGCCGTTACTAGTCAAATGTTAGCACTAACTACTACTCCATCTTTAGTTAACCTAAATTCAAAGCTTCAGCTACAACGAACTGCCAAAGTTGATAAATTCGTTGAAAAATTGAATTAACAGAGAACACTTTTACGCAATCTTTTTTTAATTTTCGAAGAGAATTATTTTAACGAGAACCACTCGCAGAGCTGATTTTGTGTTTTCGGCAATGAAGCACCACATCAGTCAACAATTTCTCATTGGTATGGAGAATTCAAACGTGGACGGATTAGTCTTAGTCACGATCCAAGAGTAGGTGTATCAAAAACGGTGGCCATTCCGAAAAACATCGACGCTGTACGCAACATCATCAACGAAATTGAGGCATCCTTTGGGGATTTCAAAGACCTCAATCTAAAAAAATTCGCATGAAGAAGTGTGTGTAAAGAAATTAGTTTCCAAAAACGGACTGCGTGGTAAAAGATTCTAGTGGTCAGAAGGAGCAGTTGATGTCTTCGGAAACGCAATTTTGATTGTACCAACAAACGGGTGGAATAACTGCTTCCAGAGTTAGTTCAAGCGCATGCGAAAGTGTATTAATCTTCGTAGAGAATACTTCGAAAAACAATAAAGCCTATAAAAGCTATCTACTGTTTTGATACAGCTCTATATACAAGACTTAAGAGAAAACCATCGTATAGAGCAGTAGTTGATATATATGTACAGCAGATGAGGGTATAGTTTTCCATTCCTCGAAATAAGTCTCATCTCGTCTCTCTACTATCAATTGCCAAAATGCAACGAATTTCGATTGAGTTGGCCGATATTATTGGAAATCCATAATTCTTCCGGCGAAGAAGTAAAACATAATCTTACAACTATATATAAATATATTGGAATACAATAGTGTAATAATGTTATCCACATACATCGCAATATAAAATTATTTTAGAATTTTACATTATTATTAACAACTTTATACGCATAAACAAAGCAGGATTCAGCACGCTAGCTTGAGGTATACAACGCTTATTTAGCAAAAGAGATGATCTTACAGTGCTAACAATTATTTGCTTAATAAAGATTACGATAGGTAACTCATCCAAACCAAACCCATGATTTGTAATCATGCAATTGATTACTGCAATTACTGATTTGTAATCAGCGTAGCTATTAACCCATGCCGATGATAGTTTAAAGTATTTCGTCCGTTTAGGTGAGATTGCAATATGCTACATATTGTGTGTTCAAAAATTTCCAAAAATTTATCGAAATTGTGGCAGAAGGATAATTATTTACACATGATTTAGAACCCTCCCTGTATAGAGTAGTTACAGATAATGGCAACTTACGTGGAAATATTCCAGGTTCCAGTAATAATTTTGTTTAACAAAGTCATCGTAGTAATAAGGGCATCAGAAACTATCATCAGTGAAATATGCAGTAATTCATCGGAACCGGTAGATGTTTTATTTCATAATTTATGAAATATCTCTATAATTTCAGATTAGTAACCTATACTCTCAGTTATACTACCATAACAGGTGTTATTTTATTATTCACTGAAATCTTTGCTAATATCTCACGTACGAATTCAATGAAAGGAGTATTAGTTATCTCAATAGGATCATTCTTAGTAGAGTCACTAGTATTCAAAACAATATCTTCGTGAACCGTACTACTGTTTAATTCATGCATTATTTCCCATCCAGTTTTAAAGGAACTAGACGATGTAGAAATTCTTCTCGTATAATAACAACGTTTACTAACTAAAGCATTGCGCTTGCTTTTCTGCTTTCAGTTATAAATCTTTTAACTTAGGAAAATTTTCAGCAAAATATGTAAATTCTTAGATTTTTCATTGGAACGCATTACCCATTTTAATCTATTAGTCTTAACTTTACCAGAAAACTTTATAGTTTAACTATAAAGGTTCCTGGTTCATATATTACTAGTCTTCTTATTATCGACAATAACAAATTCTTTAAAATCTCTATATAGCTTGTAAGCATAGCCTAACCTTATTTTATAAAGAAAGAAAAGTTTTTGAAAGAATTTCTTGAAAACTTATAGGGTGTTTCAAAAGCCCTTTCAATTTGTATTATCCTCTACGCGAACACAATCGTTAAGTGGGGGATCAGAGGTGTGCCAATCCACGTTGGAAATTTAATCACTATTGAGTGTTTACGGGAGAGGCGTGTGTGCGCTGCGTGTCTTTATCATTTGCGTCACATTAGATAAACACCGTGCACTCATCTCATCAAAAAATGAACACGAAAGTTCGAGGAGACTGATCTGACAATGAACAAACCTCGAATGAGGCGACCAAGGATGTCAAGAACCACAGAAATTGTGGAGAGTGTGTGCGGGTCTTGCGGTCTTTCCGTTCGCAAAAGGGTAAATGCTTTAAATATTCCTAAAGGTTCTGTATATTGCATGTTGTCTAAAGATTTGCATCTCTGCCCCTATAGGTTGCAGTTAGCGCAAAAAATAAAGCTAACTGATGTCGTTGAAAGAGTCAACTTCACTAATGAAATGATTCAACGGTTTTTCAACATAATTTTGTTCTAAGATTAGGTGCATTTCCACATTAATGGCCATGTAAACAGGAAGGACTGCAGTTATTAGAGTTCAACGTATCCAAAATAGAAGCACAAGAGGCCACTTCATTTGCCAAAAGTTACTGTTTGACTTCCAATGTCGGCCCAAGGAATTATCGAAAATATTGATTTACGTTTAGAAGAGTGCCAGCAAAATAAGAAGACATATGTAGAAAACAGAATATTTAAGAAGTAAATTCTTAAAGCCTGTATTTTAATAAATACAAAAAACGCTGATACATTAAACCTGGCCGTTATTTTATTATATTTTTTTTATTTTGAAAAGCGCTGTTGGGATACCTTGCATATCTTAACAGAAATTTTGACAAATGTGTTATGAAATTTAACTTTTTACTATCTTTCTCTTGCGATCACACTGTAATCCTATTTTTTTATAATACAATTCTCATGTTTTTGCAAAGGAAGGAATTTCACTCTCAGCAAAAAGTGTATTTGTTGGTTCAGTAGTTGTTTCAATATATGAATGAATTTCTCTAATACGGTAGATAAAGTATTTAAATATTAATTATGTATTATTGTGAGACGGTATAGCGAAGTAAATTATGCAAAGCAATTATATACATTTAACCTAAATTTTATAAAACTAAACATTTGATGGCAATCTACGGCTAGGTTTACACACTCACTTTGGTAAAATTGATGAAAAGATTTTTATTTGTGGGATCATTTTTTGTTATTTTTGTTTTCTTTTTACTTTTCATTATCAAATATTTCGAGAGAGTTAACAGTTCTTCTGTTTGACGAAAATAAAAGGCACTAATTTATAAATTCTGCACTGCTTTCTTGGTGAAAAATGAGGCTATTATTGCCTTAATTTAATACAGGTACAAAATGTTAAAATAAAATACAAAAAAATATCGCCGCCGCTAAGTGTGTAGTATTTAGTCGGACACAACCATCGAGTAAAAAATGAGATTAGCGGTCCCCAATCAAGCAGTTCGCTGTTTGCATGTGACCGTATACTAGACAATAAGGTGAAATGTCGGGGCTGATTGATTGTAATAACCACGACCTAGAAAGGTATAAAACGGCGAATACGTGAATTGGACATGTTAAAAATTACTTTACGGTGAATTCTTACTATACCTACTTAAAATACAGATACCTCCAGTTACAATCCACGTCCAATACCAGTGATGTTGCTAATAATAGGATGTTCGCCAAAATAAACAGTACCGAAATGGAAGGTGCCGTGGAATTGTTTGTGTGATGTTTATTTATCATGTTTGACTTGTTTGTAATTAACTGTCATGCTAACAGTATATTCGTATTGAAACCATTTTGGAGGTTCTGGCAATTGAGAAAGAACGGCTTATAGTATAATACTATTTTCGTTCACATTCAAATGGACAATTTAATGAGTTAAGTTTGAAATAAGTCTTTGGAAAATACCAGTAATAGTTTAGCAAAGGGTCACTCAGTAAAAGTGTAATATTAACAATTGTTGTAGTTTCCGCAGAGAACCCTACGGCGAACTGCGTATAAACTGTATATTAGAGAAGCATCCATACATCGAATGTTCAAACCTATTGGTGGTTAATAAATGAACTACTTCCGGAATTGGACCGTAAGAGATAATATATAAGAGATAATATAGAAATGAAATAAGAGTACCTTTCTCTTTTGTTCTTTTTTCTTTTTCTTTCCTTCTTCCTCCCACCATTTTCTGTCTCTCTTTCCTTCTCTTACTCTTTTCACCTTTCTTTCTTTTTCACGCCCTCCCTTTTCCATTCTTCTTTCCTTTTATTTCTTTCTCCTCTTACTCCTATTTCATTTCCATATTATCTCATCATGTCACGGTCCAATTCCGGAAGTATTTCAATTATTACTAACTCTGGCCGTGGAAGCCTACATAATCATTTCTATTGGTGGTTATCCATATCCCACTCGAACTGGATTAAACACTGTAAATAAACGTGTCAGAGAAGTTTACTGTGGACAAGTGTTGAGCTTAGTGTACGAAGATTTTTAGAGAAATGTGTAATTTTCAGGTTACGTTCACTTTAATGGCTATGATATATACCACTCAACAGTGCTCGAATTTCCATTCGAGGTCCTGTATCTGGGAATGGTGTTATTGATCTATTTTATTAAGGGCGACGATGTTACCGTCAACCAGCAGCGCTATAGACAGAAAATTATTACATCTTTTGCGAGAGATTTAAGAGTCTTTGCTACGAATGAAATTTAAATTAATTTTTCTTCCAATAGGATTCAACAGGTTTATCTAACAAGCCATACAACCAAACGTTCATTACCCTTACTTTATGAATATTTTGGAAACATAAGAATTGCAGATCCACTGGATATAGAATACCCATCTCATTCACTCGATCTTATAACACTTGATACATATATTTAAGGTGTGACGAAGAAGTCAGTATTTCCTTTAGAAGATCTGCTGACGAATATTGAAGAGCTGCGGCAAGCAATAATAAATTATTTCCAGCAATTGCGTCAACCACTCTTTACCGAAGTGCTTAATGATCTATAAAATCGTTGTAAAGCGTATGTCGCAATGGTGCACACTCCAAATATGTAAATTATACAAATTTAAAAAGTAAACGCAATTGCGTTTTCGATACTGTTTATTTTGGCAAGTACTGTGCGAAGTTGCAGAACTAAGTTTTATATTTATAATAATATTAGTTATCTGTGGATCAATCACATTTGTCAGCTTGCCAGGTTCGTAGTACCGTAGTACGCCACCCGCAATGCTGAAAGCGGAATGGGTGGAGTGAATATTAACGAGGTCTGTCGATACATGACTGTATTTGTGTTGGTAACTTTCTATTGTTGATGTGAGTCATTTGATTGCCTTACCGTTCTGTTTAAAGTTGAAGTAAAAGATGAACAGCTGTGATTGCGTATTGACGAAACGACGAGATCGAAAAAAGTCTATGTTATTGTACGTGTACTGGAATCTCTTAAACCGACATTTCCGATCTTATTAGCTAGCAAAAGAACAGAAAAGTGTACCAGGAAAGAATTAGCTTGAGAATGTTTCCTAGTGGTGTATGCATTAATAGCATCAAAAATCAGTAAAAGTGTTTTCTCAAACCACCTGATTCAATTCTTATACGTTTAGGAACATGGTTGAAGGCAGCTTTCTATTTTCTCAGTATTTCCAATAAATTGAATTGGTCATTCCACACGTTAATGCTCAGGAAGTTCAAGGTGTTAAGGAAACCCACATAACATTTCAAGATATTTCCGTTGAAACAGATTTAAAAACTATTTATGGTAATTATAAAGGAAAACTAGACGCAAAGGAACAATTATAAAACACTGACGTGCTGTTAGTGGAAGTAGTAGGCAAAGTAAATATATTGTTGTACAACATAGTCAACGCAAAAACGGTCGCGCAGTCGACAATGCTATAAAAAGAGAATTTCGATTTGACTGCAGATCCCTAAACTAATTTAATTAGTTATTTTAATTATGTATATGATGCATGAGTACATATCGAACTAGATTACATGTTTGCTGGTATTGCTGAAGGATATTGTCGGAGCTAGTTATCTGTATGCATATGTTGTGACTAATTTTTCTATTGTATACTGTGTGATCAGGAGCAAAGTGTTTAGAAAATTCAAAAGTAAATGATATCCAAGATTTGCTCCTTTCAAGCAAAGGCCTTAAATTTTGTCAATTAGAAAACAAAACAGGAGCGAATGAAATTTTGAAATTAGAGATTGAACATCCTGTATTTTACTACATATTTAGATGTTCATTAAACTCGAACACAGCATTACGTTTACTGCTTTTGTAATAATGTCATAGCAATCAAAATAGAAATTACATAATGGAAACGTGGCTGACAAAAGTAATTAAATGTCAGCTTGTTGCATCTTTCTAATAATTTAGCCATTAGTCTGTCATTATCGTCAGCTTTAGTAGATTACATAATTAAAAATGGCTTTTACAAATGAGCTGACAACCGGCACGTTACGCTGTTATTATTTGCCGAACGAAAACTGCCCATAAGCTGCAAATTCATAGAAAAGGGAATAGAAACTACCTAAGTGAGAAAGGAGCAGAGAAAGAAAGGAAACAGTATTAAATGTTAACGTACCGTATTATATACACACACTTTATTTCGTTTAATACTATTTACATACACGAACCATCTGAATAAAAACCAAATAAGCAAACCAAACAATTGAAAGTATTACAAGCAGTATATAAAGGAAATATAGGTCTTCAATGTTTGACGTTTTGGGAGGTCAGGTTTAATGTAAATTTTGCGTATTTTGTTTTTATATGATTTTTCTCCATCTCTTAGTAGGAGACAATATGAAGTAAATATTGTGGACTATTTTGCATTGCAAAAGTATTAGATAGTTGGCTAGTGAATCTTGTGTTTAAAAATAATTGACATGGTATTATATTATAACAATTGCTAATCTGAGGTACCGAATAGGCGCGGACAGATTGTAGTCATACCGGACATGGGATTTAATATGGTTGACCATGAAATTCTGACCCGTAAGTTGAATACGTTTGGTTTTGTTCCGTCTGCATTAAAACTTATACGTTCTTATATGTCACAGTTGAAAAGTTACGAAGTCTATAATGGGTATCTTCCTGATGCGTACACTCTGACACCGGGGGTCCCGCAGGGTTCTAATCACTCCTATTTGTATTATATGGACTGAACTATTCTTGCGTACGCTAATGACATAAAAATCTTCTCAGAAATTCCAACTGCCTGGTATTGCCCAACGCAACTTGAACATATTGGTGGAGTGGTACGAGAGATCTGTGTTGAGATTAAATGTTGAGAAGTGTTGTGTGATAATCTACTGCCGTGCTCGCTTACCATAAACTTCATTATCCTTTGATGATGGATACTCTAAATCGTAAGGCTGAAATTCGGCATCTTGGTATCGCGTATGATTCCGGTAATACATTCAAGCCCCACACTTCAGTGGCGTATGCTGAAGGCTGCAAAATGTTGAATTTTATTATGCGCACATCAAACTATTGCAAACATATATCTTTAATCAAGTCATGATACTTTGCCTATGTTATAAACATAACTGAATACGCTGCGCTGATGTGGTATCCTCTGCACACTTCTAACAGCTTTACAACTACAGAGCAAATGGCTGAAATTGATCTATTTCAAAAATCTTAGAGTTATATCACAAGATGTAATGCTTTCACGTTTTGAGATGGTACCTTCGACTAAATGAAGAGAAATTACCTGCAATAAAATTACACATAAACTGATGGATTGTTCTTTGGCTGGTATGTCGTTTTTGCCATTGGCGGGAGCTAATGTTCTGAAGCGGTCTTCAGCATACGGATTCCGTCGGTGTCATGAACATTGAGCTTCCTGTAGAGAATGCGTTGTTTCACTTTTTATTATTATTATTTATTAACTTAATTTTTGCCGTGTTTACGCAAACGTTTAACTTCTATTTTTAGAAATAAAGGCACATTTTGAACACAGTAATACGCATTATTATGAAATTTGAACTAATCATACTATCAAAAATTGGTAATTTTTGCAAGTTCCACAGTAATTGTTGCTCCCATCGAGCATCCGGGGCTCGACTGACCGGTCTATTTTAAAACTTGAATTAAAGAAATATCCAATTCAGTACCGTTATTATAGTTTCTCTAAATGTGAATTGTTTAGCGGAGGCATTTAGAAATAGTGGCAAATGAGTGAAAGCCAAGCAGTTCCATTTAGTTTTCCCTCTTTTGTTTCGTTCGTTTATTACCTAATTGTTATTTCATTTGTTGACGTACCACATTCATTTTTGACAAGCAAAAGGATCAATAAATTATCTATTTCTTATCAAAACCAGAAAAACCGTAGCGTTTAAATCGAGTATACCATAACAATATGTAGGTATATACATAAAATACACCAGTAACCAGATTAGGCCATAAATATTTTAGGTATTCCCTAAAATACTTACGTGTAATTGACATTCTATGTATTTCTGTTATTAATTATGAAATTCGTCAAATAAAGAAAATTGCCAACCACATTCATTAAATATTCATTTTGATTATGCACTTCAGAGGAGGTAGATAAAAATTTCCTTGCTGGGCTATTAACCTAATTAATTAAAGAAGGGTTATTGGATACTCTCTCGAGAAAAGTTTACTATGGAAAGCTATATGATCCTTATCTAAAGTAATCAATAAGAGTATAGAAAAATATTATATAATATGTAGGGAGGATTTTGTTAAATGTGTAAGAAGGAGACTAGCCTTGTTATTACAGAAATTACAGTTTAAATTTCGTGGTGTCTATAATAATGTTACACAAATGATGCATAAAGAGTTCTACTATTGACTGAGGTGTGAGTTGTGCTTTCTGATCACGGATCTTACACTAATCGGAACAATTAGTTCATAATAACCATACATTAATTGACAATAAGTTAGGATATTGACTTGTTAATTTAAAATTTAGGTACATAACGTTTATTATTATTTATTTTTATTAATAATTAGCGGCAATGCAGTTATACCTATTTTTGGTATTTGATTCTTGCTATATTTAGTTTAACACGTACGTGGTTATAGGTTCCTTCCATTTACACAAAACTTACTTTGAAATATTTTCAGTGAATTTATTTTTCTAAACTTTATGATAAAGATAACCAATAATTAATATGCTATAGTAATTTTAGAAGGAATACAGGGCAACTCTGATTTTTGTAGTAAAATCCTAATTCTGACATTGCTTAATGATTAATAAATTATTCCTTAAAAATGCGTTGCAGAAATACATCAAGGTTTAATATATTCCAGCTCATAAACCACTTAAATTCGCATTACGGCTTCTGCAAAAATAGTAATCTAGCACTGCGGTTGTTAGAGTTGGATATAATTCCTTCATTTCTTTTGAGTGGGGACTGACTCAAATCATTAAATTTCTGTTTTTCTTAGTAAATGATGGTCTGCAAGTTGGTTTGTTGATGATGGCGTAATTTCGCCTAATCTCCATGCTCACGTAGACTTTACGAAGTTCTGAGCGACATAAAACCGACAAATAAAAAAAAATAGTCTCGTAATTAGTTAAGATTAGCGACGTTATTAACAGAAGATAATTCATTTAGAAAGGAGGCGAAACTAGCGACGCGTTAACTCATTACTTGTAGAAAACGTCGAACTATATTAACTTTTAAACATAAATTTGATTATGTATAACATAATACCTACTCGAATTCTTATACATAGATGATTAAAACTAAATCAATCATAATTCTATTTTTCACTAGATATGCATGTGCAACTTCCTTAGAAATTAATTCACAATGTTATAAGTAAATGAGATGCGATAGCTGAAAAACAAAATATACAGGGTATGTTCAGAAAGTATTTAAGTAAGTAATTTCGCCGCAGTAGCGCCAGCGTAGCAGCTTCACACATACTCGCCAGTTACCTTGTCTTTTTGATAATAGATAAACGCTACTTTGATGCGGCTATCTATTATGTTTGTTTCGTAGTGTTTGTTTACTCTGTTTTAGTGCGAAGTTAGATATCCCTACTTTTTACTGCATAATATTTATAAAACTTTATAGTGCAATTCAGAATATGCGACGACGCATTCTCAGTAATTGTATTGTTCTCGCCTCTACACTGAAAACGTGCCAAAATACCTTTTGCAAAACTTTGATTGGAACAAAAGTTTGCCCTAGTCTTGCATTTAGCGATTTTCATCTGTTTTTGCCTCTTAAATCTTTTTTTCTTGAAAAGCAACTCGATCATGACGATGAAGTGATGGAAGTTGCTACAATATTGTTGACACCGCAGGAGAGATCTTGCAAGATAAAGAGGGTATGCGTAAACAGAAGAGCAGTTTATGTTCTGTACTCAAGGATTTAATGCTTTTATATATTTTGGACTTCTCCACGGTCTTTCGGAACTTCTTTTCTGGACATATCTCCTATTGTAGTGTCGTTTTAACAATGATATTATGTAGTTGATGCTGCAGTAAGGAGGGAGAGTAGAAGTTCAAGGTTTAAACATTTCTTTAATTTGATTGGAGAATTATGACCTTTTATGTAACTTCAAAAAATTAAGATGGCACTTTAAATTAGTTTTCAGCTTTTCACGCGTTTTGTACATTAATAATTCATCACATGAGGTATGTCTTTTTGCCTAGGTTGTTTTTATAATAATTTTAGTACGGTTGTTTGTGGTATGGAATGCATTTTTGTAAGGAACATAAACAAGCAAAAGCAAACAAGTTTCAAAGGTTACGTAGGTTTAGCTATGCTGCCTATAGAAACACAAAAGTTACACATACATTAGTAGAGTGTCCTTTCGTTGAAAATTATACTAATAGCTCCCACTGTATCCTATATAATATTACCTATACATTTCTCAAATCTAAGGTAATATCTACAGACAAAAAATTATCAGCAATAGAATAAATTAGCAGAGAATGGTGAAAGCTTGCGGTCTTCTACCTCTGAAAAAATGCTTGTTATCAACGAAGTGATCAGTTATTATTCTCTACTATTTCGACATCATATGTACCACTGTCACGTCTTTTATTTTTAATTTTTGCTGATGTTCAGCCTATTGCCATATTTGGGTCTCACTATACACAACGTGTACTTAATTAAGGAAGGGTATTCACTAATATACGATGTCAACTATGCAACGGGAGGAAACTGCGTTAATTAATTACGCTAAGTTTGCAATATTTTTAATCTACCGCAATAGTACATTTTTGCGTTTTAATTTCCTATTTTAAAATAATTAATATAAAAATTTCTTCGAGTAACTGTTCCAAATGCAAATTCAATGATATACGATGGATATAAAATGTGCCAATTTTCTGTATTGTATTTTTTTTAGTTCTCGGTATCAGCTATGAAAATATGGTTTGGAAACCCTTTTAGTCACCTAAGTATTTTTAAGTTGTAAGTAAATACCAAAGTCCATTTCACGTTGTTTGAGAATCTAGTTCAAAACAGACATTCTCAATAAAGAAGATTCCCCCTTTTGGTAGCAAATTTTGTTTTTTATTCGTTAGCGCATACTCTATTCAAGATAAAAATGTAAAGAATACATTCTTGAGCTAGTTTGCAAAATTCGTAAAATTAGTTATTTGAAAAAGAAGTAACTGAATTAGCAGGGTAAGTTTTACCTTATCATTCTAGTATCAAGCTATGACAGAGAAGATTTCATCTACAATTTGTTGGAGAGTGTTTAACATATGTTTCATCAGTGTTTTACGGATAATTATAATGCTTCCATTATAAGTACTAAAATAATTATTAATAGTATGGTTCACAAAAATTACATATTAGACGAGTCAAAACTTGGTAATTCTTTAGTTATTAACGTACTGCAATAAGACTGCTTAAATAGAAATGCACTATGATCACAGTAATCCTTTTTCCGCAGGTTGGCATTTACTTGCCTTTAACTCAATACTGGTTTAATCTCGTTATACTTCTAGTTCGGGTGGATGTTTATTGTGTTGTATACAGAAATGAATACATATTCTTGTAAGTTGCAAAGCCGCATACTTCCAAAATCAAGTTAAAAATATGCAAGATTAGTGTTTTTGTATATTGACGACGGAATATAACGCAAAAATGTTAGTACCTGTTGCAGTTACCTGTTATAGTTGACCAAATATTAAACTACAATATATTTTGAATCATTAGGTTCTTCATATAGTACTATTTGTTTCTATATTGATGATTAAATTAATTGGAACTTCCGTACTTCTGCTGTACCTAATGTAATTTAAAAGGACGACAAAAATATCGCGCAAAAGTAAAAGCACATGACACAGTTTGTTACTATTATTTATTTGTTTATTTACAGTGATAGCAACACCATTTTGGGTAAAACATTGCTGCATGTACAATCAGGGCATTTACTTAAAAATAAGCTTAATACAAATTGATTTACAGTAATATGTAAATAACAGCAATAACAATTACGCCCTATAAATATACGGCATAGGTTCAGCTCCTTATTTTTTTATCAATAGGATTAAAATTTCGAACGTATTATCTAGATTGCCATCATTGCCGAGAATTGGATTTTTTATGTTTCATTCTAACTGTGCTAAAACGATTTTCGGTGGACTAACAATAAGTGGTGGTAAAACAATATGAAAGTGACGTTCTTTTGTTTTTATAGCTACTATGACTCAGTGGAATGTTATAGGTAATCTATGTTAGATGAGAATTAAGTTTCTTAAAGATTATAATTCAAGCACTTTACATCCGTATAATTTTTTAGGTAAACGTAGTAAATCGTAAGTACACCAACAGCTTATCTATTTGTAAGTTGCATTGGGCTGCGGCTTAAATCAGAAAAAGGGCTTTATCAAAAAAATCAGTAACAGAGAATAGCAGATGAAAACAATGGATACAGGTAGTAAATAAAGAACGGAACTACAAAAGGTGTTCAAAATGATGCTCATGGTTGTTTAGGCACGCATTAATTTACATTAATTCGTCACAACCCTTTCAAGAAGTTCAGGAATAATTTTTAATATCTATACTTCTACTCTTTCTTTGCTTTCAAAAGTGGTAACTGGCTGACGCTATACAATTTTTTTAAATGATAATTTAAAGAAGTTTAGGGGAATAGAGTCGGAAAACCATTTTGTTTCATACGTCTCGATCTACTAATTTTAAGTCTTTTATTTAAGTAGCGAACTTGTGCTTCACTAAGAGGTGGTTCATTATATTCACAGATGTCTCGCTCTTGGGCGAGTGCTATATCTTCTAGGAATGTCTCTGTAAGATTTTGAAAATATTAATTCTATTTACTTTGATGCCACTTAAAACCAGGCATACGTTACACCTAAACGGTTCCATTAGCGTACATTGTCTCGGTTAAATAATTCACTATTCATAAATCACGACTAGTTAATAAATAAAATATAGTAGTAGGAATTATTGCGGCGTATAATTTGTATATGCAACCGATTCCAAAATCGAAATTTTCGTTCAACTTCTTCATATAAATGCTGGTTGATGGTACATTTATATGATAGACCTTTATGCTTTCGCAATATTTCTGGTATTTTATCTTTTAAAAGTTTACGTTTATACTGTATTTCTCAGAGTGACGATGGTGCCTTGAATGTAACGCATACAAGGATCATTACCTCCTCTTCATCGTTTACGTCTATTTCTCGATTGCGCTCTCTGTTTCTATATTATATTTCCAAACGCATGAGGTCATTTAGATCAGGGGCTCTCTCACGAGAATATTCCATGTGATAGAGGGTTCTTGCTATGGACAAAAATTGCGTGCTGTACTACCAACACATAAATGTATTGGTATTGTTATAAAGACCTTTTCATCATATGAATATGTATTAACAAAGGGTATCTACGGCAGTAAATACTTTATTGAAAAAGAAAAAATAAACACAACACACATTACAAATTAACCTCCATCTTTAGCATGGATGGACCCTAATTAAAATACTGGATGCCTTCAAAAACGCAAATTTGACTGCACCAGCAAACGAGTGGAACAACTGCTTCTAGAGCAGATTCTAGCGCATGCAAAAGTGCATTAGTCTTCGAGGAAAATACTTCGAAATACAATACAGTCTTTAAAAGCTATCTACTGTTTTATCCCAGCTCTATATATAAAACTTAAAAGACAACCCCCGTTGCACTAATGTACCTGTACAATATTACTCCAACTCCTACTCAAACTTTCGATATATACCTGAAAGTTTATTTATCTACGACTTATTTCTGTCTGCAAAGTTTAATATCCGCTATTAGTATATAATTGTTTATAGATATTCGATGTGCTATTTATTGTATTACCACTACATGTTACTGCAAATTTTATAACGCATCAAGCCGTTTATTTACTTTTCAATGAACCGCATTGATATTAAACGTAAACACAATCATTTACGTATTTTATCTTACTTTATCCGTATTTCTGAAACAGTACAAATTTGTAAAATTCCAGTGTCTTACAAAGTATCCAATATCTTATCTTTTTAATTATTGCAGTCACGTACTAAGTAAACAACGCAGTAGTTTTATTTGCTGGATTTGAGTTCCAGTGATTCGAAAGATTATAGCGAAGAAGTACAAGTAAGTATAATCATCGCATTTAGAAATGCAAAAGCAATGAAATGCAAATTAAGGTATTATTCCTACATAGTGACATTCTAATATGTGCGCAGAAAGTGATAGAATAATATGCATACATTGATTTAAGAAAAACTCTTTACAATTTATATAAATTCCTAGCAACGTAAATATAAGATCTGGTTTTGTGTGAATTGATATCGTCTTTGTATATGAAAAAATAGGTACAAAAGGAAAACCTAAATATGAAATATATATATTTCTATATTTCTAGATTTTACTATGTATGTATTTGCAAATAGGTAGATTATTGTAACTGCTTTGATTCGAAAATTTAAGCAATTCAAATATCTACGACACTAGTACTTACGATATATAATTTACTGGAGACTTATACTGTCATTGTTACTTTAGTACCAATATTTTGTTTGGTCTATGCTGCTTAAAAGTATAAATACAGATATTTATAACGTTTCCCGAAATTGGTTTTTTATAATGTAAGAAGTAAAATTCGCTAAATGAATTATTCATCATTTTAGACTGATAAAGACGACAGATGCAAAGATTGCATCGTTAAATTGCTTCATATATTTCGATTTTGTTAACTTTATTGGAGTTGAGTTGACCAGCAGGCCTTCTTTAATCGAGCATGTGGGAAGGGTCACGTATGTAGCTTGACAGATAGTTCCTAAAGCATCAAAAGGCGGTTGGGCAATCGTTTTGCAGCGATTAAAAGTCCGGTTGAATAAGATCCATAAAGAGGACACCAGCAACTAGCAGCAGAGTATCTGCAATTACGGCACTTGAATTGGTTACGGACACACAGCATGCGAATAATTTAGTCGATAAATATCCATTCTGGACGACTACATTGTGGACCACCTATCTCAAGGGTACTGATAAAGAAGAGTGTTCATATTATGTTGATAGTATTTAATTTTGTGACTGAATGTTTATTGTGTACTTCTGTGAATCTGGAAAAGTACTATTGTACTTCATAGAACAATAAACATTTATTTTCAAAAATAGTAACTTGCTGCAATGGTGTTTGAAGATTAAGATTGCAAACTTGTATTTCACTATAATGGATTGAATCTGGAGCCATTCTTCTGTTCTTTTCATCGTTTAACTATAGTCTAATTATATAGTCTGGCAAATACGTTTCCATTAGTTCGTCAAATCTTCGATAAAGTGTCTTTCGAAATTCACAGGTATAGCAGTAAACTCCACTCACACAAATTTATTAATTATGCTATACCTGTGCATTGTACATCCACTCAGTCCTTGCAATCATCATTTGTCTTTCGAAAGATATCCGTACTTATATTGCCAAAGCAGCAAGGAAGTATCGTTATATTTTCTACAAGAAACTGTTTTAATTTACTTCTAAGTTGGACTAATATTTGTATTGCAACGAGTAATTTATTGTAGAACGTTATCGTCATGTATCTGTGATTTGGACCACATATGGGCAACATTTTAAATGTTTTGCCATTAAAAAAAGCCTGTCATAGCTGAATGGCTAAGAAATAACATTATTTTGTTTATGCCAAGAGTGTAGAGATTTGATTAATTATTGATAGTCAGTGTTAAAATCAATGTTTCTTGTTTATTGAGAATTTTTTGGATAACAGAAAAACCTATAGTAAAACTGATACACTTAGAATATTATTATTTTGAATATAGTTTCGTTTTGCAGTATTACTGCATTATCCTGTTAAATCATTAGACAACAGATTTATGGATACATGTTTACTGAAATCGATTGTTATAAATAAACTATCTACAGTTATAGAAATATCTCTAGCGGTTCTTGCATGTGTATGATACATTGTACTATTACATACTTTTGCCACGATTAAAACTATTTTTATAGTTTCCCTATATCTGGAAAAATTTGGATTTCATATTTGGCTTACCGCTTGAATCGATGAAGTTCGGCAGCTAACGTCCTAAGTAAACATTTGTAACGATGTGGTGTGTTAACTGTTCTAAAGTGAAAAAATACTATTACGGGTCAATGTAGTAGTTCATTAATAAAATATATGTGCATGCCATAATTTGTTACGTACATTTTCACACGGATGAGGGATCCTGGGAAACAATTTAAAATGCATTCCAAACACTAAAGTATAAATCAAAACAGACAGTATATCATTTTACGTTTAAATATCTAAATATAACACGAAAATCATCGGCTTTAATTAGGAAATACTGGTGTGACCAGTCCTACTTGTAATTACATGTATTCGAACAATTTTTATTCAATGGCAGCAAAGACATGCGCAGGTTGTTTTGATTAATTTTTAATTTGAAGAAAATTGTGAAGTACATACATAGATGGGCTTTTATAACGATGTTCATGTGGAGTAGATTTCAAGCCGCGTTAGTTTTGGTGAGTATGGGATGACAACTTTTAGTCGGTAATAAACCTTAATGCAGTCAGGTAAACAGGTGTTATTTTTGAAGACCATCTCTTGATCCTGCGTATACCTGTTCTGCGTGATTTGCTTTTAAATTTAGTGGTCTTTTCGAGGCTTTCGGTTCAGCTCGATTATGAACTGCGGTATGTTATTACTACAACAATTTGGGAAAGTTTTAAGGGTATTCTATTATGGTTTGTCGATATTTGCTACTTATTATAATGAACACAGATTTGATACTCCTTTTTTTAGAACATTAAAATAATTTTCTTTGAGGTCACTCTATAGTAGCGGTAATAACATATTTATGGCACGAATTTACGAAGTGATTTTAAATTGTATGTGTTTGTTCTTGAGAAATGTAGGGGAAAAAAGAGGTAATATTCTTTTTATCACTACATTGTGTTTTATACGGTATTCAATATTTTGTTTTATATTATGCATAATTTAGTAGAAAACATATAGGGAAAGAAATACTAACGGACAATTAAAGTTTCAAAGCTAGTTTACCTTTTCCGACATGGAATAACTAGTTTCTAACAAAATAAAAAATATCAGAAATTGAGCGGTGGTATGCTTGCTTCACATTTTCAAATATTTTTCAATATATAAGTAGATATGAATGCCACTTGTTGAAGTATTAATTATTAATTGGATAACTAACAATATTGTAATAATATCAATGGTGTTAAGAGCTACAAATCTCACAGTATTTAGGGTACAATCTATAGTACTGCCTTGGGTGTGATAACGTTTATTATACACTGGGTAAGCATACTGTGTTTTGTACTATGAATTTTAAGTAAAGCGTTCTGTGATTAGAGTATATTCGTATTATAATTATATACGGATTCCTTTATATCCTTATAATACTAATGAAGATTTAATTTTTTCTACAGTTGTGACTTTGTGATAAATAGTTTTTACATATTTTAAATGCCTGGATATACGTATATCCATATTTAAAATATGTACGGTAAAAAAAAGTGATTATTAAGAGTCTGATCACGTATCTGCATAATTATAGTAATGGCATTAGGAAAAGTGATATGAAAAGGTCTGAGGAAGATTCCGAAAGTTTCGTATATGTTGGCAAAATACAGATTTTTACACCGTGGCACAAAGATTACTCTTTTCTACAGGGACATCTTCTTTAATGAAGAATAGTAACATATTTACATATACAGTACCGGCCATACGAGATAGATTGTAATTTCTCTGTACTGTTCTGTGTGTACGTAATGAGCTGACTGGCATTAAGATATCGAAAATGACCCTTTTTGCGGATCAGGCACGTTCAGGCAGAGGGATTAAATAAAGAGCAGTTTTTCGAAAATGTTTATCATGATCATTTACGAAGTAGTAGATAAAGTAGGAAAATAGACGACACGGGCATTTTAATATAATCAAAAATTTACTTTGCATTCGGTTTTCGTGTCGCAAGAAGTAAATAATAAAGAATTTGTGCAACATGTTTATTATCTACAGAAACACCTGCTCAAAAGGTGGCATATCACAACATCGGTAGTATCCGAGAAACTATGAATTATAATGATAAGAAAATATCAGAGAAGTGGTGGTGTATCCAATAAATAGCGACCCAGACAGCCAAATATAACAGCACAAGCAGAAGATCCCGCAATTATAATCACAAACAAACGAAATAGACGAAAAACAGCGCCAGAAATTGCTGCTGAAGTGAATATTTTGCGCCTAAAATCAGTTAACGCCACAACGATAAAAAGGGGTTTATGCCAAGTTGGTTTGTAAGGAAGAACTGCTATGCCGAAAGATTATACTACACGAAACACACAAAGCTAAACGGTTAACATGGGCGAGAAAACACAAGGACTGGACATTGGACTAACGAATTTTAGTATTTCATATTTGGTTCAAGCAAAAAAACGTTTGTCCGTATATCGAAAGAGGAACGAGCACTTGAGTCCTGTATTATAGCAACAATAAAACATAGAAAAGAATTAATCATGATTTGGGGTTATTTTGACGGCGAAATAAATATATGGTACCCTTATAAAAGAGGGTTGTAGGAAGATTTTGGAGAGGAACTCCATCTCATCTGGAACATGATCAATCGGTGAAAATTTTGTGTTCCAGCACGGTAATGATCCAATACGTACTGCAGTCATATGCCGTGAGTATTAGGAATAACTGGAGCACAGACAGAAAATTGTCGTTATGAAATGGCCGCCTCAAAGTCCAAATCTTCATCCGATCGAGCTTTTGTGGAGGGAACTCGACTGACAGGCTCGAAAATCTGTTCCAAATTCTACTGCAGTGCTTTGGACGCAATTACAGGATACGTGGAGGAAAGCAGAGCCGCTGACACTGGCAATGCTGCTAGGGAGAGCGCCAAGATTGTGCATGAAGCAAGAAAGTAAAAGGTGGACATATAGACCAATCGCAAATGTAAGTTAATTTATAGTTATCTTTGTTAGCAATTTGATAAGCACATTGTTTTTGTAACTGTTATAGCTCTTTGTATAAGTACAGGATAAAGATTAATTTTATAATTAGTGCTCGACTTGTTTTGGAATAATTTAAAGTTCCAAGATTTTATTAGTACTAATCCTTCATTTATTTGCATAAATGAAGGTCTATGACTACTATAAAAATGATACAGTGAAACATATTTCAAACTAACTTAAATATTTAACTGACAGTTTAGTTAATCTTTAGGTGTAACTAGAGGTGGTGCAATTCAGCATTAGATACCTGTCGATGCAATACCGACTGTGTGCGAGACCATGGTAACTTACCTCGTGGTGCGGTTTATACAAGCATTATTTTTTAACTAAGGTCTTTTTGTGAATGCCGTTTGAAGTTTCGCCCATGAAATTTAATACGCGTGTGTTTTCAGTATCCCTTTACAAAATCTACTGCCATTTACTTCCACAATGTCACTCAATATACTTCTTGGAATAGACAATATGGTGAAGGAAGTGAACACTAAAATTCACAAAAGCAGGAGATTTATAATTTACAAGTTGCCTTTTGAATTACTTCACATCTCAAGATCAGTTTTTGTATTTCATTACATGAAATTGTGGTATCGTTGGGTTCCTAAGTTGCTAATCGACCACTTGGAGCTTTTTGACCCACTACAAAAAGGGAGGCGATAATTTATTAAATTATACCATCCTAGTAGATGAAACATGGGCATTGCACATGACTCCTGAGTCTAAACAACACTCAGTGGAGTGGGAGTACACATCACCGTCAGGCAAGAAGAACAAATACTTAAAGCCTAAGATCATGGCCAGTGTGTTCTGGGACGTATAGAACGCACAGTTAGTGGACTTTTTTACACAACGAATAACAATTAATTCAGCCCCGTTCAGTTATCCGGAAAAAATAGATAATTATTATGGTCTGACTGATGTTTTCGTGTTCAACGTATGTGGAATAATATTCCCGGGTTTCTGGGCGCTGTTGCTAGGACGACGTTTCGACGAGATCTCGCTCATCTTCTTCTGGCCGTTCTCGTTCGGCTAGCGGTCAGAGATGCAATCACTCAGTTAGAAATCCGGGAATATTATTCCGTATATAGAAAATAAATGTGTTAAAAAATATTTATTTCATTTTTACAATACTTCACTTTATGCTATACTTAACTTCACTTAAAGAATAACCCTCGTATTATTATGACAGCTAGAAATTAATGGGAGAGGGTCGGGTAATTATGCGGGGCGACTAATCGTGCGTACCGAGCTGTTGTCATCCATTAATGAGGTTAGTTCGGTTGTATTTTGGTTCGGCAACTACTGTAAGATTTAATATGTGGGCAGCAGTCAGCAACAAAGTTAGTTTTCTTATCGATTCACAATGGTAACTCATCTTTTCGGAAATATTCCAATTTTTTTTTTTATATGTGCTTATTACCAGACTCTCTTTTATAATTGCATGAATCTATTCTACACTTTCACATATGTGTACATTTTGGTAACTCCAGTATGATTTCGTCTCACTCTATATTCTTTTTAATAACGACATTGGCACGGAAAAAGAGTTTTGAAATAATTTTCGAAATCGTATATTCATGAATCCATCGTTACCAAAATATCGGTTACCTAAAGAGTGACAGCTTTAGATCCTTGGTTTACAAAAATAACGTTTCCAAATTACATTGATTTATTTGAATTATTTTGTTGTAATTTTTATATTTTCTAATATCGTTTGCAATAAATTGTTTATTAAACAGTACGTGTTTTATGTTAAATTTAGCTATGATTTGAGTGGATAATATGTAGCGTTCCATTCTGATATATTTTTAAAAAGAATAGTTGCGACATAAATAGAGACGTTGAAATCTTCTTTTAACTAAAATAAATCAAATGATATAAATATATGAAGATTATTTTTTAAGTGATATCTGTTAGTGGATACTGTTTGCAATTTTTCTCTTGTGCGAGTATGAGCATACACAGAACTTAACGCCATTTGCTTCCTAGCATGACATCACATGTTCAACAAATTTGAGCCACTCTCCAGTTGTGAAATACGTTCAGTCTTACGGTTCTTAGCAGCAAGAAACATGAAAACTGCGGATATTTATCACTAGATATGTGAAGAATGCGGCGAGAATGAAATGAGTAATATTAAAAGTTCGAAATTACCGTTGAGATAATGTTAATAAATTGATTGTCCAAGGTAAGAGAATCATAATTTCCAAGTTGTTTGCTACAATAAATATTTAAATCGGCAAGAAAGTTATTTATAAAAATAGATAGTTGTATGAATATTAGAAAAAAAATTCGAAAATTCTTATTTCTTTTATTTTATTGCAAAACTTAAAAAATAACCCTCGTATATATAAACCAAATACATAAGTACTAAGCTCCCGCCTTTGAAATGTCAAACGTAAATAACCCTCGTGCCTCTAACTGTAGTTTATGTACACTGAGGGTTGTACTCGAAGTTTATCCTTCCAAGTTTATATATAAATATAAAAAATATATATTCGCTTTTAATATCCGGATACAAATACAGTATTATACACATTCTGAGACTTTTTAAACCAGCTCAAATTAACCTAACTAATGCGAAAGAAATTATCAACAGCCTTCGTTAAAATAATTGGTTTGAAAGTAGAGCTTCCTCGGTCTCTTTGTAACAACTACCGAAAATTGCGCGAAAAGCTGCTCATTAGTAAAATTACAGGTCACGGCAAAATTTCACAATACTGGCAGATCATTACTGACATGGACCTTTGCATTTCACAAACTATCCCCTTTTATGCATGCATGGAGATGAAACATTTTTATTTACTCTTCGTTTTTTCCATTTTCTCTCTACAAAAGGAATTACATCTAGTTAATTAAAAAAAAACTATATGCTTGAAAGATTGTTTGCTTGTAACACTCAATTCTTTTTTAAATATATTTTTTTAGTCAGAATTAATTTAATTTTACCAAGATGGAATTCATTAGAGGGCTTCGTTTTTCTGAGATTAATAATTAGCATACGCAATGAAGTCGAGAGTCTTTGAAGCGGCGAAACAAAAGAGATATTTAATTTTCTGGTACTCATCCGATATCTTGTTAACTAATCAGAGTTGATCCAATGGTTTTTAAGGTCGCTTGAAAATAGATTAAAAGACGTATTCTTTATTGCGCTATTTGCTGACTGTAACAACTTGTTAATAGGTTTTAAGTATAATTAAAGTAATAAAGGTCTTCCCTTAGCAATATTGCAACTTATTATTATTACCTTCATTTTAGATTGGGCTCTAAAAGCAAGTCCAATAATGTAATAGTTTGTTGGCTAAGAGATGTAACTGCTATGTAACGAGCAGCTGCAGTTGTATCTCTCCAACTTGTATTTGTACTGAATTTTTTTGAATGTTGTATCTAATATTGGGACACAAGGTTCATTGCAAAAAATAAAGTTGATACTGGCTGTATTAAAGTTGGACATTTAGACAGAATACGTACACGTAAGGCAGTAAACACAAGATAAGAAGTATATAGCTCTATTTTTTTGCTTCATCAATGTTTCGCAAAGAAACTGTTTCCGGACATATACTTTTCAAAACAGGTAGCATATAGTCTTCCGTCTTCTTCACTGTAATGTTGATAACGCACTACACACCTTCTTCTCTATTGAGTATCCACTAACTTGTGGTTTCTGTCGCTTGAGGATCTCATTTGTATAAAACTGTGGCATAGCTCTCTCCAAATATAATTATTACGACCTCTTCTCTAAATTGCGTTATACTTATTTTCTTGTAAGTTGCACGTTGCTGTATCCCCAGCCACTACTGCGGTATTGGTCAAAAGCTCGATGATTACCTTGTGATACCATTTTATGCCACGTCATACTGCTGAGACATAAGAAGCTTTTTGATCTGTTATATCAATGTATGATTTAGTACGATTATACTATAGTCGAAGTATTTTTCTACTGTGCCTTATTTTGTTTATACATCCATCATTTCTGAAACAGATGCTGTAGTGGGAAATAGAACATCTCCTTTGTCTCTTCGTTTTCCAATCACATCATCAGTATTGCTCTGGTTTGTAATTATGTCTAAGTCTGGTATCTTTCACTGATTTAGAGTTGAACTTCTATAACGTCCAAAGGTGCCAGTCAAATACGTTTTCTTGGACAACCACTTGGTGCACCATGCCTACGGTAGTATAAAAGTTATTTGGATATAGAATTTCCCAGTACTAAGAAGTGGTTACATTAAGTCCATTCCAACTTTACTTGGCACATGCTGTTCTATAGGTGGCTGCTCTTTTCGAGCATAAATTTTTCAATAATAATAATAGCCTTTATTGCCTACAGTAACAAAAAATCAATTAGCAGGCAAACAACACAATGCAATAAAAGATGTATCTCACTAGACACATTATAGGCCACAATCAAGAAATAGATGGATACAAAAACATATTTACATGGCTATGCACAGTATTGGAATAAGATATCCCGCTTCATCAGGAATTCGAATCAAGCATTTGCGCAAAAGAACAATTAAAAATGTCACACTCACCGCAAATACTATTGTACGCGGAGCACATAAAGTAAATCGGTGAGCGTAACAGCAGATTAGACTTGGCTGAATCTAAATAAAAAGTGTTGAATGAACGAAAAGATTGTCGTGGCACGTGTAAACTAAGTTTACCAAGCAGTTCACTTGCATCTATTTAATTATTTAGCAATTTCAAAAGAAACCTTAGACCAACTTTCTCCCGTCGTACTTCGAGCGATGTTACAGAAAACTCAGCAAGCAGGGTTTCATAGGAGAAAGTAGGGCAAGTGTTTCTTATACCAAAGGTACTTTAAAAATCGTATTTTGACATGTAACATAGTACGGATTCCACAAGGGACGCATACTCGAGTTTTGAGCGCACTGAAGCAAAGAAAGTGATTTTATGGGGGATATACATATCTTGAAAGGAGCTAGTGTTACGCAGAACAAAACTTAGCATTCTGCTAGCAGATGATGCAACATTGCGAACATGGTCGTTAAAAGTTAAACCACAGTTCGAAGTACACCCCCAAATCATGCATGCCATCAACTCGTGTCATTGCATCCGAATTCAAAGCGTAGTTGAAAATAATTGGTTGTTGCACTTAGATATATTTCAATTCAACCTGTTTGAATTCGCCTGTAGTTAACGTTCTATATGTAATGTCAATGCAAAGTTTGAACAATTTTATTCCATATTGGTGGCCTTTACCAAGAATACATTGGTGGAAACTTAGACGAACCCTACATAGAATTATCGTCTCATCTATGCAAATATTCCTTTGCAACTTATGGAACAGTTTTCATTGTTCGAAGAGAGCTTTTAGATTAATTTAGAAAACAGTCTGCAGAGATATTTTTTGAGTAAACTTCAAACCCCTGCACCAAACTTTACTCACAAACTAATTGACTTCTGGACCCGAAACCGCAGAAAACGTGTACGTTTAGTATACATACCGGACTGAACGTGACCCATAGCTGTGATCGTAATGGGCTGTTTATGAGTGTTACGGCGTGCCAAAATTGATACGCGCGGTCGTTAAAGTGTTAACGTTAGAGAATTCTGTGTATATATGTTTGCACAGATAGAGTACGTGAGTATAGGATAACCCTCTTGAAGAAATAGTAAATCATTAATGTAAAATTTATCTGAAGTTAAGGTAAATTCCTTTGAAGAACATCCATTACAGATTACGTCCGACTACAGTCAAAAGTATTCACTTTATGGAGCAGTATTTTATGGTTGATACAGTTAAGAGCCTAGGAGAAGATTATATATGTTACATCCACCTAACCACACCTGTCTAATACCTCACTGATGTATCGAGATATCACTGCTAAGTTCGTTACCGTTGACGTTAACGTTCATGTTAATTGCTACAAACGAGAGGGCACGCACTATTATAAATTATAGAATAATTCGTGCTTTTTAATTCTGTTGCTATGTCTTGAGTCCAAGCATGTACAAATTATTATCAATTGATTGAAATTCAGTGAAACCAATTATTGGTCTAAAAGAGCCACCCAAAATAGTAAGTTTATAAAACGAAATCGGTCCATCGTTATAATATGCCGCATGTTTTTTGAGAATAGTTAAGAACGTCGAAAGAAGAAGTTGTGCGGCACAAAGCAGAACAATTGATCGTCAATAAGAACGTAGGATTTAACGTAACAGTTTTCAATTGTTCGTTGATATAGATTAAATGTTAATATTTGATCTATTAAGAATCTCATTTCACACCTTGTGTTGTTATTCACTGAACACCTGCTGAGCAGCGAAGAGAGGGTTTAAGCTAATGTAATTTGTAAGCTATAACAATTTATAATTTTAATAATCTGGATTATGTTTTGGAGTTAGACAGAGGCGTAGAGATAACAGCTATCTCTAATTTGTCCTTAAAAGATCTGTTCACCAAATTCCTAGTTATGGTATAAATTACCATTAGTCGTGGGAGCACGTTCCTCATGGTATACGTCACCATTTTCTTCGAAGTTTTGTACTTTGACTAAGGGTTATGTAGAATATCCTTTTAGATAAATTGGAGTAACTATGGTAAATACTTTTAGTATGTTTTTAGTATTTTTACTAATAAAAATATGCTAGTTTAAGTTTAAATATGTTGCCTCCTTAACATATCCCTATTATACTTATAACGAATACATTTTTATTTACGATAGAATTATAAGCAAGTAAATCATATTTGCACTGGAAATGTTGATGTGACCCTGAGTTAAAATAAAATTGTATTGAAGAATTTAGAGAAAGTAGTAATACACATGGACACGAAAATGCTCGGTAAAACTTATTTCTTTAGTGTGAACCTATATGTACATTTTTATTGCCAATATTAATACTCGATTCCTTACTGTGTACTAAACCGACACGATATAGAGTCGAGGCGATAGATGTAAGCGTTTTAAAGGTGATGCATTGGTATGCCATTTCAAGAACGTAAAAGCCTTTTACAAGGTTTCACAGTTACTAAGTTGTAAAGTTTACTCCTGTGGAATGTTGACTACTTTTTTAATTTTATAAAACATCTGAACCCCAACTGGGATTTCATTACTTGAACGTTGTTAAGATTTATTATCTTATAATGTGCGATAAATATTCTTGCTTTTATAATTCATCTAACAATAATTACTCCTTAAGATTAAAACGATGCAATTAACTCAAGACACATGTCTATTTTGCAATTGGTAGGCTTATTATCCAGGATAATTATTTTTTGCACTGTCTTCATTTATTGTGGCGATTAATGAATTTAATATGTAGAAAGTGCAGTACACTTATTTCTTTCCTTGTGAGATACATGTTATCTATTATTCGCCAAAAAATAGAAAAAGATTATCTACATAATAATAGAAAGACGAAGATTTAATAATATTGAAAGATCACCTCATGTAATTAACAAATTAATCATCGAACACTTAATTACTTAATACGCTCCCATAATCAATATCTTCCTTTTAATGTTAAAAGCAAAAGGTATTTACAATGATCGCCGCTCGGTTTATAAATATAATTAAAGAGTTAAAAAGCCGGTCCGATCGGTCTTAGCGATGTATGTATAGTTTGAAGAAGCCGATATTGGATTTCAAGTTAATTATATGATAATCTTGAAAAAGTATGTAGCCTCGAATTAACTTACTAGTGAATTAAGCGCCAGATAACTTACTCTCTACTGCTAACTGAAACAGTTATTGCAAGTAGTTAATAGAGCAGTAACGATTTTGTGATTGCTTTTATAAACGTTTCGCAAGTTGGTAGTATTGTAGCCATAATTGGTATTATCGATCTATTAAAAATAAGGGTAATTACTTTAGGATGAACGCTGGGAAAGAAGGGCGTACTCTTTAGACGATGTTGGTACTTGATACAGTATTTTTTACATACACTATGAATTTTAACTCATCATTAGGATATAATGTAACTGGAATACATGCTTGTCTAGCGAACAGAAGCTGTAGCTTCAAATCCTACCGTGAAATTCACAAACTAATTAAAATTACATATTTAACGTTGGTAATACCTAGGAAATTAAATTCTTATGATAATACTTTGAATAGGCTCAATAAAAAAATCTATATAATCTATTAGACTTAAGAAGGACGTACGGAAAAGAAAGATATACCATAACAGTAGATAAAAGTTGCCTAATGTTATAAACGTTTAATTTTCACTAGAGGTTGTGAGGATTTTATTTCGTATACAGGATCCGTCAGTGAAGCGGAAAAAATTTAGTACCGCTTTATTTAAATCAAAATAATTTTAATATAAATATTTTAACAGTTTTCGAAGAAGATATGTCATTTTACTTTTTGAAAATAACATTTGACACATAGATTACGATTCATCCAGTCTGAAACTTTCTGCAATTTTAGTTCCGCCAAAATCTGCGATCACCCGATATATAACTTCATTATAAGCGAACCCAAAATAAAAAACTCACATGCAGGTAGATCCGGAACCCTTACGACATCTTAATTTTTGGACATAATATGATTCGGAAAAAGTTCTCCTAAAGCAGTAATACACACACGAGTTGTATGCCTTAAAAGTATTGCGACTATTTTGTATGTAGCGTTTCCTAGACTGTTAAAAAGAAAAAAACTGTGAGACCTAGGCTATGCAACAGTTTATCATTTAACTGTGCGTTTTCAGTACTCCAAAATCGACTCTTTTATTTATTTATGCATGCACTCAGGTGAAAACTTACTGCATTTGACATGAACATATGCTGGATTAAGTTTTTATTACCTTTCAAACGCTGTCTTGACATAAATTCATGCGAGCAGTCGGCATCTTTTAATTTCTGAACGATTTGAATTTCATGGGGATGAAAACTTAAGTCCTTGGGTGTGATTCGACGAATCAATGGTTCACTAATAGCTCAGTAGGAGTGCAAAGGCGTACTTAAAAGTTTTGAAACGCGTATATTTGTACGGCTTATATTTTTGCTAAGAAAACTTACCAAACTCGTGATTAAGCATACAAGCGGTTCCGCTTTTGTGCGGGGTTGCATTATCACATCTGGCATTAGCCGTTTAATTAGAATTAGTGAAAAATAAACACTTTATCGCTATTTTTACACCTTGTAAGACTACGGTATATCATCAGGATGTCGGTTAATTGATCAAAATTTCATGCCGTAAGAGAAAAGTTATTCTCAAGCATGCATTACAGTACAAACATGAAAAAATATTTAAGTGAAAAGGTAGAAAAAATTGCATCGGAAATGAGTATCTCATAGTCCTAACATAGACTGAAAACTGAATATCTGTTTGACTTAATTTTTATGTTGAATAGGAACAGGTTCACCATTTACCTTACTTAATCAACTACCGCTTCGGCACCTATAAAATATAACACATGGGCTGAAAAGTCCCGGGCCTAACAAAGAAAACATGTTTTTTTTTGGTTCAAAATTAGCTTTATTCATCAACGTAATCTCCATCAAGAGCAACGCAATCATTCCAGCGCCGCTCTAACATTTCAATACCACTTTTGTAGAACGATTTATCTGTTGCCTCAAAATAGGCCTCAGTTTCAGCATAACCTCTTCATTCGTGCGAAATTTGTTACCGGCGAGTATTTTTTTGAGGTCTGCGAACAGCCAGTAGGCGCTGGGAGCGAAATCTGGCGAATACGGTGAATGTGGGAGCAATTCGAAGTTCAATTCATGTAGTTTTTCCATTGTTTTGATTGACTTGTGACACGGTGCGTTGTCTTGATGAAACAAATTTTTTTTCTTTGCCATATGCGGTCGTTTCTTTGCAATTTCGGTGTTCAAACGCTCCGATAACGCTATATAATATTCACTGTTGATGGTATTTCGTTTCTCAAGATAGTCGATGAATATTACACCACGCACATCTCAAAATACCGAGGCCATAACCTTTCCAGCTGATTGTTGTGCTTTCCGACGCTTTGGACGAGGTTCACCAGTTGCTGTCCACTCAGATGACGATCGTTTTGATACCGGAGTGAAGTGATGGATCCATGTTTCATTCATTGTCACATATCGACGCAAAAATTCCGGTTTGTTACGTTTAAACATGGCCAAACACTGCTCAGAATCATCAACACGTTCTTGTTTTTGATCAACAGTGACCAAACGCGGCATCCACTTTGAACAGAGCTTTCTCATAGTCAAATGCTCATGCAATATAAAGCCAATACGTTCTTTTGATATCTTTACGATGTCAGCTAACTCACGCAACTTCACTTTTCGATCATTCAAAACGATTTTGTGGATTTTTTTGATGTTTTCTGGTGTTATCGCCTCATTTGGACGTCCACTGCGTTCTGCATCATCGGTGTCTCTACGACGACGTTTGAAATCAGCAAACCAACGTTTTATTGTTGTTTCTGATGGAGCGGACTCCCCATAACACTTTTCATGCCACTGCTTCGCTTGAACGGTATGTTTTCCCATCAAGAAGCAGTGTAAAATTAAAACACGAAATTGTTTTTGATCCATTGTTTTGAAAATAACAAAAGTAGCGTGACTCTTAGCACAATAACTCACAAACTAATGAATAGAATATCATGAAATTTTAACAGCTGTCTTTTGAAAGGTTAGTACTAACTGAGAGAAAGGTGACTGCAATAAAACTAGCGTCATCTATGTGTTAGGCCCGGGACTTTTCAGCCCGTGTGTTATATACACTCACCAAGAAGATACCTGGTCGGAAAGCATTACAAGCATCTGTACCGTTTGTATGGGGAAAATGAAAAACAGTATGGAATCAGAATTGGACAACAAAAGATCGTGGTTAACTGTAGACGAAGTCACGGACTGCAAAAATAAGAATGTTATAGTATGGATACTGGAACCTTTTACACCACTGCGCTCATTTCTACTAGCTACTAAACGATTACAAATATGTACTACTGAAGCAATTATAAGAGTGGCGTTAAATGCAGAAATTTCACCTTTCAAGAAATCAAATATTAATGTTGCTGGTAACACAACCATGCCTTTTGTTGGCTGTTGTCCTAAAGAAGAGTGTGATAATTTATAACTAACATGTAAATCACGCGCGTTACATCTTATAAATGAAGGAAAGTGAAGGTGTTATTCAGGTGTAAATAGGTTAATAGCAGAAGAATTTGTAGGATTTGCAAGAACTATGGCAGAAAACAAAAGGGACAATCTTAGTCGATGAAACTAATTGAAGAGAAATGAAATGGGTCGGGTAAGAAATTTGAATATTGAAGAGAAAAACAATATAGGAAAACCGAAATATTCCCGGAGAGGTACAGTGAAGAAGCAAGCTAGACATGAAAGCTGAACATTCTGAAAACCCTATACTCCAACTAAGAGAACTGTATACTTTGTAACGAAAGTGGATTAAATAGTCTGAAGCAATCGAAATACTGCTCTAGGTAGGAAATTCCTCATTAATATGAAAAATGAATCACACGAAATTTACAAAGATGTCTTGACACATACGTACATAGGGTTCCATGTACGTATGTATATGCACGTGAGCTTAGACCGGTAGACACCGGTTATCTTTGGGAAGGGTGTTTGTATAATTAATTTTCATTAGTCACTGGGGTAAGGGAGCACGAAGGGGGGCGATGATTCAAGTTTCTGTGCTATTTACGCACCCCTGAAAACTAATAACCATCGGGTGCTTCTCAGCTTGGCGAAAATCCGTTTTAAAGGTTAGCGAAAACGAAGTCACCTCATAAAGTACGTGTATACTATAGGGTATAAGAGAGTTTCAAACTTCCGACATCATTCGATTTGTCAGTCTTTCTTATCCCATAAATGAAATTAAGGAGAGTATGTAATCAAAATAAATGAGTTAATGATATGTGAAAACATCTAAAACTGGAAACGTCAAAGATATTTCGAAATACTAAAATATAAAACATAGTGACAATGTGTAATCAATGATAATAAAAGTTACCATGAGGTGGAAATGCAATGAGTAAAATAGATCTTTTTAGCATCCAAAACTCAATTAAAAATTTATGCCTGAAGTAGTGTCATAGGGGCTGTAATATGGAAGGAGAATCGAAATAGATAACTACGTTTTTTTGTTAGAATTTTCGGGAGTTTCTTTCCCGAATTTTACTGCCTTTTTATCCAAATTACATTCTTTGAAAGCATCTTCAAGAGCAAGGGTAAACAGTTTAGGAGATATTGCGTCGCCTTGTCTCGCTCCCCTTTTAACACTAATTTTATCTATTACATGGTCATTTGTGATTTAAACTTGCAATGTAGCATTGTCGTATGTGTACTTTACGAAGTTCCCATATCTTGAATCAATTCTTGCGTGATCCATAGCTATTAAAATTGCTTTCACACAGCGCCACCTCATAGTTAGTCACCGAATGTTTCAACTTACCCTCGTATCTTAAAGAAATTTATTTTATTATATTTTCCGTACGTTTCAACTTAAGGAAATTAAAGAACCGCATTGAAGAAATTAATGGTGAGTTACGACGAAGAACGTGTTCAGAAATGTCTCAAAAATGATAGCCATTTAAAAGGCATTAAATTAATATTAATAGTAATAATTTATAATTCATGTTTACACATCTCTCAATAGCTTTCATCAATTACAGGAGGCATCAAGCGACCTGCGCCAATGGTATCTCGTAAGATGTTCAGTAACATTCACTATGGAGCGAATAAATCAATGGAAAATTTCGGCTCTGAAAGTCAATAGTTTAATAGCCAAGCGCCCTAAGTACTGCGCTATTAGTTCCACTGTCCATCACAGCAGTTAAATGTGTTAATAATAACTATGCATAAATCATATATTCCTTTTTGTCGTGTGCAGAACTGTGTATTATTGGCCTAATTACTAAAAATTTGTTCACTAGAAACATAATGATCCAGCAGATATCCCATTAACATTAGCTGGTAAACAAATATTCAGCCCTGTCTAAAGCCACAGAATATAAAAAAAAAATAACCAAGACCACTTGTTAAAATTAATTTTATTACAAAGAAAAGCAATATGTTGTAATAATTAATAGAAATGGCGACTAGTGTCTGTAACCATTCAAATGCTTTTCGGCTTTTGCTATTTTAATTCGCATTTAGGTAATTCTATACATTACTTTATGAAATGTTAAAATAATAACTGTAAAAATTGGTAGTAAACAGCATACGTAGGAACGCGTATAAATGCCATGACCTTTGTAATCTTGTATTGGGATCTGAAGGATTGATGGAATTATTGTCTAATATGTCCGTCTTAATTAAAATAGCTCCACATTAACGGTTATTACGAATTCCATTAACTAATCATATTTTGAAGATGGCCGGGAAACGTCCCAAAATATTTTTAAAATGTTGTTAAGTCGTCTGGAGAGATTTTCATAATAATCCAATTAAGTCAACAGACGATGCTTTCGAAATTAAAATCGAAACGACACGGAGACAGGTTGCCGGAGTAATTATCAAGTAAAATGTTTCAACAAAACCGGATTAGTAGATTCCTTGGTTAAATTTAATCTTAACGAGGTTACCACATAAAGCGAAACTTCGATTATTGAAAAGCTGGTTATAATATACATATGTAGTTCTATGCAAATGCTTTCTAAAGCGTAATGATTACTCACGGGTTAAATTATGTATTGAAAATGGGAAAAATAAATTATCATATTTACATAAGTGGCTCGGTACTGCGATCGGAATTTGGAAGTATTTATGCATTAAAAATATCTTACTTAATTCGAATGAAAACAGGCATTCGCAATACATTAATAAAATTACTTCCTTATATTGCACTACACTGACATGAGACTATTTTAATACTATTTTGAAGACAAGTATAATTTAACAAATCCCTGATTTGGCGTAGTATTTAAATAGATATAGTATTTTAAAAAAATGTGCTTCTTATTAAGTTGACTAGGCACTAAAGTAATACGTTGTAATTAAATAATAATAATAAATTACTCAAGAATTACGGAAACAGCTGGAATTAAAAGTACTGCGATAAGGTCTACCTCAGAGCAAAATAGGATTTTCATGGATGTAATGCATATTTTTGACGAGCCACCGAATTGTTAAAATTGCTACGAACAAGTCGATAAGTTGTATTGGATTTCCAAGACTACGACATAAAATAAATTAGAACTAAAAAAACAATGCAATTGACCAAGTTCGCTACCAATTCCCCATTTTCAACATTATATCGTATCTCTGGCAAAAGTGATGTTCTTGACATACACGCTATAAAGCTTCAACTCGACAGAATTTGGCGGAGGACCTCCTGACCGGCTGAGGCCACGCTTTGACAAGTCGCCATTGCCCGTTCATTTTCTTGACGGGGTACTCTTAAATGACATTGCCTGGGCTCTCATGAAGTTTAGATCCGCCCCTGGTTTTAAGTCTAACCTAGAAATAGCGGATTACATTCTCCAAGGTATATTTTTTTTCTTTGGTGACTAAGATTTGATATATGCTTCTAACTAATATTGGTATGATAATGTCAAGTATGAAACCCATTTTTGCCTATGAGTTATGTTTAAATTGCATTCACTATGGTGGCGAACAATTTTCTTGGAAACAAAAGAACCTTCATTTACAAAGATCTAGTGAAATCAATGTTTCAAAAAAACATGAGCGTAAAACTTCGTTTCCTTGATAGGTTACCCTAAAATTTAGATGCTGTAAGCAATGAACAAGGCGAGAAATTTCGTCAAGATTTAAAAACCATGGAAACTCGATACCAAGGAAGATGTGATTCTCATATGATTGCCGACTACTGTTGGAGTGTTCAAAGGGACTGCCAAACCAAAATACACAACATAAGGTGCAGTAAACAGAAATTTATTCCCTAATTATTGTTTGTGCTTTACAAATATTCTCGTAATTTTTCATTCATCAATTGTAGTAACAATCAGAGAATTTGAATTTCTTATAGAATATTTGGAAAAGTTAGTAATATGAGTACTCATAATTGTAATAATTATTACATTGCGAAGTATTTTTAAGTAATGTTAAAATAAATATTTTTGAGGTAAACGATATAAAAAATTCTTCCATTCTTAACCACACATACAGCCTTCTCACTGGTAAAGTGATGTAAATACGGTACCAAAGGAGGAGCTATCATTTAAACTGGAAATAAAATCAGAGGTGTGGCTAACATAAAAGTATTTCGTAATTAAATAGAAAACATAAAGACTATAATATTTAAAACTTAAGTAAAAGTAAGAAGAAATAATTTGGCATTGTTTTTTTAAAAGTTAAGGCGGATTCAATTTCAAAAATTTCTTTACTGAAAATTAAATGACCGATTTCATGCTTCCTGAAATCCAGGTGTTGTACACCGGACTCTAAGATAGTTTCCGATCATTGGGGAATGTAAATATGACACAGAATAACAATGAAGTTACAAGTAGCAACTGTATAAAAATTTAAAAACGAAAAGAAATGTGTAACGGAGAAAACACGTTAAGAAGAAAATTTCTCTTTGTAGCTTATTAGTGTTTGGTTGGGCACGCACGTGTAATATTTATCAATAACTACATTTTTGATAACGAATTGCTCTTGTTTGAATACTATTAATATTAACAGTCGCTCATGCACAGCATTATTGTGTTGCAAATACAAAAATTGTTTCAAGGAATACCATCTGTTGGTCAATTTGTATCACCGTTGGCAACACTGCATATATGCATGTATATTCTTTCAATAACCTGTACTGGTTATTGGGGACTGGAATAACTAAAAGTGTATCTATCAAGAGATAAATTTAATTTAGCACGGCGAAAAACGTTAATGTTTTCTTATGAAATATAAATGATCCCTATAGAATTAAGTCTATATACATTCTCTTCACGCCTGGAATTAGAAATTAGTGAAGTATGAATACATCCAGTACTGATTGTGAATGTTTAATCAATTAGAAACAGCTTAAGGTGGGCACCGCTTTGATTTCATTTGAATCGTTCCAGATATGCATTCCGATATTTTAAGATACTCTTTCATTTCGGCTAAGACAAATTATTATAGCACCTTTGTACGTGTTTCTTTAGTTGTTTTTCTGTAACAAACTCTGATCAACTTCATATTATATGTAGTACACCGTTAATATAGTTCTAGGAAGTATACATAGTTGTAACGTTTATCAATGATTTTAATTAATACTTAGGTACAATGAAAACTCGTTCTTATTAGCTATTATAAAACTTCAAAATACTATAGACAACAACAGGTAAGGGCCTTTTATTCTTATCTAGCACGTAAATAATATTCTAATTACTTATCGTGTATATACATACTATACGAAATTACAGTTACTGTATATTTATAAGTGAATGCGCTTTTATGTCGACTTCTTGGTAGATAATTGTTAAATATGTTGGTTCGTGAAGAACTATGAAACTACGCTTATGTAGTTTTATCTATATGAGAGCTGGTGCAATAGATTTTATTCAAGATTAGAATTCTCTTGGGTTGTTCAGCAAGAATAGTTAATAAGGAAAATAATGTATACTGATTCTTACAAAGTTTCTATATTTGTACTAAATACACATTTCGTGTTCAACTTATGTGCATTTCCAATAGTTAAATTACTCAGTTAAGTGAACTTAGCTCGAAAATTTGTAAAAAACGGAGTATTCGTTATTTTATTTTATATTCGTCATTTTATCAAGGTTAGAAGATAAATTCGATGATTATTTTAATATTATATACATATGTTGCACAATATTCGCAATGATTAATACATTAACACTTTGTTCACCAACACTTCTGAAAAAATTATCTTTGATTTAACAATTCGATTTATTGGCGTAAAAGGGCTGCCTCCGAATTATGCCGTTGATAAGTAATGCTTGCAAAATTTAATAAGGGTGGCAGAGATAATTACCAGAAAAAGGTCTCAAATTGCTGCAAATTTACTGATCACATAGAAAATTACGTTTCTCGGCGAAGCGAATGACCAGACTCTAAACATATATACTAGATACCAACCTATAAATGTTCACTAAGAGGTAGGTAATGTACGAGGGCGGATTTCTATGCTGTACTCCTGACGCCTTACAGTAAAACAACAGTGGCATTATATTTTTCATTTCTTGACATAGTCTCCCTCTACACTAATGCACTTGGTCCATCGGTGCTCCAACATCTCAACAGCCTCCTGGAAAAAGATTTGTCTGACCTCTGTAAACCACCTGTCTATAGCTTGCATCACTTCATAGTTACTGGAAAATTTTGCCGCACATAAGATTTCTTTTAATTTGGGCACTAGAGGCCAGATCCGGCGAATATGGCGAGTGGTTCACTAATTCAAAGCCTGGTTAGTATATAGCCGCCATAACAATACCAGATGTATGGCTAGGAGCATTATCCTGATGGAACAGCACACCGTGCTTTAACTGGTGTCTTGCAATTTAGAAATCAATTGTGTGTAGTAGACCTCTGTAAGGCTCTGTCCCTTTTGCAAATAGTCAGTCAGGATGATACCTTGAGAACAAAGATAGCAAAACGTTCCCAGCAGACGGTACGCCCTTAAATTTGCGCGGAGAAGAATTTATGTAATTTTTTGGTTTACTTAACATTTTAGTTAATACCAGGCGCTAATATAGGCGTCCATAATATTATTACACCATTTTACTGTGTAATAAGCTTCGTCTATAACTAAATTGGTTCTTGTTTGTATTTCGTTTTCATTGTTATAATTTAGTTTCATCTACTAGGTCTTATAGTTCCCATTATTGGTATCTTTTCCAATCTGTGGTCTTGTACAACCACCCTTCTTGATTGCGGTTTATGCAGATTGTTTGAATTTCACTTAAAAGTACGTTATTAAATGACTATTTGCTAAGGTCAAGGAGTCGAAAACTAGCCATGATGAGATAATCGAAAAATAAAAAGTCGAACTGCTGAATCTCAAGTGACTATTTTATACAAAACCTCTGTGATTAAAATTGAGTATAATGTTGTTTCTGATCCCCAGTTATTTTGGTGTAAATGTAAAATAGTTGAGGAACACCTCGAATTTTTAGTCTGAATGTGCGACCTTTGATAATTGAGGTAATCGTTGATAGTTTTGCTCAACTTTTTTCTCTCATTAATTAAATGGGTAAGTAATTTTGTCCCAAACTTCGACGTTCTTCTCTGCTACATTACCATTTACTTAGTATTATAGTTATTTCTTAAAATAATAGAGAGCATAAATATAACATAATAGATGATACTGCCTAAGCAATTGTATCGAAGTATTTATCGAACCGTTATTTCTTCTCTTACTTCGTTAACGCTATATTTTCCAAGGTGGTTGAATAAATCATTAGTTATTTTTTAAATATGTGATGATAGCGGGCTCTTATATATGACTCAACTGGGATTATATAAAGAGGAAAGTGATATTATCGTCAATGGGGGGAAGTTTGTGTACCATTATGTAATTTGTCACACTTTAAGTTCAAAGAAACAGTGGTAACAATTATATGCACAGTAAAATGAGTTCTGTGCTTCTAGGCACTTTTATATGGCAACTTGATACAATAAGTTTTTCCATTTGTAAAATTAAAGACATAACATTTTAATGGAATATGCCGTCCTGAGATTTTAAACGTAATAGTGGAAAACATGTTGCTGCTTTACGGATAAAAAAACTTTTGAAATCGCAAACCCCTGAAAAATGCGTTGAAACGTATTTACTTGCTGGTATATACATGTATCCACTACGTTTCATTTTAGTTTGGGGATACATTTATTCTACAAAGCTTAGCGTCGTTGCGGATACGAAAATCATATGTACATACATACGTACTTGTGTTGTGTATATGTGCACTCTTTGTTGATGATTTTCAATGCCGTAAACAGAAAAATGTGTACCTATATGTTAGTTATGTTTACATATGTATTTTTTGCACGTACATAATTCGTATGTTCGAAGGCAAAAAAAATTTCGGAATGAAAAGTATACACTGGCATACGATACAACTTTAACATTTAACCGGATTCAGTAGTAGTCCATTTTCCTGTAGTGAAGGGACTGACAGAGTATTTTAGAGAGAAAAAGGTGATATATAGGATATTAAAAAAATTGCAAATCTATTTCTACAAATTACTTAGTTCACTTTCATCAGGAAGAATGTTGCTGGTGCACCCGTCCCATATACTGAGTATTTGAACTATTGACTACATGATTCGAAACCACCCATACATGATCTTCAAGATACTTTACGTATAGAAATCTTACAGATAAAATTTATGGTTCAATTAAATTTCTTTGCTCACACCAAACAGTTAATGAAAACATATGGTGATTAGTATGCATTTTAATTAAAATTTCATTAATCCGGGAATTATAATTGCAGTAATTAAATATTTCATTTTTTTGTAAAACATAACTTAGTGACAAAAATGTAATTTAAAAATTGAAATACTTGTATGCGTTTATTGATTGTTCTACGACAAAAGTTTCCAGGTTTTAATTTTAATGAATTAATTCTTTCAACATCTACAAGTATTTTTCAACGGCAACCGTCACTCGGAATTTTTTCAGCGTACTCACGTACTACAGCCACAGAAATTTTATTAATTTGATCATAAACTAGGACCATATCCATATTTATGATAATGCTGGATTTACGTTCCACTAAATAAATTACAAGATAAAGCTTGTGAATCTGCACATATGCCCGGAACTAATGGAAAGCATTTTTAAATCTGGTTACCTCTATCTGTTATTTACTCTTATAACTTTTGGATTCGTTTGTATTTGTAGTTGAAAAATCTAACTTTCAAAAATAGCTTTTAATTTTTGCTTGAAGCTAGAGTAGAGAGCAGCTAAAAGCCAATAAAAGGTAAGTAGGTCTTTGGTTTTCTATTTCTACTGTAGAATAGGCTTAATTCTTCTCGTCCTAAATGTTGTTTGTTTTCCTATCAATCAAGTTGGTTCGTAAAGTATCGGCTTTATTTTCTAGAAATTCTAACATTGAGACAAATAGATTTAGCAATTATTTTTACTGTTTTATTACCACCGGATTTTTGTCTACCGCACACAAAAATGATTAAATCCTTCATCGTTTTATTCACATATTTGATGTGTTTGCACCTTCTTTGTTTCTCTTTCCTTCTCTCATTCTTTTCAACTTTCTTTCTATTTCACGTCCCCCCCTCCTCCCTATCATTTTTTTTCTTTTTATCTCTTTTCTTCTTCTTATTTTTCTTTCTCCTCTTACTCTTATTCCTTTTATATATATATATATATATATATATATATATATATATATATATATCATAATGACACGGTCCAATTCCGGAAGAACTTCGTTTATTACTAACTCTGGCCGTGGAAGCCTACGTATTCATTTCAAAAGTAACCATGTTTGGTAATAAATTCATTTTGTTGTTTATACATGTCTTGGTTTTATGAGCTATTGGAGGTTGATAGAAAACAGGCCTTGTGTAATAGCATGTTTCCTGCGATCTCTCTTTTCGCTATAAACAAGGTGATTTAAAAAGAAACAATTTTATTCTCCAAAGTGATCTACTAAATTGCCAGACTTTATTGAAATCGGTAATTATACTTTCGAAGATTTACGGGCGCGTCTTCTTACGGTGTCTTATGTGGCATTATTTTTGGGTGTAGCTACTTTTACCTATCCACATACGTCGTAATAATTTTCTCTACTTATGTGTCTTCATGATTTGGATATTACTAATGTAATTCCTTAGAATGTTGATTAAATTTGACGTGAGAACATATTAGCGCTGATATTAGCAAAAGAATATAAAAAGGATATAAAAACAACAGCAATATGTTTCGGCTTTTAGAATACAGATTATTATTATAAAATAAGTACAACTTCGTAACGCTAACAATGATCTTAACACGTTATCATCTTTTATAAATGATAACAATAAACATATATTTTTCTGAAGGTTGCTATTCGTTGCTACTATCAGTATAAAAAAGGAAATCACCTCACTGTTGTTATAGGCATGTTGCCAATAAAAGGGTATTTTTCAACGCCATCATATGGTGTACCAGGAGTTCCTCAAGGAAGTATTGTTCGCCTAACTTTTTTTATAATGTACGTGAATGATCTTTAATTCATGTTGACTATTTGCATTGTGCCCTAAAATGCAGATATTATACGAATTGTGGCTCAGAGTGATATTGTTTTTGGTTTGCTTGTATCTATTGGTGTTATTGGTAGAATGGCGCGCTAGTGTGAAGAGAATGGATTGATGTCGAATAGTTCAAAAGCAGAATTTATAAGCTTATACCCGTCCACGGATAACTTCAGGTAATACCCTACATATTAAATGTAAAGGAAAGTCTCTTCCTGAATAACAAACCTCCAATTATTCGAGGTTACTGTTAGATGCTAGTTTAGAATGGTAAGAACATTGTTGGACCTTGAGTAATAAACTTTATTTTGCTTGATATCGAAGTAGAAATTCGAAAGTTGTGATAAAAGGAGCTTGCTATGATTTAAATGTACTGCAGCACAGAAGTAGCTTTTATAAGAAAAGGCCACATTATGAAACTCCGGTCTAATACTAAATAAATTAGTACAAAATATACTAATTTAAAGTGCGTGTGACAGTGTACATTACAATGGAAGACAGTTATTACATGTTTAAATAGATTGCCTGATGATATTGAAAATATTCCTGAATTTAGATAATTTAAGAGACGTACAAAATTATTTTTAGAGCGCAGTTTTTCTGTAACTCTTCTATACTTCTAGTTTGCATTGTATTTGTGTATATCCTTCTATGTTCTCGTTTATTTCTGTTATATACCAACTTTTATGATCTGTTATTTAGACTTTTATCTATATTTTGAAATGATTGATAATTTGATTTTTACGAAGGATTACGCACAATAAATATTACTATCATTATTTCTAGTAACGTATTTCGTATAATATCTGATATAGCCTCCAACAAATATACATGTTTTCTTTGTCATTAAAAATGTATTGCCTTCTTTTCAATTAAATCTTTGTAGTTTTCTCAAGAAGGTCTTAGACTTATGAGCTGTATAAGATAAACAAATAAAGTATATGGATTATTGTATATACTTATGCCGTACTTGAGACAATGAAGTCGCTAGCATCCTTTTCGTCTAGTTGGTATTTAAATTTAAGTGTCTCAAATAAGGTTAGATTAGATCCCGTATTGAACATTAATTTTCGTTGGGAGGTAGATTTTCGAGAAGAGTTCTACGAAAATAATCGTAAGATAATTGTACATCATTTGGGTGTGTATTTGATTTTTTGCTCTGTCATTGTATTCCTTACAGCAACTCATAATTCTATGTTTATGTTTGTAGGAGAAAAAGAAACGGAACTTCTAGATTAAAGCTGGCTTTTAAGTATTTATGGATGTCGTTATCGTGGGGATAAGTGGCAGCATTATTTGCACAATACACCTTAAATTTCTTACTTCGTATAACATGCATCTACATTGATGGAGAGAAACCGATTTATGCTAAATATAAAATGAATTTAAAATGCAGGAGGATTGAAATTTTTATAAAAAGTATCGTTGCTTTATGTTCTTTGAGGTTTAAACGATTTATTCTTTCCTTTATTAATACATCTTTTATTTTTAAGTCAATTTTGAGATCCTACTATTAAACTGTCGATATGGATTCCCCAGTAGGCAATTTGGTTTAATATAGCCCCTAACCTATACATCTCTATAAGGATATCCATCAGCTTTTCACGCGACGAAAGAGCAAGACAAGTGTACTGTTTCATTAAGTCCAGAAATCAAGGGGTGGGACAAATTACTACACGCCATGAGAGGCTAATCAGCAAGCTGAAGGCGCTGAATACCACTCAATTGAAAAAACAATTTACCGAGCTGTTGTGATGTACTTGCTACTCCTTTTTATTACAGACAGGAGTTTTTAAAAATTAACTAAAAAAATATTGTGTTTGTAGTTGTGTACTCTTGTCTTTTACATTTATATGCGTTAATCTTTTCATGTTGGTTTTACTTATGTATTTGTTCATACATTTTATATTTCATTTATACACTCACATTTCCTTATCTATTTATATTTGGTATTTATTAGCATCTTCTATTCTAATCCTATTTTAGTTTTTTTACTATTAAAGGTTGAAAACGTATATACATTTAGATGTACAGTAACAAACTTGAAAATAGAAATCAATTGAAAACTTAGGTAACAAACGAACTACTTCCGGAATTGGACCGTGCCTTGATGAGATATATAAAAATGAAATAAGATTAAGGGGAGAAAAGAATAAGAAAAGGGAGGTGAAAAAAGAAAAGGTGAAAAGAGGAAGAGAAGGAAAGAGATTCAGAAAGGGGGGCGTGGGAGAAGAAAGAAAGAAAAAGGAAAAAAGAAGGAGAAGAAAAGAGAAAGGTGGGATCCCTGTTTCTCCTGAGGAAGCCAACTACAACGGAGGCGAAAAGTCGAGATCCCACCTTTTTCTTTTCTTCTCTTTCTTTTTTCCTTTTTCTTTCTTTCCCCCCCTTTTTTCTGTCTCTCTTTGCTTCTCTTACTCTTTTCACCTTTTCTTCTCTTTCTTTTTTCCTTTTTCTTTCTTTCTTTTTTCCTTTTTCTTTCTTTCTTTCTCCCCTTCTTTTCTATCTCTCTTTCCTTCTCTTACTTTTTTCACCGCCCCCATTTTTTTCATTTTTTCTTCTTCCTATCTCTTTTTCTTTTTTTCTTTCTTTCTCCTCTTAATCATATTTCATTTCTATAAATCACATCATGACGCGGTTCAATTCCGGCAGTAGTTCGTTTATTAGAAATCAATTATTTAAAATTGATAGCGCTAGAGTTGCAATTGTGCGATTCATCGAGGAGTTCAAGGGCTTATATTAGCACCCGTACTGAATTTAATATATGTCAATAATAGCCACCGATGAAGAACCAATCATCGGATTGCTACTTTTGGAATTCTATAGGGATATAACTTAGTGCTGATACCAGTCTTTGAAGTCTATTGACGGCTCGAAAAGCCTTGTATTATAAATGATTACTTATTGGAAATAACACAAAATTTTTGCTACCAGTTTCTTCTCAATAGAACTGTATTAAATCACAGAAAAATATAGGACTAGATAGAGAACAAGGTTGGGAACAATAGAGTAAGCCTAAATGTAATGTAATATTGCTTACTCATAGGAAGAGTATATTCCGTACCTATGTTATGTCAGCTAGTCTCGGTAAACATGACACTCAATAAAATGCTTAATTTTATTCTGCACATATTAACATATTTTAAGAGGATAAATGCCATATGTATCTTGTTTACATCCTTGGTAATGGGTTGGAGAAAACTGCTATTCTATATGTATTATGCATGAAAATAACCTAGAACCATTCAAGGCGGATTTATAGGATATCTATGGTGTCAGACTACCAGAATAACTTTGTTATACAATTATCTTATCACATTTGTAATTTATTGCGTTAAATAAACAAGTCTACTATTACTATTACCCCGTGGTCCCGTAGCAAGATGACATTCTGACTGCAATAGCTTTTGTGGGTTCCAATTCCGATGATGATATAGTAGTAGTATATTTCTGGTGTGTGCTTTTAACTCACCATTCAGCACTGGAAAAATAATTGAAAGCGCTTCCCTCTATACGACGAATTGATGGTGTAACATAGTTATGGAAAACTATATATAAAAAATTTTACTTGATAAAATAGTTTAAAACTGTCTTTCTTAGTGTAGAAGGTGCACACGAGGGTTGTCTTCTAAGTTTTGTATATAGAGCTGGAATAAAGTAGTAAGTAGCTTTCAAAGACTTTACTGCTTTTGGCAGTATTCTCCACGAAGACTAATGTACCTTTACATGCGCTCGAACCAACTCTGGAAGCAGTTGCTCCACTCAACAATTGCATTTTTAAAGGAATCGAATGCTCCTTCTGACGACTAGAACTTTTGACCACGTAGCCCGATCTTGATTCTCTAAAAGGTAAACAAATCGTTAGGACTTAGGTCCAGACTGTGCGGAGAATTACCTGACAATTCGGCGTTTTGTTACGTTCAAAATTCATTTGTTTTACGTGCTGTGCGCGAACGTGTATTGCTTTGGTAGGGAATGAGTCGTCGTTCAGGTTAGTTTTTGTGAAGCTCAGCGATGCAAATATCTTCTCAGAAACACTTCGAAAGCGAATGATTTTTGCTGGCTCGAGTGAGTAAATCCAAGATTCATCACCACGGACGATATTGTACACGTTTTTAGAGTTTCCGTCGTTGAAGCTGTCGAGTGTTTCTTGACACCAATTTATTCTAGCTACTTTCTGTCTGTCAACAGATACAGCACTTTTTTTTTACACAATTCTTCATGCAACATTTTTTGGTTGAGCTCTTTGAAATTCCCAATGACGTCTCAATCCCGGGATATGTCACATGTCGATCTTCGTCGATGATCTTGCGCAGAGGATCGACGTTTTACAGAGTGACTGCCGTTGTTGGTACACCTGCTCTTGGTGCTGTGGTGCTTCATTACCGGAAACAGAAACCAACGCGGCTAAATATTTCTATTGAAGCAATTCTATATGAAAATCAGAAAGAATTATTATGTTCTCGGTTTAATTTCATGTTCCAACTGGTGCATTAACTTTGACAGTTCGTTGTAGCTACAACGCTACACGTATCACATAGAAACTTTGGATTTAGGTTAACTGCATAGAGGTTAATTTTTAGTACTAACATTTGATTGGAGTCGCCCTCTATGTCCGAGTATGCAAAATATAAAAGCCATTCCTCATACGGCGAGGGGATGAAGTAACAAAGCTATGAAATACTATATACACGAATTATTTGATCAAATATTTAAGAGAGCCTTTCTACGTGCAGAAGATGCATTTTCATGTTTTGTTTAAATTGATAATAAAATTCCTTACTTCTATTATCCTATGATTTTGATATTTTGGATTAGTTGATGCATAATATTTTCACCAGCCCACTGAATGATGCTGGTCATAGTAACAGTAACGCACTCTAGAAAGAAAATTGCTAATCAAGCTAGATTCTTAAAACAAATGCTACAAAATATATTCCAACATAACGAAGTTCGTCATTAGTGGATGTCACAATTTATCAGGTGCTAAGCTTAGCAACAATGAACACTTTGCATTAGCGAATAAAATAGAAACGACGAGCAAATAAACTCTAATGAATACTATCATTAATTGTCACCTTTTTTTCTAATTTAAATCCAGCGCGGATATCGCATGCACCTGTTGTGAAAGCAACAACGGGAAGACAGAGTCATTAGCGTTGACTTTATAAGGCCGAGATAGATGGAATTATTAAAACAGTCAATCAATAAGACGGTGTAGTACCTACACCGAGTTATCTATTTCGTATGTACGCCATGTCTACTTATCTCTAAGTAGAAGTGAGAAACAGGTAGATGTAGTAAAACAAGCGTAACGCAAAAGGGTAATTAATCATGTGACAATACGCACTGTTAGCGAGATCAATTATCTCGCTATTCGATAACGATATATAAAGCTTTAACAACATTCAGATAGCAGGCACACCCAGATATTTTAATCTTAAAGATACCGTAAATGCAACAAAAACCACCTATTCGAATCGAAAATTGTCATACCTACTTAACTGTAAGTACATACCTTACTTATCTACAATACGAATATAAATAGCAGGAATGTTATTTGAAATAAACTGTACTTTATGCTTATCATCGAGATTCCTAAAATAAAAAAAACCGCGTAGAGAAGTAAAGAGGTTTTGTAACAGATAAACGGATAATAAAGATTATTTCATCACACCTGAAAACACTAAAAGAGAACAGAAAATACAAAGCCATGTCATATATGGTAAGGTTCGTCATTACTTGGAACCAAAGGACCAAACCAAAATGGAATATGCTATTGGTGGCTCGTGGTCTGTAAAATAACTGTTACGAACTCTAATAATTATCGAAAATGTCTTTGTTTTTTTTATATTTGCATTTTTATTTATTATGTATGTATATCGTTTAATTCCATGTGTTTTAATATGTTGTTTGTTAACTCTGTTACATCGTCGTATATTGTACATTTGTATATATTGTCTTCAAATGAACATATATATATATATATATATATATATATATATATATATATATATATATATATATATATATGCTAACAAAAATACGGTATCAGAAAGGAATTTGCCTAAGATAGATTTTAAAATAATATAAATGCGCTAAAGCTGCAGAAATTAGCTCCGTACTTTACGGCATGTTGATTACGTAAGCCAGATGCTATAACAAAGATCATATATCGAGACCTGCTCACTCATCGAATGTCGGACTTGATTCAAGCTTGGGCTGTACCAACGCGCGATGTTTGGTACGTATTGGCAGGCCGATGTAGGCGGCCTTTTGTACAATAGGTGGTTTGCGATTTTCTCGCTATAGTAGTAAGGAACCTGTGGCAAAGGGCAAGCAAAGTATAATCTACGAACATACATATAAGCAAAGCAAAGTCTACGGACAAGTATTACACGCCCATTGAGACAATGCAAATATTATACTCACATTGATGTAAAGCAAGTTTACGGATAAATATTATATGCCCATTGAGGCAAGGCAAAGTCTACGGACAAATATTATACGCGCATATAAAGATGCGATGCAAAGCCTACGGGAAGCATAGGCATGGCAAATAAATTATAATACGAAAGTCATAAGGAAGACCTGGGTAGTCGGGAGTTGGGTTGTATTTACGATAGATGTTGATCGACTGTTAATCGCCAGTCACCCTACTAGGTCTTCCAGCTCTTAAAAAGAAGGTCCAAACAGAAACAAATATATAAGTGTGCAAAGCGTATAGCGAACATTTAAGGAAACCGCATCAAAATACTACTTCCATCGTTCGTTGAATTTGTATAGTCCGACGTTTCAGCAGTCTGTCTACTGCCGTCTTCAGGGGCGCCCTGAGAAGGCTTTGGCAAGCAACAGCCCTGGAAATAAAACGATGGAAATAGCCCTAACAACAACTGTAGTTATTATGAAAATCCATCGTCAACAATATCACGTCAAGAGATACTAAATAGAACTTAAATAGAACTAGAAATCTCCAACGAAAGTAAACATGCGCAAACATATCCATATATATATATATATATATATATATATATAGACGGGTAGTAATAACAAATTGTTTTATTTTATTTGATATACACAGAATAAATTGTATTTTTTTTTGTACGAGTTTCTTTAATATATGTATTAAACAGACACTGAGTGTAATTTACGAAACCTACCAAGCAGTTTATAAGACGCTAACAATAACTGAGGCGATATTGGAGAAATGTATATACTTGATAATAAATGATGTATGAAATGTACTTTGCCTCATTGAAAAGAAATAATTGAAAATGACGAATTAAGCTTGTCAAAAAGTATAGGGTGATTAATAATATCAATGAAGATAACGCCAACTTAACCATGACCATCTAGGGCGCCACTGATATACAGCGGTATGCTTGCAAAATTAGTTATTGGAGACTGATCCAGTTTAAACCTATGTTGGGCGTAAGATGTAGATGAATACCAATGTATATGTGATTGTAAGGTACTTGTTAGCAAATTCTTGCATAGTTTAAGATAAGCAAAGCTTTGCGTTATTGGGCATAAGTGTTGTCAGATCACGCGTGTATTCTCTATATCTATTTGCTTCACTTATCTTCTTCAATATAATTGCATCTGTTTTCTCAACTTCTAATAAAATGTTAAAAAATTTATAATTTTATTCCTCCCACTACAAAGCCGGGTTATTTCCTCATGGATCAATAAAGTTGAACGATTCCAAAATTTATCCTTAACCTCATAAGTATCCACTAGGGGGTCATTTATTCGAAGATTTATTAACATGATTTCTAAAAGTTGCTGCAGCATTTTTGCTGTTTTGAAGTGTTAAATATACAAAAAAAAAGAAAAAGTAGATGTTCGCTTGGAAGATAACTTCGATGTATCTAACATCGCTGAAATGTAAAAACAGTTATTGAGATAACTGTGTTGATACTTACTGAAGAAATTGTGTTCTTTTTTTTCAAAAAAGTTAATCAATCATACGAAAAATGAAAAAAAGACTTGTGAATTCTTAAAAATTCCGAAAGATCTAAGTAAGCCAAAACCATAGATACAATTTTTCTGCGTTTAATAATAAGAAGGGCATAGATATTTCAGAACGACTTGAACATAATTAGCGCATCCAGCTTGAGTTAGAACTAAGGATCAATTGATTATAAAGCCTTGCCGTCCAGGGCAGATTAGTCTGTATTTCTTTCTAGTTCGAAATAGTTGTGAACGTAATGTTTCTACACTAACGAACGTTACCTACTTGATTGAAATTACCTAACTAAGAATATATTTTGTAAGACTGCTAATACTGTAGAACGATTAGTGTTTTCTTTTATAACATTAATCCATAACCGACACATCAAAGAATATCGAGGTGAAACAGATACTACAAAACCGATAATGTATTGCAGTAATGAAGTGTATCTATATTTCAAATAAACACGCAAATACTAGAGTTCTGTTTTAATATTGACAGCGGTTAGATCATTGAAACATCGAATATAAATAAACTGTACAAAGTTCACTTAGGAAATATAAAAAGAAATCAATTATCGCGACTACAAACAGCTACATGCATTATTTATTCGTTTTTTTCTTTAATACCGCAATTGATTTGTTTAATATTATAGACAACTTTTATTGAAAACTTCCGTTATCCAATAAATATAACACCGATACCATTGCAATAAATCAATACAAAACATAAATTCAATATCTGGTTGTATCGAAATGCGATATCTCACCGTTACTGCCTATACGTATAGTTGCAGGAAATTAAATGTTAAAGTAGAATGGAACATGATATTTTGAAAGTTATAGGTATAAATATTAAGTATCAAATTATTGATAAATGCAATGCAGAAGTAGCAATTTAACGGAAGGTTATTTCAATTTATCGAATTACAAATATACAGTAAGATAAACATACTTACTATCACTAAGAGATCAAGTGAAATCGTTAGTCTTATTTACAACAAATAAATCAAGTAGTATTAAGGATAGTAAATTGTACATGTATGTATAGTGCAAATCTAAATATACCTGTCGATAAAATAGGTTGCTGTAACGTGAAAATGGGATAGATAGGTACAATGTTAAAAAAAGACATATGTTTGCTAGTTTCTCTTTTCTTTTAGTTCGTAAATACGAGGGTTGTCTTTTAAGTTTTGCATGCAGTGAATACAAGTGGGTCTCATATATTTACGAAAAATGTAACATGAAGAGCAAGGAATGAAACCAACATTTTTAACTAACCAGCACTCATAACAACATATATAACATATTAAATGAAAGCGATTTATTGTAAATGAAACTCGGTTAATTCAGTAATAATGAAAAGAAGATAACAAGTAGGCTATGCCCGTAAAAATCCTCCAAATGTGAGAAGTGTGCTAAAAGGAATGGAATTGGACGTATAGCTAGGAGGAAACCCTATGTGAGTAAGAAAAGTCTTAAAGCAAGACTAAAATATTGTCGAACACTCTATGTATGATTTTCTATATTGGAAAGACATATTATTTACTGAAGAAAGTAAATTTAACCTGTCTGGATCGGATAGGATGGTACGTGTTTGGAGAAAGCCGAATGAGAAATTAAAAGTTAAGAATTTACGCGTAACTCTAAAACACGGTGGAGGGTCAATCATGGCATGGAGATGTGTTTCTGCATTAGGGGTGGGTACTCTCCAGCTCGTGGAAGGTATTATGTACCAAAATATTTATTTGGCCATCCTTCGAAAAAATGTAAAACCTAGCACTGAAAAGTTAGGTAAATCGTTCAAATTTTATCAAGACAACAACCCGAAAGACAGAGCTTATAAAATTCGCAGCTGGCTATTGTACAATTGCCCTAAGCTAATAGAAACAGCTCCATAATCACCAGATTTAAATGTAATTGAAAATTTGTGGACCCAATTACAAATCGCAGTTACAAAACACAATATTGCAAAATATCGCCAAAATATTGCAAAAAATTGGTGAGATCAATCCCCAAATGCATTCAAGTTGTAAAAAAAAACAAGGGCTATGCCACAAAATATTAAGCAAACGTATTTTCGGTTTCCACCCTGAAGTTTATTACATATAATATTAGTAGCCTCCTTGTTATTTCATTTTTATTATTGTTCAATTAACCGAGTTTTATTTATAATAAATGTAGAAGTTCTTGACAGAAACCAACTCGGCGATGCATTCTTTTTGAGATACTTCGAATATTATAAAATATGATTGCGCGAATATGGTCTCGATTCAATTTCATTTAGATTAACTAAAGATGAAGGTAAATTTTTAATGCTGATATTTGATCAGTGACGCCCTCTATATCCCCGTATGCAAAACTTATGGACATTCCTTGTAATACGAAATAAATATGAAACCGGAGGTGTACCCTTTTTCATTACTGTAACATAATTTGAAACTACTTTCGATCTGTTAATTGCACCTCTTCAGGAATTTCTGTCGTCTGTTTGTTGAATGATATTTTACTCAATTACTTACAATTTTACTCATTTTCAAATTTAATCCTTTGTTTAAATTTTAAACAATAAAGCTGCTTTGTGCGCCATTGTCTATGTTCTACTTTGATTAAATTGATCATTTCGATTTGTATAATTGCTGCATCTAACAATGTTTCCTTAAAACAATTTGGTGAACGACTGACTACTGTTGTGGATTTTCTCGTTATGCAGACTTCCCAATTCTGATGTACTAATCTATGGTGTAATTTTTGAATTTGTGTTCTAAGTTACTGTGGACCTAATGTTCTTTCTTCAAGTAATTTAGGCAAAGACGTAATTGACTGGAGCAATTGCTTTTATCAAGTAATAACAAAAACTCCTCACACTGAGATGTATGATGATTAGATCGTTTTGGATTTGTTATTGCCTATTAAGGAAATAGAAAACCTCTAAAAATTGAAAAATGTTTACACATAAATAAATGCAATTTAATATTTACAATAGCCGCCTTTTGCCTGAATTACACTTCACATACACCTTGGCAATAAAGTATGCAAGTTAATTAGCATCAGCAACTACGTAACCCCTGTAATACTCTAAAGCACTCAGAAATTTTGAGTTGTGTCACATATACTGTCCATGTGGTACGTCGTAGTCCTGCAAGATACGCAAATAACGTTTATATCTTCATTTCTGGACGATTCCGAACTACCAACATCAGATACAGTAATGCAACATCACACAAAACAGATCCCCGTCAATACTTAATTATGGGTTTATACCTTTTGCCCTACCTTTCGCGAATATGTGGCTGTTATAAGCCAAATAATTTGAATTCATCGCTGCAGCTTGCTTGATTCCCCATTTTCATTGTCAAATTGTTGAATTGTATTGCATATTCCTACCAATTTTGTTTAATCTTTACTTTCTGATCAAAGCAACGGGTGTTGGGCACCCACACATCTTCTCAATCTTTCAGCTATTAGGCATTATTTTAAGTACAGAGATGGAATTACTGCGCCAATTTTCTTCCTATTGAAGGAATTTTAAAGCGATTTTGCAAACTTTGCAAATCTTTGATCAACATCTGCTATTTTTTAGGTATTTCGTATTTTTAACTTTTTGTAATAATACGAGGGCGAGTGAAAATTTGGCGACAATTTCGTCACGATGAATACATTGCTGACTTCAACTAAGTTTTATTCATTTTTTCCCAAATCTGTCAGATAGATAGGTTTTTACAATCGTCTAATATAAGATAATGTTGTGTTTATGTAAATATAAAGGAAACATTATGTTTTACGTAGAATATAGTTTTGTATAATTTGATGATACTAAACGTGCAGGTCCTTGATTTATAGTAGCTGCTTCAGAAATGGTTAATAAATTCCATTCCATTGTAAATTGCAACCGTCGAATAAAGATACGCGAGATAGAAAATCTAGTAAAGATTTCGATCGAAGGGGTCACAATATCAACACATATCATTTAAATATGAAAAAGCTAACCGTAAGATGGACGCCTCGTGTTGCTTACTACTGACCAAAAGCGAACCCGGGTTACAATTTCAAATGACTGTATGGCTCAAGTGAAATTCAAGAGAATATTTTATCGATTGTGACCGTATAATAAGAACTCTGGATACCCTACTCTACTTCAGAGACAAAAACAGAGTCAAAACAATGAATTTCTTATGATGAACACGCTTCAAGGTTTCTTTGATCAATACGGTTATCAATACAATCTTCTTGGATTTCAAATTAACTGAATTATGATATGCTGGTGTACTGATAGGTTCCGTTGCTGAAGAAACAAAAGCGACCGTATTTACCCATGAATTAATTGCCGGATTCATGCCCCCCAGTCAATTTTCAAACTTCAATAAATCTATATCACTATTTTCAGATTAATTATGTAAATTATTTGAAATATTTTTCATTTACTGAGGTTTTTTTCTTAGAATAAGATACGTATTACGAATAAAAACATGATTAGCCATGAATGCAACATTTATATAACTTAGATTATTTAGGATCTTAGTTAGTAACCGGTAGTAGTATGCGATGCGTCAAATGTGGAAATATATTTTATCTTTCGCAATCCAATTAGTTAACGCATGGGTATATGTGAGTTACTAGGCGTTTCCGATGTGTGTAATATTGGCGAGTATTAAATGAACATAATCATATGCGTAAAAGTTGATTCATGGGTTATTAAATTCTTTGTGGTGTATTTATACTGTGCGTCATACGGTTACAGTTAGTGACTGAATAGATAGTGGTTGGTCGTTTACATGTTTTAAACATGAACTAAATAAGGGTGAGGGTGGAAATAAATAATAAATAATGAGAGACAAGCGGATCGAAGAGGTCCGTTAGAAAACAGTATCAAAGAACCTACCTAAAACGATGCTTATGTTAGAAGTAAATGCCACGTTCCATGCACGCAATGTGTAATCGACATTTCCTTCGCAAGGGGTTTGCACACCCTTTGACTCATCGAAATTATGCCAAATTACATTAATGACTCAGTAGTTGGCAAAATGTAATAGAACAATTTCTTTTTGTTATACTACAGCATCTGAATGATATATATCGCAATATTTATTAATCAGTAAACATCGTGAACATTTACAACAATAGATATACCGATACTTAGTAAATTCAAGATAGGCGATTTCCGATTATCGAGAGGTCAGGGGATTATCCATCAAAGCAAGCATATCTCACGAAATACCTGTACTGCCGTAAAATTTGCAGTGAAATTTGAAGAATGATGAAAGTATTTTGTTAATAATATTTATACAATACTGTGAATGTTCAATTTACAAGTGCATAAAACGTGCCTTTATTAATTTTCAGATAAGTTTTATAAGCAACACCAATTTGAAGTTCTTTTAGCAGTTCTATTTCTTCTTAGATACCAGCCTTGCTGCAGGACTTTTCTGGCTTTTGTTATTGAAGAGTAATAAGAAATATTGCGATCAATACCAATGCTTTCTTTTTGCTCAATTAACGGTCTCAGAAATTCACATCCACGTGCAATAATGGAAATTACCGTATCCCTTTTTGATTTTCATAGTGCACATATTATACTTTGAGAAACCTTGAATATACGTGGAAGAATTAAATTTTAGTTAAAAGACAACATTGTGGTTGTATTCACATGTACTATTTTATTGTCTTTCTATCTGTGATATTATGCTAAAAACGAAATGTTCAGATAAATTTGGAGCAAGTTTGTTTTATTTTTTAGAGTGCTATTGTTTATATCAATTACGAGGCCGGTATGTGTGGCACAGATGTCAATGTGAACGTCACTATCAGAAATCGGAAAAGGCCTTGAATAGTTTGCAGTGTATTATAATGCATGCTAAGAAATTCATTCAGTGAAGTACTATAAATCCCTGCAGATGTTCTTTTATTAATGTAAGTTGTTACAATTTATTTTAGTATTCTTTAAAAATCAAAAGTGAAAGCTGAAATTGATAACTCCAGTCAGGAAATATTAATATCTTCAGATTTATATAAATATTATGGTATCTTGAAATCCTGTTGTATTATCATATACTCGGCGAAATTTATAGTTTCATATAATTTTACAGTTTTCCGTAACACAATGAAATAGTAGAGGTATTGTTTTGTCAAGGGTAGGGAAGTACCCTTAATAAAACGTACACATAAATACCAGCGACATTTACGTAGTTTCACAGCGTTAAGTAGACATTGCATGAAGTTAGGTATTGTCCTCCATTATAAGATTTTCTAAACTTGTCAAAAAGTTTACTTATTGTCAAATACGCATAACATTGGTATATACATTCTAGTTTCTAAATATGCCAAAAAGTAAATTGCTAAAGAAGTAGAAAATTAAGATAACTTAGAGAAAGATAGGCCCTTCAAGCTACGCCATAGCTAAGTTAAAAAAGAAATAGAGCTATGTCTCTCATCACTAAATTAACAATTATTTAAAATTGGATTATTCTTACAGTAAAAAATCGTGGTAAAAACAGACGTCAAAAACAGGCACGAAGGCAGATAATATCAATATTGCGGATAGCTTTTTCCAATAATGCAACCGCACAGCAAACAAAATTTGATTTAAATTTGTCAGTAGCTAAGACATGTACAACAAATTTTATCTGGCAGTAAACGTTTTTCATAGATACAAAGATTTCATAATCACCCTTAATGGAGAACTACAAGCAGCCAAGATTGAAGTTCTGGCGAGATCATATAGGATGGAAGAACATCATATTCTCTGACGAGAATAAATTTGTTGTTTCAACGTAATTTTCTCTTTGATTTACCTTTCATTGTAGTTTTGTATTAACTTTAAAGTACAGTTTGATGAGGATATTAAAAAAGCAAATATTGTATTTAAAAGTTCATGTGAAACTACAACTTCGCGGAGTGTATTGTAGTTTTCTTTGAAGTGGTTGGTATTTGGTGGGTTGTTTAGAATATTTCAACGTCGTAAGTGTAGAAAATGCATTACACTTTCAGAATTACGACGATAGTTTGAATAGGTTTCTATAGGTTATTGAGCTACAATGGTTTGTAGTCAATGAATTCTACTTCATAAAAATGAAAGGTAATTTGCTTTTTAAGCATGTACAAAACTAAATGGTCTATTACTAGAGAGACCGGATTATATGCAAAGTGGATATATTTTATTTTATTTATTTATTATATTTTACGTCTATACGTAGATGTATTACATTGATTAAAGCTAATTAGCGTTAATTAACTTTAATTAAAAAAAAATAGGCGTAAAATATAATAAATAGATAAAATAAAATATATGCACTTTGCATATAATCCGGTCTCTATTTATTACGTATGTACATACATTTGCATTGCCCATTGATATTAGCACATTTTTTGCTTAAGTTAGCTCCCTTAGTTATTGCAATAATCACCACTAATTGATTCCGCTATAATTTTCAGTCTATTTAGATGTACGTTTGCAAGTGAAGCATATTAGTGGCCGTGATATTTTAATAACTAATTTCGATTTAAATGTTTTGTTCATCTCAGTTCAGGCGCGAATATGCAGATTATTTAAATTAATTATTAATTAAATTGAAAGTCATATTTGTTCAAAACTAATGTCCTAAATATGAATTTGCAGTATTTTAAATACGGGGGTCATCCAAAAAGTAAAGTATATATCTTTCTCAGATGTTTATTAGTTGAGAGAATGAAACAATATTTGTTAAATACTTACTATAATTCTTACATTATTTCTTCACGTAATCTCATGTTCAAATTCAAATACATATTTATCATTGAATTCTTCCACATCATATTCGGTTGACGCTAGGTTATTGAATTAATTACTAAGGATATCGTTCGATTGCAAAGTGACTACTATCTAAAAATATTTTAGCCTAGAAATAATAGCTTTACGACATTCACATACGGTTTGCTTCAATGATTTAGATAGGAAATTTATCAACATCTGCTGTCTTGCCCTAGCTTAGTGCATGGTGATTGTTCTTTTTCCCCCAAACAGAAAGATCTTATGGGCGACGTTCGCTTTGCAAGCGATGATGAACTAAAAGGGATTGCTATTGATTGACGCCAACCGAGAATGAAGCATGCATACCAATATTAAGAAAACATTACCATAGTGTTGAACGAAGACTATGTGATGTAGTACAATATAGATAGTATAGAACATTTTGTGTTATTATCTCAACTAATAAATGTTCTAAAAGCCCCACGCAATTAGTAAAGACATCTATTTCATAGCATCTTGCAATACTCTAAGATTGTAAGTTGAATTCTTCACGGTATGATTATTTCGATATTAGCAGTGGACAAAAGCAATGTGTTATGTATAAAATCTCCCACCCTCTCTCACCCCATCTGGAACAGGTTTATAATTAATTATATAAAGTTTCAGATACACTGCATCGTAAATCACATTTACGATCATTCATACGAGTTTCTGTGGTGCAAGTTATAATCTGTAGTTGTTAAAATGATCCATTTTGATCTGACAGTTCTCGAATTAGTTTTATTTCTGTTATTTAGCGTGTATTCAGTATATTACAGAAACGTTTCTGTTATTGTAAATCACATGGATTCATATTAAAGCCTGCATTGGGTTAACATTCGTCCATGTATCTGTCTTAAATACATATAGTTTTCCCCGCACTTAATAACGACTTAATTGCAAATGAACTGTATTTCCTAATAAATTAAAATATACTGCGTAGTTAAAGAAAAATATTAATAGAATTCGTGGTATTTGCATTTAAGAAAATATATTAGTTGGCTGATATCAGTACCCATATTCATATCGTAGTCACCATTTACATACCATATTTGTATGCAGAAATGCAATACTTTGGTTTCTTGAAACAAGTATGTACATTCGAATGTTCGAATATGTAGCGAAATAGTCTAGCACCACTGTAAATAAATTGCAATACAATACAATTCACGACTACCCAAGCGTTCTCGCTATTATTTACTGAACCACCTTAGCTTAGACTGCTCTCTGTCACGCTCGCTCTGAAAATGTGAAGATAACAGAAACCAGGTATTGTGCGATATACGTAGTGATAATATAAATGGCGGGATCCCTGGCCGAGAGCAACTATTTTCATTGTTCATTTTGGCGAGCAACTGTTCGATGATTTACAGGAGTATTATCAAATAAGAGAACTATGGCCACTCACATAACGAGATTGTCACAGTCAAACACTTTGCGGGTTACATTCGATGTTGCTGCAAATTGTATACTGATGGTATTGCATGAACTGAAATATGGCATTGCGAATGAGTATTTTGATTTTTATAATTTTGAAACGCGCGTAATGGTCTGTCAAATATTTAGGCAGATATAGTTGGTAGTTGCCATAAAGACAACAATAGCGCGTTAAAATTCGCTAGAACAACTGAAGCGTATTACCAAAATTATAATGATAATTCTCAAGTCACGTGATTACTTGGTCATACTTGCATAGACAAAGTTTCCAAATCGTGTCACCTCTCGTTTCTATCAAAACTGGTCGACGAGAATTTGAGACTTAATCCCTTTGGACGTCCTCCTTTGGGGTTATTTGAAAAGTAGAGTCTATGTGAATTACCATAACACAAATCAACAACCAACATAGCGAAGAAATTGAATGCAGAATTTATGAGGTTCACTCGGCTTTACTCCAAAGTGCCTTCCGAAATTTTGACGAGCTGCCCTTTAAATTTGAAACTGAAGTTGTTTTTGAGACAGGTTTTATTTTGCTCAAGGAATATATATAAATTGTACATCATGCAACTAAACTCCTTCTTGCCTGTATATTTTTAAGTAAAAATGAAAATGGTAAATGGTGGTTCCTAAAAAGTATTTGTTGATTGATTAAGGTTATACGCGGAATGTCTCGTATAGAATTTTTGATATTTGTATATAATCTAGCTGCTTACATTATTAATAAAGACTTTGACATTGATTTACATAGCCGTATTCAACAAAAGATATCAATGTTTCATTTAATTTTTACATCTATCAGGATTTTCAGATAACATAAAATTAATATATTCCGCAACTCGTGATGCGTTACGTAATCGAGGACGTCCAACATACATTATAATCCGTTTCAAGTAAAAGCCTTTATTTTTATTTTATAGAAAGTAACTTTTTATCCGTAATATTCAAAATTTCGGTATTTTGAATACCTGTTATCGTAACAACCATAATTCAAAATTGCAAACATAGGAACAGTAATTCTCCCTTCTATTGTTAAAAGTTAAATAGGGGTATTTATGTTTGTGCTTTGGAAAATGGTCGGTCTTTACATTACAGCCAAATCACCCATGTAGTGTTTTTTTCATTAAACAAACTTTATTCGTAGTCTTTTCAGCCGGCATTAAAGCTACCTCCAACAAACGTTCGCCATATGTTTCCGAGTGATACAAGCGACCAGATAAAAAGCGGCGTTAGAGTTTAATGAATTTGTTTTTACCCTTAATTGCCGTTGGAAAAAAAACTATACGAACGCACACATACCAAACGAAATTAAATACGTTTCGCTAGTATTCTCGGAGAATATGTACAACCATACGTACATACGTCTCCAATAGAAAAAATTAATGCACCAGCCACAATTTATGACAATACATATGTGTAATAATTACTAGTCGATGGTTCTTCCCCATTTTCTTTCGTAATTAAACTCTTTATTGGTATTTACAATGGAACTGCTTTTGCTTTATAGGAGGGAACGACGATTGATTTATGTGCAGAAAGCAAAGGAAACCGCAATAAAATTCGCGGCAATTAAATTTTAATGGAATTTCGAACACCTCCAGCCTGTTTATACTATTGTTCATTAACGGCACTTCGTAATTTCGAATGCTAAGTGTGTACTTAATGGCCCCTTTGGTTTTTGTAAAGGGCGATTTTGCGGTTGTTCTGTGTGTTTATGTTGGAGCACAATGTCATGCCGTTGCTTATCAGGCCGTTATACAATAACTTTGTAAATAAGGCCCCAAAAAGGTTGAAATATGCATGCGGAAATTACTAACAGAGCATAATTAGTCGAAAATTTCTGCTTAGAAGGGTTAAAGGAAAATGAAACATAATAAGGTTGTTGTTTTAACTCGTTATTACTCTGTTAGAAAGTAATGGGTATATCCAATCAAAACCGATTTTTTATGGCGTTATTTTAGTCAAATTGAATTTGAAAAGCCCTAAACTATGTTAAAATCAGCATGAACGATTGAAGGTATTTGATTTTGGATAAAGTTGAAGGGTTACTGTTATCAATGACTTTATAATTGAACACCAATTTACAATTTTTTAAATGAGTTTTAAACAAAGTTTGTTAATATATAGAGAACAGCTGTTGTAATGCTGGAAGTACTACCATGGAAACGTATAGATGTATTTTCAGGATATAGTGCGTACAGCAGATACGTTCAGACAAAATAAAAAGCGAAATAGTCAAATACATTTTCTTTTTGGGGGTTGGTATCGTTACTGTATTTTCAACCAATGTGCTAATGTTGGTAATTACATATTTATTCACTATATCTTTACGCTTGGATACTTCGGCTAGCAATTGGAGATAAGTTGACCTCCGAACGAATGAAACGATAGCGTCCAGAAAATGAGTGAGATTTCATCGAAACGTTGACCTAGTCGAAACGGCTCCTTTCGAGACCAAAAACACATAACATTATAAAACTTGGATCACAATATTATATGCATATATAATGTATGTATCATAGGTTTCTTGGTGACTTCGCATTGCTCTTGTGTCCTGATAAGAAGCGTTGTGTGATAGAAAATCTCAGGCGATTATTTTACTGAGTGGATATTTTGTATTAAATTTTTCGATTATTTAAATACTTTTTAGATTCTAGAATAAATAATTTAACCAAATGATTCTATAAAAATATGTAGTAACAAAAATTATATAATCACCTTTTTACAATATTCAATCTCTGTCCAGCTAATATTTTTCAAAGTAAATACAAAAAAAATAGAAAGAAACAGAGAATTTCTATAAACTTTTGATTTAAGGCTTTTGTGTGAAATGGTACTGACATATACACGCACTGGGTTTCAGCTGTCCCTGTCCGGGTCTCTATAAGGACATCGGCAACTTTTAATCGAATGGATTTCGGATATTTGGAAAACTGTTACTGGTGCACCTTCATAGTACCTCCGAAGATGATGCTGAATTATTTTGGATAAGAAAATCTCGAATAAGTCTCATTGACGTTGTTATTCTGTCAAGTGCCTGTTGTTACCTAGGTGATGCCTTATCCATCCTTTGTTTGCGTAGTTAATAAGTTACACAGCATATGCTAGTGATGCAATGAAGTTAATTATGAACAGAGTTGCCAGTCATACCGTCCCTTCCACGTACGAGAATTTAAGAAATTATGCGGGTGTTTTTCCAAGATAATAAATTTGTTATAAATCAATGATGTGCGTATGAGTACAGCATGCTTCTCATCTTTTGCGAAATTTTTGAAGAAGCTAAATATAAACAAATACATTTTAAAAAGCGATATATATGTTAAGTTGTTCTGGCGCTTCATTAACAACAAGAAAACTTCTTCCAGAATTCCGGGAAGTATGCAGTATGACGGCAGAGAATTTACCCAGCCAAATGAAATCGTGGATGCCTTTTCCAGTGTCTTTGCGAGTGTGTATAAACCTAGTGTTCAAAATGTATCTTTCAACTCTTTTCTCAATTATAATAATTTTTGTGTTCAGGCCTTCTCTGAATTGGGTGTGGAGAACAGTATCAAGAGACTTAAATCTAATATGACAACTGGAGATGATGGAATACCGAGCTTCTTTGTACGTGATTGTGCTCCTGTTCTGTCCTATCCACTGTCAACTATATTCCACCTAGCGATAAGCACGTCAACTTTTCCAAAGGTTTGGAAAATTAGCAGAATTACCCCCGTATTTAAGAAAGGAAACCGATCTAACATTGCTGATTATAGGCCTATAAGTATACTGCCCAATTTCGCTAAGGTATTTGAACATTTGCTTTACAAAGAAATATCTACCTGCATAACTCCTTTCATATTTGAGCATCAGCACGGTTTTGTTGCAGGTAGGTCGACGATCACTAATTTAGCATGCATTGGCCAATATCTTGGTGAAGCGCTTGATAAGCGAAAGCAGGTGGATGTTATTTACGTAGATTTTTCTAAAGCTTTCGACTGCATTAACCACGAGTTGCTACTACAAAAATGGACAAATTTGGTTTTGGTGTGGGTTTCTGACGTTGATTGAGTCTTACCTTACTGGAAGGAAGTGTTATGTCTGCTACAATGGTTATTCCTCTACGCCGTTTTCTCCAACATCAGGTGTTCCTCAAGGTTCAAATCTTGGACCACTTCTCTTCAATTTTTATATAAATGATTTACTATCTCTGTTTACGTGTCACGTCTTAGCATACGCAGATGACGTAAAGATATTTAATACTGTTGGTAGCATTTTCGATTGTAAACATTTACAACAATCTTCTTCGCATTAATACTTGGAGCAATTCAATTATCTCCCTCTGAACATCAACAAGTGTACTGTGGTTTCCTACAATAACACTCACACTACTTTATACTATAACTACCAAATTAGTGATGCAGCCATACCACGCAATATCAAAACTTTGGATCTTGGTGTTTTGTTTGATAATAGACTGTCATTTACGGAACATATTTAGTCCATGTGTTCATCTGCTTCCAAAACTCTCGGTTTTGTCATGCGTTCTTGCAGGCATTTCTCAGACTTAGGTGTAATGAAACGTTTATATTATGCCTACGTTCGTTCTAATCTTGAATACGCCTCCATTGTTTGGTATCCCCGTTATTTACACCAAGAGCTTATGATCGAACGCGTTCAAAAGAAATTTCTAAAATATCTCTCCTTTCGAATGGACAACGTGTATCCTGCAAGAGGTATCGAGTATTATAGCTTACTTGTTGAGCATGGTTTTCTATCTCTTGCTGACCGCCGCGAGCGTAACAGTGTGGAGTTTCTTTGCAGGATCCTGAAAAATACTGTCGACTCGCCAGCCCTTCTAGCGCAAATAAACTTTACCGTACCTACTCAGCATACTCGCTACTTTAATACATTTCAAGTACCTAGAGCTAATACCAACATTTTGCTTAAGGCACCTCTCAGTCACATGGTGAGGAACGCAAACAAACGGGATCTGGAGCCATTTTTGTGAGTCTTTCTCTTTTTTGTTTCATTATTATATACATTTTCAGCATGTTATTATTGTAGGCAACACGATTTTAATTATTTTATTTTAAATAAGAATTGTATTGTAATTTGTCCTGTAATTGGCCCTTGGGCTGTTGGGCAATAAAGGATTATTATTATTATTATTATTATTATTATTATTATTATTATTATTATTATTATTATTATTATTATTATTATTATTATTATTATTATTATTATTATTATTATTATTATTATTATTATTATTATTATTATTATTATTATTATTATTGTAATGATCAAGCTTACTTCTCTACTATGCACGTTGCACACCTGAAGGGACTCTTTTTATTTAAATAAATAATTTTTAAATGCTGGTAAATGCTAAGTAAACGTAGATATACGCAATATTCAATACACAAGAAGAAAACTGCAAAGATTGAATGTTTGAAAATTCAAATTGAAATTAGAGGTATGTGGTTCCAACGATACTTAGAAAATTTAGAAAACATTAAGTGAGTTCTAAATTGAAGCAGATTGTATTATAGCAGCTGATTTGACGTTTCGATATTATCTCAGTTATCTCCATCTGGAGCCTCTCTGTAGGATAGAAGCCTATAATGGTCACTACCAGGATACGCAGGCAACGCGTAGTCACCGTGAATCGTAGGTTTCTCGGTAACTACGCATTATAGATAAAGAAAATGCATATTGTATTAACGAAAGTTCTTCAAATATGGCACCCTGTTTATGGGATTAAACAAGACGTCGTATGCATTCTTCATGTATTTATAAAAAGCTTCAATGAAAAGTTTATGCAATAAGTTTTCATTTTTTAAATGCTCTATATAAATATATTATTGTATTCTATTTGGACCTTATCATTCTACTATCTGCAGTTACGTTTACTTTAGAAAACATTGTTATCATGCTCTTTAAAAAACAACTAACTCCGAGTGTGTATTCAGAAATTTACTGAATGCAAATGCTCATTGGGGATAAGGTCGCACAGTAACTAATTTTCTTTTTTTTAATCCGGAAAAGAAGATGATAATAAGTAAAGTATTCAGTTTGTAGTGTCCTCCTCCTTAGTTACTGCTATAAATATTAAATGTTCTGAGAAAGACGAAGAAAGAAGAATTTTTATTTTAGTAAAATATTGAGTTTTTTGTTTACTACTACAGTAACGAAGTTATTTAAGTGTTTGACAGATGTTCGTAATGTTGTACAGCATTCATTATGAGTAAAAAAATCCATTTAAACATGCTCTACAGAGATTACTAAAGATTTTAATCGTCCCGTAAATGAATTTGCCGCTTTATTCTGACTCAACATACTTCGCCGCTGTTCTCTGCAATTCTCCCTGTCGTGTTCCAGGTAGAACTGGCCATAACGTGAACAACTAATTCACTACGTGTGCTTATCATTTATTGATAAATAAGATTCGTAAAGCTGGTGCCAAATCACGAGCACGTGGAGAGGTAATACCATGCATCGTACGGATAAAAGCACTTGTTACGCATACACCGAAGAGGGGAGAAACTTAACAATTGCGTAAAGAACATTAATCTGCGGATGTCATTTCAGTTCGTTCAACGTTACCGTATTCATTTGTTTCTTTAGAGCTCTGGCGTCGGCTTTAGAAGCGTTATTGACAAACATCAGATTTCATCCATCTCCGTAGCTACAATCTACTGGAGTCAGGTCTAGAAGCCTAGCTGGCCAATTGATTAAATTACGACGGCTAATTCGCCGTTCTTGGGTCTAACAATAGAATCAAGAACGTGAAGTTTTTGATATGGTATTCATATTGGACTTTCCTTAAAACATTGATTCCAACAGATACCGATAACAAGAAATTTATAAAACTGCCTTTCCATTCAACAGTGAAGAGACTAAGCAAAATTTCCCGCCAATAAAATATGGACAACAATTTGAAAGACCTCTTGGGCAATCCTGGAGATCAACCGAATCTGAAACAATCAAGTTGTATGCAATGATTGTGATAAAGTTGTGAAATCATAAAAAAAAGTTGCTTGAAAAGAATTGCATACCTCAATTTGATAGATTTCCTACGGTAATACACATGTGCCTGATACAACACGGACCCTTTTCTCTTTTTATAGAGCGTCTGAAGGGAACATTGCATGCAATTGTTGTTTTTACACTTCGTTCGGTAACTCAGATGAATATACACTAGGATGACAGAATAAAATAGACACCAGGTAAAGCGGTATAAATATGTAAACAGCTAAATTCTAAGAACGAATTAAGAACTTTCTCTTGTCATTAGGGTAGGGGTAGATGTATCGGAAGGAATTCGTCATAGTTTAGTATCGTTACAACTATGCCTCGCTTACAAGGTTCGAGTGATATTAGCGACTTCACCCGGGGTGTAGCATCGTTGGCCAGAGTGACCGCGGCGCTTTGCAACGTGAAATAAGTAAATTTTTAAATATTCCGTTGTCCACAGTTAACCGTGTGACTACACAATTTAAATGCAAGAAAAAAACAACAGTGGAGCCGAGACCAAGAGTTTTGGCGGTCTGTCATTTTTTCAGACGAAAGCAGATACTGCCAATTCAGTGATAGTGGTCGTACGTGGGTATGGAGACATTCGTCACAGCAACTGGACGACAAATTCTTGCATCAGACGGTGAAATACGGCGATGTGAACATCATGGTGTGGGGCGCGATATGGTATGGTGGAAGATCGCAATTAGTAATCTGCAACGGAAATATAAATGCGGCAAAATATATCCAAGTATTAACAGAAGGACTACTACCGATATTCGACAACGCCATTTTACCTAAAGAAGACGCCACTTTTATGGAGGATGGAGCATCCTGCCACAAAGCAAGAACAACAACCACATGGAAAGAGGAACAGGGGATTCGGATTTTACCATGGCCAGGCCAATCACCAGACATGAATCCGATAGAGAATGTTTGGCACATAATTCAGACAGATATGGCGAAACGACCCCGAAAATAATAACTCGTGGCAATTGTTACAGAAGAGTGGTTAAATATTCCAAAAGACACCATTAATCATTTAATAGATTCTATGCCACGACGACTCGCAGCACTTCACGCAAGTAAAGGTGGATCGACAAAATATTAGTCTAATTTAAAAATTTTAAAATATTTTGTATATATAACGAGAATAGAATCTTTTTTTTAATTAGTAAGTGTCTATTTTATTCTCACTCTAGTGTAGAAGACCAAACGCTCTTAAAATACTGTGCCCCTTAACTTAGTTTTTGTAGTATAGAGTGCATGGAGATTTTTGTGCATTACAGAACTCCCACAGTTTTTGAAATCATTGTTACCATTGCATGTTTTACAAGTTAATCGTTTAGCCAACAAAGCGAATTTTTATCATGTAAGAACACAGCTAAATAGGTGCATGATAGAATTGGAAATTAGGGGATAATATGATGAGATTATAACGTTTAAAACGGCTTTGTATAAGACCGTAACTTACAGTTTTATATCTAATCGGAATATTTTTCGTAACTCGGTGCTATAAAACAACATTAGTTATTCAAATTCCATTAATTATGTTTTGTTCTAGCCCCGCGAAGGTACGCGTATTGTTAAGACGACGAGCATTAAATCAGGGACTCGAGACGACCAGGCGACATTCGCAAATTGGGAAATTAATAGTTCGGGAAACGCGGCTCGTAAAAACTTTATTGATTCATGAGCGTTAAGCACTGTAGCGCCGGCTCGTTGGAACCAAACTTTTCCATACGCTTCAATAGGCATTTTTAACAGTACCAGTATTCCTGCTAGCACAAAGGTAGTAGTCGTAGTTCCTCAAAAATACATAAACCAATATTTTTTAAAATAATGGCGTTACATAAAGCCTTACTGTTTTGCTTTTATAACCTTGACGATAGCCAGCCTAGCGTAAAAGTTATGCTTAACGAAAAGGTTTGATACAATTAAATTCCAGCAGAATCGGGATAGAATGATCAGCTGAAACGACGTGACATAGTATAAAACTCATCAGTAATTCTATTATATCAAAAACTGCATCTTCAATTCCCTTGCTTTTGCACTTCAGTTGATAAGTTGTCACTAATCAATCATTTCTTAAATGCATGAATCTTTAAAAGGACAAGTGATGTTGGCTAATTTTATTCTATTTAGCTCAAGTGACCTTTAGCGATGCATTGCGGCCTGAAGTGATGGTAGAAACTAATCAACTGATCGGATGAAGATCGAGGAGATATCACGGTTATGGAGCTGAAGATTAAACATCCACCCACTGCCATGACTTTGTTATGTTAACAAGAGCAGGTATTCGAACTCTGTCTTTCGCAGAAGGAATAGCGAACCAAGTGCAATTTAAAAAAGAAAGCCTTTCAAGCAGTATTTCTGCTTCTTCCAAACTCATTACTTGAAGAACAGCATGCGCTGTGCGGTACAATAAAATTGATTCGGAATTTGTTCGAAGCGCATAACAACATCTGTTTTATCATGGTCCAGAAAATCATTAAATTTAAATCCTATTGGAAATGTACGAGGGGTCTTGAAAAATCTCACGTACGATCTCCGAATTCAACAAATGGAATTTTACACTGCCTTATAATGAGTAATAAATATTTTGTATTGGACATATGCATATGCACACTACCATCCATATTAGTTCGGACGTCCAGTAAAATGTTGTAAACTCTATTAAAACATAATATAATTGCTATTATATATACATAACATTTATATATTAGGACCTCTATGAAGTTGATTGTACAGGTAAACTTCCAAGGATATTGATTAGAAAATTATTAAAATCCTATTATATTTTATGAGCAAATATAGTAATTTTGAGAATAATCCTCATTGCCACAAACAGAATTACTTTTGGGACAATATAGCAGGTAATAAATTTAAAATACTTTCTTGAATATTTTCTGTTTTTTTTTTCTAATTTATTTGCGTGTTCGAATATGGACGGTAGTATACATCTTTATTTTATTTGTTTTATTTATTATCAAAGAGTGACTTCACCAAGGGCTGTAATTTGTGAAATAAAATATTTCTCCAAGATAAGAAAACGCTGTAAATACAGCTTTCTCATGGTATTGGTGAAATCATTCACGAGAGAGGCACGTGAAGAGACATAAAACAGTAACACACGGACATGTTTCTGTCTACCCGACGTCACCGGCATGGTTTCGAGCGGCTTTATGCTCAACACACGTAATTCCCTCTCTGCTTCTATAGCCATATCTAACCCAACAATACAAGTAACTATTTATGGCGCTAGCAAAAGGAATGGAACAGCTGTCTGCAAAGTCAGAAACAGCGAAAAGAAGCGTGTACAGTTTCTCACCTTTCTCGCGTGCAATACATGGTTTGCTCCCCCGAGGGGGCGCCCGCACAAACAGCAGTGAAAGGGATACTGCACATGTAAATTATTTCTCGGACTTACCTTGACGTATTTAAAACACATCTAAAAGAATGCCTAGAAAATAACTAAAAAACGCTACAAATACAGCTGTACTTACAGTTTTCTTATTTTCTTCTAATTCTTGGCGCGGCGTTCTTTTAGATGTGTTTTAGAATATTTCTCATTTCATATCTTGAGTTTGTGGTAGAACCTTTTGGAGATAAATTATGTCTTTTCTTCCAACACTGCTTAATTATTTTATCCCACGTTTATGCAATAGTTCCAGAGGTAATAACGTTATGTGAAGAAATTAATAAATAAAAACCAACATTTTTCCATTTCAAAATGTCATACTTGGTAATAGATTTCTTTTCCTCTCCGCTTAAACCGTTTAATTTGTACTTATTTCAGAAGACATATTATTGCCCTTAACTTGATTATAATTTGAAGGTAATATGTGTATATACTTTTATTGAAGAGAGCAAATCAAATCAGCAACTTAACGCCATTTAATTACTACCCTTCATACATAACCAACTTACAAAAGATCATCCGACAATCCTGAAATTCAGATGTAAATGAAACGTTAGAGACCAATAGGATGTATATAATATAATGTATAAAAACATGTATTTTTTAGTGACCCAATTGCAAGTTTAGTGTTCTAGGAAAATTTTCACGATCTTTTTATTCTTTTAATATCTGAAAAGTTATTACAGATTTCCTTTAGCATATTTTAAAGTATACATAGGAGACCATGCAACTAATTATAAAAATTAATAATGGGGGTCGGACACCCCATACCATTAATTTATAAAGGATTAAATGTGCAGCTTATTTCATCATATTAAATGTGTGATTTTGTGTGAATAATTTCTAGAGCATTGGAATAAAGAATTCTTTACATTGGATTGGTGTAGAATTCGGTATGTTGACGAGGTGTTTAAATGATGAATCTTCCACAACTCAAATCCTTTAGGGTGGCTGGCTACAGCTTCCGTTGTGAAAGCATTAGTCGCTGGATTTAAATTCCCAAGCTAATGGAGTATTTAGTCAATAAGAATACATTGAAATTTCCTCATCAAGAGTAAGGTGCATAAATCTGCACTATAACAACATCTTCTCCCAATTGTGCATAAGCTTTAGAGAGATGCGTTCGAGTATGTCCTAACCTCTTTTTAACATAAATATGGTACAATAGCTTCTTGATCTATGCTGCTTTCATAAACTTCCAACATACCACATTGTGTGCAATCACTTTAACGAATTAATACAACATGTAGTATACATATATACGTTAACTCTCCCATCGCCGTGATCAATATACCTCGACGGGACAGCGTCGCACCGAGACATTGTTTTTAATTAGGACTACTCAACAATTCACCACAACCGACAACGATGAAATTATTTATCGTCGAGCATTCGAGGTCTAGTTGTGCGGCTGTGTTTTACACGATTCTACTACTAAGGTTAATACGCATCGATAATGATGATGACGACGATGATGCAGCAGCAGGCTAATCGGACGCTTCGAGCAACTCATTACACATAACTTGTAATTAAACCAGCCGTAACGGCATTAATGTAAACGCCGCTATACCACGATTACGGCGAAACAATTCATTCTCACTTCGCCGCCACTGTAGACGCATTGACAGTACTAATAATAAATGAATTGCAAATAGATAAGAACATAGGTGCTGTAACGGAAAGTGATGAAAAATAAGGAAGATTATTCTGCAATTTACGTGTCGGGAATTGTTCGGAAATGAACCATATGGGTGCGGGTTGGTTTAATTATACTCCATGTTAATGTTAGCAGATTTATTCATATCGTTAATTTTCCGTTCATTTAAGATTTTTAGTTGAAACGATTAAAACGCTACTGAAAGCTTTACTTGCGTTAATAGAACTTAGTATTTGTGTTTTTTTTTATTAGAATTACCGAATTCAGCCCATCCTTGTAATCATATCATCAATTCACATTTTGCAAAGTTCATAAAGTGTTTTTATGGTTTAACATCCTATGTTACATACCACATTCGTGAATAATTTGTTTTCCTTTTTATAGAAGAACTTGGTAAAGTCGGTGTCAAAAAATGTTTTTGATAGATGCAATATTGTTTTATGTTATGTGTCAGATCGATTTTTTTCACCTAAATAAGTTAATTCCTTTAACAAAGTTCATTTGCAAGTTACTAATTCTATATTTGAGCTTTGTCAATTTATTTTGGAGTCTTCCCAAAGTGACTGCAGAATCTGAGTCACACACAACCAAGCTTTGAAAAGCAATAATGAGTGGCCAAGGTGACCAATGCATTATTTTTTCAATTTAATCTTTTTTTCTGCGATGGAATGCATTTAGTTGAAGAGGTTGTTGATTCGAAATAATTCATACCAGCCAACTATTTGCCAACGGCAGTCCTAATCCGATAATGAAATTCCAAAGATTGCCATATTTCTTATCACAGTCTTCTTAGTGTTTTTCAAATTAGGTATACATTTAGGACACTTATACTTATTTTAAAATACAACTGAAGATCAGCTTCTCACCATAGTAATAAGTCCGCATGACATCGACAGTGAATTTTGTATAATTATAGTCTAGTATGGTTTCTTTCACGCATTATTTTCGTTCATTTTACTATTTTGACGAAGAATGCTTAAAAATCTGACCTCTTTTAGTATACAATCCACGTCCTTTACTATTCACAAATTAAGCTTTAATTATAGTAACCCTCAAGTCATGCAGTTGACAATGGAAACCTAAAATACCAAGCATTGATACCTAAATAAGCAATTCTGTTTCACTTTACTTGTTCTGACCTACAATCTAGTACCGGCAAGTACAAAGTTAAGTATTGTTAATTACATTTCCTTTTAATACAATCAATTTCAAATTATCCGAACACTTGCTCCGTTAGTTTTGTAGTTATAGAATGGATTATATTAGCAAACTGTTAATATTTCTGGTATATATTTGCATTAATTTCGTTTTAATGATTTTCAATAATCAAAGAAATAGTACAGAATGGTCGTAAAATTGAGAATACAGCAGTTATTCAATAACCAATAAAACCACAGTACTCTACAACTTATTACTTATGGTAATTAACAATAACCGAAATTACATTACTGCTGTACTTACTAAATCTTCCAATGACAATAACTCTATTTTAAACTGTTCTAAAATTAATAAAACCATATAAAATTAATAATACACAGAAGTGCCTGCTTCGGTATCGATGCAGTTCATAGTGAAAAAAATACAATAAAATTCAAATAACCAAACACAAATATATTTAAAGAAGGACATCAAATGACGACAAATAACTCAAAACGTGTTTACAGTATTCTAATGCTTCTTGCAATTTCTCAGCTTCTTATAAACGAATTACCGTTTACAATTCACTTGCACTAAAATATATTTTCAGTGGTACAGCAGTTTTTACCTGTATTAGCATCGCCCATGTGTTTTCAATATCGAATTATTCACATTTTTTACGATCTAATAGGATCTCATCTGAAATTTATACGATAACCTACAGAAATTATTTGTCACTTGTTACGTGGTTTTAAAATGCCAACGGTAACCTGTATTTCTTGAGAGTGACAAGATAACCTGCTGCGATTGCATACATATCGGTAGCTTATTTTATTCGTTTTGGTCTATTTCCATATTAGGAACATGTTTACTCCTCTCTTGCGTGCATGCAGCAAAGGAATGTTGAATTTATCATTCATGGTATTACCGAGATGAAACGCCATTGAAAAATAAAATTTACTGTATTAATGATATTTTTGCAATGGTTCGTTATGAAATGTATCTAGAATGATGCTCTTGACGTGCATAAAATACAAAATGTACAGAATTATACAATGCTAATGTTTTGCAATACTTGCGCCAAGTGAATGTTGAAAACAAGACTACAGTCTAGCGTGAAGGTAACCGTAAGTTGCAAATTATTTCAATAGATGGCAGTGATTAATGAATATATTGAAAGGTTTCTTTAGATAGTAAACACATCCATAGCTAGTCGTTTGAACACCTTTATATTACAATACAGACAAAAATTTACTCTAAAAAGAATTACTTATCACACTTTGTCTTAAATGCGATAAGATCCCATTGCAATAAACTTACTTTTTATAGTAAGAGTTAAAAAGAGAGGAAACTTTCAATTCAACAGCAGAAAAATTCAATACGTCTTAACACTATCCGACAAAGAATTTACCAAAAATTGGTTAAATTCGTTAGCAGATTAGCCGCCTTTTATTATATGTAGATAAAAAATGTGTCACCAAATTTCTTCTGAAAGGAAGAATACGTTTATTAGCACTTAAAACAACATAGCTCCGCCTAATTTAACATCAAAAATGGATGGATATGAGGAGTGTTCAAAGGTTATAACTCTGAAGTTACTGTATCAACGTGGATGAAATATTGTGGGATAGATTTTGGCATACTGTATAGGATGACGCTCATGCGATGCTTGGTACTTGCTTTTCTCCTAAAAAGAACTTCCAGAGCTTAGATAAAACTTGCGATTGCTACATGCTACGATCTGCGACTTCGGAGTTAACCGCTGATGCTTTAGCCAATGGGTTTACTTCCTCGCCGGGGTTCCCCACATGATTTTTAATCCGAAAGGTTCTTATTGTGATGTCTAATATTTGAATGTTGGCATAGAATGATGAATTTTAGCAAACAATTTTCCATGTCTCTGTGTATTAAGAATACTTTGGGAGCTTTACATAATTACTACCTTACTAAAGTCTATTTCATTGATATATTTAAGAGCCTTCAGAATTATTTGTCTTCATCGAAAAAATATTCCGTATGCTGCTCTTTCGATTCGCTAACGTTATTAGTATTCACAGTCTTTAACTTAGAATCATTAGTGAAATAATGGTAGGCTTGGTAAAGTTGCATACTATTTCTGAGTACAATCCCTTATCTACAGGAAAGCAATTAGGAAATTGGACATACGTTTAAATGTTCATGTAAAATTGTGTTATATTGCATGTATGCAATACCCAAGGATGCTTCAATTTCGTAGCATGTGATACATCGATCTCAGAAGATGATAGATGATACTCTACCGAAACCTAGCACCGAAATAACGCTAACGCTATCACACATATATATATGTATATATATAAGTGAGTTTGTGCGGAGTTTACTGAATGAAATCTACAATGAAAAAAGATTCATATCATCTAAGCACTTATTGGAAATGCGACTAAGTAAAAATATCAGCTACTTACCTTTTTATAACTTTTCCTTGTAGCAGTAGCAATACAGATGAAGAAGCTGAAACAAAATGAGAAATAAGAACAAATGTGAAAAACAAATGCTCTAATTAAAACTCCAACATTTAGTTTCCATGGCGATATAATATATCTATATATATATATCTATATATATATATATATATATATATGTTACAGATTTTATAAAATAGTAGAGTCCGATTCAAGCGGTGATATGCGCGAGACGTGGTAAAATATATATATAAAGTGTTTATATAAATTTCCCGCTTCTTTTGAATACAGGCATCACGGAACAGGTAATTATTCCTCTTTTAATAATCATTCCCTATTAATTCTTTAGGAAAGATTGTTAGGAGTATTTGCTTCCTTTAATTTTAATAATAATAATAATAATAATCCTTTATTGCCCAACAGCCCAAGGGCCAATTACAGGACAAATTACAATACAATTCTTATTTAAAATAAAATAACTAAAATCGTGTTGCCTACAATAATAACATGCTGAAAATGTATATAATAATGAAACAAAAAAAAAAGAAAAACTCACAAAAATGGCTCCAGATCCCGTTTGTTTGCGTTCCTCACCATGTGACTGAGAGGTGCCTTAAGCAAAATGTTGGTATTAGCTCTAGGTACTTGAAATGTATTATAGTAGCGAGTATGATGAGTAGGTACGGTAAAGTTTATTTGCGCTAGAAGGGCTGACGAGTCGACAGTATTTTTCAGGATCCTGCAAAGAAACTCCACACTGTTACGCTCGCGGCGGTCAGCAAGAGATAGAAAACCATGCTCAACAAGTAAGCTATAATACTCGATACCTCTTGCAGGATACACGTTGTCCATTCGAAAGGAGAGATATTTTAGAAATTTCTTTTGAACGCGTTCGATCATAAGCTCTTGGTGTAAATAACGGGGATACCAAACAATAGAGGCGTATTCAAGCTTGGAACGAACGTAGGCATAATATAAACGTTTCATTACACCTAAGTCTGAGAAATGCCTGCAAGAACGCATGACAAAACCGAGAGTTTTGGAAGCAGATGAACACATGGACGAAATATGTTCCGTAAATGACAGTCTATCATCAAACAAAACACCAAGATCCAAAGTTTTGATATTGCGTGGTATGGCTGCATCATTAATTTGGTAGTTATAGTATAAAGTAGTGTGAGTGTTATTGTAGGAAACCACAGTACACTTGTTGATGTTCAGAGGGAGATAATTGACCTTGCTCCAAGTATTAATGCGAAGAAGATTGTCTTGTAAATGTTTACAATCGAAAATGCTACCAACAGTTTTAAATATCTTTACGTCATCTGCGTATGCTAAGACGTGACACGTAAACAGAGATAGTAAATCATTTATATAAAAATTGAAGAGAAGTGGTCCAAGATTTGAACCTTGAGGAACACCTGATGTTGGAGAAAACGGCGTAGAGGAATAACCATTGTAGCAGACATAACACTTCCTTCCAGTAAGGTAAGACTCAATCAACGTCAGGAAACCCATACCAAAACCAAATTTGTCCATTTTTTGTAGTAGCATATCGTGGTTAATGCAGTCGATAGCTTTAGAAAAATCTACGTAAATAACATCCACCTGCTTTCGCTTATCAAGCGCTTCACTAAGATATTGGCCAATGCATGCTAAATTAGTGATCGTCGACCTACCTGCAACAAAACCGTGCTGATGCTCAGATATGAAAGGAGTTATGCAGGTAGATATTTCTTTGTAAAGCAAATGTTCAAATACCTTAGCGAAATTGGGCAGTATACTTATAGGCCTATAATCAGCAATGTTAGATCGGTTTCCTTTCTTAAATACGGGGGTAATTCTGCTAATTTTCCAAACCTTTGGAAAAGTTGACGTGCTTATCGCTAGGTGGAATATAGTTGACAGTGGATAGGACAGAACAGGAGCACAATCACGTACAAAGAAGCTCGGTATTCCATCATCTCCAGTTGTCATATTAGATTTAAGTCTCCTGATACTGTTCTCCACATCCAATTCAGAGAAGGCATGAACACAAAAATTATTATAATTGAGAAAAGAGTTGAAAGATACATTTTGAACACTAGGTTTATACACACTCGCAAAGACACTGGAAAAGGCATCCACGATTTCGTTTGGCTGGGTAAATTCTCTGCCGTCATACTGCATACTTCCCGGAATTCTGGAAGAAGTTTTCTTGTTGTTAATGAAGCGCCAGAACAACTTAGGATCTCTGTTGATATTAATTTCAGCATCTGCCAAGTAAGCCTTGTATGCGTCTCTAATTTCATTCTTTGTGAGAGATCTCAATCGTTTGAATTCATTAAAATAGTATATCGCTTTTGTTCTTTTCCACTTCTTGAAGTAAAATTCTTTTAATTTAAGACGTTGTTTTATTTTAGCACTAAACCATGGAGGAAACGTGGAGGTAGGACGTTTAGTTTTCTCAACTGAACGATCTATAACGGAGTATAATGTATTATAAAATGCCTCAACAGCGACATCCACATCACTGTATTCATCCAAGAAACTCCAGTCGACTGCAAGCATATCGCTATATAAAGAGAGGAAATTCGCTTTGCTAAAGTTGTAGCTAACATTATTGTTACCCGGAAAATTTATCCACTCGACACATGTGTCAAAAAGTAATCTCAATTTCGAGTGGTGGGTGAAAAGCATCAACGCTAACCAAAGGTTCAGAACTAAGACGGACCTGTAGCTCACATGACATATTACAAAACACGAGATCCAGAATATTGCCATATATATTTTGAATAGTATTGAATTCTTTTAGATTTAAAATATTAACAAAATTGCTTAAAGATGTCACTTTACGATTATTGAAATTTTATTTTATTAATTTTATTTTAATTTGAAAAATTACTAAAGCTGTAGGGTATTATTCCTTGATTATGTCTCTTAAGACATGGCATATACGTGTATTGCTGCATGCTTAATTGACGTTTCCATTTAAAAATCAATCTATTTAGTTACTTTCACATAATTGTACTGTGAATTGGATAAAATAAATTGAAAATAGCAAATGTGCAGAGCGGTTTCAAACACAATTTTGTACTAAGTATGTTGTTATATTTAGAAAATTATTTTGCTGTACAACAAAATTTGATAAAAAATTTAAATTGTTGGTTTTATTATTAATAATTGTCTGCCAAAAACAAGTTTAAAAGTAAACCTCAATACTACATGAAATAAATTGAAGAACTTTGATTTCTCTTTAATTTCCTTAATCTTTTTCATCTGACCAATAATCAAACATTGCCGACACCTTCGTAAACTCTTAAGCGATTCTGTTTACATTTCCCAATTCAAAAGTAACATTCAGTTTAAGAAAAAACAACATTTTGTAAAAGATTTGATAAAATTGCGTATAAATTAAGGAAAATATATCGAAACGCCGCACCGCACGAAGCAAGAGCTAAACGACAAATTATTAAATATGCATACTGTTTTCAAACATGACCTTACGCTGTGTGACCTATAGATGTCTCTCCCATTTTGTACTTTTCAGGCTTGGATCGGACTTTACAGATTGTTCAGTATATTTGTACTTTTCTGTAACTAAGTGTCATAATTTTGGAGTTACTTTAAAAACGTATATTGTATCCCAAAATTAATGTTTCAAATCGATTAGACTGTGAGGTTATTTGCAATACATTATCAAATTATTTATACAAATGATGTAACAAAGCTCAAGAACGGCTACTTGTATAGTCCATTCACTTTAAGAGTTTAGCGTTTGGCAAGATATGCTAATATTTCCGACGTTTGCTATTGGCAAATATCTAAGCCAAAATTACAAACGACAAAAAAGTTGTCTATATACTCGAAAGTTATGTGGGATAAAATGAAATATTACTGATCACTATTACTATGTCTTTGTAATGTCAATTGTCAAATTTCTTCGTTCGGTTTAGTTATCTACTTGGTTGTTTGTCCGTTATATTCTTATTTGTGTAGTATGTTGCATTAAAAGTTGTTCTTGTCAGAAGACGATTAATTAATAACTGGACTAAAAAATCCATCTGGAAAAAGACTTATAGTACCGCATATCGGGAGTGATAATGGTTTTGTAGGGAATGGATTGCTATACGAGGGTGGAAAACTAGTCTCTCTCTACACTAATACATCCAGTCCACCAGTGATCCAACATCTCAACAGCCTCCTGGAAAAATATTTGTCCTACCTTTACAAACCACATCTCTACAGCTTGCATCAGTTCATAATTATTGGAAAATGTTGCCCAACATAAGATTTCTTTTAATTTGAGGAACAGACTGTAATCACTAGGGACCAGATCCGGCGAATATGGTGGGTGCTCCACTAATTCAAAGCCTGCTTGGTGTATGGCAGCCATAGCAATACCAGTGTGTATGGAAGCATTATTCTGATCAAACCGCACAACGTGCATTAACTTTCCTCGGCGTTTCTCTTTAATAGCGTCTCGCAATTGAGAAATCTATTGTGCGTAGTAGACCCCTGTAATACTCTGACCCTTTTGCAAATAGTGAGGCAAGATGATTCCTTGAGCATCCCAGAACACACATAGTAAAACCTTTCCAGCAGACGGCGGGACCTTAAATTTGCGTGGGGGAGGAGAATCGTGATGTTTCCATTCTCTATTTTGCACTTTGGTCTCGGAATCATAGTGGTGCACCCATGATTCATCCTTGCCTACTAAGAAAGTTCTCTTTGTTTGCTTGGTACCTTTCCGAAAGACGCTTACAAATTAACACCCAATTTCTTTCTTGATAAATGGTTAACATTTGGAGCACCCATATTACGCTCATCTTCTTCATATCTAATTCTTTAGTTAGTATGTTATGCACTACATGATATGACAAGCCAGTATCTTCCACAATTTTTCTGATGCGTACTCGTCGGCCATACAGTACGATATCGCGCACCTTTTTAATGTTTTTGTGTGTTGTTACCGTTATGGAAAGACCACCACGTTGGTTTCCACAGGATACTTTTCCGCATATAAAATCTTGACACCAGCGTTTGATTATATCATAAGAAACTGCAGACTCACGGGTTGTGGGCATAATGTCTTTATGAATTATGCTATGCCGTTTTTTATTACGGCTCTTTGTTCTACAGGATCCATTTTTATGAACAATCACGACGCACAATTCAACAATTAGCCATAGCACAACAACACTTTGAGATACAAATTTGATATTATGTAGATATGATCAACAAATATCAGTTAACTACACATCAAAAACATTAATCAAACAACCAATTAGAAGTAGGTGAGAGGTGGGGCATGAGAATCTGCACTCGTATTTTGAATCAAAAACTCTTCAGATTATCATGAAGAAATGAATGGTGAAAAATTTACAGAATGGATAAAAAATGTTCTACCACTTTTAGAACCAAATTGCGTAATGGATAATCCACCTTACCATTCTGTGAAGGTAGAAGAAATCCCAACAACTTTATGAAAAAAGGATGCTTTAATTAATTGGATTATTTCAAAAGGAATTTCCATGGATAACTCGCTCTTAAAGGTAGGACTTTTGGTACTCGCTAAAAATTATCCTATCCGATAAAATAGTAGGAGAAAGTGGTCGAACAATTTTAAGGCTATCACCATATCATCGTAATCTAAACCCTATAGAAATGAGATGGGCTCAAATCAAGGAATATAACAAAACTTTTAAATTAACGGAGGTAAAAGAATTATTAGTTGAAAGCTTTTAATTCGTAGCGCCTGAAACATTACCGAAGAAAGTATAAAGAAAGATATATAAACTAGATAACGTCGTTGAAGATATGATGGAAGAATTTATTATCACTGCTAATACTGGATCATAATAAAAAATGTCCTCTCTTAGTGACGATTTGGAATTGTCAACACAAAAGGATGTACACATTTGAAATAATCGACACACCATTCTATAATTGTGATTTATTTAAAAAAAGAACTATCATAGTATTTCATAGAGTCTATCTATATGTAATTTACAAGAAAATATACGACATACTTTAATTAAAAGTATTTTCTTTTTCATAGTTGGATTCAATAAAGTGCAATAAATTTAAATATATGTTTGTAAACATCTTGCCATTAGAATTTAGAATTACTTTTGAAGAAACTGACAATTATAACACAACCCACATTTTACTTTCAAATCAACCGCTATTATTTAATCGAGTTTTGGCAGTGTAATACGGACACCGATAGCAGAGCTATCTAGTACATTCTTAAAGAGAATCGACTATGGTTTATTAAGTAAACTAACCTTAAAATGATCTCGAAAGTGCGTAAAATTGACAAAAATTTCTGTCTGAAGAAAGAGGTTGATGTCGACTGTGTAATAGGGATTTGAAAACTGATTGATATTTTAAATTGAAATACCATAACCCACAGCTAATACTGGCAACATGTGACTTCTTTTTTAACCAATACTCGTCGTAACAAATCCGGTAGTGTACTACTAACTTTTAACAATACCTTATATGTATAACGAAAATTTTAGTCTGTTTGCAATATACATGTTTGTTAGAAATAAAACCGAAGAGGAAATTTCGTCGCTTCCTTAACTTCGTTATATTCTTCACAGTACAGTAACATATGCTAACATATTCTAGTCTATTTTTACCATCAAATAAACAGGTAATAAATATAGCGAGGGGAAATTTTAGGCCGACAGAGAGCCTGCGACCGTTTGTGCACCCCTTCAAACACCGGATCCAGTACTTAAATGAAAGTACAAATAAGCGGTAGGACTGTCTGGTTTCTTAGACGTTGTACATAAGACGCCGTATCCCACACAAAAGTGTCATTTACGGGATGTAATTTCCATAAAATCTTATCTAAGTTTTTTATCTTTTCCAAGTGGGGAGCCGTCAACACGTATATCAAATTTGTCATATCGGCGCAATTCGACTTTCCCTTTGCGCGCGGTTATATTTATTTCAGTCGGCCGTTTACACATCTAAAATTGCTAAAGTCTCGGTTGTAATGAGCCTCGCTTCCTCAGTATATCTTTATCTGTTTGGATTTTATGACCTAGGAGTATTCTTAGCACCATGAAAAAAAAGCTCTAAAGTTCTACAATTAAATTTTGATGTCGTCTTAGTCCTTCATGATAAAAGTGCATTCGATAATAAAAATTATGTGTGGATCGCAGTTAGAAGCTTCAAAAGATTTGTATATAGCGAGATGCAAACAAACCTGTATTTGACTAACTATACTTTGAAGTTGGCGTTTAAACAAAAAGGGTACGGAATCGACCATTTTTTTAAATACAAATTGTCATTAGTGTCACGTTGTTTAGTAATATGAAGATCTATACCGTAAGTAAAATAAAATTATTTCAGCGCTTTATTTTTTCATACAAATATTATGTTAAAAGATGTCGGTGAAATAAATTAATATTGGACCTACCGGTTTCGCTCTAATCTTGATTAAATAAATTCAGATATTGTGAGATTTTAATCCAGTTTGCATCACTACTTCTTAAATGTACTCACGACAAGTCAATAATGTTCCTTTATTATGGTAAAATACACACCAGTTTCGTTTTTAATTAACATTCTCCACTTACGATTACTTATGACTACTGATTATAAAAACATATTTCTATATCTCCGCCTTTGTATCGGTAAATACACTCTTATACATATACACTTCCGTCCAAAAGTTTGGACGTAGCAACGGATTTAAAAAATAGTCACAGATAGAGTAAATTGTGATTATTAATGAATTTATACAACATAAGTGACTATCGTCAAATAAAAGTAAATTAATTCAAACGTGATAATATTTACGCATCATTTAGCATAAGTTTACTTTCGTCGATATGATCTCCTTTGACTTTCATAACCTCTGCACGAATTTTAAGCATTCTTCAAAGCAATCTTTCGAGACAGTCCGCGTCAATTTGTTGCCATGCGTTCTGTTAATATTCCCATAGGTGTAAGGTGTTCTGAGGTTGTCGCTGTCTGGCCTTTCAATCAAGCTCATCCCATAAGACTATGAGAGATAAATCCGGACTTTGAGGAGGCCAAATCATTAATTGTAGTTCATTTCTTGCTGCTTTCTCCTCTAAAAAGTTTTTACGGATTCGAGCAGTATGTTTGGGGGTCATTGCCTTTCTGGAACACAAACGGCTTATCAACCAAACGGCTTCCATATGGAATAGCATAATTTTGCAAATTATCAAAATACTCTTCTTACCGCATTGTGCCACTAATTTTCACTAAAACGCTTGTAGTTGTTTCAGCAAAACAACCACAAACCATAGCACTACTATTCCAGCTGTTTCCCCTAGTCGTCCGCGAATAAAAACTCTCCGCTGCTTACCAAACAACTAAAATTTGGATTCGTAGATCCATAAGTGTACTTTTCGATCATCCAGTGACCAGTTTGCATATTCTCTTGCTCATGTTGATCGTTTCTTTTTATGCATCTGTTTCAAAAACCGTTTCTTGAGGCCGATGTATCTCCTTATATCTGCTGCCAAAAATCGCCTCTTGACCGATGGTAACAGAAACATTTGTTCGTTGTTGTGTATTAATATGCGTTGCGATATCCGGTGCCGTTAGAGGCCGACATCGCTGTGAAGTCGTTATTATAAATCTATCTTCAGTTCCAGAAGCCAGCCGTGTCCACCCACTTCTATAAAGATTTTGTCGTGTCTCTCTTCTCCGGAGCAATGTATAATGCACATTTTTCGGTGAAATCCCTAACCGCAGAGCAACTTCTCTCTTATATCCCTCGCCGCGTAGAGTACAAATAATATCACGTTGTTCTACAGTCAATTGCCTCCGTTTTGGCATTTTTACCCTTAGTACCTTACCTAATTATTACAATTAGGGACTGATTTCAAAGAACTAAGTCCGCAGAGGAAAATGATAAGAAACTACGGATTAATACCTTTACCAAATGCACCAAACGATTACCGAAGTAGTACTAAACCGTTTAACCGAAAGTAATTACTGCATCTATCCTATCTCCGTCAAATAATAGTCGTATTCTTGGAAAGATTAATAAAATGTATTCTACTGAAATTTGTGCCTAAATGTTTGGACTTTGTTCTTAACTGTTTGGAGGGATTATGTGTAATAATTTTATATTTACATACAATAATTTATAATAGGAATTAACGATTTCACGATGTGCCTCAGTTGTATTATTTTAAAGGAACTTCGCCTTGCTTCCAAACTTATGGACGACAGTGTATATAATTCATACATCATTGATTATGTGTACTACGTATGGGCACATCACTGGACAGATTAAAATAGAATTGTTTGTAAACAAAAATTGACGGAGATGAACACATTTGATCCTGAAGAGACATGCATGCTCAGCGTGGGCGACCTTCATGCGAAACTGTTAATTTCCGACTCTGTTAATCTCAGTATCTACCCAAAATGATGTGATTTATTCAGTTTATTTGTGTAGTTTTTACTATTTATAGTCCATTGATTTGCATAGATTATTTGAAACAAGGAAACGGATTTTTTGTGGTTAAATTTGTATTTTTTTCCAAAGAACTACTGTCCTTTCTCCATGCTATGCGAGATTGTATGCGAGTCGTATTGGGAATCAATATTATTCCAATTCGTATCCTGCATCGGCTTATAGAACAAACCATGTGTGGGTGTGATTGTGATTCAGATGTAATACTAAACGAAATAATATTGGTTTCGCAGAGTGAACAAGTACGTAGCAGATTATTTGTACGGCAAATATGAATCGGTTGATTTAAATATCGTTCAATTTGAATGAGTGGTTTGAAGATTCTGTTATTAGAAACTTCCACAATTAATGAAGTTTCAATTGACCAACATTTGCAATTTGATCTAAGTCGAAATAAACGTATAAGATCATTCATTTTTAAACAAACCCTTTAGTATCAACATAAAACACATATGTTTACTATTGGAAACCAGACGAGAAGAGTCTGCAGCCAAAATCAACTATCCACACTTATATAGCATTAAAATAACTTATAATGGGTGCTGCAGTGGCAAATTTTATAAATGCATTGATGTTTTCTCGATGAGCCTAAATCCATTAATGTCCATGATGTATGAAGTTGGTGTATTATATTTCGTTTCAATATCGTATGATAACATGTTGAGAATTGAAAAGACAATTTGTGGGCTTTTAAAACAGTACTGAATGAATGAACTATTAATTTATATTTAACTTCACCAAGAACACACGTCGAATAGACATAGTAGTCGTCTACAACTGCTAATTCTAACCTTCTAGACCTATAAACGTCATGTAGACAAATGTAAAATGAGCAGTATTATGCTTTGAATTTAAAAAAGTGCTTCTTAGCAACAAAGTATTGAATCTTCCAAAAAATATTCTATCCGAAAATTAAGTTTTTTTAATGTGAGGTTTGTAACTTGGAGATTTGAATCGTATTCTTGGATGGTTCAATTTGGCAAAATCAGTTACAGTCAAACCTTACGTCTTGAAATGGTAATGGACCTTTTCCCCTTAATTTTGGTGACTTCACATCGTTTAGCTCGACAATAACATTATTTTAGTTTCACATTATTACTGGTAACGAAAAATGGTGCCTTTACATTTTCGTCAAGAATACAAAAGTATCGCTTAGCTCAAACAAAAAGGGAACTAACCAAACAAGAGCTGTTACTCATTCACGTAAGTTGATGTTCGTCTGTTACTTCCGACTAATATAACCGTCACTGCTAATAGAAAGCGGTACATCTGAAAACTACTACATGAAGATAAACACTAATATGCAAGCAAAAGCAGAAAGTTAACGGCAACTATATAAATAAAAAACATTATTGATTTAATTAATATTCAAAGTGTATATGTTTAAAAGGATAGCTAAAATTTTAAAACGAAATTTCAAGAAAACCTTGGAGAAAAATCTTATAAAACAAAATAAATTTATTTCCAATGGTGTACAAATTTGTAGTTTATTCAGATGATGACTAAACATTTTAAATTGTGCACTAATGGAAATACATAGTGATGTGTGGTTGGCACCATTGCGTTCTACATTACCTTTGACATAATCACATGTCTTCGGATTGTTGACTTCTCATCTCGTTTTCGTATTATTGTTATTTGAGTGCAAACTTTCTTTACCACGTAAATGACCCCGCTCACCCTAGTTCGTCAATTCGTCAATTTTGTGTCAAAAATCAGATGGCTGTCCTTCCGCAGTGTCTCTGTGCGCCAGATCTGGTTCCTCGCTTTTTTTTTTATTCCCGAAATTGAAATCAATGCTGAAAGGAGACCGTTTTGAGACCATTGATAACACTAAAATAAATTCGTTATAGGCATTAGAGGATATCTTGAAAGAAGCTTTCCAGAAATTTTTCACTGCATTGCGAAGTGAAACACCGTTGAAAACAGTGTGTTAATAGGGTATGGAAGTACTTTGTAGGGAGCAAGGAATAATGGTCTATAAAATTGTTAATGAATGTTAGAAAATACCGCTCGGTTATTTTTTAAGCAAACCTCTAACCCAAAGCACTACCTCACTTTTTATTGTAATTATATTTTGAAACTAAGCATGCCTGTTATTTCATAGAATTTAATATTTGTTCAGTGTTATGAATACCTAGGGGGATTATTACATCCTTGATGAAAATATTAAATTCTTTACGCACATGTAACCATTGCATATCTGTAGTACGTATGCCTATGTACCTAAAAAGGATGCGAAACCAGAGGTCTTATAATTATAAACACCGCAAATTAATTTTGTCCTTTCTCTTACCGTGTTCGTGCTTTTTTCATTTCAAGTATGTAGATTAATTATAAATATGAATAATATTGTGATGAGAATCAGTCGTCTGATTCAATAGTTTTGTGCGTTTAGTAATTTACAATACCGGGTTTGTAAAAAACCTATAATTAACTCAAAAATTACATTATGAGAAAGATGTGCATTGAAGGAGACGATATGTATGTATGTACTTTGTGCCGTAAATTTTCTTCATTAAACGTTAGTATGTATATGAATATTTAGGTGCATAAGATATTTCACAATTTTGGGAACCAATTTCATGTTTCTAGAATATTATTCTGCACATGCAGGATTATAAGATGCTGGTCATTGTAGACTTTCTGTAACCTAGCATATACAAGTATGCAATACTCAAATACCAAGTTTGCTTGATATATCTACGTTTGAGCTTGTAAAGTAGTGACGCTTATAAAGATTTCTTGCTTCTAAATATTTAGGACGAAATATATAGAGAGTACATCTTTTTGTATGCATGTGGAGCTTCAAAAGCAGGCTGGAACCGATAATATTTTTAAATGCGGAAGTTAAATGAATTTAAATCAGAAGGGATATAGCAGAAGACTCGCCAATGTATTTACATACTCGTCAAAAATTTTTCAATTCTTTATTCCTCTTTTTTAAGCATGAACAGAAAACTGGAGACATACTAAATAATAATGTACTGCAACCATGCACTGCTGTGGGTATTCTTCTCTTCACTTTTCTTTTGTGCTGAATTTTGGAACTATACAATCGCAATGTCCAACAATAATATGGAAACATTACATTTTAAGAGTCTTACGCTTATGACAATGTCCATCGGGCGATAATATTTTCTAATAATCTGTATTCTAAAAAGTTTTATGATATATCTTGAAAAGCATTCTTAGCAAGCCTTTTCAGGGAAGTTAAAACCTCTTGAAATTCTATATCTTGCTGTAACAGAAATTGGTGTTCTTCCTTGCTCGCTGCTTTTACAAAGTTCCTTATTAAGCCTAATTTTATGTGTAATGTTAGTAAAAATATTTTTTCGCGCTCCAGCAGTGGATTAGAAATTATTCTTTGGCCGAGGTCTATACTGCACTATACCTGGTCAATATTCAAGAATCTAACAGGAGATTTGTCGTTAAACATTCATATTCACAAAGAGAACAGACATTGTGTATCTAAATTGTGGACCGAATAGGATTGCTGCGACTTTGAGATTGACGGTTATATACCATTTACATGTTCTGTACTTTATTTTGTCTCATATTTTCATGGGTTCACAATGCAGTAGTGATTCCTAATTTTTCAACCAAAGTGCTAACATGTATGTACGTGACACTATTGATTGAATAGAGGCGTGGCTGTACAGATATGACGTAACAAATACGTTGAGACATGTTCATGTTTGTCGAAATATGTTAGGCAGTATATGTCTTATAGTATTTTATATGTATATAAGTTGCTAGAATATAACTTTGGACAAAGGTCTAGGTAGGTGTTCAATTAAGATCATTAGAATTAGCAAAATTAAAATGCATTATATTCCGTCTCGAAGAAACTGTAGATTTATGAACTTATATTCATCACGACTTTGCCATTTCTTTTGATGAGTGTTTTCCGTGAGTGAAATATTCAATCATTTGTTATTATAATACGCGTTCTTTTAAAGAACTAAAATTTCCTGGTTGAAATCGTGTCCTAGTTGAAAGAAGAAGAAGGTCCATGCAACTGATAGCAAAACGTCGATAGATTCATACAACTGCGACGGTTTCAACCCCGAAACCTGAATTCTTTAAAAGAAAACAAATACAACGGAAGGTTACAACAACTTATAGCAACGATTGTTATGCTGAAGTAATACTTTTAGTAAGGCAAATTTTAACGAAACTATAACGAACCAAAGCGGTTTGCAAATCATTTATAACCCTCTAATTTGAATACAAAGATTTGTGCTATTTTCTCTTGTTCTGTGCGTGCAATACCGTGCATTGGTATCTTTACTGGAATCTTTCATTGAATATATATAAAACCATTTCGTGAAGTAAGCTGAAGCGAAGAAACAAGTTTCCCAAAGGTGTCGAGTTTATTTCTAAATTGTACGAAAATGTTCACTCTGTGTGTTAAATTAATTCCCAAGAAGTAAGACGTGACTCTATAAGAAGTGGCTAAATTTTATGAATATCCGGGACGGAAAAAACTTTCACTTTTCGGAATTAGGTAGATCTGTAGCCGTAGAGAGATGAAGTTTACACATCGGAAATGGACAATATTGTTCACATAATATACTTAACTGCGTATTAACAATCTATTAGGGTTAAATTTTTTACCTAAAAAATGTTGAAACGAACGTTGTTTAGTTAATAAAGTTTTAAGATGAGCACACACAGTTTTCAAAAGGTTTAGCATGCGCTGGCTTCTGTAATTTACACACATGCATATAATACTAAAAGTTGCTTGTATACAAATGTCTTAAAGTCTTCATGAATCTATTTTTCTTGAGATACAAATAAGTAAAAATCTTTTACCACACCACGGCAGTACGTATTGAATGACGAAAGAGAACATATTGTACACCATGTTCCGCTATTGTGATTTGTGGATTATAACAATGGTTACAATTTTATATAGAACCAATCGATGGCTAATAAATTTGACGAAAGAAAGCAACACTGATCAAAAAAATCTGATTCGCTTTTTAAGTTCGCAATCCTTCAAAATATAACATCTGCGTTCGTTGCGTTTGAAGGGTGCTTGTTATTTGAGTAGAAAGCGAGCTCTTCTCAACATGTTTGAAAACTGCGGCATCGATTAGTTACTACGTTTTATTTTGAAAGCACAAAGAAGATATAAAATGATGGAGAGCTAAATTCAAACATGGTCGTACCAGCGCGCTTGATGAACAATGCAGTGAACGTCAAATCTGTGTACTTCAGAAATGTTTTTGCTAGATGACCGTTGAATAAAGTTCTATCAAATTGCAGAGGATCCACATATCCCATATGGATGAGTGATTTCGATTGAGTTGATTGAGTAGAGTAAAATGAATTATGCGCAAGATGGATGCTGCATTTGTTGACCGCGAAGTTAAAGGATCATACGGAGGAATTTTAGTTTCGAATAGTAGTTCATCAAATTTGGATACATCATCATACGGCCAAATTAAATCAACTATCAAGACAGGGGACTGAGGCTGGCATAAGAAGGCAAAGACCGTACACTCGTATGTAAAGGTTATGGTTTATAATAATGGCGTTTATTGCACAACAGTCAACATAAGCCATATTAAGAACAATATATACATTATAACAATATAACAAAATAAAAGTAATAAACTAACAAAAAATTAAACAGAATAACATAAAAAAAAGAAAACAATAGTGCATAAATTGATCAGACCTAAACTGGATCCGTACTTGCACGCAACAATTGTCCAAGCGAACAGTTAAACACATCGCAGTTTGAGGCTATCAGGTTGTATTCATTGTCCATACGTGTGATAGGGGATCTAAACCTTAAATTAATGTGTGCCAATGCTGTATAAAAAAAGATGACCTGCTTAGTAGATAGATGGAATCGATCTTATTATGCAACAACTTGTATACAAATGAAAGATAAGTATTGCCACGTCTCGATTCCAAGGTGCTCAAAGTGAAGATACTTAATAATGTAGTGTAAGAAAAACCTCCTTATAGGTAGGTATTACTTATTTTATACCATAGGTATTTAAGAAGACGCCTTTTTTCTATTGCTAATTTGTGTACATTATAGTACCGATACCATATTATCGCTGCATATTCGACGCACTATAGCATATATTAGCACGCACAAAGGAATAGACTAATACTTATTAGTAAGTGAAGAAATATTTTTGCCTTTCGCAAAATAAAGCCCATACTCCTCGATGTTGAAGAAACAATTTCTGTTACATGACCGGTAAAGGTAAGATGTTTATTAAATACAATCCCAAGATCTTTAACTTTAGTGCAACATAACAATACTTCAATATCAATGGAGTAATCAAATACAATTGGACATTCTTTCCGGAAATTGTAAGTACTTGATATTTAGCCAGACTCAATTTTAATTTATTTGATGTATACCACCCAGACACTAATTTTAAATTATACTGAGGTTTCAGATAATCATGAACCGAAATAATATTTGCCTAAGTTTTAATGTCGCCAACAAACATCAAGATCTCAATTAGATCCGAAATGTCGTTGAAAAATGATAGAAGTGGGCACAGATTCGAACCTAGTGGTTTTCCCGATGAATGGCCCTGGTAACAGAACGAAAGCCGTTGTAAGACATATAGAATATTATTATAGCATAATATTAAAATATTAGTATAACTCAATGTACTTATTAATACCAACGTTAAATTTAATTAAATTAGATTTTTGTGAAATTTTTAATTAATATAAATTTTAGGGTTTCCGGTAGGATTTGAACCTGCTGTCCCTGTTCACGAGGTCGGTGTGTACCCATTTGTTAGACGGTCTTCGTGGTGTAACTTGGTACACACCGGTCTTGTGAATAGGAGCTTTAGGTTAAATCTTAGCGAGAACCGTGAAATTTTTATTAAATTAAAAATTTCACAAAAAAACTACTTTAATTAAATTTAACGTTGGTAATAGCAGGGAAATTGAATGATGTTTGAAAGATCAACGGAAATTATTCTAAATAATTTAAAGGTTATGGTTGCTGTCTTCGGGATTGTAGTGGGATCCTTCTTATTGATTATCTTTAAAAATGTGAAACAACAGGTCAATACTATACATCCCTCTTAGATCAGTTGAAGGGTGTAATACAAAAGGTTTCCCTTAGAAAATGAATAATTTTTTCTCCTAGATGATGTATGTATTTGCAGTTAGACTGTTTCAATGATGAAATTTCATGAACTACATTTTAAAGGGCTCCCATATCTAATTTACTCGTCATATTTAACCCTTTCCGCATCCACTCGAGTTACTCAATTTTTCACAACCTGAAAACTTGGCTGGATAGCAAAAGATTTGGGTCAAACGAAGAGGTAATTATTGTAACTAACAGATATTTCGACTTACTTATAAAACTTACTTTTTTGAGGGAATGAAAATGGTTAACTAAATATAATGAGTTGAGGAGAGAAAAAACTTATATATGGACTCACTAATTATCCATCATCCTGTGTATTAAGTATCAATACTATTGGCTATAGTTTAAAAGTAGCATATTGGTGTACTAAAAAATAAAAATGTCTGCGAGACTTACCAACATTTCGAATAAAAAATTATGTGCGTTCTGGGTATTGTACGTGTAGAAGTAACTTTGCGTTTATTACGGAATTGCTATGGAAATGATTCGATGCCGTAAAACACCACCCCTTAGCTTTAATTCATGTTCGTTGGGGGATCATTCATTTGAATATCTCACGCACGCGGGCTATTGTGTGGTTGAATTCCATCTTGCCTAAACCACCTTGATGTTTAATCGATGCGTGTAGACGCGAAGTACTATCTTGAATTTGAGTTTGCAACAGTTTATATGGATTTTCCGATTGTATAATATCGTAGCAAATGGCTATGAATTTAAAGTAAATGCCTTGGCTTTAATATTGAATATATTTCGTATTTGCTTCGTTTCACAGATCGTTGAGCGTTATTAAACAATAACTTAGTCTTACTTTGAAGTTAAGATTGCTATAATTATTGGCGCAAGTGTAATGGAAATATACAATGTACTACAAAATGAACATTCAACTTGAATGAAGTAAAGTAACAGATATATAGATTTACATCTCAAATTTTGAAGATCGATTAAAGAAAAAGAAGTTGAATTGAGAAATGGATAATGGATAAATGCAGATTCAGGAGAAATAGAAGCATAAATTCTAATACTAATAAATATGATTATTGTAATTAGTAACAAATTAGTCTCGAGACTGTAAAACGTAAGACTAATTTCTATGGGACGGTTAAAATCTTCTACATTATTGGATTTATGAACTTGTATTCGTGTGTGTGTGTATGTGATGTAACCATTGTACAGGGTGAGTCAGACATATGAACAAAACTGATAAAATATGGTAGATGTAAGATATATATATACATATGTATATGTCATTATATTGATATACCATGTGTAGATTTAAGGTTTTGTAAAAAGCGGTTTTAAAGTTGGTATAATCGTAATTCATTTAAATTGCTCATATAAATTCTTGTTTTATTGGGTAAAATTTTAGAGAATGGTTACTGCAATAGATTATATATTTCGTTCTGACTTTTTAATAAACTATTGCTCCTGAAAAGGAGAAGATCGACGTTCGAACTCGTTCGTAGAGACTGCCTATTTAAAATGACTGATTTATATTTCAATATTTCACCATAGTGTATGTTTTTTATATATACACATCTTTTATATTGGTAAATAAGACGTTGACACTCAAGTATCGATTGACTCACACTCACGATTGCACTAGTTATGAACGCGTACACTGTGGTATCTTGAGAATTTTAGATCATGTATCATTACTTTTATCGCGTATTACAAGTTTGGTCCATATTTCTGTTTAACGCTGTATTATAGTCGTACTTCAAACTTTTTCTGGTGTTGCTTTCTGGTAATTAAACAATTCTAGGAAGCTTTGTAATCTTCTTCTGTATTTTCGGGATTCCCAAGATCCAATATATATGAAAATTTACCAAATGAAAGCTTCAGACTCTTCAGTATTCAGACAAAGTATAGTGCAAGTAATAGGGTAGTTTCTTGATTTAATAAGAGCGTTTATACGTTATATGAGTGAATGGAAGCTGATTTGATCACAGTGTAAGAAAAACTAGAAAATTTAGGCGAGGAACAACATTTGTTAAATTCGATGAAACCCTGTTCTGTATAGTTCGACGGCAAAATTGCTCTGTGATAAAGGATCAACGTTATATGTGCTATGATAGCTCGTGAACTCTTATTACAGATTTCAGTAGCTAATTAGTACAATTTGAACGAAAGGAAGAAACAGGAAGTACAGATATGCACTTAGTTTGTAAATGTAGTAAAACTTCGAAAAGAGAAGACAATTTGCACATAATGCAGCCCAGTGGGAACGTAACTATTAAAGAAGGTGTTCTTCATAACGATAACCAACATCAGGTAAAGTCTAACAAATATGAATATGCTGTAAAACAATATGAAAAGTAATTTCTTGTGTTACATTGTATAATTGTTTAGAATCAAGAACGTCACTTTTAAAAGTAACTTTAATGCCATCTACAAACGATAAGTAAAGGTACACATTGCAAAACGTGCGTGGAAAGCAATGTACCGTGCAACGTTGAAAAATCGATTGCAATCAACGTGAAAGTAACACTGTATTTAAATATAACAGCTTTAACATAAAAAATCTATAAACGTCGAAAACTTTTTGGAGTTAACATGAAAGCAACATTATCGGTGAATGAAACTTGTTATTGTCGCTAATGTTGAATAAAGATACTAATATAATGTAATTTAATAATAATCATTAATTGATGTATCAATGTGTGACAACGTTGCTGTTTAGTATTATTTTAAACACTATTTTAAAATCACGTTTAATTCAACATTAGTAAAATGTTTTCTACAAAATTCGTATGTCAGCAAGCAACTTCGTTTTCTAGAACAATTAAAATCGTTTGTTACAATTAGACGTTACTTGACGTTTTCTCGGCTTTTGATAGATATATAATTTGTAACATTTAATCTGTATCCAGTCACTGCAACGTGGTAGTAACTATTATTCAACCAATGCGTTCTTACTGCGATCGTATATATGCATACAAACATCTTTGTTCTCTTCTTTTACGTTATATAATACAAGTTTATATTTGTATGATCAACATGGATTTTGAAATTATTTGGTTTGAACTTGAAAATCTTTAAGCTGCTTCATTTAAGAATATTATATCTAACATATTTTATGCTATATTAAACTGAGGAAATATGGGCATGTTATAGGTCAATGGAAATCATCATCAAAATCTAAAGGGCGTCGAAGATAGAACAAGGTGTTGAACAAGGTGTTGAGAGATATAGAATTTTAAATGTTTTAAGGGCCTATTGGCCAGATATGCTGATATTTTTATTACGTCTACGTGCGAGACTGATGACTGACTCTGACTGATTGCAAAGGAATGATTGGAAGGATCTCCCTTCCAAATCATTCAGAGTTCATATATATGTTTTGATGTGATTCCCACCTATTCTACAAGATGTAGCAACAAATCTGTGTAAGTTTTGTAGATATATAACCGTAAAAACGGACTTTATTTTTTGAAATCCTTTTCATATAATTTTGCGCAAAATCTTGTTAGAGATTTGCTGATTTAAGGATGCTGTTAAAAATATCTGACGTCTATAGCATTCCACTCAAGAGACTACACAGAATTCTTTCATTGATTTTGAGTTTGGAACATACAAGATCTTTCGTGTGTATATATATACATATATGAGAATTAAAGATTGTAACGATGTAGCAAAATATATTGTCACAATTAAATTAATTAGAATAATTGGCTCAGTATACCTTCCTCTGCGGAATTTCTTACTATAACCAGCGCAGTAATATTTTAAATAATACAAGGCATTAAGCATCTTGATAAAGGAGGTGTGAATTGTTAGGCGCAACCGCGCAGTTGGAGTTTTTAAATAGCCAAGATAACAAGACGTATCTGATTATACAACTTTTTGTGTCTTCATTTAACAGAGCATGCCTCAGCGCAATCCTCGTTGCAGTATATAACTAAATGCATATTCGTTTGTGGAGAAATAACAACATTCGCGTGTGCATAATTAATTATTGCGAGTTTAATTACGGTCGTTATGTCATTGAATCTGAGACCCTTCATCAGTTCGGTGGTGAATGTAATAATTCGTCGAAAACAATTTCTTTCTGTATAACTTCATGATGGACAAATTAAGGTAGATAACTATAATTATAAGCAAAGAGATAATAGATCGTTGTAATTAGTATATGTTGATGATAAAGAGTATAAAACAGAGCTCTTAAAGAATTTCCGGATTCTTATTTATATTGTATGAACTTTTTGTGATAAGAAATTATTCTCAAGAATTACGTCAAACTTTGCTTAACTTATTTCAAAAAGAATCAATAGAATGTTTTCCTTCTTTTTTTTATAGTAGCTAAACAAACGAAGCAATATTTCTTTCTTTTTTATTGGTAGTGAATAATCCTCTTAAAATCGTTCAGAAATATTTGACAGGTATATTGTTGGAGTTTTTATCTTTCTACTACTCTTTGATAATTAGTAACTCTTTATCTCGTCTGAAACTTTTCTTGGATTTTCTGTAATGAAGTCAATATGATTGTACAATATATATATTTTTAATAACGTGAGAATATTCATTTCGTTAAAAAATGAAACGTGTTTCTAGTAATCCTGAATAGTTGCTTGTTTTTGCACTCCAACAAGTAGCTTTCAAAAAGTTTTTTAATATATTACCAGATTCTTTAGTTAATTTACTCTCGACGGTATTACCATGCGTTAGAATCACTATATTGGGACAAATAAGTATGTCTACAAAATTCACCGGTGTAGCAGTAAACTTCACTTCAGACAAATTAATTAATTATTCGTAACGCAGCGTTTCGAGAGCACGTCGACTTCCATTGTCAACCGTGTTACCGACTGAATGTAAAAACTGCATCACACATGCAAATTATTTTCTACGCAAGCCCTAAAATTTCTAAAACAAATGACTATTTACAATCTACTGGGTGGTCTCGTCTCGAGTATGTGTATTTTCAGGAAAGGATGGAACGAGAACGAACCGTCTCTTTAAGAGGGCCTTATGGTAATAAATCAATCAGACTCGAGTATGCAATTGGGGGGAAATAAGTTTCTGTTCTTTTTCATAAATATTGTTTCGTACGCGTCTAATTCACTACACTAGTTTACGTTTTTAAGAAGTTTAAGATGTTTTAAATCAATTTTATGTGCGGATTTTACCATATGTTCTGCTCTGATTGATAGTTCTGGTTTATCGAAATGATAGTGGCTAATACGTTTGAACCTCATTTCGATACTCCTTTTTGTTTGTCCAATATAAACTTTCTCACAATCATTGCATGTGATTTGGTAAATTCGAGACCTTTTCATCATCTCCGGTTTATCTTTGGGATTGCCTAAGAGATTCTTTAAGTTGTTTTCTGATGAAAAAGTCACTTTCATATTTTGTTGTCGGAAAATTTTGCTTACGCCTTTTACTGTTGGGGGGAAAGGAAGTGTTATAAATTTCTCATTACCGGTGTTTTTGATGGCAAGGTCGTGGAATTCCTGATGTGTTGTTTGTATTGGACCTTCCTTAAGATACGGTTAATATCCGTAGAAGAGAAATCATTATACCTCGCTACATCTTTGATATATTTTAATTCTTTTCTCTTCCAGCAAAGAACGCAGCGCTTGTCTTAATCCGAAAAAAAATTAATACTGGTTTTACGATCTGCACAAAAACTTATTTGAAATTGTTCAATTTTATTTAAAATTATATTATATATTATATAAAAAATTTAAAATGCTGTGCGTGTGACAACAAAACTGTGCTTTATGTCAAAATACCTCTCATGGCTTAAGCACACTTGCAGCAATTTACAGTTATAACATGGAAACAATTATAATTACAATATAATTTCACGACATATAAAATGTTTGTAATAGATACGCAAGAATTCCTCTAAAGCTAGTGCCAAAATGAAAACAAGTTTTAGTGAATGTTGTAGGAAAAAATGAATTACAGAGGCAGCGTGTGCTTAAAAAACATTAAGATATAAACGGAACTAGCCATGTTTTTAAGAGCAAAGGAGCAACCTTTTTTGGAGAGATGGAAAAATCTTAGGAAAAGAATTGTTTAACTTAAAAAATCAAAAATGGCACACAATTAGGACATCTTTTCAAAGCCAATATTTTTGTAAGGTATTTTAATAATTCCAAAAGTGCACAGAACAAATATAGAAAGCGTAATAATATTAAAATTACAAACAGCAACAATAATTCCGTTTAAATGTCAAATGACCTTCAATATATTTATTTTTATTTGTGCTTATTATTTTCAAAAGAAATGTATCCGTTTGACTGTTATTCGTTCTCTCTCCAGTAGAGGTTAACGAATTTTCGGCTATTTGAATTACTCAAATTTGATCATCTAGAAGATGATAGAACCTTGATAGAAGATTTCTAAAGTTTTTAAATATTGTAGGTAGCCCCACCTAAATTTCAATTTTTTTGTGATATTTTACTAAGCGTAATTTAGTAATGTGTTTGGTGAAATATCGATGACAAAAAATTGCAGTAGCCTCTTGGTGTATCTAAGAAATAATGCCAATAGCTAGACTTATTCTTAACTTTACAATACATAAACTTTGAACTGAAAATAACTGATAATAAAAAATTCAAATCTAAAGAAACGTCATACTTGAAAACAGCTTAATTTCACAACAAAGCGACTCACGACAGTATATTTGTGGCCACATGTTCATGTAATTGAATACGGAAAAACGTCCTTATTACAGGCAACTGTCAATGTTTCTGTAAAAATAAATCATATTTGAAATGGGTTGAAGTTTTTATCGGCTACAAGACCAGATATTTACCATTATTAAAGAATATTTCTTTATCAGTATCAGGTATCATGTGAAAGAACCCCAAAAGTTATACAAAATTACTGTCCTGTAAATAATAAAACATTTATCAGCGGTTTCTGATATTTCTAGTAGTAATTATAATTTAAGAGAGTTTTCGCAGAAGAAAGTATTGTTTAAAATTAAGTAGCAGCCCACGAAATTTAAAGAAATTAAGAAAAACCCCTACTGACGATATTCAGTAGTCTGAAACCACTACAATAAAAAAATTCTTTCAACACTTGCTCCGATTGCGAAATATTTGCGGAATCGACAAGAGCTAGTGCATGAAGGTTGAAGTGAATTCATTGGTCGGCAAGGGCAACCCCTTTTATGGCAACTGTCAACATTTCAGACGTCTACTGTTAATAGTCGTTGTTTAAGAGTGTACACAATACACACTCTTAAACAATAAAATCGAATTTCGTGTAGTGACAAAACACTTCTGGATTTTCGACCATCAGCTTCTGTGTGAGCGAGCTCAAACGTCGCCGCACAAGTACAAGTGACGAACCACGCAGTGGATGCCCAAGTATGAATAAACTTTCGCGATGGGTACCGCGTCTGCTCACACCGGAGCAAAAACGAAATCGGATGACCGTTTCGAAAGAGTATCCGGCCAGAATCCAACGCAGTCCAAGGGATTTCTTCATGCATTTCGTAACCGTGGATGAGACTTGGGTCCGGAGACCAACGAACAGTGGACTTTTCCAGGCGAATCGGCTCCGAAGAAAGCAAAGACCGTTCCATCGGCGGGAAAGATCATGGCGATTGGGATTCCCAAGGTGTCATCGACTATCCGCAGAAGGGAAGGACGATTACGGGGCAATGCTACACCAATTTATTGACCCGATTCCATGCAGTATTGAAGGAGAAACGGCCTCGTTTGCAGCGAAAATAAGTGCTTTTCCACCACGACAACGCACCGGCTTATTCATCCCGCATCGTCGTGTCCAAATTGAATGAGTTGCGCTACGAATTAGTCTCTTATCCTCCATATTCACTGGACCTAGCCCCCAGCGACCATTTCCTATTCCCAAATCTTAAAAAATAACTGAGAGGAAAGAGATTTGCCTTAAATGAGGAGGTTATAGATGCTACAGATGAATATTTTGTAGAGCTCGAAATATTCTACTTTTCCGACAGCTTGAAGAGACTGGAGCACCGTTTGAAAAAGTGTATTGAACTTCGGGCAGACTACATCGAAAAATAAAAATAAAAAACCACACCAATACTGTGTTTTTCTTGTCGATGCCGGAAACATTTCAGGTCGCCCTTGTAAAGTAGTAATTTGTTGAGTTTGAAGATTTGAAAATATATATAATTTTTTAGCTAAACAAAAATCTTTGCAGATATTTAGTAAGGGCGATAGAGGTTTTAAGGTATTACTGACAATTAATTACCAATACGCTTTTTCAACTCCAACCCAAAATAGAAACCTTTCTATTTGATCTTAACTTTTTAGCCGCGTAATAATCTTGAGAAATCACTATTAGACGTTTAAACTAAACAAATCGCAATTTTTCCTGTTGTTGATTTCTTTCCGGTAACGCTGAGGCAAAAGCTGTTCTAATATGCGCGACGTAATTTAAGAATAAGATCGAATCGGGTGAGTGGCTGGTCGTTCCCTCTAATTGGCGTAGCAATAAAGTAAAAAGTAAGTTGTTTGGTCGGTTCGGATATTTTTTGTTGCTCGTCGCTCTTCTAAGATCAATAACATCAATTCAGATACACCTCGTCGATTTTTATTACCGTTCGAATTGTGATAAAAGAAATTCAAATTAAACAATAACAGGTATAGTTAACATCAAACGAACCGCCGCTACTATTCGTCCGATCTTATCCTACATATTCCTTGTTGCCACAGCGTTGTTTTTCCCTTCCTTTTTGGATGTCGATCTCTTTCGTCTCGAGCACGAAGCGTCTTCGATATTAGACTTAATTGGTCTCGAAAATGCATCCGCTTAATACATTTTTACTCAGACCGGAAGTTTTGATCTACGAGCACTATTATTTAGAATATTTAGATAATATAGCTATGAATTTTGTGTTGAGGTAACACATATTTTCTCTTGTCTCTAAATTGTTTACACAGAATTTTGTTACGTGCTGATTTAAGCAACTATTTATCCATTCCTTTTGATAAATATGTACATACTGATTGCATGTAACATCTTTTACCCATAAACTATGTCGGAACGTCTGAAGTCATTTTCATGGGAAAGTGGTAATAAAAAATATCATACTTTTTAAACCTGAATCCACATTGCGACACTTATGATACAATAATGGTACTATGATATACTTAGCTTATGACGAATTGGATTTCAATTTTTGCTTTTAATACTGTAGAATGAAATAGTATAAATCTTTCATGGCGTGAAAATAGCACTGACGGTGTCACTAGCGCCACTACATATATATGTGTATATGCATATATGTATGTATATGCATTCGTAAATCTGATTTTAGATAGGATATTTGATATTTGCTTCCTATTCAGTTTCAAGGGATGTTGCGTTTGATATGGATAAAATATGGACGAACATATATATATATATTGTAGACTTTAAAGCATCGCCTACATTCCGACATCACTTGTCTGCACACCTAGTTACATTATGCGGCTCTACTACCTCTTTCAATCACTGCTAGAATTTCTAAAAGACAAAGATTGCACTTTAAAAGCCAAATTGATTCATTCTACAAGTAACATAGCCTATTTGTGCAAGGATTCCTTTTCCAAGCAACGAAACATAATTAAATAATATGGTTTGTTATATGTAATTAGTATTACTAGAAATAGAAATATAGCAACATACACTGAGAAAAATAATTTTCGTAATTTAACGAATTTTAATGTATTTCGATTTTTGGGGTTAAATTAAGCAGAATGTAATTAAATGCAGAGAAAACCTTTTCTAAGATTTGGTAGACATGATCAATTGAATGAGATAGTTTGTTAAAATAATTTTACATTTAATCAACAGTGCAACATTGTAACCATATTCAACATATTTACTACCACAACTTGTTGGTGTTCAGTTAACTAACCAAACGAGGTTGTTAAAATAATCCAAAGAATGTTCGTCTTATATGCGCGCCAACACGATGCAGCTACCCAATCAATGCCAAGTGTCCTATTGTATTGATATGACAAATAAACGACCATAAACTGAAGGCCCTCACTATTTCAGGCAAATTGTGGTGAAACATGTTTAAGCAATTTCGCTACAATTTAACAAAATATTTATACGAACTGATTATTAAAGTTTTTAGTAAGATGTGCTACATATATATTCCTTAAAATAACGCCATTTAGATGTAATTTTTATTTTGGTGACGTCGATAATATAGAAAACCATGCCTGCACGCTGTCTGCATGACCATTTAAACTTTCTTTTATCTGTATCTTGTAGATGGCGGCAGAGTTTTAGAATATCTTACATTCAGTAAAATCAATTTTAGATTTTTAGATTAGAAAAAAAGTTATATTCTTCTATCTAAAGGTTAGAATTTTAGTAAGATCTATTATAAATATATCAAATTTAAAATTACTTTTATAATATTTTGTACAAAGATACCAATTTTTATGGGATATTCGGATAAATATCCCCGATGTTGGCAAACAACATGACTGGTTCGTATTGGTATGGATACTCTCCCTGCAAATGGTTGAATGGATTCATACATACGTTAGAGCGTTTTTGTACACACAAAGCCTATTTGATATTTACAGGAACAAAGATGTTCTCCATGGGTTAGACAATACACAAATGATATATTTATAAATTTTAGGTACACACATTTATGAAAGTATAACACTGCCACTAAGTATAAGCATATTTTTACCAACTAATAGATTCATTGCGCTATCAAAGGAATGTTCAAGAAACGATTCATGGTATTGAGTTTCTCCCCTATGAAGTGACAAGCGGGGTTTCCGTATTGGTCTGGATAGGGTACTGGCGCATCGAAGATTTGGCTAACCTTATATCTTACTTTTCTTCTTGAAATATATACAGATAAACTGTTAAAATGTTCTTCCATATAATGAAGTATAAATATATTTTAACGCGTAATACGATGTACTACAGGTGCATATGCAGCAGGGAAACGGAGACAGATTGGTTCAACGAACTTAGTCAAATTTCGTACAGGTCGTGCGTGCGGGCAAGTCCGGTCCTGGCGCACCGAAGATTTGGCCAGTTCTATTTGTCACACATTGGGAATGTACAACCATAAAAATGTTTTCTTTTTATTGTTAATTCTACAATCTTTTCCCTCAGTGCACTTAAAGAAAACAGATATTTACAATTTATATCATGATTTGCCTATTATATAAGAATGTTTGAGAGATTTGCCATGTTATCTTGGGAATAAAGGAACAAATACAATAAAAGAAATAGAAATTGATTCATAAAACATTTTTATCAATTTTAAACATATAAACCTTATTACGTTAGATTATGCCACATTTTCAGTTCCACCTTTAATTAATTTTATATTAAAGCGCTTGAAATTTTTAACAGAAATATAATTTAGGTGGACTAAATAAACATAGGAAATAAGTGTAATTATTGAACAGTTTTCAGAAACATAATCTCAACTCATGCTGTTTCCAGTTATACACAGTTCTGAAGAATGTTGAAGCGTGTAATAGAATTCTTATTTAAATAATTGTAATACATTTTAAAACGTAAAAGCCCCTAATAATTAAGAACAAAAAAGAGACAAGATTATAATTAAAAAATCTCTTCTACAATTCGATGGATTACTACATAAGAGTTGTAAGAATCTAGTGCTACTAAGTAACGCCCAAAAAATGGCATTCCTAGGGCGTGCTTAGTTGCTAATTACGTTTCTAACGAGAAGGTTATATGTGCCTTCTCTTGTAAGATATGCAGTCACTTGAAAACCAAGCTGGTGCTTTTCTTATATGTACGATGTAAATTATTTAGAGTGCCGTATATGTCGTCGAATAAATCTAGCTTGTTATGGTCCATAATTATTCAAGTAAATGCAGCGGAATGACTGACCTAGCGCTCACATCATTAGATAAAAATACTTACATACGCGCAGCTTTCCAAGGTACGTTGTATTTCGGAGCTCTTCTCTTTAATTTAACTATCTTGATATGTATCTTGGTTAAATTATTGGAGTCGATGATATCTAAACAAGAACATTTAACTTAAACTTAAGTGAAAAATATTATTTTAAGATTATATGGTATATATTTTCGGTTTTGAATCTCAGCGTTGATTCTCGGATTAACCTGGAGAAAGAAAAACGAGAAGAAGGGATTTTATTGAGAAACATTTTATTATTATGAATTAGTGTATGCGGTAGTAAATTGCTTCTAAGATGCTCTGTTTAACTAAGTCCATAGAAAATTAAAGATAAAATTATCTCTTAAGAATGCATAATAAAGTAGTTGTTTTTAAAATTAATGGTCTTATTTTACGTGCTGTTAGCTTTGTAATATACCAATAAATATTCATGAAATAATTATGCAGTTTAAGTGGATAGTAGGAGGTGATGCAACCGACATTGTTTAAGTGTAGACTACGTAACAGGAATTACAATACCATCACTGAAATTTTAACTTCTTGGTACTCGATAACAATATCTCTCACTTGCTGTCTCGATAGGATTTCTCTTTTATTTATGTTAGGGATCGGTTACTCGATATGACCAAGTTATATCGTATTATTCAGGAACTTACTTGAGGGACGTTTGTTCACCTACTTCGACTAAGTTTACTGCAAGCTGGCACCGTCTAGAAAATGTGGAAGTATTCTGATAATTATAATTTATTTTTTCCTGAAACAGCGTCAAGTTGAACGGAAGTAGACGTAAATATCCTTTCAATTAACCAGGTGCCATGCATAATAAGTATTCTTGTTAAGAACGAAAAAAAAACGAAGTAAAAAATAAATTACTAAATATATATTGTTATAACTAAATAGGGGCACTATGATAGAATAGACTGTTTTGGGAAGATGCTTTCATGAAGTTGATGGCTCAGTACCTTGTACGGTTTGCCGTCAGTCCCGAGATCCTAAGTTCAAGCACGGGCGCTGTTTATCAGAGTTGAAGTTTTCAGTGGTTTTCCTCACTCAAATGCACTTGCAAGGACTAATAACTTACGCCTTGTCTAACTGCTTTATGTTTTAAATTTTTGAATTTTTAAAACTTAATTTTAATTTGCAAATTTCTGATAATTTTCTATTTTTATTGATGTCTCTAAAAATCTCGAATTATACATTGATACCCAAATGAATGGGCCATGTTTGCTGTTTCGTGATAAGCGCAGAATACAAATGCATGAAAACTTTTGTTGCAGGATGGTTTGTAACCTTCATAGAGATGATCATGTTTCCGAGAGTATTCAGTGCTTGAAGTGGGTAAATATGAAGAACCGTCATAAGTTGCATTTAGTCGAATTTATTCAGTTTGATTCTGCGACCTTCATTTCTTGTGTCTATTAAATGTTTTCTGATTTCGCGTCATTTTATTCATGTTTTAAATACTAGCCATCGATATCAATTAACGATACTTCAAACTTTGCATCTCCGTTCAAAAGATCATTTATTTATGGTGCTGCTGCTGAACTTACAATTCATTGCCTAATGTCTACAATGGAATTTCTAATTTCAGGAGGTTCAGTTTAACTGTCAAAACTTCTGCTTTCTTTGCAGTGATACATGACACTTTTTATTTCCATTTCTTTAAAATTGGATTAGCTTTTAATTTTCAGCTTGTAATGGTATTTTTAAATACCAGTTGCTAGAAATCGTCAGGTAGGTTTATACGAACTATATTTATCGTACCCAAAAACAGATTGCATCTATGTGATTATGTACGTATATAGGATGTATAGTGAACGCGGTAGCTTTGATTGGCTGATAACAGCAATTGGTTCTCATGAAATCGAGTTCACGGTCACGTGATGGTTAAGAGATTATATTCTTTCTGTGCTCATAAAATATTTTTTTCAATTTTGGTTACTCTTAAACGCTAATATATAATTTACGTGAAGTTTGAATCTGAATGTTACTGTTTGTTTTGAGAAATATGTTCCTGCTACATAGACATAGTACTATTTCAGAGAATACGAATAAAACATATTTAGTACTGTAACGTTATTATTAAATGAATTCTGAAGAGGATTGATTTGGATATAAATGTTACTATCTCCAACACAAAAGCTCGCGTACCACAAAAATTGATTAATTAGTTCGGAATATACGGCAATGGAATGACAATTGGAATGAGATTTAAAGAAGACATAGCACATTATCGCTATGGGAGGCTTGAATCGCATAAGCATAATGCATAAGCGAAATCGAGCGCAATGTTAAATTAGAAAACCTCGTATTAATAGAGAACGTAACGTCGGCGCGAGGATTAGACTTATACGAAACCATCTACATGAGAAAAAGTATAAACCTGTTTAACCGAAAGGAAAATCCTACATGCCAGATTGTAGGCAGATCCAAATTAAGTTCGCATCGTCGCTATCTTCGTTGTTATCGCTTCTACGGCGTAGCTTAAATTATAAAACTAGTAGTACATTTAACGCTAATTGAGATGTAAGTAACGAAACAATAATGGTATAGCGCACTCTAGGGAAACTTAAAATTCGGGATTTTTTCATCGGAACAACGTGGCAATAAATGAAGGTCCTAAAACGAATAATGAGAAAAATACGACATATTTAATTTATGCGAAGGACACACTCTTAGTGCTCTAAAAACAGATTCCGGACTAAAGCAAATGCTACATTCTTTAAAATTGTGAATGACTTTTATTGCAAAATGTACTATGTATTTCTTGCATGTGCTTTGTTAGATGTAAACGCAACCATATTGTTAATTTGAAGTTGATGGACGATATTATGAGTGAAATTTCGTTTTCTAAAAGTACTTCTAACTTCAGAGCACTCCCAATTTAATTGGAAGAGACCTGTGGATGACTTTTATTGGAAAATGTATTATTTCTTGCACTGCTTTATTAGATGTAAGCGCAACCATATTATTACTTTGAAGTTGATGGACGATATTATGAGTGAAATTCCATTTTCTAAACGTATTTCTAACTTCAGAAACAAATATTAATTTTGTAGGCCTAGGGCGTACAAACTTTGAGAAACTTATATTTTTTGATAATCTTAAACAGTGCAAGATTAAATTTAAACACCAGTATCCTTTATTCAGTATTAATGATACAAATCAGTTTTGGGAAACTTATGGACGATGTAAAGACAGTACAACCTCTTTAGTCCGTACTAATTCAGAAACGAAAACGGTCGGATTGGGAGATAGCGATTTTTTCACTTAAACTGTTCCAAGAGTACATATGTATATAGATTAAAAGATTTTAAAGACACAAAAGAAAATTTTATGCCAAACAAAAGTATTATATTAGCTTCAGAAAATTTATATGATCAGCAGATGCAGTCGCAGTAGCAGTTGGTGATCTAGTACATTTTTTATGCGATATACTGTTCTCACGTCGAAACTTTTCTTGCTAGTCCCATGTGTATAATGAAATTTCTCTTTATTCTTTTAACGTTACAGTAGCTAAAATCTCTTCATTGTCTCCCACAAGCCATTGTACATATATATATATATTGTGGTGGAAAATCTCAGGCTCTCTAATTTTTCTAAATGGCTTCTTTGATTGAAATATTGTTCTACTTGTTTTTAAATTAAGTGATAATGTTCTCTAATTAAAATAACCAAATATAAAGTTGAAAAGATAAATATATTAACAAATTAATAAATATATACCGCTTTTTTACAAAAAATATGTGTTTTTACAGAAAACCTAAGGCAATCCCTGTCTAGCTAATCTTTAAATATTCTAATTAATATGCGAAACAAAAATGAGAGCAATAAGAACTTAAGAGCATTCGACGTCTTTAATCTTTGAAATCACTCGCACGTGATTTCTCGCCTTTAAGATGGACTGGTTTTCGGCTTCCAATATATGTGTCCGGAACTTCCAAATTTTATTTGTAGTATCAGCTGATACACTTTATGAATGGATATAAACGCAGATCTTTGTAAAATCATAGAGTTGTATGAGAAAAAAATTAATTATTATCAGGAGAAACGATGACAACATGTGTGCAATGTATTTGTTTACCTATATGGTAGGCCACACAGTAGACACATACTTGATATAAGTGAAATTATATAAGTAAATGCTGCGAGTCGTGCCATACTTCCGTCGTACAAGAAATTTTGAAGATTATAAGTATAATTTCGTAATAATGCATATTTATACAATGTGATTGAAATGTGTGAGTACAGTATATTAAACGTCTTTTAAGAATGAAATTTGGAAAAACGATATATATAATAAACGATAGTAAAGTTTACGTCTCCTCTGCAAGTATTGTTGAAGGACTCCTTTTTTTTAAATAAGAAAATGGTGAATAATCAGTTAATAAAGAATACCCAAAGTAGATATCTATAAAACTTTAGAAAGAAACCTGTACAGATTGAATATCTGTGCTTAAAATTCAAGAGGAAGTAGTAACTTCTAACATCAACCATAATAGGAAATAACGGCGTTCATCAAACAGTGACGAGAAAATATCTGGAATAGGTAAACTAGTAAAATTTAGAAAAATTCATTGATAATTAATAGACAATATTTCATATCATTACAATATATACATATATATTGGAACTTATGTCTCCTGCTGCTATGATAAGCCAAAATAGCTTGTAAGCCCTTCAAAAAGGTAAATATGTTAACCAAGTGGCTGGAATTAACAACACTGATTTAGTCCCAAGCATAATTACAAAATAATTTAAACTATCAAATACCATAGGATACGCAGGTCATTCTTTTCGTAGAACAGATGCAACCCTTTTTGTAAATGTAAAAGTGAATATGACAAATTTGTGGTGTCATGGAGTATGGAAGTCCTTTTAAGTTGCTGAGGATTATATTGGTAAGCCTATTCAACATGATTTTAAAATATCGAAAAAGATTTTAACTTCTAAAGTGCAAATTTCATCTACTTACACCAGAATTAGTGAGAATATTTATAAATAACTAATTTGAAAATGAAACTGTAAATGCTTTTATGGGTGGAATAAATATAGAAATATGCACTAGTTGCATTATTAATTTCACAATAATATTAATGTGTTTTGTGTAGTTTCTGTGGAATAAAGCACTGTTAAATATGTATATAAAATATAAAAATTTCCATTAGATTTTGCTACCATGGGCGGAATATTTGGGACCAATCTGCACGAAATAGCTCGCACACATTGCTAAGTGAATTAAAGTAATCTAACATTTCGCACACGGAAGTTAGTGAAGGAATCTAATAGTTCTTTAATGGGAGTAGGTACAATTTATTCTATAGATACTTATAAGAGGTTTGTCGAACAATTTACGTTACGTTTGTCCTTGCTCTGCTTAGTTGATAGGACTGCATTTTTTCCTATGCTATTGGATAGACTCGACTTGGTATGGGTGCGGAGGTGTATTTGATAATGCATTGGCATAGATTTTAAAATTAGAACAGATTGAAAGAGGAAAATGTAAGTACTTTGTACTTTTTAAGGATATTTCTCTAATTTTCTTTCTATACAACTTTCGTCGACGCTTTTATCACTTCATTCTGTCCTTCGTATCCAACAGAAGTAATTGCCAGTAATATAATTTAACAAAATAGAAGTATTGTTTCCTAAGTAGACATTTTCTCATGATAATGTACCTATCGCATAAAAAGATATGACTGAGGACTTTTTCATTGCACATAACAAATACCGCATGCGCATTTGTGTGCGTAATACAGATAGCAATGGTGTTCGTTGTATATATGGGAACGGGATTCATCATACGTTTTTACGCGACCGGTATGTGGTTGAAGCTAATCTCCTTTTATAATTTTACCAGGTGATTGGTTCGCATTTGTTCGTAGATGAAAATGCAATACACATAAATAACAAATTTATAAAATCTTTTAAATTGAAAGTATGGAGCAACAAGTCGCTGGAAGCTAGTAAGGGTTAAATATATAATCGGAGACTTTCAATGCTTTAAATGGAAGAATGTTTAGAGAATTTCACTGGTACAATTCGCAGAAACATTTTATAAAATAATCCTCAACTGCTTTACTTACTATTTGAGCAACTGAAATAATAATTACCTAATGAAATATTAGGTGAATATGGAGGGTATGGTAACGTTTTTGGATGAGTGGTGTTTGTACTCGCTGAAGCTGTTCACAATATAAATTGGCAGTGATGGTTTAACCTTTCCAAAAGCTCATAATAAATTCTGGTTGCTGTCCACCAAACACACAATAAAATCTTGTTTAGAACTGTATGGTATCGAATCAGTAGGCGAAAAACAATACGAACGCTTAGAATTTGAGTACAATATACACTTTTCGTCGCAAATTAACAACCGATTACTTAATTTATCATTTGGCAGTTCATGTTGGACCCATTTGCTTAACTTCCACGTCTTTCTAGCTGATGAAGGTGCAAACGAATAGTTTCATCACTCAAAATAAACCTTTCCGCAAGCTATAGGCATGTTGTATTGGAATTTTACCTTTATAACCTCTTTATGATCCTGGTTGTTAGTGATCTTCGATCTCCCAGAGCATGCTTCATCGGTCAAGCTGAGATCTCCCGAAGAAGATTTCTTGAACCACTTCTGTGCTGTTTGATCATTAACGGCATCATTTCCGAGTGCAATACATACTTTTTGCTCTACCACTGCAGCTTAGGTACTAAGTTTGTACTCATATAGTAACAATTTTGAATTAAAGTTGTATTCGTTGCTATTTTCAACAAATTATATTAGCAATTAGACAATTGTCAAGAAATGTGAAACAAGTGCTGTCGATTAAGAGTTTAAAAAATATTCAAGGCACGCTATTGTGTAAAATTGTTAAATTGCTCGAACTTATTTGGTTACCTGATAGTTCTAAGAAATTTTAAACTCTTAAATACGTTTTGCACATATGTATATACGACTGAAGCGTGTGTAAAAGTTTTCCAACGACTGAAAAAGAAAATAATGGGTAAATAGATAAAACTTACTACAGCGGCATACGACAAATATCTAAGGTTGATTATGAATGCTACAAAGGAATTCGACGAATTCCATCCGACATCCGATACACTTCAGTCGTTTCAAAACATTTACGTTATAGTTTCTTAAACTTGAATCGATACGCCGTCGATTGCTTTTGCTTTTAAACCAATCAAATCCATCGATACCTAACGTGAAATAAAAGAGTATTAGGTTGAAAAGCGTGTTTGTTTCTGGTTCTAAATTTAAATATTTAGAGAGGAACAACCCCAGCAGAAGAAGACCGTATGGTGAAGCACCCGCACATCCATATGTAAACTTTTCCTTATATATTATCTCCTTTACTTCTAAGAATAGCCACCACTCTATATAGAAGTCGAATTGAATTTATTTTATATAAAATCCGATTTCTTAGATCGAAAAGCATTTTGTCGCATAAACTGTTGATGAAATGTTTTCAAGTTCTTGTTCCGCGCTAGACGTTTTGAAATACACTGGCCCCCCAATAAAACAAGGTGTAAAATAAATCCATTTGTGATGCTCTCCTGTGACAGGTCAGATATATCCTTTCATTAAAATATCTCTACAGTTTGGAAATAAATATTAACACAAGATAGCTCACATAAATAAGATTATTTAGACAGTTAGAAATCTTCTGGGGATTCACGTGTAAGCAGGAATTCTAAAATTCTTTTCTGGTGAAAAATAATGTTGTAATTAGGAAATATCTGTCTACATATTGGTATTAATGTACACCCCATTAATTTGCTACAATATATTTACGATGTCAGTAGAGAATAGGCATCTATAAAATGAACTAAAAAACACCTCAACATACAATAATGCCCATACCGTAGACAACACTGCAGTAAATCTTGATTTAATTAAAATTGAAGTAAAAATCGTAAGATGCTTTGAATTCACTGACAAAATCTTATATATGTGTTTATTATTAGCGTTAGAAGCTTATTGTACCAGGTGAAGAGGTTTGAAATGCGGATTTCATACAACAGAGCAACATCAGTGCAGTTTGTGCTGTTATCAACAAGTGTCAGATGCGCGCAAGTGATATATTGGAACAGTATGTGCATAGTGTTCTATTAAATATGTCGAAATTTATACCGAACATATAGCATTCGCAGACAGCATTAATTTTTTATTTTCATATAAAGGAAACTGTCGCTGAATCATACCGATTACTTTGAGAAGCTAACGGTGAACATACTTCGTCGCAATATACGTGTGGATGATGGTTTCAGCGTTTCAAAAGAGGCGACTTTGATGCTGCATACAAGGAACGTGGAAAAGCGTCAGAAAAATATGAAGATGTAGAATTGCAACTATTGGACCAAGATGCAAACACAAGAACAACTCACCAAGCAATTTAACGTTAGTCAACAAGTTGCTTTTATAGGCCACGAGAGATGGGAAATATTCAGAAGACCTGTAAAAAAGCGCAAAAACACATGTGTAATTTTGCTCGGTCGGTACAAAAGGTAATCGTAGGGGATTAAAAGTGGATTTATTTTGAAAATTCCAGGCGCAAAGAGTCATGGTTAGACCCAGGCGTACCATCCATATCGACCGCAAGACCAAATACCTTTGGTAGAAAGAGAATGCTCTGTATTTGGTGGCACCAGAGGAGCGTAGTCTATTATGAGCTATTAAAACCTGGGGTGACGGTTAATACTAAACGTTACTAACAACAATTAACCGATTGGAACCCTTCGCTGCTTACCAAGAATACCGAAAGAGGCAACAAGGAGTTATTTTTCTTCATGACAATGCTGCATCACATATAGCAAAACCGGTTCGCGACACGTTGGAATCACTCAGCTGGAAAGTTCTGCCCCATATGGTTTACTCGTCAGACTTGATTTCTTCCGATTACCACTTGTTTGCATCAATGAATCACGAACTTGCTGAGCAGCGCTTTGGTCCATACCAATATGTGAAAAAATGGCCCGATGTGCCATGATGATGGTTCGCAGCAAAAGGAGAAGATTTTATTGGCATGGTATTCACAAATTGCCCGAAAGGCGAGAAAAAATGTGTAGAAAGCGATGAAGCACACTTTGAATAAAGCAATTTTTATCATACTTCCGAACTTAACATGTTCTTTTAGAAGAAATTCATTTCATACTTGTACAGTTGGTATAAAAACCATTTGAAGACGGCATCCAATGTATCAATGCATTTTTCTCATGAATTTTGCTCATTGAAATCGGGACAAAAAAGAGGAATGTCATTTGCACAAAAATTCCGATTTTATTGAAGCGTGGAAGCCCATTAGTGAAAAGTAAAATAGAATACTGGACCTAAGACTAATCCCTGAAGTGCACCCAGATTGACTGCCATACAAGTAGAAGGAAAATTGTTTTCGGAACATACATTAATAAGTTGACTTCTATTAATGAAGAATGACCATTCTCATGCCACTCCCTGTTAGGTTCCCCGCTGTTTTTCTACGTTTTCCCCCAATATCTTTTATTTCTTTATATTTTTGAATGCCTGAATTTTTGTTTATTGCGAAGACGATAGAACGCAAATGAAATGAAACGATAATAATATTCATTTCATGCATTACAGACGTACTTGTCAACTTTAATTCAGCAAAACTGTATCGAAATTATCACGTTTTGTCAATGATTAACTCTCTATTATTAATCTCTCTATACTTCGAATTTTAGAGTAGCACCCTAAACAAAAATGAGATCACGTCATTATTAAATGTTACATAAAGCAAGTACGTAATCTATTGTTGCTAATGATGTAAAAACGTACCAAGAAATTTAAACTAATTATAAGATAGCACTAAGCAAATTAATACCTGTCAGAATGTGTATAATCTTTAATAATTTATCCGAGAGAGTTAGTGAACAGTCGCCATTATATAAAAGCTCTGTTTAAACGATTTTTAATTACACTTGATAGTTGACTAAGTGATGCTTGCACCTCATTGGACAGGATACATCGATTGCATGCACTGGAATGGCTGCCACACAAAGAAATATAGCCCCTCGTAAATATTCAATTTTTTTCATTTGCGAATGTACTTAAACTAAAAATGCTACGTACTAATATTCAACTTAATTCAAGAGCATAATGTATCCGGTACATCTTAATTTTTTAATACCGACGAAGTAAATAGTTCTTCCTTCCAAGACAAACTAGAGAAATAATTTGAATATCTAAAGCCGTTAAAAATCGAATAGGTAATAAACACGTAGCACTCTGACCGATCGTTAACCAGAGGTCGCTAACAGCTTAGTTGACGATAGTAAATGTAAGATTAACATATTTCCATTCCTTTTTGGCAATGCATCTACAAGGTCTGACTTTGTAGTTGAGTGGAGAATGTGGAGATGCTTTATTTAGAGGCTATGCTGGCGGTACTAGCTTTAATGTGAAAATAAAAATGAATAATTCTACGAGGGCCGTTTGATAAGTGAAGAACGTTTTTTTTTCTATAGAAACTTTTATTAGATGTAACTAATCCAAGCTGTATTACATAAAATTAGATATCAAAGCTACTTTTCTACGCAAACACCGTTCAAATTTAGGCACTTTTCGCACCGTTCTATTAGTTTTCCTGCGCCTTCTGCATATTCAGTTGCCGCCAAGTTGTGACAGCACTGATTAACGGATTCATTAACTCCATCATCACTTCCGTAGCACTGTCCACTCTAAAAATCTTTAACTCAAGTCCTAGAATATGTGAAAATCACTTGAGGCTAAGTCCGGACTGCATGGCGGATGTTGAAGAATTTCCCTCCTCCTGTCTCATTCCTGCTGCACGCTGACGTACATTATCGTGAAGGAGAATGTTTTCACTGCTTAGCATTCCACGCCGCTTGTTTTGAATAGCGACGTGGCGAAGTCGTTGAATGGTCTGACTCATCTCTAGGCATGTAGTCGATAAACAGGACACTTAGGATCCCAAAAGACCGTAGCCATAATCTTTCTGGTGCTCAAAATGTGTTTTGATTTTTTCGGTTTCTTTGAGGACTGTGAACTACATTTTCGTGAATTAATGACAACTTCATTTAGTGAAGCAAATAATCCTCTCTGATGAAGTTACGATTTGTCGTAATGGTACTGCTTACAGTCACAAACATGTTACGGGTCAACTGGAAACACTTACTGGAAAGAAGAAGTTTATACACAACATCCTCAAAGACTGAATGTCTGGACTGGTCTGGTTGAAAATAACATAATAAAACGATTTTTTATAAGAGAAAATTCAAATTATGGGTATACTTAAACTTATTGTGGCGGAAGATTCTTCCAGCAATCGTAGTCTTTTCTTCTGATCTAAGTAAACTTCGTCATCTAAACCGAAATATAATTTTCGTATAATATTCATCATTATTTGGGTAAAATACGACATACCATATATATTGGACCTCCAGACTTATCGCCCTGGATTTTTAGAGATCATTAGAGATGATCCGAAATGTTACGTGCATAAAACAAACAGAATTTTGTTGATTGTTTGCACCTCTCCCAAGCTTTAAATGGAGCACAACTTGAACATTTATTGTAGTCTTAATCAAATTCCTTGCGTTTTCATTTTATATTATTACGTAGATTTTAATCTGTATCCGAAATTACAACAATAGCGTGTTGCTCCAATTGAGAGGAATAAGATAAGTGAGAAATATTCCCTGTCAATCCGGACGCAAAATAATGTGAAAATTCTTTATTTCTAACTATGTATCGATACTAAATTAAAAAAAGTAATTAATAAGCAATAGTTATTCGACTATTCCAGGACTATTTACTGACCCTGTATGTGTTGCAAGTTACATACAAGGAATGAGTAGATTGAATTATTACGTGCAGGTACGTTTCTTTGAAAAATTATATGAATCGCAGTATGTAATTTCAAGTGGACTTGGTGTACTATGGTATGTATGACATATGTATGCGGTATAAGTTGCAGCTAAATACATCCTTTTAAATAATCTAAAAATAATTTTAAAGTATGCAAATGTATTAGGTCAGCTGTAATTGAGATTTTAGTTGAGCAGTCACAATCATTCGTTCAAACACGTAATTACGAGTTTCTGTATAAGGTAAAAGTATGTGTAATCCAGTTTTCAGTTTGCCTTTGAAGGGAGAAACAGCTTTTCGCAAATACTAATTAGTATGAACGGAAATGTAGGCTGTGTTTTTAATGATAAAGTCTAGAGATTCGTTCTGTGATTAAGGAAAATTAAATTATGATGAAACATTTTCTGTTAGTCATCATTAAAGGAAATGTAAAGGCAATTAGATAATACGAACGAATTATAAACAACATTAAGCAAACTTAGACTTTTCTTTCGATCAGACGATAAAACAAAATGTCACATGTTGCACTGGTGGATCTTCGGTTAATACAAAGATAGCACTCCTTTAATTGTTTATCTGCTTTTTCTATATGTATTGGTTACTTCTTTTGCACCATAAACTCGAACTTATTATCATTGTCTTAAATGTTACACTCGCAATTCGGCTGATATAACAATAGAAAGTTTGTTTTAGGGTAGATATAGTTATGCTCATATAAATCTAGTATAAGATGTTCAATGTACAAGGGATTTGCAAATTTTAGGTTAATTTAATTTAGTCTAACACTGTGTTAATTTAGTAACATTAAATATATACACTTATCCAAACTGAAAAATTATCGTTCTGAAAGAGATGCAATGCACATCAATAAATCTACGGTATTAAGTGCAAAGGAAGGATGGGAAAGCGAAGAAATTTCCAACTAGGAGTGAAATCATGTGTTAGAATAATACTTAAGCGGCCATTCCTTCGTGAGGGAGAAGAGGGTGGCATCGCTCAATAAAAGAACTCTTGCTGACTAGATGTTCTAATTTAATGTATTGAGCTACAATAGCACTAAACTCTTTGGAAGATGTCCAACATGTTATTACATTTGACGAAAAAGAACGTGGATACTTCCACTCGAAACCGCTAGACTTTCATCTATACCATTACTCAATTTAAATCAGTTATGATCTCTCGGATAGATGTAACAACTTTTTGCGTTTTGTGGATGACGAGAATTCATTCAATATACGCCAAGCAAATCTGCAATATAGGGCATATAATTTCTCTATATGTAAGTCAAGCCGATTACGAAATTTTACTGGAAAATATACTGGTCCATCAATACAAATAATCTAAGTAAAACGGTCGTCTTGAGTATTGTATTATCAGCCAAGAACTCATCAAAAATCCTTACATGAGACAATTATTTCATGACTGTCAATTTGTTCCAAAGTTTATTTAAACTCAGGATCATTACTGTTGGTACGTTGCGCCAAAATGAAATAGAAATCCCAACTGATCTGAAACCATTAAAAATCATTCGCTGTACTTATCACTAGGTTCTAGCAACAATTTCACTCTGACAACCTATGCTTCTGAAAAGAATAAAGCAGTTTTATTATTCAGCTCTATATGGTACAATAAATCGATTAACGAAAATAGTACTAAGAGAATATGAGACAACCAAGTTCTACAATCAAACTAAAGAGGAGCAGATGAAATGGTTCAAATGATCAGCAATTACGTACATTAATAACAAACACCGTATTCGTAGATGTTGGTGCTTTGAATGTCTTCTTCCTGTGTGCGGTTAAAATCCAAAATGTGGAAGATTTATTTGAAGCAATATAAACAATGGTGTTTCCACATAGACAACCCGTACCTACACAAATTTACAATTGAAACAATACATAAGTTTATCAACATTCTAGAAAACATTGCCCTACCAGATGATGCACCAAAAAAGGAGAAACAATGGTGTAATATTCCAGAAAAGCTGGCACTGTTGAATTGGAAATCGTATTTGACAATAATATTACAAGGATGGAATATTGCATTTTCGACATCATTCAAGGATCCCATTAACAGTAAATTTATTTGTACTTCGGTATTGTCTTACTACATCATGGTTATAGCTGTAGTGGGGGAACATAACATGTTCAGATTATGTCTGTATATTATTTTCATAGTAGTAAACGAGTACAAATGCATTTATTGTATGATGTAAGCCCAAAAAATAGAATTGTTCGATTTATAAATCATATCGAGATCTGTAGATTAATTAAACCTCTCCATATTTCGCCAATTTTCCTTGTTGATGAGAAAGGCCTCCTAAGAGCATCAACCGAAGAGCTCGATCTTCACCATCAGCCGTGCAGCTACAACGCCCGAGCTCTAAATGTTGTCGTTGTTCATTATTTTCTGTCCATATTCGCCAACACAAAGCTATTATAACGACAGTACGTCCCACACGATTAACAACATTACGAATGGATAATAAATCGGTCTTCTCGGAGGCCGATTATCGTACCACGTTCAAAATCAGATAGTTGATGAAAATTCGCGTTTTGAATAGATGGTATTCTTTTTCTCACTATTAGAACTAGGTGAAGTTGTAAGTATACTTTATTGCGATACCTAAGTAAACAATGTCCAAAGAAAAATAAAAAATCCTTTTTAGTTCATGCTATCTTGATTAATTGATCTATCTTGCTGAAATTTTCATGGCTTGTTTGTGCGAGCAAAATATATGATTCCTACAAGCTTTACAAAGATATATTAATGCTTACTGGGTGTTTCTTTATTTATGAGCCAGCATAGATTCTGGTAAAAGACGCTACTTTTCATTGAAGTACACACTGAAGAAAGCAAGAAACAACATACAGAATATCATTGGGCAAGAAAATATACAATATTCAAGTCTAGTATGAAGAATAAATTGAACATTTGGAACAACCATAGAAAAAAATTATAGAATCAACATAACTTTGACATTTGCCATACTCACATATTCAAAAGGAATTTCATTTGTAAGTAATTTTTATATTAAAATTGTGGAAAAATCAATTCATTGTGAATATACTGACTTCGTACAGTTTAGTGGCCACGAGTAGTAGCGCCTGCATTTGAATTCGTGACTCAATGATGGTTGATTCGAAGCCTGTGTCTGTCGATGTAGTGTAATTATCGGACGTATTCGATACGAATATACAGGCTGATTCAAATTAAGTGCGCACCATCTCTGTTATCATTGTTTCTAGAAAGTCGGTTAAATTAGCAAAATAATAGTGTTTTTAACGCTGAGTAATATCCACTATATATTCATATATTAATTTATGACATAAAAGTTATCTTAAAATGAATAATAAAGTTATGGTATTTCCTCATTTGGAGAAATGCGATATGCTGGAACCATACATTGTACGCGGAAAAAATTCAAGAAGAACTAGTGAATATTATGCTGAGCACTATCCTTTACGACAGCACCTAGATCGACGTTACTTTGAAAACCGTTACAAACAGTTTGAACGAGATGATTGCTTATTTAAAAATAAAAGAACAAAGAAAAGTATCAGTATCTATGAAGAAGTAGAAATTACAGTGTTGGCATATTTTGAAGCCCATTGCGAAATTTTCATTAGAGATACTACTTAGCAACAGAATTTAAGTTATGCATGAGGTCAGAGAATTAAGAAAAACATAAGTATATCCCACTAAGTATCGATCCTCACAAACAGTACAACCAGGAGATTCAGACAGGAGGTTGGTTTTCTGTCAATGGGCCGTTAATTTTTATTATGAAAATTTGAATGGAGTGCAGTGTATTTCATAGGGTGATGAAACAAATTTCTTCAATAGAGGTCTGCTTCATAAGAACAAAGCGGCAGAAAACTTATTAATAATGCGTCCACATGTTGCACAAGTTCGATTTACTTTTAATGTTTGATGCTGATTAATTATTTCGATAGTCGTTAGTCCAGTATTCTACAATAACACATTGACAGGAGACAGATAACTGGAATTTATTCAGAATGTTAGGATTTGCTTAATAATGCGAATTATCTAATGCGCCAAAATTTATACTTTCAAGAAGACGATATTATTGCATACAACTGCAGCATAGTGCATAACTATCTGGACATCATCTCAAATAGGTCAATTCAATGGCTAGCACGCTCTCCTAACATTTCACCTTTAGACTTTTTGTTTGGGGACATTTAAAGGATTAGGTGTATAAAGCACAGTACAGCAATGTGAACGAATTGCAAACCAAAGTTAGGGAATTTTACCACGAATTGAATGGAAGGGCAGTCTTGGGAACTACCGAGAGTGTACTCAAGCGGGCACAAAAATGTATTGGGAAGCAAGGTTATACTTGTGAGCATTATTTATAAATTATACAGTTACTTACCTTCTTTTCAATTTAATTCCAACGCCATTATTTTAAGATATAAGGTATTAAAATAAACATTAAATATAAAGAAATGTACCTGTTTTATCAAAAGTTGGCGGAGCAATTATAACACTTAGGATGAAATGGAAACTGATATGACTTCTTTATCATTAGTTCTAATACAATAGTGTATTGAAACTTTTACATCATAATCTAATATACTTCCAATTTTTTTTAAATATATAGGGTGTTCCATTTAAAAAAGGACGTATTAATCAGTGTTAAAAACACTGATACCTTGCTAATTTAAACTACTTTCTAGAAACAATAATAACATAGATAGCAATGGTGCGGATTTAATTAGAATCAGCCTGTAATCCTATGTATTTATTAAATTAAAGAGGCTTTCATCATATGTATATGTACATATATACGTATACATATATATTGAATTTACTACTATCTCTTTAACTTGATATCAGTGTTATCAGTACTTCAGTATGTACTCAAGTTGTTCCTCGGTTTTGTAGATTTATAGCAAGGAAGAAGCTCACATGGATATATTAAAAAACTATTCCGTCAAAAATTTAAAGAAGGCAAAGTAGAAAATATAAGTTTGCGAGATGAGAATACCAATTGCACTGTGAACTCGCTCTGACCTTATACTTTAGCACTAGCGTAATCGGAAATATCAAAGTTATAGGATAAAAGAGGTACTACGTACGAATTCGCAAATTTCTGCGCCTCAATAAATAAATTTCTAAAGGAAAAATCGCTCGTCGGATTTACTTGATTTGTGTAAGTGGAAAAAACGGGCCCCAGCGGAAACTTATTTGCGAACGACGTAATGAAAAACTATCTGGGAAAGTTCGATTCCCGACCAAGTTATACGCTTATCGTGAGCAAAAGAGGATCTTCTAATATTAATGAAAGTTTAGATAACTTTTTGCTGCCGATGACCTAAAGTCGAATTGGGGACTTTTTCTTTTTTATCCTCCTGTACGGGAGTATGGTCGCATGTGTTTCCATTCCACACGCGCACACAAAAAACTATCACACTAAGCACTCCGGAAATGAATTATTTATACTAATCATCTAGTAAGTGCGGTGCTTCACGATACTTAAAGGATATTTTTTTTAGTGCCTTCTCGGGTAGATTACCGCAGCTTCTTCTATAAAAAATTAGTACTTAAAGATTAACCTAAATGGCATTTCGGTTTAATAATTTAAATAATCTATATTAGATGAAATAATATCCTTGTGAGATCTTACTGAAAATTTATGTTATCAAACCGCTATAATTTATCGGAAACAAATTAAAGCTACATCAACTCAAATTTATATTTAATCGCTTATTCTCTTCTGAACGTAGTACTTAGTTGGTTATGCATTATTTTAAAATATAATTTTTAAATGATATCTATTTTCAGAAAAAGAAATGATGCCCTTTTCCAGAAGAAGCTATTGTAGAAAGGTGTAAATATCTGCTTTCAGAAAATCGAGTATCCATAGGTTTTGCTAAAAAGAAATACGTAATCTTCAAGAGACATTAATTTTTATTCAAAATATTGGTCACCGGCTTCTACATGTTTCACCCATCTTTCAGGTAATTTATGGATACCATGACAGAAAAACTGCTTGCCTTTTACGGTAAACCATTTGTCAAGCCATTTTCCAATTTCCTCAAAATTGCTAAAATGCTGCTCTACGGGCGCGTGCCCCATTGATACGAAGAGGTCATAGTCAGATAGCAACAGGTCTGGTTAGTACGGCGGCTGCTAAAAGATATCCCATTCAAGCAATTTCAAGGTGCCTTTCACTGGTTTTGCTGTGTAAGGCGGCACATTGTCGTGTAACAAAATCACTTTGTCGTGTCTTCTGGCCCATTCCGGTCGTTTTTCAATTAATGCGCGGTATTCTATATTAACGGTTTCACCGGGCTTCAAAAGTTCATAATGCACAATACCGCTCTGGTCCCACCAGACACAGAGTGTGGTCTTCTTGCCGAAGCGATTTGGCCTTGGTGTTGAAGGACCGGCTTCACCTGGTGAAGGCCACGATTTGTTCCGCATCGGGTTTTCAAAGTAAATAAATTTTTCGTCACCCATCACAATTCGATACAAGAATGATTTCCATTAGTTGAAGCAGCATTTCACAGATGACTTTGCGATTTTCTATTTAACATTCATTCAAATCGTGTGGGACCCATTTATTTATTGATCCTCCGCATTGCTCGTAAACGTCTGCTGATTGTTTCTTGTGACATATGTAATACTTATACTACTTGCCGTTGAGTCTGAGTTGGGTCATCGTTCGATAACTCCCGCAATTGCTCGTTTTCGCATTTTTGTGGTCTACCAAAGAGCTGGCTGTCTTTCATATTGAAATCACCGCTTTTAAATTGTCGAAACCATGTCTCACATGTTTTAATCGACGGAGAGTGTCTAGCATGTGTTTCTACTAGCAAACAATGACTTTCAACAGCCTTTTTCTTTTGACTAAACAAGAAAAGTAATGCGTACCGCAAATGTTCTTCTTCAAGCACAAAACTGGACATGATCACTGAACGATAAAGCAAAGACGCTAGTTTTTGGCGGGCTCAACTTGTGTGTGTTTGTAGTTTAAATGTCAGACGAACGAAATGACGTATGTTAAATTAATACGCTGCGTACTTCTCGCTGGCGTCATCTCTTAGTTAAACCGGAAAAAAATTAAGCATACAATGTATGGTAATGTGATAATTTCAATATAGTTTCCGTCTTATTACTATTTAAAGTTGATTTTGTACTTTACTACTACTACAAAAGCTGTGTGAAACACCAAAAGTAAACACAAAATATCAAAGGACCTAAACATAATTATTTCAACCCTATTTTACATGCTACATTTTACAAAGTGCTCTAGCTTTCAGTAATTTAAAAATTTTAGTACTTTTTAAAGTTTTGTAGATTTTATAGCTTGGTATTATTTTGTCATTTACTTTAGAAAATGTGGAGTTTAATATTTTTGAAATTTTGTGTTTGCATTTTTTTTCGTTTGGATTCTTTATTGATGAATTTATCACGCATAAACAACGGCGACATGCGGATGTGTGAGCAGATTGCCTATATATTTAGATGAGTCCAGGCTTAATGATTATCGCTTGTATTTCACTCACTCTGTGATGTGGTGTCGGGTTACGCGTGTCTTAAGTTGTAACGCGTGTTTTATTTCTTTCGGTTTTTGTTTCGAGTGGCTAAGTAATTTAGTCGATATTCATAAGAAATATTGTATTTACGTTTGACTCACTTTATGTATCTAACTTCCTAACTATCCGATATTCTTTCTATAAGTTACGTGTGGCCGGAAGTAGAATTCTTTACCTTTATCGGCAATTTAACGTCTACTAGTCAGTTAGTTTCTTTTTTTTTGCATTGTTTTTTTTTAATCGTATGTCCTTTATACCTTGCGGTGTCGGACTATCTATTTCTTATTTTTATCTTCCACAGGTTCCTGTTCTGAGCCAGTTGTTTAGCTTCAATCGATCCTATACTTCTCTTTTCCAATGTTCTATACACCTGCCCCTTCCAGGTGTGTCGGGGTCTACCTATTCTGTTTTTGCCCTCTGTTTTGGCTTCAAATATCCTCTTTGTGATTCGATCTTCCTCCATTCTGTGTAGATGTTCAAGCCATCCCAGTTGTCTCTCTTCTATGACCACTTCTACTAGTTTGATACCCAGACTATTTGTGATTGTCGTGTTTCTGATTCTGTCTCTTTTAGTTACTCCTTCTATTCTTCTTAGGAATCTCATTTCCATGGCCGTAACTCTGCTTTTGATTCTATTCGTGGTTATCCATGACTCACTACCATATGTTAATGTTGGTCTGACCACTCTTTTATACACCTCTGTCTTTATTTTTTTTTGGTATTTCTTTTTTATCCAGAAACGAATTTCTCAATATGTTATATATTTTTGCGGATTTCCCTATCCTCTCATTTACCTCTTTCTCTATTCTCCCATTGTCTTCAATGATTGTTCCTAAGTAGTTGTAACTTTTAACTTGTTCCAATGCTTTTTCCCCGATTTTGATGCTATGTTTTCTTTCTTCTGCTGCTATTATCATTGTGTTTGTTTTCCTCGTGTTTATCTCCATGTTTATCTTTGTTAGTTCTTCTTGGTATATCTTCAAGTTTTGCTGTAATGTCTCTTCCGAGTGTGCTATCAGTACCATATCATCTGCAAACATTAGTTCCTGTACGTTAATTGCATTTATTTTCCAGTTTCCTACTTTCATATTTTTTCCTTTTTGTTTAGCTTTTTTAACAGCGTCGTCTATTAATATAGAGATGCATTGTTATGTGCTTTATTTTATGAAAAAACTACTGCCTATGCACGCGTAACATTGAATAGTTGATTTACATAAACCTAAAAATTTGTTATCTAAGAATATGTTTCAGTATGAAAACACTGTTATCTTGCAAGTAGTTAAAATTTCATTTTTTATAACGTAATGTTTCTCCTAAACCATACACGGAAAGTTCGTATACACCTAGGAACTGTATTTTTAAGCAAATATTTATGACCGTCACAATAGGTGTGCGTTACAAATTACACGATTCGCACATTTAGCGCTTTAAGGCTTCAGCTCAACATGTACGGATGGAAGCTGAGTGACGCTGGGGACTCTCCGCCTCCGAAGTCAAACAAGAATATATTTGAATTTCGCACTAGACGACTTCTGGCGTTCAGTGGATTCGCCCCTGCTTCTACAAACACATGAATCCCATTTTATCTTTCAGTCACTTTGGAAATAATGTGAGGAGCGCATTGCGTTGGGGTCTCGTAAAGTAGTAGTTAACGCGTTTATAGACGTAAGCTAGGTAGGCAAGAAGGTATCCTGTCAAGATATTTATATAGATTGTCGCTTTCGTGTTTTCGTACGTGTGATGTACATAAGCTAGGGGGGTTGAATCTAGGATCTAAATTTTTGGTACAGGTCAGGACTTTTGCAAATATTAAATGTTTTTCTTTTTTAAACTTTTGATGATCCTAGAAACCTCGCTACTATTGTTTTGGGGATGAGGTATATTCTTCTAGTTAATATGAATGTGGAACGAAACTATTGTAAATGCTGTAGTACCTTTGTCACTAACAGGTAAGTCTGAAACATGACATAGCTGACCACAAGTAGGAAGGAAACTGTTTCATAGTTTAAAATTGCCAAAATTGTTCGTCTAGAATCACATACACCTTGTATTGTAATGCGTCTACAGAACAATTGTTCTAATAATAATATGCGCTTATTACTTAAATGCGTATAACAAATGCTCCAACAATTCTCAGCACAGAATGTTTTTCCGTTGATTAAAGCTGATGTTTGCTTTAGATAGGTAAATGGTAATAATGAAATGCCAAACAAACTAAAATAATAATACTGTCTTGTCAAACATAAGATTGTGTGGTTGTATAATTCACAAGTATCGCAGCAAAGCTCCACTCCACACGAATTAATAATTACTCGGGGCGCAGCGTTACAAGAGCACGTGCACTCACATTCTCAACCGAATTAAATCGGTAACACAGTTCCTGAGACGCTGCGTTCCGAATAATTATTAATTTGTGTGGAGTGGAGTTTACTGCGACACATGTGAACGGTTAGCTTGTTGTTAATACACCATAGGTGGGATATATTAAGTTGGCTTTGCAAATAACCGCAATCCTGAGAGTTATTAATTGATATGTATATATATAATTTTAAGTCATCTGCGTATAATAACTTTGAACAGCTCAATTGATGACGTAAATCAATGATAAATATCAGAAACAAAAGTGGACCCAAATTACTCCCTTGAGTAACTCTAGGGCTTGGCGTAAAATAATCATATTCTAAGCTCATACATGTTGCAATATGTTTTCTATGAAAAAGATATGATTGGAATAAAGCCAAAAGCGAAGAGGAAAACCCAATACCATCCAATTTATTAATAAGCAAGGGTGTGATCAATTCGATCAAAGGCTTTTGTTAGGTTTAGATCGGTATACACAACATCCACCTGCATTCCAACATCTACATATGCTAATGGAGAACTATGTAGTATTTGTAACAAGATTAATTACTGCAGATTGCTGAGCAACGAAACCGTGCTGAATACCTGAAATCCACGGTATAACTTGATTATAAATATATTTATATAAACAAAATTATAGCAAAATAAATATATAAGCATGTACTGCTATTATTCCCTGTAATTTGTTTGCTGGGCAAATGTATATTGTTATTAATTGAAACAACATTATTAACTAATAACTATTGTATTTTCAAATTTCTGCTTATTGATTTTAACTTTCTTTGGAGTCTTAATATTTTGCGGTTCTGCAATATGTTACACGTACACTCCACGACAATTGATTGGCCTCATTTATAATTTTGTATACCGTTAAGCAACAATTAATCATTTTTTGATTACTTTTATTTAGTAAATGTAAAATTATTAGAGTTAACCAAATAATCAGATCTGATATGTATGAATTTTTTTTAAGAACAATAATAAAAGTTGTAATTGGAATCACAACCACTAATTTTTTTTTTGTTTTTTATCGGTGGTTAGTGACCCAACGGGATTATAAGCTCTTTTTAGCTTATCGTAACCTCAAGAGTCTTAAGGTGTAGGAAAGTGCGTGTAAAGTGTTCCATGGCCTTGTTACTGCACCCCCGCGCTGTTAATTATTTTCCCATCGGCGAATGGTGAGTCGGGAGCATACAGAACCCGCCCGAAAAGCACCGCCACTGTACTCGTCGGACGCTGGTTTCGAACGCACGACACCTGAGTTGCCAAATTCTGTGCTGGTCCTCCTATCACTGAACCACCGAGCCCTTCATTGACATCATTATTAAAGTTACTGAACAAAGAAATCATCTTTATTTTACAATATGATAAATTTTTTATAAATTTAATTGATTCCATTTGATGACAAGTTGTATAAAGATTTCAGCATATGTAGTGGATATTCACTTCACGTATTTGAAATTATTGCGATGAGGCCTTGTACAGTTTAGTTCTATTAGTTACTACAGAAATCTTTCTAGCAAACCAATCCCATACATCTCCTATTATGTTTAGATTAGAAGAAAGATCAGTCCAATGTAAAACTTCTAAGAGTTGCATGTTGCAAAAACTTATTTCCTCGTTTCCTTGAAAAAAAAAACATGTCTTGGAAAGATGGAATAAATTACGTTTACTGAAGAGAAAATATTTTATCCAGTAACTTTAATGGATGGTTCTTCATGATTTCAGAAGAAGGAAGAGCAATTAGATAAAACCTCACGTTAACGAAAGTGCTCTAGTATCTAGACAGCAATCTTATCTACAAAATCTGTATGCTGGTAACCTATCGATATAAGTGCAGAAGAAAGTTTTCCTATAAAGATTTATACAGCTGATCGTAGTCTCAAGTTATAGAAGATCGGCATGCTATAATTCTAAATGGGTAGAATGCAATACTGCCACATTTATTAGAAATCAAGTGCAACTTAGTATGAAATAGAATGTTTCGATATTATATACAAGAATAGATCTAAGACTTAATTCCTTAATTTTTTCTTAGGTTTGCTTAATTTTTAGATATTTGTCATCAGTGTGTATAATAAAAATCTTATTCAAAATAATTTCTTTCGATGTTATTTGAGAGCCAAGTCAATCAATTGTGGTGCTTTTATTTGCAATTTTTAAATAATATTATTCTAATAAAATCAGTATAAATTAAACCTTTTTGTTATTCAGATTATTTGTAGCGGACTGTGTTTAGGGAAATTAGAGCGTGGATATATTTCTGTGAGGATGTCTTAGTGAAGCTCATTTCCAATGTTTGTTGAGTTTTCTGAAAACTGAAAAGACAAAGCTATAAGCCTTTAAATGTAGATAAAAGTCTAGACTAATTCTGACAAATATCTTTATTCAAAAAATTAGGCGACCGGTTTCATGTGAATTTGGCTGGCATTTGAACTTTGGCTTTGTTTCTAACCGAAACATGATTATTAAAACATCTCAAAATGCACTGAGCTTTGTATAATGGTTATCAGAAATGAATCAATTGCGAATAACCTAAACTAATACGATTGGGTATCAGTCAATGAATGGTTGATGTGCATGACAAAATTTACGGTAATGTCTATATTTTATAAAAAAACTGTTATACATGGGAATCCTATTACTTCTCTTTTATCTATACAGTAATGTTATTGATATACGAAATAATAATTAAAAATTGTATAAATACATTTTTAAATAGAACTGGTAAGTTTTTGGTAGATATTACATCGACATTGACTCAAATATGCCCTCCGTGTGTAAATAAAAGCTTAAAAGGTTAAAATAATGTTTCGAAAAATAGATTTCACCAAGTTATTATGGTAATACTAATCAATAACATGTTTATAGCATACTTTGTTCAACGATATGAGCGCGGCTGTTATACAGTTTGTAGAAATCTAGAATTTGGTATATTGTTTCTATCTTTGTTTTAATGTAAAATCGTCTTTCAATATTCTGAAGCACATTCATCAATCGATTTTCTTTAAATTCAATTTATTAAATGCATGTAAATAAAATCCCCCGTTTAATTGAAGTAATTTAATCCGACCCTGGATCTCGTATCTGTTTCGGATGACTCACGTTCTTTTGACTATTTCTAGCGCTGCCACGTGGTGGAATGATGGGGTTTATACAGAGATGCCGACGTCGCTTGGCGTCCCCTCGGATTTCCTGTGTATTTTTTTTTTATTCTCGCTGGTATGCTCTGTGTGCCAGGAGGGAATTTGCTCGCTGGTTTTGTCTAGACTGGGATCGTATTCTGTTCCTCTTTTTTCACTCAATGCCGGATTTGTCTTGATACGTTGCTTTTCAAAGGCGCTACAAGTCATGGGAGTCAAGGAGCATTATTTGTTAGCGTTATTCGTGATTTTGTTGAAGTACTGAAAGACAAAAACAGCATCGCCGTTGACGTAAAAATTGTTATCTCTATATCACCGTCATTGTTCTCAGCCTTGAGTGATGTTAACGGCTGTAACTGTATGGATTAATTCACCTGGAGGAAAGAGGCGACACAAAGCTGTAAAGTAAAAGAATGTGATCGGTAGTTAATTGAACATTAAGGAGTCTAAAATTAAAATGAACTGAGAAACCATTATTTTTAACATTAAGAGAACATCGTTTATTGAAGGTATATAAAGCAATGTGTTTGAAGTTTTTATTTTTGAGGTATGGTATGTTTATTGGTACTTAAATCAGTATTATATACAGTGTGCGTGCACAAATGAGTGTGCAGAGCTTTTACAAAACTTTAGTGGCCTAAATTGCAATTTCAGTTTTCCACATGTGTCTGAGTGAGACCATAAATTCGATCAATTGCATATTTAAATCACAAGAGTTGCTGGGAATACTTGTAGAATTTAATATCTCATGTTTTTTTAACTTGTATTCGTCATATTCGTCCATAAGTCACTCTATAGTTCGTGCTTAAGTGACATAGTAACAAGTAACAAGGAGTAGAATGGATGAAATTTCGGATCCAATAGTTTAGGTAACTAGAGTAATTGCCTATTATAAAAAGAAACAAATTTCCGGAAACCTATGATAGGAGACCAAAATAAATTAGTGGTTCAACACTGTTCATCAATAAGTATTTCATTTTCATAACAATCCTCTATTTTTACTACATGACCGCAACTTTGCTTTTATATTCCAGTTATTTCAAGTTGTAGGATACTGTCCAATTTGAAGGTAGTATTTTTTGCTACTACGTTATCTTTTATGATGGTCTCTATCACTTCAATGGGGTTGAGGCTCAGATGATAAGAAGGTAATCTCAAAGCTACATGACGATACTGTTGTAATGCACTTATGTCTAATATGTCACTTCTTGTTAACACATGGGCTGAAAGGTCCAGGGCCTAACACATAGATGACACTAGTTTTATTGAAGTTACCTTTCTCTCAGTTAGTACTAACCTTCAAAAGACAGCTCTCAAAATTTCATGATATTCTATTCATTAGTTTGTGAGTTATTGTGCTAAGAGTCACACTACTTTTGTTATTTTCAAAACAATGGATCAAAAACAATTTCGTGTTTTAATTTTACACTGTTTCTTGATGGGAAAAATACCGTTCAAGCGAAGCAATGGCTTGAAAAGTGTTATGGGGACTCAGCTCCATTAGAAACAACAATAAAAGGTCGGTTTGCTGACTTCAAACATGGTTGTAGAGACACTGATGATGCAGAACGCAGTGGACGTCCAAGTGAGGTGGTAACACCAGAAAACATCAAAAAAATCCACAAAATCGTTTTGAATGAAAAGTGAAGTTGCGTGAGTTAGCTGACATCGTAAAGATATCAAAAGAACGTAATGGCTTTATATTGCATGAGCATTTGACTATGAGAAAGCTCTGTTCAAAGTGGGTGCCGCGTTTGCTCACTGTTGACCAAAAACAAGAACGTGTTGATGATTCTGAGCAGTGTTTGGCCATGTTTAAACGTAACAAACCGGAATTTTTGCGTCGATATGTGACAATGGATGAAACATGGATCCATCACTTCACTCCGGAATCAAAACGATCGTCATCTGAGTGGACAGCAACTGGGGAACCTCGTCCAAAGCGCCCGAAAGCACAACAATCGGCTGGAAAGGTTATGGCCTCGGTATTTTGGGATGTGCGTGTTGTAATATTTATCGACTATCTTGAGAAAGGAAATACCATCAACAGTGAATATTATTTAGCGTTATTGGAGCGTTTGTAGGCCGAAATTGAAAAGAAACGACCGCATATGGCAAAGAAAAGAAATTTTGTTTCATCAAGACAATGCACCGTGTCACAAGTCAATCAAAACATGGCAAAACTACATGAATTGAACTTCGAATTGCTCCCACATCCACCGTATTCGCCAGATTTGGCTGCCAGCGAGTACTGGCTGTTCGCAGACCTCAAAAAAATGCTCGCCGGTAAGAAATTTCGCACGAATGAAGAGGTTATCGCTGAAACTGAGGCCTATTTTGAGGCAAAAGATAAATCGTTCTGCAAAAGTGGTATTGAAATGTTAGAGCGGCGCTGGAATGATTGCGTTGCTCTTGATGGAGATTACGTTGATGAATAAAGCTAATTTTGAACCAAAAAAACAGTTTTCTTTGTTAGGCCCGGGACTTTTCAGCCCATGTGTTATATTTGTTGCGCAACTGTTTGACGCTCAAACCGTTTGTGTGTTGGAGCAGAGTGCATTAACAATAATAATTACTGAATTCATGTACTGTGATAGCTATGATAGCCATCACTCTGTGTGCCAGATTTGAGCAGCAATAGTGCGTTTGGTGTCCGCATAAACAATTGGCGCATTCTCGAATAACCGGTCTTCCTATTAATACCATCCTCTTGTAGTAAGTCACTCGACAATTAAAAGTCATATCTAAACCTAATATCTATTTCACTGTGATTCTTCTCGCATCTTGATCCTCATTGGTACATCTTCAGATCAATTATAATGATATACCATATTTCTTAAACCGTTTATTTGCTAATCTGGCAGTTGTGTTAATAATTTCCATAGTGAACGTTTCTTGTCTGGATTTGAAAACTTTGTTTCACTATATTCTCCAATTTGATTTCGTTCCTTAACTATTGTCTCCACCGATCTCACTGATATTTTGACTGGCTCAGACGCCTTCTTCTTCTTTTAATACCAGTAAGACTATATGCCTCATTCCTACTTCTTCTATAGTAATTGCGTATACTATACACTACTTCTTGTGTTCGAATATTTAACGATTTCTCAGTATCTACTGGCGAAAACTTTATATAACGCCTGTAGTTAACGTACTAAGTAGTTCAGTGGGCATATACGCTCTTAAGTTGTTTCTCGGGTGTCCTTCCTATTCGCAAAATTGGATTGCAGGATCTGCAGTTTTGAGACGAAAAGTTTCTCATAAAAATTGTTTCTCTTTTGCAATGTATCAGTTTTGCATTGATTATGCACCATTATTCGTGGAAGTGCGAACAGCAGTTACTTGTTTCAGCAAGAAACGTACTGCATATTAAATAGAATAAACACATTTTGAAATAAAATTAATATTTATTGTTCTATGTATGTAGAAGCGTACTGGGTGTCTAACTTTACCTTAATATTCATTATTATATATGCAAACGAAGAAAATTTATTATGTTTATTACCACTTACACCTGTTTTAGGATCTTTTCAATCGATTTTGCAACACTGGTCCATTATTTTTTCTTTCACGTTCCTGTTCTTCTTTTGCCTAAGGGTAGCCCCCTCTGGCTTTTTGATCACGGGACTTTGAGGGGCCGAATTATTATTTGTAAAATATTCTTTTCCACTTCCTTCGTGAGATAGTTTCTACCCAATAATGACGTGTTTTTAGAATAGTCGATAAATTAACAATTGCTTTCAATTAGTCGAATTCCGTTGTATTCTAATATTGATTTATAGTTTTGTTTTTTTTTATAATCCTCGTTATTTTAATTGTATCTTCTACGACATTGTGGCAACTGTGGGAACTGAATTCAAACACTAACCGATCTTTCCTCATGCTTTACTTTGTGTACGATACAATCGGGTAACATTTTCCCCGTGCTGATCGCATTACGAATACTCTTCTACTTTAACTTCAAATTTTGAATCGTGGCTCCACAGTACGTAAGGCGCTTTTAACAATTTCCTTGTTGAAGTAGCGGTTTTTTTTATCTATCCGACCGTGCAAATCCGCTTCTTGGGGATGCTGCTTTACCGTACTTACAGAAATGTTTCTGGTAGCGCTCCGATTAAACTCTGCAGTTATTTCCGGCGTTGTCAATGTTCCGCTTATTTATTAAAGTAGTTGACCACCAACTCTGGGCGTCATTCGTGTTTTTACTTTTGTTTTATTCGCAACAGCTTGGACTGAGTACCTTACCTGAAATAAAGCAAGTATCGTTACCGCTTACTTTGTGGGTGGTAGTTTCGTACAGGAATCTTTTCAACAAAATTTTAGTTTTATGCACTCAAACATGCACTTATTCTCTCAACTGTATAGGATAACTATTCACAATAAATTGAGTTGTGTCAGAGGTTAGAGTGATGCAGGTGCACAGTTCGATAAATTCATATACCAGCGGGTAGTTATAAATAAAACTTTACGAGTTTGTAATGACCCACAAGCATTTAAGCAGTTCATTTATTTCTACAAGATATAATTCTCAGGCTTTCTACAGACAATTTTCAAATAGTATGCAATGATACATCAATACAGAGTCTTTTTAAGGAATAGGTCGATATTATCATAACGGTAGTGTATACTTCATTATATAAAGTTTGTTTGAAAACTAACCGAACTGTTTTCTTAACTTTTACCATGAATCTTACGGACTATTGATCTTTGTCTCCCTCAAAGTACTCTTCGCCCTTAATGACACGTTCTCCCTAGTGATGTTTCTGCGGTTTCAATGTCGGGAATAAGAAAAAAGTCATAGAGAGGCAGGTCTGGTGAGTCTGGAAGACATCATGTGGTTTTAAACCCAAAACTGACAAATTCAGAAAGCAGAATGAACGGGCGTATTGTCACGGTGAAGGAACTATTAGTTACCTCGATACAATTCTGGTTTGTTCATACTACCCATGATTAACAATTGGCCTTTAGGCAAATATTTAAAATCCGCCATTTCATTGGAATCGAAAATGACAGTTTGACATGGTATCGAGACTCACGAGCTTTCGTAGGTCGTCGAAATCTCTTACCAATTCAGTGAGATGATTTCACTTTTGTCTTAATGCCATAACTGTAAATCCAGTTTTCACTTCCCGAAAAGATTTTTTGCGAGAATAATTCAAGAAATTGCCGGTAAATGTAAACTCGACTCTGTTGTTCGGTCATTAAACGCACAACAAAATTTTTCAGATTGTCATGGCACGACTCTATTGATATGTTAACGTATACTTTAAGTCCTGTAATAATCAAAGGATGATTTTCAAAATAATTTGTTACAACAACGAATTTTAATGTATTAAGATTTTCAAAATTGGATTAACCAAAATGTTGTTAAATGAACATTTTTTTAAACGTCTTTTTTATGATTAAACAGGCAGAAACGATGAATTTAATGAGGTAGTGTTTGTTAAAATTACTTTATTTAATCATATTATAACCATATTATAACATTGTCATGGTATTTAGAATATTAACAATTTACATCAAGGATTTATTGGTGTTCGATTAACGTTTTGCAAACAGGTTTGCGATATTTAATCAAACGATGTTATTAAAATAACTTAAAGAAAATGTTTGTCTTATCTGCGTATCGACAAGATGTACCAATACCATCAATGACAAGTAAAAACTGCCTCAAATCACAAAAATCAACACATCGCGTTGTATTTAAGTGACACACAAGTAGCTATAAACTACTACAATTTAATAAAATATTTGTTCGTACTAAGTTATTATCATGAACATATGGGTTTTTGTTCAACCTTTGAAATTGTGTTTTAATCAAGGAAAAGCTACAATCTAAGTTGTTCCTGTAACAAATTTGTATAAAAAACAATATTTTCGTAAAAGATCGATGCGTATCATACATTTGTGCAGTTTTTAACAAATAGAAGCAAGTATATATAGTACGTATATTATTGTAAACTTAATATTTCCGTGTGTGTTTTGGGGATCCCGATAGTATAGGAAACGACGTCTGCACGCCTACCTACATGTCCATTTAAATTTTCTTTTATCCTGCAGATGACACTACAGTTTAAAGATTTCTTATACCTAAAACTTAAAATCTCAGTAAAGTCGCTTTCCGCGGCGGCCATAAAATTCTAAATTCTAAATAATTTGTATTAAGATATTTGCCAATTCTTGCGGAATATTTGTATGAATATTCGATGTTCGCGCACAGCACGACTGGTTCTGGGAGATCAACATCATCTCCCTCTTCCTCCAAGTGGTTTTCAATGCTACTTTTACTTCACTAGCTGTGTTTCTTATGTTCATGGACCACAAGTGTGTGTATGTGATATTTGCAGCAGGTGCATACTTGACAGGAACTTGTTGGGACCGTATTGTATGTAATTTAAAATTGATTTAAAACAGTTTCTACTATATAATACAAATCATACAAGATTGAATGACATTTTCGGAACAGACGTAAGATTGGCGGATAATGGCAGTCAGTATTCTCTTGAAGATTGTTTAGAAGAATGTAGAAATGAGTTTCCCAATTTCGTCTTTGATTACGATAGTTTTCGGTACACACTTAAATATTGAGTTAAGGTATTTAGGGAAACAAGGAGTGTTACACAGAAAGACAGAGGTCGGCTGAAAAAGCGTACAGAAGAGATAGTTAAGAGAAATTATAAAAAAGTAAAACACCGAACAAGATCTTGTGATATTACCGATATGATTTTACGGCCTTTCTTAAAGAACTCAACTTATCGGGTACAGATACCCGATCTTGCAGACCTTCAAATCAGAATTTCTGAAAGAAATTAACGACATTGATGATATTATCCTCCAAAACGATTCTTCTTCATTTTCAACAATTTTTATAAAATCTTACTTGCTTCTTGCAAATATACATATTTCAATCAGTTACAAATTTTCCTTTTATGATTTTGACATTCGTCACGTCATTCAAATAGCTTATACCAAACAAAATTCGTATTCGGAGTTTCAATAACAAGCTAAGGCAATTGTAATTTCAATGGGTACTTTGAGGTAAAATTTATTTGAACTTTCATACATACATCAGGTGCTAGTATAGAAAATTAGATGTTACCACCAGACCTTTCGCAAATTCAATATTTGATAAAAGTTGATTCCTTAACCATACTATAGCATTCAATTCTTCCAATGTGGTGAACAATTACATAAGATTAGGAAGAATGTTTTAGTTCTTACATAAATATTTACGTAATTAACATAATCAATACTATTGCACTTAGACTACTTATCCCTTTTAAATATACACTAGGGTGACAAAATAAAATGAACACCAGGTAAAGCGGTATATATATGTAAACAGCTAAATTCTAAGAAGGAATTAAAAACTTTCTCTTGTCATTAGGGTAGGGGTAGATGTATCGGAAGGAATTCGTCATAGTTTAGTATCCTTACAACTACGCCTCGCTTACAAGATTCGAGTGATATTAGCGACTTCACCCGGGGTCGCATCGTTGGCCAGAGTGAACGCGGTGCTTCGCAACGTGAAATAAGTAAATTTTTAAATATTCCGTTGTCGACAGTCAACCGTGTGATTACACAATTTAAACGCAAGGAAAAAACAATAGTGGAGCCGAGACCAGGTCGTACCGGACCTTCTGAAAGAAGTAAAAGGGTGCTTGTGCGTGAAGTGTTAAGAGAACCGCGAAAAAGTACAGCTGAGCTTGCGGCAACTTCATAGAAACTTCAGCGCACCGTTCTGCGATACCTCCACAGTGTGAGAATGTATAAAAGGGTGGCAAAGAAAAAACCTCTCCTTACGGCGTTTCAAAAACGGCGCCGAATGGCTTGGGCAATCGAAACGCGAACGAAGCCCGAAGAGTTTTGGCGGTCTGTCATTTTTTCAGACGAAAACAGATACTGCCAATTCAGTGATAGTGGTCGTACGTGGATATGGAGACATTTGTCACAGCAACTGCGGTGTGAACATCATGGTGTGGGGTGCGATATGATATGGTGGAAGATCGCAATTAGTAAACTGCGACGGACATATAAAGGCGGCAAAATATATCCAAATATTAACAGAAGGATTGCTACCGATACTCGACAACGCCATTTTATCTAAAGAAGACGCCACTTTTATGGAGGATGAAGCACCCTGCCACAAAGCAAGAGCAACCACATGGAAAGAGGAACAGGGGATTCGGATTTTAGCATGGCCAGGCCAATCACTAGACATGAATCCGATAGAGAATGTTTGACACATAATCCAGACAAATATGGCGAAACGACCCCGAAAACCCAGCAATAAGGAAGAACTCGTGGCAGCTGTTACAGAAGAGTGGTTAAATATTCCAGAAGACACCATTAATCATTTAATAGACTCTATGCTACGACGACTCGCAGCACTTCATGCAAGTAAAGGTGGATCGACAAAATATTAGTCTAATTTAAATATTTTAAAATATTTTGTATATATAACGAGAATAGGATCTTTTTGTTAATTAGTAGGTGTCTATTTTATTCGGTCACCCTAGTGTATGTCAAGAGTACGCTTACCCTTGGGTACCATTAAGTATGTTCCAGCGCCATTTGCGTTTTAGTACCAATAATATAATTTAATAATATACTTCTTGTTTTCTTCAAGTCGTTTATATTGCTAAAACTTTTAGCGCTGTGCTTCCGAACAAGCAGGCGATAATTTATAAACTACTGGAGAGCGCAGTTGATAGTAAAACACCTTTTAAGCTTGTTTACTGTTGAGACTTATGATATACTATGGCGGCACTAAGGTATTACGTTCAATCTTTCGCCTCTGCCGTTATAATGGTGGCGCTGCAGATTCACAATGCGCTACCGACTCTCTAGACTACCACTTCTGAGGGTGGAGATCGCTAGAAAATCCCTTTGCGCCCCGTGGAGACATCCGACTTGTCAAACTGGGCTATTTTCTACACCTGTCGCGTAATTCAATATGCGTACTGGCCCATGAACACGGATATTGAAATGCCACTTAAACTTTAAATCAAATTCGCAAGTGATTCACGGGTACCGGCAGTAGCTGTACAAAGGACATTTATTGATATAAATGTATCCTCTATTATGCTAAATCACCTCTGTAATATAGGTACACACCTAATTTATGATAGAAACTTCAACGAAATGCATTTCAGCCGGTTATGAGAACCACATTTGCTTGTAACAGGTTCGTTATGATAATGAAGCGTATAGCTATAACACGAAAAATAACATAATCCATTAAAGTGTAATGGAAAGGATCTGCATTAATGAAAAAATTAACAATTCAATGAGAATAGCAATATTTTAATCAGAGAATATGACCAGTGCAATTTGTTGCTGTATATCAATCATGACGTTAGTTACTGCTTTCCTTGCTATAATAGGAGGAACAGCTATTGAAGGCATGGATTTAATTGATTACGACTTTTCCATTATAAAACAGTATTGTTCGTACTTATAAAATACAAGACGCCACCATATACAATCGATATTCAATCCAAACAATAATAACAAACACCTGAGACTGTTGCTACTTCATGATTCATGATATAACTTATCTTTATCTTCGAACAGAACGCCAAATAAAGTTGAAACAATCTGCTAAGAGTGCAATACCTTAAATAAGAGTAAACAGAAATGAGGTGAAATATACGAGGAATAACCATAAACCATAATTGCTGCGGGAAAGAAGTGACAGTTGCCGTGTGCGTAGGCAGGCAGTATTAAAATGGTGACTGTACTCGTAGAGTGTAGTGTGGAAGAGCAGCGTGCTGTTATGCGTTTCTTTCTGAGGAAAAGGATTTTCTTCAAGAGAATTTCAGAGGGCAAGGTCTCCTGTTTGCGGCGAAACGTGTTTGTCGCGTAAATCCGTATATAACTGGGTCGAGAAACTCTCCCAAATGGTACTCGAAAGTTGTTGACGATCAGCGAAGTGGCCACCTCGTTCAGATTGCGCCAGATGCAATACTTCGACGTGTGGAAGAGATGATTCGAACTGACAGGTGGATAACAATAGACAGTGTCGCTACTGTAATCGCGTCTCTTCATGGTGTAACTTACGAACTGATGCATGTTCGTTTAAATTTTCGAAAAGTTTCCTCACTATGGCTACCTAATAACTGACCGGGGAACACTAAAGAATTTGAATGGGCTTGACCTTGCAACATCTCTCTCGGTACGCAGGGGAAGAGGAGGATATCTTTAGTAGGATTGTTATTGGTGATGAGTCGTGGGTGCACCACTACCCCACCCGAAATAAAATGTGGAAATACCTTTCTTCAGCGTCAACAAAAAAATTCAAGGTTGTGCCCTCAGCTGGTAAGGTTACGCTTACCGTGTTTTTGGGTCTTCAAGGAGTGCTCCTAGCCCACCGCCAAAATAGAAATGGGAACGTCACTGCTGTTACTGTAGAGTTTTGTTTTTGCTTCTGGATTCAATTCGACGAAAATATCCAGGCCTAGTGACGAAATGAATATATTTAGAGGGTGATAACGATGTTCAACAAGAGGTACGCCCGTGCCTCAGACTGCAACCCAAATACTTTTATTTAACATTGGGGCATTGATAAAGCGATGGGATAAGTGTATTAATGTAGATGGAGACTTTATTTATAAATAAAATTTGTCTTTGGCTAACTATTTCTCTAATTGATTTTATAATAGCTCTTTGTGTCCTATTTACTGAGTTTCCCTCGTAGTACAATGCACATAGTTAACGGTAATATTTAAAAACATCAGCAAATAAATTGTAAACGGTAAATAATATAGTGATATGAAATTTGTAAAGATATATCAAACGAGGGAGCTTCAAGAGAAAATTGATTTAACAATCAGCTGGGATCATTAGTAACCATCACAGCTTACAACACAGTGGCCAAGGAAAATCTACTACAGAGTTAAATAGAAACTAAATGTAATCGCAAATGAAATAACACATTCTACATAGCAATGTAAACTTTAAATAGAATCCAGAACATTGGTAAGCAATATTAAAGGAAAATAAAGCAAAATAACAATATATGCTGCAATTAACATATCACGACCTAAAATTCTGTTTGGGTGAAAAATGTCACGATACGTATGCTGTAATAGCTGGGAAGGGAGAGAGGGAAGAAACAAATTTTGAAAATTAGTAAAAATACGAGTTCATATGATACGATAAAAACCAAATCTATAAAATCATATTCACATTATAACCTAAAGGAACGATGCACATATCGTTACTTACACAGTCCTGACAAATGTTGTGTTACTTACTTATGTATGTTTAATTTCGTTATACGTACTTCACTGGAACTAAAATCTCCAATAAAAGAAAAATATTTCGAAGAATTTGGGAAATAAAATTTCTTAAGACTTTTATATATTAAGTGGGGATATGAACTGCAATCTACAGCACTGTACTTATAAAAACATAATTGCCTCCTTTTACGCCAAGGATGATTGTACAACCTGTTTATTGTTGCGCTGAGTAAATTGTATGGGTGTTCTTCAAAAGTGCTTTTTTAAAACGTTATGAACCTTTGAAATTTTTAGGATCACTTACAAACGATGAAGTAATACTATAACGTTCTGTTACAGTACATTCGATTTGAGTGCTATGGTTTCTCAGTTCTTGATACTTTTCTTATCCTTTACACTATTTTCCACTTTTGTATGTAACGTTTCTGATTTGTTGTAGTTGGAAGTAAAATACTTTTAGTACTGCTAACCGGTTTAATATTTTTCGGAACATATTTCCTTTTACTCGTATAAGATTTTATTTACGAATATTTTATGACAGATACTACAATTTTCTCTATTTAAATAATGTGTAGCGTGTTCAGTGAGGAATTCAACAGTGCGATATCTTGAAAACGAAGGCAGATTTTAAAATTGTTACAAACGTCCGTTAATGGCACATACATTATGGTATTTTTATCAATCAAGTGTATTACCGCTAGATGGCGCTGCCTAGCTTATTTTTAACAAAATGCCCTACATTTTATTAATTTTTGAAATCCGGAGTATACTTGTGATAACTTTTCTTATCTAGCAATTTATTTGTTGTACTTGTCGAAAAATCATTCATTGTTGCAAAAATTAGTTTATTAAAAATGCGTCACGAAGATATATATGGAAATGAAATAAGAGTAAGAGTAGAAGGAAATAAAGAGAAAAAAACGAAAAAAGAGGGGCGTGAAAAATAGAAAAGGTGAAAAGAGTGAGAGAAGGAACGAGAAACAGAAAAAAGGGAGGCAAATAAAGAAAGAAAAAGAAGAAGGAGAAGAAAAGAGAAAGGTGAGATTCCATCTTTCTCCGGTTTGTTCAAAATGACTGGATTATTACAATCGCGTCAACGCTATGTCAGAACCGTACAGAGAATTAAAGAAAAACACCCTACCGTCAATGATTAGAATCACTAAAGATACTATTAAGGACTGCCCCAATTTAATCAATAATAACCTGAAATTTAAAATAACAAGTTCAAACCCTATTCTTCCAAAAATGTATTGTCTTCCAAAAATTCACAAATCAGGTAATGCCATGGGTCCTATAGTATCCGGCATTGACTCTCCAACATACAAATTGTCCAAATGGCTAGTGAATGAATACAAGAACTTTCTCCACAAAGTCTAAGCGTAGAAAACTCCTTAGATTTGGTAAATAAAATTGAAAAGATTGAATCAAAACATTGGAAAAGCCTTGTATCACTTGACGTTTGTTCACTTTTCCCAAGCGTACCAATTTCAGAAATTACGGAGCATTTGGACGAAATTTTTGAAATTAAATAATGTAGATGACGTGAAAACCGCGGAATATAAAAGGTTAACAAAATTATGCATGTCACAAAATTGTTTTCAAATAGGCGGAAAATGGTTCGAACAGGTGGAGGGCGCGGCGACGGGTAATCCATTATCTCCTTTTATTGCGAACCTTTTCATGAGCAAATTTGAAAAACGAAACCAGATATTTCCCGAGAATTTGGTTTAGGCATGTAAATGATGTGTGGTGTTGGATGCCAATAAGCGAAACATACAAGATTTTCTAGCAGAACTTAACTCAAAATTCACTACGATTAAGTTTACTATTGAACAAGAGGTGAACAATTGGCTTCAGTTTCTAGTACTCTAGTTATACGCAATAACAATAAATTAGAAATGGACATCTACAGAAAAGAAACTAATTCCAACAGATTCATCACGGCTGATTCGCACCATTGCGAACAACAAAAAATTTCCTTGCTTAGTTTTCTGGTCAATAGACTCGTTAGATATCCGCTAAGCAATAGCAGGTACGAAAAAGAATTAAAATATATCAAAGATGTAGCGAGGCACAACGGTTTCTCTTCTACGGATGTTGGCCGTATTTTAAGGTCCAATACATACAACACATCAGAAATTCCACGACCTTGACATCAACAAACACCGGTAATAAGAAATTAATAACACTTTCCACCCAACAGTAAAAGGGTTAAGTAAAATGTTCTGACAACAAAATATGAACGTGTCTTTTGTATCAAAGAACAACTTAAAGAATCTCTTCAGTCATTCCCAAAGATAAACTAGAGATGATGAAAAGGTCTGGAATTTACCAAATCGCATGCAATGATTGTGATAAAGTTTATATTAGACAAGCAAAAGGGAATATCGAAACGAGGTTCAAAGAACATATTAGATACTATCGTTTCGGATAAACCAGAACTATCAAGTGTACCAGAGCATATGGTAAAATCCGGACATAAAATTGATTTAGAAAATCTTAAACTTCTTAAAAACGTAAACTCGTGTAGAGAATTAGATGCGCACGAAACGATATTTACGAAAAAGAAAAGAAACTTATTGAACAGAGAACCACTCCCAATTGCACACTCGAGTCTGGTTGATTTATTACCATAGGCCCTGTTAAAAATACAGTTCGCTTTCGTTCCATCCTTTCCTGAAAGTAAACACATACCAGAGATGAGACCACCCAATAGATTGTAAATAGTCATATCTTTCAGAAATTTTAGAGCCTGCGTAAAAATAATTTGTATGCGTGATACAGTTTTTTACATTCAGTCGGTGACACGGTTGACAATGAGAGTCCACGTGCTCTCGAAAGGCTGTGTTCCGCATAATTAATAGATTTGTGGACTTTACTGCCATACCTGTGAATTATACATCCACACAGTCCTTGTAATCGCTAATTCCTTACAAAGTTAGTGAAAATGTAGCGTAAATCTTAGCAACAATAAAATCTTGTGTGCAGGGTTGAAGAATGAGGGAAAGTTAAGAGTTGAAACTAATAAATTGAACATGTAGATTTAAAATAAAAGTTTGTTGATAATAAACCAAATGTTTGTTGCTGATGCCGACTCGTAAGTACCTTTTGTGCGAGAATATTTCAAAGAGAGCTTTCCAGTTTATTACATATAACATGACTGTTACATGCATTGCTCTTGACTGTAGAAACTGTTCGCAAAAAGTGCTCCGATGTAGATAGTTCAATAACAAATCCCAAAGTTTTTCTCCGATCTAGACAGATACCGGAATTTTACAAACATTGTCCTGGCATTTGAAAACTTTTTCTATTCTAAAAATCTTGATAAAATAAAGTCCCTAGTACTAATTTCAACCCTGAAGGATTAGTAGCCATCAAAGAAACTCGGATACAATTCTAATTGAAGTGGATTTACGAATTATTCAACTGACAAATGAAGATTTATCTTGTGTACTGTTATTAGAAGTTAATAATAATAAATATGAAACTGATTATGACCAGTTGTATTCTATTAAATTTGTTAAATGTTACGCTAGATTTAATATTTAAACGAAATTAACACCAAGATGTCTTCGGGTGAGCGAGACTATGATTTGATGAACTTACAGGAGATGACAAAACGAAGTCGATACGAGTCTATTCTTCCAGTTCTTTCACGTTCAAATGAATCCACATTGTTTGGATAACATTATGTGGCATTGCGAAGTACATGTTGAATTGAATGGTGATATAGAGTTTGATATGTATGACATGCCCACGTATAAATAAATATTGGATAAATCCCATTGCTTTACAAATATAAATGTTCTATTCTTTTGTTTGCTTTTCTATTGATTCCAAAGTTATACACACTTCAAGATATAATTCACAGGTATCGCGGTAATCTCTGTATCATACAATCATCAATAATTGACTCGGAACGCAGCGTTTCAAAAGCTCATGGACTCTCATTGTCAACTGAGTTACCGACAATTGGTAACTACTTTATACCTCTTTGCTTCTAAAGAGGGGGTAAGAAGGGAATAGTCCCAGTGAATATGTGTCATAGTTTATCATCAGTCAAACATCTGCAACAAAATATTCAAATACTCATCAAATTATACAATAAAATTTCAGTGACAGATTTGAATACCTTTGAAGTGTTTGCAGATTGGAATAGTTACCTACGTTTGTTTAACAAATATTTCTATATTTATAGTTTTTAGAACTTTAACTTGCCTCTTTTTGTCAAACTTATAGTTTTACATTTGAAGACGAGATGCCTTTAAATATACAAATAAACTATAAACCTTTGTATTGTAATGAAATACAGAACATCGAGTAGGCGAAATCTTTTCTTTCTTTTTGAAAGGAAGTTACATCAAAACTGTCTACGATATTGGTGCAGAATGAAGATTAATGGACCAGTCGAGAACTGCATAAGGAATCTTATATACGGCGTTTGGTTGTTCGACAAATAGACCACACTCGGCGTACAACAGGTACTGAACAAGTTATTCCGCTTTTATTGCAAATTTGTTGCGCATCGCACGTTGTTATTCACACAGTGCGCTATAAAAATAAAGTTGCAGTTACTTTATATAGTGTTCCTATAAAACATGAAATAGGTTTTTTCCGCATCATAATTAAAATTTCTTGGTCAAGTTCAATAATTATTTATTGATTGAATTAGCAGTAAATATTTTACGCGTTGACTCTATACATTATAACATTTCTATAGAAAGGCATATACATATCTAATTTACTTTTATCACTTAATTCATTTACATTCTAACTGTAAAATATTGGGTATGCAGTTTACTTATTTAGTACAATTTTATATACCTAACTCGTATACAACATTGTTGTTTTGTAATAATTAATGCTCTTAAGTCTAGGTCTATATACATATATTGAAATATACTTTTTCTGGGGGCTGGCTCTCGGAAGTCGAGAACCACGAAACCAACGAAACGCCCGAAAGCTAGTTCTCAGGAGATCATGAAGTAGCTCAAGATTTCGATCATGTAACGAGTCGTCACGGACGAATATGGAAGAGAATTCATTGAAACGTCGAGTTACTTCAGGTTCTTCTGCGAGCCAGCTATCTACGTGAATCAACACCTGGAAGAAGTATATTTCATCCGCGAAACCCCAAAGAGAAAAATATGTATGCAAAATGAAATAGTTTCATTATTCACCTTTTGTCAATGCAATTATTACAAAACTATTGCATTGTTTTATGAACATATTTTGTTTTCTTACAAATATTGGGACGGACAACGTTTTAATTACAAACCTGCTGACATAATTGTAGCGAAATACAAATATACTTCGGCGAATACCTGTGCTTCGTCACACCACAAATGCTGTTAATACGTTATTGTAGTAGTTGGACACGTCCAGATGTTTTCTGTGTTTACTGATCTAGGCTCCACTGTGCAAGTGTTTTATCGTAGGTGATTGTGACTCAAATATTATAGTGTTTATTTCCTTCCGTTGTATTTTCTAAGTTACTTTATGTGTTATCATCACCCGATTTAATTCTGGTTCAGTTGAGTTTGTGAAGACGTATGAAATACTTAATTTATGACAGAAACAATACAATACGCAGGTTTTATAACAACCCTTTTACGTAGCAAAACGCCCAAAACTTTCCAATAAGATAAACACTACGTAATTTCTACATTAACGTCAAGTTTTAAAGGATTTTCAAAATGGATTTATTTCCCAATAATTCCTCGGTGGTGCGTATGCTTTTGTTGCCAAGTGTATATTGCGAAATGTTAATATGCAAAATATATTTGGAATAAGTATTCATTATGAAGAATTCAACAAGCCTACACAATGTAAACTATCAACTAACGTAATATCATATATTTCAGACCAGTTCATTATTTAATAATCACTGGTAAAGTACATCCAAGGATATTACACCCTAAACATTGAAGAAACACGAGATCATTGATAAATGCAGATCATCTCATTCAATGTCCACTCGAATACGTATGCAGTATATGCTGTTATTTATCAATACTTTATAGTTTATGTAAATATAAACGTAAGTGTGTTTTGAATATACAAGCGAAAGCTGTGTTCGGATACGAATGTATGCAATAAGGCATAATTACACCTACTTCACAGCTGAAACCACAACTTATGGATATTTAAATAAGTAAGCGGCAGTACAAACATGTTAAAAAATGCTTTTAAATATTTTTCGGAGTGGATCGCATTTATAACGATTAGGGAAACATGTTTTACATTATTTACTTAAGTGATACATACATGGTGTGGGAACAACCTGACATTCGATAACATCGCTTTTATTGATAATATAAAAGACACCTTGCACATATCTAAAAGTACTACAACCTAAAATTATATAGGGTAAACCACAAAGAAGTTGTATATCGAAGTTGTATTTATCATTTTGTATAAGATTATGTAGACGTAATCTGAGCAAGGTAAACGACGGGGAGGTATCTACAATCCTGCGTTTCCCCATTGCAGCTACAACCATGATGGAGCAAACAGGGCAACAGCGAAATACTGCTTACGACGAATGACTGAGGAGAATACTGCAGCGAGGAAGAATAACGGAAGCTGCACACGCGTATTATAACCGTTGACTTTGCTCAGATTATGTCTGTATACTATTTCCAATTACTTTCAAAATATTTGAGAAAAATGGCTTTTGGAGGGTTCTCACGAAATAATTATGGTTTGCGAAAATTAGATACTTCGTTTCACGCTTAGGAACTAACGATACTCTATCAAAAAAACAACCTCTTGATCAATGTATTAAAAACTGCACTATTGGAGTAACCTTTTCATCGGCATTCTAAGTGAAACAGTTTGTATGTTTTAATTTTTTTAACGCTATTGGATTTTGTATTGATTGTTTATAATATTACTTATAGAATACTATTAAGGTCGGAAGAAATCTACGTAGAAACCAATTTGCGCATTAAAAAGAGATAGCATTACGAAATCGAGTGAAATAAATATACATTTGTCCTGTAAAGCTCCACCTACAAATATCGACAGTCGATTAGCTGTTCGTTCGTTAGTAGAAGTTCGTTTTTGGCTTTTTATATTATGACAAGTTTAATGTATAATAGTTTTCAAGGTGATACACATAAAAATATTGCACATTACAATTATAGAATAGATATGTACCTAAATTATAAAATAAAATAAAAGTATCATTTTTAGTAAGGTTATGTATATTTGACATTAAACATGTCACTGTATCCCAATGCTTTTAGAACGGTCTTTTCATTCTCATGCCATGTGGTTTGCGCAGATTGGTTTCTTCCGATTTCAATCGTATCCTACTTAAAACTGGTTGTTTCTGTGATATTATATATTTTCCACCAATTCCCCTCTTTTATGTAATTAGGTATTAAGATATTCAAATGCAATATCTCAAAAGCTACTAGGTTTAGGTATAAGGAATGCTTTTCGTAATAGACGCAAGAAATATTTAGATATTTAAAAAATTTTAAAGCGTACCGCTTGTTTTATGTAAAACAACGACAAAGACATTGTATTCGTGATATTCTTGATGATGACGTGTTAGATGGCCTATTTCCACCATCTATCACATGGGTCTCCAAATTACGCTCTGCGAGCCAACTCGGAGTTGGCTGCTCGGAGCAGCAATCAGCGAGTACCACCAATTCGTCCCGCACTTCCTTACAAAATGGCACTATACTGCTGTAGAGTGATTGAAATTTGCGTGTAATTTAAAACTAGAATATGTTGGAAAGTTGAGATAGCTAGGATAGCAGTGAAATCAGAGTGGGCCTTAGACTAAACAATTTGAAGACTCTTGGTCTAGTATTACGGTTAATCCCAATGTTTCGACGGATAACTTCCCTCTGAGGAAAGTTGTTGCTTACCATCGTTATGTGGTTGTTGACTACCGTGTCCGACCGTACTTGGATTTTAAACTCAATACATATTGGGATAAATTTCATTAGGATGTTGATTTACACTACTCAGGTAGTGGGAGGCACAAGATTTCTTATATCTTAAACTATATTTTAAACTTGTATATACATTTAGTGCCTGCGCGCAAACCATGCGCAGAGATCGAACTTTTTAGACGTGAATAACAGCGCTGTGGTTCGCATACTGTTTTTTCTTTTGCTGAAGTGTGACCTTCAGTTATTCATATAAAACTGGTACCCGTTGTGTATCTTTTATTATTTCATTAAACCACCAGTTGTCCTTAGATCGGAAATCAAAAGGTTTTACCAATTAGTACATATCTATTGCTTCCTTCAATTATTATCTGGTGGAATGCTCCTCTTTTGTAATAATGGAAGCTTCATAAAGACGTTGCTTGAAAACCGATATCCTTAATATATCAGAGTGGTCCTATGATTATATGATTAGAATAATATTCAAACCAGAAAGCGAAGTATTACAAAAGTGTAATTGTTTTGACAGAATACCGCAAACACAATTATTCGTAAATAGTTCGAAATATTTGAGTTTATATACAGGCAATCTTACACAAACAATCGTACACTTTCCTTCTCAAGGACACATATATATCACCATACAGGATATTCTGTTTAAAAAAAGAAACATAACTTTGACACGCCACTCTTTTATTCTATATATGTATGTACATATGTGAAAATACTTTTAAATTGTACGTACTGCATATTTATAAAAATGTAAATAATGTTACAAGATCTTTATCATAATGCAAATTTTATTCTCTAATTTCAAGCAGTTATGCGCCTTATTTCTAGTATAGTTGAGTTTCTTCTTATTGTATACGAAACTGATTTATTCAAAAATTTTTCAATTATAGCTTACCTTCTTTAATCAATTATATCTAGAGTATATGGAACTCCTCCGCCGCCTCTTTCTACACACACAAGTCTCCAAAAATGTTTGATTTTGCAATTCAACAGATAAATTTTATCGTTTATGTGTTTATCTACAAATATGTGGGTTGTTGTAATCTAGTTAAAATTTGTAACATCGCAATCAAAACCTTGTATATGGAAATAAGTTTGCGGATTGATTACCTTTCGTTGACTAACAATAACTTGCAAATTATATGAGTTTCGCTACCAACTCTCTGTATATTATTAATTAACGATAAACCTTTCATGTATTCTCTGTACTGTAACCAATATCAGATTCTATATGGCTAATATTAACGCTGCCTTTTGATGAAGTTTTGGTGTGTTATGTAAACAGTTGACAACAACGTAAAACATATAATAAAGTAAATTACCCTGATTGAATAGGAATGAGGACCTGAAGGGACGATAACTTTGAAATTAGGTCATGTTTCAAACTGCGAACGGAAATTTTAGAATTCCTTGTGACAATAGAATATGATATTTATGGTAATAATACTGTATTTTAGATGTTTTAGAAACAAGTATTTATAGATTTGCTGGTACCAGTTCTAATTAAGAGTAAAAAAGAACGGTTTTGTACAGTCGGAGTATGGAAGACACTATATCACATAACTACTCAGTGCATTTAGCATTGACTGGACAGATAGGTAAATCATATGAACCTATAGTTAGTCAAAAAATCCACCTGAACTACATAATTTACATATAACAAATGAGACTAAGAACGGTGAAGAGATAATCATCCGGTATGCAGTATTTTAGTGTTGCTATTAAATTGGATAATTCTATTGAGTTGTACATATTCTATTTGAATTGAACTTGAACTACGCTGACTTCCGAGAAATTTGAAGGTGGTTACACTGAATACAGAGAAATTTCCACTTAAAAAACGTAACAGTACGAAGCAGCGTCAACAACTGTTATGGTTTCTCTCCAAAAACAAGCTTCGTCAGCAAAACCCGGAAACAAATCTACAAGGACGCACCGGAAACATAGTGATAAGTATTTAAGCTGTGGTGTCACCTGGATTGGAGAAGAAAATTAACCACAGCCATGATGTGCAGTATGTCGTAACAAATAAACTTGAAAGACATTTCGAACGAAATCACTAGCATATTGTCCAAATATCAATTGAATATTTTCGTGCTTTTTGTCCAGTCAAAAAAGTGCGCACAAAATGGAGAAACGTCTAAAAACGTATAACATAGAGGCATATCTGATCATGATTAATAAGATGGTGTATACCGTTGGGCATTCATGACCTGTTACATTAGATGCTTTATCAGTATGGCAAATAAAGAAAATTCGTTAATTACTTCGATTCACTGTTTCTTACACAAGAAAACGAGATGCCCCGATAAACAAATGGAATTTGTTACGTTAGACCTTTCCTTATTATCATCTTATAATTATATGCGGGTAATATTAGCAAGAACAGTGTTCTTTTGCCCAATCGCCATTTTAAGCAGTTCATGGTCTGAAAGCAGAGTAAAGATTTGACAATAGAGAAATCTATGGAACTCTTCAACTATAAAAAATAACTACAAGAGCGTTTCTTTCAGGATTTAATGTAAATGATGTATCCAAAATTGACCTTATTCCACCATTTATTGTCTCAATACAGTATTCAACCCATATTATGCGTTAACAGTTACAAATAATTCAGCTCTAGGTTCGTATAACCTTGATGCTTCACAACTCCATTTTAACATTTCCCTTCTTCTAAAAGCTCCTTGGTAAATGCTAAACTTTTTCAATGATGTCTTATCGTTTATTAATAAATTATATAGCGGATGCAGTTATGTTGTCAAACTAGGCAAAAATTTACTACAGAAACCTAAAACTTTTAAAAACGACTTTAATTGCGTTATTTTGGGACGTTTGGGCGTTTTTAATTTCACTTAATTCGGCTTCGAAAATTCTGTCATGTCCGATTTAATACTGTGACACCACTGTCCCATGGTTTCTCTACTTGGTCTATTTATAATTAATTACTCCTATTTTATTCTTATATCTAATCTCCATAACAAGGAAGGATTGTTGATGTGATGATGTATACATACATACATATATATATAATTATTAAACAGTTTTCTTTTAAAAATATATTAAGTAAAACATACCAATTCTATTCTCGTAATACTTTAATCGGCTCAGGCTTTTTAGAGCGCTCTGCATTATTTATTATAACATTCTAGTATTCCTACTTAAACCATCACATCACTGTCGTAAAGTCGACATTTTTATTTCATTACTGCTCAAAATGAGATAAAAGAAGAACAGGGATGCGGACAAATTATACTCTGACATTTATAGAAACCGTAGCACCCATTAAAAAATAATTGTGATTTATCGAGTCATAAAATTATTTAAAAACGTAAAAGCGTCCTTTAAGAAAGCGCTTAGTTTGAAATTACCAAAACATTGTGATGAAATATTATTACTTCTGCTGCTGTAGAGCGGAGATGGAACTGCTGCTTGGAAAAATAACGAGAGCTTAATTAAGCATTCAAGAGAAATGTTTCGCTGGCTCTGAATAACCTTTCATTTGCAATTTGGAATCCAGATTGTAACTATTATAAATTATCAAGTTGCCAAATATGTGCTTATTTATCCGATTGAATTAAATGAGTCTTCAGTTTTTTGAATTAATACGACGATTAGAATAAATTAGGAAACCCTAAAATTTGATCGGTATTATGCTGTGCACTGTTTAGTTAAAGTGTGCGGTAGAATATAGACTGACAATGTGCAATGATATCTGTACTATGTGCTTTTGAACAACGGAAGTAACAGATGAGCGTTCCTAAATTCTGAATCCTCGGTCACATATTTCAGACATAGATTAGATAATAAATGAAGGTATTTAAAGCGTGCAGGGTAACCCGATTGTCTGGAAAGTCTGTACAACCATCTTTTGCTTTAGAATACTTTAGAATATTTATTAAATCTGTATTTCTTACAAAGCTCTATTTAGTTAATTAAGTTTAATCATCTCTCAAAGCTAATTAGAACACAACGGACTTTATAATCATCGCTACAATGAAATGACTGATAGGTGTCCTTAATAAATACATGGTGTGGTTGAAGACTAAATACCGATCAGTAAAGATATAGTAACAACAGAAAAAATGTGAAAAATGGTTTCAAACATCTACGTATTCACTTTCTTTTGATATCGTGAAACAAACTTCTTCAAACCTCCTGCATAAAATTCCGCCGTCCCACTCATCACACCCACAATAGTTTAGAGTGTCAGTTACGATTTTCAACAACATTGCCCAGAAAACTTTTGAAAACTCTAAACGAAATTTGCTTATTCTAAACCCACAATTTTCTCTTACTTTTGCATTAACACGCTCAACGAGATTGTCAATTCGGACACTAGGCTTGCCACTGTTTATCCTGAATGTTTGAGCCTTCCTTAAATTCACAACACGATTACCTTTCGGTGTATTCACTCATTGCGATAGACATACATATATCTTTCGTACAACTAAGGGTGAATATCAGCAGCATTGTATCCTCTTGTGTTTCTTTTGGCAATATAGAGGTCAAGAAACCAGTTAATGCCACTAGCTATGCACGCACCAATCGGCATCGCCAGTCGCTTTTTATACGTGATTGATCCTTAATTTTAAATATTGCCACGTCCATTAACACATCTGTTGAAATTTCACAAAATTTAACGCGTTCTGATTTCATTATTTTCAAATGAAACATCCTGTATATTTACATTTACATACTTTTGAATTTGTGTTAGTAATATCCTCGGATTTCTTTAAATATATAACATATCCAGAGTGACTGGGGCTTATTTTCTCAAATCAACATTTTTATACATAAGTCGGTCATGCTCAATATTTCATATAAGGTATTGGTGACACATTCGAGTAGTTAAATGTTTCTATAGGTACCACAATAACCCGTATTGGTCTGCAGTTTATATCCAGAGCAAGTACACTGAATGTAATAAAGATTGTTCTTTCGATTCTGGGGTGATGCTTTTTTTTCTTCTACCGTCATTATTATTGTGTTTGTTTTCATCGTGTTTATCTCTATGTTTTTTTTTTAGTTTTTCTTGGTATATCTTCAGCTTATGCTGTAATGTCTTTTCTGAATCTGCTATTTTTACCATATCATCTAACATTAGTTCCTATACATTACTTGGATTAATTTTCCAGTTTCCTACTTTCATATTTTTTTTTGTTTGGCTTTTTTTATAGCGTCGTCTAGAGAATAGCAATGGACTTAGCGTTCGATGTTCTGACTTTATTCTTGTTATTTTTATACAACGCTATCATTCCTCTCTCTAACTCTCTTCTTTCCAGGCTCTCGGATGAAGATGATTTTAGAAACTGTTGAAGTTGAAACTATTGGACGAATTTTAAAATTTTAAAGAAAATATATCATTGTGGATACTACTTGGTTCCAAAGCATCCTATATGTATATGTAAATATAGTTTTACAAGATGTCATCATTTAGTCACGAGCAATATTCGTAGCAAAACGTGACACTTTTAATGACACTGGAAACATTACACTTTGCCAGACTATCGGCGCACCTGTATGTAAGTTCTCGTACTAGAGTATTTCCAGAACGAGCGAAGTATGTCTTTATAATTCATAAGGTACTGTTTATCATATGCTGCACTTTTTTCAAATGTCTGATCTTACGATGAAGATCAAGTCATTTATTAAAATAATTCCTTTTAAATATTTATGATGCCTGCGTTACGTTGATAGGTACATATATAGCCTAAGTATTATACCAATACAATTATAAAAAGGTATCAGAAAGGTATTTGAACTTATAATACGTTTCCATTGTACTAAACATTATTTGTGCCGAATCACCGAAACGTTTCTATAAATAACTACACGCTTCTACTATCAACCGGAAATATAAACAAGAAATAGACAAAGCCAGTAATATATTAAGGGCATAGTTAAAGCTTGTGATTTTATCTCCTTTCTCTGTTTTCTTCCGTATTCTTCTCGACTTCTCGCTTCGAGAGTATTAAAGCGTCAACCACAGAGAGCGTAATTAATTCTTTAATACAGCTCAGCCAGCAATATCGTGTTTGGGATTTACTCAGAAACGATGCGATAATGTATTCGCTCCGCTATATTGATTCATATGCTAATTTCGGCGTAGATTCTCTCTTAAGTCGAGCAAGCTAAGGAGTAAAATTCCGTCAAGCTAGGTAATACATAAGTAGATAGATTGAATAACGTAAACAGCGTCACAATAATAATATTATGACAGTGGTTTGTGGGACGCATGATAAATGACATTAACAGATGATATTGCTACAAATACGTTACTACGGTTCGAGAATCGTTAGAAGTTCCAAATTCATGTTATAGGAGAATTATTATTATTAATATTTATTAATATTTGTTCTGTTTATAACAAAAAAGATATTGTCAAGCAATATATGTAAAGTGTTGGAACAATCAGTATATGCCACTATAATAAAAAATAAGCATTACCAGTATTGGCATTAATATTAATTGCTTTCGATAAAAAGAACACAATAGGTTTCATTTAAATTTAATATAATAATATAACAGGATCAAAATAAAGATTTCGACTTCTGGAAAACTGTTTTAATGTCCTATGAGAGAAAAGTTAATCCATTCGTCTCAGACGGGAGGGATAATATATGAAGGAAAAAGAATAAAGAATTAAAACCGCAACATTTAAAACCAGCAGTTAAACATGGAGGAGGACATGTAATGGTCTGGGGCTAATAGGCTAATAGGTGTTGGAAACCTTCATTTTATTTAAGGTACTATTGATAGGTTTATGTACTTAAACATCCTTCAATAGACTTTAGTGTCTAGTGCCAAGAAACTTGACACAGAAGATGATTTTAGATTTTACCAGCACAACAATCCGAAACCTTGGCGTGTCGTCCAAGAATGGTTGTTACATAACTGCCGCAGTACGATGAAAACTCCAGCTCAGTCGCTTGACATAAACATTGAAATTTGTAGCTTATTCTTAAAAGGTAAAGTGCGCAGATTACACGAATAAGGTAGTAGATTCTGTTGCAAATATTATAGTATATATTATAATAATTATAAAATCCAAAGGGAACTAAATATTAAATGTTTCTTTTTTAACAGTCATATAATTCATTATTATTATGGGTGTATCGTTTTCATTGTGATGTTTTCGTTGCAATGTTATCTGATTAGAATTCGTAATACCTGATGGAATTAGTTTTGTTTTATTTTTAATAAATGAACTACTTTTGGAGTTGAACCGTGTCGTAGTTAATTTATTACTAACTCTGGCCGTGGAAGCCTACATATTCATGTTTTATTTTTGTAATGTATTTCAAGAATAGTAGGTATAATAATATTTTTTTTTTTTTTTTTTGCAAAATAATTATTTTACCTAACACTTTCAGCTTCTTAGCAAATTATATGCCACAGCATCATTTCCACTGTGAGCCACTGTATGTAGACTCTACGGAAATAAAAACGACTAGGCTAAATATAAAAACGTAGTTGTAAAGATGATAAAACACCGAATCACATTTTATTAGTTTTTTATATTAACTAATTTCTATTTAATCTATTTATTCATTTATTTTAATTGTGCTTTTTATTGTCTCCATTAAAATGTTTGCCTCTTCCTTTAATAACCGTGCAGCAGATCTTCTGTATTTTGTAGTTTGTTGTCTTTCCCACATATTTCTAACGCCCTGGATATTCATCGCTTTCACTTTAAAGTGCAGCTTATCTTAAATGAATTAGATGGGTGATTAATCTAGCGATTAAGGTAACCCTGGCCATCCATGCCAGTGTTCCTCTATTTATTTTTCTACTAAGAAAACCTTTACATAGCTTTGAGATATGTTTCTGGCTCATATTCTCCTGCGAAACACACCGGCTTCCGCAAAGATGTATATTGCAAGGTATATTTTTTCTTAATCCTTCAAATTTTCTGAGCCAATTATTACCAGCACATCCCGGCATAAGTACGCTACCATCTCCGCGCTTGATAGTTGTCACTATACAATCTTTTAACTCCTTCTTATTTTTACGTTCACCTTGGAGACGTTTTAATCCAAAAAAGTTGAAACTCGTACTCGTAGCTTCTTTGTCAGAGAGTCAATCATTAACTGTATTTTTCTTGTCAAAAATTTCTTCTTACTTCGTTTCTTAGCTATGATTTGTTAATGATTATGCTAAAGAAAAGTGCATGTGCTTTTAAATGATGAACAAGCGTTGTTACTGAAACGAGTACATTCTTGTTTGCATTGAAAGTATTTGCAATGTCTAGTATAGTTACCAATCATAGAATATGCTTTTTAACTCAAAATACTGGTGTATATTCAGCAGTATACATGTTTTTGCCATTTTGATCTTTCACTTTGCAATTTTATATAAAAGAGTTTACTCAAAATTCGTTTGGTTTTTAAGAATACATTTTAAATGTCATTGGAGAAAGCTATTGCCAAAATGATATTTAAATGTGTGCGTCCTTTATTACCGTTTGTTCTGAAAAGATCATTTCTCATATAATTATATAAGATAAATGTATATGCTGTCAAGACCTAGCTTCTAAACAAAAACAAACAAGAAAATGGTCCATAAGGAAAAATTAATAGCTAGTTCACTTACTTCTTATAACAACCAACAAAATAATATTATCTAAACATGTTACAGATTCATCTCCAACATCTACAAGAATAAGAACCACTTCTATCAAACGAAAGTTATAAAATTTGAAAGATTTCGCATACGTGAAGACAATAACTTTGAGGCAGAAATCGAACACCTTTATAACATGATAACGTAGAATTTAATACTCAATGTTTCTTTTTCGAACCATCAAACAGTTTTCTATTTTCAAGTAGAAATGTGTCACGTTTAAAGTTAGGTGTTAAAAATGGCAGGGCAACGTCATCTAATACGGAGAGATTTTTCTATTACTACTAAACAAAATTAAGGTATAAGTCAGCGATCAATGTAACAAGGTCGTTACAATATGAACAATAAGACTGTAGCCTGGACCAAAACAAGCACTCATAATGAGAACGGTATCTTCCCAAAAATATCTGCAGTCTAATATGGAAAATTTGTATGACTAATGTATCAAGATTATGTAAACATAAACCAGGTAAACATCATAAACATTTTAGTTCTAGGTACGTGGTTAAGGAAAGAAACGGCAAAGTGCAACTTTCATTACTTAAAAATCTCATTTGTCTTAACACTCCATTTTCTACATCTCAAAGCCCTTTTTAGATTTTCCTTCAACGTCCATGCATGGTAAATCTACCCAACTTTTTTATAATCCAGAGAACCAAATAAAACTAAAATGTCTTAAAATGGCATGCGTTAAATCACAATAAATGCCAACGTTTCCTTTTGCATTCTTTAGCGCCTATGTTTTAATTTAGAATTGAACAAGCTATTTGCCATGAACAGTACTTTTTGCTTTTTTTAAATAGTAAAATTTAAAGAAAAAGAAAATACCGCCAAATATCGGCATTAACTAAATCTTTTTCTTTGGAAACTTCTCATATTTGTGACTTCCAAGCAATAATACGTGAGAAAGAATCTGGAAACATATCACAACATAAAATGCAAAATTTTCCTTTAAATGTGGAGGGTACTGTTATGAGGATTCCCTTGCTAGGGATCCGCTGCGTCCTTCTAATAAAAGTCACCTGTTGAATTGATAACCTGACAGATAATATACCTTGATACCTAACCTAAAAGTGGTCACCGTGCGAAAGAGACAGCTGTATAGGGGATGCACATGAACCTTTGACTAAAATTGTTTTATTGGAATTACTAGTAACTCTTAATAACATTTACGGCTTCAAATAAAAATAACATACAATCATGTGCATGAAAATAGTAGTGGTCTTGATTTGGCTGAAATATCAATTTATACGTTAAATAAAAAACTGAAGTTTATTGAACTCTTTATTCCTATATGTTACGTTACTACAATAATAAATAAATAAATTTATATATACCAAAGAGAAAATAAAACTGTTTATCTTGTAGGACATGAAAAATGATTGAACCTTAAAATAGCAGTCATTTCAAAACACTATCCAAATTCATTTGTGAGTACAAATGAAAATGAATTTCAATCCAGTTACTTGAGTAGCTAACTCTGTGCCTCCTATATTATGTAAAGAGCCTACGCCATACCATGAAAAGCACCCTCACAGCATGATGCTTGAAGCTTCGAATTTTATCTTCTTTTTGGTGTACAGAGATTGAAATGTCGATGATGGTCTTCGTACATGTTGTTGGTATGAACCATAATTAAATAAAATTATTTTAGTTTTATCTGACCACAATACATTACGCCAATTTTGTCGTCCCATTGTGCGTGTTCATAAGTAAACGACGATCTACTCTGTGTTTGCCTTTTTGTTTAATAATGATACCTTTCTAGCCATTCTTGCAGATAAATTTTATTATATCTTCTTTCTTTTTCTTATATTTTCTTGAATCTTCGCCTAATAGTAGAGGTGCTTATTGAAAGCTTTAACTCATTTTTAATTGTAGTTGAACTTATGAACGGTGTCTTCTTTGCACAAGTTATAGTGTCTCTGTCTTCTCTAGAGCTAGTTTTCCTTTCTCCACCACGATTTTCTTTCATTTTTCTTCAGTTTTTAGCGTTTATAATCATATTCGCAGAACAAGAGAAGGTTTCTTGTTTAAATCTGTAGTTTTGCCCTCTATTAAGAGGATCGTGTATAATTGCTCTTTTCTCCGATGAACAGTGTTTTCCCCTACCCATATTACAACAGAAATGGATAACTAATAAGTGATTGTATTACTCCGCAATATATTTCTTACTTTTCCAATTGTTATCCAAAGATACGATACTTTTCCATAACATAGAATAAAGTTGACATTAATTGAACACCTAACAATTGGTGCACCGTAGAAATTTCCCAACGTATTAAATATAGAATATATAATTAATAGAATAATAATATGATGTAGCATACTGTACGTATAGATTTTGAACTGAATCATCATTTGCTGGTGTACTGCGTATCAATCTTCACAATGGAATCTATAATTGAAATGTGCAGTATTGCTACTCCTGAAGTAATATTTCTACAGTGACTATACGATGCTTGGTGATGTTTGTACAATGGTTTACGTATGGTAATGCGTTGCTACGCAAGGGAGCATTAACTGTTTGGCATTTCAACAAAGTTTACCTGAATAAATTACTTATAATAACAGAGAGCGATGTTTACGAATTTAATTCCAAAGATTACTCCCTATCGGAGTCTTATAGCATAATAGATGGTTACGGTGCTCCAATTGAAGGTGGGTATAGAATTTAACTCAAGGATTCTGAAAATAATGATTGGATGATAACCAAGGGAGTGCACGTTGTATTCACAATGCATTTGCTTTGATATTATCTCCATTTATCTTCATTATCAATTTATTGATGTACATATTTTACCAAAGTGTATGTACATATATAGGCTCATTCCACATGTTAAGAAAGGTGACAGATTTATAGTCATAAACTTTTAATGTGAGTTACAAATAGTGGACATCCAAACTTCAAACGCGCTATAGGTATATTTTTAAGAGTTTGCGAGCAAGATCTTAGCAAACAAAAATTGCTTAAACATGAACACAAAATTTCCTTGTATCAAACATGCAGAATAGGCATTTGTTCCTTAAATACTAGCTACCAACGTGCAAGAATTTCAGCAAAGGAATCAATTTTGATGCAAAGGTAAGCTAAACACGAGGTCATTCACGGCGACTGTCCATTAAACGTATCTATAAGAATAACAGATCCATAATTACTTGCGCCAACATTGCAGCTCACACAGTAATTTTTGGTGAGTGTAGTGGCATCTCATGATTCTGTTTTGGATTTGTTCTGCTTGTTTACATGTCCATTAATTATTTAAAAGTTTGAAATATACTCCGAAGTTAATTGAGACAATTAAAATTATCGCCTGTAAAATTAAAATTTAGAAAATAAGTAAAGAAGTATATCCATTGCTGTACACAAAGATCAAAATATTGCTGAGAAACTTAAAGACAAAAACTGTTTTTGTTGAAAGTCAGACAAAAACGTCATATTATGGTTATTTTAGATCAGAATGATTATTTTAATGGAGATAGTAGCACATTCTGACACAGCTCTTTTTTAACACTAACCAAAAATTCTGCCAAAAAACCTTGTTAGAATGTTGGATGTAGTGTGAACAGGCCATGATAAAGTATTAAGTCTACTGCCTTCAATATTAACAGACCAATCTACCTGACTATCTTCCCGTGTGATTATTTGACAACTTTAACCGCTTACTAGTACAGATACTTGATTTAGCAGTTAAAAATTTACACGTATTCATTGAGAAAATTAAACGTTGAGCTTACTAACAATGACGCTTTAGCCTTGCTGTAGTCGAGTCTATAAGATTGAAGTTTTCGAATTTAGAAAAACTTTTGTTTGATAGCTAACTGGATAAGAGAGGGTTGTTTGTTTAGTTGTCATAGCAAGACTTTGCATTAAGCCTTTTTTCTCCAAATTAGAAACATTTCTCATCATCAAATTGAAGGAACCGCAGTAGGTAGGAACCTATCTTCCCTTTTGGCTAACTTCTTGTGAGTAAATTTGACGTTACCCTATCTTCCACAACTTCCAATCAGATATGTTGATAATATATTCAACAGAAAACAGAGTACAACAAAAGTTAACAAGTTCAAAATTAACGTACATAGAAGGCTCTACTAGTAATGATAGATTTATCTCACAAGGTTCTAATTCCTCATAAAAACGTAAGCTTTCTGCAATTAACTTGTTGGCACATCATTTCCCTTTAACTAAAGATGAATATCATGACAGGCTCAAAGAAATCATCAAAATTGCTAACTTTGACTGATTCTTTAGAGATGTAGTCTACAATACTGTTAGGAAACATAAGAATAGAATAAGAATTAGAAGTAGAAAGTATTTGCAATAGTAATAAACTGTACGTTATCTTACTGTTTCATGCAAATTATCTGGAAAGTCTTCAAAAATCTGTTGTAAAATTGGTGATCAAGTAGATGATGTGAATAAGTCAGGAGTCAACAGAAGTCAAGTACGATAAGAATTTGGCTAATCTTGAATTCAGGCGGTTTGACAAATTATAATGCTGATAATATAAAGTTAATTAAGAACTCAAACCATAATATACATTGAAACTGTTACGAGGGCATAGTAATTTACAAAACGAAACATTTTGGTGGCTCAGCTTTAGGATTCCTAAATTCCACCCTTTACTCATTATTAAATCAAGCATGGTCGTAAATAGTTTACAAGAGTTTGAGAGTGAAAAATTTCGTAACTTTAGTTTGGTTTGTTAACAATTTAGCTATCAAAGCGTGCTTCCAGTATAGAAAAGTGTTTCTCTGTTGAATAGGAACAACGAAAGAAATAAGTATTTACTAAAAAATGGCACTTATTGATGTTCTGTCACTTCTGAATTGTTACAACAAAAAGTGAATATATTGTAGACATAAAAAACTTCATGTATTCTAGTATCTTACGGAAGTTAATTTCTTGATTAATTTTTGTTTTTCTGACATAGCTCGGTAAAGTTTGAATATTACCAAAAAGTTATGTTTGATAACTTATCTAAGCTAAATTTAGCAATTTACTAAATTTTAAATTTAAACAAATATCGTCCAAAATCTCTATAATCCTCCATGAATTGGGAATAGGTATGTACAGCTGCTAGGGCTTATCCGCCTGATGCAGTATAAATTGTGACACCGATCAAATCGAAGTTCCCTATTAGTGAAACACGTAAACCAACTACGTGCTCGTATTACTGGAAAGCCATGTGCATTTCCTTTCCAATTTCAACAGAATATTTAACTTTACTTTCGTCATTTAACGAATGATAAACTTGGGTGGAGCTTATATGTATTTCTAATTTAGAGAGGTTTCAAAACTCGCAGGATATCTTGCAAATGACAGTTAACAGGCAGCCCTAATAGAAGCGCGGCGTCATTTGTTACGTAAAGAAAGGTTTTATGGTGTTCGCCGCAAATGCGAAAGAAATACGTATACATATTTCACAAAAGTAGATACTTAAATATTTGTTTTATCTCTTCCTGTCGGTTAAAGATAGACATTGCCTAAATTCAAAGCAGCTAATCTAACTAACACTTCCAACATCATGAATGGATATTATCGACTATAAGTACATCTGAAAATAAACACACGAGGGAGTGTATGTGAATAATATAGCGTAATAAAAAAACTGGTTTATTTATCGCTGAAACAATAATTTGCTTATTAATAGTACAGATAATTATTTTATACGTTGATTAATTATCATGTGTTCACAAGGAACAAATCTAAATGAAAGTCAGTTCTGTATTTCGTTTTTTATGTACGAGTCAGGAAACGTCACGATAAATCATATTCTATATTCGGGGCCAGTTCTATAAGAAAAAAACATGAATGGTAGGTTAAAGTGCTTCCACTTCAAAATAAAATTTTTATTGACGTTTCTTATACCCACTATAATTTTCCACACAGACGCGACAGAATGATAATCGCTAATAAATCATAGTATATATTTGGATATGGATTAATTATTTAAATGTAGACATGCTTCTTTGCTATACATCGCTAGAACTGGATTTTTAATTAATCCGGAATTACTAAACGATTACTATTCATGCAGTGTTACGAATTGCCAGCTAGCAAAAGTGAGTATAAAGTTGATTGAAAACTCACCAAGTCAGTGTTGGAAATTATGGCATACATAATAAGAAGACGTTTCAATTCCTGTCAAACGGACGACACACGATAACCTGAAGGATGAAGTAAATGAGATCAAAAACTGCTGATTAGATAATCTAATGAATACATTGAATACTGATGTGGTAATGTGATAAAACGTAGATAACTGTGACTTTTTGCACCGTTTCATGCTGTAAATGAATGTATATCTTAACCATTAGACCTCTGTGTGATGACTAGACTTAATCCATTGAAACTTTTAAATAATGTCTTTTATATATTTTGATTCTCTGGAATATATCCTCAATATATGAGCTAATGAAATGAAAGTGATGAGATAAATAAAGATCCCAACAACTAGGCGACAGAAGAAAAACCGTAGATGCCAAAACAATAAAAGTTCTCTAACAAACACAAAAGGTGTAATAGTAAGTAGAGAAAACAGCAATGTGTTATGTAATCAAAATCCGTTTCAAAAATGCCAGCTAGAATAGACATATAATATTCAGAAAGATGTTTCAAAAGTTGTCATACAAGCACAGATGATGCTGAAAGTATGAGATCTTCATTCATGCCTTCGCATTCCCCACAGCTTTCGCCAATTACAGGGGATATCGCTCGGCCGTGAGTTATTATGCCTGTACTTGTGGGTCTTAAGATATTCTTCTTTCTCAGCATTCGCTACGGAATGACAAAAACCACAGAAAAACCTCAACCCCGAGAAACAGCCCCAGGATTTGACCCACCGGCCTCGAGACTGATAGCCAAGCGCGCAAGGCACTGAACCACCAGCTCCCTTAATAATCAATAAGGTTCATGTTATTATAAATACCAATCGAGTAATAAAAGCACACGAACTAGTTGGTGCCGTAAACATCACAACCAAATGGGTGTACAAAATTTTACATCAGCCTTAAACATGAAAAGGCTAACCGCAGGTTATGTACCGCGCTTAGTTACTGTTGAACAAATGCTAAATCGTGTTACAGTTTCAAATGACCGTAGAACTAAGTCCAAACGAAATCCAAGAGAATTTTTTTCGTTGCCGTATATGAAATCGGTACACAATTGTCCAGAAACAGACAAAACAACGGATTTCATCTGATCAACGTGTTCTAAAGAAGGCAAAAAATCGTTCTCTCGGTCAACACGATATGGTCACGATTCGAGAGACGTAATCTCCATCGACGATTCACAGAAGGAAGCGACAATAACTGACCAATATTCCGCTGATGTACTGGCACGTCTCGATGATAAACTAGAGGAAAAACGACCCCATTTATTTAGAATAAAGGTGTTTCCATCAGGATTATCTGCTCTTCCATTCATCTTAATCGCCAAGTTTGTCGAATTAAGACAAGAATTGGCGCCTTATTCTGCATGTTCATCAGATCTGCCTGAAAGGCATCTCTTTTGGTACACAAATTTGAAAAAAAAAAAATTAATGGAAAGAGATTCGGAAGAAATGAAGAGGTTATAGCCGAAAGGAATGTATATTTTGACGAATTCCCGAAAGATTACATATATTGTTAAAAATGGAAAGTCACTGGGAATAGAACTGGAACTGCTACGAAATATAAAATCATATTTTAGTCTAAAGTAAGTATTTCACTAAAAAGTCAGGCTGCCGACAGATCGCTTTTGTAAGTGTGTAAATAATATTGTCGGCCGAGACACTTAAGAAATACGATGAAATCTAAAATGTTAAAACGACAGTAGTATACGAACTTGCAAGAACTTTATAGTCACTGGTTCTCAGATAATTTTTCAGAAACTTAAAAACAAAGTCGTCCCATATGGTGCTCAAGAAATTCAACCAAATTGAATTTAACCAATGTACTGTTTGCCAATGGTTTCTTGTTATATCGCAATTTGTTTGCCGGAAGTTGTTAATAGAATAAGAAGAAATTGTCAAAATCCGCGAATTATTCTTTATTGTAACAACGCAACATTCAACAATTAATTTTTTATTAGTAAAAATATTATAGCCCTATTGTCCCCATTTTGCTGTTTTATCTTCTTGCGAATTCTTTTAATTCCTACCAAAAATAAAATGCGTGAAAAGAGATATTTCTCACCTTAGGCAGCTGTTGAAAGATTCCGAGGACGGGTTTTAGAAGTCTCAGCTCCAGAACGGCAGTAATACTTCACAAATTGGTTGAAGCGTATGTTAAAGTGTATTGATCTTAAAGGCAAATACTTTTAAGAACAATAATATCGCAAATTTTGTGCGTGCACTTTCGGAAATATTCTCAGTAGCCCTCGTACATCTTTCAAATATACATGATGTTCATGAAATAACATAAAAAGTATGAAAAATGGAAAGATCTAACTTACAATTAGCTAAAATAGACATTTTTTTATTATTTACAGCCAAATATTCGTACGTAAGCATGTTTTTGAACTCAGAATGCCGTTTGAAAGGTATGCAGTGCTATCTTGTAGTTTTTATAACATGGACAGCTGTGTTATTGCAGTGTATGCAGCCTGCGTGTATATATGCGAGTTTAGTTGGAAGGATGTTTTTTTAATTTTGACGTCCGCATCGTAATTGACTCAATATGTTTTGGATTTATGTTCTATATAATTCCATCTTTTCGTTTTTCGTACTTTTTTATTATATTCCAAAAACACTCCGTATAGTCAGTATTGAGTTATAGTTAAATTGCATATTCACATACTGTGAAAGTTGAGAATACAAAATAGTGTACTTGAACTCTATATCTAGACTATGTATTACTTTAATGCTCACTACATTTTATCTTCCAGTATGGCATCCAGACTCTACATACCTAACATACAATGACACGTTGACAGTTGCATGCTATTTTCCGACAGCAATATTGATAAACCGCAGATCGTGCTTGATTGCCTTCGGTAATGTATGAGGATGCGCGATGGTGGCGTTGAGGCTGACATTATGTGGAAACCGGAAATTATAGTATTTACGGTAATTTAATTTTTAGTTGGGTAAAACTACAGAGAATTTTTAACGTCTTAAATTAAATTTAACTGAAATTACTTGTACAAACAAGGTGAAAGATAATAATGAACTAGACTTCGATTTATTACATAATATAGACGCCAAAGATTTTAATCGAAAAATATGCTTGTCAACTAATTAGCTTGTACAGCATATTGGTTTAGATGTGTATGTTTCTAACAAGAGACATTAATTTAAGCTGATCCATTGCAATTGAGATTTATAATTTATAGATGAGGCATGCACTTCCTGTATCCTGTAATCAGCAATACTTGCATTGCTTACCAAGTTGCTTTCATTACAATTTGAACATTAATACGAAGTTGTTTTTAATTTATGTTTGGAGTGGCTCGCTTTTGTCAGCAGGACAGTGTTAGCGGATATTTGAAGACGTTCGGATAGTACGTCTCCGTTCGATTGATCGGGTGCATTGTGATACCAGTGCTTCTGCGTTGCAAAGTGCTAACTAAATATATCGAATGTAAAAACAAAAAACGACTACTTGCTGATCAAGTAAATAAGTTTGTACGGAAATTTGCTGACTTAAAATACCACGGCGTAAAAATAATATGCTTACTACATACTGTTGTTGTACTGAGACGAACTGAAGAAAACATATAAACAATGCCCAACACAAATGAAGAACGTCGACAATGGAATTACTGCTTGACTCAATTTTTAAGTTTATGGCATTAATTTACCATTTAGTTTTCTTAACCAGCCGTCATTTCGACACTACTGTGCTAAATATAGTTCCACCATGAAATTGCGAGGACGGAAAACATTGCAGAGCTGCGTACTGCTTATATGAGAAAAAAATTAAAAAAACAATATGAATTACATGATATAGTTACAAAGCTGCAAAGCATTACACCATATGCACGGAAAAAAATTTAAAGCGGTGTGAAATCTGAATTACCCAATGAAGAATTGTGGCTATCTATAAATAAGACGACATGTTCAAGAAACTCTCTTGATGATGTTATAGTCATGTACACTCGAACTTCCTAAACCATTACGTTCATTCTTACAAGCCAGTAAACAATTGCAAACAACATGCAACAAGCAACTATGAAGTTAGTGCTAAGCACATTTGAAAGATTTCACCTTTCAAGAAACCAAGCGTTGACCTTTGCGATTTATGGTGGAACAACCATGCGTTTTGTAGCCTATTATTTTAAAGTAGACGTGGTAACGTCTTATACATTATGCAACTGAAGAAATTCGTGTTATCCAAGCGCAAACGGATTAATTTCATCTGCAAACCTCACATATTCTAAACGTATTCAAGAGCCTCATAAACAGCATTCTAACATCCTGAGCCAGTAGAGCTTTATTCGTTGGAGAACGTTGTTAAAGGCAGCACTTTATTATTTTGGGTATTTCAACAAAATAATAGTAATTATTTTTTCAGTTAAAATTACCTATTTTGCTTGAATGAGTAGGCAATTTTATAAGTTTATTCACGAACGCAAAGTATTTTTCATCAGCGTGCATCCTCCTTTGGTTCATATCGTGGCTTCGTAAATTCTAGGCATACTATTTATTAATTTTTCTAGATAATTAGCATCCATTTGATGCAAAGCCTTTGTATATAGCATCAAAACTACCGAACATTGTGTGGACATCACTATTTAGCTACCTTATCTATTTCGTTTTACAAGGAGAGGCTATCAGTAACTTCGAAGGAATCAGGACATTATCCCCAGTCGCTGCTAGACTTTTTTCCAAAAGTTCTTATATGCCTTAGCTTTATGCTTTGGGTCATTAATCTTGTTGTTGTGTGTTCGTTTTTATAGCAGCAAAACAGTCGTAAACCATCACATTTCCATCACCGTGCTCTACCAAAAGCAACAAACAAGTGCCATTTTTGTGGCGAATGGAAATTTTACTTTTGGAGCCAAAAACTTCAAATTTTGGCTTGTCGATGCATAACACGATTTTCCACTCATATAACATCCAATTTAGGCATCATCTTGTTACACTACCCTTTTTTCATTGTGGAGGCGATTTAATATGTTTTACTGAAATATATCCTCTGAAACGTGCTTTATTTATAGTAGTAACAGATACCATCGCTTTTCGCTGGCATCATTTCGTCTTTATCTTCTTTTGCGGTTGTAGTTCTTGGTTATCTACTACATTTTGACCACAAAATCCACAGTCTATCTGTAATGACTTTTTCTGAATATATTTTGTATTGGAGAATACAAATTGTTTTAAAGGCAGTTCCCTATGCTTTGGAATTTTTATATATCAACTAGATTTCAAAAAGATTGAAAACACGAGTAAATTTGGTGAAACCGATATTGACACAGTTAATTTACAAGAAACTACAGATAAAAGTGCTTTGTTCCGTAATATAACAATTGCACGAATAATTCGAGGTTTGTTTGGTATAATACATATAATACAGTAATAAGATTGCTTAATACTTAATCTGCTCTTGTAATATTTAGCATTTTAAAGAAATATTGAAAATACAGCTTAGCGGTTTTATCATACTACATTATACTTAATATTTACGTTTCAAAATTCATACTTGCTTTCAATCTTTGTGACAGCGGTATATACATGGCGCAGTATTCTAAGTGTTCCATTCATCAACACGTATCGCTTAATGCAGTTTTGGGGCGTGGAAGTTTTATAAGTTAACTGTCTGTTTATTAGCGGTTATTTTTAGTTGCCTACGTGTACGCCGAAGCAACACGAACTCACACATCTGTATGTGAAGTACTTTATCATATGATATATCCGGTAGTTTGGAACGTATTGTATTTCTGGATGTAGATGACACTTTTTGTCGACATATTGTACATTGCATTGTACAAGAACTGTGTGCAGCGTTACTATTTTTAACGCACGAGCACAAGCATCCTATCATGAGCAAAGAAGCAGTTCTATTCATTTACAGCGGATAATGCATTTATTAGATTGACAGGTAAAGTATGGATAACAAACAATTTTTACAAGGTAATATGTTAACAAAGTTAAAAGCTTTTTTAGTATATTCCAAGCCCGTATGTGGTGAAATTATAATTGAATATAATTCCACAGTGCAGCGCAAACTTTGCGATATGGGTGGCCTCGAGAGAAAAAGCCTTAGCTAAAGACTTGTGATTAATAAAAGCTTTTAGGTCCTCGCTTACAAATTTATAATAGCGGACACAAATTCTCATTACGCTACTATAGCGCACTAAAGTAATATATAGAATGTTCTAAGACTTAGGGAAATTATTAGCCAAGCGATGATTACTTGCTAAATAAAAATCTATTTTAAAGAAAATATTTACGTGAACTTTATAGTAATTGAAAAATAACGTGGTATCTATCAAACCGTTTTAAGAGCGTTGGTTGTATTACCTAGGAAGCTCACATATCTCGTATAGTTTCAACTGTTACTTGTATGCGTTATCTATGTATGTCTCTGCACTAATAGCAGTTAACATCTTCAAATCAAGTGAAAGCATATAAGGTAAGTAACAACTTAGAAACTACAACGGAAGAAAAAACACTAGAAAACTGACGGACTAACAACCAATTGTGGTAAAAGACAGCAAGGTACTGGGGCCTAATTCTCAAGAAGTTGTAAAATAATTCACTTTTAAAGCTATGTATAAAAGATTTTTCTAAAAATAACGATTTAGGATTCGAATACGCTAGTTTGCAGGATTTGCAAAAGTAACTTTTTTATCTACTGATAGCATAACTTATATTTCTGATTCTATAAGTAGGTGCAGTTCAAAGTTACTTATGTAATACCGATAGAATGCTAATACAATAATAAACAGACCACACGTAACCTTCTATTATTCTGCTTACTTATAAATTTTCGAATACAAAACATTGGTACCATTGCAAAGCAGTGAGTTAAGACAAGAACATTATTCATCATCAAATCAGATAAATTAAATTATTTGATGAATTTCTTAAATCCTCCGTTTAAGTAAGATAGCAACATTTTATATGAAGGCATTTTACAAATGGATAACAAAATCACACATGGAGTAGCATAGGAAAAGTTTCTAATATCCAAACCTAATTGAAAGCTCGGAAGCTGTGTTTACAATGTGGCACTGAAAAATAAGAAAAATAATATTTACGCACGAATGTATACACTACATTACTATTGATTCTGTTGCTGACTTGTGAACCACCTTCTTCTAAGGGTTTATTAATTAACTAACTTCTTTTGCCCGGCTTCTGACATTCGAAACAGAACTTGCAGAATTGCTTTTTCAGTTCTTTTGAGGTAGTTGGTTACGTTTACAAATCAACTACTTGTACACATACAACCTTGGTAATATTCAGCCGAAAGCAAGTATCCTTTCTCTCTTAATAATAATTTTCTTGTTTCGATTCATCTTTGCAAAATTTTGTATTTCGACGCTTATTATTCCACGTGGATGACTCGTATCCGCTGAATTATCATCTATGCAGCAAACGTCGCAATTAATCGTATTTTAAGGCAAGGAAACGATTGAGTCGTATTAATTGACATTAGGTATTGTTATTAATTAACACTTAGCAACAAGTATTAAGATGATAAAATTACAATTTTCTTGCAATTTCCAACGTAATTAAATTTCCGAAAAAATATCGGTCTCGGAGGGGACTTGAACCCAAAATCTCTACATTTACGGTGTAGCGTGCTAAACCAGTTGCACCACGAGGCCATTGAATCCAAGTCGCCTTAAATCTCCCTAGATGCCACGATGCCAGTATATATATTGTAATATCTACGGACACTATATTATTAAACCGCAAGTGCGTAATAGTTAAACTAACATCCATATTAATACTAATATTAATATGAATATCAATACTAAACCACCGTTGGCGTTAGTAATGATAAAATTACAATTTTCTTGCAATTTCCTACGTAATTAAATTTCCGAAAAAATATCGGTCTCGGAGGGGACTTGAACCCAACATCTCTATATCTCCGGTATAACGTGCTAAATCCTTGCACCACGAGGCCATGAATCCAAGTCACCTTAAATTCCCTAAAATAATTAACTATTACGCACTTGCCGTTTAATAATATATTGTCCGTGAGATATTACAAAATATCTACTGGCATCGTGACATCTAGGGGGATTTAAGGTGACTTGGATTCATTGGCCTCGTGGTGCAAGTGTTTAGCACGCTATACCGGAGATATAGAGATGTTGGGTTCAAGTCCCCTCCGAGACCGATACTTTTTCGGAAATTTAATTGCGTTGAAAATTGCAAGAAAGTTGTAATTTTATCATTACTAATGCCAACGATGGTTTAATATTGATATTCATATGAATATTAGTATTAATATAGATGTGAGTTTAAGTATTAAGATATAATTTTAACACGTTAGATACGCTATAGGAATAATGATAGTCGTCAATGAACAGAAACATTACAATTATCCACCTCATTATATTTGCAGATTATGTGCAATGGGCCCTATTTATTACTACTTTTGTAAGTCTTAAGTCATTTAATCTTTATCGAATTGAAATAATCTTGCAAACTAATTTCTCTTTTTTGATTCTTATTGATTTTAATAAGTATTGTTAGAGATTGAGTTATATTAACAGCTACGCTATCAAAAGATAAAACGTTTAATCTTGGCAGAACATTTTTCGATATTAAGAAGCTACTGTCTGTGCGCTACCAGTACAGGACCGGACAGAAAGAAATGCATCTATTTTGGATGACTATTTCTTCTATACCGTAGAGGATCGAGCAGTTGATGGAGCTTTGTAGGTACATATGTTAACCTTGTACGTTCGTTGTTGACATTTACTTTACAAATATGACAGACAAAAATGGCAAAGAGTATGCAAACTACTTTTTAATCTTCGCCCATTGGATTCAGTACCAGATAGCAATGCGGTTATTCGTTGAATAGCAAGAACACCATGGATGGTCAGAAAGGGTTCGAATACCGAAAAATGTTGAAAGGTTAACTCGTTCAGCGGTCGCTGCGTCGTTTCGCCTTAAAACACCGTTATTTTGCAGTTATCCGACCGAAGTATGAGAGGATCATTACACCTAAATCATAAATTCTAGCCTTACAAGATGGCTTTTGTTCGTGCGACACAGAGAGGTAATTTTCAGAGGCGTGTGCGTGCATACACGCGCATTCTTCAAAACATGCCGAGAAATGAACTTTTATTGACAACAAAATTGCTGTTATTGGATAATGGGGAACTTCTTTGCATAAATATCGAGCAACAGTTTGGGCGATGGTGTCTGTATTTGAAGCGTGGAAGCCTAACTATCCAAGATCTCAAATTGCCAGCCGAACGAAAGCGTCCAAAATAAGGTGAGAGATCTCATCGAAACATCGACCTAGTCGAAACAGTCTCTTTCGGGACCAATAACATACGCGGTCACAATCCCGAGAATATTATTTCGGAATGGACGATCGCGAAAGCATCCGTCGTATAAGTATATGTTAAAATCCTAGAAAACTGGATAAAAACTATACGCCGAAAAAAGTGGAAACCCTTAGAACAAGTAAACTTTGTTGAGAGAATTTTCTACTGTCTAACTTTCAAGATAGACCAGAATCTACGAGAAAAGTGATGTACATAATTTCAAGTACTTTTTCGTTTGCTGAATATTTGCAAAAGAAAACTGTGCTGCTCCGAACAGGTATAATGAAGGTAAAGAACACTGTCATTTGTTCATTTATCTAGATTTAAGGAAAAAGAAAACATGCCATTTCAAGAAGTATGGCGATAAACTAATGTGAATGTTGATACATCATTTGTTGTTGATATATTGAATTATTAATTTAAATATCGTATTTTTGCTATATCTTATCTGGGCTGTCAGCCTTTTAGTTTCACATTATTAGCTTAAGTGTATTAGTTATGGTCTAGTTTACAAAAAGTTATTAGTTTAAGAGTACATATTTTCTGTTTAGTAATTAAATTAAAAACTTAAAACACTACTTGATTTCTTTATCAACTTTTCAACCTGGCTTGCAAGCAAATTAGAATGTACAAAAGTGCGTTTAGATATTAAAATAAAAGCTATTATACACTGGCAAAAAGATAAAACTATATAATTACTCCATTGTTAATTATATTTAATTTAAAAAACAAAATAATTTCATAGATTTTACCATAATATTAATAAATCAGATATAAACAATTATACCTTTTACCTTAATTTTTTTTTCTGTTGATAAATTTGTCTCAGGTGTGGTTTATGTCTCTTCCATTACAGTTTCTTAGGATCCGATCTTGTGCTTTAAAAAGAAGGTGTACACCGTCCATATTCAAACCATCAATGCTTTGAAAAAAGCAATCCCTCCGGAAATGGTAAGGATGCCGCCTGTAATGAGACCGCAAAACTTCGCAAATCATCTACTTTGCTGTATCGCAAACGTAGGACGCTATTTTGATTAACTAACTCGTTTAGAATTTCTTTCTGCCGAATCCTGTGCAATAATATAAAGTGTGTCAGCTGAATGTGAGATGAAACTTATAGATAGAAATATTTCTAGTAGAAACCTGAGACTTTACAGATGCTCATATCCGGGAAGTCCGAAGTAGGTTGAACTTAATTATTTTGAATTGATCGTTCTGTATATTTTAGCTAATTCTGATTGCTTTTCGAATGCAGCCTAAATGTCACCATTTTGCAGATATTTGACTTTCTCTAAAAAATTTGTCAGATGTAAGGTATGTTAAAAATAAAATTCAAATATTTAGAAATAAAAAATGTTGGGCAATGGAATCATCGTCTATGTGATTAGATTAGTCGAAAATAGAGGTTGTTCGTGTACTAACGGTAAATATAAAAAAGTTTAACATAGCCTAGCTATCGACCAAAATGTATAAGTAAGAAACATTTACGTCTAAAAATTAAAAACTCAGTATAAGCACGAAAGGTCAGAACAATTTTTAGTAAGCTATAAAACGACAAATGAATTGAATTAGCAGAAAAAAAAATGAAAAATGTAAATTCTTTACCTTCTTGTATTTTATGATTTTAAGAAAATTACAAATGGCAATTCATTCACATTGTTCATTATCATCTACGCAATAAGTGATAACAATGTCTCCACCCATACCTTTCTTCAGAATTTTTTGCTGTTTGCACGTCAAAGTTGATAATGTACCGGTTACAAGTTCGATACAGGGGCAGATACGGCAGTGTTTAACCTCCGTCCAATCTGGTACATCATAATTAATAATTAAAATTATTTCAGTGAGCATGCTTGTATTCTAATTTAGTTCAATTTTCAATAACAAAAATTAAATAAACATATATCCGTTTACGCTAATTTTTTCCAGTTCGTACGGCGTTAAAGGCGTGTTTTTATTAGCCATAATGTTTCTGGTCTAAATATAAGCTCGGCAAAGTTTCATTGATCCCTGAATCTCGCCGGAAAGAAGCGCTTTTTTAAACGATAATACGGCTTTAGTGCCACGGAGATTTAGAACAATACCGCCGTGGACTTTTCAGCATCAAGTTATCGTCACCTAAAAATTTAAAGGAAGCTACAGCAACAGTTATTCAAGAGGAGTTGGTTTGTGAGATTTTATTCCACCACATAAGAAAATATATTCCGGAAAATATTGTTGGTAACTTGTATGTAGGTAGTTTTTATACCTATACGCAGCTTTAGTCACGATGACCATTTGTTAGACATATCTCCAAATCTAATTAGATTATCGCTTTGAAATTTTCTTTTACGAATATGCATGTGTTTTGTAAAACTATTTTTAATTTCATGACACACTCAATTAAATGGAAAACGGATATGAACTTCCTTATGTCAAGTAGAACAGGTGATTATTATTACTTTTAAAACAAATTCAGCAATTTTTCATATCATATGCGTAAAGTACACTAATTTTCAGAAATTATTTCTTCGGAATATTTTGAGAGGTGTACCATTTGATTTAAGCATTTGCATCCTTTATTGAGTACCAGCCATCTAAACTAGTTTTGACTACATGACAACTTGAACGCCTACTTCATACCATAAATAAATTTCAAAATTCTTGTATTAAGTGTATCAAAAATTCAATCTATCTAATACATTTTTTTAATAGCAACCCTTATTTTAGTCTTTTCTTTGCATATGCTACTTGAAAAATTAGAAGCAAAACATGTTTCACTTTCTATGCCTAAATCTACTCGTTTTCGATTTCATCAAAATAATGAAATCAACCATTTACTATCCATATATCCATATATAAATAACCGAAATTGATAAAGTTCACATTGTTTTTCTTAAGGAAGCGAGAAATAAATACTGTAACAATGATATTTTGATTGCGTATCAGAGTTTAAGAGTTTAGAGATATACAATATCATGCAACCTAAATTCCGTTAATATGTAAATGCTTTCAATGAAAAGACATAGTGAGAAGACTGTTTCAAAGATCAATATTTTTGATAAATATCTTAATTAGGTTAACGACTGGATTAAAACGAAATATTTAGTTCGTCGAAAAATGCTTAGAAAACAATACTTAGCATAATATATCGCGAGTTTGAGACATCATTGGGGATTTCAAAGACCGCAATTCAAAAAATTCTATATGAAGAATTGCGCGTAAAAAATTAGTTTCCCGTTAGATACTGCACCTGGTGACCAAAGAACAGAAAAGCATCTTGGGTGAATTAGTGTCAAACAGCTCTACACCGTTCCAACGCCGAAAATTCTAAAAACGTATACAACATTGGCAGTGGTGATAAATCTTAGATTTACTCATGCGAACCAAAAACCCAAAGCCAGTCGTTTGGATGCTTGAAGGTGAAGAAAAGCCGACGAAAGTTATCCGTTCCCAAAGTCTCTCCAAATGTGGTCGCGACATTTGTATCGAAAGCAGGACATGTAGCAACAATTTCTCCACAAGATCAAAGAAGTGCTACTACTGATTGGTATACAACTATTTGTTTGTCGCAAGTCATTGGAGAACTTCGAAAAACCAACCCCCAGTAACGAGTCATTCTCCACCAAGACAATGCAAGTTCACACGCAGCACGCAGAACAATTGAATGTTTAACTCAATAAAACGTCGAATTGTTAAACCATCCTCCGTCAAAGATTCCATGTTTTCAGAAACGCAAAACAAACGAGTAGAATAACTGTGTCCAAAATTGTTTCTAATGCAGGCATAAGTGCATTAATCTTCACGGAGAATACTTATAAAAACAATAAAGTCTTTGAAACTTAAAAGACAACTTTGTATTCACTCAAGCTCCGTACAATTGTCGAATCAAAAGAATTACTTTGGTCAAGAAATGTAACCACAAAGTAATATTGGTACCAACTCTTCTCTATGGATGCAAACTAGAGTTTTGCGTCGAGTTGGGTGCCCGTTGATACCCACTGGTATCCTTGTTTATAGGTCAGGTTTAAACACGAATTCTGGTAGAGCTGAAAGTAGTAGATCGGGTTGGGTAGGATACGAGTCTGGATGAGCTCGTTTCGGGTATAATTTTGGATCATTCATATTTTAATGGTGTGTCTTAATTAAGTGTATCGTAATTCTTTGGACATGCAAGGGATATCTAGCAAACCCTTTTTTTTTAATTAAAAATGTAACCATTTTCTAACACGGGGCGAAACCTAACCTTAACCTGTCTGATATGCAGCGTGTTAACTCAGACAAATAAAAATCTACAGCGCACTATTGAAACTTGTAGGAGATTATATAGAGAATATATGGAGGAAAATATTTGGAGAACTAACAACATGGACAGAGCAACCGAGAAATTAAAAGCCTAATAACAAGACACCAAATGAGAAAAAAAGAAAGGGGATGCTTAAAGGGGGATGTTTAAGGTAAAGATAGTGTAGAATGGTAAGGAAGAATATGAAGTAAACACATTCACGTTTGAAGTAAGGTAATGAAGAACAGGTAGGGACGAAAAAGTAACGGGGCTAAAGCTGTAAATGGGCAGCAATATAAATATTCATAAATACATATACAAATATAGATTGCAGAACCTTAGGTAACAATTTCGATATGTGTAGAAAGGCTTTCTGTTTAAAGTGCGGTAGTTTGTATGTAATAGAAAGGGGTGTGTAATATACAATTTCTGCTCGATACCTAAGTATGTCTTTCAAACAGTCATTTTTCTAGAAAGCCCCACTGCAAATACTCGCTGATGTGGCACCCAATAAGGGAGTCGAATAGCTTGGCGCGTTTTAAGCGAAGCCGAAGATATTCCCATCGCGACAATGATCTCAAAATAGCGACGAGGGAGCCTAACTGCGTTCCAAATGTATTTATACGCTGGTATTCGTGTTCCTTACTCTTTTACCTTCAGAATTTTATTACTGCTTCGGCGGGAGGTGATATTACAACATAGAGCAATTTAATTTAATAAAAGAGAAATAGTAAAAAATAGTTACTTAATGAAACGCTTAAAACAATAAACACGTATTTGGACATAGCAATCGTGGGATGGAAGCAAGTTATTGACCTAGCTGACTAACGTATATAATTATAAAGCACACACATTGTACCTATAACTGGATTTGTAATTGCAAAGTAACGTAACATGCACAATACAGTCCCGTACGTTAGTTTTAAGCTAACATCGATGCAATTCTAGTACGCCAACGCAGAAATAGAAATTCGAATTAGTAAGTTTAAGTCTGCTAGTAGAACCTATGAATGTATTTTTAGACCAGTACAAATTAAACTTCCCAGTCGTTCACCCATAAGACGATGTTGAGGTGGAAAGTAGAAGGAGATTAAAAGTATATAAATCCGACATATTTTAAGCGAGAAATATTTTTCGGATGTCAAAATTGTTTTTCTCGTTTGTCACGTTGTGAATTAGTGGAATTAGGTATACGAGGATTTGTTTTGATAATGAGAGCGCGTGATTCATACACTTAAACATTTTATTTCAATTCTCTAGCGCCTATCTGAGTGTAAAAATGTTATTATTAGATTGAATCATCTGAAGCATGAAATTGATATTTTTAAGGTTAACAAGCTTGTAATTCATAAACTTAACAGTATTAAATTATAATTGAATTAGGAATAGCTGTTTTGCGAGCTATTAATGGTGAATTTTAAAGCAAGGTGCTAATTAATTTTCGATGATATTCAAAGTCCTTTAATAGTTTGCAGACATTGTATTGTGTAGCTCGTCCTAGTCTAGGGTTGTTTTCTGTATAACGTTTCGTAGATACTACCGTTGATTAACTCACATGTCGCCTTTTCATGAAAGCCGCTTTTCTCAGGCTCCGTTTGCACGACACCTATTTTATGGGTAATCTATGCGTTTCCGTGTATTGCCTCTTCTACTCTTAATGCTGTTTTTGTTACAAGACGGTGTATCCGGCTTAATTATAGGGGACGTAGAAATTTTGCGTGGAATATGTATCGTTCCTCCGGGTATAACTTAGGATTATTATTTAAGGTGTAAGAAAATACGAGGATAGTTCACTAATTATTGTCTCTAGCATACAAGCAAACCCCTGAGAAGAATGACGTTCCTTTAAAAAAAAACTTAGTTTGTTATTGCACCCATGACTTCTTTGTCGTCAAATAAATGAGTTCTCTACAGGTACTCTCTCTGTTTTGGAATAGTCATTGGAAGTCAGATCTGGAATATACGAGGGTTGCGCAAAAACGTTCTCATTTTATTGTAGCACGTGCTTTTGACGTTAAATTTAGGTGCTATGTACCTGGTGTACCTGCTGTAGTCGCGTGATAAAGATATCCATAAAAATAATTCCTCCAAAGGCTCGAAAAAATGCTTGTCATGATTTTCTCCAACAATGATCAAATTTTCCAAAAGGTGAAACCCTTTTGCTGCCATTCTATGCTTTAGTGTTTGGACTCTAGGTCAAGGTAATGCACCTAAGCTTTATTTACTGTTACAACTGCCTGGCTAAATTTATCTCCATGGAAGTCTGCGTTTTTAATCCACAGTTATCTTTGGTAACCAACACGTAGATTTTCTTGATGTAATTAATTGTGTAAAATTCTCTCATGCGCTTCTAACCAAAATGCCACATACGCTTACTATAATTCTAACAGTAACTTTTCCACCATTTTTTATCATATATTCGACCAGATTAATGTTTCCCTCACTTCCTTTGATTAATATTGATTACTACAATTTGATGTGGTCCTGGTGTGTGTTAAATTGATACGAAGGAAGAGTCATCTACAACTTCAGCCACATGCTTATAAATTTCTTGCTCGCGAAAGAGACCACCATTTCTTCCGATGAATTAGGCCGTAGGAAGCCGACACAGATTAAACTTAATCATTTATTCGAAACACTGGGTTCCGACATCACGAGTTCTCAAAACATTATCTACCACACAAATAATTCAATTTATATGGTATGAAGTGTAGCCCATGTCCACTTTTATAAAAGTGATATTACTTTGGTTTTTTACTATTACTACAAATATATAAGAATATTGTTTATTCCCAAACAAATTTAAAAACTAATATAAGTACAAAACTTTCCAGATGATGAAAACATATACTTATTATTCCTGTAACGTTAGTCATCTTAAATATATGCCGTAATTGATTTGCAAACTAAGTAATTCATTGTTAAAATAGTTGCAAAGGTTCCTTCCCTGTAGCTACATGAATGCCTACTATTCTATATTTAAAGAAATAATTTGCGACGCGGAAAAGATTGTTGCAAGAGAATGTCTGCGCTATTCTAACAAACATGTAAATGTTTTCTAAGTAAAGGGAAATCAATAACACGATTTAATACATCTTAATAGTCGTTGATATTAAATATTAAGCAAGCACATCTTGATATATTCAATTAAATTTAATCACATTGGCAATCGTTTAATTCCTTCTGTGAAATCACTCGTCCATCAAATATATATATGTGTGTATTCAGTAGATTACGTAATTGTATATCTGTTGCGCGTACTGATGTTCTCAATCAATCGAACTCTGCATCTCGTAAGTGCACTAGCAACAAAGGGCTACGAACCACTTATTTATTAGTCAAGAACGGTACATACAATAAGGTTCCTCTAACTATAATTATGAGTCCGGCCCATGACTTTGCAATTACATTCGATCTAAGGGCTCTCTTCAATGCTGTATGTGTACTAGAGCACGTCTTTGGTCCTAATTGACGTTCGTATGTGGCTATTGAATGTTTTCGATCACGGTAAGAAAGAAACGTGGGTAAGCTAGGTTTTAAAGCCGCCCGTATGTATGGCAGCGTGTGTGCGTTTTGGAAATGATTTCTATAAAATAATCCCCTTTCGTAGAATTGACGGCGAACGCTGGTTATCTAAAAAATCTGAAATTAATGATTTAGGAAAATGAAGTGTACAAGGGACTTAGAGATTAGTTCTAGGAAATAACGCACAAGAACGCCATGTGGAATTAATTAAACACAGAAAATTAATTTATAGATCTAATGAATACTCAACCTGAGAAAATCAAATTCTAAAATGCAGTTATTAAGAACTTTGAAAAAACAGCACCACGGAGGAAAACCTTTAGGGTAGTATTTGGAGAGTATACTGAGGCGCCAAAAGTGCAACTACCTTAAATAAGGCGCTGTTAAATACAGCTTTTCTCATGGTATTGGTGAAATCAATTCACGAGAAAGACAATTTGAAGGGACATAAAACGCTAACACACGGATATGTTTCTGCCTACCCGGCGTCATCAACGTGGTTTTGAGTGGTTTTGTCTCTTCACATTGTCTTTCTCGTGAATGATTTCACCAATACCATGAGAGAAGATATATTTGACAGCCTTTTTATCTCTGGTGTTATTTTTAGGCATTCCTTTAGATGTGTTGTAACTATCTTCTTGTCAAAGTTGACGACGAGGGTAATTTTATAAAAAGAAAGACACTTAGCTACTAGCACTTACGGTTCTGAAAACTTTATTTGCTCAAATAAGAACAACAACGAAGCATAAGATCTGACAATTAATACCATTATCGTTATAATTTGTATTAGTTATCACTATAGAGACGAAACTGAATCAATTCGTAGCACCTAGTCATAAAGATTTTCAACTAATTGTATGTTTTTGATTGTCAAATCTTTAGAATACATTTAAGGAAACCTGTTGTAAAATTTAGTTGCAAGAAGTAGGTTAAACAAGAAGTATGGGGAAAAGTTGAGGTTCCACCTTAAAAATTTTAAATATATACGGAATATAGTCTAACTAAAAACGGTCACAAGGAAATTATCGGTATAAATCCTCGTTTTCCTCCAGATTTGAATATGCTTTAGGAAATTATATATCCATAAGTATTAGATATGTTTGAAAGTAATTTAGAAGAATTAACATGCGAATATCATGTTCCAGCAGGACGGTATTGCCCCCACTTCGCAACAAAACATTTTGAACGATGAATTGGTCGTAAAATGGTATTAATCCTATGGTCTTCTCTTTGTGGGCACACTGTAAGTTAAGATTTTACTGAATAGGCTCTTATCTCCAAGACTTTTGTTTAGAAACAATCCAAGTTTGCATAAATGTTGATATGCCAACGTTTAGGAAGAAACCATATATAATGTTTTATTGTCATTTCAAAAAGCCAAAACCGTTGATCAAATCAAACCTAACAATTTTCCATGTTAAACCAAATTTTTAAAAAGGAAACTTTACTTTGGAGTAATGGATAGAATTTTCCGAACCTTCCAGTGGACTATGACTATTCTAAACCAGCTTGGATGACGGAGTCAATTTTTAAGGATTGGTTTCATAATTCTTTTGTTCCTCACATGCGCTTATAAAGTAAATTTAGTTTATCAAACACGAATCTCCCAAAATTATTGAAATGTTATTGTTTGTTCTGTTAGAAGGTTACACGCTCCTAGAAATCAAGTGAACCCCCAATAAAAGCTCACCTTATTTTGAATAATTCTCCATCACATTCTCCTAGAGAATTACAGAGCAAAGATAGGAAAATTACAATAATATACCTCCAGCCAAATCTGACACTTGCATGCAGCCAATGGATCAGAATTCTATTACAACGCTATACTACAGAAGTAGCCTTATTGGCAATATCATTGAAAATGGATCCAATTTAGAAACAGTAAAAAATTTAACAATAAAACATGTTACAAATACTGGAGAAAAATTTTAGATTTGGGTAATCAACAAGACGAGGATGATTTACCACTTAGTGTATTGCAGCAAAATCAGAAAGATGACCAGACAAAAGCTCTAGCTGAAACGCGTGATATCTCAAACACATTATTGCCACAACTATGTACTTAATATTTATATATTTACACAACTTGCATTACTATAGGCGTGTATATCTATTTTTATATTGAACTGGATAATGGATCGAATGAAATGGACACATAGTTAGACAATTTTGATGAAGAACCACAACAAGATGAAACTAAAGATAAGGAAACTGAAGAAAAATCACAAAATAAAATTACTCTAGACAGTGCAATAAATGCTTCGAACACATCAATTAGATGGGCAGAAGAATATGGACGTAATTTGAAACATTCAAATATTAAAAAAAATAAAAAACACAGTTGTAAGAGAAAAAGTTGGAAAACAGTAAAACAAACAAAATTTACAAAATACTTTTAGAATGTATTTTTATCGGTTTCAAATTAATTTAAAAAACGTGCAATTATAAGTGAATAAACAATTATTGAAGCAATAAAGCCTTATTTTAAGCATAAAATCCGTCGCTTCCGTTAATGCGAACAAATCGTTAGTGGAAACAGTCTGCGCTTCATTTTGTTCACACTATTAAGGTTCTACTGTATTGAAGAAAGTGTTGAAGAGAAAGCGTACATTAAACGTTACACAGTAAATGTAGAACCAGGTTTTTGACTCCTTTTTGTCTTATTTTGGAAATATTGGGTAGGTAATTTTTGAATAAACAACAATTAAAAATACTAAGTATTCGTTTCTTTTAATTTCTTAAGCCTTGCGTAGTTAAACCATGGTCTGGTGCACTTTTAAGTGGCGATCTTTATTACAATTTAATTCAACGTTTCTTAATTAGGTAAATCGTATAATCAAACAGATTTATATAGTCGTTTGTACATCATGAGTGCATTATAATTGCACTATCTCAATTGACATTCTTCTTCTTTAAGTGCATGTTTATTATACAGTTTATACATTACAAACATTATAGTTTCTTGAATTAGCATAAGAATTTGCAAACTGTCAACTAACTTATGCTAGTAATAAACGCAGAAATGCAAAGAATAAACATGACATGCTAAACGGAAAATAAATATACCTCTCGCTTAAGCTCTAATGAGATTGTACTCGAGTGACTAAATAATTAGATACTTTAAATCTACTAAATCTCGTCTAAAAAAGAACATATTCCTATCGACGTGTTCATCGTCGAGCCTAACTTAATTTAAAGGTAATTTATCACGGTTTTGTTTTATGTGACAGATTAGATACTAGTTCCTATGCGTATAATTTCCGATAATGGAAGATAACGTGCAGCTCAGATTACCTCGTTAGAGTGGCCCTTGTTTAGGAAACTATACATACAATCCGTTAAATAAAAAGCAAAAATGAATCAAAATGAATTGGGTATCAGGCTAACTACTAGATAATTCGAAAACAACTTTTGGTCGTGCTAGTTCTCAATTAAACTACCGGTTAATATATTTTTAATGTAGGATTTCGTCAAGGTAAGTGAATGTTGAAAGAGAAGCGCGGACCACCAAGTATTTAATGTTAGATTAGGGAATAAGAGTTGTACGTAAATGCGCTTTATCGGAAGTAATTACACTATTGCTAATGGTAGTATAGACAGCATAGTATGTACAGTGGTACCAACTGTATAAAAATGTATTTTTTGCTTATGTAAATTAGTTTTTATCCAATAATACAGAAGATTGAATTGAAAGAAGTAGATAATTATTTCTATCAAATTCGTGCCACCTACATGAACCATGGAAGAAATAATTAAATCAAATTCGCACGAGTTATATGCCCTTTTGCACAAGCAACAAAATGTAACTACCGTCTGTTGGAAATCGTGAATGCTTAAATATTTTTCCGATACACATATTGTCTTGAAATCAGGCATCGCTGCTCAACAAATTTTCTTGAATATACCGTTTTTCCAACTGCAATCTACCATTATGGTAATGCTAACAAAATTATGCCTAAATCGTCCTGATTTGTTGGCTTTAGTTGCAATCCACGTTCCCTGTTTATCTTCCCATACAGCTCTCTCTTTTATATATAGAACATCAAGAATGAATGTGTTCATTAATATTAGTAATATACATATATCGACATTATTATTAGTGGAAAACAAACATGTTCGCAGTGATTTACCCCTGCAATGATTAGTTCTTAGGTATGAAGTACGTTAGGCATCTCTTCTTGTTTATTTATGTGTAATGTTGGGTAGTAAACGTTTATTATCATTATTTATTTTTTTAAGTAATTTAGATAGCATCGAATATTGCATTGGGATATTTGTTGACTTATTCAAGGCTCTTGATTTAGTTTCCTTTCGTTAAATTAGTTTCAATCTTTAGAGGTAGAAAACAAAGCTTTCGAATTGATGATTTGCAATCTTGTAGATGTCAATATTATGGTTTCTCAGGTGTGCTACTTTATTTTTATTGTACATTAATGACTTATCAATAATTTTAATTCAAGCACAATAAGTAAGACTGTTCGCCAGTGATAGTATTCCACTACCAAAGATTTAATTCTAAATAAAGGAAAAGCAAAGTTTCTATATTTTCACAACAAAATACCATTTTCAATTAAAGACATTTAGCTCAATGAAAATGTTGTGTATGCTTAGATTTGGACGAGACCTTAAATCGGTCTTCTCATACTGAATACTTACCTAACATGCTTTCAAATGCATGCCTTATTCTAAAACAGTTTAGGAATGCTTGTGACCAACAAATGCTGAAAACATTTTATAATTCGAATGTTGTAGCATACAAATGATATTATGTACTGGTGAATACGTGCTAGAATTTTTTTAATGCATAAAGAGCAGTTAGAACTTTTTTTTAATATGAGAAACAGTTGCGTATAGAAATACTTCTAACTTTTAAGTTAACTTTCTTTATCTGTCAAAGATTAGGTTACATTACATTAAGTACAAAGAAGATTTTTCATTTTACAGTTATTGGCATAATTATTCATATTATACATGCTATAAAATTTATTCTAATGCTGTTAAGAATGCGATAACTTACTTTATTTAGAAAGTTTCTGAAACAATATTTATTACCAATTTCTGTTTATAATTTACATGACTTTTGATGTCCATAATATTAAGCTGATTTCATTAGGATGCCTCTATGTATTTATTACTAAAATAAAAATTATTTATTATTATTATTATCATTATCAGCAATATCATCATCATCATCATCATGATTACTATTCCTACTAAAACATGATGATATACAGATAATTGTACGGTGTGCTTATACTGAAAACCAGGAAACTTTGTTGTTACGTCATAGTTGGTTATAACGTATCCTTAAGTAGCTACGACTAATGTTATACACCTCTATCTCGCTTGTGTATAGGTATGCCTTTGACTTTTCTATGTTATACATTATAATTGTTTTCACTTTATCGACGAAACTATAATGCAACAACAAGCTTTCGCGATATCATACTTATATCCCTATAGCCTGTCCACCTGGTAAGGGTATGGTAGGTTGGTTCTTCCCCAATCAATTTAGAAGGAAAGCCTATAAATAAAAGTTATTTAGGGGCAAGTTCTGTAAAACAAAAGGCTATATTACGCAAAGTGATCAGTTTTTGTTGTACATAGCGCAAGTTTGTCTTTTTAAATTCTGTATATTAATACATAAGTACCTCATTGTTAATATTATTTAAGATTTCTTCAAAATATCAATGGTTCTTTAAGCCTAGATATTTTAAAGTGCAATGACTCACATTTTCTTCAAGTATTTCTTAGAATCATCATGAGTCTACTGAACTCTTTCTTCGCCAAGTATTTTTTGAAGAGAATTGCAATTTATTTTTAAAAATTTTATAGGCAATTCAAACTGTTTCCCTATAGTTCAAGTGCGTTATTTTTTAAATATATTTCAATAATGTATCTAATATATACCAGCGGTTTGTAGCGGCGATGTAACGTAGTAAATTACGCTTTAAACAGCTTTGATCAAGTTTGATGCAGAAAGTTACCAAAATCATTGCGCTCGTTCTTGTTGTTCTTATGTTATATCTGATTGTCGTTTAACTATTGTTTAGCTGGAGAAAATGATCGCTATAAAATACATATACCTTGGGCATTAATAGATGGTAACCGTCAGACGGGAACACAATTCTGTAAGTGGATGAACAGCAGCTTAAAACCCGAATTGCAATTTTAACAGATGAGATATGTTTAAATCATTTACATCGTAACGTTGTACACTTGTTGGTTCATATATCACTCTAACCGTTATCAATACGTTACAATATTTCCCAATGATGTGAACTGTGACATTCCGAAGAGCCGAACTGTGATATTAATGATTTTACACAACTAGTCCCTCAAAGATTCTCAATACTTTTAATGCATATTTTTAGAGAAACAAAAGTTTGTAGTATTTCATCGCAGCAATTTATGTCTACATAACCTAGAAACGACTTCTTTTATGTAGGTTCATATTTAATTTACTAAGGAAAGGATGTTTAGGTATAGGTAATTTTTTTATAAACAATGCAGGTGCTAGATACATCTACAAAAAAACATTTTTAGCTATTGCGGTGTGAGTCTTTCATCCAGTGCCATATATATTAATTTTTCGGCATAACTTTAATTTCTCATGGTATTTCCTAAAAAAAGAGCACTACAGAAAACTGTTCTCTATTTTGAGTGCTTGACTAATCTATTTGCGTTTGTGTGTTTAAAAATAGAAGAGAGTATGTATATGTGCGGCGAGGCCTTGATTGTGAATAAAACCATGTAAATGCCTATAAATGTAATTAAACTAGTAATTACCATATCCTTCCTAATTCCATTCATTTGGCCAATAACCCCCGCAGAGAACATTTAAAGTAGTCATTCATTGTGTGACTGGAAACTGGAATGCGCGCATATTCTGCTGCGGCCATAAATCCTTTGTGCGGCATCCACATCAACATAATTTAATTATCTGTTAGCCAGTTCAATAAGTTTATTACTTTAATTCTGTTTGTTTTTACGTCTATTGCAATTGTAATTTATTCGTTGCTCATTGTAGGCTTTGTTAATGTCTCGAATACACATCAGACCGTCATTTTCTAATCAGGTTTTGAGGAAATAACTTTACAGACATGAAGTTATTTTGTCGTATATATGCTGCAGCTTAACACATGGGCTGAAAAGTCCCGGGCTTAACAAAGAAAACACGGTTTTTTTGGTTCAAAATTAGCTTTATTCATCAACGTAATCTCCATCAAGAGCAACGCAATCATTCCAGCGCTGCTCTAACATTTCAATACCACTTTTGAAGAACGATTTATCTTTTGCCTCAAAATAGGCCTCAGTTTCAGCGATAACCTCTTCATACGTGCGAAATTTCTGCAGCGAGCATTTTTTTGAGGTCTGCGAACAGCCAGTAGTCGCTGGGAGCCAAATCTGGCGAATACGGTGGATGTGGGAGCAATTCGAAGTTCAATTCATGTAGTTTTGCCATTGTTTTGATTGACTTGTGGCACAGTACGTTGTCTTGATGAAACAACATTTTTTTCAACGCACATCCCAAAATATCGACGCCATAACCTTTCCAGCCGATTGTTGTGCTCTCGGGCGCTTTAGACGAGGTTCACCAGTTGCTGTCCACTCAGATGACGATCGTTTTGATTCCGGAGTGAAGTGATGGATCCATGTTTCATCCATTGTCACATATCGACGCAAAAATTCCGGTTTGTTACGTTTAAACACGGCCAAACACTGCTCCGAATCATCAACACGTTCTTGTTTTTGGTCAACAGTGAGCAAACGCGGCACCCACTTTGAACAACACTTTCTCATAGTCAAATGCTCATGCAATATAAAGCCAGTACGTTCTTTTGATACGATGTCAGGTAACTCACGCAACTTCACTTTTCGATCATTCAAAACGATTTTGTGGATTTTTTTTGATGTTTTCTGGTGTTACCGCCTCATTTGGACGTCCACTGCGTTCTGCATCATCGGTGTCTCTACGACCACGTTTGAAGTCAGCAAACCAACGTTTTATTGTTGTTTCTGATGGAGCGGAGTCCCCATAACACTTTTCAAGCCATTGCTTCGCTTGAACTGTATTTTTTCCCATCAAGAAGCAGTGTCAAATTAAAACACGAAATTGTTTTTGATCCATTGTTTTGAAAATAACAAAAGTAGCGTGACTTTTCGCACTATAACTCACAAACTAATGAATAGAATATCATGAAATTTTAACAGCTGTCTTTTGAAGGTTAGTACTAACTGAGAGAAAGGTGACTGCAATAAAACTAGCGTTATCTATGTGTTAGGCCCGGGACTTTTCAGCCCATGTGTTACTGCCGTATTTGATTCATGTATTCTCTCTAATTTGTAAGATATTTGTATTAAAATATATTATTTATAGTATTATACAGAATCTAGTGAAAGTACTGTCACGCTGTTAACTGTGGTCCCACAAGGAAAGATCATCGTTTGGGAATTTCCGTTCACTGAAGATTTAGTGTAATGATAGATTGGTCTTACTGTGATTATATATTGCAATAATAACAAATTCAAAAAAAATCGAACAAATATCATCTGGTTAAAAATAGAATCCAATATAAAGATCTTGGACTTTGTGAAGGAGTTATATAGTCCGCTCCATATTTCTCTCATTTAGCTAAATGCCTTGGGCATCCTCTTTATATTTGACGAGGTTAATATGTGATCAGACCTACACATTTTGAAAGAGTCCTCCCTAACTTTCTTTAGTTTCTATGTTTAGAGTCAATTTGAATGCTCAGGGTAAGTCAATCCACTGTCTTCAGCTAACCTTCAGCAGCACTTGTCACGAAGTCATTCAGAACAGAATAATTCTTAATTCTAGTCTAGCAGAAATTGCAATCAATTCTTAAAGATTTATACTGGTGTTTCTAAGAACATTAGTTCTCTTATATGGTTTATAGGAAATAAATGTGAAGGTTTGTACGGTGGGAACCTCATTTTAACATAATTAACATCTCTCACATGTATTCTAAATATCCACTTAGGGGTATATAATTGTTACCTTTCGGTTTTCTTATTGGATATTGTTAACTATCTTAAAACTTAGAGCAAGGAAAAATGGATTAGTCAGAAATCTAGAACGCATTATGCATGTTTACATCCTTATTTACCCCTCTCATCGATTGCATCTATAAGTATACTACTTTCCATAATATTGATGTTCCTGATAGCTCTTGCTGTTCGTGAGATAACGATAATCTAGGTAATATTGTATATGGATGTTCTAATTTGTTTATCTTCCAGTTAACACCACTTTGCTTTTGGCATAATACAATGTATACGTCTATAAACTTCAATTATAATCAGATTGGTTTTCGTTTCGCGCCTAGTTTTCTAATTTAGCTTCATTCATTTGTTGATCACTCCTTTTATAGGAACTCTGTCTATTCTGTGTCTTTGTGTGTATCGTTATAGTTTAAGTCGACACCATCGGATTCATACTATGAAATGTGTATCTTTGTACTGTATTTTCTTTTGTGGTTAGTGCAAGTACTTTGAATTTTGACACGTTCTCTTAGTTTCTATGTAATTAAATAACTACTTTTTCAAGGAGAAATATTAAAAGAAAAATTGAATTAAATATTTAAGGTGCTTCATGTCCCATAAGTTTACTTCCGTTTGGATTTGACAGATAATTCGGTGATAGTGTTTTCATGTGTATTGCGAGGTTCGTGTTTCGGTGCTATATTTTATCGTTTTTTCTTCTTTCCCTGTTTCTCATCAAACCAATTACCTTACAATCGGAGTAAGAAAAATGTGTAAATAAAGAGAAGAAAAAAAGAAAAAGCGGTTTATTAAGAATCAGTATTTTTGAAAAAACTTCATCTTGGAAATATGAAACTGCGAGGTAAGTATCATATTGGTTCATTTACATTCCTTCATCACATACAATTTTTCACTTCAACTGTTATATCAATTTTTGTATCGCTCTCCCGTAAGATTGACGTTTTTGCAGATAAAACAATACGTCTTACGAAATGATAAATGTAAAGTGAAAAAGATTTCCATTATCGTTCTGAAATCCATCACTTTCAGAAAGCAAGTAATGAATTTTGATATGAAAGAAATCCTGAAAATACTCTTATGTAGTGGTATTGTAATTTTCAGAAAGAAATTTTATAAAAACTGATTGTTAAAAACAAAATATATTTTCCTACATACCGCTGAGGATATATATGATTTTAGGTTTTGATTTTCATTGTATGCATTTGTTTCTGTTTAATTAATTGCAGTGGTAATTTCTATATTAACACCTTAAATAATTATTCTGGTAGAAAACATTAAATGAAGGAAAACTTCCTTTTTAGAAATGGGTAGGATTCAGTGTTTACTTGATAAAAATATGTATTGATAACGACCACGATACGTATCTACAATGAGACATAATTAGATATTCCGCAAATTTCCATGTTAATGAGCTCTTTTCAGTTCAAAAGCCTCTATTTAGTTTCTTAACGTATGCATTTCCTTTCAAAGTTACAATGAAAATGTGTTACCATTTCCCATTGTCTAAAATTTATTTGTTTTTAAGGAAGCTTATTTCCTCACTTGTTCCATATTTATCCGTATTCTTTGTTTTAATACATGAAATAGTTACTACTCAGTTAAAACAAAAAAAGGGAAAGATAAAGCCATAGGATCATTGCAAATTTAAACTTCGGAATCGTCGTGATTGAGGCTAAGTGCTGAGCTCTTTGGCTAGCTGACGGATATTTTCTTCAAATATATTGTTACGAATATTAACAAATTTGATGGACGAAATATGATATTTGTGCATGTAGTGGTATTATAAAAAGTCTTGCGATTAATGAAAAATTAAGCTTGCACTGAAAAAAGTCGCTGTGAATTTTGGTAGTACTTTGCATGTAGTTCGGAAAGTTGCGCGTTTGCCTATATATACAAACTTAATTTTGTTGTTTTGGCTACGAAAATGCGTACTCCGAAATTTAAGAGCGGTTACATTAGAAGCAACCAAGACTCTTTACCAAACGTAGACTATACATTTCAATACAAAAACTTTTTCTATAACAGTAAGTCTCCAATCGGTATCTGGAAATGACGTAAAGACAAACAAGGAGTGCACATAAAAAGGATGTCGTCGGTTTCCTAATATCTCTGTATTGTCATGGTTTGCCGAGAACTTATCAAATTATGAGGCGAATGTGTCGTCTGCAGCAAGAAGCGTGATAGAAAAGTATGGATAAAGAGAGATGGAATGTAGGTGATCGGATTTATAAATAGAATATGGTCGATATGCTCTTGCGTCTTGTATAACAATAACGTATTCCGCTTTTTCTTCGTTTTCTTTGCGCAGATGTTTCTCTTAAATTTATAAAAAGAGACCATTAAATGCGTTGTGTAGTATTCGTTTCGTAAGATACACTGTATAATGCTAAGAATATTTGCAGGCGTCACGTTTGTTATCGTAAAAGTTATTCAAACGCTTTCTTATTAAGAATTAAAATATGATTATCAATAGTATGTACAATTGTATCGTATGCAGAAAGGTGATAATGAACATAGTAATGCATACAATTTCCGCCTGCTGCACCCATAAAAATTCTGCACCTTTCGTCTATTCTTTATTGTAATTTTCAGTCTTTAGATCATACACAATTGTCTTCATTTTGACGTTAGAATTCTAACACAATGCCTTTTCTATATATGCATGTACGTATATTAAAAAGAGGAATATCGCGGCCGTAAATATGAAATACAAGAAAAGGATTAGCGCGAAAATCACCCGCAGTTATCCTTTTTCTTATTATTACCCTAGTATCGCTGATAACTCAGTGCGTTGGCTATGTCCATCTTGTTCTGTCGATTCTTACGTGCTTCTAGTAAGAATCAGATTTACCCGAAAGTAATAAATTTCTGTGGAACAATTGAAGCAAGTAAAGTTTTAGAAAATGGAAATCTTGTGGATGCTCTCAGGAAAACTAATACCAAGAACAATAAAATTAAAAGGACTTATAGCAAATGAGGCAACAATGAGATGCAATGTATATTTTGTGGATTGAGTCATGGAAAGGAAAATGCCTTGCGTTTGTCAAAACATGCCACACTTATCAAGTTAGAAACCATTTTGGGATAGATTACAATAGTAGGTAAACAAGGGCGAGGGTCAATGAAATAGCAATTTGGAATGATACAAAAGGAGATTATAATAGTATAGATGAGTTTTTCATTAGTGCCATGAGCAAATCTATTGCTGCAGTGGGCGAATCAAGTTCAAATGAAAGAATGTGAGTAATGAAGATAGATGCTGATGGTCATATGGTGGAATTTAATGCAGATAGAGGCGCCGAAGTAAGTATAATACCTCATTAATCAACGATTAAAAAAATATTTGAAACAATATTACTTTAATTGTATATGATGGTAATAATTTTAAGGTAAAACCTGTAGGTGAATTAACGTTCGAATGTAGTGTTAATGATAAACACAAAAATTTCATTTATCGTTGTGTAAGTTTCAAAGAATGTATTAGTTTAAATAGAAAAGAATTAGAACACTTAATAATATTGGGATCATGCACTCAATAGCTTTTTAGGGGCTACGAAAATCTCATATTTATGCTGGATTCACTCCATTTCAGATGTAAGCTCTGGTTCTCCATGGTAACATGGATTCGAATCCCTGATAAACACCCGACATCATGTACTAGTACGTGTATTGCTTATCAAATACACTAGTCGTTATAATAATGTTTACTCAGTGTCTACATCGCACCTACCATCAGGAAACGTATTTACTTGGCACTATTAGTGCAACCCTGAAAAGATACGGCAAATATATATACTTTGCACATTTATCAATTGAAAACTAGGGAGCGACGCAAAAATTTCTTGTGATCTACCGGTAAAAATTGTACTGCGGATAAAATGCGAGTAACAATAATAAAGAGGAAAAGCTAGATGTAAGAGAGAGAGTCACTTTATGTTGGTGAAATAATGGATATCGTAAGCTCGGTAACAGAAACCGGTATTACACCAAAATTATGAAATACAAATTAACAAAAATTGAAACACAACAAATACATAGACATAATCTCAGCAAAGTCAACGACGGGGAGACGTCTATGTTCCCCCACTATAGCTATAACCATGATGTAGTAGGGTAACAGCGAAGTACTACTGTTTACGGCGAATGACTATAGACTGAAAACACAGAACAACTGATACAGAAAGGAAAGCCAATGTAAAAGAACACAATTACGCCATTAGTGGATGTGCAGGATACTAGGAACTGGGCGCGTAATATGAACGTATATTTCAGGTACACACATTTATGAAAGTATAACACTCCCACTAAGTATAAGCATATTTTTACAACTAATGGATTCATTTTTTTAAATAAAACCGCAAGTAAATTATATAAATGTTTCATTTTTGTTTAGTATTTTTTATAGGCTGCTACTTTGACATCTTTTTATCTTTCATCTTCTTATAATTGAACAAATTTACTATTTTTCCATTTTATATAAGGTTTACTTTCATCCAAAAATGTATTACACAATTTAACAAATATTTCAAATATACTTCAACAATTGTTTCCATGATGACTACATTTTATTGGAGTGTAATTTACATCATCTTTCAATACATATTTCAGTATTTTTATTCCATTTCTTTTATGTGCAACTCTAGGTAATACATAAAAGGCAATTTTTAAATACATTTTAGCAAGAAAGATAATATAGTGACAGGTTTCGTCAAACATGATCGTGCATATTCTCTTACTTCAATGAAATCATCATCACATTCGATACCTTCCCTATATAAAAATTCATTTTTACATTATCCACAACCCTCTCTTATATTTGGCATTTTCTTTCTTACGTAACCTGCAATGTATTTTACAGTACAACAGGTCACTTTGCAAGTTTTGTAATCAGGCACAATAGCATTTTTTTGTATTATAAAATACAAAGAGAGATCACAATTTTGAAATAACTTATAATTATTTATGAATACCTGGCATACAGAATGTTGGAACTGCATCGCGAGATAAGCCCCTTTTGTACCAGGTACTATGCTGTTTTTCTCGAGATGTCTTTCATATATCGCATAAGTCCTATACATTTCTTCTACTGAAAGGCTTTGGAAACGTGGGTGGCTAACATATTAAAAAGACTCATCAAATTTTCGAAATCGTTGTCTTTTGGCTATTGTTATCACTACATTCCGGAACACAACAACGCTTCATATCGGTTGGGTACATTATAAAAAAAATTTCATTGTAATTATAAAAGACTTAAAATTAATGAAAAAGTCTGACTTCTTATAATAATCTGCAGTGAGAAATGCAATAAAAATAATAAATTTTGTTCAAATATGTCCAGTTACTATAGAAGAGAATAAAACAAAAACCATACCAAGCAAAATAAAACACTGTCGAGGACTCTGAAAAAACTTATTTAAAATAATCAACTCACCAGATACTAAAAATACCGCAATTACTGAATAAATAAGGAAAGAAAGGAATTATGGAATACAAAGTTATAAATATGGTTATGGTGTGAATAATACACTGTACACATAATACACACCAATGCAAGGGATCTTCTCGGATCGGATAGCTGTTTCAACTGATACCAGTGTTCTATTGTCAACAATTTGTATTAGAAATGCGCCATCAAACGGGTGTGCAGGAAACTAAAACATTGTGGTGACTAATTGCATTTGCTTTCTACCCTATCAGACTGATTGTAGGGGAACGCTGCAGCGAGAAAGAATAACGGGAGACATACATGCGTATTATAACCGTTGACTTTGCTCAGATTATGTATGTATAGAGAAAAGAGGATTATGTCTGTATAATAAGGAATCGAGGAAAACGCTGCCTATTATTAACGCAAATACAAAATAGGAGGAACAGGCAATATAATTAATATAATATGTACTACATGTATGTATTTTAGTGTTACTAAAGGCAAATTAAAGGCATACTGAATCTATGTATATTATATGTTAGTTGCTATTTAAGCGGACGTCCTTACATTATTTAGTATGTTATGCGCGCTCCCTGGTAACGGCCGGTTGTTAGTTTCCTGGATTTAACATAAACTCTGTTTTATCGCTGGATAATTCTACTCTGGTACCACGCCTTGTAGAAGCTGTTAGTTGATTCGCATCTAAGAAACTACTTAAAAAGTTCCCTTAAAAATTTGGCATTAAACTTGTATTCCATGCGAAATATATTAAAATATTTTAAATGCCTGGAATTTAAATGAGTTACCAATCACAATATAGTAATTACTGAAGCCAAAAAGTATATGTTTTAAGCATATTTCCTTAACCCAAATCTGTACTTTTGCGCTCAAGAAAATTCTATATACCTATTAGCTTAAAAAGGCTTTGTTTTTGTTAAAAGTATATTTCATTAATATCAAAGAAACCCTTTACCAATATATTTCTTGGTTAAAGTATTCACTGATATCTCCTGATCTCTTTAAGGAAAGTTATCAATAGAATTACAAAATGTATTAATGTGAAAGAATTTAATTTAGGTTTATTGCGTGATAATACCCGTTTGTTGATTAAAATATCTTTAAATTCTCCCTTTTTATGTCATTTTTATTAAATGCAGCGCCAGTTTCTTTATATTTTTACGACTTGAAAATGGAGACGCATTCTCGTATCATTATAAATTGTGACATTCTGTAAATTCCACTAATTAGGAGCTAAAAAAAGGCAGGTTTAGCCACCGGAAGATTCAGATGAGTTCTCACTGCCTGCGTTTGTTTGCTAAAAATATATAAGGATCTCATCTATTTACAATCCATGACGTTTTAGCTTGTATTAGTTGTATATGCATATACTTATTTACACTGTTCTGTATCTGCTAGTGATGCCAATGCGACGGCAATTGTGCATTTTACTGATTATTTCTACTCAATCATAAAATAAAATCACCGTAATTGCCCAGTCAATATTCCGTTTCATAAACGTCTGGAAACCATTGCAGTAACCGCTGTCCAAGGCAAGCGAGAAAAGTAAAAAGAGAGAGGTGTAGCTCTTACGACTTGGAAGAAAACGTTATTGTATATGCGTTCCTTTTTTGTAGTACGTAAATAGGTTGCACCTGTCGTCCAAGAATTTGTATTTTTATTACTTTCTTCTCTTTTGGACAAGATCTGCTCGTTTAATTCCATCTTTAATTAAGCAACTGTATATATATATATATATATATATATATCCGTCACATACGAAGAATTCAATTGTATTTATATTATGCGATAGTACCTTTTAATTTAAACAAATTTATATTTTATTATATGTATAACCAGACACGTTTACTACATATGCACGAATGTGTGCTGAATAAACTCACAATTTAATTAAACCGAACTTATCTTACTTACTTTATACAAAGCGTGGCATGTCAAGAATGTATATACAGAATTTTGAATAATTGTGGAAAGTGATGAAAGAAACGGCTGCTACTAGTTAAATACATATGACATACTTAAAATGCAAACTGCGTTCGGGCGTAATTTTAATTCATGCCTGTTTGTTTGCTTATCACTTAAAATAACAAGTAATTCGTTCCGAAATACCTTAAATATTTATTTATTATCTTAGAAAACACAAAACGCGCGTGTTAAAGTTATCGGCGTTGGTGAGACAAGAAAGTAGCTATAAATAGATAATAAACATTACCTGACTTGGAATTTTTATCATGTCATTGGTTGGTGTGGTTTGATGTTACTTTTTATATGTTTACACTATATTTGTTCATATTAAAATTAGAGTTTGGATATATTTCCGAGATCTTTCTTACTTGCTCTACTTACATAATAACAATAGGCAAGTAACACATGGGCTGAATAGTCCCGGGCCTAACACATAGATCACGCTAGTTTTATTGCAGTCACCTTTCTCTCAGTTAGTACTAACCTTCAAAAGACAGCTGTTAAAATTTCATGATATTCTATTCATTAGTTTGTGAGTTATTGTGCTAAGAGTCACGCTACTTTTGTTATTTTTAAAACAATGGATCAAAAACAATTTCGTGTTTTAATTTTATACTGCTTCTTGATGGGAAAAAATACCGTTCAAGCGAAGCAATGGCTTGAAAAGTGTTATGGGGACTCCGCTCCATCAGAAACAACAATAAAACGTTGGTTTGCTTCAAACGTGGTCGTAGAAACACCGATGATGCAGAACGCAGTGGACATCCAAATGAGGCGGTAACACCAGAAAACATCAAAAAAATCCACAAAATCGTTTTGAATGATCGAAAAGTGAAGTTGTGTGAGTTAGCTGACATCGTAAACATATCAAAAGAACGTATTGGCTTTATATTGCATGAGAATTTGACTATGAGAAAGCTCTGCTCAAAGTGGGTGCCGCGTTTGTTCACTGTTGACCAAAAACAAGAACGTGTTGATGATTCTGAGCAGTGTTTGGCCATGTTTAAACGTAACAAACCGGAATTCTTGCGTCGATATGTGACAATGGATGAAACATGGATCCATCACTTCACTCCGGAATCAAAACGATCGTCATCTGAGTGGACAGCAACTGGTGAACCTCGTCCAAAGCGCCCGAAAGCACAACAATCGGCTGGAAAGGTTATGGCCTCGGTATTTTGGGATGTGCGTGGTGTAATATTCATCGACTATCTTGAGAAAGGAAATACCATCAATAGTGAATATTATATAGCGTTATTGGAACGTTTGAAGGCCGAAATTGCAAAGAAACGACCGCATATGGCAAAGAAAAAAATGTTGTTTCATCAAGACAACGCACCGTGTCACAAGTCAATCAAAACAATGGCAAAACTACATGAATTGAACTTCGAATTGCTCCCACATCCACAGTATTCGCCATATTTGGCTCCAAGCGACTACTGGCTGTTCGCAGACCTCAAGAAAATGCTCGCCGGTAAGAAGTTTCGCACGAATGAAGAGGTTATCGCTGAAACTGAGGCCTATTTTGAGGCAGAAGATAAATCGTTCTACAAAAGTGGTATTGAAATGTTAGAGCGACGCTGGAATGATTGCGTTGCTCTTGATGAAGTTCAAAGTATGATGGTGGTGAAATCATGATACGAATAGTATACAATATAATAGGTGCCACGCAGTTTTTTTGTTACGGACAATTACGTTATGAGATGATGCTACAAAATAGAAATTTATATAAAACATGTAGTTTTTGACATTGCAACTTGTGTACATTCCCTAAACAATTTTAAGTTTACATTTTTATCGTTAGCGTTTTTACTGCTGCCATGCTGTTACTGATGTTGTTTGCATCTCTTTTGATTTCATAGACTTTTTCGGAGTACCTTAGGTTAATCATGTACAAATTAGCACGAAATCGGTAGTCAGTCTTTAATAAAGTTACGGAGGCCACGCTATATGGTTTGAGATACCAGAAACCTACAAGTTTTTTACGATTTTATTTATGTTCAAAATAATCATCTCCTGCATCAATGGATTTTTGTAACCGAAGCTTCCACAACGTAAAAGCTTGAAGCCATCTTTTCTAATGCTCAAAAATTAATGAATTGCTTGATGTATCTCATCCACCGTCGTGAAATGTCGACCACGTAAATGTTTCTTTAGGTTAAGGAGCAACCAGATATCACAAATGGCCAAATCGGTCGAATAGGGTGGATGTTGAATGACTCTTACATTATCTTCACGTAGAAATTCAACTGTCTCATGTGCACTGTGTGACGATGCGTTGTTGTGATGCAACATTAACCCGCGAATGTTGACTGACTCAAGAACTGCAGGTAAACATTTTGTGGTGTATCAGCTTGTTGACTGTACGTTCATTTTTCAGCCTGATTGCTTTTACCAATCCTGTATTACGAAAGAAAACTGCGTACATAACATTCTTGAGAGCTCTTTGCTTTTTTTGGCCATTGTTGCATTTTCGTGGATCCACACAGCTCTCCTGGCGGGTTGGAATATCGTAAAATGGGATATAAGATTCATCACCTGTTACTATTTTAGATAGAATACGGTGTCCATTATTTAACATTTCTAACGTTTTCCGAGCCATTCTTACTCGCTCTGCCTTTCGGAAATGCGGATCCAACATCAAGAGTTGCCTCAATCGCTTGATAGCTACATTGTGGATCATCGTCGATAATACGTCTCGCTTTCTCAATGTTTCCACCGGCAACTGAGGAACAGGGTCTACCAGCACATGTCTCATCACCAAGAGATATCCTTCTTCTTTCAAATTCACTATACCTGTGAAACATAGTTACGCGTGAAGGAGTTTCATCACCAAATACGAGTTGCAATCATTGCAAGGCTTTGTTGTTCACTTAAACCGAACTTAAAATCGTAGTAGATCATTACGCGCATATTTTCTCTAAACAAGTCCATTTTTCGATGACAAATCGTATATACCACATTTGCCCTATGACAGCAGCGATTCAACTGAAAGTTAGAGCTTACTACTTGAGCATGGTGATATTCAGAATTAGAAATATTGGTGCCTTTTTCTCTTCTTTCCTACATTTGGTATAAACTTAACGTTCCTTTAGAAATTTGATTTTCACATGCTATAGATGATTTATCTTATATCATTCATTTTCAACACTAGTTTGCGATTTCTTAAAAAGCGATTTTAAAGCTTTCATTTAAGTTTTAAAAGGTAAACTTCGATGATCAACAATCTCTAACATGTGGAGTGCGTATCCAATTATCATATTTGTTATTTGGTTATTGCTTACACCTCAAGGTAAAGGAACGCTTCTCAAATTCTCCTTAATTTATAAAAGAACTATAGGAAAAATTGTTAATTAGTGCCATTGCTTCTGAAGTAGAATATAATTTAATTTCCATGTATATTTGCATTTGACCACCATTTCTCAAAGTTGTCGGATATTTATCTTAATTATTCTTGGTTACTTCATAATAAAACAAATTGCTTATAGAGCATGATATGATGGGCTGTTTCAACATTTATTTAAAATAAACAGATTCAAAGATTTATTTAATATCGTGGGTATCAATAGAAATTCTAGAATACTTTATTCTATAAATTACAACCTCGGAGAGATTTAGAAAGCTACAGTAGCTGTAAATAATTAAAAAACGAGATTTATCTTGTCTTTAGTCGTAATATTTGTATTGTAGAATTAATTATTACACATGTAGTCTTACAATCTCTATTTATATACACTATCTGCAATTAAAAACATACCACCATGACATTTTTACATAAACGCTTATTCGTAGCAAACGTGCTTATACTACATATATAAATAAAAACGAAAACAATTCGGGAAAATGTACGTGAATGTTTGTATTTAATAATGGATGGGATCACCTCTTTCTTGAATATACTCAATAATACGGTTGACCATTGAGTTAATTAAACGAGATATTATTTCATGAGGTATCTTTTCCCATGCTACATTCACTTGGTGCCACTTGGTGAACTGGGTTTCGTAGGAACCGTTGCGTGGTAATAGCGGCTTCCCAGGGCACGGATGTAGAGATTTTGATGAAGAATTAGTTACATTAGTACCAAAGGTTCCAGGTCATCAAACCATTATGCCGATCAGAGGTGTTGTATTTTAGCCTTGCTTGGTCCTTTCTTTTGGTAACCGATGCACCTCTACGGTATCGTAATACTGCCATGAGGAAACCGATATTAATTACTAAACGCTATAAAATTCCACCGTCGCCGTTTCCTGTACCGTGCTAGTGCGTTACGTACACTATTTGTTCGTAAATTGTCCGTAATGATGTTCTATAATCGATAGTGCTTCACCACTGTTGCCCTAAAATTGTTATCGACTCGAACCGCGAATGTTGTATAATCAAGCACTTTAGAAGAAAATCTTCTCAACAGCCTGAAGAAGCCTCCTACGACGGAGACGAAACGTGGAGATCCCACCTTTCTCTTTCTCTTTTGGTCCCTTTTTCTTTCTCCTTTTTTTCTCTCGTCCCTCTCGCCCTTTTGTCTTTATTTCCTTCCCTATTTCTTTTCACCTTTCTTTCTATTTCCAGTCCCTCCACCCTTTATCATTTTTTCTGTTTTCTTTTTATCTTTTTTTCTTTCTCCTCTTACTCTTATTTCTTTTCTTTTTATCTATAACTCATCATGACACGGTCCAATTCCGGAAGTAGTTCTTTTATTATTATTTTGTTGTTGTTGATGTTGTTGGAGGCAAGGTACCGTTAGGACTTCCTCTTCTTTAATTTATTTATAATATTTACTCCGTACAGTTTTCTTTATGTTTATTAAATTTTACAGATATCTACTTTAGTTGCCCATTACTGACATATAATTTACAATTTTAAAGTTAAAACAAGGAGTCCCTTAAATAACATGTGCATTGGAGACGTAAACTCCAATATCGTTTACTATATACATATACCGTTTCTCGCAAACATATTTTTATGTTTAATTATAATTTCTTTCGAATTTTTTTTCTAAAAGACGCACAATTTACTATAATCAAACATTTTTATCATATTATTAAAATATGTATCGTCCCGAAATAAAACACACTATCTTCAAAATTTCTCGTACGTCGGATGGATGGCACGCCTGGCGGCTTTACTTGTAAATAATTTCATTCCATCAAGAGTGTGTTTACTGCGAGGTCTATCATATAGGTAAACACGCTGAATATAATGGAGTGTATCCCCAGAAACGACCTGATACGAAATAACGATTCTGTCAAAGTCGCAGATGTCGGAGTTGTCTCTCCAGAGAAGAAATTTTTATTTTTCGAATTTATTATAGTATTTGAAATTCTTAAAAGTTATTCAAAGTTAAAAAGTCTATCAGCTGATGTTTTTACAATAATTTGGAGTTCCAAACACATTGGTAGAAGCCGAAGACCAGGATATCTAGAATAGAATAGAGTACGTGTGAGTAAGATTACGATCACAAAATTAAAGACTTCAAATTATAGTAAATTTTCAAAATTTACTGTTCTTTTGCTCTCATTTTGTATTTTTTTTTTATAATTTAGCTAGACAGGGATTGATTTAGGTATTTGCTAAAAAATAAATTTTGTTAAAAGGCGACATGAGCGATGTATCTGGTTTGTCAATATTTATATATACTTAGAATCTTACATTTGGCTACTTCAATTATTTAATATTATGTACTTATATTCGAATTTAAAACAAACAAAAATTTAAATAAACGAACCCTTTTGGCAAATTAAGGGCTTGAGATTTTCCACCACAATACATACTCCCTTCGTTAATTCCCTTATTACAACCTAATTTCTTTAGTATAGTACTCGATATATTATCCCAAGTTTTTTTAGTATACCATGCCATTGTCGATATATTAAAAGTAACTTAATGGCTGGCGTAAAATAATAGAATTCACATTATCTATTAAGACTGATTACATAACCTTGTCAGCGAACTTTTCGGAGAAGTATTAATCTTGCAAAAGAGCACATTTAGTTTAATTGTGAGGTCTAGTCTTAAGTGATGCAAATATTAGCGGAGGTTAAATTTGAATATTAAACCAAGTAAAGTTTACTACGATGTTTTACTTAAGAAAGTTTCTCGGTGATCTTTCGAAGACGTCTAGCGGTATGGCCAGGCTCGCGAACGATTTGTTGTGAATGAAAGTGCAAGAGACAAGAAAATGGTGCCACGCATGGCAGCTCTAATGAAAATTCCCATGCATACGAGCGAGTATTCTTGTCACTTATAAATGCTTGTTTTTACAGAGAGTAAAGCTGTCTATCTACACATAGCGTTCAAGGGCACTTTAAAAAAATAATGTGCATAGTAAACATATGATCATGCATATACCAGATGCGGCAATTATCAGTAATCGAAGTTTTGCAGCATATTAATGCATTTTAAGAAAAAAATATTTCAAATAACGTCGCAATGTATACGGGGTACTAGATTTTGGCGGGATTATATTCAAGAATTTGCTTACAAAAATGCATTTGTAGTAGAATCTTTTTTTATAAACTTATGAACTATTCATAATTAATAACCAGCAGTTACGTTACATTACCCAATTTAAAAGTTTTACCTTTGAAGATATTTCATTTCTAATTCGGATCCATACTTTAATTCGTAATAGTAACGAAGTAATCATAGCAGTTTTATTTTGCAATTTCGCCAGTTCGTCAGACACAGGAATTGTATCTAGTTCAACGAATTTTTACTAAACTTAACAGATCAGTTCTGATAATGCTTCCATTAAACCGTATTTTTTCGCTTATTAGCCACATTTGAATACCCACATATTCTTCGTATTCGAAAACGGTAGCATCAGTTTCATTATGGTGATATATGATTTCCTTTTCTTCAAACAAACAATAAACCTAGTCTCAAAAAACTATCAAAACTTCCACTAAGTAACAAAATAAAACCACGCCCTTTCTCAGATGGATTTTTTAATCCTGTCGATAAAGGTTTGTGTCAGTCTACAATTTCTGCACTATGTGTATCCTCAGCTCAATATTGTAAAATATCTCTGTGATATTGTAATCTTACATCATCTAGTTCAGACTATTTCTGTTCGTTTTTTGTATTCCCAGAGTATAACACAAGTACATAAAGCAACTATATATAATAAACAATTCGTAACGTTTACTTGATTCTTTACCCGATAATTCTTCGGAGATATCTGGTGAATCTTCCTTATTCCTTACTTACATCAGTAGCTTATCTAATGTCACAGGCAACTTCTTCAGACATATTTTGAACTATTTGACGTATAGCAGTTTTTACAGCTTTATTAAGCGATTTCAGCGAAGATGGCCTTCCAGCAATCTTCTTTCCGTAAGTGTACTTCGTAAAATATAGGTAATAAAATGTAATAAAGTTAATTCATTTACCTACTACTTTAGAAATTTATGTTACAATTTCAACAGCGCCTGCATTTGGTTGTGTTTATAGTGGGAACCAATTGGAAAATTATTTTTATTATATGTATTTCTGTATACACCGTTTACAAAGTTCACTGTAACTGTAGAATACTGAAAAGAACTTGTAATATACGTATATAATAAAAATGGCGAAATAACGAAAAAATTCGAGGGAAACTTAATAAGTCACAAACTGCGGTGGGAAAGCTGAAAATATCAGTGAGCTATTTCCTTATCTGTTACTAGTTTCCAGCATAATACAACTTTATGATATTCAAGTGACAGTTGCCGCGAGCAGTGTTAAAATAGCGGCCGAGCTCGAAGAGTGGAAGAGGAGCATGCTGTTCTAAAATGAAATGAAATGAAATGAAATGACAAAAAAGCTGAATCATACTGTAGAGTTTTATTGTTGCTTCGGTATGCAGTTCGAGGAAAACATCTAGGCTCACTAACCAGAGGAATACTGCTGCATCACTATAATATTAGGTAGCATTCAGCCCACTTGATCAAGCGAGAATTGCAGAATTAGGGTGGAAACTTCTTGAATATCTGACTTATACTCCCGACCTAAGCCCAAGCGACTATCAACTGTTTGGTCCACTTAAAGGACGGTCAGATTCTGCGCATCGATAAGTCAACCAATATTGTAACTGTACCCTACTTCAGAGGTGAAACAATTGTTGTTCGTTCAATAGAAAGGTATAGATCGTGTTTAAAATTCCTATAACTAATCAATGCCATAGAAGATAATCAATTTCTATTTGGTTCCAGTAAAAAAATTTGAAGAAACCAGAAACAATTAACCTCGGCAACTAAAGTATTCTTTTCTTCATAGTTTTTGCCAATTTTAATTCATGTTATCCATACAAACGCATTTCCTTATTTTGAGTTTGATTTAATTTCCGAGTTCAATTTCAAAATGACCGTTTTAAAGGAACTTTCTTTAAATTCACTAGCTTAACAAAGTTCCCTTTGTCATACAACTCTAGGTACACTGCCAAAAGGGGCAACTGTTGGCTTTTGGTATTATGGTGTGTTTATGCCTCATCAAAGTTACGAGATATTGCAGTGTCAAAGCAATTCAGTGGTCTGTGGATGTAAATTACCTACAGCAGATGCATTCAATGTATGCACGTGTAAATGTTGTACTAAGGGTTAATAGCGACGTTATTGTACAGTTTCACATGTTAATTTCATTAAGTCGCATTATTAAATCGCACAGTACTGAACAAGAAAAGTTGATCTTGTAAACTATGTAAACTATATATATCAATATTATTGAGAAATTGGCACAGTTTTAGAAAAATGAGATGGCTAGTTTTCTAAATCTAGAAATGTCTCTGGTTTCAAAGTACATTAGTGTTTTTACGATCCCACCTTTACTCAAGTCCTCCTGTGTGGTATTGCAGTAGAAATCTATCTCAGACATATGCCGCGTTAACACTTTTGTATACCCTTATGTACATATACATAAATGCTTGTACCTATAGTTGTAAATTTATTCCTGGCAGTAATATTACTACTATACCTTCCAGTTATGTAACAACTCATTAGTGTTACAAAATTGAACCAATAAAGGTGCTAGTACATCATTAAATAATAGTAGTCCAGTTTTAATCCCTGACGTTAATGGTCTTGATACAGTGTTATACAGAAATATACTGAAGTTTATATACATGTAAATGTAAATGAAATGGTTATAGAATGCTGTACTACACTTTATTTATAGAAACCATTACGAAGCATTAATATAATTATCCCTCAGATAAGAGGATATTTCGTTTTATTTAAAACCAGCTGGTTCTACACCAGCTCGGATCTAATAAGTGCAGACCGTTTATTAAGTGTTTCATTTTCTACCTGATACTCTTTAGTTTAACATCCCATATGAAATGGTATTCAATAAAAATAAAAAGTTATCAGTCCGAACTATTAGGAAATGATGCGCATATATACTAAAATGATGGGGCATTTCTTAATTCCATCCTATCGTTCAAGTATGGCTGTTAAAATGTGCTGTTTTACTCCGTACTAAACACAAGCATTATTAGCAATCGCTTTCTAATTTTACCATGAAAGAATTTAATTCATGTACACCAATAATTAAAAAGAAGTTTAATCAAAATCGTACCCAACACTAATTGCATACTGTGAAAAGTGGAACCCTTATGTTAATAAACTTTAAACATTTTGCTGTTAATATAATAAACTATATCCGCCCCTTTAATTAATTTAATCGACTTAATTACGACGTACGAATGCCTGCAATCTAATGGAAAGGCAACTCCAATATGTTAATATGAAATGTCTTCCACAAGGGATTTACTTTCTGAAGGCCAACAGCAAATTAATTTAATTCCGTAATACTATAGATATTAACATACAAACATATGCAAGTTTCTTATTATTTTGTGTTTGAATAAATATAGTCCTCGCAATTATTTACTCGAAATCTAAGTTGTAGTTGATCTTAATTTATTTCGCATATTAACCTTTCCATCCTTAACATATGCAAATGACAAAAGTCTATTTTGTAATTAATGAAGCTAATAATGCAGTATTGCTTCAAGATAATTTAAATGTCATATAATTTTTGGGTTGTAATGTTGGCGCTACCAGCAGGAAGTTTTGAATTAAATATATGCTAATTAACTGAGAATAAAGTAAGCGGACCGTCCAGAATTTTCAAGGCCGTAATACAGGCCAAGGAAAGACAAATAAAAACGAAATTGTAATTTCAATAACTTACCGAATGTTGCTGGTATTGTTTGTATACACTATTATTTTAATATATATGTTCGCAAGTAAAAGTTTATGCGAAAGCCCCTATCCATATATATTTTTCTAATATACCATACTGATCTCAATCTTTAGGACGGTAGCGCATTCCTAATTTCCAAGTTGATAGAATTTTTCATTATAACTACCGTTGTTTTCGGATGTATCAGTTCTGAGAACATTGTGTTTTGCCTTTGTAACCTCTAAGTTGGAGTACATTTACAGTATTTGGTATCCAATTTATGCGAAGTATCCAATATTAAATATCTCAATAGCTATTTCGTCAGCTTCTATACTTATTAATTACAACTTCATCCCTTTGTCTCAATTAAGTCATGATCTTATTAATGTGCAAATAAAGTTTATATCATTTTATGCTTAATCTCCATTTACTTTGCACTATAAAAAGCGCCATAAAGTTCCAGGTATAATCAAATTTTGGAATTAGTAACCCCCCCAGCGTACCTTGAATTATATATACGACTCTGGCATGGATGTTTAAGTATTACTTTAGTGAATAGCGAATGATGATATTTTCAGTAGTACACAATCTGCAGCCTTGCTCAATAAAACGGAGCATTGTCGATTTTCGTAAATTTACAATGATATAACATTTAACTTAATACCTAGGGAAATGTAATGAACTAGAGAAGTCAAATTCTCCAAACTTGTTATATTAATTAATACGTTTGGCAAATGTCATATTATATCTGAACCTTAATTTCATATATACATATTTCTTATTTGATTAAGTGCCCTGCAAAGCGCAGATCTTATTTTATAACTATCTATATTGTTATTTGTATATTATTATGGCAAAAAGCGCCAATAAATCAAAACTAAGAGGACATAAATTGTAACTTTAAATGAACATTACTAACAACTCAAACTGTTCGTGTGATGCTATGCAATTGGCTTTTTGTACTACCATACTAGTATTTCTATTCCATCTTTACAAAAATTTCTGCGTTGACATCTTAAGAACTGCTTCTGTCATCTTATCAACATTAGCTAAACACTTCCCTACCAGATCCTGTCTATTGTATAGTGCACTTGCAATCAAGCCCTCAGAGTTGTTTCTCGGTGTTTGGAGTTTTCTATAATTTCCCTCAGTCCATGGAGACTGCTGAGAGCGAATGCTTTTAGTCGCGATATAGGGGCTGGCATAACAATATCTCATGGCCGACCGGTGTCCTCTGTAATTGGAGAAAGCTGCTGGGTGATGATAGGGCATGGATTACAATTATTATCATTATTATATTGCATTTTTACCGTATGTTATTTGGCAATGGATTTTACAACGATTGCAATCTTTGGCCCACAAAGATCGGATTACCGAACGTAATTCAACGCCAGATTAAATTTCAAAAACTATACCGCTATAGCGATAGCGTGATTAAATGGTGTACAGCATTGTCACTTGGCAAATGAGAAGACAACAATGTAAGCAGTGTTGCCACTATTATAAATAATTTTACTCTTTCTAGTTTAGAAAAACGGCATGGGTGTAATTGATATGATTCTTACTCATACACGGGTACCATAAACTTTACATTATCCCTACATCATACACAAAACTGTTTTTGGGAAAATTTCTTAGAAAACGTTTCTCTCGATTGGCTTATACAATGTCCAGGTCTAAATTCAGAAGAGCATTTGTGGTATAAGTTCAGAGGAATGGCTACAAATGCTTCTTAAAAACTCAGTTGGAAGCCAGAATAAACCCTATATGAGAAAATATTTTTTAAATGCACATTGTCGAAAGTTAATAGCCACGTTGTTTGAACACACTGGACAACAACATTCTAAAAGTTCGTTTCCGAGATAACAATAATCACTTCTTAATCAATTTAATATGCTGAACACGAATATGACTAACGAAAGCTGAATTGGCTACGGTTTCTTAGAGAGAAGCATGTATATCTGTAAATATTATACTACATGTTAATACTATCGTAATCAGAAACGTACCGATGAAATAAAGGGAACCCACGCAGGCTGTAACGTCCTATAAATAAAATATTGCTTGATCTTGCAAAATCACTTTCGTGATAGCCTCAACAGAATCTTAGGCATGTGATGGAATAACTTCCTTGTATGAAGGAATGGTGCAATATGACGCAAAAATACGTAACCATGTATTCTACTCAACTGCATTACATGCGTTATACGTTAGCGGACAGCACGTTAGCATCTCTAAGCGGGAACCAATCAACCTTTTTCGGGGTAACATTTATATTCAGCATTAAATTCATTTGGTATAGGGTACTTTCACCTGGGAAGCAATTTCATTGTTTTCTAGTGACTGAAAATCCCGCTTGACTACTGACACCGGTCATTCATTACCTACATTAAGACGGAAGTAGCCAAGAATCAGCGATAGATTAGTGGAGGATATAGGCCAAACATTGGAATTGTACGTAAATAGGTTAAATCATTAAAGGATGGTTGTGCAAATGTGCACGGTGATGAACGAAGTGGGTGATCGTCCGTCATAAATTATGACTTGGTAGACATGTTGGTGAATAGTTAGATAAAACAGATGCTATACGAATTCATCATTATCAAACGGGTTTCCTCAAATATCAAGAAGTGTTTTCCATGAAATTGTAACATAAAACCTATAGTATGGGAAATTATCGGAAGTTACGCTTACGGCGGGTTCCAAAAACACTGACTGAGCTACCCAAAAGCAATCATTTAGGAAGAATATAAACTTTTAAGCCAAATTGTCATTGGCGGTGAAACATTGCTTCCATGGAATGGAGGCATTCAACATTACATAAGAGGATGAAATTCAAGCAAACAATTTTAGGTCGGAAAATCATACATTGTGTTTTGAGATAGGCAGGGTCTTTTGGTTCTAGATTTTTTAGGTTAGTCAATACTAACACAAACTGTGAGATTTCAATAAACGTCATACAATAGAAGATAAAAGCGTGTTACTCCAGCAACAGCAGTTATACTTGTTTACGTGGCCATTAAGCTGAAAATGCGCCCCATCTGAAAAAAATATGTTGTTGAAGGACCAAAAACCGTTGAATCATTTCACTGAGCTCCTCAGCAGCACCAGTTGGTATTAATTCTTACACTAACTGCAACTTGAGTGGATATACAAATCTTTACGCAATATGCAATGCATGCACCTATTTAGAACATTTAAGGCACTTTACCGCGGTTTTTGACATCCTTAGTCATCCCGTCCGAGGTTTGTCCATTTTTGAACCGATTCCCTCGAACTTTTGTACACTTTTGCGTACTTATGTATGAGTTGAGTACACGGTGCTTGCCTAATATAACGCAAATGATAGAGATTAGAAAGAAATTATTGTTTTTATGAAACTCGTGTACACAACACATGCATTCCGCTCCCGTAAAACGCTTATTTTTCAGGAACGATGGTAGGAATTGGCATATCCCCACTCAATGATTGTGTTCGCGCAGTGAAAAAAAAACAAATTAAGAAAAACTTTTGGGATATCCGATATAACTTTATGGCCTTTGTTAAACATAGTAAGAATTTCGGTGTAAAACACAATTTTCTAAATAATGAATTACTTTTAGTTTAAGCACCCTGGTATATATACCACAATTTTTCTCTCAGAAATTCGCTGCAGCTTCTTTATTTACTATTCACTGTAATAAACATATTGTAAGCAGACTTTCATTTCCTATCGATTGATATTTAAGTATGTCGGATGCTCCATCAAAAAGATAAGCTATCTAATTTTGTTATTAAATGCTATGTCCAGCATTTTAATTAATATTTGCGTTAAAACACGTATAGATAATTAGCCTATAACATTCACCAATATATCTTTGGTATACTTAAACAAGGGGATTGATATAACCCAGGACTCGATGTAGAATGCAAAACAGGGAACACGTAAATGGTTGCCTCGTCTAGTCCGTGACATATCTGCACTACCACCTAATAGAGCTACGTATGTACATAAAAGGGGTTGTTACTGCATTTTACTAGCATTAATATCGATGTTGTTACTCTTTGTAATGTCCAGCAAATAGTTATATCCTGCTATTTGGTTAGCAAGGTACAAAATAATTTACAAAGGTACTGAAAGATGTGTTTATTTTTAAATTATTATCAAGTGTGTACAAATTAAATATTTACCTTACTTTACTACTATTTTTGTGTGTATCTTATTTTATAATTTCACATATTGAACGTGATGCTGTAAATAAATATCTAGCTGAAACGAAAAACAGTCAAGGGATTATTTATTCATCACACAAGGATGATATGAAAAGTATCCGCGTTTGGAGGCATTTTGTGTTAAAATCTGCATTGCCGACTTTAGTCGTCACAGCGGCCAAAATTTCGAAGAAATTGATGGAGTAGTGTTCTTATAAAACTTCGAACAGAAAGAGGAATGTGTTTTCGTTGATATGCATCTGTTATTTGCAGCGCGATTATACGCGTATATACCTTTTCCGTCCAGCCAAATGTTAGTGCTTCTTCTTCAAATTTGATTCGTAGCTGCTTCAAGAATTGAATTTGGTATGAAGTCAATTCCAATGCCCAGCTGATGGCCTAACTATTTTCTGGTTTTCTGCTGATCTTCTTCCCATTTCTTGCTCTGGTTTCCAGGTTATCCAAGCTAATTATCTGATTTTCAGTTTCTTCGTACATAATTAGTTTCCTTCTGAATTCATCCTACTTTCAACCACCTTCGTCATTCAGATTTCTGTACTCTTCTTTTGGCGGTTTCAGTTATACACTATAGTTGCTTTGGTAGAGCTGACGATATTCCGTTACGATGATTAGATTTTACTAACTGCGCTATTTACAGGTACTTAAAAAAAACTTAATTTGACTTCTTTTGGAAACACTTTACATTCACATTTACATTTTAAATACAAAATTCTGAAACATTTTCATTTTAACTAACAAGTAGTATAACAACCACTGTTGATACCGTTTTAATGGTTGATGTGATATGGTTAAACACTGGTTACGTATTTCCGCTCACAAGTAAGCATTTGTAGAATTTATTGAGCATCAATTTTGCGACAGCCAAGATTATGAATAATGGGACGCACACTTTTCATACTGACATTTAGCATTTGAGAAAGCTGTTTTATTTTAATACTGCAACTCGGATATATTATGTTAGAGAAAAAGTCGTAGAATTTTATCTGTCGATGTTTATAGCACTATTGTCTACTACTGCCGTATAAGAGTTACTATAATCATTAGACATCTTTCATATTTTCCGTTGGCTTATAATGGCCAGAAATTAAACAGTATGGACAGATTTTTACTATGAATGCCATTTCTCAACAACGAAAGAAACAAATAAAGAACATTTCTGGCAGATCTGCCATTAAAATTTGTATAAACAATTGAGTACCGTTTATATGGCGATAAAGATGCGACCTCGCATTCTAAATGTGTTTCTATTGAACAATACTTGTATAGTAATAATTTATTGACAACTTAATTAAAATTCCTAGTAAGGAAGAACATAAAAACGCTTTTAAAACTGCATGACAAGAACTTATCTTGAAGCGGCGAGAAATTTGAATATACATATGTCAATAAAGAAACGTCTGGGATTAGTGTGAAAGGGAAAACGTTTTGATGCTCATTTAACGCGTAATTTACACCTACGAATAGAAATTGTATATTGAGTGTTGCATGAAACAGAGTAATTATAACAGCACAATTTCTGTACACCAAAGAAATGGTTAGGTGTAAAAATATTCATGAGGCATTCATAAACGCCATTTATATCTGAGTGATATTGTCCGTACCGGTTATATTGGTGTCTACTTACGTGAGTCGATAGTTTGTTCTTCTTTTGTAAACGTGTTCCAGCGCAGTTTTAACTAATGAAACGCGATTTAAAACAGTGCACGTGAATAATTTACTAAAGGTCGGTCAGTAGAAATAAGCCGCAATCACAAGCGATTACTTTGGTGATATGTAATTACGAATACTCAGAGACAACCGACTCAGTAAATTTACCGACAATTGGTCTCCTTGGAAAATAAGTAACAAGCAGCAAAAATGTAAAAGAACCTTATTATATATGGTATTTAGAACGTGAGCTGGTTTTAAATAAATACACAGGCGTAATTTAATACATTGTACAGAAGTATGAACAAAAAATTATTACTTCGACTAAAATTATTAGCCCAATTTCAAATATAAGAGTTCTCATATTATGGGCAAAAGTATTGGAAGGTTATTGGAACAATAACACTATTCCTAAAGTTTAACCGTTAGCTAAGTTAGTGCAATACCTCCTAAATAATGAAAGTTGTAAAAGAAAAGTTATAATATTTTTATATCAAACAAAAAATGCTCTAAAGAGAATTTAGTCTCATTCATTAAAAAAATATGTAGACGATTTATAATGACAATACCTTTAAAATAAATATATCGAATATTTAAATACAGCCTGAAATCTCAAAAAAAGAATCGAATATCCTTGAAACCTTTTCTTGTTTTCTGAAATTTGTAGATTTCTCAGACGGTTTCAATAATGGTGGAATCTTTTTCTCGCTTTTGGGACGTGTTCCTCTTGCTGAGCAGGTGTGTGCTGTTCGCACTGTCATGTTTCTCAGAACCCGAACTTGTAAGCAAACGTAGGCAATTATCCTGCTCCGATTTTGATAAAATTTTGTAGGGGTATTGTACACTTAAACATATTCGACACGTGCTTCTAGCTACTTGCTTCGATTTAAGGAGGTATAACTGACGCTCAATTGCCCCCCGAAAATACATATTTTGCTATATCCCAGAGCAAGACGAAATACCAAAATACGATAGGGTTGTTAGGGGATTAAAAAGATCACATTCCATTTCGCTCGCACCCACAGATATTGTAAATCAGCTTTCCTTCTTTATATCTTTAAACCACATAAAAGTAAAAGTTACCTGTTCTTGGATTTTTTCTCAATGCCCATTATTATTACTATTATTAATATGATTATTATCCATACAAAATCCATTTTTTATAAATTTTCGGAATTAAATTTTGTACCCCGCTGTATTTTATATAAAAACGGATATGGAGTGTATACATATATATATATATATATATATATATATATATATATATTGCAACTATACGTATACATATTTCACGTTAGCATATACACAGTATGTCGGAAAAATAACGGAACCTTTTAAATTTACAGAAACTTACAGCATCCGTTGAAGCAACATATAATTTGAAAGCTGTATACTCCCATCTACGAAATGAGACAGGGAGCATTAAAATCGATGAAGCGGTAGTTAAGTTCAATTCCTTATCAGTTCGTTACAAACATATGATGGAACAACAGTCTAATATTAAATTTTGTTTCAAGCTGAGTTAAAGATTTACAGAAACATTTGAATTAATGCAAAAAAGTTCATGGCGATGTTTATCTGTCGGTATAAGCGATTTCAGAATGGTCGTGATGCTTTGGAAGATGACGTAAGGCCAGACCGTTCAGGAAATAGAAATCGCGGGGAGTTGGTCGAAAAAGTGCGTGAAATTAGCGCATATGGTGCGAACTCAGATTGATAGAGGAGGAGTTAAATACGACCAAAGACATGATCCACGAAAGTTTGACGAAAGATTTGAACAAACGGAAAGTAGGTACTCATGTCTTAATTGAGGACCAAGAAATTGCTCGCGTTGAATATTGCTAGACGAAACTGTACATTTCTAGAAACGATTGTAACTGGTGATGAGACCTAATGCTTTAATACGATCCTCAAACAAAACGCCAAAGTACTACGTGGAAGTTCCCAGGCTCTCCAAAATTGCGTTTCCAATAATCGCAAGAGAAGACAATGTTGATTTCTTTTTACGACCCCAAAGGTATTCTATACATCGGGGATTCGTTCCACGGAGTTAGAATGTTACTGACGAGTATTATGTGTGAGTTATAGCGTTTGTAGAAAAAAATCGTTCGAGCGCGTTTTTGTTGCACGGTAATGTGCCACTACACAGGACTGTCGCGGTTACGTTTTTTTCTTTTGTGAAAAAACAAGTCTGTGCGTTACGATATTCTCCGTATTGACCAAAGTTACTATTTCCTCTTCCCGAAACTGAAAGTGGCTATGAGAGGAACAATGTTGGACAAGTCCATAAAGCCGTGACGAGAATCTGTGTGGCGATAAGAAATGATTTTAAAAAATCTATGCTATCATTGGTTGAATGTGCCCGGAGCCGTATTGACGCAGAAGGGATGTATTTGGTTTAAAAATAAATAATTTTGGCCAAATAACTAGTTGTTTCTCTTTTATTTCAAAAATTCCGTTATTTTTCCGACATACTGTGTATGTATACGTATGTACTAATGTTTATTGAAATAAGTACCATCTGTATTGAATTCTGATACTTCAAACAACTTTGTAACGATGTGCGAAATCAAAAAGAGAAAATAATAAGAAACGATATGAATATTTTGTCATGTAAAGAAATTGAACTCGCGTTGACAGAGTTATTACAACTTTCACACTTTATTTGTGGTATTTGCACCTTTGGAGGTAAGATAGTATTCGCGAACATCAACGTTACTTTCTTTGTCTCCTTGCGGAACTATTAGAATGTTTCTTTATAACTCGACGTTTCCTTTCTAGAAATATGAACGAGTATCTTCCTAATTATACTGGAATTTTAAGAAACTACAATTTTACGTTTACATACACGCATGACGCGGAAATATTTATATTTTTTATATTCGTGTACTTCCTCGATGTTACAAGTTTGGGAAATCAAAATAAGCACGTTTATAATAATATTCCACATAGTACACAGGAATATTGATATACTTGAAATAATGAAGTGATGATGACATATATATATATTGTAATGATATGAAATATTGTCTATTAATTATCAATGAATTTTCCGAAATTTTACTAGTTTCCCTATTCCAGACATTTTCTCGTCACTGTTTGTGTGTATTATTACTATGGTTGATGTTATAGTTGGAGACAAAGTACCATTAGTGCTCCCTCTTTATGGAATTTTAGCACAGATATTCAATCTGTACATTTTTCTTTCTAAATTTTTACAGATATCTACTTTTGGGTATTTTGTATTAACTTAAAATTCACAATTTTCATGTTAAAAAAAAGGAGACCATTCAACAATATTTGCAGAGGAGACGTAACTCCATCATCGTTTATTATATATATCGCTTTTCGTAAACATATTTTTATATAAACAAATTCATTGTTAAAGGACATTTAATATACTGTACTCACACATTTTAATCACATTGTATAAATATATATAATTACGAAATTATACCTCACAATCTCCAGATTGGTCGTATGGCGAAATGATGGCACGACTGGCAGCATTTACCTATATAATTTTATTCATATCAAGAATGTGTTTACTGTGTGGCCTACTATATAGGCAAACAAATGTGTTACTATGGATATAAACAAACATCGTGTCAAAGTCACACAGATTGACATCGTCTCTCCTGAGAATGATCAGTTATTTTCTCATGCAACTACCTAATTTATAAAGATCTTGAAATATATCCAGTCATAAAGTGTATCAGCTGATACTACTAGGAGGAAGTCCGGAAGGAAGTTCCGGACACATTTATTACAAGTCGAAGACCAGTACACCTAAAAGACAAGAAATCACGTGCGAGTGAATACGATTACAAAAATTAAAGACGTCGAATCATCATAAATTCTCAAAATTATTTATATATATTGCTCTCATCTTGTTTTGTATATTAATTAGAATATTATGTATATAAATATTCACCTGACTGACCAGAGAAAGTATCTATAGTATCTATATATATATATATATAAAAGTATCTATATATATATAAAATAGACGCCAGGTAAAACGGTATAAATATGTAAACAGCTAAATTCTAAGAACGAATTAAGAACTTTCTCTTGTCATTAGGGTAGGGGTAGATGTATCGGAAGGAATTCGTCATAGTTTACTATCGTTACAACTATACCTCGCTTACAAGGTTCGAGTGATATTAGCGACTTCACCCGGGGTCGCATCGTTGGCCAGATTGAACGCAGCGCTTCGCAACGTGAAATAAGTAAATTTTAAATATTCCGTTGTTCCCACAGTTAACCGTGTGATTACACAATTTAAACGCAAGGGAAAAACAACAGAGCCGAGACCAGGTCGTGGCGGACCTTCTGAAAGAAGTAAAAGGAAGACGCCACTTTCATGGAGGATGGAGCACCCTGCCACAAAGCAAGAACAACAACCGCATGGAAAGAGGAACAGGGGATTCGGATTTTACCATGGCCAGGCCAATCACCAGACATGAATCCGATAGAGAATGCTTGGCACATAATCCAGACAAATATGGCGAAACGACCCCGAAAACCCAGCAATAGCGAAGAACTCGTGGCAGCTGTTACAGAAGAGTGGTGAAATATTCCAGAAGACACCATTAATCATTTAATGGTTCTATGCCACGACAACTCGCAGCAGTTCACGCAAGTAAAGGTGGATCGACAAAATATTAGTCTCATTTATAAATTTTAAAATATTTTGTAAATATAACGAGAATAGAATCTTTTTTTTAATTAGTAGGTGTCTATTTTATTCTGTCACCCTAGTGTATATTTACAACGTATCAATTAATACAAAACAAGTACAAAAGAAGATAGTAATAATAATAAAAGTTAATTATAAAAGAATGAATAGAAATAATAAAGTTTATCAATCACATTTAAAGTGGAGGAGTTAGGATGCCAGTGTAATTGTAGAAACTTAATAAGATCTTATCGCAGACAAATTTCCTTTACTGTTTCCAAACATTATAGCCACGCAATCTTGCTTCCTTTAGCTTAAACTATGTGCACATTTTACAAAACACATTGCAGATAATTACAATTACTACTCCGAGAACTATCCGAATTATTTAAGGGAATAATTAAAAGTTATATAAAATTTAGTTATTGCAGTAAGCTATTATTTTAATCGACTAATACACTGTTTCGAATTGTAATATACGCTCGACAAATTGAAAATAAATATTCATTTTCGCATAGATTGAGTGAGCAAATTGAGGGTAAGGCAATAATGTGAGATTCTTAGGTAGGACTGGAAATGCGGATAATATTAAATTTTATTCTTTGTGTAACACTTTTGCCATTATGTTAAATAGCACAGCGCCTATAGTTCTACAATTTGGAATTTATGATCTTATAATAGTCATTCAGGCATTTTCAACCTGTACATTTAGAAATTGTTTTAAATTTTCTGCTGCTGACGGTACAGATGCTATAGGGAAGGTGTAGAAATGGTTAATTAAAAAATATAGATTTACAAATAGAACTATTTGTAAATATTGACGGCAAGTGTATGACGTGGTCACAGGGCAAGTGTATGACGTGTGACCACTAGTTGCGTTATACATCAGGTAACTTTTCGCTGCTAAATATTACCCAATTACACATTAGTGCTTGGGGTTCGCGAGAACTTGGTTAATCACATTTCCCTATTAGTTGCGACAACGCTTGGGATTTAGTATATACAAACTTATATTATTTACCACATATTACTTCAATGGAATGTTTGTGTATATACAGTGCCAATTCACATAAATACATAAATGTGGTTACGTTAGTGTTGAAGCAACGATGTCTGGATAATATAGAATGAAAATCCTCATGAATATCCAGTAATAGTCTCGCTGTATATTCAAGTTAGATTGAATGTAATAGCTACATATTAATTAATATTATTATGTATTAATTCTGGCATTGATACGATTCTACATAGGCTGTCTCAAGGTTTGCAGAAATAACAAATCTAATTAACAATTGCCATGTTCTATGCCAATTACATCACAGATACACTAGGGTGACAGAATAAAATGGACACCATGTAAAGCGGTATAAATATATACAGCTAAATTCTAAGAACGAATTAAGAACTTTCTCCTGTCATTAGGGTAGAGGGACATGTATCGGAAGGAATTCGTCATAGTTTAGTATCGTTACAATGCCTCGCTTACAAGGTTCGAGTGATGTTAGCGACTTCACCCGGGGTCGCATCGTTGGCCAGAGTGAACGCGGCGCTTCGCAACGTGAAATAAGTAACTTTTTAATTATTCCGTTGTTCCCACAGTTAACCGTGTGATTACACAATTTAAACGCAAGGAAAAAGCAACAATGGAGCCGAGACCAGGTCGTGGCGGACCTTCTGAAAGAAGTAAAAGGTTGCTTGTGCGCGAAGTGTTAAGAAAACCGCGAAAAAGTACAATTGAGCTTGCGGCAACTTCACAGAAAAGTCAGCGCACCGTTCTGCGATACCCCCACAGTGTGGGGATGTATAAAAGGGTGGCAAAAAAAACCTCTCCTTACGGCGTTTCAAAAACGGCGCCAAATGGCTTGGGCAATCGAAATGCGAACGAAGCCCGAAGAGTTTTGGCGGTCTGTCATTTTTTCAGACGAAAGCAGATATTGCCAATTCAGTGATGGTGGGCGTATGTGGGTATGGGGACGTACGTCACAGCAACTGGACGACAAATTTTTGCATCAGACGGTGAAATACGGCGGTGTGAACATCATGGTGTGGGGCGCGATATGGTATGGTGGAAGATCGCAATTAGTAATCTGCGACGGAAATATAAATGCGGCAAAATATATCCAAATATTAACAGAAAGACTACTACCGATATTCGACAACGCCATTTTATTTAAAGAAGACGCCACTTTTATGGAGGATGGAGCACCCTGCCATAAAGCAAGAACAACAACCACATGGAAAGAGGAACAGCGGATTCGGATTTTACCTTCGGATTTTACCATGGCCAGGCCAATCACCAGACATGAATCCGATAGAGAATGTTTGGCACATAATCCAGACAAATATGGCGAAACGGCCCCGAAAACCCAGCAATAAGGAAGAACTCGTGGCAGCTGTTACAGAAGAGTGGTTAAATATTCCAGAAGACACCATTAATCATTTACTAGATTCTATGCAACGACGGCTCGCAGCACTTCACGCAAGTAAAGGTGGATCGACAAAATATTAATTTAAAAATTTTAAAACATTTTGTATATATACCGAGAATAGAATCTTTCTTTTAATTAGTAGGTGTCTATTTTATTCTGTCGCCCTAGTGTACGTACTAATTCTGTACTAACATAGTACTTTAGTCGCTTCGTAAGTTATAGTAGCAGTGCTATTATGGTTTCTAATTTTTGACTGCTCCAGGTTTCCACTGCTGTAGTATTTTCTCGTAGTTAGTTATTACTGATTTAGTATGTTATTCGTTGGGTTTCTTATTAGCATCCGACTTAAATTTAGTAGATTTTGGTTTATAGGAATATAATGAAGACGAAGTAGCGCGCAACATTCATAGTGACACATGTAAGCAGCATGCGATAAGACGATATAAATACAAAAATTTAATTCTAAAATACCTTATAGAGCGCTAAGACCATACGAAGTTAACTTTCTTTTTCAACTTTTATATTAACCTTGCAAATTATTCGTCCTTGTCTTTTTAAGCGATGCTTTCACTTCACAAAGCGGTCTTGGAAAGGTTATTTGAGATGTCCTTGAAGATATCTAAGAATTTTGCACTAACCGATCTCGTCGCGCGGATAATTCAATATACTTATAGAGTTTATATTTATCTATATTTATACTTACTGATGCTTTTGTTGACATTTTTTCAGAAACTTGCTGCAAAATAGCAGTGGCAATTAGTAAGCATTTTCTAACGTTTTGTCAAACACTGTTGCAGAGAGAAAGTGGGAGAAATTAAGTTAATGTTAGAAAGAAGAAATTAATTAAGAATATAGTTAGGGGTCTGGTGTGTACAATTTCGAAAATTATGCGGTACAATTTTACATTTTAAGTATGTTAATTTATAAAAAACAAGGTAATTACTAATGTTTAGTTCCTCTGTAGATATGTGGTGACAATTTAAATTTCAAAATTGATTACCTGTATATCCTACAATATTTCCTTTTAGGTACTCTTATTAATGCTGTAGCATTATGTATGAGCAGCAAATACAATATCCAACGTTATACAAAAATTGATTTGTTAAACATACTTGGTAATTTATTTCTAATCGAGTCATATCACTTCCATTTCGAAATTTACTAGATAATTTTATACTTGGTGACATCTCAGGAGTTTCGCATTAATTTCAGCTATCTCCTTGACCCCATGACTTACACTTCATGAAGTTCTTCGAAAGTTCGGATGCCTGTATACTAGAAAATATGTTCCCCATCTGTGCTATTAACACTAGACTTCTTCGAATTTACTTAATAATTTAATGCCTTTGTACGTTAAATGCATTCCATTGTGTATTCTTTGTAAGATTATCTCTTGCGAAAGTTTATTAAATCATCGAGTAAACATTTAGCATACTTACTAGTCCATTAAACTTTTCGCATGTTCTTTTTGCATTTTCTTAATACGCTTTCCGATACGTAGCACACCTGAGCATCGATAAAGTATAAATTTCCTTGAAAGTTCTATACCTGTGACATTAGAAAAGCCATTATATTGAAGCATGTATTATTTATTAGCTGTTTTAGAATCTTTACTGTCGTAGTTCAAAACAAAAGGACATTAAGACCATGCATCAACGTTAAAAGTACAAACGCATAAAATTAAATATATAGCTCGGCGTATTTCAACAGAAACAAAGTCTTATTTTTATTGCTATCCTTGCCCACTTTATCATCGAGTACTGTACAGTAGAAACAGGCACATGCAGTTGTTGCTTGGAGCAACACTTAACATTGTACAGATGTTAGTTGTGCATAGTTGAGAGTAAACAGTTTCAATATTTATATTTAAGTTTTATATAGCAATTTATCATAGTGGACAACATACTACTGCCGTTAAATGTCACGGTGGCTGCTTCGGTAAAACGGCGGTCTTACTTAAGGTTATCGGATAAGATCGTCGATTTTTTATTAAAAATAATGATCAAGGACGACGTTAAATATGTAACATATGTACAGTCGCTGCCCATTTTATTAGGGCCACCTTATAAATTTAAGCTTTTGTGTGCTTCCAACGTGATAATATACAAATGCACGTATAAAATTTATGAACAGGGTTTACAATACCTATCTAAATACGTTCCCTAAATATCTTTCTACGAAATTGAGAAGGTGCAACTTAATGACCTCTTACCTATTAGTATCCCTCTTATGAATCACCCTGTACTGTACGGAAGATGGGTAGAAACAAGATTGAAAAACAGAGTAATTCGTGGAATATTATTTGGATCGGTTACTATTGTAGAAAGAATATTTTTCTGTTTATGTAATACCTTTTCTTGTTTTAAGTTATTGCTTATACGCGCTTTATATTTTTTCATTATGGATAAAAAGGAGACGCACCAAATAAGAAAAAACAGCGTAATGAGGCATTATTGGGCAGAGCAGTATATTCTCCACGCACAATTGCAAAGACAGAAGAAGTATCCCGACAAACAGTGCACCGAATTGCCGTTTTAATGAAATAAAGAATACCCATTACAAGTACTGGGAGAACATTCTCTGGCAAGAAAAGGATCACTACTAACGGAGATGATCGACGTATCCCGCAACTAGCAACTGAAAACTGAGGTCTATTCTTTAAAGAAATAGGAAATACAATGCCTCAGCAAGAAGTGCAAATATCCACGAGTACAGTACGTAGACTATTGTACGAATTAAAATGCAGACGCCTCCTGAAAAAGCCAAGATTGACACCGATGATGAAGCGAGCACGTTATGAATGGTCAAAACGTCATCAACATTACACAATTGAAGATTGGCGAAAGGTAAGGCAAAATAACTTAAATGAATATCTAAATCAAGCAAAATGTTTTTGTTTAAACAATGTCATTTCGTTAAAGATCGTATTCAGCGATGAGTCAAAACTACAAGCCATGACAAAACAGCTCAATTTGTTAGGCGACGTCCATCTGAACGGTTTGATGAAGCTAGTGTACTAAAAACGGCGAAATACCCTCCGTCAGTTATGGTATGTTCCCGTATATCAGTCAAAATTCCTGGAACTCTGTATTTTTGCCAGGTCACAATGAATCAACACCAATATAAGCGTGTATTGGAGGATGTCTCGATGCCATATATCATGCCATGACGATATCTATAAATAGTTCTGAATAAACTTATTTATATATTTTAACAAAATCGCTACTTTAGCAAGTAGCCCTAATAAATTGGACAGGGACTGTATACCAGCATGAAGGCACCTGTAACTCTCAGATTTGGATGAAATTTTGCGCAATAAAAGAGTATATTACCTTGGCTTCCAATACCTTCTAAAGATTGTGTGTCTATTTACTTTTTAATATTACTGAAATTCGAGGATACAATTTTTTCGAATAGTTTGTCAGCTATTGTACATGTACGATGTATACAATTGGATGCAATAAAAAAATGAATGGCGGGCTATCTCACACCACCGATATTTTGTCAATTTGTTTCTTTAACTATTAAAAATAAAGTCGCTTTTAGAGAATGATATGCAGCAAATATAGACGATTGAACATTAAACATAAGGAAGCTTGCCTATACTCTAACGAAAATATGCGTAGTGCATGGTGTGCCACAACAAAGAAAGACCAAATCTATGTATATTTGAAATATTTACCGTTTTATTTTGGCGCCATTTTTGACGATCTAGCAACGAAATCCTCGTTCTAAAATATGCTAAAAGAGTACTGTTTGACGATGTTGATTGTCAAATATCAGATTCGACAATCAACATGTTAAACAAGATTTAAAATGATTTGTAGGGAGCCTTCCCCATCTTAATGGTGTAACATATGTAAGTTCATGTGCATATTTTAAATGTCTACGAAAATACTTCATGTTTCTTAACTACAAATAAATAGTGTATTATACGTGTTGGTACAGCTTTCCGCCAAGTTATAGTATATTGTCAGTTAGGGTACCTTCAATATAATAACTTTACTAATTCAAAAACAGATTGCAGTTATATGAGAAGAACTGTCTATTATTCAAACATTCAATAAATTTTGTTATGACTAATAAATTATTGAAATTATCTTAAATATATTTTGTACGTTCCTTACACATATATAGGTACATCAAGTAACCCAAAGAAGGAATCTAAATGTGTTGAGTCAGGATATCTTGTTGCCGATATCATAATTCACTGAATTGATGCTTTTTCATTGAAACACTATGGTTTCGTTTTTAGTAAAGGTTATTCTTTGTTCGCAACAAGTGCTAATTTAGATTATACGTCTAAAGTTTCCGTTTAGATGAAATGATGGTGACGTCATTACTCAAAATTTTGGAACATATTGAAAATTATTAACTGGTCAAATTGTTCGAAAATATATGAATTTATTCTGAAGTTGGAAAAAGGATTAGCTTTTGGGAATTCCCCGAAAATAGTGAGACAAATCCGAAACTAGATTTCGAAGAATTAATCGTGCATTATTTTTGTGTATTTCATTAAATATATTTACCTGCAGTTTACATCGAATTAGGGAATTATAAACCTTTTAAACTTTTCGCGCATCGCACTTAATTCGATTTAGACTACAAACATTGTCTCGATGAGCCTTGGAGGTTTTCGAAAGGTCTATATGTTCTTTCAATGAACCTTTAATCCGTTGATTTATGTTCCAGACATATGATTATGCACGACAACTTAACATATTACATGATAGAGTGGTTAACAAAATGTACTTTATATAAGTAGCCAGAATTGTTTTACTTTTGCAAATGTATTACGCTATTCATATAGCAGGACTTTGTCCTAAGCAACCTAGACTTGCGAAGTTGTATTACTTTGCGATAGGTATTTTGTACGATTTGCGTATATGTGAAAGCTCTTCGTCTTTTTTCTTGAAAGTGTATTCATTGCTCCATATTAGTGGCAGGTGCTAGAACAAGTTGGATATATTAAATTTTCATTTTTTTTCTAATTTCCGTCAAAATGTTTTTTTCTCAATTAAAATGTAAAGAAAGTATTTGAATATGTGTAAGTAATATTACGCTCTACTGCCTACCTAAAGGTAGTTTTTGATGTCTGCAAGCGTGAATAAAATAAGTACATGATCATGAATTACAGAAGCGAAAGCGATTTTTTTGGCTATTTAATATATTGATATTCTATAGTTAGGAGGTGATATCCAGGTTTGTCGTAGAGTTTATGTATAACATTATCCTTTGGACGTGTTGAGATACAAAAGTTAATAGTTGAAAATTAGTTGGAAGGCGATCGATAGCTTAACTACGTCAATGACGAAACCGATTTGTTGTATACATGTGAAGACAAGCGAAACGGAAACTTGACATTAATGTTCTGGATGATTGACTCTCGAATATCAGTGCTTCTTTCTTCTTTTAATTTTTTGATATTACGAGTGTAATTGAAAGGGAACTTATAGGCGTCTTCACGGAATTGTGTCCTAGTTAAATGCAAGGATTCTTGTGATTACCTTAATACATAAAACGAAGTTGATTCATTGTTGCAGGAAAATGATATTAATCTCTAAAGAGATGCTTCCGTATTTTATGTTATTATTTTTTACTCGTATATAAAATTTGTAAAAAAAAACAAAATCCACTACATTCACACATCTCTTATAATAGATAAACTTGTACTTGTAATATATTTTCGAAAACTTGTCAGCAGTTGCCAGTTATTTCTTTTGTGAAAAGCCATACAGTTTCTTTACTGTTTGCCACTGTTGCAATGTAAGCACATAAAAATAAAGAGCAAAATAGTTCCAAGAGGAAATTCCAAATTATTATTACGCGTAGCTTCTCTGTAATTTCATATTTCTGTTTTATTTGCAGTTGGTGACATTTCAAACATTAAGAACACGTTTTAAATTAAGACGAAGTTGTACTTTTTATTCCGCGTGACAAGTTGCATGTGCGCAGCAGTGCTTTAAAAGTACTAAATTTCTACGTCTACTAGAGTGTTCTCTAAATATCCATTCTAAATGGTGTGCAACATTCTTACACCTATAGAAGATCTTGTATTCGGCCTTCAAAGAGCTGAGTTTATGAGACTGCTAGTGTCCCTTTGAACTTGTTAAATGTAGTAAAAACCAAATTTATTGACTTGTCTGTTTCGCATGTCTACAGCAAGCGGATACGTTCAAGACCAACGTTGTTAAAGTAATTAAATCCGTAATTTATCTGAGAGGGAAAGGGATTAAAGTACAAGGAATCGGATACGCTAAAAATTACTAAAAGCCTGAAGTTGTTCTTCTGACAAGCATGAATATGTAATGGTTAATGTAGATTATTGTGATATAGTCAATTTATTGCTATTTGTTGCGTAATGTTCTACACTATCTCTTATAAAACAAATTTCTGTATACCAATATCACCAACTTAAATGAAATCACCTCGAAATATACGAAACAGCACCGAAAAAATGCATATTCAAGCTATACTTAAATGAAATGCTAGATACGTATTTACGAGGGCGACTTGAAATGTTCCGGAATCGACAAGAAAAACGCGGTATTGGTGTGGTTTTTTATTTTTATTTTTCAATGTAGTCTCCTCGAAGATCAATACACTTCTTCAAACGGTGCTCCAGTCGCATCAAGTCGTCGAAAAAGTAATGGGGATGACCTCCTCATTTGAAACAAATCTCTTTCCTCTCAGTGATTTTTTCTGGTTTGGGAATAGGAAAAAGTCGCTGGAGGCCAGGTCCGGTGAATATGGAGGATGAAAGACTAATTCATAGCGCAACTCATTCAATTTGGACACGACGATGCGGGATGAATAAGTCGGTACATTGTCGTGGTGGAAAAGCACTTCCTTTCGCTGCAAACGAGGCAGTTTCTCCTTCAATACTGCATAGAATCGGGTCAATAAATCGCTGTAGTATTCTTCCGCGATCGTCCTTTCCTTCTGCAGATAGTCGTTGAGGATCACACCTTGGAAATCCCAAAAGATGGTGGCGATGACCTTTCCGGCCGATGGAATGGTCTTTGCCTTCTTCGGACCCGATTCGTACGGAAAAGTCCGCTGCTTCGACTGGTCTCCAGTATGTAATGGTGGATCCAAGTCTTATCCACGGTTACGATACGCATGAAGAAATTCCTAGGATTGTGTTGGATCCTGGTCAGACACTCCTCCGAAATGGTCACGCGAAAACGCGGTACCCATCGTGCCAAAGGTTTTTTTTTTACCCCAAATTTCGTGTAGAATATGGTCAACGCGTTCTTCTCAAATGTCTCTGCTATCCGTTTCAGCTCCAATTGGCTACAGGTTAATACGATATCATGAATCTTGTCGACCATTTCATCATTGGTAGCGGTTTTTAGGCGTCCACTGCGTGATTCCTCACTTGTGCTTGTGCGGCCGCGTTTGAACTCTCTCACCCAGAAGCTGATGGTCGATAATGATGGAGTAGATCCGCCATGAAGCTCCAGCAAAATATTTCGAATATCCGTGGCCGTTTTCCTAGCCATCCAGAAGTGTCTTATCACTGCACGAAATTTTATTTTATCCACTTTTGCGAAACCGCCTGACTTGCTACACAAAATAAACGACAACTATTGACAGTAGACGTCTGAAATTTTAACAGTGGCCATAAAAAAATGTTGTCCTTGCCGACCGATGAATCCACTTCTTCCTTCGTGCGACATCTCTTGCCAATTCCGGAAACATTTCAAATCACTCTTGTACCTGTCTGTTTGATAGTTGCTGCATTCTGCGGAGAAAGGTATGGTTTATTTAATATTTAATCATGCGCTTTATAATGTCCCAATTGCAAAGAATCTTTCAGTTATTACCATAAATTAAACATTTTTACGTTTTTGAATTTCCAAATTCTTAACCTATTTCTCTCGTTTATAGCAATTAAACATTATCGTGTGTTTGCCTAAGCCCGCTGCACACAATGTATTCCATTGAAGAAATATTGGGAAATTTTGGAGGATCGTGGAAGAGAATTGACATAAACTTGAAGGCATTCGAAAGCAAATATAGCAAACCTTGTCATATAGAGACATCATCAAATATTGGACCTTCCTCTCTTATTTCAGTAGTGATTCAATAGCATGACAATAGCAATTGTTTAGTTAAACTGGGAATCACAGTAAGTATTTTTGCACTAACTAATAGTGGTAACCATTTTAAAGTAAATTTCCCTAAGAATTGATGTTTCCACCTGTATTTTGTTTAAGTTTGTATGGTAATAATAGAATTAGAAAACCTTATAATAAACGTACTATCAATAGCTGCGATAGTACGTTTATTAAAATTTACTATTCGATAGGTTATCATAGATAACTTATCAATAACAACTAGTAGTCTGGTGGAATTGTACTTTGTTAGTCCATCGCTTTGGTGAATGAGAATAATACTATGAAATTCTTCATTCTCTTATAAAATAGTTTCCTCCTTCCATGTCTTAGGAGAACTTTATCTGCCTGCAGTTGTTTACTAATCATAGGCTGTTGTTAATTACAATTGTTGTGTTTTATGTATTGAAGTTGTTTCTTAAACTTAGTCGAACATGTTTGAAAACGTTATAGTATTTTTACAAACATATCCTTTAATCGGATATATAGATGCATAATGCAATAGTTTTTTCCATTCATATTGGTTTTCTAAGAATGTCTAAATTATTGAAATGTTAGAACAAAAGATTCACCGTTGTATGTTTAACATTCTTGGTATATCTGCTTATATCTTTTTAATTTATTCACCGTTACGATTTAGATTTCTGGTGAATCCGTAAATCTAATCTTTTAAAAAATCATGTTAACGAGTCACTGCCATGATGTAGCATTCCACCTACATTTTGCTTTAAACGTATTTCATTTCTATTGACATTCACTTGCGATGTTGAGGAATTAAGAAGAATTAGTATATGAGAGGATAACGAACATTCTGTTTCTTACAAAATGTCTATGTTTGTACATTTAATACAAATCTATTTAGCTTCCTACATATTTCTAGTGAGCAGCTATCAATATGTACCGCGAACTATATTTTTTAAAATGAGAAATTTAGACATTAATAGCCTTGCTCTCGAAGAAATCGGATGAATTGCAGTTAGCAAATAAACTAAACTAACACGATGTATCATACTGATTTTCATCAGTTTGTGATGTAATTAATTTATACGTACGGATAAATGCATCGAACTGAAAATATATTATCGATGATTATGCATTTGATTCGTTCGGATAAAAGTGTCTGCATATAGACGAGATATTATAATTTGTGATTAATGTCATTTCAAATAAGTTTAATAAGTGGTTGATTGCGTATTGATTTGAAATTAGAAATGAGATAACCAACCCACGTTAGCTTTTCTCCTTTCCATTGGTTTATTGTTCAGAATGGAGATAAACTTATACAGGTAGTTAGATGAATCTGTACGCAACAAAAATCGAGAACTAATATTAACACTTTAATGTGATGCATATCGGTCCATACTCACAAGAGATTTTCACTGAACATTGTCGGGTACAAAGAATCGATAAGTATTTTCCATTGAACTTTATTCTTCCCATAAATTGGGTGTGAATATTAAACACTCACAAGTACACGCAATATCAGTGTTACTTGTGTAGATCTGTGTTCAAATAGGTACTAAGTGTAAAGTACGCAGATTATTGTATTCTATAGTGTAGTACAGTTTTTATTTCAACTTAGCATTTACAATATAATTATAAATTATTCATTTGTAGTACTTTATTGCGAACAAAGTATTCTGTGTGTAAAAATAATGCACCTGTTTTGAAAAGGGAAAATGAAAACACCTGTTCTACATTAATAACAATATTCACAATATACTACAAATATATTCCTTATTTACTCCTATTTATCTAAAAAAACGTATTGTACGTAAGCCTTAGTCAAAGTCCTCCAAAAGATACATCTTTACTGTTCAGGCAAAACTGAATGATTATTGTATTCCTATTTAATCGGAATTCATCCTCATGTATATTTAAGGTGTTTAGTATTATTGTAGACAAATAGTCTGTCGTCATTCAAATATTCGTAGGATTCATTAAGTATGTTTAAATCTTAGAATTAGTGGAAATCCTGGCAGTGTCCCTATTTATTTTATCTTCTTAGTATTTATTAGAAAATCCCTCATTCTCATTTAGAATATTATTGCGCGGGTTTCTAAATTAATTATCTAGAATATTCACTATTGCAATGGCACTCAGTTAGCTCTGTAATTACCCATAAGACAAACCAAAGCTTATTTAAACAAAACACAAGACAATTTGAATTGAATACAACGTGAAGCTGGATCAAACAAAGTTATAGTGTTAGATACAATATTAAAAACAGAGTATACGTGTATCTACACAAATCAAGTCATAGTCATAGAAACAATCAAGTCACAGTTTTATACATACATTAAAAGCAGAGTGTCACGTGTATCTCTACCAAATGTAGATATAGTTTTCTATACAATATTTAGATGTGAATAGAGTTACAATTCGTCGAGCGGGTTAACTCATCATTCAGTGTAATAAGTGCATCTTGTAACTAAACTGTAAATATAGTGTACATATTGTATTTACTAGTTTCATTAACAACGTGTTACAAAGAAAAATACAACTCCTTCAAACCAGGAGGAGTTCAAACATTCAAAGACAAAGTGAACATTGAAACCATGACAAAATACACTGTGTTTCTACAGTGTCCACTGTGTGCAATCTTATAAGTAATTTGTAAATCTGCCTCAAGTTGAGTATTTTGCAATTTATTTATTTTGTTTCTAAATTGAAGCGCCAAAAATAAGACTAACTGTTGGTCAGTTTTCGGCCAAAATTACACTAGCCATATTTGATATATTGCCAGCTGCCATATTGTTACAACAGCTGATTGATTTTTTTCCCTAAATTTGCATTGTTGTAGTAAAAAAAGTTCTTCTGAGAACTAATCGGCTGACGTTCTCAATGTAAAACATTTTCCCAGCGTTTTTCCCGTGGATATGAAGGGAGTAACAACTACTTCTGGAGCTCAAATATCTCCGCCGAGAAAGCTAAAATGTCTGAGCTTAGGACGTCTATCTTTGATAGAGAAGAAAAACATATTGCATTCAAAATACGTCGAACTAATCATCAATCAGGATAGGTTGGTATTACATTACATTACCATCATTACACATATTATAATGTTATCTTACTTTTAGGAGTGGTACAGTCTACTATCTATCGTACCATAAAAGAATACAAGGAGAAAGGATAAGTTACGCTCCAAAAGCAAACTTCTGAAAGACATTTTTTAATTGCTGATTATGATGAAACCGTCAAGAATTCTATAAGACAATTAATCCATAGTTTTTCTTTTATAGAAATGAACTTCCTACACTTGATAAGTGCTGAGTGCAATAAAACAGCGTGATGATTTGCCACAGATCAGCCGTTTAGCATTGTACAAATTTATGTAAATGATAAACTTCAGGTTAGTGCCGATGTTCTAATTAATACGCGACAAATTTTGAGTATAGGTATTCAAATATATATTTTACATACGTCCATATGTTAGAATAAGTATAATTATTATTGCAGATACATGAAGTGAGATCGAAAAAGTGTTTCAATAGAATGTGATGATATAATCAGGCGGAGAAGGATGTATTTGATGACAATAAAAGATTATCGTCATCAAAAATCGGCCAATTTATTATTTAGACGAAACATGGTTAAACGAAGGTGATACCAAACAAAAAGTTTGGATAGGTGATAACATAAAATGCTTACGTATTCCTGCAGCAAAAAGGAGGATGTGTCTCATTATTTTGCACATAGGATCTGAGGCTGTTTTGTGGAGAATGGCTTGTTGCTTTTGGAAAGTAAAAACAAAACCGATTATCATGAAGAAATGAATGCCGAAGTGTTTGAAAGATGGTTTCTTCAAATATTAACTGTACTGTCAGTCGCAATTCCCACAACATCTACAAAACTTGATATGCAGACGTTATATGAGTGGGCAAAGGTAGTAGGCTCAAGTGAAATGGAAGGTGATAGTGAATAATTTTAGTGAATTTTAGAAGGTAACACATGGGCATAGATAACACATGGGCTGAAAAGTCCCGGGCCTAACAAAGAAAACACGATTTTTTTGGTTCACAATTAGCTTTATTCATCAACGTAGTCTCCATCAAGAGCAACGCAATCATTCCAGCGCCGCTCTAAGATTTCAATACCACTTTTGTAGAATTATTTATGTTTTGCCTCAAAATAGGCTTCAGTTTCAGCGATAACTTCTTTATTGGTGCGAAATTTCTTACCGGCGAGCATCTTTTTGAGGTCTGCGAACAGCCAGTAGTCGCTGGGAGCCAAATCTGGCGAATAAGGTGGATGTGGGAGAAGTTCAATTCATGTAGTTTTGCCATTGTTTTGATTGACTTGTGACACGGTGCGTTGTCTTGATGAAACAACATTTTTTCTTTGCCATATGCGGTCGTTTCTTTGCCATATACGGTCGTTTCTTTGCCATTTCGGCCTTCAAACGCTCCAATAATGCTATATAATATTCACTGTTGATGGTATTTCCTTTCTCAAGATAGTCGATGAATATTATACCACGCACATCCCAAAATACCGAGGCGATAACCTTTCCAGCCGATTGTTGTGCTTTCGGGCGCTTTGAACGAGGTTCACCAGTTGCTGTCCACTCAGATGACGATCGTTTTGATTCCGGACAGAAGTGATGGATCCATGTTTCATCCATTGTCACATATCGACCCAAAAATTCCGGTTTGTTACGTTTAAACATGGCCAAACACTGCTCAGAATCATCAACACGTTCTTATTTTTGGTCAACAGTGAGCAAACGCGGCACCCACTTTGAACAGAGCTTTCTCATAGTCAAATGCTCATGCAATATAAAGCCCATATGTTCTTTTGTTATATTTACGATGTCAGCTAACTCACGCAACTTCACTTTTTGATCATTCAATACGATTTTGTGGATTTTTTTGATGTTTTCTGGTGTTACCGCCTCATTTGGACGTCCACTGCGTTCTGCATCATCGATGTCTCTACGACCACGTTTGAAGTCAGCAAACCAACGTTTTATTGTTGTTTCTGATGGATCGGAGTCCCCATAATACTTTCAAGCCATTGCTTCGCTTGAACGGTATTTTTTCCCATCAAGAAGCAGTGTAAAATTAAAACACGAAATTGTTTTTGATCCATTGTTTTGAAAATAACAAAAGTAGCGTGACTCTTAGCACAATAACTCACAAACTAATGAATAGAATATCATGAAATTTTAACAGTTGTCTTTTGAAGGTTAGTACTAACTGAGAGAAAGGTGACTGCAATAAAACAAGCGTCATCTATGTGTTAGGCCCGGGACTTTTCAGCCCATGTGTTATTAACATGTATTTAAGGTTAACTTATTGTTTAATATGTATAGGGCATATTCAATAATAGTCTAAATAAATAATCATATCGAAATAAGAATCATAGTAAAATCTAGCAACATTCAGAAACTTCCATTGAAAAAGCTACGATGTATAAAGTCCAAATCTAGTATGATGTGTAATTGTTCAATCAATATTATTATGCAGTGTTTTCTATATTTAATTAATTAACTATTTTTGTAATGAGTAATGAATATGTAATTATTTACGTAACTACAATTTATATAAAATCCTAGCTAGTTTTAAATACGCCGTCAAAAAGTAATTTTGAAAAATTCTATTTTGTAAGCGCGCATTCTAGTTTACTCCTCGGAATTAAGAAATAGAGTATAGTGAAACGCAAAGTGATGGTTTATTTGTTTTTATATTTTTTCGTAAAGCTGCCTGAATAGGTAACTTCCAGAAAGAGCAAAATGATTCATTACCTAACAAACAGTACATTGCACACAATCAATTTTAATCCGAAATGGAATATAAATTGGGTATTCAACCGAATACCTTTTTTTGCGGGTCTTTAGATGACACACAAATCCACAAAAGCATAGATACAGTAATAATACGGAAACTTAAGCTAATTTAAGCGTAGTTGTTCGTACTTATATATGGTAACAAAACTATATTTTAGGTTACAATAAATATGTATGGTATATAAAATACAAAGAAATACATTAAAAGCATGAGAAAATATTTTCTTCTTATTGAAGACTACAGGCGCACTTAGATTAATTAAATAAAATAGTAACAGTAGTAATACAATAATTATTTCCACTTTTTTGTTGTTTGTTGCGTTGTTACGCGGGTTATATACTTCATTCTCATTGTGTTTCGCAGTTTTTATAGATACTGCATTGCATACAACACGAACAATAATAATTAGACTTCAAACTTCTGCAAATTAATTTCTTATTACTGCGACTTTGCGGGGAAGTGCTAAGATGCTGTCCAAAAATTTGGAAGGAGCAAAAAGCCACGATCCAGTAAAATTTGATTGTGATTATTAATGACTGTATACAATATAAGAGACTGTCGTCAAATAAAAGTACACTAATTCAAACATTCATCCTTCGGCATTGATAATAGTCCGTGTCAATTTGTTGCCATGTGTTCTGTAAATATTCCCGTAGGTATTGGATGTTCTGAGGTTGTTGCTATTTAACCTTTCGATCAAGCTCATCTTATAGGAGCTCTATGGGGGATAAATCCGGACTTTGAGGAAGCCAAACCACTAATTTTAGTTAACTCCTTGCTGCTTCCTCTTATAAAAGGTTTTTACAGGTTCTAGCCATATGTTTGGGATCATTATCTTGCTGGAACACAAACGGCTCACCAACAAGATTGCTTGCATACGGAATAGCATGATTTAGCAAAATATCAAAATACACTTTTTTCCGCATTATACCACCAATTTTCACTAAATCACCCGCACTTGTTCCAGCAAAACAACACCAAACCATAAATACTACCATCTTCGCATTTGATGGACTGGCGTTCAGCACGCCTCACTAGCTCTGTCCATTGGTCGTCGACGACCAAAAACTCTCAGTTGAGTACTAAATAATTGGAATTTGGATTCGTCGATCCATAAGACCGCGTTTCAACCGTTCAGTGACCAGTTTGCATGCTTTATTGTTTGTCCATATTAATCGTTTCTCTTTATGCGCGCGTTTTAAAAATGGTTTCTTTATGACTGATGCATCCCCTTATACTTGCTACCAATTATCGATTGTTGACGGTGATAACAGAAACATTCGTTCGTTGTTGTGTAATAACGCGCATTGCGATATTCGGTGTCGTTAGATGTTGATCTCGTTTCGAAGTCGTTACTATAAACCTATCTTTAGCTCCGGAAGTCATCTATGGCCGCCCACTTCGTCTTCTATCAAGATTTTGTACAGTCTCTCTTCTCCGGGCCAATGTGTAATGTGGTGAAATCTCTAACCGTGGAGCACCCTTGATATATCCTTCGTGGCGAAGAGTACAAATATTACTGCGTTGTTTTAGAGCCGACTGTCTGCGTTTTGGCATTTTTACGCTCAGCACTTTACCAAATTATTATTGCAATTGCGCAATAATTTCAAAAAACCAATTCTGCACAGAAAAGCGATAAGACACTAAGAATGCACTAAACGAGTACCGAAGTGGTAGTAAACAGTTTGACCGAAAGTAATTACCGCAGGTATCCTACCACATCCCTGTCAAGCAATAGTCGTTTTCTTGAAAAAAAAAAATAAAGTGTATTCGTATTTGAAATTTGTGCCTAAATGTTTGAGCTTTATGGATTATGTCTAACAATTTTATATTTGCATACAATAATTTATAATAGGGATTAACAGTTTCACGGTATGCATATTAGTTGTATTATTTTATCTACGGCCGGTACTATTGGTTGAATATATTTGTGAAGAGGCAAGTGGAGACGCATTCATTACACCTGTCATATGGTCCGTAATCGTGCAGTAGAAGAAGCAATATGTATACCATATTTATCTACACAGTTCTTAGCACTATGCAATAAGTGTTTACTTCATTTAAAGATGTCTACGAGTTTTCAAAAAAAAAAACTTGGATGTTGATATAGCCCCGAGAAGCTGTTACACTAATTATAAAGTTAAGAAGAACTAGTAACTCATACGTAAACATTTTTGGCATAAAAATATGATAAAATACTAATAAAACCATAAACTCCTTTAACATTTTGAGAAAGTGGGTCATATTTTAGAATTCCTGTAATAAAAACAGTTCTAATCAAGGTAAGCTGAAATGACAGATATTATTTTAAAGCTTTGGTAAACTTTTTGGTTAAAGAGAACTACACAAATATAAAATTTTAAATTCGAGAAAGATAAATGAAAGATTTATTTTATTAAATTTTTAAAGCGATCTCTCAATGCAAATATTTAAAATTGTTTCGAGTTTAAGAGTTCCAATATATTCGATAGGTATTTGTAATTCTTTTACAGTACTCTATTACATTACATTAGGCATTTGGACTTACTATGTTCGTATTATTAGATATCCGGATCCCAATTTTCAACGCCAGACGATGTACAAATAGCGAGCTTTTATTAGAAATATTGGTATGTTTTTATTAGCGCATTATTGGAGATGGTGTAAAGCCAATTGAAAATGGTAAAGTTAGTTGTGTAACTTGCTGGCAAGGGCAGATGAATAACATTTATCATTTTCTAAATTGTTATGCTAAAACAAAATCAATGTATTCATTGCAGTTGCAACGTAGTACTGTGGCCAGTGGTCACTCTTGTGTTAGAAGAAATGCTTATAAAGCTTGCGGTAAATGTTGGTTTAACTTCTTCTTTAGGCAAGGAAACACTAAAAACTCGATCCACACGCGTTATATAGAATACACAAAAACAAATTAAAAATATGGAAAAATTGTTTTCCCTCATATTTAGATTAGTTAAATAAAATATTAACAGTAACATACAATAATTTCTTTCTTTTAAGTGGTTGCGCATGTGAACAATATGTTGTTTGAGTCTAAGCTACATATATGCTCTGCTGCTATGCGACTTAAATGCTTCTTAATTGATTCTATTTTACAATTTAGGTTATAGATATTGCACTGCGTATAACATGAACAATAATAATTATATTTCAAACTTCTGTAAATTAGTTCCATATTATATCCGACCAATAGCAAACTATTTATGCGGAACTATGTATTACCGTAAAATATCTTGATGCAATTTTGTTCTCAATATTATTTCAGTTTTCGTCAAACTTCACACTCAATTCACTGAAAAACATCCCCGTGCCATCATCGATCGTCCTCCGTGTTTCACAGTTGGAATGACAACTTGCGATAACGTTCTTTCTTTAGAGCTGCTTCGAACAAAAATTCTCCGTTTATTACTTCGAATTTGGATTCATCGCTCGCAAAAGTATTTCTCCAATGTTTTCGGCCCAATTTCTATGTTCCAAGACCCAATTTTCTTTTATTTTCTTCAGAAGTGGTGGTTTTCTAGTAGCGATGTGTCTTTTTAAGTCCGGTGCGCTTGTCATCGCTTGGTTATAGATACTCATATAATATACGAGGGCGAATGAAATATGAACCGGACTTTGGTTTTAAAACATTTATTGATACAGTAAAAACAATTTCATACGCCTTATTTTTCTATATAATCTCCTCTTTTATTCACACATTTTTACCATCGTATCGGAAGTTTTTTAATTCCGTTATCAAAAATAAATATGATCGCGTCTGTAATCAATTGCGCACGAACATTTCCACACTTTCGTCGTTGTCAAAGTGGTGACTTCCGAGTTGTTCTTTGAGTGGCCCAAACATGTGGTCTCCCAATGAATTTTGTACAACTTATTTTAGGTCAACGCAGCTGTGTGTGGCCGAGCATTTTCATGGAGCAGAATCGCACTTCGAATAGACATGTCTCGCCTTTTTCGTCGATAAGCCTTTCACATCATCAAGTAGCTAGCGGTAGTACGCAGTATTAACTGTACGCTATTCGTGGAGACTATCAATGAACAGTATGCCTCTAGAATCCCAAGAGTTTTAAAAACTGGCGGCGGGCATGGCTCTCGTTTTCCACTGACTTTCGGCCATCGAAAACTCTTTAGTGCCAGTCGTAGACTTGGGTCCTTGAAAGTGTTTTTTCAGCAAACTGTTCAAATAGTCGACGCAAAACTTCGACAAGTTTTACGTCCTCCTGCGTCAAAAGTTTAATGATAATACGTTGATCAATAAATAGACGTGTGCACCTCTTGCTCAGGTATGATGCTACTAACAGCCAATCTGCTCTGGCGAACCGAACCGGTATATTGCCCTCCAGCTTGCATCCTCCCCAACACCTATCAAAACGTCACGCCATCTATTTCATCTAGAGGGCACTAAAAAGAATGGTACGGTTCATATTTGAATCGCCCTCGTATTTACGGCCTCGAAATTATTCGAAGCACTATGTTCGAATTAGATAGTTAGAAACAACTCTCGAAATGTAAAAACTAGAAAATAAAGTTATACTACTAAGACCCTATTAACTTTAGTTGGCTACTAAAATCTCAGTAGCGTTGTAGAGTATGTTTAAAAGGCATTTAAAGCTAACCTACAAAATAAAAAGCACGCAAAATTAGAATGCGGAGATTCTCTTCCAAAAGATATATTTTAAAAAGTTACTTTGTAGCGAGCAACATGGAAATAGTTGATGTAGGTGACAATAAATCACTAAAGCAGGTGGAAATATTAAGCTAGAAATCATTTTTAGACGAAAAGACCGCGCTCCTAAAACGTATGTTTTGGAGAAGGGTGCGTTAATTAGAGATTCTTTAGAATCCAGGTAATTGAAAACAAAAAGAAGATTACTGTATTAAATAAAGGTAACACTAAAACATGGGAGCACATTTCTAACAACATGATACGAGGTACAATGTATGCAAAATGTTGTCTATCTGATATGAATATTCTTCAAACACTTATATTGTAGTACATCAATAACAAATAGGTATTCTGGTACTAACTTAAAATGCATTTTGTACTGACTTATGCTCGTTTAAAGACATCAAACGTGTAAGTGAAGAATGGCAGCGAATGAAGATAGAAGACGTTTCAATGGAGCTGGTCGAGGCCCAGTAATATATGGATCTTCAAATATTGTTTCATTACGGAATTTGACCTTACAAGAATTTGTCGAGGATACTTATAGCTTGGATAGCAATGCAGTACACAGTAAAAAGTGAATTAAACCAATTACCTTCAGTTTTATATTCATATTTCGGACCAAATCACAATTGGATGTGATACAGTCTGCACCAAAAATTGCAAAAAAACATGAAGCTAAAGATGTAACTTAGTGTAAATATTAAATTATATATAAAAAGCAATTGATCTCAGGTGTTCTTTGCTATGCAATACAACTCACACTCATACTGATGCAACCTACCTTTGTTAGAAGCTACTGGAAGATAAAAGCACAGAATGCTGTTATCACCATTATATTATTATCATATGATAACCTTATAACTTATAACCATAAAATTATTTTAATTAAGATATATTTTTCGTATGAATTACGGTTGTCGAAAGACGTTTCCATTTTATACCTATAACATATTCCTTCTTAAAAAAGCGCGCCAAAGATAATTGTAACCTAATCCGTTTGAATTCAAACATTTCTATGCATGCCCCTTTCCATGTTGCCACATCGTTTTACCTGTTATCATATTAACTAGTGGCCACTAAATATACGTCTATGAATATGATAAAATAGCGCCATCTTAGTAGGGTCTTAATGGCTACTAAATAATAGCGTACTAACACCCTACTAACTTTCCGACTATGAATAAGGCAGTTGGTGTCGATTCTGAATGAGTAAATGTTTTAGGATATGGTTACGTAATAATTTTGATACAAATCGTCTTTCTTAGTTTATAATCACTTGCTATCAATATATAGGAAATTCAATAAACTATATGTAATGTCAGTTTAAATTAAATATCAAATATACTGTTTACAAGGAAATACTTCGCCTTCAGACAGACTGTTTTTGCTCATTCTGTATTAAGCAGCGCACCTAACGAGATTGTAGTGGTTGCATTGGCCCTATTTGTAACAGGAAACTAGGGTAGTTCGAAGCAAAAAAAGACACAAATATATGAGATAAAAATATCTGTGGCATTCCAGACGATCGACGGTTAGGTGAGAGGGATAGGACAAGCAAACCAAACTAATCGAATTACGAGAAGGTGGTCTAACGACCGGGAATCTTATCTAATTAAGACGGCCCGCAGTAGTTTCACCTCAATTACTTCACAGCCCTTGTTGTAAACAGCAGAAGCGGGCGTTTCTGTGTGAAACACAGATAAAAAAACACACACGCTTTTATTGAAAATACATTAGAAAGTACGGGAGAGGTATATCTTTAGAATCGAGGAACTCAATTCTATAGATCTAGCGTAATAAATTTCGGATTATTATACGATATACCTGGCAGGTTAAGTGAGATGTGTTTTGTAATATCCGAGTGTATGTATTCAATTCAATGGTTTACCAATACAGTCTAAATTATAGGTTTATGGTTACTGACCGTCATAACACTTACTGAACCAATGAAGAGAATTCGTATGTTAAAGGAAATAGTGGTCTGACAAAAAATATAAGTGGAGGGATACTGTGTAATTATCATACGGCATCGATGTTAGCTTAATATGTATAAAACGTATAAAGAATAAGTTAACTGTTACATGTCTAACTGTAATAATAAGGCTGCGGTTTTGATTTTGAAGAATTCATTTGTTGTAAATAGAGGCCGGATTATATGCAAAGTGCATATATTTTATTTTTTGCATATCTTTAATTATAGTCCATAAGTAGACGTATTACACAAATTGAAGTTAATTCGCGCTAATCAGTGATTACATATATAGCGAACAAAATTTCTTTGTGGATTAAACCGTATCCTGAACTAGTAAAGGATGGCGATAAAATATTTTCTCGAGCCTGCAGTCAACTGGTAATATTTAATTTTACTAAAACCTTTACAATTGTTTTCAAATTCTTTAACTTTTGATATAAATTGACAATTGTTGTTATAGGTGTCTTGTGAGAGAAAATACCTTATTGATCAACACGCTGAAACTCCATCACATATTGGTAAATGTGAAAAACTAAAGCGATCCGCATGTGTGCAGCAATCTATATATCAATGAGTAGCATCAACTTCACGAAACTCAGAACAAGAAGAATATAATACGGATCTGTGTAACGCATTAATATTTCGTCTAACATACCATTAGCAAGATTAAACAATGTTAATTTGAAATCATTTCTGCAAAAATCTTGCAAACATAGCATACCTAACGAAAGTACCTTACGAAGAAATTATGTCACATCTTGTTACTAGCAAACAATGGCAGAACTTCAACAACTGATAGGGAATAATTTTATTTATATCATGGTAGTTGAAAGTACGGATAAGTGTCCGATGCTGCACCATACGTGATAAGAGCCGCGCAATTTAAATTTCTTTTATAGTAACATTATTCATACCACTTGTCTAGCTCATGGGTTCAATCGTGTAGCTGAAGACTTTGGGAATCAATCTCCTTTGATTAATGATTTAATTAGCAATGTCAAAAAAGTATTTCTAAAAGCACCTTTACGAATCCAATTTTATAAGGAGCGACTTCCCGGTGTTAAGTTGCCTCCTGAATTTGTTACGCCGATAATTTCGAAGGAATAAAAAATGTAATTCTTGAAATCACTACTGACTGTATTGCTCTACAAAACTGTAAAAAGATAGTAACATCAACAGAATCGCTACAAAACCTTTTGTATATTTAGTCAAATTATAGCATTGTTTCAAGTTCCATTCGTAAACTAGAAGCGCAAGGGATGTCGCTCTCGGAATCAGTCGAAATAGTAGACGAATTTGATATGCTATGTAAGAAGGTTAAGGGTACAATAGGTAATTCTATATACGATAAATTTAAAAAAGTGCTAAATATGAATTGAAAAAAGTTAAAAACATTTTGGAAGGTGAAACAATAAACAATTTCGATTTTAATTTTAGTTTAGAATGTATTGCAAAGTTAAAAAATGTACCAATTACATCTGTGGATGTTGAAAGAAGCTCTTCTATTTCGAAACATATGTATTCTGATAGAAGACAAAACATTCTTTTACACAATTTTGAAAAACATTTAATTATAAATTGGTTTAGAAATATGTTGTAACAAAATTTTGTGCAATAAGGTTAATGTTTAAATTTCTGCTCTTATTTATTTTATGTAAAAATTTTGCATATTGTCGCAATTTTTTGCATATTGTCGCAATTTTTTGCATATATGCCCCAGCTTTATGTATATTTTCTCAAAAATCGATGCATATATATGCGTATATATTCCAGTTTTCCTTTGCATATAATCAGGTCTCTAATTGTAAATATGAAATTCATTTGCATTCGTCAGAATTGCGTGTGCTTTATTTAAAGCATTTTCTTTATGTTAAGATTGACGAGTCACGTGTAAACAAACATAGTATGCTGTAGTCTTTTGTTCTTATGTTCCGTAATCTACCCATTCCAAGTATCACCTTAGGAGCCTGTGATTACCCTGTTGTCCAGTAGAGTAGTAGGTCCTTAGGTGACAGCAGATCAGTACATCATCTGCTAGACAGTTGAGTTAGACACTTTTTGAAGGAGATGTTTCGACACTCACAGAAGGTTTCATTGATCCAAATGAAGCACGACGTTTAAGAAACACTCTTGCCAAAGGACTGAAGTAGTGGAGGAAGCACTAAATATCAAGAATTCTAATATTTTGTAAATAAATTATTGTTATACACATTTTTGTATTACATGATTGTTATTCTGATAACAGGAATTCTACAGTATATTGACGCAGTTTTGTAAACATTGTTTATTTCATGAGATTGGAGAAGAATAATATATATTCTCTGAAATACTTGTCTGATGTTCTCTTTTTATTTTTGAAAGCAAATCGAAATGATGTAACTGAAATGCCTCGCTTGCTAACATTTCTTCACAGAATTCTTTCTCCAGAAGGCTTACTACTCCCATATTAAATACCTATACATTTCACACAAGTGTTCCTCATATTTTCTTCCTTCCGTAGTTGCTAAATGTTTTCAATAAGCAATTTGTGTGTCTTTTGTATCTTGTATTTTAATGCTCCCATTTGCTGATTTTTGATAATGTGACTTTGATTATTTCATGGATGACATGAAGTCATTTAGTAAATGTGTTGCGATAATACAGAATAATAAAATTATAGTCTATGGTTGGCGGATTATATTTCCTAAGACAACAAGGGTTTCAATAAGAAAACTCAAATTTGTGAATAATGTTGTATTAAAATTTGTTGATTGGTATGTAAAACACCAATCCTTTATCTACAATAAAACATCTTAAGAGCATGGAAATAACCCCCCTATTTCATATTTCAATGAATTACATGAACGAAAATTAATATTTATCTTTGACATAGGTTAATTTTCTGTGAAATGCTTTAATATCTTTTACACTTGCCGTATTAAGCCTTCTTTCGTATGCTAAAGTTAAAAGTGTAAAATGCTTTGATAACGATGAAAGGACATGAGATTAAGTTGTTGTTCCTAATAATAGTTTCTAATAATAGTTTCTAATAATAGTTTCCAATAATAATAATAATCATAATAACAGCAATAATAGCAATATTTATTTCTAAGCTAGGAATATGCAGTATCTTCTGCATACATATTGTTAAAGACGTTTTTCCGCATACAAAAGCTATAAAAATTCGATCCGAGCTTATACAGCGCTGAATTACTCATTCTCTGCGTTTTAAATTCATGAATACGGAATCTTCTTTCATGAAACAGCACGCTATAGAAGAATTATATTACCTTATTTTGCAGATATATTTGGATAAGAAGGTGCTACTTGTACAAGTGCGTGTTCTCAACAACTAAACAGCTAATATAGACTGTCATAAAGTATTCCTTAAATATCTAATAATCTACTCCAATCTTTTTTCTCATTATACCTCATATGGCGATGAAGTGTTAGGCGGCTATTTCCAATTTTAGGACACCCCACAGGGGAGTAAAACGAGTCAGAGATTCGGAATATGCTCCCTCGGTCAGTACCCATCTACCCCTTTACTTGACTCAACTATAAATTAGGTACAATTTACCTTGCGTATACTTCAATATTGTATCACCCAAAAAATTAAAAAAGCAGGATGAATGCGAAAGCATCTTTAACAATTGTTAAACTGCTTCTTTTCTCTTAAATCAAACCTAGTCGTATATTTTACATTTGCAATTTATGTCAAAAAGTAAATATACATCACTAAAATTAGCAAATACTGCTAAAAAAATTTTTACACAGACTTGGTAGTCTTAGTATATTATTCCTGCAGTAGAGTTTTGGAAAAAGATAAAGCATTCGCAATATAACTAACGTAACCAATAGGAGATTTTGAGAAGTTTGTTTTAGTTGCACTACATTTCTGCAATATTTTGACAACCAAAATATACCGCCTTCAAATTAAATTAAGAAGCTTACTCCCGGATATCATATGGATATACCATATACGCTTCCTCGGTCTACAGAACCGAACCATGTCTTCAGTTTTATCTATGAAAACACAATATTAAAAATGCAGGTTCAGTGATGCATTTTAAGTATTTCTTTTGACTATATATCCAAAAGAAACAACGTATTGCAGTAAGATATCAGCTTTATAACGAGGTCGCTTGTTGAAGCACACACGACACAGCAAGGGCTGGTTTTCCCCAATACAACATGAGGATTTTCTTCATGTTTGTAGTTACTCTCCAACCATCATGTGATACTTACTCTACCTAAAATCAAAAGAACATCGTATTGTATCGAAATTAAATATAAGCAGATATATATTTACAGCTCTCTCATTATTTGTGATGAAGTGCATGTCCATTCTTAGTACAATTTAACAAAATGGATACAGGAATTCAGTTACTATTAAGAACATTTTTAGTAAGATTTCCTAGACAGTTTTTATTGAGCCTTTAAAATTGTGTTTTACTCTCATATAACAAATTCGTCTAAACAACAGTAGTTATTCTAAAAGATCGATGCATTTCAGGTACCTGCGCATTCTTCAGCAAGCAAAAGGAAGTGTATGTAATACTTTTATTATTATTAACTTAACATTTCCACATATATTCGTTACAATAATGTCGTTTAGGTGTCGTCACTATCCAATTCGTCAATAGAAAGCTCTCATCTTCATTCAATATGACTTGATTACTTGACCATCCCAGAAACCACACCAGACACTTTACTTTTTATAGATGCAATGCAGTCTTTGTTCCTTAAAAAATTCCCTAGTTTGAAGATATGTTTTGTCACTATAAATAATTTTATTGGAAAAATTAACGTCATCCAGTTTTTGTTGTGTGAACGAATTTACGATTTTATGACAGAATCCGAAGTTCACTGCCTTTATTTCTTGAGTTACTTGGATCTTGTCAGATTTTCAATGAAGATCTTTGTGTAAAAGGTGCTTTTTGGAATGGTTAATTGCTGGATACGATGACGAGTTGATGTATTTGAAAGATCAATTACACTAGCGCTTACAGTTGTAGTAGTTCCTAAATGACCGGTATGATAGTATAAATACGTCGTCCTGTGCCTCTTGGGGTTCTGTACTATGATGAAATCATTAAAAATAGCACAAACGCAATAGAATTTTAAATAATATTTACGTATTTACTTTAAATACGTACTCTCGGAATCTTCAGAAGGCAATAAAATCATGATAATATGATGAAATATTTCCTTTAAGGTTATTTAACAAACAACCCCCTTTATATATAGGGAAACATGTATAAACATGTTCTGAAAAGTATGCAGAGTATTTCGCTGAAGAAAGGAAGAAATGACATGCATTAAATTTTCCAGTAGTTTCTATGATCATCTATCAAACTTCTTTTGAACAATAGCGATTCCAGCATATTATGGAATCTATGGACTTCTCGATGAAAAAGAATCCCTTTACGCTACCACCGAAAATGAGTAATGCAGGAGAGATAAATAACTTTTTTATTAACTCTGTACCTAAAAGCGTAACCCTAAATAATTATCGGTATTTTTAACTATCTAAGAATTGGCTTGCAAATGAAATATCTACTTTTGTCGCATCATTCAAGTCTGTTCTCTATAATAATTTCTAAAGTCCCGACATATCAACACAAAAATCAATTTCGGATGGTTGCTTATAACTTAAACGTAATAATCTCTTCGCTGAAAACTCCTCTCCTACACAGTACGGCCATTTTCGAGAGATCTTATTCACACAACATCAACAAAATTTACCAAATGATTTGCCTGACCAGGTAAAGTTGCTACCTCCGAATAAAGTATAAACTAACATCTGTTCTTAGAATAACTGCAGATTTCATTAAGTGTTATATTCCTGTAACTGCATCCAGAGTCTGAGATTAAGTTAGTTAGCAGGCATTGCGTTTTGTTATTTGCTCTATACTATGGAAGGCGTAGCGGAAGTATAGCAAAAAATCTTCCTCAAGCCAAACTACGTTCTGTAATTTTCATCTGTACTAATATCTAGAGGACTTGCGTAACAACTTCTGTCAAATCGTTTAAAACATTTAAAATGCTGCGCTATAAAAAAGTCTATGTTTCACAAATATTCTAAGCAATATGAATTATCTCTAGAGTTGTGCAAAATAAGCGTAAACAATGTTGAAGGAGGTTAACAAGAAGCGAACAGGCATTTCAAAAGCAGTAATAATACATACATAGTTCGACAAATAAGCTCCGAGACTCGAACCATATCTGAGTAACTAGTGGCACCATCTATGTGCTCAGGCTGAAGTATGAAATCTGGGACACTACTCTTTCCGATAATACCAACTTTGCGTCAAGTGATCGATAAATAGAAAAGTTGTGACAGTTCTCTCAAAACAACTTTTGTATCCATGTTGAAATGTCAACAAGTAGTTATTAAATTTCACCAAAACTTGGTAAAGGGGTTTCAGAAACATTCTGGCTAATGCAGCAAGCGTACGGAGATGATTGTTGGAGTAAATGTTTTCCTGTGGTTTAAACGTTTTTTGAAAGGTAGAGTGGGGTTAGAAGATGATCATCGCGACGGAAGGCCAATTTTAGCTCGAAAAAATAGTGCTTCTCTGAAAATTATGGAAGAGGATTTAAACGTCAGTAGAGAAACGATTCGAATCTTACTTTACGAGGATTTGGGTAAAAAAAAGAACTGTACAAAATTTATTCTACACATTTTAAGAGGTGGCCAAAAAAGGGTGCATGTCAATCATACCACAGAAGTCGCTGCAGCCGCCAGATATCATCTACACTTCCTGAAATCAATTGTGAAGGGTAACGAAGCATGGTGCTTCCCGTACGACTCAAAAGCCGAGCGTCAAAGTGTGGAATTGTACATAGGAAACCCCTCCAACTGAACAAACTATTAGTGGCAAGTATTATCTCAAAACTTTGAAGTGCCTGATTGCCAAAGTCCGTCATATTCGACCGCATATCGTGATTTAGAGACCTGGTGTCTGTTACACTAAAATGCACCGACTCATACCTCACTCATAAAATTATTCCCTAAATTGAAAACGAAGGTGAAAGGGTGTTCTTTTAAGACATTTCGGGCTTCAAAATAGTTACAAGAACCACTAGAGGCAACTCCCCCAAATGAGTTAGTACACGAATTTGAATCACTGTTGAATCACTGTAACAAGTGTATTGAAATTGGAGGAGAATATTTTGAATAACAAAATTGAAGAATATTCAGATTTCTTGCTTCAATGATTTTTTTCCCACGGTCTGTCTCGAAACTTATTTGTCCCACTATGTATAATCATGTTAAATTACAAAAAATAAACAAGGATTCGTCATACATTGCGAAAATTGAACGTTTGGTACGTTGTATGAATATAACCTCGTGTTTTGTAAGATTATTTCTGCATAATTTTTATCTGAAAAATCCTTCCCTAAATCGTTCTGGGAAGGAGATACTTTCCATCCATATGCTAGTTAGTCATGCTGTATACAAGTCAAAACGTATATGTACGTGCATCAAGGTACATACCTTTATAAATAAATTTTAAAATTCGCTTAGCAAAGTTAATCGTTTTCATACCTAACTATTCATCATTGATTTAAAGTCGAACTGAAAGAATAGTTACAATGGAGAATTTCAAAAAATACTTCGTTCGATCGCGTTCATGCCACGCAATTACGCACCGTTGCCATTTTTAATCCTCGGAAATATTAGTTTACAACCGATATTGCCGCAAGCCACAAATCCCGACTATCTCCTGTGCAGATGCATGAATATTTACGCCCCGAAAAAATATTTTATAGCTCGCTACGCTTCTGTATGCGGCAATCTAATTATCAGCATAATAACTACCTCCGTAATTATTTTATGTCCTGATGAGATGTTATCACCATCTCGATAGGTGATCCCATTCATGCTAACATCAGCGGTCTATCTATATTGAACGTGTCTGAAATAAAAATCGTGGAGCCGTAACAAATTTTCAATTAACAGCGACCACTTAATAATAGACAAATGGCCGATGGTAAGCGTTGGAGAAAAAATATAAAATTAGTTTGACGTGTTATATGGGTGTTAATGTTTGAGGTTGAAATCTTTGACGGTGTATCTATGTATATTGTAAACAAAGACACTTTTCAGAGAGGGTAAGAACTTTCAAAGACTGAGGAAGATCTTACTTATTACTTGACACCATCAGCAACCTTTTTTGAAGATGTCACGTACTACATCCGAAGCAGAAAATATAGCATATAGCATAGTCCCGATAGTTGCAATTGAATGGGACCGTAGTCACCTCAAAAATTAGAAGTATGTGGAACATTACGAACATTAAACAGAATGGATAACAGTCAATAGTTTATACGTTTAGAGAAAGAGTAATTGTTTACTCACGTATACTGATAGCCGAAATACAACTATAAATACTTTCCGCTTTTGAAAAATCGTAAAAAGCTTATTAAAGTTAAATTATGAACGGCATTGGTCAGAAAAATCTCAGCAATGTTCACGATTACACGTGATAGTAATTGTTTCAGTTCCTCGTATGTAGTAGGTCTACTCAAAAATGCCCTTTTTTTCAGGTGTTTTTATGTTATTGTCTATGTTCTGTAGTGCTGATAGTACAAAGTTTTCCTACATTCGAAAATGTCATTACTGTTCATCTGTCCATCTTGCTTTTCTTCACATGAATAAAATCATATTAGAAAATTTTATGCAAGACATTATGACATTATGTAATTCTTGCTCAAGAATCGTATTTGGATTATTTTCTGCTCATATCTTAGTTGTATATGTTAATCCCATTTCATCAAAACGTGTCTTTCCACAGATTTTGTCTAGCCATTCGGCGTATTTCTTTGCAAAGCAACACTGACGCGAACCTTCGTTTTATAGGCACAAACCTGTCTTCTCAGACTATACCACAGTCTTCAATTAATTATCTCTAATCGTTCTGCAAATTTATTACGACCAGAAATATTATACGCAGAATTTTCAAAATCATATTGAACTTCTTCTAAAATTAAAGCCAGCTGATTTCATTTTCTAATTTGGCCTACTTCACCGCTTTCTACTGCCAACTGCACCGGTTTTCTCAAATTTGTTTCTGAACTTGCGAAAGGACTTTACAGAGCAATACCTATTTCTCAATTTATGTATTGATCAAAATCTTCTCAATACGTTGGATTCATAGTAGCAGTAAATAAGGTCAATACGAACACATATCGGTAAAATCATTTTTAGTACCGATTGAAAATTGCTGTCAGTACCAGTCAAAACCATTGTGTAATCCTTACATTGAAAAAATCACCTGAGCAACAATTAATGATCTGCGGTAGGAAAAAACCAAAATCCCCCTAAGCAATAATGATATCTATACTGCGTGACATGGAAAATACAACACCAGGAAGGGGCACCATTTTTTTACCAAACTGGATAGAAACGTGCATCTATTCAGAGGTAATAACTGATTATAATTTTGAAGGAAAGCAGCAGACGGTCAAAGTTAATATAATTTTATTTTTATTAACACTGCCGCCTTTCTATTACCTTCACTCTTATTTAGTAATTTCTATCTATTTTTATACTATATTTTTATTCACACCATGCCGCCAGCTGAATTTCAATAGCATTCTTAGAATGTACTTCCAAACCTATTCTGCATTACGTATGTCCATTAATGTTTTAAGAACATTGGTTGACAACAAGCAGAGGTTGGATAAAATAATGCAAGATCGTAGGCTTACACACGCAAGAAATACGAATTGGATGCTTGTGCGAATCCTTAATAACACATGGGCTGAAAAGTTCCGGGCCTAACAGATAGATGACGCTAGTTTTATTGTAGTCACCTTTCTCTCAGTTAGTATTAACCTTCAAAAGACAGCTGTTAAAATTTCATGATATTCTATTCATTAGTTTGTGAGTTATTGTGCTAAGAGTCACGCTACTTTTGCTATTTTCAAAACAATGGATCAAAAACAATTTCGTGTTTTAATTTTGCACTGCTTCTTGATGGGAAAAAATACCGTTCAAGCGAAGCAATAGCTTGAAAAGTGTTATGGGGACTCCGCTCCATCAGAAACAACAATAAAACGTTGGCTTGCTGACTTCAAACGTGGTCGTAGAGACAACGATGATGTAGAACGCAGTGGACGTCCAAATGAGGCGGTAACACCAGAAAACATCAAAAAAATCCACAAAATCGTTTTGAATCATCGAAAAGTGAAGTTGCGTGAGTTAGCTGACATCGTAAAGATATCAAAAGAACGTATTGGCTTCATATTGCATGAGCATTTGACTATGAGAAAGCTCTGTTCAAAGAGGGTGCCGCGGTTGCTCACTGTTGACCAAAAACAAGAACGTGTTGATGATTATGAGCAGTGTTTGGCCTTGTTTAAACGTAACAAACCGGAATTTTTGCGTCGATATGTGACAATGGATGAAACATGGATTCATCGCTTCACTCCGGAATCAAAACGATCGTCATCTGAGCAGCAAGTGGTGAACCACGTCCAAAGCGCCTGAAAGCACAACAATCCACTGGAAAGGTTATGGCCTCGGTAGTTTCGGATGTGCGTGGTGTAATATTCATCGACTATCTTGAGAAAGGAAATACCATCAACAGTGAATATTATACAGCGTTATTGGAGCGTTTGAAGGCCGAAATTGCAAAGAAACGACCACATATGGCAAAGAAAAAAAAATTTGTTTCATCAAGACAACGCACCGTGTCACAAGTCAATCAAAACAATGGCAAAACTACATGAATTGAACTTCGAATTGCTCCCACATCCACCGTATTCGCCAGATTTGGCTCCCAGCGACTACTGGCTGTTCGCAGACCTCAAAAAAATGCTCGCCGGTAAGAAATTTCGCACGAATGAAGAGGTTATCGCTGAAACTGAGGCCTATTTTGAGGCAAAAAACAAATCGTTCTACAAAAGTGGTTTTGAAATGTTAGAGCGGCGCTGAAATGATTGCGTAGCTCTTGATGGAGATTACGTTGGTGAATAAAGCTAATTTTGAACCAAAAAAACCGTGTTTTCTTTGTTAGGCCCGGGACTTTTCAGCCCATGTGTTACAATCATCGCACATACTGGCATTCCTATATTCTTATGAGTTAAAAACCAACGTAAGGATAAAAGACTAAAGCACTAAAGGATTAAACATTAATTATGATAAATGCGCAACAATAATGAATTGTAACAACCGAAAGCAACAATGACATTATGATCCGGACCTACTCGTAGGCCCACTAGCGAATTAACTTAACAACATATTAAACATCACAAATCGGAATGATATGTTATTTTGGTAAATTAAATATCCAGGCAGTGCTATCTTGATTTCGTTGTGGCTGCTATTTCAATACAATATAAAATAAATATATAAAGCAACCAATAGTCTGAAAAACAAAGCGAAGCATATGAAGAGAAATAGGAACAAGCACTAGAGTATTAAAAGAATAACAGCAAACGAGGTATGATAAACAAAATAGTTAAGATGTCTTAGATATGCTAATGATACAGTGTCCTTAATTGAGAATTAAAAATACAATAATTGTCGAGCACCGGTGCTAATACCTCTCCATTCTAAGTTCGAATATTTTAAGATGCACCACAGACGTAAGGGGCATAATAACTCTGGGCCGGCTAATGCCTCCTGTAATTGACGGAAGGTATTGGGAGACGGGCCAGGCATGTATTATCCATGTTATTACTATTATTACTACTTTTAATTATTATTATTATTATCACTACCCTTATCGTTACCGTTACTGTTCCAATTACCATTGCTGCTATCATTTCCGTTTCCGTTACCGATGCCGTTGGCGTTAGCATTAGCACTAAAGTTACCTTTGCCATTTGGAATTTGGAATAGACCGAAACAAGTTCCAAGATCTTTATGGCGATGCAATTTGTATAATAGGGTCACCTACCCTATTATACAAATTGCAATTACAACTTACAATTACTGCCGTTTTGCTTAAAACATTTATGAACTCTTATAATAAGTGCTGTAATATTATGAATAGCTGAGCTGGCAATGTTATTTAAAACACGTATAACTAATCTTATTTTTTTCCAACAGCTTTATAGAGGCTTTATTTAGTAAATTCAAGAGCTTGGTCAAAATAATAGTTTTATTTGTGTCTATACTATGAGTATTTACTTATTCTAGTGTCTATAAAGTTTATTTCAATTTGTGGTCGAATTAAGGCTGCAGAGATGAGTGCGTACTCATTGGCGGCGATGATATATTTTGAAAACAGTTCGAAATACCCGAATCGACGACGTCCTTTGTTATGTTCGACGAGTGTTAATAGATTTCTTAACCGATTTTCGACATTGGAATACATTGGTCCTGTTATTGAATGTATTGTTTGCAATATCAACATTTTACCGTACAGTATCATTATGTCTAACAAGTTAATAGAACATAAGGTTATAAATAAGAATCCCGATTTTCACACTATGGTGCGTATAGACAAAGTTTAATCAAAAACCAAGAGTGCGAATATGAAGCAAACGTCCTTTTTAAATTCGCGAACACCACATTATTAGACGCAGAACGTTCCTTTTCCAAGTATACCAACATATTTTCACCTCATACGCCGTAAGGGTATGGCTGTGTCAGCAGTGGAAGGCATGCTAATAATGCAATACTACAGCGAATTTTTGCGTCACTTTAACATACACAATCAAACTAGAATAGTAAGTAATTACAGTCATTATTCGTAGTATTCATAGTAACCGGGTCGTACACTACTGCGAAAACACTCGTTTCTGAAACCTTAGTTCGAACCTAAACCTAAAATGTTTAAAAGTCAAGAAGGAGTTAAAAGGAACCAAATGAAATGATATATACATATATGATAATATATTGACACTTATTGAAAGGGTTAAATGCCTATGTGAACATATTTTAAATGAAATTTTAGCTTCTACGATTTACTTTTACCCATTCATTAATCCATAGTTTACCATCTTAGATTAAAACCCTTCCTTTTTCAATTGAATGTAAAAGAGTACAAGAACGATAGTTTCAATGGTAATTTAGTAAAACACTACTCCAACATCTGGTAGATACATAAACAAACTAAGCTTATTTCATGTTTATATAAATTTGCAGGTTGTTGTTTTACAGATTACTGGTACTATAATTTATTAATTACACGTATTCTTACAACTGGTATCAATAAGTCGTTACTATTTGCATATAGTATTAATTTATCATAAAATAACGTCTCATTAGTTTTCCTGGCTTTTAAACTGCACGTGTAATTAAGGATAATTAATTATGGATTAGTCGAAATTATTTCCGTATTTAGATGCTGCTCCCAAACCATTTATAACGAACACAAATTATTTTCATCTAAATGTATCTATTACTTTTAACTGTTTTATAAATTCTACTTTTAATATGTTACTTATGCGTAGAGTGTATTATTCTTATAACTCTATTGGTATATAACGACTTATTTAAAAGATTATAGAATATATTTCTTCAGTTATTATTTAAATTAATTTAGCTACAATGCGCATTTTATAGAACACCCCATTAAAATAACGCCACATGGTGTCAATAGTCTACGTGAATATGAATAGATATTTTTTCATATTTGGAATATTTTAACGAGAATTTGTGGCTAACCATTCCCCCCTAGGTTACATTCGTAATGCGGTACCGCAGAATTTCTCAGTATTCACGGCGCAAGTGTGAAGGAATGGCGTTAACTAATGAAGCACAGTGGCTATTATACATTAATCAATACTCTCAGACTTTTTCACTTATTCATAGTAAGTCGACTAAGAGGGAAGAAAAATTGTGTACTGTTATAATAGTACCCCGTTTGTGTTGTGACATCTTAAGTTGGTCAAATTATTGATACTAAGCCCAGATACGTATTCGTTTAGCTTTCGTTTACAAATAACACGAAAATTATTTTGTAAGAGTCTCTTTTCTGTGTGTGTAATGATTCAATACACAATTCTACAATTTCAGAAGTGATAAATCATTCTTCATAGGTGAAAATCTATATGGATGCAATCTTTGAAGTTAATCAGCTTAATGGTAATAATTCCCATTCAAGTAATAATCTACTTACACTTTTTCCCTTTTCTTTCACCGCTTCTATAATAGCATCAAGTTGATTCCAAATGTATCTTATAATAAACGTATTCCTACCTACATACATGTATTCTATCGCAGCTTTATTCATTATTCACGACAGATACGTATGTTATGTATACGCCTATAATTCCCGGGCCATTCTTCATAATGTATTATATCCAACTATACCGACTATTATTATTAATATATATAGCATGCACATGTTCATATTAAAATTCTTCAATAATGGTGGACGATGTTGTTATTTTATTTTTTCGTCGTCTTTCTGACCGATTTAGAATGCTAGAAACGTTTCAGGAATAAAAGATTATCGTTGGCTCATGATGAATATGATAGTGTTTGTGTTTGGAATTTCTTCTTAGCAGAAAAGAAGTAGTCGAAAAACGGAGAAATGACGAACACGTTCGTATACATGCCTGATATCTCCGCTATGAACCTACCGATTTACATTAAATTTCGAGTGACGTGATTATCGTTTTTTGAAATGAATAATGTATTAATGTTATTACGAAGCTGTCAGCTAAATTAAAAAAATTTCGACGTCGAAGATATGCTCGCTTCAACTTTTTAACGTTTAGATTTCGAATTAGTGATGCGGATTGTGCTTCTACTAGATGTGATAATTGAGATGGATTGTTCAGAAATGAAGACGAATTGCCGGTATTATATAACTCTGTATAACGTCAATGTTCTGAAAGAAAATGTGCCTATAAAGAATTACATCTTGTAGTAGAAGTCAAGTTTCAAGTATTTTAAACACTCTCAGCTAATTAATACTATTCCTGCATCGATTTTTAATAAATTCTTTGAATAAATTCACACCTTCACTAAATAACCATACCAAAACACTAAATGCCTTTGTATTTGTTACTATAAAGTTATGCGTGAGATATTCTAGAATTCGTTGTTACAATTACGCTAAATGCTGGTGCCGTATCCCTGAATAAATTTATATTTTATTGTAGTATTCATTTCATTATATATTCAAATACGAGGTATGCCCCAGAATTAATGAATATGGTTAGATTTAAAGTGATTAATTGAATGTATCTACAATTTAGTAACTCTCTCTTATTTCGTTTATGTAGAAAAAGAAAACATGAAATACGACAAAAACATGCATAATTTAGATAACACATTATCAATATTATTCCCTTCAAAGTATGCTCCTTTGGAATGCGCAGAGCGTCTCTAAGAATATTTGGTACAGAAAAATATTCCAGTACTCCCACATCCGATCTACAATCCAAACCTGGCACCATGTTATTATTTTCTTTTTGCAATACTTAAGTGGAAATTGAAAAATTCATTGCGGAACAATAAACGATATCCAAAGAATCATGACGCAGGTTTTAAAAAAATTGATAGAGACGCCGTGTGCATTCCAAAGACGCGTACTTTGAGGTGGACAATATTAAATTGTATATGCATCCAATTAAACACATTAAAGCTAATCGTTCTCATTAATTTTGAGGTATACCTCATATATGATTTTTCACTTAGAAAGTCCTACATATTACCGGAAGAAAAGTACTACAAGCTACTAAATTATGTTAGGCATCTATTTGTATATGTATAGCAATTACCAACGTTTTTGAGGTTTTAGTTTACCAACAAAAGTCTCATATTAATTTAATTTATAAGAACGCGAGATTAAAAATAATATTATGTTTTATATTGTGATATATCTACAGACATTATGACAACTAGGTATTAAAAGCGATTTGTTCTTGCAAGGGTGTCGTATCTACTAGTAAAACATTCGCCCGAAAAGCAGAAGGGCGTAGGTTCAAATCCTACCGAAACTGACATTTTTTTCAGAAAATTTAAAAAACGTTTGTAATTACTACAAAGATTATAGTTTATCATTACGAAAACTGATGAAAACCTCGTACATTTTCTGTGTACTAAGCAATAAATGTTGCAATTATTTTGTACAATTATATCTATGCAATGATTTAATTATGCAATCTGCTAAAATTTATCGCCGCACTATTGTCAATTGTTATTATTAGTACCGTGATGTCGAAAAAACAAAACGAAAAACCAAACAAAGCATTTCCCAAGTATAACACAGTAGAACACAAAAAAGTTTCAAATTGCAAACTAACTTGTTCTGTTGGTTTTGTGCAATGTTTTGTATATTATCCATCACATACATATGTCTATTCATAATTGTCCACCTTTTGTTGTAATAAAGGATAAAATATGTGTGCGATATTCATAACTAGAGACCGGATTATATGCAAAGTGTATATATTTGATTTTATTTATTTATTATATTTTACGTCTATTTGTAGATGTCTTACACCGATTAAAATTAATTAACGCTAATTAGCTTTAATCACTGTAATACATCTACATATTGACGTAAAATATAATAAATAAATAAAATGGAATATATGCACTTTCCATATAATTCGGTCTCTATTTGTAACAGTTAATACAAATATGTAAAGCGTCTATTTATATTCGAACATTAGTTAAAATGTGACTGTTAATTTGTGCTGCTTGTAATACCATGCAGAATCAACTTCAATAGTTTCTGCTACATCTGTGTATAATTTATAATTTCAGAGCATAGAAAAACGGTCTGTCTATAGCAAGAATCCTTGGACAAAGACGCATGAGCAAGAGACACATTGGAAGTGGTGACGAACAACGCTGTTCTTGTTAAAAATGAAACTATAGTCTTCTATTATTATTCTTTGTGAATGTAATGGAGGCGAAAATGGGAAGCACCACTAGGAAAATGAGGGTTTGGCAACTGACAAAAAAAAAGTAATTGCTATGGTTTTTGAGATTGTGGGGACGTTCTTCTTATAAACTTTAACAAAAGTAACACTACAGTCAGTTAGGTATATTATGCAGCGTACCTGCACAAACCTGGATAAAACATCCGGAAGAAAAGACGTAGGAAACTACCCACCGGCAGGCGCATGCTGTATATCAAAGCGTCTTTGCACACCGCTAGAATTGCTAAAACCGCAATTTGTGAGTGTGGCTGCGAACAAGTTGACCATCCCTGATATATTTCAGATATAACTCACGGTGACATTACTTGTATGAAAATTTCAGAAAGAACCTACCTGGGCAGCGACAACGGAGAGGTGAAGGCTGCAGCTTGATCACATCTCGAAGACAAACGGAGAGAAAATTATTTAGGAATATGGAATTGTTGCTGAAATGTTGTAATAAGTGGATAAATGTCACGGAGAACTGTATTGAGAAATGAAATTTAACTTAATTTTGGATCTACGTTGTTTCTTTCATAGTCAGACCAAGAATTTCTAGCACTGCCCCCATATGTGACGATAGAATAAAATTTACTATACGATGCAGACTTTATACACATGGTATGAGCAACTGCTGGATTTTTATTCGTACATGCAGCCCATTGCTTTAAACATCAACTTCTGTTATTGAAAAAAGGAATTTCATATATCATTATATTTGCATATGTTTAACCACCTTTATGTAGTAAATCTTCAAGCTCATACATACAACTTTAAGAGTATGAAACTGGTTAACGTAATTAATTTTAACGTATTTATTACGTCAACTATAAATAATACAAGTTGTTTATAACATTTTATACAAAGGTTACTCGTATTTATACGGTGAACTATGTATATTTGATGATTTCTAAAATAAGCAATTCACGCTTGTTCTTGAAACTCACGTGTTGTTACTAATAATAATAATTTTACGACGTACCTTCGAAATACATGTAATCAGCAAAACGCTGTAGATAGAAAGGTACCGGAATAACATTATTTTGGTCCAACGATGCTGCAACATAGATATTATAATTGAATACCCTGCTGCTATGTTTTCATTTGTAGAGGTTTTTAAATATTCACCCTTGCAGCTATGACCTGTTCAGAATAGCAATCATATAGTCATCTCGATTCATCGCTCTATAATTCAGATGACTGACAGTTGATATGCCTTTACCGTAGGAATTATTATCGTTACTGAAATCTTTTGATTTGAATACGTTGAAGTTAAAGTGAAATAATAATCATTGTTTGCTTTGATTTTTGCATGTAAAAGGGTAATTACAACGATTGCTTACTGTCATGACCGTATTTCTCAATTATACAGTAGGGCAAGTTGAAGATAGTCTTTAATTTAATTAAACTCATGTTGGGCATGTGGTGAATTACAGACTCGCACATCCTTTTGCATAATTTATGAAGCGAGACCTAAGTACATTTATGAATGTAATGTCACGATTAAGAGTTAGCGTATTCACACACGTGGTCACACGTACTAATACGGATAAGTTCAGGTATAATAGGAAATGTGTTGCGCTAGTAACTTCATGGGTAAGTTGTTTATTTTTTTTTTTTTGAAATTGTATTTAAATACAATTTACAGACTGGGAACAAATAATGCATGCCTCAACATCTAGATCGGCCTTTAACTAAAATATCTATCTAATCAAAAAGAAGAGGATTTTCAGTCTTATTACAGTTTAGATGCCATAAATTTCTTATCATTACACGAATATTGCATCACTGTCTCGCAGTTTTGTCCATCCGAATAAAATTATGAGTACCTTTAGTTTATTTAATATTTGTCTTGTGTATAATAACAGATGCAGGAAAGCATTTTATACACACTAACGTCAGTAAATTACATTTCGAACGAAAATAGAATTTCCTTTGTCATTTAATGCCAACTATGCTAGAGTGAATAAATCACAAAGTTCCCAACACATAAACTAATTACTACTAGCGCGTATAATAACTTTTAGTTACATTATATTACATATATATACATTTAGTTACATTATATGAATTGTTTTTTACCACTCATGAATTGTTTTTAGCCATTCTTACAATCACTAAATTGTAGTAGTCAAAAAGGAAAATGTCAAATTCCTTTCTTCAAATGTGGAATATCTTTTCTAGTTTCCTTTTCGTTTGCCTTTGTTTTAAATTTCATTATCTTAATTCCTCCTCTTTATGACAATGCACAAGATAATATACGCAAAAGAAGAGGCACGGATGCCTCACTGTTTTTTAAAGTGCGGATTAACACATTTAAAATATAATTCTTTCTTCCATCCGTTGGTTCATCTATCGTTAGCCATATTTTTTGTTCTTTTAATTCTGCCCTTACCTGATCCGTAATGATGTTTTTCACCCGATGAAAATTATACTATAATTGACCTCTTGTTGACAATCTCCATTCCGGAACGTATTTTTCCCCTATATTTTGTGGAATGTTGCCCATACTTCATATATAAATAAAGTCATATAGCAATTTATAACGTGGTACATCACGTTGTGCATTTATCCGGTGTTGTTTGCTATTAGCATGTGTTTTATACAGTACGGTAAAATGTTGATATTGTAAACAATTTAATAACAGTGCCAGTATATTCTAATGTTGGAAATCGGTTAGGAAATCTGTTAATCCTCATCGAGCATAACACAGAATGCCGTCGATTCGCCATTATCAATCTAGTCTGGCATTCATACGCATACTAACCATACGCGTAGGAATCCTGCTTTCGGGTATCTCCGACACTCGTTTCTGCAGGCTTACAAATGTGGTGTTGAGGGGAAACATTGTTTTTAATACTTTAATTGCAATAAAAGACATATTAGTACACAAATATATGGAATTAAAGGTCGGAGTGGCATATGATCACAAAGATCAGTTCATTACAGGACGTTCCTTCGAAGAAATCGAAGCATGTTCGTTCTCAGAATTAATACGATATCGATTAAACAAAGCGAACATTCTTGATGTTATAGCTGATATCGTATGTTGAAATAAAGTGAAAGACACATATATCAGTTTCTGATATCATATATGGGAAAAGATTATTAATCTAGATTATCCTCGCACAAGTTAAATTTAGATTGTTAATCATAAGCTTTACCGCAACTGCTTAACGTAAAGCGTGCCACTTAAATTACGAGATTGTATAATTACGCGTTCTTAAAGAGTTTATTTCCGTCAGGAACTATATCTTTAAATCGTATCGGTACCATTTATTCTGCTAATTAAATAGTCAGATTATTATAATATTTAAAAGAAACAGACACTGAAGTAAAACAGCAGTCTAAATATTTCATCCTTACGCGTTTTAATGCTGTAATTGCTCTAGCGCAACGAAGGAGCACGATTATCAATTAGTTTCAGTTGGTTGCAAACGTTTTTAATTCAATTAAAGTTTTGATTTTTATATGTCAGTTTTATTACAGTATTAGCTACGTATAATTCACATAAAAACGTTTACTATTCGCTCTGATTACGTTGTATTATTCCTGGAATGTTTGTGAATACATAAATCAATTGGAATAGTATTATGTTGCGAAAAATTACTATATATGTAGATATATAGTATCTTTAAAGTAATAATGACTCTACTATGAAGTCAAGATGTATTTATAAAGCAGCAATACTACTTTTGAGTTACAACTATTATAACTGCATAACAGTTAAAATTCTCCTGCGTCTTTAGAAGAAATCTAATAACTCCGTAGTTTTCTTGAACTACTAGCGTTGTCATCTGTTTCATTAAAAAGCAATGCATAATTTATTCCAACCGGAAAGGTATTAAATTTGCTACGTTGCAGTATAATTACGATTGTTGACACTGTTATTACGGACACCTGGTAGGTACGTTTGTGAGAAGCGTAGAACTTGGAGAATGTAACAAAAACGAACTTTCCAGAAGTCGTGTTATAAATTTTGTAACATTATATCTGTATTTTATCTAACACGTTAATATTCTTTATATGTAGTAGTGTACGGCCATAATTTTATCGATAAGGTGTACTTATAATGCGATTTTATTTCTACATAAAAACTATCTTGAGCGTAAGTATGTGTGTCATTTTCAATTCCACAGGAAATTGAAAATTCCCTCTTATTTTAAGGCTGGCGCATATACGGTGAATACAAAATACACATATTATTCACAAGCATATGTAGTATCCATCCTATATATGTGAACGTAGGCACTTACCTTGAAAATGTGGCTCCATCTCTCAGACATATTTTATCTAAATTCTGTAGAAATGTCCTTGTAATTCAACAGTTTAACGACACACATAATTGAGAATTTATAATTTATCGTCATAGATTAAGCATAAAACTAAATTGCCGTCAGTTATCTGTAAAAATTAATAGTTCCTTAACTTTTTAAATGTACAGCTTCAAATATACATACATACATAAATGTAATATAAAATGTATTCACTTCAAAAAGATAAGAATAAACAAAGAGGTATGGAAATACAATATTACAATAGAATAGAAATTGAACTTTCTTTTCGTTAAAATAATCAACTTTGACATCTAATACCGGTTGTGCAAAAGATGGCGTTGTGGTAATAATAATTGTTCCATGGGCACCATATCACTATTGTTCATGTATTCTTTTGTTACGCTTCTAAGTATTGCCTATGTAACAGTGCCGTGTCTTTCAGATCGCTATCGCGCACAATTTTGAATTTTTCTTTTAACAGCCTTATATCTAATAAAATTGAATATTGTTCTACAATGCTTCGGTGCTGCTCTTCTGTTAAATCCTCAAGTATCTCACATCTTCATATACAAAACAACCTCAAATTTCATGCTAGCCCCTTGTCTAACTGCTAAGGCAACAGGGCATCAGTTTTAGATTGATGCGCAAAATGTAAAACTGATACGAAATTTCTTCGTTTTCATTCGAGTAGTTCGAATTTAGACTTATTTGTCCAAAGTACTTTTCTCCACTCCTCAATTATCCATTCACTATACGTTTGTGCCTACTGTAAACTTTTTGCTCTATTCTTGCATCGTATAAGCGGGTTGCTTACTACAACACGGTAATGTAATCTTGCATCTTGTAATCGGTGTTTTACAATACTCACCGAAATGTGATTGACACGCCGACCATTGAATTCAGTGGCTACTTCATATTCTGTTAATCTGTGACAATGTTTGCTAATGAATTTAAGCTTAGGACCTTCTGTTTGGAATGTGATCCTTGGCAGTTCTGGGCGGCTATGGTCTTCTAAACTTCCTGTTTGGTGAAATAGTATAAAGGTATTATTGACGGTGAATATTGCTTTTGACTAATTTTCCGATCAGCATAGCTTTCTTCTTGTAAAGTAATAACTAAGGTTCTCAAAACTGGTGCCAAATCACGGACTTGCAAAGTAATACCATGCGCAAACATCAATTTATTCTACGTTACCGTATTTTAGTAGCGAGTATCATTGAAAGAACAATTCGTAAAAATTATTGCATGATGGCCGATGTTCGACGGTTTATTTCAAATACGACGGATATTGCGTGGGGTGTAATAGGGATTTTCTGATTTGGAAACAATCACAATGCGAGAAGTATGTGAATAGCGCTAACCTCAAGCTCAAAAAGAGCGATTAAAAATCCTACACCGAATTTATAATGGACTTAATATTTATGATGTGCGTTTGCAGGAATCCATTTAATAACATCCAAAAAGAACAGTTTTGAAAGCTTTAAGACAAAAATAATCCCAACTGGAAATTGCCAAGTAAATTAAAATTGCGAAGTTATTTACCAAGTGTATGTGAAACAAAAGAGAACATTATCGGGCGTGAAGTGCACGGTAAAAAATTGTAGTTGACTGTAGATGATTCAAAGAAAATCTCAGCTGAAGGTATTATAGAATAATTATTAAAACCAAGTGAACTGTTACCTCCATATTTAATAGGCGGTAAAAACTTCCAGTGGTGTAGTGGTTTAGCCATAAAAGTGTGATGGTGATACAACAGTTGGATATTTCGGCAAACCAAGCGTTAATCTGTGTGACTGGTACAGCACCAATTATGCTTCGTGTTGGCTGCTTGTTTAGACCCATTTTCCCTAAATTGTTTCATGTGACCCGCATACTGCATGCAATACATCACGTGCCAAAACTATTGGCCACTGTTCTCCAGATATATATGAACTAATGGCGCAGGGTAAAACAGTATTTGTCACAACTTCCAAACGAATTCGGCAATTTCATGAGCTTATGATCCAGAAACCTTACAGTCGGTGAGGAGAACACTGTGGTCTCTAATGTTACATCTTGATACATATTACGTCATTACACATTGAACGTGTCGTTATATAATTCTTTTATATTTCTACAAAATAAAGTCTGTAGAATTTTTGAATTTAAAGAGAAAACTGCTATCAGGTAACCAAATGTAGGTTCTTGCAGTGTTTTATGATAAAATAGGCGTATTTATTAATAAACAATAATACACTATTATTCATCGAAATAATTACCATCAATGACCTTTTGCCAACCCGACTAATTTTTATATGCCGCTTTTGTAGAACTATGGAATTTGAATAAAAAAATTCATGGACATTTATTAGATCAGTTCAGGTGTTGAACTGTTTATGGCTCATACGGTTATCAAGAGACAAAAGGTGGTAACTACTTGGCGAAATTTCAGGAGAATATAGAGGGTGTGGTAACGTTTTCCAGCCAACTTCAGAATTTCTTTCCCGGGTTAATCTTGCGGTATGCGATCTGGAATTATCCAGAATACCACTTTTTTTCGATTGACTAAAGAAGGCTGTTTCCATATGGGTGCCGCTTGTACTCGTTGAAGTTGTTCACAAAAGAAGTTTGCAGTGATTTTTGTCTGCCAAACACACAACAAACTCTTTTTTGGATGTAAGAAAGCCTTGGGAGTGTGCAATATCGGATCAGCGGGCAAAAACCAATTATACGAACGGTGACAATATCCACTTTTCGTCGTAGGTTAACAACCAATCGAGAAATGGTTAATTATCGTTCCGTGAAATGTTTGTCGAACAAATGGTAAGATGATTTAATTTGTTATTATTTGAGAATTCATGTGGGACCAATTTGCTTAACTTCCAGCCTTTCCTAGCCGATGAAAGTGCAAACGAATGGTCTCCTTGCTCACATTTAATCTGTCTGCGATCTTTAGGCACGTTGCACTGGAAGTCAACACAACCTGTCTAAGATCCTCCTTGTTAATGATCTTCGGTATCCCAGAGCGTGCTTCATCGGTCAAGCTGAGACCTCCCGCAAAAATTTCTTGAACCACTTCTGTGCTGCTCGGTGACTAACGGCATCATCTCCGAATGCGGTATATATTTTTCGCGCCCCTATTGTAGCTGTGGTACCAAATTCGTACAAATAGGGTAAACAACTTCGAATTAAAGATGTAGGTATTCGTTGTTATTTTCAACTATTCAAATTAGGAATTAAGCATTGTCATCAAATGTGTATGTATCCGATAAAAGAATCTATTGAAGTAGATAACAAACAACTGCTATCGATCAACAACTTTCATCTCACTTTGCTGTGTACAAAAACTGCACTCACTTATTTGGTTACCTGATACCAAAGTTTGACAGTGTTTTAGAAAAAGTTTAGGGTTTTGGGAGAAGAAAACAAATGTGTACTGTTTCTGTGTGTACAGATTCATCATATAATCCTCCTTTCACCACGACACACCGCTCACTGAAATAACTGTAGAAACGTATTAAAGGCTAACGGTGTTAGTCGGGTTAATCAAGCTACTAATGATGTTTGGGAGGGTGTCTTTTACAATGTTTCATAGAATATAGCGTATAAGTAGGTGCTTATCACTACTTTGTTACTTAGCATTACTTATGTTATTTTGTTTGAATTATTGAGAAGCCGCGAAATTGGTGCCTTTAATAGCAACAACACACTGATAAACAAAATCTATGTAGATCGAATTTGTTGCTAAAGTTTCAGCGTTGGGCGATCATTTCTAATTCGTTTCTGTGCAAAACTTCACAATAAGGTACTTTTAAATTTTTTACTAGTCCTATGTTATATGGATTTGTTAGATGATATTATGATGATACTATATTTATAACAATTGTCTATTAAATTTTCTTTACTTATTTCGTGTATCACCATGATATAAATATACATGTATAGACGATACGTGTCAATGAGTTTAAAGCTGCTTCTTGATCAATAAATGTGTTAACGGCTTGTCCTCATAAAAATGTGTTATTGGATTTTCTTTATACTTTATAATGATATTAAAATTTAATGATGTCGTTATACCAAATCCATTACCAAACACTTACATAGAATCACTTCCCCAACCAGTCTTGCTTCCAGAAGCCGCTTTATTAAGCTAAAGTCGTTGCCTTATTTTTTCTTAAATTATACGTCATTGCGGCGTAGTAGTTTATATACCTCGTTCACCGATGTTTTATTTTCATGTTTGTAGTTCATAATACAATGCTTCGTGCATTTCCAATTTGCCATAACCGGGCCTTACTTTCCGGAACATACATAAAATATGTATTACAGTAGTAACCACATTTCCCTCAGCGTAAGAGGCCGAGGCCTTCTTTACTAGCTTTATTAAAGGTTAAAGTTGTTTAACCGCACTAAAATACTACATGACCTGTTGAAAACCATAATTTGCACACGCTAACTCTTGACGTAATATAGCAGAAAACAAACCTCTGTATTTACGGTGAAAATTCCATTTGGAATGCATCTTGGAAACTTTACTGTTTCATTAAAAGGATGTACGTGCTCATATAGACGTAAATCTCTATTTTTATATTTGTATGTTTACAGCGGCAGCATTTAACTTTGTCCATAATTTTCCCGTGTTTTAATTAAAGGAATGAATTCATTTAATTAGGATTTTTCGTATTCCGACCCCACAAACTTTCCTCGCAAACTTTTGTGCTAGATTACAATGAAAGTTATGCGTAAAGTACAAACCCCTGAAACGAGTTACTGCTATGATTTATTCAATTGGTAAGATAACTTGAAATAAACAATAATATAAAAAATATTTATTTTAAGTAATGGAAAAATAGTAATAATATGATGGAAATTTACTTAATCTGTGCTTTTTATTTGAATCTCATAACACCTTTTTATATTTATTACTTCAACTATATGCATATACTGTGGTGGAAAATCTCAGACTCGTTAAATTTTTTAAACGGGTTCCTTGATTTAAAATGTTGATCAAATTGCTTCTAAATTAAGAGATAATGTTTTCTAATTAAAATACCAAATGTAAAGTTGAAAAGATAGATATATTGACAAATTAATTAATATATACCGCTTTTTTACAAAAAAAAAATATGTTTTTTACAGAAAACCTAAGGCAATCCCTGTCTAGCTAAACTTTAAATATTCTAAATTAATTTACGAAACGAAAGCAGTGGATACAAATAATTTTGAAGAACTTTAGAAGATTCGACGTCTTTAAACTTTGAAATCGTACTCACTCGCACGTGATTTCTCGTGTTTAAGATGGACTGGTCTTCGACTTCCAAAATATGTATATCCGCAATTTCAGAATTTATTTGTAGTATGATACACTTTATGACTGGATATAACGATGATCTTAGTAAAGTTATGGAGTTATATGAGAAAATAAGTAAGTATTCTCAGAGAAACGTTGGCAACATGTCTGACTTTGACACGATATTTATGTATTGTTTTGTTTTATGTCCATAGCAACGCATTTGTTCGCCTATATGGTAACACCAGTAGACACATACGCGATACGTGTGAGATTATAAAGGAAAATGCTGCCAGTCGCGCCATCCTCCCGTCGTACGAGAAATTTTGAAGATTATAAGTATAATTTCGGAATAATGCATATTTATACAATGTAACATAATTGAAATATGTGAGTACAGAAGAATGAAATTTTGAAATATTGATTTATATAAAAAAAATGTTTACGAAAAGCGATATATATGATAAACGATAATAAAGTTTACGTCTCCTCTGTAAGTGTTGTTGAAGGGACTTTTTTTAAACAAGAAAATTGTGAATAATAAAGTTATTAAAGAATACCGAAAGTAGATATCTGTAAAACTTTAGAAAGAAACCTGTACAGATTGAATATCTGTGCTTAAAATTCATAAAGAGGGACTACTAACGTTACTTTGCTTCCAACTTCTAACATCAACCATAATAAAAAATAACGGCGTGCAGTAAACAGTGACGAGAAAGTTTCTGGAATAGGTAAACTAGTAAAATTTAGAAAAAAATTTAGTTTAGACAAAAGTCCAGCATTCTTCTCACGCTATCATTTCTTTATTTTCATGTTCTCCTATAACTATCCTATATCTGTCATCTTTCTTGCCTATTTTGCCGTTAAAGTCCCTGTTATGGAGTTAACATTGTTTTTGTGTTTTTATAAATGAATTTTAAGTTTCTAAGGAAATGTATTTTGTTTTATCATTTTTTTTACCATTTTATGTATTTTATATGATTGCAAAGACCGTATGGGTTAGCATCATTACTTTAGCTTCATTTAGCATATTACTTTATGTTCATTGTTATTATTTACTTATTTTGCTCTCTGTAGAATATATCGAATTTTATTTTAATATGTATGTACATTACGCATTGTATATGTATGCAAGCCGGCCATTCACAATACACTTGCTAAAAATGCCTAATTTAAAAGTCGTTAAATGCAACGTCGTCGGACAAATAATGTGAGATTCCTTAGTATTTAATATATACAAGCACATGCAATCGACCCCCGCGTGACGGTCGAGGTATTAGCGATCGTGCACTCTTGGTCACCTTTCGTACTTCTTCGTAACGTCGTCGGACGAATATTGGAAGTTTCTAATAGTTTCAAGTTTTGGCGGGAATCGTCGGGGCCGCACATATTTTTAGTCTTCTGTTACGATTCTAGCGGGAATCATTTTGGTAAGGTTGTCGAAGCGCATGTAAAGATTTCTTTAATAAGTACAAATTCTCGATTTTCTATCATCGTTCGTCGAGGCTACTGTGTCCGTTGTCGTCTATACATATTTTTAGTCTTCTGTTAAGTTTGTGTTGGGAATCATTTTGGTAAGGTCGTCGGCGCGCATGCATAGACATCTTCTACAAGTACGATCACTCCGATTCTTGTTGATGGTAATTGCGGCCGCAGCGCCCGTTGTCATCTGTAAGTTTGTTCGGTCCTCTGTCGTAGCGGACGAGTTTCACGGACCAATTTTCTATATGTAATGTCGGCTTCATCGCTCCGTTTTCCTTGTCGGTGCGCATTTCGCACATTTGTTGGCTACTGGCCTTTTCTCTTCTTTGGGGTGCAGTAGCAAAGAGCTAAAGATTGCACATAGCGTATTATTTCAAACGAGAACGCCTGGGTAGCTGTCACATTACTTTTATTTTGAGATCGGCTATTATCGCTACTATCGCCCTCGACCTGGCGTTCAAGCTCTAAGAGAACGTATTTGGTTCAAGTACAAATACAAGCCAATGATACAGGGCCAAGTCCCTTAGGCGGTACTTTATATTGCTACCAAAGGAAAACATACATATGCACATGCTAATGTACATTACATGTATAAGAGAGCTCAAGTTAAAACATCTACATCAGAGATGACCAATTAGCCACTAGTCAGTTCAGTAAAAGTTGTTAAGAGATTCGCATGTTAATAAACATCGATATATACATATATATATAGATCTGCTGCGAAGGTTTAGTATAAAACATTTATTTGACGTATATCTTTCTTCTATTTTAGTAGTAACTGTATAATACCATTTACTTTAATCATACTTACAGAAAAGTATAAATAACGCTGAAATATTTAGTAATGATACTATTTACGAGTTCAGCTTACGGAATATTGTTTGAAATTCTCATATTTGCAGCAGATTTGAAACCATTACCGTAAAGAATATAAAAAATCTATTTTTTTTTCTTTTTCAGACAACTCAATAGCTACGCTATGGAAATATTTCTGTCTGCAATTCTTGTTTCCCTACATAATCCATTTAACAAATGTATTGTCGAAAATCCTGTTACGTTCGCCAGTTTTAACACGGAAGCTGGTACAGCGAAAATCCGATGACTGATGCATATTATATTGCGAACGCTTTTTCTTTTTCTAAACCGATGGAGGAAACTCGTTTCTAGATTACGAAAGGAGAACTTCAAGTCAACTGGACAAGACAGATTACGTAAAAAAGTCTGCGAAGATCTTGGTTTCAAACTGGTTACGGACCTTTACATCATCGGACACCCGTACAACTTGATCTAGATTATTTTTCGTTCGGGATACAGCTACTGCAACATGTCTCCTATCGTTTATTTGTAGCTCTCCAACGTGTTTTATTTATGAAGTAAGCTCGCAAAGGTTCAATCTTTTATGTTGACAGTTCATACACTTTTAAGAATCATAATTTGTTTTTAATATTATACGACGGCGATCAGTATTATGCATCTACACCTAACCAAATCGAGAAAACCGTAGCAAGTATTAATTATGCTTAGTTAAAATATTTGCAATTGCAGAGCGGCTGAGATATGTAGTAATTGCAAGAACGTCTCGCGCTGTGACTGGCTGTTCAATGATAATAAATTTAGTTGTTTATTATGTCATTAAGGGGTATATTTAACATGCACATTTATAAATTATGCATGGTGCCTTTATTAATATTGCTTGTTGCGGATTTAATTATTTTATTGAAATGATTAGAAAAGAAATATTTAATTAGACAATATTACAATCATTGGAATCAATGTCGAATATAAATTAGATGAATTATGTAAAGAAGAAAGTGTAATAACCTGTACAGAAAACACGTTCAAGATAACATTTAGAGCATATCTGGCCTATTACAAGAGATACAACTTTAGTTAAATTAGATAATTTATTGTTTGACATTGTAATGGGTTGTTTTCTTCTATTTATAGAACCCTATATACAGCATGAATAATAAAAAGAAAACGAAATATGTCAAAAACAAATTCTTTTCCCAATAAACTCCACTTTTAATTGTACATTTTTCTTTTCTTATGTTCTGTTTTACCTTTGTTCTTTGAGCTTGAGCAATTCCACTCAGACTTTTCCTACAGGGGCAAGTAGACTTAAAAATGTGTCCTAAAAATATTTTAATATTTCTTTATAATAGTGCTGCATATACTCTCGAAAAGACGCAAAATGTTAAAAAGCGCATTTTATTAAACTGATTTTAGATCAAATCTGAAAAACCAATAAAACTAATAAACAACTGAATATGAGAGAGTAATCATTGAACAAATCTAGATATTAATAAACGAACTACTTCCGGAAATGGACCGTCCAATTCCGGAAGTAGTTCGTTTATTACCAACTCTGGCTGGGGAAGCCTACGTATTCAAATCTAAATATTAAAATAAATTGTGCGTGGACAAGTGTAAATTACAGCACGAAAGTCTGTGAAATGCTAGCAGAATTGGTGCATGAAAGTCTCCAATGTTTTCAAATGCTTCCACACAAACATTATTTTTAACATAGAAAAGAAGCTTGCGGGTTTAAATTCGCCGACATGCATCCTCGCTTTACGATTATACATACACGAATTCAGAAGTAATTGAAAGAATTGCCAGGCGGAGATATATATAATTGAAACCAACTGCTAAATAAATAAAAATAATATAATAAATTATTTTTTCTAATTATATGTATTATTAAGATATATTGAAAAGGTTGAAACTCCTTTTTTAGTGAAAAACTGATTTAGAACATTCAAAACAAGTTGGTAGCGAGTGGTAGTGATGACGACATTCAACTTAATGATATTAAAGCGGATCACAAATGCTTTTAAGGCTCTCATATTTTTGGTGTTGTTTTTGGGGATATAGGCACTAACTACTTGTAGTCATTGAGCTCTTTGAATAATTGCTTAAAGTTCCTTAATTTAGAATAAAATTTCCAATTAAATTCTCTCCTCTGCGTGATATGGTAATGTACCACATAGTCCTGCAAGGAGCTGGTTATTTGCAAATAATCAATTTTATCATTGATTCTGAACTATTTGGCTCAATACTTACATACATATGTTTAATAGTTTCTTCTAGATATGGAATTATTTTTTAGGAATACTAATCTAAAACTAATTTTACAATCCAGGTTTTCCAAGTTTCTTTATTGTTGCACATGCTATGTTGTTATGCAGAACAGAAAAAAATGCATTCATGCTCTTTAGAAACTATTTGACGTTCCATGAAAAAGATTAGATAAAGCCACTGAAATTTAATAGAAGGGGCAGATACTCAAATTCTATATGATTAGGCGTCCAGAGTGAGTCTAATTAAAAATCTCGATTATGGTAAGAGATACTATCAAACAAGAGATTTGATTTTGTAATATTTTTGTAAATTAAAAAAACGGCGAACAACTTATCTAATGCTAAAGAATAATGTCTTTAAGTTAACCGAATCTGAGTTATTTACAATAAATGGGAAATCGCATGATTCTTGTCAATCATTTTGAGTGTATCAAAGGATATTAAAATATTGTATGATCATATAAATTTACCCTCTAGCAAGCCATGAAATTATTTATTCCAAATATCTTGTTGGTAGTGAGTAACGAATTGACAGTGGCAAATAGAATACATTCGTAATTGATACAAAAATGTTTACAATAAATCACACAGCTTTCATTGTCGAATCATACTTGAGAAATGGTATAAAACTGGGTATGATCGTATCCTTTGCAACCATGTATAGATGAATTTTGGCCAGAATTTCCAAGTTTGCCAGTAACATATGATAGTTTGCGGCAAGTTATTTAAGAATCAATGGCAAAATTTCGTGAAACAGGGTCTGTGTCCCGGAACAACCAGGTAGTGGTAGACCATCGAAACGGACAGCTAAAAATATAGCAGATATTCAGAAACGAATAACTCAATCACCTTCGAAATCTATTCGCAAGCTTTCACAGCAAGCGCAACTTTCATATGGAACATGCCAAGGACTCCTCCAGTTTCATTGAGTGCATGCGCTTTTACTCAATGATCACGCAACCCAGCGTAATTATTGTCAATGGTTTTCAGGTACGATGAATAATGATGATCTTCTTGACAAATACTTCTTCTTGGATGATGCATGGTGTTACGTAACAGGGTATATAAATAAACAAACAATGCGTATCTGGTCTAGTGAAAATCCACATGAAATTCTTGAGAGACCTTTGCAATCTCAAAGAATAGTGGATTGACTTTCTGCTTCTGGTAAACGGATTATTGGTCGAATATTAGTGATACTCTAAATGCGGAACGATATCGTAGTAATCTATTAGAACCATTTTCAAATAAACGAACTCCGCGAGGGATATTACCAGCAAGATGATGCATCACCTCATACGACCAAGAAGACGATTGAATTATTGCATGAATTCTTTGATAATCAGATAGTAGACTTCTAACCGCGATCTCCCGACTTGACAAGTATGGATTATTTCATATATTCACACCTAAAAAATAGAATATTTACAAATCGTCCTCATACAATTAAAATTATGGAAGCTATTCGAAATGTCTGTGAGGAAATTACACCACATAATTTAACGAATATCTTAAATCCTCAAATTCATTTCTTCATGTGTTGACAAGAGATGATTTAAACTACGGAGAATTTGTCTGAAAGATTGTATTTGCATTTGATTTAAAGTTAACATTCAAAGTTAGATGGTTTTGTTTATAGACAATCCAGAAACATAGTTCATAGGATCTTTAATGTAAATATTTTGTCATCTAGAACTACTAATCAAATGCATTATTCGCTACTATTTGTCATTATGCCAGCGTTTTTAACCTCTCGGAAGTTTGGTACTAAGAACTGCTTACAAGTTTTAAGCGATAAAGTTTTCAAGCGGTGTTTAAAAATATTCAGGATGTCTTGTAATAATATGGTTGATTAGGATTTAAGTTGTACTTTTAAAACGGCATTTTGCCTAGTACTTTTTATGCATATGTAAATTTCATAGTCTAAAACACGTATATTCATCTGTATTTAAGTGGATGACATAGATATATGAAGAGCTAAAAATGTGTACTCTGATGCGAAATTATTAATAATTCGATACTTTTATTTTATTAGTTTAGTGCGTAACAATACCCGCATGAAACAATTGACAAGAAACTAATAAATATAGAAATGCTAAGAATCACGATTTCACGTAATTTTGATATATTTCGTGGGGGCTATGAATTCAACAATTAACGTAAACGAATAGCACCCTGCATATTTAATTGCATAAAACAGTTTTGAACATTGGGTTCTACTCCATTGTACTGCCAAAAACACATGTAATTTATTTGAAAATATGAAAAAGTCGTAAGGTTTTACAAAAGAAAAACACTAAACCAGTGAAAATATCGCTGTTAGATCATAAAGGTAATAGATTATATCAGAAGCACAGAGAAATTCGCAAAAAAACAGCAGTTTCAAAAACACGAATTGAAAACATTACTAAACAATTTGAAGATACTGGAGAAAGTGAAGATAAAAGAATGGCAGACCTAAGAAAATAACAAATGCTAATGGAAGGTTTTTAAAATTATCTTGCTAAGCTTCTACAGAATTATACAACGAAGTGCTAACTGCAAACGGTATAGTAATGTCGTCATTGCGCGCATGACGATGTAAATGAAGGACCGAAAAGTCGTGGTGCTGTCTAAAAATTCGTTTGATCGGAAAGTATGCAAAGATATAAAGCAGTACAGAAATTGGAGCATTGATACATGGAATCAAGCAATGTCCACGAATGAATTCAAATTTGAGTTGTATGGCCTGAGACGGTGGTAGTTTGTTCATAGAAAAAAAAAAAAATAGGAACTTACGTTCTTCTACTTTGTGCGTGGGGTTTCGTAAGTACAGCTGGTGTTAGTACTTCAATTAATATTATTGAAATGTTAGCAGCCGAACGTTATTTGATTGTGCCGAAATATTCGGTGTAATGTTTGGACCCTGTTCAATTTTTATGCACCAACAGAACAATGATTTCAAGCTTTCCGCAGAGTCTTGAAGTAGTTTTGAGTAGAAAATAAGCCAAGAATTAAGCAAATTATTTTTTAAATATTACAGGAGACTCGTCGAATTTATTAGTAATTTGTACGGTTAGTTGCCAAGGCGAATGTCAAGCGTGATTCAGATAAAAGGACAAAATTGTTGAATATTTCTTGTTATTACATTTTCTTGAAAATAATGTTAGAATATAGGCATAAACCTAAGCATGTGCTAATATTATTTATCTAGTAGGTGCATATATTCAAGTACATTAAAGTATTACACAATGACATCCGTGAATTCAAAAAATGAGCTACTTGATGTAAGACTAGTTAAAGCTAAAACGAAAATAGGTGAAGATTAGAAGAAGCAGGTCTAAAACCAAGCCAGCCTCCTGTAATTACACAGTTTTCTCAAAGTGACAAAACTCGTCGATTACAATTTGTTCAAACGCATTTTTAGTGGAATACGGGTTAATAGAAAAATATTCTGCTCACAGATCAGGCTAGAATTTAATTATGGAAGCCAGATAGGCGATACCATATCTACAAAAGTATTGGAAAACAATATGTTAGCTGTAACTTCAAACAGAATGTTAGTTTTAGATATGGTATTATAATGTTCTGGATAGGTATGCATTTAACTCGTGAAAGTGATTCGATGAATGTTCTTCAAGATTACGCTTTGCCACTTGTCGCCCATAGTGCAAAAGATTCGTATTAGTGGACGATAACACACACAACCAATAATACTTGCTTTTGAAATTGAAACTGTTCTGGATAGAACATCATTAATTCGTAATCGTCGTTTGTTTTATGCGGTCGTTACAAACAGCGGCATGAACTCTAAAATATAATTAGCACACGTTACTAATAAAATTTTTGGCGAGTTTTTGGCCGTGCAGAAATCGAAGACGTAATATTATGTTCCCATGCCCGATGTACTGCATAACAGTGAGAGTGCACTAGCTCGGAAAAGTATCATTAGACTTTTCATTCTTTCGTTATTTGTTCTTTTGCGCAAGAAGTTGTACTTGGACCTTTTGCGTTGTTTTCTAGGCACTGTTTTCGATATATTCGTAACAGGATTTAAGTTTGCTCTGTTTCTAAAGATGCTATATTTTAAAACAAAATTCTAGTTTTTAACACTTTCATATAACTCATGATTTCTATTTCTGATCACGATTGATTATTTGATTAACATTCACACATACTCTTCGCAATTGCTTGTGTAATAGTATCAGCGCTCAACTTAATCGGTCTCATTTCGACTCATACCTATTGTTGTGGATGTATGATTGGCTAATTGTAACTAAAAAATACACAGTGGGATGAAAACGAATCAATGTATATTGATACAACAAGGACTTAACACATGGGCTGAAAAGTCCCGGGCCTAACAAAGAAAACACTTTTTTTTTCATTTCAATATCACTTTTGTAGAACGATTTGCCTTTTGCTTCAAAATAGGCCTCAGTTTCAGCGATAACCTCTTCATTCGTGCGAAATTTCTTACCGGCGAGCATTTTTTTGAGGTCTGCGAACAGCCAGCAGTCGCTGGGAGCCAAATCTGGCGAATACGGTGGATGTGGGAGCAATTCGAAGTTCAATTCATGTAGTTTTGCCATTGTCTTGATTGACTTGTGACACGGTGCGTTGTCTTGATGAAACAAAATCTTTTCTTTGCCATATGCGGTCGTTTCTTTGCAATTTCGCCCTTCAAACGCTCCAATAACCCTATATAATATTCACTGTTGATGGTATTTCCTTTCTCAAGATAGTCGATGAATATTACACCACGCACATCCCAAAATACCGAAGCCATAACCTTTCTAGCCGATTGTTGTGCTTTCGGGAGCTTTGGACGAGGTTCACCAGTTGCTGTCCACTCAGATGACGATCGTTTTGATTCCAGAGTGAAGTGATGGATCCATGTTTCATCCATTGTCACATATCGATGCAAAAATTCCGGTTTGTTATGTTTAAACATGGCCAAACACTGCTCAGAATCATCAACGCGTTCTTGTTTTTGGTCAACAGTGAGCAAACGCGGCACCCACTTTGAACAGAGCTTTCTCATAGTCAAATGCTCATGCAATATAAAGCCAATACGTTCTTTTCATATCTTTACGATGTCAGCTACGCAACTTCACTTTTCGATCATTCAGAACGATTTTGTGGATTTTTTTGATGTTTTCTGGTGTTACCGCCTCATTTGGACGTCCACTGCGTTCTGCATCATCGGTGTCTCTACGACCACGTTTGAAGTCAGCAAACCAACGTTTTATTGTTGTTTCTGATGGAGCGGAGTTCCCATAACACTTTTCAAGCCACTGCTTCGCTTGAACGGTATTTTTTCCCATCAAGGAGCAGTGTAAAGTTAAAACACGAAATTGTTTTTGATCCATTGTTTTGAAAATAACAAAAGTAGCGTGACTCTTAGCACAATAACTCACAAACTAATGTATAGAATATCATGAAACTTTAACAGCTGTCTTTTGAAGGTCAGTACTAAGTGAGAGAAAGGTGACTGCAATAAAACTAGCGTCATCTATGTGTTAGGCCCGGGACTTTTCAGCCCATGTATTATTAACTACTACAAAGACTCTTTATGCACATAATATCTTATATGTGTAACACACATGCACAATTCTAAGAGTACAGTTAAGGGAAGATTCTTAGCGTTCCTCTTCAGGTACAATGCGTTCAACCGCAATCCCTAACACCTATCTATCGAAAAGTGATTAAATTTAAACTCCCTACTGCTAATCTTTAAGTGTAGTTCGTCAAACTTAATACACGTATAATATCAAATCCAGCTTGCCAAGAACTGCATACTTAAACAAATAAAACACGCCTGGTCGTTTATATTATGCATACAGAGCCAACTAATCTTCAATTTGAATAATTTGCTTTTGACAACGCTACGACAAATCTTCAGGGAGGGCAAATTCAATTTCTGTTTTAGAATTTAACATTAAATCCATGTCCACTTTCGAGTATACGATAAAGTCTGTATAACTCTTGAGACTAGTAGTTTCTCTAACTACACTGTGCCTGCCCGCTAATTTAATTTGCGGGTATCTCAGTTAAAGAGTATTTCGTTGAAGGTTTGCAACACGTAGTTAAATAGAACTCCTAGAGCTCCTGAAGCTAAGAGTTTTTAATAATATCGACTGCTAACTATGTAAACTAAGTTTTAGAGTATAGCAGGGGATTTCGTAATTGCAGATGATGCAAAACAGGCATAAATACCGCCTCTGGTAAATCAGTTTTTCTAGAAGCTAATGCACTGCTATAGCGTATGTGATTTTACAGTAAATTTGTAGTATTCATCGTAGCCAGATCGGTAAATCATTATTGTGAATCTTATTCAGTATACTATATACAATCAAAAGTAAGAATCATCATTGTTTGAATCTTATTCAGTACACTATATACAATCACAAGTAAGCAAGGACAGTGGATTGAAATTAAAAGTATTTTATAACAAGAACAACATTTCTGTAATTACAAATAGTTACTGCACAGACCTCTTTATTAAGTTTTAAATGTCGATGACAATACAGTACTAAAGGTGTTTTATTGCTTTAAGTTAATAGATTGACTTAAGACTATACAGCGAGCAATAACATGGAAAAAATAGAAAATGAAGTACCAAATACTTATAGTCAGTTACCTTAGCGTTATTGAGGTTATAGAACTTCATCTTGTCAATTCCAATTTAACATTTAGAAAACCATGCTTCTGTTTGGTATTAAAGTGTGTGTTATTGGTATTAATGCTTAATGTCAAGAGCTTTAAAATAATCAGTAAGACAACATCAAGTACAAGAACCACTTTCTTTATTTATGTGGTACCACAGAAGTCTTAGATACAGCTAGTCTAAAATTGATATTTGGAAGACTGACCTTATAGGAAAGAATATTTTTCTTGTGAGCAATTTTGTATAAGAAGGGGATTGTATTAAATCACAGAACTTGAACACTGTGTCACTTCACTATCTTCCTAACTACAACACTTCACTAAGCATTGGACGTACGCTTCGACAGATAACACATGGGCTGAAAAGTCCCGGACCTAACACATACATAGATGACGCTAGATTTATTGCAGTCACCTTTCTCTCACTTAGTACTGACCTTCAAAAGACAGCTGTTAAAGTTTCATGATATTCTATACATTAGTTTGTGAGTTATTGTGCTAAGAGTCACGCTACTTTTGTTATTTTCAAAACAATGGATCAAAAACAATTTCGTGTTTTAACTTTACACTGCTCCTTGATGGGAAAAAATACCGTTCAAGCGAAGCAGTGGCTTGAAAAGTGTTATGGGAACTCCGCTCCATCAGAAACAACAATAAAACGTTGGTTTGCTGACTTCAAACGTGGTCGTAGAGACACCGATGATGCAGAACGTAGTGGACGTCCAAATGATGGGGTAACACCAGAAAACATCAAAAAAATCCACAAAATTGTTTTGAATGATCGAAAAGTGAAGTTGCGTGAGTTAGCTGACATCGTAAAGATATCAAAAGAACGTATTGGCTTTATATTGCATGAGCATTTGACTATGAGAAAGCTCTGTTCAAAGTGGGTGCCGCGTTTGCTCACTGTTGACCAAAAACAAGAACGTGTTGCTGATTCTGAGCAGTATTTGGCCATGTTTAAATGTAACAAACCGGAATTTTTGCGTCGATATGTGACAATGGATGAAACATGGATCCATCACTTCACTCCGGAATTAAAACGATCGTCATCTGACTGGGCAGCAACTGGTGAACCTTGTCCAAAGCGCCCGAAAGCACAAAAATCGGCTAGAAAGGTTATGGTCTCGGTATTTTGGCATGTGCGTGGTGTAATATTCATCGACTATCTTGAGAAAGGAAATACCATCAACAGTGAATATTATATAGCGTTATTGGAGCGTTTGAAGGCCGAAATTGCAAAGAAACGACCGCATATGGCAAAGAAAAAAATTTTGTTTCATCAAGACAACGCACCGTGTCACAAGTCAATCAAAACAATGGCAAAACTACATGAATTGAACTTCGAATTGCTCCCACATCCACCGTATTCGCCAGATTTGGCTCCCAGCGACTACTGGCTGTTCGCAGACCTCAAAAAAATGCTCGCCGGTAAGAAATTTCGCACGATTGAAGAGTTTATCGCTGAAACTGAGGCCTATTTTGAGGCAAAAGATAAATCGTTCTACAAAAGTGGTTTCGAAATGTTAAAGCGGCGCTGGAATGATTGCGTTGCTCTTGATGGAGATTACGTTGATGAATAAAGCTAATTTTGAACCAAAAAAACCGTGTTATCTTTGTTAGGCCCGGGACTTTTCAGCGCATGTGTTAAGCTATCACCTTCAGCAATAATACTAAACCAAAAAACTAAACTGAAGCTGTAACGGCTGGAATTTCGAGGGTCTAAATCTGTATACACCAAAATGTATTTGGTTGTTGTTTAATAAATATTGTTGTTTGCATTTCTAATTAACTTTATATTTTTAACATATGTAGGGCGACACTAGATTTATCAAACTCTCTGAATTGAAGACGAGCTAAATGCTGTTTGTATCTAGTTTTAATAGATCTTTTTGCCTGTCCACGAAATTGTTAAAATTGATATCACTTCCGGTGAAGAAATCGACGTGGTTTTTGTAATAACAGCCGTTCTTTAAAAGTTAGCATGAAGGGAGGAGACTAGGATCTTGTTGTATACTGAATTAAATGAATAGAGAGTAAGTCAACAAGCACAGAATAACTTATTATAGTGGCAAGAACAGTAGGTAGGAAGGGAAATCTCTGAATTTAAATTTTCTTCGATTGTTGCAAAATAGCATAATATTTAGTGCAAATGCTAATAAAACACAAAACTGACCAAACATGCCATAATCTACTAGGAAGTCCATATGCAACTGAATGCAAATGCTGGGTGGTATAGTTTGATTTATGATATAACGATTTAATTACAGAATTAAGACTACTGAATCGATTGCAGCCAAGCACCTGAGTGTCATAAATACAACAAAAATTGCGTAAATAGGCTGTACTTCATCGAATCGTAGTATGAACTATTTACCAATACATATAAATAGTTTAAAGTAAATAATTAATAATTTAATCCTGTTTCAATAAAGAAAATGTGTATATTAAATAGTTGTATTTTGTAAATAATAATAGTAGTAGCGGTTTATTTGATTATACAAATGTTACAAAGAAATAATAAAACAAAACAAATTTAGTTCAGTAAAATACCAAATAAAAGTGAATCTAAAACAAGTGTAAGTATCTGTATTATCTAAAGGTTCAGGATCCGCTACGAATAAATACTGGCTGTTCTGTCCTCTGAACACTCAGCAGAAAAAAAATGTAATGAAACAAAATATAATTAAGTTGAGTACAGTTGCCGCACTAGAATGTCGTCAAAAGGATGCAAATAAGTTTAAGAATAATGATTTACTTAAAATCATAGTATACATGGCAGCTAGTTTGCTAAAATTAACAAGTACTTCCAGATTTATAACTTTATTCAATCTTTTGAGATTGACTAATAAATATGTCACGTATGAAGCAAAATCGCGCCTATAATTATAAAAGAATACCTAATGTGTATAATACTATAATTGAATAATATAATTTTTTTTTGTGCACATAGATAATCAAAAACAACAGCAAACTATGTAGATAATTCTATTATACGACAGTGTGAAATACTTTAAGTAGTACAAACCAATTATAGAGGAAATAGATGGGTGCCAATCTCAAGAATCAATACCATTTCCGCAACAAATTTACATAACAAAAGCAAAATAGCAACTCTGTGTTTTTTAGCAATTCCCCAACAAACCGAAAACACTTCGTTCTCATCTAGTGTTCTTGTTCCTTTTTGGCAACTTTTTGTTTCAATTTCAATTTGCACGATGTAAACAAATGGCGAATATAGAAAACATGATAAAAATTTATACCTTGAAAGGTACAGAGATATGTATATCTACAAAAAAAATCTGACATACCGCATCAAAGGAAATAAACATCATACATGTTTGCCGTGTTTGAAAGTTTCAATGATATAGAAAAATTAACCTCTGTTGTGGACGGTACAAAGAAAAAAACCGAAATTGAAACATTTACTTTACGATTGTTGACATTTTATCTTTTGCCAATGTGGACACACGCTTTCATTTTGTTTTGTTTCGCGGCAACTTACCTTTACTTGTCTTCTCGTTTTATCACGTGCCATTTGTATATACTCCGCATTAATTGAAAGTAATAAAATAGGCGAATAAATAATATCGAAGTAGTCTATGCGTGCAGGATCGTATTTTGATTGCCTGTACTAATAAAATAGCTTTCTTCACTTGAAAAAATATACCTCGCACAATTTTTTTTTAATATAGTCAAATAATAATGGTTCTACATCGAGAGAACCTTATTTTTAATTTAGTGTATGCTATATGCTTCTGAATGTAAGTTACTGTAGTTTTCGGGCTGAATACAGAACATGGAAGGGTAGCGCAACTTGGTGGAGTATTTGTAATGCAAGTTATATAAAGCATTTAATACCTCGTAATCCCAGGTTGTCCACCTTAACAATGCAAAAGTATTGATTTAATTTATAATACAGGTGTTCGTATCAGAGCAAATTTGAAAATAACTTTTTTTAGTTTTTTGGAACAATACTGAGGTAAGTACTATATATAGTATTGTACAACAAAAACCATTATTCTTGTTTAGTTTTGTTTTAAGCCAAAAATTTATGATGCCAATTAAAATATAAAGCGTTTATAATTGTACACAGAAATACATATAAGCGATATTTTCGATGAGAGGTTATATTGCAGGATTTTTTTCTATCACCTCATAATCATCCAACAATGCCACGAGTTACCGCACACGATATTAATTTTAAACAAGGGTTACAGAAACATCTGCGAACGTATCAATGGTCAATTACTTTCTGCGCCAGCCTTTACCCTTGCTTTTAAGACCTTTGTTATATATATATATATATATATATATATATATATATACATATATATATATATGTGCGTAATGCTTCCACTGGGATACCTTTTACTGTATTTCATAATGCTTATGTCATAATTTTAAACTACGTGTAGCTATATGCTTACATTCAAATAAGGTAATAACTTAATGCAGATTTTCACGTGTACAGCACCAAAAGTAAAGAGAAAACATTTCGGCCCAAAACAACCTTACAGCTAACAAGCAATGGCCCAAACAGTATCTACAATAAAATATCAAAGTATTGATACAAAAGTGATACGTAGCTCCTTTAGGCGGACCTGAATATTGTATTTAAAGGAGTTTAATTTTTTATTCACTCAATGAGATGCTTTCCCACGAAAATTAAACTTATTCTCCTTATTTATGTATGTATTATTTATTTATTTATTTGCTTGCGCGGTAGTTAGTAATATAATATTTCTTCTACCTAGGTTTCAAAAGTGATTTTAACTCACAGAGTCCGGTGATCTACCTGTGAAGGCGCTCTCCCGGCAAAGATGTGTGTTCAAATCCAACCAGAACTGACTTCTTCAGAAAACCATTATTAAATACGTTGGTAATTACAAAAGAATAATTTATCATTACGTATCCAACGAAAGTAACGTTAATGTAGGGTTAATTTTTATTTTTCAGCAACGTAACCCCTTAAACGGATACATTTTCCCCAACATCGCTTAAGTTTTTATATGCTTTCGCAGAAAATTAGTTATTCATTGCTGGCAAATTTCTTATCCGAAATAATTTCGAATTATATATAGATGAAAGTCAGGACTGGTAACTCAATATCTGACTGTTAGTTATTGGGTCCCGGAGTTGAGGTTTTCCTTGCTTTTCTGTAGTGTTCGTCACTCCAAGGCCAATACTCAAAACAAATATCTACAAATGCAGACTTAATAATAAGTCACGACTGACCAATACCCATGCAATTAACAAAAGCCGCTGGAAGTTGTGAAGGTAAAGATTATTATAAAGTTAGAGAGTATTAAATCTGGGCAACACATAAGAAGAAGGTCACAAATCAAAGTTTATTTCACCTAATTTTCACTCAATAACTCTAGCCATTCTGAGGTATTTTTGGCAAATTGTTGTCTTTAAATGAATTAAAATATGAGAGCAAAATTCAAAATTTGTAGTTGAAATACAATATGTAGACCCCTTGCCCATATTTTCGGCTGTCGATGGATTCGAAAGCGTAATGGTACATCCAGATATCATATATTATAAGTCGTCGTAGAAAATTAAGGTTGTTTTGCTTAGACTTCATAGAGAGCTGATAATGAACTTTTATTTATTTATTTCATTTTCTAATGAACGCCTATTCAGCTAAGTGAGTATTTAAAAAAAATCATCAGCCTGATCATTTCTGGTATCATAGTAGACTTTTCTTGTCTACTGCAAACGTTACCTTTAAAATCTTTTTACCTCGATTTAGTTCATTTCACCAGTTTAGCATAGTTGTGTACAAACGACAAGATCGACCTAATATATTTTTTATTTCGCTTGAATTTCGATAAATGACGTCCTTTTGTTTGAATTATATTTTATAGTAAGGCGATGCTCGGAATTGCTTTTTTCTATCAAAAATCTTCGAAACGGGTGTGCCGAATAAATTATTCAGTTTACATAGTACGGAGGGTGTCAGTACTATGGTACTACTCTATAGTCTTAACTTATCAGTGGCGAGGAAACAGGTCTGTTAAATATTGGTAGCCTTTATATAGATTTCAGGTGTTAGACATTCAGAACTAAGTATATGGACCAGTGAAACTAACAATCATAATATTTGCATGTTTGGAGTCGAAGTATGTTGTGTGAATAATTTTAATAACAGCAACTATTAGTATTATTATTATTTAACATTTCACCCTATAAGTCGCATGACAACTTATATATAGATATTAACTAACTCCTTCAGTATCAGATTCGAAAACTAACTACGCACACACTGATAATTTTCTTACAGGACTAATATGAAAAAGGAGATGAGCTGTTACAAAATACAAAGAAATAACTTGTACATCCTATTGGTATATAGATATGTCAGACTTTCGCGGCCGTTTGTCACAGTCGTAACGATTGTTGGGTTCCGCCGTCTTACTAGGTTTTTTGTCCCTCCTTGGTATATAGTTTGAATTTATTAATTGATATTAGAAAATACACTAAATATTCAAAAAGTGTAGCATTTGAAACCTTAAGGTCTAAACTGCTCGCAGACTGTTAGTAGTATACGGAGGGTACAATTAAGAACAAAAGTGTCTATACTACAAAAAGCGGCAAAGAATATATCAGAAATCTAGTTATGAAAATATGCACGATTAAACAATTGCCAACATTTTTACATAAAGTAGTTAAGTCTGTTTTTGGCCAATACGCACTAGTATTTTTAAAATACGTTCAGACATCCGACAGACCATCAAGGTTAGGACGACAATTGTATGATCTTTCGTTATTTGTTTACACTATCTTCCAATACTAGTTGTTATTTACAGATCATCATTGTTCTGCTTACTTCTTTACTTTGGATATCACACGTAGTTTAAAATTATGACATAAGCATTATGAAATACAGTAAAAGGTATCCCAGTGGAAGCATTACGCACATACATATATATATATATATATATATATATATATATATATGTGTGTGTCTGTGAGTTAAAATCACTTTTGAAACCTAGATAGAAGAAATATTACATTACTAACTACCGCGCAAGCAAATAAATAAATAAATAATACATACATAAATAAGGAGAACAAGTTTAATTTTCGTGGAAAAGCATCTCATTGAGTGAATAAAAAATTAAACTCCTTCAAATACAATATTCAGGTCCGCCTAAAGGAGCTACGTATCACTTTTGTATCAGTACTTTGATATTTTATTGTAAATACCGATAGTAAGACTGTTTGGGCCATTGCTTGTTAGCTGTAAGGTTGTTTTGGGCCGATGTGTTTTCTCTTTACTTTTGGTGCTGTACACGTGAAAATCTGCATTAAGTTATTTCCTTATTTGAATGTAAGCATATAGCCACATACCTTAACAATATATAAACATGCCAAAGCGAGAACACCTAGACACTAGAACATAGATGTCGTATACAGCCGTAGATTATGCACCAACAATTGGCCTTAATCCCCTCCTTTGTGCGATAAAAACTTGCTTGATAGCTAGCGATGAACCACATATTACGATCCCGTAGCACAATCGAGCCTGGATGGCCTAAATATGTTTGAAAGCGATCTTTGCCGTAGGTTTCTCAGGTCTGAGGTCGTCTTGAAGAAAGTTTCTTAAGAATTTCACGCTACTGTCGTACCTTAACGAGTGTTCGGATAACCGTAAACTATGCTCATCTGCATGCCTCTGTCTGGTATGAAATAATAAATTCATACCGTTTAATTTTGTTTTTCCAGTGCTCAAAGAAAATTTGTTATATAAAGACCAGGTATATAGGTTAATATATCATATGTTGAGGATAATCAACACAGTTTATGCTTAACATCACCTGTGTATTAATGCTAATGCAGTAATTTACCAAAAATTACTCCTTAGTGAAGTAAAGTCATACTAAGAAGTGATACACAGGACGTCTCTGAAGTTGTATGGAACGGATGACCCTATTTGCTAAGTAGACAGTCATTAAAGAAAATCGGGCGCTACCTGAAGACAACTCCAGTTTTGATTACATGTTTGCGGATTAATTTCACTGGCGTCTTATTTCTTCAAGCGATGCCATGTCAGCAATCGTATAGAACACATTCACATATTGTCCATTCATGAAATCTATTGCTGAAATTGGTGCACGTTATTAATTCTATTTCGTTCGTGAAGAATTTCAGGTGACTTTTAAATAAAATCAACTACATTTAAACTGAGTTTAAAAGCATAATTTCAAAATAAACCCTAGAATACTGAAATAGCAACAACTACGTTAAAATAGTCAAGTAAATCTGCAACAGTAAAAATAGAAAGCAAGAGTAACACTGCGATAGATACACCAATTTAGTGACCTATAGCTACACTTAATTACTATTACATCGAAAACTGAAGTAATATCGTATGGCAATGACCTAGACATTCAAGAAATATATTTATTCCATTGCGGTTACTGCTCCAATGCGGTGTTGTGAATTCTGCATATTACTTCCTCTGCCGTAAGCTAAATATTTAGTGGAAATGAGTCTTCACAAAAGCAAAATTAAAGTGATAAGTACAAAAAAAGTAAACACGAAAGCACTGTATACTAGAATAGTAACAACTAATTAATATAAACAGTGAAACTTAGAACAGTTAAGATAGAAAAATGAGAATAATACCCTATCCACGACCTACTTATAACAGGAGCAATAACATACTATTACTTGGCCCTGGCATCTGCGCTAAAAGGTAAGTTGGCAATACACGAAAACGATGCTATGATATGGTGATACTGTGCTATAATTGCAGTTCTAAAAATTGTAGATTTTATATAAAAAATTAGTCTGATAACTATATAACTATTTTTTTCTCAAAATGATGTTTTCCATTCGCAAACATTAGCCCAATTGCAGGAACGCCTTGCGTAGCCGCTTATCTAAAAACTCAACTCGAAATTTCAAACTTCCAGTGTTTGATTGTTTTAGTATCAAATTTGAAAGGTACCGGGGGAAATGATGGCACTTGGGTTATGTAGTCTTTCTTGTGGAGCTCTAATATTAAAACTTTCTCTTATTGTTAGATGTCTTACACTGATTAAAGTTAATTAACGCTAATTAACTTTAATCAGTGTAATACATTTACATATAGATGTAAAATATAATAAATAAATAAAATAAAATATATGCACTTTGCATATAATCCGATTTCTAGTTATCACTTAAGTCCAAGCCGACAAAAATCTCGTGACACTAGTGAGTAATTCTACTCACATTGTAGGTTCACCTCTCCTATCAATAACTGTCTTAGGTATTCAGTGGAGTAACGGCTATAACCCGGTTCTTTTGCCAATTCGTAATTTTCACGAGATTGTTGTCTGATTGTAGCTATTTCTGTGACATATGACTATAGGTGTAAGGTGAAAGAATATGTTCCCAAAGAGGCTATTCTATTTGCAATTACTTATTTCGTGAGAAGGTAATAATTTGTTTTAGTTAGCGGGAATAACTTTCGCGACAGTTCTAGTACGCAATTGAATAATAATAATATTCAAACGTATAGGATCAAAGTCACATTGAGGGCAAAAGTGAAATTGAAAACTCATTCTTGATAAAATAACATTATTCAAAGTGAAGCATGCGATGGGGTTTGTTTTTAATTAAAATACTCGACGAATAACGTTTTCCGCTCGCTGAAATGTATAGGTAGGTATTCATATATCGGGCACTAAGGGGGCATTCCATTTTCCGCCGAAACAGCGCGCTATATGCTCTATAGCGTATGCGATTTAACGCACATCATCCGAACACGCACTTTCAAAATGGACATCAGCCAAATATGTTAGTTCACTCCCTTCGCTTTGTTTCCTCAGACGTACTTTTAAATGTAATGTTTCTGAAAGATAATAATATGAAATTACTTTGCCCTTCTTTTGCTATTAACACGCACCATCCTCTCATTTATAAATCCCAAGTCGCACACTTATACTTTACAGAGACGGATATATAATAAAACGGCGTTTAATTAAAATGCACATTCCTTTGAACATTCTGAAAAATGAATTAACAGACATTATATACATATATAGTGTTCCCAAGGTTATTAAGAGAATTAGAATTTTTTCGCGTCATCTATATTTACCACATATGATTTGAACAGATATGCCATAATTGAAAAATAATATTACTGGACAGTTTAATAATTGCGCATATGTGGGTGTGCAAGTTTTAATTTGGTTAGGCAGTGAAAACTTTCTCCTTGATTAACCTAATTCGCGGAAATCCTCTTGGTAGCTTTCAATTTATTCATTTTCCTCTTCAATATTTTTTAATATCGACAAACTTAATTACATTAATATTGTTAGAAGTATTAGAAAATCTAAGCTTCGCTACGGCGAATGTGTAAAGTGTCGAATTCTGTTCATGTTCCACGTTATATTTTTATAAATATCTGGTGTCCTTCACTTGACTCTTTCTTTTATATAACGGAAAGGTGGAGTGGTACAGAGTGATGTTCAGTGATGAATCTTGATTTTGTATAGGGATCACGATGGCCCGCCCAATTAGGGTCAGGCGAAGGCGTGGAGAACGTCCTTATACTCAATTTTCAGTTAAAAGACGTGCGCACCGAGCCGTGGGATTTACGGTGTAAGCTCTTAACATATATAGAAGTGGGTTTGAGTTGGTATTTATCCGAAGCATCATGAAACCCAACAGTATAATGTAGTGAAATCCCATATTCTTCCATACTTTCCGCAGCTCAAAAACTCGCCTTTCTAGCAGAATAATGTCACTCCTCATGTAAGAGGAACTTCTACAAGAGAGTTCGGAAAGTACCCTGTCAGTATTTTCCTATGGCGGTTAGGATCTTCCACTTCCAATAGAACATGTATAGGACACTTCGGAGAGAAAACTAAGGAACCTAACGAATACTCTGCAAACAGTGGAAGCTTTTCGGCAGGAATTGCAGGTTGTGTGGGACTCCATATATCGACCATCGGGGATCAATGCCATGTAAAATGAGGAAGTGTGAAATTAATAGAGGGACCCAATACGTTATTAATAAAAACAAAATTAAATTATGGGAATCTTTTTTGTTCTTTTTATTTGAAATTATAATCAATTATTATCTTTGAGTTAGGCGTTTCTGCCAAGTTTGATCAAAACATTTGTACCCGTTCTTGGGATTGCAATTTCCATGTTATGCAGCACATACACCATTTGTGCAATATTAAACGGCCTTTTCTGGAATTAGCCCGTGTTATACTGGTTGTTTTTAGTATGGTACGATCAAATCCCTCTGGCCATAGAAGCCTATGTATGCATATGTATATTTGCATTCTAATTAAGACTGGTGTATGTTAATGTTGCATTTGCAAAGAAATTTCGGCTCTTTGAGTAACACATTTTAATGTTAAAGTTACACTTGTCGAGATTAGCTTTTATTCTTGCCAATAGTCTTATCAATATTTTTAGAGAACTTCATTATATAATACATATTTCAATTGTTTTTATTTAGTGTTACATTGCAGATGCAAATTATTTTTGTTGTATATCAAGCACAAGAAAGTATCATTCTATTAAACGCTCAGACTAATGTAAGTGATTAATTGAAACGGTGCTATCTAAGGTTTCTGTGCATGTGCAAAAATATGTTAAAGAGTTGTAATGTGTATCGATTTTACACCGATTTTTATCGTATCAACCAGTAATTCCAGTATTGGTGTATGTAATAGAAATGACAAGCATTGGTATTGTACGTGCATTATATACTAAAGACACATCATATAATAGTTAGTGAAAAAAAATGGCTTGTGAGCTACAAGCTAATTAGAAACACAAATAAAGACTACATACATTCTTAACCAGGAATGCAGTAATGCCAGGGTTGATAAACATCATGAGCTTTTCAAAAGAAGTCATGATTTCTTTTGAAAAATTAAAAATCATTTTCATAAGAAATTAACCAATAGTACTGTGTGAAAATATCTTATTTTATTGTTAACAAAAAATGGTGAGAGAATATTGTGCCAGAATCTGAAATTGATAAAAAGCTGACACGATATTTGTTTGTGGAAACCAATGAAAACCTTCCGTCGACGTATTGAAACACATCAAAACTTGCATTAGGCCGTATAAAAGTCATATTTTGACGAGTGTGTTTCTCATCTTTTTCGATCTAAATCAATAAAAGTGTACGCGCGGCGTTTAAAATGAGCAAATAGTATTTGGTTATGTTTTGTTAAATACTCTAATGGTTTTCGCAGCCACTTCGACATTATTTTCTAATGTTGGTAGCGTGTTAATCGCTTCATATTCAGAGAACATTTTAGCTTTGCTTACCCTTCAGTATAAAATTATTTTTGAAATTTTCCAAATTTTGGAAAAGATTTATTGTTTGAAGTAATGTTTCATCGATAACGGAAAATGAATTGATAAGCAGGCTTGGAACGGTATTACCTGTGCTTGTTTTGTTTTCCTTTTCGGTAGTTACACCTTTCAATTTGAACATAGAAGCAGCAACTCATTAGACGATGCAACATTATCACAGATTGTATTAGAATTCTAGGCCTGTTAGAATACGTTGATGCACCCACGCATTTCTTCTATGAAATAGTTAATAAGAACCTACTCCAACTTATTCACTTTCAGATGGATCAACAATAATTAAAATTGTATTACTAATCCAGGCTTATTTAAGATTGATTATAAATCTTTATTTCTGTTTTACAATTACTAGTAAGCTGGCGTGAGCGCTAGCCCTGTAATACGTAGTTGGTATGTGCAATACGTATTTATTTGTCAATAGTATTCATTGTACTGTAATAATCTAATACGACTAACTTTTAATTCAAAATATGTTTCTTCAATTTTCTTGCTTCAACTACGATCATCACAGTTTTATCTAAAAAATAATGCGTTTTCCTTCATTGCTAATTTACATTTATAAGGTGATGTGATATATCATCAATCTTATTTTTTATCTTCTAATATTATGCTGTAAATTTCATCAGCGGTGTAACGATAAAAAAAAAACAATCATATCGAAATAGGTTTTGCAATAAATAATAATTTGCATATATACTCTTACTTCAGTGTAGCTAATTCCATCCGCTCCAGTTTATTACGGTCTAGATACAGAAACTGCAAAACAACACGAAATCCCCTTAGGCATGGAAAGAAACGTGAAAGTGCGCCCAAAGTACATGCCGCTTAAAAAACTCGTAAGAAGGAATCCATTCCATTACTTTTATTTTTATCGAGAGACATTAAACGAGCAAAAGATAGTCGTGGAATTATACATATTCAATGGAAAATTTGATCAGAAAAAAGTACCTAGATAGATTTTATTGTCAACGAAACCTTTCTTATCTCGTTATGACCAACATAAAATGTCAACTGGATCATCCGATACTGATATTAATGCACGAAACCGACCACTAAAACGTACGAATCCATTGAAAAATCAGATAAGCTTCATCGAATGCTTACAAGAAACGAAAAATTGATTTATTTATGGTATAGATATCATGTTTATACATTCTCGTGTTATTGTATCAAGAAAAACAGAAACCTGATATATATAATATATGTATATACATATATATATATATATACATATATTAAACATTTGTTTAAATTAAATAAGAAGACGGTAACAACTGCAGCAGCAAAACGTAGAAATTGATAAGATGAGATTTTTTAGTAAATTCAAACGATAACGTCTGAACCAATGGGAAGTTAAAAAGGACGCACAACTAAAACAGACCTTTTTGCATTTATCACAGATCCTATTGCAGAACCAACAATTTATGGTTGAGGCAAAGAATTGCAACGAAAAAATAAATGAAATTGATAGTAACATAGTGCATGTTTTTCTTAAAATTATGCAAAAAATGCGTGAGAATAATAGTCTAAGTTAATAAAGTAAAGCTTAAATCTAAAATTACCAATTTCATTTATTCTGAACTTTTAAATCAAAAACTGGCTGTGAGTACCTTTTAAATTTATTATATGTTGTCTCTAAGCTACTATTAGATGGACGTAAATTGTTATAGATTCTTGTAGCCGATGTTCTCAAGAGTGCTGATGGATAACTCATATGACAGCTGAATTATTATTATTGTCAATAAAATCAATTCATCATGGAAATCGCCAGGAATAAGTGTCAAAGAAAATGAGTAGTTGCAGTCTACAAATTAAGGTTTAGATGCCCTGAGGTTTATATGTGAACCCTTTGTGGGGCAATAGCGATTTACTCAGCTTATGTAAATGGTTGTATTTGTGATATTCTTCATGACGTTCTACTAATTCAAGTGTTAGGCGGTCTATTATTCGGTCAATTCTGACTTACCCTGAAGACGACGGAAAATCATTTGCTGAAACTCCCAAATTAGTCGAAGTAATAGACGATCGATACCATCCGTCCAACACTTCACAATTTATATAAATGGGATACTACCACATCTTCTCCCATGGTATAATGACTTCCTAGTAAACATAATGTCGCAATTCAAAAAATAAGTAGTTGTTAAATAAGTCTCTTGCTCTACAGTAGGTTTTTGAAATTTAATAAAATTACAAGCAGCAAAGAGCAAAATTTCTGTCGGCCTTCTGCTAAATGAAACTTTCTCAGTGTTCTTGGTTTGCCTTTATCACCAAACCAGTTTCATGCCGACTTAGTGAAAGAATTGTCTTTTAGGCGAGGAGAATCAACCATATAATTAGCAATACATTAGACACAAGTGACGTTATAAGTTATTGAAGATCAAAGTATTTTTTTCATATTACTTAATTTGATTTTTTATAGTAGTCTCAATTTTTTCTATATGTGTTCGAAAAAAGAATACAATAGATGAAAACGGAAATAATATTTAAAAATGAATAAATGTACCTACATGAAATCAACTACATGGGAAGGTTGGATGAGAAGCAGCGGCAAAAACATCACACACAACTTACGTAAAGGAAGGAGACATACACTACTGGCCATAAGTGTTTACGCACCTGCGTAATTGGAGATTATTCAAAGAAGCTATTTTTTATCCCTATCAAAATATTTGTATTATTAAACGATAAGTACGAGATAGATTGTGATTTCTCTATGTGTCTGTAATGAGGCGACTGGAATTAAGATATTCAAAATTTTTCTTTTTTGCGGATCGGGCACGTTCAGGTAGCCGGATTAAATAAGGTGCAGTGTTTTGGAAATGTTTATCACGGCCGTCATAAAATATGAAAACAAATGACACGAACATTTTAATACAATGAAAACTTTAGTTTGCATTCAACTTTCGTATTGCAGGCAGTGAATACTCAAAAATTTCTGCAAAATGTTTTAAAACAACGAGCAACGGTAAAGTAATATTGGCAAGAAAGCAATTATCTATGGAAATGCGTGCTCAAATAGTAACATATCACGAAATTACAAAAGTAAACTGTAGAACTATGAAAGTTAAAAGTCTCAATAGCGACCTAGACAGCCAAAAATAACAACACCAGCAGATTATGGCGCAATTGTAATCAGTAGTAAACGAAATAGAGAAAATACAGCGCCAGAAATTGCTGCCGAAGTGAATATTTCGCATCCAAAACCAGTTAGCGGCACTACGATAAAAAGGCGTATACGCCAAACGGGTTTCTATGGAAGAATTACTATGCGGAAAGGCTTATTACACAAAGCAAACAAAGCTAAATGGTTAGCCTGCACGAGAGAACACAAAGACTGGACGTTGGAAGATTGGAAGAAAGTGTTCTCGACCGATAATTGTAAATGTATCATCTTTGACTCAGACGGAGGAACATTTATCCGTAGATCGAAAGGAGAACGAGTATTTGAATCCTGTGTTACACCGACAATAAAACATCAGGATCAGTCATGATTTGTGGTTATCTTGGCGGTACTTCTACGGGTGATTTGATCAGCACATTTAGAAAAGCGGGAGTGCCATCTCATTTGGAATATGATTAATCGAAGAAATAGAAATTGGAATAATTGGAACACGAAGAGAAAGTTGTTGCTATGAAGTGGTCGCTTCATAGTCGAGGTCTCAATCTTATCGAGCGTTTATGGGCGGAACTCGATTGACAGGTTAAAAATCAAAAATTGTTTACAATGTTGTTTATTGTACTTGGTTTTCTACTATTACCCTGACAAAATATGTACAAATTTCACATTGTAGTACTAAACAACTAGTTTCAAACCTGGGCGTGTTTTTCAACTTTTGCCATTATGTATTACAGCCCTACAACGAAAGTCATTTGGTTCAATACAGACCTTCTTTGAAAGGACCTTTCCTTAAGTTGCATGAATTTATTTTTGTTAGTAGTAGTAAATACGTAAAATTATAAAATTGTTACTACTACTAAAATATTGAATAAATTAAGACAATATCAAGGTTGTGCGAAGCTGTTAACTACTAACTAGATCCTATGTTTTTACTGAAACTAGAATTACCTTTTACTGATCATTTATACATCTTTACAACGAAGCGGCATCATAAATACTTGTAGGAGGTTCTCGACATTGAGGATGACCTTAATATCGATATTAACAACCATTCACATTTAACAAAAAAAAAGAGTTTTCAAAGGCATGTATATCAATTTCGTATTATCGTGCTTCTTCTTAGTTATTACATAGAAGTGATTAATGCGAGAAAAATTGATGTGAAACTGTACCCATTCACCCATTTGAAGAGCTTAGAAGCGCATTAATCTGCTTTCAACTCATTCAAAGCTTTCTGTTGGGCGTTACACCTTACATGCATTATACGTACGGATTTAATCTTTTTATTTATCACTTCTTTAATAAAATTCTATTTTCATTATACGCAGTATATTTCCTTCTTTACGAGCTTGTCATGTTAATACCGCACCATTTTATTATCCTACGTTTATACTTTTGCTTTTCACTGCATTTTTATATCTCTTTAACGCGTACCGTACGCGCTGGAATAAACTTTTACGTTTACTTTAAAATAGTAAACAAATACCTTGATGTGGCTTAATCGAAGTTTATCTTTCGAAGATATCGGTTATCACTACATAAATTGAAAGTATAATGCGTAGGCAACCTCTACGTTCTCGTTAGAGGCCAAAAACATCTACCTAGAACTTCAAAATAGGATCTGGAAATTATTGACAAACCATACTAGATTATGTGTTTTCGTTTATTGTGTTGCTGTGGTGTAAACACATGTAACTCGTCCGTATTACCTCATAGGTGTTTATACGCACATATGCGTGTATCAACACCTAAACAACTTCGTCTATTAATTTAGTGTGATCAACACTACACAGAAATAATGCTGGCATTATGCGAACACCCTTTCGTATCCTAAAATTAGGTGTGCTATAAGCTAGGTCGCCCATGTTTCAAAGTATAGGTCCTACGGTGTATAGCCCTTTTTTATTAGCTTATACGGATTCGTATATAAGTATCTTTTTTTGGAACTTGGAGCGTTGCCAAGTTATTTGGCTAAAGTAATAAATTTGTTTTATTTATCGTTTCAGTCATTTGTCAAATTCGGTTCAGCGTTTATTGCTTTATTTCCTTTGTATTTTTCCATTTATACTTTGCTAGGAATACGAATGTTTTCAAAGCAGTTGAAGATACTAGCAAACCACTAGAGCATGACAATGAAATTGTGTATTCAATTCGAAAAGGAAAGCATTATGAACGTACACAAATCCCTATCAGGTGTAAAGACAACAGTTTCTTACTACGAAATATTCCATCCATATTAGATACGATACTATGTATTGTAAGTAACAAAGAAGATGCACCTAACTTCCAACACAGATTAAAAGCTATATTAAGCATAATACTCTTCATTTAAAGTAAATGAAGTACTTATCCTTATCGCACTCTGCTAAAAACTTATAAAAGTATGTTAATCATGTAAACAAAGATCAAATAAGTGTCAACCGGAGTGACAGTGTGCTATACTTTGGAGTTTTTTTTTATGCCATATTCCCTTTGATATCAGTTGAATTGGACAGAATTTCCAAGACAATATAGGAATTTTAGTCACAATAGAAGGAAGGGAGGAATTATGTTCTGTAGCAACAACTCACCCCGTTTGTTGAGGCGACTAAGTTCCACATCTGGTTTCTCTTTGAAAAGATTTTAGGAAGGTTTTATTGTTACTAGTCATGCTACAGACTTTAAACGTATAGATTTATTATGTTGGAAACTGTTTAAGAAAAGGATAAAAACAAAAAAAAGATAAAAAGCGGTTCTATGGTTTATATTTGAAACCACTTGTTATAAACTTGTAAAACTTCAATATAATAAAAACTACCATTATTGGTTGTGAATGATTTGAATCGCTATGTTGATGAAAAGATTACAGAAAACAAAAGATTTACCGTTTCACATTTCTCAACTATTTTTTTACTAATTCCAGGCTTACTACTTCATGGAACTGTGTCTAAAAAACTGAATTTTTTAAATCCTTGTGATCATTAAGTACTCAAAACTGTTTCGAGGCAGCATATATTGGAACGTTATCTAAGTTCATTTGATTCTTTGACAGTGCAGCACGAATGGCGGTGCCTTTCTAAGTCGTATAGTCACGCAATTCTATGGAGGCGATGAGAAGGAAGAAGTTGTTACAACATCGTTGGTGGCGTCCTCCTATCAAGACGGGATATAGATAGACATATGATACGCTATGACAAATGCCACGACAAACGGTGCCAACTACTAATCACATAGAAAAACAGATTAAGGTGTTTTTATTGTGTTCTGGAATTTATTTTCGGGACATACCTCCTATATACATCGGTACAGATATTTCTGCGAATAAGACATGTCCAGCAAGCTCGATTGGCAAGTCGTATATAAAACTGGTTAAAACAAAAGGCCCTAGCGCAGGGCTTTGTGATATCTCACAATTTATGCTATAACAACTAACATATTTCATATCTAAACTATTAAAACATAATTTGTTTGAGTACGATGTAAATTAAGTAGAATACATATTTAGACGACATAACCTTCTTATTACAAGCGCCCAACATATGTATATATGTACATACATAGGTATTTTATCATATCTAACATGTACTAATAAATCCCTTTTTGTGACAAACATTCCGCAATTCCATCGACTGTTCGTCCGAGATGCATAAAATTTAATTAACATGGTAGGAACGTAATCCTTTAACGTCTATATAGAAAACGAATAATTTAGCATAAATTTAAATAATTAATAAAACGCAGAACGCATTTTTTACGTGTCCATATTCGTGCAATTCAACGAACTGAAGAAGTAGTTGGAGCGGTCGCTTGGACAACGATATAATTGATGTTGTCTAGTCAGTTAGGCGGGGACGTAGCGGTTGTGTCTGTCGTGCATAAACATCTAATGACACCTAATGCTCTCAGTCGATCCGTATATAAATCAAATTCAATTAAGGTGGTAGGTACGCAAATCTCTTCGTGTATGGTGATGTATGCGCAGCCTCTTGCCGCAGTACGGCAGTCCCAGAGTTAGATTTGTCGCGCAATAACCGGCTTTATTCCCTGTCCCGAACGCCGGGAATAGATGTCCGCAACCTTGCATCGGAAATCTGGGATGACAACGGCATGCGAATAACGAGCGGCTGAATATAAATTCCTGGTTGCGTTGTATTTATTCGGCTACGCTTTGTGGAGTATTCGCTTAAAATCGGGAATGTATCGGTATAATTCCTATAGAAATACCTTTCGGAGCTTGTCATTTATGAACGACACAATATTAGAGCAGAAATGATTAAAATTTTGGATATTACTAAATTTTTTAATAGTAATTAATTCAAATATATAAGAACTAACATAGCTACATCCTCAAGATATGTGGTCTGCTAAAAGTATACAAAAGTAACAATTCTTTAAGTAAATTCTACTACTTAACCCAAATCTAGAGCATTTATGGTCCGTTTGCACCTTAAAATTCAGCGAAATGCGAACGTAATTGGCACATTGTGTTAAAATTATATTCTTATGATGTTTTAAACTCTGCAGTTATATATGAGTGCAGTTATATATATGAAGAAATGACAAATGGAACAAAACCAATATTTCGCATATATGTTTATTATAGTACTGTGTTACATGATAGTATTCAGTATAAATATTTCAAGGTATTTGTATATTTCCCAAACTGTACGAAACGGCTTTTATTAAACTATAATTTACAAATGCAACATGTCTTTATCTTTTAGAATGGATTCTGCAATTAACTGTAATAACGTTTGTAAACTGACATGTTTATTGAGAATAATGCTCGCAATTATACAATATAAACAGGTCTTCTGTATATATTGTCGCATATTTAGGTATTTTGCATATCTAGATGTTACAATTTCTCAAGAACAGCGTGTCACACGTTCTGCTGTATCATCCAAATCCCGTGGCGTCGAGGGAATGGACAGGCAAACCGTTGGAGGGGAGGAGGTGTTGTTGAACAATCAGGATACAATTCGTGTTTGTGTTGAGTAGAAGTGAGATAGTTAGGAAGTAAGGTGTTAGATTATATGAAAAGAACGATGTAGCGATGTAATACATAATGTAAATCTGAACAGGTTTCTCTATTAATTAAAACAACCCCCTAGCCCTTAGCTATAAACAACAAATATTAAGAATATTGGGCATTGTTGATTATTGATAAGGACAGACATAAGGTTTTCCAACTAAAGCAGCACAGCTGGCACGATCGAGTAAAACTTAATTATCAATTTATTGGCAATCCAGCTGTCGAAAAAAGTCACTAGCGCAAAATCACGTAACTCTGTTCAAGTTGAAAAGAGACATATACATAGACTCTCTGTCAATAGGAAGAGAGAATAATATTCCTTAAGAGCCATACTGAATTTTAAGGTGGGAACGGACTATAGGTATTTTAGCCGTATTTTGAGTCACAAAAAATTTCAACTTGACTGTTATAAATTCTTGTGATGTTACGAACACGTAGGCTTTCACGCCTAGAGTCAGAAATAAACAAACTGTTTCCGGAATTGGACCATGTCATGATAAAATATAAGAGGAGCAAATGAAATCAGGATAAGAGGAAAAGAAAGAAGAAATAAAAAGAAAACAAGAAAAAAGAAAAAGTGAAAAGAACAAGAGAAAAAGATTCCCCCAAAAGTCCTAAAGGCTCCTACGACGAAGGCAAAATCTCCAGATGCCGTCTTTTTGTCTTTCCCTTTTCTGTTTTCCCTCCTTTGTTTCTTCTCTGTTTTTCTCTTATTCTTTTTACCTTTTTCTTCTCTTTCCTCTCTTTCCTTCGTCTTACCTGTACTTCATTTTCTCCTACTTCCATACTTTATCATGACACGTTCTACTTCCGGAAAGGGTTTGTTTAATACAAAGTAAATACTGTGTGCGATTCTGTTTACTTAGGTATACTTTGTACAAAATTTATTATCTACATACGTCAACGATTCAGCCCAATTTAACTAAATTGATAAAAAGTAAGGTTTTGGCAGTTCCGTTTGTTTTGCTTTTGCTTTTGTGTGTACATGTTGCCTTTTTGATCACGCTTAAAAGTCGAGTCAGACGACACCCATATTACATAAATTCACAAAAGGATAAAAAATGTCTTTCTTATTAGAATATCCCATCATGGATATCTCCGTACAAGTATTTCGTTCATGTAGGTTCTATTGCGATAACGGCCAATATTTAATATTCTACTACTGAGTAATTTTATGTGCGAAACGAAATAATAGCTCAGGCAGTCTAATGGTATGACACTCGCCTGGCGTGAGGGATTAGGATCTAATCCTATTAGGCCTGATATTTTTTCGGAAAAATTTTTACAACGTTGGTAATTGCAAGCAAATCGTCACTTATCGGTAGAGAAAAAATACACAAGAATTAGAATTCCGAAATTAATGTTAAGACGGCGAAAGTATGTATACAGGTTCAAGCGTGTTCAAACTCCGTCACGGCATGCACATACGCGAGGTCTAGGCTTTAGTAGCCAACCACCAACATCAACATGACTAGCGCATGAAGATGTCTGAAGTAATCAACATTGGGTACCGCGCTGTCATCAATTTTTTAACAAAAGAAGGACGGAAGGATAACGTATCTAGAAATTTCAATTATTGAAGATTTAGTGCTAGAAGATCGCCGTCTGAGAGTGAAAGAATTAGCAGTGACAACAAACATATCCGAAACAAGTATTCGCCCAATTCTCCATGACCATTTGGGTATGGATAAAATTAGTGCAAGATGTGTATCGCTACTTCTTTCTGCTCTCCAACGTGAACGTCGAGTAGATTGTGCACGGTCGTTTTTAAACATGTATGAAGACCACACAAAACCGATTTTGGAGTCCATTGTCACAGGGAATGAAACAGTGGTTCTGTTTTACGATCCTCTATCGAAAAGGGAGTCCATGGAATGGCGGCGACCTCATGAACCTCGTCTCAGATAGGCGAAAGTCGTTCAATCAACGAAAAAGGTGATGCCCACAATATTCTGGGACTGTGGGCACATTTTGCTAGTTCACTTCAAAGAGCACAATACAACTGTGGACGGCACATATTATACGTGTTTATCGGATAAATTAAAAAGCATAATAATTAATTATTCGTGCGAAACAACGTGGGAAATTGGCAAAAGGTGTGCGATTATTGGACGATAATGCTCCCGTCCATACTGCTACCGTTTCACAAGCTGCCATCCGCGAATGTGGCTTTCAAGAGTTGGAACATCCACGATATAGTTCGGATATGGCTTCTTGTAATTTCTATTTGTTTTTTAATTTAAAAAAGGACCTTGGACGACGTCGTTTAAGGACGAAAGTGAGTTGCAGCTATAGAGCATTTTATCGGAAAAACTTCAAATTATTTTTACAAGGGTATCGAATTATTAATTAATCGTTATAATAAATGTATAGAAGTTAGGAAAGATTACATTAAAAAATAAAATTTCATATATTGTTCCTAGTTTCTTTTTTCTATATCAGACCGAGAATTTATGACGCCTACCTCGTATATCTTGTTGATTATATTAGATTCTTGGGTGTTGTTCCGCTTCTGATGTTGATCCGCATTGTAATGCGACGTTGTTTCTGGACGTTTAGATGAAAACTTTTTCACCTTCTTCTGGAGGTTGGTTACTCATATTGTCGCAGATTCAACATAAAGGTAAAATCATTTCATCATAGTGTGAAAAAGTATATTTGGCTGTATGGTTGAAACAAGCTGATTTTATTTCTATGTAGCCGGTTTTATATCATAAAGATAAAAATAAATCAAGATGTTTTGGGGAGGAGAATTGATTGTGAACTAAACATTGCAACTTTATTGTGTTATTCCGCTGATATAAATTATTATTAATATCCGCATTACCGACCAAAACTTCATCAACCATATTAGTTATTTTACAATACTCAATAGATTCTACAAATTTTCCAAGTTTTGATGTCATTAGTGATTATCATCTTTGATTCACCTCTTGTTAGATATACTCTCGAGTACAAAAAAATTAGCTATTTTTGTTAGATGTATTCTTTATTGCTCGTAGCATTCTGCGAGATGACAGTCGTCTTGTAGGACAATAAAATATAATTAGAAATAAACGGAAAAAGTTAATTAGGTATTGTTCTTAGAAACTATGATAAATGGTAATGGTAAACGTGTTCACGAACACATTCTTCAAATTATACAAAACGTAAAATTTAAGCCTTTTTTCTGATTACGTACACATGATTAATTCAAAAGTATACTAATGGAAAGTCTATACTGTACAGACATAGATGCTAGGTAATTACCAATCTGTTAAATTGAATTGATTGAATCCATGATGCATTCTAGATTAAAACACATAAAAATATCTTTACGATCACATAAAACATGCTCGTCATTTATTTAGTAGGAAACATTTTTATTTTCGTCTGAACAGCGTAGATACGTCTTCTGGGAAAGTAAGCATGCATTACATTATAATTGCGCTAAAAGTATATGCTGTTTTTTCAAAGAATTCAGTATTATTTAACGGGTAAGATTACACTGGCCAATATACAATTTAGTACCCTGGATTTTTTAAATCTAGCAATTTTGGGGAGTTTAATCCAAAAATGTCGTCAGATTTGTTCAGATCTACTTTCATAAATTCACTCTTTCTGCTCTAGTTAGAAAGAAATTTACCACAATTAGATATTATGTTTTGTAATGTACGTAACTTTTTAAATATTACCTACTATTCGGTAACTGTTGATTGAAACACAAAAAAATGGGTAGCAGGTATTTATTTAACAGAAAAATATGCGTATATAACTTTTAATCTTCAGTTAAAAATTTCCTTTGATAAGATTTCCTTGCGTGAAGTTTGCCGGAACAGTCTCGATGAAGTTAACGAATCTTGATGCTCACGTTACATCCGAGCGTGTAAAAGTTAGGGAGCATCTCTTCTACTAATTCGAGATAATTTGCTGCTTTATGATATCCAAGAAAAATTTTTACCACTTCAACAAGGGAGCATCAGGCGTTAGACTTACGCTCGTTCATTGATTTCGTGAACTGCGGGTTATTTAAAAGTTGTCTTATCTGAGGATCTTAAAAAATTACAGCCATCAGTTTTTCTGTGCTAAGCGTTGGAAGGTTTTGTTTCAAATCCTCAAAACACGGTCCATTCCGAGGCAAAGGCTTAACAAATTGCTTCATAAGTCCCAGCTTGATTTGCAGTGGTGGAAAGATGACTTTGTTTCTGTCAACTAACGGTTCGTTAAGAACGTTGTGTTCTCTTTGAACTAAAACATTTTTAAAGGCCATTTTCTGGTAGTTCGGTGCTGGGCCTTAGCTCTGCTGTCCCAAAGGCATAAAAAGAAGGATACTTTGTATAACCACTTTGTTGCTCAAGGAGAAAGTTTACAATTTCTAGATCGACATATGTCGCCCACTGATGCTCTTCATACTTGATATTTCTTAGGACGAATGATATTGTCTCGTATCTCTCTTTCATAGAGGTGGAATGACTAGTAGGTATATAATCATGTTATAAAGGTACAGATTTTAAACTTCGAAATGGACTGTCTATAGAAAGACGCCATTTACTTGGCGTGTATTCATTTAACCCCATTTTCTTCACGAGACCTCTTATATCATTACAAAACACTAAGCTGCCTTCTTTAAAGAAATACGGCAGCAGTTGTGATAAAATGTAAGATTACTACCTGGACACAGTAAGTTCTTTTCCTTTAATCTGGAAGCAAGCAATTCGGACGACTCCTTTGAGAGGTTCAGGTGTCTAACAGAGTGATTAAGCTGTTGTGGCTGAAGCGTTGTGGACCCTTTAATGGTCCAAGATCACTATTACCTTCACTTTTCTGGAGCTGCACCCCGTCAGACGATGTATCTGAGTTATCTTCTGGAAGCAAAGGTAAGTTATTGAACGTTGGAATAGGTATTTCTTCAGAATGAGGAAGAGGTCACCTAGCTGCTTCCATGTTAGAGTATACCTATTCATTCAAAAGTAGCAGTCATAACGATGGTTTCTAGGCTGCCTCCATATCATAGCTACTCCAAATTTTAGGCTTTTTCTCTTTCTATTTGTCCACTCTCGCAAATATTCTACGCGTGTTTTGCATACAAAATATGGTGCCCAAAACTTATCCTGGTCTTCTAACTGGATGTCAAAATACGTCAAATATGCCCTTTTTATAAAGAGAGATATCGATTTTCTAGTTCCTTTAAAAATGTATTCACCACAAATGTAATAAAAAACCTCAGGGTGGCTTATACAATTTAGTCTGTCTTTAGAAGCCATTGCTGTCATTCAAATTTTTAATATTCATGCAGCAACTTAAAACAACTATTTAGTTCCCACTGACACACTTATCACACGAAAACACAATACTAAAGTGAACTGTGGGGTGCAGACAGAGATACTGGGAACCTTATGTTAGAGGTAAATGAAATAGTAAGGATTAGGTGGACAGGTAGATCTTTCCAGTAATGGAGAATATTGAGAATTATAATTATATTATAATTCTATTTTCAGGTAAAAGCGAACAATTTGGGTCTCCTAAATATTTAGTTAATTATTTTGATGTTGCTATTTATCCGTATGAGTAATAAATTTCACAGTGGTGTGCCCCAAAAACTAGAGATGCTAGGAAGAAATGGTTATCATTTTTGGAACCAGCACATCAGAAATATTCTAAATCAGTTCGTATTTTACAGGCACCACGACAAAAAAATTTGTTAGGCGGTGTTATAGATCATGTAAACTAGTATTGATCAACAATAATTAACTTCCTGTTCCCTCAGTGTTTCTGTCAATGTTTTTTATTCACTTTTAAAAACAGATGTATTACTAATGGAGATGTTAATAAGTTTTATATCACGCATCATAGGAATGAGTTTATTATACTACTAATATACGTATTCTTCTCTATACCGGGTGAAAATCTACATGCTGTTGATTGCACTCTGGGCGACTGGAAAATGAATCGAGCAACGGGTTCGCTTTAAACCAATAAAGCATGCGAAGCGATATAGCCCCCTTCCCTCGCAGTAATACAGAACGACAGCCTCATTGAATCGATTCAAATTGAAAAAGTTAAAGTGAGGATAAGATTTTGTGGTAGTAGTTAAACAGGGGTAGAGAATACCGTTAGACAGAGCTAACATACCGACACACAAGCGCTCTATATAATAGCATGCGTATCTCTCGATTTTGTTAACTTATAGAAATTTTATTTCATTCTCCTCTTACTCACGATTACGGCCATCAACACATCGAAAGTGCACTGATAGTATGGGTATCAAATTTTCAATAAATTACCTCCTGAAATCAAAGATTATAAATGTTAGCTAAAAAATAATTTTAATGGAAATTGTTACTACAGAACTGCAGTTATAGTTACATCTTGACATAATCTATTATATCTATTGTGATGTCATATTTATTCTTTTAATAAATCGATACGTAATTTTATGTTATTAATCGTCAAAAATTTACGATCATGTTACATAATTATTATGTAATCTCGCGGTTCTCAAAGTCCTTTGATATATACAGAATTTCCCATTCAAAAAAAGAATCCATATGTCAACTGTTTCAATATGTACCATTCAATTATTCTTGGCCAATTATCAATTTGTTGAAATGCGTACTAACAAACAATTTTACAATTTAATCGAATCCATAGAAATTCCATAGAAAATAGCGATGTTAGCAATCTTACCCGATAACTTAAAACTATCGGTGCATATTTATGTTCTGTACGTTAAAATTAATTAAGAATTTAGTTTTGTTTTGCAGTGTAATGTTGTATAATTATTGAGTTTGCCAATAAAGGTACTTACTGCTACCAAAAGCTCTTCTGTATATGGTGCTACCTAATACACTTGGTAGTAGAGCTGTTGTATTTGCATATTTTACTAATGAAACTACAGGTACTATTTATTTATGGCGTTTCGAATTGCCTACGGCCACACTAGACAATAAAAATCCACGCTGAACCTTCGTGGTGCGAACTGCTTCATAAATTAACATGTATGCTTGCTTGGAATAGAGAATTCTGCAGGTTCTATACTATTAAGGTGTGATATGAATAGATCTAAATATATGCTTAGTATGGGTAGCCTTAATAGCTGATATATTACTATATTTCGAATGTAGGTACTAATTAAATCTCTACACTACTGAAATGATTTTGTATGGTAACGCACTATGTAATGAATAGTAACAGTCCAGTGAAGTGATATCAGGTCCAGATCAGATTTCCCTAGATTTACAGAATTTTAGATCGGATCAGGGCGAAAAGAAATTGTTCATAATTTTGTCTAAAATCTAGAGAAATGTTGAAATTCAAAATTACGTGCAGATGTAGTGGTATGCTAAAATTTCGGAAAGGTAATTACAAGTGAGCAAAATTTGTACCGCAGCGTAATTAAAGCAGAATACTGTAAACTGACGATAAGGTGGTTACCTGCTATTTTATCCTAATTAAGGGACTTGCATATTGAATTTTGCATGAAGAATTGTGTATAAAAAATTAGTTTCCCGTAGCGCATCTATTGATCAAATAGCAGAAAAAGTCTATACTGCTTCAACGCGTGGAAACCTCTAAAAACATGTACATCACCATTGGTGATGAATCTTAAACCTCTTGATATGGATAAACGTTAGTTGTCTGTTTGTATATGTCCCCAAAAAGATGATCCCGACATTTGTCTTGACCGCAGGTCACGTAGAAACTACTTTACCTTGTTGAAAATCAAGACCGCACTGCGTGGTCAAAGTTTCCAGTCGTCAAAAGAAACACTCGATGCCTTCAAACACGCAATTTTGACTGTACTAACAAATGAATGGAGTAATCGCTTACAAAGTTAGTTCGAGCGCGTGTAAGAGTGCATTAATTTTCGAAAAAAATATTTCAGAAAACAGTAAAATCTTTAAAACTATCTAGTGTTTTGGTTTAGCTCTATATGCAAAATTTAAAAGACAAACCTCGTACAACGTAATGATGTACGATCATAGCAGTTCTCAACGTGTTGAAGGTTATACCGTTCATCTATTCAGAAGAAATATGGTTGCCATTTTTACATAATGTTTCACAAATAGTGCAGAATGCATTACAGAGACGATGCTAACGTTACAAGGTTCTGGACTATGACTCCTTAGGACATTATTTTAACCTGCCAATATCTAATATGACCATACTTTCGTTATTTTATGTCTCTTCTTTCTGGACTTATTTTTAAAGTAACCCATATGCAAAAGACATTCGACGAATGAGCAAAATACAAGAGCTGTTTTTTTTTCAACTTCCGATAGCTCATAATAACAAGACAAATATGTATAACAAAATGAATTTATTAGCAAACAAAAATGATTACTTTTCTGTATAGTCATCATGAAGATTGATACATTTGCCATATCTATGGACGAGCCTTCCAGTACCCTCTGCATAGAATGTTGCCGCCAGTGAGTTGAGATGGTACGTGACGGTGTTTCTCTGTTATCTGGAAGCTCTGCCTTTTTAGGCAATTTTTCAATTCACGAAAGAGGTGGAAGCCGCTTGGCGGTAAGTCTGGGCCACACGCCGGGTATTCAGAAACTTCCCATCGAAAGTATTCAAGAAGTCGTTGGGTTACAGCAGCAGTGTAAGGACGGGCATTCTCATGAATGACAAGAACTCCAGAAGTTATCATGCCTCTTCTTTTATTTTCAATGGCTGTCCGCAATCGTTGGAAAGTCTCACGATACTATTCTACTACACTATTTCCTTCTGCTTGAAGAAATTGAATTACACTACGCAACTCACACTTGATGGAAGGATCAATTGTAACAGCTATGTTTACGTGCCTATAGCTCAGCTGAAAATGGCGTAACAACATTGCAAGTGTCAAACGTTATAGTGGGGGAAATGCGCAGTAACCTTCTGGATATCTCCGTCTTTCACCACTCGCGTAACTGTTTACAGGCTTGAACGGTGATTGGAAAAAGTCAGCCCTCGTACATTAATATTTAACATAAATAACTACTGCAAAACGCAAGGTATCGCTGAGTTTACTCTTGATGTTTCGCTGATAATACTGTGTGCCTTTAGAGGAGTTTTCTACAGACATGTCACTATCTTCTGTTCTTGGTTGTACGCCTTATTCCGATACTGTTTTGTTAATCCGTGTCCATTCAGGTCTGATCCATCGTTTGTGTTATGGTATGGTTGCTTCGTCGTCGATTGGCCTCCACGTATTTCTGCTAGTTATATCCGTCCACGCAGATCAAATTCGATTTAGATTCCTAATAATTTCCAAAGATTCGCGCAGTGGTGATAGATGGCTCAGGATTAATGTATTTACGTTGCTATAGTCGATGTTATAGTTACCATTTGTGACAGAAGAGTATTGCAGATATGTCTGTGTCCCGTCTGTGTTTCTTTGGTCTAAATACTTCTTCCTCGTCAAGCAGTGTGTAGTTTTGGAAATAAATCCCTGTTTGGTGGGATCAGTTCTTCTTCTTTCTCTATTCTTCTCACTGTGTTGTGATATTCTTCTTCCCTAATATCTTCTTCTGTGGTGGTTCTTATGGTATACATACATCTGTGTAGTCGTAGGACATCTTTTTGGTTCCATTCTTCTGTAGCGCACCCTTTAGGTGTCGGATTTTATTCTGTCTGTGTTCCTTCATCGTTAGACTTTTCTGTTATCCATAGAGTATATTATTAAGGAGTAGATAACCACTGTAAAAGCCTTCACTGAACTATAGATAACTATTATCAACGTATACCACAATACATGACTAAGTGTAAAGTATAATCAATATAATAACAATAAAGTAAAAGGTGGAGTAATTAGTAATACAATATAATAATAGTCATAGTCAAACTACATATACGTAGTTATCGTTTTGTGTTTACAATAAAAATATGGCTATTAATTGCCATTTTACTTAATTTCGCTCTGCTTTTATGATAAAATGGATTTTTATAGTAATGTAATATTTAAATACGAAAACTAATAAACAGCAAATGAAATCCAGGTAATTCTTAGTTCAAAATCTAAGAAGAAACACTTCAATACACCCAGCATCATTGGTCCAGTGGAACGTATGCATCTCGTTTTGTATTAAAAGAAACCCTAAAAATGTGAAGCAGCTGCGTGGTAGTATCGTCACTTGCGAAGGTATAGAATTACAACGGGAACAAGACGGTTGAAATATTTTACGTTCCCTCATGGCGAAAGAATTACAAAAGTGTAATGGTATTGGTAGAAATTTGTTCTTATTTTCTCTCTTTTTGTCAGCAACTTAAGAAGACATAAACGATTAGTGTGTACGCAGAACTTGACGTCTATCAATTAGATGAAGAATGCTACATATTCGTGTAACTAGTTTAACAGCCTGTTTTGCATTCAGGATTCCCTTCGTTGTGCATAAGATTGAAAACATTTGTTGCTTATGTAAAGCTTTTTTGTACATTTGCGTTGCGATTCCTTATATGTCTAAATTTTCTGAATATCTCGTTCGGTATACCGTGCATATAGCTGGTATGCAATGGGTATACAGAGGAACTACAGAGGAAAATTGAAATAACAAGGAAGAAGACATATATTTTGCTTCTCCAAGATGCTGCAATTTACAAATGCTTCTATGCTAATTGCGCATTGACAGTTTCATGCTTCATACGTAAGTTGCCAGTATTTCTCTCCTATTTCTTATAGCAATTGGTGCAAAATAAATTAACATATACTAAGTTAAAACGATTAAAATATACCTAAACCGGCGAGAATAAGAATTTGAAAAACTACAACGTCCAATATAATTCCGTTGTTATATATTTGAGACCCCCCATTGCTAGAAAATTCGATTTGAATTTATTCTATGATTGAGAGTGGAGTTTAATATTGTCATTTGAGTTATTCAAAGATTTGGGTAAAAAAAACTTGACTATCCAACACCTCTAATTTGTTATCCTAATTAGCAAGGTTTCTATTTAGACAAATGTACCAATGAAATTTTGTTCAATTTCCTAAAATATTTATCGAAATAAATTAAACAGTAACTTATATATGATTACCTTTGCAGACTTTCCAGCTTATTTGTATTTTAAGAATTTATCAGGTTAATTCTACTACGTTACAGTAACTGATAAGCAGTTAATGAAAGTCTATATTTTCAGTCACATAAAATTCGTTCAGATGCATATTTGCTCTTAAACATTTACTATAGAATTAAAATATACAACGTTATTCAGAATCAAATTAATATTTCGCGTTTGCTTACTGGAGTTCCCTTCATTACTTTAAAGGCAGCCACTGGTCCAGCTAACTCAGATGGGAGGGGAAGGGGGATTTTCGTCTCCTTAAACTTTTTTAATGCGCCATCTCGCGTAAATCCAACAAGTATCCATAATTTTTTACCCCTCGATACATCTAACTTGTAGCACAGCCAAACAACGAGAGAGCATGTAATAAATGTGTTCGACCCCAACAGAATTTGGAAAAAGAAAAAGTGATACACTATTCGCATTGCTTCGTATCGAGCATACAGCGTCGTGAAAACGAAAAATAAGAAGTTAAAATCGTATACGTAACGAAGTCTTGCCTCAGCCCCATACAAGTCTGGCGCAGGCCGCTACAAGAAGCTTATCGTGGGATTCACTTTGAAGATGAGGAGACCCTGAGAACGTCCGTGCGTCAATGACATAAGAAGTAGAACCGTGCTTTTCACCACACTGATGGAGATTTTATTGAAAGGTGACAAATTAATCACCAATATTGTGGCCTTCAATCTATCCAATTGCATTTTAACTTTTTGATAATTAAAAGGAGAAAAAAAAATAGGAGGCATTAGTTTTTGACTCACCCTCGTAGCTACGAGAAACAACAAATTATAGAGAGCATTGTAAGCAAGTGACTATGTACATTGAACTTTAAAGTGACTAGACTTCTACTTTCCAAAGTATTTTGTAGCTTTAACTTCTATTTGTGTGGTAATAATTGACAGCAAGTGCAATTATAATGTTGTGTGTCAGAAGCATGACTTAAATAATCGCCGAAAGAGAGTTCAAAGCACTTAATTATATTTTTCGACGAAACAACAATCAGATGTTCTCGAATTCCTACTACACAAAATTGAAGAGCGCAGAATCACTTTAGTTAAGCATCCAGATGTTTGATTAATCGAAGTCCGTTACCCTAATTAAACCTCTTTTGTTACTCGAAGCTCGATTTTACCTTACAAGTGTGCACACGGATACAAATGCACAAAGCATGTATTCTATAATGACTTTACATGTAACATTAGCTTGAGTTAATTTTGATATTTTTTGTATAGGTGTTCGCATTGCGGTATGACAAGGCGAAATGGAATTTGGAGCGCAAAAACTGGACAGGAGGGTTTGTGCGGTTATTTGTCTCACGCAACGTTCTTAAGACAAGGTAATTTTGTAGTTATACTACAGACCATTGCAATATTTTTGCCTGTATATATAATCAGAAAGTGGGCTATAACGACGGAGGACAAAATGTTTTACATTAAAAGAGACCTTTAGCTGAATATTCGTGACCAGCTAGTAAAAACGGCGGCAAGTAACAATAATTATGATATTTATTTGAATGAAATACAATATAGTTGGAATACAGTTGCTTAGTTAAATAAATTTAAATTCTTTATACTTTTAAATACTGAAATGCGACAATGCTGTACTAAAATATGTAACTTCCACGGCATAATAATGATTATGTACGTAGTAGCTATGATTGTAATTTATGCTAGAATTTAAAGATCATTAAAATATTGCTGTTCTTTTAGTTCTGTTCAACGTATTTCTTTATTTCGTTAATCTATCCCTCTACACGAATACAATTTAATTTAGCATTTTAGGGTTCTTAACAGAACTATTTTCTCCAACTCTTTCTTTTATTTACCTAGTAATTTTTATTTATTATTTTTTTTTGGTTTGAATTATGTGTTGGTTACCGCCACTAGGTTTTCGATGTCGATCAGCAGTTTACGAGGTCACACGCATTGTCTTCTGCTAACGCGTTCGACAAAACTAATAAAGATGGCTTATTCGAGATGGGTTTTCTTCGCCCTGGGATTCCAATTCTTTTTTATTAGTTTCTTCTCAATTGACTATTTGCTTTTCTTTTTTTAATTGTTAACTTTATTTAACTATTGCTAAACAATTATTGGTTGTTAATACATTTCAATTTTCATTTTATCACTTCTATTTTTATCATTGATCGGTAGACGTATTTCCATGGTGGGGAGACTCTTCTCTCAAGCAGATTTTCCAGAACCTACACCCCAAGGATATCAAGATTATCTATGAGGGTCCCGTTTTTCTCGCCTCACAACAGAGTTTCATATAAACAGGTGGCGCCCTAAAAGAAACTATTATAATCTTTAGTTTGAGAAAAAATTATTTAGGTAAATTAAAATTAGGACACATGACCCACTCCCTCGCCGACAAGCCGGTTGCCACCCTGAGTGATCGAGTTCACTTATTTAAACTTTGACGGAGTTGAGGATTGCGATCTTGATTGGCTCAACTTGTGTGTTTTTTCTTTTTGTAATTAGTGTGGGGCTATGGGCCGTTGCAAAGGAACGCTGATATGTGTAATTTAATGCGGACAAATTATTTTACCCTAGAAGATATTTACGTGAGAATATACCATGTCCATGCAAAATATATGCATGCAATCTCAAATTTTAAGGTACAAACAGTAAAAAAGAAAAATGAATATCTCTTTTCTTAGAGAAACGGTATGTCTATATACCTCACGATTATAGCATTTTCATTGTTTGGAAACATAACATATTAAAACCGCAAAAATACAATAAAATTGCTTTAATCACCTCGAAAAAGTTAAAAACCAAATCTGTAAATTTAAAAACTTATACACCTATGTGGTCCTCCTTTCTTTATTGGCTGCTCTTCCTGAACAGGACTGAACTTTTCTTATATAGTTTCTTATTTATCAATGTGTAAGGAAAGGATGCAAGTGCTTCACAAGTATATAAGTATATAAGTATATAAGTATATAAGTATATAAGTATATAAGTATATAAGTATATAAGTATATAAGTATATAAGTATATAAGTATATAAGTATATAAGTATATAAGTATATAAGTATATATATATATATATATAAGTATATATATAAGTATATAAGTATATAAGTATATAAGTATATAAGTATATAAGTATATAAGTATATAAGTATATAAGTATATAAGTATATAAGTATATAAGTATATAAGTATATAAGTATAAAATTGAAGTCCATTTGACGAATTTGTCTGTTTGATTAATGAATTGTGTTGACTAGTAGATGCCTCTACTTATAAGCTGTGCAACAGTTATATATTTTATATAAATGCTATGTAATGACATAATATTTAGATAGTGAAGAAAAAGAGGGAATGAAGTATATGAAAACAAACGATGTGGTGGTTTGGGGTCACCGTGAATATTATCGTCAATTCTCTGGTCTAGAGTTAGCAAATGGGTAAATAGTGAGTTCGGTGAAGTACCACGCAATTGGGTATCAATAGATGGTATTTACAGCGAGCTGGTGAAAAACTTGAAGATTTTCACGTATAAACTACAAACAGTGCAGCAGTTATTGCACAGACCAGCAATCGCGTATCAATTACAGCCAAAAGCTGCTAATTCCGGACCGCGATGAGGGGGATTTTATAATTAAATAAAAATTATCATGAGCGACGGAATGCGAATAAGCAAAATTATTGCTTTTGGGGCTCTAAATATCTTCTTGAGCATTATATCATTTTGAAATCAGTGCAGCGTTTACTGAGGAAAAGTGATTGTCCTGTATTTTGTCGAGTACTGTTACTATCACTGCTAAGTGCTACAGAATTATGATTGATATATTGGATTCGGAAAACATGTGCTTTCAGCAGGACGGTGCAAACGCACACACTGCACGAGCAACTTACTTTGTCGTTTTTCCTGTATGTACTGATGCGCAAGGTTGTCCGACTTGACTGCTTCAGATTTCCTTTTTCTTAGGATTTCTTGAAGTAACGGTACAAAAAGCAACATTCGACAAGATATGGAGAATTAATCGCAAGAAATTTTGAGGCAGAACATGCAAAATGTTATGGGTTCGTACCTGCATCAACTTTGCCAGCGATCACCTGGCCAATATCTTCGCGACTTAATAGGATAAAATTGAAATCTTTAAATAAACATAATCGATAAACGAAATCAGTTCTTTTTACATACAAAATTACCGCTTGAGACTGTTATAAAATAAATGTTTTATTTGAAACAAGAATGATAATTTCAATTTCTGATATAATCATGACTGAAATTGAAAATGTGTTTGGAAGATGGAACTTTATACATACCTATTCCTGTCAACCAAAATTGAAGTTACCCTTTTATTACTTTTACTGACATTCCTAAGAAAACTACAAAAAAAATATGGTATTTGTTTCAGCCTGGAGTATAAGAAGCCTGCAATTTTTAACCACTTTTTGTCAATTGCATCTTAATACGCTTTAAAAGCGTTCCTACAGTTCTCCAACCTAGCCCGCATGGGTCGATATTAACAGAGCTAGCGAAGACGTTCCGCGCTGAATTTAGTTGGAATATTGTTCTGATCCAAAAAAAGAAGGTTATTCAATTGCTGCTATGGAAGTACTTGCGAAAATTTACTACGTTCAGAATTTACCGTGTTACACAATGTGAAATGCAAGATATAATCTACTTATCAGCTCGAATTGATTGAATATGACTATCAAAGCGTTATAACCTAGAGCGTCGGTATTGAGCTTTTACGTTTACGTAGTTAAAATTATCCTCCTGCAACTTTACGAGGCACGGTCTTTGTTTCATCGCCGGCTGCTACATGGTTTTACAAAGCAGTGCTTGCACATCACCCCCGCGACCTCAAAATCTGAGCACTGTTACATAGTTCGAACTTCCTGGAAAACGGCGGTTAGGAAACCAGACATTATTTTCTCTGAAAAGCTTGCCTATTTGCTCGACTCATGGTTCTACCAATAATTTCAAAATTTTATTCCATTGGCTCCCAATACTTATTGTTGAACTAAGTACTGTTTTCGATCCCGAAAAATCAACTGATTTTCAATTTGTTTGCAAAATATGACATCTTAGAAACTTAAGTAATTATATACAACAATCTACTTATTGAACTAAAAAAGTGCTTCTTAGGTGAAAACTCTCTTTGGGGTATTCTCTGATCTTTTACTAATTTTATATATTTACGTGTGTTTGTAAATTAGCATGGATATTCGGTTTAAAATGTTGATAATAATATCATTGTTCTAATTGAACTAATTTCTTTTCAAAAATAATTCAGTTGAGTTCTTTTTATTACAATTATATTTTATATATACTGAAATAGTACTATTGATTGTAATGAAATTATATTCTACCTCTGTAATAGTTCCTTATTTAAATTAATGGGAATTATGCCTGAATGTAAGGCAACCTGGAGTATTATTTTAACTGGAGAACATTATTTATACGTTGGCACAGGGGCAGATAACGGGGTGCTTCGTAACGAATAGAGAAAGTTGAAAAAAGGCGGGTAAAATTTTTCACTTAGCGAACAAATTCAAGGACTATATACATATTTTTTACGAAACTGTTTTAATATCGAATCCTTTCCGAATTTACGTTCAGAAAACTAACGCTTAGCCAATATAGATCCTGTTATCTGTTATAATTTTTCATATTGTTTCACTGTATCGAACTGTTAAGACTATGAACATAATGTTAAGATATTGTAATTGTTGACTCCACTTTATTCTAAATTAAAACATGTAACGTTGTTATGTACTATACATTATACAATTCTCCCCTTGCTTGCGTAAACATAACTATTATAATTTTAATGTATTACCCGATTACTTAAGAAGGTTTCACAGTACATTTTGGAGAATTTGTATATATGCAGTACGCTAGTAGTAGTTACTAGAATAAAAGCAAAAGAGTTACTTACATAGTCTGGCAATTAAATAATGGAACTTTAAATAATAAACAACTTAACGTCATATATTAAACAGTACCAACATTAGAAACAGATAGGTTTCCCCTTTTGAACGCAATGAAGTTCGAGCAAATTAGATGAAAGGTAACACGCAGTTAGGTGACTCATTATCACGACAGGAGCACCTAACCTCACAATGGAACAAAGGGCAAATATCAGATTTTGTTTTAAAAGAGGCAAGAAATTTGCTGTGACCTACGAACTGTTGAAAAAGTGTATGGTGATGAGTACATATCCCGTATAAGAGTTTGTGAGTGGTTTACGCGGTTTAAAAACGGTCGTGGAGATTCAAATAATAATACAAGACCTGCACGTCCACAACGTGAAAATTACGCTGAATTGACGCAAAAATTCAAGAATTTAACGCCATCGATCGTAATTTCACAGTAAGAATGTTGGTTGAAGAATTAAATAGCAATAGAGAAACTTCGACCAATTTTGGTGATCGATTTGTGTAAAAGAGAGGTGTCTGCACGTTTTATTCCACCTCAGTTGAATGAAGACCAAGAAATTGCTCGTGAAGCGCATTGTAGAGACATCATTCAAACTGCTGAAAACGACCCAGATTCTTTTTGATTCATCATGATTGGTGATGGTGGTTTAGGTATGGCTCTAAAACTAAACGTCAATCTGCATTACGGAAGTTCAAAGGCTCTCTAAAATTGCTCTTTCAGAAGTCAAATATCAAGACAATGCTGATTACCTATTGTGATTCAAAAGGTATTATGCACAATGAACTTGTTCCACAAGGTGAAGAACAAAGCTTATTTACAAAATCTGTATGTATCTGTGTAATATGAATAAGATTGTTCTTTATATGAACAAATTCGTTTATTGTCTTCCAAAGGGTACGTGCTTAATAATTTAGTAAACATATCAATAACTTATTAAAATAGTAAATAAATTTGTTTTAATAAAAAAGAAATTTAGAGACATTTTAGTATTTAAATACTTTTTTCGTTGTACCTACGTGTGTTAAATGATGAAAACTAACTCAAACACCGACATTTATATTACTATTACAAAAATAATCTCGGCAATGATGCCAACAATAGTAATTCGTGTCATCATCTTCGAACAGCATTTGTCAACTGACCGTGAGTTGCTAATGCATCTGTGCTCATGGTGCATAAAAAAGCAGTATATCTCTCACTATTCAATTATGAAGGAGAGAGTCTCATTTCTGAGAAGCGCTTTGGGAGCATTAATCAATAACATTAAAGTACATAATCGCCTTCAAATATACATATTTGATTGTATGGAATTATTTCGTGCAACACGCTGCTTTAATGTCCCTTTTACTAGTTAATTTTGGAACATTTAATAAACTGGCCATCATTTATAATCGCAGTTATAATGTTTTTCGACGAAAATATTACAAATTTAATAAATCTTCTTAATGACCACGTATGTACATCATTCCATTGAATGTAGCAAAATATAAATTATTTGATCGATGTGTACACATAAATTGCAACGCACATACGCATATTTATATTTTATTATTAAAATAATGTTGATTTAATCTCCGTTGAGATCTATTGATTCAATCTCCGTTGAGAACCTGACTGACATCAGCCTGTCAGTTGGCGTTGCCAGCGGCAACGCTCAATAATTAGAGTACCGTATCGGCAATATTATACAATGCGTACAATTTTCGTTGTATTTGTATCAGGTTATTCCCATTGTTAAAGTAAAATTAGGTTTTCGTATTGCAGAGTTATTTTTCGTGAAATGTGCAAGCCGCTACAAACAGAATTGCGATAGTTTGTTCAGGTTCCGGGTTATAAGGTGAAACAGAAATGTTGGTATCGATTATTAACTTATAAAAACGGTAAAACCGCAATCTAGAATTCGTCAGCCTAATTAGAGTTTATGTAATAACTAAAACAGGTTTTTGCGCGCAATACGTGCTGTGGATATTACTTGCATAAGTTGCTGTGGATATTACGTGTATAAGTTTTCTGTTTATTTCCCCTTGTCGAATTTCTCATTGTTTTTGCTATATTGCCAATTGCAGGTAAATATGCCTGAATTGGTAACATTTCATCAATATACGAAAATATATATAATTAGGGCCAGCATTCAGGGGTATATTCCAGGACCGGACTTAGATGAAATTGGACACAGTAGTGATCTTTTCACCGATAGCCATGGACGCCTAATAAGGAAAATATCATATATAATTTCTCAGCGCCACCTACATCGGAACGTAGAAATGCTATATGGAACTCACCGAAATTCTTAAAAAGATAAATATAGATTTGATTAAGCAGAAATGCGTCCTTCTTATTACTTAAGAAGAATGCATTAACTACTTAATCAAACTGCAAACACTCCACATATAAACAAGACGAGAAAGTTAAAAAGGGAAAATGAAAGGATGTAATATTTATTCTGCAATTTATTATTATTTATATACATGTTGCATAGGCTCACTTGCATAGATTCTTGCATCTTTCACTAAATAAGTATTATTGAGAGCATTACAATAATTGAATATTAGTAGTCCTAGAAATTTATCTACAACAGTATTTTTTGTATCGTCACGTCTAAGGAATAGTGTTACTTAACAATTTGTTTTAACTTTTTGAACACATTTTTTCGTTTCAACTTTGTAGTAATATAATAGTATATATATGTAGTAATATTTGTAAACACAAAGTTTCTTCGAATTGTTTTGTGACATAATACGTTTCAACCTTTGCCTAAAAGTTCTCTAGATCTTCTAGACACGCCGGTAGTTATGCAAAAAAAACAATTATTAGCAAACATATCATGCACAATGTGTATGTTTATAATAGAGAAAACAAACAGCAATCAATAGCAAAATTATGTATCTTGCTATCAATTAAATGATTTTTTTTCCAAAATTTAATACATACCTCTTTCTCTTCCGATATATTAAATGATGTCCTTCTCAGTTTGCACTATTTGTCCCAACATCATTCATAGTTACAAGATAGGTTACTGCCTACTTACTTTATAGCACAAGAACTTAGATGTAGTAATTGTTTTATTTAAAAGTTCGGGTTGGCTTTCTTTCACGTTCGATATTGCCTAATCTATAAGCGATAGGTGAATTTGTAATGCTCCAAAGTATAAAAGAAGTTATTAGTAGGTTTATAAAAAAATATGGTTAATACATAACCGGATAAATATAATTTTGATACAGCATTACGAAATAGGCGATTATTAAAACTCAAATGATTAGATACAAAATTATGTGGTATACTCGATGACTTTTACAAACATTCCCTTTTGGAAACACATTTAATTTGGGATTTTGACACATATTCAATTAAACAGCGAATTGTTCTGGATATTTATTGGAGTTAGGAAATAAGTGTCTACTAGATGTAGAATCTTCACATCCAAACATCGTACACTTATTATATTAATTCATTCTCTGCAACAAGAGATGCTACTACAAACTTACCTTTCGCTTCAGAGTTATTCTTGTATTAGTTTATTTAGATATGTAGCACTAGACCTGCCTTTGCACAAACACACACAACTAAGTAAATTGTCTTCGAAGTTATACACTAAAACGAACGAAATCCAAAATAAACAAAAATTACCCATAAAACCTGATTACAGAGATTCGAAAAAGATAATATTTAGTAACCAGCAAACGAAAAGTGACGACATCCAATAACTAATCACGAATCTCTAGGTAATACAGTATTCTACTTTTTCCATTAAGTGGTGCTGCAGCGACCTCTACAATTACGTCGGAAAATATTGGATCACACATATCACATAATGCTCCCATCCGTGGCCGAGAGCATTTTAGCTAAATCGTAAGTGCTCTGTATAGCGGGCCGATTTATTCTTTACTCCTCGATCCGTCCCTGGAATTAACGACATTACCCCTACCCTTATGACATACCCCTGATTGCTGATTCTTAATTATCATATACGTACAAATAAGCATATACAGTGGAATTTGAAACCTGGACATTGCAAGTGGGAGCAAAGGTATAGGCACATTCTATACCCCCGAACTCGGTTAGTCTCTATACATTTATATCACTAGAAAAAATAAAAAACGCTTGTGTAAATACTATTCCATTTTGTCTTGCTGTATTCTGAAAAAGTTTTTAATTGATCTTCGCTATATGCAAGGACGAACATCGACAGTGAAGAACTAATTTCACTATCTTAAAACAACAGACGAAATTAAAAGAAAATATGGTGTGCATAAAAATCTTTATACACTCCCAGTAGTTTGTCAGCATAGTTATATGTATGCAAAGAACAAATCTGTGTCGAATTAAGGCAGACTAATATCCAATTTTCGTGTATTTCTTCAATTATTCTTTTTAAATTCCTTGCACAACTTAATAGGCTACTTAACTTTAAAGGTAAACGCTACTCTCATAATTACACAACACAACGTCATAGAAATGAACTTTTAGGTAAAGTTGGTCGAATCGTTCGAAGGTTCTTATAATCCATCGCATTTTTATGCATTGATGTTCTATCCGGTTTTGTGCTATTAAAAATGGACAAGCTATGTATGTATTGTTATCTCGAACTATTATCTTGCGTTGTTCAGACGAATTTTAAAAGCGTCGATGCGAGTAATGACGAGGCGTTTTAACCGGGATAATCAACAAGTTGATGAAGCGCAGCTGACCTTTAATTTTCCTTACCTTATAATAATACTCCGACCCATGTAATGAGGAGTAGATGAGGAATCTTTTTTGTGTTATACAGTCAATTCTTATGAGCAAGCGGTAGGCAGGAAAATAATAATGAATGGCAACTTCAAAGAGAATCGTACTGTTCGAACTTCATATTCACATTATATTTTACAGGTAGACTATGGATCGTACGAGAGTAGTCTCTACAACTGGTATGCTTTACGTGCAAATTACTACTCATTCACATTTTATTTGTACGTGCTCCTTTTCCAAAGCTACGTGACAAATTACTTTGATGTTCGTAGTTTAATTTTAGCAATAAATAGAGTTGACTTCCAACATGGAGTTCTTATTGTATGTTTACAATGAAATTAATATTTGTATGAACACGAATTTATGGATCCTTACAAGATCCTAAAAACAATTGCAATACTATAAATTCTGTAAAGCAACAAGCAATGTAACAATTTTTATTTCTAAGATACATGGGTAAGTTTTCAATTCGCTAATTTATTGTTTTAACACCAATGCCGAATCGGAGTGCTTTTGTTGAAATTAAGATCCTTAATTTCAAACTCTTGGCAGCTGATTTCAAATTTTTCTTTGGTAACTAATTGAGTATACAGTCTGCGACAAAAGCATTGGATACTACATTTATTAAAGAAGTTTCATTGTTTTGTTAAGCATATCAAGTTTGGATATCTTTTCTGTATATAACACACAAATTTCACTGCCTCTATCACCACTTGGGACAAAAATAACACATGGGCTGAAAAGTCGCGGGCCTAACAAAGAAAACACGGTTTTTTTGGTTCAAAATTAGCTTTATTCGTCAAAGTAATCTCCATCAAGAGCAACGCAATCATTCCAGCGCCGCTCTAACATTTCAATACCACTTTTGTAGAACGATTTATCTTTTGCCTCAAAATAGGCCTCAGTTTCAGCGATAACCTCTTCATTCGTGCGAAATTTCTTACCGGCGAGCATTTTTTTTGAGGTCTGCGAACAGCCAGTAGTCGCTGGGAGCCAAATCGAATACGGTGGATGTGGGAGCAATTCGAAGTTCAATTCATGTAGTTTTGCCATTGTTTTGATTGACTTGTGACACGGAGCGTTGTCTTGATGAAACAATTTTTTTTCTTTGCCATATGCGGTCGTTTCTTTGCAATTTCGGCCTTCAAAAGCTCCAATAATGCTATATAATATTCACTGTTGATGGTGTTTCCTTTCTCAAGATAGTCGATGAATATTACACCACGCACATCCCAAAATACCGAGGGCATAACCTTTCCAGCCAATTGTTGTGCTTTCGGGCGCTTTGGACGAGGTTCACCAGTTGCTGTCCACTCAGATGACGATCGTTTTGATTCCGGAGTGAAGTAATGGATGCATGTTTCATCCATTGTCACATATCGACGCAAAAATTCCGGTTTATTACGTTTAAACATGGCCAAACACTGCTCAGAATCATCAACACCTTCTTGTTTTTGGTCAACAGTGAGCAAACGCGGCACCCACTTTGAACAGACCTTTCTCATAGTCAAATGCTCATGCAATATAAAGCCAATGCGTTCTTTTGATATCTTTACGATGTCAGCTAACTCACGCAACTTCACTTTTCGATCATTCAAAACGATTTTGTGGATTTTTTCGATGTTTTCTGGTGTTACCGCCTCATTTGGACGTCCACTGCGTTCCGCATCATCGCTGTCTCTACGACCACGTTTGAAGTCAGCAAACCAACGTTTTATTGTTGTTTCTGATGGAGCGGAGACCCATAACACTTTTCAAGCCATTGCTTCGCTTGAACGATATTTTTTCCCATCAAGAAGCAGTGTAAAATTAAAACACGAAATTGTTTTTGATCCGTTGTTTTGAAAATAACAAAAGTAGCGTGACTCTTAGCACAATAACTCACAAACTAATGAATAGAATATCATGAAATTTTAACAGCTGTCTTTTGAAGGTTAGTACTAACTGAGAGAAAGGTGACTGCAATAAAACTAGCGTCATCTATGTGTTAGGCCCGGGACTTTTCAGTCCATGTGTTACGCGATATAACGATAATTTAGGATTATTGACGTAATAAAGGTGCGTGAAAAGTATAGCAAATTAAACTTTATAAATACGTAAAATAATAATTTACTTATTTATAAATAATTTCTAATAGTGCGTTGGACCACCTCGCTTCTCTACTACTTTGTTTGAGACTTTGCTCTATTCGCCCCCATTCCATTAAATTCTATTAATACGATGTGATAAGATACTCCTGGCATTTTCGATTATATTCACGCCAGGCGAACGGGTCGGCCACTCAAGAACTGATACGAAATGAATAGGCATACGAGAGACAGAGAAAAGGGGAAGAAAAAAAAAGAGCAGGAAAAGAGAAGAAACAGAGAAAGGTGGGATCTCGACGTTTCACCTCCGTCGTAGAAGGCTTCTTCAGGAGAAACAAGGGAACCAAAGTGGGATGGTAAATCGACGTGTAAACTACGCTAGAGGCGAAACCACTTTGGCAGAAGGTCACGGTAACTCGACGTGTTAACCACGCTAGAGGCGAAATCTTCTGAAGGAAAACTACTACTCTTCGAAGCGTCATATTTATAACGTAGACCTCGCGTATGTCCGTACATACGTTGACGGAGTTTGAACACGTTTCACCCTGTATAAGCCTGGCTGAGAATTTATGACGCCTACCTTGTATGTCAGCAACAGCTAGCTCAACTATAAATTCGCAACCCCAAACAACACGTTTCAAAATACACTTTACAGCATTCCGCAGAGAGTGTTCATATTCTTGGATTAGAAATTTATAATTCGCTTCCTAATGACTCAAAAGCGCTACATATTCGAAAATTGAAAAACTGCCAAATGCCATTATTTTCTGGAAGAATTTTTTCTACTTTAGTAACTTGAAATACAATTATATACATGAATTACTTACTATCAAGTAAGTGTTGTGCATTTCATATCAATCAGAGTTTAGTGTAGGGATTTGTTGTAACCTTTAACTGAATTTTTTGAACTGTTTCATACTTGTATGTGTGACTTACTTCATACTTGGTCTTTGGTTTTGAAATAAATAATTAAAGCTACATACTATTAATAAAAAAAATTATATAAATTTAATTATTATATGCAAAAGGCAAAATGCAGTTCATTTTACATTCAATATTAATTTACCACTTAATATTCCACAGCTGTTTCGCAAGTAAAGATCGGTTTATTCGTGACAAAATAGATGTTTAGTACATAAATAGTAATTACTATTAAATATGTTCCGTGCTAAACTCTCCAATTCATTGTTTATGCACAGCGGTCTGTTATTATTCCAATTTAGTGAGTTTATTGTACTTGAAAATTAGTTTGTTCGTTTAAATTAGCAGATTTGAAACATTTATAAAACTATTATTAGCTTTTTGTTGACACTATAGCATGTAGACTTAATGCAGGTAAAGAAGCAATAGCGACAGGCCCAGTATTTGTGCTTAAGAAAAAATACTAGAAATTTACGAAGGTCAACATGTCTAAAAATATAACATGATCCGCTTCGGTTGATAAGCGTGGCGTATGGGTGGTCATATCTTGTATTGCTTTATACGGTGACCAGCTATTATAACATCTTAATAAACTTTTATCATTAATTATAATTCTTTACCGCTTGTCTAAATACTCACTAATTTGAAGCTTAAGCTAACAAACCAATATTGTATGCGATAAGCTAGTAAACGGTGAGTAGTTTGTATTTTCTACGGAATTATGCATAATCTAGAGGAATACAGTTGAGAATATTTTCTTAAACAATCATTACTAACATGATTCTCCATTATAGAACATTTCTTTGAACCAAATATATAATCAGGTTATCAACGCTGAAATATTATGAATATCGGGTTATTGCAATATGTGGGGTTAAGGGTTTTATATACGGGTTAGCGCTGTTGTGCTGTGGCTAATTCTTGAATTGTGTGTCGTGATTGTTCATAAAAGAGGATCCTGTCGAACAAAGAGCGAATGTAATGCTGTAATAAAGTGCCTCTAGAAAAAGGGCATAACATAATTCATGAAGACATTATCGCAACTACTGGTGAGTCTGCAGTTTCTTCCGATATAGTCAAATGCTGGTGCAGAGATTTTAAGTGTGGAAGAACATCCTGCGAAAACCAACATGCCAGGAGGTCCTCCCATAACGGTAACAACAGACAAAAACATTAAAAAAGTGTAGGATATCGTACTGCAAAACCGACGAGTACGCATCAAGGACATTGTGAAGGATACTGGCTTATCATATCATGTGGTGCACAACATACTGACTAAAGCATTATATATGAAAAACATGAGGGCAAGATGGGTGTCCCGAATGTTAATAATAATAATATAATATAATAATTTGTAAGCGTCTTTTGGAAAGGTACCAACCAAACAAAGAGAACCTTCTTAGTCGGTATGTGACCACGGATAAGCCATAGGTGCACCACTATGACCCCGAGGCCAAAGTGCAAAGTAGAGAGTAGAAACATCACGGTACTCCTCCTCCACGCAAATTCAAGATCGTGCCGTCTGCTGAAAAGGTTTTCGGATCTTTGTTCTGGGATGCTCAAGGAATCATCCTGACTGACTATTTGCAAAAAGGACAGAGCATTACAGGGGTTTACTTGGTACAATTGATTTCTAAATTGCGAGACGTTATTAAGGAGAATCGCCGAGGAAAGTTAAGGCACGGGTGCTGTTCCATCAGAGTAATGCTCCCAGCCATACATCTAGTATTGCTATGGCTGTTATACACCAAGCAGGCTTTCAATTAGTGGAACATCCACCATCTGGCCCCTAGTGATTATAGGCTGTTTCCCACATTAAAAGAAATCTTACGTGGGGCAAAATTTTCTATTAATTATGAAGTGATGCAAGCTGCACAAAGGTGGGTTTGCAGAAGTCCGACAAAAATTTTTCCTGGAGGTTGTTGACATGTTGAAGCTCCGATGTACCAAGTGCATCAGTGTAGAGGGAGATTATGTCGAAAAATCAAAAATATAATGCCACTGTGTGTTTTACTGTAAGTGAATCGGGGGTACATCATAGAAATTCATCGTAAATGTAATAGAATAATTGAGGTAAGTGTGACCGCAGCATATGTGGTACTGCATATGAGTTAAGCACAATTTTACTTTGGGATTGAAGCGTTATAGGTTTATATACTTACATATTTGCTCTAAGCCAAATGTTACATAAAAATTATAACCGAGTTTTATACTAGTACTTAACGAGCGAACTTGAAGGAAATAGGTTTTGTGTTACAGTAAGAACCGCTGTGTAGAATCTTGTTGATTACAGACTTAGGTATAATAATTACTATATTGGATTTTAAGAGCAAATATTCACCTCACTTTAACAACCGCTCTTATATCATGTGCTTGATATATAATGCCGATATAATTACGCGGCTATTGATTATCTCTAATGGCGGTAATGGACTCAAAGTGAGGATAAAGTTTATATATTGCGTTGACTAGGTTGAACTCATGAACCTTAATTTCGCATTTTTGTCTCTGCTATATCACGTTATGTAATTAGGATTATGTACTCAAGCGGAAAACGTAGGCTGTCTACGCGGTACAGAATGGTCCTGTCTTCAATTAACTCTATCCGGAATATGCACCTAATTAATATTTAATTCACTACTGATAAATGGTTTCTATTTCAGAATCAAAATGGAGAAAGAAGTATACTTGGAGTCGCTATGAAGCCACAGTAAATAGTGGGCGATCTGGAAATTCACTTAGTTTATTCTCAACAGTTCCTTCACACCAATCTACAGATACACTAAGGTTAATGTTTATTTTTCTGACCACCTAATTTATCGCAAAATGATCTTTGGGATGAACCACATGTAATAAAATTGATCCAATCAGCAAATTCCATAGAAATTTATGAGCCCTCACGCCTGCAAGAATCATAGACCAGACATTTGATATAGATTTGTGAAGCCGGTGCTGGTAAGAAAATGTTGAAACATTGGGCCACTTAAATATTATAAACGATGAAAGCAATCCAAGCATCAACGATGTTACAGGTACCTAAATTACTTAAATAGAAAGTAGTATACCGAAACTGCTTCTTTTGATACCATAGTACATACAGGTGCATCGCTTAGAGTGATACAGTCAAATTACAAGAAGTTGCCTGAAACTCCTAAATTCAGGTGAAATAAATATAATGCTTACCAATGGAGATAGATTTTCGTAAACATTTTATCTTTATATGATGTATCATGACGTCGCACGCAAATTTTCTCTTTTGTATGTGGAACTGATTTTTCTGCAAATAACGTTGCAAAGCATTGTTAGTCTACTTAAGATATGTAAAAGACATTTGTTTTAAATTAAAAATTCGAGTTAATCTCTCAATAGTCATCAGAAAATGATTTCATATATTTTTTTATCACATTTTTATGATAATTTCTGTCTATTTGCTACATAAATATTTTTAAAATAGTATAAAAACCAATCACTTTGGTATATGATTAAAACATCAAATATAGTCATTTAACAGAGCAATATATTACTCAATCGTAACAAACAATTGGTAGTCATAACATACATCCGTTCAAACAGATTTAAAAATAACCTATACAAGAATTGTAAAGAATTATTTGTTGCAATACAGAAATTGGAAAAGACTGGAGAAATTCAACGCAATAATCTGCTGGTTTAATAGGATTCCAAATTTACAAAGTTATGACAAATTTGTGATAGTGCATCTGTATATCAGTTAAGTAATTTAAATAATTATACCTATCTTTAGATGTCAAACGGTCATTATTTAAATAGGAGAACGTTTTGATAATGACGACGAATATCGTTCACCGAGACCAATGTGGAAATCTACGTAATGCTACGAACTTTTCACCAAGCTTACCCAATCTGTGCTGCATACTAACAGCTGGAAGTGAGGTACAAGAGCTATTTTTTTCTACTTCCTTTCGTGCCTGAAAACAGTCATGCGTGCGGTGGGAGAAGGAGGACGCCCAAAGGGTGGTTGCTCATCTCCGCTACTGTATCTGTCATTTGAAACGTCATTACGCCATTTTCAGCTGAGTTGCAGACATGTAAACATGGCTGCTACAATTAATTCTCCCGCCAGTTGCAAGTTGCAAGTTGCGTAGTATAAGTGGATTCCTTCAAGCAGCTATTTATTCTCAGATTTTAGATCGAGTGCGGAGAGCCATTCAAAACAAAAGAAGAGGCTTGTGCTGATATCTGGAATTCTTCTCATTTATGACAATGCCCCCTTCCCTTTACACTGCTACTGTAATCCAACGACTTCTTGAACAATTTCGATGACAAGTTTTTGAATACACGGCGTATAGCCCCGACTCAGAGAACTCCATCTCTTTTTTCAACTGAAAAAGTGGTTAGCAGCGCAGTTATCATAGCACAGAGAAATTTCAAAACAACTATGCGGAGAGGATTAAAAGGTTTGTCCATAGGTATGACAAGTGCATCAAACTTCGCGGTGATTATGTAGAAAAGTAACCATGTTGGTACATAACGTTTGGTAATAAATTCGTTTTGTTATTTACACTTGTTTTATTTTTATGAGCTATCGCAAGTTGAGAAAAAACCGTCCTCGTATATTTATAGTACTCGTCTACTGCGGATAGTATTGTATATGCGCAGTTCGTAGTATGCTATATGTTTATTGGTATTTACTACAACGAACTCTTTCCTCTCGCGCTGGGAGAAATTGACCGACTGATCAGTTAATGCTTTATTCATAATAGGCTTAAACAGTTTTGAAAATGCACGAAAAAATTAACTAATTATTAAGGTATTATTTATATTGACCACATCGGGTGTAATTCAGTTAACATCATGAGACCTATCAAGAGACTTTATATGTAAGGAACAATTACCTATAGAACAAATGAGCATACTAATGAAATTGGCGAAAGCTTCATTAAGATAAGAGCGTTTGTCAATCATATTTCAGTTTTTAAAAACTATTAAATAAGTTTACAGAGTTAGTGCAAAAGCTTTCTTTAAAAGCAGTCTTGTTTCGATTAAAATTCAAAATAAAATTAATTTTTCTAAACTGGGAGAGTGGATCTGGTATGGAAGACAAATTTATATGCCATTAGGTAAATTAATTATAAAATTATCAATACAGGTGGATAAAGTTGTATCAACCCTTGTAAGCACGTTGATAGTAATATGTAAGTCTAACAAAGTACATACAGCGGGGCTACTATGAAGTTTATACTAAAATCACTATCTATAATAATAAATTGATTTTCATTTTGCAGAAGATCAAAGAATTTAAAAATGAGATATTAGACAACAATCAGTATTAGATCTAAGTTTAGTATCTAAAAATTTACAAACAAATTTGTATTGCAAACATTAAACTGTTGCATCTTACTACAAAAACTACCGGATGGAATGCAGAATGGTAAAGATAGAATATAAATAGAAAATAATCTGTTACGCTCTGCTATGTATTTTCTGGATTATATCTTCTCTATATATAAGCGTATATCTTTAGGTATCTTTGTTCATGCTATGATGCTAGATGAAAGTTCTATGAAATAGCATACGTTCTGTCAATGCACATACCATGCTCAAGAAGGAAGTATGGATCGCAATCTAAGTCGATTGTACATTGCTGTTATTAATATTGAAATAGCAATAAATGTTCCTTAAAAGAATAAAGAGGTTGTCGCCAGGAAAGATTAGGTGCCAGCATTACCTGTGGGAAGCAATCGGACAGACGCACATAAATATACACTAGGGTGACAGAATAAAATAGACACCTACTAATTAAAACAGAGATTCTATTCTCGTTATATATACAAAATATTTTAAAATTTTTAAATTAGACTAATATTTTGTCGATCCACCTTTACTTGCGTGAAGTGCTGCGAGTCGTCGTGGCATAGAATCTATTAAATGATTAATGGTGTCTTCTGGAATATTTAACCACTCTTCTGTAGCAGCTGCCACGAGTTCTTCCTTATTGCTGGGTTTTCGGGGACGTTTCGCCATATTTGTCTGGATTATGTGCCAAACATTTTCTATCGGATTCATGTCTGGTGATTGGCCTGGCCATGGTAAAATCCGAATCCTCTGTTCCTCTTTCCACGTGGTTGTTGTTCTTGCTTTGTGGCAGGGTGCTCCATCCTCCATAAAAGTGGCGTCTTCTTTAGATGAAACGGCGTTGTCGAATATCGGTAGTAGTCCTTCTGTTACTATTTGGATATATTTTGCCGCATTTATATTTCCGTCGCAGATTAATAATTGCGATCTTCCACCATGCCACATCGCGCCCCACACCACTGATGAAAAAAATTGTCGTCCAGTTGCTATGACGAACGTCTCCGTACCCACGTACGACCACTATCACTGAATTGGAAGTATCTGCTTTCGTCTGAAAAAAATAAAGACCGCCAAAACTTGTCGGCCTTCATTCGCATTTCGATTGCCCAAGCCATTCAGCGCCGTTTTTGAAACACCGTAAGCAGAGGTTTTTTCTTTGCTACCCTTTTATACATCCCCACACTGTGGAGGTATCGCAGAACGGTGCGCTGACTTTTCTGTGAAGTTGCCGCAAGCTCAGCTGTACTTTTTCGCGGTTCTCTTAACACTTCGCACTCAAGCTCCCTTTTACGTCTTTCAGAAGGTCCGGCACGACCTGGTCTCGGCTCCACTGTTGCTTTTCCTTGCGTTTAGATTGTGTTATCACACGGTTAACTGTGGACAACGAAATATTTAAAAATTTACTTATTTCACGTTGCGAAGCGCCGCGTTCACTCTGGCCAACGATGCGACCCCGGGTGAAGTCGCTAATATCACTCGAACCTTGTAAGCGAGGCATAGTTCTAACGATACTAAACTATGACGAATTCCTTCCGATACATCTACCCCTACCCTAATGACAAGAGGAAGTTCTTAATTCGTTCTTAGAATTTAGCTGTTTACATAGTTATACCGCTTTACCTGGGGTCTATTTTATTCTGTCACACTAGTGTATTTTTGTCAAAAATTTAAGCAGGGTTTATTGGTAATGACAATCGGATAAATTTGAAGGGGTAACATTGCTAGGATAGAACGCCATACGAATGTTACATTCCTTACACATTTAAAGGGTTGTTTTCTATTTGACGGTTACGAGCACAGTATATTTCAAATAGAAAGTTTAATTGTCTATGTGAAGATAGACCTTTTCTTCATAATTAATCAAAAGTAGATAAATATCCTTGTTTTGAGTAAAACTCTATAAATGAATGTTAAACACGAAAATTCGTTTCTTTTTTCTGATAATATTTATTGTAATAGAACTGTTTGCTTTGTTACCGGGAAACATACTGTACAAATTTTCAGTAACTGTTCTAGCTTGTACCTGATTGTTCTTTAGTTGAGATCCTTTTATCTGATATTGATATTAATATTCTTGTTGTACATTCTGATTTATTTCTGCCACCAGTATTATAAAGAAGGAATCATGAATTCTTTGTTTATCTGACTTACAAAGCAGTTTCAACAGAAAGTATATGTGCATATATGCACAAACAAGTAAACATAGGCATGCATATGATTTTTACAGTTATACGTAGTACAGTAACAATTATAATCAAATTTTATATAACTATAAAGCAACGTACGCACCCAGCTGCGATTAACTTAATTGCAACTACCAGACAATTTGCGCTGGTCATCAACATAATAAGCAAAATTCCCTTAATCCATTATCGCGGCGAATAAAAATCACTAACAGGTTCTATTGCTGTGCAATGAACTTCACATTTACTACGTACTTCTTGAACTTCCTGTAAACATTGTCGGTCCGACCTACGCTACAAGGCCTAAAGAACCTTGAACTGAGCTGCTGACTGAATTGTAACGGCTGCGACAACAGTAAATTGGATTTTTAAGATACTGAACAGAACTAGAACTGTTTCTTGGAAGCTTATCAACACTATTAATTATAGAAGGAAAAGCATTAAGAATTTTAAAGCCAAATTAACTATACAGTTAAAGTAACAGCTTACGTTTCATTTCGTTAATGCAGTGTGAATATAGGTAAATTAACGCAGCAATTTAATGTACTATGAAACACTTAATATGAACATGCAGAAAACTAAAAATTCTGCAAAAATTTTATAAATTACCTTCTTGTTTTCTTTCCGATTGTATATTAATTATCGAAAGGGGTAATTGACCTTACATTCTAAGATAATTCTTTAAAATTGATTACTTTGCTTGCTGAAGTACCATTGAATGTATATTCATATTACCACCAGACTTCTTTAAGCAATGATTGCTTTCTCCGAGACATACGAGATTCTTACAAATCCGTTGACTATCCTGTAGCATTTTATAATTTTTTTTGCAAGATGGCCTGTAATCGAGTAATCGAGTATCTTCGTGGTGCCATATCAATTCATGTTGGCTGCTGTTTATACACAAACGTGATTTTTCTAAAATACTAATGTAGGTAGTGTGTCACAGGTGACTATTTTATAATGTACTCAATATCCTTGAAAACACGTTGACATAATTATAGAAGGAAGTGGCAAGCTATCTAGAGAACATTCATGCAGAACATATTTTCAATGCAATTAATTTTCTCCCGTAAATAATATTTGTCTATTGAAAAAATATGATTACACATTTCATAAAAGTCATGAGAACTTATACAATAAACGAAATGAGAACAGTGGGAAAAGTGTAATCAAGTATAAGTGATCTATAGTATATGCCCTAAACGTCCACCATATTGCGGAATAAAAAGATATTTTTGGAAATTTCAGTCAAACTAGGTGATCAGTTGCTGTTTAATAGTCGTCAGTCGATGTTAGTGTTTCTGTATGAAAGAAATCGAAAGCAATATGTTTAGGCAAATTAAAGTCGAAATGGATACTATTTAAGGGGACTCTGCACCATTATTTACAACCATTACCAATAATATCGACAAAAGTTCACCAAATGGTGCTAAATAACCATTGATTGCATTAAGGTTCGAAAGATTACAGAGGCTGCAGACGTCTCAAGAGAATGTGTTTACCATATACTAATTGAAGATTTGGTCATGGAAAAGCTAACCGTACATTGGGTGCCGTGTTTGCTTACTCAGAACAACAATTCGAATGAACATTTCCAAAGTCCTGTTTAAGTAGCTAAAACGGAATAAGTTAAAACTTTGACGACGACTAATAACTGTAGATGAAACTTATGTACCACTACACTTCTAAAACGAAGACACAATCGAAACTGTAAATCGCGAATCGAAAATCGACTGCGAAAAGGGTAAAGATTGTTCTGTCTGCCGAGAAGGTGGTACGACTAGAAAAAACTAGAACGGGGACGTATTACGGATCACTACTTGACAGGGTAAAAATAGGATGTATTGTTCCATCTACATAGTACACTATCTCATACTTTTTATAATAATAATACGTATTTATTGGTTACATCACAATTATGACAGATATCCACAATTTAAGCATATAAACATTACTTATAGCCAAGGAGGTTAAATCGCCTATCGCTGTAATGTATAGAATTTTGCGTTCTTCTTTTAACCTACTTGAAAAATAAAAAAGAAGTTAGTATGTTAAAAAGTAATATAGAACAAACACACAAGAAAAAAAGTCATTGCAAGTTCGTTTCCGGTTATACTTACTATAAAGTAAATAATATAGTCCAGACTTCATTCATCTATTGTTATACAACTCAACCGGACTCTTAAAACTTAGAACGATGGCTTATGTCACTGTTGAGCAAAAAACTCTTGGCGAATCCTATTTTTATGTGTGACGTAGACATCCGAATCTCTTGATCTGTAGACAAGAATTATAGCTAATTAATGTTTGTTTTTAACATTTATGCTATGATCTTCAAACTTGTAGTATAAATACTTAGGTCTTCTAGCCTTTAAAATATTGCGATAAAATAGTGTACCGTGCAATATTCGACAGCTTTGCATATTTAATGTGTTAGTGGATGTTATGATATGATTTATCCCTCGTTCACTCCTTATACCATATATTAGACGGATCCATGAATTTTGTATCATCTCAATCCGCCTCGTGTCTTCTTTGGTACTCGTATACATAGCGTCTACATAATTGAAGTATGACAACACCAGAGTCGCAGAATCTAGTATGGTAAATGTCGATTAATATACACTAATTTTATAGCAGGTACGGCTTTACTAATCAGATGTGAGGTATTTTCACGGAAACGTAAACAATCCTCAATTAACATCCCCAGGTTTTCACATGCTTTAGAGGTGACAGTTGCTGAAACCGAATCGTAACACGCAAGATAGCTTCAACATAACTACGTATTTTCTCCGCCCAGACGAAATTAATTGTGATTTGGCAGGTTTAAGTCTTTTAGTGCTCACCTTAGCAAAATTTCATAAATTGGGCATCGAATTAATTGACCACTTACTGTATTTATCAAGTCTAACCATCAGCGACTTTTTTCTGTTTTCTAAACTCAAGATTTCGGTCGGAGAACGAAGATTTGCTTTGAATGGGGAAAACATCAAATTCGGGAACGCCTATTTTGCATAACAAGACGCCAACTACTAGTTGGACGGATTAAGGAGATTGGAACACCGCTGGGTAAAGTGTATACTCTCAGAAACATATCAAGTAGAATAAATTTGAATTTGACAAAAAGTACTTGTTTCTGCGTTAGGCTGGAAACATTTCAGACTAACCTCGTACATAATTAGGAAGAGATTTTATAGGATTCATCAGTTCTGCAGCATGAGAATATTCGATAATTCTTGCGATTTGTGATTACTACAAACTTATCTTTTTTGATTAATATTGTCTTGTTCCGATGCTTCTTCTCCCATAGATCTTCACGTATGCCATATCTTTCAATTTGCTCCTGAAGGATCTTATATCATTTCTATCAATTTTCTCCTAGAAAGAACTTTTCTAGATAAAAGATGCAGCTAAATAATATGTTTATACATAATACATGCTTATACATTCGACTATTCGAATGTGTCATCGCTACCTATAAATGAATCTGTTTCCAAAATGTCTTTGAGATAAGGCTAATGTGTGTCTGGCTGTTGATATTTTTCAGAGACTTGTTTTAAATTTGGGTCATCAACCTTTCCACTTCCGTATGAACGAAAATTGTGTACTCCTACAAACACCTTTTCCTCAGTTATCAGACCAACCTGCAAAACAATTTTAAGACGAGGGCAGTGTTAGCATGGCACTTTTAACACGTCAAACATGACAAATGAACGTCGTATAATTAATTTTACAACACATTACATTTAGGTAATGTCTATTTAGGCATCTATACTACAGGTATCAAGTTTCAACGAGATCCAAAATATCAGTAGGCTTTATAACAGGATTATTGTTAGTCTCTAAGAAATATTCATCCTTATTGTCAATTCTAAAATAAAATTTTTCGAATGAAGCCCTACAAGAAATCAAATTTTAATAATTAGCAGAATAACACTGCTAAGAGAAAAGAAACATGACTGCATAGACTCACTAGAATATGCAAAGATTCATAGAGTATTCCATCTAAACAAATGTCAGTTTATACCGGTGCTTGCTTGCGAAACATACTGTATACCTCGTTATCTCACACAACATATTTTTAGTTTTTTCTTAAATACCTTACTCTATAGAACTTTGAACAGTTGGTATGCCCTGATTATTAAATTTTCTAGCGATGATTCCTATTTCATATTTTGTCTTAACTTATAACCAATATTTCGGAGAATATTTTTGTTGCAGCTATTGGAATATTATAATAATTAAAATTATATGGACAACTATAGCAGCCACGATAAAATATATTTCAGATCACTTAAATTTAAAACGGTCCAATTCCAATAGGAAACTCGCTCGACTCAATACCAACGAAAGTTTCGAAAAGTTTCCTCTAACACCCCACGCACATATTGGGAAGTAAATCGAATTTATTTAACCGTGAGATATGTATCTGCTGTATCTGGAAAAACCGGAAAAACTCCGGAAAACCAGCGATATAATACCGCCAGATGGAAACATCGCTCTAAGAGTTTTTGTTATATTTTTCTTTGCAAATATGGAGCGGCTCGCAATCTATAAAAGAATATCTAAAATATTGAGGACATTTAGACCGTAAATAATCTTTGTGTGCTTAGGATATTATACGCGGAACGGTTTTAGTTCTCAATTTTCTTTACTTTACTCGGTTCGGTTTTCTCGCATACGCTTATAATGCAGATGCAACTTTATTTGCTCGAATGTATATTTAAATTTTTCCATATACCAATTTCATATACAATATTTATAACGCATGTAGTACCTTCATGTTGAGAACTGCATAGAATTCCAAACTGTATTTGTAACATCGATAGAATGAAAAATAACTTGCTCAAATTGCAAATAAAAATAGTAGAAAATTAAAGAGACCGGATTATATATTTCAGAGATATCGTTTGTACCGACGAATCTATTTTAAATAAGCTTATATTACTGTAAAACTTTGACATACTCGTGGATAAACGTTTGCACACCTCCTTTTGACTTTGACTATGGATTTGATAAAATGCATTTTAACAAATCCCCGCATGGATATGAAAATTCATGTGCATGCAATTTACACAGATTTTTTCAAAGCTTTTGATCCCATTGATCGCAGTATCCTACCTCGAAAACTAAGTCACAGTGGATTCTCTCCCAATTTATTGAAGCTTGTGTATTCCCATTTGGATGGGAGATCTAATTATGTACCCTGTAATGGATATCGTTCTAACGACGTTTTGTCGACTTCAGGTATTGCACAGAGCTCAAAATTAGGCCCGCTGCTGTTTAATATTTTCGTAAAGAGTTTATTTCAATTTGTTTCCTACCCAGTATTGGCTTAAGCTGATGACGTTAAGATAGATAGTACGATAAGTAGTAGTAAAGATATTCTACCCCTACAACGGAATTTACTCTTGCAGCGGAATTTGGTGTTTGCTAATGGACTGGTGTGAACCAAATAATCTAAGTCTCAATCCGAGCAAGTGCTGTGCTATGACATTTTTAGAAGCTCGTCGCCTATTCAGACGTCCTATCTTGTTCCTAATTATCAACTTTCACGAGTCCTCTCAGTGTGCGATATTAGCACCACATTGGGCGCACAGTGAGTTTCGTCAGCCACATCAAACATTTGTTTGTGTCACTGTTCATTTTTCTAATATAACTCTAAGAAGACGAATAAGGAAAACCTCCTCTGATTTATCAAATATACAGCTGATGGTATTAGTGAAATTATAGGTAGAAAGATTAGAAAATGATTTAAGGGGATTTCAAAACTTTTGTAGGATATTCTGTACTAAAAGAAAGACAGATTTTCAGTAGATTATACCACAAAGGTAAAAAAAAATTAGCACTAATAGAAGATGAAAAACTGATACAAATGCATACATATATACAAGCGGGTATTATTAAACAATAAGTAGACATAAATTTTTATAATATTTTTTGAAGTTGTAAATATTCCTGGTATGCGAAAGCTATAGTCTTCTTAATTAGGTATTTGCAGTACAATAGCATAACTAATATGTGCATATTCTTCATCATCATTTGTACCAACACAGAAGTAAACTTATGAATACAGTTAGTTTGTTTTCTCTTAAATTCGTTGATTTCCTCTCATTATTTTGTTACTCTCTTTATTTATGGCGAAATGTGATATGCTTTAATGTTAGATAATTGGTTCAGAAGGATTCAAAGAAAGCTAATCATTATTTCGAATTGTATCCATATCGGCAGCAACCAGTGAAACTTCATCGCGTACATCAGAAGCTAATTTAAAACCACATGATACCTTTCGTAAAGGTTTAGGTGAGAAATCGTAAAAAGTAAGTGAAGTTCAAGGCTTCCATAAGAGAAATGCAATCGAACATCGAAATTCCTATAACATCAGCTCACAGAATATTTGATATCATCCACAACAAAGTCCAATCATAAGGAGACACAAAGACACACTATTTGAATATTAATCAAAATGAAAGGAATGCAATATTCCGTTTAATTAACATACTGCGCTTACGTGGATGAACCCTGATTTATGAAGGATATATTATTCAACAGAAGTATTGTTCATTATTAATCAACAGAAAACCCGGATGTTCTTTATGAAGCTAGACATTGGGTGTGTTTTGAAAATAATCTATAGTGTTGTTACTCACGTTTTTACAAATTAGCTAACAATAAGTAACAGAATTAGTAATCTGTGCATTACTATTTTATAGCCTGCGTGTTGTATTTTTTGCACTTTGTATAATAGAATGTGGGATGTACAAGACGCAATTTTATAATGTGCAAAATTTACAAGTTTGTGTTTTAAGGAAATTTCGTCAGAGAAGTAGACGTACTTTACCAAAAGTTAATTTGTCATTCAGATGAACTCCCTTACATTATAAGTAACACTAAGTGACTTTTTCGACTATTTGGTGTGGTTAATTTTGGCGAAGACCTTCACCAACACAGAATTTCCGTTGTAGAAAAGGTCTGCGCTTAAGCGGTATTCCAGTTGAACTACAAAGACAGTTGTAAAAAATATTTAGACTTACCTTACCATCCCTGTATGCATGAAAGTCAGTAGTTTTTACTAACAATCACTACAGTGAAGCTATTTCATCCATATGAGCTGGGAAACGAATGAGACAGAGGGAGAAAAGTTAACTGCCGATTAATGCCTTCTCAAATCAAGACAAATGCGTACTGACTAGCCATTTTACAATGTATTAAAATTTGTAATCATTTACCACATCCTACGTATACACTATAAAAACAAGTTAAAATAATATGTATTTAGTTATGCATTTTATGGTTTGAATGAGTTTTTAGGAGCAAGTGTTTGTTGTAATTTTTATTTTTACATCATATGCTGGTAGGCTCTTTTGTCACTTTATCTTCCTTTTTACTTTGTAATACAGTACACTTATACATACACATGTGTTTTTTGATAACTTCTATGCTATTGCATATATTTTTGTAGAATTATGATCTTATTATAATTATACTTTATTGCTTTGTTTCCAGATGTAGAGGAACGTAAAACAAAAACTATGCGAACTATTCTTGTAACGCAATAAGTTGTGCAAATATACCCGATTTCGATTTAAAAGAAGAAAGTTCTTATAAAGATTTTGAATCTTATAAAAGCTACATTTTATTCAATACCATATTTGAATTTTATATAGTAATCTATCCTAATAATGTTAAATTATAGTTCGGTATCTTTACATACGATTAACTAGGTAGTAAAATGTAGATTTTTGCCTGTTCGTTTCTTATAACGCTCGTCTCGCATTTCCTTTTCGTTTGCTGATGCCGTTCATTTTGAACCTGTTTACCCCTTCCATCTCTTATTATTTGCGAGACCCAATGATGAGCACAATAGCTGGGACAGCTGCATGCAGATTTTTTTTATTATCGTAACAGGAGGTTGTTTCTTGTGCGAATGTACGACTAAAATACAGTGCGATGTAGTCTTTTAATTTATATATTTTTAGTGAATTCACGGAAAAGGCGAATGGCAGATAGTTGTTAAGGTTATATATGTGCTTCATAATCCTAAGTTTTTGAAACCGATATGACAAATTTTGCAATTAGATATGTTATTGTTTTACATAGTTATGGCTGAGATTTTGACGTATCGATTAAAAAAGGAATGTGCGAATAACGTAGCGCTAATACCATACACACAAACGATAATGGAAAATCTTATAATAATGTGAATCCAAAAAGTTGGAAATTAATATAGATAAATGTGAGTTTATGTCTGTTAACGACATAGAAAGCAAGATGTTTGTAATCAATAAGCTATTACTAGAAGCGCTTACAGTACATGAATATTAGCAAACGTATTACCAGATGACGTGATAATCAGAAAATAATTCATCGAATAAAAAAACAACTTCTATCACGTACTAAATAAAACTGTCTTCGTGAAAATGGAGTCTGAGATCATTGACACAATACGAAAACTGTATAATAAAGTGGCCTTACCTACCGCGAAGTGCGAGTGAATTCTGCTTCTTTCGAAGGAAACATGAAGGAGTAATGAAATTTTGTATAAAGATGTGAAAAAAGGAAATAAAATTACTACCGATAGGTTACGAGAACGAGTAGGAAAACATCGTCCGGAAAAACTATAGAAACAAAAAACGCAGATAAAATAAAAAAAGGCAAGAAAAAGTTGCATGGAAAAATAGAAAAGAAAGAGGTACAACGATAGTTGTAAGACTAGAAAACACGAAAATAATGGTGCAATTAACAAGTAATCCGACGCAGCCGACTTTTTAAAAGGGTAGAAGAATTCTGAGAAGAAGAATATCTTAAAGTATAAGAGACCGATTAACTTAAAGTGCAAGAAGTAAACTTTCGAGGATTAAAACTCGTTATTCTATAAGAGAATCATTTGGATATATTACTTTTCAGTTAAATCTGCAGTACCATTCTTCCATATTGTCTCTCTTTTAATGTTTTCTTTTATTAAGTAGAATTAAGTGATATGATTTGGAACATGTTGTTATAAATTTAAGTTGTCTACTGGTATGTTGTCTTTTTACAAAAAATACAAGGGAAAGTCATTAAGTAAGTCAGTAAGTGGGAAAATTGAAAATAGTAGTGTGTTATTTCATATCTATCATTAGATGTCAGAACAGTCCAACATCATGATACTCAAGTGATAGTTGCCATGTGCGTACGCAGGAAGTATTAAAATGGCGACCGTAGAAGAGTGTTCTGTGGAAGAGCAGCGAACCGTTGCTTTTTTCTCCGAGCAAAAAGACTTCCTGCAAAGGACATCCATAAGGAAATGTCTCCTGTTTACGGTGAAAAATGTTTGTCAGGGATACTCGAAATTTATGGGCGATCAGTGAAGTGGCCGCCTCGTTCAGATTGCGACAGATGCAACACATCTACGGGTGGAAGAGATGAGAGGCGAGTAACAATAGACAGCATAACAACTGTAATAGAGTATTCTCATGTATTACACTATGGGCTAATACACGACCGTTTAAATTTTCGAAAAGTTTGCTCAAGGTAGGTACCTAAATAACTGACCGAGAAACGCAGAAGGATTCGAATGGACTTGTCCTTGCAACACATCTCTCGGTACGCAGAGAAAGGGGAGAATATGATTAACAGGTTTGTTACTGGCGATGCATCATGGGTGCACCACTACAAACACGATACAAAGCGTGCTTCAATGCAATGTGAACATCTTTCTTCACCGTCAACAAAAAAATAAAAGGTTATGGCTTAATCCAGTAAGGTTATGCTTACCATGTTCTGGGATTCTCAAGGACTACTCTTAGCCCATTTCCAGAAATGAGAATATGACTGCTGAATTATACTGTAGAGTTTTGTTGTTGCTTCGGGGTGCAATTCGACGAAAACCTTCAGGCCTACTGAGGAGAGGAATATTGCTGCATCACGATAACACCAGGCTGCATTCCACCTGGTTCAAGGCGATAATTGCAGAATTAGGGCGGAAACTTCTTTAACATCTGGCTTACAGTCCCGATCTAGCCCCAAGCTACTGCCATCTGTTTGGCCGACTCAAAAACCACCTTAGCAGCAAACATTCGTGGGTGGTAACGATGTTTAACAACAGGTACTCACGTGGTTCAGACGGCAACTCAAACACTTTTATGCACTTTTATACATTAACGCAGTTGGACACTTTGTAGAAAAATAAAACTTGCGTTGGCTAACTATTTCTCTAATTATTTTCACCTACTTACTGGTACTTCCCTTGTACTACTAATCTTGACTAACGTTTGAACTGCTGCTGTTATTTGTAATACGTTCTTTAATGTGTGATTTGAAATCGTATTCAGTTTGACCTATACCACTACATTGACTTTGATAAATTTTACAAACGTGTTTTTGAATGGGGTCAATTTCAGTTTGCTTATTAATAGAATTTGCCTAAATATCATTTATTTTATTAGATGTGGTGATGCATTGTTTGCGTGTCTCGTGGATTTGTTTCAGCATAATTGTAATATTATATGCCTACATGTTAAATATCTAACTACTTTTTTAATTAATCTGGTGAAGAGACGCATTTCTATTTAAAGTAATTTAATCAAGCAGCATTGAAGACAAGTTTATATTTTTGAACCTGATTTGATACGTATATGCGTACAAAACTTAAGGCAACTGGCCCATTAATCTGTGATGAAGCAGTGAATATGCATTTTGTTTGGCACAACCCTCTTATAATCTACAAGAAAGCCACCTAGAAACGAAATCAAAAAATGGAAGAAAGATTGAAAGACCTCGTGCAGCACAAAGTCATGGGAAGGCATTCATTTTGCCCCTGCTAAGTAGAGAAAAGTCATTCCTATCTTTCAGCAAAGAAGATTTCAGACTACTGGTAGGACTACTAACGTGACATGTAGCACTGTCATGAGTATCTAGAAACTGCAGAATACATATGTATTATGCACATGTGTTGTCATTATTCGCTCTTTACACGAATTTTTCATGGGGGAATATCTAATATCTTCTGAACTGAAGAATTAGGGTGCTGGACTAAAGTTTATTAAAAACTTTAAACCCTTTTAACTACATTTAGTATATTGTTCAAATGACTTTTTAGGTCACAGTGACTACAAGCGCCGATGTTTAACTTCGTTACAATAATAGTAATAATTAATAATATTTTAAAATAGTGTCTGAAATGGTTTATTACATCAAGTTGATACAAATAATGTAGATTTTCGCCAAGTTAATTGATCTGTGGTGCTTATTGTGGAGTTGAAAAACACACTTGACCTTTGAAAGAATATTGTGTACACTAACCAAACGATTCCTTGTGTCCAGCAGTCAAGTGGATTTTTTTTAACATAAAAAGAAATATTTTTCTTACAAGGCTCACAGCCGTTTCATTTCCTAAAAACAAAAAGATTTATTTGGCTTGAAGAAATATTTTTAAGGCGGATATTTTTAAAAAGAAATAAATTGAAATTATTCTTCAGCTAAAATGATCTGTTTCATGCATGTATAACATCTAAATAACTATATCTTAAAGTAGTAGGTTACCTACACATGATGAGATATTTTGCAAAAATTCAACTCAGCAATTTATAACAATGTGTCAAAGTATTTAAATAAAAAAATTGTTTTTCTGTGACTAGACTATCATGTATAAAATTGGTTTACCATAATTTATTTTAAAATTGTATAACAACTACTGCACAAAATAACACATGCTAAGACTTATCATAACTCGATCCAAATTTTTAATAAATCTTAGTTCCGAAGGCTTTAAAAATTTGCGTCGTGGATGATGGCGTTATGACGTTTCTAGATGTTTCTGACATGGACGGCGAAATTGATCTTCAATGTCTCCAAGCACGTGTAAATAATATTTCAGGGATAGGTGTTGGTATACTTTCAGTAGTCTGCAATCTTCTTTGCTGAAAGGTAGTATCACCTGTTTACATGGTGGGGACAAAATAAGTGCCTTTGCTCGACTTTATCAGTGAATATTTACTCACAGTGAATATTTTATCAGTAGAAAGCCTTTCGATATTTTCCCGGTTTCTTAACTTCATGTTTTAGGTATTTTTTCTTGTAGATCAGAACAAGACTATGACCCAGTTAAGAGCATCGTACCGAGACACAGTATAATCTGCAATACTCACAATACGAAGTAACACATGGGCTGAAAAGTCCCGGGCCTAACAAAGAGAACACGGTTCTTTTGGTTCAAAATTAGCTTCATTCATCAACGTAATCTCCATCAAGAACAACGCAATCATTCCAGCGCCGCTCTAACATTTCAATATCACTTTTGTAGAACGATTTATCTTTTGCCTCAAAATAGGCCTCAGTTTCAGCGATAACCTCTTCATTCGTGTGACATTTTTTACCGGCGAGCATTTTTTTGAGGTCTGCGAACAGCCAGTAGTCGCTGAGAGCCAAATCTGGCGAATACGGTGGATGTGGGAGCAACTAGAAGTTCAATTCATGTAGTTTTGCTATTGTTTTGATTGACTTGTCACACGGTGCGTTGTCTTGATGAAACAATTTTTTTTTCTTTGCCATATGCGGTCGTTCCTTTGCAATTTCGGCCTTCAAACGCTCCAATAGCGCTATATAATATTCACTGTTGATGGCATTTCCTTTCTCAAGATAGTCGATGAATATTACACCACACACATCCCAAAATACCGAGGCCATAACCTTTCCAGCCGATTGTTGTGCTTTCGGGCGCTTTGGACGAGGTTCACCAGTTGCTGTCCACTCAGATGACGATAGTTTTGATTCCGGAGTGAAGTGATGGATCCATGTTTCATCCATTGTCACATATCGACGCACATATTCCGGTTTATTACGTTTAAACATGGCCAAACACTGCTCAGAATCATCAACTCGTTCTTGTTTTTGGTCAACAGTGAGCAAACGCGGCACCCACTTTGAACAGAGCTTTCTCATAGTCAAATGCTCATGCAATATAAAGCCAATACGTTCTTTTGATATCTTTACGATGTCAGCTAACTCACGCAACTTCACTTTTCGATCATTCAAAACGATTTTGTGGATTTTTTTGATGTTTTCTGGTGTTACCGCCTCATTTGGACGTCCACTGCGTTCTGCATCATCGGTGTCTCTACGACCGCGTTTGAAGTCAGCAAACCAACGTTTTATTGTTGTTTCTGATGGAGCGGAGTCCCCATAACACTTTTCAAGCCATTGCTTCGCTTGAACGGTATTTTTTCCCATCAAGAAGCAGTGTAAAATTAAAACACGAAATTGTTTTTGATCCATTGTTTTGAATATAACAAACGTAGCGTGACTCTTAGCACAATAACTCACAAACTAGTGAATGGAATATCATGAAATTTTAATAGCTGTCTTTTGAAGGCTAGTACTAACTGAGTGAAAGGTGACTGCAATAAAACTAGCGTCATCTATGTGTTAGGCCCGGCACTTTTCAGCCCATGTGTTAATTGAAAACAGATTTTGAAAGCTTTTAAAAGCTTTTAAAAGGGTACTGATAAATATCTAACTATATAAGGAATACGCACAACTTGTCGCAACTACATGAACTATTATTACCTTTATTTTCATTTCTCATTGATATGATAAATTTCTGTAACTGACAATTTTAACCCTGCATAATCAGAAAATAAGCAGTCATGCTTTCAATGAGCAAAGTGTTTGCTTGCAATAAAACATTGAATTTGACAACACAATTCTAGGCGAAAGTTCAGTTTCTTTGGTATGAGTAAATGTGATTTTAAACCAAAAAAAGAAACATTAATTCAAAGAAACTTTGAAATATTTCTTCAGCGAAAACAAGCGTCCTTCAAGCTAATGTATAATAAATAGAATAATTCCTTTTATTAGAAGTCTGTACTTTTTTGATCGTAAAGTATATTATTTTAGGTTATAGGAATAGGCGTTAGAAATAGGTTTCTGTAGCCCAAAAAACCTTTCCGTCACTGTAAATCAATCGCTTTATAATAGTGGTGATAGTTCTCACAAATAGTAAATAATACGTTTACAGATAAACTCTTAAATACTTACTTTCTTTGAGCACAAAATGTAAAGCAACCGTTCAAGCTACAGTTTTTCTAGTAGTTCATTTATCTTGATTTGGATTGCTAAAATCCTCTTAGTACGTTACACTAATCATCTTATATTATAGAAACTTGCGCTAAGCTGGATTAGAAATGATTAACTGAAACGGCTACCTAATATATTATAGAAACACAATTTCAGGTTTTAACTTAGAATACCAGAACATAATTCACGGATTTGAAGGTTATCACAACACAGCGAAGATTTACGATTGTATTTAGCCGTGTTTTTTTGTAGTGCCGCTTGTACTGTCAGCGCCACTTATTCCGGCCGTGATATTTCAATAAAATGAATGGAATTATGTTTTGTACACGTATGGGGTAAATCATAAGAGTTAGGAATCCGAGGCGCTATCTGGACAGCGCACGCTCTTGTGATTGACGTAGATCCTTTTTTCGAAATGACAACAGTAGCTTAAAACTGAAGGTCCATGCTTAAAATATAATAAATATTTATCAAAATCGTTAATTAACAACGGTTATGGTTATGAAGGTGTACATTGTCTGAGTGGAATTGAATGTGAGAAACGTAGGTGTACAATTATCGTGTTTGGCTAAATATCACACTGCTCAATCAATTGCAGCGTACTTATACAATTTGCCTCTTATTATCTTAAATGATTGTGGTTAAATGCCAGGCGTTCATACACAATTAAAGCAGTGATTTACTCAATTTATTATTGGCGTTATTAATGCCGTTACTCGTTCTGCAAACATTCTAATCGATAGATCTAGGAATTTTAGAACAACGCCAATCAATTTAATAGGCAAATAAAGCGGTAGGCGCAATGAATTCAATCCGATATGCGTATAACAGGCTAACAATTCATGCCATTGCCGGCATAGTTTAAAATAATCTGCTGAATGCATGCGGGTTGTTGATGCTTCTATTATGCGAGTAGGAAATCGCGAATGACTATCAACGTTGCGAGGTAGAGGTATCACAAAAGATTAGTTGGCAGGAAACCTAATGAAGCGGCGTAATATTTCAAAATCATTATGAAATGAAATTGTATTCCTTTTTTGAAAGGCATTGTTTGTGGAAAATTGCAAGGAAATTAAGAATACAATGACAAAAATTGTACAGCACGTACATATGTGTATTAGAATAAAAGTAACACAGAAAATATTAAATTTTTCTAACTCTGTATTGAAATCACCAACTATAGTTGATATTCAATTTTAGTATGGTACTAGAACAGGGCGTCTTGGAAAGGTTGGATTGGCTTGTATGTAATTGCGGCTTTATCATTAAAGTAATCACGAAATTTCCTATAGAGTATAACTTCGAACTGTAAAGTTAATTTAACTAATATTAATGGCTTATAATGTTGCAAGCAGGCCCTAGAAGTTGTTAGTTGTTATGTATATTATACATCAGATCTTTATAAAAGTATCTGAAGATATTGAAATTTAAGACATCTGAAGAATGAAAGCAAGATTTTGAAAGATATTTTATCAGAATTTAGTTGAAAGGTATCAAAATTAAACAAAAAAATAAGCATATGTAACTAGTTATGGATTGCTTTAGACATCTTCAGTCATAAGTATAATTCAATATGTTTTCTTTATGCTTTAATAAAGTTTTTTTGATCTTATCAGAATTTATTTAGATCCTACGTGAAATATATATGGAGGCAGTAATAAACGAAGAACCCAATATCTTCAATCTTAGAAGAAAGTACATTATGAGGCCGCGCCGAATACTTTCGGAAGATCAGTATATACAGTTACGCGATGCTGAGAATGGATGCTGCAAATTAGATTGGAAGATTAATGAATGGCATTAAATAATGCTTACTACGATAAAAACATTTCTATGTAATGCTATGTTATAAACCAGGTATTTGAAAGCTTTTGTAAATTTAGATATAGGTTTTTATGTGTATAGGAATAAATATGTATAAATTCGAATCAAACAGTGTTTATGAAAACCGAACTTTTTATTGCTATTGCTAAGTATTTACCCATGAATAATGTGTTTAGGCATTCTCGAATTAAATATTATTGTTTGTCGAGTTTTGACAATTTTTTTGACTTTCATTTCATTTTCTACTTTGTTTATGTTATATTTCCGATTAGTGGTAATTGAAGGCAAATCTTGTTAAGATTCAAATCATTAGCATTAGGCAACCAGGTATACATCAGTACCCATAATTTATTATTTTCTAAAGTTGCTATGTACAAAAAAAGACATTTTTAGGACAAACATTTCTGGAATAATTTATTCTGAGTCTTTATTCATACATCAAACTCAAGTTAAATGCATTCTATTGAAGAATAGATAATTTATTTAAATCATCAAATATGGAAAGGTGACAGTGGTAATGTGGCACCAGAAGCAAAATAATTTAAGAAAGGTTAGGAACACATTTCCAGTTAATTATTCTGAAACACATACAATATTTGTAACAAGTTCGAAGCAGATGATTTATTTTCCCACAAAGAGTAAAACAAATACCCTACAGTACGTCGGTACGATCTGTAGGATAGCTTTTAGAATTACCCAAACTTTTTGAACATTTCGATGTAGAAAATGCTGAAAGAATTCAACTGAAGTTATACAAAATATAAAATCATTACGAATTTTTGAAGGAAGGCAAAGGTAAAGAACAGCGAAGAAATTGCTCAACTTGCCAAATAAAAACGTAGACATTTTGAGTAAAATACTGGCGATAGTGTTACATTAACCGTACGTGGTAAGGTCAACTCTTAGAGCTTCTGGTTTGTATCCAACATCCATCCACTGGAAGGTTCCATTCAATTAGCCCAAATGAATAACGATTCATGTGGGCTAATTTCAAATCCTCATTTTCAAAACCTAATTCGAACATGGTACCCTCAAGAAGCTAATGTCCAGATTGGAATAAGTAACAATGGATTTGTTGACCTATTTTTTACGGAAAACTTACTACAAGACAATTTGTGGATTTTTTTTAAGATCACATCATAATGTATATCAAAAGGCGAGTAGTTTATAATAACGATACGAATAAGTAACTTGAACTGCATGCGTATTACATGTATAGAGTAAATCCAGAATTTTGTAAGAATACATTGCGCTGTTTTTAAGAACTTCTTGCTTATTATCTTGAGAGATAAGGCGGGCTTTTTGAGAACCTGTTGTGGAATTAGGTTTCACCTTACTTATCTTGTTTTGTCTATTAATTTTTAGAATGGAATAATTACAAATATTTTATAACGAAATTCCTCAAGGCTTTGTCATAATATAATAATGTTATTTCCGTACCAGATTCTACTACAGTTTCGTAACAGGAAAGTTTAATTTTTCGCTACAGAATAGTAGATTCTTTGACCCAAAAGTTTCCAATTTTCAGAACAGTTATTTTATTTACGTCAAAATAAATCTGTTACGAGGGTAATAGTAGTGACAGTGCAGGATTTTGCTAGAAACTTATGATTTCATGCCTCTCACATCATAAATGTATAATTGGTTGCCTGCTATGTCACTAATGCATTGATAACTTTCTTTTCATAGTTGGAAATAAGAAAAATGTATGTGTAATAAAAAAACGGTACACGGAATATTCTTAAACGTGTATGTCATTTTTTTTATTGTAAAATTGTAATTCTATGTTATAACTGTAGTTTAAAAAGATTAAGTTACTAACTATGTATGCAGTATTATCTCGCAACTAAGCAAGTATTTAGTACACGTTGGATGTAGTAACGACTTGGAATTCGTTGAAACTTTTCAATATTAGGACACTCCTATAATTTTAAAATTGAAATAAATTATTCCTTAACGAAATCGTGCTGTTAGTTGAACTGCCACAAATCTTCACAAACAGCAAATAGAGCTTTGGGAGGTATTATTCAACAGTTGTTAGAACCTTCAGCGTCTAAGTTCTTCGACATAATGAAGACCTTAAGATACTAAAAGAGGGGATCAGCATGTGTGAAAATTTATTAAATAAAACTTCGAAATTCTTAATGTATATGCTAATGGGTAGTCGTAGAATGATTTAGGTATACACTTTCATGGTAAAAATGAATTGTGAAAAGCGATATATTATCGGCAATACAAATTGTTTACTTTTTCTTATTTTTTAAAATAATTTTACACTTTCGTAAATGTTAAAGCAATTAACTCTAACTAATAAATGTGATTGAGTATCCTTTCTTCTAATCCAAACATCACGTTAGCTGCAGCAATCTGATATACGTAGGTGATATTGTGGAATACGTTTTCTTAGCTCTTTTTCAATGCAATAGATTGGATTTTATCTATAGCATCTAACTTACAACTTCACAGCGTGCCGGTAAAATCTGCTCTTTTTACACAACATAGCGACTCGCTTTCAGATGTATGGCGAAGGAGTAAAATTATGTTACACATGTTTGAGTAATGAGCAATCGGGTAAAAATTAGCTGCGCTTGACGATCATTTAAGTATTATAGAGTAATAGCTGATAGAAGCTGTGCAAACGACTCTTGCACGATATGTTCGTATTCTTTATCTGAAAAAGAATCGCTTCCCAACAGCAGCAATTGCTCGAACTACTGTATACACTCGATCGTATCCTGTACTTAATTGTCCACTTTACAACTTTTTATGCTTCCCAATCGAGTTTACGTTTAAACATACAGGTTAGATATACATATATTTTGTATGTACGCCGCTTCAATGCTAACGGTAGTAATTTATATGGACGTGGTTACGCTTTAATTTTCTAGATAACTTACGTAGATATAGAAATGTAATATGATATAAGACATGCTCCGTTGCCAAGAATATATGAAGGGAAGAATTCAAAGTTGTGAATTCTTTGTGCATCTCAGATTATTGTATTTTTTTAGCACAATAATGGAAGCTACTAACATATGAAAAATGACCAATCGTCAATGAAGTCGGTCGACTTTAAATAAATATAGCTCAAAAATTGTGTTTTTTATTCATCCTAGATGGTTCCGAAAGATTATTATTTTAGAGGTTATTCACGCCAATGGTAAATAATTTTCAAGCACTGCATTTATCAATATTGAACTATGCTTTACAAACACAGAATGCAATATAACATTATTGGAGTGTATATAAAATTAAGTTTAATAGGTTTAGAATTGGAATTTACAATGCCCTGAGGCCTGAGAGAATTAAGAAACGACAGTGCACACTTCGAACAAATAACAACGCTCTTCTTGAGTCGACCTCAAGAAGAAGATGTATGCGATTACATCGAAACGTTACGACGTACATGGTTGTTCTAAGAACCAACGCCAAGCGCAGGATAAAACCCGAGAGGATAACAAGACATCCTTTACCCGTGAAAACATACGCTACAATATATATATATATATATATATATATATTGTAATGATATAAATTGCTGTTCTTTATTTACCAATGAATTTCTTCTATAATTTTACTAGTTCACCTATTGCAGATATATTCTTTGTCACTGTTTGGTGCACGCCGTTAATTTTTATTTTGGTTGATGTAGAAGTTGGAGGCGAAGTACCGTCAGTACTCTCTCTTTATGAAATTTTAAACACAGATATTTAATCTGTACAGGTTTCTTTTGAAAGTTTTACAGATATCTACTTTGAGTATCCTTTAATAACTAATTATTCACAATTTTTCTTCTTTAAAAGAAAAAAGAGTCCCTTCAACAACACTTGCAGAGGAGACGTAAACTTTACTATCGTTTATCTTATATATCGCTTTTCGTAAACATATTCCTTATGTAAATAAGTTTTTCAAAATTTCATCTTTAAAAGACGTTTAGTATATTCACACATTTCAATTACATTGTATGAATATGCATTATTCCGAAATTGTACTCATAATCTTCGAAATATCTCCTACGACGAAAGGATGGTACGACTGATATAACTCCGTAAAATTATAAATATCTTCGTATTATATCCAATAATAAAGTGTATCAGCTGATACTACATACAAAATTTCGAAGTTCCGGACACTTACGTTGGAAGCCGAAGGCCAGTCCATCCTAAAGCCGAGCCAGTGAGTACGATTTCAAAGGTTATAGACGTCGAATCTTCTTAAGTTCTTCAAAATTAATTCTATCTTTCGATCTCATATTTAGTTTCGTAAATTAATTAGAATATTTCAAGTTTAGATAGTCAAGGATTGCCTTAGGTTTTCTGTAAAAACATTTTCTTTTGTAAAAAGGCGGTATATATAGATATTTTTTTTTATTTGTCGATATATTTCTTTCTTTCAACTTTACATTTGGTATTTTAATTTAGAAAACATTTTCACTTAATTCGAAACAAATAAATCAAAATTTTAATTCAAAGGACTCAGTTAAAAATTTTAGCGAGCCTGAGATTTTCCACACAATATGTACATATTTTTGTCAATGTATATTTATACAACCCAATATGTTTCCTATTAAGCTAATTTCTGCACTTATCCACTCAATAGAGATGTTAACTTTTTCGTTTCCTGTCCTGGGAGATAGGACTTAGGCTCCGCAGTCATAAAACAAGCCTAAAGTACACATTACATTTCAATGATTGATATAAAGCAATTTTCTCTGGTTCGTACTAAAACTAAATCAAAACGTTTTACTAATTCTATATAGTGGAGATTAGTAACCATTCAAATTTTCAGGTTTCTGCTGTTTGTGCTTTTATAAATATCCCTAGTTGTAGTTTCTAGAAAATCGTCCTATCTCTGCTTTGCCAATTATTAAATGTACGTAATGCTAATGGAATATTTCTTACCACTAACAATATAAAAAGAGTTTGTACAAATGCAAGTCGCAGAATATTAATTCCATTATTCCACAATTCCAATTTATAAAAGCCTTCCATTAACTGAGACGTAGAGTGACTGCTTGTCAACTGTTGGCAGCTTCTGCTTTTCAAGCAGAGTTAATATTTAATGTAGACAGAAATGGAATTATACGTATCAAAATAAAACATTAATAAACGCGAAGGAAAAAAATAAATATGCTTTCGAAATGGAAAAACGGTTGAAATTATATAAATGGACCTTCATAACGGTTTTATAGACTGTAAATAATCCTGTGGAGTTAATGAACTTGTCAAAGGAATTCCAAAGTTCTCCCAGCTATTCATATTCCGTAGCATTGTGAAACAACGATGCGTGTAAATACATCAGATACGATGATTGCAGTTGTTTACCTAATTTGTACTTTAACAATTTTGTGCTTCGTCAAGTGTGAATTAATTAGGCTCATCTTATCTGACACATTAATCTAGTCTCACCTTGTTTGTTTCAATTGCAATCTTCTTTTCTCATCGTTTCGTTTCAGCGCTATTGTTATAATTATTTATATGATGGTAAGCAGAAACGAAATGTATAAGTACAACTGCGTATATTTACATAACTATTAACCATTTTATGGTTTCTAATCAAATTTTATGAAAAAATGTCAGATTAAAAAAAATAATATTAGATCTTATCACATACCCTCAGTCTTCAGCCATGTAAGCTTGTGGCAATCTTTTCTGATACAAATCTGCATCCCAAGTATATAATTGCAAATGTCATTAAAGAATAATTGAGTTTAGCTGTTTCTCAAAATTGTTCTCTAGATATTTAAAAACCATGTTAAACATATACTACTTACAGATGAAAAAGCATCACATGCTAAAGTTAGCAGGATGCCAATGAAAAATATTGTTTATTTTTTCAATTATAATTAAAGGCCTGCAGGACCTTCTTGCTAACGAATTTATATTCTTGGTCTAAGTAAATTTATCAGCCACCAATTTTCATCAGGCAGCTTATGTCTAAGGAGACTGTGGTAAATTATTGAGTTTCCGACTCATGAAATTCCTGACATATTCAATCGGAGATAAGTCGCAAAATCATAGAGGCCATGAAACATGTGAACGAGCGTTATCATGTTGGAAGAAGGTATTTAGTATGCATCGACGATATGGAAAATTATACGACCCCGTAACACACCAACTACGTAGCGCGCGGCTGTTATATTCTGCATAAGAATTCAAGATAATCAGCTTCCATGAGAATAGCGTAACGTGCAACAAGATGCCGTAAATCGTCTCGTTCATCTTGTCCCCTGACACTTTCGTATCTATCACGTGCGTCTAATCAAAGTCTAAATTCGTCACTAAAAACAACTGAATTCTATTCTTGATCCCAGTTATCTTCGTCCATGCACTATTACAAGTGTTGCCAAGGTGACATCAGACCAATTTATCTAATTCTATGAAATACGATTAGTGCAGAAATTAATTTACATATAGCACCACTTTAGATATCAGTTAGTTCTCTGATTTCTGAAATCCGTAATAATAATTTTCACATTATGTAGTTCTTCGAATTCGCGCACCCCGAAGGTCTCTCCTTCTGTTTATGCACGATAGCAACGACACAGATAGATGTCGATTGTCTCTACTTTCTGTTTCTTTCATAAATATTCCAGCCTCTTTGACTCCAAAAATTACATTCTGGAGTCCTTGAGTTCCGCCAACTGATGAAAGTTTTTACGTCTTCGTACTCAGGCAAATTGTTTTAACACTACACCTAGTGAGATGCATACCTAGGCTTCCATGTCTAGACGAAATAAAGAAACTCTTTCCGGAACTGTACCGTATCGGATTGATACGGTCCAATCCCGGAAGCAGTTCGATTATGACTACACTCACAGTATAACGGTAAAGTAAGACAAGTACGAGTTAATTGATAGGATCAACTGCAACTTTTCAAAGTTTTAGTTAAAAGGTTCCTATCAAGTTTAAACTTACTTAGTACTTTTGCAAGTTTATATATATAAAAAAAAATAAATCCCCAACTTAAATGCTTTGACTCATCTAAAAAATGTTTACTTCTCTAATAGAGTGTAATGGTATTCCATCATACAGAAAAATAATTCAAACATTTTTCAATGCCGGACTAATTCACATAATTTAAAATAATAATAATTAATTTCTGTCTTCAGGAAGAAGTCCTGAAACATTAATGCCTTCTTTTCTGACCAACATGTATGAGTTTCGTAACAAATGTGGAACGCTACTCTATCCTAAATATGCCAGTGTTCGTTGTGAACAATTCCGTTTAACAAAATTATACTTCCATCGACAAAACAAGTTAATTTCGTAAATTTGGAGTGGTATTTATCACCCTATAAATTTTAGGCTTACCATTAATCGATATAACTTGTATTATTGTTTCTATAAAAGCTTATAATAATCACATCTTGATATGTGAAATTATTCTGATAGAAATCCTAATGGTGAAAAATAAATCTTTTCAACAATTGAAGAAAGTTTCTTTTTATTCGCTCAGTTACAATTCTCTGCACTCTTACATGCTTTGAGTGTGTATTATTTAAACAGTCGCTTTTAACAATCTCTTTTATAGACTGATGATAATTAATTTACTTGATGGAGGACAATTAGGGTATACATAAATCTGTTATATGTCGTAACCATCTTGAATTGCTGTGGAAGTATTATATACATATAAACGGGCACAATGCTGCAAAATATTAAGGAATATTATTCTTATTTGAAGAATTATAATATTTTTGCGAACATAGTGATATGTTGTTACCCATTTGGGTGTTCCTTATACAGCATAGCCCTTAAGTATTTAGTGTGAATGCTGTATGCAAAAATAAAATGTGGAATTTACATAATTACGACTGGCTACTTGATAGATGTTTATGTATAATTATCAAGGAAAAGTAAAAAAAGAGAGGCAGTTCACAAAATGTACTACTTCTCATATCATAAACTATTTTATAGATTTAAATATTCTTGAGTTTTCCACAACTAACTGTAATTCTTTATGCTGTTTCCAATTGCAATCACAGACGGAAATGCTTTTAGGAGACCTCACTGATGGATTTAAGCCATATGATATTGACTACGGTCATGAAGCTCCATTATACTTACGTTGTGAATGGAATGCACAAATATTAAAACAGTACACAGTGACATGAGTATTTTTATCCGTACCAAAGTGCATACTGTAAGCAACTTATGAAAAAAAAAATACAAAATCTCTTTTAAACAATGAGACTCGCACTTTCGTTGTATTATATCGAGAAGTGAAGAAAAGAACATTTTTAGTTACGATTTCTTCCAGGCGTTTTAAACGTATTTATTAAATAAGAAAATTATCTTGAAATCGTATAGTATGTAAAAAATATATGAGCGTAATGTACGATCAGGCAACAATATGGCTTAAATTAAACACATGTCTGTGTTTTATTATTCTGAAAATAAATGTCTAATAAAAGGAAGAATTTTTAATCCAAGATTATTTATTCGCCCATACATTTGTTTTCGGTTTGATGCCTGAATTCCAATTGAAAATTTACGACTCGCATAAAACTATTCATAATAAATTATTTTCGATGCAAGAAAGTGATAATTGAATCAAGTTGCTGGGTACAACGTATATACAACGTATATATTATCAGGCATACTCTAGCGAGCATCTTACGCTGCCGTTCATTACAGTCGAGTGGGTTGTTATTGGCCTGATTATTATCTAATCTAATGGCTGCACACTAGATTTAGCAGAGCTCGCCTATTAAATCAAATTTTGTTATTACTAAACCTCCGCAAGCGGTACGGGTGGGCTGGCGTTTAAATTTACCCATATACGTGTTAATTTAACTTTCTAACAGCACTCCATGAATACCTTATTCAAATTTGATAAATAGAATTACTGTCTCTATGTGTATATCTGATGTAATTATTGTTGAGAAAAATGCACCAGTTGTTTCCTAAAACTTTAGAGCGGATGAAGAAGGTATGTAATTTGTTGTCAGATAGGTATAATGAAGAGCATCTGTCCCTCACGGTAATTTAGTGAAATGCCGAAGAACATCTACACTTTTATTGGCCATATAAAAAATTTCAAACGCGTTAAATATTCTTACATGCAAGCATCGTTCAAGACATTTTTCGAGTTCAAATTTATAAATGTATTTATTAACTTGAAAAATTGTTATAGGTAATAATTATCTTCCATCGGGAGAGGATGAAATTAATGTGTATTGATAAATATGTATAAATTTCAAGACATTAATTTTAATTTCAAGGTGTATTTAACTTTTTGTATAAATAAGTTTTCGGAATAGGGTTTTCTAGAATGCCTATACATTACACGCAGAAGAGGGAACCAAGAAATATGCAATAATCTTTTTTCTTAGACGCAAGTAGTACGTTATTTGGTATCGTTTATTAGATAAATCGTTCTTTAAATGAAAATAAATAGACCATATCACACATAATTGATTTTGTATAAGCCACACTGAAAATAATTTGGATTTGTGTTTTATCTAACTGTGTTAAAATTTACACTGCGTAGTACCTGTTTCCTGTCTATATTCTTTATATTTCCTGTTTTGTTGTACAACTTTCTTGTTGCTTTGCCGCATTATACAAATATCGTTGCTTAATCTGTGCTATAATTTGTAGCGTTTAATATGCCGTGTATTGTTGTAACACTTTAATATGACTTGTGTATATAAGTAAGGCAAGCATCTATTCAGCTCATTTAAACCGTAAGAGATTAGCGCAGTTTTCTGCTTTTGTGTTACGTTACTCAAATTGTAACGAAATACAATTATAATTCATCTTCAAATTAACTTTGTGCTCATTACATTAACTTGTAAATAAATTGTTATTGAAATGTCACGGATATACACAAATAAAAGCTGCCGTGGAATCAGAACTTTCTTTGGACAAAAACCCATGTGCTTTAAGCACTGGAACAATATACAGTAGCGGACAAAATAGTAGCAGCAAGAAACAAATAATACCTTGAATCAATGTTTCTCATCATTATCTGAAAATAGAAGTACTGATATGTACACCGGAAATGAGACTAATTTAATAGATATAAAAAACACGTAAAAGTCACTCAGTGAGTTATTGTTTTGGAGAAGTTGTGCATTTTACACAAGCAGTATATGTTATGCTTGGACAAAATAATAGTAGTATTGCTTCGAATATCTTCGTGTGCAGGTTAAAAGATTTTATTTGTTGAAGTACTTTGGTTTATAGCCATTAATATTCAGTAACGATGAAGTTTAGTCATTTTTTAGGAATAGAATGGTTCGAAAAAAAGAAACACTACTTGATTATAAAATTAAAAAAATGAAGAAAAAGCATATCAATTTGCCATATCGAGAAAAATAGGAACCCAACTGGTAATAAAAGAAAAGCAGGAGTTCGCGAAGATTACGATATTACGATATATAAAGAAAAAACTATATTGCATACCACCTCAACTACGAAAAGGATTACATTTAAATGCTGCTCCCAGAATATTCCGAAGACGGTTAAAAGCAAGTAATTTGATAGGTGGAAGTCCAAGAAGGGTGCTACTTTTCAGAAAGCGGAATATTAAGCATCATTTGACGTTTGCTACAGATCATGAAAACTCGCCGGCAGCGAAACACCGCAATATCCTATTCTCTTATAAGAGTAAAATCGTTTTATTTGGCTCATAGATAGTTTGTCAGAAGACCTCCCAACACATATCAGCCACAATACACTTTAAAAGCGATGGTGCAAAAACCATAGTGTAGAGGTGCCCTTCTTATTATAGTAGATCGTATCACGTGATCATTCTAACTCAAATAAGTATGGCAAAACATTAGAGAATGTTATGATGCCCTACACTGAAAAAGAAATGCCTTTAAAATGGGTCTTAATGCAGGACAAAGACCCCAAGGACACTAGTCGACGAGCGAAGAACTGGTTGATGCAACGTAGAATGGAGGTGCTGGAGTGGTGGATGCTGTCTCCCAACCTTAATCCTATCGAAAATTTATGGACTAATTTTAAAGAAGCTGTCTACAATGGAAATCCCAAGACACAGCAATAACTATGGGGAATTGTACAGGCCGCTTTGTATTCAATCATTCCGGAACGCTGTCAACATTTTGCTGGCAGCATGCATCGACGTTATGCACCAGTACTACGAGCTGAAGGCTATGCAACCAATTATTAAATGTATAACATCTTATTTATTTAGTAAACAATGTTTCTATATTTTGACGTTTTCTTTTCAATTCCTATGTCACTGCTATTATTTTATTCGCGTCACTTACAATTATCATTGAAATTGGCGATGCTTCTAAACAATACGGACGATGCATCATTTACCACTAGTTACTTGAAGACGGTAACATTTCTATCTTATCTAACCACCTAACAATACATTTTACATTAATTACCTAATACTGCTGTTACTTTTGAATGGTACTGTACATACGTTACATGATTCTGCTACAAATGCAACAAAACGGTTTTGTAAAAATGATCCAGAAGAGATAAAAGTTGCATCAAAACTATGCCATCGCTCCCGGACTTACCCACAAAATTAGTAAATTACTAGTAGTTTAGTTAAATTAATATTTTTATATATGCACATACATAAAGTAATTTTAACATAATTATCAGTTTGCGAACTTTTTGAGCGTACTTGTAGGCTAGGGTATGGCTTATATAAAATTCTCGTACTAAAATGAGATGAAATATTTTTCGTGTTTTACACGTAATGTAACGTTGGATATATTTAGTCCTTATATTTAAAAGGAACACAGTTTAAACTAAAGCTTTTGTGGTATGCTATTTATTTGTGGTACAGAATTCATTTTATCATAATGTAACCTACATGGCATCCCCATCACTAACTCAAAATAAGCGGTGTCTAGGTTAATACAAATCATACTATATATTCGTTAAGAATTCGAGTTTCACTATTACCAGTTCAATACACTGGTGTGAATCTCAATAAAACGATAGCAAATATTAAAAGTACAATTTTCAAAGTTTAGGCATCACAAATGGACTGTAGTTAATTAATGGTAAATCACCATATACGACGGTATAAGCGTTTTCTTTTCATCTTTCTCAGAATACGTAACAATCTAGTTCTTACGAACGTTCTACACACAGCCAACAGTTTATACGATATATATGTACATACGTTCCAGCTGTTGATGCATCGATAATTATTGGCATCCTGTGTAACCGGTACGTTTATCATAAAACTTCACTTAGGTACATTTATGTAATTGCGTAACGGTATCAAAATTTATTCACTCTCCGCATAAGTTATTATAGATGTTCAGTTTCGATTTCTACATTTATAAATTTCAAATAATTACCAATGCAAAATATTTGCGTGTTGGGCGCATAAAACATTAATCAAGCGTCACTGTTCAGCAAATTATCGAAATATGTTTGAATGCGTGTGTGTAAACTCGATGCTTACCACAATCTGCATAACTCTCAAATCCTAACTACGAAGTTTATTGTACATTGTAGAGCTTTCAGACATATGGCGTACTTAACGTTGTAGAAATTAATACTGTGTCTTAAAGTAGAAAAAGTAGTCTCACGTGAGTGACCATATTATAATATGATCCCCAGTACATCTAAGCGTTACATAACAAATACCACCCATGATAGGTTGAAATACATATAACTCTATGTTTAACCGAGTAGGTTAGGAAAAGACAATCTATACAGTGAAGTTGAAGAAAATTAGTGTCTAGTCATAAAACAACGAAATATTATACGAAGTATCTGTCCAGAACCACAATTAAGCCACTAACCAAATTTATTGCTTACAACATGTGATATAGGTCTCAAAAAATACAAAATAGTAAAATGGCAAAATGTACAATTACAAATTATCTACGGAAATATTGAAAAAGAGCGTTAACGCTTAGGAGATTAGTAAATAAGTACATATTAAAAATAAATAATACGAGGGCGACCAGAAATGTTAACGGAACCGACAAGAAAAACACAGTGTTGGTGTGGTTTCTCATTTTTATTTTTCGATGTAGTCTCCTCGAAGATCAATACACTTTTTCAAACTGTACTCCAGTCCCTTCAAGTCGTCGGAAAAGTAGGATGTTTCGAGGACTGCAAAGTAACAATCTGTAGCGGCGATGACCTCTTCATTTGAGGCAAATCCCTTTTCTCAGGTTCTTTTCAGGTTTGGGAATAGGAAAAAGTCGGGTCTAAGTTTGGTGAATATTGAGGATAAGAGACTAATTTGTAGCGCAACTCATTCAATTCGGACACGGCTATGCGGGATGAATCAGCCGGTGTATTGTCGTGGTGGAATAGCACTTCTTTCCGCTGCAAACGAGGCCGTTTCTCCCTCAATACTGCGTCGAGTCGGGTCAATAAATCGCTGTAGTATTGCCTTGTGATCGTCCTTCTCTTGTACAGATAGTTGATGACGATCACACCTTGGAAATCCCAAAAAATGGTCCCTTGGATTGCTTTGGATCCTGGCCAGAAATTGCTCTGAAATGGTCATTCGGTTTCGTTTTTGCTTCGGTGTGAATAAACGCGGTACCCATTACGTCGGAAGCTTTTTCATACCCAAAATTTCGTGTATAGATATGGCCAACGCGTTCTTCTGAGATGCCTGTTGTGTCTGCTATCTCCTTCCCCTTCAATCGGCGACTGGCTAATACATCATGAATCTTGTCGACCATTTCATCGTTGGTAGCGCTTTTTGGACGTCCACTGCCTGGTTCGTCATTTGTGGTTGTGGGGTCACGCTTGAACTATTACATACAGAAGCTGATGGTCGAAAATGATGGAGTACATCCGCCATGAAGCTCTAGAAAAATATTTCGAGTTTCCGTGGCAGTTTTCCCAGCCATCCAGAAGTGTTTTATCACTACATGAAATTCGATTTTATCCATTTTTGCGAAACCGCCTGACTTGCTACACAAAAACACACACTTAAACAACAACTATTGACAGCAGACATCTGAAATTTTGACGGTTGCCATAAAAAAGGGTTGCTCCTGACGACCAATTAATCCACTTCAACCTTCGGGCGCCATTTCTTGCCGATTCCGGAAACATATCAAATCACCCTCGTATTGTTGAAACTATTGTGCAGAAAACACATAGAGGGAGAAGAAAGGTAAGGTATTGAGAAAGCTCAGAAGACATCCTATATCTGATATAATAGTAATATACTTTATTGCCCAGCAGGTTACAACATAGTAATATTCTAACATATATAAAGGTACGTACACTTACTTACAACAGAGATATTATAAATGAAAGCAAATGAAGACAAAAGCAATTATTACCCTTCTGATAAATTAACATTTCCACCAAAAACATCAGTACACTAAGTGTCGAAGTTTCTACACATCCGTCAAATATAGAAACCAATGCCCGTCAGCAAAGCAGGGCAATTGATTGTGTTAGAAACAATATTATACAAGATTCCACCACTTGCGATTACTTGAAGCAACAAGCTGTCATATGCCACCATGCTTGAGATACATGCCACTAGTTTTAAATAACAGAAATTTCAGAAACCGACATCGTATGCATTCGGAGATAAGTTAGTGTATTGAATGCGTAGGGTACCAAATTGGGGATCCAACAAAGGCAAAATACAAAGCTTTTACCAAGGTAACATCATTCAAATATCTAGAATTACTATCTATAAAATCCAGGATTTTGTAGACTTTGCTGTTGAGCGACTCGATATAGTTCTTAAAGATCCACTGAGAAGTGAATGTGATACCCAATGCCTGTATATCGCCAATGGCTGAAAATAGGTAACCTTATATCTTTTATTTATAGGTCACGAAAGGACGACGATCATTCGGAAAGTAAAGAACGTTTTTTTCAATAGAAATTTTTATTAGGTGTAATTAAACGAAGCTGTATTTTATATAAAATTAGGTACCCAAGCTACTTTTTTACGTAGTCACCGTTCAAATTCAGGCACTTGTCGTACCGTTTTATCAGGTCTTCTATGCCTTCTGCATACTCTATTGCCGCCAAGTTGTTGAGCCACTGATTAACGGCTTCCTTAGGTTCATCATCAATTCCATTATATAGCATTATCCACTCAAAAAATCTTTCAATTTGGGGAATAAGTAGAAATCACTTAGGTCTAAATCCCAACCATACAGTAATTGTTGAAAAGGTTCCCACCAAAACTACTGAAGCAATCGTGAACATTCTTCCGTCCACCATTAAACATGATACACCATCTCCAAATTGACGCTCCGACTATCATATTACTGTAAACCTCAGTTATCTGTCTATAAATTTCGATGGATGGGATCTTTCGTGCCTTTAGAAAGCCGGTAAATACTGTGAACTTCACACTTGGCGGGATCGCTAATTTTGCCACACACTTGAAAATCGCACAGATAAGCAGTGATCAACCGTATATATGATGAGTACGAAGATCAATGGTGGGTCGGCGGTGGTGGTGGGACGACGTGGTTACGTGTGAAAACAAGACGTTCTTTATTTTCCAAATAGCCCTCGTATATAACAATGGAGTATTTATTAAGATTAAGGTTTAGTTTATTACTTGTAGACCAAAGCAGAACAAAATCAATTACCCCTTATAAAATCAAAATATGGTAAGAATAAGCTAACATAAAATTTAGCATCGTTTACGTAAGCGAATAAAGGACATAATACACACGATAAAACGTCATTAGTGAATACAATGAAAGACAGTGAACTCAGAACAGAATCCGGAGGAGGAATCTACTCAAAGGTCGGTAGCCATTACAAAAAATGTAATTCTTTTCTGCTCTGAACAAGAAGAGATTAATCTCACCAATAACAGTGGAAAACCTAAAGTTTTCAATTTCTTTAATTGTATCCGGTGGTCGACAGTATGAAATGCTTGGAAAAGCAATTCAGTTTGATTGAAATATTGTACGGGAAAGCGAAATTGACCATAGCGATTCAATCGGGATATTCAAATACAAAGGTTAGTTGAGTGAAACAAGTATTAGGTGAATCGGCGATGTAGTTATTACACACTTGCAATAATTAGGATATCAAAATTCTTCTGTCAAGTAAATTCATTCTAAAAGCAGATCTAAAGTGCCTAGCAAACAATACCTAACAAATGCTGCTAAATACAGCTACTCATGGTATTGGTAGTCATCAACGTGGTTTCGAGCAATTTTTTGCTCAACACATAGCAATTCCCTCTCAGCTAATACAACCGTATCCAAACTTACAGCTCAAGTAAGTGTTGTTGCTATCTAGTGACACAAGAATAAAACACTTGTCTGTCGGCTCAAACACAGCGAAACAAGCGGGTACAATTTCCAGCCTATTTCCGCAGCAGCTCATGGACTGTTAATAAAATACATTTCGTTTGTTTCAATTTGCGTCTGCGACAGTCTCCAGCTTTTGGATTAAGTTTTATTTCAGGACTAAACCAGGCGGGATAAGAAAACATGAAAGGTCTATCCAATGTGTTGCAGATAAAATTTAATCTGAAGATCACTCTGTAAATTTGTGTATAATTAATTGATAGTTATTGTGACATACAATATGATCATAAGAAAACATAATCGGGAAGGCTATTTTTGCATTTTTATTATTTTTATGTCAGTTCAAATTCAAGGTTAAAACTTCATATTACGTTTGAGGTCTATTGACAAGTTTGATAATTAACATTACATTTAATGTTTATTAATGTATCTTATAAATCATTACTGTAAAATATATCAGACATAATTTAAAGTTTCATCTTGATGTGGTTTAATCAAGATTTGACTGTCAGATGTAGCTACAACCAATGTAAAAAATAATTTAAAAATGAATCATGGCGCACTTGATTACTTTTTTACAACAATTCTGTATTTGTACCCTACTATACCAGGCGTATTTATAAGTTTCTTTCCGGTTTTTGCTAGACACGTAATTTTCAAGGGAAATTATTTTTTTTTCAAATATTGGCCATTGACTTCTAGACATCTTTCAGGTAATCTACGGTTACCGCACCAGAAAAACTGCTTGCCCTTTGCGCCAAACCATTCGTCGAGTCATTTTCCAACTTCCTCGAAATTGCTGAAACGGTACTCTGCGAGCATGTGCCCCATTGATGCGAGAGGTGGTAGTCAGATAGCGCCACACCTGTGGAGTACGGCGGGAGCGGAAGGATGTTCCAACGAAGCGATTTAAAGGTGTCTCTCACAGGTTTTGCTGTGTGATATGGCACATTGTCGTGTAACAAAATCGCTTTGCCATGTCTTCTGGCCCATTACGGTCGTCTTTCGATTAATGAGTGGTTTAGGTTATTCGTTTGTTGACGATAATGTTGTGCATTAACGGTTTCGATGTGTTTCAAGAATTCGTAATACACAATACCACTCCGGTCCCGCCAGACAGAGCATGGTCTTCTTGCCGAAGCGATTTAGCCCTGGTATAGAAGGACCGGCGTTGCCAGGTGAAAGCCACGATTTTTTCCGCTTCGGGTTATCAAAATAAATCAATTTTTCGTCGACCGTCTCAACTCGATACAAAAATCCTTTCGTGACGTTGAAGCAACATTTTACAGGTGGCACAGGCGATTTTCTATTTGACGTTCATTCAAATCAGGTGGGCCCCACTTACTGAGTTTATTGATCTTCCTCGTTGGTCGTAAACGTCTGCTGATTATATCTTGTGACAATTGTAATGTTTCTGCTAATTGCCGCTGAGTTTGAGTTGGTCATCCAATAACTCCTGCAATTGCTCGTCGTCGCATTTTTGTGGTCTACCAAACCGCTCACTATCTTTCACATTGAAATCACCACTTCTAAATTGTCAAAACCATGTCTCACATGTTCTAATCGATAGAGCGTATTCACCATATATTTCTAGCCGCAAACGATGACTTCCAATAGCCTTTTTGTTTTACTTAAATTTGAAAAGCAATGCATGCTGCAAACATTCTTTTTTCGGCCACAAAACTCGACTCATAACTTAACAATAAAGCAAAGATGCTGGACTCAACTTGTATGTGTTTGTAGTTTAAATGTTCGCTGGCGCCATCTCTTAGTTAAACTGGATAAAACTTATCCATACACCTGGTAAGAAATTTAGCATTTTACATATTTATGTAATAGGGCAGCTGATCAATATATGGGATTTTATATTTTATATATGATTGCCATCCTTAACATAACACATTGTAATGATAGTTAACTGCGACGAAGCGCATAGCCCCAAGTTAACAATATCAAAAGGCCCTCATTGAATTCATTTTTGATCAAATAAAGATATTTTGGAACTACGGTAACTTTGTAATACAGCTTTATCTACTTACTTATTTATTTATGAAAAAAACTTATGCTTAGTACATTAAGTGTAGTACTGCTAGAAGTAGCAGGGTATACAATTTAATTTCGTCTTTGCCTTCTTGTAGTTTATAATTTTTTGTCCCGTTAACGTCCTAAAGTCTCTGTCAAGTTATTTACTGTAGTTTACTTTTTTCTGTTATGAATATAACAAATATACACTCAATCACAACATAATCTTCAGTTAAAAAAGAGCTATCATTTATACTTAAGATGGTGTACCAAAAGAAATACAATACGTAAAGGCAAATATTTCTTTTCACTGTACATGATATGAAAAAAGAATGGAAATTACAGAATCCAGAACATCTACGTATTGTAACAAGCCATGCATTCGTGCAAAAGTCAATAAATGATGCCGGATTGGTTTTGGTCCTGAGATTGATCACCTGTAAGGACGTCACGATTTGTGATTGTCGACACTCTCGCGATGGCAATTTTTCTCTTCTATCTCCTCCGCCCCTTATATAAAAGGTGCGTTAGGTAGAGACGAAAACAATTTTAACGATAGTTATTGATTACGGTGGATGATGAAGCTATTACGTTCGTTCTTTTTGGCTTCCTTTTCCGTCGGGAGCATCAGGAAAACATAATCAATTCTGATCACGTATTGTATAGTTGGTGTACGATGTACCTGTTAGCACAAATCTCGCTACGAACAACGCCGTCGAACAAAAGCCAACATAATCCCATCTCGCCAGGTATTAATTTTTATTGAATGTGATCGTGATGGATTTTTTCTTCGTATTTACCTCTAATTTAAAAGACATTCTGTTTCGTACTTCATACTTTGTTCCGATACTTAATCCAGTTTTTTAGTTTTCGTTGCGGATGAGAGACATTATTACAACTACAGAACTTTGTTCAAAGTTCTCACTTGTCATATTTGTAGCGATGTCTTTGTCAACTTCATTGATGTTGTTATTAACAGCATATATCGTTGAATCTTTCTATTTCTGAAATCGAATAAACTATAATGAAACTTTTACATTGAAATATACAGTAAGACGGAACGCCATATAGTCACTTAATACTATTCGTACTGCTAATGTTTTACCGAGACGTATATCGTTAAAAAACTTAATGTCATCTGTTCGTGACTATGTTGAAAGAAGAATTGAAGCAGAATTGAAATTTAAAAAATTGTGGTTATGTTTGGGCAAAACAACCGATCGGCAAAAACATTCTGTGGTGAATGTGATGGTACGTATGTACAATGGAGGGGTTTGTACCGACATCTTACTTGCTTCCAAAAAAGTTGCGAAATGTACTAGCGATGAAATTTTAAACGTGATGTTGAAAGAAAATGTTATAAAATTGTTATTTATTATATGAATGAATGTAATGAACAGCAAACAACGCAAATATTATGGTATAAAATTTATTTATAACTCAAATATTTGTATAAACATTAGTCGAAGCAGAACTACGGTAGTTTTGCGTCAAAACCAATAAATCACTAATGGCAGATAATTACGTAGAATTTATTAAAGATTCAATAATTTCAATATATTCCAAATATAACATACATATAAGTGCATATATATAAGATATTTAATCATTGGTAGCGTATTACACGTTTAATAATAATAAAATTAATAAATGAACATTTTGCTAAAGGTAGTGGTTCAATACATCATAACCAATTATATTATAAACGATGTGAAAGTTAAAAGTTCAGGAGTTGAGGACGCACTTATTAGTTTCAAACCATTGCAAGTTTATTAAACTTTCGATCAGTTAGGTACAAGGGATTATTTTTGTTACAACTGGAGGAAAACCAAGACCACTTAGTTTAGATATCACATGTAAATGATCGATAGAGTGTAATGCTTTTCTAAGACCCGCACATAATACATCCATATGTTGACGTCCATCCATAGATTCGATAATATATTGCGGTAATTCTGCAAGTAGTAGTATCTGTAGTAGATTTCCCTGGAATGAAACCATGTTGTCGCGTAGATAACTAAAGTTTAATACCTACCTGTGAAACAGGAGATGTTTAAAAATGTTTGTAAACTTGAATAAAATATTTATTGGTCTATAATTTTGAAAGTCTGGCCGATTACTTTTCGTAAACACGGGCGTAATTCTGCTAATTTTCGAAGCGTCAGGGGAAGTGGAAGAACTTACGGCTAAGTTCAATACTAAAGCTAGATGGTCGCATAGTACTATGCAATGATCACGTAGAAAAAAAAATACCAATAGTAAAATTAAGCGTTAAGCTTTTAAGACGTAATGCGCAGTAAAATATATTTAGAAAACCACCATGTCCGTACTTAGAATTAACGTATCCTAGTGTACACAATATTCATATAGTTACAATATCGCGCGATTGTAACTAATTACATGTATCTAAAAGGAAATCACTGATTGTTTCATTTTACTTTACTACACTAGAGACTATTATTATTATATTCTAAAATATTGTGAATGTAACTTTACCATTACACTACTAATATTTACAGAGAATAAAAATCTCAAAAGCAAAGTAATTTCATATGTTTTCATTGTATGTTACTGATAGATTGCAGAATCTGTACATTAAAAGTATGTAGCAGTTGTTACTTTTACAAGCTACTCAATAAGATATGTTGGTTTAAAATCGATTTGCAATCATTCACATTACATTACATGCGTTTGCAATCTTATGTTAACCATATCTACCATCTAAAAAATATGAATTGAATACAAATCGAGAGATTAGTATCACAATGCATGTTCGAGATATAATAAAAATATTCAGCTTCAATTCAAATTGTACAATCATGCTATGCTGTGAACATTACTCGACACAGTATTCTCGTCTATGACGCCTCTCGAACAGTTTGTATATAAACGCACCTCGATGCAAATACACAGTACTACCGCAGGTTAGGTTCAATGATCCAATCTAGTTTGACAAGTGGATAGTTAACGTCCGCAATCCTGCATGATGGTGTAAATAGGAACGCTATCGAAGGTAGCGCGATGACACAGGGCGTGTTATAGTTTGTTTCGTAGTGAGTGTGTTGAAGAGTAATTTTAGCAACAACAATCAGCGAATAATCCGTTATACCATTCGAACTAGAGATTGGATGTTGTACCTACTGATAATTATCGATTCGCCTATCCAAAACATTATTTCACATATATTCATATAGAAATAGTATACAATTGAACGAAATAAGAGAAAAAATATTCGTACCTACGCGTATGTACTTCACGCGTATATTGGGATTGCTGTCTGCTAACACGACAAAATATCCTTGTCTTTTACTTATCAAGGGTACCTTTGACCACGCAGTCGGTTCTTGATTTTCGAAAAGAAATCGAAATGGGACATATATCCGGACTATATGAAGGATGGCTTGATAATTCGACGTTTTGTTGCGTTAAAATTTCAATTGTCTTGCGTGTTGTGCGCGTCTTGGTGGAGGATGATTTGTCGTTTGGGGTTCGTTTTTCGAACCTCAGCGATGACTTGCGGCAAACAAATGGACAGACGGCTGGCGTTTATTTTCTGGCTCGAATGAGTAAATCCAAGATTCACCACCACTGACGATGTTGTACACGCTTTTATGAATTTAGCGATATGTGACATAAAGATCTTCGTTGATGATCTTACGCATAGCATTGATGTGGTACTTCATTGCCGAGACCAAATCGGCGAGGGATTCTTGTTGAGATAATTGTTTCGAAAATTATAAAAAAGGTTACTGCGTTAAAATATTGCCATTTTTCCAATAAACTTGTGAACTTTGACGGTTCTTTGTAACTATAACACCATATGTATCGCATTAAAACTTTAGATTTAGATTAACTAATTGTGGAGATTAATTTTTAGTACTGACATTTTATTAATGGCGCCATCCATGTCTCAATGTACAAATTTTGGAAGACATCCTTCGTATATAGGCAGAAGTAGAAGAACATTCGCTTTATCGTCCTCTTGCCAATTTGCATATTTGTTTCAATTGAACATGTTTATTCATTTTTAATAAATAAGATAACAATACTTTTGTGCATAGCTAGTTGCAACTGTTGGAAAGAAATTTCCTTGTAAATGTGTTTATACGAGGGGAGGTCCAGAAGTTCGTGGAATGGAAGAGATGGAGTGGAGATAGGGGCGCTCGCTAGGTGTCATTCTGATTGGCGACTCATCATTAGTATATAAGTTAAGTTGCAGCCCTATAGCGTCAGTCGTTTACGAATAGTTGCCTGCTAAACAAGTCAATCCAGAAGAAAACTGAAACTATGGAGGAAATTGAACACCGTGCTGTGATAAAGTTCCTTACAAAGCAAGGAAAGAACGCTGAAACCAAATTGAATGAAATGGAAACCGTTTATGGGGAACAGTGCCCTTGTAAATCAATCATTTATAAGTAGAATGATCTTTTTAGACATGGTCGGGAGTCGATTGAAGACGACCCCACCTCAGGACGGCCAGTTGAGGCCACCACATAATACATCGTCGGAAAAGTGCAAAAGTTTCTGCTGCAAGATGCCCGTTTGAAGAAAAAACAATTATCTACATTAGTTGGAGTATCAGATACCACCATTTTGCGTATCCTACATGATCACCTGGGTATGACAAAAGTCAGTGCAAGATGGGTACCGAGAATGCTCACGCCGCTGCAGAAACAGCAGCGCGTTTGTGCGTCCAAACAATTTTTGGAGCTGTGTGGAGGCAAAGCTGCACAGACTTTGGAGCGGATTGTTACCGGAGATGAAACATGGGTTCATCACTTTGAGCCTGAGTCCAAATAGGAGTCCATGCAATGGCATAAAAAGGGGACACCACCGCCAAAGAAATCCAAAGTGTCAGAATCGGCTGGAAAGTTGATGGCTACTGTTTTTTGGGATTGTGCGAATAATATCCCCAAAGAAAAAGGTAGGAGTATAACCGGAGAATATTATGCAGCGATATTAGAAAAATTAAAGGAGGCCATCAAGGAGAAACATCGAGGAAAATTGACCAAGGGTGTGTCGCTCTTGCAATACAATGCGTCGGTTCACAAGAGCAAAGTTGCAATGGCTGCTCTGCACAAGCATGGCTTTCAATCAATAGTCCACCCACCCTACAGTCCAGACCTGGCACCCAGTGATTTTTATTTGTTCCCCAATTTAAAAAAACACTTACGTGGAAGAAAGCTTTCCGATGAGAATGAAGAAAAGGAGGCAACTTTGCCCATTTTGAGGCGAAAGATAAAAAATATTTTTATGATGGTATAGAAAAATTAATTCATAGATCTAATAAATGTATTGTGCTTAAGGGTGATTATATTGAAAAGGAAAAATAAATTTATTGTTTTATTTTATTTAAAACCCTTTCATTCCACGAACTTGTGGACCTCCCCTCGTAGGATCGGTAATAATTTCTACCATTGTTAATGTACTATATTATTGATAGCAATCAATTTAAATAAAAAAATCTAAAGTCTAAAAACTGAATCAAATCACGTTTCATGTCATGAAATTTACTGAAAATACGGAGGAACGCTAAAACTTGTGATAAAATGTGTTGTGTCTGTCCTGTTATAACCTTGAACTCTTTAATTTGGTTTTGAATAATAATGTACTAAAGTGATAGATTTTCTTCGCAAACGGGAAAGAAAATGTGAAAAAGATAAGCAATCTACTCTTTGTTTATTAATTATTTAATAGCACGATGGCATAGAGTAAGACAGGAAGTACGTTGACATTGTAGCTTTATGATAGGCCTCTATAAAAGTGTCGCTCGTCCCGTAAAGATAGCACGTCTTGGTGCTTTATGAGCAAATAGATTATGCGCTTTAAACATAATTAAGCTTTACGTATTTATTCTTCATATATAAAGGCAACAATCTTGTCCGGTAACTACAAGTGCTTGTGCATTTTTACAGTTGGTAACAAAATATACTGGCCGCGACCGCTACATAGAACGTTCACTAAATGAGGAGATCCTTTAAATATAGGTATCCGTTAAAAGAGGTTGCTCTATTATTTAGAATGATACAGTAGCAGCTAAGCATGCCTTGAAAACAACCATAATCTTAATTTTGACGACACTAAGATGATCTATGTTAAAAATAACAACAAACAAACTTTTCAAGAAAACGTTATCTTCAATAATATTTCAAATTAATATATCTATTAATACACAACAACTTATAACTAAAGACCGGATTATATGCTAAGTGCATATATTTTATATTTTGGATATCTTTAACTATAGTCTATATGTAGACGTATTACACTAATTGAATATTAATTAGAGCTAATTAGTGATTGCATAGATTGCATATTTAGGCATTTCTATACATATTTTTACAAAAGTTGCATATATTGCATATTTAGGCTTTTTCTTATCCTTTTTATTAGTAAAAATTCCTAGTAATTTCTAATGTAGATCGACAACGGACAATTCTCAGAACGATAAACCTTTTACATTGGTTTCTCTTATACTTTTTTCCAAGAACTGCACGTGTTTAACTTCGCCTAGCAGAAGGGATGTGGTAAATATGTTTAATTATTATTAATTTCCAAATAAACTATTCAATCATTCATCTTTGAGCAAAACAGCATGTAATTGTGTTACATTTTTAAATACAGTGCATACATACAATAAGCCGTATCCTGAACTGGTAAACGATGGCGACAAAATATTTTGTCCAGCCTGCAGTTTAATTTTACTAAAAGCTTTACAATTGTTTTTAAATTCTTTAACTGTTGATATAAAATGACAATTGTTGTTGTAGGTGTCTTGTGGGAAAAAATACCTGATTGATCAACACGCAAACATTCCATCACATATTGGAAAATGAGAAAAACTAAAGCGACCCGCATGTGTGCAGCAACCTATATATCAGTAAGTAGCATCAACTTCACGAAACTCAGAACGAGAAGAATATAATACGGATCTGTGTAATGCATTAATTTCGTCCAACATACCATTAGCAAGATTAAACAATGTTAACCTGAAATCATTTCTACAAAAATATTGCAAACATGATATACCTGACGAAAGTACCTTACGAAAAAGCTACGTCGCATCTTCTTACCAGCAAACAATGGTGGAACTTCAACAATTGGTAGGGAATAATTTTATTTATATCATGGTAGATGAAAGTACGGATAACTGTGGCCGTTATATTGCCCATTTGGATATATATATATATATATATATATATATATATATATATATATATATATATATATATATATAATAAAATTTTTCATGAAGATATTTTAGGTAAATCATATTTAATTTATTGTAAAGAACTTCAAAAAATAATGTGACAATTGCCCAATTCGTACAAGAAGGTTTATCAAATTTCTTTTTACCTGGAAGTATACCATGTGAAAAAATTTTACTAATGTTGTTCGACGCTGCACCATACATGATAAAAGCCGCGCAAATTTTAAATTTTTTTTATACTAACATTATTCATATCACTTGTTTAGCTCATGAGTTCAACCGTGTAGCCGAAGACGTTAGGAATCAATTTCCTTTGATTAATGATTTAATTAGCAATGTCAACAATTGATCAATATCTTTAAAAGCACCTTTACGAGTTCAATTTTATAAGGAGCGACGTTCCGGTGTTAAGTTGCCTCCTGAACCGATTATTACGAGACGGGGTACATGGTTCGACGCTGCAATTTTTTACGCCCATAATTTTAAAGGAATAAAAAATGTAATTCTTGAAATCACTGCCGACTGCATTGCTCTAGAAAACTGTAAGAAAATTTTGGAAGGTGAAACAGTAAACGATTTCGACTTTAATTTTAGTTTAGAATGCATTGCAAAGTTAAAAAATGCAACAATTACATTTGTGGAAACCTTCTTTTACACAATTTCGAAAAACATTTAATTATAAATTGATTTAGAAATATGTTCTAAAAAAAAATGTTGTGCAATGCTCTTATTTATTTTATGTAAGAATTCTGCATATTGTCGCAATATTTTTGTATATATGACCCAGGTCTATGCATAGTTTCTCAAAAATCGATGCATATATATGCGCATATATTCCAGTTTTTCTTTGCATATAATCCGGTCCTTTCTTATAACAAACAAATGAAGTAATATGAGGGAATGTACTAATATAAAATTATGTTTTGTGTAGGAAAGGAAACAAAAAACTAAACATATACACGCAATCATTACAGTATGCAGTGGTGGCAACGTAATTATAAATGATTTGCAAAATTACAGGTACTTGTTCAATTTTATTTAATTTACCCTCTATATAAAATTTTCCGATTTATAAAATAAAACCGTTACTGTTCTCACGATATCCTTATACATATAATAAAGAGCTATGCAGTTGGGGTTGAATGCGTTTAGTGCTCACACTGAAAGATTATTATTGCAGCTGTGATATTTATTATTCGTAAGTAGATATGAGGAAAAGTGAAAGCTATGACTTACCATGACAAAATGTATTATAAACTTACGTAAGAGAAATTGCTCATATAAGAAGATGGACAAGCACCTAAAATGTTCGAAAACAATGGTAGTCAATCTTGTATGTCACTATAAGCAACATAATACTACGGAAAATGTAAAAAGGGAAACTATATCTCGCAAAAGAACTGCTAAAGCAGATGCAAGGATTGTATACTTATCAAAGAAGAATCCAAGTCTAAGATCGAATAAAATAAGAAAAGAAATATTCGGAGAATCTAGTACTGGGCCTAGAGCAATTAAGCTCCGTCTGAATGAACCGCAGTTGTTTGGAAAAGATGCGCACGAAGAAACCATTAGTTAATTTACGGAACAGAAAACGTAGAAAACAGCTCGCATTATGCCAAAGGCAATAGATCATAAATCAATGGGGAAACAGGTATTCCAGTAAGACAATACCAAGATAAATCGTCTAAGATCTAATGGTAGACAATATCTTCGTCGGCCGCCAGGCGAAGAGTTTCATCTCAAATTTAGGTAAATTACATTGAATCATGGTTTGGGCATGTTTCTCCTGGAATAGGTTTAGGAGTTGATCTAATTCACCGCATTAAAAGGATTATGGACCAACACACACATATCAATATTTTAAAGATCATTATGCAGAGAAGAACTTACCAGTGGTTTGGAAATTTCATCATGACAACGATCCACCCAAAACGCACTGCCCGGACAGCAAAGGTTTAGTTTGCTAGAAATGCAGTCACAATTTTGGGGCGGCCTTCATACAACCCCAATCTAAATCGAAGTAATCAGTACGAATTTTTGAAATCGAAAGCTGGAAAACTATTCCCCAAGAACGCTGTGTAGCTCTTGTTGAATCTATGGGTAGAAGATGTGGGGCTATGTTAATGAATAAAGGATATTCCACTAAAAATTAATACAAAAATTAAATAATAATCTTAATTACCTTTTTAGTTGAAGATTAATTTCAATCATTCATATTTTTGTTACTATGTTCTCTCGTTCCTAATTGTATGTCCCGCTGTAATTGTTTCCTTTTATATAAGATATACGTGAATTCTAGATGTATAAATTTAATATTTTACTGAATTTTAAGGTGTATTCCTATTCTAATAAATTATTGTTGTATACAGTGTTACATTTTTCTAATAACTCACAAGCAAATGCAAGAAACCTGTTAAAAATGTAGGTATCTTTCTTAATAACCACCATTGTATTTATATACAGTATATACAGCGCACTACGAAGCCGATAAGCAAATTGAAAATATTTTTGGCGCAACTTTTAATTCTTCTTAGTCTCCTTTTAATATTTTGACATTCTATTTCTACTATTTCTTATGAAAGATTACAAAAGTTGAAACGACGTAATGGTTTCACTTGTTGACGTTTCAAAGAAACTTCCTCGTAAAATTTAAAATGTTAACTTATGACCATCAGACACATAAAATGAATTGACTAGTACATGTTATAAAACTAAAATGCAAAGTTAAAATTCATATATTAGTGTACTCGGTGTGCTAAAATTATAATGTAAAAAGAAATATTTTGTTTAAAAAAGTGTTTCTATGTGTGGACATGAGGCATAATAATTTCTAATACGAAATATATCGACCGGCACATTTGATTAACATACAAAGACGTACATTTGCTTTTAGGGATCATTTGTGGATATTTCTCCTATATCTAATTGTAGATTATAATAGACAGAAACCAAATCTACTGAAACGCAGCACAAACCAATTACCTGACAAAAAGCTGCTTTACTACGTCGAAGCGAAGAACAAACGCGCAACATGTGTATAATACAGAACCCGTGTTTAGACAAGGTCTTAATTATCTTACAGGTACATCGTCAAACACAGCAGGTCTAATACACATTATCTTACATTTCAATTTCAAGCCGGTTCTGGCCAATATTTGATTTGAATGTATAACAAGGGCACCTACAAGTTTCAGTGAGTTTGCTTAGTGCAACTACTTACTTGCTAAACGAACAATGAATGAAGTTTGCCAAGACACATGCCCTCTTGCGACGTTATAGATTAGGGCAGTGATATTACTGCGGAATCATGAGTGAATTAGTACTGACCTATAAGAATGGCAAGACCTTCAACTATTTTTAAATAAAATTTAATCTCAGTGTGTTTAGTTCTAGCTATATTGTTTTTGCTTAAATAATCTCAATTCCCTATATTTTGTATGTCGTTGTTAGAGCAAACAACAAAGATTCAATTACCTATTTTCATCTTACAAAAAATATTGATTTACAAGTCGAATGAATTAAAATTACTTCCGTCTGCAGATTTAATTTTAAGGATTACAGTATACCTATTTGGTATTGCAAAACAACTTCCGATAATATACATTTGACAATAAATAAACTTTTCAAGATGTTTAAAGAGACACTTTTACACTGAAAGATAATGCCTGCTTTCATAGAATGTCTGTCTATCTCTGCGGACCTACAGAAATTTCGCTGTTTTGAGTTACTATCATTGTAAATATTTTCTGTGTGAAATGAATTAAATTTTTTTAATGTTATTTTCTCTTACATTTGTATTTCTTTGTAGTTCATTGTTAACTTCGATTTTGCTGAGTGTATATGACAATTAACACATGAAAAGCTGGTGTAATGACAATTAATTAATGTGATTTTAAATGTCCATCCTGAAATAATTTTCTTAACGGTGTGTTGAATCTACCGTACATCGATAACTATATAAATTATTAAAATTAGTGTACCTTTACCAGATATCTAATTATATGATTACCTTTACTTTTGAAATATTGCAAACCGTTGAAAAACTTTTAGGAAGCAAGCTTGGCTATATATTATACTGTTACATAGGCTGCAAAATTTATTGCTGATGTAGCTTCTCTAATTGATATTTGATCTTAAAGCGCAACCAAAATTTACGTAATTTCCGGCCAGTATGAAACCTTCTGCATAGCTACTATATTTAGCGTTTTATATTGAAGCTTATTAAAAGTAGCTGAGCTAACCATTTTAAAATCTCCTAAGAAAATTAAAAATAGAATAATATGGCTTCTTCCATTTGCAGTGATATTTTGTCAGAGCAGAATGGGTATGTTACAACTTTAAATTAACTTAATAAAAATGTAACGTGTACGTATTAACGATAACATAACCGTTGTCGGTTACCCATAATTAGAATCCATTCTAAAATACTCTTAAAAGTGGACTCGATATAAATTTTTTGCTGTGTCATGTACCCGTAATATTCGTTGTTGGAGCTCTGGCCTATGAGGCTTATTGCTCATTAGGAATTCAGTTCAATTTTGTGTCAACATAATAGCAATAGATGCTAACATATTTGAATTGAAACGGTGTTACACCTTAATTAATTGCAAGTAGCTAGCTTCGATGCTCCACTAAACAGAGTGACTTATTGGAAACTTTATGAACCGGTTTTTATTGTTCAATAGGGAGTGCCAAATACTATACAAATGCACGTTTGGATTGTTTAGTCGTAGTATATGGCATCGAAGCGAAACTTACCGAAACTATTGCTATCTTTCGCATCCTCCCACTCTTCAAATTTTACTATGTGTATTAGTTCGCTTCGGTGTTTGTGCTAAAATGATCTATTATAATTTGGGAGGGATTGTAAGAGAGAGATAATGCCATGTAACAAAGAATCCAGAATTTTAACAATTAATTATCCCTAACTAGTCTATATATTCTTGCATAGTTTGACGAATAATTTAATTGTGAATAAAAACTAATATTGCTAGCCGAATTATGCGAATTGTTGTTAGGGAAGTTTACGGCATAACAATGGTTACATTCAGGGAAGCGCCCCGCTGCATCGCGTTACTTAATGCTTTTTTTTCAATTCTCTTAGATTAAAGTTGGTGCATGTTATAATTGACATTTTAATAGGAATGTATTTTACTCTCTTATCAAGTTCTTCTTAATTTTATTGCGGTAGTAATAATTTAGGCACTTTATCAATGACTATCGGAAGTAAGTTGGTTGGGATCGTAAATTGTGTAAGTTAATGAAAGATCTATAAAATAGGAAGGCATCAATCACCAAAAACATATGTAAATCAAATTCCTCTTTGAAAAGTAACTACTAAAAGGTTTATGCAGTACCACAACCCACAATAATGAAATAGTGACCCAGACGTTCGCTATCCAACAGGAGTGGAAAAATATTGTGAAGTGGCTAGTGAATAAAACATACAGCCAGAAATCTTACCGTTGAGATTTTATTGTTTGTATAAAAATTGCATAGTTTATATGAAGGAACATATACGCCCGTTACAAATGAAAATGTTTTTCAACAACAGTAATTTATAAGACAAAGATTTTTTTACTTAAAATAAATTTCATGCAAGTTTGTAAGGTTATCATACAATAATATAATCGTAACAGAATTCCGTGTTTCTGTATCCTCCAACAGCTTCCAACAAAGACAGGTTACATCACCATCAGACTCGTAAGTAAAATTTACGACATAAGGTTCAATGTAATTTGCACCAGGGATGTTGTATTGTAGAGCAAAGATCACCTAAGAACATTTGCTATATACATACGTATATATAATTTTTGGTGGAGGCTGTATTACATCCAATTTAAAATGTGAATATAAAACGCGCTCCTATGCCTTTATCTTTATTTCACACAGTGCTCTCTTTTTTGCTTTCGATTACCTGGATTACGATATATTGTATTAATGCACGCTTCTCCAAATTATTCCAATGTTGCTCACTATAAAGTAACTTTTGAAAAGTTAATTTCTTGAAGATTCACGTTCTAATTTCGCACGCTTTTTGTATTGTTTAGGTTAGGGGTCTGTTTACGCTTTACTGCAAGCGTGCAATAAAGCGTATAATTTTTCCACCGTAAAAACTGGCAACCGCTTCAAGAAAGCGCTGCAAAGCTTGATGTCACTTTGGCACGTCCAGGCAAATCCACATTGCAGCACTTCCCTAAGTGGAACCAAGATATTGAGCAAGAGACTCTACATCCACTACTTTAATCAAATTTTGCTTAATTTTGTCTTGTTTTAAATCAGTTAGGACTAATACTGTCCCAGCACCTATATAATTTCAGTATATGTCTTATGCAGCTATCTTAAAAAGTTGAAGTATATGTTTTCAAAATAAAATATTCAGTATTTTTATCAGTTTTATCAAATGAATATGATTTAGATACTGTCAAAAAGAAAATAAAAAAAATTATACTACTTAGTCATCAGCAATTTCCGTACTGCATCTAATTATAAAGGAAAGAAGGGAAGCAAACTGAGAAAGAGTGAAAAAGTGTGTTCCTCAAAAAAGTAAATTAGGTCATTTAATTCCAACAAACATTTCATTTTCATATTTCTCTCCTTCCAAAATTTAATTTTCTTTGGTGCATGTACACACTATAATTTTCTCTAAGTTACAAACACAATATTTTTTAAAGAAAGAGATACTTCAACTACTTCTACACCAATTTCTTTCCTGGCTTCGTTTATCTTCGCGATCAATATCGTTTTAATATCTTGTGGTGACAGACTTCACCTGTGGGGGGATTAACGAAAGCACTTTAATTTTACAAGCCGAGTATGGTTTTAAAACAGTATGAGCAACCTTTGACATGTTGTGGGCCAAACTTTAGTGTGCTAATACGTTCGCGGCCTGCGTTTAAAAGTAGTGCATTTTAAAGTAGTGTTCATAATTTTTGGCGATAGATATCAGACATGAAATTATACGACAATGTTGTTATAATGCAATTTATTAAAATAAAAAAATGAAATGAAAAAAATAGGTACAACATTATAATTAAATCGTGAAATTTTTTTTTAATTGGGTTTTTCAAAATGTCTCGCGACTCGGATCAAATCACACAGCGGGCCGGTTGTTGCCCACGTATATATTAAAATAAACTGGAAGTGAATGGAGCTTTGCCTGCGTCTTTTGGAAAGCTACCAGTAATCATTCTTATATACTGCTGAAATGATATTTAGAGAATAGGTATTGAGTATATAGTGAATATAATTTAGAAAGATAATCAATATCGGATTTACTTAATGCTCCGCGCAATTCTTTTCATTTATGCAAATAATTTTCCAGAATACAGAAAATTCACCGAAATGATGCAGCAAGAAAACGATACAGACGTAGATATGTCTATGGAAGATAAGCTGGAACTGACAAAATAGGAATACGTGGAATAGCTTGATTTCAAAATTAATTAATGTTGGTCTTTAAACGATAAAAAATCTGGCGATAAATATTATAACTCAAGGAAATTATAAAAATTCTTGTCGCTGCCTCTTCAAGTAATTTAAAATAAACGATCTATCGGTCGTATACATTTATCAACATCTGTTGTTTTTCAAATTTAACACAAAAAAAGCTATATTTAACCTACTTCATTCTGGCGATACATTGCATAAATCTCTGGCAGTTATGTCCTAATGGAGATTTTCGACGTGATAATTGCAATAAAGCTATTTAAATATTTATCTAAATCAGTTATGTTACCAGATTCAGATAAATTATCAGGTGATTTATTACGATATTGTTATATTTCCACCAACGTATTTAGGTACTACTATGAACACAGATTTGTACTAATAAATGAGCAGGTATAGCATTTATTATTACAATTACTTTATATACAGAAAACCTATTCAATATTGCAGAAACAAATAATGCCGCATTCTATACCTGTTTTGGTGTATAGGAAACTTGAGCAACGTATAATTTATGAGGTATCAGTGCTATTCACTTAAATCAATGTTGTAATTTTCATTACACTAAAGAGCCGCGCAATATTAATGAACATTTCACAGATAAGTTAATTAACAATAAATCAGTGATATCGAGAGCATTTTCATTTGGAGTCTTCAACCGTGAATGCTCAGGACGCTATTTATTTTCGTACCATCTAATAAAAAGAGATGCTTATTTGTACACGCATAATACATAGCGGATAGGTATTTTATTGGCACGATCGTTGATTAAAACTACTTTCTGGCCGGATTCCGTTCGAAAATTACGTTCTTAATTACGGAGCATTTAGAATTCGTTTTCATTAAAGAAAATGTCCACTCGATTAACTAGAAATGAATTAGTGTATTACAGGATGCTTACCCAGCCGTCGTCCGAAAGATGTAGTATCCCTTATCTTTCCAATTTACTTTGCATACTATTGAGCTTCCAAATGTAATTTAGCTATCGCAGTTATAATTTATTAATTTGTAAAAAACATCGTAATATTTTTATATGGACGGATAGTGCTCGTTTCAGTTTATGTAAAACCTTCGGGGGTATGGCAGTCGCTAAGAATTAGTAGTATAATGGCAATGAAGTATGAAGGAAAAAGAATAACTTCTATGCTTTTCTCTTTGGCTTTGTTATTAAAGCTTCATTAGAGTGACACTTCAATGACAAAAAGGCACAGAAATACTCAATAGAATTTTAATACTTAATATAGATTGCCTACAACTATTTCCTTCAGAAAAATGCAAGCCATAACACATTAACCGATCTTGATAAAATAAAAAGTGAATGAAATTGTTATTATAACCAATGTCTGGAAAACACAAATTCTTCAAATTTACGAGTGAGTATTATTTCTGTTTTCTTAAATAACATTTCTAATATACTTATTCTTCTAAATGCAAATTCTGACGGATTAGTCTACTATTTGTTAGAAAAGAGGTTTCGGGTAAACGCCACCCTTGGGATAAAATTTATTTAACAAATCGGAAAAGGAAAGAAATCCGATGCAAATGTTTATCTGTACTCGGAGTGGAAATAAAACCTAATTTGATACTGAATATTGTCTATGGGGTAATTATGCCTCAAAATAGATAAATAAGGCGGTTCGAAATAGGTTCATATTTTCTGCCATATGCGAACCGGAAACCCCGGTACTAGCTGCTATCACATTGTGTACCAACAACAGCTAATAATCGACAGCTGTATAACATGCAAACTGTCAAATCACGGAAGCTATAGCTGTAATTTGATATATGAAGCAGGAAACAAAACAATATAACTGTTTTAGTTACAAATATAATTTTGTAACATAGTGAGAAATATGATTTTTCACAACAATCTTGAAAACATTTCATGAATTCGCACGCAACCAAGGTTTTTCGAAGAACGTCACTATTAATTTTACAAGATTAATGTGAAGTTACACCGAGAATTCAGAAATACTTCATAGGTCAGTTATAAGGTGAGTTTAATATTTGGTTTGTAACTACACTTCGCCAGAAAAAAGTATAAAGTAAGTATAGTAAGTAAAGTAAATATAATATAAACAGATCGACTTGCTAGAGCCAGAAATACTCGAATAAGTACCCAAACTGTTCGCGATAGGTTGAGTCAGAGTGGAATGAGAGCCAGAGTAGTCTTTAGAGCTCCTCATCTTACTAGGAATCTGGAATGCCCCCTTAAGGTTTGCTAGGGAACATGTCAATTGGGAAATAAATGACTGGCGTCAACGTACTCTTCACAGATGAATCCCAACTTTCTCTTTTAGTCTCTTTCTTCTTTCTCTCGTATCCCCTCCCTCTTTCTGTCTCCATTTTCATCTCTTATTCTTTTCAATTTTCTTTCTATTTCACGTCCCCCCATCCTTTATCATTTTTCTTTTTATCTCTTTTTTCTTCTTATTTTTCTTTTTCTCCTCTTATTCTTATTTCTTTCTATATGTATCTCATCATGACACGATCCAATTCCGGAAGTAGTTCGTTTATAACTAACACTGGCCGTGGAGGCCTACGTATTCATTTCAACTGAGATATTTATTCACATTCATTAAATCCGTTTTTAGAATTACATAGATACTAGATTATTTTCAGTAGTAAACGAACTGTTTCTAGAATTGTACAGTGTAATGGTAAAGCATATAAAAGGAAAAATAAATAATAATACTAGAAGAAAGCAAGGAAATAGAAGAAGCGTACAGGAAAGGAGAAAAAGAGAAATGTATAAATAAAAAAGGGAAAAATGGGGAAAAACGTTGAATAAATGAAGGAAAAAACCGTTTTTCTCCCTTTTAATTTATCTGATCTTTTTTTTTCTCTTCTTCTATTGTTTATTTTTGTCTGAGAGAACAGGAATTTAAGAAAGTGCCCTATATCCTTTTATTTCTTTATAACTCACATGTCTATTACGTTCTGTAGTATCTTTGTAATGATGACAATGGATTTTTCTTTTATGACTTCATTTATAAGTTTTTTGATAATGCCTTTTTATGTAGCTAAGGTTAGTTTGTAAAAATTGTTAGTCAAAGAAATTCAAACACCAGTCTACCAGACTAGGAATTGCGCTTTTCTTGTTATATTAGCTTCAAATAAGTTATCGAGTTATGCATCGCAATATGTACGTTTTGTAAGAAATAATTATAGTTTAGTTTTGTTAAAGAACTAGATTATTCATATGTAATCATAAAATGGCGGTTCTGTCGCCATTATTGCGTCGAAGAAAACATGAAACAACCCCTAATGGGGGTATATGGAATAGACAAGATTGACTATGTTACCTGACTGAAAATTCTCGATAAACAAAACGAAAAAAAAATAAATAGGAGATAAATATAGAAATTTTTTCCTACAATCAGGAAAATAGTTATTAACCAATATATAATTTATCATATATGAAATGAAAGGGAGTATATATGGATATCATAATATCTATACCATCTGAATTGGTAGCAGTACCTGTCATACCGTATATTATATTTTTAATTTGGAATTTATCAACATATGAAAAATTAAGCTAGTTAAGTAATTACTAGTGGCTTTGGATTACTAGAATTCGGCCAGGACATCTCCAGGCATTTTTTGCTGCTATTTGATTGTAGATTTCTCTAATTATTTTAACAGAATTACTCGTCGAGGTGGTAACAAAGCATATTTTCTTTTCTCTTTTGAAAGTTTCCGCTTTCGCTTGATCTCTTGAGTTCATTAATAATTTTAGATGTACAGTTAGTCAAGTACATATGGCTTTGTGAAGCATCACGTACTATCATTGGGTTTTGTAATGAAATGCGAAAAAAATTCAGAATCAAACAAAAAATAAGTTGGTTACTAATATATAGAGCGACCTGAAATGTTTCTGGAATCGGCAAGAAATGGCGCATGAAGGTTGAAGTGGATTCATTGGTCGGCAGGAGCAACTTTTTTATGGCAACTGTCAAAACTTCAGACGTCTACTGTCAATGGTTGTTGTTTAAGGGTCTGTTTACGTAGCTAGTCAGGCGATTTCGCAAAAATGGATAAAATCGAATTTCGTGCAGTGATAAAACACTTCTGGATTACGGGGAAAACGGCCACGGAAATTCGAAATATTTTGCTCGAAGTTCGTGGCTTCTGTGGGTGAGCGAGTTCGAACGTGGAAGAAAAGAGATTTGCCTCAATTGAATCGCCGCTACAGATGACTGGTGCGGACATCGAAACATCCTACTTTACCGACGGCTTGAGGAGACCGGAGCACCGTTTGAAAAAGTGTATTGATCTTCGAGGAGACAACATCGACAAATAAAAATAAAAAACCACACCGACACCGTGTTTGTCTTGTCGATTCCAGAAACATTTCAGGTCGCCGTCGTATAATATTTAAAATCTAATATTTTCAGCGAAGTACATCAAATTTGCCAAGCAATTTGCTGTTTTAACGTGTTTACGCCCTTAAAATGATTTTTCTCAAAAATTTTATTTTTTATTTTTTTATATTTTTTTAAGTAAAAATTGGTTGAATGAATAATTTATGTACTATTCGTTTGGGTTTTACCAAGATTCCATTACGAACAACAATTGAATACTTCGTAATACAATTATCACTATATTTCCATGCAGGTGGTATGACTTAATTCTATGGATTTTATGTCCATAATGTAAACGTATTGAGTGCTAATTTCTAATATGTACATTAGCGGCAAAAATAGCGAAGGAAGTGTATATTTACAGAGATGGAGTAACAGCCAGCCATTGTGTACTTCGGAGACTTGCTAATGGATACAGGAGCATTTTTATTACTTACCTGAGCTTCATGTCTGCTTCCATTTACATCATTTATGCGCCTTTAGCGAAATAGATAAGTACAATCATAGTACTTATTTTAATGCATTTCATTATAAAATGTAAATGTACGGTAAATTTACTTTACGCATATTTCATGTTTCCACTTCGCTGTTAAAAAAGGATAATAGGAACGATTTCTCTATCTACTTATATTTGTCCCTCATTCCAGATACTTTTAAAAATTTCTTAGAAAAAAAATAAACGAATCATAGTACGAAAAATAATTAAAAAGTTTCAAAATATTCTACTACGATCCTATTCCATTACTGTTTTATTCGTCGTTCCGCTATTGGAATTTCCTCCGTCACAGCATTACAGACAAAATAAAAATCTCTCGTCTATAAACGAACAGTTTTATTAGCATATAACTTCAAAATCACTGGTTCCGCGGGTGTATTTCTCAGAATCTAATTCCAATATAATCCCGAACAAACGGCTTCAAGGTTATTAAAAGTAAAGCGAAATAGTTTAAAGCGTATCTGTACTAGAAATAATTTTCAGGCGGAGAATGTCCTCTGTACGTCTGTAATCCTTTTTACAAAAAAATATCTTACTGATAAAAAACAATGAGTAAATATACTTTTTAGGTGCGGTACCATTGTCCGATCAAAATTAATTTACTATGGTTGTATAAAATTTCTCTACAGTTATTTGAGATTTGTGTATACACAGGGCGTTAGACAAGTACTTGAATATTTTATTCAGTTTTTAGACAATGTAGGTAAACATACACAATTCGAAATTTGTTGGTGTTAAGGCAAACCTCTACCTAATTAAAGAATTTTATGTTAATTTCAGCTGAATAAACTATCAAATTCTGTAAGAGTGTTACACAAGTTAAAGAATAATTCTCAGTTGCATTTCTTGGGAGTAGTGCAAATTCTTGTAACATATTTAATGAGTAGTATCTCAGACTTTCACGGCAGTTTGGCATAGTTGCAACGGTTGTTGGGTTCCGCCATGTCACTAGGTTTTGTCCCTGACGTTTCGCGAACAACTTCGGTTTCCGTTGAAAATGCGAACCGCAGTTGTTCGCGAAACGTCAAGGACAAACCTAGTGACACGGCGGAACCCGGCAACCGTTACAATTATATTTACTGAGTATTTGTTAGTTAATACATTAGTCTACATGAACAAATTACAAAATAAAAAAGAGGTCTATCGAAACCGCATTTTCAATGAAACATTCTATAACTGATTTTTAGCAGAAAATATATAAGGCCTACGATATGTATGTCGCAAGTGCCATTTTCAAAGTAATAGCGTTTTATACATTATACGCCATATAAAGACAGTATCACTCCACACTAGAAAATTCTAAGGTAAAGTTAATTTGTCGTTTTAACATTTTGTTGAAATTTACGATCCTTAACAGACTACGCAAATGTGTTAATATATGTCATTCTTTTGAAAAAGAACGCAATATCTGCAGATGTTCATTTTAAATTATGAATAACAAGTGTAAATAAGTAATGAATTTATTACCAAAAGTTATGTACAAGCATGCTTACTTTTCTATATGATCACCGTGAAGATTGATATATTTGTCATATCTATGGACGAACCTTCCAATCTTCTCTGCATAGAAAATTGCAGCGTATGAGTAGAGATGGTCCGTCACGTTGTTTTCAGGTTACTCTGTATTCTGGAAGCTCCTGCATTCAAAAAATTCCCATCGAAGTTGTTCAAGAAGTCATTGGGTTACAGCAGCAATGTAAGGACGGGCATTGTCCTGAATGAGAAGAACTTCAGAAGCCAGCATGTCTCTTGTTGTGTCTTGAATGGCTCTCCATAATCGTTGCATAATCTGACAATAAACACCTGCTTGAAGGAATGGAATTACACTACGCAACTCGAACTTGGCGGGAGAATCAATTGTAGCAGCCATGTTTACGTGCCTGCAATTGAGCACAAATTGACGTAGTGATGTTACAAGTGGTAGATATTATTGTGGAGGAGACGTGCAGACACCTTCTGGGCTTCATCATCTCCCACCATCTGCGTGACTGTTAACAGGTCCGAACGAAAGTTGAAAAAAGAAACAGTCCCCGTACTTTGCAACGTCTACTGTCTTAGTGTATGATCAGCATAATTAAGATCGACCACAATTGTTGGCTCGTCAGATTCATAGTAAGTACGTATTGTCATCGACAATGCAGAAAGTGGGATCAACGGAGGAAATATTTGCAGTAACCGTCGACGGGTGATTGTATTTGCATTAATGTTTGTTGTTGTGTTCTTGATATGTAATTAAGTATGTTGAATGTACGAAAGGGTAAAAAACCGCCATTGCTTAGCACAGTGAAAAGTCTGTTAGTAAATTTTCCCAATTTATTTTATAATGGTAGTAAAATTACGCATAAGGTATGCTATAAACCATTAATGTATTGCGACAAAAGCGATTCCATAAAGCATGTAAATAGTATAATACACACAAATAAAAAATTTATTGTTCATGCATTTCGCTCATGGTTCGCAGGTTCGATTGATGAAGAATCGTTTCGATACTTCTGGAACAAATACAATACCAAGTGGAAGCTATCACGTTGTCTACCATCTGTACGTACAAAGATCGAGTAGAGGATAAAAGCTGAAGTAAAAAGATAAACAGCAGTATATCGAAAAAACCGTGTTATACATGTTGCGATGCGTGTACTGTAATCTTTTAAAAGTACACATACTTACAAGTAAAAATGACAAAAAGGTAGTGGACTCTTATTTATAACAAAATTTTGAAATTGATTAGTTATTTCGAACTGCGTAAGATGGAAAAACAACTGCTCAAAGATAAAATTGCTTTTGTATTTTAATAAATTAACAGCACAAACAGAAACGAAATCGATTTCTGTTTCCTTTAATTTTCTACAGGAAAAAGCGGGACAAAGTGTAGACTGGAGGCAAACTGCGAACGTCACCGTTATTGATAGGTGACAATTGACGTTCATCAGTTGTTAGCAAGATTAAGATCTTCATATGTTGTGTGTTTATAACTTCATTGTAATAGGGAAATTACGGATTATCCGTAATAGTGGGAGAGATTTAAGATTTCGTTATTTGTTAGGATGAGTTGAAAGGTTGGTAATGCAGACTAAATTATTTACAATATAACTTTTTGTGCATTATAACTCCTTTATATTTATGTTTTCTTGTATTTATATCCTTTATATTTATGTATATTCTCACCCCTGGATGTTTTATTTGCGTTACATATTTACTGTAGTATAGAAAATTTCACAGAGGGCAAGATGAGGACACTACTATGCCAGATGGAAACTACTCGTGCTTTTTAACTTTAAAAGTTAACTTGTAGTATATATTACATCGTGGTCAGGAAGTCGCAATTCGCCCCTGTGAAACCACTAGTGGAAGCTTGTTGCAAGAGAGCACGAAATACTTTGTACTTTGTTAATGAAGAATATTTTCAAGCCTATACATTTTTATACAAACGAATAAAAATACTTTTAAAACTGTTATCCACAATTGTTTTTCTAATTCCATTTTATCTCACATTGCACCCCATCTCCCCTACATTGTTGGCGTAAGAGATATATTCTTTGCGTGGTATTGCAAATTATATTTTCATAACCTACAAAGTAACAATTCTAAGTACCCTCACTAAATGCTCGAAAATGACAATAAGTAGGTTTAGGATATTCTACCTAATCTTACAGGTATGACATGGCGCTCAATCAACATTTTTATGGTCGTATATTTCCAAAATGCATGAGATATAGCAATGAAAAAAGTAATGTTAATTCAGAATTTCGTATTTGTTGGGATAACTGTAATGTAAACAAAATACTTCGTATGTTTTATTTAACCAAAGAGTTACATCAACCCAATTGAATAGGTTTCATTGATTGAACAATATTTTTTGCTGAGACAGTAAAGGTTATACAGCCTATTTCTCATAAATTGATTACTTAATCAGCCATTTGATCTATTATGAGAATAAACTGTTCTCATTTAACTTACAGTTGGTTTGTGCTGTCTAAACAAAAAGTGTTGGTAAAACATTTATTGCTGCAAATAGATAGGTTTTCAATGAAATAAAATAAATTTAGCAATGTCATTCGAATAGTAACCATTTCTGTCTGTTTAAATCACAAAAAGTTTTTCATTTGACAAAGTTCTGATTAATTAAGAATTGATATTCGTTGAATGTTTGTCAGTGTAGTAATAATAACCTTTTTTTGAAAATAAATATTCTTCTTTTGTTTTAAATTTGCGTTTCTCAGCCTTAAATTAAATCATCAGGATGGTCGTTGACCCGTATTTATATCTATTCCTGCAGGAGGAAGGAATGTTTTAAGAAGAGTTGAAGAAAATCCGGACATTAGCGTTAAAGGGATCTCTGTCGAAGTAAATATCAACGCTTCCCTGGTTTAGAAGATTTTACTTGAGCAGCAACTGTGTCCCTATGTCAAAGAGTGCAAGCGCTTACGGGCATGTTTCTCGAACTTTGTTCCGAGAAAAGACGTTGCACAAAGTAGTAGGAAATCCGATCTTTCATAGACGTATTTCATTAACTGACATCAGATTCATTAAAGACAGCGTTATTAATTTTCGTAATAATTGTATTTACTCGGGCGAAATCTTCATAAAATCTAAGATTTGGGATCAATTGTCTGTAAATGTATAATTACATATCTGGTCTGGTCGGCTATCCATTAACGGAGTCAGCAAAGTTCTCATTCTTCTTATCATTTACCTGGTCAGATATAAGCGGATTCTCTGCCTACTAATTTACCTCCACTAACATTAGAATTGTGCTTTTATATCCCGCGGTTATTGTTCTTAATTTTCTAAATATTCCTACGTTCATGAAGATGTTTGTGTTGAAAACTATAAGTTGATAAAATATTTGATCTCCAACACCTTATGTGCGTGTAGGTATGCATTTTCTCAACACATTATTGAAATAATATTATATCAGAATTTACCAAGCAAAAACTGCGTTAGTTTGCTTCTAAAAAGAAAGCACTACTAAGACTGTCTGGGATATTGGCTCGGCCTACCATATATTTTCCAATGAAACAAAATGTCACTATATAGTAAATATTTAAATGTTTGGAAATATGTAATAAATAATGTTAATAAGAATTTGTTATTCGTGTTTAAATGTAGTTTCACTAATTGATACCGTCATATGTAAGACTAGCGTGAGCCAAATTGTGGTAAATCTTTTAAATATTTATCTACCTCCCGTTGGGTCATGCGATGATTTTGAGTTGTTTTTGGGTGCTCTAAGTCTACAACAGCATAATAACGTTGTAAATCATAATGGGAAACTATTGGATTTACTACTGAGTAACTAAAGTTGTGATGCCTAGATAGTACATGATTTAGATCCATTGATCGCTGAAGATGTTCATCATTCCGGCCTTAATATAACACTTAAGCTATGCTGCAGATCTGCAACTAAACAGTTTCTATCAAATACAAGCCTGAATTTTAATTTTTGCAAAGCCAACTTTCTTACCTTGTACAATGATATAGCTGCAATCGACGAACTTAGGAGAATTTTAATTGTGTTAATGAAGGGATCTCAGCTTTTTGTAATTGTCTAGATCCTTCTGGAAGATATCCGTCTTGGTATAATTACGAAATAATCAAGCCTGTTCAAATAAAAAATTCATAGGTGGAGTAAAAGTGGACAGAAGATTCACCACATTGAACTTAAACGTTTGAGAAAATTAGTTAAAGACCAAATTAGAGTTGCATATGCGGAATATCAGGCGGCGGCTGCAGAAAATATAGCTCAAAATCCTAGGATTACATCAGGAATAGCTGCATATCTCACTTTAAACGGCTCCATTGTTGATGATCCCAACAACATGGTTCACACTTTCGCAGATGAATTCTCTAGAGTATTTGTGCTTGATTCACAAGTAATACTGAAGCCCCAGTCTCTTGATAGAGATCTCGTTAGTGGTAGTTCTTTGATTGGATCTTCTACTGCACACGATGTCTTAAAAGCTTCTAAAAAGTTCTACAAAGTCATGACGACTTCTCCGCATTTTTTGTACGAGATTATTGTGTAATACTATGTGAACCTGTAGCTATAATATTTAATTTAGCAATAAGTTCTTCTACCTTTCCTGACGCCTAGAAGATTAGTAGAATTACTTCCGTGTTTAAGAAATCTAATCGCTCAGAGATTTAAAATTATAGACAAATAAATATTTTCTTCAAGCTTTGCAAAAATTGTTGAACATCTTCTGTCATACAGAATTTATGATAGTGTCAAACCTCATCTACACAACAACATGGTTTCATTCTAAGATCTACTACAATCAAGCTTGCAGAGTTAGCGCAGAATATTGCCGAATCTATGGATGTGTTACGTACTGATTTTAGTAAGGTATCTACATGATCGTTCATGCTATGTTCATTACAATTCTACACACCCTTAATATTTTCTGCTTCTTCTGGTGTATGCCAAGGCTCCAACTTGGGTCCTCTCTTGTGCAATATTTACTTGAATGACATTCTGCAGCAGCTGGACTGATGTTAAGATCTACGATACCATAACCTTCCCGATAGGTTGTTTATTTCTCTAGAGTAGTCTGGATACTATTGTCAGATGGTGTACGCAGAATGGAGTTAATTTGAATTTAAGTAAGTGTATTGTCGTAAGCTATTCTAGATGTCATAGACTTTACAGTTATCAATACGCTGTGAGTCAAACTATTATTCCTAGGCACTCATCTATAATGCACCTGGGCATGCTGTTTGATAGAAATTTGTCGTTAACAGACTATATAGCGTCTGCGCGAAATTTTGCCGTCAAATTCTTAGGATTTCTCATACGAGTCTGCTGATTATTTAAGAACACTGCGTCACTAAGGTCGTCAGTCGTTACGCGCACTCCGTATAAGTATTTTTCAAAATTCGGATATCAATTATACACTTTGGTATCTCGTTTCTACTTAGTTTACCAGTAAGTGATATAATTATTGCTAAACATTTTTCTGCATTTTAACACTACACGTGTATCACAAAATTCTCGCAATTAATGCACGTTGTTATTGTAGAAACACATCCATAACAATCTACTAAACCAAGTAATAATTCGGAACTCATTAAAATTGGAATCAATCTACGGAACAACAATAAAAGCACTACTAATGGAAGTTGTAATGGATGATCTCCGATGCTCCGAAACGTAGATAAAGTGGAGATATTAAATATCCCCAACAGACACCTCTATCAAGGAAAGCTATTCCAAAATGAAACTAATCAATCAGATATGGCACTATGCTAATCTTTCGCAAGCATGAACATTAAAAGTTTAAAGTAAATATACAGTGGAGGTATCTTCGTTTGTGAAATATCAAGCAATAATCATATATTCCGGTTTTTACATTTCAGCGTCTATAAAACGAAAACGAAGCAAGTGGCGTGTCCGCCTAATAGTTAACTCGTTTTATCTGATTTTGTTAAAAGAAAATTTTTCCTTTAATTATCGAGTTTAGCATTTAAATATGGTATGCGAAGCAATAGTATAAATAACGAAATTACCGTATTCAGACAAGGTGGGTAATAAAATGAAAAGATGAATTTATGTTTTGCGCTCTTTTTGTATGTGCTTGAGAGTTTAATTTAAGGGAAAATAAATTGCTTATGATTATACAAATTATGATAAAAGATATAGCATCACGTGTCGGCAACCACAACGTATCTCTTTTAATTAACTTGCTAATGGTAGAGACAGTTGTTTATTACGTATGTAAGCATATTTCATGTGTCAATCTTTGGGCGGTTATTAACACTACAGCCACATATTACTGTGCTTTCATCGATGTACGACGATAGCTAAAGTTATTTCTTGTTTCTTTAAACTGTACACATGTATATGCACATTACTTATTAGCTTTATAAGTTGAGTATTCCTTCTCTAACACTCTTTCGGACAATAGTACTGATATAGTAATGAATGTAATGATAATAGAAATAATTAGAGTTTGGAGAAGAATGCGTATGGATACATTCTTCTCCATTCTATATATGGATATATGTACAGTTCGGTCTAAATTCGAGACACAGGGAGATACGCAAAAATGGCACAAGCAAATTTTCTAGATAAATTTATTAAAGCAACCCAGTTCTGGAATCTTACTACCATTTTGAGGCGCTCTCAAAAATTAATTTTCTAACTTCTTTTATCCGGCATAACTTTTTTACACCTCAAAACTTCAAAAAAGAATTATATCCGTTTGATGTCCTTTTCATGTAGAATTTCACTTCTTTCAGCAGTTGTTGTACCGCTTTGGATAAAACCTGATCACGTTTCAATGCAACTCCAGCGATGTTTATGGTTTTATCTGTTTCCGCGGTAGAAGGTTATGATTTTAAAACCTGTAGATTATTTTATTATATGCCCTTGGATTAATCATTCCGAAATTTCCTTGACCTTATTTTTTTAGCACATATTTTTAATAAGGGAGTACGTAAATGCTTTTGCAACATATTGGCTTTTGACTTCAACCTTCATAACAAATCGCGTGGCATGGAGAATCGCGTAGCTGTATCAAAGCACGCTTGTTCAGTATTATTCGGCTGGTCGTTGTGAGTGCTTTTTAGTACTTAGAAAACGTCGCATTTAGGTACGTTTCGGAAAACTCGTACTTTGAATAAACTGAGTACAAGTGAACTTGTATTGTAGAGTTAGGTAGTGTGACAAGTGTTTCTTTCTTTTGGTACTATTTAGCACCAGAAATATTCACTTGAATTGTAAGGCTAGGTGTAGCGATAGAAGCAGAGAGGGAATTACATGTGTTGAGCATAAAACCGCTCGCCTCGCTTATGACGCCGGGTAGGCAGAAACATGTCCGTGTGTTAGCGTTCTATGTCTCTTCGCATGTCTTTCTCGTGAATGATTTCACTAATACCATGAGAAAGTTGTATTTACAGCGTCTTCTAGATGCCACCCAGTTTGTGATTTTGTAGAAACTTCTTAAAACAGTGTGTTATATAGCATATTTTTTGTCATTACTTTATGTATAAACATTCTTGCGTCCGCATCGCCTATGCTTACGCATGAAAGTCACGACCATAAATGATGCGAATTCGTAAACGCTACTGAATACTCACCTTGATAAGGCGCCTCGGCCCCTTCACGTTGTTCTCTGCACTGTACTGTGTCTTGCCCCACTTTGCCGAGACTATTCATAACATTATTATCTGTGCATACTTCATCTTTTTAACCGAGAACTTTATTTTTATTATCGTAAGGGTTCAATCGCGGTAGGGTACGCTTTCCATTATTTTGTAGAAGATTACGTGGCTTTAAATACGACAGACCCTTAAAATTATAATGGAATTTTTAATATGGCCTGTGTTTCTTTCAAAAAAAAGTTCAAATTTGTTGTTTTATTGGTAGTTACCTTTCCAATTTTACCTACTGGCTCATTTGCAGTTCTCTTTTAAAATTAAATCTATTGGAAGGGAAAATGTATTGTTGGACTACTTTCAATTTTTGTGAGCATTTTACCAAGAAACAAAATAGAAGTTTTCTTATTTATTGTCGAGTAATGAACTTTATTAATGTAAAATTTATTACAGAAACATACACATCAAAGGCCATTATTACTTAACATCTACTCTTGATATGAGTTTTGTCTTGGAACGGTGCAGAGAACGAAGGAGACTAAGCTGGGTTGGTTATAAAGAGGGTTTCAGTAAAAGCGCAAGATTTGAATTGCTCGCCATATTTAGCAGTCATAGTGACACGTGATTATGATGTGACAAATGGAAAGTTGACAGACAGGAGTTAGTAAACATAGAGTATTACACGACAGAACAATGCGTCCTGATTATCAAACATTATTATCAAAATGGAGAAAGTTTGATTGCTACCACTCGTAAAGTGCGTCTAATAGTTGGTCAATAGAATGTTCCTAATTCATCTAGCATGAAAAGATTGCAAATTTGAAACATACAACACGAGCTCGTAGAGGGCGTCAGAACAAATCATCACGGCAGTTCACGAGAGTGTGGCCGAAAGTCCAGAGGCGTCGATTCGTCATTGTGCAGAAGAATTGTACATTACAACAGCCACTCTTCAACGTACTCTAACTAAAGATTTGCACCTCCACGCCTACCAAGTCCAATTGACTCAACCACTTCTTCCAATAGACTATGCACAGCGAGGAGTGATCTCCAATTGGATCCATGACCAAGCAGGAGTGAATGTCGATTTTGCCGACAAAATCAGTTTCAGTGATAAGGCCTAATGCATCCAAAACGTGTTATTGTCTGGTGTCCATTGTAGTCTGGAGGAATAATTGGACAGTATTTCTTTGAAGATGAAAAAGGTAATGCAGTAATGCAATGCTCAATTGGAAAATATTGTTCTTGACGACATGTGGTTTCAGCGGGACGATGTCACATGTCATAGCGCCTGTGAAACATTGACTGTCTTGCACAAGTTTGCTGCTGGTCGTGTTATTTCCCAGTGTGGTGACCAGAATTGGTCACCTTTCGAGTTCTGACTATGGGGTTATCTGAAGTCGCAGGTTTATGCCAACAAGCCCGCAAGCACCAAAGCTTTAAAGGCCGAATTTAGACGTTAATACCGCTGCATGTATACAGTAGTGTTATTGCAAATTTTGTCAAAAGAGTACGCATGTGCCAGCAAAGCCATGGAAATTATTGATATTTTACTTCATACATAATTCCCAAATGTACACATTATAAATCAATAAATATTTCAATTCTCTCCTACAGAAAACCATGTTTTATTGAACCTTCATATCCTGCGCTCTTACTGAAATACCCTTTAGAAAGCACAAAACAGTTTGTAAACTCCTACATTTTGGTACTTTCAGGTATAATATAGGAACAGAGTTTTTAAAAAACCGAGAAGAGTATCTTTAGTCCTGTGGAACAACATCGAAGAATAGTCCGAGGCCTACTATTGCCGTCCTTTTTAGAATTTGAAGAACCAGTACCAGCTGATATACAATTAAAATTTTAGTGTAAGGATTGCATTAGGTCTTTGTTAAAAATTTGCTGCGATTGTACTTTTTTATTTCTACTAATAGAATATTTTGGCTCGAAATTTCAAATCTTATTATTTCAAAAGAAAGCGCTAGCAAAACTTTGAATTAAAGTATCTATACCACAAGATAAAACTTCATTTAAAGCCCTGAAAAATGTCATTGTAATGTATATATTTGGTCCAAGGCACATAAAATTGGATAAGTATGAGCTTTTGTTATTATACTGTAATAAAATTTATTAAAGCAACGCTAATATAATTTTAGTTATATATTAACTTAACGCTTATCGAATATGCAGTTGTAGACATAAAAAAGTACGCTTCATGATACAAGAGTATTTCCCTCCCTTTAACAGGCGCTGAAAACTTCCAGTTGTAAAACCACAACCGCATTAAAGTTTGATTTATCGCTCTTCCATAAAATTGTTTCCAAAATTTTTCCACATTGAAGTGTTTTCACCGCCAGCGCTCAAGCGCATTCAAGAGTATTTTTTCAACAGTGTCTTCGTTGCCGTGTGCTATGAATAGATGAACTGAAAAGGGGCAAATTCAATATCCCGTAACTCGAAAAGTTTTATAAAATCTGAATTCCATTACCCTTCGCGTGCTATTCTATCAGTGGAACGGGAGGAAGAAGTTGTGATTAGTAATTAATTTAAAACAAAGAAGTCTTAAATTGTAGAAGTATAAAGAAGTGGCCGTGTCACAAACGGTTGAAGAACTCTATCATTTATGCTCCGTTACTCGCGATTCTTTTTTAACCATTAATAAAAAAAGGCAGCTGTGAATTTATCGATTGGTAATACATTGATAGATTATTATAATAATGTACTCTTACATGATTCTAAAACGGCTAAACTTATGTAGTGAGACTACTCAGCTAAGTGTATCTTAATTCATTTGAAAGATTTCTCTTTAAAGAGAATTAACACGTACGCATACCCTGTACATGCTGTACAGGGTATGCCTTAGAATTAACGTCAATGATTTGTTTTAAAGTGCCTAATTGATTATATCTACAATTTAATTCTGTTTCTTTTAATGTATGCTTCTTTGGAATCCACACAGCGCCTCCAGCAAGTTTTCCATTCCTGGTAACAATTCTGAAAGTCTTATTTAGTTAGGCTGTTTAGAACCTATGTCATGACTCTTTGCGTGTTGATTATTGTTCCATAATGGGTACCTGATACCGCAAGGCCAGACAATTTAATCTTTCTTTGCAAGGTGTTTGGATGTTTTGGGAAGAGAGTTTTGCATGTGCGACCCCCTATTGCCAGCTCGTGGACCTTCAATCACGATAATGCCCCCATTTATAGCTCATTATTGGTTAAAGAATCTTTGGCAGAGTAAACCAGTCCAGTACACCCACATCCGCCGTACAATCCAAACATGACTCCATGTGATTATTCTCTTTTTCCAACCCTTAAACTGGAAGCATGCAAAACTCGAAGGAGATGCTGTAAGCATTCCAAAGCAGCATAATATTGAGGGGAGAAGATTAAATTGCGGATGTATTCAACTACACAACCGTCCATAGAAGTTTGGCGAAGGAAAAAAGTTTTACAATACTTTAATCTAATAAGCTTTACTTCATTCGAGGATGTTAATCTTAAATCTTCTCTTAAATTCATCTGCAACACAAATAATGGATGTATTAGGAGGAAAAGACGTAATTAAGCACTTTATGGCCCGGAATAATCATCCTCATTTAAAGCAGATTATTCCAATGTATTTATTAAATAAGTAGTGTCGATGGGACCAAACAGGGAGTGACTTAGAGGACCGTGGCCATCCAGGCACCTCACGAATAACCACTTCAGCAGACGATCGCCGACTACAACTATCAAATAAGCGAAAGCGTCGAAAAACAGCACTAGAAATAGCCAGCGAATTCAATCGCGGACGTCAGCTTCCGATTTCAGTTACCATCGTCAAACGCTGACTGGCAGAAAGAAATTTACACGGTCGTGTGGCATCTCGTAAACGATTGCTACGCTGGGGTAACCGACTGAAAAGACTACATGGGCCCGTAAGCATTAGGATTGCACGATAAAACAGTGGCGAAATGTTCTACGCACTGAAGAATCAATATTTAAAGTGTTTGGTCAAAGCAGGAGAGTGTTTGTCAGACGTTCCGCTAACATAAAGATGCTTCTCGAACGCATTTTACCCACAGCAGAACACGCTGGCGGTCCAGTTACAATTTAGGGTTGCTTTTCTTACTCAGGAACAGGAACGTTACATCGAATCGATGGAATAATGCAGAACAAGCAGTACTGCGAAATATTGGAGACTCATGCCATTCCTTCTGGGCTGCGACTAATCGACGAGAATTTTACTTTTATGCAAGGTAACGATCCAAAACACAAGCCAAAATATGCAAGCAATATCTGAATGAGCAAACTCAAACAGATATTTTACGAGTTATGAGAGTCCAGATCTCAACCCTATTGAATTATTGTACGATGAACTTGATAGAAGAGTTCGAAGTGTCGGTTATACTTCTGAGGAACAGCTTTGGAATATCCCTCAACAAGAATGGAACAACATCCCAAGCGAAAACCTCAAAAAATTAATCGCAAGAATACCGCAAATAGCTAGAGGGGTAATTAATGCAAAAGGTGGATTTTTGACGAAAAGAATGTTAGTCTTTAGTATTAGTAGCGTTTTATTTTTTCATTTTTGAAATTTTTGTCACTTGGCCAAACTTCAATGGACAGTAGTGTATGTACTTTTAATGATTGAAACAAAAAAATAGCAAACCGTGTAGACTCTAGAACGAAAAAGTCACAACAATACATTTACATGTTTCGTTACATGCTACAAACGAATGTAGCCTGTATTGGATGAAACAAATAGACAGACGCATTTTCAATTTCAGTATAACGTTATAAAGTTCATTCTACCTACTGTTTACACAATTATAGCAGCGAGAGATTTCATTTATATCCCTATACATGGTCTTTATGTAGGAACCCTGCTGCTACTAACCTGTTAAAGTTCGTTTCAATTAGCCCCAAGTCATGGTTTCTAAATGGAACGAGAAAACTGCCAACGTGGAAGACAATCGAAATATTACGTTGTTCAATTTCAGTAACGAGTTTTTCATTGAATATCCCGAAGGTCTATTTTTTGCATTCGAAAGCATAACAATGCGAACAAAATTTTTGTAACCATAATTCCCTACCTTCTCAAATGATACCGCTCTGCTCCTTACTTTTTCTTTGTCATTTATACGAAGATTTAGTTTCAATTCCCTTTAATGTGAGAATATCGCGTTGGTTAGATAGTATTGTTAACATTTTCAGCTTATTCAAAGACATTATAAAACGTAAGCGTGTACAGGCTGTCTCAAATAACATTTTCAATTTGGTAAAACCAGATGTTTTTAGATTAGATTGTTTGGTGTAAAAGAATCAGTTCTCTAAAATGTCATTTTCTCAGTTGCTTCCACTATTTCTGCAGGTAAATACGACGTACACTGTATCATTATATACAATAGAAAAAAAATATATTCATCTATAGCAGACTTCATGTCGTACCATAAAAGAATTGCAAACGTGAAAAAGAAAATGCAAGCTAAAAACTATACTTTAATTCCGTATACAAAGGCGACTCAAAAAAATTTATCGCTTGCTAGGTTGTTTCAACTGGAAATTCCTCTCGTGTTCTTTCCTTCTCGTGTTGATCGAACGTCCTGTTGTGCCGATGAGCAATTTGCCGCGTGAGTATGGTATGCTGTACACCCTCGGTTGAAACAACGCAACTCAACTAATTGGTATAAACAAATAGACAAATCGGCCATTGCCGAACATATCCACTCGCATCCGAAGCATAGGATTAGATTCGAAGATACAAAAGTTCTAACATCAACTAAGAGCTGCTATAGTACATTAAACAGGGAAGCAATTGAAATATACAAAAACCCTAACAACATCAACAGATATAGCGGGCTAAAACTGAACCGAATATGGACTGCGTGCATCCGGTCACGCTATTGGCGCTCGCCGCAACGGTTCAGCGGAGCGGAGCGAAGGAGCATATTTAAAGCAATAACAAAGTACACGAAGCCAAAATTTTGAAAATGCGAACCACTGTTATTCGTGAAACGTTAGGGACAAAAAGCCTAGTGACACGGCGGAGCCCAACAACCTTTACGACTATGACAAACGGCCGTGAAAGTCTGAGACACTAACTGTAAAGTGGTACTTAACCATATTTCTTTCAAATATCGAGAACATACGATATAATATTCGTACAACACGTATCAGAATAAGAAACATTATTGTGATTTGGATACAGAAGAAATGGTTTCCAAACAAAATATCAACAGCAGTTATGTGTACCACTTGATTTATATAATATTAGACTAAAGGAGACATTAGGATTTAGAAGAATATATTGTAGCTGAACCTATAATTGTGAAAAACATTTCCAATGCTGAATAAGGAATAGGTTTTTAAAGACATTTCATTGTACATTTTGAAAATTAGTAGATAATTTGTACTTATCATGTATTGTTAAACTATATTGCAGAAACTCTCAATACATGTCCAGGTATAGCAGTAAACTCCACTCACACAAATTAATTAATTATGCGGAATGCAGCGTTTCGAGAGCACGTGGGCTCGCATTGTGAACCGTGTTACCGACTGAAAGTAAAAACTGTATCACACATGCAAATTATTTTCTACGCAGGCTCTAAAATTTCTAACCATATGACAATTTACAATCTACTAGGTGGCCTCATGCCTTTTACGGGGAAGGATGGACCGAAAGCGAACCGTATCTTTAACAGGGTCTATGGTAATAAATCCATCAAACTCGATATGAAAAAGAACGGAAACTTATTGAACAGAGAACCACCCCCAATTGCACACTCGTTAATTAATTAATTTGTGTGAGTGGAGTTTACTGCTATACCTGTGAATTGTACATCCACACAGTCCTTGCAATCGTCATCTCAATACATGTAGTTAAGATTTTATTCAGTAATGCACGAGTTGGTACTTCAATAAATTTGAATTTCTCTCTCATCGTATTCAAACAGCTTGAAAGAGAAGGGCAAGCTTTTACTAAATATGGACACATGAACTCAGCTGTACCATTCCCTTACTCTTTCTTATTCCTCTTTTTTAATAAAAACATAGTCTTTTGTTGTTAATACCTATTATATATACACACATATGTATAACACATGAACTGAAAAGTCGAAGGCCTAACACATTGATGACGCTAGTTTTATTGCAGTCACCTTTCCCTCAGTTAGTACTAACCTTCAAAAGACAGCTGTTAGAATTTCATGATATTCTATTCTTTAGTTTGTGAGTTATTGTGCCAAGAGTCACGCAACTTTTGTTATTTTCAAAACAATGAATCAAAAAGAATTTCGTGTTTTAATTTTACACTGCTTCTTGATGGGAAAAAATACCGTTCAAGCGAAGCCATGGCTTGAAAAGTGTTATGCGGACTCCGCTCCATCAGAAACAACAATAAAACGTTGGTTTGCTGACTTCAAACGCGGTCGTAGAGACACCGATGATGCAGAACGCAGTGGACGTCCAAATGAGGCGGTAACACCAGAAAACATCAAAAAAATCCACAAAATCGTTTTGAATGATCGAAAAGTGAAGTTGCGTGAGTTAGCTGACATCGTAAAGATATCAAAAGAACGTATTGGCTTTATATTGCATGAGCATTTGACTATGAGAAAGCTCTGTTCAAAGTGGGTGCCGCGTTTGCTCACTGTTGACCAAAAACAAGAACGTGTTGAGGAATCTGAGCAGTGTTTGGCCATGTTTAAACGTAACAAACCGGAATTTTTGCGTTGATGTGTGACAATGGATGAAACATGGATCCATCACTTCACTCCAGAATCAAAACGATCGTCATCTGAGTGGACAGCAACTGGTGAACCTCGTCCAAAGCTCCCGAAAACACAACAATCGGCTGGAAAGGTTATGGCCTCGGTATTTTGGGATGTGCGTGGTGTAATATTCATCGACTATCTTGAGAAAGGAAATACCATCAACAGAGAATATTATATAGCGTTATTGGAGCGTTTGAAGGCCGAAATTGCAAAGAAACGACCGCATATGGCAAAGAAAAAATTTTGTTTCATCAAGACAACGCACCGTGTCACAAGTCAATCAAAACAATGGCAAAACTACATGAATTGAACTTCAAATTGCTCCCACATCCACCGTATTCGCCAGATTTGGCTCCCAGCGAACACTGGCTGTTCGCAGACCTTAAGGAAATGCTCGCCGGTAAGAAATTTCGCACGAATGAAGAGGTTATCGCTGAAACTGAGGCCTATTTTGAGGCAAAAGATAAATCGTTCTACAAAAGTGGTATTGAAATGTTAGAGCGGCGCTGGAATGATTGCGTTGCTCTTGATGGAGATTACGTTGATGAATAAAGCTAATTTTGAACCAAAAAAACCGTGTTTTCTTTGTTAGGCCCGGCACTTTTCAGCCTATGCGCTACACTATCGTAAAAACAATGAACAGTATTAAGTGAATAAGAAGATGAAAGTAAAGTAAATAGTAAAATGAATAATATTTGAGAACATACAATTTTTGATAGTGCATTGAAGCTACTGAAGTAGACTATTAAGTACACCACTCGCAAATAGAAGCATTCTATAATATTAACACCATCTTATAATATGTATAGTGATATCCAGAAAAGAATTGATAAGCATAACGGAAAGTAAAGGTAAACTAACACTCCTTAATAAAATAATAATATGCATCCCTTCTTAAGAACGTAAACTCGTCTAGAGAATTAGACGCGTACGTAACGATATTTATGAAAAAGCACAGAAACTTATTGAACAGAGAACCATCCCCAATTGTACACTCAAGTCTGCTGGAATTATTGCCGTAAGGCCCTATTAAAGATATGGTTCGTTTTCATTCCACCCTTTCCTGAACATACACAGATATTTGAGACCACCCATAGATTGTAAATAGTCATATGTTTTAGAAATTTTAGAGCCTGCGTAGAAAATTAATTTGCATGTGTGATACAGTTTTGATATTCAGTCGGTAACACGGTTGCTAATGGGACTCCACGTGCTCTTGAATCGCTGCGTTCCGACTAATTAATAAATTTGTGTGAGTGGAGTTTTCTGCTATAACTGTGAAATATACATCCCTTGTACATACCTGCATAGATATGTATAGTTGTGCTTCCAAGCCGTGTTCAAATCAAAGTTTGTTTTGCACAAAAAAAAAGTTAGTTTTATTTATTTCGGCAATTTAGCTTCTTGTTTTTACAATTCCTTCACCCTGTATTATATCAAACACAGTTATTCGTAAAGCATACCTTTCCGTAAATATTAAGATCTTAATTACTATAAATTTAGTATGTTATTACTTAATGTAGTAAACCACATTGCAGCACTTATAGTACGCAAAAGAGCGTAATAATACTATCATTACATTCTCTTACACTTACGAGAAAAGTTATTGCGATAAGTAAGTATGCATTAGCATACAGAATAGCTTTTGGTTTCTAACTAAGGATCCTGAATATAAGTTGAATTAATGTAGACGTTCCTCCATATTTTCGCCTAAGACTATTCGCTAAAGTTTAACTATTAACACAAAATAGGTGCTACCGACTAAAAATTTATTGTATGTGCCTTATAGTCTAAGATTTAAAAGTGTAAATATTTATGCATTTCCAGCATTAGAATCTTTATAGCGTTAAATTACAATATTACATGAATCTTCTCTGGACGTCGCTGAACTAATTCTAGGAGCGCATACATTCGTAATGCATTTATACGATCGTGCAGCCAAGTATTTCCTTACAGCGAGTATTTAGTTTCTCCAAGTTAAATATGTATGTATATGTGTTTGCTGGTATAATGTATGGGTAGAAGTAGCTTTCCAGTAAGTACGAATACAGCAAATAAGTTCTACTGGCGACATAGTTACACATCTGCACACGAAGTTGGATAAGTATGGACAATTCCGTAAGAACCGCATATTCTTTTTTGCTCTAATTATAAACCATATATCAAGTGTATGTCTTGCATGACAACAGAGAATGTTAATATGCGCTTGTTTACACGTATAAGACCGCAATTTATTACTCTCTGTCCTAAACTCAACGCATTGCAGCAAGATATCGTTGTTTGTCCAATATACACACCACAGGAAATTAATACAATCAACACTGTGTTTATTTGTATGTTTTTAATGATTTCTGGTAGAGCAGTTATACGAGGGACGTCTTTTAAGTTTTGCATACTAGGACATAGAGCACCACTACCTAAATATCAGCACTAAAAATTAACCTCCACCTTTAGTTAACCTAAATCTAAACTTTCACTGCGATACATGTAGTGTTGTAGGTAGGAACTGTCAAAGTTAATCAGAATTAAACCGAGCACATTTTTGCCCAATAATTTTTATAATTTTCGAAGGATGGTGGAAAATCTCAGGCTCTTTATTTTCTAAATGGGTTCTTTAATTTAAATTTTGTTCTTTTCGTTTTTAAATTCAAATATATTGTTTTATAATTAAAATAACCAAATATAAGATTGTAAAACTAAATATATTAACAAATAAAATATATATATATACCGGTTTTTTATCAAAAGCATCTTTTTGTAACAGAAAACCTAAGTTAATTTCTGTTTAACTAGTTTCAAATATTCTAAATAAGATACGAAATGAAATGAGATCAAAAATACAAATAATTTTGGAGATTGATTATGCTTTGAGGTCTTTAATTTTCGTCGTACTCACACACACGTAATTTCTCGTGTTTTAGGTATCCCGGTGTACTGCTTCTACAGATGTGTCCTGAACTCCCAAATTTTTATTATAATATCAGCTAATACTTTAAATATATTCGAAGAATTTCATAAATTAAGTTTTATTTGAGAAAATTGCGATATGTGTGTCTTTGACACGATTTCTGTTTATATCCATCGTTATCGGGGTTACACATTTGTTTTGCTATATGTTAGGCCACACAGTAAACACATTCTTGATGAGAATAAAATTATAGAGGTAATGCTGCCAGGCGTGCCATCCTTCGGTCGTACGAGAAATTTTAAAGATAGTGTGATATAATTTCGGGCTGATACATATTTTAACAATAAATTATATGTCAATAAAACACCCAAAGTAGATATCTATAAAATTTAGAAAGAAAATTGTGCAGACTAAATATCTGAAATAAAATTTTAATAAAGAGGAAGTACTAACGGTACTTTGCCTCCAACAATAACATCAACAATAATAAAGACAAGGGCGTGAACCAAACAGTGACGAGAAAATATCCAAAATAGATAAACTAGTAAAATTTAGAAGAATCATTGATATTATAAAATATCTAATAGACAATATTTCCTATCATTACAGAAGATCGTGAGATTGAGGTATCATTAGGAATTTCAGCGACATCAACTCGAAAAATTTTACAGGAAGAATTGTGTATAAAAAATTTAATTTCCCATCGGATATTGCATCTGTTGACCGAAAACGGAAAGTAGCTTAGTGTCAGTAATCGAATCTGCTTCAACACCGGAAACTCTAAAAGCTTCTACAACATCGTCAGTGGAGATGAATCTTGGATTCACTGATACTAGCGAGAAAACGAAAAGTCAGCTGTCTGTTTGGGTATTCCAAGGTGAATAAAGGCCAACAAAGTTCATCCCTTCTGGAAGTGTTGCCAAAAATATAGTCGCGACATTTGACTCGAAAGCAGATCATATGGCAGCAGCTCCTCTGCAAGGTCAACACTGTTGCTGTCGATAGGTATACAACCATTTGTTTGCGATAAGTCATAGCTGAGCTTCGAAAAGCCAACTACGAAAGACGAATCATCCTCCACCGAAACAATACAAGTACGCACACAGCACGCAAGGTAGCTAAGTCTCAACAATTCCTTTACCCTTTCGAAAATCAAGAACTGATTGCGAGATCAAAGGTTTCAGTCGTCAGTAGGAGCAGTTGATGTCTTCAAAAACGCACTTTTGTCTGTTAAACAAACAAGTGGAATAACTGCTTCCAGAGTTAGTTCGAGGCGCATGCAAGAATGCTTCGTGGAGTGTACTTCGAAAAAGATTAAGGTATTTAAAAGCTATCTACTGTTTTATTCCAGCTTTACAGGTGAAACTTAAAAGACAACCCTTGTATAAAGAAGTGCAGTGTATTTTTTTGTTTTTTTATTATTAATATATCTATTACGTTCTGTAGTATTTTTGTAATGGCGATAATGGATTCTTTCTTTCATGTCTTCATTTATATATTTTTCTTATAATTGTTTTTGAATAATGTTCCTTTTATATAGTTTAGAGTAAATGCCAAATATTGTTAATTAGGAAAATGTAAACATCAATCTATCAAGCCAATAATTTTGCCCTTCTCGTAATGCAACGGAGTATTTAATGGAAGTTCAGAAATGTGGTTGTTGGTTTTCTGTACCAAATTATATATACTCTGCCACTTTGATGTTACTACAGACAATGGAAAAATAATAGTAAAATTTGAAATAGCATAAGTTGCGCGATTTGATGTTGTTATATTCTTTTTGAGAATGCGGCATACTCGATTCTGAGCGATACAAATCGCATATTACATTTTGTTCTGCAAAAAATTTTTTTAGTCGAATGCATGTGTCTCAAAGTAGTAAAGCGGTTAAGAATGTGTGTTATTCTACTCTTAAATTTGGGGATTAATCCACCAACTGTTGTTCAGAATTGTTTGTTTTTAGTTTTACTATTTGTGTCTTACCTAACACTGATTGATATTTGTGAAAAAGCTGCCTGTTTAACATCTCGTCAATACCCTTGAAACTAAGCAGATACAGTGTTTTTTTTTGTACATTTCAATTCCTATTCATTTCGATATAATTTTAATATTTGCAAGATTTTATTTTTATCCAGCACCGGCTCCGCCCGAAGGTATAAAGAAAATTTGCCCGCAAGGAAAAACAGGAAGTGCGATCAAGGATAGCTTCCTTAATTTTCTCAAAATATTAAATCTAATACACCAAACGATTTTTTGCTGGTCGCACAATAATTCATATAGGCCTAACCGCCAATAATTTTAACGTTTTGAATTTAATAATTAATAATTCAATTTTTTTGTAAACCTTAAGCAATTATCTACAATTTAGCTATATTTTTGATCTTATCTAACCTGTTATCTTAACTAACGGATATGCATGCTCGTTACGAAGAAATTAAAATATTCTTCTTTATTTAAAATAATTTTCAATTTAGTCTTACAACGGTATTTTTTTTAGTAACAGTTTTTTCATTTTATTATTTTCATCTTAACACATGGGCTGAAAAGTCCCGGGCCTAACAAAGAAAACACGGTTTTTTGGTTCAAAATTAGCTTTATTCATCAACGTAATCTCCATCAAGAGCAACGCAATCATTCCAGCGCCGCTCTAACATTTCAATACCACTTTTGTAGAACGATTTATCTTTTGCCTCAAAATAGGCTTCAGTTTCAGCGATAACCTCTTCATTCGTGCAAAATTTCTTACCGGCGAGCATTTTTTTGAGGTCTGCGAACAGCCAGTAGTCGCTGGGAGCCAAATCTGGCGAATACGGTGGATGTGGCAGCAATTCGATGTTCAATTCATGTAGTTTTTCCATTGTTTTGATTGACTTGTGACACGGTGCGTTGTCTTGATGAAACAAAATTTTTTTCTTTGCCATATGCGGTCGTTTCTTTGCAATTTCGGCCTTCAAACGTTCCAATAACGCTATATAATATTCACTGTTGATGGTATTTCCTTTCTCAAGATAGTCGATGAATATTACATCACGCACATTCCAAAATACCGAGGCCATAACCTTTCCAGCCGATTGTTGTGCTTTCAGGCGCTTTGGACGAGGTTCACCAGTTGCTGTCCACTCAGATGACGATCGTTTTGATTCCGGAGTGAAGTGATGGATCCATGTTTCATCTATTGTCACATATCGACGCAAAAATTCCGGTTTGTTACGTTTAAACATCGCCAAACACTGCTCAGAATCATCAACACGTTCTTGTTTGTGGTCAACAGTGAGCAAACGCGGCACCCACTTTGAACAGAGCTTTCTCATAGTCACATGCTCATGCAATATAAAGCCAATACGTTCTTTTGATATCTTTACGATGTCAGCTAACTCACGCAACTTCACTTTTCGATCATTCAAAACGATTTTGTGGATTTTTTTTATGTTTTCTGGTGTTACCGCCTCATTTGGACGTCTACTGCGTTCTGCATCATCGCTGTCTCTACGACCGCGTTTGAAGTCAGCAAACCACCGTTTTATTGTTGTTTCTGATGGAGCGGAGTCCGCATAACACTTTTCAGGCCATTGCTTCACTTGAACGGTATTTTTTCCCATCAAGAAGCAGTGTAAAATTAAAACACGAAATTGTTTTTGATCCATTGTTTTGAAAATAACAAAAGTAGCGTGACTCTTAGCAGAATAACGTACAAACTAATGAATAGAATGTCATGAAATTTTGAAGGTTAGTACTAACTGAGAGAAAGGTGACTGCAATAAAACTAGCGTCATCTATGTGTTAGGCCCGGGAATTTTCAGCCCATGTGTTATTTAAAATTAAAGATACTATTTAGAAATTAATTATTCTGTCTTTGTTTGTCTTTATGGTCGGCATCCTTCCGATTAATTTATTAACCATACTCTCGTGATATTTGGATACCCGATTCTACACGAGGTAGCGCGTTAAGAACTACTAGAGAGGGAGGTATCCACCCTGTAAAGATGTAAGTTGAGCTAACTGAACTAGATCGGAGTACTGCAGGTAAATCAGTATGCGCGAAGGGTGGATATACGTTTCCTTTTGTTATTTAATTTATGCAGATACACTCCACAAAAAATATATCGCATAATTCACTTTTGTAACACAAGAACAATTTCATGATTAAATGAACTTTTAAATATATCCTAATATACTCTAAGAAACAATTGTTATGATTATTTAAATAATATAGGGGCCAAATGGAAACAGAAACTCACATTTTGAAATTTTTATTAAACAAATATGGTAAAAAAAATTGTATGTTTAAAAACAATAGAGAATAGTAGTCAGGTTCTTATGCCCGCTCGCATTCGATTTGACATGGATGCAATTAAACTCCGTATATAAGTTTGCTCTAAATTTTTCCACTCCTCTGTAACTCTGCTGCGGTAGCAAGCTGGATCCATACCATTCTACGAAGGTGGTGTCACATATTCTCGATAAGATTCATATCTGGACTCACCGTAGGCCAATATAAAACTGGAATACCAACCTCATCAAAGGTATTCCCAGCTGATTATTACTACAGGAGGTCATGCATTGTCATGCATTAACAAGAATTCTTTGCTTATTAGTAGTGCGTATGGTACAACATGATCTTGTAAAATGTTTGTTATATACCTGTAGACAGTCATTGTGCCTCTGTTTACTGATGCTCTGTCGGCCTACTAAACAGATGCCTCCGCAAATCCATCACCAGACCTGATATTACACTGGGAATAGCACTCACGGACTCCTATACAATGGTATACGTCCATCTGAGGTAAGAAGACTATAGCTTGACCTATATGTCAACAACACGCTGGCTCAGCCATTCATTTCCCAGTTGATATGTTCCCTGGCAGACCTTAAGGGGGCGATTCCTAGTACGACGAGGAGCTGTAAGAGCTACTCTGGCTCTTATATCATTCTAACTCAACCTTTTATGAACGATTTGGGTATTTATTCGAGTATTTCTGACTCTAGCCAAGTCGATATTTAATTGTCTTGCAGTTGCATGCTCCGACGCAATGCTTGTAGTCTTAAAAACCGGTCATCTTGGGGAGTAGTACAGCTTGGACGACCTAGCGTAGGTCTTCGTATGTAACCTCCTGTTTCTCTATATCTGGTTACTGCTCTAGAAACACTTGACTGATTAATATTCATCAAATTAGTCACGTACATTTGAGATCTCCCATCTTCGACTAAAGCAACTGTTCCAGGCACTTGTTGTGGAGTTAAATTACTTATTTTGTTTCTAGTAACACTTTCAATAAACAACTCAATAAACCACGTGCGTATATACTTAAAATGTTTTTGTAGTAACAAAAGAGAACTTATTCAAAAGCTAGCTGCATGATTTTCTTTGTATACTTATAGTCAGCGCACATATTGCAGACATACTGTGGACGTATAGAAAATATCTCAGTCTATAAACGCCTTTTCGTAGCCTATGCGATACTTTTTAACGGAGTGTATTAGTCGATACATTTTATTTAATTTTAATTACTCCTGCCTTGGCTAGCACCACTTCTACTGCCAGTCTTAATATCTGGTGTCCAAGTCGCTAATAAAGTTTGCCATAACTTCAATGTGGCACACTTCAACAAGTCCATTATTAGCCTATATTACAAAGACTGCAATTATCTACAACTTTCTCTTTAACACTCTTCTCTGTCAAAAAGATAATAACGCGGGCACATACATTTAACGAAAACATAGAAAATCGATTTTTTCGAAATATCTAATTCCCAATATTTATTTTTAGAAGAAGAAATAGTATTTTGAACTAGTCTCATAAAGCTGCAAATTTCTTATTATTTAACCGTCTCTCTAATTCCGCTAGTTTTTAACCATCCTCTACTAAACATCGAAAAACTCGTCTATGTATGCAGTATACTCTGCAATACGCTAAGAATTTTTTGTAGGAGCATTAATTTCTGCACAAGTAATTTTACTAAATTATACGTCTAGATAAAATGATGGGTAGATATTGTGATGAATTTATCAGCGGTCTTCTACAACATGTTCAGCCATTCAATAACCTCAAATAAAAACAATATTTATTTAAACGTGTTTTATTTATATCTCAGGATTCAAATTAAATTGCTATATCTAAAAACACATGATATATTTAAATATCTATTCACTACCAGTAGACATCACAGTGCATGAGCTAATCATTTTATAGCTTATTCTAGGAGGGAAGACTAGTAATAAAAATATTGCATTAAAAAAACTAAAAATTCATATAAGTGAGCTTTAGTATGCGCTGTTGAGCAATCACTGTTAACTAACTGAATTTAGAACGTATTGGAACGTATATATTACACACGTACATACATACATATGCATTTTATAGGTTATCATTTTGCATGTTAATAAGGGAGCGTTTACGTATTTATTTTGCGGTGAGCAGAATATCTAGTGGTAAAAATGCGTATACTTGCAATTAATTATACGGAAAAAAATAATCATTAGCCGCAAACATACGTGAAGGTTAACTACGCCAATCGATCTTTTATATAATTTTAACGAGTAAGGTTAATATAATTGATGATATACGTGGCTCTAAGTAGCTAGAATATGACTAATTACGTACTGTTTTGCATACTAATGGAATGTAGCAAATTAACTGTTTACTATGTTTATAATTATGAGTAATGGTGTCCGTATCAAGCGCTTATCCTTGATAATATCTGAAAAGATCGATAAAAATGACAGGAAATTAGCTATTATTAACATCATTGTAAATCTGTACTACTACAGCAGCAGCCTAAACAATTAGGCGATGTAGTATTATTTCGTTTATTCCATAAGGGACTTTATTACCTGATATCAGGTACGTCTCCAGTAAGATATTAATTAACTAGTGGTGGAGATAACCTATGTGTGTGCAATTTCGTTAATTGTTAGAAACAGATGTGACAATGCTAACCGATTACGAATACTATCTGTTCGTTACTAGGAGACAGCCCACTCGAAATTTTCTGCTGTATAAATAGAGACAGATTTTTGGCACGCCTTTGAGTTCCTGGTAAACATAGAAAACTCGCTTTATATATTAACGGAAGGTCATCGAAATTAGGTATTAAACTGAATTGACTTTTCTGACAAGATAAAACCTAATATGCAGCTTGATTTGAAATGGCGTCAAATTCGAGTAAACGATATGATGAATATTCATGACAATTTCAATATGAGGGCAGCATTTAACAGGTATGGATGGAGGCAGGTGTTGATAAACATACTGAACCGCTTTTTATTAGTGGTGGAGCCTTTATATGAATCGAAAACTAGCAATTGCTGTCTAGAATGAGTATTAAAGCATTCGCGAGAAAGACACTTTCCCCAAAAAATTGTTTCGTTGATTTTAGCCAGTACTGTATTTATTAGACAATTGACTGCAGGATATTTAGGGATCTTGAATAATATAGCTGCTTGAAAAATGAACTGCTAACCTAACGTAATTCTTTGAAATATTGTGAAAATTTATCCGTTTAATTAATGAGTATTAATTTTATTAACTGGTCTGCATTTGAAATCTGGATTTTGATGTTCGTTGCAGTTTCAATATAATGTAAATATATACGGGAATGTTGCCTATTGCGAATTCTTTTGTAATCTCTCTGTTAATTCCAATATGTGTGAAATACCAATTGAATTTCTTCTGAGATAGAAGTATATTTTAGTGCTCTATCTTAAACAACCTTCATACTGAAAATTAACCGGCATTATTTGTCTTCTACCAAATTTGTACTGGACTTTACCTAAGTAAACATGTACTTAACCTACCAGTTTCCATAACCAGATCTGCACAAAAATTGTTTTTGCATGAAGATGTCGAATAGTTACAGTTAGATAAGGAGCAGCTGAGACAGATAGGGCTTTAACCACTTACTGTACTAAGCGATTACACGACTACACTCAGACAACTAGAAGACTCAAAGTAAAAGGAATATATAGGATAATGGAGAAACAGGAACAATATCACAGTGGTTCAAATTTTATCAACGACAACCGTTACAACTATGAAATATTATTTAACAACTTTATTGCTGTGTAAAAACAACATGTTATTCCCTTATATTGTCAATGTGACCCAGCGCACAGCTCATTGTTGTCTGTATCGCATTGTATTTTGTATTGTACTATATTTTAACCAGTTTTATGATATACAGTACGCACTATTTGAAGAGATGAAATAGGTAAAATATTAAAATCTGGACCAAGTAAGGCGATTAGGATTTGAATGGAACGTATTTTTACGTTTTTACTAATTTTATATCATTTATCGTTGTGCCACGTATTCTTTTTAATGGACCATTTTTCTAACACATGCATGAAGTAATATTTGTAATGTTAAAACTTTTGCTATAATTAATAAAAAGTTCAAAATAGCTTCACTTACCGCTATACTGATAATATACTAATAATACATACTCCTTAAGTGCGTAAACTGTATATTACGATTTGTATTACTTCTTTAGATGTGAGATTCGTTAGTTACCAAATATTTAAATAAATTTTATTACTTAAGTATTGCGAAAGTAAACATAATACAGAGAAATCAGTAAGTTGCTATAATATATTAATTCTTGTTATATATCAGTGTAGTTATTTTATTGGTCGCATCAGGAATAATTTTGAAACGGCTTTAAAACTGCAGTGAACATAATTTCCCCTCTGATATAACATAGACTTTACTTTAGGATATCGGCAGGTTTCCTTTAAAGTAATTGCGGGGTATTACGGGGGTCATGGCCTCGATGCCAACGGCTGCGATGAAGACCATCTTTGGGCTTCCGCCACTGCAGCTGGTGCTGAAGTCAGAAGCAACTGTAGGAGCCTACAAAGTCAAATGTAGTGAGTGCAAGGTATTCTCTGGCAAGTTCGGAGATCACACCAGCAGCTTCAACTACATCGAACAGACAGCGCTGCTGTCAATGAAGACCGACAAAATTCGGCCTGTGTATAGCTTTGCTGGGAGGATACATATGTAATAATTCCTAGCAACGAGCATTAAAGGCATGTGCACGCAAATCGAGACGGGACGTCTCCCGTTGGTTTGCGGACGCCTGGAGAACTTCGAATGCCACAGTTATTGGAATTGGGAAAGAGGCAGAACCGGATGGCGAAGCAATTAGTCTTGGGGTCTGCCCCTCCATCCTTCAAGCAGAAGTAATTGCCATCCGGACATGTACGGAAAACTCTATGGACTACACAGGTGACTTGGAAGCGGTGGAAATTGTATCAGACAGCCAAGCCACTCTTAGGGCACTACAAGCTGTCAGCTTTGACTCCGAAGTGGTGTTGGGATAATAACTATAATAATAATTTATTAAAATGGACACAATATTAAATAAAATTCAATACATGTAATGCATTAAAAACCAACCAACAAAAAAAAATGGGATGCCATAAAATGTTGCAACAACTGCTGGAACATTGCAGCGTTACGCTAAGATTGGTGCCAAACCACTCGGGGATCAAAGGAAACGAAGTAGCTGACTTGCTGGCAAGAAATGCCATTGGACGACCATTCTCAGATCCTGAACCGACGTTAGGGAGTATCTATGGCAATATTAAGACCTATGTTATGTCCAAGGCGGCCACCAACCACCTGCCCTACTGGAACAGTGGAGACAGTTTGAGACACTATAGATCGCTCGGGATTTATCCACGTGAGGAAAGACTACAAGGCAGTTCTTATGAGCAGGACCAAACTGAGTTACTCACAACGATCTTAACTGGACACTCCCCACTGAACAAACACTTGCATCGCATGAGTAGTAGACTCTCTTTCATGTAAAAAGTGTGGGAGAGCAGAGGAAACTCCTGTTCACCTTCTTGTCGACTGCCCGGCAGTTTGCAGGGAAAGAGAGGTTCACCTTGGGGATGCTCAGCTTGATGAACCCAAGTTAGGAAACTTACTGCTCGCCCATGGTTATACAAAAAAATGGGATGGCAAATCATATGCAAATAAAATTCTTCCGAAAATGTTTGGATGTTGGAAAATGTTTTATTTATCTTGTGCGAATTTAAAAAGTTTACACAGATTTCATGTAATTTGCGATCTTCATTTGAAAACTGATGAATTGACCCTAATAGACTTTGGCTTTGGCCCCCTAAACCTTCCGATCTTAATACTCTTGATTTCTATTGGGGGTATATAAAAGATCAAGCTTATATATCTCTCGTTGTATATTGGAACGACATCGCAAATAAATTGCACGACAGTTTTAGAAATACGAACCCCGATGAATTTCGAGGAGTTACAAGAAGAGAAATAGAAAAAAGAGTTTTGCAGTGTTTCAAATAGATTCGAGAATATTTCCAGCATTTGCAATTGTAATTTGATGTCTTCCATCATTCATATTACATTAGTACCTTTAATTCTGGTTTCTGCCTTATGCTGCTTTTTATGTTACATACATACACATATCGTACGAAATTTATATAAAATATTTCAGTTTGTCTTTTTCGGAGACTTTTTGTAAAAAGGTTCACGCATTTAAAACATACATCTACAACTATGTTCTATAACTAACTCCAAAACTGCTTCAAATTTAGCAAAATTTTTGTTGATACAAATGATTGTTTACCGTATTTCTATTAAAAAAAAAACTGTGTACCTAAATTGCATTTTAAATTTTGGACATTCTGTAAGCGATAATCCAAGTGTTGCGTTATTACCGGACAGTAGCAAATTTCGATTGGTCTCTAGTATTAATATGATATAAAGTGATTTAATTTTATTTCTAATATGCAATTTTTTTTACTCTAAAATAAAGTGAATTGAAAATTACTCGAAAATTTAGTTGATTTTAGAGGTAGGGAACTTGAATACGAATCATTCCATAATAATCTATGGAATACCAAAGGTATAAATAATACGCTATAATACAGACAGCGCTTATTGTATGCTACAAATTTTCAAAGCCTAACTGTGCGACCTTTTAATGAAAGGATGTAGTGGAGACTCTGTATATGTATGTGTATTACCTGTATTAACTATAGTTTCATTAACCCCATTTTGTACAACTAACAATCTCCGATTTCTTCAAGTACCGTTAGACGAATAATCTAGTTAATACTAGACGATAGACAAGGAAAAATTAAACAACCAAAAATTTGTACGCATCTTTTTAAATCAAGTCTTAGGAGGCAAGAGCTTTTATCTGAATAGAGCAACTAAGTACCTACATAACGAATAGAATAGTTGAAACTGTACAAATAGAGAAAATTGCGAATCGACCCGAGTAGAGAGTCAGTACTGTCATGTCAGTACTGTATTGTAAGTTTGACAAATCAATGCTCTGAAAAGGCATCGTCGAGCTTTCATGAATAATAAATGGCGCTACTACTGGAAACTTACTGCATTCGTTGCAATTATGCACTTTTCACCCTTAGTTGGCAACAGCATAGGTAACGAACTAACTAACTAAACAGAAACTAACGATTACTGTTCTAAAAGCTAACTACGGCGCGAAGAAGCACATATTTTTGTAGAGGAAATCGTAGATAGTGAAGGTAAAATAATGAACAGAATAAGTGAAAAAAACCAAAACTGGCATACACATCAATCATACAAAATAAGTACAGGAACTCAAGAAAAGTACAATTAAGCAATTGGTCATGCCATAGATTGAAGCATAAGGAAATAAAGGAGGTATTGTATTTGACTTTCGTTATATGTGAATCTCAGCCGTTGACATGACTATAGGTCATAAAGCTCTAATCTCCAGAGAGAACTGATTCTTTCCTCTAAAGTTAAAATTACATACAATTAAGCGTATAAGGACCACAGGGGAAATTAGGAAGCCACAAAAATTTCACTTCAGAGTTATAAATTGCCAAGGAAACAATTATTTCGCGAGGGTTGTATAGTACTTATTGTTCCAGTGTACTCCTGTGGAAGTGATAATGAATTTAGCATTATTAATGAAACCCCGATTTGCAATATCTATTTTCAGATACCAGTGATGAAGAAATTGAAAAGGCATCGTTAAGCACCTGAATGGGGCACTGAGAGCATTCTGGGAGATTCCGTTGAAGCACCAACATATTGTTTTCGGAAATTAGCGGCTCAAAACAATAGAATCCTAAGAAGCTCTATATGAGGCTATAAACTATTTTGCTTAGCTGGAGGAAATAGAATTTCTAAGTACATAGCAGCGTCACAAATTATCCAATTTATTTGCCACATATTTTCATTTTCTTATTTAGTTTGGGATTAACACAGTACTACAGTATGGACCAATAGCAGAGTAGTCTATTTAAAATTTACGTCTAAAACAGCAGCATTCCTAGACTAGAAAATAGGCACAACTATTTTAATGAATAAAAAGGAGAAAGAGGGTATAGAGCAAGTAACCAATCAGGGCCGCATAGCAGAAGGAAGAACAAGAAAATGGAAGTGTAGAGCAAAACTTGCTTAATGCGATTGTTTAAAGTTGATTATACAGACATTGAAAAAATCAATATCAGCTGCATATGTGTTGATCATTTACATCATACGGTCTATAAGAAAACTCTGGGAAGCATTTGTTCGTCTCGATGGAAATACAAGCAGATCGTGTCATCTAAGACGTCTGTTGAGAATATTAAATTTAGTGCGACTTAATAATTCAAGAGCTCGGACGGCGTTTCTTAAAAGTTTATCTAAGATAATCGCATCTTGCGATGATCTATGCACCTCTAGTGACAGGAGATTAAATCATTGTCAAACATTTAGATAATCTCTGTTCACTATGTCATTTTTAAAAGTAAAGAACCTGAAGAATTTGTTTTGTACCGACTCGATTCCATGCCTATAGATAATGTATCTTGAATTTCATACGACAAAACCATAACTCTCTTTGTTAAAAACGAATATAAAATACTGTCCAGCCAACAGATATTGTTAACGAAATGTTTTGATTGTCATATTGTGAAATCTAAAGCTAGTAAAACAGTTTACTCTCGTATACAACCCCAACGGTTTTAATTTGTTCTATATATGCGTCACTACTGCCTGATATCGAGATGACCATAAGGTTGACATTTTCTTTCGTTTGAATTAAAATATAGCATTGATCTGTATTAATATTTGCTAATAGATATTAGACGTCACAAAAAATATATTTAACAACGAAAAAATATTACAAAAGTTGCAGTGGCTTGTCGTAAATATGCCCACCTTGAGATTGAATTACGGCAGCACATATTCTTGGCATCCTTCTAATCGAAGATTCCAGATAATTGCCTGTAATATCAGTCCACGTTACCTAGAACTTTTTCCAAAGTTCTTGTACACTGCGAATTCCGCCTTTTCGCCTTCCTCGATCCAATTCATCTCACAATACGTAGTTCTATTGGCGACAAATCTGGAAATTGGGGTGGCCAAATAATCCATATCAACTTGCCTTCTTCCTCGAGCGATATCAACTCAGTGCTACATAAACGAGATGCATATTTGTGATCGTTATCTCCTTGGATGATAAAGTTTTGGCCACATAATCTATCCCGGCTGGGCACAGCATTTGCAGATAATTCCTATTATCTATTTTTATCAAGTCACCTACAGTTATACCACCAAAACAACTCCAAACTATCACACTACCTTCATCATGTTTCATAGTAGGAAACACACATAGGTCACTCGCTCTTTCCCCAGTCTGCCGCCTCACAAATGATGGACATTTTGAACTAAAGGTTTGGAATTTTTACTTTTATACCGATTTATTCCATTGAATACCCTTCACCACGTAATGATATAATGTCTTAACGTTTTTCAATTTATATTTCTTATCGTTTTGAAATACAATTGAAATGTATAATACAGGATGTTAAGATATTAGTATTAAAATTTCTGTGTACTTCTATACTTGCATAGTCGTCCCATATATGTGGACGGTAGTGTAAATAAATTACTTGCATATGATACTTTAAACTTCTTTCATTGAGTGATATTTTCTTTGAAACAAAATGGAATTAGCACGAAGAAAGTAAATATTTTTATGTAAAATAAAGTGAAAATTACTTCAGTTCAGTTATTCTTTCCTAAACGTAGCACATATTTCGTTTTCTTTCGTATCATTGAGTACTTAGTACTTATTATTAATAAGGAAATTACATGTAAATTACAAACAAAACTCTACGTGATTTAGAAATAAATTTACATAGCAGAAATTCATTAATCAAAATTATTACGTTTCGAAAATTGCCATTGATGACGCGTCTATGTGTTTGTGTATGTACACACAAACGGTTTGAATTTTATATACTTAATAAAAGCATTACAGCGCAGAATTTAGCACGTGGGAGAGTGAGAAATGTTTTCACCTGAGTTATACAGCGTTTTTAATTAAAATACTAATTACACGATAGGCGCAATGAAGCACAGTAAATAGTACATAATATAAATAGTACGTAATATATTATTACGCCACCGTTATAGCGCTGCAATTAATATACGCATTCATATATACGGTATGTGCATATATACGTATAAATGCAAGTATAGTAGGAACTTCGAATTTAGTTGTTGGTGTGATTCGCCCATGTTGTTTACGAAATAACAATTACTGTACAATACTATACGAATTATTCCACAGATGTTTGTATTTGTTTTGTACAAATCGTACATCCGATTCGAATATGTATATATTTGCTAATTAGCAAATATTTCAGCTACAAACTGTGTAAACGGCATTTAATTAAACACGGAATAGGGATCTGCGCATTGAAGGCAAAGCTAATGCATTCAAACGGAGAGGTTATTTTATAACGTAATTCACCATTTGCCTTGTATATAAAAAATCATACATCCAAAACTACGTCACTTATCAGGAAAGTACTCTAAGTATTGATCACCAATCTTAATGTAACTTTGCAATTTGCAGGCCTCAATAGAGTTGCTTAATGGTACCTTTTAATATCACAAAACTGCATATTTAATGGTTGAAATTTTCCATTGAAGTTCGACCAAAATAAGTTTTGAACATTTAAAGATAAAAAAGGATCAATAGCAAACTTACAGTACTTTATAAGTACTTTCGGTTGGCGAAGCTACATATATGTATACAGAATGTTGCAATAAAGATGGAACAACGTAGACTATCCCCACTTTTTTCAGAAAACGGTTATATTGACTATTCACCATGAAATAGTGCATACAAAAGTGAAACTAATAATTATACAGGATGCCCATTAAATTACATGATTATTTTGGCGGGATATCTTATCCATATCTGCGTTCGTATTACACGTTAAAAATTAATATAAATTCATATCTGGCACCATGTGCCTATTTGGGACAGATTTTGAGAAATAAATCATTGAATATACGATTGCAAATACTTATATTTAATAAAGAAGTAAACAAATTTCGAGACTTAATTTTATTATTATTACCACAAAAAACCCAGGGACTATAAAATAATTAACTGTAACTTTTTATGTTAAGATATACACTTTATTCTTTTCTTCTTTGTTGTATTGGAGGTAGTAGGTCTTGGAAGACGAAATTTAGTTCATATTCCTTGCAGTGCATAGGGACCTAACATGGTTCGCGTTAACCTTGTTAATGTTATTCAGTTGTTGATGCTTTCGTCAATTATAATTAGAAACAAATGGCGAAAATTAATCCTCGTAACATAAAACTTATTGCATTATGTGATAAAAAAGTATCCGCGAAACCTCCTTTGCAGTAAAAACTATCGAAGGATTACAATATGCGGACATGAATCATGTTATTGACATGGCAGTTGAAGGGGAGTTTTCATCATTCTACGGATTGTAAGATGTACTTCTTTTTGCGCGAACAACCCGAGGCATTCGCTCCCCTAGTTTTTCCAGGACACTATTTGGCATTTTAGTCCATTCCTCTTGTAAAATGTTCCACAGGTGGCCTACGGAGGTAGCTCGTGCTACTCAGACCCTCCTGTCGAATTCATCCCATAACTCGCTAGTAAAGTTCCATTATCTTGTTCTTCATTTAAAAAATTTGTACATATCGCTGCGGAGTGTTTGGAGTTATTGTCCTGCATGAATTCAAAAGTTTCGCCCCGACGGTATCCATTTTCTTGCAGTATTTCTAAATAACCCTCTTCTCTCAAAATACCTTTGATTCTCTTCAATTGTCCTGTACTGGAGTAGGAAAAACAACCCCAGGCAAGCACATACTTCTTCCCTGCTTAATAGTTGGCACTACACAATCCTGCAATATTTTTTTAGCTTTTCGCTCTTCTCACAAAAACGCGCCTTGATTGTCCAAACACCTCAAACTTTAACTCATCAGTCCATAGCACCCTTCTCCAATCACCCGCTGTCCAATTTCTATGTGTTTCTGCCCACTGTAGCCGTTTTTGTCTACTTCCCCGTCGAAGTAGATTTTTTTTGTTGCAATTCGGCCGTGAAGATTTGCAACTTTTAATCTTCTTTTCATTGTAGCAAGAGAAATCTTTCTTGCACGCTCGCGATTCACTGCGGCGGCGATTTCTAGTGCTGTCAGTCTCCTATTTCGCTGGCTCAGCAATTTTATACGCTCATCGTCGGCGTGAGTTGTTACTCTCTCGCGACCTGAACGTGCGCAATCTCTTAAATCGCCCATATGTTGATGTCTCCGTATGATATCGCTAACAGTCAATTTATTAACATGTATTTTTTCGAAAATTTTACGCACTGAATACATTGCGTGATGGAAAGCAACAATTATATTGGGTCACAAGGTATAACAGGTTTTTAATCATTCTCTAATCGATAAATCTTGGAAGTTTGCCTGTACAATTAATAAGCAATAAACTTCATAGAGGACCTAATATAAGTGTTATTTATATATAAAGGTAATTGTATTATCTTCTAGTAGAGTTTATAGCGTTTTACTGGGTGTTCGAACTAATATGGACGGTGGTGTACAGATTTAGCGATAACCTGGCAAAGATCTGAACTTACCTTGACTGAATTGTGAAGAATTTCGGCAGCAGGCTTGTTTTGCGCTAACCTGTTATACGTTGTTTGTGATTAATGCGGTATTGCGCTATACATAATCAATCACTATAGATAGACAATTTAAATTCCACTAGTGCAAGGCATTCTAACTATGCAAAAAAGAAACGAAATATATCATATAGTAATTACAATACAATGTCTTGACACTTTAATTAAAGTGTGGAGACTTATAACATTTATTTTATTGTAGTCGTAAACACAAGAATGAATTAAGAACAAAACTATGTAGTTAAGTTATATTATGAACCCATCTATATACTGCGTCTTACTTTATATTACGCATTTGATTTACAGGATTACCTCTCAAACGAAAGGTCGATTATATAACAAACACCCTCTTGGTTTTAGGTAGTGTGTATTTGAATGATTTATTGCCAGTAGGCTACGTACTATATCAATCTATAACAAAATACCAGTAATAGCAAATATTTAGTACAATAAACGTAGACAACTTACGAAGTTTACGGCAACAAAGGGAAAATTGGCGCGCTGTACAACTGGCTCTATGTGCCTAAAACTTAATGAAAGGTAATTAAATTCCGTATTTTCTGTTTCGCTTATTCGGCTTTTCTTTAGACAGGTTTGCTGTAGATGAATTAGAACGCTTATAATTTCACAAGTATGGGATTTAATTACATAAGTGATGTACGTGTTTCGGTAGTTTAGATAAAGAATGAGTTTTATCAAACTTGAAGGAGTTCTCTCTTATAGTAATGGTGGACTAACCGTTTGTCAGTTTAATGAAAGATTTGTATGATGCAATTATAAACGATCGATAATTTGAAAACTCAAATTTAGATGGAACTTCTACATACATATATATATGTGTGTACGTACACTACCACCCATAATCGTATGCACACTTCCTATTTCATGCAAAATTTGACGCTTGCTTCAAAACTTTAAGGAAAACAATTATAAGAAAAATGTGTATTCATCTACGACTTATTGTACATGTGTACACAAAAGAAAAAGTGATAATAAACATTAGAAAACATAAAGTAAGTTATACTTTCTTCTCATCGGAAAATCCATCTCTTGATATACTAACTGCTCGCAAAATTGGTGGCATTCTATCTACCAACTTCCCCGGTGTATCTCGAGGAATAAGGTTCCATTACCTCTGCAATATCGTCCAGAGATGGGTTTTGAACGTTCGACATTCTCTTCTAATTCGTCCCACAGAAACTCTATCGGATTAAGACCCATACCCTAGGGAGGCGAAGTAATTATTTTTAATATTCCCTCATTCTCTGCATCAGCGAGGTAGTTTTTGCATAATAAGGACGTGTGTTTCGAATCATTACAGTGCCAAAACTGTTGCCTATTAGGCGCAATCCGGATGGTAGACCATCTTCTTCTAAAATCTAGTGATAATTCTCCTACCTCGCTACTCCATTAATTTCCACAAGGTCCCTTTTCCTCTTAATAAAAACAACCTCCACATAATGGAACCATCACCGTTCCTTTATTGTTGGTGTAATGTACTCAGGAAGCATTTTCTCGTCTTTGAAGCGCTTGACAAATGTTCTGCGATTTTGACCAAAGCCTTCATATTCGGACTCATTAGTCCCCATGCTTCTATTGTCCCCTTTATTGTGAGTGTTGGCCCACTGGAGACGTTTTTGTTTATTACCATGACATAGTAACAGCCACCGTGTAGCAATACGGCCGTGGAGGTTTGCTTCTTTTAAACGACGTTTCACTGTGCTAACGAATTTCTTCCTGCTTCTAGCCTGATACATTTCCGCCGTAATTTCAGTAGCCGTTAATCCTCAAAGTGGCGAATTGTTTACCATGAAGTCGCCCAGAAATATTCCATACAGAATATCTTTTTTGATGTAGCGTCAATACTGCTGTGCGTGTTTCAATACTAAGCGGTTTTCCGCGAGCCATTTTTACACAGGTAGTAAATTACTTACTCGCGCAAATAACAACATCCAACTGATCGTAACGGTACCTAAACTCACTGTTAATGTAACTTATGTATACTTTATGGAGTAAATACCATCTTTACAAGAACTCAGTCAATTCTCCGAATTCGGGTTTCATTTGTGTATAGTGTCATACAATCTCTAGTTGTATATTACTTAAAATATATATGGTATTATTTGTACTGTACCTAATTATAACACGATTTTGAAAGGTAGTATTCCAGTATCGTTATTTATCAACTTAAACTGCGTACATGCTTACAGAATTATTACATGAGTAAAAGCTCTTCTTTTTAAAACATTTTATTAGTAAATTTAGAGTGTCCATTCTATTATGAGCGGTAGTGTATATACTCTCTCTCTGGATAGTAAGATAGTGAGAGTAAAAGTGTTGAAAAAAAGGTGCGTTCAAAAGCGGTGTGTGAACTTGAACTGAACGGATCAGTTCCAAAATCTTCCGATACTATTCTGACATATTCGGAGCTGCTTGGGATTTTGTCTCAGAGCTGGCATAGCTATTCTATTTTTATCGGATAGATAAGTACAAAAAGAATGTCCAAACTCAAAAAAAGAATCTCTGACAAATTCCGCAAGACATGACATAGTACTAGCACTACGATGCTAGTACTAAATATCAAGTACGAGCATAGAAATGTTTAGAGAATTAGTAAATGGAATGCGACGTGTAGTTCAAGCTGTTTTAGACATCAAGAATGGATATTTTGATAAGAACAGGTTTGAAAATTTAAACGAAATATGCACCTATTTCTTGAATTCTATTTCTTTTTGTTTGGTTCTTACTTATATGAAGTTGCAGAATTATTAAATATTGTTTATGTTTTACTTTTTATTTTCTACTGTTATATTTTCAAAATGTTACTGACTTTCCAAAGTTCTATGAACGACATATATGTGGCAGAGCATTACAACACGTATTTTAGAGGTCTAATTGGTCAATTTAGCGTATCAAGTGTTTCTAAAATTATTGGCACATTTTTTAACTATTCAAACATTTTTCCTAATATTTTCTGAAATATATCAGACGATTTTAAAGATGAAGCTGAGAATTTTTAAAAAGAGTAAATAATATCAAATCGGATGCTCCATACTTTCAACATTCTCAATTTATTTTTTATCAGCTAAAAGTGCTGCTTTACGTAGGAAACTATTACGTGCAAAAAATTGGACAGTCAAACATTAAAAGTTAGCACTCTACAGGAAGAACGAAGCCACAGAAACTTTAGAATAACAACTATACACTTTAATGTACGTATTTTATGTACAGTTAACATTTTTTGCTTATAGCAGCAATAACTACTTGTGAAATAGCGGAGGCGGGCATTAAAAACGTATGCGGTTTGTGAGAGATTACATACTAGCCATATGGCAGATTATAGGAATGCGAAGAATATTATTGTAATAATTATACTATGCAATTATTAAAATAATCGGTATGAAAGTGCTAGAAAGAGGTATTCCTTGCACCACGAAAAAAACATAACAGCATTTTTTTACAAATCCTACGTAGAGGTGAACAACAGTGTAAACCCTTCACCTTTCACTAATAAAAGTCAAGATTTAGACATACATGGTCCCGGTGTCTCTTCCGCATACAGCAGACTATGTGTATTTGAAAACGTTGAAATATAATCTAAAAAAAACTCATGGCTGATTAATTCAAGAAAGGTACGGAATGTAAAGTGTTCGGTTCCCATTATTTTTATTTTTGAAAACTATTTGTGTATTCTTTGAGATCACGTAATACATTTTTGATATTAGGTTGATACATAAATTCGTAACGCTTTTGGTTTCTGAGACAAGAGTGCTTTCGAAAAAATGTTAGGTATATGTCAAAATGCTACGTTATTATTTAGTTGAATAGTTAATTTTTAATTATATAAGATTATATAAACTGTTGGTAAAGGACAATTGAGCATGACGTAGGAAAAAACGAGCATTTCCGACATAAACGTTTGGTATGTTATAAATTTTTAGGGCCTGTATGATTATTTCTTATATACGAGCGTGTTTATCATTTAAGGTGCATGTACAATGAATCTATGACAATCGCGAGTGTTATAATTGTGACTAGTTTGATATTTCACTGAATAGTTATAACTAAGGTTGCCAAAAACTTCGACACGCCAGGTTCGGACTCATCCGCACTCACGGCTGATACGAAAATTGTTCGAGTTCGTTGAACCAATCTGTCTCCGTTTACCGGTACTGCCCGTTTCAACGTATCGCGCGCAATTACAAAGAAACCCATTACTGATTTACTACGATAATTTTCTGATCAACCCTTGATGGTAAACACACACAAACAAAGTTTTTGTCCCAGTTTAAGAATATTCTGAAGTTTAAGTGTTATTGCATATCGTCTGCTGTACTTGTGGTGCTGTAATAGCTTGCATTCCGCACTGTATCTTAAAACAGGCAGTACATCGTGTTACGCACCATAATGTAATATGTAATTGTAAAATAGAGCTAGTAAAATGTTTCAGCTCGACAAAATGTAATTAAGCCGGAGAATACGAAATCTTTTTTTTATATGTAAAGATGTTCAATTGTTTTTCTCTTTATTGAAAACTTAACTGAAAGAAGTTATACGTAAAACAGGAATTTACTTGTTTTGTTTTGCAAATTAATTTGTCTATTAATTTTAAGGGAGTATTAACGCATGCCCTCTGTGTTTTAGCACGTATGTTAAATAGATGAAGGCTTACCTTCTTTAGTATATATAATAGTTGGTGAGTTCAGGAAACCGAATTAGAGAGGATAATGAAAAGTTTGCACCATCGGGTATATTTCGGCATTTGTCTCGGTGAAGTTGATTAGCAGGTGGGAAAAAATCTTCTTGTACTTTGAGAAAGATCGTTCAACATTGACCGATGTAACACAGGCATAATGTTATAACATCGGAAACTTTATTCACAACACCTTGGAATTTTTCTATAACGCGCTTATTTTTGCTGTATGTTATAGGGTGCAGTAATGTACTCACTTCGTCCACTATTTGCGTTGATTCCACTAACGACAACCCTGTATTTCTCAATTTCTCAGTTGCATCCACCAATCCTATATAATTATCGTAAATAGTTCTTAAATCTCTTTCGACGGAATGATCTTGAAATAGCTTCTGACTCTCCTTAATACCTGCAGCTTCGTCGGCATTGAATTTTAGAATCAGAGATTACACTTGTTTATTTGTGCAGCCAGAGATTGCTTCTTCCCTTTACATGTATTCGATATCCTTAATTAGTTATTATTATGCGTAATACGACGTATTACTTCTATGATTGTCAAATAGAAAGTGCGAGACAGCTGAGTCACGCGGGGAGCGCGGTAGGTTTCTGAATAGGCCTGAGTGAGGATTTGGTTAACTGTATATATTACTATTATTCATTAAATATTATAACCCGTAATACGATGTACCATACATTCATACACGGCAGGGAAAGGAAGACAGATTGGTTCAACGAATTCGGCTAATTTTCGTATCGGTAGTGTGTGCGGGCGAGTACAGACCTTTCGTGCCGAAGATTTGGCCAACCGTATTGATCACTTATATTACTACTACTTTAATTTGGTTTAATTAGTGGTCCGCAAAAAGTAGCAATAGGGGCTGCAAACTACGAAATGTTTGTAAGCATCTTAAACTAGTATTGTACATTATCATAATAAATTGTTGTAATAGTTTCATACCAAACAACCAAAATAATAATAATAATAGTATTTCTAAAATGGCTCTGTTATCCTAAATATCTAAGATAACAACGAATAATTATAGCAGCTATCAAACAATACTGAAGGTTCTTCAAACAATATTAAAATTACACAATTCATTACAACCGCATTCTGGAGATCCAATACATGCTTTCCGATTACATGAAAACAAATGCTTACACGATAAGCCCTAATGTATTCACTACATCATTAAAATCACGCCATTAAGGTGTGTAATGGCAATATCACGACTCGATAATTATGCAATTAACATTAAGGGAAATTTGTGTAGCTATTGGTCAAGTTTTTATTATTATGTTGTCTTCTTCGGCATGTTTGTTCGTGAGCCTGTTATAAACTCATGCATCTCACACCAGTATGCGTGTCTCCGCTGCTTGACATGATAATGATTGTTGAAGAATAATCTACATAACTTTCTGGACTTCAAAATTATACGGTTTCGTGTAAAGTCTTGAATCGTAGGATAACAATAACGTTAGAACGAGAGTGATAAAAGTGGAAGGGTGTTAGGGCATTTAATATCACAATGACAGGGGCCTGTCTTGTTCGATTATGTGACGTACAATTAAGGTATTAAAATATTATGAGTTACGATAGCCGTTTCATAAAAATTAGAGGGTGTCGGTCGTATTTTCAAGTTTGTAATAGTTTCTTGTGTGTATATAAATCGTACGCGTTAACATGGGAAATAAACGCTTAATAGCACATCTGAAACTCTTGTATGCATTTACATAGGTAAATAAAGGACTTCTTCAGGAAAAGAGAAGGTGGATATAAGTATTAGAATTCATTCGTGTAAAAATGAAGGGGTTTTATTGTTATGGCTAAAAGTCGCCCAAACTATTGCACTACCGTCACCAAAATTTCGGCTCATCGCAACTTCATCGAGTGCTCTTGCGCTAATTGTGCCAATAATATTTGAAACTATCAGACCCGTTCAGTTAAATTTCTTCCCGTCAGAAAATATGAGGTTGTTGTACTCATGATCTTACTCAAATTTCAGTTTTGCCTGTTTATATCTCTTTTAAGAGTGATCTTGAAACCTTTTTTAGCCACCGAAAACGTTTATTGTCGGATAAAATTTATTGTAAAACGTAAATTTAAATCACATTTTATTTGTTGTGGTTTTAAATAAAATAAAACAACATAAACACAATACATTTATTAGATCTATTAATTAATTTTTCTAAACCATCATAAAAATATTTTCTATCTTTGGCCTCAAAATGGGCCAAAATTGCCTCATTGTCGTCGGAAAACTTTCTTCCACGTAAGTCTTTTTTTTAAATTGGGGAATAAATAAAAATCACTAGGTACCAGGTCTGGACTGTAGGGTGGATTGACTATTGATTGAGCCATGCTTGTGCAGAGCAGCCACTGCAACTTTGCTCTTGTGAACTGGCGCATTGTCTTGCAAGAGCAACTCACCCTTGGTCAATTTTCCTCGACGTTTTTCCTTGATGGCCTCCTTTAATTTTTCAACTTTCCAGCCGATTCACACTTTGAATTTCTTGGTGGTGTCCCCTTTTTATGCCATTGCATGGACTCCTGTTTGGACTCAGGCTCAAAGTGATGCACCCATGTTTCATCTCCGGTAACAATCCGCTCTAATATCTGTGCAGGTTTGTCTTCACACAGCTCCAAAAATTGTCGGACGCACAGACGCGCTGCTGTTTCTGCAGCGGCGTAAGCATTCTCGGTACCCATCTTGCACTGACTTTTGTCATACCCAAGTGGTCATGTAAGATACGCAAAATGGTGGTATCTGATACTCCAACTAATACAGATAATTGTTTTTTCTTCAAACGAGCATCTTGCAGTACAAATTTTTGCACTTTTTCGACGATGTCTCATGTGGTGGTCTCAACTGGCCGTCCTGAGCTGAGGTCGTCTTCAATCGACTTCCGGCCATGTTTAAAAAGGCCATGCCACTTATAAATCATTGATTTACTAGGGCACTGTTCCCCATAAACGGTTTCCATTTCATTCAATATGGTTTGAGCGTTCTTTCCTTGCTTTGTAAGGAACTTTATCACAGCATGGGGTTCAATTTCCTCCACAGTTTCAGTTTTCTTCTGGATTGACTTGTTTAACAGGCAACTATTCGTAAACGACTAATGATATAGGGCTGCTACTTAACTTATATACTAATGATGAGTCGCCAATCAGAATGACACCTAGCGAGCACCCCTATCCCCACTCCATCCCCTCCATTCCACGAACTTCTTGACCTTCCCTCGTATATATATATAATAAATAATTTTTTGAAGATATTTAGAGGTCTCTTTACATAGAAAGGTAATGACAGATTTTGTAGAGTGTCTGTCTAACCCTGTGGAGTAGTAGACACGTTACGTTTATACGGCAGGTACTTCGCCTGCATATCTTACAGTTGTAATATTGGCAAAATAATGTCTCTACTACTTTTTACGTTCAGAAATGTAATTCTATGTAATTCCCAACTCATTGCGTTGGTAAATGTTTTTATGGTAACTACAAAATTGTATGGAATTATATAGAAACTTCGCTGAGTGTACGTATGTACGTTCATACATCAATTTTAGTTTGTTATTAATAAGTCCGTCGATGTCTGTATTCTGTTATAACTTGACCGCAAAGCGGGCGTTTCTCATGATCCTGTGAAGGAAATATTTCCATATTTGGAGACACTAATAAATTAGCGGTGAAACTGTGTTTAACGTTATACTAGAAAAATTAATTAGAAGTTTAAATCATTTAGACAATGGAGAACCAGGAAGTGATCTGTTATTAATTTTGAACTGCAGTTTATGAATATACGCAATAAACGTATGCCTCGGTTAGTAAAATTTAATTAAAATGTTACAATTATTTAAAGCAAATGTGACCTGGATTACGCGTGTACATAATTCAGTTCTAATTCATTTAATTGTTTATTTATGTAATAATGCTAATTAAATTTAAAATGTGAACAGAAATGTATCTAATTTTTTTCATTTTTTGATATTTTCTTATCGCAAGTAATGCCTTCTGATGAAGCCTTGAATATAGCTTCAAGTTTATAAGCTTTCCTTAGTTGGCTCCAAATAATTCCTGGGGCAGTATCTTTTTGAAATCTGATGATCTTTTGAATCATCTTCCTCTATGTCAAAACCTACCTATTCCTTAGAAACCATAAAAAACAGTTGTTGCATCAACATGCTATTGGGTGTTCGTGGTGTAAGTTTATCTTGTTTCCAGGATTTTACAATCAGTATTCTTTATGGTAGTATTTCCAAAATAACTGGTGTTGGTATCTTTTTGACATTTATAGCATTAAACATTTGTTTGTACATTCAACGTAAACAAACTTTCAAGCAGACATCTTATTAGGTTATTTGTTTGTTGGGTATCAGAGCACCTTGATTTTGGCGAGTAACCTAAGTAGTCAGTTAAGAGTTTTTATACCAAATCACTTTTAGGGTCTGCAGGTCTTTTACACGTCTCACACTGTTTCAAAGTTTTCATATTAGTTTCTAGGGTTATAGTTTTTATATCTCAGCCATTTCCCTCCACTTTAAAATATTACAAAAGAAAAACATCGTAATAATAGCAATAGTACCATTTATTCTGAAACACAATAACAAACAGTATGTCAAAAGCAACATGTGTACATATTAGCTGTAATATATTGCAAATAAAGTAAGAAAGAAACAAAACGATACAAATAAACACATGGCGTAAAAACAAAAATTACCTTACACATGGTGCACCTAAAAATTCATTCAAACCGTAAAATTGATTGACCAAATATCGTTTTAATTCATTTCTATGACTTTCGAGAAATGGATTCGAGGAGGTGGTAGTCGCTCATTAATTTTTCCTCTCGTATTTACGACTGTGATATATCCAAAGATGGTAAGCTGAGCTATTGGTGTATCTAATTACTGTTTTACAGGTATCCTTACAGAATACTGGAATACTGCTGGAATGTACGCATTCTGCAATACAGAAGTTATATTAACGTCCATGACACCACTCCAAAACATCGCTCCATACCGAACCAGAGACGTAAGATACATGTAATAGACACTCAAGGCGGTCACAAAACTTCTACATCACGAGATAATTTTTAGCATGGTATAAGAATTATTTAACTCTTGTTAGTTCACCGTAACACCGAGGAAACAAATGTAGTCGATACAGGTCTCCCTTATGGTCGATTATTAATTCCTCACATTGGATATTAAAAGGTGCAATTTATGTTTCAGTAGAATTCACCTTAAAGTTGATACTTCTAAACCATTTTTGTAAGTACTTGAAATTGAGGAAATAGAAGATCTAAAAAATGAATTAATAATGCTTAGTGCTCGTAGCAGAAGTAAATAACCTCATCAGGGTAAGATGCATTATGGAATGACAAGGTCACTAATGCATCTAGTGTATAATTCAGCTAAAATCAGCAGAGGATTTATTCTTAGAGCAAGTATATTACTTGTAGCGCACGGACAATACTTCAGTTATTAAAAGTTAGTCAAGCCACTAAATAATTAAAAATGAAGAAAAATGAGGACTCCAAATTTCACGTATACAGAACTTCGTTTAACATTTGCACGAAAACACATAAATTAGTTTGGCTAATGGTAAAAAATTACCTTTACAAACGAACAAGAAATTAGTTTGGATGGTCTTAATGTATATCCATTTTACTTTCATGATATTTAAAACATTAAGCTTCTCAGATCACTTTTGTGATCAGAGCTGTTTAGGAACAGTTATGTATTGCGCGCCGAATTTTTTAGTTAACCGGTGACTTGGCATCAGTGAGCTTGGTACCATGACCGCCATGTCAAGAAGTGGTCGTCAGTGGATAGGTCTTGTAATACTTGGCTGGCGATCTTTGCTCTGAATATTGTTGAAAATATGTGAAGATACACTAGAAAAAAATGTACGAGAGTGGAAGTTTCAAAAAGCAGAAATATTATTTTAAGCAGTGGGGAGACGTGGGTGGGAGATTCTATTGAATTACTTGCAAAGATTGTTTGCATATAGATTATTTGTAGCTTTGAGAGAAACCATGGTGAATAATTCTTCTTTTTGAATTGATGTTTCTGCTTGTAGATAATTATGAAATATTTCCCATAATTACTTATAAATTGCAAAACATGGGATGTCTAAGAGCAATTTACAAATTGTAAAGACATTATAGATTAAAAATTGTTATACAAATTTGTTACTCCAAATCAGGTAAGTGGGTTGTTGTTATGCAAGACTAATGTGTGTACACTACCGCGCAAATGAAAGAGGCACATTGGTATACTTTTAAAAGTTTATATAATGGTGAGGGTTCTGGAAATATTTCTTAATATATTTTTAATTATAGTGATATTTACAATTTAGTTGAATCTGGTAAATGCTATACCTACACATAAATAGAAAAGTACTTACAAATCGTAATGCTTCTGTAGTATTCAAGAATGCGATAAACAACCAGATAAGTAGGTAGCTTTTCGGTATTTATATTAAGAGACAATATAATTTCTAGTTGTATCTGTTTATCTGTGTTTATTGTTCATTGTAGTTCCCGAGTGCGAAGAGTTCACCTGAAAATTATAACGACTTTGCTGGTGCTGCAAGTGACACAGTGATTACATTTGGAAAAAATGCCGAAAATATCGTTATTAAACAGAAATAAAATTATTGTGTTTCATCAAGAAGGTTACAGCCAATCAGAAATCGCAAGGCGTATGAAGTATATTGATGCAGTGTACATAAAATTCTCAAAAAGTATAACGAAACAGGCGAAGTAGTGGATAAAGTGGAACCTGGATAACCGAAAAAATTTGAAAATGCAAGCGCGAGACTGGCAACAGAGTTAGAAGAAGCTAGAGGGACGTCAGTAAATACTCCGACTGTAAGGTGGTCTTTGTACAAATTTAATTTCATTGAAGAAATCTGGATTACCTGGGTGTGTAGGTGCCAGGAAACCTCTATTATGACGATCTAATAAAGGAAAAAGTGTCAATTATGCTAAACACTATCAAAATTGGACAGATGATGAGTGGGGACAAGTATTATGGACCGACGAGTCTAAATTTCAATTACTTGGATCGAACAGGAGTTAGTATGTTCGACGTGTTGGAGAAGCTCTTGCAGAACCATGTTTAGCAGTTGAAATGAATACGTTGGCTTCCACGGCCAGAGTTAGTAATAAACGAACTACTTCCGGAATTGGATCGTGTCATGATGAGATATATAAAAAAGAAAATAAGAATAAGAGGAGAAAAAGAAAAATACGAAGAAAAAAGAGATAAAAAGAAAAATGATAAAGGATGGGGGGACGTGAAATAGTACAAAAGGTGAAACGAATAAGGAAAAGAAATAGAGACAGAAGGGGGGATGGGTACTAGAGAAAAAAGAAGAAAAAAGGAAAAGGAAGAGACCAAAAGAGAAAGGTTCTGAAGGTTCTCGCTTCTAGCGCGGTCAACACGCCGAGTCAGCGTAACCTTCTGCCAAAGTGGTTTCGCCTCTAGCGTGGTTTACACGTCTAGTTACCGTGCCACTTTGGTTTCCCCTATTCTCCTGAAGAAGCCACCTACGACGGAGGCGAAACGTCGAGATCCCACCTTTCTCTTTTGGCCTCTTCTTCATCCCGTTTTCTTCCTTTGTCTCTAGTTCCCCCTCCCCCCTCTTCTGGCTCTATTTCTTTCTCTTATTATTTTCACCTTTTGTTCTATTTCACGTTCCCCCACCCTTTATCATTTTTCTTTTTCTCTTTATCTCTTTTTCTTCTTATTTTTCTTTCTCCTCTTACTTTTATTTTCTTTTTTATATATTTCATCATGACACGGTCCCATTCCGGAAGCAATTCGTTTATTATGTTTAGAAGTTACTGTCAAACATGGGGGTTACAATACCCAGCTTTTGGGCAGCATTTCATCGCAAGGAATTGGTGACATTATTAAAATTGAACAAAAACTTACAATGGAGAAATATCGGACAATGTCAGAGCAATATGCCTTCTGAGAATCTTCTAAGTAGTAATAATTTACTCCTGCAGCAAGATAACGCTCCCAAACATACCTCTCGATTAGTCAAGAACTATTTAAGTCGGCTACAAGGGGAAGGAATTTTGTATTATGGACCGCCACAAAGCCTGGACTTAAATATTATCGTACATCTTGACCGTAAAAAAAATGTAAGGGCACAAAAGATTTTCAATAAGTTGTGGAGGATATTGCAACAAGAGTGGTAGCGTATTTCGGACGATTACATCAGAACACTGCATGATAGTCTCCAGGCCCGTGTAAGAGACACTATCAAAAATAACGGTAGTCATACTAAATACTAAAAAACTAAAAGTTTTGAAGATATTCAGTATACTATTTACTGATATAAATATTGCATTAGTTGTAAACACTTATCGTAAAATATGGTTACTTACATTACGGTAACACACTCTCCTTAAATTTCCTTTCTATAAAATTTAGCTAAGTGCCTATTTCTTTTGTACTGTACTGTATATGTGGCATTCAGTAAAAAAAAATGCAGAAAATATGGATCTTGTTTGTAGCTTGAAAGTTAAGTGACAGCGACTGAAGTTTACTTTCCTTAGTTTAGGACCCAGATTCTGTATAAATAAATCAGATTCTGTATATCTGCATACACTGTAATTTTATTTAAATACACTATAATAAATAAAATAAATTTGTCAATTTCAGATCGTGGCACGTACGTACATACCTGTCATCTTAGGATAATTTAACAAGGTACACGTCCATGTAGTAGAAGAAATGTGCTATCATATGCATTCCTTGTAATGTAAAATGCTTTCTATGAGAAGCAAAGTTTATTGAATAATTTTGAACATAATTTGCCACTTTTATCGTCTGTACACATGAAGGAATTCGGAAATGGATGTTGCCTACGTTATTTTGGCGTAACCTTAGATTAGATATTTAGCTGCTTGCGTAGACGAATTATTTGAAACTCTGCAGAATATCTCTTCTTTTGTTTTTATTTGGAAAGCTTACTAAAAATGTTATAATGCGTTAAAGCCTGCTAGCGAAATGCTTAAATTAAACTGCTGTAGGTAAAATAACATAGGGATTGAGTCATCAATTACACAGCACTGTGGTTAAGCTTTGTATCGTTCTTTAGAGCTTGAAAACACCTGCATAGCTGAGAGGTACAATTTATACGAAGCCTATCATGTTAATGCAATTTTTACAGACTTCACAAATTTTCGTAGATAAATACATTGTGAGGGAGCATATGCGGTAATCGAAGCCATACGTGATATTTCAAAGAAGCTGGCCCACCCAAAATGACAATAATAAAGTCGTTAATTTTTTAAGACAGAAAAGAATATCCTAAGAAATATAACCATCGTTATGTACGGCTCGCGTTCCTCTTCAGTCCTTTCTTATTTTTCTTGACGGCGATCATTCTTACTCACTTCACTCTCCGTTTCGTGAAACACTAAATGGTCAATGTTCAGTTCAATGCTTCGCTCTCCTAGACACTCTTCTGGACGACCCGACAAACTGGCCCGCGGCATTACCACATCCGGGCACATGTTTTTGCTCCAATCCGACGGTCAACTGTCATCTCTCTTCTCCCTTACTATCATCATGGACCGCGCGCGGTTGTTCGTTTGTTTCTGTACTGGTTTCTCCTACCACGTTTATGCCCGGCAGACGACCGATGTGTTTTTCTACCGCGCTCGGTCGTTGTTTCTAGTGCTTCTCTTTTTTTTTCTATTTGCTACGCTTATGTTGCTGTTATTGCTGTTGTTGTTGATGGTGTTGTATTATAAACGAGTTGGAAAAAAGCGAGCGGTACTGTAACCCACGACCTTGCACGTTTACAATTAAATTAGTGCTTTTGTTTCTATTTTATATGCCATACAAAGTAAAGTTATCTTAAGGCATTTATTTCCTAAAATTGTTCACTGTACAGAGGAAATATTAAATGGTATTTATTACATTTGGCAAAGTAATTCATTAGACATCGTTAGATGGTTTGTATGTATGGGTTAACGTTCTTAAATCTTAGATAACCAACACTGTGAAGTATGCGACATACAATGAAGTAGTCTGAAAGTTATCCAGGGATTCCCTAAAGTAGTAACTTGGAGTCTCTTTTGTTTCTCCTCTAAATGGCTTACTTTTAGCTATCAGCTGTTGTCTCTTTTCTGTGCGCTAGTAACACTAAACTTCTCAGAAATATATCAACTGTTAAAGATTCAAATCCACTCAAATCTTGTTTTGATAATCTAATGAATTTTGCTCTGCTCTTCCACGTTTCCAGATATTTAATGATCACTTTCCATAGAACAAGGTATTTTCTAATTTACGAATACGTAAAAGAACAAAGCTCTTCGAATTACATGCAGCTAATTCAATCACATTTCACAAATATTTTCTTCAATTTCAAGTTTTAAAAGACATTTTAAACTGCATGTACCTTTACGGTTCCGTCTTCTTTTCTCTTATTTTTCTTTGAATTGAAAAGGACAGATAAGAAGATTGTAACATCGCTATAACTCTGTTCAAGCAGTATTACATTGTTAAATTATTCTAAAATAGCAGTTAGATAGCACTTACGTGATGTAATCTAAAACGGACAGGTTATTTATTGTAGTAAGAGCAGTGATATACAGAATCTGGGTTAAAGTTAGGCAATTCTACATTACGATGTCCTATGAAACTGTGGGACACATAACAAAAAATTTACGGTTATCTATTCCCAGAAAAAAAGAACATCAAACAAATGTGGTTCAAGAAAGTCATGGTTGCTATCACGGTTATCCATGCTAGCGATCGTTTGTTTGACGCGTGGTTCTGCGACCACTACACCAAATCCCGACAAATCCCGGCCACACACACGACATCACCCCTATATCTTGCTGTTAGCTGGCATTGCCTGGCAATCCAAGGCAATCAAAGCCAGGATCAAAGCCATCGCTGCTTCTTTCAAAGGTAATAGCTACACCGGTGTAAGACAAATAGAAGCGATAAAAGGTTATGGTAAGTACTAGTCTAAAACAAAAATTAAAATTTCGCACCTCTAAATGCCGTATTTTTTAAGACTTTTATCGATTATTTATTGTGTTGTTATGAAAATAAGAAAACTTATAGGAATTACCTCTTTTTTGTATTTCTAAAGGGTTAAAAATAAGGAAGAAAAAATATGTAATGCGCTTTATACTTTTGGAGTCAAGCATATTCATTTCTAGATATCACTTAACAAACGCATTAAACATTATTGTTGTTTCTAATTTTTCTGAAATTATTTATGTTAGAGTTACCGTCATTCAGCCACATAATATTGCACATAGTACTTAGCATTCAGTAGTCATTGTTATACCAATTGTCACCTAAGTGTATTGTGCGGTATATGTGATGTGAGAATAGGTGAATGAGCAATTGTGCGACAGGTACTCCATATTGCAGGAAAGGTTATCTAATTGGGGTTAAACTAGTTTGTCCTCCTGGATAGATTGCTAATTGTATAAATTGTATAATAATTCGTTTATTCGTTATTTGCATAATCAATGCTGTAATATCCCTTTGCACTCACCATTTTGTTGACTTTTGAAACATGATGCAGATTTTATTGATTAATTATTTATCTAAATTCACTGCGAAGTTTTGTGGTTACTTGAAATTACAGTAAATTATCCACTACCGAAGAATAACTTTTTGTTTATTGAAAGCTAATGTACGAAACCTTACCAGATACATATCTTTCTATAAATAGAGAATGCAATCACATGCTAATACTAATAAAATTATCTACAAGCCGCAAAGGTAACGACCTATCATTTATCTATATATAATCCACATATTGAGAGTATACAAAGTCATCTTATTCATTACATATAGTTTTAATAGCAAGTTTTAGTATATGCTGAGGTGAAACTAATGACCGATTAAGAGAAATAATGAATCCGATATACTCTGCTAATTTTAACAATCCTAGTATAGTTTTCCTGCAGTTAAGGCTCATCTAATATATGTGCATGTGTAAATACATAATGCCAACTTATGCAAAATTTTTCTTATTGATACTCTAAATCGTCAACTTCATCTCTGCGGCAAATTTGAGTTTTCGATATTTTCGTAGTATCCTTTTATTTTTTATAATAGATTGTATACATTTCTTTTAATTATCGCTTAACGAATTCAAATAAGATATGTTTATGCTCTTTGATTTTGCTTACACAAATTGATAGGGTACTAATCCAAGATGATCGTTATTTCGATGTGCTTCGACGTTGGTTAGTTTCTCCCATGTCACTTCATGAATTCAAAATGTCATGTTAGTTTCCAAGCCTTATATATTGTGTCTTCTCTAACTTTTGATAACTTTAAAGTAAATTCTTTAAAATACCTAACGCTTTTTTATCGTCATAATGCTTTTAATAGACCCCTTTTTAATAATAATTCCAACTAATCAAAACACATTATTAATTTGTGCGAGGTGGAGTTTGCTGTTATACCTGTGAATTACACAACCACACAGTCTTTGTAGAGAAATGGGATTGGAAAGCAAAGAGTGTATCAGGGTTTTAAGCTTTTTTATTTTTTTTAACGTACTACTACAACTAACAATGTGATTGTATTGCTTTTGTAATGATTTTTCTCAACATTTCTACAAAAGTTTGAGTTTGGGGTATAAATGGAAATCACTTGGAAGTAGATCTTGTGAATAAAGAGGTTCAATCTAACATCTTATATGATTGGATTTTTCGGGAACAACTCAAATGGCGTGAGTCGGTGCATTATCATAATAGAATGGAAACTTCTCATGGATCATTCCAGATCACTTGACTGAAATTGGTTTCTTAAGTTTGTCTACTACGATGGAATAATATCGTCTATTAATGGTTTAACTCTTTTTGGAGGTAGTCTATGGAAAGTGTAAATGTCTTGGTATTCTTAACGGACGATAAGGTATTTAGTGTTGAAATTGTCCTTTAGATTAGTGGTGAAGACAGGTTTCATCAACCTTAACAAATCTTCTCAAAATCTCAACTTGGTTCCTATTAAACGACTTCTAAACGTTCGTATACTTGCACGTTCTTGATCAAAATATAAGTTCCACAGCACCCACTTTGCAGAGAGCTTGCAACTCTATATGTAAAATATTTATGTAATATAGATCAATTCTTCGGTCGTTCAACGCAAAATTATCTTTCTTTATCATTCCTGGAGTTATTGTAGTTCTCAATAGCATTCGAAGGAGTGTTTTGCCCGAGATTTTCGGCTTCAAAGATTAATAAAGATAATAGCATTAGAGTATGGTGTTAAATTTCTCCACAAGAAGATGGTGCTAAATGTGCACTTGTGAGACAGTGATCTTCCATCGTAATTCCCATTCTTTCTGTTTTTTTTTCTCCAATTACTTAAAGCCTCCAGAATAGAAGTTTTAAATAATATGGGGGAAGACTGGATCCTCGTTTCAATCCCTTATGGTTGAAAAATGGTTTTCATCTGTTTACGCTTATTTTGATAATGTTCTATGCATTGCCTGAGATTTTCCAACACAAAAGCTTCGATATCTAACGTCTAGAAAATTGCGCGTTTTAGGTTTGAATATTTATAGAACTTAATTCAATGATACTATCATATTTCGATAATTTTATTATAAATAATCATACGTTAAAAAATAGGCGTAATGAAACTATTAAGATTCACTCGATATGTTTTATCTCAACCAAAATGCTTTGATAGAGTGGAGATTTACAGATTTTATTCTACAGTTGACGTCTTACTTAATTTCATGTTTCCTTGTGAATCGCGTAAACACTACGTGTTGCGCAATACAAACTTTTTTCTAACGCCTTACTCTTTCTTTTTCATTCAGTTATGCCATTCCAATACGAGCACATCATCTTAAATGCCGTCACATTTGCGATGTTCCTTGTAATAAAACTCGTAAGAGAGAACACCGATTTTCATGCCGAACACGCAATAGATAAGAACCGCAATTATTTTTGTTTTTATCACATAATGCGTGGGAATATACTTGGTACCATCTAGAAAATACAACTAGCTCCTTTTAGACTTAAGCCGAGTGATTCTACGGTTTCTTGACAATACAATTTTCTGATGAAAGTATATTCCCTACAATCAACAGTCAAACTGATTAGAAATGAATGAATAAATGGTATATTGTAAATACCTGGAGCACAGCTGATAAAGGGAATCTTAATTCTGAACAAAGAAAACGGAAATGTTTCGTAATTGACAGTAATTAAAAAATTATAACGCATCTCAGTTTCACGTTGATTTTAAAAAGATTGTACTACATATAGTTTATATATAGCTAAATTGCTTGTAATACAAGAGTAAAAAATATTTATTCCGTACAAAATAATATCCAAACCGCTAACAGTATGCATCATTATAAAATAAATTAATAAATCTTCGATTATAATTTAATATAACGCAAAAATTACAAATAATCGAGTAACGCTGCATTATCTATTTAACTACCAGTTTGATGTAGCTGTGTATACGAACAAATTCGAGTTCAATGTCGAATCGAGCTAAAAATCTTTAGAACTGTTTCTTCTGTATGCTTTTACCGTTCAGGTTCGGAATTTTAATAGTTTCCTGTATCTGCATATACTCGAAAACCTGATTTCGACTCTCGATGAAGAGAATATTGTCGGCCAACGTGTTTATTTATATCACGTACTTTAGTTTAAAAGTGTAGTTGATGCGACTTTTTAGCATAGAGAAACATAACAACAGAATTCTAATTAAATAGTATTTTTACATACATAATCAATATTTTTTTGTTGTTTTAACGAAGAAATAGTAAGATGCGAAGAACCTAACATGAACACGTACATACACAGTATACTACTAATATATACACATAGACAAAAATCTAGGATTCATAGGTATAAGACAAATTCTTTTATTTAATAGTTCCCAGTCTGCAACAAGAGGTACGTATGCATAATTAATGCTTTGAAAATATTCACCGTCGAGTGTCGAATAGGTTATCAGTTATGTCTTCTTTAAGTTAGTAAATATGTAGAAGGTCCTTAAACGTAATCCAAGACTTTAAAAGTTTATTTCCTCTTTATCCCTTACTAAACAAAGGATGTTTCGATAAAACCGCAAGATTTTAAGGTTCAATAAAACATGGTTTTCTGTAGCAAACTATTGAAATATTTATTGATTTGTAATGTATACATTTGGGAATTATGAATGAACAAAATATCTTGTAAATGACCGCCATGGCCTTGCTGGCACATGCGTACTCCTTTGACAAAATTTGCCATAACGCTATTGTATACATGTGGCGTTATTTTATTGATAAAGTGTCTAATTTCAGCTTTTAATTCTTTGGTGGTCGCGGGCTTATTGTGACTTCAGGTAACCCTACAGCCAGCAGCCCAAAAGTATTAAATTATACGAACGTGGCGCCCAATTCTGGTCACCACGCCAGGGAATGAAACGACCAGAAGCAAACTCGTTCAAGACAGTCAATGTTTCACGGGAGCACATCCTGCAGAAATCACACATCGTCAAGTGCAATATTTTCTAATTAAGGCACAAAAAACTGCGTTATCATGGTACGATAACGTCAGCCATTCACCGTTACTGCACTACCTTCCTCCTCAATGAAATACTGCCCAATTATTCCTCTCGATCACAATGCACACCAGACAATGATAAGCTTTGGATGCATTACTTTCTGATGAATCACTCGTGGATTTGCTGAGCACCAAATGAGGCAGTTTTATCGATTACCGAAGCCATCGAGGTGAAAATGGGCCTCATCACTGAAAATGATATCATCCGCAATATCGGTATTTACTTCTGTTTGCTCAAAGATCCAAGTGACGAACTCCTTTTACTGTGTATGGTGTGTTGGCAGAAGTCGTTGAGTTAATTGGACTTTGTAGGCGTGGAGATGCAAATCTTTGGTTAGAATACGCTGTTCTAGAGTCGAATTCTTGTGCACGATGACGAATCGACGTCTCTGGATTTTCGACCACACTCTCGCGGACCGCCGTGATATTTTGTTCTGAACCACCAACTCGTGTCGTGTGTTTCATGACACTAACCGGACCAGTACTTTGGAATTTTTCGATTATTCTTTCCACAGTAGATGAATTAGGAACGTTCTGTTGACCGAACCTTGGACGCACTTTACGAATGGTGGCAATCAAACTTTCACTGTTTTGATAATAATGTTTAACAATCAGGACGTGTAATACTTCCATGTTTACCAACTTACATCTGACAATTTTCGATTTGTCACGTCATAATCACGTATCATTACTACTATCAAACATAGCGGGCAATCCAATTCTTGCTCGCGCATTGAAACTCTCTGTATTTATATATTTTAAGTTAGTTTTGATTAGACGTAATCTTCAAATAAAATTTGCATAAATATCTTGTTTACTACAGACATACAGAGTCTGACAATTAAATAACGAGACTATTTAAGATATAGAATGAAGTACATATTATACTATTGTTGAAAACTTTTGAAACTCGCGAACTTCAAGGCTTTTCTGAGGTGGTGGAGTATCGTGCAATAGAAACAGCTGGATATTCAGTCCTAACATCAACAATTCTCAGCCACAAACGATGTAAATTTTCTAGAAGGAATTCTTTCTTAACAGTTTCACTTTCTAGAACAAATTCGTTGTGGACTACACCTTTTTAATCGTGAAAAGTTATTAATCAGCATTCTCTTGTTCTTGATTTTTGAAAGCGCAAATTTTTGTAGTTTTGAAGCACCATCTCTCGTCACCAGTTGTGATAGAAACAAGAAAATCTGGGCCGTTCTCAGTAATTTGAATGATGCCTCTAGAATGCACTGCACGAGCGATTTTTTGATCTTCATTCAACTGACGTGGAACAAAACGTGCACACTCCTTTCTTGTGCCTAAATCAATCGTCAAAATTTGTCGGACAGTTTCTCTATTGGTACTTAATTCTTCTGCCGACGTTCTTACAGCGAAATTTCTATGATGGCAATGATTGCTTGAATTTTTGCGCGAGCTTCAGTGCATTTAAAAGAGGAAACCTGCTTTTAATGCTGCTACCGTTTAATACATGGCGCTCTGTGAGCAAGTGAGTGTTCAATGATTTAAATTAAAGTTCCGTTATTTGGTTATCAGACTGCGTACATCTGTTAAGTGAGACCTAAGCAGGAACACTTGTGTCCCTTCTCAGCTCTGAACAAATAAATATTAGGTTGTTGCTACTGAATTTTTCAATGTATTTTCACTCTTTCACCAATTTTCTGTTTGTATTGATCTTGGAATCCCAATTTTAACGTCCTCCTTCCCCCTTTAATTTAAGTAATTGTTAGTTTTTTGTAATTTTTGGACGGAAACCACAGTTCTTCACTTACAAATAATATAGCAGTCCATTGTGCCAATGTTAGTGTAAATGTTAAATACAAACTTTCATATATAGCTCCAATAAATGAAATATTTGTGTAGATTTTATTTAAGAATGAGCCTGGACGTAACTAATCCTGTAGTGCATTAGTATACACTAAGAAATAATGAGAAAATACACTTTTCAATGATTGTTATCTTCTGATTGCTAATGGAAGAACATTTATTAACAAGGATAATTGCTAACGATTATAGTAATGGCGGTGTTTAAATAGAAGAAAGTACCTGACATACTTAAATGTTTAAGGCAATTGTAAAGACACGAGTATTCCATTTATAAATGTGTACGTTTAAGTGATTAAAACTTACAATAAAAAGTATTTCATAGTACTTATAAAGTATGTAAGAAATTAAAATAGTTTATATCAATTCTTCTTACCTGGCTAAAAAAGGAAAATGAACCTGCCATTTTGGTTTGTAATTGACATTTTATTTTGCTGTTATGCCTATATATATTTTATAAATATACATACGCAAAACATTCTTGGATATTAACGTACTGTAATAATGTAATCTGCTTAAATAGGAATTCACTTAAAACCTTCTACATTTTTTTAACTTTCTCCTTGATTTTGCTTGGTTCGCCCCTTTTTATGTTTTGTTATTGTTGGAGGCTAAAAATACCATTAGCACTTCCTCTGCTTTTGAATTTTTAAATATTCAATCTTTGCAGTTTTTTTCTTGTGTATTTAATATTACAGTTATCTGCATTTAGTCACCATTTACCGGCATTCTCTTTACAATTTAAAAATTATTTATTCAAAATTTAGAGCTTTAAGCTACGTGCGCAGTGGAGATATAAACTTCATCGTCGTAATATCATATATACATAAATATATCGATTTTCTAAATGTATTTGTTTATTTTTTAATCAGTACTGTACTCATACGCGTATTACTAAATTTAAGGAGTTGTCTTCGAAAAATACACGCTTTGTTCATAATTAATTTAATTCCATCAAAAGTGTTGCTCAACTAGGCAAACAAGTTTGTTATACTATAGTTGAGGTGTCTCTTCGATATCAACGAGCACTTGACAGAGTGACGTCAGTGTGACATTCGAAATTTTCTTGTTCACAATAATTCGATTTCATCTTCGAAAATAGTATACGTGTTCGTGAATTTAAATAGTGTTGTTCGAGCATTCCTCTGCCACCACAGCTGGTATTGACAAGATGATATCAGTTAGCACTGGCAGGCGTACTAATGACACAATACTACCTCGAATTTTTCCGTCACTCTACATCAACAACGCAATCAAACTAAAACAGTAAGTGATTACACTAATTATTTTTAATACTGAGCTGTACGCTACTGCGAAAGCACTCGTTTATGCGGCCTTAATTACAACAACGTAGATATAACCAATTTTAAAAATAACCAAAATCTGAGTACAGCTTCGACACCATGGTCTAATAAGCTTGTTGTTATTACCAAGAAAATGAACCCAAAACCTTCTTATCAAATTTTTGACATCTTTTACAATTTCTGAGACATCCTGCAACAATATCGAACATTGGACATCCTCTATACTGTTAAGAAAGACCTATGTTCACAACACAGCCGTGGGAATTTCCTTTGTATTCCAAAATATTCATAAAAATCCTCATATCTGCTTTTGACTTAATCAAGTTGTGCCGCGAATTTAAAAATATTTTTAGAAAATAGCCCGTTGTGGGTAATATTACCCTTTAAAATTTCAAAATATTTTTATTATTTCTAGACATACATACGTCCAACAAGCGGTGGTCGTGAATGACCCTGCATATACTAATTAACGTTTTCATATTACAGCGCACATGCATTTCTGTAACGGTTCTTTCTTTATCAACTATTTGCATTACGCTCATAAACAAATACATTCTGCAACTTTTTAATTGTACATGTTACAGTTATTTTCGTAACTGTGCATTAATAAAATGCAGTGTCAACATAACGATACACATTCAATACGTACTACTATTTCTTCATAAATAATTACACCAGCGGTACATTTATTTATATGTAAATTTTGGTATTTAATATCATGACTTTAATTCGCCGCACGTGAAAGGGTAATTTAATTATGTAAATAACTACATTAATTGTGGAATCGATTATATGGATGTAAAATACCTTGTAGGCTACACAGATCGGTTCCCTCTAATAGATATACCATTCCACCAATGTCGGCTGGTAAGGCAAATCAAGGTATATCGGACATTTTTGGATATCATCAGTTCATCACACTTTATATGAAACATGTGACCACCGTGGAGCAGACAGATACATGGGTAATATGAAAATATATCGATCAAAAGGACATAGTGTAAGGATATCGGATTATGCACGATACTGTAGATCTACCAGAAAATCCTCAAGATGCCAAGTTGTTCTTAGATATTTTTCAAAGAGATTACTTAGATAATTCGTGTAGAAATATCACTACCATACACATTAATTTTGTTACTCGCTACTATGTCTAAATTTAGCAACAAATTTACTGCAGGTCACCACTAGATTCCAGTACGAGCACTTAACATTGTCGTTCTGTATTAATTAGATCCCTGACAATATTAATAAATCTTAGCTTAAGAGCAAACACATACCCTATCAAATAGAACATTGGCCGAATAGTCCCTATCTAAGCACTGGAGAAACGCACCAATTGCGGAACTATCGACCAATCTTCATTCTTTATAATTTTGCTAGGATTTATGAACACGTATTCTAGAATCCAATTTATTTCAGCGTAAATCCATATCTTCTATCAGCCCAGTATGAATTTATTTCTAGTTGATCAACTAACGAATTGAGCTACTATAGCATCTTGATAATCGTGGTCAGATGAATGCGATTTATATAGATATTTCTCACGCAGTTAATACTAAAAACCATATCGTTCTGATTCAAAAACTTTAGCTTTTCTACATCTCTATTACAACTAAAGTTTTCTTACCTAGAAAATAAAATAGACTATTTATATTATAAAGGGATTGCACCGTTATAGTATAATACGTTATCTGGCGTGCCTCAAGACTGTACCTCAGATCATTTCTGTTACTATACATGAGTGGTTTACTCACTCTTCTATTTTGTCTTGTGTTAGCCTATGCTGATGACCTAAACACTTATATTTCCGCCACTCGCGACACTCGAACGTGATGGCTGATTGGTGTGAGTGTAATCATATTATATAATTATATACTCATTCCCTACTTTGTCGCACATTGTTATCTACATACAACACTTTCTGCGACCTTGGAGTACTTATGAATTTCGTAATTAGGCATTCAAAACATTGTGTTTTCTAATTAGAAGTGGTAAAAACTTTACGGACGCTGCTACAATTGCTGCGCACAACGTTCATTGCCAGCAAAACTCAAATATTCAAGCTTAATCTGGATCTCAACTTATTCGATTCATTTGCAGGACGTGGAAGAAATTCAACGAAGATTTTTGAAATTCTCTGCTCTTAAAACAACAGTTGTTTATTCTGGCCTAACAGCTTAGTTTGCAGCCATTGTCAATTAGAAGAGAAGAGCAGAGTTCCAGATTTCTCGCTAAGCTATTGGAGAATAGCATAAATTATCCGTATCTCACGGCACACGTTTACTTCGATGTTCCCCGGTTGGCACCTCGTTCAACTAGGCCGGTGTATCTACGTACAGCCAGAACTAATATTTTGATGCGCTTGCCTCTCTACGCTGCATGTCAATATGGCAATAAGTGCTTTTCGTTTGCGTAATTCTGAGCTTAGTGTATTGATTTTGTTTATTATGATGATTAATATATATCTACTTATTCTAGCCTGCGTTATGTATTGGTTGCAGATTAAATATAATCCCCTTTGTCTGTCCTGCGATTGAGTTCTTTCCTATTGGACAATAAAGTACTATTATTATTATCATCAAGCCTATCTTCAGTAATTCAAGCGATATTTCTTGAAGAAATGGATATATATTTGTATATGAAGTAATAGAAAAAATATAAATTATTAAACGGTTTTATGCAAGCCGCACTTACACAGAAATTAAAAAATTGCACATATGCACTTAATCGTAAGAGAAAGCTACAATTAGCTAAAAATGAAGAAAAGAATTACGACAAATAACAGTGTATGTATGCCTCGAATAAAGTTCCAGTCAGTCTAGTGATTCTATTATTGAGCCGTGCCAAATATCGGGGAGACAAATTCTTAAAATTTTGAAAAAAAGAACAAGTGCAGTTCATATAAACTCAACAAAACTAATGAAATGTTTGTAGAAAATAAATTCGAATGCGGCAACTAAATGTGAACAGCTAATGAACTTCAGGTGTTTAGGCTATCAAAAATATACACATACGATACGCGGTGTTTGGATTAATATCTTGGGAAATAATATAGGCTCCACTATCATTAATGGTAATTCGACAAGTATATTATACACCACCGCTTATACTAGAATGGACACCTTACATGTTAACAAAATATTTTAAAAAGAAGTACTTTTATTCGTGTAATGATTCTATAAGCACGTACACAATTTACTTATTAAAGAACTAAGTTGATAAATAACAAAACTGGAATATTACTTTTCAAAATCGTGATATAATTAGGTACAGTACAAACAATACCAGGTAAAGATATTTTAAGTAATAATCGGCTAGAAATTTTCAGACACCATAAATGAAACCAGAATTCTAAGAACTGACTGACTTCCTGCAGAGATTAGTTACCGTTACGAGCAGCTCTATATTGTTATTTCTCTGTGCGAGTAAATCATTTATTTCCTGTGTAGAAATGCTTCAAATGCTGTGTAGAAATGCTTCACGGAAAACCGCTTAATGTTGAAACACGCTCACTAATATTAACACTACATGAAGAAGGATACTGTGTACGGAACATTTCCGGGTGACTTAATGTACAAAAATAGTAAATTTAACTGTCCACCGCTTCGAAACAAACTGGTACATCTTCTAGCAAAAATCGTCCAGGACGTCCTCGAGCAACATCCAGCGGTAACGATGGACCCATAAAATTGCTTAGTAGGAGAAATAGACGACTAACGACTACTGAAATTACGGCGAAAATGAATCGGGCTAGAATCAAGAAGATATTCGTTAGTATAGTGAAACGCCATTTAAAAGAACTAATCCTCCACAGCCGTATTGCTACACAACGTCTCCAGTGAGCTAACACTCGCAAGAACTGGATAATAGGGCAATGTGGAAACGTACTATGAACTGAGGAATCCAAATATGAAGCGTTTGGTCAAAACCGTAGAACATTTCTCAGGCATTCAATGCAGGAAAACATGCTTCCTAAGTGCATTATACCAACAATAAGGAAAGGTGGTGGTTCCATTCTTGTATGAGCTTGTGAAAATTAATTGAACAATGAGGAAGTAGAATTATCGCGAAATATTAGAAGAAATTGCCCTTAATCGGTAACAACTTTGAGTTGATGCACGATAACGATCCGAAACTGACGTCGTTATTATACAAAAACTACATCGCTAATGAAGAGAGTGAAGAAATAGTAAAAACAATGACTTGCTCTCCCCAGACTTCGGATGTTAATCCGATAGAGCTTTTGTGGGACGAACTAGATAGACGAATTAGAGAATGTCCAACGTCCAATACTCATATCTGGACGATACCGCAGAGGAAGTGGAGCGCTACTCCTCAAGATATACCAAGGAAATTAGTGGAAAGAATATGTCGAATTATGTGAATAGTTATTATATGAAAAGTTGGATTTTTCGATGAGAAGAAAGTGTAACTTACTGTGTGTTTTCTAATATTTATTATTACTTTCTCCTTTGTGTGCATGAAAAAATATTTTTCTTATAATTGTTTTGCTTAAAGTCAAATTTTGCTAGAAATAGAAAGTTCCCATACTATTATTAGCGATAATGTATATGTATATATCTCTTAGCAGCTATTACAATTTACCGCATTTAAAAGTAGAACAAATTTGGTAAGGATGGCTGTCCCGTCAAATTAGTGTTAGCTTATTATATGTTATACTACCGGAAACCGTTCAATAAGTAGCCATGGACATGTTCGTTGGCCAGACACCGTGCTAGATTTGCCTTTTTCTAGTATTAGTTTAAAATTGAGATATTTGGTATACATGCTCAAAGAGCAGATACTTTGGATGAATTGTAATAAAAAATTCAAGGCGAAGTTGTAAATATCCCAGCAAATTCTTTATTCAATACGACACACAGTTTTTATAAAGGATTAGGCTACTGTCTGTTTGCAGGTGGATGTCGTCTTGGATACCTTCAGTTATAGCTGTCATGGCTTCATGTATTAACACTTTTTTAATAATTACAGAATTTATCTTTTGTTTACAATCTGTGATCCCTTTCTTTTAATACTCATTCCTTCTATTATTTTCTTTATACTCTTCAATTTTTTAGTTCTGAAGATTTTGTTTGGACAATCTGGTATAACCCTTCATCTTCTATTTGTTAATAGAGAGTGGTTATTTTAATTTGTTTGGCATTACGTATCTAACGCAAGTACAAGCTTTAAGTGGTTTAAAAATATTTTATATCGAATACTATTGACATATCTGATATACACTTTTAAATAATAACGCATTTGTTGTTAGATATATTGTTCTGTAAACGTACAGCAATCGTAACAAACAACGCAATATATGCTTAAATGTAATGCAGTTGTACAAAGTAAAAATGGTAATCTTCAATTCAGTATCCTGAAATTATGTCTCTAAGTTTACAAAATTATCTTAATTGGAAACGACAAAGCAATTCCAACTTTTAAGAAATGGGTATAAATGCGCATGGATATTAACTTGTAGTTTACTTACTATGTTTTAAATTAGGCACAATAAATACTCACACCCACTATTTTATCAATGTTTCAGTTGTAATTCAAACCTTGTTGCCATACAAATAAATTTTCTCTAATGAAAACCTACATACGAATGTGATTGGAGTAACTAAGTTGTTATCGGAGGACATAATCTCAGTCCATTAATAAGTTTGAAATAATTAAATCCCACTTACTTTAAACATCATATTAATTTGAAAGTAATCAACTTTCTTTCTTTTTTGAAGTGTGGTGCTTCATACAGCTTATCGATCGGTATAAGATTATGTCAATCAAGTAAATTAAATAGCTTAATAGAATTTTAATATGCTTTGTGTTATTTCTTAGACGACATTTAATAACTCCATATTGTGGTAAAATGCGCATACTTAAGATGAAAACATAGTAGCAACTCCATTGCGATCTACCTTTAAATATGACAAAATTCGCTGTACTAGAAATTTGTTCTATTTACTAACATTAATAGCTTAGCAAATCGCTAAACGTTACTTTACGGTTAGTAATACGATTGATTATCGACAGGAAGTATAAAATTTAGCGAAACATTAGTTGTGCAAAATTCGATCACAGAAAAATTAATTAAAATAAAGGAAATGCCTTAAATATCTAATTTGTATGACCTTAAAATATAATATATCCTGTTAGAAACGAGTAAAAATGGTTTTTGTGTTATCCGGTAATTCATTTTTTCCAAAGTGTATAAAGTATAAAGTATTCACCTTATGTTAATCTAATACGTTTATATCATACAGTAGATTGGTATGAGGTGGAGACTGCTCTTGCGTGTCATGGGGACTGCAGATCGATCACGCAGTTAAATATAGTTACACCAATTTACTAATGATTCGAATTCTTGTACGGAAGAGACAATTATAACTACACGTTGAAAGCCAGAGCACCGAAATCTCGACGACAAACATGTCAAATTTTATTTTAGCTACGCTGTGCCTTTTTGCATTATGCTTTACTATTCTCATCCTGTCTCCAACGAATTCTAGGAATATTCTATTTTAACATCAAGGGAAAACGAACTTTGAACGAACGCATAAATATTTGAAAACAACTGTTGCAGTATTGTGGGAGCAAATGCACGTATTTTCCGTTAACTATGGACATAAACCTATCTGCACAAGTTACAACTGTTAAAACTGTGTCTCGATGATTTCTTTTGGTGGAAATTCGAAGCTGCGTGTTTTGATTAGTTCCATTTATTTGTTGTTGTTTTAGGGCATATATAATTTAATCTAAACTCGATCGCTGATCAATCAACTATAAAACTAGATTTTCTAGAAATTTGTTAATTTATGTATCTATTTACTTATTTTCTGCACACATTGCGTTCGCTAAACGGTCATACTGCATATATCATACTTATGCTTTGCATATACGAGGTATATGCGTAAGTTTTTCACGGTTTAACTAAGAGATGGCGCCAGCGAAAAGTACGCAGCGTATTAGTTTGACGCATACGTCATTCTCTTCGTCTGAGATTTAAACTACAAACACACAAGTTGAGTCCGTCAAAAATTAGCATCTTTGCTTTATTGTTCAGTGATCATTTCGAGTTTTGTGCCCGAAAAAGGACATTTGTGGCACCCATTACTTTTCTTATTTAATCGAAAAGAAGAGGCGGCTGAAAGTCATAGAAACATATGGTGAACACTCTCCATCGATTAGATCATGTGAGGCATGGTTTCGACAATTTAAAAGTGGCGATTTCAATGTGAAAGACAGCTTCGGTAGACGACAAAAATGCGAGGACAAGCAATTGGAGGAGTTACTGGATGATAAACTAGCTCAAACACAACGGCAATTAGCAGAAGCATGACGTGTATCACAAGAAACAGTCAGCAGACGTTTACGAGCAATGGGAAAGATCAATAAACTCGGTAAATGGGTGCCACATGATTTGAATGAACGTGAAATGTTGCTTCAACGCAATGAAAAGAAATCATTTTTGTATCGAATTGTGACGGGTGACGAGATATGGATTTATTTTGAACACACAAAGGGGAAAAAATCGTGGCTTTCACCTGACGAAGCCCATCCTTCAAGACCAAGGCCAAATCGCTTCGGCAAGAAGCATGCTCTGTGTCTGGTGGCACCACAACGATATTGTATTATAAACTCTTGAAGCCCGGCGAAACCGTTAATGAACAACGCTATCGCCAAGAGGTGATTAATTTAAACAGCGTATTGATCGAAAGACGACCGGAATGGGCTAGAAGACATGGCAAGTTGATTTTGTTACACGACAATGCGCTGTCTCACACAGCAAAACCAGTGACATCTGACCGTTGCCTTTTCGCATCAATAGGATACGCGCTCGCAGAGCAGCACTTCAGCAATTTCGAGGAAGTTGGAAAATGGCTCGACTAATGGTTTGCCGCAAAAGGCAAGCCGTTTTCTGGCATGGTATCCATAAATTATCTGAAAGGTGGATGAAATATGTAGAAGTCGATGGCCAATATTTTCAATTAAAAAAAAATAGTTTCCCTTGAAAATTATGTGTTCCTCTTTAGCAAAGAAAAAAAAACCGGAAAAGACTTATGCATATACCTGGTAGCAATTTTGCAATAAATAATAACTAAGCTATGTAATTATGTTATTAATGAAATTCTTCACAGTCTTTATTGATTTATAAAGTGTAAATGTTAGCATTAGACATGGAATAAAAGATCAGCTACATGGCCACTGCGGCTTCGATCGTAGGCGTGCATGCTTTCAACGACATTTCAGGAGACGTTTTGAAGTAAAGATGGCTGAATTTTATGAATGTTGCGTTCGATTTCTTCCTCGAGTTGTTAAATCGTGTAAAGTTGATTCACATAGACTCTACTTTTCAAATAACTTCGGAGGAAGATATTCGAAGGGATTAAATAGCAACTTTTCGGCAACCAATTTTGGTTCACAGAACTACCTTGGAATTTTGTTTGCAGTAATATCATTGTTTCACGTGTGATGTGGCAAATTGCGCCGTTCTGTTGAATCGGCATGTCATTTGTTTTCATTACATTAAATTCCCCCGAAAAAATTTTAAATATCTTCATGGTTTTCAAAAGAGTGCGGTCTTGTGATCCTTGGTGCCTACATAGCACACGAAATAGATTGAGAATGCATCGAATTTTTTACTCCAAAGATTCGAGAACTCTACTTGTTCATACACCCGTTCAAATGAAAGTACATCCCGAACTAAAGATGATTATGTTACAGAATGCTTCGTTATCTTATACCATGATCCAGTCAGAAAAGTTTCAGCACTGTCCACGGTTGATCGGTTTCAATTTTTCAGTCTATTGGATCCTCTACGTATGAAGCTGCAAGTCCCTCCTCAAAGCCCGTTGGACGCCGCGCTTGATATCCAATACTTGGGCACAATACTACCTGCAAGGATGTTTTGCAACACTGGCTGTCATAGCGAGAATGTTATAAGTAGCCTTCTATAATTCTTAAGTTCATGCAAAAAGATTTGGTCTATATAGAATAATTTCTTTCTGTGTACGCGGGCTATCCGTATCTACATATATCTTACTTTGATTTAATGTAATGTAATGATCATAGCAACTACATGATAGCGCTGTTGTGATCTGCATATTGGTGAAATGAATATGAAATAAATACCAGATCTTTCTTAATTTTCTGGACTTGTGTCATTAGTTGATGTCTAAGACCTTCCTGATCGATGGTCATTTTCAATTGATTGAAGTCCAATTTTGAATCGTGCAAACCATTTGCACTATTAAACACCACCTCCGTAAACTTGCTTAAAAGGTTATACATTTCAGTTTTCCGCACTTACATGCAGAATTCTATATTGCATCATTGCTCCCGAAAATCATGTACTGCTACAAATAATAATCGCTACGAACTCTGAGATACTAACTAGACGAAATGACAACTATCCGGAAACATGTGGAAAGTTGTGCCGCGCACAATATTGCCAACGGTACGTTATTAAGTTCCTCGTGTAAGACCTCATATACATCTAATAAAAGTAATTTAAAGAATAACAAAACCTTATTTAACTGTATGCTTAATGTCTACGAATGTTTTTAAACTTCAATCCGTTCCATTACATACCAAATAGAAAATATTTCTTTGAAAAAAAAACTGTTTATGAGTTGATGGAAGCAAATGATTAGTATTTTTCATATTGTGTATATAACTGCGTTATTGTTAAATTCAGTAAAATGTTTGTAAGCGTAGATAAACTCACACACATATGTGTGTATCATATAGTATTAGAATTTCTATATGACTGAAATGTTTATTAGCACGATTCGTTTAAAATTTCATATTCCATATCGATAAAATTGAAGGCATGATGATGAAATGTGGATAAAAACTAGTTTTCGACATATCAAAGAGAACTGCCTAGTTTAAAATGAAAACTAGACAAATCCACTTATTGTATTGACTAACAGAGTGCTATCTGTTTAATCCAAACTGTAAACAAGTAACAAGTGGCTAAATCCGGATATGTGGAGTTTCAATTTTAAACGTTTGTTTGTATTCTAACTTTAAAACAGATGCTGTATTGGCAATATTAGTGTTGTTTATAGTGAAAGCAAAATTGTGAACAACCAAATCGACGATAAACTAGATGTTGATGATAGGGAGATTGCTCCAATTTATGAAGAGAATGAAGCTGGTAATGAGCTATTTTTTAAGATTAAAAAAAGGAAAAAAGATTCTGATCTCTAGCTTTAAAATCTTAGCTAAGTGCAATTCGGAGATATCCTGCCAAATGGGAATGTGCTAGCACAGTGTGTGTGTATAAGTAAATATACCATAAAATCCAGACCAAATAAAAAATGTTAAATGATTTTAATTTACTAGCAAATAAGTATTGTTTCTGGCTATTTGTATTGAACTCAAGTGGCAATAGTTAACAGATATCTTTTAAAGTTGTACACCCAACTCATACTCGCGGTTATCCGCACTTTAATTTTACGAATTTAACGTTTCTGTCATTATTACAGTACACATATCTTATGTATTGTACCATAATAGGGTAATAGTCCTTCTAGGAAAATACACACTAAGTTTAAGCAAGTTCAGAAACATATTTGTATCGACGGTCTGATTTCCTCCATCCAAATAATAAATGGTTTAGATCTGCAGTTTCGTAACCACAAGTACGCTTGCGTTTGTCAATCATTCTCATTTTTGCTGAATGAGGAAGAAACTGCCCGTTGCAGAATTTAAACCGCGCTATCGTGGTATGATGAAAACGGAATATACAGCGTGATGATAGTATACCAGAGATCACTAGTCTCAGGAGACATATACATGTATTGAGTCACGTGGTGTTCGTACTTTTCCTGCCATTGTGTGGCCCGTTCTACACCCTATACTTATTTTCTACAATGACAATCTACACAATTTCTAAACATATGCAATATTATACAGGACAATTTCCAATTAACGACATGAGAGGAAATGCCAATTGAACTTACTATTAGGACCAAAAAGTATCATAAATCTTGAAGGCGTCTTTCTAAGCCGTACAGTTGCTTTTACTTACAGTATTACGCTGTAAGTACAATTACAAATTCGCATTGTATCGTATCACAATACGTTTGTTTTGCCTCACAGAGCGACATTGCCGGCTTCAGAGCACGACGTACTTTAATTCAATTTTAATTAAGAAGATTACAGAGATGCATCGACTTTTATTTAGTAAGTACGATAGTTTCTCATGAATAGAAGCAACTCGTGAAAGATACGGTGTGTACGATTTAGTTTTCTAGGTGTAAATTATTACTCACGTTGTGGACTACTATTTACTAGCGTTTCTCTATACATTTGTACACTGTACTTTGATTTCTTGATTAATTTTCTGTTAGGTGCTACTACTAAGATATATGTAAATATACTTTATAGAAATTACAAAGATTTGAAAAGTACATGCAGACTTCAAAACCATTGGTAAAGATATGAAACGGGAGAAGACAAAAACAAGTTTGAATCGATAGCTCAAGAATCCAACTTATCCAGAATGTCCACGAAATAAAATAAAAAAGTATGAGCAATGGAAAGATCTAATTTTATTAGACTTAGATCCAAACTGTTTTGCGAAAATTCCTTCACAGACGCGAAAAAAGTATCATAAAGATATATAAAATAAACATTCCTTTATTATTCGCAGCCGAAACATTCGTACGCGTCCATGTTTTGAACTCATAGTATGTCGTTTGAAAGGTAGAAAGTATTATCTTGTAGTTTAGTGTAACATCAGCAGCTGTGTTATTGCAGTGTATGCAGTCTGCTTGTATTCGTACGAGTTTGATTGGATGGATGTATTGTGTATACATATTCTGAATCCATAAGCCCATATTACAATTTCATAGAGTTTTACTAATTCTGATATTCGCGGCGAAATTGACTCAAAAGTTTTTGTATTTATGTTCTAATTCACCTTTTTATTTTCCGTACTTTTTTATTTAATTTCTAAAACACCCTGTAGCTCTTATATGATTCGTCGATTTGTTTGTGCGAATTTTACATGTGTATGTATATGCAGAAATCTCCTTAGATCAGGACATAGATGTGTCCGCTTCCTTTTTTTCGGAGAAGGATCCCTTCTAAAACAAAACAGTTAAAACATAAATGTTAATCAACATGTACATACGTAGAGGTTTCGTGATATCCTTTTATTACGGAAATATTAGTACTGTTCCTACGCGAAAGATTTTGTGTTGCGAAAAAATGCTACAAACATATTTATCTGGTTTCAATTTTCAAAACTGTGAAAGTATATATGTACTTACAATATGAATCAGGTTAATGATTTTAAGTACGTACTTACTTCAGTCTTCCTTCCATGTCATTTTCTTGAAATATATCCGTATTAATTCTAAAGTACATGTTGCTTTTGTGAGAAATTGAACACGAGAAAAATGCAGGTTGAGGGTATCTGCAGAGACCGAAGTATCTTCATTCAATATGTGTTTTTCAATGACAATAGAATATATATCATACGCATTCTAAAAAGAAAGATGACCAATTTAACATTAAGAAAACTACAACGATTGCAAGGATTATATGGTGGTATAATTCATAGGTATCGCAGTAAATTCCACACCACATAATCTAATAACTTATTAGTAATGCAGCGTTTCAAGAGCACATGGACTCTCATTGCTAACTGAGTAACAGATTGACTCCGAATAAAGTATTCATTTATTATTATTAATGTGTGTGGTGTGGAGTTTACTACGATACATGTGACTTTAAAGTGAATTGAGTACTGAAACCAGACAAGATAACCATGTTACCATCTTTTAATTCATCAATTGTAAAACATCGCGAGGTAACTATGACAATATGCACAATTAACGCTTGTTGTTCTTCTAATCAGAATTTGATGTTAGCATTTACATATAAAATTCGTTTAGCCTAAGCTCTCCTTGAGCTGCCAAATAGCAATAGTGGTGCTTATACCAATAAAGCATATAAACAAAAAGGACCACAAGGAAGACGTGATAATAAATTGCCTTAAAGCAGTAGATATAATGTAACTATCAGTAATGAAACTCTTAACTACTCGTTAATTGCATTTTCGTTTTCGTTTAGATATGATCAAAGGAGTTGTGGTAAATATTTGAAATAGTTGACAGTGTTTTCCTCAGTTAACGGAATACTTGTGAAGAAGTCACTTATGGACGAGTTTTATCGACCGTGGGGCCAATAAATTAACGGTTTAATTAAAGCAAACATTCTAATAAGCTGACTTATTTCCCGTATAATAATATTTTATTATACGATGTCTAAACGCATTTTTCCCATCGTTAAAATTGTAAAACATAAATCCAAAAAAAATATGTATTTCGTCTGTGAGATTGTTGGAATACGTTTGGCTCAATTAACGTGCGCGTAACAGCGGAACAAAAGCAAAACGAAAAAAAATGATAACCGCCGTAAAGAGGAGAAGATGAAACAGAATGGGGTGTCGAAAACACACGGCATCGAAACTTTGATGTAATAATTCGCTCACAAAGCATTAAAGCAAACGGAATAAATGTATGAGATGGAACAAAAAAAAACAATATACGTTTTTTCATTTTTATTAATCAAGAGTTTAAAATCCCATTTGTACTTTATCATAATATAAATCGATTATTTTTAAGCATTCATTTGTATAAAAATATTATTTATCTTTGATGTTTAAAAGAAATCTGCTAAAATTAGGTTTTGTTAACGCGGCACATACGAAATACGTCTGCCTTATTCCTTTCGTTTGCTTGAAGGGTTAACAAAGAGACCAAAGATAAATATAGTACGCAAGATAAACTAGTAAAGCGAATGTTAGGCTACCCCTAGTAATTTCACTGGAAATAGGATGATAACTGATAAACTTTGAGTAAATGGAGTGCTCAGACGTAAGGATTATTTTCATTTGGAACAACTGGAGAATATACATACGTATATTCCTATACAAACAGAAACAACGCAGTTGTTTGTCTTCAGGGAACCATTAGAATCTAAAATATATTAAAAAGGCTTAATGGAGTGGTACATTTAATATTAATCTATGGTCTCACACTTTGCCAAGGTTTCCATGGTAAAAATATGTTTATCATCCATTGTCAACAATTTCACTTCAAGGTTGTGTCAAAATTGGGCTTTAAAGATATTATTTAGATTTAATTCAGTAAAAGAACAGGTATGTCTTCCAACACGTACAGCAACTAACATTGTGATTTGCAGTGAATATCTATTACTGGAAAGTTCACATTCACGGTGTCATTGAAAATACGTGTGCTTATGATAAAGAAGTTATAAAAATGCATGAAAGACGATTTTTATTGGTGAGCAACTGCTTGCAATTAGTGGGCAGATTAAGGCAATCATCTGTTTATAACAGTTAGGTATCTAAAATAGAAAATTGTGCTGTTCGTCTTTTGAATATCTGGAATATACTTAAATGGTGTCCGTAGGCTTCTAATCCAGGCTTCTCATTCTTCATATTGTTTATAAATGATTTAATTATCATATTGGAAGCATTAGAATGAGTTGATGACCTAAAAAATACTTTTGGCTGTGTCTAATCAAATATTAGCAAATTATAAAGAAACTTGAAAATTTTATCTACTGATCAATCCATAAAAAATTACCATCAAATGTCTATACTGCAAATGCCTCATTTCTATAAACGCACTTTTTCAATATGCATGTTTTGGGTTTCATTCAAGCCCAGAAGAATTTTTTCTATTTATGACTCATTAAAACACTATATTCTTCGTTCATAGTGTGCAAGTACGTTTCATTATATATATATTATCATTACGGATTGCTTGTAACATCGCAATTGACCACATTCCGAAGCTTTTCTAAATTTTGTTTTTGAAAGTTACTGGAACGTATCCCTATTGCGATAGTGGGCACGAGATCTATATTACAATGTCATATATCCTCTTGTATAATACAGAATTTATTATAGCACTGGGTTTTTGCATAAGTTAACTCATAATGCTGCTGAGTATCCTAAAGTTCTAACGATTATTAACTTCTACGTTCCCAAAGAAACTTCCACAGTAGTGCCATGTGTTACTTACCGCACACCGAGGAGTTGAAAGCTTTTCCAATTCACACTTTGTTCTACTTCGCTTTTTTTTCTTTTATTTTTGGTTTCTACGAATCTTTGATTCTATTTGTAATAGATTTACTATAACTGTTTGTTTCTGTTTAGCACGCTGTTAGATGTGATATACGAAATTACATAGTTTTAGAAACTTATTATCCTACAACCAGTTTTGTCTTAAAATTACTTTTCTGTTGACGATAGGAAGTTATAGAAATAAATATATTTCCATGAATTGGATTACATATTATAAATTACGTAATTGTCATTGAAATTTTTTCCATCTAGTTTCATTACATTTTTAATAAAACTCCATAATAAATTTACTAGAACGTGTTTAGTCGTTCGTCCTTTCAACTTTAGTAAGAAGGAATCAAGAAACGTAATTTCATCGTCAGTGAAAGATCCCTTATCTAATGATGCGAGGAATATCAGGATCCTTTACATTCTTTTCGTTTAAACTTTTCCCAACAATCACACCGTAAATAAGAAAACAAATCTCAGATTTTAATATCAGCGCTATGGGGAAGATCTCGCGGGGAGCATCCAATTTGTTCGAACCGAATTCGCGAAAGAAAGTGTTTCAGCCAAAAACAAATTACAGGTCATGGTGCTATGTATGCGTGGTGTATTACTGCATAACGTATATAGGAATAAAGCCCGAGAATCCGGACGTTAGACCGGAAACCTAGTGATACGTAAAGGATGCAGAAAAATTTCCCGCGCCAAATAAGAGTAAGAAAATTACTTCGCTTCCGTCGCTGGCGGAAACTCGCTTGAAAGTTTTCGTATGAAATGAAAAAGGGTATCAGGCTAAAACCTACGAAACATATTTTACTGCTTTCACCTACTTTACGATGAATGATCGGTTTGAGTAGTGAGCCATAGCTTACATAGTTTTGGTGTAATATGATCGCAATATGAATTAAAGTTTAATTGTAGTACCAACAACACCTGCAACCAAAAATGCAGATGTGAGTGAACTGAATGCAGACCGATAAAGTACAAAAAAGTATACGAGCATAGCAATGACACATATTTTTTAGCAACCTAATTGTCTGATTTAAGGTTCTTAGAGTCCTCAAAGTTCAAATGTTTCTCTAAAAATAAGTGATAGAAACCGAGTGCATCGTACCCGTATTTATTGAAGTACCTTTCTCACATAAATGATGCAACCAATTTTATGTTTTCAAACAACTATTAAACTTTCTTATGTGCTTATATGCTATATAGCCTATTAATCAGGCAAACAAGTCTAGTGTATCGTGGATGATGCATCACCTCGGTAACAACGAGCACTTGACTAAATAACAACGTCAATATGACTTTGAAATTTTCTTATCCAATATAACTTGATTTTATCTTCGAAGCCAGAATAAAATTTACTAAACTATTAGTATAAATCTTGTACTTCGTCATAATCGGGTTATTAATCAGAGAAATATCTTCAATATAGCAAGTCAATCCTGGAGAACACGTTCAATATGAAGAAAATTCAATATCACGTCATCCTAAACCTCCTAAAGTTCAAGTTGTCTCAGACGACCGAGAGATTAATGGTGATTGATTTTTGGGCACATAACGAACCTTGATTATCAATCCAAAAAGCAAAAGTACTTCTGTAGTGGAGGAAGATTACACTACAATTATAAAGGTGAACAAAGGAAAAGAAGGAAAACAAGTCTACTTTTGCACAACATTGCTTGCGTGTACAACAGTAAAGTTATAATGGTTGCTTTTCATGAGGATGGTATTCGATACTTTAAAACATTTGCCCTACAGTCAGAACCTCCATCGCCTCCAGCAATCATTATGTATTCTTCAAACTAAAAAGAAAACTACGTCGAAGGAAATTTATCGACGAGGATGTGAAGGATGCGATTATTTTAAGGACATGAGTTAATCGGAAAGAACGTAGATGAGTTTATTGAAAAAATATTTTACATCTACTCCTCCTCACACGGTTCAATTTCGTCCACACGTTTTCAATTTAAATCTTGTGATCTTGCATTTTCAATTGTTTTTTTCCTATTTATCTGGAGTGAATAAAGGTCACACATCCCTCCGTCTTCTTAAAATGATCCGCTGCTGAATGTGATGTGGACAGTAATGATATTCCCAATTTTTGGTATAATAGTTTTCCAAATTTCTTTTTCAGTATGATTTTACCTTGTTTTTTTTACTTTGAACTTTTATCTCTTTAACATTTCTGATTTGTTATTGTGGGAGCCAAGGTACCATTAGAACTCTGTTTAGTATTCTTCAAATTACTTCTGTCACTTGCTAATGCTTTAGTTGAATTAGAATCTTGCTCTCCTTCTCTTTCCATTTTACGTACTTCGTTCTTCCACGTTCTTCTTCTATATCTGTTAACTGCCAGTTTTTTGGTATTCGTATTAGATGTCCGAACTGACCTAATTTTTTATTTTCTGCTGTAGTTTACACTGACTTCACCATTAACTTTTCTTTTATTTCTATGTTTCTTATCTTCTCTATGCTCCTAGCGCTTGCAGTAAATCTCAAGACTTTAATTTTTGTGACTTGAATCATTTGTTCTTGTCTTTGAGTTAAAGTCCACTTTTCTCCATCATGCAAGAGTATCAGTAGGTATATTGATTTATCGAGCGGTAACCTGATTTTTCTTATAACTTTCTGTTGTATTAAGAACTTTACTTGTAAGGCAAAATATATACGATTTGTGGATTTGTTCTCCTGTTTATTTCTTGCTCAATTTTTTCTTTGTCATCAGCTATACTTATCAGGTATCTACAACCAGTAGCTTGTTCTAAGTCTTCCTTTTTGCTATGATCATAGTACTAAAAATATTGTTAAAAAAGTCTCATCAGTTGTATTCACAATGGAATCACTGGAAAACGTTGAATGTTTACGATATTTTACACATCAATTTTTCAAAATAAGGCATATAATTCGAGTTTGCTTCTTGACGAGTACTACCGATGATGCTATTGATGTGTTTTTTTTTTCTGTGAAAGCAATTAATTTAGTTGTAGCTCGTATTCAGAATGGCCAATAGATACGCCAAATAACCCGACCGAATTAAAGAAAGCCACTATAATAAAGAGAAACGGAGAATGAGAGAGAAAATTATACTTTATTTTCAAAAACTGTAAATAAATGAAATAACTAAACGAATAAGAGTCATAATTGTAATTCAAAAGTAAAAGAGATAAATAAATTATTTTGTTTATGACAATGCTTATTCAGTATATCCACACAGTTTAATAGATCTTATCTTGCCGAATTTATCAATAATTTCTTAAGTTTTATTCATTGCTTATACGGCTCCTAGAAAGGGGTAATACTGGCTACGGAATTTAATTTAAACTTGAATGTTATCGATAAAGATATTAAATTTTCGAGATGCATTGTTTGCATTATCGGAATATTGATAATCTTGTGTAATATGGTGTTCACAACGCTATTAATATATATTTACGATACAGAATACTGTGAGCAATAATAACTTTTGAAAACAACGTAAAGCACTAACTAAACGAATAATGAATCTCTACAGAATGAGTGGATATACACCTAAAATTGATTTAAAAAACCATTAATATTGTAGGTTAAAATTCTGTCGCTCAAATTAAGTACTGGTTATAATTATTGAAAATTGTTTCCAATGTTAATTGAATTCAGAAAAGGAAATACAGATTTGTCGCGGGTAATAGTTTTTGTAAAGTTATTATTTTACAATTGAAGAAAAAGAGAAGCAATTCTATTACTTCCATTCTAGCGGTCGTAGCAATGCTTTTAAAGGAATCCGCTATAGTAAAATAAATAATTATGTAGTAATATGCACGTGAATTTTTTTCAGTAAATACAAAGAGTGTGAATTTAAAAAATTCGACATTGCAGTCTGTAATTTCAATGAATCAAGGAGAATGAAAATGCTAGTAAGTTGGCTGTGGAAACGGCAGGTATTCATTTCATGGGAAGGATACCGCGTTGTGGCCTACAACAGCCACCTAAAACATCGGATTACACACAAGAAACTACTGTACGCTGAAACGGTGTTATTGCAAACAATACATTTAATAATAGTGCCAGTGTGTTCTAATGTCAGAAATCGGTTAAGAAACACTTCATATTGTAAATATGTGGATACTTTTATTTTATTTCTATTAAATTTGGAACAAGATATCACAAAATGGTTTTACTCCAACCAATTTTCAGCAAAAAGTGCCTATGTGATACGATTTCTAAGCTGATAAAGGAATCGAAGAATCGACACCATGTGGCTTCAGCAGAATGGCATCATATCTTGTACAGTCGCAGAAATGACATTTTACGGCAACGATTTAAGCGTATAGTTCCATTGTTCCATTATAAATGTAAGAAGTAACCTGAAACTGGAACACCTTCGATATGAAATTGCTATTTTAAGCAATAGTCTGTATAAATCAACGTCTGTAGTTAATTATTTCTATCAAATATATTTAGATAAATATTCTGTAGCTATCAGGGAGCATTGTATTAAATTTAATAGTGATGTAACCAAATTTACATCAAAATTGTATGGATGTTAGCTACAGTTCACATAAAAACGGACAGGTGCAAATTTATTAATTTTTCTTGTAACGTTATTAAATTCTAGTATGTATTTTCTACATGTATTAACGTATAAAATTCTTAATATGTATTGCCCACGCATTACGAGTTTTTTAACGTAGGTGTTGAAGTGTGCCGAAAAAATGCAATTATATTATTCGATGGTAACGAAATCACGTATCACCTACGTATATTTCAAAATATATAGGATAATAGCGAATGGGACGCTATGAATAAAAAATACACTAAAACATGTCAAACCAGGCGCCACTAAATATTAATAGTTTCTTGTTTTTATCATGACAGTTTTAATAGGCATCGATATACGATGTTTTATTTACGTCATCGTTATATAAGTATTAGAATTCCGAGAATTTCAATGCAAACGTTTTGGTTTGTTTCTAAATATTTTATGAAGTCAGAAATCAATTTCCAATCAATGTGGTAATTTTCGAAAGCAAATAATGATGTTACAATTAATTTTTACTCCGTTCTTGTACGTTAGTGTTAACTGATTTGTTAGATATATTGCTGAATACTTTCTTCATGCTTTACTCTATTTTTTAATTCAAAGGAGAGTTTTTAAATTGAAGCGCTAAAAGTTGGCTAGCTGTTTTTGGCAAAAATTACACTAGCAATATTTGATATATTGCCATATTGTTACAACAACTAATTAACGTTTAGATAGTGTATTTTTCTGAGTGCGTTTGTATTTAATTTTGTTCTCTAAATTTGCTTTGTAATAATAAAAAGGTTGTTCTCTCTTATATAAAATCCTAACTAGCTTTAAAACTCCTACAAAAAATGCCATCCTGTAAACGAAAAATGCTATTGAGAACTGCAGGCGAATTGCTGCAGTAATAATTCATCTACTCTTCAAACATTGTGTATAAAATCATTTTTTTCTTAAATCACGCCCATAGTACCTATTAATTAGTATGGATATTTGGCAAAACGTTCAAAGGTTTCTAGCCTCGCTGTCATTACCCAAAATTTGTCACAGAATGTCTAGACAATAATAAAGAAATTAATGTCATATGTGCGAGAACATTTTAATGTGATGAGCAAAACGGACTGCAAAAAACATATGTACACTGTTGATCACATAAATAGAAATGTGGCTCAGTATCAAATACTTAATTTAGACTTGGTTTTATGTGCACATTTCTAGTTCGCAAGTTATCATTTGTTTTATTCGAACAACAATTATTTCGGCATTTCTAGTAAAAATATAACTAGGAGTTACCAACTTGTGTTACGTATCATCTGGGCGCGAGCATATTAAAAACACTATTAAATCTGAGGTAGCAAATGAATCTGCGTGGTACCTGTGGTTATGTGTTAATAACTCGACAACAAATTTATTACTAATGTTATAATGCGCGTTCAAGATCTTTCTTTGCTCGTTCTCTTCGCTATTAGCTAGTAGAAGATTAGAAAAATGATACGGCGAAGTAATTACAAGAGTGGTGCCAAAATATAGTAGCAAAATTTGAAGTTTCTGCAAAGCAACCAGTAATATTGTTGCTAATTATGCCAGTACATTGCAAGGTGTCAGCCGTCCCCTTAAGAAAGATTGCGACAATTTGTTACATATGACATGCAAATTTCATGCGTTCTAGCTAGAACCATTGTTATTGTTATCTCTCTAGATAACATTATCGAATAAATCCAGTGCTTGCAAGTACAAGGGCAGGGTTTCGCAAGAATTCCATTCGTACTCAAAAATTTCACAGCCAGGGTCGTAGTATCCTTGAACAACCATAGCCGATGGTGGAGCAACATCGTTGAAGGCAACTTTCTATTATGCTAAAGATTTCCAGCAAATAAGGAAGAATTTTGTACGCCATATCTAAATGTTGGTCAAAACTATTGTTTTGAATGTTGAGCAGTCTTTCTTAAAATACAAGGGCATTTTTTCATCACGACGAATATGATTTACCGAGACAAATGTGGAAGTCTACGTATTGCCACAAACTTTTCTCCAATCTTATTTAATTTGGCCACGTAATAACCGCTGTAAATACTACATACACTACCGCTCATAATATTATGAACATTTGCCATTTCGTGCAAAATTTGACGCTTGCTTCAAAACTTTATTTTATTCTCATCGAAAAATCCACCTCTTGATTTAATAAAACTCGTACAATTCTTTCTACCAATGTCCTCAATGTATCTTGACGAATATTGTACCATACCGTTTACAGTACCGCCCAGAGATGGGTTTTGAACATTGCAAATTCTCTTCTAATTCATCTGTCCAACTCGTCCCATAGAAGCTTTAACGGATTAAGATCCGGACTCTAGAGAGGGCAAGTTATTATTTTTAGAATTTCCTCATTCTTTGCATCGACAAGGTGGTTCTTGCATAATAACGACGTGTGGTTTGATGATCGTTATCGCGTATCAGCTCAAAATTGTTGCCTATTAAGCGCAATCCGGATGGTAGAGGCCTTTTTTCTAATATCTCGCGATAATTCTCCTTCCTCATTATTCCACCAACTTTCACAAGCTTTCACAACCTCTGTTCCACTTAATGAGAAACAACCCCATATAATAATAGGACCACCACTTTTCTTTATTGCTGGTGTAATATACTCAGAAAGCATTTTCTCGTCTTTTGAGCGCCTGACAAATGTTCTGTGGTTTTCACCAAGCGCTTCATATTTGGACTCATCAGTCCATAATACGTTTCCCCATTGTTCTATTGGTCCGTCTTATTAAATGTTAGCCCAATGGAGACGGTTTTGCTTATTCCCATGACGTAGCAACGGTTTTCGTGTAGTAATACGGCCGTGAAGATTAGCTTCTTTTAAACGACGTTTCGCTGTGCTAACCTGTTTCTAGCCCGAATAATTTCCGCTGTAATTTCAGGAATCCTTAATCGTATTTCTCTTACTAAGCAATTTTATGCATTCATCGTCGCCACTGGATGCTGCCCGAGGACGTCCTGGACGATTTTTGCTAGTAGGTGTTAAAGTTTGTACGGAAATATTGCGTACAGAATATCCTTCTTGATGTAGCGTTAACATTGTTGATCGTGTTTCAACAATAAGCGGTTTTCCGTTACGCATTTTTACCCAGGAATTATAATTATTGACTCACACAAATAACAATAAAGTAACGTAACGGTATTTAATGATAAACTAAACTGACTGTTAATGTAATTTATGCATACTTCATAAGGTAAATACCATCTCTGCAGGAACTCATTCAATTCTTAGAATTCGGGTTTCACTTGTAGTGTCATAAAATTTCTACCAGTGTATTATTTAAAATATATATACCTAATGTTTGTACTGTACCTAATTATTTCACGATTTTGAAATGTAATATTCCAGCTTCGTTATTTATGAACTTGGTTCTTTAATTAGTAAATTGTGCACATGCTTATAGCGTCATTACATGAATAAAAGTACTTATTTTTAAAATATGTGGTTAAAGTTGGGGTGTCCATTTTCTTATGAGCTTAGTGTATATTTATATTCCTCGTCTACCGCCGTCAGCATTCTCTTCGCTCAGTCGGCTATATGCTATATGTTTGTTGGTAATTATTAAAACGAATCGTATCCTCCCTCGTTAAGAGGAATTGACCAGTCTATTTATAAAACCGTAAATAAATATAACCTCTAGTAATAGTACTAGATTACTTTTTCTTAAATTGAATTTTATTTCTTTACCCTTTAGATTACATGTGGCTGCGTGCTTTTATACTTGAAACGTCTATATGGCAAAGTAGTTTATAGCACATTTTTTTTACTACGACATCATAGCTATGCTTAACATGCTTCAACCGCACAGAGTTCTATTACATAATAAGTGTCTCTTCGCGTAATTTATAATCAATACCGAAATATTTGCAACCCTTTGACTAAATTATTTTCAAACGAATAACACAGCGACAAATGTTTCCAATAATTACATTTAATTCGAGTATCTACGGTATTAGGAAACGTGTAATTTACTGCTATTACTCTTCTTCCTTAGGCTGTTCTCGATCGTATAAATATGTAAATTTGCTCCTCTTTTCTTTAATTTCCTCTGTGTTTGTAACTTAACATAACATTAATATATATGATCGGCGGTAAATTACAAAGATTTCAAATCACATAAAAAGTCGTGTTTGCCGTAAACGTAGTAAAACTCACTAAAATCGATCATAAATTAGTTTATGTGGGGAAATTAATGTATGTACATATACATATTTGACAATTAATTTATCCTTTGGCAGATCCTTTAAAATTTAAATTTATCTGTATATACAGGCTGTTTTATTTAGCAGGTTTTTATTGACATCGCCTATAGTGGAAGTACGTTATTAACGCGACGACATACATATAATTAAATGACGTCATAAATAAGCAATGCGACCACAAAAATAAGTTAAAAGTATTTTATATTAGTACATAATTATAACATAATAGTTAAAAATTAAATTAAGTTTCCATGGATAACGCAACACACTGTTTTCTAATACAAACGCTCGTTCGATCAAAGTTAAAAACGCAAAAGAAATAATTATTTACTTATTTATTATATTTCCTATATCGCAGTACTTTTACGTTGCTGTTGGCTATTTGGAAAGATATTTGATGAAACACGATGTTGTCAGTCGTCACTGCGCCGACTATTTTAAATTTTGACAGTTCCTAAAGTATCACATGCTTTCGTTGTTTCTTCGTTTACGTTAGTTTATTTAGTTCTTGTCGAATTTTTTAATTGCTTTACATCCCCAAAAGTTCTTTTTAGAACTAGTCGATGCATTGTGTTAACAGACGAAAGAAATAATCAGTTCACTGATTATATATTCATAACAACAAAAGGCCTTTGTTACCATTGACTGCTGTCAGGGAGGTAGATTATATTCTATTTCTGGATGCACAATAATAACGGCATAAAACTGTTGCATTTTAGCACGTCGCTGTTGCTGTAAATGTGAGTAACCATTAGCTTTCTGCAGCAAGAACAGAAACAAATTGAAACCAATTGTGGATATTGATGAAGCAAGCGAAGCTACTATCCGCAATGTGATTTACCAAATGTACCATAATCTTATGTTAAAATGCATTCTACATAATCAGATGTACTAATGCCAACTTATTTTAGGAGAACATATTACACGTTCATCTCTTTTATGTAAATTTAAAGAAAGAAATTTTGCTAGTTGTCATTCTGAACTAAGAAGCAAGGGACCAGACGCTAGTTGGAGAAAAGGTAATATAGAAGAGCGGCTGGCAAATGACAACATCGCATATGATCCTAGTATGTTAAAACATCAGTTATTATATCTACTTGCATTGTAAGTATTTGTTAAAGTAAGTAAGCAAGTAATAGTAGGTATGTTTTAGACAAAAGCCATCGAAGGAATATGATACCGCTGTATATTCAACTCCACTGAAAATGGGGAATTACAAAAACATACTGCAATCATCACATAGGCAGTATTAACAATTGTATGAAGATGCGGTACGAAGCAATAGCAATATAAATAAACAATATGTAAATAAGTAATCCCTTAATCTTGTCTAAACGTGTTTGTTTTCGTCTTATGTAATTTCAATTTTTACAGTTGCGAAGCAAATATTTTAATAAAGTAATGTAATTCATTGCCTATTTTTTTTATTTAGTTCGTAAATAATTTAAAATAGTACAAATAAAACATTATTTTCCTTCAGCCGAAATATACTTAGTTTTTGTTGTTTGATCCACTTTTACATATTGTCAGATGTGTTTACTAAATTTTGTAGTACTAATTATTAACATTTTCTTATTCCATAAGTAAAGTAATAGAAATTAGGTTAGACTAGTATGTTAGGTTAGGTTTGAAGGCGTTGTTTGCAATAATAACATTTTCCCGTACAATATTTTTAATACAACGGATGCAAGAAAGAATTGTATTTTAAATGTGTTAGTGCGCACTTTAAAAAGTGGGGAAACATCCTTGCCTCTAAAGTTGATTAAGAACATGGTTAAAGCTGAAAAGTCACTAAAACAATCTTATCCCCAATTACTTCATGTAACCTGTTTGCTCGATGCATGTCAACTTGTAGCTGAATTTATTAGAAATAGTTATCCAAAAGTAGATCGATTTGTGGTTTCTACCAAGAAGGTCTTTATTAAATCTCCAAAACGCATTCGTGCGTTTAAACGGGCTTGTCTGGGCATTCCCCAGTCAGCACAGCCGGTACTCACGAGATGTGAGGAACGTGACTTAGAGCTGTTTTATATTATGGGATAGTTTTACAAATTATTAAACCTTATATCTCAAATTTAAATCCGCAAGGCCAAGTAGTTTCAATAAGCTAGCGCCTGATTTCAGATACCGAAATCTATAATCAAATAGAGCAAATTGCCGAAAATTATTTAATTCTTTTAGATACTATTTCCAAATTAGAGAACATCAAGCGGTGATTACAGTAGATCACCTCAAAACCTCGGTAGGAAATCTAACAGATAGTATAGGAAGATTAACAACCGATAAATTGAGTGCGGTTCTAAATAAGAATCCTAATTTTGAAACTATAGTTGCGTATTAAAAAGAATTTAACGGAAAACCGAGAGTGCGATTAAATGCGAACGACTTTTTCAATTCGCAAACACCACATCGTTAAACGCAGAACGCTTCTTTTCTAAATACGCCAACATATTTTCACCTCTCCGTAAAAGTACGACTGCGCCAGCACTGGAAGAGATACTAATGACACAATACTATAGCGAACTTTTGAGTCACTCTAGATAGATCAACAATGCAATCAAACTAAAATAGTAAGTAATTGCATTCATTACACTACTGCGACAACACTCGTTTCTGCAGTCTTAGTCCATATGCTGCTGCAGATTTTCCGAGAGGTAAACGTATTGATATCTGTTTTTGTTATTTGTTATAAAATCATATATCTGCATTTAACTTGGAAAAATAATGAAAATTAAAATAGATTTGTTGCTACTTACATTATTTTGTTTCATATTTTGATCACTTCGAAGCACTTCATACATACACGCTATAATATATTGTTTTACATCTATAAATACATTACAATTTTTATCTGCTTTAAGTACTCTATGATATCAATGACAAAGTGTAGTTGGTATGGTACTCGATGTATATTAATAATAACAATATAGGATCAACATTAATCGATATTATATCTTCAACATGTCTCGCAATCTACCTTTCTAGATGCAAAGTATAATATTTATTAAACGAAATATGTAAAAACTATAAATAGCGGTCAATTTTAAGGTATAATATATAGCAGTAGTGTTATATCTTAACAATATGCGTAAGCGATATCCATATATAACTTATCCAGCGGTGCACCCAGCACTTGCTGGCCAATCACAGACATTCAACGTTGGATTGAAATGGAGACCAGAAGGACAATCCATTTTTACTGGCGATCCCCAAACGCACATGTAGTAGATAGTGCAGTATTTAGAGTCAGTCAGAAAATCAACGTACTCTCCGTTTAGAGGCGGACAGCTACCGACCGGGCCACCATTTTCATTAGGATCTTTTGTGGTGGTAGTTGATTGCGTTGTAGTTGTAGTGGTAGTTGTAGTGGTTGTTGTTGTTTCTTCAGGAGTGGTGGTTGTAGTTATTTCTTCAGTAGTAGTGGTTGTAGGGGTTGTTGTTGTTTCTTCAGTAGTGGTGGTTGTAGGGGTTGTTGTTGTTTCTTCAGTAGTGGTGGTTGTAGGGGTTGTTGTTGTTTCCTCAGTAGTGGAGGTTGTAGTGGAAGCCTCGCAATTAGAATTTTCTGGAAAATCACAGTAACCCAGAGCCATATTGAAGTGCAGTCCTTCAATGCAGTCAAGCACCTTGTAGACTCCACTGCTACATTCAACAAATTTGGCACAATCTAGCGGATACGAGTAAAAATGTTGCCCATCTGCGGGACATCTTTCATCGCCTATTAACAACCACAGCAAAAATGAAAAAAACTAAGTTCAAAACAATTCGATAGTTTCCTACCTGCTTCTTCTTCTAAGTTGCAGTTAACATTTTCTGGAAAATCACACCAAGATGAAGCTGGATTATAATGGAGACCGTCAATACAGTCAAGAACATGAGCTTCTCCGCGGTTGCATTCAATAAACTTAGAACAGCTTGTTGGATGCGGATAGAACGATTGGCTATTATCCGGGCATTCCATAGAAACTAGAAGCGTTGATTAGAAATGCTAACTTTGAAAATCACAAAATGCAGAATACCTTTTTCGTTGACTTCCACTATTTGCTTTTTAACATCCCTCGTCCCTGGGGAGGCTCCTTAATAAAAATATTACTTTTACTATATAGATCAGACGAGAAAAGGAAGGTTCTCATATGTAAAATTACCTGCAACGAGTCCAATTGCAGTGAAAATAATTGCAATGTTCAAACAGAACATCCTGGTGGAATTGTATGCACTTATAGAAACAACTTCTAGTTTGTGTAGCACTACACTTATACCGCTTTGTATATACGTACTAACTGTGCATTATATCATTAACCCTTTCTTGTTTCAATGCACACTTTGCAGAACTGCTCATATTGTACCATTTGCGATTTATATACAGCGGTGCTTTTTATTGAATTTGACTATCAGTTTACAAGTCGATTACAACAAGTACGCTACGTTACTGTATAATTTTGATACACAGTTGATAAGATTTTGAACAGGAATCGGAGATCGCGGTATATTTTCAGGAAATATTCTATTCAGATAACAGATTAGCATATAAATTAAAGTTGTATCAGTAGATCTACAACTTAGACGTTGATATTGACAACAAATGAGATATTTTTAGTAGTTACGGAACAAAAAATTGTTTCAATTTGTTTGCAAGCATAAATTTTGGTAATTAGTAATTAGCTGCATGTGTTATTGTGTTTCCCTTCCAATATAGATTTTCCGTACAACTGACACAAATTCTAGGTATTGCTCACGATAATCGAAACCAGATTCACTAATGACTAAGTTTCGCAGCGTGATGTACAAATTCGAAATAAAGCAAATTGAATTTGAATTATATCGGATATACTAGAAAAAGAATTAAATTAAACTGTGGTTGTTTTTATATTTCCATTATTGTACCTAATATGAAAACAGTTCCAAATAAAATTGAATCATTTTTATTTAATAAAAACTAGTTTAAAACTAGATATTCAATGGATTTTGGACTAACGTTAGAATTCAAAAATAAAATGCGTCAATGTTTATTGAAATCGGGGAAAATCTTATTACTTTTATATTTTATTCATGTATTTAATGAGTAAATCCCATACACCCTCAGGTGTAGGATTATGAACGAATACGTAATCTAGTGTCCTATAGAATTTCGCGTAACTTTCTCTTCCAAAAATCTCTATCCTGAGTTAATCATTTCTTTTGTTGGCCTTTTTTCCTTCATTCTATGGATATAGCTTAGCCAACACATCTGTCCTTCACTAATGACTAACTCCGTTGCTTTTATATTTAGTTCCGTCGTTACTACGTCACTTGTTACTTTATCTCTTTTTGTAACTTCTTCTAATCTTCTTAAGAATCTCATTTCAGTAGCTATAATTTTGCTTTTACAATCCTTCGATAAAGACCAGGATTCACTGCCGTATGTGATAAAAAGGCCGGGCAACTTTTTGGTATATTTGTTTTCTTACTTTCGTTGGTATCTTTTTTTTGCGATGTTACATTCTTCCGCTTGCTTATTGTGACTTGACTTAATGAAACAATAAAACATTAGAGAGCTTCGATAGGTATTTTAAGTATATGCGCAAATTCCGACATTCGTCGGATACTAAATTGAAGGTATATATGTTTCTTTCAACCAACATCCGCAAAGTGCAGATTTTGAGAATTGTGTGAGATAATCTGAACAAGAAGCAAGCTACTGGAAGACCATTATGTAAAACAAAATATTTCAAATCTTTATTTCATGTAAGCAGGCTTGACCCGCGCTATTGTAACAAGTTGGGCAAAGAACAAATGTACCATTCTGCCTAATTAAAAACGTAGATACATTTTACACCATAAACTGTTTTATGCAAAATTTATCACCTTTCAAATCTTGTCGGCCCAGGCAAAAGCCTGGGGCGACAAGAAAGTGGCGGGCGCCGCAAGTAAAACATACGTAAATTTATGAACTTGAGCTTCTACGATTTGACCGATTAAATTTACCTTCTACCAAGCCCTGAATTTTTTTTTCTTTAAACAGAAGTTGGTAGAATAACTTTAAAAACGCATACATTGACTTATTCTATATTGTTAGCGGCAACGCTTAAGTGTAGATTTATGTTACACCGCTGACACGCGGTTGTCAGATTAAGTTTTGACGTTTTGACAAATAACTACACATTAACGTTTGAGTTGGACAAATAACAAGTTTAGTAATAATAAGAATGGATACATTAAATGTTCAAGATGAGCTCCTTCATTTTCTATCACAACGCCACTCTTCGTTTCAAGTTATGGAAGGGATTCCCTAAATTATGTGGTGTAATTTTTTCGCGGACACTTCAGTAATTTCATCAATTGTATGAGGACGATTTGTAAATATTCTATTTTTTACGTGTGGTCCATTATATAATCCGCAACTGTCAAATCGGGAGATTCCGGTGGAACGTCTAATATCCAACTATCAAAGAATTCATGCCATTCCATCGTTTCCCTTGTCTTATACGGTATATATATAATATCCCCTGCAGAGTTCGTCGTCATGTAATGGATTTAAAAATGGTTGTAATAAATTATTACGATATCGTTCTGCATTTATGGTATCATTAAAGAATATTGGATCAATAATCCGTCTATGAGAAACAGCAAGCCATCCTCTATCCTTTGAGAGTGCCAGCCTCTTTCAATAATTTCATGTGTACTTTCGCTAGACCAGAGGCGTATTGTTTGCTTATTTATATATACTGGTAAGGAACACCATGCTTTCATTCTTATTCACAGTACCCAGAAAGCATTGGCAATAATTAAGCCAGGTTGGATGATCAATGAGTAAAAGTTCCTCGACGCAATGAAACTTGTGTGAAAATTTTTGTAGATCTTTTTTAAGGATTGCCTGGCATATCCCATATAAAAGTTGCGCTTGCTGTAAAAGCTTGGGCATGGATTTCTTAGGTGATTGAGTTAGTCGTTCCTTAACATCTGCTATATTTTCAGCTATCCGTATTGATGGTCTGCCACTACCTGGCTTTCGGAACACAGATCCTGTATCTGGAAATTTTGCCATTGATTCTCGAATAACTTACCGCAAATTACTGAAAAATTGGAAATTCTGCCCGAAATTCATCTATAGATGTTGCAAAGAGTACCATTTTGTACCATTTCTGAAGTGTGATTCGATAATGAAAACTTTGTAATTTATTGTAAACATCTTTGTGTCAATAAATCAATATCGTACACATAACAAATATATTTTATTTGTCATTGCCAATTCACTACTCACTGCCAACAAGATATTTCGAAGAAATAATTTCATGGGTTCCTAGAAGGTAAATTTATATGATCATATATTTTACTTTCTACTCATTAGCAGTAAACGAAAAACGAGGTGATAAATTCATCGAGATAGAGAAAGCTATCATAATTAGTAGAGGCTATAGATGGATTGTAAAACGGGATATGCAGTTCAAGTGGAGGAAAATCGCGAAAATAGAGTCATTTACCAAAGGACGAACAAAGCGTTGAACCAATTATGCACCTGGTGATTTAAGTTAACTATTAGTGTGAGAAAAATAACAAAATACTGTTTCTTTTTTTAGTTGAACACCCTACACTTTTCTCAGGATTTTATGCGGTTGAAATATAAAATCATGAGTACGCCACTGGTCTAAGATAAATAATTTGAAGGCTACGTGTTATGGACACGAAATTTTATTACTAAATAAATTAAGTTGCTCTATTTCTGTGTGGATTTCCATGGTTGTTGTCATTCAAACATTTATCTTACTTAGTATGTATAACCTCATTTTAAGAAGTGACATCATGGTGAAAGCATGTACTGTATGTTGAAAAAAAAGAGCTAGGGGATATTATCCTGAACGGTAACAGTTACACTCATGTTAATACTGCAAAATTTTATTACTAATTTCAAGTCTACAAGGACGACGACTTAAAGAATTCCATTATGGTTCAGCAAACGAAGACTATTATTGGTACTTACTTTAAAGTATATTGAGACCACTTGATTAGAGCTGATAGAATAGAAGGTAAATTTTGAGCGATAAATGCAAATATTCTTAAGACAGCACGAGCATGTATGTCAAACGCTTTCTCTGGAGGGCGCATCTACCTAGCTACAGCTTTATCACTAGTTTCCAGATTCTTGCGAGGATTTTTTTTTTTGACATAACCACATTTCCCGAAGTACGTGTTGAATTTAACATGAAATGCGAGTTAATCGAGTCCAGAACGCGTAGTACTACTTTGGGTAACGGTAGAAAAACACTTAGAAACTGCTAATTTTGTTGTCAGGTAAAAGTTATATTTTTCGCAATTTAATTGTTAACTTGTTGCATCGACTTTATACCGTAAGCCTTCATCCTCTAAAGCTATTTAAATCACATCAAGCTTAAACAAACGTCTAATAAGAGGAATAAGAAAGAAAACAAAAACGATACTGCATATGCGATTCACCTGATGAAACGAGCTAGTGTGCAGGTAATAGAAATTGCGCTTTACTCGATTAAAAAAATGATGAATTACTTCAGAAATGCGTTGTTTAATTATATTCTATCTATTAATACGTTTTACTATTTTATTTCGTAACACTATATAACTCAGGACAAGCTGCATAAGACATTAATCATAAAAATTAATGCTGACATGGTATGATAAATGACTAAACGATTAAAATGTTGCTGTATTGAAGATCTGCAGTTTTATCCGGTTGCACTTTACGTAACATTTCTATCAGAAATTTGTGGTTTCTAGTACTATAAGAAAATTATGATGCAGGTGCCTTAAGCCCCATGTTGAGGACTTACCATTTTATTTGACTAAAATATAGTTATGTTACATCTGTATTATAACACATATACAACAACATTCATATACGTCAAGCTAATAACGTGCATGCAACTGCTAAATATTAAAAATAACTTCATCTGAGCAATGACGAAACACAATCTTTTTGTCCAAGGGTCCGATTATGTTCGGAAACCTCGCCGGAGAAACGGATAATTCGACATTACTGCTCCAGATGCTCAATCCCATCTGTCTCTAAGTCTGTCACTACAGTATGGAATAATGCCTGAAGCACCGAAACCTCAATCAGAGGAGACTTGTTCGTTTAAAAATAGTTATCCAATTAGGTGAACGATCATCCTGTCCGACAGAGAGGTATGATTGCTATGAGGCAACTAGTACCATTCGCACTAATGGTGCGCCCGTCACACAAAACCTTAATCTTTTTCAGTGTACATTTATGTACGATATAGAAAACCGCACATTATTGTTTCTTTTTATATACCCTACGAAAAACGAAGATAGTTCTCTTTAATAAATTTTACTTATACACATACCTCCTGAGTTTTATTTGTGAAGTCACTGAACAAACTAGTGTGTAACCGCAGGTACTATGTACTCTGAAGTCAAGAGAACGTAATACCCCAGTTAAAAAAAACAACATTATTGTTCTGCGATTGGTGCTTGTCGCTGTTTTATATAATGCACATATCTGTGTAAAGTTTCAAAGTAATTATTAAAAACTGATTCAAAACAGACATGAAATTATTTAGGGAGAGGATGATATTTTTTTAATATAGTAGCTGAAACAAATGAATTAAAAATTGAAAATGATCTCGATACCAACTAATGTATCTATAGTTATTGTATTATTGATTTTGCATTCGTACAAAAATTATATGCAACCAGCGAAACTTACACAATATACACTACAGTTCATATCAGTTCGGATACCCAGAAAACGTTGTAAACTCTACTAAATGATAATATAATTGTTTTTATATGTAAGCAACATTTATATTAGGTCCTTTATGAAGTTCATTATTTATTAATTGTACAGATAAACTCCCAGAAATATCGATTAGAGAATAATTAAAAACCTAATATATTTTATGATCCGCAATTTATTTTTGGGACAATATTGCGGGTAACAAATTTATAACACTTTTTGGGGTGGAAGCAAGCCACTCTAAAGTGTATTGTATATTGATAAATGCTTTAGTTTCTAAATAAAATTGCTTGTCCGAGCGCTAGTGTTAAGTGCGTATCTTTTTGTGTGAATCTGATTAAAGTTATTAAAATGCCGAGAGGAAAACCGACAAGTTTAGAAAAGCGCTCTGTAATCGTTGCTTTTCATCAAGAAGGTTATTCGGTGTGTCAAAATTCCGAAGAAATACATGTTAATAAATCGACTGTTAGCGATAGCATTCGGAGACATCAACGCACGGGCAGTTTAAGAGAACCGGTACGTTCACGTCGTAAGAGAATAACAACTCCCGCCGATGATTAGTCTATAAAATTGCTGCAAGCGAAATAGGAGACCGACAGCACCAGAAATCGCCGCCGAAATGAATCGCAGCCGCGCAAGAAGAATTTCTGTTGCTACAGTGAAAAGAAGATTAAAAGCTGCAAATCTTCACGGTCGCATTGCAAAAGAAAAAACCTCTACTTCGACGGGGAAACAGGCAAAAACGGCTACAGAGAGCAGAAACGCATAAAAATTAAAGAGGGGATAATTGGAAAAGGGTACTATGGACTGATGAATCAAAGTTTGAGGTGTTCGGACAATCAAGGCGCGTTTTTGTAAGAAGAGCGAAATGCCAAAGAATATTGCAGGATTGTATAGTACCAACTGTCAAGCAAGGAAGAAGTTCTGTGGTTGTTTGGGGTTGTTTTTCCTATGCCAGAGAGACTTGAAGCGAATGGATGGTATTTTGCAAAAAGAGGGTTATGTAGGAATACTGTAAGAAAATGCAGTACCATCAGGGCAACGTTTAATCGACGAAAGTTTTATATGTAAAAATTTCTTAAATGAAGCCGAAGATAATGGCGCTTTAAAAATAATGACATGGCCGCCGCAAAACCCCGATCTAAACCCCATTGAGCTGTTATCGGATGCATTGGACAGGAGGGGCCAAAAAGTGTGCCCTACCTCCGTAGACCACCTGTGGAATACTTTACAAAAGGAATAGACTAATATACCAAATAGAGTCATTGAAAAACTAGTGGAGCGGATACCTCAGATTATGAAAGCTGTTCTCTGCGCAAAAGGTTGGTTCTTGGATAAACGGAATGTTTAAGAAGTTTTTGTTAATTTTTCGTCAGAATTATTTGTTTTAGTGTTATACTTTAATTTTTAATTTTATACTTTAAGTTTTGGAAAAATGAATGAATATTTTCTCGTTTCTTTTTTTTTAAGTTATTGCGTGTTCAAACAAATATGAACGGTAGTGCACATGCTTTTGAGAACTTTGAATATTTTCTAAATAGTAGTCGTTACTAAATCGCTCTTTAAATACATGGAACGTCATAACTACTGCATATTGTTGTAGACTGAGAGCAGCAAGCTGTTAAATTTTAGAGAAATTAATAAGAATTTATAATTTTCTGAGTGATGGATTATAGTTCAATGGGGATGTAAAGTAAACCGAATGGTATACACATATTTACGTAATTACCACTGGTTCACTATCTAATAAATCACTTTTTACTATATTTAGATCAAAACAATCGTTTGTTAAAATCTGAAGTGTACATTCGTTTATTATAGATATATTCTAAAAACCAGCTTCAAGACCTTGTGATCAAATCGCCTACAGGAAGCGATGTAGACGATGTAAACGTTAACTATGTATTGCCACTGACATGTATGTTGTTTACAAAATCGCTGGTAAATAAATCAAGACACCCACCGTAAATTTCTAATTTCATTCATTGACGAATGGCGTTCAGAAAAATAAAACGTCGAAATGTTAAATGGTACGCTAGATATAGATCATAATCCTGATATTGCCGAACATGTTTAGAAAACGAACCTTATTGACTGGTAGTTACAATTTCTGATGATATATTTAGTGCTCGCATAAATCACGTTCTTGGCTGGCGTCACAAATCACTGGATCGTGAGTTTGGAGCGAAAACTAGAAACGGTTGGTACTGTACTTTGTGTGTTTGTTCGATTAATTTAATTGCTGGGCATCGTATTTCATTTAAATATGTAAACGCGATAATAAATCTCTTACGTTTTCTCCATGCCATTTGCCTTAATAAACATTTCTACATAAAAAGTACAGATATTTGAACAGATCATCTGTTCGTAATTATCTATCATTTTGGAAGTAGTGGATGTAAATATGTATACATGCTGAATATAATAACAAAATGTAAAAGTCATTTTAAACCACATTAGTAATTTCAGTCATAAGTCTTTTAACGGCAGCATAGCTTTAAACACATTTTTTCCATTGTATTAATATAATTTCTCTACAATTGCACCACATTTAATGTACATATGTTCAAAATTTATCGCTTACTACTGAACTACACTGAAAACGGATGTATAAAGCTACAACAATTTTCTATTAAATTTTGCTGTAAAACAGATATACGAGAATTGTCCGTAAAATAAGGTTCTCAATAATTTTTCACAATGAAAAACATGTTTATTGGTATTGAATAATACATTTTTGGAAAGCTTAGACTTTCTCCTATTTTTAGACATAACCGCCGTTGAGATCGGTGCATTTTTGGATACCGTCTACCATCGTCTTTATGCCTGAATCGTATAGCTATCCCGCCGCGCTGCGAAGGTAGCTTAAAACATTTTCTTTCAGCTCCTCTCCGATCCTGAAATGCGTCCTACCCAAGAGTTTCTTTACTTCAGGAAAGAGATGGTAGTCACCTGCGTCTGGGTTGTAGGGTGGATGTGTTACGGTATGCCATCCAAATCTTTTGAGGAGATTGGTTGTTACACGGGCGATGTGTGGACGAGCGTTGTCCTGATGGATACGCACTCCCTTTTTGAGTATGCCTCTCCTCTTGTTCTGAGTCGCACGGCGAAGGCTGTCCAATGTCTCACAGTAGCGATTTGCATCGATTACTGTACCAGCAAGCATGAATTCGCATACCCCATAACCCCTTTCTGTCCTAAATCATGCTCACCAGCACTTTGCAGGCAGAAAGTGTTTGCTTAAACTTTTGCGAATTTGGATGTTTCCACGGACGGGATTGTTGTTTCTTTTCCGTTGCAGTGTAGTGGACGCAGGTCTCATTCCCAGCGACAATAGAGTTCAAGAACTTCTCGCCACTGGTTTCGTAGGCCTGAAGAAATTCGTGGGTCGCTTCAACACGTTGCACAAACCTTGGCATGCCCTAAATGGTCTGTCAGAATTTTGTCGATGTAGGTCTTTGCTGACATCAGGGATCATCTCGTAGAGGACCCGAGCCGTCATCCTTCGATTTTTCAGCACTGCTTCTTCCACCTTCGCAATTGTTTCAACCGAAACCGATGGCCGTCCAGAATGTTGTTCGTCATGGACATCTAAACGTCCGACTTTGAATTATCTGCATCTCTTATTCATTTTGTTCGTAAGCCTCACACAGTTGGGAACGAATGTCCACATGGTGTAGTGTGTTAGAAAACAAAAGACGGATCACGAAGCGTAATTCGCACTTGGCTGGAGAAGCGTATGGGTGCTCTATCTCTAATGGCTGCCAAGCCAAGGCTTAGCGTCGCAGACAGTTCGCTGGGATGGTGACTGAGAGAAGGAGAACCCAGCCACACGCCAGTGTCGCCAGATCTAGCGTAACAACGTTTCTCACTGCTGCTGCGCCTTGGGAACTTTATTTTATGGAAAACCCTTGTAACAACATGATTATTAAGTTTGAGCATTTGTGTGTTTTCACGTTACATAGTTAAACTTGACCGCATAATTTTAATCTTAAAAGCAAATAATAACATTAATGCTATGACTGCGGAGACTGCAAAGATCTAAAGAAAAATACTATAATAACGTATTTAACTTGTTTGTTCTATCGAGCACCATTAAAGCGATTAATCAAAAAATATTGTTTTTCAGAAATTGTTATTTAATCAAAGCTACTAAACAGTATTTATAGAGTGGCTAATTCTCGCCGCATCATCAATTGTACAGTTGTAAAATTATAATTTATTTTTTATACTCGGAAAATAACTAGTTCAGTATTAAATAACTAATACCATCACTCTAAAAGCTACAACTTCCAGTTAACAGTGCACAAACTAAATGCTATTATAACATCCATTTCTACGTAGTCTCAAACTAAATTTTATAGTTTCTACTCCGCGCATAATTACCAAACTTTACTAACTTGTGGGCAAATAAGCCGCTTGCTGGCAATATTTCATTTTCCAATTTGTTAAATAACTATTTCATCGTATTGAATATGAACTTAACGGGAAGCTGGTACCGCTTTTCCGGTAATTAACGAATTCAATGCCTTCTTCCTCTCGTTGTCTTTTTCTTTTACGAACTGTACCGAAACTAATCGCTGCCACTATGGAATTTTCCGTCAGAAGTTTACGAAATTCGATACACGATCTGATTTAAATATTTGCATCTTATTTTCTAAACCGTGTCTCAGTTATAACATATTACGTACCTAATTCTTCTACTTCTGGTAGAAAACTGGTTTCATTATTACTAAAAACCTGTCGCCAAATTTCTTTTGAGCATTGTAATCAAATTTAAATATTGTAGGGGATCTCGAAAATTAAGAGAAGAAGAATAGTTTTTCCTTAATTAACGAAATTTGAATTATGATACTCAGTCAGTATTCTTCAAGCTTTTATGGATACTATTGCCAACACGCAATCAGGATTATAAACCAATACATAAAATTGTTAATCGTCTATCAAATGTATTTTTTTTCTGATCCAGAGTGAAAATCTAATTCAATTTTCGTAGTTTTTAAAGGGAAAATATTCCCTGATATTAAAGAACTGTTCATGTCCAAATTTAGAGCTACATCGGCGTTAGTATTTGATATGCATTTGGCAACCATGTTGCTGCTTATAAAATTTATTCAAAAGAAAATTTCAATGGTTAACGCTAAATCATGAAATTCTAGTGTAACATGTTGTTGGTGATGCTAATTGTTGCTGAATAAAAGATGATGTATATTCCTCCAGCAAAATGGTGTACCACCTTATAATACAGACCTAGCCCCGAAATTGTTGAACAATTGCTTTGGGAAGGAGCCAACGAACCAATCACCATACTCGCCTGATTTAATGTCAGTCAACTTTCTTCTTTAGGATATTAAAACAATTTACATAAAGATAGTTATAATTAGAGACCGGATTATATGGAAAGTGCATATATTTTAGTTTTTGCATATTTTAAATTATAGTTATATGTAGACGTATTACACTAATTGAAGTTAATTAGCGCTAATTAGTGATTGCATATTTAGGCACTTCTATCCATATTTTTACAAAAGTTGCATATATTGCATACTTAGGCTTTTTCTTATCCTTTCTATTAGTAAAAATTCCTAGTAATTCCTAATGTAGATCGACAACGGACAATTGTCAGAATGATAAATCTTTTACATTGGTTTCTCTTATACTTTTTCCAAGAACTACACGTGCTTAATTTCGCCTAGCAGAAGAGATGTGGTAAATACGTTTTATTATTATTAATTCCCAAATAAACTATTCATTCATTGAATATCTTTGAGCAAAACAGCGTGTAATTGTGTTACGTTTTTAAATACTGTGCGTACATACAATGAGTATAGCGACCAAACTTCTGTATGGATTAAGCTCTATCCTGAACTGATAAAGGATGGCGACAAAATATTTTATCTGGTAAACTGGTAAGTTTAATTTTACTAAAAGCTTTACAATTGTTTTTAAATTCATTAACTTTTGATATAAAATGACAATTATTGCTGTTGTTGGTGTCTTGTGAGAGAAAATATCTGACTGATCAACACGCTAAAACTCCATCACATATTGGAAAATGTGAAAAACTAAAGCGATTCGCATGTGTGCAGCAATCTATATACCAATGTGTAGCATCAACTTCACGTAACTCGGAACAAGGAGAATATAATACGGATCTGTGTAACGCATTAATTTCGTCTAACATACCATTAGCAAGATTAAACAATGTTAATTTGAAATCATTTCTGCAAAAATACATTATTTTGCAAACATAATATACCTGACGAAAGTACCTTACGAAAAAATTATGTCACATCTTGTTACAAGCAAACAATGGCGGACCTTCAACAATTGGTAGGGAATAATTTTGTTTATATCATAGTAAATAAAAGTGGCCGTTATATTGCCCATTTGTTGATAGGAATTTTTCATGAAGATATTGTAGGTAAATCATATTTAATTTATTGTAAAGAACTTCAAAAAACAAATAATATGACAATTGCCCAATTCATTCAAGAAAGTTTATTAAATTCCTTTTTACCTGGAAGTATACCTTGTGAAAAAAATTTATTAATGTTGTCCGACGCCGCACCATACATGATAAAAGACGCGCAAAATTAATAGTAACATTATTCATACCACTTGTTTAGCTCATGGGTTCAATCGTGTAGCTGAAGATATTAGGAATCAGTTTCCTTTGATTAATGATTTAATTAGCAATGTCAAAAGAAGTATTTTTAAAAGCACCTTTACGAATCCAATTTTATAAGGAGCGACTTCCCGGTGTTAAGTTGCCTCCTGAACCGATTATGGTTGGACGCTGCAATTTTTTACGCCGATAATTTTGAAGGAATAAAAAATGTAATTCTAGAAATCACTGCTGACTGCATTGCTCTAGAAAACTGTAGAAAGATAGTAACATCAACAGAATTGTTACAAAACCCTTGGTATATTAAGTCAAATTACAGCTTTGTTTCAAGTTTCATTCGTAAACTAGAAACGGAAGAGATGTCGCTCTCGGAATCAGTCGAAATAGTAGAGGAATTTGATATGCTATGTAAGCACGTTAAGGGTACAATAATTAATTCTATATACGATAAATTTGAAAAAGTGATAAATAAAAATGCTAACTTAGACAAAGTTTTACCAGGTATAGACGTTAATTCGAAAACTTAATGTAAATAATTATATATTATTTTCAAATTGTCTTGTTTTTGTAGTTGCTATCTCTAGTTTGCGAAAAGTGATAGAAAATGATTATCTTCCATAAATAAATGTATACCTCTTTAAAGGAAATTCTATTTAAAGCATTATAATTACAATATACACAAAATTTCTGCACATCAGCTTTTTGTAATTTTCAAAATCTACTACGTCTTTTTAATCTGAAATATAAGAAGCAGATTATATATCGTAAATCAGATGGCATCTGCCTACACTGAATGAACCGTACAACATAGTCCTTGAAGAACATGAATTTCTAATAAAATCCGTATTTGAACTATGAAATAGACATGTTATAGATTTCTGCAAAAAGACAAAAGACAAAAAAGACACAAAGGTATCTAAATGCCCTAAAATTAATTTTTCTGCCTTTTTATAAATAATGAAGCAATTGCTTTATAACTAAAAGCGAAAAAAATGAACTTTCACATTTAGATTTTATCATTCATTGCGTAAAAATAGAGAGATCAGGGTAGACGAATCGTATTTTCGTATTTGCCTGCTCTAATCATGTATATGCCTTCCAAATTCGTTAAGAAAGGTATGAGGAGGGATGACTCTGTGCAGGTTCTGGCAACATTTAGCGTTGGGCGATATATTTATTGGTTCTTTAACTTGTACAGACGAAATTCAAGTTATTCGCTGTATTCGATTCCACATAAATGCTTAAACACGTCAACGCGGGTTCGCAGGAGCGAGAGCAATAACGGAAATGAAACAAATCGAAAAACTTCATTTTCTACTTTACGTTTCCACAAAGATATATGTTAGCGCTAACATATATGTCATCACCATCGACGCGAAGTGGAAAACCAGAAAATGATGCTCGTTTCTTTCCACGGAACAAATTTAAGATCGTTTAGTATATAAAATGAAGTCTTAGTTTACTTTTTTTATACAGTTAGTCGCTTGCTGAGCAGTTTTCTACATGTAAATGTACCCTATTACAGTAATGCTACTGTCTAAATATCATTATGGCTCAATATGCTAGTATCAGTACTCCATCGCAGGTATGGCTGCATTGCTGTTTTTCATAGCGTGTTGTGTACAGGAGACTCAACGAGTTGTTAGGCAACAGTAACAAAACCTGGATTAATAGGAAAGGACCGTGCAATGACAGGTACAAATGACATCATTTTCAATGTTTCCAGTATTGTGTAACCTCGTAACATTCAGGTACATTAGACATATCTTATACATACTTCTGGATATCCATAATAACGTGTACTCTGCAATAAATGACCGTCTGTCTATATTTGAGTATATAATGGGTGAAGTGATATTTTAATAACAAGAAGGGTAAGATGGATTCCCAGAAACACCCTTTTGCACTATTAATTTTTTTGACTGCACTGGTAGCATTTCTATATCTACATGGGATGTTTCTTCTTTAAAAAAAAATGTGTTAAGAATGGGGTCCCCTCTATTGTTTCTAACGTTCTTCACTCAATTTTTTATGCAAATTAGGAAACATTACAACATTTTAAAGAAGAACCGATTTGTCACTTAGACCTAACGAAAGCCGATACTTGTGTATTATTTAAGGAATAGTTGGGGAAACAATCGAGTAAACTTGTGACAAAAACCATTGTATCTTTCATGAAGTCTACGAAGCACCATTTCACCTATAACCGATCAAATATCTTAATTATTAAAAAATGTATCTAAAGAATTTATTGTTGGTCACACCTACTGATGTAATGGTTACTTATCAAGCAGTAGTGGTTAGTAAATGTAGAAGAAAAGGTGATAATGTAGCCTCCCAATTTGTTTATAAGAAACAAAAACGATATGCGTCTTTTTGAAATTTAATAATACAGGTAGCTCATGTCTCCACTTAATTAACGTTAATTATTTTGTTCTCAATTGAATCAAACATCATTTGTTTTGAAAAAAAATATGGATTTTTCAAGAATACTCCATTACAAAATAATGAGATCACGGGTGGGTAATAAATATACTTATAGGTATCTGAAAATAAACTAATTCAAAAATCAACGTCGCTCTCTGCACAGTCTCGATAATGTTGCGCTGTACTTCGTGCCGTCCCTCGCGAATATTTCATGATTTTCGCGATGTTAGAAATGCTCTTCTTTTACGAACTTAGCACAACTATCTGATCACGTTCAATTTATGTTAGTTCTAGCAATTTGGGCATTCTTTGATACTGTTAACTATTTTTAACAATTAATAAAGGTTAAATTAAATTCTGAAATTAAGAATGTTTAAACATTAAATGAACTTAAAGATGAATCAATAACTATATCTACATATACTTTGCTTTAAACAATAGAATGTAATCGTTTACTAACATTAAAAAAAAGATGGAATGACTAATGAAGATTCGCGTAGTTGTTTCATGACCAACATCATTAATAAAATTGTTAAAATTTTTAAGTTTTTTAAGGAGATCCCCAGGAGGAACTAACTGATAATTTACAGTAATTCCAAAAATTTCTCCAGTGAAATAAAAATAAATATTGAGCATCATCCATCACAATTATCAGATTTAATCATAATTCGCGTCAATCAAATTCTCAAGAGTGCATTATAATGTTTCTCCAAAGTAATCCCAAACTGCACACAAGATAATCGAAATTTTGATTTTTTTAATTAACTTTCCGCTTACTGAAGTAGCATCGTAACGCGAACGGAAAACATATATTAATTACCGTCTCTACATTGTGATGAAGTTCCTGGAAATAGTAATCACGACTGATCATGTGTTGATAAGACCGCATTTTGTTATAGATGGATATCAGCCTGTATAAATTAGAAAATTAATTTTTTTAATAGAATTTTTGTTTGTAAATTTAAAATGCACCGTTTGGCGGTCTACTTAAACACATGGCTGAACAAATTAAGAAATAGCTGCTCTAGTAAACATATCTAAAACAAGCGCAGTACATTTTTTAATCAATGTGATACTTTTAATCGTTCAAAATACCACTGATATTGATACTAAATTTGTAATAAAGGGTATGTACAATGTCAAGGGCTTAGCAAGTACATGCATATCTTTAAAAAAACTTTTCAATTAATTAGCACATTTTTTTATACTAATTAAACAGTCTGCAACTGTAGTTACAACTGAATAAGAATTGGGAATTAAATTAAATACCATATTAAATTTGCCTACCATAGGTAACGAGTTATGCCTTACATCTATAATTTCAAATTAACTTTAAGTCATTACTTATTATTGCACATTTATTTTTTGTCTTTGAGTTATTTGCTACTGACAGCATTTGTTTACCCGAATTCTTTTATTTGGCTTTTAAAGAAAATAATATTTATTTGCCTTTGTATTCTTTTACTTATAATAATATGCGTTGCAGATACTTAAATTTTAAATCATTACTTACTACTCTTACTGAAATAGAAAACATTATTTTGACAAATACACTAGGGTGACAGAATAAAATAGACACCAGGTAAAGCGGTATAAATATGTAAACAGCTAAATTCTAAGAACGAATTAAGAACTTTCTCTTGTCATTAGGGTAGGGGTAGATATTAGCGACTTCACCCGGGGTCGCATCGTTGGCCAGAGTGAACGCGGCGCTTCGCAACGTGAAATAAGTAAATTTTTAAATATTCCGTTGTCCACAGTTAACCGTGTGATTACACAATTTAAACGCAAGGAAAAAGTAACAGTGGAGCCGAGACCAGATCGTGCCGGACCTTCTAAAAGAAGTAAAAGGGTGCTTGTGCGCGAAGTGTTAAAAGAACCACGAAAAAGTACAGCTGAGTTCGCGGCAACTTTACAGAAAACTCAGCGCACCGTTCTGCGAAATCGAAATGCGACCGAAGAGTTTTGGCGCTCTGTCATTTTTTCAGACGAAAGCAGGTACTGCCAATTCAGTGATAGTGGTCGTACATGGGTATGGAGACGTTCGTCACAGCAACTGGACGACAAATTTTCAAAATCATACGGTGAAATACGGCGGTGTGAACATCATGGGGCGCGATATGGTATGGTGGAAGATCGCAGTAATCTGCGACGGAAATATAAATGCGGCAAAATATATCCAAATATTAACAGAAGGACTACTACCGATATTCGACAACGCCATTTTATCTAAAGAAGACGCCACTTTTATGGAAGATGGAGCACTCTGCCACAAAGCAAGAACAACAACCACATGGAAAGAGGAACAGGGGATTCGGATTTTACCATGGCCAGACCAATCACCAGATGTGAATCCGATAGAGAATGTTTGGCACATAATCCAGACAAGTATGGCGAAACGACCCCGAAAAGCCAGCAATAAGGAAGAACTTGTGGCAGCTGTTACAGAAGACACCATTAATCATTTAATAGATTCTATGCCACGACGACTCGAAGCACGCAAGTAAAGGTGGATCGACAAAATATTAGTCTAATTCAAAAATTTTAAAATATTTTGTATATATAACGAGAATAGAATCTTTTTTTTAATTAGTAGGTGTCTATTTTATTCTGTCACCCTAGTGTAGTTAAGAACGTTTCACTATTATAGTTGATCATGGTTAGACCTAGATATTTTCTAAAATATTCTTTATATTAATGATTGCAATTACTGAAATTGTAGTTTAAATTATACCATTGTTAGCATTAAACAATGCTGTTTTTATTTGTGGTAATAGACTTAATTTTCAATTTGAGTATTACATAGCGCTTCTAATTTAATCGCTCTGCATTCTTCAAAAATTTTAAATACACTCTACCTGATTTTGTTTGTATATCATCTAATGTTGTTTCGCTTTATTGACTTATGTGTCAGTTTAAATCACAAACAACTTGATCATGCCACTAACGGCTCAGCTATTTTATTTGGTCTAGTACTATTATATGGCGATCCGGATGTTAGCTGCGCTCTAATGCATTTTCCTGAAATTCCTAATTACGAATTAGTTGAATGTCATCTGATGATAAATAATAAATTTCTTGTACGTACCAACGTTAAATTTTTTCCGTAAGAGGTTTGCCCCGATACCGAAAGGACGTAGGTTCAAATCCTACCGAGACCGACATTTTTTTCAGAAAAATTTAGGGTTGATGTTTACAAGAAAATTATAATTTATCATTACGAAAATCGACAGGACTGGATGGGGGTTCAAATCACTCTTAATCTCAGCAGACACAATATTATTAAAGGCAAGTTATTATTTAAATGAATATTAATATGAATCTTTCATCTGTATTAGCATTAATATTAATATTCATTTAATTAACAAAAGCTTTCTTCTTTAGATATTGAAACATTTATTATATTAAAGGTGATTTGAACTCTCATTTCGTCTCGTAGTGATGGTGTAGTGGACAGCACGTTCTGCCGGAGAGACGTCGTCGGTTTAAATCTTACCGAGACTAATTATTTTTCAGAAATAAAACGTTGCTAGAATGCAAGAAAATCGTAATTCTATCAATTACTAACGTCAACGAGAATTTCATATTAATATTAATAGTAATATTTATCTAATCGTTGTAGTTCTCTCCATAAGGTCCAGTTTCAACTAGCACAGAGGTTTTATTTGCTTGAATTATGGTGTTTCCTCATATTATGTAAGCTAGCAACATTAGCCTTAAAGTACTGTATGCGACCAATACTATAACTACTGTTCATCCTTTTCAATTTATTTATTATTTTATTTAGTATTCCATCTAAGTATGAGGGTGCGGACAATGCCACTAAGTATTGTTAAATAATTCTGTATTTCTGGCTTCCTAAAGTAAAACTATTGTTACTCCTACACCCTAACTTGCTTTTCCTGCTTCACCTAAAGATATCTCTTCAAAGTCTTCTGTATGAGTTAGAATTTTGCTCTTACCACGGCTATTCCACTGGTGAACTGTTTCAGATAATATGTATGTACTACGTATTATTGCTTTTTACTTCAAATTATATCGGCTTATGAGATACTGCCGTTAAATTTTGTAGTTATATTCAAGTTTGGATATTTATTTCTTATTCAATTTTACAACGTGTTTTGAATTACTTTTAATTTCATTTTGATATCACACATAAGCGTATTGTGTAATAGAATCACCTCCGATAATAGAATTCGTCCCAATATGCAAATATATTTTATATAATATCGAAGATTTTTGGAAACATTACAACATTTAAATAATTTTTAGTTAAATAATGTATGCAGTTTTATTTAACAGGAAAAACCATCAATATTTTCGACTTCTGTGTCCCAAAATATGCTTATTCTGTATTTTCAGTCTGTATCGGCGATAACGAAAAGAATTGTTCCCGTACCGAATTTTCAAAATTATGTAGTATGCACAAATTAACTTTGAAAGAATTATCTTTTAATGAATTATCAAAAAGAATTGACTAGTATTCCGATAATTTTAGTAATAAGTTGTTTTAGTTCATCCCTTTTTATCTATGCCCAAAAGTATATCGCTATTACAAGGCAGATACTGGCTGTACGGCTGGTACTATAGTGTATATTTACCCCCTTTTGTGTCGTTGCTATTGTTCGGATATACAGACACATATATATCGTATACATACGTGGAGGAAAAATTATTAAACAGGGAAATGCTACGTGTGTGGCATTTTTAAAATTGTGTTTCGTAACGGTGCTAAGTTTGAAATGTAATTTATGTCTAAGGCCGGTTAGGTTTAATGGTACAAATTAGTGCAGTCACCTACTCAATACGCCGTATATAAATTTGTTCAATATTTATGTTAGTACATGTTCTGTGGTGGCATCATCATTAAGCACTTGATCATCACCACTCGTCTGCTTGAGAGTAGTAATTTGATAATTATCAGATACGTAAGGTCTTATTATAGTTTATATAGATATCTATCTAATTAGAAATGAAATGGACTAATACCTATAACATTTGGTACCGTGACATCTGAATTTCATTACTGCAGCGTAAATATTAAATGTCATCCAAGGTACATAAGCTACAGTTAATTTCTTTCTATATGAACAAAACAACGAATTCTCATTTATCAGTTCACAGCGCAGCGTTTTCAGAACTGTTTCAAAATGTTAAATTTTTGAAATCTTATTTACTGAATATTGTATGAATTAATACACTAATTAACATTAACATGTTTACAGATCTGCATGTATATTTCTCTACAAGTAAATGTAGAGTAGATTTGTAAACATACAGTTAAAGTGAAAATCATCCACCTAGTAGCAGACGCACATTTTCTGTTATTATTCATTACATAACCATGGGTGACAAACTAGGTTCTCTAATTTTGTAGGACAGAACATACACTACATAAATACATACAAACATTGTACTTTCAGTGCAAGTTGCGAAACAACAATGAACACGTATTCGAGGAAAGTGACGTATAACCGCTTAAAGTCAGTCATCCAGCTCTCATGCGTTAATATTTTCCTGTGCATGTAGATATTTCAAAAATATCTATGTAATGGAATCGAGGAAAGGAGAACCTATTTGTGATATTCAACGTTTGATAGTGAAACTGCAGAAAGATGGGAAATCGCCAACATTGTAGGCGAAAGTCATACAACAGTTTAGTGTATATTAAAAAGATGGACTGACGTTGGATAAGGAATATCCAACAAACTCAGAGTTTATCCGAAACAAATTCTTATTGAAGCGGACGAACGTTGGATTTTAAAAGAAATAAACTAGCGAACAGAATAGAACAATACATGTGGAAGAAAATTCATCGCTAAATATTAGACGAGTATTGCGGAAAACTGGATTGCATGAACGTATCGATAGAAAGAAGACGTATATCAGCGACAAAAATAGGAAAGCAAGAGTCGAATTCGCAGACGAGTATATAGGAAAGGGTATCACATTCTGGGAATAAGTTTCATATACAGACGAAACAAAAATAAATTTCTTTGAATCGGATGGGGGAGTAAATGTATGGCGTAAATCGAATGAAGAACGAAAATCAAAGAATTTGACATCAACCATAAAACACGGAGGAAGATCGCTAATGTTGTGGGATTGCATATCGGCGGCAGGTGCCGGATATATTCATTTTATTGAAGGCTCCATGGACAAATGGCACTATTTAGACATATTAAAAAAAACATGTCAAACGAAGTACAGAAAAAATATTTTTTATCAGGATAATAATCTTAAGGATAAGTTCGATGTTGTAAGAGAATGGCTACCTTAGAACTGTCCAAAAGTTCTTCAAACTCCACCACAATCACCGGCTTGAATGTAATAAAGCACCTATGGCAAGAATTAAAATTTAGACTGAAAATGCATAACTATTTCAAATAAGAAACAACTCAACTATACAATTAAAGAATGTGATAAAAAAGACACCCTCAAGTAAAAAAAGAAATGGATGGCCTACTAAATATTAAATACTGTTATTAATAGAAACCGGATTTTATGCAAAGCGTATATATTTTGCATATGGATAGAAATGCCTAATTATGCAATTTGTGTAATCATTAGCTAACACTAATTAACTTTAACCACTGTAATACGTCTACACATAGACTAAACTTAAAGACGTGCAAAACTAATATATGCACTTTGGATATAATCCAGTCTCTAGTTATTAAACTAATTTAAAAGTTAAAAAATATTTAGTGGTATATGCGCCGTAGTTTACAAAATTTAAATTGGTACTTATTGACAGATAGAAAATACTGATGAGCGGCAATATTTGATTTGAATATTGGGAAGGTATCTGTTGTATAATATTTACTATCCCATATTTTTTATTTTTGTATACAATATAGGTAAATAGAGTAGTTTTGTTTTAAAACTCTATTGCATTATTGTAAAGTCCTCATAGTCTTGTTCCTATAGTTCTCATTACAGAAAACAATTAACAGGAAAAAAAGGACAAAAACAATAAAGTCAATAATTTTCTAGTGAATATTATTATTTATTATAGCATGCGAAATACATGAAAGTGATAATAAATTAATTAGTTTGATTTTGAACGCAATTAACTAATTATTACTTCGAAGATTATACAAAAAGTGTACTGAACTGGTAGTAAATTACACATAGCAGCTGAAGGTGTTCACACCCAGGAGATTGAGTCTTGTTAGAGAACCACCAATGCTTGGTTTGCCACCAAACGTTTTGCACGGAAGACGTTGGCAGACCATTTCTTGGAATGGTTATGGCGTAGTCATGTACGTAAAAGAGGTGTTGGCCTGTTCGGGGAACTGCTAGCCGCTGTTAGACAGCAATACTCAGTGTAAATTTCAGGTCTCCTTTTTTCTTATTACTTCGTATTAGGGCAGTTTTTTCAATTGGGAATATCTTTTTCCTAAAATCATACATTTTTACAATTTACACATACTTCATTGAAAAATCCCAGATACTTTCCTCAGGATATCTAGACCATGTTAGAGAATTATTTTTCTTTTTTTGCTAGCATATTGTTTATTTTGCAGAATCCAAATCTATTATTTGAAGAATATTTTGTTATATATTATTTTATTCCCAGGATTATATGTTTTTGTTGTTTTATTTGCGAGATTCTATTCAATTAATTAATCTTTTACCATTTACTTTAGAACTATTTTTATTTCTCTTTCTGTGGTAATTGCTCTGCGTGACTTACTTACGAATTAGTGCTTTGACGTTACAAACAATATAGACTTAATACACCATATTAATTTTATATTTTTCGTATTGACGGATGAGTTTACTTGAACGCTTCTAACAAAATCACGTTAATATTAGAGTGCATTTTATAATTTACTACAAATTCGCTACATTTTTTGTGTAATCTTCGTAGCAATAATTAGTTAATTGCACTCAAAATCTAACTAATTAATTTATTTATTGTAACTTTCATGTACTACGCATGCTATAATAAATAATAACATTCACTGAAAAATTATTGTCTTTAGAGTTTTTGTCCTTTTTTCCGTGTTAATTGTTTTCTATAATAAGAACCATAGAAAAAAGACTGCGAGAACTTTACAATAATGTAGTACAGTTCCAAAACAATAGTAGTCTATTTACCTATATTGTATTCAAAAATAAAAAGTATGGGGTAGTAAATATTATACAACAGATTATTCCCCAATATTCAAATCAAATTTTACGCTCATCAGTATTTTCTATCTGTGTTGGTAACTTTTAGTTCAAGTACCAACTTAAATTTCGTAAACTGTGATTCATATGCCCCTAAATACAACCACAACTAGCCCTTTTTAAATCGATTTTTAGGGCCATTTTAAACACAATAAAACGAGAGCTTTCCGATAGAATCCATTTCACTGTGACTAATCGTATGGACACCATTGATGCATTACATACATATTATCGAGTACAACAGTAATTATATTCATTAATGCTTTAGTTCCGTAATTTTGGCGAAGTAGCACGTCCGTGCTTTACATTAAAAAGCAATATTGTAATTAGAAAATATAAATAAGCGATAATTTAAAGTTTATAGAGCTTCCTTTTTCTATTACTAATCAATTCGCTACTAAAGAATTGTATTTGTTTAAATTAGTTCTTCGAAAGGAATATTTATTACCGATAGATAATAGTATTAGCATAAGGAAAACATTAAGAATAAAGCACCGCTATTCGTCAGCGCTATCTACATTAAGCGATTAATAATTTTTACTATTGACTGTCGAACAGCGTTTGCCGACAGCTCGATGCACTGCAGTCGCCGGCATAAATCAATAAGATATACAAGGTGAAACCAGTGCATGTGGTGTTATATAAATGTTATAATTATTATTATAAGAATTTTTGTGACCTCGTCGGTAACGGCAAAGCGTATTGCATAGGCCGGTGTGCTCGGAGCGGTTTTTCAAACAGACCGCGGCCAGCCAATTAAAGAAAAGACAGAGTAACTATGAATTAATATAAGAATTCTTTCCACCAACGCTCTAATAAATTTATTTAAGTAATGCTAGAAGTATGTGGTCTGAATTCTAATTAAATTGAGGAAAGTAGCAAGCGTATTTATAAAGTCAAAAAGCATGGTACTAAGAAGTACAGTGACCCAGTGAAAATGATGCAGTCGTATATAATTTGGTAAGAGGCTGAAGATATTACGAATTCTAACCAGATAACATTACAGCGGTTACATGTTCAACATCACAGTGAAAATGATGCATCTACAATAATAATGAATCAATTATTTTTGAAAGTCAAAAAAGAAACAATTAATATTTGGTTGGGTTTTCTTTAGATTTTATAATAAATTGTAATCTATTTGGAGCAGATTCTATTAACTTACACGTATAATCTTGCGAGATACTGTTCCATTCTTATAACAAGGTACTTTTTAGGTCATTCCTATTTGACATTCTATGACTACGCACTTTTATTTCAAGAAAAAGCTACAAATTTTTGATTTATGTTAGGTGACTGAGCTGGGGTTTTCACTGTACTGCGGCTGTTATATAACAACCATTATCGGACCACACGCGAAGAATGTTTCGGATCGTTCTCCTGGTAAAATCGAAAATCATCTTCTATGTCAGGTTTTCTGGCATTAGACACTAAATTCTGTTTAAAGATGTTTAAGTACATAAATGTATTCATACTACCTTCAATAAAATGAAGATTTCCAACACCATCATCATCAGCTCATCTCCATATTTAACAGTTGCTTTTAAATGTTGTATTTAACTGTTCATTCTTCTTCCCCCACATATTACCCTTCCGAAGCGAAAAATGTTAAATTTAATCTCATCGGGGAATAAAACAGTTTTCCAAAAGTTGAAATCTTTATGTTGGTGCTCTAGTGCGAACCGTATGCGACTCTTTTATTCTTCTGGATTACAAACGGTTTTTCTCCTGGCTATTCGTCCGTGCAGATTTACACGCCACAAAATTCTTCGAATTTCTGCATTTATGGTATTTTCCAGAACACGTTTCACCTTCAGCGTTTACTTAGGAGCACTTAACAGTGGATTATTTCCAGATTGTCTAATAATCCACCGCACATCATATTTGTTAATTTCTTTTTTGACTTATTTCATATTTGTTCATCACTTTGTTTTCGTGATTATATCGTTCAACAATATGCTGTATCCTGGATGGGCTTCTATTTAATACTATTGCACTTTCCCGTTGTCATTTATTTTGATGTGGTGAAAAATTACTAATTCCTACTACTCCAACGTTGTCTGTCGACTCATATTCAATTACTGTAAATTATAGGCAAGTTGTGATAAAATCACACTTCACAGTTGTAACATATCGAGAGGTAAATTAGACGTGCATCTAGGGGCTTCTTCTATTTGTATAAAAATTTTTGTACTCGGTTGCATCATTTTATTATTATCTGGCTAAAATTGATAATATCTATTCGAATTAGTTTTATTTTTGTTATATATTTGAAGAATTGTAGATATAATATATGTAATTTACTTTTCACTGTGAGTCATTGTACTTAACAAACCGTCAAAATTCATTTGGACTCACATTTATCCGTCATAATCATTTAGTAAGCAATATGTCGTAATCCATAACACTGGATTAACAGGAAACAGTGGAAGAACAACATCCTCTAATGTACTGAATGTATGTATTTTACAAACCGTCCAATAGCATTTTGTTTCAGTTTAAAACGTTATGCTTTAAACTACCGCATCACGCTGTATTGTCAGAATAAATAGTCAGCAGAAGCTTTAAGGGTAAATCTTGTCAAATTGACAACAGAAAAGACAGTGCAGTATCTTGCTACTACACTATCGTCGTCTATTGAAATCTTGGGGCCTAATGTTGCCTACTCAATTTAATTTTCATTCTTCAAAAATATACTATTACCAATTTAGTAGTACTACTAGCTATATAACAGAAGATAAATTTTTAGTACTCATTTTAATTTACTGGCTTAGCTGAGTTCACATGGCTTCACGCAATTCAATATATATGTTTAATAAATCGACAAATGAGTTTGCCCATATATAATTTGCTTGTTAGCACCCCAAGAAACATAAACATAACTATTTATCCGAGGCGACCTGAAATGTTTCCGGAATAAGGGTGTGTTTTGTGTAGCAAGTCATGCGGTTTCGCAAAAATGGATCAAATCGAATTTGGTGCAGTGATAAGACACTTCTGGATGGCTGGGAAAATGGCCACCGAAATTCTAAATATTTTGCCAGAGGTTGATGGCGGCTGTATTCCATTATTTTCGACTATCAGCTTCTGGGTTAGCGAGTTCAAATGTTGCCGCATAAGCACAAGTGACGAACCACGCCGTGGACGCCCAAAAACCGCTACGAACGATGAAATGATCGACAAAGTTTATGTCGCCGATCGCCGATTGAAGCTGAAAGAGATAGCAGAGAGAACAATCATATCAGAACCATACGTTTGGCATATCCTACACGAAGCACAGCCAGTCGTTATAACAAGTCGTCACTCGCTGCTACTTTTGCTATTTTCTAGTGTTGATATAGCAATAGGATTACGCGTCTTATTTGACAATGATAATTTTGATAATGCATCGGTGTTACAAAAGCTCTTATCTGGTTTGTATTTAATAATATAATCTTAAGCTGACTCCATGATTCGAACAGAATTATGTTTATAAAATCTTCTTATCCGTGTTTAAGATAGAATGCTTGCTGTATAAATAAAAAATGTACATACTGGAAATAATAACCTAATGGTTCCTTCGCATGTTGAGGATAATTTCCTTCGGCTTTGTTCATTAACCTCGTGCTCAACAGACTATTTTTTCACCACTTTCTCATGCATGGGACAATACTATTCCAACCCCGTAAGACAAAGAATCACAATTCAATATTAAAAAATCGTTGGATCGAAATATGTCAGTGCATTACATTTGATTCACATTGCTTTGAATCTTCAATAAATATGATTAAAATCTTTTCTCCACCTAAATGCTTCTTTCTGTACGGTTCGTGCGATGGTATTAGAATACCTGAGAGATAATTCAAGAACTTACTGCAATAGTTGACAAAGAATGCTTATATCTTAGGTACTGGCGCATTGAAAGCCGCCCACATTCTTTTATTTTTGTTGGCTAAATTCTCTTAGAATTCATTATGCACCGTAAATATGAAACATTTTCTTGAAAGAAGTTACAATGTTCATTATCTCCTTACATCTTAGTTTAAGATAGCATTCTATCGTATCAAATGCAACCAATGTAGTGTGGTTATTATCAGTGTCTTTATGTTCGTTCAATTTGTTGGTATACATTCGTTAAATTAATAACATTGAAAATGGTGCCCTGTTTTAAGTTTACACATAAGTGATTAACATTCCGTAGAAAACATCTACATTTAAGGTAGAGACACATAAGCTAGTTAATCTACTTTTTCAGACAGTGTACTCCATATAGGTGTGTAAATCAATAAGTTTCAGCAATGAACATTTTTGAAAATGGGATAACCCCATGCTTACTAATGGGATTCCATTATGCGTGCCTGAATTTGTAATTATTCTATCATACCAATGAAATTAACTTGGGCAAACGCTCCGAATGAACAACAAAAGCAGCATCTTATTCTTGATTAAATACTCGTATACATCAGCAGGTATGTTATTACTTTGTACACAGGTGCCATATACGTACTTACTAATTCATAAAAAAATTCACCCCGTTTAACTAGCTTCACTTCGGTATAAATAACCGACATAATAAATTGGATGATAAATTAATAATTCAAAAAAGGAAATGTTGAAATCACTACTTTTGTACCTGTTACAATTTTAAAGTGAAAGAACTCTACGCTGAGGAAATGCTATTTTGTACTCATAAATAATGGAGACGGTATTAAGAATAAATTAGCTACCCTAGTGAGAAGAAAATCCCGTAATTATAATTCACGGATGGGGAATATGACGCACAATTTTTTTTTTCTTACTTTAGACGATACCGTTTAGATCGCGTGGAAGTATACATTTTCAGGATACTTTAATTCTATTATTAGGCAGAGAGTAATAATTTTATAGTGCAAATTATACGTAACAATTCATGATATTGAACATGAAGCTAAGAAGTCCATCAAGCTATAATTCAACTGCTTATTCTATTACTACAATATTTAATTTACGGGTTTGTAATTTTCAATTAAACATTATAGTATAGATTTATAAAGACTGTGCAGTGAATAGTTTAAAATAATATCGTCCTTCTTATATACAAGCGCCTGGAGGACGTCATTTCACATTTACAGTCTCTATTCACTATGTATCTGAACAATAAGTTTCTTAGTCTGTTCGTCTAGAGCTAAAATCATAGGTTGTCCCCCGCATGCTCTGTTATCCACACTGCACTTGTAAGCCGAATTCTGCCACCAATTTCCTTTTGAATTTTATATTTTGACGTACAGTGATAAATGCTGGTAACATATGCTTCGCTAATGAATACGTAAATGATAAGGACCTTTACGCTTTTGACATAATATGAAATCAGCTGTTTATTATTGTAGTTAGGTTTCGCATGGTAGAAAGATGTTAGAAATAAAGACGTTCACATACCCATGAAGACACACGAATACCTGGTATGAAATAATTTATTCAACCTAGGTTATTGAATAGAGGACTATAACCCACAATATCTAAATTTATTTTAAACAAGTTGAGCTTATCTACCTGACATTGATATCTCTCCCAATTGCTTCCATAACACTTTCACATCATTATTCCGCTCCACTTGTTTTTGAAAGACTCCATTTGGCATATTAATCCATTCCTCTTGTAAAATGTTCCACGGGTGGCTTATGGAGGTAGGTCATACTTTTCGGACCCCTCTGTCCAATTCATCCCATAGCACCGCGATGGGAATTAGATCGGGGCTCTGCGGTGGCCATGTCCTTATTTGTAAAGTGCCATTATCTTGTTGTATTGTATTTTCTTGCAGTATCTCTGGATAACCCTCTTTTCGTAAAATACCTTCGATTCACTTCAAGTCTGCCGTACCGGCGTAGGAAAAACAATCACGAACAAGCACAGAACTTCTTTCTTGCTTGACAGTTGGCATTACACAATCCTGCAACATCGCTTCGGCCTTTCGCTCTTGTTACAAAAGCGCACCTTGATTGTCCGAACACCTCAAAATTTCTCATGTACTCATCAGTCGATAGCACCATTTACATTCACTGTCCAATTTCTATGTGTTTCTGCCCACTGTAGCCGTTTTTCCCTGTTTCCCCGACGAAGAAGGGTTTTTTCTTTTATTGCAATGCAGCTTTTAATCTCCTTTACACTGTAGTAACAGAAATTTTTCTTACACGGTCGCGATTCATTTCGGCGGTGATTCCTGATGCTGTCAGTCTACTATTTCGCTTGCTCAGCAATTTTATGTGCTCATCGTCGGCGTGAGTTGTTATTCTCTCACTACCTGAACGTGCCGGATCTCTGAAGCTGCCCGTACGTTAATGTCTGCGAATCACAGTCTAACAGTCGATTTATTAACATGTACTTTTTCGGAAATTTGCCGCAGTGAATAACTTTCTTGATGGAAACCAACAGTTGCAGACCGCTTTTCTAAACTTGTAGGTTCTTCACTCGGCATTTTAATAACTTTAATCAAGTTCACACAAAAATACACTCTAACACTAACATATCCACCAGCAGGTTTATTTAGAAACCAAAGCACTTATCAATACACAATACACTTTTGGACAGCCTGTTTCACCCCAAAGAGTATTGTAAATTTATTACCTGCAATATTATCCCAAAAATAATCCTATTTGTGATGATCAGGATTATTCTGAAAATTACTATATTGGGTAATAAAATGTAATAGGTTTTTAATCATTCTCTAATCGATATTCTTGGAAGTTTGCCTGTACAATTAATAAACAATAAACTTCACAAAGGACCTAAAATAAATGTTATTTATAGAGACCGGATTATATGTAAAGAAAACCTGGAATATATGCGCATATATATGCACCGATTTTTGAGAAAATATGCATAAACCTGGGGCATATATGTAAAGATGGTTTCAAAAATACTTTTTTGACATTGCTAATTAAATAATTAATCAAAGGAAATTGATTCGTAATGTCTTCAGCTACATGATTGAACCCATGAGTTAAACAAGTGGCATGAATAATGTTACTATAAAGAATTTTTAAATTTTGCGCGGCTTTTATCATGTATGGTGCGGCGTCGGACAACATTAGTAAAATTTTTTCACAAAGTATAGTTCTAGGTAAAAGGAAATTTGATAAACCTTCTTGAACGAATTGGTCAATTGTCACATTATTTGATTTTTGAAGTTCTTTAAAATAAATTAAATATGATTACAATATTACAATATCTTCATGAAGAATTCCTGTTAACAAATTGCCAATATAGCGACCATACTTATCCGTACTTTCATCTACTATGATATAAATAAAATTATTCCCTACCAATTGTTGAAGGTCCGTCATTGTTTGCTTGTAACAAGATGTGACATAATTTTTTCGTAAGGTACTTTCGTCAGGTATATTATGTTTGCAAGATAATGTATTTTTGCAGAAATGATTCCAAATTGACATTGTTTAATCTTGTTAATGGTATGGTAGACGAAATTGATGCGTTACACAGATCCGTATTATATTCTTCTTGTTTTGAGTTTCGTGAAGTTGATGCTACACATTCATATATAGATTACTGTACACATGCGGATCGCTTTGGTTTTTCACATTTTCGAATATGTGATGGAGTTTTAGCGTGTTGATCAATCAGGTATTTTTTTCACAAGACACCTACAACAACAATTGTTATATTATACCAAAAGTTAAAGAATTTAAAAATAATTGTAAAGCTTTTAGTAACATTAAACTTACCATTTCACTGCAGGCTCGACATCATATTTTGTCGTTTACCAGTTCAGGATACGACATAATCCATAAAGATATTTTGTTCGCTATACTCATTGTATGTACGCACAGTATTTAAAAACGTAACACAATTACATGCTGTTTAGCTCAAAGATATTCAATGAATGAATAGTTTATTTGGGAATTAATAATAATAAAACGTATTTACCACATAAGAGAAACCAATGTAAAAGATTTATCGTTCTGAGAATTGTCCGTTGTCGAGCTACATTAGTAAGTACTAGGAATTTTTACTAATAGAAAGAATAAGAAAAAGCCTAAATATGCAATATATGCAATCACTAATTAACTTCAAATAGTGTAATACGTTTACATATAGACTATAATTAAAGATATGCAAGAAATAAAATATATATGCACTTTCCATATAATCCGGTCTCTAGTTATTTATATATAAAAACAATTATATTATCTTTTAGTAGAGTTTAAAACATTTTACTGAGTGTCCGAACTGTGGACGGTAGTGTACATACGATATATCCATGTAGGTCTTTAATGCATTCATACGCCAATTATGTTAGGGAAAGCGCTACATTTCATATGTATGTATCAACTAGCACACATTTGAAAGAATGTCGAAAGTAACATTTCTCCAGCCCAGCAAAAATTCCCGATCTTCATATGTCGTTTTCAATCTCGAATCCGTATGTTACAATATATGATTTATGCCAGGTACGTTTATGAGAGAAAGGAGTAGCGAAAAGTGGGATAGACGAACGGACTTCGGTATGTGTCAACCATCTTGCTTTTCTTCTTATCCTTTCCTTCCTCCTGCTACTCCATATTTCCGAAGTATTTCATGAAGAACGGTGCTTTTATTATATATAAGATTACATCAATGTATTGATACATTATAATCGACCATACCATTCGAATCAAGAGAAGGAGAATTTATAGTGTTGGCGTATGATTGGAATTGATCTTGGAAGGTATACTAAGTGCATCAAAGTCGTAATTCGTTTAGTTTGGTAACAGTACAGTACACATTTTTGTGACTGTATTAAGAGAGGGAAAGCCGTCTTATCTCTACAATAAAATAAAATTCCGACACCAAGTATATAGTACGAATCTTAGTGGAACCAGTCTCCTTTACATACATAGACTTCGAGATGAATCATCAGCTTCACTTACAATACTGTCAAATCGACTAGCAGTACGCTAACAGATATAGACGTACATCATCTACGGATTTATACTATCAAATCTTTATTTAAACGTAAGCTGTTTCAGCTCTGCAATGACTTACTACGAAGATCAGGCAATATCTATGCCTCTTGTCTTTTTTTCTATTTGGATAAAGGTAGCTAAGTAAGAAAATTGAATTGTGAGGTATGGACCGTGTAAGTGTGATGTCAATAAGTATTGTGGCTAGACTGAAAAGTTTCCAAATAAAAGAAAGACACGTGGTATTAGTAATATTCTTCCTAGAGATTGGTATATATTTCATCAACGGATAACACAAAATATCATGTTGAGCCAGATCTTCACGATGGAAGTTCAACTGAAGCTTCATTTTATTAGTATAATTAACAGTTGATCTTCTTTAGGTATATTTGCTGCAATCCATCCTAGATAATGTTTTAAAGTTAAGCAAATGAGTAAAGATTCTAATAACAATTGAATTTCGTAATTTTACTTAACGAACACCACAATGCTGCTTACGCTCGCAAAACAGCACAGTAAACAACGTAAACATGAGGAATTGACAGGAATAGGTTAGTTTTATCACGTGTCTTTGTTTTGCTTGGAAACCTTTCAGTGTAGCCACAATACTTACCGATCATCACTTACACGGTCCATTCCTGAAACCTTTTTCCGCAATTAATTGCAGTAGTAACCTTCTGCTTCTTCTAAATAACTGGCAGCACTGCAGTTGCCCGCAAAGTGGCCGACATCGATGCCCGTATTAGACAGCGTTCTGTGATTGAATCCCTGAATGCAGAAGATGAACCGCCCATTCGCATTCATGAGAGACTGAAGAATGTGTACGGTGATGTAACAGTGGATCTCAACACTGTTAGATGATGAGTTCGTCGCTGTAACGAAGTTGAACGACAAACACTGTTGGCTGACGAAAAGTGGACCGGCAGGCCGTTGACTGTAGTACTCCACGCAATATTCAGCGAATCTATGATATCGTTCGTGATGGCCACCGGATGGCTGCAGCTGAATCAAGAAATGGGCCGAGGGATTCAGTTTGAAGATAAGGAGGCCATGAAAACATCCGTGCGTTAACGGCTTAAGAAGCAAGACCGTGCTTTTTACTACACTGGTATACGTGCCATTGTTAAGAGATGGACCAGAACTGTGGAATATTGTAGCTTTCAACCCATATAAGTACATTTTAATTTCTTGATTTTCATCATTTACGGCCCGCCGTAAAATTTAATCCGGCCCGCCAGACATTTAAAAAAAACCAATTAAAGAAAATATATTACACTACTTAGTCATACTCACTCCAAATGAGGAAGATCGAGTGATATGGAGTTTAAACGCGGCCCACGAACGTATTTACACACTAAAGTTTGGCCCGCAACATGTCAAAGGTTACCCATACTTGATTTAGACGGTTGTATAAAGAAAAAACCATTGCACAACACAAAAGTGGTGTGGAGTTTCCAAAGTGGGAATCGTTGGGCCTTATATTTTTGAAGAAGACGGTGCTAGTGTAACAGTGAATTCTGAACGTTATGTTACAATGTTACGCAATTTAATGATTTCATAGCAGTTGCTCGAGAAATGTTTCCACGACATATGATCTCACGTTTCGGCGATGTTCACTGGCTTGCACCCTCGCCAAATTTGTGAGTTTATGACTCTTTCTTACGGGGTTAAAAGAAAAGTCTAATGCAACAAACCTCGTACACTCAATGATCTGAAAGTTGCAATAAGCGAAAAAAATGCTGGTGTTTCAAATGACATTTTGTCGAAAGTAATGTGTATTTCTTTAAAAAGTGTTAAATTAGTTTATACAATTTATAAATTGGCTAAATTACAAATTGTGTTAATGTGAGTACATTTTTTTATAATGTTATCAAAAAATAAAGCCAATTATAGTAGTTTGAAATCCATGCGTTCATTTTGTGCCATCCTGTACAAGCACAGCAACATGCATTCAGTGCCGTCAGATATATTAGTGTCATTGTTAAAGTAGATGATCTGTTAACGAAATGTTCGGAATTTACCTGATTAAAACAATTATTGGTGATAGTAGGTTCAGAGATCCGTTAAGTATTTGCAAGGATTATCTTAATTATGCAGGTATGTCATCCTTAGATGTCGAATGGATGTTCTGCGCATAGAAGAACATTTATTTCTCACAGCGAACACGGTCACGTAAGCAAACTGTTGGAATCTACGTGATGTTTTAAATATTTAACCAATCTGATCCTTTTTACGCATTTGCACACTGAAAGTGATGCTAAGAAGGGTAAACGTTTACTTATATTTATTACTTACCGAACTCCTTGTACGTTCCCTAAGCGCGGCCTACTGATCTAATGTTCGCACTGCCAGCAGTGCTATTACTTAGTAATCTATACTGTAATTAAGTCGATCTATGTCGTGCATATGTTTGGTAATTAATTTTCTACTTGAATCCATTTCCGGGTGACAGCTGAGTAGTATCCCTCATAAATATAGCTGCCAGGTCGCTCGGAGTACCATAGCCGTCCATATCGTTGTAAATAATCAGCTATTAAGCAATTATATGTAGTAATATATCAAGTATTCGAAACACTTACTCTTCTGCGAAATTGAAAAAATTGCTGTATACCTGTAGCATTTCAATGTTCGGCGTAATGTTCGTTCTATATCTAATACTATTTGCATACCTAAAATAATGCTACAAGTCAAATAAGCTTCAGATGAAGCATTACCATTTCACTTCAAATTTTGTAACTATAGCAATAAGCAACAGATTTTATAAAAATATATATATGTCAAAATCATATCAGCATGATAAAAGTGCTTGTCACTTATATATTCATTTGTAACGCATATATTAACAGTGTTAATTATTGTGCCTTAAAGTGTAAAGGTACCGGAGGTGGTTTGATAGAGAATTCCGCCTGCAAATGTAACTCGGACAGGAAAGCATGCGGAGGGCAACCTAATATTTTATCTCCAGACAAAAGGACCAAGAGATTTATTGTCCGGGTGTACAATAAAAACAGGAAGAACGCTGCCAATAGGAAAGCCCTAGTTTATTCTGATGACTTAGAGCATACAGCAACTTGTTGGAGTAAAAAGTGCAAATTCACTACCGATAAATGCAGAAAAACCGAAAAATTTTCAAAAACGGGGCAAACTTTATATCTTTCCAATTCTCGAAGTTGTGACAAGAAGGATATGTTTAAGAGGGCTATAGACAAATGGTATTCAGGTCAGGTTGATGTCATAAAATGGGCGAATCATGTTGGATGTTCACGGGTGCAATATCGCAATAAATGTCAAATAATTTGTAACTATGCGACATCAAAAAAGAGCAAGAAAAAGAAAACACGGGGTTATAAGGAAAATAAATCTTGTGAAAAGGATCCCAGTATGTGTAAGAACGAACTACGCAAAAGCAGTGGCAAAGGTAATGTAATATCCGTACCGAAAAAAGTGCTAATTTGTAATTTGATCTCAATTCAATTGATATTCTTAAAAACATGAAATATATTTATGTATTCCAATTTATCAATACATACAGAATTAAGCTTAATGCCTTTTCCTTACCAGTTGCCTGCAATCTTTTTTCAACGTATGAAAAGCTATTGTGAAAGAAAAAAGTAAGCGAAAACATACTTCAAGAGCATTCAAAAGAGAATTCGACAATCATTCGTTTTAGCCCAAACATAAGCACATTTCGAAATTTGAGGGTACTGTCAAACGTCATATCTTTGGAGTGTGTGATAACGCCTACAAAATGTTAGATTTTATACTATGAATTTCAAAATATTTTAACGACATACCTTTATTGAAGACACTATACTGTACTTTCGTGGCAAAGAAAATTGAATACGTCACACTAATTTGATATCCGGTGTACATCACAGATATACTAGCCATGGAACATGTTCAGACCAAATTCTTTGAATTTATTTCTTTTAAGAGTGATGATGTCTATCCAGAAAAATGTATCTTGCAGGATCTTATGTTACTGCGTTATGAAATGGTATCTTTAAACGAAAGAAGAGAAACAGTCCGCATGAAATTTCAGTATAAGCTTATAACCAATACCATCGACTGTCTTTCTTTACTAGGACGCATTTGCTTGTTAGTTCCGCGGACAAATTCCAGATATAACTCTACCTTTCTGGTTCCATTAGTAAGAACAAGCACTATAAGGCGGGTGCCATTCAAATTGGCAACGATGGGTGGGAGGAGTCCTTTAGATGTTGGTAGCGTTGAGTAGCGACCTAGACATCAGCATGGGTTTGCACAAGGAACACACACAGCTTCGCACTTGTATGCATATATATATACAGTCCCTGTCCAATTTATTAGGGACACTTGTTAAAATAGCGATTGAAATATATAATGAAAAACATATTATACACGCATAAGCTTATTCAGAACTGTTTATAGACATCGTCACGGGTATATAACTAATGTTTTGTTATACCTCCTTTGGCTTTTATAATTGCTCTTATTCTTTATGGCATACTGTCTATGCAAGTGTTAATGGCATGTCTAATTACAGTGTGACACACATCCTCAATATTTCCTACTAATTGCTCTATTGTAGTATGTCCTCGCGAATACACGCGTGATTTTAGAACAATCCACACGTTCTCAATTGCATTGAGGTCGGGAGAATTTCCCTGCCAAGGTAATACTGGCAGAGGGTGCGCTTCCAAAAAAACTTTGGATGGATTTGGCCACGTGACGTGGTGCCTTATCACGCATGAATGCGCAAGCGTCTTTACTCGGATCTAAATAATTGATATATCGACACCAAGATATCCTCCAATACACGCTTATATTGGTGGAGATTCACGATCCCTTGGCAAAAAGGCAGTGGTCCAGGACCTTCCATTGATATACAGGATCATACCATAAGTGACGGAGTGTTTCGCCGCTTTTTAGTAATTTTGCCAAACCATTCAGATGGACGTCGTCTAACAAATTAAGCTCTTTTAGTCATGGCTTCAAATTTTTGACTAATGGCTGAATGGTCATCTAATTCAATTTAACGAAGAGAAATCACTCAAACAAAAAAATATTACTTGATTTACATATTAAGTTAAGTTACCTTTCGCCAATCTTCAATTGTGTAATGTTGACGTTTTGCCCATTCATAACGTGCTCGCTTCATCATCGGTGTTAATCTTGGTTTTCTAAGAGAGCGTCTGTATTTTAATCCGGTTTCGTATAATCATCTACGTACTGTACGCGTGGATATTCGCACTCCTTGTTGAAATATTACATTTGCTATTTTTTGGCGGATAAACCTCGGCTTTCTGTTGCTAGTTGTCGATCATCTCCATTAGTAGCGATCCTTTTCTTACCGCAAAATACTCTTCCGGTACTTGTAGTGGGTATCTTCTCTTTCATTAAAATGGCAATCGCTGCACTGTTTGTCGGGATACTTCTTCATTCTTTGCAATTGGACGTTGAGAATACACGTCTGTACCCAACAATACCTCAATCAGCAGTTTTTTTCTCATTTGGTGTGTCCTTTATTTTTACCCATAACGAAAAAATATAAAGTGCATACAAGCTATAACTTAAAGTGCAACACTAGCAGGGGAAAACGTTGTTACATGAACAGATACATATTCTTTCTAAAATAGTAACCGATCCAAATAATATTTTACGAATTACTGTCTTTCAATATTGTTTCTACCCATCTTCTATACAGTAGAGAATGATTCATTAGGAGGATAATAATAGGCAAGAAGTTATTAAGTCGTATTTTCGCAATTTTTTAAAAAAATATTCAGGGAATATATTTAGATAGGTATTGTAAACCCTATTCTTGTGCGTTGGAAACACAAAAGCTTAAATTTATAAGGTAGCCTTAACAAAATGGGTAGGGACTGTATATATATGTTTTTGTATTTTTTTCTATATGCGTACGTGTATATACACGTACGCATATGATAGTGCGTACATGTTTATATTTACATTTTTATTCAATAATTATCCTATCATTGGACCTCAGTCCGTTGGATAATAAAGGTTATTATTGTTATTATAAACAGTTTCTGAAAGGACGAATTCCATTTAATGTGAATTCGGCCTGCAGCGTTCAATATGGCCCGGATATTATTTTATTAAAAGAGAAAAAAAGCTATACAACTTACTAGCTTTTGTTGAATTAATGCAAAAGCAGTTATGAAAAAACGCTAGATCGTCGTAGCAGACATTCTATAGATGTGCGAAAGCTACCTATATAGCTTGATTAGTAACGTACATATAAGCTTCTCTATGTTTATATAAAATACAAATAAATATTTATGATTCTATGAATATACTTCATTAATATTTAAATTTCAGAGAATAATGTACAGTTTGTGTTAATGATTAAAACCTATTCTATGTTTTCTTCGGCGAAATTTGTCCGTTTGAATAATAATATTTTTTTAAATACTGAGAGGAACTGTTCTACATCGCAACTTGCTGAAAATGCACAATTAGAATATGGCAAAAGTAGGATATACTTCTCAACTATATTTTGATATAGTATTTTTCCTTCAGAGAAATGTTAATATATCCGTCAGAATTTCTTTGGAAAACGTAATGTACATTTTATTTAAGGTGAAGCCCAACATTTTCTTCAATACTGCATAAACTATCGTATTTAAGAAATAAATACATCATTTACTTTAAAGTTCCGTTGTTCAAAATATTTTATAGCGTTTACTACATGTTTGGAATTGATATTTACAAAATTCAGTTACTCTTCTAATAACGAATTTTATATTACATATTTATTGAAACTACAAACTGATTTAACATAAATTGAAATTGTTGACTATCTATTCGATGTATCGGCGTATCGGTGGTGCAGCGTCTGAGCCATACTTAAATACGACAGGGCGTTTTATCACCCGCTATGTTTGTGTCATTATTTTTAGTTGAAACGCAACATTTATAACGCTGCATTTTTACAGTGGTTTTTTATGCCAACTTTATTATCGAACAAAGCGCACTTCGAATGTTCTGAACCCTTTATACAATACAATTCTCCTGCTTTTGATATATGTATTCTACCTTGTAGAAGTTCTTCTACGAGACATTTTCACAATTCTTCTAAAAATAATCTTCTTTTAGTGTGTTTGTTTGGGTTCCAATTTGGATCTACAATTCATCAATGGAACAAAGCATCATGAGCTTAGATGGCATGTTGTAGAATAGTATCATAGGCCAATGATATGTTTTACGTTTACAAGTGCATGTGGCTGTAGAATATATACAGATCCTTTTGTAGTCTAAATTCTAAATCATTTGCTGTTTGTTATCATCTCTGGTGCTAATTTATTTTTTCGTATTGTAAGAAAGACATTAAAACTTTTAGGTGTACAGTTGACTATAGTGGTGTCATTCGTAAAGTAAAAGGAATAACTACTTTATTTACCATGATTATTGCAAGTTCCAACTTGTTTTTCTTAAACAATGGTATCGGCATCACCACTTTTCGTTTTAGAGGTAGTTGTTCCAAATTGTAAGAAAAAAGTAAATTATTCCAAGTTAAACTGTAACTTCGGTTCGAAGATGCACCATATTGTTTTCCTTTATATGTTTCATTGCATATGTTTTTTGTAACTGCAACACAAGGACAGATTCACTATTACATGCGGTTCAAACTTTTATGCTGCACTTGGACGTTCAGTTGAAAATGTGCTACATTCAGGTTACTAAATATATATATATATATATATATATATATATATATATATATAAAGCACCGTTGTATGTATAACTATGCATATATGTTGCCTAGCGATTACTGCTTTAATAAATAAATTTAAAACGAAATACGCATTTAAGAAAGGCGAAATAATACTAATAAAAAATTAGCCCAGTAGGCGAATCTAAATACTAGGATAATTAATGCAATTACCTGTCACAGATAAATAGATAATAACACAAAAAAATATATATATTCGTGATTTAATCAAAAGATTGATATTAGCACAGAGGCAATAGAAGACCCAAGACAGGCAAGTATAGTACGACGGTACAGCGTAGCAAACCCTTTCAAATAGTGAAGGTAAAGTTTGTTTGTCATTTACTGTCGTTACTTCTCTCACGGAATGAATTACGTTTAGTTATATGCCAACAATATTACCGAGATACATCAATAAGCCATATTACGAAGGAAACGATGTTGGTTAGAAATAGATATGTAAGTTTAATTCATATCATAGGTAGTACGTACTCACTCACTACTAGACCCAATTAAGCTCACAAATTATTTATAGTAATTCTTATATAGAGAGTGGCTAGTTACTTAAGTGTGGTTATTGTTAATTAATCAGTTCCATCCAAGACCTATAACATTAGAATAGATTCTTGTGCATAGAGGTATTTTATGTAATTATCATAATGCGCTTGTGTGTAATTTTTTAATACAACGTATTTATCTATTTGTAAACATATGTAAATTAACACATTAACAGTATTTCGTGACTCATTCTTTGAACATAAATTATATTCATTTATCATGTGGGCACGCTGGAGGCTAATGTGTAGCTACGAGAAATGATCACAGTAGTATTAAATATTGGTATTAAATATTCGATACAAAGTATTTCTCTTCGATTAATTTAGGAAAATGCTATCAAATAATTGTGCTACACAACAATTAGAAATTAAATAGAATAAATTATATATGTTATTCTTTTTATATCAATTAAATTTTTATTTACGTTTTCATAAACGAAATACATTTTCTAAATTTATAGCTATTACATATATATATATACACACTACATCTATACGGATTTGAATGTAATTCCAAAAATTCAGTGCCATGGTTTGTGATAAGCAAAATTTATCCAAAAATTGGGATGGTAATACAGGTTTTTGCAATGAAATGTATTTTCTTATTTGAAATGTATTTTATAGAATTAACTAATTTAAGTTTTTGTAAACTATTGCGGCCGTTATATTTATTTCAAAAAGGTTTTCATAATATATTTTTGAAATGTTGTATAATATGGTAACAGTATTTTAAAGGGAAAGATCGGTTTATTAAGTCCTGAAAAATTGCGCCAGGCTTCCATTGGAGCTATTGACTTGACTTTATCGTTAGAAATGAATAAAATAATTTTAGAAAGATATCATGATATCTAATTAAAGAAATGAAATCTCAGTACACCTGACATGTTTATAAAAATATAATAATTACATAATTGTAATTTCAATTTTTCTTTTTGTGTATGTACTAATGTGTGTGTAATAATATCCAATATTAACTCTGCTTTCTTCTTGGCCTGACTGGCGAATACCTTTGCTCCAGCCAATTTGAATGAATTTTATTCATTCCTGAATGTTAAACTATTAGTTACTATATCGATTTTCTGTTGGTTACAATGTTTTGACATTTTCTAATATGATATATTTCTAAAAGTAGGCATTTACTCCAGAAATCAACATCTGATTCTAACCTCAAGGGGAATTTAACATAACTAGTTTGGATGTACGGTTTACACCACAGAATAATTCTGTTTTACTAAATTATGTAGGACTGAAACTTGTTAGGGCGAGTTGTAAATAAAAACTTGGGTATACTGAGGTGCTTTATTCCTACCAAGTAATATAAAGATTAAACTGCCCCTGATTGCAACGTTGTATACCACAATTGGGCTTTCGACTACTATGTGACCTCCAAACTATGAAATATTGAAATAGATGGTCTCCACATTTACGCGAGAGTATTTTCGAATGTCCTTTCAACAGCCCCTTGTGATTTCTTTCGCTATAATTCTGGATGATTCGTAATCTCATTATTTACATTCTAATAGGAACAGACACTGGGGAAGCTCTCCTTTTTTTATAAATTTAAATGTCTCCATTATAATTATAGATAACATGTGCAATTAGAACATCCAAGTTCGGTACAATTGTGAAACCGCAAACGTATGTCAGCCATTAGATGAGTAAGTTTTAACAGTAAAGCCATTATGTTGACTAATCAATGAGCTGAAAGCGATCGGTGGTCACTGAACTGAATATTTACCTCGAATATATTTGAAACATTCATGTGAGCTAGGTAGAAAGCCTCAATCCGAAGAGGGTTACTGCCGACCCGATTGATTTATTCCATTCCTGCATATTGCATTTTGTACACGCAATGCAGTTTGGTATGCTGCACTCTACAGGTATGTATATTTTAGTGGAACAATTTGGTTCTTAGTTGTACACTTTTTGGACATTACTTCTGCAATATATGTATCAAACATATGTATGTATGTATATTCATTTGCACTATACATTTAGTATAACTTTCTAATTACGAAACCATGCGGCATTACATTACACCACGGCAGTGCCTATTGGTGAAGATTTCTGTGATTTATAACATAAAAACGAACTAGTTTCGTGAGCTGTCAACCATCAATAATACCATTATGCTTCATAATTTATTACATACAATAGAATACTAACCGCCAAGATATTTTATGTAATGGGCGAATTAATTGATTTATTAACTTTAAACACGATCAGGAAAGTTATGTATCTGGGAAAATATTAAATTTGTTTTAAACTCCTATAATTTTTTTACAAGCTGCGTCTTAATAATAAATATATCCCGACAGGAACACACCGGTAAAATAGCCCACCTTTTAAATGGCTGCAAATCATTCTTAATTTGAAAAAATATAGAATCAAGGATATTAGATAAAAACATTTTTCGTGAAATAACAAAAAACAGAACACTTTCTAATGCAATTTCTTGATTTGATACGATGGCAGGTATAGCTAAACGAATGACTACTTTTAATACAATAGAAAAGTATGTGTGTATATGAAAAGTGAAAAGGAGGAATATTGTCCTCTGAAATGTACTAAATATTTCGTAAATCAAGTAAACTGGATACTTAGATGGATTTCTTTCAATTGATACAAAAAGACGCCATTTAAATTCCTGGAAAATCAAATCATTAATTCATTTGGTTCAAGTAGATTACAATGTAAAAAATGATGGAAATATATACCTTTTGGTGGACAATGTTACTTGTATTTAAGTTGAACATCACGCAATTAACATCTAATGCAACATTACGTCCAAAATATAGAATTGGGCAACATTAACATGGAATCTAACTCACTAACTACACATAATATAGCGCAGTGTAACTAGAAATATTTGGAATATCTTGTACACGTAGAGGAATGCAACGTAGGATGCTGAAAACTTTAAAACAGCGATACTATAACTGTCACATTTTTCACAATGCAATTAAACAATAAAACATTAACAATTAAAATTTGCATTAAACTTACACCAGACTTTACAGTATAGGGCACATTTACGCAGTAAAACTATAAGGCAATTTTCATTACGAGTATATATCTAAGATTTTAAATTACTTACTGATGTAAAAAGTAACCATACAGATTTTTATCTTCCAGTGTAAGTTTACTTTTGATAAATTAAATCTAGCTAGTGAACTAACTAGTGAAAGTGAAAACTTCCACGGTAAATATTTTTACACTAACTAATGCTAGCAACAGAGTGAGCTTCATTTTTTAGGATAGATTTCCCGAAGAATTTTTTATAGTGCATGTAATGTTGACCACTAAAACGGCAATTTCGAATGTTTAATTTAAGAAATTTTATCAGGTGGAAACAGTGCTTTTAACCGTTTTATATAGATTATTAGTGTAAAAGGAATTTCCGAATTGATGAAAGAAAGTATCCCTCAAATGAGATATTTGAGGTAAAAGGACTACAGTTCGAAATGACCATGAAATTATAAAAATAATAATCTAAAACCGAATGCTATTCTCTAAGGTTTTTCATTAAAGCGTGGCGGAACGTGATGTGCACATATCCCACCGAACATTTCAAAGATGCCTATCCGCAGCCGGAGTAATATGTGCGCCTGCTGAAAAAAAAAGAAATTGAAGGGTATATTACTGCCATTAAACCGAATAACGCGACTTTTTCATTGCTGACTATTGCGAAAGGGTAAAGATTAATGCTTATTATTATATATTATAAACGTAATGACACTAAAATGATAGCGCTGGGTTATACTGGTAATTTAGAATACGTAGCAACAGAAAGCTTTGAAACGGTTCAGCAGAATACGTATTGGTCCACTTGTTTAAAATGTGACAATAGAGACACGCCTAAAATTACTGCAAAGTAAATAGTATTTTGAAATAAAGAACCCTTTCTTATCTTAACTTCAGTGTTATGCCCGACGTACCGAGCGCTTTATGTAAATATTGGATGCGCCTGAGTGCAATATAGGAAACAGTGTTATATTGTTTGTAAATATGGATCACCTGGAATTGTGGAGTGTGCAGATTTATAAGAAGGTGTCGCAGACAAAACAGAGCATTTACAAATTTGTGTAAAAGGGTAAGACTCGAATGTAGTAGAACTGTAAGTTGCTCAAAAGAAATAAAATTATTGCTTCTAAATAACATAGTCTGCTACATGCAACGATGGGGAGAATAAGACATTATCAACTCCTCTTTCGTCTTAAGAAAGTGTTAAGGCATGTAACACAAGGGCTGAAAAGTCCCGGGCCTAACAAAGAAAACACGGTTTTCTTGGTTCAAAATTAGCTTTATTCATCAACGTAATCTCCATCAATAGCACCGCAATCATTCCAGCGCCGCTCTAACATTTCAATACCACTTTTGTAGAACGATTTATCTTTTGCCTCAAAATAGGCCTCAGTTTCAGCGATAACCTCTTCATTCGTGCGAAATTTCTTACCGGCGAGCATTTTCTTGAGGTCTGCGAACAGCCAGTAGTCGTTGGGAGCCAAATCTGGCGAATACGGTGGATGTGGGAGCAATTCGAAGTTCAATTCATGTAGTTTTGCCATTGTTTTGATTGACTTGTGACACGTTGCGTTGTCTTGATGAAACAACATTTTTTTCTTTGCCATATGCGATCGTTTCTTTGCAATTTCGGCCTTCAAACGCTCCAATAACGCTATATAATATTCACTGTTGATGGTATTTCCTTTCTCAAGATAGTCGATGAATATTACACCACGCACATCCCAAAATACCGAGGCCATAACCTTTCCAGCCGATTGTTGTGCTTTCGGGCGCTTTGGACGAGGTTCTCCAGTTGCTGTCTACTCAGATGACGATCGTTTTCATTCCGGAGTGAAGTGATGGATCTATGTTTCATCCATTGTCACATATCGACGCAAAAATTCCGGTTTGTTACATTTAAACATGGCCAAACACTGCTCAGAATCATCAACACGTTCTTGTTTTTGGTCAACAGTGAGCAAACGCGCCACCCACTTTGAACAGAGCTTTCTACTAGTAAAATGCTCATGCAATATAAAGCCAATACGTTCTTTTGATATCTTTACGATGTCAGCTTACTCACGCAACTTCACTTTTCGATCATTCAAAACGATTTTGTGGATTTTTTTGATGTTTTCTGGTGTTACCGCCTCATTTGGACGTCCACTGCGTTCTGCATCATCGGTGTCTCTACGACCACGTTTGAAGTCAGCAAACCAACGTTTTATTGTTGTTTCTGATGGAGCGGAGTCCCCATCACACTTTTCAAGCCATTACTTCGTTTGAACGGTATTTTTTCCCTTCAAGAAGCAGTGTAAAATTAAAACACGAAATTGTTTTTGATCCATTGTTTTGAAAATAACAAAAGTAGCGTGACTCTTAGCACAATAACTCACAAACTAATGAATAGAATATCATGAAATTTTAACAGCTGTTTTTTGAAGATTAGTACTAACTGAGAGAAAAGTGACTACAATAAAACTAGCGTCATCTATGTGTTAGGCCCGGGGCTTTTCAGCCCATGTGTTATAGTGGATTAACCAAAGCGTCAAGTGCTTGAAGACGTTATATGTTTGTGGTATTTACAAAGTGTTTTTCAATCATCGACTACTCACATATTAATTAGAAGAGCAGATACGAGGGTAATTAGGAAAGTAAAGAACCTTTTTTTCTATAGAAATTTTTATTAGATATAATTAAACGAAACTGTATTATTATAAAATTAGCTATTTTTCTACGTAGTCACCGTTCAAATTTAGGTACCTGTCATACTTTTTTATTAGCTGTTCTATGCCCTCTGCATACTCAGTTGCCACCAAGTTGTTAAACCACTGATTAGCGGCTCTCTTCATTATCACTACCGTAGCGTTGTCCACTTTAAAAATCTTTCAATTTAGGAAATAATTTAAAATCGCTTGGGGCTATGTCCGGACTGTATGGCAAATGTCGAAAAATTTCCCACTGAAGCTGTTGAAGCAAGGGCCGTGTCACTTGCGCTGCATGCTGACGTGCATAATCGTAAAGTACAGTGACTCCACTGCTTAGTATTCTATACAGCTTAATTTGAACAGCGCCGCGAAATCTTTGAAGGGTCTGACAGTAGGCCGCTGCATTTATGGTCTCAGATATCATAATCTTTCTGGTGTTCAAAATTTGGTTTGCTTTTTTGACCTTCATTGGGGATTACGGATGATGTCATTGTATTGATTGGCTCTTTGTTTCTGGTGTGAAATATGGTGTTCAAGTCTCATGACCAATGATAATGTGATTCAAAACGTCATCACCATCCTTGTCAGAGCGACTGAGAAAGTTCAATGTAGCTGCCATTCGTTTGGTTCTGTGTTCGTCTCATAAAATTCAAGGAATCCACCTGGCACACACTTTGTTGTAACCCAGATCTGCATTAGCAATTATACAAACAACAACAACACAATTCTTAAAATTTCTAGAAAGAATGAGTCCAGTTCGCTAATTGTGAAACGTCTATTTTCTTCGATTTTTGTTTCAATTCTAGCGTTGAGTGCGTCAGTCAAAACTGAGGGCCGGTCTGAGCCATGTTCGTCGTGAACGTTCTTTCGTCCGTCATTAAGCATGATACACCACTTTCGAACTGACGCATCGTTCATCAAATCACTGTAAACCTCTGTTATCTGTCTATGTACACATTTCGATGGGTCGGACTTTTGCCCTTTTAAGAAGCGGAAAATATTGTGTACCTCATACTTGGCGGGATCGTCAAACATTTTAGAATCGCACAGCCAAGCAGTAACCAATCGTATTTGATCGTAGCAGCGGTTAAATTGAAGCGGATGAGTACCAAGGTTTGTGGTGGGTCGGCGGTGGTGGTGAGGAGACACGGTCACTTATAGATGCAAAACATTCTTTACTTTCCGAATGGCCCTCGTAGGTATCTGATACGTCCCTGGTTCGTATTGAATATAATGACAAATTTCAATTTTCTCTAGTATTAACTGTAATTTTGAACAGTAGAAGGTATACAAATGGTTGTTTCTATATGAATTTTTGTGGTAGTGCAGGTTATTATTAATATTCGGTTTTTAAAACTCATAAAGTGTGTTTCTTGTTTTTGTGTTCAGGATAAAGTTTGTTGATCGTTCATTTTGATTTAATTGTATTTTGCTGGAGATATTTCAGAAAATAGATTATTTTTAGTTCTATGTTAACGGTACCGCCGAGAGCTAACAACGGGCTACGTTACGAAACAAAAAATATGGGTTAGAAGCAGATATGTATGTTTAATTCATGAATAGTACGTTAATAGCACTTAATTAGACGCATAAATTATTTCTATTATCTGTTATACACAGCTAATTGCTTAAATGGTGCTACTGCTAATTAATTAGTTTCATCAAAGAGCTATAAAATTACAATAGATCTTGCGCTTAGGTATTTTATGTAATTATCATAGTACGCTTGTTTGTAATTTTTTAATGCCACATATCAATTTGTAAACATGTAAATTAACACATGGACAGTTTTTGTGACTCATGTTTTAAACGTAAATTATATGCATTTTTCAAGTGGGGATGCTGAGGCTAGCCGTACCTATGACAGTAAAAATGTTTTATTAATTTTACTATAATTCCACTACTCACGTTTCTATACGGTAATCTCTTCGTTGTTTATTTTGATATTTCCTAATATATTGTACAATGTGTGTAATTTTGATAGACTTATGAGTAAATTAGTTGTCGCATATACTTGTGATGTTTCATTCCTACTATCAATGTGATTTACTATAGTTTCTTTAATAGTAATGGCAGTAATTATTTAGTTATTAATTGTGCCAACGAAATTCGAAGTAATGTATTCAAAACGTGGGTTATAAAATACATCTTTTAAAACCTTCTCTCGAAGATAAACATGTATAATTATAATATAACAACATATTTATATATAGAAAGCACTCATTTCTGGATGATATTAGATGAAATAAAGCTGGCGATTTGCTTTTCACTTACAAATATGTGTTGATCTTATTGTAGTCTACATCATTTACGGTTGTCGTCGTTCCCGAATTCCTGGTGCTTGTTCTTCGCGGTAGTAGGTAGACATCAAAACTGTGTTCATGTTTTTATTTGGAATATAGTTAATTACGGTAGTGTCGTTTGTAAAGTGAAAGGAAAAACTGTGCACTCCTCTATTTACCATCGACCTTGAAAGTTCCAACTTGTTATTTTACAATATAGAGCATCTTCACTTCATTTAATATTTAAAAATAACTGTCCCAAATTGTATGCAAAGAAATTGGCGTATCTTATATTGCAATTTAATTAGATCACATACAATTTGCATATCTCTGCCGTATTTTCGGGAGGTGCAAGCTGTTGGTTTTTTTGTATATATATGTAGTTTCAACGCATAAAAAGTTTTCTTTTACCAAATTTTTATGGGACAAATCACAACTGCATAATAGATAACACTGGTTCAGCACCTATAAAGGGAAGAGAGTTATTAGAAAGAAACTTAGCTATGGATGTGGCAATAAGAAAAAACAAACTAAATATTCCGCAGTAATTACTGGAAACACAAGGAGAAGCAGTTCTTTCATCGCCATTTGTATTCGATGAAAATAGTGCTCTAGTCCCATTTGTTCCTAAGAAAAATGGCACATTATGCTTTCGTCGGCTATGCACACAGATAATTATAGCATCAAAGGAGGTATTGATACATTTGACTAGTTCTGTTATTCGCCAATCGTTGCTAGAAAAGCTCGCAAATGGCCCGTTAGGATATTTTATGGCATGTTAAATGCTACTGGTGTTAATGCTTTTGTAGTCTATAAATGTAATATGCGCACAGATAAGGTCCTAAAACGCTTTGACATTTTCAAGGATCTTCCATTTGGTTTAGTCAAGGAACATTTGAGCGAACAAGTGAAAAACGAACGATTGCCAAGAGAAATACCCAGTAATATTCGCCAAATCTTGAGAATTGAAGGAAGCGAAAGTGCTGTACAAGGGACTGAACGTCCTCTAGGTCGATTTTTATCCTCGAATAAAAACAAAAAGAAATGCGAAATATATGTGAACGTTGTCATAAACAGATGTGTGCAGAACCTATTAGTATATATATATTTGTAACTTAAATTTATATTCCGATCTTTATTAGCAATAAACGAAACTGTAATGATATGAAAGCAAACTTCTATTTCCTCAAAAATAAACATAATAATGAGTTTAAAGGTTGAGTCCTATACGATATCACGTTGGGTTTATTGTAACATAAACTCCACGTTGTCGTTCTTAGGGTTAAGTAGAAAATAATATATGAAGCTTATATGGTGTCCGATGACCAACTCTAAAAATGCAATCCCGGCAGCAAATAAATGGTGAATTCGTTTGGATCACCTTCTTTTCATAACCTTTCTACTCTCTTCGAGTAGAATAAACAAATTACTTGTTATACATTTGACTGAATGATTGACGCAATTATGCCAGCTCTTAGCAGAAATATGGTTCTATCACTGTGCGATAGGGCTAATCTTTATTTTAAATGAAAAGCTTTTCTGCTTAATATAGTTAATCTGTGTAGGGAATTAGGTGCATTCTCTTCATTATTGATCGCACATAGCATGTATCTAATACACTTGGAATGTTTCCTAAAACGAAACTGTGAACTTTGATCTGATAAGATGTTCATAGCACAATTACAATAGGATGCTTTTGCTGACGGCAGCTTTATTTTTCCCTTTCTCCATAGCTTCAGCTGGATGATTCTCCTTATGTTTTTCTTTTCCAATCGAATAGAAAATTTCTCTGTTACAGCGTAATTTTTTTGCTTCCAAGAAAGTTAAAGAAACTAACATTCTTGGAATTCTTTTTTTGCAAACTATTGTCTGCCTTTCTTCTTTGACAGTGTAGTGTTCACCTTAGTCCCAACAAATGCACTGTCATAGACACAAAGCGCGCCAAATAATTTGGCAGTTACAAAAAAAGATACTTGCGCACAAATCTTCTCCATCATTAATTCTTATAATTTTATGTGACATTATTTTGTAATTAGAGAGTCTTAGTGAATGTATAGTGCAAACTTATATACATCTGTTAAATGTAACGTAAAAGTAATATCTAGATTTCTTAGTTCTGGTATAATATACATACCTCTAGAGGTGATCGTACTTAACTGCATCGCATACATAAAATACAACGTACTGCAGCAATGGATAAATCAATTAGGTCAGCGATTACTTTCCTTGAATAGAGGCATTTTGCCATATATATTGTGCCTTGCTCTCACGAATGTATGAAATATATTCGAGGTATATGTACAACTGAGTGACCGCCGATCGCTTTCAGCTCATTGATTAGTCAACATAATGGCTTTACTATTAGAACTTACTCATCTGGTAGTCCATACACATTTGCGGTTTCGCAATTGTATCGATTTTGAATATTTGAACTCTAAATGTTAGTTAATAGAGAACCCACAATGGAGAGAAGATGTAATTGCGCATAAATTTGACAATGCGAAAGTTCTTACCCAGTTTCTGGAACTGTTGAGATGCAAATAATGGGATTACAAGCCCTCCATAATTATATCGGAGACAATCATTAAGAGCTGTTAAAATATTGTTCGTAAATATCTTCATCCAAATGTCGAAACCATCAATTTCAATGTTTTAGTAGTTTACAGCTTCCCATAATAGGTGAAAGCCTAATTTTGGTATACAGCACGTCTAGTACTGGCACCTAAATTTTTATATTGTTTGGTAGCAATCAAGCATTTGGGTATAATTATATTTTCCTTTACAACTTTCTCTAGCAACGTTTGCCCGGAGTATTCTGCTAAACCTCTTTTTAGGTTAGTGGCAGTGGCTAATAACAGTATAATTCGCGAATATCTGAAAACTGATGAAGATAACGTGAACCACCTGAATGATGAAAAAACACATACTTTCAACACACCACTTAATTTTTGTAAAGTGTTCAAAGATAATAAATATGTAAGCTTCCGCGGCCAGATTTAGTAATAAACGAACTACTTCCGGAATTCGACCGTGTCATGATGAGATATATATAGAAATGAAATAAGAGGAGAAAGAAATAAAAAGAGAAAGAGATAAAAAGAAGAAGAATGAAAGAAAGGAGGGCGTGAAAAAGGAGAAAAAGGTGAAAAGAGTAAGAGAAGGAAAGAGGACATAAAAAGGGGGAGGGGGCGGGAGAAAGAAAGAAAGAGAAAAAAGATAACAAAGGAGAAAGGTGGGATCTCGACGTTTTGCCTGCGTCGTAGGGGGCTTCTTCAGGAGAAACAGGGGAAACCAAAGTGGCACGGTAACTCGCTACGTAAACCACACTAGAGGCGAAACCACTTTGGCAGAAGGTTACGGTTAAATTATTTAACATAATTCACGCAGTGTGCGCACCTTATGTCCCTGTAATTCTGCGTTGATGGGTTTAATAAAACGAAAATGAAACATAAACTTGGCTTTTTACTCAATACTAGCTCGCAGCTACATTAATGCACTAAATACGAAACTCATGTCACCTGTCCACTAGTGAAAAATTTGCCGCACAGCGTATTATAGAGCTGCAGTTACTTATGTAGGTCTATAATACGCAAAACTGTACGATTGAATTGTTGGTGATTTACATGTATTTATTGCTATTTACATTTTGTACTTGTGCATATATAAACATATTATGTTAGTATACTTTTAAATATTTACTTGTAATGAATAACGCGCTTCAATATCTCGTTATGGAACTATCAATATTGTTACCAGATGAAATATACTCTCGTTCGGGTAGCAACAGTTCTCCGATTGAACGAGAGCGTCCAGAAGAAGACGCGTGAGATTTCGCTGAAACGTTGACCTGGTCGAAATGATTCCTTTTTGGGCTCGCTCACGAACCCGGGAATATTATTTCATATATACCATAAGCGCACTTTCGACGTGTCCATGGCCGTAATTGTGAATAAGAGGAGGATGAAATAAGATTTCTATAAGTTAACAAAGTCGAGAAGTATGCGTGCTATTCTGCAGGGCGATTGTGTGTCAGTATGTTATCCTTGTCTGATAGTATTCTCTACCCTTCTTTAAGTACTACTACAAAGTCATATCCTTACATCAATCTTTTCATTTTGAATCAATTCAATAAAGCTCCCATTCCGTATTACTGCGAGTTGAGGGGGACAAATCGCTAGACATACGTAATTGATTTCAAGTGAAGCCGGTGTTGGATTCATTTTGTTTATTTCTTAATAAGGCATCGCTGGATATTTGGGTGCGGTTCCCTAGTTTTATGGCGGTTCCTAAGTTTTGATCACGATAAATAATTTCATAAAAAATGGAGTATTATACGCTCGAAGAAGAATTATAGTAAAACAATATTACGGCGGCAATTCAGGAGAAGTTACATGCGATTTATTTGCAGTAAATTATCCTGAAAGGTCAATTCCTAGCGCGACTACTCTTCCTAAAACGGTCCGAAGTTTTGAAACAACGTTTACATTAATAAATAGCAAAAATAAAAATGTCCTTGCGAAAAATGTCAGTGATATCGAAATTCAAGTTTGTGCATTATTGGAATTAAATCCTAGTATGACATCTAGACAAATTGTTCGCGAATGTAATATTAGTGTAACAACTGTTTTAAATCTTTTACGTAAAAATAAATATCGGTCGTACAAATTAGCACATCTCGAGAACTTTTACACGACGATTATTACCGTCTTAATAATGAATAAATATCAGGATAGCAAATTATGTTTCAATAATATCTTATATATTGATGAAAAAATATTTTAAGTACAAGAATGATGCCTTTTTACGTAAAATATGTTTGTTATGGGTCGCGTAAGCACCTACATACATCTTAATACACCAAAATGAACGTGTGTGTTAGTATTCTAGGGGATGAAATAATCGGACCTTTTTTTATTCAAGGAAATTTAAATGGCAATAAGTATTTAGAGTTGTTGCAAACTAATATTATTCCAGCTGTACGGGGGCGATTTGATATTAATGAAATTTAGTTTTAACAAGACGATTGCCCGGCGCATAATACGCGTAAGTCAGTAATTTGTTGTTTTACTCATAGTTTTGCATTTGCTTGCAATTATTACTTTTAAGTTTGTTATATTTACTAATTCTTTATTTATTCTAATAAGAAAGTTCAAGAATTTTATTTATGCTTATTGCTTTTATTAAGAAGTTTTATTCAGTTTAGAAAGTTTAATATTTATTTCTTATAAGGCTATGATGAATTCTGTCACTGATATTCGTTATCAGTTACATTATCTGATGCTTCAATATACATACCTGGATATGAATAAAAACAAATTGATAGCACACATCGCAGTTTATTGGTTTTTTTTTAGTTATCAAATGAGTATTGCTTTATTATTTGCCTTTTCACTAATACAAATGTATCGTTACATTTAATATTAGTTTAACAAACTTCTAAAATCGTGTTTACAATAGCTTGCTTAGCCAATTGGTTATAAATCTGTTGTTCATATCATCAATAGCGATATAAGAGTAAGCTTTAGCGAAAAAACGAATACCACGCTCATTTTATTTCGGTTGAGCTATAACGTGTCGCCGAATGTAAACAAATCTGTGCTGCGGCCTCGTGCTTATATACGTCTACAGCTAGAGTCCTTCCCATTTCCAGTCGCTTAAAATGCAATCGACAGCTCGCAGCTTTTCACCCGGTATACATATATCTGCATATGTAATGTCTGAGGTGTTCGCACGTACTAGCTACCAGCATGATCGTTCCAGTCTTAAGCACCAGACATTAATTGTGTGTTAGAGATTACCATACAAGTCATCAATATATACAAATATTTTACCCGTCAATATATGAATTGGAAAGATCGTTAAGAAATAGAACTAATACAAATAGATAAAAAAAAACCGATATGTATGCCTCTACCTAATGCTCTATCCCTGCTCCGATTTGAACTACATTTTTTTTCTTGCAGAGCTATGATACTATTCAGTTATTTCAAGTATTATGGACACCCATGGTATAAATTAGAAATAAAATGGAGGATTAACAGAGGCAAATGCCGCAGGAGAACAAAGGGAATTGATAGAACGTTTAGACCTGAGTTAATTTTTTTATAAATGTACTGAATGTAATATTTCTCAGCTACAGCTTTTTCAATTATTTTGTAGGAAATACCCAGGATTTCAGTTGATCTGTAAGTTTCAATGCAATGAGGATGGTTCTTTTTATGAATGGGGACAACTACTGAATGTTTGGGATATGACGGAAGCATGTCATTGCTTACTTGTAAATTAACTAAACCCTGAAACAGTCTTATACCGGTGATATATATTTCCTACAAAATATTAGATTACCTATTGGGCAAGCTATTTATATATTTATAATTTCAAGATTCTATATTTTAATACTCGCCCACAAAGTTCGTGTGTAATTTACCAGACTTCTTCGCCAGAATTTGAATATACCGACAATTGCTAATAAGCTTGGCGTACAAACTCATTACTTCTAACGCGTACAAAAGCAGCCTTTCTTCGTTTCGTTCTAGTTATATCTTTCTCTTTCATTACAATAGATGTCCTGAATATATAATTTTATAGATTGTAATCTGTGGTGGGACGAGGTGGCAAACCTGATTATACTACTGCGACTGCTTACACGTTACGATATTATTACCGCCGGCTCGCCAAAAGTTAAGTATTATTCAAATTAGTCTCTCGCTGAAATAATGTCCTGCCGAGCTCCAAATGTCTTTATTCTCCAACGCACCCTTCCTGAATTATTAGTATTAGGTATCGAGCTAAGTAATGTAAAGTAAGTAAATTAGATTTCTTTTTATCTCAAACTGGTTAGAAACTTATGCACATCAGTTTTTCTGGAAATTTTCTGCTTACATTGAGGATTTCTCGAATGAATTATCTTGTTCACACGACTCTGAAAAAATCGCCTAGTCATGTAATTAACGAAATACGTAGCCACGAACACAGTAACCCTTAATTTATGTGTTAATGCAAGTATAGATGTGCAATCTCGATGATATAAATATTACCCGAAACTGCAAGCAACATGAAATTTTTATGTGATCAAATCATATTTACATGATTATGGATGTCACTGTACATTCTATTTTTGCTTTCCTGTACGAATGCTGAAATGTACTGTACTTTCAGGTAAATGTACATACGTTAAATGACTACACAGTGGTGTCATTACTTTTAAATCAGTAGGATGTGTGTTTTGACAAAGATGACAGACGACTCGATGTGTAGTTTCAGCTTTGCAGTTACCAGTACTTTATAACTTTACACCCAATTTTCATGGTACGCATACCGGTAGTCGTGTTATTACTGCAAACATTGAGACAATATACTTTATTGGGATTTGTAGAATTAAATGTAGTGTTAGATATACGTCCAAATATGCTTCCTTCGAGTTTGTGTACATTGTTCCGTTATGAATAATTAAGTATATAATAATGTTCGTACATCAAATATTAGAATCCAGTATGGATCCACTTGTCATCAAACACGTACACGGCCCGTGCCACATCCGTGCTCTCAAAATTGGACCTGCACCCAAAGTGCGTACACCTGACTTTGTGCAGGATTCTAATGTACATCGTCTAATACATATGTATGAAAATAATACAAAATTGAATTGAAACTCTGGGTGTTTGAAGGAATCGAATTACAGTACGCAATTCGTACTTGGCGGAAATATCAATTGTGGCAGCCATGTTTACGTGCCTGCGACTCAGCTCAAAATGATGTAATGACGGCGCAAGTGGCAGATAGTATAGATGCGCAGTCACCTTCTGGGCATACCCGTCACTCACTGCTCGCGTGACTGTTTACAAGCACAAACGGAGGCTGAAAGAAACAGCCCTCGTAATAAACCGTTTTCGTTTCAGGATAAAAATGCATGTACAGAAGTAAAATGTCTTTTTTTCTTATCGATAGAACACAGTCCTGTTCATTCTGCTCTCTTTAGGCCTCTTGTAACGTGGAGATCCAACATAGTTACCACCTTTCCGGGGGCTTACTGGGTAGCCTTCTCCACAGAGGTATTGCTGTGCTTACCCAATTCGCTAATAGGTTCGGTCGGCATGGCCTCTCCATTCACGTCTACGTGTTCTGACAAATCGTACGATATCCTGGACGCTATACTCTTCTCTTTTCTTATTGGTCTGCTTTTAATTTTATCTCTTAGTATCCCTCGTTTAATTGTTCTTAACATTTTCACTTCATTTGTTCGCATGAGATCATTAATCTTTCATATTTCTGCCCTTGTTTCTGGAGCATTGACCGTACACATGTTTATATTCTAACTTTACATTTGTTGGATGTATTCTTGCTTTACCAGATGATATCTCATAGAGAGCAAGATATTCTAGCTTCTTAGCTTGTACTCGTCCTTCATCTTCCTTGTCTAATACCTGATAAGACGGGTATTTCTTCTGTTAATATGTTCACGTTAATTCTGATTTTGTTGTTCATTTACTGTATTCACTTGTTTTATAAGCTCTACATATTTCCAGTATACGTCGTTCTCTTGCAAGATTCTTGTCATCTCTTTCAGTTAGAGTCTATCACATGTTTGTTTGAAGTCTACGAAGCATAGAAAGAGAGGTTTATTATATTATATATTTATTTAATTGTCATAAGATAAATATAGCGTCAAGTATGGAACGATTTTGACGAATCCTTGCCGCTGTTCTCTAATTTCTACCTGCTCTACAATCTTTGCTAATATTATTTTATTAGGAGCTTCAATATAGGGATTAAAAGTGCAAATCCTCTGTAGTTTTCTCTCCTGTTTCAAATGTAGGCCGGTGCCTCACCATTTTCTATTATTTCCAGCAATAGGGTTGTTAATTATACTTCTAGCTAGTTTCCACCATATTTAAGCACTTCATTAGTAAACTGGTCAATACCAATAGTTTTTGTCTTTTTTTTTAGTTTTTTCATACTGTTGTGAACGTCCTCTTAGATAAAATATTCTCCTTCTGAAGTTTCGCTTTGAGACAGTTGCAGTTCCACTTCTTGAGTTTTGTTTTAGTTGTTATAGAGGCTCTCAAAGTGCAATATCTAGTTGTATCAAATACATTAGTGTGTGTATTGGTCGTTGATTTAAATAAAAAAAGTTTTCTTTAATGCACCAAGTACTGTATTTTGACCAAAGAATTATTCTCATTGTTAAAAAATCATATCCACTGGAATAAATAGAGCTGCGCAATTTCATTCGCATTATAGTTTAGGCAAATCGTTGTTATTTCAGTTTTGCCATCGCGATCAAACAACCATTTCAGCACTTCTTGTAATCAATATAATTGCACCATGAAGCCATGACATCGAAGAACGTTACAGTTACATGTATCATGTTTGCAGAAATAAATCCACAATAATGTGAATTCTGAATTACACAATAAAATATTGTGGTTATGAGTAGGTAAGAGGACGAATACTTAAAAATTCTATTATCACATAACGACTAAAGATATATAGTAGCAAAGCAATTGCGGCGGTTGTGGTAGGTGAAACCTTTCAAAAGGGCAACTGTTAATGTTTATAACAGATGGCGCAATTATGAGTTTTGTTGGCTGTCTTCTTAAACAAGTAAATAAGTAAACGATACTACTGTTCACTTCTATGTGCAAACTTCGTGGGTTATACCTTCGCTTGCATTAAACTAACTGACACCAAAATGTTATCCAAATGCAAGTAGATTACTATTATCTACAAAGGTAGAGCCTCCAAAACGTATTCAGGGATTTCATAAACAGCTTGGTGGTTCTTACTAGCTGGGGAGCGTATATGGGAAGACTTCAGCATGGTAATTCACTGAAGATTGTGGAACAAAAGGTGTGAATATTATTGCAACGGAAGAGATCTTTTATTAATGAATTCATGTAGTCTCCAAACTGGTTTAATTTCAATGTTTGGTGTAGTTTAGTTTGATAATTATTGGCACTTTAGCTGAGAACGCATCGTAGAATATACGCTGTTACTTGACTACTTGTATATTCTATCCTTAGATGATTGGGAGTCTGCCCATAATTATTATCAAGCTATAAATTTATTGGGTACTATCTTTAATAATAGACTAGTTGGGCTGCATGATCTTCTGACTTAAAAACTTACGAGTCTTTTACTGTTGGAGTTTCGTGAAGGACAATGGTATTGAAATCTGATTGAACTACAGACCAAAATTAAATCCACTTTAAATAAAAATTTTGGCAGATCTTCAAACCAGTTATTCTCAAACCGACTAGAAGCTTTATCAGAAGAAATGCATTGAAAAAATACTTTTCACATTCAATACTATGCACAAATTATTTTCTATTATTTTGTACACATTTACTGTTTCGATAGTTATTATTATTCCTTTCATCGCTTATAGTTTTAACTTAACTCTGAAACGAAATTTCGTAACGTTTCTCCTTGTTTACAGGAATTCGTTATCTGCTACAACAACTATCTTCCCTTAAAATACTGGATTTTAAAATTTCCAGTACCAATATGTAAGTAACTGCTGTTATATACAAATTATATAATAACAGTTATCATATAGTATGTGTGCGACTAGGTTCTATGTACGTCCATTTACAATTTATAGAGGTTAGGTATTCAATTACTCAAAGCAAGAGGTAAATACCTATACGTATTGATCTTGTAATGTAACACGATGGAATTGCAATTGATAACTGTGCTAACTGTTGTAACCGATCCTCAACATCTTGAGGGTAGCCACTTGTGTGGTATGTATTCTGTTGTCCTTCGTAAGAGCTTCTTGCCTAAAATAACACAGCTAATTTGTAAAACATGAATACTGATAGCAATAGGAAAAGCAATAGTAAGAAGGAAATTTATTTAGCTTTGAAGTTTTGAGGTATGGTTTAAGTGGTGAAGTCCAGGCAAAACATATTCATTGAAAAGAACACAAATTTACTTGACAAAGAATTAAAAGCAATCTAATAGTTTCCGAGATATTTACTGAAATTTAAAATTTGAAAGGGATTGTCCCTTGAAATCGGGCAATTCGATCGCTAAAACGTATGAGTCGTTTTTATGTTAGAATATACATCCTTCAGATCACATCGAAATCTGAATTTTCGGGTGGTCAGGTATTTCCTTTTAAAAATAATAGGTTCAACGTACTGTGAAAGTAGTATTAATATTTATCAGAAAATCCGTATTCATTTGTATTATTGCAGTAATCCTATATATGGTCTCATACTTCCGTCGTATATTGTTGTTTATTGTTAGACACAACCATCACGTCCCTAATTTGATCAGACGATGTCTAGACACCTTCACCTTGCAATTCACATTCAGTAAATTAACGAAATGTACGTACGCTTTCTTCTCTGTAGACGATTATTGACATTCACAAAACACGTCGAAATATCTCTGGGGTTTCAGACAGAGTGAAGTGCGTTTTAATATTTAAATTGTGTTAGTACATGTTATCGTCTTGTTTCATCTCTTTGCTCGCAAAGTTACTTTCTGCAAACAAATTTCCCTGAATACATTTTTTATATTACCTGGTGTTGTCTCCACACAACAGCCAATGGATACCTTGATATATCTTCTTCCACATAAGTGTATTACTTTCAGGTATTTTAAAATTAATTTATTCTTAGAAAACATTCATCTACAGTGGTTTATGAGATAACGAAGTAGGAATTATTTTCCGAAATTACTACTAATTTGCTGTGTAAGTTATTCAATTGTGTGGCCAGAATAGTGTTTTCTGAATAAAAAGAAGTTTAGTTCTCTCTCACGAGTTAAAAGATAAAGAAGGTTGGCAACACTGTTGCAATATTCAGTCCTTTTCAGAATTAAAACCTTCCTTAAGGTATATATTAGTGTTGAAAAAGGGCTTATTGAAATTGATATGCTTATAGTCATCTAACAATTAAAATGGTCTAACGACCTTCGGATTATAGTGGCGTCAGATATAGTAGGTTTAACTGCTGAAATTTTTAGCGGATCCGGTACACGTTCCGAATTACTACTTGCTGGTTTATTTCTTACAGCGGAGAGTGATATCACAAAGCTGCAGAGTACTGTGCACACTGTATACACATTCATGACTCCAGATGTCACGACAAGCAGCCAACGCACAATTAAAAGCAAGTAAAAAGAATAATCACCAACAACTTATACTTAAAATGCCCTGCATCTGCTAAATCACATAAGCTGCTCCTACAACCATCGCATATTTTGTTCTATTGGACACCCGCTCATCAATGGTTGTTACTCCAGCGCTCCTTAACTAGTTCTTCCTTATTTGAATCAGAGTTAAATACCAACCTTTCTAACTGAATCCATAGAAAGAAATCCATTTGAATTAGATCTGAGGTTCTCCGAGAATTAAACAGTAATCCACAAACTGTTCATTTTTGTGCATAATGATGATTGACTACTAGCAATTCCCAATATATATTTAGATGTCTCAATTCCTTTTCACCCCAAACTAGAGCCGGAACATACTAAGGAAACTATATATAAGTTATATTCATTTAAAAAAAATAAATATTCTCTCAATTCAGCCTTCTGGATTGTATAGAAGCCTAGCAACTTAATAGCTCTCTTTCCTGAAAGCTATGGAATTCTTGTGTGCCCATGCATGATCGTGATGGGTATTAAAAGCATCAAGACTTGTGAAAGTTGTTTATCTAGAAATCTTAGAGGTGTTCCATTTTTCTATCTTACGTTCTTCATTGGTGTCCAAGTGCCGTGCTTTTATTCCATAAGGCGCGTGTACTGCATTACAGTAAAATTTTGAAAATTAATTTTTATACCCCATCCCGAGTCTCAAAATTTCTGGCAAATTCAATTTATTGTTGAATTTAATTCATTTATACTTTTTTCCATTTGTCCTATCCTGTTGTATTCCTTATATTAATGTTATTGTAAAGTGTCGCTAGTAGATGACACTAGAAAACATGTAATTGTTATGTATATAATCAATAAGATCCTTTTACCCATTGGGTGTCGGGTTAGATTAAATTTACTTCCTAGCATTTCACAAATTTTGGCCAGTTCTCTCTCTTGTTTGCAATTTTCTAAGCTTCATTCCAGGTTTTCCCTTTCTTATCTAAAATGTTGCCTGTTTCCTTATTCCAGCTTTCTTTTGACCTCCCTATTGTTCTTTTCTTCTATATCTTTGCTTTGCAGACCTGCTTAATCAGAATTATTCTGTCCATCCTCTGGTGGATATCCTCACCATGCTAATTGTCTTTGTTTGACATAACTTTCTATTAATTCTATTTGTGGCTCCCTTCTGATTTGTTCATTTCTTATACTGTCTCTTCTAGTTATATTTTTTGCTCTTCTTAAATATTTCATCCCTAGGACATGGATCTTTTTTCTTCACGATTGGCTAGCCAGGATTCACATCCAAATGTGAGAATTGGTCTGAACATTGTTCTGTAGACCGTTATTTTTTGTTTGTTTTGTTATTTCTTTTCTGTTTATAAATCATGAGTTCATAGCATAGTATACGTCGTTAGTTTTCTGTACTCTATTATTAAGTTCTTCTTCTTGTCTTCCTTTCTCGGTATTGTAATTCCTAAGTACTGGAAATTTCTAACTTGTTGTGTTTCTGTTTCTTCAAGTTTTATGTGTATTTCTTTTTCCTCTTTTAATGTAACCATTACTCTTGTTGTTCCAAACGTTTATATTGTGTTGTAAAGTTTTGTTATTTCCGCCTATCAATGCCACATCATCTGCGAATACACATTCTGTAGTTCCTACCTTTCCTAAGGTGTAATATCCTTCATGGAAAGCTCTTGTTCTCCACCTTGTTTCTCTGATAATTTCATCCATAAATATTACTAAGGTCCACCTCTTTGTCTAACACCATCCTTTGCATGGAATGCCTTTGATTTCGTGCTAATTACACAGTTTTCTGTTTGTTCGTATAAACTTTTGACAGGTGTTATTAATTTGCAATTTGCTTCTCTCTTATGTAAACATTCCCACGCTTTATTTCTGGATACCTTGTCAAATGTTTTCTCCGTATCCAAGAATGCCAACTGTACGCCTTCTCCTGCAGTCATTTTTTGTACGTTATCTCTTTTAATGTAAAAATATAGTCTTCTATACTTCCGTTTTCTCTAAATCCACTTTGGACTTCTAGCAATATCGGTTTTACTATTTGTCTCAACTTCCTTTCTAGCAATTGTTCGTAAATCTTCACAACTGTGTTTAGCAGCATAGTTCCTCGGTAGTTGTTGTCACTCTTTTCGTGAATTGGTACTATTAGGTTTAGACCCCAATCTTTTGGGATTCTTTCTTCCTCCCATACCTTATTTTAAATATCCAACAATAGCTATCCTGCGTGATACTTCATATTTTTGGACAATCTGGGTTGTTAACTTATCGTCGCCTGGAGCCTTCCCGTTTTTTAATCTTTTTATTACTTCTTCCAGCTGTTCTTCTGTGATTTTCTCCTCTTCGTTTGCTCTGCTTGCATTATCCCGACTGACGCTTGGGCTGTTTCTTGTATTGTTATTTCGCTTGTACTATTCACCAAATCTTGGCAATGTTCTTTCCAGCGAGTTATAATCATTTTTCCCTGAGTATTTGTCCTTCTTTGTCTTGTGATGCTACTGAATCCACTTTTCTGTTATTTCTCATATTTTTGAGTATTTTAAAAACATCTTTTTGTTTCCTTTACTATCTTCTTCTAATTTTAGTCCAATTTCTTTCTATGATTTTTGATTCGCTTCCATTTCTGCAATCTTGACTTTTTTCCTTTGTTCTTTGTATATTTTATACCTCTCTTCATTTTTACTATTTAAATAACCTTGCCATGCCTTCCTTTTTATTTTCACCAGGTCCTTAATTTCATCAGACCACCATGAAGCTTGTCTTTTGTAGTTAGTCTTAGTTATGCCGCATATGGTCTTAGCTGTATATATAAGAGTTATTTCAAACAGCATCCATAATTCTTCTGTACTCATCTCTTTGTTTTTCCCTTTTATCTTCTGAAATATTTCATTTATAACTTTTTCGTATTCCTTTGCTATTTCCCCATCTTTCAACTTATTGGAACATATTGGCTCGTAGCCTATCTTTTGATGTAATTGTTGACCAATGGAAATGTGTCATTTCAAAAGAAATATTTTAGTAATTCAACAACTAAATCGAAATGATTCAGCTTTTGTTCGATATACTTCTATGCAACAGACACTTAATCTGTTATAAACGTTTACTCTTTCATCATCAGTCTGTATATTAACACTGGGAAAAATGCATTCCACAGATCTTTATTCTTACCTTGTACTATATTACATACATATGCTTTGTTAAATACAAAATAGAAGTATATACTTATTTATTATTATCCTGCAGTAATCCAAAGTAAACCTGCTGTATTTACTTGTATGTATTTGTAATACTTCAAAGCGAAACGGCAATCATAAATACTATACGTGAGTTGATATATTATGCATTTTGCTGATATGAAACTAGTAGGTAACCTTGGTAGAAATATAGCTGTCATCATCAGTTTTATTGTCATGAATGTTGGTAAGGGTATCTGACAATTGCACCGGCAAATATGTAAATACGTTCATGTAACAAATAGTTACATGTCCATAATTTAAGGCAACGCAATATTTATTTGTAGTATATTCATGGCACAACGACCGAATGCTAGACAAACTTTATCGATATGGTTTTTCATGTTCATATCAGGCTGGTTTGATTAGAATCACAACGTTCGTTTCATAGTACATCAGCACATGTGAATGGATTATAGGAATGCGCAATCTAATTACAAATACATTGTTCGAATCTGTGTGATCTTATTGTATTTGTGCAGGTATACGTGTATGTCTTTATACGTTGAGATATACGTACCTGTTTCCCGCTCCAGGAATGCTGTGAACCTTCATTTGAATTTCATAACGGATTAATTTAGTGTCCTTGTTTCGATGCATTAATGCTTGGGCGTAATGTCGCATTCATCATACAGTATGATCTCATCTCAACCGATTATATGTAATATAGAGGGTTTTACATAGAGTTGTATACAAGTATATACTAGATATTATGTGCGTACAAAAAATGAATGCCAACGTCGAATATATGTTGTATATGGAGGAGATATGTATCACTCGGAATCTGATCGTAAATGGATTTATATGCATGAATGAACAAGCTACGGCAAAAAAGCAACTGTCTGCATGTTCGTTTTGAAGAAAATAGTTTCCTGAATGCACATACTACAATGATCTATATAAAAACATGTATTAAGTGAATTAATAGTTAGAAAATAATTTTAACGCCATAATAATCGTTGATGATCTTGTACAAAGCATTGATGTTTCTCTGAGTGACTGCCGTTTTTGGTACACTTATTCTTCGATCGTCGCAAACACCAATACGTCTACGTTTGAATTCTCCATACCAACGAGAAGTTCTTGAATGATGTGGTATTTCCTTCCCGAAAACAGAAACCAACTAGGCGAGGCGAGGCGTTCTTGTTGAGATAATTGTCTTCAAAAATTATAAAAATCATTGCTTGAACATGTTTCCGGTTAGATTCCATTTTTCAACTAATTTGTCAACTTTAATAGTTCATTGTAGCCACAACACTACACATACCGCACTGAAACCTTGAGTTTAGGTTAACTGAAGATGAAGGGAGGTTAATTTTTAGAACTGACATTTGATTAGTGGAGCAATCTATGTTCCAGTATGCCTAAAAGACATTCCTCGTAGGTAAATAGTTATTTATTATAATAGTACTATTAGTGTACTATTAGTGTCCCAAAAGTATTTTTCAATTTGTGTTGTTCACTACGCGAACACAACCGTTGAGTGGCGAGTGGGAGATATACCAGCGCGTTTTGCGAGAGTGGAGCATGCGTGCTGTGTACACGAGTTTTACGAAAACTTCTCAAATGAGGCGCACTTCTGCCTTAATGGTCATGTAAACAGGCAAAACAGAAGCATGAGAGGCGATTTCACTCTCCAACAGCTACTGTTTGGGATGCAATTTCGGCAACATGTGGAGATGATTAACATCTTTTTTAAGTCAACTTTGCAAAATGTTAAATTCGGAACACCTGGTTCCAAAACGATGGAGGGACATCGCACACGTTCAACGGGCCCTTACCAGTTGTTCGTAAAATTTTCGCTGGAAAATTGATATTAAGACGAAGTGCCCCGACTTGACGCCAATGGATTTCTATGGCGCTACCGCAAATCAAAGACATACAGCGACATTCCTCACTCTCCGAATGAGTTAGAAGAGAATGTTCCTAGAGAAATGGCGGTTTGATATACATCTTGATATACAATACAAACAATTCTAGAAAAGCGAAAACATAGACGGTAATGCAGGAGGTAGAGCTAAAAAGGTTAGTTTGTCATAGGGGTTTTTTTATTGATGGTTACGATGCCGATAATGCTGCTTCGATATATGAGTGGTTTCAGGGACGACATATCGGTAACGTATTGGTCAGTGGGAAAATATCTTTGGTTGAGTAAACAAAAATAAACATAGGTATATGTATGAGTAAGCAATCAATGAAAGAAAAGCTAATATTGCAAAGAGAGTGTCCTCTATCATGTAGTGTCATTAATAGTAAGCCTATTACTGTAAACCTTGAAGATTATGTTTGGGTACAACTTTAATAGGCAGTAGTATAGCAGACTGTCGCACATCACACACCTGATGTCGAAGCTCTATCTTCGCACGCAGACTGCAAAATAATGTAAAGAACATCTGCTACATACATTTAAAATGCTACATTCCTTATGGAGGCGAGATATGATTTAAAATCTATAAACGCCGAAAATAAAGCTTAAGCAACCATTTTGGACAGATTGATTATTTTAGAATCCTTCAAAATGCAAGAAGTGTATTTAATGTCGCTATAGTTGAAATTCGACAACATTAAGGAATATTAAAATAAATGCCTTCAGGAAACATTAACTAAATGCCGCTTACCTAATTTCAAGATCAACAAAGGCAGATTGTATTACCCATGAGATATTTGCGCCAAGATTCAGAGAAGCATCCAATAAGATACCAATTTCTTTGGGAAGAATAGTTTCTATCTTAGCTTCAATTTTAAGATTTCACCTAACAAATCTGCGTACGCTTTCGAGGTCAAAAGCAATCAGGTATTACTAGTAATAAACGAACTACTTCCGCAATTCGACAGTGTCACGATGAGATATATATAGAAATGAAATAAGGGTAAGAGGAGAAAGAAAGAAAAAGAGATAAAAAGACGAAGAATGAAAAAAAAAGGGGGGGGGGGGGGCGTGAAATAGAAAAACAAGTGAAAAGAATAAGAGAAGGAAAGAGTGACAGAAGGGGGAGGAACGTGAGAAAAAAAGAAAAAGAGAACAAAAGAGAAAGGTGGGATCTCGACGTTTCGCCTCCGTCGTAGGAAGCTTCTTCACGAGAAATAGGGGAAACCAAAGTGGCACGGTAACTCGACGTGTAAACCACGCTAGAGGCGAAACCACTTTGGCAGAAGGTTACGGTGACTGGGCGTGTTCACCGCGCTGGAGGCGAAAACCTTCTTCTTCTTTTTCTTTCTCTTCTTACTCTTATTTCTTTTTTATATATATCTCATCATGACACGGTCCAATTCCGGAAGTAGTTCGTTTATTACTAACTCTGGCCGTGGAAGCCTACGTATTTATTTCAGGTATTTCTAGTATTCATCTGAAGTAGGAATTGCTCTGAATTTAGAGAGAGACCCTCGTACAGCGATGGATACTTCCAAGATTGTTTGATATTTAGAAATTCTGCTCGCAACGTAGTTCAACGTAGACTCTGTGGATCTTCCCGAAATGTAGGGGTATTGATTCTTTTGGAGTGCATGAGAAATCAGCACGTGGTTCTTGATAAGTCACCCACATATAGTTCCAGCCATCTTCAGCAAGAAGAAGTAGGGAAAGAATTTGTTGACTTCTTCCCCCCGATTCAACTACGTCATGAAGCTGTATCGCCCAGCAATAGCAGTTAGATAAAGGTCATCTAAATGAAATACAATTGACTTCCCACTTTAATATTGTAGATAGGACGTGTATTGGGTATTTCCAAGGAGCGATATTATTTATGGCCCATTTTACTTATCTTGTCATATGTGTATAGTAATTTTTATTTTTCAATTTTTTAGTTAGTCAAGGAGTAGCCTGGTAATATGTCTTAATTAAATTCTGGAAAGCTCTCTTTAATGTACCTCTTCGTAGAATGCACCGTTTCTGTCTTAATCATTCGATTTTATAGTTGTATATTTCTCAATCGGAATGAAATTTGCAGACTGTTAGATGATTAACTGGTGCGATCATAAATAGAACAAATAGAAAATAAATAATGGATTATTTAAAATTACGGAAAATTTTGACATGACAGGCAATAATGTGAGTGTAAATGTAATGTGCAAATGTGTAAGCGTATTTTATGGTAGTTGTACGTTTTTGTAGCGTACAAGTTCTATATGACTAATGTACATAATTACGTCATTAGTATTACTGCAACATCAATTATTTTACATGTATTCATCTTTTTAATCAATTATAGCGCTACTAATGAAAAATAGTTTCGCACAGACACTATAACTGCACACATTGATATCATTGTGATAACCCGCTAAAAAACCAACAACAGGTTTAGTCCATTATCAGTACATACTACCACGTTACCCGCTGCGAAGTTATGACATCGCCGTTGACAACTCATCAACGATTTATCATTGGTAATTACCGGACAACAATTATGTTCGGCAAACTGGCCCGCCGAAATAAAAAATCACCACGAAAATGATTTACAGTCGAAATATTGCGGCTGTAGCGGCTGCGTATATGGTATTTATGGTAATTCACTAATTACACTATGCTAATAACAAATACCTACCGTTAGCGTTTGCCGCATTCAGAATTATTTACGGACAATATCCCGGGTGCGTCATTATCGGAGGATATCTGTGCATGTTAATAATGTGTAATACTTAATAGGTTGCACTTCTATCTCCACAGAAACAAATATGCAGCAAAATTAGTGAGATTAATGTAAAGTACTTATTTTCTTGAAGTATTTATTTGTTTTTTGTGTGTTGATTTCACGTAGATTGGACGAGAGTATTTTTGCTACTATTTTCACACTATTTCAAAAATATCGGCTTATTTAATAAAATCCCGCAATATGCTTGTGTGAATTTTGGGTGAAGACAATCATATAATTCTAATTGGTTTATATATTCTTCTAGCTTATTAAATATCTATAATTCATGGATCATGAAACACGGCCAGTACTAGGAGATGGAAATTAAAATAGCTCGCCGATTTCTGGTAGAAATTATCTTAATTGAATGTAAGTTTTCCAATTAGAAATACTACCTTGCACAGCTATTATGTAATATGGTTTTATAAAAACTGATAGTGTATTAGGAATTTTTGGATTATTAACTTCGAGTTTAGTAATTCTGCAAAAAGAACTACAAGTTACACGGACAAGCTGAAACAAATATTTCTCCATAATTTTCAGGTGCGCACAAAAATATCAATCTCGGAAATGCTTTCTTAAGAATATAAGAAAAGATGATACAATTACGTGTGAACTAGACTTTATTCAGTTATGAATTTGCTGCATTTTTAGGTTGATTCAGCAACACTGTCTTTGTTTTGATTGACGTTACTTCAGTTTTCGAAAGAGCCTTAAAAAACGAACAATTTATACACAGAGATGTGTTTAATAAGTAAGTTGACTTGCGTTGGCACATTTAAGTACGAAGGTCATTATTAGTGAGATAGGCTTTTGAATTCCACTGAATACTGAATATAGAATGTAGAAATATCGTAGCTGATGTATCCTTTTGTAATAATCTTGTTATCACAAATGGCATAAGCGATAGAGCAATATCTTAAAATTTTAGCTCAATCAATTGAGCCATAGATACAAAAAGGTAGTACTACAAATATACTTCACATACATTTTGATTATTAAAAAGCAACATATAACATATAACATGAAGAAGGTTCGTCTGTTCAAAAAAGTTATGTTGTGATACCCTTTTAACTTTTGCCCTGTTGCATACAGGGTGTCTTTGAAATAAATTAAATGAGAACATGAATCCAAAAAATGCAGAATCAATTACGATGTGAACGTCAGAATTTTAGAAATACTAGGAAATTGTAATACGTGCACGCCTATGGATGTAGAAGCTGCATACGCAATATATCCATCTAATCAAACTCGCATACATAACACATGGGCTGAAAAGTCCCGGGCCTAACAAAGAAAACACGGTTTTTTTGGTTCAAAATTAGCTTTATTCATCAACGTAATCTCCATCAAGAGCAACGCAATCATTCCAGCGCCGCTCTAATATTTCAATACCACTTTTGTAGAACGATTTATCTTTTGCCTCAAAATAGGCCTCAGTTTCAGCGATAACCTCTTCATTCGTCCGAAATTTCTTACCGGCGAGCATTTTTTTGAGGTCTGCGAACAGCCAGTAGTCGCTGGGAGCCAAATCTGGCGAATACGGTCGGTGTGGGAGCAATTCGAAGTTCAATTCATGTAGTTTTGCCATTGTTTTGATTGACTTGTGACACGGTGCGTTGTCTTGATGAAACAAAATTTTTTTCTTTGCCATATACGGTCGTTTCTTTGCAATTTCGGCCTTCAAACGCTCCAATAACGCTATGTAATATTCACTGTTGATGGTATTTCCTTTCTCAAGATAGTCGAAGAATATTACACCACGCACATCCCAAAATACCGAAGCCATAACCTTTCCAGCCGATTGTTGTGCTTTCGGGCGCTTTGGACGAGGTTCTCCAGTTGCTGTCCACTCAGATGACGATCGTTTTGATTCTGGAGTGAAGTAATGGATCCATGTTTCATCCATTGTCACATATCGACACAAAAATTCCGGTTTGTTACGTTTAAACATGGCCAAACACTGCTCAGAATCATCAACACATACTTGTTTTTGGCCAACAGCGAGCAAACGCGGCACCCACTTTGAACAGAGCTTTCTCATAGTCAAATGCTCATGCAATATAAAGCCAATACGTTCTTTTGATATCTTTACGATGTCAGCTAACTCACGCAACTTCACTTTTCGATCATTCAAAATGATTTTGTGGATTTTTTTTATGTTTTCTGGTGTTACCGCCTCATTTGGACGTCCACTGCGTTCTGCATCATCGGTGTCTCTACGACCACGTTCGAAATCAGCAAACCAACGTTTTATTGTTGTTTCTGATGGAGCGGAGTCCCCATAACACTTTTCAAGCCATTGCTTCGCTTGAACGGTATTTTGTCCCATCAAGAAGCAGTGTAAAATTAAAACACAAAATTGTTTATGATTCATTGTTTTGAAAATAACAAAAGTAGCGTGACTCTTAGCACAATAACTCACAAACTAATGAATAGAATATCATGAAATTTTAACAGCTGTCTTTTGAAGGTTAGTACTAACTGAGAGAAAGGTGACTGCAATAAAACTAGCGTCATCTATGTGTTAGGCCTGGGGCTTTTCAGACCATGTGTTACACGCAGATTGCATATACTGCAATAACACAGCTGTCAATGTTATAAAAACTACAAGATACATAACACTGTCTACCTTTCAAATGGCATGCTAAGACTTTGATAACATGCTTACGTACGAATATATCGTCTGTGATTAACAGGTTTTTATGTTAAATAAATGTATCATTTCTTTCTCGCGTCTGCCGGGGAATTTTCGCGAAATACTTTGGATTTAAGTCTAATAAAATTAGATCTTTCCATTTTTTATACTTTCTTATTTTATTTCATGGATATTCTGTACATTCAGTTGTTTACTGTATTTATAAAAAAAAAACGTCCTTCCAGTAATACCTGTTCTGTGATTTGCTATTCCATTGTTGTGGGGATCAGTCCCTGCCATGCCATTCCCTTAGCATTTTATAATATTTGGTTGATTTGTTGGGATAGAGTTTAATCCTAATTGAGTGACACTTACATAGAAGATGATTTCACGGATTGGAAAAGGTAAATAATCTGAAACGAGGGAAATACCTATAACAGCATTGCATAAGGAGGTGCTTAGCATACGTCACAATCAGTTATTGGGTTGTTAAAAGCGTTGCGCTGCTACATTGTTTCATCAATGCATTTACCATGAACAATACGAAGTGGAGATCGCGCCTCGCGCATTTCAAGTACCCTCTGAAATGAATTGCACTCTATTTTTCTTTTCTCTGTCTATACTTTTTTGTAATTGATATAAAACCGGCGCAGTAACGGTTACTTATTACAGTAATTCATCTGGTTAAAGATATTTCCATTCGTACCTCCTACCGAATCTGAAAGTGCTCGGTTTTCAAATTAAAAATTCTTCGGTATGTTAACATTTTCTTCTTAATCACCTAGAGATTTTTCTCGGTTGCATTGTGACAATTATGCTGCCAAAGAAATGTTGATCATATTAGGTACCGAATTCATTGACTGTTTGGTGGGAAAAGGGGGAGGGTGAGAGGGTATCTGATCTTGGACAAAAGCAGTTGCCAAGGAAGATGTTGGATTGGCCGTCATCTCTGTTAAGGTTGATGAGGTCACTATAAGCTGATTCGATAGATTTGTGGATCTTACTAGACAGAAGCACATCAAATGGCTGTCTTCAAAAATATCTTTACATAATTCAGAAACACAAGCATGCAAGAACAACATTCTTCCTTTAAAATACAGCAAAGGAAAACTGAGGAAGGGCACTTAATAAATATATATATATTTATTAAGTGCTCTTCCTCAGTTTATATATATATATATATAATATATATATATATATATATATATATATATATATATATATATATATATATATATATATATATATATTTATTAAGTGCTCTTCCTCAGTTTTCCTTTGCTGTATTTTAAAGGAAGAATGTTGTTCTTGCATGCTTGTGTTTCTGAATTATGTAAAGATATTTTTGAAGACAGCCATTTGATGTGCTTCTGTCTAGTAAGATCCACAAATCTATCGAAATCATATATATATATATATATATATATATATATATATATATATATATATTATATACAAACATGGAGGGGCAAAAGAAGATGCGGTAGTAATCGTTAAATAGAAACATTTGCTATATTTTAAAAACAGCAATGTTGAACCACTAAACGAGTATGAGAGAGTTTGTCAGGCAGATGGTAATCCAAAAACCGGAGCATCTTATTAGTTTTAAATGACTCTACTTCACACAAAGCTGTGCAGTTAAAGCTAGTGTTTTCGCTTCCAAACAGCACTAGCGACTAATGATAGGCGTTAAATCAGGGTATTATCAAGAATTTTAAGGGCTATTATGGTTGCTTTTTTGGTCAAAGATTGTGAAGCAGCGGTAGAGTTATAAAAAAACATCTTCTGTTAATTAGAAACTGTTTTTAAAAATCAGATTTTTGCTAAGGAGTAGATGAGGTGAAAGAGGATGTTGGTGACATATCGCCCATGCCGCTAAGCGGTAATTAGATATTAAAGATGCTTTAGATAAAGTTGACGATGCTTTGCTTGAAGACGACACTAAATTAAGCACTAGTGTTTATGAGACGCAAATTTTTCAGCCAACAAAGAAAGCGACAGAAAGGAAAAGACACTTTATAATCGCAAAAATTATATAGTAGCAATTTAAAGAAAAAAAAGCCCTGTAGAACCTTTTTACCATAAAAGAGGATTGTAATTAAGTCCAATCTATCTCTCAAATAATAACAGGTGTTGGAGATAAAATATTATATAGAAAAATTGTTATTACAAAACCAGTATTTATATAAATTCTTAGTTTAGGAATAAATTCTTTACTCCACTTCATTGTTTTATTACACTGACTTCTTTATTTGTTTTCAAAATCAATACATATGTGATTGGTACAAAACAATGTTAGCTGTAGAGATTGCAATTTAAAAAAGGACAATTTAATATCTTAAACGAAATAAATACCAATTCCGATTTGTCTTTTATGTATCTATCAGGTTTTATTTAAAAAATATTATTAAAACTCTATTTAAATAAAACCTCTAAGGAACGGACACCTTATACCGTAATTCTCAACAGATATCCGTTAAATAGAGGCTACACTGTAGATACTCGGAAAATATCTAAAAGATTGAATCTATGCTTTGAAGAAATAAGACAATAGTTGAAAAGCGTGGAAACGAATACAAGATCTGTGAAATGAATTAAAGGACTTTACGTCTTATTTCAGTCATGGCTTTAATTAAGAGCTATCTTTAAATCATTTACACTCTACAGCTTACTTGCTGTGCACAAAAATGAGGTATTTACTTGTTTGGCAAATCGTGATACAAATGCTTAAATATTTGCTCCTACATTTTGTTGTTTCTGCAACATACATCCATATGCGATTGTAGTATTTTACCAAATAAGCTCTTCACGTACATTTTGTCTCGTGTCTACTGGCAACTAAATCACAATACTCGATCACTGTCGCATTGCTAAACTTCAAACACTTCACTATTAGAAGTTAAGTATCAGTACTTTAAGATTAGTCAATTAGAATTAGAAATGTATAGCTTGCATTTAACAAATTGCAAAAGATCTTTGTTTCTTCGCATATTCGGAATGGATTCACTCTTTCGACAGGATAGAGAAAATTACTGCTAAGAAAGTTCTGGATAAATTACAGTAAATAAACCAAAAATTGTCCAGATAAATACTCCGTCTGAATTAGGTAGTAATGAGTCGATAGAGTCCTTTAATAAGGAAGAAATTAACTTATTAAGCAAAGGCTTGAAATATAACCTTAAATTTAATAACCCTCTCGTTGAAAAAATTATAGTTGTCATAGAAAATACGAAACAACGAAATGTACTTAACATTGCACGCGAAGATCTCATCATTGCTGAAAGACTAAGAAACAAAAATTGTTTTTATTTAAAAGCAGACAAAGTCATCTTAAACGAGAATGATTACTTCAATAGAGTCAATAAAACTCTACAAAGTTCTTACTTAAAATTAAGCAGAAATTCTCTATCTAAAATGTTGATTGGAACCAAAAAGACATTGTTAGAATGTAAAGGCGATATTAATGATAGTTTGAGATACGGACTAACAGTGTCAAATACCATATTACCTTAAAATGTATTGTTTACGATCCATAAGCCAGAGTATGAGACCCATTGTCTCCAACATCAATGGTTCAAGTTACTTGCTCTCCCCGTAGTTGCCCGACAAATTAAACAGTTTACCAGTACAAATACCTGCTCTGGCAGTCAAAAATTCATACGCGTTAATTGAGAAAATTAAAAACATTGAGCCCACAATTGCAGTGACAGAGTACAATCATAAAAGATTCAGTAAATATAGAGAAACAATATATGAAAATATAAATCCAGAAATAACATATATTAAATGTTAGACACAGACGAACAAACCGATTTTAAAAAATATATAAAAACATAAAAGTACATTACAAATATAAAAGAAAAAAGCATTTAAAAATATATAACCCAACGGCAGATCAGTACCCATAAACTACAGATTCATATCCAGAGTACACAGCCATGCGGCAGGGCCGGCTTCAACAAAATCTTTCCAATCGCCTGTATATTTTCTTAATTGGCAACCCCGAACTGGTTTATCTGCGATGCCTCATTTGTACAACGCTAATTTCGTGTATGCCCGGTCTTAACTCAGTTCAGGCATATTCTACAGGAAATTGCATGCCAGGGAGTTGTTTATTAGAATCGTCTATTCAGGGCTCCCCAAACTTGTTACCCTAAGCGCCACACTGACTCGTCCTTTATGTTCCAAGGGCTAAGCTCATCATACCAACATGTAATTATGGCGGGCCCTAGTTGGGAGATCCATGGTCCACGTTGTGGCTGTTATTCCATTTCGCTTTCTAGAAATCACGAATGTCATAAATCTTTCCTATGGCAAGTATTTCGGCATTTCAAATCGGTGCTCTTGATTTCAACCGATCTACACAGGATTCGTGGTTGATCAGGTTGGCTCATCTTTTGCTATTCTTTTAAAGTAGCCTGCTGTCTACGGATTTCTGGAGGAGGAATAGTTGATATAACGTGGAGTCATGACAACGGAGTCGTCTTCAACCTCCCAAGCCTATTTTCATGGCTTCATTTAGGTGGATGTCGATCTTGTTTATGTTAACACCTCGGCCCCAAACAGGAACGCGCCACCTCGCCGCTGAACAGACAAATGATTGGGCCACTGTGCGCAACATAACTACACCTGTAGCCCATGTGATGCCCGCTGGTTTTCGTATGATATGATATTATTTCTTAAGTCTTAAGTTTCTGATTCGTCATTTCTAGTTGTTTTTTGGAGATGAGCCAAGAGTCACGCCCTGGCATTTCACACGTATGTTGTGTTTAATTCGATCTCCGCAAAGTGTGACATTAGCTTTCTGTACGCCAGTCGATTATTTAAATGGAAGGCACATGTCTCTTTTCTTTGGGTTTGCTTTTCTAGATCCGCTGTTAGGATGCTTTCTCCTTCGTCAAGGTGATTATTTGTGTTTCGTTTGATGTAAGTTCACTGCGATGTAACTTCGGAATATTTAGAAGAACTTTTGTTGGATAACCAAACGAATAGCTAGAAGGTTGCAGGCTTTGCACGAAACATTTTTTTTCTTCAAATTAATAACACATTTTACCAACAAACCGAAGGAATCGCAATGGCTAACAGTCTATCTTCTTTCATGGCTTCTTCTATGAGTAAATTTGAAACAAACCTTAAGAATACTTTGGCTTATTTTCCACTGCTTTCGATTAACGATATTTTATACATAACATTAACCGGATTTCTAGAAGACCTAATTTTAAAATTTCCATCTATTAAATTTGCCCATAAAACGAAAACCGATAACAAGATTCCCTTCCTAGATATGTTCGTTATAGGAAGTAGGAATAAGCAAGAAATAGACATACATATATAGAAAACCTACTAAAACTGTAGATTCATATTAAGGGATTCCAATCACTCATCGCAACATAAACCTTCTGCAATTAATTTTTTATTTCATCGTTTGCTTAATTTCACTTGCACTAAAATGTAGTCTATAATGCTGTTAGGATAAGAAAAGTTTCCTCTTAAATTACTTAACTATACTTTTTCCAATTCTTTTAGAGCGAAAGGACCTTAGTAAAGATGTTATTGCATATAAACAAATAAATGTCTAAAATTTTGTGTTTCCAATAAAATTCCCTTCGTATTTATAAAAATATTGTCAAAAACATTTTTTACATTCAAATTTGATAGCACTGCTACTTGTAATAAGTTAATATTCTTTATTTAAGCGATAAATTTACCTAAATTTTTTAGAGTGGACCATTACTTCAACCAATTATGGTCCAAAGATCTGAAGCAAATTGCCAAATATCGGTGCCGTAAAAAGTTATTATACGTGCGTAGTTTATTAAATTAATTCCATTTTTACGTTATGAAAAAAAAGGTAACATGATTCAGATTACCGTAACTGACGATTCAATTCAGAGGCTTAACGCGCGCGATTCATATGTAATTTCCCACTTGACTTTCGAGCTCACCGAAGCAGAACAAATAATTCAAATTGTTTATGGTGGAGCGACTTTTTGTTTTTCACTGTCACAAAGCGATAGTACCGTAGCATGCACAGTTGACTGGTGTTTCGATAATGATATGATCATACACGCTACACAAAAAGAGGTAATACGCCGGCTAGCCACTTACTTACAATTTGTACGGTTAACATTTTAGAAAAGCGTCGTTTCTATTTTTTAAACATACACACGATATACGCATGCAAAATTGAAAAAACGTTTTTTATTACATTGTATGACGAAGTTAAAACAATACCCTAATTGAAGGTATGGGCCAGCAGTACATTGGAAATTACCACTTTCGGAACTTCCCCTTTCATAACCATTATATACACGCAATGACCATTCTTTGTTCGAATTGCAAACCACCAAAATATTGTACCATACTTCTGCATAAAAATGTAAACTGACTAGCTCAGTAGTTGCGGCCGGATACCCTCACAGATGCTGGTTTGCACATCTTCGTATAAAAGATGGAGGTACATCGTCACTGAAGCACAGAAATTCTGTTTCTTTCAGTTACATCATATGTACCGAGCCAGAGTTAATCGCCGTTTTTTGACTCATTTGGATCTTCGTGTTTCTTCCTCTCCATCTCCTCCAGTCTAGATATATCTTTGTATGTATAGGTATAAAAATTTTGTCATCGCAAACTCTTAGTGTATGCTAATCTGCTTCCAAACATCTAATAACATCAAAATCAGTAAGCAATTACGGTCTACTAAAACCTTAAGTCGAAAATATTCTATGACAATTAATTTTGGGCTGCAAATGCCTACATGTTTTTTCACATGAAAAATATTCCATTAAATTTTTTGTAAGTAGTATTTCTTCTAAATCAATATGTCCCATAGCACAACACAATTTGAAGAATACTTTTTTCTTTCATAAGTAACGTCGCAAACTACAATGTTTAAAGATTATTGCATCACCACCGGCTTCCTCGTTATCCCAAATAGAACGTTTTAGTTCACTTAATTATCCATTTCTAAGCAATTTAAGAACACAAAAGTAATAAAATCAGCAGTCGGTTTGGCATTAATGTAAATAACAGTATCATTTTCGCATCATACGAATTAAAATATGTCGAAATCTATTACTTCCAACTAAATTGGGAAAGGATACGCAAGAAATGCAAGTACTTTTCAGAAAGCTTTAATTTACCTTTATAATTTTTATTGAATAACAGGTTTCGCATGAAATAAGTTCAGAATTCTGGTAAAAAACGAACGCAAAACTAACATAAGTTTGGTAACTAATAGTTTCGAGGACAAGCTCAACATTTTATGTCAAAAATAGAGTTGACTTAGTAGATGTATAAACTTTCGATAGTCATATATATGTTACACTGCAATTATGTTTTGGAGCCGAAACTTTATACTGACACAAATTAACTAAAGATTATATAAACTAAGTTAGAAAAAATGTTGGCAATAACCTAACACAATCCTTACGCCAGTTAAACTTTTAAATTCACCAATAGAGGTGATTTTAACAAAGCCTGTTTGTTTCACTCGTACAAGCAACCTCTATAACTTGCAGATCAGCTACGGTCGATTAATTTCCAAAATGGAGGCTTATATGTAGTAGGTTCCAGGCTAGTGTTAGATGTTATTCCAGCAGACTAGTAGTGTTTCTAGCGGAAGATATTTGCTGGATCAACAGTAAAAACGATGACTTTTGTAGAATTTTAAGATACATTTTGTCTAGTTAATTTAGAAATACTACAAACTACAAACTTCAAAACTGTCCATGTGCTTTCTACTCTCAAGCCAAGCCAACTCTGCTCGCCTTGCTGCTATACAACCAAGCGTTCATATCAGCGACTTGATCTGACATTAGTTAATAATCATATTCAGATTGTTATCATGGCAACTAGATTATTTACCATATGTTGCCAAAGATGAGGATGCTGATTTTAGATCAGAATTCTATGAAAATGAAAATAATATCAAATACTAAATTTAATTGAAGAAGCTGTAATTGACAATAAATAAATAAATCTTAGCGAAATGCTAATAAATATCAGAAGGAGTTCAACAATATTTCTTCTCCTATAATTAATTTAAATTTAAGAGAAACTGCAAATAAGAAAGAAAGCAGAATATATTCTTCAAGGGAGAATACGTGTCAATTGTTTCTTATCATCAGCTTTCGATAAACTAATTTTATTGTGAGGGAAAGTGTATTGCTGGTCTCCCTCTAATAGTTGTTAGCATTTAACTTGAGGCAGGATCGATTGATTTCTTTATGTAATCGTCGATTACCGTTTGTTTAACATGACTCTGCATTTGATTCATTTCCTAAAATACTCTTGCGCCCTTATTATTTTAAAAATATCCGTTCTTTTGAAAAAAAGAGAGTCGGTTAATCGAGAGGAAAGGAGAAGCAAGACACCACTCTATCATGAAGTTTATATCACACAAAATTATTTAACTAATGTAAAATCTATTATAAAATTATTCGGGACACATACATACATACACGCACACGCGAACGGCAGTTAGCAACAAACACATCTAAAATCACCATCTTCATCTCCGAAAATATTTGAGATATGTTTTCATTGTCTTGGTGATATATAGAAGGCAATTGTGTAATAATATCAGGATCTAGTGGTAATATCCAAACGTATTCGCAGAGGGGCGCATCAAACAAATACAACTTAGGTTGAATAGCTGATACAGAGCACCAACAAAGCTCGTGAGCTCCTTATTTTTGTAAATATTCAAATTATTTAGAGGAAATACTTCTCAAAATGATATAAAACTCGTTGTGTATATTGCTACTCCATTATAATACTCAGAAACCAGGGAAAACACCATTGATCCAGACGAAAACTTTAAATATTACCTGGAGCCTTCGGTTGCTGGCACTTTGTTGAGAAAATTAAGATCACACCAAAATTGTGTCTTTGAGTAATTAGGAGAGATGGACATTATTGCTTCAGATTGATATAATAAATTCTTTCCAAAATTTGGCTAACATTGGAATTACGTTGGATTTTTGTGGAACTTTCACCATTGTAAGTGATATAAACCTTTTTTCGTATTAAGATATTGTTTTGCTGTAAATTTAACTATAATTTCCTTATAATTATTCAAGTCAAAGCAAAATCTTACGTAAAAGTCCAGTATGAGAACTGAGAAATTTCAGGTTTCTTCACATATTTAGTGCAGATTATATTTAAAATTTATCTGCATAGTTGTTTGACATTATACTCCGTTATAATGTAAGATGATTTGCGGTTTTTAACTGATGTCGACTCGGTATTTTCTACATTCCTGTGTACGTGTTCAAGTCATAAATCGACTTAAAGTGGGAGCAGATGCTCTTAGAATTGCGTTGCAAGCCGTACAACGACAAAACAATACAACACAATCAGAAATTGCCCTAGAAGTGATTTTGTTGCCGTTACTTCGTTTCACGTGTAAAGGAACTTGCATCAATATCTTGTAATTATGAATCGCAAAAAAAATTCAAAATTTTGTCTCTTATTATTACTGGAAAGTTAGGAATATATCAAGCAAGCGATAATCAAAAGTTTAAATAACTCAAAATCAATTGAATATCTTTCAAAGATTTAAGAAAATTTCGTGAAGTGCAATTATGTATGAACTTATTTGCAGATAGAATAATTTCATTGTTTTAATAGGAAATCTAAAGAATTATAAAAAGAAGTACAGACAATCGATCCTACCGTTATTCTTGATCCATTTTACTTCTTGAAAAATACTATAGTTGATGGTAAAAATTAAAATTGGTAACAATTTTTTATTTTCAAATTATTAACAAACGTTCAATTCTTCAGTTCATACTAGGGAATGTTGTAAGTCTGAATGAATTACCAGAATATAAACATCTGTCAATAGTATGTATAATGGGAAATATACTGTTTGTTTCAAGACATAGTGCGGAATGTATGCTTTTACAGTAGCACGAACACAGCAGATAGTACGCAATAGCACTTAAATTTCAGAGAATTCTTGAATTAGCACAGAAACTTTGAAGGATTGCATTTACCATCAGGGCTTGATGAGGAAATTGTCGCAGTAAATCAGTAATGGGTTTGTTTATAATTGCGCGTTATAAATTGAAAGGGACAGTACGTAAATATATTGCATAAATTTGTGGATAGTATTGCCTCAGTGTTTTATATTATTTGGTTATTCAAATAATTATAGATACAACTTGCATCATAAACAATGTAGCTAAGCAACTTGTCTATAAATAGTTAATAATGATGTTAGCATTTGCCTTGGATTTTGTACAAAAGAAATATTTGTAGCATTTTCCTTGGTCCCTCACACACATATACGACTTTTTCATACTGAGATATAGAGAGCGCCACTAATTAAATGTCAGTACTATAAATTAACCTTCATCTTTAGTTAACCCAAATCCAAAGCTTCAGTGGCATATGTATAGTGTTGTAGTTACAGCGAGTAGTCAAGGTTGACAAGTTAGCTGAAAAATAAAATTAAGCCCATTTTTGCGCAATAATTTTTTTATAATTTTCGAAGACAGTTATCTCAACAAGAATGCTTCGGCGACTTGGTTTCTGTTTTCGGTAATGAAGCACCACATCTATCAACAATTTCTCGTTTGTGTGGAGGGTTCAAACTTAGACGGATTAGTCTTAGTGACGATCCAAGAGTAGGTGCATCAAAAACAGATTACGTGGTTTCAGTCGCTAGAATGAATGTCATTAGATATCTAGATTTTTAATAAAATGTCTCAATTCGAGAAGCGTATTTACTTTTGTTGTCTCAAATTGTCACACATTTTCTTCTGCGCAAATTTAACGTTGCTTTTAAGAGTTAAAAAAGTAATACAACACATATATTTCAAAATATATTGGAAAGAGGAATTGAAAAGAGAATAAACGCCTTTCTGAATTAATCAAAAAATAAGTTATATTTAGTTTACTTTACTTAAGAAAGAGACGTGAAAAATATTTAATGCCCACATTTTATAGCATTAAGAAAGAAACGAAGATTACAACAATTACAATCTGTGAACAATAAAAGAATTCTTGTATGATACGTAATAATAACATCAAGATTTTGGCAGCGACCTAGATCGCTGCCAAAATGTATTCCTTTTTAGTTCTGACACAATACCAAAAGTATTTTAAAATCAATAAAAGATTTTTAAAAGTATTTTAAAATGAATAAAAGATTCTTCTTTAAAGTCATAAGGTAGATGTTACTTACGTCAACCACGTTCATGAATCCGCCAATCTGCAAAAAAAATGTATATTTTCCGCTCAACTCATCTACCAAATTGACTAAAATATGTTTTCATTTGGTAGATATCAGCATGTTTACCCTGACTTTACTTGGCTGCTCCAAATGTTTCGTGTGCTAGTGCGTAACTTAATTATTTTCGTATCATATTTGCTCGCTCCTGTTTATTGTTGCATTGGTATAACCTAACCAGTTTATAAACACATACGTAGGCAATGAGTTGAGACTATAAATCTCACAGTAAGAACCTTGATGCGTTAGCAAAATTTACGACAAATTAAAACAGCACTTAATGCGGTTTCATGACAGATACGTCTTCTGTAGCTTATAGTATCTATATATATCTTTTAACCTATTTTTTATACATTTTCTGTTTCGCCTTACTATTACTGTTCAAACTTGCACGGTGTAATATTTTTAATCGGTAATATGTCGCAAAATACATCTGACGTAGAAATATCTTCGACGGTACTCATTTATCACAAACTCATGATTAGATACAAAGTAATCTACGCATTACCTACTAGCTACGGTGTAAGAAATACATGAATGAATTTGATGTTGCATGTTAGAAGTTTCTTTTCGTCTTCTTTTGTTCAAGATTTATATTTCGTTCGCTATCGGTACATCCACGAATTAATCAGGACAATTTGTGGAATCATTTTATTTCCGTGACATGTTCTACTTGTAGAAACTACAACAATTTATATTTCTGTTAAACTGTAGAATTGATTTAATACCTATAACCACTGTCTTTTGGGTTTTCAACAGTAATTTATTACCTTTACACTATAATTTTAAAAAAAAATTGTGTATTTTATTGAGGATACGATTTAATAATTCGTTCTCTAGACAGAAATCAGAACAGTTACTCGACCAAATCAGAAAGATCCTGCAGATTATTACATCATACTAACGAAGACTACTTGCACACCAAACCAATTTTTCTTTTAATCTGCGCAAACGTAGATACATCTCAGAACAATGCTATGGGTAAATTGAAATTTCATAAATCATAGGCTGTCGCGGCGATCTCGTATTTCCAGGTCGCCTGTTTTAGGTTTCGTGTACAAATATCCCAATGCCTGTATAAATAATCCTTGGGTGGCTACGGCATGCGGAACAGTACATATTCATTCTCTTGAAAATAGTGACGTCTGCATTACATTACATAAATATTGAAAATACCTTTCGGCGTAGAAGGCTTTCTCAAGAATTCGCTGGAATTGCTTAGAACCTGCGTATTTCTGACATAAGTTATTTACACTTGAAACGTTTTAATAATGTTGATTGTGTAGCGTATCCACCAGTTCCGCGTCCTGAATTTGCAAAACGGGAGTGCTTGATCTCATATTTTTACTTTGATATAATAAAAGATCGCAACAACAAAGTTTTCTAGTTCTAGGAAACGAGTTACTCCATCTCTAACTTGAAAAATAAGTCATGATGTCACATTTAGTATAATTTAATTAGCTACATATTGAGGCTGCAGAAACGAATGCGTACTCATTGGCGGCGACAAAGTTGGGATTCGTACACGTGTGGTTAGTATATATAGGAATAAATGTTAATAGATTTTTTAACCAATTTCCGACATTAGAATACATTAAAATAGTAAGTGATTACTTTCATCATTTTTAATATTCATAGTAACCGAGCCATACGCTACTGCGGAAGCACTCTTTTCTGCAGCCTTACCACATATTTAATGCATATTTCGACGAAAATTTTAGTAGATTTCAAAATCCACAGTTTCATTTCTTATTTTCTGTATTTATAAGCACAAATTTCAAATTATCGGTTGGGTTAATGTTTTACAATCTAATTCTAAACTTGTTTTGTTGTGGATGCACTGTAATAACTTGATAATGGCAAACCAAGCAATAGTTAACAATTACAATAGGACAGCAACGTTTACAGCTTAGCGTTTTTCCTGTAAATTTAGAATCATTTCTTCTATTTGGGACTGTTAGGGGCAATAACATTTTAAGAAAGTTTTTAGTGGTAAAAATATATGTTAATTGCACTATATTTATACGGACGTAGTCTTTTATATTAGCACGTGTTTAAACACCTGCTTTTCTTGAGCAAAATCAGTTTTTCGCTTTAAACAAACAAAAGTATTGGTATTTCATTATTATTTGATAGAAATTGAAAATAAAGCTAGGTATAATAAATTTATGTTTGATAAAGCATCTCCACAGCAAAGGCATAGCATCCTGTAATTACGGACGTATCACTGCACCTTAAATCCCACTGAAATGATGTGGGCAAGGTCAAAATTTAAAGTTGCGGCTATGCCAATCCTTATCCAACGGACACACCAAATGTTTCGATGGGAAACTGGTACAATTACATTAAGCATTTTGTGAAAGATATTGTATAGTTTGTTCGCATTTCTTTTCGCTTAGGCCACTTTTGGTTAAAGGACACATGTGTAAATTGAGGCGGCCCAAAATGATCCAAATGAGTTTCTCATTAAAGTAACATTATTCTCATTGTCCTCACCTTAGCCTTCCAAAGATACAAATTAAAATAAACTTTGTACTTTTGGTAATGTAATAAGTAGCAAAGTAGAGATTAATTTGCTGCAAACCTGTTGCAATACTCATAAATTACAAAGTTTAAATACATATATGTATGCCTTATCAGTAGTCTCGACAAACTGGGGCAAGTTACAGTGCAGTGCCGAGAGCAACGTGGAGTGACCGAGCGACATCAAATCATTTTGCAATTATTCAATTCCCTCCGCCAGTCTATAGTAGTTCTTGCGACTACTTTCTAAATTATATTTTACCTGACTATCTTTAGACATTTTCTGGCGTTTCTTGATCGCTTCCAAAATGTTTGAAGTAGTCAAACGCAGCCTCTAACCATGTTCCCTAACGCGTAGTAATCGACTGTGGTAATTCAGGCACTTTAGAACAGAGTTCGTAAAATCCTTTTGTACGTTTTGGGTACTTTAGAAATACTGCCTTCGTATGAGCTATTAAGGCATTTACTCGTGGGTAACAATTGCGCCACAAGGTTTAAAGTATGGATTTCACATGTTACATGTAACAGATTGCCACTCACTTCTTTAAGAGATCGTCCCAAGGAAAGCATGTCACCCACAAACATTAAATGCTGGGTTGTTGAAACTTGTTCAATGCCTTCAACACCACTTTTAAAATTTCATCCCTAGTACATTTTGCAACTTTTTTGGACGTAAGTAAGGTAGGGGATGACGGTTCAAACTCTTCCGTTATACGTACCACCACCATCAGTTCTGTATTCACAACTGCCTGTATTAATTTGAAAACCAAGAAATATAGAAAAGGGGAAAAATAAGAAAAAAAAATTAGATGTAAGACATAAGAGAGGAATTACGTAACTACGTTTTTTAGTGACAAATGGTTTAGTACAGTGCATGTAAGTGATGTAAACTTTTAATTCTCTTACATTTTTATATTAAAATACAAATTTACATAAAATTTCTGTGCGCTCTATTCTGCAAAATCTTTTACGATAAGAAAACTGAGTATCGTCCTCCTTTTCCGGCTTGTAGAAACCATACATTATAGAATAATTGTCGCAAAACACTAAAGATTCCATCTTATTCTAAGCCTTTGATTTATTCGGGCCTTTCGGAAAATTGCAGGATGCACCATGTGCGGTAATAATTCTTCAATATGCATATATTCACCACGAACGAATGGTATCCGTTTAATACGCAGCATTGCAGTTAATTGTCCTCAGTAAAACTCGCTATTAGTGTCTAACTTCTAATTATGTATACTTCTATAGATAAGTAGTGTAAGTCTGAATAAACCACTGCAGCGCACACTTTTTCTTGAGCATGATACACCGTCCAGGTGTGTTTATATCTAAATAGTACGTCGTATTCTGCGGCATGCCTTAGCGATAAAAATGAGAGCTGCATTTATCAGTAATTAATCTATAAGATTCTGCAGGAAGTCGCCGTTTGATTTTCTGACAGCATTCGCAACTAAAGCGTTACCTAATTAACTAGGGTATTAAAAGAATTATTACATATTATAAATTACTTGATAGTTACTAATATAAGACGTCTGGAAATACGTTATCCCAGAATATGTAAAATCTTAAGACCGTAAAATGTTACTCGAAATTCTTCTTTCTCTCTTATACGGATTACATTACAATACTAAGAAATACAAGTTTAGAACATTGTTTTGTAAATATATCGTGATCTTAGCCTCTTTGCGTTGCCTTGAAATTTATGAAGAATTACTATGTACATTAAGATAACGAAATGTTTTTCACTTAAACTGCTTCAAATGATCGTTTTAGGGGTGTATATGTGGACTAATAAACATTGAAATATGAATCAATATGACGATGCCTCGGTGATTTTGTACAAGCTTAATCCCGCTGCAGAAGTAACAGTTGACGATATGCAATTTTCTGCACTTAACTTTGTGTACTGGTGAAAATACTTCAGAAATTCTCAATGCTATGCATCTTCCTCATGGTGAGCCCCCTTTTCCTTGTCTTCTCCCTTAAGTTTGTTTGATCCATTAGTAATGATATAATTATCTTTGCTTCGGTGTGTGGATGGCTTGCTTGGAAGAATTCTCCAAAACCGTCAATTCTCCTCATTACTGTAGACCAAATAGGAAATGGATGTACACGATAAAAGCATAACGAACTTTGGATTTATACGGCATTCGACAATGAAATTAAATATTTTTCAATAGGTAAATGTGAGATACAGACCGTAAGTACTGAAGATTAATATAGCTTTACCACTAACAAATATTGCATTAAAAATTCCTACGTTTTCATTTAACAAATTAAACACTGTTTCACATTTTTACTTTATCTTCCTCGAGAAACTCTTGATAGTTTAATATTTTATGTATAGTCCTTATATATATATATATATATATATATAAGGATAACAGGCATAGTTCCTAACCGTAAAACTTTCTAATGAATACTTCTCTATGATTCAATTTGCTCCTCTTTCGTCAGCTAGTCCAAAAAAGTCTTTAAACAAAATTATTAACGGTGAGTAGCTTTTAATACACAAGACGAACATTGATAGACAGCTTTACCTCATTTACTACTTGCAAACTTCCAATTGCAGCTATTTTTCACAAATGTTTATGAAGCGTTTGTACCGGTGAGTTTGTTACGATAGATGCTTACTTAACATTGTGAACTTGTAACGTTTATGTTTCTGGATCGTTTATTTGTATGTATTACTTGGTACATATTATTGGTATATCATACCCGGTGATATTTTCAAGATCAGTATCTATGAATACTGATTTAAGGTAGTTGTACTGGGGCATAACGGAATGGAGTTACAACATTGGAGAAGATAAAGCAAATGAAATTCAGTAACATTAATAACAGGACAAATAGAAAAGTGAGCTTAAACAAGAGACCACATGAGACGGATTCAAAAGATAAAGACATGAAAGAAAAATTTTACTCAATCAAAGGTTGATCTTGTAACAAGTGTAGACTATGAGCATATACGTATGTTACTTACTGGTTTTAACAATCTCGGTAATGAATTTGTGCTTATTTGTAGATTATGTGGACAATAAGATAAGAAACTTGGATACGTAGTATACGTGTTTGTTGGAACAATAACGGTTCCGGGGTGTTTATCGGTTGTTCGTCTATTATTCTGAAGTTCAAGGAATGATGTTACATACTATATTTACATTATGAAAGTGCTGCTCGCACAAAAATGTGGGAGAGCACTATTAACCTAATGCTACATTCATTTATTGGGGTCCATATATGTCCAAACAATATTGTTATTCCATTGCTTAGTATTACATTTTGCATTAAGTTTTTAAAAAAATTCGTTACAACTTTTAACAGGAATTACATTTGGCATAATGAAAGATTCAAATTGTTAAAGAAAATCATAAATGTAATATGTCGGCAATAAAAAAGCACACAAGCGGTATGCGACGTTGCACCTAACATCAAATACAACACTCATGAGAAATCTTATGTGAAATCTATAGCGACTTGGAATTGTCAAAATAAATGACATTAAGGTTATAAAATAAAAGCGTGGATGGCATTGGATTGGTAACCTTAATAGAAGCCTATAGAAATCGTAAACAAACGTTAAATTAATGCAATTATAAACGTATTTAAGTTTAATAACGCAATAACCATCCAAACAAATCGTTGCGAAAGAAAAATAAAGCTATTACGAAAAGATTTTTACAATTTGGAATAATAAACAAGATATTTGGAGTAGTAGAGACCAAAACTTACTCCCACATCGATAAGGGTATTATTAACTGTAGACGTATATTTGTATGTTTTGTATAAATTATTTTTGTAAACATTGTTGGTAGGAGAAGATTATAATTTTGTTAATTAGCTAGTTACCACACAAAAATATATGTACACTACCGACCATAAGTATTTGGTCACCTACATTTTCTTAAATGTAGATGTTTTTTCTTAATTCCGAAATAAAATCGCGTTTGGGGCGTAAATGTTATTATTTGATGGTTAACATCTACATCTAATAAGGTCATACAAACGCACATACAAATATATATATATATATATATATATACACAAATTTTGCTTTCGTCAATGTAGCCCTATTTCTTATAACTGCCACGCATATACGATCCATTCAACCGATTAATTTTATAAGGGTTTCTTCTGATATGTTCCACTTTTCCTGAAGAAAGGTTCACAGGACGGTAGCACTTGTTGAAGTGGCTTGTTTTACTTTTTGAACCTATTCATCCTACAATAATTCAATAGGATTGTAGTCGAGGATTTGAGAGGGGAGGGGGACACTCCATTACTATAAAGCACCTCTCTTCTGTTTTTCTTCCAGTAATTACGGCATATCTTAGCTCTATGTTTAGGGTCATTGTCACATTGTAGTCCACTGCTTATTAATGTTCAATTCGCGTACAATTCGTCGATTGCTTTTAAGAAACATCAAAACTCGCAGGTAACAATTGGACTCTGTGTGTTCCCAGCAACAATAAAATTCGAACTAACACAAACTACAATGGTATGGTACAAAGATACCTCGAATCATAAAATGCAATAAAACAATTAATTATATTGCACCAAAATTTCAAGAAAATCTCGTTAACATAGTCGCTATCCTTATAGCTCAGGTATAGCTAAAATGAATTTTTATTTCTAAGAACCCACTAATGGAGCATATACTCACGAAACTTACTGATAATGTGTATACATATAAGGGTTATTTGTATCTACCCTCGTTATTTGTAGTAGATAATTCATAGCGAAAAATTAAGAAAAAATATAGGTAGTCAACTATTTATGGACGGTAGTGTATATTCCGTTCTGTTCTGTATACAGAAAGAACAGGATGTTTCTTAAGAAATAATATTTTATTAATCTATTATAACTGTCTTAGAATTATGATGAATATAAGTATTAACATAAACACTAATTAAAAAATGACCGTTTTTCTTCAATTTAATACCATATCCTATTTCACACGTCGAATACCACGTTTTACCTCAATATTCCATACTACATTTTATTTTAAACAAATTGCGCACAAGTTTATTATCCTTAGGCAGTTAGATATCCTACAGAACAATAAATATACACCACCATGTGCACCAGTAAACACAGCGGACGTGCAAGTTTCGCGAAAAATATTAGAAGAATGAAATTTCACACGGAATGCCGTTCAATATATCACTGGTTCGCAAGAGTTGGATTAATAGTAGAACCGTTTATGAGCAGCTGCTGCCGTTGCAACGCATATTGCTGCCACTTCGCGAACGAAGAGGAAATAAAACAATGGCCTGTTACCTCCAGGCACAAATCTGCTAAGTTATGCAGTTAGATAAAAAAAAAAGATGCATACTCACGCCGATGTACTGGTAGCCTTTATCGGTTTCTGTTCAAGTCAACATCTGAAAAAAAAAAGAAAACGGCAATGTAGACAAGTACTTTTCTTTTGCAGAGGGATTTGCTGCATTTAGTCTGACGGGTGTAGTTCGGTTGCCGAAAATACATAAATTTAAAACAACTTCAACTGCAGCTTACAGTGAACTGGTATATAATAAATTACAGAGCGCAGCGAAAAATGCAAATATCTCGATCAACAGGAAAGATGCCTTTACTAGTCATTGTAGCGCTTGAATCATGAATGGCTATAAATATTGGTATCAATGACTTTTTATAATTAAGAATAATTTGGATTACACATGATGTATAGTCAGTAACTTGTAAAACCTTTCAGGTGATTTGTCTTTACCAACAAAGGACGATGCCGAACCCGAAAATTCAAAAAATTATGAAACTTTGGGAACATGCAGATCACATATAGGTATATTATCTACTACTCATTTTTTCTTCAGTGGGTGAAATAAATTTTTCAAAATTGGAAATTGTTAGCCGCATAAACTGCATGGAACCCTATGCGGTTAACTCACTTGCTGTATGAGGAAGTGACAAAGTTTTAAAGCAAAAGTTGTTTGTTTGAATGAGTTTTGTTAAGCAGATAGACACAAACGTTGAATATATCAACATCTTCGGATATATATGTTGTCGACAGGTTTGGGATTAATGATCTAGTTGCTGTGTCGAAATTAATTTTAAAAGCTAACACCAACAATTTTATTGATAACTATATTATAAACTACTTTGCAGTAGAGTTTACAGCAATTTATCAGCAACATTGTCCTGTCAGTTTTATTATACCTTAAAATACCTAGCAATATAAAATGTATTATATTTAAACAAGCAATGAATTGAAGAAGTGTTGAAAACTCAGGAATTTGTTACACTATGCATATCGTATGATGGCATGGCTACCATATACGAAACAACGGGGAGGATGCGCAAAATCTTGTGGCATGAAAGCAAAAGTCACTGGATTTTTAAATTCATTCGGTTTTTGGTAAATATATCCGCTTTTATAGCAAACCTAAGCAAATGTGTCCTTATAGTTTGGCGCACAAAGCTGATTGTAAATAAGAGATCGTAGATATTTTCATATACCAAAACTATACACATGAAGAAGTTATATTTATTATATTCTCTCATGTTTGTTGTATAGTATACTGTTTTTTTAATGTAGCAGGACAGTGGCTGATTCAAGAGCCCAAAATGTTGTGAGTTCCGACATTAGAAAAATACACATTGGTTAAACATTACTGAAAGAGTTTGTTAGTTTTCTAGATGTGGATGCTGTTAAATGAACATTCCATGGTTGAAACAAGGACTATGATACACTCGGAATGAAATTAAATTTTTCTTTGAGGACAGTGAATAGAGGCGAAAAGTTTTCTGGAAACTGATATCGTTGGGAGTATGATATAATTATGGTCAGGTGCGGATATAGATTGCACAACTGTCGTAACAGTTTTCGTCTTCTTTGCACAACTAAAGTGCGGCTGGAATTTAGCTCAAGATTAAAAGCACTCTCATCAGTATTGAATGTATTGTCTATCCTAACCTGCCATATGGTGTATACAATAGTGTCATATGGCAGGTAATATAATCTATTGCAATATTAACGAAAGCTGAGACACCTTCCTTCAATTGCTTGGAGTCAGAACCAATTTATTTATTTTTCTTGAAACTATTTTGTAAGCTCTCTTAAAATTCAAACCCATTGTAGTGATTCTCCTCCTTTTCAATGAGTTCCGTTCTATGTAGGTATTTCCGTAATTGGGTCCAGGGATCCCGGTTAGAGAATTCTTGTCGAGTTCTATCAACTTCCTGACACTATCTCGGCTGGGAAACATAAATGGTTTTGCACTAAATAGGTCTACGGATCCATCCAAAGTCGGTAAAAATATACCATATGTTCGGCGTATCGGGTGACATGCAGCTTGGCAGTATTATTAAGATATATTAACCATGGGCTCTGGTTCCAATTGATCATCTTCTGTCTTGGCAGAAGGGTATCGATCGTTTCATTATCCTCAGATGAGAGAAACTTTATTGTTGCTAACAACCTAGTCTGTTAAAACTGTTCCTGCAGTCAGGTATGAGTATAGAAAAGGTCCTACCTGAGCCAAGGGTCTACAGGGCAGCGTAACTACCAGAGGAAATTTTAATCAACCGGTACTTTACTTCTTTAGGCAGAAGTATTCCAACACGCAGCTCGATATGTTTGAAATATTGTAGCAAATTTCCCCAAATTGTAAAATCTATTCAATAAATGATTTGCGTAGTAGATTCCCGCACTAACGCCGGTGCGTGTTTTGGAATCATTAATATTAGCCTTGATTGAGGAATCGTCATCATTACCCCAAATATTTTGTATTGGTGAAACGTACTTCAAATCAATAATCCATTGATATCGTAGCGCACATCGTATCACAGGGAATTCGCAAGACTTTGTGCTCAAAAAATTTGATGAGAGCTCTCGTCTGCATCCAGAATATATTATATAGTGAGTTTATCAAGTAGTATCCACGACTATTTCAAAAGCCACCCGCAGTGTGGTGTAAAACATCCCAGTTGCAGTCAGACTGACAACTCTCTATAACACTATGCTCGCCGCTAATTATTGGAGCTCCTTCTACCAAGCAACACCATTATGCACAACTACAGGCTTTATTAGTATCACATGTAACCAGTACATATCTTGAAGGATAATCTCCAAGTCTTCTTACATATTCTATGATAAATCCATAAGAAGATTTTCGGATCACTACATATTTAATTTCCGCTGAGAAAGAGAGAAATTTTTCTTTTCTTGATTTTATTCTATAATGTTCATTAATAAAATGTATTTTGTAACATTTGTAATGACTATAATTATTTTAAGAAGCGGCGCTAAGTTAATAACTTTACGTTCTGTACTATCCAATAGCAAGGGGATACGAATGCTGCAGAAACGTATACAAAGTAGTATTTCATTGACAACCCAGGCTTAACAACTATATACATCAACTTACATATACAAAAGCATGGTACTGAACATATGTACATGTTAAGAACTTTAATTATTACTGAATAAATTTCGTATTAATGCACTTCCAATGTTCGTAAAGCTGCTTAATAACATTAAGCACCTGTATTACATATTTATTATACGTCATAAGTAATACATACAAACTGGCTTATAACTAGTGCGGCGCAATTCGCTATGAGGACTAATAAATTTTGTTAATGCAGGTAGCTTCATTATGGTTTTTCAAGATAAACGATTCAGGTAAATGAGTGTCTGAGTATGTTTCTGGAGACATGTTGTCGCAGTTACACAATTTGCGTCAATCATTTTCAAATTGTAATTATTGCAAGTATTTTTTGAATTATCCCGGCACCATTCGTATGGTCCATGGGTTATTAGATTTTATATATATATATATATATATATATGTTATATACGTGTACAATACTTGTGTTAAATATTTAATCCATATCCTAAGAAGGTTAGTGCACTCCGATTAATAAAAGAGCGCATCTTTCACAACATTTCATGAAACAAACAATTACAGCAGTATTATGCAAACTAAAAATTGTACAATATACTACAAAGTATCTATGGTCTAAAAAAGGCGAAATTGTATTTATTATTAGTATTACTCATTTAGTATCATAAAATATATTCATTTTCTTTGCTTAAAATAATTATAATTTACTGCGGCAGCTTCAATTAAACAATTTATCTTAATAAATGCGTTCTGACGTCTTACAAATTTAATGATTGCATCAGGCTTTCTGCAAAATGCTGCACGTAAAACCAACAACTACTTGTTGGTATACGTGGTATATAAGCACAAATGATTATCTGTTATTGCTTAATTCATAAATTATAAGGTTACAAAATCGAATTAAAATAGTTGTTGCTTTGCGTTTTTGGATGTTTGATTTTTGTAAAGCCATTTGTTCTTGAAGGCAACCACTATTTAAATATTTTCGACACATCTGAGATTTTTTCGTAGATTGGCACTACCCACAACATTTTCAAAGCATCTAGAAATTTCCCTGTAGTAAACGATTCGTTGATTAGGTAAGTAAGCTATTATGTAACCTTTGAATTCTCTAAAAATTTTGGGTACCTATCTTGAAGACTAGCGAAATGTTAAGGGTTAATTGCTATTAAAACTTCTAAACATGTGGCGGTATAAAGAAAGACTATATCTATTGCGTTTTGTTTTAAAGGAGCTGTAGATGCTATCGAATTTACAGGACACTTTTCTAGTCATATAAGCCTGACCACGTTTGAAACTAATACAGGTATTTCAGCTCATTGCAGCAAGTGTAACTCAGTTTTGTTGAGACGCGCATTTTATTAGTTTTTTAGGAATAGCGTGATTATAATAATGGAGAAGTGCATCCATAAAAATATTAAATTGTCTGTCAAAGTCATCACAGCTGTAAGGGTCGTCAGCCATGTTTAGGATTCTTCTATCAAAGGTTGTCAATGGACTTTTTAAACTGCTGAATGTGTAATGAGTACCACTACCTACAAGAGCGCACGTATGTGCAATTTGTAGCATCTTGTCGGTTAACGTTGGAGGCGAGATGTTATTCTAGTGAGGTGCTTTAAAAGAGACACAAGATTATATTAGGACAATAGATAAGCAGTTTCTCTATTTTCGGATTATAGACAACAGAAGGTTATATTAAAATTACCGCAAAGAAGGATGATGGTCCAGTGGTTGAATTTGACAACTCAGGTGTCGTAGATTAGAAACCAACGTTCATCAAGTGCAGTGGCGGTATTTCTTCGGCGGAGTTCGATATGCTCTCGAGTCACCATTTGCCGTCGGGAAAATAATTAACGACGCTTCACTCTTTACAAGAGGATGCAAGGCCATGGAACACTTTACTCACACTTTCCTACACCTGAGGTTTCTGTGATTATTACAAGCTAAAATAGCTTATAACCCTGTTAGGCCGCTCACCACAAAAAAAAAAAAACTGAAAAGAAAATTAATTAGCGGAATGCAACATATTGATAGTACGCCCGCGTATTAGCTGCCAAAAGTGATTATTTCAGTGTAAAAAAAATCGGTTTTATTGTAATACTGTTGTCGCAATTTCTTGTTCCTTTTGTATTTTTCTAAGCTAATAAATATCATGAATATTAATTTCTGTTTCCGAATTTTCTGTCTTCAAGTTAATTTCACTTTTTCTTTTTTTAAAATGTCCGTAAATGACAGTGTATATTTGCGTGTTTATGATCGCAGCCATTTGAAATATTAATTGTATTAATACGTTGCCAATCAAATTTTAAGCATTTCAACAACTATTTTTGCCTGGATCATTAAAGTTGTTAAGAGCTGCAAATATATGTAATTAAGCACAAATAAAACAACTGATATGCAATGGGTAGGTAATTTTCATCGATCAATAAAATTTAATAATTAATTAAAGTATCGTCGCAATAAACACTTCTCAAAAGTAGTAAGTTGCGTTTTGTGTATAGCAACACTTTAGACTTCTATAATATATCTACAACGATCTTCTTCTGACCATACGTATTTCTTTCGGCTCCAGCTCCGTACAACAGAATTATGTTGGGAAACGGAGTCAAACATGTAACACATAGGCTGAAAAGTCCCGGATCTAACAAAGAAAACACGGTTTTTTTGGTTCAAAATTAGCTTTATTCATCAACGTAATCTCCATCAAGAGCAAAGCAATCATTCCAGCGCCGCTCTATCATTCCAATACCACTTTTGTAGAACGATTTGTCTTTTGCCTCAAAATAGGCCTCAGTTTCAGCGATTACCTCTTCATTCGTGCGAAATTTCTTGCCGGCGAGCATTTTTTTGGGGTCTGCCAACAGCCAGTAGTCGCTGGGAGCCAAATCTGGCGAATTGGTGGATGTGGGAGCAATTCGAAGTTCAATTCATGTAGTTTTGCCATTGTTTTGATTGACTTGTGACACGGTGCGTTCTCTTGATGAAACAAACTTTTTTTCTTTGCCATATGCGGTCGCTTCTTCGCAATTTCGGCCTTCAAACACTCCAATAACGGTATATAATATTCACTGTTGATGGTATTTCTTACTCAAGATAGTCGATGAATATTACACCACGCACATCCCAAAATACCGAGGCCATAACCTTTCCAGCCGATTGTTGTGCTTTCGGGCGCTTTGGACGAGGTTCACCAGTTGCTGTCGACTCAGATGACTATCGTTTTAATTCCGGAGTGAAGTGATGGATCCATGTTTTATCCATTGCCACATATCGACGCAAAAATTCCAGTTTGTTACGTTTAAACACGGCCAAACACTGCTCAGAATCATCAACACGTTCTTGGTCAACAGTGAGCAAACGCGGCACCCACTTTGAACATAGCTTTCTCATAGTCAAATGCTCATGCAATATAAAGCCAATACGTTCTTTTGATATCTTTGCGATGTTACCTAACTCACGCAACTTCACTTTTCCATGATTCAAAACGATTTTGTGGATTTTTTTTATGTTTTCTGGTTTTACCGCCTCATTTGGACGTCGACTGCGTTCTGCATCATCGGTGTCTCTACGACCACGTTTGAAGTCAGCAAACCAACGTTTTATTGTTGTTTCTGATGGAGCGGAGTCCCCATAACACTTTTCAAGCCATTGCTTCGCTTGAACGGTATTTTTTCCCATCAAGAAGCAGTGTAAAATTAAAACACGAAATTGTTTTTGATCTTTTGTTTTGAAAATAACAAAAGTAGCGTGACTCTTAGCACAATAACTCACAAACTAATGAATAGAATATCATGAAATTGTAACAGCTGCCTTTTGAAGGTTAGTACTAACTGAGAGAAAGGTGACTGCAATAAAACTAGCGTCATCTATGTGTTAGGCCCGGGACTTTTCAGCCCATGTGTTAAACTATACATATATACTTCCATGTTAGTCATTAGTTCAACAAGATAATTTTCCAAATTATTATCAGTTTTGGGCTCTTCGTGTTAGATGCAAAAATAATAAGAGAAGCATACGAAATTTGAAAATTTGATATACTGTTGTATTTTTTCAAGCTAGTGACGCTATGACTTCAAATATCTAGAACTCGTCTCGGAATATCTTACAAACTTTTAGGGAGAGTAGAAAATTATGAAATGAAAATATTTTATTTATTTTCTAAGAAATGTTTTAGTTTAAAGTTAAATAGCATTAAAATTTCTGATTCAAACTATTTAATTCTGATTGGTGGTCTTTAAACAGACAGAATTTTTTGACGATGACCATTGGCTAAAATGAAAAGAAATATTCTATGTGACTACTGTATGCATATCAAACGATTCAAAATATTCGCAATTTAAGAATAGTGCACAAAGGGAACGCCTGAATCGACGAAGCAAGGGAACAAACTAATGTACAAATAAAAGAAACGTTACCCCGAAGTAATGAAATGCCAATGCAACAAAGTCGAAGGATTGATTTATTGTCACCTTGATTTAACGAAGAACTTTATCCATAAACTTTAGACAAGTTCCTTCAATTCGGAAGGAGCACATTTTAAATTGTAATTACTTCGCGCATATTTACTGGACGGTGAGTGTTTCTAATGTTAGGCAGGGGGCTATGAATCAAGCAGGCGTCTTCGTATTTCACGCCGACTTTATTAAAGGCAACTTCTGTCACTGTTGAAACGTTTCGTATACTCTTTCTAAAGAGCAACGGCGCCCTTTCGAGTGTCAAATGAAGTCGAATGACTCTCATTTGAAGTAAATTAGGTCGTTTGGTGAGTTAGTATGTTGCTTGAAACACTTTATTGCGGTAATGCTTTCCGAAATGTTTTAAAATTATCAGTAGTGGAGGAACTGCATACTTAGAGACTGAAGTAAATCTAAAACTATGTGTAGAATTCTAAGATGTATTTCCCTACCTACACGCGGGGGGTCATATGAGGGAGATAGTTATACGTATGTTGCTTTTTATGAATAGTATTAAATAGGTGTTTTGTACTTGTTCCTCCAATTAATGCAAGTATATGTATAATAGCTAAATTGAATGAAGGACAAAGTATTCTGGATTTGCCACCTCGCAAGTTTTTCAGCGTATCGACCCTATTTTAAACAAATTGTGTATACAGAGCAAACCAAATTCTATCGTTTTGAGAAGAAAAAAACATGAAAATTTAATAGAGAAAATTTAAATTTAAAGATTTGTGACAGAATGAAAGTGTGTGATATACAGGGAAAAGCAAATCTCATACAACAATAGACTTATGTTTTTACATTCTTACCTTGTACTCTGTATCAGTTGTTTAACTGTGATGACATCTTTTGTTTTCGTGAATACTAGGCGGCAAAGATATCGTATGTTCTTAATATTGCTTTATTGCATTCTCCAGAAGATACAAAGACATTTAATACATTTTTGTTCTCCAATTTGTCTCAGAATCAAATCGGTGCGCAATGAATATGATTTTTCTTTGTCTTTTGTAACAGCAATTTTACGTGAAAGACCATAAAAGTACAGACAACACATGCTTCTGTCAAAAATTTTCTAAAAATAGTAACCTAGTTGTAACGAATATACCTTAAAATTAAGGAATTCGAACATTTTATATGTATTATATAGAGTATTCCATTTAAAATAACAATACTGTTACCTTTTCCAGTGTGACCAGATGTATAAGATTATTGAAATGGTTCAATAGTATATATCGGCTTTAACATTCTGTTAAATTTTCAGAATTATCCAATATATACTCCTATACACCGAACGAAGGAAAAACAGGAGTAGTGCTTTAGATGCCAGTCAGGAGAGGAGCAGAGCTATATAGCGACCAGTATTTGGCTGTAACTAGAATCAAGGAAGAACTAAAAGATAAATATCAGAATATAACTAGAATAAATAAAATAGAATTCACGTCACTGAAGACATATAAACTAAAAGAAGAAAAAATCGCCCGAAAATATGAACAATTCGTACAAAAAAATTCAAGAGAATACAGAGACAATGCTACCAATTTAATGAAAAATGGAATATGTTCAAATACATAATTGTAGAAACTGCCCGTGAAATATATATATATATATATATATATTATATTATATATAAAATATGTAACACAAGGAAACAGACTATTTGGTGGACAGACGAAATAGAAGAAGAAATTAAACATAAAAAGAAATTGTGGGAAGAATATCTAGCAAAGAAGAAAAAAGGACAATACGTAATGTATTAAAAGCAACGAAAACGAGTAAATGAATTAGTGTTAAAAGCAAAATGCAAATAAAGGAAAGAATTTGGTGACAGAATAGAAAGATCTCTTTTTACACTGTACGATAAAGAAATTATCAACAATTGTGTAAATCCAGTATATGCCAGTCAAGTTACATCGTGCGGTAGATATTCCATCTGCAACGGCAACTATTGTTATCGCATTTTATCTAAAAAGGGAGAACGTTGTCCAAAACGCGTTCTACTTCACGCAAACGGTAATTTTTTACGTAGAGTATTCAGTTGGCAAAGGTAAGTACAATTTTTCTAAGAATAGAAACATCTGCTACAACGATTACAAATCCAAAACTCCTTCGCTTTAAAATTAAACTAAGCAATTCTGAGTAGTTCGACGTCAGAAGCTAATGGACGCTAAAGAGCGTTGAAGCGAATTGAAGATGTTGGTATATAATACATGATATTCAAATTTTTATGTATACGCCGGTTCCTAATACCTGTATTTTAATCACAAATACGTGTTTTTTGATTGTAAATTCATTTCGCTGGTGTGGAGTTCCAATTCAAAATCGATATAGTTCTAGAAGAGGTGTTTCAAAATGCGCATTGTCGCATCTCTACTGGGAATCATTACTTGGGTGAAAAGTACAGTTAATGCTACTACTGATGAAAACAAAATATTTTCCATGAAGTGAATCCGATGAATCTTATTTTCCACGACTTTTTCGCATAACAATAGGCACTAGGTGGTTTCGGTATGAAATCGCCAAAACTCAATTACTGAATCTACAGTCGTCTGATTTGAGTTCTTGAGTTAGAGTAATCTCGTAAGCACGTAGGGCAAAATATTTTCGCAAAATTTTTCACAAGCTATTATTGTAAATGTCCAGTTATCGCCAGGGAATTGATATATATATATATATATATATATATATATATATATATAAGGTGCGCAACTAAGTTCCCGCTGTTTGTCAATAGATTGCGCCAGCAATAAGTGTTGGTCGATTTCGACATATCCACGAACTAAGCTAAGTTCGTTTTTTTATTATGTCTTAGCACAGCTAAAACATAATAAACAAACTGTTTTGACACAGTAGATATTTTGTTTTGGTGTCATATACAACGTGCCGTGATTGGTTCCGTCGTTCCAAAGAGAAGAAAAAGGAAAAGAGACTTCAAAGTCTGTGAACAACTGCTCCAGCGGCAAAAAAGGAAGGGTTTTCTTCATCGCATCGTGACGGGTGATGAAACATGGATTCGCTACAGCAACCCAAAGAAAAGAAAGTCATGGGGACTGCCCGGTCATGCTTCTACCTCGTCGGCCCCTCCGAATATTCACGCTGCGAAGGTTATGTTGTGTATTTGGTGGGACCAGGTCGGTGTAATTTATTATGAGCTATTGAAACCGAACGAAACCATCATTGGGGAAAGGCATTGCCGAGCCGAGCACTGCGCGAAAAACGGCCACAATACGAGCAGAGGCATGAGAAAGTGATTCTACAGCATGAGAACCCCCGACCTCACGTTGCCAAACCCGTTAAAACCTACGTCGAAACGCTGAAATGGGAAGTCCTACCCCACCCGCCATATTTCTCAGATATTGCGCCGTCCGATTACCACTTGGCACGTTTGATGGCACATAGTTTGGCTGATCAGCAGTTCGGCTCATATGAAGACATCGAAAAATGGCTTGATTCGTGGATAATCTCGAAAGATGAACATTTTTACCGTAACGGTATTCGAGCTCTGCTAAAAAGATGGGAAAAAGTTGTAGCTAGCGATGGCAAATACTTTGAATGATCCATTTGTAATCATTTTTTCACAATAAAGTTGCATTTTCATAAAAAAAGAGACAGCGAGAACTTAGTCACGCACCTTTTATATATATATGTAGATTTTCACAAACACTCTTGCAATATTCTCTTCGCTCCTTCTACTTTTTGACCTACTGGCACGGGAACGTTATAAACTGGATATTTTGATTTGAATATCGGGGCAAGGTGTGCAATTGTAGTTCGACTTGAATGATTATAACAATCGACAGTTGGAGTTGACGCACGTAATGCGCAAATTTTGAGAGAATATTTGATATATTGGGGATGGAATATGGTGGGCACACATACGCTCAAATGTGAAAAATAAATTTACAAGTGCGTTATCCTTAATGGAAAACCGTTCACTACAAATGCGCTATGCCAAAAAAAGTATTTAACAAACTTTGAAAATGGATACTTGATATCTTCATTATACTACTAACCTAATATAGAATACACTGCGCACTGTATGTTATTATCTCATTCACAAAAGAAAACGGCAACATTAAACAATTTAGTAAGTGCGCTTAACTATTCATAAGTCTTCAACCTGCGAAGAATATGTAGTCTAGAACATGTCGCATGCTAATAAGCACTGGTAACTATATGCATAAATATCGCTAGCACCAGGCATTGGAATATGATGCATTTATCGCGTTAGTAATTAACAAGGTGGTTTGCAGGTACAAGGAGCTTTAACATAGTAGGCGACCTTTCACGGTGCATTGATGAACTAGGAGAGGTCGAACGTGTATTTCCGCAAAGTAATATGCGACGTATAGTTAAGGAGCACTAATTTGTCTATCATGACTCTAATTAATGCTTCGGTGGTGTAATGGCGTACATGTATGCTTCACCAACTTTCTTTGCACTGGGATTTTACGAATATCCATTAATGGAGCACAGCTGCCGTCAATGCGATTATGCAGGCTACCGATCAAGCAAAATGTAATTATTACTAATAACGTTCGTGACGGTTTGTTATGAGAAAATTACTGTAATCTATTCGTTGGTAAGCATTTTCCTACATTAGTTAATACAATTTTGTATATCACTTTTTAACTAATGCTGAGTGAAGACTTATAATAGAAAGTTGTCAATGTTAACAGGGAATTCAAAAATAGGTGGAATAGAAATTATTTAAATTCAAATACGAACAAAATTACTGCAGTTAGGTTTGCATCAGACGCTTGGATCTAATCTAGGTCCTTGTTTGTGTAATATGATAATGTTAATATTAAGTAATGGTAATTGGAGAATCAGATTAACCTCATCGCTACAAGAAATTTGCAAGTTATAATAGCGTTAAGCAATATTTCATACTATTATATGAATTTGAAAGTGTAAACTTGAAATATGATTTCTCAATGAAAACAAACTGCACCCAAAAATGTGTTATATCATTTTGTTCGCCTTGATAGTAAGGAAGTTCTCACATTTTTATTATTTCCTTTTAAGTAAATTGGTTTTACTTCAGCAAAGCAGAGTGTTTAGGCTAGTTTTTTACTTCGCAGGTATCGCAGTAAAGTCCACCCCACTCACAATTATGTTTAACTCTTGTCAACCAGGCTGCTGAGTCTTTTATAAAATATTTTCCGCCCATTTTGAGCAATTGTATTGTTCTGAAGGGCATAGAGTATTTGTGCGATAAAAATCGTTACAGGTATTTGTCAGTCAACCATTTATAAAAAAAATTACCGTAATCTATATTTTGGCTTTACTAACATTATATATTTTTAACTGGATTAAATATATATGTCACGTGATGTCTGCCACTGTTTACTAGGATTAAATGAACGGCAGAGATCCTATTTTGGAATGTCTTAAGCTTGGTACAATAGGTAACATGAATGCCAATTTATGTTATCTTCAAGCCTCCCATTTTGAAACCACGTGTTTCTACGACGAGTATTGGTGATGATCTTCTGTTTGTATTCTGTATTCACGCTCACGACGTTTTCTATTAATATTTGTTATATTTCTTCTCCCTACGTTGATTTTTTTATAGTAAGGTATTTATTAAATTCAGCAGTTTTTATACTGGTATGTATTCTACGTTTCTATTTTGCAATACGTTTTTTTCTTCTAATACTTATCCAAAATACTAATAATATGTAATAGGTTTTATTTTGGACTTTTGTTAGCCAATGGTGGTACTTGATTACTAATGCAGGAAAACATAATGTCAATCCTTCTTCCTGCATTAAGGTGTGTGTGTTGGTGCAAGGGACGGGTTAACAGGACATATTAAAAGCCTATGCAAAGATACAGAAAGCTATATTCAAGCGAAGAATTAGAGGACGGATTCTGAAGCCAATTTCGCTAAATGTAATCTTACCAGAGGCCATGAAAAAGTACAAACAATAGCTGAAAGTGCAACATAAGGATTTTGACAGCATCGGCTTCCCGCAAGAAGCTCAAGGGCTCGAAGTTACCCACCAATTACTATGAATAAAATTATTGCATTCATCTGAAGGTATTGCTGCACTTTCAATATACTTAAATAAGTTCTCAGTCGCAATAAATATATTACCATCTTAAAATTCTCTGTAAATTGAATAATAAGACTATATACTAATCTTTGCACTTTCTAAATTCATGTATTCTCTTACTCCCATATTTCTATTCCATAGCTGTGTGCGCAGTGAATTATAATAATATGATTGGTCCGTGGTCTCCGCAAACTTAAGCCTTCGCAGTAAACCGTCGCACAATGGAAAATGTCACATGGGAGATGGAAAAGACGATCACTGTTCGATCGTAAGCTTACGGAAAAAAAGCTTTATCGGTATCAGATGCAGAAATACACTCTTCATTTTTTGCTAAATGAATTTGGGATTAACACTTAATATACTTACACAGTTGTCGAATCATAAATACGCTCCCTCTCAATATATTGGGAATAAAACTTCGTAATTGAGCGTCAGGATTTAAATAACTGGTAAATCTTCTACGAAACACTTTTTGACAGCGCAATAGTAGAATGCGTAGCGTTTTAACTGCTGTGTTGTACGGATTTGCAATCCCAATTATAGTAACACGTTTCCGTTTAAGTTTTTGTGTTTGTAGCGCAAACTTAAAAGATTATTCAATTCTTATTGTTTCTATCTTTTAATTGTGTGTTACATTTTTTACCACCATGTTCAAGTTGAAATATACAAGAACATTTTAATTTTTTGCACTGTTCATATTATGTTAAAGATTAAGAGAAGAATATATGTAATTATAAGCCACCAATGGATTTTGGAACGAATTTAGTGATATTTTTGGAAGGCAGCTACATTGATAATATGGAAAATCTACTGTTATTACAGTAAATAGCATAACACATGAAATAAAATTGGACGAAGTGAGTTTGGAACAAATAGCTAGGAATGATGGTAAATAATGAAAGAAATGAAGATGAAATAATGCAAAGATGAAAAACAGGAATACTCTTTATTTCAACAAAAAGTAAAAGAGGCGGTAAGAAACCAATACACCGATAGTGTAGCAAATTGCGACTACTCTAACAAAAGTTTTAAGTGACATCAAGAGAAAATTAAAAGAGAGAAAAGTCTCTACAGAGATAACCGAAGTACAAGGATAATTGGGTGATTTACAAAAGGTAAAGGTAAAAAATTTGGAACAAAGAAAGATGGCAGAAGAGATGTGGAAAGGGTGTCACGTATAAGATTTTATTTTGTTATCCTGAAACGTAAACAGATACAGTGTCTTTTTCTTTATTTTTCAATCTTTATTCCTACAAGTATATTTCTAATATTACAGGATTTTTCTTTATTTTGGGTTTTCTCTTTACAACCTAATTTCACTATTCCTCTTTTGTAGTAGAATATACTAAGTTCCACCAACTATCGTCCCACGAATTCACTTACTTGGCGTGCGCTAGCAACTAGTCATCCAGATAATCCAGAGTCCTTGCCACGGGAGGCAGAACAAGGAAGCGGTTGCGGGAGTGGAATTTATTTAAGTAACCCATTTATTTATCTTTTCTACCTCTCTTTAATTTGTTTGATGTACTTCTTTTGAAGAAATCAAATCTTGATTTCGTTTATAATATTGCAATCAGTATATGGAGCCGCCGTTTGAAATTATTGAGTAAGTAAATTTTCTTTAATTAAAAATAAGTGAATAAATCTTCTGTACACATCGTGCATGCATACACGTTGGAGAAAAATTTACTTTTCTTAAAAACCTTTAATATTTAATTACCTGTCAATAATATTTGGTTAAACTTTTTTTCATGTTTAATAAACCGTCTAATTTATAATCGGAATTTCTCGTGATTCTGGACACCCGGTATTATACGAGATGACATGTATTGGGATTAGAGGAAGCACTCGCTCCTAGAGTTTTGAGTTAGCTGGACACGCGCCGAAGATAAATTTGTTATTTTCCATTTTTACTTCTTTAGAAATGGTTGGTGCTCAAAAAACTTGGCTCTGGCTGTATTAGCTGACGCCCCAAAATTTCAGTCCTAACCCTATTAAGAGGAAGAACGAATAAAAATAGGTATGGTCAGAGATATCCCAAATCGTAACAGAAAGAAGTGGAGAAAAGTAAAGATAATGGTGCTTTAAATTCCGCAACCCTATTGCGAACAGTATTTGGGTTACGGATTAAATAAATTATTTCTGTATATTGGTATTGTATAATTAAGGCAATGATCCCAACATTTTTACATAATATTACCATCAGATTCAAACTTGCTATTTTGGCATAGTTTCTAGTAAATATTAGCTCTGCTTAATCCAATATTTGTTTCCATTTAGAGGACACTTCTCTTTTAATATTTGTTTTAAAATGGAAAAAAAAATACTACATATTATATTATATAACTATGAGGGCTATGCTACTTTATACTATCTCGCGAAAAGATCTAAGACTGTCAAACTCCGGAAGCACTTTAGGAAGAATAATTAATTCCCGTGATTCGTAAACACTTACGTTTTCTCGGCTCGTACAAGGTACAAAGTACAGAGTTGATATTCTACTGGTTTGGAAAACAGGAAATAAGGAGGAACGGAAGAGAATGTTAATTTTTTACGAATTTCCGACAGGAGTATGTACGAGTAAAATGGAAAATACCGCTCTTCGAACACGAACCGGTGATCAGCACGGAAGAAATGAAATTTGGCACGAACGATACCTTCTATCCCTCGTCAAAACAATAAGGGACAAACGACCGCTGATAAGGGAGCTCCCTTTCTCGATAACCGCGGGAAAATACGACTGAAATAAATAATCAACGTACCGATAAATGGTTGGCCGATATATACTGAATACCTATAATCCGGCATTCGTCGATGTTTATCGGCGAAGGATTCTCGAACCTGAAACAGTTCGTCGTGCACTCTGCCGTAAAAAAAATGAAACGAGTGGGCAATTTTTATTAAAATGTCAATCGCTTGACCGAACAGGTTTGCTATAGTGCAGATCAATGAATGTTATTTTTTAGGCGTTCTTAAAGATATAGGTTTCTTGCTAATATTTCTGAAAATTTACATAGTTCTAAGTAACAAATTCTAAAGTAGTTTTTAGAGTGAAATGATAGTAGAATGTTACTAAATAAATGAATTATTATTATATAAGTAAAGATAAAAGTATACACAGTAAAACGCCGGTGAAATCAATAAAAAGTCTGAGACTCTTTTAATCAAGCTTTTAGGGCAATTTATTGAAGAATTCATGATGTACTACCAAAAGTGCTTTTCATTTATCAGATAATAAATACAACAGCTGTTATTAGAAGCAAGTAATGTAAATATACTCAAAATTGTCTTGTGTCTTGTCGATACAACCTTCAGAGCATATCAGTAGCTTCTTTAGATGCGTTTAAATCGTGGTGGGTGTAACTGTGCTCTGAAATTCCTTTTTGTGTGCATGTGTAAATGTGTATGTAATAACATATAAAATTTAATGCCTATACTGTTACCTATACCACCTACCTACCTATACCTATACTAATACTAAATGCCTAACATCTTCCACATGCTGATTTTGGATTTTGGAAATTTGTTATTCGATAATGTAATAGGTATACCTTCTTGATTGCCATATTTATTTTTAAACGTTGTATAATCAGTAATCGTATTGAAACATGTCAGAATTCTGTTTGTGTTCCAATTTATTCTTCAAACGAATCAAGAGAGGTACCAAACAAATGCCATCCATTTGATTTTGATATTTTTATATCGCTATTGATTTTTAAACATACGATATATTCTTTAGGTATAATGGGTATTTCTGTAAAGATAATATAAACAAACTAAACTTAATTTTGATCACCGCGCATATGCACTTATCACATCTTACGCATAATAGTATTGCTTAATTTATTTCCCCAAACAGTGAAAGTAAACTTGAAAAATAATTCACATGTCTTCCCGTGGGCCAGGTTCGTATTGAGTACGCAGCACCCTCATAAGTGTAATATAATAAACCGGATGAAGCGTAGAATTATAAGTTAGTACTGAGCAGAAATATAATTAATTAATATGAGGCATGTGAAAGGGAGAAACGAGACCACTGGGAGATGCAGTACGAAAATTTATAGTTGAATTTCCCGACTTATATTATAATAGTGCTGTATACTGTAAAGTTGATGATAAACCGTTAATGTGCTGGCACAAGCGCGATTGTAAAAATCATATAAAGAGTATGCAACACAGATATAAGAAAAAGAATGTGCTACCTTAAACGCAATTTATCTTTGATTTGTTGTTCATGATAATCGCCTGTGATTTGAGGCTTCATCTACTCGATAACCAATCGTTTGATAACTTCTGGAACAAATACAATCCCAAGTAGAAAGTCAAAAATATTCTATTTTGATAACAGTGCGTGTTGTAGATCCTGTTAAAGCGGCATTTGCGATTTTATTTCATAGCAAAAGTTTAAATAAGTGAATTACCGAAGGAATTGTGAAAAATACGCTAAAAAAATTCAACTTTCAACTGATCAATATGTGTTGTTGTGGCAACAATGTGTAGTGTAGGTCGTTCTGTTAAAGAAATCTGTAAAAGACTTTCACACGTGGCGTATAAAGTGCATGTTTTACACCTTGTAGCACAAGGTATTCCACAAGATTTTAGAGGGATGGACGCATAAATATCAAATACCAAAGAAGTGTTTTCGAAATCTATGAAATGAATGAGAAGAGCTAATTCTTACATCTTGGGGAACATGATTAAAAGCGGTTTTCTATTATTGCGAGAATTTACAAAAAATAAAATCTGTATTTTTCTACGGTTCAACCTTAATTAAAATGCAGGAATTAAAGAAAACCAGAAAAGATTGAAACCGATTTAAAAAATACGACAATTATAAAAGATATTTTGAAAATATTGCGTTATCGTTCATGCAGTCAATACTATGAATGATGTACACTCACTGCTGCATGCTACAAGTGACATAAGAAATATACGTATTGTAGAAAAGTTTGAGAGTGATAAACAAAGATTTCGATTTTGTCACATTAAGACAAGTTTGTGATAGTGCAGGTATTGATCCATTATATATTCCTACAGATTATTTTAATTATACGTGAATTACACCTGCAGATCTTAAGCGGTACCTTTCTGTCTATAAGAACATCTATTCAGCGCGACGTACGTTGCTCTCCGGAACAAATGTGGAAACTTACGTCATGCTGCAGAATTTTTGTTAATCTTATTCAGTTTGGGCTATTTAACAACTGCTGTGGTAAAGTAAGTGTGCCATTTATAAACCATAACACATATGTGATAAACGACGCTTACATCGCAAGATCGCCCAACTCTACGGTTTTTCGAATTACAGAAATATTGCCCATTATTAAAATTCTGGAAAATCGGTACTCAGGTTTTCGAAACATGTAGATCTTTCTACATACCACAATTGGCACTGAACATATATTCTATTAGACATCGGTACATTTTGCATAATGGATTAGTAAGTATTGAACTTTGAAAAAGACATATCCTAAAAGGTGTTTATCTATTGTATATGTGTATTTGAAATCAGAAAACCAAGTTACATCAGAAACGTTCTGAACGCCATCTCTTCTTAAACATATAAAACAATTCAAAGTAACAATACTCCTTCGACTGCTTTTAGTGGAAATATTTCTGGTGGATTCAATATCAAAAGGGGTAAACTATATAAATATAAAGAAACACAACTACATATGCTTTTAAATGTTTGAATTGAAAGCAAGTTGATACTGCAAAATTTTATTTTCTATTACTATTTAAAAAATATATGTAATTCTAAACTAAAGACTAGCTAGGCAAATCTTCAGATAATGTAGGTAATAAACAAAGGTAAGAAAACTACAATAATTAGGTGAACGCTACACTACTCCATCATCAACATGTAAAAAAGGCAATAGTTATCAGATATAATGTGTATACCGCAACCGTCTTGTTCACTGAATAGAAAAATGTTACTCTTATAATAGTTCAATGCAGTTTGCATAATTTCACGTCAACTTTGTAACTAAGTTTATATAGGCTAAGTCTCAACTTGACTTGAGAATAGAATCGGCAGGATTTGCAGTGATTGTAACCTAAATATACAATCGTATGGACTATAAAAACACCCTTCTTGAAATGAATTTCGACGAGGTTTAAATTTTATGTACTAAACTTAATTATACGTTGGAATGGCAAATTTTGATTAGTTTAAGTTAAGTTCGTTAGATATCACAGTAAATAAATTTTATTGCAATGTACCAAATTTTTAGTGCGATTATTTGACAATATTAAGGAAATGTGACCGACGTAAGTGTATATTACAACCTCTGTATATTTTCTTCAATTCATATAATAATCCCAAATTTTTATTTTTATTTTTTCCTGGGTGCAAACATATATTTCTTTCATTTATGTATTTTGAAACAGTTTTGACTTCACGTGTATTGATTATTGATATTGAGTTATCCAAAGGTTCACAGGTATAGCAGTAAACTCCACTCACACAAATTAATTAATTATGCGGAACGCAGCGTTTCGAGAGCACGTGGGCTCCCATTGTCAGCCGTGTTACCGACTGAAAGTAAAAACTGTATCACACATGCAAATTATTTTCTACGCAGGCTCTAAAATTTCTAAACCATATGACTATTTACAATCTACTAGGTGACCTCATCCCTTTTACGGGGAAGGATGGACCGAAAGCGAACCGTATCTTTAACAGGGCCTATGGTAATAAATCCATCAAACTCGAGTGTGCAATTGGGGGTGGTTCTCTGTTTAATAAGTTTCCGTTCTTTTTCATATATACCGTTTCGTACGCGTCTAATGCTCTATACGAGTTCACGTTTTTAAGTAGTGTCAGAATTTTTAAATCAATCTTATGTCCGGATTTTACCATATGCTCTGCTACGCTTGATAGTTCAGGTTTGTCGAAACGATAGTGTCTAATATGTTCTTTGAACCTCGTTTCGATACTCCTTTTTGTTTGTCCAATATAAACTTTCTCACAATCATTGCATGCGATTTGGTACATTCCATACCTTTTTATCATCTCCGGTTTATCTTTGGGATTCCCTAAGAGATTCTTTAAGTTGTTTTTTGACACAAAAGACACGTTCATGTTTAGTTGTCGGAAAATTTTACTTAACCTTTTTACTGTTGGGTGAAAAGGAAGAGTTATAAATTTCTTATTACCGGTGTTTGTTGATGTCCTTGCAATCGTCATATCCAAAGGTTAGTATACAACTTTAAGAATGTTCATCGCGTTGTATTTGTAAGGTCATCAGTTACAAACACGTTCCCATGTCAGTTAACTGACTAGATTTTACGTTCGTAAACACTAAATTTACACATTAGTTTCTGCAATTAGGTAATAAAGCAAGAATGAACGACAGTGATATTTCGATCTGCTGAGACAAAAAGTTTGTTAGTATGCAACAAATTAAACAAGAGTAAAACATCAATTTTAGAAGAATTTCGAGGAAAATATGAACTGACCTTCACCTTGAACATCAACAAAATCACAAGCAAATGAAAATTGTAAAAATATATATAATCATTCAAACATGAAATCCGAAAATGCATTAAAAAATAAATTTTAGAATAGGTATTGAAATTTTAGATCATATTTCTTGCTAAGTGTGTATCAGCCAATACGAACTGATTGGAATGTATCAAGCATTTAATTTTAATCAATTTCTTTTTTCCCTACTTTTAATTTATAAAAATATCTAAGCTTTTGGATATTTTAAATTTCCCTCTACAAAATTTTTGTGTGCAAATTCAAATTTACGTGAAAGAATACCCAACTTTTCCCTTAAATATTTCTTAAATTCTTTGTAGATGTCGTTGAGATCAATGAGAGTTCAAGTTAGCACAAGTTCTCTTGCTTTCGGTGGATTGTTGACAATGGGAACCCACGTGCTCTCGAAACGCTGCGTTCCGCATAATTAATTAATTTGTGTGAGTGGAGTTTACTGCTATACCTGTGAATTGTACATCCACACAGTCCTTGCAATCGTCATTTGTTACACTAAGGTTGCACTTTGAAAGTTATGACAATGAATTGTGTTTATACATATGTTCAGCAAATAACAGATGGTTGTCAAACAGAATACCAAGATGCTTTATCGTAGATGTTCTGGCAATAACTCAATCTCCAGTTACATAATCGTAATGAATAGGATTGTTGAATTTGGTGTATACGAACTGGCACCTTTTGAAGTTTAAAGGTATTTTATTTTAGTCACACCAATTATTGATCCTTAATAATTGACTGTGGAGAGATACACTCTCATCGATTTTTGACATCTCAGGGAAAATGAAATAACAGAAGAGGCCTTCTTGGAAAGAATTCTTCAATTCCTATAAAGCTTTTACTGAGATAAAAATACCACGCACATAAGGTACAACAGCTTTCACATAACGATTAGAAAAAATCTGTCTATTCAATTATATCATCTGATCAGGCTACTTTTTATTTAAATGATTTCCTCAACAGACACAACTGTAGATACTGCACTGATTATAATCTACACTGAAGTGAAGAAATTTACTTCCAGTATTCACAAGAAGGAAATATACGGGATGGCATTGCTTGCAATAGTTTAAGGCAACTTTTCATTGAAGGGGGGCCAAAAATATTTAGATCTGCTCCAACTAAATATTATCCTCGCAATTCAAAATTTATTTCCGGATGGTAGTTGCTTCAAAATAACTACAAGTATATTCTTCAGTTTTAATATATGAAATTTAAAGAGCATGAGTTGAGACTCTTGGACCCTATATGATCGTTTCCCTGCTTTCTACTAGCCCTATATATGGATATATCTGTATGCAACAATGCAATAGTTTGGTTTCCTTGTAGGTATCTATGTACGCGTGCATATGTATGTTTATGTATTCATTCCATTCTTTCAAGATTTTCCCGCGTAATATAAGTGCTCTGAAATCCTGTATATAGCATTTCCATTGAAGTTTGTATAGGCATAGCTAACACCGATGTGTTTCGTGACATGTTGTGTATCGCATCGTTTGCATAGGGAAACCCAACCTTACCTTATGTCTAACGTATCTATTAGTTTTGAAGAAGCAGCACGCCTACGTGCGCGTAGGTACGTTGGAATGCTTGTATATCACCACTTCTCCATAGGAGAACCTAATCCTATCTCATTGACGCCTGAACGCCTGGTCGGAGTAACAGTAGCAAAATAGTCAATCATCACTGCAAACATGCAATGCAGCAGCATACGACTACGTAGATATTCTCGTTACAAATTGTATTTGCTCCACCATTTCTATTGCTCTATAATACCGCTCTCATATAGAACCGACGATGATACCACCCAAGTTTCTTGCAATATACGGGGTATGCTCAGAAAGTAAGATTCCCTTGTCTCCGAGAATAGATTGACACCATTTTGGTGATAAGGCTGTCTATCCTGTTTACTTCGTAGTGAGTGTTTACAACGTACAAGAGAATTGAAAATCCTGCCGCATGCGAAAGTTGAATCTGTTATCCGTTTTCGGAATGTTGGTAATGTGAAACCTACTGAATGTTCGAATTTACAAGGTTTATGGACAACGTACTATGACTGATTTAATGGTGAGGAGATAGATGCAACAATATAGTCTAGGACGTGAAAATGTGCATGACGATGAACGGAGTGGATGCTTCTCATTGATTAAGCATGATTTAATTCGCAGTATTAAAGGAAAAATTATAGAAAAGGCAATATTTGCCATTTCACAGGTCCCAGTGGATTTTCTTAAAATTACACGTTCACTATTTCAAGTTCACTTGATATATCGACCTGGTGACGCCTTGGAGAGATCAGGGTTTCCCACAGAAACCGTGGGTCAAAACGACAATCTACACAATCCAAATTGACACAAAATGGTTGACGTTGCAGGTGGGGTCCTTCTATGAAGAGGGAATGCAGAAACTGGCTCCAGGTAATGACAAATGCCTGAATAATGATGGTAACTACATAAAAGTGTAGTTCCTTTTCGGCGTTGATTAATATATGCCTCGCTTTGTTGCTGGCCTTGAACGAGTGGACTTTGAATTTCTCCGACGAAGTTTTAGGGTTCAAACACATACTTGTTCTTTGTGTGTGTATGTACACTACTGGCCATAAGTGTTTACCCATCTTTAAAATATTACAAGAACAAGTCAAAAACTATTTCTAAAATAAACCATTATTTTGTACTTGTCCAAAGAACTGTAAGAGTTATGGAAACCCCTACCTGAACGTGCCTGATCGAAGAGGCAAAAAAGGGTATTTTCGATATCTTAGTCAGCTCATTACATACACACAGAACATTACAACGGAATTATAATCTATCTCGTACTTACAGTTTAATAATACAAAACAAATATTTTAATAGGGGTAAAAAATAGTTTTAATGAATAATCTCCAATTATGTAGCTGAGTAAATACTTATGGTCAGTAGTGTTTGTAAGGATTTGATAAATTATGAATTTCCTAATTTTAAATAATACGTGTATAGAAAAAAGATCCTTAACACTTACTATTTTTAGTAAGGTGAATTTGCTGATACTAACTTTAATCTGCTTACCACTAACTTGCTTTCTGATGTAAAAAGAATGACGGGTATTTGTAGTTAACCAACAAAAATTTATACAGAAAATAGATTGAAAGGTGTACCACGAACTGTGTATTCTTTGTATAGATAACACATTTCGAATCGTACATTAAACTCTATCTAAACATAAAGTTTCGCTTCTATTTCATAAAACTACGCGTAAATGGAAACTACTAACTAAAATTAGTATTAGACCAAACCAGGATTTTAATAAAGGAAAGTTGACCGCAAAGTTAACAAGAATGTTGGTGAAGTGTCAAACTTAAATTACAGCCTTTTAAAATTATCCTGCTGCGCAAACTTTCGTCGTCCGAAGCGTGCAAGTGTAACGCTAGTGCATACACCGACACAATACGTGGAATGTTGTTTTATGACCTGTCAGTGCATCTCAAGAATTCTACAAAAGTTGAACAGCCTTCAAGTGGAATAGAAAGAAGTGATAAACGTAGAATGAATTTTTCTTCAATTCTGGGCATTAAACTTGGTCTCTCTCACAAAATAACGGTTTTCGGTGAGAAAGTACCATTTTTAATCGCAAAAGTATAAACAGAAGAAATTTTAATAAACTACCTATAATAGCAGGATCAACTTAGCTAAAATATTTTGACATGACCATTTCAATCAATAAAACAAATATATTCTATTTTATACCTGTAAAGATTGCTTTATTTTAATCACCATTTACAAGGAATACAATAAAATATCATCATAGCAGCTTTTACATTTCCAATGTAGAGAACTACGTCTAAGTTTTAGTTTTTTTAGTGTGGCATCGGTTGTAAGATCGGAATTTTACAAGTGATTTATATTCTTCCTGGTGATAATGAAGATATAGTTGTACTTAAGTTATTATACTATATATTTCTTATAAACATATAGTAAGTGCAAGTAGTACAAGTGTTGATCTAGAATTGATCCAATGAAAAACTACTTATCCGTGATCTCGCATTTCTACGTCGTTGTCGAGAACAACAACTGATACCAACTTATTGCAGATTATAACATCACATTAAGACGACCAAAAGCTCACGGATTCTACTACGGACAAGCCAAGCGCTTCTACGAGAATCAATCCAACGAATAACAAGAAACTTGGGAGAGTTAGACACCGAAGTGAGCAACCTACATCTTCGTCCGCGCTCACTAATCCATCCTTGGCTGTGGGACTGGTTGCCTTCATGGCCGAGGGGAATACCATCCTTAGGACAGAGAGAAAATAAAAGAAGACAGTGCGACTTAGACTAACCCAGGAAACACCCACCCTGCCCCCGAACAACACGAAGGGGATATATAATTTATCGGACAGATAACTATCAAAAGCAGCAGAGTAAATTCTCTCGAAAGGTTTCTATTGCGCAATGGCAGCAAACAAACTACCAGTGAAGGTCATGTGTGGTGTCGAGAATGACGTTAATATATTGGAATCGAACACAGCTGAGATTGGACTATACTAACTCTATACTACACGACCACTAATGAAAAATCTCAACATATAGGAGATGAAGGTTCTAATCGAGCTTAAACAGGATGAGAACAGCAGCATTCTACATAGCCTTTAATACAAGACAAAATGCAGAATCTTCCTGATGATCCCACGTACAAGCCCATTACAACAGATTCAACAACATACCTGGAGAAGACAAGATCAACAACGTACCGCTGAGTAAAGAAACAAAGGAATTCATCATATCCAAGAAAAAACCCTCCAAGTGCCCAAATATGTACAGTTTGCCGAAGATAAAAGAACAGGATGTACCACTGAGATCCATAGTGAATCACCGAGACAAGCACTTGCCCGATACATGTTAAACCAACAAAAGTCATGCAGAGAGCAGATGACTCCCTGTGTCAGGAATGCGGACCACTTCATCGACGTCTTACATCAACAATATATGGAGAGCAAAAACATGTTAGCTACGACATGACTTCATTATTTACCCAAGCCTCGATCAACGAAACAGAAAATGCTCTGTTTGACTTTCAAAACCGACTGCTTTTGTATTACGTTTTGTAGTTCCCGCTTTTGTATCGCAGTGAATTACATAGTTGACAAAAGTTTTAATAATAACATTGTATAACCCGTTCCTTGGGTAATATAAGTACCGATCCTAATCATACTGAAAAAAGTAAACTCTGATGGTGTACGTATATGAATGATGCTCTAGAAAAATACATGTTTATTGCTGTTAATTTTATTGATTAGGCGTTAAACTTTAGTCAAAACATAACGTACCGCGATTTTGATAAAGATAATAAATTGTGCTTTATTTTCTTGAGGAATTTTTTAATTGGGAAGTCATAGACTAGGCTAAATATTGTTTTAGTATTGCGAAAGAATTATTTTCTCCAGATTTATTTATTGTTAATTACATCTGGCACAGAAATAGTGAAAATTTGTATTATAAACTTCCAACCATATTATTTCCTGTAATTTGCAAATTATGGCGTTACACTAATCTGTAGATATCCAAAAACATATTTCGAAATTGGCATTTCCTCTTATGCTAATATTGAAGTTTACGAAAACAATAAAAGTACGTATTCAATTGCTTTTCCCGGAAATTCCAGTTATTCTAATGCAGGAGCAATAAAATTCCGAAGCGTCGTAGACAAATAAACGGCACACGAAACGAATGAAAAGTGCAAGAACTGAGGAACAAGGTTAGATCGTCGGAAAGGACGTGAAACGGAGAGAAATCAATAATATCGCGTGAGTTTTTGGGCAAGATCAAAGTATTTCTTATTATCAGTACGTTTCCGTATGAAATGAACCGTAAAGTTTATAGAGGATAGGGAATGTGACGTTTTGAAAGATAGTCTTTGACAAACGTGCAGTTAGCTGCTCTCCGAAATTGCCCATGAGGCAAATTGATTCGAGCGCCTCTTGTGGGTCGCTTTTTTGAGGTCGCGAGAGACGTACAATTTTCCATCTCTACTTCTCGCGGCGACAAATATTTGTATTAGTTAAATAATTGTATTAGCAGCGAACGTTTCGACTTTAGTAAATAATACCGCGATATTTTTTAGAAATCTCATCGGATTTTGTGAGACTGAGTTTATATCATATTGGAGATGCTTAATTCAAACGTGTTTGATGTAATTTTCCAATTTGTTGAAAAGAACTAATAACAAAGACGGTATAAAGAAAACATTCAAAAAAAGTTTTTCGCCGCACGTCGCAGTGTTTAAAAACACTTAAACGTTAATATATAAAAAGTGAACTTGTACCCAGCACTCTATAAAATTATACAACAGAATTCTACTTTATGTGATATATTTATCAAATTTTGGTTCAGAAAAGTATATAAAGTTTCGTTCATCTAATAAATTCTAATTAATTGGTAAATAAAAAATATCATAGGTACTGAAAAAAATTATATATCTTCACGAAGCATGTTCAAAACAAACACAAACGTCATCTACACAAATCACTAGAGTTTTTCAAGCCGAGGTCCACAAACAAATATAAATGAAATCGGAAACATAAGTGGACTGTCTCTGCTTTAATTTACCAAGCTTTTGTTCAAATTATTGATCCTAAGTTACCCTTTTTCTATGCCAACGACTTAACGCTTTCCGAAATACTTTTACAGCTGTAAGTCCGAGTAACTTCTGGTCTTGCTATTTGCAAAATTTTTATTGGGCCGCCGCTCCCCTCAAGAATATGTTTGAATTTATTTAATTTTACCGGTACTTACCATTTACAATTTTCTTATTTTCCTAAGTATTCTCTTTAAATTTTCTTCCACTAAGAGACTAGATAGACTTCCTTGTTTATTGTCCAATACAGTTTCTTGAAATAAATTCAGTATTTGATATTAATTTCCTAATTTTTTTATTTTTCCCCTACATTATTTCAAAATCCTTTTTCTTTTTAATAACTAGTGAAAACTTGATATAAACATATTTGGCACGCATGCACACACTCAAGGTAATTAATAAAAATCAAACCAAAAATCAGCATCTCTATCTTTGGAAATATATGGGAAATATTCTCGTTGCCATGACAAAAATCCGATGGTAATTATTACCTAGTACCAGAAGTCTCTGGTATGCTTGGTTATATAACAGCTACGTGAACAAACGAGAGTTGGATTAAGTAGAAAGCATATACGCAGTTTGAAAGCTTCAAAGTTCTTGTACGAGGGATATCTTTGAAATTTTTCATACTGGGATATAGAGGGCGCCACTGATCAAATATCAGTATTAAAAGTTAACCTCCAACGTTACTTAACCTGAATTCAAAGTTTCAGTGTGGTACGATAGTGTTGTGTCTACAAGAAACTGTCAAAGTTAGTTGAAAAATGGAATTAAACCAAGAATATTTTTGCGCAATAGTATTTTATAATTTTCGAATCGTCTCAACAGAAATGCTTCGCCGAGTTAGTTTCTATTTTCGGCAATGACGCATCGTATCAGTCAACAATTTCTTGTTAGTACAGAGAACTCAGGAAAACGTCGATGCTTCGCGCAATATCATCAACGAAGATCGACATGCGAGATGTGAGATTAAGGCATGAATGGGAATTTCAAAGATCGCAATTAAGAAAGATTTCGCATGACGAATTGTATGTAAAAAATTAGTTTCCCAATGGATATCGTATCTGTTGACTAGAAGAACAGAAAGCAGCAAGGGTAAATTGGTGCAAATTCTAGACCGCTTCAATGCTGGAAGTCATGTGATGACGAATCTTAAGTTTACTCATACGAGCCAGAAAATAAAGCCAGTCGCCTGTTTGGGTGTACCAAGGTGAAGAAGAGATGACAAAGGTCATCCACTTTCGAAGTATTAGCAAAAGGGTGGTCGCGACATTTATCTCAAAAGCAGATCATTTGGGAACAATTCCTCCACAAGATTAAAGAGCTGCTACTACCGATTGGTATACATCAATTTGTTTGCTACATGTCATCGCTGAGTTTCTAAAAGATAACACCGAACGAGGAATCATTCTCGACCAAAACAATGCAAGTTCGCACACAGCACGCAAGATAATTGCATTTTTAATGCAACGAAACGTCAAGTTGTTAGACCATCTTCCATACAGTCGAGAGGTAAATTCCAATGAAGAACGAACTGCGTGGTCAAAGATTCCAGTCGTCGGAAGGAGCGGTCGATGCCTTGGGAACACAACTTTGGCTGTAGGAACAAACGAGTGGAATAATTGCTCTCAGAGTTAGTTCCAACGCATGCAAAAATGCTTTAATTTTCTTGGCGAATACTTCAAAAGACAATAAAATCTTAAGAAGCTATCTACCGTTTTATTCCAGATCGAACTTGAAAGAAAATCCTGGTATTCCTAAATTAAACATACAAAATATATTTTAACATTTTACAAAAACCTGATGTTGATGCATCAGGTCTCCTAGGATCGAGGACAATACCATTAATTCAGAAAAAGATCCAACTGTAGACTGGAGTCTAAATTTCACAATTTTTAAAAATATCGGATACAAGTAACTACAATTGCAGCAATGTGATAAGTAATTATCTAATAAATAATTAGAAAATGTTTGAGGACAGTTTTACTTTTTCGTCGTTATGATAAATGTTACAAAAGAATTTCTCAACTTGCCGAATGAATAACAACTACTTAATGTCGCTGGCAGTGTAAAAATCGGTCTGCCATATACAATATACATAAATAATACAATACAAGCTAAATTTAATGACGTGTCCAAGAGGATTTCCGAGAAAGAAGAAAAAATGTTAACAAGGACATCTCGACAACAAAGCAAGAATAAAAAGGAAACCAAATCTCAAAAGTATTCGCCTACTCTAATACCAAAAAAGAGGAGGATGTAGAATAGAGATTTGAATTGATCGATATCAGTTTAACATTTTTTTCCCCGGAATTTGATTAGGATTAGATATAATGAAGTAAAATGAAACAGAAAATCCTTGGAATAACAACCGATATTGCCAAAGCGGCCTAAATGCGCGTGACTTAGCTTTCCCGGAGCCGAATCGCGTATGTATAAGGGCGAATTCGTATTTCTGGGATGCTGGAAATCCATTCAGTTGACGGTAAGCTGTAAGTTTAGATCCAAGTATGTGATAAGCAAGACCCCCTCGATCAATATGTACTCAATCCGCTTTCGAGACCTGCATCTGTAATGCAGGACAGTGGACGAAATTGCGCCTAGAATATAAGTTGACCTACACCTCACAGTAGACAAAAATGTCGGGTAAAGCGCCTTTTCATCTTTATTATCCACTTTATCATTGCTGACAAATACTTGGGCGTTTCAAAATACGATTTTTAATGTATATATTGAAACTGTAGGCTCTTTTATCCTTGCAGACCGTATGTGATTTTCTAACATAATTGTTAGAGAAATACTATTCCCGCCTACCATATTATTTCAATATTGCACGTTTCCTCATTTGTACGTACCTCATAAAATGATGACGAGATTACGTATTGAATATACGGTATAAGGATTAATTTCTTTTAACTGTTCATATTTTATAACAGCGATTTACACAAAATTAATTGTTTACCACATGTTAAAAGAAAAACTAGATTATAATCTAATAAAACAGCTGCTGTACTTAGTTATTGAGAGCTTGTGAGTGTTTGCTCAATCGCGACTGCACAAACAATTGAAACATGAAAGTCATAGGAGAAATTTCCATGCAACCTGTCATACACAAAAGCGCAGCATTTATAGAATATCAAATCGTTCCAGATTCGGAGATAATTATTTTTTAAACTTTGTCCCATCAAATACTTGAAATTGGATTTTGTATTTTTCTGTGAGTGAATGGCAAACGATAAAATAAAATAATTAGAAATTGTTTTAGAAACTTGTTACTTTTGTAACTAGTTTCTGAATAACTTGTTACTGTTGTACATTAAAATTTGCAAAAACTGTATACTCGAGGTGCTGGGTTCGAACACCGGGTCTGTTTCTCATTTACTCCTTGATGAATCCTGAGAACGGATATCTTAAGGCGCGCTACAGGCATAGGCGTAATAATAACTCCTGACGTGTCAATACTCCTTGCAAATGGCGAAAACTGTTAGGGGGATATGAAGACATGGATTATTGTTCCTCTTTATTATGATTATTATTATATATTTTGAGTACCTTTTATCAATATTTAAATTTTAAATGAAAATATCCACATATTAATTTAATTTTCACCACATAAAATAAAATTTACATATATTTATTTATTTATCGTATGGCTTCACATGGCAATAACATGAGTGCTAAGTACAAGGCATAAAATATAATACATATAAAATATAAAACGCATGTACAAGAAAAATAACAAAATATAACACGCGTATGGTTAACAGTGGCGATGTTGATTGTTAAGTTACTAAACTATCCGATCGCCGCCTGTGGCAGGCCGACAATTCGCAATATTAGACAATATGCTCATTGGTCTGGTACTCCTCGCCGCAGTCGCACATGGGGTCCGGGATTTTGTTTCATTTATGGAGTAAATCTCTACATAAGCGATACTTTGTTAGAATCCTGTTAGCGGTTTTGCAGATGCAACATTAAGGTGGTGGCTCACCTGGGGGGTGACGGTCTGGTCGTACGCCAATCCCCAGCTCTGCTTAACGTTCTCGTGGTGTAAAGTCGTTGCTGTTCTTATTGCAGGGTGTCTAGATTTAAACCTGGCGAATGATGCAGCCTGGATACAGTTATGGATTGGGAGTTGACCATTATCCAATATTTTTTATATTCTCGGACCAAAGCGTCCTATCTTCTCAGGTTGATCAGAGGTATGTGACTGAGCGCGAAGAGCCAGTGTATGGGAGTAGCCAGTGATTACATACAGATAAATAGGTATATGGAGTACGCGTTTTTGCCACTAAAGAAGGTTGAGGCGTCTAATGTTTGGATAGTGCAGGACACTTTTAATGCATGCTTTTGATTAAAGAAATTATATTAGCTTATTGTATTAAGTATCAGCTCCACATTTTTCAAAATTAACATTACTTAGTTAACATCTTGTTTATTTTTTAATAGAAAACGTATATTCAAAAGAAATCGCTTTTTATTTGTAAAACCAATATCGCACCTTCAGCATCCTAAAATTTCCAAGTCTTTAATTAGATGCATTCTCATATCAAATATACATAATTTTTAAATATACTGCTGGTACTTAACCAACGATATTTTGCATTGTAGGTTCGCATGCGCGACATGAAATAATATTCAAACGCAAGCACAAGATAAATGTTAACAGTTAAATATAAAGCAATTGCTATTTTGTCTGGTAATCACCTAAAGATATAGCAGAATCGAGAATAGCCATTAAACTTAGTCAATTAGTTATTTACGAATTGCTCCCAGAGGCGTATTTTTGACGAATAAATAATGGAGTTGCTTCCTACTCTTTTTAGGTTGGCCAATGTTTGTAAACATCACGAGGATATATGCGTATCCATAAAAGAACCTATGTTCTGGGAATTGTAAAAAAACAACGAGGGATGAAACAAAAATATAATGTTTGTGCGTAAGCAGTTTACCAAGAGAATTGCTTTCTAAATTTTGTAATAGTACCATATCAAAGAAAACAAATTTACTATATTCTGTAAAACATTACAAAGCAAGTAGTTTAATATATTGATTATGCATTTTTAAATTTGATATATGTACATATATACACTACCGTCCATATTAGTCCGTACATGGAAATGAATTTTCAAAAAGAACGAGAAAGTTATTGCGTTTTATTAATAGCGATTAAAATTAAAGAGTGAAAGTAAAAAAAAAGGTAATTCTAGTGAAAAATAAACAAAAACTTCTTAAATATTCCATTCATCAAAGAATCTCTCTTTTGCACGAAGAACAGCTTTGACAATCCGAGGCATCCGCTCCACTAGTTTTTAAGTACTCTATTTGGCATATTAGTCCATTCCTCTTATAAAATGTTCTACAGGTGGTCTACGAATGTAGGGCATACTTTTCGGACCCTTCTGTCCAATTCCACCTATAACAGCTCGATCGGGCCTTTGTGGCTGCCATGTCAATATTTATCAAGTGCCAATATCTTCTTCTTCATTTAAGAAATGTTTACACATTACTGCTGAGTGTTTGAGGTCGTTGTCCAGCGTGAATACAAAATTTTCGCCGAGTGGACGATTCCCCGCTGGTATTGCATTTTCTTGTAGTATTTCTAAATAACCCCCTTTTCGCAAAATACCTTCGATTCGCCTGTACCGGCGTAGGGAAAATAACCTCAAACAAGCACAAAACTTTTTCCTTGCTTGACAGTTGGCACTCACACATTCTTTGGCCTTTCGCACTTCTTACAAAATCCGCATTGAATGCCCGAACACCTCAAACTTTGACTCGTCAGTCCATAGCACCCATTTCCAATCATCGATTGTCCAATTTCTACGTGTTTCTGCCCACTGTCGCCGCTTTACCAGTTTCCCCGTCGAAGTAGGGGTTTCTATGTTGCAGTGCGTCCGTAAAGATTTGCAGCTTTTAATCATCTTTCCACTGTAGTAACTGTAAATTTTTCTTGCACGGTCGCAATTCATTTCAGCGGCGCTTTCTGGTGCTGTCAGCCTCCTATTTCGCTTGCACAGCAATTTCATGCACGCACGCACAAGCTGGTTTATTTAGAAACTAAAGTATTTATCAATACACAATACACTTTCGGGTGGCCTGCCTCCACCCCAAAGAGTATTGTAAATTTATTACCTGCAATATTGTCCCAAAAATAAACCTATTTGTATTTATATTTGGGGATGATCCTGAAAATTACTACATCGGGTCATCAAATATAATAGGTTTTTAATCATTCTCTGATCGATATGCTTGGAAGTTTGCCTGTACAATTAATACATAATAAGGAACCTAATATAAATGTTATTTATATATAAAAGCAATTATATTATCTTTTAGTAGAGTTCACATTTTACTGGGTGTCCGATCTATTATGGACGGTAGTGTGCAATTTGAAGCGTTAAATAGTAAACTGTTAGAAGAAGAAAATGCCACAGTTCATTCAGGAATGAACCATAAATCCATGTCTCAATAGTTTATTTCAAACAAAATCCTAATTTTCGACACTGTTAAAATGCATAAGCTTTATTATAAAATATATGTGTGCATACGGTTAGCCGTATATTGTGTAAGGAGAATTGTTTGCTTTTGAAATTAGTGCTTTACTTCATTTAATATTTGCTCAATACAATGAGTTTACACAGGAAGCTACAAACATGAACTAGCAGAACTATACAGAGAGTTCTGATTCGCTAACGAGAACGAGAAAGAATTTTGGTAGAGGTAAACTTAGCGAAACATCTGCATTCAACCGCAACTCGCGATAAGTCGCACAATATTTGTATAAATAGTTAGTTTGAGTACAGCAAAGTAAAACCCTTCCATTGTTTGCTATTTTGTAATTTGCATTTCAGAGCAGCACGAAAAGGTATACGTAATTTTATTTATGGCATTATACGTCTATACTTGCTAGAATTCAGATTTCAGTAAGTGAAAAATAGCTAAAAAATAAACATCTTAGTATTGTCTTCCACATTTCTTTTCTCTACTCTAATCTCAACAAGAACGCATAGGAAAATTGCTTAATAAGGAAGTTATTGAAAACTAGGTTTAGTAACCTCCCTTGTAACTCATCTTTGCTCATGATGTCCATTCTCTAAAAAAAATATGTTGAATTGGAGAACTGTATTGTTAATTAATTCCATGTTTCGAAGAATTTTTGTTCACTTCTTCTGTGTATAAAACAATTAACACCCAGATTCGTTATTATTATAACTAATACACCCAGAGAAGTGTTTTCTTGCATAAAGAAATTAAATTTTCTCGCAAAAATCTGTATCTATTCAAGTAAATATTTTTTTTAAGACTAAAAAAATATCTAATATCAGAAAATAATGTTCTTGAAATTATGCTTGCATCAAATAAATATTTTCTTGGGGTTAGAAAATCAAATAAATGCAAGACAGAAAAATGCGTGTTTGAAGTAAATCATTTTGTCTTAAGTTAAGAAAATGTTCAATGACATTGCAATTTAAGTTATTTAATTTATAAATTAATTTCTAGATAGACATTTGGCAATATTACTTTTATGAGAGTAGCTCTAAAAATAAAAGTGAGAGAAAACAAACTTTTATCTAATGGAAATGTAACCAGTAGCTTGCACTATAGATATAATGCTTTTTTGCAAAAAAATAGTATATTATAGTAGCTGTTGTTAAAATAATACCAAACGTGTAATATGTTTTCTCTTTTGTTAATAATGCAAGATTTTTTGTCTAAGAAAAACAGTATTCAAATTACCACGCATCCGCATGAAGCGTAATCGCGGTAGGGGATATTTATTAATGTTTTTAAATTAATACATTTATTCACAAACCTTTTTCTTTTTGTAGCAAAAAAAATGAAAAATGATATAAAGAAAAACGAAAATAGAAAATCTTTTGTAATTGGAATTCGAACACTGAATTTGAAAAACGTGCAACGACTACTTAAATCACTCGACTATTATATAATTTCATTTGGGGTTGTTATATATTAGTAACATACTTACGACGGCTATTTCTGAATGGGGAAGGAGTAGTGGAATACACAACCGCTCATGCGCAAAAGATCGGTCTATTGTGCATTTCTTTCTGCACAGGAAATTATCAGTCTACTGGGCATCCCCTTCTGCACAGAAAATTGTATCTTAAATATAGGTTTAACACAATTAATAATAGGGGGAATCCCTATTGGCTTAGTGGTTAAGTCAAATGGAATACGAAAATCGAGGAATAAGACAAGAATAAATCGTACACGACAGTTTACTAATAAAAAATATAGGGATATATACGTCAGCACAAATCATCGAACGTGTGATTAATCTGGCAAATAATATACTCAGCCCTTCTCAGGCTTACCCTAAAGACGATGGAAGGATTAGCCCAAACGAAAACAACTCTCTAATTATTATAAATATTTCTAACAATAAGAAAATATTTATTACCTTCGAGAGCATATTTACTACCTATATTAAGAAAACAAAATTATTACACAAGAAAAGTATTACTATCTTTAAGAAAGTATTGTTTTGTGGTATAACGGCGATTTACTTATACTAAGAATCAATATTTTCAAATTTTCTGCAAGATTTTCTTGAATCAAGTTAACGAATTTCTTAAGCAAAGAAATACTATTGTTTCATTACAAATATATATTTCTCTTTAGTGGAGAAAAAAATGCTGAGAAAATATTTCTATTGATTTGAAACAGTAATTGTGGATAATTGAAACGATTATCTTCTTGAATAAAGGCGGACAGTCTTGATGCAAGCAAATGTTTCTCTGTGTACAGAGGACGCTTTGTAGCATCATATTTGTACCGGATAAATTGAGTTCTTTAAGAAAAGTTATAAAAAGAAATCACAGAGGGTAATCACAAGATCTTGGTGGAAATTCATGTTCGATGTTTAATGTTATCAGCCTATTTTGAAAAAATTACTGTAACATATTCAATGTTTCAGCTGCTGTGTGCTCGAGCTCCGTCTGGTTGAAAGCAATTCTGTGTTATATCTTCAACATTAAGCTGCCCGATAAGTGACACAAAAATTTCTTGTTGAAACCTTTTTCCTATTAATCCACCATTAAAAGACAATAAGGAGAATAATTCTGCTTCGACTAATGGCACCAGAATACATCAAATTTCTGATGGATTCTGGCGGAGGAAGTGAGGTTTCAACATAAAGAATCATGTGGGTCAGAAAAAAAGGTTTTGTCAAGAAGGTCATTACCTAAATTATTTAAAAGCTATTGACTAAAATGTTCTTCTTCTTGGTTAGTTTATTTCTTTGATTTCCTAATAACAGGTTCCTGGTGTATCATTTATAATTTTTCTTACACTGCCAACTAGCTTTCTATTTTCAGTCTTTTTCACGCTTTTTCGGCCGACCACTGCCTCCATTCTGTTTAACATTTCCTGTGCCCTTGAAAAGCTTAAGGCAATATTTAAGTGTATGACGAAAACTATCGTAATCAATGACGAAGTTGGAAAACTCATTTCTAAATTCTTCTAAACAATCTTCAAGAGAATCGCCATTCTCCGTCAATCTTACGTCCGTTTCGATAATATGATTCAACCATTAATTAGTTGTGTTGTATAGTATATACCATTTTAAATCAATTATAAATTAGAATACAATTTTAACAAGTTCCTGTTAACTACGCATCTGAACGAATATTCTGTCAAATTGATAACTAATGCAACTGAAAATAATACAAGATACGACAGAAGAACATTTATTTCCTTGCATTATCAGTAGATTTGTAAACTAGGTTATCCGCTTTTCTGGAGAAATACGACATTAGGACAGATGGAAGAGGTAATAAATGAGAGTCATAATGCAAAGAAGTCAAGATATAATGGAGATAGGAAGATATAGAGCTAAGAAACCCTTTAGATGCATCAGATATTGAGAGAAAAAGAAGAATTATAGCAACCTAAAAGCCTAGTCGCCTTCTCCGAGACTCTCCTAATGTTAGAATATTTGCTTGTCCGTGTCATTAGGCTAAGGGTGTTCTACTTTTCAGTCCTATCGAAAAGTTTCCCATGATTTGAAAAAAAGAAAATAAATGTTAAAGGAGCAAAAGTTGAATATGAAGAGAGCCTTATGAATCTTGATCAACATCTTGCTTCTTATAAACATAAAATCTAAGGAGGAGGTGCTGGTAGTTTGAAAAATTTGATTCACTCTTGATCATCCACAACACAAAAAGAAGAAATTGGTAGCTAACGCTATACACGCTTTTCGTATTCGGATTCTGAAATTGCATCAAACATTTGCTCTGCACGTCTTAAAATTGTGGGAGGTATATAAAAGTATGTTGGAATATCTAAGAACCACAAAGTAATATTTCCGGTTTTACACAGTTTCCTGTCAAAAAAGTAGGCAAAAATAGTTAATTACGTGTTAAGTTAGGGTATTAAGATGCGTACCTGCAACAGCAGTAATATGGTTATTCTAATAAAGACAGATTTGGAAGCGACAAGGTTTTATTTTATACACGAGCTAGAACATGGTTGCCCACATACCGGACAAGTCACCATGAATTGCAAACCATTTTCCCTGCGAAAGAACAGTCAAGGAAACAGAAACTATTGCATCGGAAACTTATTCGTAAGAAAGAGTATCTTCATTATAATACGTGAAAATATAGTGTACTGTGTATATATGTAATTACACAGCAAATTTCAGATTGACATTTAAATATTTTGCTCTGTAAAAATTGGTTGAAGTCGAGCTGAAATCAAATAAATTTTCATGCAGGGTCCATTACAAACAACTTCAGTACATGTTGCACGGCGTACATTTTTGAAGTTCAACACAGAATATTACATTTTTATTTTGTCATCTAGCATCGTAGACATGCCTGTCCAATTATAGATGATGCACGCGTTAGAGTATATACCCACAGACAAACTGCATGTAAGAGTATTTTCGGAATGCGCCTTACATGGATTTTATAAGCAACCCAAATGTATTTATCCAGTAAATCCCAGCAGAGTAAGAGTCCCTTATACTAAGCTACATACATACATGTATACCACTCGTTCTAGAAATGTAACGCAATAGTTTCCCCTAGGGGGACGTTATGTGTTTTTTTAACATTTAAGTGCATGAAACATTAATGTACTTTGTTTGTAACACCAGGCTGTCTTCTGTCGAATTTCTTGCTCTAAGCATATATGCAATGCATATATCTACTCACTGTACTCCACGTACATTTGTGTAAGGAAATTACAATAGTACAAACTATATATGGTAAGACTACATAAACGTAAAGACAAGCAAATGGATAGCTACAAATCTTTTGCTTAGTGGCTGTGACTACTATTTCCCGAACAAATACTACCTGTCATTGAGCAGAGCGCACTATTACAAATGTCTGTGCGATTAATTTATAGTTGTTCCAATTACGGTATTATGATTAATTGACTGTTTATATCTCCTTCAGTGCAACAAATGACAAATTGAAGAGGAAAAAATAAATGGCAACGAAGAAATGTATATGCAACAGAAATATATATATGTATATGTGAAAGTTATCGACGTAGAAGGGTATTTCACAAGACGAGTATGAAATAATGAATTGACCTTGTCGGAGATTGGTATGAACATACCTTTGCAAGAAAATCTCATTGTTCTAGCAACTGTCTTAATATATTTATCGGTGTTGGAAACATGTTTCAAATAAATCTAAGACAAATTTTCCAATTTTGAAAAGAAAACAACCTACTGAGATATTCAGTAATCATTTAAGTATGAGTAGTGCAAAATCTTGAAAGATCACATTCATTTATTCTTTAAAATATATCAGGTTGAAGCTTTTAGTATATGTACACATGTAACCACAGAAATAAACTTACCTTCTTCAAGTAATTTTTTTCTGAAATATATACATACACGAGTTTTACTAATGAATGGTACCATTCTCTTGTAAATAAGAAATATACTATAAATGAAAGTAAAGATAAGACATATTTATAATTAAATAGCATATAATTACTTTTACGACGAACTAGTTTTAATCCTACTACAATTGCAGTAACTGTTTTTGTTATTATTTTGGCTACTAACTGATGTTATAGCAGCACAACTAAGTAAAACTATTGAGATTGGCAACTTATGTATTAAATTACTGATTTACATTATCAATACTATTGCAGTAGAGATTTATATTTTGTTCTCTTTAAACTTCATCAAGAGACATAATAAAAATATAAGAGATTTGGAAATTTTAACCCTCAAATCAGTGGTGGCTCCTGACTGTCTTTGACATGCAGCCAAATATAAACAGACATTAAAGTTTTTAGACCAAAAACGGCTATCGATCGCCCTCGACCGTCCATATCGTTTTAATGAAATTTTCGTCTTCTTGTGATTTTATTATCTAAGTTGTATCCTTGTATAAAGTGGGCATCTGTTAAGGGTAAAACAGGGCAAAATTTATAAAGATGCGACTTATTATTTTTTAGGATTAGACTAATATTCAGTATGGATACACTTAGTTCGGTAAATAGGTTTTTCAAAATAACTCTAAAACTACGACGTTTACTTACTGCCGTCAATTTTAACCATAATCAAACTAAAGAAAATTAGATTTCCTTAAAAATTCATAATAAAAAGTAAAAAGTTTCTCATACTTTCTGAATACGTTGTATTATTTTGTACAGCTTAGAATGCAACATTTGATGTAACATTACTTAAGTTTGCATAAGTTACATAAGTTTGAGTCTGTCAAGCAAAAAAGTTGATATGTACTTTCGGTATAATCAAAAGCAGAAAATAAAAAGAAGAAATCAAATCGCAAGAACCTAACCCAAAACTACCTGCCAAATATCAAAACTATAATTCTTAGTATAATATCTTTCTATATTCTCTTAAATAGCTCGTCGGAATACACACGGTATAGATTTTTTAAAAGAGTCAGGCGCATTTTGCGTTTGTAAATCTTTTCTTCACATTGTTTGAAATATAAGGTACTGTTTAAACTAATTTAAATAATTGGATATGGGTCCCTATTTGATCATCCTTTTACAGGAGCTAACACAACTAGCAAAAATTTAGAAAGTTACTAAAAATAGCTTCTTGCTTTCGGACGGTGCTGTTCGTAGAAATAATAATTTACATTTTTTTTGCGTGCAGTAGACGTTCGTGCCAAGGGTACATATTCCGGAGTCACGATTAGTTAGAAAATCACATTGACCTTGTCTGTTGAACCTACATCAGGGCAAAATATTCACGGTACACTCATAGAGATGCAAGTACTTATATATAACACACAACTCTGGCATGAATAATTTACAAGTAGTACTAATTTATTCGTTAACACGTGTAGCACTTCATATTAACTATCGCAGACTAGGCTAGCAGTAGTAGTACGCAAGCTGAAGAAAAAACACGGAGGATTAAGTAATCATTGCAGCTGTTTCAGATAGGAGACGTTATAACGTTATTTCATGTAGGATTTATTTCGTATCTTTCACAAAACACAAAATGCGAAGATATTTCAATTGTTTTTGGTTCCTTTCAACATTACACCTGAAGTATCATTTTTGATTAATTGGTAATTACTACTTTGAAATTTCCAATATTCGTTCGATATCGTACACATTCCCTTCTTTCACATCCATTTTTTCCTTATAGAATGTAAATGTTCTAGGGAAGAAGTTTGGAATATTTTGTAGACTATCTTGTCTTAAGATTAACGTGACAACTGTTAATTATTTCATCACTGTTCTGTTAATAACGTGATGCTAACAATATAATCTACACACAACATTCATTATGACTCATAAATAGAGTTGGTACTGCGAACTGTGTGATGCTGCAGAAACGAGTGCTTTTGCAGTAGCGTACGGGTTGGTTACTATTGATATTAAAGATAATGAATGCAATTACCTAGCTTAGTTTGATTGTGTTCTTGGTGTAGAGTGATGCAAAAAATCGCTGTAGAATTGTGTCATTAGCATACCTTCCAGTGTTGGCTCAGTCATGTTATTATGGGTGGGTGAAAATATGTTGGTGCATGTGGAAAAGAAGCGTTCTGCGTCTGATTACGTGATATTTGTGGATTTAAAAACGTCGTTCGCATCCCATTTGCACTCTTGGTTTTCAGTTAAACCCTTGTCAATGAGCACTATAGTTTGAAAATCTGGATTCCTAATTATAATTGCACACAATTTATCGGTTGTTAATTTTCCCATACTATCTGCTCGATTTACTAAGGCAATCTACAGTATTCAGCGCTTCATGTAATGACAGCTTGACGTCCACTAATTTAGAAATAGTATCTAAAAGAATTGAACAATTTTCGGAAATTTGCTCTATCTGAGTATGGGGTTCGGTATCTGAAAGCAACCGCTGGCTTACTGAAATTGCTTGCGCTTTTGGGGGATTTAAATTTAAGATACAAGGTTTAATAATGTGTACAAATTTCTCATAGTATAAAACAGCTTTGAGCCATGTTCCTCATCTGGTCAATAACGTCTATGGTGGTTGAGGAATGCCTAGACAAGCCTGGTTAAATCCACGAATGGATTTTGGAGATTTGATAAAACCTTTTTTTGGTAGAAGCTAATTAATCTGCTTTTGAATAACTGTTTCTAATAAATTTATCCGTGATATGACATGCGTGAAACCAACAGGCTTCATGATGTAATTAGGGATAAGACTGCTTTAGTAGTTTTCCAGTTTTAATAATGTTCGAACTCCCATTTGTAATCAACATTACAAGTTGGATTGCCGATATATTGAACTTGTCAAAGGTATTTTTGATAGTTTTTATTATCCTTTCAGTATTGTCTTCTGTAATATTTTTATACGTAAAAGAAGAGGCAAGGATGTCTCATCGCCTTTTAAGGTGCGCACTAACACATTTAAAATACAATTCCTTCTTGCATCCGCTGTTTCATCTACCGTCAGCCACGCTTTTTGTTCTTTTAACTCTGTTTTTGTTTGATCCGTAATCGTTTTTTTCACCCGACAAAACTTATACTGCCATTAACATCTTGCTCGCAAATCTCCATTCCAAAACGCATTTAATTTGTGGAATGTTGCACATACTTAACATATAAACATATATAACAAATAATAAAGTTATATAGAAATTTATAATATGGTACATCACGTTGCGTATTTAACCGGTGTTGTTTGTTATTAAGATGTCTTTCACGCACAAAAATACTGTAAGGTAGAACGTTGACATTGCAAACAATAGATTTAACCATAGTGCTAGTGCAAGAAATCTATTAACACTCTTCGAACATAACAAAGAATGTGGTCGATTCGTCATCATCAATCTAATCCGGCATTCATACACAAACTAACCATACGCGTATGAATTCCGAATTCGGGTATGTTCAACCGCTTTCGAAATACATCATCGCCGCCAATGAGTTTCTGCAGGCTTAGAAGTGTATCACTCTACACCTGTAAGAACATTTATTCCACGTGGCGAACACGGTTATATGAAGAAACTGTTGAAATATATCCAATGTTGCAGATATTTAACCTATCTATTCCACTTTGTGTACTTCCATATTGCAAAAGCTGCTAAAAAGTTCGTCCACCTACACTTATTATGTTACATGTTTTCCAAACATGCGCTACTGAGAAAACGTTCGCAATGTCATTACTACTGAGAAAATTAGGACTATTTATCGCAAAATAGTAAAATATCAGAAAATCAATATTGCAGGGCTGGATGTTAATGAGACAATTAACTAATTAATTGAACAACAAAATCATCTGTAACGTTTGTTCATAATTAAAATTATTTGAAAAAAAAAGTTTGCATAATTATATAAACAGTCAGATTTATTTCAGTCTTGAAACAGATGCATTGAACAGTAGCTGCTTTGAAAGCTATTAATATTGTGTTCCATTATTATTTCTAGTAGCCGTGTGCGAGACAGAACAACTACTTCCACGGTAATCATTTCAATAAGCTTCGATAGTTCCAGGTGTGTCCCGATACCTTGAAATTTGACAAGAAGTCGTATCGTGAATTAAGGTTGAAAGTAACGTCATGCTCGGATAAATGTCTCAACGTTTACAGAAGTTGTATCTAAATAGAAATAAGCATGTAGTGTTTTTTGTGGAACGTACAGAATATTTTCTTTGATTATAAATATTATTGCAATTTTGACTTGTACCTTTAACATCGGACGTCTCTCGTATATGGAAAAAGAGAAACCCAATATCTTTTCATTGTGTATAAAAAAATGTTAAAATTAAAAAACAAGCTGCTAGTAATAAAATATTACTTTAATCGTGCTTGCATAATACTTAGTAACGACTACTATAAACCATAATAGTTGTACTAATGGCATTTTCTCCTAGACGAGAATAGTATGCTATCATAAACACCGTTTACCGACAATCAACATTAATATTCATTTTCTTCGGTTATTGCTATTACTAAGCATTCTCCTGCATCTATTGTACTGCACTAAGTAGTAAATGTCATTAATTTTGTATGTCGCGTGCTGGAAATTACGTAACAAAATGTTCAACTAACATTTACGATAATGAATCTAATTAATCATGTAGTAAACTAGATATTTAAAGTAATTTAAAATTTATCAAGAAAGACATCTGGTTAGAAAAAAATCTTTAAGTCGGAATTTCATTATATCAAAACACAACTATAATTCCAAGGCCTATATGATAATTAGCACTCGGAAGTAAAATGCAATTTGCTATTCAATCAGATAAAGATTAATAAAAAACAACACAGAGAAACGTATCTATTATTTTGTGGAATTTAAAAAAGAAATTATTTTCCAAAGACGCTTAGACTTCCATAATGAAGAGAAAATATTAATTGGAGCACGTCACCGTTTTTAGTTTTAGAAGAATTGCTTCATTTTCTTCACCGTTGTCTTCATATTTAGTTTGGTTTCTAGTCATAAGACCACATCAATGATGTGACTGTGTAATTGCAATTTCACTGCCCATTTAACAAAAAACTTGCATGGCGGCGGTGTTATTAAAAGCATGATTAAGGTGTTCCCATAATTTCATGTGTATCTCCTTCATCCCAGACAAGTTCGGTAGAAAATCTATCTTTCGAAATACAATTTCTAAATGATTCATTTCTGATTTCCGCCTTCTACACTTTGTACAGTTTTATAATTTCAACATTGAGGAAATGAAGTGGAAGTTCCAAAATCTCCCACAATGTTGATCAGCATTTAAAAAAGTTTTTTACTCTCATGATTCTTGGCTTCTAGGTAAGTCTGTTCCAGACATAGTCGCTAACAGAAGGGTTAGCGTTTGTTTGCTACTTGCCTCCAAAATACTTTTTACCCTCAGAAACTAATCTTTTATTTGGCAAGCATTTAGTAAAAAGTCCGATTTTGTTGGCAGCAAAAACCTCTTTCGGTTGATAATTTACCAAAACTGCTTTAGCAACTGTTTCATTCCACCGATCGCAATGTTACTACCATCTGCACTTTCCCTCAAAATAATCTTTTCCACCATACCGTAACACCATTCATTATTAGTCTGGAAGTCCGAATGATCTAAAAGTTGTAGTATATTTATTAGGTTCTTCTTTTATTATTGAATCCGATATCAAGAAGTAATTATTATGAATCAGTTTCACTCAGAAAAGACAAAAGATTCGCCTCTTTTTTTATCAGAAACGATTTTTCATTTTGTTTTAAAATCTTTCTACCATACCTTAATATTATTGAAGTATACTTTTTTACCTCCGTTCAAGACTTTTCTATCCGTACTCATGTTAAACTATTTCTCACTACTCTAAATAACAACTGATCGTGTAAACGGAACACTTGTCTATTTACGGTGTCTCCTGCCAGAAACAATTCAGATTTCTAAAATCTCTTTACGATTGGAAATCCCTAATCCTTCTTAATCCCTTAATGTACAGAAGTTGTCCAACAATAAGATATTGCACATAAATTCAAAGAGGTACAGATGTCGTAACTAGCAAGAAATGAGATTAGAACAAACTCCAGTTTACTTTATTGCATTGATACTTTCCTTTTAATACCTCACGAAAGAAAGATTTATTTTTCTAAATCAAGGGTAATATGTGTCAATTTTTATTACATGCATTGTTCTTTGAAAAAATCCTGAGGTCAAGAATTTCATTAAATTCATGATGTATAATGATTAAATTGTATATTCTAGAAGGTTCTTAAGAGTTTTGTACATTTTTACTAGCAACATTTTTCATTTATAAGATGTCGAAGGAAACGATTTAAAGAAAATTATTATTAGTCACTTGCAACTGCAGATTTAATACTTAAATCCATGAGATACATCACGGGGCTAAGCAGCCATTAACGCCACAATTATAACTAATATTACTTCAAAATAAATTAGGCAGCAATATTATTCAATTTTCATTAAAGTAATAACACCTATGGCAGCACATAAAATTTATATTATACTTATTTTAAAGATTGAGTATCGCACGCATTTTTCTCGAACGTAATTTACCAAATCATATTGCATCAATTGACTTCCTTATTTCGTCCTAATCGATATATGCCAGAGGTAACAAACTACACACTTTTATCGGAAGAAAAACGCTCCTAGATTTTATTATGACTCCCAGATGGAATAAATTTTTAATACCGCTCCATTTATCACATTCTTTGTGCCACTATTCTATTTGGTGCGGTTCCTCGGAGAGTCACTTTTATATTGGAAGCGGAGCGCAGATATAATGACGAGGTTTGGGAGCTCGCGCGCCTTAACTTATTTCATTGGGGATTTGAACGTTCTCAGATGTTTTTCAATTAAAGTCGAAATAGATATCAATTACGTCGGCACACAAAGAAATTAAATACTTAAGCGTTAAATCCGTTATTTGCCGCGGAAGTATGCTCTAGTTAACTAGTTTAATGGCAATTATAGTTCTACTGTTAGGATATATAATTTCAGAATGTATAAAAATATTTACTATAATGTGATACAGCATGTTTTAAAGTGAAACAGAAATTTGAACTTGATTTCTCCTGTACCTAAATAAAACAGTATTAAATTCATCATGGTAAATGTATTTAAGTATAGTGTTAAATTTTAGCTGCAGGGCTTAGGAATAACAAAAATACAATTCAGGTATTGCTAATCTTCTAAGAATATAAAACTTTTAATGCAGAGATGAATTTACTAATCATGTATACCACATATGAACAAATATTTAGAGGAATTCTTTTTCTGTCATTCCAGTTGCTTTCCTATCATTCATTGTTAATTACACGCATATCTACCATTAATATATAGTCATTCACGACGATCATTTTAGACGCATCTCTAAAGGTAACAAAACTGTCTATTATGATATTATCTGTTTCAAGTACACTACTTTGTTTAAAACTCTTCAAATTTTTCTCCCTAATTTTGACCGCGCCTTTTGACGTTTTGTTGTTGTTGGAACTTTAGGACTCCCTCTAAGTTCAATTTGAATTTTAAATATTTACTTTTTTTCGTGTGATTATAAAAGACCGTATTGAGTGGATATCCCATCCAATCCAACATAAAAGAGAAACCTTGTCATGGTACATATAAGGATTGCGAATAGATGGAGTCAGCAGTAGCATAAGCGTTAGCGAACTCACCTAAATATATCTACAAAATTCCGAACTGATGTGTTTTAGACAAAGATATTTGCTCTAAACTTATCCGGCAACAAAACCTCCAACAGGAACCACAAGCAGCCAGCTGGCGCTAAAGTCTTTAAAAGACCATACCTCCAATTCTATCTTGGTATGTATTATTGCTAATAAAATAAGTTGGAACGAGAAAACTGTATTACTATGTGATGGGTTCCAAATCACCAGGGGTTAAGCAAAATTAGAAGAGCGGCAAGCTAGCTAGGAAGCTTAATGTGGTCTAGAAAAGGAGCGTACACTTGGTAAACACACCCTGACGAAGCTCTGCGAAGGTATTTGTAGATATATTCCGACCATATCAGGCTAGTGATGAAACACGTAACACGAAAATATCATTTATATAAACTTGAAAAAGCTAGAGACCAGTTGTGATATCTATATAATTGAACCTAAAGTCGGCAGAATACGTAGTATGTAGTTGCATGTACCAAATTTTTAACAACGTCTCATAAAATGAAGTATAAGGATCCTAACTTACGCTAGTATTGAGATTTATTAAAAGTCTTCAGCTATTCTAATAAAAACCAGAGCACTGTTGCAATATATCTTCTAAGTCGACGAAAGGCAGTAATGCCGATGCTCATTCTCATAATAATAATGCTCACTTAAGACGCTGATTGTGAGATGGAGATAAGGAGTAAACGAACATTATACAATACAGTATGGAAAAATGCGGATCCATTGAAGATTGAACATTTTGCAAAATTAGATATCGGATATGTTATCATACACATTAATTAGCGCAGGTTCACCATATAAAAACCACTGTCTGGTAGCGTGATAAAGACTAATAAATTGTTTTACAGTATTTCCTTTTTTGTCTGGATTTACCGCATAATTTAAAACACACATGTATGTAATATGCATACCTACGCATAATAAACGCAAATAAACCTGAAAATACGACTATTCTTTACATTGATCCCGATCAATGTTAGCTGATATAAGGTCATTATTCATAGCGAAGGTTAGAATTTAAATTAAACTCAAATCTTTGAATAATAAATCAGATCTCATTTCAGGCACTTAAAGTGATTTGTTAAAATTTGCATGTATGTATATGCATATATGTAACTCCTGTAAATAAGCGTTATACGGTTTATAATTGCAACGTTTTAATTTGAGAAAGATGAAATCGTATCCATTTTTTATGTGTGTTTTTAGTACACAGCTTATAAAATCGATACTTTTATTGTCACGTGCGCACAAATAATTGGTGTTGAAGCAAAAAACTTCAAACTTATCTTTTATCTCATTAACATTATCGGAGCGGCAGCCAAATGGATATTATGCTACATGCAAACCAAATCTATTTCGTGACAGAACACGGAGCTACAAATGACAAATATATTTAATACAAATTTTCAGAGTTAAGTAATCGAGAACCATGCCAGTACTTCTATTTCATTCTTTGTATTACCCTTCCAAGAAGCAAAACAGAAGCGTATTGCACAATGCCCAATGAGCGGTATGAATTTTATATTTAATTTACTCCAAGTAAATAGAGACTAACTGCATACCCTAAAAACAGTATTTGCAATAAACAAGAGAAAAAAAGTACTTGTTTTATTGATTGACATCAGTTCTGCCAACGATCCAAAGGAATTTTTTTCTCACGAAGGCCGCAACAGAATAATATTTGCTTGACCACTACACATCGCAATGGTATTGTGAATTTAAGGATGGCCGCGCAAATTTTTAGAGAAATGGCAGACTTAGTGACCGAACTGACGATTTGGTTGAACATGTGAATGCAAAGACCTGACAAATCGTTGCTTTACAATGAGTAAAACGGCTCAGTTGTGCAAGATAAAGGAGCATGAATTTGGCAACTCAGGCCTCATACGTTCGAAACCAACGTCCGTCAAGTACTTTTGGCGGTACCTTTTCGGACAAGTCCGGCACGCTTTCGAGTCACAATTGACCGTTAGGAATATAATTAACGGTGCTTCAACCTGTACGGGGAGTGGGTACAGTGGGCACAGTAACAAGGCCATGAAACACTTCTACTTTCTACACCTAAGGCTCCTGCAGTTATGGCAAGCTAAAATAGCTTTAACCCCGTTAGGTTCCTCATCAGAAAAAGAAACTTTTTCTACAACTTCCAGAAGCTTTTATGGCAATACTGTCGAAGATTGCGACTGCAACTCTAAACTGTGTACACGATGAATATCTAAAGCGCTCACATAGACTTACACAGATGAAAGAATGGCATCTACATGTGCTTTTCTCGATTGCTTTAACTAAAAGGGCGATGCATATCGTCAGTGGTGACGCAACGTGGAGTTCACTGTTTATGCTAAGATGAAATAGTAACACATGCAGTTGCGTCATTCCAAATAACTGAAGCGAATCCAGTCTCAATGAAAACTAATAGTAATGCTTCACTTTATTGAACATGAAACATTCATTACACCCGAAATCTATTTTGAAACAGTTTCTAAACTGCACCGTATCATTCAAAGTTGACGAAGCCGAATGCCAAACTCAGTAATCGTTCTCCTGATTTTGGAGCATATCCCTTACAATTCTGATCTCGCACCCAGTGACTGCTGTCTCTTCCAACATCTCAAAAACTGGCTTGCTTCTAAACATTTTGAGGGAAAGTAAGGAATTGAAAATCTCAATGTAAAATGAGTTAAACTTCTAGATAACGAAACTTTATGCAGACGGATTGAAGAAACGATATGAAAAGTGATTGTATGAGAAAAATGTGGTAAATATTTTAGCTTTTGAAATCACTAATAAATTTGTAATGTTTTTCATGATGAGCTGATGAGCTTTTAATTTTGAAGCATGCCTCGTATATTTATAATGTAAACCTCAAACCAACAAATTTTTGATGAGAATTAAGTAACCCAAGAGATGTGTCTGCAATTGCTTTTACTAATCCATTTTTTGTATCTATGTATCTATATAGATATATATGTATATATGGATATGTATAGATACATATATATGTATATGAAAACTTTCGTCCCAACTATGTATATATGCAAATATATATATCATAAAATGTTTTAAGAATTCACCGAAAAATTAATAACTAAATTTTGAAAACTATCTACATCTATATACGTAGATGCATATATGATTTCGCTTTGTCTACCCTCGCAGAACTACTCTACTTTCAGCTTTCAGCATATCGATCAAATACAGCAAAAACTTTTTTTATTACGTTAGTCGAGTCCCGTACTAGAGCAAACCAATATTGTGCTCGAGGCTCGTTGATAGCTTAGCTAAACTTCAAATCAATCTTTGTTCGAGAAGTTCGTCGTGAATTATGATAAAAAGTTTTCAAATTTCATATGCGGAAACATGAAATTGACAATTTTTACTTACATACGGTTAACAACATTGTCAAAGTAAAAATTTTGATCGAATTGCGTCTGATGGTATTGAAAGAAGTGGTTTGGATGTAGAACATACATATACGTTGAAATGTCAAATGTTAAATGAGATTTACAATAAGAGCCAAAGCAAAATATATATTTGACAGTTATACTTTACTATGTTACTTCAAATAATTGTCCTAATAATGGGTGGTGGTGCAGAAGAAAACAACATTAACCCCTATCACAATAGTATTTATAGCTTAGATGGATATGTACGTCGCCAATTAATACTGCATTAACGTTGAACAAAAATGTTCACATATCCCCATAAAAATGGGCAAGTAACGGGCCATATAACGTTCTAGTGTAACTTGCGACGAATCTTTCGCAAAAGCTATAGAAAATATGTACGAGGAAATTACACCACATAATTTAAGGAATGCCTTCAATAATATGAAACGAAGAGTGGCGTTATGTATAGAAAACGAAGGACTCATTTTGAATACTTAATATAACCATTATTTATTATTACTGACCTTTTTTTTACGTTTGTGTGTAGTTATTTGTTAAAACGTCAAAACCTAATATGACAACCGAATGTCAAAGGTGTAACATAAACTGAACCACGTAAGCGCTGTCACTAACGCCACAGAGAAAATTAATTTACACAGTTTTAAAGTTATTCGACAAAGTTCCGTTTAAAGAAGAAAAAATTCATGGCTTGATAAAAGGTAAACTTAATCGATCATATGGTAGTAACGCAAGATTCACATTGTTTATTTCTTTGTGATGCTGTAAATCTTACAGAACACTCTTAACTTAATTCCCAATTAAGCTAAGCGGTTCTTGTGCTCTCACAGATGTAAATCGGCTGCTGGCATATGTAATAAACAGCAACATAGGAACCACACCGAAAAAAAGAATAGAACCCTAGAATAAAACTAGGAAACTGTAGCATTGTATAAAATGACCGATAACCTACGAAAAGACTGATGCAACTACGCGTAATCTGAAAAGAGGAGGAGCATGCAAGCCAGTAGTATTATAATTAGACAGCATTTGCGTAAAGTAGTTCTAACATCAAGCTCGCATGATTGGTTTAAAAAGTATAAAAATTAGCGTTGTATATCTAAACTTAACCAACTGCATATCAATGGTTTGTGAGCGAAACATCGTATTAGATTAAAAAGTTCTATAAATTAATTTCGATGTAAAAGAAACCTAATATTTACGCAACGTTCAATAAGCTCCCTCAATTAACTTTAACATGGTTAACTGGTTAACAGTTATGCACTTACCGATAACTTTATCTTCGTGTCTATTTGATATTCTGTTCAAATCGGTGATGTGAATAATTTAGTGCGCTAATTACTCAAACGCTATGGTCGTTTGAAAGATTTAACCGATGTCTCTAATCCTCCGTTTGTCCAGTTCTCTAGTAGAACGTGTGCAGGACATAGATATTAATACATCGCATAAAATGAGCGTAGACATACATATACACACATATACTTGCATACGAGAACCACGAAACAAGTAAAAGCAGTCACACTAATCTTAAATTCCATTACAGGCACTTATCTTCTGTGTTTTATCTCTTTCTTGAGTCCTGAGTATTAGCGCAATTATATTTAGCTATGCATGTACCTCTGCAGATTATCATATACGTGTAACTAGTTGTAAACGTGTTTTGGCATACAGCCACTGGATACTAAATTAGAATTATTTTAGATAATTTAAAAAATCTGATTTAAGGAATCTTATTTGGAATAAATAAGTGTATAATTAAAAGAGTTTCAATGTAAGGTATCCTTCCAGATTTGCAATATAACACATAAGTTATTTAAAATGTAAAAAGTCCAAAGGTGACGTAGAACGTCTATTGTTTATGCAGTTGTATGAGATGTAGCATCGTCTTGTTGAAAGTACATATTCTCGACTTCCGTACTTTCCAATTCGTTGAACAAGAAATTTGTAATCATGTGTCGATGTCGAGTTCTTGCAACTTTTTGTATGACTTTACCAGAATTTCTTGCGAATTTTCTTCGGTTCAAGTTTGGCAATTTTGTTTGTCCATACACTCGAGACTTGAAAATGCGCATCATCAGTATACGATCCAATTCACAAATATATCATAATCAGTTGTCCACTATCATTTCTTCTTAAATTATCCAAATCTTGCAAACCTTTCAATGGAGATATTTTTGAAAAGGTGACTTTTCCAATGTTTAATCACTGAGAAGGACAAAAAGTTGACGCTTTTGGATGCTCGATAGCGCTAGTGTTTACAGCTGCAATGCCTTCTTCAAAACGACCGCTACGATAATGCATGTTGGTTTTCTACCCTTTACCATTCACCAATTTCCACAAATTTTATAACAATTTTGCGAATGTTCACATTTGATGGACAATTTTCTATTATATATTTTGTACAGAATCTTCTAGCAACATTCACCAAATTTAAAATAATTTTTTATAAAAAAACCGCATTGGTCAATCGTATACTTTTCCATTTTTATTAACTGTAATATTTCTACTCATTATTTGTTGAATAGCACATGGTATTATAGTACAGAAAGTATATATACTTACTATATATACCCTAAATTAAGAAGTAGCCTAAAATTGGCACATGATTTACTTTTAATTCGTTCGCATAAGTTGCTAGTATACCGTAATATAATTAAGCTGACATTACGATGAATATATATATTCGGTTATTACAGACCTATTTATGAACAAGGGTTAAGTTATGTTACTCCTCATTAGTTCATCTCTGAGTATTATTTAGTGAAGGTAACGTATTTAGTGCGTTCAAAATTTAAAATAAATATCTTTCTATAGCGCTGTGCAATATGAATTTAATTTTATTTTGCAGTTGTTCTAGACCCGGAAATATACTCTAGACAAAATCTAGCAAATTAACTAAGAACATATTTCTAGAGCAAGCACCTCCCGGCAATATTGCAGCAAGAAGAAAACAGCAATTTGAGGTGAAAACTCAAAATCGAATGCTATCCTTCAAAGCTATTCACCAAATCATGTAGGAATGAGATGAGAACGTATCCCATCGAGGATGGACTAAAATATAGACGACTAGAAAAAAAAACTAATTTCATGATATGCATAAACAAATCTCGCTACATTTAGGCTAAACAACACAAGAGTTTCACTGTTGATGACTGGTAAAAAAGGTAAAGGTTGGTATTTACTGTAATAACTTCACAAACGAAAATTTTCTGACCTTATTCTCTCCAGATTATGTTAAGTAACGAATTAAAAAGCGAGACCATAACAAAGCGCCCACGGTGTGATAGAAAACGTTTAAGTAACGATATAATGATAACTTAATCGTGGAAGCACTAAAACATCCATTACGATACTAGTTTAGGACTATTGTGTTTTATAAACAGAACCACACTAAAATGTTTTAAAAGGTTATTTGTTACTGCATATTTGAAGATTAGATTTGCTGCTATTGAATTCTTTATGAATTCTCCAGACTTGTCCAATAGCAAACGTATGGAATATCTCCTTAGAAAAAAATGCAGAATTCTTGGAGAAATATACCTGTAAAGAAGAATTACTGAAAAATATTAAAGAAGTGTGGAAAAGCACTGACAAAATAAAATTGGTACTACACAGATTAGTAAAACACTGCTGCTATTACATTAAAAGGTGATACTAAATGCTAAGCAATATTATCTGTACCTATTTTGATGGTTACATATGTCCGTAATAAGTGGTATAGAAGGGTTGTCTTCAACTTGTTTTACACGCGGTATTACCATAATTTCCTAGTGGTTCTAGTAAGAGAAAATAAAAACAATTGTCTCATTTGAAAATGTAATCCGTGTACGTAAGTAGAAATAAATTAAACCCCTCGCAGAATTAATTATATTTGTAAAGACAGCAGGAATTTGATTGTATGAGCATTATCGGGTTGTTAATTTGCTAATTGCCCAATATTTAGGGTACTCGAGATGCTGGTAGGTATAAAGAATGAAAGCTGATAAGGCTTCTAGTTGGAAAGCGGATCCGCACTATTCTCCGAGGTAAATTGTACAAAGACGGAACTCAAAAGATCTATTTAGATAACAATTTTCTCATCAACTGTTATCGCGTACATTAAGATATTTAGGAAGCAATAATTAGGTAAAAATCGACAACACAGAAATAGGCTTTGCTTTCGTAAAATGAAATATTACGTCGCTTAATTAGTACATGCATTGCTACGGCTTTTCTGTTATTCAGCCTTGTATACTTGTCGAAGTTTCAGACAGCTATTGTACAGTCATACAATCAAAATTTCAAACTCTCGTTTGAGGATTTTGTTTCACTATATTATGGCAAGGGCTGAACACAGTAAATGTGAGTTAAACACCTGCACCTCTGCACTATTGATTTACATTTTCAACATTATTACATACCGATCGCTATATTTTATAACGCATTCCATTAATTTAGTATCATTTATTTATTTTATTTTTATTTTTATGGCTTAAAGCGCGTTTGTACTCCAATAAATATGGTACAATTAATTCTGATATCTGCATTTGAATTAGATGCCTTACGATATGAAAAACTTCACAATGCTTTATTTTCCATTCACTAGAAGTAAGATATACTGCAATTTTATAAAATGGAGAAGGTGGAATAATCCTCATTCTTGGAATGTTGGGTTAATGTATCTACTAGTATATTAAAAATGGGAAATAGCAAGATTAACTAGAAATCTATGAAATAGCTCAATAAATACTATAATGAATTAATAAAATTTAATGAAATAACAAATAATCTAATTTTCAAGTTCTAAATTAAAATCCGGAGGTCCATTGAAATCATTTTTCTTCACTACATAAGCTTTTAAAGAAATATGGGATGTATTGTATTTTAATATTTTGAAGATACCGTCCGAATCTTTCTCCCATTTTGTCACAAGGGTACAAGAACATCATTGAATGCTCTTTTGGTGGGCCCTCCAACTTATGTGTTCCTAATATCTAACTTAACAAGGTGTTTACTTTTACCAATGTGTATGATTTTCAATCTCCGCATATTTCTTATACATCAAAGAAAGTGTCTCAAATCTGATTGAATCTGAGTGAAAATTTTACATCTGAAACTTATTTTATTCTATGACGACATGTACCTACCTTGGCATTACATTTGGCAACTTTCTGTTTGCTCTCTTCCTCAATTTGATTTTCCCCCGTGCTACAATTATGGTGCAAATAATTGCAAATTATGGTATTTGTTCTTACAAATAGTGGTGACCTTATTCCCTGACCATATTATATTTGTTTAGTCCCATTTTTTTCCGAATCTTCAGATTAAAATGTTTGAGCATCACAAATTGACTGATTTCCAATATTTTCTTAAATTAATTTTTCCTTTCAACAGTACCTATTTTTATATGACTCCTCCTAATACATGTACAATGAAAAATTTCATCAAATTTCTTTGATTTCATCACCTTTCTTTCATAATTAACACGCTGTTCATATTTATATTTTACCTTTTCATTCTCTGTCCTGGATTTATTTAGATGCTTCAGCATTTTCTAGTTCTTCTTTTTCTTGTATTACATATTCTGACTTTAATGTATGTAGAGATCTCACCTGCAGCAGATGTTAATTTTTACGCAGGATCTAAATCGTCATTAATTCAGAATTTCTAGCTCCTAAATAATTGAATCAAAAAAATTTTTAGGGAGTTAAATTTGATCTAAAATTATTCTAAAAGTCGCATCTATCCGTTGAGTTTACCTTGGTAGTTTCACCACAATCACTATCATTTTCGCTGATAATTTTAGCAGAATATCTGATTTCGAAACGGAAAAAATAATTCACACATCAACAACAACAAAAGTAAATTTTAAACATTTATCGTACCCTTCTATTATCACTAGGATGTATTTCGCATTTCAACTTTTCATTAATAATAATAAGATCTCTGTCTCTAACGAATCGTTAGCACTATGTAGCGTAACACAGATATCACATTGTGTTGAAGCGACCCACCTGAACTCATTCCAACCGATATTACAATAATAGATTCTGTACTGTTAGTTGGTTCAGCGTCCGTTACTATGTGACTATAGTTACACTAGACGATGGATCCTTTTTGCATAAGTTCTTGGAGTGCGTAATAAAATTATACCACAGGATCTCAATAACATTACGTTTCTGCAAAAGGGCAACCGAATGTTCTCACGATTAAAAATATGACCGATTCATTATGTTCTCTGTCCATCCCACTCTTTAAATAGTTCTGTTTGAATTTTTGAATAAGTAATGCAAAACGTTCTTTCACAAATACATAAGACAAAGTTATTTTTTGATTTAGTTTATAGTTAATAGAACGACTAAGTCCTCAGTTACGCTGAGTTAGATGTCAGGCCACTCGAGGATCAAAGGGAACGAAATAGCTGACTTGCTAGCAAAAGATGCCAGTGGACGATCATTTTCAGGTCCTGAACTGACGCGTGGGCGTACCCGTGGGAGTATTAAGACGTACGTTAAATCCGAGCTCGCCTCCAATCACCGGTCCTACTGGAACGGTGTAGACGGTTCAAGATACTGTAAATCTATCGAGATTTATCTAGGTGAGGGTAGACTGTGTAAGGCAATCCTAATGAGCAGGACCAAACTGAGAGCACTCACAGCGATCTTAACTGGACACTGCGCACTGAATAAACACATGCATCGCATGGGTCTAGTAAACTTTCCTTCATGTAGAAAGTATGGGAGAGCAGAGGAAACTCCTGCGCACCTTCTTGTCGACTGCCCGGCAGTCTGCAGGGAAAGACAGGTTCACCTCGTGGATGCTCAGCTTAACGAATCCAAGAAAATAGCCGCTCGAGCAGATTATGAACTTTGTTGCTGAGGTACAACCCGGTCGAGTGAACTAAAATCTCATGGGTGCACAATAGGCGAGGTACTGGCCGAGTTGCTCTTCAAGGTGAAAATCCCCGCGCATGGTTATACAAAAAAAAGTCCTCCCAAATAAATTTCCTTCATTTTCGAGGTTGATAGAAGTTTAGACAATTTTCTGAAAATCTGGAGATAGAATATCTGTAACATCTTTCCAATTCGTACAGTCCTGTATGAATTTCCTTTTAGATAAACCAAAGATTGATATGTTATTGCTACTGATTGATGTTATGACCCAAGAGGGTGGTGGATGTCTTGAAGTATTTGCACGTTTTCAAATTTACTAACATTCCTGTGTAAGCTAAACTGAAAATAGCTTGTTCCTCTGCAGAAAGTATCAATACATTATCGCTATGATGAGAGAAAAATGAGGAGTAGAGATTCAGAACACGTAGCATTCTTTCAAATATTTCTCAAATACTTGTTCAAAATTCTTTGTTTCGTAAATATACTCGGTGATCAGCAATTATAACTTCCTTAATTAGACTGTTATAACTAGAAAGCTCGTTAATATTAATATTTAATTCAATTCCATTATTAATTTAGAAAAAAAGCTGATGTCATTCCTCAACATTTTGGGAGGCTATTAAAGATTTATAATTCATTCCCAAATTGCATATCAAACGTATACTGATTATTTTTTGAAATACTGGAAAAGTCCAGTTTCATAGAAATCTCGAAAATAGTAAGATAAATCCAAAAATCAAAATTAAATTTCTCAAACGAATTTACCTTGAGAAGTCAATTCTTGGAAAGTTGCGTCCCTTTTACGTGTATGCACTCTGTTTAGGGCCAGCTATATATAAAGAAATTATGCTCACAATATTAAGTATATATTGCAGTGCAGATGTTCTAAGAGAAATCAACAGATGACGCGAAATTATGTTCTCCAAAATGTGTCTTATAGGATAACAAGGAACCATGCGGTTTCAAATACTAAAGCGATTGTGCGTTGATGTCTCAAAATTTAATAATTGTGATATTCGTTTGTGTAAGTTTTCCAGAAAAAAATGTGAAGAGCGAAATAATTTTAGTATGCATATATTTATGAGTAATATGTGTATATGTATTTCTTTTAGCAATGCGTACAATGTAATAGGTGACTGGCAATGGACAATGTGGAGTACGCCGTATATAAATCTTTTATCATTTATCCTTGGCTCTACGTGAAATTATACAATTTTAGCAAATAATATCTAATGTGGTAGTAAAGCTAGCTACAACGTATATCGAGACTCCGTGGCGCAACGGTAGCGCGTCTGACTCCAGATCAGAAGGTTGCGTGTTCAAATCACGTCGGGGTCACAAGTTATCTTTTTTTTTCTCATTATTCAATTTTCTTTTAAAATATAATAGGAAGTTATTAGACGGATTTCAGTTTTAGAAATTTAATATCATCGTATTTTTCTAAGAAAATATTTGGAGAGATTTGCTGGGTATAATTCTAGGACAAAATAAATTATGCAAATAAATTCGAAAGCAATAGCGTGCTGTTCAATTTAAAATTTTAATGCAATTAAATATTCACTGGAGAGGAAGATTTCGCTTTCCTTATTTAATTTTCGTTTTTCTAAGGTTCGCAGTAATGTAGCGGATTTAAAAAGGAGACGTTCTAATGCATTCATTAAGATTTAGCTGAAATATCTCTAAATTACTAATTTTACAGCTTTTCGTATGAGGCCTTAGACGAAGAAGGTTAATGCTGAACTCAAGTTACTATTACACCTTATAAAAAACTATGTACGCATAAACGCACCACATTTAAAAAGAAATGTGCCGAAAATATGCTTTTTAAGTAATAATTGCTTGCACTTTGTACAGCGATATAGCTGAAATTGACTGGACTTTCTTGGAGAATCTTAATTGCGTTAACGAAGCAGTATCAGCTTTTTATAATTGCTTAGACATTGTCATCAGTCGTTCTGTACCTTTGTCCAAACACCCTTCTCGAAGATACCCGCCTTGGTATAATTTCGAAATAATCAAGCTTCTTCAAATAAAGAATTATTACCTTCGTAGGTGGAATAAGAGTGGACGGGAGATTTACCACATTGAATTTAAGCGTTTGAGGAAATTAGTTAAAGACAAAATTAGAGTTGTGTATGCGGAATATCAGACGGCGGCTGCAGAAGATATAGCACAAAATCCAAAGCTAATCTGGCAGTACATAAACGCGCGTCGTAATGCATGAAGAATACCTGGATGTCTCACTTTGAACGGCTCCACTGTTGATGATCCCAGCAACATTGTTCAGACCTTCGCAGATGAATTCTCTAGAGTGTTTGTGTCTGGTTCACAAGCCTTACTGGGGCCCCAGCCTGTTGATAGGGATCTCATTAGTGGTAGTTCTTTGATTGGATCTTTTACAGCACACGATATCTTAAAAGCATCTAAGAAGTTAAAATCTAATTTCACTGTTGGTCATGACGGCCTCACTGCATTTTTTGCACGTGATTGTTGTGTATTACTATGTGAACCTCTAGCTAGAATATTTAACTTTGCCGTAAGTGCTTCTACCTTTCCTGACGCTTGGAAGATTAGCAGAATTACACCCGTGTTTAAGAAAGGTAATCGTTCTGACTTCCAAAATTATAGACCAATAAATATTTTATCCAACTTTGCAAAAATTTTTGAATATCTTCTGTCTCACAGAATTTACGTTAGTGTCAAGCCTTACTTATCTTCGCGACAACATGGTTTCATTCCAGGAAGGTCTACTACAACCAACCTTGCTGAGTTAGCACAGCATATTGCCGAATCCATGGAACGACATCAACAAGTAGATGTATTATACACCGATTTTAGTAAAGCATTTGACACTATCAATCATTCCCTTATGGTATCTAAGCTGAGTAGCTTTGGTTTTCCGCCAAGTGTAACAGAATTGATCCGCTCGTATTTAACTGATCGTTCATGCTATGTTCACTACAATGGATATACATCCTTAACATTTACTGCTTCCTCTGGTGTGTGCCAGGGATCCAATTTGGGTCCCCTTTTGTTTAATATTTATTTGGATGATCTCCTAGGGGGCTGGACTGCAATGTACTGGCTTACGCGGACGATCTTAAGATCTACAATACCATAACCTCCCCGGCAGATTGTCTGTTTCTCCAGAACAGTCTGGATACTATTGTTAGATGGTGTACACAGAATGGAATTCATTTGAATCTGGATAAGTGTGCTGTTGTAAGCTACTCTAGATGTCATAGACTCTACAATTTTCACTATGCTGTGAATCAGGCTATTGTTCCTAGGCACTCGTCTGTGATGGACCTGGGCGTGCAGTTTGATGCAAATTTGTCGTTTGCAGACCACATATTATCCATACGAAATTCTGCGATGAAATCCTTAGGATTTCTCATACGATCTTGCAGATCATTCAATAATCCTGCCTCGCTGAAAGCACTATACTATTCGCTTGTCCGCACTGGGTTGGAGTATGCCTCCATAATTTGGTATCCTCACTATCTCCATCTGCAAGTACTACTTTTTGAAATACCTGTCCTTCAAAATTGATGGCACTTACCCTGGACGCGATGTTGATTATGCTGGTATGCTGACGAGATACGGCTTTGTATCGTTATCGGATCGAAGGAAGGAATTTAGCAGCCAATTTCTACTTAAACTAATTAACCACGCTATTGACGCTCCATCCCTTCTCTCCAAAATTAATTTTGTGGTACCTCAGTACGATATCAGGTCCTTCCCTAATGTTCTGCTTAAAGCACCCTTTACGCATATGATTAGAAATGCCAATGAATTACTTCACGATCCTTTTTGTTGAAGTGTCTACATGGATTTACATTGTCGTCCTATTTTGTTCTTGCATTCTGGTGTCACCGAGCCATTATTATGTTTATGATTCAGTTGTATCATTTTTGTAATTTAAGTTTATTACTGCACTGTATATTGTTACTACATATATATGCTAGGTTACATTATTCTCGCATTGTCCTGTAAATGGGATTATTTTCTGTTGGGCAATAAAGATATTATTATTAATCCATTTAAACCTCTGGAAGTCAGGAGAAAATGCTATAGCACAATAAGATAATAAATATTTGCTATAGCAATGTTAAATTTATGTAATACAGAATATTTCGTAATAGAAATTGACTTTAATAGTCATTCGAGCAGTCTACATTTTTTTCATTGAACTGGTTAAGAAGCTATATTGGGCTTAAGTATACGTTAGTTACTTTATATTCTCTCGTTTTTCGAATAAAGTTTTGAATTTTTTTATTGATTCAGTTGAATAATAGAAACGTCCCGTAAAACGATATAGAAGGTATCTATCCCATGCAACGTTACACAATCATTTAGAATTAAGACAAAAGAAACAAGAAACAATTTCAAGTCTTCTTCAACTCCTGAATAAACCGCGGTTATTATTGCAAAATTACGTGGAAAACAACGTCTCGCACAAGTTGAAAAACGTAGAACGTAAACCAAGGTAATACATTATCTTTAAATATAATTTTAACATTCATTGATGTAAACGTTGAAAACTGTTTCGTTAACATAAAAAGTAATGTTACATATATACGAGGGTTATTTTTTCGATAGCTCATAAAAACAAGACAAGTATAAATAACAAAATGAACTTATTACCAAAAGCTGTGCACATAGTTACTTTTCCACGTAATCACCGTGAAAGTTAATGTACTTGTCATATCTGTGGACGAGCCTTCCACTTCCCTCAGCATAGAATGTTGCCGCCAGTGAGTTGAGATGGTCCGTGACGTTGTTTCGAAGTTCTCTAGTTCTACCGTCCTAGCAATTTTTTTAGTTCGCGAAAGAAATGGAAGTCGCTTGGCACTAACAATAAGTCGGCATTGTCACGAATGAGAAGAAGTCCAGAAGTTAGCATGCGTCTTCTCTTGTTCTGAATTTCTCTCCGCAATCGTTATAAGGTGTGACAATAAACAGCTACTTGAAGGATCGAATTACACTATGCAACTCGCACTTGGCGGGAAAATCGGTTGTAGCAGTCATGCTTATGTGCCTGCAACCCAGCTGAAAATAGCGTAATCACGTTGCAAGTGGCAGATATTATAGTGGGGGAATACGCAATCACCTTTTGGGCATCCTCGTCTTCCACCGCTCGAGTGACCGTATACAGGCAAGAACAGAGGTTGAAAATAAGCCCTCCTCTATACCCATAAACTCTCCAGTTTTCACTAGGGAAACATAGGAATACCAGTAAGAAATAGGCAGAACATTCTTCATAATATATTCTTATTATAATTTAAGCGGATCACAATAAGACAATAAAAATTTGGTTTTCGTTAACACACTAGCTTCTTAAACTGTTTTGCCATTTACATTGTCATATAGACCATGCTTCTTGTATTACGATGTTATTTTAATGATTTCGAAATGATACTATAAAAGAAACCATTTAAAAAACGCCAACATAATGAAATGAAACGCGGACAGTAAGGCGCCACCTCTAGGTAGCGAAATAATCAGTTGATTAGATGAACTGTATTGATTACAGTTAATTTTTTAATGAATTCCCTATAATTTGTGCATAAAAAATCTAGAAATTAAATTTTTACAAATTTTAAATACTAGCTGCCTTAAGAAATCACTATATACATATACTACCTCCATTTTTTTTATTAAATAAACAATACATTTGAATGAAAATATTCTTGTTATTCTCAGAATTTGTTAACATTAGCCGTTTTTCGTTCGATTTCATTAGTTTGATTTTGAATACCCAGTTTTTTGACATGCACATGCAGACAAGTAAAGTCTTCTAAAGTTCTTGACAAAAATATCGAAAACATCATGCGCACACATAATGAGATTAAAATCAACTTGGCTATTAATATAGTTAACACTTGCTACATTATTATTTAATATATTATAAACTCGTAATGTTTTTATAATGCTGTAATGCTAACATTTGTGTGTCAATACAGCATAAATACTATAGGTTTTCCTGTTTCTCTTTTAATACTATAATACATTGTGACCATACATGTCGGACGTGTAGTATTACTCATGGATTCAGTTTGGGTGGGTGTTTATTATTATTTATCTTGAGCTGAGGTGAACCTTTCAGAACATCAATTCAATTCTATTAGTTCAAAATTATATAACAATATACACTAGGGTGGCAGAATAAAATAGACACCTACTAATTAAAAAAAAAGATTCTATTCTCGTTATATATACAAAATATTTTAAAATTTTTAAATTAGACTAACATTTTGTCGAACCACCTTTACTTGCGTGAAGTGCTGCGAGTCGTCGTGGCATAGAATCTATTAAATGATTAATAGTGTCTTTTGGAATATTTAACCACTCTTGTGTAACAGCTGCCACGAGTTCTTTCTTATTGCTGGGTTTTCGGGGTCGTTTCGCCATACTTGTCTGGATTATGTGCCAAACATTCTCTATCGGATTCATGTCTGGTGATTGGCCTGGCCATGGTAAAATCCGAATCCCCTGTTCCTCTTTCCATGTGGTTGTTGTTCTTGCTTTGTGGCAGAGTGCTCCATCCTCCATAAAACTGGCGTCTTCTTTAGATAAAATGGCGTTGTCGAATATCGCTAGTAGTCCTTCTGTTAATATTTGGATATTTTTTGCCGAATTTATATTTCCGTCGCAGATTACTAATTGCGATATTCCACCATACCATATCGCGCCCCACACCAAGATGTTCACACCGCCGTATTTCACCGTCTGACTGATGAAAATTTGTCGTCCAGTTGCTGTGATGAACGTCTCCATACCCACGTACGACCACTATCACTGAATTGGCAATATCTGCTTTCGTCTGAAACAATGACAGACCGCCAAAACCCTTCGGGCTTCGTTCTCATTTCGATTGCCCAAGCCATTCGGCGCCGTTTTTGAAACGCCGTAAGGAGAGGTTTTTTCTTTGCCACCCTTTTATACATCCCCACGGTATGGAGGTATCGCAGAACGGTGCGCTGACTTTTCTGTGAAGTTGCCGCAAGCTCATAATACTCATAATACTTTTTCGCGGTTCTCTTAACACTTCGCTCACAAGCACCCTTTTACTTCTTTCAGAAGGTCCAGCACGAACGACCTGGTCTCGGCTCCACTGTTATTTTTTCCTTGCGTTTAAATTGTGTTATCACACGGTTAACTGTGGACAACGGAATATTTAAATATTTACTTATTTCACGTTGCAAAGCGCCGCGTTCACTATGGCCAACGATGCGATCCCCGGTGAAGTCACTAATATCACTCGAACCTTGTAAGCGAGGCATAGTTGTAACGATACTAAACTATGACGAATTCCTTCCGATACATCTACCCCTACCCTAACGACAAAAGAAAGTTCTTAATTCATTCTTAGAATTTAGCTGTTTACATATTTATACCGCTTTACATGGTGTCTATTTTATTCTGTCACCCTAGTGTATATATTCAGATGTATTCTTCTGTAATTTATTAGGTTTTATAAAATCTTCTAGATAAAAATGCTTTGCACATACTTTGCATGATTTAGAAACTTCCGTATTCAAAGGACCTCTAAATTTCGGATTGCCGCTGATTTTGAATCACTTCAATAATGTTTCCATATCTTTGGTTGATAACTGAAGATAAGTCTAAGAGGATAGCGCCTTCTTACCCAGGGAGGAACTTCCCATGAAGACAACACGCTGGAGGTAACCTTCTTTGAAGAGCGCATTAGAAAACTCCTTGCCCGGAGAAACAAGTATCTCAATCTAGGTGGTGACTTTGTCGAAAAGTAACTTTGATTGTTCATGACTCCCAGTAATTAAATCGTTTTGCTACTAACCTCCGATTGGAAGTTAAAAATGATACACCTGTATATTTTACAGTGTAAACTACAATTCACAATGTATAAATACTCATATAAGCACAAATACTTTGTTATTGAAAACGATTTATACGTAAGCATTTGTACACCACTCTTTTTCGTATAAAACGTTGAAGAATATTTTTTAAATGCTTTCCGTAATAAAATATTCGCATATTTTTCACCGCTTACTTTACATGAGAAAATGTCTAATGATATAGAAATAGAGTACATACATATGTAATCGAACATTTAATAACTATTATTGCCATTCCACTAAACGAACTCACATTCCTTTAAAGTTATGAATTTTTGCTTTTGTAAACATTACCGTTTTGCGCGACATAAATTCTACGTCGTATCTCGTACACTCTGTATATGATAAGAATGTCAGGCAGTAATTTATTATCCGCTTCTTTCTTTCACTGAGCAACATAATTTATTCAAACATGAAAATTTATAAGCGCGAGGAGTGGCATTTTGAACGGAGAAAATTCCATTTCAGATATGTATCTGCTAATGCATAGGAAAAAATAAAGGCCTCGTCTAAATAGCAGGCCGTCATAACGGGAACACTTTTGGCGTTGCGAAAATGATTTATAGGCTACGTGTAAATCGCCATCCTCTAGATAGTTCGCTTTTTCGTCACTTTTTCTTCGATTAAGTAAGTATCTGCACATCATATACAACGTCTATATTACTCTAGATAACAATGTTTGCTTTTTACTACCCGACAAGTGTTGTCTTTTGTCATTGTCAATGGATAAATTTGAACAAATTATCGAATTAACATAGGAAAACGTCTACAAAGTTAGAGGGCCAGTAGTACGTATCATTTCTGATTGTAGCGAACACCTAAAAAGCACATGAGAATATGTAAATTATAAACAATTTTAGCGGACTGTCATCATTTAAGTACCTACTATTATCGATTGGTTTCTAATGGTAATATGAAAGAAGTAAATATATTCACAGGTATAGCAGTAAACTCCACTCACACAAATTAATTAATTATGCGGAACACAGCGTTTCGAGCGCACGTGGGCTCCCATTGTCAACCGTGCTACCGACTGAAAGTAAAAACAGTATCACACATGCAAATTATTTTCTACGCAGGCTCTAAAATTTCTAAACCATATGACTATTTAAGGAAGAGATAAATTTCTAAGAAATTTATAGCTCTTCCTTTTCACCCAACAGTAAAAGGGTTAAGTAAAATTTTCTGACAACTAAATATGAACGTGTCTTTTGTGTCAAAAAACAACTTAAAGAATCTCTTAAGGAATCCCAAAGATAAACCGGAGATGATAAAAAGGTCTGGAATATACCAAATCGCATGCAATGATTGTGAGAAAGTTTATATTGGACAAACAAAAAGGAGTATCGAAACGAGGTGCAAAGAACATATTAGACACTATCGTTTCGACAAACCTGAACTATCAAGGGTAGCAGAGCATATGGTAAAATCCGGACATAAGATTGATTTAAAAAATCTGACACTACTTAAAAACGTGAACTCGTATAGAGAATTAGACGCGTACGAAACGGTATATATGAAAAAGAACGGAACTTTATTGAACAGAGAACCACCCCCAATTGCACACTCGAGTTTGATGGATTTATTACCATAGGCCCTGTTAAAGATACGGTTCGTTTTCGGTCCATCCTTTCCTGTAAAAGGCATGAGGGCACCTAGTAGATTGTAAATAGTCATATGGTTTAGAAATTTTAGAGCCTGCGTAGAAAATAATTTGCATGTGTGATACAGTTTTTACTTTCAGTCGGTAACACGGTTGACAATGGGAGCCCAAGTGCTCTCAAAACGCTGCGTCCCGCATAATTAATTAATTTGTGTGAGTGGAGTTTACTGCTATACCTGTGAATTGTACATCCACATGGTCCTTGCAATCGTCATTTGAAGTAAATATATTGTTTATGTGTAAGTGTCGTTTTCAATACATAGCCTGTCTGTTATAAATGTTTACCCACCCTCAAAATATTACAAAAACTAATTATAAAATAAACCTCTATTCTGTACCATTTTTGTAACAGTAAAAACAATGTGCTTATCAATCCGCGAACAAAGATAATCATAAATTAACTTAAATTTGTGATTTGTCAATGCATTCACCTTTCGCTTTTATTATTGCCGCTCACAATCTTGGCATTCTCTCTAGCAGTTTTGCCAGCGTTAGCAACTCTATTTTCCTCCACGTATCATCTAGTTGCGTCCAAAGTACTGTTGTCGAATTTGGAGCAGATGTTTGAGCCTGTAGTTCATCCGACAAAAACTCAATCGGATTGAGATCTGGACTTTGGGTCGGCCACTTCATAAGAACAATTTTCTTTCTGTGCTCCAGTTATTCCAAATACTGAAATATTTTTACATTGTGTTTTAAACCATTATTCAGTTCCAGATGAAATTAGTACCCTCCAAAATCTCAGTATAACCTTTCTTCAAGGGATACCATCTATTTTGATTGTCTACAGAGCCAAAGCAACACCAATTCACAACTGATTCTCCTTCTTGTTTTATTGTTGGTGTAACATAAAATTCAAGTACTCGTTCCCCTTTTGATCTGCGGTCAAACGTTCTTCTGTTTGAACTAAAGATAAAATATTTATATTCGTCGGTCTAGAGCTCTTTCTTTCAATCTTTCAACGTCCAGTCTTTGGGTTCTCTCGCTTATGCTAACCGTTTAGCTTTGTTTGCTTTGTATAATAACGGTTTCCGCATAGCAATTCTTCCCTATAGGAGTGAAAAAACGCTGACACGCGGAGATGTTTCTACCTATTCGGCGTCATCAGCGCTGTTTCACTGTCGGTGCGCGCCCTCTCTGGTTTAGTACAACATGTGGTGTTCGGGGAGGGTTGGGAAACTGAATCCACCTGTGTCGCTGTTTATGAGGGACAGGCAAGTGTCTTTTTTTGGCGCTAGTTAGCGCTAAGAAATGATCACATTTGACTGTCCGTTTATTTAGAGTGATATTGGCAGAGAGGGAATTTACAATGCGTGGTTGAGAAAATCGAAACCGCGCTGATGATGCCGAGTAAGCGGAAGCATACCCGAGTGTTAGCACTTTTTCTCTCCTCACATTGTTTCTTCAGTAAATGATCCCACCGATGCCATGAGTAGCTGCTTAGCATTATATTAGATAGATAACACATATTGATATGAATTTAATTAAGCCAGATTTTACAATAAATTAACATGCGATAGTAGGTGGACGGTTTTCACAGGTGACTAAACTGTATACACAAACTTGTTATTTATAAAAAAAATCAATTCTATTAATCGTAGTGTAGTAGCAGCGAAAGAGTACCCCTGAAAAAAATCTTTTCCTAAAGCTCAAGTGTGTAAAGTATCATATACCCTATATGTCGCCAAAACATATTGTGGCCAACATTTGACGAGTGGTGCTTTGTCTACTACCCAGACAATAACTTGCAAGGTTATTATCGCTAAAATTTCGTCGTAATTTTGATGAGTCTTAAAGTAGCATAAAATCAAACAATTAAAAGCATATTATTAAAATTATAGAAGTAAGGACATAAAAATGCCCCTTTGCGTAAAATATGAAATAATTTCTGGTGTCAATGTATACCTTTGCCTGAAGCAGTCCCATCTGCACGAACACGTTCGGTAATGTTATAGAGTGTATATGGTAGTAATATGCATGCAGCCGTCACTTTGCACAATATGGTGTTGAATATCGCCGGCATATTCATACATTAGAATTCGCCACTTCGCCAGCACATCATCATGCAAACTCAGTGCCACATTGTTAGGCAACTCTCCAACACGTTATTCTCATCCCACTCCGCACGCTCATCTCACGCCGACGTCGATATTTCGTTAGGAATGGATTTTATTACTGCTTTCCTTTACGCCGCTTCTTATCGGGCTGGTTATTTCACTTTGGCATAGTAAAACAGAAAGCGTACCGAAACTGCACTTTATTGTTCTTAGCGCATTTAATTCAAAGTGCGTATGTGCATTAACAAAATCTAGGTCTTAGAAAATGAAAGTTAAAATAGCAATGCGATGCTTTAGTAAAAGAAATTATTCTAAACGTCTTCGGAGTGTAGACTCGATGCTGAAATCAAGAAGTGCAAAGCACGGTAATGCGTGTAATGGTAAATATATGTATGTAGACATTGTTCTGCTGTATATAGGTAAGGGACTTAACGGTTTATGCTAGGGCGACCTGAAATGTTTCCGGAATCGACAAGAAAAACACAGTATTGGTGTGGGTTTTTATTTTTATTTCTCGATGCAGTCTTCTCGAAGACCAACACACTTTTTCAAACGGTGCTCCAGTCTCCTCAAGCCGTCGGAAAAGTAGGATGTTTCAAGGTCTGTAAATGAGGCAAATCTCTTTCCTCCCAGTGATTTTTTCAGGTTTGGGAATAGGAAAAAGTCGCTGAGGGCTAGATCCGGTGAATATGGAAGATAAGAGACTAAGCAGTAGCTCAACTCAATCAATTTGGATACGACGATGAGGGATGAATGAGCCGGTGCATTGTCGTGGTGAAAAAGAAACTTTTCCGCTACAAACGAGGCCGTTTCTCCTTCAATACTGCATCGAAGCGGGTGAATAAATCCCTTCCCCTCTGCAGAGAGTCGATGAGGATCGCACCTTGAAAATCCCAAAAAATGGTCGCCAGAACCTTTCCGGGCGATGGAACGGTCTTTGCTTTCTCCGGAGCCGATTCGCCCCGGAAAGTCCATTGCTTTGACTGTTTCTTAGTCTCCGGTGTGTAGTAGTGGATCCAAGACTCATCCACGGTTACGAAACGCACAAAGAAATCCCTTGGATTGCGTTGGATTCTGGGGAGAAATTCCTCCGAAACGGTCACCCGATTTCGTTTTTGCTTCGGTGTGAGCAAACGCGGTACCCGTTGCGCCCGAAGCTTTCCTATACCCAAAATTTCGTGTAGGATATGGCCAACGCGTTCTTCAGAGATCCCCGTTGTCTCTGCTTTCTCTTTCAGCTTCAATCGGCGATCAGCTAACACGACGTAATGAATCTTGTCGACTATTTCATCGTTGGTAGCGGTTTTTGAGCGTCCACTGCGTTGTTCGTTACTTGCGCTTGTGCGACCGCGTTTGGACCAGCTTATCCAAAAGCTGATGGTCGGAAACGATGGAGTGCATCCGCCATGAACTTTTAGCAAAATATATAGAATTTCCGTGGCCGTTCTGCCAGCCATCAAGATGTGTTTTATCACTGCTTGAAATTCTATTTTATCTATTTTTGCGAAACCGTCGGCTTTGCTACACAAAACACTCTTAAACAACAACTACTGACAGTAGACGTCTGAAATTTTGACAGTTGTCATAAAGAAGGCTGCCCTTGCCGACCTATCAATCCACTTCAACCTTCGTGCGCTATCTCTTGCCGATTCCCGAAACATGTCAGATCGCCCTCGTACGTACATATATCGTACATACATCGTCTGTTATACGCAAATTATATCAGTTTAAGAAATTCAGAACTGTAATGGTAGCTACAAAGAAGTCTTCATTACCTAAAAAATTTGAAAGTTGGTTTTATATTCGTTCCCTTTCTATACACTTTTGATAACAGAACGTTGTATTGTAAATAAAATACTTGGTTTTCCAATTTTATGACCATTTTTTCCTATTCAGTTTATTTTTTGGGGGAAGGGGGAGAGAGTGATGATATGATATGTATTTTAATACCATTTACCAGGTTTGTAATTGTCAGCATAAACCTTCTCATCTTGCTATAGTGCTTGAGAACTAATTAGCATGTCAGTCCGTGTATTTGATTAAATTCAGCAATTCAGTTTCAATGTAAATTATTGATACGAACCTCAAATTAATTTAGTTATTAAACCGTTGGAAGTCAAGTTGTATAAGCCATAAAATCATTTGGTTATTCTTATCGAAAGACAACAGAGGAATAGACCAAAGACGATGCTGTTGGCGTGATATTGGAACAATTTCAATATACTATATAATTTGAATTGTATTATCAGTTGACGCAATAACGCCCATTTAATCGTTCGATAGTACTTCGGCTTAGCTGAAATATGATAGGTTGTTTCGAAATTTAGTTTGGGAGATATAAAATTATGTATATTGGTAGATATAAGCGAGAATGACGATATCGACCTCTCTACAAGGAGAAAAGAATATTCACCCGTGTCTTCCTGTGTAACAAGCGGTAGCGAACAGTTTCGTAACGTTATTTTACGACATGAAGGTAGACAAAGGTTCGCTCTACATAGAACCAGGGTCTAAACCGATCCATCGACGCAATTTTCTTCAGCTACCTTCTAGGCCAATAGCCATTCGATAAAAGTAACACAGTTCAAACGAATTTTATATGACAGTATCCCTTGTTGGAACTTTTCTTGTTATTCATACTGTACGAAGGGGTGCAGTTTAATGCCTATTTGACTACAAATTGTATTTTTTACGTAGCATTCGCAGAGAGGTAAATAAACATCTAATAGGATATCTTGGAGTGTCTACAGAAGAAAGCAAACTCGATAAAAGAAATTTGCTTGCTACATCAAGGAAGTTCGATAGATCAACGAATGTGGCGTGTGTTGTTACATTCACTTATTGTTGATTTTCGTCGATAGAGAGCAGAAGAGTATACGAGGGCGACGTGAAATGTTTCCGGAATCGACGAGGAAAACACGGTATTGGTGTGTTTTTTTATTTTTATTTTTCGATGTAGTCTCCTCGAAGATCAATACACTCTTTCAAACGATGCTCCAATCTCTTCAAGCCGTCGGAAAAGTAAGATGTTTCGAAGTCTGCAAACTAGCTATCTATAGCGGCAATGACTTCCTCATTTGAGGCAAATCTCTTTCCTCTCAGTGATTTTTTCAGATTTGGTAATACGAAAAAGTCGCTGGGAGCTAGGTCCAGTGTATGTGGAGGATGAGAGACTAATTCGTATCGCAACTCATTCAATTTGGACACAACGACGCGCGATGAATGAGCCGGTGCATTGTCGTTGTGGAAAAGCACCTTTTTCTGCTTCAAACGAGGCCGTTTCTCCTAGAATACTGCATCGATTCGGGTGAATAAATCCCTATGGTATTGCCCCATGATCGTCCTTCCTTTCTGCAGATAGTTGATGAGAATCACGCCTTGGGAATCCCAAAAAATAGTCGCCACGACCTTTCCAGCCGATGGAACGGTCATTGCTTCGACTGTTTCTTCGTCTCCGGTATGTAGTGGTGGATCCAAGTCACATCCACGGCCACGAAATGCATGAAGAAATCTCTTTGATTGCGTTGGATCCTGGCCAAACACTCCACCGCCCGCTGCGTCGCTTATGCTTGTGCGGCCACGTTTGAACTCTCTCACCCAGAAGCCGATGGTCGAAAATGATGGAGTACATCCGCCATGAACCTGTAGCAAAATGTTTCGAATTTCCGTTGGTGTTTTCCCAGCTATCCAGATGTGTTTTATTACTGCTCAATATCTGATTTTATCCATAGATGGTGCTACTGCTTACACAGATATGGCCCGATTCTTGGAACTTATTTAACGCATTTAATTTTTTTTCCATGCTGGAAGTCTTCCCAACTCGTGAGATACACTAATAAAACTGTCTTTTACAGTGGTCTAAGCTTTCGAATTTAATTTAATTCTTCATTAGAGAGGAATAATTATGAGAATACCTGATGGCAAATTAACTTAAAGCAGATCTGAGATTTCTATATCGTTGAAATAAAAAATAATTCCGTCGCATTCTGCACCAAGCAGTTGCTAAACTAAAATGTCTTGACTTTTAACTTGTTTTCAATTTGTAAGAATTCAAGAACGCTCCTAATACGTCTTTTAAATTACTTCCGCGGTTAAAATTTATTCCCTTCTATCACTGTTGCTTAGATTTTAAAAGAAAAAATATCATTATTACAGTTTAAATCAAAGCATTATGCTAGCCATTAAAATTTTAAAAAAATATGATAAATCATCTTGATTATATAGATAAGAGTAGCAATAATGTAAATTGAAGTGTACAAAAATAACAATGCATGAACATAGTTGATACATAGTTTAATTGTAATAATTGTTAATAATGGACAGAAGGTTGTGCCAATGTGTGAATTTATATGGTTATTATTATGTTCTGGTAAGGCGGAAGTAAAACAAACCGCACATTTGTATATTATGCTTTACATGTTCGTTAACAATTTCGGTCCGGCATCGTAAAGGGGTAACTTAAATGTATTACAGAAACAGAGATAATTAAATCAAGTAAATTAAATAATAAGTCGGCCGGAAGCGTGCACTGAATTTATAATCACCAGGCCACTCGCTCACTCACTTGTAACTACGGCAACCACAGTACAACCTATACACACACATTTATTTATTAATAGTGTACACACCATTTCATGTGTCTTATATTCTATTTGCTCCAGTTGTTTGTTTTACTGTGTTTATTGTCTTTTTTTTAATTCCCTTCATACGTGCTTCATGAGTCTTTCATTTCATTACGAAGAGTTTGAAAAACAAAGTAAGAAGGATTGTTACGGTACTAGTATCGCAGATATAGTTTCACAAAGTCGCGCTGAAGTGAACATGTTGCTGCTGGGCTAAGTATAAGTTATGACAACGGCGAAAAAATATTATATACTACGAAATTCGTCGAATTGATTTAGTATTAACCAATTTTGAACAAGTGTAAATAATTAAACGCATTTTTGTGATTTTTATGAATAAAGAAATCATATAATGAATATTTAAAGCATTACTCGCTAATAATCTAGCAATCTATTAACGAAAGTTTCTTGTTACGTTTTCTTCATTTAAAACGTAGTTGCGTGGGTGAGCAACTTTTCTGTATTTTTTAATGCATTCTCTAATGGAATTTTGGTGTTCTACACTACAATACAAACTATTATTTAAATTTAGATATTTATTCGACTTACCTTCTAAATAGGTTTCTTGTTTGAATACAGATATTTCTTTAACTGCTTGTTGTTGGAGTTGAAGTATAGCTGCAACCTCCCATTTCCTGTTTTTTATAAGCTTTTTTGGATTTGTCTACGAACAGCATTATTATCAACTAGAGTTGTTGTTTGGACTATTTCCATCGTTTTTCATTAACTCCTTGAGGCTGCGTTGTTCTGCCTTGCTGATATTTTGCCGTATCTGTTTCGGCTTCGCCTTCTCTATTGCCGTTCTGACCTTCCAACGATATTCATCTGCTGCTTCAGGTGGTTGTATTTTTCCTGCTGCCATTTCCACTGCTAGAATAATATCTAGCGTGGCTACTTGTGTGGGGGCTATTACGAACTTCATGCCTTTGTTTAGTATTTCAATGGCGTTGTCGTCCAACTTCTTCCTGAATAGATTAATCACTGTCTTCCTAGGATCAACTGAGTTGCTTTCCTTTTGACGTATTAGTGATTCCAGCTTTTTGCGGTGTTTATCTTTAAGTTGTCCATTTATTCTGATGTAGCTCCTTTGTACTGCCGCGCAGATATTCGTAAAGTCCTCTTCATTAATAATTTATCCGATCTTCTGCTTAACCTCCTCGCATTCTTGTGTTATTTGAATTTTCACGAGTCTGTGGAAGCTAATCCTTTCTCTGACCAATGCTTCGCTAGCTCTGTTAGCAATTCTTTTGCCTCGATTGCTTGAAATGGGGAGTGTGATTTTCAAGCCTTTCGGAACGATCTTAAATTGTCTTGCTTTATACACGAACGTAAGGTGGTTAGATTTCTTGGCAAGTTTGATCATAGCTTTTTCGTATTGTCTAATAATCACAAAAATCAACTTAACATTGGTTACTTTTAAAAACACAAGTATGCATCAAAATTCCGATCAAGAAATTTAGGTTTAAGATTAAATAAAATTAATAAAGACAAAATTATGTATTTGAATAGAATTACAATGATGAATTGATACGAGTTCAACTTTAACACTGCGGCCAAAAAACTCATTCGATTATTTTCATATTTAGTTTATGCAGCAAACTTTTCTCCAATGGTTGATCCAATACGTCCAGCATTTGTTTTCTTTGGGTTAGTGCTGTACAGTCAAAAATAACATGACAGGCTGTTTCTTGCCCTTGACTGCATAGTCTACAGCTAGATTTTTCTTTAAAAACTGCATATTGTGCAGATATCCTCTTAAGAAAACGTAAATATCGTGTTAATAGACAGGTCGCTACTTTAGGTTATACCCTATTCAGTGCTAGCATGTCAGCTATGTTGCTGAGGTACTTTTCGATCATTCGTTTGCTATGATTTTGTCTTGATCCCAGTAGAGTTAATCTTGTTACATTCTCTCATTGCACTACCCGCTACAGTCTTTTTTATGCCAGCACCTGGTTCGGAGCCTGGTTAGAAGCCATGTAATGTGACATTAAAGACAGCTTGCCTGTTTGAGGAGATGTAAACAGAATTTTACTAAGGATGTTTGACTGCAAATTATAAAGCTTCCTCAACTAATCCAAGACCGCAATCTTTTAACGCTTACTTTATGGCTAAAATTCCTTAATAGGAGAAACCAGAATTTGCTACGAAAGTAGCAGAACAATAAACGCTTTGGAAACTTGGTACAGTAGATTAAATTACAACATGTAAACGTAAGCTAAATATTGAGGAACTTGTATAATCATCGAAAGACTTCTCTAAACATTTCAGCTACATTAACCAATGAGCGAATTTATATATAACTCCTCCCATGACAGAGGCGGTACGTGCTTAAAAAGTTAGAAATTTTGTAAATACTAAAACATTTTACACTAGGTCACTATGTACGCTTTATTAAAAATTATTTTTGCTGGGGTACTTATAAAGGATTCAGAAAAAGATCTTTAAAACTCACTAATATCATGATTTTATTGAAATAGAAGATCCATGCGACGATCTTTGATCTCTTTGATTAAAATCTGGAATACTTTCGATAAAATCCTTTTCTTGAGAAAGCATCGCCAATGCAGAAAGTCTTTCGTGTGCCATAGAAAATTTCTATTCTTGCCAAAGTAGAAAAACAACGTTCTCCTTCAGTTATTGTCATGGGAATTATAATTTTTAAAAGTTTCAAAGTTTCACTAAAGGTCACACTTAGTTCGCTCGTTTTGTGAAATTATATCACAAAGTGGAGGCAAATCCGAGATTGATTTAAAATCTCTCGTTAAATAGTATAAATTTTTAACTTAAAATTTTAAAGATGTAGAATTATCCTTTTTTTTATTCTATAAATTAAATATTTTTTCTATTATAATTTTTGGTTGCTACGCGGACCTGCAAATTATAGAACAAAACCGAAGATAATGCGATAAGTGAAACTGTGAAAGATTTTGTACAATTACATTATTATTACTATATTATATTAGATTTGTCATGTAGTTATTATTGGATATTCAATTTCCTTAATGCAATTACAGCTATAATAAAATTCTAAATCTTAACTTGGATTTTTAGTTAGGTTTACTAGAGAAAATACCAATAGCAAACGACATACTGATTGGATATACTGCAAATGCATTTAGTACTGTGTTTAATTAAAAAATGATGTAATATTACTTTCATCTGGTATTTTCCATAAATTCAATGAACACACGCATTCAATAATATCAATATCGATAACAGACATAATAAAGACATTTATATTAAAATAGTAGTAGTACAGAAACACTCACAAATAAATACGATAAAAATAATTAACAAACACTCGAATAAGACTCAGTTATTTATTAGTTTTCAATTTTTTTTATAACTGAAATCTGTACTAAAATACGCAGTATATGTGCAATATAAAATCCCCGTAACTTTACGGAAGGTTACCGTTCCCATAACATATTCATTCAATTTCATAATAACTTTAGATGAAATTGTTTTAATTTATCCGCTGTGGTTTTAATTACTTTATCAATTTATCTCGTAATTTAGTTGTTATAGTTGTGGACTCGCAAGCAAATTAGTAAGTTTGCAACTGCAAATTGCCTTAGAGATTCAACCGCGCTGCATATAAATAATTCCGAAATTATGTAATCTAGCAAATTCCTACATCCGCACTAGTTACGATATTCTCTGCCTACTTATCCTTATTACTTCTTTAGAAGTCGTTATTTAAGAGGTCAAGTGATTTCAAGAAAGATTTCGCGCATTACAAATTCGGCATATGCGTTTCTATTACTTGTTGTTTGTTAATATTATTACGTTCAAAATTTCATCAAAAATATATAATGTTGAATTAGCTGAAAGTACCTTCGAAGAAATAATTTATTGTAATAAAAGAATATTATATGACCAATTTATTTTATTATATTTTCATCTCATATTAAGTGGTTGAGATTGCTTCTAGTAGTTTAAATTCGGGAAACGCTCCTACAAACACCGCACTATTTGTGGAAGAATTGAAAATAGTCATAATTAAAAAAGTTAACCTAATCTAACGATCGAGGCATTCTAGCACATTTTTGAAGGCATATATAACCTTTTAGTAAGTCGAGTTAAAAATATTATATCACAAATCAAGTCTTCGAAGTACCCTTCCGTTATCTACTTATGTAAATATCGACAGCTAATCGAAGCAACAGGTTAATTATTGTTGAGATAAACATAAAGTTTATTAACATAAACTGGTAAAAGTTTTCAGAAAGACATCTGATTATGAATGAAGACTAGGATTAACATATGTCCTGATATATATTCAAGAGATTCATAACATTTCAGTGCAAAGATGAACTTGCAAGACTTAAAATTCCTCCCCATTCTCCAAACCGTCAGCGATTATTTCTTTGGGTACGAACCAGTTTCATTAATGACAAGGATGTACTTGCTACTGTAAATGAATGACACGACAAGAAATTCCTTTCTGAAAGCATTAAGGATTCGCTGCATTTTCCCATTACGACACTACCGTTCAAAAGTATTTAGGCACCTATAGACTTATAAGAAAAGATTAAAAATATTAGTGAAAACGTTTTTGATAACGGCAGCACACAATCGTAGCATCTTTGCAATTAGTCTTGTCCATGTGGCTTCTTCCACAAATCAGCCTTCAATGCTGGTACTATTTTCCGTACCTCTCGATTAAATTCCTCCCATAATAACTCTATGGGTTTTGCATCGTGGCTTTGGAAAGGCCACTCCATAGCTTTGATGCTTCCAAGTATTGCAAACATGTTTCACCGAAGGAACATTGTTCTGTCGCACTCTGACCTCACATCCGAACCAAAACACGTCTTCTTGAACCGAAAATCTCGAACTTCGACTCATCGATCCACAGGACTTTGCTCCACTGTTCAGTTGTCCAGTGCTGGTGTTCAGGAGGCCAGTTTAAGTTATTGCTTGTATGCGTAATAACGGGTTTGTTTGACTGTAACTACGCTTATTGACTTCAATGCCAGCCGTCGAGCATTGATTTCAGCAGCGATTTCTAGGACTGTTTTCCATCGATGCTTTTGCTAGTTAGCTATGAAGGTATCGGTTTGGATCTCCCACTTCGTGATTTAACATCCTAGGTTAAAATGAGACTGACATTTCACAAAAAATTTTAGATAACTCGAGAAGGTATATTTAAAACTACACACAGTGTTTCACTTAGAAAATCAAACTTTTTTTAGGTATTTGGGATCAGAGCCTATTTCGACACATTATTTAGTAAATAACATAAGCACATACAATTATAATTTACAAAACATAACACATCCGATCTATTCATTTTATATATAGATAATGTAAAGTGATAGGAAAGAGACAAACTTCACGTCCCAGGGTCTATCGGGAGGATTTAACAGAAAACGACCAACGGTAAAAAGGGAACAATCCACACTAGTAAACAAAGATATCCAACAACTAATCTGAATCTGATAGTAACTTTTTTGTCTTTTATAAATTTCATAATCGCGTCGTACATGATTTTGTAATTCTCTTGAAGTATGCAGGTAACATTAGTAGGCATACTAACTTTGGCATGAATGAGCTCTTCTTGTTTATGTTGAGAAAATTTAAGACATACCAAGAACCAACGATTGGGGTCTTCTAATGACTGACCACGTGTAAGTTTAAGTGTAAGGTGAATCAAGTACTCCCATTTTATGCAAATGAGTTAGGAATTGACCGTGATTGAATTTTAATCTGGAAATCGCGAATTATGCACATAAAGATGTAGTTTGGCATACTGTCATGTACTTTGTATAGGACGCTTCCCAATGGTTCTGCCTTTTTAGTTTCAGAAATCAATGTTCCATTGAGGTAACGAGATCCACTGCTGGAAGAGCTATGTCACTAATTACCAGTAAATAAATGGATTATTTTGCTAGATATTCTGAAATAATATTTAGCTTAATTCCAAAATGGCCCTTAACACAATAAAATTTTCTTTTCTACTTCAGTCATCCGTAGTTTATAAATCTCATTGACTATATTCAACACAGACTGGTGACTTTTCGTGGGATCTTTTCTATTTTGTATAGATGCTAATGCGTTTCTAGAATCATTCAAAGAACTTCTCAGATATCTCTCTCTAATATATATATAAAAGCGTGCTTACCTGCTGGAGCTACAGCATTGAATATCATCATGGATTCTTGTCATCCACAGTTTCAGTCTGAATTTTAAATAAAGTGGGAATTATGAAAGGGTTTCCCATTATGTTTTGGATATGTTATATCCACAAACTGACGATATTCAAACAAATCTAACGCAGCAGACTGAAATATATGAGGGTTTTCCTAATGTTGTGCCAAGGTTCTATACAAAAAATCAAACTTACATATATCGTTCATAGAGAAAACCGAACATATTGTAATTTTTGGCTGCAAACTCTTTCTCGAAATTGTTCTTCTACTCATGGTATATATGCAAACCGATTCGTCATATATGAACAAAGATCTTTCGAATAATATGTTAAAGTTGAACGAAGATTATTTCAAATGTTGCAATTGTTCTCTTATATTTCAATAACAATAAATGGTGAATTTTTCTTGTATATTATACACACATGATGGAAAAAATTATTCTCAAACGGAACAATGGAACTTGAAAATTCGTTCACATATAAACATGGATGCGCTTTCTAAAATATTACCTACCTACGCCTACCTTGTAAGTATAATAACTACACAAACTCCCGCAATTTCCTTCCGACGACAGGTATCCCTGTCACTCTCCCATTCCATGCATTATTAAGTGCTATTTATAGCCTAATTACTGCGCCACTTAAGAAAGCAAGCCTCGCCCAAATCTTATCGTCCTAGTTGATGTGTACATTATAATGTGACCTTCATATGAGGAAGCCATTAGAATTTCCTACCCTGATTTTCTGCTGTCCTGTCTTTGCTACTAAGAAAATACCTACGCAAATGAATATATGTATATAATAACGTAGGCATGGTACTAACACCATTATTCCAAAACGAAGTATTCTAAACGAAATTTATACTTTTTCGTTTCTGTTGTGCAAAATCGTGAAACAAATAAAATCTTTTTTCAATTACATTGTTTTAAAGCGACACACTTACAATGTAATTAAGTAGTAATTGCGAAAATTTTGAACTGACATTAAGTTCTAAGTTAGTCGTTATATTAAAAAATTAACCTTTATACTTCACAATATGCATAGCATAACTATGGAATACTCTGAGTTAATGCCGTATTTTACAAGCATTACTATATGTAGTTATTCATCTGAGAAAATATCAACCTCTCCAAATTGCCTATTATATGTCCATTAACTTAATGTTTCACAAGCATTTAAACAACATACAAATGTAAAGAAATTCTAATTCTTTTGAAACAAGGGTTTAATTTCATTAAGGAGTTATAAGAAGTTTCTTCGTTTGTGACTTGATTGGTTTCCGTATGCATAGATATGCGTAATGCATAAAGGGGGACACGCCAGTTTTATAATAACTGGAAAACATGTATTCATTAAAAGTAAAAAAGTTGTGAAGGTTTTAGATCCACGTATATTAAAACTAGGTACTGCACGAGTTTCTAGAAATTAGAATCAATTGTCATTAAAACAGAAAAACAAACGCAAGAATACTGAAACTGTTATAACTAATTACGAAGTAAACACACTGTCTATTATCTATTTACACCGCGGTAGAGAACATAATGTAAATGTTGTAGATTAGAATATATGCGACACATTATCGCGAACATCCTGTACAATCCGTTAGCTACGAACATATTTATCTCCACACCACACCGGTTTCCGCAAAAATTTAATTGTTTTTGTTGGCAGAAATTTAATTTCGTCCTAGACAAAACCAAATAGTAAATGTGGTTTTCAGTAAGTTCAACGTAGCAGTAAGCGGCAGTGATGGTTTTACCCAGGACTGTGTATAGTACGTTCATTACAATTATCCATGCAATTCTCAAAATGTGAATCCTCTACCAAACAATATAAATGTTGTAGACATTATGAACACATATAACCGTGATTCTCGCCAAGATTTTTTATTGTTATTACTAATCTAATATCATCGTAAACAAAACTAAATAGATGCGGCTTTCAGTAACATTCAACAAGTTATCTTAGTGTTTGCTATTTCTAGACAAACAGCTAATTTAGAGTAGAGCACTTTGAAATCTCATTCACGTAGCTAAATAGCAAACAAGCACTGATCTGTATATCAGGCAATTCATTGCCAGTTTCAATTACGAGCGTGTTCAAGGAGCAAATGGTTCTGCATTTGTATATATTTGTGTTTGGTTGTAATATCTTTTACTTTAGTCTTTTAGATGTACTAATTAAAAATTTGTCTTTCAATTCAATGCACATTTGTTGCTAGGTATTTTCAATAATAATCTACTGAAGTGAGCTTCAAAACATATCAGATTACCTCAGAATTTACGCAGGTGACTTCGCTGTAAGTTGTAAAAAATTAAAACATGTAATATTGATAATGAGGAGCAGGAATTCACAAGGTATCGATTTTTGCTCTAAGGTCGTACTTTTACCCCAGATGCGTATTAAATGATATACGTAATGTAAAATACGAAAGGGGATGGCTGTGCACAGTACATCATAAAAGCTTGACTTAGAGATATATTCTATCAGGCGTTCTCTTCTTAAGAATATTAAAAAAGAACATTCATTGAAGAGCAAGAACGACAATTATGCAATTATTGTAAAGAAATGGACCCGCGGTTGGGCTAACTAAAAAACTCTTCGAAAGATGGCCTATCAGTATCCTGTCGACAATAACGTGGCGAATGCATTTAATGAAACAACTAAAATGGTTGGTTAAGTTTGGACACATTATTTTTTAAAACGATGTAAATATAAATCCTTGAGGTTTTCACAGAAAACCAGACGTGTTGTGGATTCCAATCTAGTTTATCTTAATAATTTTGTGACAACCTTAGCTAGTTTATAGGTCGACTATACAGAATGTCTTAGATATTAAGTTGGAATGTAATAGCATGTAGGAAGGGCAAGCAAATCCGCAAAAGTATTTTTCTGTCTAATACGTCTTTGTGTACATTTTCGAATAACAATATAGGGTAGTGTTCGTCTACTTAATGTAAAACTGCTTTCTTGCAAAATCGATTCGCCAGCGTTGTTGATAAATAACTGTACAAGTTGTAGCCGCTTGTGTACTTATCGAAGAGATGAAACGTTGAATATTGGTCGAGACATGCATTTCAGTTGACACATTTTCTTCGCCTCGAAACAGATGATGTTTGCTTTAACATGATATAGGTACTACGTTAGCTCAAGATAAATGACCTAGTTATTGGATTAAAGGAAAATGGTTATGGTTTACATTCTAAAGTTGAAATATAACAGTTTTGTTTATTTTAAACGAAAGACAGAAGTTTCTTAGAGTAACTAATGTAGTGCCGTTAGTTTGGGCGTAAAACTTTATTCTCTGATCCTGGATAAACCACTAGTCTAATATATATGGCAGAAATTTTTAAATTTTAAGCGAACTTGTTGACGATATCGTAGAAGTGACGTGTGCTTTATGCGAGTTATTGTTTGAGAACTGCATCCTGTGTTACTCCTGCAAATAGTCCTGGCACGAATTATGCATCCTCTATGAAGTAGAACATTTTTCATTTAACATGTTCGTTCCGCGTGCAGCTCCAATTCTTATTATTATAAAAAATTCTATTAAAATGCTACTCGTATTTGTTAAATAATGCTTTCCTATATTCTGTGTTTGTTAAATAAACGTGTGTGGATTTCCTCCCTGTATATTTAGGACCTTTACTCCACATCAAGGAACAAAAGTCCTAGGTAACATTGTTTAAGAAAACGATATATTCTGCTTAATTATTCTTGTTTTAAAATTAAAAATGCATCATTTATATTAAGTGCTGGCGGTGGGAAAATTATTTCTGAAATTATCACAGTTTCTGAAATATAAGATTTTCTATAGAACCTGTGGCCTTACCCACACTTACTCTATTGCTACTATTTATTTAATAATTTGGACTAAAGGAAATAAGTGATGTAATACAATAATACGAATATGCGTTGATTAATTGTATTTTTGTATTAACTGTTACAATTCCGTAGTTCTATTATCTATTTTCAGTTAGCACTTGCATGCAATTGAAACACACACTTTCTAGCGTATAAACGTTTATTTAGTTAATAGTTACGACTCGTGAGGGATGAGACATAACGATCAACCAGTGTAGAATCAGCGCATAAAGTATAAAATCTTCTTCCAGTTGCAGATAAAATCTTCTCTTTATTAAGGCGAACCTAAGCTTAGATATTGGATAGTTTCTACACGCCAAATTTGCAACACGATCTTTTTTGTGCAAGGTATAAGATACGGTTTAATAATTTTGCTAACTAATACTGAAAAAAAAATCTTCATACATAGTACAGGTCAACTTTTTATTTTGTAGTGTATTTCGAAATAACACCGACTTGGTTTCTTGATATTGTAGTCTGCAGTAATTGAAAATATTCCGTCTGTTTCCTGGTTAGTATAGTATAAGCACTATATTTATAAAGGTACTCAATTCTGGAAAGAAAAGAATCATCTCCCCATGAACATTTATTTTATAAAATTTTTATATTAGAATGATAATTTTACTATTTAAGGCACAAATTGGTATTATTATGGACTGGATTAAGTACTCGATAATAACAAAAATAGACGAGTTACGCATTTATAAGCAATGGAATTTTACTTTAGTGAGAGTGCTGATAGAAGCCGAGCTTGGTAAGACACTACTTAAATTAGACATTGATTATAAAGACTGATGCATCTTCATGCATCTCCAAAACGGAATCTTTTAGCAGATTAGCTTTGTTTCTGTTTTCTAATTTATGATACAGGGTACTGTTCAGCAAAAGCAAAAGGGTTTTGCGATTAAAAATATACAAAGATTTGCTTAAATCAAGTAATATAAAAATGCACCTAAAGTAGTTCCTAAAACAACAGATATTTATTCCTTCTCTTGGAATATAAATTAATACCCTCGTCCTTATATGTAATTTTGCATATGTATACGTTGTTTGACGCTGAGGTAAGTTATAAGCGCTAAGGCGGAAATCACAAGTACAAACGTATATTAATAATTTATACCCAAGCGCGACGCTAGTTACATTCAGCTGATGATTATAGTTTTCCAAAGCGAGTATAGATATTTAGCATGAAGTAAGTATTGAGTGTCAGTAAAGATCTAATAGATTTTATACGTCTTGCACCATAGAATTACGCACGCACATTTAATGATGCAGTAGAAGTCCTGTTTGGCGAAGGTATGCATACTCGTAGTAAGATTGTTCAGTACATGCAGACAAATTAGAGACTAAAGTAAATGAATTACTTACCACGTTAGATTTAGAATTTGTACACAATTTTTGTAATTTATTTTGAAGATATCTTAGTGATATAATATGCGTACTATAAAGATGTGTACATGTTGCGAAGCTCTCAGTTTAAATTAATAGTAGTAAGAAGTAAGTAGTAAGAAGACAATTACAATCACTTTATAGTAGGAGTTATTGCTGTATTAACAATAAGCTAGAGAAAGAATTAACGGATTACAAATTTTCATAACTTAGTTTAAATTTATGACATATGCAGTGCATGTCATGAATGTGGAAACGGTTAAATATGAAAACGTCACCACAAGGACAGAGTATTAACAGTGCTGAAAACGGGCTACACCCTGCCCAAAAACGCTGAAATTTGTTCAACGAAGGTGTCGTAAACTCGTTCCCTATTGCACAGAATTAACACGAAATATCGGAATATAACAGACCTCTCAGTCAATATTCAGTTTTATATGCTTCAAAAATATTTTTTGCGGCAAAGTCATTCTTTGCCGAACAAAACGGCATAAAGATAAGACATAACTTTAATCTGCAGTTACCTTGCTTAAGATCAGCAGAAATGCATTTCTTCGGGATGTGTATGGTATCCCAACGAAATTGCGTTGTATCTAGAACGGAAAAAGTACCTGTCTCTTTTCAGTACAAAAATAACACAAACCATTGCTATTGAGAAGAATGCAGAAATTATAGGAAAGGGTGCCTAAGATGCTTTTCCTCAACAAAAATCGTAAAATCTGGAATATGAAGCCGGCACAAAACATTTAACTCGCATCACGAAACAATACAAACCTTTGGAACGGGTTAGGTACTACGAGGGCGACCTGAAATGTTTCCGGAAACGGCAAGAGATGGCGCACGAAGGTTGAAGTGTATTCATTGGTCGGCAAGGGCAACCTTTCTTATATCAACGGTCAGAAGACGTCTACTGTCGATAATTGTTGTTTAGAAGTGTGTTTTGTGTAGCAAGTCACGAGATTTCGCAAAAATGGAATTCTGTGCAGTGATAAAACACGCCTGGGAAAACGGCCACGGAAATTCGAAATATTTTGTGACAGGTTCATAGCGGATGTATTACATCATTTTAGACCATTAGCTTCTGAATAAGAAAGTTCAAACGTGGCCGATCGACGATTGAAGCTGAAAGAGACAGCAGAGACAACAGGCATCTCACCAGAACGCGTTGGCCATATCTTACACGAAATTTTGGGCATGAAAAAGCTTTCAGCGCGATGGGTACCGCGTTTGCTCATACCGGAGTAAAAACGAAATCGAATGACCGTTTCGCAGAGGTGTCTGACCAGGATCCAACGTAATCCAAGGGATTTATTCATGCGTTTCGTAACCGTGGATGGGACTCTAATGCATCACTACATGCCGGAGAAAAAGGAACAATCGAAGATGATTCATCCGGAGAACTCCACCTTTCTGGGCGACTTGGCTCCGAAGAAAGCAAAGGCCGTTCCATTGTCCGGAAAGCTCATGGCGATCATTTTTTAGGATTCGCTAGGTGTTATCCTCATCGACTATCTGCAGAAGGGAAGGACGATCACGGCGCAATAGCACAGCGATTTATTGACCCGGTTCGATGCAGTATTGAAGGAGAAACGTCCTCGTTTGCAGTAGAAAGAAATGCTTTTCCACCACTACAAAGCACCGGCTCATTTATTCCGCATCGTCGTGTCCAAAATGAATGAGATGCGCTACGGATTAGTCACTCATCCTCCATACTCACCGGATCTAGCTCCCAGCGACTTTTTACTATTTCCAAACCTGAACAAATTACTGGGAGGAAAGAAATTTACCTCAAATGAGGAAATCATCGCCGCAACAGGTGGCTATTTTGCAGACCTCGAAAGATCCTTCTTTTCCGACGGCTTGAAGAGACCGGAGCACTGCTTGAAAAAGTGTATTGATCTTTGAGGAGACTACATCGAAAAATAAGAAAACCACACCAAAACCGCGTTTTCCTTGTCGATTCCGGAAACATTTCAGGTCGTCCTCGTAAGTTTCAAATGTGGGGGTGTTGTTGGCATGCACACAGTGATATGCACATTTAGAAGAAGTAAGTCAGACAATCATCACAAGATCTTAGGTCATACCTCATTCCCTACATTTTTTTATTATTAAATTGCAAACAATATCGTATATAATTAATTATATATCTTTGTAAAGTACACCTTTAATGTATTTACTTTGTAAATTAAGTTAGGTAATACTTCCGATTTTATTTCAAGGCGCCGATAGTATTATTTAATACATTTTGCCATTTGGTCAAATAAATCATCAAAGTGGGACCAATAATCTTTGTCTTTAAAATGGTTATTTTGAGTTTTTCAAAATCACAGATTATTGACTATTGACCATTCATGCTCATTTAAAAATTGGGGAGACGTTTAGATTGTTGGTGAATTGTTTTAGCCACAATATATTATGTACTAAACTCAACATAATATTTCAGCTTGCATTTGTTTCCCAATACAGTATTCAAATCTCCTTAGAGCACATTCGCTATACATCGACATTTAACTCATTCTTATATCAACGTATAACATCAAACGCAACAAGGTTTGTGCATTACAAACTCGCCGTTTAAAGCAGGTTTAATTCTACCACCTATTACATCAACAATCGTTTATTCTTATTCTACACCTACTCAAATACCACTTGTCATTTTCTCGTTCAACGGCAATTAATTTTTTTTAAGAGACCATTGCTTAAGGTCATGTTTTTCTTTTACAAACCAACAGTGCGTACACAAAAAAGCTACAGATACCTGTATTATGCTAATCCAACGGTCTAAGCGTATATTTATCTTTTATAAATTCAACTGATACAGTTAGGTATTCTGTTTAGAGATTGGCCTATCTGATCTGCTTAGGCGAATATAAAATAGTTATTGCTTGACTGGCGCCTTGAAGTATGCTTGATACAGGAGGAAGGTAGTGCAGCCTGCATTAAACCGTTAGAATAATTGCACATCAAGTTTTGTATCTCCGTGAAACAGGTTTTCCGTAGATGTGGACGGAATAATATCAGCGTTTAGATATACAGACATTTATTACACGACCGGCTTATTCGGTGTATGTATTTGTAGTATATGCCGCAAATAGTATAACAAACTGTAATGTCACTACTTGAAAATAAGGTAAACGCGCTACGTAGAAGTTGCTATACGCGAGTGGCACCTGTTAAAGGTAATACTACCTAGATTGTGAACGACTGCGTGAATAAGAGGATGATTATTTGATAAGATATATCTTAGAATGTTATTGCCATCTTAAATTCAACATAAAAATGATGAAATTGCACATTCCATATCGCAATAGTTATTAACTTTATAATGTTTTACTTGATTATTAGTAATAATAATAACAATAATATCATAATTTATTACCCAACAACATACAGCTTATTACAACATAATGGTACCATGATAACGATTATAAAATAAGAGTACATCTGTAGTACCAATGGAAAACAATGGCAAACGAAAATGCAAAAATTTCTTAAGCAACAGAAAATTGCTCAAACAAAAGTTGCAGAAGAAGCATTGATATAATGTTAAACAAATCAAATCTGGATGCATATACATTAACACTGCTACATATTGATACAATTGCTGACTTAGCGTGGTGGCGCTTGTTAGCCACTGGAAGATAAAAAGTTAATCTATTCCTACTATTAAGCCTCGGTATGTAAACCTTCGAAAGGGGCAGTAAATCCGGAAATAGTAGATCACCATTTAAAATCTTATGTGCAAAAATGATTTAGGACGCAACACGATGATTTGCCAAAGAAATAAATGCAAAATGGTGCAAGAAAACTTGGTGTTTATGAGAATAAAAGGCTTTCAAAAATTTACGCTGTACCATCTCAACTAAATTCATATATTCATGATATCCAGGATTCCACACAATAGAACCGTTTTCTAATCTCGGCCCAGCAAATGCATTATATGCAGCGACAAGGACATTGCTACTCAAGTAGTTTAGTATTACGAAATAGAAAGCTTAGTATTTTAAGAGACTGTTGAGATATAGTTACAATATGCTTATTAAATGTTAACTTAGTATCAAAAAATATGCCAAGATCTCTGCACTCCTCACAATGCGTTAAAAGTTCACCGCCAACATTGTTCGCTTCACACTTGGCAATATTTTGCGGTAAATAGTTCTCTAGACACCAAAGATAAACAGATAATACGTCACCCTGCAAAATGTTACAATCTGCAGTGGAGTGTATGTTATTATCAATAATAATATAAACTTTATTCATAATACTAATATACAAAATTCATTATATTAATTAAGGCAAAAATAAAATACAAAAGCGCAGGATTACAGACCACCAAGGTGGTTACGCTGAGATATTCGAACCTTTTAAATGACGAAGCAAATGCTGCTTTAATTAAATCTGGGGAGTATTTAAAACCTCACCACGTACTAATTTGGACTACCTCTTAGTTATCTGTTACATGTGACGCGTAACGTTTATGCGTAGTATTTTATGGGAGAAACACAATTAAATGCTTTATTCTCAAATTACCGAAAAATCCATGCTTACATATTCTGAAAGGAAATTTAAATTAACCAGAAAATAAGCTTAATATAATAAAACAAGGGTATTTATAATAATAGATATATGTTATGATAGTATAATAATAAATAGGTCAGTAGTACTGAAACCTTTACCGCTAATTGAAAAGTTCATCTTATTTTTACGTATTCCGCCATTTTTACAAAAGGTACTCATATCGAAATCCCAAGCGAAGTCAAAATGTTCCATTATTTTACCACGAAAAGAAAACGTAGAAAAATAGCGCAATTTCAAGAATAGAGCGTAATAAAAGCACGTCGGTAATATATGAGTAACTCACCTTTTCAAGTTGAAATTGTAATCTTACCACACACGAAGAGTCGTACCAAGGTATGCGACAATCGATTTATAAAAGCTATCGTTGAAAGAATTTCCTTTAGAACTTAGTACGCCGATGTGCGGGTATTGTGTACGCGTCAGAACAATAAGTGATTCGATTTTGTTAAGGATCCATTCATTTTGCGACCGAAGATGGCGAACGGGAAGAGTATACGTCGATTCGTCAACGACTTTACATACAATGCGAAACGAATCATGCGGATCTTCGAAATTTCTCTGTCAAAGTATTCTCCGAACAAAGACAACAAAAGTGCTACAGTGCTGAAGTACTAGAGAGAAATAGAAGATCACATGTGCACAGAATAAGCTGCTATGAAGTAAAACCAGCATATTACGTCCGGTAAACAAAAATATCGGATAGTACTGAACCTTGATGCCTTCAGATGTGTACGAAATTAGATATTATAATGGATGTCTATCTCTTACATTAGATTTAGAAAGAACGATTATAAAAGCATATACAACATTTATTTAGAAAGAAAATCGAGCTTGTTCATGGTAGCAGACAAAATATATTAATGAACGCAACTACTGCGAATTACTAAACTTTTTTCCAGATGGTACTATATAAATTTATTTCTTCTCCTAGCTAAAGTAATTTATACGTAGAAAAGTGAAAAGGGGACTAATCTCACAATATCTCAACCTTTCATTTAAATAATAACGCGATAGTTTCATGCAGCTACTATGCATATTCCCAGCCCAATACACTTCAGAAAAAGACTATTGAATCAGACAATTTTATATAACTTAACTATAATTAGCACCATAACAGCAAAATTGTATTAAAAATAAGACGTTTAAATGATAAAGTGGACGAAGCAAACAGTTTAAAATGTCAAAAAGAACTCATCTGTAAGTCAATGAGAACTAATCTATCAGTTTGTTTTAAGAAATGTATACCTCAAAAATAGCATTGGATGCCATCGATCTTTGAGACCTGATTTCAAGTGTGTTTATAGATATTAGAAGGCGATTTATTCTCAAAAAACCATGAAACGTTCCTACTCGATTGTCCCAAAAGAAAGATTAAGTAGTGATTATGATCTGGAGCATGGTGTTACCTAAATCAATACGAAAACTTCATTTCATTGAGAGAACTTTGAATATAAATTAATAATTAGACATTTTAGAAGTCATGAAAAAATATTTACTAATCGCGGATAAATAAAAAAACTTATCGCAAGAAGCGCAAAATGAAAAGAGTCAATATCACAAAAGCATGCTGTTAGAACAATCCCTGAACTGAAGCAAAAACAAGAGATTTGGGATTTGTTCATAATATACAAATGACATGACCCAGTGATAAACATTTTTTATTAATTTCATGTTTGTTCACATTTTGTCCGTTTTGTGTTAGTTATCGGTTTTAATCACTTATTTATTTTGATTAATATGTGCTAAAGATGTTAAGTAAATAAAATTAATTTAACCTCATGTAACATTACTAGTATTTTTGCTTCGTAAATACCGATTTCTGAAGAATCCTGCAGTGCACCATTAGGAATGGGAAGGATTCGCATTATATGGAATCACAGGATTATATGAAATTATCTGCAGCCAGATTCGATTAATTTCATTACAAGTTTTAAAACATATACTCCATGCGATATATTTTGATAATACACTACATATAATACGTAAATATCCAATATACAAGTGAAAGCCAGATTATATGTGCTATAGAAGCTGATACTTCATAAATTGTGTGGGAAAAAGGACCACCAGTCTACCAGTGTAAATACAGGGAGAAAATACAGGCAATGGAAATAAAGTGCAAAACGCTAAAGGGGTGACACAATCATTATGGATGATATCGGCTAGAAAATTCCCTTGAACGTATGCCTATTTGGAGAAAAATTCTCCCGCAAACGTTTATAATTACTGTGCGGTAGACAACAATTTATTTATATTAGGACCGTTGATGGAGAAGTATTACAGGGGAAATATCTGTATGGGGGTGACCAAGTAATTGCGAACAATTGGAAAACGAGTTAGTAACTGTTAATCACCAGATGAAGAGTCAGCTTCTCAACACTCAGTGTAAAATTATAGTTCGATATTGTGGTATTGTGAAAGCTATACTTTGGACTGGAAAATTCTGGATTTACACACACAAATTGAAGATGATATGCGGTGAGAAGTAGTATTTTGCAGGAAACAATCAAGGGGAAAATATCGTACAGGAGGTGCACTTATATTACTGCAGAGAGCAATATACGTATCGTCAAAAATACATATTACAGTAATAAATGAACTGTTTCCGGAATTGGACTGTATCGTGATAAGGTATAAGAGAAAATTAAATAAAAGTAAGAGGAAAACAAAGTAAGAAAAAGTGAGTAACAGAAGGAAAGAGAGGAGGGGACAGAAAAGAGAAAAGCGGCATCTCGACATTTCGCTTCCGTCGTAGGAGGCTTCTTCAGGAAAAAAAAGAGGAACCAAAGTGACAAGGTGACTCGACGTGTAAACCACGCTAGAGGCGAAACCACTTTGGAGGAAGGTCACGGTAACTCGACGTGTTAATCACGCTCGAGGCGCAAACCTTCTGACGTGTACCGTTGAGTACCGGGTTTATACAGGACAGGAGCGTTACGCCTGAACGGTTAGTTGAGTGAGAGCGGGACGGGACTTGCAGGAGCGGTTTCCATATCGCGGATAGATGACATCCATCCTCCCTATCAATATTACCGATATTATTACCGTGCCACTTTAGTTCTCCTTTTTTTCTCCCGAAGAAGCCTCCTACGACGGGGGCGAAACGTCGAGAAAGATGCGATTCTGTCCTCCTTGTCTTACTCTTTTTTCATCTTCCTTCTTTTTGTTTCTGTGTTTTCCTCTTACTCTTATTTCGCTTTCTCTTATACCTTATCATGACACGCTCCAATTCCGGAAACAGTTCGTTTATTATTGACTCTGGCCGTGGAAGCCTATGTATTTATTTCATGCATATTACAGTTGAATTCCATTGTATTTCATCAGTTATGTTTAGGAGTATTTTTAAAATATACAAAATATGATATACAAAAAGAGCCGGAGTGTTTACCATTGACACAATAGAGGAAGATTAAAAAAAATCATATCTACTCTCTATTTTTATGGACAATATTTTGCGCTTGAACTAGTTGCTTCAACAGAATTAAAATACTAACAATAATTGAGAAAAATGTTCAGTTATGTTCCGCGTTAAATAATAAAAAAATTATGGTGCAGTGGTTAGTACAGCTTTACTCATTCTTGACCCAACCGCAACACTACACACTTACTTCATTACTTCTTAATCGTTTTTAATTAAGTTTTCATAATGCAGTCGTGGTTATCATTAACAGCATGTTTTAAATATAAAATATATTATATATATGTATATATGTACAACACATGGGCTGAAAAGTCCCGGGCCTAACAAAGAAAACACGGTTTTTTTGGTTCAAAATTAGCTTTATTCACCAACGTAATCTCCATCAAGAGCAAAGCAATCATTCCAGCCCCGCTCTAACATTTCAATACCACTTTTATAGAACGATTTATCTTTTGCCTCAAAATAGGCCTCAGTTTCAGCGATAGCCTTTTCATTCGTGCGAAATTTCTTACCGGCGAGCATTTTTTTGAGGTCTGCGAACAACCACTAGTCGCTGGGAGCCAAATCTGGTGAATACGGTGGATGTGGGAGCAATTCGAAGTTCAATTCATGTAGTTTTGCCATTGTTTTGATTGACTTGTGACACGGTGCGTTGTCTTGATGAAACAAAATCTTTTTCTTTGCCATATGCGGTCGCTTCTTTGCAATTTCGGCCTTCAAACGCTCTAATAACGCTATATAATATTCACTGTTGATGGTATTTCCTTTCTCAAGATAGTCGATGAATATTACACCACGCACATCCCAAAATACCGAGGCCATAACCTTTCCAGAGGATTGTTGTGCTTTCGGGCGCTTTGGACGAGGTTCACTAGTTGCTGTCCACTCAGGTGACGATCGTTTTGATTCCAGAGTGAAGTGATGGATCCATGTTTCATCCACTGTCACATATCGACGCAAAAATTCCGGTTTGTTACGTTTAAACATGGCCAAAAACTGCTCAGAATCATCAACACGTTCTTGTTTTTGGTCAACAGTGAGCAAACGCGGCACCCACTTTGAACAGAGCTTTCTCATAGTCAAATGGTCATGCAATATAAAGCCAATACGTTCATTTGATGTCTATGGTATCGTTCATCGTTCGTAAGCTTTACGTTAGTTTATTACTGTATAACTTGCACCATGACGATGCAATTTGTAATGCATCTTCTTAGGTACTAAAGGCAACTTACGTAAAGATAGACCTAGAAATGGGTGATGTTCGTTGATTTCACATTTCATATTGATTTGCCGTACTTCGATTAATAATTACTTCGATTGGCTGTACCGAACTGAGTAAGTGAAGTTTGGAAGATTGCGGTATGTAGCGCTCACAACAAAGGTGATAGCATTTGGCATTTGATACTGCAGTTTTGTGTTTATTACTTACTTTTAGCACTTGATCTTTTGTCCCCAATTTCACTTGAGTTGTTATCAAATATATAACTGTTCTTCCACAAATATATTACGATTTTGGAAGAAAATAATCTTTGTGCTGGAATGTATTAAAAATCTGAATCTTTCTTAAAATGCTATTACAAAACGTGACGTGTGACGCTGTTGGGAAAACAATTAACGGCGTTTCACCCTTTACAGGGACGGGGTGTAGTAACAAGGTCATGACACTTCACGCACACTATTAGGGCTTCTCACATTATGACAAGCTAAAATAGCTTATGACCCCGTTGGGCCGGTTACTACCAAAAAACAATAGGCTTGATTCTTTGTGCATATTTGAGAATTTATTAGTTGTGTATTAACTCTTTAATATTTCCAGAATTTATCTTTTAATTAGAATCTCTCCAATGCTCATTCCTTCTATTAAATTTTGACAGTTTCATTTTTATTTAAACCTTCCAAGGCTTTTGGTTTTTGTAGTTCGTGCTTCGGCAACATGATAGAAGTCTTTACCTGTACTCTGCTAAAAGAGAGCCAAGTTTGTTTGTCATTTAATTATTATTTCGTATTTACCTGTCCAAAGGACGTGCAAGCACTAGTTTTAAGTAACATACAAATAGTTTATACCGAATACTATCAAAACATCTAGCATATACACCTATCATTGCTACTAAAACTGTTCAGGAAACGTGCTACAATAAAGAAATATACGCTTAAATGCATTATGGAGTGCAGAAACGAACGTGTTGCCTCTCCAGTACGTCATGTATGTATCTAGTCAGACGTACTGATCTGTATACTAGTATCAGAAGTAAATATTTAGCTTTCGATAAATGCTGGAATGTAGAGAAAGATAAGGTTAGGTTTGATATACCTAATACATTATTCCCTTTGGTTGTAAATTTCACTTGGTTCAGAAAAGTAGATATATCAACTCGTTCAGTCGTTACTCTCACTTAGCAAACGTCATAGATAGATAGCATAAGAGCAATTTCCACCAAATGTACCGGCACACAAATACTCGTGCTACATATTTTACATTGGGTAAATCTCCGACTTGTCGATATTTATCTTGGATTTATTTTGCAGCCAAATAGAAAACGCCATCAGCTGCGTTTAAATCACCGGATCAGCTTTGAAGAAAATGCGACGGGACGGTAATAAGGCGATCGCAGATTTATCGCCGATATGGTTAAATGGATAACTGAGACGTAATAATTTGTTACGTCTAGGCGAACACAGATCCGTGTTTGGACGGCATATAAGAAATAGACGGATTCAGCGGTAGCCAACGAAACTAATTAATCATTCTAGATTATCTTGTATTATGCCCCCACGAATAAGATTGGTTACGATAACGCTGCACCTAATATCGGTGCACACAGAGAAGCGCGCAGAACAGTAAATGAAATTAAAGTTGAGAGCAACCGCAGCAGTCGGTAATCCGTTTTTCTTTTCACCTGGAATAGATTTTACGATAAGATCATGCTTAACTAGACGTAGTTCCAGTTTCATAGTATTTGGTTAACCATCAATATCGAATTGAAAAATATTTTTCCATCTACAAGCGCTGACCTTCAACAGCAGATATTCTTTATGAAAATTTCTGATTTTTATAATCCTTGCTCATAGTGTAAACCCTGTATCAAGAAAGAGAAGTAACTAATGCAATTAACAACTAATAAAAGTATGACGAATATACTATCAAATTTAGAATCTAGAATGTAGACTACATTACACCGCCCATCGTAGTGCCTGTAAAATACGAACTGATTTAGGATATCCCTGATGTGCTTGTTCCAAAATAACAGGCATTTTTTCCTAGCAATTCTAGTTTTTGAGAAACACAAGGGTGAAATTTATTACTCATACGGATAAATAGCAAAATCGAAATAATGAACTCAATATTTAGGTGACCTAAATTGTTTGCTTTTACCTGAAAATAGTATTATAATATAATTATAATTCTCAGTATTTCCCATTACTGGAAAAATCTAACTGTCTAACCCAACTCAACCCTAATCTAGACTACTTCATTTACGTCTAACATTGGGTTACCCGTATCTCTGTCTGCATCCCACTTTTCAGTTTACTATTGTGCTTTCGTGTGATAACTGTGTCAGTGTGTACTAAATATTTGCTTTAAACTGTTGCATGAATATTAAAAATTCCACATAAAAACAATGGCTTCTACAAGCAGACGAAATTGTGTAGGCCACCGAGATGTTTGCTGCTACATTTGTGGTGAATACATTTTAGAGGAAAGTAGAAAATCCATAACTCCCTTTATAAAAAGGGCATATTTGGTGTATTTTGGCGTCCAGTTAGGAGACCAGGATAAATCTTGAGCACCACATTTTGTATGCAAAACATGTGTAGAACATTTGCGACAGTGGAGAAACGGAAAGAGAGAGAGCATAGAATATCGTGATGACTGCTATTTTTGCTGAGACCTCTTTTTCATTCTGAAGAAATACCTACTCCAACGTTCAGTAACTTACCTATGCTTCCGGAAGATGACTCAGATACCTCGTCTAACGAGGTGCACTTCCAGAAAAGTGAAGGTAATAGTGATTTTGAAGGACCACCATCAGCCAAGGCTTTAGCCAAGAAGAGCTTAATGTCATTGTCATTGTCAGAGATCTTGCTTCCAAATTAAAGGAAAAGAACTTCCTGCACCCAGGTAGTAATATTACATTTTATCGTATCAGAGAGAAAGGTCTGCTGCCGTATTTCTCTAAAGGAAACAACTTAGTGTTGTGTAATGATACAAGGGGTCTCTTGAAGAAAATGGAGTTAAATTAATACACGCCAAGTGAATGGGATCTTATTATAGACAGTTCATCTCGAAGTTTAGAATGTGTACTTTTGCACGATGGTAATAAACATGTTTCTATACCTATTGGACATTCCACCACTGTGAAAGAGAAATGCGAAACAATACCATTGGTCCTGAAAAATATCAAGTAGGAAGAGCATCAGTGGGCGATATGTGTCGATCTAAAAATGGTAAATTTTCTCTTTAGACAACAAAGTGGTTACGCAAAATATCCTTGTTTTTATGTCTTTGAAACAGCAGAGCTAAGGCCCAGCACGGGGTTAGTAGAAACTAGCCTTTAAAAAATGTTTTCATTCAAGAAGAATACAACATTCTTAACTAACCGTTGGTTGACAGAAACAAAATCATCTTTCCACCACTGCATATCAAGCTAGGACTTATCAGACAATTTGTTAAGCCTTTACCTCGAAATGTGTTTTGAGTATTTGAAACAAAACCTTCCAAGGTTTAGCGCAGAAAAACTGAAGGCAGAAATTTTTTAAGGTTTCCAGATAAGGCAACTTTTAAATTACCGGCAGTTCACGGAATCAATGAGCGAGCGTGAGTTTAATGCCTGGTGCTCTTTAGCTGAAGTGGTTAAAAGTTTTCTTGGAAATCATAAAACAGAAATTTTCACAAGCTCGGATGTAACATGAGCATCAAGATTTATTACCTTCACAGCCACCTAGATCGTTTTCCAGAAAACCCAAATAGGACCACAGCGACTTCCACTTCGACTCAGCGGAGGCTATCAAAACGAAAGCGTCCAGAAGAAGATGAGCGGGATTTCATTACATATTTTTAATGTAAATTCTGTTGGTTTTTAAATCATGAAATTGTTTAAATCTAATAGGAAAGACAAATTATATACAACAAATAGTATAATTTGCTCCTTTCTCATCGTCAGCGTTGTTATTTACTCGTGCGTGATGTATCGCACTGTATCTAATTTTTTTAAATCCGTAGTGATGATCCACAATTGTAAGTTCGTTAAGCAGATAGTTATTGGACTTTAGGTCTTGCATGCAACATACCAATTTTACTAATATTAAAACTATTAGTTTATTTAACATGAATGTCTACATATAAATTATTTTTTATAGATATACCTTTTATAATTTAGCTTTATATCACGTTTTAAATAATAAAACAAAATATTTAAAAGAAATTCTTTTATTAGTATTTATATTTACAAAAATATGTTAAATGAATGCGGTATAAAATTCTACTTTAAACCAAATACATTTTTAACCTTTGAAACTAAAGAAGATTGGATAATTATTAATGCTTCGCAAACTTGTAAAATTGCTGTGGAATAGTGATATACCTAAAAAAGAAAGAAATAAGTCTTTAACTAAAATTGCTTTGTCTATTATATATTTAATATTAGGCCACCAAACACCATATATCATATACCACGACTTTCAACACTCTTTTTATCTGAGGTTGAAGCAGAGTATTAATAGTCAATATGTATGATTACACCATTTAGAGTTATGCCAACAGACCCTTAGCTGTATAAATATATTCATATGAAACTTGTGCTAATTTTTGCTAATCAAGCAAAGTAGGCTTTTCGGATTTGATCTTAGGATTAGTCTAGTATATTACGTAGAGTCAGACCTGCATGATGCAAGTTCAACTGAAGTAGCGTAATTAACAGTTGATCTATTTTTGGTATATTTACTGTGGTCCATTCTAGATCATGTATTGAAGTTAAGCAAATGAGCAGAGATTTTAATAATAATTGTAATGAATTTTAAAATTTTACTTAACGAAACAACACAATGCTGCTTATAGTCGCAAAACAGCATAGTAAGCAAAAGGAATTGACAGGGTAGATTAGTTTTACCACGTGCCTTTGTTTTATTTGGAAAACTATCAGTGTCACCATAATACTGACGTCACACTTGCCTACTAGGAAAATAATGTTCTACAATCGTGCTGCATGATTATCAGCTGATCCGGTTGTAATCATGCAGCGCTTGCGTATCAGACAAACAATTTTAATTTGTTATCTTCAGCTACGATTAAAAATTAAATTTTTTGTTTTAAATTCTGGTTCATTACTGATTAGTGCTTCTATATGTTCTACGTTGTTTGTTCTAATACTATGTTATTAAACAACCAAGAGAGATTAAAATAAATCCCTTGTTTTGTGTGGTTCGCTCTCACACACAGATAGTTTTTTATATTCGCAACCACTGAAACCAGAAAAATTTACGTAAGCAGATATTTCAAGAAATTTAAAAACTCACATATTCTTTGTGTTGTATAATATGCGATTAATGTTAAAGGCGTGTTACAGATTCTTTCCCGACACAGTACAAAATTTATCCGCAAAGGTATTCGAAAGTACAACATCAAAGAAACGAAATTAAAAAAAAGTTGTAATTTTTCGAGACACAATGGGTCAGCCGCAACATTCTTCGTAGGATGAATTTTTTACAAAGCCGCTTAATAAAATTCTTTCCGTTGTTTTCCCGTCGGTCCGATTAAATCGGAACACCCTGCCAAAAATTAGAGTACGCGAACTAACAGGATGACGTAAACACGAAAAGCGCTCACTATATATGAACAAGCCGAATACGCTTTCCTTTCAGACTACATGGGATAATATAAAAGACGTGACGTAAAAGTAAGAAAGTTTTAAAGTAGATCACGGCTACAGGAGAACAACCAGTTCCGTCTACGGTCTAGTTAATGTGAGATTGAAACAAGCATACACAAATCTAGTAATTTTCTCTTTTGTTTCAGCGTCGAGCACTCTTGATGGTAGTATACAGCATTCATCCTTCGGATACAGTAATGTGCTTATAAACGTAGAAGTTGAATTGCCTCAAACTTTATGTTTGTAAACTAAATATGCATTCGTATTCGCATTGATGTAAAGCATCGGCAGCCATAACTTGTTTATTAAACTTACTTAACACTTGCATTTACCGAGGAAAGTTTATCTTTTGGAATAGCTCGTTTAGCCTACCGGTTTAACGCATAAGTTGATAAAGTGGTAAATACTTATATAAATTGTTTCATGTTTTACCTGTAAGATTAAAATCATATCATTTTGAACAGTATGGTACAGTATCAACTGAGTCGTCTTAATAGCAAAGTGAGAATACAGTTCACTAAAAAAATACCAAATTGTTTAGAAATCAAACTGTCCAAGAGCTTCAAAATGAACAATTATTTTCCGATATGTTTATCAAGGCAATTCACATTAATTTTTCTAGCAGGCACTTTGTGTATTTACAGCAAAATTTTAGAGACGCTGGTTGACTTATTTCGTTTACATTAAACGGTAATTTAGCAATAATTAACATTGATATAATATGATGATACTACGCCGTAGATATACATATGTCTACAGCGTATTCGTTGTAGTTATGCTTGGAACTTTCAAAAGGGTTTTATGCAATAAATTGGAATTAAAGTTGCATGAAATGAAGTTACGTCATGTAAAAAACTAATGCAAGCGTTCAGGAAACTTCTTCTTTGTGTTTGAAACTGACAGTGGAATAGAATTTTAAGATATGTTTCACTTACATGTTACGCAAATTACAGATGAAAGTAATCCACATATATTCAGTAGCTTAGAAAATCGCCAAGAAAAATATCGAGAAATATGTGCACTGGATGGTAATAATATAGATCAAGATTGCTGGAAATTGCTGAATATATGTTACGCAAATTTTCAATATCTGTGGATCGAAACACAATCGTTCACGATATAGATACTCATCAGTGGGGGATATAAGCCAATACAAAAGTTAATTTAGAACATTTTAAAGCATTCAGGAACTGGATATTGCGGTTTAAACTAAGAAATCGAATAGTGTCTAGGAAGACAACCAACAATTTGCAAAACGATAATATAACCAAGGCACGAAATTAGAAACCGTTGGCAAAGATTTCTTGGTACTTGTGAAGCTGTGCGTCGAAATCTATGGTGTACATAATACTTCTAAGAGGGTTACCTTTTAATTTTTGCATATAGCTGTAATAAAACAGTAGATGGCTTTTAAAGACTTTTTCGAAATATTCTCCACGAAGATTAGCACTATCGCATGCGCTCGCACCAACTCTCGAATTACTCGTTTTTTGATATAGTCAAAATTATGTTTTTGAAGACATAGACTGCTCCTTCTGACAACTAGAAGTTTTAACCACGCAGTCCGTTCTCGATTTTCGGAAATGTAAAGAAATTGTTGCGACTTAGGTCCGTGCTGTACAAAGAATGATCAACGTTTTGTTGCGTTGAAAATTGATTTGTCGTATATGCTATGTGCGAACTTGCATTTGGTGGAGGATTATTCGTCGTTCGGGGTTGATTTTTGGAAACTCAGTGATAATTTGCGGCAAACAATGGTTGTATACCATTTGACAGTAACAGTTTTTTATCTTGTGTAGGAATTGTTGCTGTATAAGCTGCTTTCGAGACAAATATCGCGACCATTTTTATGGAGACTCTTTGAGAACGGCCTTTAAGAAATGTTTTAGTTCAAGGAGTACAGAACGTTCTTAACTAAGCATTGGTTGACAGAAAAAAAATCATCTTTCCACCACTGCATATCAATCTGGGGCAATTTGTTAAGGCATTACCTCGAAATGGAACATTCAAACAGACGACTGGCGTTTATTGTCTATCTTGTATGAGTAAATCCACGATCTATCACAGCCGACGATGTTGTACACCGTTTGGAGCTACGGGTTTCCGAGTTTGAAGAGGTGTAGACTTTTGTGATACCAGTTCACCCTGGCTGTTTTCTGTTCTTTAGTCAACAGATGCGATATGCAAACTAACGGGAAACTAATCTTTTTACACCTAATTCTTCATGCAAAATTCCCAATGATCCCTCAATCTCGAGATATGTCATATGTCAATCTTCGTTGATAATCTTACGCAGAGCATGGAGTGACTTCCGGACTTATCCGTCCTCATTGTTGTTAACGGAAATTGTTCACTGATGTGGTGCTTCAGTGCCGAAAACAGAAATCAACTCGGCGAGGCATTCTTATTGAAATAATTGTCTTCGAAAGTTATAAAAAATTATTTTTCTCAGTTTTCAGCTAACTTGTCAACTTTAACAGTTCGTTGTAGCTACAGCACTGCAGTACTGAAACTTTAGATTTACGTTAACTAAAGATGGAGGTAAAGTTTTCGTACTGACAATTGATTAGTGGCGCTCTCGCTGCCCCAGTATGCAAAACTTAAAAGACATCCCTCATAACACAGTTGAAAATGAATGTTTAGGTCTATATTCTGGTCGCGCTCTGACCTTTCAGAGAGGCAAACTAGGTGAACGTGTTGTACAATCTGTAACATCTTCAACACCTGCAGAGTTATACTGTACTGGCTATAATATTGGTTGCAGTTAAACCTATATCACACTCCTAGTATACAAGGGAATAGAAGAGATATTTGGCCCACGAGCTCGCAAAAATTTATTCCGGGTGGTTTATATTATAATATATTTCAAATTCTGAAACCATAACATTTATTAGACATTAAGTATTAAGGTTGAGGTTTCCACATCGCGCAAATTAACCACTGAATCATTTGCAAAATGGTTTGGGGATATATTTTTGCACCAAAAGTGTAAGACGCTACTCGACTGTTGGAAACTACCTAGTCTCCTGGCAAATTGCAAACATACATACATGCTGATAAACCTCCACATATTCTAACTAGTCAAAACAAACGACTTATATGCATCAACCGCTGGTTGTATCGAAAGCATTCGTAAAAACGTTTTCCGAACAAATTTTCCCAGGTAATATGGATATTGATTTACACAAACAGAATAGGATTGCAATCTTTAGTTTACGTTTTACCTCTCTACCTAAAGTAATATAATTTATTTTTATTCCCATGATATGAGTGATTACATGGAAACTAAATCAGATCGTTCCGTTCATTGAGGCAAATATATTTATCTGATTATGGTGAAGGAATCTTACCTCTACATATAAAGGGTATTTTTTATAGAGGTATAGAACTTTGAAATGGAATAAAACAAAGATGAATGTTTTAAATTGACATGAAATTTACTTTATTCGAAAGATAATCTTCTGGCATTATAATTTAAACATGACTTCTGGCATATGACCGCCACGGCTGGCTCGGACGTAGTCTAGTCTGGAGGTCCAATTTTCGATGACTTTCTCCAACATTTGCGGCAATAACGCGGCGAATGTTGTCCTCCAAGTGGTCAATCGTATCGGGCTTATTGGCGTAGACTAGCAACTTCACATATTCCCACCGTAAATATAGTCAAGCGGCGTTAAATCGCACGATCTTGGAGGCCAATTGACGAGTCCGAAATATGAAACAATGCGGTCGCCAAACGCTTTCTTCAATAAATCAATTGTGGCACGAGCTGTGTGACATGTTGCGCCGTCTTGTTGAAACCACAGCTCCTGCACATCATGGTTCTTCCATTGATGAACGAAAAAGTCAGTAATCACGGCTCTATAGCAGTCACCATTGACTGTAACGTTCTGACCAGCATCGTGTTTATAGAAGTACGGGCCAATGATTCCACCAGCCCATAAACCACACCAAACAGTCAGTTTTTCAGGATGTAACGGTGACTCAACATACACTTGAGAATTATCATCACTACAAATACGGCAGTTTTGTTTATTGACCTATCCATTCAAACAAAAGTGAGCTTCATCGCTAAATAAAATTCGCTTATGAAAATCGGGATCAACGGCAATCTTGTTTTTTCACCATTCACCGAATCTACGCCTTGCTAGGTGATGATGTGGCTTCAATTCTTTCAAGAGTTGGATTTTGTAAGCACGCAAACCAAGATCTTTCCGAAAAATCTTCCATAAAGTCGATGTACACATATCCAATTCCTGTGCACGATGGCGGATAGACTGATTCGGGTCTTCCTCTATGCTACGCTCTACAGCAGCAATGACTTCTTCTGTACGCACTGTACGACGTCTCCGCGGATGCGTTTTATCATTCAGAGTAAACGTGGTGCGAAAATGTTCCGTAGTTAATCGAATTAATTGCTCTGATGGACAATTATGTTGACCGTAAAATGGACGAAATGTATTTCAAACAGAACCATTATTTTCAAAATAAATCTGCACAATTTGGAAGCGTTGTTCAGGCGTCATTCTATTCATGTTGAAATACCAAACCCAACTAAACAGCTGACAAAATGGCCGCCAGCTAAAAAAGTGTTGCCGACTTAAAGTTTTATACCTCTATAAAAACACCCTTTATGATTGCTTGTAACACTGGTAGTTACTTTATTCAGAATATATTCAATGGTTACCGTTAATAGTTTCAAACTGTGTAAAATCTAGTGTGCAGATTTCCAAGCGCCTTTCTTAAAAATTCACTGATTTATTGTCAAGTGTAATATTAGTTTATTATCAGACAGAATAAAACTGTTTAAATAACCCAAAGGTTTTATTTACTGTAGAAACTGTTAGTTTTTTAACTAGTGTTATAATAATTTGGACAATAAGGAAAAGTATATGTCTTTTTGCTTTATTACGGTTAGTGGTTCTCCATCATTATTTTAAGAGTGGTGTTTCTGTACTTTGCTCCTGAATAGAGCAAAAGACACTACCATTGTAATGGATAACTCTCCGTATAATTCAGGGCAGCTCAGCAAGCTTCCTACAAAAGAATTGCAGTAATAAGGTCATTAGAGAACATTTGGCAGCAAATGATCTGTATTGCGGACACTACTATATGTAAATGCAGTTACTAAACATAATAAACACGGAGATGAATGTTAAGGAATATTATGTGGAATTGAAAGCCGGAACAACAGGTCATATACCGGTACGTTTGCCGCCATATTACTGCGTCTCCAATCCGATAGAGCTGATAAATACTAACTAATAAATATAATAAAGCAAACAAATTAAATTTAGCCAAAGCACCAAAATGGAATGATTATGTTATCGAAAAGAAATGCCGAAATGCCAACAAAGTTGGGCTTCTAATTACCTTGCTGCTTATAAAATGATTCGTATAAAAAGAATGACGTGCAATACGATTCTAGCACAGAAAGGAAAACTTAGTATACCCCTGTACGTATATATGCAGAGGTATTTGCAAGCAAATAAGTGACATCATCTTTGCTGTTATTCCCACGGAAATGTTATAGAAGCATAAAAGTTAATTTTCTTCTGTTATTTGTAAAGTACTACATCATTGTAATGTGGTGAGAATCTAAATCTCCATCAATATAATGTTAAACCAGTGAAACGTCTCAAAGGATAAAGCTCTAAGCAGACATAGATATGCAATGCATAGAGGCTGACATTAGATTCATACCACTATATTTCTCACCATTTCACAAAGCTTTGAAAATGGGTAAACAATATACACCAGCTGTGTTTACACGTACATATTGCAAATGTGGTGAAGTTTCACGCAAAAGCTTATCGAAACCCGCTTGGTCTCGGGTAACAAATCTAAATCTAAAACAAACAAGTAAGAAAAAGTGTCCTGAAAAGGATTTATCCTTATTCGTTGGAGAACAAGTAGAATCCGAAGGACGTCAAATAGGATCAAGTATGTATCGGAGCATGGATGGAACGAATGCAATTCACATGTGCAGTACATTTTGTCATGACGAAGGGAAGAGCCACAGACGTTCCTAAAACTTTTTCTATATGAGCCTCTTCATTCCTTATTTATTCTGTCGTAAAAATATATGTCGTACATATGTGTATAGTACATATATATATATATAGATGTGTTTTGTAGTTTCTGAATCGCGAAACAGACAAGTATAGAAGAAAGAATGAAACGACTTTCCAGCGAAAACGACTTAAATTGAATTTTTCTATCATTTGATGTTTGAGGAAAATTGGACATCAAAGCCACGTTTATATTTAAATCGGGCATGTCGATCTGTTTTCAGGACGTCGAAAAGGGCAAATTGATTTTACATTACGCAGTCTTAGTCTCCAAAAGGATATTGAATTTAATATTGAATTAAATTAAAAGGAGAGTTCTTCAAATAGAAGCTTTTTTTAATCAGCAAGTTTGAACTTTGTATCAAAAGTATATCAAAATGGGAATTTATTTATATAACGCCACAAGAGCAATTTATAATAGTTTCTAATAAAAATTATGCAGGTTACAAAAAGAATATGTGTTAGTAGGTATATTTATGCAAATCTCTAAGACGGGCAAGTTAGAGTGAAGAGTATATCCGCGTCGTTTTCTAGTTCCAAAGTGATCTCATTACATCTTGCGTTTTCGTTTCACACATCTAGTCTTATACAATACAAATATGTCAAAAAAAACAAACACAAAGGAAACAGAAACTAGCAATGAGGAAGGGGACGTGACAATTAACGAATTATATAAGAAAATTAACAGAAATGCGGAAATCTATAGAATATATGTCGGCAAAATTTGAGGAAAGAATGAGGAAATTTTAAAAACTACAGAAAGGAAACGAAAGAAAGAATAAAAAATTAAAGTATAGGGTGCAGAACCCAGAAGATACACTTGAAAGAACGAAAAGAGAAAAAGTAAGAGAGAATATTATAATCAACGATATAGAAAAGCAAGACAAATGAAGTGACGAAGTAAATAATAAAACAATTGAATACCAACATAGATCATATGAAAAAAATTGAAATATTGAAAATAGCCCAATTATATAGTTGAATTGGACACTAAAGTGATAAAGCTAAAGATACTTAAGGGTAGAAAATTCATAGAAGCTTAACCACAAAAGAATATTAATTGAAAAAGAAAAATAACGAAACGTTTATAAACAAGCCGCCAATCAAAAAGTTGTTTCAATGTCAAGAATTAGTACCAAACGTGACCTAGAAGGACAACTGATACCGCTCCAAACCATTATCCCATATACTATGTACCGCCCTGAAATGCTCCATTGATTGAGCCTTTCTCCTGGACTTCGATGCACCCTTATCCCACCGTCATGTTGTCATAAAGAAAATTGGGATTCATAACCAAACACTACAGAATTCCATTTATGTCGCCACCGTCATCGTTTCCTGTATCAGTTTAACACGTGTATATTCGAGTGTTAGCGGCAGTCACACTAAAGACCGATAGCTGTAGAACCCCGTGCGCACTGTTCATTCGCAAATGGTCCGCATTTATTTACGATCGATGGCGTTTCACTACATTTGCGTTAAAATTGTTACCGACTCAAACCTTGATTTGCATTCCATACATTCTAACACCATAAAAAAGTGAAGTGACTACGATTAACTCTACGGTCAATTTCTCGGAAAGAAACCCAATAATCCATCCGCGTTCGAAGGGGGCTCACTGTTTATAGCATGCACGCTGCCGTCTGCGAGGCATCACTTACGACTACTTCAGACAGGCTGTATGCATTTCACGCATTTTTGCACATTTGCAGTGCTATTATCGGTTTGGAACACCTGTCCCCGGAAAAACACATAAATTTCAGGAAATTAACTAAGTTGGCGTAATGTGATGTAACGTCGTTTAACGTAGCCTTCAGAAATGTACTTGTAAAAGAAATCTTCAAACATTTTACAGGTGATGTAATTTTAATTATAGAAAATGTAGTAATTATTAAACATTAATAAGGATTATTAATAGCAATACTTTATATTTGCAATAACATAAAGGTTTTTAAAAATGGGTATACGGAATAAACAGAATGGGATAATGAAAAAATAAATAAAATCGTGCATGTACATATATGTGTATACCAGCCTGATCAATAAAAACTATATACAAATAATCGAAAGGGTATAAAAAAAACACTATCAAAACCTAATTGACAAACGAAAAGCCTTAGGTTGTACCAAACTGTAATCAACGTTTGATCAAGATACTACCAATATAGACGATCTAATATTGCAGGCGTGCACTACGCCACTGATCATTGTAGATGATTTTCAACTTATGTATACATCCAATTATAGTAATTTCGCTTCTTGTACTTCAAATATATTGAACAAATTATACAATCTTAAAAGGGCTAAAGGAGATGGCTAAAGAGAGGAATGAGAGAGATGGTTAAGGCATTGTATTAAAATAACAAGAAGAAAGTCAGAAACTCCAACGCAAAATCAGCTGAATTCGAAACACAAATTGGATTAAATCACGGATACATATTAAGTCCACTGTTATTCTCTATACTAATAAATGACGCTATTAAACAACCCAAACAAAAAGGAAAAAGTGTGAAAGTAGAAAACTTGGAAATTAATGCAATTAATGTACAGAAACTAGTGTTTGCAGATGATATGGTATTGATAGCAGATTCAGAAAAGAAATTACAGCAAAACTTGAAGATATCCCAAGAAGAATTAAAAAGGGTCAACATGGAGATAATCACGAAGGAAACAAACACAATGATAATAGCAGAAGAAGAAAAAAAACATAACATCAGAATCGAAGGATCAGCCTTGCAACAAGTTAAACGATACAATTACTTAGGAACAATCATTGAAGACAACGGAAGAATAGAGAAAGAAATTAATGAGAGAATAGGGAAACCCGCAAAAATATATAATACATCAAGAAATATATTTTTAGGTAAAAAGGAAATACCAAAACAAATAAAGACAGAAGTGTGTAAAAGAGTAGTCATACCAGCACTAACACCGCGTCATGGACAACCACAAATAGAATCAAAAGCAAAGTCACAGCCATGGAAATTAGAAAATAAAACGAGAACAAGTGGAGACAAAATCGGAAACACGATAATCACTAGTAGTCTAAATATCAAACCAATAGAAATAATCATAGAGGAGAGACATCTGGGATGGCTTAGGCATATACACAGAATGGAAGAAGATCGGATAACAAAGAAGATCTTCGAAGTCAAAACAGGGGGCAAAAAACAGAAGGGATAAATCCCGAAACACCTGGAAAGGACACACGTATAGAACATAAAAAAGAAGTATACATTAGATACATCGATCTTGCTTGTGAAGACTTTTACTTGAAAATTTATGGATTAAAACAAATCATTATTACCATGCTTGCTTCACACAAACTGATATGCGGAACATTAAATTAAAGTACAAGCTGAAAGACTAAAAATTTCGACCTAAATAAGTTAATTTTAACCTCGAGTTTTTTGTTTGACGAAGATTTAGGTCGTTGTATTAAAGAAAACGATAAATTATTTGGGAGTAAGGATATAAAAGAATCTACAGTGGAAAGCACACACCAACGCACTCACAAAACAGAACACAACGGTAACTGGTATAGCAAAAACTAAACCTACTAAAGAAACTTATATATAATGCGCTATTCATGTTTAAATTAAATCTAAAGAAATTACAGAGACAGCAGAACAAAATCTTAGAAATTCTATACTCCCTAGACATACGAACACTAGCAGAAGCTTTATATAAAAACCCAAGGAATTGGCAAACCCACTAATACTTTATAAAATTGAAAAACGTCTTCTCAAAACTAAATTAAACGGACAATAAATAAAGATGTAGATAACTATGTCATAACATTACACAAACGCTAATAACGAAAGCAGTAAATATACACAACAAATTACCCGATAAAGTTAGACAGCTCAAATACGAAACACAAAAAGAAAGCAAAATACATGACTGGGCATGAGGTGAAAGTGCACCAGCAGCATACATTCAAACAAAGAGCAGTTGGAGCTGCCAACACCATCAGATCGGAATGGACCGTAAACGTGTACACGTTAAGCCAAAAAAAGGAAGACAAGCACTTATGCCGCATGGGGCTGCCGGCTCAATGGTGGCATAGTGCCTAGTGTGCTTGGCTATCAGTCTAACCGTTTCGGATTTTAATCCTTGGTCTATTTTTGAGGATTATGGTTTTTCTGTGGTTTTTCTCACTCCATAATGAACTTCATTTCTGTCAAAGGTATTACATAATTAGATTTCGTAAGTGTAACAAATTGTTACATTATGATATATTTAAATTCGCAATTCTTTTAAGTTAAATGAGAGCTGACAAATGTTATGCAAATGAGTACCAAGAATATTTCCTGGGCAGTCTTTAACTCTTTTAACATTGCAACCATTTCTATCGGAAAATACTTCTGTATTGGAAAGTAAATAACGAAGCTGCTTTTTCAGGGAAATATTTCTTTAATCCATCACAATGAGTTTCTATTTAAGATGTACGTCCTTTATTCAAAATTGTGAAATAAACTTACCAAGTATCATGTATTTGAGATTTTTAATTATTTATTCTTTATTTAGAAAGAGGAAAATATAGTATTTTTCTACTCCTTGACTCCTCCAACTTGTTTCTATGCACGTTTAGTGCATTTTATTAGTAAGAAATATGATTAGTATTTTATGAGAATTACTGCAAGAATATAAGCAGCGTAAGTAATAAATATATACATTCTTTAATCTTTGAATAAGGTTATGCGATGATAATAGTTTCACAGAAGATAGGTTTACAAGAAATATAATCTTTTAGAATACATTTTAACATAAAGTAAGCTCTTAAGATATTGTTCCATTACCATTTTCCCTAATGTTAACACTCATTTTTCCATTATATTAAAATCCAATTGTTTTAATAGTAACCAATTAATTAATTACTCCAGTGCTACCTTCATTTTGTCTCTTGGTTCACTGCTATTTCAAGAAATACGTGGCGAATATGTGATTTGTAAAATAAAACAAAAAAACTTTTAAATTTACTGAATGGCGGAATAATTGCTAATCTCACGTATCTAGGTGTCTAGATCTTAAATTTAATTGAATGTAAATGCCGGTAGGGTTGTGTTTGCTATTATAATACATGTTTCATTAGTTTTAGATCACATCAGTGCTCTTGTAATTAAAACTGAAGCTTTCGCCTAAAACAAAAAGGAATAGGTGTGGAAGGAGAGCTACAATTATAACCTTAATAAATAGTCCTTCATATAGCGGAACAGCATCTACTTTCAAATGAGTTTGTTCACATAACGGCATCACAAATCTAGCAAGGCAAAAGAAGGAAGTACTATACTCTCAAAAGTGTCTATAGAATACATTAATTCAGGACGTCACTCGTATAAGATAAATTACCACCTATTTTAGTTATTACTAAGTTATCTAAGTAAATATACACAATAGCATTCGACTTCTAAATAGTTGTATAGAAACTAATCTTCCCACCCGGCATTACATGCGAAAGAAGCGCGGACACTTTTTTCGAAGTTTAACGATTTGTAATATTCAAAATAAGGACATAAATCTGTGTCAGCGCATAGTATTAGCCTTAGTGCGAAGAAAATTTCGAGAAAAGGAGGATGTAAAAGTATCCGCCTTCATCACTAACTGTTAAATTAGGACAGAGAGCGTGATAAACAATTAACGAACAAGTCGGCAAACAGATATATACTTCAGTGTGGAAAACAAAGATTTATTTGTGTGCAGGTAATAAATTCTTGGAATAGTAAACTTCTGTTGAGGGAGCAAATGGATTTTCCGGGATATACGTATATATACCTACATCTCAAGTTTGAAATTTAATTCAGACGTACTGTTACATTGTTACAAAGTTTAACATGCTACAAAGGCTTTCCGGTATAGAGGAGCCTTTAGACAGAGATGAATTAAAAATCCTTGTTAAAAGGATTTAATAGGAAATGTTATAAATCCCAAAAGTACGTTACAACCTGGGTTAAATGTCTTAGCGCAGATATATATAGTACTAAATATAAAAAAAAACTTTAGTGAAAATATTACAAATATTCATCTCTATAAAGACAAGAAAACAATATAAAGCAAAAACTATTGTTCTGTTTACGAAATTTGTAGCATACACAGGTGTGTTTATACGCGAAATTATCGCTCAATAACAAGTGTAATTTAAAAATTATTACTTTTTCCTTTCTGAAATTGCGAGGGTTCCTCTTTCGTTTCTCATATTAGAAGAATAACGTGTATAAGAAGATCAACAAAATACTGGGGGCCCCGAAAGTCATTTTCAATTTATTTTTCAATGCGTGAACACAATTGTTGAGTGGGGAATCGTAGTATGCCAATCGATCGAATGGAAATTTAGCCTCTATGGAGCGTTTTACGGGAGTGAAGCATGCGGGCTGTGTTTTAAACAACAATAATTCTGACACTACTACACGGCGAAACTTTTCTAATCACTATCATTAGATGAAAAACGTGTACTCAACTCATCAAAAAATGGGTACAAAATTTCTAGGAGATCGGTTCGACAATGGAAAAACCGTGGGGCAACTAAGATTTTTGCGTTCGCAAAAGACCAAGTGGCTTGAATATTCCTAAAAGTTACATACATCGCATATTGCGTAAAGATTTACGTATCCACCCCAATAAATTGCAGTCAGTGCAAAAATTAAAGCCAACTCATGCTGTTAAGATGCTCGACTTCGCTAATGAAATGATTCATCGATTTCGGATCTCCAAAAACTTGACGCTAATGGATTTTTCTTATAAGGCTCCCTTAAACCAAAGGTATACAGCAACACTCCCCACTCTGAATGAATTAAGACTGAATATTCGAAAAGAAATGGAAACAGAGAATATGTATTGAGCAGTTCTCGACAATTTTGCCTTAGAAACACATTTAGAAGACATGGTTTTAAAGAAATAAATTCCCAAAGTCTGTATTTTTATAAAAAATAAACCTAGCCAATATTTTATTGTATTCTTTTCATTTTGAAAAGAACTCTTGGGACACCTTGTATAATTAGGAAGGAATCTACCTAGATGTACTTGCTAACAAAACTAGACAGTAAAAATTCCAAAAAATAAAATTAATACAATATTAGAACCAAGCTACTGCTTAATATATGGCATAAAATAATATTATCTCAAACTAATAAAATAAAAAAATAAAAGGTAACAAAAGATAAATATGAACGTAAAATGCAACAAAATAAGGTAAGTTACAGATTACAACATATTTGCAATAGGTTCTTCAAGACCAAATTAACACCCCTCCCTAACAAACTAAAATGTATATAATATATAAAGTTAGAACTCGATTTTAAAATATAATTTTAAACGAGATAAAATCAAATCCTTTTAACAAAACAATGAGACATTGTAAATATAAAGCATTAGGTATCTTCACTATACTATTGATGTTAAGAGAACCTGAATATGAGTCAAGGATTGGCAGTATTCAATCCGATTGAAGCTACTCAAAGGGTAGAGCCTCTCCTTTGGCCCAATAACCTGTATTACGTTGAAAGTTATAATACTATAGTCTACAACTGAAGCGTGAAGATGGAACACCCTTTATTTAGATCTTATAGGCACTTAACGTGAACATTAAAATTGTTCAGATTAACCCGCACTAAACTTCAACAATCTATTACTTTTTTGTTAAATAGTTAAATAGAATATAGCTACAGCTACAGGATAATCTAAGAGGAAAATGTAGTAATACATAAAAAAAATTAAAAACACACACAGAAATCCGAAATGACGATGTTTAAGTAGGAATAATACAACGTAAGTAACGTTTACTTATTATGCGAAAATAATTATCTTCGTTATTTGCTTCATCGAATAATCAATGCTTGTTTATCGAGAGATTGATGTAGGACAGTAATATTTTTTCTATCGATTGATCCTTTCTAAAAAGACTGTTCGATACGAATAAGGTAATAAAACCATTAGGGAGGGTCGTTTATTCAAAGGATATGGAATGTGAAACAGATTAAATAAAATTATGTTTTACCATAGAATCCTTACATCAAACTCGTTGCATTGGTAGAGGTAAAACTCATGCAATTAAGGTGACCCTTATGGCGTATTTTAACTTATCCACACACATCTCCTAATGAAGCGGATTTACACACATTACGATCACCGTGACACCTGTAGATCAACCGATAAGATCGACAGACGCTGTGATAATTAGCGCTTAAACCAATAACGCATACTAAACGATGTGCACATAAGAACAACTGTTGCACACAACGCCAGAAGCGTCACATTCAGCATCTATTAGGTGTCTGCGTCAAGCATACAAATTCGTGTCTATAAAGTTTTCTTGAAGCAAGTCGAATGTTAGGAATGCCACTTACAAAGTGTGAAACATCCTCTAGTATAATTCATTTTGAGAAAGAGTAATTATTTGAGCTAAGTAAATATATTCGGGAGATATTTTTTTGAATATAACAATTTCATGGTAATATGGTGTACCATACCGTTACAAAAAATAACATTAGCAATAAAAATAAATTCTCTAATAAGTAATGCATATAAGAGCAACCAGGGAGTGCATTATTACGTGGATTAGTGATCTACATTAAGATAATAGTTATAACCAAATTATTCACACCTAAAGTCTGAAAAATCAAATGCAGGACCTTTTCTCAAGAACAACAATTTATTCCAATTTCAAACAATGCCTTTATACTGCCTTATATAATATGCAAAATCTATCAAGTACTAATTGGTTGAAGTATACTTATAGGATTAGTATTAATGTAAATGCATTGTTGGTTAAATATTCTTGTAATATATAGTTTTAGCTAGAACATGCAGGGTCTTCAATTTTTCGAAATTTGAAACTATATTTTAAGATATTTACAATGGAGCCTACATTACAAAATTCGACATATAAATTAATATGTTGTTTAACTTTCATGTGCTGTAACTACTGCCTATGTTTAGGCATCGCACTTACTTTTCCTCCACTTCTTTTATGTTTACTCCTAATTAAGTTCTCAAGCAATACACGTCATCAATTGTTTGATCTCGTACAGTACCAGAAATGCTCTGTTGGATTTACGTCTATTGGTCAAATTGTTCAGATCATTGTAGAAAATGGAATCGATTCTTACCTATCAACGCTTATGCGCTACGTGGCAAGAAGGGTAAATTTATTTAAAGTTAATTAAAGTTGTTTTAAGGGCATCTTTGAAAAGGCTTTACATGCTTTAACGTAACATTTATAACCATTGTACTAGGTATGACACTAAGAAATGAGGCCGACTATATCGTGAGCGAGTTAGCAACACTGCCAGCTTCCCCTCCTTGTAGGTTAGTTTCTCGAAACTTAGTTAAAACTTCGAGTGATAGGGAAAGTTGTACTTTTGTAGTGAAAGACAAAAGAAGGAACAGCGAAATTTAGAGTGACAATGTCATTAGCTTTTGTGTATGGGCGAACTTGACTTACGAAAAATTACAATGAGCCTATAAAGAACATTTTTTATCAACTGCACAGCAATGGAAAACGAATTCCTCTCCAGAAGGTCGTCAACATCGAAAACTGTTGGAGATGTGAATCAAGTAAGGGCTCAAATCGTCAACTAACATTGAAGGTGATGACTAATGAGTTACAATTAAATCAGCTTCCCTTCACCAGATTTTGGCTTAAGATTTAGGCACGAGAAAGATGTGTGAAAAACTGCGCATAAGGACTTCGCGATTGGACAGAAAGACAATCAGAAGAATGTACGCCTTGACACTAGTCACAGAATCGAAAGTGACGTGGATTTCTTCAGTCGCGACATCACTGGATATGGAAAATAGGTTTTCGAGTACGATCTGAGCAAAAAGCTCGAAAGCACAAATCAAAAATCAAGTCTATACTCATTTATTTTTTGCAAGGGGAGCGTTGAGGAAGAATTTGTGACTCCAGAGCCAAGTGTCAACTAGATTTTTTATAAATAAATTGTTGAAAGTGCTAGAACAAGGGAGCTGCACTTAAGCTCGTATAGCGAACACTTGAATGCTCCGCCATGACAACGCCCTCATACAGCGAACTCCATTACTTAATTCTATAACATAAATTTGTATATAAAAACAGAATCAACGTCTTGCAAAAAAGTCAACCTTATTATTTTCTGTTACGTCTCGTACATGTTCAGCTATAAATACACCCTTGACGTGTGAGCGTTTTCTCAATATTTGTGATGATAGACATTCTCATATTATAATATTAGCAACGTAATGCTTGAACAATCTTGGTCAACTCTATGATCTATAAAGTACTTCTAGCGGTATTAAGAAACTAAGGGAAGGAATTACGAATGATTTTCTTTAAATTTATAGACAGGTCGTTATAATAGTTATTTCTATATTTGCTTCGTTGGTCGTGAAGCAACCTCTTTCGGGTTTACATTGTTTCATATTGGTGTTCTTTTGCTTTTTTCAATCGCTCTTACTGGCTAGCCTTCGATAATAATAGTTGATTTCTTGTCACACAATGCTCTGACCCTCCATTATTCAAGCACCTCGGAAGAAATCTTAATTGCTTGCTGCTATTTTTGGAGCGACCATTTCCTTTCGTGTCTCTACTAGTTCTCTTCATCTATTTTATCTTTAGACGTAGGTTATCAATTTTTGTACGTACAAGTCAAGTCAAAATTGTTACAAATATTACATTGCAAGCAAACAGATTGTGCTTTAGTTTACCAACATACCATAGTTTCAATTTAACCAAATACAGACTCAATTGGATATTTGAATAAAATTTACCGGATGACATCTAATGTATCAAGCTAAGAAATCTGCTAGAGTATTTAGAATAATGTAAGTATTTAGATTTCGATTATTAAATTTTTTGGAATAATTGAAATAAAATTACATTGTTCTAGCTTTATCGTAAAATATGTGAATATTATATTTGCATTCTTATATATATATATGTATATTTTATATCGATATTGAGAAATATAAGAATTTTATCCAAAAATGTTTATAATAAAAAATATTCTGTGTTCTTGTAAAATATTGACGATTAAGGAGAAATACGAAATAACTATACGTATACACACAAAAGCAGAATATCGCTTGAGCACAACTAATACGAGATGGTTAAGTAACCGAAGATGTATTCGCTTTATATATCAGTACTGTTCAGTGTAGCATTAGAGTGAAGCAATGTTACTTGCCTACTTTTTTTTAATAGGAACGGGCTGCATTGCCCTGACTACTTCGTAGCGCACTCCCGCATCCCAAACTTTTTGGTGGTACCAGATTTGAAGGTGACAATGCTTATTTTCAAATTTAAACATGATTCAAAACGTTAACGCTACGTTGATATGGAACATTTTTAAGTTATGAGGAGGAACAAATTATTTTATACGATGCTGAATCAATCAATTCATTTGATTTTATTCATCGATGGTAGCCTGTGACACTCACATTTATTACATTTTATTAACATATTAATTTTAGGTAAATAAGGATAGTAATAGATGAAATAACCAACTCCTGCATTATTTGTATCTATCTACTAGCGAAATAGGCGAGTAGTACATCTACTTTCGGCTTTGATTTCACTTAACTGTCGCTTTTTTGCCATAATAATATAGGGACATGCGCTCATAGAAAGATACGTAACATGTGCCTAGTTGAAACCAAAACGCGCACACTACATATGTATGTATACCTATCTAAAGCCTTAGTTTAATAGATTTGGCTCCGCAATATTGTGAGTATATGGAAGAGCATGTGTGTATTATGGGGATGTAATTTATAGACGGTTTTATCATATTACGTTTTTCCGAGTAGTGAAAAATATCTTTCAATCCACAAAAATCTATTCCGGTTATAATTGGCCAAGGCTGTATATTTGGTTATAGTAAGCAATGAATTAACGCAGTTTGCAAGAAAGTAACATACAATTACATTTCATCCTAAAACAAAAGAAAAAGAAACATATTCAGCGAGAAGCATAAAATTAAAGATAAAATTTTATCGGTGCCTCCATCATTATTATTGCGGGTGGAATATCTACATTTTCAAAGCAAATAACGATCAAAAATTAAAATTCGATTTGTGAATGTTTTACGGAAACGGAGAATTATTGGATACACTTGGTTTTATATTCTCAAAGATCATATTTGTTTTCGCATACATGAAATCCGAGCAAAGGGACCGGAATGAAAACGACAGCGTACCACATCTAGGGAAAAATACATTTGTATGCAGATTATACGATTTTAATAGAAACTCTTGATTGCGATCCCTTTTTCACGTAAAAGTTTTCTTTTCCTGACGGTCTGGAAAAACAAGCATACGTGAAAACAAAACTGCCGCACACTGTTTGTTTATTTTTTGCTTGAGTTGACAGGCTTCGGGTTTCAGTGCCTGGATTTTTGGGCGGTGTATTTATTATTCATAAAGGTGGGTATTTGAATAATAAGCAAGTGAAAAATGTATTTTAAAATTTATGCACACATAACGCGTGAATGTTGAAAAATTTATACGGCGAGAGTTTTAAATTTACTGAAAATGATATTGAAACGCGATTAGATTCGAACGAGGCGCCGATTTACGCGAAAGGTGTGTATTTATTATATGAATCTAAAACGTTAGAGTTAATATCCCGTAAAAAGCAATGTAACATAATGGATAATTGAAAAGGTGCGAGAACAATATATAAATGGTATTCGAGTTGTCTACAATTGCAAAGCTTTAACGATACCTTCATCTGTGAGCAGGTGGTACCTAGCTATAGTAGAATCAATACTATCTTCTTTGGAGTTACAGTAAACTTGAATCTGAGATGAAGCTAACGCATAAATAGGTTGGCTGGTAAACCTCAACAGAGTGAAACATATAGATGTCAGTGAAGCAGCAAAGCTGGCATATTTTTATCTATATACTATTCTGAGGAATGACAACAGAATAAAATCTTCGTATTAAGAAAAGGACTGGATTCTTGCGTACCTAAAGAATTGAGAAAGTTGCAAATTATACTCTAAGCTTTACATGTGTAGTACACATGTTAACAGAAGTATGTGTGAGTTTCATATAACTGATTAACAACTTGCAAGCAATTGATTTTGTAGAGAAACGGATTTCACAACGAATTCCCAAAGGAGCTAAATGATATAATGAAGAAGGGAATAAGGAAATACCTGTTATAAGAGAGCATTACGATGTTGCAGCCCTTATTACAGAATAAAGCATTAATGTTCTTAGATAATGAACCTACTACTGAATATAAAATTTTTCCATTTAAATTATCATCTAAAATTAGCTCACTCAGTTTTAGTTTCTGTCCTAGGAATAGGAGTCAATGATAATGCAGTAGTAAGGAAACTACTTCCTTATGTAACACATGGGCTGAAAAGTCCAGGGCCTAACACATAGATTGCAGTCCCTTTCTCTCAGTTAGTACTAACCTTCAAAAGACAGCTCTTAAAATTTCATGATATTCTATTCATTAGTGTGTGAGTTATTGTGCTAAGAGTCACGTTACTTTTGTTATTTTCAAAATAATGGATCGAAAACAATTTCGTGTTTTAATTTTACACTGCATCTTGATGAGAAAAAATACCGTTCAAGCGAAGTAATGGCTTAAAAAATGTTATGGGGACTCCGCTCCATCAGAAACAACAATAAAACGTTGGTTTGCTGACTTCAAACGCGGTCGTAGATACACCGATGATGAAGAACGCAGTGGATGTCCAAACGAGGCGGTAACACCAAAAAATCTCAAAAAAATCCACAAAATCGTTTTGAATGATCGAAAAGTGAAGTTGCGTGAGTTAGCTGACATCGTAAAGATATCAAAAGAACGTATTGGCTTTATATTGCATGAGCATTTGACTATCAGAAAGCTCTGTTCAAAGTGGGTGCCGCGTTTGCTCACTGTTGACCAAAAACAAGAACGTGTTGATGATTCTGATCAGTGTTTGGCCATGTTTAAACGTAACAAACCGGAATTTTTGCGTCGATATGTAACAACGGATGAAACATGGATCCATCACTTCACTCTGGAATCAAAACGATCGTCATCTGAGTGGACAGCAACTGGTGAACCTCGTCCAAAGCGCCCGAAAGCACAACAATCGGCTGGAAAGGTTATGGCCTCGGTATTTTGGGATGTGCGTGGTGTAATATTCATCAACTATCTTGAAAAAGGAAATACCATCAACAGTAAATATTATATAGCGTTATTGGAGCATTTGAAGCCCGAAATTGCAAAGAAACGACCGCATATGGCAAAGGGAAAATGTTGTTTCATCAAGACAACGCACCGTGTCACAAGTCAATCAAAACAATGGCAAAACTACATGAATTTAACTTCGAATTGCTCCCACATCCACCGTATTCGCCAGATTTAGCTCCCAGCGACTACTGGCTGTTCGCAGACCTCAAAAAAATATTCGCCGGTAAGAAATTTCGCACGAATGAAGAGGTTATCGCTGAAACTGAAGCCTATTTTGAGGCAAAAGATAAATGGTTCTACAAAAGTGGTATTGAAATGTTAGAGCGGCGCTGGAATGATTGCGTTGCTCTTGATGGAGATTACGTTGATGAATAAAGATAATTTTGAACAAAAAAACCGTGTTTTCTTTGTTAGGCCCGGGACTTTTCAGCCCATGTGTTATTAGCAAAAAGCGTTACCTCCCTCTAATTTCTTTTAGAACTATTATTTCTGCGATTTTGCAGATTTCTTCTCTATGTGACTTTATGCGACTCTATCGCCAAATCGACTTATCTATTAAAAAAATAGTTATATCATTACCCGAAAAGATATAATTCTCAATTCTTAAGTAAAGTACCGACTGTTTCTGTACTTCGAAGGTCATGCCAGAAAGTAATTTGCCACGTATCCAAAACATCTTATTTCCAAATTGTTAGGTCAAGAGAAAGCCCAGGGAAAACTGAAAAACCAGTGCGTGTGTGAATACATTAATCATACAAAACTTAAAACTCCTCAAAATTCTTAGTTTCATAAATATTAATTTAATGTATTTAGCTAGTCAAGGACTGCATTAGGAATCTGTTTTTTTAGTTAATATCGTTTTGTAAAAGCTGATATACATTTGGGAAATATATTTTGTAAAGTCCTTCATTGTTCATTTTCTTATTACACAAGAAAATGTTATATCCTGAAATCTTTAAATCAAAAAACAAACCTATACATTACACTAAACTGCCTGAGATTTTGCACCACTATAGTTTGGTTCTTATATTTGTTGTTGTGGCTACTATTACTGCTCACAGTCTACCAACATAGTTGTATAGAAGTAAAAGGACGTTAGTGCAAAATTTAAATTACCCCACTTATTGATTTCAAATAAATTTATTAAAACTATGTGATGTCTAACATTATGCACCTTACAGGGAAACAGACTTATACCAAATGTGGAAGGCACAGGACATCATACAAATAATGCAACATTCGTTGCTAACTAGCCTATCGTTCATCAGACGACGTTAACGTCTAAGGGATGACTGTGCATGTGATCCTTATTCAAACATTAGGGGAGTTGTGGATAAATAGCTGAGTAGATTTTGGGAAAATATAAGGGTCGCCTTTGATGGGGTATTAGAAAACAATTTGATTAGAACATAGAAAATAACTGCGATATCATGAAAGACTTTTGGCTTATGAACCATTTCCTTCCTTTAATATATGGAATATGGTAATACTTATTTGATTCAAAAATGCGTAACCAATATGGTCTTTTAATACCAATCTCTCTACCACACGTGAACTTCTTCTGCCAATGTTGACAACCTCCTCAAGTTAATCATTAGTTTTCATACTTGTATTCATCTACATACATACATCAATTCGTTTTTATTCAAACGATTATGTTACTGCAGTACTGCATCTTGAATCGCAATATATGTTATTGCTTTATGTATTCAATAATGCAGTGGCAGAAAGATAAGAATTTTCTGTAGGTAACGTGAAATTCAAATGTAAACTGTTTTGCTTGTTTTCTGTAGGACTTTCCTGAAAAGATTTGCGGACTTTAAATACTACGAAAGCTATTTCTCAAACTATGGAATTCTATTACTCCTATAAATAATATTTGAAGTAGTGTGACCACTATGCATACGTCTCGGATTTCAGGTTTCAATATCCTTAACACAAAAATTCATAAAATATCTATTAACTCGATGATAGCTCATAATTCGCTTCGATAAATGTAGATTCGGTTAACTCTAATAAGAATATCAAATCTGGAACCATCTTATCATACATTGAGAGTTAATTAGGCAACTATTGACTTAATTCAGTAAATAGAAAAATGTGAATATAAAACACAGGAGCATTTTACTACTTACATGAATAGTGATGCTGATTATAGCTACTAACTTTACGATCTTCTTCCTGTAAGAGAAAGAAAATACTTTAGTTTATTATTCAATTATGAAGACTTTTTGGATCAAATCTAAGACTTACTTACTTTTCGTCAAATAACTACTATACTTTATACTAAAGAAATAGGAACTGCTTGTTAGGTTCTTCCCAATGTCATCCTGTTTACGAAATTTTTGTATTTCGTATTGAATTATTAATCCATTCAATCAGAAGCACGCTGTCATATATCGGTAAAATCATGCACTAACGTAACCATTTCACTACTTATTAGACTTTCTTAAAAATTCTACTAATTTAAGGCATTTGGAAATGTAAGTATGCTGCGTACATTTGTCATAGTTATTACCGCATATTTACAAGGATTGATAAGAATGCCGTGACAGTGTTGGTCAATTTCAAAATTTTGAATAAAACATGTAAAGAAGTATGCCTACGCTTTATTTATTTAGAAAAAAATAAAGAAAATTTCTCACAATAATGAAGTTCAAAATCACAATCAAAAATGTTTAGCGTGAATTCAAAAAAATTAAGGTTGTTTTACTAACATTTGTCAAATGTGAAACTTATATTCGAAAGCCATTTGGAAAGTAAAGAACAATTTTTTTCAGGAAAAATTTTTATTAGATATAATTAAACGAAACTGTATTTTATATAAAATTAGATACCCAAGCTACCTTTCTACGTAGCACTCGTAGCAGGCAGGTAGCGCTACGTAGGCATTTGTGGTATCGTTTTATCAGCTTTTCTAGGCCTTCTGCATACTCAGTTGCCACCAAGTTGCAGTTTATGGCTTCTTTAAGTTCATCATCACTTCGTAGCTTTGTCCGCTCAAAGAATATTTCAATTTGGGGAATAAGCAAAAATCACTTGAAGCTAAGTCAGGACTGTATGGCGGATGTTGGAAAAGTTTATACATTTTCTACTGCCAATTTTCACTTCTTCCCATTTTTTCGTCAATATTCATGTACTTTACGCTTATTTATACATTAATAAAATTATCTCATGCATTGCTGATACAGGATTCCTGCATCGTTTCTTTAATAACTTTCCGCAAAGGTTCTTCATTCTCTTCCACTATTTCTGGTGCAACCGGGTAATGTTGCCTGATGCCCTCTATACATTGGTCTATTATATTTTTATGGCATTGTGAAGTTCGTAGCATGACCTTCTGCGTGATATAAGTTGTATAATTAAAAAAGTGTAATTGACCAGCAATAAATTAATGTCAGAAATATTCTTGCTAATTGTCTGATTTGGATTAGAAATATAGGTGGGCACGTGCTGTATATTACTATTTGTGGCAATTTTGTCATATCAGTGAAGGCGGCAAGACAAAAATACGTAAGTCCGTTTCGAATGATATACACAGGTGAATATAATCGCCAAACAAGTAAACACATCCTTCTATAGGTAAGTGTGAATATGGAAGCTACTCTCTTTAAGTGTTATTCGTAACAAATTTTGCATATTTCGTTAGCCCAAACGCTTATATGTATCCATAATTGTGTAATATATTAATATATTCCAATAGAGAATGATTTTCAAATGACGCCTTCCGAAACAAATATTTTACATAATCTTCTGTAGTCTATAACAAAAAGTTCAGTTTTGAAATTTCGATAACGAAATAACAAACTGCTTTAAGAAACAAATAATTGTTGTTAATCAAACTGCAAATCTTGCAAAATCATGTCTTAAACATAATGCCATCCAAATGCGAACCATAACGTTCCCGACACTCATGTAAACGATCTCGGAAATTATTGATAACTCCATGGCATCTCGTTTCTGGGATAACTGCAATTTCTTGGCGGATATTTGCCTGTAACTCTTCAATAGACCTGGAGTTTCTGCTGTACACTCTGCTCTTTAGAAATGCACATAAGGTCAGTGGATGACAAAACGCTCCCTCTTCTCGAGATCAGTTTACTCGGAAAAGGTGCTTGAACGACTGGTAACGATCTATTACAAGTGTGTTATGTCCCTCCGTGTGTTGAAACTACGTTTCTTGGTTATAATCACCGAAATATTGTAAAGCAGACGTAAGAAAGATTTCAATAATTGCTACATATTGTTCCGAATTTACAGTAACTGCGCGGCCTCTGTCGTCCTCAAAAATATGCGGAGCGATTATTCGGTGCGCCGATATAGCAGCCCACTTCAAGAGAGTGGAGTGGCCTTTGATGCTTAAGTTTGGAATTTGTTTCGCTGCGATAGCTACAGTGCTGTTTGCTGGCATGGCCATTGAGAAGAACATATGTTTCGTCGGAGAAGAAAATTTCCAAATCTATCAAACATTTAATTCACAAAGTGAAGTCTGTCAGCAGTATCCTGTTAATTCCTGTACTTACTATATTTTGTATGGATGCAAACTTAAGTTTTTTCGAAAGACACGTTGCAGGGTACTCCCAGAGCTAATTACGATACTTGATCATTTACAGATTGACAGGTCAGGATTTTAGCGAACAGGTACTCTGACTTGCTCCATATTTGCATCGCTTCATGACGTCTGTGGTCGGCCTAATCACGATTTGCTCAATGTGGAACCTGTTCCTGTAAATTACTTCGCCCATTTTCTAATGAGTAAATACTTAAAGCTTCATATATATCATGCAAATGATAATGTGCGTGAAATCTTCTGCGTACGGTAGTTGCAGAAGCATTATTTTGATGAAATTGTCGTACACAAAACGCACGTTCCACACCGCTGTAACTACAACTAAATTTCCAACGATATCACTTGCATTTTGCTCTAACATAGCTCTCTTGATCGTAACCTTCATGTAGTAAGCCAAAATGGGAACTTACTTATGGGACACGTTGTATAAACCTTTCAAAAGACGCCTGTGACACGATAAGCAGTACCATTCGTCGGATTCCTATATCTACTACGTCTTCCTCATATTAGGTACTCGTAAATTTTATGCACTAACATGTTGCGAAACATCATTCACAATATCCACAACGAAAGGGATCGAAAAACAAAGAAGTCGATTACAGAATTTATGATCCCACTCGTTGTCAATGTCTAAATGATTGATGCGCTAAACGGAATACGATAAGTTGGAACGGCAAGAATACAAGGTGATGAATATATGCCTTTGCATTTATATTCTCTTCGTGAGTACTTTTCCGGCTTTAATGAGAGGTTATTTTTCCATAAACAATATAGCTACGCTTCGACTGACCATCGCGCGATATATCATAAAAATATACGTCACTGCGAAAATAGCGACATGTTTTTTCGCCAAGAGGATATACACCGCCACTGAGTCATTTCTGCATCATTAGATAACAATTTCGCGGACAAAAATCGCTTTATGGGTAGCGGAATTCGTGCGGAAAGTGTATCAGATGGTATCGCACGGATTTATGTCAGGTATGTGCGTCTATTGTATTGCTATGAAAGCGGTTGATTCGAGGACAAAAAGAACAACAGTAGGGGGAAGCAGTTTTAATAAATATTTTGAGTTATATGTAGAGTTTAAGAAAGCGTCACATGATGCGCTGCACGCAAAAGAATCTTACCAAAGGTAATATACGAAATTGACTAAAAGAAAAACTATAAAGCGTTACTTTACATTTTGGTGAAGGACAACAATTTTGCATGTCAAAAATAGTGATAAAATTTTATATGAATTTACACAATTTTTACCACACGTAACTATTTCCATTTAAGTAATAATTACTACTGGTATAAAAATTTGGTAAAAATAACTAGAAAATGACGAAAAGAAGCGTATATGGACTTCGTGAAAAACAACGCATTGCCATCGACTAGTCGCATTACCGGTCGACCGTTCATATGTTACTTTAATAAGACCCAGAGCATATAGTTAGAGTTTGCAAAAACTTTTGGAAGAAAGAAGAGTAGCAGGTGCGGTAAGAATAATAGTCTGGTCTTTTTAAGGAGCCGAGTTCGCTTCCATTGAGCTTTAGTTGAATGAGCTACAATAAAACTAATTAACTCTAATTATCTTTAGTCGTGTAATACATCTACATATAGACGTAAAATATAATAAATAAATAAAATAAAATATATGCACTTTGCATATAATCCGGTCTCTAGTTATAAATATAATCCTACGCATCTACAGATATTCGCCGAATTTGTGCGAATATAGGTAGCTTTTAATTGTTGTACACGTAAATACGCATACAGATAGAGATTCGCTTACCATACATTGTCGTTACCTGTACTTCTCGGTCGTGTTAATAGATGTTAGGTATAGAAAATAGTCCATCTTTAGCAACAGGTATTAAGATTTAACTTTAAAAATTGTTTATCAGAAATAAAATGTATACGCACTGGGTGCTTATTAATGAAGTGTCGAAAAACGGACACATAGAATGTGCTAATATTATCCGCCTCTACCAGGTGTATGCATAATTTTTTCCGGCATCTACACATTTCATCCATCTTTCACGTAATTTATGGGTACTATGCCTTAAGAACTGGTTGCCTTTTGCGGCAAACTATCAGTTGAGCCATTTTCCAAGTTCCTCGAAATTGTTGAAGTCCTGCGCTGCAAGCCCGTGCCTCATTGATGCGAAAAGATGATCTTCAGATGGTGCCAGGTCTGGTCAGGTTAGTCTGGTCATCTAAGCGATTTCAAGGTGTCTTTCACTGGTTTTGCTGTATGAGACGGCGCATTATCCTGTAACAAACCAGGTTGCCATGTCATCTGACCCATTCCGATCGTCTTTCGATTAATACGTGGTTAAAATTAATCATTTCTTGGCGATACCCTTGTGTATTGACGGTTTCGCGGGGCTTCAAGCGTTTATAATATAATACCGCACTGGTGCCACCAGACACAGACCATGGTCTTCTTGCCGAAGCGATTTGGCTTTAGTGTTGAAGGACCGGCTTAGTCAGGTGAAATCCACGATTTCTTCCGCTTCAGATTTTCAAAATACATCCATTTTTCGTCACTCGTCACAATTCAATACAAAAATGATTTCCTTTCGTGACGTTGAAGCAGTATTTCACAGGTGACTGCGATTTTCTATTTGACGGTCATTCAAATTGTGTGGGATCCATTTACCGAGTTTATTGATCTTCCCCATTGCTCGTAAACGTCTGCTGATTGTTTCTTATGGCACAGGTAATGCTAATTGCCGTTGAATTTTGAGTTGAATCATTATCCAATAATTCGTGCAATTGCTCGTCTTCGCATTCCCTTGATCTACCAACACACTGTCTTTCATATTGAAATCACCAGTTCTAAATTGTCGAAACCATGTTTCACATGTTCTAATCGATGGAGCGTGTTCACCATACGTTTCTACCAGTAAACGATGAGTCTCAGCAGTCTTTTCCTTTTGGTTAAATAAGAAGAGTAATGTGTGAATCATAAAGTAATTAACATAAACACATTGGAGTACAATCCCTACTGATTAAAACCAAACTGAATCCCACACCATATAGAATTTACTATTTCTCCTAAATGTGAGGTGAGCAAGGTACAAGCAAGACGCTATCTTACTCTTCATTTGCGCAAATACATTTTAATTTAGTATAAACTATATCATTTTTGTTATTGTATGTCGTGTCCAAATATTAAACTGAAAATAATGTAGTTAGGTGCCGCATTCAGCGCTCAGCCACGTGAAACAACTCTACATTCCTTCCGATAGAAAGCAATCGAAGTACACCTTTGTAAACTTAAAGTTAAATTTTACGTTTCATAAGACTTGAAAGCAAGTGGATGCAAGTCTAGTGTATTGAGACGGAGAGAATTTAGTTGTGTAACTTGGAACGTCAAACAATGATGTTACGGATATCGGTACAATAATTATGTAATATAATTAAGGCGGTGTATGATCAGTATAACATAGACCACTATTATTTTGTTTTCTACTTCATTATTTTTAATGATATACGGCGCTGGACGAAATATTACAATACAAGAGATTTGTTAAAATAAAAATCTCAATAACTCGAAGGACATGAGAGTATCTGAAATTAAATAAAAGATGTCCTCTGGCCGTAGAAAAAAATCTTTTTTTGATGAAAAAAGATGTAGTTTCCTTCATTGTAAAGAATTAGCAGGAAGAATCAATCACTAGTGTTCACGATAAAAGAGGCCAGTACTAATGAAAAAATCTATGTTTTCAGGTTGGCAATCTTTCAAAATATAATTGTCAAAATTTGTGTTTATTCCAATCGTAAGAACACTTCTTATTTAATTAGAAACTGCATTTAGCCTGTTCTAAAGTATGGAAATAATCTCCATCAAGTACAACTGTGAAACGAAAGGTGGCTGAGTTTCAATATGATCGAACCAATATGTGTAATGGGCAATGCAGTCAACCCCCAAAACATGTGTGAAATCCATTATAAAATCGCAGAAAACATATGAATGAATTAATTAATTGGACTTAAATTTAAAACAACGATACCTTACAGATAGAATTGTGTAAAACTTTATATCATCTCTTTATCTCTGTCTATGGACGAAAATTTTAATTTATTAAACAGAGTTTCAGTTTCCCGAAGCAATGCGTCAATAGATCTCAGTTACAGAATCATTATGGAGAAGTGAAAACGTCTATTTGTTTGAACAAAATAACTTGCAACTCAAATCACGAACTGGTTAACTTTTATTACAGTTTTTTAGGTACAAGCACGTTTGTTCTATCAAACCAAAGTATACAAATATGTAACGTAACAAAATATGATTATTAACACTTAATATTCTAATGAAATTACGGGTAATAACACATAAAGAATAAATGTTAAAGGAGTAATAGTGTCTTTTAGAACAAACTCTTCTTATACAGTAACCTAATAATCCCATAAAAGCTATTTAAGACCGCGTCTGTCTCGCTTCGTATCCATTTTACTCCTCCGAGTACGTGAAACATCTACCTTTCGCAGGCACAAAAACCCTAGCGCAAGACACGTTAACGGAAAATCTCTCCGTTGTTACGACACTAATTTCGCTACCAACCCGAACTCCCATACATCATATTCACGGTTCTGGTGGCAAAGGACCCGGCATGCGAAAATCAGTGGACGTCGGATGCCAGTTTCTTATAATTTATTACTCCTTTAAGTCGGTCTGCCGAGTTTAAACTCGGTAATAACAGGCAATTCCGTACTGAAAATATCGAGCTCGTGCACGGACCGTAACAGAAAAAAAAATCCCTTCAACAGATGCAACTTATGTTTTACCATTACCTTTCTATTGGTAATGCCTTTGCTGGTTGGTTCGCTCAAACTTTCGCCGTGTAGGTGAGAAGGGTTTTATTGATTCGTCGAGTTCTATAATAAATTAATCCGAAAACTATTAGGGGATATTATTTTCTAAAGGTTGACAGCACGTTATATTTTAAATGTTATTATTTACTGAATGTTTCTCGTTTGAAACTATAGAAAATATACAACATCTTGTAAACCTCACATTTTAAGTTTCGCACTAGCAAAAATTATATGTACGTATGTACATTGCCGTCTATATTAGTTCGAACACCCAGTAAACTGTCGTTAACTCTCCTAAGAGATAATATAATTGCTTTTATATATAAATAACATTTACATTAGGTGTTTTATGAAGTTTATTGTTTATTAATTGTACAGGCAAACTTCCACGAATATCGATTATAGAATGATTAAAAACCTTTTATATTTTATGACTCAATATAGTAATTCTCAGAAAAATCACCATCGCCACAAATAGTATTACTTTTGGGACAATATCGCAGATAATAAATCTACAATACCCTTTGTGGTGGGAGCAGACAACCCGAAAGTGTATTGTGTATTGACAAATGCTTTAGTTTCTAAATAAACTTGCTTGTGCGTGCGTTAGTCTTAAGATCGTATCTTCTTGTGTGAACCTGATTAAAATTATTAAAATAGCGAAAAGAAAACTAACAAGTTTAGAAACGTGCTCTGTAATTGTTACTTTTCATCAAGAAAGTTATTCAGTGCGTCAAATTTCCGCTAATAAATTGACTGTTAATTTAACAGATCAGGCACGTTCAGGTCGTAAGAGAATAATAGCTCACGCCGAAGATGAGCGTATAAAATTGCTAAGCAAGCGAAATAGGAAACTGGCAACGCCAGAAATCGCCGCCAAAATGAATCGCGACAGTGCAAGAAACATTTCTGTTACTACAGTCAAAAGAAGAGACGACCACATTACAACAAAGAAAACTCTGCTACGACAGCGAAACAGGCAAAAACGTCTATAAAAAAGGCACGTTTTTGTAAGAAGAATCAAAGGCCAAATAATGTTGCAGCAAGTAAGAAGTTCTGTGCTTGTTTGCGGTTGTCTTCCCTATTCCGGTACAGAAGACTTGAAGCGAATCGAAGGTATTTTGCGAAAAGAGGGTTATTTAGAAATACCGCAAGAAAATGCAATACCATCGGGCTAACGTCTAATCGGCGAAACTTTTGTAATCATGCAGGACAACGATCCCAAGCACGTAGCACTTATATGTAAAAATTTCTTAAACGAAGAACAAAATAACAGCACTTTACAGATTATGACATGGCCGCCGCAAAGACCCTATCTACACCTCATGGAGTTGTTACCGGATGAATTGGACAGGAGGGTCCGAAAAGTGCACTCTATCTCCGTAGGCCACCTGTGGAACATTTTACAAGAGGATTGGACTTATATGCCAAATAGAGTGTTTGAGAAACTAGTGGAGCAGATGCCCCGGATTGTGAAAGCTGTTCTTCGCGCAAAAGAAAGTTTCTTTGATCAACGGAATGTTTAAGAAGTTTTTGTTTATTTTTCGTCAGAATTACTTTTTTTACTTTTATACTTTAATTTTAATCGTCATCAATAAAATGCGTATAGAGTGAAATTCCCCCTTCGCGGACACCCCTCTTACACGGAGACCTCCCTTAAACGGACAGTTTCTCATGGTCCCGACTGGCTCTCATATAATTTCCATTGTATTAACTCTTTCTTGGACGGACATTCTCTTGAACGGACGCGGACACGAGAAAACCGGACTAAAAATAAAAAGAAACGCCTTATCTTGTTTTTATATCGAGAGTATTGCTATTGTATTTCTCAATCGCGCCGTGCGCCAACCTCGCTGGGACTTCCACGAGTAAACCGGAGATTTACCGACTATAATCTTTGGGTACAAGCGCAGCCTATGTCGTGCATTTCTGCCTGGCGTGAATTAAGGACTTCCCCAAGTTGGTCGGGGATTTACCGTTCTTATTCTTTGGGTGTACGCTTTCGATTGAATCTGCTTTCAGTATTAGTCTGATGTCTATGCGGAAAAGACACACTGGGCGACACATTCATTGTAGAAATGGCTACAAATAGACAAATTCTCACGCTTAACCAAAAAATTGAGATTGTTGAAGTTTACAATAAAGACAAATTGAGTGTAAGGAACTTATCCAATTTAATATTGGAAAAACACAAACTGCAGATATAATTGAACAGAAAGAAATCCTTCTAAACAAATGGATGTCGAACAGCAATTTGAATGAAAAAGGAAGCTTTTTGACGGGTGATGATACTAAAATTGACAAATTGTGTTATGACTGGTTTACAGCATCTATGTGTCTATGTACATATATTATAGTTTGTATGTATATATCTAAAGGAAATAAACTTTTTTTTCTTAAGTTTAAAGTTTCTTATTTATATTAAAAACATTTATATACATATACGATTTAAATGTCCCAGTTTCTTTAATATATTCATTTTTCATTAAAACACCATTTTTGTTGTATCTGCTACATATTTGTTTTATGCGGACACCCCTCCTGAACGGACATTTTCAGTTGGTTCCGTTGGTATCAGTTCAAGGGAGATTTCTGTGTATATATGTGTATATATATATACAACAAACTATGTCTTGTGTGAAATGAGTTGTGTCTGTTGTATATATATACAACATACACAACTCATTTCACACAAGACATAATTTATATCGCCTTGCATAATGAAATAGAACTGGTCTGGGTTTGCATATTCTATCCCATACTTTACAGTATAATTACACCCGTTGAATCAAATTTGGGAAGAGATAAAATATAATTTCGTCCCAACAAATTGCTGTAGAATATGTCACCCAGGCTTCGAAGGAGTGCTCTTATAGAAGTAGTACTAAAGATCCAAATTCTTAATTCAAATGTTTTCTGAAATAATAAGATGATGCTCCGCATGAGTATCATGTCATCATAACAAGTTTATTAAAGTTTTTCCTATAGGTTATTTATACTTGTAATGAATTCATTTTGGATAAATTAGCTATAAATAAAATGTACGTAAAACAAGTATAAACACAAAATGTTATATCTTCGATTACATGGCTAATGTAATTTTGCTAGTTCCCACAAGAAACATGACTGTATCTCTGTTCGGTAAGGCTGGGTATGTCATTTACTTTAAATGTAAAGTTATTATATTTAATTCAATCGAGTTTAAGACACAGTGGTAAGGTGGCAGTCGCAACACAGTATGTCCCATTTCAGCAACTGGTTCATCAAATACATATTTATTTTTCTGCAACCACAATTTATCACTCTTCAATAAACCTTCTTCAAAACCAATACCTCTTAAGTTTAGGCAATATACAATTTCATGTTTTTTAGTGGCCACAGTAGATATTTTATCTCTCTTAAGAGTGTGATAAGATTCATTGGCGATGACTATCAGTGAATTGACTGGCAAATTGGGTAAAAAACGGGTTAAGAGCCGGTCTTCATATAATTCTGCATAGACACAATTACGAGCATTTAATGAAATAATACTGAATTCCTACAACAAATCTATTTTCTTTGGCAGTATGAATAAGGGCAAATCGTTGTCCTCCCCGTACCTGGTAAACGTTTGTCGAGATGTACTTACTTATCGGTCCATGCTTAAATACAAAATGACCAATATTCACTCACAATTCATCCGTGAACACAATCTTTCTCCCTTCATTGCGATATTTTTTAATGGTTCGTAAATAATCATGGCGCTATCTTATTATATTATCACGATTCATTAACATTACTTTTTCTTTCCAACTTTTTCGAAAGAACAAACAATGTCTTTCAATAATCTGTCTGGTGTACAGAAACGAGGTACATCATCTTTCTTTATTTGCAGCACATAATATCATGTCTAATATGGCCGAAATATTTCGTAAAAAAGGTACTGTATACTTTACGTTTAATACGCATTTAAATATAGTACAATTACAAGGGAGTGTTTGAACCGGTAACAATTTATTTTTCGCTTTCTCTACAGCGGCAGATGGATGATTCCTGTCATCGCCTTGTTTTTTAGAATGAGATACACAATTCCTTCGCCACACCCTAGTGCTTTGCTAGTTTCTTCAACTGCCTTAAATACATTCATATTTTTTGCGGAATATGTAAAATCGTTAAAAATCATTTAATTTTCACTCAGAGTCTAGCTTTCACCGTGACGCCTTTTATTGTTTGTAATAATTTTTAGAGAATCTGATTCACTCAAAAATATATATAAACGATGGGGCAAAAAAAAAATAAACTTTGAAACCTGGGTGACATTGACTATAGTAACATTAAAATACCTAAATGTAATAAACTTTCTAAATATGATAACATTGCTAAATATTTTAGAGTAATATTCGTAGTAATACTTTAGCTTTAGAGCTGGTATTATAATCTACATTTTTATATTAGCTGGTAAGTATTTATGTTTCTTTTTAGAAATGTAGCTATTAAAAAACAAGACGAACTGTAGTGCAATCTGTTTCGGTAGTTTATATAAGAAATCAAATTCATATATAAGTTTCAGTGAATTTGATGATAACAGAATTGAACGTAAATACGCAAAAATAACTATGTATTTGTTTCCTATAATTCATAAAAATATTTTATCAAAAAGCATGTTGAATAATTAAATTACCAAAGGCGCATACAAACTTATCAAAATAAAGCTATGGGAAACTGTACGTATTTACACGCTCTTCTTGCTAATTCAGTTTGCACTATTAATTCTAGTGCCAATACTTCAGTCAACAGAATAATGTCAACTACATTGGCTATTATAGAATGTATAATATAATCGAAACGTCTTCAAAAATTTGTTCTAGCAATCTCTGAATACTTAGGTTAATGTTGTGTTATGCCATCAATTGTCGACAGGTCATTAAAACTTAAATTTTGCTACTTTCGGTATTGCAGTTTGTAACGGTAGCGGTAGTATTTACCAAACTTCCTTGAACTCTAATACCCGTACTTGAAGTTGATAGTTTGAATATTGCCGGATATTAAATATTATACAGACTGAAACCTCTCGGAAGATCAGTTCGAAGTAAAATGAATTCAATTTTAAAACGTGGACCAAGGTAAGAATATTAGGACAAAAGATACAAAGCCTCCCTCACACTGAAATATTCCTAACGAAATTGTTTGTGAAGAGAAAGTATCATAGAACTAACATCTGCTTAATGGTTTGATTTATTGGTATCTTTGTAATATTCAATAATAAAATTGGAATACAAGAGAGCTTATTGCATCCACACAGTTTCATTCTTTAGACTAATAGATGATACAATAACAATATTAGTCTCACAACATCGACTACTTTTTACAGATTACCAATTTTTAAATACCTCGACGGTATTTTTGAACCTTTTCCGTATGAAAACGGAATTTCTATTTCTCAACTTCTCGATACTTACCTCTTATTAAATTATCAATTTCACAGAATCCGCAAAGTACAGGCAAACACGGTTTGATCGCAAAAAAATAGGTGGAATCTTAATTTTGTACATACTATTGGTCGCGCAAGAAAAAGCTGCTCACATAATTCTTATCTCGAAGCTGGTAAGAATATGAATATCAAAAAAGGTCGCATTTGGAAAACACTCCTAGACAAAGTTATGCGAAGGCATTCGTTTCGTTTTTGTCAATTGAAATGAAGGCATTTTTGTCTTTCAGTAAAGGAAACCTCAAAATACTGACAGGAATGCGTAAAGACCATCTAGCCTTGAAGTATCATTTACTTAGGAAAAGTGAAGGTCAACTCTACAGTCTGAGACAGGAACATCTATAAACAGGAAAACACGTATTACGTGCATTTGTTGTTACTAGTCGCCCACAACACAAATTCTTCAAAAGAGAATATCAAATACCTTCTGAACTAAAGGTCCACGATCATAGACAATTACTGAGGTTCATTAAAAGTCTTGAAATATTCTAACCTTATTCAGGGCATTGCTACAACATATTTTACGTAGGGCGAACTGACTACAGACATCGGCTCTATTCAATAATAATAATAATAGTAGACACCCGGCATGCTAGTGTATATTAATAAGCAAATAAAGATGAGCAGCATATAAATTTCACAGATTCTAAATTGCAAATAATTTACAAAAGTTGTTAGTTCTTTCAATACAAATTCGGATACTTTTTTAATCCGTGATATTTTCATTGTTCAAGATCGATATTGAATAACTAAATTAACATCATACTATCGTCTGCTACAGGTTTTAGATGGAAATGAAGGTTAATTTTATATACAGCGATACATAGGCAACAAAACACTGCGTATATATCAGTCTAGGATATGATGTTGCTAGTAGTAACGGCACGTGCTCAGGCAAAAAGGGCAAATTCGGCACACCTTTAAGATAACCAGGAGTAGAAGGAATATATATGTAACTCTGAAATGAGGCATAGAGACAATAATATACATTTCATTTCTATACCATAATACTTTGTCACATTAACTATTATCCATATTTGATTCCTTCAGCGAGAACACCTGGTAGTACATGTGATAACATTTTTTTAGAAAATATCCGGGGATAAATATTTCAGGACTTATATTTTTCTTTCAGAATGTATGATGAATACGTTGTTCGCATAGCGTACGTATGTTAAACCGACAATTTAAGTGGATTTTCGTGTCGTTTGCGGAAAGCAGCATGTTTACATATGCTACAGTGAGACTGTTACGAATTTTTTGATTGATATTTATTACAGGAAAAATATTCAATCTCGTTTCTTTTAGACGTTCATTCGTCTTGTGAAGACCGTTTGTACTCACTCATACTTTACCCAAACGATTGCAATAGTGCATTTTACCTTCATGAATTTAAAAAGCTGCACATGTTCTATCTATATTGTCAAGATAGGCATTTAATTTAAACAGAGAACAATTGTAAATAAAGCCGGAGAGAACTAGTAATTTCTAAAGCAAGTTGAAATTATTTTCCTTTATTAGTTAGAACAAAATAATTATGTAATTACGTTAAGTAAAATTTATTTTGAAATTATCCCAAATCTCTCGTTGAGGTTAGGTAAACTACATTTGAAAAATCCTGCACTATATACATTTGCAAACATGACCCGACTTCGATTTCTTTTTGAATATGTTACACCAAATTTTATTTAATGAAATCTGTAGCGGCAATAATAAATTAATTGATTATAACTAGAGGCACGATAAGTTCCAACGCACGTCATTAACGCAACGTCATACATATAATCAAATGACTTCATAAATATGCAACGCGACCACACAGATAAATTAAAAGTATTTTATATTAGTCCATAATTATAACATAACAGTTAATAATTGAATTAAATTTCAATGGATACCGCAACACACTGTTTTTTAGCACAAACGCTTCATCTATCAAAGTTAAAAATGTAAAAGAAATAGTTCTTTATTTATTTATTATATTTCCCATATCGCAGTACTTTTACGTTGCTGTTATTGGCTATTTGGAAAGATATTTGATGAAACACGATGTTGTCGCTTGTCACTGATCTTCCGGCCACTCTAAATGTTGACAGTTCGCAGAGTGTCAAACGCTTGTTTCTTCTGCGACAGAAATCGGCAAAGTGTGAAGAAAAAATTAAAGACTGAAGGTAAAAGGTTTGTTTTATTACAAATATAATTTCTAAACTAACATCCATATTAATACTAATATTAATATGAATATAAATATTAAACCACCGTTGGCATTAGTAATGATAAAATTACAATTTTCTTACAATTTCCAACGTATTAAATTTCCGATAAAATATCGGTCTCGGAGGGAACTTGAGAGATGTTGGGTTCAAGTCCCCTCCGAGACCAATATTTTTTCGGAAATTTAATACGTTGGAAATTGCAAGAAAATTGTAATTTTATCAATTTCTGTTTCTCAATAAGCTTGTTTATAGCTATATTGTTTTACATACTAACAATAGCGATGGTTTTATGCCAGATGCTTCATTTATATTTTGTTTACAAACAAGAGGGCATGATTACCACAAAGAAATGAACATAAAAAATTTTACAAAATGGTTTACGATGCAATTGTTACCAAATACAAAACCTAACTCTATGATTATTATGGATAATATGATCCTAGTTTGAGTATAAGTATTTGTTAAAGTAAATTGCAGCAAGTAAATAATAGTGTGTATGTTTTAGACATAAACCGCAGAGGAATATGCGATAGATGAACTAGCACGTGCACATAGCCACACAGTACTAATATTACCCCCATACCACTGTGTATTCAAGCCCATTGAAAATATATGGGGAATTACAAAAACATACTACAATACATATATATATATAAGAAGAGATGGCTACGATATAAACAATTGATTTATTCTGCCGATATTTCTCCTTTAATTATTAATTTGAATGATACTGATATAAGAAAATTAGCTAGTTAATGAAGTTATAAATAAATAATCAATTAATCTTATTTTAACATGTTTTATGTAATTTAATCTTTTACAGTTGCGAAGCAAACATTTTAATAAAGTAATTGTGATCCATCACCTATTTTTTTTATTTAATTCGTAAATAATTTAAAATACTACAAATAAAACATTATTTTCCTTTTCGAGATATATTTACTTTTTGTAGTTTGATTGAACACTTTTACATATTGTCAGATGCTTCTTACTAAATTCTGTAAGGCTAATTATTCAAATTTTCTATTTGATATACCATAAGAAGTAAAGTATTAAAAGTTAGGTTACATTAGTATGTTAGGTTAGGTTTGAAGGCGAATTTATATCTGTGTATTTGGCGACAGCGTAAAATCTGACGTCACGATTTATTAATGACGTGCATTGGAACTTATCGTGCTTCTAGTATAGTTACTTTTACTGTACCTCATATATATATATAAATAAGACGAAGTTTATTTTTGTTCTATTATGGGGATTAAAAGATTACTAAATGCTTTTGCTCAGTTCGCTTAGTTGTAAAAGTAACTGCCCACAAGTTTAAAGATTGAGTCATCGCATTGGTCGGCAGCCATTTCCTTAATTAACTCAGAGATTTAAAATCAGTAGGTAAAACATACCTAAATTGTGAATGAGACAAAAAACTATGTTTATGCAGACTAGGTATCATTAAAAATAAGTGTTTAGGTGCGAGCTAGCTACTAGCAGCAACTTTAACATAGAAAATAACCATTCTTCCCTAGAGATCGAAAATTTTTAACAATTACACCATCAAAGAGGAAAAACCAAAATGTCGAAGAAAAGGTAACAGATCTTGTGAATAGATATTAAGCCTACCAAAGCACAATAGAAGATATTGTATGATGACACTGTATTTTTCTATTATTCGCTATTGCCCATAGCAGGGTCCTTAAACTATGAGAAAAGCTCTAGTTATCAAATACAAATAGTTTAATTATTATGTATAAAAAAGATACCACACGTTAAAAATCTCAGAGGGGAAATGTTATACAGGGTGTCCATGAATAAAATCGAAAGGTATGAGAAATGGAAAGATCTAATCCTATTAGACTTAAATTCAAAATATTTTGCCGAAATATTTTCGCAGACATGAGAAAAAAATCATAAAGATCTTTATAAAATATTCGCAAAATTATTCACAGCCGAAATATTTTATATCAGAGACATCCTGTATATCAAGATTTATACAGACCCTCTGCTTCAGCAACTTCACAGAATTTGTCAGGATCCTCCTGAAGACGGTGTTTGGTATATAGAAGAATTACAATGCAAATAGCTTTCATTGTTTAGTGGCTGAAATCACCTCTGCTTCTTTTTTTCCCGTTGTAAATATTTCATTTTTTGCAAAAAGCAATATTCGGCATACATTAACAGTTTTTACGTAATTCCAGTAACGTAATACGTTTTCCAATACTCATTATATTTTATTTGCCCTAGGCAACATGAGAAAATCAAATCTCTTTATACATTATACTAATTATGCCGGTACCCATGAAAACGAATATTACCTTCAATACTCTACTAAATCTATCTAAAATCTAATATCACGCAAATTACGATGAACAACGCTATAGTTCCATTACAAATATTCCCTAAACTATGCTAGTTAACCTGAGGCTTTTCGTGCTTCAGCGAGCACAATGTTCACGTACTTACAGCAGTAAGCCTCTGCAACGCATTCAGTTTTAACAAAAGCGAAACTTAATTTAATACATAGTATCTGTAATACACATACATACGCTTGCATTTACTAACAATGGGACCACTCATCGAAGAGATTTTCACGCTTTGCCGATTTATAAGGTCGCTTATATTAGCTAAGCAAATTATTGATAACGCTTTTCTAAATACCGGAGACAAATGACGTAATACACAAAGAAAACCTTAAAGGATAGATTTAACGTGTACACCAAGAGAAAAAGGCTGTACAATTTACCTATTTAAACAAAATATACAACTTTCCTCGAAGTGGAAAGAAGTTTTGTAATCTTCTTTATTCTCTCAGTGTAGGTACTAGATTCAGTCAGTAATAGTTGTTGATGTTATTAGCAATAACATCAACAACTATTAATAACTTATTACTAGTGGTGACTTGGAATAAACATATTCCAAATGGCTACATGAATAAATTTGATGATATTCTAAGAAGACACAAAAGTTTTACTTTCAGCGATTCAAAAACATATTCGTAAATTCTGATTTATAATCACAAATGAATAGATAAGATAAACAACAAAACAACGACATAAGAAATAAATACAAATATACTGAAATAGTATCAACTACGACAGAATGCTGAAAGAGTAAAACTTACATCAGTGAAAATAGGAAATAATGTTGGTGCTATAGGAATATAATGAATCGATTATTCTAGGAATAGTAAAAATATTCTGAGGATGTGTTTCAGAGATATAGAAAATAGAAACGCACGTAAGTGCAAGTATTCTATTATTCTTACACAACATGTAAACCAGGAAAAACATTGTGTGGAAATGGTAATGACAGCAAACTAGGCTTGTATTTCGATAAAACGTTTAGCACAGTACAACACCCATATAAAATATAAACAATAGAAGGCGGAAGTAATTATAAAAACTGGTAAAAAGCAATGTCAAGTAAAAAGGCAAGACTAATATTAAAAAAATTGCTCCCTTACAGCATTCAAGATATATTTTAAGATTAACTGTAATAATATCCTCAGAGTATTTACCGAATAAAAAAAGTGTTCCATTGGAGAGTATTATAGAGAAACATGAATATTTCTGGAACATTCTATGAATAAATTAATATTCTGAAAAAAGATGCCAGAATGTTTTACTGGGTTAAATTTCTTACAACTCCAGCAAATCTCACTGCCTATTTTATACAGACGTAACTAATTATCAGAAATATTTTAATAATGATACTATTATTTCATTCATTAATATGTACTAAACATCAAATATTGGAGCAAAATGGTATTTTGGTTAATTACGTATCTAAGAAATATCTTTATTCCGTAATGTACGTTATTTTAGTCCAGTACTATGAATCCTGCGCATAAGCTTTTTCGATGTAAACTAAGCAGACATGAGTTTACACAAATAAAAGTCACTTAGTAACACAGAAACCAAGCAACAACATTGAGAAAAAATACAAAACTGAAACGAATGGAGTATTAACAGAGTAGCAACTAATTACTGATGGAAGTTTTAGGGAGCACAGATTGAGGGAAATATAAAATATTCGGCCGTATTTTCAATAGTCAGAAAGTGGCATGTGGTATTTTCGTAAACTGTCACGCTAGTTGTCACCGCACGTAGTTATTTTCCGAACTTGTAATCAAGAGAAGCATTCGTTTTTACCAACAGTATATTATTTTATTTTCAGATGACAGTTGAGCGGTCGTTAATTCCATCCCCCTCTCTCCCCTTGTTTCGGGGCTTTCACTTTCATTAAGTGCAGTAGTCTCCGTCATAGTATCATCGTACCTACCTAACGTTGAATAGCAACGAAAGCGGTATCATACAGTTTCGAACTACTTCTGCGAACGACCGTAGTATTCACGAAAGATCAATTCCGGAATTATGAAGCTACAAATTTCTTGGCTTGCGTCGGTTTACCTTCCTTCAAGGCATTTTATTTTCCAGAGGACGAATCCCGTTTGTGTTAAGGCGTGTTTTTTCGGATCTTCCTACGCTATACATCTATATCTACAAAAAAAGGAAATTATCCGATGTATTTTTGGCACAAACCCTACAACTCCTTGTCGGTTGTTATTCAAGCAATTCGACATATTACGTCTCACGTCAATTTGCGTGTACGAAGTGTTAGTATTCTTTGAAACAACACTTATTTGTTCGTTAAAAATAGCGATGAATTTGAGGGTATTCGAACAAGAAATTCTAACAATCTTTCTGTACCCAGACATCGTACCCACTTCTATGAAACAGGTCCCGGATATAACTTTATCAAACACCGTCGATCCAATTCCCGTTTTAAGATCAAGTTGTCTAGCTGCCTTATAGCCCAATCGTTTTACACGGTGAAAGAGTTTTTGGATAATTAGTGTGAACGTTGTATGTTGTATATATTTTATTTTTAAAATTGTCATTACACGACCGTATTCATGTTCTTCAGGATTCATAAGGAATATAATGTTATTTTTATTATCTGTCGTTATTTTTGTGTTCCATATTTATATGGTTTGGCCAAGTCTATGTCTGTACTACTACATTTGTTTTGGAATTATTAAATTAATTTTATGTGTATTTATTATTTTATTTTGTAATTATAGATGTATTTACAACAGAATTATTGATTTCATTTAGTGTTTTAGCCTAGGGTCTTGTTTTCTATTAGAAAGAAAATAATGCAATAATGGAAGAAATGATGAAATAAATAATATACATAACCAACTTTTAACAAAAACTGTACTGTTCTCACTCTAGATAGCGCTAGAGGCTGCTCATCTAAGTGACAACATAACCTAGGGCAGATGTTATATGATTATCGCAATGAGTTCATTCTTCACACGTCGGCGATGAGTGCACAATGACGTGACACTGCAGATGCATATTGATTTTGTACATTCTCTCTGCCGTAAACTATGTGGATACAAGTTTCTATAAGTAAAAATAGACCGATCGCATATTAAACAAACAAAAGTTAGTTAATAAATAGTAATGAAATAATTAAACACTAAAAAACTAAACGACTAAAAATCAACTACGATAAGGTGCGGTAATATCGGGCCGTAGGTGCGCTTAATAAAATTTTATAAAAGAATCGGTTTATTTGGCAAGCAGTGTCTATGAAGCATCCTGTATATTATGTAGTATAAAGTATAAGGAACACGTTTCCTTAACGATCCTTTTAATAAAATAGTAGATTCTTGATATTGCTGCATTAACTTTATGCCAGTATTAAATCCAATTTAAAGTTCATTGGTCTGACATGAGGAAACTTTTTATCATAGTTTCTAGTTAATATTGCTACATTAATGTGTTACTGTATCTAACAAAGTGATTCAAAAATTGTTACTCTTTTTTAGTGTAATTTTGACAAACACAAATTACCATTATTTATTATCTGTCTCTCTCTGTTGATCAGTTGGGCTTGATTCTTTTACCATTATATTTTGAAATACCCGTACAAATATTTTACGCATTGCAAATAATTCCATTTCCGATACGCGGAAGCAATAAATCGAAGCCCACTGTATGAATATCGACTGTGTTTTTGTAGTAGTACCCACACTAAATGCAATACACGTATTACCGATAGGTGCGCAACTGCCGTTGGGAGGATTCTGCGGTAAAATAATCCATAAAAATACTTGCTTACAGAAAATGCGACGTACACATCCCTATTTGGTAACAATTAGAGAATTTGCAGATATGTGAAAAGGTACATCGTTTACATGCATAGACGTTTTTTTCTAAAATAAACAAATTTGAAAAAGTTGTGGAGTAAGTAATGGATTACTAAGCTTCGCAGAGTCGGATGTCATGCCAAGGACGTGTTACCAGTCAGCAATAATTCTAAATACATTTTACAAATTCAAAGAAGATGGTTCTAAATTCCCACAAAAAAGAAATAAAATCAATCACGTTTTAACAGAAGACATGAAGTTGAATATCCCTGAAAGAATTTAAATATGTCATACAAACCATCAAGAGCTTTTCGAAGAAGCGAATTGAGAAGCGATATAATATCTACTATGTCAAATGAAAAGGAAGAAATTTTAAACAAAATATTTTTTACCGTTGGAACTACATGTACCGTTCAACTCTCAGAACTTCCGGTTAGTACCCTACATTTATCAATTGAAAAATACAAAATGTCCTTGCCATTAATCAAACACGTCATACAGAGCCTTATAGGAAAACAGTAATGTATTCTACAAATGGCATTTACATAGTTTTCCATTCCAAAAATAACATTCGGAAGGACGAGTGAATAACGGATAATTGCCAAGAGAAATACGCAATAATATTTGCCAAATCCTGAAAATTGGGGAAGGAGAAAGTGCTGTTCAAAGGTCGCTGTAATCTTCGTTCGGAAAGCGTGAAGTATGTGCGAAAATTGCTATAAACAGATTTATACTGAACATCGTTTCAGCATTTGTATGGATTGTAAATGGAAACCTAATTTTAGCAATAATTATTATGTAACAACCTAAGCAATAACGCAAACTGCAATGCTATATGTCATAAAGGCTAGTTTCTACTTTTTTTTAAACAAGCATAATTATGTGTTTAAAGGTTGAGTTCTATATGACACCACGTTGTGTTTATTGTAACATAAACTCCATCTTATAATTCTAGGGTTGATACTCGTTAACCAAAACAATTTACTGAAACGATAAAATAAGTTTAGGCAAGATATCAAAAATATAGATCGAAGGAAACAAACACAGTATGTTAAACGACAAACTGTAGCAGTATACGAACAAAACAAAAATTAACGATTGCAAGTACTGTGTGGTTGTATAATTCACAGGTATAGCAGTAAGCTCCACTCACACAACCAGTTGGTAACACGGTTGACAATGAGAGTCCACGTGCTCTCGAAATGCTGCGTTCCGCATAATTAATAAATTTGTGTTAGCGGAGTTTACTGCTATACCTGTGAAAGATAAAAATTTTAAAACTGAATAGAAAATATTTTCTTTCAAGTTCTCTTATAAAACTTTAAATTATACAACGAATCAAAAAAAATCCTTACAATACTAGGTACTGGTGTTATTGAGAAATGCCTAAATTTTACATTTTGCCAATAAACTTACAGTTTTTATACAAGTATACTATTACTAAACTAAGTCGGATTGTATTCAATTTAGAATCTTAAGTAATCATTTAGAACTAAAGTGATGTATTTCCACCTCATAGAAAAGGAAAACTAAACAAAAGGGTAACTAATTAAATTACATTTTGGAGTACTACATAATATGGAATGGAATTAGTAAGTGGTAATTATCTCAAGATGACGTGAATGAAGAAACAAATAAACTATACCTTTGTGTAACATGAAAAATAGCCATCGATGTGAAAAACAGCGTGAACATCTCGTGCATTATTTTGAATAGGAATTAGTTGAAAAATTACAACTTTGGTTACTATCCCACGTGTTCACGCCGTAATTAATCATGTCTTTAAATATGTAGTGAGCGAGTATGTGTTAAATTATTACGCTTGAGGATCGATACGTAATACCTCACACGATGCTATTAGAGTTATGTATGAATAGAATACAGTAGGTGTATGAATGCGTAGGTTGCAGAGTTCTATATTACGATCGTATTCAGAACCGATTAAGATTAGAAGCAGTACATTATTCACATAATGAATTGCTGCATAATTGAAGACATCTGAAGTATAGAAACGGGCTCCTGTTGTACCTCTACCGAAAAGATTCTATCCAAATAAATGATCTCGTGATACAATCGAGCTGTTAGTCGAACTGCCACTAATCTTTAAGCACCAAGAAGAGCCAGTGGAGGTATCATTCAGCAGTTTTCGGAATTCCCAAAGTCTCTTTACAAAGTTCCAAAGTTCTCAAAAATATTCCCAAGTATTGCAGCAAATACCAGACCACAGAAATTGATAATGTTGCTTTTGATGTTATTGATCTGTTTTAATTCTGTAGTCCCATTCTGGAATGTCTTGGCCCGATGATGGACAAACGTGCACGAAACCGGCAGCGATTTATTGATTAAATTCTCTGAGATACTGTGAGATTGGTCCCGTTTTTCTTCCAATTTCCTATATTTTTATATGAACTCACACCGAATTAACGACCTTTCTTAATTTCTAATTTATTGTTACCACGTATGACTAAGGTATCTAGAAAAGAAAACCGATTGTTCACTTCTTCCGTAATTGTAAACTTAACTGTAGAAAATTTTGAATTTAATTAGGTGATGACCTCCTCATTTGAGGCAAATCTCTTTCCTCCCAGTGATTCTTTCAAGTTTCTGGAAAAAGTTGCTGGGGGCTAGGTCAAGTGAATATGGAGGATGAGAGACTAATTCATAGTGCAGCTCATTCAATTTGGTCACGACGATGCGGGATGAATGACCCGGTGCATTGTCGTGGTGGAAAAGCACTTTTTCCGCTGCAAACGGGGCCATTGCTTCTTCAATACTGCATCGAATAGGGTCAATAAGTCGCTGTAGTATTTCCCCGTAATCGTTCTTCCCTTCTGCAGATAGTCGACGAGGATCACACCTTGGGAATCTCAAAAAATGGTCGTCATGACTTTTCCGGTCGATGGAATGGTCTTTGCTTTCTTCGGAGCCGATTCGCTCGAAAAGGTCCATTGCATTGACTATTACTTTGTCTCCGGTATGTAGTGGTGGATTTCAATCTCATCCTAGGTTATGAAACGCATGAATAAATCCCTTGGATTGCGTTGGATCCTGGCCAGACACTCCTTCGAAACGGTCACCCGATTTCGTTTTTGCTCCGGTGTGAACAAACGCGGTACCCATCACGTCGAAAGCTTGTTCATACCCAAAATTTCGTGTAGGATATGGCCAACGCGTTCTTTTGAGATGCCTGTTGTCTCTGCCATCTCTTTCAGCTTCAATCAGTGATCGGCTAATACGACATCATGAATCTTGTCGACCATCTCATCATTGGTAGCTGTTTTTTTGGCGTTCACTCCGTGGCTCTTCACTTGTGCTTGTGCGATCACGTTTGAACTCGCTCACTCAGAGAAGCTGATGTTCGAAAATCATGGAGAACATCTGTCATGAACCTCTAGCAAAATATTTCGAATTTCCGTGGTCGTTTTTCCAGCCATTCAGAAGTGTTTTGTCACTGCACGAAATTCGATTTTATCCATTTTTGCGATACCATCTGACTTGCTACATAAAACACACTCTTAAACAACAACTATTGACAGTTGCCATGAAAGAGGTTGCCCCTGCCGACCAATGAATCCACTGGGACCTTCGTCCGCCATCTCTTACCGATTCCGGAAACAATTCAGATCGCTCTCATATTCTAGCCAAGTTTACCTCACTGACACTAGTCATCCACCAAATTTTCAGAACTCTCTTATACATCTTCAGATATCAGTAGCTACATTTTCCGATTGGCTGATACATAAATATGTACATAACGTATTCTATGTTTTATTACTGAAATTCTGAAATAACAATTTACCAATTTAATCGTAGCATTAAGTATGTTAAAGCTGCTGACATAACATCATGTACGATATATGCAAGATGTTGAGATTTAAAAGTTAGAGCATGTTATAACTGACCAGGAAAATATATAAAAGATATATTACAATTATTAAGCTATTAGAATTTTCAGTATACCAGTAGGGTTTCTAGAGATTAATTATTATAATTTATTTAAATTTGAACTGCTTGTAAAAATAACTCGCAAAGTATTAAAAGGAGGTTGACAAGGTCATATCTAAATACATATTGAATATACGGGCTTGTTTAAGCTACATGTCCCGGCCTGCCTCTGTTATTAAACCCAACGCATAGGGATCAAGAGTGCCTCGAGCTCCTTCAGTAGTTACCCCCAATTACTGCGCCGTGGCGTCGAGGCTGTGCACTTGACACAGCGCGTGTTTTCAAGTGTACAACTTCTCGTTATAACAATGATGAATCTTGCTTCGGTACTCCCTTATCATTTCAGAGCTATAACATGAATGACTTATTTGATGGCTGAGGACCCTCAACATACGATTTTTGGATATCTTTTAGAAATCAGAACCTCAATTTTCCTACTGTGTAATGTTGTGGAGAAGATGATTACAAAATGCAATAAACTATTCTAAATTCTTCCTTTCTTAAAAATGTTTCATTAATTTTAACTTCAATAGTTTAGTATTTTAGAAATGCGATCGAATAGTTTTGAACTAAGAGGCTGCATTTTATGTATTGCATGCTATACAGTTTTCCAGAAATATTTACAGGTTTTTGTACTTTTTAAATTAATTTCATATATGCTTATATCGTTTAATAAAACCCAGTTTTAAAGTAATGTGATATCCTGGCAAACAAGAACAAAAACGTATCTAATATAGATAGTAATTAATCTTTCCAACTTCCACTATCATTTAAGCTATTTGTTAGGCGCCCGCGACCTATCAAAATAATGTTACCGCAGCCATCGCATTTGGTTTTATATTTTGAGGGCAGAAAAACTAATTACACTTAAATTACACATTAGAACGACTAATTGCGTCGGCGTAATTAAAAATGTATCACGAACAGTTATTAAATCATCATTAGACGTTCGCGTTCCGATACATTTACTAATCTTGAAACAACCTGCTATAAAATTATTTAGCTATTACTTTTTGTGCACAACAATGCATCCATTGTGTATTTACGATAACAGTTCTAATCGATTCAGAAATATATTTTTCCCATTTGGTAGCATAGAAGAACAGTTCAAAACCTCTAAAAATCAAAATACAGGCCATTTAAGTCTACTGGACATTGAGGAACAGTGGCTTTAACTAACAGAATGTTTCACGCATACCGTGCGCGGCAAAGTTATGGAATAAATTTAAAATAAATCGATATTACTTTTTAGAAATACACATTTTGACATCAATGCAAGTTTCCTCCACTTCCGCTTTTCCAGTAATAACTTCGTCAGAATTATCTAAATTGTATGATCTAAGCTTTAATACCTCACATCACAAAATTTAATGATGAATAAAAGTAAAATAATTGTTTTCCTTAAAAGAGAGGTCTCTAAACTACGGCTCGTGGGTCAACAGCCGCTTGCGAACATCACTAATCAGACCCGTGATAACGGGTTGGAAGCTTGTTTTGAATACAATGTTAAATTTATTATGGAAATAAATCATCCAACATAAAATCAGATGCTTTCATTTAACGACCAATTAAAAGACACAACTGACAAAAGTAATGAAACTAAACATAATTATGATCAATGAGATTTATGTAGCTGTAGTTCCCCACTGCCAACTGACAATTGCTTGCAGTTGTAGATCAAGTTTACTATTGGAAGTTATCAACTTCAAATGTTCGTCAGTTAACTTGGATCTATAAATATTTTTTGTAAGTACTGTGGTCTTATCTCTAACATTTAAGGCACTTTAGTTCAAATAATGAAGCACCTGCATTTTCACTAAACTACGACCACAAAACATACAGGTTGTAGTATATTTGGCTTTCTTCTTCTCCAGAATATACTCTAGCCCTGTTACTCACAACAAGATTGCGCTTTACACTGACCAACTAACCAAGCATAATTGACGTTTTCGCGTAACTCTACGGTACCCCATAAGATGACCCTCTACTTGTGTATACTAGAGTGTAACGTGAAATATTCGAGTAATTCAAAACTACAACATGTGGGTATGCAGAGCTAGGCTAGAGTCTTGGGCCTTGAAAAAGAAGTTAGTGTGACTTTCAGACCAAAAATTTTGGAGACTCCTGTCTCAAGTCAAATGTTCGAAATGCTATTTGACTCATTTCATATATATTTTTCAAATCTGCGAGATTTTGTGGTCATCAACGTAGATTTTTGATTTTAAGAAAAAATCAAGAAAGTTTGGGGGGCCGCTGTTGGTTCTAGACATTTGATTTACAGGAAATTATCATTTTGTTTCTTGACTAACAGCACTTTTTTTTGCTTTTTTATTATTAATAAAAGTTATGTTTTTCACTCTTCAAAAGATAAAATTTTAACGGCACTATTTAGACAATTAAATAATCTATCAAAACTCAAACATGGAAGTTATCGCTTAAAAAATTGCGTATGAAGTCGAGGAGTCAAAATATAAAATTAGAGAAAACTTAAAATTAACGTTAAAATGTATATTTTTAGGATTTATCGGTTACAAATTGCTTCAAATTTAATCAATTTATTTCATAATTTTACCGCACAAAGAGCGTAGTGGCCGTTGAACTTTCCTGCTGTAACAAAGCAGTAAATAAATGTTGCAAAGAATGTAGATAACGTGGGTTATCTTGCGGTAACTATTATTTTATTAGGCAGTCCAACTTTCTACACTCATCTAATATTCCATTATTCTTCTTACAACTCTCAGAGCTTAGCAACTCATTAGAACGCCTTTGATAAAGTATACTTTCTTTCCGCAATAGTTTCATAACATACAGAACGCAGTAGCTGCATTTATTTCGCTTGTGTATCATAACAAATTAATTAGAAGCAAGTCATTTAATAGCCTGCATTATTATTACGCAGTGTCTGTATCGATTGATTTAATGAAGCAGTAAGTCCATTTAATTCCTATGTTTTAACAAAAGGAAAAGTTAACGTATGTTAGTAGATATGCTATTAATACATAATACGATTATGTTTCCAATCATAGTTTACCGTTGTGTATATTAACGCAGTGCTGCGATATTTTGCCGATTTCGCTTTACATGATTATCTGTATTTTTTAATGTTACCATTTTAGAGCTATTTTCGTCAGTATTATGAATACAATAACTATAAAATTAAACGTTACAAAGTTTGTTGCTAACTTGAATTGGTTTTTACGTATTAGACGAAATATCTTAATTAATAGTGAGTTGATATAAAGACAGGGAATCAGTTCCTGGAAGCAAGTGCATTTTTTTGACTCAAATAAGCAGAATATTTACATCAGTCGAGAACAAAGCTTCTTCTATACTAAACAAAACGCTTTATTTGCTCACGTGGGATGTTTTTTACATACTGGGACAGAGAAGGCTACCAATCAAATGTCAGTGCTACAAATTAACCTCTATCATCAGTTAACTTAAATCCGAAGTTTCAATGCGATACGTGTAGTGTTGTAGCCACAACGAACTACCAAAGTTGACAAATTAGTTGAGAAATGGAATTACACCGAGAGTACTTTCGCGCAATATATTCTTTTTATTTTTGGAGAAAACTATCTCAATAAGAATGCCTCGCCGAGTTGACTTCTGTTTCCGGTTATGAAGCACCACATCAGTCAACAATTTCTCGTTGGTATGGAGAATCCAAACATGGGTACATTAGTCTTAATGATAATCCAAGAGCAGGTGCATCAAAAATGAGAGTCACTTACAAACAAGTGGATGCTGTGCGCAAGATTATCAACGAAGATCGACACATATATTGCAGCATGCAGCAATAATTCCTCTGCAAAATCAAAGAGCTGTTACTGCCGATTGGTATACAACCGTTCGTTTGCCGCAAGTGACCGCTGAATTTCAAAAAGCTAATCCCCAATAACGAATCATCCTCCACCAAGAATATGCAAATTCGCATACAGCATGTAAGATAATTGAATTTTTAAAGCAAGAAAATCACGAATTGTTAGATTATCCTTCGTAAAGTCCGGACCTAAGTCCCAACGATTTCTTTACCTTTCCGAAAATCAAAAATGCCTGGTGAAAAGTTCTAGTCGTCAGAAAGTGTAGTCGATGTCTACAAAAATTTAACTATACCAACAAACGAGTGGAATAACTGCTTCCAGAGTTGGTTCGAGCACGTGGAAAAGTGCATTAATCTTCGTGGAGAACACTTCGTAAAACAATAAAGTATTGAAAAGCTATCATTTGTTTTAACACATGGGCTGAAAAGTCCCCGGCCTAACAAAGAAAACAAGCAAGAAAGGTTTTTTTGGTTCAAAATTAGCTTTATTCATCAACGTAATCTCCATCAAGAGCAACGCAATCATTCCAGCGCCGCTCTAACATTTCAATACCATTTTTGTAGAACGATTTATCTTTTGCCTCAAAATAGGCCTCAGTTTCAGCGATAACCTCTTCATTCGTGCGAAATTTCTTACCGGCGAGCATTTTTTTGAGGTCTGCGAACAGCCAGTAGTCGCTGGGAGCCAAATCTGGCGAATACGGTGGATGTGGGAGCAATTCGAAGTTCAATTCATGTAGTTTTGCCATTGTTTTGATTGACTTGTGACACGGTGCGTTGTCTTGATGAAACAATGTTTTTGTCTTTGCCATATGCGGTCGTTTCTTTGCAATTTCGGTCTTCAAACGCTCCAATAACGCTATATAATATTCACTGTTGATAGTATTTCCTTTCTCAAGATAGTCGATGAATATTACACCACGCACATCCCAAAATACCGAGGCCATAATCTTTCCAGCCGATTGTTGTGCTTTCGGGCGCTTTGGACGAGGTTCACTAGTTGCTGTCCACTCATATGACGATCGTTTTGATTCCGGAGTGAAGTGATGGATCCATGTTTCACTCATTGTTTAAACATGGCCAAACACTGCTCAGAATCCTCAACACGTTCTTGTTTTTGGTCAACAGTGAGCAAACGCGGCACCCACTTTGAACAGAGCTTTCTCATAGTCGAATGCTCATGCAATATAAAGCCAATACGTTCTTTTGATATCTTTACGATGTCAGCTAACTCACGCAACTTCACTTTTCGATCATTCGAAACGATTTTGTGGATTTTTTTTATGTTTTCTGGTATTACCGCCTCATTTGGACGTCCACTGCGTTCTGCATCATCGGTGTCACGTTTGAAGTCAGCAAACCAACATTTTATTGTTGTTTCTGATGAAGCGGAGTCCCCATAACACTTTTCAAGCCATTGCTTCGCTTGAACGGTATTTTTTCCAAGCAATGTAAAATTAAAACACGAAATTGTTTTTGATCCATTGTTTTGAAAATAACAAAAGTAGCGTGACTCTTAGCACAATAACTCACATACTAATGAATAGAATATCACGAAATTTTAACAGCTGTCTTTTGAAGGTTAGTACTAACTGAGAGAAAGGTGACTGCAATAAAACTAGCGTCATCTATGTGTTAGGCCCGGGACCTTTCAGCCCATGTGTTATTCCAGCTCTATATCCAAAAATTAAAGACAATCCTCGTATATATTCTTCTACGATCAAATCTACGGATTACTAAGTTCTAGAGAATAATTAGCTCATCCGAATGTTCTACTTGCGATTGCTTTCTAAACTGAAAGACAAAGATATATTTGACTAACAAAGACAGATTGCTGAACAACAAACTTGCTAAATTGTTTGAAACACCTGTGTCAATGTACTAAATTGTGAGTTGGGGCATATTGCAGCAGATATCACATATTTTAATAGTAGTCAAGTTTTATTCAGATAATTCCATAAATTTGTCAAAAAACGATTGTCCATTGAAACATATTTCATAAAGCTTAATTACCCAAAAGTACTCAATAATAATTATGAAAATGAAGCACGGTGCTTAATTTATTTTATTATTATTAATTTATTTATCTTCCGCCCTCACAGGTTTTATTCCACATCTTATTTGTAAAAATGTTGGAGATTATAATTATCATTAAAGTACTTTGATTCTTCAGTAAAAGTAAAATTCAATATTTCTTAGTAATTAATATTTTGTTTTTATTCAGGTTATGAATAAAACGTTTATTCAGAACGACGTTAGCTTCATTCAGAATACAATTCTGATATTTCTGTGCTTAGAAATATATAATGTTTAAAAGAAGTGACTTGAATAGCTTTCCGAATAAGGTTTCTAGTTTCGTATTAACCTAGCAATTTTTTAACAGAAGACGCACATAGCTAAAGAAATGGGCTAGGTTTCTTATATGTAGGATGATAATTTTTGGTCCATTTGTAAATACCACACGCTTCACAGGCTATCCTTAAAATATTAAAGAAAATCAAGCGACTCCCCAACCGTGCAATACATTCAGTTATTCTTAGCGGCAAGAAGTGTTAAAGATGTGTAAATTCATCATTAGGGACATTAGGGATTATATGGAAAGTGCATATATTTTATTTTATTTATTTATTATATTTTATGTCTATATGTAGATGTATTGCACTGATTAAACTTAATTAGCGTTAATTAACTTTAATCAGTGTAAGACATCTACTGCACTTTGCATATAATCCGGTCTCTCTATTCATCACCATATGTGTGAAGTACACGACGAAGGTGTAATGACTGTTAATAAAATACGAAGGTTGGTGAGAGTGTTCAATGTAGACAAATATTTTATAAAATAGTTTACGCATTGTGTTACCAGGAATGTTTATCCTTATAGTTTTAGTTTCTTCCGAGTTATTGACCTGACATTATATCAATATTTCAAACTCAAATCCGTTTTTATGAAAAATAAGCGGAAGTAATTACAAGGAAATGTTTCCTTCTTTTTCATACTGATATTTACATATTTAAGTAGCTTTTACATTAGCTTTTTCCTCTTACATCTAACACGAGTACTATCCTCAAACATTAATAGGCTTCTAAATTAAATTTCATTTGTTAAGGTCAACAATATTAACGATTGTAGCCATGACGGACTGCATAAAAGATTTATGCGAGCCCTATTGTATGCCTTCGTTGGTCGACAAGGGCAAAACGGCATTTTAATAATTTCGAAACGCATTATTCAAGCTCGTACCCGTATACCGCATGTGTCTGGAATTAATAAAATATGCAAACAATAACACAAACTAAAATTGAACAATATAACGTAGGGGATGAGACACAGGGCAACAAGATCTGACGAAATTAATCAAGGAAACCGTTCCGGAATATAAACCACCACAGTTGGCAACAACCGGCGGCGTATTAACAACTGCTGCAGCGGTAAGACGGTTGTACTACTGCACATATATTCCTTTTATTCTCATTGATGCTGTATTTCCGTGTTCTTATGCTGTTTGTGGCGGAAGCTAGAGTGCTTTCTTCCTGCACGTATGGGTTAGGAACGAGGAGTCAGGAAACTCGATAAATCTGTTCTCAGAATTACTACGGTATTGTATATGAGTGTCTCAATTTATAATCCGTGAACTGTATAAATATTCTCTTTTATCTCGTAAGCTGCTAGATACATTACGTGTATGTATATTTTTGGATGCAGGTAACTGTGCAAAAAATCAGATTATGATGAATCATAGCGCCGTTAACTCGACTGAACTACAGACACGCACAAGCTGAATATTAATTCTACTTGTTAAATCGTTTGATGCCATCTTATATTATGAATTATTTGAAATTTCTACCTTTCAATCAAATATCGCCTAGCAGCGCTTTATAAACGCTCTCAATAACATGACAAATATAAACTCTTCCACTGGATTTAATCCCTCTAAACAATCCCACACCTTCTTCTGTTAGAAACGCATCAGGCAATTTTAAACAATTTATTCACCCACATCAACACATAGTGAACAAATTAAGAATTGAATTACATCTACATACACATGCACAATAAAATAATATTATCTTATTTGCAGTCAAACCAAAAGATATTGAAAGCACAGCACTCGTCCAATTTCAGTACTAAAAAGGCAGAAATTCTCCCTCAGAATAAAAGTTTCCAGCCTAGAAATTCGTTCACAATGATCTTTTCTTTGTAGTGGTTAATTCTAAGTAAACGAAAGTGAAAATAAAGAAAGAATCTAATACAATCGAAACACACATAAGAACGGACACTGGAAATACCGCCCTAGTAAATGTTCTTCCTCTTTGTTTGAACTAAGCAAATACGGTAATCTTTTATCTTTTTTCACTGCATGACTTTCTGCAAAATAGCTTTGAACATAGTGTAATTACAACAAATTATCTTATATATGAAATTAAGCAAAGCTTCCTGCAAATATTTTATGAGAACTCGATGCACTGGATATCCCAAAAGTCTTTATCAACTTGTTTTGTTCACCGTGCAAAGACAATCGTTGAGTTGGAAATGCCAATCATTAGCCCCGTACCTGAGAATTTAGTTGCTATCATAGGGATCCAGATCATATCCCAAGGACAAACATTATTCACAGTACGGGATCCAAGCACAAACGGCAGCACCTTCACTCAATTTCGTGGTTAAATATTCGCGCGTCATATGATTAAAATACTAACCTACGCGATGCCTCCGCTTTACAAATTGGTAATACATTGTCTCTGTTCCTTTTCTTAAAGTTATTCAAAGCCTTTAACAATTATGGTTCTCAAGTGTTCTCTCTTCGTGTAACAACACGTTCAAACAAGAGAAACCACATCGTTTCACTTACAAAGATACGAAGGAAAGGTACTTTGCATATATTATTTTCTTAGTCTAAATGTATTCTTTCAAATGTTATGTGTATGCGTGAGGGCTTAGCTGTATAGGCAAGGAAAATTCAATGGTGCTAAAGGTGGTGTATGACCATTTAGAGAGTGTCATCCATTTCAGTAGTAAGAATTACAACATATAGCAGTCGAAGTAATTTCAAAACTTACCTACAAGTAAATTATCTGGTAAAATTTAGCAATTATTTATATATAATAATTTTAAACTAAGATATGCTAGAAACTGTAAGTAATGTTTTACAAATAAGTTATAGAAAACATTAATTAGAAATTAATGTATTTCAAGAGAACCCATTTACTTGATATTTACACAAGTTTGGACCATTTAAATATTTATATCACATAATGGTTGTTACATCCCATTAATTTTGCTTACAGAATTCCATGGCAGACCCACAGAAAAGACTTCGCTTTTGATTGAAGACTGTTATTCAGCTAGATCACGATTACACTGAACTCCACCACGCTAGTAAGCATACATTACATATGTATGTCATCTTTGCATATCGTAGTAAAGCAAGTATACTTCAGTAATACCATTAACAACTACTGCAATGACTGTGAAGGAATGTGTACAAATTTGGTATGCAGATTTGGGCTAGTGAAAGATGGTTACAACTAATACCTAAATATAAATATATAATATAAGCGTCATACCTAGATCACTGTACATGATTCATCAACAACATCAAATAGAAATCGAATAGAAGAGTTCTCGTCCTACAGGGGGAGAATAAGTTAATCAAATGGTTTGCCTAATTCGTTACATTACAATGTTGATTATATTTGCACTATTCCAGCTATTATCCTGAATACTTTGGTAATTATTTTCATTCTATCGGCACAAAACCCAGATATATGTGTAGAAGAGTGTTAGAGACAAATACTGATCTTTCTTTTTGAAATTTGAAAAGAAAGGTGTTTTGAAAGTATTTTAAAAACTTAAATCATTATAAAAGTAAATCAAAATCATTTCGGTTAGGAATATCAAAAAAGAGAAAGTACCTATGAACTCTTATACATATTTTTGTAGTCGTTAAATTACTATTGTAGCGCGATTGAAATTGCCATTCGATACAATAATTACTCATCTCAATAAATAAGAATTACGACACATACAATAATAACCCAACAGTTTAATTTAATATTCAAATACATTTTGAATTACAAATTTTATTCGTGCCATAGCGTCGCAATAATTCATACTTTTTCTATCCTTAGAAAAATTGAAGTAAATTTAATTTGGTTCGGATGCTGAATTTGATTTCTATGTATATACGTAGTACGATCGTACCTTATTGTAGTTAACATTGTGGTATATATGTTTTAAAACTAACACAAAATAACAAGTATTAAATAAATCAATAATAATTCATCGAATCTCCTATTCTATATATATTACACTGGCCATGGGTACCTGATGCTATTCCTAACTAATTTGAAGCCAAATATTTAATAACTGCCGTCAAAGCATCAAATTCATCCCACTCACTAACGCCATAATTTAAGTATTACCTATGTATATTTTGAACTTGTTTAATTTTTGAAAGAGTTTTACGGGGTACTGATTCGTTTCGTCAAAAATTCTCCATGTATTGTATGTTTTTTCAATAAAAATATGAAAAAAAATTATAGTTTTTTTTATAATTGTCCACACTACAAAAACCCTATTAAAGCGAGTAGCTCTACACAATACATTTTTTGACATTAATAGGTTTAGGAAAATTAAATATTCTATAAGCCGAAATCTACGGAAAGAAAATTCTGCAAGTGTACAAGGCAAAACGTTTGGGATTAGGCTGGATCATAATTGTCTCTTGTTTAAAGTTAAGTGTACAGGATTTTCGCCATTGTTACTAAATTAATTTCAATCTCATCTCACGAGCAGGATATGTAAGCTATAGAGGTAATAAATGGGACTACTTTACTGTCACCCACGGAATTCGTCAAGGTCTATTGTTAGTTTTAATCTCCATAAGTGATCTTCCGGAACAGATCCGCTACTAGATGCTGTTATTTGCCGGTGACTTGAGATTTTTCCGAGATCAACAATATATGTGGTGTGATCAGAATAGGTTGAGTCTGGGCATATCCAAATGCAGTACCGTCAATAAAATCACGTCAAAAGTATCGACTTTTATACTCGAACTGCTACTGCTTCTATTTATAATTACCACATCACTGGTGAAGCTGCCTGGATTGTGTTCTGGATTAGGGAATTACCTTAAATCAGGGACTAACATTTACTTAACATGCGGAAAATGTCTTCATTTCTTTGAAGGCTTTATTACAAGAAACTATTTTCCTGTGTTGATTGCAGTGTGCCCCTAGTATGGGGCTCGAACTGGAGCATGATCCGTTAAGTTGATCTGAGATGTATAAGGTCCTCCTACTTGTTATTGTTATACCATAATTTAAATTTCTGACGCTCTAATTGGTAAACGCCTTAAATATTTTTGCAAGTGATCAATACGTAGATAATGTTTATAAATCATAAAATATTATTTTTTGTCTACTAAAAATTACTAATGTTAATCAAAATTATCTTAATTGTAAACCATAAATTCATGAATGTTTTAATTAGGTATACTACTATACATTGCTGTAATAAAGTTTTGCAGTTGAAACATTTATCTTGTACTGTCGAACTGGTATCTAGATACATTTTTACATTCCAGCATCGTATTGCCATAATAAATTTGCTTACTACGGGTTGCTGTAATTTATTCCACAAATTCGAACCCAAAACTACAAACTATCTATTTATTAGAAGTGTACTGTTTATGAACAACTATGCTCCAGGGAGATATAAAATAGTAAATGCTGCCGTTCTAGCATAATATATTGTATCTACGCTCTGCTGTTTTGCTTTTCTAGTCAGTTAATGTAACTTATTTCTGCAACTATGTTATTTGCACGCGACAAGATGGTGTATTCTTGTGACAATTCCAAGGGAACAAGAAATAAAATTGTTTGTTAATTTCGGTACAAAATAGCAAATCTAGTTTTTGCGATTTAAACATTGCAAATTCACAGCATTTTTATTTTTAAACCAACCATATAAATGTCAATCGAAAAGTGCCTAGAAAACAATACTCCCACATAACGCTGCTAAAATACAGCTGTTCATGGTATTTTTGGTGAATTTTTGTGATAGCGTTAAGAATGTCTATTTAGACTGGTCGGTTAGATACGGCGACGGTAGCTGAAAAGAAATTGCAATGTTAGCAGAGAAAATGCTCGAAACTGCGCCGATACTCCATGAGTAGCTGTATTTAATCAGTGTTATGATAAACCATATAAATAGATTAGCTAAAGAATTTAAGGTTGTTTCAATTGTTTCCTCATTGATGCTGAGTTATCATCAGAAATATTTTATTTCGAATAAGCTCCAAATTAACATTTCGAAGAAATTGTTAACAAATTTGGTCAAAACATTAGGCAAACTTCCACAAGAACAAGTGAAAAACTATTTACACGTTAATAATAACTACTAACCATAGTATTAAGTAAAATAATAAACCCGTTTGTTGGCGTGGAAATGATATGTTTAGTATATGTATTTACGATAAACCTTTGATGTACTGGAGCAAAGCGGGCTACAAAAGAATATGTAAACACTGTCGCACACAGAAACAAAAAAAGTGAGTACCGTCATATCAAATAATTTAAGTTTAACTTAGCGTGGACTTTTTTACCATGTAATTTATTATTTGTTTTAAGCAAATACAGTCCTCCTCCTCCTCATCCTCTAATTATCACCTACGGTATGTGTTAAAAACAATCTATTGCTAACGTTATAATGCAGACATTGGATCTCCTTAAATTGTCTTCTTCATTGTCATTAGTAAAAGAATTTTAAAAAGGAACGAGATAACTACGGGGTTGGTACTAAATGCATTAGTAAAATTTGAAATATCTACAGAGGTGGTGCCCGTACAATACGTTCCCTTACGTATAAGAAAAGTTTTTCACCCTATCGTACGAGCTTAGCTGAAACAGACGTGGAAGCATATCTGATGCCGAAATTCTTTCGCTGATTTCACCTAGACTCTATTAATACTCTTTATGCGAGTAGTATAGTATATAAGTATTTCATAAAATATGTTGACCTTACCCACTTACTTACCTTTATTTTACCTACCGTGTTGCACGGATCTCATATCATAGCCTTAACTTCATCGGTTCGATAGCATGCATCTGCTCGCGTTAATTGCGACCTGCCGACTATGGGCAAGCGTGCTCGTTATGCTATGGTCCGGTCCTGTCACGCATGCAGCATTATTCAGCTCGGATTACAATTGAACAAATATAACAAATGTATTTATTACCCAACGCATTGCAATCGAATTCATTACTCCTATAGACGTATACAATAGCACGAAAAAACTCAAAACAAATATAATTGCTGGACATGGAAGAGTACGAAGTTTTCTCATCCATGATTGTTAACTTACTCTTTGTGAGTATCGTCTTATCATCTTCAACAAACAAAAATGAATATCTGTTGTCAACTGGAGAAAAAATCACCTTTAAATGTAATTTCCAAATATTATTCTCTCACAGAATTATTACTATTAGTCATTGAGTGAGAAATTAAATCACATGCATTATACGAAACAGTGTTTATGTAAGAACTATCACAACATGCAAATGCAGTACAATAAGGGAAATTTGAGGAAAATGTTCAAGTATTGGACATCATTGGTCCAATCTTGTGCACAATTACTCCGAATATCGAAAGAACTTTTCATTATATTGACTTGACCATCCAGAATTATGAAATCGATTGGAAAAGCATCTAAATTAGTTCTTTTAACGTTATACTGTATCATGTATTCACAAATACATGCGTAATTGAATATTTTTTTGTTTTCCTTCATAAAACAATTAATTACATCACATTATTGCAAAAAAAGAACTAGGAATTTCATTAAAATAAAACAGCACCAATTGAAATCATTATTTAAATTCTGATTTATTCAAATCATTCAAATTATTTCAACCATACACCAAGTATAATCGTAATATGCCATTATAATCTAATAAGTAAACCTTTTAAAAGTATTAAGCGAGTGTAATGCAGCACCCGAACAATTCTATCGTTGATATCGTACAATTGTATACCGCACATCACACCAACATCTGCAAATTTATATTGCAGTATTAATTCCATGTTCCCCATAGTTATACGTCTTTAGTCGACACGAAAATTCAAATATAATTAATATGCTTATGTAATTCTAACCGATCTTTTCTATAATTTCACACAAAATATAGAATTAAACGCTTTGTAATTCGACATAAAAATGAAATAATCGTAGCGGGTGTGCGAAATATACCTACACATTAGTAATTAACTTGTATTCTACGTAGATGGTAGTGTTAAAAGTATTGATCGATGCAGGGGCAATGTGCTCTTTTGTTTCATTGAGGGAAAATGTAAAGTAAGGCTACGATGGGTGTAACATATAGCTGAAGTATCGCTATCTAACAATAAGAAGGTAGAGAAGTGGATTCAATTAATTTGAACAAAAGATGTTTGATTAATAGAAGATATATAAGTACCATACATCATTAAAAGTGGTAATCAAACGCGTTATGCGTGAGTTATATTACCAAAATGTTGCGCCGTCACCTGGTTACAATTTCACACGCATTGGGCCCGCATTGTGTAAAAACTATTATGATGATTAAAATAATGTTAATATAATTTTATCCATGTGAGATAAGCTACGTTTATCAGTAACAACAACCATGTTGACGTTGACGAACATCTGACGCTCGTAAATACGCTGAATTTCCCTCATTCGATGTTTTTTTTTAGTTCCATCTCAATAAAGATGCCTTTCTGGAGTCTGTAGTTTGGTTTAAGAAGGATGTTGAGTCTTCTGTCTTACGTCTAGACATCTTGCGCGTTTGCTGTTTGTCCCGACAAGGATTGCGATTAGGTCGACGTTTCGACGAGATCTTGCTCATCTTGTTCTCGGAGATTAACTAACTGTAGTTAACTGTGTTAGTTCACCTCCGATCGCTAGCCCAACGAGAGCGTCCAGAAAAGTATGGGTGGAATCTCGTCGAAACGGTCACTTTCTGGATTCTGGACCAACAGCACACGCTGCCCGAAACTCGGGAACATTATTCCATCAATATATTGTAATGATATGAAATATTATCTATTAATTATCAATGAATTTTTCTAAATTTTACTACTTTACCCATTCCAGATATCTTCTCGTTATTGTTTGGTGCACGCCGTTATTTTTTATTATGGTTATTATGGTCCCTCTTTATGAACTTTTAGCACAGATATTCAATCTGTACAGGTTCCTTTCTAAAGTTTTCCAGATATCTACTTTGGGTATTCTTTATTAACTTATTATACACCAATTTCTTGTTCTGAAAAAAGAAAAAGAGCCCCTTCAACAACACTTGCGGAGGAGACGTAAACTTTACTATCGTTTATTATATATATATTGCTTTTCGTAAACATCTTTTTATATAAATAAATATTTTCAAATTTCATTCTTAAAAGACGTTTAATATACTGTACTCACACATTTCAATCACATTGTATAAATATGCATTATTACGAAATTATACTTATAATCTTCAAAATTTCTAGTACGACGGAGGGATGGCACGACTAACAGTAATTACCTATATAATTTCACTTATATCAAGTATGTGTCTACTGTGTGGCCTACCATATAGGCAAACAAATGTGTTACTATGGATATAGAAAAACATCGTGTCAAAGTCACACATGTTGTCATCGTCTCCCCTGAAAATAATTAGTTACTTTCTCATATAACTCTTTAATTTACAAGGATCTTAGATTATAGCCAGTCATAAAGTGTATCAGCTGATACTACAAATAAAATGTAGAAGTTCCGGACACATATATTGAAAGCCGAAGATCAGTACATCTTCCTAAATTCCTCAAAATTATTTGTATGTATTGCTCTCATTTTGTTTCGCATACTAATTAGAATATTTAAAGATAAGCTAGACAGGAATTGCCTTAGGTTTTCTGTAAAAAAAAACATATTTTTGTCAAAAATCGGTATATATCTATTAATTTGTTAATATATTTATTTTTTCAACCTTACATTTGCTTATTTTAATTAGAAAACATTATTATTCGATTCAAAAACATAAAGAACAAAATTTAAATCAAAGATTTATAAAACTTAAAGAGCCACTACAATATATATATAACGCTGTGTATTCCTGTGGAATAGTAATCACCTTTACTAGTTCATGAGATCCTCCTCTTGAGAGGAAACACTTCACATTCCCATTCCATTTTTCCTCTAGGTTATTTATTGGTAGCATGCGTTTCCTTTCACTGCGGTTCTTATAGTTGACATATATATGTCGTCCGAGACCTGATCTTCCTATGTGCTGTGAAGTTTCCCTCTGGGTCTACCTCCGGATAGCTTCCAGTTGGTGATGGCCTAATCATACCATCTTATTTTATGTGCTTCAATTTATTTTACTGTCTTCTTCCTTTGATAGCTATCTAATTTCACGAGTCATTAGGCTCATCACGACAGTTCATAAACCAAAGAAAGAAGGAAACGGATACTCCTCCTCCTTTCGTTGGTTTATGAACTGTCGTGATTATTTTCATTTCGAAAATTCCTAATCTCTTTTCGTCTCTGTGTTTTTAATATACTGCTGAGTACATCAATATTGTTCAATATTGGTCGTATGATAGCTTTATACATGTTCATGTTTGTTCTCTGACTTACATGGCTGACTTCAATAATGTTCATTATCTACAATATGTTCTGTACCCTACTTGTATTAGGTTTGATATTTCTGTGCTTCTCTCATTATCTCTATTCAGTGTTGTATCCAATACACGTAATTCTCTACTTCCTCAATTTTAAGTTTGTTTATCGACTTGAATTTAATCTGTTGTATACCATATACTTTATCTTATCTTCATTAATGTGTAGATCTCTTTTCTGTGCTTCACTGCATAATTTTGCGACTGTCTTTTAGAGTTTTCTCATTCCTGGTTTTGTTACCACGCCATCGGTGTAAGCTAGAGATTCCCTAAGAGTGTGTCGCGTCGCCTTGGGGCACCGTAGAGAGTAATCAGTGATCTATAAATGCGCTGTTGCCTAATAAAGTTTGAGAACTCTTGGCGTAAGTTATTATCTGTACTAACTTGTTTTGAATGCTATCTATTCTTCACACTTTTCTGATTACCCCCTTTATGGCTATACTAAACAAAATATCCCCTTACCTGACTTCTTTATAAAGTTATTTGTCTTTTTCTGATTTGTGTTCATTGTCATTTCATAACCTCTGCATTTTTTATTACAGTTTAACTATTTATACTATTCAATGCTTGTCTGTAGTCTATCAATAGTATGTTGAAATCTAGATACTACATCAGTATATGTTATTTATATAGAATAGAATATATGAATGTTTAACTTGAGCCACACATTTTCAAATAGACACTTGTCGTTCATAGCCCTATATAGTCGATGGAAATGGAACCAAACCAAAGAAAAAGTTTCCTGGTTATTGGTTATTCATATTATTAAGTTGACGTTTTCAACCTTCCACTCTGATAGCATCTTATTTACTTTCTACTTCAATTGGTTAAAGTTTACTACGCCCAGCCGTTCATCGCTAACGTTCAAGTTAAACACCGTTGTGCTCCTTAAATTCGGTAGATAGATTTTTCGTACTTCTTATTCACGTCAGCGCTTCCTCTCGAAAAACGTGCGAAAGACAGATCTCGCAAAGTTTACGCGCACTCAGAAACTTCTTGTCCCTAACTTCGCCCGGTATCGTTGCAATAGTTAGGTTGTTTTTGCGAAACGAACTTCCGATCAATTGAAATTTGATGTTTTTTGTGTGCTCCGATCCTCGTTATCGAGTTGTGATTTTCTTAGTTAGTTAGAATTTCCGTTGTTGATGCGCTACTGTAGATCCTAATACTAGTGCCGTGGACGGTCAACTTGTCAATTTTTTCCTATCTCCCAATTCTTCGCACCTCGGTTTCGGGTTTTTGTCTTTCCGAACGCCACTAGTAATCTATCAATCTGGTATCAATTTCTCCTCGAATTCGATTAGTTTTTCTCGACGAGTAATTTAACCCTTAAGAGATAAAAGATTTATGTAGCTACCGTTCCTTAATTAACTTTGTTTATTCGAACATCGTTACTGGGAATTTATTGCTTGAATAGTCAAGGACTGAAGTGGAAATCGTTTACTATCGAATGGGTAGCCCGAAGAAACTAATTTTGTTAATGGTAGACGAAATGTAACAAAATTATAGCTAATACTATCAATACGATGTTATCGTTGATACACTAGTAGAAGCTTAAACATTGTTCATTTGCAAATGAAAAAGCAGTAATCAAAATGGATTACACCTGAAAAAAACATATTATCTGACACAATTGTAGTAATATGTAGTATAATTTATAGCACAACAATTACACGCAAAAATTGTGATAATTATTGCTATGTCTAGTGAATATTCCAAAATAATTTTGATAAAATGTTGTAATGCAACTCTAGAACTTCTCTGTAAAGAATGATGGATTGTATTCATAAAAAATATGATGAAAAATAAAGTGTTGGTAATGGTTCCCAAGTTTGCTTAAATATATAAGCTGTGATACGTTTGTGCCCCATATTGAGCAAAATAAAGAGAATAACATCATGAATGTCGATACTTAGTTGGACCAGAAACACAATATAAAAAAATCTTGACTTACTTTTTTGTTTAAGAGGAAATGCAATCATGGCAACTCATTGAGTGTGCCATAATAATCATTTTATGTTAATTTCAACAATATACCAGTATTGTACAACCGAGCAGATTTTGTAGCCAAATTTTAATCATATTTGTTTACCATTTTATACACTTATTAGAAAAGGAACTAATTTTTTATGGGGAAAGGAACAAGATGCTTTTGATAATACAAAAACGGTTTTCTGTAAAGGACTTTCATCTAAATCTTGAAGAAATTGTTATTTCGACAACAGATGCTTCGTTTTTACAAAATTATGATGGTGAAGAAAAACCAATTGCTTTCGTCTCTAGAAAACTACCATTCTGTGAACCTTTTCATTATTATCACTTATAACAACAGTTGCGTAATGTCCAGCTATCTTTACTTTTTTTTTAAACAAGAAAATTTGTGAATAATAAGTTAATAAAGAATACCCAAAGTAGATATATGTAAAACTTTAAAAAGAAACCTGTACAGATTGAATATCTGTGCTTAAAATTCATAAAGAGGGAGTGCTAACGGTGTTTTGCCTCAAACTTTTAACATCAACCATCATATGAAAAATAACGGCGTGCGCCAAACAGTGACGAGAAAATATCTGAAATAGGTAAACTAGTAAAATTTAGAAAAATTCATTGATAATTAATAGACAATATTTCATATCATTACAATATATATATAAGTTTTTATAATTAAAGCGAAAGCATAGTTTATGTCTCCGATGTGTAAAGGGTCTAAAGGAACAAAGACTTTGCTAAAAACAGCTGATAATGAGAAAACCGAAAGAAGCACACGTGAACAACGGTGGATGTAATACGTAGTAGTTTGGATGATAACAAATGTGTGTTACTTCTTCTTGTATTTATTAATCCTTTCATTATTTCCGTTCGTTGTACAATTAGACGCAAGTTGAATTTGATAAAGAAACATATAATCTACAATATCAGAGGAGTGTAAAAGACATAGTATGAGAACAAAATTAATGAAATTTGCACAAAATTTTTGAAGGAGATACAAGAAAAAGAAATGCTAAATGACGTCGGTAATACTCATCTAAGCGAACGGGTATGTAAGATCTACCCAATAATTAAAGAATTTGACGACATACAGATTATAATCGAAAATCGAGCAGAAGACACTGGAGCAGAGCAAGAGAAGGGTAAGACTTTTCGAAGATATCTATTTTTTACAAGGTCCAATCGCAAAGAAAATCATTATAAACAACGAAATTAAATCGATAAGACTGTCAAATCAACCATACAATTTGAAGAATGTAGAATTAATTTTAAATGCTTTATGTGTAGAATAAAATCCAGGTAGGCCCCTGTCGTTAACTAAAGCAGCTATTTGATGGTATGATTAGTAGTATTGTTCTGATGAAACAGCACACCGTGCCTTAACATACCTCAGCGTTTCTCTTCAATAGCGTCTCGCAATTTCGAAACCAATTGTACGTAGTAGACCCCTGTAATGCTCTGTCCTTTTTGTAACTAGTCAGTCAGAATGATTCCTTGAGCATCGCAGAACACAGACAACAAAACCTTGCCAGCAGACGGCACGACCTTAAATTTGCGTGGAGGAGGAGAACCGTGATGTTTCCACTCTCTACTTTGGACTAATAGTGGTGCACCCATGGCTCATCCGTGATCACATACCGACTAAGAAAGTTCTCTTTGTTTGCTTGGTACCTTTCCATAAGACGTTTGCAAATTAACACTCGATTTATTTTTTGATAATTGATTAACATTCGGGCCACCCATCTTGCACTCATCTTCTTCATATCTAATTCTTTAGTCAGTATGTTGTGCACCACATGATGTGATAAGCCAGTATCTTCCACAATGTCCCTAATGGATACTGGTCGGTTTCGCAGTACGATATCGTGTACCTCTTTAATGTTTCTGTCTGTTGTTACCGTTATGGGAGGACCACCAGGTTGGTTTTCACAGGATGTTCATCCGCATTTAAAATCTCGATACCAGCGTTTGACTATATCATAATAAACTGCAGACTCACCAATCACGACACACAATTCAAGAGTTAGCCACAGCACAACAACACTTTGAGATACAAACTTGATATTATGTAGATATGATCCACAAATGTCAGTTAACTAATTGTCGAAAACATTGATCAAACAACTAATTAGAAGTAGGTGAGGAGTGAGGCGTGAGGATCCGTCCCCCCATATAAGTGAAGAAATAAATAAATGAAATAAAAAATTAAACAGTCATAGTTGAATTCATATATTCGACTGGTTATTTATTTATCTTTCAACAAAAAATCCTTTGTCTTAGTACAGTTTACTTCCTGCATGATGCTACTGTGAACTTTATAAAGTCGCAAATGAAAGAGAATAAATAATTCGTCTGAAAAAGTAACCCGATACCCATTTTTCGTACGTTGGAAATAAAGTATGTAAACACGCGAAAGCCTTATATGGAGTATACGGGAGATTTATTCCTGTAAAAATATACAAACCGTTTCGCTTCCATCATAGTAACGGAAACAAAAACGTTTCTCTACAAAAGAAGCAATATACATCACTGCCAGAGTATACTCTCTTCTATATCTATACCCGTATACATACCGATGCAGTGCTTTCCCTGCCTTTCTTTCCTTCTTTTTGTAATATGTGAACGTACATATGTATATGCGTATATGCTTAGGTACAAAAGCGCGGTTCGACGCTCACGTATAGAGCTTTTCACGTTCCTTTACTGAAAATATCCATACTACCACGTAAAGACTCGGTTTTCTTTTATTGTTATCATTGTTAGTCTTAAGTTCTTACTTATATCCATTTTTACGATATGCACCTACATTTTCCTTTCACTGCAATATAGGTTTCGTACATACCTGTATATGGAATAGAGCATTATTTGGATCGGAGTTTTTGCGGAATATAAAATGTCCGCTGCAACATTCGGAGTATCTTAGGAAGGGATGTTAAATTTTGCTTTAATCTAAAAACGCTGATGCTGAAATTCTGGTCTTGGAGAACGTATTATTATTCGTCAGTATAGGGTGTAGTTAAAGGATACATGTTTCCGAAAGCGTTTTTGAAACAGAAAGAATGCTACGTATATATGCAGATCGTACTAAAATGGAGCAGGAAACGATTCACTTTCAAAGAAACTAGATGCTTGAAATAACTTTGATGACTAATTACCAAGCAGTGAGGAAACTGTAACGATTATCACTTCAGTTCGAAAAAACCATTACATGCTGTTATTATAGTACCATTTAGCGTGAGCCTTTGGGCTATAATGATATATCATTTCAAAAACATTGAATTCGCATTGATATGAAAGCTGACGAAGAACTTCATAATCTTCTTGTTGCAATAGTTCATCGACTTATTAACATTTACCTAGACTATACTGTTTCATTAATTTTAATAATTCCAGGTTAAAACATCACTTATCCTCTCAATCTTGGGGTACCTTCCCTTCGACTAAGATGATGTAGGAACCTTTTTCTAAAAGCATGGATAATTATCTAATTTTTTAAGTAGCCTCTCAAATATCTGCTTTAAGAACACACCATAACAATTTTGCCTTTGTGACTCAGGAGCAAGTACCCAAGAAATTTGAATGAAACCAGACACTGATCCTGGGCGAAGTGCTACGCCTTTCCCCTTCATAACCCTCAGGTTTACGCACATTCCCTGCATTGCACTCATGCTAAAAATTTTCCCAGACCATTTTTCCAAATGTTAAGGATTTAAAATTTTATTTTCAAACTTTATTTTTTAAGGAAATTTACTTTCATTTTATGTATTATCACTGATGTAGACTTTTTATATTTCTTTATGTGTTTGCAACTGTATGTGTTAGCCTTGATAATATTACTTTGCTTTGTTACTTATTTTTGCTGCTGCGTTGAGCAAATATTATTTTATTCTATAACATGTATGTGCATTGGTTATTATACGTGTATGCATTTAAGAAGTCACAACATTAATTCTACAATAGTCAAAAATTAGATCCATCAAAGGTAGCTTCGTCAGAGCACATATAGCGACAACCCTAAAAACTACGATCTCGTGGCTTCCTCGCCGCCAGGGCTGCGGCGTCCGCTGTCGTTTGCACGGACATATGTACACTCGGTCTGTTGAGATTTAAACGACAATCATTTTTAAACTAACATCCATATTAATACTAATATTAATATGAATATCAATACTAATCCACCGTTGGCATTAGTAATGACAAAATTACAATTTTCTTGTAATTTCCAATGTAATTAAATTTCCGAAAAACATCGGTCTCGGAGGGGACTTGAACCCAACATCTTTATATGGATGTGCGTGGATATTTAGTACATAAGATTTTATGTTACCACCACAAAATTTCTTTCTCCTTGCTCCTAGTGACATATATCGTCGTACCAACTTTGGATTTCGTAAATTTGATGAAATTAACACATGGGCTAAAAAGTCCCGGGCCTAACAAAGAAAACACGGTTTTTTTGGTTCAAAATTAGCTTTATTCATTAACGTAATCTCCATCAAGAGCAACGCAATCATTCCAGCGCCGCTCTAACATTTCAATACCACTTTTGTAGAACGATTTATCTTTTGCCTCAAAATAGGCCTCAGTTTCAGCGATAACCTCTTCATTCGTGCGAAATTTCTTACCGGCGAGAATTTTTTTGAGGTCCGCGAACAACCAGTTGTCGCTGTGAGCCAAATCTGGCGAATACGGTGGATGTGGGAGCAATTCGAAGTTCAATTCATGTAGTTTTGCTATTGTTTTGATTGACTTGTGACATGGTGCGTTGTCTTGATGAAACAAATTTTTTTCTTTGCCATATGCGGTCGTTTCTTTGCAATTTCGGCCTTCAAACGCTCCAATAACGCTATATAATATTCAGTGTTGCTAGTATTTCCTTTCTCAAGATAGTCGATGAATATTACACCCCGCACATCCCAAAATACCGAGGCCATAACCTTTCCAGCCGATTGTTGTGCTTTCGGGCGCTTTGGACGAGGTTCAGTTGCTGTCCACTCAGATGATGATCGTTTTGATTCCGGAGTGAAGTGATGGATTCATGTTTCATCCATTGTCACATATCGACGCAAAAATTCCGGTTTATTACGTTTAAACATGATCAAACACTGCTCAGAATCATCAACACGTTCTTGTTTTTGGTCAATAGTGAGGAAACGCGGCACCCACTTTAAACAGAGTTTTCTCATAGTCAAATGCTCATGCAATATAAAGCCAATACGTTCTTTTGATACCTTTACGATGTCAGCTAACTCACGCAATTTCTCTTTTCGATCATTCAAAACGATTTTGTGGATTTTTTTATGTTTTCTGGTGTTACCGCCTCATTTGGACGTCCACTGCGTTCTGCATCATCGAGACACTGATGATGCAGACGACCACGTTTGAAGTCAGCAAACCAACGTTTTATTGTTGTTTCTGACGGAGCGGAGTCCCCATAACACTTTTCAAGCCATTGCTTCGCTTGAACGGTATTTTTTTCCCATCAAGAAGCAGTGTAAAATTAAAACACGAAATTGTTTTTGATCCATTGTTTTGAAAATAGCAAAAGTAGCGTGACTCTTTGCACAATAAATCACAAACTAATGAATAGAATATCATGAAATTTTAACAGCTGTCTTTTGAAGGTTAGTACTAACTGAGAGAATGGTGACTGCAATAAAACTAGCGTCCTGTATGTGTTAGGCCCGGGACTTTTCAGCCCATGTGTTATTAGAGCGACATCTTCCAGTTAAGTGAAGGGAGTAATGGCATTATATAGGTCCTGTGGTATATGTTATATTTGCAAAAAAATGTATGCATCTTGCTGTAAATTTTAGAACATTACATTTTAATAAAAGATCATCAGATATCACATGTTTACACTTCCCTCATCTATATGTGTAAAAAACCATTATTATAGATACTTATATTGATGAAAACTACTGAATTTATCCTATTAAATCCAGAACCAAATCATCACCAACAATTTAATCAAATCTATTAAGAATTGTCCGTTAAATAACGGAGAATTAAATATCCTCTATTAAATATTCATTAATAAAATCGTCAAAAATGAACATTTAATTAATAACATATAATCAACTAACATCTCATCTAACATCCAATAAGTGCAAGACTGGAACTATATTCCCCATTGTTATCACTAATACGGAGCTTTATAATATTGTACTATGCTAAGAGATTCGATACAATACACATTGTTAGCTTATACGGAGAATCAGCACTGAAGATGTCAAGTTTCTACTTCATCTCACATGCTTAACGTGTGCACCTTATTTACGCAGGTTGCTGAGTCTAAGTAGATACATGCTGGTAATTTATCGTTTGCCATGCTGAAATATCGAGGCTCTCTGCGTGATGAATCTCTCTGGTATCTTTTATAAAGACATAAAAGTCTACCGAACTGATGTCACTCGAAACAGCAGCCGACCCGATAGCGCGACTAAGTTACGGAAATAATAGAGATAAATGAGTTCAAGTTGAATGTATTCCGCTACCTAGGAAACGCTAATGGGTGAGATATATTTTAGTTATTTGCGTGTGTACGTTCAGCTAATATGGTAAAATAAAGTTGTCCTATGGTATTGCTGTAGATGTAGTGATTTGAATAAGTTTACGTACTAAATTATTTCGTCTTATGGTAAGTGAAAAATAGTTTCCATTTTGGAAAAGATATCAGCAGTATACCAAAACCGTATCAAATACTTATTGACTACTCCTATGCTTACACACTATGTTTACGAGCGTAACAAATTATTTTTTCGGTTTTTGGGAATTTCTTTTACAATAGTATACGCATCAAACATGAATAGCAATTATTTTTTATGGTTACTATCACTAGAGCGCAAGAACTGTGACATGTAGCATAGGAATACCAATTGTACCATAATCACTAATTCAATAATTAATAAAAAGCAATATATGTTTTAATTTTACTATCTGAATTAGCTAGACTAACCATTCGCAACACTGCATTAACCTCGACATTTTTTCCGGAAAAAATGTTCTTACACAATAAGAATGACCTTTCAGTAATGAAATATCCATAGTTAGAATGGCGCTTGGACTGAGTTAAGGAATCACTAAACTTGTCTTAATCTGACCACATTTGATTTCTTGCGTAATAAACTGAGATGCTTCTCTAATATATGAATACTTTTCCCTTTATTTCTAGTATATACACTACCGTCCATATTAGTTCGGACACGCAAATAAATTTTAAAAAAGACGAGAAAATATTCAAACTAATTTTTGTAAAACTTTTGTTGCATTTTATTAATAGGGATTAAGATTAAAGTATGAAAGTAAAAAAAAAGTAATTTTAAGGAAAAATAAACAAAAACTTCTAAAACACTCCGTTCATTAAAGAAACTCCCTTTTGCACGAAGAATAGTTTTCACAGTCCGAGGCATTCGCTCTACCAGTTTTTCAAGGACCATATTTGGTATGTTAGTCCATTCACCTTGTAAAATGTTCCACAGGTGGCCCATGGAGGTAGGGCATACTTTTCGGATCCTCCTGTCCAATTCATCTCGTAACAGCTTGTTGGGCATTAGATCGGGGCGTTGCGGCCGCCCTGTCATTATTTGTAGTGCCATTATCTTGTTCTTCAATTAAGAAATTTTTTCATATCACTGCTGACTATTTGGGGTCGTTGTCCTGCATGAATACAAAATTTTCGTCGATTAGGCGTTGCATTGATGGTATTGGATTTTCTTGCAGTATTACCAAATAACCATTTCTTCGCAAAATACCTTCGATTCGCATCAAGTCTCCTGTATCTTCGTAGGAGTAAACAACCCCAAAGAAGCACAAAACTTCTTCCCTGGTTGACAGATAGCACTACACAATTCTGCAACATTCTTTGCCTTTCACTTTTCTTATAAAAACGCGCCTTGAACTCCTCAAACTTTGACTCATCAGTGCATAGCACCCTTTTCCTATCATCCACTGTCTAATTTTTAAGTGTTTCTGCGCACTGTAGCCGTTTTTACCTGTTTCCCCGTCGAAGTAGGATTTTTTTGTTGCAATGCGGCCGTGAATATTTACAGCTTTTAATATTCTCTTCACTGAGCTCATTTCGACGGCGATTTCTGGTACTGTCAGTCTCCTATTTTGCTTGCCTACTTACGGCCTGAACGTGCCCGATCTCTTAAACTGCCCGTTTGTTGATGTCTTCGAATGATATCCAACAGTCGATCTATTAACATGTACTTTTTTTGGATATTTGACGCACTGAATAACCTTCTTATTAACTGCAATATAGTCCCAAAAATAATCCTATTTGCGGCACTGAGGATCATTCTGAAAATTACTGTTTTGGGTCATAAAATATAAGTATATAGTTAAGTATAGTTTACATAAAATTGCTACAGCGATATATACTAATCAGTTATAGACGTCATAAGTAGACCAATCAATTCCTTTTAGTGACAGGACACGATTCCTTGCAATAACTACTAACAAACATTCAGCCAACTGAGCAAGGAAAAATGTATGTACATGAAACACCTTATTTGTAGCTGTTATTACTTAGTACAAATTGGGTAAGTTTGGTGAAATGTTTACATCATATAGGTTTCTAAATTTGTCTCGGTGAACTACGTTCCTATATTTTGAGAAAGACCGTTCGACATCTACGAACAGGCATAATTAAAAAGATCTTTGAAATTAGTTAAGAAATCTATAGACGCTCCATCACAAATTTGTCGTAACTTTGTAAAATCGGAATCTTTTTTATCACATCATCGAACTTTTCCATTAAGCGACCGTTTTTTGCGTCGATTATATAGTGCAGCAATGTTGACCATTTTATTAGGGCCACCCTATAGCTTTTAGCTTTTATGTGTTTCCAACGCGATAATTTACAAATATAAGTATAAAATTCACTAATAGGGTTTACAGTACCTATCTAAATACGACCTCTTGTCCCATGAATGATTCCGTACCGTAGAGAAGATGGATAAAAACAAGATTGAAAGACACTGTAATTCGTAGAATATTATTTGGATCGGTTACTATTGTAGAAAGATTATTTATCTGTTTATGTAACAATGTTTTTTCCGTGTTCACGTGTTAGTGTTGCACTTTAAACTACTGCTTGTATGCGCTTTACATGTTTTCGTTATGGGTCGAAAGAGGACATACCAAAGAGAAAAAAGCTACGTATTGAGGCATTGTTAGGTACAGGAGTGTATTCTCAACGCACAGTTGCAAAAGAAAATAAGAAGTATCCCGACAAACAGTGCAGAGAAAGAAAAGATACCTACGACAAGTACCGAAAGAGCGGTTTGCGGCAAGAGAAAGATATACTACTAACTGAGATGATCGACGTATCCTGCTACTAGCAACGGAAAACAGATGTTTATCCGCCAAAGAAATGGGTAATGTAATGTCTCAACAAGGAATGTAAATATCCACGCGTACAATACGTAGACGATTGCATGAAACCGGATTAAAATGCAGACGGCCCTTGAAAAAGCCAATATTAACACCGATGATGAAGCGAGCACATTATGAATGGGCAAAACGTCATCAACATTACACAATTGAATATTGGCGAAAGGTAAGACAATAACATCATCATAAGGTAAGATAGAACCTTACGATATTGATGTCGCTTAATGTGAATTCTTGTTGGGATATTTTAGTAATTTAGATTTATTTGTATGTATTTACGTATAATTTCAAACAGTAATAAAATTTGTTTTCGATTTTCAGGCACTCTTTTAGTTATTTTTCACACAGTAGTTCGTATAGAAATTTACCTATAATTGATTATTATTTTACGCGTTGACTTTCCTATCTGTAATACACATATGAAAGCTAGATATTATTGTAATTAAAGGGCGAGGCACATAAAATATTATTTCGCTTAGGATATGGACCTTATACACACATTCTATCTATTGTGGAGAAGGCGATTTCCCGAAACTGAAGATCCTTTAGTTTCCCTAAACGTAAAGATCCTCCTGGAACCGATTGGGGATCATTTTGACTTAAGATAAATCATCAACCTTTGTAGCCATTAAAGAGCAATTGCCGATATTATAAATGAAAATATTACAGAGTAGGAATAGGATCTGGCAATGCGTTTTCCTCAAACAAACAAAAGATCCACCGAATGCGTTAGACACGAGGATGAACAATGTAAAGGGTTGACAAGTGACAAGGGTCGGCTCTAACAAGTCCGGAATCCGGAACGACACATTACAATCATTTTACTTATTTACCCGAACATCTAGGACTTTTCTGGTGCAGAATGTGAACGGCGAGAGCCTTTGGGATAGAGCGACATACCTATCTGAATTGACCCTTGGGTGTTTCAGAAATGTTTATTTTTTCATATATAAGCATTGGGTGTTACACATCATTTGATTTAGTGATACAAAAGCAAATGCTGCAAATTGACGGAAATGTTAGTAACTGAGCTATTTCTTCTATATAATTTTAACACTCTAAAAGAGGTGCTGCAAATATACAAACATATAATACGAGTTTTTGGAAAAGGGTTGAGATACGTATTTATTTATATACACCGATTTAAAAAAAAACAACTCAAACATCTTCTAATATGTTTGTATTGTAGAAAAATCCGTAAACGTAATCTGTATACAGTTGTAATTTAATTACATTATATTAGGAGCACCGGAAAATCCCAGTAATTCTGTATATACAACAAGTAGAAAACCATTTTCTTGTACTGCCTTATACTATTAAAGTAAATACGTATATGTACGTATAGATTTCTTAGTATTTGTCACGAGCTCCTTTCGATATAACAACAGCAGCTATTCTTTTGCATATGCTTTCCACTGACTTCTGTACTACCCGTTTTATCTCATTGGTAGTTTCCCATACTTCCTTAATATTGTTAAGTTGTTTTTGTTGATAGATTTCCTCAAAGGTACTTGAAAGGTTTCTTTGAAACATCCCATACATTTTCTATTAGATTCAGATACGCAGAATTTTCGAGCCAATCCAGCGAGTTCATATAATTTTTAATGCGCTAGACCATGTGGAACGTCGTCATACAATACATAAATATGTATGAGTTCATGCAATCTCTCATTATGTAGTAATAAATAAACTTTAAAACGTTTTTATTGCGTTTCTAATCCATGACGATCTACAAAAAAACGGTAGTCCTGGACCTTGCGTTGTGTGACTAAATTATTACAGAAGATGAATGCTGTAGTGTTTTGACGACACAGTATTTTGTGTAAAGTTCACTTAATAGTTATAAAGAAAACATACTGAGAACACTTTGCTGCCGGCTTCTGCATGCATTCTGCATTTTTTTACGATTTGACGAGTGCCTAGCAGACGGTTTTGTATTTTTACTTTTATAATTTTGCGATCGTCTCAAACCGTTGCCTTATTTTCTTTGAGCAATATTGAATATTTTCCAAGAGTATTTTCTTTAATTAGTTTTGCAGTTCTTTATAAACATAGACCAGTGTTTGTAAAGAAAGTAAAGTCTGAAAAATTAGAATTGTTGATTGCAAAGCATACCTTACAAGATGGTAAATTTTGTCATTTTGCTAGAGTAAAATCATAATTTGCTTTGCTTTGAAATTTAGTCTCAATAAACTCAGAAAGTAGTGATCATTTTAACGTAGGAAATTCAACATACTACAAAATATCTTGTGATGACATTAATATACGTAAAACACGCTCCTCGTTATAACAATGTAATATATGTGAATATAAACTCAATCAAATGAACACAATTAAGTAATTGTAGGTTATTAGTATTATTACATATTTAGAGGACTTTCGTCCAAAAAAAGATGTTTGAAGAAGACGCTACCAGCACTGGATTGATGTAGTCGCGTATCATAATCTGCAAACGCAACAGAAATGAAGCATTTATTTGATATTCGTGGAAGACATTTTGATCTTCACGGGCAATTAAAGCTCTCGCATGGTGATGTCCACAAGCGATATTGTAAACCAATACAAAATTAGTCCGTTTATTTTAATTAGACAACGTCTTCATTAGAACCACTTCCATTTATATTTATTTGTATTATTTTCAAAAATTCTTCAATTGTTCCCCTCTTATTCTTATGAGCTAAAACAATTAGCTCTTCATTTACCAGTGGGCATGGAAGGAGCAATGAAATCACTTTTTATTCTCTTGCGAAGTGTCGATCGCTATTGATCAACTGCTAAGATTATGAGGGCTTCGTAATTGAATCAGATAACTTAGAATGGCTGTTTTCACTCTCTATACTACTACATTTTACATCCGGAAAATCTGCAATGGGAATTGTCCAAATCATAAAGAGTTTTAGGTACATTAAGGTGCCCTATATCCAGCTTGTACATTTTACATTAATCTTGCAACTTCTCCGCGCAAGCTCCAGCCTTGTGCAAAGCCTAATGCCATTCGCATATACAGTATCAGTCCATGTGCTTCGTAGAGTGATATTAAAATGTCTAAGAAAATCGGGAGGACAGCTAACTGTGTCATTCGTTTTGTAACAGCAAGAAATGAAAGCTGGATCGCCAGATGTATGAAGAATTTAGTAAGAATCTTATGAAGGAGGGTAAATGGTTGAAGCAGAATTCTACGAGAAGGGTAGAATTCTATGAGAACGGTATCAAGCGACTTGTTATTCATTGAAAATAGGTAATTGCATGTATATTCAGAGAATAAACGTATTCTTAGAAGATGTTTTACTTGTTTAATGTTTATTGAAAAAGATACTTTCTGTTTTATTTGATGGAAATCAAAGGTCCTAAAATTCCTCTGGATATTGTATTGGTATCTACCGCAATTATGTTGTTTCTAATGTTTTGTCAAATATAGCGTATTACTAAATAATATGATGAAATCTAGTAATACAAGAAAAACAAAACAATAACGAAAAAGAATACTTTAGCATACGGCTCTCACGTGCTAGATGGGTCATTGAATGCGCAATTTACATAACTAATTACATTCCTTGAAGGTCCGTAGAAAGATAAGACTTTCCATATGCCACAGGCAAAAAATTTACTATCAGTTTTATTAAAAGGACGCACAAAATTGTATGTTACACGTCAGAATAGAATACGATTTTCCATGTTTTTAAGGTATACATAAAATTTTACCTCATCACAATTTTTTATAATTTTTAAACTATATTAATAGCGGATGAATCAAAATTGTTTGTATTGCCTCGCTTTGTTGGACGATAATTGATCTATTAACGCGATGCAGTAGGTCCCACTATACGCGGTTTAACAGGAATTGACTTTGTTTTCCTCACTTTGATGTTTACCTTCGATGTTGCGTTGCTCTCGGCTTCAGTATATGTTTAGCTTTACAAAATATGTTCATATTTTACATATACTGTTGTACTTAATTACAAATTGATTGTATATATTCATGATTGCCTATTTAGATAATTTTGCAATCGGTGCAAATAAAAATGAACATTATAGTGTCGAAGTAATAAGACAAAGCAAACAGTAAATTAAGGGAAATATTAATTTCTGGCGAAAGTTGTTGTGTTTTCTAGTGTATCAAGAACTAAACACATTTGTACATACAGGATCTACAAGATTCCGCAATCAACCAGATCTGAAATTTCGTTCACAAATAACAGAAACAGCAGACGACCTAGATGCGAACCTTGTGGTACTCTATGATAACAGAGCAGATGCTATCGTAAAACAGATGAAATCTGCTGTGTGTGAGGTAAGAATTCTATAAATTTACAAGCGGCTCGCCAAAACCAAATCTATATAATTTCTGCAATAAAATACCATGGTCGAATCTATCAAATACTTTTGACATGTCGGTGAAGATAACATGGATCTTGTTCGGACGTTAGCCGTATATTTAGTTTTAAGTTATATTTTATTTAACATGTTCTCTTTTACATTTATATGTGTATATATATATATATAATCAATTAACAAATTCAAAGATATAATACACAAGCCTTATACAAACCAGAGGGAGCAGTCAAGCAGTAAGCAACTACATATGTTATTTCAAGAAACATTAATTATATTTTAGTTTAAATAGTTAGTTTTGAGTCTTTCACCTTTGTGTTGTGTGCGCGGATGGGTTTAAGTGTTTCATGTTATTAATGAAATAAGTGGAGACACACTTGGTTTTCATTACAAACGGTCACCAACGAATTTAAAAATAAAGCTTATACGGAAGTTACGACCCATGAGCGGTGAAACAACACCAACAGATCTGTCTTTAAACATCCAATATTTCTGTAGCATACTCTATAAAATTTAGTAAGTTAATTGTAGTAGATCTTTTTTGAATAAAGCCATGCTAAGCTACAGCGATGTAACAGAAACACATAAGCTTATATAACGCTGTTTCAAAATTTTTGATATACTAGACAAAATGGAAATTGGTCGGTAATTGCTGATATCAATTGCGTTGCTACTCTTGAAAATAGAACAAATTTGCCTTAGCTTCTATTTAGATGAGGCAGTGCGGGATTTTAAAATTAAATATTATACATAATGGTTGAGAAAGGACAGCGGTGCAGTCCTTCAGCAGAAAACTGGGTATCCGAATGGGGCCTGATGTTAATTAGTTCTTAAAGGCTTTCATTGCAGAAAATATTTCAACAGTCAGCACCCTTCAGTGGAAATGAGTGCTAGATTAATACTCAATATTCTTATCTGGCGAAGATAGTTGAGTCTTGGAAGGCACTCAAGAATTCGTCCGAAAAGGCCTCGACAACCAGTTGTAGATGGGTTAAAACGTTATCCATTCCAGTATATCACTCCGAAAACTCTACTAGATTCTCTGTGAGTGCCGATAAAGGACCAAAAGTTTTATACTAACTATACTTATATTTTAATTTAATATTTCTAATGACCTCACTGGTATATCAAACAGGATAATATATTTCCAGATCTTCCACGATGAGAGTAAATAGGAACAAATTTATCGAACAGACTATAAATAATTTTATAAAATTTACTACAAGCAAAGTTAACATTTACGTATTTGTCCAAAATTGACCAGTTCGCAGCAGAAATAGCCTCCTAGGAAGCGGGAAGTTTTATAAAAGTTATAGATTGTATTCGTACTATTAATGGAGAACTTGAGTCTTGGGATGCAGATAAGTTGGAACGCGATGCTTAAAACAGTATGTAAAGCAGAATGCTGATGAGCCAGATTGATCCAAAGGCTGAATATACAAGATCTAGTAACCTATTTTGTGAATTAAACATGCCGCTATATTCTTGTAAATTTAATAAATCGCAAAAATCATTCAAAGTGGTGGTTTGTCGACGTGATAGATTGTTGTAATAAAAGTTAAGAATATTAGAGTCGCTAACGATAATAAGCCTGTTAGCAGTTAAGTGGTACCTTACGAAGTAATCTATCAAAACATCGAGATCATCGAGCGAAAGTATAGGTAGCATTTACAAACAAAGAGGTGTATGTTGAAAATGCTACAGGAGCATTAGATTGGAGCACCGTTAGATCTATATTTGTAAACTCGGCTATTAATTTTAACAGGCCAAGCTACTCTCCACTATTAATAAATTTGCACACCAATTATATACCTCCATGCGTAAACCCTGTTAGACCAAAATTGCTATCACACCTAGGTGTGTGTGTCCAACATGGCGGAAGTTGGACACGTTTGAAGTCATCAAGTCTCATTTAACGCTACAAAATCGTATTCACAATCGTTAACATTGCAAATGAACACATCAAGTTAACTCTTAATACTGCAATTACCCAACGTAATTAAATTACTGAAAAAATATCAGTCTCGGAGGGGACTCTAACCCAACATTTTTACGTCTCCAGCATTACGTGCTAACCTGTACATCTCAAAACCATTGAGTTCAAGTCGCTTTAAATCCCCCTAGATGTCACGATGCCAGTAGATATATCACATACACTATTTTATTAATACGACAAGTGCGTAACAGTTAAACTAATATCCAATATTTAAAATTAATAGTAGTGTTAATACTAAACCACCGTTGGCATTAGTAATGATAAAATTACAATTCTCTTGCAACTACCCAAACTAATTAAATTATCGAAAAATTACGTTGGGTAATTGCAAGGAAATTGTAATTTTATCATTACTAATGCCAACTGTGGTTTAGTATTAATATGGATATTAGTTTAACTGTTACCCACTTGCCGTATTAATAAGCGACTTGAACTCAATGGTTTTCTGGTGCAGAGGTTAGCACATTACGCCGGAGACGTAATGATGTTGGATTCGAGTCCCCTCCGAGGCTGATATTTTTTCAGTAAATTGATTACGTTGGATGATTGCAAGGGAATTGTAATTTTATCATTACTGATCCTAACGGTGGTTTAGAATTAATATTCATATTAATATGGATATTAGTTTAATACTACGTACGTTTTAATAATACAATGAAACAAAAATTGAAACTGTTTGGAACTGACTTAGTTTTTACGTGAGCATTACGGACAGTAGAAGCAATATCGTTAAACATATCTTATTTTTAAATTAGTTCCTCCAAGCTCTAAAGGAGATTGTAACAACTCCTTACATTTTTTGAACAGAACCTATTGGCAGAGAGTTTGCTCGTCTTTCAAATATACATGTCTGTATTCAGCTACTAATTTTAGTCTGTTTTTCTGACAATAAATGCATTGCTGCTAACAGGGCATGGTGTGCTTTGAACCAATTTACCCGAACGCAATATTAGAAGAATAAGCATCAGCGCTATCAGATTTGAAGAGATCCAACTTCCTATTGATTTATTTGCCGTCGTTATCTGGTTTTCGGGATTCCGTAGACCATAATACCATTATCTCGTTGAATGAGCTCTTTTGTTTCACCGGCCATGGTCTCAAAGGTTTCGAGTTCCATAGTTTTCGGACTTCTAAATTAAAAAGGCGATCCTCCATTCTTTTAAGCAATAGTTTCAATTCAGCAAAATGAACAGTCCGATTATATACTTTATACAAGCAGTGGGTGAATACACAAAGTATTAAAAAGGTGGGTAGTTTTTTCAAAACTTGATAGTTTGTATGTATGAGTAAGATAATAAACATACTGCCTAAGTAGCAGATTACCGCTTTTGATATCAACGTCAAAATAAGCTATGTGTGTTATTGTATGTCACAATTCCGTTTTGTATTAAGTATCTGATTCCCTGTAAATAATAGAAGTTTCCTTGAGGTGTGTGAAAATACGAATATAGATACTCAACGAGAATAATTTATTACTCAAGCATTATATGGAAACCGACGAAATTATATTACAAACCTTAACGCATTCCCTTGACGGTTTAATAATATTCCGACGCTTAAGATGCTTCAAAATCTTTGACGTTAAGAAACGAGAAAGTTTCTGTTGCCTGCGCTTAATGAGCGCATTATTTCAAAAACTTCCACCCTTTGATGTATTGAAGATGGATGGAAAGTTTATCGAATGAATGAACGACCCTCCACCGCTTTCAAAGTTTAAAAGTATGTTCGCAAATGTTTTAATGTTGTGTATATTACGCTCGCTAACATCTGTAGTAAACTTTCCGACCATTTGTCTTGCTAAATCAGCGTTGAGATATATAACTTCAGCAATCAGCGAAGTATTCTCACCATCCAGTTGAAAGTTCACTCCAATTAGATTGGAAGCAATGCATTTATTCATTTGTTTCATTAATAAGAAAATTAACCTAGCACCTTTAATATTAGATAAGCATTTATTAGTGTTATACATAAATATATACTTACGTAAAATTAATTATTTGAAGTGTATGTTTCCTACACAGCACATCATAATTATGGCCAGAGCACGTTCAGCTAGTTCCTAAATTAAAAATAAAGTCTTTAATATTCCACTGTTAAATATTCATTGCAGAAGTTTCCTATCGCTACAAAGCCTTATTACGCTACCGATTTAAAATCAGTTTTTGTTAATCTTGGAAGGGCTGAATAATTTGAATACCAATCGAATAATGTACTATAAATATGTATTTCGTATATTTACATATTTACTACAACTTCTAAACGTTAAGCAATTCATCCTTTGAGTTGGTACCCACACTGTAAAGAAAAACAAATCTAAGAAATAAAATGTAAGTTTACTTATCTCTCACATTATATCTTAGGATGCAAGAAATGATTCTGAATCAGTTTAATACAGAAATATGACTACTAACAAGGGAATAACCTTGGAATGGCGCGCAGACGAATCGAGAATAGAAGAAACCGGAACTGGCACAGACATCAACGCACCTAATTTCCACCTTAACCTGCTTATGGGACTTTAAACTAAGATAGGACTGCAAATTAACGTATTTCAGACACATATTTACGCCTTATACCTATGTGCCAAGGTCTTCAAGAAAAGACTTCGAGGTGCAACAGACAATATTACGAATATTAAGGTAGCATTGAAAGCTCTACAAGCTTATACATACGTTTAAATCTATGCATTTGCCTGGTAAACTAAAGACAATTGACACAGATCGCATGGGGTTGTAGTCAATCCTAAGCCATCAAAGACGAGGAAAATGAGAAAACTGCTAAGGTGGACGAGGTGAGCATGCCCTTCATTGAGCCAGAGACCATTGTGATGTACAAAAAGGCCACTCAAACACGAAATCAAAAAATGCGAAAGACATCAAAAAGCTCGGTACTAGGAGGACATTCCTGATCCAAATCATGTGAAGACATTTCGTCTTTGCCAAGTACAGAAAAGCCACTGTTATTTTTCAGCAAAAGGGGCTCCGACTACTAGCTACTAGAGACGCTGATAAGATATGTAGCTCCAAATATCATTTATACAACCTTGTAAATGCTGAAGGCGTACTCTATCATGTATATCAGGAACATCTAGAAACAACAGAATACATATTACATATGTGTATTGCAATTTTGTAAAAGGAGATCTAACGCTTTCTGATTCAAAGTACAAGCACACTAAACCAACACTAAAGATTTATCCCGATATTTCCGGTTGTGTAATTTAGTAATTTGTGCGTATACTTAAATTTTAGTCTAGTTGTTTAGTAAAACGATTTAGTCGAATAAACCCATTTAATTCTATTCTACTGGTCGAACAGTACTTTCCCACCATTCACAACCAATTGATCACCCGTATTTGTAAACGATTGTTCAGCCGATCTTGTCCCATTTGCAACAAGTACACTAGAGTTCTCTATACGACGACCAGCTGACGAAGACTCAGAAAAATATGTATATATATGTATACTTGTTTCCAAAAATTAAAGAAAATCAAAGATTCTACGAAATCTGGCGTTGATATTAACACCGGTTATGTTCTGGATATTAGAGAGTAGTTCCATGTCAGAGAAATATCTATTCCAAAACAAGGCAAATTTATAGTAATCATGCGGCCATTTCATAATTCAACTGTATTGATTTCCGCACATTTTAAACACCAAATCTTGTAGTTGTAAGTAGCTATTACCTATTAAGTTACTAGAATTTCGACCTACTCTAGCCATATTGAACAGTAAAAATCTATCTTGACGACGATATAGAATATATTATTATTCAACAAATTACCATACAAATATGTGTACATACGTACAATAATGTAACATACATAGTACACGGTATAGCAACAGATTCGGTCCTTGGTCTTCCTCTGCAGAAGTGCTGCGATTCCAGGCCGAGTAGTGGTATTGAGAACTCTGATTGCTTCTTCTTCTTTCTCCTTCTAGTGTTGCTTTCTTGTTGTGGTATCCTTTGCTTGATTATTCTTGTGCATTGCTTCTAGTTTAGCTCTTTCATTGCTTTTGATATTTCATTGCAATTTTTTATTGCGTCTGCTGTTGGGACTTTTCCCTTTATTTGTATATGTGATGTTCTTCTTGTTACATGTGCATGGACCTCTTAATTTTGTAGTTGTTATAAGTTTCTTTTCCATTTTGTATATTAGTAATAAATCTTGGAATTTTATAGTTTGTCGAATGTTCATCTCTATTGTCTTTCTGTATACCTCTGTGGTAGGTGTCATTCTATATATTTTGCATATTAGTACTGCCTTTGTAGTTGGTTTATATTTTGCTTAGTTGTATCTCCCCGTACGTTAATTAGGTCGCTCATGTGCGAAGTAAACATTGCATTGAATACAGACTTTCTAGCAAATTCTGATAATAGTCCTCGTGTTTTGTACCCCTTTGCAATTGCCGTCGCATTCGTATTAATTCGTTGGTTAATGTTGTTCTTGCCTTTTAATGATCTCCAATTGTTTAAGTTTAGCGATTCTTTTTGTTGTTTATACCATTCAGTAATTGTTTATACTCGATCTTTCTGCCACTATTGGCCTTGATAAAGGACACTAGCTAGGTGTGAAGCGTTATATAAAGGGGATTGATTTTGCTGGACTTCCAACCTTTTCTCTTTTTTACGTTGTTCTAATAGCAAAAAAAATCCTGAACTGTTTCGAAAACAATACTTTTATTAACTTATAAAACCATTCGAAAACTGAAACTAAGTGAGTGATACCTATTACTGACACTTGTAGCAAATAAAGAAACGTGAAAACAATTTCCTCAAGAAACATCTCAGAAGCATTTTATACTCAAATATAATACTCCGAATTTTCAAGTTAAAAGAAACATACCAAACAAACGGATTCAAAAAAATGACCATCTGTTATAAGAAAAAATAGTGGACAAGGATATATCCGTTAATTTTTCTTCCTTCTTGCCAATATTCTATAGCAACACACAACATTCAGCATCATTTGCGGCACTGTATTTGTTATTATCTCAGCAGCCGGTGTCTGGAGCTTCCAACGTCTAATTAGCTGATAAGAATGCGCCACTCGTCGTTGCCGAAGACCCGGAAACCCCTAATTCAATGCCCTCTTCCTTCAACCCGACGTTCTGAGATAGGCGACCCGAACTAAAATTCGTATTAAATTGCACTTGCTCTAAATACGTCCCATTTATAAAGAAAATTGAATACATTGAAATAACGTTCTTACTAGTAATACAGAGTACTACTAGTATTACTAGTGGTACTTTTATATAACTAGATCGTAAAAAATTAAATTAAAGTTCACTTTAGGAATGCGAAATAAAAATTTGTTATGCTACTATTACATTTGACACGTGAGTTTTGGCACATTTAACTAACGTTCGTCGCATAGCAGAATAAAAAGATTTTTGTAAATTTTAAATTATAAAGTAAACATAAATTTTAGTTTCTCGAACTTAGATTGCCACAAACCAAAACGAGTTTCTCATGAAGTAGAGATCACAACTAAGTATTCGTCCAGGACATCATGGCGTAAAGTCAGACACTTCATGATATAATTTCAATTGAGCAGAATATATTTCATTTGAAAGTTAAAACATCTTCAAAGCTTATTCTAACTTTAACGGCTAATGTGCTTGATATCTCTAACATGTCATGTTAGGACAAGCATTAGCCCCGTATCTACTCAACAACCATATTGGATTTTCTCACGTATATTCTTTATAGGCGAAAGCAGTATTTGTTTTACGGTTCACATTGGAAATACATTAACTGATATATCTATAAAAAATTGTCCTATAGACCTACTTTTCCTAATTCATGGGTCCTAAGCGGAATATTGTACACATCTAAGAGACACTTCTATGTTTAAGAAATTATTTCCTAAAGAAATTGACTTAATCACCTATATTATCATTATAAGTGAATACGATATTTTGCAATTAGTAAATGGTGATTCTAAAATTCGATTTGTTTCAAAAAATAATTTTTACGGACAAGGGTTTGTATATTTAAGACAACGGCAAATTCGCACTGCAGGTGGCGCTTTCGGAGTTATGTGAAGTAGTTTACATATACAAAGTTGGAATGTTGCTTGATGTGTAAATTCGTTTTATTGAAAGTTGTACAAATATTAACTTCTCATGAAGTGTTTCTGGACGCTCTTTTATAAATGCACTCGTTAGATTCCAAAGTACTGCACCGCCCAACAATTTTTTTTTTGTCATGGTGCCTGTAAAATACGAACTGATTTAGAATATCTCTGATATGCTGGCTCCAAAAATAACTAGCATTTCTTTTCAGCGGCACTAGTTTCTGAGATACACTACGGTGAAATTTATTACTCATACGGATAAATAGCAAAATCAAAATAATTAACCAAATATTTAGAGCTAAACTGTCTGTTTTTATCTGAAATTAGAATTATAATTATATTATAATTCTAATTTCTAATTCTCAGTATTCAGAAGAAAATGGGGTTGAACGAATACACGCCAAATGAGTGGCGTCTTTTTATAGACAGTTCATCTCGAAGTTTTAAATGTGTTCCTTTACATAATGGACATTCCACCACTATGAAAGAGGAATACGAGACAATATCATTGCTCCTAAAAAGTATCAAGTATTTCTCGTCGCGCAACAAAGTGGTTACATAAAATATCGTTGTTTTTATGCCTTTGGGACAGAAGAGTTAAGGTCCAGCACTGGATTACCAGAAACGGCCCTTTAAGAAATGTTTTTGTTAGTTCAAGCAGAACACAACTTCCTTAACGAAACGTTGGTTGACAGACACAAAATCATCTTTCCACCACTTCATATCAAGCTGGAACCTATGAAGCAATTTGTTAAGGATTTACTTCTTAATGGATCGTGTTTTGAATATTTAGAGCAAAACTTTCAAGCTTAGCACAAAAAATTGAAGGCTGGAATTTTTTATAGTCCTCAGATAAAGCAACTTACCCGCAGTTCACAGAATCAATGAACGAGCGTGAGTCTAATACCTGGTGCTCTTTTGTTATAGTAGTTAAAAATTTTCTTGGAAATTATAAAGCAGTAAATTACATCGAATTAGTAGAAGAGATGCTTTCTAACTTTCACATGCTCGGATGTAACAGGAGCATCAAAATTCATTACCTTCACAGCCACCTAGATCGTTTTCCTTAAAACTAAAAGCTTAGATGATGTTAGTGAGGAACAGGGTAAGAGATTTCACAAAGACATTAGCATTATGAAGGCAAGGTACTAAGGAAGATGGGATACCTATATGATGGCCAATTACTGCTGGAATCTTCAGCGAGACCGCTCCGGTTAACCTCATGCAGGGAAATCTTATAAAACAAAATTTTGAACTACTGATGATAGAAAGTTGTATTACACATTTTTCTGTTAAATAAATACCTCCTACCCATTTTTTGTGTTTCAATTAACAGTTATCAAACAGTAATATTTAAAAAGTTAGGCACATAACAAAACATTATATCTAACTTTGGCGATTCTTTCCAAAATAGGACGGAAGGAGTGAATTTCGAAAACTAGATCTGATAGAACAAATCTGATCACACTTGTGAATTAGGCACCCCAAAATTGCGTAATTATACTTAAAAAATTCTAGGCACCAAAATGTGTGTTGGCCAGTGCTGTATCAAATTATATTATAAAAGCTACCATGTTTATCTCAATTTTAACTCTACCAATGCAACGCATAAATTTATAAAATCTGTTTTAAGCTTCATGTTTCTTGGATATGTGGTCCCCATAATGCTTTTATAGATTTCCTATTTATAATTAACGGAGGTTTTATGGAAAACAACATTTAAAAATGTCCTTGGTCCATGAATCTTTTCATAAGCGAGCAATTGTCATGCTATAATGTAAACTACTTCAAGAGGGTTAAAATGGAGTGTTCTTATTTAATAGATTTATCTTTATTTTAAAAGAATTATATAATTAATACAAATAAAGTAATACTTTAGGTTAAACGTACTATATTTTTCTCACGATTACTTTCGCGTGATTGATAACATTTATTCGAGAAAATAAATATTTCAAATGTCTTGTACGGAATAATATTTTCTTTGGAAGAGGAAATAATTTCTAAAAACAGCTATATATGTAGTTCCTTGATATCGTAAGGCTATTTGCATAAAGGAAGTTATTAATATATTATATGGAGCAACAGTTAGAGTTTTTCGTATTTAAAAGTAATAATTTGCTTCCTGTGTTTAAAGTTTTCATCTATAAAATGCTTTACCGCGCAGTAATGATATATATCCTGCAGATACCTTTTTCTTGCAGTGTATAAATGGTCAACTTTACAGAGGAGAAGGTTAAGCATGAACATTTATAAGCAAACATAAATGCAGATACATAATCCCGAACAATAAACTTTACTGCAAGAAAACGACGTAGCAAATTTCATTGTAAAAAACTAAACTTTCAGACATCTGAAATAAAATAACTAATATATTTCTTGTTAATACTAAAAACATTGTGCATGAAAGTCATTTCTTCGCCGATTACAGTTAATTCATTTCCAAAATTAATTTTGAGTTCGGCGCGCCTTCACATTTAATTTAGAAATGCTATTTTCTGAAGGAGTCGCTTCTTTCTAATTCTTCCGTGGTTTCTTTATATAAAATGTGTCTACTCACACGGTGACCAAAATAATTACTTCAACTTTGACATCAAACATACCTCATAAGATTACATTTTTCATGGAGACCATTAAGAATAAGATGACTCATTAACATAGCGGAGTTTCCCAAATTGTTTGTCTTGATGTCTCTTTGCTTTAATATACGACATGACATGGAAATTGCAACACCAAGAATGAGTGCGAATTTTTGCAACAAACATCGCAGAAACGAAGAACTATTCAAGTAATAATTGGTTATAACTTCAACGAAAGAGAACAAAAAGCTAACACAATTTAATTTTATTTTTATTAATAAGGTGTCCCTACCCCATTAGCTTTACGCTCCCTTACTCGTTGTGGCATTAATTCTAACAGGTGGTCAAGTCGTTTTTGGGGTATGATGCTCCAAGTAACCTAAAATTCATGCCGGAGAACTTCTAGTGTTTGTGCAAAATTCGCGAAGCTCCTAAGTTTGCTTTCCATAGTATCCCGCGGCGGTTGGCAAAGGTTCTGAAGATTTGGTTGCCTATACAAAATATTGACATAGACCTCTTCGAATCGGTTTAGAGAAGTTTTCCCTGTATAGAGGTGAGCATTATCCTGCTGGAGAAAGGGTTATTCGAGTTGCTAAAGAAAATGGGGTTCCACCATCTCATCAACGTAACGCTAGTCATTCATCGTGCCACAGGTAAACACTAACTGAGATCTTTTCCTATATGCAACAGCACCCCATACAATAAACCCCGCTATCGCATGTATATTTAAACGTTAGTACCGTCAGACATTGATTCCAATAATATTTCTCAAACAAGGAGATATTATTTTTTGATAACATTTGCAGGAGTAACTTTAGCGAATATGATGCATCTATAGCGTTACATTGCCATATCACTTCATCGTCAGGTCCAGCAGTTATTGGCCGTATTATTCACATTTTTATACCTTTACTGTTTATTTATCCTAATTAGTACTCTACTATTCGTTTCCCTCGTTTTAGTTTTCTTTGAATATTTAATTTCGCGAGCTAACATATCACTCTAGTTTAAAGCTTTTGGTACAAATTAAACTTCTATTATTGTTGCTTTTTAGCTCCTTGCCGGTCTACCGTTTTACAACAGTATTCTTCTTCTTCTGTCGTTCTTTTGCCTTATGTTCTCAAAGTTATCTGATGTTTATTTTATACATCATCAAATTTATATCCACATAGTCTTTATGAACAGTGTTCAAGGATTAGAGAAATTTATTGAAATTGCGGTTGTTGTAACGGCGTAAGACCACGTAAAGTAAGAGGAAATAATAACGCAAAATTGATGCTGTATTGATTTGACATACCAGCATCTGATTTCCACTTGTCTCCTGCACAAATACGAAACCTTTCATTGTTTTATCCGCTCTCTACTTCTAGTATGTTACTAGTGTGTCGCCAAACGTTTACAATAAACACATAATTTTTGTCTGCGGAAAGGATTTTCACTTAGCAGGTGCATTAACTGCTTCAGACTATAAAACAAACTCCTGAACCACCCTATATATCCATATATTGTATGCTATTATTGATAACATTTGAGCAACGCGTTTATTAACATCCATCTTAATATTATTAATATTAATAACGCTGACAAAACGTTAAAATAATTAAAAAGGTTTCATCTCAGTGAAAGTACCGAGTTTGGAGAAACTTTTTATTTTTGCGCGAATTTCAAAGGAGTTATTAACACGCTTTCCTTTCATAGGATAACAATGTTGTACCGTTCCACCAGTTATTGCGTGACGAGTAATCGTTTCTAGAATTATCGTCGCCGTTCACGCTAAAGGTGAAATCACTTGAATAAAGCCCAAATGAATTTTAACAGTTGTACCTGATCGTTAATTAAAAATCCCCGAAACCCTTCGGATTGATGAAAGCGTGAGTACGCCGGGTGAATAATTCAGCGTTCGAGCGAGTTCGGGAACTTTTTCAATCATTTCTTGATTTATCTACTTTTATTTTGAATGAAAATTTTGACGATCGAGAATTACCTTTGAACTTTAAGAAGTTCACAGATGTGTTTGTGCGTCGATACGTGCACACGATTCTCACCCCGGTGACAGAAAATATAGGAACATATCTAAAAAGTTTTCGTCATAAATCAATTTGGTGATTGATATCGCACATCGGATTTGTTTACGTTGTCACAACGAAAAAGGAAGGGTAATGCAATTAGGGGCGATAGTCGGTCAAGAAGTTTCTGAATTCCCACATGTTACACACTTTCCAAGGTATTTCATCACACTAAAATGTCTATAAAGATTGGCATGTTGTAAAGTTGGAAATGATTACCATAGCATCTTCTCGTCTTGGATTACAGTAAAATAAAGATAAAAATCGAATTTCACCATAGCCTGACAAAGTAAACAAGTATAAGTTAAAGAGAATTTGAAAAGAAGTATTACAGCTTACGAAGATATTAGAAGTAACAAAATATATCTCTTTCAATCTTACCATTTGCTTGCTGGATAAATTATAAAAATTTCAGCTCAAGTTGATTTATTTAATAAGCATTAATAAAAAATCCTGGAACGGTTGAGTAAGTATTGTTTGAGAAGTATTTGTTTAATTAGGATATCTAGTTAAAAAGAATGAATTTATTACATTTTCAGATTTTCTACTTATTTTTAAATGGGACATCCAGAGTATTTTCATATAATCGGACGTAGACTAAAAAAGCACTTTTAGAAGCATGAACATGTTTATTTTCATTGATAAAAATGCAATACAAGAAACAAAAGAAAACCTAATAATGCACAATGAAATGTAGTCCAGTGAGTCCACAACAAAAGTTCAAATAGTATTCCATTTAATTGCTGATAATAGATGATGCAATCGGTCAACAAAATATCTCTTTGACTTCTATAACAGTTGTGGTATAAATAACTTAATTTCTTCAGTTATTCGTTCTTTTAATTGCTTAAGATTATTTGCCAGATTTTCATACACTTGGCAATTCAAGTGACTCCACAAGAAAAAATCCAGTGGAGATAAGTCTGGCTATTAAATTACTCCTATGCGTTAGATTCAGCCTGCAGGAAATATTTCGTTCGAACAATCACAAACATTATCCGTTAAATATGGTGCATATCCTTCGTATTGGAACCAAACATTTTCATTTGAGCAACTAACACTATTTGGATTTGGAAAGAGAGCTGTAAGTGCTGGCCCCATTTCGTTCTTCAATTTAAGTAGCTGTCACCATTTAAATTTCCTTTTATGATCGTGCTATTTCTTAATCAGACCGGCCCACACATGCACTTTTTGAGGATGCTGGGTATAGTCTCGTTACTGATTCAAGCTAAAATTTCCAAGGGTGTTTGGGGTAGGAAAAATGAGATTGCGAACGTTAGTCAGAATGTGTCTACTAAGATTGGAAGATAGGTAATATCTTGTATCTTAAAAGATTATGGAACTTTGTTCTCAAGATATATCAAATTGTCAGATATTTAAATAGCAACTACTCGGTTGTTTTAGCAATCAAAGTGCCGCGCACTCGAAACCAACGTCCATCAACTACAGTGTACTTTTTCGGACAGGTTCGGTATGCTCCCGAGTCACCATTCACCGCTGGGAAAATAATTAGCGGCGCTTCATCCTTTACGACGAGGGGACAGTAACAAGGACATAAAACACTTTACACACACTATTCCTACATCTAATGCAACTGCGGTTGTGACAAGCTAAAATAGCTTATAATCCCGCTGGACTCTCACCACCAAAAAAAGAACGACAAAAACGTGACAATATTTATCGGCAAGAACATTATTATTTTACAGTAATTATTAAATATTTACTTTCCATGCTTTAAACTGGGATCATGTTTCATTAAACTGTTCATATTACTTAATTAATGTTAAAAATAGCAAACCTAAATTTTATTAGTAATGATTACTTGAATGTTTCCGCTATGTTTGGCGGGTGTAATATAATAAAAAGTAAGAAATGCTGGGTTTTTATCAAACAATATCACAATCTACCCAAATCTAGTGGCGACATAATTACAAAGTTATTAAAGAACTGCCCACGATTTCAAAGTTTTAGCACCAAAACAGGAAAAACTAAGCTAGCTGGTGATGAAACAAATTAAGTCGCCGATCTAGTTTACTTTGGTTATTCTAACAGCTTTACCACGGATTTATTGAAGCGAAAATTAATTGACATGGTATAAAAGATACACTAGTGAAAACATACTGCAGTAGATTTTTCAAATATCATGTTTTATTGAATGACTCAATTTACCTTAGTTTAAAAAACGTTGACAAATGTTGTCTATTTTCAGTCAAGAACTAATTGGATAAATGAATTATGTGATTGCTATTAGAAAAATCTGAATTTTGAAATGATATATCTTGACACTAGAGACCTTCTCGTATCGTCAAAATTACATTATATATATATATATATATATATATATATATATATATAATGTAACATTTGTCAACGTTTTTAGACTTTCATCTTTTAATCTTCTTACATTAGAGATAACTAATGATAACGAATATTGTATATAATCAAGCCAGTATATGTATATAGATATATATATATATATCGTTCTACACTTACGGCGTCCGATAATTGACCGTTTACATCTGACCCATGTAGCATCTCCATATTAAAATCATTCTAGTATCATATCGAAACTATTAAAGTTTCAGCTGGATGCCACATGCTCCGATTTTGCTTGTTTTTGAAAATTTTAGTTCCACGACTTGCTGTGGTTAGAAACGATGGCGCTCTCCAGCGTATATTGAAAACTACATACGTAAATATACAGTATTCATTATATGGATCATTTGAAGTCCGAATATAAATTTTACTATGTCGATTATGTGGAGTCCGCTATTTGTAATAATTTATATAACAAGAGAGGGTCTATATTCGAAACGGCAGTTATATGCACTATATGTTTCAATGAGCATAAGGCGTCCTCTTTAATTCAATTCTTTGTGAATGTTGAAAATGTGTGCACCGAGTGGCGACTTCTAGTAATACGAAGATGTGCGGGATCATTTAGAAGTATAATTCAAATACAGAGTTAAAATTATGAAAAAAACCGAATTTATATCGTTTTGATAATGACACAAGTGAGCCCATTACATAGTGCAAAATATTAAGTAAATATGCGCATGCTTTCGGATTTAAGAATCTTTCCTCAATTACGTGCACAAGATTAAGAAAACGTCTTGCTACCCTTACTTGATTATTCAATGTGACTGAAATGATTTAGAACAGTTAGTTGCCTTTATTTCACATTAAGCGTGCATAAGGCATCGTATCGTCTGCCAGATAATATCTATCAAACCGCAAAAATTTCTAAATTACTATTATTATTGAAAAAAGGTGAAGCGGGGCAGTTCAAAGGGAAAAAACTGGGCGAAATGAATTTGGATTTAAAAGAAGATTTGCTGCAAACAGGTATAAATGAAGAGATAGAAGAACGGTTGGAGCAAACATCAGAGCACGCAAATATTGTTGAAGAATTAAGAGGAAGTGAGGAGGGAACGAAGCATCATTGGGAATACACACAAAAACAGAAAGAAGGTATTAGCTCCGTGGACTGATGAATACAAAAAAATTGTGTCCAGTTATTTCAAAGCACATATTGCGAGAAAACCAATCCGCCAAAACGGATAGAATGTGAAGAACTGCGTAGGCTACATACACAAATATTCTTTAATAAGAATTGGCTAAAACAAAGGTCTTTATTCAAAATAAATACACCAAATGTTAAGAAAAAGGCTAATGTGAATAATAAAAATAGTTAACTCGTGTAGTTGCTGTTTTAGTTACGTCACGACTGTTCATAAATAATTTTAATAAAATCCAGGCAAAACCTTATAAACCTGCGAAAAATTTAAATGAGTTTGCTTAAATTTTCTCAGAAGTTAAAGTACTTCTTCAATTTATAATTACGGCTTTGTAAAGAGTAGCAGTTGATATATTCGCCAGGAAATGAGCTAATTGTGCATATCATTTTGCTTGACTCCCTACCCTATCGAATAAAATTAATAACTGGTGGAAGATATCTGCCAGATATAAAAGGTCTGAGAAACATCAAATCCTATGGCGTTTGTGCTATCGTCACCTACAACCGTGGCGAGAAATGGTCCTCGGGAAGATTCCGGTTCCAGGAATTACTGATATGAATATAGCGAAATTCGGAATATTTGCTCAAAAAGGAAGTCCCGCGACATCCTTTTGGAAAGTCAACTTAGAATAGAGACTCACTAGATAGCTAAGATGTTGGTCATTTTTTTACGTATACATCCATTGTGAGTAAATATTCAGAATTTGAAGCAACTACAGTAGTATAGTAACGGAAACCATTTTTTTTCCCTCGAACAGCTATATTTCACGAAATTTACCGCCCAGAACAATTTTAGATCAATGCTGACCTCAGACGTGGATTCTGTAGGATTTACTTCGTACAGATTTTTGCAGCAATCGGGTGACTCTGTAAAAGTTCATTCTTTCCACGATGAATAACGGAATCATCATGCTAATGCGGTATTCACAATTACTATACTATGAAAAAATATACGGACTCCATAAAATTACTTCACTGAAAATAAATATACACTGAAGTTTAAATATATCGTAAGATAAAAGGAACTTGTATGTATAGGGAAATGAAAATTTGAAGATACTTCACAATTTATTCTAAAGCGATAGAAATCTTATAGTAACGTTAACGATCAATATATCAATATATTTGATTCGAAAATTACGGACGCTGAACGTCTGCACTTTCATACGGACTCCACACGTATCGTTGGATGTATATATATATATACATACAGCATATCTTCTTATTGCAATAACGGAAACACTATTTAGTACGGTAACAACACGACAATATAAACATGATTTATGATTTTTGAAGTTTGCATTTTAAACTGAAATCGGAGCAAATAGTTCGGCCAACTACCAACAGCCGCGACGTAAATTTCAAGTACCTAGACGGAGAAACTGCTGTATTCGCTATAACGACGCGTAAAAATTTCGCTGACACATAGATTGGGCAAACTTGGCGCTTGACTGTAAGCGATATACTCAAAAACTAATTACACTCGAAATTTTATGTTCAACGGTACAAGCGGCGGAATAGTTTATTGAGATTTTTTTTCGGAAAACACATCAATTGTAAATTCAGCGAGTTGCAGGTAGATGTACGTTACGGAGGTGTATGTTGCAGAAAATTAAAATCCAGTTTTCGTTTTTCCGGCATTAAATCCTACTGCCTAAAATGGGACAGCAGCAAAAAAATTTAAAGTAGACTTCGGCGTTTTTGTTGCGCAAAATCATGTTATTTATTACATATTGTTTGACAGGGAATACAACAGAGAAGCACGCATAGGGTTTATAGACTTCGAGAAAGCTTCCGATAATGTAAACAGATGTAGATTATAGGATACTATGAAACAACAGGGATATCCACATAATTTAATAAGGCCTATTCGGAGCTTATGTACAGACACCAGAATTATGGTAGATATAGGCGAAAGATTAACTAGGGAAATACCAATAAACAAAGGAGTTAGAAAAGGCTGCTGTGCGTCGCCAACATTATTTAACATATATATCGACGCCATTATAAAGGAATGGAAAATTGGAAAATTGCCAAAAGGAATACATTTAGACCAGAACACCACTCTAAACTCTATCTTATATGGTGATGACTTAATACCCCTAAAAGAAACAGAGAATGATCTACAAAGAGGGATATATACCTTACAAAGAATCTGCCAAAACTATGAGATGGAAATATCGGCTCTTCTAGCGAATATCTAAGTTCTAATAGTTTATGCTAGAAGTATACAGATATACAAGAAAAACCAATTAGTAATAAGATGAGTATTACCAAGCGAAACACATAGATAAACTCTCCATAGCCAGTCATATTACTCAAAAAATGATGATGTCGATGTATCATATCACTGGTACTTATCAACGATTTTAGGCATAGTTCTATTAAATCGTCCAATTCTCACACCTCTTTTGCGTTTCAATAATAACATTTAGACGTTTATTTTTAACAGTCAATGTTTTTTTAAAAAAAAGAACAAACTACCCAAAACTGGCCCCTTTTTGTGGGATGCTTTCATTGCTTCAAACTTGCTATGGATGTTATATTCATTTAAAGTATTATAAACGGTACATTTCCCAGTCTCTGTGAAAAACATTACTTTCTTTTGTAATTATTATGAAGACGGAAAACGAAACGAAAAGGTAGGAATGATTTCTGGATGACGATATACAAAACGAATATAATATAATATAGCCTGCAAAATATTTATGTTTAGATGCTCACAGGTACATACGGATCTTTATTGCGTTGATAAGTAGGTGTTGGTACTATGAAAGTTTGGTTAGTACCGCGTGCTTAGAAAATGTGCAAGAGGTTTAACAGGAAACAAATGTAAGCAAACACTTACCCGCTTTAGGAACGTTTTCAGCACGCAGATGGATAAACTGGATAAGATTGGTTAAATATTTACAGCATCAGGTATATTTTAGCAGTTTCTTCATGTAATCGTGTTCTCCGTGAGAAATAAATCTTCTTATATGTGGACAGCGACCGCTCGACACCTAATGACGTAATACTTGTGTAACTAAATTAACCTGTGTAAATACTTAACGGATCTGTAGACCTATTATCATCAAACATTTATTTTAATGTGGAAAAATTTGCTTCGCTAACATAGTATCTACTTTAGCAATAACAATAATATATCTGTGTTGCTGAATGCATGTAGCTGTATTTCTGCAGTGTCCAATGTTTGCGTTGATAGAAATGAAAAATTATGTTGGCAATGACTATGCTTGAATCAAATTGTGAAGCGATAGTGCTAAACATTTAACTATGTTCTCCAAAGAACTTCGGCTGTGGAAGTAGGGATATCGAGAAATTGCCTGTAAAATCTGTGTATTTGGCAATTTCCGAAGCATTTCTTTTGCGCACCTTTAGGCAACACCTTCAATTAGTTTCCGCCGTAAGATGTAATGCTTGGATTTTACACGAAACACGTCACATATTACCACAATGTTGTTTAAGAGATCGGCCTACGGAAAGCATGTTTGTGGTTTCTTTTTTAATTTGCATTATATTTAGCTCCCCATCTGCAATTACCTCAGCAATACATACTTCTAGCTTTCCACTAGCCTGTAAAATTGAAACTTAGGGTTCAGACGATTACATTAAAAACTACTTTTTTGGCGACTATTTTTTCTATACATAAAGTTGTTCAACCAGGTAACTTTCAGTTTATGGATTTATTCCAATACCTTACACGGTATATTACGCACAACTATATGGAATTAAAAAGTAGATAATTTTAAAACTAAGGAACCTCTGAAGTCGTAGGTAATCATATTTCCATTTTGCCGACATGACCTAGTAGGCTTTAAAAATAATCCAAATCCCTTGCCTAATTATCTGTTAGAACTAAATCTTGCAACTGTGACAAATTCAAACTTATACTACATTTCCTACAGCAAGTAGGATTTTAACAGCGTTCTGCGAACTTAGAACAGTCTGTACATTATTACCACATACATATAGTCGAAATAACAATACGATCCAGTTTAAGTCACGTTACGTTCGATCGTCTTCCTACTGCTGAACACAGCAACGACCACAAGCACGCTCAAAATATATTACAATTTGAATTTAAAGCTTACACATGCATACTGTGTACCTCCACGAGAAATCGCAATTCACGTCCTGCATAGCAATGTATGTACACAGGCGTTTCCATAAAGTGTATGCCACTATTCTATCGATTTTTTATAATCTTTGCGGTAGATTTATGGAAACGCCAGTTTATTGCTGAATATCTATAAATGTCATGATTTTTCTGTGTTTCGAACTGATGTTGTCTGGATATTTTTTTTAACTAAAGTTGAATTTATTAATGTTCGCCCGTACGTCATTCGTTCTCGTTTGAATAATCCAGGGAACACATTTTGTAAATGCACGCGCATGACAAAGACGAACGTATACATACTGCAATGTTAGTGTTTCACGATTACGCAGACGTTCAAAATTATGAGCACATATTTGCAATGTAAAACTAACAAAACGTGTATATGTTTCTTGTTCAGTGCCATTTATCATCGATTAACCGAATGTGTTGATTTATACTGTATTCTGTCGAAACCATTTGATGAAATATTTGTATCGGACTTTGTAGAACTAATTTGTTTTTATATTATTTGAAACTGTTAACCAATTAATCATATATTTGTAGATATAACCCATGTTACATATTATATATCAATTATCTTATTTTATGTGCAAAAGTCGTCATGGGAGGAAACCGTTTGGATACTAAATTCACAGACTTTACTTTGCGAATTAACACAATATTTTCAAATGAAGAAACTGAGCAGAGGATCCTTAAGTTCTATTGATGCTACTCAACAGATAAATAGTAAATACTTGTACGATTTAAGGTTATGTATGCAATAAATTCTGGAAAGTTGCCGCTGCCCTCAAAAGTTCTTTGAAAATGGTATTCAGTATAAAGAAGAACAAAGGAAATTCATCTACTTCCTCGGTTACTAACGTCACCAAGTCAAAAACTCGAAATCTACATGAGAGGGCCAAGAAGATGTAAGTACGAAGTGTCATATATACATATTATATTATTATATGTGTATATGTATATGATATTCCTTACTTCCATCTTGAGAATAAATGCGAATTTACAAGGACTAAACATTAATATTTCTATCTTGAATCCGTTGTTAACACATTTTGGTTTCAAATTTAAAGTAGACGACAATCAAAGAATTGAAATAGAAGAAACAATATCACAGCATTATAATATTGTTTTGAGGAACTATAAGAAAGTGTTCTCTTTTCACGAGACATTTCTTGACAAAATATGGTTATCTTTCAGAGACAATAAGCGAAAATCCTGAACAAAATGAGAGCGTAAAGAGTAATAACCTGAGGGTTATGACGAAAAACACTTTGTCATTGTGCATGCAAGAATATGTGAAGGTTTTATTGAAAATGCGTATTTAATGTTCTCATTTACAACTTCTCTTTATGGTGTCGAAATGAATAGCGATACTTTGAATAATTTTGAACGGAATAACTTATTCTGCTAAGTTTTTAAAAGGTACCTTTAAATGTAGTGAATAATGCATCCTATCGTACAAAAAGCACCGTCTCATGTGAGGGGTAAACACTCCTTAGTAGTGTGAGTGGTGATAATGAAAATGATTGAATTGTTCGAAGTTTCAAAACAAAATAAAAGCGAGAGCGTATATATGCTGTCGATAAATTTCTTCGGAAAGATCAGAGGGATCTAAGACTTCTGCCATAGCACCGTAACTTTAATGCTAACGAATTGGTGCGGGCATTTGCAAAAGGTCATTACAACAACCATGTAGGACAAGATAGGTATAGCGATCAGGCAATAATCCGAATGTGGAAAAAAGAATAGGTTTGTATTTGGCATATATGGAAGAATTCCACCAAACATAAGGAAAAGATGGAGAGAGAATGGTTTGATCTTGAGCTAATTTTGATGAAAATCAATTCCTTAAACTGTAGTTCAAGGTACGAGGATAGTGAGTAGCCTATTTCAATATTCCAATGACTTTTCCTCAATAGTTATTTATATTATATTATTGTTGATTGTATTTAAGGTTGTTATTCGTCTAATCTTACTTAGCTACCACGGTTAATAATTGTTCGTCCTTGCTCTTTGTAATTCAATTTGTTGCTTTTCTTCTTTATACTACTGCAATTGGTAACGAAAAATAAAATATACACTACCGACTATAAGTATTTACCCACCTACATAATTGGAGGTTATTCAAAGAAACTCTTTTTCTTCCTCTCAAAACATGTGTATTACTAAACCGTAAGTACGAGATAGATTGCAATTAATTTATAATGTTCTGTGTTTACGTCGCATTAATGTATCGAAAATAACCCTTTTCACGGATCAGACACGAAATGTTTAACACGCCCATCATAAAATATGAAAATAGATGGCATGGGCATTTTAATATAATCAAAAATTTATAATATATCACAAAATCGGTAAAAGTAACCGAGAAATTGCTAAATCGCTGAAATGAAACCGTAGAACCACGTATTATACTGTTGAAAACTACCAACGAAGTGGCGGTTTATCCAATACACAGTGACCTGGTCGGCCAAAAAGTAGTAACAAGCAGAAGATCGCGCAATTGTAATCGCGAGCAAGCGAAATGAACGAAAAACAGCGCCGCAGTGAATGATTAACGCCCAAAACCAGTTAGAGTCACCATGGTAAAAAGACGTTTGCTCGAAGCTGGTTTGTATGGAACACTTACTATGCGATAACCGTTATGTGTTATTAAAGCAAAGCGAAACGGTTATCATGGACGAGAGAACACAACGAATGGATGTTGGAAAAAAGTGTCTGGGCCGACAAATCTAAATATCGGAAAGGGAACTCTTACGTTCTCCTGGTTTGAAGAACAGCGCCGCTGCAGCCTGCTCGTAAACACCTGGATTACTTGACCAATACTTACTTGTAGAGTATGTTCGCTTATTTACTAGATGAGAGGTTGTACAGTGAAACTCAATGCGCATGCGCAAAAAATATATTTAAAAAATAAAATGTATACACGATTTCCACTCTTGCCTGTGTACAGTAACGATATACGTAAGATATATATATTTGCAATAATTGCAGTTACTTGAACTCTCTTATACATGTAATGTACATTAGCATATGTATATGTATGCTTTCCTTTGGTAGCAATATAAAGTACCGCCTCAGCATGTACGTTGCACAGCTATGTTTTAATTGTGTTTAAAATGTTAAATTCTTATATGCTTCCGCAGAAGCTTTGTTAGAGGCATGTACTAATGCCTCTATCTGTTTGCATGCACCACTACCTTTTTATAGGGGAGCCAACCCTATTTACTTTTTAAACCTATAAGCGCACCTCGGTGCTATGCTTATTTATATGTCCCTTTCCGGGAGCCTAATATACTTTTCTTGTCTTAAATTTGCCTAATGGACTTGGCCCTGTACCATTGGCTTGTATTTGTACTTGAATCAAATACGTTCGTTATTTACACATTTATAGGGGAACCCACCCTACCTCTTTAAGCTTGTACACCTGGTCGAGGACGACAGTAGCGATAATAGCCAATCTCAAAACAAAGGTAATGTGACAGCTACCCAGGCGTTCTCGTTTGAAATAATACGCTATGTGCAATCTTTAGCTCTTTGCTGCTGCGCCCCAAAGAAGGGTAAAAGCCAGTAGCCAGCAAATGTGTGAAATGCGCACCGACAAGGAAAACGGAGCGATGAAGCCGACATTACATATAGAAAAATGGTCCGTGAAATTCGTCCGCTACGACAAACAACTAAATGAAAAAATGCCTAAGTCCCGATACGACAAAGGACCGAACAAACGTACAAAAGACAACGGGCGCTGCGGCCGCAGCGACCGTCAACAAGAAGCGGAATGATCGTACTTGTAGAATATGTCTATACATGCGCCCCGACAACCTTACCAAAATAATTCCCGACACAAACTTAACAGAAGACTAAAAATATGTATAGACGACAACGGACACAGCAGCCTCAACGAACAATGATAGAAAATCGAGAATTTGTACTTATTAAAGAAATCTATACAAGCGCTCCGACAACCTTACCAGGCTGACTCCCGCCAGAATCGTAAGAGAAGACTAAAATAAATGTATAGACGACAACGGCCACGACGTTTCCCGCCAAAACTTGAAACTGTTAGAAACTTCCGTTACTCTAAACGTTACGACGAGGTACGAAAGGTGACCGAGAGTTCTCGATCGCTAATACCTGTGCTTGTATATATTAAATATTAAGGAAACTCCCATTATTTGTTCGACGACGTTGCACTTAATGACTTTTAAATTAGGCGCTAAATTAGCTAGAATGTACCCACATATTAAAATAAAATTCGATATATTCTACAGAGAGGAAATAAATAAATGATAAAAATGAAAATAAAGTAATATTCTAAATGAAAATAAGGTAATAATGCCAATCCATACGGTTGCAAAGAAGATAAAATCATATAAAATACATAAAGTAGCAAAAAAAATGGATAAAACAAAATACATTTCCTTAGAAACTTAAAATTCATTTACAAAAACACGAAAAAAATGTTAAGTCCTTAAGAGGAACGTTTGCTTGAATCCGGTGTTACATCAACAATAAAACATGAAGGAGGATCAATCATGATTGGAGGTCGTTTTAGCGGTACCTCTGCAAGCGATTTGGTCAATATAGATGGTATCCTTAGAAAATAAGGTTATAGCGAGATTTTGGAGAGGAATGCTATCTCATGGAACAGGTTTAATCAGTGAAAACTTTGTGTTCCAGCACGATAATGATCCAAAACAGTCTACAAAGATATGCGGTGAGTATTAGGAGCACAGAGAGATGCTGTTATAAAGTGGCCGTCCCAAAGTTCAGATCTCACTCCGATCAAGCTTTTGTGGAAGGAACTCGACCGACAGGTTCGAAAATTTGCTCTAAAACACTGGTAAACCTGCTAGAGAGAGTACCAATATTGTGTGCGACAGTAACAAAGGCGGAAAGTGGCAGGAAATTGATAAGCACATTGCATTTTTTGAAACTGTTACAGTTTTTTATATAACATAACAAAGGTATATTTTATAATTACTTTTTGACTTTATGGATGAGTGAACACGTATCCCCGGTAATGTATGTAACGCCGAAAACTGTGTTACTTTCATCTTAAAGAAGGGGAAAAGCTTTCGTATTTGTAAATAAGAGGCACGATAATTCATTTTTTAAGGTGGAAAATGTAGGGAGATGCAAATATAACTAGGGATTAACGACTTGATTCATACGGAAGTAACATGATATAGCGATAAACATTAATAAATTAAAGAATACAAACGCTAGATTTTAATAATTCAGTATATATGTATATATATTAAGATAGTATAAAAAGCAATTATTCTAAAACATTCAATGTACCTCTTACAGAAACAATGTTTGAGAGATTCAAAAAAGGTTCTTCGCCTATTATTCTTGAAATAAGTAGATCTTTGTACACAAGCACACTGTAGTAGAAAGATAAGAGAGCTCTTCTCATGCTCATTGACCTTAAAGCGCACAGTCCATCCACTTTACGTCAATGAGACCATAGATATGTGATGTATAAAATTTTAACGTTGCAATTTTAACAATGAGTCTTTCATCAAAAGCAATTAATTAAACATTTTTATTGAAGGTAATTAAAAATATCTCCTACAAATGAGTGCTTGTATTTTTTACAATTATAATTTATTACTATTTGTAACTTTTGCGTTATTATTGCCGTTGATTTGCCGCGAATAATTATAATTGCAAATACGGAGGCCTGTCTTTTAGTTGACAAAATAGGTTTTATACATCTAGCGCTTCAGAAGAAATAACATTACTTCATGGATATAACCGAAAGTAACGGATTACGAATTACCTGAAAATTATAGAACTTTATGGTGAAAGCATATCGTCTGGAATGAGCTTGAACATCTTAGAAGTTGTATTGAAGTAATATGTAGGTACCTACCTTGATAAATTCATTAACATATCATTTTACTATTCTGAAACCAATAAACCAAAAATACCAATTTTAACCGGAATATTATTAATGTTGTGGATAATAAGCAAACAGGAAAGTTATCATTCAAGATAAATTCAATTATAATAAAGGGCATGCATACAAAATAGACAAATGTGCAAACTTGTCTATACAATATTATTTATTGTTAGCACATATGTTTCAGGGTCTATTACAAACCATTAATACATTTAATGTTTAAGAGGTCCTCATTCATTTCTAAGTTTATTAAGCATGTAAAACTGAACTTTTCGTTGTCTCTATCAGAACTGTTCTTTTTTAAATTGTGTGGCTGGCACGTGCTGTGTTTCTTTGAAATAAAATAGAAAAGTATGAAAAATGGAAAGATGTAATTACGTAGAACATAAATCCATACAATTTTGGATCACTTACGACGCGAACATCAGAAGTAAAAGAAACCCTAGAGAATTGTTGTACGTGCCGCTTATGGATGGAGAATGTGTATACATAATACATTGATCCGGCCAAACTCGCATACATACACGCAGACTGCGTACACTGCAGAAACGCAGCTGCCGATGTTATAAAGACTACAAGATAACAGTGACTACGTTTCAAACGGTATACTAAAATTTCAATAGCATGCTTACGTACGAATATTTTGACTGCGAATAATAAAGAATTTTTTTGATTTTAAATATCTTTATTATTTCTTTTCCTGGGTCGGCGAAGGAACTTTCGCAAAATATTTTGGAAGTCTAATAAAATTAGATCTTTTCATTTCTCATACTCCTTTATTTTATTTCACGAACACCCTGTATATTCCTATACGGACGTAAAGATGACAATTCCTATTAACATGGAAAAGCACAAAATCAATTACAAACAATTTACGATACAAATATAATGTTCATTAATATATATATAGTGGATGGCCTGAATAATGCCGTGATGCACGAATATAGAAAAATTCACAAATGTGCAGAAAATTGAATTAACTTGTTCCAGAAAATTCTCAGGTACTTGGAAATTCAGCTTAGCCGATATCAAAGTTCTATTTAAAGGTAATGGGCACGTAATAAGACAACAAAAAGGTCTTAATAAAATTCTAGGCAGTTCAAGACTTATAATAAAACAGGCATATGGAAGAATGAATAGAATGTTCCGGCACTCAAAATATTTGTCTCTATAGAAATTAGAAAATACAGCTTCCCTTACTTTATAAATACAAGAGAAAGTGGAGGATATTGAATATAACGGATATATCGAAGGTAATGATGGTGTTGTGAAATACAGGAAATGAATTAAATGCGTACAGAAGAAGGAAAATATAGACGTATAAAGTTACTGGCTCAAATTTTCCCAGAGTAATACTAAAAACAATTTTTCATATTTTTACTGTGCCACATCTAAAATTATTTTCAATAAAACAGAATTTTGAATAAATTTGTTCTTTTGAACTATTAGCAGTTCTAATAGCGTTTTAATTAATAATACCGAATTCTTTTAAATTCAATTGACACTTAATATCGAACCTTTCTTCCACTATTTTAGAATTTTCTTCTATATTTTTCTGCTTTAGAAATGAATAATGTCCCATACTAATTTCCTCTCTAGACTTTGTTTTTTATTAGCTGCTTACTCCTTCTAGAATCTTCATCTTTAATAACATTAATAAGATCTATAAAAATGCAGAAATAAAGAATATAATTTTATAGTTGTAATTAATTCCATATTTCTCTTATTTATCAATTCTTCAATTTACTTTACCATTCTGTCATTACCTTCTACAATATTACAGTTACTAATAATAAGTTTAGGACACTTACCTCTTGATAGCTATTACATACTAACTCAGAATTTAGCGTAAAATATATTATTTTGGTATGTATTCGTCTTTGTAAAACACAAGAATATATATTCTTAACAAAAATACGTGATAAATTGGCGGCAACACAATTTACTTAATTCACCAACCCTGTAAGCAGAGGGAAAAGATGTTGTTCATTATCTGATTTATCGAAATAATATTCCATGAATTCACGTTATCATTTTTTATTAGAAATATCAGTGCAAAGCTCTATGCGATTAATATTATATACAGCCACACTTGCATCTCATGTTAGCGATTAAAGACACGAACTTATTGGTACTCTATTTAGGGAAAAGGTAACGATTAAACAAATTATGATATTAATCGTATTCAATTTCGGTATTGGAACAAACCGGCACCAAATCCAACCACCCAGATATGATAATTTCTTGCTCCCGGTCGATATGCGAATTAACATGGGCCCTGTTATTAACTCCGACTCCGTATCGGATAAAACACTATCTCCGGGAACAATCATCTTTCTCCTTCTGCTAATTTAAACATCCAGCGGTAATAAAGAACGCAAATTAAGCTATAAATACTTTCGCCGTCGAAACTCAACCCGATAAATTCCCTGATAACCGAGTTAGAAGGCTCTGTTGTTATTCGTAGGTCTCTTCTCTTATACCACTCCCCAAGAGCTTCCAGCTAATTTGGCTCGTATTGCGTACGATAAAGTTTTGGAAACAATCGCACATGTCTAATAGTTACATTACATAAGGCCGTAAAATACCGCTTAATTTTGTTACGTTACAAGATATGTTCCCTCAGTCCTTTAGTTAATATGCGTACTACACTGCTACGCCATAATTTAATACTATTTTACTGGTCAAAACGATAACCCTCAAAATTGCAAAATCTCTTGTTCTACTTCTTTAGACTCCTTGAACATTCTGTGTATTACTTTTTGTGGAGGAACATGTATTTACGTTTTGTTACGGGTGTTTCGACTTTTCAATTTTTCCGAGTCTTCAATCTGAAGCAGTTAGTTCTTTTTTAGAACGTATTTCCATATACTGCACATAGCTATGCAACTGTCTTTTGCTGGGATATTAATTATTTCATGATTTTTTCAGACAAATATAAATTGAAATAGAACTTGTATAGGAAATAATCTTTAGTATTGGTGGTATATGCAAAAATAGAATGGTATGGAAAAAAATTCATACCATTATAGTCTAATATATACGCGGCATATATAATATGAATAAGCAACTTAACTAACACTAAACAAAAGATATGGACTTTTGCATTAAAATTTACTTTCAAACAAAATGTTTCGCAAAAAAAGTAAAGCGCTTCAAATTAGTACAGTTCATCTTCTTTATCTTTAGACTCATGTCGTTTAATAGTACAAGTAGAGATAATCATAATTTAGTTATCACGTCCATTGTAGGTTAATACAGTTGGTCCAATTATAACTTACATTAGTGTAGTTGTACAGCTATTTAGACTACCGTTAATAAGTTTGATCACAGCTAGTATATTGTGTTATACCTAGAATTACATATTTTAAAAATATTCATACTAGTCTCCTTAAAATGGCATTTATGATCTAATGGTTATAGTATACATTCATATCAGTAAGACTTATTTACAAAATTCATTCAAAAACAAAAACAATGTATTGCTGTATTAAATTTTATAGTGGCAATAAAATAATAATGAATTAATAGTAGAAAATTGGGGATGAATGCTTTATGAAATAGAATTTTGGAGGGATACTGAATTATCAACCTACCTTATAATAAACTATACATTCAGTATGCATCTAGTATATTGCCGAAATACTAGAAAAGTGTGTAATTGCGTTAGGAGAACCCTGTTTCATAATATTAGTGTATTTGATCGAAGATACGAGGATATGTAAAAAAGAAGGGAATGTTGAAACGCGCTCCAGATTATGCGTTTTACACGAAACTAATGTTTCAAATTAAAAAATTGCTCGACAATTGAATATTTCTGAGTGTTATGTGCATAGGACAATTAAAAGAAAGGAAGCGACCGGTGATCGTCAGGGGCGAAAGCAAAGTAGAGCCCAAATGAACGACCGACTGCAACGACCAATATCCCAGTTATTTCCCTAAGAAATCGTCGCCTTACCACACCGCAAATTACAGCAGAGTTCGATTTACAACGCCAGTAAGTGTGTCGACAGTAGAATGGAGACTAGTAGAAGCCGGTTTAAGGCGTCGCGTAGCAGTACGAAAGCCACGGTTAAGTTCTATATACAAACGGAAAATATTAAATTGGTCAAAACTCATGCAAACTGAAATCTAAATGGACGAACAAATCGAAATTTCAATTATTCGTTGCGCGTTTGTTCGTCGCCTCCCTAAAGAAAGAATGTTAGACGTGTATTCCAGAACACAATCAAATATGAAGGAGGAAACATCATGGTATGGATATGCTTTGGAGACAGACGGATTGGAAAATTAGTTAAAATAGGTGCAAGAATGATAAAAGATGTGTATTTGACAATCTTAGAAAACGATGTGAATTAATTGGGGAGAGGTTCATTTATCAGCAAAATAGCTACCCCAATCACCACAAAGATGGTTAAAACTTATTTTGAAGACAGGTCTTCTGAAAGAGTCCTATAGAGTGGCCGTAATTGAACCCTGATTGCTACCCCATTGAGCTCTTGAGGGTGGGTCACTTGGATTGTGAACTCAGGTAAAATTCTCATTATCTATCTAGTTTATTATGAACTCTAATGCATGTAGTTTTTAATTATCAATACATAATACCAAAAATGAACTTATCTATTTTATCAACATATGTAATCGCTCCATTTATTATTTTACATAATTTGTTTATGTTCTAATTTAAATATGATCGACATTTTTTTATACATGTCCTTCAGTTTAAACGTCAATGATAATGTGTGGCTATTACAACTATGGTGTAGCCAAATGATGGACTATGAATAAATAGCAACACCCAACAGGCAACAAAATTAAGACGTTATTTAAAATTATAAAATGAAATTACACACTAGAAAGCCTTTCTACAGGGTATGATGATATCTCGGACTTCGCAAAGTTTTAAGATTTCTTCGCTGGAGTTTGAGAGCAGAGGATTAATACCAATTGAGTATAAAATACAATTGACACATTCTTCTTTAATATCTTACAAATGGTGCTACTTCATCATCGTATGGATGTAATGTTACGACTCCTCCATAGCCGCAATTTTCTTTAAATATAAAATTGTATGTGAAAATAACTTTCATAAAGTACTATTCAAATAATCGTCATCTCGAGCTAATTTATTTTGATGTAATACTGAGAGTATTTGCCACATCACTGGCAATGCAATAGGTAAGACATCATCAATTTGTACTATAGTACAGTATGTACTATTGCAACTAACTTCATTTATTAAATTCAAAACAACATCGCAACAGTAAATCTCACCCAGCTTAAAACACACCACGATTAAATGAACTGATTGAAGCCTACGTGCTCACTAAATTAAACCAAACTATGCTGTTTTGATTTGTGTATGTAACATTACGATATGATACTCATCAATCAACTTAGTACTACACTAATGACGACGAAAAATATCAGTTAACTCAAACAAATAACTAATAAACAGAGCTCAGTTGCATTTACAAATTCAATCCTTTGTGACGCCGGGTAACAACAAATGATGTTTTGTTAGGCATTAATCAGAACAATTAATAACAGTGCAACGTTATACAAACGAATGAGAGAAACGACTGACAATGTAACTGCAGTGCATATTAATAAACATAGCTTTTAATTTGGGTGCATGTTTGAAAATATCGTAAATTTTAAACAATATGATAAAATCAATTTTAATAGTATAATAGGTTATAAATTCAATTACTTATTCATTTAATAAATTGAATATAGCTCGTTTGTTTTACACAGAATTAATAACCAAGCAACATTTGAGAAAATAACGATCAAGTTAAAATTATCACTGCATGCATTGTAACTAAAATGAACAGACAATTAATTATTAGTAAATAAAAATAAACCTCCAATTACCACAGATTTTAAATGGATATATGTATATATTCCTCGTCTCTAAAAGGAATTCAATATTTATTTAGCAAATATAAGTGATAATTAAACCGTAAGTAATAAAGTTATTTGTGGCATTTTCTTCCGGGTATTCCTCTTTGTCACAATCCATACTAATATGGCTGTATGGAGAATGGATCAACGAAGTCAATTGGCGATATACCATAATACCCAAAAATACTACTAATACCAACACAGGTTGTGAAAGCCAAGAAAGTTATATGTAATATTGTTACTCTTTTTAAATTTCTAGTTTTGTTATCCAAACATCCGCCCAATTATCTAATTTCATCTTCAAAGTGATTTCTGACAGTGAACTAAATGTAAAAATGTGTTCCTACACACACGCAAAAGTGATTGCTTTTACAAACATGCACGTTATTTATCTGATGTCGGAACTTTACTTTATTATAGAGAAACTACGACTTTCCCGTTTCACTACATTCACAAAAAATGCAAGAATGTGTAATGGTCGTCTGCTATACATGTTTTTTATAAATGTGTAATACGCCTTGAAAGTTACGAATACCAAAAGTAAATCGTTTTTAAACAATTTTCCTTACGTTGAATTCTTTTAGATTTTTCTTTAGTGATATAATGAGAGTATGCGATATAGCCATAGATAAAGTTTGACAAAATCAACCTTCACCTTTCAGAGTATGTGTACCAAGCATGAGATGTTTATTCAGAAACTGATAGAAACATCCAAGTAGGTATCAATTCTTTCCATAATAGGAGGAACAACAACATATTTATTTAGTTCAAACTAATTAATTCTTGGAAAATCGAGCAAAACATTTGTGACGGCACGGCAATTACGCAGCAAGGCAGGTCAATGTAGACAAGGTAAGTAGGCGCTTTCCATCTCCGAGAGATGCTGTCGTTGGTGTGGTTTTTGTCAAATAAATGAATAAAAAGTGCTGTTTGTTTTTAAAGTAAGTTGATTTCCAATTCTTGTTGTACAATAAACAATAATGATATAGTTATCATTATTCTTTATTATATAGGTCTAAGAAAGAAGTCGTCCTATAGGCTATCTGTACGAGAAAATAAATCAGTATGAAATCCATTACACAATAAAAACTTATAGTAGACGAAACGAAGGACTAAAATCACCACGTGTATTCCTACTAGCTAGTAAGAGCCCAAGTATTAATGCGACTAATGGCACCGCAACAATGCTACATTTTGTAGCACTTTATCTTAAACAAAAGTTGATCTTGAGAACGGCAATATACATATTGTCAAATGCTTTGAAGATGTCCTCAGTCGAGTAGCAAACGTCTATACAAGACATTTTCTTTAAGAACACCTGTGTGTGATTCCATAATCTACTTCCAACTACGTCAAATCGTACTAACTATTTCAACAAATACATTTTCTATTTCCGTCGAAATTAAGAAGATTTATTTTAAGTTAGCGAGGTTAACTGTGATTAACATAGTGATAATTGCTAAGAATTGCAATAATAATACATTGTGACTAAAACTTGCAATAGCACGTTGAACAACTTATATTCATTTGATTCTTACTTATCTGGCTAAAAACGCAAAACGAACATATGGCAAATGTGTTTTGTATTCATATATACAAACTTACCGCACACACATTTTCTTTTGCGGTTGAATCGCCCAATTCCGGGATATGACTCCTTCAAAATGGAGACTATAATGGATAAGTCTTTTTGTATATAATTTGAGGAGTATAACACAGTCTGAAGGGACTCTTATATATATATATATATGAAAGGAACCATTCCGACTAGGTAGTCGTTTCTAAGTGATCTCGCTCATCCAGACGTTCGCCGAAACAACATAGGAGATCGGAAACCTGTCTCGACCGTGAATCACCATGCTGTAGCCCTGATCCCTTTAGAGTAAAACTGCAGTGGCATTATATTTTTTACTTTTCGACATAGTTTTCCTCTACACTAATGCACTTGGTCCATCGGTGTTCCAACATCTCAACAGCTCCCTCTACAGCTTGCATGACTTCACAATTGCTAGAAAAATTTTGGTCCGCATAAGATTTCCTTTAATTTGGGGAACAGCCCGTAATCAATAGAGGCCAGATCTGACGAATATGGCGGGTGCTCCACTAATTCAAAGCCTGCTTGCTGTATAGCAACCATAGCAATACCAAATGTATGGTTGGGAGCATTATCCTGATAAAAGAGTATACCGCGGCTTAGCTTTCCTCGGTGATTCTTAATAGAGTCTCGCAATTTAGAAATAAATTGTGCGTAGTAAGCCCTTGTAATGCTCTGTCCCTTTTGCAAATAGTCAGTCAAGATGATTCCTTGAGCATCCCGGGATACAGACAAACTTTTCCAGCAGACAGCACGACCTTAAATTTGCGTAGAGGAGGAGAACCGTAATGTTTCCACTCTCTACCTTGCAGTTTGGTCTCGAAATCATAGAGGTGCATCTATAACTCACCTATGGTCACATATTGACTAAGAAAGTTCTCTTTGTTTGCTTGGTACCTTTCCAAAAGACGCTTACAAATCAACACCAGATTTCTCTTTTGATCAATGGTTTTTCATGCCTAATTCTTTAGTCACTTGTTGTGCACTGCAAAATATGATAAGCCAGTATCATTCATAATGTTCCTGATGCGTACTCGCTGGGCTTGTAGTGTCGTGTACCATATTAATGTCTTTGTCTGTTGTTACCGTGTTATAGGAGGACCATCGGGATGTTGGTTTTCACAGAAGGTTCTTTCGCTCTTAAAATCACCAGCATTTGACTATAGCAAGAGAAACTGCAAACTCACCAATAGTTGCCATAATGTCTTTAAGAATTTGAGTTGGTGTACCTTTTTCTGCAGGTACTTTATTAAGGTCTTTGTTCAACAGAATTCATTTTTATGAACAATCACGACACACAATTCAAGAATTAGCCACAACACAACAACATTTTGAGATACAAAGTTGATATTATGTAGATATGGTCTACAAATGTCAGTTAACTAAATGTCAAAACCATTAATCAAACAACCAATTAGAAGTAGGTGAGAGGGGTGGGGCATGAGGATCCGCCCGCGTATATATACTGAAACGATAGAAATATCTATTTTCTTTTGTTTTCACTCACGCCTGCAAAATTTTAACCAGGATTTTAAAACCATACAAATTTGAGGGGAAGGGGAAGGTTATATCCCGAAATTAGGTGATTAAGCCGCTAAAAAGTGTGTGTTCCTTTTACACCAAGGAGTTATTTCAGTCGCTAGAGTTATCGAAATCCGAATTTTAGAATTGTGTATTCCCTTGTTAGTGTAGAGACGTTCTATGGGGTGTTGTGGAGAATGACACAAAACATCAACTCTGCTTTCTACTAAATGATTTTGGTTTCCTCTAAATAATTCCTCCATACACATATTATCTTTCGTGCATCTTGGAGCAAATAACTTTGTGATTTTAGTGGGGAGTTTGAAGATAATTGAGTGACTTTTTAAGTTGTAGATTTGAATTCTCCTTGATCTGTTTTAACTATATTACTGTATACATTGCTATCTTACCAAAGTGAAAAATAGCATACCTAACACGATATTTTTAAAACGGTCCGATCCATGTAATTGGTATACTCTAATTATATTTTCATCTCGATCCACGAAATAATGCACGCACTACACTACATTACTACTAAAAGTAGCCATGCAGGAGCATAATATTACATAAGTGCTCGTAGTCATACTACGTAATTAAAATATAAGATCCCATCACAGTAGTAGTTATAGTTTACTTCGTGAACTAAACTACAACAGTAATTACTAGGAACAAAGTAATTTAGATATCTTCAGTTAAACTAAAACCTTCATCAGATTTCTAGCAAAGCATCAAAACTAACTTATAGCAATACAAATAACAATGTGGACGTATGTACATACTTACATATGTACCTCACAGCCAACTCGATATTGAATTAATTGACCTACAGCAATGTAAAAAATTGTGTGCAGATATACTAGATATAAATACATTTTCAAAAACTTACCTCTTACCAAAAAAGCATAATTAATTCCGCTAATATATATTTTTTTATTTCAGTCAAGAAAACTGTGTATATGTTGAATTATAATTTGCATCCGGTAAGTATTAGTCATCAAAATCAGGTATGTTTTTCTTAAGATTACTAGTTAAAAGAGAATAACTTTTCGATCATAAAGTTTTATAACCTCTTTCTAATTACATTTTCTCGATTAGTTTCCTGTTTCCCTTTATTTTTTCCCTGCAATTAACAACATGCAAGGCTAAAACGTCAAACAAATTGCGATCCACTATTTTAATTAAGGTTTATTTTTATTTAACGGTAGGGGTTGATCATCGTAAAAACAAAAATAATGAATCTATGTCTAACATTATTTGTAATTAATGTTGGTAAACTGTTACGACAGTATAACATTAAGACTTCCACCTTCTTGATATGACCATATTATACAGAGAGAGACATAAGGGAGATCGAAATATTATGTAAGTTTCCGTATGCACTCATCACCATTTGAAATGATACTGCGTTTGCGCATTAAAATAATTATGCTCTCGGCAGTGCAAATCTCAAGCTTATTAATTGCTTAATACTCATCAAAGATTTTTATATCCGTTTTCAACAGTTTGTTAATAATTCCATTTTCTGAGATCAGATACGTGCATTCGAAGAATAATGTGAATATGAAATTTTATTTTTGTTTTCCAACCTACATTTATCGACATGTACATGTTTTACCTTTGTTACCAGAATACAATACAATATCTAACGACATAATAGTATCTGATAACCTAACCGAATAATTGTGACCATTAGAGAACTATTTACGTTAATTAATTTAAATGTACATATGTAATGAAATATAGTATGGAGTAAAGGTATTTCATAGTGTTACTGGGGCTGAATAACTTTTAAAAAATATTTTTAAGCAACATAGATATGAGTGCAATTGATTGCTACAAATTACAAAATTTGGCGCTCCACTAATGTAGTAAAAATGATTGAGTGTAAATAACTAAAAATATCTAATCACAAAAAATTAACTTTTTTACTTCAACGTTGTAATTGAAGTCTTTATATCCCAATTAGTTTTGATTGGCATGAAATGCTCAAGTTATAATTATCACTAATTAACTAAACAAAAATGTTGTGATAATTCCGTTATTATTATTATTAAATTTGTGAATTTTGCGAATGAGATGAGAAATAAATTACCAGCCAGTATATATATGTATATTATGTATAGAAAATAATTACTACTGCGTGCGTCTGTTTGTGGTATTTCACCGCAATTTCTTGAGCCTTTGCCAGCTTCCTATTCTAAAAATACATAATATAGTCTGCTTTATGCACTAAATTGGCAACATTGCTTTGAAAATTCAAGATAAGAGCCATAAATAATGGTAATATACGTTTATTAGCCAAATAGGAAACACCCAATAATAAGACATGTAATACAAATTAAACTGTCTTCAGCTATTACTGCAAAAGAACAACAATCGCATATCTGTACATCCAAAATAATAACAAAAAGTAATAATAATGAAGAAAAAAGTCAAAAAAAGAAATCGGTGGTGACCTAGGTGTCATTGTCACGTTGCAAAATTATACAAAGACATCTTCAAGATATTTATTACCACTACTGTAACAAAAACTGGTACCTTCGATACCAGATTCGTGAGAGGTGTAGGAATTAGAAAATTTGTAGCATATATAGATGCAAAACGTAGTACATTAAGTGGCACTCGAGATAGTACAAATCTAGCGTCTAGTCTGATATGACAAATGTTGTATAATAATTTGGCACTCTGCCCATCGCTTCGTTGCGATAGAGACTGCATTCCATGCCGTTGTAACAATGTATTTGGCAAATCCCCACGACTCCATCCATTTTGAATGATATAAATTCTAGAAATCCTCGATGTACAGGATCCAGATATAAAGCATGGGCCATATAAATGGGATTCTATATAACACAACCATATTCGAATTTACTAAGAATGAAGGCGTTATATAATCCTTTGATTGCATCGACTTTCAAAGAAAGGCTGGTAACCCTATAAATCAAGTCAAAGGTTTTGTAGCTGTCATGCACAGTTGTTCGATATAGCTGATGGAACTTATATGTGTGTCAAATGTGACGCCAAGATCGCGCACTAACAATACTCGTGTAAGTTGGTAATTATTAACACGACAGGACACCTGAATAGGTGACGAGCTTCTAGAGAATTTCATACTTAGATTACGATTTAAATTGTGTGCTTCGTGCCAGTCCACCAGCAAGAGCAGGTTACATTGCAGGTGTGGAATGTCTTCAGTGGTATTTGTTGTTCTCCATATCTTAACCTCATCTACGTAGACCAAAACTGGACAAGTAACAATTTCAAATAAATCATTTATAAGGGTATTGAACAACAGTGGGCCTAATGTCGAGCATTGTGCAATACTTCAAGTCGACAAGGAGTCGTTGGAAGGATATCCGTTATAAAATGCATAATTGCTCCCACCCAAATAGAAATACATAAGCTTTAACAGGAAGTAATATCGGTGCTCAATAGAGTCAGAAGCTTTGGAAAAATCTGTATAAATAACGTCTACTTGAATGTTCCTGTCCATATTTTTGCAAATGTATTGAGGTATGGTGTCTAAATTACTGATTGTGAATCTTCTAGCCAAAAAGCTATGTTTATACGGTGACATGTAATATATCACACTTGGATATGTCAAAGTGAACAGTAGGTGCTCGAATATTTTTGTGAAGTTAGAGATAATTGAGATACGTCGATGGTTCGAGATATTCGAGGCATCATCTTTCTTAAAGACAGGAAAAATCTTGGTTCTCTTCTAAATCGTAGGGAACACTCCAGTAGCCAGTGCCAGGTTGAAGATAATAGTTTGACCAGTACATATTCGCGATCATTGATTATGTAGCTTGGGATTAGATCATCACCATTAGATTTCTTGGATGGAAGAGCCGATATGCTCTTCAGTACGTCAATCTCCTCAATGGAGTTAATAGTGAGTGCAAGCAACTGCTCTAAATGTCGGGTATGTCTGTCTTTGTATCCGGAAGAAAAACGTGAAAAAAATGCTTCAGCAAAGGCGTTTACAATATCCAGAAGATGGGTATATTCATTAGAACCATCAGAAAGTAGGCCAGATATTCTTGTGATGCCATGTTTAGACTAGACAGACTTTCATATATCCCTCGGATTAGATTTAATATTAGCTTCAACACGACGCAAATAGTTTCGGTAAGATTCATGTACTTGAGATTTGATAAGAATGTGCAGACTCTTGAATTAATTGAGATAATGTATATTTTTAGTTCTGGACCACCTAGACCTAAAGTATTCTTTAGTATTCAAATTATATTTAATTTGCAGAGTTAATCATTGTAGGTTCTCGGAGAATACATATAAGAACTGAAGCATCCAAAACACTATAAAAAAAATCGCAGAAAGAAGTAATAGAGAGATCAACCTTATCAGTACTTTCACGAAAAGACCAGTCAATGTTAAAAATGTCATTGTACAGAGTGATACGGTTTGTTTTCTTGAAACTATACCAGTATAGACCTCTTTTCCAAAAACCAAACCTGCAGTAATCTCTATTTTAAAAGCAATGCAATTGAGGTTCAATGTCAAACTTGCCAGTTTTGAAAAAAGTATGAACCAAATTGTGCTTATGGTAATAAAAAGCTGAAGTATATTTCATTTGACTTTATTAATGATCGAAACTTATAACCGTTTTATTCAATTCTCTCTGAAACCCATGGGTTTTTAATAACCTATAAAACTTTCTTATTTTATATTATATTCCTCACAATTTAAAATGTACAGTTCGGTGTTAACTGTTAATCTTTTGTTCTCAAACATTATGTTTTTCTGATAGTTAGAAGATATTTATACAGTTCTAATTGTGAATGTTTATTTACTTCCTTTTATATAGACAGATATTTACAATTATAAATAATTTAGGAATTTAATAGATTTAACAAGAGCTTGTTACATTCCCGTCATTTTATAATACACTCTTTCTTTCTCTTTGTTTAGATCTAAACATAACAGTACAATTTGTTTTAAATCATTAGATACATCATTTAAGATAATTTAATTATATAATGCAAAAGGATATCTGTGATATACATATAAGACATACAATGTAGCGTTCGTACAACGTAGCGGATGTGGAGATAACACGTGCGTTGCAATGAAATTAATAACAAATAGAAATCTCGATGTAAGCTAGTATGACGTATTTAATCTTTCATATAAATTTTCAAGCAAAATAGCCTCGAGATTAGAACAAACAATGAATGGAGGAAGTTAATCGCGAATGTCGAACAGTGAATAAGGCGAAATCTCAGTTATAAGTCACGGTTTCATCAAGCAGATAACGACCGTATCGGACAGGCACGAATAAATCAGTGTCCGGGAATTGTACTATAGATAATATCCAAATTAGAGAGCGGAATCCTAAATACGCGCCAACTAATCTAGCTATATCATAAGCATTTTATGAGCATCCCTGTGACAAAATGTGAGGCCCGATGGGGACCACCTAACAATCCTCCGTATTATACGAAAGGGTGAGCATATCTCCCTCGACTCGTGTGTACACAGATTAGTTAAATCCTTCCATAAATCCTTTCATAAAGTCGCTATCTTCCGTGCTCACGGCCTTCTTGATGTCAAACGAACCAACCGCAGACACTAAAAAACTCGAAACCTAACCGTAGTCTCCTTACACACTTTGCTGAAAACAAAAGCTTTTATTTACATAGGATTTTCTCCTAGTTTTATAAATTGGAAAATCTGTGTATACGTATAAGTTGTCTGCTTAGAAATTACGATAGCAATTTCAATTCTAATTTGCATACATTGAACTAATTTAATTGTGCAATATCTTATAATGGAAGTAGATAAGGTGTTAGTTTGTTCATTACATATTAGTTAATGAAGGGTTCTATTATTTTCTTTTTTGTGTAAACTGTACGTTTTCTGTAAAATTAGAAGAAACTTCTTTAATTCCATTTAATAATATTGAAATGTACACGACAAGATATCAAGTTGATAGTTATACACCTACAAAGGCAACGTGTCGCATTCCAATAAAAGGATCATTAGATTTATATGTTTATAGTAAATAACAAACAAATCATTAACTATCATTCTGTATAGTTTTACAGTTGAACTTAATTTATGTTTGTATGTATTACTACTAATTGTGAGTGATTATAAACTATACACTTCTCCGACTATGGATTCGATATGCATAAGAAATATATTGCTTGTGAAATGTGTGCTCATTTACTTTACATTTATTTTTCAATTAGTCACGTTTATTTCTGAAATAAGCATAATTTATTTCTTATAAATGCGCAGCAGCACACATCAGTCACGTTTTTAATTAAAATATTCGCGGCGATACTCCTTCTACATATAATTTTTTTTTTATTATTATCTCTGGGAAATACCAATTGCTTTGAATATTATAGAACAGTTCCGAAACCCCTCACATAACAACATCCTAAACATACACAACTTACTTATTGTTAGCAACTCTCGTTATTTTCACTTGCCTTAGTTAAAGCCTTTGAAATGGAGTGTCTAGCTTAGATTTATACCAGACACACGTATAACTTTAGCCACTGCCGAAACTAAAGCAAATTACTTCAATCGTTCAACTCAAACTTAGTTTTCTTTAATCCACCCAGAAGATGAAACGGATTGGGGGAAATTTAGTGACGTACTTGTCAAACTTGCGAGATTACCACTGCGGCCCGCATCAAGCGCAAATAACTTTATCATTTTCGCCGATTTCAAGTTTAAAGCCTTTGTAATTGTTGCGATCCGACGTTCAAGTATAAACATAAAGACATGGGGAGTTAACGTGCGGTAGCCTCTTCGAAGTAACGTTCAAGCTGAACCGTAAGCCTTGATGTTTTAGGATTGTTAATGTACACAATGCTATAGTATTTCATTAAACCAGTATTTTAATATACCTTAGTAGTCTGATTAAAATCAGTCTCCCTTTGAAAAATTGCTAATGTATGTCCAATAAAATCCATCAATTTTTGTTTCTTGAGCAACATATTCTAAATAAATAATAGTATACGTTAGTCCTACTGTGATTATCCCTTAGCCCCACCAACCCTCATGTCAAAAATTTGAAATGAGAAGACCTTTCAATTAGTTAGTTAGGTGCTTGAGATTACACTCATATAAAACAGAAACCACGTTTTGCTTACGGTTCGGAAGAAATATTTTTTTATATTCCAGATAATAATTAGTAGCTGTTAAAAAGTATAATATAGCGTATTTCAACACTTCCCGCAAAGGGTATTTGTGATGCTACTACAGCATTATCATAATATTGTAAGAGATAGCTCGCTTTAATCAGAATACAAATAATTTGAAACAGAAGATAAACTATGAAGAGTCTGTAGTACAATTTTTTTTAAATATCATCTTGACACTTGGTGGGGTACTGCCTACAAGAAACTACAAAGGAAATACAATTTTTTAAAATGGACCGAAATAATTACAAGAATCTAATCAAGGATAATTTTATCTGATATTCTGTAATGGTACGCACCATATTCTCTTAATATTCTACGACACATTTCTGTTCTTATTCCGAAGTGTTTTAATATTACCGCTGTACTTCTGTCTTGGATATGTAATTTTCTATTTTTTATTTTCATTGATGATTGTTTCATTGTTGTGTCCCCGCGTATTTAGGGAAAATTTTATGTAATGCATTTACAAAAATGGTTTGCTGTATGTTTTAGTAGCTACTCTAAATTAGCAAATAGTCGAAGATTTCAATAGCATCTACAAATTGTCGACTTATTCAATGCAGTATTGTATCTACTTAATTTAATATATACAGGGTAGTGATAAAGTAACGAACAAAATTGAAAATAAGAGTTTGTGACCATAATAAGGAAATATACAGAAATACTCGAGAGAGTAAATTAAGAAGCGTTTGTTTTAAAATAATTGTGACAGTAATTTCGATTGTCGTGGCAGCGCAGTGACTTTATGACACTTCTTTTTTTAAGTTGAAGCGTATACATTTATTCACGTTGCTAAAATATGTCTTTATCAAGGATTACGACAATGAAGCACTTATTGCAAAAAAATACACAATTATTGAGAAATTTAATAATTATTTACTTTCTTAATAGCAATATTCATCATGCGAATTTCAGAGGCTTTTTTTGAGCATTAGTACATTTATTTTCTGCCCTGTCGCTAAATAATATCGTTTGTGATTTACAGTTTTCCAGTTGGGAATCTACCTCTCAAAGTAAAAAATGATACGTTTAAGAGAAAAATAAAAAACTGAATCACTGATCATTATGAGGTGTGGTGATAGATTACGAAGTCGCGGGTAAACATGTGTATTTTTTAAATAGTATCTCAGACTTTCACAGCCGTTTGACATAGTTATAACGATTGTCTTCAGTGCTTTTCAAAATGCGAACCCCAGTTGTTCGCGAAACGTCAGGGACAAAAACCTAGTGACACGGCGGAACCCGACAACCGTTACAACTATATGTGCATTTTTTAATAGGAAATATTCCAAGAGACATTCAGTAATTTGTTCCACGGCAAACAAACTTGTTGCAAGATTTTGCAAAACAAACGATTTGCTAAAGTCTGATCGCCCCTCATTAAATGCAAATGAGCAGATAAACATTTTATTAGAAGTCATTGGCAATCCTCACATCCCTACTGGGTAAATTGCGTACAATAACAACATTCACCATTGAGTTGTGTTCAAATTGTTTCAACAGGTGATCCTGACTTTTTATTCAATTTCTGTTTCCGACGAAGCAACTTTCTATTTTGATGGTACGATAAATCGACGTAACTCTCGCTAATGTCAATGAGATAATCGGAAGGAATTTACATTCAGCGATCTCGAAAAATTAATACTTGGGAAAGAGTTATAGGTCAATATTTCTCAAATTATTGATCTTTATTATTTATACTATTATTACTTATATGGGATATCTTACTTAAACTTTCTTCGTAACGAATTCCTATCGGTAGTGCTTCCAAATCTAAATAAGAATAATATTCTAATCCAGGTAATCTAGGGTTCCAGCAGGACAGCGCACATCCACACTTTGGTGTAGTAGTTCGTCGCTGGCTTGGTAATACTTTTCCTAACAATTGGACAGGCCGCACGAAAGTTACTGAACAGGCAGTTAGGTCCCCCGCTTTAACACCATGGGACTTCTTCTTATGGAGCTACTTAAAAAGTAAGGTGCAGATGAATCGAGCTAACACAATAGAAGGATACGAAGTAAAATAAAATTATTTCCTCCAGATGCTATTATATGATATTATAAATTGTTTATTCACGTTTCAGTCACTGTCAACTTATGTATGGACAATTTCAAAAATTTTAGTTTAACTTTAATAAGGTGACGATTTTTCTATAGTTTTCAAATGTTAATATCAGTAGTATTCGCGAAATTTATAAAAATAAAGAAATATTAATTTTCTATAATCATTGTTTATTCTTCGGGAACATGCGCCACATCATTGTAACCCATAATAAAAACAGATTTTACTGACATAAACAAATGCAAACGGTTCCATTTAGAAAACAGTAACATAAACTCAGGGCGTCATCATGACAGCCGAAATAATTGGAACAATTATTTTCAAATAAAGCCTTTTCACTTATTATGATTACAAATCCTTATTTTGTTACTTTATCATAACCTTGTATAAGAGAATTCGAGAGAAAAATATAAATTGAATGTCACGTAATTACCTTACATTCTTAATTAAAAGTGTCTACTTAATAATTGTGCACTATCTTTTATAGACGCGGTCAGGGAACGTGACGGTCAGTTCTCCAGAGAATTAGTAACTACCATCTGTTGAATACCTTCTCTAATTAAAACTGGAGAAGAGAGTGCAAAATGTAATTACTGTCAGTGTCACCAGTGTTATATATTTTGTTAGTACTTATGTATATACGTATAATGATTATTGTTGATATAAGAAAATATTTTATTAAATAATGCGTTCGTTACAAAAACCTTCAAAACGCAACAGGGTAACTTCATCATAATGATTAATTATTGTAATGTATGTTATACTGTACATAATGACATTTTAAGTTTAACAAACGCAATTCAAATAAATGGCTTTTACTTTGACATTTGTACGAAGTGCTTCAACGATAACCTATCGTAAGATATACAGCCATCATACAGGTTGGCTTAGAATTGCCACTAAACCCTTAGGGAACCATATTATCGTATGGTATTCCAATAAAAAGAGAATGTACACAAGAAACAGAAGCTTACTTTTATTGGATGGAACTTTTAGTAAAGTAAGTGAATTCCATAATACTTGAATTATTAATTTTTGAATAAATGAATCTACTACAACCTAAAATCACAATCAAATAATTTTAAAAACTTCTGTGACATTTGAAGTTATGGTTATTAACTTTACTTTGCTTTAAGGTTATTTGCTTTTTTAACTTACCTTTTGTTAAGATTAATAAATTAACATTACTTTACTATGCATTATATTAGAAGAATGCATCTCAACTATCTTCTAAGCAGACATAATAATTAATTAAATTGTTTTTTAAAATTTTATTTAAGAAATTCCTTTCTTATAAAACGAAAGCGTTATGATAGGGGCCAAAACAAAACCTTTACGTTGCGCCAACAGTATGAAATACGTCAAAAAATAAAGGAAAGAAAAACGAGATAGGTAATTTGAGTTTCTGTCTTAAAAAAATCGCGAATGTTACACAAACTCAACATATTTCCACATGTTTTTTTGTACAGGTTTTTAGTTGATGAACTATAATTTTATTTGGGATGCTGTAGATTTTAAAGTGGACTTTTGTCACTCGTGAGTTATATAAATGTAACTCGCCCGATACTGTACCAATAACACATGACAGTGTTTTTTCGCAAAACATGCAAACTCAAGAATGTGCACAGTGCGCTGGCAAGGTAAGTATATAGTATTGTACAAAAACATTGCATGACACTATTGCTTTCAAATGATTTTTGCAGTATGAAGATTCCTTCTGCTTCGATGGACATACATAAACATATGTTGAGGCTTCTATACGGACTGCAGCTGATATCGTCCTTACCATTAGAGAAATTATTTTCGTAAGTGCACTTATTTGCTCTTTAATACTGTAAAAATTTTGTAGTATATACTAAGAGCATCGTTTCTTGCTATGGCAAAACTGATAGTGTTTGTTTTATTTAGAATCAGCTCTAAATTATTTCCGAAAAACCAATTTGTCTATTACTGTTATGTCAACAATTTCAGCTTTTAATTCTCAACGTTTTGTTTCTAAATAATCATTGATGCATTATCTGCACACATATTGATGTAATCGTCGATTATTTCTGGCAAATCGTTTGTATATATAAGGCAGATAAATGCCTCCAATATTGATCCTTGAGGTTAACCTCGCTCAATCTACAACCACCCCTGCGTACACACGGCAGCCGGTTTGTTAGGTATGGCCCTACATGAACAATTTCTCTGAAACTCATTAAATCAAGCTTTTGCAGTGAAATTCTATAATCTATTGAATGCCTTCGAAAGAACCAAAGATACTCTTGCGACACTTCTTCTTTCAGATAATTCTTACGTCATTAGATTCATTGATATACCATAAACGCACCTTCGACGTGTCGACTGTCATAATTGTGAGTAAGAGGACGATGAAATAAAATTTCTATAAGTTAACAGAGTCGAGAGATACACTAGGGTGACAGAATAAAATAGACATCAGGTAAAGCGGTATAAATATGTAAACAGCTAAATTCTAAGAACGAATTAAGAACTTTCTCTTGTCATTAAGGTAGGGGTAGATGTATCGGAAGGAATTCGTCATAGTTTAGTATTGTTACAACTATGCCTCGCTTTCAAGGTTCGAGTGATATTAGCGACTTCACCCGAGGTCGCATCGTTGGCCAGAGTGAGCGGCGCTTCGCAACGTGAAATAAGTAAATTTTTAAATATTCCGTTGTCCGCAGTTAACCGTGTGATTACACAATTTAAACGCAAGGAAAGAAACAACAGTGGAGCTGAGATCAGGTCGTGCCGGACCTTCTGAAAGAAGTAAAAGGATGCTTGTGCGCGAAAAAGTACAGCTGAGCTTGCGGCAACTTTACAGAAAAGTCAGCGCACCGTTCTGTAATACCTCCACAGTGTGGGGATGCATAAAAGAGTGGCAAAGAAAAAACCTCTCCTTACGGCGTTTCAAAAACGGCGCCGAATGGCTTGGGCAATCGACATGCGAACGAAGCCCGAAAAGTTTTGGCGGTCTGTAATTTTTTCAGACGAAAGCCAATTCAGTGATAGTGGTCGTACGTTGGTATGGAGACGTTCGTCACAGCAACTGGACGACAAATTTTTGCATCAGACGGTGAAATACGGCGGTGTGAACATCATGATGTGGGGCGCGATATGGTATGGTGGAAGATCGCAATTAGTAACCTGCGACCGAAATATAAATGCGGCAAAATATATCCAAATATTAACAGAAGGACTACTACCGATATTCGACAACGTCATTTTATCTAAAGAAGACGCCACCTTTATAGAGGATGGAGCACCCTGCCACAAAGCAAGAACAACAACCACATGGAAAGAGGAACAGGGGATTCGGATTTTACCATGGCCAGGCCAATCACCAGACGTGAATCCGATAGAGAATGTTTGGCACATAATCCAGACAAATATGGCGAAACGAGCCCGAAAACCCAGCAATAAGGAAGAACTCGTGGCAGCTGTTACAGAAGAGTGGTTAAATATTCCAGAAGACACCATTAATCATTTGATAGATGCCATGACGACTCGCAGGACTTCACGCAAGTAAAGGTGGATCGACAAAATATATGATTTTAGAGCTGTAAGGAAATGCACTTATTTCGAAGCATGAGTTAATCAACATTGCCAGAGGCGCAGATACTACAACAATGCAGTTTCTTAGTAATCTAGTTGGTAATACGCCTAAGTCTTACAGCTGATGCATCTTTCGATAAAATTGTTATATTGAAAAGTGCGACTGCTTCGTTGCTATATAGAGACATGTCTAATACTGTGGCTTTTCATCATAAACTAACAGACTAATTAAGATTGTATGTAATGGCGAAAATTACTAAGCAAAACTTTTTTCCAAAATAGGTGCAACTTTCCATTAAATGCTTCTTTAATACTCATATTGATTTACTATCTTTGTCAACGTTACCAATGTAAAGGAATAAATTTATATTTCCGTTAATTTTTTGTTTCCGGTGCCTAGGTAAAACCGCAGTTGTTCGTCAATATTCGGTATGAGTGGGTAGTTGATTAAATAGATACGAACGTATTCGAGATTCGCCTGAACTTTACCGCATTGCGCCAACTTCCTACTTGCGAACGCAAGTCCTGTCTTCGCTTAAAATAAAGTCGTTTATCCTTTGCTTCTCTATCGTTTAGCGTTTCATTATCGTCGGTAGGACACTTGCAAGGAAACAAGAAATAAAGAATAATCATACTTATAGTTAGCAGACCAGAAGTCGTTAATGCAGCCAGTGTTTGTGCTTTGTATTGCGCTAAAACACGATAAACGCTGATATTTTAGCATAATGGCTTTAATTGTTCCTGTACATATACATTTACGCGTACTACACTCACCGGTAGCACAAATACATGTTGATATATATTAATGTGATACTCATATGAATTACTACATAATTCATTTACTGATGAAGGCTTAAATATCTTGTTTCTTCATTTTTCTCTTATTATGTCAGAAGATAATATAGTAAGGGAGGTAAAATTGTTTGTATTTCTTTTAAGCTTTCGACTGTGTGGTGAAGTGTTGCATATCATGTGCATTATAATTGCTAATTATTACGAATTATATCACATACAGGTTAATAATCCTTGACATATGTGCATATATGCATACGTATGTACATACATACGTTGTAAATTATCTCTTGCTTATTGCTGGAGTTTGTAAGTTTAAATTTGTAATTAAACCTCAATTGGTTAGCGCTTGCTTCGTACTGTAAACAATTAATAAAGCATTATAAAACAATGAACGTGTATACGGAGTGTTTGAAATGAAATAAAATTACGGTAAATGAAGAGATGTAATTGTGTAATGGCCCTCGCCTATGGATGCAGAATGTATACATACATATTTTTCATTTGCTTTCTCGCGCCTGCTAAGGAATTTTCGCACAATATTTTGGGTTTAATCTAATATGATTAGATCTTTCAACTTTTCATAATTTTTTTATTTTATTTCATGGTCACTCTATATACTTTCCATACGTCACTAATTTCGACATGTATGTATATTAGAAGGGTGTTCCTAATAAAACATTTATAAATATTTAAGAAAAAAGGAAAGAAAACGGGACCAATCTTACAATATCTCAGATAAATAGGTAATTCCACTGATCAAGAAAATCCTTTCGACTCCAGCGCCATTTCTGTGGTAAGAGATTATAAAACTGTTAAGCATGGTATGGTGACAAATGTATTGGTCAATTAGGAAACAATATAAAAACAGCAATAACTGTATCAAATTACGCATTACTCTTTTGCAAGTAATTAGTTCTATATAATGTTCACGTCAAGCGCATTCAACTTAAGATATAGCTTAAGCGGAGTACAATTCAAATCAAAAAGAAAATCGACGTTTTATAGCAGGCAAAAACGCTGCTTGGTCTACATATGTACGTAACTCAATACAGGGGAGGAATATATAAAGATCGTGGTCATTATCAACTGAACTACTATGTACATATTTGTATAAAGAGGCGAAATCTGCTAACGGGTGCATGAATTTTGACTCAATAGTCGTTATACGCCGGAGATGCTGTGGAAATTGTGTGCAAATTTTCCTGAAATAAGTTCCGTTTAATTAAACCTTCAACTACACATGACTGCATTATAAAGCCATCACGGATTGAATACATCGAAACCGAATGGTCCATATCTTTAAATTGAGTAGTGCAGAGGCTTAAAGTTGATTAAATCAAATAGCTGTAAGCATAAAATGCCAATTTTAGAATGTGAGGATACTTACGGATCAAAGAAGAAACTGAATTAATTCAAACCTGGAAAATATACGTCTCCAGATCAAAAACAAATTATCCAAATTGAATAAACGTATCAAGTTTTGTTACGTTTCATGCACTTTGCAAACTTTGTAAGAAAAGATGCTTTTATCTAGGATTCTCATTACAAAGTGCATAGAAGTTTCAAAAATGTATCAGCAACAGAGTGAAAGTAAAAGGAAAACGGATGGGAATCAATTAATGGTCGATACGCTGAATCGAGAAGATCGTCGGTTGAAAATGCGGTAAATGACTTTACTGACCGGTATTCTTAAAAGCTTTGTTCATGAAATCGTACCTGAATTAGGCTATAGAAAAAGTTTCCACCAAATGGGTACCAAAACTATTGACCGACTAATATAAAATGCAACCAAGGTGGCCGCAATGGAACTTTTAACGCGCTACCGTCAGTAAAACGAATTTCTAGGGTCTATAGTTACAGGAGACGAAACGTGGGTACATCACCATAACCCCGAATCAAAAAAAGACTCGATTACGTGGAAGCATGCGAGTTCACCAGCACCGAAAAAATTCAAGGTTCAGCAGTCCACAAAAAATACAATGGTAACTGCGTTCTGGGATATGCAAGGTATTTTACTCACAGAGGTTTTACCACCGAAGACGACAATCGACATTGATATATAACGTCAAGCTCTGGTAACCACACCAAGCAATTCGACAGAAACGAAGAAGGTTGACCAAAGCATTCAGGTTGTTGCATGACAATACAAGACCGCACACCTCAAAGCAGACGAAGGCCTGGCTTTAGAAACACAATTGGGAAGTTATTGTCTTTCCGCCTCATATTCCAGAACTGGCGTCTTCTGATTTTTATGTGTTTGGGCAGTTGAAAGCTCATTTGTCCGATAAAAGCTTTGAAAAGGACGAAGAACTTCAAGATGAATTAAGGCAGTATTTTAAAAATTGGGATCGCACCTTTTACGAAGAGGGCGTACAGAAGCTTCAGATAAGTGCCTTAACATTTGCGGCGATTATATTGAAAAATAGCTAACAATTCGCGCTTTTACTTAGTGTGTGTTTGATTTCTATAAATGAAGTAGCCTGCCTGTAATTCACAAATGTACATTAGTAACAGGATGTCCCTCGTATTACTTCTTGAGGCTAGTTTATCCTATTTTCAAATTAATAAATCCAGTAGAACCCGTTTATCACGTCATCGGTTATAGCGACAACTCGGGTATAGAGTCATAATAGTCTTGGAACCTGGAATTACCCATAGTGAGCAACCTTAAAATATGCATATAACGGCATTAAATTCTGGTGGATCTCAAGATTAGTGTCAATTATAATCCATATGCAGGCAATAACTACTAGGTATTTTGATATTACCGGCATTTTACAGAGGAAATAACAATGACTTAATTTCTTAGAATTTCTAAACTATTTAATAAACCAAAATTACGGACTTTTTTGAATATGTATCTGATAATACATAGGTATATTATACTTGTGCGTGTATTTGCAATATTTAGTATATAGCAATGTAAAATAGGTAATAAAGCATGTAACGTATCGGATAAGTTACAAAAATTTGTTAAATTACTGTTTTTCGAAACTTGCCTACTTATATAATAGCGTTACTATGCTATAACGTCAAAAAACTGTCGGTCCAGATGATGGCAATTTCGTGCATGAATTACATATAATTACCGTAAATGTTAGAACTTTAAAAATTATAAGCTTAGAAGTTTGCTATCTACAAAATGCTATTCCAAAATGATACAGCTCGGTGGTCCAGAGTAAGACCTGCACGTGTATTAAGGAAAACAGGTGTCGTGCGTTCGAAACCAATGTCCGTCAAGTGTAGTGGCAGGACGTTTTAGGGTGGGTTAGGTATGCTCTCGAGTCATCATTCGCTATTGGGAAAGCAATTAACGGCTCTTCACCTCTTATATCGAGGAGATGCAGTAACAAGACCATGGAACACTTTCCATACACACCTTAAGGCTGCGAGGGTATGATGAGTTAAAATATCTTATAACACCATCGGGGCGCCACAAAAAAGTATTGTCTCCTACACCTCTTCTATCATTGACACTATTACTTTCTCTTTAATTTTGCGTGTAATTTCCTTGAGTAAACGTTTGTAATAATTTGTATTTTGTAATTTTGACAATATTGAAATCAATCAACTAAATTTTGAAATGAATTAAGTTAGTATACGAGAAGTGAATGAACATCGAAATTTAAACATCTGTCTCCACGGGCTTAGTTTAATATACCATCTAGGTTATTATTTCTTTAAATAAACACAAAGAGAAAACTTCAGCACATAAAATCAACTATTGTACCAACGTACGTAGGTATTAAAATAACTTGAAATATGTATTAAGCGAGCAAACCTTGTAAATGTAACGATGCATTCTGTAGACACTCAAAACTAGCAATAATTTTCAACAATATACTGAAACACTAAAAAGTAGTTTCTCAATGAACGGACTAGATCAATATAAACTTGATTCATTGTATTTGGTTTTACTATAGTTTAACAACCACTGCACAACGTTGAGGCTCGGTAAGCTATGCAATATTCACAATATGAAGCAATTAACAATTCTTAAAGCTATTGAAACATTACTGAATGAATATTTTAAGTCAAAAATCGTCATTAACATATATGATAAATGCAACAAATCGCTGATTTTAACTCTGCAAACAAACGGAAAATAAGCAGTCATGCTTTAATCGGAAAAAATATTGAATTTTACAAAATACGCATCCTAGCCAAAAAATTCCTTTTCTTGAATAACTGCATCTTTAAACAAAGATATCGTAAAAGATACTACTTGATATTAACAACATATGCTAAAAAATACTTTTTTGGTCTACAAAAATCCTTTCTATTATTGCAACCGCAAGAAATGTTAGTCGATTTGGTGTTGCAGATTATTTTTCTATAAAAATAGTAATACTTTATTGCTAAAACTGTAGTTACAGAAGAGTAATAAAGAATAGGTAAGGTTACGTTATTTTCTCTAGTACAAATTAAGTTGTCTAACACAGAGTATACACGAATAAAATGTACTTGTTATCTACACATGAGTAGGTAAGTTTTCCGATTCGAGATTTAACAAATACAGAATCAAGTGAAACAACTATAATTTACACCAGCCTTTACTGTCCACGTAACTTACAAGACCTACATCTAAGGAAATAAAGCGAAACAAAACTCTTGCAATATGTTCTCGCAGCCGTTTGTGACCCAAGCAAAAGTGGTAACGACTTTCTGCGATCTAATTCCGAAAGTTACAGCTAGTTATAACTCATCCACATTTCAGGTGCAGCGCTCATTTGATTTACTTCTTTAATAAGAGAAGTAGCACAAATAATCCGTAAATAATTCGAAAAAAGGTAAAAAATATCCTGTTGTCGGCGATTGTTCAGCTTATTTTATTTTGAGTCAGAAATTTTTTATACGATTGCAATTGACATCAAATAGCTTATTGTAGTATGAGGCTTTGGATTTCATAATAACTAACATTAATTATTATGATATTTTGATATATATTTATGAATCGAATAATTAATGAAATTATTCTTGATTAGTTTTAGTACAGTTTCGTTATCAGCAGCGATAGAACAGAAATTCGTTTAGGTAACAAATTTAAAGTTTTACTTGCATTCGAAATGTTGAAATATGCATTCCAAAATACATGTGATAAAGAATGTACATAAAATTTTTAAAGTTAAAAATAACTTGAATGGAATTTAAGAGGGGAAATTAATATGTTAAAGTAAAATGAATTAATGATGCACCAAAAAGGAATACCAAAATTTTGAATATTTAAATTTGAAGAAGGGCACGGAGGGTATGCTCGAACTACTAATGTCGACATGTACCATTAACCTAAAATATTTTCAATAATCGGGCAGTTCCGGTTATATCAAAAATAGCTGGCTTAGTAGTTTTAAGTCGAATACCCTACATATTGTCGCATTTTTGATTTTCCACTTTAACTTCAAGTTGCATACGGTAAAACAACAATGTTAATATTTCCAATAATATCTACAAACGCTTTTTTTCAAAATCAGTTCGTGCCTGTAAAGAAGGTAACTGGGCATCTCCTCTACTCAATATCTGCTACTTGCAATATCATTACACCATTTTCAGCTGAGTTGCAGGCCAGGTATGTAAATATGGCTCCTACAATTGATTCTCTCGCCAAGTGCCAGTTGCGTAGTGTAATACTATTCGTGTAAGTAAAAATCATCGAAGAATGGGCCGACTATACGGCGAAAACTTTATGGCGGATGGCGTTGTACGTGAATGGTGTAGGAAGTCTAAAGAAGATCGAGCCGATGTTCACGATGAAGGGGACAAAGACGCAAGTTTGTCGCATCAGAAGACATTGTTCAACGTGTTAACAAAATGGTTCGAGAAAAAACAGAGGTTTATCATTAGTGTGTTGAATGTGAAATTTGAAAGCTTCTAGAGTACAGAGGAACTTCAAACCAACGTCACGGACCATCTTAGATCACTAGCGGCAACATTCCATACAGAAGGGGCTGGAAAGCTCGTCCATAAATATGACAAATGCGTCAATCTCCACGATGACTATGTAGAAAAGTAACCATATTAGTACATAACTTTTGGCAATAAATTGATTTTGTTATTTACGCTTCTCTTGTTTTTATGAGCTATCGGAGGTTGAAAAAGAAAACAGCCCTTGTTTTTGACAAATGGACACGTGCATCTAAGCTGTTGTAATTGGGAAACTATTTACCTTGCAGATTTGAAATCCTGCGTAACTGTTGATCGCATAGGGCTGGATTAAAAACCGAATGAATTTTGCGAAAATGTTTTCAACGCAATAGTAACATAGTTATTTTATCAAACATACCTTGAACTTGGGCAGAGAATAAGAAGATTCACACCTATTGCGGGATAACCGAAAGTGCTGGATTATTGAAAATGTTTAAGTTCAAAAGTACGTATATCTCGATTTTATATACGAAACCATCGAAATGAAAAAATGCAAGAAAACAATGTTAAGTATCAAGTTAATCATACGAAAAATAACCTATAACATTAAATTTTGTGACCGTATGGTATACATAGGAAAGCACTCGCATTTCTACATCTATTAAAGCTAACAACAATTACCTAAGCACAGCGAGGGATTTAAGCGAGGTTTATGTTTTAAACATAACTACACAGTTATCTACGTAACATGTTCTACAACAAGGACAACTGTTTTTTAGGTTAAATCCTCTTAACACATTCAATGGTGCGCTTTTAAATGGGGATTGTACGAGAACGGAAACAATTACGCCGGACAAGATTGTCAATGAGGACGCTTAATTGACTGAAAAATTGTAAGTTCATGGTTTAGTAATTATTAAAGGGTATTGAAATTAAATCTTTTGGAATACTTAGTCCGTCGTATCTGTATGTTGTTAGGTTACTGATTTGTATGGTAATGTACGCGAAGAATTAAAATTTGTGTGAAATAGGTGTCTCTTTGTTCAATTTTCATGTGCCGCAATTCTTGTGAAGCAACAGAAATGAATTTTTGAGACGCCCTGCCGGGGTTACATGTTTATTACTAAATCAATTCGTTTAAAAATGTTCATTATAAACCTTACACTAATTTTGAAAATTGCTCAGATTTTACTATTTCTAAATATTCTATATTCTCAGAACTCATCTTGTCGATATTTTTGCCGTATTTTCGATTATATCGAATGTGATTGCATATCTTAGCTACAAAAGTTCGGATATTTTATCAAGTAGTTATATTTTTAAAATAGTATAATCGGAATAAAGATCAAGTAATTTCTCATGTTATCCCTTGTTCTTGCATTTTACTTTAACACTGTCGAAGATATATGTTAATACAATTAGGGGAAGAGGATTGTTTTTCAAGTAAGCTCCGTTTTGAGATAAACAAAAATTTTCCGAAACACATTCATTTCCTAAATATACATACAACTCTCCATTTTTCAACAAAATTCCATTGCCGATTTAATTTATCGCAATGAGCAATAAGTTTTTGATACCATCTTGTAATGCCGCCTTCTGTGATTTCACCTTAATATCTGTGTCGAAGTACTTGCTGCCCACGAAACTTTTCAGCTGTCGGAAGAGGTGATGACGGATGATCAAATTTCCCTCAGCGAAAAGAAGTGACATTGTACAGTACGACACCAACCAACTTTCCTCGACTTCTCCCTTCATGACTTGAAGTATTTTTCTTAGGGTCTAGCAGTATGAAGCAGTTTCTCTTCGATTGGAGATGATGTGTATCACCACTCCATTGGTTGTTGTTTTGATTTAGAAGTCACCTGTGTCACCCATGCCTCATCTGCTGCGAGCACATGACTTCATTCATCACCTTCCTTATTGCAGCGGGTAAAAAGGTTAAAGCATTTGCTATTTTTTTTGTGGTTGTATTCCTCGGTCATTTAGGAACGCATCGAGAATATAACTTTTTGTACACTCATCCGATATAAAACTGACCTTGAATTCCAAGACATCCAGGTTGAAGTTGTGATTTTCCTTCTTTCTTGAATTTTGGTCGCAACTGCTTGCACTTTATCTTTAAATTTTTAACGTTCACACACAAAATCCTCAAATACCAGTTATTCAGGCTCAATGGATTAAATTCATTATCGGAGTATTAAAGTGGAAGATAATGTGTGCAAAGTGTTCCAGGCCTTATTATTTTACGGCCCGCTACAGGTAGTGAAAATTACAACAGTGGATGTGGCTCGGAAATCTACTGGATTCGTGGGGTGTGCCTTCTGATCAACGTATAAAGAGGCCAAGAATGCTAAAAATCTTCATGAAATTGTATATTCTGTCGTCAGTCCCATTTGAACAGAATCTGGTTTATTTATAATTTCAGTGCCGAAAAGGGATATATATCCCGAAGCATACCAAAAAATACTTCTTTCCAATTATAAATTAGCATTGTATAGGAAGATTAGGAGGTATTACTAGTAGACGTTATACTGTGAATGTTGATCTAATGATATTAAAAATCTTAAAAGAAATCCTCTACATCATTTGGAAACCTATTCGAATATGCAAAAAAACAGTAAGATTTTATATAAAGACAAAAGGATGAAAGTGGAAAAACACATATTCAGAAGAAAGCCAAGGTATGTACATGTATAGACATGTTGATAGATAGATAATACAATAAAATTTACGATAGCCAAGAGTAGTGGTGAGTTAAGAAAGAAATGGAGAAATGAACTCAAAGAAGACACAAGAGCAAAGAGAACAAGGGACTGAAGGGTAAAATAGAGAGACGAGAACATTCTTCATTTAACAAGGAGCAGCAGACATTTGAAAAAGAAATAATTTACTTCAGTATATGAATTTCAAATAGCCTACTGCTAGCCAAAACCTTAGCTGATTTAACGGCTTGTACCATTGCTTTGTCAACTGCTTCTAGTGTTTCGGAAAATTATCTAAAACTAAATGAGAGAGATAACAAAAGAGTATTGCATTTACGTAACACGTGTCCAATTCTCTTCTACAAGAGAGAGAAGGCATATAGACGAATGTAAAAAATAGATGGACATATTTATCTGTCGAGGGTCTCTATAGCATTACAATTTTAGTAGTTAAACCTCGGGCCATAAACGAAGGTATATTTTACACACAAGCTTTTGTATGTACACGTGTAGGTAATCGTGTACGAGTACTAGTGAGTGTCCGTGTACGTAATAAATAGCGCTGGGTAATGTGACAGGATTAGCGCTGGACGAACAGTCTGGAGGGCAACTGTTGCTGATAAGATTACTCTATTTATGGCGTAGTAATTTAACTTTGTTAGTAATTAGTATGAATTATGTTTCCGGTAGACTTTGTAAATATTTTTAATCCGCATGGCACAATGGGCAACCACTTAGGAAGGAGATAAATAAGATAGAATAATTAGGAAACTTCAGAGAAATCGATAAGAAAGTTGGCGTATATCTTGAGGAAATTGCACTTGAAACTTTCTCCCATCTATTCTAACAATGGATTTAGCTACTGAATGGATAGGAAACATTCTGTAAGAGAGAGGAAACCATTTTAATAGGTTAAATTATGTTACAATTTTATTGCTAACGTTCGCTATTGTCACCAATGTTTCAATCTGACAATTCACACCGTCAATCTGGCTTTTCTAAAATGTTTATAATTCTTTTGAATAGTACTGTTACACTCCTTTTTATTTATTTTGGTACAATATTCAGAAAATCATCAAAATCGAAAAAAAATATAACTTCAAGATTTATATTAGGTTTACGGAAAGCTGTTTTACATTACAGAGTCTAAAACTAACCACCATACTACATAACTCAGTATGTAGTATATGCGCGTGCTATTACCAAGATCTATAAAGAGCTGGCTAAAGGAAATCTATTGCTGGTGTATTGAAATAGAAAATAAAGTATAAAGCAGAACGTCATTGACGCAAAGTGATGTATCCTGGGAACTAAAGAGTGAAAAAATATTATAGTCTTGCTATCGGACAAAGGGAACGCGACAGCAATAATGAAGTATAAAACAGAACGTCATTGACGCAAAGTGATGTATCCTGGGAACTAAAGAGTGAAAAAATATTATAGTCTTGCTATCGGACAAAGGGAACGCGACAGCAATAATGAATGCAGGGAGATAGAATAATAAAATCCAAGAGATATTAATGACAAGAAAATACAAGGAATTGAAGAGAGGATCTCTCATCCTCAGTGGCATACAAAATAAAACGTACATTGTCTTGATATATGTCTGCATACAGTTTACCTAAGATCTACATTCCAGGTATTCCTGTCAAGTCAATTGTGAACTCAAGGAACTGCCCCCGTTACCTTCTCGATAAATTCCTATTGGGTGTAATTGGTCTCTATCAGGCAATATACAACTGGCCATTACAAACACTAACCATTTCATTAATAAGATTCATGAGAATTAATGAACAAGATAAATTAGTGAACTTTAATGTGGCAAGCTTCCGCATCAATATACCAACTGAAGCAGTCCTAGCAAAAATGATGAATAGAAACTTCAGAGACACCTCACTACATTGTAGAACATCTTTAAGTGTAGAAGCCATTGTGGAACATAAATACAGCATACCTCCACGTTGATAACAAGTTCTACCAACAGAAATTTTGCATGGCCATGGAGGCTACTCTGTTTCATATTCCAAGTAACATGTGTGTCCAAGAATGTGAAGAAAAAGCAGAGGATTCATGCGAACTCAGCAGAAAATGTTCAGATACACTGACGATACCTTCCTGATACAATCGACGGCTTCCTCAAACATCTAGACAGCTTACAGCAGTCCACTGAATTTATTTTCAAAGTGTATAACCTAGCACAAAAAAGGACGAGTGGCACATTGAAGACCATAGTATATAAGAAAGCAACTTACATGGAACGATATCTATAATTCGATTCCAATGAACCACATCACGCCAATATGGAGGTCATTGAATGCCCATACAATAATGCATGTTATATATGTTCGGATCAGAAAAATAGCTAGGAAGAATTTCAATGATCATTAAAACAATTCCTTTATTATCAATTAATTTTTAATTTCAAAAAAACGAAGCTGCTATAATAATTGCTCGTAGCACCTATTTCATATTTAAACTATATAGCTCTAGCATTGGATATCCTCGCTCGCAGCCATTATTATCAATTATTCAATCCCGACTAACGTTAGTGTCTCATAAATACGAGTTATATCTAATAAAATGAACCCTCTGGCACATAATATTTATTAGACGTTCCACGTATATAATTGATACTTAGTTGTCAAAAATTAGATGATTCTCCATTACATGAAAACATTAAGGGCATTAGAGCAAAGCTATATGTATGCATATATGAATGACAGAAGAACGAAGTAGCACAAATTTTTTAAACGTAATATTTAAGGTTTTAATCCGAATATGTAATATCCAGCAATCGTCACATCTAAATGTAAACATTCGTGCATTTGTATCGTTCTCATTATGTTTTATATACATTTAACATATAAACTTGGAGCAAAGTCGCTGTTATTAATAAAAATGCAGTTTGCGACCAGAATCTAAAATATGATAAAAGTCAAATTCTCAATTGAGTTGGTACTAAACCACATAAGGATTGCACTCCTTCATAGTATCAAGTTGATGCATGTTACCAACATTTTTGATTGAAATCAAGGTTTATTAAGTTTTTGATTAATCAAGAACATATTCTTCTACACTATTTACGAGGACTTCCCAATAATCTGGCAATTTTTCGATTTCACGCCGGTGATTTAAAAGTCATAAACCCAATTTCTAAGTGCGACGTCATTGAGATTCGTCAAAAAAAGTGAGCGGAAGGAGATGCGAGTCGAATGGAACGAGATCAGGAGAATAAGTCAGATGTGGAATGATCTCCCAACCTGCTGAATAGCCGCTCTTGTGATGTTACGAGTATAAGGGTGAGTGCTATTGTGATCAAAATCACTTGATGATGTCTTTTTTCTTGAAATGAAATGTTGACGTAAGACAACAATGTTTTGACAATGCATCTCAACAGTGATGGTCATATTTATAGTAGACAACATTTCCTTTGTCCCAACATCAACTTACGCTGATAAAATCAGTTTTTGCTCAAGGTTGACGTCAAGGAAGTTTTCATTATCAGTAAGAATGTAGGATAACTAGCAAAGAAACACAAATGTTAATACGCTGATTTTTGCGCATTTCGCTCAAAAAGTACTTCATCCACACAACCAGTCTTAGAACTTTCTCCGTGGAATGTATATGTCGGACAATGGTTGATTGCACATTTTCCATAGTTATTCCCAAATTGATTGAAATGAATGGTTCATCATGAATTAAACCACTTCGATGGTCTCCCTGGACGTGGGAAATGGTTCATCTGAAAAATAGCTTTTTTGAAACAAGAAAACCATTTTCGCGCTGTAAATGGCATAAATGATTCTAGCCATTTCCGATGCTTCAACTCCTTTACTGAAAATTTAGAAAACAATTTCATTGTAATTATCTTTTAATAAATACATATGTATATATCACTGAAATTGGTTTCTTTCTCATATTTTTATGTTACTCCTAAGATATATAGTGTTTACAGCCCCAGAGGCGTTGAATAGCACCAACTTAAAGGAAAAAATAGAAAGTGGGATATTTAAACTCTTTTCAAACATTTATATACACCCTGTATATACGTTTAACTGACGTTGATCGTGGCGCACTCTGTGAATTTACATGTATATGGCATAAGCGAAATACGATGTGATACACTGACCCTATGCGTTTAATTTGGAAAGTTTACATGTCAATGTCAGGAGTCCTGGACTCCCCATAGCCTTTTATGAAACTATAATGGTTTAAACCTCTACATCAATAAACTTTGCTAATGAGGGCAGCGTAGCGCGGAAGTGGCGGTTTAAAGCATCCACTAATCTACTCGAATCAATTTAAAGGTGATGTTATCTTCTAACGAACGCAGTTTGATATGTATAATTATCAATTATCATCCCATACATAGATACATACTACAACTATTGGATACTTATCTATCTGCTTAAATTTAATGCATTGACATCGTTTTTTATTTAATTGGGGCGACTGCTGTTTTTGGCTGTTTTGTAAGTAGAATGCTATTTATGAGACCTTACAGATCTTATAACCAAAAACTAATAGAAGATGAAAGATAATTAAACGCAGAAGAATTGTCTCAAAACAAACCTACTTTCTGAAAAGTCAGTAATGAAGTAGCAATGATGCAAAATGGCCTCAGTAAACATCACACAAATCATCTATTCGGGACATAATGTTTCGAAAGTGCGTGGGTTCTTATTATCAAAGAATGCAAGTTACCGAATGAATTATAAAAAATATGACCGCAGTATTTCTGACTCGGGCTCCAAAAATTCTTAAATTGTTTGCTTTTTATAATGTATCATCTCCTAGAAAAAAATAATCCTTGTTTTCTACTGTTTTTACTACTTTCTTCTATGTGTATTGTGATAATAAATCTATTAAACTAGAGTGTATAAGTGGAGGTAGTTCCTTGTTGAGGAAGTTTTAGTTCTTTTTTATGAATATGGTTTCGTACGCGTCGAATTCTCTAGAGAAGTTTGAAGCTTTTTTGATTCGATGTGATGTCCGGATTTCGCCTTGTGTTCTGCTGTACCAGATAATTCCAGTTTGGCAAAACGGTAGTGACTTTCTGATCTTTAAACCTCGTTTTACCCCTCTTTGTTTGTCTAATATAAACTTTACTACAATGGTTACATGTAATTTCATAAACTTCGGACCGTTGCTTCATATTCTGTTTGTCTTTAAGATTGCCTAAGAAGTTTCTAAATATGGGACACATTTTTTGTTGACAAAGATTTTATCTAATTCTTTTACTGTTGTGTGAAAGGATAAGTTTCTTATTGCGTCTGTTTGATTCAAAGTCGTGAAATTTCTTTTAAACTGCTTTCAAGTTGCTGAATTTGTGACCTAGTTCTCTCTGGACACCCAAATAAACTCCTTCTATCATGGTCGTAACGATTGTCGGGTTCTGCCGTGTCACTAGGTTTTTTGTCCCTGACGTTTCGTGAACAACCGCACTTCACATTTTCGAAGGTACCCCAGTGTACATGCCTAGCGGTTCATATCTAGAAACAACTGTACGCGTAAGCACCAAACGCACCAATTCAACAATAATTATCCAACTATATACCCATCAATGACAAATTTATCTAAACTTGGCCGTTTTTGGAATCACAAAGCAAGCTTTTTGTTGGTTTTGGGCTTATTTCAACATTTACAAATTTTTAATAAAATGATGAGAAACCAACTCTTCAGTTAAACCTTGCTAATATTGCAATATTTTGGGTGGTTCTTGTCGCCAAATGTCGTTAAATTCAGAGGTTCAGAAACTAACGGTGGCAATAAAAATTAACTAAATTTGAAGTAAGACTTCTGAAAACTTATTACATTTACAAGTATAATATAAACAATGAAACAAATATAAAGAAATATATGTTTCTGCATAAATCTTTGTATATAACACTGCAATCAGCATAAGCTGTATCTAAATTAGACTATGAAATTGATCAAGGAAAAGATATGACCAGTCCTCCTTTTTATTAAAATTTCGTCCTTTTCATTTTCGTTCCACATCTGCTCATCTGTCGCTTCGTTCTCATGAGGAAGCGTATTTTTATTGCAGCAAACAACCAATTTTCTAAAGTATATTTTCTAATTTAGCGGAAAACGGCGACGACAAAAGAAGAAATAAGACACAATTTGATAAATGGGGAATTTTATCGCACGCTCCTCGCATAAATGACAACATAATATCGCAGCGTTCATTCCAGCAAAAAATTATTTGCGCTTCCTATCTTTGTAATATTCTTTCTGCTGGCATTAATATTGAAATCGCTTTGGCAGTTTCCCTAATAACTTACTCTTTATCAAAAGAATTTGTGAATGTTTCTAATTTTTCATCCAAAACGAAATTTCCGCTCCGTAAGAATCATTACGAAGATATTTCCAGCCTCTCTTAGAAATAATACCTAACTCTGTGAATGGTTAAGTATACTAACTAATATATTAAATTTAATTTCGGAGCACGGATACACATATTTTTTCTTCAGTCACAATATTATATTAAATACAATTAAACGAGGATACACTGTCGTACAACTTACTTACTGAATGAATAAGAAATAGCTACTACTACTATAACAATAACAATTTAAGCCATTTTTTTCACGTTTTATGAGTAACACTAAAATTAAATCAATGAATATTAAACATATTTAGTTACTAGTGTTTAGTTTCGATTAACCATTGTAATCATTACTTTCCAACCTATGTAGTATTGCTGATAAAGTCAACGTACAAAGATATGTATGCATGTTATGCTGTGAATTAACTGAAAAATACTGTCAGCGAAAAATACTGTCAGGAATTACTGTATGGTATATATTGAAACTCTGGCAGCCTTTTACCCTTACATGTGCGCTAACGACAAGTTGTTACGTGAAAAGATCCTTCTCCAGCTTTAAAAAAAACGAAGCAATTATTTAAAGAAAATCTAGAAAAATATTTGATTCGTATATCGATCGGTGTACCCCATTTTAAGTATTACGTAAACTGTCAAATTCGAGGTGGTACCCAACAGTTTCTAAATTATGAATCACGCGCATGAATAGACGTGAAATCGCAATCAAACACCACTACGTGGAGTTGTAAGTCAGTATGCCAAATGGCGTGAGTGTAAGTGGAAATCTTTTTTGATGGTAAACAGTTTTTCATTATTGTGTCTGCTTCTGCTTGTGATTTCGTAACGGCCAATTTGATGGGGTAATATTCAAAAATCGTGCATACTAGAGTCTGGAAAAGAATAATAATGCCAATTACCTTTGTAAAGTCGTAGGTTTATCGTTTATTAGTTTCACAGGGAGAGGTGTCTAAAGAAATGGCCAAATTTATAAAATGGCTATCAGATGGGCGCCTTGTATTACGTCAAGGCATACTCGAATCACGTTATATGAAAAATTATATGTACAATTGAATTGCACTTCAACTGGTATGATTGAAATCGAGACCAAGGGTTACTTGTTACTCCATGTACGTTCAGTTTCCACGGCAATGATTGATCACCAAGTCTATTAAAAGCTTTACTGTAATGGATAGACTCGACCTGACGTCCTCCCCCCCAATGACTCAGAAAAGAAGGCAAACTAATAGGTTAGGTTCAATGCTTCTGTCATGAACAAAGCCATGCCGTTCGGGAGTTATTATAAGGGACGAAAGATGATACCAATATACCTGTGCCTATTGGGCGATACTTGCAAACATCATTGTGATTGCCAGATCTGTATAGCATCACTACAAAAGTATGGGGGGAAATACATGCAATCCCTTCCATATTCTCTTTTAGTATTTGTTATTCATTATGTACGAAGTGTAGCTTTATATCGAAATATCATTTATCTAAATCTTATATCAAACGGCCTCAAAAAGTTATGCTGATGTATATACCATCACATACTCTACCAATTGACTTATTCATGTTCTGTAAAAGCCGTTCTTGTAATTTATCCAAGAAGTAATGTTCTCCATTGTTTATCCGAGGTTATTAAAAACTATCCTAATTCTAGTCAAATATAATTACAGTACCTTAATGCTGCAATAACAAAGTTGCATCTGCCACGGATTTGTCAATTTGTCAAAGAGAATATAATACTTAGCCAGTTATTAAATAGTGCTTATTTTTGGATGTATTTTATTATTTTAGATGCTACTAAAATAATCTGCTCTTTCTAATTAAAGAATGAAATTTATTAACCAATGGAGTACTCATCTTGTTGAAAATACAACATAGTATTACTGAACTACGCAATCTGAAAAGTAACAAATACCTTTCTTCACCAGGTTTAACATTATACGATATTTTATTGAATCTTTACAACTAGGTATACATAGATATTGATCACGAGAAAATACAATCAGAGAGTACATACATCGCTCGTGCAGCCTATATTAAGAAATATTTCGAGGGCAATACACGAAGGAACCGCATTATGTAATCTGAGAAATAAAGGCCACATTTACATTATTATATCGAAGTGATTAATCTAAGAGTTATCTACTTGAGAAAGAAATTATCTACTTGCAATTAAACGGTGATTATAAAATTGTTCTAAGCATTTGAAAAGAAATTGTCAGGCATTAAAGAACCATGGCATTACGGTCACATACAATGGTTAAACAATCTTTGAAATCTCTGTGTATACTATATAACATTACTTTTTGAGGGTATAATGTATTGTTACGAAAGCTTAAGGAACAAGAAGGCTAAATTTGCTCTTTAATTCTATGCTTGCTATCTATGCCCCAATGACTGTTCCATTTGTCGATGAAATAAGGCAAAAATACTTAATTTGTAGATGTGTACAAAATTCTGGTGGAATCAAATTTTTGCTCCTTCTACAGGAAGACGAAGAACAAGATGAATTATATAAAATCTATTTTTTTTATCTCTAAACTCTTTTTTAATTATAAACTAAATTTCAAAAACTTCTATATATTAAAACGTTTTCACTTTTTTATTTAGAAAAATTAGAATCTGACAGATGGGAATGACTTTGTTTATCTCATTAATAATATTAAAACAGTAACGGCTGTCACAGTTGAATTTTTCATAAAAAGTTCAACAAACACCTTTTTAATTAGATACCAAGCGACTACTGTATACTAATTCAAGAAAGTACATGTCCACACTATCGTGAAAATATGTAGAATAAAAATACGTTTCCATAATAGCTTCGAATCAGACAACCTTTTTCTAAATTTTACTCCTTCTAAAAAATATTTAACTCTGTCTGCTATTGAAGCTTTGTATAACAGCAACAACGAAAGAAAATTATCCCCATGTGCAATTGTGTTAAAGCTACACGTTATCACACTGCTTTTATTACGATATCGCTTTTAGCTTCAAATCATTTCCGTGGTTTAGTCTTTTTATTTCCTTTTCTTCTACATATAATATGCTCTGTAATACGCGAGTCTCTCCCCTTTACATCATCACAACCCGTCTCGTAACGTAATGGATTCGGTCTGTAGTGTAAATATTTGAACTCTCAAAGGAGATATTTGCATCTCAAAGGACGTTACTGCATAGTCAAAAAGAGACTTGGAAGTCTAGATTATACAAAAACCCCGCCTATTCCGAATTTCGCATTCCCAAACCTAATAAGTTTTAGGATTGGGCCTGGTGAGCCTTTGGAAAAATAAGTCATTTTCCGCGTTATAAGAAATCTAAAGTCCTCCTTGCAGATCTTTATGTAGGTCAGATGAGGGACTGTAATCATAATTTATACAGCATTACGTTTCGCTTTCGCTTTTTCCTTATTAAAAAAAAATAAATACCAGAATATCGTTTGGCGACAGTCTTCGTCTCCGCTTGTTACGCTGAATTTCGGTCGGAAGTTAATAACCTCTTAAGCGTAATTAATTGTTTTCACGATCCCTACTGTTGAAGGTCCGATTAAAAGCTTCTTGGATAATTAGAAATAATTCTCTAGAGGCGAACAGATAATACTTATCGTTACGTCTCTTATTACGTTCCTAGAATTCCTATGATTATGACTCTATTTCGTTTCATTACTACGATTTGTTAGGAGGTTCAGATAGTGGGGAAACTAGGTACGTGTTACTTAGAGTAATATGTGAAAGATTTCTGTGCTATTGGTGAATACAAGGTGGTGATATTAAGTCTAGAGTAGGGAAAAGTGGAGCAAGATGTATGCGGTAAAGTTTAGAACATTACATCTCTGTAAACTGAAATAGAACATTCCCGGTATGTTTATTATACCTGTTCAACATTTGATTAACGGTAGAGGCATTAGGCGGTTCGAGCCATATATTTTCGTCCTGGCAAGCTCATACATGTGCAAACGTATTCAAAATGTGTTGTGTTATAGTTGCGCATGCGCCAAGCCTATGCTATAGATAAAGGTTCTGCACTTTCTTTCAGCTTAAAGGCCACACTGACTTCTGTACTAAGTTCCAAGAACCAAGATGCAACTAACTTATGATACCAACTCTTGTACTCTTGAATTACGCGCAGATTTTAAATCGCTCTTTAGTAGTACAGCGCCGTCTTGTGAAAAGCCACAGAATTACGCAAATGCATCAATTATCCTGCGTTAATCGAAGTATACAGAATCATCTTGTAACGCGTACTAGAGCCAGAGTGCTTTCTGGGAAAGTACACCATAATCACTTGTCTGGAAGATTCGAATACTTGCGAGTGTTTTCGGATGTGATCTACGCAGCGAGGTTGCGTAGTATAAATACATGGGACAGCGGAAGCTATATATCTCTACCATTATTTACCGACAACCTACACCAAAAATGTTGGAAACTTCTAGAAAATGTTTATTAAACGTCGGTTTGCGGATTCCATTACGGATTGTACACTACAGACGATAACGATCCTAAACATCTAAGTCGACCGCAGCTGACCAATTAAGAACGGGTAGGTGCGGATAAAGACCAAACTTAAGGGAAAGTGTTTGCAATTATCCTTCAAATTTCCAACAATTTGGTTCTCCTTACGTCAATAATATGGCCAATCATACTTGATAATGAAGGCGATTGGGCACCCTACTAATATATAAATAAATTGCTACAGTGTCCACGCAGTCCACAACCAAAAATCGGTACACGCTTTTGTGCTACAGATTATTCCATAGATAAATAGAGTCTTCACAGCTTCCTATCGTTAAATCCTTTATGTTACATATGAGGGCGGAACCTCATGCCCCACCTTTCACCTACTTCTAATTGGTTGTTTAATTAATGTTTTTGACATTTAGTTAACTGACATCTGTAGATCATATCTACATAATGTCAAGTTTGTATCTCAAGGTGCTGTGGCTAATTCTTGAATTGTATGTCGTGATTGTTCATAAAAATGGATCCTGTAGAATGAAGAGCTGTACTAAAATACCTGCAGAAAAGAGCATGACGCCAACTCAAATTCATAAAGACAATGGCAACTATTGGTGAGTCTGCAATTCCTTATGATATAGTCAAACGCTGGCGTCGATATTTTAAATGCGACAGAACATCCCGTGCAGCTAGCAAGCTGGTAGTCCTCCCATAATGGTAACAATAAACAAAAACATTAAAAAGGTTCATGATATCGTACTGCAAGACTGACCAGTACACATCAGGAACATTGTGGAAGATACTGGCTTATCACATCATGTGGTGCACAACATACTAACTAAAGAATTAGATATGAAAAGGATGGGTATAAGATGAGTAGCCCGAATGTTAATCCATGAGCAAAAACTAAATCGACCGTTAATTTATAAACGTGTTTTGGGAAGCTACCAAGCAGACAAAGTGAACTTTCTTAATCGGTATGTGACCATGGATGAGTCATGAGCGCACCACTATGATCCCGAGACCAGAGTGCAAACTGGAGAGTGAAAACATCACGGTTTTCCTCCTTCACGCAAACTTAAGGTAGTGCTGTCTGCTAGAAAGATTTTGCTATGTGTGTTCTGGGATGCTTAAGGAATCAACCTGATCGACTGTTTGCAAAAGGGACTACATCTGGTACTGCTATGGCTGCTATGCACCAAGTAGGCTTTGAATGATTGCAGCACCCTCCATATTCGCCGGATCTGGTCCCTAGTAATTACAGGTCGTTCCCCATATTATATCGCAATGTGGATAGTAGGCACGACTTATAACAAAAAAATAAAAGTAACGTGCATCCCTTTGTAATGCTCAAATTTTTTAGTTGAAGACTTCAACGCTTTGATAATACATTCAACTAAGATGACTTTTTCAATTGGAAAGTATTGTTATGTGTTATTGCTAATTTTCATTTTTAAACGAGTTCTTATATTCCTAAATGAATTTTTACATCCTCTATATTTCTTTCTTTAGAAAGTCTTTACAGCAAGTTCAACTTTATCGTTTGTAGGAAAATTATTAAGGATCGTTTATAACGTTGGAATGATATAAATTATTCAAGCCCTCTGAGATATTCGATACTTTTCGGTTCCGAGTTCCGCTATTTGAAAACAATAATAACCCACCGTCTTGGAAACCTACTATATAATGTACCCTCAGACGGAAATTATGTATAATTTAACGCAATCTAGCATCTTATCGATTAATGGTGTTTTATAATATATACGCGTAGTATAAGGCGATCACTTTCCTCCGTTATAATTGCGTCATTAAAAATTTAATTCAGATTGTAAGGGATTGCACATTCGCGGATAATAATTAGCGACAGGCGCTTGATATTCATTAATGTAAGTGATTAATTAACTGCATCTAGCGCTTTAAATCTGTTTTGTTCCTGCCATTTCTTATTAATTTGGAAAATCCCAATATAAAGAATGATCTGTCTTATAGTAATGCCATTTACAGTTGATCCCAGAAAGGCTCACACGCACAGAAATAAAGTCAAACCTTTATACATATCTCCTTAGAGTAAGGCTAAAATAAATTAGTCGTTGTTGTGTTTTCATTAAAAATGGGATTAACTAAAACGGAAAAATACGAAATTTTTGAAAAAATTACAATTGGCTTCGACGGCAGAGTTGTTTATTCACAAATTAAGCGCCATCGAACGTAAATGCCACAACATCAGAGAAATCGCAAGTAAGCCGGAATTTTAAAAACATGTAGACAATGTTACAATAGTGTGCATCTGTAAAAATAAAAAAATAATTCTAGTAATTAATAGCCCAATCATGAATAGATGTATGTGTTATGTTCTACAACAATATCTCCTACAAATAGAGCTCATCGTTTCATCGGCACACCAGAAGGTTATCTTCGCGGATTCGTAGTAATTAAAAAAAAATAAGCTTGGTTAAACAACTAATATGCAGTGGTTGTGTCAACCAACGGTTCGTTGAGAATGTTTTGTTCTGCTTGAATTACAACATTTCTTAAGGGCTAGTTTCTGGTAATCCAGTGCTGGGCCTTAGCTCTGCTGTCTCAAACGGATAAAAAACAAGGATATTTTGAGTGACCACTATGTTGCCCGAGGAGAAGGTTTGCCATTTTTAGACACATATCACCCACTGATGTTCTTCATACTTGATATTTTTCAAGACCAATCATACTGTCTCGCATTTCTCTTTCAGAGTGGTGGAATGTCCAATAGGTACAGAATCATGTTTATTACCGTTGTGTAAAAGTACACATTTTAAACTCCCAGATGAACTGTCTATAAAAAGATCCCATTGACTTGGCGTGTATTCATTTAACCCAATTTTCTACAAGAGACCTCTTATATCATTACAGCAGATCTTTCTCTCTGGTACAATGAAATGTAATTTTACTACCTGAACACACTAATTTCTTTTCCTTTAATCTGGAAGCAAGCAATTCGGACGACATCTTTGAGAGATTCAGATCTCTAACAAGGTCATTAAGCTCTTGTTGGCTGAAGCGATGGGGACTCCCTGATGCTTTTTTTAGTAAGAATGTGGTATTTTGATTAAGAAATCGCGTAGATGCTAGTTATTATTAGCAATCATATATTTAAAAAAAAATTCGAGGAAATTTCTTTTCTCAAGTAGAGGCAGCTGATCTACCTCCATTCGATACAGGGATGTTACTTCAGATATGTTTTCCCTGTCACAAAGGTAAAATTGGTAACATGAATCGAAAGCTATTATTAAGGTGGTTTGTCGATGAGACGTAAATTAGTTAATTTCGCTCTGTAAAACTGTTTCGATTAAGAAAATTATTTGGTAAACTTACTACTAAAATTTGTAGTGAAAATTCATCAAGCAGTAGTAAAATTCATAACCTAAAGTTAATTTTTAAAAATTTCATATTTTTAGTTAATTTGTAAAGGTAAGTTTTACCAAAATGATGGAAATGCTTCTTATTAATTCTGAATTCTTCATAAGCCTCTCTTTCATAGGGTAACATGTCTTATTACTACTTGATTTTACAAACCAACATACCAATACGTAACATTTAGCACTGTTTCAGCCGATAATTCTAGTCACTCTGGGAGCTTAAATGCTTGCTCATTCATTTTTCCACCAAATTCGAGAACTATTAATAGTTGGAGGTGGAAACAAAGTTCTATTCTCATTATGGTATGAATACTCGTTATCGATTAATCTTCACTTGATTTTCCTAATAATTTCCGACAAGTGCGAAGACCACTGACAATTTGAAACTAATACATGGTGGTTGATATAGGAGTCATACTACTGACACGTTCTTGCAGACTTCTGTTAGGAAAGAGTCGTTCGTATGAAAGTACTTGATAGTTTCATCAGATATAGATAAGCAATAAGCATATTCAGATCTCTACGCTTTGGTTCTCTTTTATGTTTTAGATAACTCTACAACGTGACCCTGACTTTGCTTAATGGGTTTACCATTACAAGGATGAAATAAATGAAAAATCCCTCGCAGAAATTCGATGGCTAAAGGAACGTCAATTCTTTGATAATGCTGTAAGTATCATTTTTGTACAAAGAAGAGTAAAAAATTAGATGTTAAGTCAATACTAACATTATACAAGGTCTCCAATTATGTGCGACTATCAACAATATATAGGAAAGTATAATTCCTAGAGCTTCGGGGGAAAATATTTTGAAAGTGGCAGCAAGTAACATCTCGAAAACAACTTCAGAAAGTTTCAGATTTTGCTACAAGCGGACCGAATTACTTCCATCAATAAGAAAAGTCTAAATTTTGGTTGAAAATTCTATAAATTCAAATACAGGAGTGGGAAGTTAATTTTCATTTTGATTTAAAACCTTTATAAGGGTAAAGGGTCTTGGACGAGCGTGATGTACTAAAATCGTTGCATCTTCCATACTATCCAAACTAAACGAATCAGGACTTATTTGAAATATAACTGTACGTGGATATAAACCAATTATTTAGTGATGTTTAATAATTTGCTACAATGGTGACAACTATTGTAAGTTTTTTTTAAAAAACAAGTTGGATGAGCATAGCTTTTTCATAACTTTCTATTATAATAGTCAAAAAAAACAAAGAAATAACAACAACATCATAGACGAAACTAAAAAAAGAAAGAAAAACTAAAGCAATTACAGAACTGACAATATGTTCGATCAATGTGACTTCACAAGGTGTGTGTTCAGATACTTGCTTACAAATATTGATACCAAAATACTGTAACTAAAAAATATAAGTAATTATCTTTTTAATTCACTGACATTTTCATGAAACATCCGATAAATATTTTGAACGGAATAGAATATATATATATATATATATATATATATATATATATATATATGCAATATATGTACTCGAAATCATTTTTAGTAGATAAAGTAATATGCAAAAGTAACAGATTTCACACAATTAATTAAATAATGAGAGAAATTAAGTTTAAGAATCTTCTAGATGAAACTATCACATCCGCACATGCCCAAAAATACAATATTGACACAATCATATCACGTGACATAATACCAATATTTTTTAACATAATCTTCTTTTACTGCAAGTATTATTAAAGATATTTTTCATTGTTAAAAGCACAATTAACCTTAAATATCTCGATGTGATGACATGAATGAGATAAATAAAATACGATATTTTTACGGCACAAATCAGTACAAAAAGTGGACATTTTCAATTTTCTAAGCTGCTTCGGTTGAATACTGTACTATAATAATGGCAAGCACACGTATCCGTTCCAAGAAGCAAACACTTCGGTAATAGTATGAGAATATTTTTCTGTGTGAATAGATTGAGAAATTTGGCATGGATTAAAGACATGTTAAGAGAAGAACAGCATAACATTTCTTTAGAGCAGTATATGATCCCATCGTTGGTCAGGGATTAGCGGATCTAAATCCTATAGAGAAAGTGTCGGTCGAATTAGACAGATAACTATGTCAGTGGAGTCTAAGTTCCATTCTGAGTAAATAGAAATTAACATAGAAACTAACACGAACGCCAAGCCCGTGTTAAACTGTAATAAAGCACAGAGGTGCATTTTTCTTGAAGCCATCATTTAGTTGTGTAATAATTACCTATGCGTTATACTTTGTAATACTGTCTCCCCTGTTTTAATATTAAGATATCTAACATACATATGTACATACATGTTCTCCTCATTAAAAATATATTGTTTTCCTTTTAATTAAATCTTATTTCAATTTGAATAAAATTGTCATTTCGGCTCTAGAACCGAAGTCCATTAAAATTGCTTCGGAACATCAGGACGACTCCTCAGCGCTGAAGATGCGTATCGCAGTTGCGGAGGTAACGTTCCAAAGCAATTCTAATGCATCAAGCATCTTTTAGGCCCTGAAGGTCTGTATAATTTCGTACAGACATCCCAAGGTAGTTTTAAACTTCTAAGAGGTAATGTACATCTCAGACTTTCCGTCTTTTTGTGCTAATTTACAATCGCCTACTTCAATCAATTTCCATAAATATAAAGTCGAACACTTTTTGTTTTTGCTCTACTCTAGTAAATATGAATATAAATAATACGCACTGACGAAATATAGTTCACCACTTTATTCTTTTACGGGCTCTTACTTTACGGAATTCCAATATTTCAAAGTATCTATATTCATTTAATTTATATAAAGCGAGATTTCAGTTCCATTGTTTTACAAACAACATTTTGTGAATGTGCCAACAATTATTTCAATTGATTATGTATTCACTTACCTAAGAAAATGTATCAAAAATATTAGAAAACTATACAAAAAACACACAGTTGCAACAGTTCAGGGCTAGCGTCAGTTTTAAGAGCGTTTTGTATTTAATCTACACAAGAAATATTGAATTTTAATATGAATTAAATGTCCTACCTTTTAACGATATTCAGACGATATTACTTTACAAAATGTTCATGGTTAGCATAGTTTAAGTATTAATAAGTACAGTTAAAAACGAACATTAATTTATACACCAAGTATTTATAACACTTTTTACATAAACATCTACAATTATACTTTTGTACCAGTCTCAACTAAATACTATCTATTCAACTACGAATTATTTATTTTTGATATAGTTTTTTCTGTCTTTGTTAAAGAAAGTCAAACTAAAATCTATTTTCCAAATTTTTCAATATTCAGTAACGGTGTGCGCCGGGTATTGTGGTGTAGGAAACACGAAAAATTCGTAATTTTTCCGGCAAGTGGCTGGGAAAGTCAGTCGTACGTGCATCCGTCGGTAGCAAAACTGAGCTACATATATCTGGGGGAGTCCTGGCAAAAGTCGCGCTGGCGCAGTTCTGGTTAACATCAACACGTCGTTCATTATACTGATAATTGCTAACGTTTCGGGATGTCCTTTTTTTGCTTTTGTTAGTTTGACCAGTCGGGATAGGGTTCCAAACCTTGTTTTCCGGTTAGGATATTATACAATTTCAAGACCTCGGATTTTTATACTAACACAACTAATGCTTTTTTTTGTAATCGGTGATTGAGATAAGTTGAAGGGTAAAGGAATTTTTACTTGTTACTCTATTACTTACCAATTACTAAATTTATTTTCATATGGAGAAGAATTTTATTACACTTTAAAGTTAACTACTTTAACCCTTATCCACCGACGTACAATTTTTGGGACACTGTTACCGTACCTTCGTCTACGAAACTACCTGCAAAAAACATGTGTTTTTATTTTTTCAGTCTTTTTATATACATATGCACATGATTTTTAAAGGCTTCCCTTCTTTCTTATTGAACTTTTTAGACAAAAAAAATGAATAAAACACTAACGTTTTGGTGAATGAAACTTAATCCATAGATAAAACGAAAAATTTATATTCTGATTTATTATATACTACTAAAAAACAAATTAATATGCACCGAATATTATGAACAATATTACTTAACGATTAACAACTAAAATGTTGTAAAAGTAAAAAACAATTGCTAAAGTAACAACAAAATTCTATGTCGATCCTAAATATCGTGTATACACCTTACGCATTCCTTTTTTGCACATTGAAGCCAAATAGGTTTTTTTTGCAAACATTGCAAAGAAACTTTGTCATTTTTCTTTTCTGACATGGGCTTTAACAAATTTTGCGCTTTTCCGAGTGTTCTTCTTGGGCGACTTCACTTTCTCCCTAGATTCCCAAAATTCCTACAATGCTCAATTTGAGTTCTCTAGGGAAAAACGCGCGCTTCTTCTCAGTTGTGACGAGTCAAATATGGACTTATGTTTTATTTCCGGATTATTCTTACAAGCTTGGTGTATTGTATATGAGTTTGCACATGAAATATCTAGAATCCTAAAAAAATATTGCCATAGACCACCGGTGTGTCCTCGTCATCTACAGGTGGTTTTAGAGCACTTTTTATCTAACAAATCAACTAATCATTTCGTCATATTATATGTGTCACCAGGTTTTTGCGATTCTTCATCTTGTAGTTTATTGCGGTGCACTGAAGAAACTGGCACTGTGGCCTTCCCCTTCTTACCTGCATAAGAAACTAATATAAGATGCTCGATGAAACCGTAGATAGCGGTACCAACTTCTGCTTTTCTGTTCGGTAAAAACTCTTTAGGAATTTCTCTTTTGTTCTTTTTCATCATGTTCACATATATCAAACCATTCCTCTTCAGGAGTTGACATAATTCAATTGGCAAAAATCAATTGTCTGCCGTAATGTTACAGTTTATGTTGGACAACGATAAAGTCTGAGCACAGATTGTGTAGGTTTTGAGAGTTTTCTATTTTCTTCTGTTAGTCCAATTCCATAAGAATCATTTCCGCTATAGATGTAGCTATCATAGGAGTAGCCATTTCTTGAATCCTTAAGGCACATCAGCTTTATGTCATATTTATCTGGCTTATTCGGCATAAACATCCTAAACTTACATCGTCGTCGGAAACTTCCGATAGAATAAGAATTCCAACAATTTTCCATTAAATTTTGAAAGAATTCTGAAACAGGAGCTGTTGGATCACTCATTCTGCAAACTTGCCTGTCCTCAGGATTGTCAAATCTTAGGCATACAAGTAAAAACGCAAACCTGTTCTTGCTCCTTATGCATCGAAATATATCACGGCCTGTGCCATCTGTAGCAAACAGAGTATCTATGTTCCCATGGTTTAAATAAAACACTGCAATGCAGATAAGGGTACAGAAAAAGGACAACAATTCAACAGAATCGGTATCACTAAGTTCACTTCTGCTAGCATTCATATATTACGGTAACTGGCAATTTGCATGTTCGTCCATTGAACAACTTGCTCTACCATATCTGGACTAAATAATAGTTTCCACACTCCTAAAGCTTCAGTCCCAAGTAAACGAGCATTGTGTTTTAGACCAGGTAATTGAAGAACAGTGTTATGTTTCAGTGTGCTGCCCAGTATAGGCACCTTATCTATGTTTAACCACTTGTAACGGTTCTTACCGTAACAATTTTGAGAAATATCGATCTGTGATAGTTGAGCATTACCATGCTCTTATATCTTGATTTATGTTAGTCGCGTAACTGCTATACTCCTTGTACCACTCCCTTTTCAAAATCACCATAGGTAAAACTCGGCACTCGTTGTGATGTTCTGGGAATTTGAGACATCTTTAAAGCAACGTTACTTGTAGTACTTAGCAAACAAAGTTAACACTAACACGGACGTTTCGTCTGACACACTACGTATAAACGTTACGTTACGTTTAAACTCGCGATTTCTCGAAAATTAGTAAATTGAATATTTATTACTTCTTAACTTGAGAGTACACAAAGGGAAATTTAAAAATAAACTCAATATCTGGTGTTAAAAGTATGTTGTAGTCTGCGAGACGAAGGATCAGTGATAAGGGTTGAAAACAGTGTGCAATATATTCGTAAGTTAAATTAGACAAGGACAAGAAAAAAAACTAGAAGCAACTTTAAGTTAAACACGTTCTAGCACTGATCGATCATTAGCAACAGCATTCGGTTAATGCACATTCGTAATGTAAGACTAACGCGACAGTCGGTGCAAGGTCTCTGAGGGTATTTGTGTTGCTTCGGTTTTAATATCTCACTCCTACCCTGCCATTGTCCTTGGGAGATTTTGGTATAAATTATACTTGAGATAACCTTAAAGATGGTAATAACAGGTGATGAGGTCGGGCAATCTTGGATATTATTTCGCGCGTTCTCGGTGTGAGATTACTCGTATTTCAAGCATCTGTTTTAATTTATTTATGGAATACTCTAGGGTATGCTCTATTCGCTCTATTCTATTAGAACCATATGGCATAGGATACACCCCTTTACCGCAACTCATGCACGAGAAATATCTCAAGCATGTTAACGAAGCGTTGCTTTTTCTTTTTCGTCTTCAAACTAATAAGAGGATCTCTTGTGTTCCAATATTAGTAATTCTGGATATTAAGATGGCCGTTAATGTAGAAATTACAGTTCATTGCAGTAAAGTCTACGAGTTCTCTTATTTCGGTCACTCAATTCTTGCACTGTAGCAAAGTGGAAGACTATATGCATACAAGGCGTTCATAAATTCCTAGGACACTTGCATCTTTTACTGCTAATCCTCGCGGATTTGCAATAACAGCTTGACACACACGTCCAACATTCTCCCAAGCTAGCTTCACTGACAATTTCTTCTTATTAGAACTGGTCACTTCTCGAATGTTTGTCGTCCAAAGCGTTGTGGTACTGTGGAACGCGGTCATTTCAATAAATGTTGCAATGCCCACAAAACGCGGGTTGAGTAATAAATTGTACCATTGTGCTTAAAAAGTATCGGTGCAAAGAATGCAAATATTGTGACAATCGCTTCAACTGGCAACTGAAATGCTTTGAGCAGATGTACATGTATGCGTTAAATCCTTCTTCGGAGAGAAGCAATCTACAATGTCGGACGCAACTTATTACAGTTTAAAAATTAATTAATCATTGAGATGAAAGTAAAAGAGCAACAAAATACAATTTTAGAAAAAAATATGCAAAACAATATTCAAATACCAACCCAACGGACAGAAGTAACCGAAGGTAATAGCATATGGTATCCCGTATGTACCAAAAACATTACAGAGAAATTAACTGGGAATGTGTACAATGAAGAAATATCTTAAGAAGCTCATTACTCTTTATTTCTTACGAATTATTAATATACTATAGAACTACATATGTAGTTGCGAAAAATCTACATTCTACACATGTGGGCAGAACATAATGACATTAGAGTGTTTAGCATTGTGTAAATTGTTAGAAACATAATTTAAACAGCAGCGTCAATAGATGAGTCTCCTGTAACAACGAAGAATTTACCCTTGATTAGTTGAATGGACATCCTTTTCCCTGTTGCAGCGTCTTGAAATCATTTTTCCATATTACAATTTGTAGCGGATACAAGCAAGGAAACAGTAGACAATTCAAAATTTTGCGCAACATCCGTCTGAAATGTATATATGTATCCACCCTCGTATATATAGATACATATAATCTGAGCAAAGTCAACGGTTATAATACGCATGTGCGTCTCCCGTTGGTCTCTCTCGCCGCAGTATATCCCTACAATCAATGCAGTACTTCGCTGTTGCACTTCTCCATCATGGTAATAGCTATACTGGCGGAACGTAGGATTGTAGATACCTCCCCGTCGTTGACTTTGTTCGGATTATATCTGTATACGAGGGTGGATCTCTATGCTGTACCCCTGACTCCCTTACAGTAAGGCCCGATCCGCTCCTCTAATTCAAAGCCTGCTTGATGTATAGCAGCCATAGCAATACCAGATCTATGGCTGGGAGCATTATCCTGATGGAACAGCGCACCTCTCTTCGGCGTTTCTCTTTAATAGCCTCTCGCAATTTATAAATCAATTGTACGTAGTAGTCCCCTGTAATGCTCTGTCCAGTCAGAATGATTTCTTCAGCATCCCCGAACACAGATAGTAAAACCTTTCCAGCAGACGGCGCGACCTAAAATTTGCGTGGAAGAAGAGAACCACGATGTTTCCTCGCTCTACTTTGCACTTTGGTCTCGGGATCATAGTGGTGACGGAAAAAGTTCTCTTTGTTTGTTTGGAACCTTTCCAAAAGACGCTTACAAATCAACACCCCATTTCTTTTTTGTTCAATTGTTAACATGTGGGGCGCCTCTCTTGCACTCATCTTTTTCATATCTAATTCTTTAGTCAATAAGTTGTGGACTACATGATCTTCCACAATGTTCCTGATGCGTACTCGTCGGTCTAGCAGTGAGATATTGTGTGTCTTTTTAATGCTTTTGTCTATTGCTACCGTTATGGGGGAACCACCGGCATGTTGCTTTTCAGGATATTCTTCCGCATTTAAAAACTCAACACCAGCGTTTGACTATATCATAAGAAGCTCACCAATAGTTGCCATGATATGAATGAATTTGAGTTGGCGTCATGGCTTTTTTTTGGAGGTAGTTTATTAATCCTCTTTATTCTACAGGATTCATCGTTATAAACAATCACAACACACAATACAACAATTAGTCACAGCACAACAACACTTTGAGATACAAGCTTGGTATTATGTAGATATGATCAACATATGTCAGTTAACTAATTGTCAAAAACATTAACCAAACAACCAACTAGAGATAGGTGAGGTGTGGGGCATAAAGATCAGCCCTCGTATATGTTGAGATGGGTATTTTTGCGGTCGCCGTATGTGTAATATTCCCGGTTTTCCGAGCGATTCTAGAAAGCGACGTTTCGACTAGGTCAACGTTTCGACTAGATCTCACTCATCTTCTTATGGTCGTTCTCGTTCGGCTAACGACCGGAAATAAACTCAGTTTATCTACGATCACTTTACCCATCAACAGACCAGCTCCGGTAGATGATAAGTGTGATCTCCTTGAAACGTCGAGAAAACGGCTCTTATCAGCACACAACTCACATGCTATAAAAAAACCGGAGAAATCATACTTTTATATGTATATATATATAGGTATTTACACACACAAACATATATAAAATCCTTCAAATTTTCAGAATATACAATAGTTTAATAGTTATAAAGACTTTGCAACCGTTCAATTACACCACAAATTAATTTCAAACACAATTGACACTGATAGTTGTCAAGTTCTGCGCATGTTTTTTATTGTCCAAATTGTCGTTGGAGTAGTCAAATATCAATATGGATTTATTTCAAAATGTTGAAGCTATAATCATATAAGCACAAAAAGCGACATATTTATGAGGCTATGTTGCCCCGTCTATGCTCCATTTGTATCTGCAACTATTGGACTAAAAAATTAATACATTGCTTAATGGACAGCAATTGCATATCTTTGTTTAAATTAATCGCTTATTTATTTGTTCTTGTTTTTTACTATGTATGTGATACCTTGCCATTTGTCAATATCAAGTTTATTAAATAAAATAGGACTCATCGTTCAAAATTCGTAGCGCTTCTACACATCCAAAATTTATCTTGGCAACCACTAATCATTTCTCCAAAACAAGTCATATAATTATGTCAATCTCCGTATTAAAAGTATGTATTACTGCAAATTATAAAATCCAATGTCACAAAAATCCGGTGCGCCTGCTGTTTTAATAAAAACCAGCCAACCGGAAGATTCACATGACGACTCTGCTCAGGACCTGTACAATTGGAGGGATATAGTGTTTCTGCCATTTAATACAATATGGCAAATTGTCCTAATCTGTAGTATTATTACTAATACCTTTTTAGTTACCCTGAGCCTAAGCTTCAACCAAAAATTTGTATATGATACACGTGCAATGTATTACTCGTTCGAATTTATTTTCTTGATAAACACAATTGTCATTATTTCCCATAGGTATCGTAATTTCGATTAATGAAATTTATAATCAATATACTTATCCAACTAACTTTTCAGAAATATGGCTTCTCACCGAAGAACTCGATATCATATCAAGGCATCAACTTTTATTATATTTATAAGTGTTGTATCCCTTACACCAATTTATGAACTAATGATTCTGGTACACGACTTCGCATGGGAGGATAGATTATTTAAAGAATATGTATACTACAGAATGTTCAATTTAAAATGTTTATTACGATTAGCCTACATAGTATTGTACTTCAAGAATAAGAAGCGAGAAGTTGGTATTATACATTTACGTTACGTGATTGCCAGTCACTGTTTTTACTGCAGTATCATACTTTTGATATTTACTATCACGTGGGAAATGCTTAGGATAGGCGCACAACCAAACTGGAGTGAAAATCTAGAACTTTATATGTTCAATGCAACACACCCTGTACAAAAGTTCATGTTGACATTTCATGTAGTACTAGGTTTATTCACGCAGAATTGGATAGGTAAGATTATGATTATTAATTATTAGTTTGAGTTTACCTACAGGAATTAACAATGACTCTCAAATATATTGAATCACTTCAGCTGTAAGTTATATACGCATAGTAGTACAGTGTTGCGAAAACCGGGACAGTTATAAATAAAAGGATAGGATAGATTGGTATAAAATATGTTACCCATTAAAGTCTACTGTGAAGCTCTACCCTTTATATAGGACCAACGTCTCTTGTACGAGGCCTGATCCCTTTGCTCCACCCCTGACCAATTTATAAACCAAAGTTGCAGTTTGCTTATTTGACTTTTGACATGTTCTTTTTCAGCTTTTATTAGGTCATTAGTTTGCTTTATAAATTGAAACCTGACATCACTACAATATCAAGTTGTAAAAGGTCGAGGATTAACCCAAACATCTTCATCTTGATTTGTAGTTATTTTCAAAGGCGCAATCGAAGTCATAAATAAATGCAAATCACTTCCTGTTTCACTTTCATTAAAAAAAGGTTGAGAGGACAGGTTCTAACCGGAGGAACCGTCAAAATCCCATTTTGTGTGCAAAATTAGTTAACGACCTATCAATATCTCCAATTCCTCTACGTGTTTTGTTTCATAAATTTTTTTTGTAGTATGGTCAACCAGACCTTGTAAGGGGACTTCCGCTAACATTTATGTAATAGCACCTGGGACAACAGTATTTCTTTGATTTTTGGATTTTTTTGTAGCTGAGAAAAATATTGTGCCCCATTTTCTTTGTAGCAGCGCTAATTACTTCATATTGAAACCTGCATAATTTGACTTATATAAAAATTGAAAGTGCTACATCAGCGCTGAAAACTGCGCTGACTATGAGGAGAAGGCAGCATTTATTAAGGCTTGGGAGTGTAATTTTGCTTAGTTGACGTTCTTCTCCACAATCTTCAAAGCCTCTAGTACTTCTTCCTCTGCCAACATTCGACACCGAACACGAAAGGAAATCTGTACCGTTTGCATGATATTCAGCACTATAAACGTAAACACGGAGGAATTGTTTGCCATCCCATCGCCATTCTTCTTTTTAAACACTTTCGTTTCGATTGACTGATCTCCATTTAACATTGAAATTAGAAAGAAATCTTCTTGTAATTGCGTGTGAAATTAAAGATATCTGATCTTCAGCAGCATTAGAAAAGGTTTCACGGTTAAAATAATCAAACGACTGAACGTTCGAAGGACCGATATTCAACAAATATTCACACAAATCACTGTAGTTGATAACAAGAGACTCCATTATAACTTGAGGTCAAATGTTACACAAATGTTAGTAACCCCTAAATTGGAATAGTTTATATAGGAAAATTTACAGTTTCAAGGGATTGTGTAATACACTTTAGTGCAATATAATGCAGTGTGATGTAATACAATCTCATGCAACATTGTATTATGTTTTCTGTCTTTCTGAAATTTTGATTTATTATGCGAAAAACAAGTCGTTTCGATAAAATGAAATATTTCATAAGGAAATTAAGGGATATTCTAAATAAAGTTATAAAATTTTAAAAAATGATAATTTACAAAACTGTGATGATATTTTATTTGCGATAAGTTAAAAAATAATGGGCTCAGTGTTTTGTATGAGAAAAATGAGTTTTGCTTGCTTAAATAATAAAAATACTTCAAGAACTAAGTTTAAATATAGTTAACCCTAATGCAGGTTGTGCGTAAATCATATCAGAAGTTCAATAAGTCGATAAAAACTATACCATTACACATAAAATAAGAAAGTTGATATCAACACTCTGTACATCGCAATACTGTTAAGCTGAAACTATTTTTTTCAAATGGATTATAGTGCTCCATGGCTACACTGTAAATTTCATAATCTAATCCCTGCAAAAAGTTAGTTTGCTTATACGTAGTTATAAACATTGTAACAGCAATGGAAGATATTTTTCTTTTGAAATAAGTTCGATGGCGTTAAAACATTGAAACTATTTGCACAGATTCCGAATTTTCACTTAGATCCCAGTTAAATGACGAGAATTTCTAAATAAGTAAGCAATAAAATCAATTAAATAACGGAAAAGATATTAACATATTTTATTTTAATAATAATAATAATAATTTATTAAGTGTCCAACAGATGAACATCCAAAAATGGACACAAAATTAAATAAAAGGTAATACATGTAATGCATTAAAAACAAACCAAGAAAAAATACCGGAAAGAAAAATGAAACACTAATAAGAAATAATTAAATAATAAATACCACTAACATGAAACATTAAAATTAAACAAAAAACGAAAATATGACAAATTAAGGCAAATCCAAATTGTAGTTATTAAAGTTTCCTGTCGTGTGTACCAACGACACTCGCCACAGCACGTTCGTCCTAGCTGTAGGGATCCGTAGCAGGTGATGCGACCTCAATTCCAGGCGTGGTACAATGAGACCAACTCCAGACAGTAAACCAGGAGAGTCAATAATTCTTCTGGTGAGAATCTTTTGCATAAATGAAGCACTAATACGGTTTCTTCTTTCCACAAGCGTTACAAAGCCATGCCTCTGAATTAGCTCGTCGTAGGGTATACCTCGCATAGGATATCGCCCATCGTTCTTATACGATAAATATTTCAAACATTTGCGCTGAATCCGCTCAAGAAGATTGATTTGGAAGTTGTAGAAAGGATACCAAGCTGTGGATGCATATTCGAGCTTGGAAATTACGTAAGCAAAGAAAAGAGTCTTTATTTCATCAAGGCTACTAAAATCCTTACAAGTGCGCAAAATAAATCCTAATAACTTAGAAGCGGCTGTCGCGACATCTGAGATATGGTTAGAGAAGGTAAACTTTTCATCATATATCTCACCTAAATTTTTAATAGAAGATTGACGTGCAATATTAATATTGTTAATACAATACAGAGAGTCGATTCTACACACCCTTTTTGTAAAAGACATGAAGAAACACTTATCTACATTTAATTTTAATTTATTAAGCAGACACCAGGTATGAATGTCTAAACTACGTGCAGAAGGTCAACATCATTGAAGAAGTTAACGGCGTGGTAGATTTTAATATCATCAGCATAGGCTAATAAAGAGCAGTTAATGGACTTTCGATATCCTCGATATAAATATTAAAGAGGAGTGGGCCAAGGGTCGATCCTTGAGGAACGCCAGAGGTGGAGTAAAGAGCTCGAAGATTTAAATCCATTAAAATAAACGTAATTAAGTCTGTTTAGAAGATATGATCGAATTAATCTTAGGAAATTCCTGCTGCTTCTCCAAGAACTTATGATGATCAATCATATCAAAAGCACGGAAAAGATCAGTATAAATAACATCCAGTCGACCACCCAGTGGGAAGTTATCGTTGGAAGGAAAGGGAAATACCTTAGAAGGTTTGGCATTAGGTACAGTAATATCTAGAGCGAGGTGATGATTATCTTCAACTAAGAGAGGGAGAATATCTTGCAAAACTTCTAGTTCGGAGTCAAAATTAGACAAAACTAAATCTAAAACTCTATCAATCGAATTCAAAACGCGATTAAATTGGCGCAGGTTTAGAGACTCTAAAAAAGATAGAAATAAGATTAATTAATATAAATAAAACGCTAGATTCAGATGTGAAATTGGGTAAATTAAAATCACCAGCAATAAGAACAAGTCTATCCCAGATAAAGATCTCGAGTAAATCAAACAAATGTTCAAGAGATTCATGATCCAAATCAGAAGATATAACTTAATACTAAATAATAATAACTAATTTCAAAAGCAATTTTAATATATCGATTAAGGGCACTGATGTCCTAAATATCGAGGTGTCAACGATATTGTAAATAATGTCATTTGAAAAGGCCATCAAAACTCCACCTCCTACTTGCCGGCCAGTAGCTAAGGGGTCGCGATCAGTTCGAATAACAGAATAGGATGGAGAAATAAATTCGTTATTAGGTATTGAAGCACAAAGCCATGTTTCCGTAAGGAGAAGGATATCATGCGATGAAGAGAAGGTGCTAGTTAATAACGTGTGTGTTTTACCGCGGATACTACGAACATTTTGATTGTATAAATGCAGTTCCGAACATCTGTTGGGTGCATCTAGTTTAAACTAGATATTATTCGTGGAATACCATGGATATACTTAGTCCTTAAATCCTTTTCCCCGCCCTTATTACGTTCCAAAAGCTCAGCTTTAAGAGTTCTGTATAATTTCCGCTCAAAAGGAGTTCTATCATGGGAACGAGATACTCTAACTATAGAAGTGTGTCCTTTTAATTTCGAAACGTTTTTCAATGCCAAACGCACTGCATCCTCCGACGACAGCTTTACCTTGATAGGTCCAGGCCGTTCCCTCGTATGATCAACCTTTCCCAAACGAAATGAAGAGACAAAATTATCTTCTGCATTTAGAACTGTTAATATCTTTTTCATGCACGCGGCGTCATCCTCGGTCTTGGCACTGTTTGCCCCTTTACAGCCGTAAATAATTATATTATTAACACGTTTACTCCGTTCCACCGTTTCTTGAATTATCTTTTCGGTTTCGATTAAGGAAGAGAAGGTTGTTTTTTGTTGAGTTTATGTTTAAAATTAGAAATATGTTCACCTAAGTCATCATTAGCACCGCAATATATAAGGGCAATCTTTTTAAAATAAAATTATTCTCTAAATTTATGAATCATACTGAATTTTCATAATCTACTATTATACCTACCCTTTCGAAATTGTATAATCCAATTTGCTCAAAAATTAGATCCTTCAGATTTTATATTTAAACACTGAAATTTATTTTTCTTTTTCAGGAGTAATCAATGGCGTTAACTTTCGAGAAAAAATACTAGTTATGATCATAATACTCACAGGATTTGTTTTACATATGATGTACTTTTATGGCGAGTTAACTGCTAACTTTCTGCAGATGTACCGTCATCAATTCGAATTTAAAACCCAAGTAAAGAAAATAATGTACCTATTAGATGATTGGAAAGTAAATAAAAATGTAAAGAAACGGACAATACAGTACTATAAATTATACTGGGAAAAGCGTTCCGGTATTAATAAAATGCCCAACGCATTTTACTTACTACCTATTTCACTTAGGAAAGAAATAATGGTAGATATATTTTGGGAGGCCCTGAGGCATTCGCCTTTCTTTCAAAACGCAGATATTTCCTTCAAACGATCTCTTTGTCTCCATATGGTTAGTGAGTTCCATTTACCAGGAGATTTTATCTTCAAAGCTGGGGAACACAAAAATAGAATGGTATACATAGTGACAGGTGAAATACAGGTACGTCTGATAAAATGTTAGTACCCAAAAACATATTTTCATATTCTAATTATATGCTATAACTTCATAGCTATACTTTCGTAAAAGCACTAACGTCTACAAAATAAAGGTATGGTGCCTCAAATATAACGTTCCCCACGATGATCATTTACTTGTTACATAATGGATGCTTAATCAAGCTCTGACGTTAAGTACCTCGTAGATTTCTTTCACTTAGGCAACGTTAATCGTAGCGTATAATATTCACTAACAAATTAAAATTAAGTTTTTAACGTTGATAAGCCAAGGAAACTAAATTATCATAATAACGAAATAATATTTCCGGGTTTGTGATCAGGTTGGGGTCGTTTGGACTAGGTCAACGTTTTGATGAGATTTCAATTCATCTTCTTCAGTTCATCCTCAATCGCTAGCCGAAGGAGAGCATCCAGAAGAAGTTGATGTACGCAGTCGCAAACCCGAGAATATTATTCCATATACGATGACCGTCAAAACATCTTTCATATATATAACACATGGGCTGAAAAGTCTCGGGCCTAACACATAGATGACGCTAGTCTTATTGCAGTCACCTTTCTCTCAGTTAGTACTAACCTTCAGAAGACAGCTGTTAAAATTTCATGATATTCTATTCATTAGTTTGTGAGTTATTGTACTAAGAGTCACGATACTTTTGTTATTTTCAAAACAATGGATCAAAAACAATTTCGTGTTTTAATTTTACACTGCTTCTTGATGGAAAAAAATCCGTTCAAGCGAAGCAATAGCTTGAAAAGTGTTATGGGGACTCCGCTCCATTAGAAACAACAATAAAACGTTGGTTTGCTGGCTTCAAACGTGGTCGTAGAGATACCGATGATGCGGAACGCAGTGGACGTCCAAATGAGGCGGTAACACCAGAAAACATCAAATAAATCCACAAAATCGTTTTGAATGATAAAAAGTGAAGTTGCATGAGTTAGCTGACATCGGAAAGATATCAAAAGAACGTATTGGCTTTACATTGCATGAGCATTTGACTATGAGAAAGCTCTGTTCAAAGTGGGTGCCGCATTTGCTCACTGTTGACCAAAAACAAGAACGTGTCGATGATTCTGAGCAGTGTTTGGCCATGTTTAAACGTAACAAACCGGAATTTTTGCGTCGATACGTGACAATGGATGAAACATGGATCCATCACTTCACTTCGGTATCAAAACGATCGTAATCTGAGTGGAGAGCAACTGGTGATCCTCGTCCAAAGCGCCCGAAAGCACAACAATCGGCTGGAAAGGTTATGGCCTCGGTATTTTGGGATGTGCGTGGTATAATATTCATCGACTATCTTGAGAAAGGAAATACCATCAACAGTGAATATTATATAGCGTTATTGGACCGTTTGAAGGCCGAAATTGCAAAGAAACGACCGCATATGGCAAAGAAAAAAATGTTGTTTCATCAAGACAACGCACCGTGTCACAAGTCAATCAAAACAATGGCAAAACTACATGAATTGAAGTTCGAATTGCTCCCACATCCACCGTATTCGCCAGATTTGGCTCCCAGCGACTACTGGCTGTTCGCAGACCTCAAAAAAATGCTCGCCGGTAAGAAATTTCGCACGAATCAAGAGGTTATCGCTGAAACTGAGGCCTATTTTGAGGCAAAAGATAAATCGTTCTACAAAAGTGGTATTGAAATGTTAGAGCGGCGCTGGAATGATTGCGTTGCTCTTGATGGAGATTACGTTAATGAATAAAGCTACTTTTGAACCAAAAAAACCGAGTTTGTTAGGCCCGGGACTTTTCAGCCTATGTGTTATATATGTATATATTTTGTAGCGTATGTTTTCGCGGGTAAAGTATGTCTTGACTGCAGTCGAAATCACGACCTGAAGAAGAAGATGTATGCGATTGCATCGAAACGTCAGGACGTGCATGGTTCTTCTAAGAACCAATGCCGGATGCGGGAAAAAACCCGAGAGAATAACAAGACATATACATATGTCGCCGCATCTGCTGTTGGTCGGAGATATACAGTACATCTCCGATCGCTAGCCGAACGAGAGCGTCCAGAAAAAGATGAGTGAGATGCCGTCGAAACGGTCCGACGCGCCTCCAAAAACCGGGAAATATTATTCCACATACAGTGACCGCGACAACATCCATCACTTCATATATACATATATATATAATTATACATATACATATATGTGGAATAATATTCCCAGGTTTCCGGCCCTGTGTGCCGTTGGTCCCGAAAGGTGATTAGGTTAGAATTGTATTTAACTCCATCGTCGATGAGGTACCAATTTTACATGTGTATGCATGAAAATTGCTCACGTGACTAGTAAAATCGAACGCACGAGGTTAGGCTTGTCAACTTTTACCTACATTCCTTATAAAGAAATATAGGAAAATATCTCGACATTAACTTCACATTTAGCTAATAGTTACCAGTATTATTATTATTATTATTATTATTATTATTATTATTATTATTATTATTATTATTATTATTATTATTATTATTATTATTATTATTATTATTATTATTATTATTATTATTATTATTATTATTATTATTATTATTATTATTATTATTATTATTATGGTATTTCCTCTTAACAATATTTATCCCTCATGTATTATTAAGTTGCTCATAAGAATTTTTTAAAAGACATCTGCAATTCTTAAAACATTTTCTCTTTGACTAGTGCGTAGACTAAAGAGAATTTGCTTGAAAAAGTATTTGTACTTTATTACAGCTACTGTCCAACGAGGACCACGAATCACCATTTTTGTCGCTATCAGGAGGTACTCTTCTGGGGGAAACGTGTGTTCTTTGTGCACACGTTAGCAAAGTTAGCATTAGGTGTGATACATTCTGCGAAATGCAAGTTTTGGACATAAAATCGCTCTGCAGTGTATTGCTGGAATATCGCAGTGTGACTAAATATCTACATAAACGCTACCAGAAGAGAATTGATTACGCAAAATGGGCAAGCAGCGATCTAGTCCCTAAATACGACCCAGCGATCGACGGAAGCGAAAAGATGACAACTGTTATGAAGCTGAAAAAGCAATGGAAATTCATCGCCTCTCATCATAAAAGGAAGAAAACTGAGATCAATTGGGGAAAGGTCGATAGATCGTTTACGTCTACTTATCTAAATACATTAGTCATTGCCGAATCGATTAAACTGAAAAGAGATGTTATATGTTTACAGTCGCAATGCCCGTTCGTAATAGATCCAGACTCGGGTTTTAGACGATTTTTGAACTACTTAATAGTAGGGAGCGTCCTAGTTCAAATAATGATTTTGCCATACTTCATATTTTTCTCTAAAAACATATCAACTGAACTAATGAAACTAATATTGATGATGGATTTATTTTATTGGTTAGATATTTATTTGCAACTATCTACCGCTATTAAGATTAGTAACACAGTTACGCTGGTAGAACCCAAACAAATAATACAGTATCAATTGAAACGATTCACCTTTATTTTAGACGTAATTTCAGCCATACCTACATATTACCTTTTTATGTTGCTCAAAGTTGAGGCAAAAATAGCACTTTTATCCAATGCATTCCGGTTATTAAAAGTACTAAAAATATTCCAATTAGTAAAAGAAAAAGAAAGAGATCTCTGGATAGACAATATCTACATACAATGCACTAAATATCTTACATTATCAATGATATGCGTCTATTGGGGTGCCTGTATTCTTTATGCAGCATCGTGTCTCAATGACCCTTGTCAATCCACGGGCTGGTACCTCTACAACAAGGAAAAAAGGAACCTTACGGATGCAGACCCTTTTCCGAAAGTGTTATCCCTCAGCATTTCATTATTACTAAATATCAACTTAAGCGACTATGTGTTTTTCTCAATCTCTGACATTTACATGTGCGTGGTTTTCTTAATGATTTGTTACGTCCTAACCACTTTTACAATTGCTGAACTTACTGCTTCGGTTGCATTGTTGTTTAAGGAAACGCATCAGCATCAGGATGAAATAGAAATGTTCAAAATTATTATGAAACGACGACTTGTCCACAAGGAATTGAAGGTACGTCTGCTCAAAATATTACAATTTAACTGGGAATTCATCGAAGGAGCAGAAATTCAAGGAAAACGTGGAATTCTATCGGAAGCTTCTAGAGAAATTCGTACAGAAATAATTAATGAACGTTTTATAAGTTGTTTTAAATTAGTACCCTTACTAAAACACCTTCCTGAAAGTTTTCTTCAAAAGTTATCTCTCCACGCAGAAGTGATAATCTTACCCCCCGATACTTATATACAAAATGTTAACATTATGTCTCATAATATCTACATTATATTACGAGGATATTGTGAAATGAGTTCCATGCTGCCTGGAGATGTCGAACGTGAAGCTAAAATAATTTTAAAAAGAGGAGATATGTTGGCAACTATCGAAACTTTGCACAGAATCAAAATTTTTGGTTCTATAGTGAGTATTACAGCTACAGAGTTGATAAGCATACACTATGATACGTTTATGGATATTTTTCAAAGCTATCACAACGAGCACATGTTTTTACAAAATGCTTTGAGAGAGCATATGGCACAATTCGATTCAATTTTAATGAGAAGAGGGTGCAGACTGCCCGAAATGAAATCAACAAAAGAGTCTTTAGGAAGGGTTAAGACCTTTAAATACAAAGTTGATGCTTCGAAAAGGAAGCAAAGATACACCGAACGTGACATTAACGCCAATGCGGTTAAATCATTAGGTATGTATTATTTTACGTATACACAACCGTCCAAAAGTTTGGAAGCAGCAAGGGATTTTAGAAAGTCAAGATATAGTGAAATTTTATTATGATTATTAGTGAATTTATACAACACAACATTATTTAGGTCCTACGTTTATTTTCGTAGATATTTCCCCGTAGATATGGCTTTGATTACCGTTACACAACTTTTAGGCATTTCTCGAAGCAATTTTTCAAGTCAGTCCGCGTCAATTTGTTGCCATGCGTTCTGTAAATATTCCCATAGGTGTTGTGTGCCTTGAGGTTGTCGGTGTCTAGCCCTTCCAGCAAACTCATCCCATAAAAGATCTATGGAGGATAAATCCGGATTTTTGGGAGGCCAAACCATTAATTTTAGTTCATGTCTTACTCCTTTCTCCTCTAACATGTTTTTACAGATTCGAGCAATGTGTTCGAGGTCATTATCTTGCTAGAACACAAACGACTAGCCAACAAAATGGTTTCTGCACAGAGAAGCATGGTTTTGAAAATTATCAAAATATTATACCTTCCGCATTACACCACTGATTTTCAGGAAATCACCCGTAGTTGTTCCAGCAAAACAACATTTCATTTTACTGCCTTTTTTGGGGATAGAACTTACATATGTGATTTTCCATTCTTCCGGGGCTACACTACCCTGGAAACAGGATGCAAACAACCTGGCAATTGCTTCTAATGTGACGATTGGGGAATTGTTAATAAGTTCTATGGGCATACCTCCTGGAGCCGCCGCTTCGTTATTTTTCATAGTTTTCATTGCCTTCTTTCACTGTTACTTCTCGCACGACTTGGTAAACTGGTTCATTTGTGTAATCTACTTCCATAAAATTATTTATCCATTGCTATCAGATTTAAAGATTTTACTTGCTTTGCATTTTTCTTGAGAGTTCTGAAAGGTTTCCGTACTTGCCTAGTTTTTGGTGTTCCTATAAGTCTGTCCACCTCATCACATCTTCTTTCCCAACAATTATTCATGGTTTTCTTTTTTTTTTCTTTTTTTACTTCATAATTGTATCTCATAGATTTTTCTGTGTTCCGGATCTTGTGTTGTCAGCCACTTCTGATATGCTACTTTCTCTTCATTTGCCAAAAACTTTATGGTGTCATTCCACCAAACATCATTTGTTCTCCTGATTTTCTTGCTTGTTTGCCCCAACACTTCATTTGCAGCTTCATGAAATTATATTGTTCTGCGACTGTTGAATATCCCATCTTGTCTGCCAACTTCATTTCATACTAAAATACAGTCAATTCATTGGAGAGACTGTCTAGGTTGTACGTGGCTTGACTAGTTTCGTTTACATCTTTTTCGTTATTGGTTTGATATTTAAATCAAAAAATAGGTTTGCTTTTACGAGATAATGGTCAGATCCGCAGGAGGCTCCTCGCTATCGTCCCATATCCTGAATTTTAGGAGTGAGGGTTGGCCTATACTTACTATATATTGCGTTAGTACATACATATGTTTCGTCAAATGGATCTTTAGACGCACGTCATTGTTTGATGGCATAAGTAACGATCGCTGGTTAATCTAACTATCTTTATTTAATATCGATATCGAAAATTCACCCGTGACAGGTACGTATGTCTGATGACTTATAACTGATGGCGTATGTTTGACAACGTGCGTCTAAAGATCCTATGTCTAATATGTATTTATATGCACAAAATAGTGTAGGGCATATATTGAAAAAAAATATTATCATCATTATTTCCAATAACTTTGGTTGACATCCGAACTTCTCACCCGGGAATCTTTCCTTATTAGTTATTATTGGAGCTACAGGGTTTTTTCCTAATATAATTAAAGACGACAACAGTAAAATTTAAGGTATTATTTCAGCAGAAACATAGATGGATTACATATTCAAAATTTGAAGGCACTATTGGAGCTGTTTGAGCTCCGTTCACAGTGGGTTCCCCACGCTCTGTTTTTACCTGTTCTATAAAAAAATAATAACCAATCCAACTAATTTATTACCAAACTTTTGGATGTCGAACAAAGCATATTCCCTTGTCAATTACCAATTGGTAACGAGCAGAAATACCCATTCTTGTCTTTGCATTGTTACAATATTACCGTTTGTAAGAATTTTGTAAGAAGACAATTGGTGGTCACGTAATCTCACGGTTTAATAATAGTCTTAAGTCTGCAAGATCTCATAATCCATCGATTTTGCGGTTTTTTATTACTAGGATTTATTCATTTATTTCACGGATTGAAAGACTTCCTCGCTGGAGATACTCCAATAACTGAGACATCAATTTACAATCTCCTGCAGATTTGTTCGCATTGAGTCTGAAATCTTATTTCTGACTCGCAAAATTCTTATCCGGTATTTATTAAATCAAATACTTTCAAAAAGTAGTACCCTTTACATTTTCAAAAAATATGTCAGATATAATAATTTTATACTTTACTTACAGGTTCATGGAGATTCTTAAGATTCTTTCTGCTTAGAAACTCGATTGATCCAAAAAGTACCATTTATGTCACTTGGGAGATATTTCGATGTATTTCCATTTTGCTAGAAGTTACGATGTGCATTATATCTATAACTCTTCCAACTACTTTTAATAGAGAACAAATATTATACGCATTCCGAGTTGTAGGATTGATAGATATATATGTTAGACTTCACTGCCAGTATTATAACGCACAAGGAATAGCAGTCAAACATCCACTATATACGGCCCAAAAATACATCGAGTCCTCGTTTATAGTCGACTTAATAGCCAGTTTACCAGTGGGCATAATTTGGGTAAGGCATTCGGATAAGCACACAAGAGCAGGATTAGTAGTATCCACCATGGCTCAACTAATTTTAAGACCTTTGTTGCTCTATCGAGTGTTCCATGGCCTTACTTACATGCAAAAAAAATTATATTCGACTGGCGCTGCCGTAGTACTAAAAACGAAAGCCACAATCATGGTATTCGTAATATTAGGCTTTCTAACTAACGTGCTTTTGTTTGCTACTTGTACATTTGATTCCAACTTCAGAAACTGTACCAATGCTCAATACATCCAGGATTCGGTGTTTTATGGCAGCTATAAGATCACCACAGCTTTTCTGCAAGCGTTGTATTTCAATGTTGAAGGCTTTACGCATTCAGTATCTGGTGTTTTTGGAGTAGAAAGTAATAAAGAGATTACATACTTCTTAATCATCGAATGCATTTTATACTGCTTGCGTTGTTTGATTCTTGCACTGTATACAAGTAGCGAGGTAAGTACCATAAATTTTGATTCAATTTTTTTATGTTAACATACACAGGTCTGCAAAAGTTTTAGATCCTTTCCTAGTCTCCGCATATCTGATCGCCACAATAAATTTTATTTGAAATCTAATAACATAGAGTGCGGCAAAACTCCCTCCCTTGTTTAGTTTACGCGTAAAAAGGCGGGTATCAACTGTAGGGAGACGGTATCGGTTGGGGAGGACGCGGGGGGAGGGGAATTTCGTTTATAGACAGTACCCACCATGCCATGGACGTGTGAGTAGCGTGCTTTCACTGTGGAAGTATTTTTCACAAGCGGTAATTCCATTGTCGCTGTGCTGTGTGTTTTTCGCAAACTCTTCCAGTTTGGTCCCCCTACGGCATTTTCACATCGAAAAAGCGTAACATTATGGATATCAAACTGCAGAGCAAGTGGTACTGTCTTACAAAGAAGGGGAGGAAACCTACGCAACGCTCGCACTCCAAAAAACATTGAGACAGGTAGACATCCGATTCAGCAGTCTCTGAAACCGTGAGCTCGCAAACATGCTCCAGCTCTTCAGCTGTGCATCGAATTTTACACCTAAACTTGAAATATCATCCCTACAAAATGGTTGTTGTTCCCAAACTGTGTGAACGTGATTGGCCAAATCGTGTGAAGGCGTGTAGAAGCATCCTGGAACACGTGTCAAGTGATGCTGTGATTTGCTTTAGCGATGAAGCACATTTTCACCTGTCGGGATGTGTGAATAAATAAAACTCATTATTGCAGTACAAAACCTTCGAGAACTCCGTAAAGTACCTCTGCATAGTGAATGTGTTACTATTTGGTGCGCGATTAGCAGTGTTTGGAGCATTGACCCCTGCTGTTTTGAAGAGGGAGGAGTAGCCGTAAACTTGAATCGATACGCTCAGATGCTTCACACTTTTATGAGACCAAGACTCGATGCTCTGCAGACCCAACAGAATATGTGGTTTTAGCAGGACAGAGCCACTGCTTACACAAACAGGAGATTTCTCCAAGAGTTAAGATAGCTGTTCCCACGACGTTTGATGCCTTTGCCTTATGACATCCCCTGGCCAGCACAATCTCCAGACCTTTCTATGAGGGTTCCTTAAAGCCGAAGTTTATAAACATCGACCAGCGACTCTGCCACCCCTACGACAAGTGATGCAAGAAGAGATTGCTCATCTTCCTCAAGAAATGTTTGTTAAAGTAATGATGAACTTCCGAACCTGGCAATGCGTGGATAACGAAGGAAAATACTTGAGCGATAGACTCTTCAAAAAGTAAAATTTGTAGAACATGTAACGTAACTTCCTATTCTGCAGATTCTATTCATGCTAACACTGTTCCTTTATTTTGTACCATCCGTTTCCTATTCAACCTTTATATTAGGGAGGGAGTTTTGCCGTACCCTGTATATTAAAAAATGCAACCGCGGTTCTCATACCATTCAAACCGTCTCGTTTCAAATAGAAGAGGAGTAAAAAAATTTGGTAGAATGATTAACGTACTGGAAATAATTTATGGATAACTTTACTCCCTTCGGCAGCGATTTTTAGGCGGTATGTCGCGCAATTTACAATTTTTTTTTATTGTAGCTAACTACTTTGTAACAATTATTACGCATAAAGAATTAGAAAATAGAGTGTGAAATGTTTGATTCAAAGCGAATAACATGTTTCCAGCTGTGACGCAGATGAACAAAGCTTGAGAACTGCTGCCCTAAATGACACGATTTATACCTTCGTAATCGCTTTTACAATACCTTTTAAGCGTTTGGTTAACTGTACCGGAAATAACAATAAATTCATTTTAAGTTGGTAGTCAGCAAATTGTCAATTAGTGCTAATTGTCAAAGAATTCAAAACTGTATTATCGACCGCTTGATATAGAAAAATACTGGAATCCCGGGTATTCATAAATTTCTGTTATTATTATAAATTATTTATACTTTCATTTAGTTATAAAATTGAATGCCAACTGAGTTTGAACAAATGGTAAATAGGATGTGCCCTTACTAGTATATAGATCGTAATCAATCTTTTTTGAATTTTGGGGGGTTGATTGTTTCAACCGTAAAGATTATATTTGCATGTATTGCCTTAAAGAATTAATGTATGTATACGAGGGTATATACTGTTTCAGATATTGCAGTACTTTCTAATCAATGTTTGCTATCCTGCAAGTTTAATATTAATTAAATATGTTTTAAGCACAATTTAAGCACATACAAGAAACATATTTAATTAATATTAAACTTGCAGGATAGCAAACATTGATTAGAAAGTACTGCAATATCTAAAGATCTCCCACAGTTTAAGGTATAAAAGTTGAAGAGATTTAACTAGAAAAAGCAACATATGTACTTTTGAAAAGAACATAAAATATAGTTTGATGTGTTTCAAAAATTATATCAGACAAGTGGCAGCCGTCGTTACATTGCTGGAGACGTTCCTGGAAATTTACCATAACTTTTCACATTAGTTGAGGCAGAATAGTGTCGATTTCCTGTCAGATCTTTATCTTCAATTCTTCTAGAGATGAAGGTTGACGTACTTCAGTTGACTAGCTTGAATTTTGCTTTTCATGCTCCATCTGAGATTTGCAGTCCCTAGTTAATACTAGTCTATAGATAGCCACATAAATGTTTATTTTGGTATCTTTTGACATCTTTTCTTGTTCATTGAATGTTTGTATTTAATTTTGCTTTTCGCTTTTCAGTTTTATATATAGTTACTGGTAGGTACATAAACAGATTTGCTTGTTCTATGATGTGCTTTCAATTTCTACGTTTAATTTTTCGTCTCCTAGATGTATATTTTGTTATTCTTCTTGTACTTTTATCCAGTTTGACTACCGTCCTTCTAATCTTTCGTTTGATATCGATAAGTTTTCTTGAAACGCTTTTCCAGTTGTTAGCACGTCATCTGGAAGAAAACCGTCGAGCACCAGGGTTCAGTTATTTTTACCACTTGTAAGTTGCCACCAACATGCATTTTCTTGCGTCTTACTGCGCATTACTTGATGATTCTTTTCAATATAGATGTACGTCTATTCTAGAAATTGTTACTTTGTCTCCCTGAAAGTAAATTGTCGGCATTACAATACAGATGTTTATTGTGTCTGCTTTGTAATGAATGCTTATACTGTTCAAGAAAATTGAAAATCCAGCCGTGAAAGAGTTAGATCTGTTATTCGCTTCGTTTTCTGGGTGTTAAGAGTGTGAAACTTTCGGAAATTCACCTTCAAATTTACAAGGTTTATGTGCAAAATACTATAAGTGATTCAATTCGTGAGGGAACGGGTGGAACAATTTCATGAAGAACGTGAATATGTGACCGATGAAGAACAGAATGTACGCTCATCATTAATTACAGATGATTTAGTTCATGATATTAAAGAAAGGATTAGAGAAAAGAGAAAATTTACCACGATTATTGCGAAGTGTTTTGAAAACTGCTTAGTGCAATACAGAGTAAGCGACGAGTCATACTCAGATCTAGTAAAACATCTCCTGCAAGACTATTACTAGCAACCCCTAGACTCTGGATATTGCGCCTAACAAATTTTATCTATTTTCACACCTCAACTTTCTTTAAGCTTTTTATTGCCTCTGAGAACTTACCTCTAGAGATACCTTGTAAATAGTATTGTTGGTACAACTTCCAGTAACGAGTATGTAGAATTAATTAGGAAGCATCAAGAGACTTAATAATAAACCAAGCCAAATAATCCAAACTTTCAGAGATTTTATAGCATTTAACTAACAAGGTTCCTTAGGTACTTTTATTAGCCTTCTGTTTGTATTAATCACTAGGTTATCATTCACTAGGATAAAAAAACTGATACCTTATAATAATTTTGAATTGATCTTACTCCGCAATCTCTAAACTCTTCCTTCTAGTTTATTTATCAAATTCTTCGTTGCAAAAAAGCTATTAAGGATTGAATATATAGTTCTAAAAATTTGAATCTGTCATACTTTTAGATTGGAGGCAACATCAATTTATCTACACATCAAGCGCGCATGAAGCAATTTATTTCTTTTGCCAATGATCTTCTGTTGGAAGAGAATCTAACAAAGGCTGTGGTAGATCACTACGAACATGTTTGGAAGGAGACCCTAGGCACATCGATTAACGTAATATCTAGTAAATTCAATTTATACCTTCGTATACAATTCGTATGCTTCCTGTACGAAGGATCATTAAGGAGAACAAAACTCTTTGCATTTGCACCCACGGCAATAATACAACGACTAGCACCTTGCTTAAGAGAAGTACATTTTAGGCGAAGAGGGACTGTTATCAGATGCAATGATGTGCAGAGAAATCTATATTTCGTTCATAAGGGAGAAGTAGATATAACTGTTGCTAACACAGTATTGACAACACTAGGTGTGGGAGGATTGTTCGGTTGTTTTCATAAAGGTGGAACATTTCGCCAAACCTTTACCGCTACAAGTATGACGCATACTATATTACTAGCTCTAGACAGTATTAAACTCCAAGAGATCATAGCAGAATGGGACGATAAACACACCGAAAAAGTTCTTAAACAGATCCGGTAAGTAATTTAAATAATGAAATATGAGTAGTTTGATATAGTTATATTCGGAGCAAATCATGAACCTGTGGTTTTCCTCTGAACACAAAAAAAGCAATAATTGTAGTCCTCATTGTTCCATTCGTGAGTTGTTTTACTTTCTTTTCGTATAACACGCTACCTATTCTTCCATATCTGTAGTCGGAAATATAATAAAAATAAGCAATTTCTGTATCTATGAAATTTTGTTCGTACCCAAAAATTATATCGATAGACTGCATTCACCCTATCAATGGCGCAATATCCCGCAGATATGTAATTTAGATGCGTATACTTTTGAGGTTTCTTGCAGTTTGTGTTATGTATTCTCTTTATAGTGCATACATGCAGGTTATTTCCTAAAAAACGTCGCAGAAGATAATTCCTTTTTTGAATACCCGTTTTTGACAACAACACTTTTAATAAGGATTCTCTTAATTTCACTTATGTTTAACAGGTTCAACTATAAAAGTATTTCAAAACTTTAAAAGAAAAGGTATGAAATATTTAAATAACTTATTTGCTTATTTAATATTTAAATAGAGAAAATGATTGAAAAACAATACTAACGTAGCTATAAGTATTGTTTAAGTTAACCATTACCTTAGAGAATGGACAAGTCAGATCTTTTAACACCGCGTTAAACGCTTAGTAAGAAATAGATAGCAATGTATGGAGCTGCTAAAACAATTATTACTATTTGATGTGAGATGAATAAACCTTGATGTTATGCTGAATGTAATGCATAAGACAGTGGGTGTGACCCGATTTGATCAACTGTAAAAATAAAGAGATAAAAAATACGTATTCCATATTTTTCGTAAAATAATTAGTATTAATTAGCTAAAAATCTCTTTTAATTCATAACGTCTCGGTCAAAGTCGCGACTTGAATAACGAATCACTCATTCTCCTTCTGTTCAGGCCTACTTCGCGTTATGAAATTGACCAGACTGACATTTTTGGGTAATAATTCCTTTCTCTTTGCGTTTGCATTAACATTTTATGGTTTATCTTTAGAAAGTGGATTGTATTGAATGTTTTATTATCTGTAAGAAATTAATATATTTTTCAAAAATACATTAAGTTTCACTGCTGCAAAAGAAATTACTCATTCCAATACGCACGAAGTCACATGATTAAATAGAGAGTCCAATTATATTTGCAAATTTTTAGGTAAATAATTCAAAAAATTAGTTGAAATAAAAATTGTGCTTTGTGTAATATAATACTAAATATGATTTTTTTTTGACATCACCCAACTACCCCATTGAAACATGTCTGTCATACATCTAAGAAAGTGATTATTTAAAAAATACCTGTAAATGCGTTTTGCAGTGTTATTAAATTGTATAATTTTCAAAACAATAAATAAACTCGGTGAAATTAAAAATCACTTTTGTGAGAATTAGTCTCCTTTAATTTTTATTTACTTGTAATAAATAGACAAATATACTATTTAAATTTAATGATAATGATAATTATACTGACTACTAGCTATGTTTCAGCAGTGAAACAAGCAAACTGTCATAACCAGTACCACGAGGGGGATAGATATCGTCAGATTTATATGAGAGGGATTTTCAAAATGTTTTCAAGTAGCAACATTGATGTGATAGTGAGGATACCAAACGGTAGACACACATTCAATTTCACAACAAATAAGGAAATAATGGACAGTCTTCAACGCACAATCACTGGAACATTTCTTGCAAGTTTGAAATACAAATATAAGGGATTTAGAAGCTGAAGAACAGCTTCTTTCTATACGCGAAGGAAATAATTGCGCATCAAAGAGGACACAAGATCTCTATACTGTTTTGCTTTTGAGCGGTAACATTATATAGAGTGTAATTAAATATCTCAGGATTAAAGGAACATAGTAAGCAACTACCGGACATTTATCAACATTTAAGTGAATACCATTAGGATTGTTGTGATGTTTTTCTGTATACTTAAAGAAAATAGTAGTTGTATACTTCTGTACATTTTAAGATCGCTAGCGTAAGCAAAAGCGTTACACTCAGGGTAACGCGACAGGTTACCAACATAAATGCTAGAAAGAAGTGGACCTAGGTTACAACCTCGATGCACATATCTAGACTAGCAACAAACGGATTTAATAAAAATCCATTACAGTAGACGTCGCATGAACATTTATGAATGTATGATTATATTAGAGCAACAATCCAATTAAAGAAGGCTTGGATATTAGCGTATGATTAATCCTGACAAATGCTTTTTTGAAGTCTATATTAATTACGTTCACTTCAAGTCAGTTATCAAGATTTTCGCCAATACTAGATTAGTTGGTGATTGATCATCCACTAATAAATCCATATTGGTGAATAGAAACGTAACGTAGAATTGTAAAGTCTGTCAGAGAAGTTTCTCCAAAACCCTACATTAGGCAGATAACTAATTGGCTTACAATTATGAATACTAACTCGGTTACATTCTTTGCAAACTGGCGTGCGGGTAGCAGAGGTTCTTAACACTGGAATGCTGCTACTAACATGAAAAGTAGGTAGCGACTGATATCCGTAAAGCATAACCGCTTTGAAGTTTTTTTTGAGGTACAAAGAACCTGATTTAGATTACCATGAAGTATCCAATCCTCAGAGAACAAAAATTAAAATTGAAACATGGCCGAGTAGAGACATTTTGAGTGAACACGTCGGAGAATACACTAGCTAAAGTTTATAATACCCAGGAATTCTGAAGGAAAGTCTCTTAGAATTCACGATTTTGTAAAAATACTTTAGAAGCAACTATATTGGTTACATGTTCATATGATACTCCTTTAAGCTACCTTCATTTGCGCCTTATGTATACGATCGTAACCGTGCAAATTCGATGTGATAAGTGGAAGATAGATAAAGGATCAGCCAACATGCAGAATACTATTGTACAACGATAACAAATCAGTTCTTGAGAAATTATATTATTAGTTACTGTTAAGTGGGAAATTACTTCCCGACCTAATGTTGATAGTATCTATGACTGCATTCAGAGCGAAGTGAAATATATCTTCAGGTACAGGCAGAACATTGTCATAGCTAACGGTAGTAGTGTCTATGTGGTTACGAAAAACAAAAGTAAGGATTCTATCATTACAGTTTAAAATGGTATTGTATTGCTTAAGATATAAAGTTAACAAGACCTTACAAAAGTTTATGTTTAGTAAATGGTGAATGGTGTATTTGCTAGACGTAATACTACTAGAAATTGTAGTCAAATCTTCAACACCCTTAGCACGACTGACAACTACAAAATCTCTGTCTTTCCGGTACACAGAAAAGGAATCATCAAATACCTTAGAATTTGGTATACCCGAATTAAATATGTTGAATATGTTCTAAATTCAAAAGGGAAATTTCTTTTAAAACAGTTTAAAGAGGTATGAGAGGATAATAAAGGATAGCTTGAGACGTTTTCTAGGAAACTGCCTGCGTAAAAATAATTACTCTAAAAGCTTCTTGACAGAATACGGATTGCTACTCTTATTGAGATATAAGTAGTTTATGTTCCGTCTAATTCAAGATTATGTTTGTTTAATTAGTTGATAATTCTATTGTTAGCCTTAGTACTTCATTTTCAATTCTGATTTTTTACTTCGCTGTCAAGATTACTAAATGTGGAGTACATGGAAGCATCTCATCATAGTACCATGTCTTCGATTGTTTTGGAGAAAGAATACATAGAAACGCGGTATGACAAGATAATCAGGAAAATCAATAATTACATCAAAACAGAAAGCATTTGGTATTGGCTGTTTGATTACATATTGAACGTCCACTTTGCCGCTATTACAAGTATCTCTAACATGGCATTTATATGTATTTATTTAAACAAGAACCCAGGCAAGATCGCTATTTGGTTGTTTTACTCAACAGATGTTATTTTTTGGGTAAAAATATTTTTGGGATTTCATATGGCATACATTGATCCAACGACTGGTTTACTGGAATGTAAAGCAAAAAAGATCGCTATACGATACTTGAAAACTCACTTTGCATTAGATCTATTTTCGTGTCTACCAATAGAATTAGCTGCTATCTATTTCCGGCACACCTACGCTAAGTTGGCCACTTTCAATAGGGTTTTCAGATTTATATTTATGTATAAGTATTATAGGACATGCCAGCAAAGATTGATTCTGAGCAAACATCTTCGTTGGAGCTACTTAATCTATTGGACCATGTTCCGTTTGCAATTAATGGCTAATATGTGGTAGGTATCTTTCCTTCTTAATGCCATTCTGTGTCTGAATTTTATTTCTTCTAGGTTTCTAGTTTCATGCTTAGATCATAATTGTTACTATATAAAAGAACGTTTTGGTCGGCCAAAAACAGTATCTCCAACAATGAATTTTACAGACTCTGCCTTAGTAGGTTATACGTATACTGTTAACATATTCTCCACCACTGGTATGAGAGACACGGTTCCCACTAATTGGAAAGAGTTAATCGTATCTGCCGTCATGGCGCTATTTGCACAATTTATGGTTGCTAATATGGCCAGTGGATTTGCTAATATGGTTATAATAGATAAAAATACTTTGGCGAAGTACCAGCATAAGATAAATAAAATGAAGATATTCTTATCTGTAAGAACTTAAATATTAACACTTAAACACTAATTGATCAAATTCATTGTGCTAAACTACTCTCTGTAGCTAATACTCCACGTCAGAATATTAAAATTGAGTTGACTAATGATAAAATCGTAAAAACTCTTGACGTGATATTGTTGACGATGGATTCTCATAATAACTAGAGTTGTTGTTTGGGCTATTTCCATCGTTCGTTGAACTTTTATAGTTCGACGTTTCGGCAGTCTGTCCACTGCCGTCTTCAGGCCCTTTTCAGAGCGCCCCTGAAGACGGCTAACTAGTTTGTATTCCTACTAAAAAAGGTTCTACATATACTGGGCATTCATTTGTGAGTCCTGTAGGCTTTTTATAAGCTTAATACAGAACTATGTAAATTTAATTAGCAAATATTTAATTTGTTCAATGTTTAGAGAAAATGCAAATTTTCTAGAAATGGTCAATATTATCGGTAATATTAATATTTGTAAATATCACGCAGGATTCCATTGATCTTCTTCTAGAGTATTCGCAGTGTACGAAAATCTTAATGTTAAAATGCATAATGCTTCGTATGTTTTCAGTAACCACTTGAAAAAACATATATTTGACAACACTGTACTTGCATACGATTGCAATACTCTGCACGACAATATCACCCAAATTTCAATCTTCGAAAACATTTTACTCATAATTAATAGGAGCAGATGGGTGAACTTTGCGTTTTAAATTCTGCATACTACGCGAGATGTGATTTCCTCTTGAACTTATTTATTGTCAAAATGATACGCATAAAAAAAGTTAAATTACAGTGTATTCTACAACAGGATTTTTGTATATTTATGTAACTATAAATTCATGAGGCTGTTACCCAAGTAATTGATGGAATTAAAATCCGACTGTTTCTAAGCATAATTGCAATCTGGAAGATATCGTCTAGAGTACCCATTCAACACTTTCTGAGATAATTTGTAACACTCATGCATTAATTCTGACGCTAGCTTCATCAGCCTCTTACGGAGCCTTTGTATAAGCTTTTTATTTAATGAATCCCCAAACAAAAAGTTTGAAGAATTGATACCAAAAAACGTTATGGTATATCTTCAACGATATCTCGTCAATAACTTATTCCAAAACACTGAGGTGGCTATTGGCATCAAAACGATTTGGTACATAAATTAGCCCAACAACCCTGTCATTTATTATGCCCAAACCAAACATTAACGGAAAACTTTCTTCGGTAACCATATTCCCGAAACTCATGAAAATTCTCCTATGATGAAAGGTGAAAATTATAAGTATTAAATACATCATCGCTGCAAAGAATATGTGATAAAAAATCGCAATTTGCTTGAATCCTACTTAAGATGATGTTGCAAAGATTTAATCGAAATATGTCATCGTTTTCATAGGTCGGCTCAAGTTTAGAAACATAATACAGATAAAGATCTCGTAGAATCAACTGGGCGATTTTATTACTGAAAGTACTTAATATTGAAGCTTACTTTCGGATATTAATGGAGGGATTTTCTTCTATTGCGCCTAGAATTTACTCCACTAGTTGTATGTATTATATGCTTGTAATGTGTTAACATTTCTCGTATTAAACGAACCAGTTTCACGAAGACGTTGATCCAGAATTGGAAATGCATTTCCACTAGGATGTGTCCGTTTCAGGAAATCTGTGAGATATTCTCATTCTGCTATGTTAGCACTTCCATTGCAGAAACCGCACATCGTATACAGATGTAGGTATCGCCGTGTTCACTGAATGTAAAATTCACTATAAGGTAAAATAAAAAAATAGAGAAAGTAATTAAGATTCTATACATAATCGAACAAAGCAGTACCAACTCAAAATTGCAGTTTTCAAATAGAACTAAATATATAATACTGGCTCCTTCTCCCGGGAGGAAGGCAGTCGTACTGAAAGTGCCGCAAGATGAACATAAGGCGAAGGTAAATATTCGGCATAGATAAAAGCTGTGTTCATTGTTTATTTTTGTTAAATTAGTTTGATACTTCAAACGTGATGTGTAGTATTCTATTACGCAATTATTTTTAACATAACTCGTGGCAGACATCGTCACATTTTTAACTATATAATTAATAATAAGAGCCTAAATAAAGTTGCATGTATACGGGATGTAGGGATGAGTCTTGATAAGGAATTAATGCTTGAATCTCATATTCACAATTTTGTCTTCAGGTATTGCAACAGCCTGCGTTCTTCCTTAAACATTGTAAAAACTTCCATAAACTATAGATACACTTAGAAATATGTATTTTCCTTATATAGGGTTTATTTGCAATGTATGTATATAGCCCCTTTTATAATAATGGAATCAACGTAGTAAAATTTGTTCTACATAGATTTACTTCTAATCTCCGCAAAATTCATAAAACATGAAATTAAATTTGTATGGAATAAATACCATCTATATTTCTCTCATCCCTGCTTATTATGCCTATGTCATCGTTGTAAGTCAGGGGTTTCCTTAGTTTGCGCCGTAGAGCCCCGGGGGACTATAGAGAGCAAGCAGTAACCCGTAAGTGTCCCGCAGATGGCTAAAGTTTGGGAACCCCTATATGATCATAGGAAAACATTAGATTGTTGTATACCGTGTAAAACCCAGATTTAGTAAGAGAAGTAAACATCCTAATCTCCAGGCTGAATTATAGATACAGTATCTTATTTTACTTAAACACCGCCATTAGTAATTAAATAACCATGTTCGACAAATGCATCAGATTTATAATATGCTATAATGAAATAGATACCTTTAAAATACTGCAGAAAGGTCAACATATTTGTGAAATAATGTATACATAGTATACTTTAGAAAATAGTCATTTTAGATATATTTAGGTATAACCTACTGAACACTTGGCACTTCCTGCATGTAAGAGTAGCTGGTTCCATTGCTTTTCCTGAATCAATTCCCGATTAAAATCTTAGTAATTTGTTGCAGGGTCGTTATTTATCTCCCGCACTGTTAAATAAGGCATGGGAATATTACATTTTACTTTGGAAACTCCAAAAAGGCGAATGTTTACCAACACTAATAACAGAAGCCCCATCTTATTTAAAGCAGGATGTAATGCTTTACTTGTTTGGATACCATCTTGAAAATCATTTTCTCTTTGCTAAAACGCATAAGGACTTCATACGACAGTTAGTAACATTATTCGAAAGACGAGTGTACTTACCGGGAAACGTGATTGTTGAAAAAGGTGATGTGGATGATACTATGTACTTCGTTCACAGTGGTGAAGTTGGCGCCTTTGATAGACAGGGTACTGATGTAATACAAGTTTTTGTTGTCAAAAGCGACATGTCTTTTGGCGAGGCTCAAGGTCTATATAATATTCCATACAAAATGACTTATAAGGCTGTGTCAGTTACATTTGTGTTAGCTCTCAGAAAAAGTGTGTGGGAGTACCTACTGAAATGGTTTCCTGCTTCTCAAGAAACAATTATGCAACAAGCTGTTGAATATAATATAAGAGGTAGTTAATATCTGCCAACTACCGAGAGATACTACGTATTGACGTACCTTATACTAGAGATACGAGGAAAGTGATTAACTTTCTCTGTATTTTATCACTTAGGAATTTATACGATGTTTCACATCCTTTTCAAGTTCCATATATGCTTTACTATTTTAAAGCATGCAGTGTTTATCTACTCCGCTATTTCTACAATTTTTTAATATTCAATTCTTATATTTCTTGTTATGTTATTATTCTATCATAATAAAAAGAAATACACATTTTTGCTTTTATTTGTTCTATTTAAAAAGTGATGTAATTAATAACATGGCCTCGTGAATGTTGTTGGTACTACTTACATATATATGCATGTACTCCAACCTAGAATTATCGGTTAAACATGAGATGTTATGCCACAAACATTTTTTTTTGTTGTGAGCGACAATAATTACAACTTGCGTTAATTTCTTTTCCATATAACTATAATCAGCTATAGCATAAGAGGGTGGCACTTAAATGCAACATCCTTTATATACTATATTCAAGTGTCCTGAAAGACCTTTCGATAAGGTACAACATTCATATTTCAATTTTTGGTCTATCTATTTCCGTTCAAGAATTAAACCAAGAAAACTGAAAATCTGTGAAATATCGATACGGTGTTTTACTCTCAGAGTGAATTTCGGCACAAACAAAAAATTTGTATTTTCAAGTCTCAACAGACTCTGCTTATCTACGAAGTTTCATTGAAATCTGAATTTGAATCTTTCCTTATGAGCGCTGTCTTTTTGATTACCTTGTATGATTGATGGGAATAACACTGTATTGGGGTTACTTTCCCAGTAATAGATAGTTAGATAGATTACGTTAGGTCCTCTAAAGTTTATCAGGTCTACTTTTAGAACTCCTGGCTTTAACTTTTCAATTCGTTAAGTGTTAAAAACACTTTGTATGTAGCTATCAAGTAATGTTAGTCCTAGTAAGCCAAGAGTATAAGAGTGGAAACTAGCGTAAGCAGCAATGATCCCAATTTTCACAGAAAATAACTATGTAGAACTCTGAACTAACATATTTTAAGCAGTGATGTGTTTTGTGCTAAAAAGATCTTTGAGGAATTATGTCGGGATGAGACAATCAATATTTTTGCGAATATATCATTGATGGCTTGATACGCCTATACGTTTGAATCTCAAACAGTGGTGGATCTCAGGCTACTAACGGAAATTAGTAAGCTGATAAACTGGCGAAAGAAGCAACCTAAAAGAAAGCCACATAAAACACAAAATCAAAAAGTGGGAGGAATATCAAGGCGCTCTTGCTGGGAAAACATTCCCGAAGAAAATTTTGTGAAGACATTCATTTCGTCTTCGACCAGTAAAATAAAAACATTGCTGTCTTTCAGCATAAAGGACCCTAGACTATTGGGAGACGTACTGACAGAGCATGTAGCCTTGAAATATCATGTATGCTAATTTTGGAAAGCTGAGTATCAACTCTGTCGTCTACAACATAAACATCTAGAAACAATATGCCGCAGCAATACAGTTGCATAAACGTGTGATGCCCTCCGATATTTATATAACGCTGACGTCAATATCAAGTTGCGTATTCAATGAATCATTTTTCATTAATTTGTACGTCATCTCTCAAACCCTATGCGTCCTATTATTGTTTATGATCATATTTTCAAGTAAAAATCATTTTACAAAATGTACCCTGTTGTTAGTTACGTATTGTCTATTGTAAATTAGGGTCGCCACGCGAGATGCTAAGAGAGAAATACTAAAATGCTCAGTTAATATAGATCGAATAAGTGTACTTTCCTGATTTTAACATCGTTGCGTAATTTTCCTTTCAGGGTTGTATTTTTATGGTGACATAATAATAATTTATGGAATAGTTTTGAAAGAGGGGAAGGTGTTTGAAAATATATAGGGTGAGGTCGAGACATTGCATCTTTATGAACGAAGATTTTTTAAAACGGCTTTTTTTATTATTTAGTTCAAGAATAAGTATGTTTCGAAATTGAACTACTCAGTGTCCCACATATTTGCAGGTAAGAAAAGCTGTATTTTTATTTTTATAATATGTGCAATAAATGATCATACTTTTAGAAATCTAATTGAACTTTGATGCAAAAATTAAGAGATCGGAAGTTATTTCTTTATTTCTCTGGAACTGCTTATTCTTCACATTTAGATTGGGTCTTAAAGGACTTGACATAAGCGTATTGATCTATCACAATACAAATTAAAGTCAATAACCATATTTCAGAGTATTCGAAATCCATTTCTGAAACTACGGAAATCATTAAATTAGCAAAGTAGTTTGCCGATAATTTCATGGAAGCAACAGCTTTAAACAATCGATAGATGAATTAAATAAAGCACATTGAATATTTTAATGGATTTCCATACAACATTAGATTTCAATTAAAAAGGTAGTATGCAGTAAAACTGGAAATAAACCAGCTATTAAATAATTAATAACACTAGCGTAAAACGAACAATGACCAGATTATAATCAGTTACTGCTGTTTATCGTTAAATACTTAACCTTCTAATAATCACTGTCCTATTTAGACAGAATATCTATAAAACAGAGGATGTTACAAACAAGCCGGTAGAATTTTTAACTCCACTCAGCGAATAAAGATAGTCAATTGTTCAAAAGTTGTTTGTTTTTTATTAAACTGAGGATATTTCGTCATAATTTAATAGCATTATCTGAGCAGAAATAATATTACATGACCAACCAGCGACTCTAGAGCATACACTGTAGGAATCTTCCACCTAAGGAAAGGATGGTCATCGTGCATATTTTTGTTGTATTGTTTTGCTTGTCCAACTGTTTACACTTTATTATTCACTTTTCAGTATCATAATTTATTTATTTATTTTATTTACCTCTATACATATATTAGCATTTATTAGAATATCTACAGTTGCTTATACTTCTATGACTTTAATGAATATTGTTAAATACATCAACAAATAACATGCATACATAGCAGTAGATCTTTAATTGCGGAATATTATGTCTATATTATTTAGAGCTGAGAAAACAATATGACTCACAACACCCTATTTAACCAGAAAGTTTGCCAAAATACCATGTTACCCCAATTTGTGACGTATTAATACATGCTAATGCGGCAACATTAATTTTTCATTTCACAAGTTGGTAACAAATAGGGTGCTATTACTGTCTTTTGTTTTTGTTTTTCTTTGGTTACCTTTCATTCCATTTTATGTGTTATCATATATCCCCTAATTTAAATCCAGTTGATTTCTATCAACACCTGACTTAGTTTACGATGGAATTGAAATTGATAACGTACAAATAATGTATGCATTGAAATGGCACTTGGCACCCATTACTGCCAATAGAATGACGATATGCTAACCTTATCGTTAGTAACCTTAAATTGGTGATTCCACAAATATTTATTCAACGAGAGCACGATTCCTATTTCTCGTACACGTGAACATTATTTTATTCACTCCTTGACCTTAATACGAGCCAACTAATGTCCCTAAATCTTAATAATGATACATGCAACTTCTCAAATAATATGAAGCCGGTGAACTTGTTTCTTGAGAATGAGTTTCTATTTTGCAGTGTAGTAGAATCATCTGTTTCAAAATAAGCGATAACTCTTATCTAACATCCTGCATAATAGCAAAATCTACACTATTATTACTTAGAATTACTTCTTTTCGTGTGCCTATCGCTGATGTTCGAGAGGGAGGTTCGACAAATCGAGACTGATAATGACTGATAAATATCTTGATTGGTTGTACTTATAATAGTATACGAATAACTACTGTTGTACGCTAATTCAAAGAGAATGAATTGAAAATGTCGAAAACATATAGAAACGCCTCAACCGTGAAAAGAGTTTTGTAGTAATTTCCATTCTTAAAATAGAATGGTACACGAATAGTGCGTTTAGTTTGTGATAAAACTTTATTGTATGCAATATTTGCATGTGTGGAAAATATATGAAGTTCAAAACGCAAATATTAAAAAACTGAAAACAAATCCGATGTCGACTTTCTATATGATTCAATCCTTATGTTTGCAAAAATTAAACACATACCTTTTCATCCGTTTCCAAAAAATATTGATGGTTCTACATGGAAATTACCATGTCAAACAACACTGCCATGATATCTATCGCCTGTACGACAAGGAATTAACATTAAATCCACAGTAGCATAAATGAGATTAGAAACTTGAAAAAAAATAATTGTATCTATGCTGGTACATACATTAAGCCCGCTGCGACCGTCGTAGCCTTATTTTCTAGCCTGTAAAACAGTATAACAATATATTGACAAAGTAATTAACAATGCTATAGTTAGGTCACCATAAAATTTTCAAATTATACCAAAGCAAGTGTTAATGAATGTCATTGATGTTGACTCAGTTATGGTTAGTGCAAGGTATTTACTCGGCAATGTTCGTCTTCATTTGCCAGACATCTATTACGTGCTCTACACTGCAACGAATACTATGCAAAATTGTTATCCCGATGTGGATGAATTAATAGCGGAGATTAAAATGCTTTTTTCAAATCTCTGAAACGTATTCGATTTTCTCATTAGCAGAGTCTTGACAGCCTAGAACCGCCACAGCCAATTATTACCCGATAAGATATATGCTTATAGGCTGCATTTTATTACTTCCATTTTTGCGCTATTTGCATTTTATTATTTCCAATGTTTTAAAATTAAAACAGTTACACAATTTGACGCAAAGAAATCAGGCGCAATAAAGCAAAGTTAAACGCAATTGCAAAATCCTCAAGTCGCAGCAGATTTGTAAGGTATAAATACGTACTGGTAGTGGACACAATGAACAAATCACAGAACATTCCGTCAATAGGAGTGACTAAGTGCCTATAGGGGTCACTCCGTGCCATGGGATATCGTAGTAAATGTTATCCAGATTTAATGTTGATTAAGTTTGATGTCAGCAGAGGAGCCAGTGTATCCTGTATGAAAAAGAAAGGAAAATTCCGGGAGTGGCCTGGGCCTCTGAGTATTCTTTGGTGCATCGGCAGTCATAAGTTTCAGGTGGACTATACTTATTATCCATTTTTTAATTCAATTTCTTAAAAAGTTCCTAAACTCTGTTAGTTTAAGGCAATTGTACATACGCAGTTGCAAAGTAGTTCAAGTTAGTTTCCTCTTAATTTGAGGTTGACTGGATGTTTAGGGTAGATTTTTTAAAGAAAAGGTGTTCCTATCACCTCATGATTTTGTTTGTTTCTTATTTTTTTAGAATTGTATTGGTAACCTTTCGCTGTTTTGTTATTGAAAATTTTAATTATGTTGACGTTTTACAAGTTTATAATGACTGCTTTCAGATATAAAACATACGTAGACCCCCTTTCCATCACTTTTTTTTGTTTTTAAACAGTTTCAAACATAATAACTGAATTGAATTTTGTAGGGTGTCTAGTAACCATATGACGTTTTGATCTGTCTATATTATCTTTCAAATAGAAACCAGGTGTGGCATTTAATCACCCCGACAAACGGGGTGAGTTGTTGCCACAGAAAATAATTCCTCCGTCCCTTCTGTTGTAACTAAAATTTATTTAAGATTTATAAATTGATAGCAAAGATATAAGTCTATATTGTATTGAAAATTTAGTCCAATAAATGATATCAAAAGAGATACAGCATAAGAACTTCAAAATATGGCACATTGCCACCTCGGTTGACGGTTTCACTGTTTTCACTTCAATCGTCACAAATTACTGATAACGCATTTATAATACCACAGACTACTTTAAATAATGATAACACGGTTGACAATGAGAGTCCCCGTGCTCTCGAAACGCTGCGTTCTGCATAATTAATAAATTTGTGTGAGTGGAGTTTACTGCTATACCTGTGAATTGTACAACGACACAGTCCTTGCAATCGTTAATTAATGATAAAAGTTTAGTACTGCATTGAATAAAAAAAGATTTTACTAGATTACGACAGTTTTATAATAATGGTGGCCCGACAGATCCATTCAACAAATCCGAAAAGCGTTCTGATTATGCGAATACGGTATTAAATAAGATGTTTAACTTTCCTTTTCTTTAAATAAATCGATATTTTCACCGCAATAGATGTGTCTCAAAGAGACAACTATACAAAAGCACACAATGCTGCAGATCCACAACCGAGTTCACCCGCATTTCTTTCAGTGGTTTTTTTTCAATATTATTGACATTTTATAAATTACCAGCGGTTTTTTTAGTAAACCCACCGCACTTACGCTATTTTTGGACAGTCTAAATGGGCAACCCTTGTTATCACCTAATTTAAATCCAGTTGATTTCTATCAATACCTGAAACATTTAGTTTACGATGGAATTGAAATTAGTCTACAAGAAATATATGCATTGAAATAACAGTTAGCACCCATTGATGATAGGATCCCTATCTCTTGTCCACATGTGCATATGGCCTTGTACTCTCTGGCTTTAATATAATACTCTAACGTGAGTCAATAAGTGTCCGTAAAACTTTGTGATAGACAATACTGAGATATAAACTACTTGTTTACAGGTGAAAGTATATCGTTGTTATGTAAATTATCGCTTGTTCAGCTCTACAAGCGATAAGTTAGAAGCGTGCTTACTTACATAATAAAGAAGTAGGGTTTGTGAGATTTAAAATCCATCATGCCTGCGCACATATGCGTACCTCGTGTATTAGCAAAATCATCAATGCAGAAGGCATGCACGAAATTTCCATCTGAAATTACCATAAATACTTATCAGCAAATACTCCCTACATACCTCGAACTTGAATATCGCGGCTTTGCTATTGTTTCAATACGGAATATACATGCACCTCACATTATGCAATTTGATAGGAATTAATAAACGAATTCTCTCTGGATAGCGTCGCTTCTATAACAATACACATTTATCAATGCATCTATTGAGCAGCTTCCAATTACGCAGTTGTCAAGTTCCTGACACATACAGCACTACTAAAACAATTGATCCGTATTATGGGTTTTATGCCGCAAGATAGCTGCTTGCACTTGCTTAGAAATTTTATTTTATCAAATTGAAACCAATTTTATACAGTAGTGAAATGCATATGTATTAGGGAACAAACTATATCTTTTATTTATTGGAAGCATGTACATATTTGGTTTGAATAGACTAAACGATTAAACTTTTTGAAAATGTGCAAGATGATTTATAAAAATTTGGAAGGCAAGCGTATAATTTTATAAGAAATGCTCTTCGAGTCTATATGTGATACCTAATAATGGTTGTACGTTATTTTTTCGTCTTCTTTTGTGTTGGGCAGCATAATAGAACCCAAAGATCTTGGTATTGTGCTTCCGTTACTATTATCAAACGATTTTGTCTCTTTGCAAGGGTTCAAAAGCTTTAACCCAGACATCGTCTATGACTGCATAAAACCATTCAAAGATAGTCACAGAGTATAATAAAGTTGTTAACTCGGTGTGAGTTAATGGCAATCAATTGTAGATAAAATTTAAAAAAAGGATCAAATTCCACAGATCACTTTATTTACTAAATTAAACAATAATAATCTCAGAATGTTTTATGTATTATTGGAGAAACCACTCCAATAAACGGTAGTTACTGTTGAGGGATGTTATATTTTATACAATGTTATCGATTTGCTAGCCGATTGTGTTGCACATTTACTTTACCCTTATTACTGATTAGTAAGGTGCGGATCGACTGCTGTCCTTATCAAGTATGAATCACATGGCATCGGGAAGCTACAGTCGTTCAGTTTTGGTATGCATATGCGTTAGTGGTTAAGATATATATGCATGTATGTATGTACATACGTATTCGTCAGTACTATTTGTACCGTCGCTTGTTCAATTTTCGTTTTACTTACGCTAATAATGTGTGATTTTTCAGTGCCGTAGATGCATGTTAGATATATGATAGGTCGAACAAGAAGTTGTATTTTTGGCCACATTAATTATGAGCACGTATTTTATACGTATTAAGGTGTGCTTATTAAATATAAAGTATTTAATTCATGAAATGAAAAATTAGACAAAGTAAATAAAAGTAAATTATATAGAGAATGATAAGTTATACGTTGATTCCAGGCATGAAGCAAAGTAACGACATCGAATGAAGGTTATGGAAAAATTAAAAAAATGATTCTAGTGTTACAAGCACTGGTAAATAACATATTTTAGAAATAAATTTAAATACTACTTGATCTAGTTTTCACCAATTTATACATGTCACATTACACATAATTTACTCACGTTAATTACTGATATGTTGCATGCATCCTTAAATACAGAGAAACTTCTTTCCACGTCGTAGCTAGTGAGGGGTGCATATCAAAATTAGATTTGCGGTATTTAAAATCACATTCATTATTCTCACTTTAAGGACTTTTTAATATCACAAAATTAAGATTCCGACCAAAAAATCGCATCCGTTTTTTTACTTAAGGAAGAAACATTCTTCAGTTTACTTAAAACGTGATTTAAGATTGAAATTGCTTCTTCCGATTTCAATGTTTGCGTTTCAAAATATTTTATGTTTTTTGGCATGTTGCCAAAACGTTCCTTAATAAACTCTAGATTATTTTTTTAAATGTGCCTTTCAAGATTGTTTTGAATTTAACTATACCTTTTACTAACCTTCAATATTTGGAAGTTTTCCCACACTTTCGGAGTAAACAGAGCAGACTTGTAACCATGTACCGCATCTAATTATGTTAGATGATGGGGGTATTGGAAGTAAGTAGTATTTTTCTTTGTAGATAGCAACGCTTGCCGAAGCTTTCAAAAAGATTTTCTTAGTGCTGCTAATTAATTGATTTTTGTTTGGAAACTATTCTTTTACGAATTCTGCAACGCATGGGCAGTGCATGCAATGTGCAATATATTTTTATATTTACTTTTTAATAATTTATCAGCTTTTATCACATAAGCAGCAGCATCGCTAACAAAAGGTAAAGCGTTTTCTCGTTTGGCAGCATTAACAATCGTATCTACATTCACTCGTTCACATATTTTGGTCGTTATCAAGTACGATCCGGTTGGCTGATCAGAATGCATGACAGCAATAATAACATGAACTACCCTCCTGCCTAGTGTATTCATAGTCTCATCTGCACTAATCCAAAAATAGTTCTTTCAGAAATGTTCTCGAATTTTCTTCTTTGCTTTGGCATATATTTTTGGAAAATAATTTTTACGCAAGGGCAATTCGTTTGGAATATGTTTACCTGTATGTTTTGCAACAAATTGCCTGTAAATTGGATTATCAAGCTTTTTAAATGAAATATTTGCAGTCGGGTGAGTTTCGCAAAGGTCGCTATAAAAATTATTAATAATTAAAAATATATATTATCTTTTTAATATACAAGGAAGAAATGTTGCGGCATTTACTCGAGAAAAAATAAAATAGTCACTACCACTAAAATCCTGTAATAAGAACGACAATCGTAAGAATAAACTAAAACGATCTAGATAAAAGAACATGGATAAGCAAGGCCTACTCGGAAAAAAAATGAAATAATAATAGAAGAAACGAAAACTTGGTAATCTTGGACGAAATAAATTGATTGTATGTACCAGAAGTTGTTTAACAAAAGGTCTTGAAAACTACAGACGATCATAGATGTTCAATAGTCATTCGGAAATCAAAGAATAACTACGCAAACTACCTATTAACACATGGGCTGAAAAGTCCCGGGCCTAACCAAGAAAACACGGTTTTTTTGGTTCAAAATTAGCTTTATTCATCAACCTAATCTCCATCAAAAGCAACGCAATCATTCCAGCGCCGCTCTAACATTTCAATACCACTTTTGTAGAACGATTTATCTTTTGCCTCAAAATAGGCCTCAGTTTCAGCGATAACCTCTTCATTCGTGCGAAATTTCTTACCGGCGATCATTTTTTTGAGGTCTGCGAACAGCCAGTAGTCGCTGGCAGCCAAATCTGGCGAATACGGTGGATGTGGGAGCAATTCGAAGTTCAATTCATGTAGTTTTGCCATTGTTTTGATTGATTTGTGACACGGTGCGTTGTCTTGATGAAACAACATTTTTTTCTTTGCCATATGCGGTCGTTTCTTTGCAATTTCGGCCTTCAAACGCGCCAACGACGCTATATAATATTCACTGTTGATGGTATTTCCTTTCTCAAGATAGTCGATGAATATTAAACCACGCACATCCCAAAATACCCAGGCTATAACCATTACAGCCGATTGTTGCGCTTTCGGGCGCTTTGGACAAGGTTCACCAGTTGCTGTCCACTCAGATGACGATCGTTTTGATTCCGGAGTGAAGTGATGGATCCACGTTTCATCCATTGTCACATATCGAGCCAAAAATTCCGGTTTGTTACGTTTAAACATGGCCAAAAACTGCTCAGAATCATCAACACGTTCCGGTTTTTGGTCAACAGTGAGCAAACGCGGCACCCACTTTGAACAGAGCTTTCTCATAGTCAAATGCTCATGCAATATAAAGCCAATACGTTCTTTTGATATCTTTACGATGTCAGCTAACTCACGCAACTTCACTTTTCGATCATTGGAAACGATTTTGTGGATTTTTTTGATGTTTTCTGGTGTTACCGCCTCATTTGGGCTTCCACTGCGTTCTGGATCATCGGTGTCTCTACGACCACGTTTGAAGTCAGCAAACCAACGTTTTATTGTTGTTTTAGATGGAGCGAAGTCCCCATAACACTTTTCAAGCCATTGCTTCGCTTGAACGGTATTTTTTCCCATCAACAAGCAGTGTAAAATTAAAAGACGAAATTGTTTTTGATCCATTGTTTTGAAAATAACAAAAGTAGCGTGACTCTTAGCACAATAACTCACAAACTAATGAGTAGAATATCATGAATTTTTAACAGCTGTCTTTTGAAGGTTAGTACTAACTCAGAGAGAGGTAACTGCAATAAAACTAGCGTCATCTATGTGTTAGGGCCGGGACTTTTCAGCCCATGTGTTAAGAGCGCACTATTCATCGATAGAATAATCGCGACTGCAGTGGTTATCTGCGATTCTCTTCGAGCGTCTCCGTGGCGTAATAGGGACAACCGCCTATCCACCCCATGCCGATTGGTATACTCTGAATGGCATATTTTTAAATATTGACAAATGTTTAATGATCTCTAATACAAAATGTTCTAATCCAATCATTTTCAATTATACTGTTCAATCTACATTCATTACAAGAACAGAAGAAGTAAAGGATTATTCACATATGTATGTATGTTGTGCACAATACCACAAATAAAAGAAAAAATAAAGTGATTTCGTAATCCAGAAAATTTGAATTTACCTCTCATTAGTACTTTTTACTTTACTAATTTAAAAATTTCAAAACGAACTGTCGAACATAACAGGAGTAGCGGCTTTAAAACTAATTTTAGCTACGTTGGATTGTATGAAACGTGAGCTTTCGCTAAAGTCCATTTAAGTCGCTACTTCACTGCTCATTATTGGAAACTAACGCCAAATTATGCACCAAAAATTACCGAATACGAATCCAGGCCCAATAAATGGTTATATGGCTGAAATGTACATTATGTTTCCCGTAAGTTAAAAGATAAGCAGAGCATTTTGGTTAGATAAAGAAACCTATGTAATTGTGCATACTCCTGCGTTTGAAAGAAAAGTGCCGATTCATAGAGCAAATATCTGATGTAAACAGAAATGGGCGAATTTCATACACTAACATTGAAATTTAAGGGAAAATTTCATAAGGTCTTTTATGCATACTTATGGGCAATTAGCAAATTTGCAATCAAGGAAATATGTATCATTAGATGAAATCGCTAGCAGTTGATTAATTTTGGTAATATCTCTCTATGACACATTTTTTTGGTTCTGGAAAGGACCGACTATGCAGATCAAAACAAGTAAAGTATTCACGTAGGATGCACGAGGTGTCCCTGTTCCGCACGTATGCAGGCATCCATCCGACAAGCAGAATTATCACGTATACGTTGTAAATTTCCTACTTCTCCTCGCATATGTACCACTGTTGCCAAGCACGTTGCTGAAGATCATTTTCATTTACGATTTCAGCTACAACATCTTAAACTAAAGGTTTCATATAAAAGGGATTATATCTGGATTGCAGACGGGCCATGCTACACGTCCTCCACCTCCAATTTATCCAGTATAAGAAACATTTAAGTTACACGCAAGGCAAGAAATGTGCGGTGGCGCCCTGTGTATAAACCACGTTCGAGATCGAAGAGTTAGAAGAATATCGCTCAAGTATTCAAGAATTGTGCCTGCAAAATTTAAAATAGGTCACTAGTAGAGTAGAAGGAAGTATATGGAATTCAAATAAGGTGCTCAAAATGTCTGTCCAAACATTCACGAAGGAACGATACTGATAATTTTGGTAAAGTCAATAATATATAAATCAATGAAATCTCTAGTCCCACTCGCAATTTCTGTTAGTATGCACATAAGTCTGTATTGACTATTTCCAAATAAGACTTGAATTAAATTGCGGGATACATATATGCAAAAAAAACGTAATTTAACTAAAATAAAGACTTAACATTAACAATTGCTTCAAGAGGTGTATACACTACTTTGGAATTCTCTATCCAGCCATTTTAAATATTGTAAACAGATGCATGTGACCCTATCAACGTTTCTAATACACATATACTTTTATCGGACGATATACCTCCTACCGTCTGCAAACATTTACGTTTTCCGGATGAAGTCCCTTACAAACTTTCCTTTCTTATGGCTCCCCAGTGGGGATGTTTTTGTGGGTTATTTTCGAGGGCTCTTAGTCTAAAGTGCTGCATAGTTCTAATTTCCGTGCCTCTGTTTCCCTTTCCTAGAATATGTGTATTCGGCACAACGAAATTTTGTAGTTCATTACGCGTGTAAGTTGAAATATTCTTTCGATTGCAAAAAACCAATAGATGAAGTTCTGAAGCTGTATTTCATTTTTCAACATAATTTATTACTACCATTTAAAAAACAATGATTTTTTTCTAAATTTATCTAACTTATCTATTTACTCGACTCTACTCGATAGTGTTCAGTTCACGTCGTTATTTTATTTCGTTATTGTTGCAGACAAAGCACCGTTAGCACTCCCTCTTCCTTAATTTATTTATAATATTTAAACTGTGCGCTCGATGGGTTCGACAGATGCTGTCTGACGACCTATGGTCATCAGTTCGCTCAATGGGATCAGCGATGACGTTTCTCACACGTTATTCAAAACAAAAGAGGAGGCATGCTGACTTTTGCAGTTCTTCTCATTCATGATAATGCCGGCCTCCATGCTGCCACTGTAACCCAACGACTTCTTGAGCAATTTCGATAGGAAGTGTTTGAACACTCGGCATTTAGTCGCGACTTAACGCCAAGCGACTTTCATCTCTTTTGTGAACTGAAAAGGTGGATAGGAGGGCAGAGCTTTCAGACTACAGAGGAACTTCAAAACAACGTCACGGACTATCTCGAACTCACTGCCGGCAACACTTTATGCAGAGGTGATTGGAAGGCTCGTTAATAGATATAACAAATGCATCCATCTTCACGGTGATTATGTAGAAAAGTAACCATGCTTGTACATAATTTTTACATGTACATGTACATAAATTCATTTTGTTACTTACACTTGTCTTGTTTTTATAAGGTATCGTTATAAGTTGAGAAAAGAACAGCCGTCGATTTCCTTGCATCAGGATGGTTTTATCGTAGAATTGTTTTTCTTGATGTAAGAAAATGAATTTGCTAATGTGCTAGTTTGACTGGATTCGTCTTCGCAACGGCTTGTCCAACTTACAAAAATTAGATAGTTGAAAATAGATGAAGATAGTTTAGTGAACCGTAAACTATTTAATGCCTATCTGTATGTGATGGTGTAATATTTGTGCTTGTTTCCATATTGCGCCATACATCTTAGCTATATTGACAGTAGTAAATTGGGACACAATAGTTTTTGGTGATACATTTTTGTGTGTAGCGGATAACGCTGGATAACAATGAAATTTCTTCTTAGGTGAAAGTACCAAATTTCGAAGGGATTGAACGCGCTGAAACTTTGAAAAAGCTTGGTTGACTCTCGTTACAGAGATATTGATTAGCGCTTTGTCCGCTGTCGCATAACATGACGTAACCTTTTATGCAATTTAATATGATAAATAGATTGTTGCGAAATATTACATCATATTTCACTATGTCTTCACGCAAAGGAGTTATTGCGTAATAAAGAAAAGACATACAGGTTTTTGATACTTTCAGTCAAGTAGCAGCAAACCTTTTGAGGAATGACAAGACCGAAAACTACAAAGAACTGGTTAACGATATGATGGCTGTAATTTTTGGAGTACAATATGTTCGTAAAAATTAACTTTCTTGAATCCCACTTAAATTTCTTCCCTGATAATTGGAGGCAAGTCAGTGATGAACACGGCAAAGATTTCGAATAGGACATTGCCAAGGTGGAGTAACGCCGCAAGGGTAAATGGACCACCTCAACACTGGCCAATTATTGCTATCCGTTTATCGGAGATACTAGCATCATCCATAGCAAACGACAGACTAAAAAATTCCGAAGCAGATTAGGGTATCCTTAACACGTACTACAATATTTATATATGGATATAGAGCTTTTTACAAAGAAACCATAACCAATTCGCATTTTTCTTACGATTAGTTATACGAACTGATATTCGTGTTTAGCGTATTGAATTCATCACAAAATGACTATTTTCATCTCAAGGTAATTTTCCAATATATGTTTGAAACATACTCCGAATTAACTAAGACGTCCAGTAAAGAAATATGTACTTATTATGATATTGTCCAATCCTATTTCTAAATATATTTTAAATAATGTTTCTCCGCTTATCAACCATTTATTCGAAAGCAACTACTGTAGAGCAGTAAAGTACAAAAGTGAATTCAACAATTCCTTTATTTTTACACTATATAGTACAGAAGCACTGGCAACTTTATGAACTCGAGAACTTATGCGAATCTAATGTACTACGCACCTCGAAAAGGAGATGAATTTTGTGTGTTTATGCTGTAAAAGCGCAAACGTTAATTCGCGACCCAATGATAAAGTTTGAAAAGATGCTCGTTACTTACACTTTGTGAATTTATATAAATGCGAAAATGTCGTGCATGTCACTGCTTAAAATTAACTTTTAATAGGTCGTATATGCAATCTAAAGTAATAACAGAGAATCGATAAAAATTCTAATTTGTAGCTTCCTATAACCCGGACGTAGCGGGATACATCTACAGATCACGATGTAGTAGTAGTTAGCTTTTCGATGAATATTGGAAACGTAAATAAGTTACAACGAAAAAGTGTATGAATGTAATTACGGTTCATGTTGTGTAGCATCAAAGTCTTATGAAAAAGTCATTTCAATCTGCATCTCAAAGCTTGGTGTACATTCATTTCAAACTACAAAGGTTATGTAGAAAGTCAGGAAAGTTTCTACTATTTGAGAAAATGAAATATTTCTATTTTTGTTCAAGTTCAAACACTTGAAGGAGGTAAAATGCGCGGTGAATCATTAGGTATATATATTTTATCAATTAATTTATTATGTTGACTTTACTATGACAGTTATCAAGGTTTGAGTTTCGAAAAATATTACTGTTCCGCAGTGTTTCCAAATTTAAATAAAAATTTAATTGAAGATATGGTATGTGATAATTTAATTAATATCACAGACCACAATACTCCGCAGAATGTTCATAACCCTCTTCAAAAGAAGATGCCAGCTATAACATCGAAACGTCAAGATATTGCAATGGGATTTTTGGGGCCTCAGTTCTCCCCAAAAACATATTCTGATTTTACCGTACTTGTGAACTTACATTTCACTGAGGTTATTTTTCTTACTTATGTTTTCCTTTAATGTAATTGTATTGTTAGGGAGAATGCATTGTTTGACTCTAGGGTCAACTAGCACCTTAATATCAGACTAAATTAATAGATTTCTTTATGAAATCATAGATTACAGTTTTCTCGTGATATATTTTACATTTAAATTCAATTCTCCAAATTTCTCTTCGCCCTTGTTATTTAAAAAGCTCCCTTTCTTTTGAAAAATCAAAAAAAGAATCACTTAAACAACAGGTAAATAAGATAATTAAATTAATCAATTAAAAGTTTATATTACAAAATTCAATATAATGAATGTAAAATTGTATACGATAATATTACGTACATGAAGATCGTATCCAAGGCCTACATCTCCATCTCTGAAAACGCACAGGAAATCTTTTCGTTGCCATCATGACCTTACCATAGACATTTGTCACCTAATATCAAGATCTAGTAGTGATGTTTGAACGTGATCGCCAAGCGACGCGCGAGGCAAAAGACGGTTAACGTGAGTAGCTATCCATAGAGAATCAACAGAGCATATACGCTCCTAATTTATGCAATTCTCGCTAGTTGTTTAGAAGAAAATACCATAGAATTCAATAGAAAAGTTATAGTAGACCGTGTCGCCGCAGTATATTACCCGAATACTGGGCGAAACACCACTGATCCAGCAGATACACCCTGATATAACCTTAGACCTTCCGTCATTAGCGTCCCTATTGCGGACATAGAAGATTCGCCAATCTAGAACACCAAAGTGCATGTGTGAGTACATAAAGAGAAGGACTTTATTATTGTCAAAATAATTTATTAATTCAAATTTCAAAAAGACAAATTTTATCTAGTTAGTGATTGTGTGGTATTTGTCGAGATCACTATTCGATGTAAGTGATATAAAATTGTTTAAATAATACATTGTTATTTTTCGATTTAATCTGCGCTAATTTCCTCATTATTTTAATTCGTATCATCCAAATTCATTGTTTTAAAACAAAATCCCTGATAAAAAAATATTCACTTGCTATAGTACATTACGAACCGTGGGACATTTTGCTACAATATATAGTAATGTATTAATAATCTCTAAAAAAATACCTCCGTATCTAATATGTAGGAAAATAGTCTGCTAGTTTTCCTTATCTCGGTTTCTTTGGATCTTCGTATATAAATTTTATATTTTATCCTTATCTCACTGTGACGATATAGTAAAGTACGACCACTGCTATTTAACAAGACAACAATTCGTTTTCTTGACAGTGGCTAGATAATAGGTGTTTGATGCGATAACTATAGCTATCGTATCAAACACCTATTTTCATTTTCAGATAATTACTTGAAAATGAAATATAATAACGCATTTCATCGTTTAGTAACCCCAAAGAAAACAACGAATCGAACACTTTTCTTTTTCTTTTTGGTACTTCGAAACACTGATGAATTTTCTTCAATATGAAATTATTTTAGCCACCGGTGCTGCTTACGTAAATTACAAATATGAGAAGGATCAACCTAAGAAAAAGACCTACCGAAATGATATATTACTGGCAATGAATAAAAAGAACATCTATTACAATTCACCTAATGTCCATCCGGGAGTAACGTTTAAACTTTAATTAAGAACTTTTTTTGATATTTATTACCTGACTATTAACCGGTTCAACGTTTACAGGAAACACTACACGCTCTATTAAAGCAGTTTAAGAAAGCCAGTTGTGAACTTTTATCTTTCCATCGCACTGTCGACGTTTTAGGTTTCCCCAGGGACATTATGCCTCTATAGATGTTACACCGCCGTTTGGATGTGATTTAACGTTAATCATTCTTTATGTAAGCCTTTGTTGATCAGATAAGTATACACTTTAGATAAAAACAAAGTGAAATATTTGTCCTCACCTCACACCACTTAAATGTTACTAGTATAGTTTAAATTACTGACGTCTTTTTTCTTGAGGCTACCAATATACAAATGGTGCTGATATTATGTTTCTAAAGAGTAATTTATTGCCCTCATTGTTGTGTTGCACTGTGGGTTATTTATTTGAATTTGTTACAGGTAAAGCTTACTATGTAGTGCCCATGGCATACTTTAAACAGTTTTTTCTTGTCCTGAGGAAAACAGCATTAAAATTTTAATGAGACCAGTGCACTTTTCTATCAATCTCGGGCTCTTGTGCTCGAACCTCGCGGCTGTGCTTCTCAAACCGAGAGTTTTCTTTATGATTTCCCTCATCTCATTTCATAGTAAATGTTGAGGACGAAATTACAAAGTAACACACAAAGAACCACATTTTGGGTGACCTTCTATCGATGGACAACGAGTGTAATATTTTATTTACTGTTGAGGACTCTCTTAAGTTTATTTTTTTCATAATTAATTAATCGTGCTCGATTCCTCCAAGAAATTGTGAATTCGTTTATTTATTTCGATTAGGTGCACTATTACGAGCTTATGGTTCATTTATCGATCTATTCGAGGGTATATAGGTATTATTTTATTCACCTCAGTACTTTGTAAATCGTAATTTCAATATTTCTGTCGGCTCCTCTGTACTTCTTAATTATCGAAATTTCCTGTAGTTTAGAGAGTATATATACAGGCCAAATGGAATTTAGATTATTTAGTTGAATTATAAAGTTTCGTTGCAGTTAGTTTAGATTATCACATTGGATGTTATTATTCATCCCCACTGCAAGAATATTTATGACCAAGACTTGTAATCCCTCTTTTTTGGTAGAACAAGGCTATGTTTAAGTTCAATATCCTCGAAACAAGAACTTAACCTTACATTTTCTATTTTACTACAGTGTTTGATGTCCACATTAGCTTACATATACTCCAGAGTACTCAATGTAATGTTTATACAACGGGCCAAGGAAAGTATTTGTTATTTGTAATTTTTGTTCCCGATGATTTCTGTGAATTATTACACTGCCCAGCACAATTTTTCCTGACTTCTATATGAGACCTGCTTTTTATTAACTTGGGTATACTAAATCCGAAAATCGTATTAGTTTTTACTTATCACGTCAAAATTTAACTCTATGCCAAACTAGATTCTTCAAAGAGAAGAAGAATGACCAATGCTCCTAAGTTGTTGCGCAAGAACTGATAAGATATAAACAAAGTATAAAATTTATTTAAATACAATATTAGTCGCGAGTATTGTACAAGTATTTATTTTAATAATAATTAAAAAATTACAAGAGTACTTGTAGAAACAGAAACAACAATCAGGGAATAACTTTTTGTTTGCTGCACCTTCTGCTGTGTGTTTTGGCCTGGCAGTCCCTTTGAACACTCTAACAGTAGTCGGCCATCATTTGCGGATCCCATCTTCTTTGGTACCGAGTTTCCATCGTTCTTATATCTTGATAAAATCTCTCGCCTTGTTCATTGCTTACAGCACCTAAATTTTCGGGGAAATTATCAAGATGACTATGAAGGAAATGAAGTTTTGTGCTCATGTTAGAAGCTAGGCGGTCAATTTCACACTCTTGTTCAAAATATTGCAGAAAATCGCTTGCCCTGTGACAAAAAGTTCTTTCATGTTTGGCATTAGTGTACCTAATAAAAACAAGTGACAGATCTTAGTCAATAGAAAGAAAATAGTTGTTGGTCAGTGTTACCATCGTCAAATAACCTTTAACTTTACTAGAAGTTTCGATTGCAGTCGATTTGATTAACTCAGTGTTGTCAATTAATTTATCCAACAGTGCTGTGAGATTTTGGAAACGTTTCTAGTACTCACACATCTTATTAATCCAAACAGTAACAAAAAGAAAGTGGCTATTATTGTTATGTAATACTTGTGTAAATATCTTTAAAACATATATGAATAGTAGTAGAAACAAAAATAAACATGATAAATATAAGATAATAAAATGTATTAAATTCACGGAGATTTGGATAGCGCTGAATCAATAGGCGATAATTCCTTTTTATGGAGCATTTATTTATAAGTCAATAAAACCCGTTTACAGATAAATTGATGATTGACAATATTATTGTTATATACGGAAGTTATATACATATTTTAAAATTATCACAAAGTTCGGAATATATAAAAGAATAAAATACAATATCTAGAAAATTGCATTCACATTCTACTCAGCTTTAAATCGTTTTTGAGGTGTAGAAATTATATGTTTATTAACAAATAGCCTAAACGAATAAGACAACAAAATAAAAAGCGCAACAATTGTTCAATATTGAAGCAATATAAATACTAAATCTTAACCCATGCGTTCGTAAATTATACGAAGAATTTGACCGGCCGTTGACGTGTAATACTAGAATCGGTTACGATGTGTGCGGTTACATTCAAGATTGAAATCTTACAGTCGTTAATAATGTGAGCACATATTCAAATAAAATAAAACCTACTTCAGTATAATTCTTTGAATTAAACTTAATATCTATGCTGTCATTTATATACTTTTTGATGTATTTGTAGAAACGTACGTATAGTATAGTGAAAGATAATATATCGCCGGTTAAGAAAATTTACGTTTACGGATTATTGACTAACAGTAGAATTTCCGAAAAGAGCGTTTCAACCTAATTCGAGTCGATCGTTGCTTATTCCGGATTGCTTATCAGAGACACTACAAATTATCTTTATTCTTATTGCTTATCTTTTCCGAATAGAAAGTTGTGACGTTAGGAAAGCTTGAGGTGTAAGTTAAGATGATTAGTAAAGCCAAACATAAAAATGAATATTAAATGAAACAGTTTGTAAGGTATCGATGTATTTATAGTATTTTAACATTTGATTATTTACTATTTTCTAGGTTATATTTTCAATGTGAATTGATTGAATGGGATAAATTCCTCAATAGTCTTCAATATGCTTGAAATATTCCTATAGATTTTCAAAAGTGGATGTACTGAGAAAATTGAAAATTATCTCTAAATTTCTATTTCGTATGAATTTTCTGAAATACTTAAACAATTAATTATTTGTGCATTATGGAAATTTATACTATTGTACGTATTTGAAACTATAAATTTTAAAATGCAATATTTTTTAATAAACATAAATTGCAATCAGATGTGTGTTATATCATTTTGTTTTAATATCTTCATTTTTCCAAAGCATTTCTTTAAAGAATTTATTGCATGAGTCCACCAGTCAGCAAACTCAGTTACGACGCAGTTTCAACCCGGAAATCTAAATTCTTTAAAAGACAATAAATACCACTAATGTCCACAACATTTCTTCTTCACATCCTTCTGTTTAACACGGTGTTATTAAAGCTTATTTAATATATATTTTAAACGTTAAATATTTTTATACATAAGTAATAAGGGTAATTCAATCGTACTTCGGTTATTTGAAGGAACATTCTTAAATTATTTCGATTGAACTTAGCAAGCAGCTTTCGATAGATCGCGACATATAGCGCTCATAACAAAAATACTAGGTAGCATTTAGATGCTGATATTTGCAGATATTTGATGACGTGCTGCTATTTATTACTTTAATTGTTTGAGCTGTTGCTCACAATTACACTCTGAAATATGTTGCCATTGGGAAAAATGTAATGTTTGTGATGTAATCTATTGAAAACGTGTGTCCGTCTTTTGATGCCATTGAAAAAATACCTTAAAATCTTCTTTTAACCTATCTAACTACAATTTCGTTAATGTCATTCTGGTAACTATGCAAATCAGAGGTAGCCAATTCCCCCTCCTAGGCTAACATTAGAAAAACGTATGTGGTTCTCAGGAGTGTATTCTCTATAAATATAAATTCTCAATAAAACAATACTTCCTATGATGATTTTTTAAGAAATTTCTAATTGCGCAAAATCATTTTTTCTCTCAAAAACTAAACATTGATTCGGGCTGAACTCAAGATGCTGAAGGGCTGCTTACAAGCCATAAGCGATGGTCTAGACATTCCTGAGGCCTATACATGATGAGGCTCCTGATTATTACATAAATAACCTGATTGTAATGTGATAATTATATAAATTCAATTCTTAAATATTATGATGGTTTAAGAAATCCACCCTATAATCGTAGTTCAAGGTAGGTGCATTAACGAGGATTTTTGCACATGAAGTAACTTCTATAAAACAGAATAAACTCTGAAGGCAATGGGAATCGGAACCTAAATTTTATATTTAAATGTATATTGCCCTGATTAATGTTGAAACAACAACATATTTGTTCCTTTAAGAGACTAACCCAGTTCTACTCAGACAAAGCCTGGTGTTATAGTTAGTACATTCGAGAATTTAATAGCTTAGATAAGAATCAGTTCAAATTCCACGATCACTCAACGGATACAGCAGCATTCAATTTTCTGCAATATATCCAAGACGATAAATAGGAATCTTTTTGATTTGTCTAAAGCATTTGACATGCAGCTTTTGTGTCTGATAAATTAAATGCGCTTAAAATTCTGGGGAACGTTATTTATATTATTCGAAAGTTCGAAAGTTATATTATAGTTCTTCTTCTATATCCGGAAGCTCTTTCTTTGTAGGCTCAAATCGTATTAGATCAGACACAAAGCCGTGAAATTTTGGAGTAGCTCAAAGATCGTCGCTTGATTTGGTATGTCTTTTACTCATATCAACAATATGCATCACTTTGTCAAAGTTGCAAGCTGATATTAACATTAGGAGGAATGGTATCTCTCACCTACTTAGTGTTAAAAATGTTTAAAGCAAGGGTCATATATTTTTCTGTAAGTCTACAGAGTGTTTGAATATCTTTCTTAATGACAATTTAGCATATCAATTATGTTGTAAATCAACTCAGTCGTGCATATTACACAATCTTAAACTTAAACGATACGGTGAACCAGCACAATGGATCTATGCTTTGGTTTATGGGTAGTGTAACAGGATAATTGAGTAGAACAACGTGCTGTGGGTGTTCAATTAGCATAAGGATTTCAGTATCTAATAAAAAATCCTATAATTTTCGTTAATAATACAGGAAATATAGAATGTTGTAAAAAGATAACTTCACCGTGTATGGAATGTAAATAGAAGAATGCCGCAATGAAGCAGCTAAAATCAAAGCTATTTCGATTGAATGAAATGCTAATGGAAAAATTTTTGGCGAAATATAAAGGTAAACTAGTCAGCGAGAACGCTATAAACCAAACTTAAACAATTTAATTGCGTTTGTTTTTTCCGTCATGGATTTATCAATTTATAGTATAGAATGGACGGTAATCAATACAATACTAGATTCTCGGAGATATTTACTCACTGTACTAACTTCCCCCATGCTGTATGTCGTTTACCCCGTTATCGACCTGCGTCGGTTGTTGTTTAATCCGTAGTTATTACTCTTATACATTATTAACTTCAACTGTGGTGAACAAACTATCTTGAATAAAAATCAACTGGATTTAGATTAGATGATGGTATATTAAATATATCATGTAAAAAGCAACTTAATATTATGTCCAAATATACATTAGAATACTAAGCGAATGACAAAACAATTACGATATGTAATTGTAACTTAAAACCTTGAACAGCGGATTCTATACAAAAAAATAATAATAAAATTATTTAAATATATTTAGTAGAGTGATTCTTCAAAATTCCAAATTCTATTTGAGTAACACTCTATACACAGGCAGCATATACAACATACATACATATATACTAGGGGAGGTCCAGAAGTTCGTAGAATGAAAGGGTTTTAAGTAAATAATAATAATAATAATAATAATAATAATAATAATAATAATAATAATAATAATAATAATAATAATAATAATAATAATATTTAATGCCCAACAGATACAAATATCCAATTACAAGGCAATGTTAAATAATGTACACATGCAAATATAAATAACATAAAATTAAAGTATGTCAAATTAGAAAACTTAGTAACTAGTTGCTTTAATTTAAATTAAAAAAAAAAAAAAAAGTAGTTTACCAGTGGTTAGCAAAAAAGAGAACGGAAAAGTATTCAACTAAGTGTAACGCACCCAAGTGGTCTACATAGCGTCAAAAGGGACGGTAAAGTGCAGGTATGTATATCCAACTCGGCAAACTCCATAGAGTTGAAATTGCTACACAATCTGTGTATTGGGGACCTGATGGCGATGTTTGTTCTAGGTGCGAAACAGTAAAAAAGTATTTGTTTGCCTAGATCCTGAACGTGGTACAATGAAGTTGATTTCACTCAACAACTCAGGGACATCAAGACCATTATGAAGTAAAGTAAATAGGAATTTACACTCAGCCTGTTTTCGACGTAGTTCTAATGAATCAATATTAAATGCCTCTAGCAGAGCACTGTGGCTAAATCCTTGTATCGGGTAAGTATTAAATCTTTTAAAGTACAAGAACTTCAAACATCTTCTCTGAATCTGCTCTAGAAGATGTATCTGATAGATGTACATAGGTGACCAGACCAAGGACGCATACTCCAGTCGAGACCGAACAAAAGCGAAATAAAGAGGAAGAATTGCTGTTATAGAAGCAAATGGTCGTGTAACACGTATAATGAATCCTAACATACTCAACGCTGATGTACAAATACTGGATATGTGCTCCATAAAGGTCAGTCTTGAGTCAAAGACGACGCCCAAGTCTCTCATAGAGGTCTCCCTAGGTAAAGAAGATCCAGCCAAGTGGTAGGTATATATAATTGGAGTCGTCTTACGAGTGTAGGTGACAATTTTGTATTTGTTTACATTAACTGTTAGTCTGTTGTTGACACACCACGTGTGGAATATATCGAGTTGGCTTTGCAAATGATTGCAATCCTGAGAATTATAAATTGTTGATACAACTTCAAGTCATCTGCGTATAACAACTTTGGACAGTTCAGTTGATAGCACAAATCATTTATATATATGAGGAACAGAAGTGGACCCAAGTTACTCCCTGAGGAACTCCAGAGCTCAACGCGAAGTAATCAGACTCAAATCCCATGTATGTCACAAATTGCTTTCTATCAAGAAGATACGATTGGAATAAAGACAAAAGAGAAGACGAAAATCAATATTGTCCAATTTATTAATAAGCACGGTGTGGTCGATTCGATCAAAAGCTTTTGTTAGGTCAGTATACACAACATCTACCTGTCCACCGGCATCAATACTACCAGATAGGTATTGTGTAATTGTAACAAGATTAGTTACCGTAGATCGTTGAGCAACGAAACCGTGTTGGTCATTTGAAATCCAGGGTCTAACTTGAGCATGAATATACTTGTACAAACATTTCTCAAAAACTTTAGCAAAATTATTTAATAACGATATGGGACGATAGTTGGAAATAACACACTTCTCACCATTTTTTAAAAACAGGCACCAATTTGGCAATCTTCCACACAGACGGGAAGGTGGTTGTTTTGAGAGCGAGATTGAACAAGTAGCAAAGAGGAGAAGCAAATATATTTGCACAATCCCTAACAAAAAAGGCCGGAATGTCATCACTACCCGCCGTGCAATTATTCTTTAAGGATTTCATAGCACACACCACATCCATCTCAGTTACAGAACCTAGGTCAACCATGTAGTAGCGCACGAAGCAATTGGAGCAATAGGCGTTGGAGCAAATGAAGGAAGGTACACCGATTGGAAAAACTCCCGCAAGGCGCTCACTATGGAAGGTGGGTCGTTATACGTATTGCCGTAGTCGTCCTTCATAGTTCTAGGAATACCTCCCCATCCCTCCGAGATCGCACAAACTGCCAAAATTTCTAGGATCGGTTGAAATGGAGAATTCAGCGCTCTGAATAAAGTTCTTATATAACCGCCTAGAATCTGTTTTCAGCATCCTTCTCATATCTTTGAAAGCATTTAAATCGCTTAAGCATCCTGTTCTTTTATACATCAATCGATAATGATTTTTGAGTTTGATGTTACTAATGTGATCACGCGTGAACCACTGTGAATAATTTGTATGCGCACTGGTCTTTACGGGGACAAACATATCTAAATTTTTATAGATTTCAGCATAAAATGCAGAACAAGCGTCATATATACTGGTATAATTGTAAATAAAATTCCAATCTGTAGTTAATAAAGAATCATACAAGTTAATAAAGTCTGCTCGCTTAAAATTATACACTCTTTTGTCTTTATTACCACACATATTGCTATATCGTGACGATGGAATTGATAGGCACAGCGCTAGAGCAGGATGATCGTTGTCCTCGGCAACCAGAGGAAACATCTCTCTATCAATAGCAACAGTGTGAACATTGGTAACAACTAAATCTAATATTCTACCTCTAGCATTTGTTACTGAATTAAGTTGTGACAAGTCAATAAAATGTAAGAATTCATTCATTATTCTACTTTTACCATCATTTATGTCAGGTCTGTTGTAGTGGGTAATGTTAAAGTCGCCGAGAATGATAGTTTTTGTAGAACTTATATTTATTGTGTCTAAACTACTCAGAAAATTCTCAAAATCGAGAAGCGAAATATCTGGTGGCACATAAACCACATAAACAGCAAACTTATGATGGCATAAACTAAATACAGCTCCGACAATATCAACAAGTGAAGTCGTGTCCTTAACATGTGTAAAATCTACCTGATTGTAAGGTAAGGTGGACTTAAAGGCTAAAATAACACCACCACCACGACTTCTATTAATTAATTCAAATTTACGGTCTTCTCTAAGCACATAATACGTAGGTGGAAAGAGTTCGCAATTAGATACATCTGACGACAGCCAGCTCTCAGTAACACACACAACATCAAAGTCGAAAGTACATACGTTACCGTAAAACACATCACACTTGGTCCGTAACCCTCGCACATTTTGATAATAAATGACAAGATCTCTGTTGGGCTCCACTAGTTTAACTGCACAATAGTCGGTATACCTTGTTTGTATTTAATTCTTAGATTCTTCTCCTCCCCGTTAGCCACACGAGTATCTAACTCAGCCTTAATGTTTTGAAATAGTCTCTGTTGGCGGCGGGTTTTATCAAGCGATATATCTATGTGTTTGTACTGCTCATTTTCACGCAACCGTTTAGCATGCTTTAAGACAGTGTGAGCCTCTCTGGAGCTAGAGAGCCTCACTTTGATCGAGCGCCGCTTGTCAGGAACAAAACGACCAATACGGTGCACCTCAATGTGGTCGGTGTTCATGCCAGATGGAAGCGCTTTTAGTACCGCATGAACTGTCTCCAACTCCCGGGACCTCCTGGTGTTCGCATCGTGCGTGTCAGACTCAGGTACACCAAACATAATGATATTCTGCTTGCGATTGTTTCTGTCACCTAATTCAGCCAAAAGTTCCTCAAACGCTTTATCGTCAATTCCAGCACTCTTCTCTCTAGCCGCCAAGTCGTTTCTCAAGCCTCAGTATAGCTGCCTTGAGATCATTAATGTCGCTGCTCAAGATGTTACAATTCCTGCAGGACCACGATACCCCTTTCTTGCTCTTTATGGTACGAATCTCAGTTATGCTCAGCTCTGCGCACGAATGCAAATATATCTTCTTGCACACACAACAGTCAATGAATTTGTGTGTTTCTGATGACGTGTATTGCATCCACAGGAACATTTAATAGATACCATTGTGAGGTAATCACCAACTAACACCAGGTGATGACAGAAAAAGGTATTAAGGAAGAAAAACAGGAAGACACTCTTCACACCTAGGGGTCCGTCAAAGTGACTAACAACACACGGTAGACTACGGTACGGAGAGAGGCAAAGAGAAAACGAGGAGTATAATTTAGGTCAAGACTGTAAATGCGCCGTATTACAAGAACGAAGCGGCGAAAAAAGGATGTATAAAGCGGACAGACAAAAAGTATCTGTTTGTATTAAAAAAAGTAATGTGAACGAGGTATTTATGCAAGCTTAATATACTAACTATCACCAAAACCACCGCGCAAACAAAATCAAATAACATCAAATACTCACCGTGAGATAGAGTAAAGAGTGAGCTTCAAAACAATATATAATAAGCAAATTAATTTTAAGACGAAGCTATCAAATTCTCACAAACAACCAGAGTACGAATTTTCACGTGTACACACTATGCTGTACTATACTACACTAAAAATAAAACAATAAATCTATTTCCTTTTCAATATAATCACCCTTAAGCACAATACATTTATTAGATCTATGAATTATTTTTTCTAAACCATCATAAAAATATTTTATATCTTTCGCCTCAAAATGGACCAAAATTGCCTCCTTTACCTCATTGTCGTCGGAAAACTTTCTTCCACGTAAGTCTTTTTTTAAATTGGGGAACAAATAAAACTCACTAGGTGCCAGGTCTGGACTGTAGAGTGGATGGACTATTGAGTGAAAGCCATGCTTGTGCAGAGCAGCCATTGCAACTTTGCTCTTGTGAACCGGCGCATTGTCTTGCAAGAGCAACACACCCTTGGTCAATTTTCCTCGACGTCTTTCCTTGATGGCTTCCTTTAATTTTTCTAATATCGCTGCTTAATATTCTCCGGCTATGCTCCTACCTTTTTCTTTGTAATTAATCAATAATATCCCCTCATAATCCCAAAAAACAGTAGCCATCAACTTTCCAGCCGATTCTGACACTTTGAATTTCTTTGGCGGTGGTGTCCCCTTTTTATGCCATTGCATGGACTCCTGTTTGGACTCAGGCTCAAAGTGATGAACCCATGTTTCATCTCCGGTAACAATCCGCTTCAAAATCTGTGCAGGTTTGTCTCCACACAGTTCCAAAAATTGTTTGGACGCACAAACCCGCTGCTGTTTCTGCAGCGGCGTGGGCATTCTCGGTACCCATCTTGTACTGACTTTTGTCATACCCAGGTGATCATGTAGGATACGCAAAATGGTGGTATCTGATACTCCAACTAATGCAGATAATTGTTTTTCTTCAAACTGGCATCTTGCAGAAAAACTTTTTGCACTTTTTCGACGATGTCTGATGTGGTGGCTTTAACTGGCCGTCCTGAGCGGGGGTCGTCTTCAATCGACTCCCGACCATGTTTAAAAAGATCATGCTACTTATAAATGATTGATTTACTAGAGCATTGTTCCCCATAAACGGTTTCCATTTCATTTAATATGGTTTGAGCGTTCTTTCCTTGCTTTGTAAGGAACTTTATCACAGCACGGTGTTCAATTTCCTCCATAGTTTCAGTTTTCTTCCGGATTGACTTGTTTAGCAGGCAACTATTCGTAAACGACACCTAGCGAGCGCCCCTATCCCCACTCCATCCCCTACATTCCACGAACTTCTGGACCTCCCCTCGTATATACATTCAACTTGCACAGTTTTTCAGCCGGTTTACTAACCATCAATGGTTTTCCCTCAGCTGTTACGGGTTTCCGGGGACAACTCCGCACCTTCTCTTCTGTTACTGTTTAAAATGTAAGCGAAAGCTGCTCTTGAGCTCTTTCTATAACATCTCTCAAGGTATCGCGTAACTCTTCTTTACGTATATATGTTGCATATAATAAATGTAACACCTATTCTTACTCTAAAACATTTAAATCTTTACGGTGGCAAGTAAACTGTATGTATTAATTGTCTTCAATGCATGCATATGTATTCCATGTGGCGATAAGGTTTTTCATGTGATTTGTCACGATCAACAGAACAACGGAGTGATAACATCAAGTACTTACCTGGATCAAATTTCAACAACATTTTATAACAATTATGAAATCAAAATGTGAACAACAATATATGTACGAGGGAAGTCAGCAAGTAGATCACAAAAAGCTATTATAAAAATAATTAGAGAAATAGTTAGCCAAAAACAGGTTTTATTTTTCAACAAAGCCTCCATCCACATTAATATACTTATTCCATCGCTTCAATGCTCCAATACCTGCTGCATAAAAGAGTTTGGGTTACCGTCTGCACCACGTGCGTACGTCTTGCTGATCGTTAACTTTCGAGCGCCCTTGAGAAAATGTTTCGACTCAGTTATACACGACTTTACGCGACAAACACTTTTCACCGTAAACAGGATACCGTAACATGGATATCTTTTGCAGGAAGTACCTTTGCCCAGAAGAAACGAACAACAGCACGCTGCTCTTCCACAGTACACTCCTTGAGCACGGTCGCCATTGATTTTAACACTGCCTGCGCACGGACACGGTAATTTTCACTTGGGTATCATAAAGCTGACACTTAATGCAGCTAGGGAAATAGCTCACTACCAGTTTCAGCGTTCCCACAGCAGTTTGTGTCTTGTTTAATGACTTTTCCTCGTAGATATCAGAGGCTTATTAATATACATTTTATTACCGCAGATTGCATTATTGCGTGGCACGCATATATAAATTCAATGTAATTTTATATCCTTTGGTAAATAAAAATTTTTACATTTGAAAAAATAAAGAGGTGGGAGGCGGGCCCCGCATACTGCTGGTAACTGAGGAGGAACTAGTGACGCTATCTTTTAATACTACCTATGTAGTTAAAGTTTTCTAAAAAAAATTAATACTTCACATACTTTCAGATGAAAGTAGCGAAGGGTGCCACTGTTCTTGAGAGTCTATTAGAAGTGAACTGTGTTTCTGTTGCATTAATAAAATCAATACAAAATTTTTAAATTCCACCGATGTTCCAGAACGTTTCGATTAGTTATTATTCTTTGCAAATCTCAATGAATATTTAATCCCGCTTATTGAGAAAATATAAATGTGTAAAATACATATATACACAAAATATTCGGGGAAGTTTTATTACTGTTTGAACAGGATACATAAACTAATTGTTTGTATTTGCTCTGTTTATTAAGAAAACACTCATTCCTCTATATTCATCCATCAAGACGATGACGATAATAATCAATATTATAAAAGCATGTGATGTAATACTTCTCGCAAACATGAGAAATAGTAAAATCAATAACTAGGAGGTAGCGGCAATAACTTCTCTTTCGTTTGCTTAATATTCACAGGCTATAATTGCTGCACATTAAAATGTACATTTGTATTACAATTGTTCACACTGACATCAAATTCGCAGGGTAGAGTTTATATCTTATTATTTAACAACAGAGTTTTTATGGCTCACATAACTGCAGCAAGTGAAAGGATTTGGTGTATATAAATTAACTTATTGCACATTATTTAAGTGACAAGTTTGAGGTCACACGTTTTCTTAATTTGTGAAAATCTATGTGCTTCTGGTGAAGTTGATGCTGTTAAAGCACCGCTAGAGGTTAAAGAGATTACGAAACAGAACGAAAAAATAGGTGATTATACACTACTTAGCTAGGTTCTCAAAAGCACCGCCAAGAATCCTAATAGACCACATTACGATCTATTTCCGGTGCTTTTGCATAATATGTGCCGCTCACAGTTGTATTGCGCTCTTTAAAGTTAATTAGCAAAATGCCCTCACAACCCCAGAATATTGTGGCCATCACCTTTTTCGTTGATTGAACGACTCTCGCCTTTCAAGGACGAGGTTCATCAGATTGCCGCTGTTCCATGGACTCCTTTTTCGATGGAGACAATGGACTCCAAAATCGGTTTAGGGTTGTTGCCACACAGATTTAAAAACGACCGCCCACATTCGACCCGACATTCACGTTGGAGAGCAGAAAGAAGTTGCGATACCCATACTGCCCTAATTTCAAGAATTCGGCGAATACCTATTTCGGATATGTTTATTATCAGTACTAATTCCTTCACTTTCAAACGGCGATCTTCTAGCACTAAATCTTAAATAATTGAACTTTGTTGAAGCGTTATCACTTTAATTGGTCGACCTCAGCATCTTCCAGGAAATCTTGTCCCCAACGGAAACATTTTGGCCACTTCTTTTATAGCGGAATACGAAGGAGATGAATCACCGTAAACGCCGTCTACACGTTGTTCTATGTGATTAGGCATATGCCCTTGTTTTGTTAAAAATTTGATGACCGCGTGGTACTCATTACTTCAGATATTTTCATGCGCTTGTCATGTTGGTTGGCTGGCTACTAAAAACTACTACTTTACGAACCGTCATATTTACAGTTTAGACCTCGTGCATGTGCATCCAATGCGCATTTTCTTTGTCGCTGAATGAATCCGATGAAAATTAGAAGATAGCATCGTCATCACTATCCTCTTTTAAATTGATAATAAAATTTATACTATAGTGTTCTAAAAGATGATATCTTTCCAACGAAACCAATCGATCCGTCATATTTTATTTTGTTATAAACAGACATGTTGGTCGTTGGTAGTCGATTACATAGAAATTGAGAATTACCCTACGGATATCTTCTTCTCCGCAAGTGGCCGCTGTCGACTTTGAGGATACTGTAGGAGCAGGTATTAAGAAAGAGAACTACTTTCTCCCTTTTCGATGGCGTGTCCTACTCGGATAATCCGGACCACAGAATTCCTAGATATTTAAGGTGCGTCAGCAATAACATCGAAGATATTAATTAGCGAACTACTTCCGGAATTGGACGTGTCATGATGAGATATATATAAAAGAAAGAAAGAGTAAAAGGAGAAAGAAAAATAAGAAGAAAAGAGATAAAAAATGAAAAGAAAAAATGATAAAGGGTGGGGGGACATGAAATAGAAAGAAAGGTGAAAAGAATAAGAGAAGTAAATAGAGACAGAAGAGGGGGAGGTAGGGAGGGCTACGAGAGAAAAAAGAAAAACGGAAAAAGAAGGAGACCAAAAGAGAAAGGTGAAATCCCACGTTTCTTTTTCCCCCACCCTTTACCATTCTTTCTTTTCCTTTTTTATCTCTTTTCTTCTTATTTTTCTTTCTCCTCTTACTCTTATTTCTTTCATATATATCTCATCATGACACGGTCCATTTCCGGAAGTCGTTCGTTTATTACTAACTATAGTCGTGAAAGCCTACGTATTCATCGAAGATATTGCCTACAAAACTATAATACGTGCCCCGTTTTAAAGAAATATAAACTTGTAGATACTAACCCCCTGGAAGATTCTTCTTAAAGTAATTGTAAACATTGAAGAATATTTCACTACAATGTTCTGGAATAATCATTCTTTTCCTTGAGATGTTCCTACATTCCGCATTCTCTGAGACTTTCCTAGAATGTTGATTAGACCAACAATCTAATAAAATTGTTTCTTATGATTATAAACACATAATAGCAGAAAATTGATGGACATACAGTGGAATAGTTGTGCAATACGCTATATAGTTTAAAAAAACTGTTTTCAATCACTGCAGAATATAATCTAAAAAAAAATATACAAAAAATGATTCATTCAGTAACGCACGCTAAAGAACAAACAGCTGATCGACAGTCAATATCTGTAAGGCAGAGATTTACACGAGAAATGTATTTCGTTTCATTCGATATCCTTTTAGTGAGGAAATTGGTTTCTACACAAGTTTCTTCTGATTTTAATTGCACTCTAACAAAAGTAGTTGCTTAAAACCACAATGAAGACTGGTTTTAGAAATGCCATATTATCGCAAAATACAGTGCTTGCTGAATGCTGTAATTAAACAATTTCATAACAGACCACTGGATTAACTGCGATATAATTTGCGCATACGCTGCAACACTACAAAACTAAACTATGAAGTAATAGAATTCGGCTATTTTCTACAATACATATTTCTCTCAGAAATATACTGTAACACTAATAGTCATACTATATACATCTGTTTACTATTTTATAACTATACTTCCACTGTACACCTCCTAGAAGAGAAAAGCAACAAAAAGGAAGCAATATAAAACCACACAACCATCAAAACTTAAGATTTAATTTAGCTGCTCATCCAATCGGAATATTGAGTTGGAAGATATATTGTATGCTTTCTAACTTTCATTGCGTCGATTAATGTACACACAGATAACTGTACATACAGAAAATTTTACTTTATCGTAATTATAATTTTAGTCTCCTTACTTCTTGTTGTTTTCGATATTTTTTGATAAAATTAATTAAAATGATATCCGTTCCCCAAAATAGTTGCGGTCTGTTTTTCGTTGACCTGGAACCTTTATCTTATTCAATTATACTTTCTTTTGATGTTAAATTAAATTTTGTCATGTGGTTTATTAGGCACGTACACGACAGAAAACATCTAAAACGTACATTTTGTTCACAGTTTGTATTAAATTGCGGCTGTTATTTCTTTAAAGGTAAAGTAGGGTCAACTTTATGGTTTCTCCATAAAACGTATTATTAGTCGAGTTTATTGCCAGGGTACGCTCCAGCAATTTGCGATGTGTGTTAGTGTTTGATCTCCAGCTTATTTACTTAGAATTGTATGTGGGTGAATAGTTAACCCAATAATTATAAAATAAAAGAGATTAGCAATAGTGCCTTTTAATTTTAGTGAAGATAACATACACAAACATATTGTAAAATTCAGTAGTAATATGCCGATACAAATAAAGAATGATAAATGTAATATCACAACCAATTTTATTAGTGAAATTATACTGATAGCAAATATCTTTATATCATCGTTATTATAAACGTTTGATTGTCCTATTACTCTGTTATTTATAAACTTGTATAATTTAATCTTAAAAGGCATCAGAAGTCGAATATCACTTCAGTAGTAGTAAAGATTTTGTTATAGAGGTTGTCACAGATCCTAAAAAAGATATTTCGAGGAGTGACACCACTCGCAAAATAAATACCACTTCAAAATATTATTGCACAACTTTTCAATAAATTACTTTTCAAAACTATAGCCTTAACTACACCGAATATATAATAAACATAGTTGGACGAATACTTATACACTTTTAGATAAAATAAATAGCATATTATATCACAGTGAAACATAGGTAATTATTTATCTCAAACGATTCTGAACACTTAGAACACTACATAATATTCAGTCATCTGACGAAGTGAAAAGCAATACGAATACTTACAAGAATAAAAATAGTGTAAACGTCGGTTTTCATGAATAATGCGACTGTAGTCCTAATGTTTTTCTGCATTTTGAATCATTTCCTATGGACGTGAAAAGCTGAAACGATCTTCTTGCAAAAGGAAATCTGTAATTTTAATCCAATTTTAAACCGGTAGATACACGGTAAATTACGTATTGATTAGTGTGGACCTGTATAATATGAATGCAAAACTGGTAGGTTGTAGTTACAGCATACTGTGTAGCCACCAAGACAACAAGCTAAATTTCTTCAGCAATTTATTTAAACAATTAATGAGTACAGCTTCATCTCTTTTATTATGTTCATTTAAATTGTTACTCATTAACATCAATCCAAGGAACTCCACCTCACACAAATAAGTAATTTATTCGGAACGCACCGTATAGTTTTACTACGTACCGATATACTTCTACAATTCAGCCGATAACTCAGTTGACTATGAAGGTCCACGTGCTCTCGAAACGCTGCGTTATGAATAAATTATTCATTTCTGTGGGTTGGAGTTTACAGCCTGTGAATTATGCGACTACACAAACCTTGGAATCGTTGTTACTCATTCCTATTTATTTAAATAAAAAATCTTGTATACGGTGATTTTGTGTTTATAGTGAATACCAAATGGTTCGCTTAAGTCTTGATCATCATATTTAGTACGTTCATCAGATAGATTCGTTGTACGCCGTTGTATTTTTTTGCTTAGTGAAGACTTGGTGACGAAATCTGTTTTCTTTTGCGAAGCATCTTGGCAGCTTTTAACAATATTTATTTTTAAGAGGAACAGACTAAGAGCCTTTACCGTTGACGATAGGAGTAAGTCTTAAGTCGCGTCAAACAAAAGAAAGCAATTTACTTTTTAAAGTATTTTTCTATTATTTCCCCAGTATTTCGCACCTAATTGAGTGCTTCATCAGGGCTACTACATTACACAACCATTTGTAATTTCTCTTTCCTTAAAAAAAATAACCAAATATACTTACACAAGGAAAACTAATACATTAAAAAGAACAAATTATCGATGTTTCTTTGCTATTTTAATAACTCTAAGGTGAACCTATTTCACGAATAATATGTTGTGAAGAGCAGGCATCTTAAAATCTATGGAAGTGACGTTCTAAATTCTGTGCGGTCGAGAGAAAAACTGTTAAATAACAGATTGGAAAGGACACAACTTACGATATGTAGGCGACTAAGTTAACGCAAAATTGTTTACATTTAAAGTTAATCGATATGAATAGATAACATGTAAATTTTCTATGTTTGGTCTAATGTTCATTATGTTTTCTTATTACTTACGAATCTTAAAATGTTAACATTTTCAAATTAGAATATTTGCCGTTGAGTTAGCGAACATCTAGTTTTGTAGGTATGAATATCAGACGCATAAAGACTCAGTCTAGCTTTTCAGCCACAAAGCTGGACAAACCGACACTTGTTTTTCTAGACTTATGTACGTGGACGTGCAACTATGGTTCTTTTTTCAAAAGGGAGTCGATGTCCAAGCTGCAATTCATGGGTATGGCCTTGTGTACAGCCCAGATATGGCCTCCAGCGGTTAGTACCTGTTTGAGAATTTGAAGAAGAACCTTCGTCGAGTCCATTTCAGTGACGAAGAAGATGCGGAAGCTGCAGTTTTTGGCATATTTTGAATAAAAAAATAAGGAATATTTTTAAGGGATGTTGAATTGTTGCTGAAACGTTGTAATATGTTGTAATGTCAAAGACATTAATTAGAAAGACTGTGTCGAAGATTGAAATTTAATTGTGAGTCTAGTTTCTTTCATAGCCCTCCAGAAATTTTCTGCGCTAGCCTTGCACATTGCAAAGAGAAATGTGGGCCGAGAACAAAATGCAACATATATTAAGCTTTAAATGAAGGTGACACTTTCCACTTTTCTTATGTAATATATAGCTTTCCTGCTTCACGTTGTCTGCATTTATACATTCTCTGCAATACGAATAACAAACCTAAAAGTTTGAACATACGTAATTGCTAAATACGAAATTTCGCGCTATTCAAATACAATTTTGGAACTCGCTTTTGAAAATGATCTTCAAAGGCTGTCTTGCTCCATTGTATAAAAAGGAGCCTCCTTCATTCTTCTAGCAAAGAACATTCAATATCTTCGAAATAGAACAGTGTACTTTGTTTATTTATAAAGTCTGTTTATTAAACTTACGTTACTTTCCCAGATATACTAATTTCCTTTTTGATGGGTTGTAACTGAATACATAACCTGTCCCTAGATGTTTGACGATTTCAAAGGGTTATCTGAAATCTCTTATCGTAGGTAGCGAAAAAATAGATGAACAAGGTAATGGGTATTACAAAAAATACGATTTTTACATATATATCCTTATACGTATTTATATCTTTATATGTACTTATAGTTTAATGTAGCTCATAAATTATCGTCTGAATGTATGCTACCTATGTTTGAAATAAGCTTTTAGAAGATTGCATCCTTCATGAAGGTGAACTGGTATTCATAGAGCAAATTGTTATGTTTTTAAACAAACTTTTTTAAATATATTTTCTTAACCTGCATGACAGGTGACCTCTGTGCAAACTATTTCCTTATTTCTTGTATATTATTCCACAGTAAACATTTGTTTTAAAGTGGCCACAATCATCCAAATTCGAAAGCAACTCTCTTACAGTAATATATTTCGATTTATTAACTTTTGGAATGACAAACAAATTCATATCGATATGAGTAATAAGAATACATTATTAATGTGCACTAGATGCTTAGAGATGCAAAATTACTGCATAATTGTTTAGTTTCTATCGCATTCATTGTTCCACGTGTCGCAATTCAAAGATTATACCAAGAATTATTTTTAAATACTCTATTCATTATTACAAAACATTTCACTAAACAAGGTTATAAAACGCGTAGAGTCAATAATAGATAAGTAAATTCGATAAAATCAAATAATCAAGTTTATAGTTCGAGAAAAAATTCAGTATCCTTGTAGGATTATCTCCTAATTCTTTTATTTTTCAATTTTAGTAGATTATACAGAAGAATTACAAATAAGTTGTAAAAGATATCAGTACTGAGTCACTTTTTTCACTGATAAAAGTAATGTACCTTTTTTAAAGGCGTACTTGATTTTGTGCAATTCTTTTCTTATATGATTAACATCTCACATCAATCAATGATGTTTTAATATTCGTTCTTAGTTCTTTTTTTTTATTACTGATAAAGTTCACAAATGCTTTTATGCTTATTTGATCGTATTACTCAAAAAAATACTATAATTTTTATTTGTTGCTGTTCCCAATGCTAACTCCCATTTGATATCGGTGCTATGTAATGTATGACTTAATAAAATTCAAGAATTTGAATTACTTTATATAACAAGTTACTGATTATCGTTTGTATTTACCTTATTTATAATAGCTACTCTAATAATAATGACTATTGTCTTTATGTTAAGAAATAGTTATGCCGTAAATTAGCAAAGCATTTAAATCAAGATGCCTACGAACAGTTAGCTAATATGAAAGAGTAAACGGAGCTTATATTGAAAACAGTATATCTTAGGTGACAACAGGTACCGTTAGTGACTTTTGATGTATATCTTGTAATATCCAAAGGACACCTAGTTAATCCCTTAATTACAAACCCTTGTTACCGTGAAATATAACCCTTTCCCATTGTCTTTACTTAATTTTCTGCTACAGAAGTTATTTATTATAGTCTGGATGTTATGTACTTCCTTCGGGAAATTTAGTTCGAAACAGAGTTTGTGGAATCAGTTAATATACAGCATTCAGTAGAGCTAAGGTGCTAATTAAAAGTAGCATAATGAAGTTGGTCTACTGTAATTGTATAAGTGGTGACGCTAAGACAGTAACGTCTCAAGGGAAATGAACAAATGTTGTATACAAGATTCGGGGTAGTATTTTCAAATGATTAATGGCAAAATGATAATCTCTCAGCTTTCAATTACTGAGTTATATTCTATACAATGTATTTATGTGTGTATATAAATATATTCGAATATTACAAGTAGATACAATGATCAATTAGTAAATATTAAAGCAGTTAATATCCTTTGGATACATTTTATTGAACGCCTACGATCACGTCATATTATCATTACTATTATTTCAGCAGTAATATTGTTTGGTCTTCAACGAAAGAATTTCAATAATATCCTATAATTTTTTTTTATTGCATTCAAATTTACTAGATTCAAATATGCATATTTTAGCTAACCTCAATGATCTCTAATAATCCTAAATGTTTGAAAATATTATGAGCCCTTTTTCAATACTTTGTAGCGATTGTACTCAAGTAATTTATATGTCACAAATTTCTGTATAGCAACGTGTTGCAGGCCAAAAATAAAATTATTCAAACTGGAACAATCATTAGGAAGCAAGATTCAGTACCGAAAAGGACATCTATACCGGAGAAAGACGAGGAGTTGATAAATTTTTTATGCAGAAATCCTTTCAAAAATGCCATAAGGCTGAAGAGCAGACAGATTTTCCAGCATCTGCAGTAATCGCTCCACGAAAAATAGCAGAATCAGAACTAAGAAAACGCAGTGCAGCTAACAGTGTCTTTCTTACAAAAGAAAACAGACAAAACAGAATCGCATTCGCCAGGGCTGAAAAGTCCCGGGCCTAACACATAGAGGAGGCCAGTTTTATTGCAGTCACCTTTCTCTCAGTACTAACCTTCAAAAGACAACTGTTAAAATTTCATGATATTCTATTCATTAGTTTGTGAGTTATTGTGCTAAGAGTCACGCTACTTTTGTTATTTTCAAAACAATGGATCAAAAACAATTTCGTGTTTTAATTTTACACTGCTTCTTGATGGAAAAAAAAATACCGTTCAAGCGAAGCAATGGCTTGAAAAGTGTTATGGGGACTCCGCTCCAACAGAAACAACAATAAGACGTTGGTTTGCTGACTTCAAACATGGTCGTAGAGACACCGATGATGCAGAACGCAGTGGACGTCCAAATGAGGCGGTAACACCAGAAAACATCAGAAAAATCCACAAAATCGTTTTGAATGATCGAAAAGTGAAGTTGCGTGAGTTAGCTGATATCTTAAAGATATCAAAAGAACGTATTGGCTTTATATTGCATGAGCATTTGACTATGAGAAAGCTCTGTTCAAAGTGGGTACCGCTGTTGCTCACTGTTGACCAAAAACAAGAACGTGTTGATGATTCTGAGTGTTTGGCCATGTTTAAACGTAACAAGCCGGAATTTTTGCGTCGATATGTGACAATGGATGAAACATGGATCCATCACTTCATTCCGGAATCAAAACGATCGTCATCTGAGTGGACAGCAACTGGTCAACCTCGTCCAAAGCGCCCGAAAGCACAACAATCGGCTGGAAAGGTTATGGCCTCGGTATTTTGGGATGTGCGTGGTGTAATATTCATCGACTATCTTGAGAAAGGAAATACCATCAACAGTGAATATTATATTATATAGCGTTACTGGAGCGTTTGAAGGCCGAAATTGCAAAGAAACGACCGCATATGGCAAAGAAAAAAAATTTGTTTCATCAAGACAACGCACCGTGTCACAAGTCAATCAAAACAATGGCAAAACTACATGAATTGAACTTCGAATTGCTCCCACATCCACCGTATTCGCCAGATTTGGCTCCCAGCGACTACTGTCTGTTCGCAGACCTCAAAAAAATGTTCGCCGGTAAGAAATTTCACACGAATGAAGAGGTTATCGCTGAAACTGAGGCCTATTTTGAGGCAAAAGATAAATCGTTCTACAAAAGTGGTATTGAAATGTTTGAGCGGCGCTGGAATGATTGCGTTGCTCTTGATAGAGATTACGTTGACGAATAAAGCTAATTTTGAACCAAAAAAACCGTGTTTTCTTCGTTAGGCCCGGGACTTTTCAGCCCATGTGTTATCTGTCGCCTGGAACATTTATGGGATAATGTGATCCTTTCGGACGAAAAGAGATTCTAATCGTCCATCAATGCTAAAGTGTGAGTATATCGTCCTCAAAGAGTGCGTTACGACCCACAGTTTACAAGAAAAACTAACAATTCTGGTAGACTTTCGATAAATGCTTGCGGATGTATCATCATTAGACATCCAGGTGTATGTGTTTTTGTGGAAGAAAGATTGATTGCGCTGGTATACGTCTAACTATTGGCCCACTGTTTATTGCCTGGTATGGTATTTATTTTTGGTGATCATTTTATTTATCAGCAGGACAATTGTCGAGTCCATACTGGCCGACTTGTAAGGACATTAATAGAACAAAAAGGAATAAATTTGTTACCGTGGCTATCAACAAGCTCTGATTTAAACCTGATGGAAAACATTTAGATTAAAATGGTGAAAAACCTGCAGCAGATAAACCACCCAGAAAATGTTGCTAAACTAGAACGAAACATTCGTCAAGCTTGGGAAGAAATTACGACAGAGAGTTGGTGGAGTCTATGCCTCGGAGATTACAAAGGGTTTTAGATAATAATGGCAAAATAATAAAATATTAGTAAATACTTTTATAATTTGTTACTTCTGTTTTATATTAATTGATTTGTCTCTGTTATTTTACTCCTCTTTATCGTCACGGTTTGGGGAACATTGAAATTGTGTCCTGTTACTGTAATCCTCAATTTATTCTTCTCTTGATCTGACTTTTGCTTATTATCGTTTATTATTCTATTCTAAAAGTAAATTTTAATTTATTGTATTTTGTGTCATATATTTAGTAGGGAAAATCAATGCAATTTTTTTTATTGTTTTCTTACAGGAAATAGCGATTAAAACAACATTCCTAAATAAAGTTGCCGCATAAAAACAATCCAAAAATTTTAAGAATTATCTGTCCTCGTTAATACAAATAATTTATCTCTATTCGAAACACGACATCATTTCAAAATAAATAATTATTGTTACAATCAACTCAGGTGACATTATATTTTCGTAATAGTCGTCCCTGTTTATGACAAGCGCCGTACTACAAGATATGCTAAAATTTATTTCTTGGTGAAATAAAGTAATAAATAACAGATTAATGACGAACATTCTAAGTAATCTTTGTTTGTTTACGGAGACGTAGCAATCAAAAATTGATAATATCAAGCAAGACGGTGGTTACAACCTTGAAAATCGAGAATTCAATTACAATGTGCATGATGCGCTATATATAAGCAACAAATTTTCCCAGTTTGTTAGTGTAAAAGATTCCTATAACAATGAAAGTCATCATCGCTGTTGCTTGTTTTACTCTACTGGCATGTGCATATTGCCAGGAAAGGCCAGGTTCGTATTGTTCTCGTTACGTAATGTTTGCGTATAATAATGATGATATTTTCTTATACCTAATACCTAAAAATATTATTCCACCATCATTATTTTACGATAATTTAACGCTTTAATATACGTCGAATTTAACTTCCCTTTTTCTCATTGAACTTAAAATATCTAGCCCTATATTAGCAAAATACTAGATTTTCGTATCATATATGGAAAGTCTTCTGTTCGTTACAGATTTTAAATCATTTTCATTTGACCTTTCTCTTAAGATCATAAACTATGTTGAGAAGCTCTTATGTAAATTCGCAACATCTACATAATGTGAAAACATTTTATTCACAATTTACTACAGTCAAGAATTGGTGGTTGGCAGTTTTAATAAAATAATTTCAGGGAGTATACGTAAACAGTGCACTCTTCCGTCATTTATTGATATATACAATCGAACGATCTGATGAAACGTCCTCTACCAAGTAGCGAATGTCTGTATATGTATATCTCCTTCAAGAATACCTGTATGTAGTTTTATAACAAATAACATAATAAGCATTGGGATGAGGTTAACACAGGCTTTACTCTAAATTTTCAATGTTTACAGTGTCTGAAGTTGTGAACTAATTTTTAATGTCCTCATCAATTACAAAAACTGATTATTTCATTTGCAAGTGCCGTTAAGTGACCAAAGATAACGCAATAAAAAATATGTCATTAATAATACACTTCGATAGCTAATCAAAATTAAACTAACACTTTGTTAATTTAATTTTTATTTATAAAGCTAAAAAAAGCACATGTAGTAGAGGTACTTTGTATACTTTTATGATATGTATTGTTGCTTTATTATACCATTATATCAAAATATCATTAGACTTTTGAGCTTGATGCATGGCTTAGAATACACCAATGTAGAATCCATTCCATTTGTTTAATCGTTTTAAACAGAAAAAGGTTTAATATATTTACTAGGATAGGATTCAACTTTCATAAGATAAGGTAAATGACCAAGTCCAACTCATTTTTAGGTTCGTTTTTGAGTATTTCAGTTGCACTTTTAGAATCAATTTGGAGAATGGTACGTTGCTGTACACAGAATTGAAGAATTGAGAATCTAAATATTTTCAGACTCAAAATTTTTATTGCACATTATGTATGTGTCCTCTTATTTTCTATATTCATTCAAATAATATATATCTAAGGACCTTTAGCACTTGTCATATTTCTTTTCAAAAATATTTCTCAAGGTAGCTACACACTATTTACTCTATACATTCTCTATCCTGAAAACTATGTTTTTCTAAAATCATCCTCATAAGTAGGCAGTCACTCTTTGAACATCCTGCCTACGAAAATATGCTTACCATATGTTTTTGAGTTCCGTGAATAAACTTCTACAAAATAACGTAGTCGGTTATTCTGTTTTCGATCCGACATTTTATTGTTTATGAATCTTACTATTGACAACATTTAATTACTAATATTAAGGAACTCTATCAAAATTGTACCTGTTTTTCTAGGATTATAGATGTAAACAGTAGCACTTATATTTACCAGTTAAAATAACGTTAGATGCTATCAGCAAATTTGTTATTGGTCAAACAACTATTCCTTTAATTTAAAACCTGATGTGAGTAAAGTGTAAACAAAACACACAGCGATTGTTTTTATTCCGGAGTATGTAAAGGTCACGGTCACTCATAGAATAGATCTTCGTAAAGGAAGTGTGTAATATAGACTTTCGTTTTTCGGTAACGAGTATACGAAGCATTTGATTCTACCTAAATAACATAAACTAGAACCTAGAAAAGCCAAAGTAGTCCAACGCACTACCAAGAAGTTTATACAAACATATAAAATAGCATTTTACATATTTTTAACGTTTAAAGTACCTACACTTTTATTCTATTTTCGTTTAATCAATCATCGGAAATCATCTTTTTATCAGATTGTACCTTAGCCCTAAATCAATGAAAGTAATAGGAGGGAACATGTCACCCAAAGTGTCTCGATAACATAAAAATTAGGACAACAAAAATTAAAACACTGGCAAACGCAGTTGTTGCAATAAATCATCGAGGCTTGTTTGTCTATACCCTATAACGCGTATACTACTTTTTTGCGATGTTCACCTGGCTATAGCCCAGATACACTAACAAAACAAGTTGAATGTACCAACACCACTCAAGTTTAAAACATTTTACCAAAATAATTAAGTTTTTGAATACGGACAGCATTGTATATTTTTTACTGTGTACTATAGATATTTTAAAAACAGATTTAAACAAATATATGAGCTTCATTTTGTACATCATATAAATGCAACAACGCTTGTTCATTTTTTCAGATTGCAAATTTGAGGGTACACCTGAATTTACCATGGCTTACGGGGAAGCATTCGCGATTCCAGAAGCATGTCTTTTAATAAAATGTAGAGGTGGAAATAGTTTTGATATAAGTTCCAAGTAAGTTTACGTCTACTATAATACAATAATCACAGTAAGAAAAATCCTGACTGCAGCAATACATCCACTATGTTTTAGTTTATACGAAAGTATTAATGAATTTCTGTTTTTGCCGATTTCAGTTGTCAGACTCTATTTAGGGGAGCACCTGCCGACATAGCTACCAAAAAATCGAGAGAAATGGGCGACAAAATACTAACCGGAAAAGGTTGTGAAGCTTCACTAGGCCTTTAAAAATTCTATCAAGATGTATTAACATCCTCATTGTATCTGTAATAATTGACTAGTTTGTAACTGTTGAATACGTTTTTCATGCTATATGTTGTTATTTTTACTTTGTAATTTAATAAAAATGATATTAATAATAATAATAAATTTGGTTAGACAAAACTTATTCATAATCGTCTATTAGCAATCTGGTATGATTAGTTAACCTATACTAAAATATCTTTACAGATTTGCATATTAATTCATATATGCACCAAATCTGATACACATAAGACAGCTTTTGTCCGTGTTAAAAATATATTTAGACGGTTAATATACGTCTTTACAAATAAGCCTGCGGAAACGAATTCATTGTCTTTGGATGATATATTTGGAAAGCGGTTGGACACACCCGAAGTCAAGAATCATATGCGTATACTTCGTATGTGTACGAATGCCGGATTAGATTGATGATGGCGAATGTTAATGGATTTCTTAAACAACACTAGAATACACTGGCACTATTGTTAAATCTATTATTTGCAATATGAACATTTTGCCGTACAGTATCTTTGTGCTTCAAAGACTTGTAACTACCACCAATTAAACGCAACGTGATGTACCATATTATAAATTTCTATATAACTTTATTAATTTAAAAAAATATTGAAGACAATGAAGAATTTCCAAAGTTTTGGGGAAAATATGTTCCGAAATGGAAACAAGAGGGCAATTAAAGCTGTTTTGTATTATGAGAAATTTTTACAAATTATTAAACCTTGTATCTTAAATTTAAATCCGCAAGAAGCCCAAATAATTTCAGTAATCCAGCGGCTGGTTTTAGATATCGAAATCCATAATCAAATAGAGCAAGTTTCCGAAAATTATTCAATTCTTTCTATACCACTATTTCCAAATTAGAGACCACCACATGAAGCGCTAAATATACTATAAATTCTATGCGGTTATAAATAAGAATCCCGATATCCAAACTATAGTGCATGTATACAAGAGTTTAAATAAAAAGCAAGAGTGCGAATATAATGCGAACGACCTTTTCAATACTCCTTCTCAAATACACCAACATATTTTCACCCCGCCGTAGGAATACGACTGACTCAGCACTGGAAGGTTAGCTAACGACGCAATGCTATAGCGAATTTTTGAGTCACTCTACATTAACAATATAATCAAAGTGGAATAATAAGTAATTACATTTATTATTTTTGATACTGATATTAACCGAGCGTACGCCACTGCGAAAGCACATGTTTCTACAGCCTTACTTATAAATCTAATAAATATTTTCAAGTTTTAGACAGTTAACCTCTGTACACAGTCATACAGATATCATAGGTGTTGTTAAAATATGTAACGATCTCATACCCGTGCATATCCGCACATAACCTGCGAATGACATTATAAAGGACCATCACAAATGCAAATAGCTGCCAAAACAAACTTCTCGAAAACAGCAATTAGGGAAGCGATTAAAAGATTTTAAATATATTATAAATTCAGTAGAAGACAAACTCAAAAGTAGATGACTTGGTAAACATAAGGATAGTGAGTTAAAATTACAATCCTCGAGACACTGGGACAACGTCAGAACTAGCGTCCGATCACAAAATTAGCTCATGAAATGTGAGTAGACTTTCTATGGAAGAGTGTGCTGCCACCCGCAATCCTCTTTTTTGTCATAGCAGTGTGGGAAAGCGTCCACAGCGTACACAGAAACACCGAGACTAAACTGCAGACGTGTAGAACCGTGCGTAGCCTAACTAAACTAAAATTCTAAGTGGATGGCAACAAGAGATGACGGTGTACCTGAGTGTTTATATCTAGCAGTGACACATAATGTTGGATTTGTTGTAATATAGATCTGAAAGAAAGTTATCGCAATATTTTGCAGGAACACGCTATATCTTATGCGCGACGCTTAATTGGACACAATGTCATATCCCAACAAGACAACGATCCAAAACATCCATCACAGCTATTTAAAGTATTTTACAGAAGAAGGAATATTAGACACTATAAAATGCGTACTACAGGGCCCCAATCTTATCATTTTGACCATGTTTGGGAATACTTACTGTGATGTTTGTTAATTATGTTTAAACACTCAAATATTTTATACTCATTTATTTCGACATTACCCTAGAACTGGACACTGTATTGCTAGCACGTGGTTAGGGACAAGTGCTTATAGTAAAAAGTGCCACACACACATATGGCACAATGCAAAAAACCTATTTTATTTCAGTATATTGCACTTGCACTATAAAAGGACAAAGACAACTAAAAGGTATCGAGAAATGTACTAATTGTTTATTTTGTAATTCCGGATTCTTGTAATTCAAATGGTAATATTATGGTAGATTACAATAAGTGTATGCTACGAAACATAATTTTTCCTAGTTTTTATAAATAGTATTTTTCTTTTCAATATGTTAGTGGTCTAAAATATATTCACAGCACTGTATGTGGACCACTTTGCTCCTTCCTATTAGCGACATGAATTGTTGTTTTGCTCTTAAGAATCCATTTTTTTATTTAACCTGTAGTGGATCAATGTCCATGTATCTGGTAAAAATACCTAAAAACACTGTACACGCAGCTATTATGGCTGCAGTTTTCAAAGCAAATATTTTTGCCAAAGATGGTTTTCATTTAGCAATTATTTCCTCAAAACTAAACTAGAAAATGCCTTAGAGACACATTGATGAAAATATTATGGTACAGAAAATTATCCTAGTAACTCAAGCGAATTTTGTTTTACTAACCTTTATTATTTTGTTTCTAGACAAAACATATTATCAAATGCAATATGTTCTACACCCGACGCTATCTCACGAATTCCATTATCACATCCGATTTGATCTCAGAGTAAACAGTGGGAATAAATTGACGCGCGAAACAATCTAAGCATAGAATGTAGGATTTTGGAATCAGCAGCGTCTAAGGTCGATTTTGTCTGCTTTACGTCCTCAAGAGGAACGCTTCCAATTTAATTAAATAACTTCTCCTTTAAACTTTACGGAACGGTTTTACAAAGAGTAGTATCTTAAGAACTTATTTAATTATATAATGGCTCCAGTACTTTCCTTCTATTCGTTCATATGACCTTATTATAAACTTTTGTATTTCCTCTCTTTTAGCAAATCTTTGCTTCGTTATATTCAAGTGGTTTCAATAAGAAACAACAATTTAACAGCTTTTAATTTCAGGAACCAATACCGAAAACTCGCCGGTGCCTACGAAAATAAAAGAAAAATAGATGCATAATAAGCAGCAAATGAACAGTCGTTGCTAGATGCTCCTTTGTTTATGACTACACAGAAATATCCGCAAGAAAACGAATACTTCCAGATAAATTTGAGCCAATTTATATCGCAACCGTTGTTTATGAAGTGGGGTCGAGGCGGTCATTTAACTGTCGGCATTGCCCCATAAACTTTTACCCTTTATGTCATCTGTTCTTGTAGCGGTACGGGTTAAAGATAACAGCATAGCGTTAAACTTCGCTTATATCATAGAAATTTGGTGTCTAAAGGATTTGCGATAATAATTGAAGTTTCGCCTTACTGCAGATGCCGTCCTAATTGTCGAAGCTAACTATGATGGGAATTAGATTACGTGATGCCTTTGTAATACATATATAGTATAAACTCTTAAGTAAAAGCATTCACAAGCGGGAAGTTTTTAATAAAAGTAAGTAATTAAAAGATAAAAAATATTTTTTTATCATGGATCTTTTACATTTTGAGACACTATCGTTGTTATTTTTAATAAGAAAAGAATGTCACGTCTGCTAAACAATCCTTTCCCCTTTCGAAAAAATTAATAGACCTTTGCAAAAATAAGAAAGCATATGAATCACGGATAAAAACAATTAAAGAATAGAATCAATGTTACTTCGTTTGCAGACGAATATGGTTTTATGTATGTACATATATACAAAAAAATACTTGCACGTGTTTGTGAATTAATATGGTACGGTTTATTAAATTTCCTATACTTATATTCAGAACCCATTAAACGTTAAAAATAATTGCTGCGTTATAAAGTGCCTTTTATATTTTATCTACATGTATATGAGGATATACGTAGGTACTTATAGAACACTCACTGTAGTACATATACCTCATAGATGATGCTTATACAATGTTGTCAAATTTTCATGAAATTCATCATGCAATGTGAGGGTAATTATTCATGTCATAATTGCATTAAACCGTTTGTTTTAAAATGCAACATACAAAATTTTTAGCTGTAATAACTAGTGTACCTAATTGATAAATGTTAATTTAGAATAATACCCGATTGAAATCAACCTCGCAGCGTAACAAACCTACAAAACTACAAAATTAAACTTCCGAAATAAGATGCAGTGCTTAGTGCAGTAGATTTTCAAGAATACTCTCATTCTGAGTAAGGCAATATCTTAATCGACTGTGAAAGTCACTGCCAGTATTTGTAACCTATTCTGAAGGCATCTCTTGTATCGAGCCACGTATTCTATTTTTCATTTGCTTTCCGTCTGCTAATGGTTGTGATATTTTCTTAAATAATTTTTTCCCATAAGATTTTCATCGATAAAGAATAGGTTTATTTATTAGTCGAATCAGTGTCTCACAGCGTTCAGTAATATAGAAAAGGCGTAAATTTTGTGTGCCCCAGTATCGACAATTTTGGAAGCTAACTTTCCATGGATGAAGAAACTTGTTTCGTTTGTCAGTAATATTTTGTTGAGAAGTGTATCGTCTTTCTGAATGTTCGCTGTTATTGTTTTGCAAAAAGTGTTCCTTTTGTTTCAGCTACTAGTTCTTGGTAGCTTTGGTAGTGGAAACTTTTGCATTTTTCTTTTTTAAAGAAATTTATATTCTGAGCTTTTATTCACTTTCGGCAAGTGTTCTTGCACCAAATATATTTTCCTCTTCTAGGAGGTTAACAATTACTAGCTTCGATCTTTTATGAATACATGTTGTGATCTACTTTCGCTTTCATATTTTCAGTCGAGCCTGTAGAATCAAACTCAGCCATAAGAGAAAACATTATTTCTCAATTGTAAATTATAACAAGTGGTAATCCTAAATTAAAGTATATATGTCAAAAGTCTCCACGAACAAGTTATAAAAATATTAAAACTGGGCTGTTTGTTGGACCTCAAATTAGAATTTCAACGACAGACCCAAATTTCAGCAACTCTATGAACGAAGCTGAGAAAGAAGCCAGGACTTCATTCAAGATGGTCGCGAATAATTTTCTTGGAAACAAAAAAGCCCCTAATTACAAAGATCTAGTGAAGTCAATGCTTCGAAAATGTCACCGCCTAGATTGTAAGATGAGCATGTGCCTTCATTTCCTTCATAGTCATCTTGGTAGGCTTCCAGAAAATTTAGGAGATGTAAGCGATGAACAAGGCGAGAGATTTCATCAAGATTTAAAAGCCATGGAAGCTCGGTACCAAGGAACATGGGATCCTCATATGATGGCCGACTACTGTTGGAGTTTTCAAAGATACTGCCAAACCAGAACACAAAGCAGAAAGTGCTGCAAATGAAAATTTATTCCCTGATTGTTGTTTGTGTTTTTACAAGTATTTCTCTATTTTTTAACGATTATTAAAATAAATACTTGTCCTATACTCGTGACTAATATTGATTTTAAATATATAAATTATTACAAAATTTAATTGTATTAAGAAATACAATTACATTTTGACGTGATAGGCAAAAATTATTTTCAGATTCAGCACATCCAGATTAGTAAAAAAATAAGTGTTATACAGAAGTCAACAAAAATTGCGTTACCGGTAATCTTTATTGGATCTAAAAATATTTACAAACAGAATATTTGATGCGGAATATTTGACGGATAACTGATTGGCTCAAATTTCTAATAAAACAATTGATATTTTTGCAAAACGAAATACGTATTTTCTAAATGATTCTACTAAACTATTATAAACTGGTAAAAGTTTGAAATATATAAAAACAGTACTACGAAACGTCCTGTATAATACATGCAAATATAATTAACTATTATTGTATGATATTATAATAGTTCACATATTTTTGTTATAATTTAATATATGATTGCTCCTAAATTTCCATATTTCTATAAGTCCATCACCGAAAACAATGCGAATCCGTGAAGTGTTTTAATTAAATTAATTAAACTCGGTAATTGACCTATCACAATCCATGGCAGTGGTATCATAGATGGTGACATTTCGTGCACGCGTATTGTGCATTGCCGACAAATTTTACAGAGCAAACCGTAATTTGGCGGATAACGTTTGTCGCAGTTCCTGCCCTGACACGGTTTATTTTTAACTCCGGAACCGATAAACTGCGCTTTAGCATTTGTCGGAAAGAGACTGTCAGGATTTCATTCGTTATTTGCTGTATAATGAGGACAATGTTCTAGTTCGTTTGCCGTTTGCCTAATGACAACTAATCTCAATTTCGTTCGAGTTGTTACATCCTAAACTAGACATAACCCTATTGTCTGTAATGCTTTTAGAATACTAGATTTTGTTTTCCACTCTCCGCTGTTGTAGAGCTTACATTTTCGTAATTTTCTTTTGTAGATATAACTTGAATTTACCCATCCTTTAAACTTTGTTACGTTTATTGAGAACGCTTTCGTTTGTTTTTAATTCTCGTGTTAATGTGGGATATTCTATCTACTATCCTGATGTATTTTTAATTAGTTACTTAAAAATATCATGCAATAATACACTAGTTAATAACATAAGTCAATTGTTACACAATCTGTAATAATAATAATAATAGTAATAATAATAATAATAATAATAATAATAATAATAATAATAATAATAATAATAATAATAATAATAATAATAATAATAATAATAGTAATAATAATAATATTTTTTTGATACAAATATCCAATTACAAGGCAAAAATTAAATAATTAATGTACATATGTAAAAAACAAGCTACTTGTAAGCAACATAAAATTAAGGTATATTAAATTACAATACTTTAGTTGCTTTAATTTAACTTAAAAAAAGAAATAGTTCACCAGTGGTTAGGAAAAAAGGAGAGCAAAAAAAGGATTCAGCTATGTGTAATGCACCCGCGGTCCACATATCCAACTCGACAAACTCCACAGAGTTGAAGTTGCTACACATTCTATGTATTGGGTATCTGATGGCGATGTTTGTTCTAGGTGCGAAATAGTAAAATATATTTGTTTGCCTAGATCCTGAACGTGGTGCAATGAAATAGATTTTACCCAACAAATCAGGCACATCAAGACCATTATTAGGTAAAGTAAATAGGAATTTACACTCAGCTTGTTTTCGACGTAGTTCCAAGAAATCAATATTCAATATCTCTAGCAGAGTGTTGTGACTAAATCCTTGTATTGGGTAAGTATTAAATTTTTTAAGGTATAAGAACTTCAAACGCCTTCTCTGAATCTGCTCTAGAAGATGTATCTGATAGATGTACATAGGTGACCAGACCAAGAACGCATACTCCAGTCGAGACCGAACAAAAGCGAAATAAAGACGAAGAATGGCTGTTATAGAAGAAAATGATCGTGTAACACGTATAATGAATCCTAACATACTCAACGCTGATGTACAAATACTAGATATATGCTCCATAGAGGTCAGTCTTAACTCGAAGACGACGCCCAAGTCTCTCATAGAGGTAAAGGAGATCCAGCCAAGTGATAGGTATATATAATTGGGGTCGTCTTACAAGTGTAGGTGACAATTTCGCGTTTATTTACATTAACTGTTAGTTTGTTGTTGATACACTATGTGTGGAATATATTAAGTTGGCTTTGCAAATAATTGCAATCTTGAGAATTATTAATTGTTGCATATAATTTTAAGTCATCTGCGTATAACACCTTTGGACAGTTCAGTTGATAACACAAATCGTTTATATATATGAGGAACAGAAGTGGACCCAAGTTACTCCCCTGAGTAACTCCAGAGGTCGGCCTGAAGTAATTAGACTCAAATCCTATGTATGTCACAAATTGCTTTCTATCAAGAAGATACGATTGGAATAAAGACAAAGGAGAAGACGAAAATCCAATATTGTCCAATTTATTAATAAGCAGGGTGTGGTCGATTCGATCAAAAACTTTTGTTAGGTCAGTATACACAACATCTATCTGCCTTCCAGCATCAATACTATCAGATAGGTATTGAGTAATTGTAACAATATTAGTTACTGTAGATCGTTGAGAAACGAAACCGTGTTGGTCATTTGAAATCCAGGGTCTAACTTGAGCATAAATATACTTGTACAAACATTTCCCAAAAACTTTGATCAAAATTATTTAATAACGCTACGGGACGATAATTGGAAATAATACACTTCTCACCATTTTTAAAAACAGGCACCAATTTGGCAATCTTCCACACAGATGGGAAGGTGGATGTTTTGAGAGCATGACTGAACAAGTAGCAAAGAGGAAAAGCAAATATATTTGCACAATCCCTAACAAAAGAGGCTGGAATGTCATCACTACCCACCGTGCAATTATCCTTTGAGGATTTCATAGCATACACCACATCCATTTCAGTTACTGAAACTCAGCCATAGTAGCGCACGGAATAATTGGAGCAATAGGCGTCGAAGTTAATGAAGAAAGGTAGACCGATTGGAAAACTCCCGCAAGGCGCTCACTATGGAAGGTGGATCGTTATACGTGTTGCCGTAATCGTCCTCCAGACTTTTAGCAATATCTCCCCCATTGGTTGATTGGTTGAAATGGAGAATTCAGCGTTCTGAATAAAATTTTTGTATAACCGCCTAGAATCTATTTTCAGCATGCTTCTCATATCCTTGAGAGCATTTAAATCGCTTAAGGATGCTATTCTTTTATACATCAATCGATAATGATTTTTGAGTTTAATGTTGTTAATGTGGTCACACGTGAACCAGAGATGATAATTAATATGCGCACTGGTTTTTACGGGGACAAACATATCTAAGTATTTATGGATTTCAGCATAAAATGCAGAACAGGCGTCATCTATACTAGTATAATTGTAAATAAAATTCCAATCTGTAGTTAATAAAAAATCATACAAATTAATAAAGTCTGCTCGCTTAAAATTGTACACTCTTTTGTCTTTATTACCACACATATTGTTAAATCGTGAACATGGAATTGATAGGTACAGTGCTAGAACAGGGTGATCATTGTCCTTGGCCACCAGTGAAAACATCTCTCTATCAATAGAAACAGTGTGAACATTGGTAACAGCTAAGTCTAATATTCTACCCCCAGCATTTGTTACTGAACTAAGTTAACGTCCTTATAGCTACTGAATACGAAACTATTTATTTTTCTAAATCGAATCCGTCTTATTGGTAATATAATTATTAGAGATAAAGCGAAATAAGAGTCATTTATGTTTTAAGATACAACCCAGAGCTAGGTAAGTTGTTACTCATTACTGTTATAACAATCCTCGTTCACATTTATTTCAGACAAAATTCCGCTTCTCTTTGTACGTCTAGGTTATTTCCATTTATGCCCTTATTTTCCTAACAACCATTATGTACAAATTTGAAATCCAACTGAATTTTTGGTAGGACTAGATTTAACCAACGTAACGTACCTCTCAGACATGGCACACATCAATCTTAGCACGCAGGATACTTACACAATGCATAAATCTTTCACGACTTGATCAAGTAGCGTGGACAGTCTAATTAGTAAGCAAATTTAACAGCTAATAATTCATATGTAACAATGTGTTTGCAGAAAATGGAGATGCTAAAGCTATAGTAATAATGGAGCTGATTAATTAGATATATGATATGATACTCCTGAATGTTATTATAACATTGATAAATATTTTATTTTATACTTGTAATGCTCATTCTTACGTAAGGTGATTAAGAAAATGTTTACTAACAATTGGACATAATTTTCACACAGGTACTTTTGCAGTATAGCATGCAATTAATTAATGTTAATGTTTTCAAATGTTTCACAACAAGACTTTGTTTAACATTTCATTCAGCATCTTTCTTGTTTTACTTTGGAGAAGTTATTACGGAGTAAATAATTATTTACAAAACTAAGAGAAATAGTAAGTGTCGTCAAGCAAAAGTATATTTTAAAAAACATTCAACATTTCAGCATTCCTTGTGAGAGTATTGCTAACATTACTTCTATATAAAGTTATTTCATTATATAGTGTATCAATCAAAGCAATGTAAGTTACCGTCTAAGGCTTGTCATTTAATTCATGAGCAAGGTTTAAGAATTGTTTTAACAAAATAAATAATAAAAGGCATACCCAAATTTCATTTATTAACTAAACCCACAGAAAGAAGTGCGTACCCATTCGCGACGATGATATAATTCAAAAGTGGTCGGACATACCCAAAACCGGCATTCATACGCGCATGGTTAGTATGTGTATGAATGCCGGATTAGATTGATTATGGCGAATCGACGGCATTCTGTGTTATGTTCAAGGAGTGTTAATAGATTTCTTAACCGATTTCAGACATTAAATTACACTGGCACTATTATTAAATGTATTGTTCACGTCACCATTCCGCCCTACAATATTTTTGTGTGTGCAAGATAACAGATCGTTTAAACCGGTTAACACCGATTAAATGCGCAATGTGATGTACTGTATTATAAACCTCTGTTAAGTGTGTGCTTCATTCCACAAAATATTGTAAACAATGAAGAATTTGCAAAGTTTTGGGGGAAGTACGTTCCAGCATGGAGATTAAAACGTCATTTACAGTATAATTCTTATCGGGTGAAAACACGAATTGAATAAAGACAGAATTTGATACACATCTAAAGGAATGCCTAGAGAATAACACCAAAGATAAAGAGAGCTGTTAAATACAGCTTTCCTCATGGTTTTGGTGAAATCATTCACGAGGAATACAATGTGAAGAGAGTTAAAAGATAAAAAATATGGCTGACGGTAGATGAAACAACGGATGCAAGAAAGAATTGTGTTTTAAAGATGTTAGGGCGCTATCGAAAATATCTTTGGAAAATTCAATACATCGACAACCGAACTTGTAATATTGGTTATAGATGGGGGTTCGAACATAGTTAAAGCTGGGAAGTTACTAAAACAATCTTGTCCTCAATTACTTTATGTAACCTATTTTGCTCCATGCATCTTGTAGCAAAATGTATTAGAAAGGGTTTAACAGGCCTGGTCGGACATTCCCCAGCTACCACAACTCGTATTTACTAGATGGGGAAAGTGGCTTAAAGCTGTTTTGTATTATGATAATTTTTACACATTATTAAACCATGTATCTTAAATTTATATTCGTAATTTCAGTAAGCTAGAGGCTGGTTTCAGATACCGAAATCCATACTAGGGAGGAAATTATCGAAAATTATTCAATTCTTTTAGATACTATTTCCAAATTAGAGAACACCAAGCTGTCATTACATGCAGCTCTCAATATAGTAGATTACCTCAAAGCCTCGTTAGGAAATGTAACAGATAATTTAGGAAAATTAACAACTGATAGATTGTATACGATTATAAATAAGAATACCGATCTTTAAACTATACTGCGTATAGACAAGAGTTTAACTGAAAACCAAGGCTGCGAATATAATGCGAACGACCTTTTTAAATTCGCGATCGCCAGATCATTAAACGCACAACATTTCTCTTTCAAATACACCAACATATTTTCACCTCGCCGTTGGAATATGGCTAGGTCAGCTCTGGAAGGCATGCTAATGAGGCAATATTACAGAGAATTTTTGCGTCACTATACATGAACAAGACAATCAAAATAGTCGCAGGTATATCAGTAAACTCTACTCACACAAATTAATTAATTATTCGGAACGCAGCGCTTCGAGAGCAGGTGGACTCCCATTGTCAATCGTGTTACCGATTGCGTGCTCTCGAAACGCTGCGTTCGAATAATTAATTAATTTGTGTGAGTGGAGTTTACTGATATACCTGTGAATTATACAACCACACGGTCCTTGCAATCGTTATTAAAATAGTAAGTAATTACATTTACTATTTTTAATATCGATAGTAACCGAACCGTGCACTACTGTGAGAACACACATTTCTGCAGCTTTATTATTAACTGCCACCGAATAAGTTAAACAAGAGCTTATACGGAGGTTAGATCTGTGAACGGTAAACCATCAACGTACAACAGAAGTGACACACTCCACATTTCGAAGATTTAATAGGTGTAAGTAAGAAGCTTATGCTTCCACTAAATATCATAGACAGACTAATAGATTATTGCATTATGATACATTGTTTGGCGGTATGGTGGGCGACTGCCTCTTTTCTTATATCATCTACTCCATAGAATTACGTGTGCGTATATGTATCTAGCGCATAGAGAAACCAACTGCTTAGCAGAAACATATTAGTATAATAAAAGACACACCATGTACTATTTCATTGATTTTATTTTTATTTTATATCTATCCATTTCATCACCCTTGCCCATATACGTATGTATAAATACAGCAAGCTGGAAGTAAGGCTGTGCACTCAATACTTACATCTTCGTTGTCCTTCTTTGTTTCATCTATTAGCCCTTATAAGAGCTTACTTACCATGAAATGACAGAAAGTTGTAAGGGTTGTTATCCAAACGATTGATTTACTTCATGTACATCGCAGACGAAGTTTTCAGGATTAACTCAGGCAGAAGGTTATAATTAGAAACCAACGTAAACTCGATCATTTTCATCAGAAGGTATTATATGACACAATCTTAGTCTATACAATTTTCCATTCACGCCTGTCAGATTCATTAGGTGGTAGGAATTTTTCAAGATCTTCCTCATATTTCGAAGTCACGTAAAAAATTATTTGTTGTATACGAGACTTGTCGGGAAAGTAAATACCGTTTTAGAAAGAAACTAATGAAAAGATTTTATTCAAAATTAAATTTACTTCTACATGAAAGAGTATTTCTTAAATTATTTTTCTATTTAGTTGCCACCAGACATTTGTGATAGCGAAAAAGCAATTTTTCTATACCCTCTTCATAGAAAGATGCTGGCAGTAACGATCCGTGACAACCCCATGCAAAATAGTTTTTCAAATTTGTGGAAATCCATTACTAAGTATTCTTATTGTGAACCAACTGTTTTCATGAATTTTCTCATGAACTTTCAACTAAACCATCATTGACAACAGAAGGTCTCCCACTACGTGCTTCGTCGTGAACATTGGCTCATCCATCATTGAATTGACTAACCTGCTTTCTCACCATTCCATATGTCACTACATTTTCACCATAAATCTATATAAGTTGACGTTGAACTTCGGCTGCCTTAATATTCCTTGGGCTCAAAAACCGTATTACTGAACATAGTTCACAGCCGGCGGGCTCAGAAATTGTCTTAAACATTTTAATCGATCACAAATGTAAACACAAAGCAATCCGACTGTAATGAGGTCAACAAAAATACTGTGAATCAGTGTGCATGCGCGAAACTATGACAATAGAGCTGCAGTGGCGGTAGGACGAAACGATATTAGTCTCTTGACGAACCTCATATATACAATTCTTTAGATATTGTCTTATATCTGTAGTTACTGTCAATATTAAAAATAATTAATGTAATTACTTACTACTTTAGTTTGATTGTGCTGTTGATGCAGGCTTTGTTGATGTGGAACCTACATCAACAACACAATCAAAATAAAATAGTACGTAGTTACATACATTACTTTTAATATTGATAGTAACAGAACCGCATGCATCTCTACATTCATGACAAAGTTTTTCTTTCACCATATAATTTTTGAATAGTTTGAATATAATAATATTTTGTATAAGTTAGCATAGCCTCTGTTTTTGAATTTCCAGTCTTATGTACAGGTTGGTACAATAACTTTCTTTTCCAAATTTTACTATTTTGTTTCCCACTTACCTCCAGTGCAAATGCTTAATTACACCTCCGTTTAGTTCTCCTGGGAATTACACTAAATTCAGAATTTGAAATTTTCATTTCCATAATTTTCATAAATAAGTGGTAACATTACCATTGTTTTAATATAAGAAACATTTCTCAGCGTTTTTATAACATACTTAAGAAAAGAGGTAATTGCATGTCTACACAATATGCAGGTTCCGAAGAATATGGTTGGACTAAAATATAACTGGGACGTCACTGATATTTTCCACCATCAAGTAATAAATAATTATCAGTTAGTCCTTAATATCTACATATTCACACAAATGCAACTTCGAAACACGGTAAAACTGGTTAAACCTGTACAAAATGTGGTAAGTGATTTATTTAGCATACAGTCAGCTAGGTAAGGTAGATAATAATTCTCTTAGTTTACGATCGAATTACACCCTTATTATTTCTTGCAACTGAATCCGTTTAAAACAATTCTGTTCCTCTTTTTATCTACTTCTTTTTCATCTAAATTTGCTTATCTCGTAGCACTAGCGAAGTGTTTCGTATTTCGGTTTGATTAGTTAGTTTATATTCGATTGCAATATTATATTCGCATCGTTCATGCAAGTAATTAATTATACTTCTTCAATTAGTACAGTAACTTTTCTTAATTTTTTATAATAACTAACTTTTCCATCTAAAAACAAATGCAATAATTTTACAAAACTGTTTCGATATAGCAGAGCTCTATCACTAAAAAGTATTACGGCCAGGTTTTTGCAAGAAACATGTATGAATTCTGGGATAGTAAGTACAGTCATTAAATTTTGATGTATTAACTTAAACTTACATTTAGCAACATCACTTATAAATATAATTCACGTCGATATAAGAAAATTTCCTAATAGACGTTCCTAAATTATCCCTTTCCTTCCAGAACCCGGCGATAAGTCGTTACGATTGTCCTATAATCCAAACAATATAAAATAAGAATAAATAAAATCAAAATGTTCGAAGTTGCTTCGCAGTACATATAAAGTCATAATTAAAAGTTAAATAGGTTTCCCCGAAGTTGAGTGGAACAGTGAACTTTAGCTGAAAGTTTGCTCCCCCCAAATCGAGACTACGACCCGTTTCCAGGAGAGTTTCGTTGCGGCCTTTTCAATTTCGTTACATTATTCAGCTTGCTAATTAAGCGAGCTTTGATGCGAAATTTTTCATGTATATTTTTGCCTCTGCATCTTCTACATCTTGATGTTATTAGCCAGATATTTTATCATGACAAACAATAATTTTCAAAACGTCCAACATTTAAGGGAATTGAAATGCGTAATATGGCAGGCAGTGACGAATTGGTATCCTAAATAACACGAACAAAAACGAGTTAATTTAAAATATCCTCTCGTTAGTAGTAAGATACAAGTACAGAAATAACAGACCTGTATTTCCTTTAATAATTGCATATGGTTTTACGTATGTCGAAAAGAATTACAACAATTTGGTTATTTTTCCGTTTAATAAGTAGCACAAGAAAAAATCCCTCATAACAATTTCAATCATGTTTGCTTGCTGCGACTAATAAAAGCGTGGAATGTGGTATAATGTGCTAATATAAATATGCAAATAAAAACAAAAAATAGGTATTGCAGATTGAATGTTTATTTTGAAATGTACAATGAATAATAGGAAAGAACAACAGATGTGCCGTTATACTGTTATAACAGAGGATTATTATACCTATATTAGTCGCAGAGAATTGATCCCATTGTATACTCATACAATATACCAGGTAGAGGTACATTTTCCGCGTTTCCAAAACGTGTACTTTTACGTTTATACAATATTTCAAAACTGCCATAAATTCGTTTTATACAAGTTAAGGTAACGAAAATACTAAAATGTTTTTCGTTAGGTAATGTTTACATGTTGAGCGAACTTGTCCAACGAAGCAGTGTGAAAAGTAACTTCTTCCGCAATGTTGTACAATCTTTCAGAATCAACACAAAGGCAACATCTTTTCTAAATATAGCTTTAATGCCATCTACAACTGTTGAATAAACGTACATACATGCGTGTATATTACAAAAGTAAATAGTGTTTCAAGATATAGTGCGGAATGCAAGCTTTTACAGTAAAACGAACACATGCAACAACACTTAAACTTCAGAATATTCTTAATCTGACGCAGACACTTTGAAGGTACATACCTCAAATTATCGCAGCAAATAAGTAATTGCGCACTATAAATTGAAACGGACTATATACACAAGCACCTGCACTCGCTGCATATTGAAATCTTTTAGAATCAAAGTGAAATATCTTTAAATATAACCAACCTCAACGTCATCTGTAAAAGTCAAAATCATTTCGACTCAACATGAAGCAATGTTATATATAAACTTTTTTGTTCCTCGCAGACGTTTAAAAAACATACGATGAAACATTCATGTCTCATACAACGTGTTGCAGCGCAAGAATGCTGCGCATTTCTTGCTGAAATAGACTTTACTACAATATTGGTTAAATTTTAGATATATGGAGCTAATTTTCTTTATTGTAATTTAAATGAACCATAATAAAATAACATAAGATTCATCACAACAACATAATAAATTCTGTAATTCTATAGCCATTTGCAAGCTAAAAAAAAGTTTAAGCAATTCCTTAACAATTAATTAACAATTCCTGGTTATTACAAACATCGAATTTAGTTGGATTAGATATTTGTAAAATGTTTAATGAATAAAAATTTCACGGTTCGCGGTAGGATTTGAAACTACAAAAAGCTCCAGTTCGCTAGAACGGTGTGTATGCGTTCACACCACAAACATCGGGTAAACAAATCCTCATTTAAATCGCCATGTAAGTTATTAAATTTCAATTGGCAAATTTTAATGCGTAGATGTAATAGTGGCTGCAGATATACCCCTGATATCTAAACAGTCACGTCAAGATATTCTAATAATTTAATTGATAATGCAACTTGCCATTAATATTAAATTTCGTGTCTGTATATGGCGATTTAAATAGGGATTTGTTCAGACGGCCTCCATCGTGTAAATGAATACACACCGGTCTAACGAACTGGAGCTGCAGGTTCAAATCCCACCGGGAACCGCCAAATTGTTATGTATTAAAAATTTCACAAAAATATATTTCAATTAAATTCAACGTTGCTAATAACAAGGAAATTGAATTATCATTGAGAAACCAACGGAAGTTATTCTAATAATTTAATTGAAAGTTTAAACGATTATGTTGGCAGCATGTAAATATCATTCTGTATTAGCGACATCTACAGAACACAATATTAAGATGCAGTTAACTACATCAAGTGAATATAAAACATAAATCCTATTTCTTAGAGTGATAAAAAGCGTTAAATTTAGATTGTGTTGGTTTACTGAGTCTTTTGACTACTTTGTCATACTTTATTTCGATTCCTATGGACAACTTAACACTGTAATGTTGCTTTTTGGGATAATTTACATCGTAGGCTGAGAGTATCATCTAAATCAACAAAAACTAAACGTTTATTTACAACGTTGTAGTAATTGAACAAAATAACGTTACATTTAGACATATACACCACTGTCAAATATATTATACAAATCAATATCAGTTGTCAGCTCAAAATTTGTACACATTTGTTCACATAACGTTGGTATAAATGTATGAAACAGCGTCAACTTGAGTTGATCGACAACCTCCGGAAGAAGAAGTTTTCATCGAAACGTCAAGAAACAACGCCGAATTACAATATTGACCAACATGATACGCCGGACAACAGCCAAGAATGTAAACCAATATATATATATATATGTGTGTGTGTGTGTGCATGTGTGTGTATACTACTTTTTCGAACTTCACTCGGATTTTGAACCCATGGGTGAAGTATTGGAGCGCAGTCTGACACTTCAATTAACAAAGGAATATCACGAATACGAAACATTTATCGGCAGTTTAATTCCACTTCCGCTATTACCGGATACAACGCCAACTTTCTTCCCTTAAACAAAACACCTTGTACATTTTGCGCTTAATATCTAGCCTCTTTTTTGTTTGTTTGTTATATGAAGCAAGAGAAATAATTAAATTATCATAAATACTAGGAAAACTAATGCTGCATTCCAATTTTAACAAGCATTCGCATACGTCTTCATAAATATGTACCTACATAGTATTACAATCTACGTGCACGAAGATAATTTCGTTTTATGTCGAAAGAAATCCAGGTCCTAATCTCGCATCCAGAACCAGATATCTCGCATGCAATGAATACTATGCGAATCTTCAGACATATATACAGGAAATATGGTAGATTAAAGTGTGAACTGCTGAAGTATTCCGCCGGGAAATGAAATAATTTCTAACACTGGAAAGAATATGGACGTCAATGTAGATACATACATGTTATTAGCACTCTGTTGCCGTTGTTACACGTTTCTGTGATATATGTATTGCTTAATTATTTATAAGGGATAGACTTACTTTAATTTTTCTTTAGTATGGTGTTACAATAATGGGTATTTCAGTACGTACCCAAACGATGAATAAAGGGTCTCCGAAAAATACCTTGTGGCTAAATATGTGAAGCTATAATAAAGTAACTGTGATAACAGTTAAGTTTAATGTGTGCTATGCTTTTTTAGTAGATTGCTTCACATATTTTCTATTTCTGAATTTTTTTATAAGCTGGTGCTTTGAAAAAATATTACACATAATACTAAAATTTATACAGGCTGACCAAAGAGGTATAAAAGTTTAATTAATTTCAACAATAGTCTGCCTTATTCCAATTGTTGCTTATTTTTGTATTTTTTTGTTATAAAAACAAATATCATTATTAGAACATAGACAAAAATAAAATCAGATTCTTTTACACTTAACTCTCAAAGAATGTTAAATGTTGCAAATAGAAATATGTGGATTATTTATTAACGACCAGCCAGGGCTAAAGATACCTTCAGTCAATAGTATTTACGCTACAACGAATTTAGAAATAGAGTTGGCTATGAAATAAAAGAAGAAATAATAGATATACCAGATAATATCAAAGAAAAATCAATTAATTTTTGAATTTAATTGTTGAAAATGAACTGTTTCCGGATGTTACGTTTTTTGTTTCTCAATTTTGTAAATCTCATATCAAAGTCAAAATAAAATTTCCCGTTAATTTATATTATTTCTTGATAATGACTTTATTTACTTAAAAAATCAACATGTCTTAAAACTTTCATTGAAAATCATTTTACTACCGTATTTTACATAAAGTTCTCTATGTTTTACCCCTAAGCATAATAGTGGAAACTCTAAAATTATGTAGGATGTTCTACTTAAAGAAAAGGTTGATAACATTATTATTCAATTATGAATTATGAAGGCATGTAATTACCGTTTTTATATAAAAAGTACAAGCACAATTTTCTAATTTATTTTTGCATGAAAACCTGGACCTTGATCAGCTTTCCAACATAATCTACACCTATATTAAGGCAATCATATAGCACCAACAGCTTTTGAATTCCATACTCGTAGAAATCGACCTCCTCATTTGCTAACCACTCCAGCACAGCTATTTTCACCATTGGAGGGTAACCGGCAAGGTGCTTCTTTAAGCATTAGCTGAATTTATGAAATGTTAACCAAATTTGTCTTATTAAACTTATATTAAAATACTTAACTAATTTTATTAACTAATTCAAACAACTGGTATTATTACAATGAAGTATCGTTACGCAGTAATATAGCTAACAAGTTTTATAAGCCGTTCTTCTGTACAAGCGTATTTCTTACAGCAGCATTTAAAACTTTAGAGAATTCGTCAATTCAAGTCACGTCCTAAATTGTATTGTACTGTTCCTTGTATTTCTCATTGCTCTTTTCATTGTTCCACGTGTAATCTACATTTTATGTGTTGTATATTCAACACCATTGGCAGCAAATAAATTGACAAAGTAGTCGTTCAAGTTTCCTAAAGGATTCAACGTTCAGTATCATAGAATTGAAAATTAATATAGATGGCGATACATCACGGTTGAAATTTCATAATCAAATCATGTTAGTCTAACCGTAAGTATTGCTACTGACACTTTAAAAAAAACTGTCTTCGATATCGATACACTAAATACTGTATTCCCTGCTTATAGCCACTGCCACTTGATTAATGATTTTTGTAACGAGTTGTTAATGTAATGCACTATAATTTATAGCTAATTAAAGAAAATAACGAATCCAATAGACCTAATATATTTTACAATTAACTGATTTTAACAATTGCAGTACGATTTTACAAAATTTTCTTCCGTGATATTCTAAGTGTCTAATATTTTTTATCTTACTTTGTTATATATTCCATTCATTTTTAAAAACACTGTATTGGTGTGGTGTTTTGTTTTTATTTCTCGATGCAGTCTCCTCAAAGATCAATACACTCCTTCAAACGATGCTCCAATCTCTTCACACCTTCGGAAAAGTAGGATGTTCCGAGGTCTGCAAAATAGCCATCTATAGCGGCGATGACCTCCTCATTTGAGGCAAATCTCCTTCCTCCAAGGGATTCTTTTAGGTTTGGGAATAAGAAATAGTCGCTGGGAGCTACGTCCAGTGAATTTGAGAGATTAATTCATAGCGCAATTCATTCAATTTGGATACGACAATACGGGATGAATGAGCTGGTGCATTGTCGCAGTGGAAAAGCGCTTTTTTTCCGCTGCAAACGAGGCGGTTTCTCCTTCAATACTGCTTTGAATTGGGTCAATAAATCGCTGTAGTATTGCCCCGTGATCGTTCTTTCCTTCAGCAAATAGTCGATGAGGATCACATCTTGTGAATCTCGAGAATGGTCGCCATGACCTTTCCGGCCGATTGAACGATTTTTGCTTTCCTCAGAGCTGATTCGCCCCGAAAAGTTCACCGCTTCGACTATTCCTTGATCTCCGGTATGTAGTGGCGGATCCAAGTCTCATCCACGGTTACGAAACACATGAAGATATCCCTTGGATTGTGTTGGTTCCTGACCAGACACTCCTCCGGAACGGTCACCCGCGCCGAAAGTTTTTTATACCCATGCCTGTTGCCTCTCTTTCAGCTTCAATTGGCGATCGGCTAACATGACATCATAAATCTTGTTGACGATTTCATCGCCGGTAGCGGCTTTTGGGCGTCCACTGCGTGGTTCGTCACTTGTACTTTTGTGGCCACGCTTAAACTCGCTCACCCAGAAGCTGATGATCGAAAATGGTGGAGTACATCCGCTATGAACCTGTAGAAAAATATTTTGAATTATCGTGGCCATTTTTCCTGCCACCTGCACGAAATTCGATTTTGTCCATTTTTGAGAAACCGCCTGACTTACTACACAGAACGCACTCTTAAACAACAAGTATTGACAGTAGACGTCTGAAATGTTGACAGATGCCATAAAAAAGGTTGCCCTTGCCGACCAATGAATCCACTTCAACCTTCGTGCGCCATCACTCGCCGATTTCGGAAACATTTCAGGTCGTCGTCGTATAGATTCTAATACGTTACGTTAATTTCCAAGCACCGCATATCGTTTGTCTTGAGTTGTTTTGAGAAAATTATTTCTTCGCAAATACTCTTTTACTGAACTCTTTTTCACCAACAGTAATTTAAATCATTAAATTGTAATAACTGATCTGGAAAATAAAGCTTCTAAAAGTTTGGAGGAACATAAACAAACATAGATTTGAACAAATCAGTAATTACCTATTAGTAACTGGTCAGTATATTATAAACTATTTATGATTAAAATTAAGCATTCACTAAGATTACCGAGGTATTCGTCGTAGTAACAAATACTCACTAGAAGATAATAATGTGATTAATACAACATTAAGCAACCAAGGAGATACATGCATTGCAATTATAAAATCAGTAATATTACTTTATCAGCTGAGAAGTGTTAAGGTATTCCAAGCTTGTCATTAATAATAATACGATAAAATGTTGCAGTGCCTAATAATCTTAGATGTCTAATATTAAATCAATACAGATTCATCGCTGCCAGTAAACCACACTATAATTGGAATTTGAAACATTGAGATTAGATCGAAGAAGATGGGCAACTGCCTTTTGGAGCGACGAATTCAGATTCGAAGTTTTTAGTAATAAACGGTGAATTTTTATGCGAACGTCGAATAAGAAAAAGATTTGCCACAAGTTATCGTGTCATCAGTAAAGTACAGAGGGGGTTTAGTGATAGTATAGGATGTTTTTCTGTGAACACTGTTCGTAATATGGCAAGAATTCAAGGGATATTGAAAAGCACGATAATGACCCCAACCACTCCTTGAAGCTCTGCAACTATCATAATCATAATCACCGGACTTGCAATTCATATGAGGGTTCATTTAATATTGAAGTTATACATTAACAATGATCAATCAAACAAATTACACTAGGGTGACAAAATAAAATAGACACAAGGTAAAGCGGTATAAATATGTAAATAGTTAAATTCTAAGAACGAATTAAGAACTTTCTCTTGTCATTAGGGTAGGGGTAGATGTATAGGAAGAAATTCGTCATAGTTTAGTATCGTTACAACTATGCCTCGCTTACAAGGTTCGAGTGATATTAGCGACTTCACCCGAGGTCGCATCGTTGGCCAGAGTGAACGCGGCGCTTCGCAACGTGAAATAAGTAAATTTTTAAATATTCCGTTGCCCACAGTTAACCGTGTGATTACACAATTTAAACGCAAGGAAAAAACAATAGTGGAGCCGAGACCAGGTGGTGCCGGACCTTCTGAAAGAAGTAAGAAGGTGCTTGTGCGCGAAGTGTTAAGAGAACCGCGAAAAAGTACATCTGAGCTGGCGGCAACTTTACAGAAAAGTCAGCGCACCGTTCTGCGATACCTCCACAGTGTGGGGATGTATAAGAGAGTGGCAAAGAAAAAACCTCTCCCTACGGCGTTTCAAAAACGGCGCCGAATGGCTTGGGCAATCGAAATGCGAACGAAGCCCGAAGAGTTTTGGCGGTCTGTCATTTTTTTCAGACGAAAGCATATACTGCCAATTCAGTGATAGCGGTCGTACGTGGGTATGGAGACGACAAATTTTTGCATCAGACGGTGAAATACGGCGGTGAGAACATCATGGTGTGGGGCGCGATATGGTATGGTGGAAGATCGCAATTAGTAATCTGCAACGGAAATATAAATGCGGCAAAATATATCCAAATATTAACAGCAGGACTACTACCGATATTCGACAACGCTATTTTAGCTAAAGAAGACGCCAGTTTTATGGAGGATAGACCACCCTGCCACAAAGCAAGAACAACAACCTCATGGAAAGAGGAACAGGGGATTCGGATTTTACCATGGCCAGGCCAATCACCAGACATGAATCCGATAGAGAATGTTTGGCACATAATCCAGACAAATATGGCGAAACGACCCGAAAACCCAGCAATAAGGAAGAACTCGTGGCAGCTGTTACAGAAGAATGATTAAATATTCCAGAAGACACCATTAATCATTTAATAGATTCTATGCCACGACGACTCGCAGCACTTCACGCAAGTAAAGGTGGATCGACAAAATATTAGTCTAATTTAAAAATTTTAAAATATTTTGTATATATAACGAGAATAGAATCTTTTTTTTAATTAGTAGGTGTCTATTTTATTCTGTCACCCTAGTGTATATTACAATACACATGCCTGCAGGTGGTGGCTACTACACATTATTATTATTATTATCTCGGACCTAGCCATCGGCGCTTCTAGCCTGTGCAACCTAAGAGATCTGTTGTGATGATGTCTTTAATGTGGTTAGAATATGTAAAGGCCTTTAATAAACCGTAGTACTAGTCTAGCAGTTTTGTCTTATTTCAGAAGGTGTTAAATATTTCCTCTTGAAATATTTATGTCATGAGTTATGAATATATATATATATATATACATATATAATCCATAACATATATATATATTCTACAGTTTTTAGACGTTCCTGACAAAGATAGCAGAACTGACCTGTACAAATGCTATTTAGATAGTAGTGTCTTTGCTGTTCATGGTGAAGACGAAATGAGGCTTAAGTCTTTGGTGGCTCCACCACAGTGTGATATGATTTCGATGGTCTAATTACATTATGTTTTGTGTGCAAGTGCGTACCAGATTAAATAAACATATTCATTGTTGTATTGCGATGTTCTTTGTTAAGGATCGTTTTAGTGCATAGGTGCATAGATTTCTGCTTAAAATATTTTAGTTTGGAGTCCAATATGCATTTTTCTATACCAACGCCAGTTCTATGTTTCCAATATATTTCTCTAGGTGTTTGTATATTTCAACAGAACCACATCGACGTCAAAGATGAATATCGTATCCGTTGATCCATTTCTTTTATATCTATATGCTCTTATAAATATTGATTGTTAACAACATAAGTGTTTTCTTGAAAAAAAAGAACATTTTGCATACATTTTGTATTGTACAATCACAAAAGAAATAAATTCATGATGATGATTTCGAGATAAAAGGAAAACAACAAAAAGATAGAAACGCACTAATTGTCCCTACCGAATAAGGTATTCTCTCTTGCATTGGCTTTTGAGGTAATATAATTATGTTAAATTACCCGAAGCAAAATAAATTGTAACATTTAACTGCTGCTTGATATTATTAATAGCCACAATACAAGAACAAAGACTAAAGAAACTCTATCAGAAATATCTGTTTTTGCCATAGAAGAATACTCCTAGCAACAGGTTTTTAATAGTATTATGGAAAACTAATGTAGTTAATCGTATAACTGCTTTTCACATTTACGCCACAGTTAATTTCCCTTTCGAAACAAAGATCCTAAAGAAGAAGTAAATTTTATCGCAGAGGCAACTAATAGAGGGGTAATGTTACATTATTACGTTTAGAAAATTGAAAATCGATTACATTACGTTAAATACTAGAATAATATGACTACGATCTGGTTGTGTATATCATGCAAAGGACTTTTCATTGTTAATTTAATTACATTAAGTTTTATTAATTCCATACACCTCACCTTTTCTTTTTTCTCTTCACTAATTCCCAAACTCCTAATTATAATTATTAATATCTATTAATAATCTATTAATAATTATAATTACACATCTGTGTATGGTAATAACTAGAGACCGGATTACATGCAAAGTGCAAATACTTTATTTTATTTATTTATTATATTTTAGATCTATTTAACTGATTAAACGCTGATTAACGCTAATTATCTTTAATCAGTGTAATATATCTACATTAGACGTAAAATATAATAAATAAATAAACTAAAATATATGCACTTTGCATATAATACGGTCTCTAGTAATAACTGTTGTACGTTAAATACTCAAGCGTTTCTGTACTTTTTTCGCAGAAGATATTACAGCAATTGATGCAAAATTAATTACTGCTAAACAAAATTAACCTCTTTCTATTTTTTCATATAATAATAGGGTTTAATAACCACTATCAAGTAATAATAGATTTTCTATTTTAGAATACGAAACATTTTGATTTACTTCCAGGTAACTAACATCATTATACACAACAACATAACTGTTTGTGTATAATTACCCGACTAAATCATTTGATGAAATGGGATCACGACCAAAGAAATAATTATACGTAAGTTATTTCGACTATAAAGGAGCAACCGATACAATAGATCTACCTTCTCGGAATTATTAGCCAGAAGCGTTTACATAAATCTGTACGTGGATAGACGCTGATGATATTTTTAAGCAGGTGTTTAAGAGTTTATATGTACAAAGGTAAATTGTGTGGATATAGATTCAGTATTACTTCTTATAATCACACTTGCAATGAGAAAATATCAATATTTAAAAATAACGCGTAATGAAATTGAAGTTATGTTACAATAGTAAAAGAAAGTGCTAAAAAAAGAAAACATCTGAGTATGAAACATAGAATCTGCTTTTATTTTTGAGAACAAACAAGGCTCATATAAGCTTGTACACCTAATACCGCACATCTTAAACTATGGGTCACGATCCCAAATAAGGTCACAAAGCAAAACCTTGAGGCAGTAAAAATTAAGTTCAAACAATGGAATTATATGGTGGATTTATGCACAAATTTAATTTACGCCTTTAGATCTCTATTGTATTAATTACCTTTAATTCCGTCACTAAAATCAAGAAAATATCCACATTTCACTGTTTTGCACATATTCACATTATTTATATATTTATTTCTATGTTCCTTTTCATATTTAATGCCTGACGTCACCAAAAAATTATAGAATGGTGCCTGGATAATGTATTAGGAATATTAAATTATAATCGAGCTAACAAATTAGGATAATCTACATTACTTGATTTAAATATGAAGAATGCACCGTCTGTTACTTTCCTCAAAAATTAAGTTACCATTACAGCAAGCCAAAACCTCCTAAGATTTTAAAACTTAAAAAATTCAGTCTTACTGTCAAATACAAAACGTTATAAATTCCACACCCCTAAAATATAAGTTAAATGTTTTTTCAACCTCCGATAACTCTTAAGAAAAGACAAGTGTAAATAACAACATGAATTTATTACCAAGAGCTATACACAAACTTGTTCTTATGAACAATCTACAGCGGGCTGTGGATCATGTATTGCAATGAATGATGGCAGCTGCAAATCAAATAAATCAAGTGTGCAGCCGTTAGATCTACACGGAAGAGAAATTTGCCGATTAAGATGTTTATTAATAATGCTTGTCAACCACCAGATATTTGTAAGTAACCTCGTAAACTCACATGCTGCTAGAAGAAAATTACATCACATGGGCGAACCGCTTAATGCTTCTTTACACAAAGACTAGTGCAGAAACCAAGCTGCTAAGTTACAAGTGTCTGATATCTATACAGTTCTACCGCTGGTAGACATCTCTGAAAGCTGAAGGCAATATAATATAGGCTTCTAAGATTGTTAGTTAGAGCTCCGTAATTGGTAAGCAATCTTGAGGTGTTAGTTTTCTCATGTAATCTAACAGATTACATTAGAAAAGCGGTATGATAAGCGGGCTTACAAATCTGAAAATCCATTAGTTAGGAATGTTATTGACACGCAAAACCATTTATCGACCAGATTAAAGATTACTAGAATCTGGTAGACATCAAGATCGATCTAACGTCGTCGTGACTATCAATACATTAAAAAGTCTCATTTCAATTATTCAATCATTTCAATACTTTAGTAGCGCATCTGTGTGGGCACCAGCATAACTCGATAAGGGAATTTAAATGCCCTTGGCCTAACTCTGGTATTAGGTTGATATTGATATTTAATTATTACATGTGTTTTGCTGTTTGTCTTCTTCTAGTTTTGAATTTGTTGGGCCCTATGTAGGTATTAAAAGTGATTTGAACTCACATTCAGTCCCTTGGTGTAGTGACAGAACGTTCCATCGGTTACGGAGACGTCGTGGGTTTAAATTCTTGATCGATACCTTTTTCGGAATTTTAAAACGTTGGTTAAATAGAAGAAAACCGTAATCTTATCATTACAAACTCCAACCAGAGCCTAATATATATATACTAATATATTAACATGTTTTTTTCCTTTTTCTCGGATTCTCCGCCTTTGTAGACTGTCCTGTGTAGGATGGATTGGCACACACGCAACACCTTCAAGAAAGAGATAGCTGCGATGCCACTGAAGCGTCTACGAGGTCCTATCCCTATCCAGAGCAGTCAACAAACGCGAAGAATCGGAGAGAAAGGAAACAACACATACTATACCCGCGAGAATCTCAAATACACCACATATATATACATATATATATATATATAGGGCTTCTTGTCAAAAGGTGAAAATATTCTTAATATTCTCTTTAAACCAAATACGACTTAATGCTACAATCTTAAAATAAAACTAAAAATTGTTTGTATATTGCACCTGCTGTAACATTAACCTCGAAACTCACAGACATACAAGGCGGTGAGTAGCTCACCTTCGATCGCTAGCCATACGAGAGTGGCCAGAAGATGGATATCATCGAAACGTCGACCTAGTCGAAACAGTCCATTTCGGGATATTTGTTTGAAGATCCACTGCGAGCTTTTCTTAAGGTGATGTTAATTACGTCCTTAACTTGCACTTTTTATCGAAAGTAACGCCCTGTTCTGTCCACACTTCATTAATAGAAGTAAAATGTGTACATATACAGTTGTTTATTAAAATACTACAAACTGAAATGCAAATTTAGAATGCGTTCAAGATACACAGGAACTGAAGAAGTTGCTCGTTATACATTTATTCTTATGAAATTAGACTCATAGAGATTTAAACTCAGTTTCTAAACAAACGCTTCACATCTATGAACGGCTAGCATGAATTTTTTGCCTGAAATACGTACAATTCTCGAATAACGAATTCATCAATACACAATAACGAAGAAATTCTTATGTAAATAATCCTACACCGCACCATTACTCATGTTAGTAACTTCCGTACTTCTTTTCAGTTACTTCTTGGAAACATTTCATATCGTTAAGTTGCCATGATATTGTAACACGTAAACAGATAGAATGGATAAAATGTCAATTTTACACGCGCACCGGCATTGAATATTGCTTGTATACGTATGCATGTATGTAACTTAATACATTACTTGATGTGTAATTGCTGTTAAATTAGATAAAATATGCGCTTTCGAGTCTATATTCTAATTTGTGTTAGAACCCAGTATAAAGCAGTAATTAGTGGCAGTATTTCAACAGCAATTTCAGTAATGCAGAGACGTTATTGACATTATGATTTATTTATCAAAAAATGAGGAGGAAAAGTGAAGAAATGTTGTCTTCATGAAATGGATCAATATTATAAACACTGCCATCAATTGGAGTAAAAGGATTGCGATACACTACCTATTATTTTAACTTTTAACCAAACTAATCAATTTTAAATCGTCACAGTGTAGTTACCTGCAAGATAACCAGCGAACAATATTTATCTACAAAAATTTAGATAAAATGTCAAATACGAGAGAGAGTTGGCTCGAGCACATGCAAAAGTGGTGTTTCGTGGAGAACACTTCGAAAAACAATTAAGTTTTTGAAAGCTATTCACTGTTTTATTCCAGCTCTATATGCAAAACTTAAACGATAACCCCCGTATTAGCGTACAACGAAGTGCTAACTTACTGATAGTACCTCTAAAATTTATATATTTTTTTAATATTTGTGTGATATATCGCGATTGAAAATTTGGTAAACAGCACATCATTTCCCTATTCCACCAGTACTATTTAATGTTGCGCATACATACCTCTTAGGTATAACAAAAATTGTGTATAGTACATAATATTTATTCCTTATTTAAAGATTATTCTAATAATAATATGAAATAATAAGTGAAATCGAGACCCGAAGACAAATTACTAATATGTACTGTAGATAATATTAGACGTAATTTTGATAGTTCCGTTATAAGTAAAATTTTAGTAAATACCTGCTGTGTTTGATTATTACCGCCACACTATTTTTATTGGCCGCCTTTTTTTTAATATTAATTTGAATTGTTTATTATGACAACGTGTTGTAGGGAATACATGTTAATGCATAAATGTTTTTAAAACTTGTAATGAGATTAACATCACAGCAACACACTAATACTGCTCAGTAACTTTCCCGTAACGAACGCGTTTGCTTCTTATTACTTTTTGGAAATACTAATGTGTCATAGATTCTAAAACATAATCCGCAATGTATTGTTGGTTCGGTAATCTCAAAGTAAGTAAATTAGAACGTAACAATATCTGCCTTCCTAAAAATCATAAATTATTGCGATCAACCCAAAAAATATATTTTGATATTCTAAAGATATGTTTTTTTTTAAATACAGAACAAATTATGTTGCTACCACAGAGTACCCTACGATAATGGTAATCATTATCATCTCAACGCCGTTATTACGTGTTCGTTCATCGGCAAACTTGAAACAAAAGCTAATATTTATAGCTGCTTTAACAACGTAGACGATTACGGCGGTCCCATTAATCAAGTTTTTACGCAATGAACTTTTTTAAAAACGGTGCTTTTTCTTTCTTCTTTCCTTTCGTTACCTATTCTCCACCGTATTTACTAACGCAAGAATATCTTCAATATTAAAAATATAAAGTGATTATGAAATTATACATGTATCTACTGTAACACATTGTTAGCTCGTAAACTCTGTTTCATAACGAAGATAGAGTGTCTCTTTGGAAACTGCAACTGATACAAGAATAAAAAAAATATATAAATTTGACATTTTTTGTATAAACTTACTTTATTGTATAGCAATTACGGAAATTTATAATGGTGAAAAACTATTCTATTTGGTTCTCTAATAGAACTAAGCCATTACTACAAAAACATATAACATGAGTTCGAATAAATTTTATCTAGAAGTGGTCTTTAAAACTATAATTATGCCTTAGCTTGTTACTGAAACTCTTAATACGAATTTTGTTTGATATAAGCTATTTGAATGACATGATGGAAATTTTTAACTGATTGAAATATGTTTATTTGTAATAAACAAGTTAGATTTTATAAACATTGTTGAAAGTGGCCTCCATCTTGTTCGAGACATTATTCACGTCTTCTTCTACTAGAAGAGAAAACGTTTTGTAGGATTCTGTCGTCAATTTCAACAAGTTCCTGTCAACTATGCATCTGAATGAATACTTTGTCAAATTGACAACAAATGCAACTGAAAAGGTTATGACAAAACTTTTTATTGGGGTGGACCATTAGAGGTAAAATTTATTTGAACTCCTTTTATATTTGTTTTGAAATACATTGATATGCACTTTGTCTATTTTCAGTTTTTACCTTCGTCATTGATTTTTATCCGCATGGAACAAATCGATACTTCTATGTCAAATTAAATATCGTATAGACAGTTAATTTGAAAGTAAATAATAATATATAATGTATTGCACCCCAAATTATTTTATTTTAACAAAATGAATTATCCTTTGATTTATTAATGTTTTACAGCAACTATTTAATGAAAAATATATTTATTTGAACATATAACCTAAAATAGGTTAGGTATTTTAAATAACAAATATGGACCAATATGTGAAGTGACGATTGCAAGGACTGTGTGGATGTACAATTCACAGGTATAGCAGTAAACTCCACTCACACAAATTATTTATTTATGCGGAACGCAGCGTTTCGGGAGCCAACGTGCTCCCGAAACGCTGCGTTCCGCATAATTAATTAATTTGTGTGAGTGGAGTTTACTGCTATACCTGTGAATCAATATGTGAAGGATTAAAGTAGATTTAGGTCAAATTTCTATTTTTAATAAATGACACTTGGTGTGTATGCTTATATTCCAATTAAATTATGTAACCGCTGCCTCCACTTCCTATGTAGCTAACAATCATTCTCATTAATAAAACAACGTACATCATGTTCATTATTTAATGATATTTTAAGGTATCAAGTGAACATATGTATTTCTCTCATTCCTTCAAAATAATATAAATATATGTAGATTAACATTTTTTTGAATGTTATGAATTTTAGTCGGAAAACAAATGGATTATTCAAATTTACGTCTTACAAAAATAATTCTTCGAATTTAACCATTTTCTGTAATGTAGTTGCTGGTTGTTTCTAATTACTATAAACATACCATTTTATTTCAATAAATTGTATACTCAGATGACATTCTCAAAAAAGAAAATGAGAATTTCGTTAAACCGATATTCGTTGGATGAAGATTTCGCTGTCGATATAAACTGTTATCTAACACTTCCTAATTTTCTCGGTACGTAAAACCAATAACACTGAAATAAACTAATTCTTAAATATGTAAATATAGCGATAGTCAATAAACTCAGTCTAAAGCGGGAAGCTTGGGATAGAAAGACCCAGATATTCCCTGTTTGACTTCCACTACCCAGATATCTTTTCAGCTGAAGTATCTCATCAATGAAAAAGTTATACTGACAGAGAGAAAAATTAGGACACTAAGGAACTTATTACAGCTGTTCTACGTATTTCCTGTTCGATATGAAATACACCCGAAGATTGATCCGGTTATCAGAAACATTCTACTTTAATTCAATCTACTCCCACTGTGATTTAGAGGTCCACTTCATTAAGTTTTATTTCGCTCTAACTCGAACGTAGTTCGTAGTTGCATTATAAATTTGTACTAGGAAATTACGACCAGAAGGTTTGATCTACTGCGCTTACGAGATTTATTTCAAGATCTGGATGAAGTCTTCTTGTACTCGCCTGCTTGTTAAGAAACGCGGTCATCGGCGTATATATAGATCCTGTAATTTAATTTAATTTGTGCGGATGCTTTCGAAGTTAAGACTTCAGCGTGTATACGCAGATGTCTACAGCGGCTTAACAATACGTAGTAGTTGCAGTGTAAAGAGGAGAAATTTATGCACCGAGTCTCTGATGAGTTTAGATAACCTCAGAATATATTGTTCGCACACTTTCTTATTACCGTATTCTTTCTGGTAATGTGTATGTCAATGTTTGATTATCGGTTACCAGTTCATATTGTATGATTTGGTATACGGTCACATACGAATTTCTACGCGACTTTCAAAACCACAACACAAACTATACTCCGTACAAAATACCAAACAAATAACATCCTTTAGCACCTTCTTATTTGAAATGTTCCAAGCGTCTGGGATTCTTTACAATCTTTAAATATTCGCAAAGAAAAAAAATTAGAAGCTGTGAGATCTGGGAAATTCTGTAACAACCTCACTTTTTTATTTTTCTAAATCTATCAGTTCAGACAATATCTTAAAATATCTGTGGGCACGTACAACTACTGACATGCATTAAATCGGAAATATAATGCATCAGTTACCATAATATCCCAGTTATCAAGCCGGATCTAACATCCATCTAACTTAGACGCGTAAGCGGATTATCAAGCCATTTATGCATCTAGTCATCTGGTGTTCACCTTTATGTAGGTTTTGCGCTTGGAGTGAGTAAATATTCACAGATTCTGTCTTAATCTTTTTACTGATTTACACTTTTCCTGATTTGGACTTTTTATTTGACATTTAGGGTTAAAATATTAGTTGGTATTTGTTCCGAACTCTGTTCTTGCTGAGATCCGGCAGCTTTTGCTATATATTTATCGCTTATTCTTTTTGTTCCGGACATAGGTTGGATACTTTTCGTGATATTGTGTCGCTGGTATTTAGATTGGTGTTGGTTAGGTTTTGGACGTGGATTTGTGGGCTGTGAGTTCATTGATTGGATTTCTTTTCGGTATCAGTACTCTATTACCTCCCCAATGGAAGGATTTTGTCATTTATTTTAATTTTCAATCCAATCGGGTGATCTTTGCGAACTTAGGTTCGCTCTTGAACAGGACTAGGGTTGGTCTATTTATTGCTTAAGCTAGCGTCTACTTCACCGCGATAAAATAGACACACCCTTCATTACTGGTTTGACTTTAAGTCAACATTTAGTTCTTTTTCTTCCTCCTTCTTCTTGCTTTAGTTTGTATCTGTTCAGTTTCGGTTTCAGTTCCTTTTGGTCTTTATCGAAATTTACGATGTAAATTTCTTTGTAAATAAAAAGAGAGTTGTTACGTGCACAAATTTAACTTGTTACTTTTCTTTTTCACAACGCTATATACTCGACTTTAAGCGTTGCGAATCGTTTCACTTGTTTGCGCTTCTTCAAATTCTGTTAGGGTCGAGCACATATGTTGCACGCTCTCTCTTTTCTTGGCTGTGATACGAGTTAGAAGTCTCGAGGTGATTAGAATTTTAGTAAATTCTACCCGTTGATTAGGGGATCTGAGTACGTAATTCGTTGAAATTTTGAGCTTTTCTGTTGGATTTGGATCTCTCCCAAATTATTTACTAATACATTTAAAATCTATTTATTTGACCCCGAAACTCTGACAGGTACGTCCTTTTTTTGTTGCTTTCTTTTATTTCATATTCGTTCATTTTATATTTGTAGGATTTTTCTTATTGCTTGGATAAATTACTAATATTCTCACACAAAGCTTTTAAGAGTAGAGGATTTTTATCAGAAGTACCTAGAGACAATTTCCCCCGGAAAATTCTAACTTTCCTTTAAGAATAACTTCCTGACTAGCAGTCGCTATCTTAGCCAATAGCCAGTCAGCATGGTCAAAATCAACTACAACGGATACTTCTACCAAGTAATTTAATTGAACTCTGTAAATGGATATTACTAAATTCCTTTTTTTTCTCGTAATTGTTCTTTTTTCTTCTTTTGAGAATAATTTATTATTAAAGTTTTCTCTTTGAAGTTGTCTATTTTTTTAGTAGTCTTAAAACTTTGGTTGTTGCATATTAAAGTATTAACTTAACGTCCTCATGAGTTCCTTTTCTTCTCTAATTATTATGCGAGTTGGCGATTATAAATTTAAATATTGGCTTTTTAAAATACCTTACCGAGCTAGCTGGATAACCTCAATGAACTAACTTAGGTGCGCTCACCAAAGTTAAAGTGAATTAATTTCAAATTAAAGTTAGTGTCGGAACACTCTTGCACATACTAATCACACATACTAATTCCTAGTTGTTTTCTTTACGTAGCATGTTTTTAAATTCCTGGACCTAAAAAGACAACAACTGTTTGTACCTAAATGAATTGTCGGTATAAAGGCCAAGACTTTTTATAGAAAACGACGATGATGTACATAGTGGTAGTGATCATGGTGATAATATGATTCACATATATATCTAGCGAATTTCTAAGTAGCTCTCTTATTTTTACCTAAAAGAATAAAATTACAACGTACTGATGTTGATCAGAAAAAGACAAGTAAACTTGCATATTATCAACTTACATCTGCGCACAACAATATTTAACGTAAGACGATAAATTCATAGTGTATATATTGAATAACAGGGGCCAAGAGGGATTCAAAAATGGATAGCTGTGGTACGCCGCGATTAAGGATTAATAAATTAGAGATGTTAATAGATCCGCGCATATACTACCTACGGTCAGACAAATAGGAACGCATCATCCTCATGGCAGAATCCGATCATCCAACATGGCACAAAATCAACAGCAGCATGCCATATCGCTCAGCACCAAACACTTGCTGCAATCAAGCAACACCTGAGAAATTTTAGTATATGTATATATACTGTAATGATATGTATTATTAACTTTTAAATCATTTAAAATATCAATATTTTTCTTATACTTCTATATTCCATATTCTCTCGTCAGTGTTTGGTTCATAGCTTTGTTCATTATCGACATATACATAATTTACAATTTTAAAGTTAAAAAAAGGAGTCCCTTAAACGACATATGCAGTGGAAACGTAAACTCCACTGTCGTTAACTATATATATCGTTTTTCGTAAAGATACTTTTTGTGTTTAATTATAATTTCTAAAAGATGTACAACGTGCTACACTCACATATTTTTATCATATTATTAAAATATGTATCGTCCCGAAATAAAGCACACTATCTTCAAAATTTCTCGTGCGTCGGATGGATGGCACGCCTGGCAGCTTTTACTCGTAAATAATTTCATTCCATCAAGAGTGTGTTTACTGTGTGGCCTATCATATAGGTAAATAGGCTGAATATAATGAGTGTATCCCCGGAAACGACTTAATATAAAATAACGATTATGTCAAAGTCAGAGATCAAATGACGATTGCAAGGACTGTGTGGATGTACAATTCACAGGTATAGCAGTAAACTCCACTCACACAAATTAATTAATTATGCGGAACGCAGCGTTTCCGAGCACGTGGGTTCCCATTGTCAACCGTGTTACCCCGGTAACACGGTTGACAATGAGCCCACGTGCTCCCGAAACGCTGCGTTCCGCATAATTAATTAATTTGTGTGAGTGGAGTTTACTGCTATACCTGTGGAAAGTCAGAGATGTCGGTCCAGAGAAAAATTCCTTATTTTTCGAATTAATTATATTTGAAATTCTTCAAAGTTAAAAGTGTCCCAGCTGATATTTTCACAAGAATTTGGAGTTCCCGATACATTGGTGGCAGCCGAAAACCAGCATATCTAGAATACGATACAGTATGTGCGAGTGTGAGTACGATTACAAAATTAAAGACTTTACATTATAATAAATTATCAAAGTTTACTGCCCTTTTGCTCTCATTTTGTATTTCGTTTATAATTTACAAATTTAGCTAGACAGGGATTAATTTAGGTATTTGTTAAAAAAGAAATTTTGCTAAAAACCGATATATATATACATATATATACATATATGTACATATATATACATATATATACATATATATACATATATATACATATATATATACATATATATATATATATGTATATATATGTTTGTCAATATATATAAATATATATATCTATATATATTTAGAATCTTACATTTGGCTATTTCAATTGTTTGATATTATTTATACTTGAATTTAAAATAAACAAAAAAAATAAATAGAACCCATTTGACAAATTACGAGCCTGAGATTTTCCGCCACAATATATATAAAATAATATTCCCAGATTTGTGACCGCGTATGTTGGTTTCGAAAGGGATCCTTTCGACCAACATACATAGTCACAAACCCGGAAATATTATTTCACATACGTCATACGGCGACCGCAAATGCCTCCGTTTCAACATATGTATATAAAAGTGTCCTGTTAAGAATTTGAATTTTTAAAGTGTGAATGTTAACATTAGACATGGAATAATATATCTGTCAAATAATGGAAGGAATAAAGGTCATAAATGTTGCGTTCAATCTCTTCCTTGAGTTTCTGAATCGTGCCAAAGTGGACCACAGTCTACTTTCCAAGTAATCCCAGAGAAAGAAGACCAAAGGGATTAAACCTCCAAAACGAGAGGTAACAGATCCTGGAACCTTCTTCGCAATAATGTGATTGTATCGCGTGCAGTGTAGCAGGACGTGCCATCCTGTTAAATCTAAATGTCATTAATTTCCATTCGATCCAATTTTCTGGTTCCCATATCGGAGAATTATTAATGTAGCCATTTAAATAAACGTATGTTTCTTCACTAAAGATTCAACTTGCTGGTGTTCTAAGATCCAGTTGGCGAAGTTTCTGCGGTGTCCATGGCCTGTCGCCTGGAATTCTTGACTAAATTAGAATTAGTTCGTCGAAAGATGCAAACTTCTCGTCAAAATTCATTCGAGAGTGCTGATAACCAATTCCAATTTAAATTAAACGTTCGCTCAAATTTTTCAGTAAATTTTCAATAGGGGACCGCGACGAACGATTACATATGCCAAGAACATCGTGTAAATTGTGAATTGTCATTGTTCACTATTATTGTAATGTATTTATATAATTAATAAACGTTCCTCCAAGCTGTAAGGTACTAATTTTGTAAATGAATGTTTCCCTGCAGACAAAATTTTCAAGATCTTGGTAAAACATCCGAGAAACCAGCAAAGCATATGTATACATACGGATGATATTGGTAAGTTTTTATGCAAACGTCAGGAAAATTACAGAAATGGCAACGAATAAAATATGTTTTCATATCTCAGATATTTTTCCAGAACAGCATTGTAATGAATATACTAAGTAACATGTTACCTACCCGCAGTATGTACTTAATAAATAATAACCTGAAAAATTCTTCTGGACATTATCAACAATCTTTACACATGTTCGTGTGAGTTTCTCTCCACTTTTCCATTTTAAGTAACGCTAGTAAGCACCAAGCAATTCATTTCCATTGGAACTTACCTCTTGATACTTCGTATTAGCTTTTACCGCAGAGATGTACATACGTGTATTTTCGGAAATAATTTCGCTTCACAGCTAAGAAGATTAACAAAAGCATTATTACAGCTTGTATCCCAATTCTAAGAGAAGCTAACATTTGGCTTATTATACACAAAATACGTACGCCTTGCACAAAGACAATAGTGGAAACTACGTAATTTTCTGTTTATATGTTCTCACAAAGAGATAATTATATATGTAATAAGTTTATTACTAGCGTTGGTACTGCAAACGTTCGGTCAGTAGCGCGCGTTTAGAAAACGTGCAAGAAGCTTAATATGTATTAAATATAAATAAACAGATACCCTTCTAAGCATCGTTTTCAGAATGTAAATGCATATAGTAAACAAGATCTATTAAATATTTACATCAAGTATGTTTCAATAGTTTCCTCGTATAATCGTGTTTACTGTGAGGATGTAAATTGTAAATACTTAACGGATCTGTAGACCCACTATCACCAAAAATTTGGTTTAATCTGGTAAAATCCAAATCGTTTGTTAACACAGTATCTATTTTTGAAATGACACTGTTTGTTACGTTGCTAAAAGCATATACTTGTATTTAGCATTATTTGCATTTATTCCACCTATGATAACAAAAAATATTGTAACTTTTTGAATACTCCAACTAATTCGTTGTAATTCTTGCAAATAATTTGCAAATCTGCTTCAACTTGAGCGTCTTGCAATTTCTTTTGACTTTCTTTAATGGCACACGCTTGCGTAGAATCAAATTGTAAAACTACAGCCTTAACTTTTTGGAAGTGCTTAAGATAATAAAATACTGCCTCTAACCATGTTCCCCGGCGTCAAGGACTTTGGGACATAGTCTGTGAAATTCGCTAATACATTTTGGAAATTTCACAAACACTGGTTTTGTATGCATTATTAAACCATCCACGTCTAGACGACACCTTCGAATAGTTTCTGCCACAAGATATAATGCATGAATTTTATACGTAACATCTATGTTGGTTAAGACACCGACCTAAGGAAAGCATGTTTATCATATTACCACTAGCGAAGATTAAGAGTTGGCTTTTTGGAAATACAAATCTTTACATTAGATATATCAGTTCATTTGCAATTGCTTCGGCAGTACATTTTTCTAATGTTTTACTAGCTAATAAAATGGAAAGTAACGAGAATTAGTGGTTCCATTGTACGTGCCATGATATTAAATTCAGATTTTTGTGTTGTGCATTAATCATGTATTTCCAGAATGGGACAACTGGCTACAGCCAACTGAACATGGCCAAATCACCACGAAGACAGCTGGTCACAAAGTCAACTGGCCGCAAAGACAGCTGGCCACGGGAACAACTAGCCTCAGGGACAACTTACAGTTATAATATCTTCCTTACATATGTATATGTTCGTCTATTATTGCTGCTAATGCCTTTTCTATATTTCCAACTCGCGAAAATCCGGCTTGTAACTGCTTTATTTTTCTTCAAATGCATAGAGCAGATACATTTAAAATTGTGGCTTCGTATCAAAGAAGAAATAGTGAATGTTCAAATTATGTTTACGATATCCATTTTGTTTTCAACATGTCAACGTTGTTAGCAATTGGGTTACCAATCCAATGTATTGCTATTTTAAAAGGTTGATTTCTATTTTTATATTTTCGAAGTATCGATTTCCAAGATTTTCAATGCATGTCTTACACAATCTTACACGTAATTTTGTGTATATTATAAATAAAAATATTACCTCTATAATATAATAATTTAAATCCTGTATTCCTAGCTTATTGCTGCTTTATTGCTCTTTTAACTGCTGTATGTTAATCGTTCAGTGTTGTCAAATGTATGATAAGTATTATAGATAATTTGAATTTATAACGGAGCTAATTGAATGTAATTTGACGATATTCAATTGTCTAAATATAAAATGCATGTATAAAATTATATAACAATAACGAAATAGAATTTGCAAACCTGAATGGTGTTTACAAAAAGAATTTAATCCTTAAAATCTGCGCTATATTTACATCTACCAGGTAGGTCAATAATTAGGCGTATATACAAAGAGCGAACAACCGGGAAACCATATAATTATGATCCATCTGTTGCTCTCTTCTACTCCGGGTTGTACCATTTTCGATTCACGTTTCTTGTATGGCGGCATACTGCGGAGAAACATTATTCACCGCCCGGTCGTTCCACGATAATTATTCCTCCTTTCCTGGGTCATAAATCAAACGAGGAATTGTCTTTCGGCCTAAATATTGTGAACCCGAGAAAAAAGAGGAAAAATCCCTTTACATTCGCAGAATGTTGCTCAACAGTAGGCTTACCTCAGAATTACGTACAGATTTAGTGGTGTTTTCAGGAGAACTGTGCAGGCCCGGATCTAGAACTTCTTTGTATCCTTGTGATAGATATCGTTCTTCACAAACACTTATAACAACAGCTATTCATTCCGATTTGGAAGATATTTCTTGGAATTGTGTTTGCATTTAAGTCGTAATTGATAAAATAGTTTATTTTCTTGTTCTATTACACAGAATATAGTGGTAGATTAGAAGGTAGAAAGAAAATTAACACTTAGTAGAGCTTCATTTTAAAGAACAGCAAAAATGATATATAGACTTAAAACAAATTTAATGAAATGTTCCATTATTGTCTGCATATTTAATTTCAATCTAATATAAATATATAAACGTAGTTTCCCTTTATGATTTTATAAATCTTGAGAAGCATGAGTTAAAATAAAATGTAAGGTTGAGAAAAATATTATGATTTCTTATTTTGTGATTATACTTTAGACCAACAGAAGATTTTTCATTTAATAACAGTATTATATAATTGAACTATGTTACATTTACAATTTGCCAGCACAAGCACTATTGGATTTATGCAGATTCTTATAGCTCTATATATAAAGAAATAAAAGAAAATAGTGTATATACGAAGCCTCAATGTTTTATTTATGTGATAATGAAAAAATTATCTACTACAATATAACTAAAATAATGTTTTATTACCCCTCATAAGATTCACATAAGGTGACACTGTGTTCTGAATAAATGATTAATTTGTGTCAAGTGTACTCACATTTGCATCTAACATAACATATGCTATTATTAATTCTTGAAATAAAGAATTAAATGTAGTTTGTTTTACTTTGCTTACTTTATAGAGATAGAATACTTTCATATTCTATGTATTGCTATTTATGTGCCTGTAGGGGTAAGTTAATGTCGTAGGTAAAATTATTCGTTCTGGTTATAGTTGTAGATTATCTGAAATCTAGGCAATGCATTCACTGTTCTATTTGTCACGTAAATTGTAATTTGTAAATGTCGTTAATGTATTTGAAGTTCTGTAGTTAATTAGTATCACCACTTCATGCACAAAACATATTAACATTCCATATTTATAAGCTCATATTCGGTAGAAAGAGTTTAACATGGAGATTCGCTAAGGTACCGCCTAAGTTAATGATATGGATATCTTCTAGTACACACAGTAACATCGAAAAGCGGTGCGCTAGTGCGTTTTGTTAAACTTAAATGTTGGTAAATATTTTTTGCAAATCTTTTCTACGCTGATGAGTATGCAGTAGCAATTGGTTTTGTGGGTTTACTAGATTTACGTAATTTAACGAGATTGTAAAGTTATGGTATTTAACGATTTATATTTAATATTATCATTCCTTAAATTTTGGTGCATTTTTCAATTATTATCGAGTTGATGCATGGACTTGTTACGTAAAGAGGTAATATTGTTATTGAAAATATCTACTGCTCTATCGACTTTGACTAGTTATCCACTTCTGCTAATCTATTTCCATAATTAGATAAGTTTTCAAAAATGCAGGAAATGAAGTCGATGTATATATAAAATATTCACAAACTACGTGAGAGATATGCAGATCTTCTTAGAACTCTCTTCCTCAGGCAATATACACTTAACGCCATTTCCATACATTTTTTGATTAAGCGAAATAACACTGGTAGTACATAAGCCTTCGAAGTTGACATGAATTGCTTTTAAGCAATATTATTTATCTTCATAATGTTGACGTGAGTACAGGCTCTTTATAACATCCGTTCAAATCAATTTTACCCCAAAGTAGCCTTTGAAATTATAATTATGTCTTAGTCTGTCACTGAAACTCTTAATATGAACTCTTTTTGATATAAGCTATTTGAATGACATTACAAACACTCTGTGAAATTGACAACTAATGCAACTGAAAATAGTACAAGTTACGATAAAAGTTTTTATTATTGGAATGGACTACTAGAGGTAAAATTTGTTTGAACGCGCTTTTTTAAAATTGTTATGTTAGGCAATAAGAACAAGCATATAGGAGAAACGCTTTTTATGATTAAAATTAAATTTTTATGATGATAAATTATTAGACTCACGAAATGTCAAGTTAAAACAGCTTACTTCAACATCTAAAGAATCAGATATTGCGGACGTACGAGATAAACGCCATAAATTCTCGACCTGACGGGCTTATACAGGCTCAAGCATGTTCAAACTCTTGCATGATATACGTGAGGTCTACGCTATAAATATCACGATTCGAAGAGTAGTAGTTTTTAGTAGACAGCCAACGCAACTAGCGCATGAAAATGTCTGAAGTAATGAAAATTGATTTTTTTACAAAAGAAGGGCATACGCCTAATCACATAAAACAATGTTTAGACGGCGTTTACGGTAACTCATCTCTTTCGTATTCGACTGTAAAAAAGTGGGCAAAATGTTTCTGTTTGTGGCAAGAATCCTTAGAAGATACTTAACGGTCGAGTCGACCAATTGAGGTTATGCTCAACAAATTTCAATTATTGAAGATTTAGTGCTAGAAGATCGCCGTTTGAAAGTGAAAGAATTAGCAGCGATAACAAACACATCCGAAACAAGTATTGGCCGAATTCTCCATGACCATTTGGATATGAATAAAATTAGTGCAAGATGGGTACCACGACTTTTTTCTGCTCTCCAACGTAAACGTCGAACCGAATGTGCGCGGTCGTTTTTAAGCATGTGTGGAGACAACCCAAAACCCATTTTGGAGTCCATTGTTAAAGGGGATGAAACAACGGTCCTGTTTTACGATTACCTATGGAAGAGAGAGTCCATGGAGTGGCGGTGAACCTCATCCCAGAAAGGCGAAAGTCGTTCAATCAACGAAAAAGATGACGGCCACAATATTCTGGGATTGTGAGGGCATTTTGCTAATTGACTTTAAAGGCCGTAATACAACTGTGAACGTCACATATTATGCGTCTTTATTGCATAAATTAAGGGATAGTATTCGTGCAAAACGTCGTGGAAAATTGACAAAAGGTGTGTGATTATTGCACGACAATGCTCCCGTCCATACTGTCGCCGTTTTACAAGCTGTCATCCGCAAATGTAGCTTTCAAAACTTCGAACATCCACCGTATAGTCCAGATATGGCTCCATGTGATTTTTATTTGTTTTGTAATTTGAAGAAGACCTTAGGGGATGTCGTTAGAAGGACGACAGTGAGTTGCAAGAAGCTGTAACAGGACATTTTGATTCCCCTAAATCTTGCAGCCAAACGCTGCCAAAGAACTCAGTTCACATATTGTCGCACGGAGAAAGCAATGTGAGAACGAGAACTAAACGTCTAATGAACTGACGATCCTTTAACGCGGTTTCAAGCCGGCAACCGAATACTTTCAGAGAACGACCTCAAAGAAGTCTACACCAACATTTAATCTTTTTAGCGTCGTGGTAATAAATACTATTAACCTCAAATTAATTTCATTTTTTTCCCATTTTTAAAAGGACTACAAAGCCCCTCTGTGAAAGACTTCGCCTTTTTTAAGCTTTTGTTCATTTATAACAGAAATTATAGCGAAATATTTACTGAAAATTAATAATTAGCACTCTGCGGGTTTGCATTAAATGGCATTTACACATATTTGATATTATGTTTTATTGTACGCATTCTGACAGATAAACTTATCTGCATGTGAGATTTTATACGTGGGGACCACTCTTGGTAGAATAATACGCCGATAACCGGATGCATGTCATTATTGCTGAGGGTTGACTGCGACAAAGCAAGTATAATCCATTTCCAAGTATCAGGCGATCGTTGCAAAATGACTATGCATTAAATATGGCTATTTTTTTGAATATTGCAAAGCAATTTTGAAACAAATCGAGAGCTTCGTTTAGAAAAATTCGTTGCTTGAATAAATAGCAACAGCATGTTTCAACAAATCGACATGGATCGGTTACGTTTATATACTAATCTCTCTTAATAATTATTTTGTTTGTGAATAGAACAAACATATATGAAATATGAAAGGAGAGGTATGTCTGTGTTTGCATAAAACACACCTTGCCTTAATCGTTACAAGTTTATATATTCATAAATTTTACGTATCCCGCAACTGCGGCAACAAACAGTTCAAGATCCCGGGGGCATTTATACGCAGCTACATGTGTACATTTACACATCCGTACATCATGCGTAGTTTAGGTTTTCCATGCGAAAATTCATTTTCACGTACATGCTTTTATTGAATTATTTACTTTTTTAATCTCAGATTAGACAGTTCGTGATATATTCCTCGAGCTGTAGGCAGATTAATGTTAAACAAATTATTACGTAAACAAAATACGTTCCAATTACTCAGATATTTATAACTACCTACGAAATCTAAATATAGATTTAATAATAAAGAAATTAATTAGTTCTGTGTGAGGAGTAACGCTCCGAAAATTCTAAGCAAAAGTTACATTAAAGTACCATTTTAATGTAAATAGTTTAATGGCAACGTGAATACAGAAAATTGACGCTTTATGAGCAATAAAAGACAAACATTTTTCTTTAATATCTACCTTCTTTAATATCTACCTTAATGCAGTACCGATAGTGGTACGCTACATCATATTATAAGTATAGTCGCCGCCATCTATCGGGATATTAACATACACAGTGTAACACGAACTATTTGACGTTATAGATCAATTAATAAAATTGCCGCGTTAGATTATGAATATTAATTAGAAATACTTTGATGCCTTAATATTAATGATTGCAAGAGATCTGTACGTGCAACAGAATTTTAAAAAAATCGGGACTATTTTTCGAGGCTGTATAATTCCGAATGATAAAAAGTATTTCATTGAAATATATAATATAATTCGTAAGGATAAAAATAATGTAATTTTTATAAAACAACAAGCCAGTCAACCATCTTTAAACAACTATAAGAATATCATTATAATTTATTTCGGGTTGGAAAATTTAGATAATATTATGAAATAGTACATAGAAGCATCCACATTTGGAGAATTATTAAATACTTATGATTTTGTTAGCAGATATTTTTGCATGAAATTTGCAACAGTACAGAATCGACCTAGCCTTTGACTTCTTGAATTGGTCTCTCTTCCCAAAGACGTTGCGGAAATATATCGTGCATATTTTTAGCTGATTTTATAATTATAAAATCGGTCGCCCAGACCTCAGAGTATTGCTTTTACAGAAATACCACTAAACGTTATCAAATTTTTAGTATAAGGGTTATTTCAAATACTGGGTTTGCACTCGATATGATTATAACAGACCTTACCGGTTAAGGTTATTCAATGAACAATGAACTGATTTTGTATACATTGCTTTTAAATAAAATATATGACAAACAAATATAAAGAACAAAATACATCAAATCCATTTATCTATATCTTCTTTTACTTTGGAACTTTATAATGGATTTATTTATCTTACAGTTCATCTAGTTTCCACGTGTTTTCTTCGGCTAAAATAAATAAATTATAAGGAAAAGGCAGTAAAATAAAACACAAAATGTTATACCTTTTATTACATGCTTAATATTACTTTTCCAGTTCTCAGCAGAAACATAGTTGTATTCCTATGTGATAAGACTAGATGCTACGTTTACTTCCAATGAAAAGTTATGGTAAATATAGTATCTTATATATGGTATGTGCCATCTCAATTCCAATTCAAAGCGTAGCAGTAAGGCACAGCACATCCTACTTCAGCAACTACTGCGCCAAGTACATATTTGTCACGTTTATTCTTTTCCGCATGCATAGTTTGTTGCAAATCACGCTGTAGTAATCCTTCCGCAAAATCAATGCATTTCAAGTTATTTAATAACAGTAGTTAGATATTTTATCTGCTTTGTGACTATGATAAGAACCACTGTTGATGGCAGTCATTGAATTGGCAAACAAATGAGATAATAAACGGTTTAAGAGACAATCTTCATATTACTTTGCACAGACTTCATCATGAATATCCAGGGAATTCTTCTTGCAAAGGAAATGATATTCAGCACTCGTAACAACTCCAGCATGAATAAGGCATATCGCTACCCTCGATCGGTTGGTTGTGTTAGATTTGCTGTCACTTCATACGTCTGATACAAAATTACCAGCATTCATCAATCAATCATTAGTAAATGCAATGTTTGTCCTTTCATTACGATATTTCTCAAGAGTTTGCCTTACAAAAAAATTACTCAACATTAACAGCTTTTAGTGCATCTTATAATAATACTATTAGTTATAAAGCATGGTTGCTACCTATGTGCAATATATTGAGTAAAGTCTGTTGTTAGTAGTAATTATTTATTCTGATGATGGTGCTTTTGATTATTCATTATTGTAATATAAAACGTTATTGTTTCGTAACAAAATGTCGAACAATGGTTTTAAAATTTAGCGCAATCACTTAATGTGGGAGAAGCTAGTGGGTTAAAGTTAAGAGTGAAAGAGATTAGAAAAAGTTGACATAAATGACATTTGTAGAAGTTACTTTTATCGCTTTGCATGAACTCTATTTATATTGACAGAGTAAACTAAAAAATTGATGTGGAGATCTGCAAGACCCTAGATTTAATTCAAATCAATGAGTAGTACTTCATACGGTTCTGGTAGTTAGTAAACTCAAGAAATTAAAAAATTGTATCTGGGTGAAGTAAATAAGGAACAATGTCTCACGATGTCTGAATTTAGTTAAAACTGTAGCGACCGATTTCGTGCAGCTATTCTACACATCCTCAACTCCAGACTAGAATAATAAGTAATGGCAAAATTATTAAGTGTAGCAAAAACGAAGTTCATGTAGTACTAACTATATCAGAAAAGGATTAGAGAAAAAGAAGAAGATGGAAAAATAGGATAAAATGCATAGAAGTAATTAAGTTATTACAACACGCGTTTCAGTTTTTAAAAACAACTATAAAACCGTATGAAATAACTTTTATTGATTGTTCTTATTGTAATATGACAAGAGCTTAAAATACGTCTTAGCCACTACAATCTCAGGCGAACAATGCCTTCTAATGTTTACGTTACAAAATATATATCTTACTGGATGCTTGTTTACATTATCTAGTCTAAAGGTTCACTTAGTTGCAATGCAATGCCTACATCTTAGAGTTTATATTAGTCTAACTAAACAATTTTAAGGGTTTTATGATTACATGGTCAATATGGTTTCTATTTCTACGTTTGTGTTGTTTATTTAGACAGTTTTAAAAGGGACTTAACAATAATATGCCTACAATATACACTAGGGTGACAGAATAAAATAGACACCTACTAATTAAAAAAAAGATTCTATTCTCGTTATATATACAAAATATTTTAAAATTTTTAAATTAGACTAATATTTTGTCGATCCACCTTTACTTGCGTGAAGTGCTGCGAGTCGTCGTGGCATAGAATCTATTAAATGATTAATGGTGTCTTCTGGAATATTTAACCACTCTTCTGTAACAGCTGCCACGAGTTCTTCCTTATTGCTGGGTTTTCGGGATCGTTTCAGCATATTTGTCTGAATTATGTGCCAAACATTCTCTATCGGATTCATGTCTGATGATTGGCCAAGGTAAAACCCTAATCCCCCCAGATTACTAATTGCGATCTTCAACCATACCACATCGCGCCCTACACCATGATGTTCACACCGCCGTATTTCACCGTCTGACGCAAAAATTTGTCGTCCAGTTGCTGTGGCGAACGTCTGCATACCCACGTACGACCACTATCACTGAGTTGGTAGTATCTGCTTTCGTTTGAAAAAATAACAGACCGCCAAAACTCTTCGGGCTTCGTTCGATTTTCGATTGCCCAAGCCATTCGGCGCCGTTTTTGAAACGCCGTAAGGAGAGGTTTTTTCTTTGCCACCCTTTTATACATTCCCACACTGTGGAGGTATCGCAGAACGGTGCGCTGACTTTTCTGTGAAGTTGCCGCAAGCTCAGCTGTACTTTTTCGCGGTTCTCTTAACACTTCGCGCACAAGCACCCTTTTACTTCTTTCAGAAGGTCCGGCACGACCTGGTCTCGGCTCCACTGTTGTTTTTTCCTTGCGTTTAAATTGTGTAATCACACGGTTAACTGTGGACAACGGAATATTTAAAAATTTACTTATTTCACGTTGCGAAGCGCCGCGTTCACTCTGGCCAACGATGCGACCCCGGGTGAAGCCGCTAATATCATTCGAACCTTGTAAGCGAGGCATAGTTGTAACGATACTAAACTATGACGAATTCCTTCCGATACATCTACCCCTACCCTAATGACAAGAGAAAGTTCTTAATTCGTTCTTAGAATTTAGCTGTTTACATATTTATACCGCTTTACCTGGTGTCTATTTTATTCTGTCACCCCAGTGTAATTAAGTGGTGTTTACTTACTTAGCTGCGGTGATTGTGATGCGAAGTATATTTTCAGAACGTTTAGATCTTTTCAGCTCAGACTCTAAGAGCACATCCGTTGTCGCCAGTCTTCGACTACTGGTTTTTCTCATTTGTTAGAAACAAGTCATTCATTTTATAATGAAGGTATACATTTGAATAATTTAAAGAACACGAAAATATTAAGATTGTAAAAATCTAATAGTTCTATATCCTTAAACACAAAAATAGCCTTTGATTTTACTGCTACTTCTCAGGTATTGTAGCAGGTCCCTTCCTATTTACATTTAATTTCACTTACCTTAGTCTATTTCTTATTTCGCAGATTTCGATTTAGCTTATACTTTTGACAAATCTAACCCCTTGAGGGACCTATTCAGAATTATTTATTCAACATTCAATGTTTACATATACTTGTACAATAAGAAAATACTTATTTAGAGTATCTATAATAAAAATTGAATTATTTCTTACTGACTTGTCTACTTGAGAATTTTAACTGTGAAATGTCTTGTTTCATCCACTTTTACAATTATTTTAATGCGTTTTTAATGTAATTTCACCATTTTACTGCCGTGATACTCTTTGCAAATACTATGGATATTTATTTTGTTCTATAGTCCTTTTCTGAATAGGTACGTGAATTTCATTTTTACTATGCTTAATAAATTTAATCTTAGTTATACAACACATGTAGATATAGACATTTATGTCTATAGCCAATAAATCTGTGTCGTCACGATCTATGCTAGTAATATATCTAGCTGCTTCTGCAAAATAAACAATATTTCGAGCTATTTAACCTAAATTCACAAACCATCGGGGCCTTAGTAAATAAAACGTAAATCGCTAACCGTCTTCACGCAAGCAATGCAAACAACTTAAATCTCCTCAGGTTGACTAATAGTAAGTGAGCTTTGTATTTGCCGTTGAGCGCAGCAGCATGCGACCTGAACTCCATGAATCCGTATTCGGAGCACTCCGGAGACCGTCGGGCACGCGAACCACACGCGAAGTAGATGACCGGTTTTATCGTGTGTCGGTTAGAATATCTTCTCCCCGACCTTCCTTCTATGGTTTCTTTCGTGCATCGCGACTTTATATCATGTTACAGAAACTGTATTATTGTTTCTTTTACGGCAGTTTTAGGTTTCCACCGCTTTGATTACCTATATACGTAATACTTTCATGCATGATAAATTGCGCATCCAAGATATTCTATTCCAAAATTTTAAAGAAGTCGCTATGTAAACTTTTAATATTGTACTTGGTGTATGTCATATAAATAACTTATTGAAAAAATCTGTTTAACAATTTACATACGTAAACTCATGTCTCATACATTGTTGTTTTTCAAGTATTAGATAAGGCGTTAGGTTCTAAAGTTCTTCGCCTGTCACTGTCTGATGCTAACTGTTAACGAACAACGGCCAGTGTTAGAAAGAGTACGTTCATTTTATTTTTATAAACTAATTTTCAGTATTCTCTGCAGTTAAATTCCATCTTTGTTATTACTGGTAGTGATGCCAACTGTCTTAAATTGAAAATTCCAGAAAATTAGTGGAAAACCCTATCCAATAACATACATTGCACATTAAATGAAAGATGTGAAGATATAGCGCATTAACAGTTTTAGCAATATGCAAAGTTGTCCAAAAAGAAAACGACAAATTGTTTCTTTTGGCGTCAAGTAAGTATACAGGCTCGCTATTAGGCAACGTAGCCACAGCAATAATAAACGTTACCATAATAGAACTATTAACCGGACAACTTTTACACTAAATTTGTGACAAGCAGTATGATAGCACACGTAGGATAAAATCTGCGTGGCAAATTAAATTGTCATAATGGAACCGCGACAAATAGTAAAAAAAGTTAAAAATCAAAATTGTACTCCTACAAATTTAAGATTAATAAAATAAACAAATAATAACAATCAACAATACGGGAGCTGCTGTTCAGGACAGGACTTGGCTTCTTGTACGAGGGTTGTCTTGCATATAGAGCTGAAGTAAAACAGTAGATAGGTTTCCAAAATTTTATTGTTTCTCGTAAGTATTCTCCACGAAGATTAATGCGCTCTTGCATACGCTCGAACCAACTCTGGAAGCAATTATTCCACTAGTTTGTTGGTACAATCAAAATTGCATTTTTGAAGGCTTCGACTGCTCCTTCTGACGACTGGAACCTTTAACCACGCAGTCCATTCTTGATTTTCGGAAAAAAAATTCATTGTGACTTAGGTCCGGACTATATGCAGGTTTAGCAATTCGACGTTTTGTTGCGTTAAAAATTCAATTGTCTTGCGTACTGTATACGAACTTATATTGTCTTGGTAGAGGATGATTCGTCGTTCAGGGTTGGTTTCTCGAAACTCAGCGATTTTTCTAAAGCTTTCGACTGCATTAACCACGAGATGCTACTACAAAAAGTGGACAAATTTGGTTTTGGTGTGGGTTTCCTGACGTTGATTGAGTCTTACCTTACTGGAAGGAAGTGTTATGTCTGCTACAATTGTTATTCCTCTACGCCGTTTTCTCCAACATCAGGTGTTCCTCAAGGTTCAAATCTTGGACCACTTCTCTTCAATTTTTATATAAATGATTTACTATCTCTGTTTACGTGTCACGTCTTAGCATACGCAGATGACGTAAAGATATTTAATACTGTTGGTAGTATTTTCGATTGTAAACATTTACAAGACAATCTTCTTCGCATTAATACTTGGAGCAAGGTCAATTATCTCCCTCTGAACATCAACAAGTGTACTGTGATTTCCTACAATAACACTCACACTACTTTATACTATAACTACCAAATTAATGATGCAGCCATACCACGCAATATCAAAACTTTGGATCTTGGTGTTTTGTTTGATAATAGACTCTCATTTACGGAACATATTTCGTCCATGTGTTCATCTGCTTCCAAAACTCTCGGTTTTGTCATGCGTTCCTGCAGGCATTTCTCAGACTTAGGTGTAATGAAACGTTTATATTATGCCTACGTTCGTTCTAAGCTTTAATACGCCTCCATTGTTTGGTATCCCCGTTATTTACACCAAGAGCTTATGATCGAACGCGTTCAAATTTCTAAAATATCTCTCTTTTCGAATGGACAACGTGTATCCTGCAAGAGGTATCGAGTATTATAGCTTACTTGTTGAGCATGGTTTTCTATCTCTTGCTGACCGCCGCGAGCGTAACAGTGTGGAGTTTCTTTGCAGGATCCTGAAAAATACTGTCGACTCGCCAGCCCTTCTAGCGCAAATAAACTTTACCGTATCTACTCATCATACTCGGTACTATAATATATTTCAAGTACCTAGAGCTAATACCAACATTTTGCTTAAGGCACCTCTCAGTCACATGGTGAGGAACGCAAACAAACGGGATCTGGAGCCATTTTTGTGAGTCTTTCTTTTTTTTTGTTTCATTATAATGTACATTTTCAGCATGTTATTATTGTAGGCAACACGATTTTAATTATTTTATTTTAAATAAGAATTGTATTGTAATTTGTCCTGTAATTGGCCCTTGGGCTGTTGGGCAATAAAGGATTATTATTATTATTATTATTATAACTTGCGGCAAACATGTGGTTGTATATCAATCGGCAGTAACAGTTCTTTAATATTGTTTTGGAATTGTCGCAACATGACCCACTTTCGAGGCAAATGTCGCAATCATCTTTTTGGAAACACTTCGAGAACGGATGACCATCGCTCTTGCATCGTCGCTAGGACCTAATCCGTCCACGTTTAAATTCTCCATACCTATGAGAAATTGTTGACTGATATGTCGAGTTAATTATCTTCGCAACTTATAAGAAAATATTGGGAGAAAATGTTCTCGGTTTAATTCCATTTTTCAACTAAGTTGTTAACTTTGACAATTCGTTAAAAGCACACATATCGCACTTATATTTTGGATTTAACTTAACTAAAATTGAGACTAATTTTTAGTACTGATATTCGATTAGTGGTGATTTCTATGTATTAGCATGTAAAACTTAAAAGTCGTTTGCCCGCTGCGGTAAAGTGGCATGAAAGAAGTTGAATATTCTAGAAAATGCCGAAATATTCTGAATCTAGAAAATTTGCTTTGAGAGGGCAAAATATTAGTTTTAATATTAATTAGTAAAAAAATACCATAATCGTGTATTATTATTAAATAACTTGAACACAAATCTAACGCTAGTAATCTTATATTTGACAAAAAGATAATTATCAAGTATCTAAATTATACTCACACTGTTGGTGATACCAAATATATAGATACAATATATAAATGTCTTTCCGGTTTATAGAATTATCGTGCGTTCTTCGTGCCATTGTTAAAATATCCTTTGATCTCGTGATTTTAATCGTCACTCTCTGTCCATGCAGACCGGTGTTTGTGATGTAAAATACTCGCGCCTAACCTGTTTGCTGGACTTCAGTCGTTTGTACTGTTCTTTGTAATTACAACTGACGAAGGTAACTTTTTTCCTTTTTGAACGGCCGCAACTGTAATAACAACACAAACTGTTCTGTTTCATGCTTTCGTTGACTCGTTTCATTCCACAGGTGCCGATAGGGGTATAATTGTTTAAAGGTTTTGTCCTTTTATGTGTATATTTCACTTACATGAAATGTAGCATGTCGTAAAAGAATCATAGCATCTTCGTAAAGTAGTAATTACACCAATTTCTTTGTAGGATTTTACATGAACGTAGAAATACCAATAAAAAGGAACGAAACGTCTGCGTATAATTAAGCAAGGACACGAACATTCGGAAACAAAATGTTGCTATGAAATTATTATAAACAAAGCCATTAAACTAACTATGGCGAATAAACTGCGGAATTGTTCTACGTAATTATATGTAAATTTGTACTACAACATTTCTAGTATACAAACAGTATGATTTACTTATGCAAGCGGTCCAGTTCATGTTATAAATCGTTCATCGCTATTATAAATCGTAAAATTTCAGCAGTACCACAAAATCTATACCAGTGTTATATGGAGTGTTATAACAGTTCATGTCTAGAACTTGAACATTTAATAATTTACTGATATCGGGTTAAAGTATTTAAGTTACTTATTGGTTACATAGCAGATTGGTTTCAGCTTTCAGCGTAACAGGAAGCATTAGGTAGGCCAATATAGTTTAGCAAGGTCACTAGTGTTAGTGCATCTCAGATATTTAACAATTCCAAATATCTAAATTTATATCGTTCCAGGTATAAGGAGTCATAGTTCCCGATAAAATTATACATGTATTTACCACGTGCACGCACATTTTTCTTCTTGCAAGCACTTTTAATGAACATACTATTTTTATATTCTTCTTTCCATATGGTTTGGTTTGCAAATTTTCTGCAATGCAACCTCCGTACTTTGTAACTTATTAATATTTTTCTGGTGTTATATTGTTATAATAAATTGATGTAAAACGTAACAGCATACTTTTAATGAATATACAAGGAAATTAGTATCGTCTAGTGTTTTCCATATGAAAACTGGGAAGGTATCTATATGTATATATTAGCATGCCATACCAGAAAAGGAAAGAGGAACCTGAAATGCATTGTTTGATTATATAAAAAATTAGACAACTACCAAAAAACGATTTTTCTACAAATGTGATACATTAAATACAATTCCTCCGACATGTTCTTCGAAAAACTCGTGGATAATTTGTGTATCTTCACAGTAAAGGAACTTAGTTGCGCTTAACTCCAATTTCAAAAATGTGTGAACAAAATTTTCGATTTTATTGTATCTTTAACAATTTAACTAAGAAACCTGGAATGCCCTTAATAGCACGCATTTAAAAATAATACGCGCCATTACCTTTACCGCATCTCACTCAATAACAATTTCAGAAAGCCAAACTAGTAGACTGAATTAGTAGCTCTTACTCCAAATAGCATTATAAAACAAGGACAGATGTTTTGCACTGTTTATTTAAAAATCTACTTGGCAAAATGAATAAAACAGTTTTAGAACTTGAAGTTACAAGTCTATAAAAAACAAGTGTGCAAGAAGATCCGATGTCAAAATAACTTATGAAAATGTGAAGTGGAGTGCGATAGAACGATTATTTACTTACAATTTTGTAAGTTATCGTTATCGTACATGAAAATATCAATTTATGTGAAAATATATTTCGATTGAGTCGGCCGATACTTGTTGGAAATCCACATTGAATAAATGGTCGGGGAAGTAAAACTCAATTTTACAAAATTTCCAATATATATATCACAATATTAATAAGACATGTTTCGCTATCATTGTAGTTTCACCAGATATTAGGAATATCGCAAAACATGTCATATTAACATTGTAATAAATATATTGGAAATTTTCTAAAATTGAGTTTCCGACTTCCCCGACCATTGTTCAAAAGATATTTCTGTGTACAAATCATTCCAACATGACAACGAAAAAGACCATAAAAGGAAAAGTATTACCACACAATACCTGTATGATATTTATTGTTTCACTGGTGTATGAACCCTACCTCCATCTTGTTAAAAGTCTCTAAAAGCAAATAAATCATCAGGAAGCTGATTAAAGAGAACCAAGAGTATTTCTTGTCGACGTCTTTCGACATTCAAAGTACCATTAAATAAATTGCAGCGATATTCCTACTTCTACCTGACAAACACCAATCTTTTGAAAATGTAGTGGAGTTTCAACATAAAAATTATTGAACTTTGTATCACTCTACTTTCTCATGTTTTGTGAGCTAACATATCCACTAACATGAAACCATCCTTCATCCAATAAAAGTTTCGTCTGCTAACTCATCATTAAAATTATTTGCAAACCATCCACAGAGTATTTTTCGACGCAGGTAAGCTATACGAGAATTTCTTGCAAAACAAAATATATCTAATATATGGAAGTGAGCAAAATTTTGTGTCAAGAACCAAGTGACGACCTAATTTATTGAGCGAAAGTTCGTATTGAAGTTTTTGGACTATCAGTCACTATTTGTCTAACATTGTCATTGTCAGTCACCTCTACTCTCCAAACTTTTGGTCGCCCACTACCTTCTTATCATCACTCACTATCACTTTATCAAAAATATGAAACAATTCTATTACGTATATTCTCAAAAGTGTAATCAAAAACAAGGTTTGGAAATTCATGTCGAATTTCTTCCAAACATCTAAAATCTCACTTTCACTACCTGTCGATCCGTCATGGCTTAGCATACGAGGGGAGGTCCAGAAGTTCGTGGAGTGGGAATAGTGGCGCTCGCTAGGTGTCATTCTGATTGGCGACTCATCATTAGTATATAAGTTAAGTTGCAGTCCTACAGCGTCAATCGTTTACGAATAGTTGCCTGCTAAACAAGTCAATCCGGAAGAAAACTTACACTGTGGAGGAAATTGAACACCGTGTTATGATAAAGTTCCTTCCAAAGCAAGGAAAGAACGCTCAAACCATATTGAATGAAATGGAAACCGTTTATGGGGAACAGTGCCCTAGTAAATCAATGATTTATAAGTGGCATAGTCTTTTTAAACATGGTCGGGAGTCGATTGAAGGTGACCCCCGCTCAGGGCGGCCAGTTGAGGCCACCACATCAGATATCGTCGAGAAACTGCAAAAATTTGTACTGCAAGATGCCCGTTTAAAGACAAAACAATTATCTGCATTAGTTGGAGTATCAGATACCACCATTTTACGTATCCTACATGACCACCTGGGTATGACAAAAGTCAGTGCAAGATGGGTACCGAGAATGCTCAGGCCGCTGCAGAAACAGCAACACGCCTGTGCGTCCAAACAATTTTTGGAGCTGTGTGGAGACAAACTTGCACAGATTTTGAAGCGGATTGTTCCCGAAGATGAAACATGTGTTCATCACTTTGAACCTGAGTCCAAACAGGAGTCCCTGTAATGGCATAAAAAGGGGACACCACCGCCAAAGAAATTCAATGTGTCAGAATCGGCTGGAAAGTTGATGGCTACTGTTTTTTGGGATTGTGGGGGATATTATTGATTAATTACAAAGAAAAAGGTAGGAGCATAACCGGAGAATATTACGCAGCGATATTAGAAAAATTAAAGGAGGCCATCAAGGAAAAACGTCGAAGAACATTGACCAAGGGTGTGTTGCTCTTGCAAGGCAATGCGCCGGTTCACAAGAGCAAGGTTGCAATGGCTGCTCTGCACAAACATAGCTTTCAATCAATAATCCAACCACCCTACAGTCCAGACCTGGCACCTAGTGATTTTTATTTGTTCCCCAATTTAAAGAAAGACTTACGTGTGGCCCATTTTGAGGGAAAGATAAAAAATATTTTTATGATGGTTTAGAAAAATTAATTCATAGATCTAATAAATGCATTGTGCTTAAGGGTGATTATATTGAAAAATAAGAAAAAATAGATTTATTATTTTATTTTATTTAAAACCCTTTCATTCCACGAACTTCTGGACCTCCCCTCGTACGTGACCATTTTAAAATTCGAAAATACGCAATACTATTTATACTATTTATATTGACAGGCAACATTTGACCAACAAATCATAGACTTAAGTTAGGACTTAGGCTTTTGTCCAAAACCTACTGGAGTCTGGATTTTTCTCAATACCCGACATAATTGAACTATCAATGTATAACATTTCACGTATCGACCCAAAATAGGCATATTGTAGCTCAAATCATTGAAACTACGTGGTCGCAGATTCATGTAAAATTTTCCTCCGTAAATTTAAATTAACTTGTTTTCTTGTTAAATTCAATTGGAGATATTTTAAAAGTTACTCCGGGTGGCTAGTTCTGAAGTGAAAGCCTGGTATACATATACGTAAATAACTTACTATATCGCAGGATTTAATCTAAACAAACCATTTGGTTAGCCGGTTTTTTACATATTACATCGAAGTAGTAGTAAAGAAGTCCTAAACGAGAGATCTACTGCTTATTTAAACGTTTTCAAACATCATGAATAGAAAAACGTAACAGACGGTGGTAATTTTGAAATAAACCAGTAATTTCACAAACAAAGAAAGAAACGTACCGAATTTTAGTGTTTCTCTTAAAGTATGAATTTATCGTCACAATAACATAGCAATTACCCTTGATTACGGAACTAATTAAAATCTACCAGACCAAAAACGAAAGACACAAATAGTAATCGTGGAAGAAAGAGCCTACTGAATTTAACGCTGTTCTAACAGCAATTTGAACGAATTGATAAATAATTCAATCCATTCTGCCGTGTACCGTAGAGAAGAGGTTTAATCTCCGAAGCGAACTTGCAAGGACCACGTAGAAAAGGTAAGATTCAGGTAGATACACAACAAGTGCGGCAGGTGCAGTAATTATAAAAGATCGCCTTCTTATTCACATGAAACTCTCGTATGGCCTTGGCAGCAGATGGATTTCTTTTTCTTTTTGGGTGCGGTTAACTCGACTCTATTGTAACTTATTTTTATGCTCCGATTAAATATAAAACCGACTTGATGGCGCGTCATAAATTACCTGTTTTCTATTTTATTATTTGAGTAAATTTATAATGCTTAGCGCTTTCTTTTCAAGACGTGAATTTAAAATCATTTTAGGCATGTATATCTGATTGTAATGCTAACAATTTTATTTACACCGTAATCAATTTAGGTATGGATTTTCGAGAGCGATTTATCAAATGAACAAATTAATAAAAAAAAAACTATTAAATTCTAGAGCAGAAAATCCATATAACTACAGTAGAAAATAGATCACAATAATTTTCATGCTCTTCATTATGTACTCCTATTTACTTTTATGTCATATTTTATTACGTACAATTAAGATGCATATAAATTAATTGTGCAAATATGTTTTTTAAATGCTTCTCGAATAACATCTTGTCCTTGCTGTCTCTTATTTTATCAATCATAACTGCCTAATGGCAAATAATATTGATTTAAACCTGCAATTACGTGGGCTGTTTTCTTTCCGCCGAGCCTCCTTAGCAAGTTGTTATATTTCGACACAAATTTCGCTTGGTGCTTTAAAGTAATTATATGCAAATTATAGTGAGGGTTGTGAAATATACTTGAAGGTTTTTGAAATATACTTGAAGGCTGCGATTTTTAAGGATGTTTTGAGGAAATCAATCGAATGCTTGGTAACAAGCTCTATTTTTTAGCTACCATAGAGCATATACATGTATATATTTTCAACATGGTGGGCTTTCTTATATGACAACTTTCAGGCTTCGTAATACGGCAGTTATTGAAAAGAATATTATTTTTGTACAAAGTATGGTTGGAAAGGACGAGCATGTTACTGTCAGGAGTATCCTTTAAAAAAATTAATTATCAAATTTAGAGATTCATATGAAAGCAATTGACACAATTTTACATAAATATTTAATGCTACGAAAGCTTTGTACCTGCTGGCTCCTACACAATATGACCCATGTTCAAAAAGAAAACCGTGTGGTATGGACACTGCATCGCTTTGACAATGAATCGTCTCAATTGGTGTGCAACACCAATACAGGTGATGAAACTTAGGCTACTGATATTAGTTTTTTGAGAACGAATTGGCTCCAGCAAACAAAAATTCGAAAAAAAATGAACATACGTTCACGGAGGGCATTTGTCGTATAATCCAGAGTTAGCACCTAATGACTTCTTCTTAATATTATATGCGTACAAAGAATAAGTTGCTGGATCTATATCAGCCGAAGAATTAATCCTCAACTGCCTAATATGCGTCTATTTAGATACATATAGTAACTGCTCATATTGCGATCGTTCGCAAATCCTACTTAAATTAATACATTATTGTAAGTAATTTTTTTTTTAAATATTAAAACACAAAGTATGCTTAATTCATATGTTAATTGTAAAACGGTTTGTTCTTTCCAATTCACTATTTACCTAGAAGCAAAAGATGTATTTTAAATTCTCATATCTACGGAGCGTATGACACGACTGACAGCTTGAAAACATTATACAAAGTCATCATAAAGTCAAAATTAGGATATTAACATTTTTCAGCAATTTAAAATTTCAATTAAATCATCTCTAGAAGAAACCGAGTAGTTCGTCGAATTAAAGTCGAAATATGTATATATATACCAGGTGTAGAAGTATGAAACGCGGACTTTTTCCTCTAAAAAGACGTGTTAAATTCGGAAGAATGATAAAAAGTGCTTGTTATACATTTTTGCCAACTTTCGGGTAATTTGTGAATACATTCAAGTAAAAAACTTCCCCTTTTGTTTCCAACCATTCATAGAGCAATTTTTCACATCTTCGTACCAACCAAAGCGCTGCTCAGCAAGTTCGCGACCCATCAATGCAAACAAATGGTAATCAGGAGGAGCCGGGACTGGTGAGCAAGCCGCATGGGGTAGAACTTCCCATCTGAGTGCTTCCAAGGGTGTTATGAAAAATTACTTTACACTGCCTCTTTCGGTATTCTGGTAGAGCATTGTCTTTCTACCAAAGCGATTCGATCTTGCGGTCAATGTGGTATCTGGCTCCATCCATGATGTTTTACGATTGAGATTTTTAAAATAAATACACCTTTCATCCCCTGTAACTATACCATGAAAAACTAATTTCCTTTTGTACCGAGCGAGCAAAATGTGACATGTTTTTGCGCTTTTCCATTTCCCTGTCATTCAACTCATGTAGTATCCATCTACCGGTCTTCTGAATCTTTCCCATCTGTCGTAGCCTATTGGAAATAGCTTGTTGACTATCGCCCAATTATTTGTCGAATTGTTCTTGTGTTTGTGAATCATCTTCGTCCAACAATGCTTGCAATTTCACATCTTCGTGTTTTTCTAGCCGTTTTCCACTTTCCTTGGCTGCAGTATCGAAATCACCACCTATGAAACGTCGAAACCATCGTTCGTACGTATCTTGCGATGGAGCATGTTCACCGTAAGCTTCTCGAAGTAATTGGTATAATTCGGAGGTTTTTTTTTTCAAATGAAAACAAAAATGAGTGCTGTCCGCGAATGCTCTTAGTTCAGTATAGATTCCGACATATTGAACATAACATTATGCACATACTTTTCCAACGTATCACTCGTGGGCGACACTTGATGACATAACAAAATGTCGCAGTAACAAATCTCCTGCATTGACGTTGCTCTGTTGTCTGAAATATATATATTGTAATGATATAAAATATTGTCTATTAATTATCAACGAATTTTTCTAAAGTTTACTAGTTTACCTATTCCAGATATTTTCTCGTCGCTGCTTGGTACACGCCGTTATTTTTTATTATGGTTGATGTTATAAGTTGGAGGCAAAGTACCATTAGTACTCCCTCTTTATGAATTTTTAGCACAGATATTCAATCTGTACAGGTTTTTCTTCTAAAGTTTTACAGATATCTACTTTGGGTATTCTTTATTAAGTTATAATTCATAATTTTCATGTTTACAAAGAAGAAAAGAGGCCCTTCAACATCACTTGCAGAGAAAACGTAAACTTTATTATCGTTTATTGTATATATCGATTTCGTAAACATATTTTTATATAAATAAATATTTTCAAATTTCATTCTTAAAAGACGTTTAATATACTGTACTCATACGTTTCAATCACATTGTATAAATATGCACTATTACGAAATTATACTTATAATCTTCAAAATTTGTCGTGCGACGGAAGGATGGCACGACTAGCAGCATTTACCTATATAATTTCGCTTATATCAAGTATGTGTCTATTGGGTGGCCTACCATATAGGCAAACAAATGTGTTACTATGGATACAGAAAAACATCGTGTCAAAGTCACACATGTTGATATCGTCCCTCCTGAGAATAATTAGTTATTTTCTCATATAATTCTTTAATTTAGATCTTCGATTATATCCAGTCATAAAGTCTATCAGCTGATACTACAAATAAAATCTGGAAGTTCCGGACATATATATTGGAAGCCGAAGACCAGTACATCTTAAACATATTTTTGTCAAAAGGCGGTATATATTTATTAATTTATCAATATATATTTATTTTTTCAACCTTACGTTTGGTTATTTTAGTTAGAAAAGATTATTATTTAATTTAAAAAACGAAAAGAACAATATTTAAATCAAAGAACCCATTTATAAAAATTAAAGAGCCTGAGATTTTCCACTACAATATATGTATATATATATATATATATATATATATATATATATATATATATATATATATATATATATATATATATATTATAATCGTAATGGTTGTCGGGTTCCGCCATGTCACTAGGTTTTCTTGTCCCTGACGTTTCACGAACCGCAGTTGTTCGCAAAACATCAGGGATACCTTTGAAAATGCGAACCGCAGTTGTTCGCGAAGCGTCAGAGACAAAAAGCCTAGTGACGCGGAGGAACCCGACAACCGTTACGACTATGACAAACCGCCGTGAAAGTCGAAGATACTATTTAATATTATTCAACAGTTTCGCAACCTTCAACATCTAAATTCTACAAGATAATAAGGACAGGCGATGCCAAACTTATCAAATAAAACCTCAGAAATTTTCGGTGCTATATTTTAATAAGTAGTCAGGAATTGATTTATGTACGTCTTCTAATTTAAGAACATAAAAGTTATAACAGGCGACATATTTTATAGGCAATGCACATTGTACGGTCTTAATTATTCTAAATAACACTTTTTGAGTTTTTTTTAATTGAAAATGCCCGAGACTTTTTGTCACACAACGTACGCTGTAAATATTAATAATAAATATACATATATAATATACCCTTATGTAAGGTAACTGAATACAGAATATGATGTTTTTAATATAATCGGCATCCTCTTACCTCTCAGGTCGCTTAATGTTGAAGTAATCGTAACGATTCAAATCCATGGCTGCTACGACATTAGTTTTTATGTTCTTTTAAGTCATAAAATTTACATATTGCTTATTGAACTCGAGCAAACTAATTTTAGAAAATATTTTGCAATCTTCGTCTCCACAAGGATTTTCTTCACAAAAGGTATATGATCCTGTTAATTAAACAGGAAAATATATCCTTCAGGAAAATATTGAAAAGTTAGACAGTTAGACATAAATAATTGTGTCATCAATGTTCAAGGGAATTTCGAAAACATTAATCAAAAATTAATAGAATATAGAAGGTTTCTAGGATCCATTACGATGTGTATTTATATCAGTCGGAAATAAGAAAATGCAATAAAGTATTGTTACCGGTAATAGAGTAATAAATAGATTAGATAATTACCTCCTAGTGCAAGAAACCGTTATACTTTTATAAGAAGCGTGATGAGATTAGCGCTGCATCGTTATTTCGTCGTCCAATGAGCAGAATATAGGCATAAACAGACGAATATTAACTAGTTAAAATTACCTAAATTGCAGAAATTATATTGCGTTATGAAATAATCTCGGCTCGCTTTGACTGCTAATGAATAGCGTTACGAATGCCTACCTTCGGTATTACTAATAATATGTATGCATAGTACATTGTAATAAGACAAGGTAATGTTATGTAATAAGCTAGCTTCTATAATGATGGTATTTATCTTATTATTTTTTGTTTCTATTATGCACTGTGCACTTCTTGCAGTTAAACCACTAATGTAGTCATTTATCTTACAGACATTTTGCATGTAAAATTAATATGCTAATGCAAGTATGAGTAGTAAAAATAATCGCCCTGCTGAATTGTATGAACATTTTTGATTTATCGCTTCTTTTATACGTCGCTTGCTAGATCACAAACTTTGTACTTTGGTAAGTTGTACTACCATAGATAGCTTTGCTTGCAAACTGTGTTACACATGCTTCCGATTTACTAGCAACCGTTGAAGTATCGCTATGTATATATAGTTATCAGTAGAGACCGGATTATATGCAAAGTGCATATATTTTATTTTATTTATTATATTTTACGTGTATATGTAGATGTATTACACTGATTAAAGTAATTAGCGTTAATTAACTAACAATCTTTTACTAAAAAGTAAACATTTATTCACTAAACATGGTCATTATAATAATAATAATAATAATAATGCATGCTTTTGCATCCCCCAATAGCTTTTCGCTGATTGCAGGAGGCATCGGACGGCCATGAGTTATTATTACGCCTGCGCCTGTGAAGCGTCTTAGGATGATATTCGTTCTTAAATTTATGCACGAATTTCGTTGTACAGACAAAGAAACAGAACATAATATATACATCAAAGAACATAAATTTCTAGATAAATATAATACGGATGCACAAAACTGTTGCGTAAGATTAATACTGTTACATTAGATGGTGGTTATGATAAAACATAATATAGTAACTAAAATATACCAAATCCATTTACTGTTGGAGAAAAGAGTCTATTTCCGGAGCAGCACAGATCAATACTTCTTACAAAGACGATCATTATATCGTTTCAAATGATCTGGTAAACTATTATACTGACTATAAATACAATATGAGGACGATCTTTCAAATGTTATTAGTTTATTTTTATTAATCCTAATTTAATGTGTGCAAAGTACATAGATCTGTTAACTAATAAATTTATACCAGCTAGTACAAATTGCTAGTACGTAAGTCTACATCCGGTAAATTTACCGGATATAAACATGAAGCAAATTTGGTGCTAACAGGAAGGCTGTTCCGCACATAACAGTTTATTAGTGCGCCAATATTTACATAATAGATTCGGAAACCGTTTAATAAGTAGCTATGGGCATACGTATTGGTGTTGGCCAGCAAGGTCACTGAATCTGTCCTCAAATAATAATTTTCAATAAAATAAATAATAAGTTGTAAACATGTCACCGGAATATTTATTCAATATTAGATACATTTTTTATAATAAAATAGACTACCGTAACATGCAGATTGAGGTTTGAATATTTTATTTAATGTTTTGCGTTATTGGATACAATTTAATTTTTGTCTCTTCGTATTTGACAACGTTATCTTTAGTTGTATATTAACACTTTTTTAATGTTTCCAGAATTTATCTTTTATTAGTAATCAAAGACACTTTTCTTTTAATACACATTCCTTCTCTTATATTTTTACAGTTTTCATTTTGTTTATACCTTTCATGATCTTTCTTCTTAGATAATCTGATGAGCTTACCTCTTGTGTTTAGAAAAAGAGGAAGTTATTATTTTCGTTTGTTTGATATTTAATTATCATCAGTTACCTACCTAAAAGATGCAAGTACCAGCCTTAAATAGTGCCAAAATATTTTATACCAAAGATTATCGAAATACATATGTATATAGTTTAATAGTAACACATGTTATTAGAAAAATTGTTGTGTAGGTGCACCACAATACAATATTTATGCTTAAATGCGTTCAAATGACGATTGCAAGGACTGTGTGAATGTACAATTCACAGGTATAGCAGTAAACTCTACTCACACAAATTAATTAATTATGCGAAACGCAGCGTTTCGAGGAAATAAAATAGTCATTCTGGACAAACCGGATTATTATAATCGCGTCAACACTATGTTAGCGTCAGGACCGTACAGAGAATTAAAGAAAACCCCCCTACCGTCAATGATTAGAATCACTAAAGATACTATTAAGGACTGTCCCAACTTAATCAATAATAACCTGAAATTCAAAATAACAAGTTCAAACCCTACCATTCCAAAAATGTATTGTCTTCCAAAAATTCACAAACCAGGTAATTCCATGAGACCTATAGTATCCGGCATTGATTCTCCAACATACAAATTGTCCAAATGGCTAGTGAATGAATATAAGAACTTGTCCCATAAAGTAGATAACCTATGTGTAGAAAACTCCGTAGATTTTGTAAATAAAATTGAAAAAACTGAATTAAAAGATGGGGAGGTCCTTGTATCACTCGACGTTTGTTCACTTTTCCCAAGCGTACCAATTCCAGAAACTCTGGAGTATTTGGTTGAATTTTTGAAATTAAATAACGTAGATGACGTGAAAAGCGCGGAATATAAAAGGTTAACTAAATTATGCATGTCACAAAATTGTTTTCAAATAGGCGGAAAATGGTTCGAACAGGTGGAAGGCACGGCGATGGGTAATCCTTTATCTCCTTTTATTGCGAACCTTTTCATGAGCAAATTTGAAACAAACCTGAAAAAAGAAACCAAATATTTCCCGAGAATTTGGCTTAGGTACGTAGATGATATTTTCGCTGTGTTTGATACCAACAAAGGAAACATACAAGATTTTCTAGCAGAACTGAACTCAAAATTTACCACGATCAAGTTTACTATTGAAGAAGAAGTGAACAATCGCCTTCCGTTTCTAGATACTCTAGTCATACGCAATAACAATAAATTAGAAATAGACATCTACAGAAAAGAAACTAATTCCAACAAATTCATCACGTTTGATTCGCACCATTGCGAACAACAAAAAATGTCCGCGATTAGTTTTCTGGTCAATAGACTCGTCAGATTTCCGCTAAACAAGAGCAGGTATGACAAAGAATTAAAGTATATCAAAGATGTAGCGAGGTACAATGGTTTCTCTTCTATGGATGTCGACCGTATTTTAAGGAAGGTCCAATACAAACAACACATCAGAAATTCCACGACCTTGACATCAACAAGCACCGGTAATAAGAAATTTATAACTCTTCCTTTTCACCCAACAGTAAAAGGTTAAGTAAAATTTTCCGACAACTAAATATGAACGTGTCTTTTGTGTCAAAAAACAACTTAAAGAATCTCTTAGGGAATCCCAAAGATAAACCGGAGATGATAAAAAGGTCTGGAATATACCAAATCGCATGCAATGATTGGAGAAAGTTTATATTGGACAAACAAAAAGGAGTATCGAAACGAGGTTCAAAGAACATATTAGACACTATCGTTTCGACAAACCTGAACTATCAAGCGTAGCAAAGCATATGGTAAAATCCGGACATAAGATTGATTTAAAAAATCTGACACTACTTAAAAACGTAAACTCGTATAGAGAATTAGACGCGTACGAAGCGGTATATATGAAAAAGAACGGAAACTTATTGAACAGAGAACCACCTCCAATTGTATACTCGAGTTTGATGGATTTATTACAATAGGCCCTGTTAAAGATACGGTTAGCTTTCGGTCCATCGTTTCCCGTAAAAGGCATGAGACCACCTAGTAGATTGTAAATAGTCATATGTTTTAGAAATTTTAGAGCCTGCGTAGAAAATAATTTGCATGTGTGATACAGTTTTTACTTTCAGTCGGTAACACGGTTGACAATGGGAGCCCACGTGCTCTCGAAACGCTGCGTTCCGCATAATTAATTAACTTGCGTGAGTGGAGTTTACTGCTATACCTGTGAATTGGACTTAAATGCGTTGTTTACTGTACAGGAGAACTTGTTACATCGCCAATATAGCGCCAAGTTCACTAAGAAAAATATACTTTATTCTGTAATAGGAATCCAATATGTGATAATATATTTTATAGCTTCTGTACATTTTATATTATGGACTAACACATATGTATAAAGAATACAATTTATTCTGTGTATATAAAGTAAAACAACTTATCTGGATATGTGCATATGTTTGTATATATCTCCTTTTGTCGGAAATTTTATAATCTTAGATCTACTTGGCATTTATATTCGCAACATATCATATTTGCATAAACGCGTACCCAAAACGACTGCGAGAAATTTTGTTTACCTTTACGACTTTGCTTCGCATCTATGTGGATATAATATTTGTCCGTAGACTTTGCTTTGCTTGACACTTACCACAGCCCTCCTACTAAAGCAAAAAAATCATTAACAGTCGATGGTGCGAAAAACGCCTACATTGACCGCCCAATACGTAAGGAAAACATCGCATTACCAGTAAAGCCCGAACATGCACCAAATCCGACAGTCGATGAGTGATCGGCGGCAGACTGGCAGCCGTACTCTAGCGGGCGTTAGATGATCATTGCTGTGGCATTTGTGACATGCTGCCGTGAACTGCTGAGAATAGTTTCTGTAGCTTCGGCGCGCTGAGGAGCATTCTACATTAAAATCTATTTTAATCAAATTCCTTTTTGATAACACATTTTTGCTAGTGTACACATATATAAAGATAAAAATACATTCAGTATGAGACAATATATACAAATGTTCAATAAAAGACAATGTAACAAAATCATCTATCACATATGAAGAAAATACTGCTTCATATAAGGATGTATGTAGTACATAATGCATAAAAAATATAAATATAAGAGATAAACATTCTTGATAATTGCATTGTTAGAGTCCGTAACACAAGTGTTACTGGTAATAATTATCAAGCTCCTATTTTGGGTATTGTACCACATTCAAATTGTGAATATCAACATGAGTGATAACAACTGTTAACATAATAGTTTAATAGTATTTGCAATGTGTGATAATACTGTTAAGAAAATTCATTATATTTTATTGTATACCAAACACTTACGTTGTAGAGTATACGATAATCGAACTTATTAGAGCATACTATTGTGCTTACAATGTCATTTAGGTATTAATATGGAACGTTTTACCATTTAGAATATCAGATATTAAATAAAATTATAATGTATGGGTACGCTGTGTTACTGACGACACTTACCATAATACTATACAACAATTATTATTGTTTCAATTTTCCATTGCAATACCTATAAAGTCAGAAATATACTAGCAACTTCTTCGTTTTATTATTGCGGCCGTTTCATAAATTCAAGAGATGGTTCAACTATGGGGTTAATGTGAGTTCATTGAATCGTCAGTAAAGCTGACAATTGTAATGATCAGACGATGAAACAATTGATCAAGCACTTAATTACTACCAAATATGTCAGATCATTCATATCATCAGAACTAAAGCATCAACAGAAAATTATTGTAAGCTAACATAAGTTCGTAGGTGGAATTAAAAGAATAAAGAAACTAAGGATGGATTATTTAAGGAAGAATAAATATGACCACAAACAAAGGTTTCACTTACACTGACTGATCAAAACTTTGAACAAACACATTATTTTGCATATTACGGCATAATTGTGGTTTAGACAATAAATTATACTTCACATACAAAATATTTTCGGTACGTTTTACATACATTATACACTAGGGTGACAGAATAAAATAGACACCTACTAATTAAAAAAAAGATTCTATTCTCGTTATATGTACAAACTATTTTAAAATTTTTAAATTAGACTAATATTTTGTCGATTCACCTTTACTTGCGTGAAGTGCTGCGAGTCGTCGTGGCATAGAATCTATTAAATGATTAATGGTGTCTTCTGGAATATTTAACCACTCTTCTGTAACAGCTGCCACGAGTTCTTCTTTATTGCTGGGTTTTCGGGGTCCCTTCGCCATATTTGTCATGTGCCAGACATTCTCTATCGAATTCATGTCTGGTGATTGGCCTGGTCATGGTAAAATCCGAATCCCCTGTTCCTCTTTCCATGTGGTTGTTGTTCTTGCTTTGTTGCAGGGTGCTCCATCTTCCATAAAAGTGGCGTATTCTTTAGATAAAATGGCGTTGTCGAATATTGGTAGTAGTCGTTCTGTTAATATTTGGATATATTTTGCCGCATTTATATTTCCGTCGCAGATTACTAATTGCGATCTTCCACCATACCGTATCGCGCTCCACACCATGATGTTCACACCGCCGTATTTTACCGTCTGATGCAAAAATTTGTCGTCCAGTTGCTGTGACGAACGTCTCTATACCCACGTACGGCCACTATTACTGAATTAGCAGTATCTGCTTTCGTCTGAAAAAATGACAGACCGCCAAAACTCTTCGGGCTTCGTTTGCATTTCGATTGCGCAAGCCATTCGGCGCCGTTTTTGAAACCCCGTAAGGAGAGGTTTTTTCTTTGCCACCCTTTTATAGATCCCCACACTGTGGAGGTATCGCAGAACGTTGCGCTGACTTTTCTGTGAAGTTGCCGCAAGCTCAGCTGTACTTTTTCGCGGTTCTCTTAACACTTCGCGCACAAGCACCATTTTACTTCTTTCAGAAGGTCCGGCACGACCTGGTCTCGGCTCCACTGTTGTTTTTTCCTTGCGTTTAAATTGTGTAATCACACGGTTAACTGTGGACAACGGAATATTTAAAAATTTACTTATTTCACGTTGCGAAGCCGCGTTCACTCTGGCCAACTATGCGACCCCGGGTGAAGTCGCTAATATCACTCGAACCTTGTAAGTGAGGCATAGTTGTAACGACACTAAACTATGACGAATTCCTTCCGATACATCTACCCCTACCCTAATGACAAGAGAAAGTTCTTAATTCGTTCTTAGAATTTTGCTGTTTACATATTTATACCGCTTTACCTGGTGTCTATTTTATTCTATCACCCTAGTGTATATACAAGGGCGACCTGAAATGTTTCTGGAATTGACAAGGAAAACACGGTGGTGTGGTTTTTTATTTTTACTTTTCGATGTAGTCCCCTCGAAGATCAATAGACTTTTTCAAACGGTGCTCTAGTCTCTTCAAGTCGTCAGAAAAGTAGAATGTTTCGAGATCTGCAAAATAGCCATTTGTAAAAATGGTCGCCAGCACCTTTCTCGCCGATGGAACGGTCTTTGCCTTCTTTGGGGCCGATTCGTCCAGAGAAGTACACTGCTGCGACTGTTCCTTGGTCTCCGGTATGTAGTGGTGGATCCAAGTCTCATTCACGATTACGAATCACATGAAGAAATCCCTTGAATTGCGTTCGATCCTGGCCACACACTCCTTCGAAACCGTCACCCGATTTCATTTTTGCTCCGGTGTAAGCGTACGCGAATTCATCACACCGAAAGCTTTTCCATACCCAAAATTTCGTGTACGATATGGCCAACGCGTTCTTCTGAGATTTCTGTTGTCTCTGTTCTCTCCTTAATCTTCAATCGGCGATCGGCCAACACGACATCATGAATCTTGTCGACCATTTCATCGTTGATAGCGGTTTTTGGGTGTCCATTGCGTGGTTCGTCTACCAAAGTATTTCGAATTTCCGTGGCCGTTTTCCATCATCGAAAAGTGTTTTATCACTGCACGAAATTCTATTTTATCCATTTTTGCGAAACCGCCTGACTTGCAACACAAAGCACGCTCTTAAACAGCAACTATTGACAGTAGATGTCTGAAATTTTGTCAGTTGCCATAAAGGAGGTTGCCCTCGTCGACCAATGAATCCACTTCAACCTTCGTGCGCCATCTCTTGCCAATGCCGGAAAAATTTCAGGCCGCCCTCGTAAATCAGTCAAAATCTGTAGTCTTTAATTTTAATTTTAAGAAGTCCACCCTCTTCCATGTTTTGCACAAAATACTATATCAGACAAAATAAGGAGTATTCATCCTCAATTTCTATTAAAATAAAGTATGATGTTTTAAAGTCATACATAACCAATCATGTACTATCGCAATTTCTATAGAATCTAGCAAACATTACCTCATATACCACATATAACCAACAGAACTAATTTTAGCCTGATGATGTTTATAGTTTATTTGTTTCAAGCATAAGTAAATATCAGGAAGATTTCTTAGCTCTAAACGTACTAACTGTGGAAAACTCTATAAATTAGTATTTTATTTTAGATTATTCATCAATTTTGACAGGCAACAGTCAGAGAATAAGCAACCAGAAACACGAGAAGCTAGATAATAAAACATTAGGTAATCTCAACCTATTACCGGTAGAGAAATTTAGCTATATGATTACAAAATATGCTCGATAATACCACAGATAATAGTGCTGTTATCTGCATAAGCTATTATGTAGAAATTCTACTATACAGTGCTTTAACGGTTAAATTGATTGATTGAAGATGCTACGACCTACACCATATATATAGCTCATTACAAACAAGTTTCAGCACGCTATAAAATTTAATCAATGTACTCTTAATAAACAACATCATTCCTTTTGGAATAACTATTATAATCGGTATTAAAAGGAGACAGAATCTAGTTTCTATAATCGATTTTTCTCAGTGTATATCTATTTAGGAGTATACTGATCTATATATGCCCAATATACCTTTATCAGCTCACATGTATATATTTTGGACAATAACACAAGTCTGTGTGAGAGCTAACTGCTTTCGAGAAACCTCAAAAATATTGGTAAAAGTCTAATTGTAGATGAAGTACCTTTTTCGGATTAAGCGTTAATACTAACTTATAGTTTCGAGCTTAATATTTTTGAAAGTCGAATAACAGCCTTCGGTTATTTATTAAGAAGCTGTTATAATTACTAAGGTTCCTTGCGTAGGCAAACTGGTGCAAGAGCGTTAAGTTAACGACGCTTTTACTATCTAATCAGTCATTTTAATGTTAAAAAGCATTTCAGAATCATTTTTCTCGACAATATTCTTGTATCGCTGAGGCGTTAGTAATATTGTGTAAATAACGACACGCACCTAAAACACCATAAATCTTACGAGAATTAATGAAGCGAACGCTAAACGTTGTATCAGCTTACCTATTCTCACCTAAAGCTGATTGCTTGTAATAGTACTAAAATTGCTCGTATTTACTAAACCAATTTTTAATTACTCTGCTCTCAATTCTGACATAAATCTTACCATCTACTCGATGCAGACTAGTTTCAAATACTTCCACATATTCGAAATGAATTAATGTTATGGGTACCAAAGGTTAATCTCGGTTGGTAATTTACTACGGTGCAACCGAGAAGTGTAGAAAGAGCAGCGCGGCGGCGTGTGACCGTATTAAAAATAATTGTGCGGTGCCTATGACCGCACGGGAAGCTGCATCCCGCAGATCAAGTCGGCAGGTGCAAACCGACAAGGTAGACTTGTCCGAGATCAAGAAGCGCGAGATTTACCAAAGCGAGTACATAGTGATGTCGTTGTAAATGTAATTGTACGCACTCAAATATAATAACCGAAGAATTCAATATTCTATTGTTTCTACATAAATAACAGTAATAGAGCAACAATACATAAATGAACAAAATTAAGGAGCGATATTAAAAGAAAAAATATAAACGATGATTTCCATCTTTTAAATTGGATCCAATGAATAAAATTAAATAGTTTTTGCACATTTTTTGAAAAAAGTATTATTACATAACATTCTAGTGTATTTCATCTATATTCACAAACTATAAAACGGATCAATCAATAAATAATACCGTTGAATTGCTGTAGTATCGTTAAACCAATATGCAGTTATCCACAATAATGTTGCAGACCTATAATTATAATTCATCGATTTCGCAGTACATTAACAAAATTTACTTGGTCATTAATACCACCTACCTTATGATATTTGTTAAATGAAAAGTATTCCCATAAGATAATATAAATATATTTTTGGTTAAAAGTGAGTTCATAGTTTATTATTAGTAACACAGATTAAATAAGTGTAAAGATTTCGGCCCATAACCTCAAAGTTCAAGTCAGAGCAGACAAACCTTATTAAATGTCACACATTCGCCTGACGAAATACTTAACGTCAAGCAAATATTGATAACCATCTGAAGAAAAAGCAGGATAAAAATCTGCTAGAGTGGTTAGAATTTTCAATCTATTACAGTAAAAATCACACCAAAGTAAAGCAAGACGAAGACATTAACTAAAATCGTGCAATTTTAAATTTGAAGAAAAAGACCATGGTTTAATGTTAGAATAAGTTATACATTATTGCTATAAAACTTAGTTTCGTCAGATTTGTATTTGTAAATATATAGAAAAGCAAATATACACATCATAGATTCAGAAAAGGAAGAAGCACCCAGGATCTATTATTTATAATCAGACAATTAGGAGAAAAACTAACAGGGAAAAAAAGGAAATACATATATGTTTTATAGTTCTTAAAAAAGGTTTTAATAGGGCAAGAAAAGGAGGTGTATGGCAGAGCCTGGAAAGGAGAGGATTATAGAGAAGAATGATAGAGATGATTAAGGCACTGAATAAAATCCACCGGAATAAAGTCAGAACTTCCAACACGAAATCAGCTGAATCCGAATTACAAATTGGATTAACGCAGGGATGCGTATTAAGCCCATTGTGAATTATCTATATTAATGGATGATACTATTAAAAAATCCAAACAAAAAGGAAAAAATATGAAAGTAGGAAATAGAAAACGAATGCAATTAACGTGCAGGGAATGTTTGCAGATGATGTGATATGGATAGCAAACTCAGAAAAGACATTACAGCAAAACTTGAAGATATACCAAGAAGCACTAGCAAAGGTAAATATAGAGATAAACACGATGAAAACAAACGTAATGATTGTCAGGCAAATCTAAACGTTTATTTTATTCCTACTTATCGCATTCCGTATTCATGTATATTTAATGTGTTTTGTATTATTGTAGACAAATAGTCTGTTGTCATTCAAGTATTCGTAGGATTAGTGTCATTAAGTATGTTTAAATCTTCGAATTAGTAGAAATCCCGGGAATGTTCCTATTTATTTTATCTTAATATTCATTAGCAAATTCCTCATTCTCATTTAGGGTATTATTGCTGCGACTTCTAAATACGATTATGATAACGGTAATTCTCTAGAATGTTCATTTTTGCAAGGGCACTCAGATAGTCCTGTAATTACAGATAAGATAAACCCAGGCTTATTTAAACCAAACTCAAGACAATTTGAATCGAGCACAACGTGTAGCTGCATCAAAGGAAGTTATAGTGTTAGATACAATATTAAGAAACAGAGTATACGTGTATCTACAAAGGAAGTCATAGTTATAGAAACAATCAAGTCATATAGTCGTATCGGTTGTCGGGTTCCCCCGTATCACTAGGTTTTTTATCCTTGACGTTTTGGGAATAACTGCGATTCGCATTTTCAAAACCTAGTGTCACGGCGGAACCCGACAACCTTTACAACTATGTCAAACGGCCGTGAAAATCTGAGATACTATTTAATCAAGTCATAGTTTTATACGTACATTAAAAGCAGAGTGTCACGTGTATCTACACCAAATCAAGATATAATTTTATATATAATATTTAGAATTCGTCATTGAGCGGATTAACTAGTTATTCAGTGTATTAAGTGTACTTTGCAACTAACTGTAAATATAATACAATATATAGTAAATATAGTGTACACATTGTATTTACTAGTTTTATTAACAACGTGTTACAAAGAAAAATACAGTTCCTTCAAACCAGGAGGAGTTCAAACAATTATAATAGCGGCAGAAGAAAGAAAAACATAACATAAAAATCGAAGAAACAGCCTTGGAACCAGTTAAAAGCTACAATTATTTAGGCACGAGCAGTGAAGACAGCGGGAGAATAGAGAAAAAAATAAATGAGAGAATATGGAAATCCGCAAAAATATATAATACATTAAGAAATACATTTCCAGATAAAAAAGAAATATCAAAACAAATAAAGACAGAGGTGTATAAAAGAGTGGTCAGACCAACACTAACATATGGCAGTGAGTCATGGGCAAGCACAAATAGAATTAAGAGCAAAGTTACCGCGATTGAAATGGGATTCCTAAGAAGAATAAAAGGAGTAACAAGGAGGGACAAAATCAGAAACGCGACAGTCACTGATAGGCTAAATATCAAGCCAATAGAAATAATCATAGAGGAGAGACAACTGAAATGGCTTGGACATATACACAGAATGAAAGAAGATCGACTAACAAAGAGGATTTTTGAAGTCAAAACAGAGGGCAAAAACAGCCCAACTGGAAAGAATAAATGTATCGAATTTTAGAAAAAAAGAAGCATGGGGTGGATTAAAGCCAAACAACTGGCTCAGAACGAGAAACTGTGGAAGACAAAAATAAGAGAATGGTAGTGCGATACCGTATGGTACAAAGGACGTAGGATTAAAAAAAGATATAACAGAAAAAATTTACTTACAAATTATTTTATTCTTTCTAGAAACAATCAAAATAGTTTAAGTAATTTCTTTTTGGTATACATATTCATTTTATTTCTAATACTGACTGTTTTGAGTAAGTGCAATTTACTTTCAAGGTGTGCTAGAAAGAACCTCACGGTATTAACTTCTTATAAATTAAGAAGATGCTAATTCAAATACTCCAAATGCGAACTTCCTAATAACTCAATTGTACTTAGCTACAAAAACAAAATAACAACTACATTTCCATGTATTTCACCTTAACAGCTGCGTAGCTCCGACACTTTTCTAGAAGATTCTTATATCTGCCTTAGAAAAAACTTTGGACGCTTTGTACCTCAGAGTTTCTTTAAGTGTATCTTCAAGGATTTCCTTGCTTAATTACGCAATGTATTCGCCATCAATTGTGCTGTATGTGGTCTGGTTTTGTGTTAGAGCACAAGCACGCATTTGATTGGAAAATCCTTAGTTTGAAGTAACGTAAAAATTCTTTGGTTCTCCAAAGCTCAGACAGTCTTTTTATTTTCTAGCGTGTAGTTGGGAACTTTTATATCATCTGTGAGGAAAAGATCATCCCTACGCCTTCACATCGTTACTGTAAAACAAAGTTGAAAACATGCAAGGTAATAAATATAAATAAACACGTGGAATTTTCAGCAGCATTTTAAGTATTCAGATCAGTGAATGAGGTTGGTTAAATATTTGTAGCATGAAACTACAGCCTTAATTTATTGGAAGTGCTGAACATAATAAAATGGTGCCTGCATCAATGTCCTTCAACGTGTAAGAAAGGCGTGTGAATGTGCTGAGATATCGTGATATTGTCTTGACGAATACATTTTGGAGATTTCAGAAACAATGCGTATGTATGCGCTATTAAATCTCCGAGTAACACCTTCGAATAGTTTTTGACACAAGATGTAATGCATGGAATTTACACGTAACATGCAACGTGTTACAACATGTTTGCAACACCATAGCAGTCAAACATTTCCAATTGGTTTACTGAAATTTAAATTTTCTCTATTGTATTTAGCACCTACATTGCAATTACTTTGGCAGCACATAGTCTTTTACTAATTAATAAAATTGAAAGTAACGATTTAAGTGCTTCAATTTTACGTACCATGATCTTAAGAATAGAATCTCTTTGACTATCAACCTAGTTGTCCACACATAAGCAAACCTTTCTATTTTTAGTTCAGCTCTAATGCAGCTTCCAACTTTATCGTGCACTAATTGCGTATTTTTAGCTTACATATTCGAATAAATAATTCTTAGTTGGGGTACTCATTGTAGGAAGACAAAAATGATTAATTACCTAACAAATTAAGTGGTAAATTTCACACAATCAACGTTAATTCTAAATCGAGTATAAATTAACTGTTCAACATTTCCTTAGATTCACATTTATTCCGAAACATGAAAGTATTGTCACAGACTTTACAAATTATTTTGGTTCCATTACGTATTAAGTCTAGAAATTCACCGATAAACTTCTGCACCTTGTGAACACGTGGTTGTTTTTTTGATGTTAGTAATTGCGACATTATTAAATTAAATCGCAGCACATTCGTACAAACGAGGTATATGGCTCACCCATTCTAGTCTAGTCTGATGATGGTTCACCTATTATAACACCTGCTAAACCAGTTCCACCTTTGCGAAGCACGATCTACTGTCCGAGCGTTCACAATGCCAACTCTATAAACAAATATTGAAAAATATATTAATCAATTCGTCAGTGACAACAAATATTAATAACGTCACAGAATTATGTAAAATTTCATATTTTATTTTAATGTAAATGTTATGTACATTATAAATAGGTCTATATAATATGTTTATTATGCATGTGTGTACTGAGAATTAAATTTATTTAAAAATGCTAAGGTTTTAATTTTTACTTTGCTGCGAAATGCCTCAGATGTCCTAGCGTCCGCCACTGCAAGGTGGCAAAAAATGCGATCACACGTTCATAAGAAGCAATATCCGTAATCTAGTCTCGGCAATGTGGGGCAAGTTACAGTGCAGCAAGACTTCAGAAATATTTCCTTCGTATGAACTATTAAAGCATTTACTCGTGGATAACATCTAACATTGCGCTACGAGGTTTAAGGCATGGATTTTACATGTTACATGTAACAGATTGCCACTCTCTTCTTTAAGAAATCGACTTAAGGAAAGCATGTTGCGGCATCATTACTCACAAAGATTAAAGGTTGGGTTGTTGAAACTTGAAATTTGTTCAATTCCCTGAATACCATTTTTAAAATTTCATCGCTCTTTTGGAAGCAAGTAAGATACGGGATGACGGTTCAAACTGTTCCATTGTACGTACCATTACTTTCGCCACAGAATGTTTTTGCCGATCGATTGTTTTGTCAACACATAACCACAATTTTTTTATCTTTCAATTCTGCTTTAATTCACCTTTCAACATAGTCACGAACAGATGGCATAAAATTTCCTAACGATGTCCGACTTGGTAATGTATAATCCGAATACTTGCCCCAAAAGGAGACAAATGCTTGTTGGTTCAGTAAAGTGAACGGTACTTTATATTATTAGCTACAGAATAAAACAAACACCTATATCAAATATTAATTGTTCGCTGTATCGTTTGCCACGAATTGCAGAACAGTGTGTTATACTTTTTAGTTAGCGTTCACAGTTCCACCTGCTAGTACCTGTCAAATAGTTGTCACAGTTTACACATTTAATTCTATCGCCTTCATATTCTAAATCCGCATCTAATACGCTTTCTAGTTTCTTGGAAATATGCTGTTTCCAAAACGTGCTTTGATACGGGTACTTGATTTTCAGTGCCACGTACTTAATCCCTCGACGTTGTCCTCCGCACTGCACTGAAACTTGCCCCTCATTGCCAAGACTACTAATATCAGACGGAATGGATCACAGGCACGGTTCTTTGGAATTACCTAACATAATTATTATTTTGAACTTTTTTCTTATATATTTTTTCTTAGACTATTCTTAATGAAAGAGAAGACGTAACTACTTCATAATATATTCTTTTCTATAATATACCATTTTTTACTAACAATTCATATTTAATGACGTTCTTATTGTATGTAGACAGCTACGAGAACTAAAAGTAGGAGACGAAGGGAAGCGAAGATATACAGGCTCCTGTACGAAATAAACCATTTTCTACGAGAACTCGGAGCGATTTTATCGCCGTATAGATCCTTATCTCTAACAAATTGATCACGTTGCTTCGCAGCCGTGAAGCCACAAACGTATAAAGTTTAAGTAGAGTTTCGTTGTACGTACCAATTCTATAGTCGTTTTGTGTTCGAGTTCTGGGAGATTATGTGGTGAAAACGGCAATATCGATTTAAGTTTACCTATCGAAATTATCGTTATTGCTTTCGGATCGAATAACTCCCTCGGCCGTTAGAATTAGGTCTAATAGTTTTAGACCCTGAAATAAATACTATTGCTTTAACAAAATTAACTTACGCGAATGATTATAAAATAAAAAATTAAGCAACTGCCAAAATTGTTCGTACTGAAAGCATGACGTTATGAACTATGTGTTTACATTCCTATATACATATGTAAGTAAGATTGACAATCTACTATTGTTATCAAATTACGTGGTACTGTAAACAATTAGTACACTATTTAATAATAATATTATTATCCAAAAATAATATACTATTAAAACTTTAATAGCATAACAATATATCTCTATTGTTTCAACATACAGCTGTGGCCATATGTATTCGCCACTCTCGTTTTGAACTTGTTACACGAATATTATTGTATTTCTAAGAAGCAGGGTCGATGACGGACTTAACTAGGTAGCTGGTAATGAGGGTTTAATGGTTTATTGTAGGCCATTCTGAGTAAATTAGAAAATAGACGTAAAATTATAATTTCTGAATATTTCTTCAGTCTTTCTTAAAAGTTGTAAGAGTAAGGTTGAGCTAGTTAGAGTGAAGATATTGTGTATGTGATTTTGTCTGTGTAATACGATAGTATACAGTAAAAAGTAAAGCCGAAAACACGCGAATTGATGGAGGTAGAGCGAGGACAAATTGTGGTGTTAGAAAAGTAAGGGTTGTCGGTGTCTGCTATTGCCCGACAAGTGAAATGTGCGCGATCGACAGTTAGAATGACGATAAAACGACACAAAGAGAGTGGATCTTTGACAAACAAACCGAAAACTGGTCGAAAAAGGAAGACAACTAGCAGAGATGAGCGAGTCTTAGAGCGGACGTCTTTGCGAGACCGGAAAAAAGGGTCTAAACAGTTTTCCAATGAGCTTTTCCGGCTACATAATGTTGCTATTTCTCCTCGCACGGTTAGAAGACGCCTTTGTGAATTAAATTTAGATGGATACAAAGCTCGACATAAACCACGGTTGTCTCCGCAACAAAAGAAAAAGAGACTGCTGTGGGCTAAGAGTCACCGCGACTGGACCATTGACAATTGGGCCAATGTTATGTGGACGGATGAGTCAAATATTGAGGTAAGTAATACATAATTATTGTATTTGCGGTATTCTGTATTCAATTCCTGGTATCTACAGTGTTTTTATTCTTTTTAATGGGTTCCAAAATGTAACAGTATTCATGTTTTTGTTGGTAGCTTTGTGGTAAACCTGCGCCTCAATACGTGCGACGCAGGCGAGGAGAGGCCTTCCATCCAGACTGCATCATCCCGACTGTCAAGTTTGGTGGTGGTAGCATAATGGTTTGGGGTTCCATGAGTGCAACAGGCGTCGGAGAACTGTTCGTCTGCGAGGGCCGAATGAACAGTCGGACGTACATCGACATGTTGGAAGAAGTTCTGGAACCGTGTGCGTTAAAACTATTCGATAATGATCGGCCAGAGTATTACTTCCAACAAGATAATGCCCGTGCCATAAATCTCGCGAAGTAATGCGCTGGTTCGAGCAAAATAACGTGCGGGTCCTGGAATGGCCGGCACAATCCCCGGACTTATCGCCAATTGAGCATTTATGGTACATTTTAAAGCGAAATGTAGCTAAATACTCATCTACCACGAAGCAATGCTTAAAAACAAAAACATTCGAAGAGTGGAATAAAATCACCCCCGAACAGTGCTACAACTTAGTGAGCAGTATGCTCCGACGAATTAGTGCGGTGATAAAAGCCCAGGGAGGAGCTACCAAATACTAAGCAACATCTGTATACACTCACAATGAAACATTTTCATCGATCAATTTTCTTTTATTTCTTATATATTCGTCGGAATAAAAAAACAAAGAAGGGTGGCGAATACATATGGCCACAGCTGTATGGTGCAAGACTTCTAATATTACAAAAGCTATAAATGCATCACTACCTGGTATAAAGCTTTTTTCTTTTAACGTAAACATTAATTCTTAAAAATTTTAATGAAAACGTTTTCTTGTACAAATTTAATTTAATAGCTGTATGCTAATGAGGTGCACGTATAGATCTGCTTGATTATATGGTTGTAAGGAATGTCTAGTATTTAAGTAGCAGTTTAATTGAACTATATTTTAGCAGCCATCGCTTTCAGTTGTGTTGAGTTTACTTACATAATATGAGCAAAAATAAATAGTTGAATATTGAAAAATGCCCTACTCTTCATATTAAAGGTAGCTATGAATGTCACATTTCAAATAAACCAAAAATTTCAAAAACTGCTGTTCATTGAAAAATTTAATGCTTCGGAAAACAAGAAGAAATTTTTATCGCTCACGCTCCGGAAGTCCTACAATAACAAGTTTCGCCGAAAATCAACATACCGCGTCAATTAATCAACGAAATGGGCAACTTACCCTTACTTATCACCAGAAATCTGCGCAGATATTTATAGAAGTTGTCTAAATATTGTATCAGTATCCACAGTCAAGTGACGACCAAACGCAGCGGGTTTACGAGGATGCATCGCTATTAGAAAGCCACTACTCCCTAAAAAGAACAAAAGAAAATTATTTAGAGTTTGGAATATAAAAAAGGCATAAAATATTGGCCAAATGTTTTTTGGAGTGACAAGTACAAATTCAAAGTTTGTAGTAATAAATGGCGAATTCTTATTCGGAGAGTATGTAAAGAGAACATGTTTCCACAAACTGTCGTAGAACCTGTAAAACACGGAAGAGATTTTAAGGAATATTGGGAAAAGAACAGTATAAATAAATTGTGATAGTATATCATTTGATCTAGTCTGTCATTGATCAGGATAAACACCCCAAACACTCAGCAAAACTTAAAAGATGAGAAAATTGTCAAAAATATGGTCTAACCATCACAATCCCCAGGCCTCAACACTGTAAAGAAATTCTGTCGCGAATTAGACAGAGAAGGTACGTCAGAGGAGTCCAAGCTTAGTAAAATATAGTCTAAGTAAATTAAAACTTATGCAGAAACTATAACGAAATGCCAAAGTCGTGCCAAACTGTGATAAAATACAGGGGTGGATTTTTCGACGAAACCACAATTTCACTGTATATAATATAATAACTCACGTATCTTTTATAGTATAATCTTCTGCCTTTTACTATTATAATTTCTAACTAATATATACGTGTTTCTCGTTTAAAATGTATTGTTTTCTTTTTCCTTAATCTTTAATGCAGTTTCTTTTAACTTATGAGCGCTAGTGTACATACACATATACACACATATGTACCTGATTAGTTATTTCAAGGAACGTAGGTAATTAAAAAGATAACAATGGATACAAAGAAATAATTTGAGTTGTAATTTCCTAATAAGTTTTAAAAAGTAAGTTACGACAGAGAATTTTTACTATTCTGAACTGGATTTGCTTTGTAAAAAAATTGGAAAATTTTATTAAAGTAATCTTTCTGGTAGTAGATGCAGGTAAAATACATTCAACACCCATCTAGAGTTCAGAAATCAACGTACTGGCCTAACCAGACTAGCTAAGAATAAGCCCAATAAGATTCAAATACAGTTTTACTTGCATAGCGTGCTCCCAGTTGTGAGTTAGTTATTAAGAGCAACCCGTACACTGTGTTCAATATAAAACGATTCAGTTCTAATATCGCGATAATGCAAAGAAATAGTAAGTTTTATAAAGAAATGTCGCTGTTTGTTTACAGAGGGGTTCTCAAGAAAAAGGATTTCGACGAGATCTTACTCATCTTCTGGACGCTCTCGTCCAGCTAGTGATCGAAGATGAACTTATCTCCGATACTATCAAATTTAATGCAAAGTAAAATAATTTTTTTAATTTAAAATATCGTGTTTTTGATCGTACGATATAAACTGGATTAAATAGCTGGTAGTACATTGCAAAAATAGAGTATTCCCTTAAATGATACTTTTAACTACTTTTTTAGAGATAAAAGATAAAACGAGATTTTGTCTTGTTTTATAATAGGATGTTTATTAACTGTTACTGCTGGTATCTAATTTAGAGAGATTATCTAGGACTAATGTTTAGTATTATGTTGGTTTTCAAAGGATATTGGATATACATACCCTAAACATATTAAGTTACATGGATTGCATAAACGAATATTAAGCTTGATATATATAACTTTGACATGTTACCAACTATTATAATACAGGTCACATATGTTACTTTTTCCTGTCATCCATTTTCCTATAGTGATATAATAAATTTCAAATGCTTCTACTATCTACTTATACATCTGCATAATCAATGCATAGCTGACATGACATTAAACAATAGCTGCGCCCTGATCAACATATTTATGGTAAAATAAAAATTCTATTCTGGACACGTTGATTGTAATTAAATAAACTGCAAAATTGCACAAATCGTTTAAATTACCAAGTAGAAGTGAAATTCCATTAAAATATGTCACACGTTAATGCATATTCCCGTTCAAGTTCGATTGTCTGCTGTTTGTTGATATTCTTAAATAGTAGTACTCTGTTTGTGTTATATCAACTTGTAAAATATTACATCCTATTTACAATCAATGTTTCTTTTATAGATGCTATAATTAAGATTTAATTATCATATAAATAAGGGGAATTCTGACTTGATGAGTGTTGCAGATATGTACGTCGAACGTGTTATTAAATGTAATTTTTGGACATAAGCGGTTCCGATAATGTATATATTTTATGAATACTATATATTTGTTCGGTGAAATATATTTTCTGTTAAAAATTTCTACTTCTATATTTAATTACATTTCCATTAACTAATAATTGTCGTTTTCTTTTATCGCATAATCATCTTACAAGAGTGATTAGAGCACCATTGGAACTCAACGCGGAATATCGACAATAAAATCCTTAAATCTGCATTAACGTTTTATATGTTCAATGAAATACAGAGCTAAATGTAAACGAACATCTTACTGATAAGAAGGAAAGATTAAACGGCTACACACTCGGCAACGTTAATGATATTTTTAAAGCTATTATTGCTATATATTACTTTATTTTATCAAGCGACTGTTATGAATAAAAGACTATAACAAATAGGTTAATTAAACTAATTAGTATCGGATAACTATTATAGTATTTTATTTCGCCTAGTTTTATTTATAATGATTACCTCGTATTAATAAGCATTAACAAGCACTCCTTCTACACTTAACTAATTGCCAAATATATCACGCTAAAGGATTGGGAAGTATAATCACAGTGACATACCGTTCACACAAAATTCTTATTGAATCGTACGAAGAAAAATTATGTTCTAACACTACATACGTAATATGTGTGCTTTCATTTCCCAAACACTAAAGTGACCACTTTAGAATCACACTAAATTACTCTCTCGCTTGCAGTAACAGTGGTCTATAATTCATTTTGGTGCTCTGTCTCTCGTTTTAATTACACTGCATCATTCTCTTTTCTGTCGTTCCGTGGCTCCGGAAAGAAAGGTCCGAAAGTATATTAATTATTATTTATGGCTGCGTTACGACACAGCGGTAACATTAATGTTCATTTGGAGTACATGGTTTACCGTGATTTAGGTAGATAAATATACTTCGCTGACAAAATATAATGGGCACCTCCTTTAGCACTTTTGATAAATTAAATATTTCTGATGACTTATTATTTATATGTAAGTTCGTTGATATTTGACATGCTACACCATCATTTCTTTGTATACACTTTAATAACGTAACTACAACAGAACATGTACATATATAATAACCCTCTACACTGTGACTACCTGTTTATAGTGATTATTTTAGGTGAAAACTACCCCAATTCATGCACAGGTTGACAAATACATCGATTATTTATTAAAGACATAGGCACATAGAAGACGATACTCCTTTTCCTCAATATACACCATCGCTCATAACAGAATGACCACTTTAACTTTTAACGAAATATTTTAAGAAGCGGTACTTTTATTCGCGTAATAACTCTACAAGGGTGTATACAATTTATTAAAGAACTAAATTGATAAATGACGAACTAGAATATTACTTTACAAAATCCTGAAATAATTAGCTACAGTACAAGCAATACCAAACATAGATATCTCAAATAATATAAAGGTAGAAATTTTATGACATTGTAAATGAAACCTGAATTCTAAGAATTGACTGAGTTCCTACAGAGATTTACCCCATAAAGTTACATAAATTACATTGCATTAACAGTGAGTTTAGTTTATCATTAGGTACCGTTAACTACAACTCAATATCGTTATTTCTTTGTACGAGTAAATAATTTAATTCCTGAGTAAAAATGCCTCGACTAGTGTTGAAATGCGATTAGCAATATTAAAGCTATATCAAGAAGGATATTCTGTACAGCAACTGTTCGCTGCTTCGAACAAACTGGTACACTTGTTAGCCAAAATCGTCCAGGACGTCCTCGAGTAACACCCAGGGGCGACGATGAACGCATAAAATTGCTTAGTGAAAGAAATAGACGATTAACGGCTCCTGAAATTACGGCCGAAATGATTCGAGCTGGAAACAGGAAGATATACGTTAACAAAGTAAAATGTCGTTTCAAAAGAAGCAAACCTCCACGGCTATATTGCTATACGAAAACCGTTGCTATGTAATGGGAATAAACAGAAACGTCACCAGTGGGTTAATACTCACAAAGACTGGTCAATACGACAATGGGGAAACGTACCATGAACTGATGAGTCCAAACACGAAGTATTTGATCCAAACCGCAGAACATTTGGCAGGCGCTCAAAGAACGAGAAAATTCTTCTTGATTGCATTGCACCAACAATAAAGAAAGGTGGTGGTTCCATTCTGTTTTCAAGAAAACAGACGTTTCACTTATTAATTCCTTTGTTGAATATTTAAGATGAGACGTAGTTGTGGAATCTTAAGACAGAAATAGATTTAATTGTATAGCACTTGTAAGAGAGCTGTTACACGTTAGATGTTGAATGAATCTATGAATTTGTATTAGCTTCTTCTTGTTGGGGATTTATATATCAAGAAAAGGTGGGGCTTTACCTGAATCGAATGCATAAACATTCCCTCCTTCACTGTACATTTTAGGGAAAGATTAACTACATGTGCGCGACAGAATAATAAAAGAGAAGCTTGTCGTTTAGCGACGGTTCTGTTGTAACTACTAAATGAAATCCTAATAATAAATAATAGTAATAGTAACATTCATAGAATAAATAGCAATGTTATAACAAGTGCAATGTAGTTGATAAGCATACTCTTTGAAGTATGTATGTACTTGTATGTACATATGTACAATGTACTTTTCTATACATTTACAACAATCGCCTATAGTATAGATGGAAATATTTTAAGACAGCCAGAATAAACTATAGGCAATTATTATGACATTAAAGTGTCTATAGTGGAAGGTGATAACAGCAACATTATTCACCTAATAACTCTATAACCATGGACTAATTAAAAAACTAAGTTGATAAATAACGACCTTCGAATATTACTAAAACCGCTTAATGTTGATGCATAATCGACATTATAAACGCTACAGCAAGAAGGCTATTCTATACGAAACACTACAAATGCATGCGAATCGTTCCATTCCAAATTAAATAAATCATTTTATTCAACACATCTATCTATTTATATTGTTATCAAAAAAAACTTAAAGAATTTCAGATAGGCACTAAAATTGTGTACACACACCAACGAGAATTAATGACACACGCGCAAAACAAAAATTAAGGACTCTAAACAAATGACGTGAACAATTAAATAATGGAAAAATGCCACGATTATACTTTGTGAAGCGTATATCATTTTATTCGTCAGTTTGCATATCTATATTTTTGTATAATTAAATATTTTTTATTTTCTATCTGTTTGACAATAAGTACATCACCTTAAAGTACGCTATTTTTGTATTATTATTTTTGATTGATTTGCACGGTGCCCAGTTTACATACACCCTTTGCGGGTTCACTTTTAGCTGGTGTCCGACTTACCAACAAGATTAAAATTTCAGGTAGTTTAGTATCCGACTTACATCCGCCCCGGTCGCTATATACAGGTTCCACCATATATTGATGTTGTATCGCAAAATGAATTTAGCGATCTTGACATATTAGTCTAAAGTTCCTCTAGCATCATATTTTCCAAGCCAAATAGACATAACTATATTAACAAATTTAATAATCATTATTTTCATTTACGTGTATTTTCAAAACTACCCGCTAACTGTACATTGTGCGTAATTAAAATGGTAATTTGATATTTACTGTAATTACTCTTCCATAAAACAGAAACCTTAAAAACTCAGTTGTAATTTAAACTAATTAACTGAATATTATTTAGCACTTTATTGCATATAGAAACTTTGTAATTTCGGCCTGCGTTTTATAGTCATCTACACTTTAACTTTCCCAATTTAATAAACGTAACTCAAAGTTGTGTCCGCTCAAATTAGTGAAGAGTGACGTTTGAACCCATTTATCCCGCTGCTACTTACGTTTTCTCAAGTAAAGAGTAGCACTCGCTCGGTCGCTGTAATTATTAGGTTATTATACTGTACAAATGAAAGGTATAATTTAACATTTTAAAGTATCAACAACTAACTCGAACCAGGAAAAGATGGAAGGATGGCTCTTCTTCGAATTTAAAGTAAAATAATCATATCTAAAATAATCCGTTTTCAAACTATGTAAAGACACTTTTAAATAATCACCATGCGCATGGTGTTCTATATTTATATATGAGATTGTCTAGCTTTAAGTTTCGAACGCTTCTGTATTACAAATACTCTGATAATTCCTTGACTTTCTTCCAGTAAAGGTATCCCTTTTTTTCTCTAATTTCGTAGTGATCGAACTAACGGTGTTGTAAACTATTTGTAATAACAAGTACGTGTATAGTGTTTCACAGCTATATTACTTTATGCCTTCACCGTGATACAAAAGATACATTGGAATTGCCAAAAAAATGCCACTATTCCTACTCCAAATCGTTACTCCGGACGCTGGAGTAACGAGAAACAGGCGCTCTTACAACTGGATCTCTGAACAATTAATCCAGGTAAAAAAAATTCTCGAACCAATATTTTTATTGAAATATTACATGGAGTGGCTGTTATGGTCCTGAGAACATTGCAAAACGGATTTGTCGGTGAATTCAAAGTTTACCAATGCAAACAATAAGTTTTATGTACAGCATCAAACATTTTTTGCGGAGGAGAGGGCATCATACTGTTTATTAAAAACACATAGAAAAGGCCTAGAAAACACTACTTAACATAATAGTGCTGCTAAATACAGCTACTCATGGTATTGGTGGAATCATTAACGGGAAAGACAATGTGAGGGTAGAAAAAACGCTAACACACAGACATGTTTCTGCCTACTCGGGATCATCAGCGTGCATCCGAGCGATTTTTAACTCAACACATTGCAATTCTCTCTCGACCACTATCACCGTATCTAAACTAACAGCTTAAGTGCGCATTTTAGGCGCTATCTAGTACCACAAGAATAACACACTCGTCAGGCAGTTAAAACACAGCGAAACAAATTTCCCAACTCTTCTCGCGAGAAACTGATGGACAGCTAAACGAGAAAGGGCGCCCACCAACAGTGTATAGGATAGCTGTTCATATTCTTTATTAGTTAATGTTTGCTAGAATAGCGGATTGAGATTTAAAATTCTGAATGCAATGCAAACGATCGCAGAAACATTACTAGTAATCTATTCTCAGAGTGAAATCATTCATTTAATGAACTGAATATTCTCAAAATGTTTTCCACGTATTATAAGGTATATTTGACTTGTATAATTCATGAAGTCAGGTGAAGAGGTTACTAAAAAGTGGTCCCAAAAGCCTTCCTCATTGAACTGCAATAGATAGCATTCGTCATAACGACCCAGAAAGAAGTACATGTTATATTCTTTTCGAAGCAAGGGATACACGAAAAATAATCGGATCACTTAAGCTTAACTAGAAACGATGTATTAAAGTAACAGAAAGATAAGGGGAAGAGGAAACTTTAAAGCTGATGAATAAATCTCTAATGTAATAGAAAAAAAAACGCAGTTCCAGCTCAGAAACAGACTAAATAATTGTTGAATGGATCTAAGTATCTCTAAATTCATAACCGACTTACCAGACAGGTCTAGGAAGTATTCTAAAGCAGTATTGCTTCTAAAGCTTGGCACAGAAAACATTATGAAGATTATATTAGCAATCTGTCATATAGTATGGCTCTGAGCTGCGTTGACAAGAACATACCTGTCAAAAATAAATTATAATTACATGGAAAACTAGCCCGCAAGGCCGTTGGATCTGGTAAAAGAACAAAACTAATGTAAATCATCTACAAGTCTATTGGTCATCCTCTACACAATCTAATATAAGACATATACACTAGGGTGACAGAATAAAATAGACACCAGGTGAAGCGGTATAAATATGTAAGCAGCTAAATTCTAAGAACGAATTAAGAACTTTCTCTTGTCATTAGGGTAGGGGTAGATGTATCGTAAGGAATTCGTCATAGTTTAGTATCGTTACAACTATGCGTCGCTTACAAGGTTCGAGTGATATTAGCGACTTCACCCGGGGTCACATCGTTGGCCAGAGTGAACGCGGCGCTTCGCAACGTGAAATAAGTAAATTTTTAAATATTCCGTTGTCCCCACAGTTAACAGTGTGATTACACAATTTAAACGCAAGGAAAAATCAACAGTGGAGCCGAGACCAGGTCGTGCCGGACCTTCTGAAAGACGTAAAAAGTTGCTTGTGCGCGAAGTGTTAAGGGAACCGCGAAAAAGTACACCTGAGCTGGCGGCAACTTTACAGAAAAGTCAGCGCACCGTTCTGCGATACCTCCTCAGTGTGGGGATGTATAAGAGAGTGGCAAAGAAAAAACCTCTCCTTACGGCGTTTCAAAAACGGCGCCGAATGGCTTGGGCAATCGAAATGCGAGCGAAGCCCGAAGAGTTTTGGCGGTCTGTCATTTTTTCAGACGAAAGCAGATACTACCAATTCAGTGATAGTGGTCGTACGTGGGTATGGAGACGTTCGTCATAGCAACTGGACGACAAATTTTTGCATCAGACGGTGAAATACGGCGGTGTGAACATCATGGTGTGGAGCGCGATATGGTATTGTGGAAGATCGCAATTAGTAATCTGCGACGGAAATATAAATGCGGCAAAATATATCCAAATATTAACAGAAGGACTACTACCGATATTCGACAACGCCATTTTATCTAAAGAAGACGCCACTTTTATAGAGGATGCCCTGCCACAAAGCAAGAACAACAACCACATGGAAAGAGGAACAGGGGATTCTATACATATATGGCGAAACGACCCCGAAAACCCAGCAATAAGGAAGAACTCGTGGCAGCTGTTACAGAAGAGTGGTTAAATATTTCAGAAGACACCATTAATCATTTAATAGATTCTATGCCACGACGACTCGCAGCACTTCACGCAACTAAAGGTGGATCGACAGAATATTAGTCTAATTTAAAAATTTTAAAATATTTTGAATATATAACGAGAATAGAATCTTTTTTTTTAAGTAGTAGGTGTCTATTTTATTCTTCACCCTAGTGTATTATAATAATGCACCGTAATATACGTCTCCACAACTAAAGTTTATAACTATTAAATAACTTTATAACGACAACAATTTTGCATTTTTTAAACTATGAAGGAATAATTTTTCTGTACTTTCAATAATAAATTAATGTCAAGTCTGCACTTTACATGTTTCTGTGGTAAGTATGAAAGAAGTTGTTTTATTAAAAAGTCAAACGCTTGTCACAGAGTAACCTAAGATTGCATTATCAAAGGGCATAATTTTAAAAAACATACTACCTGTAACTCTGTTCAAATTTATTCGGAATTCACTATCTACTGAGAGAATTCTATGAAATATAACTTCATTGAAGTTAGCTAAATAAATATTAATACGTCGGTGTATTTCATTATTTTAAACTTCTTCGCATATACGAAGCATCTTTTATAAATAAGTACTGTTTCGATATAAAAACAAAGGCAATTTCTTTAACATCTTTTCTTTCACATGACAACCTGGACCTTATCTACTTGTAAACATAATTTTCATCTATATTAAGGCACCTGTCATACCGTATGACTAATTTCTAAATTCAACCCTCATACGAATCTTTCGTCTGATTTACTAATAATTCCAGCATGTTTTAATGTCGCCATCGTCGTCAAAGTGCTGACCGTGGTGATACAAGAGCAAATAATTTTTCGGGCTGAAATTTTCTGCTTGAACTTCACTCGTGAGGAACCGATGACAATTTGGCCTACAAAAATGTTCTCTTCGATGCAGCATCCCCCGAGGAAAGTCAAAGCATTGACTTACCGATTACAACTCAGTCAGCACTTCTTGAATCTTGAGGAAGCTAATTAATAACGATGAAATCGCATAGCGCTTGTTTTCTTTAACTTTTTCATTACCTTTCTTCACCAAGTAACCATTTTAATGATGGATGGTCGCCTATCGTACACATTATGGCCATTCCTAAATGCTCTAACCCATTTTCTTACTATTGTAGCGGTGACAGCGTTTGTTTCATATACATCACTAAATAAATTTCGGGCACTTTCACGTGTCTTGATTTAGGAAGCAATTCGTAGGGCATATTTATATTAAACAATGGAATTTTCAATGGTCTGGAGTATTTTAAATACCCATAAACAAATGCTAATGCGGGCAAATGCTTTTATAATTGCATCTGTGTCATAAAAATTATCTGGCAGAACTGTTTTCCAATTTACTTCAAGCAAACAAGTAACGTAGATTTTAAAAATTTTGTGTATTTTTAGTTCTGCTGTTGTAAATATGTAACTGAACAGCCTGCAATAATCTGTCTGTCCTCGAAATATTCGATTTTTAATCTAGGAATAATAACTGACATCAGAGGGAGTAGCTTTAACCCGATGATAGATAGTTGGATCAATCGCACATATACAGTGAGTTCGATAAGATTAATAGCAATTGTCAGGGTTAAGCTGTACACTTCCGATCGATACATAATTTGTTTTGATTGATGCAATAGAATCGAAAGTCACAAACAATTAGCTTGCCATCAGATTCAAAGCTATTAATCATTCTTCTCCATGATATTTGAACACGCGTCGTTATTTACGATTTATGTACGTACAGAATGGACCATTTAAAATGATGCGTTCAAATAGGAATAAAACTAAATAAAAAATTTAAAAACCGACCAGGTGAAGTTACAATTCTCGTTTGATTCTCATTTTATTTGTTGGGTCAGATATGCGTTAAAAAATGTCATATAATGCAATATTGTCAATATTCGTTTTCAAAAAGTTACTAGTGATAGAATATGAATTACTATATATACACATAATTTTACTTACGTACTACAAATATTTTCCCAAAGACTAAGATCCCAAAATATGCAAAAACTGTAGAAGCCACAGAAATTTATTGGAATGATCGCATTTAAGTAAGGATGAGATTCGTAATAAAATTCAGTCATTTTATGTTATTGGCAGTACAAAATATCATTCCATATTCGGTAAACAACATTTGCACAGAAAATTTGAGGGAACGGCGGGAAAATTAATGATATTGTTCGTTACTTACAATAACAATTTAACATATGGTTGTACGCCAAGGAATGCGTTATCCAAGGTAAGTTAAAAGGCATAACATGACAGTCATTTTAAATATGAAAATTGGTTTTTGCATAACGTTGTAACAAATATTCGCCAATCCTGTCCTGGTATTATAATATAGTCTCCTTGGAACGCAATAACTCTATCTGGTCAGATTTCTAATTGTTTGTATAGCTTATCACTACTTAAATATAATATTTTAAGTAAATAATCTACCCTGTATAGATATGTACCATAATAGCATATCATTTGTGATGATTGAAATGCAACAGTGTACGCTGAGAATGCAGAAGAAGGTACCTAAGTCACCGAACTCACCAGTTTGCAGGAAATTTGTAGATGTCATCGAGTGGCATTTTACTCCATTGCAATTCATTATATGTGCATTTTCCCAAATGGTTTTGTTTATACTGAGACCGGCGAACAGATGCAGCAACAACGTTGCATTGATGTAAAACTGGAAAAGCCTGATTAACAATGTGCAAACTTTGGAAATGTGCGCGATTATTTAATGTTTGTGGTGAATACTTAGCCTTCAATGCTCCTGAGGGAATTTTCTGTGACATAGATTTAAACATTTTACCTAATAATACACACTATTTAATAATTTATCTATTCGTAACAAAATAATTTAAAAAAATTAATATAAGCAAACATTCTTAGTGGTAACTATTAATAATTCTAATGAAGATCTAGAAATCTTAGTGATACTTCCTTAAAATAATTCCCTTACATCAGTTGTATTATGTTTTCCGCTTGAGCCCATATTAGGTCGTTTGGATTTAATACGTAGTAATATGTTGTAAGTCCCAATAAATATATCTTCCTGTTGGTTTTCTCTATTATTTTGTGAACAACATATTTTTTTGGGGGTGGTTATCTTTTCTTTAATTAACGTTAACAATTCTGGTTTTACCATATCTTTCTCATATTCAATATTATGGTGTTTCATCACAGTTTGAATTTCGGCTCTTTTATTACTGCCTGTAATTGGTTTATTTACTTTTTGACTATTCTAAGGAGCATTGTTGAGAATAAATATTTCGTCATTCTTTGAATTTGATAGTATTTGTTGCAGCTACTCCTCAAATCTGTCTGCCTTCGTTTCTTCATGACAGTCCCCTCTTTTTTTATTCAAAGAGGGTAATCGATTTTACGCAGGTTCCTTCCTAAATGCATAATGATTAGCCTCTATCCTCTGCCAGAAGGACTTTTAACCGCTTTTGACAAACCTTCTACGACAATTTGTCTTGTGGCAAGAGCAGATGCGGTTGCCCATACTTTGTTTCCTATATATCCAGCACTTATCTATGTTTCATCCAAATTGTAGATTGTGAACGCCAAATGACTGAATTATCCTAATATAAGCGAGCTCTCCGATCAACCGATGATAAACGTTATTTCGGATATGACAACTTAATGACGGAGTGTTCAACCATTGTTACTAATGCATATGTTGGTCGTACCATGGGTAGCAGATATACGTACATAAAATAAAGGAGGATTAGAAAATGGTTGGCTTTGCACTTTATTAATAATCGCGATCGCAACCTTTTGTAGTGTGCACTAAAAAATTGCCTCGTTTTACACGTAATTATTTAATTACTTTATACTATTTAATTCTTAATGTAATAATATCTTCTCTGCGTCGTTGTAGTGAAAAGAAAACTGACGCTACTTAGGTTGAATTATAGATAATCACGTTGGCGAAAATAAAATGTTGTAGAAAAAGTTAAGCAAAGTGATAGAGGATACCCGCAGCGTATGTAGAAGGGCTATTTTTTCAGCCTCCGTTCGTAAACAGTCACGCGAGCGATGGGAGACGGCCACTTGCAACGTGATTACGCCATTTTCAGCTGAGTTGCAGACACGTAAACATGGCTGCTACAATTGATTCTCCCGCGCGTTACGAGTTACGTAGTGTAATTCGATTCCTCCAAGTAGATTAATTCATCGAGAAATGGGCCGCGTATACAACTAAAACCCTATGGCAGATGGTGTTCTGCGTGAATGGTGATGCTCAAAATGAAGGGGGACATGGACGCAAGTCTGTCGCATCAGAAGACATTGCTCAACGAGTTATCAAAATGGTTCGAGAATGATGGAGGTTTACCATCACTAAGTTGAGTGTGGAATTTCCTGAAGTTTCAAAAAACTGTACGCATTCGATACGTTCCAAAGACGTTGTCTGATAACCACAGAGTTCGCCGAATGGGATCAACGCTGACGTTTCTTATTCGTTATGGGGTTGAAGGTGAAGATTTTTTGAAATCAATTGTGACTAGAGAGTCCTGGATTCAATACTGCACACTCGAAACAAAACAATAGTCACAACAATAGATGCACTCAAACTCGCCAAACAAACCGAAAAAGTTCCAATAAACATTCAACAACAAGAAAATTATGGCTATAGTGTTTTGGGACCATTTGGGTATATTGCTTGTTGAATTTATGGAACCGGAGACTAAATGATACCATCAATGCAGCTATTTATTGTCAAACTTTACAACGATTGCGGAGAGGCATCCTGACTTCTAAAGTTCTCATTCATGACAATGCCCGCCCTCATGCCGCTGTTGTAACCCAACAATTTCTTGAACGGCGCCAAACGACTTCCATCTCCTTCCTGAACTAAAAAAGTGGCTAAGACGCCAGAGCTTCCAGAGTACAGACGAACTTCAAAACAACAACAGCAACATTCTACGCAGAGGGGATTAGAAGACTCGTTCATAAATATGACAAATGCAACAATCTTCGTGGTGATTATGTAGAAAAGTAACCATGTTTCCATATAACTTTTGGTAATCGTTTGGTAATAGAATAATTTTGTTATTTACACTGGTCTTGTTTCTATGAGCTATTGGAGGTTGAAAAAGCAGCCCTCGTATTTTTAGACACGTCTACAGGTCGCCCAACGAAACTTGACGAACAGAATGTATTGGATTACGCATGTAACAGCTGGTTTAACCTTAGCGTGAATAACTATTGTCAACAAAACAGATTTCCGGAGGCGTACCATCAAGAAGCAGAATAAATTAAATTACATAACACGGGTTATACGTACACTTTCTAATTGTTGGGTAGAAAGGTAGTCTGGCACAGTCGAATAACTTCGTTGCTCGAGAAGTATCATTTTTTATATTTGGTATGGACACGTAGTTAAAAATAACGGATTTATTACAATATTTTGACATTCTCTGTTGTCGGTTTGACAGGAAACGCTTTCTATTTATCTCTTTACTGCTTTCAAAGTATAAACTTATTAAAAAATAAAGTAAAAAACTACCTAATAACGTAAATTCAAAATATCTTTGGAAACAGCTTATTGTGTCTTTTCTTTTTAGTTATTAACTGCTATGGAAATAAAGCTTGCAAATTGTCATCTTGGTGATGCGCATATATAGTGATTGCCAAGTCGCGAATTATTTAATACTGTTCATTGCCAAAGCGGTAATAGTACAGTGAAACAGGCAATTCAAAAGTACATCAAGTAAAAAAATTACCAATAACGACGAAAAACAACCCATGATGGCACCAGTGTAAATGTTTCACTAAAAATTGGAAAAAAAAACGTGTCTACAACAGATTAAAATATGTGACTATACTTATAGAAGGCACATTTTTGAAGATGTTACACCTCTCTAACTACCATCATTTCCGATATACTTATCCTGGCACCATATACAATTTTCCAATGTAGTTCTAGTAGAATTTTGAAATGGTCATTCTTGATCAACAATAACGTTAGCAAAATTGTTGTTAAAGAATAATCTATGACAGATTAAAAGAACTGTGAGCATTTATACAATGGGAAGCTTTAATCACAATGTATCTTGCAGAAATTGCGACGCCAGCTCAATAACTTCTTGTATAACAATAATGATCAGGTAAATACATGTTATCTGCACTAAACTTCTTAGTATTTTGATGCTTTACTTGTCAAGCAGAAATTTTTTTCATACCAACTGTTACAATTAAATCAGTCTATTCTCTCTCAAAGTCATGACACAAAACTTTAGTAGTATTTCTCAATATTCTAAATTATAATATCCCTGCCGGGTTATTTATCATAGCTGGATTATGCTTAAAGTTGCAAGACCTTGTGTTCCTTGTACTTTGTTGTTGTTGTTGTTGTTGTTGTTGTATAGTATTATAATTTATTGTATATTTGTCTTGTAATATGTTGGAAAATAATATATTCCATTCTATTCTAAAGATGCTGCAGTTATTAAAGAAAGGTACTAAACAATTGAAGATACTAAAGTTTTAAGAGATTTACAAATTCACAGCAATTACAAACGGATAGTTCAGGAGATAAATAACTTATAAAATCCTTCATTATCATTAGTGGGGTTGTTGCAAATAATGGACGAAGTACCCTCACAGTTGAATATCATAAGCGAGAATAAAAATGGTGCTGTAGAAAAGTTTAAAGAGCTTTAGATGAAGATAAAAACTTAGATTAGGCAAAATTTATGGTGATAATGACAATGCTTCTTCATATTACTTACGTAACTTCCCCTTGTATCACATTTTTTTCGCAAAACACGACTGGAAATTGCATACTATTGCGTATAATCTGTTACTAATTAATTATGGCCGACTTGGCATGTCTATTTATAAGGTGTACTATACTTACATAGCATTTAGTCGTGATCCACAGCCTCTACGTGTGACCTAGACAGTTTACTTCACAAAATAATTAATTCATTAAATTAATCATTTACTTCGAACGTAGCGTTTCGAGAGCGCACGGGACTCATTGTCAACCGAGTTACCGACTTGGTATCGCTGTGGACAGTTTAGTTTGTAATGATAGCATATATTGACGAAGTGAATTCGCTAACATCAAATCGCAGATGACTTTAATTACTTTCTTTAAAATCAATGATTTTGAAAAAGTAAAGATATTAAAACTTTTTCTTGCCAAGACGAACAACATAATATAAGACACTTCTGGGTGCAATCTATGCTTATTGAGGAATCGGATTTTCAAATTTATATGACGGTATAAATGATAAAACTCACATAAAATTGTACATCCACGCAGTCCTTGCAATCGTCATTTGATAAAATTCACGATAAACCTTACTTCAAAATGTGCAAATGTCAGAAGTATTAATACAAACCTTGAGTTATTTATCATATTTATATTTTACTTGAAAAATTGAATAATCTTTTGTTAAATTTCCTACAGCTAACTGCAAACATGTTTCAGTTACTTTCAATGGAAGCTGATATACCTACTTAAATTTGAATGCATTGTAGGCTAGAAAAATACGAACTCTGTACCAACCACATTATAAAATTAAAATTGCAATTTGCACGTTTTTCATTTTCTCACATCGATCATCGTCCATCGTTTTGCCGAGAGAACCAGCACTATACTGTTGATTATTATTTACTTCTGTTTTTATTCGTTCCACTCGCATTCTCGAATGACTTCGGTTCGATCCTTTTTCTGTTCTGTTTCATTCGTGCTTCTCCCTTCTCAATTTTAGCGCACCAATTTTAATTTGCGTAATGGGAACCTTTCATCGGATGTATAGAGGCATCTCTTTATTAAATAAATTTTCATCAATCAATGATCGGCGTTACGAGTTTAGCGAACCCGATGCGGCGCGGAAAAAAGCTCGGCGCTAACGGAAGTGTTTCGCGTAATAAAGACATTTCGTAGGGTGATGTTGTTTGCTTGCTTTATTTGTATGACGAGTTTATTTCCTGCATTCGGCTGCCATTATAAATATGATTTTCTTGCATTTGGAAAGTAGGTTATCGAAGCGCTTCGAAAGCTTCCATTTTAACGGTTCTTTGTCATGATAAAGTACTTAGTGAAATTGGTAGTATTTATGGTTAACAGCTATTTGATTTATGTGAGTCATTCTGTTAAGTGATGCTATTCACTCGTGGTAAAATATTAATGTGTACTTGAAAATATCACTCGTATCAATTTTCAAAAATCCTCCAATATCTTACATCATTTGTATAACGAACGAAAGCAACTTTCGGGCAGGGAAATAATGATGGTGAGTCCTTTTTTACAAATACATTTTCCTATGTGCAGCTTTAAAGAGAAAGTTATCAATGCATATGCGACATAGTTGGCAACCAGTTATATACCAGTACCTATAATTCTTCTCCATTATTTTGAAGAAATTAAAAGTATATGGTTGTCTTTTAAGTTCCCACAAACAAACTAAATATTCTGTGTTATGTAGAGGAATGAGTGACGTATCGTACAGTCCTAAAAGAATTCAATAGTAAGCCATACTAAATATCAAACCATCAAAAGCTTTTGGAGGGAGATAATGTGGAAAGAATAGATTTTTCTGAAACAATGTTTAATCTGTTCAAAAAATATGTAACAAAAATTTTGTATTAAGTACTTCCCATCAATGAAGCTACCTTTACCATAAATTGTGTGACGAACCAAAGTACAAACTCTCCTTTCAATTCAGCTATATGGATTGGGCTAATACAAGTCACCCTGCTCAAAACCTGACCCAAGGGCAGTAGCCTCAAAAAGTTAATGACTGAAGTGAGCGATAGAGTTTTTGTACCATTTGTTATTGACGGAAACCTTACTGCAGTAAAATATCTGGATCTGTTGTGTGGCCATATCGTCTCATAAATTGAGGTGCTGAATGTTGATGAAGCTGGCTACGGAGTGGATAGGTCTCCGCCGTATTCTAAAATTTCCCTTAATACTTTTTCGCATTTCAAGGACACTAGTTGTCCCCATATGGTAGCCCTCAGGATCAGCTGATTTGTCTTCAAACAATTACTTTCTTTGGGGTTACATGAAAAGTAAAATTTATAGTAACGTGAAAATACGTGTAACTTGGACGAACTGAAAGACTATGTACATGAAATGGAATAAACGCAAAATGTAATAGAAATACTCTGTATTACAGTATTGCTTTCAAAAACGCCTTACTTATTGCTCTGAAAGACAAGAAACACACTTCAAAAACTTGCTCTGAAATTAGACTTCATCTCAATTATGTTGGTTTGTTTGTTAATCATTAAAGAAAAATAATTTGTCATTCAAATTTAAAATTGTATTCTTTCTATATTGAAAACATATTTCAATTCTCGTTAGATTTGTGTTGCTCAATACCCTCGTAATAAATTTAAAAGTTTCGTGTATACTGAAGTTTAATTATTTCGTACAAAAAGAAATGTATATCTTTTGAATAGCTCTATTATCAGCGCAATAGCACTGGTAACGCTGGATTTTGCTAGAAACTCATCGTCTCACGCTTGTCAAATTATAGATATATAACTAGTTGCCTATTACGTCTAGTACTATCAAAAAGAATCCCGTAAAAAGTGTGAGGAAATATACTAACACAATTGGAAATTTTAGTAATTCCGTATAATAAATAAACAAAAAACAGACTTTCTATACTATGTTATTAATTATTACTAAAATAACTATTAGTAATTGCATAATATAAATATTGGGCTATTAGTTTCTGGTTGTCTGAAAAGTAAGTAACCCACGCCAAACCTGACGAGTTAGTATCTGTTCCAAAATAAATAGCACCCTTAGAAACAGTTTAATTCAAAGTTTTTTTTTTCGAAAAATACGAAGGATGTTAACCTGTGTTATTGCCATGTCCTAAATTTCAATAAAACTTCGATAGTAATGCAATAATTAACATTTGTAACACGTCAAATAGAGTAGATTCAACTATGTATAAAGTATACCAACAACAAATTTAAGTCAAGTCAGTAATAATTACATTTCAGCGCCTTCCGTTTCTTTAAATGCAAAGCATTTTCCTGCCATAGAATTTCCTAGCTACATTTTTTAAAAAGTACTGGGTGTCATTTATTTTGAACAATCTTGTATAGTGCCTTCCAAATGTTTCTGAACGGTCGGCGTTCTTTTTTAAGATATTACCACAGGAGGAAAGGGGGCACATGATTGCATTCAGCAAGGACAGGACACAGCATCATGTTGAAAAACATCTCTCTACATAACTCGAGCTACTGCTTTCGTTAAAAAATATATTTTTCGAAATTTAAGCTCCATGTAAAGAAATAAGTTCCAATAATTTTGTTTTTAAATATGCGTCTCGAGATATTGGTTTTAAAACAATATTAGTAATGAGCTGCGGATTCTTATTATCGCACCACATACACACAATTTCGAGATCTTATTGTTCGGTTCGATGTAAATGTTGCTTCATTACTAAACGAAATAAATTGTGTAAATTACTGTGAGTTACCTACGTCGTAATAAAGAATAAGTAATCTAACCTCTAAAAATAACTGGAATATCAAATTCCATATTTCATTACTAAATATGTAGATTGCTTAGTATTTAGTTTGATCTAACTTTGCTTTACTAACGGCAACAATTCTTATGAGCGTGCTTTCTAGTGACTTCTATAATATCAATTTTATTTGATCGGTTCTTTTTAATATGCTTCAATAGGTTTTCTTTACTGGTACAGTTCCCCAAAGATACTTTTTGAAACATACGTTTCCCGTTGGATTTAGGTCAGGAATATTTGCCGGTGTATAGAGGTCCATGAGCTGTTAATTTCAACCAGTAGTGCTAGAACTTGTAGATGATCGCCAAATTATTGCAGAAATTGGTTGTTTTACTATTTTACGGTAGAGCCTTCATAACATTCACCTAAACATCCTGTAACATACTGAGCTATGTTACCACATCGTTTTTTATTTCTTCACTAAACACAATGAAGACGATAAACTAAAACCGAAAATTGCGTTTATGAAGTTATCACATTGAATATTAAGCTTTCCTCAGTCAAAAAATTCTCGTACTGTTTAACCCAAAGATAGGGAGCTTACTTGATCCATCCGCTTATTTTCTCTTGTATAGCTATATTTTAATCCGGTTGCGCACAGATGTTTTCAAACTGATGGTCCTCATATGGCTTTGGAGGAAAACATAGGTTATCATTGTGCTATTTTTCTAATTTCGCGATCATCTCAAACTCTTACCTTCTCTTCTTGCCGCAGTATTGCGGCAAGATATTTGTTCCATGATTACTTTCTTTAATTAAGAAGACAATCTTTTTAGGGAAAGTTTCATCGGAAACACCTTCTTCTCGGGCTATTTCACACTTGGAGTATATTTCCGTTTCTTGAAGAGAACAGCTTCCCGTTTTATGTCTTCTTTATTTCCCGTAACAACAGTCTCCAAAACAACGTTTATCACAAAATAAAATTAAAATCACCATACAATACATCAGATACATGTGCGGGATTTAGTGGTACATTCCAAGACCGGACTTAAACGAATAATGTAATTCGACACAGTAATACAATAATACGTATAAGTTGGACCTTGTGTATGCAATTCAACCCGGGTGTGTAAACATGTCACACCCTTCCTCGTTTTCAATAACGATCTTTACGTATGTATATACAAAAGCAGTTGCGTCTGTCGCGGTAAATGTGGGTAACGTTGAAGATCCTTTGCTTCGATAGCATTTTGTTAAATCATAAGCACTCTCGATAACGGGCTAATTTATTGTTTACTCCTAGATCCGTCCCTGGAGTTGACGTCATGTACCTATGAGTATCCTTAGTAATCACAAACTGAAAGAAATGATAAAAAGATCATCCAGTTTTATTTATGTTTTCTGATATATATAAATTCACAACAATTTCTAGTTGAAAGTCAACTTGTCATAAAAGTTCTATGGTTTTAGTAGATACGTCTATAAATATATGGCACGGTCCTACTCGAGTGCTTGCATTTGAGTCTAAATCAGTTACATTAGCAGGTCAACATTTTTTAAGAAACGTTTCGAGCTAAAAAATCCATTGATATAGGTGTATACAAATTCGTACATGCACATACAACCGCAACAATCTGTTTATTAATATTTTCTTGTATAAAAATGAATCTGTTTCATTAGCACTCTTGTCAAGGTCATCATAATTTCACCAACATCATAATTTTGTTAGAAAAATTCGCGATTACCCTTTTTTTGTTAAAATTTCGTTAACTCTATTAATTCAAACAAAGCAGTATTTGTTATGGAAACTGTGATGTATCTTTTGAAAATTATGAAGTTATATAAAAAATCCATTTTGTGATCAAATAGTTCCAAATTTAAAAATTTGTTACATTACACTTTTCTTACACACTACAGTTAAGTGTCCGTTACAGGTTCTTTTATTATTTTGTTTTTAAATAACCGCCAGCTAATTATTATAATCAAAATGGCTTGCTTTTGACAAGTACTGTATAGCTACAGGACCTTCCAATATATGCGCGCTTGAAAGTGCACTATCTGATAGTTAATCTCATCGTTTTACCTCTATTCAGTTCTAGTATGTATTTTACATAAGTTCCTAATGCAGTAAAGCGTAGCAAAGAGAGCGAATTTCCAAGCGAAATAGAGCTTTCGCAACGGCTTCAATTCAAATTTATATGCATTGTGTTAAATGCCATTAGTTGAGGTAATATTGTCATCCTTTCCATCGGAATATATTTCGCTGTGTGCTTTCTGGGAAATCCTCGAATGAAATTGGCTTTTCCCAGTCTTAAGTAACGTTTTGCAATTTATCTATTTATTTGTTTTGCTACGATTAAATGTAGGTAGAAGATTTCGTAGTCAAATTCAAAAATAAAAATAGTGTTATGAAAGCAAAATAGCCAAGAAAAAAATAATAAACAATTGGATCCCTCTAGTGAGGAACTTTTGAACTTAGAATAACATTTGAAAATAGAAAGATATAACAACACAGTCGTACCCACATTCTTTACTTGTGAACTTTCCTACGTGTGTATAGTGTTGTTATGACTTTGTTTTACAACAATGCTATGTTTACTGTATTTAAAATTACACAAATAATTGGAATATATAAAGATTTAAGGGCATTTATGCGTGAGTGAAACTGGATTTTAATGTGGCCTATTGTACGAATGACACTTCAAATCATCATTATTATTTGGAGTTAATTTTTGATTTTCGCAAACTAAGTGTAATTTATGCTGTACTTTTATTATCGATAGTATTCTCCAATTTTAAAATAGGATTTTAAAAATATATTTTGCATTTTGAACGATAAATTTTAGTGTTCATTTGTCAGAACTTACTTCATGAATCTAATTCTAACATAAGGGTTGTGTATCCAACTATCAAGTTTGTTTATTTACACATTAGGCACTTATCGTTTAGACCTCAAAACAAAAGGACGAGCCTCAAATATTCCTGAATTTATTAAAGAACTACAGGGAAAAATAAGAGTTAGTTAGCATCAACCTTCCTGAATTAGAATGTAATCTAATCTCCGCATGCAGTTTATGTTTAGTACAGATTTTTCTAGCATATTAACACCTTATCCCGTTCTGTTTAACGAGTGGTTACGCAGTAGCGTATGTCGCGGCTATTATCAATATTAAAGATAGTCGATGTAATTACTTACTTACTTACTACAGTTTGATTGTGTTGTTGATGTAAAGCGACGCAAAAATTCCCTGTAGAGTTTTGTCATTAGCATGCCTTCCACTGCTGACTCAATCATACTCCTACAGAGCGGTGGCAATATGATGGTGTATTTCGAAAAGGAGCGTTCTGCGTCTACTGATTATAGATTTTAATAGATATATGCAGTCCAATCTGTTTATATTTAATGACTCTATGCACAATGTCTTCTGCTTTTTGCTTTTGAAGAACAAAGTAAACAGGAAATACTTTCTTTTTCACTTCCATTTAAAGTATTATTTTATTTGTCACTTTCTGAGCGTTCCTCTTATTTCTTATGTTAATGTTTTCAAACTAATGGTCCTCATATGGCTTTGGAGGAAAGCATAAGTTATCATTGCGCTATTTTTATAATTTCGCGATCGTCTCAAACTGTTACCTTTTCTTTTTGCCGCAGTATTGCGGCAAGATATTTGTTCCAGGATTACTTTCTTTAATTAAGGAGACAATCTTTTTAGGGAAAGTTTCATCGGAAACACCCTTTTCCCTTATTCCTTTTTTGCTTTTGGATTTGCTTGAATTGTGTCGACATAAAATCTCCAGAAACCTCTCCATCTCTTTCGATTTTTTTATTATTTTTTTATTTGGTACTTCGTCTATAGTTAAGAACGGTAGTCGCTCAGAAAAACGTTGATGCTACACGCAAGGTCATCAACGCAGATCGACATGCGACGTATCGTAAGATTGAGGCATCATAGGGGACTTCAAGGACCTCGATTTAAAAAAAATTGCATGAAGAAAGTGTGCAAAAAATTAACTTGCCGTTGGATACCGCATCTTTTTACCAAAGAACAGAAAACAATTAGGGTAAATTGGTATTAAAGACACTAAACAGCTTCAACGCCGGAAACTGAAAACGTGTATGAATCTTGGATTTAGTCATATGACCCAGAAAATCACTGCCAGTTGTCTGTTTGGGTGTTCGAATATGAATAAAGCCATCCATTCTCGAAATGTCTCCAAAAATACGATCGCGACATTATGTCGAGAGCAGGTCATGTAGCAACACGTGATCTACACGTTCAAAGAACTATTACTGTTGATTTGTATACAACCATTTGTTTGCCACAAGACATCGCAGAGTTTCAGAAAATCAACTTCGAACGACGAATCATCCTCCACCAAGATAATTCTAGTTCGCACACAACATACAAGACAATTGAACTTTTAACGCAACAAAATGTTGAATTGTTAAACCATCCTCCAGACAGTCCGGATTCAAGTCTCACATTTCCGACAATCAAGAACGTGGTCAAAGGTTCCAGTCATCAGAGGGAGCAGTTGATGACTTCAAAAACGCAATTTTGACTGTACCAACAAATCACTATAACAACTGTTTCCAAAGTTGGTTCGAGTGCATGCAAAAGCATATTAGTCTTCATGGAGAATACATCGAAGAACAATGAAATCTATCTACTGTCTTATTCCAGCTCTACATATATGCGAAACTTAAAAGACAACCCTCTTAGTATAAGGACATAAAAGAATATGAAAACGTATGAAACTTACGGTAAGAAAAGTTCAGACAGTTAGACAAGAGAATTCTTTTTGCTCTTATATGAAATCTAATTATTTCACACACTTAGTTACACTTTCTTAAGTATTTTGTTATTATGAAGTATTTCGATTTATCGAACGGAATATAGAAAGACATCCTAACAGAGGAGCATTTAGTTTTCTTAACATATTCATACATAATAATAATATAATAAACAATTTTTTTCTTATCTGAAAGATATATGATCACTATCTTTAATAAGTGTTGAGATAACGGTACTATTAAAGAAACTGAATAAAATACAAAGGAACGATCTAGTATGATAGATGCACACAGCAGATAAATATAAACTGTAACCGTTGATAGCGTGATCCGAAGGAATTTATTCTTACATTATAATTTTATTGTAGCTTATAAAATTAGCGAATGCTGCAAAAGTACATATTTATTTAAAAACAGAAGCTAAGCCGACAATATGCAACGTTAATATTCCGTACTCATCATGAAATAACTTCTCTATTGTGCCTTGTTCTATATGTACATATAAAGCGTCCGTTGTCGTTAATTTGAAGTGCTTTTATTAAAACAAGAAGTTTGAGAAACCGAGTTACCAAGAAAGCAACAAGAGTACAACTGTTGCTACGTCTATTCTCTTAATTATTTTTCCTTTTTACTCGTTTTCCTTCAATTCTTTCTCATTAAAGGCGTTCAAGTAATTTACAGACAAGGCGTTTAAAGCAATATATCTTTTTCTTCTTATTATTCGAATTTTAACAAGAAGTGGCCCCTTTCCAATCGAAGTTTTCCATACGGTAGCAAGTCATCGTTTGGATCATTAGTAATCCTTTAAGATGAAAGGTGTCTTCAAAAAGGTTGTGGGAAGCAAAAAACAAGTTTTAATTGGTAAAAAAGGGACTGCGGAGAAGACATCAAAAATATAACACAAAGTATAGGACGTTTTACACAGTGCGAAATATTTTACCGAAACAACTGCTACATTGCTACATACGAGGGCGACCTGAAATGTTTCCGGAATCGACACGAAAAACACGGTATTGGTGTGATTTTTTATTTTTCGATGCAGTCTCCTCAAAGATGAATACACATTTTCAAACAGTGCCCCAATCTCTTCAAGCCGTCGGAAAAGTAGAATATTTAGAGGTCTACCAAATAACGATCTGTAGCGGCGATGACTTCCACATTTGAGGCAAATCTCTTTCCTCCCAGTGATTTTTTCAGGTTTGGGAATAGGAAAACGTCGCCGGGGGCTAGGTCCAGTGAATATGGAGGATAAGAGCCTAATTCGTAGCGCGACTCATTCAAATGGGACACGACGATGCGGGATAAATGAGCCAATACATTGTCGTGGTGGAAAAGCAAACCAGGCCGTTTCTGCTTCAATACTACATCGAAACGGGTCAATAAATCGCTGTAGTATTGCCCTGTGGTTGTCCTTCCCTTCTGCAGAGAGTTGATGAGGATCACACCTTGGGAATCCAAAAAAAAAATAGTCCCCATGACCTTTGTGGCAGATGGAACGGTCTTTGCTTTCTTCAGAGCCGTTTCGCCCGGAAACGTCCACTATTTCGACTGTTCCTTGGTCTCCGGTATGTAGTGCCGGATCCAAGTCTCATCCACGGTTACGAAATGCATGAAGAAATCCCTTGAATTACGTTGGATCCTGGCCAAACACTCATCCGAAACGGTTACCCGATTTCGTTTTTGCTCCGGTTTGAGCAAAGGCGGTACCCAAAAGGCCGAAAGCTTTTTCATATCCAAAATTTCGTGTAAGATATGGCCAACGCGTTCTCCCGAGACGCCTGTTGTCTCTGCCATCTCTTTCAGCTACAATCGGCGATCGACTAGCACATCATAAATCTTGTCAACCATATCATCGTTGGTAGTGGCTTTTGGGCGTCCACTGCGTGGTTCGTCACTTGTACTTGTGCGGCCACGTTTGAACTCGCTTATCCAGAAGCTGATGGTCGAAAATTATGGAGTACATCCGCCATGAACCTCTAGCAAAATATTTAGAATTTCCGTGGCCGTTCTTTCAGCCATCCAGAAGTGTTTTATCGCTGCACGAAATTCGATTTGCCCTTGCTGATCAGTGAATCCACTTCAACCTTCGTGCGCCATCTCTTCCCGATTTCGGAAACATTTCAGGTCGCCCTCGTATCTATTTTACTTTAAGCTGTTTTACATTTTGAAAATTATACAATTCGTCGATATCATAATGTTTAATTTTTTCGGGGCTGATAGCGAACACACAATTTTAGTTGTGAAATATATTCCTCGAACGAAAGTGTCCACATGAAATTTCATTAATTTAAAATACATTTACATTATTAAATTAATATAAAATTCATAGCTTTATTAAAAATGTATGTTATTGATGAATGCGCGAATAGCGAGCAATTCTGATAGCATCAAACTTTGACACAGCAGCATCAGATTGCACCTAGAAAAATTTTGATCTTGTATACATTAGTACATTGACAATAGCCAATAATGAATATTTTAACCACTACCGAGAGCATGAATCAATAATAACACTTCAAACTATTATTAAAGGGAAGACAATTAAACTTTATGTTTGTTTCAAGAGGATTTCCACTTGAAATCAAGAAGTAAAGAAATACATTTACTTGCACGTAATAATTAACATTTCTTAAGTAACAAAACAACGAAGCGCGAACTTGAATTAATTGTGTCCTCAATTGTAACAAGAACTCTTTAATGCTCTTTGTGTAAAAAATAGATCTTACGTTTGCTATCACGCTTGAAGAAAATGAACTTGTCTATTCGGGCTACGGACGTTAATCACAAATATGAACACTAAATGTCTATTTACCAATTCGACAAGCAAAGGTGGTTCGTACAGTAGAATTAACAACCGTATTAGCATGGGAATGTCATGTAACTCCTCGTCTACTACTAGGGCGTGCAGGATGCCTTCTTCCTAGTAAATCTTGCTGTAGTAAGCGATAACAGCGATCTCTATGATTCAATTCGTGTTTCCGTGATTGCACGGTGACAATACCAGTAATTTACAGAGCTATTAGCTAATTGAGCGCTGACTTCGCTCATCACATTAAACGAGTTGATTTGCAAACTTCGCTTTCACCTGAGACGCCGGAAAATTCTGACCTTCGAAGAAGTGTCACTAATCTTCCGTCGATAGAACATATTTCAAGTTAATTGGTTATGGAGGCGGAGCTTTTTTTATTATTTTTTATCTAGTTTAATTAGTAGGAAGTAAATAATTTATTAAATGATTTTCTCCCCTGATTTCATTATTATATATTAACATATGTGCATAATAATTATTAAGTAGATAAGCAAAGGTTTTATTTAACGGTGTGGCAAGCTTTTGATAAGTGATACGAAGAGTTCCCAAATTATCACAATCTATAACTCTCTAGTACAAGCAAACAATAATTAAAAAGAGATACTGTTATAATATTCTCGGATTTGAATGCTGTAGTTCTTTAGTTGACACTTTTCTTACTTTTTATTTTATTTTCCACTTCTACGCTTATTTAACGTTCCTGATTCGTAAGTGTTAGAGACAAAGTATTGTTAGAATTCCTCCAAATATTTCTTTTTAATCATGTACGGACAAGGAGAAAAACAAAAGTCGCAAGAAAACGGACGACCACATAACGGAACACACTCCGTTTCAAAATTAAGTAACCTTTTTACTATTATACTTTAGTTAATTATTTCAGATTCGTGAAATATAAAAATAAATTATGGATAAGTTTACGACTGAACAATGTGTAAGACCTACTAGACTTTACTTTTAACTTTAACAGTCCGTTGTTGTTAGTCAGAGAACGCACGCGACATACAACGAATCCTCCTTTAAAACTAGTTATATTGGCCCTCATTCACTGCTTTAAACAAGAAGCTTCTATCCAAGATCTTTGAAGGACTAGAAGACTCCGCGTAGTTTGTTTCGAAGAAAATATTCAACAGATACGCGAGGGCATTGACGAAGAACCAGGAACATTCACCTCACGGTATTTTTAAGACTTTGGAATCAATTACAATAGTTTTAGGAGGATACAAGGAGATCTTAAAATATGTACATACAAAGTCTAATTGGTACAAGAGCTAGAGCTGATGAAGGAATCGTCAAACACTGCTAAACTATTATGTCCACATTCAATAGGAGTCTAGAGAAGATGTCAGTTTTAAAACTGATTATGAGAGGCGTTTTCAATTAAATGACGTTGTGGATGCACAAAATACCAAATCTCTAAAACCATTGATCAATGAAAGCTACAGCTTCTGATGGTCATACTTTGGTGCTGTATTACATCAGATCGTACTTCTAGGATAATGATACCAATATGGTCACGATGACCGGCGAAAAATATTACTGGATGTTAAGAAATTTTGTTCTTCTTACTGTGAAGGACCCTGGAATATGGTTACAGCAAGCTTACTCAATTCCCAAAAATATCATTTACGGAAATGTTGAGTTTCGTTCGCTTAATCTGAGGGCTCTAGATTGCTTTTTATGAGTATCAGGATTCACAGATATTGCAGTAAACCCCACCCCGCACAAATTAATACTTTATCGAGTACGTAGCGTTTCAAGAGCACATGGAATCGTTATGGTTTTGTCGGGGTATTTGAAACAGTGATTATTTGTTACTAAACCCCTAATTTTTCCAGAGTCGAAGGGCAGTTATCGCTAGAAAATTCAAATGATAGTCAGATTTACTTTGTAAGTAATTGCGAAGGTTGTTTATTGGTAGACTAAATAATGTTAAAAAGAAAATTAGAAAATAATTAAAAGTAACAGGCCTTTTTATTGTTTAAGTTCTAGAGTAACTTTTGATGCTATATCTTTATGAATGTATCCGAAATTGTTCTATTTTATTGGCAATTACCATTTAAACCTACTTACTTTCTTAATTGCAGTTTTCTCTTAAATTAATTTTATTGTGGGATAGGATAGATTACTGGCATTTGACTAGACTAGACAATCTTTATTTATTGTCGATTAAAAATTTTCAATAAATTCTGCATCTGATATTTTTTTCCAAAAAGGTCTCTTTATCAACAAGGAAAGAGGAGTAATAAATAAACTTCTCTAACCTAAAAAAGTATTTGGTATACTGTAATTAATAGAAAGCAAATCCAAAATCAGCATCTGTTTCGTTTTTCATATTTCTTTATCTTTGGAAATATATGGCAAATGTGTTGGTTCCCATAATGACAGACCGAAGGCAATTGTTACCTAGCAGCTTGTATGCGCGTTTGGTTGGGTACCGGGAAGAAGAAGGAAAGAGCTAACTTGACTAGTCGACAGAAGGCATATACATAATTTAAAAGCTCTTGAAAGTTTCATATTTCGACGTTGAAGTAGTCAAAATATCTAAAAATTTTTCAAAACTCATTGTGGCTAGTGTGGAATCGAGTAGAATAGTATTAAGTCTTCGAAATAATATCCAATGACAGGGTTGTCGCTGGATTGGAACTTGCAGAACCAGCCGTGGTTGATCTATAAAGATTGCGTGTATGGATAGAACAAATAGACTTTGTTGAAATCATATTTATCTATCAATTTAAAAATTTAGCTAGCGTAGGAATTGTGTTAGTTCAATGTCAAAATTTTCTTCCATAAGCGATATAACCATTGTTAGTTTTTAAAGTACAATATATAATTCAGATTAATTAACATTAATACTTTATTATTCCAAAGCCATGAAGAAGTTGAAATTTATAAAACAAATATTAAGTAAAAGAATCCATAGCACAAGGGAAAAATATTATAAAGTCCTCAGAAATAAATAAATATAATGATAAATATCAGATATAACATAATTGTAATATATGAGATATAATTTTTTCAAATGTTGGTGAGATAGCTGGTTGTCAAGAGAAGTTCTGAACTATCTCGTTGTTTCGATAAAGTCTCTTTCATCTTCTTCTGGAGCGAGCCATGACAGAAGTCTTCTGTCAAAACGTCTACCTACGTCAGCTTCTCCTGAGAACGAACTATCTGTGTGGCTCAATTATCATGTTTCTCTCCTCCTACTGGTGTTTCTGTCCTGAAAAAGGGCGGTGGTACGTTTCAGTACAACTTCACCTACCATCTTCTGCCATTAGTTACTCGTTGGTGAACTTTGTCGAGACGAAGACCAGCATGCGGAGAAAACCCGAAATAAGAGGTACCTGTTAACGAAATAATGTGTACCTCATACGTAGTACCTACGAAAACCTCACATCATATATATGTATATATATAGATACACATACATAATTTACTTGAAAAATGTTTTTTTCCTTTCCGTCAATTCAAGTAAGCAATAGAGAAGGGTAAATTAGATGGAGTACTATGATTTTTAACTACAGCAGGAAAAATATCATAGTACTAAGTAAATGACTAATAATTGAATCAAGAAAGTACTTGAATTGTCCAGGAATTTAATTGACCGGACCAATAAATATTCTTTTTGCAAACGAGTCCATCATTTACTTAATTTAACTAAAATGTACTAATGTTATTACGTGTAAAACAAATAAAAATTACTAGATATTCGAATAGCTCGTTAGATAATTCCTGCACACAATATCCGCCAAAACTTATTTCATTACAGACTGCTAATATATTCCCATGCTGCCGTAGAGAAAAGACCTCATCACTTTTATAGCGTAAACATAAAACGGAGACAAATTACAATAAAATTAAATTCGAAATTTGCAGAGACGGGGAAATATTGTCTCGCTAAGGTCAGTTGGGTTGGCCTCGCTAAAAGAAGACAAAGTAGGCAGGCCGATCATAAAATCAACATGATATGAAATTTTTGTCCGTTCGGCCGGAAAATACAAAACACGACCCATGGACGGCTTACGAGTTCCAGAAAGTGTAACTACTCACTTGCATTTCCCCATAGCAAATAAGCAAGCGGACCGCACACCGGCACACATTTCACGCTTTTTTATCCTATATGATTCTTTTTATGTTTCGCATAAAACTCGCGAGTTCGACAGTTATTAAATTTTATTATAAAATACAACACAGCTGAGAAATGATCTCTTCCGCGACGAATACTGTATTTTGCATGTACTGCGTATATAGCAAAGGTTCCTTCTTGTTTTTATAAGATGGGGTAATTTTACTACACGTGCCCTGATATACGCTGATGGAGTTTATAAAGTAAATTTTCTGGTTTTATTAAATGCAAGAGTAATAAAGTTCAACCTATCTTTGCAATTTAGTATTACGACATCTCTTTGTTATGCAGAACATTGCAAAATCTGTAGCACGATCCATTTTGATAGAACATAAGTCCTTTAGCGTAGTCTGTAATAATATTTTGTCCTTAATTTTGATTATTAATCTGTTGGACAGAAATGAAATAAATAATAATAATAAATAAGTAATTAACAATTGTGATTAGGTTGTCTAGCAACTAATCATTTACATCTGATGTGATTGGAAATAAGTTCGGTTCTTTTCCAGTCATTTTTGGATAAAGACAAGTTTATATTGCCAAAACTGGTTTCAATTTAGGGCGCAACATATCTGGTACCGCTGAATTCGCTTTCCCATTATCTTTTAGAAGATGTAAGAATATATAGGTCTTCCATTACATATTTTGTGACGATGAATTCACTTTCTCACTATCTCAGAAAAAAAATATGCGGCTCTTCATTTAAGATAAGAAGTTTCTATCGCTTCAGACGATATCGGAAATGGAATTAAGCTGCCAAACAGAACAAGTTAATTTGTAAACAAAAGAAACGGACATGAGCAGTGCGATCCTCCATCTTAACTGCAAAACACTTATTGCCCCCTCTTTATACCACTGAAAACTCATTGTCCTGTTTCCACCGTCCCCGAGGATAGACAGACAGAATACATTCACCAATTTCAACGACTTTCTGTAGTATTCTTGTCAAGATCACAAGCATTTGATTGGTCTATTCGCTGAATCTATAATGAATACATATCTACAAATATCCCAGCACTTGATGATCGTGTGGGTTGAAGACTATCAATAATAATAATGACATTTGTTTGAAAAGTGATAGCGTGCAAAACAAATTAGCTATGCATAACACTTTTCTGATTTTAACGAATTTTACAGCACCAGCTTATGTTTTAATTCATTTTAGCAAACATTCTTTGATTATTCTTGGCTTGTAGATAATTCTTTTCTTTTTCATTAATCCAGCATATCATTTCCATGTAACTAGTTTAGCAAAGATATCAAATGAGCGTATGTTATACCTTTCCCGCTACATTTAATAATAATAATCTATATTTGCCCAAGGATAATTAATCACTTACAGGACAATATACACAAATATTTAGTTAGTTACATTGGTTACATATCTTATGTGCAAAACAATATCTAATCAACAAGCACTTCTACATTATAAAATAAATACAATTTTATAAAAGTAAACGCAATCTTAAAACTAAGTAAATATTCTATGGGTATATTCTATGGAACGCAGGTGATTTTGCCAAGATATTTGTATTACGAGCAAATCAACGGATTGTGTGTGGTAGTATTTGGCAATCCACATAAGCCATCAAAAATGGTGAATTTATTTCATTGGAGAGTAGATTAAATAAAAATCTTGCACTTACAATGAACTAAAACTATGTTGCCGCAGCAACGTCACGTAATCTGAACCACTATCAGGATAATTACCGCTTAGCTCTATACCTAAGATATTTGAAGAATCCCTTCTGGACACATTCTATAAAATCACCTGATATGTGTAATAAGAATACCAAATTAAATTAGCATACTCCGATTTGGACTAAGCAAGTGCATAGTATATTCCTTATCACCGAGATGATTTACGAGGGCAGATCCTCAACTCCCACCCCTCACCTACTTCTAATTGGTTGTTTGATTAATGTTTTTAACATTTAGTTAACTGAAATTTGTAGATCATATCTACATAATATCAAGTTTGTGTCTCAGTGTTGTTGTGCTATGGCTAATTCTTAAATTCTGTGTCATGACTGTTCATAAAAATGGAATCTGTAGAATAAAGAGCCGTAATAAAATACCTCCAGAAAAAGGGTATGATGCCAATTCAAATTCATATTCATTATGGCAACTATTGGTGATAGTCATAGATGGTCATAGTTTCCTATGATATAGTTAATTGCTAGTGTCGAGATTTTAAATGCGGAATAACATCCTGTGACAACCAACATGCCGGTGGTCTTCCCATAACGGTAAGAACAGACAAAAACATTAAAAAGGTACACGATATCGTGCTGCAAGACCGACGAGAACACATCAGGGACATTGTGGAAGATACTGGCTTATCATATCATATGGTGCGCAACATACTGACATACTGACTGACTGATTGCAAGATAGGTGCCCCGAATGTTAACCATTGATCAAAAAGGAAATCGGGTGTTGATTTGTAAGCGTCTTTTGAAAAGGTACCAAGCAAACAAAGAAAATTTTCTTAGTCGGTATATGACCATGGATGGATCATGGGTGCACGTCTATGATCCCGAGACCAAAGTGCAAAGCAGAGAGTGCTAACATCACGCTTCTCCTCCTCCAAGGAAATTTAATTATCCTGGCTGTCTATTTGAAAAAGTCCTAGATGCTTGGCAAGAGCTGTGAGCATAAACTCTATCGCTTTGGCGGTCGAATTTTGCTCCTACCGTAAAAATGTTTCCGTCCGGAAGGAGGATTTGGCGATTACGGCTGTTAAGTGCTACTGATGCAATCTTGAGGCTCTTGTCTTCCGTGAAGTTTTTCTCAGGCGCTGTTCAGCACTTCTTCGATGTGAAAGGCCTTTTATTATGCGCGAAGTAGTCCCCGATATTACTTTTCCGGGCCATGACTTCCTGATTGTAGAAAAATTTCTATAAATTCCTGCGACCGCAGCTATCGGTTGCCAACGTCCTCATTTCATGTAGTCAGCCACTTCTTGGTCTGTCAACGAAACAAGATGTTTCTTTGTATCACTTGATCGTGCCATAAATAAATTTCTTGATAATTTTCAAAAATGTTAGTAGATTCTTCCTATATGTAACACAATTACGGCAATACAGTTCTCTTTAATATCAGACTTCGCGTTTATTAACTGACGTAATGAAATCATTTTTTTTGTTTCCGCAAACGCGGATATTTTAGATATCGGGAAACAGAACTTGTGGCGCAGCTAGGTTATAATCCCTATAAGTAAATAGAAATACGATCAAATTTTTCTATAGTACCTATAAAATACTGCCCTCTTAATCAAAATTCAATGAAACTACCTATATCCTTTACTCTGATTCTAAACTTTAATAGTTATAAGATTTTTAAATAACAACTATAAACCATTATAGCCGTTATTGTTTAATTTCTTAAGAGTAAAGGAATTTGGAAGATAAATGTGCAGTAGGAAATGAGCTACTGACGATTAAAACCTCCTCTTTTATAACACAAACCAGGATCTATATTACCCAACTTTCGCTTATTTTTTCCGGAGAATATTTACGATCACTTCAGTTTATTAAACACAAAGAAAAGCCAAACCGTACCATAATAACACTGGAAATACATTACGTCGAGAAAAGCCAAAGATAATACGAACAAGCGTTCGTGCCTAAAGGCAAAGGCAATGGAAACAACATTAACGTCGCACTTCTATCCAAAATAGAGTCAATTTAGCACGTTGTACATTACGATGACATCCTGGCATTGCTGACGACGCCAACGTCACTAACACCGCGCGATAGCGAATGTAGATCGGACACCATCTACGTTAGACATTCTCTTGGAAATGGACTAATTGTTGTCAGTAATAATCAGTAATTAACACCCTTTAAATTATCGGAGTCGGAAATTACGCGTGCGTCTGCAAGCAATCAGCTTTCCGCTATTACTAAGACGGAAAGGTGTTTAATTTAAGGGGAAGTGCAATATTTTATTCTGATTATCGTGGTTTACTGTCATTCAGCCTTTTGTATGAAAATGCCAAGAGGATTGCCCATTAATGAAAAAATATTTTCACCAAGCGACGATAAAACTAAGGGAGTGAGGTATAATGACGGAGAGATTAAATTGCCACCACTTAAATGCATGAAAGGTATTTTATTATTGTGAAAAAAAGAGCAATAACAAAAATAATATGTTGTAATTGAATAATTTACATTAATTTACGTGAAACCTTGCATAAATGGTAATAAATGTACTTAGTTTTTTTTAAGCAGTAAGATTCAAACACTTTATGAAGTATGTACAATTTCTTCCAACGCTTTGCCCAAGACCAAGTGATTATTTTTCATATTCATGCATCAACGTCGTTGTTATATAATAACTAATATAACAACGACGTGTGCTTCGAATTGCTATTGTGCATCAACTCAAAATTGTTGCCTATTAAGCGCCATTCGGATGGTAGATCATTTTTTTCTAAAATCTCGCGATAGTTCTCCTTCCTCATTATTCCATCAATTTTCACAAGCCTCCCTGTTGCACTTAATGGAAAACAACCCCATACAGGAATGGAACCACCACCTTCCTTTATTGTTGGTGTAATGCACTCAAAAAGCATTTTCTCGTTTTTTGAACGTCTGACAAATGTTCTGCGATTTGGACCAAATACTTCATGTTTGGACTCATCAGTCCATAGTACGTTTCCCCATTGTTCTATTGTCCAAGCATACGTTAAAATCAGATTGTTAATGTGCTATACAGTAGCAGCGCTTGTAGAACACATACGAAATCTGCATATTATTAGCAATTATATTTGCAATATTTACATTTATTTATTCTAACAAGAAATATCAGCTTAAAAGCTATTCCAATCACTTATCACTGCTCCCTTCACTAGGTAGTTGTATTTTAAAATAACACAGATCTTATTTCACCCTACGTGAGTGGATAGTCTACAAAGGTTGAATCTGATTCAACTTTCGTAACTTCACATTAATAGTTTCAAAGAAATAAACATGTAACCAATACGCGTGAAATTATTCTTCTAGGATAAATTAAGGTGGCGCACCTGTTAGTAATGCATCACCAGTAAGTGATAAATATATAACTTCTTTGTAGTATACAATTTTATATGAACAACAGTACCGAATGTGTAGCGTTTCTATTAGATTTTAAATCATTTACAAGAATACCATGCCTACAGATTTCATAAAGCGGTTTCCTTCCTGCTGTCAAAAGTAATTTAATTTGCTGCGTAAATTGGTTATAAGAAACATTTCGACTTGATAGACAGCATTCATCCTATCAATTTATTACATACTATGCATAGCTAATTCATCATTGGAAAATTATTTATGGTTAGGGAGAACCACGGATGATTCCTATTAAGTCTTCCTTGTTTCTTTGTGAGGCTCACACCTTCTTTCAAATAGCTTAAACTGCACCAATCTCGTTTAACATTTAATCTGGTTTTCTACGATGAATGACAAGTTTATAGGAGACCACACTTAGATTTATATTACTCTTTACATCGTGGTTAAATTTTTGTAGTGAGTATTCATTCTCCCTCCCTATAGTCTACTACACTCTCTTGCCAACAATGGCTGATATTTGAAAAGAATTATTTTTCTGTCAAACTTGGCAATAAATCTTCTAAAAGTAGTAAAAAGAAGTTTTATTGCGCGAAAAGTAACCAGTGATGTAAATTATTACACACCGACTACTCTTCAAGGATTTGATATAGGACAGGATATAAAGAAGAATAGACGCTAGCAGTGCAAAGGGAACTAGGAAAAAATTAGAAACAATTATGAAATGCAGACGTGACATATTTTACCGCATTATATTTTTATTAGGTTCTTCAAGTATCTATTCAACAATTAAGAAAATATCTAATCTGTTTCTAAATATTTTGTTTTTGTTTTCCTTCGCGACAATACGATTCCTGTTCTTTCATATTTATTGTTACGTTATTATCCTGCTGTTTTTGCTTTGTTCTTGCTCTTTTGTGTGTGATGAATGGAGACATTTATCTATTTCCCTTTTAGATTAAGATTCTAAATTAAGGGCAAAATGTAATTGGAAACTATGCTAAAGTACTAAGCTAATAGTAACAATAACTTACAACTACATAACAAAATATACAAATTCTTCCCTTTCTAATACTTTTTAACATAGGCATCAACGCAAATATATATATATATATATATATATATATATATATATATATATATATATATATATATATATATATAATATGGAAAAGCAGAGTATTTTTAAGAGGCTATCATAATGTATGTTGCAGATGTATGGCACATTGCATTGAAGTTACGAGATATAATTGATAACGGGGAATTAAAGGTCGTGTTTATAGTACATCTAGTTACATAAAACGTGAAGCATTGTCCACTCGACAATTTCGGTATTTGAATCAACGTTATTGTGCAATAAGTTGTTCAAAAACTTCACGCTAATAACATTTCTTTGTAGTTCTAGCGATCCTATATGAAACTTTCTCAGTAGGATATGATAATCAAATTTCCGAAGAGGGTAGACGCCCTCAATTCCATAATATATATATTTAAGCAACCTTCTCTGCACTTTCTCCAATGTTTATATATGACACTTATAAAATGGACTTCAGACCAAGTTGGTGTATTCATATTTTTAACAAAAATTAGGTAAATATCCCAAAATTCTGATGTGGTGATTAGTGCTAGATTCAACATGCAAAAATGCATAAAGTTGTTAGTGTATAAGAAACTGGGTTGATCGAAATAGTCAGAAATAACAAAGGTAACTTTCACTCACAACACTTCACATTTCATTAATCAACAGAATTATCTCATTTACAGATTCAATACCATTACTAGTACTATAAACTAAATATTGCGATAACTGGTAAACTAATTTTAAAATTTATCCCTATTAGTTTTGCATCAATTTAGATAGATAACTCTAATACGAAATTGTTGATTGTAACCATATATTTCCATGCAAATCTTTCAGATATGGTATTTCAATAATTATTAAATTTTAATTAAATCTTTCAACAAAATCCTATTAGTAATTTGCTATGTATACAATACGTTCCAAACCAATTACCTGAATTGATGTTAATTGATTTCCAGACAGTTTGCATATTACTCTAGGGATCCTATCCATTGTATCAAACAAACAAATCTAATCTAAGAATAGAAACCACGTGATTTGTGATCTAATCTGATAACATCCATTAGCAGGAACTGTTCTATACAAACGAAATATATGCTTCAGGCTATCGGATTCATAGACAAGCATTTGATAAATTATAGTATTCGCGAAGATAAGCGCAAATATTACCTAAGGCACTCTTATTCACGAGTAGCAATAAAAGCGCAAGGAATGAGGTTTGATGATGCCATAGCCGTCGCTTTTGTATTTGTTACCCCTTTGCTGACAGACAATTGTTATATGGTTCGTATATAATTACTATCTGGGTAATTCGGGGTTATCTAGCGGGGCACTTAAAGTGTCAGACTTCGACGATAAATTCCAGCTACTATTGCTCTTTTGCGTTTGCCGTGGAAACAATTTAGTGTATGTAGCGGCATTCCGATGTTTCATTTTAGCTCACTCTTTCTACTGTTTCAATAAATCGCTGGTTTTTTGTTTCAAGCAATTGTCCATAAATTATTATTAGAGATCCACGGTTGATAGCGGGCATATGGGCACAAAAAATACAACAAAAAATATTGGAAGTGCGCAATATCAGTTGGAAGAATATAATTACGTAAATGTTCAATGGACGCCTTAAGCATTATCGTTCTATGATATACATATCCGAAGACCCGTTTTTTTTCTTTTATTTCACGCACTGAACTGTGTTATCTTATTGTGTAGACGCATTTATATATTGAATTGCGTTGGTTTTAATAGGTATACGCACTTTTTTAACGAATAGTTTTCTTGTAAATATTACAAATCCGACCAAATGTAACCATCACGATAGTGGGTTGATATGAAGAATAACAGGTATGGAGTAACCTTAAACCTTAACGTCAGGATATCTCTTATTAGACACGCGCATAACAAAAGAATAACGAATTTTTATCCAGATGAACCTACTTAAGTTTTTCATTATATTTTAATTAATCTAGTTTAGAATTTTGGAGTGTCAACAGATTTTACAATCACCAGCAACTTATAAATTAAGATTTTTGAGATTTTCTAGCTCTTAACCTGCATTGTCTCCCATACCGTTGGCCTACCGGATTAGAAAGTTGTGAAAATGTAATTAAAAACCTTTTATTACAAAATCTCAATAATGAAGATAAACTAAAATAAACTTATAACTGAATACAAAATATATTCAGACAATATTAAGGTAGGGCATTAGTATATGGATGCACCGAGGAGTTGTAATAGTGAAAACATTAAATAAAATTATAGTATTTTTCAACACAAAACCAAAAATGATTTTTAAATGTTAATAATTTATTTTGGATTATTTTTCAATTTACAGAAAAGACTATTTTTAGAAACAAATCCACATATTATCAAAGCGTTAGATTGATATTTGACAAAAACCGCCTTCTAGAATGACTCAAAATTATATTTACTTATTTACGTATACTTCTTCTATTGCATCTAGAGACGCACATTGCTTAATGGTGCATGGTTGTCCTTCTTTGCACAGTTTAGTCATTTTTCTCTGATATCGATACCTGGAGCAAATAAAGCAGATAAACTCATACAAAGAAGATAGTCGTTGATGTGATGGACAAAGGAAATTATAGCATTCAGTCTGAGCCCTATTTTTCATTAGTTTTTCTCAGTTTTGCTTTATTTTACCATTCCACAATTCATTATTTTATTATCTATTTTTTTTTGAAAATTTATAATCTTTAATGTGTATATTAAATAAACTTAGTGATTTAACAATTTTATTATACATACATTAAGTTACTAACATACTGTCGTATTATGTTTAGATCATTTGTCACGTGTATAATTTTAACTTAATACTTTTCTTTTTCACAACGCTGTATGCTTGGCTCTAGGCGTTGCGAATCGTATCACCTTTTTCTCCTTTTTCAAATTCTGTTAGGGTCGAGCACATGTATTGCTCGCTCTCTCGTTGCTTGGCTGTGATACGAGATAGAAGTCTTGAGATGATTAGAATTCTAGTAAATTGTAGAGTAAAGGATCTGCCCACGTGCTTCGTTGAAATGTTGGACTTTTTCTTGTGATTTGGATAATTTATTAAACTCATGCCTAAATTATTTAATTTAATAGCCAGCTCATTCATAATATATTTAACATCTATTTATTTGACCCTGAAACTTGAACAGGTACGTTCTTTTTGTTTCTTCATTCTATTTCGGAATTTGTCCTATTGCTGGGCTAAATTACTAATATTCTCACACAAAGCTTTTGAGAGTAGAGAATTTTTATCAAAAGTATCTAGAGACAATTTCTCCTGACAAATTCCAACTTTCCTTTAAGAATAACTTCTTGACTAGTAGCCTTTTTTTCTTTACACAGCACATTGAATTTCATAAGATTATTCGCATATTATCGACCATCTAACTACAAAGAAAGCCAGGCATCATATTGAAGTAGCCACCAAAAAAAAAAACAGAAAGACAAACTCACTGAGCTTTATCAAAAAACCAAACTATAGAGCTCAATAATAAATCAAGAGTGAGTAGTTATAAAACTGCCTTTCGAGCTACAAACTTTGCTATTACTCTAAAAAAATACACAGGGAAGGCATCATTTGTGCCGGAGAAATTTTATTTAAACACTACCATAGGAAGAAGTAAAACTACACAAGATATCCTAAAATCAGCCAAACCGCCCACATCAAATATATCAAGTGAAAAAAGGAGAGCCATTAATGAACAGAGAAAGAGCAAAAAGTACGCCATAATGCTCGCAGACATTAAGGGAACGCGACCATAATGATGGACACAAGAGATCAAAAAGAGATGGAGACGTTACTACAAGATTCTACGTACCACTAACTTCAAAAAAGAATCCTATACCAGCTTTGTAAAGAAACATATCTGCAGCAATTACATACTCATCGGTGTCTACAGAGTTACACCTACACATCGTTAAAACAGACACCAAAACATCAAGATTATATGAACTCCCCAAATTGTATAAAAACGGAAATCCTATGAGAATTATTGTATCAGCAGTCGAATTCCTCACGTATTCTTTAGCCAAATATCTGACCAAGAATCTTCAACCATTCGTAGGAAAACAGCATATCAAGAATTCGGCTCATATCATCATGGAAGTCGAGGACGTCATGGTAGGGAAGGAGCTCCGATGCCAAATCACTGTTCACAAATATTCCATTAGAAGAAGCTATCAACGTCATTCGACAATGCTTCCAACAAATTCACATAGAAAATGGCACGGTAGATTTAATAGAACTGTATGCATTTTCAACATATTTCACCTTCGACAAGTAGAGGGAGTCATCATGAAATCACTTTGAAATTGGCGAAAGCTATTGGGGCATGGATTATTATTTTATTATTGTTACTTTTACACAGGTTTCTTAAGATCTAGTGTTATAGTATTAACTTGTGGATGCGTTGCACTAGATAATATGCTTTAAGATTCGTCTAACGCTCTTCGTAGAATAATACATGTGTCCAGGATAGCGGATTTCTGTAGACGTTATTATTACTAACAATTCTAAACACTAAATAAACAATTGCGCTTCGTGCGTCACATGTTTGCTTTAGATATTTCAAACGCTCCACAAAAACAACTAAATGGACGTGCCATTTGCTATGTGACCTGCACAACATACTGTAAAGCAGTTAAACTTGTTAAGCATCAAATTTCTGCATCATCACCTAGTACAAATACCCATCCAATATCTCCATAAATATGAAAAACACATTTTCTAAATTAATTGTTATAATTCAAACACATATTTCAAAAAGAAATGTGTTAAAACGCCCAATATAGAAAACTGTGAACAGTTAAAACGCCCAATATAGAAAACTGTGAACAATAACTAATGTTAATTAGTTTTACGTATAACATTAACTCTGCTTATTGTTAGCACCAAAGTGCCCATTATTTTAGTCTTTCCATAATTTCATGTTCTGCGGTTGAGCAATATAATGAATGTGAAAGGAATTAAAAAGGACCTTTTAGCAGCGTTAGATATCTGTATTACTTTACTTACAATCTTGGTGAAAATTAATTTATTTTCGAAGGTGTAAATTATAATTACACCCCGCTGTGGAACGACAAAATATAGCTATTAGGGCCTTAGTGGGGATATGAAAGGAAAAGTGATTTATTTGAAATTGTAATTTGCTAAATAGTACCGCCGATGATAAATTTATTCCCCGTTCAATTGTTGTAAAGGAGAATTAACGAAAATGAAATTCTTAGGCGTCGATGGAAACGTGAGACCTCGAGGGGAAAGAAATGGGTTATGAAAGCACACTTTCTGTTGCCATGAAGGGAGACGTTGAAGCGCTGCGTAAGGTAAGCTTTTGTTCTATTTAATCTGGCGAAAAGTAAAGTGCTAACAATGAATTAACTTTAGATAACTTGAAAGCGAAATACAATTTCTCTATCGCCCGTTTGGTTGTCAACTCTAATACAAACGTCTTTACTTCAAGTAATAGCAATTATTTTAATTTACTAGGTGAGTAAAAGGTTAGAACTTCATCTTAGCCTTCTAACACCAATATATAAAATAGTCTACTACATAGGCAATAGGTGCGTGTAGAAATTACAACTGAAGATGATCAACAAAACGCCGCACTATTTTTCATCAATCTTACGTTGTGCACACGATAAATTCTTTGATTACTTTATAGTCCCACTACAAATACTCTAGAATATATTTGTATGCTCCTCTTCTTTGAAAAAAACGTTGAAGGATGTTTTCTGAAACCTCTGTGGTAAAATACCTAAAGTACGTAAAGTTTCTTTAAAAAATAACCGGATTTTATTTTTATAATTTTCATTACTAATATTGTAAATTATTGATCCTTGTCTCCGTTAAAAGATTCCCCTAGTTGTCAAATTTATGATGCCAAACTTATACTTTTTTTTTTCTCTCCTTGATAAAGTGTTCCAGTCTTTATTCGATAGACTGCCGTCATCATGGTAACCCTGAGAATTGCTGCTTCTTTCCGGATTCGTCATTAAATCTGCGATTTATCTAGTCATGTCTTCTCTATTTTTCTACTGAATACGTTTGATGTGTGGTTTGAACCAGATTTGAAATTTTCCGAGTCCATCCATTAACAATTTCACATAAAAAGTGCAAACATCACTGTTTATTATGTAAAAGTCTAATTTAAAAAAGTTGTATGGAATAATGTGTTTCATTTTGACAAAGTAATCTTATATTTATATGAAAGAAGTTTCAATTTTTAAAACACAACAAAATACATCTGAACGAAGGACAGAGAATTGAAACACTAATGGTGGTTGGTAAAAGTGATAAAGTTCGTTCTGAGGAAGAAATATTATTATTCAATGAGAAATACCCAGACCATTCCCCTATAACTCAATGAACCGTTGTACGAAAATTTAAAGAGTTCGGACATGTTAAAAATCCTATCCAAAAAAGCCGTCCTTCAACTGGAGACAAAGAATATCGTAATCCTTTATTAACTGCCAAAGAAAATCTAAATTTGTCAAGTCGACAAATCGGATTAGAACATAACATGGAGAAAAACAATGTTAAAAACATTCTGCATATAGCAAAATGAAATCAGTATAGAAGCTATGGAGGGAGCGATTTTGACTGCAGAATACAATTATGCGATGAAATAATGAACATATAAATCCTTTTATCGGATGAGGTCACTTTTACGGTTCACTTAATCGATAAAATTGTTGTTACTAGTCGAGAATTCACATTGGCATGAGCAGAAATGGCCGATAATAAAGTTTTGGAATCTTTCTTCTTTAATGAAGCGCTAATTGGAGATCTATATATACATTTTCTCTGATTTGACTCAGTTCCATCATTAGCAGTGTTATTTCCAACTGAGGACGATTTCGAAATATCCGCTAACACTACTTGGTTTCAACACGATAGAGCCCACTTCCTGTTCGAGAATAGTTAAACGAAAATAGATGAGTTGATAGGCGAGGGTTCACAGAATAGCCAACTAGATCGCCCGATATAAATCCATTTGATTTTTTCTAGTGGTGTTATTTAAGAAGTAATATTATCTTAACAATAAACGTAACACCATAGAGATATTGAAGAATCAAATTCGCAGAAACTTCGATTAATTACACCCTATGTTATTCGCATTCTTCAGTAAGATCTTTGGAGTTTGAACATTGTTAAATTGTGAATGGACAACAATTTAGAACATTACTTTAATTATCTTTTCTCTTCAATTGTGTTTGAAAACATTCGTTCTTGTCTTAACATTAGTTATAATACATTTCCAGCATCTACATGCTTGACATTATGATATACACCGTAGCCAACTACATAAGGTAGATTTTTCCATTCTTCTCAAAAAGTGTCTAATGCAACATATTACTTTCTTCTAAGTAACTACAAGAAAATGGTTAAATAAAAATTAAATCTATCGTAAGATTAAGCAAAATGGTTGAAAATTTATCAGAAGAATCAAGAATGAAATATAATTATTCAAACAGAAAAAAGTGAACGACGGGGAATTTCGAGTCCTAGATAATGATATCTACACCATTATTTTAAAGAAGAAAAATGATCTGCATAGCCATATTGTTACAACAGCATACATACATCTGAAACCTGAGGATATAGTATCTATATTCGGTATATAAAAAAATACATTGCTTTAAAAAGTATTTAGTCAAAATGAGGAGAAGAATAGATATGTATATAAATCGAACTCCAATTACATATGATGGAAAAAGAATAAGAATACGAAGTAATGACAATTGTCATTGAAAAGTCAGTTCTCTTTCAAAAAGAATATTTCATTGACAGATTATTTATTAAATAAATTATAAAATATATTGTGATAAGATGTGCATATACTTTACAATACAGCCTTATCTGTGTCATATTATCAGAATCATAAACATCAAAACTGTCGTGACAATCGTTTAATAATAAACTCTATAAGTAAGCTTTTGATGTTGCCATGGGCAATCCATTGCCATCACTCATTAGCAAATCTATTTTTATATAACTTATAAGAATGTGGTATTTGACATTTGTAGCAAATAAAGAAAATCCATAAAATTACGTAAATGACATTTAGCAATACCTAAACGGAATTGAACGCTCAACATTTTCTTCATAAATTCGTTATATCACTCCATAAAATTTATCTTTCACTTACACCAACACAGAACTTATTTTTAGATTTAAACATAAACAACCTGAAAAGATAATTAGATTTTAGTATTTTTGGACAAAGCACACATACAGACAATTACGTACACAACAAATTATACGCATTCTGCGAACACCTAAAACGACTTTCAATCATCTACTTACAACCTAAAAACGCAGACATACACTACTGTCCATAGAACAACAAAAATTTTAAAAATCAAAAAGTAAACGGCAATTAATACTAAAGAAATAAATGTATTAGTCTTAAAAATAACAACTGACAAAATCTAACGAAGAATTTTATTTTTCCTATTCATTGTTAACAAAAGTCTTAAACATTCTTTTCGTCAAAATATCCACTTTTTGCATTAATTACCGTTCGAACAACTCGCAGCATCCTTTCGATTAATTTTTTAAAGTTTTCACATGGATGTTATTCCATTCTTGATTAAGGATATTCCAAAACTGTTTCTTAGAAGTAAGACCAACACCTCGAACTCTTCTATCAAGTTTATTCCACAGTAATTCAATAGAGTTGAGATCTGGACTTTGTGGTGGGCATGTCTTAACTTGTAAAATATCTGTTTGATTTTGCTCATTCAAATACTGTTACATATCCTGGCTGTGTGTCTCGGATCGCTATCATGCATAAAAGTAAAATTGTCGCCGATGAGTCGCAACCTCAAACTATAACTGGATAATCACCGTGTTTTATTGTCGGTACAATCCATTCGGAAAGCAGCCTTTCATTAGCTGAACCTCTGACAAACATTCCCCTGCTTTGACCAAACACCTTAAATATTGCTTCGTCAGTTCATAAAATATTTTGCCACTGTTCTACCGTCGAATTCCGATGTTCACAGCCCCACTGTAGCCTTTTCGGTCGGTTACCCTGGCGTAGCAATGGTTTACGAGCTGCCATGCGACCGTGAAATTCCATTCGGCCAGCCGGCGTTTGACAGTGGTTACTAAAATCGGACGCCGACGTCCGCAACTGAATTCGCTCGCTATTTCTGGTGAAGGGGATACAATAAAATCTCTAGCTGCTTGCTCCCATCGATACAACTCATCTAATCAATAAATTAGAATAATCCACTGTAAATGAGGATGATTGTTCCAGACCATAAAGTGCTTAATTACTTCATTTCTTCGTAATACTTTCATTATTTGAGTTGCAGATGTGTTTAAGATAAATGTTTATTAAGATTATCATAGTTAAATCCAGTAAAACTTGTTACATTAAGGTGTTATAAAACTTTCTCCCTTGGCCAAACTTCTATGGACGGTAGCGTATGTAGAATGAAAGTTCAAGTTCAAAATCATAGGATAAATAAGAAGGAACCAGAAATCCTTTAAATACAAACCTGCCTCGCCTAAAGAACAGATTATTAAACGTTATACCCTCAATAGAATAAATTCACAAAACAAAATTTTGTTCAAACATCTAATCTTTTTTATAAGCACATACCATCAAATTTTAACAATTAAAATCGTGAAATCGTTTCTTTATTCTGAGATTAGTAGTTTATAGATTAAAAAGAAAGACAGTTTGTAAGGACATTCTTGCACATCTAGTGATGATATATGCTTAGAATGCGAAATATGCATTTTGACTAAATAAATATTTTGTGAAATACAGACTAAATGTTATTATTTTGAATTTAAACTAATTTCCACAATATTTACAAATTTTACATCGTTGAAATAAGATATTGATTTATTGAAGAACATACTACCTCGGTTTATTAACCATCGACAAATTTTGATTCAATTTAAACATCACTATTGTGAAAAAATAAATTAAAAGTTCCCCACGTGTTGCTATATCAAATATCTTACTAATTTTAATATCGTAGCATATGAAGCAAATCATTAGTGCAGATATAGTTGTTATTAGCAGTAGTATTAGTATATATATATATATCGAATGATTGATTACCAATGCCTGGTCAATATTGCACGTAATGAGCATTAAGTAGCAATATTTAGTTGATATATTAGAGTGCTTTCATTACTGTTAACAATATATACAATATTAATAGATTATTCGATTAGGATTCTCTCTGTGCATACGTCTATGCTACACTGAATATATAAAATTGAATTATACGCAGCACGTATCGCCGTTATTACCAAAATAGCACACTTACGTGGTACGTACTATGATATATGGGCAAGTGCGTGCGTTGTAATGTAACAACAATATACTTGACCATTAATTGCTAACCGTTAACACAATTTAATTGAATCACAGTGTTATTGATGACAGGTTTATCTTCTGATACATATATTTTGACTTCTACTTCTAATCAATATCTGAAATAACTTAATGGAAATACTTAATATCTTGTGGTAGATATTGGTCACAAAGCCGTAAAGGTATAGAATACTATAAAGACCAATTAACCAGACTATGTACAGAGCCAAATCAATGAAATTTTATGTTATATCTGTTTTTAGTGATCTAAATGTTATGAACCAATTTATCAATTGATGAATAAAAATTGTCTGATAATTATTAATTAAAAAAATGAATAACCTTTTATATTTGTTTATCCACTTATCAATCACCACTTAAACACAAGAAAATAACAGACCATAAAGTTATGATATTGAAAATGCAAACATGTCATTCACTTAATGGATTGAAAATGAGACTTTTGTATAAAGTAATGTAAAAAAATGTTCGATAAAATACCCATAAGCTGGTGTTTGTCAGAAAGGTTTTAAATTATCATTAGTATAAATGTTTTCTGTAAAAAGTGCAGTGTTCTTACGCTTGCTTGCCTCTTATATAAAGCCACCTCATTATACATAAAAATTTAAAGATATCAATAAGCAAAAGCTTTATATTCACAAATCAACTATAAATTATATAAAAAGTTCTAATAAACGTAATACCAGTTATATCTTACTGTTTGTGAGTCGAGAATCCGCATTCTTATAGAGCAGGTGCGATACAACAAACTGCAGTTCAGTCAAAGGTGATAGATTGAGCAGCATCTAGCTTGCACAGCGGAATATCTGCGGTTCCACAAACGTAGAGTTTAATCTACATCATGAACAAAACAGATACTGCATTAGACTAGGTACTTATGTAGGTGCAAAGGTACATACAGACTTCTACGAACTTGTTTAAAAATGGTGGTTTCGCGCATTACTAAACATTTGAATAAAAGATATAACTGCAAAGTTAAATTGAAAACAACTTCGTATTCATACATGCATACATATGTAAATACACAAAATCAGATTTCGTAAACAAAATAGCTTTGGTGGTTCTAGTATAGGTACTTCCTTATGAATAGTAAGAGATTCTTCTGATGCAAATTAACAAATGAATTCAAAATAATGAATATTACAAAATATTTATTTACTCTAAGTATACATTTCGTATGTCAACCATACATCATCGATAGATAGATAGATATACAAGATATATCCTTGCAAAGTAGAAAAAATATTTTACATGCACATTTAAAGCCAGATGATAAACTTATACCACTTGATGTAGTATAATTGTTTCCAAGCAAAGACATTCTCTAAATTCCGAAATACGTAAACTTGAACGGAAAATTAGATTTGAATATTTTTTGCAAAAGGATACATGCAAACAATTAGATAGACAAAGAACCATACGTTAATTTTCTAATCAACATGTAATTCCAATTTCTAAAAGAATATTGCTAGACAATATGACCATCTCTTTGAAATTACACAAAAAATAGTTTCAGTAAAATTTAAAAGTAACACAAAATAAGAAATTGATAAAGTTGATGAAACTTTCACTAAAACTAAAAAATATGATGGTCATTTTCAATAAATTTCGGCAAAACGACATTACAGACCTGTTCACAAAATATAATTTACACCTACCTTCTTCGAACAACCAAACATTAGGAGCCCATTTGAAATAAAAAAACAATATAAAATGCAGTTCATGTTCAAATCCTATATAGACCAAACGAAAAGAAAACGTGAGAATTACGTTTAGAAAATGTTCATCGCATTTAAAAAGCCACGACTTTGAAAAATCAGCAATAGCACTACGCTATCGAGAAATAGGACATAGTTTTGATATTGAAAATGTAGAATTATTAAGAAAAAGCTACGGGAAGTTATTTTATCACAATTTTTACAATTTTCACAACCTTTATTATTAATTTTTTATTCGTTTAAATTCATCAAATTTTAAGAATTACTAATTTATATTTAAATGTCGTAAGGACAAGGTATATCCGGAAATTGCTCTTAAAAAGGCAACAAAAGAAAGCTCAGGGTACATTTTTAAACAATTGTCACATTATTTAGCACATCTTAAACTATTTTTCCGCGTAGTTAATTATCACCCAACATTTGCCACAACGTGGGACTATTTTCAGTGTTTCATCTTTATATAAGGATGCCACAATTGCGTTGTAGTATATTTAAGTATTTAAGCTTTCACGTCCATTGTTAATGACTGTTCTTCAGTTATTGTGCTTTCTGCCACGAAGAAATTATGTAGTACTTGGCATTTCCATCATTTTGTCGTGATCTTCGAAAATCAAAGGGCAACTTATAGCAGTTTCTTTCATCTCGTCATCTTCATCTGACTGCTGGTCAGAAAGTAAAGATGTTAAGATATGAAAGCAATTGAAAATCGGTAGACGCAGGACTTGGTTTATAAGGGAGGTAATCAAATGTGTGTTTCAATAAGAACAATACCGTATCTGAGCATGCCTCATTACATATACACGCGACGCAGTAACAGCTTGCGTCAAATATCTCCCCTTGTGGCACAAAATCCACTAATAAAACACTGCCTGTCCCAAAAAAAGAAGGATAAATTAAATTAGTAAAAAAGAAGATTAATGAAAGCTTCACTTTGATCTTTGATGACTATGGCTGGCATGAAATGGTATCACCATATAAAAAAATCAAGTGAACTCAGATGACACTTCAATTTGCGCTCTTCCGTAAAAGTCTTGAGTATCCAACGAGCACACAATTTTCGAATATCCAAATTTTCAGACACATTATGAAGCAGTAGATGTGAAATTTGAAAGAAGTCCTTTGAGAGCGAAATTGTAAACCTTCTGTCTTCTGCAATCTTTTCTTCAAAATCCGAACCAATGTCCACGTCCTTCATGAAATTGTCTCACCTATCTCCTACCGATTTAATCACTGATAGCATTTTGTTCACAAACCTCATAAACTTGATGCTGAGCTTCACTAGATTTCAGCGATTCCGCAGTTCAGAAAACGGATGACAAATCTAGTCTCTCAGGCGATGGGATTTACCATTTTCTTGAACACTATAAACACTTACTACGAAACAAACACAATAGACAGCCGCATCAAAATGGCGTCAATCTATTTCTCAACGCCCATGCGCTACCGCCGCGAAAACTGGAAAGAGATCTAAACGAAATATTGTTTGCAGGAATAAAAAAAATATTCATTAAGGGAAACTTCCCTAAAATATAAGGCGTATCGGTAGCATTATAAAATATATATTACCATTAAAATGTATATATATATATATGTATAAAATGTATATATATGTATAAAATGTATATATATATATACATTGTTGAGACAAATGTTTTCGCGATCGCCGTATATGAAATTAATATTTCCTCCGAGTTTGTGACCACGTATGTTGTTCAATTATACTCCATTCACGTTAAGAATGCAAACTTCGAATAGATAGGCCTTAGAATACCGCCTTGCCAGTGGCTAATGGGCGAGGCATATTCACACAGGAGAAGTTGATGTAATTTCTTAATATGAAATTTCTGTCAGTTGTCAAATTTACTTACAATTTTCGTGTCGTTGTTTCCTGCAGTTTTTCGTTCAATTTTCTACCTTTATAAACAAGTTGTGGCAAAAATAGTTCTTTTCAGATCTCTTTCAACTCATCATCTAATAATTCAAGGTACTATACAATCAATTATATAAACAAAATAATTTTTACTCTACTATTACGATTACAGCTTTAATTCAATATGGCTGAGGAACCAGTAGTACATGCAGTTGCAGGACAATCGAAAAACCCTCAAGGGAAGCATATTGACAGTAGGCAGAGGCTAAGTTGAAGATATGCTCGAACAATTTATTATAACTACAGATACAAATTCATCGACTGATACATCAGATTCTGGTTTTGTCTAATAAATTAAATGTATATAGCAATTAAATACTCTTCTTGCTCATTTATATCTTCATGTATTCCATACATTTAGTTAAGGTATTTTATACAATGTAATTTTGAAAGGACATGTGTCCAAATTAATTGTATCAAACATGTTATCGAAGAAGAGAGTATGATGTTTTAACTGGAAAATATTGAAAATACGCTTGAAGAATTTATCATAACAGCTACAAACCACCGTCATCAGAATCTGATTCAAATATCCGTTAATATAATTTGTATAATAAATTGAAATTATTTGTTCAACTTTTTCACTTTACCCTCTGATTTATAAATCAAATTCATATGTTTACTTAATTTGTTATTTTATAAATAAAATACTAACGGTAAAAAAATATTTTTATTAAATTTATTCCAGATATGAAGAGAAGAAAACTATATAACTTTATAGCAATGTGCAGTTAAGAGATTATTGTAATTAATTAGTATATTTGGTATTTTATTGTAGTCATTGATATACATCCAATTATTCATTGACTGTACTGTCGTTGAAAATGTACATTGCTTTTACTGCACTCGGGGTACAGTAGATAAGTATACCTGCAGTGCCAGATTTAAGGATATTGTGTGTTGCTATGTACTCTCAAGCCATTCGATGGACTTGGTTACACTCTTCCTTCTTTGGCTTTATCTTGTGTATACTGAATTGCTTACTTTCTACCATATCATTGAAATTCATAAAGATTACCAACGCAGGGATTTACTTCATGACAAATGACTTGGTATAGCACTATGTATATAACCAGTTATGTCGAAGTTATATATTCGATTCAAGTTTATCCATGGCAATATTGTTATTTTAAAGCTTGTCATATGGCATTTATGTTCTCTTCGATTAGCCCCAATGCAATCTCGTTTACTTTCTAACATAATTAAATAAGCTCCAACTATTTCGATAAATGAAACAATGAAAGGATGCATTTATATTGCAATTGATGTTACTTTTACTTTATTATTGCGGTATTATTTTACCAGATCATATAACCATAATATATTGCACATAAAATATGAAAAACTTTGCTATTTATTATACAAGATTTTGATAGCCAAACTTTTATGTTTACGATGTTATTTGACAGTTTCATCGGTTAAATTTTACCAGTGTAATACAGCCGCCGATCGTAGCACTACCTACTGCATTCTTAACGTGAATGAAGTATAGATCGACGTTTCAACAAGATCTCATTCATCTTCTTCTGGGCGCTCTCGTTCGGCTGGCGATCGGAGATGATGTTATTAGTTCCTTTCGGCACTAACAACATATGCAGTCACAAACCCGAAAATTACATTATGTCTACAATATATTTCAATATATATCCGGTATCTTAATACTCATGTAAATGTCATGTGTATTTTTGAACCCTATTGATTATCGATACAATGATATCTAAAATAATTAATCGAAAAAAATAGTATTTTTATCGTTAATAGTGAATTTGAATTCATCATTTATGATTATATTCATTACTTTGAGTTATTTCAGCTTAATTATAAAATAACAATTTCTCTTGCCGACGGAAATCCATTATGAAAATGTTTTCGTTTTGCAAAGAATATTTACGACCCACGATAATGCTTTCCAACGACAGATAAACATGAAAACGGGAAAGTGCTTGTGAACGATAGATCAGAAGCAAGAAAGAGACTTTTTAAAAATTCTGAATGTGCAGTCATTTAAGAAAGTTTAATCGAGGTTGCAATCAATTAATATCAATTTTCATATTAACAAGATGAAATTAATCTGTTTTCTTTAAAATTGATCGTAGGTTTCTACATGTTAACGTTCTGTTCTGGACTTTCTATGGAGAAATATTATTAATCATAACTTAGTTGTAGAAAAACTGTTTCAACTTTACAAACTGGTTTCTAAAAATTATCAACAAAAAATGTCTCTTACAGCGTTCGAGCGTGATTTCTAAGCTACTTTTGGTGTTATTTTTAAGGAAACAAAATGTTAATAAGTTGATAATACATGTATGATCTTTTGCATGAGACGTTATTAGAAAAACATTTTCGAACATACATTTATCTGATTTAACACAGTATTTAAAATGATCCCTATTTCAACAGACTTCAGAAATTATATTTTGAAAGTCTCCAATATCTGCTGATTTCTACAATGGAAACATGTTTTGGGCTTGCTAACTGCGTATAAGAAAAAATTACGTATTGAGAAGTGCGCAGTCCTTATCGCGAAAATTCAAGTAAATATAGTCTGGCGGTAAAATCATGGCAAGTCTATTTTGGGATCAAAAGAGGGTATTGTTGGTCGACTTCATGGCTTCTACAATCGTAACAAGCTTTTACAGATATTATGAGACTTTGACGATCGATTCATAATCGAAGAAAAGGAATGCTGAGCAAGAGTGTCGGCATTCTCCATGACAAAGCTTGTCCCCACGTCACCTGTCAAACCGTCGCTCTCCTACAACAATTTAGGTGGGATATCACTTAACCACCCCATAGTCCGAACCTGGCACCCACTGACTAAGTTGAAAGAGCATTTGATCGAAACGCGCTTCAGCAATGACGACAATGTACAAGTGTGGTTCAGCGCGTTCTCAATGTTGTAGCGGTGAACTAGTATGGGATGGGTATACAAAAGCTCCTACAAAAGTCAATCGACTAAAATGGCGATACGTAGAAAAATAAATAAATCTTTAAACTTTAAAAGGATGGAACATTATTAAAAACAAACGTTTCCTTGTAGTTCTTACAAAAGAAGAAGACCTTACTTTTGGGTTACTTTTAAGTCTTTAACTAATTTTTTAAACGATTATTATTTCTCTTTTTATTTTTTTGAAGCGCCGTAAAATCTTAAATTAGAACTATAAATTTATGGACATGAATGCTTTAGTTGACACTATACATTTTTCGACTACTGTTAAATGTGGAATATGCTTTCTTTTTGTTCAAAATTAAGAACATTTTGTCTCCTTTCTAGCATTTATTTTTGTCAATTTCGCGACTCAATTTTGACAGTGAATGTAGATAATAGCACAACATTGCTTAATTTGAAAATAAGTAAATTATTGAAGGCAAAAGCCGAGGATGTAATTGTGGGTATACATATTTTAGTACCTCAGGTATTATGATAATCTTAGTTGCAGGTAAAGTACTTAAGTTTTCTATTATTGCAACAACAAAACTAGAAAAGAACGCTTTGATACTAGTATGGCAAATTATATAGAACGAAGGAAATATGTAAATTCTAAATGTTATACATAGTAATATTCTAAATGTAATAATGCACAATGTTTATTACTGGATCGGATTCAGTGTCTGCTCTTATGATTACATTTATTAGTATTTGCATTGAATTTACCCAACAGGAGATTGTCGCTACTGCTATAGCCGCTTTGAACGCTATGAACTGTAACCAAAGATGATCGCACACCTAAGATTCCACGGTTCATTGATTATAATTAAATTATAAAGTTGAGGTATTACTTTAGTCACATTCTATGCCAATGAGTGTAAAAGAATATTAAAGTGATCAAAAACTAATCGATATTTAAGCTGTAATTTACGTATTTACGTGATTCTCTGTTGCAGCACTGCCACAGGATCTACTTTTGTAGCAATAACTGTAATTTTGTTCCATTATCAATAAATCGCAAAATGTAACGAATATAGGAAACCGTGTCAAGTATTCATTCCATGTTGCATCGTATAAATGTCTATTTAAAATCTCAGACAAGTATCCCTTAAAACTGACTAAAATTGACATTTAATGGAATGACAGTAAATAATAATAATAATCGATATATCTTCGCAATTCCGAATCCGAAAACAGTTTAAGAGGAAAACTATATTTAGTCTGTAATTAGGGTTATTTAAACTAGTTAATGATTGGCAGACTGTTGAAGGATTTGTAAATGCACCCATTTTTTTTTTCTTAAACTAGTTCCGCAACCGCACGCGCTTAATGATTTACAATTAACGGGAATAATCAACATTTCGTATCAAAAAGTTGGAAACCCATTACAATACACATTAAATAGATACATTAAAAATAAACTATATGCTCAAAGATAAAGAAATATTGAAGACCTTTATGAATGAGTTCTTGTAACAACATTATTGTTAGGAAACTGTCTAATGCCTACACTTGTTTGATAACTTTGCTTTAATATTTGATGGAAATGCTTTAAAATATGTAGTAAATCTAATTATTTTAATGATACATCCAATGTGAAATTCTCGTGGATCAAGTTCGAATTTAGAGACAAAATACCCAATTTAGCAATATTTGTAGTATTTGATCCGTTAGTATAACCTTAATAAAGTGCACAGTATATGGGCAACATTGGTATGGGAGCATTTTTAGGGAGAAGAATGTTACTTATTCATTAACGCATATACCGGAAATTTTATAAATAACATTGATTAAAAATATTTTGTGTTTAGTAAGAAATGAAAATAACTTATTTAGTGCATGACAGGATAAATAATCAAATATGTAGTTCATTCTAAATCTACATAATAGGCAAAATTGTAACAAAGTCAGTTTCATACAAATTTAACAATTAGGGCTGTAAAACTAGAAAGCCAAGTAGAAAAAATTTATTACTAAAAGTATATATTAGCGCGAAACACTCGCTATATATGCTCGTGTAAAAAAAACAGGCGGACTGTAAATAATAAAGAAAAAATTAATATTAGAAATAGTATTCAACTCACAAAATAGTTTATCCAATGGATTTTTTCCATCATATTCCATTCGGTGAAACGGTATGTAGAAAGTATTGGAAAAGCGAAACACGATCATTGGTAGCCGACAACAGTTGTCGACAGTCGAAATTATTTTGAAGCAAATACTAACCAAACTAAATAAACATCCGCCGTGGAAAGTCCAGAGAGTTTATATTGAATCGGCCTTCCATTGTAATTGAAAAAAGGAAATTGGCCATCTTTTATTTCACTTCTGATAAATGTGTTGTGATAAGGCGATCTGATTGTACAGCAATATTGACCATTCATTAAATAAGGTGAGTACTGAAAAAACATTTGTAAAGTTCGAGGATATGTGTTTTAAGAACCACATAAACTCATAGACGATTTATAATAAAGTCAATGCACAAATTAAGGGTGAAAGATTTATGAAACACAACTCTAGTGATTTGGTTCACTTCTCATAAGGAAAAGCTATTTAAGGTATAGTCAAAGATTATGGAAAATATATTATTTTTATCGCGCCGGATATAACAAGGCTATTCATTTTGGAGCAGATAGTACTCCGCTGCAAAAGATATACAATCACATACGATTACTACAAACACCTTTGTATTTATTTACCACTACAACTTGGAATATTATTTGTCTCGGACCCACTGTGATACCTTCCAGTAATGGAAGTAAGAGCGCCATGTGGTAGATATTTCAACTAAGGTACACCGGGGTTAATCACGAACGTCCAAAGAGTATACGCCGGGTATTAATTTACCACAAATTTGTCAAACAAACTATGAAACTATGAAATAAATCAAATATGTTTAAAACAGTGAACAATAATGTTAACTGATGCTCTAATTAACAAGGAATAATATTCTAGGTCCCAAATTACGATACTAAATTCATTAATTCAATTAATCATACATATGTTCAACTCAACTAAATACAGGAAGAACATTAGAATCATGTAGCTAGTCGCTCTCTGTTACACGATCTAACACATCAAATACGTAAGAGCATCAACAACATGCACCTGTACGACCCATAGTCAGCTGCAAAGATTCACCAACGTAAGCATTGGCAAGGTATTTGGTTCATTAACTTCAACCGCCAAATATACCTTTCAACATTCTACTATCAATTGCCAGCTAATATAATTGTAGTTACAAATGAAATACAATGCAACAACAAAATACATCGTTTGTTTACATTTTCCGCCATTTTCTGTGACACACTCTTAAACACAAATATATCAAACACCGCCTTCAGAATATTGTGTAATCGTAAAAGTCAGATCCGCTAACCAGATTATTAAATAACATTAGTTTGCTGTCTGTACATTTGTCTTTTGTAAATATAGGATTCTCTCATTCAACGTGGATATCACTTTAACTAATTAAAGTTTATTTACTCTGCATTTGGTCATTGAAGCACAAAAATTGTTGAAAAGAAATCATCAGACTGACTTAATACTAATTAAATTGCATCTTGCGATTTCTGAACGCAATTTACCTTAGCAATAAGAATTTTAAAGACCAAACCATATGAAATATGTACTTCCATTTATTGAAAAAATATTGCAATAGTCAACGGTTTTAATTCTGACTCTAACTCTTACTATATTCTTTTATTTTTGCTGGTTTTTACTACGTCTACAACTCTTAGTTAAAAAATTAACTATTTGCATAACTGACAAATACTATATTTCTTGCTTAATTGAATACTGTACGTTCCTACGACACTCTTTAGAAATATATGTTCCTAATAATTTCCGAATATCACTTTAAAACTTATTTTAAAATTAAAGATCTATACACATTGTGCCAACGTCCCGGGAACATCTGAATTCGCTGGGCTGTGAAATATACAGATATAATATTTTGTTAGAATCTTATCTATCTCTTATATAATTATCGATCGTTTCATTATATACCCTAGATGCTTTCTTCTTTTGTCAACAGTCTGTATGTACATGCGTATATGGATATAATTTTAATGCCTAAACTGTTCCACAATTTGCAAGATTTTAGCATCACAAGTAGAAGTTTTGGACGCAAGATTTATTTCACCGATACCAAAATTTAAATATGAATTTCCGTACCTGCTCCTTTCTAGTTTCCACGCTGTTAATACCTCGTTCGTTCCTTTTCATCTTATTGCAGATCCATGTTCGCGTTGGATATGCTCGTTGCTTCCTCTCCAAGTTTCAGCACCTCGCTGCTGCACTGCAGTTTACCTGCATCTAATAGAACACCACGAGCTACCTTCCTTCAACTTACTACATCCCTTCATAATCCCAGCGACTTCCGTTTCCATTTCCTTCGCACATCCGCTACGTGTAGTTGTAATATATCATCACCGCCGCTGCCCTTGTTTTCACTCATGTTGCATACATATACTGTAACGCTAACTTTTAAAATTTTACATGAAGCCATAACCTTTTACGTATGTATATAAACGTACATACCACCATTAACTTTTAAGCTAATTGCTGTAAAAGTTCATTAGAAAAGGATACTCTAAAAAGTACATAATGTTTTGGTGATTTAAAAAGTGCTAAAAATTCCCCTCTCGTTGCTAGCATATGCATTTATAAAAGCGCCAATAGAAATCTAAAAGCATGTCTCCTTCTAATGGTTTTTATTTGCAACTCAATTCGTGTCCCCACAAATTGATTTTAAAAAAGGGAAAACGTTTGTTGCTAGTTTGCAAAAAAGCTGTTTTTGATTAAAAACTCCGCGTCTCAAAAAAACCTCATATACTACGATACCTAAATTTGAATTTCGATAAATTCGGGAAATTGGATGTAATCTGCAACAGGCACGAAAAATAGAACCACCTCAGAATAAATTACAGAGCCATAAGAAGTGCCAGGAGAAAGAAGATGCATTTAAAGCTTTGAATTCGTTAGTTAACGAGAGAATCATCAAATTAGAGGAGAAACATGAAAAGAAAACGCAGGAAGAAAAGCAGTTATTGAAGCAATCTATCCGAATTTGAACAAAAAAGTGATATTAAAATGGCGATTACCTCATTTTTGCAACTGCAATTGATAATAGGATGCAATTTGTAGAGCTTACTCATTAGAAACAGGAAAGTTGTATAACGAGAAATAAAAACAAATGGATGAAATCCTGATTTGAAAACATTCGTACCAAAAAAAAACGATTAAAAAAACTACAGAGAAAAAGTGAAGTTAGTAATTAACAATAATGACTCGCCATAGTGAAATAGAAATTTGCTTTTAGAATTGTAGATTTCATCTATTTGAGAATGAAATAAATGAATATAAAGTAGTACGTTTAACAGAGATATTTCTTGGTATCCTTCCTGCTTGTCATCCTGAAACGATGAAATTTTCTTCTGTAAAACTATTGAAGAGAAACCTCTAAGTGGAATTACAACAAACAGTTTAATTAGGGAAGTGATGTAAACTTATTGAAACTGTATTTTTGCTATTTGTAGTGATTTTAGTGAAAGTTTTACTAAAATAAACAATGTATGCTTGGATAAAGTAACAAAGGAAACCAGTATTACGATAGCAATTCGCTTTCTTTACTGTGATTGGTCAGGAGAGCAATTCTCTACTTATCGCCTACAACATCGGCCGTTAGCAAACTTGAGAGGATGCTCCTGCGAAATATGGTTCTGCACGGCCTTATATACAATTTACACATATGTTGTAGGCCATACGTAAAATACAGGGTTATCCAATAGTTATTCGATAACAAAAGTTAAATTTTACCAAGCAATTTAAAGAACTTACATCAAATAATCAGGGTTCTCAATATTTTTCCATCTTTTAGATAAATAACTCCTTAAATCGGCGCGAGGAGCGACACGTCAAATAGAAATCAAACAATAGACACAACGTGTCTAACTATTTATTCACATCATTAGGTGCTGAAGTATTTCATGAAATTTGCAATGGGAATTCGCTCTCATTTTGAATGAATATCCCGCTACCATATCAGATGTAAAACTAATTTGTGTAAGTTTTTCATTTTCTTTTGTTTTCTGTTTACTAATATACTATGCGATTAAATACGAAGATCAGTCAATATCTAATACCCCCTATTTTTTTCTCCGGAAATAAAGTTAGTTAAGTGAAAAATTTGAGTTTGGTGCTATTGCTCAAACCTTTTTCCAAAATCTACCGCAGTAGTAACTTTCTGCGTCAATAAGTGGCAGCTCTGGAGTCGTCCGAAAAATGGCCGATATCTATGTTCGTATTAGGCAGCGTTGTGTGATTGAAATGTTGTATGGAGAAGGTGAAACACCCACTCGCAGTCATAAAAGACTGAAAAATGTATAGGGTGACGCAACAGTAGATGTCAGCATTGTTAGACGACGAGTTCGTCGCTATAACTAAGTTGAAATACAAGCACCGTTGGCTGACGAAAGCGGAGCGGCAGGCCGTTCACTGCAGTGGCTCCACGTAACATTCAGCAAGTTGATGACATCATGATGCTGAATGGCTGCAGTTGAATTGAAAAAATGGGTTGCTAAAAGAAGCTCACCGTGGATTCAGTTTGAGGATAAAGAGGCCGTCAAAATGTCCATACTGAGATCCAAGCCCTTGTTAAAAGATGGGCTAAGACTGTGGAAATGGACTGAGATTATATTGACAAGCGGCAAATTAATCGTCAATATTGTGGCTTTCAACCCATGTACCTACATTTTAATTTCTTGACAATTAAGAGGAGAAAAAATACGAGGCATTAAATTTTGACTTACCCTCGTACTCACTATTAAAGCAACTCACTCTGTTCATAATGCTCATCTATCGAGAAAATAAAAAAAAATTAGTTGAATTTAATTGAATTAATGTATATCTAGAAATGTTTAATAAGTAAGTAAACTTATTTTGCTCCCTGATTTTTGGTTAATATATATTATAAAATATTTTATACAAATTCAATTAATAAATTTATTCTGACGTTGCAAACAAATTTATATTTAATACATTTTGTACTATTCTGCGTGAAACTTCTATTGAAAAAAGCGCAAAAGAATGACCTAAAGACATAAAACAATAGTTATTCTATTGAATCATTAAAAAGTAAGAAAGTAACATCAGAAATTAATCTTTGTCATGTATCATTTTATCACTAAAATTTGTCCCTAGTATATATGATTTATTTATGAGTTCCAACTCAGAAAAGCACAAATTAAATTATCCTGAATAAAATTATTTTTTGATACTCGACGTAACAAGTTAAATTCGAGAAGTTTCTAAAGGTATATTCTAATTATATCATTATAAGGTTTCTCTAAAAAGTAAGAGAAAAAATCACTGCCATAACCAGCATTAACAACATTAACACTTTACTAATATATAACGTTGATGACGATAACTAAATTTACCAATTTCATTCAATTATGGGCCCTAAGACTGTCCTCCTAAAGAAACATGTTTAAAGGAATATATATTCTTGGCTAAAATATAGATCATTAGTTAGTGGAATCAATAATTACGTATTTACCTAAAACCTTAAACAATGGAGAAGGCAGTAGAAGTGCTTGTCGTATCTTCCACCTATATTCTGAATTAGTAAAGTTAAACTCTCTCATATTCCTGCTTTTCCAGATTCTGTGCGATATCCCGGAGCAATTTATAGCTCTCCTGTTACTTGTGGTACAGCTGTAGGGCAAATACACAAAGTTCCCGTAAAAAATTCTCCGTAAGTGCTTTACACAGTATTCCAAATAAGAAGGAAAGCAATTATCTTACAGAAAGTGGCGGAGTTACCGAAATTACTACATTAAGACTTTCAGAAGTCTAAGACATTATTTTTACTTCTAAAGAACAAATACACGGTATATAAACAATCTATTACGCATCAATACAAATTTATACATTCATTTACAATACTAATCGTTATTGAAAAACTCTTTGTTGAAAAAACTAAATAAAGCCAGCCATTCTAAAACAAATATAATAAAACCTTGAGGTATTGCTTATATTGTGTACATAGTACACCATATTAAAGATGGGAAAATTCGGTGAAACAAAAATTTCTGTCCAATTGCACTTCGCAAAGTCTTTTGCTACATAAATCTTCAGAAAAGATAATTTCATATTACTGCATGTCCTCTAAAATTCTTTTGTTTTGAGGACTTTAAATAGGTTGTATTAAAACATCATTTATGAGAAAAAACAGGACAGATTTTGCGTATTATGATCAAGATTTTGCACTCTCTTCTGCAGGCAAAAGCAATAACTAAAAGTAAGCTAACGATGCAATTTTAAGCAAAGCATAAATATCGCCAATAATTTTCTTTCTCAGTTTAGAAACTGGTTTTTCACAACAGAGCAACTCACTATTTCAAGCCAATAGCACTTTCACCTAAAAAACTACAAGAAGTATTCTTCTATAGAAACATATGTCACAAGTTACCGTCGAATTTGGTATTCGGAGAGTAGAGAATTTATTTTTGACCTTCATTAGTCATTTAATCGTATTTTAACTGTAGTTATGGAAACTAGTACTTATTTTTCTAATCATTTTTGCCAGATCTTGACGTCCCGTTAAGTTCAGATTTTCTGTAAATACTCAATGGTCTTTTCTTGCTATTTTGTAGTGGTTCGCTAAATGTCTCGTTCCAATAAATCATCAACTGTCTTTATATCGCTATACCGTTGTACCCATTTCCTAACAAGCGTTTAGAATCGATGCAATGTATGTAACTGCTACGACGGAAAGTCAATAAGCAGGTCACAAAAAGTTGTTGTAAAAATAATTAGAGAAATAGTTAGCTAAAAACAAGCTTTATTTTTCAACAATGTCACCATCTACATTAATACACTTATCCTATCGCTTTATCAATGGCCCAATGCCTGCTGTATAAAAGTATTTGCATTGCCGTCTTAACGACGTCCTTACCTCTTGTTGAACATCCTTATCACCCTCGAAATGTTTGCCGACAAGATGCTTTTTGACTGGACCAAACACATGATTGTTTCTTTGGGCTAGGTTGGGAATGTTCAAGAAGTTTTTCCCTAATTCTGCAATTCTCGCCTGGGCCAATTGGGCCGAATTCCGCCTGGCTACGGTGAGCACATCCTTGAATTTCTTTGTTGACGGTGAAGAAGGATGTTCCCATTACACTGAAGCACGCTTTGTTTCGGGTTGGTAATGATCTACCCATGACCCATCCTGTTAAGTATGTCCTTCCTTACCGCTGCGTACCGAGACAAGTATTGCAATAATAACCCCATTGGAATCCTTCTGTATTTAGCGGTCAATTGCGTAGGCCCTCACCGTGAGCCAACTTTTCGAAAATTCAATCGATCGTGCATCAATTCGTAGACCAAATGATGATAACACACTATTACAGTTGGTCTATTATTACCCGACTGTCAGTTCAAATCATCTCTCCCACAGGAGACATTTCCTTACGGATATCTTTCGCAAGAAGTCATTTCCCCAGAAAGCAGTACGCTGTTCTTGCACAGCATACTTTTCGAGCATTGTCACCATTTTAACACTATCTGCATACGCGCACAGCAACTGAGTATCATAAAGCTGAGACCTAGTGACAGATAAGGAAATACTTTACTGGTATTTTCAGCTTTCCCACAACAGTTTATGACTTATTTGATGACTTTCCCTCGTATGTTTAAGACTTTTGGACCTCTTAGGTATATACAGGCAAACTGAGTTTCAAAATGAATATTACGCAAAGCCCATATTACAAAAGTTTTGCACTTAATGCAATTTCAAGCAAAATTCTTCTTTATAATGTATGAAAAGGAGCACAATTGTCTGCTCACTACAAATCACCGTTTACTTTCGTTGTGCATTTTATTGAATGAATGTCTACACGTTCGTATACTACAAATTGTAATTTATATTATATTAGTTGTTTTTATTTTTAAAAACAGTATGTTGGTCATAATATAATGAATGTCACGATGCAAAAAATCACTGCCAGTTGACATAGACTTGTTTAATAGATGCTGCTTGTCCTTTTCTGACGTTTATAATAAAGTAAGAGAAGTTTTCCTTAAGAGTAATGGTAACTACGAAGTAAAGCTTTGAGATGTCTATTCGGAATCGTTTGGTAAGGTAGACGCAACCAAGGCTAGGCTTTTCTTCTTACAAATAAATTTGTAGTTCGCAAAAAATGGTCATGACTGTGTTTTGCCTCATCCACTGGAAGAGTTGTACATGTTTCAGCAGAGTTCCAACATTTTAACTCAAATAAAAAATATACTTGTTAGATTTAGAATGGCATCAGAAATAAATTTCCGTACCCAAACTTACCTGCGTAGTCAACGAAATGTAGATTTAGAACATCGCAGGCATTTTAAACATTTGTATATTATCCACCCTTTTAGCGATTTTAGGTTGGAAATAAAGAAATACTAATCGTAAGTTACTGCAGGACACTTTCTTTGCAGAAAATACTGGGAAATCTTTATGATAGGAGTTCTGCTGTGTCAAGTAATTATGATACCTCTGGAACTTTGTTTTTACAAGCTAGTAATGATAAGTAATTATACACAGTCTGCAATCTGGGTTTATCTGCGTATCACATATGATTTTATATGCCTCGCAGATGTAATAACGTCATTTTTTACTGGATATTGCGACGAACATAAAAATATTGTCATACTACATCCAAGGAAGATCGCTATGTAAATAAGAGTATCCAATCTAATCTGGTCTTGAAATGTTATTAATTTCAGACATTATATCATCACATATTTCGTCCCAGATCTTTTATCTTCGTTGCCAACTGCATTTGAAAATAGACGTACCTCAGCGCACAACACAGTGCAGGATGTTTTAACATATATGTCCATCTTGAAGTTATTGCGAATTATCTCGCTGATGAGGTACTGCAAACATTTCTGTCAGGTATATGTTAACTTTAAATGTTAAATAGAAAGTATTAGGTAAATTAAATTAGATTAACGATTAGATGAGATGACGGATAAGTCTATCCCTCTTCGCCTTCAGTCTTATCTTTTATCACGCTTAACAACTTTATAAACAATTCCGTAACGTAGTTCTTATTTTCTTTTGTATATCACTTATCGAGTACTTATTTATTAAGGAAAAAATATGTAACAGAAAACCGTTAGTGCAATTTCACAGAAAGACACAAAGTATATTTGACATAATACCAAAGTTACCCAATAAACCAGTAACGAACTAATAATTAATTATTTTTGAAAATATGTTTCAGAACTACGCTATAGACTACATCAGGTATAAAATAACTGTTTTATTTAGTATATACATTTTATATATTCATATTACTGCTTGCCTTACAATATTCGTAGCAACCAGCTTCACGGGAAGAAAATCATTCTATACAGTCCAGTACAATGCAAGCAGGTACATCTGAGAGTATTTAAAAATATTCCTCAAAATAAAATTTGTTTTTCTTTAAACATTCCAGGCTTGAAATGCCGTACAATCTTTTGCATGATGTGAGTACGACTTATTTCTATATTCTTTATGAAACAATAAGATTAGCAAATAATGCAGGAACGTTAATGATAACTACTGGCTCTAGAAATCTGTACACGATTACAATATGGTTCTTTTCTCGTGTATTCTACATGTATCTAACTTGTAAGTGCAATGCTTTTAAATATTTAGCTACCTTTAGCTGTAATAAACCAGGTTTTAGCTCTTATAATAGATATAATACTTGCGAAGTCATCTTCGATCCAAAAATACTTCGAACTTCAGAGCGAACTAAGAGATTACATGCAGCATAAGAATTTACCACCCTATCTGCACAAAAGATTGCTAGAATACTTCGAATTCAACTACCAAAAGAGGTATTTTAGAGAAAAGGAGATACTGGTCACTATATCAGGGCAACTTAAACAGGTTAGTAATTTCGAAACTTATAATTAGGAAAAATTACAAAAACTTTCAGGATATTTTATAGTATTACTAGAATACTTAGGCATTTAAAATTTTTCAAGTAAATAAGATTGCTTACAGGAAGTAATTCTACATACTTGCCGAAAGTTAGTGGAAAATGTTGACTTCTTTAGAAACCTTCCCACTACTCTACTAGTAAGAATAGTAACAAACCTCCAAATGGAAACATTTATGACGAATGATGTCATACTGAAGTATGATGGTGTAGGTGACTGTATGTACTTTATTGCCACTGGTACTGTATCGATTGTAACGAAATTTGGACGTGAGGTTAGTATGCTGCTGGTAGAATGTGAATCTGCTGCCTTTACTATACTGTGGCTGTTGGGTCTAGTTAAGAACTTAAACCTAATACCAAGTGTATGCATAAGTCTTTTCCCGTTTTTTTGTTAAAAAGAAGCATGTAATTTTCAAAGGAAATTATTTTTTTATTCATAGTATTGGCCATCGGATTCTGCACATTTCACTCAGGTTTCAGATAGTTTATGGATACCATTCCAGAAAAACCACTTGCCTTTTGCGGCAATCTATTCATCGAGCAATTTTTCAACTTCCTCGAAGTTACTGAAGTGCATTTTGCGAGCGCGTGTCGCATTGTTGCGAAGAGGTGATAGTCAGATGGCGCCAGGCCTCGGGAGTGCACCAGGTGCGGAAGGATATCCCATCTAAGCGATTTCAAGGTGTCCTTCACTGGTTTTGCTGTACGAGGTGGCTCATTGGCGTGCAACAAAATCACTTTGTCGTATCCCGGCCGTTCTTCGATTAATGCGTAGTTTAAATTAATCATTTGTTGGCGATAGCGTTGTGTATTAACGGTTTCGCCGGACTTCAAGAGTTCATAATAGAGAATGCCGCTCTGGTCCCACTAGACATAGAGCATGGTCCTCTTGCCGAAGCGATTTTGCCTTGGTGTTGAAGGACCGGCTTCGCCACGGTTTCTTCCGCTTCGGGTTTTCAATCCATTTTTTCGTTACCCGTCACAATTCGATACAAAAATAATTTCCTTTCATGGTGTTAAAGCAGCATTTTACAAGTGACGATTATCTATTTGACGTTCATCCAATCGTTGACCTTCTCCAATGCTCGTAAATGTCTGTTGATTGTTTCTTGTGATGCATGTAATGCTTCTGCTAATTGCTGTTGAGTTTGAGTTGTGTCATCATCCAATAACTCTCGCAATTGCTCGTCTTCGCATTTTTGTGGTCTACCAAAGCGCTCACTGTCTTTCAAATTGCAATCACCACTTTTAAATTGTCGAAACCATGTCTCACATGTTCTAATCGATGGAACGTGTTCTCCATATGCTTTTACCAGCAAACGACGGCTTTCAACTGCCTGTTTCTTTTGATTAAATAAGAAAAGTAATGCGTGCGGCAAATGTTCTTTTTCAGACACAAAAATCAGTATGATCACTGAACGATAAAGTAAGAGCACTAGCTTTTGGTGGAATCAACTTATGTGTGTTTGTAGTTTAAATGTCAGACGAATAAAATGATATATGTGTCAAATTAATACGCTGCGTACTTTTCCCTGGCGCCATCTCTTAGTTAAACCGGAAAAAGCTTATGCATACACCTGGTATAAATAAACAGTTTATCGAAAGGAAAGCCACAAGTTGCAGTGACCTATAACTTAGTCCAATTTCAATTCAAAAGTTGAGAAGAAACGTTGCGTTATTCTATTTATCTGTGTATCTAACACATTCTATTTCACTTTAAGATTTGTCATTTATTCGACGGTGATCATTTCGGAGAAATAGCACTGGTAACGGCACATAAGCGAATTGCAACTGTAATAGCCGTAGAACCTTGCGAACTTTATAAACTGGATCGAAAGGACTTCGTGCAAGCTATATTACCATACCCTGACCTATTGCTAAAAATTGAACGAATTGCTTTCTCACGTCTAGAAGAAACTGCTGAGTTAGAGGATAAAAAAGCTGATATGTAATTTATATGTTAAAGGAACTAATTATATTTAGTGTATAAGAATACTTTCGTATAAATACCATACAACATTCACATCCTTCCAATTTTATTTATATACTTCATTAAGAAAATAGGAATTAACAAAATTTAATCTTAATATCTGCATATTAAAAACCGTTATATTTCTTTTATTATCCTATATAATTTCTATTTTGTGCTGTAGAATTATGTGATATAAAAAGGTGTCTATTTATTTGAAGATCTTAGAGCTTTTAAGACTTATTTCTAGAAAGAGCTACACGGTACAAATTATCTTACATAGTGGCAATTGCAAAATTGGAACAGGTGATATATTAAATATCCCTGCAGTAGTATTAGGCTATGAGAATCTTATATGATGGTACCCAATGATATTCAGTTTGTAAATTAATTTATAGGTTTTAACTTTTTTTTGCAAACTTAACGCGGACAACCTTTTCTCCGTTTATAACATATTTGCTACTTGTCAAACAAGCAATAGCGCTTCTGAATAGATTATTACGGTTCACCCATTAGTCTCTAATATCATGAGCATATTCGTATATCCAATTCTGACAAAAAATCATGCTCATTTCACTACCTTTTTTTTAATTAACAAGTAATGGATTATCGTAACGGTTTGCATCATTAAGTTTTTAGTACCTGACGTTTCACGACCAACTATGGTGCACATGGTCAACCGCTTAACGCAGGGGAGGAGTACACTTAAGGCACCAACTGCCACCTTCGAGAATGCGAACCATAACTGTTCGCGAAACATCAGGAACTAAACACTTAGTGACACGGAGGAAACGGAAAGCCCTTACAACGATGAAAAAATTGCCATGAAAACTTTTTACAGAACATTTCGGTCTTAACTAAATAATTTTAAATCGCGTTCACAGATTTCACAAAAAGATTTAACAACAGCAAAAATAATCCTTTTCAATATTTCTTTGTTCAAATAATTGCTGCTGAAAATATAAGATAGAAAATGGAAACGTGTAAACCACTGAAGTGTCAAAAGTGTATTACTAACGCCATTTATATAAGCAATATTTAGCAATCTGGTTATAGTATTAAGAATTTAATCAATATTTTACTGAAAGATAATATAAAACAAAGATATGCTATTGACTGAACCAAGTAATTTCGATAAAACTTTGAAATATATCCTAATATACTCCAAAAAACAATTATGAATTAAAATGATTATTTAAATGATATAGGGATCAAATGAAAACAGAAAATCATATTTGAAATTTTTGTTAAGCAGATATGGTAAAAGAATTACACGATAGTAGCTTAATACTCGATATTGCCACCCCTGATTTTTATGACTGCTCGCATTCGATTTGACATGGATTCAATTAACCTCCATAAATAAACTGGTCTAAATTCTCCCCCTCATCATAGAGGGCATCTTCTAATCTCTACAGATCTACTGGAGCAACATCTTAGATCCGTACTATCCTGTGAAGATAGTCCCAGTTGGATGGGATTCACGTCTGGACTCACCACAGACCAATCTAAAATTGAAATACCAACCTCATCAAGGCATTCCCGGACGACTATCGCTGCATGAGGTCTTGCATTATCGTGCATTAACAGGAATTCGTTGCGTATTACTGATGCCTATGATACTACATAATCTTGTAAAATGTCTACTATATTCGTGTGGGCAGTCCTTATACCTCTGTTTTTTCTTCTTGTAATAGTCCGTATCCCTTTCGGGTGTTGGCTACCATTCATGCTATTTTAACTTTGTGTGCTGCTACTCGGAATAATTTAGTCGCATTCACAACGAACCAAGTTCTGAGATATTTCAACCAAGAAATTCGTCTTCTACCAACCTCTGTTTGCTAATACTAAATCGGTACGGCCTGCTAAAGAGATGCCTCCTCAAATCATGGTAGACTCACCGCCAAAATTAGGCGTAAATTTGATGTTGCACTGGGAATACCACTCACTGTCTCGTTTGTACGCTTGTATACGTCAATCTGACGTGTAAAGACAATAACTCATCTGTGAAGAGTATGTTGGCCCAGTAATTCATTTTCAAATTGAAATGTTCCCTAGCAAACCTTAAGCGGGTGATTCCTAGTAAGACGAGGAGATGTAACGGTTACTCTGGCTCTTATTCCACGTTGACTCAAAGGATTTGGGCACTTATTCGTGTATTTCTGGCTCTATACAAATCGATCTGTAATTACCTTGCAGTTATATGCTTCCAACGTAGTCTTTAATACCGATCATCTCGGACGAACTGGCACCGGTCTTCGTATGTAACCTCCTGTTTCTCTATATCTGGCTACTGCCCTAGAAACAATGATTAATATCCAACAAATTATCCACGTCTACTTGAAGTCGCTCATCTTCGATTAAAGCAACTATTCCAGCCACTTGTTCTGGTGTTAAATTACTCATTTTACTTCTAATAACGTTAGTAAAGTACTCTAACAGCGCACTTTGAAATTCATCCGCATAGGAATACTCAACAAACAACTAAATAAACCATGTCTATACGCACTTTTCTAAAATATTTTTATAATATCGAGAAACAACTTATTTAAAGGCTAGTTGTATGATTTTGTTTGTATATGTATAGCCGGCGCACACATGGCAAACATATTGTGGACGTATAAGAAGTATCTCCGTCTGTAAGCGCCTTTTGTCTACGCGATATCTTTTTGACGAAGTATATTTTACAATTTTACTATCACGCGGACCAATTCATAGAAATTTGATTTTAATTTGACAGTTGTAAGAATTCAAGCTGACGGCAGACAAAATTGAACCTTGCTGTTAACATTTTGCCTGTGTAAACTTATTTTTGCCTGTGTAAACTAAAATACCTTATAACTGTACTTTTATGGATGTACTTTTATGTATGCAAGCAGCAATAAGAACGAATTGTCTACAAAAACTGCGTGTCACACGCGACATCAGCCTGTGGCCATACCACATTTCACTTTAATTAGAAGTTTAAGATCCTTCAGATTTACATTCGTAAAATTTTATAATGATCTATATCTCATGTTTTGATTTGATAAACAGAAATGTTTTAGAGAAATGTAGATTTTACACCTCCAGGGTTTGTTAAGTATACATTTTAAATATTTGTACATTCATTTTTAAATCTGATCTCTTTGTACTACAAACACATCATAAGTACGTTGAGAATTGAACCACGCGGTAATAAGAGGTCAAAAAGAACATCCAAAATCTACAGAAGCCTAAAAATTAAAAGGAATAAACCTTTAATAGTTGGCATTCCCCAAAAAATGTGCCTTCCGCACAATCTGGGGCTCATTTAATGTTACTAAAACAGGTAAATTTCGAGTGATATAGGTTACATAGATTCTTTATCATTACTAATGCCAACGCTGGTTTAGTATTGATATTCATATTAATATTAGTATTAATATAGATGTTAGTTTACATAGATTCTTATTACGTGCCAACTTGAATTAAAAATAGGAAACTGTAAGATCAATTAAAAAGGCGTAAAATAACCAAAACAATGAGTCCTAGTTTAAGGCTAACTGCCCAAAGACAATCTCAAAACTACTATGCCCTCTATATATCAGCTTCTCTGATATTACAATTTTTAATGGCACAGAATTCAAAAACAGTGGTGCAAATATTTCAATAAATAGTGTCAATCGTTTCAAGCAAGAAACCAAATACATAGACGTTGATGCATGTTTTAAAGCGTCCATCGCTGGAGGGTATAAAAGAACGCTTCAACAAGCTTCTCGGTCAGTATCTAAAAGTTTATCACGGTGGAGTGGCTAATCAATTCCCCAGATGATAATCCAAGGGAGCACTGGGATGCTTTAGAAAGACGTGTTATTGGATGAAATATACCACCGAGAATGTTTCGAGAATTACAAATTGCTATCAAGAATAGTTTAACACTTTAATCTCGTTCATGTCATTCAATATCATAAGCGTTTTTAGATATTCGTGGGAATCTTACGCCTTATTAATATCTATCTTTTATAAAAACTATTAACATAAAATTCCCAGAAAACTCAATATTTACGCCTTTTTCCATTTTATTTGATGCAATATGTTATTAACCATTGCAAGGACTGTGTGGTTGTATAATTCATAGGTAGCAATAAACTCCACTCACACAAATTTATTAATCATGCGAAACGCAGCATTTAGAGAGCACGTGGATTCTCATTGTCAACCGTGTTACCGACTGAATGTAAAAACTGTATCACACATATGTTACACTCTTCCAAAAAGGTCACATTAACTGCTTGTTCCAATAGGTTGAAAATACACTAATAATAGTTGTTTACATTGGTTATTTTGAACAGTACATGTAATGACAAGGATACGCTATGCGTAGTTGTTCACGTACATTAAAAGATAATCTATCCACTTTGATTAGAGTGATCACAAATCTTTATGATACTGGCCACAAGACCATCAACAAGACTTAATTTTTCAGTTTCATAAAACTATAATTGTAACTTAATATGAATGACAATAGTTGTAACGGTTGTCGGGTTCCGCCGTGTCACTAGGTTTTTGTCCCTGTTTCGCGAACAACTGCGTACAAACGTAACAAAGGTACCTTTGAAAACGCGAAAACAAAAAATGGGCAGGAGGTATTTATTTAACAGAAAAATATCCATATACAACTTTCAGTGATCAATTAAAAATGTCGTTTTATAAGATTTCCTTGTGTGAGGTTTACAGGAACAGTCTCGCTGAAGATTCCAGCAGTAATCGGCTATCATATGGGTATTCCATCTTCCTTAGTACCTTTTCTCCACAATGTTGATGTCTTTGTGACATCTTTCCCCTGTTCTTCACTAATATCACCTAAGTTCTAGAAATGAACGGACACCAACGGGACCAACTGAAGATGTCCGTTCAGGAGGGGTGTCCGCATAAAAGAAATATGTAGTGGATACAACAAAAATCGTGTGTTAACGAAAAATGAATATATTAAAGAAACTGGGACATTTAAATCGTATATGTATGTAAATGTTTTTAAAATAAATAAGAAATTTTAAACTTAAGAAAAAAAAGTTTATTTCCTTCAGATATATACATACAAAGCATAATATATGTACATAGGTACATAGATGTAGTATGTAATACAAAACAATGAAATGAATAGTCACTTTAAGGACGCAAAAATTCATATATTGTTTGTCTTCTCTTTTTCTTCAAAATGGCGTCTTGAAATCGTATTTCTAATTTAGAAAGAAGCTCCAAAGACTCTGTATCTCCGTGATTTTCGACAAAACTTTTGAGCTGCTTGGTCAGGGTAATAGCTTTACCATAATTTGGGATAGCTTCTGTTGGCACTGGAACTTCATCGACATCAGATTCTTCCGAAAGTTCTTGTATTTCAACTAGATTTGCAATTTCTTGTTCTGAATCTGGATCTTCAACATACAAACGTTCAAAAAATCATTAAGGTTTTCATTATCCGTCAATTTCAATAAATTCTTATTTTTGAGGATATCTGAAAGTACACTAAGAGGCAAATCATCTTCTAGGTCAGATGTATCAACCTCAGGTAACTGGTCTTCACTTTGAATATTTACATGATTAAATCCTGCTTTGCGGAAGCAATTTTGACCTGTCTCTTTGGTTACTTGGTCCCAAGCGGTTTTTGCCAAACAAGCTGCATCCAGCGGTGTAATTTTATTTATTAACTCAAAAGCTGTACTAGCAGTTTCAGTGTTTACTAGCAGATGTTTGAGTATTATACTTCGGTAATGTTTTAAAATTCTTTATAATCCCCTTATAATCAAGTGGTTGACAAGCTGATGTACAATTAGAGGGTAAAAATAGTATTTTTATATTATTTAAGCGAACGTCTTTCGCATGAGATCCCGCATTGTCTAAAAATAACAAAATGTTTCTTTTTTTGTTAGCCATTTTCCAATCTAGCTCTTGCAGCCACTCTGTCATGATTTGTCCTGTCATCCAAGCTTTCTTATTGTATTTCCAAGTTACAGGCAGGTTATTTATATTAATGTTTTTAAAAGCTCTGGGTTGAGCTGCCCTACCAATGACTAGGAGTTTTTCTTTTTCACCCGCCATATTTGCACAATGCAAAATTGTAAACCTCTCTTTGGGATACTCCAACACATTTTTCCTTCTTTAATGTGAGCGTTTTGTCGTGTAGAGCCCTAAAATACAGGCCTGTCTCATCAGCATTATAGATGTCTCTCGGTGAATATCCCTTAATCAAAGAAGGACATTTTTTAAAAAACGATGAAACATCTTCAGCATTAACCGAAACTCCTTCTCCCGAAATCGCTTTAAAACTTATATTGTGGCGGATTCTAAATTTATTGAGCCAACCAGAAGAAGCACTGAATGTAGAAAGTCCCAAAGAAGCGGCTATTTCTCTTGCTTTACATCGTATTAGCGGACCTAAAAAAAAATAAGCTTTTTGCGTTTTTGTCACGACAAACCTATTGGTAATCTCACTTTTTTTTTATCTATTTTAGAATTTAATATGAAAAGAAAATCAACGCATTAATACAAGAAAACCTTATCTAAAAAAATCATATGCATACCTGTTAAAGGAATCCCCTTATACCGAGCTGCTGTAAACCAGTCATAACACAATTTGTCAATTTTAGTACCATCACCCGTCAAAAAGCTTCTTTTTTCATTCAAATTGCTGTTCGACATCCATTTGTTTAGAAGGATTTCTTTATGTTTAGTTATATCTGCGCTTGTGTTTTTCCAATATTAAAACGCTTTGATAAGTTCCTTACACTTAATTTCTCTTTATTGTAAACTTCAACAATCTCAAATTGTTTAAGCGTGAAAATTTTTTTATTTTGAGCCATTTCTACAATGAATGTGTCGCCCACTGTGTCTTTTCCGCATAGGCTAATATTGAAAGCAGATTCAATCGAAAGCGTACACCCAAAGAATAAGAACGGTAAATCCCCAACCAACTTGGGGAAGTCCCTAATTCACGCCAGGCAGAAATGCACGACATAGGCTGCGTTTGTACCGAAACACTAAAGTCGGTAAATCTCCAGTTTCCTCGGGAAAGTCCCAGCGAAATTGGCGCGCGGGACGATGAGAAATGCAATAGCAATACTCTCGATATAAAAATAAGATAAGGCGTTTTATTTTATTTTTTGTCCGGTTAAGAGAACATTTTCTCGTGTCCGCGTCCGTTCAAAAGAATGTCTGTCCAAGAAAGAGTTAATACAATGGAAATTATATGAGAGCCGGTCGGGACCATGAGAAACTGTCCGTTTAAGGAAAGTGTCCGTGTAAGAGGGGTGTCCGCGAAGGGGAATTTCGCTGTATCTCAAAAACTAGAGCTGCTACGAAGAACTGCCAATTATATTTGGAAAAAGCATATTAAAAATACCCTAAATCAGTTTTTCGTATTTTAGAGGCACCACGACAAGAAATTTATTTTTGTTGGGCCGCGTAATCGCATCATTTTTCTGAAGTATACTAAATATTTACTTTTATGATTAAGCATACTAAGTACGCTAAATATAAACTCCTGTTCAAGTCACCATTCACATTTTCCAACTTACATATTTTGAATATTTAAAAAAATGTAGACGGTTATTTCAAGAAATCACAGTTGCCTTATTTTCTTGTCAGTTTTATACTGTAATAACATTTAGCTAAGAGAAAAAATCTTTGGTCACGTCAGTTTTCACTTGTGTATCATTCCAAATCGCTTTTTATGTTTATTATTTTTTTTTCCTGTGATACCTCAATACATTAGTTTGCTAAGTCAATATTTAATCACTTGGTTAAAAAAGTGAATCGAACACGCCATATAAACAATGATAAATATGTAAGAACTTTAATTCTGGTAAAAGAACGAAGAAGTGGGAAACTTGTTAGGTATTAATCAACAATGATCATGCACAGTGCACAATCGATGACTGGAGGAGTTTTGCTCGCAGATAAAACCAGAATACGCCTAACATCTTCAAATACATTATCGTAATGCTAAATAAAACAATATTTGTAGTGATGCGTTAATTTTGAATAGGAGTTTGTTAATTATTTTAACACGTCATTATAGAAAATAACAATTCTTAAATATTTTATTTACTAGTACAAAACTAGATGTTCTGTTTAGTAACAGAAATTTGAAAACACGTGCCTATCTCAGTACACGGAAACAAAAAAAAAAGTAATTCGTATATCACGAAACCTGAAAATAGTTCGATTCCATCAACAAGATTTGAAATATATATTTGTAAAAAAGCTTAATAACAGTAATAAGCAGACGTTCGTTTTTTGTGGTAATACCTTCGTAATGAACTACTAGGCCGATAACCATACCGCATCGCTCTATACTGTTCTGTTTTATTATGTCGGTAAGCTACAATTGTTTTCCAATTAGATGGTCCGGTGGATACAATCATTTCCTAATTAATTTTGGAACTGGTTTGGATTCGCCCGCGGTCACGTAGCAATATATCGTACTCAGTAGATAGTACGTAAGGGGAATGCGACCGATACACTTCACATAAAGATAATATTTGGTATTAAATTGGCGTGTGCCGTTCTGGACAAAGTTGGCTCTAATGGACGTTTAATTAGAGTCCAGTTAATTTTTTTCGAAGTTGTTTAATGTTTATGTTATATTTCTTCCTCATTCTATGTTCACCTTAGAAACTTTTTAGTTGCATGGTAGATCTTAAATGATGAAGTGTGTCCTACTTTAAATTAAAATCACTTAATTCTTCTAAATATGATTATATTACTGTAAGCAAGAAATTGATTCCAACGTTATAGTACCTGAATCTGTATATATGTACATTGCGCTCGTAATAGTATGGACACTTCCTACTTCATGCAAAATTTGGCGCTTCCTTGAAAACCTTAAACAAAACAGTTACAAGAGAATTATTTATTCATCTACGACTTATTGCACATGTGTACACAAAAGAAAAGGTAATAATAATAATAAACATTACAAAAGATAAACTAACTTACACTTTCTTCTCATTAAAAAAATCCACCTCCTGATTTAATAACAGCACGCACAATTCGTGGTATCTCCCTACCAATTTCCTCAGTGTATCGTGAGGAATATTGTTTCACTCCCTCTTCTAATACATCTGTCCAGTTCGTCCCCCAGGAGTTCTATCAGATTTAGATTCGGACTGTGGGGAGGCTAACTCATTATTTCTAATTCTTATTCTTTAATTCTCTGCATCAGCGATGTAGTTTTTGCATAATAGCAACATGTGCTTCGGATCGTTATCGCGCATTACCTCAAAATTGTTGCCTAGTAAGCACAATTCGGATGGTAGAGCATTTTCTTCTAATATGTCGCGATAATTCTCCTTCCTCATTATTCCATCAATTTTAACTAGGTTCCCTGTTCACGTTTATGAAAAACAGCCCCGTACAAGAACAGAACCACCACCGATCTTTATTGTTGGTCTAATGGATTTAGGAAGCATCTTCTCGTCTTTAGAGCATCTGACAAATGTTCTGCGGTTTTCGCCAACCAAACTTCATATTTGGACTCATCAGTCCATAGTAGGTTTCTCCATTGTTCTATTGTTCAGTGTGTGTGAGAGTGTTAGCTCACTGGAGATGTTTTTGTTTATCCCCATGACGTAGTTACGGCTTTCGTGTAGCAATATGGCCATGGAAGTTTTCCTATTTTAAACGACGTTTCACTGTGCTAACGGATATCTTCCTGTTTCTAGCCCAATTCGCTTCCGTCGCAATTTCAGGAACCGTTAATCATCTATTTCTCTTACTAAACAATTTTATGCGTTCATCGTCGCCCCTGTATGTTGCTCGAGGACGTCCTGGACGATTTTTGCTAGCAAGTGTACCAGTGTTCGAAGCGGCGATCAATATTCCGTACAGAATATCCTTGTTGATGCAGGGTTAATGTTGCCGATAGTGTTTCAACGCTAAGCGGTTTTCCGCGAGGCATTTTTTCACAGAAATTAAATTATTTATTCGCACACATGATTAAAGTTAATTAACGCTAATTAACTTTAATCAGTGTAATAGATCTTCATATAAACGTAAAATATAATAAACAAATAAAATAAAATATATGCATATAATCCGGTCTCTAGATTGAATGGAATGTGCATTGTAAATCGTGATAGTGTTTTATTATGTTGTATAACAATATATATTCACTTGTAATTTAACATACACAATATAAACTTGCAACTAACATTAACAAAGTTAATTTTATTGTAATACTGCAAAATTTTTAGTCAGCCACCAAGTCCAATGACTGGGGAATGTGATACACCGCTTAAACGGAAAGGCATATTATAGACGTCAATGGAGACTTACTAAGAATCAATTCTTTTGTAACGAATTTAAACAACTCAGGGTCCTCTGTAAGTTACTCATCTCAGACTCCTATAAGACCTACATGCGCAGGACTGAGTCATCGATAATAAACAATCCTAAAGAAATCTTTAAGTACATAAATTGTAAGCGTGGAACTTCTCGAATACCTGATACTCCGTCTTATAACGATATCCATGTTGATTTCCCACAGGACATTGTCAATGCCTTCGCCAATAAGTTCCTGTGGGTATGCGGACCCAGTTCAGTTCAAGTCACATTTGCTCTGTCCGATGTTACAAAAGAAAAAATGATTAAAATTATATCTTCCCTTTCTCAGAGTTTTAGTGCCGGCGATGATTCAATTCCAAGTATAATCGTAAGAGACACAAGATTTCCTTTAGCTAGACCGTTAACAATTACAATCAATCTTTCAATTAGAACTACTGAGTTTCTCTGACATTAGCGACAAACCAGAGTTTGTCTTATATTTAAGAGGGACGACTAGAATGGAGAACTATAGACCGATATCAATTTTTTCAAAGTTTTGCCAAGGTTTATGAAAATATCATTTATTCATAGATGTTCAACAATATTAGAGCGTTCATATCTCCTTATCAACATGTCTTTATACATGGACGTTTAACTGTATCTAGCCTAGTCGCGCTAACCCAGTCCAATATTGACAAGTATTGGATAATCGGAGAAAACTCGAAGTGATTTACGTCGATTTTAGCCATACATTTATTTATTTAACATCATTGATGATGTAGCTTTACTAGTAAAACTTTCTGCCTTTGGACATAATTAAACTGCTGTACTCCTATTTGATAGATAGAACCAACTACGTATTTTACAAAATTTTTAAATCAGTAGAATTTTGTCCCTTATCTGGTGTGTTCCAAGGTTCAAATGCGGGACCATCGTTATTCATACTCTGTCTGTCCATGTACTCGCATATGCATATGACTTCAAAATTTACTCGTACATCAGAACTAATTGGTGTACCGAATTTAATGTATAGCCCAATATTATCGTAAGGATATTGTTTACTTTTCAATCCATCTCCGGATCAGATGTCATGCACCCCTGGGTGATGATCTCTACTAATTGTAATTGAATTTGCTTTTTTATTTACTTGTATACCTTTTATATACCTTGTATACGCTATGGGTGTATGTGACAAAGTCACCAAGAAGACTTTTAACAAGCAGCAATTCTCTAATCAAAAATTTAAAAATAATCCGTAATTAACAAGAGGAGCCTTGTAAATCAGTAGTGTGATGGTGCAACATTCGATACGTATTATACCCATCAAAAATGCAATCCTTACAATTTGTAAATGTATTTCATGGCATAAGTGTTTAATGAAGCAAACCAAGAAGTTCTACTTACATATAGAGCATTACAATTTGAGCAATAACGATTTCATCTTAAAATGGTACCATTTAACATACTTTTATCCTAGAAATTTAGAGAGCATTGTTGCAGTATTCCATTGCCCAAAATGTATCGGAAGAGGGTGGAATACAGATTAACAGCTCATTTCTAAAATAGTTTTTATGTTTCTCGAATTTCTATGTTTTAGTTAGTGTATGGCTATTTTGATATAAATAGATTTTTTCTTAGAAACTATTATCTTTTTTGTTTCCACTCGATTTCAAATTGAAATTAAGGGAAATGTTTAAACTCAAATGACTATTTTTAATCGGAAATACGATGTTAAACAATAAATGCGCATAAAATGTTTGAAAGATTCTGTGTCACATAAATATTGGTGTGTAACTTGTTCATATAACTATGCCGTTGCCGCGTACAATAAGAAAATAGAGAGATAAATCATCATCATTGTTCGGTGCCAAAATGTAAGTACGTCAGCTAAGATGCCATAATAGAAGAAATTTACGGTTCAGATTTTCCAAGACGGAACTGTTGCTGCAAGGTTATGTTAGTTTGTTTTATTTTCTTTAATGTGAGATTGCTACAATTGTGCTACCGATTAGATAGTGTTTGTGACCATGTGATTGAATTTATACATAGTTTAATATCTAACTTAGAAGTAATTAAAGAACAGATAGAAATATTTTTGATGATTTTATTACAATTGAGACCGAAAGAAGCTGCAGCTATCAAGAAGAATAAGTCAATATTTTAAAATAGTTTGTGAGAGAGACAATTTACAAACTATTCAGAACAACTACTATAAGTTATTACAACTACTAAGCAATAGATAAATTACAAAATACTTCGGAGTCTTTAGTGGGATTTCTGGAAATATGAGCTACCCTCACTACTATGCGTTGTAGATGACGCGAAAACTGAGTTGATTGTAACAAAGACCCAGAGCATTTTAGAAGATTTTGCCACTTTATGACAGTTTTGTAATAGCGCATGTGCATGATTTCAAAGATTATTTCAATTATGTCAACATTAGATCATATCTTTCACCACATATAAGAACACTTTTTCATCGCAATGATTATGGCTGATCGAAATAGCTTTCGTCTAGAAGATTATCCGCTTTGGTATAACTACTTAAGCTTCTAGGTGTTTTTGAATATCTACTTACCTTTCCATAATGTTACTCACGGTGATGTGCGGCTCTCATATTGCAGCTTTAATTATAGCGTTAGGCCCCTATATTAGACCTGCTATATCACTCTGTGTTCTGAATAAAATAGGCAACTTTAGCAAATGATCTAAATGTAGTTTCGTTATTCCTGAATTGTATATAAATTTTTACATAGTCTTTTATATACGAAATAAGTAGAAATATTTTTTGTTTCATCGCCTTGACAGTATTCGAATATGCATTCGCCTTTTCTACGAGAAACAGAAATAAAACTTTTTTTGCACACATTTATTTATTCCTTTTTAAAACAATAATTACTTATGTATATGTAAGCAACCATTATGTCTACATTTGTCATATTTCAAATTATCTATGTATAATATCAAGCAAAGGTATATATTAACTTTATAGAATATATTAAAATCTATTACTTGTTTATAATATAATTTATATATTAATGTAGTATGTAATTATATAACCATAATAAATTCTCACATTATATAATGTAACCGTGACGGAGAAATTACTTTAAACTCGCGAGTGTTTAGTACCAGTGATAAAATCCTACATTACGAATATAATATAAACTTGCACCAACTAACTTTTGATATTTACGTTTCGATTTTAGATTTGAGTAGCTACATTGTTTATATATAACTACGTGGAGAAAACCATGTCTCTTTTTCCGGTTTTCAAAAATTTCCAACATGTGGCACAACTCGAAATTTACTTCACAAACTCTAGGCACTATTTAATAAAATGCACGCTTTGTAAATTTTTAGAGAAATTATTAATCACAACTTCCTATTTGGGTAATATGTATAGGAAAAAGTACGTTTTCATGTGATTTATAAATGCATTATTTTTAATAGGAATGGCTTAAGAATGTTTCTTTTTAATTTGGTTACATATTATTAAGTATTTCTATCTTGTATAATTGCTTAATTACCATTAATAATATGTATTGTATATATGTATATACTATATATATATATAATTTATATTTCACATTTCTATTGGTCAATATTAATATTACGAATTTACAATTCATAACAATTTTAAAACTAAATAACATTAAAATAACCTACTGGTTCATTCAAAAACTCCTGCTTAAAAACGAAAAGAAAGATGAAATCCTAAATTTAAAAATATTCACTGGGATGACCATATTTCGAACACAGAGAAAGCAATTTTATACTTAAGTTTATCTTCTAAATATGCCAACTTAAATATACAAAAACCAAAAAGATGATGTGTAATAAAGCGTACAGAATAAATAATTACAAATGTTTATAAAAATATCCGTAAATTATTGGAATTTTCTTTCTTGAGTCATGAATTGATCCAAAACAGTTTGCATTGAATGTGCTTCGGGAGATGTAAAAATAGGTGTCATTGTTCGCATAGTTTTCCTGGAAAATTGTAGGAGTAAATACAAATTAATTTTTAATTCCAATAAAAAAATAAAAGATATTTTTTCCATTTCGTTTGTAAATTTTGCAATGAAGGAAAAAATATGTTTGAGTATTTTATTTAAATTCTTGACCATCGATTTCGGTGGTTCGCCATCTTTGAGCCAAACTGAAAGCTACAAACGATATACATTTAGAACCACGAAAATGTATAGAAAATAATAAAATCCACCCTACATTTAACAAAATATTTATTTACTGTAATTAATATCTCATATCACCAGCAGATTAAAAGGCAATCCTTATAAAATGGAGAAGAAAATAATTACGTCTTCGTAAATGCTATAATGTAATCATAAAACAACGATAGGACAGATTAACTATACATAAATATATAGATTGTGTCAGGAAAACTACTTAGGAGTTTCAAGATTTAAACCGTAAAAACTTAAGTGGTAATGCAGAGGTTGTAAAGACTAGATGCGAGCATTTAGTCTTGTAATTGTGTTTTGTCTATCAAAATGAAGTTTATTCTATTGAAAGTATAAATTCTAATACGTTGTTATTTAAATGAGAGAGATCTATATTTAAAGGATAGTTTTTGTATTTTTTTCATTTCTATTGCTTCAAACATATCCAAGTTTTTTTCTATAACTTTTTCTTAGTAATTCTACATTTAGTCAGTATCAAAACGATGTGCCATATTTCCGTTGTATAGAATTATTGCTGATTTTTTAAAATTATATCCTCTAAATAGAATTCCGTTGTTTGTCTTTTATAGGATTTTGGATGTAAACTGCATTTTACCCTATATATCCCTGGGCTTTTAGATTGTTACTAGCTCCTGTTTTGTATCTAAACGATTTCTTAATGTTTGATTGTCAAGAAAGTAATTTTGATAAAAAGACGATAATAGAAATAAAAAGTGGATTCTTAAAAAAAAATTACATCATTCAATGCTCCAGTTTAAGAAACGAAAACACAAGTATTATAGACTTACTTTCAACAAAATTTGGCAGTATTACAAATATTTTTAGAAAATACAGCCTAATTTCAGTTTTTTCGAGCACCTCTAAAATACAAAATAAAAGCTTAACAATCTAAAAATCTTGTGGTATATGGAATAAAATCCAGTTCATGTCCGAAATCCAAATACAAAAAAACATACGGAAATTAGATTTAGAAGACGTTTATCACATTTAAAAAAACCTCAACTTTGAAAAGTCAGCAATAGTTTCACACTGCGAAGATACAGAGCATTGTTTTGGTATTGAAGATGTAGAATTACTAGAAAAGAAGAAACAATAAAAAAACTTAGGTACGTTTGATGTAATAGAAATGATAAAATACAACAAATATCTCTGAAATACCTCCTCTTACGCATAGACAACAAGTTTTAAATTTTATACCCTCAATATGGCGATGATATATTTCGAAAGGGGTCGGACACCTGAAGTCGGGATTCATACGCGTATAGTTAGTATGTATATGAATCAACGGCGTAGTTTGTTATGTTCGATGACAGTTAACAGACTTCTTAACCAATTTCCGACATTAGAATATTATTAAATATATTGTTTGCAATATCAAAATTTTACAATATTTTTTTGTGGCATGTTAATAGCAAACGACATCGGTTGAATGGGCAAGGTGATGTACCATATTATAAATTTCTATATGACTTTATTTAAATGTGTGCAACATTCCAGAAAATATTGTAGACAACTCCCTGCTTGTTTACTTGGACAAATATTTAAATCTTACGTTTTAACCTTTTTAACATAAACAAATTTCTACACTTGACATAATATACAACGACTTAATATATATATATATATATATATATATATATATTAACAACGTTAATAAAATTGTTATAACTTATAAAGTCTTGTAAAGATATTGTGGAGTCGTTGCATATTATGTTGTATATTTATATATATATATATGTCCATTCATTTATAACGAGACAATATCTTTACAAGACTTTATAAGTTATAACAATTTTATTAATGTTGACATCGCCTAGCCATTTAGTATGCCAAACCACCGAAATCAATCGCCAAGAATTTTTATAAAGTAGTTTAGGAAAAAACTTGGTATTTTCCTTCGTTACCAATATATACAACCTTGGACATATGTCTGGGGCACCCCAAAATATTTTAAATGAAGATACATTGTGCACTAGTAAAATAAAACTACATACGTAAACATTCACTAACTAAGTTTTTAATAATAAATTTAATATTTGCTTTAATAACAGCATTTAACCGATTAGGTATTGTCGCTACTAAACGTAAATAAACTTCAGGCGAAAGTGCCTTCCACTCCTGTACAATTTCGTTCTTTTGGTCATTTTTCTTACTGAATTTGTAACTGGAAAGCTTTAGCTTCAGCATGCGCCACAAATTTTCTATAGGCGAGAGATCTGGTGACTGCGCCGACCATTCAAGTAAACGGATCCCGTTCTCACAAAACCACTCCATCTAGAATCTGGATTTGTGACAGGCCGCGTTATCCTGTTCGAATAAATATTCTGCGTCATCCCTGTCATACATTTTCAGCACTGATCCTTCTAGTACCTCTTCTAGCATCGATATATACCGTTCGCTGTTCATTCTACCATCACACACAAACACTACTCCTACGCCATTTGCGGACATGTATGCCCAAATCATGACACTACCACCACCATGTTTGGCAGTTGGTGTGATACAATCAGCACGAAATGCGTCCCCAGGTCAACGGCGAACAAACTGAGCTCCACGAGCATCAAACATCTGATTGGATAATTAACAATAATTACTTTTTTAATTTAGCAAATTGGTGGTATGTGTATACATTTTTGCAAATGTTGTGTAACAAAGGAACAAACTAGGATTGCTTAACATATCTCTATATTTGATTCGTCACACTATATGACCTTCGACCAATTCTCGACAGTCCAATCTTTATATTTTCTTGCCCACAGCAAACGATTTCTCATTTGTTGCTGGCTCAGGTATGGCTTGCGACGCGCTTTCCTGCCCTTCAAATTCATCTCTGCCAACCTTCTTCGCACAGTTCTGTCACATACAGAATCGTCTTGTTCGATCGATAGGTCAGCGGCCAGCTGTTTGGGTGTTTGAAAGCGATTCCATAAAGCTAAACGCTCCAAATAGCGATCCTATCTCGCAGTGGTTTTGCGTTTTCTCCCACTTCTTTTTGTCGATTTTCATACGATCCAGTTTTCCGAAATCGTTTAATGGTTAGTTGTGTCGCATGTCGCGAACGCTTCATTGTTGATGCAATTTTTTTTTGCGACATACTCTACGAATGTAGCAACACTATTTGACTACGTTCTGCAACAGTAAACTCCCGTCTTTTAGGCATCTTCATACAATCCACTGTACACAAGTAGAACGCCACATACAGTACACTCAAATAATAAAAATAACGCTCTAGAAACCCCTTCCATCGCCAACGTATCAATACTGATTAAATTCTTGAAATATGCAATAGACCGTTATTTATGTAAATAGGGGATTATAAATTCGAATTCCGCATTTCAACGTCATAAAATGTGCATTAGTAAATAAAAGTTCTTGTGGAATGCGGGGAATCCCGGTGCGGTAACGTACAATGAAATCTTTTATGGGTGCCCCAGACAAATGTCCAAGGCTGTATTTATAAATGAAATTATTATTTTGAACTCAGTGTCAAAATAAAAATACATAACCGAAGTAAGTGGATCACATAAAACTTTTGATATTTAAGTTATTTAAGCAATAATTCCACAAGAAAAGATCATTTTTATTTTTCTTACCTTACACCCGTCGAAGAATCAACATCTACTGTGTCGTAAAATTGCCCATCGTTTTGGTAGAAATCTTCTAAAATAGAAATGCGAAAACAGTGAAATATTGAACAATACTATTTTAAACTCGGAAATTACTGTGTACATATATTAATTGTATCCAATAATTTACATTATTATGAACATAATTATAAAACAATCATGCTCAAATCTGTACGAAAAGAACTCATCAATATTGTAAATATAACAAACGTTACAAATTACATTTCACATCAGAAAATAACATTGTTGAGAGAGAAGCAAAAGCGACATTCGAAAGATTTAAAAAAGCAAGCTGTCACGAATGCACAGTTCAGTTAAGAAAAGTTCTTTGCATACAGAACACGTTAAATGCAAGCATACATGGAGTGTGGAAAATGTTATCATGCCTCACTTTAACATGGTGTATTTACGAAATTATATATTATACATTATTATCAGAGGTTTATTTTATTAATCAAAAAGTTAGTAAGAAATTTTATTAAAAAATATTTCTTTTTTAGAAGGTAGTGGTAGTACTTTTATGCAGTAGCTGCATACTTTGCAAATATATATGTTTATTTTACTCAAAAGAGCTAAGGGGTAGTAATTTATATATAGAGAAAATGAGATGGAACACTTCAAGTGCTTAATAAATAAACATAAAAATCACTGTACTGCTTCTAACGAAGTGGGGATTAGAGTATTACCGAAAATGCATAATACATTATTTTGCTTCTTTATTTTCTTTGAAAACAGATTCGCATTGGACATAAAACTATTTCAAATTTGATGAATTTAAACATTTACAATTGTCTCATACTGCTTCAGGTTACAACATACATCTTGTAATATTTCTTTGATCCGTTTTGGCAACGATAAACTCGGAAACCCCAATTGAAATAACGAATGAAATATGAAACATGATTAAACTTATAAATTTGATGTGATTCGATAACGGGGCACTATTATCTAGTGTTAGAAACAGTTAGCTGTTCTTGAATTAAAAAAACCCACACGCTACCCAGTTATAACAAAAACAAAGGAAAATGTAACTCCTTTTTCGTAATAACTTCATTTTTAATTGCAAATTCCTGACAAGCATTTTCTTCACATTCCTTTCAGAATTTCAATACCTTACTTCAATGTCTTTATAAAATACCAAAACAATTGAATGTATTTTTTCTCCTCTTATTATATAATACGAGGGAATTAAGTAAGCCACAAATTGCTGTGGGAAAGCTGAAAATAGCAGTGAGCTATTTCCCTATCTATCACTAGGTGTCAACACAATCTAGCTTTATGATACTCAAATAACAGTTGACAATGGAAACGTCCTTTTTCAATATCAACAAAGAAATTCAAGGTTATGCTGCTCTCAGCTGGTAAGGTTATTCTTATCGCATTCTGGAATTCTCAAGGAATGCACCCAGAATAGAAATGAGAACGTGACTGCTGAATCATACTGTAAAGCTTTGTTGTTGCTCCAGAATGCAATTCGACGAAAACGTCCAGGCCTACTTAGGGGAGGAATATTGCTGCATTGCATGCAGACCTAGCACCAAGCGACTATCATCTGTTTGGTCCACTCAAAAATATCTTGACAGCAAACATTTCGAGAATGATAACGACGTTCAACAAGAGGTACGCACGTGGCCCAGACTCAATCCGAATTGATAAAGCGATGAAATAAGTGTATTAACGACATTGCTTTTGTGTAAAACGCTGCTCCAGCCTATATGGTCAGTAGTAGTGACACTACTACGTAATACATTTGACGACGGTGTAATTGGTAGCGATATTTCAAAAAGTTCGCCTTCTAGGTCAACAGATCCAGCTAACTTTACCTCAGAGAAAGGATATTTCTTAGTAAATCTACTACTCGTAAGGAACTGAAGCAGTAGATATTGCATCTCGTGGAGAACATTAGGAATGCTTTTAAGGATGATGGTAATTTAGAAGAACTACCATTTTTAATTGAACATTAGGGTGATGATCAGATTCAAGCTCTTCTCCTTTTAAAAATAAAACCCCATATCTTTACGAACAATTTAGTATATTTACTTTTACAGAATGTAAATATTCAGCAAAGTTACAGCCATTTCAAACCAGGAAGTTACTTTTGAATAACGCTGTATTATTCAAAACTATACAATATCATTTTTACTTACTAAAAGTATCTTTTGGGTAATATATAGCGTAATATTATAATTAAATAATTAAATTTCGACATTCTTAGTACTACTTTTCAATAATAATATTCGAAATTAGAAACCGAAACATTTAGAGTGATTTGCCAGTATCATTTTATACAATTATGCAAAGACTATACATAGATTACAATAAATAAATTTATACCCTTGGAAAATAGGGAAGGTTTTAATTTCACCAATCACAGGTCTCTTCTTTCCCAAACAAATTTATATTGAAAATTTAAAAACATGCTGCACGTGTATTTTCTATTATACTTATTATTAATATCTCTATACCTACGAACATTGATCTAACGACTCTAATATTCTGCATGTTGGAAGTATATGCATTTTTGTAGGTATGTGTATATACTGTGTTCAAATTGAAATCGATACTAATGTCAACTTGCTATTATTAAAACGACAAGTTGCCGAAATAACACTATATTCTCTATTGAACCTTGGTATTCAAGAAAAACTGTTTAACGCATAACTATTCAAAATTTAAAAACAAAAAAGTTACAAGCATTTAAATGCTTTACTGCACGTTAAAACATAAATAGTTTATAAATTAAGTTTGTCATACGCAGCCGTGGTAAGAAAAAACCAGTGGCACATTATTATCGGTTATTGTTTAACTGATACTGAAACTTTGTAGAGGATGTGCGTTAAGTTTATACCAGAAAAGTAGTGCCCCAAGAGTCCTTTTCAAAATAAAAAGAATATAATAAAATAATGGTCAGGTTTAATAAATAAATACTTATTTTTTTATTAAAATACAGGTTTTGGGAATTTATTTCTTAAATATTATGTCTTCTAAATGTTTTCCGTTATTTTGCTGGCACTCTTCAAAATATGAGGCAAAGTTTTCAAGAACTGCCTGATAACCGCCATATGTCATCGAATATTTTCTTTTGATTCATTCAAAGAATGAGGGCTGTTGCTGTATACCTTTGATTTAAGGTAGCCCCATAAGATAGAATTAATTGGTGTCGAGGCTACGTGCCGGTCAGTTTATGTCACCGCGTTTGGATATCAATCTATCAAGAAAAATTTCGTGAACAACTTGTAAGGACACGTTAAGACATGCGAGATGTCGCTCCACCTTGTTAGAACCAAGTATTCCGATGAAAATCATTAAAATTTTACAAGGCTGGCGTAAAATAGTTGTTAATCATCTGCACATAACGCTCGTAATTTATGGTTACATTATGACCTCTGTCATTTTCAAAAAAATAGGTACCGATAATTCCTTGCGCCGACATTCCAAGTCAAAGAGCAACTTTTAGCGAATGAAGTGGCCTCCCATGCTTCTCTTTTCGCTTTGTTGAACTCCAATAAATGCAGGTCTTCCTATTTACAGGTGAAAAACTAAGAAGTTTTCGTAAAATTTTCGCACATAACACGCACGTTCCCCTGCCGTAAAACGCTCCATTGCGAGTAAATTCCCAAGGACGGGGCTAGCGATTGTCACAGATAATGAAAAAACCGAGATTGCGGCATATTTTGAAGAATCCCGAAGAAAATCAAGAAAGAATTTCGTACGTAATCTTGGACTTTGTTTGGAAACGGTTTATAGAAAGAACAGATATGTATTTTATAATTGTAGACCAACTTAAGCTTCATTGCCGGATAACCAAGGAGGACGTATGATATATTGTCAGTGACTGTTAGGAATAATTTAAGTTTCTTACGTTTAGCTTTGCGAAATGTTTAAAGCAACTTTAATATGTGGCATGTTTAATTGCAGAGAAAACATTAACATTGGAGCCAAGAAACTCAAATGCGCAATTTACCTAACAGTTCCTTTAGTTCCATAACCGTTTGCTACAACCTGATCGGTAAAAGAATAATAACTGTGTTTCTTCCATTCCACGAAGATACACTTAGTAGTGAACGTTACATTAACCTAATAAGAAACGTAATGGAGAAATTTTTAGACAACCTTAATTTAGTTGATAGGCAACAAATGTTTCTCCAACAAAATGACACACCACCACACAATTAACGAATTGTTGACCATCTACTAACCGAACTCTTCAAAAGCGTTGGTTGGCTCAACGCCGTCCAATTTTATATCAAAATCGTTCGTTTAAGATTAAATTCCCTTTTATTTCTGAGGATACGTAAAACTAAAAATAATAAAATGATAAAAATTATCATATACGAATCATATTAAAAGCCACAAAAAATACCTACAAACGTGCCCAAAAATATATGAAACAAGACGTGTTTCAGCAGTAATACATTTAGGTGGTTGTAGCTCTTGTATTCTTGAGTTTATGGTAATTATGCGTTAAATAGTTTTTATTTAAAAGTGTATTTTTCTGCAACAGGTGGCGTTTATTTTTAAATATATCAACAGAAAAACAATATTGTTTTGTCGCTTTGATCGTACTTCGTACTTTCAATTTGAACACAATACTATTTTCAAATGCATATGTATGAACATGTGATTATTTAATGAAACCGCAATCCATATCTAAACTAACTATAAAATAAGGCTAAACTCCATTGTATCCAATTGAACAAAAGATTTTTATTGCAAGCACATACGTCAATCAAAATCCGATAGTAAGGTAATGGTAGTAATGGAAATGCAGAAAACTAACCAAACCTGTAAAGCTTCTGAAAATTCCTTGGTACCAATTTTTTTATACTATTCTATGGTATTACGCAGAAAAAGAACCCTTAACTATTTTGAGAACAAACATCATAGCACAAACACTGCTTTATTACTTACTGAAACTGGTAGTAGTCAATTTTTGAAACACTGCAGTTTTCGATCACCTTTTCGTAAATCTTCAAAATGAAATTAAGTGATATCATAATCATGATATTTGTGTAAGGATGTAATATGATGGCAATTATCTTAATATAACAAAATTGTACTTGGATACATGTGTGAACATCCAACGAGAGTGACACTGTGTTCAATGAAATAATATCACCAAGATAACTATTTGCAAATGTTGGACCTAACGTAGCCAAGCTCAATTTCGTTGTATTAATGGTTTCTTCAATACTGTTCATTTGCAGTGTAGATTGTATTGCATACCATTATTTGTGTGCTAGGAGTGCCAACACGATCATGCTAGTGGCCAATGCAGCAATAGACCACAATAGGCAGGATACAACATGCCAGGTATCTAGGGAGAACTTTGACGCTATTGCAACAACAATTTGTTAGATGAAAGAATTCACAATTACGAACCATTTTTCAATCAACATTAAGGCGTTGTCACATTTGTTGCTGCTTTGCGCTACACCGTATTATTAATGAAGATTCAGTATTAATATATTACAATATTATGCAGGGGAATAAACGAAGTTAAAATTATTTGTTAATTAAATAGTGCAAGAACAAGTTAATGTTAATTTAAAAAATGGTTAGGATATCTACTAAACTAAAAAACGACAAAAAATAAAAAGTTTTCAAGTACAAAGTGGAAGTTCACAGACTAGGCTAAAGATACTAGGCAAGAAAGCAATAGCATTTTATTAAGGTCTCTATAAATTGAAAAATAAAAAATTTCAGAATACTATATTATCTTTGCCTATATATTCTAGTTTTACGATATAACAAGACAAGCATGAGTTCTAAGAAAAGACAGATTATTTTGCAGATGCATAGTATGTAGGCAAAAAAATGCGGTCGTATTTAAATAAAAGAAGTTCAACTAATGATTTAATGCAAATCCTTTATCAAAAGTTTTTGCAATGAAAAGCAGTAACAAGCAAACGAACTATAAATTACTTCATATTCATCGCCAGTAACTTTTATCATGCGGAAGTTACTAATTTCATTAGCATCGGATTGTTCAGAAAAATCTGGAGTTAAGCAGGTTTTGGACAAGACATATATCCTACCTTAAATTTATGATTTGTATTATGCATATTTTAGTATCAAACGTTATCTGTCTATAATTACCAGAATCTGATATCAAAAATTATATTACAAAGCATTCATGATTAAAATCGAACTTTCGAAATAAGTAAAAAATCGGTAGACAATGGAAGTACTCCATTCAAGATTGTTCAAAAGAATTTAGAGATGTATCGCCCAATCTTGTTTTCGATTATAATGCTCTCCAGAATACACTCAATAGAATTGTTCCACTTTTTCGACACACTGGTAGTGTGGGACGACATGAAGATAATGGGCGACAGAAGAAGCTTAATAATGTTAGACAAATAATGACTGATGTCGCAAAAACTTCAATTCGAATTCTTGCGCAAGAAATGGTGTTGTCAGTTGGATTCTTGTTATACAGTTGAAAGGAAGATTTACCATTATTTTTGTATTGACTACCCGCAATGAGTAATATTTTGTGAAATGTTCTCCTACATAAAACTTTCTTTTCGAGCAAAGCATGGTTTTATGTTGGTGGATACGTCAAGTGACAAAACTTGAGAATATGGAGTGGTATAAAGCCCAATATTTCTTTACATTGAAGCTTCTCCGCTTCTTCAGAAAGTTGGTGTTTGTTCCACTATAAGTAGAAGAACGATTATCGGTCTAATTCTTTAATGGCGTTTTGAACGCAGAAAAATATCGACAAGAAATGCTTCTGGCTGTCTATAATCAGCTTCGCAATGATGAAACAGCTTTAGGTTACTTTCAGAAAAACGGTGCTAGAGCTTACACAGTAGGAATCATTAGATCTACAAAATAGAATACGGCAAAATGTACTTACGTAATACTACTACGAGGTGCGTAAAATGCTTAGAGGAAGGTAGTAGGTAATTTCAACATCTATAATTTATTATGATCATTATTGTAATTATTTTATCCAACTGCAACTTATATTTATTTTAAAGATACGAATAGCTAAGACCTATACGAACAATTGATACCTGACTATACACTAGGGTGACAGTATAAAATAGACACCAGGTAAAGCGGTATACATATGTAAACAGCTAAATTCTAAGAACGAATTAAGAACTTTCTCTTGTCATTAGGGTAGGGGCACATGTATCGGAAGGAATTCGTCATAGTTTAGTATCGTTACAACTATGCCTCGCTTACAAGGTTCGAGTGATATTAGCGACTTCACCCGGGGTCGCATCGTAGGCCAGAGTGAACGCGGCGCTTCGCAACGTGAAATAAGTAAATTTTTAAATATTCCGTTGTCCACAGTTAACCGTGTGATTACACAATTTAAACTCAAGGAAAAAACAACAGTGGAGCCGAGACCAGGTCGTGCCGGACCTTCTGAAAGAAGTAAAAGGATGCTTGTGCGCGAAGTGATAAGAGAACCGCGAAAAAGTACAGCTGCGGCAACTTCAAAGAAAAGTCAGCGCACCGTTCTGCGATACCTCCACAGTGTGGGGATGTATAAAAGGGTGGCAAAGAAAAAACCTCTCCTTACGGCGTTTCAAAAACGGCGCCGAATGGCTTGGGCAATCGAAATGCGAACGAAGCCCGAAGAGTTTTGGCGGTCTGTCATTTTTTCAGACGAAAGCAGATACTGCCAATTCATTGATTGTGGTCGTAGGTGGGTATGGAGACGTTGGTCACAGCAACTGGACGACAAGTTTTTGCATCAGACGGTGAAATACGGCGGTATGAACGTCATGGTGTGGGGCGCGATATGGTATGGTGAAAGATCGCAATTAGTAATCTGCGACGGAAATATAAATGCGGCAAAATATATTCAAATATTAACAGAAGGACTACTAGCGATATTCGACAACACCATTTTATCTAAAGAAGACGCCACTTTTATGGAGGATGGAGCACCCTGCCACAAAGCAAGAACAACAACCACATGGAAAGAGGAACAGGGGATTCGGATTTTACCATGGCCAGGCCAATCACCAGACATGAATCCGATAGAGAATGTTTGGCACATAATCCAGACAAATATGGCCGAAAACCCAGCAATAAGGAAGAACTCGTGGCAGCTGTTACAGAAGAGTGGTTAAATATTCCAGAAGACACCATTAATCATTTAATAGATTCTATGCCACGACGACTCGCAGCACTTCACGCAAGTAAAGGTGGATCGACAAAATATTAGTCTAATTTAAAAACTTTAAAATATTTTGTATATACAACGAGAATAGAATCTTTTTTTTTTAATTAGTAGGTGTCTATTTTATTCTGTCACCCTAGTGTACATCGATTGCATAGCATATAGTCAAAGCATCATACTAACCCGTATTATATTAAAACAGAAAAAAAAAACAAAGGAAAGGGAGAAAATTCATGAAAAAGCAATCGACAGTTTTTGGCACAATATTAAGATTGTGATTCGACGGTCGCGATATTCGTAAGAAATTAAATCGTCGTAAATTGAAAGTTGCTAATAAAGTTCGTGTTGATAAATATTTTTGACAAACTTCCAATGAAATAACAAATTATGCGAAGAGGAAATTTTAAAGTAAAAACATCATAGATATAGGTATAAAACAAACGTATTCGAGTCGATGTAGTACTATGCATCTGCAAATAATAGATCATCTACCATAACAAAAGAGATATGAACAATGCACTAAAGCCTACCTGAATCGTCATCGCTCAATTCAGCACCACCTTCATGTAATGCGACATCTGATCCACTAGAGCTACCAATCGTCCTTATACTATTTTTCTTCAGAATACCTTTCAAAGTCGGACTTCGTCTACTATCAGAATCGGAATCTGAGTCGATCGTACTGCTCTTCGTCGACGTTTTCGTTCTATCAGAACCGGGAGACACCAATGTGGTGTCCACTATTTGATTCGGAGAAATTATTGTTCTTTCGACGTGTGTTACCTCAGGACTTACGATGCGTGTAGTTTCAGTTAGCAAAACAGGAATTTTGCTTTTATTAAATGATATTTCCATTTTATCGACTGCTGGACTAGAATCAGCCACATCAGGCAACATATCAGCGCTGTGATAGACAGGTATTTTACTTTTTACAGTTTCAGGTACACTAGCTTCTGAAGAGGTTATTCTAGTAACAGTAGTTTTAACAATAGGGTCCGCGGTTTTTACCGTTGTTGTGGTAACCACATCACTATCATTATCGTCCCAATTTACGTCTTTCGTTAATTCAACAAACTCTTTAAGAGGATCCTTTGAGTGCTTTTTTATCGTCTTAACTTTAACTTTACAGGATGAAATAGGTATCTTACTCAATAAGTCGCTGTCAGTTGGTGATGACACTCTTTCCAGTACCTGACTATACAGTGCTTCTATGTCTTTATCCTTTGTCTTTGATTGTCGTGGTTTCGCAATGGGTATACCGCTTTTTGAAGGACTTAATTTAGTAGGAGATTCTTGATTCGGGAAGATACCGCATTTTTCACCAAACACTGGTTCAATTTCTACAAAATCTAAAGATGTTGGTAACGAGGGACTCGATATTTCAGATTCTAAAAACTTAAATGCTTCAGCACTTTTTTCTTGTACAACTCTTTCAAAACTGTCATCATGTTTGATATTTGCGTCATCTAGTACATTTCTTATAGTATCTGTACTACTTCTAATCTCTTCATCTTCCACATTTTCAATTTTTGAAGAGTCGTGTGGTAAACTTTCAAATTCTTCCCCTTTATCTTTTAAATCAGAATCCTTAGTAAAACTACTAGAGAGGTCAGTTAAAGAATCGAAATCTTTATCAGTTTTAGCCGAATCGTTAGTTGTTGTGCTGCTAGTAGTATCAAAGGAGATTATTCTAATTTGAGTTGGTTGCAAATTATTTGTCAATTCATTTGCATTCGAATTTAATCTTATATTTAGGTTAGGTGGCTCCTCCTGAGATCTTAATTCATTTACCGCATGCTCAGCAGCTTTTATAACAGCGATTACTTCTGATTCAACATCGTTTCTAAAATTAATATCATGTACTTGTTCGTCTTCAAATTCCAGATCTAAATCTTTTATTGTGTCAGTTAATTCTGCCTGAACTATATCCCTAACATTTTTGGCAATTTCGTCGCTATTTCTCTCCACAGATCTGTCTTTAAGCTTTTTAATGCTATCTAAATCAATCTTCACTGAAACATGATCATCTTTTCTACTTGGAATGATTACATCTTCTTCCGGTAGAAAATCATTTCTTTCTTGGTGCAGAAATGTTAACGTGTCATTAACTTGTTTCTTTAGCACTTCAATGCGATCAATTTCTGGCGTTAGCGCAACAGGTTTTTTTGGCTCCGCTGTTTTAACAGTTTCTTTAATTGGTGTTGATTGATTGATAATATCGATTTCTTCTTTGATAAACGTATCTGTGTCGGGTGGGAATTTTCGTTTGCTACTAAGTCCTTGTAAAAGGGAAAATACAAAACTACAGCACTTCTGTGTAAGATAAAATAAGCCACATCGTCAAACAAAACACAAAAAATATACAATACAATCAAAGAACCAAAAAGAAAAGATGTTAGGCAAGGTTAGTCCGCTATTGTAAAAAATGTGACAAAGTAATAAAACAAATGTGTATGATTCGAAAAAAGGAATGCTAATAAATAAGCAAAATTCTTAATAAAGAGTAACGAACGCACCAAAACATCCAAAAGGAAGCCAGAAAATAAACTAGTAGCTGCATATTAAAATGGGCATGATTATAGACGTTAGTAAAACGCTAGCCATAACATTAGTAAAAACATTTTTCAAATAAAAGAAGAATGAGTACATAAACAAACATAAATATACAATATTTAACCCTGGGTGAATTGTAAACCAAAAAAATAACGATTTTATTCATATACATATCCGTATATAATTGCTTGATCACTTTACATAAAAATGTTAGTGTTAACTATTTAGAAAATCAGTAATTTTAATAAAGTCATGTTTTCTATATATCAATTCACAGTAATTAATTTTGTTCGTAAAATTAATTACTTAAACTAATTTAAAATAAATTTATATAGAAGCATATAATCTTCAGATTGAGCTATAACGAAAAGGTATAAATGGCAAAATATTAAAGCTACCAGTCCATACTACGCGAAAATATTTACTATTATTAATTTTTTGGACATACATACATTTTAACTTACGCGTGTAAAGTAATCAAACAAATAAGTGTTATTATAAATTAATAGACAACGTATTTTTTAATCTTACCGTTAGAAGATTGGAAATTTTGTTTGAATACATCGACATTATTATCAACCTTATAATCGGTTGGACTTGGAGGAGGCGTACTTGTATCCAAAGGCACTGGTACTTTTGGAGACATTTCTAATTTATTAAAACATTCAACTACTTCCCGTACAACATCGTTCTCCAGTTTTAAGACTTGCACGTTATTTTCTTGTGCGCGCAGTTGAACCTCTTCTTTTTGTTTCTTCTGGTTTAAGAAATCACTAATAGTATCGGTTAAATCCTTATCCGTTGAAATGTCATTGGCCAAATCTAAAACAAACATAATCAATAAAGGCAAAAGTAAATAAAATTCTAGATCTCACCATTTTTGTCACTAATATCCAGTTCATCTTGACTACCTATTTTAAACGTACCATCTCGCCTCAAGGAAGTATCCCTGGATGGGCCCAGTTCATCTTTAAGCGTATCAAAACCGGATTGATCAAGTCTAACTTTAGCAAGTGCCTTTTCCATGTCATCTGTTACCAATTCAACGTTGCAGATGCATTTGTTCACAATATCTGATCTTCCTATTTTATGCAGTGCCGATTCAAGTCTGTTACCAGTTGCTTTGTTAGCTTTTTGTCTTAACCACAACCTAAACATAATCATCGCTTGCTGTGGGCTATTATTCGGATACTGTTCCTTAATCAATTCAATATCTGACGGTGGAATGTCTAATTCTGATGCTAATTTTTCCCAATCACTTTCCAAAAGATTACATATATCAGATAGCCTAAAATCTGCCCTATGTATGGAATCAGGTTCACCTACAATACAGAGAGTCGATTTACGGAATTTTACTTGAAATATAACCAACTTATTCCACCATGGTGTAAATAGCTATGGTCCTTATCCAAAGACAGTAAATCTGACTGAGAATCTTTTTCTGGTAAAACATCCTTGGGCAAAACTAAGTTTAATGTGCATATTGGTGTTTGTTTGGGTTCACCTCTAGCTACCTTTGGATCGTTCATAAAAACTATTCTACCTACTGGTTCGTCATCCTAAAAATAGATATAAAAATAGATATACGACATGCATAATAGATTTGGAAGGTCATACGGGATCCCTTAATCTCATAGTGAAAGCAAGTCTATTTTCTTTAAAAGCATTAAACCCAAACTTAGGTTGATCTCCTGATTGCAGAACTGGTATCAAGTTTCCTCCGAATTCCATGAAAATATCTTTTTCTTCTAACACTTCAATATCTTTACTTTTAGCAATTTCGGTGAAGTGCTCTTGGTGTTCTAATGTTTTATCTTCCTTATCATCCGTCATGCAAAATACTCTAATACGGGCTTCAAAATTGCTAACGCGTTTAGCGAAAACAACAAATTTGGCCATGAAAGGTACATGAGTAGCCTAAAGTAATTATTATATAACTATAAAATGGAATTAAAACATATGTGGTATTTTTACAAGATTATACAATTCTGTTGCCATTCTAGCCGAATCTGGAAAATTTCTACAGTCCATTAGCCAAAACCTAGCAGAGACAGTAGTAGTGAATGACACGCAATCTTTGACGAAGGAAAGCGGTGTTGAGCCAGTTACATCCTCCCATACAGCTTTATTTTGCCCACCTAAGTAAAAGATATGATATAAGTTTATATACTTTCATTAGTATTGCGTAAAAAGCAATAAAATATATAATATCGAAACCTCAATACTTTTCATAAAAATTTTATAATTATTTGATTTATTTATTAAACAGTTTTAAGTGACGGGATAAAAAAATCAAAAAGAAAGCAAATAAACGCTTCGATATTCTATATTTAACAATAAATCATACCGAAAGAATATTTTATACGAGAAAGGTAAACTAAATTACCTGATTTTGTCCCTATACGAAGCATGGATATACGAACATAACAAGTTTGCACCAGTAACAATAACAATATTACATATAGTGAGCATGCTGAACACAACATAAAGTGAACAACTACAAACTATTTCAACTAAGGATATGTGTGAGTGTGGTAAAGAGAAATGTTGATTAAAAATAATTGGTTTATAATAGAATTATCGATATTACATAATTTCTTAATTTACGTATTCAATTAACAGTCTCTTGGCCTTATCAAATCAGGAAATACCGTGTGCAAGATCGAAAAGGAAAACGCCCTCCACAAATTCCTAGGTTATACGGTAATAAAACACCTACTAATACCATAAAATATTGAAGAAATTACCTGTAATCGAGCACAAAAGTCTCAAAGTTGAAGCAAAGCCAGAGTATTGGTTTATCATGCCTTGCGTGTGCGGTTTAGGTGCCGGTAAACTCAAAGTTATCGCTTTGTGGAATTTTCTCCTTCTTGGTTCAACTGTTACAATCGGTGAGACAGCAACACCATGACCTAATAGTTTCGAAACCAGTTCGGGTTCGATGGCTTGTGCCTAATAAATCAACAAAAACAAATAGTCGAAAGATGGTTATAAACTAATTGAACATACCTGTAAACCAACCCTAATCTTTTTCGTTAACGCGCTCGAGGGAAATACAGCTTGAACTAGTGGTACTGCTGTGCTCGACACAGTGCCGCCGTCAGGCCCAATAGCATACACATCTTGCCGTACTCTCGATACCACAGCAAAATAATGTGGAAAATCGTTAGTCAATATCCTAGTTATTCGACTTGTATGTAGATCCTCTATTTGATTCAGCTCTAAAAACAAATAAACTTATGTGTGTCCTAATAACAACGTTTGAAACTATAAATATACCTTCTCCTTCAAAACTATGGTTCAAAACATCTTGTACAGCCTCTTCATTAGCTTCTAAAGTATGTTCCTTCCATGTTTCCCCATTTTCTGACCTTAAAACTATAATTTCTCTTTGCTTTCCTCTTAAAGAGGCAAAATGAGGCACTTCTATTATAACGGGCCTACAACAGGAACAAAAGCAGATAAATTATATTGGCGTTATAAACGATTGCTTCTACTAATACCCCAGGAACTTGGCTCCAACTGGTCCTAACTCCAAAACTCTACTGGCCAACGCCTCGCCTTCCATCAGCGGAGGTGGATGTTGGATTTTCTTTGGTCGCACATAACGACATGTTATGCGTGTAGGGCTTGCTGCGCAACGTGGTGGTACGATAACTCTAACCCCAGAGTGTCGACAACCACGCATAGCACCGCCTCGTGCATCCACCAAAAAGGAGACCAAAAAGCTATACAAAGAATAAAGGGGACTTTATTAGCCGTGACATATTAACATAATTAATGATTGCATATGTGATTTTAGTGAGCGCGTGTTTTAGTTTTCAAGGTGTAAAACTTGCACACCTATTGTTATTCAAAAAAATACGTATTACCAGTGATCTAATTATTAACTAAAAAACATTATACAATGTTAGACTGGTTCAATCTATTATTTAAATATTCGTCGAACAAGTGATGTGCAAATAATGCTGGCTAGTATATTACGAAAACTGCAGATTTAAATGCTATGATCTCGATGAATGAAATGGCGAATTCTGCTATTTTGAAGACGATGATTGATGTTGCCAAACCTAGAACTATGATTAAGCATATATTAAAAGATCTGTGAAAGCTGTGAGATATGCTTAAACCTATACTTTCTATAATTCAAATTTCATAATTCCTACTTGCTTAGTTATAATTTAAAGTTAAAGCGGAGTAAGCAAAAAATTTGCAATAATATGTAGTTACTTTTTCCAGAGTAGTAATACACAGCTGAGGAGTTTAGCAGTATTTCACCATTTAAATTAAAGGGAAAATTTTAACTTTAAAATCGCTTATAATCCAGAATCGAAAATATAAACACAAAATTCCATAAATAACTAGGAAAATTATTAAAGCGATCGATTAGAAAAAAATAACCAAATTAGTCCCGAATAATCATTGAGTACTAAACAGAACCTACTATATTTCATGTACTATAACATTTATACAGGGTATCATTAAAATATATAACTTTTTATATTTATCTTTCTTATAAAGTTTACATTTCGATAACTGTGGTAATAGTGGTAGTAATAATTTAATGGTACACAATTAGCGGATAATTTTTTACATTAATTTTTTGTATAAAACGCACATTTTGATAACTGCAGGTATACAATAATAATCAATACATCTGCAGCGTGGTCAACCATTACCAATCATGTTACGTATATTTATTCTTCCAAATTTAGCTGTTTTAATTATTTATCATAATTAAACTTTACCCTTTAAGAATCTTAATACTGTTTCTTCATCCGTTAAGTATGAATTTTGGTGACACCCTGTATAAAAATTTAATTAATTTATCAGAAAGAAGTAATTGCGGATAGTTTTTGTTTCGTATGCTTACTATGCTTAATCAAACTCCAAAGCGACTAAAATATTTTGTAATGCAGCTGCTGTTCATAAAAATTTATAAAGCGATCAGGATGAGAAACTAAATAACTGATTTTGGGCAATGAATGGATAGGCTTTTTAAAAACAGTTATAATAATAAAATTTCTAAAGATTCTAATTTAAAACGGTTTGATAAAAATATCAATTTTAATCAACATTTCAGCGCAAACGTCTTCTCTTGACGATTTTATCAAACCTTGCTAAAATCACTATACATAAGCACACAAAACTCACACTGTTACATTATACGAGCTATCTATTGTTAAACAATTAGTGGTGCAGTAATTGTTTCATAATTTTGTCAATATCATTACAGTTAAAATGTTAATTACAACTATAAAGTTATACAGTGAGTCTATTTTGTACTTGTGAAATCTCAGTTATTAATAGTTTATTAGATAGAAGATACAATTGTACACAAAACTTACTTTCTCCAACTTGGTACACTGATGCGACAAAACAAAAACCAACAAAAAAATGCAGTTAGCGAAAAATAGTGACACGCTTACATATTTTTAAAAGAGTTACGTTATTTTGTTGCAGTGTAAAAATTTTGTACTCGAAAATAGATCGCCACCGAATAATTCAAACAGATATAGGAGAACGTACAAACATGTAGCTTTAATATATCAGAATATTAAGTCTGAGCCATATTACGTGTACACCATTGCTATCTCTCTTATTACCAATGCTTCAATATAAAAATTAGCAAAGTAATAATCTTTTTAATCTCAATTAAAATGAAGTTAATTAAAAAAATAATTGAATAATCCCTTGTAGAGAATGGAATATTCTATGTATATTTCACCTTAAGTTACTTGAAAGTGTAAATTCTTCTAAAGAGTTAGACGCGTGTCAAATGATATTCATGAAAAAGAACAATAATTTGTTCAATAGGAATTCATTTAAAATTTTTTGAATTTACAAAAAAATATACAAACACGTTAATTTTTTCTGTATTCAATTAGTCAAGTACTTCACTTAATTGCTTTTTTTTCATCTTTGCCATCGTTAAAAGCGCTATTAGTATACTACTTTTAGTTACCTCATAGAATCAATAATAATGGAGATAATAACGGGTGTGTACTTAATTTGGATTGGCCTATAGACTTCTTTGCCATCTTTTATATGCTACAAATAAATAATTCTTGTTTATAAATCTGTATAGACAATTATATCTTTGACTACGAATATCTACCCTCAACATTTCTTCATGTAAATGCTCTATTTACGTAGTGTAAGGAATCTTTGGTGTCAATCTCAAGTAAGATTCCACCAAGGGCCATGTCCCAACTAGGGCATGGCTGATATTGTGAAAAGAAAGCGTTGCCCATCATTATAAAGGGCAAAAAGGAAGAACGAAAGTACCAGACTGGAGATAGAAAGTAATCGATTGCCGTAACTTAGCTACTTTCTCTTGAAACAACCTCTTAGTATAGCGAACTAAACATCATAATTTTATCACTTAGTATTACGTACTTCCCACGGCTAAGGCCGCTCGTTTTTTACACACAGCTCCTTTCCCCAACATTATTGAACACCTTTTTACAAAATAGATTTTAAAAAGTTAACTGCAGTTAATTTGTTACTTTAATGTTTAACTTATTCTGTTCATCTTGTCTATTTTCGAGTACTTTAACTTACACAGAAATTAGGTAATATAAAAACGATCCCGTTCGGAAAGTACCGATACTACATTATATACATCCTACTATGATACAATATTCTGTGCATAAGGAAGTTCAATGTAGGTACATGATATTACTAAGGTAATAAAAGATATATATATCAACAGCAAAAAGATACAATAAACCAAAAATAAAATCATTAATTGTTAAGTCTGTGCCACATTCTGGTGCTCTATTAATAGTACCTTAGTACCGACTAATGGTACCTTTCTCTGCAAAGACCTGACCCCTGGTTGCATGGACCCAGTTGTTTCAGCGATATTTCTAGCAGCGACCACTCGTTACTGCATAAGCAACACATCAACTACTAAAGTGCCTTCACATTACACCTTTGTTATTGTTAAAATAGCTTTTCAAATTTACACGCGGTTATGTAGACGTATAATTGCAAAATATAAGAATAAGGTGTTAATTATTTCCAAACCTACTATTTGTACACCGCTCACAAAAATTAACGGATGCTACTCATAATTGATAATAAAAAGTCAAAAGTCAAAAGTAAATATTAGTATAACATCTACAAATATCTGTATAAACTTTGAGATTTACGATTGTCTACACCTTCCGAAATGGAAAGTGTCACAATTTGTCAGAAATAGAGACTTGTGAGGTTGCAGGTTAATTGGAGAGAAACACAACAAATTATTCCTTCTAGGCATTGAAATCGCTTTTTAGAAACTGGAAATGTTCAACAAAGAAATGAACGAAGTCGGCCAATATAAACAATTCCAAAAGACGATTAATACCCGACGCAACTGACAATGTAGACGCCGTTGTCTTAAGGCAAACCAGCTCCGAAATAAATTTACCGTAACATATAATAAGAAACCATTTACGTACTTCTATCTTATATTCCTGGATGGACAGCATAAAACAGTCCGCAGAAAATGAATAAGTATATTATTAATTAGTAACGAATCTAGCTTTTCATTGCAGCTAGACAGTAATCGTATTCTGATTTGCCGTATATCTGACACACACAATAACCCACAATTTGTCCGGTGGTGTAATACTATAGGGCGGAATAAGTAGTGATGGACACACTTACATATATTTGACATAGAAAATGGAGTTCCCACGAGGCGATGATATCTAGATGATATTATGTGACCCATTGTTCTTTCGTATGTAGCAACAATGGGAGAACGGTCCATTTTTATAGATGATAATAATCATTGCCATCACGCAAACATCACGAACAACTGGTTTCATAAAAATGCTATAGACGGAATGGAGCTGGCAACCAATTCTCCAGACGATAATCCAATAAAACAGCAATGGGAAGCTTTAGGAAGAAGTGTCACTGCATGATGTATACCACACTTTATTCGATAACACTTAAATAACTGACAATAATTGCTCTAGCTTCGGTGCTCCGCCATAGGTCTTACACCGGATGCCCTCGACTTAACTATACATAATTAACGCAAATCTAGCTAACTAAATCTATACTAATCTTAACCTAGCATAAGTATACTACCAAGAACACTTCAAGAAGTACAAACTGACATGAGAGAGGAATAAGGTGTGAATTGTTCAAGACTAACCCAAGCCATACTATCAAAATCACTTTTAGCTGTTTGTTGGCATCATATGCCTTATTAATGACTATTTTTTTTATTTTTTATAAAATCCTGTAAAATTCAATATTTTTGTACCTTCCCTACATTAAAAATTCAACCTTTTATACTCTTCTAACTATATCATATTAAAACAACTTTGAAACGCAAACATTGTGTTTGAATATCTCTGAGCTCGTCTGGGCTGCTGCATGTCGTAAGGCTGTGAGAAGAGTAACGTTACGAAGCTCCATGTAACTGAGCGAAACGTCGGCAGACTCATCCAACTACGACGCGGTTTCAACCCGGAAACCTAAATTCTTTAAAAGAAAGCAAATACCGCGGAAGCCTACAACAACGTATATTTCTTAATTATTTTGAACAGATATTATTTACTCTCGAATTATTCCACATTTCTCTTCGCATTTTCTAATTAATCTATATCCTTAGATATAAATAAGGATTTAAAGTATAGCTAATTATTATGCTCTATTATCGCCAGAAGACATGATTAATAATGATCGTAACATAACATTAGTGCATTGCCATAATTTCATTATTATAAGAACAAACTTCATTAAGTTTTTTTATATGAGAATTTTTGAAATATACTGAAAATTTCATATAAAGTAAAGTACTAAACGCCAAATTTTCCTTATAATGCAGTATCTAATTGCTTCTTCAATTAGAAATTAGCCAAAATTAGAAACACTACTGGTTTACTATTTTGATCAATAGCAATAATATAGCAATATTTTCTCTGTGAATTCTAAGAGAATACGGAAAAAATAGGCTATATTTGATAATAAGTGGAAAGTTTTAGCTCGAGTCCAATATTTTTGTTAGTTTGGGTTGAAACAATTTAAAGTTCGCGTAGTACTAAATTTTTAAGCTTGTACTTCGAATTTAACCTAAAATTAAATTTGAGTTCAGACCACCACACCTCTCAAAATCTCTCTAACATATATTCCATTAAGAACTATTAGTTCCCTGTTAGCTAAGGAGAACGATGAGATTCCTTATATTTTAAAATAACAAACATCTTAGGAGTATGCCATAAACGAGAACTAAAGTTTAAATAAAATTATTCATTTAGCTAAAAATTAGGGATCCCATAGGATGAATGTCTCAAAATTATATAATTGTAATAATTTGTTATCATTAAATACAGTTTATCAATCAAATTTTTATTTGATATGGTTAAAACTAAAAAGATCCCATCTTAAATATACATTTTTATAGTAAAAAAATTGTAATGCCTGAGATTTTATAAAAAAAAAAAATTAAACCATATCATCTGAGCAAAGTCAACCACGGGGAGGCATCTAGAATCCTACGTTCCCCCACTATAGCTATAACCATGATGTAGTAGGCAACAGAGAAGTACTGCTTGCGGCGAATCACTAATAAACTGCAACGAGAAAGAATAACGGAAGACCCAAATGCTTGTTATAATCGCTGACTTTGCTCAGATTATATCTGTATATAAATAATCTCATTTAGTTAAACAATCAAAGAAAAAATGTTTAAGGAATATGAAACAACGTTCTGGAACAAAAAAAAAAGCGAATTAGCAAACATTTTAAAGAAACGACATGCGGTAGTAAAAATGTCTTGGAAACGGAAAGAAAAATGCACATTTAGTAATGAAAAATGCATAACAATAAAAAAATTAAATAATGAGGTACTAATTATTCTCAAAGGAAAATGTATGTTAAGAGCTGATTGCTCTGAAGTGGTCAAGAATCAAGAATTCGTTTCCTTCATTCATTCTATCAATTGCCAAACAACAGCAGTAGAAATAGTAGAAGCAGAAAGGTGTAAAAGTAACCTTAAAATTCCTGTAATAAAAATTAAAATGTTGCATTGGGTTTCTCCGTCAAAGTATTCGCATCATTTCGCATAGGTTTATTACCATTTACTACCACGATTACACAAAATCGATCGATTTGGTTTTATAGTCATCACAATGCTATTTTTCCTAGCACTAAGGCTCTGTCTCTGCCGTTTCTATTTAAAATACATACATAACCACATTCAAAGCTATTTTAACAATAATATTTCCTCACTATTATTAAAAAATAATATCAACACAGACTATGTCGTATACCGTCTGTCTATTTAGAGGTACAGCGTGATTGTAATATTTGAGCTCAATACCGTATCAAAAAAGCAACGTGTATTATATAATTAGCACACTATTTATTCGAAATATGTTTTATTTGTAATTATATGAAATTCACTTACCCGACAGTAATCGGTTGTCTTTTAATGTCCACATTATCGGGAACAGTGTATGGATGCGCCACATAATAGTCTTTTATATGGGCAGGTGTTATAATCGCCTCTCCACTTAAATGAGAAGGTGCTACAACAATAATTTATCTGATAATTCGAATATATATATCTTATAAATAAAACAGAACAGGTATTTACCTATAGAATTCCTGTAATCACTCTTCTCATCGTTTGTAACGTCCATTCTGGAATCTTCACCAAGAGACTTCATATCATCCACGGTCATATATTTGTACTGCTGCTGATCACCTAGTATAGGATCTTCACCTATACAAAATGAAATAATATCAAAAACTAATTACTAATACAAGCAAAAGAAGCAATAATAATAAAATTAAATACCCCACCATACATTTTCGTTTATGTGACAGTATGTTCTCAAAAATGCGCTACCATGAAAAGCTGCTCAAGTATCTTGAATTAGCTAAAAAGACGATTAGCAAAGTCCAGGAAAAAAAATGAAGAAAAAATATTAAGTTGCAATATGTAAAGATATGAATTTCGTTTGCAAATGTTTAACATGCATCTGGTGTACATTTTAAATGAAAAAAAGATGTATAGTAAAACAAGCCAGATTAATTTAACTAATAATTTACATTGAAGTTCGATAAAGCTCGACAGAGGTATGTATATAGTCGTTTAAGAAGTATATCTGTAAATGTAATTTAATCCAGTACTGACAATACCAAAAACATAGTTAATTGGGACGATAAATACATAACTAAGAAAAAAATGAAAAACATTTTGCAATCACCGATCCTTTAAATAATTTTGTCGGTTTGCAAAACATGTACCTTAACCCACACGTGAACATTATAGAATTTGAATTAATTTGTAAACACAGTTTAAATGAAATGTACGTAAATAAATTAACAAGTTTTAATAAACGAAATGCAAAGAAATCCTAATTCTAGGCTAGCAAAGAGTACATAAATACATACAACAAACTAGTCAATTGTGAATGTAGGCATGTATATACGTATAGCAATTTTTCGCTTTCCGTATATATGCGAAGTATGTCCCAGAATTAGTGTTTAATTGAATGTATCCACAGTTTGATATTATCCTCTTCAAAATTGGAATACGCACAGCGTCTCCGGCGAGTTTTCTATTTCTAGCAACAATTTTGGAAGTCTTGTCTCTTTAGGCTGTTACATCGTAACTCTTTGGATGCTATTCCGTCATGGGAAACTTTCCATTTCCGCTGAATCATTGGTAAAGAAAGCAATCGCATGGACCCATGTCTTAACTGTAGGACGGGTATAGGAGTACTGGAATGTTTTCTCTGACAAAAATTCTGTAACTGACAATGAGCTGCGACTTATAACGCATTCTTGTTGAATTGTCCACAAAGAATTCATACCGCAAGGCCAGACAGTGAATAATTCTTTTATCGCAAGGTTCTTGAACATTTGAGGAAAAGAGCTTTGCGTGTGCGACCTAATCTAACTCATGGATCTTGCATCACGATAATGCCTCCGGTCAGAGTTTATTAACGGTTAGAGACTTTTTGGCAGAGAAAGACATTCCACCCCCGCCCTACAATCCAGATATAGCTCAATGTAATTATTCTCTTTTTCCACCGCTTTAGCGGAAGCTCCCATTACAGAATAATAAACAAGATCCAAACATCCAAAGGGTCACGACGGAAGTTCTAGTAATTAACAGCCTAACGGAATAAGAGTTCCAGAATTGTTACCAGAAATAGAAAATTCGGTGAAGACGCTGTGTGCATTCCAAAGAAGGATACTTTGAAGGCGACAATATTAAATTTAGATACATTCAGTTAAACGCTTTAACACTAATCGCAACCTTAAGTTTCAAGAAATTTAAATTTTATTGAGACAATAAGAGAAAATGGTATAACAATTGATTTTAATACCTCACTACCACTTTCCTAGATTTTACAAAGTTTTAACATTATCGAATTTAATTCCGTAAAATCTTACGTACAGTCGTAAAAGTATTTTCCTAAAAATTTTAACAATATTATTAATTTTAAGAAAAAGAAAGCATGCAAGTGATCTTCTTGCTGTTACTACTCTTCTTTCCAAATAAAAGTCAATCACCCTGGTGCAATTTTAGATTTCTATGAAGAACGAGCATCCATAGCAAGAACGTTTTGAAGTTCCACAATCATTTATGTGAAAAACATTTTTACCCTCACTAATTATTAAAACAACTCATAAATACTCTGGATCCTGATTATGGTTAAAATTTGGCAATTATTTCTAAATAATATTTTGTTAGTGTTGTAGTCAAAATATAAAATATAAAAATATTTAATATAAACAACATTTTAATACACCCCCAATTTTTTCATTGACTTATTTAACAAACCCTTATTTTTCTATAATTTACCAATCTGTATGTAAATATAATAATATAATATAGGTTGGATAACACTAGCGTAAATTGTTGATAGCAATTAAGAAATCCTCGAATTATATTTAGCAGCTAGTATAACGACTAAGTACTTAAAGTTAGTTACAGCACTTAATACCTCATTTTTGTATAAATACTCCAAGTGAATTTATATTATGAATATCTAACTAGACTTTGAGCTTCTTTGTGGAATAAAATTACACAATTATGTAAATTACAATAATGCACATATAAGTACATCAAAGTACCACCACTAGTAAGGGAAACGTGCTAACAAAGCTGCATAGTATCTACTATGACTAGCAATCGAAAATAAGTAACAATAATAAATGAAATAAAAGAAGCATAAGAGGTGATAAATGTTGATAGAACTAAATAAAACTAGGTGTTATTGAAAAGATATGGACTTACGTGTATATGTCATCTGTCCCTGATAGTAAGGTAGATAAACGTGCTGAGCATGCGCAGGCCGACCATAAGCCACCGGGGGCTCATCCACTCCGCCTGCATGCAACAACCACCACCACCCTTAGCACACAGCAATCATTCCTACCCCCTCAAAGTCACAAACCCACCTTCTATGTACTAATCTACGACTCCTATATCCCCGCTACTTAAATTATGGGGTATCAAAGGAATCTCACATTGCATAATAGTAAATACTAAACGATCTTAAACTATTTTGTCTTGCAAGGAAGTACCAATTATAAATAAGAATTGTTTCAAACAACAAAATAATGGAAATAAAAACTTACATTCTTCGATTTTTATGAAATAATCATCTTTCCAGAACCTAACAATTTGACATCTAAATTTCTTGTGGATGTGTTATTTATTGATTAGAGATAAGAAAAAATAAATCTAAATTAAGTGTTTATCAGTTGTTTATATTTAACGACATACTGCTACTGTGTAATATATCTATCTAACGCTACTAATATAATTTTAAACGAGAATGTTTTCAAACTAGCATAACGTTCTTAACATACCGACAACTGCGACAAACTAGGTCGTGAATAATGTGAGATTCTTTTGATTTCTTTGATATTGACTGAAAGTACATAATGTTATCTTCTAATTTTTCTTTGTATGAAACGGTAAAGTGCAGAGGTGACAGAAGTGTTTGAACAAATCGTAATAAAAAAAATTGTATTACATAACATACACATACAGAATGTACATAAAGTTGAACAACTGCATTAAATTCTTTTGTTTTACGCTTTTATAAAAACAATTTCTCAACAAAATTATTGTACTTCACAATGTTGCATATTTTGGTGTTATTTTTCTTATAACATTACTTTGTTCCGCTACTATAGTTATTAAAAAAACATACGTTTCATTTTCCTGTTGAAAAGTACGTTTTCATATCTTTCTATTACTACTTTTCTCTATCATATTCTGTTAAAAAAAATGAGAAACACTGAGAAAGTGCGCGCTGATAAAATCACTGTGGAGCAAGCTCCTGATAGCAATTAACTCCGAAAGCATCAGTACAAGTATAAATTGGCACAAACGCTACACGCAGTAACATTTCTCGTTCAATTTCCAATCGAAAATCTTAATGTCAAAATCTTGTATAACGCTTCGTATATTTCCAAAACCACTTGAAAGAAACGTACATTTGGTAACTCATATTACTGTATTGATAGGTACCGTAATATATCCTAAATTTCATTCTTCGAAAATATTTAACTTATAAATTAGTAGTAGCAGATGGGTGAATTTCACGTTTTAAATGCCACGCATTATACAGGATAGTATTTTCTCCTGAAACTATTTATTGTGAAAATAATAGATATTGAAAAGTGTTAAATCGCAGTTTATTTTATTTCAGACTGACTAATTCCTGGCTATTTATCTAATTGTAGTCAGTGATGCTATTACCTAGGTAATTGTTCGACTTGAAATCCGTCTCTTTTATGGTTACAATCTACAAGGTATTTAACCCTTTCGAGGTTTTCAGGACTCTTGAGGAGTCCAAAGGATTGAGATAGAGAGACCTCGCATGCCCTACGATAGAGCTGTCTCGACCAATCTATCTGTTTAGGAAACACTTTCTTAGATTACGAGAAAAATGAGCAGGAGCTCCATCATGCATATAAATTATGTTATGGTGTTTGTTCAACGGCATCTCGTTAATAGCTTTTTCCAGTACACTGAGGTACTTGCTGCCGTTAGTGCGACTTGGTAAATAAATTGGTCCAACGACGCTATGATTTATTACCCCCAACTAAATGTCAATGAAAAATTTTCTTTAGTGGTTTCCTCGAATTTCCTATTCCACTTGACTTGAGTTCGATCCCCGACAAATACCTCAGACAAAATCATCGAACGAATGATGATTTTGGCAAGTAACAACCCTTATCACGGATACGCTGAAGACAAGAGTGCCGAAACCTCGGACTACATAAGTTCAACAAATGATAGAAATAGCCCAAACAACAACTCTAATTATGATAATCCTTCGTCAACAATATCACGTCAAGAGGTATAATAAAGATATTGGTTGCCATAATTGTGACATAGTTATTGTGTTCGTATGCTATAATTATAGCAAATAATAAATACAAATCGAATATGTTAACTGTATAAATCTTTTTCCAAATTATGATTTATCATTTATGCATTTTCTGTAGTTGGAAGGGCTTGCACAGCGGTTCGTCACGGTACGTCGAGTCACTAAAACGTTTCTCAAGTGGACTTCCAAAAGAAATGAAGGGATGTAAGATTAAGTAATCGAAACGGTCATTTCGCAAGGCCTCTCCATCCTAGCCACCGATCAGAAGACCTGTTGTTAACCATTTGTCGGACAAGAGCTGTAAAATGATTTTCCTGAGAAACCAACTCTTCCTCCATAACATTAATTACCATTTAAATTCTCGTTAATACAGAAAAACTCGACGATGCAGTTTGCAATTATTCCGATTCAGTGTACCGTTTGGGAACAAAAATGAACATTTATCAAAGAAACAGATACAAATAATTCTGAAATTGTTCTGTTACAATTTTACATAATTCAACAACCATGACCTTCGTCTAACTCATAAACCAGTTGTATCTTGTAGTATGTATGTATCTCTTATGATGCTACTTACTTGCAATCGTTCATCTTCTGCCATTTTAACTCGTTAATTCGTAGCAAATTTTGTAGTTAATATTGTTACATATGTATGTCGCAGGCATATTTTTTTTTAATTTTCATAAAAAAATGGGATTGTCCTAGCGCAATTTTTGTTTTTAAAATTATGACCTAACCATTTTTTAAACTACTGTGGCCCCACTATCTATAATAAAAATTTAATGTAGTAAAATTTAAATTTTATAGCTTCTTGAAAATTATGCACTTCAAAAATCTTAAAAACTTCTCAGAAACAAGTAGATCAATTTCAAAAATCGTGGAAATGCAGAATAAGTGATCCTTTAAATGGCATATCACTCAACGCCTAGAGCAATTTGGGCTAAACTGTTGATGATTATTTGTTGCTTAGATTTGTTGCTTATTGCCCTTCTATCTAAAATTCACGTATTTAAAAGATTCTGTGTGAAATAAAGTACTGATCGTAAAACGAAATCATGCATTTTCTCTATTGCTTTCTTACGATAATTGACATCGATGTTTTAGATGAAACATCCACATAATTTACACAAATCACAAAATCTGCAATCCAAAGGAAGCGTTCCTACATATTTTAGGCAGTTTTCAACTATTCGACTTAATTTTATTCAATATTTAAGTTGGCTCATCTAAATATGTTTTTTTATTCATATTGAATTTAGTGCCAACTCGTTGATTTGACTTCGATAAAATTCTTTAACAAGAAGATAACAAATGTGACTCATCAGCACAAACAAACCTATAGGAGCATTGGCCATGTGTATGTATATGTGTATAACAAACTGTTATTAGTTTTATTACGACAAATATGTATTTATTTGTACAGATGTAAACTCTACCATTATTACTCGGAATAAGACACACAGTGAAAACAAGAAAGGGCACAATCAAATACTCCAAAAAGTGTAATTTTTGGAATATTGAGAAGGGATGGTTATCAGTGACACGCTCTACAATAATCATAAACTAATTTTCGTACTTACCGCCTTCATCCTCAGAATCGGACATGAAGGTTTCTTGCATTGCTTCGGGCGCTACGACTTTGTATTTTTCTTCAATATTTACAGTTGTTGTGGTTATCACATCGATTTCAGTGACTACTTTTAGTTCTTCTACGACGCTAATGTAGCCTAATTTATTGGCAATGCCTAGCGCTGTTTGGCCATTCTGCAAGGAAAATAAATTAGAACTGAACAAGGTGGAAGGAGTATAAATAGAAAAGAGTAAAAAATGGAACTAAAACTGAATGGAAAGGTGATTAACGTGAAGAGTGCTTTATCAACCCTAATGTTTACTTTGATAACGTATCTTTATTGTACACAATATTTATTACTGTACTATTAAATTCGAAATATAAATAGGCTAAATATATTCAAAGAAGTTAAGGTGTTACAAGTAATTGATATAGTCTGTATCCCAATGTTTAACATTCTATTATATAATAAAACAAATATCTGAAGATTCTATTGAGAGCATCATTAGGTAACCACAAATTAAGTATTGAAACAATTTTACGTTTTATTAAGGTATCTTACAAACACAACTGACACCGAATACAAAACATTACGGAGCATCGGGATACTTCGAAATTTTAAGAAGGATAGCCAATTAAGGATTAATAAGTATAAATCAGGATATGTTAATGATTTCAAATAGAAGTGCTGGACTATAAATAGTGATGGTTAATTCTGCGTCATCGTAATTCACTTAATTTGCCCCGAATACCTATTTAGGGACTGCCTAGATGTTTATTGTTAGATATTGTATTGAATACAAAAACATAGATATATACCTTATATATGTATGTATGTATATACAATAAGACTTCTTTTCCAGGTTTATCGCGCGTTATAATAATGGCTCGGTCCTGAATGGAATCATTACTTGCTCTCTTGAAGAAGATGCCAACTCTTGCATCGGAACGTAAAGCAAGGAGCACTCTGAAAAAATTCAGAGCCAAGCCACTACTATAAATAGTGCGTTAAATTTTCGTTCAAATAAATTTTACCTCAATAATTATAATTTCAATCACAATGAAATTATAATTATGTCTTAGCTTGTTATTGAAACTTTTAGTACGAATCTTGTTTGGTATAAGCTATTTTAATGAGATGACAAATGCCAAAATCACAAAACGAAATTTTTTAACGGAATGAAATATGTTTATTTGCAACAAACAAGAAAGATTTTGTAAAAATTGTTGAAAGTGGCCTCCGCCTTGCTCAAAATATTTCTCATATATTCATCCAATAGAAGGAAGAACGTTTTGTAGGACCAAGTTCCTGTCAACTATGCATCTGAATGAATACTCTACCAAATTGACAACTAATGCAACTGAAAATAGTACTAGTTATGACAAAAGTTATTATTGGAATGAATTACTAGAGGCAAAATCTATTTTATATATATATATATATATATATATAGAACATAAATCCAAAAAATATTGAATTGTAATATGTGCTGCTTATAGACGCAGAGTATATATACATAATACATTCATCTAACCAAACTCGTATACATACATGCAGACTGCATACACTGCAATAACACAGCTGTCGATGTTATAAAAACTACAAGGTAACAGTGCCTACTTTTTAAGCGGGCTGCTAATACTTCAATAACATGCTTATTTATAAAGAAATTTTTATTCTAAATAACTTTTTTTTTCCCGGTCTATCAAGGAATTTACGCAAAATACTTTGGATTTAAGTCTAATAAAATTGGATGTTTCCATTTTTCATACTTTTTAAATTTATTTCATGGACACCTATATATTACTAATAGTGTTATTTTTGGGTATTTAGTGGTGTTCTGATCATTCATTATTTAAGGTCGTCTAACTAATGATCAGACTACTAGTGAACCGTCAACATCTTAGCTTAAAATTGATGGAAAAATACTTATTTCTAAAAAATAAAATTGCCGTGTCTGACCATATCCTCCAAAAACAAGTTGCTTGAAATGGAATAATGGATTTCTTCCATAGTTTTCCTGCGTACAATATACGGATTAACTTCTTTAACACCAAACACTTAATTTATTTTTTAAAAACCAGATAAAATTATTAAAACACATTTAAAAAATGAATAATAATAAAAAAAGCTATCGTTACTATAATATTTTCATGTCTGATATCAAAACGTACACACAAAGGATAATCTACATATGGTAATAACGAGCAATACAATCACAGTACTCACATTGGTAACTGCATTTGGATTGGCCTTATTCCTCAAAAGTAGATTTATAACCAAAACATGACCCTGTTGTGCTGCTTGGTGAAGTGGCGTGTATCCTGCGCTCGTTACGGGATTAATTTCAGCCCCTTGTTCTATCAACAATCTGACCATGTTAATGTGTCCTTGGTGACAGGCAATATGTAAAGGTGTGTAACCCGATTTGGTCTTGGTATCCTTAATTGCACCAGCTCTCAACAGTAATTGTGCCACCGACACTCTATCTTCTTGGGCGCAAAGATGAAGAGGTGTTAAGCCATTCTGAAACAGCGAACAGCATTATTAAGCCTAAGCAATAAAATATATAACTTAATAAGCATTGAATACAAAAAAGAATAAAACTAGGACAGCGCGGTTATACACGTTCGACTCATCTGATAATTATGAGAAAACATTTTAATTAAACAATATTACTTTTTAAAGGTTCCCTTTCTATGTCAATTAGTTTAGGTGTAATATCATACGTATAAGAAAATTATAATTACAAATTAAAAAATAAGTGGAGGCGAAGATGGTGCATCGACAAGTTGAAGTAAGGTTACTCACGTTACATCGTTGTATACAGCTTGATTCTTAATGCTTGTTGTTGAGTTACTAAACATCCATTATTGATTAAATGTTCGTGTACCAGTCTCTCTTCAAACACTCAAATTATATATTTAGAGCGAATCGTATAGTGTTTGCTGCGGTTTTTAGGTAATATGATTGCAACAGATTTCTATAATTTTTGTCTCATATGCTGTTCTGAGATGTTCGAATAATGCCATAGAATAATGGCTATGAAAAGTGATAAATGTAAATGTGTCTTTACTATTAACCCTTTAGTTTTATATTTTATTTACATTCATATTAACTAATAACAGAGTAATTTCTTTCCTTAGAAAACAAAAAGCTGTAATTAAAGACTAACCTAATATATAAATGTTATAACATGCTATATGCAATACTCACTAAATTATGGACATTAAAAGGGATGCTTTGCAAATGATATACTGGAATAATAAACCGATAAACCCATTTGTGTTTTTAAGTGGATACTATACAATAAATAAATTTATAAATTTGAATCATTTAACCATCATCAATAAGAGATTACATTTCTTCTAATGCCTACCAATAAATTGTATTTATCTAACTTTTAATATATAGGTGTTCAAAACAAATCATTACTATCTTTGTTATTATCGATTTTACGTCGGTATAAATTAGTATTTCTTCCAATGCTGGTTAAGATGCAATTACCAAAAAGACAATTGCATAACGCATTGCACAAGTAATCCAAATATCAGTATTTACATAGGCAGCTTCTCTCCAAACCGAAGCAAATATTGCATTCTTGAAAGTCTCAAAAACGTACACAGGAAATATTTTTACGCGTTTAATAGTTAAAAAAAATTATATTAGAAAATGACCGATTTCATATATTCTTGTATGAGGCGTATCACTGAAAGCAATCGTTTGAAATTCTGGTGGACGGTATTACGAATAAATTGTATTTTTGAAAAATATTTTCAACATCGGAGCATTCTTGATTATTATTAACTTCTTTAGTTCTAATAGTAAGGCTGTATTACAAATCCTTCCAATAGCGCTATAGATGTAACTACAGTGATATGGCGTATTGTGAATACAGAAAAAAATCAACGTTGAAAAAATATTTAGTCGACAATATATATTAATTCTGAACTGAAACAATAAATGTTATACAGAGCATTCTAAAAATCTAATCCAAACACGAATTGTATACATAAATGTATTAATCTTCAAAATGTTTGAAAACATAAAGTGAAGGACCTCGCCTAGAGCCTCGCGGATTTTGGGGACACTTCCGAACGGTTGAAATTGTAACTACAAGATACACATGTGGCAGGATGGTAGAAAACCTATATCCAAAGCACGTGCAAATAACAAGAATTGATTGTTATCTGGCTACTTCTTAGTACGGTGATTAAGTTACAAAATAGTATTTATTATTTTTTAGATGTCCAAAAGCAATTTGCGTGCTGTTCCCTAGTTTTGGGGCGCTGTAAGACGTCAGGTACTAGAAATTTATATGAATGGAGGCTATATCTGAGGACTACAGTATTATTATCGTACGGTAGTAGTTGAAGGGGTAATAAATTTGGAGACAGCCCTGTAAAAATTTGTTTAACATTTACTAGTATTGTAACAAAGGATGAAAGTATGTGGCAGTTGGAACTTGCTTGTGAGTGTATAAAAACTAGAGAACTACCCTAAATGGCATCAGTATGAAAACTGTTTATTCTATATTCGTTGATTTAGTTATCACAAAGTTATTGCTTTATAGACTGCACGAATGTTTACTGATGAGCAAAAAAGTTAACATTAAAGTTTTGTCTACACAAATTGCTACACTACAAACATTAAAAGCTGTTACCGGTGATAAATCTTGATATTATCGATACACCAGACCCGATTGGGAGTGTAAAATCTCCAAAAGCGAAAAAATTACAGCCTTGATTAGCTAAAATAGTACGTGCCACCATCAACAAACCTCACAAAAAGCGTCATTCTGTTATATGGTATAATACTGGCGTCTATGTGGCCCGAATAATTTGAAACTTACTCGCTCATACGCCTATGAAAGTCTTTGAACATCCTTCTTCCGCAACTTCACTCAAGTGCCAAAACACAATTTCGTGTTACTTGCGAAAAACTAAACAAATATGAGAAATTATTTCGGAAGTTTCCTTATTAGAAATGTTATCTCAAAATATGCAACAATAATGCAACGTAATGAAAGAATAAAATTGCTGACATAAATAAGCATACGTCAAGACAAAAAACCAAAATTTAAAGAGAAATTCAATCAGGTAGTTAATTAGCCCTAAGAATACGGCTCTCTATTGGAGGTGGATTCACATTGAGTGATTGCTTGTAGAAATGTTTATGCTCAGATGTTTTAGAAGTTTACATCTGTTTACCGAAACTTTATTCTATGAAAGCAATTTTCAAAACTGGATCATTTTGAGTAAACCGGAAGTTACAGTCTACTTAGATTTCAACGACGCAAGCAGTACTTCTCTAAGATCTTAAACCTGCACTCTTTCTGGTGTTAAGATCTATAGATTTGAAAATGTTCTACTAACAATTTATCATTCAAAACTCCGCTAAATGAAGAGGTAAACAATGGCTCTTCCCATGAATGAATTTGGTCGCACGTAGACACAAACACCAGTATCATCTTTGAAACAGCATTTACACATGTAATTTATATAATTGGTACTTGTGGCCCTTGGAAGTATATACAGCATGACAAAATTGGTACATACTTTCTTTCGTATGTTTTCATAATGTTTTAAAAAACAAATAAAGGAAACATTTTTGAACATATACTAATTCATAATTAACATTATCGATGTTCTTCATATATCAAGAAGGCGACACATATGACAACAAATCAAATAATCATAGTTTATTAACTAGGAAATTATATACGATTCGCAATTCGTAAGTTATACATTTAGGGCACGGAAAAGTGTAAGCACAATAATGTAAAAACTCGTTACATACCTTAGATGCATGATTTGGATTGGCTGAATGTTCCAGCAACAAGGAAGACATATCGGCGTGACCTTCCTGAGAACTTAAATGTAGTGGGGTGAACCCGGCTTTAGATTCTGCATCAGCTCTAGCGCCATACTCTAATAAAGTTGTAGCAATATCCATCTACCAAACAAGAACGGTGCAACGATAAATAGAGAAAAATAAGTACTTGTCACAAAACACAAATGAAAACCTCTACAAGTAACCAACCTGATTTTTCTTTGCTGCAATGTGAAGAGGAGTATGTCCGTTTTTGGCAGTAGCGTGAGGTGAGGCACCTTTATCTAATAATAATAGGGCAACAGGTTGGTGATCGTAATGGGCGGCAACATGTAACGGCGTGACTCCATTTTTACCTTGAGCATCGGCTGGTGCGTCCCTTTGTAGCATTAGCCTAGCAACGTTTAGATGACCATACTTGGCAGCTAAATGGAGTGGAGTAAATCCTTTCTTCGTGGTTGCGGTTAAATCGGCACCGTTATCTAGCAAAACAGACGCGACTTCTTCTTGCCCTTCCTTGGCAGCAATGTGTAGCGGTGTATACAAATCTTTCGTGGTAGCATGAGGCTGTGCGCCGTGTTGTAACAGCAACATAACAATGTCTACATTGCCTAAACGAGAAGCTACGTGAAGTGGAGTTTGTTCTTCTCTGGCTCTTGCATCAACTACAGCCCCATTTCGAAGAAGAATTCTTATTATATCCGTCTGAAATAACACACTTCCTTGATTAAAATCAAAATAAATTATAAGTTCCAATATATACAAAGGAACATTGAGAAGTAATTAAACGTTTAGAACATTTCTTTACTTTGTTTGAAAGTCACATACAGCACTTATCAAAAATGGGCAAGTACAAGTAAAAATGTTATTTTGATAATGTTGAAAATAATAACAAAATAATGCTTTTTCCTTCGCTAGTCTTTGTTATATAATTTAATTTAATTATTTCTCTCTTGGGAGAAACATAAACACGACATATGTTCCAAAAAACACTTTTCCCTTTTTCAATCTTCTGATTTTTCTACAAGTTGTATGTGTCTCATTACGCTTACTAGCATCAAAAAATGTCAAAATTCTAATAAAACGAACTAAATAAGTATATTACTAATTGAGAATTACAAAACGATATGGTATCGAAAATTTAAAACAATTTTAAAGTAATAACAAACCTCTACAAGTATACAAAAACCTTGCCTGTTTAACAAATAACGCATAAGCTATGTGACTTTTTCTGAATTCGTTCAATAATGTAAGTGGTTCATACATTAAAAAATTTAATCCTATGTTCTTGGTAGTATCTTCATTATTAGTCATCCTAGACATCCCGTTTGCTGTTATTGAGCTTATAATTAAAAACACTATACATCCTTTAATAAAAAAACGTCAATTACTGATACCGTCAACAAGACTCAAGGTTATTTTCAGAAATAAATATCGAATGAAATTTTTCTTGAAGAATAAAATATGCGCATACCTACTAAAATATAGTTGTGTAGACACCCTAACAAATCGAATATGGTTTAAGATTTACTCCTTTCGATCACATGTCTGGTTTTAAGAATCAAAGATTAAATGTGCACACATCTGAAATATACGATGTGTAAGTACCGTAACCAAACATATAATTTCAAATTCAAGTTAGAATTAATAAAAAAACGTAGCTGGTTTGTCGACATAAATGTGTAAGCAGAATTTGTATATGAATTTAAAAGATTATATAATTGTTCTTGAAATAGATTTGTCCATCTATAAAATTTACGGCCCCCGAAAAATATTTTCACGTTGTGCAAATGAAGTACAGTATTAGTGCTTTCAAATGTATTTCATATGTCAGGATTATGAATTTGTATGGATGTAAGCAGTATTACAATTAATACTAAATGCCAACTTCAAGTCAAAAGGTTTTTATTTACTGAGAGAACACAGTTAGATCCTATGTTATTTTACCATAGGCAAATATTTTAAATTCAAGACTCTAAAAACAAAAATTACAAAAAAGTCTATGTGTTCACCCGACCTATCTGTAACCAACATTAAGAGACAATTTATACATAAAAGTCAATAAATGATCTTCCTATATTTATAATAAACCAACAGCGTTTTCATAGTTTCTAGTTCCTCATTATGTACCTTAAGTCCGCTTATTACTCATACCATTTTTTTTACTGATACCTGCATAAAGATAACAAAGATACACAGAAACTTGTACATTTAGCATCACAATGCACTGGTACATACTTCTACCCCACTTCATTCTTAAATTTGTTCTTTTCATTTAATTCGGTTGTTTTAACGCATGTTTCTAATAGTGGGGCATTTGTAAATGTACCAAAGTGATTCAAATAGTGAAATCTTCAAAAATTTGGAGGGGTATATCTACAGCGTCTAATTGAGTGTATTACAAAGTTTGATTGAGACAGTTTCTCTTGCAAATGACAGGAGAAAATTAAAAAAAAAACTAAACTAAACCTACGTAAAATTACGTAACACATCACAAATTGAAGAAATACGAGATCTTTTAAATAAAAGTAAATATTGACATCCATTTTCTAGATAAGTGGAATTAATGGAAAATATTCCTAATAGAATCTTTATCGAGTACTAACTTCCAGATTACAGTTTCTAATAATCCAAAAGATGATTAAATGGGTTTTGAATGTCGTACCTGTATCTGTAGTTGCGTTAAACATACAATTTTATCAAACAAATCAAAACACCTTCTGTATTAATTATTTACAAGAAAAATATTAATTCAACTTGATAGATTTATGCAAGTAGAACGAGTAGTAGTATGAATAACTTCTTTGATTTGTCGATTATGTGCGGCCTACTGCAGTTTAAATATCTTTGTTTGTACAGCACACAATTACCATTATCATTCAAGCATATAATGAAGGTAACGGAAATGAGAATATATTAGAATGCTTATTTTGAAAGTTTCTGCAAGAATATAAAATGACATAATCTTATTTGTATTAATAAATTAATTAAACAGCATTTCTAATAATAAATGTTTAAATGTACAAACTTTAATTATTATTTCGTTTAGCATACCCCAGGACACACTGTCTCTTCGTATTTTTAATATATTAATAATTCGATACCTGTATGTAATTTCGTATGATTAGTTTACCTGATTAGCTCTTGCCGCTAAATGTAATGGTGTTTCTCCTCTAACAGTCGGTATGTCCGGACTGGCGTCGTGTTGAAGCAAGAAGATAACGATGTTCATACATCCCATAAAACTAGCCACGTGCAATGGTGTTAATCCACTTTCTGTAGTTGCGCTAATACTCGCACCATGTTTAAGCAGCAGCTCAACCATCTTTATCCTGTTTTTCTTGCAAGCTATGTGCAAAGGGGTAAATCCGTTCAGAGCTCTGGCGTTCGGATCAGCCCCTCTATCCAAAAGCAGCTTCGCGACCCTAACGTGACCACAATGAGCTGCAACGTGCAAAGCCGTTAGGTAATCTACCGTTACTTCGTCAACAGGCGCCCCGTGATATAAGAGAATCCGCGCTGCATCCACGTGTTCACCCTGAGCTGCCATATGCAACGGTGCTAATCCATTCTGTAATTAGAGAAGAATAAATGTTATTTAATATTTTGCAACAAATCACAATAAAAAAATATATAATTGCAAATTCCTTATTTCGCTCTAACACAAATCTAAAATCTGATCACATAATGATTTTTTAAGCGAAAAATTTGATTTCTGGGACGGAATTGGTTCGTTTTTTTGTATTCTGTCTAAAATTTAGGAGAAATGTTGCGAAACTCTTGGATTACGATTCTATTCTTAATAACACGAATAAACTTCTTCCACAAAAAGTATAGACATAAAATGCTTTATTTTTCACGGATTCAGGATGAAGGATTATTTCATTATTTTTTTATTTATTTTCTTATATTCAAATGGAACACCCCGCGTGGTATGGCAGCCTACTGGAAAATGTATGGTTATATAAGTATAAGAGCGAAAGCGCATTCTCTTCCTCCAAAACCCTCTTCAATTGCATCTCTAGCAAGTCCATATACTTAATTCTCCGACTGTACAAACCTATATTTAAACGCAGTAGTTTACGAAATATTTACAGAAAAGGATTTTTGCAATCTACTTCCAAAAAACATATAGTTTGTGTAATATTTGCTACTTCACATTTCACTTTAGATTTAACCAACACAACTAAAAATATTTTCTGTTCAAAAACGAACCTTTTGAGCATAAGTGACACTTAATTTTTTCTGTATATTTCCACTTATTGTCTTCAAAATATCAATTTTAACACAAATGCTTTCCTGTTTACATATTATCCAAAACATTTCGTAATGAGTTTTTTACTAGTTTGTGCGATCTATAAAATCCATACTTATTCTCATAATTACGAACATATTTTGTAGGAAAGATGCCTTAGACATCATTTGTATAATATTCAGGTAGTTGTAGTATGTTGTATATCATGGTTGTTATTTCAAGTGGAGAATGACATTTACATTACAACTTACAAAGATAACATTCTTAATCCCTATTACATATTTTTCACGTTATACTTTACAATCTTATTTAATACTGTGCTCTTTACGTTAGGTAGTTTCATATTGGTCTGAAATAATATTAACTTTTATTTATATTACTTCTATATATTTTTAATTTTGATTTATGCATTTCTTTTGTTGTTAAACATTATTACAGCATTTACTGATTAACTATTTTTTAAGTGTTACCAAAAGCACTGTTAATTTGTTTGAAATGTCCTACCTTGTCTATCGACCGCGAAATTAATTATTTATTTTACGGTTTAAAGTTCTAGATTTGCTTGTCTTTACTTCTTATCCTAATATCTACACAGCATAAATCCAATGACATTTACATATGAACTACAACTATCCTGAATGTTATGCAAATGATATCTTGGGAGAGAGCAACCACCTTATGAACATATTTAAAGGAGCATGAAACTTATAAACGCCAAAGTAGCTTGCTATATATTCGAGGAAATAATAGAAACGCAAACACGCAGTTATGTTCAAATTATTATAACATCTAATAAGTGACTGCACCAAACGATCACAATAGGTCGAAAATATAAAATATCTTAAATATAGGTAATATTGCACGTAATTGATGCAAAATATCATCCTCACATTATAAATTTTAAATCGTGTGCCCCATTTAAATAAGGACGAAGACACCAGGCCAAAAATCTTTAGTACATTGTCAGAATGGACAGGAAAAAACTGCTTTTAATATATATCTCGGAAACAGCTGTGTTTAGACGTAAGTAATTTTATGCAAATTGACAATAGTTTCTTCTCTAGAAGCCAAATATGGAGGATGTTAAAAAACGTGACACAGAATTTGAGGGGGATATAATGAACAATCTGAACAAACATGGGTTCGTAAATGGACGATTTCGGAGATGCAAAAGTGTAATCGTTTTTACAACATTCGTACATTATTTTTCAAGAAAGAAGCTGGATGAATACCAACTGCTTTAAACTCAGCATGATTGCTGTAGAAACACACAAAATCCTAAAGAACGCGCTCGGGGATGACACTTTGAGTCGCACATAAACTTTCAACTAAACTTTTCAGTAATGGCCGACCATCATTTGATTACAATGGAAGTTTTGGACAATCATTGACATTACAGCGAAACATATCACTGCTGTGTAAAATGCAGTTGTGAAGGATCGTATACCATCCAAGATATCCCTAAAATTATAGGACTATTGTACGACACATGGCAGCGGATTTTGTCAGAAGAATTGAACATGAGAAAAATAGTAGCAGCTTTTGCGTCACATATTGTTTTCATCATACACCAATTTTTGGCTAAAAACATGACCGTTCCTCATTTAGCGTACTCGTCCGACCTGACATTCTGCGACTCTTTTTATGAAAATCCAGATGAAGTGGTGACGCAATAGAGGGGATTGAAACTGAATCACGGACAAGACTGAGTATATAAGCAAAAAAGGATGTCCAAAATGCATTTCTTTCATGCCACAAGCGGCGGGATCGGTATTCACACTCTCAACGCGACTACATTAAAAGTAACTGTGACAAATGGAAACCTGGCATTTTGCAGTTTTTTTGTGACTATATTTCGAGAACTGTTTGTTGTTGTTAGTTCTGACAATAGATACAGTCGTATTCAACTGCGAGCATACACCAGTCACTAACTGCGAATCATGTTACAATGATAACGATAAAGAACATAAATACGCCAAAACAAGAATCTCGTATAGAGCGAAACATATCAGATATAGTGCTACAATACACTATACAGACATAATCTGAGCTAAAACCAACGGTTATAATACGCATGTGCGTCTCCCGTTATTCTTTCTCGCTGCAGTATTCCCCTACAATCAGTCATTCGCCATAAACACTACTTTGCTCTTGCCCTACTATATCATGATTATAACTATAGTGGGGGAACGTAGAATTGTAGATACCTCCTTCAAAATAAAATAACTTCTTTAAAGGAATACACTGTCTACAATTATAGATACCCACCCTTAAGCGAATAACATATACGGGAGTCAGCTGTTCAACACGTGTTCTTCCGCGAACAGATGTTGTAATCCGATTATTGCAATACAGATACACGAAAGTGCGTAAAATTCATACACTAATTCTCAAACAAGCGTGAGTGATACCCTGCAGACAACAACGTGCACATTATAAATAATTAATCCCATAAAAAACGGGCAAATCATTTATGAGAGCGGTGTTTCTTTTCGGAAAATTAGTTGGAAGTTAGAACCTACAGGTTATAAATCAAGGTAAGGTACGTAGACCAAATTCAGGCACACCTACAAAAACAACTTCTCGCGAAAGTTTTCTTCTGAAATAGTAATAACTTGCCACAACAGTATTGGAACGTCATTACAAGTAGTTTGCGAAGGAATAGTGCGCATGGAGTTCTGTAGTCAATGCCTTTTAATGCGGCTAGCCTTAGCATCCCAGCGTGTTAGACTAGCGTGGTATAGGAAACGGTGACAACGGCGGAACTAATGGTATCCCGGTTTTCTTTATGGTAACATGATGATACAATAAAGGTGCATTGAAAATCTGAAAAAAACGCCAACCAGGAGTGCATTTCCCGAAAACATGCCGCACCATTGGCATAATAGTTTGAGGCGTTATCAGTTCACCTCATAGGTCACCTTTGGTACTAATTCACGGTACTGAACAGGCACTTACATACAAGAAGCTTGAAGCCCGCAGGACTACTATTTATGCAGACCATTATGAATGGGAAATTCCAACAAGATGCTCTACACAACGCAATGAGCTATGAATATTTCTTCACCGAAAACAACATATCTGGGAGACTATCACACGGAAACTCTTGCGAAATTCGATACTCGTTATGAACAGAGAAAGCTATAATCAACAATTTTAATTTGATCCATATAATACCAACCAGTGCTTAACATGTGCGTATACGAAGTAACAGTCATTACCATTGTGGTGTACCATAAAAACAACATAAAAAAATTATTAATTTTCATACATCCCTAGATTATCAGTATTACTAACATTGCGACAAAATAAAGCCACTAAAAAAATTCATTACTTTCTATTTTCTTGGCGTTTACAGCCTCACTTTCTCCCAATGCAGTATCAACCATACCGGTTGATATTATCTAACAATATTATCCAACCTTATATTCTAATTTTCCATTTCTAAATACGCTAAATTTATAATCGAAAATCAGATCAGTGATTATTGCCTGAGGATGACAAGAACCGAAGAAATTTATTCGGTGATAAGATTGATATTGCAAATCCATAAATTTACAAACCATATTTTGCGAACAAAAATCAATTTATGTAGTGGTGAGGGTACCGACACCTACCGGAAGGTACCATCAGTCATATGTATGAGCCTATTTGGTGGTCGATTTTACTCCATATTTTTTTAACGTATGTCTTAAGTGATCGCTCTACATCCACTCTTAAAATCAATGAGATAAAGGATCAGTAATAATAGAAATCTAATCAAAAATATTCGAATATTACTACATTAAATCACATCGATTCACTCATTTCACATCTGCTACTAAAATTTTAACGATATTTTTTAATAAAAATCTGCTCAGTAGTTTTCTTATTATTCGTTTAATGCAGATACGAGGGGAGGTCCAGAAGTTCGTGGAATGGAGTGGGGATAGGGACGCTCGCTAGGTGTCATTCTCATTGGCGACTCATCAGTATATAAGTTAAGTTGCAGCCCTATAGCCTCAGTCGTTTACGAATAGTTGCCTGCTAAACAAGTCAATCCGGGAGAAAACTGAAACTATGGAGGAAATTGAACACCGTGCTGTGATAAAGTTCCTTACAAAGCAAGGAAACAACGCTCAAACCATATTGAATGAAATGGAAACCGTTTATGGGGAACAGTGCCCTAGTAAATCAATGATTTATAAGTGGCATGGTCCTTTTAAACATGGTCGGGAGCCGATTGAAGACGACCCCCGCTCGGGACGGCCAGTTGAGACCACCACATCAGACATCGTCGAAAAAGTGCAAAAATTTCTACTGCAAGATGCCCGTTTGAAGAAAAAACAATTGTCTGCATTAGTTGGAGTATCAGATACCACCATTTTCCGTATCTTACATGACCACCTGGATATGACAAAAGTCAGTGCAAGATGGGTACCGAGAATGCTCACGCCGCTGCAGAAACAGCAGCGCGTCGGTGCGTCCAAACAATTTTTAGAGCTGTGTGGAGGCAAACCTGCACAGATTTTGGAGCGGATTGTTACCGGAGATAAAACATGGGTTCATCACTTTGAGCCTGAGTCCAAACAGGAGTCCATGCAATGGCATAAAAAGGGGACACCACCGCCAAAGAAATTCAAAGTGTCAGAATCGGCTGGAAAATTGATGGCTGCTGTTTTATGGGATTGTTAGAGGATATTATTGATTGATTACGCAGCGATATTAGAAAAATTAAAGGAGGCCATCAAGGAAAAACGTCGAGGAAAATTGACCAAGGGTGTGTTACTCTTGCAAGATAATGCGCCGGTTCACAAGAGCAAAGTTGCAATGGCTGCTCTGCACAAGCATGGCTTTCAATCAATAGTACATCCACCCTACAGTCCAGACCTGGCATCTAGTGATTTTTATTTGTTCTCCAATTTAAAAAAGGACTTACGTGGAAGAAAGTTTCCGACGACAATGAGGTAAAGGAGGCAATTTTGGCCCGTTTTGAGGCGAAAGATAAAAAATATTTTTATGATGGTTTAGAAAAATTAATTCATAGATCTAATAAATGTATTGTGCTTAAGGGTGATTATATTGAAAAGGAAAAATAAGATTTATTGTTTTATTTTATTTAAAACCCTTTCATTCCACGAACTTCTGGACCTCCCCTCGTATAAACAGATCAAAAGTGATTTGACGATGCTCTTTGTACAAATCGCTGCATTCAATTTTGTTGCTTTTTCTCGAAGAATTTGAATTATCTTCTATGTTTGTATTCGTATTTTTAATACGAATACATAAAGTGGAAGGTCTAAATACTAAAAACTCTAAACCATATATGAAATGCCGACTAATCCTTATGAACAGTTTATCAAATTAAATATTTTGAATATCTTAATCAAAACTAAAAAATATTCCTAAAGGTTTCATAAATATCAGTGCTTATACGAATTTTTCGGATGTAAGATATTTTATTCAAAGTATAACTGAAATAATTGCATTGCAATACTTGAATAACCCGATAATTAATATTTATTTTAAACTAATGAAATTAAGTGCTACCTTCGTTTTAGCATGCATTGGTGCTCCATTATCTAAAAGCATATCCACAACTTGATCATGTCCAGATCTTGCCGCACAATGAAGCGGAGTCAGCCCGTCACGGGTTTTCGCCTGAATGTCCGCTCCTTTAGCCACTAACAACGACACCATATTCATCTTACCCCATTTGCTGGCAACATGCAAGGGCGTAATATTATGCTTAGCGGTGTAGTTAACATCTGCGCCTTTCTCATATAGTAAAGAAGCCACATTGTCGTTACCGTAATGAGCAGCGATGTGTAACGGTGTAAACCCACTCTTCGAAGTGACATCTGGATTGTGATCGTTCTAAAAAGAATAACACTTACAGCTTTCATAGTTTTTCTTCTTTGCACCTTTTAAAGAAATGCAATTAAAACGAACAGTAATTATTGCTTTATATATATCGTAGATATAATACATTTAAAGGGAATATTCACCTGTAAAAGAAGAGCTGCTGCCTTGCAATCATCCTTTTTCGCAGCAATGTGCAGCGCAGGCAATTTCACTTTACCCCTCGTGTCGTTCTCGAGTAGAACAGCTACTACCTTATCATGACCCTGCTGCATGGCTACTGCTAAAGGCGTAAACCCATCCTAGAATAGAAGGTAAACATTTCGCTTTCAAACCCTGCCAATAAATGCATATTTAATACAAACCTCGGTCGATAAACTTTGATTTGCTCCCTTTGCCAGCAAGTATTTAACACACGTATCATGGTTTTCTTGCGCCGCCATGTATAAAGGGGTGAAACCGTTTTGTGACTGCACATTAATGGAAGCACCATGATTTATAAGTAATCGAACGATCTCTTCTTGGCCAGCTGTAAAAGTAGAAACACGTAAAGAAAATCGATATTCATTTAAAACATATGTAGTCAAAAGAAATATTTACTTCTTTGAAAGAAACTAAAATCTATTTTTCTCGTAAAAGTAATTTTGATTGAATTTAAGATGTATTGACCACAAACAAAAAAAATAATTTATATGGTTTAATAGATTAACCGTAAGAACCAACAAGGTACCATACGAAAATACTGCCGTTTCTCTATTATCGAATACCTGATTGCAGTAAGGCTAGAACATAAGAGTGCCGAGTTAATAGATGAACACGTGTTTCCTCGCAGTATCTTTTTTTTCTCGAACAGGTTTTTAATGATGTATATATTTAATTCTAAACTTCATATCTAAAACATGACAGACAGATATATTTAGTGTCATAAAGAATAAAAAACCGTAGAATATGGCGAATTAACTACAAGATATCCTCAGCATACAGACTGGAAATTTATAAAAGCATAATTACTATATTTGAAGAACTAAAGAAAGTACAAAAACTACTCAAAACATTTTTCTAGGATATGAAGAGAAAATTTAACTGATATAAACAAGACTATTCCCTCCATTATTGACTGATTAAATTTATAAAAATTAAATATTTGAAATTTGAATTTATTCTCTATTAAACATTTCTACAACAAATATTTGAATTGCTTTCATTATTTTAAAACAATAGTATACTCAAAGATTTGATAAATATTTCTCATAACATATCACGGCACGTGCTATCATTTTTTTACAAATTCTTGAACAATATATCACAAATAAGGAACTGCTATTTAATTGTCTGTATTGGAATCATTGGTGTAAGTTTCCGCTTTATATATCATAGAAATAGTTTCAAGTAATAGTTTATGCCATTTTAGGAATTAACCGCTAATTGCGATGTTAAAAATCAAGGGGTTTTTTATTCCCAAGTTCTGTGAGGTGTAAATAATGATTATTAAATCTGCTCATCTAAATTTAAAGGAAAAGCCCAAATTGGCTCAAGTTTTAAAAGGAAAAGATTACAGAGAGATGAAAAAGCGTTGACAGTGTCCCATGAAATCACCAAAGGTGTGTCAAATTTAAATATTACACAGACGCTGCATCACCGTAACAGATATTCCTCGGGTATGTATAAGTAGCTAGATCGCTTACTTATTAACGTATATATAAATTTTTCCATACGTATAGATATCAAATACGAATATCGCCACCATCTACTCGATGTATCGACATATCGGTGTCGCAGCGTCTGAGTCATACTTACATTCGACACGTCCTTAGTGATAAAACACTGTCACCATCACATGTTCTCAGATTTATGGCATGCGCTCAACAGGAAGTTATAAAATTCTGAATAATAGGCCGCGTAGAGATTTATAAAAACTAGACGAATTTTATAAAAATTGGTACGCGCGAGATCAAAATGCCGAAAATACGCGAATTATCCAGTAGTGAACATGTAACGGCATGCACTTTACGTGGAGGAGGATAATCAGTGGATAAAATAGCACCACGTTGAAGATTTCAAAACGAACAATATACACCACACTAAAATGCAAAGAAGAAGCCGGACTTTGAATATCTCGTAAAGACGGTGCCCAAAAACATGTACGTCTACCCAAGATAATGAAGTTATTATTATGTACTGGAAAGACGACTATTGAATGCAAGTAGGAATGCACCAGTTTCAGTAACGACTGGTTAAAGATATCTGGACTTGTTAATCGCATAGCAATCAAAACGCCTTTGTTCTCTGAACCAAGTTTAAACCGTTTGGAACGTAACGGCGAGTTTATGTCTGACAACGTACCACAAAAGCGCAGAAGTGTTAACAGATTGAGTAGTGTCAACTATCAAACATAGAGGTGGTAACGCATTAATGTGAGGATGTTTCGGCAACAATTAAGTTAAGGAATGCCAAAAATTCAGGAAAAACTGATTATAGAAAATATTTACATATATTACGTTATTCGCCTCTGCGAAAACGAGTTTGTCCTTCAAGAGGATAACGACGCAAAACAGCAAAAGAAGCGAAAATTGGTAAGAATGGACCATCAAATTCAGTTAGGACGAGTAACAGGACAGGCAGAGTAAAGGCGATGAATTCCAAGTGCGTTAGGAATACGCGGAAAAAACTGCAAAGTACTTAGCAAGCTGCTAAATTTATATATTGAGAGAATCCTAAAGGTTTACGACTCGGTTATTAAAGCAAAAGGTGAACATTTTAATGAACGACTATAAAAAACACAAATAATTAATAAAAGATATTGAATAACCAAATACGTAAAATATATAGAACTAACCATATCCATTCTTATAACGGATACTTAGCTATTTTGAAGAATAAGTTATTATTCTAAACTAAGACATTAACCTATGAAAATGCATGGTATGTGAAATGTATAGTAGTCATAATAATATTGTACGTGCCCAACAGATTACAAGGATCAAATTGCAGAACAATGTTAACAAACTAAAAACTCAATACTGTGACGAATATTTTACACATAACGTAATATACACTACCGTCCATAGTTCGCACATGCAAATAATTAAAAAATAAACCAGAAAATTCCAACGAAAAATAAACAAAAACATTTCGTTTTTCAAGAACTCTATTTGGCGTATTAGTCTATTCCTCTTGTAAAATGTCCACGTGTGCCCTATGGAGATAGGGCATACCTTTGGAACCCTCCTGTTCAATTAATTCCATAACAATTCGATAGTATTTAGACCGGGGCTTCGCGGCGGTTCTTGTTTTTCATTTAAGAATTTTTTTCATATCACTGCTGAGTGTTTGGGGTCGTCCTGCATGAATACAAAATTTTCGCCGATTAGTCGTTGTCCCGATGGTATTGCAGACTCCTGTACCGGAGTAGGAAAAACAACCCCAAACAAACACAGAATTCCTTCTTTGCTTGACAGTTGGCACTACACAATCTTGCAACATTCTTTGGTCTTTCACTCTTCTTACAAAAACGCGTCCGAAGACCTCAAACTTTGACTCATCAGTCCATAGCACCCTTTTGCAATCATCCACTGTTCAATGTCTATGTGTTTCTACCCACTGTAGCCGTTTTTGCCTGGTTCCCTGTCGAAGTAGGGGTTTTTATGTTGCAATGCGGTCGTGAAAATTTGCAGTTTTTAATCTTCTTTTCACTGTAGTAGAAAATTTTCTTCCACAGTCGCGATTCATTCCGGCAGCAATTTCTGGTGCTGTTAGTCCCCTATTTCGCTTGCTCAGCAATTTTATACGGTCATAGTCAACATGAGTTGTTATTCTCTTACGACCTGAACGTGCCCGTGCGTTGATGTCTCCGAATCACTAACAGTTGATTTATTAACATGTATTTTTTTTGGAAATTTGATACACTGAATAACCTTCTGCAACAATTACAGAGTGCTTTTCTAAACTTCTCGATTTTCCTTTCGGCATTTTAATAACTTTAATCAGCTTCACACAAAGAAATACACTCTTACCACTAACGCACGCACAAGCAGGTTTATTTAGAAACTAAAGCATTTATCAATACACAATACACTTTCGGGTGGCCTGTTCCCATCCCAGAAAGTATTGTAAATTTATTACCTGCAATATTGTCCCAAAAATAATCCTATTTGTGGCAATGAGGATTTTGCCGGAAATTACTATATTGCGTTATAAAATATGGTAGGTTTTTGATCACTCTCTAATCGATATTCTTGGAAGTTTGCCTGTACAATAATAAACAACCTAGTATAAAGGTATTTATATATAAAAAATTATATATATATTATCTTTTAGTAGAGTTTACCTACTGGGTGTCCGAACTAATATGGACGGTAGTGTACATAGAACAATGCATACATATTCTTAGAATCCATTTACTTTATAACTGTAGTCTAAAGATTTTAGATTGCTATTGTGTGTTAGACAAAAATGCAAGAATAATGTCGCACAGCAGAAATTGCATTAAAATTGTGATTAATCCCAAAAATTGAAATCGGCAAGTAAAAGCCTGGGGATAAAACAGGAAATAACTAGAAATTAAGTGGATACAATCGATGTTCAATATCACTCTTCAGCTTACAACGTGTCTCTACCGAAAGTCATCTCAAGGTGGTCAAAAGTAGATGTATTATTGATAAATGTATTTAACGTAGTATTGATATTTGAAAAACTTATGCTAAATTTAGCCTATTATGCCTATTTATGTGGTTCTCCAATGCGTTACCAAATTTGTGACACACACCATAACTTTAATCGTACGTACGAAAATTGAGCACATTCCGAGATATAAATCGTAGCATCTTTATAGCGAAAGCTATAATTTGACTTGTATATTCAGTCATGCATAAATGATAATATCTAATTAAAAATATATTTTACTCCAAACCTTATAGTATATAAAGCAATCATCAAAAGATATAAAAAGCAGAATTAGAAAATACTCATCCAATATAATAAACACGTCCTAGCGTTCGTAAAACATCCGCGTTAAGAATGTGCGTACTACATTGCATAAAAAAAATGGGACGTTAATTGCGATTTATAAGGTCAAGAACGCTGGCGACAGTCATGCATGCTGGAATGGAATTTAATTTTCTGGATAAATAAAAAATAATCGCTTAATTCCGTTTCTAATCCGTTAAATTTTACATATCCCAGATTATTCATCGTTTCCCCGAAGCAATTATTAGAATGTTATAGAAAATAAAATGTTTAATTCGCATTTCTAATCGAATTGGTTTATTAATAATTCGCAAATGCATATTTCTGTAATTAAAAGAATCAAATATTTCCGTACTTGCGCTTAAATTTTCTACATTACATACGCTATTTTATTCTATCAATAACTATGTCACATAAAGCAATTGGGAGTAATTAGGTGTTATATATGTTTTGAAACGTTTCGAATACCAATATTTGATTTATTACATCTATTTATAGCTGAAATAAATCGATTTAATTTTTAAAATTTCTACGCAGATTGATCATATACCTACAAAACTAGATCAATTGATATCGATATAACAGCAAAATTATGTAATTCAGGCTAATTGTACACAATTAGGGCAATTAGTGAGTTAACCTTCAGTCACTTTACTATAATTTCTTATTTCTTTTTTATAAATCCAATCAATCAACTTCTTGGGACGATTAGGTCAAACAGCCGCGTTCAAAATGACAAGTAAACTAATTAAAACAATTTTATTCAGGAATTAGGCGCAAAGATAGAGAAATTGTAACACCTGTAGGGATCGACCTTTTTCAGTAAATTTTGGCGGAAATCTAGCATTCCTCAAATACTGGATTGAAATTTTACGCTATTTAAAATTTAATGATTTAAATAGCGACTTGTTCATACAATCTCCATGCTGTAAATGGAAAACGTGCCAATTTAGCGAACAGGATCTGCGGGTTCAAATCCTACCGGAAACCGTAAGATTTTTAATTTATCAAACTAATTAAATTTAGCGTTGGTAATACCAAGGAAATTCAGTCATCATTTGAAAACCAACGGAAGTTACATTGAAAATAATTTAGTACGTGTATTATTATCAAATAATTATCGAAATACAACAATGCCAATTTTTAAGTCACATAGTAAGTATATTTCGAAATCAATATGTTTTTAATTTATGTTAAGATTTTGTCAAGATTAAAATAATGGATATATTAAACTTTAGTATATATTTTTTTATTAGTTATTTAGTTTATTATTTATTAGTTTTACTAGATAACTAACTTATCGCCCTAAAAAACGAAACGATACCATTTTCTGTTCTCAATCCATTATGATCTCTAATTTAGTTAATGGAATAATAATGGCGATTTCTTCACTTAATTACTTACAGCAGCTGCTAACTGTTGAAATAGTCAATTCATATGTGACGTCAACTTCGATTGGTGTTCGTAAAGAGAATCAATTTTGCTGTTAAAAATTAACCTAAGCATGACGTTGATATTATTGAATAAAAACACGTAAACGTAGATAGGTGCCACACATACACAGGCATACGTAAGCTATGCGTCTTATAGATTCTATGGATGTTATATTAATAGAACCTCATCATTGTAGCCGCAAGTACACTTTATAAGCTAGCGAGGGACCATACAAATACTAGCAAAATTCGCAATATTGGCCTACAATTACAATGGAAAATCAAATGGCAAAGGTAAACACAGAGGTGTACAGGTTAACTTATATACGAAGGGGCAACATAATAACGAGGCTATAAAGTAGAAATATCATAAGCAAATTAACACATATATTATAGCTTATGCGCATGCCGAACTATACACAAAAATAATTGCATAAAATTTTCGAATAACCTTTAGTTCTTTTTTCTTGAAAACCGACTAACGGATTTATACAATTTAAGAGTTATAGCTAGTTCCACTTTTAAAGAATACACTACAATTCTGCAGCTTGAAAATTGTGATCAAATACATTCTTTACTATACGTATTCTATGGTCGGCACTATAGATATTTATCTAGTAATCTGAATTTAATATTAAACAGAATCCTGTTTACAAAATGCGAGCAAATGAAGCACAATTGTACAAAAGATTAAGTTATTATTCCAACCATCTCGTAATCATTATTTTGAAAATATGTGCGTATGGATTGATTGTAGTAGTGCTAATGGTGCATGATTTAGTTTTTTTTTTGAGAATGTAAATATAGTTATGCCATTATTTTCAAAAAAACAAATTAGTTCGTTCGAAAGCTTCTATAACCATTACATTGCTAGCTTGCCTAAATTTCTAAAGTGTGGACATCACACTAAACTAGGCAGTAATTTTCTGTGTGTATAATTACGGCAAATAGATAGAAACTAAAAGAAATATCCTAAACACAAAACAAGCAATAGAGTTGTGAATATCAATAATAATACGGGCACGACGTGTGACAGAAATAAATACTTGGAAGCGTAAGGTGGAGGAGTGTATTTTCAAAATTCCAAAATTTTACCTTCTTAAATGAGATAGTACATAAAAGGAACAAGCGACAATTGAAAAAATTTGTTTTAAATACGACGAGAAGGGAGGCGATTCTGTTCGAACAAAAAACTACTAAAGCACAAGAAGTTCAACAAACATGCAAAAGCGAATTTTTGCTTATTAGATTAATTATGACCTATAGAGTAAAGAACGTCTAAAAATATTTCAAAGAAGAACAATCAGAGCATAAAACGGTCAAATTTTGTCAACACTGAATCACCAAATAATATAATAATATATTAAAGCAATATCAAGTACATAAAATCTATCAAATCATTAAAAACCAGAAGGTTTGGTAACGTATGTACATACACATAACATTAATGAGAATAATTAGTGAAAATAAGAGCTGTATTAAATTTGTATACAAGGAAGCCCATGAAGAAACCCAAAACAAGAGAGAGAAAACAGTGCGAAAATGTAGGAATATTAAGCATCATAAACTGGAATAAACTAAACGATGGAAAGGAGTAGAGGAAAGTGGTGTAGCAACCTATTACACACCAAATGTTGTAGGCAATAAAACAGGATCTACATAGTAGTGTACTCTATGTAAAATGAACAACTAGAGTTTTATAACAGCTATAGTTTCTACCTTAATGTATGCTTTATAAAACCAAATTCCTGATTCACTTTATCAATATTCACAATATAAATTGTAACTCAGTTTTATTGACCATACGTGTTCAAAAAAGAAAGCAAAATAATGTACGTCCTACCCACATCTATTTATTTGGCATTCAATTATGTTACCCATTTTGGTTGCTTAAAGTTTGGACAGACTTTTTAAGAAATCATACTCAATATCAACTGAAATAGTGAATCGAAGTTTGAATGAACTTAAGCACATATGTACCATTTGTTAGGAGTATTGTAACAAAAAGGTAAATCTACACTACAGGATCCAACGGAGCTTTACAATTTTATAAACTGAAATATTTTTTGAACAAAAAACGCATATATATGCGTATAGTGGGGTCTGGTTATTATAACCAGTTAAGTGATAACCATATCCAGTAATAAAGACAATACTTGGTCTTCACCTTTTAATATAGCACTATAGAATAATGTAATAAAAATAAGTGAAAATTCTTTGAAATACGAAATTCGTTTGTGTAATTTGTAAATTATTTCCTCTAAAATATCCACCACTTTTCTCAATTTCCGGACATCATATCTTAGTCAAATCGGAAAAACACTAACGTAGCCCCTGGATTTCTTATAGATAATAAATACTATGATGAAATGCATCTTCGGTTAATACATGACAATATATAATAGGCAGGCTAACCTTAGGGCTACTAGCAATAAGAAACTTATACTAACTAAGTAAACATGAATGTAACTTTTTTTAATACAAATTTTAAATTGCAGACAAACGCGGCAGCAATAATGAACACGTATTTCATTGATGCGATAAGGATAAGTTAGTATACACCATTTCAACTAACCACACAATTGCATTAGAAAATGGAAAGATAAATGGTTTATTAACAACCAAGGATTCTTTTTGTTCAAAGGGGATATACATAATGGTTAAAACGGCAACATTACTATGCCGAAATTTTAATTCTCTGTAAGATCCATTATGATTGAATATTAATAATTAATTAATATTGAATATTACCATAATGTTCAAAAAAATACTTAAAAACACTTGAGTGATAACAAAACATTGCAAAAATTAGATCTACCGTCTTTCGTATACCGAATGAGATATCCGCTCTGCGACATTTGATTATAACAACTATTCCCATAATCAAGTACTTGACTCACAATCAGGACAAGGTCATCTATAAAGGAATGTGTCGTGACTGATCTCGACTCTACGCGACAATCATAAGTACCCAAAAAGTGTCTATAATTATTACAAAAATAGGAAAGTTAGTGGAGGCAACCAGATTCGCATAAATTAAATTTAGTAATATTTCAAATTCAAAAGACGAAGAGACAAAAAGCGCAGCAAAATTGGCTCTAGTTCTTTCAATTACTACACAGATTTTCCAAATTGCGATATAATATTCCTAGATTACATTTTACAATAATCTGTCGAAGCCCAGGTAACTAAGTGAATAAATACATCATTAGCTTGAAATTTTAACATCTACTGAACTTCGACATTATATTATTCATTTTACAATATATACCTAAGAAGAAGAAATATAAATGCGCCTTTAATATCAAAAATATAACAATTTAGTAATCTCCCGACTTCTAGTTAAATGTAGAGTTATTAAATTAATTGTTAAATTAATGTCTGACAGATGCTTATAACCTACTAGTTTTGTTTGGCTACCTAAATACGCTGCCACCGCACAATGTTTTGTTCGGATTATTTTCAGGTACAACATAGAGATATTCCGTAGTAAAATAATAAACTGTGTATACAATGGGGCCCCATATGCACCACCCACCTCCCCTCTCTTATTCTCCTTTGCTATTTTTTGAACAACAATAACAAACAAATTCTTTGTATCAATGATATTACAAATGTTATACCTTAAACTAAAAAAGAAGCTGCTGAAAATGTGAAGATATGAGGCAACAACGCTTTTGACAATATATCTTGTTTTTATACAAAAGTAGTTACAAAAAAAAACGCCAAATTGTTTTCTGTGACGTCAGTCCAACGTAAAGAACATACTACTAAGCAAGCTAATCATAATTGCTAGTCTACCAATATCATTGTAAGCTAAATTCTAGAAGCATAAGTTATTATTGTTATTTATTGTTTTCTTTTTCATATTATTGTTCTTATTTTCTTATTTGTTCCCCTTTTGTTGATTGCTATTATTTGCTTGCTCTATTTAACTTTCTTGCAATTAATTGTTTACTTCGTAAATTGATTAAAATTTCTCACAGTATCTTGTAGAGTACACGCTTATTTCTCAGTTTTTTTATGTTGTTACCTTTACGGTAGCATGACGCACACAAGTCAGATAAAGACAAAAACTGTATTAATTATAATATAGTTTTTGTATTCCGTGAATTTGTTACATACTGCCAAAAATCCGAAAGATTACTCAATGCACGTTACTCTGAGAGACCTATCAACCAGTAATATTTAAAATAACTTTGCACTTAAGTTATAGCAATAAATTTACATAACAATCTACTTTAAAAGAAAACAGAAAATTGAAATTATTGATGAATTTGTAGTGCAACTGCAACAAATAACATCTCATGGCATTGAAACGTATCACTAACACTAGAAACATCTTTCGAAAGCTAATCTATCTATCGTCTGCTCATGCCACTATCAATATAGAAAAGGTTAAAGAAATTAAAATTGCATCCATACATTTTTAAGTTCGGTAAAATAATAGGGATCGACGAAACAATAAGTAAAGTAACGACTGCGAAATTAAAAGAATTAAAAAAACTGTATTTTATAACAAAAAATAATAAGAAAACTTACAAATGTTATTCTTCTAGAATTTAGAATTGAATATTACTGTAAATTGTGATTGCGTTACCCAGCAACGAGCTTTTTACAAGAACCTGACTTCACAGGAGATAATTTGGCGCTTCCCCTCTAACCAACTTTACATAAAAACAAGATCACGTTGCCAAAACCGTTATTACTGCACATTGGCATAATGTTTGTGTAAATAATAAGAATCGCGTACCCTATATCGTTGAATTTGATTTCCAATTATCTTTCAAAATATACACCATCCGATTTAAGATAAAAAGTTGGTATTAAATCCATTCCTAAAATGAAATTAAACTGCCGGTAATATTAGAAATTCTACTCCATTATTAATACTTGATTTAATTTTAACAAATGTTTGTCTCGCGCAATATGAGTATTTACAGTGGGACAAAAGTAAATTTGAATTCCTAGCAAGCTAAGAAGTACTATCGGCAGACAGATTGCAAAAGATATTGAACCTTGTCCTTATTAATCATTGATATTGATGAATGTCAAAAACTGACGAATCAACAACTTACTTGCTATAAATAACAACTAACTTGACTCTTGAATTCATCATGGATTTAGTGTGTGTGAATTTCGCTTGAAATAAAAATCGTTCCCGAATAATAATAACGAATAAGAATAAGAATATTATTTCAGTATGATTGTCCAGCTATTCCATGAGTATTACCATATAACTATCGCTTGTGCGAGCATTTTTTTAAATCTTGCATGGAAGATTTCTGTAGCAGCGTGAAGTAAATTAGAATGTTATCTATATTTGCCACTTTGTACGGCTCTGATTTCTTTTAGCTACATTGCCTTAATATGTAGCTTATGCACAACTTATATTTTTGATCTTACTGTTAGTGATGAAAATTATTTTCGTTCTTTTCATAAATAAAATTCTTTGAGGAATACTGCGAAATGTGATTCTGTATTGAATCAATGAATGCTCACTCACCAATGATAGTAAATATCGAGCTTTTTATTCATAAATAATATTTTCAGAATCTTATGCAAGGGGTAGGTCATTAAACTTCTTTATCATTATTCACATTTTCAAACTTTGTGATAGTCATTGATCTATGTTTGCCTTTTATAAAAATCAGTGACGAATAGACATACTTTTTATTCTCATGGCAAGTAAACTGTTGATGCATCTGTCTGCTGATACTATTTTCTCGCTTGCCAGTCGCCCTAGCTTACTTTTGTCCAATTGTACGTGTAACATGTAGAAAATATTTTGTATCACGCTATATATGTAAGCACAACTTCAATTTTAATGATGAGTACGGACACACATAAGCAATATCTATCGTTTAAAAGTTAACAGCTTACTTTAATACTTCACTGCATAAAATTTTAATACATTACCTGCGTAGTAGAATTACTGAGCGATAATACGCTGGTGGGAGATATTATTTTGTATATCGGTCGTAAAATTGTTCAGATTTATGTTCGATTACATTCGTTCAAAGTTTTAAAGATTAACAGTATAACTCAAAAACTTTACTCCTTATATGTTATACCAGTTAATAATGACACTTTACAAAGAGGAGCGCGGAAGGCTTGTATTAACTACGTTATGTCACAGTTGATCGATTAAGAAGCAATAATTCTCTATGAAAAAATCCTTCATTGTCTTTAAATAAAAAATACAAAATAGGTGAATGAAATGGACAAGTCCTGTCTGGTCAGACATGCCTCCTCATGTCATTATTATTTCTGTAAAAGCTAGAACTGGTGGCAGCCGGTAATTAGGATTATTTAAGGTCATCGTAAAGTGCGTACAATTTAAATGCTTTCAAAAACGTGACCGTATACGCTAATGGAATAATAGATGCGAGTATTATTTTTAACCACACTCTCGTTAGACCAATTTTTATTAATATTACAGAGCGTAATTTAAATTAGCGTAGCGTATTACGCAGAATATTCAGTTTCATTCTGTAGATGTAAAAGTATGGAATGTGCAGGTTTACAATATTTGCAAATTTTTAAATCCACGACAGTAAAGAAAAGTTGTATGGATAAATTAAAGGTCTGTTGACTAGAAAGCGGTTTACCGCGGAAACTGCAGGCTCTCCAATGTTACTCATGAATGGCACTATTTACCATTCAAAAACCACTTTTGGAAAAATTACGCACTAAATTTTAAGATTAATTTACCGCCTTTAACTCACTATTTGAACACAACGAAACGCTGTGGATACATCATAATCTGTTAAGATTATGAATTCTCTTTTTGCAAATGGAAATCAAGTAGCATTTTTTAAATAAGAACCGTTTGGTTGAAAGCCTACAACTTAATCTACTTTTCAACATAATTTCCAGGTATATTAAGATGTTTATTATACCATGCAACCAGTTATTGAATCCCATTCTCATAGAAATCTGCCGAGTAATTTGTTCACCATTCTAGCACGGTTGTTTTAATATTATCATTATCATCGTAACGTTGACCGGCAAGGTGCTTCTAGGAAGAACAAATGATTATCACTGGGGGCTAGGTCAAGGCTACACAGAGGGTAACCAAGTTATTTAGCAATTTAGCAATTTATATAAGCTTTCGAAATATGTGTCAGCGTTGATTGTATTGCCCAAAAGCAAAAAATCCACAAGGAAAGTACCCTGCCCATCCCAAAGCATAGTACACATGATTCTCCTGGGTGAAGTTATTTACTTGAACTTCACTGTCTTAGGTAATGTTAAATGCCTTTATTTTGTGCACTTTTGTTGTGTTTCTAATGCAATGTGAATAAGCCATATTTCATTACTGATCACAAACAGTCTTAAAAACTTATGCCATTCGACAAAATATCTCTCGATTGACTTTACACAACTCAGTCAGCATTTTTGGCACCCAACGTGGGCACAACCTCCGATACTGCTCCAATGTACACTAGGTCATCATTAATGACGGAGAATTTGCTATCTCTAAATGCTCTAACCCATTTTCTTACCATGCGAATAATCAAAGAGTTTTCTGCGTACCCTCCATTAATTCAATGGTCTAGAGCATTTTAACGCGCGTGAGAACTTCCGTAATAGCGTCTATTGCTAGCGAAAAGACGAAGATACTTTGCACGGATGCGCAAAAGAGCAACTGCAGCGCTGCAGCGGCCATATTTCAAAACTACGTAAAAAACAGCAAGTCACATACATATATGTATCTGGGTGTTGTCTATCTTACAAAATATGATTTACGTACTCATAGTCTGTGCAAAAATATAATTATGATATTATTAATACGACTTAAACTTTGATACATGTATTTTTTTTGTCTAACTTAGTAACTCCTATATTCCTTCATGTTTATATTGTGCGTCTTTTAAGATACAGCTCTTCCGCAAATTATCAATAAGAGAACCTACAAAAAGAGCTTACTAAATGCAACATTTTAAAAGAAGAGACATAGGCAACCAAATGTACTGCAGTGGACTCTTAATGCTGCCACATTATTAGACTCTGCTGTTTTACGAGCAGGTCACAACTACGGTCTTATTATTGTTCTCCATTTTTACGGATATGCTTGACGGATAGTCGTTACTTTTTAGTATTCTAGTGTTTATTTCCTTCGTAGTGTTTACGAAAATATAATTTATTTTATATATTATCATCCAATTTAAAACTACTTGAAAGAGCGCTTGTAATATTTTATTTATGATAGAAATAAAATTGATAACGTGTAAAAACTACAACAACGCAATAAAGTAACATCAATACAACGAGATGAACGGAATATGCAGTGCATTTACTTAGAAACAAAACCAATGACTTTTACTTATGCAAGCCATTTAGCAGTGTGCTAATACTCAAAAACAAAATTCCTACATAGATTTTCATTTGCATATTGACAAATAAAATTAAAGAAGTTAGGATATTGTATATAATTACAGCTAAGAAATAGAAAAACAATTATAATGTTATAATAAATGCTGTAAACGTTATATAATACAGTATAGCGCCCGGGCGTATATAAAAGTCAACTGTCAAATATTGGCTTGGTGGCTTTCTAGTCAGAAATGTTGGGAACATTTAACCATTGTCAACGTATTATTTATAACTCGTTACCTCAGAGATCACGTGGGTGTGATTTCTAAGTAAATGCACGATACAATTATACAGAATTCGCTTTCTTCTCTGAAATTGGGCATTACCATTTATCCCCCTCTCAGCATCACGATCACGCCGCTAGATGGTGGGTTTATAATATTGAGGGTGATAGTTTGGTATGGCATATGCAACAGGCGCACATAAGTGAAAGATAACATTTTAACAAACAATAATATAAGTGTAACGAGTAAGTGTTTCCATGTGATTCTTTAACATTACGTAATCGAGTCACTGGATACATGAAATCCATTAGGGTTACATTAATAATTTGACAAATATTATTCACCCAATACCAACCGCCCAATTGTGCATATAACTTTACATTACCTTGTCCGCTTTCGGTTCGATGTAATTAAACCAGTTTTCCTAAAATATTTTCTTCAAAGTAGTTTTTTATTTAAAAAAAAAAGAATAATAACACACGAAAAAAGTTAACAACCTGTATGCACAACGATGCATTTTTCTTCTTGATTATTTGTATATATTAATTACATTAAACATGTATCTAAGCACGCATCATACACTTGTTTTGCTTATTTATTTAACTTATAAAATTAGCTTTTATAGCTTTAAAACTTGTTATTACCTCTAATTACTACTAATTACAATAATTACGTATCATTTCCATTCTTTAACGTTATTATGTAATCTGTAAACTTAATCTTATACAACTGTGTTATTTTTTATGTTTATAACACAAACGTCACAATTCTAAAGAAAATGGCCAATACTATCTTCTTTATTAAAAAAGTGAACTTACCAAGAGAAGCAATATGTAAAGCTGTATTTCCTTTTTTGGTTGCTGCATCTACGATCGCGCCTCTGCTCAACAGCTCCTTGGCTACGTCCACGTGACCGTCCTTAGCGGCCAAGTGTAAAGCGTTCAATCCATTCTGTAATTTAAAAGAACTAAACTCGTTTCTATTTTCGACCAACATAGACGTGCAGTTTGAAAAATCGCATCTGCGGTGCTAATTGTGCTAATTGACAAAACGTGTAATATAAAGTAAAGTAGGTAACTCACCGAATTGGACGTATTGATGTCTCTTACGGTGCCAGAGTCTAAGTACTCCTGAATTTTGTCCAACTGACCGGCCCGAGCAGCTCGCAAAAATGCAGTATTTGGATCAGTCTGAAAAAATAATTTATTTTAATTATTTAAAATTAAAACATCATTTGTTAATGCTTCTTATTTAAGAGACTAATATTTGAAACACCGAGCGAAAATCAAAACGACACAAATAAATGATTTATTTATCATTACGATTGTAACTAACAGACAAGGTAAAAGAGAAAACGAAGCAGACAATATGTGTATCTGCGTCATTTGTAGCTATTCTTCAGAGTAAACATCTTTCATGAAAAGGAAATATTATAGTGGCCTAAAAAGCTTCTATCTCTAGTAAGAAACTGATACATTAAACGGCATACGTGTAGTGATAGTATTGACTTAGACCTGGTTACGCGGAAAATCCAGGTTGAAACATGTTGCTGATGCTCACTTAGAAAACGATAGAGTTGTTGTTTTACTCTCAATGGTTGATACGCTTTAGGGAGAGAAGGAGCAGGCACTTACTATATAAGGGATGATAGTTTAACTGAAAAATACAGCATAAAACCGTGTGGATCAATGCGTTTTCAATAATCGAAAGATATCAAAAAATTTGTTTAGATTTTAATTTAATTTTTCTTAAAGACAGAATCATTTGTATAAAAATAATCCATAAATTGGATCTGGAGAAAGGCATTTCGCCTTTTCTATGTTGTGGAGAGAACCAAAGAACCTTATTGACGATTCCTATTTTTGCCTTAAGAAGATCTCAGGACTCAACTGCCGTAAAAGAAGAAAGCATTACTTCATGAAGACAGTGTCAGTTCAAAACTTTCGCCATATAACGATCGTCACTAAATTCCTCAACCTCCAATTGACAAAGAAGAAGAGAAACGTCAACCTGTAACTGATAGTAATAATAGTAGTTCTGGAAGTATTATATACTTAACAGATCCTGATTTTATTGTATCTGCATTACGAGAATCATATTTAACTACTAAGTTTGAATTAAATGATTTGGGGTGGAATTTCACCCAATTAAAATCACAAGCAGAACTTCTTGGGTCGGGAACTCTTACCGAAAGAAACATAGATTAGTATTTTTTGCAACATGCATGATAATTTTGTTGATTTCTATAGCATGGACAGTAATTTGATATAAAGTATAAGAACTGTTCCTGGAATATTTGGAAGGATCTTTCTGTTATTGCACTCATTTTGGGCATGCAATCAGATTACAGCAAACACTATTGCTTTTTATATTTTTATCAGACATGACAAGAAAACTCATTACATTAAGCAGAGGTGGCCACTACCAGAGGTCTTAAAACCAAGAAAAGACAAAGTACGAAATCAGCTCTTCATGGAAAAAGAACAGATCATAGAAACTTTGTTATTAAGGCATTGAACCGCGAAGGTGACAGTTTTCAATATCAATATTAGACCTCGAAAGCACACCGGTCCGGGTGTCCATAGTATAAGTTTTATTTTGTTGTTTCGTGGGAAACAACAAAATAAAAAAAATACAAAACATTAGTAATGGGCATAATTCAGGCATTTCACGCTCCTGGCTACAATGCATTCCTCAAAGTGCATATTTTCAATTATCATTTAGACTTTTGTCCGAAAATATTGCGACGTTAGTGATGAGCACGGTGAATGCTTCCTTCAAAACATTTTGGGAATCTTATTAGTTTAGCAGATTATTGTAGGATGTTAAGAAGATAAAATGCGTTGGCCTGTGTTAAAGTTCATGCCAACTTACATATTTAGCCTTCGATCAATAAGAATATTTGATCAATCAAAAACTTTACTAGAAAAAAATTAAATCTATTAGCAAGGTTAAACAGATATATCGCCTAGTTTTTCCAAAAGGTTACTGTTGAGAAAAGATTTAAAATTTTAATTTCTCAAGCTAATTAGCATTAAGATATCATGACTGCACGCTACAGAAATCATATGTTACTACGTGAATATGTTAGTATATTGGGTCTATAAATTGTTGAAAAAGTCAATTATCTACTAAGGTAGTCTTCATGTAAATTATTTCTTAAAATAGTCTTCAATTTATTATTGGTTTAAGAGAGAGCTGCCCATTAAAGAGAGAATTGGGATTATACTAAACTCTGTCTTCTTTTTATAAAACATGAGATTTTATCCGAACAAAAATTCGGTTTACTCAATATCTACGATTTACGCCGTAATAAATTTACAAGATTTTTTCTTCTAAATTCTATGTAGGATCCAATAAATACTTGTAACCATTTTTGCTCCATGAACGTTTTTAAATCCAGTTACAACAGAATTCAAAAACTTCGCTTATTTTATCCTTTATTCGCTTATCTAAAATAAAGTAATACTGTTAAAATGATACTTCTGCATAAATTTTCTAATGCACATTTATGTTATTCTTATCATATATCAATACGTAAAACAACAGTGTATTTAATTTTATTGTTAAAAAGATAATTCAGGACGAATGCAATATATATGCTCTTATATACACAACAGTTAATACAATAGACGTTCCATTAATTACATTTTCAAAATTGTCTCTGTCTTTAAAATACCGATAAACACAATAAAGTTAGATTAATATCTGATACTCTTAGAAATGAGTGACTAAATTTCGTACTGTTAGTACATACTAAAAATTTTGAAGCCAATAACAATAGCATAAGTTTTACGTCCAAACTGACCATTACATAAATGAATGTTTTTGGACCTTAGTAGCAGTACAGAGCGCTAACGTCTCTTTTACTTCATATTACCTATGCTAAAAATACCGACAGACATAACGGAACATCCTTCAGAATAACTGATGTTCATAAGTTGATGTATTCTTCACAAAGCCGCGTATAGATATTTCTCTCATTTTAATCCCCTCCCCCAGCCTTTTCCAAACTCAAAATTGTTTTCATAGCAAAATACCAGCAAATATGAATTGGAGATGCTCTAATTTGTTCCCACATTTTATCGTAGTTCTTGGATGTAGTATTATCTACTAATCAAAACACCGCAACTATGTAGCCAAAAAGAATAAACCTTAGAACCTACTTTCTTACTCTAAAGCTAAGCTCAAGTCTTTTACCTTTATTATTGCTCAAGATTAATTCCCTACTGTGGAATTTGTCGATAATTACGTCTCTACTGATTTGGCAAAAAAAGATGTAGATAGATAAGTCTTATTTTATATTGTGTTTAGATTTGTGAAGTTATGGTAACTACAACACAATCTTCTCAAAATAGAGATTCAGCCAAACCGCGAATGATACGACATTTGGGCAAAGATAATCTTAGGAAGTCATCAACAAGGACTTTGAAAAATTACCTATCCAGTTATACATCCGCTTCAATAAATCATGAGCAATAAGAATATGGAAAGTCCTATTGCCTTTAAGTACGTCGTACAACATTCCGTCTTCGCTATGTTGGTAATCCTCTCAAGTCGTCAGCCGGTCAACGATCTTGATCAAGGTCAAGGCAATATCCAACTAGGCGCACTGCGACGGCTGCTAGACATAGCCACTCCTCACTCAGCATGGTCTTTCATATTGAGGCCAGCGCTGTACTTTCAAGAAGAAAGTGTTTCATTGTCTCGCCTATATATAATAGGCACTTCTCTAGCGCATGGTCCCTACAACTACGCGAATGTCCTTTCTGGACAATTTCTGGTGCCTTAGTGCCATTCGCTTACTTGGGTAAGTTAATGTAACAGAAATTAATGTCATCCTATCGCAGCCACATGCAGTCGGATAAAAAGTCTGTCTTGTAAAGATTAACGTTGCAAATCTTCAGCAATATTACGCTGATCTTAATTTCAGAGATCAAGAGACGCCATGACAATATAATAGATTATTGCAGATCGATTTAAAATTAATATCATAATCATTAAACTTATGGTCTGCTATATGGCCTGCCTGAAAGATGGAGAGATCCTATTCTAAGAACCTTGATTGTTTCAACTACTCTGGGTATGTCCCTACCCCAGTCCTCTTTCCGGGGGTCTTTCCGTGGAAGAACAAAAAAGCATGAGATGTCCTCGTCACGGTCAACTCTATATGTTACAAATCTATAGAATTTGTCAGGGGTATAAAGCGGTAAAGTGTTGTCTGGTCCACGCTTCAGAATCAACAACCTCTGACAAACATAATCTTCTACCTCATCTCTTTTACAGCCACTGGATATTAATCTAGTTATAGTAGCCAACGTCACCTTTTGCAAAAATAAATTCTATCACCGCAAATGTAACAAACCTTAGCATTCTATGTTATAAAATTTCCAACTTTTATGAACGGTCTTCAAGAATTTTAAACAGGCAAACATGGCATTGGAATGAACTGCCTATATAATAATTTGGCGCTGGTAGAACATGTGTGAACTGTGTAGTTAATATGCGGTCTCCGTTGGTAAATATTCACCTCCGGGTACCGATTACTACCGATAATTCTCCCAGAGGACAAGTACAGCTAGCGAATTAAGTACCCGGACGAACAAGAGTAACAATATCAATTCTGATTGCCGCTACCCCTCTACCACTAGAGATGCAATTGAAGTGAGTTTGAGGACCCTAAACGATTTTCGGGACTTGCTTCTTTAACTTACGATGGTGCAAATGTACTCGTATTCAGACTTTTCAAATAGGAGGTATACCTTTATAATTTTTGCAAAACGGATTTTTTTCTGATAAATAGTTTTTGCAATATAAAAATTCTTTCCCAAAATGCCGATTTCCTAACAGACTGAGAGTTATTCTTGTAATATATCTATTTTACACCTCCAACGTTAGGATAAACCAAATGACATCTGATATATATTTTTAAGAGATTTTTGGTCTATTGAAGCAATATTATTAAAAAGTTAAAGACTGAAAATGAAAAACATCTTAAGGGAACCCAACTATAATTACAAGATTGTATTATAGCTCCACACTATTATTAACTATATAAAATGTGTACCACCACTCTATTGATCATTTCCATAAATATTTTCTGTAGTTTTTTCTGAGAAATCTTTCGGTTTTACCAAAAGTATTTTCTAGGGATTAACGCATGACTAAAAAAGATTACAACAAACGGAAGAATTTTAACAATACGTGTGTAAAGAAAGACACAAATATCTTTATTCTTTTATACCGCCAACTAAATGCACAGTAGAGAAATTTTCAGTGATAAAAAAATATATATTATGAATAATGTGGAATGTAGGAAACGATTACTTGACATACAACAGAGAAGACATATGTTCGCGTTAAATCTGCTGTCATTACATGCATTTAATTTATGTAATGCGAGTTTTATTACGTCTATCTTCAGTTCCCATTGCTGTTGATGCAATAATGAAAACAACGGTTAAAGTAGTTTAGCACTTCCTACACCCTCGTCAAACGTCATGTCACTACTATTTATAAAAATTACTCTTGTAATTGACATAATTGATGTAAATAATCTGTCACAGTATCTGCAGTCCCTGACCCCGTACACGACAAATTTCTCTGAGATTAAGCGCACGGCCTTAACCGCTCGCAAGAATGCTTGATTGACTTTAATAGCGTATTATCACGCTATATGATCGGCACGTCAATGACAATGATACCCTGCAGGTTAAGTACGCTTTTTATCCAATAGACTTTTTGCGATTCACGTGGGCCCCTTATATTGCAATTTAGTACTAACAGGAAATATATAGCAATTTGAAAAACTTTTTCGCATACGGAGCCTGTTCAGATAATAAACTAAATGCGCGAACTGAAAGATAAGTGCCGCGTAACCATACACTTCCGGATTATTGACATCTTATCTAGTTCTCGTGTTATTGTTATTTGAGTGAAAAATTTGAACAAAAAATCAAGATTCTGGTGCGTTCAAACCGTTGTTTAACTATCGGTGAATTTGTATAAGAGGTTAGCAATAACATCTCAATAGCGTCACGCCATGACATTTTGACCGACAAACTGAGCACATATCGAGTTGCGGCAAAGTTTGTTACTCGTTTGATAACCGCACAGCAGAAAAAAAAATCAAGTGGAAGTTTTTCGGCAACTTCTTGAACAAGCCAACGATGACGAAATATTCATACAGGAGATCACAACGGGGAACGAAAACGATTGCGACATTGAAAATATCTCAATTTCTACAGTGGATTACTGAAAGATCTCCAAGTCAGAAAAACATGCCAAATTCAAACCTGTGTTAAAATGATGTTCGCTGTTTTTTGGATCTTAATAGAATTGTGTATTTTCAATTTTTTACCTTAAGGTCAAGCAGGCAACCGCGTGTACTATAAAAAAAAGATCTCATGAAAAGATTCACCAGAAGAGACCAAGGTTATGGCGAGACAATTCATCGCAATGCGCCAACTCCTCTGCTTTATCGATTAGTTAGTTTTGTGCCAAAAATCAAATGACTATCTTTATTGCACACACATGAGTAATTACATGCATTGTAAAGTGTATTCCAAGAACGTCTTGTAGAGATTACTCCAACCAACAATAATATTAAACATATCCATACCTTTATAGTTTTCTATTTATAAAGACAATGGAAGATTGAATGGAAAACGTTGTAAAAATCAATACATTCATACATAATTAAACCAATATAATTAAGCAAATGCGTTTAGTTATACTTAGAGTAATTCAAAAATACTTAAGAAAGATACTCATGTGTACTGTAAAATGGATTACAAAGCAATAACTCCTTTAATTTACCTTTGAAAGTTCACCCTTTTATAATTTCAGGCAAAAAATTATAAATTTTTAGGCTAAAGTAATCTGATGTTAGCTAAGAACTTGGTCTAGTATAAAGGGTTTTAAACTCATTCTTTCGTGTATTATATATTATACTGGATGCTTTGTAATCCATTTTACAGTACACATGAGTATCTTTCTTAAGTATTTTTGAATTACTCTAAGTATAACTAAACGCATTTACTTAATTATATTGGTTTAATTATGTATGAATGTATTGATTTTTACAACGTTTTCCATTCAATCTTGCATTGTCTTTATAAATAGAAAACTATAAAGGTATGGATATGTTTAATATTATTCCCCTGTTGTATGACTAGCCATCCCCTTTTTTTCTTAAACCTTCTTATAAACAACTTTTAATCTTTTCGATAATACAGGTATATTATATCATTTCATCGATAATGATAACAGACATTGTTGGTAATATAACAGATTCCCCACCAAACAAATTAATTGATCTATTCAGGTCACATATATGTTTAATAAATTCATAAATTTTCATTTAATCGGCCATACACTTCACAACGGGAAATATACGAATTTCTGAATGTAAAGCATACTGATAACTTACTGTGCAAAGCCTTATAAAGACCTTGTCTTCCAGAACACCGCAGTTTCTTCTATGAGCAATAACTCCCAGTTAACTGAGTCATCTCAGCGTTAAAATTTTATTTTCATTAGGTCATATCAATTTATTTGGCTATGTGACATCCCAAACAGGCATATTATTATCTTTTGATAGTACAGATACTTGCATTTGATTTACTTTCTTTTTCTATATTGGTGTTTTACCGTATTATTATTATAAATGCAAAAAAATGTTAGTTTCAAATATCCATTTAAATTAATTTTAACTTATTAAACGTATGTACAAATACATATCATCTAATATTGCTTATGAAGAGGTAAGTGAATATCTTAAAAATTTCTATTCGTACTGTAACAAAGGAATCTTTCTGTCATCGTTACGTAATTGTTTCTTAATGACGGAGAACTTGAAATAGTTAGCTCCTAAAGTTGCTTAGGATACTATTGCGGCAACAAAAATACGGACACTTAAACTGGCTTAGTTTAAATCTGGCTTTTGCTTTGTCAGATATTATTGATATACTGCCATTATGCCGCAGAGAAATGTTATTGAGAAAATGCAAATAATTACATTACTTGAGGAGAGATGGTCAATAAGAAGATTGAGTGATATCTTTGGAGTATTCACGATATTAAAAATAAGTTGCAGCATCGAGGAACAGTAGAAGGAAAAATAGGTTCTGGTCGTAAACGTGCATTAAGTCTTGCTCAAAACGAAAATGTTATTGAATTTGTAAGAAATAATCAATTTGATACAGTAGTATATGCACGGTACATAACGCAATTCCTGGGTTGTATCCGTACTGCAACAAATAGAATTAGGAAAAAACTCTGAATTAAGATATCGAGTAGCTGTCAACAATCACTTTCTTCCGTGTATACAGACCACCAAATTCTTGATTCAATGAAACATATGCGTATATGTTTCATTAAATCAAGAAAAGCTTGTAAAACCGGTAGATTTACGACAAATGTATGGACTTGGCCCAATGCACGCGCTCCGGGTGTTTGTTAAAATATTGAGGGAAGATTTAATTATACTTAAACTACAATTTAGTATTCCTACCTTATGCGGAAATTATGTTTCGCGATAAAAAATTCATATTTCAACAAAATAATTGTCCAGTGCATACATCTGCGATTACTAATCAGTGGTTTACGGGTAACAACATAGCACGTTTGCCGTTGTGTTTGAGAAGTCCAGAGCTTTAATCCCATAAAAAATGTGTCAGTATATATCGTTAACAAATGAATCGTAGTAATACCAGGCCTGAAAGTTCGAGGAATTAAAAGATAAAATTGATAAAATTAGGAATGATGTCATTCCAGAATTGATTTATGTCCTTGTCTCTTCTATGCCCAATCGTTAACGAAAAGTATTAGGCAGTAATGGACCTACTACAAAATATTAATATAAAACATTTACATTATTTGTTTTATAAATTATAATATGTTTCCTAACCTGACTCTTGATTATTATTTATTTTATTATTAACAAACGCATTTGACATTTATTTTCTATTTATGTTATTTAAAACATTATGAAAGGCGTTCAAATAAATGTTGCCTCTGGTCATCCATTCCAACAAAACCTTTTGTCGTAACTTGTACTATTATCAGTTGCATTAGTTGTCAATTTGACAGAGCACTTGTCATGTCATTAAAATAGCTTATGCCAAACAAAATTCGCAGTAAAAGTTTCAGTAAAAAGCTAAGACGTAATTATAATTTTAAAGGCTACTTTGAAGTAAAAGATGACTTCCAGTTGACAAATTAAAAATTGTCACGTAATGTACATGACATGTGCCTTGTTTACAATACTCAAAAATAGTCAAAAAGTCTTGTTCGATTTTTTTTAGCCGCAATAGTACATATTGTAATGATATGAAATATTGTCTTTCAGTTATCGATGATTTTTCTACATTTTACTAGGTTACCTGTTTTGGATATTTTCTCATCACTGTTTAGTTCGTGCCCTTATTTTTATTATTGTTGATGCTATTGTTGGAGACAAAGTACCATTAGCACTCCCTCTTTATCGAACTTTATTACAGATATTTAGTCTGGACAGTTTTCTTTCTAAATTTTACGGATACCTAATTTCATTTTTGGAAGGAGATTAATGTGCTATACTCACACATTTTAATCATATTGTAAAAATATGTATGATCTCAAAATCTCAATCATACAATCTTCAAAATTTCTCGTACGTCGAAAGGATGACACGCCTGGCGCCATTTACCTCTAAATAATTTCATTCCCATCAAGAGTATGTTTACAGTGTAGGCTAACATATAGGCAAACATATGTGTAACTATGGATATAAACAAACATCGCGTCAAAGTCACACATATTGAAATCGTCTCTCCTGAGAATAAACAATTATTTTCTCAGACAAAACTTAATTTATGAAAATCTTCAATATTATATTTAGTTATAAAGTGTATCTGCTGATATTATAATAAGTTTTCGTTATAAATTCCGGACACATTTTTTTTAGAAGCCAAAAAGCCGAGAAATTACGTGTGAGTGGGTACGATTACTAAAATTAAAGACTTCGAATCATCATCAATTCTCAAAATTAATTGTATTTTTTGCTCACATTTTATATCGCATCGTATTTAGAATATTTAAAATTAGCTAGATGGAGATTGCCTTAGGTTTTCTGTTACAAAAAGATATTTTGTCAAAAAAGCGGTATATATATATATATTTCATTTGAGAATATATTTATTTTTACAACCTTATATTTGGTTATTTTAATTATAAAACACTTTTTTGAATTTAAAAACAAAAAGAACAATTAAAGAACTCATTTAAAAAATAAAGAGCCTCAGATTTTCCATTACAATATGTATGTATGTATGTAACAAGTTTACACGTCTAGGACCTTTTCATGATTTCCCGCATATAGAATTCACAGGTATAGCAGTAAACTCCACTCACACAAATAAATTAATTATGCGGAACGCAGCGTTTCGGGAGCACGTGGGCTCCCATTGTCAACCGTGTTACCGACTAAAAGTAAAAACTGTATCACACATGCAAATTATTTTCTACGCAGGCTCTAAAATTTCTAACCATATGACTATTTACAATCTACTAGGTGGCCTCATGCCTTTTACGGGGAAGGATGGACCGAAAGCGAACCGTATCATTTAACAGGGTCTATGGTAATAAATCCATCAAACTCGAGTGTGCAATTGGGGGTGGTTCTCTGTTCAATAAGTTTCCGTTCTTTTTCATATATACCGTTTCGTACGCGTCTAATTCTCTATACGAGTTCACGTTTTTAAGTAGTGTCAGATTTTTAAATCAATCTTATGTCCGGATTTTACCATATGCTCTGCTACGCTTGATAGTTCAGGTTTGTCGAAACGATAGTGTCTAATATGTTCTTTGAACCTCGTTTCGATACTCCTTTTGTTTGTCCAATATAAACTTTCTCACAGTCATTGCATGCGATTTGGTATATTCCAGACTTTTTTATCATCTCCGGTTTATCTTTGGGATTCCTAAGAGATTCTTTAAGTTGTTTTTGACACAAAAGACACGTTCATGTTTAGTTGTCGGAAAATTTTACTTAACCCTTTTACTGTTGGGTGAAAAGGAAGAGTTATAAATTTCTTGTTACCGGTGTTTGTTGATGTCAAAGTCGTGGAATTTCTGATGTGTTGTTTGTATTGGACCTTCCTTAAAATACGGTCGACATCCATAGAAGAGAAACCATTGTACCTCGCTACATCTTTGATATATTTTAATTCTTTGTCATACCTGCTCTTGTTTAGCGGAAATCTTAAGTTAAGTAAAATTTTCCGACAACTAAACATGAACGTGTCTTTTGTGTCAAAAAACAACTTAAAGAATCTCTTAGGGAATCCCAAAGATAAACCGGAGATGATAAAAAAGTCTGGAATATACCAAATCGCATGCAATGATTGTGAGAAAGTTTATATTGGACAAACAAAAAGGAGTATCGAAACGAGGTTCAAAGAACATATTAGACACTATCGTTTCGACAAACCTGAACTATCAAGCGTAGCAGAGCATATGGTAAAATCCGGACATAAGATTGATTTAAAAAATCTGACACTACTTAAAAACGTGAACTCGTATAGAGAATTAGACGCGTACGAAACGGTATATATGAAAAGAACGGAAACTTATTGAACAGAGAACCACCCCAATTGCACATTCGAGTTTGATGGATTTATTACCATAGACCCTGTTAAATGATACGGTTCGCTTTCGGTCCATCCTTCCCGTAAAAGGCATGAGGCCACCTAGTAGATTGTAAATAGTCATATGGTTAGAAATTTTAGAGCCTGCGTAGAAAATAATTTGCATGTGTGATACAGTTTTTACTTTTAGTCGGTAACACGGTTGACAATGGGAGCCCACGTGCTCCCGAAACGCTGCGTTCCGCATAATTAATTTATTTGTGTGAGTGGAGTTTACTGCTATACCTGTGAATTGTACATCCACACAGTCCTTGCAATCGTCATTCGCATATAGAATCTCCATCTTTAACCAATTGTTATTTTTCGAAGAAATCCACTTGTATTCTTAGCGTTCGATTTGCTTCTAATAGGAATTTTTATAAACAATAATTTGTATACTTGACACAGATATTTAATACCTGTTGCAGGTGGCACTTCTGACGTTGTAGCATTTGCTACTGTACTATTGGATTAGACGTTAACTATCACAGTATCCTTTGCTTCTACATTTTTTGTACAAAAATTGATTTCATTGAGAGGTAAGGAAAGGTAAATACCTTGCAAGCCACTCTTGCATGCTGTTTTGTGAATAAACTCATCATAAGTTTCATAAGTTTTACGGTTGCAAAAACTATACCATACTACGTCTTGAAGGTATTATTTTATTTCAATGCATTTCAAGCAACGGACTTTATTCGTGTATGAATTCAAAGGCGAAACGAAAATTTGTAAAACTAGTTTCTCGGTTCACGTCACTTTAATATGCGATCTCCTTAATGGCTCTGTAAATACTTTATTGATGGTTGACGAAGTTTTGGCGAAAATGCTAAAAATTATATGTTTATCCGATATCCATAATATAAATTATTTGGAAGTAATTAAAATGAGGATTTAATTTAAATTGCATTTTTATTTGAAGACATTCTATAATGTTGAATTAATTTATTTGTTTAGTAAAAATTATTTAAATTAGGTTATTCTTATTTAAACGAAGGAATTTAATTTGTTCTTTGCGTGTAAATAAAATACTCCAAACGTCTGTTCTGCGTATATTATACAACATAAAACCGCTGAATCACACTCGAGCACCTATTACGTGTTGAAATGCTTACGGTTGTGACTGCATAACTAATTGTAAGCATGTAATAACTGATATGAAACATATTCACGGTTAAAACCTTTTCTAAATTACTATGCAAACAACGTAGCACAATCCGCACGTCTGATTTAAATCATGTAGAGGTTTTCTCGTAGTTCGACCGGTTGAATGTAACTGAAGGTCATATCATAGAATGAAACCAGATGAACACTTATCCAAAAATGCAGCTCCGAACTATCAACTTTTCAGAGGTAACCTATACATATAATCCTCGCATATATACATTTTGCTCTATTTTAAGTAACATCGGAAGGATACCTAAACAAAATGTTGCTAAATACAGCTACTCATAGTATTGGTAGAATCATTCACAAAAAGATAATGTAAGGAGAATAAAAAACGCTAACACACGGACATGTTTCTGCCTACCCGACGTCATCACCGTGGTTTCGAGTAATTTTTCTAGCTCAACACACTGCAATTCCCTCTCGGCTACTGTCACCGTATCTAAATTAAGAGTCAAAATGCTCACTTGGGTTATTTGGACTTAGGCATCCACCTTAGAATCCTTTAACCTGGGTTACTAATAAAACATTTATTCCATGCATTAATTGTTACAATTTTATCTTATTTCACATAAATGCCACGTTTAATAGTTGTTAGTACAATGCAAGAACTATAAAAAATTAGGGCAAGTATAGTATTCCGAGTAAAAACATTTCTTGGTACACATTTCGTCAAATTTCTACGCTTTGGAATAGGTTTTTAAACTGTCATGTAATCTGTTACAAATACCTAGCTAAATCCTCTCATCGTCTAACTTAAATATTCAGCATACAAATCATATGCTCCCATCGGTACCGATTGCTCAAACGTTTATTCTCGACATACATATAGTACATTGAACTCAATAGTACCTAAATAAAAGTAATGATCCCATGTGACTTTCAATTTTTTTAATGTTTTCAATTCGTCGTTTATAACCATTTTTTCTTCTTGATTTTTCACGTCTCCTTTTTCATCTTCGTGTCTAAGCTCCTTCTTAGAACACCCATCCAAACAATTGCTTTGTGAATTTTTATAAAAATCGAAAATCAATGAAAGGAAATATGATAATGTTTTGCTACAACATCGACATTTTCGGCTGGAAAAATACAATATTACATAGGAAATTGTGTTATTCGTGTAGTTTTATGTACTGCTTACAATATTTATTATACATAATTCCGATATAACATTATTAGGGATTCAACTGAAATGGAAAACTGTATATTCATCATAGTGAGAAATTTTCTCACAACATATAGCTGAAGATTTCTATAGTTAATTGCTATTGTCGCAACTATTTGTGACCGTAAGTTATCAAAGCGGCTATTTTAAAAGCAATATTACATGTCATGTTAATTCCTTGCAACTGACAAAAACCCGAAAACGTTACAATATACACAACCAAGGTTAAAGCTCAGTTATACAAATGGCATAAACCTTAGTTTAAGACAAGTATTTGATGTATTTCATGCCATACATCCTAAACATCCCGTTTCCAACCCTACAATAATATCAACAATTGTGACAAAGTTTGATATAATGGATTGTGTTACAACACATGTAAAGAAAAGCGATAGTTGATAGAAAAAAAAATACATTTGGTACAAGAGGACTTACTGAAATAGATCATGAATGCAAATGTTCAACACATAGATTTCTTAAGAAGGAAAAATTCAAACATTTCCACTACCAAAACTAGCTAACGATGACGTATGAGATGCTAAGTGGATACTCTGATCGGAAAAAGATATTAGCAGATGAAACAATCATTTTCATCTATGGAGAACTCATTCCCAAAACTATCGATACTGAAGCAGGCATAATTTACACCTTTTTCATAATATCTGATTGCAGTGGCCTGGGAAATTGAATATTTGTGCTGAATTGATTAATAATCGTTGTGGGCCCATTCTGTATCAATGGAAATCTTAAGGGAAAAAAATCTAGATGTGTACATAAATCTTGACGAAATCTGGTACCAGCTTATAGTACCCAAAATCTTTTGAATGGATTGCTTTAGCTCCAAATTATAGGCCTTAATATGACAATACCGTGGCCATCAAGAATTGAAAGGCATATGTGGTGGAATACAGACGATACATCACAAATGCTATCAATGATTGCTATAATCCATTAGGATTTTACTGCACCTAGAATTAAAAACTTATTGCATTAAAAGTTTTATTTCTAATGACTTTTTTTTAATATTGTAGATTTATTGCGGTACGTGCTTGATTTATTATTACCCATGTGTTATTGTAAATTAGCGACGATAAATTGCATTACTTATTATACCTAAAGATGTTGTATATTATATTTTAAAATAAACATTGATGTCAATTATATTCATGAAAATAAATATCCCTATATTCCCCTATAAAATAAATTCTCTCTATATATGTATATTCGTTTCGTCACCTATAGCTAGCTCATCGACATATCTGTAGATGGTAATCATTTCTATATTTTCGTGTAAATACGAACACGATGGAAAAATGTATCCATGAGGACATAATTATAAGAATATCGTATTTGAACATAAGGTCATTCGATGCTGCCGCATTTAATTTTAAAAATCTGAACAAATCATGTTGCTTGATTTTTTGCAGGAGTAACTATTACAACTACCGATAACCTTGCCTGAAATTTGATGAAAAGCTATAAATCTGCAACAATATATAGTGCACCCTGTTCACTACAACAAACATATATGAAATTATGGGGCAAATATGTATTAGAAGCATCGCCTACCACCAATTTAAAATATCTTGGCGTTTTAATATACATTTACTTAAATTGGCAAGTGACACCCACAATCACTTAAATATAACTTCATTTCACGACCAATGGACAACTTTGTAATGTATGCTTAACTTTTACCAATACATCAAAAATGATAAATCGTGCATATTTGCACTTAATGTTATTTTATGCCAGAAATAGTTGCATCTTTACAACCACATGTAATACTTCATAAGGACATTAATTGCTATACTTCTTTTTATAGTGTAGTGAATTAAGAAAGTTATTTCCGTGTGATATAAATAAAGTAATTTTGTTTTCACAAAAAATTCATAAGACTTAGATTTTGGGCAATCTACGACCTTTTAAGACTTTCGTTTTTCACAATTAAATATTTAGAGGAATTGTATTGCTTTCATCTAGCAATACGGTTTGTGAAAGCAAAACGTAATGTCTTATTTTTTTGGTGTACTTTTCAGAAAGCAACTACAAAAATATTTGAGTATAGTGAGAAAATTTAAATTATCGAAATCTAATATAATCTGCATTTCATCGATATTACACCACCTACAGTAAAACGTCCAACGTGAAAATAATTCTACATACATAGTTATGAAGAAGTTCGCACATAATAAACTTCAAGCCTACGATGTCCTCAGAACGATAGACGTAGTTATTTCACTACCCAAGTATCATCGAAATGTAATTTCTCAATTTCGTTATGAACTTGACGAGATTTCAATGACGTGCAGTAATGTAATCCCCCAGTCATTCCACGATACGTAAGCATACGTCTAGTTTTACAAAGTATTAGCATCTAGCGCATATTTTCCAACATTTTATTGTGGTTACACCGTGTTTCCTAAACAGGTATTTATAAACATTTACGTAAGAAACGCCTACGCAGAAAACCTCCGCATAGACTACTCGTTCTGCATATGTTTGAGTATCTCACCTGTACGCATGTATTTCCATGTATAATATAACTTCATGCATACTGATGTTTGTAGGTCAAAAGTGTGTCAGATTATCTCTATTTACTTACTTAGGTGATAAACAGATATAATTTAGAACGGTTCATTTCAAATTTGTTTATTATCAATACAAATTCTACGGAAAAGGAAATAAGATGTTTGCACCTTCCTACCGCCATTCTTAAAAACTACTGCTCTTCAATACGCATTGTAATATCTCAAGACTTATAACTAGAGATTAATTCATTTTTTTTAGCTACTTATCACATGACATTTTTGTTCGCACTTTTAATACACACTTATCTATTCTTATGCTACCTTTGAAGATATACTGTATACTTGTCAATAACCTTTTTGTTAACGTATTTGGTAATTTTATTTATTTTGAGGTTATTTAAAGGTCTTACTGACTAAAAATTTGCGTCATTTCTAAATCAACAACAGCATTTACATCAAACAAAACGATATTATATAAGTTTTGTTGTTTATACTCTATTAGGACTCCAAGAACCAATACTCTTCTAATTACAATGATTGAATGTATATGTCTGTCTTCAACGGTTCTCGTCTTTCAATTCGCATGGCGATTGAATCCAGCCGACTGCCGAAGACATCACTTACCCATGAAAACATCCGCAACAATAATATGTATAAAAAAAGAAAGGGATTAGTGCCGAAGTCTGTCAGAGAAGCCCCCACAGACGTGTTTCAGGCTACTTGACCTCATTAGAGCGGCGCAGCCAATGAGCATGATGGAACTCACTTTGGAAGTGGAAACACAAATTTATTAATTTATTTAAAGCAAGAAAATTGGTCACCATTTTGTCCCTATCGTCGCACAACACTTCAACGTTGGACATGTTAGAAGGTTAAAAAAAAATACAGATATAGATATTCACCAATATTTGGCATAATAAACGATTTAAATTATTTAACAAAGATAATCTAATACGTGCAGTATCACAGTAAATAATAAAACAGGTCAAGACCATATGAAAAATGGGTAAATATAAACAATTATACGTAAAATTGCGTAAAAGCACAACAATGTTCTTAATGGAAATACAATAGCAGACGTGCGAAAGCAATACCTATTATATATGGGTAACAATGAGTAACAGCTTCAGCATATGGTACAGTTTATATTATATCTAGACATATGCATTTTTTTATATATATCAGTAAAATATTTTTACTAATTTTACTATATTAGTTGAAGAAGACGTCTAGCCGGAACCAGACCTTCAATACACAAGTTTATATAGGATGAGAGAGGAATTATATTTTTCAACATCTCATACGGTTTATATTATTTATTTATAATTACTTTGGGCAACAGAAGTCCATTTTTTCGTTAAAAACTGAATTTAGCCTTACTTATATATAATAATTTCATGCAGACTATACCAAAGTCAAGAAAATTGAAAAAGACCGGCTCAAAGCTATACAAGGTGTTCCATTAAAAAAAAATAAAACACTAGACGCTCAGTGGTGTGAACAAAATGAAGCGCAGACTGTTTTCGCTAACGATTTGTTCACATTAAAGGAAGTGACTGATTTTATGCTTAAAATAATAGGTATTGTTGCATCAATAATTGTTTGCTCAGTTATAATTTTTTAATTTGAGAAAGATAAAAATAAAATCTGAAAATATTGTGTAATTTTTGTGTTTTCAACTGCTTGTATTACAGCTGTTTCTCTTATTTTTTTACGAAAATGGTTATTCATGTTATCCCGAATTTCCATTACCCGGTGTCAAATTATGGAGCATCTACCGAAACCGTTTTTAACGTACGCCTAGCAAAGTAATTTTCCATATAGAAAAAATAGTAATAACTTAAATAATTCAGTCAGTAGCTTTAAAGAGTTGACAGAAAAGATCTCAATTTGTGTTATTCTGAATAACAAAGTTTAATTCAGTATTATCCCCCTCCACTATTCAGTTCTAAAGTGTACTTTTCAGTTCAAAATATAATTCAACTCTTAATCCATCTGTAAAGGACAGGAACAATAGTAACTACCTCTTCCTTGGCTAGAGATAGGAAAGGTAAATAGTCTACGGTCTATGTAATTATGCTTGGACATTAAAATTGACTTATACACACAGTCATATCGGTTTAAAGTTACTTGGTTACCGGTAAGATATTGGAAAAGCGATTAAATCTGAGTGAGTCCATAATCTCTAGGATTTACAAATACTATGGCACATTCAATGTAAAATATTTAGTCGTACAACCAATGTGTGCAAAATCGTACAAGATCATTTTGCGAAATTATATTTGCATTTTGTAATAAAGGTATTCTCTGTGGACAGAGAAATAAACAAACTTTATTAGTTATATACATATTTTTTAATATAAACTGCCATATGAAATACTGCCAGGAAACTGTAGAAATAGTATTGTCCATTCTATTCCGTGCCAATAACAACCATGAAAATTAGTAGTGATTAAATCAAAAATACTAATTTTTTTTTTAATCCTACGGACCTTGCGGTAGCGAACTATCATTCTCTTATTATTGTCTTCCACAGTTTCCTATTCTGGGCCAGTTGTTTGGCTTCAAACCGTCCCATACTTCTTTTTTCTAATGTTCTATACATTTGTTTTTTCCAAGTGTTTCAGGGTTTACCTATTTTATTTTTGCCATCTATTTTGTCTTCTAAAGTCCTCTTTGTTATTCGACCTTCTTCCAGTCTGTGTGTATATCCAAGTCATCCTAGTTGCCTCTCCTCTATGATTATTTCTATTGACTTGATATGAAATACTGCCAGGAAACTATGTAGAAATGGTATTGACCATTCTATTCCGTGCAAATAACAACCATAAAAATTAGTTGTGGTTAATTTAAAAATACTAAATAGCAAATTCAAAACAACTAACAATATTTCGAAATATCAAAATGTAACCATTCGTCTGCTGCCTTGCATTTAGAAGAATTCTAACGCTTACCTACTACGCTAAAATTTAAAAATTAAAAAATGGTGGTTGTCAACATCTACCATTTTTTTTGGTATATGTACTGTAGAACGCTGATAGCCAAAAGATACACATTAAGGTACTACAAATACATACCAATTCTTATGCCACACGTAAGGAACTCATCATAATTCTTAATTTCGTAGTTGGTATTTAGTTTCCAAACAATTACATCAATAAAATGTTAGTTCACATAAACGAACAATGCATGTGAGATTTCACCATTTTACCATTGTTGACGTAACGACTGTTATTGTTCTTAATAATGAAAAATGCAATTAAACGTGGTAGCCTTCCATGCAGGCCTTTTTAAGGACTTGCTTTATACAGACCAAATAAACTTTATAACAATGAATTGATTATACGGCTAGCCTACATTTCTAAGAAAACTGCATGACTTATCACCTTACAAGTGTTTTTATTATTTAAAAACTAGCCGCTTCTTTGCGTATTTACTTTACGGTTTGGCTCACATACACAGCTAGTAACCACAACAATATATGATTTATACATCCCATTTACTTAACACCAACACATTTTCTTGAACAAAAACTACACATATGTACACATAAAATTATATAGTTTAGCGACTCCACTCTCATTATGGTGTTTCTTGGCCATTAAGACAAAATTTGTTAAACAACGTACCAAATGTTATAATAACTTTTTCAATAAATAGCTGCATAATAAACGGAGAATTAACTAGTAGCTGTCTATCAAATGTACATGAAAGGCTTTCTGTCAACTAATAATATTTTTTCTTTGTGACACAGGTATTTTTATTTAAAATTGCACTTATAATAACTATTTCTTTTTTTAAATGTAGAAATAATAAGTTAAAGGTTTCGAGCCAAAATATTAGTACAAATTAACGAAAGGTTATACCGCTTACACCGAAATGTTGACAATAACCTAACACAAATCCCTACGTTAGCTATATTTTCAAATTTATAAATAAAGATAATTTCTGCAAAGACTATTTGCTTTACTCACACATGCAAGTACCTCGCAAACGGGTGGTATTTCAAGTTTCAAAAGCAAAGAAATGAATATCTGAAAAAATGAAGTTGATGATCTGACAATTCTAAAACATAATAATGAAGGCAAATATATCCAGAATATTCTACAGAAAAGTTTAACACAGTAGTGTACAATTTATTTTCAAATTCTTCCGATGTTGTAAAAGGTATAAGCTAAAATCGTAATCACTAAGTTTCCATTTTCTTGAATTCAGTAGGATTTGAAAATAATCGAAATCTTTGTTCACTTATTTATCCGAATTAAATTTTATACCTATAACTCATCATAAACAAGATGACACCTGTATATACTTAAATTAAAAACGTACAGCTATTGTTATGCACGACGTCACACTTTATATTTAAACAGATCGAAAATCAGGCTTAATATGCTACCAAGTAAAGGAAGCGAGCATATGGCCAGATACCTTACAATTGCACTTCCTGTCATTATACCTTACAAACTTCTCCTTTAAATTAGTAAGATACCGTACATCTTAATTAGCGCGGTGTGAATGCAAATTATTAAATACGTTATACCGTCCAAAAAGAATTAGTTTGATTGTTCATGAAGAAAGTGTTTTGAAAGATTGAAATGAAATTAACGTGAAGCACTTTCCGCAATACAATGTGTACACTGCATCCAAAAATATCTCCTTACTATTACTATTCTTGATCAAAATGAAATATATCAAAATGATTTGTCTTTAAATTAAACACAGTTAAAGCAGAAACATTTTGGAGTTTTATAAAAATTGAAAAAAAACGTGATTGTGAATAAAAACTTCTTATACTATATACACATAATATATGTGTATAAGAATAGTAGTAAATCTACAGGCCGTTCCCATGTAACAGAATTACTTGTACATGAATACATATGTAAACTAAACCAATAATGTAGATATATGGTTTTTCAAAAGTTCCTAGTTTGAAGTGGCCGCAAGTTTGATAAATTTCTGGATTCTGCAAAAATGGAAACACTAAATTGCTTGTAAGGAAATGAGGTTTCATTTTTAAGAGCAAATACAACAAAAACTTATTCAATTATTCACTTAAAAATCGTGAGCTGTGTTCACCTAGATTGCCTGTGAGTCTCACGAATAGTAGGCCTACTAAGAAATGCCCTCATATACAATAGTCAACCGGATTCATATCCAATGACCTAGAAGGCCAACTGTTCGGAAAATGTATAACCCATTACACTATCACCAAATGTATTGGTTTGCAGTACCTTTACATTATTGTCTACGTGGGATGGAGAACCATCTTGCATAAAAACAATATTGCCAATGTTGTGTGATTCTGTAGTTAATGCTGGTAGTACAAATCTTTCCAACATTTGAAAATATTACTGCTGATGTATCGTTGCTGTTTTCATTCGCCCATGTTCCATTTGTTGATAGAAATAAGGCCATATTATAAAATTTCTCTTAAAACCGCACTAAACAGTAAATTTAATAAGATGTAATTTTTGCCGAACAACCGTATTTGGATTATTTTCTATCTATATGCTGCAGTTGTGAGTATTACCGCCTCCATATAGTTTAAAATGTGTTTTATCCGTCCAAAAGATGTTATCCAGTCATTCAGTGTTATTCTGTACATATATTTGCAAAAAGAAAGTATAACATTATCACTGGAGGTTTAGTAGCTAAGTGCCTCGTGCGATTGGTTATCAGATGCAGGGTCTAGGTTTAAAACCCCCGGGGCTGTTTCTCGGGGTTTAAGTTTTCTGTAGTTTTTCTCGCTTCATGGTAAATGCTGAAAATGAATATCTTAAGACGGACCACAGGCACAAGCGTAATAATAACTCATGGCGCCCCGATGTCCTCTGTAATTGGCGAAAGCTGTTGAAGGATGTGAAGGCATGGATTATTATTATTATAATTTTCACGAATTTCCAGAATTTCTTGTAAAATTAGAGGTGTGTAGACTACTTTTCCCATTAACTGTCTACTCGATCGCCTTTTATCGCTAATTGTTGTAGTTTCTTAGTAATTTTTGCACGAGCTTACAAAATGATTTTATTGAGTAATATCTGGAAGCCTTGCAATCATTCAATTTTACATTTCATTAGTTTAGGAAATCCAGTACGTAAAATATTTTCTATTGAAAATTTTTCAGATTCTAATACAATATATTTGCATTGTATATTTGTATAAATATTTCGATCTTCTTTCTATTTATATCAAATATATCTGGTTGAGACAACAAGTGTATGATGAATAATGAATGATGATCATACATAGCTATCCGATAGTGTGGTGCTACTAAATAATGATTTTCCTTTACAGTATGCACTTTTTAATGCACTATGTACAAAAGCGAAAAATATAAAATATTTGTAAAAATTCAAAGTATTGAAGCGGTGACAATATTTTTGCTAGTGTATTAAGATGTAAATAAAAATAAAAATGTGTAACGTTTCAAAAACTAAAAAATGTTACTTTTTGTAAATACCACGAAAATAAAACATAGTAAATAAATAATGTGTATACCTTAATATGACATTACGGTATTATTTTTCGGAAATTTTATGGAGTTAAATATATGTGTATATTAAAAACAACAAATCAATAGACGTATCTTCTTCACACATTGAATTAGACTTGATAAAGGAGTATTCGGTTTCGTCATGTTAGGATATTGGAAATCAATCCACCGATGGACTGCAAACTTAGCGTGTTATCGAGAGAATTACCTTATCTCCTCCGATGTACGATAAAAAGGCAGTTAGCCGTCCAAGCGTTATAAAAGGTTTCACATCAACTGAGATTTATGGAAACCACAGATAGACCTTTCGTCAAAGGATTGGATTTTTCTCATGCGCCATCTACATATCGAATGTATGTAAAAAAAATTATCTCGAGTTTGGAAATAATGTGATAGATGTATTGCACATAATTTTATTGCCAGTTTCAAATTCACAGAATCGAATCATTTAATTACATAAGTAAGGTAGTTTGTGTAAATGAAATGTGATTTTATTTTAATTTCGTTGTAAGTATTTAAATCTGGTTCACGATAAAATTATAGTTAGCATCCATCATTTAGAAACTACAATTACATGTGCAAGAAAATAAAGATATGTAAGAAGTGTATGTATTGAAGGTATTGATTACATATATTGCTAAATTACATTTATTTATTTTATAAAGATATTTTAGGTAAATAAAATTACTGTGTTAAAGTAAAGAATGTAGACGTATTATATTTACAGTGTCTGGATAAATTTAAATAGAACATCTTGTACAAGGTATGTCCAAGGTGTATCTCGGCGGTACAAACTGCATTAACGCCATATGTATGACTAGTCACACTCACGCTAGTAGTAATTAGGTCCAAAACCTTGTTTTATTGATGACGCTATTTAGCTCCCAGGAAAAGGAAAATGGCGAGTACTCGAAGTGTGAAACACATGGATTTATCAGATTTTTGCAAACGTTTTTGTTTTATGCCGAAAAGAAGTCAACGTTTGGTATTAAAAATTTGAAGATCGACGGACGGGTTGAATTATAATGGCAACTGCACAACTGTCGAACGTTTTATTAGGAAAGATCCTCGGATTAGAGTTCGGAAAATTGCTAAAATAACTAGCATTGCTAAGAGTTGTGTTCATGCAATCATATGCGAACTAAACTTCCGCAAAGTTTCGGCTCGTTAGATACCAAAAATCCTTTCCAATTGAACGAGTGCGTCTCTTCAATATCTGTCCCGATAGTGTCAGGAAACGAAATCTTCCATTGAGGTAATATTACCAGAGATGAAGCCTGGCTTTATGAATTGCCCAAATAGCGTTCTATGATGTGCAAACGTCCCCATTTACGAAAAAATTGAAAACCCGTCCATTTGTCCGTGAAGCCATAGCTACCGTGTTTTAGAGTAATGAAGCCTGAGTGAATTCCTCGAACCACACACCATTAACAGTGGAAGATACTGCGAAACTCTCCAGAAATTGCTTACAGACATTAGAAGGAAAAGGCCCGCATAATTACACGAAAGAATTCAACTCTTGCAACACCACATGTCAAATTAAACCACACTGTGATTGGCACAGTGAAATTGGGACGTTCTCTAACAACTTCTGTGTAATCGAGACTTAGCCTCCTCAGATATTCGTTTATTCGGAGCTTTAAAAAAATGTTTGGCGGAAAAACGCTTTGCGCATCAACAGGAATCCCACGACACCGTTGCGGACTACTTAGAGCAAGTTAGCAAGCAACATTGTCGCGAAGAGATGTTCAAATTAGGATCATACTGGAATAAATACCCCAACGTTTACGGAGATTACTTGGGGAAATAAAGAAAAGAGTAGTTTTTTTGTAGAAAGTATTAAATTTTTTTCTTATTTATAGAATTTAGTGTACCTCTAACAACGGACGTCCCTCATACATTACTCCGGTTTTAAGTGCTTCTTAACTATTTTTTCATTTCCTAATTAATTACAATATATATCATTTCCACACTGTTAAGGAAAGGAACTGTAAATGTTGCACATGCTCTAGATAACTGCAAAAAAGGAAATAATAAAATACAAAAGCCATTTGTAACATCATGTTGTTAATGTTTATAGTCCATTAACTCTAAGAAGAAGGAGAAATAATGTAATTATGTGATCACATATAAAGTGTTCCAAGAGAAAACAGAAATAAATATATCCATTAAAATGCAGTGAAGCTAATAATAGTAGGCAATTTTCTGAATTTTATATTTAACTAATTGTTAATAGTTGCAGACTTTAGAACTTTTATAGAAAAGACGTATTTCTTCTACATACATATATACTACTTGAATGATGTGTGAGAAGGAAAAAATAAAAGCGATACTCATGCTTATTTGATTACGTATATAAGCAAACCTGTAACGAAGATTATTATAATTTATCATCTACTTAATGATACGATTTTAACATGTCATTTCAAATTAATTATCTATAAATTGTAGACGTATTTGGAGCATACGATCAGGAAAAGTACACAATTAGTAAATAAGTAGGCACAATAACTGAGCTGGTATGCTCTTGAGCACATCGATGTTAGTCGTTGCCACCGAGCCAAGAACTATTAGCATTTAAATTAAATATCTAGATCTTTATGCTTGCAAATAAAGACATTACTATACAAATACAGTTAGAATATACACAGCCTTGCAAAAGTCTTACACACGTTCTGAAGCTTCAAATCTATGCGTATTATGATTCTTACTTTTATCCAAAATCTAATATTTCAACAAAAATAAAGTTGTGATAAGTTTATATCCACAACTTCATTTAACTAAAAATAAATTGATAAAAGTATTGACTTTTACTAAAAAGAAACATATTAATTGGTTCTTTCTTTGAATAAGTCGGATTGCCTCAGTTGATTGAGTCAGTATTCGATCAACAACCGAGCAAGTTCAAAAAGAAGGTAGCTGCGATACCACTGAAACGTCAACAACTATCCAGGACAGTTAACAGACGGACAGGAAACAACACATACATATATATCTATATATTATCTTCTCCGATAATCCCTGGAAGTGGAGCTATCAATAAAATAAATCCTTCTCGTATAAATGGCACCTGCTCTTGCTTATAGAGTCAAAATTGAATCAGCTCCACTTTTCATAACTATTGCTCCCCAAAACGTGATACTGTCACCCTGGAGAGGGACCACTTCTTGAGGAATATTGATGCTGTACTGCATTTCAATTGATCACACGTCAATATAACTTTACTAAATCGAACCGGAGACGAGCTAAAATCTTCTGCATCTAGCAGTAGCTTTTTGTGAACAACTCCTTATAGTATCGTTAATGCCTGTTTGCAGTAATGCTAACGCATAAATTGGAATTTAGCGAAATAATGGTACAATCTAGCGACCTTCGCGAAAATGACCTTGCGTGTATAAAACTATATAATTTCCGTACTGTTGAATTGGAAATTGCTGGAAAACACTGAACCACATTGTTTTGGAAGTAAGTAAAACATTGTTAAATTTTGAATATTTTTTCAAAACGCAATAACTTACTCTCCAAAAATATTTAGCCAAACAACCTTAACTTCTTTAAATTCTTTTACTCTTTTTCCCGAAAAAAAGAGGTGTAGGCAACAATATTTTAATGAACCAGAAAAGGGCGATAAAAAGAATATTCAAGATTGTATCTATTACTATTCTCACATCACATCTCATCCATAACTTTTGCATATGTTCTACAGGCCATTTTAAAGATAATCGATCAAAACTAAAAGCACCAGGTTTGATAAGCAAAACTAAAATAAATTTACAATTTTATGATGATCTTAGAATATATAATAGCAAAAACATCAGAAAAATTCTAAAATAAGCATTTTCCTATTTTCTAGCATTAAGAAAAAATGTTAATGTTAACCTTATTAGATAAGTAGCGCTCTAATAGTTCCAAACTTTAGAGAGGGCAACCAACCTTGCACTTTTACATAAGTATGTACAAAAGCCGAGCAAAAAGTACCCCAATTACTTTAGATTATTTGTTATATAAATATATAAAATAAATCTTCACAAACAGCTCATTTCTTCAAAATAATCTACCCTTATCTGTTGCTTTGCTACCTTTTTCCGTTCGTATCTTTGTAAGGTACTTTTTCTCCTTTGATAAAATTCGCTCGAGTAAATCATACAGAAAAACTAATCATTCTTGTAGTTTAATGCATTATTTTTAAATTTCTACTTTTTCGTTTTTGTAGGTTTTAAAAACATGAATATATCGTATGACAAAATGAGTAACAAGCAATATTAAAATTCGTTAACACATACGAGGATTATTCAATGAAGATGTATATTGGACTGCACAGCTAAGACTTCAACACGATCATAACGGAATTCGGCGGTTTATGTTGATTATTTATTTTAATTATTTATTAGTATCAATCTGTCAAACATATTCGCTGTTTGCTTTTTTAGGCACTGTGATTAAATTGCGAAATTGCATTTCAGGTAAAAGATTAGTTTAATGGTGCTGTTACTTTTACTCACTGAGACGTGACAACTAATCGAAATGTAATATAGTAATAAAAGCAATATATGGTGACTATAGTTATAGTATGTTATAGCGTTCATTTTCAGCAGAAAATCGCATATAAATGTAACCAATTCTCAATAGTTAGCGAGATATAGCCAAACAAATATATTACTTTACTGGTTAATGTTCCATGTAGTTCCAAAATTTCGCTGGCAAACCGAGCACACTTCCCCATTCTTGTGAAAATATTGTATACTGTGCTTTACATTTGTCCTGACTTTACTTTGTTGATATAGTATTGGCCAAGATGCGAAAAATAAATTCATCACCTGTGTTTATTTTCTCCGTAAGATTCGGATAGTTATGAATCACTTTCTGATATCTAGAACAACTTTATCATTTTTGACCAACGAACAATACCATCAATGTTGCTTTGATACTTATAGAGTTATTGACGACAGGTTAAAAATATTTTTATTTAAAATATAGCATAACGTCTACAAACGGTATGAAGAACGAACGACCCAAGCTAGAAGCTTGTCGAACACCAGATCTCGAAATAAGCTTATATGATCAAAACGGTTACAGAAAACTATATTTTCTCTTCCAACACCAATAGCGCAAGTATTCTATGATCAACACCGTGAATGGTAGGTTCCAACAATATATGTATTTGTGTACTGCGAAAAGGAAGCAGAGCATGCTGAAAAGGTGAAATACATTCTTCACATTTTCGTAAATACAAGTGTGAAGATTTTCTTCAAAAATGTTTACAAAATTAAACAATATTACTATAGGACAATAATTAACTATTTAATTTTTACGACCCCATTTGTCCACATGAACAATTCCAGCATGCTTTCATAGCTTAGGGGAAATATTTGATGGGGAAGATAAATTCATAGCTTTTTTAAGAGGAATATTTCGCGTATATCTTCTAAGAAGAAGAAATTTAAATCAGCACCAGAAAGAATATCTTGAAAGAACACATTAAAGATTCCCCAGATGTTAATTTAATTGTAAAAGCTACCAAATCTAAACCATAACTTGGTAGGTGTTGTGTTTACAATAAATAAATACTTAATTCAAGTTTGTTGGACTGTGTATTGTGTTACTTACAAGTAGTTCGGTACAAGTACAGTTGTTGTCTAAAATTTTGTACAATCATGAGTATAGTCACGGAAAGAATAATAATTGCGTAAATATAGTTGGGTATAGTACAAACAGTAGGGTCTGAGATGGACTAAACTATAATCAGTACTTACATAAATGTTGTAAATAGACGCAAGCAAGGCGTAAGATATGTAGGTTTGAAAATTCATAATAGTAAAAATATTGCCGCTGTTTTCGTTCCTTCCAAGGATGATTAATTTGAGTTCATTTCTTATACCGTGGATAAACGGAGGTAAAAATGATTAAAACCTTTACTGACTTGACTAAATACTATAACGAGTGACGTAAAATTCTGTCACTGCGGCATAAACATCAGAATAGGTCTGAGAAAATCCATAGTTAATATAAAATCAGGCTATCTGGCAAGTTTCCCAAAATTAGATTTGACAAAATTCTAGCCCCTGTCGTTGTAAAGCAAAGATATAGTTGGAGTTGATGCAGAAAAGCATCAACTCCAACTATGCATATTATTTGCAAAGTTGTACACTGTTGTAACACTCTGTACATAAATTGATACTCCGAAGTGCTTCTAATATGCACAGAACATTTCAATGAATTACGAAGTTTTTAGAAAGAATTATAAATTTCGCTATCGTTTTCCTTTTTGTATCATCATATACATTTTTATGATGTCAGTAATTAGTACCCCTTACTCATACACGTCGCTATTTTAGTTCAAGGTTACTAAATTATTTACAACGTAAATTACTGCACACGAACGAAACCAACAATTACAATGTTCCCTTGCTTTCTCATAATTAGCAGGCTTTTCGTATTTTCGTTGACTGCACTTAAGATTTATCAAATCGGAAATATAGCCGTAGGAGATTCGATTAAAATGACCATAAGTAGCTGGATTAGTTCCATAGAGCAAGGCTACAAAAAAACGATGATATAATCTTTGTCAAGGACAACTTGATTTTAACGGCTGACTCAAATGCACGATATATACCGAATTACGTCATACAGATCTTAACCGTGTCGAAGAATAATTTCGAAATTCCGCGGCATGCTATCTAGTACAGACGAAATGTAGCGGATGCCTCTCAATCTCCGGGGAGGAATTTTACCGGAGCAAAGAGTTTGGCAAGCGATTGTTAGTATAAACAATTTACTTTAATTGATACTACATTTAGAATTAAAAAGGGACTCGTTAACTTTGATGAAACCATTAATCAGGTTAACGTTTTCGCAAGATATATTAGGAACACATACAAGACAATGCTCTCTTCTTCAGCTAACGTTAGATAAGCGATAAAACGATAACTCAAATAAGCAATTGCGAAATTCAAATTAATGTATTATAAAAATGTCTAGTAAATACGTATTTTGAGAGTTTTATTTTGTACCCTTTATCATTCAAAACAATACACATTCTACTACTATTTACTAACACAAATAAGTTCCTGGTACAAGTACTAGAGAAAATTAAATTCTACAATAGGATTTATAATAAATCTAAATACAAAAAAAAGATAAAACATTGAAAGTTCGTTATTTTATTTTGTAATTTAGATATCATTTAAAGAAATAGTAAAATACTTTTAGGACGGACGAATTTTAAGGTCTACTCTCTCTCTTAATTATCTTTAAGTCAGTTAAAAGAATTTTAGTGTAATACAAACCTCCGTCCAAAATAAAAGGTAACATTTCTGAAATAACAACTATTACCGTACTACCTAATCTCTTGTCCACCGCCAGGTCAATGTTGATTACTCACTACATATTGATGTATTAAGTCCCGTACCTGAAATAAAAGAAATACCAGTTAGAACAAACTTTAACCAATAATAATTTTAGATAATTAAAGATACTACAATCTTTCTTAGAACTTAAAATGATGGAAATGCATCGGACTTAAACATTTGTGAACTCAAAACCAAATTTAAGGCAGGTTATATATTTTTACTCATGCTTTTCTAGAATCAGTTTTCGATTTCTCAAGCGCTCTCACAACGAAAGACGCGCACTTCTCTTACCCGGTTAAAACATCAAAGCCTTCAAGCTCACGCACCTCTTTTTTATACAAAAATCAATGAAAGGGTCCTTAATGATATTGTAAATTAACATCACATACGCTACATTAACCCATCGTTGTTCTGTTAAGTAATTTTGCCTTTATTTATTTAAGTGGTTGAAGGGATTTTTTAAGTGTTTGTAGCTTGAAGTAAGTGAGTTATCAAAGCCTCTTCAATTCAATCAATTAGCCTGTCTAATCATTCTCTTTTGTTAATGGTTATTCGGAGGACGATGAAATCTAATTCAGTATTAATGTGTTAAGTGTTTTCAAACGGCAAACAAATGTATTTTATCATTTAACGCTTTCTCAATTCGGAGTACAACTTTTAGAATTTTTAATGTAAAAATTGTATCTGTTGTATCCTATCTGACATATTCAAACTGAGAATCTAAGATGAACTCTGCAAAAAATGCTTCTGTTAGACTTTTAACTTTTAAGTTTACCTGTACCTGATTACTAATTTTGATCAGAACAACACAAGAGACAACCTCAGTCTATCTATCATAAGTAACATCTAATAAACTATTTGTAAATAGCAGAAAAACAAACATTTCAATGAAATTTAAATAGTAATGGTAAAGTGTATGTACTGTAAAACTTCAAAAATATTTTCAAAAACCACTACCGTTACATGTAATTTTATCATTACTACAATTACTATTGCTATTGCCATTTTCTGCACCTTGATACGACAAATATCATCTTTAAGGGAACCATCCTATAGTCAAATTAGCATGAATATTTCCAACAAGTACAGCTCTGAAGACCATAATATGCATTTTTATCATGCTATGTAAATATCAAACAAGGTATATCAAAGTAACACTAGCCAACAAATTTTAATTTTTTGGTTTTGCCATAAAGCGACGTATAGTAACTTTACTAGAAAGCATAGAAACATTTCGTTTGGGTTTTAACGACAAATTTTTCACTTTTACACTTCAACAATTATTTCAAAATTCTTACAGTTAAAAATGTGACGAAATATTGCATTATCTTTTATAAACAATATCCACAGCCTCCCTTTACCAACAGCAATCTGCTAACATAAGATTCCATATTTTTTGGATGAAAGTCCACACAAGAATGTAGATTACGCATTTAAGGGATATATTGCAGCCAACCAACTGACTAAAATGTTTGAATCATATCAATTACTAGAGTATCATAATTTTCCGCTTTTTTATTTGTTAAAAAAAACTACTAAAAAGTTGTATCTTGAACAACTAGAATGCTTTTTCCCGCGCACTCTAAATTTGCATTAAATTTCAATTTGATGGAATGAAAGGAATGCCGAAATTTTTGGGAAGATGATATAAATCATTTTTTTTTTTAATAGGAAATACTGTGTACAATAAATTTTAATTTGTAGAATTACAACTCGACTGCAATTAGTACTAGAGTTGTTATCTGTTGAAGTTACATACAAATAAAAATTTCGTAAATCAACCCTTAACGCTTCATCGACTTCATTGCAAAGACGTCAATGGGTTATTTAATAACTTAAAAGCTTGCGAATACTATGTGTAATATAAATTGTCAGGCATTAACAATTACATTAGCAACCCTAATACTCCAATAGAAACATATTTGGATTTCAAGCAGTCTAGATATGGACTAATTAAAATTAGCATGCATATAGAACAGTATGGTAGACATATAAAGGTCTCTAAACAAAACACTCGCACAGAGGATGTTAGTAATGATGTAAAAATGTCGTGGGCAACAAGTGGAACCAATTACCTAACCCAACTTGAACTTATCACCGTTACCATGATGATGCTGTTGTCGTTGGTGTTTATTATTCGTAACAACAAAGCGTGAAAATATTTCACTTGTACGTGCATAGGCACGTAGCGTTGCGTACACTGCTGATCTGTATTCGTGCGGATAATAATTACGATGTGTGTGTCCATTTTGCACTTGTTTGCTTACTTAAATCGCGCAGGCTTACGTAAATATTTAAAAGCCGGCTTTAATTATTACCGCTGGATAGAGAGAGCGTCTTAACGCATAAAGTACTGATTGTATTTTAAAAGTCAAGGATTTCCAATTATCTACAACTGGTTTCTTATGCTCGCGCTGCCGAAGCGCTAAGTTATTCTTCCCAATTAATTGCAATACTAGTACACTACTCTTAATTTTCTTGTTCAATTATAAAATTGGGTTACTCTTAACACCGTGTCATTATAACGCGCTAATAATTACGCATCTGTTGAACGCACAGTTTTAAGGATAGTTATGGTACGTAAAGATCTAACCCAAAGAATAATAAAATGTTTTTATATAAGATATTCAAGAGTTACTGACATGAACACGCACAAACTAGTTAATACGTAGACATGAGGGGGCTTGCTGATGTGTGAAGTAAGTTTCGTTTATGCACGCCGATGACGGAATTTCAAAAGGTTTGATAGGTTTTATTTCCAACCATGGATGCAGAGCCTTTCCTCAGTTCTTTGCATTACCGTGCTTATAGTATCCTTTAATTAATTTATTTTATTAATTTATTTCCACATCTAACACGACCGTCGCATTACCCTTGTCTGCGGGAAGAATCTTGATGGAGTTGTCAGATAGCTTCTTAATGACGCTGTGCTGCCTTCAATATGTTTAATGTTGATTTCCATCTACTATTTAATTCTTCCACTTCTTCGCCGCTACATCAACTGGTAGGACAATACCTACCAGTGCTATTGTTGTTGGCTGTTATTGAGAATGTCATACCTTTGCTAAACACTGTAACAAGGTCTTTGCTTAGAGGTTTGCCAAACAAGTTTATTACTGCTTTGGTTACATCATCAGTTCATGTCGGTCTTTGTATCACTGATTCCAACTCCCGCTTTTGTTGCTCTTTCTCTTTATCATTTGCATTCTTATAACTGTTCCTCATTCTCAGTGTTGTTTCAGATTATGTTTCTTATGTCTTTCAATTGCTGCCTCTTTCTGTTTATTGTATCGATTTGGTCTATTCTCTGACCAAAACTTGACTTGTCTTTTGGGATATCCTATTATCCCGGATGCTTTTAACTGGAAAGCCGATTCCCAAGCCTTTTGAGGCGTTATTTTCTTTGGTTTTCTAAAAGAAGGTAAGACGGTTTAGTTTCTTACAAGTTTCCGTCAAGGTCTTCCTGTAATGTCCGATTTCTTGATATTGCTGAAGTCATTACCGTATTTCCATCGTTCGTCTAACACTTCAATTAGCAGGTTCGGATCATCAAAGACATCACCAATACAACCAGAACTTCTTAGAAAAGAATTCAAGCGAGTATATTGTTTTTATAGGGTACATCAAAACATACTATAGTACAAAACTCGAAAGAAGCATTAAAGCGCGAGACCATTCGCTAAGAACTAATGTTGTTCGTTTGTATTCTGCACCCATTTTCTTCTAAAAATTATAGCAGATTGACGTAGAAAACTGAACACATTAAACGATTTTGATTCACCATGTTAAGGACATTTTAAATTTGAATTTTTGGTGGCTCTCGTTTCAACGCCTCTAGCGGCAATTTAGAGTTATAAGAGGGAGAATGATGTAATGGCGTGTTATTAAAATTCATATTTGTGAGTGGTGTTTTTATTCAATTAAGCAATGTCATATATTAGACCATGAGAAATCGAAGGAATAATACATTAGAATAGAAAATGTAACGCTTTATTGCTAAATAAAATGCAACAAGGAAATCCCATTATATGCACATATTCGACTAAAAAGAAGTAGAACACCTTGAATTTTTAAAAATAAGCTTTAATGAATACCACGATACGTTTGGGTGTTGTTGCTATCAACTGTTCGGAATAAGTCATATTTCCCATATTTCTTTTGGCTACCAACTGAATTGTCGAATAACATTTCCGACCTTTCACTTGACCTTTCATGAAGTGCCACAGATGCTCTGTTGGATTTAGGTCCACTGATTATATGTTATTCCAGGAGATGGAATCTACTTTCACGTATCCAAAGAGCAGCTTTACGAACTATATAGCAAAGAGCGTTGTGAGATTAGAAGTTCTAAGAACACGACGATAAAAATTCTACATGCTGTATAATTTTCTACCTCTATATACAATTTTTCTACTTAATGCGTGGGTGGGTGATAACTCTTTTCCACGCTAGTTAGTGGTCTTTCTGATAGATTTATAAAGAAATATTGGTGAATTGGTGACAAGACCACCAATTGACTTCTTTAAATGGAGCAGCTCATATATCACTACAATCTTAGATGTCTTTTCAAATTTCTTCGATATTTCTCTATAGCAAGCTACCACGATTTTCGAGACAATTGAGGTTAATGCCAATTTTTACGAAATATCTACGTAACTATAATGCGCAATACATATCTTAAGTGCTTTAAACGATACAGTGCCGGCTCAATTCTTTTCCATCGAAACTGTTACAAAACTTAATTGCGTTATTTCGATCTTGTAAATGGAACATCTTCTATACCTTTACAGCATTTGGTACAGAATTCCATTTAAGAATTTTTTAATAAACATTTTAATTTATCTAACTGATGATAAGGTTTGTCATTTAATTACATATAGCACAAAAACACTTCCTGAAAAATGTAATCCTTCATTGATTTCTAATAAATTCCTAATAATACATTTCATCTTTGAATTAAAAGAGAACATTCCAATTTCATCAACATTCATAAAAATGTTAGCACACAGGACACTTTTTGTATTATATGTACTATAAACACAAATAAGTTACGACGTTCGTATGCAAGCGATAGAACTGTGTTGATAAAAGCCGATAACTTACTTGCAACTTAAAAAGAAATCAGAATGGGTAAATACAAGTAAGTAATGTGGAAATAGAGAAGAAAAATCACGTCTTCTCTTTAAAACTGATACACTAAAAGCAATGCCAGAAACCTATGTAATCTTGGGTGATAACTAGTCAATGAAATGCGGCAATACGACAAATGTATCGAGGCTAATAATTGACGAGGGTTTAAAGTGGCACAACCATATTACTTTGGTTGCTTTTATTGCTTCTTAAATGTGAAATAAGGCATTGAGTTTTAGTAGGGTATTCATACTTCAAAGGAGAACTGCTTGCATACGTCAAAAGTCGAGACGCTTGTGATGAAACTTCTTCTTGTCTTGGAAATTCTACCGTTGCCTACATTTATATTGTCGAATTAGTGTATTTGCTTACGAACAATGGGCATTTAATAAGCTTATACTCCATAAAGTCAATTATTCACATAATGCAAGACATAAAGGTTTATTAATATCCTACGGCGGCATTTCACTGTATCAAAGAAATACGTATATATTTTAGCGCCCATTTTATAATAAGTTGCCAGATGAATTTCTCAGAAAAAAGATCTCACGCTTGATTTATGTACTTCTTACTCTAACCTTACTCACCGACTAACTTTCATAAACATTGTTATCGTCATGCAAACATTTTTGTCATCATTAAAACTTTGGAAAAACATAAATGTTTATAGAAAGTATTATTAATAAGATAAATAGCAGCTAACAGTCATAGTTGCCTACGTAACTGGAATAATAAAGAAATTCCTTTTGCCTAGACAGACTCACTTCACTTACTATAACTTTTATTCGGATTTTTTTACTAAAAATATAGTATTTTATAAATATTTATAGAACGGCTTACACACGCGATTTATTATCTCACTGACAAATCCTGTCAGATAAAAATTGACGTCATTCCAGGAATAAACGCTTAATACATGCTTTGATCACAAACTAATTAGTGTAGCATGTTCTTCATCACAGCTTACTATATAGTCCTAATATAATGAAACTGTCTTCCATCATATGTAGAACTTAACGTAACAAATTAATTAGCTGTGCAAATCTTATCGTTTTGAGTTTACTTTTACTACATTTTCTGTAAATCCCTGTACTTATGATAATAAAATTATGTTAATAGAGGTAAGCCTGCAACTAATAAATTTATTTTTAATCTTCGCTTATAAAATAGATAGACATAATGAAATTTACTTTCCTTGTCTGTCTATAATTAAAATTAATTTCTCAAAATGATAAACATTACATGTAAGTAATTAATGTAGTAGCTCCTTACGAAATACGAAACATTAAATTTGTTAGTAGTAAACCTACTTTAATTTGAAGTGTTAATGCATATTAAAGGTATCACATCCAGTTGCAGAAAAGGATTTTACGGCATGTAAAATGAAACATTCAATAAACGCCTCCACATCTAACATTTACATAAATTAGAATATTTGACTACGTAGTTTGTTACTTCCGACATGACTGTTTCAACGCCAGAACATTTATTCCCATAGATTAGTTCACGTTTAGTCTGCTTAACTGTAAACTTTCCCAGTTAGAATAGCTATATCGGATGAATAGCCATGGTAATCAAAATTCCTCTTGGTATTAATTATAAACTCTTAAAAGCTTGTGGTCGTCCTACGTATCATTCTACGGTGGCGAATGAAATTGATAACAAAAACGACCAGAAATCATTCAAATACAAAACTGTCAAAACGACAATAACCGTTTTACTAAAGAAAATAATGAACCCAACACTCTATCTCGTTCCGTTCTAACTTGCTATTCATCCTACCCACAACCAGTGGTAGAAAATTGAAATCCATATAAATGAATACCGCACCGCTGTCAGCGCCAGTTGCGAAAAGAATACAAAGTAAACAGAGGGAAGATAATATACTCTAAGCCTTAGACATAATACATCGTTATAGATACTTACATAGTACATACATAACGTAGTCTAACTAAACAGTACCTATTTATGTACATAGCGCCGACGTATCATAGCTTGATGTACACAACGTGCGAATGATTCGCGTATTTCGAACAGTTATACAATTTATACCAGCATATAACTATTATTAAATTATCTACTAAGTATAAATATATTACGGATGTAACAGACGTTAATTAACTCTTGTAGAATTTTTAGTAGTATGTGTATAGAAACCGATAACTGTATCTGCTTACATGCGGAACTAAAACAGTTTACTAAATAATGTAAACATTATTACTACGCTCTCCAGCGTGTTATATTATTAAGGTTTATATTCAATAACGCATGTGTATGTTGTATATCTTCCGGTGTATGATAAAATTGTTTTGAAATTGTGTTGAAATACTTTATTATGTCATATTGCACAGAAGCATGGAATTATCCTAGAACTTCAGTCGCGTTACATAAAACGAAGTTTCTTTAAGAATTGTTCCGTATGCTATTGATTATGCATCTTCCAAACAGACAGCTCACATTTAGTAAACATATTACTATGGTTCGTCGTAATATAGGTACACATATACCCATAAAATGAAAGGGCAAAAATAGGTTAAAAATATACCGAGAACTAGAAAACCAAACGGTGAAAAAACAACAAAATTATAGGAGAACACAAAAAGTTAACAAAGATTGTTTGGCTTTTTACACTTTTGTATTAACTTCATTACGAAAGAGACTATTAAAACTACTGACAGATTATAGCTATAAAAAAGTTAGTGTATCGATGTTTTCCATGCATACTCACATTTGGAAGTTCAGTTTCCATTAATCAACCTTCGATTTCTTAAAAAGTTCTTGAGAATTCAGTATTTGATTATAATGAACAGATTCGCTTCTAAACAATTCCTATTTCCTGTTCAATTTTATTTCTCGCAATCTGCACTTCCATATAATTTTATTTACGAACATATCTTTCTCAAATTAATATTTAATAATATTAATACTTAAAAGTTAAGCCTTCAAAATCTGAGAGTAAAATAAATTTTTATCGCACAAAGCAAATTTTCGACAAAATCTCTTGACAAATTTTGCTAAATTCAGAGACGAAAAATAATAAAAAAAATAATACCGCCTGAAAATTATTGATTCCTTTTATCTTTTTTAATGTGATTAATATAAAAAATTGTGTACTAATTCTAATAATATTAATCTAAATTTCTATGATTTCAAAAAACATAGGAATTTTACTTGTTGCTTATAACATGGTCGAAATTCCATTCACCTCCTAAACGATTTAAATTTTGCAAAAACAAATTCCGTGACAAATGCATATTAGAGATAGACTTTACTAAATAATCAGTAGTTTTAGAAAACTATTGTGATATCTCACTGTCCTTAACCACTATCCCTGTAGACACTTTTTAATACATACCATAACAATTCTTCTACCGAGCAAAGATAAAGCATAGCTAACTATACTCTATTTTTTAATTCGGAGGAGTGTTTTTAAATCGAAGCACCAAAAAGGAGGTTAGCTGTTGGTCAGAATTCGACAAAAAGTAACTAGCGATATTTGATATATTATTGGCCGCCATATTGTTACAAAAACTGATTGAAGTTTACATCGTATATTTTTCGGAGTGCGTTTGTATTTAATTTTTCTCCTTAAGTCTGCATTGCAATAATAGTTGCATAACTACAATTTAATAAAATCCAAGCTAGTTTTGAAACTGCCGCCAAGAAGTAGCTTTGAAAAATTCTATTGAGTAAACGCGTCTTTTCATGTTACTCTTCCGAATTAGAAAATAGAGTAGAGTAACTTAGAAATTCCAAAATATTCTTACCCTCACTCCTACGTTCGGAAACCCATTTTGTAGGGTAGATCAATTGACTTGTTACATTTCGGCATATTTTAATCAAAAATCCTATGGTCAAAACCGTACTGTCATGTAAAGAATGAGTATCAAATTGAGAATGAAACCGTCATCATGTATTCGGGTCTTTTGGGCAGTATGCGGTATTACCAGGTTATTATATAGCTTATCAATATTAAGTTTCTTCTAAACCAAATATACATTTATAAATTCTTATGGTAAATAAAATATTCTTGTTACTTGCACCAACAAATCAAATCAAATCACGTTCAGGTTATTATATAGCTTATCAATATTTAGTTTCTTGTAAACCAAATATACATTTATAAATTCTTATGGTAAATAAAATATTCTTGTTACTTGCACCATCAAATCAAATCAAATCATGTTCATCAAATGTTATTTTTAGTCATGAACCACAGCCAACATGAATTGATATGATATTTATGTGAAATTCGACTATTTGAATTCTTCGTCTTCATCACCTTAAAAATTTCATTAAATACCAAAGTACTTTTAAAAATACAGTATATCTCCGAAAACAGTTAATTTGGACATACACTTATATGTCATATTATTGACTGGAACAAGTTATAGTAACGTAAAATGGTTCATTAAGCTATTATCAATCTTCAAGTATAATTTTGTGTAATATAAATTACACAATAAATTGTAGGCGAACTTAATGGCATCGCGCAACAAAAGCATGGCCTACATAAACCTGATACTTCCGGATACAGACACAAGTTTTGTATTTAGAAAAATCTAACTTTAGTGTAGCACTTGCTTACTAAACATTTTATACACTTGACAATTTTTTGAAAAATTGGGCCTTGTAATCCCAAGTAACATTCAAGAAACCGGTTTTATAAATATATATATTACAATAGGTTTTAGGTATGATTTACGTCTATTTGTGATCAAAATAACTGCTTTTAAATTCATACAATACATTAGGTAATAATAACCCACATACATTTACACATATATATTTTACGTAACTACGCTGTGTGATATTTACTTAGCAATACCAGTTTGTATTAACGCTTATGTTTTGCGCAGTGAAAATTATAGGAAAAATTATTTTTACTAAGCGATAAGCTGTTCTATGAGAAATTACATTATTTCGCTCAGCAAATTTTAGAAAAAAATAGCAGGCTATATATATTACTTACAATGTGATGGTAAAGTAAATGAATCAACGCTATAGATGTGAAACGAAATACAAGTATTTATACAACGCCAATTACCAACACCTCAGATCTTGTTTTCTTTAAATATAGGAAGCATTCTAGTATTTCAACCTACATATTGTTCGTGTTACTATGGTAAAAGAATTTAATTTAGTTCTTCCAAATAGGACACCGTCCTTATTCAAACATTTTTGAATTCTACGACTACTTCTAACAACAACATTTGAGTTGCAACCAAGTAGCTAAATGCCTAAATTTCTACTGGAGCTAAATTGTTCATGTTACTACAGTAATAGTATTCAATTTAGTTCTTCCAAATAGGACACGGTCCTTATTCAAACATTTTTAAATTCTTCGAGTACTTCTAATAAATTTTTGTAGAACTTTTCTTTCCTGTTTGAGTTGCAAACAAGTAGCTAAATGCCTAAATTTCTACAGATAGCTTAAAGAAATTAACTGATTGAATTCCGTTGATTCTGTTAATGAGTATTAGAATTAGTAGTATAAGATCACTAGGAGATGCAAAGAATTTCTTTCAGAAAATGTTTCTTAATAGAAATTCTGTAAGTGTCACTAATCTCTGACAATTATAAAGAAATGGATAAAAATGCGGTAAAAAACTGCAACCACCGTAGATAGATTACATATAATAAATAAGAGAAATAGCAGAGTCCTAAAATTAGCACAAACGTACCAGCATTCGAATTCTCAAGAAAGAATATAGAGCTACTCTTAAGGACAAATCAATTTATCGATTTCAGAGAAGACGACCCAGGTAAGGGTTAAGTGTTATTAAACATAGTACGAGTAATTCCACCATATGAAAGGAATTATTAATATCTGATAAGGCTACATTCTGCTTAAATGGATCAGTAAGGAGGCAAAATTGCAAGCATTAATCTACTGATAATGCATACTTAACTGAGAATGTTCATACTTAATAATAATAAAAAAATAGCATTTGGTTAGGCATTAAAGAGAGCAAAATAGGTTTATTCCTTTACTGAAAGCATATTAACATCTGCACGTTGACTAGCTCTAGTACAATGTCTAAATAATACCTTATTTCTGTATCTCCAAATATTTAGTTATAAAAAATTGAACTTGCGTCTTGTCCAAGTTTGAAACTATTTAAGTATGTGCAGTTTTCCTGCAGAAGTGAATTTAGAAAGAAAGGATTTATTGTTATTTTTGTTATTTTACATTGGAGGAATTGTTTTAATTTTTTTGCAACTCAAAGGACTTTATTTTCACTACCATATTACTCAAATTGATATTGAATTAGTGAATACTGCAAGTGTGCTCATATGTTGGAATCAGTTGCCTATCTCCACTAATATTAGTCCCACAAAGTAATTTTAAGCCACCAAATTGATAATATTTTCTCCTCAGATTTAACGATTTTGTTAATTCAGTGATTCTCTTTTCAACCATCTGACTTCAATAGACACATGCATTCTCAAAACACTTAACTCGCAGTATAAATTGAGTTCGATATATAAACCTTTAACGAAATTTTCAAAGAACAGAAACGCTTGCAATTTTAAACAATTTAACGCATCCGGATACAAAGAAATTATGTTATACAAATTTAGAAAATATCGTTGAATATACAAAAGGTGTGAAATTAGAATAAATATAGCGAGTAATAACAACCCATGTACATACGTATATCTTTGTGTGAAACGTTTTATGTAGCATTGTTTACAATGGAAAGTCATGATGTGTGAATCACTTCCACTCGACAATTATTTAAAATAACAACGGCAGCAGTGGTGTTAACAATAAAATAAACAAAAAGAAAGTTTCTGTGCAGTATTTCTTTCATTAATGCAGGGCAAAGAGTGTTTTCACAAAATTTCATTACCCAAATAAATAGCAATACTTAAATTTACATGCAAAGATTTTCGTGAGACAGGTAACCACAATTATATTATATTGTTCATTTTGTTTCAAACAAATTTGATATCTGGTATTATTAAAAATAGGAAGACCAAAATAGGGCACTAGAAAATAAGTAAGTAAAAGACGCCTAGAGTGTTGTCTTATGAAACAATAACTTGAAAAATGAAGATCTAAGTAAGGCAAGGGATGAAAAACATCGCTATAAACAAGAAACACATAAATTGAGTTCTAGATGGTGAACTATGTCGTACAAAAACAGAGGCTAAACAGACTGTAGACTGAAATGGAAATTAAATGCGAGTATCCAGTGTTACTTAAAAATACCACCTAAGGTTGAAGGAAATGAAATGAAAATATAATTGGAAATAATAAGATGATGTCTACAACAGTACCTGTAGCAAAATTCTGAAGTATAGTTTATAGAATAAATCAAAATAAGAAGAAAAATAGTACATCGAATGTTATTATTAAGCACCGTTTATCACATTTTACCACGAAGGTCCCTTACCCATTTCATTACACCCATTAAAAAAATTAAGAATGTTTCCTTAAATAACAAATAAGATGAGGCTGCGAACTATGAACCGTATTATTATATGTACATTTTATTTTATATAGTTTCAAAAACATCACTAAACAGTACAGCTAATAAAACAATGCTTCTTGACTATAATACATATGTATACATATACATATACATATACATATACATATACATATACATATACATATACATATACATATACATATACATATACATATACATATACATATACATATACATATACATATACATATACATATACATATACATATACATATACATATAAATATACATATACATATAAATATACATATAAATATAAATATACATATACATATAAATATACATATACATATACATATACATATACATATACATATACATATACATATACATATATATATATATATCGGAAGCGGAATATCTGTCTCTATAACAATATACAGTTCAGCTTTGTTTTCTGTATTATTTTCCGCCACAACATTAAAATATGTAATTCGAAAAATTTATTGTCAAAAATGGTTCATTTGCTTTTGTTAGATCGATGATAGCAAGGCTTAAACTGACTGAAATTAGAATTGACATCAAATCGAACAAATAATTGCTATCTTGTCTATCTTTGCTATGTTTTCTATAAAATCTCTTTTATTACATTACCGCATAGAAAAGCGAAAATTCTTACATAAATCGTCATAATAAAACTGCATTCGAAAAGAACGCCTTTGTTCCATCGGACGTAAAAAAAAAAAATATTCATCATTTATTACTAATTATTAAAAAAATATTTTGAGCAAGTCGATTTTATTTTTAACCAACAATTCGCCTTCCATCCCTATACCTCAATAACCATTATAAGACACCATTTGTTACATCCCATTTTCTCTACAACGATATACAATTCAGCTTCGCCTTTTGTACTACTTTTTACCACACCATTAAATGTGACTTTCCATGTTCAGTCATTTTTTCTGAGAATTAATGTCTTTGCTCATAGGCAACTAATTAGCATATGACCAATCTCACAGAATCGTCCTCAAAGAATTGCTAAGTAAATCTTTCAAAACGTTTCAGAAGTCAGTCATGATAAGGAGGTTGTATAAATCTGTCATCGTAACTGTTTTTCTATTACACTTACAAGCTATATTATCACTCACAGCCGTTATGCGTAAATAGTCAGAATCAAAATAAAAGGGGGCATATGTAGGTTCAGTAGGTTCACTAGCGCCAAATCTCACACGCAGATATGTATTTGTATATATGGAAGAATAGGGGTTAATAAAATGTGTAAGAAATAAATATTCATTATTACATATTCATTCATAATTACAATGTTGTTGTCAAGACGAACAAGATGAGTTTTTGGCCTACGCCAATAACGTTAACATACATAGCCATTGAGATGGCAATGAAGAGATCTCACTTCTGCAACGGAATTCGGTCTTGTTGGTTGATTAGTGCGAAGCAAATAACAAGTCTCAAATTGAGTAAGTGCTCCATTGCCCAATTTTCTAAAAGCTAACGACCTCGTGCTGGTAATCATTAATTTTTACGAGTCTCTTCGGTGCCGAATCTTGTCATCACATTTGACATATGTATAAGTATCATAAGCCATATTGAACATCTGTGTTTCGTAGTTTATAAAACCCTTGGCTTCATTTATAGAGTTACTAATCCTTCTCCAACATCGATGCAATTTTCAGTAAATTGATGTACGCGTGTTATATTTATATAATACATACATGCTTTATATTTGGATAGTGTACTCAAAAGATATCTAAAATTCGAATTCGATGGAAAGTATCCGTCGGGTGTTACCTGCCATAATGCATTATTACGATGGCATTTCGGTAATGAACGTAGTACATCCTTTAAAATAATGTAAACGGCGAATCCAAAGTGTCATTTAATGCACCGCGTCTTGCAACTAGACATACATATTTCAACAGTCCTATTTCCTACGGTTCGCGTAAATCTACTAATAAAAACACCAGTTTTAGTTAGAAATGCTAACAACATTTTTCATGATATCTTTATGGAAACTTGCTACCTACGAGGGGAGGTCCAAAAGTTCGTGGTATGCAGGGGATGGAGTGGGGATAGGGGCGCTGGCTAGGTGTCATTCTAATTGGCGACTCATCATTAGTATATAAGTTTAGTTACAGTCCTACAGCGTCAGTCGTTTACGAATAGTTGCCTGCTAAACAAGTCAATCCGGAAGAAAATTAACACTGTGGAGGAAATCGAACACCGTGCTGTGATAAAGTTCCTTACAGAGCAAGGAAGAACGCTCAAACCATATTGAATGAAGTGGAAACCGTTTATGGGAAAAAGTGCCCTAGTAAATCAATGATTTATAAGTGGCATGGTCTTTTTAAACATGGTCGGGAGTCGATTGAAGACGACCCCCGCTTAGGACGGCCACTACATCAGACATCGTCAAAAAAATGCAAAAATTTGTACTGCGAGATGCCCGTTTGAAGAAAAACAATTATCTGCATTAGTTGGAGTATTAGATACCACCATTTTGCGTATCTTACATGACCACCTGGGTATGACAAAAGTCAAGTGCAGGATGGGTACCGAGAATGCTCACGCCGCTGCAGAAACAGTAGCACGTCTGTGCGTCCAACACAATTTTTGGAGCTGTGTGGAGACAAACCTGCACAGATTTTGGAGCGGATTGTTACCGGAGATGAAACACGGGTTCATCACTTTGATCCTCAGTCCAAACAGGAGTTCATGCAATGGCATAAAAAGGGGACACTACCGCCAAAGAAATTCAAAGTGTCAGAATCGGCTGGAAAATTGATGGCAACTGTTTTTTGGGATTGTGAGGCGATATTATTGATTGATTACAAAGAAAAAGGTAGGAGCATAACCGGAGAATATTACGCAGCGATATTAGAAAAATTAAAGGAGGCCATCAAGGAAAAACGTCGAGGAAAATTGACCAAGGGTGTGCTGCTCTTACAAAACAATGCGCTGGTTCACAAGAGCAAAGTTGCAATGGCTGCTCTGCACAACAAGCATGGCTTTCAATCAATAGTCCATCCACCCTACAGTCCAGGCCTGGCACCTAGTGATTTTTATTTGTTCCACAATCTAAAAAAAGACTTACGTGGAAGAAAGTTTTCCGACGACAATGAGGTAAAGGAGGCAACTTTGGCCCATTTTGAGGCGAAAGATAAAAGATATTTTTTGATGGTTTAGAAAAATTAATTCATACATCTAATAAATGCATTGTGCTTAAGGGTAATTATATTGAAAAGGAAAAATAGATTTATTGTTTTATTCTATTTAAAACCCTTTCATTCCACGAACTTCTGGACCTCCCCTCGTACGTTGCCATTGTTCGTTTCCTACTTATTTCTGTTCTGTTAACATATACACATATTATTTTACAAATAGCAGTAGTTAGTAGCTGAAAATATTTGATTGTTTTTACAAATATAATATCCTGTTATTGGATGTTTCCTCTTGGGCTAATAAACGCATATTATATTTACTAAGGAATCGCATTTCAAAGATTGCACTTCTAAATTCATGTAATAGATTGTATGACAGACTGTCGATCCATTAGAGATCTAAATATAATACCTTCCACTACAAATTCATTGTACAGAGTACGTTACTAGTATAAAAAATATTGTAGCTCATTACAAGTTTTACCCCATACATAAGCAAACATGAAACAGATATGGTTACATCGATTATTGAATGAAGTTCTAAAAATGAATAAAACCGTTGTGGTAGTTATCAGAGGTTATTCTATCTACATGTTATGTTTACTGATAAAAAGGGCCTCTCTACACTCTACAGTTAATATTATATTAGTAAGAACTATCGAGGTGATCACAATAAGAGAAAAGAAAGATAGTAGTTCTTGGAGACGTTTAGATTGCTTTATTACAAGATAAGTTATAGTTATATAGTTCTAAATATCGCAACACCGCAGTCTTGTCTTACTTTCTAATTTATTGTATTTTTAACCGCACTCCGGTGTAACATCCTTTGTTTTTCTTTCTTGCTCTTTTTCTTTACAATGTTTTTCTAAAATAATTATCTATTTTTCTTAAATGTCTCCACATTTCGCTGCTCCCACATTTTTTATATCGTTTTTATTTGTATTTAACAGTTACTTTCCTATATTTTATATTCCTTTTGCATACCTTTCAGTAAGCTTAAATTTGTGTTACCTCGGCGATTACTTCAGTAACCACAAAGCACCAATTTTCACACTTCACTTGTCGTGTCAAACCTACCTCTTTCCTAATGTGTTATATAACTTGTTATGTACATCTTATTTAATTATATGCAGTAATGGAATAGTGTCAAAGTCAAACTAGTTATTAAAATCGAATACGTCTTTATATAATTACATTCACTTTTATTGGCGATTTTTTAATTTTCTCAAAATGTTGTTATATAGAAAATTGTACACTTTATATTAATTTCCGCATATCATTAACAAAACGCTAGAAATATTGAGAGCAAATACCAGTACCTGATAGATAACTATTTAAAAACAAATAAAAATAATAGAGAATATACAAATATTTACATTCCATATCATCATAAAGATATAACTACCAAAATCTATGTGTTTATTAAGGAAGCATCTGGGCTGGTTTAGTGTAAAGCTGTAACTTTACGTCGTAACTGTTGTATGACAAATTAACTACATCTACTAATGACTTCTTGAACACTTGGCTAGATGTGTAAGAAAATGTAGTCGGCGGACCACCTATTTTTAAAAAGTCTATTTCAGTGAAGATTCACCACTGCGTTTAAAATATAAGTAAAAAAGACGTTGCTACCAATAATACGTTGTCTTTTATTCCAGTCTTATATATTCGACGTATTGCATAAACTATAAAGTTACTTATAGCGTGTATCCCTTTGTTGTTTTGAATTTAGAAGGCAGCACATGCAGCACAACTAATTTCTTTCTACGCAATTCCCTTATAATAATTATAGGATTACATCGCTACTTTACTATACACCACAACATTAAAAATTGTTCTTCAGTAGTTCTGCCTTAAAAATTAGCGATAGATCTATCTGCATACATGGCAATCCTATATGCTCGAATCTGATTTTTTGACTTATAATAACGACAAAAAATGGAAAATGCGCGCTATAAGACATACAAGTACTTCGAATTTACATCAACTGCAAAAAATAATGACTATCTTTGTTACTGTATTTCCTCTTTTTTATAAAATTTCTTTTATTGCCTAATACTGCCGCATTGATAAAAGAGATCTTTTACATACACTACAGTTCATAAATTTAATCCCACCTAATATATTATAGTACAATAGTATCTCAGACTTTCACGGTCGTTTGTCATAGTCATAACAGTTGTCAGGTTCCGCCGTGTCAGTAAGTTTTTCGTCCCTGACGTTTCGCGAACAACTGCGATTCACATTTTCAAAGGTACATATCTCAAAGGTACAATATATCTCAAAGGTACAATATATCTCAAAGGTACAATATTATACTACAGTTAAAACTATTTTAAGAATATTTAGAAAAACTCATACTAGTCTTCTTAGAATGACATTTACAATCTAACATTAATAGTATGTATTCATAACAAAAAGACGTACTTATAAAATCCATTCACACATGGAAACAATGTATTCCTGTATTAGATTTTATGATGGCAACAATAATGTGTTAATAATAGGAAATTGGGGATAAATGCGTTATGAAATAGAATTTGGGGGGAATACTGAATCAACCATTTGCCTTATAATAAACTGTATATTCAGCATCCAGTATATTGCCGAAATACTGCAGACGTGTGTGATTGTGTTAAGAAAATCATATTTCATATTGTTAGTTTATTTGATCGAAGATATGCCAAAAAGAAGGGAATTGAATATAGAAACGCACGCCAGAATATACGAAGCGAACATTTCAAGTAAAGAATCTAAGTGTTGTGTGCGTAACACAATTAAAAGAATGAAAGAAACTCGTAGACTCCCTGTCTACGGCAGAGTTCAATTTACAACGCCGTCAGCCAGTAAGTGTGTCGACCATAGAACAGAAACTAATACAAGGCAATCTGAGGGGTCGTATAGTAATAACAAAAAGCCTCGGGTAAGTTCTATGCACAAACGGAAAAGACTAAGTTGGGCAGAAGCTCACGCAAACTAGAGTATAAATGTTTGGGAAAATGAGTTATAAACGGACGAATTGAATTTCAAATTATTTGGTGAACGTTTGTTCGTCACCACCTTGGAGAAAGAATGTTAGGTAAGTGTATTTCAAAAACAACGAAACGTGTGGGAGGAAACATTCTGGTATGGAATCGCTTTGAAGGCGGAAGGACTAGAACATTGGTTAAAATAAATGAAACAATGACAAAAGATGTATATTTGAGAATTCTAGAAAACGATACGGTACTAACTAAATGTGAATTAATTAGGGAAGAGCTCATTTACTGGCAAAATAACTACCCCAAAAACACTGGAAAAGTGGTTAAAGCTTATTTTTGAAATCTTCTGAAGGAGTCCTATCCTTAATTGATTGGCGGCCGCAGAACTCTGATTGCAACCTCCGGAAGAAATGCCAACCGACCACGGCTAAATAGCCCGGAAGAATCTTCTTCAATAAATATAATATTAAATATCCAGCAAGATGTAATTATTTGAACAAGTTATCGTTGATATTGCTTTACAGTAGGCGTATATGATAACTATCCTTTTTTCGTTGGATCAACCATTGTTTCAGTGCAATTCAATTAGCACATTTATTTTTCTTAGATATTGCTATCAAAAATACCGAACACCTGCAATGAATTGAAATCTTAATTATCACTGAGGAATGTTTAACGAAGGTTGCACCAATATCTCAGTTGTACAATCGATTGTACGTAAAATTTATCACAAACATTAAGAGACAGATTATACAGGATCAAATTATTTTTTTAAGAAAAATATTTGAGCGGCACGAAATTATAAAATTTTGCTCCTTCGGCAGGATAGTACAACCGCAGAAACAACATATGTTTTAGGCCAGCGATTGGTATTAGAATAATTTTTTTTTAAGAGACAACAACATGATCGAATAAATCTTGCCATTTAACGCCTCCAGATTTTTCCTTTGGCATTATTAAAAAGTAAAGCTTACACTAATAATTGAAAAATTCTGAAGAACATTATTAACGATACTTGTGAAATTAACCCGCCATTTTATTAAAAATTGATAAGAAAATGGAGCTCTCCAGTACAACAGTAAGAGATCATTATAACACATTACGTTTTATTACTAACCCGCAACCTTTCTACTAACATTTGATACTAAAAATATTGTAATATATTAAATAACTTAAAAGTTCTATTGCAAATTTAAAAGTTACTTCAAATAGCAACACCTTTCATTACTATAAAATAGATTAAAATCAATAAAATGAACGATGCTACTCCATTATCTATCGGTTATAAGTTATAAATAACATTAAGTTTATCATTAGGTCTAGTGAAGAAGTGTTTCTGCACTGCAGCTTTGTGTAAGCATTTGGATTCGGTTTTATATCGACAATTGATACTTGAAATCGTATATACCTCGAATCGTATTTGTTTCATTGTATCATCAGCATCACGCACATCTCTCCGTTTAATATTAATTTTAGTTGCGAATTACATAAATATTCATTAAGAACATAAAAATAATAAATTGCGAATGTCTCATTCAAACCGCTGCAGAAATCCCGATTAACGATTCGTTTTCGGGAAACACGCGCATACTCGCTACAAAATTGCAGCTAAGTTCGATATTTACGTTTTAATATCCAGCACGTATACCAACGCGTCTCTTGCTGCACTAGTTACATATTCGACGTATATATTTTGCCTTCATAATTTAATACGTGCTAGCCTCATAATGCATTCTTTCACTGCATAAGAACATTTAGCATTCTACGTATATGCAAAAACGTGCTTGCACACTAAGAGAAGGAATAAATCAATAAAAGAGATTGTATGATTATTGCATGAACGTGAGACGCTTAAAATAGCTGCAGACATATACATTTTATTCCAATTAAGAGTCAATAGCTAATTTAATTTACAACTAAACCATAAACAGTATTCAAAACATCTTTGCAATTCTTTAAAAACATTTAATGGTACATTGAAAACAAAAACGTCAAACTACAAAGATTTGTGCAAAATTTAATAAATAACAAATAAAAATGAAGTAGACATAATAATATTAAGTACATACTGTTATAAGTGAATCCACTTTTTAATAATAATAATCCATGGTTTCTCATCCCCCAACAGCTTTTGCCAATTACAAGGGGCTTCGGCCGGCCATGAATTATTATTACGCCTGCGCCTGTGGTGCGTCTTAAGATATTCGTTCTTAGCATTCGCCATCTAGTTCCATCCACGGAAAACCTCAACCCTGAGAAAGAGTCTCGAGATTCGAACCCGGGACACCGAGACTAATACCCAAGAGCACAAGGCACTGGACCCACCAGCCCCAGTACCTCTTAATAATATTTTAGAATAGAATTTATTGGCAATAGTGAAAAAGCAGACAAAGAATCTTACATTAATTAACTAAATTTATGTGCCAAAAAGACTAAATCAGCAATGTTGGCAATGTTTTATCCAACTTTACAATAGAATTTGTAATAATAAATTAGAATTAAGGAAACTTGTATTCAAAAGGTAAAGTTTCGGTAATAATGTACGTATTAAGAAAGTTTTTACGTTTTTTAGATTTAAATGCTGCGACTTCTTAATACGTCGACGTTGATTGAGTTCTGAACCTATCACTAGATCGTTGACAGTCATTATTAGTGTGGGTGCAGTATGTTGAAAATGTATAATTATTTTAAATAACTGGCGATTAAATCTAAAATTTCACTTCGATGTAGCAATTACAAATTAGGTCATAGCTTCATAAGAACTTATGACAAGTTACGTTCATATGCAGACTGGAAAATAGTTTGGCAAACGTGGGTGGCAGTGCCATTAGTTGACTAATCGAATCTAGTCGATTAATAAGTACAGTTGTAAAATACCTAATTTCTATCTATGGATAATAATACGATAGAAAAAATGCATTTGTTCAATAAACCAAAAGTATGTGATAGTATAAAACTACCTCTTATTAAGCATACTCACGGTATCCTATTTATTTGATTGTAGAATTGCGAAAATTTTATTTTCAATACAACTTTAAAATAATTGAAATAATTTTCACGTTTATTAACCTGTTTTAGTTTATGCTCTTTTTGGTAGACAACCAGGCACAAATACGATATAAGCCTAACTTTTAAAAAAGAAGTTGTTGAAAAAGCCCCAAATGGGTAACCAACAAATTATTATAGACTGACTACGTTATTTACACAATAAGTAATAAATATTTGTCTAAATAAAAATTCGGTATATTATAGATTAATTTTCGTTTTTGAACACTAAATTATTGTTATGGAAAATGATAATAATAATAATGGCATATTAATTGACGTTTAAGCGAAATTACAGTAAAAAAATTAAATTACGATAAATAAATGTGATACAATGCACTGCATTCTCAAAAGGTTTAAGATCATCCGCTACATAAGACAGTTATTGCTCTCCCTCTTAAGCCAAAATGATAAATGAAAGATAAATGAAATTCTTACAGTATGCAAGTTATAAATCAAATTGAATGCATATGAGCTTAATATGGCAAAGACAAAAAATGAAAATATATACGTAAAGGAAACTTGTGACTTACATAACTATAATTGCAGATAGAGATACAAAAAATTTATAAAAAACATATAAGCAATCACAAATCACTCAAATACCTCTCTCGCAACTCGTATGCAACAAATGGAGAAAGAAAGGAGCGCGTACCTCATGAAAGGGAATTGTAGCCTTTCATGACATTCTAAGAGAAGGCGCACTTAAGTAGTTCTAGACTATGAGTAAAATATATAAAATCTATTAAAACGAATATTTAAGATATGAATGTAGGGCTTGGTTTAAAATTTGAGTCTATTGTAGAAGTAGGTAGGGTATATATAGTAAATTAAGTTATAATAAAGTACGGCTCAGTGAAACTCTGTTCTAGTGGACACGTTTATCCATCTCACTCATTTGAGAGCATTTATATAAATTTAAGGTATTTGATAGTATTGGAGCTGTATGTAGTATATAGAAGTCGTGCGAGCATACCCCTTTGTGGGACGCCAAAGTGTATACAGTGATGAATTTGTTTATTAACAACAGGTCGAATAGATATGGGTTTGAGGTCATTAACCAGTAAATTTGCATACATTTCGAAGAGATGTGGTGATACTGTTATTCCAGCTGTCAGAAAACTATACCTTCCAGTGAGTGCGCACTGATAAGATGTATGATAGCAGACAGTTCAAGTGAACAATGTAAAATTTACACATCATCGCTGATCATCATATTTTTCCAAATACATACGTACATGTGACATAAAAATTGTATTGCTTATAATACAGAAGGATAAAATACAGACCTAACGCAAATCTTACCCAAGCATCATGTTACTTATAATGCTCCGCCAATCTTATTTCCCTTTCTCGAAAAGTTCTTACTTTGTCCAATTTCCCATTTTTAATTGTAGACCACTTGTCAGTTACAGGAAATGTTCCTCATTTTATTGTGCATATAGTGATTGCAATAAAACAGATTACAAAGATTCTGTGTTTTTTTAACTTTCATGCAATAACTTCTGCAATTTTTGCCTATGTGTTGTATATTTCTATTAGTTGTAGATCACGACCATAACGGATATAGTACTAACGTGTATTACAGCTTGATTGCAAAGAAAATTGTACGTATCAGACTTGATTGCATTTTGACGAAATAAAATCGATTCTCACTATCGTTTCCGTTCCATGTCCAATACGTACCCGTTCTGTGAAATGAAAAGTATACGGTATGGAAACGCAACGGTACGCAAATTTATTGCTCTTTTAATGGCGACGAAACGTGCGCTGTTTCTAATACAAATAATGATTTTCGAATGGCTTCATGCGTCTTCGCATTAATACAAAAGAAACTTCAGTCTTGCTTTTTAGGACTTTTAGACACTAAACTCCGTTTTAAAGAGCATATATCTCGTTTATTGAGACTACTGTAATCTAACAATTTTATATGGCAATACAGAATGTTTATATAGAAGTGAAACACTATGCGAACATCTTGTCTTACATATATATTTAATTTTTGCGTGAGTATTTACTACAATTACTTGGGTAGTATTGATAGAACTAGAATTCAGCGACTGTAAAAATCTTGCTAAGATTTATTTACGGCACTCGTAAGTTTCTAAGAGTACCTCACACTCTGAGGCGTTCGGGTTGGTTGTGTACGTCACTTAGAGCTGCGTTCCGTTCGACTATTTTATATAACAAATTAGCTTATTATAAAAAACTTCGCTATCTGTAGCCTAAGATCCTCTTTATAACAACTGTTCATAATATTAATTTAAGATTTAGAGGTCTACCTACTCCTCCAGTTCACAGCCTAGAGATGTTTAAAAGGTCACTCTCTTGCACCGTAACACAATTCCCTTGGAACCTTCGTGTTTTAAAGCCAATATTATTTGCCTGTCATCTACGTAAGCACTATCTGTAGCATTTCCTTTCTTTTATGTATTTATTACTTCTCATTCTCATTTTAATTTTTAGTTGAGTCATTACAGCTATACTTAGTTTATTATTATGTAGGCCATCTTCGTGGTTGAGAAGAAGAACAGCCGCTTATTTCTAAGTCCCTGACCCGGAACCTATTTGCACATTTCTATTTATGCTAACGCTTTACGTTTACCTTTATATTTGTTTTTGTATTTTGTGCTAATTAACCGCATATTATTACTATTTAACAGAAAGAACAGTATATAGTAAATACTCCGGTTCTTCTGATTTTCACCATTCTCTTACCTTTCATTTTATATATTACCTTGTTTATGGAAAGTGTTAAGGACTTAACATTGTTTTTGTGTTTTTATAAATGAATTTTAGGTTTCTAAGGAAATGTATTTTGTTTTATCCATTTTTTTTTGCAACCGTATGGGTTAGCATTATTACCTTATTTTCATTTAGAATATTACTTTATTTTCATTTTTATCATTTATTTATTTTGCTCTCTGTAGAATATCGAATTTTATTTTAATATACATGTACATTACGCATTGTATATGTATGCAAGCCGTCCATTCACAATACTTTTTTTTAGCTAGAAGAGTGCCTAATTTAAAAGTCATTAAGTGCAACGTCGTCGAACAAATAATGGGAGTTTCCTTAATATTTAATATATACAAGTACAGGCAGTCGTCTCCCGCGTGACGGTCGAGGTATTACAGATCGGTCACTCTCGGTCTCCTTTCGTACCTCGTCGTAACGTGTACAGTAACGTCGTCGGACGAATATTTGTTTCTAATAGTTTCAAGTTTTGGCGGGAATCGTCGAGGACGTTGTCCTCTATACATTTATTTTCTTTCTTCTGTTACGATTCTGGCGGGAATCATTCTGGTAAGGTTGTCGGAGCGCATGTATAGATTTTCTTATTAAGTATAAATCCTCGACTTTCTATTATGGTACGTCGAGGCTACTGTGTCCGTTGTCATCTATACATTTATTTAGTCTTCTGTTACGATTCTGGCGGGAATCATTCTGGTAAGGTTGTCGGAGCGCATGTATAGATTTCTCTATTAGGTACAAATCCTCGACTTTCTGTTATCTTACGTCGAGGCTACTGTATCCGTTGTCGTCTATACATTTCTTTAGTCTTCTGTGACGATTCTGGCGGGAATCATTCTGGTAAGGTCGTCGGCGCGCATGTAAAGACATCTCCTACAAGTACGATCACTTCGCTTCGGTCGTTGCGGCCGCAGCGCCCGTTGTCATCTGTACGTTTGTTCGGTCCTCTGTCGTATCGGGACTTAGACATTTTTTTTATTTAGTTGTTCGTCGTAGCGGACGAGTTTCACGGACCAATTTTCTATTTGTAATGTTGGCTTCATCGCTCCGTTTTCCTTGTCGGTGCGCATTTCGCACATTTGTTGATTACTGGCTTTTCCCTTCTTTGGGGTGCAGTAGCAAAGAGCTAAAGATTGCACATAGCGTATTATTTCAAAGTAGAACGCCTGGGTAGCTGTCACATTACTTTTGTTTTGAGATCGGCTATTATCGCTACTGTCGCCCTCGACCAGGCGTTCAAGCTCTAAGAGATAGGAGAGTGGGTTCCCCTATAAATATGTAAATAACGAACGTATTTGGTTCAAGTACAAATACAAGCTAATGATACAGGGCCAAGTCCCTTAGGCAAATTTAAAACAAGGAAAATGTATTAGGCTCCCGGAAAGGGACATATAAATAAGCATAGGACCGAGGTGCGCTTATAAATTTAAGAAGTAAATAGGGTTGGCTCCCCTATAAAAAGGTAGTGGTGCATGTATACAGATAGAGGCTCTAACAAAGCTTTTGCGGAAGCATATAAGAATTTAACATTTCAAACACAATTAAAACATAGCTTTGCAACGTACATACTGAGGCGGTACTCTATATTGCTACCAAAGGACAACATACATATACACATGCTAATGTACATTACATGTATAAGAGAGCTCAAGTAACTGCAATTATTGCAAATATATATATCTTTCGTAGATCGTAACTGGCAGGAGTGGAAACCGTGTGCACATTTTATTTTTTAAATATATTTTTTGCGCATGCGCATTGAGTTTCACTGTACAACCTTTCATCTAGCAAATAAGCGAACATACTCTACAAGTAAGTATTGGTCAAGTAATTCAGGAATTTACGAGCAGGCTACAGCGGCGCTGTTCTTCAAACTAGGAGAACGTAACAGAAGGTTTCTTATTCATTGTATTTACTTTTATTAAGACATTTCTTTTCCATCGTGAATATTTCCTTATTTCATGAGGGATATTACAGTTTTTTGTATTTAATTACATGTATCTGGGTATATGTATATATAGTTATGCATACATATATTTGAAAAAGCTCCACGTGCACAACAGAGACGTTTCATTATTAATGTAAAATTGCAAAGTATATTAAGTTCATATTAAAAAACGAAGTATTGCTTGCATTCCGTTATTTACCTGAAAACAATAATCGTATTTTAAATTCTCGTAATTACAGATGGGATAGTATAACTAACAGCTTATCAAGGTAGTCTTATATCAAGGTAGTCTTTAAACTTTCACGGCCATTCTTGCTGGCTATTCTACTCTGCCGTTCTCGGCTTTTCCGCCGTGTAAAAATTTTGGAATACTTCAGTTTGAAGTGAAGTCTTCACATTACTTCTGAAGAAGATCACGACAGAAAGATTGAAACGTCAACGGTAGAGAACCCGAGGATCGAATACCAGCTAACAATAAATCAAGTCTCCAGTTACCCACACAACATTTCCAACGATCACGCAAAATAAATGTAATATTCATTCGATGTAATGACTAACATCTTTACCGGTCTTTTAGTAGAGATGAAAGATAGTGAAACAAACCAGTATCGGTATGTTGATAAATAAAACGTCAGTATCCTTTATTTACTAGATACTACTGTTGGATAGCCATAAGAGGTTTGTGAAGCAAGTGTCGGATGTTGATATATTATTGAAACTTATATTTGGGGCATATCTTCACTGTCCACCAGTATGAATGTTGAAACAATCCCAATCTTTTATTTTTTGCAGTTATATACATATCATTGTCAATTTTAATAACATTTGTTTTTTGTAGCAACACAATAACTTCATTCAAATGGATCCCAATTAGTACTAGAAGGAAACAGTACTGATGTAAATGTGCAAGCCATATCCCAATACAAATAGCACGAATTTCTTAACCAGTATTATTTCTGTAACTAATGAAAATGCCCTTCTAAATTCCCTCTTGCCTTTATTATTCTTAGGAATTTATATTTTTTAGGATATATTTAAGTAATAAAATTACTTACTAATGTTGCTTCTGAAAATTACATACTCATTAAATTTACGTCTGAAAATTACATGTGCATTATTTTTTATCCGTGAAAATTACATACACACTAAATATTCTAGTAAATTTGCTGAGCACCATTAATTTTACATGACGACGTAATAAATGGTAAGAAAGTTGCGATACATGTAATTTTAGTAGACCTTTTTTTTAAAGTGTGAGAATCGGCCTACTACACATTTTGAAAGTAAACGTTCTAGTATTAGAAATTTTATTTTTTATTAATCTATTACATATTAACGTGTATGTTGTGCTGCTGTGAAATACGCTGTCAAGTACGAGATATCGAGTAATTTGATTATTAAAAAGGTGAATAAAGAAAAATAATATACATTAGAAGAAAATAATAAAAATATTTGTTCAATACGAGAATACATTCTTGAAATTTTAAAATTCCAAAACAATGTACAAACTTGATTATTTTGGAAACTGAGTGCGTTTTAACCCAACTTTAATTTGCTTCGTGGTCACAACACGAGGTACAAAATGGCGAATCGCGTGCGCAAAGTACGCAGCGACTCTACAAAAAAAGCGATATTAATTTAATATTAAAGAAGTAATATTTCGCCGACCACAATGTGCCATCATGACCGCCACGCTGCAGTAACGCAAACTACGAATTTCCCGTGACGTGTTCCTTGTTTATCGCGGAGTATAGAAGCGCGATAGCGCGACCGGACGAACCCCTATTTTCAGGGTGGGACGACTAAAATACGGAAATGGAAAGGCGCCACGAGCATCGATTCACTCTCCGATTAATTCAAACTCCCAGATACAAGGACGTACATATGTACGTACATACATATCTGCGTATGTACTAACATACAAGCATTGCGCACCGAGGACGATACATAACATTTACGTTTCGCTATTTCGCGTCGCAATATAACGACGGAGCGAACTTTACAGGTTGGTTCGCGTTAATTGCTAATTTCGCAAAGTGAACGTTCACGAATTAACTTGATGGAATGACAAAGCATGCTTTACATTCTACATTGATATATGTACATACATATGTGTGAATATGAAAAAACTATATATATAAAAGAAAACTATAAGCGTGAATAAACACTTTCAATTTTATTTGCTATGACTTTCTATAATATACAATAAAGGTCGCAGAAATAGACAAGCTTTTATTCCGTAAAAAAGGGATTCCCTCCAGTAGAAAGTACTACCAAATATTTGTAAGTTGTTAAAAATTACATACAATATAAGGTAATATTACCATGTGTTTAACATTAGCCAGTAAACACATTATACAAGAGATATTTATTCAACCTTCGATCGGGCATAAAACCGAGGCAAATATGAGTAACAAAATAATTTTGGTATCAGGACTCAAATACAATCAAAACAAACAAACACTTGTTCTATCGGTGAGCGACCTTCCCAATACCCTTCTCATAGAACGAACTCTTAAAGCTTTTCGCTACTGTGGACGGGCTGTCCTTTCAGGCCTGTCTTCAGCTGTCGAGAAAGATGGAAGTCATTCTGCTTCAGGTCTGGATTATACGCCAAGTGATCGATCACTTCCCATTCAATTTACGCAAAAAGCTATTAGATTACTGCAGCAGTATGCGATCAGGCGCTGTCTTCAATCAAAACAATTCCAGAGGGCAAATTGCCTCTTCCCTTGTACTGAATGACTTTCGGCCCAGCTCACGTAATACCTGACGATGCACGTTTGCAGTGATCGTAGTCCCAGTGTACATAAACTCCACACATTTCTGATCCTAAAAAACAGCAGCCCTGAGCTTCCTGTTACTGGGCGTTTTCAAACTTTTGAGTATGTTCGCGTAATTTGTGTGCATCCATTATTTAGATTGTTCCTTTAATTTTAGATTATCATAAAGTATCCAAATTTCATATCCTGTCGCGATTAATTTCAAAAGCTGTTCTTTCCCATCAGCATGACATGTGGGAAAAATTAAGGCTGATAGCATTCGCCTCCTACCACTCAACTGGTCAATAACCAGTACGAAGGGAACTTGAAAAAATACCACGAATATAGACGCGAAAACATTGATTACTATTATTACTATTATTTTAATGTCTTTACCCGGCAAATACTATAAGACATTTCAAATAATTCTCTTAAATCAGTGTTTGCATCTAGTGACAAACTATATCTTCTAACGCAATCTACAGTGCACATTCTGCATGTACTTTGATATATAATAAAAACTTGAAATGGGAATCTCCTCAAATGAGACAATTATTTATTAAGTTTGTGAATACTGTTTGAAATTTGGCACGCGCACGAGAGTGAGTGCGCACAGGCTTCCAGCATCCCTTATGCAAAACTTCACAACATTTTCATCTACAGTATTCAAGCTTTCTTGCGGGCGTATTTCATTCGTATATTGCCTTATGCGCCTTATTATTTGAACAATTTTTATGATACATACTTTCGCTTTCCATTAATTCTCACATAGAGCATATAAAAATATTGAAATATTTTAAATGCAAAAATGTGCTAAAATTGTATTCCTTCAGTATTTCCTGAGAAAAATGTTCTCCGCAGAATATTATAAATGTCATCTGCTTCTACGTATTCGTATAGATGTAGTTTACACTGGAAAATATATTTCAAATGCTTAAAGTATCGTACTATTATTTATACAACGAGGCAGCTAATGTATATACAAAATATTTTCGTTTTGTCATTATTTTACCTCAAAATTAAGCTTTGCGGAATTATTAATTTTGAAATTAGAGGAAACATTGATATCATTGCAACTGTATTTTTTTATTAACTATCAATTCTAGAAAAAGAATTCTAGAAAATAGTGCAATCATTTATATTTGATTTCTGCCAAATTTAACTTTTTTATTGTAAGCCGATTAAACAGAAAATTTCGTATGAAAACACGCAAAGGCCAACAGTTTAGTTGAATTTCTATTTTCCTTGGTCCGTATACTTGATATCGCGACGTTAAAATCTAAGAAAATCGAGCGGCCCGCCAACAGTGAAATACAATGCGTCATCCGATTCATAGCATCAACATAAAAACTCCTGATATTCATCGTCAGATATGTGAAATATACCGTGAGGACGTCACGAATAATGAGCGACAGCAAAGTGAGATAACGGATGAAATTGCTCGACGTAGGTCGGGGCACTGTCCATGATGAATTGGCGATCTGTAATCAACGACAATCTGGTGCAGGCAGTTGATACTAGACCTTCCCGAGCGACACGGACAATGAAGTAAAAACAAGTTAAAAAACTCGTTGTTCGTTACGACAAATGCATGCACAAGACGATTACATAGAAAAATAAGATAATTGTGTGTATACTTAGAAAATAAATATGTTTTTAGAAAGTCTTTTCTTGTTTTTGCCCTTATATTAAAAACTTTACCAAATTCTAAAAATGCATGATATGAACAATAAATTTACTACTGATTAGGACGCAGAATGACATTAATAAAAATTCAATTTATTGCTTATTATTCTCATAAATTATATTTAGCAAGACCGATAATATTAAACTAAGTCGGTATTTATAGCATTGCATAGCTTGATGATTTAAAATCCACCCGTTAGATTAAATTAGTTGATATTCATTTATATAGGAAATTACTTCAGGCGGCAATTGCAAGCTCTTTAGTGACTAGAGAGTTTTAAACAAGAAAGCACACACATTGTATGTTCACTCATATTTCTTTAACCTAGAGCAATACTTTTAATGCTTAAGAAAATACAGATTTCTCATGAAAGAAATTATTCTTTTCGACCGTTTATTTAGCTTAAAGAACAGTCGCTTTCATTAAAAAAGTATTTCGCTGAATTAAACAGATAGTGACTTTGAAACAAATAATATTTCTTTCAAGTTTATGCTTTCTTTTGATTAAAAGATGCATTTACCTGTATTAAAGAATTTTTTGGATAGAATAATTTTCTCGTAAGATTTAGTACCTGCTTGCAAACAGATACTTTCTTTTTTCATTTGAAACGCAACTGCTTATTTTCTGTCTGTTGCATATTTACAGGTTTAAAATTAATAGTTGTAAACGACAATAATAGTTCATACAGTAATGACATTGCAAGTGAGTGGTGACAAGTTTTGAGTGTTCTTAATGTAATTAGATATTCATTCAGTACTATCTTAAAAGCTTTTGAATTGCGTTTTCAATTATTTGATATCGTGAACATTGCTTATCCTGCCAAGTTAAGGTATCTTGTGCGGTGGTTGTATATATAGTACTAAAACAAAAGATAATAAACCAGTTCCATATATCTCCGACATAATTCACTCGCTAATAAGCTACCCTTTTAACTATTTTAGCACCGTTACATTTATAAAGCTTATGAGCTATATGACCTATTTTAATGCGACGTATGTATATTATACGTATTGTATTAAGACGTTTATTTAAAAGCCAATGATGTTTTATAGTACTTTATTTTGATTTAAATCATATTCTAAATGTTACTACATTGAAATTTAATTAGTTCAAGGAGCTTCTAACAATGGAATTTTCATCCAACGTCAGCAGCTGATTTGTGTCAAGTGACTTGATGCTGATAGTCGATATGCGATTTAATAATTCAGCAACCAGTATATCGATATTATCACTATGTGCAAAAATTTGGCGTCTCTATCTTTGTTAATGACCAATATTATTCCGTTTGGGATTATATCTGAATGGTGTAAATACAACAAACTTTCTAAGGGTTTGCGTATTACGTTAAAGTCAAGCCAATACAGAGTTGTACCCATAAGTCGGATGTACTAAATGAGACAATACTGGTTCCCAAAAAAATTATATTAACTATGGCCTTACATAACATAACTAAGACAATTATTTTTTGCAAAAAATTCAAATTGTTTAATTTAAAAGAAGCGTAACGTCTTGCACAAGCAACTAACGTCTGTGTGTTTTAACTACTAAGGAACGAGTCAATTTCAAGCAGGTTACTTTTTTTCAATAGAATAAAATGTCCTGCGGTTCAGTAACAAATAAATATTATTTATAACTAGAAAGTGTGTCTTTAAAACAATTTCTATTTTTTCCAAACAAAAGAAATGTATGAATGATGTAACTAATTATATTCCACTTGTTTTAGCAAAGTTCCAATAAAGCTGCTATCAACATGACTTCGATGACCAGCCTCTATCTGCAAATGTTGGTAAATTCTATCTATACAGTGCTACTAGTCTGTGTTTATCCGAAAACTAAATAAAATGAAATCAGACCTGACAAGTCACCACTTACTTTGCAATAAATGTTATTTTTACCAGAAGTCCAAATCAGAATAATGCTGTTTCTCGAAAAATATGACGTTTCAGTCAAATTCAAACCTAGGTAATAACGCAATAATTCAAATTTGTAACAACTAAAGAGGGAAATTTTTAGTCAGAGCAATAGCTATTACATTTCAACATTTCTTTCGTCTCATTGAATCCAAGAAATTGTACTATCATATAATTTCCCGGTATATTGCTTAAAAATAATGGCGTAATTTGTTTCATATCTTCTCATGTAGTGCCTTCCAAATGGTTAATATTTCTAAATGCTCTAAATGCTGTTTCTAAACTTCATTTTTCAGATATCTCCATCGGAAAAAGTCGCACGAAAGGATTAAAAAAGATTAAAAGTTAATTAGCTTTGAAAAACTTTAATAAACTCACTGCTACAAAACTAGGTATTGTTAAAATTGAACACATAGCAATATTATTTTGGTTTTGATTATTCCTAAAAATGCCGTTCACTCCAAAACAAATACAAACTCATCAGATCCGATCAGGATTTTTCAATTTTCAGATAAATCAATAGCATAATTATATTTTTGGATAAAGAAGAAATAAGAAATTTTCTCATTTGGTGCGAACTTTATTGCGGCCAGTATACCTAGAGAGTTTAATAGCAAGTAAGTATTGGGTACCGATACTAGAATATCATACACTAGGGTGACAGAATAAAATAGACACCTACTAATTAAAAAAAAGATTCTATTCTCATTATATGTACCAAATATATTTAAAATTTTTAAATTAGACTAATATTTTGCGTGAAATGCTGCGAGTCGTCGTGGCATAGAATCTATTAAATGATTAATGGTGTCTTCTGGAATAGCTGCCACGAGATCTTCCTTATTCTTTTAGATAGAGTGCTACCAATCTTCTGGTTTGGGAGAATGAGCGTCAACATCATTATGTGTTGATAATATGTTTCTATTTAATTCATTCTATAATATATAGTCCTATTATTCTCGCTGAATTGTTAATTATCTTTTGCGTAAATTTATATCAATAACGCTGGCAAAACTTTCAAAGTTACAGTAGATATCTAAGAAAGACGACTTGGGGAAAGAAATATGCAATATTAAACAACATTCGGATTGGAGAAAGAGGATTCTACTCAGGTTCAAGTAAAACGATCCAAAAGATTTGTAGTGAAAGAAATATGTTTGTCTAAAAAACAATAAAATTTCAAAATTATAATTTTCTTAATTATTTCAGAACGTTGTCTGTTCATAACATTTGTAGCAGCCCTTCCAAAATATAAACCGAGTTATTGAGTGTAAATTCAAAGACCTTAAGCATGCTGGGAATGAAGAAGTAAACATGCTCGGAATGAAGAAGTGTTTAAAGCAGAAACTGATCATAAAATTATATGGCAACTTAATTCAATTGTGAAGCATGTTTGAAGAATGAAGATGTCCATTATCAGTAATACTGAATTCCGTGTTTAGATTTACAGTACTACTCTGCAATTTCTTCCGCCAAAACTATAAAATGAATTTAACTTCTAAAATTATGTTCAATATTTCAATGCGATCTAGATTTATACCTCCATACTTTACGTAAATAATAAGTGGCAATCAATATTGACGTTAAACGTTCGCCATAAATCTTTCATATCACAACAATCTCTTCAAAATGATACCTCCTCTACTGATTGTTATTCACTTTTGATGAAGTGTAGGGGAAACCTGCTTTCTATAATCAATCAACTTGAAAACTCCGCTAAGTTAGCGATTACGCGAGGAAGGATAAACCTATGTACAAAAAATTATTCCACCGTTCAATAACTACCCCACGCTGAAAATAGGTTAGCGAGAGCAGGTCGGGGCAGATCCTTCTACCTATTGCATGTAAAGATTAGCAGAGCACGACCCTCCTCTAGCAGGAATTTAGCACATCCCACACTTGCCACACCCCACGTCCCAAATTCTTGTACTTTCATTCAACTCAGCAAGTGAGAAAACATCTTGAGAGGATATTATTTTATCCCGTTACTTCGAATAGGAGTAATATTCTGTTTTCCTGATGGTATTTATCTTCATTTCCGAACACAAAGGAGGCGAATCTAACATATGTAAGTGCTCTGTTGACGCAATCCGCCCATTGTAATAAACGTATAGTTTTAATATATTTTCAGTATAACCAAATTCCACTTTAAAATAAAACCTCTAAATAATCCATCAATCAATTTCTTAAATAAACAAGGAAAGTAACTGGATTTGGAATTATAAGCTTCCTGTAAAATAGAATGGAATGAAACAAGACGAAGGTAATTATCTACCAAATTTTGTCTTAATGTCTACATTATTTGTCTAGCACTTTATAAATAAAATTAAACAGGGTAAGTTTTAAATAAATAATAATAATAATAACATAGAGATTAATAACAATATATAGAGATGCAGAAAGCAACAATAATAGTCAACAGCAATACTATTTGAAAAGTCCTCCACTTACAACCGCCAAAAGCTGAAAGTATTGGCATAACAAAGGGAAAAAGCTAAAAAAGAACAAATATGGATAACAACGTACGCATTGTAGTATCAATTTTATTTTTTAGCTTTAAAGCTGTACCGCAACTCATTTAAAAAAAGAAGAAAAATTAGCAAAAATCTGAAAAAAGTTTCGTGCAATCCGAAGGTGAATCCCTATAAAAAAAACTGCTATATTAACCTTCCTTGAATGAGAAGAGAAAATCACGCAATAATCATGCGTAACCCAAAAATTCGTTGACGGCCAGAAAAGAAAGCATAAATATATTCATTATATGTTACATATAAATATATATTCATTATATGTATATTCCGTAAGCATAATGCAATGTATAATATCCAAGCATACGTGATTGATAACTGATAAAAGAGCACACAGCCGGTTTTAACTTGCATTTGAACACACGAGAAGTGACAACAATTTCAACTCCAACAGAACTTGATTACATTTTGCACAAATTACATAACAGAAAAGCCTTTGAAAAATCACAGACATGCAATGGAGTGGAGATATCAAGCCATCAAATCGAGTCACGAGATTATGCACGTCATATCTAAAAAATAATATAATATAAAGGATTTAAAGGATTTTATTTCGGGTTTTTAATAATCTATACAACGACAGTACTACTATTTAATGTTACTATTCTTTATCTCAAGTTTGGGCGTATGAAAACGAGATTTCTAATAAAACCTTGATTCTTCTGTTCAGTCCATCTGTCTGGCATTATCTTGGAGAAATCAAGTCTTTTTAGTTTATTACAATTTTTTTTAAATCCCTATACTTTTGTGATTTTTAAAATCATCTATATTCACAGAACTATCTTGTAATTGATTTACATCTTCAGACTGTACATAAATAGCAAGTAGGAGTGGTTTTTGTCGGTACTGTTATTGATTACCTCATAGTAGTAATATTATGCAAAAATGACTGATGATGCAATTGACATAGGATTGTTTTCTGTAACAAATTCAGCTAAATTTTGTTCGCAAAGTTAAATGAAGGTGTAAAGAAAGTCACAATCTTCTAATTCTTGCTTAAAGCTTGTTCAGTAAATTACTGGAATTGTGGTATGATACACCATTATCCACGAAAGTAAATCTCCTCTGGTATCAAAACTTGATTGTCGTAGGCGAAAGGACCGATTCTTTTTCAACAAGATAATGCACGTCACCATGCAGAAAAATTTGCTCTCAACTTCCTTAAAGAAGCGCATATCAATTCTTTTTTGCCACGACCTAGCAAACTTGATATTACCACAATAAAACACGTATGAAACGCTAAGGAGATTAAATATTTTTATACGCCCACCACAAACCTAAGAGACTCTCCGGCATAGAATATAGGCAATCTAGGACGAGGTTCCACAAGATACTAACCATTCATTGGAATCCATATCGCAACGCAGCAGTAAGCGAAATAGGCGTGGGTTTCAGTTTGTTATTGTGTGTTACATCCATGCGATGATTCATAATAATATCATTACATCCAAAAAGGATGGATACCGTCTTCGAGTTGATGATACTCATGATCAGTCAGAACTACTTTGCTCAAAGAAATCTGAATACAGCTTTTTATTTCCTTATTAATTATTAAATTATTAATGCATGTTCACGTTATAAACTATCAAGCCAATTAATCAAAAGTATAATTGCATCGCTAAATCGTAAAAACCAAATTACGGTCGATTCATAAATATACGATTGGATTAACCACACAATTACACGTATTAAAGGAGTGCATTCACATGACATATTTTCAAATGTGTTACACATGTTCTCGTTGGCAGTGTGCTGTTGGATACATATATTTTAGTGCTGGTGTGCGTTTGTGTGCATCTGTTTTGTTGATCACACAATAATTTGGCAACGGTGCAAGTCTTCTGAAGACGTTACATTGACCTCTCAGCCAGTCCCGCTCATTATTAATTTATATATAGAGTTCCGTTTAGAAAAAGAACCCGTAGGACGAATAATATCCGAAGACATTAGCAAAAGGGAACGTTTAAAAGTTTCAACATCAAACGTATATAAGTAAGCGACAGATTACAAAAGGAAAAAAATTAATCAGAAATTTATTGAATGAAATTATCGCCTTAAACATACTAACGGAAAAAATATCAAGGCGAAAGCGATTTACCTAATGTGGTGAGCACATCGTTAGCACATGTAGTCACTTTTCCCGACGTGATTGCTATTAAAAGAAGCTGAATACGTCCGTTTTTCTTTGTAATTGAATGCAATTACCGTTAGATATACACACAAATATGCGGGAAAGAACTAAGTAAAAGTTTTATAAATAATCTAAATATAGCACTCGCACGAAAGTTCTGCACATTAAAATTAAAAATCTTGAAAAATAAATTAGAATGAAAAAAATGTGTTAAAAAAGTGAAGAAGATATTTGCAAGTATTTGTTATACAGAAATTTTATTTTTTAATTATATAACAATAATAATACACATTTATTATCAAGTAGACAAATCTCCAATAATAGCAAAACATTAATAATAAAGATAAGTACATACATATAGTGCAATAAAAAGATTAAGAAATTTACTTAAGTAAACCTTTTTGTGTATTTGCCACCTTGGAGAGAATATATGTATGTCAGAGCTCGTTCCATGATGTTAACTCTCGCGAATGGAAGGATAAGGCTGTACTGATATCTTGAGCTCAAACGTAACACAAAAAAGATTCAATATAACTTTTCCACATATGACAATCCTCCTTGCGCTCAAGATCAGCATCCCTGTGAGAGGGGTGGGTTACCTCCCTCACAAGATAAGTTCAATTGGCTTTACAAGAAAGGAATTTAAAAACTTCGCAGTGGTTACGAACGAGACGTAAATAATCATAACCGTACAGAGCATACCAAATTAAAGCGACACATTCTAAATTATTCAACACAAAGACAAAGTATAACGACCTTTAAATATGTATCCTTATATTTTAAGACACATATAATAAGACCCAAAAACATACAGCTTCAAAACAGATTAAGGGTAAGTGGTGTCAAAAAGTACACACAAGTCCTTAAATTCAAATTTACGTTATAAATAGGTACCTCTACTTGGTAAGACGAGATAAAAGGTAAATAAGGACGAAACTAAGTAAGTACGCAGCACTTTTCAAAATTCAGTTTGAGCATACAACACTCAGACCTAGTATATCGTTAACGTAAAGCACACATAGTACTGGTCCCAGATTCATTCGATGGGGGATACCAAAGGTAAGAATGAAGTCATTAGAGCAATATCCATTACAACATCCATGGAACAAAAGCAAAGGAGCTCAATTTCATGATTGTTCATGTCAAAAACTTTAGACAAGTCTACAAGTATAAATCGTATATAATTTGGGTATGTTCGCCACATTCGTAATTTACAGATCCCCCAAAGATAAAGCCATGTTGATTTTTGAGACAATAAAGGCCATTCACATTTAAGCTAATAAAAGAGCAGGTACTGATACTATTACCAATATTTATATATCATACCTTGTCCTAATACTTGGCAAAGCATATGTTATGGGAATAGGCCTGTAAAAACTATAACATATTGTCACCTACAGTAGGTTTCTTGGAGAAAGTGGTCATTAATGCAATTAGTTGATCCTCAGCGATCAGCGAAAAGAGACAAGACAGAGTATTATTGAACAATATGCAAAGAATCAACAGAAGGGAACATATTAGCGAAATATATACGAAGGCGACCTGAAATGTTTCCGGAATCGACAAGAAAAACACGGTATTAGTATGGTTTTTATTTTTATTTTTCGATGTAGTCTCCTCGAAGATCAATACACTTTTTCAAACGGTGCTCCAGTCTCTTCAAGCCTTTGGAATCCCAAAAAATGGTCGCTACGACCTTTTCGGCCGATGTAACGGTCTTTGCTTTCTTCAGGGCCGATTTGTCCAGAAAAGTCCAATGTTTCGACTGTTGGCCCACGATATTTGGTAGTGGATCCAATTCTTATCCACGGTTACGAAACGCATGAAGAAATCCCTTAGATTGCGTTGGATCCTGGTCAGACACTCCTCCAAGACGGTTACCGGATTTCGTTTTTGCTCCGGTGTGAACAAACGCGGTACCCATCGCGCCGAAAGCTTTTTCATATATGGCCAACACGTTCTTCTGAGATGCCTGCTGTCCCTGCTATCTCTTTCAGCTTCAATCGGCGATCAGCTAACCCGACATCATGAATCTCGTCAACAATTTCATCGTTAATAGAGGTTTTTGGGCGTCCACTGCGTGGTTCGTCACTTGTGCTTGTGCGGCCACGTTTGAATTCGCTCACACAGAAGCTGATGGTTGAAAATGATGGAGTACATCCGCCATGAATATCTAACAAAATATTTTGAATTTGCGCGGCCGTTTTCCAGCCATCCAGAAGTGTTTTATCACTGCACGAAATTCGATTTTATCCATTTTTGCGAAACCGTTTAACTTGTTACACAAAACACACTCTTAAACATAACTATTGACAGTCGACGTATGAAATTTTGACAGATGCCATAAAAAAGGTTGCCTTTGCCGACTAATGAATCCGCTTCAACCTTCCTGTGCCATCTCTTGTCAATTTTCACGACATTTCGCAGATATTTCAGAAAATTGTCACCGTATAAAACTGTTTAACTTTTAAGGATGCAATAACTTATTTTGAATCTAATACATCATTCGCAACAATAGACAAAACATTAAAGGTTACTCTTAACCTCATTCTGATGCAGCCTTAATTCGACATGCTAAGTGTGGCTAGGACTGCTCTACAGAATTTACTTTTGATCTACATACTTTTGAAACATGTAGCTGTGTTAAATTATAAATCAAACGTAAACATATGTAGAAGCCTATTGAAAACATTACTTGAAATGGACCATAAATTCTATACGTCACAATTAACCGTAGAGAAACCGCAAGATATAAAAAACGTAATTCAAAAGATCCAACAACTTTAAAACACTTTTCAAGCTATTATACAATAATGACATTGATTTTGGTAAGCTTCTTAATTGAATTGGTCTCAATATCTGTACGTTGAGCATGTACGTATTGAAATTAATATGATTCGTTTCATTTTATTAGTCGTGAGCAAACATCCATAGCATTGTGTATAAAGTTCATATTTCGGATACTCAAAGTACGCCGCTGGAATCTGCACGAACAAACAATATTTGATTAATTAACACGTTATTTACAATTGTAACAGCCAAACGTTTTCAATGCAATATTCTATTTATAAAGCATAAAACTGCACTGAAAAATTAAGTGCCACGCAACAGTTTCTTGTGAGCATTAACAACTTTAATCGTTGAATTTACTTACCATTATGAAGTGTTCTAACTTAAGGTAAGCATTATTCATCACTACTTGTAGATATGCTTCGTTAACATGACAAAAGTATGAATTTGAAGAAAAGCCCCGCCGATACAATAAAATCGGGAGCGTTGGAAATATTTAATAAAGAAAGATATTATTTTATTACGCAAATATTCAATCAATGTCTATCTACATTTTCTAAGAAATTTTAATAAGTATACTGAAGTTAGTTAAGCAAACAATCCATGCCAAGGATATGAGTTCGTCCGGTCACAGCAGATATGTATATAAAGAGAACGGTAAACTTACACCATATTTAGAACCGTTCTTCTACTGTCAGCCATATAAAAATCATTGCGTAATTGTTTAAATATTTACATTGTAGCGCAAAGCCAGTTATTGCAAAAAAACTCTGTTACATGCTTTGAATCATATGAAGTAATATCTTAACTGCATTACTTAATTATCACACTAAAAGTAAGACAATCTAACGTGCGATTGCATTTTTGGCTATGCGTAAACGAGGAATGAAAATTTTGTGTGTAGAGCGTTGAAATCGCTATCTTGTATCTAGATAGGTATGAGTAAACATGGCACTTGCGTTGCACCGGCAGGTATGTGTTAATTTTCCATTATTGATAAATGTGTGACAATAATGTCACTCAGAAGTATCTAGATCTAGGAGTATTTCGAATATTCGGCAGTGTCACAATTTAAACAGAAGTACAATACTAACAGACAATCGTTTGAGATTTTACGTTTGATAAGTGCATTGCGATGATAAGAAGAGAAATGTACTGTGAACGAATGATTTAAACGGTTAAAAAAATAGTAGGATTCGATTAAAGGCACGCTAAGGTTCCTCTCCATCAACTATCTCACCACCTGATGAGAATCTCGTACGCTTGCTTGGTGGAAATCATCTTAACAAAGCAACTCGAAATAAGACACGTGTGTGGGAAGTTTGCCACACATGCTGACATAGAAATAAATGAAGCCACATGACTTGTAAGGCATGATGATTGCTGGTAATGAGAGTGGGATATTTAGATATGATCCGGAAACAAACCGATAGTCATCCACCTTTCTACAGTTGAAAAAGTAGGCTAACAATTCAAATGTGGAGATTACCGCATCACACTCTTCGACAACGCCATGTGCACCGTGTGGGACATACAGGTCCTAACACATTTATGTGCGACGACTAAAACTACGGGACCTTGGCTGTAGACTGCATCATGGCAATGCTCGGCCGGTAAGTTTTTAGTAGTTCAAGAGATTCTGCTAACGAAACAAATTCCAGTGATGCATAACTGCCTCCTTGATAATATTGTGATACCAGATGGTTTTTAACTATTTTCTATCAGAACGCAGCTTCACATGAATGTTTACTAGCAGTAAATAACATCAAAGACAATATGGCATGCTAAGCGAGGAACTCTAGCGGTGTTTCTTACAATGGCAAGCATGTTTATGCGGACAGAAAGTATTTTAGAGGTGGTTACAGTCGCAATGGGTATCATTTGTAGACGAATTCTGCGTAAATTTCGGACATTATTTATTTATTCACTATTCAGGATCTAAATTACTCATGAAGCCGAAGTTCTTCTTATTCGTATTAAACGGTATAAACTGCAATAACCAAAAATACTGTTTCTAAATCTATTCCAAAGTTTGACATTAAAAAAAAACATCAGATGGGCAGTAATGTAAACATACTACAAGAAATATACTGTTCCTGTTCGATATTTACGCAACAAAGTTAGTTTCTTTCGCCAGGTAACGTTATTATATGAACATACACCCTTACCCAAATTGTAATCTCTAAAAAAATACCAACTTTATTCTCTCTTAGCTAGTATTCCATAAAACAGGCAATATCATTAAGAAGTGCATCCATAGAATCTATATTATTTCCCATACTTTGCAAGCTTCAGCATAATATTCTGAAAATTTAGGGTGCTTTTGGCATGATTCTTATTCACTATTAAGTACTATATTAAATAAATTAAGATTTGTTTCAGTGTCATAACAAATGGCAGTAGATAAAATTATTTAAATTTTTTTTTGTTCGAAGAAACCTATTAAGTGACAAAACAAAAGAAAATAGAAATTAAACAAAAAAAATAATTGACCAATCTATTTATCCCTTTAATTGTAGTATTAGTCTGAGGATATATTTTTCATTTTGTTTACGAATGTTCTAGTAAAAGAAAAAGTCTGTTATAGATATTTCTTCGCATTCATTAGTTTGGTGAGTTTTAGAGGGAACACTAATTTCATATTGAAGCAAACAGAGCTCACGCACAGAGCAAAATTCTGTGCTGAAACTATCTACATCCTAAAAGAATAATTTTCACTAGTAAACAGTCAATCAAAAGCATGCTTATTCAATAGGAATACATAATTGAAAGACACGCAGTAAAGTAAGATATAAAAAATTTAAGAACTCATCGTCACACTCAAGCACATCATCAAATTCAAGGGCGATCACCGCCATTAACTATGTAACTCAATGTTTAACATGCGTCATGTTTAGGTTCTATTAAGCGCTTACATGTATATTTCGACGCTGAAAATGATTCATCACACCGAATAGTAACTCTTGTGAGCCTTATGACACTAACTAGGGATACATACTAGTTTTTGCACGCAAGTTATGCGTATAATAATTCCATATTTACTATGACCAAGATAAGGATGTAAAATATGGAGATTCTGGAAACAGTAAGAGGCCAGCAACTCGTTTAAATGGAACAAACGTTTTGCAATTAGAGGATGTTGTGAATGATGTTTTACAACATTTATTTAATTTATATTTAAAATATATTTTCTTATTATTAAAAACTCGTATATTTTCCAAAAACTACCTTACTCATTAAATTATTCCTTAAGAGCCTCCCTAACACTTAACAAATAGACGAAGAGGGATAAAAAATATTTCTTTCGCAGAGAACGTTTAAAAGATCCGTTGTATGTGATTGATTGTGCATTTCTAAATGCTCTCAAGTTGCTTCCAATCGATCTAATAAAACAAACCTAATGATAGACGGTCGGAAAAAAAACGATTTATGAAGATTAGGACATCAGCTAACAGAAAATAGAAAATGGCAATATCAAAGTATATCTCCTCAAATAAGCTAAAGGAGAAACGAAAAAGAAAATTACAAAATTCCGTTTTTTTAGAAATGCCTCCAAAATAAAAAAAAATCAGCGACGTTTGCGAACATCATAAATAGTATATGTTCCAAAACTTATTGCATTTACCCAAATCGCCAATTCTTACCATTTCCAAGATCCCCATATCTATCTTAGATACAATCAATATAACAGTAAACAATGCATAAACATTTTGTAACGATCAAAAGTTTTAAATGTAAACATATCCGTATTTACTTTATTGTCTATATAGATATTGTATTCGTAACTTCTCATTTATTAATACGCACAGAGTGCCTGTATATATGTACACATATATAAATGCCACACACGCGTACTACTTACATCTTCAGTTTGCTATTTAAAATTTGTAACACATAAAAAGCTAATACTAACAGATATTGTCAGTTACGTAATTTTAATAACGACGCAAGTCTCTATAGATGAAAAAAGAAAGTCACACGCTGTCTGTACACCTAATAAAATCCATGTACATGTATGTATATATGTATTTGATGCTAGTGAAAGGAAAAATTACAACTATGCTCAGCGATAACTTAACACCTGCGCGAATCTCAAGCGAGTTTTGCCAACACATACTCCGATTGAAGAAGGTAGGTGTGAAAAAGAAGCAAAACATTAAAATAGAGCGTTATCGAGTATATTTCTAAAATGAAAGGGCCAAAAGGATTCCAATGAGACGACAACACAAAATTATAAAACTGCATGACATATTTACAAATGAAAGCGCAAGCATTTGCAATCACGGCAAAAGACTTCTAAATTGCCCAATTTATATAAGATTAGTACCAAATATCTTTAGAAAATACAGCAAAATTAGCAGACCTTTGGATACATTTACACAGTGCGAAATCTGTTTAATATAAAATACCATTGCACTCAATGTGGGGCACTGAACATTTAGTTCGCTAACATAAAAGAATAATACATAAGGTCTCATCACATTCTTGCAATCATTTGTACTGCCTTCACTATTGCCTATGAGCGATTCTTTAAACTTAGAAAACGCTAGAAATTAACATTGGCATACTTTAGAACACAGAAGAAAGTATATAAACTCTGTTAACAAACATAATACTATATAAAAAATAAATCTATCCCCTCGGCGTCATTTTAAGCAATTACCTTTTCAACGTGCTTTTCTATACCTTTCTGTTTGTTTCGTTTACTACATCTCGTAAATTTAAAAGCATGACTACCACGCATCTACTTATCGTTTGAATCCACCTAGTAAAATAATCAAAAATGACTAGGGTTAAGAAGCATTCTCAACAAAGGCATAATGGGTTTAGAAAGCTCTTTTCAAAACTACCCTGAAAACGGCGGAAAATTATTCGCTGTCGGAATTAACTGAAATGAGAGATGATGAAAATAGTCTGTCTGAGTACAGTGGTCTCCAAACCTTTTGGCCTAAGAGCCACACCGACTCCACTAAATTCCAAGCTAGCTCATCATACCAACGTACTATAGTTTTGAATTACACGAACTTCAAAACGCGCGACAGTGGTACAACGCCATCTTATGGAAAACCGAGGACCATTCTTTTGAAATTACTGGTCTAACATAACAATTAACAGACCATCGTCAAGAATATCACAATAGATATTATACTATCGCTCATCGTTCATAATCTAAAAAAGTAAATTTATTACTATATAATTTGTATCGTCAGATAATCCAAGGAAAAATTCATAATGCTTAGGATTAGCACATGGCATAGAAACGCTTTTACTGTTCAATAACGCCATATAATACCGTATCGAGCACAGCAAGTATGAGAATAGTTTATAATATACGGAATAATTAACAAATCTGATTTAAAAACAGAAATCGGAGATTAAAAGAAAGGATACAATGGTGAACCATTTTCATTCAAAAGGAGACGCAAAAATAGATTAGCGGTTGAATAAAGGGAATGGAGCAATAGTAATCTTAAACAGAATTGAGATTTTGTAAAACAATAAGTTGTCATTTTATCCAAATCATTCAAACATAGAATAGCCAACAGAGGATAGAAATCCCTGGAAGGAAAATACTTCGCAATAATTTCGAAGATATGAGAGATAAAGGTAAAATTTGGAAAGAAAGAAACAAATGAAGACATTTGGACAATGTATGAGAAATTCGAATTAACGTAGAAGGTCAAGTCCGAAAAAATTGAAGTATAAGAGCGTGAAGTAGTTGCTAGACTTTGGTGTGATTAAGAAAGGAGAATGAAGCGTGGATGGTCAAAAGCGACATGTTTCAAAGGAAGAAATTGTAGTTTGAAAAGCGTAAAGGACATAATGAAGATCCCTCAAAATTAAGACATACGCTGCAAAAATAAGTGTCGGCAGTCACTCAGGAAAACGTTGATGTTGTACGCAGGATCGTCAACGAAAATCGACATGTGACTTATCGCGGGATTGAGATATCAGTAGGGGTTTCAAAGACCCCAATTCAAAAAATTTTGCATGAAGAATTGTGGATAAGAATTAATTTCCCGCTGGATACCGCATCTGTTGAACGAAGAACAGAAAGTAGCTAGAGTGAATTGGTGTCAAAAAACTCTACACCGCTTCAACGCCAGAAATTCTAAAAATCTGTACAACATCGTCAATGGTGAAGAATCTTGGATTAACTCATACGAGCCAGAAAGTAAACGCCAGTGGGCTGTTTGGGTATTCTAAGCTGAAGAAAAGCCGACAATAGCCATCCGTTCTCATAGTGTCTCTAAACAGATGACCGCGACATGTGTCCCGAAGGCAGGTAATGTAGCAGCAATTCCTCTACAAAGTCAAAGAACTATTACTGCCGATTGGTATAGAACCATCTGTTTGATGTAAGTCATCGCTGAGCTTCGAAAAACTAACCCCGAACGACGAATCATCTTCCACCAGGACAATGCAAGTTCACACACAGCACGAAAAACAATTCAGTTCTTAATGCAACAAAACATCAAATTGTTAGACCATCCTCCTTACAATCCAAACCCAAGTTGCAACGATTTCTTAACCTTTCAAAATCAAGAACGAACTGTGTGGCCAAAAGGTCTAATGCTCAGAAAGAACAGTCGATGCCTTCAAAAACGCAATTTTGTCTGTATCAACAAACAAGTGGAATAACTACTTCCAAGGTTGATTCGAGCGCATGCCAAAGTGGAAAATACTTCGGAAAACAATAAAGTCTCTAAAAGCTATCTGCTGTTTTATTCCAGCTCTATGTGCATAACTTAAAAGACAACCCTCGTATGTAGCATCAGTTCATCAAAAGCAAAGACGGATGGAGATGTATCTGTAAGTGTAAACGTACGTATATTCATGCTGTCTAGAAGCACGTGTATTTTTTGTAGCGTCACATGTTTGCCAGATCGCAGAGTAAATTACGTACCAGGAACGGTTTCAAAGAGTGTCCCATTACTCGTGTGAGATCTTTCACAATTGTGTTTCGGTGTAATTGCGCCACGCATTCTGTACCGGTTTTTGTTTACAATCTTAAGCCAAATGGAACTTGAGAGTACACGGAATCACGCGCATTGTGATTCTAAAATTGCGTCTTCCGACTCTTCCGACTCTTTCGTAATATCTACATCACAATTTTATGGGTTATGCGCTCTAGAGCTTTTATTTCAGGCTTTCATTTGTTATTGATTTTGTAACCAAACGTATATTACGATATCTCTTCATATAATTTAAGAAAATGAGTTTTGTTACAGTATTTACTGCAGTTTTCAAATATGATTGTGTATCAGTGGGGTTAAACAAATAAACTTTTTAGCATTTGGTAGAGGAATCTAATCATGACACCAGGATAGTACCATGTTCTTTGATCAAAAAGTAAAAGGCAAGTTAGATATTTAAAGTTTTAATATGCATAATTTCCCTTAATTAATTTAAGTACAATTACCACCCTAATTACTTTATGAAATATAAATATAAAGTAATTTGCGTTTGAAAAAATAAACTTGTCTAAAAACTGTTTTGATTTTCATTGGTATCTAGATTTTATAGAGGGGTGGAGAATAAAATACAAGAGAAAAATGCTATAAAGGAAGCAATGATTCGTTGGCATTAAGCACTAGGTTACCTTTGATGATTGTTAGAAAACTGATAATAAAAAATGTTAAAAACGTGTTAACATTTTTAGAATGATTGTGATGCTTATTTGTGTTATGTGTTCTGAGGTGAAAATGAGAAAAGTAAATCCGTAGTAAAACGGAATTAAGCTTTCCAAGTAAATTTCAAGGGTGTAATAATTATTTTCAGGTAAAATGTTCGGGGATTATAAAGCACTAAAATATCTTAACAAAAAAAACAAATTGTAATGAATATTCCTGGTTATGTTTTTTTTTAATCTTGTATTTCTTTGGTTGTTAATATTTAGAGTATTTGCTTTCCCTTGCATGATTTTTATTCTCATCGCATAGTTTACAATTTCTACTTTATCTATTTCACCTTTGATATTTACAAAGAGCTTATTCGGTACGTATGAGAAAGAAAGTTGTTAAATGCTGTAAATAAACTTAACTTTGGGAACAAATTTTAAAAGCAGGTGAGTATATAAATACATTTAACACACCTATTTCGCTAATTTTCAAACAATCGTCTGGGTAACTCGTAAAATATTATTTACCGGTCATGGTAGGCATCTTTTTGTATGATAAAATACTATAGACCGTAATGTAAGAGGTTCAACATAAGCCGTCAAAGTTTTGGCACCGCGTTATCTTTTCAGACAAAAGTAAATTTAATCTATGGATTCAGATAGAAGCGAATTGGAAACGCGAAAACAAGGGACTTGAAAAAAGGAGCTTTAAAAAATATACTATGAAGCATGGTGGTGTCTAAAGTATGGGGATGTATGGCGGCATCGGAGGTTCGCAATGTAATTTTTGTTTAAATAATGGGCGAACATGTATATTCAAACATTTTAAAATTTAAACTAAAGTGCTAAATTGAATCTTTCGGACCATTACTACCACCAATAAGAAAATGACCCAAAATACAAGCCCTATCTTGTTCGCGAATGGCTGTTATATAACACACCCTATCAACTGGAAACACCTCCACAATCTCCAGGTGTAAACCCGATACAACACCTGTGGCAGAAGTTGAAAGTACGGATCAAACAACATACAATTTCCAATAAAAATGATTTAAAGAGGGTTCTATCTGAAGAATGGCAAAAATTAGGCCCGAACGTATACAGTAATCTGGCCGATTCAATGCGAAGACGGTTACAAATAATTATTACAGTGTCGTTATCCCACAAAATACTAAACCAATAATACTAAATTGTCTAAAATATATGCCTATGTGCCTATTATGTATATAGCTCTTTTACTAAAAACATATTAATGTTGGCGTTAAGTTATATATTATCTTGTAGCCTATTAAATTTACTAGCTTGTACTATATGATAAACGTACAAATTAATACCTAACAGAAAACTTGACCACTATGTTTAAATTGGTCATTGTGTAAATATTTTTTTCTCTAACTGTATATTACAAGTGTATTATAAACTTGTATATAAATGGTCTCAGTACTTCTAAATGTTTCGTACTAATTTCACAAATGTTTATTATGACCTTTTACTGGTGAATAAAGGTAATTTCCAAATGGTGAATAATAAACATGAATTGCGCTTTGTAAGTGTTGAATAATTCTGGATCATTTCGATAACTCGCTCCCGATATTTAAACCTATCTTTTGCGGTAGTTGTTTCCATAATTTATAACAATGGTTAACACAGCTATTTTTCTTATACACTAACCCGTTTATTTCATGCATCTTTACATTCTGATGTTTAAACTGGTTTAAAAATTTCTCAATCTCGTCAGGATTTTTGATCTACTTTTAGCAATTTAAATAGAGAAGTTTCACGTCTAAGTGTATTTACTTCAATGCGCTTACAGTTTTATCCCTGTTTGCTCCAGAACTAATTAGAGAATTAATAATTTTGTGTTTTTGATTTCCTTTCCGATATTTTAGATACCAAGATTTATTTTTCTTTGCGTTATTATATATCACTAGCATATGAGATCGATTGTGACAGACAACCTCTTTTATCTATATTTCGAATTCCAAAGCAAAGTTAAACGATTTCATACAGAAAGAATCCCCATTTTGGTGTAAAATTGCTGATACTGGATATGATATCATCCTTTTAACAGCAGTTCTACAGTCCTGGCAAGAGTCATTTTTACTAACTTGACAATTTTTCAAAACGCCCCTAATTTCTCAATAATTCTATGCATCTTCCGCTGTAGATCGGTCTTCTATCTGCTTTGTAATCAATAAACAATTGGTTCTTTGTAACACTCACTTTATATGTAATGTCAAACAAGACTACATCTCTATATTCCCGCACTCACTCCTGTCCTTTATTTGATGTCACTATGTTTACCAATTCTTTACCTATATGATGCTGCTTCTCACTATGTTTTATTGAACAACGTACGTTGAGAACGCGAAATAAGTATACTGCAGACGACAGTTATTTCTTGATGATTATAATTTTATTATAACACACGGGCTGAAAAGTCCCGGGCGTAACACATAGATGACGCTAGTTTTATTGTAGTCACCTTTCTCTCAGTTAGTACTAACCTTCAAAAGACAGCTGTTAAAATATCATGATATTCTATTCATTAGTTTGTGAGTTATTGTGCTAAGAGTCACGCTACTTTTGTTATTTTCAAAACAATGGATCAAAAACAATTTCGTGTTTTAATTTTACACTGCTTCTTAATGGGAAAAAATACCGTTCAAGCGAACCAATGGCTTGAAAAGTGTTATGGGGACTCCGCTCCATCAGAAACAACAATAAAACGTTGGTTTGCTGACTTCAAACGTGGCCGTGGAGACACCGATGATGTAGAACGCAGTGGACGTCCAAATGAGGCGGTAACACATCAAAAAAATCCACAAAATCGTTTTGAATGATCAAAAAGTGAAGTTGCGTGAGTTAGCTGACATCGTAAAGATATCAAAAGAACGTATTGGCTTTATATTGCATGAGCATATGACTATGAGAAAGCTCTGTTCAAAGTGGGTGCCGGACCAAAAACAAGAACGTGTTGATGATTTTGAGCAGTGTTTGGCCATGTTTAAACGTAACAAACCGGAATTTTTGCATCGATATGTGACAATGGATGAATCATGGATCCATCACTTCACTCTGGAATCAAAACGATCGTCATCTGAATGGACAGCAACTGGTGAACCTCGTCCAAAGCGCCCGAAAGCACAACAATCGGTTGGAAAGGTTATGGCCTCGGTATTTTGGGATGTGCGTGGTGTAATATTCATCGACTATCTTGAGAAAGGAAATACCATCAACAGTGAATATTATATAGCGTTATTGGAGCGTTTGAAGGCCGAAATTGCAAAGAAACGACCGCATATGGCAAAGAAAAAAATTGTTGTTTCATCAAGACAACGCACCGTGTCACAAGTCAATCAAAACAATGGCAAAACTACATGAATTGAACTTCGAGTTGCTCCCACATCCACCGTATTCGCCAGATTTGGCTCCCAGCGACTACTGGCTGTTCGCAAACCTCAAAAAAATGCTCGCCGGTAAGAAATTTCGCACGAATGAAGAGGTTATCGCTGAAACTGAGGCCTATTTTGAGGCAAAAGATAAATTGTTCTACAAATGTGGTATTGAAATGTGAAAGAGCGGCGCTGGAATGATTGCGTTGCTCTTGATGGAGATTACGTTGATGAATAAAGCTAATTTTGAACCAAAAAAACCGTGTTTTCTTTGTTAGGCCCGGGACTTTTCAGCCCATGTGTTATAATTTATTCCCTTTTCAGCATTTTCCTGATTCAAAATATTTTGAAATACTTAGTTCCAAATACTTAAGTTTATTAAAGCGCTAAAATAAACATTGTGTTTTAATTGCTTTTCCGTATTTGCTTACTATATTTATAGCTTAATATACCAACGCTGAGAAAAACCGTTGCAATAAGCGGATGCAGGTGTATGCACTCTATTGATGTAGCTGTAGAAGCCATCAAAGTATAAAGTTAACGTTGTACGATTAGTGACATCCAGACGTCTGGCATTTAATATGTATATTTGCATAACAGTAATATCGCTAGCAAGGAACCCGCATTCGATAATTAATGCAGATGTTTATAATAAAGTAATGTCAGTGAAGAATGTATATAAACCCAATTCTAGGCAATAAATTCAATTACGGTAATATCAAAAAGAATACGATTAAGTCGCCCACAGATTTTATTAAAAGTAATTGAAAGAGTTCCGTTTTAGTTATACAATGGGTCAATAAAGTATCCGTTCACCTAAATATTTGCTGATGCAACTATTAAACTGGAAATAATTGAAATATTGACACATACAGTTTTATTGTGTTCATATGAAAACAGTGACATAAAAATTCTGAAACTAAAGTATCGATTCGAGAAAAACAGGAAATTACAATTCAACCAAGTATTAGCACATATCATTACAACGACAACAATATATTACAACAGAAACAAAACATAAAGTTATATTTACAACTAATATCATGTTGGCATATCATGGGTATCAATCACACCTTGCAACAGGTTCTCCTATTTGATTTAAATTGGGACTTGAGGCGGGCAGCGTTTTAGGAACGACATCCATTCTTTACCGACCCGAGAATAGTATTTGAGATCTTTATCTTGTTGCAATGTAAAACTTTCTTCTAAGTTTAGTTTTTCTACACTTTCGTATAAGTTGTTTTTCAATATCTTTAAATATAAAATATCCCTTAACGTCCAAAATACCATTGATGAAGTGTAGTTTACCCACCCCATTATACGTCCTGCACCCCCTAACCACAACATAGTCTTCGCCATGTTTACGGCAATATATTCTTTTTTTCCAATTCCATGTTCGGTATGCGCCGCAATTATTGACGGCCAGAGGATCTAAAAAACTTTACTTTCGCCAGAAAACACCACAGTTTTCCAAAACTCCAGGGCTTGTCCAAGTATTTTCTTGCATAATCTAATCTTTTAAGTCTAACAAATGGTTTTCGTTTCGCTTCTTGTCCATGGAATTTAGTTGATCGTAAAACCTTTCTTACGTTTTAGGATACACTTTCTTTCGTGACGCATTCTCCACAAGTGTTGGTATTCTTTTTGCGCTTATACTGGGATCCTTTTTGGATTCGTTTAAAATAGTCCGTTCCTAACGAACGTCCAAGATTTTTTGGCGTTCCAATCGCGTTCTGTTTACTGTATTATTTGTTTCTTTATATTTATTAATCATATATCTGACAGTATTATATAATTTTTAACTATTTTGCTTATTCGTCGTATATTATACAGATAACACAATGTTATGCTCTCTTTCCGCGAAGCTAAGTTCTCGTATTTTACGACCCATTATGTTATTTTCATAAAACTGACTTAATTGTATCCATACATTAAGATTTATATATGAATAAGGAAAAAATAGATAGAATGGTACTTCCCCTATGTAGATGCTCCTCCGCCTCAAAGGCTGAACGAGATAAGCAGAGATATCAGACCATAGACATCCACTGCGCGGACATGAGTCTCCACTTAAAAGGCTAAAATCTAGGAAGAGTTTCATTCATGTAGTAGAGCCACTTACAGCATCGATTCGGACAACCCGAGAGGAATACTGCAGACGAAGACTTTCTACTGCTAATATCAGTAAATGGAATGATATCGAATACCCTGCCCCAGAGTCTGAACTTCACTGGGATACAGGGAAAACCGGGTGGTATATAATTCTCCGGTGGGAATACGTGGGGGACAGTTCCTGCTCCCGCGGAGTTGGTTTGTCCTGCACACCGACCACGTGCGACACACATCTTATCATGGACAAAAAAGTAATTACGTAATTGTTTATGAAATATAGATATGCAAATACTGCTCCTATGAAGACCGCCCTGAACACTACAAGCCTAATGGAAGATTTATTACGTGCGCACATAGATACTTTATCAATTTTTATGTTAATTCTTATGTATTATATATGATAAAAGAATTTGCATAAATCACAGTTTTGAATGAAACAAATACAAAAAGAGGCTCAGTTATTTTTATTTTTATTTGCAAAGCCTGCACTTTTAAATAAATAGAAATGTATTTTAAAACTCTTAGATAAAATAAAACTGATCCACATGAGGAAATAAAAGAAATATCGTGACAAACCACGAAGCAAATTTCATGTTACATTTGAGGCAAAACAGATTACTGAGATGACTAATCCTCCAAATAGCTTGACAATGTTTGTAGTTCCAAGAAAGAATAAGTATATATAAAGCTATATAAACTAATAAAAGAGCTTGATTAAGAATATGAACTCTCAAATTACACCAAACAAAATAAATGTAGTTTGGTTTTGGTCTTATTTTTTACAGTACGTCAAAAACTACGTTACAGTAAATGACTAAATCTTGACGTAAAGTAAAATTCCTTGCAAAATTATCTTATAGGTCATTCAAATGTGCAAAGGTTTACAATTTAATGAAATTTCTAATTTTTGGTTTTATAAAGCAGTTACGTTAGTAAAATCAATAAAATTACATTTACAATATATGCAACCTCTATCTCTCATTTAAAAGTAAAAGTAGAATGTACAGAAGACTATCTGCACGCTTTAATATACTTAAATTGTGTAAAATTATTTACGCTCTTTAATTGAAACAAAAATGCGCCAAATAAGCTTACAAAACGATGTTGTTGACCCCTAAAATCATTGACCTATTGCAAAGAGGCAACTCATCTTCTTACATATAAAACGCGTAATACGTAAAAGAACGTGGTAATACCTTAATATAATTGCTGACTCAACTCACTTGATACAATATTTTCTGATCTCGTTGAAACGTTACGTGCTAATAATGCAAGAATAAAAATAAATTTAATACTACTTTGTTCTTATCTTTGTAATCGTTCGTATATATACATATGTAGATCTTATAATTTGAGATCATTGCCGTTACGAATAATGTTAAACTAGAACTTATCTAAAAAGGTTACATCACAAACTGATTACAGTAGAACTTTTGTCGAATACTCAGGCAAACATATCAAAAATTTTAGTTATACGTAAATATGTATATTTCCTGTATATTTATACATACCTTCAACGTTCGGCTTAAAACGACATCGTCTTAATACGTGTTAGTTTACCATGTTAGGCATTCGCTATTTTTTTGTCTCAATGGTGGAGGCAGTCGAACCGTTTATAATACGGTCAAGATTTTTAATGAGACGGAGAATAATTAAACTAAATTTATTTGGAAAGCAGTGGGATCTATTGAGTCCAGTTTAAACATTAAATATCTTGGTCCTCAGAAAGCTTGAATTTTTCCGTATTATTATTAACGGCATTTGTCAATTGATATTGTTAAATATCACATCTTCAACTTATTGACAAATTGCGACAGGTACTACTCTCCTAGTAATTCGATACTATAAAATATCTATCGTAATCTAGTGTATATCTAGTGTACAATTTAGTATCTTTCCTTTTATTCATCTTAAACATCTTTGCTAATTATAGCTTGTGGGAATTTTTCAGTTATTATTAAGTTACATGAATCTATCTCCTTCTTTCTTACGTTTGATAACGTAATCGCGAGAGATACCTCGTTTCTTCTAAATTTTTACACAGTTCCTGGAATCCGCACGAAGCTTCTCGAAACTTAGACATATATATATATATATATATATATATATATATATATATATATATATATATATAGTATAGAGGCTAGCTGGTCGACTAGAGCCACTTCACAATGAATTTGTAATAGCGACAACATTATCGATTCTTAGCAATTACTACATAGTTTTCTGCACATTTGGGCTGTTTGTGAGAATCTAGTTATGAAATTAGTAAGTGTTCTTTAGTAAAGCATTCCGTTTTATTGCATTCATGCATTCGAATTCTGTGATACATCTCAAGTAGAAAAACGTCACTGGTAGACGGGTATTTGTATTTTGTTATAGTAACACAGCTTTAGATTTTGAGATTGAAATTATAAAGCTTAATCTCCTCATTTTGTAGTCTGGGTTCTGAAAGAAGGTCGGGCATTTTCGTTCTTCTGTGTATCTGTTAGACAAGTATTATATTTGAAAGATCAGTCAATGCACTTCTACATTTATTTAACAGGTGGGTTTTTAATAAAAGAAGCCACATCTAAATTTTTGGCATCGCCTTAGCCATTATTTACAAAACAACGCGTAAGTGTTATAAAATGTATGATATTCGTCTCTAATGATTTGCAAAAATATCTTGATCAACAGTCCGTTTCCTAGCAAACTGTAACACACTATTTTAAAGAAAACCACTCCGAGTTGAAATTTAAACCATCTGCTTTTTTTCACTAAATGCCATAATGTAAAAGTACTTACTACGTAATAAATTACCACCTAGTTCAAGCTAACGAAGCTCATACCCGTTGTTGTGTTTACAATAAATAAATACGTACTACAAGTTTAAGTGGACTGTATATTGTGTTACTCACTAGTTCGGTACAAGTTCAGTTGTGTCTTAAAAATTTTGTATAATAATGAATATAGTCACGGACAGAATAATTGTGTAACTATAATAGTGTAAAGTTCAAACACCCGTGTTGATGATGTTAGACACATCAGTCACCACGCTACAATTGTATGAATCGACCAATGTCACTGCGTTGGAGATTTCGACGAGATTTATCCGTATTGCTTACTAACAAAACTATCAAGAGGACTTCTTTGGTTTTATATCACTATCGTCCAACACAAGGGACGAAATACTTAACCTTTTAGATGATTTTTTCTCATTAAATGAAATACCATGGGAAACTTAGCAAATATATGCACTGATGATAATAGGCAACAGTGCTACCATACAAAATGAGGGCAAAATCATTACGAAAGTCATTGCGTTCTTCATAGAAACGCATGTCTGCTTACGGTAAAAATAATAAAGTATACAAATTCGCGGCCCTTTAAAACCAAGCTCAAGAGAAGGTGCTGAATGTGATTAGCCATACCATCCAGTCTCGTCAAAATAAAAGTTACCTTTGCTAACTGATACCTACTGAAGATTTAACATTTACAAAATTAAGTCAAAATCTATTCCATACATTCACTTGCAATTATCATCAATCGAATCTTAAATAAGACAACTGCAAATGAATACAAATATAAAAGACATTAAACGTTTCATAGTACTTCATTACTCTTGCACCACTGCACACTCCAGTTGTGCTCTTCTTCAATGAATAATAAACATTTCGAATTAGAATTAATGAACAAATATGTGTATTTAAATTGAATCGTACGTAATGACTAAATTGGAAGAATTGAGTTTATTGTATAGGCTTTCGTGCTGCTCTCAATAGTATAAAGTCTTTTGCAACGCAAAAGATTTCCTTTGTTGAACTTTGAAAGGAAGTTTTACGTCGCATAATGTGAATTAGTTGAGAGTAAAGTGAGATAATACAACAAATTTCAACATTTTTAAATATAATTTCTTTCCGCGTTTGTTTTGATATCTTCTTATTTTACGTTGCATTACTGTCTACTCTCTCTTCCTTATTTTGCTTTCTCACCCGTAGCACCATATGCGTTAAGAAATTATGTTGTAACTGCAACAAACATACGCGGTAGGCGCCGTAAATTCTGGGCCTGACAAAATCGATTTTGGAATCCATTGTCTCAGGGGGTGAAACAATGATTCCGTTTTACGATCCTCTAACGAAAAGGGAGTTCATGGAATGGCGGCGACCTGATGAAGCTCGTCCACAATATTCTGGGATTGTGAGGACATCTTGCTAATTGACATATAATAGAGCGCAATAGAACGCAATAAAACGCAATAGAACTGTGAACGGCACATATTATGCGTTTTTATTGCATAAATTAAGGAGCAGTATTCGTGTAAAACGTCGTGGAAAATTGACAAAAGATGTGCGATTATTGCAGGACAATGCTCCGTCCATACTGCGGCCGTTTCACAAGCTGCCATCGGCGAATTTGGCTTTCAAGAATTGGAGCATCGAGCATATAGTCCGGAGCTTGTGATTTTTATTTGTTTTGTAGTTAAAAAAAAAGACCCTAGTGGACGCCATTTTAAGGACAACAGTGAGTTGCAAGCAGCTATTATAAAACATTTTGACGGGAAAACGTCAGATTATTTTTACAAGAGTATCGAATTACTAATTAATCGCTGTAATAAATATATAAAAGTTAGGGGAGATTTCTTATATTGTTCCAAGTTTCTTTTTTCTATATCAGACCGAGAATTTATGGTGCCTACCTCGTACGTTGCAAATTGATTCGGCCTATTAAGGCAGTTGGTAGTGCTACAACCTTTTTACTTGACGATTAATATGCAACAGCGTCGTATTATAGTTTAGACTCAAACTGGCATCTGAGGCCTCACTGATACAACTGTCCATAATTAATATTGAATTAAAAAAATATGTTGGGTATGATAAGGATTTCAAATATCTATTACATTAAAGAAATTTAGTTTCTTATACATTAACATTAACAAATTTTTAGCGCTTTCTTAAAGATTACTTAAGGTTACATAAAACAAAATATAGATACTGCATTTAATGCGTGACATTATTAATTATAACTTAATTGTAAGGCAATAAAACAAAATCATTCATATTTGATATTGAATATTCATTCTAACATATCGCTATCATTTAACGGACACATACATATAACACACACACAATAAAGCGCTTGTACAAAGGCATATTTAGCGATCTACCTATTTTTTACCAACGTGTCGCATATCACACGTCCATCGCTCTGCTAACATTTAATGTTCACTATTAAATAAATGTAAATATATGCAACGGATGATGTCACGTTGTTTTGTACGAATAACATGAAAGAAAACCAGTTTGGATTGTACTGTATACGGCACGCACACAATATGCGAATATATTGGCAAATATGAATATAGCATCGTATATATCTACAGTACCAGACAAAATAATAACAGTGTTAGCAAATTAATGTAAAAATATTTATTACTATTAACGGCTAGATAATTTGTACAAATATTACCGTCTTCAAGCAAATACTAGTAGGTAAATGTATTACGCTATCTGCATCGTCTGTATTGCTGAGTAATATCGCCAATTTCAATAATAATTGTAGGTGACGCGGACAAAATAATAGCAGTAATACAGCAATTGGAAAGAAAACGTTAAAATATAGATTAATTATTTTGGTTGCGCAACCCTTATTTCGTAGTTCGCCAACGTCGAGGCATGCTGTCGATCAAATGTTGACAGCGTTCCTGAGTGATTGAATACCAAGCGGCTTGTACAGTTTCCCATAGTTGTTGCTGCGTTTTGACATTTGCATTAAAGACAACTTCTTTAAGATCAATCAGTCCATACATTTTCGATAGGATTAAGATCCAAGGCCCATGTTGCATTAACCAGTTCTTCGCTCATTGTCGTGCATTAAGGCCCATTTTAAAGGCATCTCATTTTCGGTATAGGCCAGCACAACATTCGCTAGTATTTCTATATACATATTTTGATTTAAAATGTGTTTGAGCCTGAGTGTGAGGCCTGTACCATAATAAGAAAAGCACCCCCAAACCACGACTTTTGCACCACCTCTTTTAACTGTTTTTAAAGTGTATTGTAGCTGATACGTTATATTGGGAGGTCTTCTGACATATCTATCTACGACCGTTCGCACATTTCGAACCACATAAAACGATTTCACTCTCGTCAGACTACAGGATATTGCGCCATTTCGCTGCTGGCCAGTGTAATTCTATTTTTAATTGAGGAGCTGTCAAAAATGGGTTTTTCTTTATGTACCGCAATAGCATACTATCTTCGCGAACTGCTGTTTTTATTTTACGACCACGGATTTCTATTTTTCTCGATATGGTAATGCACTTGAAATCACTTTAACAGAGCAGTTCAAAAGTTTTCGAATAAATTGATACGTTTTTCCTTCATTTCTTAAAAATAACTAAACTTAATCGATAATTGAATACTAATGACTAGAGACTAGACGTAAAATATAGTAAATAAATAAAATCAATCCGGTCTCTGTTAACAACTGTAGAGTAAAATATTTTATATAGACATACTGCTTATTTAAAATGCTTCCCGAAACAACGACTCACTGAGTGACTTTTATGTGTTTTTTATGTCTTTTAATTCTCATTTTAGGTGTAAATGCCACTATCTCTAGTTTCTGCTAATGATGATAAACATTAATTTAAGGTATTCTTGGTTTCCTGTAGCTATTATTCTTGCGCTACTGTATATTAGTGATAATAGCAACGCCAGAAATCGGGTACCACATATTCATGACATGCTATAACTGCTCTATTTACGAAAGAAAGGCTTCAAATAAACGCTATTGTTGATAATTTATGAAAATTATCAGCAAAGCCCTTACGGAGGAAAACAAATGCTCGCACTAAATTGGTACATCAAAAGAATAAATATATACCAGAAATTCAACTGACAGCTCCTAATTAATTTATATTAAATTTTGCGAAGGCGAATTTAAGAGTTCATGAAACGGCATATGTACAAAACGAAGTAAACAATATATTTAAGGATTCCATTTTCTACTCTCCCAGTTTCTAGTGTGGGCATAATGAAATTACGTACGTACTATGGTAGCAGTAGGATCCAAATTAATAGCTAAGTACTGAAGCGAAGATAATAAATGGTGCATTACGATACTCCGCTGAATAAAGCAATTTGCAAAAATCCATTAGTCTTCCTTTGCACGTGGAGAAATTAAATTTCTGTGTCCTGTATACATATTTAGCTCATAAAATGTCAGTAATAGCAACCCTTCAACATTCATAACTAAAATTATAAAGTTTAGAATCAGTTAACAAATGGGTTATTTGGAAATGCTATCAGAAAAATTTTATCTAATCATCAGCGGAATTATAATAATATGGAAAAAAACCTTGCGAAATAAATTCTTAGAATCCTTAGAATGATCACTGTAACGGCAACAACGTTGACTACCACGATTGTGTACATACTTGAACTATAAATATATATAAAAAAAACTTTCGATTAACTTCACACGGGTTTACGAGATCCATCTAAAATTATATTTGAGCACACAGGATGCTTCATAAGTAAGTACCTCGCTAAAATTGAAGTGACACTTTTATTTGTTTTGGTAGCGTACGGTGTTCCCAAATTATTCTTATCTGTCTTCTATTTTTATCTAATTACTCTCCGACCTTTAGTTTTGGTCTGCCCATCTCTTTCATGGATGTCCTATCGATACTCTTTTAAGTAAGTTGCAGTCTTTCTTCCTTTCCACGTGTTCCGTCAAATTATGTTTGTATTCCTTTATTTCGTTAACATTTGTAACTCCTTCTAACTTCTTCTCTTACATCTATGTTTCTTCTGTAAATAATATTTATTTATTGAAACAAAACAATTACACGTTTCGTAAACATGGTGAAAACTAAAACAACAAACAGGAGGTACTAAAACAAAAATGATCTATGTTCAAAACATCCACCATGAATATAAAACATAATTAAAAGAGGCTTTTGAAGGACCTCCTATAATATTTTGCAGCCTAGCGATTTGTGTGTTCCGTATATTTTGCTTGGATTCTACTTTTTGTATCGAAGATCTCTATTCACCCAAAGTCTCACAATTAGGAACTGGTATTACTAATATGAATTCGGTGGTATAGTAATGTTCAGAACGCATTAAAATTCATGGCGGTTGAATGGTAATTTACTGGCTATTACTTTCCTAAATATGTTGTTAATTGTAAGTTATAGTTTTTTGAAGATAGGTCGATACATTTTGGTAAATTATGGAATAACTTAGAAACGTCGTACGCTACTGAAAAAAAATGAAAATGTGACTGTAGAATCAAATACATCATAACATATGTATAGGCTGATCTAATATAAAAAGATGCAACCTTAGAGCAATACTTGCTTATGTAGAATCAAATACATCACAGCATATGTATAGGCTGTTCTAATTGCAACTTTAGGACGATACTTGCTTATGAAGCATCCAGTACACCCCAAAATAATTTAAAACAGCGGACCTTGTAATCCCGTTCGACGTCGGCTACAGTGTTTTTTTTCCTATTTCTACCTATCTGAAGAATATTAAACTCTAGCAGATAATTTGTACAACTTACACACATATATAATATTAAATCATTTAGAATAACTTCAGTTTTTGGATGATAATTGAATTTCCATGCTATTACCTACGTCAAATTTAATTTTTTCGTGAAAGTTTTAATGAAATACATTTGCCATTACACCACGGAACCGTCTGAATAATCGCAATTGTGAAATTTAATATCTGGATGTTATAGTGGCTACAGATACATACATAATATTTTCGTGATGCGCAGTTTTTTTCTTTATCTCACTGAACTATTTTTTTCTTTACTAATAATAAGACCCGTTATATACAATAAATCAATACACCATAATACTATAGCATATAGATTTCTATGTTGGTCAGATTATTGACATCTATCGCATACTGAAAACTGCCAAAGTTATCCGGCAGACATGGCATCTTAAATCTAGCTCCAATCAAACACACCATTGGCATCCGACACATTGCGCAGCAGTGATTTTTAAGAATTTAACAATCAAGGCTGTCAATTTAGTTGATAGTCAGCATTCAAATCATCACCCTCTTGGAGAAAAATAAGAAAAGCGACATCAACATTTTTATTTTCCAATAATTCCAACTTGTAATCCAGTAACCAATCTTATCGCCCCAAAATATATGTCGGCTGGATATATTTATTTGTTGAATAGATTTATCAAGACGTTGTACAGGTAAGTCTAAATCCATTATTTGTAACTAGTCATGTCTCAAGATACTTTTTCTTTTCAATATTTTTAAAGAACACTAGAGTCTATGAAATGCACAAATGGTGTCTCATTACAGTAGATTTTCAGCGAAAATACCAATATTTACCAAAAGAATACAATTTTCTACACTTTCTCAAATTTGTTCATTATAGATGGGTTTTGTTTTTTATTATTAATATGGCAATATTCTACGTTAGATAGGTTCCACTGTACTCAGTTTTGCCTCACATGACAAAACCATAAGCACTAATTGGACCCAAAACATATTTCAATGACAGGCCAATTTCCATTATACCCAAGTTCCAATATAAATAGGCTTCACTGAACAAGATGCAAAGTTCTCTTCGATTTTGACTTACAAAACTGGTTTAATTAGTATTCAATATCCAATTATCTCTTTACCTGCTAATTTTAAATATCGTCTATTAACAACACATTCATCGAATTGTCTAACTATTATCCAATGCAATCAAAAATGAAATATCGGGGGATCCTGCAAACGCAATTTTTCTATTCTTTTTGTTTTTAATACAATTTAATTTTGCATCTCGCTTCTTCAAGATCAACCATAAAAAATAATTAGGCCGGTGATGTGAAAGTTATAAAAAAGTTTGGTTGTTTACAATTCAACAGATATGAAACATTACAAAAGGTTACAAAAATATTCACAACAATAATTTTTTCGAATACAGAAGTATCTACGTAGATAAACTTATATTAAATTTGACGTTGAAACTCTATTTTTAGTGGTATAAAGAAATCAAAAGAAAAGAAAAGTTTCAGTGCCGAATAAATAAGAACTATCTGTAACAGATATTAAAACAGTACTAAATGAAGATAATATGTAAATACCAATTCATAAAAATCCAAAAGGACAACAAAAAGAATTAACTACGCTATATTTAAGTATTTAGTAGTTCGTTGCCATTTCTATTATTATTATTATTACTTAATATTAACACAAAAGAATAAATTCTGTCCGGATACTGAACGTCTCATCTGAAATTCATAGTACCTCTTTCGTCAATTTTATTTTATGGCCTTCACACCATCAAAGTTAGATTTCTAAAACAGATTTCTCATACTTAGACACTTGTGCTTGTTAGTTTTAATATCAATTTCTTGTTGCACGATATTCTTGTTTTTGATCAATTAACTACCTGGCCTATGAAGTAAATTTGATGGACACGGAATAAACACAATAGAAGTTTTAAAACTTTGAAAATTTTTGACGAGTTTTTCAAAAGGGAACTAAAGAATAAAAGAATGCTAGACTAGCACTAAGGTTTTCTAAAAGCCTCTAACCATTCTAATCGTACCTAAGGCAAATAAAAGGTTAATTGTTTGCTACTTTTTTACGCTGGGACTTTGAATAATGGCATTATTATCAGATAAGATTAAGGTATTCAATTGATAAAATAATCATCGACTCTATTACATTAAGTGACGTAATAGAATAGCAATGAAATATTACGTGAAGTTCACATTTTTCCCACTTAATGGTTGTGGTTAACAATTAGCTATACGCAATCTTAATTATATTATCAAACAATTAAGTTGTTATGTATTACATACATTTATTTATACACATAGGATATAAAAATTTGTTTCAAGAAACTCATTCAGGCTATAAGCAAGGACATATTCAGAGGAACAATATCAACAAAATGATAATAAAATTATCTGGAAGTAAGTAGAGTTTGCGAAATTATGTACATATAATCGATGTCCTATCGTTATACATCGCAACATACCAATATTATGCAACAACTTTATTACGTTTTACATATCATTTTGTAGCGTTCAATTGTTTTCTAAAAAATATTACATCGTAGATTACCTTACAAATTTTTAAATTAAATTCTTCCGTTTCTATAGAAAAGATTTTGTAACATCGCACAAGATCATTTATGAATCTACCATACATTACAATATATGCTACTAACATACCATAAAATATGAATCATCATCTGACAAGAGAATATCAAGTAACAAAAACCTAATAAAAAAGTAATATTGATTTATACTCTATTTCTTTAATTCGGAGGAATGTCTTTAAATTGAAGCGCTAAAGAGTTGGCTAGCTATTGGTCAGTTTTCGGAAAAAAGTGCACTAGGAATATTTGGTATATTTCCGACCGCCATATTGTTACAACGGATTGACGTTTAGATCGTGTATTTTAATTATTTTATAAGGTAATGTAATGCATTAACATGTATTTAAGGTCAAGTTACATGTAAAAATAAGAAATATATAGAATAGAGCAACGTCCAGAAACTTTAATTAAAAATGGTACGGCATATAAAGTTGAAATCTAGTATGATGTGATCAATAAATATTATTCTGTATTGTTTTCCATGTTTAATTAGTTATTTACTTTTTTTATATAATGAATATATAATAATGTTAATTACGTAACTAGAACTTAAAACAACATAAAATCCTAGCTAGTTTTAAAACTACCGCTAAAAAGGCGACTGAAAAATGCCATTGTACAAACGCGTCTTTTCATTTTACCTCTCCGAATTAAAAAATAGAGTATAGTTAATTAAAGAAAAAAAACAATAATCGATTCCAAACTACGTACTTTTTTATGTCTTCGCCTTAACTTTCAACAGCAGTACTCAATTTTATAATTTCCTTTTTTGAGCTGACGCGAAAACGTTAGATTTACCATTGTGGTAATGATCATGTGTAAAACAACCTGCTGACATCATTGTTCGTAGGCTGAGTGTAACAATCACCGTTATAACACAGATCTTCGCAAATTTGTAAAAGTGCATTAACCTAGTTGCACGCTTGTACTGACACAATTTACTTTCTCTTTACTAAATGTGACATGAAACTGTTAATACAACCACATAATTTTGAATAAGTGATTTGGTCACACTTTTTAATAAAATGATTAAATAAAAACTATGATTAGTAAAAACAAACCTCGTTCTTTAGCAGGGACACTATATAATTTGTGTTATATTTTTATTACCTATCTTTGTATGCACAATCTCAAATAGTACACACAATGTTTTAAAAGCAAAGTACGGTAAATATTTATTAATTTTATTGGTCAACTTAATATGTAGAAAATCGAGTCGGGGTGATTGCAAACGAACGCAAATTTTTGAGTGTTATCGTTGTTCATTTCATTCGCTTTAATTTCTTTGCAACAAGGGAAATGTAAATTTGTTATCAGCGTATTTTTACTTTCTTAAACTTTTTTTACGTGACGTGAAATGTAAAGATATTTTCTGAGCATATTAGCAAAGATACAAACTACTCCACCATTCCTATCTCCGTTAGTTAATTTAGTAAATAAATTAATATTATTTTTAGGCACGCAATCTACTTTTAAAAACATCGCACTAACAAATGAATTGTTCAGTTAATTGTTTAAGAGACGTACATATACATACAAAGCCAACACTAGACCACGAAATCTAAACTATTAAATTCTTGGACAAGCCATTCCCCTAATTTTTTCAGCGAATTTTTCTTACCAGTAAGAATTTACATATACTAAAAGTCCCTAAGAAGACAATCAGCATGATTCAACCTTTGGATGCGCATGGATTTCACGTATAGAAATAGTTTGTTAAAAATATATCCGACCTTGTAATACTTTAAAAAATATGATGCTCATCTTCGACAAAGGATCCGCATTAAATTACAGTCGTTAATACATAACTAGTTACCAGCACATAAGTATTGCATATGCTTTAAAACCGGCTATTTGGAAAACCGTTTTGACCATCCTGTTGAATTTGCTTTTGGTAACAATGACGGTTTTTTCCTCAGTGCTCGAGTTTTAGTGAGACCGTATTTGTATATGTTCAAAATGCAACTGATTTGTATGTTTTCCACACTTACATATGCACACTACCGCTCATAATAATATGGATACTTCCTATTTCATCTAAAATTTGATGCTTTCTTCAAAATTTTAAACAAAACAATTATAAGAAAAATATTTATTCATCTAGCTGTTAATCGTCTATCTCTCTTACTAAGCAATTTTATACGTTCATCGTTGCCCCTGGATGTCGTTCGAGGACGTCCTAGACAATTTTTGCTAGCAAATGTACCAGTTTGTTCGAAGCGGCGAACAGTTAAATTTACTGTAGACTTTTTACATTAAGCCGCTCGGAAATATTACGTACAGAATACTCTTCCTGGTGTAGCGTTAATATTGCTAATCGTGTTTCAACACTAAGCGGTTTTCCGCGATGCATTTTTAGACAGAAATTATATTATTTCTTCGCACAAAGAAATAACAATATCGATCTGCATGTAATGGTATCTAATGATAAACTAAACTTACTGTTGACGTAATTTATGCATACTTTATGGGGTAAATGCCATCTCTGCAAGAACTCAGTCAATTCTTAGAATTCGGATTTCATTTATAATGTCATAACTAGAGACCGGATTATATGCAAAGTGCAAAAATTTAATTTAATTTATTTATTATATTTTACGTCTATTTGTAGATGTCTTACACTGATTGCACTTTGCATATAATCCGGTCTCTAGTCATAACATTTCTTCCCGTATATTATTTAAAATGTCTGTACCTGGTATTGTTTGTACTGTACCTAATTATTTCACGATTTTGAGAAGTAATATTCCAGTATCGTCGTTTATGAACATAGTTCTTGAATTAGTAAATTGTGTGCATCCTCAAATGTGAGTGTAATCATCAATGTCAATTAAGGTGTTAAAACAAAAATGATTCAGTTTAGTTCGAGTGGTACACTAAACTGAATATAACACCACGAAAATAGATGGACAACTTCTATACAAAGGTGTGAAGGATAGGGCGCCCTTTGAACTTTAATTGTAAAAAGTTTAATATTCTTCGATAGCCCTTTGAAAATGCTAAACGCATATATGTATGTATCGATAATTTTTATGAACATCTAATACGAAACAATTAATGAGAAGCTACGGAAACCTCGATTTCTATATACCAATTACACTACCGAAAGAATTAAAAGAAACGGTACATGCTACACACTTAATTTGCATATTAGTTTGCAGCGTATAGTACATCATTCTGTTGTGTTGTATGCTCTGAATGATTTTAACTTCTATTGCAATTAAATACAAAAGCCTAACTACTTTATGTTTTAAGATTATTTCCTTTTCCTTCAGAAACAATTTTATCTACTCGCTAAACTAGGTTAGATACATACATATATCGGCTAGGCACAAATTGTATAAAGAGATAATTATAATCAATAAATATATTACTTAACAAAACTGTATGGACAAGCATATGTATATTCTCTCCTGATAGTGGGGCCACTGTACAAATGGACATACAGAGCACCTAGGAAATTTCCTTAAGCAAAACTACTGCCAACAAGCTTAAATTAGCAGAAAGTACATACATGTTTAACAAAAACGTTATATGCAGTTGTACAAATGCTATCAGACTTATGGAATACTTTCGTTATATTATTATTTTAATTAAGTAAAAATTTCAGAGACCAATTTTTTTATAGTAAATTGGCACATGACAGCTGAATATGATGGATTACCCATCTTCTTTGTACGTTATTTTCTTCTATCTAATGTTAACTATATTTAACCTAGAGATAAGTACATCAACGTTTCCGAAGGTTTGGAAGATTAGTAGAATTAGCCCCCATTTAACAAAGGAAACGGATCTAACGTTGCTAATTATAGGCCTGTAAGTTTACTATACAACTTCGCTAAAATGTTAGAATATTTGTTGCGAAAATTGTTATACACCTGCATAACTCGTTCCATATCTGAGCGTCAGCAAGGTTTTATTACTGGCAGATCGACGAACACTAAGTTAGGATGCATTAGTTAATATCTAAGCGAAGAACTTGATAATCGAAAGTAGGTGGTCATATTCACAGGTGTTACCGGCTAAAACACTTTTAGTCGGTAACACGGTTGACAATGGGAGCCCACGTGCTCCCGAAACGCTGCGTTCCGCATAATTAATTAATTTGTGTGAGTGGAGTTTACTGCTATACCTGTGAATTGTACATCCACACAGTCCTTGCAATCGTCATTTGAGGTGGTCATAGGTATACGTAGATTTTTCTAAAGCATTTTAGCTACATTAACCACGCCATGCTACTACAAAAAATGGATAAGTTTGGTTTCGGTGTAGGTTTCCCGTCGTCGAATTGCCTCTTATATTACTGGAAGACAGTGTTTCGTTTGCTACAATGGTTATTCCTCTAGACTATATTCTCGAACATCGAGCGTTCCTCAAGGTTCAAATCTTGGACCGCTTCTCTTCAATTTAAACATAAACAATGAAAAATATAACTCTATTTAGTTGTCACATTTTAGTACACGCAAATAGTGTACAAATATCTAATACCGTTAATAGCATATATGATTATAAACGTTCACAAGACAATCTTCTGGTAATTAACATTTGGAGCAGACAATTATCTTTCTCTGAACATTAATAAGTGTACCATGGTATTCTATAGTAACATCCACACACTATCTTACACTACAGATACCAAGTTAACGACACAGCTATACCACGCAAATTACATATGTATCAGAAAGTACATCTTTAAACAGCCTCATTGTATTGCCCGTACCATCTTATGTACTCTTTCAAATTAATGCCCTATCGTGCTCTTATATTCGTATTCACACAGCTGTGGGTACAATGAACGTAATCCCAATTGGAACTAACGTTATTGGTCCCTGAGCTTTCTAAAACTGACCCCTTGCGCTGAATCGTCTACATTAGGAAATACCATGCGGAAAGAGCCGACTGTCGCCCGGTTAAACTTCTGGTAAATAAGGGTTGAATCAGAATAAGCCATAAGTATTGGGCGAAGGAAGATATATTAGGAACGCTTTTTACATTTTTTTTAGGTAAACAATAAAGATTAAGTTGAAGAAGTTATTTTATTTCAGCACACAGTAACTGAAAGCGTAATGTTTTGATTTTGTAGGTTCAACTATCAAACACTGATTAGAGCGATACTCATTTTTGTGCGTGTCCCGAACAGTTATTTCACTATATCATATCTACGTTTTACCCTTTTTAAGGGCTTATTATTTTGTAGTTAAGTATTTTATCCTTTTTAGTGATGACTGAAATTTGCCAAAAGTAATACTTACAAACTTGTGTGACTATATACTTATAATAGCATTGATTGCATTGCAAATATTCAATATCTTTTATAAAGCCTTCTATTTGTCTTCAAAATGTGCCCAAATTGGAGCCTTCACTTCTTCATCGTTACAGAAACAATGCCTGCGAAAGTCCTTTTCCAAATTTCCAAAGAGGTAACAGTAATTAAAGCCCACATCTGGACTATAGTAGTCGATATATTCGAAGCCGCGCTCACGAATTTCAGCTTGCGCAAATCCACCAGTGTGCACAGGTGCATTGTCAAGTAGCAAGCGCGCATCTATAGTCAGTTTTAAGCATGTTTCTCCTGAATACTTTATCGTATTTTTTTCACGAATGCTGCACACTACTTACACCTAAATAATCGTGGAAGATTCCACGAACACTTGTATCTGAAAGCACCGACATACGACACCCTCTACAACTTCCACCAATTTTATCGTCTTTCCTGTTTTTACATGATCTTCCTCGATGCCTTCAGGAAGAAGACCTTGTTGAGTAGGGAATTTAATAACAACTCTTTTCCCATGGCTAATAAAGCTTCAAAGTGCTACCAAAATTTTGACCCGTTGCCATGCCCGAATCAATGTCAGGCCGAAAAATTTTAACACTTACCTCGTATATTTAAATTAGTCAATATAGCAGTTGGAAAATAGCCAAGTACAGGTAAGATAAGTACAACAAAGCGGTACGAGACGAAGCTATACGAGGTGAAACAAGAAGAGTCCAATTGAAATCCTGCGTTTGTTACTTGCATGCATTCAGTTAAAAGCGCTGCTGGAATTAACTTTAAAAACAGACATTTTGTAAAAAAATGCGTTTTCATTTGGAAAAAAACAACCCTGTACCATTCTTTATCATCTCTGGATTATAATTTGGCCTAGTATAGTTTTTTATAATAGCCCGTTTTATACGTGTATAAGTACAAAAAACATCCTTAATACTCTCAGAGTATTGATTTCTCTTTCGATCATCGTTACTTAAAAAAATTAAACCGCTATATTTTTCTAAAATTTTGAAACAAAATTAATTAAGCTACTGTTTGTTGCATATAATTAAGTCATACTGCAAGCTCAAATCACTTTTTCAGAATCATCTTACAAAAACAGATGTCTCTTCAGCGTGTCTTACAGCTAATATTGTATCGTTTGCTTTATTACAAAAATTATATTATATTTTGAACAAATTTAAAGAGATATATATAATCATTACGATACTTACAAATAATATGAAGTAGAACAAGTTATTATTATTATTAGCAGCATTAGTATTTACATTGAGTTAAATAGTTTTTTTACAGTCTTATCAAGGAGTTGTACGTAAATTAACAATAATAAACATCTTTATTTTTGGAAATGATGCTTACTATAAGAGATAGAATTTAATTGCTTTGTCAAAATTGTTTTAAGAAATCAATTACAAACATTTCTAAATTTACTGCAATTGTTTCTATGAAGTAATGTACTTCTTAAGTAGAGGAAATAGAGGAAGTACATGATACTATTCATTAATAAATTAACTATTCATGAATTATTTTCATTCTGTACCAATATGTTTGAAAACAAAATTGCTATAGCAATTTTGCCATAAATACGCATACGTGCATATAGTTTAGAAATTATGAATTATTAAGATTTAAAATTATTATGTAATTCTGCAATGCATCCTGTTTAAATGCTAGAATGAAAATTATAGAATAAATTGCTATTGCAATTATCTACCATCACGAGCAATTTTTGTATGAAAGGGTATTTAAAAATGTACGTTTCGACCATCTGTTGGATACACGAAGTATTTTTCGTTTTAATCTAAGTTTGTTACCTGTTTGCCGGCCCTCGGTAATGTTTCCATATTAGTGCCATTGACAACGGGTGCTTTCTCCTGCGTTACTCCACCGTTGGCGGTTGTACTACCGTTACCTAATGCCATATTCGCCCAGGACGGGCTAAATCACCAAATCCAACACAAAATCGAACTCAACGCCGCACTAATTCAGCACTAGCAAGTCAAATGTTAGAACACAAACAGCACGACAACAAAATGAGAAGCCGCATAACTGTAATTTCCCAAAAAAATGTAATTTATATGTACGTATTGACAAAAATATTTAACAAAAGCGTTGCATATATAAATTAAATAAATAAAGTCAACTTATTAAACTTGAAAAAGAGACGCAAAGTAAAAAGTGCTGATCATAGAAGGTACAGCAATTACTAGTAAGTGTGCTTTCGTGATATCGTGATGTACACACGTCGAAAAGCTCGGTTCGAATAGTGATATTTTCATAACAGTGTATAACGAGACGGGTGTCTCCCTTCTCTACGCATTCAAACTGCTTTTGCAACGCTCAACTTCTCCACACTCCGACCGTGCGCTTATTATTGAAGGAAAGGTGCGGTATTTTGTGCGCATGACTATGGAATCCGCTACGGTAACCTTCTAACATCAGTACTAACAGCGGTCGCCAATAGTTTTTATACACACAAAAACACTACGACATTTTCAACAATTGAAAATATTTTAACCATATTTGATGCTTAAGGCATTAAGTATATTAACCTAATCCTAACATGAAAAATACAGAATTGGCAAAAGTAAGCACTACATATTTAAACATTAAATGTCTTAAATAATGCATCAAATACTCAAAGGTGCATGTCTTTTCAAAACTACTAAGAATAGTACAACAAATACTAACGACTGAATAAACGCGAACATATTATTATTATTATTCTGTTTTACTAATCAAATAAATAACATCGCGGGCGCATCCACCAAACTGTAAACTAAATCCCTTTTTACCAATATAACCAGCTACAGTCTTTCAAAACTCGCCATATTAAAATGATCGCGATGTCTTGTATGGAGTGAACCATTTAAGCTAGACAGCGGTATATGTATATATGATGGGAGCAATACATTTAAAAAGAAAGAAAATTAAATAAAAATTATTTAGTATTGGAAGAGAGACAAAGTAACGATATTGTAACTACCTCTGAGCTTGACCATTTTCTAAGATCATTTTGCAATGATGATGATGGTTATTCGATTTGTTCTGTAGACCAAATTTCATTTTTAGGAATCATTTTGTAGCACAAATAAGTATATAGAAATGTTGAGAAATAACGACGTTTTGATATTCTAACTTGTTCCTAAAGTTTTTTGTTTTTAGTGCTCTGTGTCTTTAGTGAATAATAGATATAACAATACACCTTAAATGTTCGTATGTTACGGTTCTCAGTATCCTAACTTATTCGTAACTCAACTGAAAGTAAGTTTTAATAAAATTTCGCTATACCCTTTCTTCGAAAAAGGTATTTCTCTTTAAAATCGCATTTAAATTTTTCACTTTTTCAATATTATTATAATTTTAAAAAAATTAAAAATTTTAAAATCGAAGAAATTGAAAGATAATTATTTCTGAATAATTTTGGCAGGTTAGTTTTGTTTTAATACCAAACCACATCTCTACTTCTAATTCAATAACCAAAACAAAAATTCACTTATATCCTTCATATTAAAGAAAAACAGCATCGTCTTGATTTTAATCATTCTTAAATATCTCATTTATTCCCAGACAAAAATTAGTCAAATCTGATTTATGTTTATTTACTTTTTAAGTAAATGCAAAATTACAGTATAATTATATTTTAGAAAAGAACGGAAATACCTTCCCATGTGATGTAAATTTGATGGTGGTCGCTATCATTTGTTTGATGAAAAGGAGAAAACAAATGATTACTACATTTTCAATCGAAATTCGGAAGTTCCTTTGATAACTTGAGGGCCTAAATTAACTTATGAAATCTGTGTTAAGTAATATTTTTCTAAAGCTAAAGGACAACTTAAATAATTTTCCCTATTTATATCGTATATTTCTTGCAAATTACAAGTCTTTTTTTTAATTGGTGATTGTTAAATGACTGAATCTAATCTTTTTTTAAATTTTTGTGCTCTACTAATACTAAATCTAATTTACACCCTGAGGAAAAATTACATTACCAAGTACTTACTAAAATATTGCTTGCAACAATTGCGTTAAATGAATCACTGGCATGGCAAAAATTACACACAGAAAGTAGATAATTAGTCTTGCATCATAAAATCATTTTAGGAAGTTTTATTATATGTAACTGTTACCTTCAATAATTTTATAGCATCCCTTGTTATAATTATTGTCATTATTACTACAACTACTATATCATTACAAAATATTACTGAGTTTACAGTAATTATACTTAATAAATTATATTAAAAGATGTGCTTCTCACATCTCCTATTTATCTACTCTCTTCAGTAATGACTGAATTATTGCTTGCAACAATTGCGTTAAATGAATCACTGGCATGGCAGAAATATATTGATATCATTATTGTCTACGACTAAATATGGTAACAACCAACAAATATATATAGAAAACTTGCTATAATTTTGAACAGTAGTTATATTACATACGAGGACCATTCGGAAAGTAAAAACGTTTTGTTTTCACACATCCACCTCCCTCCACCACCACCGCCGACCCACCACTGACCTTGGCACTCATCCGCTTCAGTTTGACGGTAACTACGATTCAATACGGTTGATTACTACTTAGCTTTGCGACTTTAAAATATCTGACAAAATTGATGATCCCGCCAATTGTGAGGTGCGCAGTATTATCCGCTTTTTAAACGCGCAAAACGTCTGACCCATCGAAATTTATAGACCGTTAATTGAAGTTTACGGTAATGCGATAAACGAAGCGTCAGTTCGAAAGTGATGTACCATGTTTAATGGCGAAGGGAAGAATGTACACGATGAAGATCGCTCGGGCCAGCCCTCAGTGGTGAATGACGGAGTCAAATTTCAAGATCTGTATCGTACCGAATTTTTAATGCAGATCTGGCCTATAATTAAGTGTGTACCAGGTTGGTTCATCGAATTTTGTCAGACGGATCACACAAAACCGAACGAATGGCAGTTGCATTGGCATTTCTCAGTCGCTATGATAAGAATGGTGATGAAGTTTTGAATCACATTGTTACTGGTGATGAGACTTGGATATCGCATTTCACGCCAGAAACAAAGCATCAATGCAATGGCATCATCCGCAACGTCCCAAAAAAGTAACACAAATTTTGAACGCCAGAAAAATTATGGCTACGGTGTTTTGGAATCGTAAGGGTGTCTTGCTCAGCGACTACATGCCTAGAGGTAAGGCCATAAATGCAACAGCCTACTGTCAGACGCTTCAACGACTTCGCCGCGCTATTCAAAACATGTGGCGCGGAATGCTAAGCAGTGGAGTCATCCACCTTCACGATAATGTACGTCCACATGGAGCGGAAATGACACAGAACTAGTAGTTTGGATGAGAAATTTTTCAACATCCGCCATACAATTCGGACTTAACCCCAACTAATTTTCACTTGTTTTCCAAATTGAAAAAATGTTTGAATGAACTTAAAGAAGCCATTAATCAGTGGCTCAACAACTTGGTAGCAACTGAGTATGCAGAAGGCATTGAAAAGCTGATAAAACAGTATGACAAGTGCCTAAATTTGAAATTTAAAATATATGCTTCAGAAAAATATAAAAGTTGCGATTGTTACTATTATAACAGTTGTCACTGCTATTGAATAGAAAATAGCATAGTACATTAAAATCAAACATGGAAGTTAGGTTATACATTCTATCCAATAAGCATTAAATTCTTATACAAATTTTCACTAAAATCATTTGTTGTTTTTGAATAATAAAATTATTTTCAATAAGCATTGTTTTATTATTATTATTTATTATTATTCACACTGCATTTACTGGTCTTAGCGTTTCTAGAACACAGAATATAATAAATCAGTGTTTCGCTCTGTGTGACTCCTACACATATTTATTCCAACAATAATAAAACGCCATTAAAAAAATAATTTATTAAATTAAATAAATAAATGATTCTATAATTACATTCCAGCATAGCAGTACTAGAAATTAGCTGCTTCCATTTACTTCAGCAATCGGCCCTTCCTTTTCTTCTTCCTCTTCTGCTGCCTTTACAACTATTGCATCATTCTCTAGTTCATGACTAGTGGAATCAGATGTTTCTAATACGTATTCCGCTACGGATTTTGCGTGATTATTTTTCACTACCTCTTCAGCATCTTCTTTCTGTGCAATTGCTTCAACACTTTGTTCGGTAGTCTGAGTTTCGTCTGCGGTTACTTTTGTCAGCACTTTCTTTGGAGGAGCCTGTTGGCGCTGCTCTTCCCCCGTTTGTTCTACAACTGTTGATACAGATGTGATACCTTGTGCAGCATTTATATCGGAAGCTGCAAGGAAACATCCTTCTTGTTCCGTTTTTACAAAGAATGTCCTATTTATTCTGAATTTATCCAAAACACCGTAAGCTTTTTGTAAGATTGGTTGTCCCGGCAATCTTTCTCTAGTCAACAGCCACGCATTCTCTGAAATTGAAATAAATACGTAAAGTTAGTGAAAAATTTAGCGAATAATTTTTTCAAACCTGTATGAAGAGGCCCTAATCCAGAGCAACTCCAAATCACAGCGTACGAATCGTAATCAGTGTCCAAAATAATTAAAGTGGCCTCGGATGATAAAGGTTGTGTAGTATATTTTACACGAATTTTGCCCTCTCCGTCTCGTTGATTTTGCAAAACATTGCCATTAACTACTCGAGTAATACCAGTCCTGGAATATTAGTATTTTTAAGAAAGAGATCTGATAAACAAATAAATCTATACCGAAAATTATAACTAAGGACATGCCGAATTTAAATATGACGTCAGTTACTGCACCACCAATATATCGATGCATCGAATAAATGGACAAGATATTCGTATTTTATCTCTATACATATGGAGAAACTTATACATGCATTAATAAACGTACTATCTAGGTACCATATGATCAGCTAAATTTACATTCTAGCAAACCATGAAATTGTTTCTTCAAAATATCCTGTTGGTAGTGAGTAGTGACAGTGACAAATAAAAATAGTTATATAAATATACTGTATTGGTTTATTGGCTATCACTAACGCCACGGAATAAGTCAATTTACACGTTTTTAAAGTTATTCTACCAACTCCAGTTCAAAGAAGAAAAATGTCATGGTATGCGAGAGAGTAAATTTAATCGATCGTATGGTGCTCTTCGTATATCTATAGAATATCTATTACGATGATGCAGTGTTCGATTCATATTTAAACACTCTCAAAAAATTCAAAAGGTACAACTCGCTCTTAATATGTATGTATTTCCAATTGTGTTACAGCGCTGAATAAATAACAATGAATTATCCAAAATACTAAACACATTTTAAAACTCATTAAAATAAATTGCATTTTTGTGCACAATTTTATGAGCGAAAATAATAACTGCAAACACTGTCTTATATAATTCGCTATCTGAAGCTAAAACGTATTTCACTGCAAGATTCATTCTAACACTAATTTTTAACACTCTAGGTAGTTCCTACTATAGAAATTATAAAAAAGAAATGCCTTGCTCTGAAAGATTCCACTGACTATATAGGTAAAAACTATTTCTAATTTAGATACAAAAAAACTAAGCAAATGCGTTGAAATAAATGTTGCCATTACTGGTCCATTCCAATAAAAACTTTTTCGTAACTTGTATTATTTTCAGTTGCATTAGTTATCTTTTTGATAAAGTATTGTTTCAGATGCATAGTTAACAGGAACTTATTAAAATTAAAATTATTTTTACTTGCTTATTACAAAAAAAGATATTACATTGAGTTAAACATTTTCAGTTTATCGATTTTGACATTTGCCATGTCATGCAAATAGCTTATACCAAACAAAATTCGTATTAAGAGTTGCAGTAACAAGCTAAGACATAATTACAATTTTAAAGGTTACTTTGAGGTAAAATTTATTTGAATGCATGTTATAATAACATAGAAATAATATAATAATACCAAGATACTTAAACGTTTCTAAACCGTATAAAATTCCAAAAATAGAAACGCGTTATCATAGAAATTATAATCAACTTACTTTTTCCATACAGAACAGTCATGTATATCTACATTTTTGAATTCTTTGAATAATTCTAGTAAAATTTCGTAGAATTATGTTTAGTTTTTGAATTTGAATTACCAAAGCTATTTGTGTCTCTTTTATTTTATATAACAAAAAAGGTTTAATGTTTCCATATGTTTGAATAACTCAGTACAAAGTTATATTATGTAAAATCATGCACACCCAATTTATAACTTTTAAATCCATAGTATATAATATCAGCCGAAATAGCTCAGTTGGGAGAGCGTTAGACTGAAGATCTAAAGGTCCCCGGTTCAATCCCGGGTTTCGGCATAAGTTTTTTCTTTTGTACTTTCTAACAATTTTATAACAATATAGATAATAATTTAAACATACCTACTTAATATTTTCAAATACAGTATTAAAAGTAAAACAACTTCTCAATTAAAATTTTGTAAAAAACGAAGAGTACTTACAATCTGCTAGTGTACTCGTTGGACACATATATTTTTCCTGTTGCCGTCTTAGCGTAATCCGTAACAACACATCGCGATCCAATATCACTGAAAGTAAAATATCTTTCAGCTTCATACCATTTGCCTAAAAATCTATTAAAGTCGAAACTATCCATTGGCGTATATTGTGGACAAAACCCAAAACTGGGAATCTGAGCAGAAGCCAAGGTGGCCATCAGGCCCAAAAAACACGCACACTTAAACATGTCGCTGGTAATTACTTCGCAAGATGCGCCTTCATCTGTTTATATAGACTATGTTGACCGTTACGTGGGTCAATAAAGAACGGTTTTTCTTCCTGTTACCTCCACGAACACCAATAATGCCCGCAAACATAAACAACGAAGAATTGGAGAACAAGAATACGACAAACAGAAGACAGACAGATCATATCGATATTTTTCTCTCGTGAAGATGTGCGATAGAAAGAATGGCAAGTATCTCATTAGTATAATACGAGGAACATTTTATCTAATTAATTGAATATAACGTTATTTTGAAACTTTTTCACATTATATATGCACCTTCTACTTATTATTACTGTCGTGTTTCTCCAGATGGCAATGCCCTTAGTTGGCCTTCTGTACTCCTTATTGAAGGACGCCCGGTTATACTTTTTTTTTTGATTTTTTTATTAATAAAACAAAAAAATAAGGTAGCACCACGAAATTTGCGAAAATAATTCGAAAAAAGGTATATAAAAATATGAACAGACAAAACATAATTGAAATATTTAACGAATACTTACGCCGCATAACTAGACAACCTATAATGCAAATAACTAACGGAGAAAAGAGTTTAACCGGAGAATTATTTTTTATCCCCGATTGTACTGCAAACTCGCTTAACAGTTGCAGAATATATGCATAGTAAATCCGGAATAATGATAAATTAAATGTTAAGTAGAAAGTAGTAATAAAAAAAAATCCCAAAAAAAGCGTTTTAAATGATTTCAATCGTTCTATTCAAATATCAGCAAAAACGTTCTTTTCACATTAAAAAGAATTATAATATTATGAGGAAGTGAAAACCAAAAACAACAAGTATTAATATCTAAAAAAGTGTAAATTGAAAAAATCTGAACATTTGGTGGTTACTGTGCAGCTAACTTACCCAAAATAAACCACCCAAAATACTTTAATTTTATCACTTGCGGTTCCATCTCAAATTGCAAAAGTAGTTCATTTTAATATTCTATACCGGACACTCATTTTCCGCAATTTTGGGAACATATTTCAATAAATTCAACAAAGAAATAATTAAACACCACATTTAGAAACAAATGAGAGTCTTTTAATGAAATTCGGAGGACCGGGGCTGGTGGCTCAGCATTAAAGTTTTCTGTGGCTTTCCACACTGCATGGCAAATGCTGAAAACGAATGTCTTAAGCAAGGCGTAATAATAAGTTATGGTCGCCCGATGCTCTTTGTAGTTAGTGAAAGTTGTTGTGAGATGCGAAGGCATGGATTATTATTATCATTATTACTATCACGATCACTATCACTACCATTATAATTATTACCATCATTACCATTACCATCATCATCATCATTATTATTATTATTATCTTCTTGCCTTTGTTATAAATAAATGCAATATGCATTACCATTAATAAAATAAAAATGTTATCATTAAGTGTACTGCTAACTTCACCCAAGTTCTAAAAGATTCGTGCCCAAATGTTAACACGGAGTTAAACATTTTTTCTTACGCCGTAAAGCTATTTAACAAACTGAAGAAGAATTACGTAAATGTGGTGGTGAATATGCCCCTTCTCATTGAATAATTTGCAAGCTGTTCATCGTTTTCAAAGGGATACACCATACCCCAGAGACGAAAACACAATCAAAACAGCGGATTTCTTCGTATGAACGTCCTCCAAAAGGAGCAAAAATTGGTTTTTAGGCCAACCAGATTATGTCATGATTTATTAGGACTTCAAAAACGTATATTTATTGACTGTTTACAGAATAGAAGTATAATAGTTGGCCAATATTATGCTGATGTACTGATACGTTTCGATGCCGAGCTCAAGAAAAAAAGACCGCATTTATTCAGACAAAAGCTTTGCTCCATCGGGATAATGCGTCTTTCCATTCATCCGCTATTGTAACCATTAAATTTGTCGAATTACGATACAAATTGCACCATATCAGCCAGATCTTACTGTTTGTGATTTTTTCTTGTTCTTAAATTTGACAAAATGACTTAATGGAAAGAGATTCGAGATAAATAAGGAGACGAAGGTTGAAGCTAATGGCTGTTTTGACGAGTTTCCGAAAGATTACTTTTTATATGCCAAAAAATGGAAACTCTCTGTGCTACGTACATAGAATTATATGAGAATTGTCTTGAAAAATAAAATATATGTATTTTATACCTTAAAATAAGTATTCGATTGAAAAATCACTTTATGCCCATTAATATTAGTAACTTCCTTTAATTCTGAGATTTCTTTAATCCATGTTTTTAGACATCGCTAGTTGCAGTAAATAATGTAATGTAAATATGTAAATAACTACATCTTCCGAGCATAAAAGAAAACTATACTTTAAATATGAATTTAGTGTGGCATTTTCAGTGTTAAAAGATAGCTAGCAAAAATAAATTCGAAAATAGAAGATCTTATTTCGGATAGTTTCTTAGCTACAGTTAAAGACATTTTAGTAAAACGAACCTAAAAATAATAGGAGCTTGTAGTTTTATATAAGTTCACTAAATGTTATAACATAAAACTTGGTGTACTGCAATTGTCAATTACAGCAATTTCTTCGAGATTTATGACACCTTATATATACCTCGAATATCTCCCTATGAACAAATTTAGCTGAACCACTGAGAAATCTGGAAACTTTGCGGTTAAGGTTCAGCTAAAATATTTTCTGCTTTCTTTTATTATCGATTTTCTAGTAAATATTATGTGCATTATTTCATTCTTGAATCCTTCTTGAAACTAAGATAAGTTTGAGTCGTAATATTCAAAATTTCTTCTAGACATATTTTTAATGCAACATATAGATTTTAGCTGGCCAAAGTCAATGATTTCCATCTAAGTGTCGATATGTGTAGTGTTATATATAATAACATCTATATAATAAAATGTAACGAAATAGATAATAGCACGGATGTAGATACAGCAGTTTATTATCAAATCAAGACCAAGAAATCTCTAATATACAAACAAGATGCAATTTATTCAAAATGAATTAAAAAAAGTAATCATTACAACAATTTATCATAAAGTACTAATTAGAGTACTTATTTTTTTGTATCTCGCCAATTTGAAGCTATTGCGTTAGATCCTATAACGTGATAGTAATTTAAAGCGTTACTTAAATGACCGGATCTTTATCAAACATATAAAAAAGTAGAAATATTATCAAACTATGTGCCATATTAATGCGCAAGATTGATGTTTTCAATAAGTGGAATTTCTATAAATATATTTACACTGTAAACATGTAAACGTCATGAAGCGTTTTTCTTAGATTGGAAAACCCAAGATAATACTTTTATTCCATAATCCCAAAGCATCAATTCTACTTTCTCTTCTCTAATAGTTTATTTTGGTAAATATCTAAAACTAACTTTACATTTCCAAAAATGTTCACAACGACAACTTTTATAAAAACATAAGTACATAAGTAAGTAGATAATAGAATTCTTAAACACACTTCGTTTTTCAAATTACAAATAGATTAATTAAAACGTCATCGAAGATAACTATTTGAATGTAAGTGTGCTAACCCAATTACAAAGTAACATAATAAAAGCAATACCAATTTGCGCAATTGCAAATCGGTAGCGCAAACAATATTTGCTGAGTAAGCACTAGTCCATTTGAATCATTATCGTTAAATATGTATGCATGTCAACTTCGGGGTAACAACTCCACACAAAAAATTAGCATTTATTAAATAAATTCAAAGAAATAAAAATGGTTCCGTTAACGTACATACGTATGTAGGTTAACTTAGGAGGAAAACGTGCAGATAAAAGAAGTATCTATTTTATTAAAGATTTATAATTACTGATTTCATAATGTACTTAAAAAATAATCGGTCCTATACAGTAATATTTTTTCAATGTGAAAACGTTTCAATTTTTCTAGCTAAGTTATAATATTTTCTCTTTCGTAAAATAGTAGGGAAGCATTCTAAGAACAATAGTAGATATAATTAAACCTACAGAAACGAGTACGATTTCATTGGAGGCGATAATATATTTTGAAAGCGGTCGAACATACCCGATGTCGGGATTTATGCGTGTGTAGTTAGTATGTGTATAAATGGCGGACTAGATTGATAATGGCCAATCGACGGCATTCTTTGCTGTGTTCGACAAGTGTTAAAAGATTTCTGAATTAATTTCCGACAAAATACATTCCCACTATTATTAAATGTATTGTTTGCAACATCAACATTTAACAGTATTTTTGTGTGTAAAAAACATATCAGTAGCAAACAACACCAGTTAAATGCGCAAGCTGATGTACCATATTATAAATTTCTATATGACTTTGTTTATATGTTAAGTGTGTGGAACATTCCACAAAATATTATAAACAATGAAGAATTTCAAAAGTGTTGGGGGAAATACGTTCCGGAATGGAGATTGAGAACAAGAGGTCAATCAAAATATAATATTCGTCGGGTTAAAAACACGATTACGGATCAAATAAAGGCAGAATTAAAAGATCAAAAAATACTGACGGTAGATGAAATGAAAGTATTGTATTTTAAATGTGCTAGTGCACACTCTAAAAAGCGATGAGGCATCATTGCCACAAACGGGGAAAGGTTAGTAGAATCTATCTAGTAGAAATCTATAAACAATACCTTTGGGAAGTTTAATATATCGGCAACTCAACTTGTAATGTTTTTATGGATAGGGGTTCGAATATGGTTAAACCTGGCATGTTACCAAAACAATCTTATCTTCAATTGCTTCGTAATCTGTTTGCGCCATGTATGACATCATGTAGCTGAATTTATTAGTAACGGTGATTCAAAAGTAGATCAATTTATAATTCCTACCAAAAAAAGTTTTTATGAAATCTCCAAAACGCATTCATGAGTTTAAACAGCCTTGTCCGGGCATTCCTCAGCCACCACAGACAGTATTGACGAGATGGAAAACGAGGCTTGAAGGTGCTTTATATTATGAAAAATATTTGCGCACTATTAAACCTTGTATCTTAAATTTAAATCTTCAAGAAACCCAGACAATTACATTAAGCCAGCGACTGGTTTCATATATCGAAATCCTTACTGAAGTAGATCAAATTTCCGGAAATTATTTAATTCTTTTAGATACTATTTCCAAATTAGAGAACACCAAGCTGCCATTACATGAAGCGCCAAATATAGCAAATTACCTTAAAGCCTCATTGGGAAATCTAACTGATAGTATACGAAGATTAATAACCGATAAGCTGCGTGCGATTACAAATAAGAATCCCGATTTTCAAACTATAGTGCATACAGACAAGGGTTTGACTGAAAACCAAGAGTGTGAATATGATACGAACGATCTTTCTAACTTTGCAAATACCACATCATTAGACGCAGAATGCTCCTTTTCTAAACACACCAACATATTAACAACACAATCAAACTAAACTAGTACGTACGCTACTGTGAACAGACTCGTTTCTGTAGCCTTAGATATCATACAATTGTACATTCAAATACAATAAAAAATATTTGCATACATACTTGCGAAAAATAAGTAATAATGTTTTCATTTGTTAATATATAGGGACGTTTTCACTGATTTAAAAGCAGCAACTTTTGACAGCGTCTAATCCAAGGAAGTCTTTTTATGTATGTATTTATGTAATTGAGTTATTATCTACTTTGGTAATTCTTGAATATCACGCGCTCTAGGCAGGTCACTATTGTAACTAATGCTGCTGGCTTCGGCATATCACCTTCGCGGATTCCTAATAATTCAAACAAAATAAAATAAGTAATGCTAAGTAATAAAATAATAATATACACCTACTTATACGTTATACTTTATGAAACGCTGTAAAACGGTTATCGTTGTAAACAACGTTAGCAGGCGATTCTACAGAAGTGATGTTCACCATGGTAAAAAATATATATAATACGGCCGTTCGATATCTAATGATATATAATATATATAATATATATAATATATATAATATATATAATATATATAATATATATAATATATATAATATATATAATATATATAATATATATAATATATATAATATCAGCATAATTAAAATAATTTTTGCAATAATCTAACGAATCTATAAACTCAGAAACACTTCGCACTTGCTTTAATATGACAAAAGGTAAGTCTTTTTTCAAAACACTATCAAACTTTACTAAAACACTACTTTTTTGTGACTTGCAGCGCGTAGCATTGAATATATGTACATCATCCACTATTTTCACTAGCGGCAACGAAGGATTTTGCAATTCTTCTATTGTCTGAACTATTCCTTTGTAATCACTGTGAACAGTTTGTAAACCCGCCCCAACTTGCGCATCTTAAAATACCGCTTAATTTACCTTAACTTGACTTAAACAGCTGCTTCGTGTTTAAAACAACCTAAAAAGTGCATGGTTGCAGCATCATCAGTCACAAATATTAACACCTGATTTCTTGAAAACTGAAATTTTTCTTATGCATTTAGCACCACCCTGATCATTATTTCGCCAGTACATATTTATAATTGTTTACTAGAGAATGGTAAGCAATAAGGTGTGGTTTAAGAGGTTCCAGAATATGTACTAACAGCATTAGTAATTTCTTCTTACAAATCCTCGTCTCCTCCACGCATAGTTTTCGATTTCTCCCCATACAGATGGTAAAGGGTGTTTCAATAAGACCGCAAGACTGTAAGATTCAATAACACATGGTTTTCTGCAAGTAAAGTATTGAAATATTTATTGATTTATAATGTATGCATTTGGGCATTATGTATGAAATAAAATCTTGTAGATGATCGCCATGGCTTTGCTGGCACATACGTATTCTTTTGACAAAATTTGCAATAACTCTATTGTATACATGTGGCGGTATTGAATAGATGGAGCGTCAAATTTCAGCCTTCAATGCTTCTGTAGTCACGGGCTTGTTGGCATAAACCTGCGACTTCAGATAACCCCACAGCCAGAAGTCCAGTGGTGTTAAATCGTAAGAACATGGCGGCCAATTGTAGTCACCAAACCTGGCAATGACACGACCAGGAGCAAACTTGTGCAAGGCAGAATGTTTCACGGGAGGTCACCGTCCTGCTGCAATCACATGTCGTAAAAAGCATTTCCAATTGAGGCACAAAAACTGCGTTATCATAGCACGATAACGTCCGCCATTCACCGTTACTGCAGTACCTTCCTCAACTTCAAAGAAATACGGTCCAATTATTCCCCCAGACCACAATGCACACCAGACAATGACACGTTTCGGATGCATTATTTTCTGATTTGTAGATTTTCTTATCTTAAAATGCAACAGTTTTGCTGATTAACGAAGCGATAGAGGTGAAAATGAGCCTCATTACTGAAAATGATTTTGTCCGCAAAATCGGCATTCACTTCTGTTTGCTCAAGGATCTTAGCTGTGCATGATCTGTTGGCAAAAGTTGTTGTATCAATTGGACTTTGTAGGCGTGGAGATGCAAATATTTAGTTAGGATACGCTGAAGAGTGACTGTTGTAATGACCAATTCTTGTGCACGATGCTGAATCGACGTCTCTGGACTCTTCACACTCTCGCAAACTGGCGTGATATTTGTTCTGAACGACTTCTACGAGTTCGTGTCGTGTGCTTTATATCACTAATCAAGCCAGTACTTCCGAATTTTCCGATTATTCTTTTCACAGTAGATGAATTAGGAACATTCTGTCGACCGAATATTGGACGCACTTTACGAATGGTGGCAATCAAACTTTCACCATTTTGATAATAATGTTTAACAATAAGAACGCGTTGTGCTATCGTGTAATACTCCATGTTTACTAACTCCCATCTGCCAACTTTCGATCTGTCACGTCATAATCACATGTCATTATATCAACCATAGTGGGCAATTCAAATCTTGTGCTCTTATTGAGCCCGTTTATATATATACACAATGTTTTTCAATCTGGTAACTTCATGAGACTACGTTTTCCCTAGAAGTACCCAAATGTTAATTGATTTACTAAACTAAATAAAAAAAATAATTAAGTCAAACAGAAATCCAATTACCGGTCTTAACCCAGTTTTTCTTATGTTCGTGCACTGTTTATATGTTCTAAAATGCACAGTGCACCACTAGCAGTTAACAACTTCTGCGAAACTCAATCGATCAAGCAAATCACCGACCGCCATCCGTACGTGTTCGCATATACTGGACGATGCTGCTTTGCTGACAAAATCGAGCAGCCCCGGTTGTAACTACTAGAGTAAGCCTCTCTCATTGATTTATATTAATTCATATAATTATCCCACTATTTCTATTTTCTGTACAATAAATTCGTCATAGTGCAAATAATCTTAACACATTAACATCTTCAAATTATCTCTTTCGTGTAAGGAATATACGTCAAGAAAAATATAATATTTGAGATTGACAAGGTTTATATTATTAATCTCTAACTTTCGATTGGATGCTAAGCTTAAGGTGCTGCCAACCTGTATATCTATTTTCATAAATTTCATGTTAAACCAGAACTGAAATAATAGAAGCATGATTCTTCAAAGGCCAGTATATAAAACATTATATACTTTGCATGGCAATAAATATGGAGGACTATCATTTAACTACAGTTCGTGGAAGTTCACTATGACAACTACAATGTGTAAATCTGCATTTATTGGGAATAATACAGGAAGTGCCTCATCCTAACCGACAATTCATCAATATAGCAGATAATTTGATGTTATATAACAATTGTCATGGTCATGGCTAGACGATTTAAATGTATATAAGTTACATCAATTGGAACACATTTCATTTGCTTAAATTAGTAGTTCGAACGATTTGTTTCCATTAACAATGTTCAGAATAGTTCTCTGTATAACTTTATGTTTATATATCTTCAATGACGTATCTGGGGTAAGTATATTAATTTACGTCACTCAAACGTTTATAGAATTTAAAGAATATGAAATAATTTTAGTTCTTCCATATAATTTATCATTATTTCCCAAATATATTGTTCCATTTCATAGTAAACTTTTAGAGATACGTACAATACCAATACCAATTTATTTGCAAAAAATTGAATTTGTTTATTTTGGCCTACTTTTAAAATTGAAGTTACTCGCTTTGAATGAAAATCTAACATTCTATTTTGTATTATAGAAGCCTGCAAGTCTACTAAATTCAGAAAAAGGGGACCTAGTTAATGAGTTTGTAGAATTTCTCCGCCATGATAAAGAATTATCCGCAGCATTAGAGAAGGAATTCACTTCTCAAACGTTAAGTCGACAAAGACGTCAACTGGAAGCAGACGATATGAATATGAACTTGGACGAAGTGCCGCAAGAGAAACAACAAGGCTTTTTCGATAGGGCCGCAAAATTCATGATGGAATTGCTCCAGCGATTTCTTAAGTGGGTCAATACGGAATAGAATGCTTACATGGATATTAGAACGAGTTGGATAACATAGTATTAAGATCCGTTGTACAAATTTCTATACACACAAACTAAATTTTAGGAATAAAACGTAATCAGTATATAATACTCAATTTTTTGTTATTTTTTCGCACGTAAGGGTTGGGGTAAAATAAAAAATATGCACACAGCTTGCTTCATTTTTAAATTATTGTCCAAAAACGTCCATTAGTGTACGAAAAAGTTTTTCATTACAACACTCTTAATCCATACAATTAGTAAATCTTTATTTTATTATATTAAGCTATAAATATAGTAAGCAAATACGGAAAAGCAATTAAAACACAATGTTTATTTTAGCGCTTTAATAATAATAATAAGTATTTGGAACTAAGTATTTCAAAATATTTTGAATTAGGAAAATGCTGAAAAGGGAATAAATTATAACACATGGGCTGAAAAGTCCCGGGCCTAACAAAGAAAACACGGTCTTTTTGGTTCAAAATTAGCTTTATTCATTAACGTAATCTCCATCAAGAGCAACGCAATCATTCCAGCGCCGCTCTAACATTTCAATACCACATTTGTAGAACGATTTATCTTTTGCCTCAAAATAGGCCTCAGTTTCAGCGATAACCTCTTCATTCGTGCGAAATTTCTTACCGGCGAGCATTTTTTTGAGGTCTGCGAACAGCCAGTAGTCGATGGGAGCCAAATCTGACGAATACGATGGATGTGGGAGCAATTCGAAGTTCAACTCATGTAGTTTTGCCATTGTTTTGATTGACTTGTGACACGGTGCGTTGTCTTGATGAAACAATTTTTTTTCTCTGCCATATGCGGTCGTTTCTTTGCAATTTCGGCCTTCAACCGCTCCAATAACGCTATATAATATTCACTGTTGATGGTATTTCCTTTCTCAAGATAGTCGATGAATATTACATCGCGCAGATCCTAAAATACCAAGGCCATAATCTTTCCAGCCGATTGTTGTGCTTTCGGGCGCTTTGGACGACGTTCACCAGTTGCTGTCCACTCATATGACGATCGTTTTGATTCCGGAGTGAAGTGATGGATCCACGTTTCATCCATTGTCACATATCAACGCAAAAATTCCGGTTTATTACGTTTAAACATGGCCAAACACTGCTCAGAATCATCAACACGTTCTTGTTTTTGGTCAGTGAGCAAACGCGGCACCCACTTTGAACAGAGCTTTCTCATAGTCATATGCCCATGCAATATAAAGCCAATACGTTCTTTTGATATCTTTACGATGTCAGCTAATTCACGTAACTTCACTTTTCGATCATTCAAAACGATTTTGTGGATTTTTTTGATATTTTCTGGTGTTACCGCCCCATTTGGACGTCCACTGCGTTCCGCATCGTCGGTGTCTCTACGACCACGTTTGAAGTCAGCAAACCAACGTTTTATTGTTGTTTCTGATGGAGCGGAGTCCCCATAACACTTTTCAAGCCATTGCTTCGCTTGAACGGTATTTTTCCCTTCAAGAAGCAGTGTAAAATTAAAACACGAAATTGTTTTTGATCCATTGTTTTGAAAATAACAAAACTAGCATGACTCTTAGCACAATAACTCACAAACTAATGAATAGAATATTATGAAATTTTAACAGCTGTCTTTTGAAGATTAGTACTAACTGAGAGAAAGGTGACTGCAATAAAACTAGCGTCATCTGTGTGTTAGGCCCGGGACCTTTCAGCCCAAGTGTTATGTATCCAATCTAGCACAACCAAGACATAACTGAGATACTACTGGTAGTTTTGGCACTATTAATAATAATTATTTAGGTAGCATTTGCATACATCAAAACATAAGATCAAGCTTATTAAAAATGTGGTAAAACTAATTAACGCCTTCATGATTTATTCACTGCGCAGTCGCTTCCTCGAAGAAAGTAGGTATGAACGGTTCTCCAAAAAAGCATACAAGGATAGGAACTTTTAATACTGGCAATAGTGATGTGGAGACAATATGCGACAAAACTGAATGATGCCGCTAATACTATACCTTAGCTACATACCAACCCTACCTCGTATCTATTAGACTAGTCATTATCTCAGATATCTTCGCAGTAGCGAAAAGAACACAACCTATATTAGAGTTAGCGATCTAATCTGGCGTAGTCATGATGTTTTCCAAACAGGCACAGCAAAGTTGGATAGAAATCGAATGTGTCCGACGTCGTACAGCACAATAATGTCACCAATGACTCTAAAAGGTTTACGGTGAGCCTGATCGACCTTATCGAACAGTTGCATGATAAAACACTTCAGCGAAGAACGCCAGAATGTGACTGATATGCCTTAGCCAGGCGGTTCAAGTATGAATGCGGAACAAGTGCACACTGTTTATATGTCACTGGAAACAGATCGACGCCATACCCCTCACAACTTGTCCTTAACTGCATTGTGAAAAATTACAACGCGATGGGTTCCACATGCATGGCAGATGAGAAATGTAGAAATAAAATGGCTGGGCAAATACACCATGCTCCATAAGCATAAAAGAGAAGTTTTTTACGCCGGATCATTACACTTAATGAGACAGACCAAAGGCCGGATTTCTTCCGTTCGATACGAAACGCTCACTACTCGATACAATACTTTCCTCAAAATCGAAAATAAGAACTATTCCGCAAGTCTTTTGAGTAGGAGTTCGGATAATTTCACTGGCAAGTGTAATGTTTTAATTCCTTTTATTTTACAACCTTGTAATACATTTCTTAATACATCAAACGACGTGCGTACATGACATAAACATTACGACTACTAATGTGAACACCATGTATGTCTTTGGCCACCACCCTATTCTTTAGGGGTGTGAGGCAGGATCACTCCTAGTCATACATTGCAGCAAGGATACAATCGATTCAAATAACTGCAAATTTTGGGTCAAAAGATCATATAATCCACATTTACAGCATTTGATAACCTTTAAAAAAGTGTAAGTTATTTAAAAATTCCAAATGTTATAAAGTGTTACCTATTTTTGTTACTTGAAGCTAATGCGAAAAATAATCGACAATTAGTTCTATATAGAACACAGACGCGGGATAACATTAATTCATTTGAGAGTGTAGAAATGAAAAGATTTACCGAATTGTTTGGAGTAACTTGCTAATTTCTTAATAAATTCGTAATAGATGACCATGACTTTATTAATTGAGATGGTTACCATTCTTTAAATGTGCAGGCAAACTCTGATAGCAATATACACATTTTAAATGTAAGTTTTAAGGATCCCACTAACGATTTTTTAAATTGAAAGAAGTATTGAGTTTTTAAAAATGTTTTAGATGTACATACCTTACGAAGATGCAGCGTTAGATATGTGCTGAGATATAATGTATTGATGAATTAATTGATTAATTTGTTATCGCTTTAAAGTGTATTTCAAGGATCGATGTTTTAAGCCAAGTAACTGCTAAATCTGTGCTTTTACGTTTTAGTCGGCATTTAAAATCCGCTCAATACTAAAATATTTTTCATTATTAAATATTGATGCATATTTACTAAGTTAACTTCTGCTTATCTATTGCCACTTTTTGATAGACCTTTCTCCACAACCAACGTTTTAACTCTTCAACTTATATAATTATATATACATATTCTTTTAATTCTCGCGTCCATTCAATGATAGCGAGTTCTTTATGTCCATCCATATAATTTAAGATATTTTCTCATTGAATTTCCTTCACATCGAACGCCATCTGCAACTTGTACATTACAATAGATTACATTATACTAACTTAAATTCAAGTTATTTAAAATAAAGAATTTTGATTAGAAGAGTAAATTACAAGCGTCATTTAAAAACTAGCAGCTGAATAGAAATAACGTGTGTTTATTAATAAAGTACCCAAAACATTGAACCCACATTCAAAAGTAATAGTTTACCGTCATTTTACCGTAACTCCCAAAGAGAATAGAAGACAGATTACGCTACCAGAAGAAAGATAAAGCCATTAAACGAGAGCAAGGCACCTATCGAGTTTCTCGATAGCTACGTATCGTGTGGCTCTTGTAGAATCCTGAATCCTGACGCTATCGAGTTGGACGATATCGCGCTTACGGAATCCGACTTCAGATCTTACGAGCTGAAACTGAAACGGCATTTTCTAACTATACAACAGAACTAATCTTGTGACGTATTTGTACAGAAAGACCACAAATGAAAAAACAAATATTAAATTAATCTTAAATCTTGCAAGTGCATTGCGTACTCAACATATTTTAATCATTTAAGTAAATAAAACAGTATATAGGTATTAAGATAATAGAAATAGTGTATAATTTCCATAATGAGCCATATTTTTCACTAAAATGATAGGTACTTGTATGATACAGCATAACATTAATAGAACCATATAATTTGTAGCAAATTAGAGCGTAATTGATAAAATCAACGATAATTACAAAAGACGCGAAGGTCAACAAATGTGCTTCGAAAGCCATACGCTCACTACTATTAAAGTTTTTCAAGCTCAATTGCCATGTATCTTCCAATTGTATTCTTTGTAATACTAACTACAGTCGTAAGTAGAAAATTAGTAATTAAAAAAAATAAAATCTATTATAACTTGCCTCTCATTAAAACAATAATTTTTTGTTGCTATAATCAAACACACTAAAAATAAATTCACCGATTTTTATTGTAAATGCATATTTTAGGACGCGGAGGAAACTTGCGTGCCGCCTCAAGAGCTGACAAATAGTGAAAATAATTGCCTAGAATCAACAACAACATTTCTGCAACGAGTTCAACATCAAGCTACAGGATTATTTGTTTCGGCTAAACGGAAACTAGGAATCGATCCCAATGCCGCCGAGGACCCATTGAAAGTAATTTTTATTTTACAAATCAGTCATGTTTAATTATATACTTGCATAATTTTTCAGTGCGACTATTATCTTTGCATCTTAAGAAATTTAGGAATGGTAAAAGTTTAAATTACAAACATAACTAACAATAATTGTTATATGTAATTTAGGTAAATGATTTTGGAATTTTGCAACTGCAGGAAATTAAGAGTTGGTTAACCAGATACGTGCCGGATGAATTTCAAAATGAATTTATCCTCCATCACGCTGCCACATGCTTTGAAGAGGTTGAAAAAAGTAAGTCGCAAACAACGCCTTATATATGCTTCTGCCAAACACATGCACAAGTTATGTATGCATCAGTCTAGTTCAAACATTAGCAATTTTTAAATTTTAACGAAATCAGAAAAAAATATAGATCAATTCCAAATCAATATCCACTGTAATCTACCGTGGTGTCCGAACATAATTTTAAATTCAGATATAACCATAGACATTAATTACGTACGAACAAACTTGTAATAATTTTTCATAATAATAAATTAAGTCTTAACCTCAAGACTTCATAATAAATCTCTAGCTGATGTTGGAAATAGCAACACTCTATTAATACTAATAAAATTAAATTAAATCCATATAAATAATGCAATGCAATTATGTCAATGAAGGCATATATTTTTTCACATTTAGGATGTATATAAACTGGTGGAAAAGCAACAGGGAACGACATTTGCTTCGTTCGGTTATAGACCGAGAATCTCAACATCAAAACACTATGTTTCATGCATCTTCACCAGATTATCGAAGTTCGCACAAATTTGCGTTATTCATCGTCTCGGTAGTCAAACGGCTACCATTTATGCCACTCCGCGGTGGTTGGTTTTTAAGGGATAAAAATGGGAGTATGTCTTCTTCTTGGAAAAGGAAGTAAAATCGTAGACCTATTGTATATACTATGCTTGGCACCTCAAAAATCCCTTACCAGAGGTTAGACCACCATTACATTCGACAAAATTCCCGTTAATGATCATAGTAAAAGATACCTAGAAATACGTGGTGTATTCCGTAGCCCGACGCTTCGTCCAACAAAACAACAAGCATAATTGTTCGATATTTCTTGGTATGGATTGCTGAAATTTGTGATATTATTTCTTTGCAAATGTTTCCTTCAAAGTTTATTTTTAACATGTACTTATTACTATGCTTTCACAAAAAGAAAACACATTTAGCGACGTTGTAGAATAATAAAACTGTAAAAAATCGTTTTTGAGTCGATGTGAGTTCATATTAAAATGTAGAAAAATTTAAAAAAAAACGGGACGAATCTCACAGCATCTCAAATTATTTTTATTGAATAACGGCTACCGATTTTCGTACAAGTTTCCACGTCATATGCGTTCTTGGCCTGATAATGTATAAACCTACACGCAATAAAATAGTCTCGTTTTTTTTTTTATTTTCCTACATTTTAATAAAATTGTATTCTAATGTGATTTAAAGATTGTTGTAAAATTTTGACATTTATGTGCTTAATTTTGTTTTAGTGTTATTATTTTGTGTTGTACTTCTGCTTTTTCCATGAATATTTGTATAATATGGATTAGTTTTTGAGTTTCTGTGTTATTTCGTTCTTTTGTTATTATTTTGTCAACTCATAATAGATTCCACATTCAATGAGTATCTATATTTGTGTTAAACCAAACCAAACTTAAATCGAATATAATTTCAGATGAATCCAACAAAACGAATTGTGACCGGTCACTTGAGTATGTGAAGTGTCTTCATGATTTTCAAAAGGTTAGTAGATAACAAAAGATTGGTAAAACCAACAGTCATGTTATATTACTCCGGCTCCAGCGTGCACTATTTCTATCATACAAACTATAAACGATTAGATTATTTATCTCGAGGATAATGGAAAAATTTAACTGTAATACAGATTTTAAAAAGTATGTAAACCGAAGGTCCGTTTAGGATCCACAAAGCAACAGTCGTAAGAACAGAGACAAAGTAACTGATGGTGAAACATTACTCCATATTGGAACTTTAACTAGAGCCTAAAGGATTTAAACAAGTCCGAAAACAAATATTATATATAAAGAGTATGTGTGAATACTCTCCTTTAGCACACATCTGTAGATATAAAAACGAACATTTGGCTACGTATATGTGTGGAGCCGAAGTTGCGGTTTACTTTCGTAAAAATTAAAAAAAACTGTTTTTAAACATGCAACAGGATGGATGCGGCGCATATAAGCCTTGTTATGAACATACATACTTTTCCGTTAGGATTTAAAAGTATAGTGATACAAGATTTATATTGAAAATTGGAAACCTAAAACATTTCAAAAAAAAATTGTTTATCCAAAACTACACTAATTATTATTATTAATACATGAAGCCCGGGCTGTAGTCACAGCAATCTGTAAGGCCTTTTATAACAATTCTCTAATGTGAGTTAGACTCAAGTAAGCCTTAATATTATTCTAAGGACTTTGTGTGAAAGTGTGTCCTGGTCCACTCAGGCGGTGGGAGAGTACAAAACGTCGCAGTACGTTTAGGCCATATAGGCGGCCTATTCCGCTTTGTAGCACCACCGTCACTGCCGAACACACTAAGCCGGTGCTTTGTCGCTAAATTTAGATGAACAGTCACCAAGCCGTTGTCTACTGGATCTCGGTGACTTCTATCTTGCCAATATTGACGTATTGTCGTACTAGTATGACATGACTATAATAACAATTCATCGATTTACGTTTTATAATTGAGACAAGAAATATAGCATGTGTTCAAAATACTCAAATCTCTCACAAAATAGGCGTTCAAATGAAAATTTAATCAGGAAAAAGTTTAGCGTTTTCGAGAGAGATATCCAAAGACTCTAAAAATTAACCTGCCTTATCACCCTTGTAGCTAGAACGAGAAGAAACATTAAAATCTCCAATAAGAACTCCTTTTACTATAAATTCGGATTCCACGTGACATATACGTAACTTTTACTTTAAATATCTTTTTGACTTACTGTAATCCAGTCAGTGATAATCAGACTTACTACAGATTTCCTTGCCACCCATCGATTATTTCACAAAGATTGCATAAACAACAAGAATTATTAAAAATTAATTACTGCCAGTATCGATCCACCTCACCCTCTTCAAGATAAATGCCGCAACAGCTATAAAATTTCGACTAGATACGTCTTTTTTATTATACATTCAAATTTTATAGTCAGAAATGTTAAAACATTTATCTGAAATATTGTCATGGTACTTATGTTTCCTATTTGATTGCACTCTTTCCAGAATTCGCGCCCACACTACTTTAAGAAAGTATATATCTTAGCGCCTTGACACCGCTTCACTCGCTCTGCTCGCCTTCGTTTTGAACAGAGTTAGTAAATTAATTTATTTAATAATAACGGTAGTTATTTTATTTCCATTAATTCTTTTTTATTAATATTCTTTAATACAAAATCGAAGGAAAAATTGAGAATTGCAGTGAAGGCTGAACGAGCGATGTTACCAAAACTCTTGAAGGTTATACTTCTTTCGACGAAATTTTAACTCTTTTTCGCTTGAACTGTCGACATCGTCCTAAAGATGCCAGCCGCAGAGCTTGGCGAAATGTCGAGATACATATATTAACTCACGACCACGGCCTACAAGCTGAGAAATACATACTGCGAGTACAAACCGAGACTCCGGCCGTGAAAACCCCGTTATTTATACTTCAGCAATTCAAACTTTTTAAACACACTGTGTAAAGTTATGTTGCTGCTCTATAACAGCCGAATGGATTAGTATCCAAGCATTTGCTAATTTTAATTGCGCGATTTTCTTACTGCAAGCAATATAAACAATATAATTATATATTTGTTTTAGTGTCAAATCTTCAAGTATCCTTAAAAGGAAGAAAATCATCTATATATGTAATTCGAAATAAAGGACCTATACATTTAATTTATGTATTTTTATTGGCCATTATTTATTTTAACAGACTATACAAAAAGGTGAGAAGTGACTTATCCATATGTTTTTTAATTTTTTTTATTGTGTATCATGTAAATACAATAATTATTCTTTAATATTTGATTTACGTGTCACACAATATTTCTGATGACCAGTTGACGGAATTACTGCAACAAAAAAACAAAATATCATTAGCTGAAATTGCTATAATGAAAGTTCTTTTAGTAAAATAAAAACAACTACCTAAAATTTAAGCAAACTCAGTATTTCTTAAAAAAAAAATTAAATATATCAAACAAAAAGAATCACACTTTTCAGCCAACCAACCCTATTACAACATTTAAAATCAATAATTAGCAAGGAATCAATAATTAGGACATTGCATCATGCACTGTTAGTAATGAAAAGTACATAAACAGTTTTCACTAAATAAGTACGTATTATTGCTTTTCCAAAACATAAAAACCATTTCTGAACATAAACTGATACCTAAATTTTATGAAAATCATTTCTTTCCTGCCTGTAAAATAGAATTAAGAATAAGATATATGTAGGTGTCTTAGTTAGTCCAGCTACCAATAGAATCTTCTAAACAGTAAGAAACTTTATATGTTATGCAAATGCTGTGCATCAGATGTAGTCATAACTTAACAATGCAATAAATAATATCTGTTAAATTTACTTGTGAGCAATATATATGTGTGTGTATTTTTTATTAATCAGTGTATTACTTAGTTTCCTTTCCTATTATCATTGCACTTATAGTTTTGGTTCATATTTTATTTATATACTTCGTTTCTTTAATATATTCAATAACGCAGAAATATTTTATGTCCCTATGTTACACATAGGCTCACAAAACTTCAAGAAATCCCACTGGTCATTATTAAGTGGTGTGCCCCAGTAGGCGCATGAAACTTTATTCTGCATGTTTTTTCTCATCTAACTAAGTCTCTTACCATCTAAGAGATTCTAATGGTGAACATTATTAACTGGAATAACCTGTATACTTCAAGGATTTTTTCGCGAGTAACAATGTTATATAGTTACAGAACTTGCTAACATTTACATTTTCTTGACGAATAGTTATACTTTAGTTCGTCATACATGACGTCATATGTACGACAATGGTTATATATTTTTTAACTACTTCACGAAGGTGGTTATTCACAGTTGCCAACCAAAATACATCATCGGTTACTTGTTGGGAAAATGTGTAATCAAATAAATTCTAATGTAAATTACAAAGGGACATATACACAACAGAAAGTGTATTATTTCATTCATCATTTTATTAACAAAATAATTCACATGGAAGTTCAGTTGCAGAACTTATTTCTTTATGTATGTGATCATTTATACTCAAATAAAAAAAATATATTTATATTAATATGAACACAACCTACTTGATACATGATTTTTAAAAATATTTGAAAACACCGTTTTCGCGACGAAGTTCGTGGTTATAGAAAACTACGTCATTGTAGTGGTTATTTGTGGTTATAACCTTGTAACCATAGTTACTCGTGAAAAATCCTTTTTATGTACATTACTTCTAACATTACACTTTTCAAGATATTAAGCCTACAGCATTATAGGAATTTTGTAAAATGTAACAAGAAGTACATAATAAATATCTAATCTTAAAAATAAAGCAGATATAAAATAAAAACCACATTTCGAAATCGTTACCTTTTTAGTTGCAGCACCAACTTTACTCTTCTTTGTGCCGCGTACTTTCTTCATTCTGTTCTTCCTTTCTTTACGTTGCTTTCTCGTCTGTTGTTTCTTTTCATATAATCCATGCCTTGCTAACCTATGTTTAGGTTCAAATTTTTTTGCAAAATCTAATGTATCATATATTAAAGCAAAACCTGTGGATTTTCCACCTCCAAAATTTGTCTTAAACCCAAATACAAATACTACATCAGGTGTTACCTAAAAAGAAAAAACATCAATATAACATTTAAAATAATACAATAGACAAATTACTTCATAGGACATACCTTATACATTTTTGCTAATTTTTCCCTAATATCTGTCTTTTTCACAGAAGGTTGGCCAGGATGTAAAACATCAACAACCATTTGTTTTCGACACAACAATCTGTTGGTCATAAATTTACGAGTTCGAATCGTTGCTGTTCCTTCAGTCTATAACATAAAACAACAAACCTATATAGAGAAATTCCAGTTTACATTTTAGGTTATATTGCTTCTATTTGCGATTTTAGTTGTTCCAAATACAAAACTTAAAAACTTTGTAATGAAAACACTAGGTACATACTATGCCTAAGTTTAAACCAATTTAAGCAAGTAACAAAATATCATATTCATCTCTAAAACATAAAAAATAATTCTGATTCTCACCATGTTGACAACCACAACAATTTTATAACATGTGTTAAATTTGACTATCTATTATAATTAAGTGTTAAAACAATATTTCTTATTATGAAAAATATTAAAATTATGGCTATTTAACTAATGATGCATGAAATAAATGAAGAATAAATCGACATACCATTCTGATAGTACAATAACACACTCAAAAAGGAGCGCCACCACTTATTATAATAAAAAATTGAACTAACGTTAAAGACCGCTAAATTTAAATTTCGCATCTGAATTGATCACAACTCGTTGTGAACTCTAACATTTAAATAAGTCGGAAAGGTAATCTACATAATTAGACAATCAATAAAATTACTTCAATTATCTCAATTTTTATAAAATATATAAGCTGTAGATTGTAATTATACATATATTGACTATTTGTTTCTGTTTTCTTAACAGTGCCATCTAGAGAGGTTTTATACAACTAAAATGATAAGGGCGGGCTGTTTGAATTTAATTGATGGTGATATTATTAGGCCGAGCTGTTGTATATTGTAATTTGTAAATTGACGTAGTTGTAAAACGAATCTACATATAATACTAACGTCAATGCAGAAAAAAGCAAGCAGAACAACTTTGTAAATTTATAAGATTGAATAATGAATTAAAAAGAAATGTTATCAACTTTTATCACTTTCCAAATAAAACACATAGTACCGTGCATTTTGTATAATGAGAATGATTATACAAAAAAATATATAACTATCCAAACAATTGATTGGTTAGAATGCAAATATAAATTAATCTCACAGAGAAGTTTATTAAAAAAAAGTTTAGTGTGACAAAGCCTAGTCTAAAATAAAGATATTAAAATGTGTTAGCTCTTTTCCTTTCAAGTAATCTATTGCTTGAGAGTAGATCACGTCTCTTCTTGGAACATGTTCAGTTTGCTCTTCTCTTCTATTTCAGTTGATAATTCAGAACTTATTAAAATGTTTCCCTATAGCACCCTCGCTTAAGAATTCTGTGAAGTAGGATGTGATATATACAAGTCCAGGAATATAAGTAAAAAGGAATTGAAATTAAACAATTATTATTACTAAATCAAATACTGTAAGAAATAAAATATTACTAGAGGTAATTTGCTTTTTCAATACATACAGTTAAAGTATTGCCTTTAAATTATGTACTTCTTTCACAATGTCAAATGTGTAAAATGAACCATTACCTGAATCAGTATGCCTCAGAAGACATAGACTCGGTACCGCATCTTTCATTAAGTACATATTTGAAACTTTAGTTTCAGGACTAAAATCAATGACACCTTCCGAAGTCTATATACTTCTTCTGGGCTTACATTCGCCAAGTAAGGACTTTGGCATGCTTTAACCCGTAAATTAAAGCATTCTCTGTCCTTTGTGGGATTTGGGAAACTATGTGTGGCATCTTTATTTTCACATCCTTTTATACTACAAGCGCACCGTTATGATTATTCTAAGATGACAATTGCATTTAATTCAACACTTTCCAAATACACGTTACTTATTTTTTAAACTTATTATGTTAACGTATTTCTAATCTTACCTTCATGGTAAATCCTCTTGTTCTTAATTTATAGAAAAATAAAACTTCTAAATATAGTAACTTAAGTCACTATATCTAGGATAACTGCTAAACTAGAAAAAAAATTAATACTTAAGTCTATAATACGTATTGAACTATAGGATATAGCAAAATCGAATACACTTTCAAATTTAATTTGTTTTTAAAGTAATCACCAGACCAGTTGACAACAAAGATGTCGGACAAATGATAAATAACAATGGAATAATATTCATAGGTAGAGAAAGCGGTAATGCAGTCGAAAGTATCGTGCTACCAACAGTTTGTTTATTTGCGCTCTCTCTTGATATTTTGCGCTACTATTTCCAATGGAATCAGTTACTTATACTAAGAAAACAGGACCTGACATATACATGAAATTTAAATTGAATAAAGCTTAAACAAAAAGCTCCAAGTAATATAGTAAAATATTATGTTAAAATTACATACAATTTTGGTAGGATACGTATAATTTACATTTGGAAACTATAACAAGTGGAATATTATATTATTGTGTTTAAGTATTAAAGGAAAATCGGCTGTTTGCAACCGTACTGGTTTCACAAGACACACATATAAAATACTTAGGGAGAAGGAAGATAAAATAAAGCTATTTAATCAGAGACGTATATATATTTATAATCAAAGTCACAAAATACAAACAGAAGTACTAAGCCCAAATATGTCCAATTCAGTTAATATATTTCGCTCCAGGTTTTTGGTATTTTCTGTATCTGACTCAAAATAGATAAAGGTATATAAATATAGAATGTAACAAAATGTGAATTTGCCGTTATACCAAGTAAACATAGTTTAGTAAAAACTAGTGGTAATAATTTAGTATTTCTTTTAATTTCTTCTGGTGTAATATTGCTTTCCAGAAACTTTATAATTGTTGTATACTTCTTCATCCGAAACGAAATCCTTTTCCAGTCCATGACTGCTATGTAACCACATTTTAAATAGTTCCATATTTTTGGTGTGGTTTTTGGGAACCTATGTCAAAACAGCACAATTGACTTCTACCATACTTACACCTACCAAATACATGAAATAAACCATTAATATTTGTTTATCATAACTTTTGTAAAAGAAAAGACTTAAAGGACTTGTATACTCTTAGAAATTATATCGAAAATTTAATTTCTAACAGTCTTCATCCGTATATAAAAATAAAGTGCATACAACATTATTATTAAAAAAGTCGCTATTTCTAGTCGTTCATTATTATTGGCATTAGTGGGACGTGTCTACAAAATACGATGTATTTCATATAATATTTACTTACCTATGACAACATTGGGAGGATATACTGGATCGAAGGATGATGCGTTTTTGTGCTTTGATGAAACATCTCCCAACATAAACTTACCTTGTTCAATTTCCAGTTGGATTTATACTTATCTCAAAACTTACGAATCTGTTTTTTTTTTGTATGGATTTAAATGTAATGCTAGAAATATCATTATAATCGTTAAATCCATTACAAGTCCGCATAAGGTTTTAGACTGCGCTTTATCCATTTGTAGTTCGCGCCATTCACATGTTACTTGCATTGTGATCGTTTCCAAATCAGCAAATCCCTATTAAACACTTCTTGCGATATCCATCGTATTTTACGTCCGCATATTTTGAGATAAATTTTCGAAGATTGGTCATACGCAATAATTTTCACTAATTATTTCTTCGCTCATAGTTGCAACTAAAAGACGGTAACGTCGAACGAATTATATCCTGATTCTTTATGTGGTTGTTAAGTTTTCCTCTTTTAGATATGTACGTAATAAATTCCATGCCACATTTGGATGAAGTCATTATCATTACTTTCTTTTATTTTTCTTTTTGAATTCTTATTCGGCCTTTTATAAATATCTTTTTTAGTTATCAGACCTTTGTATTTATAAAACTTAGTATTTTATAGAACGTTAATTTTACCCTAATATTTATTTTATTTCTTATTATTTTTGTCATAGAGAATATTAGTTCATCTTCTGTTTCTATTTATTTTCTCTATTGCTTTTATTATAGGACTTACTTCTGGGGTCATTTCTGTGCTTTCTTTATGTGACAAATGTCTTTTTAGGAAGTTTTAATAAATGCCTCTTTCCATTTCTACAATGGTGTAGATTTTATTAGCATAATCCTTAGTACTTCAAAAACTACGCGCTTTAAAATTACAAAGTAAAACACTGTTGCATTTAATATTTACGTCAAATGTCGTAATAGATATGTAAAGAATTTTAATTCTGAAATCTTTTCTAGCAAGCTATTAGCAACAATATAAATATTTATTTTTCCATATATAACGAAAAATCCAGGTATAGTATTACGATTAGTATCACAATTAAAGCGCTTTTTTGAAAGCATCATAACAATTTCAGTGTATAATCCGTTTACACTGCATACGACGCTTTTTAGAGAGTTGTACGGAATTTCTGGTAATAGCGTTGAACACAAGCATACATCTGTGATTTTTACTTCAAGTACAATTGTTTAAAATTGTCAAAACTAGTTTATTTCAAAGGTACTCAATTAACAAAACAGAATCAAATGGCGCAAACCTGGTAGCACATTTTATATAACTGCAATTAGATCATTTTACTGAAGTAAAATTAAAAGGTGAAGCATGCATATAAAAGGTGAATGATTAACGCACTTTTACTGACGTTTAGTGAATTTTATAAGCCTTGTCAGCATACTTGTAATGAAAGGCATTTGTGTTTGAGCGCGCATATACTGTAGACTGGGAATATTACTCTCATACTCCAACCCAACGCGTCGACACACGAAAGTTAAGATTGTTAAAAGATCTTCATTAAAACCATTCGTTTCCAATTCGCTGCACAGAGCTTCAATAAACCAAGAACCTCTATTCACACTGCGCCAGGACAAAGACCCTATTAAGAGAAAAATTAAACCTGCATTAATGTCTTCTAAAACAGAACAGGTCTTATTGAAATATTTGAAAATAGAATTTATGTTCCCTGAAGGTTTATACAGAAATTCATAATAGAATTTTTCTTCCCTGAAGTTTTATATAGAATATTTAGTTTTTAATTGTAATAGATCATATGCAAATCAAATGGATCTACTACGAGTTAATTTGCAGTTTGCAACGGTAGTTTACAAAAACACGTGTTTATTATAAAAATTACGAAGTGAGATTTCTGTGAAATTCTGTTAACCTTGTGTTAGTTGGTATAATTCCCTTTTTTTGATCATTTTACCGCAATCAAGTAAAAATCAAGCAGAAGGGAGATATCCAAACTAATAGCCTATAATTACGACTCTTCTGCACAAATATCGCAGTATACTCAACGCCATACAAATTATTTATTCAGAATAGTATGTCTAAAACGCGTGGATGCCGATCATCAGCTGAGTTACTGTTTAGATTTTCGACTGAATTGTAGAAATTGCAATCTCTTGTCGTGTTTTTTACGAAGACTCTAAAAATTACCTACTTTTACGACTCTTTGGATGTTGCCACAAAAAAAATTGTTAGGAACTCATGTAAAATTAAGATCTGTATATACTCCAAGAATATGTGAAGGAGTTTCAGTGAAGATAGAAGAAATTTAGAAGTTATTAGTGCTATCAGAAATAAAGACGTTTTTACTTATAGGCTTATATGCAAAGTGTATATATTTGATTTTATTTATTTATTATACTTTGCGTCTATTTGTAGATGTCTTACACTGATTAAACTTAATTAACGCTAATTAACTTTAATCAGTGCAATACATCTACCTATAGACGTAAAATATAATAAATAAAGTAAAATATATGCACTTTGCATATAATGCGGTCTCTAATTATTACTATTAAAGATTGGTCTTGTGCGCAACTACTCAAAGAAAAGCAAAATCTGCTGCCCATTCAGAGCGCAATGTAAACAACCAAATTTGAGCAAGAATGTAAAAAAAACATCTGGATTCTCCTACACTACACTACTTCAAAAAATACAATTAGCAAATCCTGTAGACAAGTTGCTTCCTCTATAATTGAAATTTCACATGACTGACAACTAATCTGTATACAATATTAATCCAATTGTGTAAGCAAAAAGAAGAACTTCTACACAGGACAGGTACTTGAAAAAGTTGTTACGAATCATTTTATAAGCCCACATAAATGTAAGAGATATTAAAATTACCTGATACAGTAGAATATGCTATCACAAAGTCTGCATGTATTGGAATTTTGTAATAATGTGGGGAGCTATCTGTTTCAGTTCTTGATATAGTTATTCCTGCATCCACTTGATCATATTGGCATGCTTGTATAAAGAATATTTTTGGTTTCCCTGAATTAATATTTATTATAATTAAGAACAACTATGCTTTTGATTAACATATAACATACCTGCTAAAGTAGGCACATTATCTGCAGTAAATCTTTCCCATAGAATCTCTGCTTCATATCCATCATCTCTAGCAAATAAAATACCTTTATTTCCATGCGACAGAACAGCCAACAGAAAGCAATCATAATTTTTGTAATCTACTTTAGAAGCTATAAATGAATAAAGTAAGCAATACTCATGTTGAAAAATAAGCCCCGAGTAACACCTTCAATAATCTTTCCATGCATATCTTCATGATCAAGGTTATTATATACGACAACGTCAAAATGTAATCTTTCTAATTGTAATTTCAAATTCCTACAATCAACTTGGGTATACATACGTTGCTTCAAACCAGGCACCTCGAAGAATTCATGATTAAATATTATAGCTAGTCCCCTTTTCTTATGGTCCATTTTATAATAACGGGCATTTCTTTGAGTGGACATATAGGCTACAATATTAGCTTGAGGTAACCTATATCACGTAAGATTAACTATAAAAATAAAAATTGATTACTAATCTTACGCAGCCTTTTTTAAAGCATCTTCCTCATCAAAAGATTCTTCTCTTCCATATCTACTGCTAAAACAATTACCGTCTGCTTCCATTGTAGTAGGTTTGTTATTAATATATACTAATTGTATGTGGTTTAATGCTACTTGGTATTGAACAATGTAATAACAGTTACCTTTTTTTGTTTTAGATAATTGGCAAGGTTTTTTACCGCTCTTACTCATGTGCTTATTTAGTTGCTTATTTTTACGCGTTTATTACTTAAGCAAACATTTGAAAGTTTGCAACTAGCGTATACAACTGTCTTATTAAACGATGGGATTCTAATCGACGAGAGGCAACCGAATTGGTTTCAAACACTTGTGTCGCTGGTGCACTATTGCTAAATAAATATTATTACAAGGGCAGTCCAGCGTATGTTAGGAATCTACCAGTTTTTATAGGAACTTGCGTATCCACCTTAAAAGCCCTAAATATTCTTTTTCTTTACTTAACGTTGTTTATAATCAACCAGATTTTTGCAGAGCATAACATTAATTACAGCGATATTAGCGTGTAGGACATGGAAAACATTAGTAAAGATTATATTGAGAATCAATGAGTGCCCGGTTCATAAGCGGGAATATTTCAGGAATATTATAGAAATACGTCGTTTGTGGTGCATATTATTGCATTACTCTCAATTGTATAGATACACATTTTGATTTTCCAAACGCGGACAATACATCTTAAACATTATTGATATAAAATTGTTAGTATGCTCAGCTATTAATTTTCCCCTAAAGCAATTGCTAGCGTTCGGTTATATGAATTATAGAAAGGTAAAAATATCAAAACTACCGATGTCCCTTCCTACATATACGTTACTATTCAATTTTTTTATTACAAAATTTTAATACTTGAACAAAGGAAAGGGTGGATGTTGCAAAATCACATTTAATTATATAAAGATATACAAATAATGAGCAATTTGTAAAGTACAAAACCCAATAGGAATTCACTATATAAGCTAAATTATGTTAGAATATATAAATATAGATTATATTTATACATATAAATGTAAAAATACTATACTCAACCGCGATAAGTAGAAGTTCCACAATTAATTTACATTCATTGGTATCAAATAGTAACTACAAAATACATTTATTTAGTTTTCAAATTTTCTTATGTTTCTAAACTAGAAACTTTCTACTTTTCGTAGCTTTACTATTACAATGACACACACAACCCTATCCACTAAAAAATACGATTGCTGTTAAGACACATGTTCTGAAAGACAATTGTTGACATTTCCTTATATCATTGCTTATATAAATACATTTACGTACATTTAGACTTCTTTAAAAATCACATTACATTATACTTATTTAGTTTATCTAACAATACATTATATTTACTCACTCTTGATGTTTGTTTTAAGGCCATTTAATAAGTCTACAAAAATATTACTTATTATAGGCAGTGCTAGTTATTTAATACACAGTGAAAACTGTATAAATGTGATTATACAGATTTTTTAATAAACTCTAAACACTACGTGAAAAATGAATGCAATAATTGTTTTAAGAAAGTAGTATATAAAATAGGCAAAAGTCCAGAAACCAAAATTAAAAATAAATACATCAGCAAGCATGATCTTAATATTACAGGAATATTTTCTATTATAAAAAGCCGACTCCAAACAAAAATTAGAACCTCATTTCTAACAAAAAAGTGTAAAAACTATTTATAGTTTTGTTATTATACGTATAAATTTAATAGTACTTTGGTACTACATTTATTTCACTTAGACATGTATGTATATCTACATAACAAAACATTATAGAATATATATAAACTAAAAAAAAGATAATATAATATTGCAATGCCTAATAATATAATAAAATGTAGATGGCGACTGGGATTATCACATTACATGATTTGTACTATTTCAAGTGTAGTTGTTCTCTAAAATTTGTTTCAAAAGTAATAGTAGTAAATTTCTTGATATACTCGATTAACAAAAATGTAAATAGCACAAACCAATTAATACATTTTGTATAATTGTACTTAAATCATTTTACTGAGGTAAAATTAAAAGGTAAAATATGGATGTGAAATATGAATGAATAACGCATTTTTATTGGCGTTTGGTGAACTTTACCAGCCTCGTGAGCATACTTGTAATGCAAGGTATTTGTTTTTGAGCGTGCATATGTGGTACATCCGGTGTATTACTTTCATAATCCAATGCAACGCGTTGACAAACAAATGTTAACAATGTTAAAAGATCTTCATTAAACCCATTTGTTTCCAACTCGTCGCAAAGAGCTTGAATAAACCAAGACCCTCTAGTTGTATTACGCCAGGAAAAGAAACCTATAAGTCAAAAAAAATTGAACCGACATTAATATAAAAGTTTTTCATAACAGAGACATTGACAAAATTCTTTGAAGTGTTATCAATAAGACCTACGCTTTTGACTATAACGAATATCACAATGTACAAAACCTAGTAGGCCTAAATTTGTTTGGAATATGCAACAGTAGTTTACTAGCATATATTCACATGAGCATTCTTTTAAATAAACTAGGAGTTTCCTATAAAAGTTGAAGGAACTAAATCCCTGTTAAAAAGAAAAACCTGTTATTATATGCAAAAGATGCAGACAGAATATACGTTCTAGATAAAACTACATAGAACTAGATAGAATCTCCGCACTTTCGATTTTTGAAAATTTGGCTATGTAAATGTTTTTTGCTGTAAAAAAATTATTGTGCTCGTTTCATCTTTGCGATATTCAAGATTAATGAGTTGAAAAGACCCTCTCTTTCCAGTCACCACAGAAATTTTGTACTGATTGGCCTCGTAAAAATGTCGTTTTATATTAGTCCCAATAACAATACTTATTTGATAGCCACCGCACCAATTTCACGATTTTCATAAATTTGATAATGGCAGCATTTTCGAGTGGTAATTTATGCCTTAAAAACGTTTTATTGTTGTCAGACTTGCTCTAATAACCAGTAGCAGATCTCGAGATCTTCCATTAACAAATGAACACAAAAACTATTAGCTTGGCACTTGGGACAGATGTAGGTGTCTTTGCGCAATTTTATGACAGGGTAAGTTTAATTTACGTGCCTAGTATTAGTCAATATGATTTACTAAAGGAGTAAGTACATTAATAATATATCGGTTTCCGTTGGCTCTAGTTCGTATAAATTAAAAATTTAACAAGTCCAGTAATAGTTGATGCTACGGATTCCTGTTGGCGGACAGGTGCGATATCATTACGGCACAGAATCGTAAGGAACAAGTCATTTTAAATACCTACGGTACCGGTAGATATATCGCGATATCTCGACAGACAAATTTTGGTGTCAAGGATATATAAATATATATAATTAATATATATCGGCTTTCGTTGCCTCTTCCGACAGTAAGAGTAAAACTGTTGGTTTCTCCAAAAAGACTAGAAAGTTTATACTAGAATTGCTTTTCTACATATAACTGAAATTAAGTTAGTCGTGAATCGAACTCTAACTTTTGTACTTTATTAGGTTATGAGCTTAATACACGAAAGAATGTGAAATTAGCAAAAAGTCTTTTTTAGTGTTTTGTTTTCATGTTAGATATGGCAGTAAATTATCTAGCAAGTGTGCCGAAATTAATAGGACGTGAAAACTATGACCATTGATCATTCGTCGAAAATGTTTTCATCCTAGAAGGCTCGTGTGCTTGTATTACAGTTACTGAAACAAACACCGTGACTATATCGATAGCATAAGCTAAACTAATTTTAACACTTGATCCATTTTTATTCGTGCACATTAAGGTTGCTAACACGTTAAAGAAGGCTAAAGAAGTTTGGACAAAGATAACAAAAAACCTACATGAAAACAGCGGTTTCACGAGAAAGGTTAGATTATTATCAACCATGGAAGAACCTCAGCAGGTATACAATTCTAATCGCACATGCCATCCATATTTCTGTGATGAGGATCGATCTACAAGTAATTTTTTGAACAGTAGAAAGAAATAATGGTAGGCCAATGTAACTGTACGGTATCAGTATGTACAGAAGGAATACAGTAATAAATTAATGTGACTCTCAAAAACTTAAGAAAAATCTGTTGTCACAATAACACCGTTTATGTGTATATCCAGAACTTTAAAATCATCAGTATTGCAGAAATATGGCCTGGACCACTGTTACAGCATTAGACTCCAATAGAGTAGACAGAATTTCTGCTATCTATTTAATAAATCAAAACCAGATGAACTTTTGGATTTGAATTGGATTGAATCTATGAAATTTACCAATGATATAGAAACCGATAACAGAATTCTCTTCTTAAATATGTAACTTATAAGAAGTAAGGAATTGACATTTTTTGCTTGTATAACTTTTTAACCCGGATGTGAAATAATGTGACCGCGTTTTGACTGAGTTCATCTCCAATCGCTAATCGAACGAGAGGGTTCAGAAGAACATAAGCGAGATCTCTAAAGAACGATGCTTGCAGAATAATGGAATTGTACATTAAAAAACAGTTACACGCCTAAGCAAAGTTCTATAGCTAAAAGGTTTAATAGAACCATAGTTGAAAATCAAAATCTAAGTAATATTTTTTGGACAAAAGCTTGCAGTACTGCATGTCACTTTATAAACGGCACAGAAACATCACGTGTCTCGAGAACCCCGTTTGAGGTCTGGACGAGAAGAAAATAAGATGTTACTCATTTACGTATATTTGGTAGTTTAACAATGGTTCACATTTCCAAAATGAGTAGACAAAAATAGGGCAAGAAATCACTTAAACATATCTTAGTTCGTTACGATGAATAAAATAGCCGAAGTCTAACGATAATGGAAACCACAAAGAAAGTGAACCAAAGGTGGTTAGTAACTAATGCGTTAGTTCTGTTTTGTAGAATTAGGCTATGTGAAATAAATATGAGTCATGTGTTTTTATAAAACGTAAGGATATTTCATGCACAATTTTGACTTTATACGGATACGATTTGTTTATTTTTTCAAATAGTAAAAAAGGATTTCTTTGAAATATGAACTGTGTGCTAGATTTAAGATTAAGGACTTGAATAATGTAAAACAGTACCTAGGTATGGCAATTAATTACGATATAGATTAGGGAATTTTAACTTTAAATCAATCAGCTTACATTGATCAATCGTTGAAAAAGTTTAATATAATAGAATGGCTAAAACTGGCTAATTTTGGCTACAACTTGATTGATAATTAAAGGCAAGTTAAATGATCAAAATATAACAACTAATGCACCATATCAAAATTTAATAGGAGGTTTGATGTACCTATCTGTATTAGCCACATCTGAAGTTGTTTTCAGCGACAGTTACTTAAGTCAGTTTAATAATTCTCAGACAGAGAGTGGAAAGGAAAGTGCTAAGCTCATTTTAAAATATCTGAAAGGTACTAGAGATTACTGTCTAAAATTTTCTATGGAGGACATAAAACTTTTTGGCTTTGTGGGTGCGGATTGGGAGAACAACTTAATAGAGAGAATGTCCTATACAGGACTTGTTTTTAAATTTTGTGGCTATGTAGTGTCATTGGAAAGTAACAAGCAGAAAAGCAGGCGGAAATATCTCGGAGGTACCCAAAGAAGCCATTTATCTAAAAAAAATTGTTGCGTGAACTGACCGGAAATGATGAATGTATCTGTTTAATGAGAACCACGGTGCTATAAAATTCTCAACGGCTCATATGCACCACAAGAGATCTACACATATATACATACGTCATCATTTTATAAGGGATGTCATTACTAGCAAACACATTGTGAATTATCTCTCCAATAAACGAAATGGTCGCAAATATGCTAACCAAAAGTTAGCAATTATAATTTTAATATTTGTCAATAATTGTGAATATGGATATGGTCACGTAATGACAATATTATAGTCCAGAAATTTGTAGCTTGATACTTCCGGAATTGATCCTCCGTCAATACCGACATTACGACGCTACGGTCATCCGCACTAGTAGTTCGAAACCATATCATACCGGTTTTGTTGCTATTCAAAGTTACGTAGGTACGATGACAATACCTTACCATGTCGGAGACAACTGCACACTACCGTAACATCAACAATTGTAGAAAATAGGTGTAATGGTATCAATTACCTCACTATTCAAGCATACCCTTGTTCTACGATCCGACAAGTACTGCTTCAAAAGATTGTATGCTACGCCCCTGATTCCGATTCAGAAAAATTTATACAACAGAACAAAATGAGAGATAACATCGAATGCCTCAGACATATCGAAAAACAGATTCCATTCTGGTTGGCATCAAGTTCATAGTAAATTCAATCGAGAACTTAGTATATTGCGTTGATTGTAGATTTCCCCGGTTAAAAAATCGAATAGTGTAGGTGAAATTAAGTTGTAACTATTCAAGTAACCAGTAAGTTTATCATTGATAACTTTTTCGAATATAGAGAAAACGGAAAGTAAACCGATTAGGCGATAATTATTCATTTTGATAGGGTCATCTCTTTTATAAATAATAACTGTTTACATATGTCTTTACTTATATAAAAAAAAACACCCTAGCATGTATGAACATTACTGATAGAAGCAAGTGACTCGATTAGCCATGCCAATACCAATTTGAAAATGTAGCAGGAAACATCAAACCATACACGCCGAATACTTCACTGGGACGGTACTACGCATTTAATAGGTGTCTGTATGTGCTTCTTAAAAGCATATAGCGAATAGTTTAACCACGTTTTCAATGTCGGACACGATTTAGCCATTGGCATTGCGCAATTAAAAAATATTTCCGTTTATTACAACAATTGGGCGTATGCATCAACCAGAATTAGCTTTCTGTAAATGGGAATTTTAATTTATTCAAAAAGACTAAAAAGTTCAATAGTAGTGTGTTAATGGTGGTGATTTGGATTTATAAATTAAATTAAAAAAAATAATGAATATTGTGATAAGACTATTTCCCCTTTTATTGTTATTTCACATGACTAATAATTAATTCACAGGTAAAAACCATCTAATCTGATAACCATACAGAAGGCAAACAATCCAAAATAAATATTGCAACAGAAGTTATTGATTGTGAGATAAAACCACACAAAATATGGAAACCGTTATATTAAAATTACCTGATATAGTAGAGTATGCGATCAAAAAATCTGCATGTGTTGGAATTCTATAAGAATGTGGGGAACCATCTGTTTCAGTTCTTGACAAAGTTACTCCTTTATCTAGTTGGTCCCCCTGGCATGCTTGTATAAAAAACATCTTTGGTTTCCCTAAATTAGTATATATTACAATTCAAAGGAAAATCATTTGCAATTAAAACAAAATACCTGCTAATGTAGGCACATTATCAGCAGTAAATGCCCCCCACAGAGATTCTGGCTTATATCCATTATCTCTAGCATATAGAATACCTTTGTCTCCATGTGATAGCACAGCCAGAAGAAAGCAATCATAATTTGTATAATCTACTTTAGAAGCTACAATTAGAGATAAGTTATAAGTGGAAAAACAAATACTAAGTAATACCTTCAATAATCTTTCCATGCACATCTTGATGATCGAGATCATTATATACCACAACATTAAAATGTAATCGTTCTAACTGTTGTTTAAAATTCTTACAATCAACTTGGGTACCAGTACGTTGCTTCAAGCCAGGAACTTTAAAGAATTCATGATTAAATATTACTGCTAATCCTCTTCTCTCATGATCCATTTTGTAGAAACGAGCATTTCTTTCAGTGGACATACGGGCCACGACATTGGCTTGGGGGAACCTGCATCAAGTAACTTTAACAATAAAACAAAATTCAATTAACAATCCTACCTTGTATTTCCCAACGCATCTTGCTCATCAAACGATTCGCCGCTGCCGTATCCATTGCTATTACAGTTACCATCTGTTTCCATTGTTTCCAAACTTACTACATTCAGGTCTCAAATTATATGTGGTTTAATTCCACTTTATCATTACACAATGCGGCAAATAATCTCCTTTTTCTTATCTTTTAGATGATTTACACTGTTTTATACCACACTGCCTCATGTGCTGTCTATTTGGTTGCTTACTCTTTTTCAACCTCTTTCTCTTTGTTTAAAAGGTTCACTTCGTAGATTTAGTTTGTATAATAGCACGCCTACCGACAGCGCCATCTAAAATGGTATTTGATGGTATCGATACTAAGATGAGAAAGAGAGGCTATGTTAAACGACAACAACAGTAACTTATTTACTGAAGTAATATTTGAAACATTTCATAAGTACATAACTATTTTATCTTGGTGTCATGTAAATTTATATACACCTAGAGTATTTAATTTTCTAATATAATCAATAATATAATGATTTTGTTGTAAATAAACGTATATCCTTGTCTACAAATCAAATCTTTTCAAATTATACTTAGCGTAATAGTAGCGTAATAGTTTGTATGGCACAACTCTTTTATGGTGTAGTTGCCTGGTAGTTGCCAAGAGCAAACAGAATTACACTATTAATAATGATACATTAAGTTATAATCATTATTTTATTAATGATATACAGTGTTTTAGTAATTCACTACGGGAGAAAACTGTCACTAATTGAAAGCTCTAACCAAAAGAAGAAAATCCAATAACTGTCTAGTGTGACTACAAATTATTGCAGTATATTGCAATTATATAGTAGCTTTTTTACAGATAATTTCATTTAGCCAAGTCAACCGCGCTATAGCAAGAAATACAATATATTTATTGAAAGGTCCTACCTGGCCTTAGATTATACACACGATCTAAGGTCTAAAGTGTAGAACATTAAATATCAATTATTGTACTTTTATAATTTTGTTTTCGCTTTGAATAACCACACCTAATTCGTATTTTGGGCAAATATATATACAAATACAAGTATATTACAATTAATAATGATTACGCAGAACAAAAACCTGCAACTAACGCATTGTAATCCCAAAATTTTCAAATGCTGTTTCTACCAGGGATATAAAGAACGAAACAAATATTTTAGAGGAAACTCTTCAATCGATACGTAAGATAAATAAGGCCTCCATTTGAAAAGTTAGTGAACAAATATATTCAGAAAATAACATCCACTATAATACCTAAACCAAAAGTTAATCATTAAATATTTAGAAACCCAGTTCTATTCGTATATTTATTATTGTTTTTATTTTGGTTACATGTTTCGATCCAATTTAGGATGAAAGCAAATGATGCGTCACGGTGCGACGGAGTGGAGATGACGTCACAATATACCCGCGTTTAATTACGTGCATGTGTTCTGATATAATCTCTTATACAAATATTGTATTAATTGTTTGGCACTAAACATCTAGCAAAAAATGAGATTAAAAATAATCAAATAAGTGTTTGGCTTGAAAATATTTTTACGTTGATTTTTGTTAGGTACGTTACAAAATTTTAGTAGTTTTAATTGTTTGAAATAAAAAGGTTTTTTCGCGAGTAACTATGGTTACGAAGTTATAACTACAAATAACCAGTACAATGACGTAGTTTTCTATAACCACGAACTTCGTCGCGAAAACGGTGTTTTCAAATATTTTTATAAATTACTTATCAAGTAGCTGTCAACTAGGTTGTGTTGATATTAATATAAATGTTTTTTTTTACTATTTTAGTATAAATAATCAAACATATACGCAAAGAAATAAGTTCTGCAACTGAACTTCCATGTGAATTAACTTATATGTAAAATGAATGAAATATGGGAAATGGTATATATCACTTTCTATTGTATATATTTTCCTTTGTAATTTACATTAAAACGCGAACCGCAGTTGTTCGCGAAACGTCAGAGACAAAAACCTAGTGACATGGCGGAACCCCACAACCGTTACAACTACATTAAAACTTATTTGATGACACATTTTCCCAACAACTAACCCATGATGTACATATCATTTCTGACTAACTACGAATAACCACCTTCGTGAAGTAGTTACAAAATATATAACCAACTAAAGTATAACTATTCGTCAAGAAAATGCAAATGTTATCGAATTCTGTAACTATGCATAACATTGTTACTCGCAAAAAAATCAAAGTATTTCGTTGAATTCTGCCAACAAACAATATATTGTCACATCAACAAAGTAATATGGAGATTATGTTATTGCAAAGAAATATTTCCTAAATCTGTCATTAAGCTAACATTTTTTATAATGAAATGGCTTTTATTAAACGAATGCATTTCCTTCAGTGTGATTTTTGTCATAATTACAGGCAATTACCTAAAGATTTTAGTTATCTTAATGAATTAAATTGGTAAATTATAGTTGATTTGTGCATATCCTGAAAATATGTTCTCCATTTATTCCTTAAATCCTATTAAATAATTTTTAAATTTGGTGACCGATTTAAAACCGTACATATTTGCATGTAGTTCTCAAAAGTGATCTTTATTGTCGAATCCATAAACTTAAATTGTGCGCGAAATTTAAAAAATGTTTATTGAGATCTAACTTAGAACTAACATTGCACTTATCTAGAAATTGATCAATTTGAATAAAATATTTTCTTGTTAGTTTCATTTCTGTTGTTTTGATGTATCCTTACAATATATTCCCTACCATAACATAAAGTTGCACAAAAACCACAACTTATTAATGGAAGTATGGCACTCTTCTATTGCAAACAATAACTGTATAAAATGATACAAAAACATTCTACACGAATGTTAAGCGATTAACCACTTGAAACTATTTATTTAAGAAAAAATAATTTAAAGCAGTAAGAAAGATATAGTCAATAAATTTATATAATTATTTATTAATAATCGCTATGTATTACTGTTAAAAGCAAAAAGAGTTGAATTACTTTTACGAGTTTTGTGCTAAAGATAAAATCACTGTCCTCTATGTTGTTCAAAAACTAAATAAGCAGTAAAAAATATTTTTTATATGTATAATTGATGTTGGTCAAGTTTTAGCAGCTTATTCCATTTGCTATACTGTATTTCCTTGAAATACGACGCTGTGATCATATCATATATCAATTTCTCTTTGTTGAATTATTTTTTATTGGATTTAACTAGATGGCATATACAACTGACAGTTAAATCTAAGATTGAAATATCCAATTATTTTAAAGCATTATTGTTATTATTGACATATCATATTATGCTTTAAACGGAAATTTATTTACATCATTATTGTTAAACATGTGAAACGTGATCGTGGTATGATTTAAGCAAGATTTAACTATCTATTTTTTCACGCCTTTTCGTAAACGCATTAACCAAATGCATTTGTTAAACGCAGATAAGATATAACACGTAGCCATTTTATGACTTCATCAATGTACATTTGTCATGAATACCTAACTAAATACGAAATGTTTCGTGGATACGTGAAGTTAGCTATCGCATGCTTTTGAAAATTGAAAATGTCTACGTTTTGTGTTGATTTCTGCCGAAAAATTTTGAACATGGAGATTTTCAAATTTTTAAAGATCTAAAGTGGGAGAACCGAATTCATGCAACCATCTTTCGTACATATATATATATATATCAAGGTATAATTATCCTAAAATTTATATGCTCCAAAGTTCAACTTAATAAGAACTTTTGAGATATCAAACTATTAAGTATTTGCTTATTTATTTATTACTTTTATGTATAAAACGATATTTCTAACACATATACAATTACCTTGTATAAACAAGATTAAAAAGTTATATAACCGTATATTCTACCACTAAACTATAGCATAAAATAATATGATAATAATACTTTCAAGCTTGTTAGTTCATCTATTACTTATTTAGTGGTATAAATAAAAGTAATAAAAATACTTGTACCAATAAAACAAATTTATTGATCTAGAAAATATGACTTTTAGTCCTAATGTAAAATAGTGGTGGGGGTCTAACGGTCAGCTGAAGAAGAAGTGACACTTTTTACATTTGTTTCCCGCGCTTGTTGGAGTGGGTATCTTGTTGTCTATAATAAACAAAAAAAAGAGAAATGAGTGGTAGAGGTAAAGGTGGTAAAGTTAAAGGAAAGGCGAAGTCCCGTTCTAATCGAGCAGGACTACAATTTCCTGTTGGAAGAATTCATCGTTTATTAAGAAAAGGTAATTATGCCGAACGCGTTGGAGCTGGTGCCCCAGTTTACTTAGCCGCAGTAATGGAGTATTTAGCGGCCGAAGTATTAGAATTGGCGGGAAATGCGGCAAGAGATAACAAGAAAACTAGAATAATTCCACGACATTTACAATTAGCCATCAGGAACGACGAAGAATTGAATAAGTTGCTGTCTGGTGTTACAATTGCACAAGGAGGCGTGCTTCCAAATATTCAAGCAGTACTTCTTCCAAAGAAGACCAACAATGCGGGCGGATCATCGAAAGGAAGTAAGACTCAATCTCAAGATTACTAATTAACTAAGATTATGATTTTTTTCTTAATTTTTATGTTCATCATTTGACTAATACTTTGTAATGTACTAACTGTAATTTGATGAATGGAATGTATTTGTAGTTTATTTAGTTTGTAATTTTTGAATTATTTACGTCATTTTTATAAATTAAGAAGGCATACACTTGTATTATTTATATTCCTTCCCATAAATATGCATCTGGTAAGAAATAAATAATAAATTATGTGTAATGAAAAATAAAACAAAAAAAAGATAGATATTTGTAACCATAATTCACTATAACTTGAGAAATAAGTTATTTTAAGATATATGTTAGACACATTTGCTTATAGGAACAGAGTTAATCAAACACTACAAAGAAATTTAAATATATGTACGACCACGTGCTTTCCATAGTTTACGTTAAGTAGTGATTGCATTTTTGCCACTTAGTCTCGAATTGTAAACATCCATAGCCATACACTCTTTTAGTACAGTAATCCTTACTGGTATTTAAAGCACTTCAAAATTAACAAACTTTCAATAAAACTAGTTAATACAATTTGTGTCTTTATAACTGAGTGCAAATTATTTTATCATTTGACTTTGTCCATCTTGTCTAATGGTTTGGACACCTGTCTAATTTCATGAATTACATTTAAGAATTAGTTTTTTTCCTTTTTTTGTATTTATTGCAGATTATGTTTGCAGTTATAAAATTCTTTTTATCTCAGTGATAATAATTTAAAATATACATACTTCCTTATGTATTAAGAATTCAATTAAAAACTTAATTTTACAAGACTTCATCCCAAAATTGGGAATGTTTTTAAGTCATAAAGATGTCAAAACTTAAGTATTAATATACTGAATCGTTATTAATGAGTTTTCCATATAGGAATCAAGACAATTTGATTTAGATTTTTTTTAATGATTTTTATATTTTTACATTTTTAAAACAGTGCAGTTTCAACAGTTTTTCAAATAATAATAACAACAGAAATATTTTCTAACTGAAAATATACTTTGCTGTATTGTATATTTAGACCAATAAAATAACGATGTTTTTAAATATACAACTTTAATATTCAAGATGTTTACAAAATCTATCAGAGAGTATGTATAACAAATACATTTGTTACAAAACTTCATCAGGATTCCAAGCGTATTTATGACTAACTTTTAAGTTGTTCAACTTCGTCATATCCATTTCCGGAATTTCAAAATTTAAGTCAATATTTGCTTGAATATGTTCCTTTGAACACCCTTTAGGTATAATTGCAATATTTTGTTGCAAGGCCCACCTAAGCAGAATCTATAAAAAGAATACCATACTTTAGCAAAAACTAACAAGACATGAAAGATTCAAATTACTTTAATTAAAATTTCAAACAGTAGAAATATATTTTGAACAAGTCATCATACCTGAGCTGGTTGTTTATCCAATCTTTTTGCAATTTCTACAACTTCAGAGTCCGAAATCAAATGAGAGTTATTTGTGCCACCTAAAGAAGAATACGCTTGCAAGAGGATGCCGTGTTTTTGACAATAATTTAACAGATCGCTTGGATGGTAATGAGGATGCCATTCTACCTTAAATTATATACATTATGAATTAATTACTGCTGTATAAATCAAAATTATGGTGTTATAATGAAAGAATAGCACATTTATTATTATATTATTCGGTCGATTTTAGACGTTTAAGAAGTTTAACTGCTTACTTAAAACTGATTTCAAAAAGACAATTTGTGCCAAAAACATTTTTCACGTACAAAGTTATCCGTATATTTGCTAGGGATGTTCGATAAAGTATAATATTAAAAAACAATTTTAACTTGTAAATTTCAACTTTGTTTTAAGGAAATACTTATTAGGACGGGAACGTAAAGTTTTGCGCATCCAGAATAAAAATTGCGCGAAGCAAAAAAGCACCTAAACAGACTATTTAATATAAATACATATACTGTGCCTTCGACAATAAATCAAGCCCAGATGACGTTTTGCACGTATACAACTAACGCTACAAATTGGCATTGCACAACAAAAATTACTATACTTGTCAGTTTAATTATATTATTGTACTTTTATGTACTACGTACAGAACAGTTTATTTAAAAAAAATGTGGCGAAAGACAACACAATGATTTTATTAATTTATACGTTACACCGTCTCAAGTAAACCGCATAGAATTTATGAAAACAAAAAAAGTTAAACTGTAGTATGCTGATACATAAAATATAAAAAGTGCCTAGAAATTTAAATCATATTCTGCTAATTGTAACACCAATACTTAGTCACCAAATTAAATTACGGACAATTTCTATAGAATGTTTTTTCAGGCAAAATTGTACGGTATTTAAAATGTATTATTTTTGATAACATTTGGCAGTGATTCAAATGGAATATTTTAATATTTATTTTAAATTCCGAGTTACATTTACAAAGACTACAAAAATATTAATCAAAATTGGTTGCTTCTCAGTTGTAACGTTTGACTGTTATAAGTAAATACAAAAAAGCGTTTCAGACGTGAATAATCCCAAATAGTACTGTAGTAACTGAGTAAAATACTTTAATGATTCAATGTATCTGCAAAGATAACAGAATCAGAATACCATATTTGTACAACTTAAGCACACTTACTTGAACCGAGATTCAAGCATTGATAAATTGACTGTTATGATTACGTTGCGCAGCAACGAATCCTTTATATGAACTTTGCGTCGCAGAAGATAATTTAATGTTTTTTCTAGCTAACTTTTCATAAAAACAAAAACATCTTCCCAGAGCGGTTATTGCTGCGTATCTTTATATTTTTTGATTATATATATATATGCTATCGTTCGATTTAATCTTTCAAAAAATATGGGAAGTTACGGAGTGATAAACCCGTGCAAAGGTTTGAACTTTCATAACTGCTTGTGTTGTCGAAGTTATTCCTCTGAAATGATCTTAATATCAACAAAAATACTGCATATACCTAAATATAATTGACTATAGTACAGAAATTAAGCAAGTAACAACGAAAATTGATATCAGGGAAATGAAACTGTATGTATATATGAGATATAATTCTTGCAGGTGTTGATCTCGAAGAAGTAGCCCGACGTTTCGATAAAGTTTCTTTCATCTCCTTCTGAAGCGAGTCCTGGCGACAGAATACTCGCCTCAACATATAGAACCTCTACCGGCAGGAGATCCATCGAGCATCAAGAACTTTTGAGAAGTTACGAACGACGACAGCGATCTCGCATTTCTACGACACTGTTGAGAACAACAACTGATACTTATTACAAACTATTACATATTACCTTACGTCAAAACAGCTAAAGTCTTACGGAAAAGCAAAGTGCTGTTATAAAAATCAACCAAAAATTGGCAGTAAACTACATCTCCTTGCCTATGGAATAAAATCGACAGGCTAACTGCTTTCAGAGTTGAGAAGGATACAGTGCGACTTGGACAAAACCAAGAAACGCCCATATTGTCGCAAAACAATACACAGGTGGTCAACAACTTATCGAAAGCACTATCAACATATTGAACTCGAACACAGTTGAGGTTGTGCATCAAGAGATACACTAAAGAACATATATCCACCAAAGAAAGATCCCAGCACAGAAGTTAGCAGTAATTGAACTTAAACGAGATAACGTCACTCTCCCAACAGACAAAGCCGACTGTACAATTGTACTTAATAAAAAGAACTACAGAGATAAAATACAGACACTTACTTACACTGCTGAGTGAGAAAGTAAAGACATCCATCATACCCAGGTGCCACCTCCAAGTGCCCAAAGATGTAAGGTTTGTCAAAGATACATAAGATCACCGACTCAAGCTCCCGCTCAACACATGGTAACCCAATTAAACCGATATGGGGAGCAGATAGCCTCCTACGTGGAGAGCAGACCAGCAACTTCGATGTGACTTCGGTATTCACGCAAGTACAGATCAATGAAATACTAAACATCATTATAACCAACCACAAAGTGAAGGACCACCTGACAATGCTAATAGAGCATTGCCTTAACACTTATTTCACATGTAACGGTCAGAATTACAAACAGAAGGAGCATCACTGGGATCACCCATCACAGCTAATATCTTCATAGAAGATTTTGAAACTAGGATCCTGGACACTATCAAGTACAGACCCAAGCTAAGGCTCAGGCGCGTGGATGATATTTTCATTATATGGGCAATATGATATATATCCATAAATACGACCAACAGATTTGTTGCAATCTTTCGGTAAATTAGAAAACAATTAATCCATTAAAACTGTAATGCAAATCTATAAGAAATATACGGCAAATAATAGGCATTATTGCGATATTGCCTAGCGTAATGCTATAGCTGATGTGTGTACTGCATATGTACCCATGCAAAGGTTTGGATATGAGAGTAGTATTAAGCTATCTATGAGTAACAAGTCACAACATGTATCCAGATGAACAAACAACTTTAAAACATCTCTAATTAAGGATATTGTGCAACGATTGGACGGCAGAAATGATGTTAAAATATTAGTATAAATATTTCTTGTATTTCTATGCTTTGTATAGTCGTTCCCATATATATCAACAGTAGTATATATAGATATGCATGGACAAATTTAAATTACGCACGTAGTAATTTAAGCGCGCGGGGAATCTTTCAGAATATACAAGAACTGCCAGAGCATTCACTACGCATTCGATTTTTTTTTGTTTTAATGTACTATCTCTTCACTAAGTTATCTCTTTTCATTAGATATGAATCCATTATATCACCCACAAGTGAAAAGAACATAATATTCTATCCATCAAAACAACAGTACAAATGGTTGAATTGCAAAAGGACAAAACCTCATTATCTGTTAGAAAAGCATTCAATGTTGGAAAGGTTACTATATTAGATGATGCAAATCATTGTCGATTCAAACTATATAGATCCTAACTAAGATAAATGAGCCCTTTCTGTACCTGGTTTACAACTGGAACTTCACCAAAACTATTAGCTATTAATTCTTCTAAATGACTTATGGTATAATTAGATACACCAATATTTCTAACTAATCCTTTCTTTTTAAAATCAACAAAGTACTGCCATGTCTTTGTTCGTACGTTTCGATTAGAAGAATCTTTTATTGAAGAGCCAGCTTGACCAGGCCAATGAATCAAGTATAAATCAACATAACCACAATCTAAGTTTTCTAAAGAACTTCTCAATGCAGTAGCAGCCTTATCTCCATGATGACTAGGGGCTAAAATAAAAAATGGAAATTGTTTTCTTCTATCTTATCCACGATTAATCCTACATACGCAGTTTTGTTATTATAAAAATATCTTCTCTTTTTAAGTTGTATTTAGGTAACAAGTCTTTCAAAGCTTCGCCAATGTGTTTTTCGTTTCCATAAACATAGGCTGTATCTAAACTTAATATAAAGCTAATTACTTTCCTAACTTTTGATTTATCCATTTACCTATCGAACGATATCCACTACATAAAGCATAGTCTAGTACATCCCGTATTAGCTCAGTACCTCGTATTCTATATGTACCAACTACAAATAATTTTATTATACATAACTGATGCTTTATTCAAAGATAAATTTTGTATGAAATATACTCACATCCAATAATTGGCATTAAATTCCCGCTAAGTAATTTAAGCCTAAGATTTTTACAATCCATTTTGATTGCTTGATCTTACCAAATATTTTATATGTTACAATTAAGGAAAAGATGTATTTATTAGTGAAAAAATTACGGATTGGACAGATTCGAAAGCTTATCTACAGTTGAGTTGCAGCTATAGGATGATATAATGCACATAGAACCCATAGAACACCTAAGTACATCCGTAGACGGAATAAACAGAAGTGACAAATTTCTAGATAACTCCACCTAGATGGGAATGTTCCGTACTAAAGGGTGTGACTCTAAAAGATGCCATCTGTTGGTCCGAGAGGTAAGTTTTTGTCGCCTGTGCTGTCAAAAATCGCGGGGGGCATATGGCGACAAATTTAAAATGTATTTATTTAGTTTTTATTTGGATGGCTGGTATGCATGGAAACACCGGAATTTTTATGGAAATTTTTATTTTACAAAAGTTATACGAAATGACTTCGAGGGCCAAAATCTGCAATAATCAGCAGTAGCTGGAATTTGTGTATTCCATGCCCTCATTACAATTTCAATTAATTATATATATAATAATTTATTTCAAGCATATGTAGAGCGAGTTTTATTATATGCAATTTTCTAAATCAAATATGAATGAAATGCTATTTGCATGTAAGACAATTTTCTCTGCCCAATATATATTCGATCACAGTGTTTACATTATACATAGTAATTTTTCGATTTTTCCCATGTTATCTACTTGGTCTTAGGGGTTTCTGCAGAATGTGTTACACGTTATTGCTGGAAAAAAAACCGTTTTCCAATTTAGCGTAGAAAAGTGTTTGTAAGACCTTTCGTGAAACATGCTACAAATCGACATTTTACATACATCTTACAAATGCTACTTGACACTCTGGTTTAATTTCTAACTCTTACTCGCGTGCTAAGCCCCTCAATACTTGTATATACATCATCTTTCGAGGTTTAATAAACCCTTGCAATTTAGATGATTTAACTGATCTCGTCTAAAACACGTCCTTAATTTAAGATTGAATACGGTTTTGAGAAATGATACAATGAAATGCTGCAAGTGAATGTTCGTATGACCGAATCGAATCTCCAAAGATGATTATACAGGTACTTGTAAGTTTTATGTATACATCTATTTCATGCTTACCTCTAGGTCCTGGGACTAACACTGCAAGTAATATAATGCTGCTATCGCTGACCATTCCAGGGGCAAGTGTAACTGAAAAACATTTGGAGAGTAGTGAAGGTTTCTCATTTCCTTTGCGCTTACCTCGTACTGATGTTTTACAGCAATCAATAGATGTAGCCACACTTGTCGCAGCTTCGCAAAAGGATGTCCAAAGCAGAGCTTCACCTGGCTTTGACATCAGGCAACCATACCTGGCCAAAGACCACTAAAACATTCGCCTGGTCATAGTACTTTTCACTTTTTCATGTCATTCTTTGAATGTTTATAACAGAACTTACTCAAATAAGGCTAGATTTTAAAGTGACAACCTTACTCTATACATGAATTTATTTATTATTATATAATTATTGCCCTCAGAATGCATGGTCAGAAGAACTGTCATCGACAATTTACACATAAAAGAAGAAATCGACATTCCTGTAGAATGTTAGTCTTGCTTTGATGAGTGTTTCTATAAAACGTTGTAGCATATTATTCTAAATATATTCCAAAATGGTCATTTTAGTATTGTGCCACAGCCATTACAAAAGTACCAATCCATCTCAGTGTATGAATACGTAGGCTTCCACGGCCAGAATCAGTAATAGACGAACTACTTCCGGAATTGGACACGACACGGTCCAATTTTGTGACCTACCGTAAGAACATTAAAACCTGGATTAAACGAAACTAAGTACTACCCTTACTGCTGCCATCTTCTCATTACCAATAGCAGTGGTAAATACATTAATACTACAAACTGAGAACAAATATAACCGATACATTTTCAGGAATTATAAAACACTTTTAATCTTGAATGTTGAACATTATTTTTATTTTGGATTTGTTCTTTTTTTGAATGTATGCATAATTCCTTTGTTGTGAATGTTTTCAAAAAGTCTAAAATTCAATTTTGACCCAATTCTTTAATATATTAGTTAGTTCATGAATATTTGTATTTTAAAATCATTTTTCTTTATAGGTTTGAGTAATGTTTGTAATAATTGGCAAAACGTGTTTAGAAAATATCTGTATTTTACAAATTCCTGAATTAGGTACATATTACACTTAAAAATTAAAAATGTGTACAGTACATATAAACATTTATAAATAAACTATATGATAGGGTAACAACTAAGATTTTTTTGGACTTCCTGTTGGACTCTCCTGCCTTAATGCTTCGACGTCGTTGAATACAACCTGTGCTCCGCCACCACAAGTTTGGATGATATCTGCTTTATATAATTTTGTTTCCATAACACCATCCACATCTGGTTCTTGTGAAATTAAGCAATATTTTGACTGCTTTGGGTTTAAAATGTCGCTAGCTTTACTGAGTTTAGTAATTGATTTTCTTTTTTTCATAGAGGGTTGAAGCACAGTTCCCAATTCTGTAGGTACAATGACATTATGTTCTAGCCAGACATCTCCTGCAGATCTTGATCTTCGTCTAGAACCACTTGTAGCAATATTCCTGTGATGAGATGGTGTTGGAGTTTTTGAAACGTTAGCTTCCACTATTGTTTGTGACCCATTTTCCGCTTTAACTTGAGTCAATGTTATATCTTCTTTCTCCAAAATCTCTTTCACTTTCTGAAGTTTGATATCCTTCATTTGCATTTGGGCATGTAACTCCTCTCTTTGACGTCTTAAATGTGCATCTACTTCTTGATTAAGTTTCTCCTTTTCAATAACTTGTCTTTGCCTTATTCTTTCCTTTTCCAGTAAATTCTGATTGATTTTTAAATCTTTTTCATCAATAGTACATTTTAAATTTCTAATAACACTTTGTAGTTCATCTGCTTTACTAGATAAATTGTCATTAACAGTTTCCAAATTCAATACTTTTGTTTCATAATTTTGAGTTCGAAACTTTTCTTGTTTAAGTATCATTTTCATGTTATGTATTTCATGTTTGCTGATAACATTTTCCTGATTTATCTCAATCAATTGCTTTCGAAAATTCTGTTCTCTTGTTGTTAACTCTCTCTCAAATGCAACAGCATTTTCTTTACGAGCCTTGAGTACTTTAAGTAAACGTGCTAGTATAGCATCACAGGCGTCAATATTTTCAAGATCTAGTTTCACAATAGGAATTTGGGGCCCAAATATTGAAGGTGGAATGATAGGTGGTACTTTACTACTTGATGGTGTTTGAGTAATTGTCTTACTAATTATCTTCTTACGGTATGGAGTATATCGTGACTCACCCTTATTAACTTTTACATTTTTAGAAATTTCTGCAAATTTCATTACCTGCATATTTTCCTCGTAGTCTTCTGATGCTGGATTAACACAAACTATCATATGTACACAACCTTCACCCTCAAAGTAATTCTTAAATAGCAATGTTAATCTACTATCTCTGTAAGGAACTAAACGGTTAGCATTGTTAAGTTGATTATCTTTTAATATTTCCATGCATGTGCGTAATGTCATTAAAGAATTATTAATATTACTTGCTTCCTTTAAGCGAATTCCTGTGTTTTTTGTTCGACTACATCGTTCAGAGCCTGCTAAGTCAACCAAACACAATTGACTTACTTTAAGCATATTACATTCAGGAATTACAAGATTCCCATCAGTATTTTGCAGTTGTTGAATTACCTGTACTAAACGTATGCTAAAGATAGAATGACTCCTACTGGATACAGCATTTAAGACTGTATGACCCATTCTTTTACGTTTTTGTCCAATGTTAAATAAATCATACGCTTCTGCAGCTGATTTTACCTCTACCTCTACAACATTATTTATATACATATTCCTCTGTGCGTCCTCCCTCAAAATTTTACTTTGCAATGTTTTACCGTTAGTATCATCTAATAGGTCATAAACAGTATTATTGTAAATTTCAATATAGGATACAAATACAGCATACAAGTTGTTTTCATTAATCCCCATTACTGTCATTCCATCATTGGTATAAAGATGTTTTGACTCACCTCCAGCTCGTTTTTCAAATTTCAATGAACGAATATTCATCTTATTTTCTAAATCCCGAGCTTCTGCAGCATCAATATCAGATTGAACTTCAAATCCGTTCATCTTATCAGATTTAATGATAAATTTTTTTGCTTGATATGGACCAATTGTGTTAAATAATGTGTCAATACACCTAGGCATAATACCAGGGTCGTTTTGGTTCCCTGTTAACGTGTACGTTTTTCCTGATCCTGTAACACCATAAGTAAATAGTAAACCGTTTTTACCAGATACTAGATCTTTCAACAAAGGATACGCAATATGTTCATATATTTCTTTTTGACTTGTACGTGGGGTAAAGATGTATTTGAATGTATACTGCATGTCTTCTCTTACCACTTTGTTGTCAGAAGGCGTTGAAAGCGATAATATTGTTGGAGATATTATTTTAATACATGAAGGATCATCTTCTTCCTTCAAAGGTTTGAGTCTACAGAACACATGAACTGGATCTTGTAGTTTTTCAGAATCAGAACTTGAAGAAAGAGTTGTTTTCTCTCGTTTTAGCGTTTTAGACGAATATTTATTTGATGCCTGCATTGTAATTTATATGCACCAATTAAAACTGTAGAGAACGATCAGATGTATAGTTCACAGAGAAAAACGTTAACAATTCGAATTTAAATTTGACTATTTTTGAATATATCAGTGTTGTCAACTGCTTGCAACTTGTGGGTTTATTCTGGCCAATATGTTCTAAATACCCCTAGACAGGAGTATGCGCTTTATACAAAGGTTGGGAATGTCCCATAGTAAATGTTGTGACCCTAAAAAATGCCATCTGTTGGTTTGGTATCAAAGCTTCTCTCGAGCGCCCTATCAAAACCGATGTTCTTTATGGCGAGAGAATTAAAAAACTACTTTTTTCTTGGTAGGGTTGGTGAGGCTGCAGAAACGAGTGCTGTTGGAGGTGCGTGCGGCACGGTTATCACCAATATTAAAAATAATGAATGCAATTATTTAATATTTTAGTTTGATTGTGTTGTTGATGTGGGCTCTAAATGAACAAACCTTGTACCGACAAACCATTACACAAAAATAGTAATTATATTTATTATTTTTAATATTGATTGTAACTGGGCACGCGCGCCTCCGAAAGCACCCGTTTGCGCAGCCTTAGTTGTTAGACAAAGATACAGTGACATTTGCAAAACTGTATTATACTAAAGTTATAGGAAATACAAATATTACACATTACGAGTATGGTATTACATGATTCAATAACAAGCAAAGGCTGGAATTCAGAGGGCCTAAATTTGGTATTTATCGAAACATGTTCGTTTTTATGAATTCCACGCAATCATAACAATTTAAATGAACATAGTTATTCATATTTTCAATTAACTTTATATACATTTGCATCAACATTATCTTTTTTAAGTATATGTAGGGCGACAGTTTATTTGTCCAACCCTCTGAATATAAGATGAGCAAAATGCTTTTTATATCTTATTCTAATAGCTCTTTGTCTGCCTAATGTATAGTCGATCACAATCTGTACAAGATATTTTGTAGTTTTCTATGTTATCTACTTTGTGTTAAGGACCTCCTAAAAACTTTTTGAAGTGACTGTTTACCGAAAAACAAATTCCAGTCAATTGTAGAAAAGATTTTTTGAAGATCGTTTTTGTAACACGGCTGAAATACCTAACATAATAATGCTACTATATACAGCCACTCATGGTGTCTGCGTACTCATGTTGTCTGTGTATTAGCGTCTTTTGTCTTCTCAGATTGTTTTTCCTGTGATTGATTCCACCAATAGCATTACTTTACATACACATGAGTATCGACAATATCTTCAAATTCCTTTTTTCGCATATAAATTTATGTGGGGCTCTATACTCATCCCATTAAACATGAGAATGATAAGAAAAGGTATCCACAACTACTTTGTATTTGCAGGATAAGTGCCATCAATTTCTCATCAAAAGCGAATCTTCAATTTTTGAGCACTTTTTTATTTAAGACTATCTGCCTTCGCAGAAATTCAGAAACCACGAGGTCCAATATTGCTGTAATTTCATTTACTTTCTTCTCCTTTGATTGACGATGACGAAATTTGTCTTTGTATAGGTTTCTTCTTGCCCCCATTAAACGCATATTTCTGTGAAAGTGCTTTGCTTTTGCATACAGTTTTCTGCAATTTAGGTATCAGAAAATATGCGCGGACAGATAATCTCAATATCTCCTATGTTTATCATTTATAACTAACCCTACTATTTCAGGTAAAAGTTTTCTATTTACATAATGATTATTTCGTACTAAAATTTTACGACGAACTGTGCCTGTAGCCCTACTTGTAGAAGCTACTTCAAAAAATTCCAAATGTTTAACAAAATTCAGGATTATCTGACGGCAAACAATGGGAAAGAAATACTATCCATTACTATACTTCATTCACGTTAAGAATGCAGTAGGTAGCGCTACGATCGGCGGCTGTATTACACTGGTGAAATTTAACCGATGAAAATGTCAAATGACAAAATCCTAAACAAGTTTGGTTATCAAAATCTTGTATAATAAATAGCAGTTTTACATATTTTATGTGCAATACATTATGGTTATATGACCTGGTACAATAACACTGCAATAATGAAGTAAAAGTAATATCCACTGCAATGTAAATGTATCCTTACACTGTTTCATTTACCAAAATAGTTGGAGCTTATTTAATTATGTTAGAAAGTAAATGTGATTGCATTTGGGGTTAATTGAAGAGAACATAAATGCCATATGACAAGTTTTAAAATAACAATATTCCCATGGATAAACCTGAATCGAAAATATAACTTCGACATGAATGGTTATATACACAGTGTTATACCAAGTCATTTGTCATGAAGTAAATCTCTCCGTTGGTTATCTCCATCAGTTTCAATGGTATGGTTAAAAGTAAACAATTCAATATATACAAGAAAAAGCCAAACAAGGAAGAATGTTGCTGATTATGAACAATACATAATGGGCTCAACGGGACTGTATCTAAGTCCATCAAGTGGCTTCAGAGTACATGGCAAGACACAGTATCCTTAAATCTTGCTTAGAATTTGGTTATTGTCAATGATGAAATTAGATGAGTTGCAGTTGAGTGAGAAAGATAGTTGGCAGCAAATAGTGTTGCAAATTTAAAAATGAATTTATATATAACTCGACTTAAAACAACTACTGCTGTGGTTTATTTATTAGTCTAAAGTAAAACACAATAATTTTTGATCCTTTTTAACATAATTTTTAAAAATATTTTGTTTCACAAAATTCCAACTAGAGTGGTACTCACGACATAAAACTTTTAATTCGTTATATTGTTTAATTTTGAGTACTGGTTCTATTCCCATCATTTGAGTAATTTCGACAAAGTTTCTCATTAGCTCTATTTTGCATATGCTTACTCTAGATTCTTTGCTTTTCTTCATTTTCTTTGTGATGCCTTGCTTCTTTCCATCAACAGAAATCTCAGGCTTCCTGAAGAAGAAATGTGAATCTTGAGAATTACAAACAGAAAGAATAATCTACTAAGACAATAAAAAAAATATGACCATTAACCTTAAATTCAACTAAAATTGACAAGTAGTGGATTACTATGCATAAGAGAATTTAATACATTTTGAATTTCCTATTTGTACCTAGTGTTTCTCCACCACGATATACTAGCAGGGCATGGTGATTTCTTGTCATTTTTTTCAAATTCAAATGCAAAATTACTTTGCTGAATAGAGGGGCAGTGTTTTCTAAAAGGATCACCAATAGCAACTTCTTCAAATCTAGTTATAAGCGCTCGTTCCAAGGCATTACTTGAATATGGTGTTTTGCCTGCTACAGTAAAAGAATTTAAATAGATTGGCTTTACTAATAAAAAACTAAGGAGAGAGCCCTGTATACCCAAATAACACCACTTAATTATTTTATCACTACATGATACAGATAATGTTGGATCACCACGACCTAAAAGAGCAACTTTAAATTAAACCAAAAGCGAAAATTATACCAAACCTAACAACGTACCTGGTTTTGTACGAATTGCATTAACTACATGAAAATTGACACCAGTGCAACGTGGATCCTGTAAATACCCTTCAGGCAAACATTTTGCTCCAGTTCTATGAATATCTATATATTCATAATCTAATTTAACTTTTTTCTTTGGATTACAGGCTACACTTTCTGTAGAAGAATCATCTGCTCTATTACAAATTTCAATATCCCCTTTTCCGAATATAGTGGCATCTCCACAAGGCACATGTGTAGTAAAAAAATGAAATTTAACATGATCTTTTACAGAAAACTTTTTAGTAACAAAGCAAAAGTCTAAGAGATTGCTTTTGTAGTTTTCATTAATGCAATTTTTAATTTCAAAATACAGATACTTCAGAAAAGATCTTCGACATATAATTTCAGCATGCGAATCATTGAGAATATCACCATTTGTTGACATTTGATTGACACCAATGCATTTTGTACCTGTACCTAAAGCTACTACTTCCAAAGTATTCATTTTTGTATCATCTTTAACAATCGTAGAAAGTATTGTCCATTCACTTCTTGTTGGTTTGCCAGTTTTTGGTAATTTTGAGAAATGGTGCAAGGACATTTTCGCAATGTTATTGTAAATATCCATTTTTATATTTGAAGGAGTAATATAACAATGCATAAATATATGTGTATAATATAATCTATTTCCTTTATAGAGAGATCATTTCGGTAAAACTTTCAAATCTCGGGGAAATTGGTGATGTAAATGAACTTGAACAAAAAGCTCACGACGTTTCGTTGAGTTTCAAAAATCACCCTTCCTCATTTTTAAAAATTAATTTAAGGTAATCCAAAATAAATTTTAAAAATACTACTTCAAGGTTATGTTCGAACATTTGTTATCTAGAATAGTCTAAATAGGAACGCCACACAACGAGGCAAAACATAAAAAAGTAGCGCCCTCCAACATCTGCATGGGCAAACTAAAATATATTTTTTTTGAGCGGGTTTTTATATACTTTTATATATGTTTTTATTTTATATTAATATGAAACAAGGATGTTAGTAAAAGGCAGAATATTTTCGACTAGTGTATTATAAATATTGCCCCAAGTATTGTACAAAGAACAAAATATACTTATAAATGAAATACAATTTTCATCCATTTAAAATCTCCCCTATCTGCCTAACAATATTACTGAATTGCTTAGTATAATTAAATATTAATAATCTTGTGAATGATTAGATGGAAAGCAATACAACTCTCACGTTTACATCCCCGCACTGCTCAGTATGAATATCGAGATATCCCTGAAAATATACGTAATTAAGTCCTACAGTTATATGTTTCCAAATAACTTACTTTCATTTTCTATTTCTACATAGATAGCACAATAAATGCAAACTGCGGTTATATAATTTACAGGTATTGCAGTAAACTCTACTCCATAAAAATTAATAATTATTTGAAACGTAACGTTTCTAGAGTATGTGGACTCCTATTGTGAACCGTATTACCAACTGAATGTAAAAGTGTATCACAACCTAATGGCTAGTCATGGATGTATTGTATCTTTTCAAGAAAGGAAGAAGTGAACTGTATTTTTAACAGAGCGTTATTTTAATAAATCAAGCAGACTCGAATGTGCAATTGGAAGTAGTTCTCTATTCAGCAAGTTTATGCTCTTTATCATAATTATCGTTTCGTACACCTCTAATTCTTTGCACAAGTTTACATTTTTAAGTGGCTAAAGATTTTTTAATTTAATATTATGTCCAGATTCTACCATATGCTTTGCCACGGTAGATAGTTCTAGTTTATCGAAATGATAGTGCCTAATATGTTCTTTATACCTCGTTTCGAGAGTCCTTTTTATTTGGAAATTTTGCATGGCGCGAAATTTAAACTGTCCTCCAACATTTAAAATCACTCAGTACATTTTTACATTCAGTCATGGTTGACAATGACAGTCCATATGCTCTTGAAACGCTGCATTCGGAATAATTATTAATTTGTGTGGAGTGGAGTTTACCGCAATATCTGTGAAACATAGTTACCAATTTACTTGGATGGACAACCTATCTTTTGAAAACAATACACGTAAATTGGTACTATACTAAAAACGTAACTATATACAAACTTACTTTTTTAAATATACTTTCTAAAATAATATTTAAAAACCACTAATTAAAACTTATAAAACTGCTATCAAAAGCAAACAAAGTAAATTATTCTGATTATAACAATAAACAAAAATGCAATAATAAAACCAGGATTATCAATTAAAATTAGTTTTTGTATATCGACTGCGTCCAAAATTAAATCAGTAGCGCTCGAGAACATTTGCGCGGATGTATTAAAGTACCACGTGAGACTTTAAACCAATCAAATTCTTGACGATTGTCCCTGTGCCGTGCAACCTCCCTGGCTTTATATATATATATATATATATGATGTATTTTCCAATAAATTTATGTTGGTATCTTAGGATACGTAGACCAGAAATCACCATACATACAAAATAGCGGTAAGATTCAAATTTATGAATTACAGAATTGCTTTACTACCGCATTCTTTTTGTCCAAGGTCTCTGGGAGAATTAAAAATCACATACCTTGTTTCTTTAATCGGTTAAATGCCATGCTATTTGTATTATCAATTAACTTTTTATATTAGTATATAAACTCTGTTACGTTAGCACGCACCGTTTAACTTTTTTATCACCCTGCCTTTTGTTGTTTATAGATAAAATCTGTGTTTAATATATAGTATACTTAGCTTTAAGATACTAAAAACCTTGCAGTTTTAAAGTTAAATTAATTTGTATTTGTGTTCTATATCGAAAGACTTATTTAAATTTCTTTAATTCAGTTTCTTTAAAAAAATTACAGTCATATCTTTCTATAAAAAGACTAGAATATAGTGCGCGGTGCTTTAGTTTGTGGATTAATCGTGTATATTTAGACTGAAAATTAGTGTATTAATTAATAACACATACAATAGTAGTAATATTAGATATCAGTGAAGGATCATGCAGACTAAATTAAGAACTTCATTTAAGTCTTTTTATTTCATTTTTGCAAACCGTCACTTACAAAATTGAAATCGTTAATATTAGTTAATGACTTCAATTTTAGAAATCACTTGATTTCTAAGAGAAACTTTCCATTTTTCAAATATTCATACACATAGATTCAACTACTACTTCCACAAAAATATGATAAAAATACTTAGAAAAATATGTATATTCTAAAGGAAGTATGAGTTTAGATTCTGATAGTAATGAAAATTTGTATAATGCTACCTGTAGGGTCGCTACTTATATATACGATTGTTTGTAGGATCAAAACGTCTTAGTAGCCACCTAAAAAATGCCGTCAAGTGTCGTTGTTGTATGGACGCGTATACTATGATTAAAGTACAAAAGCATTTATCGAACATTAGGTTTGGAGGAACAAAATCGAGAACAACATATTTGAAATTTAATTTAATCTGAATAACAAGGAATTTTAGTATTACTTTGCGTGCTATAATCCTTGTTTATATATTCGTTAATTATTCTATCGTTTGAAATTAGCTTAAGGTGCCTCCTGTATGGCGTACGGCGTAAATGAAATTTTACATTGGCGCCAAACTTTCAGGTCTTTCAATCAAATAGTTGGGAAAACTGTCGGACATTGGCTTTCTTCCAATCTTTATGCAAACCAATGTCTTCATGTCTCACCAACAAAAAGCAATGTGTTAAGTATCAGGGTAAAACCCTAGTGTTCACACCGACATCTGGCGCACCGCAAAGGTCCAATCTAGATCCAATCTTCTTTTTAGTTTTTATTAACGATATTACTAAAACTCTGCAACGCTAAAAGCTGTTGTTTGCGGATTATATAAAAATATTCTAGGAAATCGTCACCAATTTTTGATGTTCTCTACCGACCAAATTTACCTTATTGGAAGGCACTCCCACAATCGAAATTTAGGGACCAACTCAGCTCAAAAGTTTTGTGCTGCTTTCGTATCCTATTTTTGATTGGAGGTGTTGTAGACATGCTGGTACCCTTACCTATAAATTTTCCAATTTGCTTAATGGAAGTTTTGTGTGACAAAGGAATTACACAGGTTTATACAGCACCACTAGCTTATATTAAGTTAGTTATATTAAGGCTAGTTGGGAGGTTTGTAATATGTCAATGTGGTGCGCTGTTATTATTACTGCCTCCCATATATCTCACTTCACCATAGGTGTAACCCACTGCGTACTTTAAAAAGAAATTGATCTCCGAATATCAAAAGTGTAGGTACAAAATGAGATTATTGGCTAGATATGCTATGGCTGTATTGTTCTAAAGTTCCAAGAACCAATGCTTCTGCCAGAACGTTGTGCCATGCAATTTTTTGGTTATAAATACATAAATGGTGGGAAGAACATATATACTTACATGATTATTTGGTAACCATAGACCACAAAGCTATGCCGATCTATTTACAAACATTAGGGCATAATTTGTATGTATTGTTCACAGCAGTAATTATTTTAATTTGGAAAGCGCCTTTAGTTTTGTCGGGGAGGGGTTTTTAAATTAATTCGAGTTTCAAAGCTCTAGAAGCCATTATTTTTTTTTTGTACACTATTTGACCGAACGATTAATAATTGTTCTATATGTCTGTTTTCACAATTGCATTTGTTATCGCATTAATAAAGGTGTCTTGTAACTTTAGTTATAGCAAGGACGTGGATAAGTAAAACAACTACTGGTACATTCCGCGCCATATATGGATTACTTGGTTCGAAACATGTTTAAAAACTTCATGGATTTCAATTTGCCAACTATGCAACCAAACAATCACCATCATTCGGTCGATATTGGAAATTCAGAAGTTTTTTAACATCTTCCTTACTCATGAATTTTTATAGTGTATCTATCCTACATGTGTGCTTTGTAAGTGTTTTAAGTGACACTAACAGTCAACTCTGTTTGGCATCCTAACGTGTCTGTGCTTGTGTATTTTACTTGAAGATAAATACAAAATATTAATCAAACAATACAGATTTTGTACATATAATTTTATTATACACTTAGTTAATAGCGTGAAAAGAAAGTACTTTTCAGCAATCAGTATTAATTACAAAAGTTTAAATCGAAATAAATAGATAACCCTTTTTACTCAAAATAAAATCCCTAAGAAATATGTATAATGCAAAAATATTGATACATATATTTTTTTATACAGTTTACACTTACTAGTGTGTAAAAAATACGGTACACTAAAATCTCAGTTAAATTATTTAAATATTACTGACAAATGTAACATTAACATATAATTTTTCTACAAAGAGTGGTTTATCTAATAGAGGAGATGACATAAAAACGGTTGAAGGTGTATTGAGATTGATTATTGTGATCATCAGATCTGAAAACAGAACAATAAATAAATTTATGGTCATTAAGCCCGTACATATATATTTATTTGTATAATCACGGTTTAAAAGAACAGGTTCTATCCTCCACGTTCTCCAGAATATTGTACGGACATAATCTGAGCAAAGTCAACGATGGGGAGGTATCTACAATCCTACGTTCCCCTACTACAGCTATAACCATGATGTAGTAGAGCAACAGCAAAGTACTGCTTACGGCGAATGACTGATTGTAGGAGAATACTGCAGCGAGAAAGAATAACGGGAGTCGTATTATAACCATTGACTTTGCTCAATTATATCTGTATATGGTGCATAAATAAGCATTTAAACAATAGACTGATGGAACTTTCATGCTTATTCTGTAATTCTAATGACGGCAGGATGTAATAAGGTATTTATAACAAATCGCCCTATAATTGTAACAACCAATCTGAAACCAAGTTTTTACAATCTGCTTCGACGAATACCTAATATAATGCTGCTAAATACAGCTACTAATGGTTTTGGTGGGGGAAGACAATGTGAGGAGGAAAAAAAAACGCTAATACACGGACATGTTTCTGCCTACTCGGCTTCTTAAGTGACAGTACTCAACCTCGAATAAATTTAACGAGCTAAACACGAATATCAGAAAAAAAAGTTGATTGGCTCTCGTTGTAAAGATGTTAATGTTTTGTCCGCAATTGGGTAATCTAATGCAATTTATTTTGCTACGATAAATACATGTTTATGGAAAGTTATATTACATTGCATCATTGCTTTATGCAAAGAAGTTGTTTCGTATACTAGATATTTCTGGCGAAAAATTAATATTCCTCCTTTACACATCAACCTGATCCTAATAAAAACTTGGTAAAAGCTGCGAGTACGAACGAACAAACATTCAAATACCTGTATAACAAGCTTGTTTCAGCAAAGTCAAAATTAAAGAGCGTTTTTATGGGGTCTCATATTAAACAGCACTTCAGAGTCACACAACTGCTATCTGAGAAACTTCTTCAAAGTAAAGAAAAACAGGTTTAGATTGCTGTCATGTAGCAGCAAACTTCCTAGGGAATGACAAGGTCAGAAAACTACAAGGAACTGGTCGAGAGGATGTGTTGGCTTTGCCAATTCGATTGAGATAAATCCTTAAAAATTTACTTTCTCGACTCTCATTTAAATGTTTTCCCTGATAACTGCGGGCAATTCAGTAAAGACAACGGCGAACAATTTCATCAGAACATTGCTTCATCTCAATACTGTCTGATATGTTAGAAATACTCCCAGCGTCGGTTATAACGACGGACGAAAAGAAAATGAAAGTCCGAAACAGATTAAAGTATTCTTAACATATTTTAGGAACTCACGTTTTTCGTAATGAGCGAAGAGTGGATGAGTGTTCCATAATCAGGGAAATATAAAACACAAAAAATATCAATTAAATGGAGTATTAGTGCCCAGTTTGCAAAATGTAACTAATAAAAAGTATTAGTACACAATGTAGAGTAAGAAATTTATCAAATTATTGTGAAAGCCTGTTGAAACATACTGTAATCGCACTTACAGATCACACCACTATAATACCAGACAAAAAATTGTAACATTACTTCCCAAATATAACATTAGCCGCGAGGAGCACAAATGAAAACCGATCGCAAATTGAAAAAAAAGAAGCAGATGCTGGTGTATATTTTTCGTCTGAGAGTATATTCCGGAACATAAATGATACATAACGACACTCAATTAAAAAAAAATGTTACGATTATTTTCCGCATTTATGTTTTATTTTGCACTTTGCTTTGATTTTTAAATGCAGAAATTGACTTAATCAATATACCAAACTACTTACGCCATCAACGGGATCTGCTTCATCTGCCGAACTAATATCGTCTCCAAATTCAATGTCTTCATCTAAACCATCCTCAACAAACGTAACTGTATCGTTAATGCGAACTGTTTCAGGGAATTCGCCATATGTTTTCAAATTACGAGCTTCATCCGGTGTATACTTTAAAATAACGTCTGCTTTAGCATCTTGATAATCTCGAAGACCAATTAATATGATGTCTCCCTGATTAATCCATACCTAAAAGAAACCTCTATGTTAATAATACATTATTGCAAGAACGTATCAATAGAAATCGTCTAATATTTAAATTTCGGTCACGGTACAGGGTAACGTAATAGTGTGACATTTTTATTACCAGGAGTACAAAAAAATCTTTACATATCGTAGGTATGTCGTTACTTTGAAATATAGATTACCGTCCATATATTTGAGGACATTGTTCTGAGATAGTCAAGCAGCCATGCATGCCTAGAAAAACTAAATAACCTAGGCAGAGAAAATAGAGTTTCACTATGCTGGGTACCAGGACACACTGGAATCAGTAGCAACGAGAAAGCTAACCTATTAGCAAAAAAAGGCCGCCAAACTTCGTTTGTGGGACCGAAGCCGTTCTGTGGTATGCGCACCTATAAAACAGAACTCAAAAACAGGGAGAAGCTCAGAAGATTCCTCTAAGAGAATCTTCCTGGTCTGAGATATTCCAAGGTATTCCTCGGAAACTTAAATAAGCAAAGAGGAAAGACCTTGCTAGGACTAAGTAGGAACAGACTACGCGTCCTTACAGGTTTTCTTACAGGGTATTGTTACCTCGGAGAACACATGACAAGGATAGGTCCGGAACAGAATAGCGACTGCAGGTTTTGTGGGGCGGAGGCTGAAAGTCCAGAACACTTAACATCTAACTGCACTGCTATCATAGAAACCCAACCATCAGCAAAGACGTGATAGACGAGGCGGAAATACCTTCTCTGAAACCATCACAGCTATTGCTAAATTAATCTAATCTAAGCATCTTCGAGATATCTTCTTATAAGAAAATGTTTTGTTGGGTGGTACCTAAGAGCTATGCAGGTGGTTATATTATTACTGGTTTGACATCCAACCAAACTGTTAGCTACCATTTTAATTCATTATGTCCAGAATCTATCATATGCTCTGCCACGATAGTGCCTAATATGTCCTTTAAGCCTAGTTTCGATGCTCCTTTTGTTTGTCCAATGTAAACTTTGTCACAATCATTACATGCGATTTGGTAAATTCCATACCTTTTCAGCATACCCGGTTTATCTTTGGAAAGTTCTTTAAGCTGTTTTTGATATAAAAGACACGTTCATATTTTGTTGGCGGAAAATTTTATTTCTTAACCCTTTTACTGCTGGGTGGAAAGGTAGTAGTATGAATTTCTTATTACCGGTGTTTGTTGATGTCAAGGTCGTCGAATTTTTGATGTGTTGTATATATTTGACTTTGGTTAAAATACGGTCAATATTCGTAGAAGAAAAACCATTGTACCTCGCCACATCTTTGACGTACTTTAAGTTCTTTTTCGCACCTGCTCTTACTTAACGGCAATCTAACAGGTCTATTAACCAGGAAATTAATTGAGGACATTTTTGTTCGCAATGGCATGAATCAGCCGTAATGAATTTATTGGAATTAGTTTCCTCTCTATAGATGTCTGCTTCCAATTCTGAGGTATCTAGAAACGGAAGACGATTGTTCACTTCTTGTTCTATAGTAAACTTGATCATTGGTATTAAACACTGCGGAAGTCATCTACGTACCTCAGCCAAATTCTCCGGAAATATTTGGCTTCTTCTGATTTCAAATTTGATCATGAAAAGATTCGCAATAATAATCGGAATAATCGGCGTGCCTTCCATCTGTTCGAACCATTTTTCGCCTTTTTTGATAATAATTTTGAGACATGCACAATTTTGTTAATCTTTTATATTGCGCGGTGTTTGCATGATTTGTGCTATTTAACTTCATAAACTCAATCAAAGACTCCATGGTTTCTGGTACGCCAGGAAAAAATGGACAAACATCAAACGATACTAGGATTTCCCCTTCTGTTCAATCTTTTCAATCTTCTAAGGAATTTTCTACACTTAGGCTATCAAGTTAGTTTGTGGGGCAAATTCTTGTATTCATTCACTAGCCATTTGGACAATTTACATGTTGGGGAATCAATGCCGAAGACTATTGGTTTCATGGAATTACCTGTTTTGTGAATTTTAAGTAGCATATATTTCTGGAATAGTGGAGTTTGAACTTGTCACTTTAAATTTCAGGTTATTATTAATGAAAATGGGTCAATTCTTAATAGTGTCTTTAGAGACTTACAGAAGGCAGGCTTTTTCTTTCTTAATTCTATCTACAGTCCTGACGTTAACATAGTGTTAACGCCATTGTAATAATCCAGTTTATCCAATTTATTATTATTACAACCTGTCGTTACTAGACGATGATTCTGACTTCACCTTCATGCATTTAAAAACGAGAAAATATAAACTTTTAGTGGTGCCTTTCAATAAGGGATTAGAGAACGTAACGTCTACAATAAAAGAATAAGCCCATCGCGAGTTTTGCCCACCAAAAAACTACTACGATGTATTTGTCGTCGTCATTTTTTTGCATTGGCGGCTTTAACGTACATTTTTCAGGATATATGTGCTAATACTTAAATCTTTAATAAATTTTTGAAGGACTTGGGTCTAATACAACTTGTTAACAGACCTGCCCGGAAAATACATAAACGTATGTTTATATTACTATTAGTGAAAACAACATAGTTATTGACGTTGGTTCTCGTAGTATTAACTTTGCTGATTATGATTTAATTTATTTTTAAATTCCGAATACGGTTCAGAGAGGAACAATTATTTTCTTATGTAGAAACATTGATGGTAATGGGATAATTTTTAAAATTAATGGCAATGGTTGATTGATTTACAAATTCATTTTTGCTTCCGTGCAAGTTAAGATTACTAGTAAGCCCTGATACACCTTGGCTGAATGACAACACTCAGTTCTTGATGTATCTGAGGGACAATGTCAGTAAAACATTTAAGAGAACAGGAATCTCAAAAAATGGATTTACTACAAATCATTAAGAAATCTTTGTAATGCCATGGAAAGAAAGTGCATTTTGAGCATGGATTCAGTCATTTGAGTGACGGCGGCTTGTAGGAAGAATTACGTAAGTGCGGCAAAATCAGTTAAAATATTTAAGCATCTTTTAAAACCTAACTATATTAATGATTTTTTTTGTTAATTGTGTATCGAAAGGCTTAGTGACGGTCGATGTTTCTCATGACTATTATTTAAAAAAGAATCATCCCAATTTAGCAGGTTCATTTGTGTTCGCGTTTGTTTGTGTGGATAAGGTCTCTACTATCGTAAGTGGCATCTCCTCTAATTCTTGTGAGATTGATAACTTTATTTATTAGAATGTGCTATTTACCTTTTATAACGCATATAATCAATTGTTTATTAGAGGAGTTAATTGTAGGAAAACCGCACTTGTTGCACCTAGACCAAAGGCTGGAGCTATTGGTTTTCTAAGGATTTGACTTACTAATATTTTACCTGCTTTGCTTAAGATTTTCGAAAGGGCAGTTAAGAGCACCTTTGGATGTTATTAATATTTTACTGGTTTACGCACATTAATTCATCATTTAGAAAACCGAATTAATACAAAAAAGCTGGCTGTAAGATAGCTATGTTTTATCCTTCTCGTAAATTGTTAATGTCAAAGTCGGTAATGCCTAAATAGAAACTATATTTTATAGGAAACATTTTCCTGTGAAATATAGTTTCCGATCTAGAAAGTGCTGACTTCTGGCTAATAATTGTAAAACGTAATAGTTAATGAAATAAAAGTGTCTCATTTTATTTTTCAATTTTATTAACTTAAAGAAGGTCTAAAGAAAGAATTACAACTGAATAACATACGCATATGACAAAGCAACTAGTGAAATTAAAGTAAATTCAGATGTGTTAAAAAAATTGGCAAAACATATGATCTGAATATACAACAGAACCCGGTTATAACAACTTCGGCTGTAACGACACTCCTTTTTTAGCGTAAAATTTAAAGCGGTCTCGTACTTTACTATTCAAACGTACAGGGAAAAACCCGGTTTTAGCGTCAATAACCCCTGATATAACGACAAATATTTACCACTTGAGGTATGTATTTATATTATTATTTATGGCTCAATTCCTGCCTACCCTGCAACCGACCGTTCGTTGAATTAAGATTTCTTGCAGTTTGCCTAGCCTGCAACGTTGGACCGTTCGGGGATTCCAAGAATATTACCGTTTCTTGCAATGCGCCAGGCAAAGTTCGTAAGAAATTTCCTCAGTCGGCATTTGAATCGTGTGAGTGAAACATCGAGATTTCTTTATCGAAAATGTCAGGTTTAAAGCGAAAAAGTTCAAGCGTGAACGACAAAGTCGCGATAATCAAAGCAGTCGAAAGTGGAAGGAAGAAAGCGGACGTGTCGCGAATTTGGTTTAGTTAATTCTACGATTTGTACTATTGCGAAAAATAAGAATAAAATCATGAATACCTTTATGAAATGGAAAGAAAAGTTAAAAAAAATTCGGTTGTCCGAAAAGGTTGAAATCGACGAAGCGCTTGTTACGTGGTTTAAGCAATGTAGAAGTGCAAATTTACCCGTTAATGGACCACTGCTTATGGAAAAGCCCGAAGAATTTGGAAGTTTATTTGGACACCAATTTTAAGTGCAGCAATGAGTGGCTGGAGCGTTTCAAGCGGAGACATTTAATAACGTTCGGAAAAGTGAGCGGTGAAGCGAAAAGTGTTAATATGACAGAAGCAGAGACGTGGCTAAATGAAGTGTGGCCTAAATTAAGACAAGATTATGAAGACAATGAAATTTACAGTGGCGACGAAACGGGAATTTTTTATAAACTTCTTCCAGATAAGACTCTGAGGTTTAAAGGCGAAAAATGTGTAGACGGTAAACTAGCCAAAGAACGGTTAACTGCATTTGTGTGTGCTAATATGACCGGTACGGAGAAACGTAAAATTCTTGTCATAGGAAAGTTAAAAAAGCCACGCTGCTTCAAAATCATAAAAACACTCTCAACAAATTACTGCCCAAACAAAAGAGCATGGATGACTTCAGAAATCTTTGAAAATGAAATTCGAAAATGGGATAAAGAATCTTGCTTTTAGTCGATAACTGCCCAGCACATCCATCATTAGCCCACTTAAAAAATATTAACTTGGTGTTTCTGCCCCCAAATTGCACCATCCTTCAACCAACGGACTAAGGCGTAATAAGAAGCTTAAAATGTTTTTACAGAATTTCTTCTGCAGAAAATTATTACGGGTATGAACAAGAACGCACCATGTGCAGTTTCACTTCTCGACGCGTTGGACTTTTTAGAGAAGGCTTGGCGTAGTATAACCTCTGAGACTATAGCAAACTGCTTTAGTCATTCAAGATTAAGAAATAATCCAGTTTGTGATAACTTAAATGAAGATGACGTTTCGTTTTGTGAACTTATTAAAAAGTGGCAGCAAAATCAGAGAAAATCAGTTTTGTTTCGACGACTTTGCATCCGTGGACAGTTGCTATATTACGTCGGAAATGCGTTCAGATTCTGATATCGTGGAGGACATAAAACAGCGGGATAACGAAAACGATAATGAAGTCGAAGAGAAAGAAGATTCATGCGACGAAGCAGAACACGTACCGACAAACGAAGAAGCCCTAAGTGCGAATTCTTGTATGTAAACATGGAAGTTGCAAAAACTCCGCCTATAGCGTCACCTTGTTATAGCGTCAAAAAATTCACAGTCCCGTGACTGTCGTTATAACCGGGTTCTACTGTACATATACATGCAGGTCGAAATGCACACCATTAAATAAAAATAATGAAAAAAGCAAGTTGAGATACAAACTCCTAGGCAAAGGCAGGTCACAAAACAGTAAGTGACAGAATATAAGCATTTACTAAAACACACAAATTAGGTAAGGTGCAAAGAAGATAAAGAAATAACCAAATTGTAAATGTTGCGCTACTATACAGGCAATACAAGAAGCAAAACGGCAAATATTACAAACAATACAAATTTTAGTGATGTATTATTTTAAATTTTCAGTACATCTAGCAAGAATTTATTTTACATCGACTGCGATGGTCGAGTTTGGAGCAATATGAAGAAGTAGCAATACGACAGATTTCCATAACAAAACTGAAATGAATGGGTCAGGTAATCCAAGAGAAATCGATTTTCTCTCATAAAAATTGAAGGTTCCAAGTATACTCGGCGTCTTTCGAAAGACATGGGTACCGCTGTTCTGCACAGTCGATTACTGGAGTTGTAGATTGATATGGTCGAAATAATGTGTAATCGTCAATCATTCTGTATACCCATCTCCAACACCAAGAACCATGTTACTCTATGAAACATATTTTAAAATTAGTACAGATCTCATGATAAACTGTAAACTTCAATTTCATAAATGTATTTGCAGTTTACATTTGTTTTAAAATTCCATTTTAATTTCAGTATAATTTCTAGAGACCGGATTATATGCAAAGTGCAAATCGTTTATTTTATTTATTTATTATATTTTACGTCTATGTGTAGTCTGTCGGTCTCTAATAATTACTGTTACAAATATATGCGTTTCGAATTGTACGTACCGCTCAAAACTCATTTGGAAACAACACTTTTTTGATTCTGCTATAGCACTCTTTTCGCACACAACGCATTCGCCTCCCACTTGCTTCCTTTCCAAACAAAGTATACAATTACAAAAAGCTAAATTTCTTTTTGAAACGGCAACTAAGAATTGATGTAACGCCGACAACATCAAAATAATAATGACGATACAAAACATCGGATACACGTCAACACAACGATTTTATGCGAACTTTAACGAAACATCTCAATTTGTCGCGCCACGTATAAATGGCCAGGCACCTGCTGACAAGGATGGACAGAATGTACTTTGAATGAGGTAAACAGGTAACTATAGTGGTCAACTTTTCCCTATCTAGTTGGAGGTCTATAGTAGTCTGTGTGGTTTACCAGTCCGAATTTAAATCTGGTCACAGTTACCTCACCGTTTTAACTTATATTCTCAATGATATCATTGCGGCTACTGACGCAGAAAAAAATCACAATCTTAATTTTGTTAAATTATAGTAAATTGTAAAATATATTGAGTTGAAAGACCCTGCCCTTTAGTTTTTTATACAATATTTAGTAGGCAGGCACTAGCGAGCACACTCCAGATTGAGTTGTCTGATTTGGTTTCCTTAGAAGTGAATCTATTTTCGATCCTCTTCCTTTATTGTCCTATCTCAAAATGTATAGATATCCTATGTATGTAGACGATACATAAATCTATTTTTCTTATGAATTTGGCTATGCGGTTCTAGGAACCAGTCATTAATTCTTAATTCCGACAAATCATCTGTCTTACTTTTTGATAGTAATAATAGTAGTTTCAAGGACTCTATTCAAATTGTGGTCGATGGTAAGGTCTATGTATTGTAGACAAAGTTAAAAATTTTGAACTGCACATTGATTCTTAGTTGCAGTTCAAAAGCTGTATTTCGAAATATACTCAGCGATCTTACTCTGCTTTAAGACTATTATAGATCGTCTTTGGATATAATGAAGACTAAAGTAATGTTGTGTGATACATTGGTCTTTCTCGATTTAACTACATCTCAATATATCCTTGTCTTGGCGTTGTTGCTAGACAGCATATTCAAAGAATTCAAAACATTTGTTTAAAGTTTACTTATGGTTTACCCAGTATAGCCGTATTTCTGACAAACTTCTAATTGGTTGGTTGAGTATGGAACAACAGTTTAACTAACCACTGCTTGTTATTGCTGCTTTGAGAAAATATGCTTTGTTTGATATATTTTTTCTGTAACGAAATGACTGTTTATATCTTTTGGTATATGCTATAGATGAACATATTAGAATAATTGTAACATTCAATTAATGCTAATAAGTCAGTTAATCGCTTTTCTCGCTAAGCACGTACGTGATTCATTAACTCCAATCTTAAAATTGGGATTCAAAAGGAAATTATTCCTCCTAGTAACATTGTAAAAGACCTTGGTATCGACATGAATGAAAAGAAATATCAAAGACATTATTTTGTCAATATCACAACTGTTAAATATGTAGGGGTAGTACCTACCGTATAAACGTATAAATACGAGCGAAATTTCTATAACTCTACAGACATCCTATGAAATCCGGCATTACCTTTCAGTGTAAAACAGCCTCTAAACATCTATAACTCATATTTATTATTATATATCATTGGTCAATAAAAATGCCGAGAGGTAAATTACTATGGGACGAGGAAAAACCAATTGTTATAAAGATGTAGGGCTTTCAAAGCGACCCGTAGCTAAGAAAATAGGACGATCCCATCATCTCATCAACAATTTTATAATGTTGGACAGAGGAGTAACCAAAAACTAACTCGAAGGCAGTGCTCATCGATATTTCAGTTAGTCTCTTTTGGTAACGTAACAAATAGAATGTAATTTAAATTTATCAGTAACAAAGAAACGTGCACGCTAAATTTTATCCGGTAGTACACGTTTTCGAGGGCTAAAAGATTTCAAAACCATAGACACATAAATAGATAAGACTGAAATTTGCGCAAGATCATATGAGATGTGATCATGAGTGCAAAAACGTCATATTTTTGACGAGAAGAAACTTAACCGGAGCGGAGCCAGGGGTTTCAAATATTATTGGCGCGATTTGCGCAAGAACACTGAAGTTTCGCTGAGCCGAAATTTTGGTGGCAGTAGTGTAATGGCTTGGGCGGCTTTTACCTATAATAATACAAGCACTATGTTTAACGGTTCTGATAGACTTTGGTGAACAATTGCCGATGTAAGACTGGATATTTCAGCTGACAATGCAGCTAGCTATAATTCCAGACAAACAAAGAAGTGCTTTCATCAAAAGGAAATCAATTTATTACAATGGTCTGCTCGCTCGCCCGATCTAAACCCGATAGAAAATCTTTGGAAATATTGGCAAGAGAGATCTAAGCCAATAATAAACAATACGATAGTATCAAAGAACTAAAAACTGTGATAACGAGGTGTTGGAATAATATTCCTATTTTAGCATTGTCCAAATTGATACACAGTATGAATACCCGAATGTTTGAAGTTACAGTCCCCGTCCATTTTATTAGGACCACCTTATAAACTTAAGCTTTTGTGTTTCCAACACGATAATCTGCAAATTCAAGTATAAAATTCATGAATAGAGTTTACATAGGTATTGTAAGCTCTATTCATACGTTCCCTATCTTCCTAAGAAATTACGAAAGTGCTACTTAATGACCTCTTGCCTATTATTATCCCCCTCATGAATCACTCTGTACTGTATAAAAGATGGGTAGAAACAAAATTGAAAGACACAGTAATTCATAGAATATTATTTGGATCGGTTACTATTGTAGAAAGAATATTTATCTGTTTATGTAACAACATTTTTTCCCTCTTACTGTTGCACTTTAAGTTATTGCTTGTATGCGTTTTATATTTTTTCGTTATGGGTAAAAAAAAGAAAATACCAAATAAGAAAAAACTGCGTATTGAGGCATTATTGGATACAAGAGTGTATTCTCAACGCACAATTGCAAAAAATGAAGAAGTATCCCAACAAACAGTGTAGCGAATCGCCGCTTTAATACCCACTACAAGTACTGGAACTGCGTTTTGCGCCAAGGAAAGGATTACTACTAATCGAGATCGACGTATACTGCAAGCAGCAACTGAAACCCGAGGTTTATCCGCCAAAGAAAGAGGAAATGTAATGTCTCAACAAGGAGTGCAAATATCCGCGCGTACGTAGACGATTACACTAAGCCGGATTAAAATGCACACGCCCCCTAAAAAAGCCACGATTAACAAGCGAGCACGTTATGAATGGATAAAACGTACCAACATTACACAATTATAGATTGGCGAAAGGTATGACAAGCAATGAGCGATGGGTCAAAACTAAAAGCCATAACCGAAAGAGTTCAATTTGTTAGTTGACGTCCAACTGAACGGTTTGGTGAAGCTAGTGTACTGAAAACGGTAAAACACCCTCCGTCAGTTATGGTATGATCCTCTATATCAGTCGAAGGTCCCGGACCACTATATTTTTGCCAAGACACCATGAATCAACACCAATATCAGCGTGTGTTGGAGGATATCTTGATGCCATATATCAATGATTTAGATCCGACTGAAGGCCCTTACAGATTCATGCACAATAAGGCACCATCTCACATGGCCAAATCCATCGAAAGCTTTTTGGAAACGGACGCTCTGCGAGTGTTATCTTCGCCGGGAAATTCTCCCGACCTCAATGCAATTGAAAACATATGGAGTGTTCTAAAATCACGCGTGTATTCCAGAGGAAACACTACAAAAGAGTAATTAATAAGAAATATTGCGGATGTGTGGCAAAGTGACGCTACAATTAAGACATACCATTAACGTTTGCATAGCCGAAGGAGGCATTACAAAATATTATGTTTATAGTTATGTCGATGTCTATAAAGAGTTCTGAATAAATTTAAGCTTGTACAATACGTTTTTCATTATATATCTTAACAAAATCGGTATTTTAGCAAGTGTAGTAATAAATTGGACAGTGTTGTATTCTGAATAGAGGATCTAACACTCACTAGTAAGTTTAGAAAGAATTATATATTTTTATGTACTTATTTTATTTATTAATTTTGTGTGAATGAACCTATAGAAATTTCAGTGTTTAGAGCTACCATTATTGCGTATTGTCTGTATAAAATGTAATACATTTTTTAATGCTATTTTCCTTTGTATTTGTTCAGCATTAACTTCGATGCATAATTTGCTAACTATCAGGAAAATCAAATATTCTGTTCAAAAGTTCATATGAAACTATAGAAATTTCGCTTAGTGTATGTAATTCCTTGATGTTAAACTTTAACTATGGCAATATCATATATTCTCCTTGCCTCACTAAAAAAGGTTCTAAAAGAACTGTACATGTCCAAAATTGTTGTTTAGGATTTACTTATGGTATTCATAAATTCCAAAGCATGTCCCACATTGATAAAGAACATACACTTTTGTACATGTATAGCAGACGCTCATTACATACACTTGGATTTTGTGGGAATATATTGAAGGACAAAAAACATTCTTATCTTTACCATAAAGTTCTGGTACCAAGATATATCTGCAGCTTCATAGACACAATCTCTTTTGCATACCCAAATATCGAAGTAAGTTATTTAAAAAATTAACTTACAATATTGCTAAGACAATTAAGAGCACCTGATATAGATATTTTTCACCTACCAATTTCAACTATCAAATCTTGATTCAAATGGACACTCTTGGCATTACAAGAATTCAATATTGGCGACACATTTATTTTCAATGTTTTTCTTTCTCATTACGCTGTACACACATTATATATGTATACTTTTACTCTTCTTATTTGTAGACATAAGCCTATATAATATTCAGTTTCAGGCGGAGGCGAATTAGCCATTTTATAACTGTACCCTTTACAAACTGACTGTATGTTTGCTTGTATTATTCTATGTATGTATTTATTATATAAAATTTTTCAAATTTATGTACTACTAATCTTAACTCATAGTACATATTGAAGGTCAAGCATTCACTACAAATGTTGAATAATTGCTTACATTTGCAAAATTTATACATTGTGAATTAGGCTTTTCAATCTTTACATAAATGCTATGTTGCTACTACATTTATTCAGCCATTCTAGTATAGTGGCAAACATCTTGTGCACAAACAATTCCCAATTACTTCTCAATTGTTATAACAAATCAAAGGCTCGACTACAAAAGCTATATTAATTCTATGTAAAAGCAAATACGTTATAAATAAAAACATATATACCTAAAGGTTTATATAACACCACATTAATTAAACACTAAAAGCAAGCAACTAATTATTTTAAAACACTTAATGTATATTTGCAATATATAACAATTTTTTAGAAGTGTTGTTATTTGATTTGAAGATTCGACATGCATTCCTAAGAAAAGTTTAAAGTGTATAACTTTGGAATAGTAACATAAAGCTTTAGTTATTGCCATGAATATTAAAAAATTATATACCTTCTTACGCAGTTTTCCTCTAATATGGCATAATCTTTTTACACCATCAAAACACATAGCCTCCAACCTTCCGTTTCCCAACATTTTGGTAACTTGAGCATATTCTTGCCCATCCTCTTTAAAAACTAGCTCACGCTTTTCGGTTTCATTTTCGTTTTTACCTCGCCTCCGGTTCTTACCTCCCTTGCCTAAAAGATGTCTATTTATTATATTTATACAATTACTAGAACTATCAACAGCAAAACGCAATATTTCTATATTTTAGAGTACTAATCCATTTAAGAAGAGTTCATTGTAATCCCAGATACAATTTAAAGAAATAAGTATGTATGACGCATGTTTAAAAGTAACGACATGTTATGTTGAAAATTACAATGCTCTTCACAAAATACCTTTATTTTTCGGCATGCTGAATTACGTGTTTTTCTTCTATTTTAATATTAAGACTTTAATTTTAACACACCGACTGTCACAAAATAGTTGTCTCGAGACAACCAAGGTAATGCAATGAATTTCGGGAAAACAAACATTCACGCCATCTGCTTCCGTTTTCACGTTTTCGATAAAAGATTTTTATTCGTGTCAAAAATGGATTCCTACACTGAGCGGCAAGAACACGAATCCAGTGCTAAGAGAATAAAACTCGATTTTGGCGAGTTTAACACGGGCGTTTTGTGTAACGAGGATAGTTTTTCCAATTTTTCTTCATCAATCAGTGGTCACATCGAAGCTTCTGAAGGTAAAAATTATAAAATATGTTTGGTTGTTTAGGAATTTTTTTCCACCCAATATGGCGTCAGAGAACAAAGGCGAACAGTCGACATTTTGTAGGCGTGGCTCACTTGGAATTTGTTCAGTGTAGTTGTTAATTTCAAATTACTTTTGAGTATTTACTAATACAAAATTCATTTACCTCTTTTACAAAATTATTTGTACAAACGCATCATTATGTTCATGTTAATGCGACAATGCTTATTACTTCTAAATAAATTAAAAAATATGCAACATGTTTTTTATTTGTTTTATTTAAAGGACAACTGAGAAGTTGTATATTAAAAATGTAAACGACTTATCATTTTCAGATTATTTGAGTTTGTGTACTTGGCGGTATAGGTTATATTTATGTTTGTGACAAATGCTATTCGTTTTAATTAATTTAAAGGTTAGTTTCATATGAATTGCAGAAATATTTTTAATGATTAACTAATAAAAACATTAAGCAACAATTGTTTGTTTTAAATCGTCTATAATAAGTAGCAAAAGCAAGTGTGTACAAGGGTTGCAATTCCAGGTGTGACTGCAGATTGTGATTCTGATTATGAAGCATCTGCAATTGGATATTTATCTACTCCATCGCATAATATAACTTTACCAAGTACAGATGAAAGTAATTTACATGCAAGATTATCTATGACTTCTGAAAGTTTACATCGGACGCATCCAGATTTGTTTGCATTGGATATATCTCAGGATAGCATAGAACCAGATGAGGACAATGCATCTACAGTTAGCAACTTGAGCGATTTAAGTGGAATATCGGAATTATCTGGTTCAGAATTGAAAGATTGTATTTCTTGGGTAAATACGTTAAATGATATATGTTTGTATTGCTAATTTCTATTAAATATTCATTAATTTAGATACAAAAACAAATAGCAAGTGGTGTTGATCCACGCACTTTTCTTGATGGGCTTGGTGTTGACCCTGAACATATACCGGCATATATAGATGATTTAACTTTATGGAAATGGATAATTAACATGGTAGAAGAACCACCTAGAAGGCATAAGTTAAGGCATGTTAATACGCTTGATGATGTTGTCAGACTTTTGAAAGGTATGATTCTGTTTTTATATTCTCTATTTAAAAGTGTATATTTATGAAATGTGATATAACTTCAGGATTACTTTTACCTTGGATTTTCCTGAATACCATTATTTTGTTAAAACAAATTCTAAATTATTCTCATTATAATAGCAATTATACAAAATTAAATTTTGTAATACAAATAATAGTTGTTTATTGTTGTAGGTGCCAAAAACGTAATAGTGTTGACTGGTGCAGGTGTGTCAGTTTCATGTGGTATACCAGACTTTCGATCAAAAGATGGTATATATTCTCGTTTGGCAGTTGATTTTCCTGATCTTCCTAATCCGCAAGCTATGTTTGATATCAACTATTTCAGCCAGGATCCCAGGCCATTTTATAAGTTTGCAAGAGATATTTATCCAGGGAAATTTAAACCTAGCCCATGTCACCGATTTATAAAATTACTTGAGAAACATGAAAAACTATTAAGAAATTATACCCAAAATATAGATACATTAGAGAAGGTAGCTGAAATTGAAAAAGTAATTGAATGCCATGGATCTTTTGCAACAGCCACTTGCACTAAATGCGATATTCAAGTTACAGCAGACACAATTAGAGATACTATTCTTGCCCAAAATATACCTGTCTGCGAAGTTTGTCAACCCACTATTGGGAAATGTATTTCTTTAGATGAATTAAAGAAACGTGAACCAGAAGATTTAAAAAATTTGGTGACGAATGGGATTATGAAACCAGATATAGTATTTTTTGGAGAAGGTTTACCAGATAGATTCCATGATGCCATGGCTGAAGATAAACACAAATGTGATTTACTGCTAGTGATTGGAAGCTCTTTGAAAGTACATCCTGTTGCATTGATACCTACATCGCTACCTCCTAGTGTACCACAAATCTTAATAAATCGAGAGCCACTTCCACATTGTCACTTCGATGTTGAGTTGCTTGGTGATTGCGATGTAATAATTAATCATATGTGTCAATTGTAAGTATAATTGCGTTATGTGCGATAATAGGTTTTGTTGTGTTCAAAGTACTTATATGCGTTTCAAGCAGGCTTTTTCTCAAACTGTATACTTATTTTGGAGTGGACGACATTCGTGCTAAATAAAAATCCGTTCTGAAGAAAAACATTACACAATTTTTATAGTAATAGAGAAATTACGTGTGTTAGTAAGAGTAACAATAATGCTGTAAGGTAGTCTTTTAACGTGAACTGTCATAGCTGGATACGATCTTCAATCTCTGACTCTGCAACTCAAATTGTAACCAAAATAGGTAATCATCATTTGGGTCGCACGAAATATAACTTATGTAATTTTAAATTGAACATGTTTTTTTTAATAAAAACACACAAAAGAAGTAATATTTTGTGATGTACTGTATGCATTTTTTTCTTAATTCTATGTTATAACTTTTGGTAGAATTAAGAGAAACCAATAAAAAATTAGTGGTGCTTGTAAAACTAAAAGAAGTGAGGATATGATGTTTAATATTCATGATTGCAAAGATCACCCATTTCGGCATGAACTGGAATCAATTAAACAGCATTTGTAGATCTTTTTTTAATCTAAAGTTTGGTCGGAATTTTTTGTTTGTTTAATTGAAATGGACATGGTTAGTATAAATCGATTTGCTAACGAATTAATAATTCGAGCAATAGTCTAAAATACTTTACAAAGAATCATCTAAAGTTAAAGATCATATAAGTAATTTATTTTTCTTGGTTCATCTTCCCTATGAGCATAAAATAGGGTTAAGTAAGATTTGACTATTTCATATTAATAATGGAATTAGTATTACGCGATAATTGATAAGTCTAAAGTTGTACTTCCTCTTATTTTGTAGACTATATCAAACCGCATTACGTTAACGTTAGATTGTTGAAACTGTAATAATTAAGTATTACTAAACACATTCTCTATATGTTGGCCTTAGATGTTATCCGCTAAATTTTATTTAAATATTTAATGTTGTATTTTAATTAAATTTGGACTGAAAGCTAATAAGTTGAAACAAAAATATTTCATACAATCTGTTTACTTGCATCTTAATGTTTAAATGATGTTTTATTTGACTGTGGATTATTGAGTGGATCTATACTTACAGACATCGACAATGCGCGTCTAAAGATAAAATAGACAAGGTGTAAAGTCAATTTTTTTCAGGAATGAATGCACGCCATAAGTAACGCTAGTATGACATTTCATTACCAATCTAAAGCGAACATTTTTCAAAGAATACATTTCATTTAAATATGGTGAAATTTAAGCAAATTTCAATCTGAAATAATAGATAAAAAATAATAAATACTTACATATTATGTTACCCACTTATTACAAAACATAATTATGAGAATAAGACATGAAAGAGAAAATATACGACTTATGTTTAGAGATATTTATTTTGTTAGTGCCGAGACGCTTGCAGATACAAAGCGCTACGTCACCTGTAATGATATTGGCAATTGTTGACAATCTAACTTCGTGTTTTGGCTGTTGTATCTTGTATTCCGTGTTTTCGTTCTTTTTGTTTATTTTCTTCGTGTTTGTTGTTTTTGTCAGAACTTGGTGTTGAAGATGCCTAAAGCCTTTTGTAAGCATTGCAAGTTACAAATTCAAGTTAGCAATTTCTAACCTTTCAAAATCAGTTGTTTATAATTAGGAGTACAATTGGTGTTTACATTTTGATTTGACAACAAGGGATTATCTGACGTCATTGACGATTGACAAGGTGCATTCATTCCTCAACTATATCGTGGTTGAGTAAATGTTGTTTTCTTCTCATTAATTGTTAACAAATTTTCTTGACACTAATCTTCTATTTTTGTAATATCAGCACTGATTTGTTGCTGTAGTTTTCCTTTATCCTTTCTATAATAGACTACATATATCGTCTGCATATGCATATGTCGGTCCAATGGATCTTTACCCGCATTCACGTCATTGATTTGCATTACAATAGTACTTAAACGGCATAGTACATTATATAACTTGTCTCGTATAGCTTGTATATGATAGTATAAAGTGAAAACATACAAATTCAAGCGTTTGTCTGCTAAGCGTTTAATATAAGCAATGACATGAAGTTTACGCCGTATTCATGTTGAATTTCTATATACTACTTAGATTGGTTACAAAGCACCGATTTGATTCGGACAAAAGATAACTGTCAAACACCAGTAAAGATCACTTGCAACAAGTAAATCCCTCCAGCCATATTAATGTTAAATACATCATTTGTGTTTGTTATGTAAAGAAATGGGGGCAAATTTTCCCTTTATCCACTTTAGATTATATTCTGCTGAGTAAGTCTATTACTGTTGTTGTAAACCCCGAGTTTTTTTTTGAGATGCATATAGTATTTTATGTATCATTTTATTTTGTAGCAGGTATCTATTTAATTGTGCTAGTAGTGTTTTTTCCCAAGATTTTAGATAGTGCGGATAACATGCATATTGGTCTATAATTTTTAGGGTAAAGTATGTTGCCTTTCTTATATAGAGGTATAACTTGCGTTATTTTTAAATATTCGAGAAATATCTTGATCTTTGTTGTGCTGTTGACTAATTGGTTCTTTTTTAAAATTTCTGACAGTATTTTTTTCTACTTTGCAAACATTTTTATTTCAACACTAACAAATTAGTATCTAATTCCCTTGCAATATTATTTTTAGGGTTATCTCATTCGCAACTTTACTAGCTGAACCTACTTCCTTGTGATACTACCAAAAGATAGTATATGCTTGATGTGTTTATTTCTTATCATAGTAAAGAAGGTCCATGCAATCTTTTACACATTTTTTTTGTTCTCATTGTCGCTGCTGTTTGGAGCTTCAATTATTCTATAACAATTCCGGCGAGGATATTGTTGCCATTTGTTGTTTACACATCAGTAGTAGTTTCAACATGAACGATGCGTCAATCTTCTCGTTTAATATTAAACTTGTAAATAATGTTTAAAGTAAACATACCGCATGACATACATCAAAGCGCGAATCCGAAATAGTCTTTCAAGACGATTTCCAGGAGTTTTGGTAGTAGCATAACCATGTTGTCTTTCAAGCGATGGTAAGTAACGACGTAAAACCTATGTGGCAAGTTCCTAGTTTGTTTGAAACTTGCTAAAACTGATCTTACTCCCGAGATTTAATTGAGTTTATATTGTTTTCTGCGTCTTATGTAGTATTAAGGTGAAAATCTTGGTAATACTTGCTCTGTTGCCTACCTAATTAACACGTTGTTGAATTTCAAACAAGCATAACCCCAATTCGGACATTATTTGCTTTTACGTGTCAAGTATGATGATGATTACTTACTGATGCAGTTTGATTTCCTGTTCTCTGCTTTTATTAGTTTGGTAACATTAAACTTAAAATCTATACTGCTATAGTTTTGTTAATACACTGAATTACGCTTATAGTACGTACAAATATCAGTAAAATCATGTAAATAATCATCGCATAAGTTGTGGTTCTTTTTTGTCGACGTTTCAGCATAGCAAATGTAGTATGTCTCCATTGTCTTTGCTGACTGCCTTTAAACTCATCGCAAACGTAATGCTCTCTATATTTTCATATCAAATTAGTGTAGCGTTACCTAGTGCAGAGAATGTGAGTGGGGATGCGCCGATGTTAGTACTTGCAAATAGTACTGGCGTCCGCACTATAAGTTAGTACAAGTGCCTGAGTATGCGAATTAATCTATATCCAGATTAAGAAAATCTAGACTGTATTGTTTTTTTTATGAAGCAGAAAATCTATCAAGATTTTATTACAAGATAGAGTAATTGTGCAGGAGTGTATGCAGCCTTGATATTACATCACGATCGGTAATATCCTTTCTCTCGTATACTGAGTTGAATGTGGTAATATTACGAAAATGATTAACATTCCAAAATAAAATAGTAAATCTGCTGTTGATCAGGTTATCTTTGATAATTACCAAAAATTTCCATATAATGAGATTAATCGAATATTAATAGTTATTGCCTTATTAGTAACCTTAGCAACCTTGTGTTAGTAAAAACGCAATGCGAAAAATATAACTATATGCTTTATCTTACAGATTGGGGAATACATGGAATGAAGCGGTGTACCATCAAGAATTACTACGTGAAACTCTTCATTTATTACCCTGGACTAGGGATCATTCTCAAAGAGTAAATAAAGCAGTACCTGTAATTCCCTCCTTCAGCTTTAACATTTCTGCAAAAGAAGAGATTGATGCAAATATTTGTAGATGTAAGGCGAGTAGTGTCGAAAGTTTAACAGTGTCCGAGTCAGAAGTATCATGCAATTGTTCAAACAATCTGTCAATTATTAGCAAAGATCTAGATACATCGTCTGATTTTGATCATTCATCAATAAAATACATAAAAGAGAGGCACATGTCCATTGATTCTGCTCGTGATTCGGGTATTGGTGACAATTCAAATTTTACAGATACAGATGCGTTAAAATTAGAAGAAAATTTAGATGAAGTTCCAGATTGTATAAAAGAAACTATTGAAAAAAATGATAGTAGTTGTGAAGCAAATTGTCAGGTTGTTCCTAGTATTTTTGGAAGTACGTTAAAAGTAGGGGGTTGTGCTTTAGATATCAATTCAAGTGACGATACAATTGATAATTCTCGTCGTAATGCTATTGATATGAGAGGGTTTTGGGAACCTAAACAAAAACGAAGCTTAACAGAGAGGTTACCTAAAAATAGCTTTTATCTTATTGCACCAAGTCGGTATATTTTTCCCGGAGCCGAGGTTTATTACGATCCTGATGAAAAGTATAACTATTTTGATAGTAATTCTACATCAGATTCGTCAGAAAGCGAGTCAGATGTTGATAAAGCAGATAGTTCGCTGTAATTCTTGTTAAATCTTTAAATAATTCCTTTGTTGTTGAAATGATAAAATTTCTTTTATTGTTATTGCATTTTTAGTTGATATTAATTCTGTTTTCTTTTTTTTTTTGTTTTTTTTTTGTCTTTTAATGTACATTATTTGTCAGGGTGTATTTTTGTATTACAAATAAGAGTACTTGTTACAAAAGTGTGGATTATAAGATATGATATTTCTAAAGTCCACGCATGATCTCGGAAAGATGTATTGTGCAAAATAGTTGTAATTATTGTCGTGTATTATTAATCAGGGTAGAACTGAAACATGCAAATATGAAGGTTTACTAAATGTCAAATGTGTATTTCAGATTTATCTATTTAATGTGTAAACTTGAACACTCCCCCATTAATATAGAAAATTGGTTTTAAAATTTTCATGAAGTAGATTAGCACTTACAAAATATTGTTTTCTGTGATTAAGAAATTAAAAGGACTACCTCACAGATACTTCTCTATTAGAATTTTGATGGCACAGGTTTTAAATATATAAAAACGAAATGTAAATTTGTTGTCAGATTTCCCATGTAAATGGTGTTGATTACAATATTTGTATTTGTGTATTTCAGTTGGAAGTTTTGTTCTGTGTAAAAAAGCAAAAGCGCTGTACATTCCCCTATAATCGCTAGAGTTTATACATTCTATTAGCAAATAAAGGACCAATTGATTTAGTTTCAAAGGATAATATTTCAAATATTTAGCTGTTTTGAAAGTGAAATTTTAAAAATTCAATAGTAGGGGTTTTACATTGCTTTTACATTTAACTGTCTCCTTCACTGATGTTACATGTATTTACGTTAATGAGTTATTCTTAAATTCAATTAATATTTATACAGTGTACATTGTGTATCTGCCATATAGCAACGAAGAGTATTGGTAAGGAGGAAATAAACCTTTCCTCCGTTTTGTTAAACTTTTCTTAAATATACTGTATTTGAAAGTAACCTTTATAGTTCAAGTATTTGTTAAAAAAAAAAAGAACAAGAAATGCAGCAATTTTAAATGTGAAAATTTGAATGCTTACTACAGTTACATATTATGCGTTTCACGTTTATGAATTTAAAGCAATACTATAGTCTTACACATAAATATGATTACTATTTATTTTAAACGATATCTATCCCCTTTATGAGTCTATTTATTTCATTCGACACCGGTCTTTATTAATGTAACCGAGAGGTTGAATTGATTTTAGTTAAAATAAAATTATTAGATTTAGTCCAAAGTAGGCTAATACTGCCATTTCACTCGTGCAACTGGGATGTTAATGCATGTGTGCAGATTGGACATAATAGCCTTCATAACACATTTCTGCCGGTGTAGACTGGATAACCTTTGTTTGCGATTTTTAAGATCGTTATTGTTGGAAGATTTTGCGGCATACATGTGCTCTTTGATCATTTCCCGTAGTAAAAAATTATATCGGTTCATCTTGTTGGGCAGGATAATGGTTCGCTCCTTCCATTTAACGTCTACCAAATTTATCATTCAAGTCTCTCCGAAACTCTGTGATGTAGGGATTGCACCATCTTGCGGAAAATAACCATTTTGTAAGATATTTAGTGGGGTATTGTTTTATAAAAAAAGTGTGTAACATATTCAATATGCAGCAATTCTAACAGTAGAATTATTTAAAATATATGCACCGATTATTCCACATTTCGGATGGTGATTCTTCGAAGTGCAAATTACTCAGTTGCATTGATTAACTTCTCCGTTAACATGTAATGTAGCTTCATCAGACAAGAAAGAAAGCAGAAAGATCTACTTGCATTATTTGTTGCTTCTACTCGAGAAATTTTATCGGTAACAGAAAGTGTCCGTACAATTTGAGGGTTGTATGGTTTCATTGCCAAATTAAGATGAAAAATCCTACGAATGCTTGGCCGAGAAATGTGGGTTTTCAATGAGAATTCTAGACTGCTTATTGAACACGTAAAATGTTGGCTTCTGTTGAAACAATTCTAGGTCTTCCACTGTTTCTTCTACAGTTATTTACTACAAATCCGGTTCTCGCAATCTATGAACTCGACGGAAGATTAAATTGTTCGGATTATCCCTGTTATTTCATCTCCGAAATTAGTTTTCATTGCTGATGGTGACAAAGCGCTAATTTGTCATCTTTCTTCTAAAATAAATATTTTCGTATCGCCATATTTTGTCTGCAAAAAAGTAAAATTGTATTACCATATATGCTAACATCTTTTTAATTAACTCTGATATCCAAACTTACCTTGAACCACGCTCAAACTTTATGTTTACATCTGAAAATATATTAATAAGTGATAAACATATGTGAAGGAACCGTATCCAGAACACTAGACAGTTTTATTTAAACTAAAACAAAAAATCTCGCCTTTGAAGTTACTACTAAACAAAACATAATTCTTATGTTTTTTTTTTTTTGCATTCATTTTGCACATTTTCGCAGCTAGTTTCTCAGTCCTAAGTTCCCTCTGTAGGTTTAATATGGCAGATATACAGAATTGACGAATAATTACATTAGAATAAAACTGAATGTGTATAGAAGTAATAGTGTTCTTGCTACGTATTTGTCTTATTTTAACTTTTTTAAATTGTATGTTTGTGCATACTAATTAGCTCACAAGAGCCTGAAATCTGTCGCTATGCACAACTGTAATTTTGTCAAATTATCAAATGTTTCAAGCCTCAATTGTTATATGCAAAGATAATGATTTGTGATTAGCAATTTGGAATTGTTGTATATATGGGAACTACATGAAAATAAGTTTTGTAATTGCATACGTTAAAAGAAAACAGAAAGTTTCTCTCTATGATTCTAAATATACTTCTCTTTTATATTGCTATAGAAATTTATATTTAAAAAGGTCATACGGAGAGGTATATATTTTGAATATTCTATTTCAAACAATTCAACTTTGAACTGAATTCGTTAAGTTTATTGGTCAAATTGTATATACTTAGAAATAATTTTGAAGAAAAATATTACAATGTCGAATCAGAGCATAAGTATTTTATGTTTTTTTAAAAAACTTATGTATATCTTCAATATGTAAATTCTTATATAAGTGTATCGTACTTTATTTTTATACATTATTTATTTTTGTACTAATATTTAATTTCTATAATATATATATGGATATATCAGACATAGCATTTAATAAATACTTTTTTATTATTAGGATTTTGTGTTTGCTTTCTCTTTGCTCTGGTGTATATATGTACGTATGTTATGTATGACACTGAAATTTTTAATCAAATATTATTTAAAATTTAATTAGGTTAAATAAATGTAATTGTTGGCGATATCAACTTCTATTTAGTTTTTTCGAGTCCGTGTCTTCCACTTGTTTTGTTTTACGACCTCAATCTTCAATAGAAACGATGGTTGTATTATATTTTACATCTGACATGTTTATACATTTTTCAAAAGAATTGGGAAATATAATAATCTTAACTTTAATACAAAGTTTTCTCAGAAACAGTTCTCCTCACATCTCTTATATTGCCATAATGTCAAATTAAGGAAACGAATTAAGAATGTAATGAACTTGATTCATTGATGATAGAAACACAAGATGTGATACTTTGCAGTACTCAGTTAACTTTACGACGTGAAGAGGGCGCATTGAAATTGAGTTGTAATACTCATTTTGTGATTAGACCTACGTTTATTTTATAATATCGAAATTTCAGTGTCGAGTTCATGGTTGTGCACAAAAACATATTTTTTATATCCCCTTAATTAAAAGAAAATAGTACCTTGATGCTCTCGAATTTCACTAACAAGAATTGGTGAAACGGGCATCTACTATATATACATATATGTGTACGTGTATGTTCAAATGTTTGTTTTATATGGAAATAGATTAACATTAAATCTGTAAATTTGTTTTTAGAAGTATTAAAAACTATCACGTGAATATTAAAAGTTATTTATTTCCTAGTTTGTAGTATTAATGTTTGTAGTTATTATTGACATTCTCCTTGTGTATAAAATATTTATTTCAACGATTAGTTTAACAGGTTATTAGTATATATTTTTTTTTGGTAAGAATTTCCCATTACCAATTTTTCTACCTATGTATTTTCTATAATTAAAATTTGTATATAGTGTGTTAAAGCAATAAATATGTTTCTTCTAAATATTTTCCATGTTTTTTTATTTTTATCACCGATTAGATAGATTGATTAGAAAATGAAAGTGCAAGTATACTTACGCAAATCATTTAAAATAAAAATATTAATTGTACAATAATAATTTAATATTTTCGTTGTAATGTTTCTATTAAACAGTAATTTAGGGAATTTACAACTTTTTCAATGATTTTTTGCTTCTCAACCAGCAGTTTATATTTTAGTAGATTTATGCAAGCAATGTTTTCCGATTCTATGCCATAATTTAGACCACAAGTACTTATTAGATTTCAAATCGAGTTTACAGTAATTAGTTTTGGGGAAAGAGGTATAGGTAAATCGCTGTAGGTTGGCGAAAGCCGATCTTGTATTCGGGCGAGGTGAGAAAGTGTTAGTTTCTCTGATTATAGGCGTAACACAAGATTTGCGATATGCAAACAGTCAACAATTAATAGTTACAAAATAAACTACTTTAGTTATACGCAATTACTAAACTTAAACTGAATATTCAGTCATTTAGTAAAATACACAATTTCAATTTTTCTAGAATTTATTTCAGAACACTAACATTTATTTATAAATCTATATAGAGTGACAATGTCCGCCATTGAATTTGATGCCACTTTTGAACCATTGCGCATTCTCTGCTTTCGCCACGTTACAGCGATCAACCTGTAATTTACAAAACGAAAATATTTACTACTCGTAAACGCTCTATATGCTGGATTATTTTGCTGCCATTGTTGCTTATTAACTAAATTAAAATATTCGTTGTTCCTGAAATTGTTTTTAGAACTATAATTAGCTAACCAAAAATATTCAAATAACATTATAGTAAAATTTATACGAATTACATAAAATGAATAAAAGATACATACACATAATTAAGAAAAAAATAATGTTACTTAAATAAAAGTATACAGCAAATTGGATTTTAAAAAATTGTGAATAAGAATATTTATTAATACCAACATTCTACGTATATATCTTTTCATTATAAACGTAATTTAAAGGAAAAAAAAACAATTCCAGCCAACAAATTCTAACCGTACGATTGTATCTTTTAGTTAGACTCGATCGAATATGCAGGGTGTCATTAAAATTATAAATTCATCCTAATTTATGGTGCTACTAGTCAACCATCTATAGGAAATTAATATATATAATCTTTAATTTAATCTCTAATTTATCTTAATATATATATTAATATAAATAATCTTTACATTAATTCTTTCTAACATATACTTTCTGTAGACATAATTGTAGCAGAGACTCTCTAAACCCATCTGTCGTTGGACACCATCGCCATTCGTCGTTTTTGCCTATTGTTGATACAGTCCTTAGAGCAAAATAGTAGCACATCGACTTAAATACGAAACGGACTCCGTCGCTCATCTTTCTGTTTTTACTATTCTAGGTTTTTCTCGTTTAGTTATAATTTATACTTAGTTGTAGCTGTGAATACTTAGCTGTTCACCTACTGTGAAACTTGTGTATGTTGAGAATGGGGACGTACCTCATCCGTTAATATAAATTATGAACTTTGGTGATATTCTGTACGTACACTGTTAACTCGAATGTTAACTTCTAAAAAAAGTATACAATTATGTTTTATTACTACAACATGCAATTTTAGGATTCACGTAAGAACTGGTAAAACGTTTCATTGACTGGTGGACACCCTGATATCCCGGCTATCGAATAAAATAAAAAATAAATTTACCTGCAGAATCTATGCTTTAACTTTTTATTTGTGCCTTGCGTTTAAATAGCAATTACATACAATTTATGGTCACGTATGAGAATGGTAGATTGATGGATACCGGGTTATGTTGGGAATATCGGGAAAACTTGTTTTCATTGACTTAATATCGAATAAAATGTACAGGCGAGTCTAAGTTATGTTAATACTCAAATGGTAAAAACAATTTATTTGTTAAATAGACCAAACATGTTGTTGTTTTAATGTTTATTTCTATTCTTGCAGATTACGTTACACAATGGGTGATTGATTAACAATGAAGATTGTAATGAGCTCAATAGATGTACATGACCTACCGTTTTAACAACCCAACAGTGAATTTGAAGAGTCTACTTAATGATGTTACAGCAGTATGCCATTTATGGATTACCACTCAGTTCGACTTCCCTCTTATTTCCAAAATGGCGTACCACCGTATTGGAGACTTACTGTTCATGCTTTCTCGATCACATTGCGTTGCTCTCCTAGACATAACATCCTGTGATTTCTGATTATGAGATATGATAAGGGAGCGCCTGTATAAGAAGAAAGTTTCCAACGCCAATGACGTAAAGGATCAGATACGGAATGTGGTATCACCTATTCCTTGTGAAATGTGTGTACGACATTTAAACTCCGCTGGTTTTTATATATTGGATATGATAGAGAACAGGTTGGCACCGTCATGTAAATAATTCGATTTATTTTAGGTTAATAAATATTTCTACTGTATGTTAATATAATTTAGGCTTGCCCTGTATACCTAAAATCTTAGATATACAGGGCAAGTCAGAAAGAAAATAAACAAAAGCACAAAAAATTGAACTGGGTAATAAATGGTGGTTCCAACAACTACATAATATCCTTCTAAAAAATGCCGTTATAACCCTCTACTAGCTAGAGCTACATAAGTACAATAGTATTCCTGTACTTAAATTGTGAAAAAGCATTAGAGGCCTACCAGAATCCGCGAAAATAAAAATTGTTGGCCGGCTAAAAAGTAAGTTTTAAGGCCAGAACTAACGCGTAACAATGTTACCTTTTTTTATTTCAATTACGTTTTGTACACAGAAAAAATACCTTCTTTTTGATGTATTCTGTGTGATATTTATTATAGTAACGTGTCGAAAATGATTACTGTTACTGCAGTGTCTATATTTTTATGGCTTAATGTTGTGTGTAAGTGCGTATAATTTTGGTTTGATACTTTTCTTATTTCCTCTGTCCTTACATGTTCATAGAAATGCTATTTTTTGTAAATAATACCATGTTACCATTTCATGAATTATTAAATTTGCTTTTCTGTAAGTATTACCAAGAATAGTATTTTTACTCATATCTTAAGATCATGAAGTGCGGATGTGTACGTGATAATTTAATTCATAATCGGAATTTAAAAGTAATCGGAAGTATGTGATTAATATTGATAAGATTATAAACGATTTTTTACAAGCAATTTTCTTATTAAACAAATGGCTGATAATAAATTAAAATTGTACGTAATCAAAATATATATAAATTCTTTGTTTGAGATAATTATCCTAGAGGATTTATTTCTAACGTTAGTAGTTAAGAACAGCGAATGTAACATTTTTATTAAAGAAAATAGTAATAAACTTTTATTGAAAAAGAATCGTTCATTAGGCGTGTGCGCTCTAGAGTTCTAGAAGCTATGTGAATTAAGGCACTATACGACAAAAATGATTGTATTAATGAAGATAGATTATTATACACAGACACTTAAATATAATAGTCAGTAGTAAGTGTAAGAACAGAATGTTTCTTTACACATAACATATTGCAGCCTATAGCTTGTTTTCATTACTATTCCTATATTAACTATCAAACTTTTCCTTTCGATAAGTGAAGTATTCAAAATTGGCAGTTTTTAGTTCTCTATACGTTCTTATACATATTTAAAATATTTATGACGTTTGTTTTTCGGAAAAAAACTTTGTAATTTATCATTATAAAAACCAACGAAAATTGTATCCTTGTATGTATATATACGAGAGTGGATCGAGAGTGTTAGCAATGAAGACACAATTTTTTCAAGGTATTATTTTTCTACATAGTCCCCTTTTATAGTAAGGTACACCTTTCCCAACGTCCTTGCCATTTATTTAACCTCTCAAAGAAATACATTTTTCCAAACTCCTCAAAATAAGGTTTTTGTCTTAGTAATGACCTCTTTCTTTGAGCTGATGTTTTTCTCTGCCGCCCATTATCGGAGGAGTGAGTCATAGTCATAATGCAATTCATACAATTTGGCTGTAAGACCTTCGAATGTGTAAAACTTGACTGAAATTTTTTAGTGACGTTTGAAAAATGGCAGTGTATGATAGTAATGCCAAAATTCCTAAGTAACGCCACACATGTTCAAACACGAATATTTGTTGATGAAATTTCGCAATGATTACTAAAAATAATTCTACTTCAAGAATATAATACTTCAATAATTTCTAAAAACTAGTGGTCATAATCAATTTACAACAACTTATGTCGAAATTCCAAATTTATAATCTCTTCAATTGTCTTAACGTCAAATTTCATAAGTTTAGCAAAATACGTTGCAATTTTGGTGCTTTAAACTAATTTATAAGGCTAAAGATCAGAACTACATCCAAACATTCTATCATACGAATTTATTTATATATGTACGAACAAAATACTTCTTCAAAACTGTATTTTGGCTTCTCCAAAAATTCAAATGTACAACAGCCCCAAAGTTGAATAGAATCACCCCCGTGCTTAACAGTTGAACGTAATTTTTTCATGCTTAGATCTTCTGACGAAAACTTTTTGTTTTTTGTCAATGCACTTTGAACTAGGACACATTTCTCCAACGAATTTTTCAATCTGCATTGTTTACTAGTGATGCGTTTGTGCGTATTCTAAATATTTTGCTTTATTACTTTGCCATAGCGGTTTTCTTCTACAACTCTGCCTTATAATCCCGTTTCCTATAGTCGGCGCTTTACAATACTTAAATCTGATTCCTATGTCCATGATTGCATTCTGTGGCGATTTCTAATGCCGTTAATCTTCGATTACGTTTGTTAATAGGCTTAAGTCTATAATCATCTGCTTGAGGTATGCTCCCTGATGATCCTGGGCGATTTCGGTCTTTTAAATTCACTGTTCGATGAAATCAGCAATACAATTTTTAATTTGCACAATAGTATTATAAACTGCGTTTTATAAAATTTTATCAAGTACCCAATTTCTTATGAGCGGGGGTGTATATCTATTGTTCATTTACTGTTTTATTGGTAAGCAATTTTTTATTAGTTTTAATTTTTGAAATATATTTACGTGCTTGATTGAAGGACTATCTTTGGGCTCCACTAATCCTTTTGGAAATTTAAATATTATTCCTTTTTAGTAAGTAAAAGGATCATATTGCACAATAATTAGATGCAATTGCAGAATTAGTTTGAAACTATTTTTAATGATGTATGCGTATATTGATAATTCTCAAAAGCGTAGCTTTATTATATTTTTTATAGTAAATATTTAGAAATCTAGTATAAATTTCATTCTCCTTTGTTTGCTGATTAAATTGGAATTTAGTTGCATACGTGGATTTTAAAGATAATCTTTATATTAAATATGTTTACACTTAAAACTGATTATTTTATGCTGAATTAGGTAATTCTCGAATTTTTTTTTAAAATGTGTGGGACAATGAGAACAAAAATAAATATATACAAAAAGTTGTGGGGTAGTTAGTAATAGAAAAAATGTAAAAAATATAAGCGTACTAATTCCTTAATTTTATTATTAACGTATTAGCATAAACCTAACATAATCTAACTTTTCAATTATTTGATAAATTCTAACTATGACGGGCAAACAGTAGTAGCGCTCGCTATACTGCGGACGGCAAATCCCGAATCAACGATTAAACATGAACGAAATAGAGAGAGGAGTTGTATATAAGACTTGTCAAATTGTATTTACTCAGTCTGTTGTGATTTTTCACAGTGTTTTGTCTAGTTTGAAAGTGCAATAAGTACATACGTGGTTTCAATATGTGCGGTAAGTTAACGCTGTTATTACTTTGTTGGACATAACCTATATTTCCTGTTTTTTTTCTTTTTGTTACTGTATTTAAACCCTTCAAATTTGGAATGTTAATAGAAACTATATAATTTTAAAAATAATTTTATTAGAAAATAATTACTTAGTTGAAGTTATTACAACTTTTACTAAAGTACGTTTTTACCCATTAGGCACTTGTATCTTCTTATTTCATACGTGGAAGAACGATAAAAGCAAAATATACAAATTAATTAAAATACTAATCAAATTGCATAAGACACGCGGTTTTTGCTATTTTGTTGTAGTATATGAATTGTTGACATTTATGAAAGTGAAAGCGGGGAGGCTACGTAGTTAAATTTGAGTTTTACACCTTGATTGTTCTGATCTTAGAATAAGTAATTGTGGTGTAACATTTATAAAAATTAAATGCATTTGGGTCAATTTTAATAAGTTATAGGTACCTGCAATACTTTTGCATTCTTACTTAAGCCAGAACCAGTTACTTCTTATGTACCGTTACACATTGCTTATTGATAATAGTAAGTCATCGATTCATAATAAAAACAGAAGTAAAGAACGTAATTGTTACTTTTAAATTTTAAATTATTTTGTTTTATAACATTAGACATTCGCAATACTAGTGGCTTTATTGACACGTTAAACGTGATATTTTCAAAGTTGTTAAGTGGCAGAAATTTTCATATCTTTCATGATAAGATACGCTTATTGTGTTTACAACAATTACTACTTACGACATATTTCATACAGGTGCTTTATATTATCAGAACGATTGAATGTGTGAAAAAGTTGGAGTCTTTCAGAAGTCTTTGGAAATTTGCTTTACTTTAAACAAACTGAAAATATGTTGTCTTCTGTCTTCTAGTTTTGAATATGCGTTTCTAAGCAGTACATTTTTTCATTATTTAAGCAGCATCATTAAAATATGGTCCTACTAGTGACGGACCAATTATAATGCATAATACACAATTCGTATTTCCAAATAAGAAAACTTTAGGGGTGTAATTAAACCTGTAGCGTACCTTTTTTTGTTTTTGACTGAGTAAATATGTAATCAAAATAATCTGTAAAGTTTCCGCATTATTTGGGATTATTACTATTCCTTGTAGTAATAGAAATATTTATATCAAGATGCACTTTGTTATATACTATATCGTCAGGACTATTATTGCGTATAAATGCGTACATTACATTAAATCGTATAAGGGATTATAAATGGAAAGATACCCAGATTCTTCATAATGATAATGTCGGGCATACATACACATTTCCCACTGTAATAGGAATGTAACTTAAAGTTTGGTGTCATGGAGTAAAATTATATTTTCTAAAAACATTTACAAGTTCTTATATATTTTGTATATTACGGATTCACCGAGTAGCTCTTTCAAATAACATAAGTCCACTAATGTGCATTTATAGGAAACATTAACTTTACGAAATATATTTTTATGTAGGGTGTTTTGAAAATCTGCTGAAAACATTGAAGTATTTAACTCTTTTTTTATCGATTCTATCTATTCTACTCAAAAAATAAAACAAATCTGGGTAAATGTGTATGAAAAAATAATAAGAGTATTCCAAGTAATTGTGTTTTTCTAAATACTATGACTATGAAGCAGCACATATTATTGGGCGTAGAAATAGAATTCAAGGATACGAGGAACTACAGTTTTGTTGGTATTTCAGATTTTTAATTTTGTTCCGCCTGATTAGAATAAATTATTATTTTTCAAAGTCATTGTTAGAAACGAAAGTAAAGACCTTCAGAACTTAAGACCAAATTATTTGGAAGTCATTTCCGTCTAATAACTTGCTTAAAACCTTGGTATACTAAATGTTGTTGAACTTTTTCCGGTTACCTTGCTTTGATTAGAGAGTAAATATTCTTTGAGATAAACTTGCTGTTAAGAAGAATGGAAATCATTTACTTTATATTATACATAGATCAACATTTAAATGTTTTTTGTGATATAATGGATTTTTGCTTCGTGAAATATTTGCGGGCCAATGCGCTCAGACACCAAATTTAATAGTGAGATCACAAAATATTTTAACTTACGAAATGTAATTATTTCTTTCTCATAACATATCTCCGAATTTAGCTGCAATATGTGTAAATATTTAGATATATTTTTTTCACAGTATCTTCCGTATACTAGACGTTTATTTTTAACTTATATTGTTTGTAATTAATTGAAGGTTATTCCTAATTGAAAAATCGTTTTTCTATCTATGTATTTGTAATGCAGTTTATCGACTGCGGTAGGACATTTGCATTTGCACTAGTTTAATCCTCTATTGTATAAATTCTTATACGTGAGCTTCTCGGATAAAATTTAACTATTTAAATTTGAACGCGAGTAGGTTTATTAGTTTGAAACATAAATAATTGGTGCGTGTAATTGTCACAATGTGAAATACTTTTTTTAGACTTTTATTTACAATTAACTACTGTTTTTATATGTTTCTATAAAAAAGATATTTTTAAATTAACATGGCTGTGCAACAAAGAATTAACACAAAAAATGATGGTTGTAGTGCAAAAGTAAAAAAAGGTTAAGAAGGAAAAGTACGAACCATCTATGGGTAACCTTTGACATCTTGTGGGTCAAACTTTAGTGTGCAAATACGTTCTCGGGCCGCGTTTAAAAGTAGTGCAATTTAAAGTAGTGTTCATAATTTTTAGCGATAGATATCAGACATGAAATAATACGACAATGTTTTTATAATGCAATTTATTAAAATAAGAAAATGAAATGTAAAAAATAGGTAAAATATTATAATTAAATGGTGATTTTTTTTAATTGGGTTTTTTAACATTTCTCGCGGGTTGTTCCCCACATATGATCTAGATAGTACCTCTTCTATTCCAACAATATAGGTTTAATTCTGATTCAAACTGTTAATTTTTAACTGTTTTTTTTTCGAGTATTAGGGGTTTTGGGACATCAAAATTTTCACCAGATGTTGGAATATTTTGCAAAAAGGCAAATTGCCTATTGTAGTGCATTCCAAGAACTTGTATATTGGTAAAATAAATGAGAAAATTTGTGAATAATATTGTATATATTCAGTATTCATTTTTAAATGTCCAATAAATCTTATTTACACAATGTTTTATAGTATGGTGGCTGGTATAGTTGGTGCCTGATAGAAAAAAAAAATACTAAACGTTTTATAAAAAATTCAGTTGGGCTAATAGATAATGCCTAAAAACTTTTATTAATAAGTATTGAGACAAACTAAAGTTGTCATATGACGCTTTAAAAAGAGTAAAGAGAAAACTTTTTACTCAACATATTGAGAGATTTTATTAAAGAATCCAGTTTAATATTGCAATACTTAAAAAGAATCAGAATTAAAAACAAATTATTACAAAAATACGATCTATTTTTTTCTAGTTATTTTAAATAACATTGTGCTTAATTTTATAAACGAAATCACCATTTTTAAAAATCTTATGGGGTGTGTTGTGAGGTTGTGGATTCTCAATAATGCTCTAAATTGCTTAAATTTGGTGTCTTTCAATCATAATTCTATAGGTTTGTAATATTCTCTAATCTCATTGTTAAGACTTTCTAAATGATTACATTTTTATAATTCAACCCCAACAAAACGTAAATGGTTATATTAGTTTGACTTGACAACAATGCGGCAGATGCGTTTATTTATCGTTTGAAATTAAAAAAATAATTCAAAAATTTTAATTTTTTATACTTTGATGATATATTAAAAAAAAAGAAGTTTGTGGGCTCTTAGGATTTTTTGTCTAAGAGTGACAGAAAAAAAGATTTGCAAAATAACTGTTGATTTTGACAACTACGACAAAGTTAATTCTGTAAGTGGAAACTGCTAGGTGCAGAATAGATTTTTAGTTTCATATAAATGTTATCTAAAAGTTTATAGACATATAGGAACTAGCAGGTAAAGATAAACATGGCATTTCTAAAGCAAAAATAAAACAGTTTTCGAAGTTCATTGAAACAAATGCGTAGAGAACACACAAACTGCTTAGAAATACAGAACAGCTTTACTCAGGGCATCATTTACAGAAAAGGACAATGTAAGGGGAATAAGAAAAAAAAGAAACTCAAAACAACGCAGATATGATTTTGCGTATTCAGCGCCACCAACGCACTTTTGAGCGATCTTATCAACTATGTATTACGAATTTCCTCTCTGTGAATATGACTCTGAATTAACGGACAGTTACAAGTGAGCATTTCTCAGCGCTATCTAGTGCCAAGAAAAAGACACTTGCCTGCCGCTTGTAGACAGCGACACAAGCGGGTACAGTTTCCTAACCCTTCCTCGAGTAGCTTATGGGTTGATAAACTAGAAAGAGCGCGTATCGAAAGTGCATTGGGAAAAACTGCACACTTGGAAAAGACACCCAAGCTTACCATGATGTATTAAAAACACATCGAAGAATGCCTAGAACACAATACTTGATATAATGCCGCTAAATAGTTACTCATGGCATTGGTGGAATCATCTACACGATGTGAGGAGAGAAAAAACGTTAACACACGGAGAGCATTTGCAATGCGTGGTTGACAAAATCGCTTGAAACCCCGCTGATGACGCCGGGTAGGCAGAAACATGTCCGCGTACTAGCGGTTTTTCTTTCTCCTCACGTTGTCTTTCCCGTAAATGATCCCACCAATGCCATGAGTAGCTGTATTTAGCAGCACTAGGTATTCTTCAAAGTACATTGTAATAATTTGCTTTCAGGTTGGCTATTACGATCATAGGGCGATTTATTAAAAAAACCTAATTACATTCTACCATCATTAGAATTGCAGAGTAAGCATAAAAAATATGAAGTTCCATAAGTCTATTATTTAAATGCTTGTACTCCATACATAATGAGTTGAACACATTACTCCTTTGATCCAGAATTAAAACAAAAGTTGTAACTTTCACTACCAACAGAGTAACAGTTTGTCCCAGATTTAACAGCAACTCATTTTTAAAGCTAGGTGTAATTAGAAAAAATATTTAGTAGTGAAAGCGTTAATGTGATGGCTAGTTACACCAAAGGTGTAAAGGAATATATCCAATTATTAACATTATTAACGCATACCAAATAGCAATATTTAAATGAAATGTGTTTTATTTTCCCTCAAGATCAATACATTTATTTAGTCGACGCTCAAGTTTTTTTATGCCTTCGCACTACTAATTTTCCTCGAGCTTCTCAAAGTAGTGGTTCACAGCAGCTATCAGCTCATCATCCGAAGAAAATCTCATACAGCGAGGTGTTTCATAAGCGTGGTCCGACGGAGCTAAATCCAGTGAATAAGGGAGATGTTCCAGCTCTTTGAGCTTTAATTTGGCCAATTTTGCTTCGACAGTTCTGCTCTTGTGAACTGGCGCATTGCTTTGATGGAAAAGGATTTTTTTGCTTTCTTCCGGGTCTTTTTTCGACGATAGCTGCCTTCAATTGATCTAAAAGTTTAAAATAGTATTGTCCAGTAATAGTCTATCCCTTTGGAAGGTAATCGATAAGCAAGATTTCCTTCGCATCCCAGAAAACGGAAGCCATTACCTTTTCTGCCGATAGACTGTTTTGATTGCTGTTTACTTTCCAGTGTATAGCGGTGGATCCACGTTTCATCGCAAGTCATCAATTAGCGCCAAAAGTCTGTTGGATTTTGCCGAAACCGCTCCAAAATGGCTATAGATCATACCACACGTTTGAATTTTCGCGGTGGTGTGAACAAACGCGCCAGCCATCTTGCACACCGCTTAGACATGTCTAATTTAACATTTAAAATGTACGTCATTCGTTTTCTGGAGATGCTTGTAGCCTTAGCAATATATTCCAATGTTGATCAGCGATCAGCTTCCACAAATTTCAAAAATTTTTGCACACTTTCTGCAAAAGTGGCTGTTTTTGAGCGTCCAGAACGGGGATGTTCTTTTATGCTCGAACGACCTTTTCTAAATTCATTCACCCATTTGGAAACAGTCTCAAAAGAAGGAATATTCTCGCCTAATACATTTACCATATCAGCATGAGTTTCTTTGGACGAAAAATACTTTTTCATTGCGCGAATATCAATGTTGTCCATCTTCAAAAAGCGCCAAAAGTGCTCTACTTTGAACGAGTGTATACAACAAACTACTTGACAGATCGACATGAAGTTCAACACATATGTTATTGAAACATCAAGCTATATAATGGCGTCAAAGATTGCTTTCACACAGCGCTATCTTATAGTTAGTTATCGAATTTTTCAGCTTACCCTCATATATAATAGCTGTTATATATTGATAAGATTAACAATCAGCTCCGATCTTCCCTACCTAAGAATTGGATATAGCGCTACGTAGGTAAGATCTTTTTTCACTTGGGCCAACTTAAATAATGTAAACACTTACCTTGTTTGCTGTAAGGTTCTTTACCTTTATTAGATTTATTTTTCGCTATCTACGTACCACGCGTGACACCGTTTGAAAGGAAATTAGAAAGTGTATTAATACATGGCATATTTCGTAATGTTTAATTTATACGTAGGGCTTGAAGCTGTGAGCATTTACCGAAGTTAGTTTTCTTATTTACTGTACAAATTGTATGTGTTTATCAATTAGAGAATTGTGTTCATTTTAGGAATGGATTTTGTATTTCTGAAAAAGTGTACTTTTCTGTATTCTTAAAATTTATTTTGTTGTCTGTCTCTTTTAGTTTTCATTTGTACATCACTACTTATAAAGTGATATTGTAATTGAAATCATACCTACAGTTGGAATATAAACCACACATACTTTGTACAGAATGTATACTATTTTAAAGAAATGTTGCCAAGTATTTGGCCTTCTATCGATGTTGCACCAGGTGCGGCATTATGTACTGCTTTATTTTCATGGGGTAATTTGTTTCATAATGGACCCACTTCCTGTTAAAATACTATCATTTCAATTATTAGTAGATACATAAATAGCATGTGAACGAAATATACTACATTCAAAAGTTTACGTGATGTACAAGTTCAAATTATGTAAACTTTTTATGCAAATAAAATTTCTAGTTTCCGTTAGAGCAATTTTAATTTTGAAGTACTTTTTACATATACTCATTAACATGGAAAAGAAATACTTTGGTATGCTGTTGTAGATATTTGTCTATCATCGGTTTTGTTTCTTAGAACAATACTTTTGTTATCTAGAATCGGAAAACAACGTGATAAAATGTAACATGGTTTGAAAAATTCACTAAGACAATATTGCGTAGTATAGATTTAGGTAATTATCACTTCTGAAAGTTAATATAATTAATATACTTATACACTTAAATTAATACTTAGAAATAAAATTCATATCAAAATTGATTTGTTTTGTATATTATTTCAATAACTGCACGGCAAGATAAAGAAAAAAATGACTGATTTTAGTAAGAAATTGTTGGATCTTCGAAATCGGAGAAAGTATGCTATGACAGAAAACACGTTTTGGTTTCCTAAAATATGTAAAAACAGTGTTTTTCATCATGATGACCATGATATGTTTTTATAAGATTATTTATGTTATCTTAATTCGGCTTATTCTATACCCATTTACAGTATAATTACAACTGGCTTGTAACATTGACATGTTATTGTAAATACTCTTACATTTCATATTCTTGATTTATCAGATCAATTGTATCAAATTGAAATAATCTCGCTACCTCAATTCCACTAACAAGATTGATATCACCCAATTCAGCGGAAGTTTTTATATTGCTTATGTGATTAACTTCATAAGATAAGCGTTATAAAACATATGTACGTATATAGCGAAAAGTAACGGATCGCGTACACACAATGAAATCGCTTTGTCTCCTTTGCTCATTTTCAAGCCGTCTCTGTGTAACTGTATACAGTATACCGGTAGAATTTCAGAATGCCAAGGTTACCAAGACAAGTCTTTTTATTAAGGTTGGATCTCTATCTTTAACTATGCAATGCACAGAAACGAAAGTGAATGTTGTAGATAAAAAAGCAAATGTAATTATATAAGGTAAAAATACGTCCTTGGAAAATTTAATACTTTACTGTTTGCAAGGAAATTACTTGTGATTAGTAGTAGTGTTTGGTTTCAATTTTAAAACTTGTACTAATGAGAGAATGTGTTACTAAAGTATAGCTACGAATAAGGGACAAATATTGCTTCTACACTAACAGGTATTAAAAGGAAAGGCAAACGAACTGACTTTTGTTAACTCCATCATTAAAAATTGTAATTACATCCTCACTAAAAAGCTGTCATATATTTTTTTAAGGAATAATTTAATTCAGTTATAGTTTTGGAATTAGTTACATTTAGTTATTAAGCTTCAATTTTAAATTTCGGTTACACCATGAGCTTAAACTTTGTTTAAGACTGCAAAAGTAAATAGTATCGCTGCGTTATATTTAAACTAACACTTAAGTCAAAAATATCGATTTAGTTGCCCATTAACATTTACCTAAAGATGATGCAAATGCATGGGTAGCAAACGAGTGCCAACTAATCAAAATGCATTGTCTTGAATGATGTCACAATAAACCTATATCTATTGCAACTGTTATTTCTGTTCAACTCATTTAATATATTTTTTTTAAAGTTAATTAAGTAATGAAAAGACCTAAACATAAGTTTATATTTCAGTAATTACAAAATATTTTGTTGAATTTAAAATTTATCGATCTTCATTTGATTAGTTTAGTGTGGTACTGCTAAAGTGAAATATGTAAGTAGAGAATATGTTTTCAGTATATACACGAGTCAATTGTAATTTGCTAATTATTTATTAGTTTTCAAGTCGGAGTTTTGTAAAAGATAAAAAATTATAAGTAATCGTCCATTCTTATCATATTAAAAATTAGATCTGGAGAAGCACCCATGATATTTGTTCATTTGACAACGTTAGTCTTTGACAGAATTCTTAGCAAAATATTTCGTTTGAATAATCAAAAGTATTTATCAATTTGAATATTTGGAGAAACGGAAGAAAATATTTCTCAATTAGAAATTAAAATTTAATTTTAAATTTAACATTATTTTCCAAACATTGCTTTGACTGTATTTCACTTGTTTTGTTTTTGTTGAATGGCCCTTTTTTAATTTAATACTAGTAGTTTAAAGTTGCACATATTATTATGAATAATTTTATATTTCCAGTATGTAATTTTTCAAACCTGGGCTGAATACACACATTAATCGTAATTAATTAAAGGACATACTTGTACTAGAAAAAAGAAATAGATTAAGTTGGCAAATTTGTTTTTTATTTAAAGAAGGGCGTTAAATGTAACCGTAGCACATCCGTGATGATTATTTTCATGAAAAATAGATAAGTGAATTCTTTTACCATTTTAAAATGATGAAGCGTTTGTCCTGAAACAAGATTTCAGTTGTCAATTTTCTACCGGTAGGAAAATGTTCAGAACGTTTGTTCGATGGTGCTTCTATTTCTAATTTCACAATTATGTGTGTCTGTAAGTGTTGAACATTTACCATTATTTTGAAAAATTAAAGTTAAAAGTTTGTATAAGTATAACGAAAATAAAGTTAATCACGGATTTCAAGAAAGCCTTTTTACGCACCTCCTCCTAACACTACTAAATATATTTTCCAGTTTGAGACTATTTCTGATTTCATTAATGTTTTTTATAATTATATCTTTCAGACTTATCTTACACTGGAACTTGATATATTAAATTTTGTCAAAGATGCTGTGAAAAGGAGATTCTTGCTCGCTGTTCAAACTAATTAAACGATTACCAAACACTTCTCGTATTATATTTATTATTTGACTCACTGTATGAGTTCCTCTTGTTCAAGGTAACTCAAAGCTAGTTCATCATCCGAAGCTAATTAAGGACAGTTAAGAGTATCTCTTATCGATATTTTTCTGCATCGAAAGTACTATTAAAAAATTGTACCAACACTCTTTCTTTTGCCTCTAGCGCACCAAACACTAACATTCGTTTGTTAAGAAGCTTTTGTCTAGGAGTTTATCATTAAACTTATTCGAAAACCATATAAAATATTATTCGTCGCGGATAATTTATATTGAGAATTTCTTTCAAATAAGAACATATCGCATGGAAATAATTGCAAATCTCTATGATGACAATCCAGTTTGTTGAACCAGAGATCTTAACAATTGAAGTTTTTGGGACATCAGTCCTTATTTGTCTAACATTATCCTTTACTTCTTTTGTCCGAAGTTTTGGTCATCTACTACCCTCATCATATCCCATACTATCGGTTTATTGACAAACTGAAATAATTTTGTTGAGAGTATTCTGAAAAGTGTTATAATTAAAAATTAAGTTGGGGAATTCATCTGGAACTTCTTCAAAGGAATTTTGAATGGAGTACTTCCACTGTCTACCTAGCTTTTTGATTATATCGATTCAACCGCAACTGCTTTGTGTACGTTATTAAAAGATATACAATAATAGTTTTGATATCAGATTCTGACAATCATTGATAGACAACATATGACATTTAAAATTCACAACATATAATGTTTAAAAATCAACATATCGTGCTAAAATTGATATAATAAGGATATTAAGACAATTATAGAATAAGAAATATGTAAATTATGCTTTCTGCAAAGAAGAAATTGTTTATTTAGAACATCATGGGAGAAAATTTTACAAACACAGATAAACCACGGAAATATTCATTCGAAAGAACAATTCTATATTTCAAAATTAGGTCATTTTGAGTTATTTAATATATTTAAAGAATATAATTACCTAACAATATTGTATTTTGCTTATTTCAAACAAACTATAAATCTCTTGTTACTAGCTTATGTATTTATAAAAATACCAACTAACATTTAAAAACATGTCTCTTGAAAGTTTACATTTTTTGAGATTTGTCAGCGATCTTTCAAATTAGCGATTATATCAGATTTTATTCCTGACGCTGATATATAAAAGATCAATACTTTATAAAAAAGCTCTTTAGACAAATAAAATTTCTTAAAATATGTAAGCGTGAATAATAAAGGAAATCGAATTAAACAACAAGATAAAGAAGCTATTGAAGCAATAACAAAAAAAAATTAAAAAATATGTTAACAGGCTGACACTAGGTAAAAGTTCAACTCAATACGTAAATAATATTACAAACAAGAAACACTTCCACTAGAAAATCTTAATCCGAAGGGATCTATTTGGACTATTATGGCATTAACTTTATAAATTTCAAACGTAACTTGAACACAATCCGAATTTTGACAAGAAGCGAGATGGTACCACCAAAGTTGGAGCTTTAGAATCTACGGGACGAAATATTTCAAGCAGAAAAGTATATACTACCCTACCAAGTGCAGAACCGACACGCTTAAAACAAATACGATTTCTAGAAGTCTAGTATCAACGCAGATAAGATGTTGACTAACATATACCATTTAGACAACCTTTCAGTGTTACTATTTGTCAAAAGAGCTTCCCACTAATCAATTGACAACACCATCATCAAAGAAAAAAAATTAAATTAAAAATGGTTTCCATTTCTGTCAAATTCTTTTTATTTTGAATTTGCGACCTGTTTCATGAGCATTTTTAAGCCAAGAATATTTTAAACATATTTTGGTTTGAAGATGTGAATTTAATTCACAAAATTGTTTGCAAGAGTAAAATGAATTTGTGGGAAGCGTAAATCACTTTTATTTAGTTTTATTAGTTTCTTTAGGTAATGTAGATTTTAGTAAAAAAATAAGAGTTAAATCAAAGTAAAACCAATTATTACTGAAGAATTGGATCAGTGAATGGAAACTGTTTGAAAATATCTGAAGTTTACAAAAAAGGCCCATAAATTATCATTGGTAATAAAATATGCCTTTAAACATTATTGCAATCGATATCTGTATTTATATTACTTTTACTATTTGATCTCAACGAAGCATATGAACAAAAAATCATTTAGTGTGCAGCAGCATTGACCGTTACATTAGATAGGATACGAGCCATGAAATATAGGAATATTTTATACACTCTGAGCGTACAGTATTTCATCCATTTTTTTCATCTTGTAGTGTGGTAACAGTCGTTTTGTTTACGACGGTGTTCCCTGAAGCAGATCGTATGTTATTTAATACAAATCGACGCATTTAAATAAAACCAGCGACCTTGTAATTTTTTACTGCAAAAAGTTACACCTAGTATTAATGCTGCGGCGATGTCACCAAAAGTGTCATGACATTAAAAATTGAACTTTTGAAATTTCGGCATTGTTTTTTTATCGAAAGCGCGTGTGTGTATAAATGATGGAAACATTAATCATTTATGCCTATTTGAAATAGCAAAGATGAACAATCTTTGAGTTTATTGTTTTAGAGTTGTTTGTACATATATTATGTCTCAATGATATTGTTATCTATATGATGATCGTGCTATTGTTTGCCTATTAAAACGACAAGTACAGTATACAAGATAAATAAAAATAGTAGATGAGATCGGTGAATTTATTATAACCAATTTTCTCTATTTTCTCCTACTCCCCGGAGACGTCGATACATTCGTATGAAATTGGTGAATTTTCCGTAGTTTTCTGATTTTCCTTACGTGACTTGCTCCAACGGTCTTCGTGGTCTAGTATTTATGGTCTTTGCCCGAAAAAACTAGAGATGTAGGTTCAAATTCTACCGGGAAACAAAGTTTTCCATTAAATTTTAACGTTGGAAATTATAAGAAAAAGTCTTATATTAATTTAATTAATTGAAACGATTTCAATATTTATAAAAAATAAATATATACATCTATATAAGAAAGTTATCTATGCCATTCATAGCTGGTATATAATCACCGGTTTATTTGATACGTTCTGTCTCTAATATACAGTGAACTAGTAATCAGCATTTTGTCATGATATTACTAGATACTTGCAAATCCAATGAAGGTTATTTGTTGCTCATTAATATTATATATCATTTGTCTATCGCGAAACAGTGATTAGATCACTGTCTTGCAGTATTATTGCTACTTGGAATAGAATGAAGGTTGTCTATCATTGCTAAGTTACTGATTACTGCCTTTTCTGATTTAACTTCACCGGCGGGTGAACAGTGATTCTCTCATCACGGTGAAAATATTAGCGGATGTGAAATATGGCCTACTGTTAGTTGCGATAATTTTCTACTTATATGATGGGAGGTTATAGAAAATATTTATCTACAGAAATGTTGTCATTTGTATTTAAAATTAGATTTAGTATTTCCAACGACAATTTTGAGTCGTATGCATTAATTAATTACTTATGCGGGGACTTCTGCGAAAACGGAAATTCAAGCCGGTTTTATGCGTAAATTTTGATAGTGCTTGAAGAAATGAAAGAATATATATATATATATATATATATATATATATATATATATATTGTAAATAATTATACTATGCATTACTTCTAATTAAGCATCTTTATTGAAGTATGCAAATGTGATTGCAATGAATATTTATGTTTGTTAATCAAATGCGATCGGGCTCAATGTTTGGAATGAACGGATTTATCGAAGTGTGAACCCAAAAATTCTTAGATTTCAGTTTGTTTAATATATTTGGATTGAATGGAGCAACGTTTTTTTGAACTGTGGGAAAATAGATGATCTTGAATTTGGTTTGAAGATGGAAGATATACCAGTCCATCCAAAAAATTATAATTCTGGTTTTGTTAGTTGTTAGAATATATTTATTGTCAATCGAATATGGCAACGCAGGAATGGTATAAATAATCGGTTTATTCAAATGAATGCAAGTAATGTTCGTTGCTAAGTAAATACATTAGTTACTTTACCTACCTTCGTTATACCTTTTCGGCAGTCCACATATTATACGACGGCAATTGCATTACCGATTCTCCCAAAGCATAATTTATTACGGTTCATAATTAGAAGAAATTAAAATAGTTTATTATTGGCATAAATCGCATAATCGAAAATTCGTTTTCTAATTACACTTCAAACAGGCATGCACTAAATGCGCTTCATTCAAAACATTGTAGCAATGTTTCTGGCATCACATTAAACATTGTTTCTTATGTTACTTACGAAATGTTTTGAGCAGTCGTACTTAACTTAGATTCTCTTATGATCGTTGCGAACAATAAAATGGCGACTGGCAACTACAGAGTTTGTAATAGCTTTTATAATCATTTCCACTCTTATAATCAAAGATATAATAATAAATAACATGCTGAAATAATTCAGTATTAACATTGATTGTAATTTTTTACTATAGTCATTGATTATTTATTTACCAATAGGAAATTATTACAATTTCGTATACACATATGTAAGACAAGTAGAAAACAACTTTTCTGTTCAATTTTATCAATAATTATTAGAATAAATAAATAAATAGGTAGATTGCTTAGTATTTAGTATGCATAGAATCCATATATTTTGGATCTAGGCCCGGAGAATTTCCCGGCTAACTCAGGAAACACTCTTTGAGTTTAACGTTCCTGAATAGATTGCACTTTGTGAAACTAAACATTGTCATCCATAAATGTGGATCGTTAATTTCATCTAACCCTTCAATATATGGAATAACACGCTTTTGTATTATTTTTAGTCTATGATTTCTTTTACAAAATTGATCCTGTGCTGTAATTCATTGTAGAAGGTGAATGTTTTACTATTTTCACGGTACAGTTTTATTTATAATATTAATTTGAACGTTTTCTAACATACTAGGGACGCTCTGTTACCGCCTCGATTCGTCGGGAGAAAATAAATAAACGAACTATTTCCGGGATTAGATCGTGTCATAGTAAAACCTATAAACAGAAAAGAAGGAAGACCTGCTTAGAAGTTTTAAGGTTGTCTTTAACTGTTAACACGTTAATTTACCGTGATTTCGTCTCTAGTATGATTTATACGATTTCGATTACCTATTCTCTCCCTTGACGGAAGCGAATCGTCGAGATTTCGTTTTTCTCTTATTGTTTTATTTGATTCCTTTTTTTGTGTTCCGTTTTCTTTCTTTTCTTTTTATACTCTTCACTATGACATGGTCTAATGTCGGACGTAGTAAGTTTATAACTGTCTTTGGCCGTGAAAGCCTACATACATACTCATTTCAAAGTAAACAAAATCAGAAATTTTAAAAATTACAAAGTTACAACTATTTTTCTAATTTCGTGATCTTTTTGAATATTTCTTACCGCAATATTGCCACGATGTATGCATGTAGTCGTTCCAGGAATATTGAGAAGATATGTATAATACTGAAGTCAAGAGTACTTTTATGTATTTTTTTTTGACGGTAACTTTTTAAATGATAATTACTGTGACTTTGTAGATGATTGTCATTATCATAATCTAATAATCTAAACTTATAGCATTAAGTAGTATAAATTGGAATTGTGCTTCGTTCACTATCATTCGATTTAAAGCACTTAATATTTAACGGTATTGTGGTGGCAATTATTACGTAAAATGATCTAAACGTGTATAAAAACTATCAATATAAGTTTGTTATTCAAAGGTCCCAGCACGTTGAAGATGAACCGGAATAAATTTTTTCCGCGATATTTACTTTCACTTTTTGAACGTTGAAATGAATGCCACGGCCTTGCTTTTACGCATAACAAGTCTTTTTACTCTACCGTTCATTTTATCAATATCACTACATTTCGTGCCTCGTTCTTTATATAATTTGTTGTATTAAATTTGGTTAAACGGTATAAAAATTACGAATGGCTAAAATTTTATAATTTAGGTAACGCACCATTATACATTTTTTATTGTAAATGTTATATTTTGTGTGCATTGTTTATTCAAAAATCTGATTTATTGAGACAAATCAAATTTCTAATTATATATATAAATACAGGATATTTATAAGAAAGTCATTTAAAATTACATTAAAACACTTGAATAAAGTTTGATAACTTAACAGTTTTTCTATGCTTTAAACACGAGAGATTATATCATCTTATCTGTAAGTAACAGGGATACCGATTCTTAATTGAAACACAGACTGGTGCGTAATTTTTATTTTTGGACAGTCAATAATTATGGTTAATGTTCATTCCTTCTTTCATCGACATTACCTCTTTATATCTTGGCTACTTGTAATATTACTAAGTTCTCAAGTACCTTTACTAGTAGATGAAAATTTCATTTTACCAGAATGATTTTTTATTGACAAAGTAACATTTTGCACTAATGGACTTTCTTTTACTTAATATTACCGCCATGGAAACTTTAAAAATCCTACTTATGTAATCCATAAGAGAAGTTAATGTTCTAAAAAATTAATGTATCCTGCGTACTTTCTCGTGATCGAATTGTTGATTGATATTTTATTAAGGAGAATTTGAACCAGCATGTGCGTATGAACATTTTAGAAATATTCTCAAATCAGAAATACAACCTCATACGTAATATAGCTGTAGAGTAAATGCCTACAGACTATCGTGCAGCTCTAGTAAGGTAATTGGAAGTTATTGTAATTTCAACGTTAACAATCACGTGTTGTTTTTAGTTGTAGTTATCGCAAACCTAAGATAAAGGAAAACATAACTTCGAAATTGCTTATTCGTGCCATCGGTGTGTCATAACTTAAAATTTATTGTGCTGATTTGCCTCTTGCTTATAAAAAAGATGAAGCATTAAATCATGAAAAATAAATAAAAAAGCCAAATTCTAACCTTATTTACCTTAATTGTAACTTGCTTTTGGCATGAAAGTTAGGTATAAGTGCTTATATGTTAGCTGCCATAGTTACGTTGCTACATTCAATTACTTAAAGTTGGCATAATTGATAACGATGATTTTTGATGTTATTTTTCGATATTTAACCCGATAAATATTTAGTGTCACGAACTTTTCTGGGCACGGGCAGTGATCATAAACTAACGTTAATGTTAGCTTAAGACGTGTGGTAATTCCCTAGAGGAAAATGGATAGATAGGCTTGATCAAGTTCATTATCCTGCTAACTTACGTTGTTGCGCGGAAAAGACTGCCATAGGGATAGTTACTACACAATTACACACAACTTTTTGTAAGCGTTGTTATTATAATGAGATACCTTTTACGCACATGGTAGTAATAAAAAAGCTGTGTGTGTTTGGATTAATCAAAGTGCAATAAAAGCATTACTTATAGAAGTGTAAAAACGACAGGCGCAATTCTGTGCGATTTTCATGCAAGTTGTAATAAAATTAAGCGATAGTGGTAACATTTTTATTTATATTATAAGCAGCTCTATATCTAGAAAATAAGAAAGGAAACGTAAATGTTTTTATTCAGTTATTCATAAAATATATTACATGCCGCATGTTATTAATATAATATTTACAAGATTGCAAGAGAAAACATGAATGCAAACCAAAATAAACACTCATTGCGAGTTTCTATCTTGCGCAACAAATAATAAGTTTAACTGAAATTGTAATAATTTCTTTTTGGTGTAAGCTGTGTGATTTGTAAACAGTATTTTGAAACAAAAAGTTTACGAGCTTGTCTTGTTGACGTGTGAAACTTAGTAAGAATGAGTATAACTAACGTTGTTAACGAAAATAGTCAGCCGTCATTCAATCGTAAGTTTTGTGATGAATTCATAAAAGAAGATGATAAGTATGTGAAGGTTGACGGAAGTTATGTAGAGTAATTATTTTGGTTTGCCAAATCGTTGGCGCGCCAGGTCCGGACTCGGTCACACGTACGACCGCTCACGAAAGTTACTTCGTTGAACCAATCTGTCTCCGTTTCTCTGCTGTCTATGTACGTATGGTACATCGCACTACGCGTTATAATGTATACCTTCTTATATGGAAAAACATTTTAACAGTTTATCTGTATATATTTCATAAAGAATAGTAATATGTATGTAATTGTAAAATAGTGCTGGCCAAATGTTTCGGCTTGACAAAATCTAATTAAGCTGGAGAATGCGAGATTCATTTTTTATGTGTCAAGATGTTCAATTATTTTTTCTTTGTTAAAAACTTAACTGTGGAAGATGTTATACATAATTTGTTTCGCAAAATAATTTGTTTATTGGTTTTAACGGAATATTAAACGTATGTCGCAAACATGAAAACTTACCTTCTTTATAGTTATGGGTGAGTTCATGTTGAAACTGTTGCTTATCGAACAAGTTGAGGGGCAAAGCACAAGTAATAAACATTAAAAGTAAATCTATGCTACTTCCATTCATTCGTGTGAGTTATATTACGTACATGTTTCTGATAATCGCTATTGTACCAACACAGGGGTTTCGCAAATATTACACCATATTTTATAACCATCGAACTTCACATCAGGATATTCGGTTATAAAGTTGTTTATTTGGTCGCTTCATTCCCTTACGTGTGTTCGACATGCTTAATGAATTATTACTACGTGTAATACGACGTATGATTTCTATCATTGTCAAGCAGAGATTGCGCGAAGGTCGAATTATGCGGAGAACGCGGTAGGTTTCCATATCGGCCTGAGTGGGGAACGGGTGAGCCGAAGATTTGGCTAACTTTACATATCACTATTCTTCATGAAATATATATAGATAAATTGTTAAAATATTCTTCCATATAGTGAAGTACAAATACATTATAACAGGTAATACGATGTACCATACGTGCATACATAACAGGGAGGGGAGACAGATTGGTTCAATTAATTCGGTCAATATTGGTATCAGTCATGTGCGCGAGCGAGTCTGGATCTGGTGTGCCGAAGATTTGACTAATCCTAGTAATTATGTATTAAAGTTCTGCACGCTAGATCCATATCTGATCATCCTATACCTAATCCGCAAAAGCGGGCGTACATCCATCAAGTATGACTGCCCGACTCTGAAAACCTCAAATACAGATTACCAAATATGCGTAGACCGCATTGAATACAATTCAAAATTGAGTTACTGTTCTAAACTCAAGTGGTACTCTGGCTTTAATGGGAATTAATAAATGTGAAAAAACTGAAGAATTTGTAACATTTAAAATATAAAGTTGCTGATGCTATTTCTGAAGAGAAAATGTGGCAAATTTAATACAATTTTTCTAAAGTTGTAAAAAATATAGGCTCAAATTGGACATATACAAAATAAAAAAGCTCTAAAAACGTTTCCTTTTCATAATTAAAATATAGCATTTACAATAAAATCTTGAATTGTATCTTGAAATTACATTTTGGATACGAATGCATTACAAAAATACACTACATACAATTAGCAACATACGTTTTTAAAAGACAGTACATAAAAAGATCTGAAATTATCCTATACGTGATAATTTAGTAGGGCTTTTAATTTTGTTATGTACACGTTCCAATCTGATAATTTCTTTTGAAATCAGAAATTATTTTGATTATTGCCATTCAATATCAAACCAATTAGTAAATTACTGTGAACAACAAGGTATGTATTTATCAGAATTGGAAATTTAATTTTTTATGAATTGTTAAATGAAGAGGCGCATGTTTCCTAAGATTGCTAACGATTAGTAATGCTTCTACGTACACTACAGTGTTGTTATTCTTTTAAATTTAAATATTAAAACACAACATTAAAGCATATTTCGAATACAATTTCGATTTTCACGCAGTAATACGTCACAATTAATCAAGATGTTTTATATTAATGCGTAAATGAATACGAAAAAGGTGCTTTTTTTCAAATTAATTCCTTCCTAACGAAATCGAATTTGTTGTACCTGTCTGTATTGAAAAATTCAAGAAACAAGCGGATTCTTTTAATAAAGAATAACGTTTTTTCCAGAAATACATATTTAAAGTTTTTGTTTTCTTTTTGTAACTTCATTCGTGAACATCTCTATATGAACAAAATAAGTTAAAATCGAAAATGAGAATATTTGGTCTGGGGTAGTTTTATTTTATTCTCCGGAATAAATCGCAATAATACATAGATTTACAGTATTGCGCACCATTTGTATTATTGGTCCCTAATGTATTTTTTATGTGTTATTTCAGGAATTTTCGGATACATTAACTACCTGACGCCGAAAAGTCGAAAGGAGATTCTAGAATTGCTGGTTAACGGGTTGAAGCGGCTGGAATATCGTGGATATGATTCGGCAGGTTTGTAGTGGCTGTTATTTGTGTAAAAAAAATATATTAACTTATAGCAGTGTGGTGCATAAGAGAAACCAATTTAGTTGAGGTCATTTCCATCAACCACACCAAAGGAATTTACAAGAGAGTTGTTTGTCGTTTTTGCTTTTTTTCCAGTGAAAGAAAGATATTTAACCTTGACGGCTATATACTTACGCGTTTTTGCATTAATACATGTACTTGTATGCGACTTAAATTCCTATGTTATAAATTGTATCCAGCTGTCATCCTTTTCTGTTATCTACAAGAAAATTATTTATTTGCCTCTAGGATACGCATTTAATCTTTATATATGAAATTTCGTTCCTACAAGTTACGATAATAACGCTGTTTGAATTAAACTGCAGATGTTTTATTGCTAAATTTATGATAATGAGATCATCCTTCTAAGTGTCATACATCAAATTAATCTATTTATCTAACCATCTGAATATAAATAACTACATTATTAAAGATTGTTCGATAAAGTGCGAACAATCACTGTTCTCAGGAACACTTGACAATGGTTATCTTTCCGTTTTTTGCTTTTAACTTTAGAACTCGTTTTTGATAATACAGGCTGCTTCAGAACTTCATATAGCAATTTTCAGTGGATGATACTGCTCGCCAAACGCAACAAGTGTTAGAAAAAGATACTTATATAACAACGCGTTCATTAACTCCTTGCATAAAATTCATATTTTAAAAGTTGTGCATCTGTGGCGTGATCTCTTATCATTCTTACCTATCGCTGTCATAGCTTCTAACCCAGAATATTGGCCTTTAGTGAATATCGATTATATTAGAAGCAGATCACGGTTACCGTGGCTGGCTTTTATGTCTCTATTGTTGTAGGTTTTACTATTTTAATTGTTTATCGTGGTTGGTTGATATTGTTTTAGTACGCTAATGTTCATTTCTGCTGTTATATGATTCTAAGTTGCTGCTCTGCGTATTGTCAGTTAATTTTTATTTCGGGAAATTTATGTTTACTTGATTTACGGTTGAGAAAATAGTGTAATACCACCAGATTGAATTAACAGTAGCTTCGAAATACAAAATATTCTCGATTCTCCATTTGATAGTTATTTGAAATATTTTGTTTACAACGAAAGTGACACGGACGTACAAGAATCGATAACGGAATGAATACTATGTGAACGTATGGGGAAGTAAGAGTAGTTAATAGAATCAGTAAGCATTTCGCACAGAATGGTCTTGTATAGACTGATTAGAGAAATATTCATTGACTGTTGCTTAATATGTAACATTGTCTTCATTAGCAATATAATTTTCCATGTAATTTCTCTACGACATATGGGCGTGTCAAACAATCCGAAAAGTGAAGAGGTGCGTCAATCTCTGATTTAATTTCTCGAAGTTCGCTTAACGCCAGTTGTTGTACTTCGATATTGTGGAGAAGTTCTTGCGTTCGCCCTACCAGAAAGAATTGGAATACGATGCAGAAGTGTTGGCAGCGTATGTCTTCTCTACTGGCGGTTGTACTGGTTGCATCGGTTCATCCGCTCTTTTGTTTTAATGCAGGTTACCCAATGTTAGTGTCTTTAAAATATTGTGATAAACTATTATAATCTTTTAGTTATTCTATAAGTTGTCCAATGTTTGCATTCAGAATGGGTTTGTGTATACCATAGTAGGTATATCATCCACTCAAAATTATTGTAAGAAGTAGTGAAACAACCTGTATACCTTAAATTTTTAAAAGACGTATTCTTGGTAATGGACCACTTAATAATACTTACTAAAAATTTTCATCAAGTACGTTACAGTCAGAAATATACATTCTTAATCTTATCTTTCGCCAAGCTTTCTATTTGTTACATCATGTTCACGTTAACATTTATAATTCACTAATGGTTACGTATGTATATGTATATGGGTAGATCTTGTTAGGTAGTTTTACATGCTTCGACTACTTCCGGACTGTTGCCTCATCACGCCTTTATTATGAAACTAAATCTAATTATAAACAAAATTTAAATTTGAGAATAGATAGTAACGTAAACAATTCTATGCATTACATAAACAATTTAATAAGTAAATAACTACGAATTAGATTTTTGTCAGAGATAATACGAGTCTTTGCAATGTTTTTGAATTTTTTTTTAATTGAAATACTTATCTACTTGGTCAAGATAAAATTGAATATTTTCGTAGATTCTTGATAACACTCAGGAAATAATTTACTGTAATCTCAATGTTAAAAGGGAATCAATTACTAGCATCAAGTTATCCCGATTTCAATAAATCCATCAAAAATCGCTTTAACTTACAGATTAGATTAGTTGGTCAAAGTCAATAGAAAGTTGCAACAATTTGAGCAACATTAAACCATATCGCGCATAAACGGCACAAGATATTATTGCATATCCTGCAATTTTTCTTTATCATTTATTTTTGAATGCTGATAACGTCATAGAAAATTCCGATAACAATGTTATAGTATTTCAAAGTACGTTAAATTTATACCTTGTACATACGTACTTGTATTAATAGGTGAGAGAAATGTCCGCTGGCTACTATACAGTATGCTTCAAAAAAATAGTTCTAAGATAAGAGAGTTAAGTAGTTAAAAGAAGATTAACCAATCTGAAATACGTGACGCATGGCTCGTACTGTTCGTGCTACAAGTAGCAACATCAATAATATAGCTGACAATTACGCAGAACAACATCCATGTAACACTGAGCACATACTAATAATTCGATTTGGTACTGCGAACGTTCGGTCAGTGGCGTGTGCTTCGAAAAGTTGAACCTGTTTAGCAAATGGTATAGTAGGGAAACAGTCAGTCGGTTATCGCTTCCGAGCACAAACCTGTGTTTAATGTATTAGGAATTTTATATGGTTTAGTTTAATAGTGTCTTACGAACGCCGATAAAGCTACCATATGTTTACAAAGGCCAGACAACGCTTTCATGTACCGGAATAAATTTGAATGTAAGAAACACGTGGCTAATGCGCAGCACAAAAACAAAAGAAGCGTTGGGTTGAACAACCAATTTATATTCGATTTACGATTAACACTGATTACGTGTAATGTACCGTTTAATTCATTTTGCTCTTCCTGGAATAAGTACACGAACTGGAAATTTTTCGAAAATTTCCCGAAAAAATATAAAATCAGTGCGTGATATAATTGAAACTAGAAAATAGAAACGCCTAGTCATGCTATTGCAAAGGAGGTGCTAAATCCAATGGAAAGTTTTGAAATTTCAAAACACCAACTCTTAATGTTTATGTTTGATGGTGCTTTTCGTAAGCCTGTCTCTTAAACAACGTTATGATAACTTGTGACATGTTCCATATGAAATCTATGCATTACATTTGGCCGAAAACTATTCAAAGCTGTTATTTAGAGGTAGACGGTTTACTAGCGTATACCAATGTAGAGTTTCTGAAATTTCCGAAACATTCAAACATTTCACAATCAATATTCCGACACCTCAGGTTCTCCATATGCAGCATTTTATTATCTTCAGTAATCCAAAGAATTGAGGCTGGTTTCACAATTGAATTTCAACGAAATAATTGTCATCAAATAAAGTCAAAAGGAATTGCAAAATAGTCAAGTTGAAGCAGATTTACAATTTATTTATAAGTGTCCCAATTGACTAGTTGAAGTACTTAAAAAATTACAAAATTCTTCGTTGTCATCACACTGCACAAATACAGCTACACGCATTCAGCGAAGCAAGATATATTAGTGTTATTGTTAAAGTTGCCTGCTATATTAATGAAAGATTTTACCAGATTAAAACAACTTTTTGGTGATAGTGAGTCCATGGATCCATTAAGTATTTACAAAGATTATTTTAATTATCGTTAGATGTTGAACGATCGTTCTTCGTATATAAAAACACTTATTCCTCACGGCGAACACGCAAATATTTCATCGATCTTATTCACTTTGTGCGTCTGCATTCTGAAAATGCTGCTAGAAAGCGTAAGTGTTTATGGACACGTATTATCTGCTAGGCCCTTTACACGGATTACAGAGAAAACATAGGTTGAGACTTGCAGGCCCGGTATAATGTGCTCAATCAAAGAAGGATGACGTTTCTATTGCTCTAATCTAATCGGTTGAGGGAGGCAACGAATGGATATATGGTGTATTAGGGATGCAAGTTTAAATGAAGTAGCACAGCACAAACCCGTAAGGATCAGTGTGTTTTTATTAACAGAAAGGTATCAAATATATTTAGTTTGTTAAAGACGCAATTATTTATACGTGTGGTAAATTTGCTCTATCAAATACATAAGGGTAACAAGTTAACTTCGATAAAGTGTCGGGTCTATGAACTCAACTTCAGTATAACCGGTAAAGATCAAGATAAACGGTGGGTACCACATGTAATATGTATTATATGGGTCAGATATTTGAGGAATTGGCTATGTGGACAGCTGCATTCGTTACATTTCGCCCTTCCTATATCGTAGAAAGAATAAAAGAACCATGTTGACGTTTGCTTTAATAAGACTGTAGGACTCAACAAGAATAGAAAGTGTGATTATGTAGACATTATCAGTTCAATATCTCACCACATGACGAATATCATCTAGTTCCTGAACTACCGATAGACAGAAAAAGCGGATAGTCAAACTACAATTGAAATTATTGCTTGCTCAATAAATTCTGATTTTGTTCCACCTAGATCACGCGAACTACATTTAGTTTCTCAGTTTGAATTAGAGGACTTGGTGTGGAATTATACATATCCAAATCACTTGGTTGGGACTACAGCAATGAAATCTTTTAACGAAAGGAAACACGAATTATTATTTTTCGCAACCGGCATAACTACTCGACTAACAACAATTCAGTATATTGCAGTGATACTTATAAACTTTTTAAAGCTTTGGGGGTATAATATGGCTTCGGTTCGTGTATATTATTCATAGATATCTCAAAAACTAATTTGAAAACAGTTTTGTTGCATGTTGAAAATTGTTACCCTTGTATTCCACATGAAAGACATTTATGAAACCCTGAAAAGTTTGTTAAATGAGATAAGGTATGATAATTATTCTCGGAATATTGTTGTACTTATTTTGGTATAAAATCAAGTTGCGTCAAATACTGTTACCTTTTATGTTCTGTGGCACTCATGACAGGAAAAACAAATACATTAAGCCAAGCTAGACATTACGAAAGGACTTTATACCAAGAAAGAAACAATGCACTACATCAACCTTTAGTGGAAAAAAAAGGATCGTAGTACCACCTCCAACGTAAAACTGGCGTTCATAGAAACTTTGTTAAGGCATTGAATTCGAAAGGTGATGGTTTTTAATACCCTCGAGAAAGGTTTCCAAAAAATAATAGAAGTAGGAACAAAACAAGATGTTTTTCTTGGGCCTTATATACGAAAAATCGCAAGTGATAGAACATTTGAAATCAAATTAGTAACATGGGAAAAAGCACCGCGGGTGACCATGGCACAAGTTTTTACCAGTTTCTTGGGAAATAAGAAAGCGCAAAATTCCAAAATTTTAGTAACAGTATGATTAAAAAATTTCACGCTATTAGCTGCAATATGTCCCCTATAGTGTACATTCTCCATTCTTACTTACACTTTTGTCCTGAAAGTATGGGCGATGTTAAAGATGAACACGGCGGGCAACAAGACATTTTGGGGGTGGAAAGTGGGCAAATGGAATCCTGTTATGTTAGCAGATTACTGTTAGACGTTAAGGAGGAAGGTCATGGATATTATTTATAAGATACAGTGTAATATTTCGTTACATTTTTAATTGTAAGAGTTTAAAATAATTCTTAACGTATGTTATAAGCAGAAAAAGTTTTCTATCAAAATCCAAACGAAAGTAGAGCTAAGTTGATCATTTTGATGATCTATTTTTTATTAACACAAATGTTTCTGCGTTTTGTATTAAAATCACTATACGTCATTTCATGGTATAATCAAAAGTTAAAATTTGCTGGCTAATGTTATTTCTGGTCGTATTGCATACGTCATCTACATATAGCCGCCCCTTTCGAATCCTATCAGTAGTTGCTTATATAGATCATAGGTGCACGAGATAACGCAACAACATATTTCTTCATTTTGTATATATGATACAGTATTTTATTCGTTCAAAGACTATTGCATTATTACGTTTCGCAATATTTTTCAACTCTTTCGCTCTGCTCTCTTCCTTGTTTTCGATTGAACGACACAAGCAAGAACGCTAAAATGACTTCACAGATAAAAAATTGCGTTTAAGCCAGATAACTGTACAGGGCGTGAATGTGGACTGACTCGAGTGGGATATTCAGCATCTGAGATCTGTTTTATGAACGACTAAACCGTTGGAAATTATTCAACTGAAAACTGTAGAACATTTACGAGATATTTTGTTTTTAAAGCGATTATGTTGTACACGATAGTATTACTAATATATGTACTAGCTACATGTCGTCATTGGTATTCTCTTTGTTAACATTTTTAGCTAAAGTTCTATTACTTATACTTTCATTTCTTTAGGCGTTGCCATTGATGGAGCCGACTCCAAAAATATGGCTCTTATCAAGAAAACTGGAAAAGTTAAGTTACTGGAAGAAGAAATTGCCAACCGTAAGTTTTCAGCTGCATATCAAATATAAACTAAAATAAAATTACGTCTATTTTTCTTCAATAGGTAGCGCCGATTTGGATATGGAGGGTACTATCGATATTCACTGCGGTATTGCTCATACTCGTTGGGCAACCCACGGCGTCCCTAGTGAAATTAACAGCCATCCACAACGTTCTGACTCCGATAATAGCTTTATGGTAGTTCACAATGGAATCGTTACTAATTACAAGGAAGTTAAGACGTTCCTACAAAACAAAGGCTACTCCTTCGAAAGTGATACCGACACCGAAATAATAGCTAAACTCATCTACCATTTCTACAAGCTACATCCTACTTATTCATTCCGCGAGTTGGTCGAGCAAGTCGTGCAGCAATTGGTAAGCTTTTAAATTTATTATAAGTTGGTCGTAATAGATGAATTTTGTATCAGTGAGAACGATTGCGAAGTGGATATTGTCCGTCACAGTCACTGATTACAATTTTTGTTCATTATAATCATGTAAGGTGTGGTTGAAGTTAGACCCAATAACAATCCAATCGGAATGGATATGATGCAATGTAATATTAATATACTCTATAAGATATGAACTACCGCTCTAAGTGTAAGATCACCTTGTCTGCATTGAGATTTAATTAAAAAGAGAACGTTATATTTTTAATGAGGTAAATTATGTGTACGTGCTAGAAATTAGAATACTGAATCGAAGGGGATTATATTATAAAAATACTTATGTTATTGTAGACATACCGCTAAATTATGGTTTCGTCAAGAAAAACTTATAGGATTGGGGTCGGGTAACTTGTGGTGGTCAGACCATGACTTCTTTTTCTTTCTGTTGTAGAAAGCTTTTGCAAAGCTTGGTAGAGTGTTTGTGATCGTTATCGTGCTGAAAGAATTTATTGACAACAAATCATATGGAATTATATACTACTCTGATATTTCTTTATAGTGTCCATTTTTCAATATTCCTTCAATTCTTACTAATTTTCTCATGACCTTCGCAGGAAAATATGCTCACACCGTCATCAAAACCTAACCTCATCTTTGTTTTAGAAGTGGCACGATAGCTTATGGCAATATTTTTCTATTATTAATATTTTTCTATTATTAATATATTTCTATAATTAGTTGTCCTTCGAACGGACATCCGCTGTTTATCACCAAAAACGTTGAATTTGAATTCGTCGATGCGTGATTTTAATTTGTGTATTGGTTAACCCAGTGCGCTCGTCTTTGACAGTCGTTGTTAGTCTAGGCCTCCTCGAACGTGGGCGATTAGAATTTCTTCCCATTGTCTTACATCTCCCAATTGTCGAATGAATAGTCTAAAATTTTTATTTTGTTTGAAGTGTAATATTCCTTTCTATCCTTATTATGAAGAACAACTATTGTGGCGCATTTTTCAATCTTCAGGGCTAATTCTACCCATACTACGTAAAGAACTGACAAGATTTTATAAAATTGTTTGAAAACATTTCTTAGCAGTACATCATGTGGAAGTGCATTTCCAATTGACTAACATGTGATTATTAAATTAAACTTAGATAAGTGGACCCTTTCATTGAAGTTTCTAAGAATTTGTGTGTTTATGTTAAACCAAAAGGTAATAGTGGTGCATTTCCAGTTTTTATATTTTTTAAAACATTTATAGTTCTTATAATTTTAAAAATTTATAATACTATTATATTGATTTATTAACATTCTGTTTTTTTTAATAAGTGGTCTTAAGCTTACGAGCGATAGTGTAGTTTTGGCATAATTGTGGTAAGCGTGTATTGAAGTAAACAAATTACAATAATCTCAATATCAAAATCTATAAGGAATGTTAGGCGCAACATTGGCTGCGCTTTTGAGTAACTTTATTTAAAGGTGTCATGTACACATGTGTAACAAATTCTGATTAATTACATTTTTGTGTGACTTTGTAATGATTTAAGCAGAAGGTGCTACGTTACTAGAATAAATATAATTCCGATTTCTAATATTTAGATTTGGTTAAAAGTGGAATTTTGTTTCTTTTTTTTTGACGAATTAAGTATGGTAAGGTGTATGCAATACACTACGATACAATTCCTCAATATATTAAGCGTAAATACAAAAAAAAATCAACTTTAGAATTTTCATTATTATTCAAAACTTACAATGTTGTAATAAAGCTGTACGAGGCTTATCCAGAAAGTAAATACCGTTTTAGAAAAAACTCAAAAACATTTTGTTCAAAACAAAATTTATTTCTACATGAAAGAACATTTCCTAAATTATTTTTCTATATACTTGCCACAATTGCTCAGACATTTGTCACAGTGGACAACCAATTTTTCTATATCCTCTTCATAGAAAGGTACCGTTAGTGACAATTTGTGATAATTTCATGCAAAACACTTTTTGAAATTTGCGGAAACCTATCACTAAGCATTCTTATTGTGAATCGTCTGTTTACTTGAATTTTCTCATTAACTTTTTCAACCAAACCATTATTGATAACCAAAGGCAACTCACTCCGTGTTTCATCATGAACATTGAATTCCATTATTGAATTGTCTAACCTACTTTCTCACCGTTCCATTTGTCATTACATTTTCACCATAAATCTCTATAAGTTGATATTGAATTTTGGCTGATTTAATATTCCTTGGATTCAAAAACCGTATTACAGAACGCACTTCGTTGTCGGCGGATTCAAAAATTGTTTGAAACATTTTGAATGATCACTAACAAATGTAAACGCAACACAATCCTGTTGTAATGGCATCGGCGAAAAGACTGTGATTCAGTGAGATATGTGTGCATGCGTTTGATATTTCATTTGGCTTAAGTCCTTTTTGTATTAACTATTTTAAAAATAAGTTGATCAAATAAAACAAAGGAGCCAGAAAAATGAGTGCAATTTTTACTTAGCCTGACATCGGCAAGTTAAGTGGAATTCCTAAATAAACCTTTGGGTTAGTTTTAATAACAAAATTATCAATCGATTTCCTTTCTTTGAACATTTGAAATATGTCAACAACTTATTATTATTACAAAGCATACGAGGCATAAATATCTGTGGAAATATGTATTTTTATCAAAATGGCGGCATGCAATTTTTTTTTCAATTTATTCCCGCTATTTATCAGAAGGTTTGGCCTCTGCACTTAAAACACTTTTCAAAGGCACTTACACGTTTCGAAAGAAATTGAGGAAAGTCCATTCCATATGTATTCAAAGAGATGGAGGATTTATGTTGATATATTTCTAACATTAAACAAATCATTTCATAGATAAGTTATTATATTGCTAGTCTTAGACACATTTAAAATTCTTAAAGTAACTTGTTTTATTGAAACTTTTTCCTGCTTTTCGAATTTTTGGAGTTAAAATTAATAGATAAATGAAGCATAAGAAATAATTTTAGCAATAGTTGTAATAAGCTGCTGTTGGAAGATTTTGTTTGCTATGTTTCTTTTGACAGTTGTCCGCATCCCACTATTGAAAGTATGAGAATATTTCAATATACTGTAAAATTGCTATTTTTAGTTTTTAATAAAAACCGTTATGTAAACGTATTCAGCAATAAAGATGATGATTCTTTTATGCTACTCTTGTTTGGCCTTGCCCGAAAAAATACGTATATACTTCTTGGATGTGGTACCTGAAAGGAATGTAAATTTCATCCGGGGTATTGGCAAGCATTTATATCATACATCTTTACAATTATATTATACGAGAATAATCAAAATGAATGTTTTTTTTTTCAGATAATTTGAAATTTGTAGTTGTAAACATTTGTAGAAAATTAAACAATGTGTTATAAAAAAGTTTCGTAAGTAAAATGTATTATCTATTTATTAAATATGGGTAACTGTGTATAAAATCAATTATTAATTATTTGTAAAACGTATTTTGTCTTTTATGCAAAACATGAAATTATGTAATTGTTCACATCTCAAATTACACGGCGTGGCGTGCTAAAGAATGTCAAATAGTTAGTTCAAAAATTAAATTAACTCTACGTTTAAAATAGTGAATCATATCAAATAAGTTAGCAATGGTTGATATATAAGACTACTTGAACGATTAAGAGATTATGAGGGTAATCCCGAAAGTAAGAACTTCTACTTTTTAAAAATATTTTCATTTTCAATAATGATTACATCGTTTCAAAGCTTGAATATTTATCTATTTTTCTAGACAATCGTCATTTTGGTTGCTACATGGGCTGGTGGGTGCCAAGTGGGCGATGATGTTTTATCCGTATTGTCGCAGGCGACGACTTGATGGATGACTTGGGGGCGAATACTGTCGTGGAGAATTCTTACACCCTTGACCAACATTCCTCTTTTCCGGTTCGGAATTCCTTGCCTGCGTTTTTCTAGTATCTTACATTACCTGTCAGCGTTTATTGTGGTACTACAAGCTATAAAGTTAACCAACAACACCCCCTTTCGATCTTAATACATAGTTGCCATGACTTTATCGGCAGGCTGTTGTCGTTGCCGTTTGTAGTCTTTTGTGAACATTATCAGGCACATCTTCATATATTGCAATTTTTCTATCAAAATCCTATGAATAGCGCCTCGGGAAACCTTATGAACCAAAATGCACAGATTATTCCTAGTAATCTGCTTATCTTCACGCATAGCCTTCAACTTACTTGTCGGAAGTTGAACGTCCCCTTCTTCTTCTTTAGTCGCGAATTTCAGTACGATGCAAACTTCCTACGCCATTTGTGGATGTTTTTGATATCCATATATGACAGCCCATAACCCTCTTAATTAGCTATGGATTTTAATTGATTTCACTAACGGTTTTCGCGTTCAAAAACCGAATAACTGCGCGAACTTCGCACTTGGCGGTAACGCTAAGCATGAACTCTGTTACAAATAGCTGCCAAGCTAACAGTATATTAAGACACAGCGAGGTGTGCGCAGTCTCTTTTGTGGAGTGGAGGAAACTGCAAACACAGGAGTATTGCAACTACCACACGAATTACTTTTGCGATTATCCTTGTATATGCCAAACTATATTTAATTTACGTTTACGGTATAAATTTAGTTTATTGTTTAAACATGAATTTAATTAAAATTTAGTTGAGACATGAACCGATTGTTCAATTATATTCGTATAGATAATAAATTAAATTAATTAGCAAAAAGTGTAGGCGTGCACTTAATTCAGCCATACACCTTATTTATCATTTCTCATCCTTTTAATAGTTGTTATTATTAATGTTTATAATTGCCTAATGGGAGAAAATAATGAAGGACTTTGAAAGAATATCGAATGAACGTATAATCTAAGAAAAGTGTTTATTTGAATAATACAACATGTAATACTATTTATATGTAATTGAGAATTTCATTACATTCAATGAATGAATTCCTTTAAGCTGCTTTAATACTTTCTCACTGCTATGCGTCAATATTGACGTTTAGTGTGTAAAACAGTTGAAACAACAGATTTGAATCACTAGGAATAGTAATGAATACGCAAGCGCAAATATTCTCACGAAAAGAATTGTAGTTGATATTTCAGTTTGAATCCGAAAACCAAGTACTTACATTATAATTCTATTGAATAAAATGAGTACTTAGGAATATCACTATACAGAATCAATTGTCCTAATAAGAAACAGTTTAATAGACACATAAAGACGGGCAAAATGTTATTTATTTATAGTTAAATTCAATAAAATCAAAAAAAGGATGTTTAAAAGTTTTGTTTTAAAATGGTTCCAACTACCAGTATACACCTACAGCCTAAAAGTACAATTTTGAGTAATTTATATTATCGAAAACCTATATTTAACATTCTTGAGTGTGTTTGTCTTAGATAGAAACCTTGCGTTGCTTTGTAAAACACTACATTTTCTTTATCTAAACATATATATTAAAAAAAAAAACGTTGAAACTCTCAGCTAAAGTGCGAAGCTATCGCTTTGGTTGGTGGTTTAAAACCTTTCCAATATAAACGAATGTTGTACTGTGTGTAACATAAACGCAATTAATTAATTGTCTGAATGTTTTGGAGTTTATTAAGTACCATCGAAATTTTCAACTACCGTTTCTAAAAGAAAATTTGAATGTTCATGTGCTTCTCGCTGTGTTTCATCATGCGAAATTGATGACACTTCTAATAAGAACATATTCTGGAATCTTTAATAAGATTAATTTTTTTATAAATCTATTGACAATCCTTTTGCTTCTCGAAATACTTCATTTTAAATAGTCTGAAAAAAATAATTTTCTATTTAATCAGTTTAGCGCCAATTTGCGTGACAGCTTATTATCGTCAACTTAATTTTTGAACATATTGGGTTGCTATTGGTGGATCGGTTGTGGTATAGTCTAGTGACGCCCTTAAATAACTAGATCAGTTATGCTTTGTCGATAAATGATATCGATTAGCTGGGGGTCGCTTTCGTGACGTTATTGATGACACTTACACTGAACTGATCTGATTCATGGGGTAAAAAACACTGTTTGAAAAACTGGTGAAAATTCTTTTGGTTATTCAATTCGATTTTGTTATATAACTTGTTCTTTCACCCATGTGTGCTAAGTTTGTTGTAGATCACGCAATAGTGATTTTTAAAGTACATTAACATTTAATTTAATTATAGGAGGGGGCTTTCGCTCTTTGTTTCAAGTCAAAACACTTCCCTGGAGAATGTGTAGCTACTCGCAGAGGCTCTCCACTCTTAGTAGGCATTAAAACTAAGAACCGTTTGTCAACCGATTATGTTCCTATTCTCTACGGAAAAGGTGAGTGAAAAGAAATATATTGTTTATTACAGTTTTATTCATTTTGTTATGAATATACATATGCATACATTTACGTACATATATCATTAGATTATTGAATAATAGTTTTTGAAGGTTTAAGCTCACTGAATGAAGAAATAAAAAGGTGGCAGGTACGTCACTACTTTGCATGAAGGCACGTATAAGTTGAAAATTACTATTTTTTTTGCATGTATATAAAGCTAGTATTTATTCTCTAATAATTTCGCTTGGATGCATTAATCCCACATTGTATATAAATCAATAACCTAAGATTATATAGAGAATAAAATCCTTTGCCAAATGCAGTTTTGCGTTGATAATTACAGTAAACGGTGTTGTCTATAAAGGAATGTTTGCGTAATCTGAAAACATTTAGCTTGGCGACAGGTTTTTTATTTGCTGTACATACATGCTTTCTTCATTTTTACTAACTCTTCCTTTTTGTTAATACCATTAATAATTGTTAATATCACAATAATACAAAGGTACTAATAAGCAACTGCATTTCCATGACCTCCAGCATTCCATTTCTTAATTACCTTTAAAAGTAATTGAGTTCTATATTAATATATTTATAAACAGTTGACCTATAGGCTGATGTATGTATTAAATTATAGCGGACAGCTGGATATTTCTATTAATTAAGCGAAATGTTTACAAGTTTGTACTACAGTACGTGAAATTTAGTTTTGTCATGCTTGTGATACTGCTGTAGAATGGGATGAATTAAGTTCATTTACACTGCTTTACCGGAATATTAAAAATAACACTGAAGTGTTTACTACAGAAACCGGTGCCTTCGTATTTGCTAAAATTTAGAATGTGTCCTAAAAAACACTCAGCTCCGGTCTCATGGCCGATATTAGCGTGTACAATTTCTTTTTTTTTGGCGTAAGTCCTTTTTAGTATTGCCATTTTTCGATTTATAGTTTGTGACTCACGACGATACCGTATGGATTTTGTTGTGGTCATGTTCTTCGGATGTCACTCATCTTGTGTCAGTCGGGTGTCTTAATGGTGGTATTGCTTTGTTATGAAAATATATTTTTATTCGTCGGTCTATGGTTTTGATTACTGTTGTGTCAACACATTCTATTTTTCTCTTTGGTGGCTTATCTTTAACGATAAACAGAATTGATAGTTTTCATATTGCCTTTTTTTAGTATGCTTTTGATATCTGTTACTCACTTTTAAAATTATGGCTGTGATATATATTTCCATGATTTATTTTAATTTAGTTTTGTTGATCTTTTTTTATACCTGTTTTCCACACTCCATAGTAGTCCGACCAGATAGGTTAGTGTGTATATCAGGGACTTCCGCTGTATTACAAGATTTTGGAAAAACTCAACATGGTAATCAAAATAAAGTACAAAACAATAAACTCGTTATATTTCACTGATGGAAATAAGGTAATAATATTACGGGTCCATCGATTCGAATAATGAATGTTCAACTCGTTCCAACTCCAGGTAAAAATCCAGCCCAGCAAATCTCTTGTCCCGATTTCAATAATTTTATTTCAGCTATCTTCGAAACGAATTATTTGAAAATAGAAGATATTCTCAAATTATTTTTCTCAGTTAACAGAAAACGAATTTTTGAAACAAAAGAATGACCAAAACACCGTGCATTGTTTAATAATTGAGGTGCGAGGACGGGAAATAGAAAACATACTTGGAAAATAGCGTGAAAGAAAAAACACTAGTTAAAACAGGTTTCTGAACGCGAATTTCTTGATAGTTATTGGAGCGATGCATCTAATTCGTGAGCATTCACATTAAAAAGTACACTTTTAGCTATGGTTACACAAATCAGTTTGCTCTATCACTATATTCGCAAGGTAACTGAAGGTATATCGGACGTTTTTGACTATATTTTATCAGTTCATCACATTTTATTTCTATGAGAGTTAGTTAATGTAAGGTGTTGGTTGCCGCATCATTCTTTCAATCACAGTAATTATATGTAAGCCTCATCTTGGGCGAGCCAAGTGATACTTTACAGTAGAGGAAGTACAAATTATTAAATAGTATTATACCAGTCGTACATACACAGAAATTCTAAATTCATTTCATAATGCATTTCCTGATCAGCACTGCGATCTCGCTGTATTATAATTCGCATCAAAATAAATTTTGAAACACACAATTGTCTGACCTTACGTAAGCATCAGGTCGCAATAATGAAGAACAAGAATTACAGGGAATAGTTGTATGTGCTCTTGTAGAATAAGATCCTCGATCCAGTTACTCCATTGGCGGACAGTGTCAATTACGTGGAGACAAGTTGTTTCCTATTTCCACAAGACAAATTCGAATGCAGTATTTTGTGTATGGTTAGTAAACTTCTTTAACGCCAATAATCATTTTATTGGAAATGTTGTCAACGGATGAATCGAATTCCTTATATGGTAAACACAATTGCATTAAGTACTACCGAAGTATGCGGTACGCACATTTAAATAGTAATACATATTATTATTAAAAAAATGTTTTGTAAACGTGCTATAATACAAAATTTATACTTAAATCCTTTGCAGACAGCAGAAGCGAACGTCTTGTCGCTCCGTCAATATAGCGTCATATATGTACTTAGTCAGGCCTACTGATCTGTATGAATATACATATGTATATGTATATATTAAAGTGGGTACGATATTTTAAAATCTTATCTTATCGTTTTTCAAAACCTCTCTTTTTACAGTAAGTTAGTTTAGTTTTTGTAATTAATAGAAATATCCGTAACTTTATCAACAATTAACAAAGCATCTCAAAAGTCAGTCTTCCTTGTAAATATTCCATAAATATCCATTAATAGAAAATACATCGAAATTGTATTTTAATATCTATATAAACAATATCTAATTTTTTTGTTTTTTCTTTTTTGTGTTTCCCGAATCCTTCCTCTTGCATGGATGTGTATCCTACAGATGATACCTCTGCAAAACAAGGTATATATTTCCTATTATTAACATTTTATATGTTCACGGTTTTAATGTTGAATATGTTTGGATATCTAGATGGTGATCTGGTCATTCAATAATTTTTGATAATCCATTCATGTTTGAATTAGTTTACTTTGTTAATTATAATCAAGCGTCGTTTGGCTATCCAATCATATTGATTTGGCAACGTGGAAAAGTCTGTTATAAATTTGGGTGCGTCCTATGTTGTTTCTAAATTAATTTTCAGTAACATACCTTTATGTACGTGTTTTGAATTCTTCGTGTTTTCGTTGGGGTCTTTAGTAGATTACGATTTATATATTTGATCGCCTCAAGAATTACTATCACGTTGGGTATGACTAAAGAAATATGTAAGTTTTTGATGTACATTAGTGTATAGAATTTTATGTTTGTATTTGCACAAACTCTTTGTTTTTGCCTTCTTTGTTTTATTTTTTATTGTTTTGTGTGTTATTGTTATTGTTCCTATAAGTATTATGAATACAGTCTGGGCGAAAATGTTTTGCTAGCGATTTTGTTTTTATTACACTAAACTAATATGATTTATTTTTTTCCGTATTTCCTTCGCCGGTGACCTCTTTAGACGCAAATCCCTTAAAAGGTATGTAGTTGCGCAAACACCCAAGTTTTGGCAACTTGACAATTAAATACAGAAAATTGTAATTTGTCGAGTTGTTAACAAAAATAGTTAAGTAATCAATATGCTTATGTAGTAACATTGTCACAAAGTAATTGGAAAATATTTCTGTCTACATTTTAATTGCCTTTTTCTTTCTAGTTATGCGGACCATATATTAATACTGGTACTAAATATCTTTGGTTGCACTTTACTTTCTTCACTTCTTCAACTGTTAACTTTTTCAAGTATTTTGTGACATGCATACGAGTACATATAATATATAAAAAAAATACATTTCTCCCTTTTTTATGTTGTAATACTCCTTTTGGGATGATATAATTTACGATATATGTATATAATTCTCGAAACCGAAATAATTATTTTCCTTTTCTTTTTTATGAACTTTGTCTTCTTCCCCAACCAGTATACGAAGTCCCCGAAGAGAAAGGTATATTTGATTGTCTAAATATTTAATTATAACAATGCAAAGGATAGACTCTGAAGTTTTACAGTGTAAACTTAAATTATTATATAGCAGTCACTATCAGAGTTTATTTTGCATTTAATACGTGTTAGTAGCAAAGTTAGGTATATAGATAATCACATTTTTTATAATTACACATGGTAAGTTAAGAGATATGGTATTACAGTTAACCGGAAGCGCAGAATTATATTAATTTTGTCGGTTCTAAGTATTTAAATCATATATAATCTGTTAGCCAAACCGTTACGTTTGTTATCTCTAAATTAATGAAAGTATAACTATATAAGCCTTATTAGATAAACCGGATAAATTTATTATTACTCAGTTTTTTCTTTAAGTTCAGGACATTTTATGCTCCTGTCGTGTTCTCTGTATTTATCAATTTTGCTATAGTAAGTAACTTAGATACCCTGTATTTCATTTTCAGCACTTCGTAATGTGCATGCTCCGCCCGTTATTTTTCGATTATGTTTTCGTCACTTTGACAACATTTCATCACAAGCATACTTCAAACAACAGTCAGGTTGTGCAATAAGAAATTCCAAGCACTTAAAACGTGCTACCACGTGCGCTTTTATTTACTTCAAACATCACAATAATTGCAACATATAATTTACTTTCAACACTAATACATTCGCCGGGGATTTTTTGAATATCTTATGTTCAATACAATAAGCAAGGAAAAGAATGTTATTTTGAGAAGCTTTTATTTGTTTATAAACTTTGAACTATGAAAATTAAGAAATATTTGTTGAAAAGTTACTATAAGTTAAGAAGATTTGAAATGTCGCGCAACAATAATACTTTTATAAGTGTATTTTAATATATGTGGATTTTGCAATCGAATATCTAAATTATTAAGATTGGCAATATTTAGAACCGATTGGTAACTTGTATCTAAACTCATGGTATCATTTTGTATTTTCGAATCAAATTCTTTATCATGTAAATTTTGATATCAGTTAACTTATTCTAACATTTTACCTATAAATTATGTATATTTCTATATACCTTTCTTACACATGTTCCAGCTTCAAATTACCATTCTCATTCTACCACAGTAACGCGTGTTATCGTCAGTACTCGAACAAAACATAGAAAAACAGAACACTAATGTGTTAAACAAAACAAATCTGTATTCATAATACTCTACACAGCATGTTCCTCATTGCATCATTTTTTGTGCTTGTTAGATCAAAACATTAGACGATCAAGATCTAAACAGCTACAGTTAAGTAACGAGTAGCTGAAGTTCTTGTTTGTTACTTGTTTGATTTACTTTAGTTAGCGAATACATTCTAATCTTAGCATTTGTTTTTTGTATCTCCTCTTCTTATCTATGGTCCAACCAAAAGAATCTGACAAGAGCCATGCAGGTATATATTTTTTCTTTTTTTATAACTTTTTACCGCTTGTTATACGACTTTTGCTTATGCTGTAATTCTACCACTCAAAGTGCACTACTTTTCCTACTACTAACTGGACGGCAAAGTAAGTACAAAGTGTCTGTGTAATATTTGATGACAGTAAGCTTTAAACTACTACCTTTATTAACTTGTTCAAAATAATTTACTTTGCTGAAATGGGGTAACTTAGCGCTTACTCTGAATTAAATTTTAATTAAAATATTGGTGTTAAAAAATCTCTAATTGAATTTAAAAGGTTTTGAATAATATTTAGATGCCATACTTTCTTTAAGCCCATTTAGACAGAAAATATAAATAACGATATAGGCGTTGTACAATACTTAAGACGTAAACAACAGAAAATAAGGTTTCAAGGCTTACTGAGTAAAATAGACGTTTTCTGGTGGTAGTACTTAAGTTGATTTATTTGGGAAATAGGGACTCAAGTTCTATGAAAAATGCATTAGAATTTGCTTCGGGTTAGGAATTCTTCAGTAATATGTGTATACTGCGGTTGACTGTTGCTATTAATTTTCTGGTTTATGTATATGACTTTCCTATGCTCATTGCACATTACCATATACAGAACATAGGCCTCATGGACGTAGCGAAGTTCCTGTTTTACCACGCTCTGAGTCTACCGCTGATATTCAACCTCTTGAAGACAATGAGGTGGAATATTTCTTCGCTTCCGATGCATCGGCAGTTATAGAACACACAAATAGAGTAATTTATTTCGAGGTAAGTTCGTATTTAGTAGTATATGAAGCTATATAAAATTTTGGCGTGATTTTATGTTCCTTATAAAAGTTGCGCATTAAATCGTTTAAGTTCCAGACTGTTGATATTTAATGTTTGTAATATGCATATGTAACTGGTACTCTATTCTATTCTGAAGATTGAAGCACTTCACTTTCACATTGATCTGCAGCAGCGATGATGAATTAACTAACAAAACCAAAATGATACTACTTATACCCCTTTGAAGTTATGGTCGATTGACCGCTGTTATGTTTGATTTAATAAAGGGTTAATGCTGCAATTTAGAGGTCCTAAATGTAAATCCATTAAAATAATAGTTGTTTTTGCAAATTCCTATGGTCTCATAACAGTTGTGGCTCACTTTCTTAATTAACTTTTGTAGCATCGACATTGTGATTTCGTTCAAGCATAGACTTGCCAAACCTGAATTCAAAAGCCAAATACTCTTTGTACCTAACCTTAATTGATCTTTTTGTTTGCCTAATATATACATGCGCTATTCCCTTGGTCTTTAGGGTTTCCTAAATTATTTTTCAGGTTATTATTTGACGAAAAGACAATTTTGTGATCAATTTTAAGAAAGTTTTTTTGAAGACCTTTTATATAACTTGGATAAAACAGTAACTTAATACACTTTTTATTACTATTGTCCATACTTTCTAGTACGTTAAAATTTCTAATTCTTATTCTACTCTTGTGTTTTCTAGAAGTGTTGTAGATTACATCCTCGGAAAATCCGTAAAGATTAGCAATTTTAATGATTATTTGAGCTCTTTTTGATAACTGCATTTTGTTAAAGGAATATAAAGAAAACGATGTACCAAAAAGTTGTCGAAAGTTTATGTTCCTATGAGTAATTAGAATTTTGTACTATGAATCTATTATTATTATTAGTAGGTTTTCTATATACTTCTAATTTCTCCACGAAATTTTAACTGCCAAATCGAATTGCTGCACTGGTAAGTGATGAACATTGTCAAACAACAACCTGGAAAGCAAATTATTGATGTTTAAAACAGAGCCCTAATTTCTCTTCTGTCTTAGAGAAACAATACATTCTAAGTACGGGAATGTGTCTTTTATCAATGTTTAGATCTTTGCGTGCACTTTACATTTTATTACTTAGTTTCTAAAGTTTGAATTTTACAAGCGGTACGAACAACGTTTTTGGTGTTATTATCAGAAGTACTGATCGCGTTTTCCGTAATGCTTCGATAATCTCTTCAACTAGGGGTTTATTAAACTTCAGACGTTATTTAATAGGTTCTCAAATTTCTTCAATTCATATGGAGTATCTATATGAACAAGTTTTAGATTATTTATTGTGATTAATTTTGATATATATTTTTTTCAAGAATATTTATTTTATTCAAATAAAATCCTAAAATATAGATTCTTCATTTGTGAATATAGTAAGATTTTCTAACTGAAATAATTACTTTATTTACTGAACTTGTAGTATTCAATCTTCGAGTTCGTGATTTACTATCCTGAATATGGCAAATGGAATAACTTATCGCTGAAAAATTGGTAGTTAACAATAAACATGTAATATATCCGTCTGTGCAGTTGTTGAAAATTAAACCTGAATTTTCTAATGGCTTACTACTCTGCCCATTATCCAATCTAAATCTCATTTCAAAATACCTGAATAATGTTATGCGATATAATATAGACAAATTACGAAACGAAGAGCTAACCGATATTGATTGTACCATTACAGTGTAATGCCTTAGAACGTAATTACGTAAGTGTACAAAGCACAGCACTGTACAATGTTTTAGCTACTCCCAAGATCGAGGGAAATATTCTTTATTTTGATATTTGGTTAAAGTTTAATCAATTTGTCTCAAAATATTTTAATGTTGTATTTGTCACTGCAGTATTAGTACATTATGCAACGCCTACGTCTTTTAGCTTCCAGACACTTTTCGTACCTCCATATTAATTTTTCATAAGTAGCATGTCCCGATATCAGTTTATTCCACTTCTTATAAATACGAGGGTGGATCTCTATGCTGTACTCTTGACCATTTTATAATAAAACTAGCGACTAAGAAAGTTTTCTTTGTTTGCTTTGTACCTTTCCAACAGACCCTTACAAATTAACACCCAATTTCCTTTTTGATCAATGGTTAACATTCGGGGCACCCATTTTGCACTCATCTTTTTCATATCTAATTCTTTAGTCAGTATGTTGTACACCACATGATATGATAAGCCAGTATCTTCCATAATACCCCTGATGCGTACTCGTCGGTCTTGCAGTACGACTTCACTTTAATGTTTTTGTCTGTTACCGTTATAGGAGGACTACCGGCATGTTGGTTTTCAGAGGATGTTCTTTCGCATTTAAAATCTCGACACCGATATTTGACCATATCATAAGAAACTGCAGACTCACCAATAGTTGCCGTAATGTCTTTATGAATTTTTTGTTGGCACTTTGTCCTTTTTCTGGAGGTATTTTATTGCGGCTCTTTGTTCTACAGGATCCATTTTTATGAACAATCATGACACACAATTCAGGAACTATCCACAGCACAACAACACTTTGAGATACAAACTTGATATTATGTAGACGTGGTCTACAAATGTCAGTTAACTAAATGTGAAGAACATTAATCAAATAACCAATTACAAGTAAGTGAGAGGTGTAGTACACAAATTTAAATAAGCTTCGTTCGTATAATTTAAACGTTGTTAATAATTGACAACCAAGCGATACGTATTTCAGCAATTCTGGATTGTTTCCTAATGGTGATAACTAGAGACCGGATTATATGCAAAGTGCATATATTTTATTTTATTTATTTATTATATTTTGCGTCTATATGTAGGTGTATTACACTAATTAAAGTTAATTAGCGTTAACTAAGTTTAATCAGTGTAAGACATCCACAAATAGACGCAAAATATAATAAATAAATAAAATAAAATATATGCACTTTGCATGTAATCCGGCCTCTAGTGATAACTAACTAGATATACCAAAGTTAAATAGTATTTCAACAAATTACGTAAGCTACATTCTTTCAGCAGGGGGCAATTAAGTTTGACAATTTTTCTATTTGAAAGTTCAGCCGTAATTTTCGGACACACTGTAAAATGCTTTCGACAACTTCATTCGCTTTCTAATCCTACCCTGTACAGTCAACAGTTCTGTAGAATTTTCCAAGTTAAATATCTTCACAGTTATAATAGTCACAGACTCACTCATCCGTCTGTTAGAAATTAAAAACATCCAAATATTTCAAATATAGTTAGATTTAGTACCAGTTGTGTCAAATAAAGCTTGAAATTGAACTAGAGGTTTAAAAATATATTAATATGTAGGTATTCCATTTAAAATAACAAATTTGACAGTTACTTTCGGTATAAGCGTATCAGAGTGTTAAAAAAAGTAGTTTAATGATACATGTCGGCGGTATACTAACCTCTAAGAATTTTCCATTGTTTACATTTTCTTGTATCAATCGATACAGTTCCTCGTCAATATACTTCTTTGTTATTTCACGCGTTTCTGTGCTGAAAAGCACTTCTACAGCAACAGTTTTGCTCAAATAAAACTGTTTTAAATTTTCAAATAGGTTTCCAAAAACTACTTACTTAATTCTGAATTCATTCTATTGAAAAGCGCAGGGTTAGTATAGAGTTGAGTTCCTTGGAATTTTCTTCCGTACTTCTCTTCAGTTTCTTCTATCATTGGCCACCTTTCTTGCATTCTCTCATTTCCTACCTTTCACCTTGAATGTCCCTCTAACCTCTTGGGCCCACCTCTTCCTTGCTCTTCTCTTGTTCTCATTCCCATCTCCCTTGCTTCATACAATTTCCTAACCATTCTCTCTTCCTTTCTGTCGCGTGCTCAAACCATCGTAGTTTCTAATCTTCATTTGCTGGTTCTTCAAATTGAAATAACTTTTTTGCAAGATAATCCTTTAGGAAACATTCTGTATTGAGAGATCTGACCCTGTGCGCCATTTATAGAACCATAAACCTCCTTTATATTTAGAATGACAAATTAAAGAAAATGTTTACCACAATAAGGTGGTCTTCCATCGCGCTGGAAAATAATGCCACTATTGATCTGAACTTACTTTAAAACTGGACCAATTGGATTAATTAGAAGATCCGTGAGTTTTTCTAGATTGAGATTGGTTTGATTAAAAAAGGTTTCAAAATATGATTGCTTACAGTACTTAACCAGACATTCATTTTTTCTGGCGACTACGTGTGAGGTTCGTGAACAATATGACGATTTCAATAACTACGTTTTGATACCTTAAATTAATTTTATAGAAATGGTAATGTTGAAAAAGAATTTAATTTACAAATATAGGTCAATTTTTGTAGTAGTATTTTTATTGTTAAATATTGATTAACAAAAAATTAGTGGGGGAAATAATAACAAATACAGCTAGAGTTAGTGATAATTACATAATTTGTAAAAGCATATTTTCCTCTATACTACTGTGATCAATAGGCTTTCTACTGTTGTTTTTAATTGAATGTATTTTATAACATGAAACTATCTTGTTTTAGGATGATGACGTAGCTGCCGTACAAAACGGTGCCTTGAGCATCCATCGTCTTCGTCGATCTCTAGATGACCCACATGCTCGTGAAATAACCACATTAAAGATGGAATTACAACAAATTATGAAAGGAAATTACAGTCATTTCATGCAGAAAGAAATCTTCGAACAACCTGAATCTGTGGTGAATACAATGCGTGGTCGTGTCAATTTTGAAAATCACGTAAGCCCTCTGTAAATATGATTAAAAAGTAAAATTTACGTTTAAACTATTTATTGCAGACTGTTACTCTGGGTGGTATTAAAGATTACGTTTCAGAAATTAAAAGATGTCGTAGATTGATGCTTATTGGTTGTGGTACTAGTTATCACAGTGCTATTGCCACTAGACAGCTTCTCGAAGAACTGACAGAATTACCGGTCATGGTTGAATTGGCTAGCGACTTCTTGGATCGTACAACACCTGTATTTAGAGATGATGTTTGCTTCTTTATTTCACAATCAGGTGAGCTCAAAAATATATAGGAGTTTTCCTAATATATCATCCTTTTAACGCATATTTAATTTTAACTTGTTTTAGGCGAAACTGCTGATACACTGATGGCTTTACGATACTGCAAGCAAAGAGGCGCTCTTATCGTTGGTATTACCAATACCGTTGGAAGTTCAATTTGCCGCGAGTCGCATTGCGGTGTCCACATTAATGCAGGCCCCGAAATCGGTGTCGCTTCAACCAAAGCCTATACTAGTCAGTTTATTTCTCTAGTAATGTTTGCACTCGTAATGAGCGAGGACAGAATGTCCTTGGCAAATAGAAGACGCGAAATCATCGAAGGTCTTCGCAAGATTGGTGAACAAATTAAGGAAGTGTTAAAATTGGATCCAAAAGTTAAAGAGCTTGCGAAAGATTTGTACCAACAAAAATCACTTCTTATTATGGGTCGTGGATTTAATTTTGCAACTTGTTTGGAAGGTGCCTTGGTAAGTTAACTTGTAGGAATGCGAGTAGAAAATAATTAACATCGTATTGTCGATAATAAAACGAAAATTACTTTCAACCTCAAATACATTTAATGCGTTTGTTTTCAGAAAGTGAAAGAATTAACATATATGCACAGCGAAGGTATAATGGCAGGAGAATTGAAACATGGTCCTTTGGCACTTATTGACGATCAAATGCCCATTATGATGATCGTAATGAGGGATCCTGTATACATCAAGTGTATGAATGCCTTGCAACAGGTTAGTTGCTGTCATTTTCATGCACCAAATTCTTTAGTGATAGCGTTTCACGTCAAGTATTAATAGTATAGGATGATTCAAAAAATTGTCATACTTTCAATTGTCTGAAATATGTAATTAATCAAACGTTTATTTGTATCGTCGCGTAATTTGGACAATTACAGATTAGCGTGTGACGTTGTAGTGTATTGTAAAATCGGAACTAGCTTTCCACATAGGTAGAATTGAATACGTTTGTTCTTTCTTGGTCATCCAAATATTTTTATCGAATTTGGGTCGTACACTTAAATTCAAGGTTATTAAATAATTTCATATTAAGGTTCATATGCAAACGTAAGGTTTAGTCGAATTTATAGCTCTTAAAGAAAGGGTGACTACTTTTGAGAGCTGTTGGTTCAGGGTTCAAACCTCAGGCAAATAGTAGTTTAAATTCAGTTTGGAACAATTCTAATAATTCTTGGCGAAGAGAATATATTTAAAACTTATCTGTTCTGGTACTTGTAAAGCATTGCAAGGAAAATGGACTGGAATTACGTTTTCCTTTTGCGCGTATTCTTTGCCATTATATTTAAACTTGCACAAACCTATCATTCGAAATAGTCTTTCTATATACATATTTAATATCCTTCTACTTATTTAATCTAGCAACAAATACTTCTATATCCGTAAAAGTATGTTTCGTTCTTAATGATAAAAGAAATTCATTTTTTTGCTTTTTCTATGAAACATTAATTTGTAAGCAAATGTTTTGATTAATACAGGTGAGAAGTCGTGACGGTAGACCAATTATCATTTGCGAAGAAGGAGACAACGAAACTGCCAAACTCGCTTGTAAATCACTCCAAGTTCCACACACAGTTGATGCATTACAAGGCATTCTAACAGTTATTCCAATGCAATTACTCAGTTACCACATCGCTATGTTAAGAAACTGTAACGTCGATTGTCCACGAAATTTAGCCAAGAGCGTGACAGTAGAGTAAAGGTATGTATTATACAGAATGGTCGTATACGCTCCTTTGCTCAGTCAAGTACATACGATTCAAATGGCTGTGAAAGACCACTAACAAAAAAATCTTTTGATGCTGTTGACATACGTATGCTATGAGCACTTGTAGCTCGAAATTTTTTTAGAAGTATCTACGGATTAGAACATTCTTACCCAAAGTTTAAAATAAGTTAATGCTGAAATGAAGCAATTTCTTTAGTTTGTTATTTGTCAGTAGTTATCAGAATGCCAATCTTTAAGTAAGCTTATCGGGAGCTGTACTTTGCCATTTTGTAACTTATTTAACACCATTACTTTAAGCAATTTGTATTTAAAATAAATTTTGTACTGGCGATTTTTTTACCTTAGGGAGACTATCCAACTACGCAGGCATTATATCTCATGTAATCCACGTATTTCGTAATGCTTTTGAACTGGGTTGATGGATAAGGTAGATTAAGCCCAAATACCAAGTATATTGTCACTTAGAGATTAACTCCTTTTTATACAACCACGTTTTTTTTTTTTTGTATAAACGACATAAAATATTTTTTCTCTACGTATTTATACATCTTATATACATACTAATTTTTAGGAAACAACCAATTTGATTGATTAGATCTTTCTATATGTATTACTCATTAATCGGAGAGATATGTATCTACCTTTTTTTCATATAGCATCATCCTATCCCCATTTTTCTCTTTCTTTAATTAAAGTAATGAGGTTTTGTGCATTTAGCGTATATGCGAAAGAAGGTAGATATCAATATTATTTACCACCATTTTTATTACTTTTATTGTATTTTATTCTCGCATTATTGTATATTACGACTTTATACATAATTTTTTATTTGTATATCTATTATTTAATCAAAATTCTTTATAAATTGTTACATTTTATAATTTTGTTCCTACAATTTGGTTAATAAATTTTGTTGTGTAAAAAATAACAATTTTATTCCCTATAGTCTCAAGGATGCCAAATCAATAGGGTACAAATTATCCTCTTTTTTATCAAGTTTATTATTGTTAAAGAGTATCTGTTTTGATGGATGTGATCAGTTTAAATAATTCAGTGATTGTCTTAATAATCCCACGGCATTAGTGAGTAGAATATTTGCGAAGTATTGCCAATATACATATTTTAGGTAGAGGGGTGTATATTAACCTGTTAATCGATTATAGGCACAAGATATTTATATGTTATGGCATATATATATGTATATATATGTATATATATATATATATATATATATATCACAGACTAAAGCTAAGAATTGCGTTCGCATATCAAAAGGACTTCTAGGAGTAAGTATTAATTTGAACAAAATAATGCTATCTAAACATTAGGTAGATGAAAATACATGTGTAACATTTGATATGAATCTATATGTATATGTTGATGTTCGCCGTAATGAGATAATATTCTTATTTGAAGAAAATTAGTGTTAGACATCCAGCGATATAATATTGGTATAGCTAAGCAGAGACTGCTGGCGCAGATAAACTACACATACGTTTGAATCTGGCGAAACCTAAAAATACTCAATCTTTGTCACAACACTGGCATTTTTTGCGTTTTTTAAATCATATGTTTCTGTGTGTACGGTGTTCCAGTATTCGCACTGGTTCTGCTATTAACGATGGATTTTACCTCCACTAGTTCCTTGTAATTCTTTTCAGCAGACTGTGAATCGGCGTGAATTTCAGGATCTTTAGGATCAAGGTTTAACACTAGACTTTATTTTATGAAAATCCTCGAAATGATAAAATGATGCCTTTAACCAAGTCCGTCAGTAAGTAAGAACAGTCTCTGGTGCCGGAACACTGTTTATGAAATTTACGTTTGGATAACATTTTCGAATTCCTTCAACCATAAGATAGCCTATGAAGTTTGTACGTAATATGTAAGAAGTTATCAGTGTTATTACACATTTGTTTAAAACGACGGCCAACATAACGCGTGGTTGAGCCTGAAAATTATCGCCGAATTTACAGGACAACATGAATTGTGTTGATTCGCGACAATGTTCGTGTTTATATGCTACTTTCATAATTCAATCTTCAACCGAAAGTTCGCTTCCAATGATTTTCGTTTGATTAGACACCTTAAATGCCTCTTGGCTAGTTAGCGACTTGATAACGACGACAAAGTCAAACTAGTTGTTAATATATAGTAAAGGTATATAATAAGGGAGATTGAAAAAAGTGGAATAGATCAAATTATGAATAAAGAAACATACATTTTAGTATAAACTATGATATAAACATATGTTATAGTTTGTTTATGTTGCATGGAAAAGAATAGTCATATTCTTTTATTCATACTATATGAACGTTATGAGGAATAAATACTAGGATACTATTGATTCAAATGCCACCACAACCAATTACGAATTTTCTTTGAATTTTATATTTTTTCTTTCACAAAAGGATCAATGATCTATTTTTAGGTTTGTTTTTGTGAGCATTTTTAAAAATATGAAAATATAGAAAGTAAAACATTCAATAGGTTAAAGCATTAGATTCTTATATATAAATATAGCTAATATAACAGTAATAATATATAAATCGAAATTGTTGTTGAGGTGTTTGGGAAACATCTACTATTGATGAAAAACCGGAGGCAACAATTTTAAAATGTACTATTTAAATTACCATTCCTTTAATTAACAATGCTACCACTGGCTGTTCTATTCTGTTAAAAACTTATTATAAAATATTTGATTGTTATAAACTATCATACCATTCTCTTATATGACATGTCTGGAAAGTAGTGCATCTTTTTCACTTCTTCTCGAGCCCCACGCAAGCCTTATGTGGCATATTGCTGTAAACAATATGGGAAATTTTATATCAAAATAAGTTACTTTCGTTACGCTGTACTTACGCCAATCTTCAAATTAGACATATCAAATATAAACCAAGGTAATATATAAAATAAAAAAGTCTCAACACAACAATAATAAATACAAGTACAAAAACCAAATAACACAGAGAAACAACGAAGACAGTAATGGTGTCCAGTGGTTACTATTTCCTTCCTAGCCGAGGATGCGTCAATCGAAATAGCCCGATAGCAGTCGGGTATTGTCGCCTATTTGGTACCGTAGCGGCACGTGGTCGCATCTTCCCAACAAAGTGAGTGAGATGAGTTTATAGGCAATCTGTAGGGAACCAATAGCTGGTTAAGAGGCCAATATTTCCTATTGTTGCACGTCTCGGGTTGTCGCTGCTACAATCACTGTATCACTCATTCGCCGTAAGCAGTACTTCGCTGTTGCCCTACTACACCATGGTTTTAACTGTAGTGGGAAAACGTAGTATTGTAGATGCCGTCCCGTCATTGACTTTGCTCAGATTATATCTGTATACGCGATCACCTTTCAAGCTATGCCTGTATAGGTGGCTTATTTTTGTGAGACCACACTTTTCATTTTTAAACAGTTAAAAAGGACGAGTTCAATGAAGCAATGATAAAACAGCACTTGTAAAATTAAGTTAATATAAAATATAAAAATATGATAGGTAAACAAATCGCTGCTGTACTAACATATAGGTAAGTATATAAGTAAGTAAGCTTATCTTGCAATATGAAACAGAGCAAATGATCAGAAAGAGATGTTATGTGGATCGAATCGAATGTATACAATATCGAGCATCGTGAATGATACTTTTATATTTTCGAATTTGAATCGAGTAGCGACTATCGCGTTCCCCTAGCAGATAACCTGCTCAACCGATGAATACTAATCAGGTGAAGATATACTAAGGAGAAAAGAAAAAAATACATTCAGAAAATCAAAATAAGAAAAATAAACCAAGACTTAATCATTACAAAAACAATTAATTGCATTATTTCATTGATCAAAGTTAAGATTAATCATAATACAATACTTGGTATATGTAACAACAATGTAAACGACATTTTGAAAAATATTAATAGCCAATGTAAAGGATACGTTTTCCATATTGTTTCTCTATTTTGTGAAGAGAAAAAGGAAAGGATTTTCATAAATTTTTATCTAAAATTGTTGGTGATCGATTCCGGCAATTTGTCATGTTCCAGCCAAACAATCTTTCAGGAGTAAGTGTGTTTTCAAATATGGTAAGCAAGTAACATTTCTTTTGTCACTGTGTTATGGTTGGTGATGAAAAAAATGTCTTGATTCACTGTTAAATTAACTATATTATTATTTATTGTTAATAGCAAATATTCTGTTGTTAAACTTGCTAATATACTGTAATTATCGCTACACCGCAGTAATAGTGCAATAATTGTGAAGGTTATTGGTTAACAATGCTTTGCTGTTTATGACTTAATTTTTGATTTCCAACGGGTAAAATCATTTAAAAATAAATCGCATAAAAATGTGTAATAATAGATTTCTAATACGTGCTTTAAAAAAATTCTACATACTTATGCACATGTTTGTAACAGTTCTTCTATATAATAATCCGAACTGTGGTAAAAGACACAATATTGTAAACTTTTTGTTCTTAATTTATAAACATTTGTGTACCTGCTACTTTGCTATTAATTTCTTCTCTAAGTTTTTTAAGTGGAAGTTCCTACAATGCTTTAACAATGTTAATGATGTCAATGATCATTTTTACAATACGCTTTATAATACAGTGGACTTATTTGTAGCAAAATTTTTAGTCAGCACCCAAGTCCAGTATCTCTCTTGTTTTACTGGGAATGTGATACACCTGAAAATAAATGCTCTTTATAGACGTCGATGAAGAGTTACTAAGAATCAGTTCTTTTGTAATGAATTCAAACGTATATATTATCACCTTTTGATTTCAGTAACGTCCTAAATCTTTTAGGCATTCTGTTAGTGGAGTTAGGAATAGTTTTTCTTTATGCCAGCATAGTTTTCCCAAATTTTGATTATTCTGTTTTTAAGTACGTTCATGTTTGGGTTAACAAAATTTTTAATATTATGTTTTTTAATTTTAATTCAGCTCGAGAGTTTTCTATAGGCTGATAACAGTGGTATTAGTGTCGAATCTCAAAAAGGACAACACGCAATAAAATTGCAGATCATTTAGGGTCGAGCCATTACAAACACTATAGCGTTGAGTGAACTGTGAAAAGAATATCATCTATTTTAAGGTGATGCAGCTGCACAAAACCGCAACAAATAATTTTGCTTTATACAAAATACAGGCTAAAGCACTGATTTGAGTGTTAGTTAAACATGATAGCTTAAGACAACATCAAGAAAAAATGTGTGTTTTCAAAGATGAGCGAGCTCTTATGTAGATTGTGCAACGAAAAGATAGAAATATTTCTGAAAGTATTTTCACATGTGCAACGTCAATGTTAGCGAAAATTTATTTTGTTAGAGTTTTTCAATTGATTTACTTTAGAAGAAAAAATGTTTATTACACAAGCTACTAAACTTGATTATGAAAGTTAACTTTGTTCAAGTAAAAACCTGGAGTAAAACTAGAATTAATATAATAGCCCATTCTGACCGATGTATTATGGATAAGACAAGAACTTTATGATAAAAATTAGTTAATTTTTTCTAAAAAATATTCATCTAAATTTGTTCATTAAATCATGGAAAACATCAAGGATAATAAAAGAAAAAGCAGGTTTATTATATTACTTTGGTAGACAAATGCAAGGGAAAATCAAGATCTCCATTTAGTGGTATATTGTAGAAAACATAACTCAACTGTTACCAAAAATTAAAATTTTAGGTGCTTATAAAAAATAAGAAAATATATCTATTTCTGTATGAAATATGGCCAGCCTCGAGGCAATTTTTCGGGATTGATTATTAAACTTTAGCTAGGACTCCCACGCGGTATAAATCGCAAACACGAAAACTACGCAAACTGAAAACGCAATAAGTTTGGTACACTTGGAAATTCAGTATTAGATAATTTACCAGCATATTTGTGTGTTTAGCCGACGTATTAAGATCATCGAAATAAAATTTGGAAAACCTTTTAAATTATTTAACGCGTCGCATCAACTTCAGAAAAATATAATGCAGACGAAAACAAGTTCCGTCACCTACATCATTTATTATTAGATCTGTAAATGATGATCGTTGGTTTAAACTTAATATTATGTATTCTTTGCACAATTTAGTTTAAAAAAAACAACTACTTGGAAAATAATAAATATCTGAAATCGTTTTGCTGCGTTAGGTGTCTCCCGAAGAACATTATAGTCTCGGAATCAAATTAGGTACTCAGCTTATTTGGGATTGTATTAAATTCCGAATTATATGCTATTTATCACATATAGAGAGAAACACCGATTGTATATGCGTCTACAACTCTATTTGGAATTGAAAAGGAAAACGAAAATTAGATAAGGAAACTACGCTTTATTATATGGTTTGGCACAGGCACTCTATGAATATTTAATACGTGAGTTTAGTTTATTATGAGTTCACTTTCAATTTTTTCCATTTTCTATTTTTGGTTCAGAAAGTGATTTATTTCTAATACATAGAATTTGATCTGACATTTTATCAAAGCTGTCACTAACTGATATAGAATAGTTGTAACAGTAGTTACAATTCTGTTACTTGTTGAAATTATTCTTCAGGAAGTGAGATCATGAAATAAATAAATCGAGAGATAGTCATCAATAAATCAGAAAAATCTTTGAAAAACATAAATTAGATATACGAAATATTTCATAATTAATAACGTACTCGACAAATAGAAAATTAAATATTCTTGTTAAAATTCTGCCGATGTGAGCAGATTGTATCTTTAAAAAGTAATTTATAAAATTCCACGGATGTATACACTACTGTTCATAAGTTTGATCGCACTACATAAAACAACAAAATAAACCATACAAATAATGTTTGCGACAAGTTTATTAAAGAAACAGGCTTTACTCATGAACTTAAAATGTTTTATTGTTAAGATTGTATGTTCTAATAAAATACATACGGTTATAATTTTTTCTCAGAGTAACCCCCTTTTGCTTCAATAATTACCTTACAGATACCCGACACCCTTAGAACTAATCGCTCCAAATGCGATTCGTCTATAGCGTTCCACACCTATTGCAGCGCATTCCAAGATGCTGCTTTACCAGTCAAAGATTCTTTCGATACTTCACGAACCAAGTGATCCTACAAAAGCTCAATGGGAGAAACCGTAGGAATTCTTCCTCCTCTTAACGCATTATTGCTTTATTACCATCATAAAATTTAATACAGAAATATATTGTTTTCGTATTTTAATGGATTTTGTAAGACTTATTGCTATAAATATGTATTGCTAACATCAGATTGTAAATGCAATTCTAAGAAGACTAGTATCAATTTCCCTAAATATTTTAAAAATAGTTCTAAGTATAACACCATATATTAGGTGCTATTAAACTTGTGAATGGCAGTATATATATATATATATATATATATGTTAGGTATGCGCTACATAGATATGGCAAAAAGGAAATTTTTTACCTGCATTAAAAAGTAATCAGAGTAGCCAATTCGTTTGAAACATACTTCGGAAATTAGTTAATACCCATGATTGTTAGCGATCTCACTGTGTAGTGGTATAACTGACACTAAATTGCAAATAAATTGAGTAATCTATTATACATACATATCTGAAATTAATTCTGAAAATAATTAAATTCCGAAAGCTATTCGTTCACATTTAATTAACCTGAAACTGAATTTCACAAGTTTCTAAACTAGAATTATTTTAAACAGATGACAACGCTGTCATAATTCTACTTTTAAACGCACTTCTGAAAATAATATAAAATAAACCTTTTTTCTGATTAAAGAATATATAATTCTCTTTATCTGTTAAGAAATGTTAACATTGATTGCTCTTTATTTCATCATAGGGCTTATTTCCTCTAAACAGCATAATTAATGCTTGAACAATCATCAAAAACGGGATTGCATTTGTTAAAATAAATTAGAATGGCTCAATAGTTCTAAAAAGAGCATGTGAAATCTGTGGAATAATAATACTGAAAATAAATTTTGCGTGGTTAAAAAAAGATGTGGGTCATAAAAGTAAAAAGAAAATATCTAAACGATTGCAACACAGAATCATATGAAGCATAAAGTATTTGTGAAAGAAATGCAGTGTACGTTTCAACGTTATTACATGCATTTATATACCTTTCCAATGTATTACTAAGTATTGTCGTTCCATCAAGTCTCCGAATGGGAAGGCAAAGAAGGAAAAGTGTTTATAACTGGACTGTTTTTTCTGCACGAAGTTATTTCCTTTCCTCTAGATCCGATAATAATGAAAATTATGTTACACTTTTAATAATGTATAGTTTTAGTTGACATACTATTAACCTTCGAGATTTGAAATTTATAACAATTGGCGCACTATGATTGTAATATGTTGTTTACGCTCGAAAACTCCGTTTCCTTTATAAATAAATAAGAGTAAGTTCACTGTAAGTTTTAGAACAATCCATCTTTAAGCAGTGTTTTCTCGCTTTTTTGTATATATACAAATATTGTTGTTCAACAAAATGTTTACGTAACTAAGAACCATATTAATTCATATAACCTCCTCAGACATTTTTGTGAAACGCTTTAACTTTAATAGCATACGTGCTTTCATATAATTCGCTACTGCGAATAGTGTACGAATTGCTATCCTTTTCAAATAATTCTTCAACATATTTGCAAATATGTTTCCTTGAAAGTGTTCATTGGGGAAGGCGGAAATAACAATATTGAGGAGTGCAGTGTGCACTATTCCATAATTTGGCGTTGTTAACCTAGGTTTTATATCTGCGCAAAATAAGTTATAACAATATTAAGTTGTTTGGTAATTTGCAAATGTATTCCTGCTTATAACTTTAGAGAGTTCGAAGAATAGAACTTATGTTATAATTGTTTTTTGCATTGTTTTTCAATTTTGCATTCTTGTCGCTATAACGGGTATAATGGTTAATTGGCACCAACACTTCCAAAAATGCAAACTCGCGTAACAATTTTAAATGGCTGCATAGGTGAATTTAAAAGAAATCTAGTTTTTCCTTGATATGTCACCGCAGATGAAATCTTGACACATCACTATGCTTTGGATTTCAAACTTCATTGACTGGAAGGGAAGGACAATAACAGGTCAATATTTTACTGATAACACCGCTTTCATCCGCTATTACAATTACTAAATTTGTCGAATTAGGATACAAATAACTACCTCATTCACCATATGCAGTTTTGACGCCGAATGATTTTTTCTTGCTCCCAAGCTTGAAGAAATAGCTCGGCGAAGAGAGATTCGGGACAAATGAGGCGGTGATAGCCAAAACGAACACCTAATTTGACGAGTTTCCGAAAGATTGCTTTTTATATGTCTTTAAAAATTGGAAAGTCGCTCGGGTAAATATGTAGAATTGCATAGGAATTACGTTAAAAAATAAAGTACATTTTTTTATCGTAAAATAAGTATTTCATTTCTTCCGTCAAATCACCCTCGTATCTTATATGATCTAATTGGTCAGAAGATCTGGTTCCACTTAAAATTCTTGTACAACGGAGCAATGAATTACCGTTGCGCGAGGGATATCGATCTATTTTCTATTTCTGGCATTCGTTACATATTACAGCATTTGGTCAAGGTAGACACTTTCGATTAATTTTAGCAAAAACGTTGCACTCCAAATTGACAATTGACTAAAAGCGGTTTACAGGAACATTGAAAAAGAGGCACTTTATTGTTTTTTGGTTTTTTCGACAAATTACCCTAAGTATTATCAGCATTGTTTCCCAGTTACTGGTTCAACTGTTTATTCTAAGAACTTAATGAAGGCTGCTGATTAATTCTTAGAACAATCCACAGCATAAGATCTCTTAACCTCAAGTTTAAACTTTTAAACGTTTAAACTGGTGCAAGGAAAGGTTTCAATAAAATGCTAAATGGCATGTCGTCACTTACCTTCATTATAAGGAAAAAGGATTAAAAAATATTATTTTCGCTCGGAGAAACACTGTTGTCGAAGTAGCGAATATAGCTGGACAAAACTCACGTCTGTTCAATAAATTATAGAAAATGTGAATATTATCGTATTAAGTAGTTGATATGATACATATAGAAACAAGATAATATAACAATGCATACACAGGATTGAGTGAAATTCGTTATATGTAACAATGCGCTGTCACCGAGAAATCTACGACATATATATAGCTTCCTGGAAGCAGCTTCAAAACTGTTGAGCATTTTGCGGCTGTTGCTGTTTAGCTTTTATGTTCAACTCATGCCACAAAAACTCAGTAGGAGGCAAGTTAGGTCTTTGAAGAGGCCGGATCATTACTGTTACTTCGTTTGCTAGTCTTTTTTTCTTCTAAAATGTTGTTACACGCCTTGAGTTATCGTTTTGTTGGAATATAAACGGCGACTTCCAGCTGGTTATGAGTTTTTAGGATGACTGAATACTCTTATTTTCGTATTTTTGCAGTTATTTTTACCAAATCACTCGTTCTTTTCTTACCGAAACAACCTCAAACTATTGCATTTCCACCCTATGATCGCTCGATCGAAGAACAAACGAAACAAAAATTCCAAATTTTGACTGATTGGTTGAATGTTATTTTCCATTCATCCTAGATCTAGTTTAGGTGTTTTCTTACCCATGGCAATTTCCTCGTGGACAAGTTTTAATAATATTTTTACCACAATAGGCTCTCGAGCTTGCAGCTAATAAACGCTTTTTTCCAGTAGTAACATATTCCTTCATTTTGTATTAAGGAGCGTTGTAATATCTGGTGTCACAAGTGATTTTGCGGTGGTTATTATAAATTTGTTTTCAGCACCCCAGTGGTCGCCTATTGCGCCTCCGATTACAAGACTGTCCTATTTTTCTTCTCCTTGCCAAAGTATAGTAAATTCCCTTCGGTGAAATGGCCGATCTATCAGAAGTGGTTCTAAATAGTTTTCCTCTAGGAGACTACAGATTCCGGAACATTGTTGTAAAGTTAACTGCTCGCGCTTTCGTATTTTTCTATAATACTCAATTAAATTTCAAAAGAAATTAACAACTTCGCTGAGCGTTTCTCTATAGTTGTGATTTCAGATTTTCTAGATATGTAGATGCCCGAGTAAAGGCCTTCTTATTCATTTAGAGCTTTTATTGCAGTTTTTTGCTTATGTAAGTAAGTTCGTCAACATTTTATGTACTGTTTTCTTGTTTTGCATCGCTCGGAATCTTTGAACTTTAACCTGTGATTAAATGACTGTCATTTAGCTTTTATCCTGGCAAAAATAGCTTTTGTGCCCTTATTCCATTAGTTTATGTTTAGATAATTTAAAACATACTAGTAAGCAACAAATGTTTTCTGTGATGCATCCTGTTGTACTTGCCAAATATCGATTCAGACGCTGCCCTACAAAAGGTGCAAGTAACTTTTAAAGCGGCAGGCTTCGGTATTAAATTTTTTTGTAGATATAAAGCTAAATCTTTATTCCATTTGAAAAAAAATCGAAGTCGGTGGAAGCTTTTTTGTAACCCCATTCAAAGAACGCACAATTATAAAATTACTGATTCTACTTTACCTACTTTACGTATATACTTGATACGCGTTATAACAAAGTACATCTATCCTTTTTTTTTGTTGCTATGGTAGATAAATAATTTCCAAAATATTTACAATCAAATTTCAATCATTAAATAATGCAGTAATTTCAAATGTTAGATATCTATGTTCACTAGTTATTGCATGACCATCTATGGACGTTACAAAGTGAAATAATTGGAAACCCGTCGTACTCTGTAATAATGAGATTATCTATGAAGGATTTATTGCAAGTATTAATTTACTGCAAATAAGTCGATTCTTGGATCTTTATCTAGTTGGATTTACGATTCAGACCACTGAGATACGGAAAAAACGCTGTCTTTATTTTTCCATTGCAAGGTCTGTTCATGAAATCGCTGGAGTTTCCCATGGTGTATTTTGACTGATGCAAAAGATTGTTAAATCTGACTTTCTTGTTTATTATCGGAAGGTACAGATTCCAAGACAGTGCGCCAGTTTCCATTTAGTAGAAGGAAACTTCCTTGAGGAGACTCATGCCTATATTCTGTCATAATCTTCCAAAATCTTCGGAATCAATTTAACGTGCTGAATACGAATATCACGAAATAAATATGAAAAATGTTGCAGAGATATTAACTCTCGGGTAATATAACGCAATTTAGTGGGGTAAATACATGTTTGCGAAATTTGGCATCAAGTTGGCTCATGCCTCCATATAAAGAAGTTATTCACTAAGTTTGTATCTGTAAATGGGAAGATTTTCATCAGGATATTGCCAAGATGGAGCAACGATGCCAAGGCAAATGGTCTACCTCTAGCTGACTATTGTTGAACGCTTATCAGAGATATTCCTATGGTTGATTACAAATGGCAGACCAAAATGAAGCGAAACTCCGAAGTAGATTAAAATATTCTTAACATGCACTATAATATTTACATATATATTTTTTTCTCAAAATACGCACACGTTGCAAAGAAACCGTAATCAGGTGTTTTGTGGAGTTGAAATACATATTTCAATCACATTACATTACTGCTAGATTATGGACGTTGGTTAGATTAGGTATATACCTTAAGTTATTTGAGACATAATAAATTGGATATATATGTGATACATATTTCATAACCGAAAAGTGCTTGTTTTGTCCATAAACTTAATTCTAAATTATTGCATTTTAACAAGATGGAATTCTGTTAAATTTTTGGAGATTTAGTTAGAATATGCATATCTTGGGCGGCAATATTCATTCCAACAAGTCTGATGAAGAGCTTCTATGCCAACTGTTGTGTTTTTAGATGCTTTTGATTGAAAATATTACAATCTTGCTTAATTTGTTTATACTCTGTTGAAATATAGGCAAGATTTAGGTTTGGAATACTACTTTGAAGAGGATCTCACACAGCAGATGGATTTTTTTTCGCGGAGGGGGCGATAGTGAGAAGAATCTGTGCATTACATACATTTTATTGTATCACATTGGCTAATACAATTTTACAAAGCCTTCTTGTTGTTTGTTTTCATAAATAGACTCTACATGACTAGTACAAAGCCCCAGAACGGAATATCTGTTGTTTGAAAAGTATTTTCTGTGAATTCGACATGGATGCACATTTTTCCGCTTCCGGTTTGATAGAAAATGCTTCCTAGTGGGACACCCAGTATATTGTTACATTTTCGGATCCAGACTAAAAAAATATTTTCAGAAATATTAACGTGTTTACTTTTATTGGTAAAAATACAATAATAACGTAAAAACAAAATATCTTTCAAATACCAGCATTTTACTGTAACTCGTCGAATTGTTGTCACTATTTTTTAGTTTTGATGCTTAATTGCTAATCGATATCGAGAGCTTGATGAAACGTGAAGATGGTTACCGTCAACATTCCTTTCGAAAAGTTTAGTACCGTGTATCGGGATCGTCAATTTAGTAAAAATACGATATATTCGACAATTTAAAAGTACGAAGCATTTAACAAGAGGCGTATGTGCAAGAACAGTAACCGATGAAGACACTAGCGTGAATGTTTCAAAATCCGCAAAACTGAAACCCTTCGAAAGGTACATTGTTCGTGAGTTGACTAAAGATGATCTAGAACGCAGATTACGCTTTTGCGGCCTAATGACAGAATGTATCAGAAAACAGTCCAATTGGGTGAACCAAATAGTTTTTTTCTGATGAGGCAACGTTTTGTATTCATGGTACTGTTAACAGACACAATTACTGTTACTGAAACTGGATGGATGAACTCCATGTACAGGGTCCTCGAAAGGTGAATGTATGGGCGGGCCTCAACAACTTAATAGCGTCATTTTTCATAAGGGGAAATTTAAAGGTGGAAGCTAAATTTGAATAAGAACGTGATTGTCTCAGCATTTACAGTTGTCTTTTCAAATACAAGCAGACCTAATAGTTGAAACGAAAATATTAGAAGAACGAGTAATTGAATAAATCAACTGCATTTCACCACAATAGTGATAGAATTCAAAGAGATATATTGTCAATCGATTACATGATTGCCAAATTGTAAACGGAGCGTAAATTGGATATTTGTTGCAGTTTTAATTAAGTTTTACTGTCTTTAAAGACATCATGATTTTACGTTGTTAGATATTTTTTTATGTTTTATATTGTGTTTTATTAATAAAAATAAACATGCAGATATTTCTGACGGTAGCTTTTAGTTTGCATCCGAAAATGTAAGAATATGCTGAGTGCCCATTAAGAAATAAAACAAACCGGAAACGAAAAAAATATGATAATAAATTCGTTATTTCTAACTATACAAAACCACAACAAAATTATTCTACTGTTTCGAGATTTTTTACTAATCTTGTATAATGTGCTCATGTATGTATTAAGACAAAAAAGATAATTCTGGAGTAGTCTTGATAATGTATGTGATTTGTTTTCACGTTATGAAACTATTTCAGTATCAGTTGAATCAACGTTCCATAGGTAATTAGTGTGAAAACAAATTATTTCTACGTAATAACAATTGATATTTTGACACCAGTTACTTCAGTGACCTTACACATTTAACGGTAGTCAAATTAATTAGTTTTTTAGTATTATTAAAAAATCAGAAAAATCGTTGAAAGACGTACGATATGTTTCGTTCAATGAACACAAAGTGTTTGCACTTGTATTTATTTTTTAAAATGCGTTCGGAAATAACGTATAGTTAAATTACTAGCCTATATTTATTAAAGATTTGCTTAACTACATTAGTTACGTTGTGGTTTGCTTTTTAATGGCTATAATCATTATTGGAGTCTGGTTTACTAGAAATCTTTTATTTTCTTTGCATATTTATTTTTGTAGTCTTTATACCCATATTTATTCGGTAATAGATAGATTATGGTTATTATTATTGTAAAAGCCAATGAACGTTCCAAGTTCAGAAGAAAGGCAATAGTATCAGCGAACTTCGCAAGAATCGCAAAGGAGATTTTCAAAATAGATGGTGAACATGGATTTATTGTTAATAGCTTTCCAAACATCGTTGCGAAGAGTTACTCAAAATTCGCTATCTTCCATGAGATGCCATCTCGCGTTGATTTTGCGTAACGATGAAAAGCAAGCGTCGTTCGCGCTGCTTCGCTTGTAAACACGGCGTCAAATATTGATCTCGCAGGTTATGTCCCCGAGGAGAGCGATTTCCAATTCTCGGCATCTGACCCGTTACCGTCGCACAAGGTTCGACTTTCGCGGATCCCGCCTAGACCGATTGCGATTTGGACATATACCGTTTAAAAATAACCCATTATACAATCAGTTTTATACGTGTTTATAAGTCCCCCGATGCAGTGCAGCTTCCTCATAGATCCCACATCGTCGTCGAACGGACGGACGGACTCCGAGAGCAATAACACTACGGAGGAGTATCGTCGACGAGTTTAGGCGTCGTCGTTATGTTCCGACGTTTTCCATCGTCGACGAAATCGCGCCGACCGTCGTAGCATAAAGAGAGAGTAGTCCGTTGCTGGTTGCTGCTTCTGCTAGTGCCGCGTTATCGAGCAGTTATTGTCCGCGCATGTACATTCGTCCATTTAGTTTGTGCCAGCGAGAAATATACAGTAGGTTTTAGCTCTGTGGCACTGCGGTAGTTAACTATGGCTGTGCCCGTAGCCTGTACCAGGTTTAGCGACAATTACGAGTTGAAAGAAGAATTGGGCAAGTAAGTACCTTCTCTAAAATACACACGCTTCTTTTTCCAAAATGTGTGTTGTGATGTTGTAATAGCGCGAGGATGCTGAAATATATATACCTAGTATGTTCACACGTCGAACCACCACTACTGCCGTACCGATATTTCTCTATTCTCACACATATACAAGCAAATATGTATCTACGTATATATACATACAAGTACGACACGAGACAGGACCGCAAAAGAGAAGTGTTTTCTAATGGACTGAACCTCTGATGATGAGCGCAAAAAATATATCCAATGTCCTAAAATCTGGCCGAACTGATGTAGCTTCTCGGCTCCTGAAATTATTGCGAGTTATATTTTTAATTTTTTGGGGCCGATTTGATTCGGTCGTAACCGAATATATACGTTGGTCGCGCGGTATCTTCGCGAGTTACACTTTCAAATATCCGCAATGCACGGAGAAAATCAATATAATACAAGAAGGCTGTGCCCTTACACGCATACATATATGACGGCGGCGGCCTTATACAAGTGCTCCGGTCTGCCGAATGACAGGTGGTTGTCTTGTCGAAATTGCGTGTAATTATAAAACAGCTCTGAAATGAACATAATAAATGGATTAATGCTGTGTATTGTCTTCGATTTCGTTTTCATGCTCGGGATTATTGATGTGTTTCGATTTTTGGCGCATAACACGGTCGCGCATCCCACACTATACACAATAAATAAATATCTCACGAGAATGTAGACTGTATTTCACTTTTTTATCCAATATCATTACATATTGGCGTGCTAAAATTTTCAACTTAAGCTACATATTAACTTGCAAAAAACGTTGTTTCAATATTTTCGTTGTAATATTAACACGACAAAATTTTAGTTTTCTTCGGAGGTATGGTTTTTCCTTATGTTTTTGGCTTGCAAATTGTATACAGGTTCTTTATATCTATTTTTGTTATTCATAACGTATTATTCGCGGATACTTTACACTCTAATAATTGGTATTTAATAGCAAAGAAGTTGTACTCTAAGATTTTTGGAAAACTGCATTTCCCAATTTGCCTAAGATTATCAAAATACTAGAACCTAATAGTATAGTCGTCATTAATAGTACTTTTTAATTTATAATCGAAATGTTGTGAAACACTAAAATTAATAATGAGTTGGGTAATGTATTTTTTCTTATATTATTTAGCAAACGGTTAACGCAAATTCATTTTCAAGATCCAGCGCTATAGGTTCTACTTACATAACACACACCGGAATCACAAAACACTATATGGTTTGGAAGCGTATTCGTACACTATTATCGGTTTATTATTATTATTGAGATATACTTTTATACTTTACATTCATTCTTATAATTGTAATCTATTTGAAATTTAATTCTGCATCAACCTACTTTCTTTTAAAAAAATGTAAATTATCTTTTGACAGACGAGTTTACAAAACTATTTCCTTTACCATTGTTTTAAAAACCATAAGCAGAAAAGGTATACACTTAAAAAGTTCCTTTCTATGCTTGGAGTGCTTATTTTAATAATTCAAATCCCAAAGCTGCAATCCTTACGTTTTACTAATTGGTTTACTTAAGTGTACGAATATTTTAGCTTAATAATTAATTAAAAACCATGTTATATTATGAATGTATATAGTCGCTGGCTGTTATATTAGGGTCACACCAAAGAATTTATAAAATCTTGAGAAATTTTGTCCTAAATATATAAATTCAATAATACTTTCAATTCGTTTGTATGGACTATTACTTAGTACTGACTACTATAATTAAGCCAATTTATTACTATACATATGTTCGAGAAAGTACAACTTCTCATAAATTTTTAATTACTTGAGTTTCGACTATAGTGCAGTGAAGATACAATAATAAAGATGTTTTTTAATCGCTGTTATGGATAAAAAGAGGACATAAATAGCGAAGAGAAATACAACAATTTGTATTTTTCTAGAAAATAGGAATATACTCCAACTATAAAATAGCACGAAAAGAATATATTTCCGAACGAACTGTAATAAGAGTTGCCGAATTAATTAAAGAAAACGTTTGTTCAGCAGTTTGAAATGATTGTGAAATTATAAAAGTAGTAGCACAAATCGTATACTATTCTTCGAAGCTCTTCACCAAATCATGAGGAAATAGGGCGTGAACATGTCCTACCGAATAGTTTAGAGATGCACACACGCAGTAGATTTAGAATGTAGACATCCAGTAAAATCAAAAGCAATGAAATGGATGAAAGCGCTTGGTACCGTCGGGCTAAATAACACCAAAATTTGTCTGTTAATGGCTGGGAAAAGTCTAGCATCTTAGAAGGTGAAAATAGTAAAACATCAATTTTCCGCGGTATTATTATACCACAAGGTCCGGGGCTAATGTATTTTGTAAAGGAAGCTATGCACCAAAACAGTACAGAAACTTTTTGAAAGATTATTTATTACCATATACTGAATGGTTAGATGAAACTAACACTTTATACACATTTATGCATATTAATTAGAGACCGGATTATATGCAAAGTGCATATATTTTATTTTATTTATTTATTACATCTGACGTCTATATGTAGATGTATTACACTGATTAAAGTTAATTAGCGTTAATTTACTTTAATCAGTGTAAGATCTACAAATAGACGTAAAATATAATAAATAAATAAAATCAAATATATGCACTTTGCATATAATCCGGTCTCTAATAATAATGCTCCGTATTATAGAGTTCCAAAACTATCTAGTCTAAAAAAAGATTCCGGTTGCTGAATTTGCCTGGAAATTTTTGAGATCTAAGTCCAAAGATATAGTATCTTTGAGGAAATGTATATGTAAAGAAAAATTAATGAAGGATATTAACGAAGTGTGGGAAAGCTGCTATTATTAAATCAGAAGGGGGCCGTACTGGATAGTAAATGACCTACATGTATATTTATTTATTCTAACAATTACACTGGCCAACAAATAATTTTTCTTTTCTGCTGACTAAGATCTGACACTTGTTTTTAACTAATATAGGTATAATAATGCCAAATATGAAACCCATTTTTCCCTATTACGTCACGTTTTCTTTTCTATGGCACTTGTTGTTTGTCGAAATTGGGTCTTATGAAGCAATATGTGAAAATTCTAGATTTGCAAGGGGACTGATCCAAGTACATATGTCAAAAGTTTCCACGACCAAGTTACGAAAAAAATTAAAGCTGGGTATTTGATGGACCTCAAATTAGAACTTTAATGATAGATCTAAATTTCCTCAACTCTGTGAACGAAGCTGAGAAAGAAGCCCGCACTTTATTCATTATGGTCGCAAATAATTTTATTGGAAAAAAAGCCTCCAATTACAAAGATCTAGTGAAATCAATGCTTCAAAAATGTCACTGCCTAGGTTGTAACATGAGCATAAAGTTGCATTTCCTTCATAATCATCTTGATAGGTCCCCCTAAAGTTTAGGTGCTGTAAGCGATTAGCAAGGCGAGAGATTTTATCAAGATTTAAAAAGCGTGGAAACTAGGTACCAAGGAAGACAGACTGGATCCTCATATAATAGCCAATTACTGTTGGGGTGTTCAAAGGGACTGCCAAACCAAAATATACAGTAGAAAGTGCAGCAAATGAAAATTTATTCCCTGATTGTTGTTTGTGTTTTTACAAGTACTTTCGTAATTTTTTAATTATTATTAAAATAAATATTTGTATTATTCTCGTGGCTAATATTCTATGTAAATAAATAAATGAGTTATTAAAATGTTATACTTTTATTTATATCTTATTGGTTCTTAGGTAAGAACTTAGCTGCATTAGTAATCCTTCAAAGAGCATAGTATGGTATAGAGTTAAATTTTGACGTTATGCGCAAAAGCTTATATGATTTTCGAATTCAGCACGCTCAAATTATTAAAAAACAAGGTTCATATAGAAGTCAGCAAAAATTGTGTTGGCCAGTGTTATTAATAAAGAAGTACACAAAATCGGTTTCTACCTTATTATATACTGACTCACCATAATTTCCAAATAACCGAGAAATGTTCCCAAAGTAATAGCCAACGACTTTTGTATAAAGCAAAAATAGTAGGACAATAACCGGATTAATAGATACAGGAACAGAGTAAAATATTGTTTACTCTATGTTTTTCTTTTAATACAAGAGGTTTATGTGCGTATTTTATATACTTATAGTAATGTTACAAATGTTAACTAACTATAAACATATTTACAGTACTATATGAGTTTGTAGAGTATAGTATCCGGCATGAGTTATTTATTTCTTCGAAAAATTCCGTTTCACTTGAAAATATTTAATGTCACACATAGCATTCTTGTTTATGTAAATTCGTATTTTATAGATGAAATCTGTTTAATGCGGGAAGCTCTAGTACACAGAACAAGGAACGTATTTTTAGAAAAAATCGTATTTCCCAAAATAATAAATGGTACGTGAGCGTTGAAATGTTTAAGTGAAATTGAGATTCTTTATTTAAACTTAAGGGAAATTCGTTTTTATATACATGGTTCTATATATTCGGAATAGTTATTATATGTAACGATGAATATGCGCAATGCACATGCATGAAATTAGATGATCTTCTCCAACAGATGTATTTTGTTAATAGCATACATGGTTGCTTATATTATATTTGCGCGTATAATCATAACTATATAATATATCGGGGTTATCTTCGTTTCCGGATGATGATGAAAACAGGAAATACGTAAATTGGCGATTAGCTTCAAGTAAAGTGGCACTCCTTATATTACAATTTATTTTGTTTCTACATTAACGGATATTGAAAGAAGCTACTAAAGATTAATAAATAATCGTATTATATCTGCTGTAAATAGCATACATAATTATTGGAATAAATTGCTTAGTAAAGAAAACACAGAGTTTGAAAAATGTGTTCAATAAGGTTATAATTTTGCTAAATAAAGCAACCGTAAAAGCTAGTAAAGTAATTAATTAATTAATAGTAATAACATTATATTATTAATGACAGATGGTCACATTCTGCGTCCAGTTTGATATTATTACTTTCGGATATTCCATTAATAATATAAAATATACATATGTATATTGCACTTCTTTGCTGTTATTAATGAGTTTGTTTAATATATACTATTATCTTTTTTTGAATTCAGCTCTCATTAAGATATATATACTAGAAATTTTCTACGTTTGTCTTAAAGATTCAATTTAAATCTGCGTTTTCTAATTGACTAGGGTCTATTATGATTTAACAAAAATATATACGATATCAAAGTAAAATTAAAGTTTCTTTAATACAAAAAATATTTTGACATCGTTAAGATTTGTTGTTTGAGATTCCAGATTATCCAAGTACTTTATTAAGCAACGTGTTTATTGGACTCAGCATTTCCTTTCAAAAAAGCAAACTTTTTATATAAGCTATTTGATAGGCATCCTTTTTTGGATGCGAGGGTGAAACCTGCAAAATAAAATAGTCTTTCAACCGGCACAGATGTGGAGAAGCTGGTGTTAAATCGTAGAAATGTCTACTTCACATTTAGATAACCATTTATAAACTCCAAGGTTTGATCCCTACCGTTAAAGATGATTGTTTGTAATTCTAATTGCCAATTGAGTTTCTTTTCTTTTGTGGAAGAAGAAAATACATACACATCTTTATAATTATCACTACTTCCAACTTTCTCATCGGCAATATCACTGATCTGTTCTATCGCATTAACATACACATGTTCTAGTCACTTGCGTTCGTGTTTGCCGGCATCATCTGGTAACCATTTCATTTTAAAAATGGTGTAGAAATGTGAAGCCAAAATTATCACATTAATCTTTGACACAGTTTCAAATATTTATTAAATCTTTTTTACAAAGCAGTTATTGGTCTAGGTACAGGAGAAGCATGTTGTTTCTTAGAGAAAATAAGCATGATAGTAGCTGACCAAAGTAACAACCATTCTTAGATTGCATTAGATCAAGAGCAGTAGCTATTAGTTTAAAAATTACACACAATTCTTCTGAACATTCTATCACGTCTTCTTTAAAAGAATCTATATTTAAGTCGCACATTAGTTTAATTATCTTACTTTTATGCTTGATTAACTGGGCCGTACAATTATATAGTTAGGAACGCTAGTGTGCGAATCACTAATGAAAATGAGATATCATGCATTGGTTGTCCTCTTAATTATTGTGGCAGTAAATTGGTTCTGCTGAGTGTAACTATTGGTTATTATCAGCACTCTACTACTATTATGTAATGAAAACGATTTGGAACATGTTCAGGTATCGTTCGCATATACATTGTAACTTTGATCGTAGGCAGCAATATTTAAAACAAAAATTTGTTCAGTATTTGAATGAAATTAATCTGCGTCGTGTATTTGAAATATAAAATAGAAAATATATCTGCGCCGTGTATTTGAAATACAAAATACAATTACATTTTAAATACGTTTTTCGAATACTTCTCAGCTCTGGTTACTTGAAGAAGTTTAGACGCATTGATAGAAACAACTTGTCTACATTTAAGATATTTTTTGGATAACACTAATCTCTTTAAGTATGTTAAGCATGTAATTTGATTTTCATAACTTGAACGCTGTTAGGGCACTTATGTAATAATTTCCAGAATAGGTAAACTTATGCCCTTTTTAAAAGTCTTATTTCTTGTGAATACCGATTATCACGCATTGCACATTTTGTCGACTAGAGTTACTATTAAGTTTTGTTTCAACTTGCTCCGTTTTTAATATAAGGTGTACATCTAAAGTAATTGACATTTTTTTTCAAACTGCTAGCTCGTTTCTTTTTTCACGCAATATATAACTGTAGCAATAAGTTCTATATATGAGACCGTTCTTTCAATATTAGTATGCTCAAAACGGGAAAGTGTTAGACATATATGTTTATACCGTCTATATTTGTATTCAGTATTAAAGCAACACTGTAGAATTTGTAAATTACTGCTTTAATTAAATAAAACTATGATTAATTTTAACTGAAACACATTTTTAAGCTATGTATCATTTCCGATGATATTTAAAATAATGTGGAACAATAACTAATTTATTCTTGCAAATATGTACATTTCTAAAAAGCGATAATTATTATTTTTCTGATTTTACGATGCAAACAAGACTATCAACAACATTTAATACTATTTTCAATGCAAAGATCTAGCGCTGCACACCTTCCTACCAAACATTTATTGTTTGTATGTTGCTAGCGCCTGCTATTTGAACATCCAATCACTTGCACCTTTATTACGAGTTTGCGCGGCCTTGTAAACCGTAACATATAGCCGTACATATAGCGGAAAATCCATTCATCGATTTCTTTCGAGTTCTTCGTGCGGTGTATATTTATCCTTTATTTTGACATTAAATACACCAATAATGTATTATTAGGTTAGCGTATGAAGATATCACAAATTACCTAGTGCCGTTTACATATACACATATGCATCTATATATACATTTTCGATTCTCGTTTTATTATTAATCATTTGGTTATTGTTTTGTTTGTTCATTGATAAAGCTGGTATGTACGAATATGCGACCATAAGTTTTTAAAACGATGTATTTACTGAGACATAAAAGCAAACGTAGAGCGAATTGCCGTTGTGTTAATTGGAATAATTAATTATAATATAGGTGTATGTGTAGAGACCTATATGACAATTACTTCCTTATTGCACCGAAATAGAACAAAAGATAAAGTAGTAGGATTTCATTGCATTTCATCACTTTATTAACTTCCGCCCATTTGATATATTATTTCTATTATTTTGTGTAACATTATACCATTTTGTGTATATACGAGGGGAGGCCAAGAAGTTCGTGGAATGGGGATAGAGGCGCTCGCTAGGTGTCGAATAGTTGCCTGCTAAACAAGTCAATCCGGAAGAAAACTGAAACTATGGAGGAAATTGAACACCGTGCTGTGATAAAGTTCCTTACAAAGTAAGGAAAGAACGGTCAAACCATATTGAATGAAATGGAAACCGTTTATGGGGAACAGTGTCCTAGTAAAATCAATGATTTATAAGTGGCATGGTCTTTTTAAACATGGTCGGGAGTTGATTGAAGACGACCCCCGCTCAGGACGGCCAGTTGAGGCCACCACATTAGACATCATCGAAAAATTTGTAGTGCAAGATGCCCGTTTGAAGAAAAAACAATTATCTGCATTAGTTGCAGTATCAGATATCACCATTTTGTATATCCTACATGACCACCTGGGTATGACAAAAGTCAGTGCAAGATGGGTACCGAGAATGCTCACGCCGCTGCAGAAACAGCAGCTCGTCTGTGCGTCCAAACAATTTTTGGAACTGTATGGAGACAAACCTGCACATATTTTGGAGCGGATTGTTACCGGAGATGAAACATGGGTTCATCACTTTGAGCCTGAGTCCAAATAGGAGTCCATGCAATGGCATAAAAAGGGGATACCAGCGCCAAAGGAATTCAAAGTGTCAGAATCGGCTGGAAAGTTGATGGCTACTGTTTTTTGGGATTGTGAGGGGATATTATTGATTGATTACAAAGAAAAAGGTAAGAGCATAACCGGAGAATATTACGCAGCGATATTAGAAAAATTAAAGGGGGCCATCAAGGAAAAACGTCGCGGAAAATTGACCAAGGGTGTGTTGCTCTTGCAAGACAGTGCGCCGGTTCACAAGAGCAAAGTTGCAATGGCTGCTCTGCTCAGGCATGGCTTTCAATCAATAGTCCATCCACCCTACAGTCCTGACCTGGCACCTAGTGATTTTTATTTGTTCCCCAATTTAAAAAAAAAACTTACGTGGAAGAAAGTTTTCCGACGACAGTGAGGTAAAGGAGGCAATTTTGGCCCATTTTGAGGCGAAAGATAAAAAATATTTTTATGATGGTTTAGAAAAATTAATTCATAGATCTAATAAATGTATTGTACTTAAGGGTGATTATATTGAAAAGGAAAATAGATTTATTGTTTTATTTTATTTAAAACCCTTTCATTCCACAAACTTCTGGACCTCCCCTCGTACCATTACTACTGTAATGATATTGACTATACTGATTTATTCTTTACGAAACTAGTCTACTTGGTACTCTTTTCTAATTTAATAAAGTATAATACTGCTACCATATAATTTTTTCTAGTAAATAAGGTACGTGGTAAAATTATAACACTTACATTACATGTCGGATGTTGTCTACATAAAATCGAAAGTTGTGTATCTTGATTATGATTATTGATATTACTCCTTAATAATTAAGCTTATTACAAGTATGAAAAACCGAAATTCAATAATACCCTCTTGTTTAAAAACTAAGAACGGAAATTAAAATACCTCAATTTATGGAAAGGTTTGATACGAATCGATCTACACTACCGCTCATAATAGTATGGATACCTCATACTATCCATGCAAAATTTGACGCTTGCTTCAAAACTATCATCAAAACAATTATAAGAAAAATATTTTATTCATCTACGACTTATTGCGGAGGGGTTATACTTTCTTCTCATTGAACAATCCCCCTTTTGATTTAATAACTGCTCCCACAATTCGTGGCATTCTTTCTACCAATTTCCTCAGTGTATCTTGGAAAATATTGTTCCACTCTCTCTGCAATAGCGTACAGAGATGGTTTTGAATGTTGGATATTCTCTTCTAATTCATCTGTCCAGTTCGTCCCACAGAAGCTCTATCGGATTAAGATCCGGACTCTGGGGAGGCCAAGTTATTATGTTTAATGTTCCTTCATTATCTGCATCAGCGAGGTAGGTTGTGCATTATAACGACGTGGTGGTTATCGTGCATCAACTCAAAATTGTTGTAGAGCATATTCTTCTAATATCTCCCGATAATTCTCCTTCTTCATTATTCTATCAATTTTCACAAGGTTCCCTGATTCATTTAATGAAAAACAACCCCATATAACAATGGAACTACCATCTTTCTTTATTGTTGGTGTAATGCACTCGGGAAGCATTTTTGCATCTTTTGCGCGCCTGACAAATGTTCTTCGGTTTTGACCAAACACTTCATATTTGGACTCATCAATCCATAGTACGTTTTGTTCAGTATTTGCAAGTATTAGCCCATTGGAGTCGTTCTTGCATATTCCCACGACGTAGCAGCGGTTTTCGTGTAGCAATACGGCCGCGAAGGTTCGCTTCTTTTAAACGTTTCACTGTCCTAACGAATAACTTCGTGTTACTACTCCGATTGAGCCGTTAGTCGTCTATTTCTCTTACTAAGCAATTTTATGCGTTCATCGCCTCCCCTGGATGTTACTCGATTACATCCTAGACGATTTTTGGATTTTTTTACATTAAGTCGCCCAGAAATATTCCGCACAGAATATCCTTCTTGATGTAGCGTTAATATTGCTGATAGTGTTTCAACATTAAGCGATCTTCCCCGGGGCATTTTTACACAAGGATTAAATTATTTATTCCCACAAAGAAATAACAATATCGAGCTCCACGTAACGGTATCTAACGATAAACTGAACTCACTGCTAATGCTAAAAATTTATGCATACTTTATGGGGTAAATACAATTTCTGCAGGAACCCAGTGAATTCTTAGAATTCTGGTAACATTTATGGTGTCATAAAATTTCTACCCGTATATTATTGTTTGTAATGTACCTAATTATTTCACGATTTCGAAAAATAATATTCCAGTTTCGTTATTTATCAACTTAGCTCTTTAAGTAGTACATGTACACAATACATGCTTATAAAATTATTGCATGAATAAACGTAATTTCTTTTAAAACATTTTGTTAAAATTTAGTATCCATTCCATTATAAGCGGTGATGTATATATATATATATACATAACTGGAGCTGTAGGTTCCAATACTACATGAAACTGTGAAATTTTTATTAATTAAATTTATATTTATTGAATAATATATATATATATATATATATGTATATAATATATTTATAATATATATATGTTGTGACGGATGTTTTCGCTGTTACCGTATGTTAAATAATATAATAATAATAATCGCTCTTGTTCGTCTCCGATCGCTAGCCGAACGAGAGCGTCCTGAAGAAGATGAGAATGAGATCTCGTCGAAACGTCGACCTAGTCGAAACGGTCCCTTTCGGGGCCAACAACACACGCCGCCAGTAACCCGGGAATATTATTTCATATGTATATATATATATACTTATACTTATTTTCTTATACTTTTTTCAAAATGAAACAGCGAATTTTTAAAATTCGCTAAGCATTTTTGATAAATTAGGTGATTATCTGCAGTAGTTATGTTGTATACTATTGTGTGTTATATTTTAAAGTACAGAAATAAAATGTATCTCTACATGCGCAGGTGTGGACATTTTAGGAAACGAAGCGGACTACGCTGTTGGCATGTAGGAGTTACAATATACAAATATGGTGCTTCTGGCACTCACTGTCTGTGTATTGTGTCTGGAATTGTAACAATAGAAAAATTTCTTGCAAGCATAATGTCGCCGTATGTCATTGAATCACCTAGTATCCTACACCGTGTTTTATTTTCAAGAATTACTGCTAAATCACAGGATGTAATTAACACTAAATCGTATGTTTGTATTCATATGAACAAATCCTCTTTTATGTAAAAGGTTAGCAGCGATTCTTTGTTCCTTGTTAAACAAATTGTCAAAAATTAAATATTCAAAATTTCTTAAAATTTGCAACACTAATTAAATCAAATTGGAAAGCAAAGCATAAAACCTAGTGAAATCAATAGTTTCTTGAACGTGCAACTCTTTGTCCTTTGTAGCAATTCTAAACATAATAGGCATTTGAATTAGACTATTAATAATAACTCACCAAATATGTTTTAAATTTCGTGGACGATTTAAGGTGGTGGTGCAGACAATATAGGAGGGTACCTTTTGGAGAAAAATATTTTGTTTAGATAATTTTTCATTTATTTCTCAACATAATCTACTTCCAGCTCGATATAGTTCGCCCAACGATATTTCAATTTCTTTACGCCTACTAAAAAGTATGATTTCTTCAAGTTAAACATTTTTTCCCGCTTGGGAAGAGAAAGATGTTTCTGAGAAGCGAATTCGGAGTATGCAGTACCAATTTGAAGCGCAAATTGACCAAGTTCGCTGCTGCAACAGCACATTGTTGTGGTGATAGAGCACTTTCTACTTGGCTAAATAAGAACGTATTTTAATCAATTATTTTTGAAATCTGGTTAATTATACAATATAATACTTGCCCGCGATCGTTTTCTCTTTTCTCAAATAGTTGATAAATACCACGCGAGCCCCAAAAAACAATCGTTGTGACTTTTCCTGCTGGTGATGTCGTCTTTGCCTTCTTCGGGATACGTTTGCCAGGTAAAATTCGCTGCTCTGACTGTTCTTTAGATTTTGGTATGTAGTGATGAATCCAAGTTTCATCAGTAGTCACATGCTACCGGAGGATTTTTTTTGAATGGCACTGGTACACATCGAAACACCGCCGTGATTCCATTCTGCGATCGGTCAATACGATATCGTAGATTTTATCGATCATTCTTTCGGTAATCATTCCAGCGGAATATCCTGCTCAACCACAACGAGACGCCGTAAAGCACTTATGAACCATAAAATATGAAGGAGCGTGTTCTCTTGTCAGTTTCTCTTCGGTATGTGTGATGGTTTTTCCACGAAAATGGTTCTGGTGAATTAACAGACAAAATTCCTTTTTTCTCCATGTGACATTTTAAATAATTCATTTTCGAAGACTGTCAAAGTAAAACTAACTATCAATTCATACAACAGTACCAGATACTAGTCCAAAACTATTATTTCTACGGTTGCACATATCGTAAAGTATTTTTCTACTTTAACCTCGTATCTGAACGACTTCAATCGAAAACGAAATGTTTTTCCTAATATTCGTTCATTAGTATTCTTTATGGTAAATTCATTCTAAGTGGTTATTCATGTTAAAAGAAATTTCTTAAACATCGGTTTTGGAATTTTAAAATTTCTTATGTACCTAAATAGCTTATGGATAATAAATGTAGCTCTTATGAAAACGTCGAACGTAAGAGGCAGAAATACCAGGATCTGTTGTTCCTTACTGGAATGCGTTAACAGTATGCAGAGTAGAATTTTAATCAATCTGAATGAAAATTATATTTCGAACGGATGTATGTGCATGTAAGTAAAATCGATCAGAATATCTTTGATATAATATTGTAAAGTCGATTAACTTCACAATTGGCTATAAAATATACGCTTCTTAAGGTTGACATTTATTTAATTTTAATGACAATCTAAAACGAACTGCAGTACATGATTGAGATGTTGTTTAGTACAGATGTTTAAATAAAAGAATAAAAGGTTTATCTGCATTTTACCGCAAAATTAACTGGGTGTGTGTAAAAAATTGCGCGGTAGGGGAATTTAATCAGAGTTTGTTAGAGCAAACCATTAAATTTTTTTAATAGGGAACAGTATGAACACGCTATAACGAAATCCTTCAAGCGGAATTTATTTAGTCATAAGTAAAGTCATGATTGTATATGATTAGTGCCACTAGCTTTGTCGTACTGTAAAATTTAATCTTTACGTGTTGGGGATTTTAGGGTCCATTAACGATTTTCTTCACTAACTTAATTTTCTTAAACGCAGATAGATTAAATAGTAGGATATCCATATATAGTAATTTTAAAAGAGTTAGAGATGACCTACAACCGTCTATATTAAATATATGTATTTGCATATCCATGTGTACATATGTACATATGTACATATGTCTATGTAGAATTGAAGTGTATGTACTACGCTCTAGTATATTATTTTCTAGTTTATAATTGAAGCTGCTCGATTTTGCCGGCAGGGCCGTGATCAAAATGTATAAACATGTTGAAGAATTGTTGGTGGTGTATTGTGCATTTTAATACCAGTATCGTTGCATTGAAAAATGCTAACTAATTATGTCGAAAGTAGACATAAAAAAATGGCTTAGGCCAAAAACTAAATTTCTGCTCGACTTAAGTTGTATGGTATTGGCGAGTAATTTACTACTTAATTTGCTTAATCAACCAATTTCTGCACTTCTGGGGTAAATATAGTCTCACCATGGAGTTACCAGATCGGAAAAAATTACACACCTACATAGGAAGAAACAGAAAAAACAGCGCGAAATCAGAATTACATAGCAACAAATTGTGTTTACGTGTGGACAGGACGACATTTTTTATTTATGTTAAAGCATCACATTCACCCTTACTAGCTAGTAAAGGATCACAAACTGGCGAAGTACTTAGGAGGGTGGTACTAAATTCATTAGAAAAATCTTACTTTAAAAAACCAAGTGGTCAATTTTGCGGCTGAAGAAATTCGAAAATATTATTCAAGCGCAATGGATTAATATTACCTACAAAGTCGGTGTTTTTCAAATCCCCTAAACATATTCGAGAGCTTCAGAAATAGTTTCCCAACATTTCTGAATCACGATATTCTGTTCATCCTCGTTCGAAAACATGGTAAAGGCACCGTCTTATCGTATCTTATAGATCCTAAAGCTTCTATCAAAGAAAATGAAGATTAAGGGACGGGATTCGCGAATAATTCACAATTATTACAAAGGAACAGTTGAGACAATGGAAAAGTTGCAAAATCCGTCAATGCCGTTAGCGGAGTCACTACAAGTAATGTAGATGTATACTCACTACGCCCTCTAATTGCAGTCAAAAGTATTCGTGTTATAGTAAGTCCCGCAGCGTTTAAAAAAAACAGATTTTGTCGAGATTGGAATAAATGTGTAGTGTTTCTTCGTCCACATTCATCACTTAATTGCAACGATTATTTTAACTATGCCAATATTACATTTTATTCAGATAAGACCTTTCTTTCACCACGACGAGTGACAGATCGCTGAATAACTGTAAAAGGCTAATTTCGCCAATATGGTGGATGAGGCACCAATTCGTACCGCAATTGGACTAGTTTTGCTGTCGCAATTGCAGATAGGTGGACCGGGGCGATATTATAAGACCAGGGAATTTTTTCTTCGCTAGGTCGTGCTTTTTCTATTTAGATCAGCGCCGAATAGGTCCAATAAATCTGCATAGAACTGTCCCGTGATTGTCCTTCTTTTCCTCAGATAATCGATTAAAATTATGTTTCGGGAATCCCAAAAAGACTGCTACAATATCTACACTATCTAACAAAATTATTCACATCCCAGCCTTCTGCTTGCAGTGTGAAGAAGTAAAACATGTGAACAAAGTCAAATAAAACCAGAAAATATATGTTTATTTATCAGTAATATAACGTAACAACAAACGAATAATTCATTCTCCTACGAATACGTTTTTCTTTTTTTATAAAAGCAGAAACGAAATGGTACATATTCATAGTTTGAACGTAACATAAATATTCGCATTCCACTCTAATATTTAGTATGGCCGCCTTTTGCATTTTATTACACCCTGGCATCGTCTAGACATTGATTCGACCAACATTTTGGTATGTTTAGGTAAAAGTTTGTTCCATTAATTATCAACAATTTGCTTCGAATTTGAAATACTAATCTTCAAATGAGCCCACAAGTGTTCAATCAGGTTAATGTCCGACGACTGAGCAGGCCAAACCAGAACTTGTGTGTGATTTTCTTGAAATCAGTTGATGACCAACTTGGCCGTATGCTTTGGATCTCCCTTGTGCTGAAATGTACACGAGTCGGTGAGTCTCATCATATAAGCACTAAGGGGAAAGTTGGTTTGTAATATATTGGCATACATTTCTTTATTCATTATATCGTTAATGAAATTTAATTTTCCAACTCCGTTCCATGACATACATCACCACGGCAACAAGTTGTAATATAGTTTAATAAACAAAAACTTATTAGAATAGTGAATAATTAAATATTTCATTTTTAATTAGGTACGAATTTTATCTTCATCATATTTTACTGTAGGACGCAAACATTCCACTTTATACATTTCAGGCGGCTTTCTCTAAGTTTTTATAATTCTATCAGATCCGAATAACATAATTTTGGTTTCATGAGACCACATTATTTGCTTCTATTATTCTAGTGTCCATGTCGCTTTTTCTCGCACCCACTCATCTTCCTTTTTTAGTTCTTTTTTTATATAAAAGGCTTTCTAAGCGCAATACTTTTCCCTAAGCCCGGTGGATTTTATACGTCGGTGTACGATCAGGTTCGAAATTACAACTCCGAATAGAGTGCTTATTTCAGCTGCTATTCTGGAGCAGATATTCGACGATATTTCGCATTTTCTAACTATCATCGTGTCTATTCTTGCCGAAGTCTTCTTCTTTGGACCTCTTCCACTAATATTTCCAAATGTTTGTTTTTTTTAATATCTTTGCACAATACTTGCTACAATGTTTTGGTTCATACATAGGCTTCGACTATTTTTTTTGAACCCAAGTCTTTTCTCGTGCAATTCCACAACTTTCCTCCATATTTCAATGCCCCAACTCTCTGGTTTTCGTTATTCTGATGCGGTAACGATTTCAGTATGAATGATTTATAATATTAAAGCATTAGAAAGCTAGATATTTTAATACTGTGACAAGACCGCTCTCTATAAGGGTGTGAATATTTATGTTACGTTGTCTATTTGCATTTATAAGCACATTTTCTGTAGCATAATGAATAGTTGCTATTGTGTTGAGGTTTATTCCATTGAACTCAATATATACTTCGTTTTGTTTTTGAATTTGCTCAATATTTGTTCTTGATATTACATGCAAAGAATATATATGTATATTGATATAATATATATATATATATATATATATATATATATATATATATGTATATTGATATTATTTGTAAAATTGTGATTGCAAACATAAAGTATTATTATTAAAGAATGGCTATTTGGTACTTTTTGAAAGATTACTTTTTACAGAATTGAATGGAAATATTTTTTTTTACCTTAACATAAATACTACATTGAAGAGTCATCTTGTCGTCAAATCGCCCTCGCACACTGAACTTAATTTATGGAATGAGGTGGGAGGAAGTTACAAGTTTTCTAAAATGCCTTGAATTTAAATCCAAATTTTTAAATTTAGTAGGACATTTTCACGTAATATACAATGAACTACCTACATGTTACACACCCATATTAGTTTTGATATACATATAGCAATAATAAATATTAGTGTGTAAATCTGAACTAACTTTACATGTCGAGAATTTCATACTATAGCGCATTTGTGCAAAGGTTTTATTTATGCAAATTGTTTACGCCACTGTAGAACACTGGTAATATCGAAAAAAATAGCGCCAAAACAGGGAATGCCTTTTAATATTTCATCCTAACAAAACACTTCTAATATCGTATAGTTTTGTTCTTACCCAACACCTTTACACCATCTGCAATTTCGAAAAAACTGAAATATTTCAACTCTGTCTGTTTTAACTACTCATGGAAATTGACATGAGAGACTTGCGAGGCAGAGTTAAAACAGTGTTGGATCCAACACCGCATATTTTGATGTAATTTTAGTGTGATAATTTTGAGATTTTATGTTTCAGCTTTTATATCTGTATTGAATCTTTTGACAAATTTTTTGTGTTTGCCAAAATTTTCTGTGGCATCTAAAGACGCGGATAAAGATAAATTTTACTGTTGTTTAAAATGGTTGGTTATATGTTATAAATAACTAATTGTGAGAATAATGATTTTCGTGCACCAAATATAGTTACAAAAAAAAAAAGGAAAAGAAACAAGAACAAATATTATATAAAAAATACAGTTACTTACAGTTAGTATCCCCCTTTGTGTCTATGTATCCGCTAAGTTTAAATTTTAGTTTGATGCTGCAAATTTGCTTTTGTATTGGACCAATTGGTTGAAACCTTTTTCACAACCAGTTTCATTTGTTAGTTTTCCTTGTCCATACTTTTTCTTCATAATCGTAAAACCTAATTACTTTTATAAAGTTCAAATTATTTAAAATTGAGACTCCGTAACAAGGAAATTGTCTAAATACCACCTTCTTGTTTACGTTATCAAGTTTGCTCTCAGTGAATCGGAAGAGTTTCTAATCCATTGCCAATCTGGGTTTTATATTATAACCATTATATTATTTATTTCCCTATCTTATAAAATAATATAATTTTAACATCATTGTTCTTTCGTAAATACGTACTATGTTTCATTATTGCCGCCACTCTATCTTTACCAGATTGGTAAATAACAATAACATATAAAACGATTACATTAAACTGTAATTGTATTTCTTGTATAATATTTGTTCAATTTCTTTTTTTGCAAATGTAGCTTAATTTATAGCTTTTTCAGGACATAAACAACCAATTTGCACTGATACAAAACTAATTATTACAGTTTTATTGCTAACTGCATTTGTACCGTTAAAATTTGGAATATAAAACGTTTAGTTTTAGATGATCATGCAATGCGTAGTGTTGAGTTTTATTTTATTAACTATTAATCAATATTAAGTCATATAAGTAACATTTGATCAATGTGTGAGAAAGCTCTCATCAACCCGTTATCCGTAGAGACACTTTTACATAAAGGGCCTTCGAGTGAGAAATGAATAGATCACTGTCACTTAACCAATCTGACACTCTAATAAGGCTAACGTTGGTACACTTAGATCATAGTTTATGTAGTGTGGAAGTGTTTCGTACACTCTAAGATAACATGAGTACAAAGCTTTGTGAGGCATCTATGTATTATCTAAACCACAGGCAAAATTTTATATTAATAACAATCAGTGGGATAACAATCTTCTTCAGCAACAAGAACAATATTCATAATTAGAATAACATTCCAGATTCCAATTTTTTCTCTCTTCCCTTGAAAAAATAATTTCGCTTTTTCGCTTGATTTATTCACGCAAACTGATAAAATCTGACGTAGCAATGGCAACACTAGACAGAAAATATTGACTACTTTACTTAAGCTTACCGCAACATGGTCATATATGATGTCCAACACCTGCTCTAATCTGGGATAAGTAAAGAAACTTGATATCGCAGTGTGGCTAAAACTTTGCTGTTGGCAGAAAATGTAATTCCAAGATTTGAAAGGCCGTAATGCATTTTCTGGTAAATATAAGCTGTTGTATTAGCTATTGATCTTTACTTACTGTATCTTCATATTCTATTTGGGTATTACATAAGTTGTAATTATGTCCATTTCGTATTATATAGTACCTATCTTATTTACAATTATAGTCATCATATAGTAAAGTATCTGTGATAATAAGGATTAAAAGATATACCACTTTTTATAAGTAAAACCTCAAGAACATTTAAAAATGTTGTAGTCTAAATTTGCATTAAATCTATATGCTTACAAAGTTTTTGTACTCTTCATCTTCATTCATACAGATTTTGAAATTATACCAAGGCTTACTTCTTTACTTACATCCACCATAAACTAAAACATTGCTGAATCGTACAACTTCCAAGCTCTAGTTTAAAAATAATTGGGTAATTAACTTATAAAGGGCCGCAAATATTTTATTATAAGGAAATAGAGAATACTCAATGAAAGATGGTGGAAGTTTGGAATGATTTTCTTGGTTGGTTGATTCTCTTTTCCTTAACTGTTGAATTCCCTCTTCAACGGGCATTACCTCTCAAAAACATAAATACACCATATATATACGAGGTAGGCGCCATAAATTTTCGGCCTGACACGTTCAAGCATGCAAACTCCGTCACGGCATGCATGCACATACGCGAAGTCTACGCTATAAATATGACGGTTCGAAGAATATTACTTTTTAGTAGCCAGCCAACCAACGTGACTAACGTATGAAAATGTCTGAAGTAATGAAAATTAAGTACCGCGCGGTCATCAAATTTTTAATAAAAGAAGGACATACGCCTAATCACATAAAACAACGTTTTACGTTTACGATGATTCCCCTTCGTATTCCACTAAAAAAGTGAGTAAAATGGTTCCGTTCGTGAGCGGTCGTTTTTAAACATGTATGTAGTCGACCCAAAACCGATTTTGGAGTCCATTGTCACAGGGGATGCAACAATGGTTCTCTTTTTACGATCCTCTATCGAGAAGGGAGTCCATGGAATGGCAGCGACCTGATGAACATCGTCCCAGAAAGACGAAAGTCGTTCAATCAACGAATAAGGTGATGGCCACAATATTCTGAGATTGTGAGGGTATTTTGCTAATTGACTTTAAACAGCGCAATACAACTGTGAACGGTACATATTATGCGTCCTTATTGCATAAATCAAGTGACAGTATTCGTGCAAAACGTCGTGCAAAATTGACAAAAGGTGTGCGATTATTGCAGGACAATGCTCCCGTCCATACTGCCGCCGTTTTACAAGCTCCCATCGGCGAATGTGGCTTTCAAGAATTGGAAGATCAATTGTATAGTCCGGATATGGCTGCTTGTGATTTTTAAAAAAAGACCTTAGGGGACTTCGTTTTAAGGATGACAATGCATAGTTGTAAGCAGCTGTTATAGAACATTTTGACGGAAAAACTTCAGATTATTTTTACAAGGGTATCGAATTATTAATTAATCGTTGCAATAAATGTATAGATGTTAGGGGAGATTACATTGAAAAATGAAATTTCTTATATTGTTCCAAGTTTCTTTTTAGCTTTAAAATATTTGCTTATAACATGAGACTTACCTGTTGCCATAAATACATTTTAAACATTTTGCTGCCGTCAAAAATTTTAGGACAAAAATAATTCCTTAAATGCTTAAACATTTGTATCTTTTATTGTGTATCAGCTACCTAAATTAGTTTTGAGATATTTATTGATAACATGAGACTTGTTTGTTACCGTAAATACATTTCAAACATTCTATAGAGAATCCAACACAAACAGAAATATATTTAACATTAAAAATTTATTTTTTTTAATAATAACTTGTAGCTTAACTGTTTCTATACATCTATTAAAAAGTTTAGAGAAAACGTATTTTTCTGCTAATTTTGCTGGAAATTATTTATTATTGATAAATACTCGGAATTGAAAAGTACGTTTTGTTGAAAGGAACGAAAATTGAACACGTTAATGACATTAATTATGACGGAGTATAGCAATAAAGAAATTTTAAATTAATGTACACAGCGAATGTCGAAAGATAATTGACAGAACCTACAGAGTCCACAGGGAACTGTATTGACAAAGATTTGACAACGATTTAAGAGAATCGAAATAATTTTTTTGAAATATGGGAATTCGTCAAGACGTGAAGCGACTTGAACTGAAAAGAAAATCATGAATGTTTTGGTGTGGAAGTTATCCTTCGGATGATTAATGCAATTGAATTGAGAAAATGCATGATTGAAAATTTGCTCCAAAGTAAGAGTTAATATCAACTAACTTTTATAGACGACGGAAGATGTTAGAACCTTGAAGATGACCAGTCAGGCGCTTAGACATCGCTTTCTTTTGTATGGTGTCGAAATACAAACGGCTATAGATTTTATGGAATCTAGAATCTCGTTTTGTCTCCAACAAAATAAATTTTGTTTCGAACGTCTTTTATAACATTTTTTATAGTCACCTATCAGTAATTTAAATTATACCTTCTGTTATATTTGTTTTTTATTTTTCAATTTGTTATTCACAGGCTGCGTTGCGTTTTTTCCTGTATGAATAATGAAGTATCTATTGAATAATAAAATAAATTCATTCTTTTCATTCAATCTTTATTTTTCTTTAATAACAGAATGTAAATAAAATATTTGTCGAAATCATATATTTTTGAAACAGTCTCCTCACTACATTTCTATATTAATAACGTTGTAGTATGTCAACGCGACTAAATTCAGAGGACACGAAATTTAGGTCGAATGGTAGTTAATAAACTCTAACGAAATGTTAGTGTAATAGTGCTTATTTTTCATCCTTTTAAGCAAAGCAAAGTCTGTTTTATTAATTTCCTCTACCAAATAGTTGATTTTACGATTTTGTTAAAATAACTTGAAAACGAATGGAAGTCAAATATGTTTTACAACTTTTTTTTGTTCGAGTGGAATAAGTAGAAACTGACCAAACTAAGAGTAGCTATTAAAAAAATGAAATTTTCGACCAGTGGTTGATTGGATTTTCGGAACACTCAAACTTGTAAAACTTCTGAACCATGTTTATAGCAACAGAGGTCTCCATACTGTCAATAAATATCTTAGAACCGATTTAGGTGGCTGATACCCAATAAAAGTTGCAAATGTTTGAAGTGAACCGTACATAATTTTTAGAAAAAAAAAATATATTTCAAAGTTGGCTCACTTTATAGTTATGGGATTCTATATCGTTAAACGTGTCTTTATAACAGCTGTCTAAAGAAACTATCGTGTATTAGGTATTCTTTTAAAATAGAAAACTTAATATCCGTTTCCGGTTCGATAGAGTGTACCATAAAATCAAAAATATGTTTTCAGAGGATACATGTCTACCCATCATTCGCCAAACTTTCAAAACGATAGTTTTATTACTTTTGGAGGTACGATTAATGAACAGTCGTCGTAAATTATCCTGCACATATACATGTATGTGTATATGCGTATATTACAAGTAAAAATATATGCATACGTCACTGTATACATTTTGGTATCACATTGTCTGCGAGTGTTTGCACTCTTCTATATTAAAAATTTTACCAGATTAAAATACATTTGTAATAATAGTTCTTCTACAGCTACTTAGCTATAGCTGGGAGACCATTTTAACTACGCAAATATATCACTAGTAGATACTGAATGGTCATTCGTTTTATCCAATAACATTTTTACACTCCATCATTCATTTTCCAAAAAGAATTCACATCCTTATTGCTTGTCACATTAGTAAGTATTTAAGAATAATTATACTAAAATATAATGCTTAGTACTAATTATTGATTATTTTTTGTGAATCTTATTGTATCCCTGTGTTGTGTCACAGTTTGCGTGCTCTAGCTATAAACTACTGTTATGTTTACGACAGAGACAACGCAGTTATGTTGAGAAAGAAAATATATGTATTTTTAAATCGAAAGTTTATACATCAGATGACATATTTGAACCAGACGAAATTTTTATAGAGAAAGGAGCAAAGCATCTTTTTCACTCTCAAATGGTAGTAAAGCACATGTTAAATATTGTAAAAACATGGCATTTAACCATCTTGATATGTAATAATAATACAACAACAAAATAAATAAACAAAAGAAAAATAACTTTTAGTTATTACTTAAAAGGAATCTATTTCAAATTAATAAAATATTGTATAATAATTTGTTTGTTCCAACATCAATTTCATTGAAGCCAAACTTTAAGGGTAATACCATATCAATAATACTATTCTATATCCATTATTTTCTGGAAGGTATTTCTGTGGATCTTTGAATAATTAAAGCCTTGAAAAGTTTAAGATACAATTCTTCGTCTATACTCGTGCTGATATTAAAGATTCACGTCTTTATTATTTATCGATATTATACTGTTGTTTCTTTCAGAAAGAATTTGAGATATGTATACTTATGTTAACACTGTCTTTGAATATATTATTAATTCTATATTCGACTGAGTTAGATGGTTGATAATAATTACAGCTTGGAATTCATTGCGGATGCGAATTTAATAAACTAAGGTGACATTTTCGACATCGACACACATCTTGCATATGCACTGCAAGATGTTGATTGCTTAATGAGTCATAGATTAAAAAAACGATCCAAAATTGAAATAAATAAGTATAAAAATTTGCTGTTATTACAGTTGATAAAATACTTCAACCTAAGGAATGTATTAAAACAAACCCCCATTCTTATTTCATAAATAAAAAAGAAGTACAAAAAATAAAACAAGAAGTGAATTTTAAAAACGAACAGTATTTTTGCGAAAAGAAATCGTTGTATTTTTTATTGATCGAATGTTTTTACAAGATCTGGATAACCATTAAGAAGTATGACACCGTTAAATCTCCACTGAGTCATAGTCGATATAACATTTTAAAAGTCGTAAGGAAACATTTTTCTGTCATTGCGAATGCTACCGGAATAGTCAGTAACATTTAAATAACCCCAAAATATTCTGGCAGCAGGATCCGGCTTTTAAAAGATTAAAAACATCGAATGCAGATCTTATTTCTATATTTACTATAGCACGACAGTATATTAGGATGAAAAATAGTATCTATATTATTTTTATAAAATGAACTAGTATTCTCTATTTCCATCTATACTTATCCTTTCCGTCCAAAAACTATCAATGCCATCGCTATGTGCTTGCGGAAGAGAATTTTTGATGGCATCAATGGCGTTCTGTAAAATTTAGTGTTTTTCTTTGTAGTTCTCACCGCAAAAGTTTTTTGGAAGAACAGGAATAGATTTTGAGGAAGGTAAATATTTGGGAGCAACAGGAGTTTCGCCAGTTTTGGTTTCGGTTTTATTTGGTTTAGTTTGCAGTTCCAGAAGATGGAATTAGATAACAACCTATATTTGAAACAGAAATTAAATAATAAAGTATATTTTTCAATAAATTTGTTAATGACATTGCTATTTCATTCTAGCTAATATGAGAAAGCCATGGAATATAGGTAATGCATCTGCATAGACTCGAAACAGAAGTTGTCAACAAAAACCATGAATGCCGTCAGACAGTATACTTCATTTGTCATGATGAAGCGTGATAAATGTCAAATGACTTTTAATTAAAGAAACGTTATTGATTCGAGTCCATATCAAATTAGGAAAAAGGAAAGAAAATAGGACCAATCTCACAGTATCTCAAACAATTTATATTCATTTCTATTAATAAAGATGCAATATAATAAATAAAGCAAATCTGCCTAATAATCTTAAATCAAGACATCTGTGAAACCATTGAAATTTGATTCAGAGTAGAATATATGTTCGAATTGCGTTCCGTTTACAAGTTGGCAGTGATCGATAAATAAAATGTCTTACTGAATTTTGTATGATGGTATGTATGATATGGTTGATTTATTCAATTATTAATTCTTGTAATTGTTCAACATCATTTGGTTGATTTTTATACACTTAACTGCGTCAATTTCGTTCTTCAATAAAATTAAATAATCATTAAATAAAATTCACCATTTAAATCTCGTGCTATGAAAAATGGTCCTATTATGTTTCATTGAATCAGATCAACCCACACGTCCGGTTTTTGAGGATACTGTCTATGAACTTCCTACATTCAATGAGGGTCTTCAGTTGAACAGTAATGACAAATGTCCTCACCATACAGGCAAGACGTTGCTTCATCAAGAAAGACTATTTGATTCTCCAAATTAGACTGCTCTCTTTTTTTTTGCAGATTTTAGGATTTTGTGGGAATAAATATCTCATAAATTTGTCTTAATCCCGTTATAGACATTTATTTTCTTTTTCTTGTTGGTAAAGCATTTACATTGGCGCCTTCATCGGTTGCTGCTCTTGGAGGTACACTTCTTAGTAAATGTTTACTTGGCGAAATACCTCGTCTTTGAATCCAAAAAGTGATAGATTTTTACTATAGACAATTTCATCAGTCATCTCAGAAGCCGAAAGATTTTTCCTTAGCGAAATTATCTGTACATTCGTATACACATGGAAAATCGCAATGAATTTACTTTCTAATTACTTATACATATATTTGATTAACTTCTAGAAAACATCAAAGTAGTCACAACTAAACACCATCGCTATTCAAACGATTGTACAAGGATGTGTGTTTTCTTCGTTAAAAGAATGACTGAAATTAATGTGAACAAAAATCCCCTTACTACTTTATTATATTTTCTCAAACAATAATTTAAAACAATACTGTTGTATTTTATCGTAATCACATGTGAATTAATAAACCAAGGTTGTTGTAGAAGTTATTTCAATCGTAATATAAAGTACAATAATTTTCGACTCAATGCCATTGTAAGATTTCCTAGGGCATTTTTTTGTGTATATATTTTATTATACCTAATTCTGCCATAAACTTTGTTCCTAATTTTGGTGCGGATATTTACAAGTATCGACAAGTTGTTGTTTTATAACGTAGTTATAAGTTAGTATCCATACTACGAAAAGGAAATCAGTTCGTCTCCACACGTTGAGCAGTAAATATGAAATGGGCTAAAGAAAAGAAAACCGTATTGCCGTTATTGCTTTGCACAAATGGGGAGTGAAATGATAAATTGAGATCTTTTCGATGACAGAGCAAGTAGTGGTCGGTTACGTGAAACTAGGACCCCAGCAGTCGTAAAAGCAGAAATCCGCTCCGAAAACAGAAAATTTTGATCTGTGAGATGAAAATACCTCCTAAAACAATGTCTCGCATTATTAAATAAGACTTTGGTCTTTTCATCGATGAAAAAGCTTTCCCTGTAGAACCAAAATTTATTCGAAAAAAAGATAGGGTGTATGTTCGCAATTCCAAGGAAGCTTCAGAAAGAAATGGGAAAGTAGAAAGAGGTCATCATCCTGCCATGGTGATGGTTTGGTAGGGAATTGCGTATGACGATGTCACTCAACTGTATTTCTGCAAGCAAAGAGTCAAAACACGTGTAACGAACTACCAAACTGATATTTTGGAAAACGTAGTAAAGTCACTGAATGAAAGCACTGGGTCTGCCAGCAAGATTTTGCACCGGCTTCCAAGACAAAGTCCACGCAGCGTTGGTTAGAGGCGAATTTGCCCGAATTCATCGCTGCTAAGGATTGGCTCTCGGGAAGCTCAGATCTCAATTCATTGCACTATCGTCTGTGGGATACTTTAGAGGAGACGGTCTGCTCCAAACCTCACTAAAATATTGAGGCACGAAAAGCAGATTTGGTAAAAGCAGTAGCTTCAATACCACTAGAACTGGTACGTGCGGTGATTGTTGAGTGGGCGCACAGTTTGAAGCAGTGTGTGAAAGCAAAAGATGGACATTTTGAATACTCTTTACATTTTTAAGTTCTCTGTAAAGTAGTTAATAACTACCAATAACATTATTTCTTCTTGTTTTATTTTTCTTTTAATATATATACGTTTGCACAAGGGAACTTACGGCAGGACTGTGCACTTTTAGTTTATGAAAGTATTTACCATAACTTATCTTACAGCACAAACCATGAACGATGTTTTAAAAAAATTATTTGTTAGAAAAATAAAAATATTTCAAAAACTATTGAATTTTGTATAGCGAACATTATCGTTAAATTACTTCAAAATAAGTTCTTCTTCAAGCAGCATGTCAATCTAATAGTGATCCTGTATATACAATAGCGAGGGATTACGAATGACTGTAAGTCGTATTTCGTTCGCGGACTGTCCGTTGCCTAACCTGAAATGCATACGAGAACTATTTTGCGCATTACGATTTATATGATTACGTTCAAACTTTGAAACAAAAAAGTGCTGTGGCATTAATGAACCATAGGCGTGCAGACGTAATAAAATAAATAGACGGTCAATTTCATTGGAAATAAATCCAGAAAAATTAGTTCCGTTATCATGGAATTTACTTTACATTCATTACGGGGATATAACGCTAGGCACCATTTTTTGAAAAACATTCATGTTTTTCATTTACAGATTTGTAATTGGAGAATAACGTAGAAATCACTAGAGATGGTGAAAAATTCTTATTCTCTGATTGTATATATAAATTTGTGACAATTGTTGTTGAAGTTGTTTTCAGTGGAGGATATATATGCGATCAAAAACGCTAATAGTTACATAGAAACAGCAAGAGGAAGTACAAAGAGAAACAAAACGCGTGATCACCGAAATGTTTAATTTTTTGTTAAACGTGGAATGTTCGAACGTGGTTTTTCACATGTCGCGCACAGTTTATTAATGGAATACAAATTATTTTTGTAGCTGGTACTGTTGTTGATTATAATTTTGTTCGAAGAGCGTTTGTGATCTCTGGTTAAAATGAAACTAATTGTTGTGTAGTTGCGTATTATTATTATTAAAGTGTTTAGCTAACAACCTAATACATTGTTTTGACGTTTGGAGAGGTTAGTAAATGCCGCTTTGCATTCGCAATTAATCTCGTTAGTATGGCGAGAAGCACTGCATAACAAGCAAAAATAAATTACTAGAGCATCCGGATATTTATTCTATGCAGTAACAAAGGAAATTAATGAATCTCAATTGAAGGATGTTTAACTTTTTAATTAGGTGATATTTCGCAACAAAGACTATAAAGGAAAAATATCGTGAAGGGAGCAAGAATTTTATTATATGACTTTCATCGTCCGGATAATCGATTTATGGACCAATTTTAGATGGAATGATACAAGCAAATTCTAGTTCTTGCTTAATTAAGAAGATAAAAGACAATAGTTTGTGGATACAATTTTGTTTTCCGTAAAAATCTTTATCAAATAATTTGATTTTGTTTTTCTTTCTGGATATATACCCCTAGTATTTGTGTATTCTTACCTATAAGTAGAAACCATTTGAGTTTTGGTTTCGGAAATAAAGCTTTAATTATTGTATTAGGTAAGGCTATTGCAATTTCGCTGAGTGTTCCGTATTAGAAGATTGCTCCTGTTTATAAATAGTTGAAAATTTTACTCCTACGCTATATTCATTCGAAGTTAAAAAAACAGAACAAAGGTTACGATAATTGTAAATATGTCAATGTGAAATCGGAATATCTGTAACGAATCCGAATCTCTCTGCTGCTGCGTTATTTGACGTTTACGTTATTTATATCAAAAACTTGCGAGGTATATTTTCGCGGTACTACGTTCTATTTTAGAACTTTTGTTCCATTTCTGAACGTGCATTCCTTGCGATTGTAGAACCACCTTAAAATAGAACTGTTCATTGCGATATAGCGATTTTACGGTTTAGAAATATAGCTGGCGGAGTTAAAAAGATTACAGACGACTTATAGGCTTCTTTGCTAATAGGAGTATAAATTTTAAATAGTCTTTTTTTAAACTGCGCATAAGTTTTATTTTAATCAGTGAGTCGAGCAAGAGTTAAGGACGTTTCTTTTACCGCGCAACTGCGACCAAATATTCAAATACGGTTTATGCGGTGTTGGTTAGTTGATAATGGGTGTTAATGTAATCTCAAACTTAAAGTTTACATTTTGGTAGTATTTACTATAGCACAATGTTTGCTATGATAAAACTGTAATATAAATATTCCAATGTATGTATTTTTCAGCAAAAACGCTGCCTAAATCAAACCGGTTCATATGGTGGCTTAAATGAATTTAAAAAATATTTCTTTTTTAAAACGGTATCTTAGAAACTCCGAATTGAACCAAAGAAACAAAATTCTTTTCATTCACAAAAGGTATACTACTACTACACTAATTTTAAAAGTTATGTTGCTCGAGCGGCGGTCATCATAATAGACACGTTGCTGTAGCTGTTCTCAGTAGCTATTCATAGCTCCCCAAGTCATTACGGGCGGAATGACGACAGTTTCTTGTTGCATTGCGTATTTTAATTGCTCATGAATTTGAGTGTTACAATCTCTTACTTTCAAGTATACCTATTTAAATCAAGAGTCCGTGCGAGCCTCCTAACTTTTCATAAAAGACCAGGAAACATTTTTCTTAGGATTAACGAGCGTAGAGAAGTGTAAACAACTATAGCTCCGCATTGTTCAGTAACATAATAACAATTTGTGGAGTCCTTTTTAAAGTAACAAAGCGGAGTTCTAAAATTTTTCACTGACAGTAAGATTTCAAGCAAGCAGTAAAATGGAGAGCTTTTTGGTGTTGGAGTTCTACGAAGTTTGGCATTTTTCAATAATTCATTGCTCTTGGTAAATGCTGCAACAATTGCTGTCCACTCGGTTAATTCTGGATGGAAACGGTAGCGCTTTTCGCTTTTTTAATGTTACCGTCGGGTAACGATCCTTTGCAAAAAAGTGAATCATAAAACCAGAAAAACACATCAACTAGTACCGTTACACAGTGCTATATGATCATATAAATGTACCCCCTAGCATGCCATGAAATTATTTCTTCAAAATATCTTGTTGGTATTTAGTAGTGAATTGGTAGTGACAAATAAGATACATTTGGAATGTGTACTGTATTGGTTTATTGACACAAAAATAGTTACAATAAATCACAAAGTTTTCTTCATCGAATCATACTTCTGAAATGGTATAAAATTATAAAATGGAGAATGGTCGTAGTCTTTGCAACTATATATAGATGAATTTCGTTTTCCAGTAACATATGATTGTGCCAAGTTATTCATGAATCAGTGGCAAAATTTGGTCAAACAGGGTCTGTGTCCCGAAAACCAAATAGTGGTGGACCATCAAAACGGACAGCTGAACACATAGAAGATGTTGAGGAACGAATACCTCGATCACCTAAGAAATCTATTCGCAAGCTTTCACAGCAAGCTCAACTTTCATATGGAAGATGCCACGCAATTCTTAAAAACCATCTACAAAAATTTCCATACAAGTTTCATTGCCTGTGCGAGGTTTTACTCATTGATCACACAACCCAGTTTAATTATTGTTAATGGTTTTCAGGTACGGTTAATAATGATATTTTTGACAAATCCTTCTTCTTGGATGAAGATGGTGTCACTTATCAGGATATAGAAATAAACAAACAAAGCAGTCTGGTCTAAATCCACATGAAATTCTTAAGGGACTCTTGCATTGTTACAAAATAGGGGGTTGGCTTGCTGTTTCTCGAAGAAAAACGATGGAATTCTTTGATAAGCAGACTTTCCACCGCGATCTCTTGATTTGACAATTATGAATTATTTCATGTATCCACACCTAAAAATTAGAAAATTTACAAATCGTCCTCAAACAATTGACGAACATATTGCAACTATCCGAAGTGTCTGCAAGGAAATTACCCTACATAATTTAAGAAATACCTTCAATGATATGAACGAAAAGTGGCGTTTTGTATAGAAAATGAAAGAGCTCACATTCAACATTTAATGTAACCATTCTTTATTATTATTAACTCTTTTATTTTTCTAATTGAAACGTTTGTGTGTAATTTGTCAAAACGTCAAAACCTAATCAGACAACCTCATGTCAATAGTTGTGACATAAACTGAAGCATCTACATTTAAGTACTGTCACTAACGCCACAAAATAAGTCAATTTACACGTTTTTAAAGTTATTCTAGTAACTTAAGTTTAAAGAAGATACATTTCATAGCTTGTGCTAGAGGGTAAATTTAATCCGTCACGTGGTAGCTTCCATAAAGATTGGTGTATATGGTAATGATATATGATATTTTGGTGATATTCTGTTAAATGATCCGTTACTCTTGAAAATATTACAGCAGCCTGGTGTGAAAAGAAAGAGTAGTTTGTGTAATCGCAATAATTTTCACAAAAGTTTTGTATTAATTCACATGTGGTTATGATAAAATACAGTAATAAATATGGTTGAAAAACTTGTTTGAAAAGACTAGCGAATACAATGGTCTATCTAATCCATCATCGATCTATCTGATTTATGCTCTCCGCTGAAGTTTCGACCATTTTGATATTAAATCATTCGACTTAACAGTGCTTAGTCGTTGTAGTTGTTTTAATATTGCGGAGAAATAATATAACATATAGGTAAATGCGTATTATTATAAACTGTGCAGTGTAGCCAAATACAATTTAGTAAAATGTTGCGCAGATTGTTTAATATATTCTGCTAAATTATAACTCTACGTGAATTTTTCAAATATGTTGTGTCTGTTTCTATTTATCAAACAAATTGCTGCGCAAATGTTTGCACTGATTTGAGAGATTTTTTTCTTTATGGTTAGTGATTGTTTTAAAATGAATAACAAAAGCTTAGGCTTGTTGCTGTCTATGTGGGATGAAGCACTGTATTGAACAAAAACAGCATTGAAAAAAATAAATATCATCAATCTGTAATGGTCGTAGGACAAAGCACTGCTACGTTCGAAAATATCTTCACCCATTTATTATTACTGTTTACGTTTGTCCATGTTCGATTTGTTCATAGATAACATCCTATTTGCCGCAGCAAACAGTTATCCTTGGTGAACAATTGAATTTGGATTATTTGCTGTGTGCCTCATACGTTCAAAATATTTTGTCTCGCCATTGAAGGCTATTCTGTATTTCCGCCAGTAGTGACGCAAATCTGCTTATTTTGTTCTGTAAATTCAAAACGCATTTTCATTTCATAAGAATACATTGCGAAGCTACCTTCTCGGAATTCGCCATGCAATAATTTATGAATAATTTATTCTCAATCGTTTTGCAAGTGGGAAAGTATCCTCTCTTCCAAGTTTAAATTGTCCACAACTCATTTAGAACAAGTTATAAATTTGCAGTACATCATGCTTCACTACGCGAACTTTTATAAAATATAGTCTAATAATTCTATTTTTGCAAGCATTAGACGTTAAAATTAAGCGGTGCTGCTGTCTTATGCGATATTCATTGTAGCTCTTTCGTTTTTCATTTTAGAAGCATGTGTCTAGAACGTGCAGTTGCGCCTTTTTGCTATTACACTATTGTAAACAGCGAAAAACTACGCACATTTGATATTTGTGCAATTTCATAGTTTCTTTCATAACAAATTCACCATAATTATGCATATCCTATTCATCGTAATGATTTTGCTTTCTATCAGCGATATTTTATGTAGAATTATGTTTTCTGTTGGTTAACGCTTCAATGATGTCTCATTAAAAAGCAAATGGTCTTAGTTAGCTTAGAAATAACGTGATTGCAATCGGCTGAAAAACATTTATGTTATTAAAAGATAGAGCTTTAATTTAGTTTGGATTTAGTAAAAATATTTTCTGCTTATAATATAATTTAATGATTATTTCAAATTCTTACAATTAAAATGTGACGAAAGTTACATTATCAGTCTGCCACTTCTTAATACCTACATCCACAGCCTATCGTTCTAACATCCAACAGTAATTTGTGCTGGGGCCGCTTTTCCATTCCCGAAATATCTTGGTAGAAGCGTACACTGTGATCACCACTAACGTTGCCTATACTTTCAGGACAGAAGTCCAAGTGAGAATGGAAATGGAAATGTGCATATTAAGGGGGACACTGCAACCAACGGCGTGAAATGCTTAAATCGTATCTATTACTTTTTTGTTTCTGTTAAAACCTGTTCTGATAAAAACTTGTACTATGGACACCCATTGTGGTTTTCGGTGGTCTTCCGTTCGTTATTAATTTGGTAGCGAATGTTCTATCACTCACCATTTTCTGTGTTTGAGATCTAACAAAAATCGTCTTTTATATTTCCTTTTATCTATTTTTTGCGAACTTTTCTCGAAGATATTGAAAACCGTCACCTTGGCGGTCCAACGCCTTAATAAAGATTTTCATGAGCCTTAGTTTTACGTGTAGTGGTGATATTATAGTCTTTTCCTGTTAAGCTAAAGGATGATCTGTTGGGTAGTTCTGCTTATTGTAATGGTTTTTTCCTGTCACAACTGTTCTAAAGACATATAAAGCAATAGTATTTAGTATAACCTGATTACATTCCTAAAATATGTGCAATAACTTAGAAAATCCACACAAATATTCTAGGAATAGTCTCGGTGCTATATCTTCTCTAAGAACAATTTCAGCTTTTCTGTCATACCCACCACGACCTGTTGGAGTAGAGTAGTAAAGGTTTAAATTATATATAAAAAAATACAACGAGGCTAGTGTTTGATGCATCTATGAATAATCTTCACCAACTGGGTTCATGATGCATTCCGAACGTTTCAAAAAGTTTATAAATATCACTGCAGTAGATTAAATTGCCGGCGTTGCTATAGAAAGCAACAAGATCGTCATGCCTGTTGCAAAAATACTAATTTGTGTTTTTTCAAGAAGAGATTCTATTGTTGTAGTCATCACCCACGAAGCTTTACTTATGATTCTGATAGGTTCAAATCCTGCCATCCATGATTTAATTCAATGCGGGTAACGTGATCATATAGAATAAAATCAAGATCTGTTGAATATTCAGTTCTTTCAGTATTATTATCAGTTGTAGTTTGACTATTTGTTTTTCGTTGTCACTTGACGATTGAAAAACTGAATGATGTCCGTCATATTGTGACGATTTTTAGACTGACACTGTTTCTACATAATCATGATTTTCTACTGGCGGTTGTGTTCCGCAATCTCATCACCATGGTTTATTCTATCCATGACACTGGAAGGGCGAATGAAGAATGTTGATGTTCAGACCAACAATTTCGCAAATATCTGGGGTATGTAGTACATAGTGCATGTGAAACGCATGGTTTGTCTTGAGTTTTCATAGACCCGATATACATATTCGCGAAGTTAACTGTTTATTTTTATCTAGCGCAGCAAATATGCCGCAAACGCAGCTAAAATTACTTGGATTCTTTTGAAAATGCGCTGACCCTTACTGTTTTATGCTGTACTATTTCAGTTAAACTTACATCTCTTACATAGCGCCTGCATTTTTTAAATAACCGGGCTAAGCCGATAGTACCACTTATCAATTACATGCTGTTTAATTTTACTGACTACAGGTAAAAAAATTGTTGGCAGGTGCAATTTAACCGATGCCATAGTGTCAATAATAATGAAATTAGCAATGGTACGCTGTTAATTTTGAGCCTCCTGTATAACGCCTACGAAATCGGTTGGTTCCTTTGTTTCTAGTTTATTATCCTAATTAACTACATAAATTAGCATGCATTCGCTTGGAACTATTTTTAAAAACAATTAGGATATTTTATATTCTTATTATTATTACTACTATCAAACAAAAAATAAAAATGCATGCATTTATACAAATTTACTAATACTAATAACGACTTAAGAACATCCAGGTTCTTAAGCACATAATCTAGCAATATATGTCCTTATTTTGTTTATTTTCAATTTAGAATTGTTTATTGAGAGTGTTACAGTGTATGACCTTTTGTTTGTTTAAATTACTTTTGTACATTTGTAAACATAACGAAGACATCAGTGCGTTTCTCACTCGTCATTTACGCACACAGGAATCCGTTGGATTCTGAAGGAAAAAAAGGCAACGTATACATTTTAGTCCAAACAATAACTCACAGTATGACAAACATACTAGTGATGGGTTTGAACTATCGTATCAGGAAGACAAGAAAATTAATACGACGAAAATCAGTCTATGTTTATAGTCGAAAACGTCGAGCCATTTACTAGTTAGTTTCGTTTAAAGCACATGGGTTTGTTAAGCAATTCGCTTGTAGTTCGTAAATCATGCCGTTTTTTACACCTAGCGTGAGACTTGCCATTCTATTGATGGTACTAATAGAACGTTGTTACATTAAGGAAATTAACTAAATAGGGAGTGTTTTGAAAAATGGTCAGTGACAGTTTCTTTTTGTCATATTGATGTGCGTTTATAACACGTATTATTCTCATATTATATATATGCTTATTAAGAGCTAAATTAAAAATAGTTTTTTAAAGGACAAATATGTGTAACGCATTCATTCCTACAAATTTCCGAATTCTTTTACGCATACTTTTGTTGAAAGTTAAAAAGTCATTGGAGCTGCTAAATTTATATTGTATTGATCTTTGATGTGTAGTTTATTACATTTATTATATAACATAAAAGATAACAAATATTCAAGTTATGTATAACTTAATTATATCTCCAGGTATATCCTTATCCTTCTCAAATTTACTATTTGTCCAAAATTATGAATTCTCGTTTTATCGCAGTTAATGTAACGATTATATAATCTACAAAGCTTATCTGTTATCATAAGCTTTGTAGATTATATAACGTAATAACGCATTGCTGTTTAATGTTATTTTGAATGGTGTAAATATGTTAACGTTAACGGTAAAAAGTCCAGGTTACTTGTAAACTGTCCTGGTATAATATTAGTCCTTGATCAAGGGTAAATTGCGAAAGATAAATTTTGATATTTTGGCTATGTTTCAACAAATTTTAGGGAATCTTCGGCTTTTTAAAATTCAAGAAAATCACCTTCAGTTAAGTGAATTATTTGTCATTTCTGCTTAGTGTTTATTATGACATATTAATTAACTGTTGGTTTATTGATTCATTGTAAAATGGGATATATTGTGTCAGATTCTGCATGTTTAAAATAATAAACAATTACTCATTAGAAAGCTTTTCAAAACAATCCATTAATTTTCAGAATCTGTTAAAAATAGAAATTTTCGAAATTAGTTTCATTCTATATAATTTGTCATTATCTTTGCTTCATTTTAAAATCATTCAATAATGGGCCAACTTTTTATATTATATCAAATTAATGCGATACAATTAGCGAATCATCATCACATATATTAAACTAACAAAATTTAATTGGTCAATTCTCTTAATCACTTCGACACAAATCTGCCGTTAACGTTATATGAAAATTTCATTATGGAAACATGTAACTAATTCAATTTTACTTGACCAACATTAAGAATATGATGACAATGTATGATCAAACCAATTATAAATATAACTATGCATTCTTGAAGAACGCAAAATTACCAGTAATTTATAACAGTAATACCCAATATTAAAGAAAGGCAGTTTCCCAAGGAATTGACTAAGTTCAGTAGACGGGGTGAAAAGCTGTGAGCTATTGATTGCATTCTGGGCAACTGGAAAATGAATCGAATACCCCTCACCTCGTAGTAATACGGAACCAGAGCTTCATTGAATCGATTCGAATTGGAATGATCGATGTGAGGATAGGATTTTGTAGTAGTACTTAAACAAGGGTAGAAAATACCGTTAGACAGACTGACACATAATCGCCCTGCAGAATAGCATACGCATCTCTTGACTTTGTTAACTTATAGAAATCTTATTTCATCCTTCTCTTACAATTACGGCCATCGACAGGTCGAAAGTGTGCTCATGGTATATGGAAAAGGTTTATCATATTGCGTTTTAATATCGTGTTCAAATATTCATAATATGAGATAATTGAAAACCTTAATTCAAAACTTCAAATGCACAGAAATGGTTTGCTGCAATTCATCCTTTTGTGGTTGAAATAATTTTAGGTAGTAAACACCGAATGAAGATCATCTTACGCAGTATGGCAAAATGCATTCGGTAGCTCAGTTGACAATGAGAGTCCATGTGGTCTTGGAACACTGCGTTTCGAATTGTGAGATTTTGTCGTTGATTTTTCTTTATTTTGCGATAGCAATGTGACAAGGATAGATTTTTTAATGTAAAAAATAAATAGAGGTAATTGAATTCGATGTGTTGTACTCGTCTGTGAAAATAATCTTAATCTTATATATAACGTTTAATGCGCTTTCTTTTAGAAAGCTTATTCATTTATCATTATTCAATTTATTATAAAGTTTTTTAAGAATCGCACTTTTTGTTCTAAATGTGCTATTGATATGTCATGTGGCATAAAAGTAATGAGACTGGCGACACTGAGAACGACGTGGCAACACTTAGGATTTTCCCTCCACATAGTCTGTAGGTCAGTCCCTTATAGACGATCAGTTGAAGTTTCCATCCAGTGCGGAAACTATGTAACACAGTAAGTAAAATTGTGATTTTGTATTGCGTTACAGAAAATGGAACAATGTGCCATCAAATTTTGTATTAGGCTTGGCGTATTCGAGAGTTTGTAAAGTGCCAATATGGGAGACATCTCTTATCAAGAACACAACTTTTCGATTGTATAAAGTATTTTTGGAAAACCAAGAAATAGTAGTTGACGAAGGAAAGTGTGAAACGAGTAAAAGAAGTAAAGGCTCTTGTGAGGTTAGATTCGTCGATTAACATTGAGAATGATGAATAATGAACTTTCGAGTGCGATGGCTTTTTATAAAGGTGCTCTTGGAAGGATCGTGTCATTAAAGACACTTGTTCTATCATGATAACTACCTTGTCACACAGCCATCTCTATCGCCTAGTTTTTGACGGAAGAAGGAATTCCCGTGGTTCTTCTTCATCAGAATGTTGAGTTCGTTTAATAAGTTCGAAAAACACCAAAAACCTCGAAATGTGAACTGCCAATTTAATAGTTTGTATTAAAATGAAAGTCATGGTCAACCGATATTTGAAGTAAAATTTTTCTAACAATATCTATGGCCATACTGAGTAGATATAATGGCAAGATAAAAACTGATTTAGGTGGATACAGACAGAATTAGACTGATGGCGGTAATACAGTATCAAAAACTAAAGGTACAAATATATTAAAAGAAAATGCAGCTACTAAAGATTATTGGTATAGAAAGAAACATATGCTTTACACTGATGAAATAAAATTTCCTTGAATTAAATTCTTTTTGATCATATGAAATCCAGTTCTACCCGTTAGTACCTTGAAATTACACTCCATATTTGGCATGCATTGGAAATATTATTTTTTTATTAGTTATCTTAACAATGTTTTATAAAAACAAATTTATTCTCTCCGGCACAATAAACTTTGTTCCATAATTTGAACTTTTAGTAGTCAAAAATAAGATAAAGCATCATTTATCTTTAATATTTTGTATACCTTTCTTGTATCAACTTTTTTCGTGAGTAGGTTTTTACCTCGTTTTAATAAACCATTTGCTAGTAATGTCTAAGAAATAAACAGACATTAAAAATTACGAAGCCGATTTCTTATATCTTTAAAGGAGACTAAAACAGATTTATTTTAAAATCCTGCGCGATTTAGCTTAGTTATAGAATAAGTATTATTGATATTTTGTAGTACATAGAATAGTAAACTTTATAAAAACATAAAGTTCTATAAAAATAAGTAATGTTATTGTTCCTATTAGTTCGTAGCGTATGTGAAGACTTTGAGTAAATATAAATTGTCTAAAGTATGTAAAAGTGAACCCGTTGACGATAAACTTGGTGCACATAAATCATTTAATTAAGGAGTTAACTAGCTGTGTAGAATAATTAATATCAGTTTGTCCGAATTCGCGATGTTATTTTGTCGCTTAAAGATATGACATCCTTAAGTACAAAGCGGTTTATGGAATATTACAGATGGTAAATGATTTTCATGTGCTAAGGGTACTTAAAGAGAACTGTTTGCAGAGATAAGGTGAAACGTGAACGCTAATATAGAGAAAGCCTAATATCTAATATGTTGGCAGCTGCAATCTATGGTGTGGCGGTTATGATCACATCAAAAGTATTTATTTAATTTCGTACGCACTCACTGAATATTGGAGATAAGATTTACGAGCGAAATATATTAGCCTACTACTGTTTCTCTATGATAATTGTATTGATTTCCATGCATTACCTACTAATTTACTTGCTACCAGATTATAGCTAGGTGTACTACACTGAATATCAAAGAAATGACGAAACAGTTTATTAAAGAGATAATAAGCATTTTGAAAGTGTACATCAAAAAAGGAAATTTTGTCGGTAAGAACTCTTCGCCGAGGTATGCCTAGACCGATTCATTTATCAGCGAAAAAGCATTCTAAGGGAATGTATGTACCCTCGAAGTTCGAACATCTTTCAATATCAGATAAAATATTAGTGTTATAGATTATGAATTTAAATTTTAATTAATTAATCAAAATTAATTGTATAATTTAGTTTTAATCTAACCTGTATCTGATATGATAACCAAGACCCTTAGCCCAAAATATCATCTGGTATTGCCTGTGTGTGCAGTATTAAGTAGAGTAGGAACGTCTTTCCACATGTCAGATTCGTATTGAGTACGCAGCGCCCCCAACAGTGTATTGTTATCAAAAGTTGAAGCGCAAAATTATAAGTATCGAGCGGATCTTTATATATGACGGTCGTATTAAGTGTGACGGGCGTGCGAAAGGGAAAAACGAGACCATTGGGTCATACAATGCGCAAGTTTATTGATGAATTTTCCGATTTATATTATAACGGTGCTAAGATATACTATAAAGTTTGCAATAAACCATTGATATGCTGTAACAAACGCGACTATAAAAAAATCATATAAATAATGTACAACACTAAAGTAAGAAAAATAACGTGCCACCTAAAACGAATTTATAATAAAATTTAAATTCATAATCTATAACTTGTTCATGATAATCGCCTATGATTTGAGACTTCATTTACTCGTTAAATAATCGCTTCATGGCGTCTAGAATAAATATAATCCCGACTGGAAGTTAGCATCCCGGAGAGCGTTACAAAACCATATGCCAACTATGGGTAACGATATCGAAAACATAATCAAAGCTGTAGCAAAAAAATGATGTGGTTGCGTTGACGAAATGACAGGTCAAAAAAAAATCCATTTTGAATATTATAGTGTATGTTCTAGATCTGGTTAAAGCAACATTTCCCATTATGTAGATAGCAAAAAATTAGAAAAGGCAATAATGAATGATGAAGGTAGTACTGGATACGCTAAAAAATAGCTTTCAAGTGACCAACTGTTGATGTGAGCGATGATGAAGCGACAATATGTAGTGCAGGTCATTTTTTTAAAGAAGACTATGGGAGACTTTTACATGCGACGTGTAGAGTTCATGCTTTACACCTTGTAGCATAAAATATTCCACAATGCTATCCAGGGGTGGATCTATCAAAAAAAGTTTTTGAAGTCTTCGAGAATTCCACAGTGCCTTAGACAGATCCAATTCTCGCACGTTGGGGAACATTGAAAGCGGCTTTTGTTGCGAGAATTTCCAACCAATAATATCTATGGTTCTACAATTCAACGTTAACGATGCTGCAGAAATTAAGGAAAGCCAGGAGAGATTTGGAAATACTTCCATTGATACTGATTAAAAAAAATACGATAATTATAAAGGCTTATTTGACTGACTAGAAAAATTTTAAAGCACTGGGTTGTCGTTGGTGGAGTCAATGCAAATTATAGGCGGTGTACACTTAGTGCTATGTGTTACAAGTGACATAAAAAATACGCATGTCGTAGAAAAGTTCGAGAGATATTCGTAGATGTCGAGTAGTTATTTTCTAAATATAAGAACATCTATTCGGCACGGCATATTTTGCTCTCCGAGACAAATGTAGAAAGTTATGTCATGCTGTAGGCTTTTTGTCAGTCTTATCCATTTTGCGCTACACAACAATGGTTATGAATATGGTGTGTTATTTATGGAACATAACATATATGAGATGTAAAACGAATGTATCGCAAGGTATCGTACACTCGCCTTGTTACGATTCTGGCACGCGGGAAAAATATCCCAACTATAGCAGTAAGTCATTATATACTAATGTCATAATCTGATTATGGAGACTGCCCTACTTGCAAACTATAGTTAAGAAAGTTTCTCAGAAACAAAGAACATTCCCTCTATTTTATCTAGTAATAGAAAGAAAATGTGTGCTATTAGTTTCTTTATATATATTGCAGGTATTTAAGTGCTTTCAATTTCCTTAACATGGTTATTAAAAGATTTATGGAGTAAACGAAGACGTATTAGTTATGCCCCATATGATAATCATTTTAATTCGTTTCAAAATTCTCTTAAAGAAGAGCAGGTGTTAGTTTTACATTAATGCTATGAATGATATAAAAAAGTTAAATGTTATAGAGCGATATTAATAAATTTGAACTACTTGGTGTTAAAAATACAAAAACCAATCTGTTTATAGGGATCTAAGCCACGCAGGGTTGAGATTATCTGGTAATTTTGAGTAATCTAGTGCACATGATCGAAGTAGTAAGTTTTGTCACAACGATTGCAAGCACTGCGTGGTTGTATAATGCAGAGGTATCTCAGTAAACTCGGTTGAAAATGGAAGTCCACATGTTCTTGAAACGCTGCGTTTCGAATAAATTATTAACTTGTGTAGGGTGGAGTTTACTGCGATGTCTGTGTAATAAATTTTGTGTTTTACATGTAAATTAATGAAATAGAAATTTTAAAAATTCCATGGCGAATATGATTTTGTTTACATCACAATTTTCAAAGTTTCTTTAAAACATTCAAAAGTAATTGAGCTAATTCTTTGCTATATATATATATTTCTGAATTTCATCCGCCTAATTTCATTGACTTAATTTACAGAAAGATTTATTGATTATAAAAGCTTTCCCAAACATCGCCTAACGTTAAATAGTTTCACAGGCTTTCACGGCCGTTTGCACCAACGGCAAGCGGCCATGAAGGCATGAGAAACTATTTATATTCTTACCTCGCACACTACTTTTCAGAATGAGAACCGCAGTTGTTCGCAAACGTCAGGGACGTAAACCTCAGCGACACTCCAAAATTCTAAAACCGTTACAATCGCCTGACGACGTTATACAACTTCTGAAAGGACCAAATTTCTAGCACATCTACTAGTTAGAAATTTGGGATATGTAATTAATGTTGCAACTTATAAAGCACGTGTTTCTTATTTCACATTTTTTCCCCACTTATGCTGATTTATGCCATAAAAATCTCATTTTGTGATCGTTCCATTTCCAACTTAAGTCCTTTATGATTTTCTGAAATTTGGTAAAAATTTCGTTTTGCTCGCCTTTTGTTGGTTTACTAGTAAACACATGTTTCCTATTACAAATGAAAAATTTTATTAAAATCGGGATCCCTCAATACGTTCCCATTATAAAATTTTCCAAATACTAAAGTTGGTACGGTGGCTGCGAAATAAGGATCCGCCTCATATCTGTCGAAAGCACACGAACGCCAAACGTTACTATTATTAAATTTCTAGAGATTGTGAAATTAGTGCAGTGACTGCGAAATAAGTTCCTACCACTATTTAGAATATATGTATTTTGAATGGAACAAGTACAAACTGATCTTTTACTTCACAAAATGATAGTATAGTCAAATTTCAAAAAAGTAAATGTGCAGAGGCGGTATGTAATTGGCTCCCTCTTTTCAAGTTGTAATATCTCGAGAACGAAATTAGCATAGAATAACATTTTTATGGCATAAATTAGAACAAAACGTGAACATGTGTAAATTTTGAGAAAGCGGAAGTGCGGGAGCTAACCTCATGTACTCGTATAAATGTACCAAGATTCATAATAAAATTACCATAATAGACTAACTTGGATATATCATTAACGTTTTATTCAAGCATCTAAAGCATATGCAGTTATTTTTATCAATCGATTAATAATTTTACGTATTTCAATTTAAGTTTAAGCAGAACATTTATAAGTTGCAGCATCCATTTCTAACATTGTCGAGGTGTATAATTCTGTATGTTATTGGATAATGATAATATGAAAGTATGTATATTACAACATAACTTTCCCTTTTTTAACATCTTAATTAATTAGAGACCCTTGTGATTGTTTACAAATTGAAATAATATGCAAATTATGAATCCACTTTAACTTTTGAACTATTTTATTCCTAAACAGAGCTTTGCTGATTGTAGGTCAATATAATAAAAACAACTGAGCATTTTAATTCAATGTACTGAAGTAGTCAAAGTTGATAATTGTGGCAAATTTAAACTCGGGGTTTAGGTTATATTAGTCTAACGGTACCGATATTAATAATATATTAGGTCGTGTGAAGTTTTCCATGGCAGTAGTATGCATATCCACTCGCATTAAACATTAAATGCCAATGAATATTTTAAAATTCAGTCGCATTAATTCTAAATTAACTTTGCTTCATATTTAGAGCTTTAGTTAATTTAACTTTCTATACTAGACAAATGGTAAAACTTTGAAATAGTAGTGGAAATTTTCATTAAACATAATACTGTTATTTATATTCACTAGGAGTTGAAGTATAAAGATGTAATTTTGTACGCGTAAATCATAGAATGACGTAAGTTTACCTCTATATTAAATTTTTTAACTATTACGTTTCGCTAAGTAATCTCCCGTTACCTTCAGGGTAGTTTCGAGAGATTTGTTGGACTTCTATTTGAACTTGCGGTATGTGCATGTATACATATTTTTTCTACCTCACTTGGGTTTTGAACACACTATTGTTCGGGATAAAGTGAACTGAATTGTCCATCCACACTGCTTAACTATACCACTCGGGCTGAAGCCCCGCTTGAGTGCCAAAATCTAGTTCCAAAAGAACGTCAGTAGTATGTACTACGGTTGAGTGCTCTTCAATTGGTTGAATAATATTCTTCTTGATCCCAGGGTATTAAATTGATTACTAGTAGATACCATGTTTTTTTTTTGTGAAGTTTGTTGAATTTTGTTTATTTAATTTAGAAATTCGATGAACTAGATGATTTCAAACTGTCTTATGTCCAAAATTTTTGTTTCATAGTCGACAACGCAGACCAACTCCCTTTTGGTTGCCTAGTTGTTAGATAACCTAGTATACACACGTGCACTTGACCTGGCATTAGCTAACAATTCCTTTCGTACAATCATCATGGAAGCAAGAATATTTCCTATGCATTTCCAATTATGGAAATTTTCATTTTATTTTTACTAGTTGCAAATGTTTTTTTGTGATATGATCTTTACATTACAGACGCGCGTCACTCCTCTTGTTAACTACGAGAAATTGAATTTTGAAATTAATGTAGGAGGCAAAATGACTTTTAAAAAATTATATATCAAATAAAGAGGTTATTTGAAGAAAACTATAATCTATAATAAATAAAGAAATCTATTTATCATCTTTGTACAATATTAACAAAATCAAATGCAAACAATGCTTTACATTCTACAAATGAAGAGAAAACTGTAATTATTAAATAATCAAATTAAAAGTAACTACAAATGACGCATTCGTAAATAGAAAATAAGTCACACAAGAATCGCATTACAATACACATATATGTATTATACTGACATACGTATAATACTGAAACCATGACTATGAAATGTGTGATGAAAAGAACGACGAGTTTTGTCCAAGTATTAATATATTGACAAGCGTCTGTAAGTCAAGAATAGAATGTAAGAATTGGAAATGGTAGTCATATTTTAACGTTTTTGAAATGTTATTTCTTTCTAATTTTAACATTTCATTCTTTTGTAGAATATTAGACTTATAGTCACTTATCAACGTACTGCTAATATAGCGAATAAACTTCGCAACGTCTGTACATCACAAAGCTACGTTTGTTTGGGTTTTGGCATAAAGGCTGTTAAAACCTTAGTTTTCTTTTCAACTTAATACATCTACAATGACTCACAGTGAAAATGATACAGTGGTGCATAACTAGGTAAGAAGCTGAGAATGTCAGGAACAGTAATTATTTACGGAAAAGTAAATTAATTACTATTCTTGAAGCACATTACAAAAGTAAGAGAAAAGTAAGTTGAACAGGTATTACGAATTCTAGTGAGATAAGGTTACAGCGGTTTCATATTCAGCATTACAGTGAAAATGATGCAACCCAGTACACAATTTTTATACGAATAGGGAAAGTCCCTAGATGCACGTGTACTTTACCTCTTTATTTTGTTACAACTGTGGAGTGCGATTTTAGTACAAGCAGTTTATAATTTAGAGTAGTTCAACATGGGTCGACAGACAACGTTGTTACATAACTGATGCAGTACGGTGAGAACTCCAGCTCAGTCACTTGACATAAACATTATCGAAAATTTGTGCCTTATTCTTGAAGCAAATCATTGAATATCCGATAGGAATAATCTAAAAAATTCTTTGTTACAAGAATGGAACAGTATTTCGCCTAAGTTAGTAAAATAGATTATAATTATAGTTATAATTATATAAATCTAAAGGAAACCCGACTAAATATTAATTGCTTCTCATTTAACTTTCAAAAATAATTAATTCATTATTATTGTAGGTGTATCATTTCCATTGTGATATTAAATATGTAACGGCTGTAATGTTGTCTGATTAGAATTCGTAATACCTGTTCAAATTAATTTTGTTTTATTTTTGAAATGTATTTCAAGGATAGTAGATGTAGATATTTAATATAATAAGAAATATTTAATTTACTTTTCCCAAATAATTATTTTACCTAACATTTTCAGCTTCTTACCAAATTATAAACCACTGTATCATTTTTAGTATGAGTAACTGTATTGTACATATTGGGACGGATGTTTTTCGCGGTTGCCATAAATAATACTGCATTCCCGGGTTTGTCACAGTGTGTGTTGGGCCCGAAAGAGATCATTTCGGCTAGATCGACGTTTCGATGAGATCTCATTCATCTTTTGGTGGATATTCTCGTTCGGCTAGCGATCAGAGATGAAATACATGCTCTAATAGAAAAGCTTTCTCTTCTTTTTTAAATTGTCGCACATTTAGTATGTTTTTTTTATATTTACATAGGACTGCTATTAAATATTTTAATCCCCATATGCATATTTGTAGATGAACTAGTAGATGAACGGTGCCTTTACAGGTCCAAGACTTTTAAAAAGAATGGAATGTTAAAATTAGAAATGGAAATCAGATTAAAAAAGAATGGAATGAATTCTCACTGATTTGGTAACAGCTCTTCTCAGTGCTATGGTCCGTCACTTCAATTAACAGACTGTTAAAAATATCACGAATACAATTCTGATTTTAGTAATACGTTATTTATAATAAAAATGCGTTATTTATTATACTAAACGTATGATAAAATTAAATTATTAATTAATTGTATGGTTTAAGGAAGGTTAGGATTGATGACGAAAAATGTAATTTGGGTGAAGTTTGTTTTATTTGAAATTTTTATTTTTTTAAGTAGTATTGCATATATCTATAGAGCATGTCAAGATATCAAAACAATATTACATATTTATTTGGTAATAAATGTTTTACCAAATAAATATGTAATATTGTTTTGCATGTTTATTTATCCTTTGTGGTTTTAAAATTACGCAAAAAGAAATGAAAATTGTATCACCGGCCAAATTGATCATATCAAATTCGATGCTCGTAAGTTCTTAGATTTGTTGTTCCCTTTTATTTATGAAAAATGTATTTTAGTTTTTCTAATTCGTTTTTTTGGCTATAAAGGACAACGGCAATTTAGTATTCGGTAATCAAATTTACGTAATCTCATAATACGAATGTTTTTTATGTTTTTACTAAACACAGTTACTAAGCTTTTCGGCACTTTTGACTGTTTTACCTTTTTCTTCTTCTTAGTTGTGCAGCATGGTATGATATACGAACAAGTAAGAAATTATTCTATTAACGGGATACAGTGTGTTTGTTAATATTGTTTAGTAAAAATGTAAAATGTTATTCAGGAATTCAAAGTTTATTTTTAGGGAAATATTTAGATTGTGCTATATTTTAATCTACTCATGCACGCTGAAGCTTATCAAAGTCTGTGAATGGAATTTTCGATGAATACAATACTTCTATGGGAATTACTTTTCCATTATTTTGTTTTATATCCATTTTAGATAGTTGTGAGTTTCATTTAATTCAAATACATTGTTCCGAAGAATTAATCTATGAATACCAATACTCTCATGTGCAAATGGAGAATTTAGTACCCAGACGGTGCAAGTAAGGGCTAAGGAGCAATCCCCTCCCCCGAAATCTATTTCAATTGCATCTCTAGCTGGAGGGGAATAACGATGATCATTCTCTGGCTGTACCATACTCTTTTGATTAGATTAGATTTAATTTCAATCCATGGGGTATAATTCTGCTATGTACATAATTTTTTTTTAGGAATATTAAGTATTGACTAGAATTATACGAATATGTAATGTATAATTATGAATCCTAAAAATAGGAGACAAATTACCCAATTATACATATGTAGAGTATAATGCAATTCATAATACACCTTTTAACTATTGATCTTCTTGTTATTCGACTATTTGTAGCTGATAAGATTATTCGAAAAGAAATGTTATCTAAGAGATAAATTAGCATTGCAAGTGTACATGTTTTGTCTGATAAACAATTGTCAAGTATTTGCGTATGTACAAAGTAATCCTTCACTAATATTCTCAGAAATAAATAAATATTATTATTATTAATACCTTTATTTCATCGCACGTTTTCTATATATATATATATATATACCAGGCCGAGAATTTATGGCGCCTACCTCGTATATATATTTACGAGGTAGGCGCCATAAATTCTTGGTCTGGCAGGCTTATACAGGTTCAATCGTGTTCAAACTCTGTCACAGCATGCACGCACATACGCGAGACTAGCGCATGAAAATGTTTGAAGTAATGAAAATTGAGTACCGCGCGTTCATCAAATTTTGAACAAAAGAAGGGCATGTGCCTAATCACATAAAACAACGTTTAGATGGCGTTTACTGTGATTCATCTGCATCGTATTCCACTGTAAAAAAGTGGGCAACATGTTTCCGTTTGGAGCAAGAATCCTTGGAAGATGCTGAACGGTCCGGTCGACCAATTGAAGTGGTAACGTCTCAGCAAATTTCAATTTTTGAAGATTTAGTACCAGAAGATCGTCGTATGAAAGTGAAGGAATTATAGAATATATAATGCATATAATTTATGACTTAGATCAAGTTCTACATTTAACCTGTTTTCATATTTATCTTTCAGGTTATATTGAAAATTCTTTCTCACATACATACATTGTACAACAGGGTAATAAAACTTTAATTGCTTTTTCCGCCAAAACAAAATATTAATTTCTTTCAGTCAGCTATTTGCGCATTTAATCGTGAAAAATAATTACTACTTTGGTAAATGGATATCCTTAAAAATGTGCTAAAAAGATATTCGGGAAAGGATTCTATAGACTGTGTCACCGAAGTTGCGAGTTTTTTAGTGCAAGTTATTTCAAATACTAGATTAGTACTCCGTAAAATTACTGTGTTGTTTTGACAGATTCCTTTAGAAAAAGTATCCTTGCAGGTTTTTGATACTTTTGATAAAGTGGCTTTGTATAAATTAAAATGAAATATACGAGAAACAAATATAAGAAACGAAAATACGTCAGTTAAAGTTTTGTAAAATTTTCACTGACACATAATTTGAAACACAATATTGTTGTTACAAGAAAATTAAACGCATTTATAGGTTATTCATGGTGTAACCATATTAGTGTATTTACAATAACAGTTTCACACTAGATTAATATGAAACTTTCGTTGGCAAATACGTAATGACAAATTACTATTTGTTTTAAATAGAAAACAATATATCTTATATAGTGTACAATTACCACGTTGAAGAAGACAATCCTAACGGCAAGTGAATAATTATCTAATTTTTAAATTTTTTAAATCTAATTAATCTAATTCTCATCCGCATCCATTCTTTAACTGAAATAAGCAAATTATAACAAAAAATGTAAACTTACGTATATGTACATGATTCCTTTTCCCTTTTGGGAAGCTAGAAAAATTTATAGTTTTTTATGTTATATTATATTTATTTTTATAACAGTAAGAAGCGATACTAACGTTTGAACGATTTTACCATTCAAAGAACTTTTGCCATGTTAAGTGAATTATATAATACGCATTGAATTCAAACAACATTCCATAGCACATCTCGGTATTAAATTAACATAAGTTCCCTCTTTTTTTTGTATTAAATTACTGCATAGAAGGTCATCATGAAATATCATATCTCTCCGGAAGACATAATGCGTTTGTATTAATACAAATATCCGCTGTATATCACAAACTTTAAAGATTAATTCTTGTGGCGAAATAAAGAAAATTATATTAAATGGAAAACTGTCAGACTGTCCTACATTGATTAATTTTTTTTAACGAATGTATGTGGCTTCTAGGCATCATAACAGAACATTTTCTTTCTGATATTTGTTAAACTATGAGCGCCTGAGAACAAAGAGAACATAATTTAGTACAGTTACAATAAGTGAGTCTATAATGAATTTCTCCATGTGGCTTTCTGTTAAGTGAACTTCGAGTTTTTTTTATTTCCCACATTAGGAGGGTGTCCTTTTCCATAAACACTCTATTGTATAAATTTAAAAAGTTTATTATTATAAATGAATGCATACATATCATCTTTAATGTTTTCCTATTTATGATTTTTGTAAATATTTAAATTTATAAAAACCGTAAGAAATTTTTCTGGGTATATATGTATTTTTATGCGACATAGGATTGGACTGAAATCGCTGGTAATAACATAAATTTACTACCTTATTGTGCTACAAATACATATTGGACATATTCGAATAATGTTAATGATTGCTTGCAGCATAATTCAGCAGGATAAATATTTCTGTATCCGCATAAGAATAGGTGCATCAGTAGAACTTCTCTTTGATCTAAAACTCAACATTTACAAATTTTGCTGTTGTAAGCTTTTCATATGGAAATATCATGTTTTACGTTTGAACTGAATGGAAAAATCCTTCTATTCTGTAAGGACTGTCTTAGATAACATTTCTAACATGTGCTTCAGATTCCCGGTTCAATTAGATGAACTATTTATCAGTATTACAAGAAGGATTGTTAGTTGTTTTTGAACTTTCATGTTGGGTTATACCAAAAAAGGGAAATATTGCTTTCTTTAGAGATATTATATATGTAATATTATTGCATTCATTTAAAAACTATTTTTTTCAAGCAGAATTTCTTTTCTGATTTTTTTTCACCTTCCTTTTCCTAAAATTTGAAAACCTTAATTAATTCTTTTCTTATACAAGGACGACCTGAAATGTTTCCGGAATCGACAAGAAAAACAGGGTGTTGGTGTGGTTTTTTATTTTTATTTTTCGATGTAGTCTCCTTGAAGATCAATATACTTTTTTAAACGGTGTTTCGATCTCTTCAAGCCGTCGGAAAAGTGGGATGTTTCGAGGTCTGCAAAATAGCCATCTGTGGCGGCGATGATCTCCTCATTTAAGGCAAATCTTTTTCCTTTCAGCGATTTTGTCAGGTTTGGGAATAGGAAAAAGTCGATGGGGGCTTGATCCGGTGAATATGGAGGATGAGAGACTAATTTGTAGCGCAACTCTTTCAATTTGGATACGACGATAAGGGATGAATGAGCGGGTGTATTGTCGTGGTGGACTTTTTCCGCTGCAAACGAGGCCATTTCTCCTTCAATACTGCTTCAAATCGGGTGAATAAATTGCTGTAGTATTGCCCCGTGATCATCCTTCCCTTCTGCAGATAGTCGATGACAATCACACCTTGTGAATTCCAAAAAATGATCGCCATGGCCTTTTCGGCCGATGGAATGGTCTTTGTTTTCTTCTGAGCCGATTCGCCCAGAAAAATCCATTACTTCGAGTGTTCCGTGGTCTCCGGTATGTAGTGGTGGATCCAAGTCTCATCCACGATTACGAAACGCATGAAGAAATCTCTTGGATTGCGTTGGATCCTGGCCAGACACTCCGGTGTGAGCAGATGGCGAAAGCTTTTTCATACCCAAAATTTCGTGTGGGATATAACTAACGCCTTCTTCTGAGATGCTTGTTGTGTCTGTTATCTCTTTCAGCTTCAATCGGCGATCGGCTAACACGACATCATGAATCTAGTCGACCGTTTCATCGTTGGTAGCGGTTTTTGGACGTCCACTGCGTGATTCTATACCTGTGCTTGTGCGGCTACGTTTGAACTCGCTCACCCAGAAGCTGATGGTCGAAAATGACGGAGAACATCCCCCATAAACCTCTAGCAAAGTATTTCGAATTTCCGTGGCCGTTTTCCCACCCAAATGAACTGCACAAAATTCGATTTTATCCATTTTAGCGAAACCGCCTGATTTGCTACGTAAAACACCCTTGAGCAACAACTATTGACAGTAAACGTCTGAAATTTTGACAGTTGCCATAAAATAGGTTGCCCTTGCCGACTAATGAATTCACTTTAACCTTCATGCGCCATCTCTGGCAGATTCTGGAAACATGTCAGGTCGCCTTCATAGAATACTAAATAATCCAAGTAAACTTTGGGATAGTTAAACGCGCTTGATAATTTTTGTATAATGATATAGCATGTGCACTATCTATCTTAATGAATAAAGGAAATTGAGAGATTGTCCTTTGCAAAACTGATTGTATGTCTAAAAACTTTCAATACAGCAGGATGCTGATGTAATACTAGTACTAGTGTCCCAATAGTCTTTTTCAATTTGTTTTGTTTACTGCGCGAATGTAATTGTTAAGAGAGGACCGGGGGGTGCCAATCGCTAGCTCCGTGCTCGGGAATTTAGTCGCTATGACCTGTTTTACGGAAGTGTGCGTAAGTTTTACAAAAACCTCCCAGATAAGGCTCATTTTCACTTTATGGCAATGTAAACAGGCAGAACTGCCGTTATTGGTATTCAACAAGTCCAAATCAGAAGTAGGAGAGGCTAGTTAACTGGCAAAAAGTTACTGTTTGTGTTGTAATGTTGGCGCAACGAATTATCGGCCCGTACGTTTTTGAAGATGACAGCGGTATGATAACCGTAAATTCCGAGTGATTTGTGGAGGTAGTTAACAACTTTTTTATGCCAGCCCTTCAAAATTTTAATCACTTTAATCAGAACACTTGGTTCCAACAATATGAATGTGTTCTTACTGTTCTTCCTGAAAATTGATATACAAACGCGGAAAATGGATTCTTTCCTATTGGGCCACCGTAAATCAAAGGTATACAGCAAAACTCCTTACTCTCTGAATGAATTAAAAGAGTAATTTCGGCTATCATGAAAATATGTATTGAGCAGGACTCAAGTTTGGAAAAGTGCCATCATAATAACGTAACACCTTTAGGAGACATAATTTTTAAGGAATAAATTACCAAAGCCTATGTTAAATAAATGTTTATTAATTAAATCTGGCCATTGTTTTGTTATATTCTTTTTATTTTAAAAGGACTTCTGGGGCACCTTGTATTATACTAAATAGTTCACGATTAATAGTTTGGCATTATAGTCTAAACATATAAACTAACAAAAGTATTTAAATTCCATATGAAAAAGTGCCTCAGGAAAATGTAAATAAATATAATGCATCGATTACGATAAAAAGGTTCCTATAAAAAATAGGATTCTTTTCGTTTCTCTTCTTTTTTTTAATTTAACTTCTGAAGTACATGGAATTTTGCAAATTTGAAAACACTTGCTAACCCCTGTAATACTAAATAATACAACCTGTATGTATCACAGTTCATATATTCTTATTTTCGTTTCATGTACCCATGACATTTTTTATTATATACATTAGTTCCAATCCACATCTTCTTGTATTGCATTATTTTAGAACAAATATTAATTTTCTATCAAAATAACGATTTATCTATCATAACGCACGTATTCTTTGTAGTTTATCAAAAATGATGATATCTATCTTATGCTTCATTTCAGAGCATCTTGTAATGACTTCTTTTTTAATCGAAAGAATGTTCTTCCTTTTTCTTTACAGTATATTTGCTCGTTCCTATAATTTACTTCAATTCGCATCAACAAATTTTATGTAATATAAAATAATATACTCCGGACACTAAACACAAGTAGTTTTAATGAAGTAATGTTAGATACTAATACTTGAAGTGAACCAAAAGAGATTTAATAGTGATATTTTTAATTGATAAACTGTGTATTTTAAGACTGTTTGTGATATATTTTACAATATATACAACTGCTGCAATTGCTACTTCTACAGCAATAAAAATTTGATTGGATCCAGTTGATCATGATCGTTTATTAATAGTTTAAGCACAGAGCATTTTCACTAGAATCATTCTTCATTACGAAAAAGTGTTATTAGGATCTATTATATCTAAAGAAATTTAATTGGAAAACGTGCAGTACGTAATTAGTTGTATAAGAGCAATCCAAATTAAATGTATCAAAGGATTAAATCATTACATACTCTCAACTTACCATAAAACCAATGGCAGCTAAAGTTTGTATCACCTAAATGACGTATAGAGTGTAGATATTTTTAAGATTATTTACTATTTAAATGGAAGATACGAGGGACGTTCCATAATTAACACGATAAATGGCGATAGATAAAAAACGTTTTATACTTAATAAAGCTTTACGACCTTTTTAATTCCTATGGTAAAAAGGTTTTTGGCTTTGCTAACTGAGCCATATGTGTACAGCCTTTTTTGATTACTTCGTTGTGTTTAAATCTGGTGCCGCGTAAAAACTCTTTCAGTGGACCAAACAAATGAAAAGCGGTGGACGAAAAGAACTACCGCTTTGAAGAGAGCATTCTGGTGCTTTCTCCATATAGCTGCTTTCAGTTTACGTTAAAGCATGTTAGAATAATGTTTACTATTCACAGTAAGTGCTCCTCGAAATAGTTACAACTGATTGGGCTTCGATAAAAGACCGTTAACATCCAGATGATTCCATTCAGTTGATTCAGTTTCCTAGTGGCGAAACATCTTTAAATTATACAATCTCTTCCACGCTACTGATTACACCATCATGTGACTGATCGTGCTACATCTTTCATACTGGGCAGTGATCTTTGATTTTAGAAGCAAAATAATAAAATCATATGATGTTAAAATGATCTGCGTCAGTATTAGTTGTTGTCACATGTCTAGATTTCTTTAAATAAATAGTTATTTGTCTGGCAGGCCAGTCAGAAAATTACGATACTCATACAAGCAAGAACATGAACTTCACGACAACAAAACTTCTAAATTTGTAAACTTGAATGGATGTCGTCCAATTACGTTAGTAATAGTGGGAGAGGTAGAAGATCCATTACAGAAAGGTGTTAAAAAAATGATAAGAGAAGAATTTGAGGAATCTTGTAACATTCCTTTACTTAATATAAGCGTAAAATATTACTGAAGAGGGAAAAGCGATAGTTGGTACTAGAAAATTACGACGCGAACGTCAGAATTAAAAACCCCTAAGAAATTGTAATATGTGCTACCTATGGATGCAGAATGTGTATATATAATACACCCATCCAACCAAACTCGCATACATACACGTAGACTGCATACACTGCAATAACCTAGTTGTCGATGTTATACACATTACAAGATGAAGGAAGGAATCTTCGCAAAATATGTTGGATTTAAGTCTAATAAAATTACATCTTTCCATTTTTCATATTTCTTTGTTTTATTTCATGGGCACCTTGTAGACATTCGTATGTAACATACTACTCATACTCGAATCTTCGCTGCGTGGTGGCATATAATTTTCCTTCCGACCAGTAATGCCATCCGAAGAAGATGCCGTTCAAGGCATATCGCTCCCTGCTAACTACACCACTGTATAAAACTATCGCGTGTGGTGTTCTACTATTGAAAGTGTGTGTGTGGGATCTCTTGCGGTTTCTAAATGAGATTTAGAACGTATTACGTAATGCCGGCCCAAATTTATTTATTGGTTAAGTATGCCGAATATTAGAACAGATGTGTGTCATTAACAAAAAATGTAATATAATTACTTGGATGGTGCATGCAACACATGAATTTGTAGACGTTACTGTCTTTGTTGGTGTTTTCTTGATTTCTATAAAACCTCCATCAAATTAAAATAATTCTAAAGACGATGAATTTGATATATATTTGATGTATATATATATATATAACAGAGGATAACAAGACATCCTTTACCCGCAAAAATATACGCTACAATATATATACATATATATATATATATATACATATATATATATATATATATATATAGACATCCTTTACCCATATATATATATATATATATATGGGTGGAGGATGTCTTGTTATCCTCTCGGGTTTTGTCCCGCGTTGGTTCTTAAAAGAACCATGTACGTCTTGACATTTCGATGTAATCGCATACATCTTCTTCTTAAGGTCTACCTCAAGAAGAAGATGTATGCGATTACATCGAAACGTCAAGACGTACATGGTTCTTCATTCCATATATTTATATGTTAGTTGTTTGCTAATGTTAGCCAATCTATATAATTTTTGTTAAATTAAAGATTTGCTTCGAAATCATTATTTTAATAACAACCTTCAATTGTTTATCAAAGTTTCAGCAGTATCGACAAACATCACAAAAATGTATTTTTTTTGCTAAACTGCAGATTATAAATAAACAAGCATGTCGTTAAGGTTTAACGTATATTTATGATATGTACGTAATGGTCTTTAAAGGCAGGTCCGCACCGTTTGCTAAGTGAATTTTTGTTTTAATATATATGTAACATATTGGTAGTAGCGTACTTATTAACAGCAGCATTCCGTCTTTGATCTTTTTTATTTTTAGGTTTTAAAGCTTACGTTTCTCGTGCATAAACAGTAACTAATTCTCTGTTTGGAAAACGTCACTCAATTTTTAGTTGACCATTGATCGATTCGTTAAATTACAAAATCATTTAAGTTGAAACTTGTACGTCGATTGGAAGTAAGAGATGGTGGGATATAGTTTATGTAACATTAATTTTTATTTTGATTTCGCTTTTTAAAGTTGAACAAAGAAATATTTGTGTGTCAACTGAAACATTTTTAAATACATTCTTATGTGATTATGATTATACATATTGTAATGAGATTTTTGGCGTGACTTCTTTTCTATTTCATTTGTACTTACCTTTAACTTGCTCATTTAGTAATTATAGTTTTCTCTTAATTAATTTTATTGTAGGAGAGGAAGTATTGTTGGATTCCATTTAATTTCTTAGATTCATTTTTGTTTTTATATTAATTTCAAAATGGAATTTCTTGTAATTAACAGGAGGGGTAGTAGTGTTCGACAATTTAAAATTTAATTCCGTCTAAAAGAGTTGTAATTATAAAGTAAAATTTCCAAGAGTCAATAATGAAAAATAGAGAAATTGTTACTGTAATATATTGAAAAAGTAGCTTTTGCTACTGCTATAAAAGCAGGAACTAGTGATTAGGATGAATGAATTTGGGACAGTTTCTATAGGCGTTGACTTAGGGTCGAACGGCAGCAAACGTGTAGTGGTAGAACTTTTTATCATCAGTATTTCGTTTAATGCGCTGACGAGAATAACTTTTTGTGTTCACGTACATACGCGTTTTTGTTTTTAGTAACGATCAGTATTTGATATTGCATTGTTCAATAATTGCATGGAGTCTGCTGTTTGTGAAGAGTGTAAATAAATTGATGGAACAATTCCCGGACCTAAAACACGATGATGCTAAAGTAGTTTGTTTGAATTAATGTGTGATGTGCAAACAATCAAATGCACGGATGAAAAAACGAATTTGTGTTTGATCTAACTTATATGTTGTAGTGTTCCTATATCAGTAGTATGGTAATACATCCAGCAAAAATTCAGATTTTACCAAATTAAAACAAATTGGTTCAAAGATCATTTTAACTACGCGACTATTACATCACTAGACACTGAATAGTCATTCTCTTTATAAAATAACATTTTTTCCACTGCGACGATCTTTTTCCAAATAAAATGTGGGGCTTACTAATTCCATTGATTAATAATTGTTTAGGTGTGTACTTTCCCTCACTACGTTTACGTCTAATAAGCATTATTTCTTTTCTTATCCTCTGATGAGCAAACATTGAACATTGTTGAATGAAGGTATAAATATATATTACGCCAGTTTTGTCCAGTCTCATCTTCAACTTCAGAGGGTATACAAACGGCAGTCTCAAGATAACTTAATTAGACACACTTACAACGGTGATATTTAACGTAGCATTAATAATGATAATCATCTTACTTTTATATAATATATTCAGATATATATATAACCCGAGAGGATAACAATACAGATCTTGATCTTCTACCGTTGACGAAGAGTTTCTTCTAATTGACACCACTTCGACTTCCAGTAGGCGACAATTATCACAAAATCTTAGCCCTTTACGGTTTCCATCTTTCTTAAAGTGGGAAGGTAAAGACAATGCAGAGTAGCCTAATGAATTAACTACAGAACAGACAAAGCGACAAGTGCAAATCTATACACCAGATCGATTTTTTTCATTTCTATCGACGGATTGCACTGTGAAATGCAAGGTGAATCTACCTTCGCAATCTAACCAAATCAAATCAGTGGATAATCCGTGGCTAATTTGCCGAACTTCGCAAATGCTTTGAAACGAAAGTGATGTTGTATGTTTAGGAGAATTACGCAAGTGTTATCTACTTTGTAGAGAAAAGCACTCCGCAATAGAAATGTTGTGGAGGTAGAAGAAGGATACCGTGAGTTTTTCGCTACTAAACCAGTGGAACGGTACAGGTATGGAATCGAACACCTTATAAGGCAATGACAGAGAATTTTCGATCATAATAGATTATACTTTGAATATTAATTGTCTTTGTGTTTTTACATCGTTAAACTGATTTTCTCCACAAACGAAACCACTTTTATTCCACTCTATTAAAATTATATATGGAGTTTCCGTACATTATCAGCAATTTTCATATTTTTATTTTACTGTTTGTTGAGTTATAACGACATGAAATTATCCCTATCTCATGTTTATAATGTCATAATATGTGTTTTATTAAAAGAAAAAGCGCAATAAACAAGAAATAACAATAATTTATGACGCTCATAAACATGGAACTAGTGAATAAGGATTTCTTACAATTTTAGCATATTAGTGGAGAGTATTAAATGCTATAATTGATGTAACAGGTCTTTCATTTAGTTCTATAGAAAAACTTTGAAAAGTAATATTGCTTTTTGCTATGTTACACCTACAAAAGCAAGAGTGAAATTTATTTGAAAATATTAAAAAGTATAAATGAAATTAAAATGATAAAAGATATCACTGTTAGATTATAATAAGAATTAGTATTAGAAAGGCTACAGCCTGAGGCGATTCGTCAAAAACGCAGAAGCTATAAAAATAACTCAAGATACTAATGTTTTGAAAAGGTATAGAACAAGATGGAAATAAACAAAATGGAAGCCCCAAAAATATTTATTCAACGGATTCAAGTCAGGTGCTGCTAGTTTAATTAGAATCATCGATAAATTAACAGCTGAGCGTTATTTACGCATGCCAGAAGTTAATCGTGTAATCCTTTTAAATGGTACATCATTTGAATCGTTCGCTTCATTGTAAATTATTTCTAAACTTGTGAACGCTCTGAACTTAGTTACGCAGCCTTCACATTATTCGGTTTCAATGAAAGATATTAATACCACTTGCTTCTAAACTAAGGCATTTAAAAGAGACTAAGGCGTGTATTCTTTTTACCTATATTTTATAAATCTAGTTCATTCCTAAAAGTTTGTTGATGCCATTAAACAGGCACTACATATTTTCTACAGCAAGGATGAATTTAACTTTTTTTTACATTCACTACTTCATTATAATAGGAATACATAAAAGAAATACATATGTAGTTTTAATAAAGAAAATTGTGGCCTTGTTTAAATTTCGGATGGTCCCATAGTCCTAACACATGAAAAAGTAAGGGAAAAGAATCTATAAAAGAAATCTAATATTCCAACGAAACAATAGTTTCATATTTGTTCAGTTTATTGTTCATGTATTAATGGAAAAGAATTAATATTAGACTATATGACGAGTTATAAAGTTACTTCGTTCAAAGGACGAATAGTACATTCGCAAATTTGATTGTCTCTAGAAATTTATAATAAGTTCTATAATTGTTTTTCGTTCATAAATATTGGTATTCATATCGATAAATAATATAATAACCTATTATTGAATAGTTGCTAAGAGTCGCATATATTTTTAAGTGCGAGCATGCTATAAAGTCATTTCTATGGAACCGCGACACTTAAAGCGGATTCGTGGGAAGCTATAAAAACGTATTCAGTCGTAGCATGGTAGTCTGAATGTTGTACAATATTCATTCATTAATAGAATCCTATATTAAAAACATCTACAGGCGTACGGATTTTATTACTTGTACGTATATTACTTGGGAAGTTAAGTTTATAGCAATTTTGTACTGTCTTTCATTCATTTAACTTTAGTTACCTTTTTTCTGTAAACTATTTTCTGAGCGGTGGAATTGGTTTAATTTAATAATTCAATGGACAAAGAAAAGTAATAATATAACTGTCGAGAGCACAAAAAGACATTATATAAGATTGGCCAACAGAAGTTTTGCCGACTTAAACAAAATATAAAAAATCAAGTATAATACGAGTATAGCACAAGTATTTATTTTAGTGATCATTAAAAACTTACAAGAGTACTTGTAAAAACACAAACAGTAGCCACGGACTAAATTTTCGTTTGCTGCACTTTCTGCTGTATAACATGATTTGGCAGTACTTTTGAACGCTCCAACAGTAGTCGGCCATCATATGAGCATCCCATCTTCCTTTGTACTGAGTTTCCATGGATTTTATCTTAATGAAATCTCTCACGTTTTTCATCGCTTACCGTACCTAAATTTTTGGGAAACCTATCAAGATGACTACAAAGGAAATGCAGCTTTATGCTCATATTACAACCTAGGCAGTAAAATTCACACTCTCGTTTGAAATATTGCACAAGATCACTTTCCTTGTTGTCTTTGTATTTGCTCGAGTTAGTTCTTTTCATTTAATCTTGAAGTTAGCACTTGATTCCTTTGATAGGCTCAAAATTCTTAGTAAAACATTCAACTTGGCTTGAGTAAAACGTGCTCCTTCATTAGAGATCATACATTCATTGTCAGAATTTGTATCTGAATCTTCCTTGTCAATAGCATCTGGCGAACAAGAAATGCCGTAGAAAGAAAAAAACGTGACGTGATAAGGAAAAATGGCAATATATTTGGTATTACCGAACCGTACCTGCATTAGTTAAAAACAAGCGTCAGCTCTTAGTCAGCAGAAAAATATTATTTCGTGGCCACTGAATTGTTAAGCTCCTCCACTCTTAAATATGTGAAAATTAAATATTTTTATTCGTACAGCGAATGGTATTGTCGGAATATCATCCTCTTCGCCAGATGCTCGTGGTCTCACACCAGCTTTGCGAACGTTAATTATCATTAAAACGATACAAGTTTGATTTTACAAAATGTAGCTTATCCTCTATAAATGATAAATAATCTAAATTGCAAGAAGATTTTAGGTGCAAGGATTTTGCTAATTAGTTAAGAAAGGCGTGAGAATTTAATAATTGTACTACATTTTATAATGTACAAGAATAATAATTTGTGTTAATTGTAGTAGACAACTATTATGGAAAAGTTAAGAAATCGCTTAGTCCTTATTATTTATGGAAATATCATTTCTATTCACAGTTACGTTTGCCTATGTGAAAACAAACCGAATACACACACATACAAACCTGCAGATATAGATCATATAATCAGACGTGCCAGTTTTTTAAAATCTTTTTCAAATAAAACAAAAAATAAAATTAGTATTGTTCCATTCAGTGCATCTACATTGACAATTTATCGTCAGTTTATCATAAACGAAAATGGTCCGTAAAGTTTGATGCTGTAACAAATATTCATAATATGAAGCTAACAAATGTCTTTAAATTCGACTAATGACTACATATTTCCGCTACGCAGGATTGATATTCGTCATTCTTAGGCGAAAAATATGGCATAAGTAATAATTTTAGTCATTGGAATTTCAAATAAATATCGAGAAATTGTAACAAATATTTTAAAAATTCCTCTCCAGCTATTTGAGGAAGATTCCGCGTATTTCATCATACATGCTTTCTTGTTAAATTTAGAAATTCCGTGTATTTACGGAAAAGAAGAAAATTAAAAACTGTTTCTTAGTTTTGTTGTTTAATAGAATGATGTGCGCTTCCTAATCTGTGTTATGTGTAAATGCATTAAAGGATTACGTTACTATTAACTTATTAATTAATTAACATTCTCCTTGATTTACTTTTGCTTTTGTATATAGCAAATAACGATATTCATGTATAATAATGTAATGTAATGCTATTCCTTGTTTGTACTTGAGTACCTTCATATTTATTCCAAATTTTCCATTACATTATTGTTGGACTTTTGTTTGGCTCGCGGTTGCTTTTGTTTACGTTTTGTATTTGTGGGAGGCAAAGTAACGTTAGGACTCCATCTAATTTCATTTTAAATACTTATTTTACGATTTTCATAGATTTTTTTCAGTGCGACTCAGATTATAGTTATCTACATTTATCTGATGTTTACCGGCATTCACGATATAATTATTTTTATTAACAAAGGCCCTTTAGTTGCGTGCATAGTGGAAATGTGAATTTCACTATCGTATTGTTATATATATATATATATATATTGTAATGATACGAAATATATTAATTATCAATGATTTTTCTAAATTTTACTAGTTTACCTATTCTGGATATTTTCTCGTCACTGTATGCTGCACGCCGTTATTTTTATTATGGTTGACGTTATAGTTGAGGCAAAGAATTATTATGAAATTTTAGTACAGATATTCAGTCTGTACTGTTTCTTTCTAAATTTTTACAGATATCTACTTTGGGTATTCTTTATTAACTTATATCTCATTCTTAAAAGACGTTTAATATACTGTACTCACACATTTTAATAACATTTTATAAATATGTATCATCACGAAGTTATATCTCACAATCTTCAAAATTTCTCGTACGACAGAAGGATGGCACGACTCGCAGCATTTATCTATCTAATTTCATTGATATCAAGTATGTGTGTAATCTGTGGCCTACTATATAGGCAAACAAATGTGTTACTGTGGATATAAACAAACATCTTGTCAAAGTTACACATGTTGACATCGTCTCTCCTGAGAATAATTAGTTATTTTCTCAGATAAGGTTTAATTTATGAAAATCGTCCAGTCATAAAGTGTATCAGGTGATACTATAATTAAAACTTGGAACTTCCGGGCACACTTGTTTTGGAAGTTGAGGACCAGTACACGTAAAAGACGAGAAATCAAGTGCGAGTGAGTACGAATACAAAAATTAAAGACGTCGAATCTTGATAAATTCTCAAAATTATTTGTATTTATTGCTCTCATTTTGTTAAATGTTTTGTTAAATGGCCAAGTTTTTGTTAAATTTTTATTTACACATTTCTTTTCTTTTAAAATTAGAGCATTGTAGGGTGGGTGAATTTTCGGAAACGATCTTCATCTCAAAGAATTTTTATAGCGTACTAGAAATTATATATATATACATATATAGATATGTAGATATAAACAGAAGGAATTTATTTTTGTTTTGTTAAAAATATATATATATACATATATAGATATATATATATATATATTTTTTAACAAAACAAAAATAAATTCCTTCGTTAAAATATGCGCGGTTATGTATAGTTAGAAAAACCAGTTCAATACAAAAGTTTGGGTTTAATTTGACAACTTAATCAATAACTAAAGTGTAGGATTTCAGCTTTATGCTGACCTTAAATCAAAAACCACATCTACGTAATACACTAAGTAAGATCTGATGTGTTTGATAAAATTCAATTTCATTAGAAGATCCGATACCTGGAAACCTGAATGCATTTTTAAATTTATAAATTTATCACAAATACAAAACTTTAATTCTTTCATTGCAAGTATTAGGAACTTTAGCTATAAGAAATTTGAAATACTTTTTCTTTTCTATTTGTTTCGACTTCTGATCGGTTTTATCTTCTGATCAAATTTGTAAAGACTACCAATTCTAATATCATATAGAGTAAGAGGAGAGGAAATACAATTATAATTTGGATTTGGTGTAGTTTATCTTGAGCATCATTCATATTCAAATAGTAGAAGACTAGCATCGATTTCGTCTTCCAAACTACTTTCACCATTTTCGAAATTTTTCATCCGTAGACTTTTATCGTACTAAATCGGTTCTGTCCAATGCAATTGTGCCCGTAGCTATGAAATCTACTTGAACAAATTGTGGGTTTTGGTAGGGATCTTTTGTGATGTTTCTTCGAAGTAGTAAGAATTTTTTTTCATCTTAGTTTCATAGGGCTATGTCTAACTATATTGAATTTGGTGGTAGTAAGCAGAAATCAGTGCTTCTCTTCCGACGTGTTTGTTTCCGCATATATACGACCTCACCCCTCAGAAACCAGTCTTCAAATAGTTGTTGATCAAACCATCCATTTAAGTTATTATATGTATGTACTTACGTATACGAAATGCACACTTTAGATTTAGGGATATAGACGAAATGAAGATAACGATTGCAAGGGCTGTGTGGTTGTATAATTCACAGGTGTCGCAGTACACTCCACGCCACACAAATTAGTAATTTATTCGTAGCGCGGTGTTTCAAGAGCGCATGGACTCTCATTGTTAACCGTATTACCGACTGGTAACCGTGAACAGACTGACCAGTCGGTAACACAATGACAATGAGAGTCCACGTGCTCTTGAAACGCTGTGTTCCGAATAAATTATTAATTTGTGTAGAGTAGAGTTTACTACGATACCTGTGGAAAATGATAAAAAAGGAACAGCGTGCAAGGTGGTAGTAGAGAAAGATAGAATGGAATAGAATGCAAGGTGCCTTTGCGCTCTCCTCTGACCTATGTGATATTAGTTCACAGCTTCTTTGTGGTATAAAGTAGTGCATATTCTATATACATAACTACAAATATTTTCTGATGTGTAAAAACAGAACATTATTATAGCAATAAATGGCTTTTCGCTGTACTAATTATTAATAACGTATTAATCGCGGCTTTAAGGGGTGCATCTCCTTGATCAACCAATACATTTATAAATTTACAATCGAAAATATGAAATTTACTCAAGTGCAAAGTGCTTATAAATTTTCTTCAACACGAGGGTGGTTCTGATGCAGTCAGGGTCTAATGTACGTACCTGTACTTACATCAAAATATGGATATATTATTTAGGACAAGTATGGGCAACCTTTGACATGTTGTGGGCCTAACTTTAGTGTTTTACGTTCGCTGGCCGCGTTTAAAAGTAGTGTTCATAATTTTTAGCGATAGATATCGGACATGAAATAATACGGCAATGTTATTATAATGCAATTTATTAAAATAAAAAAAATGGTACATCATTATAATTAAATCGTGAAATTTGGGTTTTTCAAAATGTCTCGCGGGCCGAATCAAATCTTACAGCGGGTCAGATCCGGTCCGTGGGCCGGTTGTTGCCCACTTATGATTTAGAATATTATTTCTAAACTTTAGATTGTATACAATGTACGAATTTAAGACTCAAAATTATATTAAAAGCGATAGTGTTAAAGGTTGAATATGCGTATATACCTACTAGACTCTTCTTCGATAATTCTTCATTAAAAGAAGAAATGTATATAATATTCATTAATTCGGAAATAAAAGAAACAAATTAGAATAATGGACTGTAACCTGCATACATTTATGGTCATTATTTACTGAGAGTATCTTTCTTTCAAATGCGTTTCTGATTAAATCTTTATTAGTATCTCTAAAAGAAAGCAAACTAAATTTGTGAAAATTGCTATTTTAATGTCACTTTTTTATTAAATTAAATTGCAATTTTGCTTGGTTTTATAAATATTAACAAATATTTAATAATTTGTGTTTCTAATATGGGGATAGGCAACTTATTTTGCAGTAGTGTATACATAACAAATACTACTTTCTAATGCTAGTATACATAGTCTTGGTTGAAACAAATAAGCATCATACGTTTTTAGAAATTTAATACACTGTTGAGATTATATTTGTCGCGCAATGTGTGACTTTCTAGAATTTGAATGACTGGCTAAATACTTTTTTGGGTCAAAGGAATGTTTTCCTCTACTTTCTTTCATTTAAGTTTGTGCCGTTTATTTCCTCTTTCTGCAGAATGTCATATACGCTTTATTGTAGTCAGATTTGGATATTATACCGGGTGTTTAAACAAACTAAAAAGTCTTAATAAGCACAGGTCAAATGTAGAGCAAGTTTTCGACAAATGTCATTTGTTTCGGTGGAGTGCTGTTAGTCAGTTTGTGTATTAGAATAGTTCTAGCTATTTGTTAATTACTTTTTATGCTAATTTAAATAAGGAATTGCCAAGCAATTGTCGGTCTATCTTGAAGACAAGGTCCTGTTGTTAAACTTTTTTGGTTGTTGTTTTTTAGAGCACCCATTTCTTAGTTGATTGGTATAATCTTCTCCAGTTTTAATTCACTTACATAATTTTTGTTTACTCCAGGTTTTGTTAAACTTATCTAATTACAATTATTATTTAGTATTAAATGGTAACTTAAATTTGTGAAGATTTGTTAGATTAAGCGTTCCGTTTTATTAGCGAATGTCGTGTATAAATTATCTCGTAATGATAGGTATTTGAATGCAAGTGTTTAATACTTAATGGATTCTGTGTTATAGATAACATTAAGTGTTATAGATAACACGGATGTGAAACCTAATGCAGCCTCTATGTTGTAGTATGCAGCAATATTAAGGTGTTGGCAACAAATTAAGAATGATAATTTCAGCAACTTATCTTTTTCAGCGTGAATGTTTAGTTGAAGAACTTGTATTATGTGCATTTCCTCGATGTTATACATTTTTTTTAGTTCTTTCTAGGATAGGTAAGCTCAAACAATATTCAGCTCTTAATTGTATGCATTGCAACAACTAGCCAAGGCATCATACATCATTTCTAGCAAAAATTAAATTAGGTAAACCGTACGACAATAATCGCTTTAAAACATGTTTATTATTTGAAAATATGCGTTGCCGGTGTTATTTTTGAATACTTACCCTTTTTGATAACTTTGGTAAACGGCATACCATTGCATATAAGGTTGGGGTTATATTAAAAACAGCATACAATTTAAACTGAAAGTGTATACATATACATTTATCACATCTGATCGCTTGGAAACCGTAATGAAATTATTCATTTTCTCTTCTTCTTTCGCTTTTCTAAAAACTTAGTCTTGTTTCTTCGACTCCTCTTACTGTTGTTCAGTCCCTTGGGAAGCAGATGTTCAGCTCTCACACCATCTCTTGGGAAGTCGGCCGGGAGGTCTCCTAGAATTCGATCTTTCATCCTTTGCCCATTTCGCCCATCGACCTTCTGTCATTCTGTCGACGTGGTCTCTCCAAAATCATCGCATCGCCCTTGTAAACCGTCTTGAATTTCTAGATCTTCCCTTAACACTTTGCTTCTTATCTGGTCCCTCAGACACACTCCCTTAACAGTCCTCAGTATCTTCATCTCCAGAAGTTTTTCGAGCTTGTTATCACAATTTCTAAGTATGTGCATTGAATGCACCTACGAGTGGGTTCATCGTTTACAGCCAATTTACATCTAGTGGGCTCTTGTGCTCTGACCATTGATTCTTTCTTCTTCATAGATATTTGCATATTAAGGCTTTCTGCCTTTGTTTGGAACCGATATAGCAGTCATTATAGGTCGTTCTCATAATCTGCTATCAAGATTGCATTGTCAGTGTAGCATAATATCGATTCTTACCCGATCTTATACCCTGCAGCAACTTCTTTTACACTATTAATTATTTTATCCATAATGAGGTTGAGCAAAACTGGGTTCATACTTTCCCCCTGACGAATTTCTGTTAGTACTAGTACTTGTTCGGTGAATCCCTGTGGTGTTTTGATCTTTGTTGAGCTATTTTATTACATTAATGTAAGGGTATCCCGTATTCCGGAGCATTTCTATGACGTCGGCTGTTCGCACTCTGTACTAAATTCAGTTTATTCCTAGGTTTCATCTACGATATTTTTTGATCGAAGAGGCTATACAAAAACAAGTTTTGGATTAAATGATATCGTTTTTTTTTAGTCGAATATTTTGCTTAGCTAGAAGCAAACGTAAGATCATAGTAAATATCGTCTCTTTAGTTTCATCCTTTATAAATTATACCAGCTATTTAGTTCTTATTTCTCTTGTGAGCTCTATATTTCGATTGGACTGGAATTCTATTATAATTGTTGTAAGAAATCCCTCACAGGAAGTTTCATAGTTTTTATTTTTCGGTAGTGTCCGTTCTAATCTCTTTCCTGTAGAGAATTAATTAAGTACACTGACATCCAACAATAAATAATTAAACCATTGTGTTCAATATGTGCAGTGAATGATAAATATTTTGTGAAAATTTGTTAAAATTAAAGCAGTAGTAATTTGTTTTCTTTGAAAGATAATTTTGATAATTATTGCCGATACTACGCCTCAAAAACTTATTTTATTACATTCAAAAACATGAAACTATTCTTCCAATGTTCACTGATTTTATTTATTAATAATAATAATAATAATCCTTTATTGCTCAACAGCCCAAGGGCCAATTACAGGACAAATTACAATACAATTCTTATTTAAAATAAAATAATTCAAATCGTGTTGCCTGCAATAATAATATGCTGAAAATGTATATAATAATGAAACAAAAAAAAAGAAAGACTCACAAAAATGGCTATTTATGTTGTTTAGGGTTTTTTTTTTGTAATTTCTATATTAAGCATAAGCTAAGTATAAAAAATTGGTTTCCACCTGTCATATTATATCAATAAAAGTGTTGATAACAATAAAATACCACGTGCATTGATCCACAATTATATCAATCTAGACTTACATTCTGATTTCCTGGAACACAATGAATTAGAGAGATTTATCAGTTTGTTGTAGAAAAGGAACATTTCTACAAATAATAATCTGCAACCTATGATTTTATTTGCAAATAGCAAACTGAATACGCACGGCATTCTTTGGCATATCTGCAGATAACTAGTATAACACGTTATTTTATGATAATACTACTTTGAAAGGGCAGTGTGATAAGACAAATTGGTCTATTTCGATTATTTTTATCAAGAGCTATGTTTTCTTTTTTTTTTATATTTTCTTTACATAGAAAATATATCAAAGATATCGCGTTGTATCAACCTAAATATAAGATCCTTTTTTGTAATAGTATTTGTTCGCAAATCGTTGTTGATATATTTGCGAGTTGTTATCACGGAATAGGTCTTATACAGGTAGCCAAGAGGAATATACAATGTTGACTTGACAATTTATTTATTATGATAGTGTGTTTACATTCCTTAGACATTGAATTTATACATCTTTAATTATTTTTTAAACGCTAGGTACTTCTATTTCAATATAAACTTAAGAACAATTATTCATTTTACCTAAGTATTACAACAGAAATAAATCTATGTATTCAGATATAAGAATTTATAAAAGTCCATTCCCAATGCAAAAATTAAATCACACAATTTGTAGCTACATTTGTCCTTCTGTTTAATACATACTACGCCACAAAGCTTAACAAAAACTACCAATTCTGCAGAAATCGTAATGTAAATTTATCTATTGCTTTCTTATTTATCGATAGTAGCGTATTATATGTAGTAATTTAAGTTTTATAGTTCTCGAACAGCAGCAACTTCACCAAGGCCAGAAAATACCTTCAACAACAAACTTGGATGATTCCTATCTGACGAAACAAGTGGAGAATCAACTGTAGACACGTCGCATTTTCTTTTAGTAAAAACTAGGTCCAAAACATTGTTTCGAACATTGAAAACTTGATTTAGCTGCGGTAATTGCGTCATTACTGTAAAGTTGTCTATAACTTTACACACAGATGTCCTCTTACTTGCTTCCACAAACTGTGGTACATTAAAATCTCCTAAGAGCAGAAGATTATCGTCCGATATTATATGGTCCATTAGGCAGAGTAGTGTAAAAAACTTCTCATAATCTTTCAATCCCATGTTGGGAGGAATATATACAAGAACAATCACCACGTATATATCACTAGTGTAGTAGATTTTACAACCAATAATATTAATTTTTGGCATTTCGTCTCTGATAGAAGACAGGTCAATTTCAGATGTCTTAATTAGACTAGATCTAACTGCTAACAGAACGCCTCCAGAAGAATGGCGTCCTACGCCGTTTCCGTCACGCCGGTACACGGTGAAATTTCGCGTGAAAAATTCATCAGTATCCACAAATCTATCAAATCTAGTTTCACACAAACACAGAATATCTGCAGTATTACGTGTTAACGCATCGACGAAGACAGCTCTTTTGGTTTTTAAACCATTTACATTTTGATAAAAAATCTTTAAATATTCTGTATTCATTTCGCCCATTATATTTAGTTTAACGTGTATCGATGTTCAGAGCTGGTGCATGTATTCGTTAACAAACAAACACAATAGTATTTATACAATTTTTATCGCAATCAAGTAGTATTAATCGCCTGTTTTAGGAAGGTAACTACGTGTCTTTCAGAGAAATCATGAACAGATACATTGATAAGATTATTATCATATTGTATCTAGTGAATAACCTGATTAATGAACACAAAACTGTGCATTACTCATGCATTTGGTATTTCTATTCTATTCAAAGTAGTTCAAAATTCAAATACCTATCAGAATAAATGTTGTTTGTTCCTTTTTGTAGTCAATCTCTGTTATAAAACGAGACGATACTACTCTGTTGATATAGGGATCCAAAAAAAAAAATATGTAACTTACTCCCAAGTTTTGATCGTTTTTTATGTTTACAAAATAACATAGTTTGAATATGTAAATATTAAATGATTTTATTCAAAATATTTTCCGTCTGAAGCGAAAACCTTCGCACATCTTTCGGGCAGTAAACAAATTCCTCGAGTGAAGAATTCTTTCGAGGTGATCCAGTCATCAACCCATTTTTGTACGCTGTCATATGAGGTGAAGCGCTCTCCAGTAAGTGCCGACTACTTCGACCGGAACGAATGATAGTCTGAAAGAGCAATGCGTTATCGTGTTGCAAAATCACCTTCTCTTGTCTATGGCGCCATTCCGGCCGTTCCTCTTGAATATCTTGTTTCAAACGCATTAGTTTAAGTGGTTAACGTTGGGAATGGATAGTTTCGGACGGTTTCAGCAGCTCATAGTAGACTACATCTCACATGTCCCGTCAGATACAGAGCTTGGCCTTTAATCCGGTTTTTCACTCATGCTGGTTTGGGTTTCGGATTCTCGTAGTGAAACCATCGCCAGTGATGATCCGATGCAAAAAAACTCTTTCTTGTCGTTGAAGCAGCATTGCGCGCGTGACCAAATGCCCTTCAACGTCTCTCACCTTCAACTCGTGTGGTATCCAATTTCATACCTTGTGAACCATTTCCAGGGCATGTAGACATTTTACAACGGTGGATCGATCAACATTCAATGCTGCAGATGATTTTTCAAGTACACTAGGGTGACAGAATAAAATAAACACCAGGTAAAGCGGTATATATATGTAAACAGCTAAATTCTAAGAACGAATTAAGAACTTTCTCTTGTCATTAGGGTAGTGGTAGATGTATCGGGAGGAATTCGTCATAGTTTAGTGTCGTTACAACTATGCTTCGCTTACACGGTTCGAGTGATATTAGCGACTTCACGCGGGGTCGCATCGTTGGCCAGAGTGAACGCGGCGCTTCGCAACGTGAAATAAGTAAACGTTTAAATATTCCGTTGACCACAGTTAACCGCGTGATTACACAATTTAAACGCAAGGAAAAAACAACAGTGGAGCCGAGACCAGGTCGTGCCGGACCTTCTGAAAGAAGTAAAAGGGTGCTTGTGCGCGAAGTGTTACGAGAACCGCGAAAAAGTTCAGCTGAGCTTGCGGGGACTTCACGGAAAAGTCAGCGCACCGTTCTGCGATACCTCCACAGTGTGGGGATGTATAAAAGGGTGGTAAAGAAAAAAACCTCTCCTTACGGCGTTTCAAAAACGGCGCCGAGTGGCTTGGGCGATCGAAATGCGAACGAAGCCCGAAAAGTTTTGGCGGTCTGTCATTTTTTCAGACGAAAGCAGATACTGCCAATTCGGTGATAGCGGTCGTACGTGGGTATGGAGACGTTCGTCACAGCTACTGGACCACAAATTTTTGCGTCAGACGGTGAAATACGGCGGTGTGAAGATCATGGTGTGGGGCGCGATATGGTATGGTGGAAGATTGCAATTAGTAATCTGCGACGGAAATATAAATGCGGCAAAATATATCCAAATATTAACAGAAGGACTACTACCGATATTGGACAACGCCCTTTTATCTAAAGAAGACGCCACTTTTATAGAGGATGGCGCACCCTGCGACAATGCAAGAACAACAACCATATGGAAAGAGGAACAGGGGATTCGGATTTTACCGTGGCCAGGCCAATCACCAGACATGAATCCGATAGGGAATGTTTGGCACATAATCCAGACAAATATGGCGAAACGACCCCGAAAACCCGGCAATAAGGAAGTACTCGTGGCAGCTGTTACAGAAGAGTGGTTAAATATTCCAGAAGACACCATTGATCATTTAATAGATTCTATGCCACGACGACTCGCAGCATTTCACGCAAGTAAAGGTGGATCGACAAAATATTAGTCTAATTTAAAAATTTTAAAATATTTTGTATATATAACGAGAATAGAATCCTTTTTTTAATTAGTAGGTGTCTATTTTATTCTGTCACCCTAGTGTGTCTAACATGGATCAATATCTTCATTAATAAAGCAATTTCGCAAGTTCTTTATTTTGGAGCTTTTTTGGGGCACCATCGCGTTTCTTTGTTATTGACATAGCACTTTTAAGGCACTGAAACCAATATCTGCAATTTGGCTCCGATGGAGCATAGTCGCCGTAAACTTTCACAAGGAAACGGCACGTTACTGCAGCACTTTTCTTTAAGAGATAGTAGTTGAGAAGAACTTCCTGCAAATGCTGCTTTTTAAATTCCGACATTTTCGATGCGATATGAATACTTGTTGTTAGCACTCCAAACAAAAGTCTTATACTGCGTTCAACAGTTTAAATAGACACCTTTTAAATCTATCGAAAGGTTAGAAAAGATGCAAGCGATACTATTAATGCCATCTATAGAAAAACAATTAAAACTTTTCTCCATGCGCAATATGAATATATAAAAAATAGGTGTCAACTGCATTAATAATGCTGTGTATATGAAAGATAGAATCCACTCGATAACCAGAAAAACTTTTGACTGTCCTCAGATGAGTACATGCATTAACTTATGGAGCCGTAATCAGTAAATATTGGGAATTCCATATCTAAATATATTTCGACTGCCTCTCTATTGGTATCTGTAAGTCGGTATTTCCTAATTATGAGTTATATTTTTTTCTGAGATAATGATATTATCGCAGACTGGCAATAGATATGTATCTAAGTATTTTGGTCGTTTTCGACATTTCTTTTCAATGTTGGGGTTTTTCTCTGTGAAAAAACGTGAAATGAAAATTATTGTTAGATTTTTTTAATTAAAAAAAACGCGATTATGCCAAGTTCTGAGAGAGTTGGAAAAATACTATGCCTCGGATTTTTTGTGTGATTAAGCAATTTTGGGGCGAATAGTATCTCAAACTTTCACGGCCGTTTGTCCGCCGTGTCACTAGATCTTTTTGTCCCTGACGGTTCGCGAACAACTGCGGTTCGCGGGACAAAAAACCTAGTGACACGGCGAAATCCGATAACCGTTACGACTACGAATTTTGGAATGCCTAATCCAAAAATGTCGTCCGATTTGTAATATCAGATCTAGTTTTTAAAATTCATTCTTTTTGCCGTATTTACGAGAAATTCGCCAAAATTAGATATAATGTTTTGCTTTGTACGTAACTTTATATATTACTATTTGATAACTATTAAATGAAACACAAAAAATGGATAAGAGGTATTTATTTAACAGAAAAATGTGCATATACAACTTTCAATCATCGGTTAAAAATTTCCTTTTATAATATTTTCTTCCGTGAGGTTTACCGGAACAGTCTCGCCGAAGACTCCAGCAGTAATCGGCCGTCATATGGTTATCTCATCTTCCTCAGTACCCTTCCTTCATAGTGCTGATGTCTTTGTGACCTAAGTTTCCTGGAAAACGATATAAGTGACCATGAATTGATGCTCATGTTATATCCGAGCGTGTCAAATTTAAAAAGTATCTGTTCTACTAACAAATAACGGTGAAATTTATTACGTATGAATAATAAACGATTTAGTGAAAGAAATTGACACCAAAATCCACGAAAGTAGGAGATTTACCGTTACATTTAAACACCTTCGTGGGTGGCAAGCACTTTAACACGATCGATGAAAACTACCATGAATGGCTGGCTATTACAGCAGGCAGCATTTATCAAAAGAATACAAGAAAACTCATTGTTCGTTACGATAAGTGTTTAAGGAAATTATGTAAAAATAAATGATTATATATATGTTGAGAAAATATCTTTGTTTAACTTTCTTTGCAAAAGTGACCTATCTTATGAAATAATAAAGATCACTACAAGATGTATTTCAGTCTCTAAAGTACTACTAACAAGACGATAGTTCAACATTTTTAATGGTAAGCTTATTATTGCAAGTTATTAAATTTTTTGGACAAACATTTTATTATTTCTTAAGGTGATGAACGTATGATTTTGCAATTCTGCTAATTCTTAAAAAAGAAAACGAGCGTGTTCTAGATAAGGAAACATTTGGCACAATCTTTTTGAGTTTTCATAAGAAAGAAAGCTATCCCCGTAGGTACTTCTACTAATGGTTTTGAGATGTCTTCGCGCGGGCTAGGGTCGGTATTGAGGACGCCGCGCCCACACCAAAGTAGTTCCAAGTTAACCTTTATCTAATGCAAACGCGCGGAAGGGAAAAACGAAACTATTAGGTGACGCACACAAAACATTCCATAATCTTATTCAGACATGGATACATTAATTTCAAATGCCACAAAAGTGTTTTTGATGTATCCCAAACGAATTGGAGAATCCCACACACACTGTGCTGGTATTTCTCAGCTATCAAAGCCAATTATCACATTTTGTGGAACATAATTGAATACGACTTCTTTTATTGTGAGAATTTGCAACAAATAAAATCTGTGGTTCTACGATTCAACCCTAATGAAGCTGCAGCAATTAAGGGAAGCTAGAAAAGATTTGAAAATGCTTCCGCTGAAACCTATTAAAAAACAATTAGGACAATTATAAAGGCTAATTTGACTTAATAGAAAAATTTCAAAATTCTGGCTTGTCGTTGGTGTAGTGAATACAAATTATGAGCGATGTGCACGCACTGTAATGCGCTACTAAATGATATAAGTTATACGTTATGAATAAAGATTTCGATTTTCTCAGATTAAGACAAATTTGCGACGGTATATGTATAGATTCGTTCTAAAGATTATTTTAATAATGGGTGTATTACACCCCCAGATGTCGAACGGTCATTTTCTAAATATAAGAACATCTGTTTAGCACGGCGTATGTTGCTTTCTGAGACAAATGTGGAAACTTACGTCATGCTACAGACTTTTTTTCAGTCTTATCCGCTTTGTACTACGCTACAACAGCTGTGAATAGGTTAAGTGTGTTATTTATAAGACGTAACTTATTTGTGATATAAATAACGGACGTATTGTAAGATTGTTCGGACACTCACCTTGTTAAGATGGTGGCATGCGGCAATATTTTTGTATTCATATCTAAATAAATACACTAACCAACAAATGCTAACTTTTGGTTTTGCCATGTTTCTCTTAGGGTTTCACAAACTTTCTCCACTGCTTCCTATCCTTTGCCAACTTCGCTGCTTTAGTTCATGTTTTACCCCTTTTTTCCAACATTTTCGCAATGATATTGTCCCAAGTCTGTCCTGGCCTTCCTCTTATCTTATTTTTCGCAATATTTGATTTCTATATTCTTCTAGGCTTTCTCTCACTATCCATTCTTTGCAGATGCCCCCACCATCGCAGTTGTCTCTGCTCAATAAATTCCAGTACTGGATTAATTTCTAAATCTTCCCATATATCTACATTTTTTATACTATCGTATTTTGTGACCTATGGCTTGTATCTTACTTCTTTGTTTCTAGTTTAGTATCCACGATTCGGAGCCAAACGTTAGTATATGTAGGTCTATAAATAGATTTACATACTTTTATTTTCATTTTCCGGGATATTTCTTTCTTGTTTATAAATATAGCATAGTATAATTTCGTTGTTTTCTTAATTGTTTTATTGATGCCTGCTTCTTGCGTCCCACTCTCGTCGAATATCGCTCCTAGGAATTGGAACGTTTTACTTGTTCGATTTCCATCCCTTCTGTTTAAATTCTCATTTGGACTGGTTCTTCTTCTGTTGCCATTACTTTACTTTTATTTTTATTCATCTTCATTCCACTCTCTCTTAATGTTGAGTTCCATATTTCTAAATTTTTCTGTAAATCTTTTTCACTTTTTGCCACAACCACTATATCGTCTGCAAACACTCATTGAGATACTTTGACTCGTTGTCAGTTAATATGTCTTACTAATATTTTTTTACATTTTTTTGTACATTTCTAGATTATTTTGTCCATATACGTAATGAACAGTACTGCGCTCACGCCTTCTCCTTGTCTCAATCATTCTGTTATTCTAAGTATTTCTGATGGCTATTTGCGAAGAGGGCGTTTGTGTTGCTATTATATATAATTTCTATTAGGCTTATTATTTTATTACTCACTCCTCTTATCTTTAGGATATTCCATAACTTTCCCTTGAGATTTTTTCGGAAGCTTTCTCGAATTCTATAGATCCCAGGAATATTTTCTCTTCCAAAGCTTTATGTATTATCTGCTTTATGGAGAAAACGTGGTCTTGCGTGCTTTTTCTCTTTATGAATCTGCTCTGAGATATACCTCTGTAACTATTACAATCTTTCTTATTGCTCTTGTTTTTATATATTGGTATAATTAGCGCCTTTTTTAGTCGTCTGATACCTCTTCTTTCTTTCATATCTTTCTAAATATATCTAACATCATATTTCTTCCACTCCTACCCATATTTTTGATTATTTCTGTTGTTACTTTATCACTTTCTAGTGCCTTTCCATTATTGAATTTATTTATTATTTCTTGCAATTCTTCCATGCTGATTTCTCTTTCTTTTCCCTCATCTGCTGGATTTTAGTGAAAAGAGTTTTCTGCTTATAACATAGATATTTTAATAATTAGCGTTCACTAAAGTGGGATATCTCTTCTACAGTCTAATGTGTAAATATTTCAGATGAAATTTCGTTTTATGATGCCATTGTTAGGAATTTTCCAACAATTGAATTCATTTTATTAATCATACCTAAAAAATCAAGGAACAAGTTAAAATGTTTTTAGAATGTATTTACTGAAGCGGAATCCAAAAAATTTTAGTTTTATAGAAATTCCTCGTTCTCAAGATGACAAAACTAGTCTGAATGTTCTGTATTCTTCATCATTAGACATAAAATAATCGGATCGATCATACATCATATAGGAATTGCTGATAATGGAACGAAATATAAAATTTTGTTGACTATACATTGCAGACAAATCAACCTAAAGGCAACAATTTTTTCTCGAATTGCTCTATATGCTTCCGTGTTTTTCGATTATATGTTGAAATAGATATTTTTATATTGCTAATGTATTCTTCCTTTTGATACTTACAAACTAAATTTTTTAGGCTTTTGTATTTTGCATTTTCGAATCTATGAGATGGGTAAGGAATCACAATGCACTCCCAAAATGTTGTTTCTTATGCAGAGCCAAATAAACGCCATGAATAATTGACTTCAAGAAATTATCAAAGTGAAACATGTCCTGACACGCTCAAGTTCTATGCAAAAATAGAGTAAATTTCTGTTATATTCGCTATAACTCACATGTGTATCAGTAATCTCCATACCAGACAAAATGGTTATCTATTCAGGATACAGTGCTTCGAGTGGTTATATCATAAAACTTCAAAACATTAAAAAAAGAAAGTGAGTAATAAATAGAAAGTTAATTAGCGTTAGTTAATCTTAATCAGTGTAAAACATAAAGACATAGACGTAAAACATAATAAATAAATTAAATTAAATTTTTGCACTTTGCATATAATTCGGTCTCTAATAATAAGTAATAATTTAAAAATGCAATAATATACAAAGTATTCCAGTTGAAATCACCAAGTCGGTATCAGCCTTTGTTATAACTGGAAGCAATGAACATATAGGATTTTAGCTTATTTGATTCCGCTGACATCAGCAACCCAACAAATTTTCCATTTCGCACATTTCTGGTTGTAATTCCCAGTGAGACACGTGATATTTTAGATCTTCCAGTACTTCTTTCTTCGGGCGAAGTATATATCATATGAAATTTTGTGACTTAATCAAATGTTTTTCTCTGTACATTTAGTTCTCTGGCAATCTACTGGTTTCCGATTTGTTCAACATTTTAACGTTTTATTAAAGTAAAAATACAATCGAAATTTAATGGTGGCTGTTAGCACAATGTGACGAAAGCAAAATTGAGGATGGCTGACGAGTAATTTTAATGAAAATTTAGAAGAGATCTTAATAGTATCTGAAGATACTAACGCTTTGATACGGCCAAAAATTTTTTTGAAATATATTAAATTATTTTCTTAGGCATTATATTTATTTACATATTGTTCGCTAACGCCTACAGTTGAGCATGAGTGAATCGAGAGAGAAATATGAAGAAATAGAATTCGATGCACTATTTTTTTATTATCACACTAGATAGAGATTTCTCTAATGAATGTTATTTAGAAGGATGCACTTCGGCAAGAAGGTATTCTGGTTTAATACATGTTTCTTATAAAAAGTATGGCATTGAATGCTTTTAAAGTTATTTGTTGAAACATCTTGAACTTTTTTCATTGTGCAAGGCGAAATATTCAAATGAATCGAGTATGTATCACGTTATATCATCTATATATTATATTTGATGCTTTTAAATGTGCTCACGTTTTCATTGCATGTACGGAAGTCCACGGTTCTCGGTGTATTACATCAAGAGCATTGATAAATATAAAACAGTGTTTGCGCTGCGAAAATATGTCTATTCTAAAGTGACTTGTCATTCTCAAAAGCGTCATGGATTGTTTGTTACACGTACAGGTTTTCTAACGTTAACTGCAGAAGTGTTCATATACATTTATGTGTTTTATTTGTCGTACTATACAAGGTACATAAAAATGGTACCGACTTGTTTTAATAAATGATAGAGATTTGAGCTTTAAGGAATAACTGCCGAATATTGGTTCTAATGCTAAAATAGAATTTATATTTATATTATAAAGAAGAACATTTTCCTAATAATATATTTATCACAAATGGTGGTCATGTAATCAGAATGTTATAAAATAAAGTATATGCAATATACTTTATTAGGTTCATAAACTAGCCATGAAAGTTTTCTATAGATTCCTGATGCTTAATGCTGCCGCGTTACTAAACGGATAATCTTAGAAATAATACGCGCATTTATTCGTGTTAAGATTTCTTGACCAAAAGTACTGAACAGCAATCAATTCTTTAAAGTTCTCGCTGTTCGAATTCTTATTTCGAGAATCACAATACATGTAGTTTTGGGCATATTTGGGATACATATTATATCTGCGAGAGCCTTAAAAGACCAAAATGTTATCTGCTGTACCACGCTACAGATATGCGCCCACACATGGCGAGAAACTCTAACAACTATAGTACTTATTAATTTTTGAAAAAGAAAAAACAAAACTAACGAGCACAAGAAAAAAAGGATTAGGAAAAAACTATAAATAATTCCTCTTTTACTTCGCCAGTATTTTGCTTTTACTATTCAAACATTGATTCAGGTTGTACTACCATAATAAAAATATTCATTACAACTTACAATTAGTGCAGGCCGCTTACAATTAAAAATCAGTAATAATCAAGGAGTGATCAACTCTTCCTAAACGCATGGATGACATGGAATCGAAGTAAAGGCAACGAAATGGAAGTGCTTTGAAATTAAAATTTTCGAATGTACATACATTGAAGAACTCTGTTACTCTTGACGTATGATGAAAGTATGGTTTTTCGGCTTTTTGGCTGCGTGTGAGTTTTGTCCTGATGAGGACTGCTTTCTCAACGTTTCAGCTTTAAACAGTAACAGATCAATTCCCAAAGATGACGAGTGCGATCTCGTTGAAACATCGAAAAAACGGTCCTTGTCAGGACGAATCTCGCACACGCTAAAAAGTCCGAGAAACTTTCATGTATTTATGTATAACCTGCCATACATATGTATGGCAGGTTTATAGCTGCGTGTGCTGTTAGTCCTGAAGGAGATCCTTTCGAGTAGGTCGACGTTTCGACGAGGCTCACTCACCTTTTTCTGGACGCTCTCATTCAGCTGGCGATCGGAGATGAATTGACACACTCGGCCAGAAACCCGGGAATATTATTTCACATACGGTGATATTGTTTTAGATTCGTGGATGTTGCTGCTGTTCGCATTCTAATGCGGCGTTGTTTCCCGACGTTTCATGAAAACTTCATCTTTGTGTAGAGATTGTTGTTCAACTGTTAACTGATAACCCTCCATTCGTAGAATAATAGTATTCAATTTATGCCACGAATACCTGATTTTATAACTTGCGCTTTTATAGAAGTATACCGACATATGTCTGGCTACTTGCAATATTGCAGCCTGTATATTTTAGCAATAGAAAAAAATCGAAAAGCTTACCAAGAAAACGCGTCCTCCAAGCATACAAAACGTTGTAAAAGATCTAATGTGATGCTTGCCTATTTAAGAACAAATGCCCGTAGCTAGTAAATTTTATCATAATATAATTATGATTAGGACACACGTTGGGACATAAAAGTGTTTTGCTCATAGAAAGTAAACTTATGTGCATTATTTTTAATGTGCAGTTTCCAATTAGTAATAAAACTACTAAGTGGATTATAGTTTTTTTCTTATACTTGGTTTAGCTTTTAAAAGAAATATTGGTGTATGTATAATATATTTATTAAATTGTAAGCTTCTCTTTATTAAATTGTAAGCTTCTGTACAAATGGTTCTTTAATGCTGTTTTACAATCTAATGTACATTGATTATTAAATGTGTTAGACATACTATACGGTGCTATTGTAGTAATCAGGGATAAGATTTAAATCATATGAGGTGTCAAGCTGAGAATTTGCCTGACAGGATTCTACAGGTTCGAGCATGTTCAAACTGTGTCACGACATGCATGCTTATACGTGAGATATATGTTATAAATATGACGGTTCGAAGAGTAGTAGTTTTTAGTAGCTAGCCAACCAACGTGACTAGCACATGAACGTATCTGAAGTAAGGAAAATTGAGTACCGCGCACCCGTCATCAAATTTTTAACAAAAGAAGAGCATGCGCCTAATCACATAAAACAACGTTTAGATGGCGTTTACGGTATTTCATCTCCTTCGTATTCCACTGTAGAAAGGTGGACAAAATGTTTCCGTTTGGGGCAAGAATCCTTGAAAGATGTTGAACGGTCGGGTTGACCAATTGAAGTGATAACACCTCAACAATAATATCAAATCGTTCCGGCAGAAAATAATACTGTTTCAATCACAGTTACGTAAAATATGCTTCAAACATGTGAAATATTCAGCCACACTACTAAGACTGAGTTTCCCGTCGATTTTGCAATCGAAGTTTTGAGTGCTTTGTGCTGGTGTTATTGCGAATGAAATTAAGATTTTTCAAAATCCCTTTGATACTGACATTGAAACTCTAGCTCCGGAACTAAATGGAAATTATTGATTTACAGTGCTGCGATATAATTAAGAATAAATATCTTTGTTGGAATTTTATGAGTCTTCCGCTGATACAACTTGATAATTTGGTAGTACTTAAGGTGAGAAAACATTCTCCAAAATGAGGTACACAAAGAATCTTTATAGGTCCAAGTTAACCGATGAGCATCTTAAATCTCTTTTAATAATTGGCACAAGTAAAATTGGTCGACAATTACAAACCATTGCCAGTGCAAAATCACAATTACGTAACTAGTATTTTTTACAAGTGGACACGTCACAGTTTCATTCGTGTTAATTTAGCTTTTCCGTTCCTGAGGGATTTTGAGGATAAAAATCATGTGTGCGATTCAGTATATATATACATATATTCCAAACATCGATACTCTTTATCCCAACATAGCTACCGAGGGTGAAATCGTGGGATGTTCTTTAGTCTTGAATTATTTTGTTAGTTATTATCCTTAGGTTACATTTTCTGCATATTATACTTGTCATTAAGCTTCACCTACCAAGTAAATAAAACAGAGTTATTATCATTCTGCCTTTTTTATCCAATTTATCACAGCAACAATAACACATTAGTTGTCGCAGTGGTAGTTCTAGGTTGTGCAAAATCTGATGGGGTAATATATCTATGTACGTATTTTCAAGAAGTTGCTTTGGGTATTTCTTGCTTTATTGGAAACTGTCTACACTTGTTACTAACTGTTTAGATTGTTGTTCAAACATCACATTCACATTAATTGTTGTCTCATTTTAACACTTCGATTCACCTGAGACTAAAACGTAGTCCGCCGCATGCATCGACGCAATTTCGAATTAGTTAACAGTAAATGTCAAAAAATCACGCTCAGTATTTGTTAGAGTGTGGTTACGTTATTCTAGTCTCATATCATTTAAGCCGTCTTTATGTGCCAAAACAGAAGTTTTTCAAACAGAAGGAAGTATTTCACAAATTAGGTTATGTCCATTTATCAAAATTTGAAGTTAAACAGAAAAAAAATACAATGCACAAAAATATTAGTTTCATATCATCCTCACTTGAAAAAAAGATGAGCTTATTTTGTTTTGTAAAAATATAAGAATTTGCGTACTGTTAATAGCAATAACCGTTAATTAAAGCAGTATAAGTTTATTATTATAAGTAATGGTGCAGGTAATAAATACTTTAGTCTTTTAAGCAGTTCGGGTTAAGGGTACGTGTATGGCTTAGCTTCTTACTCATGCTACAATTTAAAATACCATGCCGATTTTTCTTTACAACATTCTTTCTCCTCCAAAAGTTTATCAATGTTTTTAATTTTGCTCAATACATTATCAATGTTCTCCCTTTGATTCACTAATGGTACATGTTCTTGACTCTATTTTGATAAAAATGGACATATGTATATCGCTGTATATAAAGCTGTCGAAGTATTAGCTGAAAGTGTATTATACTTGTTACCTATTCTACATGTAAATTTTTCTAATTTACTGAAAGTTCAAAATCTTATAACTTCAAAAGAAGTTAATGTTTTTATACTCCAATAGATTTGATAAACCATCAAGCTTAGTCAAAGTAGCCAAAATAATGTAAAAGAATTGCAAAGGTAATATCACTTTTTGGGAAAATTCAATATTTTATCAAAGACTTCTCTCTTTCAAAAAGAACCACCTAAATTCGAAGCTTTAGCGATTCCTTATAAGTCGCTTTTTGGACTTGGTATATCAAATAATGACGAACATTACTTTCCTACTTATCAGTGTAAGACATCGATGGACAAAAATGACGGTCACGTGCATATCTAGTATGATGGTGCAATTTTTCTAATATTATGTAACAGTTGAAATATAGAAAATAATTACTATTTTATATTGCTACTTTTTGTTTGGTTAAATTAATTAATTTACATTTTTTCATTTTCAGGGGTGCGTTCTCAGTGGTTAGAAGATGTGTACAAAAATCCACAGGACTGGAATTTGCAGCAAAAATAATAAACACAAAAAAATTATCTGCAAGGGGTAAGTTAATGTACACCTATGTTTTATATACACTACTGTGTAGAAATGGCCGTATGTATTATTTTAGGTAAAATCTAAAATGTGTATTAAATATATATATATATATATATATATATATGTATATATATATATATATATATATGTATATATACAAACATTTAATATTTATGGCGAAGCTTCCTATTTGCACACTAAATAATTTGATGGTAATCAATTGTAACAATAAGACGCTCAGTCAAAGATGCACTTCGCTAATTACAATTGTATATCTTATGATTTAAAAAATAATGAGTCTCTAAAATGTTGACGTTGTAAGACATTTGATTATTCATTTTAGTTATTTTATTATATTTTACGCGTTTCTAGAAATAAAATGTAGGAGATGGGTAGTGCAAAATAAGTGATACGAAAACAAAAAGGACATAAGCTATTGAAAAAAAAAGGAAAAAATTAACCTTAGTATGTAGTAATAAAATTAATACTTAATATATTTAAAACTGGCAATAGCAGCAGCGCATAGTCGGAGCATAAAATGTAAAGCTGCTTTTCGCTGTTTGTTACAACTGTTATTGGTTTATAAACCTCTGCTACTATTTTATCTATAATAATGATAATTGTAAACTTTATAGCTTTCACATACAACAAAAAATATATAGCTTGAAGCGGCCTATAGCGCCTCAGTTGTTACGAAGGGAAAAGATAATTTAAAAGTTAACCAATCAAGAACACAAAACTCAGGGTACCTGCGTCAGCGTGGGAGTGGGTTATGAGTTGTAAGGATAATTTTTTTTAAGGCACCTCCTGTTTGATGAAGCCTTGTCAGGAGGTGGGAGAAACAGGACTTCGTAGATAGTCTTGGCGAGAAAGAAGACGATCTTAAGAAAACAAGTCTAATTCGGTACAAGCGCAATTTAATGTAATAATATGTCAAAAATTAAAGGCTGAATTAATCATCTATAAAAAAGTGTTGATTATTGTGTTGCAGTATTGAAAGTAACATATCTTAACCAGTTGTGATCGCCAACGTTTCCGTTTACAAAACAGATTATTATATATCGTTATAATTTCCAGTCACTTCTAATCTTTCAACCCACAAAACTATATTTATCTTAAATAAAATTTACATAAATAGAAAATGTAATTAAAGAGAATTAGACTGCCCTAATTACTTGAATTTACAGAAAAGAAAATTGCCTTAAAGGTAACTCTCGGGAAAAATGAATCTGTTAACAAATACAAAAGAAATAATAGTAAGGTTTAATTTACCAGTTCTGAGAAGAGAGTCCATAAAAAGAATTAAGTCACTCTAATAAAGGTGCAATACAACTCTGACAGAACATTCTAAACTAGATCACTTATCTTAATTTACGATGTCGTGCTATAGCGTTTAGCTCTCCTCGCTGAAAAATTGTCCACTTGGAATTCCCAATTTTTGTTGTGTAACCGAAAGATGAGCTGGTCTTGACCGAGAAATTCCAAATTCACGTTCGAAAGTCGCTCAACCGAAAGAAGGATCAATGGCGCATAACCGTTAGATGATAAGAATTTTAAATGATATTATCAATGTTCAACGACAAATTTGAATGTCCATTCCAACAGAATAGCCTTAACTTACTCCAAATAAGCAATAAAAAATTTACTCGGAAATAATGACTCCACAGAAGAATAAAGAAAAACCAGACAAAAACGTTATGGCGGGAATTAAGATACATAAGATGTTTTTCAATATGAATGAATCAACACCTCGTATACGATTTAAAATAGCGTTGGGAACGCTGTCTTCTAAAATCCCAGATGTACAGTGGCGTTATTTCCAATAACCAAAAATTTTCCAACGAAATATCCCCAACTACGGCAACAGTAGTATCAGTAGGTTTTCAGCCCAAATCCACGATCTGCATACGTGAAATTCCAATATTTAAAACAGAAAGACTGTACCAGAAGTTATCATTCCCAACTATAGTTTTACCAAAATCTACTCGCTTAAGGATCACGACAAAAGTGCCGGGAAATCTATTCTAGATTCTCCCCACCACGGAAACGCGTTTACCGATCAATGATAAAGATGGACATGATAAGATGAAAATTGGAAAGTATTATCAACCGATAATGGTATAACAATATTTAAATACTTAACTGGTAAAGTTAACAAACAGAAAAGAAAGAAAAAACCAAAAAGAATATCTGTAAAACTAGCACCGTTCATTTGTCTCTTGTGAATGTATTGATAAAGACATTCAATTTGGCACGCATCATTTTCTTGTAAGTTTCAGGTATAGAATTGTCAAGCATACATATATGTATAATGAAAGAAAAAAATCGCTCATGGAGGAATGTTCTTTGCAAGGGTCGCGTTATTAGAGCTCTAGATCTTCTATTTACATGTGTACGAAACGAAATTCTCTCGACAGATATGTTAAAACTTTACTAGTTAGCATACTATATGCGCATGGACCTGAGTGAGAAGTGATATTTAATCATCTAAACGTCGATAAGGTAGGCGATCTACAGTTATATTTTCTTACACCGTAAATAAAACGTAAACAATAATTGTGAACCCATTAGAATCTTTTTTATCATCGATATCTAAGCATTCACCATACACAATAGAACAGTACTTAAAGTGTACAGTAAAAACGGTACATAAAGTGCTTTTATGCATTAAGAGGGTTGCATAAAAGCAGGCATTTAGTTTCCTGCATCACTCACGAAACTTTACCATTGATTATTAGCTAAGCTAAGCCAGTCGACCAAGTGCGCATCCGCTTACTACCAAAAATTAAAGGCTGCAGAGTATATGCTAAGAATAAAAATGGCACCGGGACCTTTTGAATATCGTATAGCATAAGCCCACAGTTCCTTTTGGTGATGGAACAATACCCCTGCGTGTTGTCAGCGTACATGTGTACTCTACATATTTCCACAGTATCAAACAAGACACAAGTATATTCCTAAAATAGTAGAGATGTCAGAATAGACCCTGCATGACTTCAGATAATGAAAGAATCCTCTTAGAGACATAATTTCCCATCTTAACCGATTGCGATCTATTTTCGAGAAAGCGGCGAAGTACACAAATTGCCCCAGCGAAAAGACCAACGTAATGAAAAATCGTTGAAAGTAGTTTGCGGTCAACTGTATCAAAAGCTTTCGCGAAATTAAGCGATATGCAAACAATTGTCATTCTCTATCGCGGGCTTTTACATTATCAATTACATTTCAGAGAGCATTACCGTCAAAGTTAGATTGATCCGACGGTAGGTTATATTTATTGAAGTTTTATTAACTGAGAATTTGGTATCTTCTCGAATTTTTTTTCATTTTCATCTCTTTGTATCTTTAGTCCTCATCTCTCAGTTTATCCGTTATTTCCTAATATCTTCAGTAAACCTCCTCTTGTACAATGTTATAGGAGTTATGACAGGTGATGCACTATGACATATTGCTTTGGAGTCGCTTCCTTATTTCCTTACGTTACCTGTAATGTTACTTCTTTACAAAAACCCAAGGTATCAAGGGAACGAAGTAACACGGTAATAAATTATTACTCGCGAGTAATAGCCTCTACTATCTTAATATTTCTTGTTAAGCATAGTCTGCCAAGCATTTTTAGTTTTTGGTGTAAACTTCAGATTTGATATATTGGTTGTGTTCATTTCTATCTTAACATTTTTTCATAGGTATTTTATGGAATCTAGGGCCGGTGATTGCCATGAAAGGAAATTAAAGCTATTCTTTGAAAGCCGTGCTTTTACTGTTTTCGATCAGTAATTAAGATCATTGCGATCCATTGCAATGGCATTTTTTTTTGTGTAGAGAACCATTGCTTAATGTACTAATATGGTGTGCAGACGCCATTCGTTCCTTTAGTGTGTGTGGAGCGTATTGCATACCAGGAAAGACAAGCTAACACTATAATTTTTTCACCTCTACCTTCTATGGTTTTTATTGTTTGTTAGGCTACATATCTTTTCGCTTCTGGTTGCCACGCATTACATTTTATTTGAACTGAACCTATCAAACACAAATTCAAATTCGCCAAAATGTAAGAAATATCACTACTTTCGCAGCTTCAAACTAATATAATGTTTGACAAAATCTAGTCTGCATAGAATATTGATGCGCCTTAACTTATACTTTGGTAGTACACTGGCATTTAACTGTGATGTCGGGAACTTCGTAAATCTCCCTTTTACTCGCAAAGCGTTATATGCAGTGTAAAATTGTCCAGTAATAGTTTATAGATAGAAAGTTTAAGTGGTTTTAATTTTAATGTTATTTTACCTCAATTTCTGCGTTTCATATACCAACAATAAAGGAAATTATACGCGAAAAGCAAAAGAACATTCCAAAAAAAGAAAATAAAAACAGTTCTAAGACGAATACATAAAAAATATTTTTAACTTTTAAGGTTATTCTTATATTTTAGAGGATCTACTGCGCTTTTTAGTTCCCTATTTCCATGTATTAGGTAATCCCACTAGTAAACTACGGTAGTTAGTGGCAATTTTCTTTCACCGTATGTAATAATTAATAGTCGCGGCAAAGAGAAGCAAGTTTCAGTGTCGTACGGAGAACAACGTGGAGGGGTGAAGCGCACGGCACGGAGAATCGACTACCCGTATCAAAGCACGCTTATTCAGTATAATTCGACTGGTCGTTGTGAGCGCGTGTTAGTGCGCGCATACTTAGAAAATGGCGCATTTAAGTACGTTTCAGAAACGGCGTATTTCGAATATACTAGAAAACGTTATAGCAAGTATGCCGAATTTGAAATCCGAAGGCGATAGAATTAATGGTGTAAAGTGCGACAACTATTTGACGTGTATCAGCAAGCGGAAGTGTGAACTCCACAAAAGTCTAAAACACTGTTCTGCAATCCGTGGTAAACGATCCAGCGAACAATTAGCTGTTTGTTTTGTTAGATATAGATGTTTGTTTTATTCTATGTAATGTACCAACAAGCATTTGTCTCCTTCTGGACCAAGTATTCGGATTATACATTACTAAGTCAGACATCGTTAAGACACTTTGTGCCATCTGTTCGTGACTATGTTGAAAGAAGAATTATGGCAGAATTGAAAGATAAAAAATTGTGGTATGTGTGGACGAAACAACCGAATGAGATGGTACGTACAATGGAAGTGTTTGAAGCGTCATCCCCTATCTTACTTGCTTCCAAAAAAGTTGCAAAATGTACTAGCAATGAAATTTTAAAGGTGGTGTTAATGACACTGAACAAATTTCATGTTTCAACAACGCAACTTTTAGTGTTTGTGAGCGTCACTACCACTGGGATGCTTTCTTTAGGCCGATGTCTTAAAGAAGAGAGTGACAATCTCTTACATGTAACATGTAAAATCCATGCTTTAGAGCTTGTGGCGCAATTGATCCCTATGTGTTATCAACGAGTAAATGCTTTAATAGCTCATACGAAGGCACCATTTATAAAGTCTGCAACACGTACAAAAAGATTTTACGTGTGTTTTAACTATGTCCCAAAGTGCCTGATTTTCTCATACTAAGACAAATTTGTGAAGGTGCGTCGAAATATCCATTAAGTTGTCAATAGGGTTGCTTTAAATTTTCAAGTATAACATCATTTGATGTGGAATGGTCATTTTCTTCAATAAAAAAATATTTATTTTTTTTTGACTGAAACAAGTGTGGCAACATATTTAATGATTCTGATAATAATAGATTTTACAAAGTAAAAGAAAAGTCTGTCAAATTTGTTTCTATAGTCAACTATTTTATTGCTGATGTAGTAAATTCTTTCCGTGTATATATACTAAAATGAAAAATATACATGCAACCCTTTGAAACAAAAATTTAGTCAAGTTCTCAGTGGATAAAATACAACTGTGGCCATATGTATTCGCCACCCTTTTTTGTTTTTTATTCCGACGAATATATAAGAAATAAAAGAAAATTGATCGATGAAAATGTTTCATTCTGAGTGTATACAGATATTTATATACAGATATTGCTTAATATTTGGTAGCTCCTCCGTGGGCTTTTATCACCGCACGAATTCGTCGGGGCATACTGCTCACTAAGTTGTAGCACTGTTCGGCGGTGATTTTATTCCACTCTTCGAATGTTTTTGTTTTTAAGCATTGCTTTGTGGTAGATGAGTATTTAGATACATTTTGCTTTAAAATGTACCATAAATGCTCAATTGGCGATAAGTCCGGGGATTGTGCCGGCAGGACCCGCATGTTATTTTCCTCGAACCAGCGCATTACTTCGCGAGATTTATGGCACGGTGCATTATCTTGTTGGAAGTAATACCCCCGCTCATCATTATCGAATAATTTTAACGCACACGGTTCCAGAACTTCTTCCAACATGTCGACGTACGTCCGACTGTTCATTCGCCCTCGCAGACGAACAGTTTTCCGACGCCTGTTGCACTCATGGAACCCCAAACCATTATGCTACCACCTCCAAACTTGACAGTGGGGATGATACAGTCTGGATGGAAGGCCTCTCCTCGCCTGCGTCGCACGTATTGAGGCCCAGGTTTACCACAAAGCTACCAACAAAAACATGAATACTGTTACATTTTGGAACCCATTAAAAAGAATAAAAACACTGTAGATATCAGGAATTGAATACAGAATACCGCAAATACAATAATTATGTATTACTTACTTCAATATTTGACTCATCCGTCCGCATAACATTGGCCCAATTGTCAATGTTCCAGTCGCGGTGACTTTTAGCCCGCAGCAGTCTCTTTTTCTTTTGTTGCGGAGACAACCGTGGTTTATGTCGAGCTTTGTATCCACCTAAATTTAATTCACAAAGGCGTCTTCTTACCGTGCGAGGAGAAATAGCAACATTATGTAGCCGGAAAAGCTCACTGGAAAGCTGTTTAGACCCTTTTTTCCGGGCTCGCAAAGATATCCGCTCTAAGACTCGCTCATCTCTGCTAGTTGTCTTCCTTTATCGACCAGTTTTCGGTTTGTTTCTCAAAGATCCACTCTCTTTGTATCGTTTTATCGTCACTCTAACTGTCGATCGCGCACATTTCACTTGTCGGGCAATAGCAGATACCGACAACCCTTGCTTTTCTAACACCACAATTTGTCCTCGCTCTACCTCCGTCAATTCGCGTGTTTTCGGCATTACTTTTTACTGTATACTATCGTATTACACAGACAAAATCACAGACACAATATCTTCACTCTAACTAGGTCAACCTTACTCTTACAACTTTTAAGAAAGACTGAAGAAATATTCAGAAATTACAATTTTAAGTCTATTTTCTAATTTACCCAGAATGGCCTACAATAAACCATTAAACCCTCATTACCAGGTACCTAGTTAAGTCCGTCATCGACCCTGCTTCTTAGAAATACAATAATATTCGTGTAACACGTTCAAAACGAGAGTGGCGAATACATATGGCCACAGCTGTATATTCACTATGTGTGAAATGAAAGGGTGCTACGCTGCTACTATTTCCTAAATATCCCCTACAATATTATCGTTGTCATTCTTAGAACTTTAAGATAGCAACTTTTTATAGTACCGCAGTTATAATGCATTTTTGTACATTTCAGTTTTACATTAATTTTTGATGTAACAACTCCGGCTCGCAGAAATAAATTGTTCCTTTTTTAAAGACTTTTGTTCGAACCGAGTTCGCATTTAGGGGACGACTATTTTCTTAATGCTAACTGGGTGTGCTATCTGTATTTCGTAAGTACACATCTTTTATTCTCGTTACTTTTACAAATGCTGTGTTTCTTATTATACCAATTAGAGCGGGAATGTAAATTTGGATATGAGTAAAGTATTATCGATCCTGATTTCATATTTGGTCGTTTTTGTTTGCTGCAACAACTTCAAAAAAAAAATCTGCAACGAGTGGAGAATGCTGAAGTGCAAATTGTAACATTGCTCGTTTGTAGCGAATAAAAGAAGTGCCGTACAAGCTGCTCCTATTGTTTCCATCGAAGTGGTATTTCACTGGAATCATATACACAAGTATACCAACTGCGCATTGTTTTGTTTACAATGAAATGATGTAGATGAAACTGTATACTATTGAAGGATCCTTTTAGCGACTGCAATTCCTATAAAACATCACAAAAATAACTAGATTACTGCTCGTAAAATGTGGATAAGTGTTACTTACATCAATGTAAAAATAAAATTTTAAATGAATCGTATAATAGAAACAAAATGCAATGCTTGTATTAATTTATATGTACCTATAAATAAACTGGTTTAATGAAATACAAAATTGATTTAAATTTACCTAATAATACTCATCAAATAAAATTAAGGTACTTATCCCAGAAAATTCATTTGGTGCAAACTATTTGTGGAATTGTGTATTAGGATTTATGCTAGAGATAATTAGATTTGTGCGATGATATTTTTTTTATTAAGTCTATTTTGTAGTAGAAATGAAACAATTGAAAATTTTTCGTATTCATTTTTTGCCGATTTAAACATTTATCATAAGCAACAACGAGTTTTCTGATCATAGCCAATTATTCACAAAATTGTTATTGAGATGTGTGGAAATTCCAAATACAACTTGGAAATTGTGAATCTCCTGAAAATGATCAAGATTCACTACCAATCTTCATTGAACAATTTTAGCCATTTTCACAGTCTACTGTTACTCGTTGCATTCTCACTGTGCACTTCTCATAGCTGGCGACAGATATTTGCAGCTTTCATGTATTTTATTGTTAAGAACCAAATGACCAACTGTATTTCGTATCAATGAGCCACTCAATTTTCTAAAATATTCTAATGCACGTACGAAGGATACAGACTGACACCATGGGTGCAAATGGTGTTGGGTTCCACGCAATGTATGCGGAGATCCTGCGTTCACAAGTGGACCTTGCTTAAAACGTAATCCCCGTATATATATGTTTATTTCAAGACGGTTTGAGTCAAGTAAAATAATAGTGACAATAGACATTTTACTTCTTCTTTAGAAAAAAACTATTTTTGTCGTAACTTTAAAGAAGGTTGCTGTATTTAATCATCTGTTACTCTGTGATTTCATTTCTTGCAAAAGACTCAATTGGAGCGCGTTCAATTAAGTAATTTTTCCTTTATTAAGGTTTTTGTTTAAAGTACACTTTTATGTATTTTTCTTTTTTCAAATCCATATTTGTCCGACATCGCAAGGTACAAAGGACGTAGGATTAAGAAAAAGTATCCATATTTATTATTATAATCATTGCGACCTTAGGAGGACTACTGCAAGACTATCCTGATGCATGAGGACCAGTGCGTGTAGTTCCTTGTAACAATTCCCTAGTGTGAGGTTGGAGTAGTTGCGAGGCTCTTAAATAAGTTTTCTAACTGATCCGTTTGTAGAAGGTGTCGTGATGTACTGGGATTTAGGCGAGATGTTGCGCATTGCTACGATACCCCCTCTACCAGACACACCAAGCCGCTTGGGTGCATTGAGATAAATAGTCAATAAATATTTACCCTAGTCAGTTGCCGCCATTTGTTTGGTTGCACGATCTGAGTGGCGCCCACTTTGCCGACACTGCCATACTGAAGACTTCATAAAATCCCCATTTAATTGTTTTTTTAATTCCTTTCGTATTATATTACATATTGAACTGTATAATCATATAAATTTACTCTCGCCGTAGCCATGAATTTATTTCCTGAAAATATGTTGTTGCTTGTGAGAAATGGTGTAAAATTAGAAAATGAAGAACGGCCACACTCTTTGCAACCATGTGTAGATAAATTTCGGGCAGAATTTACAAATTTTCCAGTATGGCAAAAATTCGTGAAAGAGGGTTTATGTCCCGAAAACCAGGTAGTAGTAGATCTCAAAATGGACAGTTGAAAATGTTGAGGAACGAATAACTCAATCACCTAAGAAATCTATTCCCAAGCTTTTATAGCAAGCGCAACTTTCAAGTGGGACATGCCAGGCAACCCTTAAAAGAGCTCTACAAAAATTTCCATATAAGATTCATTGCATGCAGTAGCTTTTACTCATTGGTCACGCAACCCGGCTTAATAATAATAATAAACAGGGGTTTGGCTTGCTGTTTCTCGTAGACGAATTAGTGATCCAATATTTTTTAATGATACCATAAATGCGGAACGAGATCGTAATGATTCATTACAATCATTTAAATTTAAATCAATTACAATTACATGCGGACGAACTCCGCGATATTTCTAGTAAGGTAATGCAACACAACAAGAGAAACGATAGAATTATTGCATGAATTCTTTGATAATCGTATAGTACACTTTCCACTGCGATCTCCAAATGTGGTTTTTTAACCGCATACATACGTTTTGTTCGAACAGACACGTGAGTTGAAGTAATGCGCAAAATTGAAAACATCTAGTGATGCAACATTTCCATACTTCAAATAATCTTCAACATTGTATAGGAGATCCAAAGGAGTGGTGTAATTATTTTTACAAATTTTGCTAAATCTGCTAAAATTTATATTAAATCTCTATTTAGAACATTAGTAAATTTTTTTATAATTAGATGATCTTTTGTCACTTAAGGTATTCAATTATTTGTAGTGATTCTACTAACGACAATAAAAGATTTTGTAATTTTTCTGTCCCCCATCTATTCCTTTGTAATTGTTGTGAACAGTTTGTAAAAATTTGAGCATCTTGAATTTTATCAGGTTTTCTTTAGTAACTGTTGTTTCTTGAAGATTGAATTGTAAAATTTGTCGTTTGTTGAAAGTGTTGAAGATAATAAAACGTTATTTGTAACCTTGCTCCCCAAAACCTAAGAATTGGCGATGGTGGTTGACAGATGCCATGGCACTGTTTGTCTGAATTCGTTTAAAAGTACGACTTTTGTTTGAATAATTTTTGAGCATTTGCTTCTGGGTAACACTTTCTAACAGCTTCTAGTACAGGATGTAAGGTATAGGTTACATGCATTAATAATAGTAATAATAATGTTACTATACGTATCATTAAGAGAGATCCAGACAAAACATGTTTGCATCATCAGTCATTTTATCTGGCAAGAACCAATTCTCTATGAATGTATTTGGCACTACTCTGAAAACTTTTTTCATGTTCCCAACTAATAGCAGAATTGTTTTCGGAGTCTGTAATTTGGTCGACATATAACACGAGATTTTTATAAATAAATAAATAGGATTTGATATTGTTTTCCGTTTTATCGTAGATTTTATCTATAGATTTTATAGTGTTGATTGAGAATTGGTGAAATTGTTTTTTAACAAGTAAAGCAAATGGTAAATTACAAACAGTTAGTATACAGATTAAATCAAAAACAAAATCAATCTCTTTCGCCCCTTTTTATATTTATGTTGTGCGCTATTAGTGAGTTTTTTACAGTCAAATCTGTACTACCACACTAAAGGTTTATTGCACACTAAATATATTATTTTTGCACTATATATATCCATTCGGGAAATACTTTTATAAACTTGCATATATCCTTAGCAAACTGGTATTTGTTAGTAATTCTATCACTGATACTATATATTTGTAACATGGTTACGCTATACATAAAAACTGCTACAATATAATGAATATCACGAATCACAATTCTCTGACTATCATGATCTATTAAAAGCGCTGTCCGTTAATAAGCTATGTATAGTATCTTAGACGCATGCCTCTTGGAGGCACTGGTTTGACGACATGATTTTATAACTCCAATTATGATGCATCGAAATTTATGTCATAAAATTGCAAAACTTATACCAAAATTGTAGAAGAGTTTGTGGGAAACGCAAGTTTTAAATAATTCAAACAACAGTTGTATATAGGTGAGATAAACATAATCAAACATGCAATAATAAATAGTTTTAAACTAACATCCATATTAATACTAATATTAATATGAATATAAATACTAAACCACCGTTGGCATTAGTAATGATAAAATTATGATTTTCGTGCAATATCCAACGTATTAAATTTCCGAAAAAATATCGGTCTCGGAGGGGACTTGAACCCAACATCTCTATATCTCCGGTATAGCGTGCTGAGCAATTGCACCATGAGGCCGTTAAATCCAAGTCGCCTTAAATCCTTAAATAAATATCTTGTACACGTTATGTACACTTCTTTAGTAAATAGTTTTATTTGAAATCAATATGTTAATATGGATTTTCGCTGTAAACAGAAGCGGTAAACATGCTCAAATATTAATCCCACTGATATTATAATCCATTAAATTTTCAGATTTCTTCGATTTATACTTCCTCAAATATCAATAGTATCAACTAGAGCACCCTGTATGGCTCTAACGCAAATATGCCAAGTAAAACCATGTGCAAATTAATAACCAGAATATTGTTTGTAATACCTTTGGTGAATTTAGAACCTTTAATCCCGTTTCATGTAAAAATAGAACCTTTAGTAATGACCAGAGCTTCTATTTTTATATATTGCTCACATCCAATTGGATATGAGCAATATCGATCAATTGATATAGGTACACATATGCTGACACATTTTTGTGCACCATTGGTTATAGCTTAAACTTTACGGTTAGAATTACTGCGAAGTATTAACATCAGCGGCAAGCAGGGGTTATTGGTTAGTTCATTGTTACGTTATTCATAGAGCTGTATTAATTTTACGCTGCTCAGTCCTGCATTCTCTTTGCAAGGATATAAAGTTTTATATAAACTACACGAAGGTATTCGTTAGAGATCTCACCACAGAACGCTATTTCATTTCATTTCACGCTATTAAAATCCCTACAACCTAAAGTTTAGTGAGATTAGTAATTAATAAACAAACGGTTTTTGGCAGAGGTGCTTTACACGGACAATGTCTCTATCTAAATTTATGTGTATCACAGGTTGCAAATTGCGTAGAAATTTCTTTGTTACTATATATGTATATAAAAATTCAGTAAGTGTTGAACGATTGGAAACTAGATCTCAGGAAACGCAAAAGTAATGGATTTTATTTAGCTGAAAAAAATTATGCTTTAGCTACACATTTTGTGCAATCGCTAATATTTCAATCAACAATAATAAGCGTACATATGCACAGTTAAAAGTCTATTTGCTATCCAAAATCTTCCATAAGTTGAAAACTGAAAAACTAACAATATGGCTGTGGTAATATAAACATTTGCATTAGAATTTCTAGTTTTCAAGTGTGAGGTATCAGTTTTTTTACCGGAATTTTATTAGTTTAAAACAGTCTAATTCAAAATAGAAACATATATGTGTTAAGGAACACATAATAACATATTTCTTAAAAAATTCAAAACACAATTACACATTACTTTAACAGATAGAACCAATAGAAAGTTTCGTAAATACTTTGTGGATTGAAATTACAGATACAAAGAAGATCAGTTTCAGCAAGAAATTTACCAGTATAATGCTTTGCCTTTCTTTAAAGACGTGAACAAAACGGTCAAAGTTATGATGATGCATATTGCGATATGATAACAAAATAAAATCAATATATTGTATTTTTATTATGGTTGATGTTATAAGTTGGAGCAAAGTACCGTTATAGTTACCTCCTATACTACCCTCTTTATGAATTTTTAGCACAGATATTCCATCTGTACAGGTTTCTTTCTAAAGTTTTATAGATATCTACTTTGGGTATTCTTTATTAACTTATTATTCACAAATTTCTTGTCTAAAAAGAAAAATTATTATCGTGTTTATTATATATATCGCTTTTCGTAAACATATTTTTACATAAATAAATATTTTCAAATGTCATTCTTAAAAGACGTTTCATATACTGTACTCACAGATTTCAATCACATTACATTACATTATTACGAAATTATACTTATAATCTTCAAAATTTCTCATACGATGGAAGGATGGCTCGACTGGCAGCATTTACCTATATAATTTTACTTATATCAAGTATGTGTCTATTGAGGCCACACAATAGGCAAATAAATGCGTTACAGTTTACAAAGATCTTCGATTATATCTAGTCATAAAGTGTATCAGCTCATACTACAAATAAAATGGAAGATCCGGACACAAATATTGGAAGCCGAAGACCAATACATCTGAAAGGCGAGAAATCACGTGCGAGTGAGTACGATTTCAAAGATTAAAGACATTGAATCTTCTTAAATTCCTCAAAATTATTTGTATCTATTGCTCTCATTTTGTGTCGCATCCTAATTAGAATATTTAAAGATTAGCTAGACAGGGATTGCTGTAGATTTTCTATAAACGAAAACATATTTTTTGTCAAAAAGCGGTATATATTTATTAATTTGTTAATATATTTATTTTTTTTTCAACCTTACATTTGGTTATTTTAATTTGAAAAACAAAAAGAACAAAATTTAAATCAAAGAACCCATTTATAAAAATTAAAGAGCCTGAGATTTTCCACCACAATATATATATTACTTGTGTTTAAATTTCGTAGTTATTGAAGAACACATTAAACCCGCAATTACCATAAATGAAACGGACCTATTATTTGAAAAATTGAGTACTAAATTTCGTTAATTTTTTAAATACAAAGTATTTACTTTCCTATACTGCATATTTGTCGAGGTTAAAAAGATATATGCATGATCTAGCATTGCAGTTGACTTATTTCGGATCATAGAAATTTTGCCCCTAGGGTCGATCTATATATTCGAGTTCTTAATAATTTATAAAAAGAATGTATATATACTCACACGAAATGGAGATGTTTTTAAAAGTATAACAATATCCTAAAATGATTTAAATCTACTGCTGCATAGAAGTGGTTTTGATGAAAAAATGTGTATTATATCATTATATATTACAATGTCTAACGAGATTAAAAACGTTTTTTATATCATAAAAGAGAAGACATGTAAAATTATTTTCATTCCATAACTTGGTTGAAGTCAGAAATTCATGAACTCACTGTATTTATATTTCTGAAATATTTTTATTTAGGTTGTTTACATTATGTAACAATTTTTGTAATTTGTTATTTACACATCGCTGTTTTATTGCACATAAGAGTAAAATTATTTTCAACAAAAACCGTAACAACATGAACTAATAACTGAATAATAACAAATTTACCTTAACTATTCTCTAGCTACCAAGTTAAATCGTCTCCTTTATTCTTATCAATCGTAAGCATTACAACAGGCAGCAATTTCGTTAAAGTATATAAAATCAATCTGTCTTAATGTTTGTACCAAAAATAAATGCTTTCGTGCGTTTCTGAGTATTCCGTATAATGTAAATTGTATCACCATGCATAATATTATTTCGCATCAAACTCCTGCTTGAGATTTTGATAATAAAATATTAATCATCATATATTGGCCAGTGCTTGAACAAATAAGAAAAATTAAAATATTCATCTACTGTCTTAGCATGGAGAAAGCATTTGAAAGGGTCAGAAATAAAGTATGGGAATGTCTACACAAGGGAGGAGGAAATTACAAATTAATAACTGTCAAAAGTTTATATGAAGAAACAGCAAACTGTGTAATAGTAGAAACATGAAATTAGAGGTATTTCATACAAAGGACGGTGTTAGATAAGGAGGTGGATTTAGCCCTCTACTATATATAACATTTATGGAAGAAATTATTAGAGAAACAAGGAGGAGAACAAGGGCTTTTTATATTGGGCATCACAACTTAGAAAAGGTAGAAATTACAGAATGTATATTCGCAGATGATGTAGCATTTATAGCCGGAAATGAAAAAGCCGTACAGCACAACATAAAAGAAATAACAAAACAAACAAAAATGACGGTCTACAGAACAATATTCAGACCAATTCTCACATTTGAATGTGGAGCCTTGGCATTCAGTCGTCAAGAGAAAAGTAAGATTCAAGCCCTGAAAATGAAATATCTAAGAAGAGTGAAAAATGTAGCTAGAAGAGACAGGATAAAAAATGAACAAATTAGAAGAGAGCTACAAACAGAATTAATAGAAAGTTATGTAGAACAAAAACAATGAGTGTGGCGGGGGTATCTATAAAGGATGGACAATGCAATTCCGGTTAAGCAGGTCTGGAAAGCAAAGATTCAGAAAAAAAGAACGAGAAGGAGGCCAAAAGTAAGCTGGAATAAAGAAATAGGCAAAATTTTAGATAAGAAAGGAGAAACTTGTAACGAAGCTCATGCAATGAACGGAGCGGACTGACGACAATTTGTGAAGTGCTAGAAAGCACATTTAATCTAATCCGCCACCCAATGGATAAAATGGTATCATATATATATTGTCTTAGGATTTTCTATTAAAACTTTAAAAATGGATTTAAGCGTTACTGCATGGTGTTTTTTTAAATAACTTTCTCTGATATTTCTTCTCGTTGAATAAATAGTAAGATTGCTGCTGTCTTCACTAGCAGTTATCTTCTATACAATTGACATATTGCAATTTTTCGCAGTGTACCTGGACATAATGCTTCGAAGTTCATGCCTACGTCATATTTGGAAAATTTCACGTGGCACATACAATTTTTAGATTTCTTTGAAATCAGTATATTTCATCCAAGATACAAATAAAATGGTAATATTTAGAAATGGAATTTCCCTAGTTTAATCTGCCACTACAAAAACAAATTCAATTTATATGGATAAGGTTTTGTCACACAAATTAATATTTGTTATTTCATGGAATATATTTCAAACTGTATGTATATAGTGTATACTCTAAAGAATGGTTTAGCAACAACATCTTTATTCGTATTTTTTCTAAATACCTACTTTAAGTGACATGCTCAATTACATAATATTATTTTGATTACAGATTTTCAAAAGCTAGAACGTGAAGCCAGAATATGTAGGAAATTACAACATCCAAATATAGGTAAGTTTTGCATTGCTTTAATAAAGTAACCATATAATGTGGTATACATTCTGTCCTGATACGTTAATACAAAACGAAGTATTTAATTTCCTTTCGCATTTCTGTCACTTCAACCTATTGAAGTACAGTTGTAAAAATGGCATATGATATATTCGAAAGCCAAATAGATAAGTGGATTAATAAAATTTTTCGTTATAAATATCTAGCAGTGAGCAATCCAGATGTACTCAACCATTTAGGTAATCGTCCATTTTTAGCATTACTTTTTAGTTCGGTCATTGTCACCTTTTCATAAAGTTTTATTGATACGTTGCATGATTTCATTAAAGGGTGTTTTAGTTTTTTTTTTCACTTTTCTTTCTGAAAGCTTTGTGAACAACTTTTCTATTTCGTATTGGTTGCTTAATGTTTGACATGTCTTTATCTGCATGTAGCTGAACGACTGTGATACTTAATAATAAACCTTTTAGGTAGGAACCTATAATAATAATAATAATAATAATCCTTTATTGCCCAACAGCCCAAGGGCCAATTACAGGACAAATTACAATACAATTCTTATTTAAAATAAAATAAAAATAATTCAAATCATGTTGCCTACAATAATAACATGCTGAAAATGTATATAATAATGAAACAAAAAAAAAGAAAGACTCACAAAAATGGCTCTAGATCCCGTTTGTTTGCGTTCCTCACCATGTGACTGAGAGGTGCCTTAAGCAAAATGTTGGTATTAGCTCTAGGTACTTGAAATGTATGAAAGTAGCGAGTATGATGAGTAGGTACGGTAAAGTTTATTTGCGCTAGAAGGGCTGGCGAGTCGACAGTATTTTTCAGGATCCTGCAAAGAAACTCCACACTGTTACGCTCGCGGCGGTCAGCAAGAGATAGAAAACCATGCTCAACAAGTAAGCTATAATACTCGCTACCTCTTGCAGGATACACGTTGTCCATTCGAAAGGAGAGATATTTTAGAAATTTCTTTTGAACGCGTTCGATCATAAGCTCTTGGTGTAAATAACGGGGATACCAAACAATGGAGGCGTATTCAAGCTTAGAACGAACGTAGGCATAATATAAACGTTTCATTACACCTAAGTCTGAGAAATGCCTGCAAGAACGCATGACAAAACCGAGAGTTTTGGAAGCAGATGAACACATGGACGAAATATGTTCCGTAAATGACAGTCTATTATCAAACAAAACACCAAGATCCAAAGTTTTGATATTGCGTGGTATGGCTGCATCATTAATTTGGTAGTTATAGTATAAAGTAGTGTGAGTGTTATTGTAGGAAACCACAGTACACTTGTTGATGAAATTTCTAGTAGGTGTGTACTAGTATATTACTGCTATACGAAAATCCTTTTTTTATAAATTTACAAGTTAGTGTTGATTAGCGTTAGATTTGGAGTGAAGCGTTTTCTTTCAGCTGTTGCTGTCAATAGTATAACGCCTTATACCATGTATTATCAAAAATCTAAAGCTATTTGACAAGTGCTTAATAAATACTTCTCTTTATCTTTTTTTTTACTTAAGGTGATTAAAATTACTTTTTCAAACCTTAAAATAAATGTGAAGAAAAATTAAAAAATGGGTTCAACTCCAAGGGCCCTTTTTAACTAAGTGAAAAAAGTAGGTTTAAATAAATATTGTCGCAATAATAGAATATCATGCCGTCAAATAATAAATGTATTACTCGTTGTACACCGTGATTATGCTATTTTATTCAATAATTAAACATCGAACATTTCGAATGCTAGATCGTTTGTTGCACATTAAAACTACTTTTCATATAAAATTTTTCATTGAATTCGATGAGAAAGTGATTCTAATATTAAACAAATGTTGAAAATTTATCACCCATATACTCAAATGCTTATCCGCCATCTGCTTCATTTCTTAATTAAATTTTAAGGGAAAATATTCAATACTTTGTTTCCCAAATGTTTTTTTATTCTTTTGTTTTTTCTTTATTTTAGGCTTAAATATTTATTACTGACACACTTTACATAAAATGTTCTACTTTTTTTTTCAAAGTTATTTAATAGTTCAAATATTTCTTTGCAGAAAAATCAATCCAACAATTGTTCAAAATCTTGTCCATTGTCTACTAAACAATGGTATAGCCATTGCTCAAAACTGCATACATTTTCAAAACCATCTCTTTGAATTTCGCGACTGCTTCCAGTAATCCTCTGACAAAGTTCTTCTAAATTTTGAGGTTGAGAGGTAAATACAATAAACTTTAAATAACCTCATAGAAAAAAGTGTAGTGGTGTAAAATCAAACGATCTGGCTGGCCATTCTATAGGTCCTCCTCGTCCTATTCATTTATTTGGAAATACATTTTTTAACCACTGTCATACTGGAGGAATATAGTGAGTAAAGTTTTTGATGGTGGTTCTTGTTCCGATGGTATTAAAACCGATTGAATAGCTAGAAATACAAAACAAATAAAACCAAAAGATTTTCAAACGAATCGCTAAATTTGAAAAAAACTAAACGCCGAATCGAAGCGTGCTAAAAAAATTCTTGTTCGGCGCGTAAAAATCTACCGGATAGGATGATAAAAACGGTCATTTTCGGACTTCGATATTTCACCGAAATTTCTCGACCGAATCTCCGTATCTCGGTTATGTGTGGTCGCAGCGCGACCGTTCGGTGCTCATTTGAAAGATCTCGACGCGTACTTTCGAACGGCGCAAACCGGGATCCTCTATCTATAACCGTTTAGGAGCTACGGCGCTTCAAAGTTTCGGAGTTAAGCATTTTTGGAAATTTCGAAACTTTAAACGCGATTTTCTCCTTAACGGTTAGAGATAGAGAGGCAAACTTTTTTTTATCGTAATCTACGCGAAAATACGCGTCTTTTGATATATCACTCGACCCCATTCGGAGCTCCTTTAAGGAGTTGAGTTTTGCACCCCTCAACTTTCAAACGTCCATATCTCCCCGAAATTCCGACCCTCGATTTTTCGGGTCGAAAAAATTTCATCGTTTTGGTCAGAAAAAATGCGACTTTTCTGCTGCGCGTTAACGGGAAGAGTTAGACGTTCGCTTATCCGCGCGTCGTAAGGATCCCTACGAGGGTTCTAAACAGGCGAAAGAAGGACGCCCTAGCTCAACGCGTTCCGACGCTACAGCGCTTCAAAGTTGGAATTTTTTCTCACCCTTTTTCAACTTTGACGGGCCGTAGCCGCTAAACGGTTAGAGATAGAGCGTCCGCAGCGGTCGCAATCGATTCCGCGGACATTTTTCTATCGGAAACCGTCTAATTCGTTCGTCCGAACGGCGTCGTTAACGCGCGACACGAGAAAACACTGTTTCAAAAGATCATTCCAATGAGGTATTATTCGATACTTTTTTCATTTAAGATTTTCAAGGGAGTTGCTTTCAGGGGTTGGGGGTTAAAGTAGGTGAGTCAATTTTTGCATAGAAAGTTGTCCCCCTTGATAATACTTTTTGCGTGTTTCGGGAAATTTTTCATAGATTTGCAGATTTCTAGAAATTTTGACAAGTTTCGAAATGAAAACACTAGATATATCGAAAATTAAAGAGTAGATATTTCCAAAGAATCATTGTAACGTTATTTAGTGAACTGTCTGAGTTGCCAACAATATTTGAAAGCGATAAATTTATTTAATTTATTTCTGTATAACTTTTTGACAATATGTTCTATTCCATCTGCATCTCATTCATCGAACAGTATGGCTTTTGTTGATATGTGCTTGTAAAAATAATTACTTCAAGGGAATTGCGCACACGTTGGTCATAAATTAAACGTCGTAGAAAAGAAAATATTTTTAAACAACAGTTCTAATCTAGACGATTAATTGAGCGTTAAATGAAAAGCTATTTCAAATGTTCTTTGTTCCCGATTCTAATAACGTATATTACCATTATTTAAGTTATCATCACATAATGCCAAAATATTAATCACTAATTACTATTCATTTTTATTATTATTTAAACCGAAGGTGATTTAGCAGCTTAAGTGACTTTATGAAAAATAATTTTTAAGTGCCATAAGATAAAGATCAATATTCTTTATAATAAGTTCCAATTAAAGTTTTTACGTTAAGCACAATAAAAAACATATAACAAATCTAAAGAATTGTACTGTTCATGGCTTCTAAATAATAATACCTTTTAGGGTTAAATGTACAATTTCAAAATTTGAAAAATAATCTAGCCAATAGGAGTAGTGATGAAAATATACTAAACTTTCTTGAAGCACGTATTTTTATATGGAGGTAGGGGAGGCTACAGAGTTTTTATGATATTATAAGTGCCAATAAATGTATAGCGATGGTAAAGTATGACAACATTAACAAGTGTTGTATTTTTTTGTTAAGAAAATGGTTTTAATTCGTCATAGAAAAATCAAAATATGTTACTTGAAAAGTCTATAATGCCGCCTACAGCAAAGCGCAGCTGGTCTACAAGGTAAATGAACATTATTCAGAATGCCACACAATGAAACAAATGTGAATTGTGGTTGGCAATAATTATTATAAGTAGTTGAAAAGGGTTATAAGTAAAATTGACACTCGACTATATATGTGAGCGCTTAATCGTCAGAATATGATCTTTTGCAACGATAAGCTTCATAAATCCAGTAGGTCGCATAGGCTATGATTACGTGACTTTAAGCAATAAAATCTGCTGCTGCATGTTTTCTATTTCTGTATAAATTAGATGTAGATGAGAAAGATTCTGGTATTGTTGTACTGGTTAGGTTCTTTATTCGTCTTCGTTTTGTTTATTCATTACAATCGTTGAACATTATTAAGACCTGTCGGAGGCAATCAGGGGCTGTTCGAGTTATCTGTTTTGTAGAAATGTATATAAACTTTAATTCAATTTCCATTTACTTTTTTCACTTCCAATTCAAAGTAGTAATTTACCTCATTTTTTTCTTTTTCCTCGGTTGATTTTAATCAGATTGGGACATTCTCTTGATATTGAATTAAAAGATTTCGACATTCGCTAGAAAAAAAGTTAGGACTGTATTCTTACTTCGTAAAACTTCAAAGATCTGCGTTTACTTGTAACTCAGAATAAAAAAGTCGAAGTAAGAACTTGCTGTGAGATTGTGTAAATAAAATTGGTACCGTTAACAACAGTACATTTGTATGATAATGAAAAAGTTCTACTCTAAATAATATAAATATTTTTTTATTTGATTTTGAAATGCTTTTAACTAAACTGCTTTTTGAATAGGTATAACTAAGAGAAACATAATTGGATATATAGACAAAATTAAGTGTACAGCTTATAAATGAAGATATATAAACAGAACAGTTAAGTTTGTTTATGGCATATGACATAGCCTTATATTATAAACCATTGATATGTACTGAATTATGGTTTTTTGACCAATTAGATTCAGGTTCGCATCGTGTTTTCTGATGGAACTGCATCTAAACGGGTCAAGTTTTCCGGCACTAATCTACCTGAAATTTTAATCTTGTTGGTAATTTGGACACTAACTAAAAGTGTACCCAAAGGATATATGCTGGTTGCGGTACAAATCAAACGAAAATAATAATATAAAAATAGTATATTTCAAGTTGATTTAGTTATTGTCAAACAGATAGAAAATAAAAAATATTTAATTTTACAAATATGTAGATACGCAAAGTAAAACACCTAAGTATTGTGAAACTGATGAATGAAATGATGTACACTTCACAAAGTGTAATCTTGGCATTGTTCCATTATTTAATTGCTCACACAGTTCATTTTTGTTCTTAATTTTCGTTTTGCGCGTGTGTTTTTAACTCTCGCTGATGTGTGTACACTTTGAATTTTAATATAAGTGTCTATTTGAAATTCCTTAAGCTTTTCGATAAAAATATAAATAGATGGATGTGTTCAATAAAGTGATTCATTTAGTTTGGAATAAAACTATTCGCATGCATTTGTGGTGCTAATGATTAATGGAGTTGAAGTAGCCCACATATATAGAGGAAAAGAAGCATCACCTTCTATGTATGTCCCCAACAAATAATCAGTATTTGTCAATCTAAGGCAAAACAATCGCATACTTCGTCAGGTTTCAAATACGTTAATCCAAATGTATACTGCAGTCATCTTTCTGTTTCGGGATATGTGTTTCGAAATTCGTAACAGCCGAATTTCCTAAACTTTGAATTTTCCTGAACCACAATTGGTGTAAATGGAAGCGACAGTCATAGATTTATGGACCGCCATGTGAATGCTTTGAATTTACAAAAACTTCAGGTGGTCGTAATATTGTAGAGTAACGTCCAAAGATTTTTGTTGCTAGCATTTCAAATAATCTTGCTTACGTAAGTAAATTTGTTGAATGACCGATATTTCGTATTTAATTACCTCATTAGTCTAAGGGTACATAGATTAGGATACGCAGATTACGTGTAGAATTAAGCAATCCTTTCTGTAGGACAGGTAAATCTATGAATTTGGTGCCCAGTTTACACCCGCCGATTTCCAATTTACTTTTACAACCATTTTGAGTTAATAGTTTTTGAGTTCCGGTAAATTAAAAAAAATTCGGAAAAATATTTTGAATAGACTCCTAGAAGTGATCATCTTAGGTTTCATTTCATTTTTTAAAACATATTGTATATTAAAACGATCTGACACGATTCCAAGCGGCCTCCTGGAGTCGTATCATATATAGTATTTGATATAAATACGGAAACGATTAGGTTAAATATGAAAATGTTAATATAATAATAAAACACTGTTTTAGAACTCATTTTGTTGTTTTTTTATATTAGCTATTTTGAATTTATTTTTTGTTTATTTTAGCTTTTTCTAGTCGTGTATTAAAATCTCCGCCTTTTGTTTTAACAAACAGTTTTATTAATTTTTTCAATTCGCGAGGTATTGCTTGCTAGATACTTTGTAGCTCTTCCTACATATTCCTAGCACACTTGGGATTTATTGACTTCATCCTAAATAAATTCGATGATCGAAATGACTGGGCCAGCGCGGCAATGTTTCCTTCTTTTGTTCTTCTATTAAGAAGTCCTTATATAATTTTGAAGCATATTTTGGATCATTACCCTCCTGAAGATGGAACCGATTTCTGTAGAGGCGAACAACAGGCGCCTTAACCTGTTTTCTCTCAGTCTCTAGCAATTCCCCGACTTGATTATTATCAAGATATCCCCACATAAACATGCTATGCTTGTTTGATAGTTTTCATTACGCAATCTTTTAACGCTTATTCCTCAAAAGTTCAAGTTTGAATGAATCGCTTTTATGATAATTTGTCCAGTCTAACATTTCCTTCTTATCTCCTTTTCATGGCAATGGTTTTGTGATAGCAACGTGACAAAGTCCAGCTGTTTTTAAGCGGCGGCGAACAGTTGTTGCTGTACTTGTACCTATTGTGTGTTGCTCAGGTACAGCCGCTTTTTACTACGATGGCGAATCAAATATGAACTTGATTTTAGTTTTAAAACATTTATTGATACAATAAAGAAGTTTGAATATACCTTATTCTATATAATCTCCTCTTTTATTCACACATTTTCCCACCGTATCGTCTGTAACTAATTGCGCATGAACATTTCCACACCTTCGTCGTCGTTAAAATATTGAGCTCCCAGTTCTTCTTTGAGTGGCCCAAACATGTGGTAGTCACACTGTGACCGATCAGGATTGTAGCGCGGATTTTCCAGTGTTTCCCAATGAATTTTATTCAACTTGTTTTGGGTCAATGTAGCTATGTGTGGCCGCGCATTGTCATGGAGCAGAATCGCACTGCGAATAGGCATGTAACGCTTTTCGTCGATAGGTCAGTTTCACTTCATGAAGCATTTGGCAATAGTATGCCACATTAACTGTACGCCGTTTGTGCAGAAAATCAATGAGCAATAATATGCATCTAAAATCCCAAAAGATCACAGAAAGACTGGTCTTGGGTTTCCGCGGTGCTGCTTCTCCAGATTTTCGCTACTTCATGGTTGCCTATTTAGACCCCTCGGTGTAATGGTACACCCACATCTTATCACAAGTGATAATGTGCCTCAACAAATCATCCTCCTCTGTTCGATATCGTGCTAAAGGTCTTTCATGCCCGTCAAGACGGTTTGCTTCCTGATCTTCGGTCAAGAGTCGAGGAACCCACCTTGCCGACACTTTTTATCTGAAATGATTGATAGGGCATTCCCATCTGATATTCTGACGTATGCAGGAATTTCTCATATTGTGAGGCGGCAATCACCTTGAATCAGCTAACGAATTGCACGAATATTCGTTTCATTGGTGCTCGTCCGTGACCGGCGTGCATGGCACTCATTTTCCACTGACTCTCGGCCATCGCAAAATTGTTTGTGAACTGCGCAGTTAGTTGACGCAAAATTTCGACAGATTTCACGCCCTCCCATGCCAGAAACTTATATATAATATATAATAATAATAATACGTTGCGCAATAGACGTATGCACCTATTGCTGAGACATGACGCTACTAGCAGCCCATCTGCTCTGGCGAACCGAGAGAGTTTACTCCCATCCATCTGACATCCCTTCTCCAACACATATTAAAACCTCACGCCACTCACTTCACCTAGAGGGCGTTAAAAAGAAAAGTCCGGTTCATATTTGATTCGCCCTCGTAGTAATAGTAATAATAACTTCATGATCTCGAAATGTTGAACGTTCGATATCTTATTTGCATTTTAGTGTAGTGTATATTACTTTTTCTTAAATTTCCTATCGTGCTGTAGTTTGCGTCGTAGGAAAATCCATTTTCGTCATTTTGATCTTTCACATTGCAATTTTATAAAAAAAGAACTAAACGTACTAGAAAATCGTCCGATTTTTATAGACCTCTGCTGATCTACCATTTCGAATTATATGACAACAGAGATACCGAGAAGTGTGTTTAAGTATTGTGTTACTCAATTTAATTTTTTATTGTGTGTAACAACATGCACACATGACGATTGTATACCTGTGAATATGCACACATTTCATTAAAATGGTCTAAATGATCTAAAAATATAAAGAGGAAAAAGAAATAATATGTATATTGTGTGCACATCCTTTGTTGTGTGAATTTTAACCTTCTATAAATAGTATTTTTTATTTTCTTATTTTTAGTTCATGATTCCATATTTATGGTGGGCACTGCACGCACAGGGGTGGTCATAATTAATCTCTCGCCTTATGACGGAGAGAATATCAAAACTACTTTCCCTGTGATGTCGCAGACAGTTTGGCTACTATCGGTTATTGCAAGTATAAATCTTATATAGAGAGCAACGCTTTTTACCGTTTACACACACTACAGGTCAAAATTATTTGCCCACTCTAAGAAACAATGCATAAAATAAAGAAGTGCTTACTCAAAAATAAACTGTAGTGTTGTATTTAACAAAATGTTATTGAAGCAATAAAATTGATAATATTTATTCAATAATATAATTTATATATCGTAGAAATGCCCTCCTCAATCCCTTATTCAATTCCAGATCCAATTTCTCATCTATCCTATTACTCGTCATAATTTTTCAATGATATTCTGCTCGTGTCGCTTTTTTTCATCTTGTTAGTTTGTTATTTAATAATGAGTAAGCATCTTGACACTTTTAACGTTGTAGTCGACAGCTCGGTGACATAATTTCAATTGTCTTGCAAGATCTCTGTTACTTCGGCCAATATTGTGTAAAAGAATAATCATTGTGCAGATTTCAAATTTTAAATAATTTTATTAATGATATTCATTGTTTAGAAGAATAATAACTACCAAATCTAATTCTTTACTTGCAGTATATTATTTATTTAGTACGGTAGGATAATTGTACTACACTTGTGGTCGTTTAATAACAACACTCGAACCCCTAATTATCGGATGAAGGAGATTCAATTGATACCTAGCTAGAAGAGTCTTTCGCGAAATTATTTAACTATAAACTGATATCATTTACAAGTGCAAATTAATATTATTATTAATATTAATGTTCAAAATTAGTGAAAGAGCTATAAATTAATATACTATTTCAATTTCTGTTTATTCCTTTCATAAAATTATTACATTCCCATTTACAAATGCTTCGGCAATTGTATTCATAAACGGTCTAAACAAGAAGTAATACACTTTACGCACAGTATAAATACTTACAATAATCCCCTAATCGACCATAAAATCCTTAATGTTGAATTGATACATTGGTTTCGAAAATTATAATAGAAAAAGGTAAATAAGATTTATAGTTGCAATAACCGATAGAAGTCGAACTGTCTGGAATCACAGAAGAAGTAGTTCTGATATTCTCTCCGTCATACGTACACACATATGGTGCTAAATGCAGTTGCGTTCACCTAAACGTACTTTACAACTCTATATTCAATGCACAGTTGCAAGGATTGTATGATTGTATAATTCATAGATATCGCAGTAAACTCCACACCCTACAAATTGTGTGGAATTTAGTGCGATACCTGAAAACTCTACATATTAAAAAATCAATAGGTATTTATATAGACTGGTTGTATTTTTGTTAAATTTATTAGAATAGGAAAGCATAAAATGATTCATTCCTTCTTGTTTTTATGTATTTTCAGCGCGTTATATAGTAGTAAAGATGTATGTTATATAGTAAAAAATATTACAGTAGAATACTATTTCCTGCTTATTTAGTAACTTACAATGCATTATATTCTATTTCGTATTAATGAGATTAAAACTTTAAATCTATGTAGGTCGATAATGAATATAAGCTTTTTATAAATTGCTTGATGTTTCAGAGCAAGTGAAAGTAGTACGACAAACGTTTTTATCAAGCTAAATTACAAAAGCTTCATTATGATAAAAGCTTAAATGTATTTGACCTTGTACTGTAGCGATATATGTAGTTGATGTGCTCCCTATTTAACTTTATGCTTGCTTGTAATTAGAATGTTTGTATGTGTGTATGTACTGATACATTCTACTTATAATAGTCTTAGTTCTTCTCTTTCGTCTGTGTCTTTCTAGTGTATTGTGTTTAAAACTTCTTTTCATTCTGATGTGTTGTCGCGATATGTTCTATTTTAATTTTGTCCTTATTCACGAAATTTATGTTATTTCTCCTCACTACTTTTCGATTTTTGGTTCGACAATATTCCAATAAATTACGTATCGAATTGTACTGTATATTCACATTTCGCTGTTTGTTTTTGATTTGTTTCTGAATTATTTATGCTATTAACGTATCATATTCTATGATATTTTTGCTCCTTATATTATCGTTTATGTGTTATCACAAAATAAAACAATCGATGAACTTATTTGCTTGTTTCTATGTTCTAATCGTCTGCTTTTTCCTCTTTTTCAGTGAGACTGCACGATAGTATACAAGAAGAAAATTTTCATTATCTAGTCTTTGATCTGTAAGTACCCTTTATTTAATGACCAAGCTACTTGCTAATGTATATTTATGTATCTGTAACTATGACGGTATACAAAAAAATCCACTTTATATTACAATTTCTATACGTCAAACCATACAATTTAATAGCCGATATGCTTAATTAAAATTTTACATAAATTTCTGTGGTTTAATCTACTTTAGCTTTCTTTTTTAATATTAGTTTTAGTACCTTTCTTGTAATAAATAATTCGACGATAACAATATCATGTTTGCTTATATAAGTTTGAATTCGACCTTGTTTCTAGAAATATGCACATACTTTAAAATACGGTTATAGAAAAACGTTTTAAGTGGAGACAATTAACGTACATATATGCCGCATAAAGTTCCAATAATTAGTTCTAACTTAGACGTAGAGAAGGCAAAATGAGCGGCGCACCATATTGGTGTACTTGATAGTAAGTAAATAAAATAAAAAAATAAGCTATAAAGCTATAAAGCTATAAATAGTAAACTATAACTTATAAAACGTTATGAAACACTTTGAACCTTTGAAGTATCGTTTTCAGTGTTATCACAAACTGGATAAGATCTATTAAATATTTGGGTATGTTTCCATAGTTGTTTTAACAAATTGAGTTTTCCATGACGAAAAAAAATGTTATATTAATATGGAGAGAACAAGATGATTGGGATGGTAAATTATAGATGTCATCGTTACATTTAAATCGAATAGAAATTCGATTGTACGCCAGTTTCCCTTTTGTATTTGTGCTATGCGCTACTTACGTATTTTATAGTCAATTTATTCCAGCACAATATAGGTTTATAGTGAAGTAACCTTTTAATTTCTGAACCATCGTAAATTAAATCTGGAAATCCACTAATAAGCTTATTTACTCTTTCAGAGAAGTTGCGTAATTAAATGCAGCGTATGAAACTTTGTAACACAATAGTCAAGAAAACTGTATAAATAAGATATGCTACGAAATACAAATTTACATTGTCGGCGAGTTATATTGTTGAAGTTTGTTGGATACATATCCATAGTCGAGACAATTCTCGATGCACGCCCCATGAATCGCCGTGCGCTTTTGCCATATCCATTTATATCTCTATGAGTATTATATGCAATATGTAAAAAATATTCTGTGCATCCGCCATGTAATCTCTTATTTGTTATACGAAAGTTACATTCGCAATCTTTAACTGTATATATGTATATTTATTTAGCACAAATTTTCACATTTCCAATATCTTAAAAATATTTTGTCTCGTCGCTTATTTCTGATTTTGTCACCCATTGTATTTGTAGCTAAAAGTAAACATAAGGTTGTGTTAAATGTAAATATGTGTATCTACAGATTTACAATATGCAATATGGTATGTATATTCACATGTGTATATACATATGTTTATGTTTTGATATATATATATATATATATGCGCATGTATGTATATACATATGAATAGTGATTTTAAAGTACATGAAATCATTACAACTAAAAACAGAAATAAATTATTGATGCTATAACAATTTATGTCGCTTCCTTCTGAATAACAAAAGCTCTGTTAATGTTAATGGAGCAGTCTCAATAAATTAGCCCATGTCGCAATTTATAATAGAAATTACTGAAATAAAAGAACTTTAACACAAAGGTATTACAAGACTTGTTTAGACGTTTCAATGCAAAACATGTTAAATTGGTATAAAGAACATGGATATGATTGTGCCATTTCAAATTTTTATCGACGATAAGACCTAACATTTCGCTATGTTTACTTAAATCTAGTTGATGTTGGCCTACACTAAACCTTGTAAAGTTATAGTTTATTCTATTGTAAAATAAAATGAAATGTTATTTACACCTAAAAACAAAGGTAAATCATTAATGAAAATTAGAAAAAGGATAGAATCCAACATAGATGCTTGTGGTATAACCAATTTCAAATTAATACTTTCTGATCTACATCCCTTATCAACCACCCTTTTTGCATATATTCATACACAAATTTATATTTAACTGATTTAAGTGCTTACGTTGTAGTAATGATTCGTTAAGTAAACACAAAGTCCAGTTTTTCAAAAATTCAAGTCGATTTATTTACTTAGCGATGGAAAATGTTTCAGTTTTTTAGGTTTTATTCAGGACTAAATGCTTTTAGAAAGTATAATTTTTATCAAACTTCTGTCGTTTTATATAGATACGAATATTTTTGACCTTGTCCTATTACAGTTATCCAAATTTATTTTTATTAAAGGTCTCGAGAGAATCAAAAAATAAAACGTATTACAGGATATTGAATCAAAATATGTGGTGTAATGAAAATCAGTAAAAAAAATTGGAAATAGAGAGATTTCCTGAAATGTAGTTAATATGCAAATTAAGTTAGTAAACCATAATATAGAAGAGTAATAAACTTTTTCAATAATTTGCTAAACTACATTATAATATACAAAAAACTGTAGAACGTATTTTGTCTAGAGTTCAGACACTTTTTCAAGCTGCATTCGCTGAACTGTGAACGAACATTAAAGCTGTACGTGAAAACGCTTCTAGAAAAGCGACTTAGTTTGGGAAATAACTTATCAATTATTCAATGTATACAGAATTAATCCCTTAATCTCTGCCTTAATTTTGTTACAGAGTAACCGGCGGCGAACTTTTTGAAGATATTGTAGCCAGAGAATTTTACTCGGAAGCAGACGCGTCACATTGTATACAACAGATCTTAGAGTCTGTTAACCATTGTCACCAAAATGGTGTTGTTCATAGGGACCTGAAGGTATGCTAGATGATAAGCTAGTTAACGCGTTTATATTACGTCCTTACCTTACAGATATACTTCGACTATTTCAAAATAACTTAAGTAATTTGCTATTATTTATTTAATGTTTAAAAGAAACAGTGTAATACTATATTCATGTTTTTCGAAACTTTTTAATATGTATAAAAGATGTTGTGGAAGCGATTGGGTATTTTAGCTATCTATACTTTTTGCCAAAGTGAAAGTGTCAAGGGAATACAGGCATCCCGAAAATCCAGAAAAGAAAATTAGACTTCATGGATTTGTCTAGTCGTCCATTTTTGGAGTATAGACCTCCATAAATAAAAACTACCCCTAGCAATTGATGTTAATACAACTGAAACTATGAGAAATATTTAAAAAACGTTCTTGACGACTATATAGTTTTCCCATAGTCACTGTACCTTTCTGGGATATCAACCTGCGCACCTCAATTTTTTTTTCAAAAACCAAATTTCTATTTGCTGGAGAAAAAGCTAGATTACCACTAATTTATGCGTATGCATCGACTCACCCTTGTACGGTCGCAATGCCATTTAAGTTAAATAGATTAGTAGAAATTGAGACAAGCCTAAATACATTATAGGGTATATTCCTGCGGATTTTAAATGTTCTTACCCTTTTAGGAAAGCCACCTCTATCCATTTATTATTTATTTCGTGTAGGATATGGCCAACGCGATCTTCTGAGACAGCTGTTGTCTCTGCTATCTCGGCTATCGGCTAACACGACATGAATATTGTCGACATCGTTGGTAGCGGTTTTTGGACGTCTACTGCGTGGTTCGTCACTTATGCGTGGGCAGTCACGTTTGAACTCGCTCACCCAGAAGCTGATGGTCGAAAATGATGAAGTACATCTGCCATGAACCTCTAGCAGCCATCCAGAAGTGTTTTATAACTGCGCGAAATTCGATTTTATCCATTTTCGCGAAACCACCTGACTTGCTACACAAAACACACTCTTAAACAACAACTATTGATAGTGGACGTCTGAAATGTTGACAGTTGCCATGAAAAAAAGGTTGCCCTTGTCGACCAATGAATCTACTTCAACCTTTGTGCGCTATCTCTTGCCGATTCCGATAGGTGAAAGAAAATTTAGAAAATTCAACTTGGGAAAAGAAGTGAAACAAGGGGACTGTTTCAGTATATTAATTTTCATAATAATGATGGATAGTTATAAAAAACATAAAAAGAAGAACGGAGAGCCTACATACACGTACATTGTAGGATCTGATACACTTATGTAGGTGAGTAAAATTCAATAATCGGATGGTATAGTCTTAATATCAATTAACATACTAAGGTGGAATTACTCAAAATATGAGTGGACGCATTTGAAGGAATAGAGATGAAAATAAATACAGGAAAAACATGCAATTATGGTGAAAAGTAGTAGACAACAGTACCAGAATAATAGAACTATAGAATTAAAGGCAGTACCTATGAAAACAGTTACAACTTACATATAAATATTGGGAAGTATACCTACACAAGATCGAAAAATAGACCTGAGGATTCCAAAGAGAATAAAAAAAGCAAATAACTGGTGTAACAAATATTTACATTAATTTAATATTTTTATTTTATTCATGTAATACATAATTCATCCAACTATTTCCTTTTTATGTTATTTTAAAATTAAAATGTGTTCACGGTACATAAAAGTAAATGGTTGTATGACCTATCTATTACATAGTAAATTAATATAAGTAAACGGCAGATCAAAAATAGGACATAACATAGAAGTAAGGACGAAGAACAAAAACATAATTAAAAAAATAATATATTTGAAAAGAATGGGAAATAGATGTGAGGGAAGGCAGAGAAAGGGTTAAGAGGATAGAGTAAAGTAGATTGGGAGAAAAAGAGGCATAGCCTCAGAAGAAATGAGAAAGGTAACTAGGAGTGGAAGAAATGTCATACAGCATGGAAAAGTAAAGATATTCGACATTTAATTTGCACTCAAAGGATATGGAGATGATGATGAAGAAGAAGATATAGAACTTCAATATTTTATTTTTATTTTTTTAATACTTAGTTCTCTGGTTTACATTTACCATAAATTTTCTTTACTAACTGGAATATATCTATTTTTATCGATACGGTTCTCTACAATAATATTTTCAAGATGCGTGTTAAAAAAATAGTTATAATTACAGTTGCAAGTTCTGTTATATAAAAATTATATATTTATTCACTTGTCACTAAAACTACCAGGTTATTAATACAGCCATACTGTGCAACATCAAAACTTTGGCTCTTGATGTCTTGTTCCGTACCAGACTGTTACTTACTTAATATATTCAATCAATGTCTTTATCTGCTTCTACAACTCTGGATTTTGTCATACGTTCCTGTAAGAGTTTTTCAGATTTAAATTCAATGAAACGTCTATATTATGCTTATGTTCGTTCTAAGCTTGAATATACCTCCATTGTTTGGTATCGTTACTATTTCTACCAAAATCTAATGATCGAGCGGGTTCAAAAGAGGTTTGTGAAGTACCTTCTCTTCGAATGGCCAATGTGTACTCTGATAAAGGCACTGAATATTATAGCTCACTGTCGAAGCGCAATTTTCTGTCTCTTATTGACCGCCGTGAGCACTACAGCATGGAGTTTCTTTCCAAGATTTTCAAAAATAATATCGATTCACCAGGTCTTTTAGCGCATATAAACTTTGCTGTGTCTACTCGTCATACTCGATTCTTTAATATTTTTCAAATGCCTAATGCAAATACCAATATCTTGCTTAAAGCACTTATTAGCCACATGATAAAGAATGCGAATAATCGGAACTTTGATCCATTTTTGTGGGTCTCTCTTTTTTCCTTCTTCCCATAATATAGAGTTACTGTTGTATATTATCAGAATACTTCCTATTTTTTCTTCTTTTATTGTAAGTATTATTATAGGAAACTTCTGTTGTATTTTTGAATGTTAAACAATATTTTTTGTAAACTTTCCTGTAATTGGCCTTTGGATTGTTGAGCAGTAAAGGATTATTCTTGTATATAGCTACAAAACTAAGAATTTATTTCGCTCATGTTTTATTTACCTATTAAATCTTGGGCTGGTGTATCTATCCAAGTTGTGGTTTATCAGATATTTTTCAGAAATAGAGAAAAAATTATCAAGATTGTCTTAAGTGCATGAGACAACGTACAAACTGTAAAATGATAAGCGATAATTTTATAGTTAGTGTTAGAATATTGAGATATTGTGGTAGTTGTTCGACACTACTAGTTTAATTGGATTCATTAAAACTTATATATATATATATGTATGTGTAATATTGCAACATGCAGTTTGTTTGCAATAAGATAATCACGTCGATCGTATTATACGGGTGAAGGTAGTTTGACTAACTTTATTATACAACTTGTTTTATTTTACTGTCGAACGGTAATTCGAATAGACAACTATACGTACAAGTGCGTTACATGTTTAGATAACTCTGACTCGAATATGAACTACAAATTGCCTATAGTTCATTTCCAATTTAAACACAAGTAATGAAGTAACCTGAAAGGTTTCAAAATATAGGTAAATCCAAATTTAAAATTCTTGTAATATATACACTGAAGTCCTAAAATGTTCTTTCCACTATATTAGATTTTGATGTTTACAGTTTAGTTCAATTTCCGTTGTTACCGGAAGTGGTAACATCTGTCTTACCTTAAATAGAATACCTCGTATATTTTATATAGCAAGAAAGATAATCATCAATCAGCATCTAATGTTGAATTACTTTTGTGGAAGTTGGTGGCCTATGAAATGATGGACCTGGTTCATATCTTTTTTGTCAAATCGTACACAGATCGTGCGAATAGGTGTTATTCCATCTAATCCTATATTTGTGTAATAGTACAGGGTCCCAATTATTTTGTTTTAGCGAATCAATTTTGGATTGTAGTAAAGTTTAGGCGGGCATTAGGCAAAGCTTCTTGATGCAAAGATAATACGTCCTTAAATATTAACAAATGTGAAGTCATCACTTTTACCAAGGGGAAGAACAGCATCATTTGTTATTCTTATATAATGCTCGGTGCTATTCTTGATGGGGTGGATCATACACAAGATTTGGACATATTATTCATTATTTGTTTTATGGTTTAATCGGAATATTGATTATATCGCTTGCAGAACTACTAAACTATGTGGATTCGTGAAGTAATTTTACCAGCAATATTGGAATAACTTTTTTAAACATTAGTACGACCTCTCTTTGAGTATTGTCTGGAGCTCATTTGCAATTTTCTACTACGATTTCCAATCTTTAGAAAACACTGCCACATACTCACGTACACAAGTAAATATTAATATTAATATTATTAATATATGAAATAATTTATTTATTTGTAGTCGAAGGTTGTTTTTTTGGATAATAACATCACAGGCTCCAGTAATTTGTTTCAATCAATTCAACAATAGACTAAGGATCGTATTTTCTGGGGATATATGTTATAAATTAGCAATAAAAAAAGTAAATCAAAATTCAGTTTTAGTTAAAAATGTCAAGAAATATATATTCCTTGTGATAAGATAAAGAGCAAAATGTATTCCTCTAATATTTCAGTGCAACTTTTAATTCACCAGCATCATTCACGAAAAACAGAAATCTAAATGCACGATAAGTGTTTTCTAATAAGCAGCCGTTATTCGAACAGTTATTTATTTTTACATCATGATGTAATACTAAAAGTACTTGAACTCGTAGCAATATAGTAACGCATTAGAGATGCAAGAGAACTTCAATTGAAATTTGAAATAAATTAATACAGATAGATTCATCAAACCATAAGAGAAAATTGTCTCTTTTTCATATAATTTGCTTGTATATACGTATATCTTTATTACATATTCATCGTTTATATTGCCTACTAAACTGGAGTAAAATAATTAAAGAAAACTGCAAGTTGGTTTCTTTGTGGCGTTGTGGCAAATGTTATAAATCCCGTGTCAGCATTAAATTAGAACACTATAATTTTTTATGGGCGTATTTTTAGTTTTTTATTTAGTTTGGTTGTTATTTGTATAAATTGTTTCAAGTGGCCGATCTGTATATTAATATTGATGTACATTTCTTATATAGTCAGAAGAGGTATGGGAGAGGTGTTTCCTGTGAATTACGGTGTTGCTTTTGTTATGAGCTCCAATTTTGCCGTTGCCGTTTTTAAAAATGTTGAAGAAACAAGCGCGTGCTTAATTTATACATAAAACATATTTATTTTTTTCCACAAAAATCTACGATAATTAAATGACTGGAAATTCAGCCCACATATAAATATTTTTTATTATTTTCTCAAAAAATTAGTTAGGTAATTGTTATTATTTCTATACTGAAATCAAATATTTTTATTAAACAATTGTTGAATTGTATTTATTTTGACCAAAACCCAAAAGAAACTTCAGAAAAAATTGGATCAAAGTAAAATCTATTCGGAATTGCAGTGTAACCGATCCGTTTCTTTTTTCCGAAGTACGTTGCAATATGCGTTGTTTGTGCCTGATATTCATGTTATGAATCAAGTAATGTATTCCAAAACAAAAATGTTATACAGTCTTCAAATATAAGGCAATATCTTTTTTCGTTTTTATATTCTATATTTCACCCACAGCTTTGTTCTCTTCAAAATAAATAAGCTTTGTATGTAAATTCGACAGTAGCTTATTTTCTCATTATCCTTCTAATAAAGCAACGTAACACGAAAACGGCACGCTCCTCACCAAGTTCTTTTAAAATTTATTGCTGTAATCATATTCTAAGCGACATAAAACAAATGGAAGCAATTTTTCAAAATTATATTGGAAATACCCCAACAAAACTCAAGCAATGTCCTGATCTAATAAAATAAGATCTACTTAAGTTTTAGTTATTATTTCAGCTAAGTTTTATAAAAATAGAATAAATAAACGTAATACACAATGTCGAAGAGCATTTCTTCAATTTCAAATATGAGTTTCTCTTTTCATTTGGTCTATATATTATTTAAATAAACATATCAGTTGTCTCTTGGAGTATATTGGGACATATGTATTTAAAACTTCCTTTAATCTTAAAATCATTCTTGTGCTACAAAAACGAATGCGATACTTTTTTGCGGAGTGTATTTAGAAAAAAAAACACTTCTCTCTTCTTTTTCTAAGCAACTAATAATTAAATTGATGGTCTTAATATAATATTTAGTAAGGATTGTGAACATACAGCAAGAGACGGTTTTTTCAAGATTGCCTACTTTAAATTTCATAAATATAAAAGTGTTACTAAGTATTCTTCAACCTGTGGTCAGGAAAAATAAGCTATTTCGTGGAAAATGAGAGAAGGCGATTCCTAAATCACAGTCGTTGGTTTCCACGGTTTCCAGGTACGAGAGCGTGGTTTACACGTCGAGTTACCGTGCCACTTTGGTTTCCAGTATTCTCCTACGACGGAGGCGAAACGTCGAGATCCCACCCTTTCTATTTTGGTCTCTTTCTTTTTCCTTTTTTCTTTTTTTTTCTCTCGTACTCCCCTCCCCCTTCTGTCTCTATTACTTTCTCTTATTCGGTCCAATTGCGGAAGCAGTTCGTTTATTATTCCCTTACTTGGTTGTTACCAAAACATTCCCACGCAAGCACCTTATCACCTCTATGTGATGGTTGGCACTACACAATCTTTCAACACCTTTTCACCTTTGTGTCGTCGCACAGAAACTCGTCATTTCGTCCTAAGAGGTTCACATTTAAACTCATCGATCTCCTAAATACATGTTCATGAAACTTTCGATAATTTGTCAAGTTTAAAGTTGTAATAGATTTTTAATAGATACATGGTCTATAGTCCAGTTATTTCTAATAGCTGACCAATAGTTATTACTGAAACTGGTACATTTCTATTTGTATTGAACACATTCGCAATTTTAGGCGCAATGAACTGCCTGTTTCCTTTACTAGTAACAGTAATAACTTCGTAATCTCGGATAGACATAATACGCTTTCGATCCTTATGTTTTATTGTAGTAGATATTGCTTTTTTGACATTACTAACCGTGCTATAATTTATTTCATTCAAGATCCTTCACTACATGTACTACACGCATACTGTTGCACCTTGAAGAACAGATTGATATTTCCAGCATTTTGAGCTTTCATGTTGCAGTTTTATAAGCAATTAAGGCTTTTCATTTTTATTTTTATTTTTTTTTTGTATGAAGTATTGGCGGTTTCCTTGCTACTTTGTCTTTCGTTGGCGTATTCGTATCCATCGTTCCAACATTTCCACTAGTACTTGTAGTATGAAAATTTCGTATGAGCTGGTATCTTAAGCCTAGATTTTTGTGTAAGATTGTCATAGGAGCTTTATTCTTACATGTCCCATGATTTTCGAAAACTGGTGACATTTTATATAGTATTAACTAATTTTCCATAGTTTCTTGTTACAATCTATATGTCTGACATCGTTTGAATAAATCCCCTATTTAACTATATCTCTGATTGAATTTATCTCTTCGAATAGTGTTCTTTTAAGATTAAATAATATTGCCCTTTAATTATTCTAAAATCTGGATCACAGTTAAGGAAGATATATAATAGTCCGGCGTATTTGAGAAATATTTGTCAGAAAAATTACCATCTATGCTATAACCCATTTCACAGATCACATAACTGCGGATGCTTAACTCTACAATGGTGAGGGAAGACTGCGTAAGGCAGAAAGTGCGGGAGAGCAGAGGAAACTCCTGTGTACCTCCTTGTCGACTGCCCTACAGTGTGCAGGCAAAAGCAGGTTCACCTTGAGGATGCTCAACTTGACGAAGCCAAGTTAAGAAAATTACCTCTCGAGCGGATTGTGAACGTTGTTGTTCAGGTACCAAGTGAATTAAAATCACATGGGTGCACAATAGGCGTGCTATTGCCCGAGTTGCTCTTCGAGGTTAAAATCTCCGCCCATGACAAAACATAGTTTATTGTATTCTGGTATCTAGAACATTTATTTCTCTCTGTAAAATATGTCATAATGTATTTGTGTAAAAGTATTCGGGTAACATACAACAGTTCTCCTCTCCCTTTTGGACTCTCCCTGAATCGAGTTTGAGCATTTATATATCCATTCATTTTAAGAATGCGATAAATAACCCAGCATTCAAGCTACACCCAATAAATTTAATACTAGTAATCGATAGAATGACGTTTAAAATAAATATATCAGGATGGATGATGACGAACTGTACCCACAACATAAAATTTTATGGTAATTATAGACCATAATCTGGTTTTATACTCCATTATGGTAAAAGTAATGTATTTGCAACAAATAAATGTAAATATAAAATAATTTTACAAACAGAAATTTTAAAATATCAACTGTAACCTTACGGTTTTGAAATCATACAAGTTTATTGTTATAAGTGAATTAAAATTCAAAAAATTACAATCATATTGAAACCAACACTTACAGTTAAAACATTGTTTTTCAAACTAATATAGATAATAAGATAAATAATAAGATAAATAATATAATAATAAGATAAATAATATAATAATAAGATAAATAATAAGATCGCAGCATATAAATATGTAAAACATTAAGTAAGTAAATAATTAAGAATAAAATAGAAATAAATGTAATTCTGAAAAAATAAACGATTGTCAGAAACTTAGGCATGGATTTAAAATATTATATAATTAGATAAAACTGTTTAGATTAATTTGTTACAGAATCGACCAGATCCCATGATTACGGTTATCTAGTATTTGCTATGATGATAAATTGTTCCGCTGTATTTTAAATAATGTTGTTCAATTCATACATCTTACTTTCTTCATTAACAGTGTCATCGATATATTTTGTCCACATGTCTGAATTTACGAAATTAAGGTCCTCTTAACAATAGCCTCTGCTAACTTAAAAGGTTTGTTACTCGCAGGACATAGTCATATGATATTTTTGTGTCCATAACAATTCAGTAAAGTTCATATTGCAGTGGTTTGGATACAATTTTAAGACAATGCCACCACTTTCCGCTGCCATCTTCTTTCTGAATTACCATCTGCTTATTTTTTTGACAAAATTTGATAATTCGACTTTTAATAAGAAGTCGTCAATAACAATTTCTTTTAAAAGAAGCTATTGGGTTATAGAAATCTTATTCCATATTACAGATGTAATCGAATAGTATCCATTACAGTAACAGATTTAAATTATGTACTTATTTCTAAACTGTTTGTTCTAAACTGTTTCTAAGCGGCGTTTTATATATCAAAATAATGTAGTACTTCACACTGTCAGTAAAGAAGAGCTCATTTGAAAATTGTTTTTAAGATCATTGCTCAGTAACTTTTATATGTGTTAGAAATACTATGGGAACCGTGTAAACGGTTGTAACATAAATCATAAACATAATTAAGACAAACAAACAATATCTCCCTTTATGATGAGAATATCAAAACTCTTTTCCCTGCGATGCCGCAGACAGTTTAGCTTCTATCGATTATTGCAGATATAAATCTTATTTAGAGAACATATATAAGAGCTTATTTTAGTTCACATACACTACCGGTCAAAATTTTTTGCGCACCTTAAGAAATAATCCATAAATAAAGGAAGTACCTGAAAAAGAAACTGCAGTGTTATATTTAATAAAATACTCATAAAACAATGAAATTGATAATGTTTACTCAATAATATGATTTATTTGAGACAAAAACATTAAATGTTTGTTTCGCAGAAATGCTCTCTTCGATTCTTCATTCAATTTCAGGCCCGGTTTTTCGTCTATTCTGTCACTTGTCATAATTTTTCGACGTCCTTTTGCTGGCGTCGTTACTTTTCGTCATCCTGTTTGTTTGCTATCTAATAATAAGTCAGCATCTTGACATTTTTAACGTTATAGTGGACAGTTCGGCAGCTTTTATTGCGGTAGGATGATTGTATTACGAATACGTAGGCTTCCACGGCCAGAGTTAGTAATAAACGAACTACTTCCGGAATTGGACCGTGTCATGATGAGATATATGTAGAAAAGAAATAAGAAGAAATAAGAGTAAGAGGAGAAAGAAAAATAAGAATAAAAATAAAGAAGAATGAAAGGGAGAGGGGGGGAGGATTACAAATAGAAAGAAAGGTGGAAATTGTAAGAGAAAGAAAGAGAGAATATTAATATGAGTATTAATACTAAACCACCGTTGGCATCATAAAATTACAATTTCCTTGCAATTACCCAACGTAATTAAATTACTGAAAAAAAAATATCAGTCTTGGAGGAACTCGAACCCAATATCTTTACGTTTCCGGCGTACTGTGCTACTATTGCACTACAAGATCATTGAGTTCAAGTCGCTTTAAACCCCCTAGACAGCGCTGGAAACGTAAATATGTTGGGTTCGAGTCCCTCCGAGACTGATATTTTTTCACTAATTTAATTGCGTTGGGTAATTTGAAGCAAATTGTAATTTTGTCACTTATAACAATTCTCTAATCGCCTATAAAATCTTTAAAATGTTGAATTGATATATTAGTTTCGAAAGCTACAATAGGAAAAGATAAATAAGATTTATATCTGGAATAACCGATATAAGCCGAATTATCTGCGGCATTACAGGGAAAGTAGTTATAAGATTCTCTCCGTCATAGGGAGAGACATTAATTAAGATCACTACTGTACACATCTATACATTTAATCTCATCAGATCGTCAGCTATTGATTGTTAGAATTACCATAGTTTGCTAAATATTCTTGTAAGGTAATAGATGTTCGCGATTAGGAAACTGTTTTAAGTTATCTTTTAACAAGTAATCTGTTAAACACTTTAATCCCCAAGTGTTGAAGAGATCCTAGATAAGTCACGATTTGCTGATGAGAAACTCACAACTTGTCTTCTCTGTTGCTTGGATTATATTCATGAAAACCGTAGTTTGTTCTGAAATCACTTAAATTATTACAAACATAGCTCACCATTCCTGTATGTGTAACGACGTAGAAGATTTCAGTATTTAAATATAGCTCTATGCGACGTATGCCTACTTACACATACCAAATTTTCAACAGATTTTTTTTACGGAATAGAATAATATCAGAAATGTGCGAACTCTAAGCATGATTATGGTTCGCTATATGGTGTCGTTACGATCGCATTGTTTAGCAAATGGCTACGTTGTAGAAAACTCTAAATTGGATGTTTACTCGAAAAACTTGACTTCGTATGTTTTAATGGAATTTTAAATAATAGATGGCATTTTAATTTATTGCAAATAGATTTAAAATAAACACTTGACGATTTAGCATTAATTGAAAAATTTCAAATGGCGCCCTACCTCACAATTCTGAATTTAATAATGGTCTAAGTCTTCGCATGCTCGAACAATTTCGCGAATAACACAGCCGACATCAGCCGGCCGTGAGGTATTATTACGCTTGCCCTCGTGGTGAGTCTTAAAATATTCGTTCCGAACATTCACTATGGAGTGAAGAAAACCACGGAAAACCTAAATTCTGAGAAGCAACAGTCCCGTTCAAGACTGATAACTAAGTAAGCTAGGCACTAAACCATCAGCCCGCCAACTTTATAAGTAACTACCTTAACACTCGATTACTCAAATTCTAAATTGGGTATGTTTATTTAGATGTTCATATCTAATCTTATTAGAAAACCTTCTTTGGAGATTCGTTAAAAATAAAGTTTACTAACAAATATTTATTAAATATCTTCTATTCTTGTAACATTTTATCGTATAGCTTATATGATGCAATTTATTATTACTTTTGGACTCTTTCATTTAATATGTCTGCTCAGCTGTTTGTCTCTAATAACCAATTCTCTATTATTTTCATAGTTAACTAAAAAATAGTGAAATATTCTCTTTCTCAGTTTTCTTCATTATTTCTTTAGGATAGTATACTACATACGCTACATCACCATTAAAATGAGAAAAAGCGCATTGAATTAAATATTAAATTATGTTCTTAAAGGCTGCTTAACAGAGTTGAATTAAGTTAAGAAAAAACGAAACATACATGTTTTCTTCTCTTTAATATAGCTCCTGAAGTTGATTGAATATGAAAATTCATCGAATCTATACTTCCTATAATAAATAAGATATAACAAGCACGTAATTATTTTTCATCGTCACTGCCTAATACGATTTTGTCTTTATTTTTCAGCCCGAGAATTTACTATTAGCAAGTAAGGCAAAGGGGGCGGCAGTAAAACTAGCAGATTTCGGCTTAGCGATAGAAGTGCAAGGTGAACAGCAAGCGTGGTTCGGTTTTGCAGGAACTCCAGGATATCTTTCACCAGAAGTTCTCAAAAAGGAACCGTACGGAAAGCCCGTGGACATATGGGCATGTGGTGTGATATTGTATATTTTACTAGTAGGTTACCCACCGTTCTGGGATGAAGATCAACATAGACTTTACGCCCAGATCAAAGCTGGCGCATATGATGTAAGTTTATTTCTTGAACATTATCTTTATTAATTCACCCTCTAATTGGAAGTAGTAATACAATATCTGCATGATATAAATGAAATGAGGAATTAAATTTTGGTTTTGATAAAAAGATTTAATAAGTATTTTGAAAAAATAATTTATTTTAATCCATCCTTGTACAAACAGGGTTCTGTATGGGTACCTTTTAAAATCCTCCTTACTAACCCATCATTTGTTCGTAATGTTGCATGGTGCCGAGCTAAATGTCAAAGATCATTTTGTTTTTAGCTATTGTCCTTTTTGAACATTTTAGAATATTGTTACCGCTCGGTTGATATTAAAATGTCATCAGAAAAGATCCGATGTTGTAAGGAATTCGTCAGTTTTGATGTGCACGTATGAATATGCAGTGTTTTACTGACCACAGCAAATTGCAAATCCTCACGAGTTGAATGAAATTCAGCGCACCCTACCATTGAGTACTGTCTATTTCAGAAACATTAGTTTCACATGTGTCGCCGAATACTTCGCAGATAGTAATAGTAGTTTAAAAAAGGAAATGCAGCTAATTTTTAGTAACGATCGTGAAAATCATTTTACAAGTAATTTTGTCTCGTAATAGGTACCTCGGGATTTCCTTTTTAAATAAAACGAAAAATTTCAGAAAAATAACATGCTCGTTTATTTTATCAAAAAGTAGACACACGGTAGTTATGTTTTGAAAATGTTATTCACCAAATAGTGCATTCTAATGGTTTCTACAATTGACCATTCCTTGCGTAAAATTGTCAATAACCTTTTGACATATTTACGACTCAATTTCATAATAAACTAAAATAGCATCCTTGAGGAAGCCCCACAAAAAAGTTGATGGGGATAAGATAGCGTTGTCTTAAAGGCCACTGCATATCACCACTTTGAGAAATAACACGACCAGCACAACCAATCCAAAGCATATCCAAAGTTTAATAAGTCGATGAAACTCCAGTTTGTAATTGAAGGATTTTTACTCAAATTCACTACACTGTTAGTTCTATATTTTGTTACATATACGTTTAGTATTTACACTTTATTAGGTTGACATCAAAAATTAGAATCAATTTACTTGTTTGTAAAGATGTTAAACGTTCACTCTTCATGTTAGCATCAGATTTGACGAAGCTATACATAGCACCTGATGTCTTTACACTCAAAGTACAGAAGGCAAAATATAGGCCGTTTCTGCTTATGCCGTTGTTGGAAATTCTTGGAAAAACAGAAACTAAACCTATGCTAGAGATGTTTTGAGAATCCTGTTATTTCGCAACTTCAAACTAGCAAAGTATTAAAAAAAAGTTTTTTCTAAAACGGTACTTACTTTCCGGAGAACCAATATAACAAATTCAGTTTACTTATACATTGTAGAGTGTACTATAAAGCGAAATCGATTTTACAGCCTTGAGGAAGTACACTATCGCTCATAATAAAATAAAGACTAAATTTTAACAACATATTTTAAAAAGAAATACTTTTATTCATGTAATAATTCTATAAGCATGTACACAACTTACTAATTAAAAAACTAAGTTGATAAATAACAAAACTGGAATATTACTTTTCAAAATCGTGAAATAATTAGGTTCAGTACAAACAATATCAGGTATAGATATTTTAAGTAATATACGGGTAGAAATTTTATGACACTTTAAATGAAACCCGAATTGACAGAGATGGTATTTATCTTATAGAGTATGCATAAATTACATTAACAGTGAATTTAGTTAATCATTAGATAACGTTACATGCAGCCCGATATTGTTATTTCTTTGTGCGAGTAAATAATTAACACGATCAGCTGTATTAACGCTACATCAAGAAGGATATTCTGTGCGGAGTATTTCCGGGCGACTTAATGTAAAAAAATTCACAGTAAATTTATTTGTTCGCCACTTCGAAGAAATTTGTACACTACTAGTAAAAATCGTCCAGGACGTCTTCGAGGAATATCCAAGGACGACGATTAACGGTTCCTGAAATTAAGGCGGATATGAACTGAGCTAGAAACAGGAAGACGTCGTTTAAAAAAAGCAAACATTCACGGTCGTATTGCTACACGAAAACCGTTGGTAAGTCGTGCAAGCAAACAAAAACGTCTCCAGTGGGCTAACACTCACAAAGACTTGACAATAGAACAATGGGGAAACGTACTCTGGACTGATGAGTCCAAATATGAAGTATTTGGTCAAAAATACTTGTCAGGCACTCAAAAGACGAGAAAATGTTGCCTGAGTGTATTACACCAACAATAAAGAAAGGTGGTGGTTCCATTCTTGTATGGGGTTGTTTTTCATTAAGTGAAACAGGGGATTTTATAAAAATTGATGGAATACTGAGGAAGGAGAAATACAGTAGAACGCGGTTATAGCGTCATCGGGGCCGTCAGCTTTTTGACGTTATAACCGAGTGACGTTATTCACAAGGTAGGCGAGTTTCGAAAAACTGTGATTTAAGAAGTGTTCACATAAGTTATCCAATACGTAATATTACCTATTTTACATTATTATACCCTAAATATTGTAGCAAATACATACATAAGTACAACATACCTATTATCAGATACATATGTATTTATATTTTAGAAAGTCTCTAATTTTGGTTTGTTAGATGGTTTATGAATTCTAAGAAATGAGGTCATTATTATTTCCTAGAAAGTATTTTTGTAAAATGCCGGTAATATGCAAATTCCCAGTAGTTATTGCCCACATATGTATTTCAATTGACGTTAATCGCGAGGTTGATGCCGTTATAAGGGTTCTGCTGCATTACTAATTCTTTGATTTGATAGCTAAAAAGCTACATCATAAACCTAACAGCTATAAGCAGCAGGCTTCACGAACAGTTGTACATCTTTAGGCCCCCACTACCTCTTCCGTTTCTGACCATCCTCGAACCGCATTCAAACCACCCAATTCAGGTGAATGTCTTATTGCTTTGGAAGTCTAAACTAACTAAGTATAGCAACGGAATTAAAGAAGAACTTTAACTAATATCACCAAAGGATTGTAGAAGTCAACACAAATTCGTTTGATATCAATTTAAGAAGGTAGATTTGCAAACATCTTAAGCAAATATTTCTGTTAAAATTAATCAAAAAATATCCAATGCTATTAAGAATTGCGATTTTTTATGTCGCTAACAACGAATAGAACAGGTGGAATGAATTATGAATATGTATTGAAAAATTTCACTTAAGTTTTTTTCCTGTAAAATCATCAAAAAATAAATAAATTACTAAAATGGCACTAAAAAATCAATATTATCTGACTTCAAACCATTCGATAATTTTTAGATACATACTATAAAAACGGTATAAATACAACAGTTGATTTTAAAAGCAAAGGAGAAACCGGCAACATAAAGAAAGCATTATTTAAAAACACGAGATAAGCGAACGGTAATCTGATTGTAACTCTGGCGGTTAGTATTTACTTAGTAATAAAAAATATATATTGTTCATAATTGTGCTAAACAATAATCCTTTTTTTTGTTTTCCGATGTACGTAAAAGAAAGTAGAAAGAATGCGCATATAAAGCAGTTATTCTGCGCAATAACGACTGCTAAATATAAACTGTATTCAATTCCTTTTAATAAAATTCCATCACATGTGTATATATCTCTCTCCAATCACTATCTAGTCTATCTAGTCGCAAATCACTAAACGTGTTTTCTCAATCCGAACATCGAAAGTGGTTACATCATTGCCAGCGTTTATTTTTTATTAGCTTGTATTGCTAATTTCAACCTTGTTTCTAGTATCCTAGTCCTGAATGGGATACCGTCACGCCGGAAGCAAAGAATCTCATAAACCAAATGCTTACAGTAAATCCAGGCAAAAGGATAACTGCTGCCGAAGCCCTCAAACATCCATGGATTTGCGTAAGTTTCTCGGTTTATATATATTAAATTTTTTAAAGAAACGTTTGATTTTAGCAAAGAGAACGTGTCGCGTCTGTGGTACACAGGCAAGAGACTGTCGACTGCCTCAAGAAATTCAATGCTAGGCGTAAACTTAAGGTGAGAAACACAAAAGATCAATGCATGGAATATCTAAGATGGAAAATAAACACAATTACAGATAAGTATAGGTATTACTTGATATTTAATATTTATTAAAATCAAGGAAAATTGCGTTTACGATGAAATAAACAGTACACTTTATTGGCAATAAGAGTAAGTAAAGAATAGCTATAAGGTGGAACCACTAACTTGTTTGAAGTATAGCAGTTCTCTAAGGAATCATTTCGTATTCCGATTTGCTATTAGCGTATTTAAACCAATAATTACTAGAAATTCTTAAATCTTAACTTAATCAAGCTTAATTAAATTTACAGGTACAAAGCATTTGTAATAATTAAAATATTTCTTTTACTCCCAAGTTATTTCTTATCATTGTATGCACATAGTTTTATAGTATTTATATCAAAGTTTTTGGAGTAGTCAAATAGTAAGTTTAGCTGTACCTTGTTGATCTATATCATTAAGAGTCTTTTTATATCTGGAGATACTATGTAACACATGGGCTGAAAAGTCCCGGGCCTAACAAAGGAAACACGGTTTTTTTGGTTCAAAATTAGCTTTATTCATCAACGTAATCTCCATCAAGAGCAACGCAATCATTCCAGCGCCGCTCTAACATTTCAATACCACTTTTGTAGAACGATTTATCTTTTGCCTCGAAATAGGCCTCAGTTTCAGCGATAACCTCTTCATTCGTGCGAAATTTCTTACCGGCGAGCATTTTTTTGAGGTCTGCGAACAGCCAGTAGTCGCTGGGAGCCAAATCTGGCGAATACGGTGGATGTGGGAGCAATTCGAAGTTCAATTCATATAGTTTTGCCATTGTTTTGATTGACTTGTGACACGGTGCGTTGTCTTGATGAAACGAAATTTTTTTCTTTGCCATATGCGGTCGTTTCTTTGCAATTTCGGCCTTCAAACGCTCCAATAGCGCTATATAATATTCACTGTTGATGGTATTTCCTTTCTCAAGATAGTCGATGAATATTACACCACGCACATCCCAAAATACCGAAGCCATAACCTTTCCAGCCGATTGTTGTGCTTTCGGGCGCTTTGGACGAGGTTCACCAGTTGCTGTCCACTCAGATGACGATCGTTTTGGTTCCGGAGTGAAGTGATGGATCCATGTTGCATCCATTGTCACATATCGACGCAAAAATTCCGGTTTGTTACGTTTAAACATTGCCAAACACTGCTCAGAATCATCAACACGTTCTTGTTTTTGGTCAACAGTGAGCAAACGCGGCACCCACTTTGAACAGAGCTTTCTCATAGTCAAATGCTGATGCAATATAAAGCCAATACGTTCTTTTGATATCTTTACGATGTCAGCTAACTCACGCAACTTCACTTTTCGATCATTCAAAACGATTTTGTGGATTCTTTTGACGTTTTCTGATGTTCCCGCCTCATTTGGACGTCCACTGCGTTCCGCATCATCGGTGTCTCTACGACCACGTTTGAAGTTAGCAAACCCAACGTTTTATTGTTGTTTCTGATGGAGCGGAGTCCCCATAACACTTTTCGAGCCATTGCTTTGCTTGAACGATATGTTTCCCATCAAGAAGCAATGTCAAATTAAAACACGAAATTGTTTTTGATCCATTGTTTTGAAAATAACAAAAGTAGCGTGACTTTTGGCACAATAACTCACAAACTAATGAATAGAATATCATGAAATTTTAACAGCTGTCTTTTGAAGGTTAGTACTGAGAGAAAGGTGACTGCAATAAAACTAGCGTCATCTATGTGTTAGGCCCGGGACTTTTCAGCCCATGTGTTACTATGATATCTCGTCTACATTAGAAAAATTAGGATTAATTGGTAAACTTCGCCACTGAGGATGTACACCAGACTTCGAAAGAGAGCTTTTATATTTCAATGTACAGTGGTGAAGAATTTGGTTCTAGTCATTTTTATCTACTAGTACTATTTTAGAACAATATATTTGAATCAAAATGATAAACATTGTAAATAGCAACGGTTTTGAGATGAAGAAAATAAATAGAAAATTTAATTAACACCATCAGTTAGTGTTCCTATCTGTAATTATTGTTATTCTTTTGCAAAAACAAGGGATATATAAAGGGAACAAAGGAATATATTATGTGGTATTGTGTTTGTATCTCAAGAATTACTTGAAGTAATAGCAAATACGTTGAAAAACGTCTTAAAAATCTATTTAATAGGAAATATCATTGGAGTTACGGAAATACCATAAGCATTTTGTTATAGAACTGGTGGTTAAAACTGTAATAGATAATTAATTTAAAGACCATGAATGTAATATTATAGTTTCACCTCTTGTACTAGACTATATTCTATATTTCCACATTTTAGGGAGCAATACTTACTACAATGTTGGCTACACGTAACTTCTCAAGTAAGTGTTAACAATCTTCACTTCTATTCATTTTGGTAAATGTACAAAACTAATATAACAATAAACAAAAAGTCTGTAGTGATTTTACTTTACTTTTGTACATTCTTCTAGCGTTTATATGTAACTATTTCTCTCCTATGAATTAATCTGAAATTATCGTTTCTTATTAACAATGTGCGAGAGGTAATATTTTGCATTTTATTTTACTTTGAAATGATTACATATAAAATGCTTCTTGTGTATATATTACATATTATTGACTCGATTTCTTAAACAGTCAAATATTTTCATTTATGGCACCACAACAAACTACACATGTACACCTTTCAGAAAACCGTTGAACAATTTCCTGTCTGTTTTCGGAACAATAACCCCTCTCAGGGCACATTATGTTTGCAGTCATAAAACAGTAGAATATTATACTCTTGAACTTAGTTTAAATGCTTAACAAAAATTGCATGAGTCGATAATAGAATAGTTTGCTAAACTCTGTTTTTTATTTTATTATTCTATTGGCAAATATAGTATCAAACGTAAAATCTGTGATTACAAGAGGTAACATAATTTCATTTTTAGAGAAAAATAAAATTGTAAGTGGAGTTACTGAGAGAACTAGTACTTTATATTTACACCCAGGGTATAGGGAAAATGTTTTAATATTGTACGAATTGTAATATTGTATTTTATAGTAATTACAGGTTTGCAGATGTATCCTAAAATGCTTTCTAAAACAGTTGTAAGCTTTTGAAGTTTAAAAATTACTTAAATGCTTAAATAACTAATATTGGCAGTAGTAGATAATAATATTGGTCAGATCTTTAGCAGAAACAAGTAATTGTTTCAAAATTTGTGTTTTTTATCTTAGATTTCATTATATAAATATACGTTTATATATAATGAATAGCTGATAAATGAAAGCTTTCGTTAAACTCGCCATCTCAAAAGCTGCGAGAAAGGAACACTCGAGTAAGAACAGTTGAAGTGGAAGAATAAATTCTACACTTCACTTCTTCTAACGCAAGTCCATTACGTTATCTATCGGCCAACATAGCACCGATGCAGTATATATAAAACATCTACTTTATAAATTGAAATGAATCAGAGAAATGTACCTATAAACAATCAGTAGGAAAAGAAAATTAATGTTAACATAATGTCTAATAACCATTCGCAAGACAACATAAATTAAATCCCGCAAATCACCGATTTTATCGGTAATGTAATACAATTTCCTAAGGGGTAAACCCTTCATAGGCTAACGAGTAGAAGTAGATTTTCGATGATTAGATTTATAAGTATATAATGGCGCATTAAAAAATTATAACTTATTTAGACAATAAAAAACATAACCAAGGTATCAAGAAGAGCATCATAACCATCGTCGTTAATATAAGCATATTTATGGAGTAGTAATGTTACAACCAAGTTTTAAAATTTCTTATACTTTCAATTCTTAATATCCGAATCTACTTGAACTTTTTGGACGAGAAATTACAAGATTCGTTGGAGTACCTTATAGAGTCCGTTACATGTATAATTAGGTTTGATCTGTATGTCTTCATTCAATAGCTTTCATTGACCTGATTTCCAACGTATAAATAGCAGGAGAAGATATACATTCTGCAAAGATTTCATATAAATGAGACGCCTGAAGTTCTGCAATGTGTAACATTAGACGCTGTTAAACATACATCGTTGAAGAGGATTTGCATTTTCAACTGCTTCAGTTTAGCCAGGTAATAATAGTATTACTTCAGGAATTACGTCAAGCTAAATAATCTTTCAAACCTCAAGCACTTACAACTTCCTTTTAGAAAGCATACTGGAACAAACCTACATAGAGTTTTTTACAGTTGTTATTGGTAGAATACGCTTTTACAGTTTGGCCAGTATTACAAGAAGCACTTTACAAACTCCTTCCTCAGCCTAAAGATGTACTGAACTAGTTTTTCGAATGGTTTTACTTTAAACATATAACATAAAGTACTATAACGTTCAAAGCATTTCTACAGATTTTCTAGAAAGATTATACCGTGAATAAATTTGTTAGACAAATTACATAATTCCAACTGTATGCTATGGTGCGTCAAATATTGCCAGTAATTTGTTTTTCTTTTAAATCCTTATAGAACATTTAATCTTTTTTAAAACGTTAAAGCTAGTAGCAGCCGACCTTGACTATCGTTCACTTTCATTGATTAAATTAACTTATACGAGAGAATTCTAATTTATTATATAAAATATTATGGTGTTAGTTAGAGAGATTGTATAATGAAAGATATCTAAATTAAGATTAAAACATGTTTAAGCGTAGAAATGCAGTTTCCAAAACAAATTAAATAGTTCACGTTGAACGGTCTGTATAAGTATGGGCATTTTCTGTTTTAGTAATAGCGAAACACAGGAACCTGTATAGTACCCCTATGATACAGGTTTCTTCATTATAATCTGTATCATTATCTAAATATTTTATTTTTTTCCATTAATAGTAAAACCAAACACAGCTAAACATAAGTTCAATGGAGCGTGTAATGTGATTCATGTAATGGACCATCATCAGCTAAACAGCGAACTTTCTCGTTTCACAGTCATACTGCATATATATATATGTCATATTGTTCTGTTAGAAGGAATAAACTTCACTTAACAACTTATTTACATCACCCACAAGAGATATGAGTGGCAGGAATAAAACTTAACGGTCAATACAATTTGTTTGTTAAAGGTTTGGTATCAATCTATGTATGTACATATATAAATTATATTACCTCATGCAATATAACTTCCGAACGACTCCATATAGAATCACAAATACCAGCAGATGACTGGTGTTCGAAAATTATCCAAATGCACACAATCAAATCACACATACACCTACTTTGTGATAAGCACACACTATTAAAAGAAAGAAAAAGAGTAGTTGTGCTCACTTAGATTTAGTTTAGAGGATTGAGTAGTTGGTAACTTTGTTTTGTTGGTTGTGGCGGACTTGTTTACGTCACCCTACTACCTCACTTCACTTCACCTTCTTGATGCAACCAGAAAGTGGTAAGAACACAGTTACCTGCAAAATACCTGAACCATCCAACCATGATCCATCGCTTACGTTAACCGTCTTCTAAGATTTATTACTGTTTAAGATTATCTACATTGGTTGAATATATGATCGCTACCTATACGAAAAAAATGTGGCGAAGTATAGTGAGGAAATTACAGTATTTGCTATTATGTAAGAATAAGTTCGAAACAAAATCACACTTAAAGAATCTTCAGAAATAAATGCAAATTTATATTTCCTTAACAAGGCTGTCATTTATTTCCCTTAAGTTTTGTGTCAATTCTGTAGCTTAAACAAAGTTGACCAAAATGAAAACACCAGGACTATAAGTATTTTCCTCTGCTGTACTAGTTTATTTATATATTTTCTTGTATAGAGATGAAGCTTAGAATTCGGTTCTTTTTGAGTGTGTGCGTGTGCTTCATGCATGACTTTCTAATAATTTGAAATTAAATTTCAGGTTAATTTTTATGTTTTAATTTACTTTTTAACTCACCTCATTCACCTCACTGTTCATATATATATATATTGTTTATCTCAAATGGTTTGAAGGTTAATAATAATTGACCGGAAAATGAATCAACTTTTGTTCGAAATAATATAAGTAACATTATAATAATTTTAAGGTGATCATTATGATAGTATACACACTATTAATTGTTGGTATTATTTGGAATTATTAGATTATGTTCTGTTCTGAAACTTTTTAGTTTTATCAGTTCGACAATAAACATAACTTTTGTAAATATGTAATAAACAAGTTTATATAACTTTAATCTATATAATTTAAGAAGTTTTAGGAATCTTATTAAGTTAATTACTATAACCTCTCAAATCATGAAAATTCGCACAAGAGCGATTTTTGTTTTTGTTCAAACTGATTGTCTTTAGATTTGATCGATTATTTTTGTGTTGAGTTAAGCATTATGATGTTTTAAAGAAAGTGTTTCAAATTATCATTCGTACGTTGTCAATTATTGCAGGTATACTTTCTTTATTGATTAATGTGTTAAGTGTGTATTAAATTTTAGTGCCATCATCGCTAGATCTATGAAAGCTATTTCTTTGTATAAAATTTCTTCTTAACAAGCAATGCATTGAGAAATATTTTTCTGTTGAAAAATTAGAGCAACCTGCAAGATCTTAAGGGATGATGTTTTTACAGAGCCGCATATAGACCGTGTGTTAACGCCGCACTGAATGCATGGCTACGAATCATAACCCTTATGATGACACAGACTCTAATAATTGCAATTGTATTAAAATACTACCAAAAGCGCATCGAAATGGATTTTGAGAAACATTTCATAAATAGTTCATCATAAATTGAACAAATAAAACAATATTATAATGGAAATAACATTCTTTATTTTTCTTCCCCTGCAACTTTCTAAATTCTTTCTGTTTGTGCACAAATATTGATATCGCGGAATATTAGTAATACATAATTTATTTACATCCTTCCGTATCTTGAGCCTATTATAGAAGGCATCCATTGGCGATGAGTTAGTATCATTATGTTTGCGCTTGAGATCCGTCTTGAAATACTTACACTCAGCAGAGAGTAAATAAATCACAAAGAAAACCTTAACTTTTACAACTTGAGCGTTCGAACTGCTGTAAAGAAATAAGACTGAGCTTTGCTTTTTAACAATTGAAGTTTTTTTTTAGCTGCGATGCTGCAGTGCTTGTATGCACGTGATGTTCTTGCTTTATTCCATATAGAGTCATCTAAGACTGCAGGAATGAACTTCGTGCATTGATTTGTTACCATGATTACGTCTTTTGGCATTTTTATCTGGATTTTCCCCCATTTGTTCTTCTTTATCGGAGGAACTCTGTAAAAGTCTCATATTTGAGTCACCGGAGCCTGCAACTCTTAACCATGTTGCTTTAGTATTCGAAATCATATGGTCTCTAACAAACGAATTCGTACGCATTGTGATACATTCATTATCATCCGCATAATCTTGTTCTGTGTTGTTTCCAGAATCGACACTATTCTCCATATAGTGTTTTCGAGTTCAAAAAGACTAACTTGTTTATTCCTACGAGTGTCCACCTTTCTCTTATGCCGAATAAGTGGTATAGTATTCCGCCCCATCTTTGGATCTTGACTTTATTTCTTGTTCGAGGGCGAGTCAAATATGAACCGGACTTCTCTTTTTCTATTAACCTCTAAGTGAAGTGACTGCAGTGTGAAGTTTTTACATGTTGAGGGAGGCGGATGCAAGGTGAAGGGGAGTTAACCGGTTTGGATCGCGAGTGCAGATGAAGTGTAATAATAATGTCTAAGCAAGAGGTGCACACATCTGTTGAGGAACGTATTATTATTACATTTTGGCGCGGGAGGTCGTAAAACCTATCGAAATTTACGTCGATTAACTACACAGTTCGCTCAAAAAACGCTTTCAAGGACCCAAGTCTACGACTGGCACAAAGAATTTTCCGATGGCCGAGAGTTAGTGGAAAACGAGAGCCATGCACCCCGACCGCGGACGAGCACCAGTGAGACGAGTATTCATGTAATCCGTGAGCTGATTGAAGTTGACCGCCGCCTTACAGTATGGGAAATTGCTGCACACGTGAGAATGTCAGGTGGATGTACCCAATCAATCATTTCAGATGATTTGTATTATCGACAAGTGTCGGCAAGGTGGGTTCCTCGACTCTTGACGAATGATCAGAAGGCAAAGCATCTTGCCGTGTGTGGAACACCTTTGGCCCGATATCGAACAGAAGAAGATGATTTGTTGAGGCACATTGTGATCTTTGATGAGACGTGGGTGCACCATTACACCCCGGAGTCTAAGCAGGCAAGCATGGAGTAACGAAAACCTGAAGAAGCAGCACCGCGGAAAGCCAAGACCCGTCTTTCTGCTGGAAAAGTTCTTGCAACCGTTTTTTCGGATTCTAGAGCCATAGTGCTAATTGAGTTTCGAACGGCGTGCAATTAGCGCTGCGTACTACTGCCAACTGCTTGGTGAAGTGAAACTGGGCTGTCGACGAAAAAGGCAAGACATGCTTATTCGAAGTGCGAATCTGCTCTATGACAATGCTCGGTCGCACACAGCTGCATTTCCCCAAAATATGTAAGTTGGGCAAAATTCATTGAGAAACACATCCGCCCTACAGTCACGATCTGTCACCATGTAACTACTACATGTTTGGGCCACTCAAAGAAGAACTGGGAGGTTACCACGTTAACGTCGACGAACGTGTGGAAATGTTCACGCGCAATTGGTTACGGACGTGACCACATTCATTCTTGGATGACGGAATTAAAAAACTTCCGACACTGTGGGAAATATGTGTGAATAAAAGAGGAGATTATATAGAAAAATAAAGTGTATTTAAAATTTTTCTACTGTGCCAATTAATGTTTTATAACTAAAGTCCGGTTCATATTTGGTTCGCCTTCGTCTATACTCTGTTTATAAGCGGCACCTGTCCAAAATCAGTACCAGATATCTACTTTTTTGGGATCATTGAATCACGTCTTCGTCAAGGTGTAGGATCATTGTCGCTCGTTTGGTTAACAAATTCCCCTCAACTTTATCTAAAACGTTTGCTGTACTTTCAATAAAGATTAGTTAATTTTAATTATAAAATCAGAGACTAAATTAATTATGCTCCATTTTTAGACTTTCATACATCACATCATTATTATTTTAATAGAAAATAGATACGCAGAAGCAATTTGAGTTCTGTTGACAAGTCATAATGTTAATAATGGTTCATATTATTGAAAAAGGCTATATATGTTAAGTATAAGTTAGAGTTTCATTAATATTATAGGCTTGAAAATGTTAATGCTTACTTAACGAAAATGTCACTACTACCATTTAGTCGTCTTTCATTGAACCTTCACTGCACGCATTTTGTTGATGAATTATCTTATGAGCAATTTAAAATATTCTCATTAAATTAAATCATCTGAACAGAAAAATAAATTTAAAAAATAGTGTACATTTTTGAATTTAAATATGCTTTCAACTTTTTTAATGTAATAAGCTTAACTATGACCACGTGTTTCCCTTACATACTCGCTTTTTTTGCATTTTACATAGTAATATTGCACTTAATAAATTAAATCACAACTTTTACTAATTACTGAATAAATCTTGCTACTTATTTAACTAAACTTTTATCTTGTCAACTCCTACGATTTGTTTAATCCACTATAAACGGCACATAAAATTTAATAAGCACATATATTTCTTTTAATTTTCGTCTTTACATTTTTTTAATCGTCTGAATTTTCAATTAATTTATTAGATATCAAATTTCTAGTATATATGTTCGTTCGTTTAAATTTTCTAGGTCGAAGTATAATCGTTAAGAAAGGTGACGGATCTCAAGTAAAAGAATCAACAGACAGCTCAACGACGCTGGAAGATGATGATATTAAAGGTAAGTTCAGAAGGTTAGCGTGTACCCTGTAATATTTCTTTTTTATTTGTTCACCAATCATGTATTGTTACCCCTTTCTCCACACCCCCCATATGCACAAATATATTTTTGCGAGACGAATTAGGATTGTTGTGAATAGACTCATTCACCCTAACATACCACTGGTTTATTTAAACTAATAACCACGACAGTAACAGCATTGAACAGTAGAGCGAAAACCTCCCCAAAGAGCGCAATCGAATTCGAATGCTTGTTTATTTTTTATGTAAATCTTTAACTGTTAAAAGTTGCCATTTTCAGAATAAATTGTAACAGTATTCATATATTGATGAAGTAAAGTAAATACAATAGCAAAAAATAACTCTTAAACTATTCCTGGAAACGATTAGTTGGAAGCAAATTTTCATTTTTTTTTTTTTGGAGTAGAACCGTTCTAAAACTGGTTGCACAATTGCATACTCCTTTGATATTGTTTTTAGAAACGAAATTAATAATACAAAGCAACGAATTTAATAAATTAATGATTTATTTTGTAAATTTATACAGAAAAATAACAGTAGTAATTAAATAATTAAGTGTTTTTATACTTTCAATAATATTTGCCAAAACCGTCTACAGGATATCAGCATCTTAAACCAGGTTTAATAGTAATATATTAACCGTACATACATATAATAATGCTTTCCAGAAAATCATCTAACGTGTAATAAATCATAATTAAATAATTTACCATCGCTCGGTAATTTCACCTCTTTTTGATCACATACCGTGTAAGTTGTTTTCATATAGATGAAAGCTTTTTAACGTAAATCAAAACACAATTCATGTTCATGTGAATGACAATAAGTTACAATAACTTTTCTCTCAGGGAAATACCATAGTTTATTTGAAAATACACCAGAACATAATACGTGGACGTTTGAAAGCTGGAAATATAATAAATATTTAAAACAAGTCAAAACATAATGCGTATGTAGTTTTTAACAAACTATTAGAATAACTAGAATACATATATGTATTAGCACAAATCTAGTGCCACTACTGTGACGTAAAAAACTGCACTACCGATATCGTGCAAATGTTAAAAGTTTATACATACATATGTGCTCACAATAATGTCTTGTATCGAAAGGCCATAAAATTGCATGAATCTCCACCTAATAGATATAAGCTGAAAACCAGAGAATAATATGATGGACAACTGTACGGTTTACTTGGTATATGGGTACAAGAAGTAGAAAAATGGCGTCCTTTGAAATAAATATGCCTTATAAATTAGAAATAGTCAGGAATTTTACAAACTATTGAAATTTTAGAAAAAAAAAAAGGACATAGGCGGACGATTTTCTTGCCAAGATTGAAGTTAAAACTCAGACAAACTCTACTGCGATTAGAGCTTGTGGTTTGTATACCATATAATACTACTAAGTCTAAGAATGTTGTTCAATGAGCCAAACAGGAGTTTTGCACGGGATTTCGGGTGAATCCGTAAACCTATCTCATGTAAAGCCATCTTTCTCTGACAAAAGAAGAGATAAGTGAGCATATTTTCTACCACTGTCCTGCCGTATGCAGAGTTAGATTTCCTCTATTAGGTACTGTTTTTCTGACATCAGACGGACTGAGCAAAACATTATTCTTAATTTCTGGTGTTTGCCAAGAATATAAATATACTCAAGGAACTTTAGTATCACGACACGAGATCAAAAAATAGGGAAGACAAAATCATTGAACGAATAATGAATCTGGCAAGCAACAACCCTTATCAGGGCTACCCTGAAGATGGCATTAGACACACTGCTTGTCGAACTATGTAAGTTCCAGAAATCGTTTGATTCCTCCCTTATTTATTGTGTCAAGTATACATTAAAAGTGTAATGTAAGTCAATGCTGGCAGAATTCTCTTAAAAGAGAATACCCGATTACTTAGTTAGGAACGCCTCTGAATTTGGCAAAATTCCTGTAGAGTTTATCGTAAGCCAACACTTAGTCCAACAAAACAACAAGGAGAATGGGGAGATAAATCAGCGACTATTTGATATTTAAGAATTTACTTGTAATGATAATGTATGTATTTATATATTTACTTGTTAAATGAAAGTATTATATGGACAAGAATATACTACATGCATGAACTACATAAGGTACAAGACTACTAATTTTTAAGGTTGATTACAACAATAAGTCAGATTCAAACACAATACTCAGAAGCAAATTTAATTACTATTAAATCACAAATTATTAGAAATACAAAATACGTAATTGCGAGTATACTAAATATTATCTCCACATGGTGTGGCGTTTAATTATTGCCTTTTACGTAATTACTTATTTAGTAAAATTTCAAAGAATAGCAGAAAATTTGATAAATTAAAAATTCTGTTATTTATAATATTTTATTCTAATACAGTTAGATGAAGAAAAATATATTCCATGTAAAGAAATGCAATGTGGTAATACTGTGTTGTTGTGGCAAATGCTATTACAATGAGGCGTCTTTAAAGCACAATAACGTGGTTGACTTTTCAGTTTTTTATTTACATTACATAGCTTACCCCATCTATTTTTCTGTATTTGGATTTCTTCAATATTAGGAAAACGTCCAATGTTCTCTGCCATGTATTAAGATTGGGATAGACGGCTGCATTGAATAGATAGTTCGTGTTCGTCTATTTGCAACAGTTCATAGAAGGAATTACGTGTAACAAGATTTTAATTATGTACGGGAACTTGGAAATGATTGAAATTCAATATTTTGATTGGTAAATATTATTCTCACTGTACTAAACGCTATAACAATTTTTTAATTAAAAATCTTTATAGGTTATTTAGTGATAATAACATCCCACTAACTATTAATTACAACTGAATACTATTTCTTAATTGACTTCGGTTTAATTCCACGTACAGGGCGAATTTAAGCATTTATAAAATTTTATTATTTATTTATTATTGCTGATAAGAAGGAAAATAAAACAAAACTATTTTACTGCTGTCGCAAATCATTTTCACCTCTTTCTAAATTGTCAGACGAGATCAATTGTGTTTCTTAGTTATATTAAGTACTGGCGCAACACAAAACTATTCGATAATGTTAACTTCCAAATTTCACAGCTATAAAACAGTACGAGAATTACTTTTGGTATTATATTACTAGAAGCGTATTGGAAACCATAATGGTTTCTTAAAGATATAGTTTCTGGATATACTGTCTATGCAGTTATTTCCATGCTACTTTAGAAAACAAATAGATCAAAACTAAGACGAATGGAAGAAAAATCAAATCTTCAAACTTAACATGATGTAACCTTATTCACACCTAATAAATCATCTATCGAAATATTAGAAGCGTCGCTACATTGCAATATCATTTTCAAAATCATAGTACTTCATTTTAACTGAAAATGGCAACTACGACAGCTCGTATGTTAACTTTTAACTCACAATACAATTCGGATTTCGATGTCATACGCAAGAGGTTGTGCTCTATTTTGTCGTCCGTTTTGAGCTTAAAGTGCACTAGCTGTTCATCTGTCATCCAGAACTCATTCACTTAGCACATTGACTAACTTTAAGGGCACTTGATTCGTTATATACCTGTTTATTAACAATTTAACCTGTTGCATTTCACTTAACCAGGATTTGATAAATGACGAGATGTTTAATTATATCCGTATATATGCAGAGTGGCATAGCTTTACAGTGGAAGCCATTAAAGTTAAATACAATGGTACTTACTTTTGTAAATATACATACCTATTGTAGACGTATGTAAATCTCTTTCTAATAGCACAGGAAAGAGGGAGTGACAAAATTAAATTTAGATTGCATGCGTATTCTTTCACTTCATGATTGTTACCCTTACCCTTTAGTTGGCTTACGAAGTTAGGCGATTTACTCACCGTTTGTAAATACCTACCTATATATAAGTTAGTTGATAAGCTATACTTAATACGTTGACTGCAGATTTATGGAATAACTCGTGATATGGTTATATGTTCTAGTAGTTTCTAGTAGTCAACGTATTAACATTCTACTTACATTATAAAAGCAACCTTAACTATTGAATTTACACGATTCAATGTAATAATATTTTATATGGCTAAACAGTCTATTACTTTGGACGAATGAAATATTAATATTATTACCATTGTTGCTATTTGATATACTTCATAAATGAGGACGATGCTTGATATGGGTATCAAATCACTAATCGAGAAGTAACATCTTGAGTAGTAATTTTATCCATTATTTTAAAAGAAGGCAGCTTTTCAGAAACCACACGAAAAAATAAATCTCAGCTTCCTTAAAATGTTTTTGTTCTAATTTTCTGCAGAGAAATGCTGGGAACAGTGATTTATATGTGAAAATTGGGTCGATTTCTACTACCTTAACATTGAAACAAATAACGGAAACAAGAGCTGAGAATAGCTCGTTCACACGACGTTTTTCCATGAACATTTACAAAAAAATGATAATTGGATATGTGGATGTGAACCTTCGAATTTATTATATTGTTTCCCGTGTGTGTTGCTCTATAGAACTGTATTTTGAGCAGCTGATTTCTGGTTGACTTGAACTGATGTGAAAGGCCTGTCCACTAAAATAAAGAAACATGAGGCAACATGCTTGTCGATAGTGTATTGTCGATTATAATGGGAAAGTTACAATCGCGCCTTTTCCACATATAATTAGTACTCAAAACTATTACTCTGTCGTTTGTTAGTGTTTCTAATGTTCGAAATTTAAAATTGTATGAAATGTATTTCCAGCGGAAACTACTTGATAAAATTCGACACTCACATTACTATTTATACGAATTTCTTAAGCTTTGCTTAGTTACCAAATCTTCAACTGTTCTGGAGAATTTCCTTTATTTCAGCCTTCATTTTAGTTTTCAACCCTTTACATGAATTTCTACAATATACCACGAACACATTCAATGTCGTGTTGAGATCCAGAAACTGATTAAACCAATGTATATAAATAAACGTATGTTTCAGTGCTTTAATTTTATGTGCTGTATAACAACAAGCATTTTATTGTTGAGGAAAAACTGTTTTCTAAGGGTTCCTTAAAGATAGTTGTACATTTGATCAGCTTAATGTAGCAAACCTCTTGTATTTGTATTCTTTGTGATGATACAGCTCCTCATATCATAATCCCATTACCCTGCTTGGTAATAGAATCGACAAACCGACAATACCAAAGTTTAAAACCGTTTTTAATATCTACCTGTATATTTAATCGAAACCCCATACCGTTTCCAGTTTTTAATCCTGTGATATAGTTGAGCTACCATATATCATAAACTCCATTGATTTCAAAACTGGTTTTCTTTGCAATTCTAAGTAAAAAAACTAATTCTAATAGATAATTCCTTCTCGCTATCATCTTTTTATAGAACTTATGGCTTAGATATCTTTATGACTCCGAATAGTTTTCTATCTATTTATGGCCAATTGTACGGCATGATGTGAACAATTAGAAGATTTTTGTTGAGCTTAAAATTACAATTTATGTATTCTTGGTCCTTTATTACAATAAAATACATAGCGGCGCTTATAGGGGAAAATATTAACAACGTATTAAAATAAAGGGTAGTTCATTTATGAAAAGCTTTCATATGGCTAAAACTGTATTTTCTTTAATGTTTCCAGTATAGCTCTAACCATGCTAGCCGCCCTTAAATTCTAAATTTTGTTAAAAGCGGATATTATTTAAGTTGATTACTAAAATATTACGTGAATTATTATTTATCACGATTGTGTTGTAAATTCAATAGCTTTGGTTGCAATTTACAAGCGCTTTTTATGTACCATGTATGATGTTAAATCGATCAATTAAAATAAACAATAAATAATACAAGAATGTTATTAAAACGATCAAATTCTAATGGCTCTTACGCATAGCTCATGTTACTCTGGGTATTTACATGAATTGGCAATAGATAATGTATTTGTGTTCTGGGCTTCGCTCAGAGGATAAGAAAGGCGGAGTCGACCGTAGTTCAACTGTTATAGCAAAAGATCCCGAAGGTAAAGATATTTTCAATCCATTAGTAATTAAAATAAATTCAGATACTGCATCCACTGTAACACTCTGCGTGTTTATTATTTTTGATAGTTATTGTTACAAACAATATAATGTCGGATTAAGATAGTATATTTTTATCCATTAATGTAAGGAGTGCAAATAATATCAATAGACATATTTTTAAATTTAATAGTTGCAAATCTTTGTAACTTATGAAGTTTTGGTTTGTTTTGGATTAACTACTTTATATATCTCCTTTTGAACCTCGCGTTAAAAAAACGGACATAAAAGACACAAATACTTATTACATACAGCATGCGCCAATCGTCTTCCAAATTCAATATTTCTTGTATTCACCTCAAAAACTAGAAATGTAAAAATATTGTACGGCATTACATGATCAATCTTGTAAAATTATGTTCAGGCACATAAGCTGCTTTAAGAGCAGCAAGTTGAAGGTACATATTGTATATAAAACACCCAGTATACTTTTGTATATTTATCTTTAGAAACATAAAACCTGTGCATAGACATATTTCTTATAGAATGGAGTATTGCACAGCTATCTCATTATTTGTTCTAATTTAATTTCTAGCTACAACGCAATCATTTATGGAATGTAGTAATCAATACTACTATATTCTAGATTTCACATCGGCAATATACTTGTTCAAACTTCATATTATATTATTATATTTCGGGATAAGGTGCATCCTGTATATATAGTACATACATATATCAGACCATAATTTCATTGCAAAAATTAATTCTTATGTCTAGAACTATAAAACAACTCAATTATAATGTAGAGGAGTTTAATTTCAACTGTATAAAATGATCAGCACAAGAACGCATAATGTGCAGTTCATTCTTATTGTTTCTATTAATTCGACATTATTCTCAGAAAGCCTGGTTAATGTTATAAGAACAATACTAATTTTAATCTATATAATATTAAATGTTACGAGGGTGCAGGATTAACTATATCATTCATATTACATTTTTCTTTTAATCACCAACACCTCATATCACTCATATATTTGTTGTCTCTCTTGTTTGTGATTGGTATGATTAACACAGAATCTACCACAGTAATCTTTAAGCTATAATTATAATATTTTTTAATGATTATTTATTTTCTGCTGTTCATGAATTTTATATATCACTTTTGAACTATTTTCTATTTCAATAAATCTACTTTTATATTTTTCGAGCTATGTGCGACAATAACAAGATTTTTAATTCTAAATATACTTAAGGCTTTATTTTACATCCAGAAGATCGTTCCTTGAAGGCGTTTTTTTGGTATTGGCAATTATTGATGTTTTGCATGATAAATAGAGATATCTTTGCTGTATTTTAAACGCTGGAAAATGGGAATAGCGTTGAGCATATATGAGTTTGTAATCAAATTTGATAGAGTGTAGAAAATTATTATTATTCTATTGAGTAGATACAGATAACTAAGGGAAATATGTATGTTAACACGAGAAGCTGTTGTGACTTGCACATAAATATAAAATACTTGAGCCGCTTCTCAATGATTGGTCCTAGTATTAACGTTTTAATAGTTATATAATTTCTTTTCCTTCGTAGATATATTGATTTTTCTTTTATCCTTTATTGATTAGAAGACACGATACGTGTCCTTTTATTCAGGAACTTATTACATGGAAAAACGCGTATATTCGGCCTAGATGTAAGATATTTGGGCTACTGTTCAGAATAATAAAGGAATAAACTACCGCAAATTCAATCACTTAGCGTAGTAGCTTTTCTGTTATCGGATATTTACCTTAGACTGCAAATTCAAATCTAAGAATTGGAGAAATTGCTTAAAATGTGTATTATAATAATTCACTTGCCAGTAGCTTTTTTCCATAGAAATATAAAACGTGGATATTATTTAACAGTAGCTATTGATTGCATGAGTGCATTTCGTTAATTAAACTACCCTCACGGGGTTAAGCTGTATTTTTTCCACCTTCAATAATGCTGGCTGTCCCCACGGTCGAACCCTGCAACGTATAGCGTAATAGTATGCTTAAATTTAATTAAAAAGTATTCGTTATTCCCATTTTCTTCCATACACATTATATGCGCACCCATGTGCACATTCGCAGTGGAAATAATTTACCCGGTAGTCATATTAAACTGCTCTATGTGGCATGTTAATGGAGTATGATAAACCGTATTTTTGTTCTTCTTCTTTTTACTCTGCACTGTTTCTTTTTTCTCATCTTCCTTTTCCAGTGTGTAGTGTAAAAATAGAACTATTAGAATTACTAGAAATATTCACTCCTGTGTATATGCGCTACACTAAAGGCACTGTATCTTACGAATCGATATCTTAGAATGTTTAGAAATCCTTTTATACAAGGTGAGTCAAAAGCATGAAGTTTTATACAGTGTTCTAATTATAAGCACGAACTTTAATTTTTTATGTGCAATTACATTTTTTATTGAACCTAGGTTTTTTCCACAGCTTGGATATACTTAAATTTGAACTATATGCGGATAAATCATTATTTCAGCTTTTGAAAAGAAAATTCGTATACAGGTCGTTCCAAATAATACTTCCAGCACAGCCATTTTGCTAATGATGAATTACAATTAAAATTAATCTTTAGTATTAAAGTCAAAATCATAAAATTCCGTGCACTTTAAGAGTTTTATTAAAAATATAAAAATGTAATATTTTTTAAAATAATGTCATTTGAAACTGGGCTTTCTGCTCTTTACAAAGATGGAGTATTTATCTTAAAAAAGATAAAACATGTGCTTGCGCTCACTCTAGCTATATGTATTGTCTATCTTATCGTGCCTTATTTTAAATTATCATTGTATCTACTTCGGATATCAGAATTACGAGATCCACAAATTCTAATACATAAAGTAGTTGAAAAAGTCTTAACAGTAAATAGGTTTCTGAGTTCAATAAAAACTCGCTCAGGTAGCAAGATGTAAATGTTTAAAAGCTAGAAGAAAATACCGTAACAATCAACAGTAAAATTGAGAATACAATGCATAACAACGCATGTAAGGAGCATTATTTAAGATCTAATATTCTGCTACCCGAATCTCCCTCCAAAAGTAATATAAACGCAGTAACTGGTGTTTGTGAAGAAAAAAAGGAGTTGGAAAGTTACTATGCAATAAGACTCAAGCTTTATTACTTAATAACGCCAATGTTTGCAGAACTTTGAAGGACCTAAGTAGTATATTTAAACATTTATAACGTCCCCTTTCCTTATATCAATTCAGTAAAAAATTTAGGACTAATTATGAAGTAGTATATTTAGATATAGAGAACGATTTAACAAATATACCAGATCTGCTTATTCCAATTTGAGAAGATTTATACGCATTTGTCGTTTTTATCACTTCATTTTCACTAATTGGTTTCTTTGTAAACCGATTACCATGTACTCTGTCTTATCCATATTGATCTCCAAACCCCATCTCGCGTATTCTTTCGTCAGTCTCCTGAACATGTAATCGATGTCATCTCCGTCCTCGGCTAACACAACCTGATCGTCGGCGAACTCTAAATTATATATATGCTGGTCATCGAGAAGCACCCCAATTGGCGTACATTTCTTTCTCCAATCCCTCAGTACCGTTTTCACTTATATTTTAAATAACGTTGGTGATATCTGATATGATTTCGCAACCCTTTATTTACAGTTAATTTATCCGAGTATTTGTTTCCAACTTTCACTCTGCTTTTGTTATTTTTATATTGTTGTTTAATCACGTTTACATAGTTTGTTTGTACTCCGTTGTCCTTCATAACTGATTTGTGCGAACACTGTCATAAGCCTTTTTCAAGTCTATAAATATAAGAAGTAGCCCACGTCCGTGTGCAACACTTTTTTGAGTTAGTTGTTTTAGACAGAAGGTATTATCAATATAAGATCTTCTAGGTTTGAAACCACTCTGAGTCTATTACTTGTTCCTGTATTCCCAATTTTACTATTCGTTCGTACATTCTGCACATAGAAGATGTAGCACTAATTCCCATATAGTCTATATTTCGTTTTGCTGCCGTTCTTGGGTATAGAAGTTACATATGTGATTTTGCATTCTTCCGGGACTTCATTGAGGTAAACAACCTGGCAATTGTTTCTAATGTTACGACTGGGAAATTCTTATTAAGCTCCATGGACATACTTCCCGGACCCGCCGCTTTGTTGTTTTTCATACCTTTATAATTATAACTTCTTTCACTGTTACTTCTCTTACGACTTGGTTAACCGGTTCATTTGTGTAATCTACTTCCCCAAAATTATTTCTGTCTTCAATTAACAGATTCATAATACCTCTTCCAGCTATCCATTCCTATTGGATATATAGATTTCACTTCCCTTGTATTTTTCTTGTGTTCTCAAGGTTTTCCATGCTTGCCTAGATATTGATCCTCCTATAAGTCTGTCGACATCATCACATTTCCTTTCCCAACAATTATCCATGGCATTCTTTTTTTCTTTTTTACCTCATTTTATTCCATATAGATTTTTCTGTACTCCAGATCTTGTATTGTTAGCCACTTCTGATATGCTATTTTCTTTTCATTTGCCAAAAATTTTAGAGCGTAATTTCATCATTTGTTCTCCTGACCTGTTTTGCTCCAACACTTCGTTTGCGGTCTGTTCTGTTGAGTTTCCCATCTTGGCTGCCAACCTCATTTTATACCAAAATAAAGTCCTTTCATCAAAATAACTGTCTACATTGTATGTGGGCCATTGGGGTACTTTACTAGTTTGAAATTCATATTTAAACATCAAATAAAACTTATACTTTATGCATCCAATTTAATTATTATAAATTCTCCAATGGAGGTAATGTTAAAAGAATAAACTAAACTCATTTTCTACGAGCATTACATTCATTTTGTCAGGTAATTGTTGTAATCCTATTATAAAATTCAAAATTCTATACATCGTAAAAGATGTATACATACGTTTGCGTTGTATAATATTCAGAATTGCTTTCTTGTAAATGAGAAGCTTTACATGTCTCATCAATTCCTTAATACATTTTCATTATCTTGAAATACTAGATATAAAATAAGTATCGTAATGTGATTTCATTAATGATAATGAAAATGTTTCTCCCTTTTTCTTCTAGTCAAATCGAAAAGTCTCGATTGGATTCATAATTTCAGTGTGATGAGCTGCAACATGCGAGCACGTACATTCAGCACGTAATATCATACACTTCAGCTAATCGACAACAGCATTGTCCGGTCCAAAGCAGTTAGGCGATGCTTTCGATAGGTGTACGTGTATAGTTGAAAGAATCGAATTTATTTTTACATGTCCGTTTATAAATAGTAGCCATGGATTTAAGTCTTATTTGCATCTCGGGAAAGCGTCAATAATGTCGGCCGCGGCGATGGGCTTGCCGTCGTCGGACGATGTACGCGTAATTTTTGGCAGAGGAGAAAGAAATAGGCCGGGAGAAGTTCATGCTCACGTTAGTGTAATAAAATTCACGTTGTTGATCGTTATAGAAAAACTGAAAAAACCGGGACATTCGTTACTTGTACAATATACGTTTCCACTTTAATGTTCAGTAATTGTGCGCGTATTTTCTGTTTTCACTCGTGTGTACCTTACATCGTTCGGCTGGATCCGTCACGTATGCTTATTTCGTGAGTTTTGAGTGCATTTTTTCAATAAAAATTGGTTGTTTCACGGATATTATGGCAGCTGTTGCTGCTGTATTGGGTACCAGTAAACGTAGAGAAAGTACGTATTAAACGTGTTATTATGTTGTTTTTACACATCTAGATTTAAACGCAACATATATTTAATTAATTCAAACGCGTAAGAAATCACAACATTTTCTCGCGGTGACCATATTCTTTGAAACAGTAAGCAGTTGCACTACAGTAAATAAACATCTTACGTCTTTACGTCCATCCCTTCAGCAACAAAACCTTTCAACGCCTTAAAATTGAATTGAAGAAAATACATAGCTAATTATTTGCTAAAAATTATAACTAATTGCGCTGATCTTCTAGAAATATAAAGCAGAATGGAAGAAAATGGTAATAGGACTAGCAAAACTAAGCTTTCAATCGTCAAATTTAACATACAAAATCTATACTTATGTAACTAATCTATTAAATACATTAAACGGTTTTTACATAAATGGTTTCGCGATTCACTCTTAAATTCAAACAATAAATAAGTGGGAAAGGTCTTTTATTTATTATCGCATGTGGATTGCAAATAATGGATTACATAGTAGACAATACTTGATTTATAAGCCAATAAAGTAATCTACCTATATTCCGTTGAAAGACATAACTACTAAAACATTTTTTACAAATATTCCACACAGAGTAAGTACAAGCTACACGATATATCAAGATTTAAGTAGATTTAATTAAAAAGCTTGTACACTAGGTACATACTATTACAATATAAGGATACCGTACCTTCTGCGATATATATTTTTAGAACCTTGGTATTTAACTAATGTGAGAACTTTTTGTGTATAATTTATTATTTATAAGTAAATTCATTATCTTTCCTAATAAAAATCAGACCCAGAACCGAAAGGTGTTGTTAATATTTGTTTCCTTTTTCAATATATAGCTGTAAAAGTCAATACAAGCACAGTAAGGGTACATAATAAAACTTTTCAACAGAAGAGATCTGGACAAAATTGTGTCAAAGACGACTATAAATGATATAAGTATATGTGTAGCATAATACAAATTTTTATTAATGGTAATTAATATTTACTTAACAATAGCTAGGACTTTACTAACAAGAACATTTAGTTCAATATTATTTACGTAATTTTTATAATCTCCTTAAGCCAGACTATATATTTTATAGGTACTTCAAATTTTTAAAGTTATTTATGAGAATAAACTGTAATACAAAACAAAATACCCTTTCTACGATTCATATATAATGTAAAAGCTGACATTCGTGCTAGTTTAGTGTATTTAATTCTTCCGAAAAAGTGAAACGTGTTTACTACATGCCCTTATTTCCCAAATCGATAAACTCATCATCTGTAACGTAGTTTTATTTTTCAGAAACTACCACTATCGTTGTTATTTCAATTGTTCAAATATCCAATATTTTACACTGACATGTGCAAAACGAAACATTTTTAAAAAAATATTTGGTTTCTAAATATCAATTGAGTATTACACTCAGTTTTGTTTTAAAGCATTATGTATCTTATTTTATGCATAGTTCGAATAAGAAACACGTGCGAATATTACGCGATCAATTTTTTTCTTGGAGTGAAAACTTAAACTTACTAGGTGTGGACTTATTGATCGAATATATATTTGAATGGATTCGAACGATATTGTCGCTATCAGCTAGGGGAGAGAAATAACTTGAACGTATTAATTGCTTGAAGTAACAAATTGAATTAATATTCATTTCTTAATTGAACGTATAAAATTAATTTTTATATCAAGACAGGATAGAGTTCAGTTAATGAACCAGCAATTACTATAATACTTATTTAAGCATCTTTTTAAATGAAATCGATTTTATTTTAAGTATTAGTTTCCTAGCCGTATTCCTGGATATTATATCTCTTTTTAGAATTTAGAATATTATGTTCTCACACGTAATTTCGATAATAAAACATAATTGATAAGCGAGTAATATCAGCGTTTATAAGACTAATATGTTGATATAAATTTATATAATTCCTGTTTTCTTTCATTTTCAAAAAAAGGTATATTTATTTCTATCAAATTAAATTAAATTGTTGGAAGCATTCTTAAATGTCCACTTTTATAATATAGAAAATGTGCAATACTACTTCAATGTTTATGCTACTAGTTACATATATTGGCAAACGTTTTTTGTCGCAGCTTGTTTTAAATAATTTATTTCGAACATTCATATATAAATGCATGTCCAACTAATGCATTTATTTAAGACATTTGATGCAAAATAAATGCAAGAGTGCAGCTATCACATGTTTCACACAAGGCAGTTAAACGGATTTTGCTTCCTTAATAATTTACTGAATATAATTATTTCCTTCAAATTGATTTTGTAGTATCTAGAAAATAAGCTCTTTAGCGCTATTTTAGGGAAGTTACAACAAGAGGAAACAATAAAATACGTCTATATGCATTATGAAATTACTTCACATTTTACTGCAACCATAAATAAATTTTGGCACACGTTCGTTCATCACATCCAATGAATTTAGTTATTAATACAACTAGCTAGCGCATATTCTAATTACTACGGACTTTTATTAAATATAAACTTTATCTTAGAATATTGTGATTATTGTATATGTAAACAAAATTGTTTCTCTTGTGTCAACTACCATGAGTTACTGTTATAAGGGATAGTTGTCATTTTACCGTCCGTTTACGAAAACGTAATTCGTCAATTCACTTTCCCTTGTTATTAAATATTAAAATGCCGTCATCATCATATTGATTGCTTTTTGTTTGTTCTACTTTACAACATTTTTATTGACGTAAATATCCAGAGACGTTAATGCGCCTAATATGAAATAGCGTAGGGAAAATAATCATAAGTTTGTTATATGTGTTTATGTCTAAATAAAATAAAGAACGTTGAAATGTTTAGATTCGACCTATAATAACTTAAGATTATTTAGATTAAAAGAAAATTAAAATGCTTTTATTAGCAGTATTTTTCTTGGCTTTTATATAATAGTTATTTATAAACAGTAAACGTTATAAGTGTATTTTTTCCAGCAATAACTTAAAATATTTCCCAAGCAATAGCGTATAGGTTCCAATCCAAGAAAAGTCTTAAGACACTTTTTGTCCATTATATTGATTTTCATTTCCTTAAAAAAATCTAAATAATGTATTTAACTAGAATAAATTTTAGAATGGCAAATTATACATATGTATCTACTATATACCTATATTTATGCAACATATCCTATTGTTGGATGTACTTGAAGAACTGTAAACATTGACCAAAACTCAAGACTTAGAAACGTTCGTGTTTAGTCAAACCTGCGCTATCTACAATGAATGGAAAGTCTGGATAGTTTCCAAGTACCTTTTAACGACATTTGTTTGCATTTACTTACGTTTCTTTTGTTTATATCTAGTCAATTAAAATGAATTTCCGTTTGGTTTAGTGGTAAACGAAAACCAAATATTGGAAACGTGTTTATGTGGTATTATTAAATTTTATTCAACAAGAATTACATGCCAGAAATAAAAGTACCGCAAGTTAGCTAATGTTAGCGTGCAGATGAATAATTAACAATCAATTTTTGTGAGCGAGTTTGAATTTAGAAATTGATAATTCTTACAGGCAGAATTACATGTAATAGTTACAGTAGCATGTACATATATCTTTTTTTCTGAAATCTAACAGGTAATTTCATACTTATTGTGCCTAGAAACTTGGATTGCACGTAAACAGCAAGATAATAGTAGTACTAGTAACTAGTGATATTAAATCTGTGATCTTATTATCTTTTAATTGTTTCGTGGCTTAAATATGTGTATGAGTCGTTTTTGTACGGTTACATTTTTCATGTCTCCACATCTATACTACTTTTACTTATTTCATTTATTTAACCTATTAGGCCCTGGTACACCGCCGCTACAATCTCCTAGGGTAGCTACAACTTCCAATTCACCTTCTAGTTCTATTGTCGCTACTGCTACTACTACTGCTCCTCTTCCTCCTAGGCCGACCGCTATAAATCTAAGTCAAGCTTTATTACAGGGCGTTCAAGGTTAGGCTTTGCTATCAATGAGACTGCACTTTTCTTTTGATTAATAACGAAATTTATAACTAATTGGTTTTTCTACTAACATTGTGTTTTCTTATCTACGCTCTTTAAAGAAAACCGTGTTTGAATTTCAGAGTCATTGTTTTTTTTCTAACACATAACCTACTATTAATCAAAATGAGGACAGTATAGTGTTGCTTTTGAAATAGTGCGTACGCGTAGGACAATTTATTATTAATATCGATTGATACTCCATAGTTTTTAAAACGAAATGTAGGAAAGAGTTTAATACCTTGTTTTCATTACATTTACTCTGTTTAAGTATAGTTTAGGTTTGCATATTATTAATCCTTTTTCATATTACAAAAAAATACATCGTGGTTTGTTTAGGATTACTTACAAATATAATACTAGTAATGTAGGGTATGCTGCCCATCGAAACGATCTAACTTAATTTAGTATGGATTTACTAGTGTATATTACATAAGAAAATTGTCGGCTCCCCCACACCAAGATATTTATTTATTTCGAAAATTCGTCGATTTCCATTGCGGTAATTCACGTGCGCCACATCAAATATTTTCTCTTTAGGCTCTAGTCTACGTCATATTTTACATTAGGTTCTTGTAAAAATAAGAATAGAACGAGGCATATTAAAATAACTTTTTTCTCACTTACACACATCAAATCCACATTATTCATCCAAAAATTTCCTAAATATGGGAATGTTCCGAATAAATTAGTCAATGTATATGGTGCAAAGTGTGCCGATATCTCTTATGTTGTTGTACTATTTCACAGCCTCTATTAGTATTAATGCAAAGGATGCATTGAAAATGTCTCGTCACTGGCTTCATTCTAAAAACAATAGAATTTGACATCTTCACTTTCCTCTCAACATTCTCTGTAGCATGCTTCGTTGTACAAAAAAAACAAACGATTAAAAATAAATACGTGCTAGTTTTCTCCTTTACATCATAGAACTTTTATACAAAAGCTAGGCCTGTGTAAGCGTTGTGTAATAAACGTTCATAATCTGAGTCCTAATTTTTTGATTGAATTACAGATTTAGAAGTATTGTGAGTCGCTACAGCATAAACCATACACAAGGGTGTTCACTTATTATGATTGAAACTTATTTGCACGGATAATTATTATCATGTAAATACATTGTTTATTATTGTTTAATACTGCTAAACAAAATAAGTTTTATATAGTAATCAGTAGAGACTTTATTATATGCAAAGTGCATATATTTTATTTTATTTATTTATTATATTTTACGTCTATTTGTAGATCTCTTACACTGATTAAAGTTAATTAACGCTAATTAATGTAATTAGTGTGATACATCTACATATAGACGTAAAATATAATAAATAAATTAAATTAAATAAGTTTTGCACTTCACATATAATTCGGTCTCTGGTATTCAGTAATCACATAGTAAATTTAAGTATAAATAAGGTGTGCATTATAAAGTTTTGTTTACAAACTATGTTTGTTTTTCCATTAGTAATAATGTTTTTGTATACAGCACTTGTAACAGACAATAGTACCGACCCTTAATACTTTTCAAAACAATGCAACTTGATAAGCTAGTTATTGAAATATGTACATATGTTTTTTAATACATCTACTGTCTAATATAATGTACTTAACACGCACATAAAACACGAAATAATAAAGGATCTTACATTAATATTGCAACATTTTAATCTATCTAAAATATCTACATTTTAATCTATTTAAAATATAACATAAATGAGTGATTGTTGCTATTTCTCTCTAAATAATATGCGCCCAAAATTGACCATTTGTCTGAAAATGCTTGGCTTTCTTGTATATGATAATGTTGTACTTGTAAACGTATTTAATGGTGCTTTTATGTCGTTTCTGTGTTTATGCATGCTTTATTGATATTAGACGGCAGTTCAGTGCACAAATTTGATAACGTTGACAAATGGCTGGATTCGACGATGAAGTACGACAAATTACAACATGATGATTCAGGTTGGTTTTGAATTAAAGTTAGAATTTTTGTCTATTTGTTTCTTATATTTAAATTATATCCTGTCAGTTTTATTTTACTAACACACTATATTACGTATTAATAGCAAGTGATTTTAACGACAAATCCTCTACTAGTGATTTACTTGGTCACATATACATATATGTATGTACGTACAGTTAATCATAACTTCAAATTGCAATACTATAGTATACTATATATACATCAAATTTGACTTTTTGTTATATACAAATCTACTTCTGTTTATTGCATTAATACACTGCACAAAAAGGGAATAAAAACAGAGGCGCAATTGGAAACTAAAAAAGTGAAAACCACATACAAAGCCTCATAGAAATCAACATACAGTAGTCTTTTTGTATTTAGATGCTTCCTATTTATTATTTATAGCACTTTATATATGGAAAATTATTAGTTTGGAATAAACTACCGAAATTTTGACAGTTGATATCATGGACAGAAAGGAAATATCAGTTGATATTCGTAATTTGCAAAAACTGCAAAAATTCAGGTTATATACGAATGCTGTTATTTTCAACATCCGTTCGTGCCTGTAAACACGCGAGTGGTGAGAGACTGGGATGCCCAGAAGGAGACTGCGCATCTCCCGTACTATAATATCTGCCACTTACAACGTCATTACGCTATTTTCAACTGAGTAACAGGCACATACATACGGTTATTATATTGATTCCCTCGGAAACTGCAAGTTGCGTAATGTAATTCAATTCCTTCAACCAGAAGAAATGCAGCTGTTTACTGCCAGACTTTAAACGATTATAGTGAGCAATTCAAAACAAAAAAAGACATGCTGACTTCTGGTGTTCTTCTCATTTACGACAATGCCCGCTCTCACACTGCACTGCTGTAACCTAACGACTTCTTAAAATAATTCTTAGCGTCAAACCGCTTCCATCTCTTTCGTGAATTGAAAAAGTGACTAGGAGGGCAGAGCTTCCCGAGTACAGAGGAACTTCAAAACAACGTCACGGACCACCCCAACCCACTGGCGGCAAAATTCCATGCAGAGCGGATTGGAAGGTTGGCCTACAGTTATGGCAAATGCATCAATCTTCACGGTGATTATGTAGAAAAGTATTATCAGTAAGGCAAATAAAGAGATGAAAACAGAAAATTTGGTCCCAACTGTTAAACATGGTGGAGGATCTGTAATGGTCTGGCACTCGATGGCGCCATCTGGACAAATTTACGTTTTATTTATTGAATCATGAACCACAACAATACCTGGTAATCCTGCTAAAAAAAATTGAAAATCAGCCGAGCGCTTGGGGCTTGGAAATCGTTGGGTTTTCCAACAGGACAACGACCCCAAGCACACCGTTTGTTATCAAAGAGTAGAACTGTATAAAGTGCCTAAACAACTGCATTCACCACTCCAATCGCCTAATCTCAATCCAATTGAGCACATTTGGGTCGAGGTGGAACTAAGGTTACGAAAGTACAGGGTAAAAACATACCGTAATTAGAATTTGGACTGAAATACTAGCAAGTGTCACTGAAAATGTTGTACTTTCCATGCCAAAATGGCTACAAACAGTCCTGGATTTGCAATATGGCTCTACAAAATATTACTGCTTTGATTTTTCAATATTGAATTTAATGTTATACTTTGTAGCAGTTTTGACTATTGTGAGGGTTAGTTCAGGGTACTAAATTTTGTAATTCAACATTGTACAACAGTTTTTTATATTTTATATGCGATGTATTGATCAATAGACAGCTGTGTATATATTAAAAAATTAAATTTGATGTTCTTCACCATAGCATTGCAGTTTTAAGTAGCGTACATAAATTTTTGTGCCTAACTGTATACTCGCATTTGGGATTTAAATAATGAAAGATACATACATATATAGTCATTGAATTAATCATACTTGCAAACTTAATACTTGATCATCTATTCTATTCAATGATATTAATTAATACCTTGAAAATAGTATATTGAAATACGCAGAGTTTTAGCTACAGTAATAACATTTTTTAGAAAACATGTATTCATTCATACATAGACTAAACCTATATCTATTATCATTTTCGATTACGTATATAGATATATCTTTATATACATGCAGGTTTCTTTATCTATCACTTGCTAAATTTCTTGCTTAGTGAATGAAATAAAAAACTTTCTGTTCATGGTTGTGAATGGATGTACTTTTTATAAACTTATTTATAGCGCAAAAAGAAACATAGCAAACAAAGCGTAATATCGATGTAGCAGTCTAAACTTTAAACTGTTTAGATACCGAGGAATGAGGATATATAGCATCGCAAAATTATACACAATACAATTTCTTATTTCAAGTTTCCTTTTTAATAACACTGATGCCAATTGCAAGTCATTCGAAGTTTCATTTATATCTCGGACACTTTTTATGATACGTAATAGCTTTAAAAAAATAATTTTAGAACATCTCAACTCTAACTCGCTAAAACCGGCTTGTAACAAATTACGGTAACTTTTCCGTAATAGTTAAGAGCAATAAAAAAGTCTTTTTAGGAAATAAATCGAAGAGTATATTTTGATTTCTCAGACATAAATTCGGCATCTCTTACAGACATAATTATCTTGTAGCTATGGACATACCAAAAAATGAAATTGTTGTCATTATTTCTATTACAGAACAGCATATAGTCGAACTTTCATGAGTGAAACAGACAAATGCCAGCAAGAAAGTTCGAGATTACTGTAAAATTAAAATGTTCGCTATTGCGATTTACTAGAAATAACATCATTTAATATTTTAAAAAATCCGTTGTTTAATTAAGTTAAAAAAATGAACTTGGAATTTTTCCTGCATCTACAAAAATCCTTAAAGTACTTAATGCTAAAGTAACATTCACATCTGTCGATCGTCTTCTTCATCAGCTGTGTATATATACCATTCCCGGCTTCACTTAGGCTGGAGTTAGAGACACCTATCATTGTTTAAATTAACAAAAAGTCGTACATGAAAGGATTTTTAGATTTTTGAATTTGAAATGATTTTTGCAAAATATATAGAGGAATTGCAATCGGAAGCCAGCTTCTTCAAAGTAATTGTTTACTATATGTGGTTAATACAGGGTGAAAGGCAATCGTTAATTGATTGAAAGGCGTATGAATTTCCTGCTTTCTACTTTTTTGCTTTAAGTTGGTGCTACGTACTCTTACGCGTAACATAAAAATATAAGAAAGGAACCAATTTTAATGACGTATACCTATTTATTGAAAGATAATTACAATGAAATTGTTTTGTAATTTTGATATTTTAATTTCAGATTATACTAGTCAATGAAAATTATAACAAAACTAAAACACTTACATATTCACAATTTAAATACTTTAAAATTACTACATTTATTCAAAATGCTGCCCATGTAAATGTAAACACAAATTCGTCCTTCGTTTCATCGATTCATACTGTTAAACACATTGCGTAATACTTCTGGTCTAATGTCATTTACAGCTTCCACAATTGTTCGTAGTAATTCCTCTAAGTTATGATTACGGTCAGAATGAAGTTTATTTTTTAAATAACCAAACATGGAATAATTCAAGGTGGTCAAATCTGGTCATCGAGGAGGCAAGCGGTCTCTACTCATCAACCGGTCTTCCAAAAATTGTTAAATTGTTACAGATAGTCTAATGTTCTCTGCGCAGTATGGGTTGTTGCACCGCCCTGTTAGAAATAATCAGGTTGTAACTCATCATTATGAAGTTGTTCCATAAGATGATCTAAAATCAGATTTTGATACGTATTGGCATCAATCTTTTGATGAAGAAACATAAGGCCAATGACTTTTCTTCTTGACAGCGCAAACCATATACCAACCTTCTGAGGATGTAATGAAGTCTCTATGAAAACATGAGGCTTTTCTGCAGACTAAATTCTATTATTCCATGAATTCACATATCCACTAAGATGAAATCCTGCTTCGTCATTGAAGGAAGTAATGCCCAAGATATTGTCATTGTTTATTCCGTTCAGTTTTCGTTCTGTGTATTGGATATTACAGATATCTACTTTAGCTGCTTATTATTGAGAAAGAGTTCCTTAAACAACATGTGCAGTGGAGACGTAAACCGCATCATCGTAAACTATATATATCGTTTTTCTTAAAATTACATTTGTCATTAAATATAATTTCTTCCAAATTATTTCTAAAGACGCGTAACATACTGTAGTCACACATTTTTATTATGTTATAAATATCAGTATCGCCTCGGAATCACACACTATTTGCAAAATTCTCGTACGTCGAATGGATGACCCGCCTGGCAGCCTTTATTTGTAAATAATTTCATTCCATCAAGAGTGTTTATTGTGTGGTCTATCATTTAGGTAAAGAACCCATTATTAAATAACAGATGTCGAAGTGGTCTATCCAGAGAAAAACTTGTTATTTCTCATAGTAAATATAGTTATTAAAACTTCAAAGCAATTCGAAGTAATAAAATGTCTCAGCTGATATATTTGTAATAATTTGGAGTTCCGGATACACTAGTGGAAGTCGAAGCCCGGGAAATCAAAAATACGATACAATACGAGTGAATGTGTACTAAAACTTAAAATTATAGTAAACTATCAAAATTCACTGCCCTCTTGTTCTAATCTTATATTATTTCGTATATTTATTTTGAAAATCTAGCTAGACAGAAATTGTTATAGGTAAATGTTTAGAGTTGCGTTAAAAATCGATGTATATATGTATATACATTTTGTTTGTCAATATATTTATAGAACTTTACATTTGGCTATTTCAATTATTTAATATTATATACATTTTAATTTAAAACAAAAAAAAAAATAAAAGAGCCCATTCGGCAAGAAAAGGGCCTGAGATTTTCCACAACAATACGTAGACTCTATGTTGGGGAATTCAGCTTGAAATTGCTGGTGGCAATTTTGATATGAATAATCCCATATTCCTGAATAATTATATATTCCCGAACGAAAATATGCATCAACAATAAATTTGCTATGCTGATTTGTGAAAACCATCATTAACTTAAAAACGAAAGTTGAATACGGATATATTATGAGTACTTCGTTGCTTACCGATCACAAATATAATAGTAATAGCCTTTATTGCCTATACTAACAAAAAACCAATTAATAGGCAAACAACAAAATGCAACAAAAAATGTATCTCACTAGACATATATAGTCAAGAAATAGATGGATACAAAACATATTTACATGGCTGTACACTATATTGAAATAAGATATCCTGCTTCATCAGGAATCCGAATCAAGCATTTGCGCAAGAAAACAATAATGTCACATTTACCGCAAATACTATTGTACGCGGAGCACATAAAGTAAATCGGCGAGCGTAACAGCAGATTAGACTTGGCTGGATCCAAATAAAAAGTGTTCAGTGAGCGAGATGATTGTCGTGGCATGTGAAAACTAAGGTTACCAAGCAGTTCACTAGCATCTATTTGAGTATTTAGTAATTTAAAAAGAAACCTTAGACCAACTTTCTCCCGTCGTACTACGAGCAATATTACAGAAAACTTAGCAAGCATGTAAGTGTTGTATTTTTTATACCAAAGGCACTTTATAAATCGTCTTTGAACTCTTTCTATCATATTTTTATTTTTTATACTCGAGTTTTGAGCGCACTAAAGCAAAAAAAAGTGATTTTATGGGGGATATATCTTGAAAGGACCTAGTGTTACGCAGAACAAAGCCTAGCATTCTGCTAGCAGACGACGCAACATTTCGAACATGGTCGTTAAAAGTTAAACCACAGTCGAAGTACACCCCTAAATCATGCATGCTATCAACTCGTGTGATTGCGTCCGAGATCAAAGCGTAGCTGAAAATAATTGGTTGTTTTTTTTTCTTGTAAACGATATGACTCTGCACTTAGACATATTTAAATTCAATCTGTTTGAGGGGCACCAGTTAGAAATAGATATCAAATTTGCTTGTAGGGTAATGCAATCTTTTAGAGAAACCACAGACCGATACAATTTAACATCATCGGCAGACACCAGACCTTTGCAATCAATGTGCTTCAACTAGTCATTAATAAATATTAAGAATAATAACGGACCGAGGTTCGAGCCCTGTGGAACACAAGAATCAACGGGGCATACTTTGGGCGTGTAGCCGTTGTAAAATACAAAAAATTTTCGCTGATAAGGGTAAGATCAAAGCAACCTAACAAGAAAGTCGTTAAATCCAATGTCTTGGAGTTTTCTCAAAAGATGCGATCAAAGGCTTTGGATATATCTGTGTATAAGACGTCGACTTGGCCGTGGCCATCGATTACTTCAGAAGCATACCGAAGAAAGGTGCATAAGTTCGTCACGGTCGATTTTCCATTAACAAAGCCATGCTGCTCCTCAACTATAAAGGGACTAACCTGAGAGTATATTGTCTTATATAGAGTAGATTCAAAAATCTTAGCGATGTTTGACAGTATCGAGATTGGTCTATAATTGGATACGTCCGATATCATGGAGAAAGAGGTAGAAAACTGATGAACATCACAAAAGTGTTGTGAAAATGCATTTACAATGGATGAAGGATTGTCCAAAAATTGATTATGCTTGTGCAGAATTCTCGAATTCTGCTGTCGAGAGCGTACAAAAGTCTAAAAGTATTTAGCATCGATTGTGACAGAATGTTCAACCCTAGTAAGATACTGACGGTAGGCCTCATTAATTTGAGATTTAACCAACCTGCGCACCCTTCTGGGATTATGTAGATCAGTGGGCGAGCGAAACTTTTTGTAACTTTTTCAAAACTTTTGTTTTAGTATGATGTTTTTGATTATATCAGCATTGTACCAATTAGGAAAGGTACATCGGGATTTTGTTCGGTCACTGTAGACTGGCACAAACCGATCAAAAATACTGTAGAGCTTATCATAAAAGCATGCGCATGTATCATTGACATTCACGTATCTGTCAATCACTGTCCAATCAATAGAAGCAAGAGCATTATATAGGCCAACAAAGGTAGACTTGCGGAAGTTATAGCTCCTACGTGCCCGATTAACGGGAAAAAATATAACCTTTTCTAGACCGTACAGTAAACGAACTTCTCAGTGCAGCATGGTAAGCATCTTCATAAATCAAGGGCAATTCGTCTCTTTCAGCATTACACTCAAAACTTGAGAAAATAAGGTCCAGTAACCTATTACCAGAACGTAATTCTACTGTGACAAGTTTAGTAAATCAGTAAAGCTGCGTAATGTCAATACCAATCTACAGTGACCATTCAAGCAAAAGTTGGATATGTTAAAATCACCTAGAAGTAGGATTTTTTTATCATTGAGGTAGAACTGTATGAAATAATCAAATAAAGTGTCTAGCTCATCCAACGCAGGAGTTTTGGGTATATAAATTACATATACATACAACACGCACGAACCAAATATACATTTACACCCAACAATATCTATGAAGGGCAAGGTAGTAGAGAACATGGATATGTCTAGCTGCTCAACAGTGTAACAGTTGCGGTAGGCTAGCAACACACCACCACCCCTGTCCAACCCAGTTGTCTCAAAATTTCTACCACATCTACAAACGAAATAATTACGACGGAATAACTCGTCGCTGGACATATCTGAATTAAGCTAAGTTTCACTTAGAACAATGAAGTCATACAATCACTAATAGCAACAGATAATTCATTTGCTTTAGATTTAATACTTCGAACATTCTGATAATAAAGCAGAATATCTGATAACTCGGAATCACTAAAACCCGAAACATACAATGGTAACCGCAAAAATGTTCCTATATCTTTTGATGCCGCTTGTTTGAATGTCTCATTCACATCAGATAATGGTCACATGAAATCCAGGTAAATCTTCCTGTAAGTTGAAATCAAATTCGCATCTTCTTGGCTGCTCTTTTTCCGAGAAAAACGAAATCTTCTTAGAAGAATACCGGAAGGCCACATCTCAGCCTTATTAACAATTTCCAGGTGTGAGAAATCAAATCCAAGTTTAAAAGATTCAAAAGATCTTTTGCTATTAAGGTTTTCTAAGTCAAAAACGATGTTTGGAAACTTCTTCTTCCGATAGTTTTGTACGTCCTCCGTCTTAACTGTTTTATTTACTCGTCCTATATATAACCAGGCTCGCTTCGGAATACCAGAGAAAGTATCGTCAACAGGAGCGGTACCTATTTTTTCAGAGTTTCTACGTCTGCTTTTATCTGATACTAAATGAAATTAATTTTTCTCATTTCCAACAACTTGTGCGTAAGTTTTTTGTTGTACGACCCTGACCTCATCCAATTTCGTATCGTTGTCGTTGACTAGACTAGTTCTTATAGTCAGTGGTTTTTGTTTAGGATGAGATGGTTTTGTGGACGTTGTCTTCTGAGTTAGTTTCGATAGGTTTGAATCAGTTATTTCCGCCAATATTAGAGCATCTGAATGGTCTTTTAATTCCGTTATTTCAACTTTTAATTCTGACAGAGTTTTTACTAGTGCGTCTATTTTGTTATTTAGCTTGGTTATTGTGTCATGTTAGAAACGACAGTAAAGTAGTTCCAGAGAATAAAGCCTGTTCACAGTCACTACAGAACCATTTCACGTTTTTCTTTACAATAGTAGCAATTTCGGTACGTTTAACACCAACACAAGGAAAATGATATGTTTTGTTGCAGATTCCGCTGCAGGTAATGTGATTTTCACTTAATTTAAATATGAATATAAGAAAAGCCTTTCTAGTAATAAATAAGTAAGATCTGTAGACAAACAGATGAAAACGAAAATACAGAAAACCAAAACAACAATAGGATAGACGCTAGCAAAGGGCGCCACTGATTATTAACTCATAGAAGTATCAAACTTCCGACACAAAAAGCGCATGTGATTCAAACACCTTTCAATCATTGTTGAACACAGTGTATTAATGTTTTAAGATTATTGTCTTGACAGTATTGTATCATAACACTGTTTATTTTTGTAAGTATTGTCTAGTAAACATCTCTCTGCATTAAAAACATTTTCCTTTTTATAATATTTTACTAATTAAACTAATTTTGTAGCATATTCTGAAGCCTTTTGTTTAACTATATGGTAGACCGAAGTACTAACAAATTTGCATCTCTCGTTGCTCAAAACCACTATGATAATGCTTCGTCTGTTTTCTTAAACTGTTTTATCCCTGTTGAAGTATTACTCACTCTTGCAATCTCAACTGAAAAGACTTTGTTTTTCAATATGGTTGATAATATGTTCTGAATTTTTCAACAATTTTCTTTTTTAAACCATTTTTAAAATCTCTTATTAATATAAACTTGTTATTTAGTGTTATAGCTTTTAATTGTGGTTTCGTAACTCTGTTTAATTATATAATGTGCAAAGTAAGCACGCAAAATATGTTGAATTATGGTAATAAAGTTTTACCATTCGAATGAATCACGAAACTGCGTGAATACCTAACTCAAATATTAGCAAGTTTCCATATATACTGAAGCCAAAGAATTTTGGGGTTCCCTACATGTGAAAAGTTATTTATCACATGAAATTCGACTTAGAGGAGGTTGGTATCAGTGATAAACTTTGGGATATAGATAACATCTAAAAGAGTTCGACTTATAGAAGTTGCATTACATGTAAATCATAAGTAAATGCTCTTGCAACTAAATGTATTTCGACCTAAAGAAACTTATGGAATTTCGACTGTGTTAGTTGAAATTATAATTATTTTAATTTAAATTTCTATTCTATATCTAAGTCGTTTTTTCCATTTCGGACTGTTATTATTCTCTTTTTTTTGTTACATGTGCACGTGTTTTATTGCTTATAGGGCAAATAAGAAAAATTTAAAGCTTCATTAAAGCTTTAAATACATTTATATAAAGAAATTCTTCTGCTATTCCACATACACCCCCTGACACTTGATTAAAGGCAGTATCTATAACTTTGTTAAAAGAATACTTTTTTTAATTTTTGTGTTTTATGCCGGTAATCTACTGCTATTTTAGCCAAGTATTCCAAATAAGCGTAAAAAAAATAAAATTTAACCTAACTAATAAATGTTACTTTGAAAACTGGTACGACGTTTGATTAAACGCAACAAAATAAAACAACAAAAGTTGTAGGCAAAAAACTTCATTTAATAATGGGTATGGCTACAGTTCTTACTTATTACCTCTTAACATTCTGTTTGGCAATGAATTAAACAAATTTTGAATGTACTCCAGCGGAAGTTGTTTCCATGCTTCCCAAATGATCAGTTTCAACTGTTCTTTATTTGTAAATTGCTTCCCACCAATATAAATCTTTCGGAATAACCATCCCCATACATTTTCTATTATATTGAGGTCCGAAGACAACGATGGCCATGGTAATAAAGTTATTTCACTTTGTCCTAACCATTGTTTCATTACCCGAGCATTATGCGCAGGAGCATTATCTTTTTATTCTTTTACGTTTTCGATTATTTCTAGGTATTTCTGGGCATTTAGAGATCCCTCGATGAAAATCATTTCAACTGCCCTAGATTATAAAATTGCACACCACGCCATAACACCTCCGGCGCCTTGAGATCTCCACGATATCACCTTGGGTTCTTTAAGTCGTGTCAAGACTAAATTGCTTCTCATCCGCGAAAACGACCTTCTTCCAGTCTTCACTCCGTTGAATGTGTTGTCTTGCGAAATTTAATCGGCCTTCTCTGTGTCGGACAGTTAAGACCGTTTTTTTTTCAGTTTCAACCGATGAATGTGTAAAGATTGTTTCAAACCGCTTTGTACTGCCCTTACGGATGCAGAAGTTCCGGCAGCATCCTGAATTTAACGTGCTGTCGCCGCTGAATTCGATGCTATTCGAATAATTTTCCTTCTCTCCCGTTCGGTAGTTGCTTTTACTGTTCGTCCCTTACGTTTTTGTCCGTAGTTATTCTTGTTGCGGAGATAATTATGGATTGCGTAATCACTCCGCTTTAATTGCCTAGCGATTTCTCTTGCGGAATAATTTTCGTTATTTGAAGCATCGACTTGCGCTTTTTCTGCTTCCGTGAGCGTTTTCCGGGCCCCATAACGATACATTTATTAGAAATTATTCGTATACACTAATTTTGTTGCCAATTTAACCAAATTGTCACTGAAAAATGTTTGCTTCTGTCGGTTAAACACAAATAATTGCTTGCGTTTAATCAAGTGTCGCGGAGTGTATATAAGCAAAGTGGGGACTATATTGCACAATAAAAAATTGATCTCTAGAAATCTCATTCCATCTACATATCCTCATTCTGCGGTATATGCATAATCATAACACACTTTATGGTCACCTTCTCTAAAATACTACAGCTACTCATTCGATTTTTTGCTTGTTTATGGTTAATTCAAACAATTTCTGCAAGTTTATTCGATTGGGTCAAGACTACTCTATATGTTAGGAACAATACTTAATGTCGTGATATCAAATTGAGAGTGTCTATGCTGCTATAGAACCAAATATGCTCAGAATTCTAACAACGTGTTTGAAATAAAACTAATGTGACCTACTTTGATATATGAAATCAATTGTAGATTTAGATTAATATTAGGCAACATAGTATAAAATAAAAAAATATGTATTGAAATAAACAAACACAAAGGAATTACCTAAAACAGATCTTCTAAATTTTGCCATGTTGCTGGGTATAACAAACCCTCAGATTTTGTTAATATCACCTTCGCATTAGTAAAGATCTATGTTCACAAAATATCTCCTCTGCTATTTCACGGATACCGCTTTCCTTAACTTTATATTCCCTTATTTCGATTTGTATGGTTTAGTAATTTTGCTTTGTAACTTAGTAGAATACATATTCAAGTGTTTAATTAATTTTCTGATCGATTTACGTATTTATATGACTTGTCCATCTTTCCCCAAAGTAGTTTCCAATGTTTGTCCTCCAATACTACCCATTTACCCTTCCACTACATAAACTTTCTGTTCTCGCATACTTTTATGCGAATACATACAATAATACATTTTGAAGATGTCTTCTATCAAAAAACATTGTGTACGTTTAATATCTCCTTTAATAACGTGTTCTGCAGTATAAGGAACCTTTGTGTGTACCATTTACACTTTACCTTACATTGGGTAAGGTACTTTGGTAAACAATTACAAAATGTGAATTATTTAAAATTAACAATGTCCATAGCAATTGAAGCAATAACGCTGATGTCGCATTATACCTGTTAGTTTTACTTTACTTTGATTGATAAATCTTACATATTGGTTTTTGTATTATCTAACAGTAATTTGCATTTTAAAGACCATTTTTCGACATCTTTACATATGTGTTTTTTTCTTCATTTAAATTCAATATGTACATAATAGCAATCACAATGCTATAGTAAAATTCACAGAATATTTCTAATACGTACATTCTCTTAATTTACAACATTTTCTTTTCTTGTAACATATTTCTTTACGTTTTTCAGCTGAGATAGATAAGTGTATCTCATCGCATGATTTAACATGTTGAATTTTAATAGAACCAGATTAACAAATCTGATTGGCAAGATAATACTTTACAAAAAAATCGAATCAGTGGAGAGGACAAAATTCTACTTGTGTAGACACCTAATGCTTGATTCTATTACGAAATCGCACAGGAGATATATACGTATATATAAACATCTTTGACAGAGAACATTTTCAAGGTGTTTGATTGTACATTCTTTTCAGTCAATTGCAATTGTTAACAGAGTAGATGTTTTCTGTCATCTACACTGAAAAAAAATCGACGCTAGATTTTCTGCTGTAAATAGTATATGTAAAACCTAAATAGTAAATATAAGGACCACTTAGAAAGAGCACATATTAGTACTAATATGCTGATTCTCAGTTTATAAATGCAGCTATATTTGTAGCAGTAAAAAATAGAAATATTAAGTATGAGTACAAGGATTACTCAGTTGGAACACATTCAGATGCTAGAAAGCACTCTTTATTCAATACATTTTAAATAAACCACTATTAACACTAAACCATCCGCCCTTCTGCTGTAGTAATTCACAGAAAACAACGTGCAGATTCTATGCCGGTAAAATGTCCGCTCAGCAAACTGTATCTGTTCACTTTAGGTTACAAATTTTCAAATTCAATCCAAACGTATTCCTATTGAACAATCCCTGCACGTGCGTACATATATGCATATATTTATATAAGGAGGGATTAAATTAAAATGCTTTTAGGAGAAGAGGTAGCTATTGTCAATATCGCACTTTAGTTACCACAACGCGAATAATATGTAATAGATAAGTTACATTAACAACAACAAATGATGTTTAATGATATTTGAAAGGAATTGGCATATACAATAGGACATCGATTGCAACCATCCACAGATGGCAAAATTTAGAAGTTGTTTCAGTAAACTGAAATTTTGACAGTCTAGTGCTATTTTTGCAACATTGAAACCTGTTTGTAATATATACTGAATACCAAAACCGCAATTAATTTGAAAGAAAATGGCGGAATTATGATAAGAAGAATTATAGTAGCTACAGAAAATAGACGTATTATTAATATTTTTTCTGTATATTTTGAAGATGAATCTATGATTATTTCATATCATCGACTTACTTCGGATGACACGGACGGTAAGCATCAATGTAATTTGCTAAAATATAATATAACGCCTTATTATTATAATATTGTTTTCTTCCCTTAAGCTACTCGAAAAGTAAAAGTAGATTTACTGCCTCCAACGAGCTTATAATAGTGGGACGGACATGTTCATCACACTGCCAAAGTGAATTGCCAGTGGGGAATGACGTTTTATTTTCATATTTTGGCTTTTGTACTTATTTTTACGAAACATGTTAATTTCATCTAATGCTAAGGTATTAATCCGCATGATTTTTTTTGGCTTTTTTTTCTAATACGATATTCTATAAAATCAAGATATCTAAATCGTTTTCCTTTCCAACTGTTGACTGTGTGAGGATTACTCACGTGACCTGCATGTAGGCTAAATAGCTGTACTAACTCGGCTTATTTGCGATTGTAGAAATAAGGATTGTCTGTCCAGAAAAGCCGTACTCTCAGCTATCTACAAATTCTCAAAGCTCAGGTATGCTAAAACTTTATTTTCCTTTAAAATTTCTTTTCTTTATGTACTTTTTGTGTTAGACTGTACCTGTATATTTAGATTGTAATATTATATAGAATATATTTATAGCTATTACTAAGTACTGTATTACTTTCCGATATGAATTATAATTCGATTGTTGAATTTCTTTTATAGAGTAATCGTTTCATTTATTAGTTCACATGTTATTTGCTTTCTTCAATGTAACGTATGATGTTACCGTGTAAGTAGCAACTACTAAACTAATAAGTGAAACCATAAAGTTCCTACCCTTTATAAAAGTCCGCATAGAACAGTATTGAATTAGAATCTATTGGTAGATGTTTCGCCATTTTTCTTTAGGCATTTTCTTAATTTTCATTCTTCACTACTCTACTGCAAACACCTAGAATTTGTTGTACATACATACGTATCTGTATTAATTATGTCGTAATAATATATGTCTGCATGATCGTGTTTACTCGTACTCTAGTAAATAATACCTATTGACTCATAAACCAGTGGTACTTGGTGTGTCCTTGTAGTGCAGTCTTCTAGTTGTTGGTCGTTATCACTGGTGTTTGAAATTATTGTTGCAACTTGTATTATTCATTGTTATTACGATTTAACAGCTCGTCGACAAGAGATTATCAAGATGACTGAACAATTGATAGAGGCTATCAATACGGGTGATTTTGAGGCGTACACGTAAGTATTACGAAGTTATTTGATAGGTACAACGTGTAATAAATAACGAAATATTACAGCAAAATATGTGATCCACATCTAACAGCGTTTGAACCAGAAGCGATGGGCAACCTTGTAGAAGGGATGGATTTCCACAAGTTCTATTTCGATAACGGTATCTGAATTACTTGATATATAAACTTTTGTCTCAAATTTTACCTCTTTTTTGTAGTATTGGGCAAAAATTGCAAAGCAGTTAATACTACAATTTTGAATCCTCATGTCCACTTATTAGGTGAAGATGCAGCTTGCATTGCTTATGTAAGGTTAACGCAGTATATGGATAAGTAAGTATTTATTGTAATTATTTCACACGAATAGATGTTGCGTTAATGAGTATATTAGTTATACATGATAACCCACCGGAAATGAAACTGGATTATGACAAATACAAATTAAATTTGTTTTCAACCGACGGTCAAGTTAAAAACTGAAATTTATAACAAGTATATGATGTTTTGTCACAAATTCAGATATCGCTCACTGTTTAGATTTCCATTCATAAAGAGGAAGGTCCCATTTTATCGCCATCGAAGGTCCCTGGCCAAACATTGAATTGTGGAGATAGTTGAGATTGAATCTCTCCACTATTAGGACCGATTCGTTCAATAAAGATGTTATAAAAGTCAATGCGTCTGTTAGAATCACATTCGTTGATTTTTTGAAGTAATATACAAATTTTGGAATACTTACTGTGGGGTTTTCATAATTATTGACTACATGTTTTCCAACGTAGTCTAACGCTGCACAGCAACAGCTTCCTCATTGCCAATGCTTGAACTACAATATTTTTTGTTGTTAATAGAACCGATACCAATCAATTTGTTAAGTAATTCCGATACATGTTTATGTTTTACTTTTCTTCCTGAATAGTTATTACTGAATATATGAGCATAATTGATGTTTTGGTAGTACAAACTCACTATTTCACTTCGTTCTTGATGCGTATGAACTATTATTTCACCTAACAAACAAAAAATTATACAAAATAGAAAATAAACGGAGTAATATTTTTTTGATAAAATCAATTGTTAATATGAAATAAAATTGACATTTGATTAATTAATATCTTCAAATATCTCCACGTTGTCTTGTAGTACTATTGAGATTACAGTACAAATTTTAGAAATGCTTGTAAAAGAAAAAACAAACAAAAAGAACATTTTCCTATTAACTTCTTATAAAGAAAATCACTTGTAAGTTTACGAAATATAAAACGATAGGGTAGCGAATTGGGAGGACGATCATTTGATGCGTTACTTGGGCGCTCTAATTTGGCATTTATAAGTGGGGATTTTAGGGGGTGGAAAGAAATTACCAAGACAAGACTAATCTTCATGTCATCAAAAAAAAAAAAACAAAAACTGACTTTCAGCATTCTTTTGAGAATATAACACTGACAATATTATAGAGGTTGGGTCATTTTAGCCTTGGAAATGCAAAATGTATATGCTAAGAAACCTTAATTATATCAGCAATCTATCGATATATGATTCAAAATGACAACTACTATTCTAAAACTTGAGCAAAATAGAAAAAGAAACATGAATAATATAAGATTCACTTTGTATTTTATTTATAGACATGGTCAAGCACACACCCATCAATCGGAAGAAAGCCGTGTTTGGCATAAGCGTGACAACAAATGGCAGAATGTGCATTTCCATCGCAGTGGCGGCTCTGGGGGAGCAGCTTTTGGTTTCAGTTCACATAAATAGGGACACTGTTGTCCGGAGCCAAGCAACAAATAGAAATCAAGCTGCGCACTTAGAAAAGCGCCCGTGGATTATATTATATTATACACTACTTGGAACTGAAATCACTATGAATTTCTATTTGTGGTGATGTGTGAATCTCATTTTTGAATTATCTCTCATTTACCGTATAAATTTTAATTACAGTAAATTGCGTATACTTGTCCTATTTTTGCTTTAAATATGTCGGATTAGTATTTACTCCTTTTCTTTGGAACTCACTGTACCACCTGCGTGTTGCAAACTGAATGTACCGACCTTTTAATTTAGAAATATTGCTTAAGATTCAGTCAACCAATCGATCACCAAGGTTGTAAATGGTACACATATAACATCTCTCTGTAAGATATGTCACCAATTGCATTCCTATGTGAAAAATTGTAAGACCTTATAGCATTAATTTTCGTGTTGATAGGCAATGTAACGATGTTACGTAATTTTACAAGAAAGAGGAAAAGAATGTCATTAGTTATCTATGTACTTAATTTACTAAATCTTAAGTATTCGCACCAAGAGAAATGTATCAGAATTTCAATTACAAATAATAAATTATTATTCATTATTTTCATTCGGTAAAGTAGTCACGGTTGAGTGCCAAACGTTGAAAGCTCGAAGAAAATTGACTAATGAAAACCATCTACGCACTACGTTGTTGGTGGGGGATAATTATATATGAACTGATTTCTGAAAAAAAACATAAAGGACAACTTCTCACAGGGTACAAAAACTGAAGTTTGAATGTATCTATTATTTCTCTTTCTGTTATAAAGGAAAACTTCATACATTTACTGATATAAAAGAGCCCATCATCAATAAGCAAAAAAATTGAAATTTTGATATTCTAAATATTTGCATGAAAATTCAGTATGTATTAATTACTTACTAATATTTTCATTAAAAGAAATAAAATGCTAAAACAAAGTTTTCGCCGTATGGGAGATTAAAATTTCATGAAATTTAAACCATAGTTCAAATTCGTGGTGTCATTGACACTCTTTTGTATTTAAATACTTTTAACTGCCTTATATCTAATACGTACGGTTTTCGATAATGGAAGTTACGGTACGTTTTTCTTATTATTCTTATGCTTTATCTCATACCTTCTCTTTACAAAAATATGAATAAGCAGCAAATTTTCAAAGAATCTTATTGCTCTTATAGAGCCTGTCCGAACGCGAAAACAATTTTTCCAACACTGGACATTTTATTACCTTAAGATTTGCGCTACTTAAAAATGGAAGGAATGGTAATTGTTTGTAAGACAACTTTTTAAATAGATCGCACACACTCACACAACACATAATGCTTATTACTATTCGGAAAAATTTAATTAAGGGCTAGATTATATATTATTATATATATTCATATACCCCGCGGTAATTTTATGACACTTTATATGCAGACATAAAGAATATTTTTCGGAGAAGATAAACCAGTTTCAAATGTTTTTAAATATATGCTAAAGGTTATTTAATACAAATAAATAATAGAAATATAATATTTCTTGCTCTCTCTTGAGATATATCCATAAAATAAACATAAAAAAGTTGTGTAATCACCGATTACATGTTTTATTTTCACACAATTTTCTTACATTATTCAAGTTGTATTCTCGAGATTATTGATACCAATATCTTTTACCAGTAATTTACTATATTAATAAGTGAAAACAACATTAATTATGTATATCTCTTTTGATAGTCACCTTTTATTCCCATGTTAGAATATGTATTTAAAATGACGAATAAACATTAAAGCAAAAGCTATTCATAAATATTAGATCTATTTTTGCCTCAAAAATACTGAGCTGTTTTAAAATGCGTCAGCTATTGCTTACTAAAGTATTGATACTTGCTACCAATACTTTCTTTTACGGTATATATTATAATATTAATGTTAAATCTGTGAGTGGTAAGCTTTCTTATATTAATATTTTTTAATATTCAATAACTACGTTTTTAGATTATAATTTCCATTCACACAATCTTTAAGTATAACTGCTGTAGTACGAAACAAACAACAATTTTTTTACTAACGGGAAATCTATCTACTTAATTTAAAACGTATCTGTAGAAAATCAAATGTTTTAAGTTATCAAAATCTTATATTCTTATAATTTATGGGACTCGCTACAGTTTTTAGGTGACTACACGCGTAGAAGGTTTTTGAGAGATTTGTCCTATAGCAGACCATTTCCACTATTGCGATCTGCCTGCTAGCGAAATTTGAAAGTTTAGATACTTCAAAAATGTGATAGGTGGCAGTTTTAAATTATCTGTGCTTGGTTCTGCGATGTCCGTTCACATGAAGGATGCTTGAAAGATCTGTACCGCCACTGACCCATACCTTCGTCGATATCTTTACGCTAGTGACGTGTTGTGATACAGTTGCGTCACAATTTCTCGTACTTATACATCGGAAAAATAGAAGCGGGATTTATTGAGATATACGTATATAGAAATAAAATATGTTTGAATTGAAAGTGAAAGAGGCAGTACATACAAACATACAATGAATTATCAATTTTTTCGAGAAAATTTTAATAATATCACAATAAAAGCTGTAAAAGTGAAACTTCGCGATGTGGATAAGATCGGTAGCACTGATGTAATAGATCTAGTCAACGAGACTATCGTTTGAAAAGTCACCATCCCGTGAGATCGGTATGCTGAAACGATAGATCTGGATGATTGAACGGTTCGCCCAAAAATCCTTTACGTGTGTGGCCACCTATTCTTCGTTACCGTTTTGGTGAAGTTTCATTTGAAATAACGCTGTGTAATTAATAATTGTTTAAATCTACTTTTTCCATTAAAGGGACTTTTGATGATTTAAAGATTTTAAAACAAACGTTTATACTTCTACAATTTACAGTCCCATTAAGTACTTACAATCGAAGTTTGCATTATTCTTCCAAACACGATCACAAATATTTAAATTAACTAAATATGAATATCGATTACAGATTATACACTGCGGAACAGCGCATCTTTTCTCTTATCATTGTTTAAGAAATAGTTTTATTCTATGCTTTTCATTAATATTAATACTTTCCAGCTGAGATCAACGATGCAGAATAAACACGATTAGGAAATACCTGGGTAAATTAATGGCAAGAGATATTAAATGATAAAATAAATTCAAAGATTTGATCGCTTTTTAATGTATTTGCTAAAAAATTATCGAATTTAATATAAAACTACCCGATTCGTGTTAGGATATAGTTCTCCTTTTTAGCCAATTTGTAGTTTATATAATAATAAATAATAATTAAGAAAGAAAAAATGTAGTTATTCTTAAAAAAAAAACAAAACAAAATGGATGAAGTCGTTCTGTGAATTGACTTTTTATATAATATATATAATTATTATATTGCTAAATGTTTTTTGGCCTAAACACCTATTGTATTTGTTATATTGAGTTTATGGACTGGCATATTTCTTTCTTCGTATAACATGTAATTTACAATATTTTGTACTTTGATATGTACTGAAACCGAAGAAAAATACCTATTCATGGGTCCTTTTTATTATGAACAATAAATGTTCAAAACGTTATTATTTTTGGGTACTTAATTATTCAATTAAGATATATTACAAACAATTGGAAGCAATAAAATATACAAGAAACGCAGAGTATACCTGATATGCAATATTTTTCATTTCTTTAATTTATTATCCATTTCTTTCATGGTTTAATAACTTCATTCAAAATTAACAAACCATTTTTTTGTTTGACTAACTCCGTGTGTGCCAAGGTAAGAAAAAGGTAATCGAACTTCATGTATATTTTCAAAAACAAAACTGAAGCAGATATTGTTTGGTCAAACTCTACTGGCAATTATATATATACAATGTCACGAACTTCTTTTTGGAATTGGATTTTTTCAATTATTTACAACGTTGTTTTAACGTATATGTTTTAAAATAAAAGAATGCAAGGGAGAATCATATTTACGTCAGTCCATAAGATTAATACTTTAATATATGTGTATATTTATCAAAAGAATATTGTATTAGGGTCTTGAGTCCGTTGTAATTTATATCAGCAAAATGTTCTTTTAAGTGAAAGAAATTAGTGAAACAAAATGATTTGAAAATGTAGCAAACAATTCTGTAACCATTCTTTTTGCATCAAACGTATTGTTATGTAAATGTATAATACTCCCTCTATCTTTCCTGTTCGTACACACGTTTGTGTTATACATAACGTATATTATGTAAAATTGGCATTGTATTTGAAATAAGCAATGACAGAAATATAGTAGATATAATTCAATGTGTAGGATGTTTAATTGAGATATTATATGTACGAAATATATAAATGTGTTTTGTATATACTTTGAAACTGTAAAAAAAACATGGAAATAAACAAACAGTTGCAGTTAGTGCCAATCTGAAAATTAAAACAAGGAAGAAATATTTTTGTCATTGTGGCAGTTCCTTCTTTTATTCTTGAATAGCTTGTTGGATTTTATTAAAATATTTTGCCTTCTATGTGCAATATCTATATTGTTTTGGAGCTGTAAATATTTCGTTTTTTATATTCGTCAATTTTTACTATTCTACCATCGAGTCAGTTTTTATGTAGTAAATCAAACGCAGCATTCATTTGTTATTTGATGCTGGCACACTTTAGTGTACAACTTAGTGTTTAAGAGTCAAGTGCCATTTTCAGAAATAAAAACCATTTTGTTCTTGTATTACATATTTTATTTTTTGTTACATTTATTCAAGTTAAAGTATTTCATTCTATTTTATTTGTTATACCCTATAGTTGGACCGTTTACGAACATATTGTATGTCTATATGTTTGAATGATTCAAATATCTATTATTTGCTTGTACCATGTACATATATGTTTTCCCAGTTCAATCAAGTGTTTGAGTAAGCCACTTTTATGGAAATTAAACTCAAAGGAAATACACTTTCTGTGTTTTATTTAAATTGAACATCGTTTCCTTGCAATAAAATTCATGTTATTAGTTATTCAATTATATTCAATTTATTAGTTATTTCAGTAATCGAAATATACAATATTGTGAATTCCAAATTTGTTTATTATATAGTTCTAAATCGTAATATTAGCAAAGGATTGTGTAAGTTATGAATCCTCTATAGCAACTATTGCAGCAACATTCCTACTATGTTTCTTTATAATTTGTACATTTGCTTGAACATACTGTTCGATTAATGTACGAGCCTGTTTTTTTCAACTTGCCATAGCTCATAAAACAAGACAAGTGTAAATTAGAAAATGAATTTATTAGCAAAAGTTATGTATAAACATGGTTATTTTTCTACATAATCACCCTGAAGATTGATGCATTTGTTATATCTATGGACGAGCCTTCCAGTCCCCTCTCGCATAGAATGTTGCCGCCAGTGAGTTGAGATGGTCCGTGACGCTGTTTTGAAGTTCCTCTGTACTCTGGAAGCTCTGCCCTTCCAGCCACTTTTCCAGTTCAGGAAAGAGATGAAACTCGGTTGGGACTAAGTCACCATACGCCGATCGTTCTAAAACTTCCCATCATAATTGTTCAAGTTAGGTTACAGCAGCAGTGTGAGCATTGGCTCGGCCTTCTTTAAACTTCCTACACCATTCAGGCATAAAGCCATCTGCCATAATGTTTTGGCCGTATATTCGGCTCATTCTTCGATGAATATCTATTGCAGGATTTCCTTCTGCTTGAAAGAATCGACTACATAACTACCACTTCACGGGAGAATCAATTGTAGTAGCCATGTTTAAGTGCCTGCAACGTTGTAAGTGGTAGATATTATAGTGGGGGAGATGCGCAGTCACCTTCTGTGACTGTTTACAGGCACGAACGAAGGTTGATAAAAAAACAGTCCTCGTAGTCATAACCACAAAAGGATATTTGACTATAATAATTGTTAGAATAAAAGCATCTTGTAGTAATTGTATGTTTATTAAATATAAGAAGGGTTAAAAAATGAGATGTATAGAAGAGATAATAATGCCAATAAGAAACTCCTTTCTTATATATGGGAGTTTGTGCAAATTTTATAAGCGGAATAAACGATTTAAGCTTTTATTACATTTTCCAGGTAAACTTTCTTCCAAGGCTGCAATTGAGAACGAAGCGCCAACAGCAAATTTTAATTTAATTTTAATTATATTATGCAGTTCCAGAATGACAATTGATCGTACATAATAAGAGAAATATTTCATAGAAGAAGGTAAAATATGAAGATTAAATAGAGAGCACAAAAAATGAACTACTACATAAATGAAATGAATACGTAGGCTTCCACGGCCAGAGTTAGTAATAAACAAACTACTTCCGGAATTGGACCGTGTCATGATGAGATATATATAAAAAAAAATAAGAGTAAGAGGAGAAAGAGAAATAAGAATAAAAAGGAGATAAAAAGAAAAAGAAAAATGATAACGTAGGAGGCTTCTTCAGGAGAATAGGGGAAACCAAAGTGGCACGGTAACTCGACGTGTAAACCACGCTAGAGGCGAAACCACTTTGGCAGACGGCATACGGTGACTCGGCGAGTTGACCGCGCTAGAGGCCAGAACCTTCTGTTTAGAGTGACTTCCTCTCCGTAGAGGTAGTTGAAATGAACACGTAGCCTTCCATGACCAGAGTTAGTAATAAACTCAATATCTCATCATGACACGGTCCAATTCCGGAAGTAGTTCATTTATTAGTACATAAATTTCTGCACCTGCAAAATATAACGAGTAAACGTAACACCTGGGCTGAAAAGTCCCGGGCCTAACAAAGAAAACACGTTTTTTTGGTTCAAAATCAGCTTTATTCATCAACGTAATCTCCATCAAGAGCAACGCAATCATTTCAGTGCCGCTCTAACATTTCAATACCACTTTTGTAGAACGATTTGTCTTTTGCTTCAAAATAGGTCTCAGTTTCAGCGATAACCTCTTCATTCGTGCGAAATTTCTTACCGGTGAGCATTTTTTTGAGGTTTGTGAACAGCCAGTAGTCGCTGGGAGCCAAATCTGGCGAATACGGTGGATGTAGGAGCAATTCGAAGTTCAATTCATGTAGTTTTGCCATTGTTTTGATTAACTTGTGACACGGTGCGTTGTCTTGATGAAACAAAATTTTTTTCTCTGCCATATGCGGTCGTTTCTTGGCAATTTCGACCTTCAAACGCTCCAATAACGCTATATAATATTCACTGTTGATGGTATTTCCTTTCTCAAGATAGTCGATGAATATTATACCACGCACATCCCAAAATACCGAGGCCATAACCTTTCCAGCCGATTGTTGCGCTTTCGGGCGCTTTGGACGAGGTTCACCAGTTCCTGTCCACTCAGATGACGATCGTTTTGATTCCGGAGTGAAGTGATGGATCCATGTTTCATCCATTGTCACATATCGACGCAAAAATTCCGGTTTGTTACGTTTAAACATGGCCAAACACTGCTCAGAATCATCAACACGTTCTTGTTTTTGGTCAACAGTGAGCAAACGCGGCACTCACTTTGAACAGAGCTTTCTCATAGTCAAATGCTCATGCAATATAAAGCCAATACGTTCTTTTGATATCTTTACGATATCAGCTAACTCAAGTAACTTCACTTTTCGATCATTCAAAACGATTTTGTGGATTTTTTGATGTTTTCTGGTATTACCGCCTCATTTGGACGTCCACTGCGTTCTGCATCATCGGTGTCTCTACGACCACGTTTGAAGTCAGCAAACGAACGTTTTATTGTTGTTTCTGATGGAGCGGTGTCCTCATAAAACTTTTCAAGCCATTGCTTCGCTTGAACGGTATTTCTTCCTATCAAGAAGCAGTGTAAAATTAAAGCACGGAATTGTTTTTCATCCATTGTTTTGAAAATAACAAAAGTAGCGTGACTCTTAGCACAATAACTCACAAACTAATGAATAGAAATCATGAAATTTTAACAGCTGTCTTTTGAAGGTTAGTACTAACTGAGAAAAAGGTGACTGTAATAAAACTAGCGTCATCTATGTGTTAGGCCCGGGACTTTTCAGCCCATGTGTTAGTTGTGTATATATCTGATGACTCAATAAAAGCACGCTGTTGAAACCCTTCCAATTGTGATTCCTTGATTCTGTTGGTGGAGAGATCTTATCTGAATCTATTTCCAACCATCCTATAATAATACTTAAAATAGCTTGCATTCCATTGAGGATGAAGAACGTCTTCATTTTGTTATTATGTAACGAATGAAATAAAGTTAGTGGATAAGAAAAGAATACGATGCCCTTATTTTTTATACAGATGTCACGAAATTTTCACTAACGCCACAGGTAGCTGTCTTGGCAATTGACACAATATCTGTTAACGGCGCACTTTTTAAAACACATTTCTTGGATAATTATTTTGAACCAAAAAACTGAAACGAAAACAGGTCAAGACATGATTTACAGTACATTCTGATACTTGTTTTTGGTATTTTTTTTAACTTCTAATAATTAATAATATTAATAATATTAATTAATATTCTTAAAAGTTGATTTACTTTATAAAATATTGCAAATATAAAAAGGGAAAATATTGAAATTTAATTTTAAAACAAAAAAGGAGCGTTTCGTAACAAAACCGAAAAGAAGTAGTAAGTAACTTTAACCAATAAAGCAAACATAAATGCTCGCTTAAAAACATGTACATACATATATAGCCTGTTCTATTAAAAATCCAACCAATGAATATGCCACAAGGACCGTGGGATCGTGCAATAGACACAAGTAAGTTATCTTGATATACTCCACCCCACACAAGTTAATTGTCTATTGAAAGCACAGTGTTTCCAGATTGCCTGAAATTACAGCGAATTATTCTGTATCGGAGTTATAACATTACATATCTTATAGAATTTAGATGTATCTTGCTGCTGTTGCTATATAACTCCCTATATGTTACTACTCTCATAGAGTGTCTTGGTATATGTATATTAAAAGTCATAATTGTTTACCTATCAAAATAAAATAGCTATATAACCTTAACGTTGAATGTATACTTATATTTAACAGCCATCATGACATAAAATGTAAAACTTAAGTAAATTTATTTTCCGAAAATTTGCCAACGTAAATGACCCACAACTGAAAAGCAATACAGCCAGCACAACCAAAATATGTTATCCGTTCGCTGTCGATTATAACGCAAATATATTAACAACTTTTCATTGTTATATTATATAAAGAAATATATAAAATCCATCGAATAATTTAAGGGTTTTATTATTGTAATTCTATAGTTCTAATGGAAACACCTAAGGTCGAAGAAACGCTGATAGGCGACAAAACATTTACAGACCGCGAAATGGCGAATTCTCGCATCCTAGTAAAAGTACTTATTTATTTATTTTCACAATATTAAACATTTATTGCCAGATTTACCCAAAAAAGTGAAAATAAAACGGTGGAACAATTTTAGATCACTCCAGCTGGAAGACAGAAATAAATACATACAAATACAATGAAGTAATTGTAATGAAAAAATCTTAGGATATAATTCTAAATGTTTAGTTCTTTCCAAAATATTTCTCTTTTTATTAACCCTTATGTAACGATTTTGAGGGCTTTCTTGGGTAGATTTTGCATCGATGGTCTCCAAAAAACGTACTGGTCTTTTAGTAATGGCAGCCCTCATCTAAGCCTCCGAATTTGAAGTAAGAAGATCCAAAAACCAAAGATGCCCTCCGACGTTTAGAGAGAAATTGCAGTTTAAATAGCAACTTTATTTCTTCTACGAGATGATTTATTTAATTTTAAATTGGAAGAAAATGTAGAAAATTAATTTTGACGATGTTCTTTACCATGTTCCAATCGTTTCCAAGGCGTCAGCATATGTACAACACGTACTAGATTTATACATACCCTTGTTAGGCAACATTGGATACAAACTTGATGACTTCAAGCAATGTTAATGTTAATGTTCTAATCGTACCATCTTCTTCACAATTATGAGGATTTAGATGTTTCCAGATAAAGAATGGGTTGTGTGCTGTATTATAATAAATAAGCAGTATACTTTTGTGATTTATAGTATGAATTTATTGGTACTTTGTACACAGCATTATAACAACATTCTTACATTGTATTGATCTCGATCTGAAGTCAGTTACAAAAGCAATAAGAAACGCTTGCATTCTTTTCCCAATAGAAAAAATGCGCGTAATTCAAAAATTTATAATCATATGTGAATTGTACACAACATGTAAATTAAATTGTTTTATAACGTGCGAGCTTAGCATTAGTTGCTAGTTTAGCGTTTTAATGTTTTTTTAAGACTTTACAGAAAAAAATTCGATAAAATGATATATTGCAACATCGATAGTGTAGTCAAAACATGTCCACCTTGCCAAATTGTTAATAAACTTGAAAAAGAAACAGCCGACAATTTCAATTCACTTTATTTGAATCTAGGCCAATTGCCCAGTTTTAGGAAGTAGTTTACTTTTCACAATGAACTTGTGCAGCAACGAGCAATGGTCTATAAGCGCGTCTGAAATATCTAATACAGATCAGTAGATAGGTCTATCTTTTCCAGCAAAATCGATTTGGATATACAGAAAATTATTGCCTTTTGAGTTAAACATTGCTGCAACTATAAGTAACCATGATTCAAGCATCATATGGTAATAAAACACATCGAAAAAATGCCTTGAAAACAATACCCAACATAATAATGCTGCTAAATACCAATACCATGAGTAGCTGTATTTATGCATACGGCATAGTTAAAAGAAATTACACAGTTTATTTTTAGATGTTATTTACTTTTCTAATATTACAACTAGTCCACATACCGTTATCTGGGCACTGCCCCTTTAAAAATACTAAGTGTAAAATAAATAAATATAGGTGACTTTCATTTTGATGGCGTGTTCTGTTGCTGTAATATACTGATATAAATTATATTCTCGTGCGTACTTAATTCTGTTCCATTTGCGCAAGTACTTAAAGCTGTTTATTCAAATAATTACCGCCTGCTTATAAATTATATTGGCTGGATTTAGTTCGCATAATAATAATGCCTTGTATAAATACCGCTTGGGTAACAATGGAAAAAATACTCTAATTCGTTGGCTGTTATTCGTCAAGTCATGTAAATTTAATAACCTTTATATGACACAATACATCAGAACGCTTTCCACGAACCAATAAAAACCATAATCATGATTTTTTAATGTTTTCACTTATTTTACCATAACAAAGTATCTCAAAACATATTTAAAACATTGCAAATGCTAAAATAAGAACTTATACTCTAAATATATATAGGTTAGCCCAGATAATATCCTCACCATTGGAATCCCGTAAACGATAAGAGATGGTTAAATGAGATCAAGTGTGTCCCGTGTTAAGGCCTGTTTTTCTAAACAAATAAATAAAAACAATTTCAAATTATAATGATATACTTTTACCTAGAATTAGAAAGTGGTATTGGAACATGTAGATTTTACACGTTTCAAGATTTTTATACACTTTCTTGTTTTTCATAAGAATAGGTTTTGTCTGTATCAGAAGAGCATAATTTGGAGATCCAATAATGTATAATGTACTGGATTTACTTATAACAGTAACGTAGTTTTAATCAGATGCATCTGTCAAATTTTTCTTGCAGGTAAATTACATGCTTTAAACGTCCCCGCCGATTCTCGAGAAAGTAATCGACCGCCAACTTAAACATTTCGTGCTTTAGAAATGCTCTTCTTGTTCACCTGTCTGAGTTTCGTTCTCTTTATGATTGTGTTATCGCTCTGTTGAATGACATGGATGACATTCTTGGATAAGGATAAAGTCACAATACGTGTGTTGCTGGAATTTAGCAGAGCGTTTGACACAAACAATCATAGCCTACTACTTTCTATTTTACGTTGCACTAGGTGACTCAGCTGTTATATTCATTAAAAACTACATATTTGGAAGAAAGCACACTTTCATTCTAAAATGGTAATAAATTTAGCTGTCGTGCTGTGGGTGCTGGTGTATCCTAAGGTTTTACTTTAGGCCTGGAATATGTATGCCTCATGGTTTTGCTACTGTGACCAAAAGAGAAAGAATAGAGATTCATTATAGATACACTTTTAAAATAGAAATAAAGTCCTGCTTCGATATTTTCTATATTTTAAGTATGTTTTGAAACATTGTACGTGCATATTCTTTGTTTCAATATATATTTCTAAATAGTGGAAATACACTAGGGTGACAGAAAAAAATAGACACCTACTAATATATATACATACAAAATATTTTAAAATTTTTAAATTAGACTAATATTTTGTCGATCCACCTTTACTTGCGTGAAGTGCTGCGAGTCGTCGTGGCATAGAATCTATTAAATGATTAATGGTGTCTTCTGGAATATTTAACCACTCTTCTATAACAGCTGCCACGAGTTCTTCCTTATTGCTGGGTTTTCGGGGTCGTTTCGCCATATTTGTCTGAATTATGTGCCAAACATTCTCTATCGGATTCATGTCTGGTGATTGGCCTGGCCATGGTAAAATCCGAATCACCTGTTCTTCTTTCCATGTGGTTGTTGTTCTTGCTTTGTGGCAGGGTGCTCCATCCTCCATAAAAGTGGCGTCTTTTTTAGACTTCTTCTTTAGGCGTTGTCGAATATCGGTAGTAGTCCTTCTGTTAATATTTGGATATATTTTGCCGTATTTATACTTCCGTCGCAGATTACTAATTGCGATCTTCCACCATACCATATCGCGCCCCACACCATGATGTTCACATCGCCGTATTTCACCGTCTGATGCGAAAATTTGTCGTCCAGTTGCTGTGACGAACGTATCCATACCCACGTACGAACCACTATCACTGAATTGGCAGTATTTGCTTTCGTCTGAAAAAATTACAGACCGCCAAAACTCTTCGGGCTTCGTTCGCATTTCGATTGCCCAAGCCATTCGGCGCCGTTTTTGAAACGCCGTAAGGAGAGGTTTTTTCTTTGCCACCCTTTTATACATCCCTACATTGTGGAGGTATCGCAGAACGGTGCGCTGACTTTTCTGTGAAGTTTCCGCAAGCTCAGCTGCACTTTTTCGCAGTTCTCTTAACACTTCGCGCACAAGCACCCTTTTACTTCTTTCAGATGGTCCGGCACGACCTGGTCTCGGCTCCGCTGTTATTTTTTTCTTGCGTTTAAATTGTGTAATCACACGGTTAACTGTGGAGACAACGGAATATTTAAAAATTTATTTATTTCACGTTGCGAAGCGCCGCGTTCACTCTGGGCAACGATGCGACCCCGGGTGAAGTCGCTAATATCACTCGAACCTTGTAAGCGAGACATAGTTGTGATGATACTAAACTATGACGAATTCCTCCCGATACATCTACCACTACCCTAATAACAAGAGAAAGTTCTTAATTCTGCTTAAGCTGTTTACATATTCATACCGCTTTACCTGGTGTCTATTTTATTCTGTCACCCTAGTGTATATGGTCGAAATTATAGTCATGTGACAATTATTGATTAATATTTGTATATTTATTATCTTGTACACTCTCTGTTTTTATAAATTGTATAACGGTTAATTTACTAAATAAGTAAACATAAAAACAAAGAAAAAGGTATTTAAAATGTACTTACATAAAACGTCTGTATTGTTCTCAAACTCGGCAGAGTCTTCGTCACTTTATAACTTCGAATGCATCCTTTGCAAATTCTTATATTTTGATTCCGTCTCGATTATATGATCAATTGCACTGCTCAATGCATTTATAGACATGCTGCTTGTCATAATTTGCACACGTCTTATTCATAATTATTCTTTACGTTCTTAGTTCTTCAGTCCTTATTTTTTAATTAAGCATATTTTTACAATGCATGTGTAGCTTTTTACTATTGTTTTGTCATGTAACTGATATTCAGTTGAACAATAAACTCTATTATTACTATTATTTTATTATTGTACCGTGACCTGTTTTTCTAGGTTTGTTTCCGTTTTAGGCTTTTCTATTTTAGTTATGTGTCATAATCAGTTGTTACTGTGAATGCGTAGTTTTTCAGATACTGTGAAACTTGTGTATTTTTTAAAGAATAGGTTAATATTTAAGGAGTGCATTATTTTTAAGAAGCATTTCAGCAAACACTACAGTTAAAATACGCAATTTTATTGATCATTTTTCCCTATATAGTCCGAAAGTTTTGCAAAAGATTCTTGGGACCGCTCTCACCAAATTTAAGATCTTATTGTGTTTTCTCGTGGCAATACCTAAAGAACTCAATTTGTAAACACCGATCTTCGAGAAGTATTGGTCGCTTAAGAAGTGTAATTGCATAAATGTCATCTATAACATTACGAAATACTTTGAGGGACAAGCTGTAAGTTGAAATGTAATGATTTTGCTTATATAATAAAGCAAAAGTATTTACTGTGCACCCATGCATATGAAATTTTAATTGAATTACTGTTAAGTAATAATTCAAACTTAATTCTTATTGTATAAGCTTTGTTTTTTTCTTTAGAGAGTAGTTTCTTGAGTTCTTAATTTCCTCAACTGTATGCTAGATATTTGATAACTTTTTTAATGAAACTTTTTCCTAATTTGAGTAAGGTTTCTTCGGTAAAATTTTTCATTCTTATAAAGAAAAGGATAAAATTTTATAAATAAAAAGATCACATGTCACTTTTGCTAATTCTACTTTTGATCTCTTCTTTAATCACATCAGTTCTCACAGTTGAATTTTTGGTAAGATGTTCCACAAAAGTGTATTTAAAGTATTTAAATAATTTTACATTAAACTAAAAATTATATATGTTAAAATTTTAGATTTTGACTACATTTTTTAGTTATTTTGATACATAATTGGAAAGAAAACGTGTTCTAATAAATTAAACACTTTTGAAAGACGCAGGTAGTTGTCGATTAAGATTTTGTAACATCCCTTGGATTTGCAAATCTTTAAAATGAATCTTTATTATTCACCGGCTTTTGTTGTGGTTACAAGCTAAGAAATTAAATCAATCTTTTAAATCCTTACAATTATCTTCGGTTCTTAATAATCTGATAAATTATGCAGCAACGAAATTTAGTATTTAAAAAATAAAGCGGTTGTAATTCCTCTTAAACTTTACTAAATATTAATGAACACAAAAACAAATCAAGTTTATATTATTCACCAATATTAAAAATTGTCAGTAGTACATTATTCTAAGATCTTATAACTACTTAAAAAGTACTAAACATTTGCATTGCAATGACAAACATGAATATATCACCCACATAAATAATAGTGTAAAATATTCAATAGATGGATGTCTGAATTGCGTACTGGTTGAAAACCTGATTAGTGTTTGTAACTCGCACAAGTCTTCCTGATTGCTTACATCATTTGATCATCAACAATATTGCACAGTAAAATAATTGTCGATGAAAGTTATTTCAACCTTCTACCACTCTTGTCGTTTTCAATATTTACATTGACTAAATTAAGTCTTAAAATTTAAGTATTATTTTTTTCTAGCTTTTCCTCACCGCGTAAATACATCTGTATCTCCTCTAACGTTTTGCCTTTGGTTTCTGGAACAGAGGTGATAATAAATACTAATCCAATAATACAGAACGCTGTGAATGCGAGAAATGGCACGTGCATACCGAAATCGTCTTTCATTATTTGAAAGAATTTCGAAACTGCTGTAACGATAACACCGAAGTAAATATCTGCTAAACATAGGGCGAAAGCTTTTACATTGGTAGGAAACAACTCTCCGAGTAATAATAATGGTATAGTTCCCATACCTAAATTAAAAATAACTACATAAACCAGAAGCGCTACAATTGGAATAGAGTGAAGTTCACTCATGTCAATATCTGTGTAAGTTTGCAAATAAATATAAATTCCTTCAGTAGCCAGAGCAAAGCCTGAACCAATTATTGAGAATATCAATAACGGTCTTCTGCCGGTCTTATCAACCAAAATAGAAGCTAAAATTGCAACAACCAATTGTATTGTAAAGTAAATTATAGCGGCTGTACTGGAGGACATATTGCTACCAGCGTCTCGAAATATAGTTTTCGCATAGAAAGTAATAACAGTGGTGCCACTGAACTGCTGTACAGCCCTTATTCCCATTATAATAAAAACCGCTTTTCTGTTGCTTTTTACGGTAAACAAGTCCCATATACTTCCAGTTGATTTAGCGTCTTCTCTCACTGCACAAGACAATCTAGTAAGTTCGACGTCTACATCATCTGTTCCTCTAAACATCCTTAAACAAATTTTAGCATCCTCGTCTCGGTTCTTCATTAGTAGGTAATAGGGGCTTTCTGGCATGAAGAAAAACGTTATGAAATGTATGACTGGCACTGTAGATGATAACAAAGCCGCTGATGTTATATCAAAGCACGACCCAATAATATTAATCAATAAAAATCCCAAAATTGTAGTCACTGGTATAGATGATCCCAATAACCCCCTAATTGAAGAATGCGCTATTTCACCTAAATATATAGGAAATGCAGTAAACGCAATTCCATCTGCAATTCCCGCTAAAAATCTGGCACCGTGTAATACACCGACACACTTTGAATATGCGACCAAAATCCACGCTATAAAATACAGCGGTGATGTAGTTAGCATACATATCCTTCTACCAATTCTATCTACAAAATATGCTGCTGAGCAACAACCAACGACAGCTCCTATGCAGGGCATAACAGCAAGCCATGATCCATCCGAATTAGACATGGGTATATGCGATTTTTCGTCTAGTAGTAATGGTAAAGAGGGAGATGGCCATCCAAAATGCATTCCTGTACACACAATCGTAATGGAACCTGCAAGAAAATAATAGATAATGTTTAATACTTTGTTAAAGATAAACGAATATTGTGAAAGTATTCATGTATTTCATTAAGTTCTTTGTATAACACACATTTAAAACAGAAAGGATGTTTTACATGCTGGATTCGACAATGGATATTAATAGTTTATCGTGTGATAGTCACCTTACTGAATGTACATGCGCATAATAAAGTTTTCCAATATGTTTAGTTTTTAAAAATTGCTATACTAATAATCTATATCTTCGCATCGCTTAACTATTTTCGCCAATTACAGACGGATCGACCGGTCATGAATTATTATTACGTATGCGTCTGTTATGTGTATTTAGATATTTGTTCTCAGCATTCGCCATGAAATGAAGGAATCCTCAGAAAACCTCAACCCCGAGAAACAACGGCCCCGGGGTTCCAACTCGAAACCCCAGCCCTGACAGCCAAATGCACAAGGTGGTGAGCCACCAGCCTCTAGGTTTGGATAAGCATTTTCCATTTTATATTTCAGAAGATGTGCAAAATGTCCGCGCTGATTTCATTACTTGTAGTACAATATGATCATACAGAACCGCAATCAAGAGAGTCATGTTTTTTTAAATTATTTCTTAAATTGGTTGCAACTATATGTGACCGTTAAATCCAAGATTGAAATTACTACATTTGTTAGTTTCAGGTAAGGTTGAGATTATCTATTTATAAAAGTTGACATTTTGACAGACATTTTGTTACCCGAGTTTTTGCTTTAACAACAATATGCAGCTTTTTTAATGTAAAAATTACATTAAGTTTTCCCAGCTTTCTCAACATGGCATAAACGTTTAATTGGTGGTACATCGAGGTTCCAGTAGCGGCGCCAATTCGTATTTTATCGAGTTTGCCATCCCGGTGTAACTCTGTCATATCAGGAACCATTTTTAATTTCATTGCGATTTTATTCTAATTTTTTAGTTTTTCCGACGACTCTATTTTGTTGCATGTGCTAAGTGGATTAAAATGGCGAGAATTTATTAAAAAAAAAATGACGGAATCCAGTAACTACCATAATTATTCTGAAAAATACAAAGAGATTGTGTAAGCTGTTAAAATAGTTTTTCGAGAAAACGAACGGCTGAATTATTCAAAATTCCACAGGCAACTATAGTAAATAAGTTTCTTTAAAGGCAAAGATGCAGTCAACCCACCGTTTTATCCGACAAAGTGTAGAAATTGCAGAAACTTCTGCTGAAGTGGCCAACCGAAGCTACTTTCCGCTGACTGTACGCATTGTAGTTAAAAAATTCCATGACAAGCAAAGTAGAGTAGTTCGTGAATTTATGAACAATTACGCAATTACTTTGATCAAAACTTTATTGCAACATTAACCTATCAGCACCCAGGGAGGATACAAATATAAAAAGATGCCGGACTTCCGCGTACAAAGACTACGTGATAATGAAAATACATGTAACGCCAGCGAACACTCGTTCCATCTAATTTATTTTATGAAAAGTGACCATGTTAGTCAAAGACAACGAAAAAATTCTCCACGAAACAATCCAGACCCGTAATTACAAAAAGGAGTTTAAAAGGTATCTATGATGTTGACTCAAAATATGAGCTGTGCCTCAGTAAATTTCAAGATTATACTCACTTTTCAGTAGATGCTATTCTTAGGATGCTATAGGTGGATTTGTGTTTTATGCAACGAAGGCTGTAAAGATCCTTATTTTGAATATTCCAGATATGACGGCGAGTCCAAAGAAGATGAAGATTGACTTACGATGATAATGCTATGTTTAACTGTTGCCAAAAATCCAAAATATGCCGCAATGGGGGATGATTACACGTTTGAATAGCTTACGACCAACAATAAATATGCCGGCAAATTAAAAGTATTCACGTGAAAATAATGTTTAACAACGAAAAAGAAACGAAAAACATTACAAAGTTTTAATGTAAGTGGTTTCTCGTCAATATGCCCAGATTGAATTACGGAATCACTTGATTCTTATTATAGTGCATCTGGTACAATTTTCATTTCGTTATGACTTGTAACAGTCTTGCTTTTGTTTCTTTATTTATATAAAGAGTTATAAATACTCGAATAAGCATGACTAGCATAGAAAAAGTTGTGCCTGAGATACAAATAGTTTTTGATATACCTTGAGTTTACCATACTCTTTAAGCTGTAAGTGTTTCCTATTAAACCGGTGGTTAACGGCATGACTCACCGATCGGTCCAGCTTTCATGAAGTACCACGTGTAGCGTTGGTCACCTACCGGTAAAAATTGCATTGATGTATTTTCAATTGCGGCTTAAACAGAGTTGTACTCATTAAATTATATCCATTTTCCTTTTAGTTATTATTTTATAAATAATTTTCTTTTATTTAACAATGCAGTACGAAGCTTTTGTCATATACATATATAGTAATTGTTATTAAATACCTGCAAATGATTGCGAAAGGTAAAAATACACTCAGGGACAACATTATAGAACGTTTTAAAATCTTATTATTTCTGTTTGGAAAACTAAATTATAATAAATCAAATTACTAAAATACCTTAAACAAAGAAGAACAGTTTATTTTACAAATTTAAATGAGCAATATTAAGTTTGCGTGAAGAGAAAATCATGAAAATAGTGTTATAAAAATTAAGGAATATCTACTTTGAACTTAAGTGATACTAAAATGGTTCATATTAATATTTGGAGTAAAATTAGATGATGCTCAATATTTCTTTCTCGATCTGTCAATATAAACTGGAGGAATTGCATTGTGTTCCTCTTGTGCTGCAAATAGAAGCTCTTCTATTTTTTTTTGAAACGAAATTTCTTAGCCGTATGCTGTGTTTTACAAAAATAATGAGTCACTGGGCAAGCGCCGTGTGATCGTGCAATATCGTGCATTAATATGAATCTGTTGTATTCAATACGGCCGACCTATAGCAAAACTATTTCTGGCATAAAAATCATATTATTTGTCCAATCATTTCCACGAATTCGGTGCGTCTCTCTAAACTGATATCTGGCCAAAGCATTATTTTGCCACCGGCAAAATTAATGTTTTGTATGAAGTTACAGCTCGCTTACTGTTCCACAACACTCGTATAGACGTAGTTTCGTCCATCGGAATTGAATTATGCAAATAGAATATTTCTTAATTAATCCATATTCACTGGAAACATGTTCAAGCAAACCGATGAGTTTTTTTTTTCATTTTGAAAAAGACATCGAACTGCGGCAGGTCGTCTTGCTTTAAACCTTGTTTCTTTTAATCTTTGTTTTCAAATTACTAAGATTAATTTGTCTTGCGTTAAGTAGCTCATGTGTCAGATATATAAATGTGATTGTGCGATTTCATCAACTGCTATCGTGCACCTTTTAGTCCCTTACTGGATCTTCACTTAAAATTTCCAGCCCCCAGGTAGCATTGTAAAATTTTTATACAGACAATCAACGCTGTAAATTTGAAATAAACGTCAAAATGCTTTAATGCAGTTGGATATATCCCTCGTGGTTATTTTAAAATAGTTTTCAAAAAATTGTGATAACAATAAAATATTCGATAATTTTGTCCATGAGTGTATATACTTAGCGAAATGACTCAAAGAAAGTAATAATAAGATGTACCTTCTCGTTCTCAATATTTTATACAAATGAAATGGATAGAACTCCGTCTTGACTAACAAAAAGCAAATTTAAAAGTCAGATTTAGTATTACAGCTAACATAAAGCCTGAAAGCTCTCATTATGAGTTTTCGGTGACACAAAAGGTAAATTACTAACGATTGCTTTGTTATCTATTATATATTACCCACTTAATATCTTCACATAGTACATTTGCATAATTGTTCTGCAACTACACCCAGCGAAATTTTTATAGGTCCAGAAAGTTAGATAGACATTCTACGAAATCAAGCACTACCTTTCAGTGTAAAAAGCCTCTAAATATCTTTCTGGGTAAGTGTTTTTGGATAATACTCTTTTATATAATTTAGATCAGTTTACATTACATTTTGTAATGAGTGTTTTTTTTTAATTATTCCTATTATGATTTGTAGGATGTAAAATACAAATTTGCCTTAAAGAAGGGGTAACAACCCTGAAATGCACCGCAAAGCAAATAAAAACATGTACAGTAATCAAAATTGTCAAATTATCAGTCAATCAAATTATATTACTTGACCGAAAATTTCCTATAGAAATTCTTATATAAACAATTTAATATAAGTATTTGCTGAAAATAAACTAAAAGTAATAGACATGAATAAATTTCAAAACCTTACTTTTAAATAATAAGTACATAAAACTTCGTTTTAAATACAAGCAATTTGGTTAGATTACGCTTCAGCACCATCCATAAACCGATTTACTCCGACTCTGATTTTCTGTTTATAAAGAGCGTCATGGAATCATCACAGTTGAACTCGTTTCAATCTATTTTCGAACAACCTGTTTCCACATACACATTGACAGTTAACAGGCATTCATAGACGTACGGCTTACATACTGAACTAAAGGTACACTGGATGTATGCAATAAAAACTATTTCTTACATACAGGTACTCGTTTTCTATAAATAAAGAGGTTTATAATCACCAAAGATGGTTTGAGAATTCCATTTTATGGCTACACGAACGTACTCTTCCCTGGATTACCGCGAATAACTTGTTTTTATTACTTTACCATTTTAATCAGGTTGCATCTCAAAGTCAAGGACCAACGCCTCGGTTATTGCATGTTATGCTTTATATTTTGCTCTTATTGTAGATCTATTCCTGGGCATATCAACAAGTTCTTATAACAATTACAAACTATTTTCTTTGCTACTGTGGATAGAATTGTACAAAGTCCAGATCGTGCGTTACAGTAACTTATGGTTCCGGTTTTTATTATTGAGATTTGATCATATGGAATAACTAGGTAGTTAATGCACTTAGGAAGGCACCACCTTTATGGTACGGATGTACCATTTCAGCAAAAGATTATTCGATAATATACGATATAATATGACAAATTACAGAAATCTGCCAATTCAATGATAATTTTGAATGTACCTTCAAAATAATATTGCTCGGTAATGTGGTCCTACCATAATTTCTAATACTAATACTAGACTATATAAAACCATGGAATGTTTAAAATAATATACCTACGAAAATTAATGTGTAAATACAGAAGTTAATAATCTGTTTTGTTTGATCATGAGGTAGGATATCTTGTAAAGATCGCCAAGATATACAAACACAAAAATTTCACGAAGTAAAATGGGACAAAGTTGCAAGTTTTCCGCAAATTGTTTGAACTTATCCCGAAAATATTCTGTGTGTGTTAAACAAACTTGTAAAGAATAGAATGTAAGACACTACAACTACTATTAAAGCAATTAAATTTGGGAACTATCCGAGGTGAAACTCACAGAAAGAAGTTAACGCTGCTGGATAAGTGTAGAGACGCATGCTAAACGGAGAATATATTTCACTTCAGGTAGTTAACTAATTAAATATAACTTTTACATCAAACTCTCACCTGACAAAATGTTTGAGTGTCAACCTTTGATAATTAACAGTTTTGTCAGAGATGTCGTTATGCACTACATCCAAAGTTAAACGTTCACCGTTACTAATTTCATTATTATTGGAATTGTGAAGTTGCTTGAATTAGCGACTTGGTTTGTTAGTATTCACATAAACGTTTTTAAATTAAATAGCTATATACTTTTGGAAACAGATTATACTCTGAACAAAAAAAATGGTTAATACGTTATTGCAATAAAGCTATAACTAAAGAAATAAAATGAACTTACCCTATTTAATAATTATTACAACTACATATAACCAAATAGGTAATAAAAGGAGTAATAACAAATACCAAAACAGTAAGACATTTAAAGTGCACTACATATTAAAATGCGGTAAATTCAAATGCTAAAAATAATAAATTGTACTTCTGCCTGTAAAAACCTTCCCTTTCGCTTAAATACGAAATAATAAATAAATTTATCATTTCGCAATTTTCTGTATAAACGCAAAAGGTATTGCTTATTTGGCACTAGCCGCTGTGGAGATTTATTTCAATAATACTGTAATGCTTCTACTAAGTGTTTTCCACAAGTTAGGTATATCTCTAACATATAACATTTTTGTAAATAAGAAAATGCATTTTGAATGGCAATAATAAATAATAAATGATTAACACTAAAAAATTATTTTATACTTTTAAACAATTATCAATTACTTTTTTATTCTCAAAAAAAAAAATTGATTGCTACTAGAGCATCTGGATGTGAGCATTCATTTCACAATATTACAGGGACCAACAAAATTTCAAAAAGCTTATGCTTCAGAGATGAAAGTAATCTCTTCTTCATGAATTCAATATGACTAAAAAGAAGCTGAATTGGCTACGGTTACATTGCAAAGAATGTTGCATTTTTAAGAAAAAAAAAATGTTTATGTTAAGAATATCTTAATCTGCTACGGACTCTCACTTTTTTTGGCCTGGCGTTGGTAATCAACGATGGGAGTATCTCTCTTGAGCGTCCAACAATAGTTAACTAGCATTAAGGTGAATTATTTGACCTGGTGCCGTTGCTCAATCTGTTAATGTTCTCATGAAAACGTTCACCGTGCTCATCACTAACCTGCTCTCAGTTATCGATATATTTTCGCACTTTTGCCGTCGAACATGAAAGTAAATATGAATTTTATGTGCTTTAAGTAAGATAATAGAGCTTTAATGTTTTACTATACACGTATAAGTGTCCCGTTTCTACCTACATTGGTAGATTTAGTAACAAGCTATATGCAGCAATTAAATTGATTTAACTATAAATATTCTTCTAAACGTGATGCCTTACTGAAGACTATTTTAAGAGTTTACATACAGCGACAAAAAAAAATGGTATTGAAATTAACTTCATTGTCATAGAGCAAAATGTACAAAAATACTGAATGAAAAAAATTTCCGTCAAAACAGAAAAACATTGAAACTGTGACGAATAACTCTACAACTTATGTAGTAAATGTAGCATACCAGAAAATTTTAACATTGAGAGGTTAATTTTAGTACTAAAGTAAGAAACCTGTTTATACCGGTACGGAGAAATTAAACTTCAAAAAAAAGAATCTCTACACTATAACGATGAAATTTTAGAATAAAATGGAGGAATTTTTCATTCTAACATTATATAACTGTGCTCCTAAAATGCTTCACATCCCATGAGAGCTACGACTACTTTATATTTCGATTCCATTATTTCTAATTGCATGTGCAAATAGACTATATCTTTACGTGTATATATGCACCAACTGCCAATTATAACTTATGTAATAGTTTATTTCAGCTGAAGACAACTGGTATAAATAAAATTCTAATAGAAACTTTATCTATTTGTTTTAACTACTAAAATTTTGCTGGAGGCGGATGAAAAATTATCATCGCAGCCACAACTTATTGATCCACTTAAAGCCCAGCTAAAAAATAAGGTAGAGCAATTGCAAATTACACCTAATCAATTGTATAATGGTGATGAATCTGTTTTGTATTCCAAGCTTCTACCAGAGTTTCAGCTCCAGAGAAGACCGCTCCAAATAAAAAATAAATAAAAAACAACGACTAAAATTTTTGGCATGTGGAACCCATAAAGTCAAACCATTAGTTATTGGTAAGGCGAAAAATCAATTTTTGAAGAATTGATTCCATAATTCTTTTGTTCCACGGATAAGTTTATAAAATAAATTTTATTTATTAAACTTGAATCCCTCAAAATTATTAACAAATCATTCTTTGTTCTGTTGAAAGGTTACACGTTTCCTTAAATCAAGTCCAATTTAGAAAAAAACAGATTGACGATAAAAGATGCTGTTATAAATTTTATATACGCATGGAACCGATTGGATCCGAAAATGATTTTTAAGTGTTGGGGAAAATTCTAGATTTCGATAATCAAGAAGGCGAGGATGATTTGCCACTTAGCGTATTGGAGTGAAAACGGAAAGATGGTCAGACAGAAGCTCTACCCGAAACACGTCATATTTTAAGCATATTACTGCCACATGTATGTATTTAATATGTATGTATTTACACCACTTTCATTACTATATGTATGTACATCTATTTCTAAATTGAACTGGATGACAGAGACGTAATTACACGAAATGAAATGGATCCACAATTTTGACGAAGAAACAGAAGAAGAAAAAATTGAAAATGGACAAATGGAAGAAAAATCACAAAGCAAAATTACGCCAGATGATGCAATAAATGCACTGAACACATCAATTCAATGGACAGAAGAATGTGAACTTACTTTGAAATACATATATTCAAATATTAAAAGAGATAAGAGAAACAGCTGCAACACGAAAAGTTGAAAAACACAAAAATTACACAATATTTTTCTAATGTATTTTTCAAATTAAAAAAATATGCAATTATAAATGAGGAAACCGTTATTGATGCAACAATACCTATTGTTTCAAGCATAAAATCAGTTACTCCCTTTAATGTGAACAAATCGTTAGTGGAAACAGTCTGTTTCATTTTGTTCACACTATTGAGGGTCTACTATATTCCTATTCTTCAAAATTTTAAATTGATACTGAAATAGAATGTATACTTTTGCTAAAAAACGTTTTTAAAAAACTTTAACAAAGTGAGTCAGAAAAACACAACAATAAAATTTGACCTTTAGAAAGTTTTATCGATTACTACATTTTTTATTTTTACAACGGCGTGGTGTATAATAATAATGCTATATAGTAACTCCAAAAGTACATTATGTAATAAAAATTCTTCAGATTAATAACAGTAAACCAGTTATTGTTATAATCCTTATCTATTAATGTTATGTAATTAAACAACTAAGTTAACATTACTTCATCCCAATCTTTTCCTTCTAGATTTGTTACAATATTGAAATTGTTTAAAAACTAGAAAATTCTATTTCAGCTTATTTCGCATTTGAATTCCACATTCGGGTTATATTTTTTGAAATGATATAAATTTAATATTCAAGTACATATTTTATATATAATAGAAACATTACAATCGATAATTTACTTCAGTATGCCACAGCAAAATATAAAATTATTATAATTTCAGCCGTACGGTATTCAATAATAATAAATCACGTTTCGATATGACAAAATTAATAACTGATGGTTATACTAACCTGTTAATGCAGCTAAATATTGGTGAAAGTCGCTCGTAGTCTGCTGCTTCCCTTTTTCCATTCCTGTTGTGATTTTCATTTTGCCTACTTTCTAATTATCCAATTTCCAAGATCGGGCAGTCAATACAGATCAATTCGATTTCTTTTAACGTTCTCACGATAAATGCATTCAAAAATAGGGATTAGGTCCGAAGTAAACGGACTTAATGGAGATTTTTGTCTAGGTTTTCCCTATATAAAGCGCCGGACAAAGAAGTACATGATCGTTTACGTGTATGTGTTCCTAGTAAAGAGTATGACCGACTGAAAGATCCTGCTGCCGTAAACCAAAAACTATTTAAGCAGAAGATCTAGATCCTGTTCTAACTGTACGTATGTAGTTGTCTATTTAGCTCATACACACAAGAAAAGTATGATACAGATAGATATACATCCACTTGCACTGCACAAAAAAAGAACACGATTGATATTGAAGATGTGCATACACATACATCCGTCCATGTACAACGATATACATCTTGAGTCTTTTCCGATAAACATAAAAAACGTCTATTGTTGATGCACATGCTCCTACAAATAAGACTAATTGATTTCACTGTGATTAAGAATTCAGTGTCTACTAAATAATAGCTGTATATGTTAAAATTTATAATTTTAATATCATTGTTGAAGTTTGTAGTGCTCCCGAACTCTTGTATAATTTTAACGAAGTAGATTTTTACAGACACCCTTAAATTACAAAAGGAAATATACCGTAGTATAAACTAATACTTTAAAAACTAAATAAATCATTACTCTGACAGAAAACGTTATCCTTGTTTAAATTCTTAAATTTTCGTTTGAATGCTCCAGCAATTAAAGTGATAGTGAGGGTATTAATTTGTTTTGTCATCCCTTTAATCGTTCCAGGCAACCTCTATTTAAAAAATGCCCTATTTTATTTCCAGATACTTCACCACATCATTTCTTTATACGGCAATATGTTTAGAATGAAAATTTATGAAAATTAAAAGTCGTCATCACATTGTAATTGAAAGATCACAACTTTTATTAATAGAATTTTGCTGTCTCGTGAACGGAAAGGGTGCTGTATCGGAATGTGAAATAGTTTTCGTTCAGCTGTCAGGGTTGGCTCATGTTTCAAAAACCGAAAATATTCTTATACTTCTCTTCAAACCAAACAAAGTTTAATCTCACAATTTTAAACGGAAATTCAAAACATGCATCGCATCTGTTGTAACATCAATCCCTAGGATAGACCTTACTGACATTCATTAATTATTAAGCAAAATTAACCCTTGTATATGATATCTTTTATTAGCTGCTTAAAATAAAAAGAGAATTAAACTTACTTAAGAATATTCAAATTAATACGAAACAAATTTTTCATAGCTAGTACTCTCACTGATAAATATATTTTGATAGATTATATTATTAAACGAAAATGTGTTAATTACTTTTCAAAGCCACGCCTTAATATTGGACATCCAGATAATCGTAAATGGGGAGGACACTGGTAAAATTAGAAAGTGATCTCAATTGAGTGCGATGTATTCCGTTAGACAAGTTATATTGAAATTTCAAAACCCTAATTTCTCGTATTATATTTAAAAGTTCAGGAAAATTATTTAAATTTTTTAATATTAACTGGTTCTTTGTTAAAGTATAGAAAAAGAACCTGTACATTCGCCTTCACTCATATATGTATATGTATGTATGTTTCTATATTGTCAGCTATGAATTGTAATCATTTTCACCCCCAAAAGTTGCAACGTAACCATGGTACTTGTACATTTGTTATGATTTGTAGTAGTAATATGTACTGGAAATAAAGTATACTTATTGTTTAATATAATGAGGTAATTTTTCAAATTCTAGCTTATCAAGTTATTTAACTAATTGTTAATACTCGTTCATATAATGCTATTCACGTAGATACGCTAATCTATAAAACTTTATACACTACAATAGATATGCGACTTATTTGAAACGTATTGTCACGAGGGATGTCTTTTAAGTTTTATATACTGGGACATAGAGGGCGTCACTAATCAAATGTCAGTACTAAAAATTAATCGCCGTCTTTAGTTAACCTAAATCCAATGTTTCAATGCGATACGAAAAACTAATCCCAAACGACGAATCATTCTCCACCAAGACAATGCAAATTCGCACACAGCACGCAAGGCAACTGAAGTTTTAAGGTAACAAAACGCCGAATTGTTAGACCATCTTCTGTACAGTCCGGACCTATATCCCAACGATTTCTTTACCTTTCCGAAGATCAAGAATGGACTGCGTAGTCGAAGGTTCCAGTAGCCAGAAGGAGCAGTCGATCCCTTCGAGCGCATGCAAAAGTTCATTAATCGTCATGGAGAATAATTCGAAAAACAATAGTCTTTGGATGCTGTCTACTGTTTTATTCTAGCTCTATTGCAAAACTTAAAAGACAACCCTCGGATCGTAATAAATACTAAAGCATTTTATCCATCTACTTTCTTGTTTTTCTTGGTAAATATATTTTTGAATTTTACTTGGTTTGGTAAAAGAATTAGCTATTAGTAAATTGTTTCTATATGCACTTTTGTATTTTCATCTAGTATTTATACATTGGATCAATAACATTTAACATCGAATAAGTGTTGTTGAGGTACCGTAGATATTAAATTTACAACTGCGTACTATAGCGCACAAAGCGCATTCAAGGCAATGGCCGTCCCAACGGAACCATGTTGTAATTCAGGATCATCTTAGCTTTTGTTATATAACTCAAATATAGACATTACAGTATTTCCAAATGTAACAGTGGAAGGATAAAGAAATATATAACTGTACCAACTGTACCATTTCCATTTGCATATCACTGAAAAATGTGCATGCTATAAAATACATAAACAGAGATAGTTTAAATATTTATTAGATTAACTAAATTTGTCCTAGGAAAGTTATTTTTGTAGATATTGCTGTTATCTTTGTTTTGTGTTACCAAGAGGAATGACAATGCGTTTTTCGGAAATATAATATTACACTTTATACTTTATATACATATACATATATATATGTCTCGTTATCCTCTCGGGTTTTGTCCCGCGGTCGGGGTTGGTTCTTAGAAGAACCATGTACGTCCTGACGTTTCGATGTAATCGCATACATCTTCTTCTTGAGGCTAACTGCGCAGATGTTAGTTAGATTTTAGTTTTATTGCAATGATATTTGAGCTCCTTAGTGTAGCTTGTTCACTTTATGTAAATATTACCCAGATCATTATTTATTTAGTTTAAAATTCGCTCATTTATTTTAGGTTTCTATATTTTATTGTCCAGCATTTCAATTATCTGTTATTGTTACCCTCATTGGTTCTGCGTTATTTGTTTTCTTTTAAAGAATTTTTGTTTGCCTGGTTTTGACCGAGTCTATCGACGTTTTGCCCTCAGTTGTAGCCCAGAAGAAGCTACATGTAGGTGAGAGCGAAACGTTGGCAGACTCATGCAGCTACAACGTGGTTTTAACCCGGAAATCTAAATTCTTTAAAAGAAAATTGATGAGCATTTTAAAAGAAAATTGATGAACATTTGTGATAATACATTATTCGAAATTGATATAATAATTCAGGCATTATTATCTCTATAGCACCCCAAATTTCTAGATATTGTATATGGTTCTACAGAAAAGGGAGAAGTCGACGAATGTCTCGTGACAGTAGTGAGTCGTTCTGCGTACATTGTACACCTACCCCTCTCATCAAAGAGCCAATTTCGCGTACTCATCTAAGACTAACAGTTGTAGCTCAGCCCTTTTCGCCAGTGCGCAACTTTCACGAGATTCTTGTCGGACTGTAGTAAGCAATACTTACTATTAATACTATTTTCATTTCATTCGCCCAATTTCAAGGGTTCTTTTGCTTTTCGGTATCATTGTGGAATCTTTCTAAACAATATTCACTTATTGTATATCCTGCCAACGCGATTGCTTATACCAGATTGTTTGATTGAGGTAATCCTAAATTAGGAAGTTTGTTTTCTATGCTATATAAAATCGGTGTATACCTGCAAGTACGTTGGTCTTTCGACGAGCTAACAAAAATTGCGTTCGAAACCGTCCAGGCCAAAAGGTCGCAACGATGCTTAAGGTTACCACTTCGTCTAAGCAAAAATGCAGTGAATCCATATTGATATTAATTTTAAATCTGCATTCTATTAGAAACTAAAGGGTTTCACCAGGCTCCAAAATAAACATTTACCAATCTCAGACATTTCACATTTCGTAATGTACTTAGTAAATGTCATGAACGTTTGTTTGCCTTTTAGTATCGTCCTTGCTTTATTATTTGATTTATGAAATGAAGATAAATAGCTACTTACACTAAATCTATTTACTTGCATTCCTTTATAATATATTTAAATCCAGATTCAAATCAATTAGGCAGATTAATATTGTCTCTTGTTTCTGTTATGTGTAGATTATTAACCTGTTCTAATGCGATTATTGTATGTACGTACATATATACACCACTATATGCATTAAGAAGTATAAATTTACTTCTTTTCTTAAAAAAAAAGAATGAGTTACACGCAATTATTTTCTTTTATAAATGTTTTCTTCAAAACTTCAGCAGTAAAAAGATGAATTAATTGAACAAATTACTAATATGGCAGCATTTTAACACACAAAAATGAAAGAGAGAAAAAAGTGCCCTGTCACTGATTTGGAAGAGTACCTAATATCTCTACTTTCTATTATGTATATTGCATGTACACAAACAGTAAAAAAGTGTCTTAAGACCGAAAACTGAATTTGTTTTTGATTTAATTTTTGTGTTAATGAAATGTAATTAACCATTTAGTTTACTTAGTCAAACAAATATCATTTCTTCTGAGATAAATATTGTACCACCATGATGCTGCAAGATCTCAAAACATAGTGAACGTATCTGCAGGAAATAAAATTCGAAAACAGTATAAAATTTATGTTATTCAATAAACAATTGTGGTTAATTGACGACAGATTATAGCTATTACTGAGGATTTTGTTTTATAAAATTTTGCATCGATAATCTATTTATACACCCACAAGTCCTTTAGTAATTCTGGATCCACGCTATGTCGCAGAATTTGGAGGCACAACGTTTCAAAACTGTAGAAAATAACTTGCAACGGTACCTTCCGATGTTTGGAGATAAACTGCAGTTATATTAAGAGTTCAATTTCTTCGAGAGATGATTTAATTCAGATTTTAAATTGGAGGACAACTTATATATGTATATATGCACAGTTCGGTAACATAATGATAAAAACATTACTTTGCCTCCAACAACAACAATCAAAAACGTTTAATATACAAAGTACATAATAAGGAGTACATAATAATGTTTATTCTTAATGGCTAGTATAACGATTACAAATATATTTTGGCCAAGCAATTGCGAGAGTGGTGCTAAATGCATTAGAAAAATTTCACCTTCTAAAAAATCAAATTATTGTGATTGACGGCGTTTTTAAGCAAGAATGTGATAACTTCTTACATATTACATGTGATCTACATGTGTTGCGTCTTGTGGCTAAGGAAATTCGAATATGTTATTCAAGCATACATGAATATTATATATTAGTATTCTGAGTAGTTTTACAAAATGAAGTCTGTAGTGTTACAATTTGATTCTAAAGAAGGCGCAGCATCAAAAAAGTGGAGCGATATTTGAAGATCCTTAATTCAACGGACAGACACTAGACACAATGATTGCATAGGAATAATTGAGGCAATAGAAAAATTACAAAATTCTTTAGTGGAGTTACTGCAAACAGTAGACAATGTGCACTCACTGCTACTCGCTGTAAGTGACACAAAAATAATAATGTTGACTAAGTTTGACAGTATTTCAGGAATGATTTAGGTTTTAAATCTTTTTTAAATTAAAAATAATAATTTAAAAAATTAAAACAAATGTGTAGTAATGTTTCTATATCTACAGATTACATAAGTTTAATTACGTCAATGTTTCTTTATCAAGGTGAAGAATGCTCATTGAAATAATTGTAGAAACACATATAATGCTACAGATGTATAACTAAGGGAAACCTACTTCTAACGCGTTTTAGGATGTTTTACAGTTTTTCGTGTAATGCAATGTATAAATGTATAAAATGTAATAAATGCATGTTATTATTTTCTTAATTAGGTTGGCTGCATATTGGATAGGTTTGGTTCTTATTTTATTTTGTTTCGATTATTACAAAGTCTTGAAAAGGCCGCCTCCTCTCCGGCGATGAAACAAAAACTGGTTAAAGTAATCATTTATTTTACTTAAGAATTTTTCAACTTTAAATGATTATTGTTGCCATTATTATTGCTATTATTATTACTATTATTATTCACATTACCATTATTTCTTTCGGGTGCCACCGTACCTTCTGCGGATGATTGACGACTACCTGGGGAATCGTTCCATCACATACGATACGAAGCAGGGTCGCTGCAATTATAAGGTGACGTCTGGGGTTGCCCAAGGATCTATTTTAGGACCGGATTTCTGGAACATCCTATATGATGGACTCTTGAGGCAGGAAATGCCCGAGGAAGTGACTCTTGTTGGGTATGCGGACGATATCGCACTGCTCATTACTGAGCGAGATGTAGAACTAGCACAGCTCAAACTTAACCAAACCATGAGGAGGGTAACTCATTGGATGGAAATGCATGGTTTGAGTCTAGCACTTAACAAAACTGAGGTCGTCATTCTATCTAAGAAGCAGATAGACACAATCGTAGTGGGGGATGTGGAAGTTACCACCAGCCCAACAGTTAGATACCTTGGAGTGATCATTGATACCAAAATGACCTTTCGTCACCAGATTTTACGTACTGCCGATAAGGCGGCGAAGATAGTTGCGAACTTGAGTAGGTTGATGGCTAATGTTTGTGGTCCTCGGCCAAAGAAGCGGAGGTTATTGATGTCGATAGTTCAGTCGGTCTTATTGTGCGGCTCCGAGGTGTGGGCGGACGCGCTGAGCAAGGAGATGTATCGTAAGAGGCTGGCCCAGGTGCAGAGAAGGGCTGCACTGAGAGTTGCCTCGGCGTACCGCACTGTGTCGGAACCGGCGGTCGTAGTGGTAACGGGAGTCATCCCAGTGTCGCTCCTTGCTCAGGAAAGGAAGCGCATATATATGAGGAGACGTGCAGATGAAGAATGAGTCGCCAACGAAAGAGACGCCACATTAGAAGCATGGCAACGACTTTGGGAGACGGACGGAAGAGGGCGCTGGACTGCGAGACTGATCCCGCGCCTCCGCCCCTGGATCTCTAGAACCCATGGGGAGGTGGACCATTAGCTGACGCAGTTTTTGACCGGTCATGGCTATTTCAAATCGTATCTGCACCGAATGGGTAAGACCGAGACTGGAGCATGTTTGTATTGCCCAAATGAGATAGATGATGCACACCATACCTTCTTCTTATGTGAGAGATGGGCGGAACCAAGACGGTTACTCGAAATGGAGATCGGCGAATTTACGATCGACACAATGATAACGAAGATATCAGCCAATCAAAATTGCTGGACAAGTTTAACGCGATACGTTCAATATGTCCTGCGCACGAAGAAAGGCGATTTGGACCGCAACATGGAAAGAGAATTGCTATAATTCGAAAGTCCAGTGGAGCGTTGTACAGCAAACTAGACACAGCCCGAACTAAAGTGATTAACGGGTGGTGGCTGGTAGTCCTCTATTAAAGGGAGTCCGAGTATTGATGGATATGCTTATTATTATTATTATTATTATTATTATTATTATTATTATTATTATTATTATTATTGTTGTTATTGTTATTGTTATTGTTATTATTATTATTGTTATCATTATTAGTTTCGCGGTATGTGCAAACTGTACTGCGCAAAAAGAAGGGAATTGCAACATGGAAAGAGAATTGTTATAATTCCAAACCACAATGAAGTGTGGCCTTTCTACAGCCAAATGCATAGACCCAGCCCGAAGTAATGTGATAAACGGTTCCGGACTGGTGTCTAGAAGAAGAGGGGGTGTTTTAGCTGGTAGTCCTCCTTCAGAGAGAGTCCAGCATAACTAGTATAGATGGATATACTAGTATGCGTCAATGCATTTCACCTATAACTGTGGTTCGCATTTTCAAAGATACGCACTGTGTAGATTGTGGAAACACATGGAATTGTACGTTGGTTAAACTTGAAGGGCACTGGTTTTGCGAAAGGTTGTGGTTATAGAAAAGTATAAATATAACAAATAGATACTAGAGGCAACGAGATGGGACATACTGCATTGCGAATGCCACCTTATCACTGTATTTTGAACCAAATTGAAGTGGAATTGGCACAGGTTAAAAACTATTAAATACAATAACTCTTCAGTTAAAGTAAATGAAATATCTAGCCTTATCGCATACAAGCATCTTCCTGCTGCGATCTAACAAAATTATATTTATCATGCAATTAGATGTATAAAATTTGTGTTTTATTTTAGTGTTTTCTCTTTTTTATTTACTTCAGTTGAAGAAGACATGTGGAAGTTGGTTAAACTATAAGATGATCCATAAGTATACGATATTGTTTTCTATTTAAAACTGACATGGGAAAATAATGAAGAATATATACACTTCTTTTGCTGTTTAAGTTGTTTAAGGTTTGCATATAGAGTTTCTAAAGGCTTGATGTTCGAAGTATTCTCCACGAAGATTAATATACTTTTGCATTCACTCGAACTAACTCTGGAAGCAGTTAGTCAACTCGTTTGTTGGTACAGTCAAAATTGCGCTTTTGAAGGAATCAACTGATCCTTCTGACAACTGGATCCTTTGATCACGTAGTCCGTTCTTGATTTTCAGAAAGATAAACAAATCTTTGCGAATTAGGTCTAGACTGTACAGAGGATTGTCTAGCAATTCGACGTTTTGTTGCGTTAAAACTTCAATTGTCTTGCGTACGAATTTGCTACATAACATGCTTTAGAGACAAATGTTGCGACCATCGTTTTGAATGTGACTTCGAAAACGGAGGACTTCTGCGAGCCTTTCTTCACCTTGGAACATCCAAACAGACGACTGACGTTTATTTTCTTGCTCGTACTAGTAAATTCAGAATTCATTACAACATACGATGTTGCACACGTTTTTAGAGTTTCAGGCGTTGAAGCGGTCTTGAGTTTTTCGACACCAATTCACCCTAGGTGCTTTCTGGTCTTCGGTCAACAGAGGTGATATCTAACAAGAAAATCATTTTTTTACCCACAATTCTTCATGTAATTTTTTTTAAATTAATGTCTTTGAAATCCTCAATAATGCCTGAATCTTGAGATATGTCACATGTCGATCTTCATTGATGATCTTGTGCACAGCATCGGCATTTTCCTGAGTACTGCCATTTTTTATGCACATGCTCTTAGATCGTCACTAAGACTAATCCGTCCGCATTTGAATTCTCCACAGCAACGAGAAACTGTTGACTGATGTGGTGGTTCATTGCGCAAAAATGCTCCCAGTGCAATTCGATTTTTCAACTATGTAACTTGTCTACCTTAGCAGTTCATTAACTAAAGATGGAGGTTAATTTTTAGTACTGACATTTGATTAGTGGCACTCTCTATGTTTGAGTATGCAGAACCTAAGTATGAACATATTTTAATAAACAATACGTCTACGCACATATTAATACAAATTAAAGAAAGATTTAAACTTACGTATTTTCACTCTTTCTATTTGTTCCTTGTGCATTTTATTTCTGCGTAGTCTATACTTAATCAACTCTTCATAAGCTTGAATAACCTTAGAGCTATTTTCACAACAGCAATACTTCGAAGGCTGCGTGACGCAGTCGATACTAGAATTGATTTGCGAAATCAGTACTCCTCGTGTCATAATTCTTTGTTCGGAAGTTACCAACACATCGCCTATTACGTCAAGGTGGTGGAGTAATAAGCTTATAGATCACAGAACACAAAACACCCCTGCTTCATCGAAGATTCTTGCGATTATGACACGTTAACGTTAACTTATAACGCAACAGGGTGGCTCACTACAAGAATATAACATTATTATATTCTCATACTGTTGAAATATTTCTTTGTAGGAGAAAGGACAAACAACTTAAAATTAAATGAACATTATTCTGTATCACTACATCCAAATGCGAATTACAAGCTTCTCCTATTAATATAGCTTGCAAGCAGTAAATGCCAAAGCATGTATTTTTTATGTATTTTTATAAACAGTACATTTCTACTTCAAAATGAAAGCATATAGTGATCAACTATTTAATATGGACAGTTAAAATGACATAATGTTACCGTGCTTTATTATTTTTTAGCTGAACGTCTTATATTAGTCGTAGATTCCTTAGCGCAACAAATTTAGTTAAATAATAGTTATAGTAACTTGCAATTATTTTTAGCGCTATAAGTAACTAATCTGTCATAACAATTTCAAATATGCAGTATGTCTATTGCGAGTATCATAGCAACAATTAACGTATTTAATCAGCCGCGTATATGTGTATTATTCTATTTGCTAAATATTCCGTATAATATATTAAACGAGTTATTTCCAGATATTAATTAATGATAGTTTCCCAAACACAGTTAAAATACGGAAATCTGCTCTTACTTATATTTAGACGTATTCTATATCGTCAATCTCAATTTACTAGACGTGCCTCTTTTCATTTGAATAAGATTCTGTGCATATATGCTCTGTTCTAAATATATCAATCGTTTTAATCTGCAGTTGCACATGTTATAGGGAAGAGCATGACATTGTTAAGTAATTAGCAGCATGCAAATTTTCCTATTTTTGATAGGTAGTCTGAAATACGTAGTTAGAGAAGGCGGTACAAAGATATAATTTATTACAAGTCATTGTCTCAGAAGAATACCCTTGTGTCAACCAAATTAATTCGCAAACAATTAAAACGTCAGTTGTTTTCACATGGCGCGACGTATTTAAGGAACAAGGCGTCTAAGTTTCAATTCTAAGATTTCCGAAAATTACTAAAAATTAGTATTGCGGGTGCTATAGTGTGTGAATTGGTCACGTTTAAAAGAACAGCGAATATGAAAAGCAAGTTTGAAATTAATTCCAAGTTCGCGAATGGAAACTATCTTTTTCAATATCTATGTTCTATCACAGGTATTCATTTTACAATACATTTTACTATTACTTTACACTATTTGTTATTTATTCCTTTTTATATACAAAAATACAAAAAAAAGACTTAGGAACATATAATTTAGTAACTACGGAAACAATTAGATTTTAGTTTATTTATTTTAATACTATTATAGTTTGCTTTTTTCTGTATATCATTCTTTAAGCGAAAATTAACGGTTGTATTTATAATCCAAGGGTCGGTTAAGTATTTTTTCTTACTAAGGAAACAAATAAATTAATACAAATTTTCAACAATATTCAAGACACTAGATATATAGCCGTTATAATGATTAACAACAGGAACAAACCGTTATCAAAATTTTAACCAATTTACAAGCAAAAATGGGTTTAATCACTAAAATATTAGTGCTGATTTTACGAAACACCAAGACGAGAAAGGGTGGTCTAATAAAATGATAGCATATGTACTTCCCAAATATATTAGTAATACTTAACAATTCTGCGCCATATCTTATTATCTAGACACGTTAGCTGATCTAAATTTACAAGGCATTACGATAAACACTATGTGTATGTTCATGTATGGTCAAATAGCTAAAATTGATTCTGTCAAACAAAATATTTTGGTTAACTCCAACACATTATTGGAAAAACTGAAATTTCGTTATTACGATTATATTTACATATCTTATGTAAAATTGCACTTAATTTTTTTTTTGGCATATTTTAGACAAGTTAACTTCTTTAAATAGATTTTTATATCTCTTTTCGATTACAATAATGCATGTGGAGAATTACAGGGCGAATTGGAAGGAATTGAAAACAGTCTATGGTATAGCTCTTTCCGAATTATAACAAAAAAACCGATAACTCCTTCCGCGGTTTTATAACATTATACGGGATAATAATAGCAAAGATAATAGAGTTTATATCTCTGGATATACACATACATAGATGAAGGAATGTACACTACCGTTCCTATATATGGAGGCGAATATAAAAAGTTTAGAATTACACAGACATTAATACTAATATCTTAACATCCTGTATTATACACTTCAATTGTGTTTTAATAGATTTATTTGTAATGTAAGAAGAAACGTTTCCGAGAAATAAATTGTAAGAATATCGGAAAATGTATGCCGTCTTTTAAATAATGTGTCAGTTTTGTTATCGCGTGTGTAATGTGTATGGTAGTATGGTAGTTAAAAATACGAAGTAACTAGAAATATCAATTGAAAATGCCAGCCATTATAACATTACGTGGTGAAAGGTATTCAAATACCACAAATCGCTAAAAAGTAAAGGTATTAAAAAACCAAATATGACTCTCAAGAGATGCGGGAAACAGGTTCACTTCGCAATAGGTCAGAACAGAAGAGAACAAAGATAGCCGCTGAGGATTATTGTAGTATATTCGAAATTAAATAGGTTTCTCGCCGCCCTAGAAATCACTCAACAACTCAATGTTTCAAGAAGAATACCAATATTTCACACAAACGAGAGAACAAAATAAGAAAAAGAGATCAAAATGGGCCATTCAATGTAAGAATTGGACTCTTGAGCAATGATATAAAGTATTATGGACAGATGAATCCAAATTGCAAACCTTTAGTTTAAAACGTCGATCATTTTTGATGCGGCAGACTGGAGAAAGGTTGAGTGACCAATCTGTGATTTCTACTGTAAAACATGGTGGAAATAGTGTAATTGGCTAGGGTTGTTTTGGTGGTATAACTGTAGAAGATTTGAGAAAAATAGATAAGGTTTTGCGTAGGGAGGGTTTACTTACAGAAAAATGCTGTGCCAACTGGGGAAATATTATATGGGCAAAAAGATAACAAAACGAAACATTTATCTCGTTTATGTAGAACTTATTTGATGTCACTCGAGGAAGAAAGTAAGTTAATACAGATGATTTAGCCACCTCAAACTCCAGATCTGTCGTGTGGAATAAATTTAACCGAAGAATTCGAAAAAGAGGAGTTAGTAACTCACGAGATCACTTTAAATTAAAATTTTCTAATATTTTCTTTTTCTTTTTCGCTGTAAAACACTTTTTGCTGGATGTTAAATAGATATCATAATAAAAAAAATGTCAATTTTACAGTCGTCCTCATTTGCATGAACGGTAGTGTACCTACATATCGCTTGTTGTGCTAGAAATATATTTCATATCATTTTTTGCGTCCGTATCATTTTGTAAGTTAGTAATTAAAGTCAAATGACGATTGCTAGGACTGTGTGGATGTACAATTCACAGGTATAGCAGTAAACTAACATAATTAATTAATTTGTGTGAGTGGAGTTTACTGCTATACCTGTGAATAGTAATTAAAGGCCTTGTATCGTATATATATCCACATATTCATTTCCTTTATCGATAACTTGATCAGTCACATTTTTTAGTGTTCCTAACTTACGTGTTCTACGGCATTTTTAGTGTTTTTACGGTGTTTTCACTAAATTTGGAATGTTTGGTTTATCCACCTTAGCATCTTAGGGCCGGGAATTGGATTCTATCGGGTTAATGATGCAATAAATAGGTGGTAAATGTAATACTATGTCCCTGTTCTGACTTTCAAGTCAACTTTAATATTCCTTGACATAAGTTTGTGAGTGTTATTTCGTGTAACTATCGTACGATGTTTTATCTAGATAGCACACTAATCGTCCATCTTCTCAATATCTTTTAACTTCTGTTAAATAGTCATGTCATAGTTTGAGAACATTGTTGAAATTATGCACAGTAATTCTTTTCTACTAGTATAACTGATGCTACAATATTTTTTGCTATATAATAAATAATTGTTCAGTAGCATCAATATCGTACTCGATAACTTTTCTCAGTCTTTATCATCTTCTAATGTTCACTGTGCTACAACATTTTAAATTATTTTCCAATAGGAACTTTTGTTAATTCGCACGGTCGTTCAATGTACTTTGAATTCTGATAAATGTTTTCTTTTGTCTATTTGTACATCACTACTATTGTCAAAATCGCATTCGTGCTCAGCGTCACTTTCCACGTGTTGAATATAAAATTAAACAAAATCAATGTATATGTCATGATACAAAAGTTGAAACAATATAGATGGTAACGAAGATCCCACCGAATTAGTATGTAGGAACTACGCATATGTTTTAATATAATAAAGTTATACGTAGATTACTAGCCGTAAGTGTTTACCCGGCCTTAAAATATTACAAAAACAAGTCAGAAACTAATTATAAAATAAACCTATACTTTACATAAGGAACTGTAACAATTGTAAAAATAATGCGGTTATCAATTTGTTAACAAAGATAACCATAAATTAACTTAAATTTGCGATTCGTTTTTATTACTGCCGTCTTTCGCTTTTATTACTGCCTCACACAATCTTGGCATCCTCTCTAACAGCTTTGCCAATGTTAGCGGCTCCATTTTCCTCCAGGTATCCTGTAATTGCTCCCAGGAGCAGACTTTTTAACCTGTCGGTAGAGTTCCCCCGCAAAAACTTGATCGGATTGAAATCTGGACTTTGGAGTAGCCACCTTATAACAACAATTTTCTCTCTGTGCTCCAGCTGTTCCAAATACTCACGCCATATCTTTGCAGTATGTCTTGGTGTGTCTTGGATCATCATCGTGCTGAAAACGAAGTTTTCACCGATTAATCGTGTTTCAAATAAAATCGAATTCCCCTCCAAAACCTCCTTATAACCTTCTTTTCTAAGGATACCATCTATTTTGACCAACAGAAGTACCGCCAAAACAGCGCCGAATCATAACTGATCTTCCTCCATGTTTTATTGTTGGTGTAATGCAGGATTTCAGGGCTCGATTCTCTTTTGATCTATAGACAAATGTTCTTCTGTTTCAACCAAAGGTAGGTACTTAGATCTGTCGGTTTAGAGCATTTTCTTCGAATCTTCTAACGTCTAGTGTTTGTGCTTTCGCCCGTGCTAACCGTTTAGCCTTGTTTGCTGTGTGTAATAATGATTTATACAAAGCAAAAGTAAAGCTATTTTGTAATTTGGTTTTCAAAAGTGAAGTAATTAAAGGAAGCTTTTAATCTTATAACCATTTCTTCGTTTCTTTTTCAGTGGAAGTATTTGTTGGATGTTTGTCTCTTTTCACATTACAGTACAGCGTGTTATCAATTTTTAAAATGCTACGTGACGATAAATTCAGAATTAATTCTTCCTTCAACCGCTTCACATGATTTTCATAGTTCATTCTTTCAGAGTAGTAGCCTCTTGTTTTTGAATTTACTTTAAATATTACCAAGACGTTGGAAGCACCCACCCTCATATCCGATGTTCACGATTATTAAATTGTTCTTTCTCTAATCAATTGGTAAATACATCATTTAAATTGTCACTCCATCAGGTGTTATTACTATGGATTGCGTGAATATACATATATTTCATCCATATAAATTTTTGGTCTACCAAAATTCTTATATTGCACAGATAATTAATCTCAAGTAAACTAATATCTCTTAACATAGTTATAACGGTTGTCGGGTCCCGCCGTGTCACTAGGTTTTTTGTCCCTGACGTTTTGCGAACAACTACGGTTCGCATTTCCAAGGGTACCTTTTACAACTATGTCAAACGGCCGTGAAAGTCTGAGATACTATTTAATATCTCTTAATAAATAATAATTTTGCGAACGCTTGCAGCGCTGCTAACATATATCTAAGTTGAAAACTACATGATAAATAGGTTTTCTCTTATAAGAAAATTTTCCTTCCTTTTTTTGCCAGTTCACCTGTACATACTATCTACCCTTCTATATTAGACAGTTCATTATAACTTATACATATACTTATGAGCATTCGCATGGTTTTATAGTAGTTTAAGAGGCTCATAAATCTTATGATGCGAGGTAGTAAGTACAATTTTTATATAAAAAGATGACAATTTTTAATATAATTATTTTTATATGAAACTTTGGACCTTAATTTACTTTTGAATGTAATTACCACCAAGACACTTGCCGCATCGTACAACCGATTTCTCAATTTCATCTTTACACAAATCCGCCGTCTGATTTGCTAACCACCGCAATACGGCTGTTTTCATTATCATCGTAGCGCTGACCGACAAGGTGCTTCTGTAAATGCAAAGAACAAATGATATTCACTGTGGGCTAACTAAAGGCCATGCAAGGGCTATCAAATTGTTTCCAGCCATCTTAATCAATGAGACCTTGGGTTTGACGAGTCACATGTGAACCAGCACTATTTTAAAGCAAAACCATTCCTGTACTGTGCATGCCATGCCTTTTGTTTTGTATTGCACGTATCAGTTTACCTAAGCTCTCACGACATGTGTCAACATCGATTATGATACCGCAACACAAAACATCTATGTATCCGAAAATACAGAGGACATGACTTTTCCAGTGATTCCCGTGTAACGCAAGCAACCCATATTTGTCACCAATGATAATTTGACCTCCTCAAGTATCTCTTGAAAAAAGTCAAATAAATTGCAAAATGATTGCTTCTGTGCAACTCAGTTAGGACTTTTGGAATCTAGCGTGGGTACAGTTACCGATACTGTAACCGTTCTGTCACAATTTCATAGAAAATATTCTTGAAATTTAAATATCTCGTTAGACAATGATTACATCGTATTGTATCTGTTTTCTTTAAATTTTTCATCAAGTTTCTGCACTAGGTCATTTGTAATGACACACTTCGTTTCTCATTATACACATTTTTACGGTCATCCTTAAATGCTCCAACAATTTTTTTTGTCATTCTAGCGGCGTCTACTTCACAATCGATGAGATTTTCTGAGGTATTTTAAACATGCATAAGCAAACGTCAACGCGAACGAATATTTCTGTAATGGGCTGTAGCTATTCATGAATATATATTTCAAACCGGTACTTATTTAAAATTTACGTATATAGATACATACATATACGTAACTCATAATCATAACATATTTTCTTGATATAAAATTATTTACTTTCTATTAAATACCAACCGAGATTTCACTCTTTTTTTTTGTATTATATCATCAAGAATATTTTGCATGTGTTTTAAAGCGCCGGATGAATGAAAACATCTAATACTTACATACTTAAGAGGGAGAAACTTAACAATCGCGTAAATGAATGTTGGTTTGCAGATATCATTTCAGTCCATTCGATGTTACCATGCTCATCCGCCTCTCTACAGATCCGTGGATCTGGCACCGACTTTGTGAAACTCACACATAAGGCATTTGTCTATTTTTTGTTACGGCTAAAGTGTTCGTTGAAAATTGAAAATCCTTCCCCAAATTTTTCCGCGATAAGAGTGTAGCATGAGGTGAATTACTGATTTAGAATTTCTCCTTGTAGCCTATGCGTTAAAATGATTATTAAACTTTATTCAAAACCTACATATTATTAATTGTTAATCTAATAAAAAATCATTTAATCCAAAATAGATTAGATTTATAAAAAAGTACTTATGCTGTGTTTCAAGTTTAATAAGTTGCTTTCTTTTTCAGGAGCATTAAGCGTATTCTCGAGTACAATGCATTACGCATGGCCAACAGCATCTTTACCAAAATTACTGGGGAACACCACTTATATATCACTTACCGATTCAGAAGGTTCTTGGATGGCTGTTCTTTTCTTATTAGGATGTCCAGTGGGCTCTATTATAACATTTTTAACGGTTGATGTACTCGGCCGAAAGAGACTGCTCCTCTTAACAGCTGTACCTTCAATATCTGCATGGATCATGATAGCTTATTCCACGTTTGTTGAAGTTCTGTATGCAGCCAGGTTGGTGGCAGGAATAGCGGACGGAATAGTTTATACAGTTATTCCCATATACATCTGTGAAATAGCTGATCCTAAAATTCGAGGTTTTCTGGGTTCGAGTTCATCTGTAACTAATATGATGGGAATATTACTAGTAAACATTCTTGGGATATTCTTGAGTATACAAGCGGCTGCATTAGTATCACTTTCTCTGCCTATAATATTTTTATTAACTTTCAGTTGGATGCCTGAAAGTCCCTATTTTTTAATAATGAAAAATCAGCATAAACTGGCTGAGAACAGTTTAAAGATCCTAAAAGGAAAAACTGACGTGGAAAATGATTTAAGTAGGCTATCTGAAGCAGTTAAGCGTAATGGTTCTCAAAAAGGAGGACTATCAGATTTGCTTAAAGTTCGAAGTAATAGAAAATCCATAATAATTGTAATTGGATTACGAACATGTCAACAGTTAAGTGGTTATACTGCCATAACCTTTTACGCACAGATTATGTTTGAAAACGTTAACAGTTTCTTGCCAGCAAATGTTTTAACGTTAATATATTTCGTAATCCAGTGTGTGATAACAATGGTGTCATCTTTGCTTCTCGATAGAATTGGACGTAAACCGTTGCTAATTATTTCCATAATTGGCTGTGCAATATCGTTAATTATTCAAGCCACTTACTATTGTCTTGACCCTAAGATTGACTTATCGTACCTTAACGTTATTCCCATTATTTCCTTAATTATGTTTGTCATACTTTATAGTTTAGGTCTGAGTACAATTCCCATTTTAATGCTAGGGGAATTGTTTCCTACCAATATAAAAGCGTTTGCTCTATGTATAGCAGAAATATATTATGGTCTTATAGCAACTATTGCTTCAAAATTTTTTCAAATAATTAAAGACAATTTTGAACTCTTTATACCACTTTATGCATTTGCTAGCTGTTGTTTAATTGGATTAGTTTTTATAATTAGATACGTTCCAGAAACTAAAAGTAAAACTTTAGAAGAAATACATGCTGAACTGGGTAAGCGAACTAATGATTTGAAATGCTAGTTAGAATTTTAGTGAACAGTTATAATGGTATAGTTGTTAAAACTTAAAGATAGGAAAATTACAACCGATATTTGAAATAATAATATTCGATAATTTAAATAATCAATAAGCAATACCTAAATATAATGCTGGTAAATACAGCTACTCACGGCATTGGAAAACACAATGTAAGGGGGAGAAAAACGCTAACACGAGCACGTGTTTCTGTCTACCAGACGTCATCAGCGCGAGTTCGAACTATTTTCTCAACCACACATTGCAAATTCCCTCCCTCGTTAGCGTCCGATTGGTTTATTGGACTGATTATCAATGAACAGCTTGGTATATAGGTTTCGTAAATTAAACTCAAGAGTTTGTTTAATACATATATTTAAGAACTCATAAAAGAGAAGTACAATTCTGTGTATATTTATATAATATATACAAAAAATAATAGTAATTCAATATTACCACATATATATATATATATACGTATATGTATATGCTTGAAATGTTTGCTTTCGTTAAAGATCTTATACTCTAAATTTTGTTTAATGTTTGATACTGTTTCCTTAAATGTTTGTTATACGCTTTTCACACTTATATATTTATTTGTATTAGGAGCTTTTTGTTTAGGAACTGGAAGATCCAGTACGGTGACTGTGGCGATTAATAGTCAGTCAACGTCTACTGTAAATATGACCCAACTCTCCACTACCCAAGTCTTCCTTATGTCTTTCGTATTATGATTTGCTTTGCCTAATACTTTCGTAGGCTTTGTTTTTCGCATCAAAGTGCGTTTAATATATTTATTTGCTACGCCTATGCTTTTGTAGGCTTTGCTTCGCATCAATGTGCGTTTAATATGAGTCTGTAGACCTTCATTTGCAGCAATGGGCATATAATATTTATTTGATATGCCTATTGCTTTCGTAGGCTGTGCTTCGCAATTGTGTGCGTATAATATGTGTCCGTAGACTTTGGTTTGTTTCTGTGTGCTATGCATGTCCGTAGATGATACTTTGTTTGCTCCTTAGCCACAGCCCCCTCACTATAGAGAGACAACCTTAAATCGCCGATTGTGCTAAAAGAATGACTATACATTGGCCGTCTAATACGTACGGAGCATCTCGAGCCCGAGCATGCGCCAAGCCTGGCGCAGTTTATGAGAGAGCGGCGGCAAACCGGCAGTCGTACTGTTGCGGGATTTGATATGTGAACGTTGCTGTAGCAATTGATTACGTACTCGGAATCCTGCCGTAAAGCGCTGAATTAATTTCTGCAGCAACAGCGCGCTAATATAGTACATTATTTAAAAATGCATTTTAAGCGAATTCTTTCTGTTAACGTATTTTTGTTAGCATATACATATATACAGGTATAGATTCACAAGACAATACATACATAAATGTAGAATATAACAAAATTAATAAATAACATTAAAAAAATATTGAACGAAAGATATGTATATATATACCAAAACATTCTTAATGATTTAGAGTTCGTAACAGACAGTCAAAAGTGAACATTTCTTAGCGCTAACTAGCACCAAGAAAAGACACTTGCCTGCCGCTCATAAACACCGACACAAGCGTGTACAAATTCCCAATCCTCCCCCGAACAGCATATGGACTGTTAAACCAGAGAGGATACGCAGCCGAAAGTGCATTGGAAAACTGTACCCGCTTGTGTCGCCGTTTATGAGTGGCAGGCAATTTTTGACTGTCCGTTTATTTAGAGTGATATTGGCAGACAGGGAATTTGCAACGTTAGTGGTGAAAAAACTGTGCTGGGTGACGCCGGTTAGGCAAAAATATGGCCGCATATTAACGTTTTCTTTTTCTCTCCTCATATTGTCTTTCCAATAAGTGATCCCACCAATGTCATGAGTAGCTATATTTAGCAGCATTATATTGTATATTTATATTATATATATAGGTATTGTGTTCCGGGCACTTCTCCATATGTTTTTAATTAAGAAGTAATTCTAATTAGCAACGTCTATTACGCATATTTTACTTAATTAAAATTTGAACTGAAATTCATGTGATAAGAATTAGTTTTTAAAAATCGCTTATCAAAACCTCACAGATTCTTAGTTTTATTAAATTTTTATTTTAATATGCCAAATACTTATTCAAAACGCAAAAGAAGTCATCGAAATAGGAAACACATTCTTTATACTGTTAATGTTTGAATAAAATTTCGTGCTACAGCTCATATTATTTTCTGCATAGAAAACACTACTCAAGTAAAAGTAATATAAGGTAGTGCACAAGAAAATGGTTCAAAATGATGAAAATAATTTCTAAAGTTATTGTACCAAAGAAAGGCATAAAATTGCTTGTGAAGAAGACCAATCAACCTTCTAAAGAAGAATGGTATTTAGGTAGGAAAGCCGAACTGCTAATTAATGAGTTTAAAACAGTACAATTAATAAACAGCAATTGTATCAAAAAAACGTGAAAGCAACATCGAACTTTATATTTTCATAGCTTACCTAAGAGTACATTGTTTAACTTATACAAAATATCTTTTTAAATGTAACCAGCTCTTTGTCCCGTTTCCTGCCTGACATTGCAAATAACATTCAAAAATACCAACGTTGATCTATAAAAATGTAGTCTTATCCAACTGTAAATTACGTAACCATAAAAACTAATTATGATAGCTAAAAGGCCATATAATTTGAACTCCTTTATAAAGAAAGAACTCCATTATACTGCTCCCGAAAATTTTAAAAGATGGATTTGTTTCATTTCGGAAGTGAACCCTTGAACAAAATTTCGGCATATGAGCCTGACACCCTAAAAGTTTCTTTATTTTTCACCAATGGAATACTCGTACCTACTTTATTTGAGCAACCTCACTTATCTTATTTCTTTTTGTGTACGTGTTCGTATTTTTCGTAATTTTTCACATCAGAACAGCCAGTGGTTTCCATATCAATGATTTGGAATAGAAATGTTTATTTGATCTGTTTTACAGTTTTATACTGGTGTTTCGGCTCTCATTACTTTGTTTTTTTTGTTTATGAGACTAAAATCCTTATCACAAGATAGGTAGTTTTGATCACATACTGGCAAGTTATATTCAGTAAAATCGTAGACTTCGTGTACAACCAAAATGAGCAGTAGAAAAATGCCTATGCGGCATTTGTTTTGACCTTCACAGTTATCTCTTTACACGAGCACATTTTGTTTTTGAGTAATACTTCCATTGTTAAGAGCTATCGGTAAGAAAGATACAACTTTATCACCGCCAGATCCTGCAATAGCTTTGTTCTACATGCATTCACAGTTGCTATCAGCTACATGAAGGCGCAAATTATGACAAGATAGCTACGTCGCTGTAGTTCAAAGTTGGTACGAACATTATTTGTTGCCTATCAAAAACTATACATAACACGTTCTTCCATCAGGTTGCTGATATTTATTTGCCTGTGTTTCTAGGCACTTTAGACTTTTATCTACTCTTTTATTGAAGTTAATGTAGAATGCTAAAGGAGGTCTACTTTTGATTCGCGCTGACACTTATCACATGTACTAGGGATGTTTTTTAAGTTTTGCATATTGGGGCTTACATGACGCCACTAATAAAATGTTAGTACAAAAAACTAATTTCCATCATTAGTTAACCTAAATCCAAAGTTTCCGTGATACATGTAGTATTGTAGCTGCAAAGAACTGTCAAAGTTGACAAGTTACTTGAAGAATGGTATTAAACCTAGAATATTTTAGCATAATAGGATTAGTCTTAGCGACGATCACAGAGCAGGTGGACCAAAAACAGCATTCAGGAAAACCTCGATGCTGTACGCAAGATCATCAACGAGGATCGGCATGTGACATATAGAGCCAGAAAATAAACGCCAGTCGTTTGTTTGGAAAGAAGAAATGTCGACAAAAATCATTCATTCTCAAAGTGTCTCCAAAAAGATGAACGCGACATTTGCCTCGAAAGCAAGTCATGTAGCAACAATTCCCCTACAAGATGAAAAAACTGTTACTGCCGATTGGTATACAACGACTTGTTTGCCGCAAGTTATCGTTGAGCTTTCAGAAAACCAATCCCGAATGACGAATCATCCTCCGCCAAGTTCCCACACAGCACGCAAGACAATTGAATTTTAACACAACCCAAAGTTGAATTGCTAGACCATCCTACGTGTAATCCGAACATAAGGTTCAACGATTTGTTTACCTTCCGCAAATCAAGAACGGACTGCGTGGTCAAAGGCTCCAGTCGTCAGAAGGAGCAACGATACCTCCAAAAACGCAATTTTGACTACCGACAAGAATTCATTCGAGCACATGTAAAAGTGCATTAATCTTCGTAGAGAATACTTCGAAAACTAATCAAGTCTAAGTTACCTTCTGTTTTATTCCAGCTCTATATGCAAAATTTAAAAAACAACCCTCGTATGGTATATACTTTGATCTATGAATATATATATATATATTGAATGCACTGGCACAATACCGGTCAACAATCACCAGAAAGTTTGGATAAATGGATGTAAACGCTTTGTGATGATTTAAATCAGGACTGAAATACTTGCTTTAAGACTTTGCCCTAGCATAGTGAGATTCGTTCCTTGGTATTGATATTCTATGTTGGCAAATCTATTCACAATCATTAGAAGTAAATTTGAAACACATGATTGGTACAATGATCCTTAAAAATAGCTTTTCTTATTCCTTTCGTCCTGATGATGACTTCTAGTGTCTTCTTGTCAAGACAAAATGTATCAAAAAACCACGTTTTATAAACCTAGACAAAATCAGCACTATCGTTTCTTAAAGTTATAATGGCATTTACAAATACCGTAAAATAGAAATAAAGTTAGTATTAAATTATTATCCAGATAACTGACGTGCCTTCCTCGTATAGCCCTCTGTTGGGTACATTTGCAACTTTTTTAAAATCGGAAATCCAATAATGTAAAAAAAATAGTTTTGACACTTAGCCCGTAACAAACACTTTCCAGTTTTGATTTCCAAGGTCTATGGATACCTATGATTTTTTACAAGGAATTTTTCTTTATAGCACCAATCCAAACACTTCACGTTATTACTCTGCCTTGTACAAAATTTTATAACCAACTTTGTTTGTTTGCATAAACTACAAGTTTGATTTATTTATTTGAAGTTAAAGCTACTTCATTCCAAGTCGTTATGTATGTATGCGTTCACCAATTAATTTAATTTAGAGTTAGAAAAATGATCTATTGTTATTTGCAAATTGTAAAAACAAATAAAATGTTATTTAAAATTAATTCCTTTTTTTATATTATTACAAACTAAATTTAAAAAATGCGATACTCGAACATTTTAAATAATGCAATCTTTAATAAAGTAGAAACCATTAGTAAAAGTAAGCATCTTCAGATGCATTAGACAACAGAGCTTATTTGAAGCATATTTCTCCCTTTCCAAATCTATATCAATACTATTATTATATTTTCTATTGAAGTAATCATATATTTCTATTTTCTTCTACTTTCTTCTTTGATTACTCTTTGATGATAGCACTTTGTTGTGGCTACAATGTAAACGTTACAAATTAATTTTATGCCTCTACAATATGTTATGCTATTTTCCATATACCTACTAATTTCCCCTTGGCTGTTAACAAAAGTTGCTGGCACTTCATAATTTTTCTGATTTTGATCTTGTTTTTTCTTAGTATTTAACTACTCTGTTCACGTACAATAGATTTGAACATCTACGCTCTTCCATCAATATCTGGCCACCTATGTTTTTTTTTAACTTTTCGTTATGAATTATCTACCACAAATAAACAGAATGGATGCAAACGACACCCATATCTATACACATTATCGGGTAAGTTTTATTAGTATACGCTCCATTAGTGAGTTATTAGAAATAAAAATTCGTTTTAACTTAACCTGTGCTATAAGGATATCGACCGCCGAAATAAGTTTTTCTTGGAAATGATGCAATATAGTTAATTGCTTTATTGTATTTTATGATCCGAAGTCTCTTTGAACTGTCATTGCAGTTCATGTTAGATCGAAATTTACTGATATTGAGAACAGTCGAATAGGTACGAGTTTTGATATTTCTTAGGTATTTGTGGTATAATGATGAAAACTAAAGAGTTGTCCGTAGAGATGCATGCTTTAATTGTTAGTTACCGTAAAACAGGTAAGAGCAATCGACAAATTACACGCGATTTAAACATTAGTATATAAACAGTAACTAAAACGTGATCAAATTTGCAAGTAGTGGGCGACGATAAAAAAAAACGACGCCAGCAGAAAACCGCATAATGGTAAGGATTAGCAAAGGAAGTCGATGAGAAACTATGGCAGAAATCGCGGCTGAAGTGAACGGGAGAGGCAGGAAACCGATTAGTGTGACTCCAATGAAACGACGCTTAGGTAAAGCTGGACTTCGCGGACGATTATCAGTGAGAAAAACCTTATTATGGGAACAAAACAAGCGGACACGATAAGAGTGGGCACAGGCACAGAAGACTTGGACCATCAAAGACTGGAAAAGGGTGTTGTGGAATAACGAGACGATGTTCAAAGTTTACGGTTTACGCAGACATGTATTCATTCGAAGGGAGGCTGGAGAACGAGCTTCGGACCAATCCATTGTACCGACCGTCAAGCACAGAGGAGGTTCGGTGATGGTTTAGGAGTATTTTGCGGATATTTCTATCGGGAATTTAGTGAAACTTAATGGTATTCTGCAAAAAAAAGGATACAGAAATATTTTGGAAGATAATGTGGTGTTATCGATATTGCGACTAGTTGGTGAAAAATTTATATTTCAGCGTCACAATGACTCGAAACATATAACTAAGATATGCCGCGACTACTTGAAAGGAAGACAAGAGAGGGGCAGTCTTATAGTCATGGAATAGCATCCTCAATTTCCTGACTTCAATTCCATTGAATTATTATGGGATAAATTTGAAAGAGAAGTAAAACAAGCCATTTAAACATTGTTTTATTTCGAAATTTAGAAAAAGACATAAGTGGCCAAATACCTATGGACGGTAATATATAAACATGCTTTTTATTTCTATGTAGGTACAACGCATTATAGTTGGTCTATATTCAATTTAAAAATGGTAGAGCCCTATTTGCTTCTCTTTTTTGTTATCAGTGGGGAGTGTAACTTCAGAATTGTAAAATTTCAATACAAATTCAAATAACTCCTAACTATTTGAGGTAGGTATAGGGAGTATTAACTTTAATAAAGAATAATGGGATACCTGTTAAGGTTTTTGTTTACTGCGGCATTTTTGATCACTCGGCATAATTAACTTAATACTTTTTTCTTAAATATAATAATCTCAGTAATATGACATATGCACACTACATACAGCAAAAATAATATCAACTCTCTAGCTTTAAAATTCTTGTCGAATTGTTGGCCCGGATATATTATATCTACAAGTTTCATTCAAATCCGTTTTCTCAAAAATAACAGATAAATATAAGCAAATATGTTGATATTCACCTCCGGTATATATTTGTAGGACCAATGCATATTAAGAACGGCATTTTTTTAGTTCGATAAATATTATCCGTTACAATCGTTATGTTTATTAAAATAGTTGACCCAAATTGACCTTTCAATTCATAAGAAACAACTATAGCAATGCTATGCATTTAATCTTTCTTAAAATACGTCACTTTATTTTACTGAGAGTCATTTCCTGAAGTACTAAGTATCTATTTAATATATATTCAATCTATCTATTCAATTTCTTTATTATTTCTTTATTATTTTCTTTATTATTATTATTATTAATTTATTATTTAATGATTTAGGAAGAAAGCGAATAACAAACCGATATAAGGTGACGTTAAAAATAAATTTATATGTAAGCAATGTGGGGGAATTCATCAAATAATTTTAAGCAACAAAATAAACTCATTTCTGTTAACAATAGCTAGAATTAAAATTAAATTATTCTACCTGTAAATAACAGATGCCATATAACATATTAAGAGAATATCATAAGTTGTATACAAAGCATAAATTACTAAATTCTACATGATTAAGAAATGCCGTGCAGACGAAACCACTAAATTAACAAGTATTTACTTGATAAATTCCAACTTCCTTGGTCTTACCAGTATCCAAATTTATTAATTCGTAAATTAAAAAATTTTGACGGCATTTGATTGAATTCGAATCCACAGCTCCCGTTCCTAAATAAGTGCGTTGCTATATATCCCATGGAGACCGCAGGAACGAATCGCTTGTGATACCTTGATCTAACAATTTCCGTAGATATACCGTAATATCCGGACAGGCAATATTTTATACCAAGTGCACAACTAATGAAATCAATCATGCAACTTCCGTTGGTTCGAAATAATAAATTCTAATATCAGTAATACCGTGAAAATGTTTAATTCACGAATTAATTAATTTAGACGTTGGCAAAATCATAGAAATTGGAATTTATCATTTCAAGGTAACAGAAGTTGCTGTATTAATTTAAGAGTTTACTTTTCAAATAATTTAAACTGCTACGTTTCTCAGTTTTGTATCGCTTTAATATACTTGTCTGAAATGCATTTGAATGTAGAATTCATTCATGATTTTGCAAATTGTTGCAACTGGAAGAGGAGATTTACTTTAGTTTGATATTCACATCGAACCACATTTTATGCTCAGTTTATTATCTTCGTTTTGACAGAGAATAAAAAAATGAAAAACAATCTTCTTTAACTAGAGTATAATATATGATATAATAAAATGTTCTATTAAGAGATAGTCGATTTCCAAAAATCAAGATGTGGTTTTAGCCTCAATGCAAGCTAATGGAGTTAGACTTATTGCCGGTCCCGTCCAATTCGTCACCCTCCCGAATATTTGAAATAATCACATCTAACTACAGAAAACAACGTATATTACTGTATCAATATCTGGACATCTATTCATTAAAAAAACAACATGATTGACTTTCTGTTGTTATTGTTGGTAGGTTATTGAAACGCAGTATACGTAAAAGCGCTATACGATGGGAGGTCAAGAAGTTCGTGTAATCGAAGGGATGGAATGCGGATAGGGGCGCTCGCTAGGTGTCATTCTGATTGGCGACTCATCATTAGTACATAAGTTAAGTTGCAGCCCTATAGCGTCAGTCGTTTACGAATAGTTGTCTGCTAAACAAGTCAATCCGGAAGAAAACTGAAACTATGAAGGAAATTGAACACCGTGCTGTGATAAAGTTCCTTACAAAGCAAGGAAAGAACCCTCAAACCATATTGAATGAAATGGAAACCGCTTATGGGGAACAGTGCCCTAGTAAATCAATGATTTATAAGTAGGATGGTCTTTTTAAACATGGTCGGGAGTCGATTGAAGACGACCACCGCTCAGGACGGCCAGTTGAGGCCACCACATCAGGCATCGTCGAAACAGTGCAAAAATTTCTACTGCAAGATGCCCGTTTGAAGAAAAACAATTATCTGCATTAGTTGGAGTATCAGATACCACTATTTTGCGTATCCTACATGACCACCTGGGTATGACACTCACTTTGAGCCTGAGTCCAAACAGGAGTCCATGCAATGGCATAAAAAGGGGACACCATCGCCAAAGAAATTCAAAGTGTCAGCATCGGCTGGAAAGTTGATGGCTACTGTTTTGTGGGATTGTGAGGGAATATTATTGATTGATTACCAAGAAAAAGGTAGGAGCATAACCGGACAATATTACTCAGCGATATTAGAAAAATTAAAGGAGGCCATCAAGGAAAAACGTCGAGGAAAATTGACCAAGGGTGTGTTGCTCTTGCAAGACAATGCGCCAGTTCACAAGAGCAAAGTTGCAATGGCTGCTCTGCACAAGCATGGCTTTCAATCAATAGTGATTCTTATTTGTTCCCCAAGTTAAAAAAAGACTTACGTGGAAGAAAGTTTTCCGACGACAATGAGGTAAAGGGCGCAATTTTGGCACCTATTGAGGCGAAAGATAAAGAATATTTTTGTGATGGTTTAGAAAAATTAATTCATAGATCTAATAAATGTATTGTGCTTAAGGGTGATTATACTGAAAAGGAAAATAGATTTATTGTTTTATTTTATTTAAAACCCTTTTATTCCACGAACTTCTGGACCTCCCCTCGTATTTAAAGAAAGAACTCTTATAATAAATGTAATATACAAAAGAATGTCTGTTCCCAATGATGCTCGTCTATGCACTACTACTTGTATATGTTTCGTCCGTAAAGACTAAATAATGTCGCGTATGTTTATGCATCGCCTGCATCGGGGTAAACATCCCCGCGTGTGTATCGCTCTGGAGATCGTAACCGTAGAGATCTTAGGATACCTTTAACACTTTTCCTTGTACAATTTAAATATGCTGTGACCGGATTTGGTTCTAATGCACAAATATATTGATGAATTTTGTGTTTGAAAGTAACTGCTCGTTTTCTATTTCATTTGGTGGTATCCTCATTTTGGTAACCTGTTAGCCAGATTTGTATGGTTTTTGAGAATTCTCAAACAACCACTTATTTCTAAAAATTAATTGCTGGATGTGCCTACCATAAACAATCAAGAGATTATTCGTCTTAAAGAGTGACGACGAGGATGCGTCGAATTTTAGACGCACAACGCCCTCTTTTGGAAGGTAAAAGTTTTCAACAATATCAAGAGAGGAGTCCCAAACCGCTATCTTATATCTATGATTAAACACAACGTAAGCATGATACACAGTTATCATAGTTTGTTAATTCATAACCGAACGCGATACTAGGAGTGCAGCGCGCGTCTACTCTATCTTGATTTGTCGTCGATAACGATACCCATAACTTTACAGCCACTGCTGCATTCAATGATCTCCGAATTGAAATTATTTTTGTCCGATGTAAGGATGTGATCACTCGTTTAAAAAAGGATATCTTGGTATTTAAAATCAATTTGTTGTTATCTAAACAAGGTTTTACGTTATCGTACAAGCCCGTGCTTGAACTTATATGTGATACATATAAGAGATGATATAAAAGAGAAGATTCGTATCATCGTCAAAGTTCACATTCTTAATAATCATCAACGCGTTTGAAGAGCCCAGCACGCTTTGTAAGTTCCTATGAACTGCTTCTGGGACGAGAGAAAACACTAGGTTAACCTTACAATTAGCCGCCGATCACTGCAAACGGATCATGAAAGATACCTAGCACGCCATAGTTGTACAGCTAGTAAACCTCATAAAACCTCGTAAAACATCTAGTCGAAGGCCTTAGCAAAATTCAAAAACATACCGCTTGGTGAACAAGTGGAACTCTAGGGACTGAAAGAGTGCCTTGGTATAAATAACACATGGGCTGAAAAGTCCCGGGCCTAACACAGAAAACACGTTTTTTTTGGTTCAAAATTAGCTTTATTCATCAACGTAATCTCCATCAAGAGCAACGCAATCATTCCAGCGCCGCTCTAACATTTCAATACCACTTTTGTAGAACGATTTTTCTTTTGGCTCAAAATAGGCCCCAGTTTCAGCGATAACCTCTTCATTCGTGCGAAATTTCTTACCGACGAGCATTTTTTTGAGGTCTGCGAACAGCCAGTAGTCGCTGGGAGTCAAATCTGGCGAATATGGTGGATGTGGGTGCAATTCAAAGTCCAATTCATGTAGTTTTACCATTGTTTTGATTGACTTGTGACACGGTGCGCTGTCTTGATGAAACAAAATTTTTGTCTTTGCCATATGCGGTCGTTTCTTTGCAATTTCAGCCTTCAAACGCTCCAATAACGCTATATAATATTCACTATTGATGGTATTTCCTTTCTCAAGATAGTCGATGAATATTACACCACGCACGTCCCAAAATACCGAGGCCATAACCTTTCCAGCCGATTGTTGTGCTTTCGGGCGCTTTGGATGAGGTTCACCAGTTGCTGTCCACTCAGATGACGATCGTTTTGATTCTGGAGTGAAGTGATGGATCCATGTTTCATCCAATGTCACATATCGACGCAAAAATTCCGGTTTGTTACGTTTAAACATGGCTAAACACTGCACAGAATCATCAACACGTTCTTGTTTTTGGTCAACAGTGAGCAAACGCGGCACCCACTTTGAACAGAGCTTTCTCATAGTCAAATGCTCATGCAATATAAAGCCTATACGTTTTTTTGATATCTTTACGATGTCAGCTAACTCACGCAATTTCACTTTTCGATCATTCAAAACGATTTTGTGGATTTTTTTGATGTTTTCTGGTGTTACCGCCTCATTTGGGCGTCCACTGCGTTCTGCATCATCGGTGTCTCTACGACCACGTTTGAAGTCAGCAAACCAACGTTTTATTGTTGTTTCTTATGGAGCGGAGTCCCCATAACACTTTTCAAGTCATTGCTTCGCTTGAACGGTATTTTTTTCCCATCAAGAAGCAGTGTAAAATTAAAACACGAAATTGTTTTTGATCCACTGTTTTGAAAAAAAACAAAAGTAGCTTGACCCTTAGCACAATAACTCACAAACTAATGAATAGAATATCATGAAATTTTAACAGCTGTCTTTTGAAGGTTAGTACTAACTGAGAGGAAGGTGACTGCAATAAAACTAGCGTCATCTATATGTTAGGCCCGGGACTTTTCAGCCCATGTGTTACAACACATTTTTTACTATCCGAATCGCTGGATTTCAGACCGCAACTACCTACAAAAATGTGTACGATTTAAAAAATTTTCTGAATTTCTCGGTAACTATAACAAATATAAATTCTTGTTCAGAATATAACTTGAACAGAATGATTTTATTTTTTATGAATAAAAGAGGGATCGACAAAGATCTGTCTGTTACAGTTGAAAGGTGTAAGGGTTATGGTTAATTTTTGTAACCAGTTTTAACGTTTCTATTTCCGAGCAGATTAAAACCGATCTGCGAAAAGAATATTCTCTTTCAAAAGGAATATTTGGTGCCTCCTTACCAATTGTTTCATTAACGATTTGCTAGATTGTAGGATTCTGAGATTCTTTGGTTGAATATTTCTCATTTACGTCCTTTGCGTGATAAACAGAATCAATGTTTTCAGTTGTAAGCTCAACACAAAAAGAGACAATTGCTTCCTGCGAGAATGTACAATACGTTTTTTATCAACTTTATTTAAGCTAACGCTTAAATCCAATTGTAAATCGGAGCCATCTGGATGGATGTATCACAAACAGTATCTCCCACTTTAAACTTTGACCTAGTATTACACTATCCAAACATGACAGATGTTTCTGCGATTCTGTATGAATGCTTACATAGTAACAAGCTAATCAGATAGAAATGCATTTGCGTTCCTGTTGTTTAAAAGATATCAATATTAAAGTCTCCGCATATAATAAAAGTAGATGTCCTCTTACTTGGAATCACTATTAATATCAATAACTTTTGAAAAAGGGTATCGACGCATAAACTAAATGATAGATAAGTACACATAACAGCGGTAGTTTCACCAACCTTAAGAAGATGTGCATCTGGTGAACTCGAAAATACATTTCTCTGATAATAGGTTTATTTCACAATTGATGAGTGATTTAGATTATTCTCACAGTAAATTGCTACAAATAAAAAGCATGGTAATCTACAAGGTTGTTTAAAGGAGAACATTAAAATGACTAGGTGATTTTTCCTAACATGAGTAGCTACTAAATACAGCTACTCATGGCATTGGTGAAATCATTCACGAGAAAGACAATGTGAGGAGACAAAAAGGGGTGCATTAGTACGTTAGGTATTGTTTTCTATGCGTTTTAGATACGTTTTTAATAAGATTTTTGGATAGATTTATTTTCTATACAAGAAAACTGCAATAATTCACTTATTGGTTCGAGAAATCATCAACCACACCATTAATTTCCTTTGTTAATTACTGTTCCACAGATATAAGACAAGATTTTTGAATCGCAGTGTAAAAATCTTTTTATAAACTTTAGTTTTAAAAAACTTCTTTGTGCAGCTAGCAACTTTCAGCAATGTGAGCAATATTCTTATATATCTGCGGAGTAGTAAGCACTAGTGATGAAGAAATTTGTTATTTTAAAATCATAATTTGATTTTTCATTGATACTGCTAAATATTAATGATTTTAAAACGTGAGTGTAATCATAGTGTTGTTGATCATTACTGGATTTACTATACACAAAACTTACCGCTTCACCACGACAATAGTAGAATAATTGTGAAAGTTAATGGTTAATAATGCCTTGTATGCATGCACTATTTGTGTATGAGATTAAAGTGCATTTGATAAAAAAATTTAATTCATTTTAACAACTGTGAGTTCAAACTTCTTTATTAAAAAATGTCGCAACATAAACTATTTATTCAAAAAGAAAATAATAAATAAACGTAATAAAAGAAAACTAGAATAATGCTTATATATTAAACCAAGCTTTGGAGTGTGAGGAATGCTTTCCAGATAGTTAGCGATTGTAGTTCGTCTTCTTTATAGATGTTGTTCCGATTAATTTGTATTTCTATATCTTCTCCAGTACTGTAATCCAGTTGCTAATTTCCTGCATTTGTTGAATGTTCTGCAACTGCTGATTTGTCTGTGTATCCATACTTTATATCTTATATGTATATGTTCTTTTAACCGGATATTGATGTTTTTAACTGTTTGTGCGATGTATATCTCTTTACAAGAATTTCGTACATTCCTGGGTTTTAGAGCGAATAGTTTTTCGGAAGCATTGAAGATTACTTTGATATTGCATTTGCGTAAATTTTATATAAATAATTTAGTAAATGTGATGAAGATAGTAATATTTATATGCGTTCTAAAACAATATCTTATCAGAAGCAGAGGGCACATGTGTGAAAAACAGCAAAAATGTATTAGAAAGGCACGAAACAAAACGCAAATACTTCTTTAAGTACAATATCAAAGAAAATTGTTTAATTTCAATATATTTTGGCAAGCTGCGGAATAATATACATGCATTACACACGTGTTAACACCATTAATTACCACGTATATTGCATTAAGGTTTATTATGGTTTAATAAAATATTCAATTCGACAAAATCCTGTCTGGAAAATAAAATAACAGTCTAGCCTTTAAAAAAAATATCTAATACCCGCTGTTATGATATTATATGTTTGTGTACGTTTTACAATGTTTAAATTACTTTTGATAAACGTATTAAATACAAAAAAATATATATGCTCTACCAAATTTACATATCATCCGACTACTCAAACATTTATACATAAGTATAATAATTTAGAATGGTTATTGTAAAGTTTACATTCTTTGCCAATTTGGTCAGTGCTATTGGTTGACAATTGATGCTCAATTAACGTAATTTGTTGGCGCAAAATAAAGTGACGCAAATATTTAAGACAAGTGGAACTATAATTGTTATGATTTAGACAACGTCCGCGTGGCCACAGTTAGTAATTAGTGTTAGCAAGTGAAACATGAAGAAAAAGTTTACGATTAAACATAATTTTTCGTCGACGGAAACACTGAAAAGTAATGGAATTAGCGAGTAAGTAGATAAATGTTATTCTATAGCAACATGTAATTAATAAAATTATTTCAATTCTGCAGAAAATTTACGGAACCTGCAGAGGAAGAACTGAAATCTAAGGAAAAAAAGGAGAAATCAATTTCGATATTTCAGCTGGTAAGCAGTTTTCTTTAAATAAAATTAAACAGATTTAGTAAATACAGTACATATATTTGGAAAAAAGAAAATTCTTTTGTTAAATCATGTCAAACCGTTGAGCAAATCACCAATATTTATTAACATAATGCAGGATAAATTAATATAATACCACCGTTTTTAACTCATGCTTCTAAAAGTATTTACTCCAACTCTTGGTAATTTACGTCCAAAATGCTTAAGCACTACTCTTGCAAATTTTCGCTTATTATCACCAGTAGGAATATGCAGCAAACCCAAATCACCTTCTTCAAGATGGCACTTTACCAAGATTGGACTTACGTACGTATATACATACGTCACTTTGGTATCACAAATGGGTGGAAGAATTCTATGCATTATAATTAGATACTTTTCGTAACATCGCATTTTATTCTATGTTTTGTGCGTTATATGTAACATGTCTTATGTTATGATTTCAAAACGATGAAAACTCCTTGTTTATCGATTTTCTTATTTGATCTATAAAAATTTGTGTGATGTTTATATTTTCCATAATTTAAATTCTAATCTGCAAATAAATATTCGCTCACTTGCAACAAGCAGCAATAACGCAAGTGGTATTATTTACACTTTCAAAACTAAAACGTTCTAAGGCAAAAATATGAGTAACCTTCTGCTAATATACTAATACATCAAGACAGCTGTTTTAAGTGAAACACCTCATATATTATTACAATGTTTCACCCATCTTTTTTCAAATTAATTTACATTGCCACTTATCTATTTTTCGAATTCTTTTTTGCAAGTAGTTAACACGGTACACAGTAACCATTTAGGTCGATAATTTCAAATTTGCGCAATTGGCGAACTTACGATTCATGCTTTATTACTTGTGTTAGCCCATTTTATTCAACGCGAATATACATAATTATGAGCAAAGCTTTGTACAAATATACATAAAAATATACAAAGCGTATGTACTATGCTTTGGGTGTTTTATATCTCTAGCCTATCTATTTGTCGTAAGATTTTGGATTGTATATATCATGAAGATATCATGGGTTAAGTAAAAAAAATGAAATATACCGTTGTATGAAAAATTATAATTTTCATCGCATTCTACCGTGTTGAACCATTCCTTAGTTAGTGATTGATTATTTGATGTATCTACTTGTTATTTAGAATTACTGTCGGGATTTCTTCAATCCGTATTATATTTAGGAAAAAATATTTTATTATGCCGTTACCACTTTGTATATTCTTAGTTTATAAAATGTTTTTGTATTGTTGCATATAATGGAAACTTATTTAATCAGAAAGTATAGTGAAACTATAAACAACAAAATTATTACTAAAACACTTCACTATCTCCCTAAGCACAATACTTCACTAAAATCTGAAGGCACAACCGTAGTAGAGTTACGGTGGACAGACTATGGTCACGCATGATTTAATAAAGAGTAAAGACTGGAATTTAGAGGGCCTGAATCTGTATTCATCAACATATATTTATTTTTGTAAATTTCCATGTTTTCATAACAATTTGAATAAACGTTGTTGTTTACATTTCGAACCAGGTTTATATTTGCAATATTATGCTTTCTTTCTGGCATATGTAGGTTGTTACGTTCTCCTGGTTTGAAGAATAGCGCCACTATAGCCTGCTCGTAAGTTCCTGAATTACTTGACCAATACTTACTTGTAGAGTATGTTCGCTTATTTACTAGAGGAGAGGTTGTACAGTAAAACTCAATGCGCATGCGCAAAAAAATATATTTAAAAATGAAATGGTTACACAGTTTCCGCTCTAGCCTATGTACAATTACTATGTACGTAAGATATATATATATTTGCAATAATTGCAGTTATTCGAGCTCTCTTATACATGTAATGTACATTAGCATGTGTATATGTATGTTTTCCTTTGGTAGCAATATAAGGTACCGCCTCAGCGTGTACGTTGTCAAGCTATGTTTAAATTCTTATATGCTTCCGCAGAAGCTTTGTTAGAGGCATGTACTAATGCCTCTATATGTATGCAGCACCACTACCTTTGTATAAGGGAGCCAACTCTATTTACATGTTAATTTTATAAGCGCACCTCGGTGCTGTGCTTATTTATGTCCCTTTCCGGGAGCCTAATACATTTTCCTTGCTTTAAATTTGCTTAAAGGCCTTGGCCCTGTATCATTGACTTGTGTTTGTACATGAATCAAACACTTTCGTTATTTATACTTTTATAGGGGAACCGACCCTATTTCTTAGAGCTTGAACGCCTGGTCGAGGGCGGCAGTAGCGATAATAGCCGATCTCAAAACAAAAAATATGTAATGTCACAACTACCCAGGCGTCCTTGTAAGAAATAATACGCTATGTGCAATCTTTAGCTCTTTGCTACTGCGACCCAAAGGAGGGAAAGAACCAGTAGCCAGCAAATGCGCGAAGTGCGCACCGACAAAGAAAACGGAGCGATGAAGCCGACATAACATATAGAAAATTGGAAACTCGTCCACTACGACGAACAACTAAATGAAAAAATATCTAAGTCCCGATACGAGAGAGGACCGAACAAACGTACAGATGACAATGGGCGCTGCAGCCGCGACGACCGTCAACTCTTGAAACTATTAAAAACTTCCAATATTCGTCCGACGATGTTACTGTAAACGTTACGACGAGGTGACCGAGAGTGAACGATCGGTAATACCTCGACCGTCACGTGGGAGACGACTGCCTGGACTTGTATATATTAAATATTAACTAAACTCCCATTATTTCTCCGGCGACGTTGCACTTAATGACTCTTAAATTAGGCACTTTCAGCAACAGTATTATGAATGAATGGCTTGCATACATATACAATGCGTAATGTACATATATATTAAAATAAAATTCGATATATTCTACAGAGAGCAAAATAAATAAATAATAAAGATGAAAATAAAGTAATAATGCTAACCCATACGGTCGCAAAGAAGATAAAATCATATAAAATACATAAAGTAGTAAAAGAAACATGGATAAAACAAAATACACTTCCTTAGAAACTTAAAACACTTTTACAAGAAACACAAAAGTAATGTTAAGTCCTTAACATAGGTCTACACTAGAAACATTCTGAATTTAAGATGTTCTAAATGCTCTCTATATTTAATTAATTGATCTTTCTGTCTGCCCAATATATACTTGATCACAATCTTTACATGATATTTTGAAAATTCTTGATTTTTCCGTGTTACATAGTTGGCTTTTACGGTTTCCTAAAAAAATTTTGAGGTTATTGTTTACCGAAAAAACGATTTTGTGATCAACTTGTTTGAAGAACCAGTGCCACAGTGTTCAAGTTTTGTAATTTAAGAAACTTAATTATTTTTTAACACAGGAACCATTTGTCCCAACCTGTCTAAATAAGAAGCTCATCTATCTAATTCATGCCACTAATGAGACTTTCTTATACTTATTAGAGATGACGCATCCTTAATCAGTAGGAACTTCACTGCAAATTCAGAAACACAACTCAAAATTTCGAAACAGTTCAATTTGCGATAACCGGATTTTTATAATTTTAACGTAAAGACAGTATGCTGCATTTTATCGCTCAATTTGCCAACTCTGAATATTACCGATATAGAAAACTTTTTGTTACTTACTTCTAAATGATCACAGATAACGGTGTAGTTTCACCAATTTAATATATTACAGGAAATAATTTGGGCTTTATCCCCCACTTCCAAATAATCGAATTCTTTTTAAAATGTAATTATTGCTCACACATTTTTATAAGCAGCTACTGACTTGCTGATAGGTGTTACTTCACATATTTATCAGTATTAGTATATCATCAAGTACACTATGTGTACCTGAGCCACTGTCGTAAATATAACATTCCAACAATTATCGCAGTCCTACAAATGACAACTGTACTTTATTACTTGTAAATATATGCATGCGTACAGATCTGAAGCGTTTAAGATTGCTAATAAGTAGCGTGTATATTATTAAAGAAAAGATATGGGGAATAATTTTAGTAGGATATATTCATTCACATCAGATACCAAGATACCCTAGTTAGTAATTTACAATATATTTCATTGAAAATAATCGCAATAAGGGGTTAAATTCGTTGAAATTGCTTTCTAAAGTTTGCTTTATAATATGCTTCAAGTACTAGACTACCTAAAAGTCACATATTAATTTCCAATATGACCGGAAGCAAATTGATAGTATTTATTGTTTTGTCGAAAAAGAGATAGCTTAAACTACCAATATTTCAATTTTCAAATTTGGGTATCCCATTTCTATCTAAGTTCGCATCATTTCGGAAAACTCTGAGACTTAATCATAGTGTTATCACTGAAGGAATCTAGATAAAATCTCTGAAAGGCTTTACGGCCGGAATTACTATAATTATATATAAATATTGTCTAAATTCCTTGATCTACTACTGATCGAATGATGGAAGATTAAAACAGTCTTGAAATAACAGTCAGCATTTAAGGTAAAAAGAAGTTTCCTTTTCTTAAAAAAACATAAGCTAACAATTTCTCTACCAGTACTAATTTTTATTACTACCAGCTTACAATTATTAATATCTACCCTTATTTACAGTATCGATACGCAACATGTTTGGACGTGTTCTTTATGCTCGTAGGAGGTATAGGGGCAGCTGTAAGCGGTGCCTGCATGCCAGTAATGATGATGTTTTTTGGCGACGTTACCGGTGCCATAGTGCAATATGGCAATTGCTATATAAACTTCACAGGCGTAAATACAACAAATTTTACACTCGAGGATGAAAAATTAACCTACGCTGTGACCAAATTTTGCATTCAATCTTGCGTACTTGGTGTAGTTTCTTTTATCTGTATTTATGTGTCCGTGCTGCTGTTTAGTTTTTCTTCAGTACGTCAGGTATGTATCAATTATACCTTCAACAATAGTAATTTTGATATACATCTGTAACATAACATTTTATCAACTGTTTTTAACGTAGATTGAAAAAATCCGTTCATACTACATGAAAAGCATTTTAAATCAAGATATATCTTGGTACGATACACATAATACTGGAGATTTCGCTAGTAGGATTACAGAGTAAGTTTCTCTGCTTAATTTTAGTTACTTCATGTTTAATTTCGTTTATTGTACTGTCTAGAGATTTAGGAAAAATCGAAGAAGGTTTGGGTGACAAAGTTTCTACGATAACTTATTATTTGTCCGTATTCTTTTCTGGTATCATCATGTCCTTCATTAAAGGATGGTTGTTATCCTTAATATGTTTAGTTTATCTTCCTTTGTCAATGATTGGTATGAGCATAGTTTCTTGGGTAAGTTATTTTATTATTATTTTAATTAATGTAACAAACAATAGCTGTTAACTAAAATTATTCCTTCGGGTAAAGCGGAATTTATGAGCTAAGCGGAATGATATACGAAAACAATACGACGAATTTTAAATAAAACTAAACGATTTTAAATGAAATTTCCTAAACGTTAAACTATACCTGACAAGGACAGCAGATGCAGTAACAACAGTGATTGAACATTGTGTTATCAAGTCGTCATACCCCCAATAACGTTTTTTATTGGTTGCTTGGCGAGTTCACTTACATTAGGATAATACGATCATTTAACATCTGCTTATGATGTGTTTTAGCTATTATTTCTATTGCTTCATCAACCAGTAGCAACGATTCATCCACCTCATCTTCTGATGAGTGGTATTAACAATCGCACCAGTTAGGAGACATGTTTTGTTTACAATGAATTGGTTCTTAATATATTTTGGTACATGTAGTAAGTGAACGTACTTTTACTCAAAGGTTAAGCGTTCACTACATTGTTAATCACTCACACTTGTAAAATGCGTATATTGTAAATTAACATTTTCAAAGTATACGTCAACGCTACGCTGCTACTGCATCTGTTCGGCAATTCTAGTATAGCTAAGACCTCTAATTTAGATTTCAGACAGAAGAAATCACCTTAATGCTTCCCTTTTAAGTCTTGCAATGTATATATTGATATTTATTTTAGTAATCAACTTTATAAAATCGCCTTCCACTTTTTGTTTGAACTTCTTTCTAGTGAAAATATATAATTTCGTTTAGTATACCTATCTGCCACAAGCATCTTGAATAATGCTACTAAATAACTCTAAATCTAAACTTCTGACGTAGAAATGAGTAGATACCTTATAAATAAATAAATGTTATTGTGAAATACTAAAAATGTTGAAATAAATTTGTTAGGACGTACCTTCATATGTTTATCTATATTTAGATTCTCTGTATTTAAAGATATTCCTTTTCCTTTCGAAGTTAGTATCTAACTCGAAGAGGTATACCACGATAAAATTTCATCCGTCTACTGATTGATGTATCACACATATTCTGACGAATTTTTATGTTTCATAATGAAGTTTATTATGCTAAAAATATTTACTTACGAGAAAACATCGGCAATCCGAAAATTCAAATTTGAATGAAACTTTATAGACTAAGTCAACGTATTTTAAAGTATGCCTTAGCGTAAAACATGCCCTTAAAATTGACGTAAGTAATTTGTTACAAGAAGTAACAAGGAACAGGGTATTTCCATTCACTTTTCATTATATTTGTTAATCCATCACAAATATTGTTGGTCTTGTGAGGAAAACGATTTTATGAAACAAAGGAACTAAAAATAAATAAACTCTCCTACTTCTAATTAACGTGTAGATGGTGACACAAAAAGTTAAAGTGGTACAAGTTCAATTCCTCAATTATTCTTAGCAGCTTAAAAGCAACCTATGTTTACATCAGAAAAACAATATACGTATCTATACATTTAGCTGTAGTATCGAACATAATTTTCAATGAAACTTAGGAATCGGAGACAATTAAGGACTGTAAGTTTGTATAATGGACAAGCACCTCAATAAACTTCACACTAATTCTACTCGGAACGCGGTGTTTAAAGAGCATGTAGGCTCCATTCGCGACCGTGCTACCAATAGAATTGTACAAAACACTGCCACAGCATGCAATATTTCATACGAAGGTTTCAAAAATTCTTAAATTATATTACTTTTGACAATTTATTGTATGAATAATATCGAGACTTCCGCGGCCGTTTGTCATAGTCGTAACGGTTGTCGGGTTCTTCCGTCTCACTAGGTTTTTTGTCCCTGACGTTTCGCGAACAACTGCGGTTCGCATTTTCAAAAGTACTGAAAACCTAGTCACACGGCGGAACCCGACAACCGTTACGACTAATGTATTGTATGGTCCAAAATATATCTGCAGCTCCTTGAAGAGGAGAAATAGAAAATAATACGTTTCTTGTAACAGACAGATATATATTACCTCAATAAATCTCTCAAACTCTAGTGTGCATTTGAGGTAGTCCTTTGTTAAGCAAATTTTTGTTCTTTTTTATGACTGTTGCTGCATACAAGTTTGTTTCCCTAGAGCAGAGGTCCCCAAACTTTTTACTCTAAGAGCCACGGTGATTCTTCCACTAAGTTCCAAGCGCAAAGATCTAGCTAGCTCATCATGCCAACTCACTAATTTACAAAATACTTTAATTATGCGCAAATTTCAAAACAATTCTGTGGACTTTTTTTCAAAAAGCATACTTAGTGCATTAATAATATCTGTACTGTTAACAATTTTTACTAAACATCATTATAGTAATGATATAACGTTCCATACACACCAAGGTTAGAGATCAAAAATGTCTGGCTCCCTATTATTAAAGAAAGTATTAGCCGAAGACCGGCAACCACGGTACTGAGGACAAAAGAGTAACAAGCATACGCAGACCAACCCCACAGCATTGAGAAAGATTAATGAAATACACAATCTTACCTGCGCAAAAGATTAGCCTACTGGCAACTTCCTCTGCGCAGAAAATTGTAGCTTAAATAGAAGTTTAACACAGTAACTTCTGCCCGCCCTATTATCTTAATGTCAAGCCCATTGGAGTACGAAATTCGAGAAAAATAAATCGAATTTAATCCCCCACAACCAGATGCTTTCACTAATAAAATGTAGTGAAAAGACAAATACAGACAACATCATTGAACGAATGATGAATCTGGCAAGTTAGAACCCTTCTCACACACTGCTGAAACATAGGAATATGTAAGTTTTCCACAAACGATGAAAACACTCTAATTGTAATCTATCGTCAATAGTATCACGTCAAAAGACCGTTCCATACAATTCACAATTCGTATAATAGATATGTTTTACACATTTCGAAACACCATACAATCGATTAAGTTTACCCCCTACCAAGCCATTAAAATTTTCTTCTTTAATCTTAAGTTGGAAGAATAACTTTAAAAACGTATAAATTGACTTATTCTGTAGCGTTAGTTGACAGCCAAGAAACCAATGTAGTACACATGACAAATGTATTTTATTTGTCATTGTCTAACCATTACTCACTACCAACAAGATATTTTGAAGAAATAATTTCATGGCTTGCTGGAGGGTAAATTTATATTATCATAAAGTATATGTACACATTATATATCTTTTATTGCGATTTTACTGCCTTAATTTATCATAAGTCATCGTTATCTTAAAAGTGATTTTATTCTTGAAAAATAAAATAGAAATTTTATATAACTTTGTCCTTTTCTACCTTTTCTTATACCCTCGGAGCCACGCAATGTATTACAAAATATATACACTTTCCAGGAAATTAAAAAAATCCAAGACGCGCAGTTTGGGGGATATTAGAACCGTAAATCGTGCTATGCGTTGTTGTGCGAAAGTACCTTATCAGTCTATAAAGTTTCTTTAAATCTGAATTTTCAAGATTGCCGTTATATCTGGATTAGCAAAAAATTGCTATAAATAAGAACGATTCAATAACACAAGTCGCATTTAGACTTATATTTTTTCAATACCTAACAAAAGTGGAAAATCTTTACGCAAGCAAGGTAACATAAATTGGTTTTCTATGTTATCGGTTAGTAGTTATCTACTATTTTCTCTTTCTTTCGATACCGAAACATTGCTCCACTTACTAATATAAAATCTAAAACAATTGACATCATAACAACTTCTAAAGTGATACCAAAAAGTCTTCCTTCTTACAGCTAACTAATAAATTGGTACGAAAAGAAATGGAAGCATATGGAACTGCAGGGGCGATTGCTGAAGAAGTATTCACAGCAATTAGGACTGTAATTGCATTTGGCGGGCAACACAAAGAAATAGACAGATACAAAGCTCAACTTGTAGTAGCTCGAGATAATAATATTCGAGGAGCACTGCTCACAGCCATTAATAACGGTATCATGTGGTTCCTGGTATTCGGTTCATATGGTTTATCATTTTACTATGGAGTTAAGTTAATTATAGATGAAAGAAGTCTTCCGGAAGATGAAAAAGTCTATACACCTGGAAACATGATAACAGTAATAAAAATAATTTAACAAATTTGTACTATATCAAAAAATTGAAACATATTACTATCTCAGGTTTTCTTTGGTATATTAATAGCCACTTGGAATTTGGGGCAATGCGCTCCTTACTTTAACATCTTTAATGCAGCTTGCGCTGCGGCAACAAAGATTTATAGTGTAATCGAATCAGAACCAATTATCAATTTATCAAAAGGACACGGTAAGAGGCTGAAGTCTATTAAGGGAGAAATACTATTTAACGATGTGCACTTTCATTACCCTTCTCGAAAAGATGTCAAAGTAAGTACAGTTAGATAGCCTTAAATGTTTTCCCATGAACAGAGTTTTTATTACTGTTTATTTTATTTGAAATCATTTTAAATCCTACTTTCAGGTTTTGAAGGGAGTAAATATGAAAATCAATGTAGGCGAAACTGTTGCTTTAGTAGGTAATTCAGGATGTGGAAAATCAACGTGCATTCAACTTATGCAGAGATTTTATGATCCAGTGCTGGGCAGTGTAAGTATGAAATGGCAACATTTGATACAAATGAATTAAACTGTATGATGTCGATATCGTTAAAATAGAGCATAACCACAATACCTTAAACATATTTTCCTTAAAACACTTAATTTAATGATGAATTATAATTATAATATTGAACGGACACCTGGTACGAACCTTTTTTACGTTTATTAATGCCAATTCTGAGTACGGTTTATAGGTTTATTGTCATTTGCGGGTGCCGATGCGAAAAATAGACACTCCTAAATTTATACTCGAAAATTCAAGTGATAAAATACAAATGAACTTTTCACAAAACACTATTTTTACGAACTTATTTGAGCAGCGAAGGTGATTTTTAAATAACAAGGAAACGTTTTCCTGTATAGTACGACTCGATTTTAGTGTTTAAAGCTTTGAAGATCCTTTGTAATGAAGCACTATCAATAATATTGACAAATAAACACTTGATGTTCAATTTGAGAATCTTGCAATATCTATTGTTGAACTTACATTTAACCATTGCATAAAAAGTAGATATTTTTCTCAAATTCCATGTATTACTACATAGATATCTTAATTATTATCGGAACTACAACATACTCCCGCCTACATTTATAAACCATTATGCTAAGTTTGTATGAAGTCAAGGAAAATGTCATGTACACTGCCATTCAAAAGTATTTGGGCTCCCACATTTTATAAAACTATGTATTCTACATGGGGTAATAAAACTTTCTCCAAGTTCTTGTAAATATCTTTCCGTTAAGGACACTTTTCGTAATGATGTTTTAATGACCTCGGATAAGTTTCAGGGTAGATTATCGAAATTGCCCTCAGTTATGTTTCTGTATTCGTTGTGAGATATTGCTGTACGACTACTGTTGTTAAGACTGTAAAACATGCCGAAATGAAAAACATAGAAGCGCGCACTCTTATAGTTGCGCGCCATCAAGCTGGCAAAAGCAGCCGGTAAATTGCGAAACAATTAAAATTAAATAATATCACCGTACACGATACCATAAAGAAATACCCAGAAAGTGGTAATTTTGTGAATAAATCACGAAGTGGGATAACCATTGCGACAACTTCTGCTGAAGATCGTGCATTAGTGGGAACTAGCACAAAAAGTCGATGGAACACAGCCCCAGAAATCACCGCTGAAATCAATGCAGGCCGTTAAAGCCAATAAGCGAAACTTCAGTCAAACGTTACTTGTACAAAGCCGGTTTGTACGGACGTATTTCGATGAAAAAAACCGTTATTGTACAAACAGAATAAACGGAAATGCTTAAACTGAGATCACGAACACCAGCATTAGGTAGTTGAACAGTGGTGTAATGTATTTGGGACCGATGAGTCAAAGCTCGAGATTTTCGGTTCAAGAAGACGAGTTTTCGTTCGGAGGTCTGCAGGTGAGTGTGCGACAGAATAGTGTCATACAGTTAAGCATGGCGGTAGTTCTGCGATGATCTGGTGTTGGTTTGGTGGTACGGTCGTGGGTGATATTATAAAGATCGAGGAAATATTAAAGAAATAACAGTATCGAAACATTTTTAACAGCAATACTATGTCTTCAGGATTAAGATTTTTAGGTCGAATTTTGTATCTCAACAAGATAATGACCCTAAGCATGCATCTAAACTGTGCAAAGATTATTTGCAACAACACTTGAAAGCAGACGGATCCATTAAAGTTGTGGAGTTGCCTCCCTAAAGCCCCGATGTAAACCTTATTGAGTGATTGTGGGAGAAACTTGATTGCAAGGTCCGGAAGGCAGTACCAACATCGGGGGCTGATTTGTGGAAAAAGTTGCAAGAGGCATGGGTCCGGATAACACCAGATACCTTGACAAAACTAATTGCAAGAATGCCGCGATTGTGCGCTGCCGTTATCTAAAACAAAGGGAATCACATAAACGAACTGGACAGTTCAGATATAATGTATAATCCTACTGCCAGATATGTAATTAGCTATATGTGTACATATATATATATATGTTACATATATATATATATATATATAATAGCTAATTACATATCTGGCAGAGTAGGATTATACATTATATCTGAACTGTCCAGTTCGTCTATGTGACCCCCTTTGTTTATTGGATTATATATATATATGTGTATATACATATATGTAAATAACGAATATGTGTTCACGTTTTCACTAGTGTTTTTAATCTTTTTGGGTGCCCAAATACTTTGAACGGTAGTGTACCTCAAGTCCTTAAATCTTGTAGATTTTTAGTTTTCAAAAGTGACAAGGCCTACACAGTTACATGGAATTTGTTAAAGCAAAACCGTTATTGTGTGTTGGTAATATCTATGCTGCTAACAAATTCATACTAACCGCAATTATGGCAATAATGGCATACTATAGTCACACCATTGTTACTATTGTATTTTAAGAGAATTCCCACTTTTTAACATAATCACCACTAATTTGGTAATTAATTTGCACAATAACGTAGAATGGTAAGTCAAGAAGAAATTGATTAATCGTAAATCGATTAGTGCACTGGCACAGCAAGAAGTAGTTTGTTACTTAATAAGAAAAAGGCAATGTACAATTTGGCAACTTTTGCCAAATATTTGTTGTGCTTTCTTGCGCTGGAAAAGAATGAACTGGTGTTGAAATTTGCGAAATTATTGGTAACTCTTTAGAGATCCGACTAGTTTAGTTGATTAAACCCTCGATATATTCGCATTGTATTTTTTTCTTGTATATACTGTTTTAGATTTCAATCGATGGGATGGATATTCGAGATTTTGATTTACGATGGTTAAGATCCCACATTGGAGTTGTGGGCCAAGAACCAGCATTATTTGCAACTACAATAGCTGAAAATATCAAACTAGGTAATCCTAAAGCCACAGAATCCGACGTAGAGAGAGCTGCAATGAAAGCTAACGCGCACCAGTTTATTATGCGTTTGCCTCAGGGTTACGATACTATCATTGGCGAGAGAGGTGCGCAGTTAAGCGGGGGTCAAAAGCAAAGAATTGCAATAGCCAGAGCTCTTATTCGCGATCCGTCCATACTATTACTGGATGAAGCAACCTCCGCCTTAGATACCTACAGCGAATACCAAGTACAGCGCGCAATCGATCAAGTATGTCGCAAGTCCTGCTGTCTTTTATAAATTACACAGTACAATACAAAAAATCCAATTTTAAACGAAATTTGTTTTTGTGCGGATCATAAAATGTGCATTATTTCTTTCGGGTCAGGTCAAACAATAGTTTTTTATTGTTATGTTGATTTTTTATTGCGCAACCTTTTATATGTCCATATTGTCTGTCTCATATGTAATGCAGTGTTCAGAGTTGTCCATTTTTTGGTCTGTAATAAAAAAACAAATATATGTGCCATGTGCACAACATTGAAATGAAAACACATAACGCATACAGGTATTCACATTTATACATTAGCAAGAAATAGATAAAAATGTTATCCAAAAATAGCCTAAAAAGCTTCTGTTATATTTGTGGGGAACTTACAATTTGAAAGGGGAGAAAAAAATTAGTAGATCTTTAAAAGAAACGTTCTGCTAACATTTGTTGTTGCAAAATATTAGAACTATTTATCGAATTAGTTTAATAATAAACGAAAATCTATTGATTTTGACATATCAACAACATAATACATACAACATAATCTACAACAATGCAGAGCAATTAATAAAAATGGCGAATGATTTCTATATTTGCAAACTTATTGATCTCAACATAAGGATATAACGATTGCACCTTAGAAAGTATAGTAATCGAAAAAAGCAGAAAAGTATAAAAAATAGTAAAAAACATAGTATCTATTATTATGCTTGCAGAATATTGCTGGAATATTCCAAAAGACCCTTAAGCTTTGTTTTTTTAGTAACAATACACCTATTTCATTTAAATTAACGTGTATAAAATTTAATTTATTTGTTGAACGAGCTCAAAAAGCAGCTGTTGGTGGATATAATTTGGATATTACACCAAAGACACAATTCTAATTTAGGTCGAATGAGAGTATAAAACATTGCTGACAACGGATTCAAATTATATAAAGCTCTGCAAGATCGTGTGAGGAAACCTAGAGATCTGTACGCGGAAGAGCATATATCCGAAATGTACGAATTAAATGGAGATGAAAAAGCATACATTTGCCAACATTTAAGCGACCACGATTGTTAGTACACCAATTATTAAACATAGCAAAAATTTTGTTGAAAAATTAAACAGTCGACGATATTTTGTACGGAACAAATGAATTATACGCAAAATTTGGCCTGACTCACAAGAAACAGTAACACATTCACAATTTGTTAATCAAAACGGTTCAGTTAATGCTGATAAAAATCCGGAATTTAAATTTTCAATTTTGTTATACCGCGTTAAATTTCACGTTTTAGGTAAGCAAAGAATGTACTACTATTATCGTTGCACATCGCCTATCAACTGTTCGAAATGCAGATAGAATTATTGTTTTTTCCGATGGAGGGATAGTAGAGGAAGGGAACCATCAGGAATTAATGGAACGACAAGGCGCGTACTATAATCTAGTAACTACGCACACTTCAGATGATTGTGCTATTGAACGCATTAGAGGTAAATCTTTTGCATAGGGTCTTGATAATAGTATACTAGATTATAGACTTGCAGAACATTCTAATAAAGAAGAAGAAGAGGATAGCGATGTAGAAGTTATTGAATATGGTGGCGACTCCCAAGCAAATTTCGTAATAGAATATTGTATCCATTTCTATTGAAAAATATCATTTAAATCGAATATTTTTAGGATGATGACGAAGATAAAAAATTTTCTCCTGTTTTCGAAATACTAAAATTAAACAGTCCGGAATGGTTCTTTATCTTTATCGGTTGCATAGGTGCCGTCATATCCGGCGCTTCGATTCCTCTGTACTCCATAGTTTTTGGAGATATTGTTGGAGTCCTTTCGCATTCCGACAATGAATATGTGCGAACTGAAGGAAACAAATTTTGCTTATACTTCTTCATTATAGGTATCTGTACTGGTTTAGCTTCGTTATTCCAAGTAAGTTAAGTAGCATCAACTACCTAATCTATAACTCATTTTGTATTTCCATGTAGTGGTACATGCTAGGTATAGCCGCTGAAAAGTTAACAATGAGAGTCAGGCATTTGATGTTCGAAAAAATTTTAAATCAAGAAGTTGGCTGGTTCGATAGAAGGGAAAACGGAGTGGGTGCCGTTTGTGCAAAGCTATCAAGTGATGCCTCGAGTGTGCAAGGGGTAAGAATAAACGATTCTTAATTACAACGCGTTCGTATCTTCTGCGAAAAATATTGAGACCAACAATAGAGCGTAGAACCACAATCAAACAGCAATTGATTAACATATAAACCAATGCCTCTATATCCTACTCTCTAGAATATTACCTTTATTGCTTGTCTCGTTTTCTGTTGTTAATATTAATCGAACAAAGTTTGTGCGTAGAGTTAACTGAACTTTAAGCAGAACCTGCTTAGCACTTGATCAAAGTTCTATATTCGAATGAGCATTCCTTAAGCTGCAAAAAGGGTTAATCGAATGCTCATCCTAACTACTTCGTGTATGGAGTCCAATTTGTTTTGAATGTCGCTTGGTAATACTGGTAATAAGAAATTTATCTACCCAGCAGTCTAAAAGGATTAAACAAAATTTTCCCCCAATATAAACACTTTTTTGTATAAGCAAAAACTCATGGTTTATTCGCCGAGGTACTATTTTTCTTCTTTTTTTTAACTATCTATGATTTGTAATATGAAAAAGTATGAAAGGTGTTATAGATTCATATATGTTCATACAAATGTAATGCTTGTTCACATGCAACCTAAAACGTATAAATTTCTTTCCAGTTTTCAGATCACTACACTACAGTTTTTATATTTGGACGTTTTTGCAGTAACTCACTTACCATGTTTCTAATACTGTTATTACTTCACCACTTAAAATAGCAAAGAATAAAATAAATTAGACATCATTTTTAGTATAAATTATAATTGGCGTATATTTATTGTACAACACGTAATACATTTTCGTTTTAGGCCGCTGGACAACCAATAGGGACGGTGCTTAATTCTCTATCTACATTAGGTATAGCAATTGGTTCCGCTCTATATTTTAACTGGAAATTATCTTTGGTGACCTTGTCAATAGTTCCAATAATATTTATTGGGATATATTTGGAGCAAAAGGTTTTGAGGCAAGACACAAGTGGGAGCAAAAATGCAATATTGAATTCAACAAAAGTAAGTATACCAGCATACTTATAACTTGTTTTCTTAACTATAACAGAAGATGGTGATATAAAGTAGATACATTTATTCCAATCTTGCAATTGAATGAATTAAATAAAATTTTGCTTTGGTATTTAGACTACAGTGTGGAAGTAGTGGCAAATATTTGCTTACATGTTTTAAAATGGTTTGACTTTTACAATTAATTGTCAAGTCGGCCTGGTACACCTATTTCTGCGGGTCCTTACTATCTCTTCGTTTTATAATTGTTTTATAATTTTTGCATTGCTGAAATATATAAAGCATACGGAAGGTGATGATTAACAAGGGATATAAATGTGTATCACCAATTTCTCTCATTTTATTTACTTGTATTTGATATGCTAATTACAAACAAAAAAAAATACTTTCTCAACACTAAAAATTTGCTTGTAAATTAAATGTGCGAAATTTGGCCTGAATTGAAACTGAATAAAGAAAATAAATAACACACATAGACAACGTAAGAATGAAACACTGGTACCCGAAGAAATAAACACTACTAATATTGTCTTCAGCTTCAGTACGTAATTCCATTCGATAGCATTTACCTTTATTTAAAAAATAAGAGTAAAACTAAAATCTTAATAATTAACAAGACCTGAAAATTGAGACGCGAGAATACCCGAACAGTGCCAAACGATGGTTGAGTGAACTAAGCATGAGTCAAATAATCTTTCAGAAACGATTTTTGCAGTTTATCAAATCTATAACTTTATGGAACCGATATTTACCCCTTCCGAAACCGGGCATAAGTCAGATACAATACTGAGACAATAAAATCTAAACAACAATCCTACCCTAGTCATGACTTACTACGATTAAAAGATTAATGTAGCAAGATTAACATACAGTAAACATTACATCAAATAGAAATAATGTGGTTTACAGTTGTGGATAAATTTATTTAGACCATATTACACGCATTAAATATTCGCTTCCTGTTGATGTTATTTCTAGGGCATCGACTAGTATACTTTCATTAGAAATCAGAATATAAATAGTATAATAATATAAAAGTGCTGATAAAATTACGGCTTTCTTGCACTTAACCAACGTTTAACCACCAATGAGAATTTCATATTAATATCAATATTAATTAAATCAAAGTGCTGTTCAGGGGACCGTCCTATTGTAGTCGCCCCTAGCGCAGCATGGTCCTTCTTATTGACGCCAGCGCTAGACACACAAAAAAGAGATGTTCTCTTACGTAATAGATCTTTGGTTAGCCCCATTCTAAAAAGTTGTTTCCTTAGGTTACAATCCTCATAATCATCCGATTCTCTCCAAACAACTTTGGTTACCCTATATTGTCCGCTAATTATATCAAAATAAGTTTTTGTCAATGCGAAAGACAGTAGTATGATCTCATCATTCCAAGGAACTTTCATAGTTGACAAATGTGATCCTTTCAGAAAATACAGACCCAAGCGGTCAGATAAAATATCCTGAATCGTGAACATCCACGCCTGACCCTTTTCTAGCAACCCCACTTGCTTCTTCAATACCAAGATTAGCGCTACTGTCCTTCAGCCACATTATATTGATGTTATTAATTTCGGAAGGGAAAGGAAAGGAAGTTAAGGAAGTGTACAACATACATCTTCAAATTCCATGGCATACTTTTATCAATATAATTTTTGCTCTCCCACTATTATCCATTAGTATAACTAGATATACGTACATAGGTGTTCTAAATTTTCTTTGAAACGTGTTTATATTGATTTCCAGATAGCTGTAGAAGCCATAGGTAACATAAGAACAGTTTCATCCTTGGGTTGCGAAAATATATTCTACAAGAAGTACAGAACTGAGTTGGAGCCACATTATAAAAAAGCTGAACTTCACGCTCACATGACAGGAATTATCTTTGCATTTGCAAGGAGCTTAATGTTCGTAACTTACGCAATATCTTTGTATTACGGCGGTATTCTTCTAATAAGATGCGAAATTGACACTGCAAGAATATTTAAGTGCGTAATGTTTAAAATAATTCCTATTTCAAAAATCGCAGGAAACATTTTTCAATTGCAGGATATCTGAAGCGCTAATATCTGGTGCTTGGTCAATTGGAAATGCAGTAGCTTTCACGCCGAATTTTCAGAAAGGAGTTTCAGCCGCCGATAGTATAATAAGATTACTCAACAGGGTACCTCAAATAAGAAATAGCGAAAATGCTAGTGCATATGGTTGGGTAATATGTTGTTTTAATTTAATCATTTAAGTACCTAGTACACTGACCATCTAGGCATTCTGTTCAAAAGTTGTTACAATAAAATATTTTTCTAGGGAAATGGTAACATCAAATTTAATAAAGTGAATTTTAATTACCCAACTAGGCCCAATATTAAAGTATTATCTGATTTTGACTTATCTATCACAAAAGGCAAAACCCTTGCATTTGTCGGTCCTAGTGGCTGCGGGAAATCAACAATTATTCAACTTATGCAAAGATTCTATGATCCTTTGTCGGGAAGTATAACAGTTGATAAGACAAATATAGCGGGATTAAAGTTAGACACATTAAAAGCCCATTTTGGTATTGTATCTCAGGAACCAAACCTATTCGATCGAACTATTGCCGAAAATATAGCTTATGGAGATAACAGCCGTCATGTCGACAAACAGGAGATTATCGAAGCTGCAAAAAAGGCGAATATACATAGTTTTATTACATCTTTACCATTGGTAAGATTTGTTTAAATGACGACTTTAGAATTAACAGCTTAATATTCAAAATAATCCACAGGGTTATGACACAAAGCTAGGCGAACGAGGGGCACAGGTATCGGGCGGTCAAAAGCAACGTTTGGCAATAGCTAGAGCGTTAATCAGAAATCCCGAAATCCTCATTCTAGACGAAGCTACATCTGCTTTGGATTCCGAAAGTGAAAAAGTAAATATCTATTACGAAAATAAAATCCCTTTTAAACGAAAATTGTTACTAGGTGGTTCAAGAAGCGTTAGATAAGGCGAGCGAAGGTCGTACCTGCGTTATGATTGCTCATCGATTAACTACAGTGCAAGGAGCAGATGCAATTTGCGTTTTGAATAAAGGACAAATTGAAGAAATGGGAACTCATAACGATCTCTTAAATACTCAAGGAATATACTATAAATTATACACTATGCAAGTTCATGGTGTATAGACAAACTTAAATGCCTATGGTATTTATATATATTTTTATAGATTTTATGTCCATAGACGGCGTACTATAAACAAATAGTTTACTACGTTTTATATTTTAGCATTACTAATAATTTAGATTAGTACGTAGCACTAGATTCAAGTAGTTGCGTGTGCCTTGGAGTAGTGTCTCTATCTAATAGTGATTGTTGCAATAGTATTAAAATATATCTTCTTAGCATGTGACATTTCATCGTTTCAGTATCATTCACCTAATTAATTCTTAACTATCTGGCTCACGTTGCAAAGTCATCATTAGACACTCAAAAATAATTGTTTTTGTGTCTTACGTTTTGAAATCGTTCTACCTTACTAGTGCGTAAAAGTTAAAAAGAATTACTAATATAGTTGAGAGCTAAAATAGATAACAAAAATTAGGTCCCATTAGTAACTTTAGCAAGCATTTATTTGTTATAACACTATGCATGTACAGTTCCTACTCTATAGGTGTCAAAATAACGTTTAGATAGTTAAATTTTTAAAAAGCTTAAATAAATGGCTAGAAAACAATAATTTGTAAAAGAAATTTAAAAATAGAATGGCAATGTACTTTAGACTATATAGTTTTCTATATATATAATTTTTCTAATTTAGCGATTAATTTCCATTCCGTTGTGAATTTTAATATAATAAACTATTTTCTGTTAAATTGAAGTTTTCATATTACTTATTTGATATCACACAACAAGGCCACACCTCTCAGCGTCCAATGTCTGGAGTTATAATCAGTTTCAAAATCAATAGAACCAACATATTTTTGATCAGTCCTTTGAGGCTTCCTATAAATTGGACATTCATATAGTTTCGGATCCTTTCCAGCGGTTGTGTTAATCGCAAATATGTAAATAACAGGCATTTGTTCGTAAAGAACCTTCGGTTTACTTTCTATAAGTTTTCCAGTTCTTCTGTCTAAACTCGCGCCCTCCAAGAATAGTCCATGAACGTAAACTCCTTCAGTAGGCCCTTCCTTTAAATCTTCCTTATTATATCTTGTAATTAGATTCTGTAAGACTACCGAATCTAATGCCCAGCCTTTATGCGCTCTAGTCACGTCCTAAAATAGTAATAGCATACAGAGTATTCCATGAAATCAATATGTTGGAATCTGTACCTGCCGCATAGCAGTTAAGAATCCCTGAGGGTTAAAGAATCCAGTCATCCAAAATACATTTGGACGTCCAGTATTTAGCCAGGTACGGAACTGGTTATCTCTCTCTAATAGTTCAGTGTACCAAAATCCTAAAGTTGCAGATTCCCAAGACACCTAATTTAAAATATTTTTCTACATATAATAGTTATTTCACATGGTAGAAAACTTCTATTTTAAACAAATAGACAACTCTCGAGAGAAGTATAGCGCATAATGTTGAAATTTGGATTAATAGGATATTAAGCTAAAAGCGCGGTGCCTACTAACGTCGGAATTTTAGAATAAGGGATTCATAGTTTTCCACATTCCCTAGGAAATGCTGAGGAGTAGATATAATAAGTTAAAATCAGTCAATGTTTGCTGTGCAAGTTGCAAGCTACGAATGGATGAAGTGTTATTATTACAATTAAAATCTGAAAAAATTTATGTATTTATTACGCATTTAACGTAAAGTTAATTGTATTGGTTGTCAATGCATAGAGTTTTAATACAATTTTAAAAACTAAAGAGGTAAAGGTAAAGATAAATATTTCAAAGGACATAGTGTGCCTATAAGACCTAAAACATATAAGTACACATATATCTTTTTTAACTATAAAATTTATCAACATACTGAGAAAACACCATTATAGTAGAAGGAAAATAAATTTTGAGAAATTTGCAATAATAAATGCCTATCCATTCCTAAAAGATTTAACTTTGTTTATTGATAAGAGCACACTTATGTTAAACGCAAGTGTTGGCAAATAAACAAATATATATGGGCCAAAGAAAATTCCCAAGCTATTCATACAGCTCATACATACCAGCAATAAAATAAATATCTAAATAGGCTTTGTAGACGTATATTTTAGCGCCTAAATTAAAGGAGGTTCAGATGACTCATATTGTTTATCATGACATTATATGACATATAGTAGAGGATTATAGTTATGATCTTCATGAGTGGTTAATCAAAAGTCCAGATCTCTTAATACAGATTTGTTTGTTGTGGAATTATCTATCATAAGAAGAAAGAAACAGATTTTCAAATAGAAAAAGTAGAATAATGAATTTCAGATTGTTGACTCTTGTCTGGCTCTCGTGCTATTATTTCTTTTTTCGTGCAAGCTATTGCAAGCACTGTGAAATTTTGTAGGTAGTTTCAACTTTTGAAGTATGCTTGCGGAGATGATGCCTGGGTCTTACATAATGTTTTGAGTAGTTTATATGGTTCAAAACTAGTCGTCAATCAATTGAAGGTCACCCGCGACCATACAGGCTCTCAATTTCACACTGATGGCGCCAAATATCTACTGTGTTCAAACTGTCGTTTGGCTGTCAGGGAACTTGTAGAAAAGGTTAACATCTCAATAAGGTATCATACATCATACTTTTAATAAAAAACTGAACATGCATCTTCGTGAACAAGCCAACGACGACGAATCGTTAATACAAAAGATCATAACGGGATCTCCATTTCTTGTTTTTTCCATTTTAATGGAATTATACATTTTGCATTTTTCCCTCAAGGCTAAATAGTAGACAGTAAGTATTATTAACGCGTTTTATAATGTTTATGTGAAGAAATTCGCAAAAAAGAGTTACGGTGAAACAATTCAAGGTCTCTTCGTGCGTCTATTAACTCTGCTTTTACAATCTGTTAGTTTTGTGGTACAAATCAGATGAGCTCATCCCTTAGCCTCCCTATCGCCAGACCTGGTTCCCTGCGGCATTTTCTTATTCCCGAAATGAAGATCAGTGGTGAAAGGATGCCGTTCTAGGACCATTAATAACACAACAACAAAACAAATTTATTTCAGATTCTGGAAGACATCTCAGAAAAAGCTTTCTACGACTTCTTTGCGGAATGGTAACGCCAGTGAAATTATGTATGAATAAAGACCAACAATCTGTAAGATGCACAATAAAGGTTGAAAAAGAAAGCTCGGTTATTTTTTACAAATCTGGTACCCATGTTCCTTAGTTCCATAGTATCTTTAGTAATACACGAAAAATATATGAGATGTACCATAGCATAAGTGCAAAGACGAGCGATCAATATTAAGAAAATCAATGTAAGTATTTTGATGGCATACTTAACCTAGCTGCTATTTAATACATTTCAAAGCATAACTATTGTTTATGCTTTGAAATGTATTAAACATATCTATATCGCCCACAAAGAGTTTGCTCTTACCTACCTTTAACCACCTTTCCGGTATTCTTGCATCATACATAGAGTCTAACGCGGTTCTTAGATTTTGGCTCATTACGATGGTACCATCGATTGCTAATTTTAAGTCACACAATGTGGTTTGAACCTTAAATAAAGATTAGTATCAAACAATGTATTCCGGAGCTATATTTCCAATAAACCTCTTTAATAACTCTGTGTATCCTATCAATTTCTTGTCTCAAGAAGATATTCATGGGTAGCAGCGGCCCCATCCTCTGCAGAGCCTCTTTAACTTCAAATCCAACATATGGTGGTGGCAATTTTTCTAACATATCTTCAGCTAAACTATAAACAATACTTTCGCGTGTTTCACCACCTGTATTACCACCTTCTTTAGGTTGAACGTTTAGAATTGTATCTAAGATTCCTAATAAAGTGAATGATAATGAATTCGAAAACGTTAAAACAAAATAACGAATCTAAAAACTACCTTTGGCTGTGTTAATTTGATAAGTAATGTCAGCGTTTGCGTGAAGACCAAATACCTCTGGAGAATCAGACGTTGGCAAACTATTAATGTAGTCGATATAACCTTGCAAATTTCGTGTTTGTGGTACTTTGTATCCGATATAAAACTCGAACGTGGGACGAAGAAGAATATCGCAAAACCATACCTTAAAGTTTAAGATATATTGATTAAATATCTATGAATTTTGATAAAGAATAACGTAAAACAACTGTTAATAGTGGAAGATAGATCTAGAATTACTTAAATAGCTGTTAAATGATTTTTATGACGTTTTTGTATCAAATTACACTTATATTTAGTTCTATTTTTATCATGTTTATCGTCTATTAGTTTGTTTCTTATAACCACTTTTTTTAAATCAATAAAAGCAGCATGTATTATGTAAAAATGTCCAGTTTAAAATTTACTTGCGTAAACGTAGTTAACAGACGTTTATCAAAGTCATCAGTCACTCGGCCGCCATACTGTACTTCTCCTAACATATAGCAAACAGTAGGCCACGAAACACCCTTTTTCGGGTCCATATCATCTAAGTGGTTTTGAATAAACTGAACACTAGCAGCAAAATCAGCTTGATTAAATTCATATGGAACATTCCATCCTATAAATATATTTGTTGCATCAACAAATTTAGTACTTAGCTATGTATTGTACCTAATGGTCCAAATTTTCTTCGCTCTTGAACAATCGTGTGTAAGAAAGCTACAGCATATAATAAAGGAGGCCATTGATATTGCGCTGAGTAGTCCAAATAATCTTGTGTGATATTTTGATAAGTTCGCTTTAAGCTAGCTCTAATTCCTTGCGGAGGTTCATTCGTATATTTAATTGCCATTTGTAATAATCCAATTGGAAACAGTTCGTGAACTTCTGTAGTTAACCATATTCTATATGATTCATGCTTGGATTCATTTTCTAACATCATGGCCATAACTTCGGTAGCGAAAGGTAACGATAAATGTATATTTTGTAAAAGAACCCAACCACCACCTGCTATTGATGTTTCTATCATGTCTCTAGCCACTATTTCCTGTCCTTGACCCATAGATACCGCTTTTAATTCTAAATAAGGCAAAACAAAGTATTTAGCTTAGAAACTCTTCCTAATATACTTACGAATCTCTTTTGCTTTGGCAAGTGCTGTTATTTGAGGAGATGGATCTGAACCAATCGAAAGAATGCAAATCAATGGAGTATCAGGATCCGATTCTAGCCATGTAGCTTCTAGGTCTAAAATGCAAGCTTCACCGTAGTCACCTCCCAAAGAATCTGAAATTAAGCACTTATTACATTATACATGTAATTGTAATTAAAGGGATACAATGAACTATTACCCATAATATACTTGTTGGCTTGCGATAATGTTCTGTCAGGACTCCAAGATCTTATAAGCAGTAGCTTTCTGAAAACATCTAATGCCTTATGATATCCGCAAGGTATATCTTCTTCTTCTGGCTTTTCCTTTTCATACCACACTCTCCATTCACGCTCGTTATTTTCAATCTAAAATTTTTCAAAGAGGTCGATAGTGACTGATATTTCTTTCACAAAACTTCACCTTTTCTAAAACTTCCTTGAAAGTTGCTAATTTCTGTATTTCCACCAAATTTAGCCACGTTATATCCAAGATCCACCTGAATGGTTTAGGAGTTACTGCATTCAAATCCAAAGAAGCACCACCTTTTATGAACGCCATAAATTCCTCATGACTGATAAGTCCTTTTTGAAGATCAATTTTAATGGCCATCATAAGCGTAAATAAAAACTTGTGGCGTTCATAGAGACTCCTCTGAGTATATTTCCATATCTGAATACAAAATTAAAGAGTTAACAATAACGAATCAAAGGCTTCTAATAACTTGCAACATAAAGTTGATTACGTCATATCTCCACTATTTAAAGAAGTAAAGTAAACGTAAAACGAAATATTTAAAACGTGATTTTAAGTAAATTGTAGCTGATCATTAATTTACCTCAAAAGTCAAATACTTTAAGATGATATCGATTCTTTCTTGAGTATCTGGACTCTTTGTAGATTTTGTTATTGAATTGTCAAAAATGTTTAGAAATTGCTTTAGAGAATTTTGATACATAACGTTCACATTGCTCATTTCAACTATTAAAAAGTATAAGATTGAGCCTCTTGCTGCCACAGCTCGAAATTCTTCACGAGCAACATTGATTTTTCTCTCCGTATGAACGGAAACAGAAAGTTTCTGATTCACTTCCTCGGCAGTCACCTTAGTAACCTGCAGAACATTGATCAATTCTTCATCGTCCACTAGTGAGCCCTGCGTTGAGTTCAAACGGATCAGTAAATTCTCTTCCAAATCTTTCATTCTTCTTTGATTGGTCATCACCGATTCAAACAAAGCAACGCGTTCTGCTTCTAATTCCGTCTTTTCCATTAATATTACTCTACCAAGAAGTTGATCTTCTAATCCTAAAAGCAAAAAACTCTCAATACATCTTTCAGATTTTGATATGAAGTATAGCATTACCCTGCCTCGTTACAGTGAAGTCTATTATTGAAGTCTTCGCGCTAATTTCTGGAGAATACGGCGGATTCGGCAATTTTGTTGTAATATAAAGCATAAAGCCTTTTAATACGTCGCATTCTTTATCCCCAACTATAACCTTCTCAATAGACCCAGACTTAATAAAGTTTTTTTCTAGTACATTATCCAAAACAGGATCTAATTCCACATCTATATCTTCTATCAATAGAGGCCGCCCTAGAATAATGAATTGGAAGCAATCCAGCTACTTAAAGTTCTATAATTATACCTAAAGATAGACAATCTTCGAGATGAGTTCTAAAATATTTGTGTTCAAGTGTAGTGATTTGTAAATTATTATGAACTTCTTTGTTTTTAATCCACATTTTTCCTTGCGTCTGCGGATCTATTAAAAGGGGATACGATCTTGATTTTGTAACTATCAAAGCATTTTGCACTGATAACTCATCGTTGGGTAAACCCTGCAACGTCCACTCAGATACCGTAGAACTGTCGACCAGCATATTAATGATATTCAACTTTTGGGTAAATGGTATTTCTCGAGTTTCTAATACTTGCATCCACATCTTAACTAAATTACTACGAAATTCTTGATTATATGGCCCACAATAAGATAAAAATCCAGTCGCCAAAACTACATCTCCTACTAAACGGCCTAACTGGGCCTTAAATTCTTTGCTTTGCTCAGTCCAACGTATCTTTTCCCCACCTAAACCATTAATTAATGCAGTTGCTGTATTCATTTTTCTAATACAAGAATTTGCTGCATCTGTCAGCCTTTGTTTTTCCATTACAGCAGAATCATATTGATCTTTTACTTCTTTTAATGACATTTCTTTTTCCTCTAAAAGACGTTCTGCGTTTGCGAGATCTTCCATAGCTGCCTATTAAGAGCGATTAATAGATGGTACAGTTCAGGTTTTGTATTTATTCTTATACCTTTAGCCTAGCTTCTTGCAATGTTAAATTTGCCTTTAACGGCAAAACTTCTCTATTTACTCCATGAAAGAAAGCCATTGCTTTTGTCCAGGATAACAAACCAGCTACATCTCCACATACTCTTTTCGCTGTGTCCATATTGTAGTCCTCCATTTCAAAATAAGGTGCCATTAACTCAACCATCTCATTATTTATCATATCTTTTGGATAATTTTGAAGTTGCAGTAAGAAAGTTGCAGAAGCCATTAACTAAGTAAAACAGAACAAAAATCGGTTAGTTTAAAACTATAATTATTTAAATTACCTTTAAAGATTCTGGCCACGAAGGCTTTGGACATGGTGCAGTGTTATCCGGTACAACCGACTGCAACCTTCTTTGAAACAATATTAAGACACAATCCATAATGCGCATGATTAAATGCGGGGGTCTTCCAAGTTTTCTAACCGTTGCTAAAATCGCCAAAAGCTATAATAAAAGAGATATTTAATTGTCTAAAGTACCGATATGCGCTGGTTTTATCGTATTTAATGCAGCTTCTGCTTCTTCCAAAGCAGGTCGTGCAGCTTCCAACTTTTCTTCCGCAAAACCTTTTTCTATCGCTATCTGTTCTACTAATGCTTGTGCTTTTTCCTTTACTATCTGGACTTGATTTTTAACACTTTCAGCTTGCATTGCCTTTTCTGTCACCTAAAGCACATGCATACACTCGCAAAACGATTAGATTCTATCTACTAAATTAAATGACCTGTTACCTCTGATAAAACTCTTTCAGCTTTGCGATTGGCTTCAACTAATTCTCTCTCCATAACAGCCAGATCTTTTTTCAGTATCTGTACGGAAACAGAAGCTTCAGCTAATTTTTCTAATCCAGTGTCCATTCTCAATGCACCTTCATTAAGTTCTTTCTCCTTCATCTTATATATGCTTTTGTACCCAGCTATGAAGTTTAAGTAGGATTTAGGCGTAACATGAGTTGCTCTTCGGAATCTAAAGCGATAAAATTGAATGAGCCTCAAAAATCGATTTGCAATTAAAGCTTCCTTTTCTACCTTGTCGCATATTTACAATATGTACATAGAAGACGGTAAATTTAAATAGAACAATACACAAGAAATGTACGCTGTATAATTATCTCACATTCTAAATAAAAAACATAAAAATATGTAAATTTTAATTCATATTGCATATAAAGTACTTCAAAATGAAAGAAAAATAGTTAAACTATGTATTCAAAAAGTCAAAATAAGAAAAATAAAGTAACATACTTGACTTGCAACCATAACAAAAATAGTCACTGTAGTTCTTTTTAAAATATAAGAAAATGGCTTACAACTTTCAAACAACTATATTAAGCGCCTATTATGAAAGAAATGGGTACACTTAAATATATATAGAGGGGAAGAATAGGGCAAACCAAAGTTGACCGCACTAGAGACGAAAACCTTTAGAAGGTTTTCGCCTCTAGCGCGGTGAACACGCCGAGTCACCGTAACTTTCTGCCAAAGTGGTTTCGCCTCTAGCGTGGTTTATACGTCGAGATACCGTGACAGTTTGGTTTCCCCTATTCTCCTGAAGAAGCCCTTTACGACGGAGACGAAACGTCGAGATCCCATCTTTCTGTTTTGGTCTCTTTCTTTTTCTTTTTTCTCTCGTTTTCCCCCACCCCATTTTCTGTCTCTCTTTCCTTCTTTTATTCTTTTCACCTTTCTATTTCACGCTTCCCCCCTATCATTCTTCTTTCCTTTTTTTATCTCTTTTTTATCTCCTTTTCTTCTTATTTTTCTTTTTATCTCCTCTTACTCTTATTTGTTTTCTATATATATCTCATCATGACACGGTCCAATTCCGGAAGTAGTGCGTTTATTAATACAAGCATATAGTTGTTATATATTGTTGAATCGTGATTGTGTTCTATCGCTGGAAGCTTTTGGTCATTCAACCTCAGTCAATAGTTGATAAGTTTTCTGATTATTTTTTGAATGTTTATCAAACTTCCACGTTTTTCACATTATTATTATAAAGAACAATTAAATTACAAAACAACTTTCTAAAGAGCAACAACGATAGTTTACCTTTACACTCTCAATAAGTTTTAAAATATTTTTTGTAATTTGTTACTTCTTTAATTGAGTCTGTAACGTGAAATAATTTACAAACAATTAGTTACACAATTTCTAAATCGTTACAATTCTCCAATCATTTCAGACATCAATAACTACAGGCATATTTTTACAAAAAAAACGTTGTCGCAGAAATGTGGAATATTTGGAAATTAAGTTCACGTGCAGTTATAACAAATTAACACATCGAATAAGACTATGCTAAAAAAAGTGTGATTCGATCAAAACTAAGGCCAGTGCTATAAACTCGGAGGTTATGAACTGTCTATGAATTGTATAATTGCACAAGTTGATGATCCAAAATTAGTTTATAATACCGGCCCGTATTTAGTGGAATTCTACTCTAGCTCTATCACATCTAAAGCAGATTTTTTCGTAGATCGCACGTAAAGACGGGAATGCGTAATGATATTGCTGTGATTTATTGTTTATGTACAAAACAGTGTTTCTGTACACGGCAGAACACAATACCTTGAGTGTGCAATAAGAAATACATACCAAACACCTTCAAAAAAAAAAACACTGAGTTTATAAATAAAGCTGATTATTCATAAGTTGGATAAGAAATGAACGAAAGAGGTTTTGTTATATTTCAACTGTCATTGTCCAAAGACGAAGTAAAGAGCTGGACAAAAGTGAAAATTCTATGTAATTACTAGTGGCAATTGAAGAATATCGAATAAATAATACCAATTGCATCATATAAATTTGCTCAAATAAATTTTACTAGCATATTCTGAAATAATTCAAAAAAAAAGGAATTATTAAAATTCCTCATTCGGACGAAACCATAAAAAATAAAATAAAATATGTCAGATAATAATGTACTTTGCTTTGCAAATTGAAGAGTTCACTGAAATCAATAGCTCATGTAGAAGAGAATGTTTTTAACTCCATTTCATCATATTTGGAAAAAAATTGACATAACATGGGATCCTGAGAATCTGTACCGATGGTGCTCCTTCAATGATTGTTTCTATTAAAAGGTTTTTGGGCAAAACATTTGCGAAGAAGAAGAATCATCTACGATATTAAAATCCGTATGATCAAATTGTAAATCTGGTAAACTTACATCAAAATACGACCCTTACAAATACGCTTACTTAAAAAAAAAAATTTTGTGTATCCAAAGGTTCACCACAAATCTTTACTTGTACATACAGAAGAAAGGTGGTTAGTGTACAATGAAGCATTGGGCCGAATTTTCAAACTTAAGAATAAATTGTCAAGGTTTTTTTCAAAACGAGGATACAATATTTTTAAAACCTACAAACAATACTTGATGTATTAATTAAAACGCAGTACTGATATCTTCATCCACTGTCAAACTGTCACCATTTAAAAAAAAATCACTTTGGGGAATGCCCAGAATTCGATAGAGGACAGCGAACATGTTGCCTTCGGTCGAAAATAACAATATCGAGCAAATAGTTACTATAACACAACATATATATTCATATTGCAAGAAAAAAATGGTAAAATACTTTTATTAATTCTTTACATTGTCAAAGGATTGTACGCTCAAAATTAAATTTTCCAAAATAACAGTTGAAGAATTTTCGATTTCTATTTAAATCGAATTTATTATAAATACTTTCAACGTCGCACTTATGCAAGCTTGGTTTTCAACATTGACGGATATTAAGACAGAGAAAACCTAATAAATATAAAAGAAGACAGAGTAGCTATTTCACACATAAGACCAAATATTGACAAACATCGCAAAATTCATGAGGCTCAAGTATTAAAAAAAATTTCATTTACTGGTTATTTGCTATTGACTGATATGTCAAATGTTATATATGTGATTTTCAATACATTATGAAATAAAAATAATATCTATACTGTTTCAGTTTTCGACTGTAAATTGTAAATGTTCCATAATTCTGCAAAAATTAAGAATTACTAATCTAATCTATAGAGGTAGTTACTATCGCAAATAATAACGGTTATGCTTAAATGTTAGTATTATGTACACCATTATTCACACTTATAAATACATTATATACACGACACGTAAAACTTTTTAGTTCATCTATGATGAACATCTAACACAGACTAATGTTTCTACATGTACTTTACGTGTTGTTCTCTCTTGAAATAATTACGTATAATGGTGTCTTGTTGATGCTTCATTGCCGTACATATAGCTGTTGGAAGAATAACTAGGAAACCCGAATTCCATGTCTCTCGACGTGCATACTGTACTTGTATGTACTCTGTATTGAATATGTAAAATTTTATAAGACAATAAAATTACGGCACAATAGGTACATACGAATATAAAGCAAGTTTAGAGATATCATATATATATAGAAACTTAAGGTGAACAAAACTGATCGTAATAATATCATTACCGTTGATAATATTCAATAGAAGTTTTTGCTACAATGTCTTGTATAGATCCAAGTGCTTGAACTAGTTGACATTTAACTTCGTCAGTACATTCTATTTGAAATTCGGTTAAAAAGTGCTCGGCTACTGATATCAGAGCATCCTTTGGCCATGGCTGGAACCAATCTACAGTACAGCCAGATATCAAAGCAGGAAATCTTAGTGCTCTATTTCTAAATTTTTCACCGACCTATATTTTAAAAACTTTGTTATTTTCTGAACAAACTTAATCGATCAAACTTACAGGAGAGAAGCAAAGAACCACGTGGAGATTTTGATAAGTTCTGTTCATAAAGAATTCCATAGCGGCTTCTGGATTAATAGTTCTTTTCGGGTTCTCCCTTCTCATTATTGGTGTTACTTCTTGCACGATTTCGGATTGATCATCTTTGGTGAGTAAATTTGATATGCTGCCACAAGACAGGATATTATTTAAGTATTCCAAGAATCCCTCTTCCTTAATATCGAGATCAGTAAATATGAAGGTAGTGCCCTTTCCTTGACCACCACAAGTCCTATACAATGCTTTCAAATCTTCTAAAAAGTTAGTAATGTTATAAGATCTTGTTAATGTAATCTGAAAAGTCTTATATCCCGCAATAAAAGAGGATAATTTAGTTAAGGATTGCTTGCCGCTCCCACCAACACCTAATAATAAAATACAGGTATACCGTACAAGAATGATAATTGCAAATATTTTCACTTACCAACCAACATAACATTGCCACGCGGATGTCTAATGATTCTTGATACCTTCACTAAATGCCACATTGCATCTGGAAAGAATACCAAATCCATACCAGAACCTCGAACCATTTCATTAAATTGGGCCAAAAACATTTCCAAACGCTCCCTTAATTCCTTCTCATCGCTTACCGGTTCATATACTTTTGGCAATTCCATATCGGCATCTTCACCTTCATCACCAGTAGGTTCCGGAGCATCTCTAACAAATTTATATTATTCAGTTTAATAACGAAGTTCCTGTAAAGGATTCTTTACCTCATGAAGTCAACAAAGACGGGCGTTGGTTCCGTCTTAGATCTAATCTCTGCTCCCATTTCATCTTCAACTAATTGCAACAACATTTCGTTAAACCATAGTTTATCTTCAATTAGAGTAAATCTATCGGCAAATACTCTCGTACATTCATGTTTCCATAAAATCATCATGCAGGCTTCAGATTCTATTACCGTGGATAATGTGCCAACCTATAAATATTCAGTAAGTAAAAAAAGGAATAATCTGTAAAAAATATTTTTAATAAAACATGTTTTTAACTAAAATTAACGTACATAGAAAATTGATAGTCTATAGAAAGGTTCCTATAAATGCTGACGTATTATAAAACAAATAATCAAACTATCTTTTAAGATATCTCACTTATTCTTACTCTTGATATATAAAACTGTAAGTGTAAACCCAAGTTTTTTGTATTACTTACCATCCCTTGCCAAATTCTTGACAAATCTCTTAATGAAAATACGTAATGAAATTTAGCTGGAGTAGGTAAAAGTTTAGCTCTAGTAGTCCTCCATAGTAATCTAGTTAAGGGTACTAATTTCTTTACTAAATTCCTGACTTCTAAAGTAAATCCTCTTTTCATATTGTAATGACCAGTTCCAATAACACTGAACATTTTGTCTATTGAAGCATCAGATGGTACAGGGCAATTAAAAATAGAAAACTGCCTTTTTAATCTTGAAGGTATATCATTTCTACCACCACCTTAAAACAATCTATTATCAATGGAAACGGGAAAAAAAGATATTGTTAACCTGGATGTCCCATAGCTGCGATGAAGAGCATGTCTACTATAGTTGTAAATTCACCCGGCTTTTCTAAACTATAAAATCCATTCATATCCATCGTTTGACGCACAAGCTCATTAGTAATTTGGTCGCCCCAGCAATTTATCTCAGGAAGGTTTAAGTCATCGATAAAAACTAGCATCTTCTTCCCATTAGGCGGACCAAAGGTATTTCCTAATCGTTTCTCCACATAACTTTCAATAACCTTTTGAAATTGATACGGACTAGTAGCACTCGAAAAATTGCAAGACCTTACTAGATACATTTCTGGATTAGCTTTCTTCAGATAGGACTTCATCATAACTGTTTTAGCAGTACCCTGTTCACCAATTAGTAGTATTGCTTTTTGCTGCTTTACAATAGTATTAATCAGGAAATCTATACGAACATTGTCTGGTATTGGCACCAGAATAGACGCATAATCCGGTGTACTAAATTCTGGGTAAATATAATTTGTCACTCGACTACTCCATAACTCCCATTCACCATTTTTATTGACCACATAATCGAATATATTTGCCTGTTGACAGATGAAAATTAATTACAAGTATATGTAGTAGAACCTGTATAAGTACTACCACAACAATATTACTTCTTATGAAACATCTTATATTTTATAATAGCAGATCAAATTGTTATAACTGTATACAACTTTGCCCGGAGTATATTCAAAATACGTTTAAAAATGACGTATTTAATATTTCTTTGTATTTCCCTATTATTTCAAAATTTCTTACACTGAATGAAGCAATTCTGTTATATCCGGCAAAATGATTCTCATTCTCATTGTTTTGTTGAAACCACTTATCACCAAATTTAATTTCTGCGCATCCAACTTCGAATTGTTCCTTCAATTACGCTACAAGACATGGAAATTGCAACATCAAGAAAAAGTGAATTTTTTGTAACAAACTTTGCAGGAACATACAACTATTCAAAGGTAATAATTAATTATAATTTTGTTGCGATAAGTCCAAGTGGTCATGGCATATCGACACATTTTGCAGTATTTACGAGTTAGGTGTTTACCGTTTTCTCTTGATACATTTGTGTTTAATGTGTTTTGAGGGTTTGATTATGTCTAGAGTACGGCAATGTGGAAATTGTGTTTTGCGAATTCATCATAAATGAAATTGTTGGCTCGGAAGATAATCTTTAGACTCTTATGAATCATGGATTAGGTAGGGCCAAAAACGTCGTCGAAGGAACTGGGCGTCAAACAAAAACTAATGAGGTGCAGGACCTTCATTTAATGGCACTAAGAAACCGATTCTCCAGTGCCATTTCAATTACGGTACTACAGTTGGGTAATGAAGGTGTTTTTGTGATCGTTCGAACCGTTTATCGCTAAAACAGGGCTTTCGGCTTGCCATCCTATCGACAATATCCTGTGTTACTACTTACGCCTTAACATCCACAAAACGTTTGCAGTAGTGTAGGGTGCGAATGCACTGGAATATGGAGTGGCATATGATAGTGTTCAATGATGAATCTTGATTTTGTATAAATATGCATGAGGGTGTTAGAAATAAAATATTTGTATCATTAGCAACACTTATAATCTTCTGATTATTACTGTGTGATGACAATAAATCATTTAAGTAAATCAGAAATATTAATGGCGAGGTACATCGCTCTGTTGAATCCCAACATAACTGGACAAAATACTTGATGATACTTCTTCACCAACACACGAAAATCGTATAATTTTGCGGTCGGTCTTGGAAATGTGATTTCAATCAGCTGTTTGGATTCCTCCGCATCTATCAAATTCATTTAAAACTATTATATGGGGTATTATGTTGGCTTGCTTAAGTGATATCTCAGAAGAGACCACAACGCACATTTCTATTTTAAAAAATATTAGGAATATGTGTACATAAAACGTGTGAGGACTTAAAGAAATGTTGTCAGAGGTATTATCGAGATCATGTTGATTGTTTTTGTAGTATATGGATGGTGTGCGTGCGTGGGAAAAAGTAATTATATTTATCAGGCTAGGCTTTACGATCAGGTGCATCATGTACAAAATTTATTTTGAGGGCATATTGTATTTTTTATAGTCATATATGGTTTTCGGTTTGTTGTTTGAGCTAATTTTACCATGGACCTCTAGATTACATTCCTATCTCAAAGTAATTTTAGCTTTCAATCTATATTTAAAAAAAAAGCATCTTGAAGAAGTTAGATCCTATTTTAGGAATAATGATTGAGCTTAATAAGCTAGATACATAGCTGTGTGAAACAAGAGACCACTGACGCCCAGTAAGATGATCGAACGACAGTGGCAGGGTTGTCTCTGCAACTCTACCATCACACAAGTACTTCAAATATGATGTAATAATTTTCCAAATGTAGATACGTATGGGATTTTGTTACATTGATAAGAATCACTATTTTTTAATATTGCATTGCAAAATAATCATATGTCCAAAATGGATTAATAGCGGCATGCTATCCCTGAACCGTATAAATAAAATAAATAAATTTACCGGAGAATTCCAGCATCTAAAAACAACGGCGTTAATGTAATTTATTTAGTATGTTATACACCACCTCTATCGGAATAAAAAGAATTGCTTCAGAGACGTAAACAGTTGAAAGCACGAATATAAAAAATGTGGTCACAGATCCAAGGACGAAGTTCTATAAAATTTAATTTGTATGTTACCGGCTTGTCATTTAAGATAGTGAAGAAGAAACCATTCCGTAAGATTTGAACAATGTATCGTAATTGATAAGCAAATCAATAAGAAGAAATTATTTACCATCCGCGCGAGAAGAAACTAGGGACTCTGATTCAGATTTTGCCAGGTTAACACACAGACATTATGAACTCAATTTAAAGACCATTTTAACTACACAAATATTATATCACTAAATATTAAATCCTTTTCTTTATACAGAACATTTTTTCCTTTGCAAACCGAACATTATTTTATGTTCACACAAAACTACATTATTTATAATGTGAAGGATTACGCAACATAACAGATGTTCTATCTAACTAACTTTTGTATCAAATGGATTAAAAGATAATTCAAAATACGCATATAAATACTTATAAGTTATAAGTTCGTCTTAATTTTTCGTAATAGTAAAAAATGATAAGCCAAAGAAGATTTTAATTAACAAAAGACTTCTGTTAACAAAGATTTTAAAATATTCTATAGATTGCATACTGTTGACTTAAATTGGTTACTTGCAACTAGACCAAACTGAACGAATAGGAAAAGATAAGTGTATGGAGTAAGTCAGAGAAAATTAGATTGAAATTTATTTAAATTATTAATTTGTAATCCGCCTTTGGTAAAAGAAACCCAAACATTACTCCTGAATAAAATGTAACCTATACATATTTCTGTTCCTTGGGAAATCCGTTGTACCACAATGTAAAATCTATTGTGGTGCATTTAAAGACGTTCAAAATATTTCCCAGAAAAATAGAAAAGAAAAGGTAAATGTTATTCTAAACCAGAAAAATATTCAGATACTACTTAAGCAGTAAGAATACCTACATCTTTACATTTGTATGTATTTTGAGGCAAATCCAATTCATCATTGTATTTCTCTTTAAGGTAACTATCGAATTTCAGTCTATCATCATTTTCTAGGAAACCTCCAATTCCCCACGCTAACGCAAAAACGTATAGTTTACTTAAATGCTCCTCAGTAAAAAGTTTGAATTCTTCCTCCTTCAGTGCATCGTCCCCAAACTCGTCTTCCTCGCATTGATCGGACAATGCCTCTTTTTCTGGTAAAATCTGGATAGGGACCAACCCTAACAAAAGTGTGTATAAAGAGAAACTATTACTTCTAGTCTCATAAGCTATATACCTTCAAGAAGACATAAAATCTGTAAAGTTATATTACATTGCAATACAGGCATCACCATATGTAATGATTGAATAGTCCAGGTATAAAGTGATAAGTAGGAAACTTCAAACAGTTTTTCAAAGAGTTCTTGTTCTTTTGGGCTTCTTTCTTTTAACCAAGCCCTAACTATTGGTTTCCACGTAAGACCAGACGAGCTCATGTAAACCATTCCATTTCTTGAGACAGTTGCGGGAGATGCATTGTCTATATTATGTGGTTCAAAAATAATTTTGCACGTAGGCGCCATACCTAATCGATCCCCATTAGCTAAAGTCAACGTTTTATTATCGTCTAATACAGAATTCAAATTTTCTATCCAAATACTGTCAACCGGTCCGTCCAACACCAACCAACAATGTTCCGCTAACGATAAGTTATTTTGTATAAATGATTATTTTTAAATGAAGAAAATAGCTTACTTGGTTTCATTTTGAGAGTTTTTCTCCATAATGCAGAAAATATGCCATCGGTCCAATCATTAGTTGCAACGTCCAGTCGTCCAAACATTTGCGCAGCTGTTATAGCTTTAGGATTCATCCTCATTTCTCTGAAATGTATCGCTTACTGAATTTAATCCACGTATGCAAATACCTAAACGCTGCGTACTTATGGATGTTACCCATTTGAGTCAGCGCCCTCATCAATGTTTGAATGCAAGTTGTCTTCCCAGCCCCAGTTGGACCAAGGGTCATTATTCCATGTCTAACTCTTTGCGTTTCATATAACTAAAAACAAATATTATTGATAAAGGAAAAACCATATTACATAGTAGTATATGGTATACCTGAATTAATTTTAATGTCCACGAAGGATGATTTATCAAATTAGCTTCTTCAACTTGAGCGTTAATTGCCTCTTCTAACTCTGGATATGACGTCTTTTCCAATGTTTGATTTGGGAACAAATCCGCTACTAATGATATAAATAATGGTTCGTCCTCATCGATTAATTTTGATAAATTCATATCCCGTAGAACTCTCATAACTATAGTACTTTCTGTGTCCTTATTATTAATACGCTTTGCAGCGCCGAGTGTTCTTAACACGGATAAAATATTTCGTAAACCAAAGTCATAATGAACCTATGAGGAGATAAATGATCTAACTATATATGATTACATGTGATCTAAAAATTACTTGTTTCGTTAATTGCTCTTCACACAATTTGTATAAGGTGTAGAATTTTCTTGCTAGGGTAATATTCTCGAGAAAACCGCAGCTGGCGAGTTTAACTCTTATAATAATTTGTCTGTCAGGTACCATCATAGCTACAGTTCTGAACTGAATTTTTAGATTTTCAGGTAATTCTTTTCTACCAGCGTAACCTGGATTCTACAAAAATGCAAAATATTGCAAATAATTACAATTTAAAATGTATATATTTTTATTACCATTGTAATAAAAATACCAAATTCTGGACATAAATCAACTACATCTCCATCTGTAAATATAAACGACCTTTTCTTCTCTTTCTTCGCCGACAAGACAACAGCTACCTGTTGCGCTGCTACGGACAGTACAGGCAATTCTATGCGATTGAATTCATCAAAACATCCCCAGGTACCAGACTGTGCCAAACCTAAACTCAAACCATGTTTATTAATGAATTCCTACATTTACGACAGTTGTTACCTTTATATATACGTCCGAGACCTCTATAATCCATTTGATCGGAACAATTAAATACTACTACATATTTTCCTAAGGTCTTTCCCATATCTTTTACAGTTTCAGTTTTACCAGTACCCGCAGGTCCGCACGGAGCACCACCCATACTCATTGCCAAAGCCTGAGCTAAAGTAATGTAGCACCTAGAACATTAAGTTTACCAAAATCAGCGAACAAATAAAATGTATTTCTGTTACTAATTCAATAAGTTTCCAAATTTGTTTTGACTATTTGCTAAATAGACACCTAGATTTCCAGACCAATATCGACTCAACCAGTTTTAAGTCGTTTGAATTGTGTTCCTTTTATAATCCAAGAAAATACAGAAGCACGCTCATTTTCGATTTACTATTTCGCTCCTTTTACTTCCAAACTACATTTTTAACAGTAATTTTCTTGCAAGAAGTACATAAACTGCAGCATTATAATTTTTGTTATATTCGAAGAAGGGGAAAAGAATTGAATAGACAACTACAAACAGTATCTAATAATTTTGTATTATTATAAATCACTTCAAAAAGTCTTTTCTAACACTCGTTACATTCATAGAAAACAGTTTCGAATTCATTGCTATAATTCAAATGCTCTTAGTTTACTGTACGGAAATTCCCTTTTTTTAATTTTTTTTTCTCCTTTCTCTTTTTGGTAAGCATTCTGTTTGTTTTTATATCTAAGGACTATCCACCCATGGTAATTATTCTACATACCAAATTGCTTAGCGCTCTTACTCTTTGCATATAGAGGAAATGATTAGTTTCTTAATGATACCCTTGAATAACTCTATTACTGAGGATTCACATCTATCTCTAATAAGCACGATGGCCATTTTATCTCCATCCACAACTTTCCTATTCTTGTTTAACAGTGACTCTTCATTAATTTTTCTGCCATTGACCATGACCTTGACGGTTTGATTGATTTATCAGAACCCCCTCGATCTAGATCAATTGTGACAAATCTTTTTGAATGTTTTTTCCCTATATATGTAAGATAAAAATTAGGAAAACTTGAAGAAATTTCTTGGATTATTATATTTAATGCAGCTTTTTCTCTTAATATTTCTGATAAGTTTTAGTTTCATTTATATTGAGCTGTGTTGTGTATGCGTACCGCATTATACATAACAATAGCTTATGCCAAACTGAACATATTATTTCCCTATAACTTATTATCTTGATTCTAAAGTGGTCATTTTTTATTTGCACGAATGTTCGATATAATTAATTAGCACCTTGCAACAAAGAAAATACTACTATGAAAATGCAAAGTAAACTATTAACAGTTCAACAACTACTACCAACTCGCCATATAGAAATTCTGAAAGAAGACTGATGACGTCATAGCTAAAAAACAAATACATCGAAACATGAAATATCAGAAAATATATATTTCACTATCAGCACTATTTAATTTTTTTTACTTTTTTTGCGTTATTTTATCATATTTTTCACTCACACTACTGCTGCTCTTCCACCGTACTAATTAAATTTAACCATGCAAGTTGATTTTTTTGATTTTTTACTCTTGCATTTGAATTACATATCAGTTTTCGCCATTGCTATTTCTCTAATATCCGAAATGAAATATAATTTTTATTTGATTCCATCTTCCATATACCGAATGCCTCATGTACTGTTTCTTTTGTATTGGACATTTTCCGTGCGTGATTATTTTTTTTATTATGGTACTTCAGTTAGTCAAGGATTCAACACTATATTTTCGTAAAACTAAATTATGATCGCACCATTAATTTGATTATATCGCACACCGTACACTAAATATTTCATTTGTTCTTAATCTATTGATCAATTTCATTCCACCAAACATTAGGTATCACAACAAAAGCAAGCTTATACGCCTAAACAACAATTGAGCAGACTACCATACAAATTACAATATTAACACTTGTTAAAAAAGAGCACGTGAGACTATATAGAAAACTAGGGAAATAATTGCGTACCTATCTGTCAATGGGGTAATTACCAATCGATCTGTGCAACCCAAATATTCATTCTGATAAGAAAATGCGACATCAGTGATGGTTATTAATGTTTTATCTAGATCTTCTTTAAAATAAAATCTACACTGCTTCAACCATTCAAAATCATTCACGTGACGTACATTAAGTCGGCACTAAAAAGTCGATGATTAAAATCACTTATTAACTTTCATGACAGAAATATTTATTTACCAAAATATCAAAGATATCTCTTTGGTGTACGTGAATTGTAATTAAAGTCTCAAATTTCGTCCTTTCGATCCTTGTCAAATCTCTCGTTGTTTGATCAATAAGAGTATTTAACAATTCCAAAAACTTGTTATTAGTATCAGGCATTATTTTCTTATCATATCTTGCTTGGATCAACGCTATCTCCGCATCTCTAGTCCAAATCATTTGTAATCCAAGTAACCCAACCTAGAAATAGTGACGAAGTTAAGGTAATCGAGAGTAAGACAACTACAATGAATTATTAAAATACCTGAGAGGGCATTTTATCCAAAAATTGCAAAACGTTAAAGTTACTATCATTTATCATTCCATACGCCTGTCGTATTATAGAATGTAAAGATGTTTGCGCAGTAATCATAAGCTGATATAACCAAATTTCAACGCTACCTTCGGCTCGTACAGCTTTCTCTAGTTGGATAGATTCACCTTCAGACGAAACAATAGCTGTCATTTTATTATATTCTATATCGTGAAATTTCACATATCTAGTGTTATCAAAAATCGACAGCAAGTGGTTTTGAATGGTATGAGAGTCAGAGGATTGTCCTAAGATTTCTAATAAAGCAGGATCTGATACAAAGAAGAATCTGGGAAACATCATTCGCTTCTTCTCGAGATAGCCACTCAAAGACCTTTGACAGAGCTCCAATTGCTCTTGAAGATGCGGCAGAAGATTTTTCAGTAAATCGTCTCCTATAATAAAATAATAATTAATAATGAGAGAATGTCAGAAGTGGATATTATTGTAAATTTACCGACACAACATGAAACGACGCCTGGAGTTTCATGCGCCCTTTGCATAATCTTCTGCCACGATTTATCAATTTTAGAAAATCGTTTTGCCTCTTTAGGCAACTGTTTAGCTATGTCGCCACCTACAAATACAGCTTCCAAATAGACCCACATATTCTGGACTAATAACCAACGTTCTAATATCTCGTTCGTATTAGAAAGGTCATGAACCCATTGCTGGATTTGCTTTTTGAAAGGAGCGTTGTATCTATACAAAGTTAATAATAGAATTTTAAAAGATCTAATGGCCATATATATACCTATTTGAAAGCAAAGAGCCCAAGATCATAAGACTGTCCTCCAATTGACCGATAGTTTCTGCCGTAGTATCACCTCTAAGTAACAATTCTCCCCGATTATTGAAGGTTTGAAAGGTCAATTCTTGCAAAGACCATTCATTCGTTACTTGCCTCAATTTTGCCTCAATGTCTCTTTCTTTCATGGCTGATATACAAATATCCTAAAGTAAAAATTATACTGAGCTTATTACATCTTATTTTAAAAAAAGGTAAAGACGTGATTTTCAAATTTTAATTTCATAGGAATGTATCCAACTAATTTTTAAACAAATTTTCAACTAATGTTAATTTTCAGTATTTGATATGGTAAAGCTGGAAACTACATTGTACCTCAATGTCTTCTTTATGTTGGAGTAACGGTGCCTCCAGGATATGTTTTAAGCAAAACCCGTCATTTTCGAATTCGAATACGTGATTCAAAGAATCCATTATTCTTTGCCAATGTCTTTGCTTCATAGCACGGTTGGCCATTAGTTCAAGGAGCGGACACATATCGTTAAAATCATCTATTGTCTTTTTCAATGCGAAGAATGCCGGCCATTCTTTAAGACCCTTTGGCAATTTTCTGCAACGATTTTGGAATTCCATCAATTCGTTGTTAATTTCTTCAATATTAACATCACCCCATGGTATATCGTAGTAACTGCTAACTCTATCAATAACATCATTATATAATTTGTAGAGCTTCTGTAAAAGATTAAGCTCTTTTCGAATTTGTCCAAATTCAGGGTAATCGGTCTGAGGCAGTCCGAATAATTCTTCGCCGCTTTGATATGTTTGTAATTTTCTCCACATCCCGTCAAAACGATTCTAAAATATATTTATTTAGAAATAAAGGTCATTCTGTCATCCAATGATACATTTAAATAGTAACCTGAAACAGAATAAGTCTATCCGATGCTTCTCGTGGAGCTAAACCAGCTTCCATTGGACCAGCATTCTTATATTCATTGCAATAGTCGATTTTATCCTGCCTAAATTGATCCAAATTCTGTCGTAATTCCGCTTGAAATTGTGGCTGCATATCTAAAAGCTTGCACTGAGTTGCTTGAGCTTTATTTAATAGTTTACTCCAAGCGTAGGGTAAATTTTCCACTTGCTCCAATGTTTCTTGTTCAACATTAATTTCATAGCGGGTGAGAACATTGAAAGCTTCCTAAAGTTACACAAAATACATTCAAAATGTAGAACATAAAACCCATCATCTTTATTACTTCAATAGGTTCTATCTTTAGATCCATATCTACTTCTTGTTCGCGTATCTTCTTTAATGTCTCCATAATCATCCTAACATCGTCCAAATCACGAATAGGTTTCTCCAATTTTCTTTCCATTTCACCAATAACAGCGTAAACGTAATCCATTTCTCGTTTATATTTCTTCCTCATTGCTTGACCAATTCTGGAAATAAATTAAATTTTACGTCGCTACTATGCTGGTATTTGATCTTGCTTTTCATTTTTTACTTATGCGTGCAGGATCTTATCTCAGTTATAAGACCTATTTTAAGTCTCTCTGTTGATATAGCCAAACAATTGCCAATAGTATGTATATCAGGCTCTATCGATAGTCTGCTGTCCAATTCACTATGTTTGCGTAGAGATGCTTCAAAATCAGAAAGATTATTGTTAAGTAGTTCTCTAGGAGATTTTTCATTACGCCATAATACATTGTATGGACGCCATCTTGCCAAAAAAGCCGTCATTTCCTAAACCATATGGAAACGTCAAACATTTTCTACTCTTAACTTCTTTATCGAAGACCTACTAATTTAAATGTACTAACAAAACAATACCTGCTTCATGTCCTGTATACAAGTCGACAATAAAGATAAGGTCTTCATTATTTCTTTATTTTCCATTACTTGACTATAAAAATTCTTAGCTTGGAATGGAAATGCTGGTTTCTCATCAGTTGTTAGTCGATAGAACTTCCTTCTTCTAGTCCTAAAGTCTTCCTCTTTCGCCTTCGGTAACCCTTTGCCAATATTCTGGCGAGAACGAGACACAATATCCTTGAGGGCGTTAGAGGGACCAACCAACTTTTTCCAAGCTGAGCTTTTTTGTGGTGTCTATTTTTGTGTATGTACAAAGCAAGTGCGTTTTTGTATAATTCGGGGTGTACATTGTGTGAATGAGAGGATAATTAAATTATTAATTTATATGTTTAATTAGACAAAACAATTATAATATTTTACCGTGAATATTTACGAGGATATGAAATAGTTACATGTGTTTGTGTAAATATTTACAGTGTTTTGTGGTTGTGTGTGGGTAAATCGTGTAATGTGGAAAAATACAAACACAAATTAATATAATTATAAATAGTTACGACCTTATGACTAACAAATAGTACATGCATTTTTAACAGCATATTCTCTACCAGGAATATATTGAATACCCCAATAATTAGATTATATACTAAGATATTTTAAAAACAGTGAATTCATCTTTTTAAATAAAAAAAGACAGAATCTTGGTGCAATTTGCAAAGCAGCTAAGAGTAATTATTTGCTTATTTCTTCTGAGAAACAAGAACCCTTAACTTAAAAAGAAATCTCTTACTTATTCATATTTTGTATTATTTAGTCATCAGAACACACATCAAGAAATATTGAAGTTTAATGCATTACTATTATGAGCGTACGTAAAAAAGTGCAGGGGAATCCAATATATTACAATTTCACTAATTTATGTGGCTTTGTACACTTCATATAAGCTGAATGGAGTGATAAGCCACTGTTTGCTATACATACATTACTAAAAATGTACTAGTGTTTACTAATAGCAGATATATTTACAATTAATTAACACGTTTAATGACTATGTAATAGTTACGTACAACTAAATTTCCCCTTTTATGTGAGTAAATATAAATGTAAAAATATCTCAACTCTGCAAAATGTCCTTTTTTTACTGATCCAAATTTCCAATTTCTTGAATTTTTTATATTTCTTGATCGATAATATTCTAAGTTTAATGCAAAAGTACCAAATGATTATTTTGAAAAACTTGGTAGTTACCGACGATAGTAAAATATTTTTATAATATTTGGGTTTATAATTTGGTGAAAAGTATGTACAGTAAGTTTTATAAAAATGCTTTTGACAATAATTACGTGCTATCTTCCATTGTCTTCAAGTAAAGGACAGTAGTAATTGTTGGGACATCTTTATTACGTAACAAGATGCCCCTTCAATGTTCTGAATCTTGTATACACTAGTTTACGATTTTGCTGTTTCTGGCATATATGTTCTGCCTTGCATATATTCTTGTGTGGGAGATTTTACTAATCGTTCTAAAAATAATCTTCTTTTGAAGTGCTTGTTTGCATTGTGTCGTTTTTTACAGAATTATAACTTATAATTGTTGGTATTTGTTTCACTGCAATGACAACCGAAAAGCGCGGTAGTTGTTTGCATGACCAGTCCATTTCCCCAGCTATTAAGGAAAATATTTACGAATTTGTATTTAAGTGCATATTATCGCCGTCACTATCAGAACTGTGAAATGTCTTAATATACGTTTGTAGTGTTTTATCAATGCTAGTTTTATAGTTTTGCTATATCCAAGTTTTAGCAAGTTTAGTTGTAAATCTAATACAATAAAGTTTGTGTGATATTAGTCTGAAGGAACTATAATATTGATAAACAAAGTCACCAATACTCATTTTTGATTAATTTTTTTTTCGGGTCGAGTAGATCCTAGCAGAACAGTAAGGTTAAATGTTAAATTATTTAAGAATAAGGTACCCAAAGCCAGTTCCAAACTCACAAACATGTAGAGAGGAGGGTGAACACGATAACATCGAACGAACTGAAATCATAATTGCAGACTAATATTCTGTACGCAACTGTTAAGTTTTTCCTCTCTTAGCCATGTGCGTGATAAATATTTTTATTCGTACAGTACCTGGTATTATCGGATTACTACCAGTCTATCTACATGGTCGTTGTCTGGCATTGTTATGATCTTGTTTAAATAAGACGACGGGGTTACCCATGTAATGCCATTTGCATTTAAATACCAAGTCTACATTTTTTTATTTTCATATTTTGCACACTATACTCACATCGTGATTTCGAATGTATGATAACTTAATTTTCAAACGTGTTACATGCTGTGTTGTGTGTAATTTTGACATATTTTATTAATTTTTTGTAAATACCTAGTGTCTTTCATTATTACTACCAAAATATTTTTACTGGATTCTTTTTTAAGAAAAAATAATTTAAATCATCTACGCCAATAAATTTAACAATAATATATTACAAAAATTGGTTATATTACTTAATTCTTTTAAAATTTCAATGTAATTGAACATGAATATTAATTGTGATACAACAGTATAGTCGAACAAACAACTCCTGGCGTCTGAAAAAGAGTTGGCTCTTTAGCAAGTTAGAAAAACTGTAATAGGAAATAACATTCCATATCACTCTACCATACTATTCACTTATTATTGTGTGTTTTTCCATGTTAGTACTAAGCTTGCTGTACGCAATATTACAATGAAATTCAAAAACATCCACAGTAAGAAACTAATCCATCATTTACAAAGAAGTTTGGATTAGGGTACTGCTGCTACGGGTGTTATATCCCAATTTCAGTATCTAATAATATAGTTCAAGTATTTAAAAATTATTGTACTCTGTGCATTACGTTTTCTCCATGCTCCAGAAATGATTCCCTGGACTATCAAAACCGCATCTAACGTATATTAATATATATGAGAGCATTGAGATAAAAGTAATTAAACTATGAAATTTAAATATTTTGGATTTAATTGAATCCGACGCTACGAATACAATTCCAGCTAAATCTTTCAAGAAAAATAAAATCTTAAAACACTCTCAAAATCAGTTCCAGTAAACGGCAAAAACAGATATGTACATTTTTATAATATATCGTGTATATTCTGGTTATATTAATATCTTAAAAGCCTTCTGCTCAATGTTTTTTGCGACAGACTAAAGTACATACTATATCAAGCAACATTTAAGTATGGTAGGTACACACCCTGGGTTTTCCACCACACCATTGTGCAACACCTTTAGACGCGGAAGTAATATGCTTTCCAACCAAACTTAAGACTTCCTGTATTTCATCCAATGGAGGTTGTATTGCTACCTTCGGAATCATTAATACAGCGCTTAGCATAAATATTGGACCGTCTGGATGAGGTTCTGGAAAAGGTTAAATGTATTTAAACGTGCAGAGATCCTTAAAACTCAGATACTACCAGTCGCACTAAATCTTTTTCTAACTGCATCTAAAGATTGTCTAGTGACCTTTATCAAAACATCGACTACTTTTCGACTGTAATAACGTCGCATTTCACTGACTGCTCCTTTAACTAAATCTTGCATCGCTTTCGACATACTGCTTCCTAATAGCAAGTGAGGCTTTTCAAAACATTCCCATACTAAGCTCCAGTCAGACTGCTGTTGACTAGAAGTGCTATCAGCATCAGTTTGTCCATCGATTGACTCATCTAAATCTAGTTTATATAATATATGAAATATTGACTTGATTGTGTAAATTACCTTCAGGAAATAGATCTTCTTCCGCATCTGTTCTAGCAGGATCAATTCTTGCCTTCTTTACTAGATTCAAAATTTCTTCTACCGCTTCTTCGACCATAATACTTTTCTTATGCAGTTGCACTGCAGCTATTCTACAAGCATTCTCTATAGAATCACAAAAATACTCAACTGACCATGGTTCTCCATGAGGTGGAAGAGCATGTAATGTTACGTTTTGCATACTATCAAGAACTTCTAAAACCCTGTTAGTGTACACATCATGAACTCTAGTTACCTATACAAACGGAAAATTAATGACTTTTCGACTATGTAAGTGTAATAACTTTACCAGGACTTTAAAACAGTCGATTCCATCATTTGCATGTTTGACATAGTTTTTCCATTCGGAATCGACCCAAGTTAGCTCTTTGAGCCCAGGCTCGATAATAGTTGTCAAAACTACTAGATGTGGTAAAAATAATGGTCTAACCTCCAGTTTAACACTTTTTACGGTAGATGTAAATTCGTCTATGAGGAACTACAAATAACGTTTAGTTTCTTATGAAAATCGTTTTGTTAACGGGCTTTTTATCTTCACAAAAAAACTTTTTCCAATGGGATTCTGTACCTGTAAAGAATCCTTCACCAACGTAAAATGATCCTGTTTAACGTACAAAGTCAGTGCTACCATGGGCACCGGCAAATCCATTTTTATCATTAGATCCGCTTCTCTGATCAATAATGGAATCGTCGGATGTAAATTAACTGTTAACTTCTGTTGTTCAGCGCATATTATTAACAGATGCCTTTTCAAACAATCATCTATTTCCCACACCTAAAAAATATTCGATAAAAATGTGAAATTAGAAATCCCAAACCGACATGTTGTTTCATCCATATCGCGACCATGTCACTCTCGTAAGACTTTAGCGTATTTTCTGCCGCTTTGTGCCGTTTTGATAACTCTACAGTAGCTGGCAAAGTCTTAAGGATGTGATGAGACGTCACACTAGATAATAGTTCCTCTAGATGATAGACCAAGGATCTTGCCCATTTAACCCGACCTTTAAAAACGTATTGAAAATTGAAAACAAAAAATTTACATTCAGAATGTTTAATTTTAAGACAGACAAGTAAAATACTAAGTCAATGAAAATCCAATAAGTATAATAATACGGCGGTAATAATGATACATCATATATGTTACGCATTGAAAATTTTACAAGGTGTGGAAATCTATTATCAAAGTAGATAACACATTGGTAACTCTATTGATACGTTCAAAACAAAATAGACGTAAACAAAATTTAGACATTCACTACTTTCAACATCAAAATAAAGCAGTTAGAAAGAGAGTTTTCAAAATTTGCAGTAATAAAAAATAAATGAAGGATGTTGTCAGAAGAGAGAAGGCGCGGATATGTTTCTGCCTATCCGTGTTAATGTGGTTAAGAAAACCACATTTGCAAATTCCCTCACAACTCTACCAATATCACTCTCAATAATAAATCACTTTTTGACTGAGGATTTCTTCCCACTATCTAGTGCCAAAAAACACTTGCCTGTCGCTCATTGCAAATTCCCTCTCCAATATCACTCTGAATAAACAGAGTGTCAAAAGTAAGCATTTCTTAGTGTTACCTAGTACCAAGAAAGGATACTTGCCTGCCGCTCATGTGTCGCCCTTTATGAACAGCAGGTAAGTGCCTTTCGTTGGCACTAGAAGCCGCTAAGAAATACTCACTTTGACTGTCCATTTATTAAGAGTAATATTGGCAGAAAGGGAATTTTCAATGTGTGGTTGAGAAAATCTTTTGAAATTGCACTGATGACACCAGGTAGACAGAACTTGTCCACGTGTTAAACACTTTTTTTCTTCTCCTCGCATTGTCTTTTCCTGTAAATGATCCCATCGATGCATGAGTTTCAGTTGTATTTTAGCGGCACTACAATTTAAGTATTGGGTTGTATTTTCGATGTGTTTTTTAAGTAGACATAAATTTGTATAATTATTTTTATGTTCTTTAGTAAATATACTTGGTATACAAAAATTACATACAATTTACTCAATTATCTATTCCTAACGCAACAATACATTACCTGCAATAGGAGGAAACATTCTTGGAACTGGGGGATCATCCTTTTGTTTCCGATATAGTTTCACAATACGATCGACTTCCCTTTCACAATACTTCAAAATACGTTCGTGTTTGTCATGCATTTTTGTCAATGGAATCTTATCACATATCTAAAAAGCATTACCGCCGTAAAGTTAGTGTATTGCAAATGCAATTTCATAAAATACCATTTCAAATCTACTCAAAAATGTAATTCCTTGTGGAGTTTCCCACACACTTTCAAAATTTGTTTCAATTGTGTCAGCAATATTGGCCTTTAGGTCATCTATTTTCCACATAAATGTTTCAAAATCAGCATCGTATTCAGCGTTTCTGTGATCCAAGTAGTCATACTTCTTGTTCATAACGGTTCCTTTAATTTCTTCAAACTTTTGCATTGCCTCTTCTAGAACTATGGAAAAATGTTTATAAAATATGACATAGAATAATTAAAGTGTATCATTCAAATAGTTAATCTATTATTTATTTACAATATCTTACAAGGAAAGCCCAACCCGGTAATTTAGAATTTAATGAAATTTTTTTGTAGTGTGTAGACTTTATAAGACTACGTAAAATACCGGTTTCCGTTTCTACTAAAAAGTGGTTTGAAGGGTGAAATTGCAGTTTCTTAGTCTTTCGTTATTTTCTACTAGAAATTAATAAAAAATATCAATACATACAGGCCTTCCTTAACACCACAAAGTAGGCATAAATTTGAATACGCAGTATAACCCCACCAATACTTCAAATGTAAATAAAACAATGACCAAGAATATTGTTGACATTCATTTATTTCTCGGTCAATTATATTTTTTAAATTATACAATCTAATTACGCGATCGGTCATGCCATCGTGTGACTGATCATGTGTTTCATAGCAAAATAATAAAATTATATAATGTTAAAATTATATGCATGAATTTAGTTACTCGAAGCTTCTCAGGGCTCACACAATAGTTTTCAGAAATATAACTCAAGTTTTAAACCGCTTGTATGAAATTGTCGATAATCATTTGTAAACAAAAGCATCTACTTTTGCAGAAGACTATACTGATTTCACCGCCCAAAATCATATTTACTATTATAGAAATAGAAATCGGCATCATACATAATTCTAGCCATACAGGATTCATTAAATTCTGAATTTCCGGGTTCGATAGTTTTCTTGTTAGATGTAAAATAAAGCAATATTAATGTGGAACCCAAAGATACTGATCAACTCTTAAGTAATACATTTTGTTTTGTTACGACTTTACAAAAATAGAAATTAAAGGTAAATCAATATAGTGGGTACAGTCATGCAAAATTTACCTTCACCCATTAGCAGACCTTCCATTCTCCTTTGAAATAAATAGCTATAATCGTCGATTAGATCAAACATTGATATAATTTTTCCAAGTCGTCCACAAAAGGCATTAAATTTTCCGAAGATGTAATTCTCAGAAAAGTTAAAATTACTTTCACCTTCTACAGTTTGCTGATTTTTAACTGTAGCGTAAGTCTTTTGATAAACTTTATTCAACATGATACAGTTATTTAATTTTTGTTTAACATCTTGCCGGTCCTGAGTCCATATCGTTTCATTTCCTCTGCAATTGACATATTCCTTGCATGTTTCTATCATTTGATTCGTTATCTGTGAAATAATAACGTATACATTAAAATAATCGGTGGCTTTAAGTCATATTTTTCTATGTACCTTAACCATTAGTGCTGAAGTACGTTCTGACGTATTGTAAAACTGCGACACGGTATGAATTAGGCGAACTGTTTGCAGTAGACCAAGCAGTGAATCTTGCATTTTAACCTTGCAATTAAAAATATTATAAAGGAAAGAAAGCCAGTAACGTAAGAATACTAGTTCATCACTTACGGGATCATCTAAATACAGCGAATGACAATTTTTTTCTAAAGCTTGAATAAACTTTGCATTGTCTTTTGCTTCGTTATAGCAGTAAGTGATCTTATAATCTGTTTCCTTCCATTCCTTAAACATTTTTGAGCGCGCAAATTGAAGACACATCACAGTTCTTTGTACTTCCGTTGCTTGTACTTGAGTTACAATTTGAGAGAAACGAGCTCCTCGTTTCTTCCAGTATTCCAATTCATCCTGTGGACCTATAACGCGAACATTCAGGCATAACATCTAATAAGCATTAGTCGTATATACCAGAGCTATCACATTCTTTGCGAATTTGATCGCTTTCTTTAAGTATTTCGGATAGTTTTTTAATCCAAATTTTAACTCTTTCCTCCAGTTCTATTACAAATTCTTGTTTTTTTATCATTTCCTTCAATTCGTCCACTGTTACCGTACACACAAGATATTTACCATCGTCGAAGAAATTTACTTGATCACACACATCTTCACAAACTAGACAACATCATTTTCGAGAATATATCAATATTTAATATGAAAACTTGAAAATTATAAGTTTGGGAGAAAGTTATTACCCCTTAAAGCACTGCAAAACGATCTCAAACCAGGAAGCAACTGATTCTTTACTATAGGACAATGTACAGCATCATCCTCAGTATCTGGACTTGGATGTGCTAATGCTTCCATGAAAACATGTTCTATGACTCTTTCTATTGTTGTAACCAATCCTATACGTTCCGCATCTATTATACCACAATATAGATCCTAAAATGTTTATAATTATCTTACTTTCAATTATACAAGCAAATCATGATGTGGTACATTTCTGAATAAACTATATTGTAAATAGTACCACGCCTTGGAAGTGAGTACTTACATAAAATTTTAAAATCTTTGGAAATTTTAAAACGTGAGCATTAACATTTTTAGAATACAAATCCTTCTCTTACTATTGCTAAATCCGCTCAAGGTTAAATAACGAAGGACTTATTATCGCATGCTTCACATATCTATTCCAATAATTTACAAACCGGCATAAATAAATGAACACCTATTTTAAACGTTGGCATATTTCATTGTAATTTTTAGAACTTATGTTTTTTTTTCGTACCAGCAAATCAAGAAAACTTCAGCAAGATGCGCTTGATTAATCAAAGTGAACTATCATTACAGCTCCATTTATTCCTAGTAGAATTTAAATGGACGCCTGCTATTCGACAGCGAGCGAGTTTTCATCAATTGTTTGGGTTTGAACGTGTTAGGATAATCAAGATTCAAGATGATGGTTAATCCATTCGATATGTTACTAATCGTGTAGGACGTAGTATCGCAACAATAGATCTGGGTTGGCGAAGACGATTAGAATATATTGGGGAACGTGATATTTACTGCTCGCTCCGTTTCTCGTCAACAAGGGAAACTAACCATAGATAAAGAGGTTTAACTAAATGCGAACATTACAGTGAGGAATTCGGTCTTTTGGGCTTAGATCATATCGACCATTTCTTTATTTGACTGATCATAAAATTACATGGTTAAAGTGATGTAAAGAAAGATTACATTTGACTGAAAAATAGAACCTAGTCGTCTTCAATCGACGAATCTTGATTTTATTTATAGGTTTGTGATGGACGCAAAGTAGTCAGGAGACGTCACGAGGAAAGTAGAAATTTGCAATTTTCAATATAACGACACTCTTAAACAGTGTAAGAGTTTTTTAACAAAAGATTTTAGAAGCTTGAGCTACCATTAATTCATTAATTTCAAATATGCCTAGTAACTAAATGCGTAAGAAACAAGATCAACGCGTTATAGATGTTTAAATGAATTGTATCTTGCCGAAATTTTCATCATTTCTTAATATTGGGCATGGAAGTAAGTTTTCATTATTTTCCCATAGATGGCATTACTAGTATCGCTTGTATCTTTTCTAACTTCTCGTTACATGGATTTAGAAGGTGTATATGTAAGCTGTTAAACGCAGTATAAGACTTTTGTTTTCGAGTGCAAACAGAAAGTATTCATATCGCATAGAAAACGTCGGAATTTGTTGAAAAAGAAACAGCATTTGCGGGGAGTTCTTCTCCACTACTATCTTTTGAAAAAAATGTGTCAATGACTAGATCGCCTCGAAAGAAATAGAAATCTTCACTCGAGGAATCCGTTTATTGCCCGAAAGATGGGCGAAGGTTGTCGCTTCAGATAGAAAATATTTTTAATAAAATCATTTAATATTTTTATATTCAAACTGTGTTTTTTGTCTACATAAAAAACAATTCAAACTTATTCCCATACCCTATATGAATAAAATACATCTTTACTGAGGGTTTCAATTAAAAATTTATTTAGGATATTTTAAATCTAATACTTCCGCAAGATTTCCAATCTTAATTTATAAATGACAAAAAAATAAAGTAGTGCGTATAAGATATAAACCTTTTGAAATCCTTCTTCTGGCAATTGCTTAATTGTATTTGTTCGAAATATATAAATACATATCCCCGTTAAAGGAACATCCCATCCATCGGTTAAGAACAACTTTTTCTTCATAACTGGCGCTAATACTGTTTGTGTTCTTGCGCATGTGCTCTGCAACTGTCTACTAGTGCCAGGCTTTGGTTCTGTAACAACTTGATGTTCTGTGTCTTCTACATCTTGATAAAACCACATTAATTTTGATCTCATATTGGGAAGAAATAACTGATTAATTTCATCGAGCTTTAAAATAGAGGGTACAAAAGCGAACATTTAATAAATCACTTCATTCAGCCTCACCATATCAGCTTCAAAGACGTAATCCATAACTTCGTGCCGTGTTAAACCAGTGGCGTCAATAAGAAGTTGAAATGCAAACTCGAGACGTGGATCCATTTCACCACGCCTCGCTTTGCGCTCACATTCTTCCCGGCGACGCTGAAGAATTACCACAAATTAATACATGTCAAAGTATTATACAAACATATTAGGTTTAGTATTACTAGATAAATAGTAGTGACACATATTTAATATACGAGAGCTATTTTTCAAGTAAGATACATTTTGCAATAAAAATAAAACAAATGAGAATGTCCTAAAACGCATTTATTTAAATATTTGTCGTGATGTACAACGATATATCTATATAGAATTCCGCTTCCTGTCATAATAACCAGTTATTCACAGTCGTTGTGTGGAAATTCACGAGGACACCTCGAAAGTTATGAATCTCCTGTTTTTCTCGTGTTTTGGTACCGGCTACCTGCACTAGATCGCCATTGATTGCAGATGAATAATCTCATCTGTTTTTGCACTTTACTCTCATTGTACTTTCACCGTATACTTCGCAGATCTGCAAATGAATGCCAACAACTTTCATATTTCTTGATCCTAAGAACCTATTGACAGGTGGCGCGATTTTCTTAAACACTATTTATTATAAACATTTTACTTACCATAAGTGCACATGTAAAGAAAAAGAAAAGGAAAAAATTATGGTGATGGTTGCATTTGTTTTTTAGTAAAAGCTTTCTCCCTATGTGGACGTTAGAAACACACTAAAACAAATTGTTTTCGAGTGATAAAAGACGATTCCTGTATTTAGTTTTTAGCCCAACCATAGACGAAGAGCCTTTTTCATAGAGATAAGACGTGGCGAAAAGGATTAATATTTTTAATGCTTCTGTAGCTAAACTTCCATATTCATGTCAAGGAGCAAGCCAAAACGTATTTATATCTTCAGAGAAAAATTGCAGTTATAGTGTTTTGTCGGCAGACATTTCGCTAAGGTCGTGAATCTCAACTAGTAACCGGCAACGGTTTCACTAAACTGATTCTGTGGCCATCTCTTCGAGAAATCACTTTTATCTTTCGGGAAATACTCCGTCAACTAAGTTCTTAGCTCACACAAATGCATCTTCATACAATCCAAACTGTGGCGAATGATAACGTCATTCAATTTTTTTCTCAATACAATCCGAAGCGAATGAGAACATATACGAGGGCGACCTGAAATGTTTCCGGAATCGGAAAGAAATGACGCACGAAGGCTGAAGTGGATTCATTGGTCGGCAAGAGCAACCTCTTTTATGGCAACTGTGAAAATTTCAGACGTCTACTGTCAATACTTGTTGTTTAAGAGTGTGTTTTGTATAGCAAGTCAGGCGGTTTCGCAAAAATGGATAAAATCGATTTTCGTGCAGCGATAAAACACTTCTGGATGTCTGGGAAAACGGCCACGGAAATTCGAAATATTTTGCTAGAGGTTCATAGCGGATGTACTCCATCATTTTCGACCATCAGCTTCTGGGTGAGTGAGTTGGAACGTGGCCGTACAAGCACAAGCTACGAACCACGCAATAGACGTACAAAAACCACTACCAACAATGAAATGGTCGACAGGATTCATGATGTCGTGTTAGACGATCGCCGATTGAAGCTAAAAGAGATAGCAGAAACAACAGGCATCTCAGAAGAACGCCTTGATCATATCCTACACGAAATTTTGGGTATGAAAAAGCTATTGGCGCGATGGGTACCGCGTTTGTTCACACCAGAGCAAAAATCAAATTGTGTGACCGTTTCGGAGAAGCAAAAAACGGTTCCACGGCGGACCGCTCTCTAAAATAATAAAAGCACCAAATGCACACTTTCCATTCGAAACTTAACTGAAGTTGTACAATCGGAAGCGCCTCTTTCATTCTGGTGATAGCACAAGTTGTTCAAACGCATCCATATGCATGTGCAAACACGCTCTCACAGAGGATATTATAGAATGGGTACGAATCGCAAAAAGCAGGTACACAACCGGTTGTAACTTGTAAATTGTTCATATATTTACAAGCCCATGCACATATCTTCATATTCGTCGCTATAAACGCAGCGACATGAAATTATAGGGGAGGGCTCGTGAAATATTAATTTTATTTATATTTACTAGGAAAGTCGCTAGTCTAATGAATAGCAGTTTTTGAAATTTGTAGTATATTGGAATTCTAGCACTTCCTTTAATCTTCACTATGAGAAGTGGTTATTGCAACGCATTTTTCGATGCACAGCTCTTTATTTTACCATATTACTCAAATAGACTCAATACAATTGCAAGCGATAACGGTTAAAAAACAATTGAATTTAAGCTATTACTTAAGGACGCAATTGGAAAGATTTTATAAAATTGACTGAAAACATTCACAAATATACGACTGTTAAATTAAACCTAGGCAAGTGGAGGCTTTCGTTCAAATTTCTAAGTTACATATTTACATTAAAACAGACAAAGAAGTTTATATCAGCTAGTGATTACAGTTTTCTGATCTTAGAAATATTCTTACTCTATACGTTAAAGCCATAGTTACATTGCCATGATATTGCTTCTTTAACATTTTGCTATTTTGCAATAGGTGATTCTAAACTAATAAGCGATAGTGTACCAATCTATGCGACCTAAGTTAGTGTTTTGTAAATCACCCTACAACTTTGGCCCCTGTTTGAAATAAATTGTTGCTAAAACTTTGTATTCTGCTTTTCTACTATAATCCGTGTTTCTTGATGCATTCACAAAGATTTACAGTTGTTTAATATTGATCAGTAAATCAGATAAAGGTGACATTTGCGTTGTTGTATATCACATTAGAAGTTAGTACAATGTGTATTTACGTTCAAAGTAAGTTTAACATAACTCATAAATTTAAAATACTTAGGATTCGTAACATCGTATGATTTTGAATGCTTCGCATACTAACACCGCAGGTCTTTGTAACGATAAAGATATTTATAGCTACCTATATAAAATATAGTTTGCGAGGTTTCAGTAAAAAAAGACTGGAATTTCTTCTTTTTACCTATACGACGTATGTATCTGTCAATCGATAAACGAATTTTATTAAAACTTATGTGATAGAGATAAGCTGAAAATATATCATAAAAATAACTATCAAGCGACGAAAATGCTTTATTTTTAAAAATATGTTTATCTATTCCCAAAATCAATCCAAAAAATAAATAAATACAAAATTATATTCATTGCTGTAATTTTAATCCAAAATCTAAGTTATTTCCAATATTTTTCCATGTACATCATGTATATGATAAAAACTGTGAAAGTTGTGAATTTGGTTATTATAAATTCGTAAAAGGTTATATAAGATAAAATGAGTTATAGTTGTCTGATTGTGGAACTTTTTGGAATTTAGATTTTCCACTCAGAAATAAATATAGAATAGAATTAATCATTTGGCACGTATACTTAAACTGATACATCGAAATTACAGCCACAATATATAATATTAAAATTCGGGCCAAGTAAAGTAATAATGAATCGAGTGAGACGTATTTTTACGAATTCACTTATTTTAAATGATTTACCGCTACTTTTTAAATGGAACACTTATGTTTTTGTAACACCTGCGTAAGGACTAATATTTTGTAGTATACTGTATGCTTTTTCCAAAAATTGTCATGTAACGTTTGGTAAAATACTTTCATATCCCATCATGTTTTATTCACACAAAACATACGCTGGGTAAGTGCCTAATCTGCCTACATTAGCAAATGTATGAAAAGTACTGGTTGGATTAATAAACGGCAACTAATAACTATATACACAAATGAACGACTGGTACAGAGGAAAAGGTATATATAACCTCCAATCACAAAAAAGCAATGTAATTTTATGATACTTTAATACTTTTAATTATTGAAAACCTAAACAATTTTTATTGGATATTATAAAAATGAACATCATACCAAACAATCAGTAAGCTGTTATTATATATTAAATCATGTATTAGTCAATCAATCAATTTCTCCTCTGATATACAAACAGGGTTCACATACTTGTAATTTTCACTTTTTGGTGGAATATTGAGAAAAATGTGGTTATATTTCTTAAGCAGGTTAGTAATGCTTTGTAGTTTTATTTGCAGAAAAATCAGTTAGAGTTGTTGTTTTAGCTATGTATTTCCATCGTTTACGAAACAATTAGTTCAACAGTTTGTCCGGCCGATTAACATAGTAGTCAAGTTCGTAAGATTAAAAAATTCGAGAATATGAAATCGAATTATCCTAGACTAGACAAATTTCACTAAAAAAATAGGCAAATAAGTAGACAAATCATTGAACTACTGATGAATCTGGTAAGCACCAGCTCTTGTCAGGGCTACCATGAAGACGACAGTAGACATACTGTCGAAACGGCGGAATATGAGACGATGGAAATGGAAATTAGCGCCCTAACAGCCCTACTTATCGTCCATGGTCCACTATATTACATCGGTAGCTTAAAATGAACTGCCGTCGCTATACAATTTTTTTTTTGATTTCAGATATGTACATATTACGACTTATATCCATCCGTTTTTGAAATGTGTAACTTTAAATACGGAGCAATTCTTAGCATATGCATATGTAGTGACCGCCAATACATTGGTATTAAATGGGAAAAAAATTATTTCGGATTTAACTTAAAAGACAATGTCAATAATAAATTAATAGTTTTATGAAAACTTGAAGACCCCTATTAGATATACTGAGTCCCAGGACTCCAAAACGATTTTTTTAATTGTTCACAAGCGTGGGCAATTAAAATTTTTATTTACAGTAACTGCTAAAAACATTGGCTATTACCTATTAATGAATTACTTTCGCGAAATTCTTTTACATTTGCCTAAATGTGAAGATTTCCCAGTATTTAACTTACATCATTAAGATAATTAGTGAAAAGGTAAATAAATTGTTATGGTTTGCTTTCTTATCAAATGAAATTGTTTTGACGCTTGATGTTTTGTTTAGCCTATATTTTTTCTGTCCTAATAGTTTCGCAAAAAAATTAACTTTTAGCCAAAATAGGCAAAATATCGAGATTATTATTGGCAATATTTACTGGAAACACAGAGGATAGCGATATCGCGCCAAACAGACTATGGTCACAAAACTAGACCTAAGAAAATACAACTAGCGAATATGTTATTTATGTGCCACCTTATTATTTAAAAAAAATGTTCCAACAGAAATCTATAAAGGAATCGTAACACGTACCCAAAGAGATAGAAGCTACGTTGAAATTTAATATTTTAATGGTTTTGTAAAATTGATTAAAAGCGTTTAATGGCAAATAGACGTTCTAAAAAGAGTAGTTTTAATCTAAGAACACGAAAAATCATATGCGATACTTCGTAAAAAGTAACATAAGCTATTCAAGTTCGAATATACTCTTTTCAATTGATTCGATATTAATTTTAATTTTAGATTCACAAATATACTAATATTTGGGCACATATACCATTCTAATATTATATTGGAAATAAGCTAATGATTAATAGAATTTTATAATTCTCATATTTTGATGCAATATCATTTTGCATTAGAATTTATATATAAATGAAATTTAGCTTTCGCAAATTTAAAAAACTAATAAATGGCAAACCAGAAATTTTGTAATCTATAGAAGGTGAAGTATATATTGTAAGCATGTGGAGATAACATTCATTAATTCAGTAACAAAGAACATAGAAACTACATTTTTTAATTGCATATAATTGTTAACCAAAAGTCACATGACATATATTTGCATAACATATAATTTATATGATATTAATTAGTATTATTTACGGTGGAACTTCGGAGACTTAAGAAAAGCATAAATATAATAACGGAAGCGTAAATATCTTATCAGTTTAATATTGTAGAAATATATTTTCAAATAGATTTAGTGCATTTACATATACCCAACGGAATTTTTGTGTTATTTTACACGTTAAATCTTAAAATTTACCTGAAGCAAAGCCTCAGGATCATCTTCGAAGTCTGTCTCGGTTTCCTCCTCGCTATCTTCTGCATAGTTGTGTGGTCCGAAGACGAACATATCGAAAATGAACTCAAACTTAGAATGAGCACAATATTAAACAATACTTTATTCGCGAAACGTCCGAATTACAATAACTCCCACGAAGAATGCGCAGAACTTCGAAAACTTTCTCAAAGACAACCCATCAATCACGATTGAAATCTTTTCGGGTAGATAGTTTTTTGACAACCAATAGATAATAATAGATAAAATTCGAAGCAATCTAAAACTTTCCTTCGTTTTTATACCGTATGTGATCTGCTTAAAACGAGAATCAGAAATAAAGCGGGTCAGCATGTATTACTACGACTTCAGATTCGACTAGAAAAGGAGTGCTTTTTGTGTGAGAAATATTCGCGAGTGAAAATCACGCGATGGCGTTTTCATGTCGCTCTATTCGGATTTTATAATGCTGCTAAGTGTTATACAACATTTAAAGAGCACCAGGGGCACCTGGCACCACCGTCTATTTATAGTGGCAAACATTGTTACATTCGGTTTTGTAATTGTGCCTATACAATTACGACCTCGCCTAGTTAGTCAACGTTTAATTGTTCGCCCACCCCTACATAAGAGCGGACTTCATTAGTTCAAATCTATTGTTACCGGTTTCTGCCGTTTAATTGTTATAAACCCTATTTAATTTCCAACATAGTAATCGAGAGAATCAAGTAGTGCTTTACGACTTCGTTATAGCTTTTAAATAAGATTAATTCCTAGTAAAAGCACTGAATAAAGCAATGATAATGCTAAAATTATACAGCAGAAAAATGGTAATATGGTTTTGAACTACGTGAAAACAAGTAATTGGCATAAATAAGAAAATCCAATTAGATCTGCACTGAAATACTTGTTGAAAAATCAGGTTGAATAAACGATTTGCATAAGTAAAACTTAAGCTCCAAATTACTTTCCAAAATATAAAACCGAGACCAGTTACTGCCATCGTGATGTTGCTAATAGAAATAGAAGACTTGGCCAGTTCATTGTACTGGAATGGTATGTATAGAAATATTCCTAAATTGCAATATGTATTAGTTTAGTTATCATTTTCCTAACGATAAAACCAACAACAATTCCCCTCGATCAGCGGTTTTAATAAGTTAAAACAGCAAACTTGACCCCAGATAATACTTTATTACACTGACAAAAATCTTATAAAATGTCAGATATTCTTATACTATTTGGCACCATTAGGAGGTTTCACAAGTACCATAAGAAACATATTAAAATCGTCTGCTAACGATCACGAAAAATATCTAGTAATAACTAACATATCAATCTTTGCACTTTGTAATTTCTATGAGCACACCTTAAAAAGTTTACTGGTAAAGTTACATATCTGCGTCTTATATATATATCGCAACATCATGTCATTTTGAATGTGAATATATCAAATATACTTGTAATATTTCTGCCCACTTTGGCTGTTGTGTATATATGTACCACCCCATGTAGCATAAAAAAATATATTATAACGAGGTCCAAAGTTAATTTTCTGGAATTTATACATAAAAAATACGAAATTAAGTAATGTATTAGTTATAATTCAATTTCCTTGTTATTGCCAACGTTAAATTTAATTGGATTAGTTTTTTATGAAATTTTTAATCAATAAAAATTTTACGGTTCCCGGTAGGATTTGAACCTACAGCTCCAGTTCTCTGTATTAGTTAATAGTTATAGTTTGTATAATCTGACACGAGCTACAAAGTAATTATTACTAATGTTCAAACTACAAATAACTAAACTGATTATAAAACTTGGAACAAGATTTTTTCTGCAGTGCATCGCGTTCAGTTGGTCATACCCATTAATAAATAAGGCTATAATATAGATGAGCTCATCTTATACTCTATATTCACCTCTCTTAATTTTTTTTTAAGTAATATGAAAGCTATAATAGTTATGATTCGAATTATAAGTAGTATTGATGAATCTTATATCTATTACAAAATAATTTATAGATGTTATGGAACTGTATAACTGTTGTAGTGTAAGTAAATGCAGTAGATTTGGGTACATTCAAATGTCAAAACTCGTTGCTTTAATAAAGTAATATTACTTTATGCCATTTGCTATAATATTTTTAACTCAAAACAATTAATTTCTGTATTATTTTTTTACAAGATAAAAATTAAACAAATCAAAAAGCATTTCGAACAAGTATGCAACATAATATTCACACCAACTTATAATCGTTTTTTTGTAAAATAGGAATGATGTATAATCGTTTATAAGTTTCTAATTATAGTGGATCTAAGAGTACAAATGTATCACTTTCGACATTTCGAAACTCGCAGCAGATATCTGGCTTTTAAGTAACAGTAAAAAGCGATATTCATATATTTTTCAAATTTGCCCTGATCTCGGTTAACTTTTTATTTCCTCAATATTTTCTGCTTTAATGTTCCTTTAATATAATCCACATTTTAAGCAAGGGAAAATTCAGTTTTTAACGAGGAAAAGTATCTAATCTCCTAAAGTAATTGCAAGGAAGTAATATAAACTGCATTAGATGTTCAAACAGCTGATCATAATAACTTAAAAATGCCAAATACCGCTTTCACACATCATGTAAATTGCATTTCGGTTATGAGCTTTATTATTATTATTACTAATTGAAAGGTTTTTATTGTTAAAAACTAAGCCTTGTCATAAGGTAGAATAATGATTTTCGTATACATTATATTATATTGGCAGCCGTAACTAAATGAACACCTAGTAAACGTTAGTATATTTCATTGAAACTTTCAGGAAATATACATTTCGCCAACACAGAGCTATTGCAGCGACATTATATCTTATGCGGTTGGCAACATAGCAAATGGATAATTTGATTTCTCGTAGATCAATTATCTTGCCAGCTTCAAACTCAGATAATTGATGGAAAGTCGCACATTAACAAATGAGAGACATCCTTCGACACTCTACCAGGACTAAATAAAACTATTAGTATACATTACAGAGACACATAAAAAAATGGCAAAAGAAGAACAAAAATATTTTTTAATTCATTGCTAATGCTATTTTGATTAATCTAATATATTGTACTGAACTGTTCACAGTCTACTTGTATGAATGCAATACATAATTCGGAAATATTGCACTAAAATATATCAACGTTTATTGGGTGTTTATTTATGTGTATATCAAAGTGAAGAGTAGAAAAATATGAAAATATTCTATTTAAAAGATTACTATATCACAGTTCCTTTGTTATACCTTGGAATAAAAAGTTGACTGCACCAATATGTAGATATTTTTTTTAACTATTACATCAACTGAGATATAGTAAATTTAAAAAAGCAGTTAAAATTCCAATGTCCCCTTTGCATACTAATAGCAGCAGGGATGATTTAATATTTCTATTGTTATTTTCTAGGAAAAAGTTCCCGATACGTATTGAACAGAATATATATAAAATAGTTTTTGAAATATAATATAAATACATCAAATTACCCTATCGAAAAAGCATGTTACATATAATTATGAATTTTTGAGTAATTTTGTCATGCGGTGGTCTATAGAAGCATTTAATAAAAATATTTTATTTTCGAATATAATCTTAACAAATTGTCAGAAAACATATAATATCCCAGTAAACAGTAAATATTATAATAACTTCAGAAAGGGTGAAGTTGGTACTAAAATTATTTGATATTAACATAAATCTCTGCTTTTTTTCCGAATAATTACAATAATCAAATATTTTCGATACCATCTATTCAAATACCCATAAACACGTAAGAAATATCACTCGCGCGTGAGAAAACCTACACAAAATTGACATTTATAGTTTAATCGATGATTTTGGCGATGAAATACTTTCGTTAAACACATAACACTGCTATATACATTGGTATCGAGCTGTGCCGTGTTATTTTTATACGCGCATTATTTAGTGGCATTCACAAATGGCCTAAATTTAGGTTGGTAAGCACTTATTGGTATTTACAGTGTAAAATACAGGTCTTTATAAACTTATAGACCTTCTTCATGCGAATTCTCTCGAAAATTTTAATGAGCGTCGTGCAGAAGGAAACAATATCGGACTTAAGATTGGTAGAATGAAATTGAAAATAAAAACTACGTAGTTAACTAGGCGAGACTACCAACAATTTATTCAAACTTATTTTCATGGACTGCAAGGCTTCAAATAAGCAATATATTTTGTGCACCCTATGTGTCAAACCCTTAACATTGCGGGGCGTCACCCAGATCTTGTGAACCAAGCAAAAGTCTACTAGTTCAGATAAAGGATATGTGACTATCCACCCGAATAAAGTCTGTAGCATAAGAATGTGTGGCCGATTTTTGTTAGTAGACGTATACTGCAATTATTTATTGCGTCTTAACCTCTATCATGCACTAATAAGGTCCAATCAGCTTCATTATCAAGTATAAATTATCGCCGTTTTCTCATACTTTTAGGTAAATCAATTGCCCAGATAATTACTTCATAATGTGTAAATATTTTCCTTTAGGTTTTGTCTTCGTGTAGAGCAACGCGTTTTGGATTAGGTTAGCTGACGCTTGCAACGGTTATCCTAATGTTTAGGATTACTACCTTCTGTTAGTACCCAATTGGTCGTGTGAAGACATTCAGTGAATAACTGTAAGAATTTTAATAATTTAATAATTTTATCTTAACTTTTTGGTCGTGGTACTTGAAATACCTCGTTCCAATAAAACGTCGGCTATTCTTGTGTTATCGTATCGATACTAATAACGCATGAAAGAAAACAGTATATCTGCTCACTACAGATCATTTGATTTTATTATACATTTTTTATAATTCATAATTCAATATTCATTCATTCAATAATTCATTTTCATGTTGAAACGATCCGAAGATATCTCGATAACGGAATGAAATATCGAAATTCACTGATACATATCAATTGTCGGATGGAAGATTTTTCACTTACAATTTGAATCCACGACCTCTGCGTTATCAACGCATTGTGCTACCAACTGCACCACGAAACGAGTTCCAAACGCTTTTAATACGTAGATGTCACAATTTCTGTCGTTGCCTATATCCAAGGAATCGTAATTTTATTACATTACATCTATATATTAAACGCGATTTGAACACAGATTCAGTACAGATGGTAACACAATACGCCGGTAAGGCAGAGGTCGTACCAACGGTAGTTTCATATTAATATTAATTTAATTACTAAGAACTTGCCTTTAATAATGTTGTGCATGAAGATATATTACAATATATCTACAGACATTGTGACATGTTGGTATTAAAAGCGATTTGAACTCATATTCAGTCTCGTGGTGCAGTTAGTAGCGCAATGCGCCGGTAACGCAGAGGTCGTGGGTTCAAACTCATGGACACATGGTAATATTTAGATATATTAAAGAAAAATGTAAAGTAGAGTACAGGGTATTTTGGACACATTTATTTTTTATCAGGATAATGATCCGAAGCATAAGTCTGGTGTTTTAAGAAAATGGCTACTTTACAACTCTCCAAAGTTCTTCAAATTCCACCGCAATTGCCAAACTTGAACGTAATAATATTCTATGGCAAAAATTAAAATTTAATGACGATTGCAAGGACTGTGTGGATGTACAATTCACAGGTATAGCAGTAAACTCCACTCACACAAATTAATTAATTATGCGGAACGCAGCGTTTCGAGAGCACGTGGGCTCCCATTGTCAACCGTGTTACCGACTGCAGTGAGTGGAGTTTACTGCTATACCTGTGAATTAAAATTTAGACTGATAAAAACATACCATTTCAAGTAAACAACAACTCAAACATACAATTAAAAAAGAATGGTCAGAAATATCACCTGTAGTAACTAATGAATTGGTGCTTTCTACAAACAACAGATCAAGTCAAATTATGGCAGAAATGAATTTGGTTAGAAACGGGAAGATATCCGTTAGCACAGTGAAATGTTGTTTAAAAGAAGCAAACCTGCATGGCAGTATTGCTACACAAAAACCGTTGCTACGTCGTAGAAATAAGTAAAAACTTCCCTAGTGGGCTAGTACTCACACAGACTGGACAATAGAACAATGGGGAAACGTATTATGGACTGATGAGTCCAAATATGAAACATTTGCTCAAAACATTTGTCAGACCCTCAAAGGACGAGAAAATTCTTCCTGAGTGTATTACACCAACAATAAAAAGGAAGGTGGTGGTTCCATTCTTGTGTGGGATTGTTTTTCATTAACTGGGGCAGAAGACCTTGTGAAAATTGATGGAATAATAAGGAAGGAAAATCATCACAAGATATTAGAAGAAAATCCTCTGCCATCCGTATTTCGCTCAATAGACGTTAATGTTGACTTGATGCATGATAAATAAGAAAGAATGAAGGTGAATTTTTCAATGAGAGAATGAGTATAACTATGTTTTCTAATATTTATTATTACTTATTCTTTTGGGTACACATGCGCAATAAGTCGTAGTTGAATAAGTACTTTTTTTATAATTCTTTTGTTTAAGGTTTTGATGCAAGCATCAAATTTTGCATAAAATAGGAAAAGCCCATACGATTATGAGCGGTAGTGCATATGCAATCTAGTAAAATTATACGTTGAATATGGTCTCCACCGTATTTGTGTTGTTTATATGTATGTTTGTTTGACATACATTCGTCTAACGTGAATATAACAGATAGTAAAATATGTAGATTTCATTCACTTTGTATTCACAGTATATTTACAACAAAATTAGAGTAAAATTATACTTTCTTTGTAGTTACCGTGTTGGAACTTGGTTGTGTTTTTACTATTAGAAGAAACCGCAATCTAATATTTTTTAAATATAACCACGTATAAATTAAATAAATAAGGTTTTGTACTTTTAAATACTGTTATGTTACATAAACGTATCTAAGCTGTAATGCTTTAGTAACTTCAAAATATTATTGCCCTTATATGCTTGATCTGCTCAGGATATTTCAAATTATCAAATATCAGATATATCCTAAATTTTTACACCACAACTGGAATATGTAACTGCCATCCTAACAGAGAACATGCTTGAAAATACATAATAATACAGAATATTTTTATTCGACGTCATAAAAACAAAGATTTTGATGGATATTACATGAAGATGTATAAAAGAATGTAATCATATACATAGTTAAATTGGATATGTTTTTGCATATTCTAAATTTGGAATGAATATCTGTTCGATATATTGTGTTGCTTGGATATATCTCTAATTAATAAATAGTGAATTTTACATATATACAAAAACAACAAAATTGCAATTTTTGGTTTACAGTCAATATCTCCGTCGGAAAATTCTTAAGTTCCTGACATAAAAGTGATTTGACTTTCTAGCATATTCACTATATGATATTCAATTATAACAATTATTTTGTAATAAGTTTCTAACAAATATGCATTCGTGACAATTTCTATACAAAAAATACACCCTTTTTTATTCGTTACGTAATCATAATGAACTGATGGATATACTAAATGAATTTTATTCTTCCTTTTATGTGGATGTATACGAACATATAGAGAAGATACAAACTATATGTAACCTTAGATATATTTTTAAGAGCTTGCAAACAATTAACATTTGCATACAGGTATATTTAAACCTAAAAATTAATTAAAAGTACCTTAAACTCACAATAAGCGGATTATAAAATTTGTAAAATCATTCCTTATAAGTCAAGTTCTCTTTTTAAGGGCGATTTTGAAAGATAAACAGTAAAATAGTATAAAGCAAAACGCAACCGAATTTTTTTTTTCGTTTCTTTCTCCTAACAACATTCCTGTAAGTGATTTTTTTCTAAACCTGTCTTGGTGTAGTGCCAATTACGCATCTAAGACACTTAGAAAATTTGCTGTTTAATAATGACCAAATTTGTGAAGCAAAAATCAAAGCAGTTAATTACAGCAATACGTCACAATTACCATTACGCCAGTATTTAAATGTTATACTATTACTTACATTTACAGTGCCTTGGCTAAATGATCTACTAGGCATTCCAAATTTTCTAATACCTCCTAGCAGTAATAATTTACTTGATACTTTCTTTTTGTCCCCCATCTTGACCAGGATATTGTAGATTTCGATTAGAAATTACTAAATGATTATAGATTTTATAAAGTCTCTTCAATTGATATTAGTATCTTAGCAACAATAGCTTGATCAATTGTTTAAGTAGTTGTTTTTTCTTTTTCTATTTTCTAATTTTAGAAATCATTTGAGTAAATCTAAATAATACATAAATAATGTACCGCGGTTTTTTTGATAGTTCTTACGAAAAAAACAAAAATATGTTCAGAAAAATGGTGTGAATAATATAATTACTTATATCTAATATCTATTATCATTTCACACATAAATTAAACGCAAATACTTGTAGATTCTATAGCTTTTTATAAAATAAATATTTCAATACATATAGAATTGTGAATACTTAAATGTGTGCTATTAGCACACTTAAAAATGTATTCAATTGAAAGTAGAATGTATATCTAGTTAAATAGTCGATATTGCTCCCTCTTTATTTAAATGGCTCACATAAATTATAATAAAATGATGTTGCTACGTTGCTACGTTAATACACTACTTTGTACAGAAACAAATCAATATACATATTTTCATTTTCCCTTCTAATAAAGATATTCGTTTAGAGATGGCACCACCCCATTAAGCACAAAAAAATATACACTTATATTAAAAAAAAATGCACTGAAGACCCTACTATTTTTACACTAAAACTACTTTTAGTTTTAATTCTTAACGATACTTTTTTCACCTATCGGAAAGTACAAAAATTCCAGCGTTTAAGAGTAGCGTAATCCTTCTAAATTTATTTTTATTAAAATGGTACTGCAATTTCGAAAAGAATACCATTCTAAAAGCAAAGATGTAAAACCACAAAATCTTTGTATGAACATTTCCCTATCAAATACATGTAATAGCAATGACTGCATATTATTCTGAGTAAATCCACTTTATAAAAGTATTTTAACAATATTTCATTTAACTGTACAGTAGAATTAGTAGTAGCAAGCTATTTTCTTAATTATGGCTTATTTAGAAAAACAGCAAATTACATACGGAATGCGGCTTATCAATATTAATGTGAATATTAGAAAATGTTTACCTAGATTTACTAAATCATTAAATGTGTTTTTACCCTTAAATATGCCCAATTTTTCAACACGCCGTTGTGGATTCACACTAAGCATATCGTTAGTCCGCTGAGAGTGATTAATGTGATTATTAGTGGACAGTGGCAGCTCGTGATTTTTCCACAAGGGGGGCGCGATTGTAAAAAGGTATTTGATATTTAAGATTTGCATAAGAAGAATTGCTGACAGGTTACTAAGAAATATGCACACTTTGGCATCATTGTATCGAGTGGTTATCTTGGTGGGTGTAATAGTGAATATAATGTGTTCAGGAATATTTTTATAGTCTATCCACTTTAAGAATAAACAGCGTTGGTATGGGCACCAAACACTGCCAAAACTTAACTCGATTAAATAATAGCAGGTGACTTGAAAGTAAAATATCAGTTCCTCCTTTACCCTGATATTTGTAGCAATAAAAATGTAGCATCACCACTTTATAGCAAGCCAACTGTAGAAGGAGAACATTTTTCTTCTCAATATAACAAAGTACTTAACTCGGTGGAACTACAAAATGATACGTAAAAATAATTTGTAATTTATATAATATTAGTAACAGTTGTAGTCAAATTACTGGCATATTTTTTTAGTTTTACGAAAGAAAATGCACAATTTTACACAGTATTATTATCAAAACTATACATATAATATTAACATTTAGTACAACTACTAGTACACTTTATCAGTTCAGATTCTGTATTTCTTCCAATCTGTGTCGCAAATCATGCAAATTTTAACAACATTTACCCTAACAACAGTGTTTGTTCATTTACATATATACCATCCCCTTGGAGAGGTTATCTATTGATATCGAAAGATTAAGCCCATCTCTAATTTATCCAAAAATTGATTTTCTAGAAGATACAGATATAAGGTGATGTTTTTCGTTCTTTCCGGAAAGTGGATTTATTCCTTTACAACATTGTTGCATAATTACACCATAATATCGACGAGATTTAATAATTTTTGAAAAAATCAAACGCTCTCATGTGGAATTAAAAAAAGTCAAATTAGCTGTTTATTTCATCCTGTAGGTGAAAAACATGACTCTCTAGAGACATTAGTAATACTAACCTCTATACATTTAGTATTTCTATTATTGTTTCTATTATATAATAAAGTTGTTGTGTTGAATTGAAAGGGACTAATTTTCAAAAATATCTTTATTAAAAATTAAGCGCGTGAATTTCACACGTCATCAGTCCAGGTATTCTAAACTAGTCTACAAGAACAATTCAGCGATCATTGGAGAATATGAATAACTATACAGAGTAACAATGAAATTACATGTAAACATGTAAGACCAATAGATTGAAACAGTTGTGTAGAAGCGCAGATCAAACACGTTATAAACAACTTTGACAAACTTTGTATTTAGAATAGTTCAAGGCTTTTAATAAACCCTAATACCACCTTATCCTTTAGTCCAGAAGGTGTTAGATATTTCCTGAGAAGTTTATATTGTGGAGGACTGACGGCAACACATGTATGTACGTACATGATATGGGTTCTTTCGTTTTTTATATGTTCCTGACATTGACGATGGAATTAAAAGTCAGCTTTCCCAAATTCGTGTAAATGATATTTCAAGGTTACATATCCTGTCAGTATCCGTGCCAATAGTCTGAGATTACCTCTTCGGAAAGATAGCAATATTTTTGCTATACTTGACGAGGGGGAAGTGAATATCTTCGCATGATTTTGTTAAGGAATGTTTGTCCTTCTGATATTCCACTCATTTCTCGATTTCGTGTTTTAGGTGGCTTTCTTGTAAATCACAACAGGGGTCTGGCCCAGCGGAAGGTAGAGTCGCTGCTTTTTTGCCAGCCTTTTCCCTCTATCCTTTGCAATCTTGGGATACACCGCAGTGTGATATGATTTTGATGTCTCAATTGCCTTAAGTTTTAGATGCATAGGTTTATGAAGTGTTCAATGGTGCCTGACTGTTCACAAACTATAGATTGTTGCACCTCGCATGCCTCTATCCAGAATATTTTCAGCGCGTTGGTGCAAGTCGTAGATCTCTGATTGAAATATGTTCGTTTGGGAAGTTACATAGGCATTTTTATATGAAAATTAAGGTCACTAATGCCTATGTTAAGTTTCAACTCTGTTTACCATGGTCCAGCTGTTTACCATACTAAAACTTCTCCACTCAGTATGATTTTTTATAATCACCTTCTACGGTTCATCAAAATTAAATTACATCCCTAGCAGCCTATGTTAAATAGTTTGTTAGGTTCTTTGAAGATTTTCTAGTATCATCTAAGATCTCTTGGCTTCAGCCCTTTTCTGGTTAACTGTAAAGGCACTCATCATAATCTCACTCTGTATATAGACGTGTAATGGTACTAGACTCAACAGAATTTTTAGAGCTGCTATGAGACAGATACAGATCACAGCAATAATCTTGAGACATGCAAATCACTGCCCTTGTGGCAACTGTTGTGCACTATCTTTTGAGTAGTTTTTAGTCACCATACCCTCGCGGGATCATAAGCGTTTATCACTATTTGCCGTATATGATGTGAAAGATCGTTTGTGATTTAAAACTTTAGTTTCTACCAATGAGTCCACGGTATGTTTGGAAAGCTCTGATGCCTTTCTTACACAAGTAGATTTCATTATTTTTACTGCTATGAATTTTAAAAACAAAATGTCCATCTGTTATTTCTGGCTGCTGAAAATACCACCCGGAATTGAAGATAAACAACGGAAATATGTAGGTAACTACTATCTTTTATACCATGAAACTTGAATAAGATAAAGTGTGCTCTAACTAAGAATTTTTTTAGTTTCATTCTTACAACAAAAAAACAGTATAATGCTAAGACTGTGCTAATTACCTAAGGGGGTAATACCGTATTTCGAATCATACATAGTGTATTTTATCCGTCTTATGCAACGAGAAATCAATTTCTGAACGGTTTTGACCCTGGTACAAGCTGCAATTATGTAAAAAACAGAAAAAAGGTATGATGTCGCCAGTTTAATTGTTTAATCAATAAATCTAAGAATTTTACAAACCTAATTTCGCGGAAATATACAATTTACTCTAGTGATTTTTTTGCAAATTTTGTTTAAGTTGTTATGACTACTTAAAATACAGAAAACTGATATAACAATACAGGCAACCAAAGTAGTTAGTAATGAATACATTTTCAGATACTTTCAATTAAGGAACGCATGAATAAAATAGTTGATAATATAAAAATCTTGCTACAAATGTCAAGAGTTTCAGTTAATAATATTTTATGATCAGTTAAATATTTCACATTAATGAATTTAGACATGATGGCAAATATTAAAAATTAGTAGAATACTAATTTCACTAAATGGGAGAATAATAATGGCATGTACTATCTTTGAGCAGAACTAACATAATAGAATAGTTGTGTTAGAAGAACTTGCCGAGGTTGTCATGAATGAATTAACTATGCGTAACATTCTGCTGAAATAGAAACAATATTCTGTCAAATAGATGTTAAAATACAGAAATAAAATAAAACCAGGTATCTCCAATGCTAAGGATAAAGGCTGCACTGAAAAAAAATAATAATCAATCCGTCTCATGTTAATAACGGAATGAAAACAATGAAAATCTATGTAATACAAGCAACTCAAATGAAAAACAAGAAAAATTCAAAGTATCTGCCAATTATACAATAATAATAACATATAATTCTGACAGAAAGAATGTTAATGTCGAAGCTTACATATGTACATACATATATGTATGTCAGAGAAACAGAAAAGTCCTGGTTACTATTGTTACTTATAGCTATTAAAAGGTTAGAATATTTCGAAACGAAATTGCATTATTATGGCAACTTTCTATACACAATATATTATATGCCCTACGTAGCAATGAAAAGAAAGAAAACTGCTAAAATAGCAGAAACTATTTTATATTTTAACATTTAAAAGCAAAAAATGTGTAATTGCCTGTTGCTTTAACATAACATTGCGCATATCACGAAAAGTAAGCAATAAGCTAATGCATATTAAATCAGTCAGCAAATGCAACTACTTATACTTACTCTGTTAAATTCCTCTTCGGTAGCCATTTTACTCAAATTCGAACTATAAATAAAAATTTCTAATTCTACACTTTTTCCTGATGAAATACACTGAAGATAAACGATAATAATGATAATAATAATAAAAGTACTTCGGACGCCGCAGAATCTTTAAAGATGCCCGCATGAGAACTGTGTACTCTGAGGCATCAACCCTTATTGAAACTTCGGGATTTATTGGTTCGTCGTTTCGATAAGATGGTTATTTAATATAGTATCGGTACCGGTTTAAAGGAATTCTCTTTGATACGCTATTTCTCATAATCACAATTGGTCACGATAATATTAATTTATGTGACAGTGTCACGCAGATTGTACCTTCCCTTGTTAATGAACTACATTGTTATCGTGTTTTGACTGCGGAATTCGATGCGGCGGTACTCTACCGCGCAAAACTAGCAGTGCTACCAAATCATCTTGGCTTAGGTCACAAAGCGTATAAACGATTCCGTGCTAATATTTTCGGAATATTACCTAATTCATATTCTTAATTCGATGACACGGTAAGAAAAGTTTACGATAAAAGTTAGGTTACTGGGATATTCGAAAAAACATCCCAGTAGGAACTTCACAAATTATATTATATTAGTAGAAAAATTAACAGAAATAAACTGAAAACATTCTAGTCACATTTTTTATGGAATCTTTACATATTCCCATGAATTCTTATCTACAATATGTGTATATTCGACAATTCTTGTTTTACTTCATATTTAGAATTTAGTTTCCTTCCTTTACTCCTTTAATTTCGTTCGCTTAATCAATATGTTCTACTCTAACTTGCTGAATTTCTTTTTGTATTTTGATCCATACTTTGCATCATTTCAGAAGTTGCAATTATTTTCTTTCCTATGTAAGTTTTCAATGGTGTTCCGTCTTTCCTTTTTATTTTGTTAATTTATCGAGTAATTATTACTATTTACTTTTGCAGTGTTCATTTTCTTTATATCATTTGTTCCGTAACAAAATCAAAACTTTGAACTCCAACAAGCCCTGCATCTCTGCTAATACATACTACGGTCCTCTCAAACATTTCTAAACATTAATGATGCAGTTTGTACAGCATATTCTTTAAATATATTTTCTAAATATATATATTTATACACGTTATTCTTCAAGTATCCCCACAAAAGAAATTTGTATTCTAAAAGTCGAAATGTGCAGATTTGCACCATCTTACTTCTCATTCTTTTATGAATATTTAACGATGTGTCGTATAAGTAATTAGACAATCTTAATTTCAACGCAACTAATATAGCAACTAATATAGCAACATATGTATATAAGACTATTTCTTGCATCAAAAACTCACAACTTAATAAGAAATCAAATGGAATAATGATCAGTTCCTATTATTTTTAGTTATAAATTTTAATTTAGTTTTCAATGAAAAAACTATTTAAAATTAAATTATATTGCATGAAATTTTAGAAACATTCCAAAATTTAAAAAAATCCATATTTTTGAAATGTAAACAAGTGGTTATTTACTTTCTAAAAAATAGCACTTTCCTGATTATGACAATTCTAAAAAGTGTAATTTTCTATATAAAAGTACAATACATATCTCGAAACTATTTAAATAAGCATAACGTGTTAGGAATCAGATTATAATTCTACAGCGAAACAAGAAAACATATACTCCAGCTGCAACGGTACTAAAAAATATATTGAAATACTTAATTTCTGATTTTTAGAGAACACATTTTCATAAAAAGGTTAGATATACCCCGTGTAGAAAATGTCCGAGAAAACGAATTGATTAACTCATCAAATGTTAGACCTTTCTGTTCTCTATTCTATCTTACTGCACTATTTGACAATTGCAATCCATCTTCTCAGAAATGATCTTCATTTTGCTTTTATCTGAAAATCCAAATCATTTTAAGTTAAGAAATTAACTAGTTCGAACAAAATTTTAAATAGTGTCACCTTATGATACCACAAAAGTTGCGTTCTACACAATCACCAGCTTTACTAGTTTTAACAGCAATACTGTTACTGCCTTTCCTGTGAATGCCCCCTTTCATTGAGAATTTCCGTTGTTGTAATGCATATAAAGGAACCATCCCTTTGTTGTAATTGTAGTACAGTTTTCAGTGAAGCAGATTATGAATAGGCTACCATAATCACTAGTCTATCGTGCTATGGCGCCGTAAGCCATAGAGGAAGATTCTTGCTTGCCATAAATCTTCATTTGTACTAAATTTGAAAAAGAAAACTAGTGAATTGGGCTGCATTCAACCAAAGTCTTTGCGCCGAAATGAAACGTGTTTCATTGCGACCATTATGCTCCATTATGGCCCGTTATAATTTTTTTCTAAAGATGACTATCTATATTTTTGTCAGCATCATAATTGAAATATTTTTTACTCACTTTAAGAATATCATTATTCCCTCAATCATAGGAAAAATCCGCGAAATGTCTGCGAACGAATAAGAAAAACTGGAAGAAATTTGTTTCCTGGAAATTCTATGAAACAAACTGCTCTTGACGCATTAAATGGAGTACATCAGCAAAAAGGTTTCGTTACGTGATGCCCCTTTAAAATATAATGTAAAATATCCAACATTATTCAAATGCGTAAATATAAATAAGAAAGCTTCAAGACATTAGAGAAGAAATATCAAAGTAAGCTAATTTTCGCATAAGAACGGGAAAAATACATTGCTCAAAAATGTATTATGAAAAATCTACAAAAGATTTTCGAGAATTTATAGAAAATTACGAAAAATGAAACCCTAAGAATACCTCTGGAATTGACCATGCAAGAATATTTGAAGTGCCATCCTCACTTAAGTATTAAACAACTAGAAGGTCGTAGTTTGTAAGTATCCAGTAAACACGACGTATGACAATGGAAACAGCCTTCCTCCTGGTGTGTTCCTCCATAAAACATTTTAAAAACCATGCGTTGGACGGTGCCCCATCGGAAACCCGGAATCTTGTATCAGTATATGAATGAATAGAGAAATCTTTCAGTGGATTCTGGAGCATTTCCCAAAACACAGTATATCGTTTAAAGAAAACCCAACATTGTTAATTTTTGATAATCGTGAGAGCCATTTATCGGGGAAAATTTTAAATTTACGTACAAATAATTCTATAGTTGTAATAGTAAAATTCCCGCTGTTTCCTTTAGATCTTGCTGACAGCTCTAAACCTCACTATAATGCAGCAATTAATTCATAATTAGTACATAATGTTGAAGTTCTTATGACTATATGCCAACTAAACATATGATCGTACCATCAGCCCTTCTAATACCAATAAATCCTTGGACATCACTGGTATTTTTTCTTTCGATTGAAGTCTATTTTCTGAGGACAATGTTATTGCCAATTTAGTCACAAATCGAGAACTTTCTGTAGCAAATAGAGTTAAAGATTTATCGGTATTGTATAAATTACACTTCCTAAAGAAAAACAATTTGTACTCAAGATTCTATTCCACCACTATGTAAAAAAAAGAAGGAAAAGCTGTCAGGCAAAATTCCTTTATAAATACAGGAGAATTAAAAGGGTACCCCAATGCCACACTAAATAGAAACAAAAGAACAGAAACGATTGCTCGCAGCTGCATTCTAACAAACACACTAGAAAGAAAATAGAAAGGGGAAAATTATGAGGAAATGGATATCTGTACACAAAAATAAAAGATAACTTTGATCCCTCAGGAGATGAAAAACTCTATAATGAAATATTAATTCAGAATGAATGCGATAATGAAATATAGTAGTTTGAAGAAGAGGAGCCTCCTGACTTTGTAGAATTAGAGCGGAACCCAACGAAGAAGATTTCGTGTAAATAGGACTCATCCCAGAAACATTATTGTAGTATCTACGAGAGGTTACAATTGAAAAAGTTTCCAAAATGATTTTATCTGTTGTTAAGAAAGGAGCTTCAAACTGATAGATAACACATGGGCTGAAAAGTCCCGGGCCTAACACATAGATGACGCTAGTTTTATTGTAGTCACCTTTCTCTCAGTTAGTACTAACCTTCAAAAGATAGCTGTTAAAATTTCATGATATTCTATTCATTAGTTTGTGAGTTATTGTGCTAAGAGTCACGCTACTTTTGTTATTTTCAAAACAATGGATCAAAAACAATTTCGTGTTTTAATTTTACACTGCTTCTTGATGGGAAAAAATACCGTTCAAGCGAAGCAATGGCTTGAAAAGTGTTATGGAGACTCCGCTCCATCAGAAACAACAATAAAACGTTGGTTTGCTGACTTCAAACGTGGTCGTAGAGACACCGATGATGCAGAAGGCAGTGGACGTCCAAATGAGGCGGTAACACCAGAAAACATCAAAAAAATCCACAAAATCGTTTTGAATGATCGAAAAGTGAAGTTGCGTGAGTTAGCTGACATCGTAAAGATATCAAAAGAACGTATTGGCTTTATATTGCATGAGCATTTGACTATGTGAAAGCTCTGTTCAAAGTGGGTGCCGCGTTTGCTCACTGTTGACCAAAAACAAGAACGTGTTGATGATTCTGAGCAGTGTTTGGCCATGTTTAAACGTAACAAACCGGAATTTTTGCGTCGATATGTGACAATGGATGAAACATGGATCCATCACTTCACTCCGGAATTAAAACGATTGTCATCTGAGTGGACAGCAACTGGTGAACCTCATCCAAAGCGCCCGAAAGCACAACAATCGGCTGGAAAGGTTATGGCCTCGGTATTTTGGGACGTGCGTGGTGTAATATTCATCGACTATTTTGAGAAAGGAAATACCATCAATAGTGAATATTATATAGCGTTATTGGAGCGTTTGAAGGCTGAAATTGCAAAGAAACGACCGCATATGGCAAAGAAAAAAATTTTGTTTCATCAAGACAACGCACCGTGTCGCAAGTCAATCAAAACAATCGAAAACTACATGAATTGAACTTCGAATTGCTCCCACATCCACCGTATTCGCCAGATTTGGCTCCCAGCGACTACTGGCTGTTCGCAGACCTCAAAAAAATGCTCGCCGGTAAGAAATTTCGCACGAATGAAGAGGTTATCGCTGAATGTGAGGCCTATTTTGAGGCAAAAGAAAAATCGTTCTACAAACGTGGTATTGAAATGTTAGAGCGGCGTTGGAATGATTGCGTTGCTCTTGATGGAGATTACGTTGATGAATAAAGCTAATTTTGAACCAAAAAAACCGTGCTTTCTTTGTTAGGCCCGGGACTTTTCAGCCCATGTGTTATTTTGTATTTACTCTGATGCAAATGAATGCCTTATCCCGATTTTAGATTCGAACTTAATTTTATAACACCCAACTTATGTTGGCTTTTCATTCTGGTTAATTGTTGTCAGAACAATGGTGAAAGTGAAGTTCATCCTAGGGGCAGAATGAAACAAATATGGTTAAACAAGAATATTTTTTATGAAGTTTTGAATAGTTATTTTATATGCGAAATACATGCGAAATATATTGTAGAAACGTATCCAACCGGCTCTAAGAGGTATGGAGTCCTAGTGCAGGAACCATGAACTATTTGTCAATTCCATTAAAGCGAAAATAGTCCTGTTCACCAAGAAACAGAGAATGAGCACGATGCTTGTAAATGTACTATTTGGTTCTGGATCAGAAATCAGGTATTTTGATATAATGTTTAACAAGAAGCTTTATATAAAGGTTAACCAAAATAACATTGCGTTTAGTCGGTACCGAAGAATGTTGGGAAGACCTAGGATCTCTTTCTCAGTGTAACAATATGGATCTTTTGTGCAGTCATACCACTCGATTGCTTAGAGGCTCGGTGTTGGAAGTATATTCGCAACCAAAAACTAATGCAGATACAGCGAACAGCTTGCTTGAGTACCACGGGTGTATTAAGATCTATACCAATGGCAGTTATGGTGAACATGCTCGACCTCCCGTCCCTTAATTTAGTAGCGCAAGGTGTGGCACTGACTGCCACGATTCGATTACTTACCGCCCAGAGGATATAACAAGGATGAAGTCATAAGGCATAGTGATAGGGTTACCTTCTCTGAAGAGGCGTTTGTATAAGGTTGCCAATTCTGAAGGCTGAATAGATATATATATAGGTATAAGGTATAGGAATAATAGGTATAAAGTAGCTATAGATAATAAAAATACACCACGGCACACTACACGCACCTGCACAGAAACGCAGTCAGTGGTCAGCCAATCAGCGCCCCCACTCGGACAGCCATCGCACGGCACGATTATTTGTTGCAGAACGGTATCAGCCGAAGCGCGATTAGTCAGATGAACAGTGAACCATCAATACCATCCCGAAGATGCTAGCCGCTGCGTTTGGCGAAACGCCGACATATATTTACTCAAGCCCACGGCCTACAAGCTTGGAAATATGTACTGCCAGCAGAATCTCAAACTCCTGCTGTGAAAGCCCAATGTTATTTATAGCAAACTGCATTTTTTAAGACGGCTCAGCACCTTGCCATAGTCCAAGTAATTTTAGATGATACATAATACAATTTAAAGTACCTCTGTGCATTTACTATCTGTTAAAAATTTTAGGTAAATATTGTTTTAAAAGAAATCCGCATGCCAGCATTGACCTAGTTCGGGAACAGCCTCGATACGAATCCTGTAGCAAATTGAGGGTTCATGGTTTTGAAGGCAATAGCAAAGTATAGTCCAAAACAAAGTAGCAGTTGATGGGAACCACTAGAAAAGTTCGGCATAAAGACATAAGCTTGTCCTATCTCCAAAATTTGGTGAATTCAATGCCAAACAGATTACAAGCCGTTATGAAAAATTAAGGTGGTCTAACAAAATATTAAATAAAAACTATGTACATTTTCTTGCCGTAATGAAAAATCGTAATCAATTTGAAAATAAATCAACAATGTTTCATTCTCACACCCACAACTGCGATTCAATAAATCTTCAAATTGCCCATTTTATTTCTTTAAACTCATAAGTCTGAAATAATAATACAGTATTATCCTCTAATGCGCATATAAGTTACATTATCTTCAAACAATCCTATACATTTCCCCAGAAACATGTGTAACTTCGTTTTCATAATACAAGATTATTTTTGGTGTAGGAACTGAGAAAGGAACCAAAAACGCCTCCCAATCCTCTCTAAGAAAGGAAATAACAGTGAAAACCATCAGAAAAACCATGATTGAATTAATGAGATTATTTTTAGCAGAAAGTCAAGCAACAAAAACTAAACGACAAAATGTTTCAAATAAACATTGTACTCTTTCAAGGTGCATATCTGCGGTACACACTTGCTGGACAAGAAAAAAAGAAATGAGGTACGCTTAGATATCATACAAATATAGATGTACAACATGCATACATACATATATGCAACCTACAGCATGATACTTGTTGATTTCATGGTATACTTAACGTGCTCGCAGCTCCCATATATCAACAAGTGACATTGAAAATCGTGCATGTAAAAAATGTATCTGCTATAAAACAGCGCTGTGCAGAAAATTATATCCTATAAAATTTCATAGAAAGTCACACATCGCCAACCATTTACTATCAAACACACGGAAGTACTGGCAAATGTAAAGTTGGGAAGCGCTGATACAAATGAAAATATTTGCATTTCTAAGGTATATTGAATACGTCGCTGAATGACTACTATAAATCCGGAAATATCTGTAGAATATTAAAGCAGTAGTAAATCAATATTTATAAGAGCTTTCTAAATTTGAAGGACAAAATATTAATTTTAAGCAACTAATACGACTAACTACAGAATTACGACATAAATTTGGATTTCCGTAAAATCGATTTCAAATATAATGTGAATATCGCACGCAAAAAAACGTAAATAAATATTCCGCTCGTAGAATATAAATTAAGCTCCTTGTTCAAAATTGCACTGACAATTACAATTAAGATTTTTATGCATAGAAATATACAAATAAACGTTTTTTTAAATATGCCGAAAATATACTTCTTATCTACAAAGCATGTTTAATCCCCTGGAAAACAAGAAAAGAAGAAATAGCTCAGCTATAAATAATATAAATATATTTTTTTAATAAAAATTATAACTGCGTAATACATAACAGTAATACGAAAAAATAAATATAACTTCTAGGTTACGCAGGAATTAGCTATACACAGCGCGACAGTGTTCAGAGACTTAAACCATATCTGAGCAACTAGTAACACCATCAACGTGTTCAGACCAACATTTGAAATCTCACATTCCTCTTTCCTATAATACCACCTTTAATAAATAACACGAGGCTTTCACTACTGGAGTCGGAGTTTGTACTGGCAGTACGTATTTCAGGGCTTATAAGCCGTGGTCTTGAGTTGATATATGTTGACGTTTCGCCAAACTCTGCGACTGGCATCTTCAGGACGATGTTGACAGTTCGCTGGAAACGTCAACATATATCAACTCAAGACCTCGGCCCACAAGCCCAAAAATACGTACTACCAGCACAAACTCAATACCAACTTTGCTTAATGAGTCGATAATTAGCAAAGTTATAACAGTTCTCCCAAAACAGCTTTTGTGTCGAAGTTGAAATACTAACGTAGAACAAAGAGCAATTATTAAATTTCACGCAAAACTTGGTAAATATGCAACAGAAACATTTCGGTTGATGCAGCGAGTGTACAGCGATGATTGTTTGAATAGAACAAATGTTTTTTTGTGGCATAAGCCTTTTTTGGAAAGCAGAGAGATGTTAGAAAATGATAATAGTGAACCGAACCCAATTTCAGCTCGAACACCAGAAATGATCGAAAAATGATGTTCCTAATTACGGTTTTATTGAAAATGATCGCCGAAGATGATGCAAGAGGATTTAAACACCAGCAGAGAAACGATTCGAATCATTCTTCGCGAGAATTTGGGTAAAACAAAGGTCTGTGCAAAATTTATTCTACACACTTTGACGGATAGCCAAAAATGGATGCTTATTAATCATTCCACAGAAGTCGTTGAGCCGCCAAAAATGATCCAAACTTCCTGAAATCAGTTGCTTCGGGTGACGACATGCTATTAATATGATCCAAGAACCAAGCGTCAAAGTGCAGAATAGAAGTCGATATTCTACAATATCAAAGGAATTGTTCACAAGGAATTCGTTCCAACTGAACAAATAATTACTAGCAAATATTATCTCGCAGTTTTGAAGCATCTGATGGCCAGAATCGGTGGTATTCGACCCGAATGTCGTGATCCAGAGCCCTGATGTCGTTTACACGGTAATGAACTGCGTCACACTTCACTCATTGTTCGTCAATTCTTGGTTTGAAAACGAGTCTGTCTGTTGCATCTGCAGTATTCACCTGTTCGGTCCCGTGCGATTTCTCCCTATTGCTTAAATTAAAATTGTTGTAAGAATGTTTCTTTGAAGATATTTCGACCATCAAAACAGCTACACCACAAGCACTAGAATCCATTCCACAAGATGAGCTAGAACACGCATTTGAATCACTGTTGAATCGCTGTTAACAAGTGTTTCGAAACTGGAAGAACTAGAGAATATTTTCAATAAAGAAATATTCAGATTTCTTATTTCAATGATTTTTCCAGTCTCAAAACTTACTTATCTCACTGCGTATTTAACATATTAGACCAATTAATAATCAAATGTTTTTCTAGATTTCCAACAGTAAATTCTTTTCTATCAACTAGTATACTTCTATACGTCGAAAGTGAACTTTCAACTTCGAGTGATGTGATTGCTCCGTATTAAAGTGTTTAATTCAGAAGTATCGGAGTACACTGTCCGTAACCGACAGTCGGTAACACGGTTTAACAATAGGACTCCACGTGCTCCTAAAACTAACAAACTATTAATTTGTGTGGAGTGGAGTTTACTGCGATACCTGTGAATTACAGAACCACACAGTCCTTGCAATCACTGTAAAATTGTTTAATAATTTAAATAAAAGAATATTTAAATATAGAAGACTATTAATCGATTTTAATGATTTTTTTACTATAGCAGTTAATGTTTGAAATCTATCATTTGTTATCATTACCTGTTAAATTTATCTGATGTAATTTATCAGTTTTAGCTGAAACAATTTTTAATAAACGTTCATAATGTTCCACAATAGAAACTAATTCTAATAGAACAACTTAAGAAACGTCAAATTGCTCCATTTTTTTTTTTTTTCGAATAAACTATGACTGCATCCAACCACGTACATCTGGCAAGTACTGGTTCAGGAAGAAGATTGTTCGGCACTTTTTATGTATGCTGTTGTACGCGAAAGAATGCTTGGATAAATATTTTTTATGTTCCTAATTAAAGAATTAAATTTTTCACTGCTTTGATTAATGCTGCTTCGGCGAAGGAAGACTCTTGTTAATTAACAGTATATTCCGAGCAACAAACGTCATTAACTTTCATTAACAAAGCAAATAAACTATTACATTTCTCCAACTGTTTTGTATTAATCAAAAAATATTTTAATTTAGAACACTAGAAATATTTTAATATACCAACCACCAATATTAGTTGTTTAATCAACAATAACATAGAGAAAACGATCCTTTGTATGGTTTGTTGTATCTGTAATCAGATTATTGTAAGTCGGACATATGAACACAATTTCTGCTTTCATAGGGTATACTTTTGTTTCAAGAAATTTCTAAAAACTGTCTAAATTTACGATTTGCTGGCATATCGAAGGATATATTTGTATCTACGCTTCATATAACCGTAAATTAAAGTACTCCTGATTGCATGATCCTAATAATGATGACTAGAGACCGGATTATATGCAAAGTGCATATTTTTTATTTTATTTATTATATTTTATGTCTATTTGCACTGATTGCACTTACACTGATTAAAGTTAAATCACGCTAATTAACTTTAATCAATGTAATACATCTACATATAAATGTAAAATATATAAATAAATAAAATAAAATACATGCACTTTGCATATATTCCGGTCTCTAATGATGACGACAGACTATTACAAAGAAATCTGCGAAATTTTTATTTCTCTTATTCTCTTCTATCGTCCTTTATATTTCCCGGTGATATACTGATCTACTTGTCATTTGTTTTCATAGCTTACCTTAAAAACTGAATGTTATTTTACCATAATATTCAAATTACCTTATTTGGTTTTAGAAAAGGTAGAAAGTTTCAGTTAAATTATAGTAATTTATTGCAAATTTTGGTTTCTCATAAACAATAGACAAGCAATACTTTTGCCTAGATCTACTTTCAAATTATAAAAAATTTTAAATAGGATGTTATGTAATGAAAATTTATCGCCCTTTTACAGGCCATGCAAGGAATTTTTCCTAAAATCACCCCAGGGTAATTTTGGCAATTTTTATTTACACCGACGCAAGATGACCCACTTTGGACAATTTGAATTTTGATAGTTTATTTACTATTACTCAAATGGCAATAATAATCTTTAATGATTAAAATACTTACAAAGATGGCCTAGTCACGTTACAAGAAGTTTCAAAATGTTGAGAAAAAAAGAATTTAATTTTTCTCCCACGGGTCATCAAGCTGGAAAATAATCAATATTTAGTTATAGCACTTCAAAATAAACCTATAGGCAGTTATTGTCTTGTATCGCCTTACAATTATTTCTAGTTTTTAAGTAGAATATGATTACTTTCAATAGTTTATAAAAGACAGAATATGAACAGCAATTGAGACATATGGATCTCTTATTAATAAACAGCAAATATTACAGTTTTTAGACAGGCACTTTCTAAATAAGTAAACTGATTTTCATCGGTATTAAAAGATAAATTTATACAGACTAATCGCATAAAAAGTTAAGGCGAACTTCCAATTAGCCTTTTGCATATTTATTCCCCAAATGCGCTGTTTGTTATTGTACCAGTCAGGGAGATTGCATGATAAATACAAAATCGTTGCGAAGGAAAGCGGAGACACATTATTTCATAGAACATCACGAAAATTAATTTTGTCGTAAAATTGTAGACATTAAAAGATAATAATAGCGATTATGTTTCCATGCTACACACGAAATATAAAGACAAATCAAATAGAAGGCAAACAGTACACCAGACATTTACGCCTCATTTTCTAGGATCCTTTTGTATATAAAATTGGCATTAGCGATTTAATCAAAAACCTAAGGCAACAATGAAGGCATTACATTTACTTGGCCCGGAAAAATTTCATTTCGTAGAGATGCATGATAGATAACTTTTCTTGAAAGATACGGCTAAAACATGTCCAATTCTTAGAAATGAAATCGATAATTAATATCACACCTATACACAAAACCAAGAATTAATTTACAATGAAAACGTTATAAACATATCGACAAACAAACATAAAGTCATTGAGTCCAAGCTGTTTCAGTGTTCTAACAATTAACGTGCAATGTACTATTTTCAGGACAAACAATGCAACATAAAAGTTTGCGTGAGCTGGAGAAACTGTCACAGAAATGTTTGAACTTTTGAAGCAAGCTTACGGAGATGATGCTCTCGGTCGCGCGCAATGTTACGAATGGTTTACACGATTCAAAAGTGTTCGTCAATTAATTGGAGATAACTTTCAACTACGAAACGCCCTCAACTTCAACTGATGACGCGCATGGTTAGAAAATGAAGGATCTGGTGCGCTTAAGATGCCATTTGACTGTCAGAGAAGTTATGGAAGAACTTAGTATCTCGGTAGGATCATGTCATAACATTTTGACAAAAAACAAAGAAAAACTGAAGATGCATTGAGTTGCAGCAAAGTTTACTCGTTGTCTACTGACCAAATAGCAAAAAAGGAAATCGAGAAGCTTTCCAAGACTGCTTTGCGAAGTGGAGACACCGCTGGGAAAAGTATGTAAATAAGCGAGGGGAGTATTAAGGACCGACAATCTGTAAGATTAATAGGAAAAACCTCTTATATTATTTTCTCGTGTTAATATTTCTCGCCAATATAACTAATATTGGTTTTAGTTTAGATGTATCTAAGAAGTATGTCATCGTAATCTTAATATTGTACTACCTTGAGATATTCTTATAACATTATAAAGCAGTATTATATATTTATATATATTGGAACATTAAACTATTTATAACATAGAATAGATAATTTAAAATACGTTTTGTATAGAATACAATATGACCATAAAAAATGTAACCTAGAGAGCTGTGTTTCTTGAATAATTTTTGATGTTGCTTACAACTATATCTGACAATTGAATTCAAGATTGAAACCATTTCAAAACTTCAAATTACGCTTGACATTTATTGACAAGTTTGACAATTCAAATTGCACTTTATATTTATAGAAGTTTATAAATTTTAAAGCATTATCATTATTGATTTAAATTATTACATTAGCTATTCACGCTTAAACAGGAACATATTTGCATCTTTACTGTTAAGTATGTCAAACGTAATTTGAACTTTCAATTTTAATGATTTCAACCAAAGCATCCCTAACAGGTACTACTTGGTTGTTATACTAAACAATCTTTGTTAATTAAATGTTTAATGTTTATTAGGAGCAGTGGAGATTTTAACGTTCAAATTAGGGTATTTGGAAAAGTATTTATAGTTCAGAATAGTGCCACATTTGATGTAAAAGGTGTACTAAATTATACTCCGTTGAAAATATTCTACTAGGAATCTGCAATACCAACTATTTATTTATAATTGTTGTTCAAAAGTTAACCTAGAAATTGTAAATAAGTTTTAATTTCAGAAACTTATTGTATTAAGCAATTATACTATGAATAATAAATATGAAATAGTGGAAACAATCTTAAGAGCAGCTGGAGGTGAAAAGTATTTGAGTAACTTTAAAGAATATCATATTGATTTATCATGTTTGAAATTATTAGACGATGAAGACTTAAAAATTATTGGTGTTGATACGGTTACAAGAACTAATATTTTAAAAAATTGTTCAAATTTTCAAATGCGCCTAGAGTAAGTTTAAACACACCTTACGTTTCTAGAATAAATCATAATAATTACTATCATTATGATTTTATTTCTAGAACTAGAAGTAACCTGGTTTTCTCAAAAGAATATATCCAGACAGTTCTAAATCAAATAGCTAATCATCTTCATTTACATCATGCAAATTTAGCATGTGCTGTTTTGAGAGAAGATACAATTATTTGTGATGTAAAACTATTGCAAGCTAGCCGGGCATTGCTCTATCACATCCAACAATTAGAAAATGAAGTACATTTAATAGAAAAAGGGGTAAGTTTATTTAAAACATATATACATCATATAATTGTTTCATTGTATTTCAGTTTCATCCCAAGATAGTGTCAAGAAAAATGACCAAAATTATTTTAATGACTATAGTTGGAGTTGCACTTATAGGTGTAACCATGAAAAGATTTATAAAAATATAGTTTTATAAAAAGAATGTTAAGTTGCTTATCATAAACCCGAATAGATTTAAAAATTCAGTCAACTTTGAATCTTAAACTCTCATGTGCATTCTATGACAAATAAAAACACCTTTTACTTAAATAAATATATTTATTAAATAGTAACGACTGTGGCTGCTATTGTTAACAAAGAAACAGAATGATTTTTTTTAAACAACTTTCTTAATTAACTACTCTGAACAAAGTCAAGATTACTCATTTGAATTCTTCATTGATGTGTCATGGTGATGGAACACAGAAGATGGGCAAGAAAACAAAAAGTTCTCATACAGATAACAAGTGCACATCAAGCAAGTAAAAATTTATATACCTTCAAGTTTAAATAAATATGTTCAAAATGGCAAAATCAATTCGTCTGCAATAATTGTTGTGGTAGTTGAGAAGGTCTGGTTGACAATTTGGATGCTGGTGAAACCAGAAAATTATCTGGCTTGTGATCATTTTGCAGTTTGCAGAAGGACTACCCACTATATATGCTGTGAAATGATAGAGTACTAAATAATGTGGCTAATCAATATATTATAAGGCGAAATGAATAAAATGCAGAGATATGTATGTACACTTTTCCGTAACAACATTTATTGCATAAGGGAATACAATTTCTATGACAATTTAATCACTGCTTATAATAAAACGTTTTATAAGTATATGAAGAGAAATCTGGAGGAGACAAGAATGTTATTAGAGCACTTGATGGTGTCCGATCCAAACCTGATGATACTTGTGAAGAACACAGTTTGAAATATTAGAGGGAGCAAGAAGTGCAAATTGAGAGAAACAACTATAGGTTGTATTGTAACAGTGATAGCGATACTGTTTTTGAATATTCGTCAGATATAAATGATTAATAAAATTTTTAAAAATAAAAGTTCTTTAATTTATTTTATCTAGTATTGAGATTTACTTTTTCATTTGCTTTTGGCACATAATTATTAATAATAAAACTAACAATTGAAATACTTTGTCAAAATTTGTCGTACTTCAAAATAATTTTCCAAATATAACATACTTAGTACAAAATTGTGTCTGAAGTCGCCCTACTAATACAATTTTTCCACCTCGCAACACAATTATGTCAAACTGACATTAGATTGCTTTTGAAATTAAAGGACTGAAATAATGTTTCCTAAAGAATTAACAGGTAATGATTATCAAAAGAGGAATAGTTTGATATGTTATTGTTGTACCTGGTACTACTTTTCCCATTCCGTGGTGCTTATATTCAAAAGAAACGGGAAATTTATACAATCACTTTGGAGCCGAAATTTTTGGCTTGAATAGTAGGAAATTTTCATCACACCTCGCGAATATCAAGTATCATCAGGTTTGGATCGGACTCCACTTATACTTTCACAAAAAGAAAGGAAATGCTTATGATTATTATAACGAATATCAATGCCATTCCCTGATTCTTCAAGCTCTGTGCGACCCCCAAAGGACATTCTCTAATATTAGAGCAAGATATCTTAGGTAGACTTCATAATGCTCGAGTTTTCAAGAGAAGTGCGCTACTTCGATGTATAACCAATGAAGAAAGCCCTCTAATTGCACAAATGCACTACATCATTGGCGATTCATGTTACCCTTTTCGGAATACGGGCTATTTAAACCCTACTCAAATCAGATGTAGTAACTGGTTTAGTAGCATACGATCGGTAAGTGGAAGGGTTTTTCGTGTGTTAAAGAAAATGACGGAGGCAGAAATTTTTAAATAAGAACGATTTCAGTTTTGCAAATGGGGTAATTACAGCATGTTGTCTATTGCATAATATAATTTTCTAGTCTGAAGAAGACCAACAGAAGGAAGAAGATATCAATGCTCTACTCGGAATTGACTCTCATGAAGGGGAAAGGCATGCTCTCGGAAAACAGAAGAAAACGTTATATTAATGCAAATGGTATATAGATTTGAAAATTTTATTCAGTTGAACAGATTTACTTTAGTGTAGTATTTACATATTAACATCTTTTGGTCATACAAAATTAGGATATATTTCGCCATAAACATAAAGAGACAAGTTCAGCTATGTCAGCTTATATAGATGTTCAATTAAAAAGTGCTTTTCGGTAATTTTTGTATATAAAGTGTCAAATGTAAAAATTACGAAAGAAACAGTAGTTTAAAATTTTAAAATATATTAGTATTTATGAAGATAAAGAGAGCTATCAAAAAAGAATATTCACCTGTATATATAGACTTTTTATAGATGTCATAAATGCAGAGTACGCCCAATAATAGGTATTGTTTTATTTAAAATATCGAACCTACGCAAATTAAAAACGTCAAATAGTAGTTCGTAATAATTGATGTGAGTGCCACATGTTTGGTAAATTATGTTGCACTTTTAGGACATACAATCTCCAATTAGAATGGCTAGTTAGATAGGTGATTTTATTTCAACGTACTACTCTTCTACACATTTTTTTGCTATGTCTCTGCGTACGTATACGTTTTTAGAATATCTTATTGTTAACAAATAAATTCTACAATATGTTACGAATTGTTGCTCTTTGCCAATCTAGATGGGTGCAACAATTTCGATAAAACTCGGGATTTACATTCTTTAACATTTTAGATTTTGATTAGATCTGATAAGGGGATTCTTATTAAGTGGCATTTTCTTTTCTTAATAAATGTTCTACATGTTTGTCTTTTGGGACCATACTTAACGTAACAAATTACACGACATCCCTTTCTATAGGATAAATATACTCAAGCAGAAAATAGATAACACTCAATGTTTTATGGTATTCAAATTTATTACTAATATAATGCCACAAGCACTCAGTTAACCACTACACGAAAAATAACAGTAATTGAATCTCAGCTAACTATTTTTAAATCTCGCGGACTATGTATGTTGGAATTTCCGCTATGAAGGTTATACTCACAGTTATTTTAGAGCAATACATGCGAATATGGTCTTTACTGTCGGAACTATTCATACCAACTTAAATTGTCCGCGAGATTTAAAAATGGTTAACTGGCATGCTGTAAGTATAATATTTTTAATATAAAACTATAATATATAACTATATTGTCACCGATATCGGTAAGTCGTAACGGTATATGTAACAAATAAACAATACTATTGAGATCGTATTAATTAGTGAAAGAATGCTCCAACTCTAACTCCCATCACCCGTTGCAATTAAAAAACAATGAATATTGAATTACATCTCATGCAAACAGTACCAATTTCAAAACAAAATAATTCAGTAAGAATGTACTATTCGAAATAATTAAATCTAATAATCACGATTACACACTATACCTACACGACACTACATAATGGCGTTGAGAAAAGGTAGGAGTCGTTACTGTATTAACACTCTGTGTTGACAGCGTTCGCGGTTGATTTCAGCTTTTATTATACACAGCGATACACCCTTACACAGTTGAAAACCAACTGTAAGACGAAAGATAAATAGTTTGTTCAGTTCATAATGTGGAATCATTTTCGCAAAATTGAAGCTGACAAAAGAGCAATATACTTGCCTCCACATTCTAAATTTCGGGAACTTGTCTAGACATTTAAGAACAAAATACCTGTTACTATTATTTGTAGAGATTTATCAAAAACTCAAAATAAGACACCGATGATATGAAGTATCGCACCAATTTCCTTTCACACATCAGTAGTAAATGTTGAAACAATAGTTGAAACGAAAAGTGAGGAAAATTTACTCCAGAAGATAGTTCGAAGAAAAAGAAAAGCTTTGTTGATGAGCTACTTTCAAGTTACATCCGAGTTCCTGAAGTAATGACTTCGTTAAAATAGAAACAAATCAATGAACAGTTAATGACAATGATAATCAAAAAGTATCAACCATTTCAAAAGTTTGTTTCTATGCTTAATCCAACCAACGAATTACTTTAGAGAAAAAACAGTTTCTACGAGGCTTTTACTGCACTTATATACAACAACTGAAAAAAAAACACACGCTTTAAGTGAGTTCGCGACCGTCAACAGAAATTTCAATAGATCTTCAGTCATTTTGACCATTAGAAAAGATATGAGTGGACACTTTAAGGAAGTTGAAGATAACGAACTTTGGACAGAGTGTATGATAGATCCGCGGTTCAAAAAAAGTTTCGAATATGAAAATAAATTTAACGTTGCTGTGGAAAAAATGAAACAATTTACTCACTCAAGCATCCACTAACGTTATCACAGAAACTGCCCTCGCCTCTGCTTTGAGATGAATTTAAGTTAGAGACGATAAAATTAACTATCAATAATATCCAAACGAATGGCGCTATCATAGAAGCCGATAAATATCTTTCGTCAAAAATGCAAGATCCACTGAAATGGTGGAAAGAGTAATATTTTACGAAAATCAAATTCTTGACAATTATCATCTGACAGTGTAATTTAGTTGTGAGGTTAATCTTATTTATTGTGAAATATTTTAAATCAAAAACTGTTGGAGTTGTTTTTCTAAAATGATAAATAATCTAATTGATAAGACAAATTTTCAATAAATTGATTTTACTATGGCAGTTCTCAAAGTTTTATTTTCGAAAAACATTACTGTTCCACAGTGTTTCCAAATTTAAATGAAAATCAAAGGATATTCTAAATGAAAATTTATTTGAAGGCATGATATATTTAATATTACCAAGAAATTCATTATTACAATAACATAAATTACTTTAATCGTTATATTCTAGATTTAACGCAAATCTATGATACGTTTCTTTTCTATAAGCCTGAAACAGATTTTTGTCAGCTGTTAAGAATCTTCGGTTAGGACTACATTACATTTAAAATAATTAAATAACTTTATAAAACAATACAAATATTAATTTAACAAATACACAAAACACAATTGTTAACAATCCACAAAAAGAGAATAATAGGAAAGAATTAATAATGAATTAAACGACCCAGTAGAGGATAATGGAAATGGGTTTAAATCATTTGCGCGGCAAAAACTCTACTCGTAGTTCTATCTAGGGAAACTCCTCCTAACCATACAAATCGGATTCACCGCTGACCCCAACCGTGGTCGAGAATGTAAAAATTTTTGATATCCTTCAATATGGGTCGATTTTTTACTTCCACTAATTCGAGACAGACGAACTGTAAAGTAAAGAAATTATATTCAATTCAAAATTTTTTTGAAGTGAATGGTTATTGGAAACTATTCAGTTGCTAGAGGCTAGATATGACTTTTTAGTACAATTAATTTTAACATGTTTGATATTAGATGCCAGGTGCGCAAAATCGCTTCTTTCAAGTTTCAAATGGCTTTATTTCTGAGCAAATACGTTTAACATGTATAAAAAGTGCTAGCAAACGTACGTTAAGTAGTCTTAAACTTATTTACTGAAGTTATACTACACAACGCCGAACCTTCATTATTATTTTACCGGGAAGTATAAAAGTATAATTACCAGAATGACGTGGAATCAATAAGTCAGGTTATGGTTATCATCTTTTTATGTAAATTTAAAAGATTTTAAAACACAATGTTTTACGAAATATCTGATACCCAAAGTATTTTCCTAAATTAAGCTTACAAATTCTATACTAATATAATTTATGTTTTAGAAATTGGGGTTGGCTTAGCTGGTTTTGGAGTATTTTTCCTATTTCTAGGTGTCTTATTATTGTTTGATAAAAGCCTATTAGCTTTAGGAAATGTAAGTAAATATATTTCACGCTCTGAGTAATTTGATTATATATTTAATTTTAGATACTATTTATTGCTGGTTTAGCATGTGTGATAGGCTTAGATAGAACATTTAGATTTTTCTTCCAAAGGCATAAATTAAAGGCTTCGGCAGCTTTCTTTGGAGGAATTGTTATTGTTTTATTGGGATGGCCATTAGTAGGGATGTTATTAGAAACATATGGATTTATATTATTATTTAGGTACGTTATTAAAAAGTATATTCAACGTAAATTAAAGAAAATACATTTTTCTCATAGCTTTTTTAAGGAGTTTTCTTGATTATATATGTATACAGTTTCAGTATTTTTTATCACATTTTATATCTGCTGTAATGTAATAAACTATCAGAATAGGTTTTAATTTTTTTCTCCTTTTTTTGAATCATATGCAAAATATCTTTTTTACTTGCTTTTTTATAATAAATGACATAATGAATAACATTGATACTAACATACTATTTTAATTGTAGTGGATTTTTCCCAGTAGTAATTAATTTTCTACGTAGAGTTCCAGTATTAGGCACTATCTTAAATTTTCCAGGAATTAGTATGGTAAATATTGAAATATATTGCAAAGTAAAATTGTAGTTATTTTTGTTTTTAGCTAATGGATAAACTGACAGGGGATGCAAATAGAACTCGTGTATGATATACCTTACTGTATTAACTGACTCGAAAATAGTACAATGAGTGGTAACTGTTTGCATTGTGAATTAGTGGAACTGCATAATTGAACAGTGTTGGTGCTTGTTTACAAGTGAGAGTGAATTGTAAATATACAATCAAGTTGTAATTATCACTATCGAATCAAGATGGTTCAATGAATAAACCTATTTTAAAATTTGTTACAAAACTATTTCAAAATACAAGATGATTTTCTTTCTAGAATAACGTTTTCTAAAATACATCAATTTTGGGCAATGTTTCTATGTGTAATTCATCGTTAAAATATATTTGGAACTGCAACATAACAATTGAAATTTACAGATTATATTATCTCACGGTAGTTTCTGCATATTCTTTATTTTCTAAGCAGCTTTATTCTTGTTCATTAAATCTTATACTTCTTATTAAGTTAGATTACATTTTCTGTTTAGGTTGGAAAATATTCTCTGAGAAGTTAGAAAATAAAATTTTTACAAAAAGGTGCTTTCGTTTAAACAATTTAGTTGATCTAAAAGTAACAGCGAGTTATGCAGTTTGAAAAGGAATGTTTTAAAGATATCTCTAAGGGTACGTTTGAAAATATAGGATGTGGTGCGTATTATTTTATAGTATTTATTGTCTTGCAAATAAACTATATTTGTTTTTATGAACAATAATGGCATCTTCTAATTGGAATAATTACTATAAAAACACTTACACTATGTAAATTATATTCGTATGAAATGAGTTCTAGGCGGATATATAAAATATATGCATTAGACTGAAATGGATGATAATCGGTTCTTTAACATATGCAGATCTGGCGCGTACTCGAAAAAAGATGACGAAGTTCAAGCTTGGTTGCAAAAGAGTGCACCCTGGGTAAATATATATTATCAAACACAGTGATGTGCAACAGTGTACAACTCATCGTGCGACCAGATTTTTCGAGAGCGAAGAGTGCACGTTTTCAGAGATTTGTAAATAAATTTTATGTATGTGTATTAATAAAATAGAAGAAAAATGTAATTTTTCGATTTTATACTTTGCGGCAGTCTAGTGAAACTAGTGCGTAATATATACTCGTTAGGATAAGGATTTCTCCTATTATTTGACATACGAAATTTGACTTGTAAAATATGTCTAAATGACAATTATGTTTAAAAAGTTTAAAAGACAATTTATGGCGTGGTTTATTAAATAGGAAATTTCCATTTAGAAATTGAGTACTCGCAGTTAAAAGTGTATTTTATCTTATAAGAATATTGTTATCGTAATATATTTTGTGTATGTTATTTTTGGTGGATCGCTTCCTAGTAAGGTGTGCAGTTGGTAAGTTGTAATGTTATTTGAAAATTTATGCTTGTGGTCATTAAATAGTAGAGCAGAAGCTTCTTGACTTGGGTGTGAATTACTTTTTCAAGTTTAACAGTAAAGAAACACTATTATAGTAGTGCGCAGTATTTTAATCGGTGATAAACATGAGATGGTTATGACCAGTGAAGCTGGTTTAAAATATAACTTTTGCGTTATAGAATTATATATAATTAGTAAGTGATAGTTCCAAATTTGCATAGTGTTGTGAGACAAAATTGATATGAATGTAATACATCATGTATGCACAGTTCAAATAATTTATAAGATCAAATTATTCGAATCTACAGGAAAATACATAATAAAACAATATTTGTTGTGTATTATCAAAATTTATACAATGCACTGTCTTGTATAAGGTGTTTCAACTGAGTTTTGTTCATAGCGAATTTGTTTTATAGTTACAGGAAAAAGTTTCAAACAAAAATTGACCATATTTAAACGATGAATAACTGGAAAATGTTTCTGAGTGTACAGACTATCCTACATACAGATCTGTGCAGAAATGGAACACTATGTAACACCCCAGTCATCTGGTTGTTGTTTAAAGAAAAAGAAATATGTGAACAAAGCCAAGTAAATACAAAAAATATATATTTGTTTCTGTGTAATATAGCGTAACAAGAAATTAATAATTCATTCTCCTGCGTATAAGCTTTTCGTAATTTGAACGTAATATAAATATTCACACCTCACTTTAATATTTGCCTCTATTACAGCCTGCCATTGACTACAACGTTTTGGTAAATTCAGGTAAAATTTTGTTCTATTCATTATCAACTATTTGCTTCAAATTTAAAAGACTAGTCAGTTTTTGCTTGTCAACTTCTTTTCTTCTTCATCTCAATTGGATTAAAATCTGGTGACTGAGCTGGCCAATCCAGAACTTGTATATGATTTCCCTACCAGTTGGTGACCGACTTAGCTGTATGTATATGTTAGTTTTACGGCGATATTAGCCGAGAGGGAATTGCAATGTGGTGGGCAGAAAAATGTAGGGTAGGCAGAAATATGTCCGCATGTTAACATTTCTTTTCTCCTCACATTGTCTTTCCCGTGAATGATTCCACCAATACCACGAGAAGCTTATTTTTAGCAGACATATTATGTTCAGTTTGAAACAAATTAATCTGTGTAAAAAATAACTTTCCTCGAATCCTCGCGGTTATCGTAAAATTCAAATGAAGATGTTTCTTGAAAGCAAAGGCCTTTAGATAGAAGAAGACCTTACTAAAATGCGTGAATGATCAGGAGGAATTTTAAAACAATATATAGAATGTTCTTCCTTAAATAATGGAGTTGTGTCCGGCTCTATGTAATATATAAGCGATACTTCTATATTCAGAAACATTTTCTAGATTTTTCATTACTCATTACTAATCGCTTTTATATTTACTTTTTAATAATTTAGATTTCTTAATTGATACCGCGTCGTAGTTGCATGAGTTGCCAACTTTTCTCAATTGCCTGGGCTCTTTCTCGACTCCATTCTGAACTCCATGCAACTGAGAGTGGAACGTCTGCAAACTCATGCAACTGCGACGCGGTTTCAACCCTGAAACCTAAATTCTTTAAAAGAATTTAAATACCGCGGGAGTTTACAAAAACATATACGTACAATCGCTTTTATATTTTGCATAAATTATGATCATTTAAATAATAATTCAAATTTAGTTTTAAAGAATACAGATAGAATTTTTAAAACTTCGTATTTCTCATTATGTTTATATGTATATATATATACTACCGTCCATAAATTTGCAAGCAAGGTGAAATTCCTTTAAAATAATACAACTGATAGGCATATTGTGAAATCATTAATCTCTATTATAGATTATTGTACGCACATATATAAAATTGTTACACATAATCAATAAAGTCCAAACCTTTAGGTATAAATTTCACTCGAATACATTTTATTACTTTTTTCCAAAAATACGACTTGTTTGATGGGGCTGGGGTAGGATACCTGCAGTAATTACCTTCGGTCAAACGGTTTAGTACTACTGCGATAATCGTTTAGTGCGAGTGGTAAAGGTATTAATATTTAGTGCCTTAGTGTAATTCCTATCGCTTTTCTGTGCGGAATTGGTTTTTTGAAATCAGTGTGCAATTGTAACAATTTGGTAAAGTACTGAGCGTAAAAATGCCAAAACGCAGATAGTTGCTTGTAGAACAACGTAGTGTATTTGTAGTCTTCGCGACGAAGGATGTACCGAGAGAAATTGCTATACGCTTAGGAATTTAACCGAAAGGTGTGCATTACGCATTGGCCCGGAGAAAATAGACAGAACAAAACTTTGATAGAAGACGAAGTGGGCGGTCACGGGTGATTTCTGGAGCTGAAGATGGATTTATAGTAATGACTTCGAAACGAGATCGACGTCTAACTGCACCAGATATCGCATCGCGCATTAATGTACAACGATGAACAATTACTACCGTCACAAGGTTATTATTGGCAGCAGAGATAACGGTATACATCAGCCGCAAAAAAAACGTTTTTAAAACGCGTGCATAAAGAAAAACGACTAACATGCGCAAGAGAGTATGCAAACTGGTTACTGGATGCAGTACGAACCTAAATTAAGTATTTGTCCTCCTCAAAGTTCGGACTTATCCTCCATAGAGGTCTTATGGGATGAGCTTGATCGACTCAGCGACAACCTCGGAACAGCCAACACCTATGGGAATATTTACAGAACGCATAGCAACAAATTGGCACAGACTGCCTTGAAAAATTGCTTCGAAGAATGTCTAAAATTGCAGCGGTTATCAAAGCCAAAAGAGGTTCGTATTCACGAAAATAATCTTACGAACTATATAATGCATAAATATTATTGTTTGAAATAATTTACTTTTATTTGACGACAGTCACTTATGTTTACTGTGTAGAGGCGAAAACCTTCTGAAGGCGAAACGTCAAGATCCCACCTTTCTCTTTCTCAACCATGCGTGAAGGACTTAACTCTGTGTATTGATAAATATCCAAAATTTGGCAGACGGGCATACTGCAATTTAATAATAATGATTTTCTGGTGGCTCAGTACCTAATTCTCTTGGCTACTCTTCCTGGGGTTATGGGCTCGAACCATGCGGCTGCTACTTCGCGGTGTTGGGGTTTTCCTTACTGCATGGTGAATACTGACAACGAACATCTTAAGACGTCCCACCACGTAGATAGTGGCCCGGTGCCACTCGTAATTGGCGATATCTGATGGGGTGAGGTGAAGGCATTAATTATTATTATATTGAGCAGTAGTAGTATATTAATATGGCTACAAAGAAACTGCTGCGATGTGTTAGTATTACCCCATTTCGGTTATTGTAACCCAATATACGGAGACCGTTTGCACGAAATGACGCAAAAAAAATTTAGGTTCTGTGTAGCAATTTTTGGTATCTGTAAGAAAACAAGGAATTTTCCGCAAAGTAATTAAAATTAGGTAGCTTGATATGGCTGGACGTAGGTTTTTATATCTGGCGTGCTTCATATATGAAATTATTAATAATAATTTGTCTCCTAAACGCAAAACAGATATACTGCCAAACGGAAGAACTTTATTGGCACCCCCGTACATTGCACGAAATTCATTCAGGTATACTTAACTGTCAATGATCTGCCTTTGGATCTTCACATTTTTTCTTTATGCACTTTTACGTCAATAATATGAAGATGTTTAACGAACTAACAGCTCTTAGTTACGTTTTATTTTTTCTGATTTGTGTTATATGAACTTTGTTTCCTTTTATGTGAGTATCGTCAGGGAGAATACGAAGTTTTTTAGCATAACTAAACTTTATTATATTACACATATGACTCTAATCTATATTCAGAGCCGTCTTTAGCAAAAACGGGGCCTGGTGCAAAATAGTTTTGCGGGGCCTTTATGTAGGTAAATAGCTCTCGACTCTTCTCTTTCATAAACTTAATATTTGATATTGGCAAAATTTTATTTTAAATGGCCCTGAAAATGGAAAATCTCAGAAAAATCCCATATAACGTACATAATAAATGTTTAATGCGGAAATCTAACAGGTGCACCTGTCAATTAAAAAAACAGATTTAAGGTTGAATGCTTCTAACTCTAATCTGATTGGCTGGAACAACTGTGTACTTTTAGTGTGCCTGCGTCGTAACAGGCTCGGTCAGCCGTCGCCTTTGCCACTTCTGACTTTATTCGAAGTCTAAGGAATTAGAAAGTAAAAAATTGGAATACCTAAAGTTGAAATGTTTAGAGACAAACAAATCCAGTATAAACCATTAAAAAGAGAAGCTTTCAACTAATTCATTTTTAGTCCGTATTATCTTATTCTAAGAACATTTTATTGTGAAAAGGCCCCTCACCGCGTGGCCTTCGTAGGCGCGGGGCCTGGAGCAGCCGCTCCACTCGCTCCACCCTAAGGATGTCCGTCTATATTTCAATATCTCATGTTTTCTTTATCCCATTTTGTTTTTATATTTCATTATACTTTTTAGTGTATCCAATAAGCTATTACTATTATTATTACAGCAGTACCTAATATTGAGCATACAATGTTGTCAGATTCTAACGATCGTGAAGAGAACACTCAAGTAGTTTGAAGCATATACAAATATGTATAGATGCCTCGATGTTTTTCTCTTTGTTGGTGTACCTTAGATGTTCTTCAGTGTTGTATATGCATTTAGGGCACTTTCTTATTCATGCTGTACATTCACACGTATGTATAATATGTAGTAAGCTTCTATTGTATGCAACAGGTCTGCCTACGAAAGCCAGTCGAAAGCAACTAACCAGAACCATTGCTATACTATCTATAATGTGATACTGCTTAATAATCTGGGCCCTATCTGGAGCACACATGTCAAGGATGGAAGAAATAAACCATTCATAAAACCGAAAAGACAGTAACATCGTGTTATAATTAAATAAATTTCTGAATAAATCGAATTCTACAACCTTAATCGCAATAATAGTTCATAAGTCGCTAATTAGACTAGACATTACATAGTGCATAAATTAGTTGTACATCAATACCATTTTCAGAGAAGGTTAGTTTCGTTTGTGGCTTAGATAATACTAAAATTTAATGAATAGTATACACAGTTTATGACATTTTTATTTTTCAGTATGATTTTTGGCAACTTGTCTTTGAAAAATGAGTACCTCTTGGAGTAATGCATCTGTATCTTCAATCGATAAATGGGTAAAAAATTTGGCGGATATAAATATCAATGAATTACATCCGAAAATTAACTGCGAGTTTTTAATGGCCGTAGAAGAATCTCCATTTTTTACCAAGATGATAAAAATGATTGAATTTTACTCTTTGATTTTAACCGAAGGAAAACTCATAACGGTTTCTTTCAAGGATATATATGAATTACATCTAAATAGTAGAATTAAGCAACCGTACTGGGATGATAATTTCTATGAAATAATTACTGCTGCTAGTACTGAAGCCGATCTATACGTGCACATTGATCAACCAATTCCGGTGGACTTGCTCGTTAAACTGATTAAAATTAAAATTATATCTAAGATTAAAGAAATAATATTTCTTCAAAGAAAGGAGGCAATGCTACGTGAGAACAAAAATTACTACAAGCCGGCGATGGTAGAAGTAGAAGGCAAAGGGAAAGGGAAGGGAAAAGGAAAGGATAAAACAAAAGCGGAAAAGTCTAATGCTAAACCAAAAAAAGGAAAAAAAGAAGAAGGTAATCTTGAAGAGAATCTATGCGCAGCTGACCAATATGTTGCTACTGAAGAAATTTTGCCAGATCCAACTATAGATATACCGGGTGCCTTTATTTACATAGTTTTAATTGGATTTTACATACCTTGTTTAATACCATATTGTCACCTACACGGAATACCATTAAAATGTATAATAAAATTTGGGGAGGCAAAATATAAATATAGTAGATTCTATTCACAAGCATCCTTGGAGTCAATAAATTTTAAAGATGATGTATTAATATCACCTATTAAGTATTTAACGAAACCGCAATTGCGTAAGGAAAAAGAACAAATGCTTTCAAGTTTTTGGCAAAAAATAAACATAATGTATAAAACAGAAAAGTTACCGTATATAAGAGAGTCCTTTATCATGATTTATACTCCTTCTCTCTTTATTGTGACGAAAAGGAATTCCAAACTTTATTTCCACCAAAGTGAACAGCTCTATGATGATTTTCTAGAATTCGTTCAAAAGTTACAAGACTATCAAAGACAGTACAGTACTTACCTAGAAAATTTGAATGTGTTTAATTTAGATATAGAACCAAAAAGAATTGAAGTGCAACAAATGCAGTCATATAAAGATGCTTTAGATGCACTACCGATTGACGTTATTAATGTCGGCCTTATATTAGAAAATTTAATCAACGAGATTTGTAACAATTACGATGGGAAATCTAATGCATATAGTCAAAAGAGCTTAGCAAACATTAAAGGAAAAGATGTAACACAATCGTACTATTTTGTAAGCGAAGATTCAATATGTCATCGGAGTTTAAGAGATCAATTGAAAAATATATTTGCGTATTTTAAATTCGCAGGTTCTACATGTTTAACAAAAAGTCCCATTTCAAGGAATAAATTTGCGTTTCCCGTAAATGATAAACCGTACATTATCCATGAAAACAATTTTATTGAAATGACGCTCAACTATTATAAATATTTGCCGAGTACTGTTTTAGACACTATAGTGACTTATTTGCAAAAATTTCGTTGCATAACTGCATTTACACAAATACCAATGTTAGCAGATTCCGCCATTTCACGTAATAAGGAGGAAATTCGTAAATGGTGTACTTTGTTGGAAACAGACGAGCTAGATTTAAATATTTGTTTATCGTCAATTCTTATGGGAATGTTTGCTTCTTCAGTAGAGGATGATTTGTCCAAAGAAAATCTAGATTTGAATAACTACATTCCAGTGCAAAAAGCTATTCATGAAATTCAAGCTGCTATTCCAAATAGAGGGAATAAGAAGGCATCACTTTGCATAGATCAAACAAATCCAAGTGAAAGAGTTAACCCATTTGATTTCAAATGGGTAGACAGATTACCTGCTTTAGTTGCACTTCAAGAACTGGCCAAAGCTTCTGATGAATATGAGTTTGTAGATTGGAGGTATGTTGAATTGTTTGATTCAATGCTATATCGCTTTCATCATGATGTAGATGACTTTGGAATTGCTACTAGATTTTGGAAAGAAACAGTTCGAAGTCCTGTTAGCTTTAATAACTTCATGACCTATGTTCTACATAATGAATATGACACGATAACAGAACAAAGTGAAAAGTACAATGACAACGAAATGCTTTATAAATATGTAAAACAAACTATAGATAATCTAAGCGATTTTAGCGTACATTCAGAAGATTTTATCTTGCCAGGATCTTTAAAAGATAAGTATCTTCATACAGTATCGACAGACTTTGATTTGAATGAAGACAAAAGTAGAAAGGGTAAACAGCAGAAAGGTAAAACAGACAAAGATAGTCCCAAATCCAAAAAGACCACCTCTGAAAAGGCTAATAAGACAGCTAAAAACTTGGATACTTTAAACCCACGCGCTGTTATCGAAGATGAACCTCTCCACGCAGATTTAGCGAATCTTAAGGTTGATAGAAGCCTTATACCAGATAATCCTCCGGATAAAATCAATGCTATTGATTTTAATGGGTTGTTATTGACTACTAGTGGTATTTCAACATCTTTCTATAGTTTAGACGATTTAAAAGTTATTGTGAACCAAACTCAGATATGCGACGAAGCAACAATGTTATCCGCTAAGGTTACTCTAAATCATCATGACTTGGTGGTACATCGGCAGTCTAAGGGAGATTTTTCCTTTTTAGTGAATTTTAAGAGCGGCGCAATATTAGTCTGCGGTCGTCCCAAATCTTGTTCATCAAAAACAGATATGGATCTGTATCTAATGACTGAAGAGTCTGAGAACATTGTTAATTGTATGCGTAGCTTATTTAATACTGAAAAGAATATATTGATAGATGATAAGAAGTTCAAAAAAGCTGTAAAATGCTTGAAAAGGGATTTACAAAAAGGAGTAGTACCAAGTAGTGGTACTGAAACACCTGCGAAATCAAGTTACAGGAACAGTAAAGCGACAGTGCTAAGTCGACCGCGATCATCATCAACAAAGCAGTATTCTACACCACAACTACTAAAAAGACGAGAAACGGAATCAAAACCCTTAGTCAGTGATATAGGAAGATTTTCCGTAAAAGGGTTTGTAAATGAAGTTAAATTACTGAAAGAAATATTTAGTACTGTAACACCAAAATTTAAAATTTACTCTTCAAAGCTTCACAAATACAATTTTATAAAACGACTAACCTCGCCGGTTGAACTAAATTTAAATCAAGTTATTAGATTTGTTTTACGAGCTAAACGAGAAAATAAACGACGATTAACCGTTAAAAAGCATTATAATATTAAAACTGATTCTAAAGATACTAAATCCGCATATGAATACGATTTTAGAATAACCTTACCGAGTGGATTGCATCTTCGAAATATAGTGGGGGAGAAAGGTACTTACATCTGCCAGCATTATTTCCAAAAACAAGCAATTTGTTCACCTATATTTGATGAAGATTGTCGTCTATTCTTAGGAAATGGTACGATAGCTGTTAGAAAAGATAATGGAGCATTTATCATTTATGCAGCAAATGGAGAAATAATTAAATACGAAACATTATTTGTTGGGAATTCTAGTGGTAGCAAATTTTATGGAGACACAAATTCTGTAAATACAATGCCTAGATTTTTGAAGCATATTCGGAGAAATATCTATAAATTGACAAGAGAGCATCAAAAGCGTAACGACTTTATGAGCAGTCGCAGAATATGGAAAAAGGAAGTTAAACGGTTTAAATGCGGGAAACAAAAGCATGCATTTTCCAATATTAAATTTAGCTTTACAACGTCGAATGGTAACGTGATACTTTACGAAAATGGTACATTAACTGAACGTGACGCGTACTATGTTGAAAAGGAGGATGCGCTTAGAACCGGACACGTAACATTTCGTCGCGAAGATGGTACAATCAGCGTTTTAACAGATGAGGGTCACATGCAAACTGTATTTTCAGATGGCACTAAAATAACAGTCTGGTGTGAGATAGACTCAAAGCCTGTAACGGTTGACTTGGCCGATATTCCAGGCTATGAATGGGGCGAAACCGAACCATTTCTCAAAGTCATTACATGTTATCAATACGAACATCCCTATTACATCACATTATTATCTAATGGACCAGATGAAAAGCTGATGCTACGTATGGCAAGTGGGGAAATATTTGATATATCTAGTAAACATTTTTTGGTTGGAATCGACGAGTGGAGCACGTTGTTGGCAAATAAGGAGATTGTAAGGTTTGTCGGGACTCCGTGTGATAGCTGTGGAAAATATTGTGAATGTGATGTTTATATAAAGCAACTTTATGATCCCCCTCCTGTTATTGACAATAAAAAGTTGCTACTGAAAGTATCCGACACCTATAATAAATATTTTCTTCTTCATTACGACGGAAGTATAGAAAGAAATGAAGAATACATTAGAGAAAGAAAATGTAATCACGCTTCCCATAAGATTCAGTCGCCTCAAGCTTTCTTTTCTTTGAATAGAGATTTCAGCGGATGCTTATTTTGGACTAATGACAATTACAACAAACGTCTTTCTGAAGCTGCTGATCCTGAGACAGAATATGTGGTTTTCTACGTCGACAAAACAAAAGAGAAGATCCTAACCACCGAATGGAAAACGTTTGCCAAACTGCATCATAACCTTAGGTTTGTATGGCCCGAAGTTAAAACTGCATCTGATGAAGAAATTGAGGAATACGATATCTCATCAGCTGCCTTTGTCAAGCAACGTATAGTTAAACGAATACCAGGCAATGTGGTAATGAATTTAGCGTCTATTATTGATCAAAACATAGACATATTTTCCCCAAGCAAGTTACTTAATATGAAGAATTCGGCATCAAAGAAATCCATGTCGTTGGCTACTAGCGATAACGACTCCGATATTCAGGACATAAGAACCAAGAAAAAACTAGCGTATGAAAAGAAAATGAAAAATCGGGATATAGAATGTACGGCTGTTGTAGACAAAATAATAGAATATTTCGTAAAGAAAACTGGAAGATACTATCGATCTAAGGTATACGAAGATTTCTGTGGTGTCAAATTAATGCTAGATGAGGAAGAAGAAATCTTTTTTCTAGCAAATTTCGATACTACTACACATACCTCATCTGCATCTGAAAGTGTATCAGATTCGAGTGGGGATATTAACAAAACGAAGAATTTATCAAAATCAATGGAGATAATAAAATCCAAATTGTCCAAAAGTACATCTGCAGTTGAGATTGCTGTAGAAGTTATTAAGCAGTTGGATATTGAAAAGGAAAAAGGTATAACTAATTGTAAACGATTTTTCACATACCTTACATATTATGTAAATCAGTGTTATGCATTAGCAAATGTAATAATTTCAATTGTAACAAAAAGCTGGAGGTTGTTGAAATTATTTTCTTTGCTTTTATTGCATTGATAGCCTTTTTCTTTCCAATAGAAGTAGAAATGTGTTAAAAATGCTAAAAGTGTTGTTTGTCTGTAAATAAGTTTTGACAGAAACGTATAATACAAATGTCAAAAAGCTAACAAAAATATTTGGAAAGCAGGTAATATATACACAATGTCATTCAGAATATTAATTACGAATGAACCGTGACAATTATGTAAATTTCTTGTGGATTTCGTAGTCGGCAACACAATATAAAATCACGTGTAATTTCGGAAAATTACTCGTTAATATTTATTTTCAAAATAATAATCACTTTTATAGGTTGCTTGCATCAAAGTGATCAACCGTATACGGTCATAAAACCTTCAGCCACTCAAGACACCGCTACAACGTTCAAACCACGAGTAATACCGATGGATAACTTCAATGATTATGTTCACTATTCTAGCGAGCAAGATGTGTCACCTAGATACATTCATATTGTTTGCTCTTTAGATAAGAACAATGTAAATCAAAAAGCGTCTACAACATATCAAGCGAAAGTTATGCCTAGCATTTTAAAAACTCCACGCGTAGTTGATGATTTTGTCTTAAATCAAAGCAACATATCAATCTTCGAAGATGTTACAAAAGCAAGTAAATTAAACGATCAACCTGAAACTCATCCACAAACTAAATTCGAGAAACATGAGGCAACTGAGTCCAACAAGTCCTTAGAGTATTTGGGAGAGTCAATGGATAATGAAAATATTGAAGAAACCTTACAAGCTATATCACGGGCCTTAAAACGTATTAGACGTGAAAAATTCAACTACTTCAAAGGAAGTAACGGCGAAGACAGTCGAACGGAAAGCGGATCATGCATAAAGATTTTTGATGATAAAGGTAAGTGACTATATACACTGCACTACTAATTCTAATATTGGAATAATATTACCATAATGTATAATAGAAATAATAACATATAATGCATCAAAAACATTCAAAAAAGAGAAATATCAATATGTATAAAACAAATCAAAAACATGTAAGTATGAAAAATTAAGCCAAATCTAAGTTAAAGTTTCTTGCCGAGTGCACCAAAGGTGCTCACAACAGTATGTTCATATCAGCTGCAGGCAAGTGAAGCAGGTGGTGCGATTTTGATTCCAGGCGTGGTACAAGGAATTAACTTCAGACAACAAACAAGGTGAGTCAATTTGTCCGGTGGCAATGTTTTGTATAAATGTAGCACCGATGCAGTTTCTTCTCTCGATAAGCGTAACAAAGCTTCTCAATTAGCTTCTCGTAAGGCATATCTCGCATAAGATAACGCCCATCGCTCTTATACGGGAGATATTTCGATATTTGCGCTGAATTCGCCCAAGAAGATTGATTTGGATGTTGTAGAAAGGATACCAAGCAAATGATGCGCATTCGAGCTTGGAAAATACGTAAACAAAGAAAAGGGCTTTTATTGCATCAAGGCTAGTAAAATCTTTACAAGTGGCAAAATAAATCCTAATAATTTGGAGACGACTGTCGCGACATCTGAGCCATGACTAGAGAAGATAAACTGTTCATCATCTAAATCTTTAATAAAAGACTGGCGAGCAATATCGATATTATTAATGCTATACTGGAAATCAATTCTATGCACCCTTTTTGTAAAAGACATAAAGAAACATTTGTCCACATTTAATTTTAGATTATTATGCAGACATCAAGTATGTATCTTGTCCTGATTACGTTATAGAAAGTTCGATCCTTGTAGTACTCCAGAGGTGGAGCAAAAAGTTCAAGATTTAAAGACATTAAAGTGAACATAATTAATTCTGTTTATAAGATGTGATCGAATCAATTTTAGGAAATTTCTGCCAACATCGAAAGAATGTATGAGAAGAATCGATATAAATAACATCCAGTTGACCACCCTCATCCAAGGTGCTCATGCTGAGATACGTAAAGATATGGTTTAGTAGCATAAGATATACTTTTGTAAAGTAAGAGTTCAAAAGCCTTTACCAAAGAGGAAATTACACAGATCTGTAATTGTTGATATTGGAACTATCAGCCTTTTCCAAGATTGGTGAGATTCTGACTACTTTCCACGTATCAGGAAACGTACATGTGTGTAATGCTAGATTAAGGATCATAAACAAAGGAGTAGCGAAGATAGTAGCACAATCCTTCACAACAATGCAAGGAATATTATCATCACCAACTGTAAATTTGTTCCTTAAACTTTTGATGCACTGTATTACTTTATTTACTAAAACAGACTACAAATACAACGGTGGCAAGTTAGGATCTATATCTGGGAGATCACAACCCAAAGATTCCGATAGGAATACACCAGAAAACAATATAACGATACGTATTTAGTAACCTGGCCTTTGCCCAACAAAATAACAATAATAATGATACCAACAGTACTTATTTTTTATTTCGTTAACTAAAGCTGGTTCAGACTTTTATGGTTGAAGTGATCAAAAGTTATTTTTTGGTCTCTGCTTCCCTGATACATTTGCATATGCCAATACCCATAAATCAACCACCATATTCTTCACTTTTTCCCTTACATAATATTCCTATAACGCTTATTCAAATAAACTATCCTAAAATATTACAAGAAGTACACTGTTTTTTGTTTTTCTGTATAATAATTTTTGGTGTTGTCGACTATTTAGTTCTGCTTCTCTTGTGACTGGAAATTATAGGAACTTTATTATTTTAAATAAAGCACTACATATTTTTACATTTTAGGAAGTTAATGGAAACGCACACTCAACATTGTCGTGTATGTTATATTTAAAATTTTAAATTACGATATACAACTATAAATTTACGAACATTCAAATACTTTCGTTAAACAAGTCTGTTAAAAGAAGATATTTTTTCGGTTTCGCGAAATTAACGGTAGATTCAACGAATATTAAATAATACAATTTCAAGTATTTTTTCTTCAATTCTGCCGGTGTTGTAGTATATATTCTTTTGCATAGTTTGTGCACAGACCATTGTAAAAGGAAAACCAAAAAGAAACTGAAAATTAAACTAATATAGGCTGCATACTTCTATAAACGAAATTGCTGTAATAACTAGCGATTTAATCTCAGTAAAGTTCCGTAAAATAAGTAAACAATAATCAACAAAACACGAAAAGTAATGACAACGAAATACGAAGGTATACAACATACAGGATTTAATGGCAACAGTTAATAAGAATAATTTACGCTTCCAGAATCGAAATTCGAATGCGAATCAGGTTGACATTAATCGTTATGATTACGTTGATTATACCAACAAATTCCTTACACGAACCTGGCGTGATAGGAGATAATTTGGCACTTTCATCCTAACCAACTTTGCAGGTAAACAGAATCAAATCAAAAACATAAAAAATATTTTGTGGTTCTTCTTTAATGTCTCTTGAAGATGAGAGCAATGGTTGTTCGCTTCATATAATTGGATATTTCTCTGCTGTTTGCTGATACACTAAAAATAAAATGTATGCATATACAAAGATTTTAATACATCTTGGTGAATCAGTTCTAATGCTGAAGTGCGCTATTCAATTTAACCATACTTCATTCCTAATAACCCTAATACCTTAAGATTTCATGTTATTTATTTTAGGAGGTAAAAGGTCTTCAGATTCACCTGTAATTACTAGGCCAAAATGTCAAAAGGATGTGAAGTTATCTGTAGTGCAAGATTTATTCTGCGTACCAAGACACAAGCCCGAATTGTATGACTCTTCTTCAGATTCTGAATTATCTATAAAAGCCATTACAAAGGATAGCCCGTCAGTAGATAAATCTTACTCCAACTTTTCGTTTAAAAATGTAGGAATGGCGGACTATTTGCCCGAATCAAAAACAGGTTGTGGTGATGACGATATTGATGAAGTATTCGTTAGAGAACATGAAGATCAAAATCCACAATTTATTCCTAGGATTGAATCGAAAAATATACTTAAAAATGTTGTTGATGAAGAAAAAACTTGTAAATTACTGCAAGCTATTACCACTGAGGTAAGAATTTCCAAAGTGAATCAAGTCATTATACACAACTTATGCTTACTTCTCTTGCAGCACGATTGCTTAAAAATAATCCACGAAAGTATGAGTTCTGGAATATCCGAAGCTTCTTCGATAAACAAACCATTAGATATGGAAAATAATTATATATTGGAGAATACGCCTAGCATGATTCCTCTAATTAATATTAAATCGTTAGCACGTTATCAGTCAGACATAAACTTACCATTAATGTCAGTTGTGTCATTTGTAACTGGTCAAGGAAGAACGTCCAGTATGAAGGTTTTAAGAAGTATGTCTCAAATTGAAAAAGATTTTGAAGTAACTATTGTTCAAAACTCGGGCATTGTAACCGATAAGAATACTACTAGAGAAGTACAAACGGATATCGTATACGAAGAATCTGACGAAAACTCTTGGGATTAAAATAATATACAAAGAATTTAAGCAAACGAAAAATAAACGTTTGCGTTTTATGAAATATCTTTATGGTATATGTGTATAAGTCGTTTGAAATTTGGCGAGATTATTAAATTTACTGATGGTTAGAAATGATTAGATGAAAGATATTGATTGTAAAACCTACCACCATAAAAACGGAAATGTCACACTTCCATTCTTTGTTTCTATCAAGCCCAGAAATATTCAACAAGCTATAACTTTATTATACCACGGTGAGAAAAAACTAATGTGTCCTATTTTCTTCTCCTTTTAATTATCATTAAATCAAAATGCAATCGCATAGCTCGAAAGTTACAATATTTATGATTAATTTGTCACTTCTTAATATAATCTTCGTTCCACAGTTTTAGTCCATCTTTTAACAAGGGCATGTATTCCAGTGTGGTTAAAAGCACGGCCCTGTTTCTTAAGCTATTGACTTACAGACGTTTTCACGGTCTTGTCATCTTCAAAGTGAATTAAACGATGAGCCTCTTTTAGCGGTCACCATGAATGATGTCATCGACTCGCTGAATGTTGCGTGAAGTCACTGCAGTCAACGGCCCACCGCTACACTTTTCGTCAGCCAACGGTGTTTGCCCTTCACCTTCGTTACAACAACTTACCCATCGTCTAAAAGTGCTGACATCCACTGTTGCATCACCGTATACATTTTTCAGTTTTTCGTTTCACCTTCTCCATTCAAGAATTCAATCAGAGAACGCTGTCTAATCGATGTTGGCCATTTTACGGGCAACTGCAGTGGATTGTGAGAAAAGTTGTCCAATAGCACCAAATTCAAATTTTTCTCTTAACTAACTTCATTTAAGTAGAATAAATTGGAGACATTAATTTTTGTCTGATCTTCGCAATACCCTTTTGCGCATAATTCGTTGAATATCTGAACTTTTATTCCAAAATTTCTCAAATTCATTATTAGAGAGGGCAAAAGCGCGCGGCGATTCATTAGGCGTTGGTCGAGCATTTGTCTAACAAAGTGCGATACTATCTCTATATTCCGCATCATACAACTTTTGCGCGGTTTTATTAACTATTGTGTTACGGAGTTTTGCGTGTTGTATATGTAATTATATCGCAATTAGGTAGGTCGAAAAGACAATCACTGTCTGAGAAAGCAAATATATTTGTTAGTGAATATTCGGAGGATAATCCATACCTGCAACAGTTTTCGCCAATTACAAGGGAGATCGGCCGGTCGTCAGTTATTATTATTACGCCCACGGTCGTGATACGTCTTTAGATATTCACTATCAGCATTCTCCATGAAGGAAAGAAAACCACCGAAAACTTCAATTCTCAGAAGCTATAACCCCGGGGCTCGAACCTAGGACGCTGAGAGTAACACCTAGCGTGTTGGTTTAATATACGATGACACAAAAATTAAATGTTTATACAAATGTTTATTATATATTTTTATGTTAATATTTTGCGATAGAGCTCTACCGGCCTGGAATAAATATGACTATAAGCGCAACGTGAGTAATACGAATATAAAAAGCAGCCGAATAACTAATTTCTATTCTATTTAAGTTTAAAATAATTACATATAATTTACTATCTATTTTATTTAATGACTCATTTTATCTTCTCTAATCATTATTTTGAAGAGACTTTTTTTTCTTTAAATGGTACATATAGGCTATTAAACAGATTATTAGAGATGTATATATTTCAGAAAAAGAATGTGTACAGAGTACACCCAAAACCGAGGTATTTTAATCGAACAATTGTAATGACGAAGCTTGCTTATGGAAATGACTATATAGTGACCGCCATAGAGTTGGTATCAAATGGAAAAAAGTTTTTTAATCTCTTGTGGAAAATTAAGAAGTAGTTAAAACGGAAAATTTATTCAAACAAAGTGTTCCTTATGGTTTAATACCTAATAGAGCTCTTTGGACTCTATTCTCCAACTTATACTAATCACTATCTTTACAAAACAGCATGTAGGAACACTTTCCGAGAAACTTACCTTTGCTTACTTCTGAGAAAACGGGTTCATAGATATTAATCAAGGTCTGAAAAAATCAACAGATACTGTACTAATTAAGATATAATCCAGTAAGCAATACACACAAAAACAAATTGAACTAAGAATGCTATTCACTAGCTGTAATACATTCTTATTAAATAAACAGTTACTTGAGTTAACAATAACTGGATTCTTCCTTATTTTAGGAGTTCTAAATGTGACTATATAATCTATATATAACAATACTTAACAATACAAACTTCCACTAGAATTTTATGTGTACCTCAACAAATTAAATATCGTTTAATTTTATAAAAACACCGAAACTGTCTGAATACAATGTATGGTAGCTTCATACGTTTACCTCATGTAAATATTTTAACAAAATGGGCGACATATTCCTTAGTTGTGCTTTTTAAGTAGCCAGTGTTCATTTAACATTCTGCAAGACATTTCAAAAAAATCACTAGAATTTTTGTTACAACTTACTTTTAATTGATTCCTTGAATTAACAAATGAAACGTGGGCATATTTGATATGGATGTATAATAATAGTATCAACTTTGCGATTATTCAACAAAAGGGACGAAATAGACAAAGACAGAATAAACACATATAATAACGCGATTTAATCAATATTCTTATTTGAATCCCTTGAAATATAACATTGCGAGCAGTATATCTCAGTAGTAAAATGATTTTTACAAATAAATTTGAGCATTTGGACCGTTCATCAACGCAATTGTTTCTGATATGTCCTCGGTACATCTTCTGCGCATTGTTTCTGAATTGTTTCACAATTTTGAACAGTAAGTGTAGATTAACATGTTTTCAAAGAAGAGAGAAATGTAGTTTGGTAATTAAATGTTGCACTGGAAACCATATGCTTTTTCATCACAGTGACAGATTTTTCAAGAAAATGCGTCTCGGCTTTTCAATTGACTTGGCAGATGTATAGAGCACTTGGGCATTTACTTCTACAATATTCAGCAAGAGGTAAAAGACAGCCATCTTTTAGTAATTCCAAATACGGAAAATGTAGCACACATCTCGTTAACAGAGTCTCACATACTTTCTATTGTAATTATTACTAGTGATTTGCCGGTACTAAAATTATTTTTTCCATGTTATGTAATGTGGATCATAATACTACTGCTTTCATCTTATGATAAACATATGAAACCATTATTTTAGATTTATTAAATCTAAAGAGGGATGATCCAACTACTTGATTTTTGTTTAATAGGAGACATTTACTCTTTCATTCCTTTTCGGTGCACCTACTATGAGAGTAATTTTTTGCTGTAGCACCTAATGTTTCACTATATCTGTTGGAGAATTTGGAGCACTTGGTCACTCGCTTCTTTAGTTATACTGAACATACGGTACTGTCACATTAATTAATCGAAGAACAGGGAACCCGAATTGACATACTAGAATTTATCTGCCGGAAGGCATCGCTACAATAAGAAGAAATTATTACTGCATCCTTTGTAGCATCGGCAGAGCTAATTTTGGGAGTACTTTTAGAATTTATAATCTTTAGTTTTAAATTCGTTTAACTTACTAGTAATTTGCATTTAAATCTATGCAAGTTTGAACCGATAGTAGACAGTTATTACAAGACCATTTAGTATTATTAAGTCCTGTTATAGGGTTATAATCCTTGTTAAGGACTTAACATTGTTTTTTGTATTTTATAAATTTTTTACTACTATGTATTTTATCTTCTTTGCATTATTATTTTCATTTCGAATATTACTTTATTTTCATTTTTATATTTATTTATTTTGCTCTCTTATATCCAATTTTATTTTAATATGTATGTACATTACGCATTGTATATGTATGCAAGCCAGCCATTCACATTACGCTAGCTAAAACTGCCTAATTTAAAAATCATTCACTGCAACGTCGTCGAATATGTAATGGGAGTTTTCTTAAAATTTAAGGTACACAAGCACAGGCGGTCGTCTCCCGCGCGACGGTCGAGGTATTAGCGATCGTGTACTCTCGGTCACCTTTCGTATCTGGTCGTAACGTGTACAGTAACGTCGTCGTATGATTATTAGAGATTTCTAAGATTTTCTAGTTTTGGCGGGAATCGTCGAGAACGTCTATACATTTATTTCTGGCGGGAGTCATTTGGTAACGTCGTCGAATCGCATGTATAGATTTTTTTAATAAGTATAAATTCTCGATTTTCTATCATCGTACGTCGAGGCTACTGTGTCCATTGTCGTCTATACATATTTTTACTCTTCTGTTAAGTTTGTGTCGGAAATTATTTTGGTGAGATTGTCGGCGCGCATGTATAGACATCCTCTACAAGTACGATCACTCCGCTTCTTGCTGACGGTCGTTGCCGCCGCAGCGACCGTTGTCTTTTGTACGTTTGTTCGGTCCTTGTCGTATCGGGACTTAGAAATTTTTTCATTTAGTTGCTCGTCGTAGCGGACGAGTGTCACGGACCAGTTTTCTTATGTAATGTCGGCATCATCGCTCCGTTTTACTTGTCGGTGCGCAGTTCGCACATTTGCTGGTTACTGGCTTTTTCCCTTCTTTGGGGCGCAGTAGCAGAGAGTTAAAGATTGCACATAGCGTAATATTTCAAACGAGAACGCCTGGGTAGCTGTGACATTACTTTTGTTTTGAGATCGGCTATTATCGCTACTGTCGCCCTCGACCAGGCGTTCAAGCTCTAAGAGATAGGGTGGGTTCCCCTATAAATGTGAAAATAACGAACGTATTTGGTTCAAGTACAAATACATGCCAATAATACAGGGCCAAGTTCCTTAGGCAAATTTAAAACAAGGAAAGTATATTAGGCTCCCGGAAAGGGACATATAAATAAGCATAGCACCGAGGTGCGCTTATAAATTTAAGAAATAAATAGGGTTGGCTCCCCTATAGAAAGGTAGTGGTGCATGCAAATAGATAGAAGCATTAGTACATGCCTCTAACAAAGCTTCAGCGGAAGCATATAAGAGTTTAACCTTTTAAACAGAATTAAGACATAGCTTTGCAACGTACATGCTGAGGCATTACTTTATGTTGCTACCAATGAAAATACATATACACATGCTAATGTACATGTATAAGAGAGCTCGAATAACTGCAATTATTGCAAATATATATGTCTTACGTACATCGTACATGTACATAGGCAAGAGTGGAAACCGTGTAACCATTTTATCTTTAAATATATTTTTTGCGCATGCGCATTGAGTTTCACTGTACAACCTTTCCTTTAGTAAATAAGCGAACATACTCTATAAGTAAGTATTGGTCAAGTAATTTAGGAATTTACGAGCAGGCTACAGCGGCACTGTTCTTCAAACCAGGAGAACGTAACAATCCTTGTTGGAAATGTTTGCACATTATAATGAAAATAGTTCTGGCTGATTCCCATGCATTAAGTGTCGTTATCCATGGTCTTCAGTTCGGCCAAACATGGACTGCATATGCCCGCCAACTACAGGCAACAGGAACTGGCCCCTCCCCCCAAATCCTTTTTAACAAGAAAATAGATTTTTGAGATGTGAAGTTTACTAATAAAGCATCCAAATATTTAAATACAATTCATCAAAAGTAATATATTTTTTTTAGTTTTTAAACATTAACGATGATATACCTGAGTATTATATACCGACTTATATATGACACCCATAGTACATCTCATTTTTGATTTGGTAATAAAATGTTTTTGCAAATTTTCAAATTGTCATACCAAAAAAAAAAACAAACAAATAAGAAAAAATATAAAATTTGAAATGTGAAGAAAATTTCAAGGTAGAGTTCACAGTAAGCTGCCAACTGGTCTCCTATTCAAACTTGGCACAATTAGACAGCTTATAAGAAACAATTTCAACGATACTAACACCAGGACTATACTCCGTGTTTACAGATAACATATAATATTGCCCAAACAAACAATATATCAGCAATAACAAAGAAAATAACCATTGAATTGGCAGTGAAACAAGTTTATCATTTGTGAAAGTTACTTTCTTGTATAGGTAGATAGCTCCTGAATGCTAAGATGATAAGGAACGGAAGAAGTATCAGAACGATTTACAGACCCAAGTTCTCACTAAACAACGCTAGTATTTTCGCTAGCAATCTTTGATAGCGAGCGTTTTAAAATTTCGAAGTGATTTATTTCTAATATTTACAATGACATGATCTAGTCTTTGGATTACCCTGCAAGGACACTAATGACTTAATATTATCTCCACATCAAGGAGCCCAACGCTTCTTAATTTAGTAGATATTATGGGTGCATAAATATCAAACCAGTGCGGTAATGTGTTTAGTAAGAGATTTCCTTCAAAGTTGTAAAAGATGCTGTATTTTCGATTTTTTTTCGGTCAGGTTATGCAAATAATCAAAATATTTTCTTTGTTTACCAGAATTAAATTAACCAATTTCATCATAAATCCCGTGGAATTTGAAACTGTTCTTGAAATATCTAAAATTCTGCAAATTCTAATTCACTAAACATAAAAAATTCTTTTAAGTTTCATTGTCTGTTTTTAGATTCAACTAACAGAATCACCGCTCTCTGCTTGTAACATACCGTGATGAGCTTTGATAATTTTATATTCTTCTAAATAAATAAAAGCGGCTAAAATCTGTATAAGTAAGAGGTTTAACTTTATTTGGAGACCAATAGCCATATGTTGTTTGATTGTTGACAAAAGCTCGTTAAAAAAAAACATGACTAAATAGTTTCATTTATTATCCTCATTTTTGTCCTAATTAAGCGCAATATATAAAAATTAAGCAACTATCAAAGAAAACATTATTATAGACAGATAATATCCAGTGTATGTATATCAACCTGCATGCATAATGGGTTGCCTGCTCATACTGTAGGTGTGTGTATCGTTAATCATTAGTTTCCTTTAAATGTAGTAAAAAATATTATTGTTATAAACTGTATTATAACAAAATGTAATAAAATACTGAATATTCACTTATTTTTATTTAAAGTAGATAGTAGAAGAAAATACATGTACAAATATAGATTAAGATTAAGTGATAGCTTGGAATTATTATTTCAATTTATTTTTAACATTTAAAATATATACATCAGAAAATACTTGTACCACTTACTGGGGTAAACATGAAAAAGAATTATACGAATTTAATTTGTTAACGTTTTTAAATGGAATAGGTCAATGGCCACAATTTTTAAGAAGATGTAAGGAGCCCCACCCTCAACCATCCATGTGCATGGCAACAAGGACCATAGCTATATCGGTAAGGGAGGGGGATGCTCGAAGAAGTGACGTCACACAACCCGCGCCCGTCCGGCTGGCTACCTACCTCTTTCGTACACTCATACAACACTCAACTTCAGTCAGCACCGCAGTTAAATTGTGTTTTGTGTATAGTCCCTTGTGCTCGCGCTTTTAAGTTCAGTGTTCATTCTACACTTGTTCATATCTTAACGTAGATTTTTGACGTAGAGCGATGGCTACTGAAGCTGAAAATAACGTTCCTGTAGCAATGGAAACGAAAGAAATTAAAGAGGATATACCGGCGGCCGAAGCAAAGGCAGAAGAAGCTGCTAAGCAAGAAAACGCTGGCGATGCACCGGCCGCTCCGGCTAAGGAACCAGCACCACCTAAAGTTGTAGTGCACAAGAGCAATTACGAAAAAGACGTGGTTTACTTATATCAATTTTCGCGTACACCTTTATTGCCTTCCTTATCGCCCTATTGCTTGAAGGTTGAAACATGGTTGAGGCTCGCCAACATGAAATACGAGGTGAGTTTCTTTATATATTTCTTTGTATGATAACAATGTTCAATATTTTTCAAGAAATTTAAAAGGCAAAGTTATATTTAACTTAAATTCGTAAACATTTTGAACAAAAAAACGTAGCTATTGACTATATTTGGCTCAATATGGGCTTGTCTTGACAAAGAGTCAAAAATGGCTTTGCAAATTCTAGCGGCCATTTTCGAACATCCTGTTTTAATTTTTTGAAAACTGCTCAACCTTAATGATAGACTTGATATAAAATTATTTTCGTTAGATGTCTTTCACTTTAAATTTAATACTTTTTTGAAATAACATTCACATCCGTACTATTTATAGAAAATAATTTTAAAATCAAAATTTTTATATTTTCTTCAAAGACGTGCGATGTCCAATTCACATTTTGTTTTCTTTTTTCTTTTAAAGCATTAGTTTGTTCTACTACCTACTAGGTATATGAATACACACCTTTATCAAAGAAACGTGTAATATACGTAGTTACGCATATCTTCCTAAGGTTAGAAATGTTTATTTAATTGAGGAACTCTTATCGATATCACCGTGTCATACAGATAAATCACTTTATTTATATCACAAGCGCTGCTTCATACAATTTCACATTAATGCATTTTTTTCTTGAATACAAAATGCTTTTTATAACATTATTTATTCGTTTCTTGAAAGATTATTGTTGCGTAAAATGAAAATTCGAAAATGGTAGGGGTGAATCAATATGGAACCGGAGTCACACGCCCTATTTATTTCCTGTGTTCCTTATGTTAAAAGCATTTCGTATACACACTGTTTGTTATACGTATAGCAAATAGATCTTTCTATTCAAATGCATTTAACGTAATATTTAACTTCCAGTGTGCATATGGATGAGATGAGATTAGAGTTTGCATAGGAAATAGTTTCTTGATGGTATTTAAGATAAATTCTATAAACAAGCTATTTATATTTATGGAGAAATTTTCGTCGATATATTTATTTTCAACGGTCAACTTGACATACATATAAACAGTCTGCGCACTATTAGAATAATTGGTCTTGTGAAATTATAGAAAACTAAAATTTTGGTAAATACTGAAATTGCTATAGATATAAGCAGGTCTGGCTTTTCATTATTATTCCTTTTTCAAATATAGTAATGGTTACAGTATTCATAATAAACTTGTATTTGAAACAGTTAACTGCAAAAAAAATGTGAGAAGGAACATTCATATAGGATGAAGAGAATAAAAAAGGTTGTTGGATGTTTTGTTTGACACATCAAAATAACCTTTTAAAAATCAATTCCATTTTTATTCCATTGTCCGAAATATTAAATATCTGTATCTTATTGTTTTTGAATATCAAGAAGATCTTAGATTGTTTTTTTTTTCTTGGTTAGATATTACTTACACATTTCTGTTCATGACTCAGAGAATAACAAACAGAATGCAAACAAAGCATATCTAAAATATATACATCACTATTTCTTGTAATTACGATTTTTTTCCAGCTCACATCTATTGAATCAAAATCAATACTCGTGCGCAACCCTAGCGTTGCGTTGTGAGTTCTCGGTTATACGACAATATTCGTACTCTATCTGCTTCTCATTTGCTAATTTAATTTGTAGTTGACTATCTTCTCTTATTTAAGTCGATTCATTGTAATTGTTAAAAATCTCAAGATTCCCATAGTGCTTATCATTGCTCAATAATTTTTGGATTAGATACGTTTTTATGCTTCATTTCTTTGTATTAAACAAATAGTGGGTCCAATTAGGTGAGAACCTACGTACGGATTTAATACTCTGCATTAAGAAATCTGTATTTTAAAATGCAGCTTTTTTAAGACAGGCAAGACTATTATTTCTGCGAGTTTATGTATTTCTATTATAGTTTTACTGTTTACTTTTAAAATGGGTAATACTGCGATCTAAATGTAATAAATTTTTGTATTAAACCATCTCTCTGTTTTTATTTCATTACTCGGTGCTCTCCCATAAATCCTATGCCAGCATTCACATTCGTCAAATAAATAAACCCGCACGTTTTATCTGATAATTGATGGGACTTTTTAGGGGTACCGTAATGCATAAGGGTACTCTGCATACGAATACACACTTTAACAATCTATATTTCATTAGCTGAGATCAGGATAACGGTGTCAGATTCTAATAAAAGTATTGACTATCTACCAATTTTTATTCATCAATCATTCCATAAGTGAATATAGACTATTAGGTTGAATGTAATATTTTATTAATACTCATAAAATATTAAAATAAAGAATGTTGCTATTATTAAATTTTCTACTCATCGAAGTTGTGTACTAGAAGAAGGAAAATATTGGAAATGGAGTGGGAAACTAAAAATACATGTAGTCGTTCGTAGACCTACTAAGAGGATAAAAATAATACGGGGGTATCGATATGTTCTGTGGAGGTAATCAAGAAAAAAAGAACCGTGCACATCTTGTGTGAACATATAAACTGCCTTTGGCACGCTCTACTGTTGTAGCGGAAAGCCATGTTTAATTATTCTATTAATGTACGTATCAGTATCCTGAAGTGAGACACACCGTGAGTATTTGTACTCTCGTAGTAGTACCCCCAATCTGTGTAAAAGAGTAGGTCGTCCAATATATCTATTAATGCCTGGAAGAGTAATAAACGATTTTTCAATAATTACTAAGAGTGCTCCCTATATTTTATTAAGGAATTTTAAATTACTGAAGTATATAATGTAAACATCTTTTTAAAGTAATTGCATTTTTTCTCTAAACTTTTCAAGTTTCACATTAAAAACTCATGTTATCCAACTAAAACATCTTATTTTCTTCAATTGTGTGGTATTTGATAGAGTTTTTGCATACTTTCACCAGTTACTAGATGAAATCCTTCATTTCAAGATATTAGTGAAGTTCTTTATTTGCAGCAGCATATTCTTTCATTTGGATTCATACCAATTTCATTGGCTTTAATAAATTAGAGTAGTATGGAGACAGTCTTGAAACTGTAAGATCAGTTTCAACCACCTCATCAATTAAATAGAGTATTGGCTTATTATTTAGATATCTTCCTAATAAATGCGAAAAATTTGACTCTTAAGATGTGTGGTCGCAGGTCCTTTTGAACCAAACCAATTACGCAACGCATTTCTTTTCCATACAATCGTTTGCAATTTTTGCGGGATGGATTAGTTATTCCATTTACAATTTCTTTCATTAATTACATTTGGTATATTATTTAATTTATACTTTTCCTCGTCTATGTGTCCCCCTTTGGGTCCGATTCACGGTTTCGCAAGCTTTGAACATTTAACTTATTAATTTTTACAAGTGATTAGCATTAATTTGGTGCCAAGCTTACACTACGTAGCCCCAAAGCTGTTGAGAGCGTTGTGGTTGTTTATCTTTTGCTTTTTTGTCCAATTCATTTCACAGAATTTCAGTAGCCGAGAAGTCGGGATTTCGAGGGACGCAGACTATTATTAGTACTTGACTCCATATTTCATCGAAGATACTAAATAAATCTCGTTAAGACGGCTTTTCGGTGAACAACAAACGAAAATTCTACTTTTAGAACCAAAAATTGACTCATTAGTCCATAGCACGGTTTTCCATTAATCCAAGATCCAGCTTGCCCATAGCATTTCTTGACATATTTTAAAAATGTTTTTTACCATAGTACGTCCTCCCATGTTGGCAGCCAATAAGCGCGTTTTTTTACAATAATGACAGATGGTAATCGTAGTGGAGTATTAAGGCACCATGTGATATTTGGTGACGTAAGATGTCAGTCCCATTTTGTTTTAAAAATGACAAAGTATAGTGAGCATCTTTCGGCAAAGTGCCCAATCTATCGGTAACAGCTCTTGCTGAATAACCTTCCCCTTGTGGATTACAAGTTGCGAAACGTTGTTCTAAAGTTGGTTACCTGCATTTTGCCATTTTTATATAATAATTAATTACACATTGATTTAGAGAAAAATATATCAACACAGAGTATCTACAAGAAACTGTTGGAATTTTTCTCTTACTATCAGTAACATGCATCCCCAAATAGTATCTCAGACTTTCACGGCCGTTTGACATAGTCGTAACGGTTGTCGGGTTCCGCCGTCTCACTAGGTTTTTGTCTCTGACGTTTCGCGGTTCGCATTTTCAAAGGTACGTTTTTAACAACAACCGTTACGACTATGCACCCCCACAGGCTGAAACAGATTAGTGTGGGATCCCGGGAGCGGAAACGAAAGCGAAACAGATTAATATTTTCCGCTTAATCTGTTCATGTCGGTGGCGAAGAAATATATCGCAGTAAGGTATCACCAATGTGGCATGAGAAACTGGAAAATGATTTTGTCTTTGGCACTCCCGCCCTCACTACTGCTCCTGTGATTCTGAATTGGTCTGTTCGACCACCGTAAATGACATATCAAATTACTGATAACGAAAATGCAATAAAAATAGACTTCCGCATGGAATAAGCAAATTTGCGATGTCTTATAAAAACCGCTACTCCCAACAAATTTAAATGGCTTCTAATAAAAAGCCCTTAAGCCCTTTAGGATACCTAACATAATAATGCTGCTATATACAGCTACTCACAATACTGGTGAAATCATTTACGAGAAAGATAATGAAATAAGACAAAGGACGCTAACACACGGGCATGTTTCTGCCTACTGGGCGTCATCAGCACGATTTCGAGGGTTTTTTTTTTGCTCAACACATTGCAATTTCCTCTCTGCTACTGTCACCATATCTAAACTTACAGCACAAGTGAGTATTCTTGGCACTAACTAGTGCCAAAAAAGAACATTCGTCTGCCGGTTCAAACACATGGAGCAACACATGGATTGCTAAACCAGAGAAGGCGCGCATCAACAGTGCATAGGGTAACTGTACATGTGAATGATTTCTCAAGCTTACCGTCACGTGTTAAAGAACTCATCTAATATGCCTAACACAATAATGCTGCTAAATGTATGATGGTATTGGTGAAATTATTTACGTGAAAGACAATGTGCGGAGACAATAAACGGTAACACACGGACTTGTTTCTGCTTACCTGGCGTCATCAGCGTGGTTTCGAGTGATTTTTTGCACAACACATTGTAATGTTAAATGTTAAACTAATTTCCAAGTCCGATCATAAATAAAAAGTTATGCCAGACATTTGAAAATTACTATTTTTTTGTTATTCAACACTGTAGAATCTACAATAAAAGAAAAACGGTACTTAACAGGTGGATTATTTTACGCTACTTTGCTTATTTAACCAAGCTCCTAGCTTCAATAATAAAAAAGTTACCCATGATAAGACATATTTCGTAAGACATCCGGTATAGTCAAGTCTTTAGCATTCCATCTGGTGCGGCTGAATTCCAAATCAAATTACAATATTGATTTTTTAGGCTAATTCAATCGGTTTATATATTAACAAATATTTACAAGTGGAAAGAATATGTCAATTAGTAGTTAGCAAGAGACCAGCATTATGTGTATTCTTCTTTTTCTTTTTTGCACGATAATTTAACCATTTACCATTCATTAATCCGTGTAACCACACATACCTTCAACACAACGCGAGTGTATGTTAGAATAACATGTATGAGATTTATAGTTGCAAACTAAGTAATTTCACGTTTTATTTCAAATTCGTGTCTTACCCATTGTTTATAAGAATAATAACAAATTTCAGTATATGTATATAAAAGAATACGGTTTTGTATCAATACTCCGATGAAATATTTGAATTTATCGAGTTTTGTAATCTAGCTCGCAATTTACTAACTTCTGAACTGTTTGGCTTCTAATTTACAGAATGAATTATACTATTAATACGCAATTTCTTTGTCATCAAACTTGTTTGTACTTGATTACTGATTACTACAAACAAAAATCAGAATTTGGAACTTTGCGTATTTCATCGTCGCTACTATCGCAAGATACATGCATCTATACATACGTTTATGGAAAAGAGTATTCATACACAAGATATTTTCCAAGCTCATAATAAGTTTACATTACATGCAATTAAACAACTAATTTAATATCAATAATAATATTGACTCTCCGTTCACACCACGCACGTACCGTACTCTTAATTGTAGAAACTAAGCGACGAGAAAAATAGATGTGAAATTGTTGACGATGGATGACAATTAATAGATAACACATGGGCTGAAAAGTCCCGGGCCTAACAAAGAAAACACGTTTTTTTTGGTTCAAAATTCGCTTTATTCATCCACGTAATCTCCACCAAGAGCAACGCAACCATTCCAGCGCCGCTCTAACATTTCAATATCACTTTTGTAGAACGATTTATCTTTTGCCTTAAAATAGGCGCCAGTTTCAGCGATAACCTCTTTATTCGTGCGAAATTACTTACCGGCGAGCATTTTTTGAGGTCTGCGAACAGCCAGTAGTCGCTGGGAGCCAAATCTGGTGAATACGGTGGATGTGGGAGCAATTCGAAGTTCAATTCATATAGTTTTGCCATTGGTTTGATTGACTTGTGACACGGTGCGTTGTCTTGATGAACTAACATTTTTTTCTTTGCCATATGCGGTCGTTTCTTTGCAAATTCCGCCATCAAACCCTCCAATAACGCCAAATAAAATTCACGGTTGATGGTATTACCTTTCTCAAGATAGTCGATGAATATTACACCACGCACATCCCAAAATACCGAGGCCATAACCTTTCCAGCCGATTGTTGTGCTTTCGGGCGCTTTGGACGAGGTTCACCAGTTGCTGTCCACTCAGATGACGATCGTTTTGGTTCCGGAGTGAAGTGATGGATCCATGTTTCATCCATTGTCACATATCGACGCAAAAATTCCGGTTTGTTACGTTTAAACATGGCCAAGCACTGCTCAGAATCATCAACACGTTCTTGTTTTTGGTCAACAGTGAGCAAACGCGGCACCCACTTTGAACAGAGCTTTCTCATAGTCAAATGCTCATGCAATATAAAACCAATACGTTCTTTTGATATCTTTACGATGTCAGCTAACTCACGCAGCTTCACTTTTCGATCATTCAAAACGATTTTGTGGATTTTTTTGATGTTTTCTGGTGTTACCGCCTCATTTGGACGTCCACTGCGTTCTGCATCATCGGTGTCTGTACGACCACGTTTGAAGTCAGCAAACCAACGTTTTATTGTTGTTTCTAGTGGAGCGGAATCCCCATAACACTTTTCAAGCCATTGTTTCCCTTGAACGGTATTTTTCCCATCAAGAAGTAGTGTAAAATTAAAACACGAAATTGTTTTTGATCCATTGTTTTGAAAATAACAAAAGTAGCGTGACTCTTAGCACAATACCTCACAAACTAATGAATAGAATATCATGAAATTTTAACAGCTGTCTTTTGAAAGTTAGTACTAACTGAGGGGAAGGTGACTGCAATAAAACTAGCGTCATCTATGTGTTAGGCCCGGGACTTTTCAGCCCAGGTGTTAGCTGTTGCTTGAGCTATTTCTATCACAAGAGAACCGTAAAATTGCACATCAGACATTCAAACGTTTGACAAGTGATTAATCCAAAAAGTGGGCATAGATAAAAATCTTAATGCTTGATCGGCAGGCACCAGTTTCGAATTGATAGCTATACTAACCTCTCTAATCGCTGCATAAGTATATAGTTATTTTCTGGTATACATACAGTCACAAAAGTCTGTACACCCTACAAATTGCTAATTTTTACAGAAATAATACTTTTTTCCATCGAAATATATTTATTCAAGCATATATTGCCTATACAGAATAACTGCACGGACAGTACATTTTTATATACCATAATTTCTACAAATTTAAAGAAGTCGTTATGAGCAAAGTCACGAAAATCGTCGTAGATCACATAAAAACTATATTGTATTTACGGAAATAGTACTTTAATATTTAGTTTGTCTTCCTTGTGATTGAAATCGAACGCACAAGTTTTTCTGTAAATTCTCTTGGAATGTTTATCCATTCGTCTAGTAAGGCGATTTGTAGCAATGCGTTATTTATTATAGCATGTTACCTTACTTTTTCTCCAAATAGTCCCATACATGCTCAATGGGATTCATATCCGGCGACTGGAGAGGAGGATTCAATTGTTTCGGTATATTATACAGCAGCCGTTCTTTTACAATGGTAGAAGTATGTTTGAAATCACGATCCTGTTGGATATCCAGCAATTTCCTAGATGTAATTTCTCTGCACTTATCCTCATATTGGTCTTTAATAGTTTTAAATAAATCCCACGATACATACTTCCCTAAATAAATGCTAAATTGCCGATCCTGGTCGCCACCATACATCCCCAAACCATAACGAATCCACCTCCATGTTTCACTGCGGGAATTTTCTGCCTTCAGTGCTGTATTTTTCTTTCTCCATACCCTTCTTCTTCCATCAGAACCAAAAATATTATATGTACTGTCATCGCTAAACATTACTGTGTTCCAAAGCTCTAGATATTTGTCTATGTGTTTATTTGCGGACTCTATTCTTTTTCTGCGATTCTGCTTTCTGATAAATGAGTTCCTTCTCAGAACTCGTTCATTATAACCGGCTTTTAATATCCTGCGAACGTTTTCGGCATTGACCTTTTCCAGTAGTAATAGCGATTTCTTTAAGCTTATTATAGTATATAAAAATGGTATCGCGCATGCAGTTGTTGTTCATGAGCGTTGTATGTGTGAAAACAGCTATTTCGGTGCTAAAATAGTAATTATTTCTGTAAAACTTAGCAATTTGTGGGGTGTACGAAGACTTTTGTAACTGACTGTATGTAGCGTATGCAATCAATTAAGAAAGTCGCAAACTTGTAGGTTCAGAAAAAGTGAAAAAAATGCATTCTTCGTCTAAAGCAGATGTGTTCTCTCTCTCTCATTCTCTCTCTCATTCTCTCTCTCATTCTCTCTCTCATTCTCTCTCTCATTCTCTCTCTCATTCTCTCTCTCATTCTCTCTCTCTCCTTCTCTCTCTCTCTCTGTTTAAAGAAATATATTAATATTCTGTGTTATAAAACCAAAAATATGTTTACCTTAAAAGGAGGCTAGTTTCTTTTTATAAACCCTGTTTATCGATTCAAACATGCAACAAAATATATTTCTTTGACCTAAGAAATTGTTATTTACCGCACAGCATTTTCTATTCAAACGTGGAAGAACCATCTCGAAAGGAAACTATTCGAACCAATAGATGATCGATTTCCGATTTTCAACTGAATTAATAAGTGACTTAATTTATTAGAACTGTTTTAAATTTCTAAATTTAAATCTAACGGACTACTTGTTTATTGAACCCTGGAATAATAGTTTATTGGTGTCAACGTCAATCTTTTTATTTTTTCCTGTACAACGAATTAATAGATAACTAATTGTTTATGATTTTATGTTAATTCATACCAGAATAAGTTTTTCTGCCATAACCAAAGATTGTCATTGCGCTAAATAAACATAGAAAACAAGTGAAATCGTCTCCATTTAGTTTCTATTGACTACATCTAAAGCGTTTAATAAACATAGTCGAAGATTTCAATTCGTTAACGCTAAACCAACGCCTGTCGATATCGGAATAATAAACTATGATTTGTTTTATGTCCGGTGTGGGTTCTATTAACGAGGATCCCCTTAGTGCCTTCGTGCAAACAAAAGCTAGAAAACGTGAAACGTAAATAATAATTCAGTCGGGCTTTTGCACCGGAAATGTCTGTCTGACTGTTTATTATATCTCCGAGTAGCTCGTCGTCTGATAATGGAAAACTTAATAAATCTAAACTACTTTAACTGGCTTGGCCAGTGTTCGGTGTTGGGTGTTATTTATTTGAACAATTGTGGGCGAGGCCCTACAAGACAATACATTCCTAGTTCATGCAGTACACATATTATATGTATACACATTCACGCATAAGAACGAATAAATTTAGCAAAAAAGGGATTTGTGCAACTGTCTTCAGCAATATCAAAACGAAGATCGTAGAAAGCAGGAGTTGATGATTTTGTATATTTTAACAGCCCTGCCGTTCGCCTATTAACAGGATATATGTATGTGCGCGCGGCTCTGCTTGTGTGTGCCTGTTTCTCTCTAAAATGAAAGCGAGTTAAATGGTTAGTTGTAGTATAGTATTGAGGAGACGACTCTAAATCCCCTAAGGATATAAACTGCTTCTGGTACTGGCACGCAAGGTCAACATGGATTCTGGTAGGTTGTTGCTTTACTTACATCGTTTATATCTCTTTTCGCTCAGCTTGCTTGCTACAAGTTTTATTCTACGAAGAAGATTTTTTCTGATTACATATGACTAGTTTATTCTATTATTTGTATGCCCAAGTAATATATAATATAACATATAAGAAAAAGCTTGTCGTTCTGTATTCAAGAGTTGACGATATGGAGGCGTTTTTAATCCCTGCTTTGCAATACCGTATCAATTGAATCATATAACACCAATACACCTTTTTCTGTTTAAAATTAAGTAATAATTATATCAAAATATACCTATATACACTACCGGCCATAAGTGTTTACCTACCCTTAAAATATCAAAGTCAAATCAAAATAAACCTTTATTCTGTACTTATACAAATAACTGTAACAGTTATATAACAATATGCTTATCAATTTGCTAACAAAGATTTGCCAGTGTTAGCGGCTCTATTCTTCTCCACGTATCTTGTAGTGGCGCCCAAAGCGCTGTTCTTGAATTTGGAGCAGATTTTCGAACTTGCCTCGGTCGAATTCGTCCCACAAAAGCTGGATCGAACTGAGATCTGGACTTTGGGGCGACAACTTTCTCTCTGTGCTTCAATTGTTCCGCATACTCACGACTCATCTTTGCAGTGTGTTTTGGATCATTGTCGTGCTGGAACACGGAGTTTTCACCAATTAATCGTGTTCCAGATGATATACCATTCCTCTCTAGAATCTCCCTATAAGCTTCTTTTCTAAGGATACCATCTATTTTCACCAAATCGACCACAGAGGTACTGCCAAAGCAATCCCAAATCATGACTGATCTTCCTCCATGTTTTATTGTTGATGTAATACGGAATTCAAGTGCTCATTCCGTTTTTAACCTACGGACAAATGTTCTGTTTGAACCAAAGGTAAGATATTTAGATTCGTCGGCCTAGAGCACTTTCTTCCAATCTTCCAGGTATAGTCTTCGTGTTCTCCCGCCTATGCTAACCGTTTAGTTTTGCTTTGTGTAATAACGGTTTCCTCATAGCAATTATTCCATACAAACCAGCCTGGCGTGAACGTCTTTTTACCGTGGTGACACGACCTGGTTTTGTACGCGAAATATTCGGTAACAATTTCTGGCGCTATTTTTCGTCTATTTCGTTTGCTTGTGATTACGTTTGCGCGATCTTCTGCTGGTGTTGTTATTTTTGGCGACATTACTTTAACGTTATTCGCTGTGTTAAAACAAATTCTATATTATTCACTGCTTACAATATGAAAGTTGAATGCAAATTAAATTTTTCATTGCATTTGGTTTTTTACATAGTTTTTGTTTAACAACGCTTTCTTGAATTGTTCTTTTAGGGTACATTACGAAGGTAAATTTACATTTATATGGACTATGTGTCAAAATGGCTGTCTTGTCTTTGGGCAGGCTTCGCCTTGTTTTCAGAGCTTTAAAATTTGTTGTTGTAAATGTTGTATTTATTGTGTTCTGTGAAAACCGCACGTTTGGGTACGATGGTGGTTACTTCAGCTGTTGGATTATTTTTATTTATTATAATTATTATATAAATTTTTATTTACTATAACATTGGGATGTTTGTTGTTGGAAAATGTTCCAGTTGATTTATTAATTTTAGATTTTTCGTGTGGGTAATATGACCATCAAGCAACAGAAAAGAATGGTCTTCTTTCAAAAGTTTTGCAATTTCTATAAAGCGTTTAAGCCATTTGGAATATTAAATTCCGTTTACATCTGGCAACACGGGTGAATCTCTGGAGTACTGCCAGGTGTAGTATCGGGAAGAAGTCTATTTAGTGATTTAATTGTGTTTGTTATTTAATAGCTTAGGATTTGACATATGAATCGATGAAAGCAGAACTTTGTTAGAAATACTCGTATTTTGGATGCACATTTAGAATTTTCTAATGTAAGTTTCTATGCGTCATCAATACAAATCAAATTTTCTTATACATATTCGAAAAGGATGTGGCTAGTTTGTGCACGGAAAATGGGTTATGATAAAACGGTATCCTGATATTGGAGGTAAAAATACTATAAAACCCACAAAAATGATATCTAGAATGCGAAAGCTGCTCTAAAAAATTTGTAACAATCACCGCACATCCACGCTAAGAGAGATAACGGGTCATTTTTATTGTGACGATTTCGTAGGCAGTGCATCCATAAGTCAGGTTTCAAATTTTATAAGGTAGAAATAAAAGTAGAAATAATATTTTAATCTCGATACATTTGGATTTAGTATTATTTTATTCAAGACAAAAGAAAAGTCACTACTAACAGAAGACAAAAGAAAATCCAGATTTTCGTAGGCAGTTGGTCCAAATTCGAGTTTGATGTTGATTCCAAATTTGACGTTGGTGTAAGCGATTATCGAAAACGAATTATTCGTGCTAGATGGAAAGATTTTCGTAACAACTCTCAGAAAATAATCGTAAAATTTGCAAAGGGTGTAATGATATGGAAATGCATGTCTGGAAAGGGTTTAAGTACAACAAATTTCGTCACAGCCATCAACTAAACCATATGTGGACAACAACCAGCCCGCGAGACATTTTGAAAAACCCAATAAAAAAAATTCACTATTTAATTATAATGTTGTACCTATTTTTTTCATTTCATTTTCTTATTTTAATAAATCGCATTATAATAACATTATCGTATTATTTCATGTCTTATATTTATCGCTAAGAATTATGAACACTACTTCAAAATGCTCTACTTTTAAACACGGCCCGCAAACGTATTCGCACACTAAAGTTTGGCCGACATGTCAAAGGTTGTCCATACTTGAACTAAACAGTGAGTTCTATCATGGCTTTCCAACTATCCAGACTTCAATGTTATTAAAACTTTGTGGCATTATATAAAAGGTTACACGAGAAATAACTTGTAAAGAACAATTAATGCTTTGCAGACAAAGCTAGCAGAAATATGGGTTATTATTGGAAAACATGCCAGTTTGAATGAAATCAGTTGTTGAGGCCAAAGGTGATGTGGTCTCGTGTTAAATATTGTAATTAGTATTCGTCTGAACATTGTATAATTTATACATCTCTACTTTGCTTACATCGTTTTCGTTTCCTGTAAAAGAAAAGTGTTTCTTCTGTTTGCAAATATACCTCTTAATATTATAACATGCCCATTTTTTTTAAATATTGTATTAGTTACGTTAAGGTTCGTAAATGCATTGTTATCTTCATAATACCTATACATACATATAATTGTTGCTTTTTAATATGATTGTATTATTAAAACCAACTAAAACGTTAATTTAAAGGACTTCGATTTATCGTTAAGTCCGTTCACGCAGTTATAAGTAATTCAATTTTAAAATAATTAAACCCTAAATTTGAATCATAATTGGAAATAAAGAACACATTGTGTTCTTGCTCAATGCATCCAACATAATGTTCAATAGATTTGAATTATTTTTTCATAATAGTTTTCAAATTTTAATTAAATTGAGAAACCCCAGCTTAAAATTTCATGGATTTGCATATTGCGTGCAACATTGTATTTTCAAATATTAATCAGTTACAATTCCCAACCTACGCTTTCTACCGGTTTGGTAATTATAGCCTTGTCTCAAGCTCTCAGAATATTGATTTCTTTATGTTATTATTCTTAACCGTATGATTCTGTAAAAGCATTGTTTGTTTATAAAAGGTCGTTGGTGATAAGCTGCCACAACCTCCGGTATACTATTCATCATTTACAGCAACAACACTACACTTTTCATACGCGTTGCTCTCAAGTTCATTAGCGAATTGTGCAGTTAACCTTGTCGGAGTTCGTTGATCTAACATGATCGTATAAGACTACTCTCTCTATTAGTAGATAATACCCACCTTCTTGTACGTAACAAATCCAATTTTTAGGCAATCAAGACTAATGGTATCTTTTTCCTTTTGCATCTGTTTAATATTACAGTTACAATATAGATTGTTACATTTTATCATCCACTTCTTATTCATTTTTTTCGGTTTTTATTTGATCACGTGTAAATTGATAATCCGGAATGCAATTTGTATCGGTCGATGGACTTACATTATATCTGTGCATCAATAAATTATTTTGTATTGGAATTATCGTCCATTTTCACTTTCTTTGATACTTTTTATTAATCTTTAAACGAAGTACTTTACAAGAGAAATGCGGTACAGTATTATTTAAAGGATGTAGAGGTATCTGTACAAGACATACGTAAGTTGCTGGAGAGGACATGAGGTTGTATAATAAAGTGGATATCTAACAATTTCAGCAGAACTGTTGAAACTGTGTGAAACCTAGAGATATTCATCTTTTTCTTATCAGCAACAAAACAAGGTGATTTTTTTTTAATTTAATGTGTTTTTAGAGAAATGCATTGTTTCAAAGATTTTACATGCTGATTAAAGTTAAGTTAGATTAAATTTAGAAAATAACTGTAAGCAAATATTCAACAAAATTTGATTAACATAGATACAAGCTTGTGTAAAATAGTAACAATCCAATTAGAATAGACAAATTCAACTTGTAGATTCTTCTGTATTTCTGTTAACAGTTTTTATGAATAGTTTTAACGAAAATTATAGTCTAATACATCTCTCATCTACATTGCTGTAAATCTTTACGGGTTCCAACTTTGATAATTATCTAAATTAAATATTATATGCATGTGCAGTAAAGTAACAATTTTTGCTAAAGCAGTACGTGCTTAGCAATATAATCTTAAAACAACGATAAGATTATAGTATTTAATTTTTTTGAGTAGGTTTTATCTCACTGAGTAAATTTTACATAATTATTTTTGTAGCTTTAACTGCGCAAAATCTTGTACAAAATAGAAAAGAGAATTTTAAACATATATGAAAGGAGTGTAAACTAATAAATTTATACATGTAGGGATGTGTCAAAAACTAATGCCTTCTATTTTTTTCTCCTTTTAATGGCAAAAAAATTGAAATGCAATTGCATATTTTGAAAACCACAATATTGATGACTAATTTGACAGTTTTCAATATAACCTCCGTCTATTTCTACAGCTTTGGTCCATCTTTTAACAAGGGCATGTATCCCAATGTAGTAAAAAGCTCGGTCCTAGTTCTTAAGCCATTGACGCATAGACGTTTTCACGGTCTCCATATCTTCAAAGTGAATCCCACGATGAGTTTCTATTAGCCGCCTATTTTTTTTTTCAATTCATCACGGATGATATCGCAAAATGCTGTGTGGAGTTATTGCAATCAACGGCCTGCTACTCCGCTTTTCGTCAGCCAACATCGTTACAGCGACGAATCCATCGTCACCGTACACAATTTTTAATTTTTCATAAATGCGAACGGGCGTTTCACTTTCTGCATTCAAGAATTCAAGAATTCAATTATACAACGCTGAGAATGAGCTCCGCCGTCGTCGGTTAATATTGTAATGGACACTATAAACATTAGGAAAACTGAATTAATTGGCATTTTCACCATGACAATACGCATACACTGGCAGTTTTCATGATGCAAACATAGTTTTCTTAGTATCCAACTGGTCTGATTTTATAATGTTTGGCGTGTAATATTAGACGCTCACTTAGACATATGAAAGAACATTATCTATTTTGAAAAGAAGAAAATAGTTAGTTCGGTAGATTTATGAATAAAATAATAACCCTAAACATGCAGTGAGCCAATAGAAAGCAAGCGTTTGCATTTTTATCAAAAACTGCTGGGATACTAAAAACCTATAGAAAGAAAATAATAACAAATACAGCTTTATAATTTTTTAAATCTAAATTCTAAATATTTTAACAAAATACTTCATTTTATTTATAAGTTAATACTTTACGACTTCTAGAAATTGCTTGCAATGTATATTTATATATATGAGAGATTTTATCAGTCTTTAGACGGAAGTCTGTGGTAAACCCGTGTCATATTTTTATAGCTAATTATACATTCATCTATTGGTTTGGTGTTTACTATCAAAGAAGCACTTGTGGCGGAATTTTTGCTAAGAAGATAATGCAACACTGCATAATTATCTTATCATCAGAGTGATTGGGCCTAATTAGGTCTGCAGAGTTACTTGTAAAGTTTGAATGATCAAACGTCGTTGTCTATGCCTTTGTAAAATCTCTTTAAAAATTAATAGTAGGTAATATTAATAGAAATAATTATGAATTAACTAATAGGAAATAATAAAGTTATCAATTGTTTTTACGCTTTTTAAGTAGTTTGGAGCTGTTTCATTATTTTAGCCTCTTAACGTAGTACTATTGGTATGCAAATTCTTTAAAGTAGATTTGCAAACACGTTATATAAGTCTCAAGAGAGAGGATACAAATGCGATGATGTAACTGAATATGCATAGAAATACATGTTTGAACCCCTTATATGATAAGGTACCTATATAATATTTGGAAACATCATACTTTCAAAAAATAAAGAACACCTATGCTTGTTTTCTCTTCTCTGTTAAGTATGTGCGCTACCTGCGTTCGTGTAACTTCCATTAATTATATCCCCACTTTGCTTCATCCATTGTGTTTATGCACAGGTATGAGAGAATCCTTAAACACTCCCATAATTTGCGATGTGCCATAGCTGCGTAGGTTAGTTTGCTAGCAGTTTATTGTCATTACAGTAGGCGGTTTCTATTGTGTGAAATAGCTATTTTGTGACCTACCTTTATATGTTGTATGTTGCGGACTATTCGACTAGAGTAGCTCCATTTAACGTGTTTACAAATATGGCAGAATATAACTTACTGTATTCGAAATAATATTTTAAACTAGGGTTGACAAAAATTATGGTCCTTTTTTTAACTATAAAAACATTCCTGATTTTTTAATTTATTTTAAACATTAATGAAATGTTGCGTATGAGTCTGAAGGTAGTGAAAAACCGACAAGATATTTATTTATGCAAATCAACAATCTTTTCGTGAACTTGTTGAAACGTGACGAAACTTGTAAATCGCTCTAGATTGTATAAAAATCGAATGTCGCGCTGTGTTTCTCGTAGTTAATCTTTCGATTTGAATAGCTGAAGGTGTAAGTACAACGTTTTAAAATTACAAATAGAGGCAAAAGGAAAGACAATATCTGGCAGTATTTTGTTAAGAAAACTATCGTTGGCAAACCTGGGCTTAATTAGAAGTGAAAATAAAATAGATCACGATAAGAAACAAAAATTGGACAAGCGGATACTTAAGGCTATTTTTGCAATAAATTGTAGCTTTAGGGTAATTGAATATAAAATCAGTAAGATGATTTTCAGTGAAGCATACAGCGTGAAGTGCCATATAACTGAGAGCGTAACGTTCATGGACTCATGCAAATACGGCACGGTTTCATCTCGGAAACCTAAACCCTTTAAAAGAAAACAACAAAAGTGGAAATCTACAACAACAAAGATAATCCTAAATTTATAGAAAATTGAGTAATATCGGCATTACTTGCTAAAACGTGGTGGTGCAGTATGGCTACTGAATTAGTTGCACCTTGCCATTTTGAATTAGATCTACATTGTAATTTTGCGACCTGTTCCAAAAGTATTTTAAACATGCACTATTTCAAATACAAAATGTTTGTTATTCTTCATTATAAAACAGTTTATACACAATATTTTGTTATCTGCTTTATGAATTTGAATTCGATCTACCTTGTGATTTTGCGACCTGTTCCAAAAGTATTTTAAACATCCACTATTTCGAATATAAAATGTTTGTTATTCTTCATTATAAAACAGTTTATACACAATATTTTGTTAAATTTCCTTTGCCTTTATTGATTGCCTTAATCCTATTTGGAATGGCGGTAAATACAACTTTTCTTCTCCTGGTAACTAGTGGATTGGGAGGTTTATATGTGGGATTTCCAGGAGTTTCCGGACAAGAAACAGAAATATTTTACTCTTTTAGCAAATTTCCGATGGATTTCGGTGTATGGCAGTGCTCCATTTTGCATGAAGGTGTACGGTTCTTCTTTAGAGAGTGGCACTAGAGAAGGAGCTTAACATCCAAATCAGTCAAATATTAATTTTTCTTCGTACAGCCAATGTAACCTTCCTTCGGCCTTCGACTGACAAATTGAATACTTCTTGTTATCGCTTTAAGCGACGAAATATAAGTATGCATCACCTATCATATAGAAAACGAAACTAGCAAAAATTAAATTTCTTTTTACAGACTAATTGAATAGGAAAGATTTGTTCGTAGTTACTTTTTTCCAGGCTTCGATAGCAATTTTTGGCCGTTTCAAATGTTGTTTTCATCTCTTGTTATATACTTAACAATATGCGTTTTAGTTACTATATTACACGAACCTCTAACTTCCTACAGTAGATTGTATGAAATATGTCTGCAAGGGGGAAAAGGATAAATATGTAAAGGGGAATAAGAAGACTGTAGACAGGTGTGGATATCTTTGCTAGTATATATATATATATAAACCGCCGTATGAGTTTGAATAGAGACTATATAGTGATCATTAATAAACCAGTTAATTATTCCTCTTGGTGATTTTATGAGATCCGCCACAGCGACTGCGGTTACTGGATGTTAGGGTAATTTTTCTTAAATCCTCGCGGCAATCCGATGGGGTGTATGCCGTCAAACTTTTTTTGCCTTGTTACAATTCTTTAGTGGGAATACATGCTGATTTTCGAAGTCTCCATTCCGTTTCCTTATGCTCATTACTAGAGCTGCTCGATTTTGTCAGCAGAACAGTAGCATAAGGATGTGCATTTTATAATATCAGTGTTTTTGCGTTGCAAAGTATTAATTGTGTCGAACGGACGTAGAAATAAAAAGCCATCGGTTGCTGATCAAGTAAAAGTAAATTGGTTTATAAGAGAATTTTCTGGCTGAAAATATAGCACTGTAAAAATAATATATCTACTTAGTAATAAACCCCTGTTGTACTGGGACAAAGCAGACTGTAGGAAACATACAGTGTATAGTATGAATATGAAAAAGTGGTCTAAAATCGAGAATTGAATTTGTGTTTGCTTAAATTTTTATCTTGATGGCGTATGATTTACCATTTAGTTTATTTAATTCACCATCATTTCGGCACCTCTGTCTGCTATTAAGTTACCAGGTGGGAAAACATTCTAATTTATAAAACAGTATGAAATCCGAATTATACGATAAAAATGTGGTTATGTGTCGACGCGACGATGAATTTTAACAAAATCCAATATTAATATTATAGTACGTACGTAATTTTTACGGTTCCTTATTGGTAAATTTTGTTCTCAGCGGCGCATGTATACTATAATCGTACACCGCCAGCATAAGTAGTTGCGGTTCAAAACTACAAGGTTTGGCCGATAACTTTTATTGTTTATGGAATGATGCCAAAATCAGCAATTGGATACCAAAGAATTTGAACTAATCACGAACATAGAAATCTAATTAATTTTAATTTCCACTGTAGATAGCAATTCAATTAATTTCAACTTCCACTGTTGGATTTAATTGTACGTGTACCGTAACGTAAATCTAGTGCTGGCAATGCTCATAAAGCGTATTAATTATGATTAAGTCTATTATAGTACAAGGCTAATTTAACACTTAGACCGTAATTTCCCTGTTCGCCTTTTAAATATTTACAAAATGGGAGATTATTCAGTTCGAATAACAAAAAGAGTACGGTAACAAAGTACGTTTACATGGAAATTATAAATGTTTACCTACGCTGAGGTATGTAAACATGGGTAATTTACATTTTTAAGATTTGCCGAAAAAGATTTCTGCTTGGTTAACTTAAATAGCAGAAAAATGCTACTAAATTTAATTTGAATTTTAAAAAGTACAATACATGTTAAAACTATTTTTTTCCAAGATGTATGTGAAAATAATATTTAAAGATATATAGCCAAATGATAATTGCCATTATTCTGTTACATACACAAATACTAGACACAACAACTATAGACCATGCATATATAATTGTGTCTGTCCAGATATTACAACATATCTGCGGGCATTATTAGATCGAGGTATTGAAAATGATTGATTCCTACTGTCTCAGTGGCGAAATTGATTAACGCATTTGTGTAACGGACATGAGTTGTAGGGTTTAAATCCTACGAGATGTCGTGACATTTTTACTTTTACGAATTAACATTGAAAACAAAACAAAAAAAAGAAATTTACCGACCATTTCTTTTCAGAAATATGATGATTCTTTTCCTTAAACCATTATCTTTTCACTATTTTGCATCCAAACTTCATGTTGAGTTTTATATTTCACACTATAACAATTTTCCTTAGCAAAATTTTGCAGTTACTTCTTGGATAAAGAAATGTCATTGCTTTATTCACTACCTATTGAATATGTGTTGATTAAAAGTGCAGAACTAGTAAGCCAAAACCAGAAACATTCTTGCAATCCGGATGAAGCTAAAGCATCTGTAGCAAAATGCAAGAAATGTATCCGAAAGAACTGGCGTCTATGCAGAATATTTTCGCGAGAAACTTACTACAATTGAGCATACTGGATTAGATTCTGTGATTGAAATTCCATTGTTTATAACAAAAAAAGGTGCTTTTGTGTACAAGTCGACATAAAGCTCTTGGACTAACTAGTTTTCGTACCAGACAAACTATTATGTTTCCACTAGAATTTGTAGATTCTTTATGTACTGAGGATAATATCTTTTGGAACGTTTTAAAAGTTCTTTTATAGAGAGGCTTTCGCCAAAAGTGCAGACTTTTCTTAGTGATAGATTAATTGTACACGCTTCAAGTCGATAGCAGTAGCATACCTATTCAGATAATGTGCAGATAATGTGCAGTTAATAATTTTTGTATACGTAAACCAACAGCAGGGCAAAGTTTAGAAAAATTAAAATATGTACATAATTAAATTAGAATAATTCTATATTTTGTACATTCTTTCAATACACCAGATGTTGTATATGTACAATGTAATGCATAATATTACTTATGTATTTATAGTAATATAAATTTGTATATAATTTCAGTGATTTGATTTGAAACTGTAATATTCTATTAAAGTACGAGGGTTGTTTTTTTTTATTCTCTCGCCAAATATCAGCTACGTAGTGTAATTCGGTTCAGGGAAACTTCAAGACAACGTCACGGACCATCGCAACTCACTGGTGTCAACATTCTATGTAGGGGGGAATTGGAAGACTCATCCATAGATATGACAACTGAATCAATCTTCACGGTGATTATGTAGAAAAGTAACCACATTCGTACATAACTTTTGGTCATGGATCCATTCGGTTATTTACTCTTGTCTTGTTTTTATGAGCTATCGGATGTAGAAAAAAAAACGGCTACCGTATTCTTGTATTAATAAAAATATATGTTTCAAGCTTTTACTTTGAAACAAATAGTTTTGTCCGCGTCCCGAAGTGCAAACCTTTCATTGCCAAAGGCATATGGATTTATCGGTTTCATGAAATGCGAATTTTTAAGTTCTGTCTCGAAATGCAAAGCCCTAAAATACGAACGAGCCATTGGAAACACAGCAAATACAGGACGATCAATCACATAAATTACTACAATTTAATCATAATACCTTAATAAAAAAAAAAACACCAAATTACTATACAGACAAAAATTTCGCACAGTAGATCGGGCTGAGTTGCAAATTTCTTAAAAGATATTCCGTACTCCTAAAATTAGTTAAGTTTTCCGTTTTAGGTGTCAAACCGATTACCTCCAACTAAATAAAAGGTAGCTATATTTTATGAATAGTTGACATGGAAGAAAACTTTCTTTTATAGGAACAAAAATTGTGTTAAGGCAGGAACAATGTAGCTAGACACTAGCGATGATATATCGCGCATCCGAAATGAAGAACATATGTATTTCATTTTATTTAACTACGTAGGACATTATTATACTTAAACTTTCACCTCAAAGCTATTAAAATAACATCATTTAAGTGTTGGTGTGTTTGAACGTCAGTTGTTTTAGTTTTGAGGAAGTTGCTGCTATAGAAAGCGCTGTCTGCATACTCACCTAGATTTTCAGTCAGCTTGCAGGTGGTATTACAGTTTAAGAATACCACATGCCGATTAGAAATAAATTTATATTGTTTTCTTATGGTCAACCTATGAATTGTAATAAGAAAACTTGGCGTTATATGTTTACAATTTAATATTTTAGTTACAGCTTAGCAAACGAGAAAATATTAATATTAGACAACGCAATTTTTATAACAGCGGCAAAGTTTAACACAAAAAGATTTTATTTCTATCGACATCTTTGCATCTACTAACTAGAGATAATATAAAAGTAAATGCACTGTTTTTAAAGATTAACCTGATCATAAAGATTACTAGTACAATAATATATTGTTATTTTTGGGAGAACCGTAGGTAACTAAATGTAATAATTTCTAATAAGATTTGATTCTGATACAATTATTATTCTAATCGCTCGGTGTTTAGTACAAAATTGTTATAAATTTTACTTTCTCTTCCTATTTATTTATGTAAATATGATAAGCGTGCTTGGAATTTATTTACGGAGAAAACTGCTTATAAATTTATTTCAAATAAGCGCTTCATTGTCACTGATAAGACTTAATTACAAACAACTAAAAAGGATTATTAATACGCACAGCGTGTCTAAACATTCTAAAATCAACATAATGCTGTTTTTTCAATTCACTGGAAAATAATTTGTTCGGCGTCACCAACCATATATGTCATTAGGGTATGTAAGAAGCTATGATGAAGGTGTGTAGTAGGTCTCTTTAACTTAGTTAAAGTTTAAAACCAGCTGAACTGCATGAAGTTCATCTAATTTTTAATGCACTTAGATAGTTGGAAAAGGCAGTGGATAATTACCTTGACTACTGTAGAAAATAAGCGAAAGTATTTTAAATAAATGCAGTCACACTAAAAACAGAATACAGAAGCCTCACAAACGTAAATTGATTAGGGTTGGTGGGGCTCACGCCTTGGAATAGTTCACATTATTGTTTGTGGTATGTTAAGTGTCCCATTTCCTCTACCACTGAAGAGAAGTCTAATTGCAAGAAAATATTCATTGCCAAATATTTTGTAAAGATTACGAATTATCTGAGCACCTTGAAATAGTAAATCACTCACTTGATAACGTGATAACGATTAAACATCAATAGCAAAAAATAATCTTACTTTTAATGCACACACACTACATCTATTAACATTAATAAGCACTTGTACAGCTTCTGATAATTGAATTGAAGCCACCTTCGTGTTTTAAAGAAACAGATGCACTTCATACTTATCTGTGTTTTGAATTTTCAATTCTAAATGCCAAAGAAGAGATACATTTCTAAAAAAACACCTACACCATTGTGAAAAGCCGTTTATTACTACAACATTGCACATTTTCATAAAAGAATACTTTAAATCTGTAGTTGTTTGTACTATAATAATAATAATAATAATAATAATAATAATAATAATAATATAATATAATATAAAGTGCTTTAAGGCGCTAATAAATACATATTATTTTGAAATTTTATTCTAGTTTAAATTTATTAGTGAAGTTATGCAGAATCAAAATAAAATAGGTAATGCTAAGTAAGAAAATAATAAGAAGCATCTACTTATAATGTACATATATTGATTTGTGGTATACATAAATAACCGTTATGCATTTCATTTTCAAATTCTCTAACGTCTCTGTACGCTAATGGTATCACCGAGAAAACTGATCTCTCAATATGTCAGGCTGTTGCACTACGTGAGTTACTGCAAGTCAACAAATATTTCGTGACAATACTGAGTCCTTCTGGAGACGCCGTACTGTCACCCCTCTTATCAGCAAGCCAATCTCACGTATCCATTTAAGAGCACCGGCTGCACTCCAGGTCCTCTTGTTAATACATAAGTTCCATAAGATTTTTGTCGGGCCATGGTTAGTTATCCAAAGGTTGAAATACAAATAAAACAAATAAACTGGAAAGAAAAAAAATAGTTATAGTATCTGCATATTGATCATTTCCGGATACATTAATATTTATATAATAAATATAAATAAACATTTTTATTTATTATCAAGAAAATCTACGGGGAATTTTTTGGTTGGTATGACGACGTGGCTAATTCCAAATCATCATTTGTACTTTTATTTCTTAGTTTTGTTTTTTACGTTACTCATGTTTGAAAATGCAGATGCTGGCAAATATGTTAATCAGGATTTTTTTTAACAATTTTTGTTAATATCGGAAATGCCTCGTGTGCGAAAGGCTACTTCTCATGTGTATTTTTCTGAACTAATTGTTAATTTATTGATTTTGAATGAACATTGTTTTATATGTTAATTGTTTCAAGTTCTATCTAATTGTTTGTATCAATTGTAACAATTTAGAAATTTTCATTGAAATTTATGCAATTTTGGATTATTAACAAAAGAGTCAATTTCATTTTTAGAATTAACGTGTTATTAATAACAAAAATTTAGGTGTTGGTATAATGGGACGAGGAAAACATTGCACACCATACAGAAATATCACGAATATTAAATTGTTCACGTAACTTAATAGAAAATCCGATAAAGCATGTTCAGACGGAAAAAACTTTAGCAAACCAGAAACAGAAGATTAGGCCTCGTAAAACAACCTTACGACATGACAACCTTATTCGTAGATTAAGTGAAAAGAATTCCTTTCGGACAGGTACAAAAATAAACAATTTGATATTGATATATCGAGAAGAACAGCACGACGTCGACGGAAAAAAAATTAACTTGCATGGGTGTATTGCTGTACGAAAGCTACTCGTGCCTTCCTTCTGGAAATCTGTATTTTGGGCAGATGAGAGCAAATACAACAGACTTGGTTCTGACGAGAAAATGTATGTGCGACGCCCCATCAATCAATGATTCAACTCTAGGTACTCTGTAGAAACATTGAAATACGGTGGAGGAAGTGTTATGGTATGGGCTTTTATGTCATGACGAGGTGTGGTGCCTATATTCAGAATTGGAGGAAAAATGGGTCAGTATGTATATCGCAACATTTTACAAAATATGATGGAACCATATGCTGGTGAATTTCTTCCAGTAACCTATACGGCGAGGACCGTAAAACAGTGGCTAGAGGAGAAATAGATTCGAGTGTTAGAATGGCCTCCACAAACCCTTGATTTAAACCCCATAGAAAATTATGGGGGGATGTTGAGGTTGTTATAAAGTCTAAATCTCCAGCGACATTAGACCAATTACGGAATATTGGCTTGTAAAGGATTTCCAACAAAATATTAAATATAAAAGCAAGAAACAATAAAAATACAGTCTTTCGTTATTGTTATTAAGTGTGCTATTTCTATGCCCACTTAAAAAATAATACATATATTGTTTTATTTGTTTATCTTGAATTTTATAAAATAGTATGTGTTTATTATAAACTGCATGCCACATACTACATTTTTGTTAAGCTAAGTTAAATAAATCTCTTGTTAACATTTACAAATTTATCAATTCATTCATATCAGTTTACCTGTGCTATTTATATGGCCGCCACTATATATGCAGTTTCATTTTTAGTATACGTTCTCCGCTTCTACCACCGCGTCCGTCGCATCTGACGTATAATATAGTAGTAATATTTATCCCATATTTAGTTGTGCATTTATGTGCGCCTACTATTATTTAATTTTGAACCTTGAAAAATTCTATTGAAAACTTTACCCCGATAAAGTAAATGTTACAAATACTCGAATTTCTTAGACCATTTCAACATCTATTTTATATTAAACAAAGAAATAAATATCTGAAACCTTTAATATACTTGACACTGTTATGCCGATTTCAATTACCTCTATGTAATAGATATTAAATTGCATATATTGTTATTATATTTTTTTGCAGTTAGTAGTTTATAACATTTTGCTATGTTTTAGTTTTGTTACATGCGTACACAGCAGACTTAATAAATACTAATTATGTTAAGGATAGTCGTGGATCTTTCCTGCCAAGAAACACTTAACAATAGACATTCTTTAGATAAAGATCTTTGTAATATCAGAGAACCCTGTATGGAAGCATGTGTGTATTTCTTGAGACGAAGATAAACGTCTTTCTCTCTCGACTAATAGTCAACTTATCAGGTTTGGTAATGCTCATATACACACACATGCGCATATTTGAAACTTAATATGTCCGCATACATTTATCTAGATCTACTGCGTGCATATGTGATGGGAGCAGAAATATTCCTAACCTACTAAGTTGTTTATTTACCCAAAGGCATTCGGGTTTTTACTGAGAGGAAAAAGTTATTCTATACACATATATGTATGTATGTAGCTATAATATATACACATACATTCGTATACATGTGTGTAATAAACTATACAAGAAGTAAGTTTGTTTACTCTTTAAATGGTGTACTACGTACATAGGTATGGATGTATGTATGTGTTACAACCAAAATCAATATTGGTATTTCGTAAATTTGTGCTAGATATCAGTTGAACTATTTGGTTAACATTTTTTCTTAAATCTCAAAATATACTTTTCAAGGTAGATACGAACAAGTTCATAAACACACTCTGCCTAAACAATTCCTTGTCTAATCCTTTTATTATATAAAAAAAAACTTAATTTGTAAATGTTCACACTTCAAGAATTGATCCATTGTTGTAGCTGCGTGGACTTATTTATTTGAATCATTGCTCTAAATTCAAAAACAATTGTAAATTCGTAATGCATAATTTGTTGCTTATTATCTGCTGCACAAATCAGGAATTTCGATTGCTTATGCACTATTACTGAGTGTTTAATTTGTGATTGCCTTTTTCTTTACAGCTGTTTTTTCATCTTATAATTATCGTAGTTTGATATTTCATTATGGATGTATTTTCTTTTCGACAAAAGAAATGTCAGAATATGTCATCTTGGTCACTCCATGAGAAAAATCGAATGTCTGCATCAAGTTTGAATATTCAATAGGGTCCGAAGGGTAGGTTACATAATAATTTCGAAAAATATGGCTGCTTATATCCGTTTAAATATAAAATGAATAACATATTTTTTTAATATGTTGCTATGCTTATTAATTGTCTATAAAATACGAAGTGATTTAATTTTTTGACCAATGTTTTAAAGAAAAGAACAACGGTAAATTGAAGAAATCAAGGGAGATCCTCCTGAGGGCAAATAAATGAAATTTTGTGAAAAAGTTACGGAACGGTGTATGAGTAATGATTTCATAAAAATTTATTATTGAGTCTGATATCTTGAGAAAATGCTCGTAAGCTCGCTGCAGATTTAGAGGTCACTAAAATTGAGTATACGTAATAAAAGATTAGATGCAAATCATCATTCAATATATAATGTCATCCTACTTAAAAGTCCTCACAAATTTTAACAAAATTTGAATACCTGAGGACTACGTGTATCAATTGTTTGGAAAAGATTCTCGCAGCTTGAACAATGTATGTACTTCAGAATCAACCCCGCCAATGTGATGGCTAAAGTACACAAATACGATTTTCGATCTTTGTATTCTAATACGAGAACTTCTCTTTCGCAGTGTAGAATTCGAATACTACTTATTTTATACCGCCCGTTCTTTTTATTCTTAAAATTGTTTCCTAACCAAGTACCGTCAGGTTTCTGTATCTGGAACGACATTCATTGGCCTCCCAGGTTAGCATTTATGACTTTATCAGAAATATTTAACCGCATCAATTTTGGATATTCAAAGAAGTCTCTACGATAGATTATTGTTCGTAGACATTTGGAGACCAAATATTTAATAAAAGAAATCTGTTATTTATTTTTAATTTGGTTTTTTTTTTCTTTTTTGAAGCAAAAATATGGGTTTTAGAAGAATTTCTGTTGCATTTTTACTTTGCTTTAGTCAAAACTGATTGCATTACAGGTGTTTTAAAATAAATAATACTTTGTTAACATTTTAGACGAATTTAGGTCTTTAGTTCTACTTTTTTAAAAGAATTATTTCTAGGATTTTCTTTTACTAGAATTGTCTATTTATTTTTGAGATTATTTTCTTTTTCGCTAATACACTCAAAGAACAGTTGTACACAGTTTCACGTGAATCTTATTTCATAGACATGTTACTTCAATAAAATGTAATGATCGCGCAAGATAATAATAAAACAACATAAAACGTTAGATTTGTTGGTCAAACAAGCGGTAGTAAAGTTGTTCCGCATATGACTCACTTTATTTACTACTCAATAAACTAGTACTTTTCTTTAATTCAAATAAACAAGTAAAATATTTATAGCTTACTAATTACATATAAATTGATTAGGAAATGTTATATTGCATACTTTCTGCAATTTCAATTTCTTAATTGTATTATAAAGGTAAATTTTAAGTTAATTCTTGATATAATTTATAAACACATTACTAGTTAAATCGAAGAACATCTACATAATTATATTCATATCCCTTTGCCTTTGTGCCGTTGTTAAAATAGGAACGGAATCTATTTTCTTCTTAATCCAAATATGCACGCAACCTTGTAAGTTTTTAAAACTGCCGCAGGGTAACACTGCTCATAAATGCTTTTTGGAATGTGGGGCGTTAGGGCAAGGCAACAGATGGTGACCAGCTTTCACAAACAATGGTACTATTGAAATTGTGGATGAATTCCTTTACTAAAGGGAAAACTTTTAAGGCCCCGGTTGTGGTATTAATTGAAGTAGGAATTAGGATGAAATATATAAAACTAAATTATTATTCATAAATAGTTTTACAAATCGATGTCATGTCAGTTAGAACAAACCTCATTAAAAAACTTAAAATTGCAGGTAGATTTATATTTTTAAGGTTTTATATTTCAGGTAGCATAAATTACAGACAGTAGGTGGAACTACGTAGTAAATTAAGTGTATCGAGAGCAACTTGGATTTTTGTGTTATGTTATTTTAGTCCAAATAATACGTCAATTAAAATGTTGCTTTGTACTTCCTATGGGTAATTATAAAAGAACTTACGTCCAATACTACACAATTACTTCTACTTAATGAACTTGCTTGCAGAAGTATTGATTACATATAAACATATTGAATTACCGTTTGCTTACTTCTCAATAGGTCTTGTATTACTTACTGTTCGCACCATCGTAGATTCTTTCTTTATCTAAAACACTTGTGACATACTTTATTATGTATATTTTTAATGATCTAAGCTAATGTGAAGCATTTTACGGATGTTGTCTATTGACACATTTATGCCTGCTAAAATATGTGCATATATAGATTTGGTTTCATTCAAAGATTTCTCAAATATGTTTATTTAAAAACTCACTCGAGTAGTAACATACCTATGAATAATGTTGTTTTTAACATTTATTCATGTAGCAAAATTGTTTGAAAGATTTCATCCTATAGAAAAAGCTCTTTGGGAAGGTAGTAATAGAATATATAACATTTATTTTACTTAAACCTAACATTAAATAATGTGTAAGCAATTTAGGACATCTTAAAATTTTGACTTAACGTATTTTGAAATATATTTTTGTGTGTGTGTCTATATACTTATCATTTTCTTCCGTTTGTGATGCTTTTTTCATCTCCTATGGCTTTAGTTTCTCGACGTTCATAATCTCCATTGGCATTAAAGTACCAGTGGCTATCTTAATATACTCTTTATTCTCCTTTAGATATGAATTCGTTTTCCAAGTATGTGAAACTACAATCTGCAAAACGAATAGATACCGTTTTGTCATTCATAATTCTTAATTTGTCAGCAACAAAATATTTAAACTATTGTCTTTTAAACTTTTTTATTCCAATAGACGATTACAACATTAAATTTCTTTCGATAATAGCATTTGCTATTTTGTTCAGCATTGGTTGCATTGTCAATTTGACAAGTAAAAATTTCAACTGCATTGTAGGAAATCATAATGAACACAGGCAAAATTTCAATTTTCTAGTCAGCCTTTAAAGCTTTATCCGTGCGTTTTTATGGCAGTAAGTCTTTGCAGTTTTACCTATTACCAGGAGCTAGTTTTTTTTTTTTTTCAAAATGTTAGTAGAATGTAAAATTCAATCCAATGTTTTTCAAATGTGTTAAATTCTCTTATCTTTGAATTAGAAGTCGATCTGGCATGATATGGTAAAATGAATCGGCGTCATCGACTTTATAAATATTACAAATACTGCCATTTATCTGTAATAATAATAATAATTTCTCACTTTTCTTGCCAAAGCAACACGTACGCTAGGTACTACATTCGGTTACAATAAAATATCACATGTTAAAAGTAGCTTCAATTACTTCCGGATCTTGATCTTCATGTTTCTCTTTTTTAGATGTTCTTTCACATCTCAAAGCAATTCTGTTCCGAATTCCTATCTTGTGTGATAGTTGAGTTTTAACTTATTGGATAATGATTATTTTGTTCGATAAGCATGTTTTCTCGCAGTATTTTTAACCAACAGTAATCCGATTGATTACAAACAAATACAATCTAATTGTAAGACATGATTCAGTTAGCATACATTTGTCTTCATATCCTTGACTATGCGGTATCCTAAACCATTGTGCCGACAGAAAAATTCTAGCGTCTGTCTAAGATACTGGATGTACTTTTCCTTAAATGAAATAGGATTATTACGAAATGAATTCGTTTTGTATACTTTTGACCACTTCTCTCGTTTTCTACATAATTCTGTATCTCAATTAGTATCTCACAACACGATGGTAAAGGATTTTATTGTCAAAAAGTATTATTTTTCCATGCTACTCATATTTCAAATTGGCATGTTAATAGTTTGTATCCAGGAAACTTTAAATATCTCATATTTGAATGTACATGTCTTACGGCCGGTTTCATAATAAATTTAAAGCCGCTTAAAATCTTAAAGTGGACTTTAATTTTCAAAACCGGTTTCATAATCTCACTTTAAAGCTAAAGGATGTTTAAAGGGTCCTTTAAATTAAAGCCCCGAATTGGCCACTTTAAGAGGTTAAAGTTTACTTCATAACCTATTCTATACGCGTCAAGCGTCAAATCAACTGCATTTTAACCTAACCTGCTATTGCTTTGAAAAATAATTTAAAAAAAATGAATCCATTAGACTGAAGCAGTACAACATCTACAGATGATGAAGTTAAAATAGTTGTAAGAAGGTCAAAGGTATATAGGATGAGGGTGAATTTCCGAAAAAATATATGCGATATAGAGATGTTGGGTTCAAGTCCCCTCCGAGACCGATATATTTTCGGAAATTTAATTACGTTGGAAATTGCAAGAAAATTGTAATTTTATCAATTGTGTTGCCAAGAAGTCGTTGAAAGAAGCACGCGATAAACTGTTTTTAGTACCAACACTATGCGAATACATAACAAAAATTACTACCATTCAGTGTGACCAATACATAATCTTTATAACATGTTGTCCTAAAGTCGACTTTAGCTAACGAAGACTGCTATTAGCTTTATGAAACGCATCTACTTAAAGTCGACCTTAAAGTTCGCTTTAACTTTAACGGTTCTTTAGCTAAAGGCACTTTAGGGTGTCTATTTTGCAATTGCTGAATGTTTACATCTTAGCAAAGGCATAAGTAGTGTGACGTCAATATATTAAAAAAATATTGAAACAAACAAACATAGAACGTAACACGGAAAAGGCAAAAGCAATTCACGTATCTTCATACTTTTCATGTATTTTAGTTTTACAATAACTTTGTAATAACTGTTTCTTTCGTATACGAGGTCATTTGCAAATAAATTTTTATACGAAATATTCTTATTTTGTCAACTTACAATCTACTTCTTTTATTTTACACCAGCATAATCGATTTGTCTTCATATTCTTAATGTTTGAAATTAGTACCAAATCAAAATCATGTAATTTGGAAAATTTTAAATCTTTAAGTTATTATAGTTAATCGTAATGAAATAAATACGGAAGAAATTTAGATTAATATATAAAATTATGCATCAGATACAATATAATCAATTTATATCTATTATTCACTTGACCAACATTGCTTTATTAAGTACCAAAAATGTGCACATTTATTGTATCTGCCGGGCAACTCGATTCAGTATTTGTTCTACTATCTACACTTCATCTGTTTTCGTCTCGTTTTTCTTTTTGTTCACATTTATCATTATGAAATATTTAAAAAAACAATAGTTAACTTTTATTAATAGCATCATTTGATGGTATTGTTGAAATCTTCGTTATTGTTTTTTGTTTTTTTTTCAAATAAAAAAAGTCATAAGCCAATCTAATAAATCATTCGTTACAAGAATTATTAAAATTACAAATTGCTCCTTAGTTACTACTTGTATATAACAGCCTATTGTAGTCTTTGTAGGAATAAATTACACTCTGGCTCATAAATCAATATCCTTCAAGAAAAAGGATACCTCAGCTATACCATAAGTTATTATGTGTAGCTGAAATGTACATACGTAATTCGTTGTATTCCATTGGTTAATGTTTATTAATTTTATTTTGGTGCTCAGCTCGTAATAATACGAATAAGCGGCTTCATACGTTCGGGCGAAATTAAAATTGCGGGAGCAAATGCATCCACTCTTTATCATTTGAAATTCAGATTACTGCGAACGAGTTTAAGATCACTATAATTTAACTTTAACCCTGGATAATTCATCAACGATCGTTCGTGCAGATAAAAAGAGCAGGAAAAACTTACGAAATTGTGGTGATCGTCGCGATAGACTCTGTTAATACATTTTAATAAATTATGCGTAAACATTAAATGTTATCCTTCGGTCGAAAACTGCTTGGAGTAAAAACCAGGCGACGAAGACATTTATGTCGTGAATATTGAATATTGTATAAGACGTAAAAACTTGTCCGTTTAGTTTCGCATAGCGCTTTTTCGGCATTTGAGCGCAATCAATTTACAGTCTTGGCAATATAAAGTAAACTCTTTGTGGGAAATTTAGATATTGCACAGAATTTGCTCTGTTTTAAGACAAGAAGCGGTAGGATACACAAATATCTTTTCTAATTTATGTTTTTCAGAAATGGTATTAATTTATTGAATAATATTTTGCGTTATTTTAACCAATCCTACACCACATAAGGATTGTTCAGTAGTAATTATAATCCACTGGTGCACTAATTCTAGATTCCCTGCTGCGGAAATTCCCGTGACTATTTACGGAATCATACTTAAAGAGTGTATATTCTTTCAGTTATTATTTCAAGGGGTCAAACACGTTGAGCTAAATCGAGAGTATAAAGTAAATGTTATCGATCGACATCATTGAAGGGAACACGATCATGCAGGTAGTTATTACATTTTGGAGGATCACGGTTTGTTTAAATCAGTGGTTCTAAACATTTTCCCATCTACAACACAGCTAGTAGGAACTTTGAATGGAAATCTAACATTCTAGTAGACTTAGGTGGAATTTTCCAATTTATGATAATGGTTACAATGCAGTTAGCTACAATGAAATTGCGCTACACATATAGCGTACTTTTACAACACATCGATTAAGAGTTACTGTTTTTAAGTGTCAGTATTCGCCCAGTATTTATGGTACCAGATTCTTTAAAATCAAGGAGCCATCTGGATGCTAAAGCCATAGACTTATTCTTCTATTTATTAGCAAGCAGTCGTGGTATTCAGCGAGTAGCAACTGTGTGGTAGTTATGACAATTGCAGCTTTTTTTACCTAGTTTTGTCGCATACTGTATAGGACAAGCTTTTCGCGGATTCTTTTCCCTGTTGAAGTTTATTGCATGCACTATTTCATGATTGTCGTTTGAGAATAACTATGTAGTTATCGCTTACAGTTTTCATGCTTTTTCTTTAATTGACAATATTCGATCGCTAAAGATATTCTAACGTAGAGAAGCAATAGATTATTTTTTAAAGACCGTTCACTAATACTTAAACAATCAACATAGATATATTATATTCCATAGTCGTAGCAACGAGAACAATCATCATACAATGAAACTGCGAAGCAATAATAACTACTAAGATAATCTTTTAAAAAACTGACTGCAGCAGCACGTTTAACACAAATACCATGCGACAAGGAAACATTATTGTCCTCGAGATGGGAAAGTATATAACTGGATGACCAACCTGCTTTGTGTGGATTCTAAACGACCGCCTTTAGACTAGAAATGCAAAGTTAGGGTCAAGATTGTCATTATTGGTCGTCATCTAATCCATGAAGGACCAATCAGGGTTATTAGTCGAGATACTTTGGCAATTTACTTTTTATGAAAATAACACCGCAGGGATTATAAACTTTGCACAATACTTCCATCGATGAAGAAGTAATATCAAAGTCTGGCGGCTTAATCGCGGTTGGTATTTCATCTGTCTTTATTCAATATGACTTTTTAAGATGTCTTTTTTAAGAAAGATATTAGGAATCTTTCGTTTTCAAAAATTAATCTTGAACGACAGTAGAGCTTAAGAAAATTATTCCGAATGAAAAATGTTAACTTTCACAAGAAATATGTCTTTTTCTTAATCTGTACTTTAGATCCTCTATTACGGGAAGTAATACATTATAGTGGTCTTATTCAAATCACAAAATTCCCTACTGCTATAATGCATGTTGTTAAAATGTTGCGCTTCAAGGGATGAAATTACATAAAGTATTCTTTCACAAATCCTAAAAATATTTTTATAAATAATCTCTTGATCTGAAGGAAAAGCATTAAAAATAGAAGATACATGGCGTGGACAAACGAATAAAAGTTATCTTTTCTGAAGGGAGACATTTCATTTGTGTGAGCCGTGGAAAGTATTACCACGGTTAAAGAAAAAGAGATAAAGAGTTATCACGAGGTCAATTTCGCAATAGTTTAGTGGTGGTATAGGCTGCAATAGTATTTGAAATAAAAAAAAAAACGATTTCAAAAAAGTTAAATGAGTGATATAGAAAAGTGAAGGTTGAGAAACTCAAGAAATGATATTCAACAAGAAAACATCTTTATCCATACGTTACGTTCCATGTCGTTACAAGTCCAAGTGTTGTTGTAGATCCAATTCTATGTCGCGATTACAGTATACAATCAGTGTTGCAGAAGTAATTCAATAATTTTCCAAAACCACTCTTTACTGTTAGCAACTTATCTTTTTTTGGAGTTGTTTATATAACCCATAGACTATCTTATGCAGCTCTTAGTCCAGTTTTAAATTGGAAATGTTACATATAATTATTCTACATTACATTTAGGAAATGAATAAAATGAAGTTTGAAGTGAAAGTTTTCCGATTTCTTAATCTATGTGATAGATATATGCGACCAAGGCTGTAGGTAAAGACTAAACGGCTTCGTGTCCATATCAACTACTGCATTGGATGTCTGCTGATACTGACAATGCGAAACTCGATTCCAGTCAGGTGCGGTGAAGTTTTAAGACTTCTTTTATATATTAACGTGCGCGACCCAACAAGGCTATCGATTGCAGCAGTGAGCTTTTTTCGCAAAGAATTCGACGTAAATGCTGGTAAAGAAAGTAAGTTGGTAAAGAATTAGATTAAAAATACTCATTAAAAAAAAAAGTAGCCCCGCGTACATTGTCCTTTGTAACAAATTATTTATTAGACTCAAATAACGAAGAGTATAACAGGATTTGTATCATGTACACCATATATACGATATGATATTTACTACCTTTCTAAGTATATAAAAGCAAATAATAAAATTTATTCGATAAGTCAATCGTCAGCAAAATTCAAAGAATGAGCGAGTTTTGTTAAATAGGGTTAACCAGGTTACATTTTTTTATAAGTAATACATCTAACTTAGTATATTCCATATTCTTCTGTATTTAAGGAATGCCCAGAACGAGCAAAATTTACAGAAATTACAACAAATATTTTCAAAGTCTTTCTGTTTTCATACAAGTAGCATAGATATTGACTACTATTTGTGAGGTAAACTGACGTTGTGAAAAGTGATGGATTTGTGAGAGTTTTACAAGCTAAACATGTTAGAGAGAACAACATTTCAAGACGTCAAAGACGTTCGTTTTAGATAAATTTGAAATCGATAATATTTAAGTGGTTAGATAAAGAATAATTCTAGTGTTGCTAATAGCCAATTAGGGAAATATTGAGTTGGGTACGTTTATTTACAATTAGTTTGAATAATTTTAATACAAAAATAACTATCTAGAGTTAAAATTCATTTGTCTGTGCGTGCAAGTGTGTATAAATGTGAAAGTTACAAGTTTGCTGAATTTTCTTTTGCACTCTTCCAAATATGTAATTTCTTCTTCGCAGTATCCTTAATTTTTGTATACTTTCTATCCGATGTCATTCTATTTTTCCTCCTTATAAATGGATTCTATCCATTTTTTTGTTAAATTATTCACATTTCTATATGTGTTCTAACTTTTATGTCGTTTATTTATCACCATGCTTATGTCGGTATTGATTTTGTCGTGTTATTTTAATTTCTAAATGTGTATACAGTATTTTATATAAGCCTGCCATATTTATGCAAGTAAAATAATTCTTTGTAAATACCTGGTGGCTTTCTTTATAGCCCCCATAATTCTTTGATTGGATTTTTTATTTAATACTTTAATTAATTACGCCACTAGGTTTAATTATAACGTATTGTAAAAAATGGTTACATCAAACAAATCTTCCAAAACTTGGAAAATGAATATGAATAATGATTCTGTGATCGATATAATACAACAGAGTATAATAATCAATATTTCTCGTAATTGATATTATGTATAACAATGCTATTTCCCATTGGTTTTAACTGTATTACAAAGAAACACGCTGCATCAAATAGAATGTGACTCGTTTCAGAATAAACTAGCACGATAGTCTCTCTTCACCGATAATATTCCTCTGGATCTTCTTTTGAAACAAAATATCATTCATTCTTACTTGTATAATTTTCAGTAGTAATGAAATAAGGCTATCGCTATAAAGGGTAACGTGTCATAATCACTGGCCTCCACACGACTTTTATGGTATGTAAACTTCTCTAAATAGGAAGATGCGAGCGTAAAAGATTATTAAATATATTAACGAAAATAAATAACGAAAAACCAAGAGCACCAACAGAAAAAAGCAATAATCAATAAAATTTGGAAAAACTATGGCTAGGACTTTCGTATCTTGACATGTCACATAACCTATATCGGCTTATTAACCCTATGTGCATCTTATTACAAAATACAAACATATTCTTAAGGTATTATAATATTCTTATTAATTTATTTTAATATTTTACTTTAGAAATAATACTATTTTTCGAAATTTAAAGATTATACGTATTGGTATATTGAAAACATTTTGTCAATTATCTCGGAAACGCATTGTCCAATTGTTTTCCGTTGATTGCATTTAATTGGTATAATAAGCGTTAGTACTTTGTTAATTAACTTTGGAGCATTAATAATAACGGAAATAGTGACCAGTTAACTTGAACCTCCTTGCGTAGATATGTATGAGGTTATTTAATTAGTTAAAAATACATTTCCTCTGCTGCGAAGTACCAAGTATCTTTGCGGAATCGTCTATAAGTCGAGACATTTCTTTATAACGTACAGTAAAAAATTAAAAGAAATCTTTGTCACATCTAGAATTTAAATTAGTTAGCATTACAACATAGATAACATGTAATAAGGTGAAATCACTGTGTCAGAAATGTGATTACCATGTCGAGTTTCTCGATATTGTACACTAGGGTGACAGAATAAAATAGACACCAGGTAAAGCGGTATAAATATGTAAACAGCTAAATTCTAAGAACGAATTAAGAACTTTCTCTTGTCATTAGGTTAGGGGTAGATGTATCGGAAGAAATTCGTCATAGTTTAGTATCGTTACAACTATGCCACGCTTACAAGGTTCGAGTGATATTAGCGACTTCACCCGGGGTCGCATCATTGGCCTGAGTGAACGCGGCGCTTCGCAACGTGAAATAAGTAAATTTTTAAATATTCCGTTGTCCCCACAGTTAGCCATGTGATTACACAATTTAAACGCAAGGACAAAACAACAGTGGAGCCGAGACCAGGTCGTGCCGGACCTTCTGAAAGAAGTAAAAGGGTGCTTGTGCGCGAAGTGTTAAGAGAACCGCGAAAAAGTACAGATGAGCTTGCGGCAACTTCACAGAAAAGTCAGCGCACCGTTCTGCGGTACCTCCACAGTGTGGGGATGTATAAGAAGGTGGCAAAGAAAAAACCTCTCCTGACGGCGTTTCAAAAACGGCGCCGAATGGCTTGGGCAATCGAAATGCGAACGAAGCCCGAAGAGTTTCGGCGGTCTGTCATTTTTTCAGACGAAAGCAGATACTGCCAATTCAGTGATAGCGGCCGTACGTGGGTATGGAGACGTTCGTCACAGCAACTGGACGACAAATTTTTGCATCAGACGGTGAAATACGGCGGTGTGAACATCATGGTGTGGGGCGCGATATGGTATGGTGGAAGATCGCAATTAGTAATCTGCGACGGAAATATAAATGCGGCGAAATATATCCAAATATTAACAGAAGGACTACTACCGATACTCGACAATGCCATTTTATCTAAAGAAGACGCCGCTTTTATGAAGGATGGAGCACCCTGCCACAAAGCAAGAACAACAACCACATGGAAAGAGGAACAGGGGATTCGAATTTTACCATGGCCAGGCCAATCACCAGACATGAATCCGATAGAGAATGTTTGGCACATAATCCAGACAAATATCGCGAAACGACCCCGAAAACCCAGCAATAAGGAAGAACTCGTAGCAGCTGTTGCAGAAGAGTGGTTAAATATTCTAGAAGACACCATTAATCATTTAATAGATTCTATGCCACGACGACTCGCAGCACTTCACGCAAGTAAAGGTGGATCGACAAAATATTAGTCTAATTTTAAAATATTTTGTATATAAAACGAGAATAGAATCTTTTTTTTGACTAGTAGGTGTCTATTTTATTCTGTCACCCTAGTGTATATATCGGATAGAATTTGGCACTGATAATTGTTTGCTCGTCAGTACTGTTCTTCATGCTTCTTCGGCGGAGAATAAACATATAGAGGTTGTACATCCATACTAGAAACCGAGTATAAGAATATTTTAATTATATTTGCTTCTATATGTGCAGTCTTTGAAAATTACTTACAAGTTTATCTGCTAAAAATGAATGTAGAGCTCTGAAAAGAGCTAGTGCTATATGTAATAGAAAAAGGTAAAATAATGGAGAAATAGAGTTAGAAGTCACAGTAAGAAAATTCGTCTCGAAGTTATAGTATTATTAAAATGTTGGTTATGCAACTATACCGTAGCCAAATACTGTAGAAGATATGTGGAAAGATAGCCGTTATCCTGTGGTAATATCTAAAAATTTGTTAAGAATGTGCCTTGTTTAACTTGTTCTGTCACACCTATGCTATTAGCAAGAGAGTGTTTGAAGTCTCTGATTTTTCGTTAAATTTATGCACAATTTAATATCTAATTAAAATGTATTTCTTTTTATTTATTTATCTTGTGTGCGCTCTGGTGGCGTCCCGGAGTGCCATAGAGGGTAAATAGTGTAGCAGTAGGTCCGTCGCGGATTAATGAAGTTTGAGAACCTTTGTTGTAACTGCTAAATAATATGGATTTTATAGTCTTGCTTTGAGTAAGCAAATCCGTAGATGACTTTAAGCAAATAACGAATGTTTCTTTTCAACTATATGCAATTAAATTCGCGGACTATATTCGGCCTAATGATGACTATATTATCCATTCACTGGATTTGGAAGCGATTTTGGTAAAAATATTATGCCTAACTTAAGATTTGATAAAATAGCTAATTAAAATTAAAACAGAAAAGAGATCTAGTCCTGAGTCTATTTCTATCAGCGAAATCTAAATATTCCTTTCCTCAAACAAGCTCTTCCTTGTACAACTGATAAGGAAACTTCTCATTGTAAATATATACTAAAATAATAAATGTTTTTTAGAATTACTCCGAGCTAGGAAGTTTTATAAATTAGTTATTTTAATTTTATCACTAAACGTGCTTTTGAGTCAGATTGATAGTATTATTTCTTAATCATATTGCACTCTCTTTGGAATTTCTAAGATCTTCCACAGGTTTAGAAATTGAAATAAGTAATTCCTTTTTGCAAGTATGTTACTTTTTATCATAATTATTCGTCACTGAGAAATCATTTACAGAAGCATGAGCATTTTGCTCAACTTAATTCTTTTGATCTGATAGCTATTAGTCTTCATATTATCTGTAGATATACATACATACACCTAAGTAGACATAGACCAAGAAAATTCCATTTGAAACCAATTGTAGCGCTGTGATAGTTCAAGTTAGTACATCGACCTTCACCATTATCGAAATAAAATTATACCGACCATCGCTTTATGCCACGCGGTTATTATTTCACTTTATGTTTATTTTATTCGCGGCTGTACGGGAGAAAGGAATTTAATAAAGTCATTACACATTTATACATACATATAGAAATCAAGAAAATGATATTTTAATCGATTGATTGATCATAAATATCGAAGTGAATGTTTTGCGTATAGTTAATAATATATGTATATGATTGATAGCCGAATCGCTTCCGCAAACAAGTCCAATAGTAGGAAATTACAAAAACTAGAAATGTATATTACGAGAAAGTACTTTCCTTAAGCGATACAAATGTTTATGTTATCATATTATCAAGAACTAAGAGTAATATCAAAGATCTGAACAAATACACCAACTTCTAAAAAAACAACTGCAAGTACAATTATTCCTTGTACCTATCGCGCACGTAGATAAACAGGATGTAGGCGTTCCAAATTTTTAGTCTATACCTAATCTAAATTTGTCAGTTAATAAGCGTAATGCAAACACAAATTTGTCGTTTTAAGCGAGTTTTAGTGATATTTGCGAGATACCCTTACTTACCACTAACGTTGCAGAAGTGAGTGCTTTCCAGTGGTGTACGGCTCTGTTACTATCAATATTAAATATTAATTATAATGATTATTGATATTAAATATAATTACTTATGATTTTAGTTTAATTGTGTTGTGTTGTTAGGATTGAGAAATAAGAATTTAAATTTAAACCCTATCTTAAATTAAAAATAACAAAAATGTTAAATGGAGTGGAATTTGGCGACAAGTACATAGACGGCGAATGAAGGAAGAATTCGTAAGCGCCATACAAAGTGTTTATCTTATTATTTTGTCTCCTTGCAATTCAAACTTATCGTATACTTATATAATTTGTAATATTTGTGCGGGTATTTGTACAGATCTATAACGTTCATATGTATATTGTAAACGACAGAATTCTTTTCCATTCCACAGTGACCTTTGTGCTTTGACCTAAGATATGAGAGGGCCCTGGTATGCATGATGCGACGGCACCCCTTCTTTTTCATTCTTCCCAGACTGACATATATGTACAATAATTAATTATACGTTACTAGCGTAGCTGATCCATCTTACTCTTATTATGTCTTTTGCTCTTTCTAGTGAGTCGAACTCTTTATGGTAACATTAACCTCAACTTTAATACATTTTATTATGAACACGGTATTTAGAAGCGAACATAAAAATTAAGTTATCGTATCTAGATTGTTATAACAGTAATTTGACGCTAAATCTAAAATAAACACGTTTCAAATATCAAGCTTTGTTCGTCAATATGTATGGATTGATAAAGTAAGTACCGACATTCTCATTTTTATCTACGTAAATAGTTATTTGTTCATTCATACTTTATATTAGTGCAATGTAATTTATGTGCACTTATAAAATTTATAATATAATTAGGAAGTAATATTTATCAGTAACTTGCCCCACATTAATAGTTGTAAATTATTATTTCACTATAAATCATTATGTTAATGTAAAGTTTTATAAGCAAATTTCTAAAATACTAGTTAAAAACTAGAAGTATGAATGTAACAGAAAAGATAAGCATTTTGAAAAACTAATTTATAAATTACCAAAATTAAGGGATCTTGTCATAACAGTTTCATACTGTATTTTATGTATTGGCGTCAACAATAGTTTTATCATGGGACCACATTGTGACGGAATAATAAAAGATCTCAGTTATAATGCGTAAATAGACAAAATTAGATTGGATTTGCAAGGCTTTCTAGTCTTAGTGTATTGCAGATCGCAATTTGGAAATAAGCAATGTAAAAGTGCGACGATATTTGTCTAAATTCGACATTGTAGCCTAGCTACAGATAAGCTTGAAGCAAGTACTTTGAAGCTTAGACTTGCCAGGGGAGGAATCCCAGATTTATAGATTAATTAGGGTACTCCATATCTTCTGGTACTTTAACTAATTCACGTACCATAAATTAGTTATGTATTTTCAAGAATTTGGTATGTAGCTTTACTTGCATTATTCTATATTGCCATATTAAAAAATAAGAAATGAGTTGCTTCAGTGTTCAAAATGGCTCGGTGGTCCAGTGATGCAAGATTTGAAAATTGCAACTCAGTACGTTCGAGACCTGCACCCGTCAAGTATAGTGGTAGTACATTTTCGAGGGAGTCCGCTATGCTTCTGACTATGTCGTTGGAAAAATAAAGGTTCTTCTTAACACGTTACGGCGTGAGAGTAAAGTACAGCGGCATGGAACACTTTGTACACACTATACATACACCTTAAAGCTTCTGCGTTCACAACAAGCTAAATAACTTATCCCGTTGGAGCGCTCACCACACCAAAAAAATTACTGGCTGTTCTTACCACTTGGTGGTAGTGATTGGATTAACTAGTATCCGCTACAATTCTTGTTTTGATTTTTTATAATTTCTCTTGTACGGTCGCAACGCTCTTTGTAATAAACGAGCACGTAGCATGTACCTTCTGATCTCAACGTTGCTCTAAACTATATGTGGGCAACAACTGGCCCGCGGGCCGGATCCGGCCCGCTGTAAGATTTGATCCGGCCCCTGAGACATTTTGAAAAACCCAATTGAAAAAAGTTCACGATTTAATTATAATGCTGTACCTATTTTTTTCATTTCATTTTCTTATTTTAATAAATTGCATTATAATAACATTGTCGTATTATTTCATGTCTGATATCTATCACTAAAAATTATGAACACTACTTTTAAACGCGGTTCGCGAACGTATTTGCACACTAAAGTTTGGCCGACATGTCAAAAGTTGCCCATACTTGCTCTAAACGTTAAATGAATCTCACACATATTCTATGAAGGATCTTATCTTTTGTCGTTAATACATTGGTTCCAATTTATAATCGCTTACATAACATATTATATTCTATAAGTAGTAGGGAGTCTATAAGTTTTAATAAAATATACAGATAATTTGTGTCAAAGAAAAAGCACAATTATGAGGAGCTTTTTAGGATTTCGTGATTGTACACTACCGCCCATACGTTTGATCACCTATAGAGAAATAAAATATAATCAAGGAGGAATAACACGGCAGCATGACTACTTCACCAAAGTTTAATGTAACAACTGATTTTATAATGTCTTTAAGTATCGTGGTCTTTTAGGTAACAAATTAATTCAATCGTATTTTAATCGTTATCGTTTGCAGTTGTGTTGATTTTGTTGGCATTGAAAAATATGCTGCAATAATTACTCTTCGTAATGAAGGCGCAAGTGAAAGTTATAAAAAAGTAAATATTCCAACAACTGTTCTTTCGACAATTGAAAGATATCGGGAAACAGGAAAAAGTTTTGATCGCCCACGCTCGCGGAGGTCTGGTAATAACATTGTCGAAGATTAACCAAACGAAACCGGTCTTTTATAGCACTAAAAATCTGTGCGGATATTGAATCTTAGATTTCTGGAAATGATTTTAAACTTACGAGCGGTAGTGTTATATGTATATTTGAATTATATGCTACGTACGTACAATTACTAAACGAAAAATCTTTGTTAATACTAGTAAATTAAAACTCTCGATCTATGAAGAGGAAAGGATAAAAGCTCCAATTCCAAAAAGTTGGCCTGTCGTGTTATATAATATTTTGAAGCAAAAGGTATTGTTACCAATACTAACATACAGAGAAATATACTACATACGAAACCCTGCAACGTTCTTGTATTTGCCAGTGCTAATTAGAGTTTGGTAATCAAAGGCGAAACAATTATTTAAATGCAAGATTAACGTCTTAATTGAAGAAGTTTGGGATAATGGTAGAAGTTGATTTAAATTTTGTTCTGGAGGCTTCGATAGTAACGTAGAAGTTAAAGATATTTGTAAAAATATATGGCAACTTTGTAGAATCTCAATTAGTAAAAAAGTGGATTCGCATTTTCCTGAAGTACCCATTTATTGGAAATCTTTTAAGACATATTTCTGTCTTAGGTAATTAAGGTCTTTATATTTTTGGTATACCTTATATACTGTATATATATATATTTGCTCAAATAAAAAGTTTTTGTTGCCATACCTTTTAATTTTGAAATGTTGTAAGATGTGCCGTAAATGTTTTTTAAAACCACAATTTCAACATTTCTCTTGTGTGGACAAAATGCGGGCAGCTATCGATGTCTCTATGCTCACTTACGAGAGCTTTCACTATAATCGCAAGTATTTATAATTTAGTGAAAAATAAATGTATGTATTATTGAAACTCTTGTTTATGGGATTCTATTAGGTGCTCGTTAAACGGTTTTTAAAAGGGGAAACTGCCTTTTCAGTCACCATCCTTTTTTACATACAATTTGGGCAACTAACTGCGGCACATGCATATTTTCTTGCAATTCGGTGGACATGTTTCTAAGAGGATTAACGAAAGAGTGTCCTATATCCAAACAAACGACATTTTGTTTAGTAACTTTTATATAAGTATAAGGTTTCTAAAAGAAATTGTATTTTGAATAATAACTACACATACTTAATGTCAAGTTTAAATTTAAATGCTTTGTATCTGGTTTTTGAGCTAGTTGAATTTTCCTCTTATTTTGAGGGATGCGCAATATATCTGATGTTAACCGTTAATTTTGTATTTTGCAGTTTAAGGCACATTCATTTATAATGTTTATCTTCTAAGTTACAAATAGAAAAAGATATTATGTATTACGCGACAGGGCTGCCGATCGTTCGTTACTTGAGGTATAATGTAACTTGTCCGTTGTTAGAAACTAGTTGCTTTTATGTACACAGGTTTGCCAAAATCTATAAATTTCGAAAATTCTTTTGACTGAACAGCTATCACCAATATAAATAGACATGACCAGGCGAAGGCTTCTCGCGTGTGTGCAATAACCAATACCTGTGCTTACCTAATAATGCACTATTGTATATAGTATTATAATAATCCTAGAGATTCAAAATCTCCTTAAAGATTGAATACAATGAACGAAACAGATTTCAAGTATTGAATGATATTACTAAAATAAACTAAAATTTAAGGTAAAATTGGTGTTTGTTCAATGACAAAGATATATAAAATATATGTACATGCCTTTGACACTAATAGTATATAACAGGTTTTCACATTTTTTTTTAATCAAAAACCAGTGGCTGTAATAACACATGGCGAGTATGCTAACACAAATTTAAAACGTTAATAATTCATTGAAGAAAACGTGTGAGTTTTATGTAGTAGTGGAATGTGGGATGGAATTAGTGGAAATATAAACTATTTTTACGGAAGTCTCGACGATGATATGTTAACATACTTCAAAGCATATCACGTCAATACTGGTCTGTTACGTTAAATAAAGGATTAATTTGTTAACATATGCTACTTTTCTTTTTTAGTTACATTTCATTGACATGCAAAGTAAACATACTTAGCGTTTAAGAGCAAATTCTCTTATATACAAGTAAAATCTTATTATATTGCTGACACATTGTTGATAAATTCTAAGCAATACGTACGCTACTATAAAACCTGTCTATTTTACCTAATACGGACAACTTTGCTCACTGCTTGCTAATCAGAAACACTAATATTTTTCAAATTGACACTATTATAGATCGCAGGATGTAACGAATAAACTGTAAATTCACCGGGTTATCGTCTACTATCACACTAAGAATGCTGATATATGGTTGCTGAGAGCACACAGGTAGGGTACTTGCCCATGATATTTTATATATTTTTTTTAACTCTTGAGATAAATATTGGTACTCAGTGGTTTGTGCAAAGCTTACTTGGATGACATTATGTCTGTGTGATGATTGATAGACGCTATAGATATCGCGCTAATGGTACGTGAAATTCATAGGAATTGAGAGGAGGATCACTCATATTATTCCTACTATATTTACGATTGTAAGGAACGATGTGCTGGGAAATATTAAACGATCTCTGCCTGAAACATCAGAATCCTGGTGGTAAAATTATGTATAATGCCGGTAGGGTGGTATTTTTAAGCACAGATCACATCCGAGTAGCTACATTCATTACCGTCCATATATATGGAAACGACTATAAAATTGATGTTTTCTTTGATTCGAATTGAAGTATACAGTTGGTTTGTAGTAATCTTTATTAATAGATATTTGACATCGCGAAAAGAATGTTAACAATGAAACGGAAAATATTACAAAATTTTAATCGAAGGTGATTTTTTTGGTATATATTCTTGACATTCTTCTAATCAGAGATTCCAGATAATCGCCTGTAATATCAATCCATGTTACCTGGAGTTTCTGACAAAGATCTTGTGGGCTGTTAACTCCTTTTTTTGAATTCCTTGGTTGAATTCATCCACGCTAGTTCTATTGGCGGCACATCTGAAGATTGGGGTGGCCAACTCATCTATATCAACTTGCCTTCTTTCTCAAGTGACATCAAATAAGTTGTACATAAACGAGATGAATGTTTTGGACTCCTAATGTTGGCAACATTAAACATGGCACAGGCTTCTCCTGTAAAATTCTCAGATGTCCCTCTTTACACGGGCTGCCATCTATTTCTATCAAATCGTCTAAAGCTGTACCACAAAAGCAATCCCAAACCATATACTACTTCCATCACATTTGCCTAATTCTTGTGTTGAATGGGCCACTTCAGTCTCTTTTTCTTATTTTGTCGTTGCAAGAAGTCTCTGCTTAACTGTTCTGTGAGATATTGATATTCTTCTTGAAATATTGCTCTCTTTCGCCTTGGCCGTTTTCTATTACGAAGCGAACTTCCTGTATTCTCTTAAGTCGCAAATCTGTTTTTTCATACCTTTAGTTTTTTAGCGATTTGTACTATTGAATACTTTTCACTAAGTGCTGATATAATGGCTGTACGTTTTTCAATTAATATTTCTTGTCGTTTCGGTATTTTAAAGTGTAATCTTATACGCACGATAACAACTTTTAAATCAAAGCTCTATTCAAAATGCTTGCATACATTTTCGGATATTTTGATAATTTATTTCTTGGAACCGTTTCGTCTTACATTACAAACTATTCTTTCCTAGAATTTATCTAATTACAGTAGGGATAAGTATAGTTCCAGCTACCGTGAAATGTAAAATAAGGCAGGTGCGCTTGAAATCTGCCAAAATTCTAGTAAAGAATAGTTTGTAATGTAAGACGAAACGGTTCCAAGAAATAAATTATAGAAAAAAGTTGTTATCGTGCGTATGTATATATATATATATATATATATATGTACATATATGTACAGTGATTTGGTTATTGCTTCTATTTTATCTGATTACACTTTATCTCCGTTTGTGTATAGCGGTGCGCCAATTGTCCACCAAAGTTGACCATTGAGAGTATAAAAGGAAAAGATTTTAGATGGATGTAATACCTCCTGTTTCAATATGACCATCGAATTTATATAGTAGTACTACCTTTAAATTTCTTTAAATGTATGACAGTACTATTTTCGGAAATATACATTTTCATAAATCTATTGATCATTCTGCCCCATTTTATAAAATCTTTTAACAGGACGACGGAGACATATTCGACCACTTGTATGTTTTAGAAATATCATATTAAGTGATGCTAGCTGCAGTTCACACCCACAAATTGTTTTTTCTAAGAAAGAATTTTTGGATATCACTTACTTTCTTGCGGCAATTGATAACAATATTACTTATCACAAGAATTTGCTGTTGCTGGCCATTAATTTGAAAGCATTAGGAAATTATTATAATTCTGTACACTAAACAAGTAGAATACAATTTTTCTGTAACAACTATTAAAATAAATAATACATATAGATAGTTTGCTGTTTGATATTATCTTTTTTTGATTTAATAACAAGAGATATTTTCCACGCATGTTCTCTAGACTTCTATATTATTAATTTTACGTCGCTTTTACTTTTTGACACTTTTTGTAATACTAAATTTTTACATTCACTTCTTAAAGAGCTTTTTATTTGATTTGTCTTCGTGATAATGTTAAATAATTTTTATAGCAAACAAGCCACTGTAACATTCGTGCCACGAACGTAAATTATATCTAGCAAACCTGCCTTAAAAGAAGTCATTTCTTGATTCAAAATGCAGCCACCATGAATTAATATGACATACACTACAACACAGCAAAAATGTATAAAAACTCAGCAAAAATGTTAATAATATTTGTTCTTTATGTACAGATACACGTACATGAATAAAAATATATTAAATAAATGTGAAAATTAAAACGTTTAATTTAAATTTTGCGTTCATCTATGTGACTTCCTCTTGATTTAATAATTGCAGCACACTATCGCAATAAGTTTTGCCAGAGTTTCTTGTGTTATTGAGGTCCAATTCGATTGCAATTTGTTCCACACGTCAGTAGCTGATGTCGGAGCCGATTCCCGTACTTCCTGATCTAGTTATTCCCATAGTAACTCGATTGGATTCAAGTCGGGGCTCTGGGAGGCCATTCCATAATTTTGAAAGTTCCTTCCTCTTCTAAATGGCGTAAATAGTCTTTGCATAAGTTAGAGGAATGTTTTGGGTCATTATCTTGCTGGAAGATAAAATTTTGACCCAAAACCCGAATTCCGGAAGGTATTGCGTGGTTCCCCAAAATTTCGCGGTAGCCTTCTTTTTTTAACAAACCGTCAATTTTCACAATTCCTCCTACACTAGTGCCAGCAAAACAATCCCAAATGATGATAGAACCTCCACCATGCTTCACGGTAGCAGCAATACACTCTTCTCTTGCACGTTCACCCACAGATCTTCTTACGAAGATGCGTCTTCAGGTTCCGAACAGGTCAAATTTGGACTCATCCGTCCATAAGACGTTGTTCCACTCTTCTATGGTCCAGTGTTCATGTTCACGAGCCCATTTAAGTCGCTTGTGCTTGTTTTGTTTGCGTAGTAATGGCTTTTTCATCGCAATACGTCCATGGAGCCCGGCTTTCTGTAGGCGACGTTTGACTGTAGAAACACTGACTAGTTTTTGGCGACCAACATTTAATTCTGCGGTGATTTTCGGGGCTGTTTTGCGTCTATTTAACTTACTGGTAACCACTATTCTGCGATCATCTGCGGATGTTGTCGCTTTTGGCCTTCCACTCCGTCTTTTATTAAGAAAACTGCCAGTTCCCCGATATTTTTTATGTTATAGTCAACCGTAGCGTGGTGTATTTTCATTTTTTTGGCAATTTGTGGATTACTTATGCCACTTATGGTAAGCTATTATAAGCGCACGTGTTTCCGTACAAATTTCTCTTCGCGGAGGCATCTTAAAAATTGTCACACGATATTTCGCTCACGACGAGAAAAAGAGTAAATACCACACAGCAACAGACCATAGGTTACAGATTTCACTATAATCTTCTAGGAAGGTAATTTAAACATTATTACCTACAATCTAACAGATGACTAAATTTACCCAGTAAATTCAGAGGAATTGTTATTGTAATTGCACCGCAATAAACAGTTTATGGTAATCCGACCAAGTGCAGGTAAATGATAGTAAACCTTATGCGATATAATGGGTGTTTATCTTACTGAACTACATTTTAAATACTTATTTCATTTTATTATGTTTTTTTGGTAAACATAATACTATATGAATAATCCATGAAAACAGGGGTGCCCAAATACTTTTGAGCGGTAGTGTATATGTGCTCAAATAAATTTTACCTCAAAGTAGCCTTTAAAATTATAATTATGTCTTAATTTGTTACTGAAACTCTTAATATGAATTTTGTTTAGTATAGCTTTTTGAATGACATGACAAATGTTATTTAAATAGTGTCAAAATCATAAAACGAAAATTTTTAACTGAATAGAATATGTTTATTTGCAACAAACAAGTAAGATTTTATAAAAAAAATTTGAAAGTGGGCTCCATCTTGTTCGAGACATTTCTCACATCTTCTAATAGAGGAAAGAACGTTTTGTAGGATTACATTGTATGCATTTGAAGGAATATTTTGTCCAACTGACAACTAATGCAACTGAAAATGGTACAAGTTACGACAAAAGTTTTTATTGGAATGGACTACTGGAGGTAAAATTTATTTGAACACTTTATATAAAAAATATTCAACCGCTCGAAAGTGTCACGGCATCCTTGCTAAACCTTTCATACACTAGTACGGGATGATCAATGCATTTAGGAAAATGTTGTGTATTTCAGAAAATACTCGCTTTAAACGTATGATAGAAAACTCTGAAGGAAGCATTACTATGTTTACAATGTTCAACAAGAAATACTAAACTTGGGAATTTTTGTTTTAATTTTAAAATCTCTCTTAAAATGCGTTTTTTTTTTAACTTTACAGGTTCGCTAAAATATAAAAATGGTTTTACGATAGAAAAATTACTTTTGTTGATTACTTACTTGATTTGAAAGACGGCAGTTATCCGGATATTAATACTTAACTATGTTCAAATTGTATTGATAGTTACGTTGCATGGTAAACGTTGTACGAGTATACACATTAGACGTGCGCAGTTGATGCAACTGCATCCCACTAAGGTCAACGTTCTTTCCAGTATAAATAAATTTAGTATCACTGTTCTTCCATTTATACAAGAAACGTTGCTTAATAACCTGTATTCGAATGCTTCACTGTGGTGTAAGCGAATGTATTTGATGAAGGAGGGTATTATTCAAAATTACGCGTTTGTCAGCGTTGCAATTTATATAAAGTATGCATCTAGATTATTTAAAAAAGTCGGATGCATTGTGTCACTTATTAATAAATATTAACAAGTACCTTTCTTTTATAGTACAAGATTATTTTAACATTTTGAGAACAGATTTATATTTTGCAAGGTGAGCTGTATTATTTCAGATAAAATTATGACCGGTATTGAACTGTTCTATTGTAGTTTCTAGAAGTAAATGATCTGTATAACCGTTCTTTCGTAAATTATTGTTGTTGTAGTGTTGGTTATTTTCTCATAATAATTGTCAGTTCTACCGATGAGTGGTGTTGCTACACCATGAATGTATGTACCTACGTACTGTTTAATATGCAAGAGGTATTCCAGCTTAGTATTGCATATTAATCGTTATTCGTTATATGACTGCGTTCACTTTACGTATAGAATAATTTGGATTATGGAATGCTTCTCGATATTTATTATGCCATGCCTAAGGATAAGACAACCTAAATTATTTGAATTACTAGGTTTAGAAATGGACAATGGAATGCGATGGAAGTAAGAGGATGCGATGTAAATTTTTAAATGCTTTTAAACTGTAATGTGTAGGTGGTAGAATAGCCGTAATTCTAGTTAATCTGTAATAGTAAAAGTCTGAAACCTTGTTTAGATTGCATGCGTATGTATGAATTTTGATAAATAACAAATTAAAATTAAAGTTGCAATGGTTGAACTTTTCTCTATAGCGATTTAGAAAATGTTAATCTCTTCTTCGGTATTGTCTGAGACAATCTTCTGTTTAACATTGTGTTTGGTTTTGTCAAAAGAAATGCTCAATAATTTCCTTCACACGTAATTCTACAGAACGTGATGTTATAAAGTCATCTTTAAACCAGATAATAAGGAAACTTCTATCTACTCAGACGTTTTTCTGGTTCTTGTAATCAGATCTTATGTCAGATACTCTGTAATGTTTCTGACTCCGTAACTTTCTTTATAATCACCACTACTAAGCGAATGTTGCACCTAGGAGATTAGCTGTTATGCCTAGGAGTAACTGATGGTGATGAATTTATATATTTCATTGTAACTATAAATTTAATCTCGCGTGTACCAACAATATTCAGTCAGTGTTTCTCGAAGTGTTGCTTATATACTTCAATCAATATTTCAGCGAAAAACCACGTGTCATCGCTAAGTCAATTGAAATTTGCGATAAACGGGTAATGAAAAGAATCTTTTTTGTAGAATTCAGTTTCTGTGGCGCAAGCTAGTTGCAGGTGAAGTATTTGTTAATTTGCTCATACGAGTTCTGCAGCACTGCCTAATTTTACTTTCTTCACTACTTGCGTAATTTACGGTCTTTTCACACACGCAATTTAGATAATAATCCGTGTCTTCAAATTCTAATAATAAATTGGTTTATCCAGCAAATCACACAACTCGAACACTATGGCATTCGTACACTGAAACACTTCACTCGCCTTCAGATGGTAACTTAGCTGTCGAAACGTGCGTCCAGTTTTTGGTGAAGTCTTGTGATTAGGGAGATAGTGGAGCATTTCAGTGGGTAATCCGACCATCAGATAACTTGTATAACTAGGAATTGTGTTTTTATGTCTAAACCAGTTTTCTACTCAAAATAGAATCCACGAGAACTTCAGTCTCAGGCGAGGTTTGAATTTAATATTTGATGCGGCATTTTGGCCTTTAGATTCCATATTTTTTTAGTGATTTTCTGAATACTGAAATGTATTTGAATTTATTCCGAATACATATAGAAGAAGAAGCCTTCGTGAATCAGTTCTTGCAATATTTCATTGTTCGCTGTAGTTTAGTTTTACTTTACTTAATTTTATTGTTTTTTTTTGCTTTTCATCGTTTTTTTTTAAGTAGGTACTCTATATGCTATACCATTATGAAAAGGAAGAACTTCAAAGTATATTTATAAGATAAATGAAGTAGGATATCGAAGCTAAAATAATGTAAGAAATTTTTTCTTGTACAATTACTAATTTAGTCACTTTAAAAATACCTAATAATTTTTCGATTGTACCAACATCATTTATGACAATCAAGATTTCTTTGCAGAAAATGTTGATGAATGGTGAATGATATCCTCAAGAGGATTGGCTTTAACATGTAAAAATTGTCAAAAGCGCTTTATCTGCACAACAGACATATCCTTCATTTATCAAATATCATTATAATTTCAATTTGTCATCTCATTTTTAACCAAGAAACATGTGAGTGCATCTAATATGACTAACAGGAATCTATTCTGTGCTTAACGACGTACAGAACGTTAAATTTCTCAGTTGTAATTAGTACTCAAGAATGTTCAATGCTTTCTTTTTTTGCTGAATTTCCAGGCATAGCACGCATAGATATGGGTCACTTTTTTTTAGTTGTATTTGTTGTAGTACTAATTTAATTTGAAACCGTACACTGTAACGATTACTGACGACAGTTTTAAATGATGGTTTTAATTACTAAAAGGAAAAATACATCATTATAATTGAAAAAGGTCGTTTGCTAGAGTTGAATAATTATGAGACACAATTTACGTACTCCAGTTTGTCTACAACGAAATTCTTGTTACTACGAGAATATAAATATATAAGTTAATGGCATCGCTATGTGAGATTTTATCGGCAAGAATGGCATCAATGGCAGCTGTGTATTCTACATTTCAATTAGTGTATGCCAATTTACCATACAACTAGCACTTGATTAATAAAGTGCCATTTCTTTCCACTCCTTTCATACTACCAGTTTACCATCAAAGAAAAAATACCAGAGTTCAATTATATCTCATGATGATTCTGTTGAATTGGTTAGCTGCTTTCCACTAACTAGATTGGAACTTATTCAAAACTATAGTTTTAAGAATGTAGTGAATATAATTTCGCTAATATCAGAAATATTTAGATGATTTTCTGAAAGTAGTTGAAATAAGAAGCTGGGATGACCTGACATTTTTAAAATATTTACACACTGTAACTATATGCATACATGACAATTATGTAAATTTACCTTAACTAATTTGAAGTGAAGTATGAAAATGTGTGTCGTAAAAATCCAGTAGCAACTTACCAGAAGACAACAGTGTACAATAGATTGGCGGAATATTGTTTTTACAAATAAAAAACAATTTTGTTTAAATTATAGACTTCCAAATCGCAGCCTCCGGTAGGGGTTTTATTTCATCCGCGCAAAGATTGCACTCAAATGCATTAATTATCAAATTTTATTAAGAAATTTTCAGAAAGAACTAGAAGCGATACGCTACTGATCCCGAAGACCTGGATTTGAACGCTCTCGCTGTTGATTTTTAGAATTGAGGTTTTCTGTAGGTTTTCTTACTCTAACAGGGGTATGCTGGAAAGGAATATCTTAATACTGTGATAATAACTCGTAACCAGACGATGCCCCTTGTAATTGACGAAAACTGTTGAAAAATATGGGGGTATAAATTATTATTATTATATCAACAATTTAAATTAATTGATTTTCTTTTACTCATTAAAGCAATTCGAGTAAAGTTGATAGTTCTGGAGGACCAGGTGACCAATTTATCAATTTGCCAGGTTATGCAAAATTTATGAGATTTTACAAAGAAACAACTCCATTATAATTGAGATATCAGATTCAATCAGGTTCTACATATCGTTATAAGAATAAGTTTTCATCAATTTATTTCGTTATAATTTTACCAGTAATTACGCCCTTTTTCTACTGCTAGTACTGAAATTTTGCTTCTTTTTTTTGTTCATATGATCACTTATTTTATAATAGCTACCTCATGTATATATATATATATAGTGAAATCTCCCTTGAACGGACACCAACGGGACCAACTGAAGATGTCCGTTCAGGAGGGGTGTCCGCATAAAAGAAATATGTAGTAGATACAACAAAAATCGTGTTTTAACGAAAAATGAATATATTAAAGAAACTGGGACATTTAAATCGTATATGTATATAAATGTTTTTAAAATAAATAAGAAACTTTAAACTTAAGAAAAAAAAGTTTATTTCCTTTAGATATATACATACATACAAAGTATAATATATGTACATAGATACATAGATGTAGTATGTAATACAAAAGAATGGAATGAATAGTCACTTTAAGGACGCAAAAATTCATATATTCTTGTTTGTCTTCTCTTTTTCTTTAAAATTGCGTCTTGAAATCGTGCTTCTAATTTAGAAAGAAGCTCCAAAGACTCTGTATCTCCGTGATTTTCGACAAAACTTTTGAGCTACTTGGTCAGGGTAATAGCTTTACCATAATTTGGGATAGTTTCTGTTGGCACTGGAACCTCATCGATATCGGAATCTTCCGAAAGTTCTTCTATTTCAACTGGATTTGCAATTTCATGTTCCGAATCTGGATCTTCAACATACAAATCTTCATCTACGTTCAAAAAATCATTAACGTTTTCATTATCCATTAATTTCAATAAATTCTTATTTTGGAGGATATCAGAAAGTACACTAAGAGGCAAATCATCTTCTAGGTCGGATGTATCAGCCTCAGTTAACTGGTCTTCACTTTGCATATTTACATGATTAAATCCTGTTTTGCGGAAGCAATTTTGAACTGTCTCTTTGGTTACTTGGTCCCATGCGGTTTTTGCCAAATAAACTGCATGGCGATGTAATTTTCTTTATTAACTCAAAAGCTGTACCAGCAGTTTCAATGTTTACTAGCAGATGTTTGAGTATTAGACTTCGGTAAGAAGTTTTAAAATTCTTTATAATCCCCTAGTCAAGTGGTTGACAAGCTGATGTACAATTAATGAGAGAGGGATGAGATCCCGCATTGTCTAAAAATAACAAAATGGTTCTTTTTTCTTTAGCCATTTTCCAATCTAGGTCTTGCAACCACTCTGTCATAATTTGTCCTATCATCCAAGCTTTCTTATTGTATTTCCAAATTACAGGCAGGTTATTTATATTAATGTTTTTAAAAGCTCTGGGTTTAGCTGCCTTGCCAATGACTAGGAGTTTTTCACTCGCCATATTTGCACAATGCAAAATTGTAAACCTCTCTTTGAGATACTTACCCCCACACATTTTTCCTTCTTTAATGTGAGCGTTTTGTCGGGTAGAGCCCTAAAATACAGGCCTGTCTCATCGGCATTATAGATGCCTCTCGGTGAATATCCCTTAATTAAAGAAGGACATTTTTTAAAAACGATGAAACATCTTCAGCATTAACATTTTCTCGCGTGCGCGTCCATTCAAGAGAATGTCCGTCCAAGAAAGAGTTATTACAATGGAAATTATATGAGAGTTGGTCGGGACCATGAGAAACTGTCCGCTTAAGGGAGGTGTCCGTGTAAGAGGGGTGTCCGCGAAGGGGAACTTCACTGTGTATATATATATATATATATATATATGTTACTTCAGGAATAAATATGTTACTATTTTTCTTTTGAGTATAAACAAGCGTGTTAGTTAAGTTGATTGCTATTACTGCTAAAACTTTTAATTCTTACATATGTGATAGCATAATCAATACTTGGCGGGTCTATGAAAGATCTATCGTATACGTTTAATAATTCATCTAAAGTTATGGCTTCTGTTGGTGCGGAAAGAATGGTCGGAATGTTAAACATTCACGTCCAACATTCCTAAGTGAAAAGTCAAGTGCGTCTGCTGAGGTATTGTTTACGCTACTGATTTTTGTTTATCATAAATTAAGCGCATCAACATTTACGTGCGTACATAAGTGCGCAGTTAACACACTGTTCTTGAACGTACAAGTAAACAGACTTCATATCTATAATACAGATATGTCTGTATGTATATCCGTTAGTCTATAATAGATATTTATAAATTCGTACAAATACGGTTCCGATCGCTATACAAATATGTTTTACAATTGACATCACATCACTTTGCGTGTCTGCTCTCTCGTCGTTGAAAATAAAGAAAGATACATTCCGTCACGTCTTCCTAACAATGCTAGATAATATGAATCAGCACAATTATGAATTAAACGCCTTTGCTTTTAATTTAAAACAAGTATGGACAACCTTTGACATATTGCGGGCCAAACTTTAATATGCAAATACGTTCGCGGCCCGCGGTTAAACCCCATATTACTCGACCTTCCTCATTTGGAGTGATTATGAGTAAGTAGTGTAATATATTTTTTTAATTGGGTTTTTAAAAATGTCTCGCGGCCCGGATCAAATGTTACAGCAGGCCGGATCCGGCCTGCGGGCCGGTGGTTGCCCACATATGATTTAAAGCATCAAAAATGTTTTATTTCAGAAAGAATATATTTATCTACGTATAGATAGTAGTCTTCAAATAAACTGGGAACCCTACTTATAGCTTTTGAGAACATTCATGGAAGTTGTTTAGATAAGCAACATAAGGTCTGTTTACCTGTTTTCTTAACTCTTGTATATACTAATAAGCTTAGTAATTATTATTTCTCTTTTTTTCATCTGCAACGTTATATATATTTAGTTCGTCTAAAGAACCTAGATAATCTTTTAATCATGTTAAAGAATTATTAAATGACGGTATTTTTATTTACAAAAATGTTCCACATCAGTATTGAACTTTTTCGTTTAATAGTCTTACATTGTACCACTACAAAAGAACATACATGTAATAAAGTACACAAGTGCTTAAGTGAAGCACTTGTATGCCATTTAACTTTAAATTAAGTTATCTGGTTCTATTGACAAGTATAATGTATATTGTTCTGATCAAGCTTAATACTAAATTTCTGTTGCAAGTCCAATGTGAAAACTTTAACTCTAGATAGTAGATTTTCATGTTAGAAAAGTAAAAAAAAATGTGGGCTGAAATTTACTTTTCAAAACAATGCTTTAGTTGCATACATATTTTTCACAGAGTGAATACAATCAAATTGGATCGACAATAAAACCCCGAGTTGATGCTAACGGAATATAAAATAGTTTCGTCTATATTAAGCGCAACTTTTAAATTTTATTGGTTTTTTATTTTTGTCAAGTTTCTGTTTTTTTTTTGATTTTGCTGTGTGTAAGTACTGGAGACTGCAGCACGTGGTATTCAAAGTTTTTCTTGTTTAAGAGAGGTTTTTTGCTCCGAGCAATAAGATAAATGATCGCGAGGAGCAGCCTTTATACTACTTCTCAAAACAAATCTATCCTCTAAGCTAATAATTTAATCTACGTGAAATTACTTTCTAACAGGGTAATTTTTCCATACATTTAAATGAAAAATAGTAAATACTTCATGTAGAGAATTTGTGCCCCGGAAATTTACTTTTCTGGCACAGGTTGTAAGGCCGTGGAACTAATTTACGACACTAAATTAACTTTATGATAATGAGGATACATACAGTTGTATTTCGATTATTGTATCATATTTCTTCCAAAGATGTGATAGTTACAAGTATTACAAAAGTTGAACAAAACTCGATTTGCAAATTTAGCCGATTAGGAACGACCACCTCCTAGATCGCTAAAATGATGTAATTTAAGTATTGCAGTCATTCTATTGGCTAATGTCCAGGATAGTGCAGCTGCTAGGAAATTCCGGTAGTATTATAATTTACAAATTAGATGGCAGCATTAAAGCTATAAAACCATAAAATGTATTAAGGTAATAATAATAAACTACTTATATATTTTATTACAATAATCCGTCTGAATACCCTGTGTCCCTAGGTATACTGATTAGTTCTAACTACTATTGAAAAACTGGTGATAACACCAAGAAGTTGCATGGAATTATTTCCATTTTTCTTTAAAAGTAAATTTAGGGAAAAGATATGCAAAATATGATGACCTGACCATACTATAATCGCGTTTTGAGGACATTTCGGAACCTTGCAACATAGGTTGTAGATCCACGTATATATTATATTTTCTTTTCTTTTGTTATAAAGGTACCTTTGCGAACCGCAGTTGTTCGTGAAACGTCAGGGACAAAAACCTAGTGACACTGCGGAACCCGAAAACCGTTACAACTATGTCAAGCGGCCGTGAAAGTCCGAGATACTATTTATGGCTTGATTGTTTCTATAACTATGACTTCCTTGATGTAGATACACGTATACTCTGATTCTAATGTATGTGTTTGGTTTAAGTAAGCCTCGGTTTGCCTTATCGGTAATTACAGGACTACCTGAGTGCCCTAGCAATAATGAGCATTCTAGATAATTACCTATAATCGTATTTGGAAACCGCCGGAATAATACCCTAAATGAGAATGAGGATAATTTGCGAATGAATACTAAGTAGTTAGAAAAGTAGGGACATTGCCGGCATTTCTACTAATTCTAAAATTTAAACATACTTAATTATACTAATCCTACAAATATTTGAATTACAATAGACTATTTGTCTATATACATCAAATATACATGAATTCTCATGTGCACCGATCTGTAGATTCAGTGCAATATATATAAAATTTTATGCATGCATCCCATTAATTGTGGGAAATAAGTTTTTAATTTACCTTAATAAATCATACACAGATTTCATAACTTGCAATTTCATACGTATCGTCATGCACCTTTGAATTTTAATTAAAATCTGCTAAATGCTGCTTAACTGTATAGAATAAAAAAACATGAATTAATATCTAGTTTGTCATATTTAATTTTATCCGGTTTGTACTGACTTAATTTAGGTACTTAATAAAATTTATAACAAAAAAGAGGACAAATGTGCAGCAATAAAAATTATTTCTATTTTTTTTCAGGTAAGAATATAGGAGATATTTGGCAATGTAACTACGGTAGTGTGAGTATAATAACAATTTTACCACATACGTTTATAACTAACAAATAATTTTGTCTGCATAAGCGAATAAATTGTTACCTACTTCGTTAGTCATGAATTTTTTTAATAAATTATATTCTATTATTCTTCAGAAATGTTAGCCTCTAAAATTATTCATTCACTTAACATGAAATGATGTTTTTCTGTATTTAGCGTTAAGCATGCTAGTGGAATCATATTTATACATTTTTTTATTTTATGTTTTTGTTATTGTTTGCTTCTAATTAGTTATACGAGGGCGATCTGTAATGTTTCCGGCATCGACAAGAAAATCACGGTATTGGTGTGGTTTTTTATTTTTATTTTTCGATGTTGTCTCCTCGAAGATCAATACATTTTTTCAAACGGTGCTCCAGTCTCTTCAGGCCATCGGAGAAGTAGGATATTTCGAGATTTGCAAAATGGCCATCTGTGGCGGCGATGACCTTCTCATTTGAGGCAAATCTCTTTCGTCGCAGATTTTTTCAGAATTGGGAATAGTAAAAAGTTGCTGGGGACTGGATCCGGTGAACATGAAGGATGAGAGACTTATTCTTAGCGGAACTCATTCAATTTGGACACGACGATGTGGGATGAATGAGTGTATTGTCGTGGTGGAAAAACACTTTTTTCCGTTGCAAACGAAGCCGTTTCTTCTTCAATACTGCATCGAATCGGGTCAATAAATCGCTGTAGTATTGCCCCGTGATCGTTCTTCCTTTCTGCAGATAGTCGATGAGGATCACACTTTGGGAATCCCAAAAAATGGTCGCCATGACTTTTCCCGTCGATGGAACGGTCTTTGCTTTCCTCGGAGCCGATTCGCCCGCAAAAGTCCACTGCTTTGACTATTACTTGGTCTCCGATATGTAGTGGTGGATTTAAATCTCATCCACGGTTACGAAACACATGAAGAAATCCCTTGGATTGCTTTGGATCCTGGCCAGACACTCCGAAACGGTCACACGATTTCGTTTTTGCTCCGGTGTGCATAAACGCGGTACCCATCGCGCCGAAAGCTTTTTCATACCCAAAATTTCGTGTAGGATATGGCCAACGCGTTCTTCTGGGATGCCGGTTATCTCTACTATCTCTTTTAGCTTCAATCGGCGATCGGCTAACACGACATCATGAATCTTGTATACCATTTCATCGTTGGTAGCAGTTTTTAGGCGTTCACTGCGTGGTTCGTTACTTGTGCTTGCGCGGCCACCCAGAAGTTGATGGTAAAAAATTATTATTATTATACATTTCATCGTTGGTAGCGGTTTTTGCGCGTCTACTGCGTGGTATGCCACTTGTGCTTATGCGGCCTCGTTTGAGATCGCTCGCCCAGAAGCTGATGGTCGAAAATGATGGCCGTTTTTCCAGCCATCGAAAAGTGTTTTATCGCTTCACGAAATTAGATTTTATCCATTTTTGCGAAACCGCCTGTCTTTCTACACAAAACACACTGTTAAACAACAACTATTGACAGTAGTCTGAAATTTTGACAGCTACCATAAAAAAGGTTGCCCTTGCCGACCAATGAATCCACTTCAACCTTCGTGCGCCATCTCTTGTCGATTCTGAAAACATTTCAGGTCGACCTCGTATGATTGTAATTTCCCAGGATTGCACTCCTCGCCTCTGGAGGTAGCACATCGTTTATATTCCGACATTTATTTTTTTATTGAAAATCATCCCTTGAAGTAAATTTAAGTCATATTTTGATCTAAAACTACCATCAATTTCAATATGGAATAATTAATACAATAAAAAGAATTGTACAACAAAAACAAAGTATCCAAGTATGCACTCCCACCGAGTACATATCTCTGATCAGAGAAACGCGATACTAGATTGCCTGGATAAATAGGTAAGCGTTGCATACTACTCATTCAGTCATCTAATTTTTTCTTCTATCTTATCAGAGGTAACACTGGCCAATACATTTTAACTTCTGGTTTTACATAGAATGACGTATAGTAATTTTAATTGAAAACATAGAAACAATTGTACGGGCTATAGTTTCTTTGGGTATTAAAATTAGTTACAATGAATACTACTCACCACCATACATGCATACATATGCGCATATACAGTGCTGTGCATAAACAACTAATCACTATTGTGGTTTTCTTCGACGTAATCTGTTATTGTCTAATATAATTTTATTCATTGCAGAATATTTTTGTAGTTTATTAATCTTATAAGAAATACTAAATTGTATACCGATACAATTCTATAAGATGAATGAATAATCTGCATTATGTGATGGTACGACCTTTGTCCGTAAATGGATCTTCAATGTTTACTTAGGTATTTTCAAATGAGGTACATAAATCCTACGCCCTAATTTAGAGAAAAAATATCAGCACTGGCAATTTACATAAAACTGCTCTTTCTACAGTATAATAATTGCATGAATAATTCTGAATTGCTGGCTGTTTGACAATCGTGTTTAGTATAATGGTAATTTAGTATAATACAAATAAAATGATTTAATCTGAAATTTTCTAATTATATTTAGCATTTTCAAGAAATATTGATGGATTATATGTTTAAAATAGGACTTAACGATTTCACCTTTATCAATAACAACCTATGTTTCGAAGAAAAGGAAAATTTGTGACAGTAGTGTATTTGCTTATTTTGTAGTTGACAATGATAAGAACATATTCTAAAGTTTCTAATGTTTTGTATTCTCTTCCATTCAACTATTTTCAACGTTTAAAATCCCATTGTTAAATACTTAGCGGAAAATATCTTATCTGAGACAGTTTCACACGCAACACATCAATCACTTTAGAGTAACGTAAATAATTTCTTCTGTTAGCTAATATTCATCGGTGAAGCATAGACGAATATACTTGTGGAAAGTAAGCCTTTAATTAACGTCAAGCTTACGTTTTATGGCTGTCCCCATTTTCAATAATGTCTTCGACCCGCATCCAACCTACATCCTCTCTTTTGTATTACACAGAGGTATTCAAACGTAATATTCACATACCGACGTACGATTAAATACGAGGAAAGTTTGTTCTGTAGCTATGCGTACTGTGGTGTAATTAAGTAGGTACTGACTTTTCGAATCGTTTAGTAAATTTCTGAAAATCCACAGCATCCTCAACCGTATATATATTTGTATATATCGATGTCTGCTAATTTTTCCACTTTGTACCATTTGTAGCTGTAATTATTAACCAACTATTATTGAGTGACCAAACTTTGATACAACGGAAGCTCCGTTTACTAATTTGAAATTATTCAGAATCGCATTCCGTAAAACAATAAAAAATAGCTAATGATTTATTTTCTTTTCTTCACGTATATGAGACTATATCTTCTGAAATCTATCAATCTATTTTCAATTTATATAACTTGCAACTTGGAAATTGCATGGATCAATATTGTATATCGTACTGTACATATTATAAGTATATGATGCCTTTTTAAATATTCGCACTTTATTGCATTTTGCCGAGTTTGGATGATTAATAATTGCATGGCGGATTCATTCATTATGGATAGAAATCGTAGGGAACAAAAATATCAAAAATAATACCAGCTCTAAAATAAATGAACATCAGTTTTGGGAAGTCTGGTAACAGATGAACAGCGTACCAGCTCATAGTATCTCAATCGCCCTTTAGAATGATGTTGAATTTGTTTTTCGGCATAGAGTAATAGACTGTGGCAATAGCATCTAATGACTACTGTCTAAAATCAAACATGTTTAATAAACGGCTTGATACATTGATACAGGTCATTTCTATGTAAGTCATTAAATTTTCTGCATGTAGCTACAGTGATGACCGTATAATTAGGAACGATGCATATACTTAACAGATTAGTTACGTTAAAAATAATGTTCAACTAAAAAATTGTTATTTAACTTTTATATTAATATTTAGTGGGATATCCTTTATTCTTTAACTCTGCTTCACATATTTACCCATAGATTCAAGAAAAGCTAGACAGCGTTCTTGAGAAATAGACAGGCTATCACGACTTCTTCGAAAAGTTTATCCATATTTACAGATGTTCTAGTTTTAAGTTCTCCTCTGAATAAGATAGCTTAATAATCTTTAAAATATGAATATTCATGTTTTGGTCGACAATTCCTTTTGATATGGTGAATTGGACTAACTTTATGCAACCATATTACCTCCAAGTTTTAACACAATTTCTGTAAATTTGGCATCAAATTTTTTGCCCGGCAGCCGATACATATTATCTGGCTTCAGATACTAGACGATTTATCTTGGTTTCGCTTGACCAAAGTACATGTTTCCATTAATTTATGGCCCGTTGCATGTGGGTCATATTGCAAACTGTTTTCTTCGTTTTCTGTTCCGTAAATTAAGTAGTGGTTTCTTATGCACAACTCTTCCAAATAACGGTGCTTCATTGGAACAGCGTCTAATTGCCCTAGCAAATGTGCTAGTACTAGAGTCTCTGAAGATTTACTGTCTTATTTCATTAGATCCTAGTAGCTAATTCTTTTTTGATAAGCGTATAATTCTTGCAACTGTTTTAGCGTTGTTTTGCGGATTAATGCGCGTCGAACATAGGCGATCTGCAGAGAATACTCGAAATTATATGTTGTTGAAATGAAAGAATTTTATATACCGAATGTATCAAATAAAATCAAACAAGTACCTTCTTTTTTTTCTTCGTTGTTAATTATATGCCCATCGCTCTATATGATATGTTCACAAAATGGGTACAAATTTACGTCGTATTAATTCATATTTGATTCATTTATTTGGTTTGAGCTAATAAAAGAATAATGGATATATTTTCGTCTCCGAAAAAAGACTATGAAAATAATCCAACATCTAGGTGTTTATAGTTTCCGGGTTAGCAAAGTATAACAAAGTTTAGTATAAAACGTTCTCCCATAGCATAGCCTCTTATGCAGTATTCGCCCACAACTTCTTAGTTTTTTTAAGTACTTAACAAACACCAAACTTTACTTACGTAAATACCTGTACACAAAGTATATAATGTTGCAAATAAATTTGTTTGTAATTTTGAATAGGATTACTTGTTGTACCGCTGGGTCAGTGGAGTGTGGGTTTTGATATTGGCTAGAACAACAAAGATAGATGGAAACCGAAACGCTTTGAATTAAATTATAAAAGATTTAAAATGAAATAAAAAAATAAAGCATATAAAAAAAGAAAATAATCAGATACTTAACAATTTAACAAAGATAATAACGCTTTAATATATATTTTTTAATTATTCTCCTTTTTGCTTACGCTTCTATTTTAATTTTGTTTATTTTAATACAATCGCAGTGGTCCAGTAATTACATAACGAAAATTTCAAAAACTGATGAAGAATCTTCCACAAAAATGATTATTTCTGTGTCATTTACCTCATTAACAGATTAGAATTTTTAAACTGACTTTAAATTGCTTCGCTTACAGGAAGGGCAGGCAGAAAGTAATTTAACATTGATTAAACAACTTATAGCGCTGTTTAATGTAGCATTATTTCTAAACAAAGCTTTATTTATAGTCTCTTGCTCAGTTACTGGAAATCGCCAATAGAAACCATTACCCTGCTCACTGAACTCACGGGTACTACGGTCCAAAACTTGTCTGTACCTCAATGTAAAACAAAAGAAAACGAAACAACATTGCCGTCACTTCCGGTACCATTTCGTTCCCCACAACTTGTGTTCGGATACACTAAAATTATGCCATACAATACACGACGTTGCGCGCATCATGCTGGGGTCGAACACGCTTTGAATATTAATTCTTCAAATAGGCCCCGGACCAAACCGTAAGTTTAAACTAGATGGGCACGCTGGGTAGCATGTAAATTGGAATATTAGCAGTTTTCTCCCTATAAAGTTGAGTTATATGAAAAATTTTATCAGCCCGTTTAAATATTTTATGTACATACTTCCGTATTACTACGAACGTGTAAATTTTACCAACTTCTAAGCTTTAATACTGGAAGAAAGAAGCTCTTATATAGTCGAGGAACTTTTATACATTCCGCTGTGGTGCTTTATGTAAATTACTACTCACAAATAGACCGAATCAATTTCAATATATCATAATTTTCTCTCTAATTATAATACAATCATAATAACGATTACTATACGACGTAATTGAGTGCAATGTAATACTGCGGTATATAAGTTGGAAAATTTAATTTGACGTTAATGAATAAATCGAAATTAAATCTTTGATTAATTTTTATAATTTATTAAATTAACATATTTTGAAACAAACGATGATAATTACGACGTACATACAGAATGTAACAACTTTGTGTCGGAAGTGTGCCTATGAAGTATTCAAGAAATTAATTTAGTTGATTAAGTTATCTTTTGGTTATATATCAACAGCTCATTTAATATCAATCAATATGGAACACCAAATCTTAACTTTTGGTTTTGTTATGAAGTGTCGTATAGTAATTTTAGTAAAAAAAAACACAGAAACATTTATATTAATAAAAAATGGTTGATCAAACTGACACTAATTTCGTTTAGATTCTAGGGAAACGATACTTATACTTATGATATACTTTAATAATTATGTCAAACTTTTACAGTGAAAAATGTGCCGATATATTGCACTGTCTATGAACAAACTTCCACAGCCTATTTTCTTAACGTCTAACTGTCGTCACGTCCAACGTTAACGTAACTAATTCGTGTTTTTTCCTTAAGGGATTCCATTGCTGTAGTCACGACCCAGGAAGTTCTGCCTGCGATTTTGATAGGTTACTGTGTAAGTACATGTGGCTTACGTGATCTAGACGAACTAAAATCAGGATTTGTTCAGTATTCGGTGCTTTCAGAGGTAGTATTATTATCAGTTATAATTTGACTCTCCTCGATATCTTTGTCAATTGCCTCCAATTAATCATGTTTTCTTTTCTTGCGGCTGTCGAGCCCCGCAGTCTTATTAAGATAAAAATATCAATCGTAATCTTAGTTTTTTTGTTCTCTTCACAACACAGGAATGGCGAAAGGTAAAGAATGTGGCGGTTCACATAATCGATCCCTCAAATATTTAATACATGTAGTACGTATTACATGTCGAACCCGCGGTATGATTGTGCGTTTAAAGAACTAACACATGGGCTGAAAAGTCCCGGGCCTAACACACAGACGACGCTAGTTTTATTGCAATCACCTTTTTTTCAGTTAGTACTAACCTTCAAAACACAGCTGTTAAAATTTCATGATATTCTATTCATTAGTTTGTGAGTTGTGAGTTATTGTGCTAAGAGTCACGCTACTTTTGTTATTTTCAAAACAATGGATCAAAAACAATTTCGTGTTTTAATTTTACACGGCTTCTTGATGGGGAAAAATACCGTTCAAGCGAAGCAATGGCTTGAAAAGTGTTATGGGGACTCCGCTCCATCAGAATCAACAATAAAACGTTGGTTTGCCGGCTTCAAACGTGGTCATAGAGACACCGATGATGCAGAACGCAGTGGACGTCCAAATGAGGCGGTAACACCAGAAACATCAAAAAAATCCACAAAATCGTTTTGAATGATCGAAAAGTGAAGTTACTTGAGTTAGCTGATATCGTAAAGATATCAAAAGAACGTATTGGCTTTATATTGCATGAGCATTTGACTATGAGAAAGCTCTGTTCAAAGTGAGTGCCGCGTTTGCTCACTGTTGACCAAAAACAAGAACGTGTTGATGATTCTGAGCAGTGTTTGGCCATGTTTAAACGTAACAAACCGGAATTTTTGCGTCGATATGTGACAATGGATGAAACATGGATCCATCACTTCACTCCGGAATCAAAACGATCGTCATCTGAGTGGACAGCAACTGGTGAACCTCGTCCAAAACGCCCGAAAGTACAACAATCGGCTGGAAAGGTTGTGCGTGGTGTAATATTCATCGACTATCTTGAGAAAGGAAATACCATCAACAGTGAATATTATATAGCGTTATTGGAACGTTTGAAGGCCGAAATTGCAAAGAAACGACCGCATATGGCAAAGAAAAAAAAATTGTTTCATCAAGACAACGCACCGTGTCACAAGTCAATCAAAACAATGGCAAAACTACATGAAGTTAACTTCGAATTGCTCCCACATCCACCGTATTCGCCAGATTTAGCTCCCAGCGACTACTGGCTGTTCGCAGACCTCAAAAAATGCTCGCCGGTAAGAAATTTTCCATGAATGAAGAGGTTATTGCTGAAACTGGGGCCTATTTTGAGGCAAAAGATAAATCGTTCTACAAAAGTGGAATTGAAATGTTAGAGCGACGTTGGAATGATTGCGTTGCTCTTGATGGAGATTACGATGATGAATGAAGCTAATTTTGAACCAAAAAAACAGTGTTTTCTTTGGCCCGGGACTTTTCAGCCCATGTGTTACATTGAAATCTAAATGTTTTGGTTATTAAGAGCGCACTAACTCTTACGGCTTTACGTTCTTATGTAACTGCTCATATCTTTTGTAAAGCGTATCAATCAATCAGATTATAGGTGCAAACCATATACTTTCTTGAGTGAACGAATCTCACCACGTCTGCAATAAGTATCAACCTCCATCTTCTCGGTAACCAGGGCTAAATCACTACTACCACTTTTCGCAGTGTAGTATATATATATACTTATATACTACTGTATATGCTGTTTGCTTATATTAGTTACAGCTTGACTATTGGTAAAAGCAACAAAGCTTTGACTGTGGCCAACAATGGCCAATGTAATTAGTTTAATAATATCACTATATATTTTTATTATTTTCTTGACGAAGTTTACTGTGGTACTTAAAACTTTCAAATTACAGAGATTACAGATTGTAGTGTAAAAATTAATAGAAACGTGACTATCCTTTGAACTGTATTGGAAATACACATACGCACTAACAGTAAATTTAAGGTAAATTACCTTAAGGATTATTCAATTTCCTTGTTAATTTCTGAAATTTTCAATTAATTAAAACTTTTACAAAAAAACTAATCTAAATAAGTTGAACGTGTGTAAATAACAAGGTAATTGAATCATCATTGAAAAACCAACGGAAGTTATTCCAAATAATTTAAATTACCTTAAGGTTTCGGAATTTCTAACAAAAATATCTACAGCTACAAGTTTAATAACTTGCAAATACAAAACAATTCAACCTATTTCAAATAAACTGCAACATGTGCATACTAAAATAGTAAACGATAAATTATGAGTTTTAACATATCTAATATCGTAATTGGAATAATGTACATTTATGATGAAGTAAATTAATATTGCTAACATGTTTTGCAACGCAATTTTTTTCTTTTTTGATTTGTTGAGCTTTTACAACATACGACCTCGACAACGTGAACAAGTTCATCAACTCAGAAAACTCATTCTTCTTTTAGTAGATTATGGGATGAGGCTTGAATGATATTCTTTGCATCAAATGAGAAGATCACGACAAGATGATCTTAATGTCAAGCATTACAAACTTTATATACGGCAGAGAACCCAAGCACTGAAGTGCATGCAGCAACAATGGGTAAGAAAGCGTCAAGCCTACATTAAAATAAGTTCTAATTTCTTTTTATTTTTCATCATGTCCAATAACAGTTAAACATCTCTCAGCAGTCCATGTTTTAACTATATTATAGTTAAAACATGTTTCATATCTAGTTATACTTATATTTTAGACAGATGACTTTCTTCAAATTCTGCAAAGTATTTTTTCACTACCGTTATTACCCTTTCATTATTATTGAATTTATTGCAAGCTAAGAATAATTTTAATTTCGAAGATAGATAAAAATCAGACGGTGCTAAATTCGATGAATACGGTGTATATGACAATAATTTAGATTCTATTAGGAAGTGCATTCTTTGTTATAATCCCCGAGTCGTTTTCACTAATTGCTACTTCAAAGACCAGTGTAATAATCGTCATTTACAGTGATTATAATTTCGAAACTGTTGCATACTGCTTACGTCTCAAAAGCGTTACGACTGTAAAATAAAGTTCCCCTACTTTTACGTTTTCGTTTGTTGTTTAGGCCCAAAGGCATGGTGATAATTCAACATTGCATTACTAGTTAAACTTTTAAACCATGAAAGTTAATAACGATCAGATTTCAGTTGAATTCTTATTCAAATACTTGCCATACAGGTGAGCAAATAACTTTGAATACAATGGAGTATGGGAAGAAATGAATGCGAAAAGCACACTTCGTAAGAATAGAAAGGAGAAAGTCTTATCTGTGGTCTTCAAAATTTAATTTGACAGATTTGATATAAATTATATGTCAAGAATAAATCAAAGACGGTCTGAAAAAATAAAGAATTAATTTTATTAAAGCAAATAAACCATTTTGCGTCAAATTAATTGAATATATTCAAAAAAATAAGAACTATACCAAATATTCAAATAGATTACCTACTTCTATTAAACAACACATTACCCCAAACTGCGTCATATTGTACACTGCTTAAAGTAATTAATGAATATTTCGTAAAAATGATACAAAAAAATAATATCGCACGCATCTATTAGCTCCAGTATTTTAGTTTCAATATTTGTAAGCAAGTACCTGAACACATCATCATGTTTTAAATTTGTTCGGGCAAATCTTGGAGTGATCTTGTTGGGAAAAAGTATAAGATGTCGCACTTTTAATGTAGCAAAAATACAGAAATGTATAGTTTAATAGAAGGTTTTTAGCAATAATTCTTATAAAAAAAATAGAAATTAGTAAGCCGCATTTCAACAGCTAAAAATGCTTGGAATTTTGATGTCATGGATAGGGTTAATGCTAAATAATTTTTGGAGAATCTTTGTCTCGCAGGTATTATTTGATTCTCCAGCTTAACAAGTTCAACTTCATACTAATTTTTTTCGTTAGAACACATGCGATAAAACTGTTATTGAAAATTCCTATCTAAGTATTCAGGTTGTGGAAATACTAGGTTGCATAATGAAATTCATTTGAGTATATGTATTCTCACAGGACCAAAAACTAACACCAAATGTTTTGTCTACCAAGTAGTGGAAATGAGTATTATTCCATAAAACAAGTCAAAATTTGTTCTTCCTTTCCCTATGCTTCAGAAAGATCTCGTGACTAGTATCTATCTTATAAGAATAATAAACTATTCATTTTTTAAGTCTTCACAATTTGCGGGCAAGATTTAGAAGAATCAAGCCTGATTGCCTTTGTTCGACAAATATACGTAACATGATAGATACAAAAATGTGTTACAGATATCACAGACATGCTACAATCATTATATTTTCATGATGTTGATGGTCTTATAGTTTCCCAAATTGTACGGAGTTTTTCTATATACATTCTGAGGAATATATAGGATGAATCCTACTTCTTTGTTTTACCGACGTATTTCTTATGTATCAAAAAATATTTGGTGTAGATATTTTCAAATTACCATAAAGCATAAAATAAAAATATTTTATACACCTAACAGATCGTTTTTTATTTGAAAAACTACATTTTAACCCGATTACTCGATTTAATTGATATATTTGCAAATACATATGAATTTTACTTGCTGCAAAAACTGCAAAGGTGGATGAATCATCTCTGAATCTCTTGACCTACATACGAACCAGTTGCTGGTATCTTTTACTGCTTCGCGCGTTTTTATAAAATTCACGATTTGCATATATTGGTGACAAACGGAAAGCTGCTATTATATTTCACTACAAACCGGTGCAGGAAATAACTGTATATTTTAACGTATACATACGTGTGGATTACAAATATGTACTACTAACAATCGCAATAGAAACGATTATTATAAAGAAAAGTATTTAAGAAATCAAAGGGGCGTGAATTATTGTTATTAAATGATTACAAAATTTCAGTGTTTAATCTTTAAAATGAGACCTCATTCATCACAAATTTTCAAAATGATATTGATGTGTGATTTATACATTATGTATCCACTACAAAAGCAGATCGTAGAAAATTTCAAATTTAATTGTAACAATTCTTTGTGAAATTATTCTATTGAATAATGAATTCACTTCAGAATAACTCCATATGGACTCAGAATCTGTTGATGAACTAATATTCGCTCTTATAATGAATTATTCGACAATACCTTTACAATATTGTCAAGTGAATACGTTAATAAACAATATAATTACATTTCATTATTCATGTCGTTCATGGTAGTCACCATGAGAAAATAATCTCCTTCAATTCGAATAACAGAATGCCGTTGCTGACAAAGTTAATTTCCCTACCAATCTGAAGTACAATTAAAGGGTTCTCTTTACTAGCAGGATCGTGCAAGCCACGTTGTAATCCTTTCGCACCTTCGACATTGTGAGACCAATATCTAAATAGTAGATGTTCTTTCTGATTGAGCGAAAACATGTAGTGTTCTTTAAGTAATTACGTCTCTAAAATGCAATATCATGACGTTTTACTTCTTTTACTCAAACCCTTCAATATTCACCACAGTGTAGTACATTTCATTACAGGCAAGATGGCATCTGCTTCAATAGTCTATAAACATTGTTACTTACCTTCAAGAAAATTGAAATAAAGATAGGTAATACCGTTAATGCTTGCATTACTAAGTCTTGACATGATATTTTTGACGATGGAGTGTAATTAGAGTTGTTGTTTGGGATGCTTTCATCGTTTGTTGAACTTACATAGTCTGACGATTCGGCAGTGTGTCTACGGCCGCCTTCAGAATAGCCCTGAGAAGTGCTGTCACTTGCCAGATTCATCAATGATTTTGTTTAACGTATTTGTTTTCCCTATTTTTTTTTTGTTAGTGAAACTGTCTCATACAGGGATCGAACCCGATTTCTGTTTTTCGAATTTCGTATTTCACTGACCAAGAAGCTAATAGGGGGAACAATGTGGGACAAAAAGCTGCGTTGAAAGAAGAAAAAACATTGACATTTGTTGTTTTCTCTTATGAATAAATGAATTTTGTAAAGTTAATTGCGACATTAAAAAAGTACTTGAATATTAGTATTGTTAGAAAAATCAATTTAGATCAATCTTTAACTGATTAATCCGCAATTTTTTTAGCCCATGCGGGTCCTTTTTTTTTCGGTGCGTCTGTGCTATATAGGATTTTTTACTCGCCGCATGACGATGCAACTTAGTAGCTTTTAATAGCCTTCTTACTAGACTAGCTAATAACGACACTCCACTGCGTCTACAGTTTGCTACTTAACTCATACACACATCACATAGTGATATGTCCTTGGAATTGTTTGCCGTTTACGTCCGGATTTCAGTATATATTTTCTTGTACCGCTTCTTTCTCAGCTTTAGAATTGTAAATTCCTCACAAACTTAACAAAACCTGAATTATTTTGGCTGCGCATTTTTATGTATTTTATTGCTTTAACTCTCTTTGATTAGCGCACATTAACATTCATAAATCGATGCGTTACGTGTTTTCACTAAAATATTGTCCGTACAGCACATATAACATGGAATTCGAAATTAAAGAATAACAGTAAAAAGGGTATTGTGAAAACCACTTCGAAAAAGTTGGTATTTCTTTGTAATTTCAAATTATATGTTTTTATTGACATATCTCCAACCTGTTGGGTTGCTAGTGACTAGGGCTGGTCAAATCATCGGCGCGCCAGTGCCGGACTCGCCCTCATGCGCGACCTGTACGAAAATTAACCGAGTTCATTGAACCAATCTATCTCTTTCCATGCTGTGTATACTCGTATGGTAAAAGAATTGCGCATTATAATGAACTTCTGAAAAACAGTAATGTGTAAATTTGGCCAAACCTTCGGCGCACCAGGTTCCCACCCAGGCCGATGCGGTAGTATACCGCATTCCCCGCTTGACTTAACCATCTCGCAGACTCTGTTTGGCACCGAGTCGTATTACACGTAATAAAAATTAATTAAGCATGTCGAACACACGACTTGATTCTTTACCAAGACAAATTTGTGGTGGTGCATCTACAGATCCGTTATCTAATTTCAGTTTATTTTAACCATGCCTGTACTACATCGATCGATGTTGAACAATCTTTCTCAACGTACAAGAGATTTTTTCCCTCCTGCGAACCAACTTCAGCGAGACAAATGTCGAAACATTCCTGATGCTGCAAAGTTTTCGTGACACTCACAAACAACTATAAGGAAAGTAAGTTTTCGACATACGTGCAAAAACACAGAGGACATGCATTAATATTTCGTTAAAATTAATAAACAGATTAATTTGCAAAACAAAAGGGACAAATTTCTGTTTTATCTGTAACATCTTCCACAGTTAAGTTCTTAACAAAAAGAAAAACAATTGAATATCTTTACGTATAAAAAAAAGGTTCTCGCATTCTCCAGTTTAATTAGATTTTACCGAGCCGAAACATTCGACTAGCCCTATTTTATAATGACATTATTGTTCTTCATGAAATATATAGAGATAAACTGGTAAAATGTTCTTCCATATAATGAAGTATAAATACATTATAACGCGTAATACGATATACCATACGCGCATACATACCACCAGGGAAACAGAAATAGATTGGTTCAACGAACTCGGTCAATTTTTGTATTGATCGTGCGGGCGAGCCCGGACCTGGAGCGTCGAAGATTTGGCTAACCCCACTAATGATATAGGCAACAAAATCGAATATTTCAACTGTATATACGTTTATGAAGCAGAATATTTATTGAAATAGATATTTCTATTTTCTAATGTCGTCGATAAATATTTCATAAGCGTAGGACATATTCGGAGCATTCCACTTCACCCTTACAAATTGAATTTTCCGACCTCTCCACCTCGTTGGTGAGGATGGGCCTTCTGAAAAGGAGCGGTCGCGTATACACTACTATATAAAAAAATCCATAATTTTGTTCGAACACAATAAACCCGATGTAGTCCCTTTAAAGAGGGTGTGTGCTGCGGAGAATTTCCCATAGAAATGGGAGAAAGAGAATAGCGGGCCTGGATGTAGACGGAGAAACGGTAAGGAGATGGGGTAGCAAATGTATAGATGTGAAAGTGTGTCTCCGGAGCAAGGACCTCCGCTGGGACGGTTGCCAGGCAACAAAATCCGCTATCCAGAGCATCACCGGAGTCATGGCAACTGTCCAGGCACAACTTCCACCACCACTGCTACTCACACTACCACACCTCCACCATCATCATGTTGCATTGAACGGGAACTTCTAGTCTTAATCCCTGGATATTGTGCTTTTTGTTTAATAATGGTGTAAAACAAGTTTTAGGTAATAATTGTAGTTTCGATTTACAGACGATGAATTAGATGGATTGCGAATTGTACAAATCGGGAAAGCGTGACGCAATTTTGTTTCCTTATTACTTTTTTCATGTCGGACATTCTAGATAAACATAAAATATTCTGAACATGGAAACATTTAAAACTGTTTTTCTTATTTCAAGCGACATACATATACCTATTAAACTGACATGTATTACAATACCGACTTTTAGAGCCTTTGTTCTAGTAAATTCTTTATGTATTAAGCAAAATGAAATAATTTATACGAAGACTAGCAATATCAACTGTCTATCAAAGTATAATATAAAAATTCTACAATTGCAAAATGTTTCAGAATATGCTACCCTGAATTATATAGATTCATCATGTATTGACGGTCCCTATTTGTACATAATATGGTCTAGAGCATATGACCGATTTTTGATGTCGTCAACTGATGTAATTTATATTTTTTAGAACAACGTTTCATGCACTAACCTAGTAAGATATCCAATTGCCTTCGTTATCAAGTGTAAATTGATTTTTTCTTATACTTCCTACCAACATTCGGGAATATTGTTGACTTAAATAGTGCGAAGTTGTTCAAATCTGCATATATAATTGCTTGAGAGTGTGTAAAAGTTTTTCTTTAGGATTATTTCTCATGTAGGCCCACACATTTTCAGTTAGGTTAGCATCTGTTGACTGTGATAGCCATTCTAACACATTAGTGGCATTCTCTGCTTACCAACATGAGCATAGGCGACTTCGATACTCAGGATTGTTCATGTAATATGTAATTCATTTCGGAGTCGCCAAGCCAGAGTTTGGTAAACTTTAATAAGCAGACTCTAAAAATTTCTACCAATTGTCACTCATTTAGATTTTCGGTTAATAACGGAAACGATTCAAAATCACAAATATTGAAGGAACCCCAAACAAGAATTTTTTGGCAATGTTTAACAGTTTTCCCAGTACTGTAGATTCACGAGATAACCATAACACATGGGCTGAAAAGTCCCGGGCCTAACACAGAAAACACGTTTTTTTTGGTTCAAAATTAGCTTTATTCATCAACGTAATCTCCATCAAGAGCAACGCAATCATTCCAGCGCCGCTCTAACATTTCAATACCACTTTTGTAGAACGATTTATCTTTTGCCTCAAAATAGGCCTCAGTTTCAGCGATAACCTCTTCATTCGTGCGAAATTTCTTACCGGCGAGCATTTTTTTGAGGTCTGCGAACAGCCAGTAGTCACTGGGAGCCAAATCTGGCGAATACGGTGGATGTGGGAGCAATTCGAAGTTCAATTCATGTAGTTTTGCCATTGTTTTGATTGACTTGTGTCACGGTGCGTTGTCTTGATGAAACAAATTTTTTTTCTTTGCCATATGCCGTCGTTTCTTTGCAATTTCGGCCTTCAAACGCTCCAATAGCGCTATATAATATTCACTGTTGATGGTATTTCCTTTCTCAAGATAGTCGATGAATATTACACCACGCACATCCCAAAATACCGAGGCCATAACCTTTCCAGCCGATTGTTGTGCTATCGGGCGCTTTGGACGAGGTTCACCAGTTGCTATCCACTCAGATGATGATCGTTTTGATTCCGGAGTGAAGTGATGGATCCATGTTTCATCCATTGTCACATATCGACCCAAAAATTCCGGTTTGTTATGTTTAAACATGGCCAAACACTGCTCAGAATCATCAACACGTTCTTGTTTTTGATCAACAGTGAGCAAACGCGGCATCCACTTTGAACAGAGCTTTCTCATAGTCAAATGCTCATGCAATATAAAGCCAATACGTTCTTTTGATATCTTTACGATGTCAGCTAACTCACGCAACTTCACTTTTCGATCATTCAAAACGATTTTGCGGATTCTTTTGATGTATTCTGATGTTACCGCCTCATTTGGACGTCCACTGCGTTCTGCATCATCGGTGTCTCTACGACCACGTTTGAAGTCGGCAAACCAACGTTTTATTGTTGTTTCTGATGGAGCGGAGTCCCAATAACACTTTTCAAGCCATTCCTTCGCTTGGAGGGTATTTTTTCCCATCAAGAAGCAGTGTAAAATTAAAACACGAAATTGTTTTTGATCCATTGTTTTGAAAATAACAAAAGTAGCGTGACTCTTAGCACAATAACTCACAAACTAATGAATAGAATATCATGAAATTTTAACAGCTGTCTTTTGAAGGTTAGTGAAGGGTAGTACTAACTGAGAGAAAGGTGACTGCAATAAAACTAGCGTCATCTATGTGTTAGGCCCGGGACATTTCAGCCCATGTGTTATATATTTTTTGAAGAATCTAAATAATTGTCGGATAATGTTATAAGACATTAGTACTATTGTGTGCAGTTTGCGCCTTTTATGAGAAGTATCACTAGCAATAAATTGAAATAATGATCCAATGGAAAAACCATAATACAAGTCAATTTATATTTCGAAGGAAACATTTTTTTGTATAGTATCTGATCTTTTTACCAATCCTTTTCCTTGTCTAGTAAAGTTCATGTGAGATTATCCTGCAAATGATACATTATTTGAACTTTTTTTTATCTAAGATGAAATCTCTAATTTTTAGTAATAATAATAATAATTGTCATCGTCATTGTAATCCATACCGTTGCATCCGCCAACAATTTTCGCCAATTACAGGGGCATTTGCCTCTGTGGTACGTCTTAAGATATTCGTTCTACGCATCTTTTATGCAGTGAGAAAGCTGCAGAAAGTCTCAAACCCTGAGAGCAATAACAGCCCCGCGGTTGGAATCTGACACTCCAAGACTAATAGCCAAATGCTTAGGCACTGCGTCACCAGCCCCAACTATGAAGCATTCGTATTCCAGATATGAAACAACTTTACTTAGTGTCTAGTACCAACTTTTATACGTTAAAGCAAACTTTCTCTGCAGTATTTATGCTGCGACTTGCAAAGCGCATATCCGATTCGTACTCTTAAATTTTGTAAGTTAGTTACGTTACGGTTTTATGAACTTTAGATTTGATGTAACTCTAAAGAAAAAAGATACAGTGGAGTTAAATTTCGTGATTTAAGTTCCTAATCAATAGCATTCAAAAGCTCAGATATGATTAAGATTTTTCTTGTATTTATATCACTGTTTTGTTTCTTTTTTGTATTTATTACTTCAATTGTAAAATATTGCGTTTTATTTCGTTTGGTAAGTGGTTACTAACTTATCCTGTAATTGACTATTGGATAAATAAATCACTATTATTGCAGTTACACTACGATTGCACTAATAATACTGACATATTTTACTTAAAAGGATTTGAAATCGACAAATCTTCAGATTTATACATTTATTTACATAAAAGTAATTACATTGGAAATACAATATGTATCGAAACAAATAGCATGTACATTGGTTGAATAATTCGTCGCCATTCTATTGCATAACTCATCGATCTCTAGGAATCATTATTAAATCCGTTGTATCATAAAGTAGGCCCCGGGAATCAGTCAAATTAAACAAAGAACAAAATATACATTATTTGTTATTTGTTTAGTTTGACTGATTACAAGCGCCATATTTGTATAACTATCAACAAATCTGTAGAGCTAGTTTGTTGTAAGTAAATAAGCTAAAAAACTTGCTAGGATTCTTACATTTCTCCCAGCAGAAGTTGTGTTACATATTACCACGCATAAACTTAGGAATACTTATCCGAAAGATCAATATGGTAATATGGTTTTAACATATGGTTTAATAATATTTCTAAGATTTACAAAAACCTTTTTTTTAAGAGAAACATAAATTCTTAGATGAAAGCATCTACTTGTCTAAGTTTAATTTAAAAACTTAATTTCTCTGAAATGCACTTGTGTATCTGTATATAGTTGTAAGAAATATTTTGAAAACTGCGACGGAGCAGCAACAATCAAATTCAGATAAATGCGTGTGCAACTTTTGAATTATTGGTGCTGAATAACTTATTACAGCTGAATAAAAAAATCGTCAGCAATGAATGCGAAGCTATATTTCGTATTTGCGTATTTAAATCCGAAATGAAAATTATAAATACAGTGAAATTCCCCTTCGCGGACACCCCTCTTACACGGACACCTCCCTTAAACGGACAGTTTTTCATGGTCCCGACCGGCTCTCATATAATTTCCATTGTATTAACTCGGACATTCTCTTGAACGGACGCGGACACGAGAAAATACCTTACTTAACCGGACAAAAAATAAAATAAACAGAAACGCCTTATCTTATTTTTATATCGAGAGTATTGCTATTGCATTTCTCAATCGCGCCGCGCGCCAATTTCGCTGGAACTTTCTCGAGTAAACCGGAGATTTACCGACTTTAATCTTTCGGTACAAACGCAGCCTATGTCGTGCATTTCTGCCTGGCGTGAATTAGGGACTTTCCCAAGTTGGTTGGGGATTTCCCGTTCTTATTCTTTGGGTGTACGCTTTCGATTGAATCTGCTTTCAATATTAGTCATCAGACTAATATCTTTTCCGTATAGACAGGTCTATGCGGAAAAGACACAGTGGGCGACACATTTATTGTAGAAATGGCTCCAAATAGAAACATTCTCACGCTTAAACAAAAAATTGAGATTGTTGAAGTTTACAATAAAGGGAAATTAAGTGTAAGGAACTTATCCAAGCGTTTTAATATTGGAAAAACACAAGCTGCAGATGTAATTAAACATAAAGAAATCCTCCTAAACAAATGGATGTCGAACAGCAATTTGAATGAAAAAAGAAGCTTTTTGACAGGTGATGGTACTAAAATTGACAAATTGTGTTATGCCTGGTTTACAGCAGCTCGGCATAAAGGGATTCCTTTAACAGGTATGCATATGATTTCTTTAGATAAGATTTTCTTGTATTAATGCGTTGATTTTCTTTTCATATTAAATTCTAAAATAGATAAAAAAAAAGTGAGATTACCAATAGGTTTGTCGTGACAAAAACGCAAAAACTTTTTTTTTATGTCCGCTAATACGACGTAAAGCAAGAGAAATAGCCGCTTCTAAACTCAGTACTTCTTCTGGTTGGCTGAATAAATTTAGAATCCGCCACAATATAAGTTTTAAAGCGATTTCGGGAGAATGAGCTTCGGTTAATACTGAAGATGTTTCATCGTTTTTAAAAAAATGTCCTTCTTTGATTAAGGGATATTCACCGAGAGATATCTATAATGCCGATGAGACAGGCCTGTATTTTAGTGCTCTATCGGACAAGATGCTCACATTAAAGAAGGAAAAATGTGTTGGGGCTAAGTATCCCAAAGAGAGGTTTACAATTTTGCATTGCGCAAATATGGCGGGTGATAAAAGAAAAACTCCTAGTCATTGGTAGGGCAGCTAAACCCAGAGCTTTTAAAAACATTAATATAAATAACCTGCCTGTAACTTGGAAATATAATAAGAAAGCTTGGATGACAGGACAAATTATGACAGAGTGGTTGCAAAGCCTAGATTGGGAAATGGCTAAAGAAAAAAGAAACATTTTGTTATTTTTAGACAGTGCGGGATCTCATCCGAAAGACGTTCGCTTAAATAATATAAAAATATTATTTTTACCCCCTAATTGTACATCAGCTTGCCACTTGACCAGGGGATTATAAAGAATTTTAAAACTTATTACCGAAGTCTAATACTCAAACATCTGCTAGTAAACATTGAAATTGCTGGTACAGCTTTTGAGTTAATAAAGAAAATTACACCACTGGATGCAGTTTATTTGGTAAAAACCACTTGGGACCAAGTAACCCAAGAGAGAGTTCAAAATTGCTTCCGCAAAGCAGGATTCATGTAAATATGCAAAGTGAAGACCAGTTAACTGAGGATGATACATCTGACCTAGAAGATGATTTGTCTCTTAGTGTACTTTCAGATATCCTCAAAAATAAGAATTTATTGAAATTGACGGATAATGAAAACCTTAATGATTTTTTGAACATAGATGAAGATTTTTATGTTAAAGATCCAGATTCAGAACAAGAAATTGCAAATCCAGTTGAAATACAAGAACTTTCGGAAGATTCGGATGTCGATGAGGTTCCAGTGCCAACAGGAGCTATCCCAAATTATGGTAAAGCTATTACCCTGACCAAGCAGCTCAAAAGTTTTGTAGAAAATCACGGAGATACAGAGTCTTTGGAGCTTCTTTCTAAATTAGAAACACGATTTCAAGACGCAATTTTAAAGAAAAAGAGAAGACAAACAACAATATATGAATTTTTGTGTCCTTAAAGTGACTATTCATTTCATTGTTTTGTATTACATACTACATCTATGTATCTATGTACATATATTATACATTGTATGTATGTATATATCTAAAGGAGATAAACTTTTTTTTCTTAAGTTTAAAGTTTCTTATTTATTTTAAAAACATTTATATACATATACGATTTAAATGTACCAGTTTCTTTAATATATTCATTTTTCGTTAAAACACGATTTTTGTTATATCTACTACATATTTCTTTTATGCGGACACCCCTCCTGAACGGACATCTTCAGTTGGTCCCGTTGGTGTCCGTTCAAGGGAGATTTCACTGTATATCAATTTTTAAAAATGTAAATAAAATGGTGTCTATGTACATCATTTCAAAATCTTAAATTATTAACCGATCTTTGATTAGTAGTGTGTTTATACTCATTGGATCAGTTGTATATGTATGTATGTATCCGTGGCATTCTCCCTTTCTGGTTCTTTCTCGTCTAATATTATCACGAAGACAGCAATGAAGTTAATAACCTTTATGTTATTATTTTTGCCCACAGCGTGAATGATATAGGAGCTGGCGGTATAAACACTATAAATTACTGTTTTTATCACTTACATACATTTGATTTTTTAGTATTAAGCAGAAGCTTAATTATCTAATTTTTCCTGTTATTTGCGTAACGAGATATAAATTACTATACGATTGAAAGAAGCACCTAGCGATATTTGTCGGATGTATCGAAAAGAATGTATACAATATAAATAAAACGTCTTTACTCAGAAACGTTTACAAAACTCCATACACAACGCATGTTTATGATATCTGTATCTTCATAACTAACAGCACATTCTTTGTTCTTAGTCACGTCCCAAAGTTTTCTGCTGAAACTCATTAGATTTCGGAAAAGGTTCAACTGAAATTTAAGACATTTCATCTTATCGGACTGTAAGTTGCAAAACAGTTGAAGATGAGTTATTCAACTCTGCGGTAAATTTTAAGAATTCAGATTCGCCTGTATCTCTATAAAATTAAAATTCTCCGTGCGGTGTTAGCAGAAATACAGAATGACGCTGAATGCCTAGACAATTTTTTTTTAGACGGGCACATTTTGAAATAGATGAGGGTAGTAACACGCACAACTGCAGGATATGAGTGGAAAATAATCCAAATACAATTGGTCAACAAGTATTACTTCATGTCAAAGCGGCTTTACATCAAGTTTTTATTAGGGGCGCTTGCTAACATGGCGATTTTGTTAAAATATTGCTCTTATTCTTTTTGGCATACTGTCTATGCAAGCGTTAATGGTATGTTTAAGTGTCATATTGCCACATATCCTCAACATTTCTTACTAATTACTCTCTTGTGTTTCTTCTCGAATACATATGTGATTTTAGCACACTCTACACGTTCTCAATTCGATTGAGGTCTGGAGAATTTCCCGGCCAAAGGCAGGCAGAGCGTGTGCTTCCAAAAAATGTTGGATGAATGTGTAAGGGCCTTCATTCGGATCTAAATCATTGATATACGACATCAAGACATCCACCAATACACGCTCATATTGGAGTTGATTCATGATGTCTTGGCAAAAATACAGTGGTCTAGGACCTTCGACTGATATACAGGACCATACCATAACTGACGGAGGGTGTTTCGCCGTTTTTAGTACACCAGCTCCACCAAACCGTTCAGATGGATGTCGTCTAACAAATTGAGCTCTTTCGGTCCTGGCTTCTTGTTTTGACTCATTGCTGCATACCGCCTCTAACGAAAAGATATTGTTCAAACAAAAGAATTTTGCTCGATTCACATATTCATTTAAATTATTTTGTCTTACATTTCGCCAATTTTCATTTGTGTAATGTTGATGATGCTTTATCAATTCATAACTTGCTTGCTTCATCATTGGTGTTAATCTTGGCTTTTCTCGGGGCGTCTCCATTTTAATCTGGCTTCGTACAATCGTCTACGTATTGTACGCGTGGATATTTGCACTCCTTGTTGAGGCACTACGTTTCCTATTTCTTTGGGAGATACTCCTCGGTTTTCAGTTGCTAGTTGTAGGATGCGTCGATCATCTCGATTAGTGCTGATCCTTTTCTTCTCGCAAAACGCTCTTCCGGTACTTGTTGTGGGTATCGTTTCTTTCATTAAAACAGCGATTCGCTGCACTGTTTGTCGGGATACTTCTTCTTTCTTTGCAATTGTGCGTTGAGAATATACTCCTGTACCCAACAATGCCTCAATACGCGTTTTTTCTCATTTGGCATGTCCTTTTCTTTGCCCATAACGAAAAAATATAAAGTGCATACAAGCAATAACTTAAAGTGCAATACTAACACGTAAACATGGAAAATACGTTGGTACATAAACAAATAAGCATTCTTTTTACAATAGTAACATTCTTGTTTCTATCCATCTTCTATACAGTACAGAATGATTCATGGGGGGATAACAATAGGCAAGACATTAAGCTTAAATTTATAAGGTGGCCCTAATAAAATGAACAGGGAGTATATATATATATCTATATCAGTCTAGGAACATTATTATTAGTATCGTATCGGTTAGAAAAAAACGCTCTAATACTACTACTAATCTTTATGTATTCGCAATAGAGCCTATGTAAATGTTTCTAAAATAGTAATACAGAATCTCCTTAGTGTATAGCAGAGCTCATCCGGTTTCAAAAGGAGCCGTTTCCTACTCGCGAACAGGTCATTTGGCAATAACCGTGCTCTGATTAGCATAACAGGAGTGCACTATCATCAACAGCGACAGAGAATCGACAACGGCAATGGAGCGGGGCTTCGGTAATGGGTGCCCGTTTTATGAGAAATAAATAAAGAGGCTTAGAGTGAAATAGATACACGGGTCGTGGGTCAACCGTGCCAATATTCTCATCATACACGTTGAAGTAGTTGGCTAACCAAGCAGTAGCTCCATCTCATTCGATCTCCGCGTCGTCATCCACGTTTTGTTTAAATTGTTTCCGCAAACATCTTTCGCAAAATAAGCTGTTCTATCGTAACTTGCTTATATAGGATTATATTACAGTTTAAGAATGATGGCAAGTCAGTTGGTATCTTAGATAAAACTGTGATTTTTTAAATATCCGAATGTATTAGTACATCAGAAAAAAATACGATTTTTTTGTACACATTGCTTATATTTCGTAGTTTTAGACGATAAAATACATTAACATCATTATCTATCGACTTCAATGCAAAAACGCTCTCGCTTGTACCTCTTCTTCATCGATTCTGGTGTGTAATTCTTAGCTTTATCCAATCCATGCAACTAAATCTTTAATTGCGCACAATCTTCATTCCGATTATCCTTCTGAGGTTTAAATTGCTTTTAACATTGCTCTGGTTATTATACTAGGTACCTTCGTGATTAAATATTTCTACAATGTGTGTATCATTAACTCTGCCTAGTTTTTTTTAATTTTTATAGTGTCTTACTGACCGTCTATTGGTACACGTGTTAGGTAGGATATGGCAAATTAAAAATTACTGCTGCTTGTATGTATCTGTAATTAACACCCACAAATGAAACAATTTTTATTTAGTCTTTTCTGGTCAATAAATTCATTTTACTTTCATTATAACTAGCACAGAAAGAATTTCAGTTAAATGCAGCGACGAATATAAAAATGATTTTTTGACTTATTTGTTTAATACTCATTGAATATTTCTGAATTGAAATATCTTCAATTAAAAACAAAACTAAAATATATGTATGTATATACCAAAAAATGAGTGCATATAATAAAATTTGAAATGAATGTTAAAACGATTTTGAATCATTGATACTACTCACTTTATAGATTTTTGTTAGGATCCTAGTTAAACTTGTTGTCATAAAGTCCCAAACGATTAATAAATTCTTTTTGTGTTAATTAACCTTGGTAGTAACTACAAAATTAACTATGGTGCACGTAAAAATCCAAATAATAACCTATAGCAAATTGAACGTTTAAAAGAGTCTTAGTCCTATTTGCCAGTTCTTGATGTATAGATCGATTGATAGAATCGATTAGATTAGAATTCATAATGTGATCATGCCGCTAGCAATAAATTGATTACTTAACCATTCCGTAGAAATGCCATTAAATTATTGCCAAGAGAAGATTCCATTAATTGAATTGCATTTAAACTTACGGTCGTGATTCAAAAAATTTTAAAGTTTTTCTTTAATTGTATATCTCATTACCAACGTTAGACATCCTGGTCTTTCCCGCGTTTTCAGACATTAAGTCCTTGAGAAAAAAAAGCTATTGTATCTGCAGAAAATTGGAAAAAGTGCGTTTTCTAAAAATTTCGGATTTCGTTATGCAGCGTGACTGCGGCAAATTTTATCAAAACATTACGTTTAAAATTAACATACAGCGTTTTCACTCACGTTCAATTTGCGAGAGTACAATTTGCATATCGATAATTTATGGAAACACTGAAATTTCGTATTTCACTTGTATACTTTCGATCGTAAATACGAAATGAATACAAATACAAACTTTAAAATATAACATATGAGACGCTAAGTTAAATTACAATAATAACAATAACGAGTATCATATGCGAAAATACTAGGAAATGTATCGGAGCACCATTTTTTTTTTGTGAAATCATGCTGCAACATTTACTTAAAAAATTTCAACAATTTTCGCGTTACATCAATAATACGTGTTTTTATTTTAATACTTGGCTGTGTAGACTCAATTGAAAGATCTCAAGCTCGATCATAAGTTGCTATACTCTACTTTTTAATTCGGAGGAGTGTTTTTAAATTGAAACGGCAAAAATCAGGCTAGCTGTTGGTCAGTTTTCGGCAAAAATTACACTAGCAATATTTGATATATTGCCGGCCGCCATATTGTTACAACAACTGATTGATGTTTAGATCATGTATTTTTCTGAGTGTGTTTGTATTTAATTTGTTTCGCTAAATTTGCATTGTAATAATAATTACGTAACTAAAACTTATACGAAATCCTAGCTAGTTTTAAAACTGCCTCCAAAAAGTAGCGCCAAAATTCTATTAGAAAAGATGCGTCTACTTTTCATTTTATTCTCCCGAATTAAAAAATAAGAGTATAGTTTATTAATATAGCTATAGCTTGTTATAGCGTACATTATGTTACATTATGGCACTGTTTCCTTTATTAATATTCTTTAAATATACTGTGATTTCAATAAAAATAATGGTTCTCTAATATTACCCTCATTAAAGCCTTACTTTTAATCGTTTACACCTATAATGCTACAGTGATGTGCTACATAGAGGTAACCTGGTATCACAAATATATGAAATGTATAATTTATTGTTACTACTTTTAGTTTTTCGAGTTACTATTTCCATGATGGTGGAATCAGCAATAAATAATACCAAATTAGGTAACCAGACATCATTTGCTAAAAATGCAAAGATTAAACCGCCAATAAAACTTTTTGGGTTACACTTTGATTCCACCTTAAATTAAACATCGCTGCACAGAGGTCAGGAATAAAATAAACTCATATCGAGCACTAGAAAATTAATTAAACTATATCGGAATTAGTTTTTATGTATTACGCTCGCGTAGAATCTCGTATAGGATGTGGAATAGCCTTTTGGGGAAATTATTCTATTGCTGAGGCTATCTTTATTGCACAAAGAGAGTAATTAGGTGCATTGTAAAAATTAGTACAAGGATATCCTGCAGAGATTATTTCAAACAGCTTAGAATCACGAGGCTATAATATCTATATTTTAAATCGTCGCCTTATGAATTTCAGAGCAAGTCTAAATTTGCTTTAAATAACAATACTCTTAAAGTACACCGAAAAAGGAGAATTTAAAACCCTTTACAACATATTAGTTCTTAGCCAATAATCAGATTATTTTACTCTTAAGGTTTATAATTCTTTGCCTGAAACGATAAAAGGGCAAGTGTTCTTCCTTTGTAAATTTTATAATACATATGAATATCTTTCTTAAGTATTTTTGAATCACTCGAATATTCTATAATCAAACAATTGATTAATGTATAAATATAAAGATTTATTTTTTGTGATGTTTTTCATACAATATCTTACATTCTTATTGAACAGACACCTTATTTACTACATGCAAAAGGTGTTTTTTTCTGATGTATTTGTGTTCATTATTCCATCACAAGGACACAAAATTGGGTAGGATTTCTGTTAGCGAAAGGGCTAAAGTGTTTACACGCCACTTCATCAGTGACAGCAATAATTAACTAAACGGATGGCAAGTAGAAACGCTTAAAAAGAAACTGAAAATTCCCCAATGCGTGCAGCTCACAGTGTAGTGTCAGGCCTTGGGCGTGTCGCTTCATCATTCTTCATTTACTTCAGTCCTCTATGGCAGCGTACAAATTCAATTAATTAGTGCGCTGGTTGTTAGAGGAAAACTTATTCCTTCACTGCCAAAAGGTAGCTTTTTACATTACTCGGACGTTATATCGTTCAAAATAAAAGAGGCGCTTTTACGATCGAAATTGGTTTTTAATTAAAAGCGTTTGAAAGTCCTCCAAACGGTGAAAAGCAACATCTCACGGGGAACCTGTACAGAGTGATATTGCTTCCTTTATTGCTTATTGTTCTAATACAACGTCACGTTTATACAAGCTTCCAAATTCAAAAACAAAATTTTAATTTTTCCACGTACATTCTTATTTAACTTTGTTGTTGGTTTCAACTAGCCGTTACTCTTAGTCAATAATTTTAAATATAATTTCTCAATGTGGTATGTTAATTTTTTCAAGGCTGGGTTAGTTATAAAATTGCTGCTTATATCGACTGTTGTTTATTTAAGAAAAAGGGAGGTACCAATTTTTGATTATTTATGTCATTAACTGTTACGTGTTTCACTGTTATTATAAAATCGCTTATTTAACAATCTTGAAGATGGAAGACGTTTTAGACAGTTAAGAATAACAGGTTCTTATTACGGTGAAATTAATTATTAGAAAATGATCAATCCTTGAAATACGGATTACAAAATTGTATTATTAGTAAGCCACGAGCAATCTTGAGCATTGTACAGATCCCGAACCTCTATATTTGAGAAGGGAATTCGTTATAAAACTCATGAACACAGCAAGTGCACTAAATACGAAGATGCTCAATGAAGTGGTAATTAAATTCTAGCAAACTACCTTATAAATAGAACTGCCTTACCTGTCTTCGCTTGATCGTAATAATTCAAGCAAAATAAAATATGTAATACTAAGAAAACAGTAATGAGCATCTACAAACATTAGTATCAAAAGGTGCAATGTACCACTAGCAATTAAACTATTACGGGGAAACTCAATCGATTGAGCGGGAGCCAGAGTCACTGATTCGCCGTCTGGACGTGTCCATACATATTGAAGTGAAGGCCGCTGCCTTACCGAGAAAATCGAGCAGCTCTATTTATAAAGGTACCACACACAACCGTAAAGAAATGCCTAAAAGACTTAAGCTTCACTCTTGCAGAATTCAAATTTTAGACGAGCTAATATAAAATGGCCAAAGGAATTGGATTTTGCGAAACTATAACTAAAATTCTTACAAGAAATCTCATCAATTTACAAAATATATGAAAATTCTCATTTTTTCGAAAATATTGCACCAATTTCTTCAACGCATGCCCAAAAGCAATACTTACCGCGGAGTTGCATTTAAATATTCTTTGATAAATTATAGATTTACAAATAACAGCGGTAGTAGAGAACATTCCAGTGGAGTTTTTTCAGCAGGATGCTGTTATTCGACATTTGCACTTTGTAAACGTTTCGACGAAACTTCCTATGGAGGTATCTTATGGGAGATTTATGAAGCAATTATTTGTGAAAAATGAACGTTTTATTACCAAGAAATTTATGGAGCCCACATAGATCAAGTAATTAAGTTAGACGTCACGCTTTTCCACAATAAAGCAATTTTTAAAAATTAAACGTTACTCTGATGTTGTTATTTGTGTTGGGATAGAATTTTCTGAACCCTTTGCTCTACTGTTTCGGATTCTCTTTCAGCGGAACATTAACTGCTTTCTTCGGCTTGTTGGAAGGGAATAATGAAAACAGCAATAGCATTTCATTTAACTTCTGGTAAATTGGATTTCGTATTATTGATATTTAGAAACATGCGTCTATATCAGACGACAGCAGGCTAGTTAGGTACAAAATCTAATGGACTATTAACCTGTATTCAATTCCTGGCCTGTAGAAAATAATATTAAGAAATGAGCCTGTTGTTTTCTTAGGAAGCATTATGCTGCGTTCTAAGAAGATTTACAAAGACTATTCTTTACTATATTTACTATTTAAAAACACATCCACAACATGCTTCTTTAAGGGGTCTGACACACCCAATAACATCCGATATGTAGTTAACAAGAAGTATTAGCTAATACTATGGAATTTAGTTAGAGACTACCTGGACGGCTTCCACATGGTTGCATATGTAGATAGTTTAGTGATATTTATAAGCGACAAATATGAGAAGATATTTCGCAAATATATGCAAGTTACCTTAAAAACTGTCGAGCCCTGGTGCAAAGATCATCCAAACAAAACAACGTTGGTTCCTAGAAGATAGGTGTGATGCAAGCACCTTTGCTTATGAATGTACCACTTAGATTACACCGGGAGGTCAAATTTCTTTAATAAAAAGCTCTAACATACCAAACACATTGTCAGCCAAGTCAACATTGCGTTCGACAAAGTCGTAAAATGCTACGAAGGTTCTGTGGTCTTTCCGTCAGAGTAAGGCGGTGAGGTAAACAAAGATTTATTAACGATTATAGTCAAATGCAAATGCGTAGAACAGCTTTTACAAGCAACAGTTGTATTAAAATCTATACTAATGGCGGCAGTGGATGTCAAAATATCCTTTTCGTCTCTTGACATTCTCGTGCAGGAGTTAGTATTAACTGTCATGATTCAAGGATGAGGTCGTAAGATTCGTTAGAAGCGGGGTTACCGACTATGGAAACTAAAACGAATAGTATCCTATCTGTCATTATCTTCGACAAATTTTACAAACGTTGACATTACTCAGTATGAAAAGAGACATGGGTTTCCTTTTCAATAAGTTATTGGAAACAAAAACTTCTTCTTACAAAATCAACCAAAACATAAACGTGTAAAAAGTATCTTTGTTGTAATCATCCGAAAGAAATTTCAAGGAAAATGTACACCTTTTACGTATGATTTTGAATGCGATAGTATCTATTTACTAGTCAAAATAAAAAGTATCTGATTGATTCTTGCTGATAGTTCAGATAGACTTTAATTTATTTTTTCTTTTTACTTATGACACACTTTTTTACACCTTGTAGCATGATTTGACATTTCACTTGTGTAACTAATTTTGCGTATTTATATAAAATCACACCTAAGTTCGGAAAGTAACACCAAAGAACTAAATATACTTGTTGCGTTAACCTTAAATCAAAGTCAGACAAATGCGTTTAATTTTGGATCTTAATAAACACGAGGTACTTACTTTCTTTATTTTCTGTGTCTATGTATTATTCCTCATTTGTTCAGTAATCTTTATTTTTCTTGTTCCAGGTAAGTTATTTACAATATTTCGATAAACAAGGAACTTGGACGATTGGATTACCACAAAACATTAGTGAGTATAGTATATACATTGATCACACATTATTGAAGCTGTGCTAATGTTCAAGGAAATAATTACATTACACTCTTTTCTACTTTAATATTACAATAAATGTTTATTTCATATTTTTAATTTTTAAAAGTTAGCTTTCCGACTTTTTTGAACACAAGATGTGTGACGTGTTTGAATTGCATCAGATCGGTTTGATGGGCAGTATGCTGAACCACAATTTTTGTGGAAGTATGCATTTGGGATATTCTGTAGAATCATCCGTCTTTCCTATACAAATTAACATGATAACTAACAAAAATTACCGTATAAATCAGCACGAAAAAATTATGTACTAATACTTGATTTTATAGACGTAATTATAAAAGTAAACACGGAAGAAATCTATCTCATCGTATGAGTTTAAAAATGCATTCGACTTTTTAGACTTTAATAATGCATTCTAGATAGCAAGAAATATAAAATCTCTATTTTTACTGCTTAGGTTTAATTTACACACATTGTTCTGTATAGTACGCCATGATCTCAATCATATTAAGCAGCTAATGTTAAGCAAACCAATAGTTTCAGATTTAAGGTTTTGCTTACTGATATTGAAGACTCTATAAAGTCAAAGATATAAGCACAAAAAATAGGCAATCTTACATATCAAAACCCATCCATGTACGCAAAAAATTAAATAGTGGTATCCAACACAGTTTTAACTCTGCTAGTGTTTGGTCGCGGCTATCTACCTAAGGAGTAAACGCCTAACGGATAATAAGCGGGGTTAAATTTACTCATAGTCATATAATATTTGTTCTCATAAAGAAGAAATATCTCTAATCTACGTAAATATTTCCACTGGAGACTAAATTTGTCTCGTTGAATTTAACAAAAGAGATAGCTATATCCAAGTGCAGTATAATTTATTCCGTTTATGCATGTTACTCTATAGCATTCATTGCCTCCATAATATTTTTAATTTACTACGTATTGGAAGATTAAGTAGAATTTTAGAGGTAGCAGCGTCCGTGGTGCATGAAAGAGTGACCAATATCGCGCTGGAATTAACTAGCTTTGGAAGAGATTGTAACGTCACCTCCTTAGCAGATGGAGCAACACTTCCAGCTGCTTCAAATGTTTTTAGATATTCTCCCATGTTTCTCCTTTGGATACATTTGTGTTTTGACCATTATTTGTTGATAGGTGGTTCTATATGATTAGATGAGTGACAGGTAAATGCAATAAAAGAGGCTTATATAAAGCTGCAAGAAGCTATTAGACATCAACCTAGTCTAAGCTAACTGTTAATCAAAAAACGTTAATTTAAATTTTGTCCTTAGAATATGCAGAAAGCGCAGTCTTGATTACACTTTACTCTTACTCTAAGTGTGATGTACCAGTGACTACAGTAACGTATCGTTATAGTGCGAAATCGTTGTTTTCCTGTTTCTACCAAAAGCATAATTACTCACCCTCCTTCAACTTCTGGTTTGCAAAATTCTTTTACATGCTACAGTAAAATCTGCTACAAAATCGATACTGAAAAGCTGTCCCAATATTGAATTCGTCATGTACTCTAAATGAACGTGATCACTATTATACAAAATAGGATTAGCGCCATACAGACAAAATATACACGTCGTAATTCTTAGGGGTGAATATGGAAACATTAAGTTGGCATTTACGATTAGCAGAAAGGGTGAATTAATATTTCATCAAGGGGACAGACAGACTGGCGCCTTTGTCATTGTTGCAGACCGTTGTGTGGCGAGTAAATAGGGTAAGACATGCAACCCCTGAGTATGGCTACCAATTTCGAGAGCAGTATAAACGTATACACGAAAATTAAATTTCATTCAAATTATTACTACCTTTGGGAGTCCACATCTCTCTTCATAGTGTTATGAAAGTTTATATTACATCGATGATTACCATTCGCAAAATGCAGCGGTTTTAATATTGCTGTATATTTGTCATGTATTATCTGTCAGAAGAGAATATACATGTTATTTCGAACCCTTCTGTTGCGGAGAATAATTCATGCAACAGCAATTGCTATATCTCGCCAATTCAACAATGTATGTATTTGATCAAAGGGACTGTTGAATTTCATTCCATCCTTATTAATTTTATATAAATTGTAGCGTTAACGATTGTTTTTTTTAAAATTGATGACGATCAATCCCCATACTCGCTAGCGCCTTTATATAACAGTTATCAGTTTTGTTTTTATTTGTTCTTTTTTTCAAATAGAATGATAAATGACTAATAATATTAATTCGCTCTTACGTATCTGACATTTTTATGCTATTCGAAAATGAACTACCTTGCGATTCCCACACTTATCTAACAGATGCAACGGAAGTCTTATTACTGCTGATTAAACGAAACTATTATTATGGAGATTACAATGCATATGTATATACATATCTGGTTTTATTTAGTTCTTTAATTTTCGATTGTGAATTGTTAAAATACAATAGAGCTTGCTTAACGCGGTTAATATTATCATTCGCTTATTGTTACCATTTCAATCAAGTGTGGGCCCGCGTTATACTAAAATATGCAACTACTTTCATTTACCATTTCCATCACATGCTTAGTAATTATCACGTTTACCACGCTCTCTAATTGAAGATTAATGTTGATAAGACATTCAATATCAGTAATTGATAAAATAAATCTCTTATTACTGTTAAATATATACTTAATCAACGCCTTTATGTTGGCAGTTATCAATTGAAAATGTATTTCATCACATTTCCTTTGTAATAAATTCACGTAAAACTCTAGCTTTCTTTTTCTAGTAAGACATGATATCCGAGAAACAAGAAAATACAAGAGAAAACTTGAACATTTAGGAAAACTATTTTACACATATCAAATAAATTACAACTGCTTACTCCACTGTTGTTACACATTGTGTCTATGGTAGTATGACTATGTTAATGGCCACTAATTTAATTGAGATTCTTAATCCTACTAAAATCAGGTAATACTAAAAGTAATTTTGCTATATATTAAATAAATGAAAAACTACAAAAAAAATAGAAATATATTAGTATACAAATAAGTACTTACAATTTAATATTCGCAGTGACTGTTTTTCGCCCAAGTTATGGGTAATATTCGCTATGGCAATGAATCGTGCAACAACGCGTTTCGACGTTTTGCGATATTCCCTTTCAATATTTACCACAAATTTTTTATTGGCAATAAGTAATTTGGAAGCTGAGCCAACCAAACCAAAAGTTGCACAGTGAAAAGGGCCGTTATTTGGTTGGTAAAATTAATGAACTTTATCATCCTCAAATAGTCTTAGTATGGATGGTTCCAAAACCTCCTGTGCACTAAAAAATAATTGAGATTTAAACCTCTTAATGGGTAGTAGATAATGCCACTTGGATTTAATGTTGAACATCGCCTAATTTTATGGCAAGCATTGTTTTATTTTAAAGAACTTAGATTTCCGGGTTGAAACATGATGCTAAACATGAGGTTTCACCATTCTCAAAGGTGGCGTTGCAAACGTTTGAAAAAGCAATGCGTTCTACATAAAAAACACATTTGTTTTCTGGCTTCACAGTTTTAATAAAGACAAATTGTTTTGGTTACACTTTCAACCAAGTATCATTTATTATACCTCTACTACAAAGACTAAAGTATTAACTATCCCTCCTTTTTACTATTCGTCAAGTAACCTTTCTGATTTTATAAATTAGCTATTGCTTAATCTAACTAAAAACACTAGCTGTTACTATGATTGGCATAAAAATCCTTGTTAGTTTAAAATTAAGCCAAAATAAATTCTCTTTAAAAGAGAAGTGGTTACCCTTAAAAATACTTTAGTAAGGATAATATTATACTTCTGTCGTAATTTTGATAATGCAGAAAAAATATTTACTAAGGTAGAAGTAACCGTAAACATTTTTACCAGTGTAAGTTTACTCTTGATATGTTAAATGTAACTATAAAAGTGAAAAATGCCACGGTGAGTATTTAGACATTAACTAACATTTTTAGGGTAAGAATTTTTTTGCAATATAGCATCTCGGTAGCACGGTTCATGTGATCAGAAAAATATCTCTAACACATGATACCGACATACATCTGCATATCAAGATGATACCGCCTCCGTGTTTTACCCTCGGTACGATATATTCTGTGCGATTTTCTTCTTTGGGTGTTTACAAGTTATACTCCGGGTTGTCCAAAAAGGTGCAAAAAATTTAGCAAATGTAATTACGTTATGTAAATTACTTTTGATGTATTAAATAATTGTTTCGGTAGATTAATAATCATACCTAGATCTTGGATTCGCCAGAAAAAATTACAAGAGACAATTCTTGATCTGTCCAATCCGCGTAGTTGTTGACCTATTCTAAGCGTTTTTTCCGATGTGCTGGAGTTAAGTACGTTTTTTCTTTTCGGGCTATATGCCCATGTAAATTAGCTGCTTTCAATCAGTTTCTTACCGCAATTGTGTTCTGGAAAATCCCATATCACATCTACAGCTTATTACTTAGCGCTTCCCATGATCGTCGGCTCTGTAAAGCTATTCGTTCTAAAAAGCTATCCTTGACGCAATTCGCCATTTTCTTCTTGATTCTGGTCTGCTTTCCGCTGCAACCTCCGATATCTTTGCAGCGTTAAAGAGTAGTTAAACTGCACATCGCGAATACAATTTTTAAAATCACACTTTATGTACAAAAAACGCAAAATTTAATTTTTTTATACACAGTTATAAAATGTATCGAATTGTTTATTACCGTAACTTGCATAAATGTATTCTACCGAGGTGGTTAATTATTTATATGGGTTTTACTTGAACATTTTCTAAGAAGTTAATAACGAATTTATAATCTTCGCACTGGATAACTATTTTATTACTGTGGATCATAAATCTTCATTACACATTTATTTTAATTCCTCATATACACATCTGTAATAACGAGTTTTCGTTAGAAGTGCCTAGTGCACAATCACGTTACTATATGCACTTGTATTAGTAGAATCTGTATCTTTTCTGATTTTTATTATATTTGTATTAGCGTGTTAAAAAGAAGTAAAATACGTTGTTGTAGTTATAACATTATAGCCGACCAGAAAAAAAATATAGGAGGAAATCTTGTTCTATAATATGCTTGTTATATAGATTTAAATTTCCTCTACTACAGTTGAAGAAATAAATACACATGTATGTATATTTTCAATTTCAATTAAGTTGATTATTAATTCGTATTAATCAAATACAGTCGTATATATGCATATGATGCATCTTATTAAGATTGAAATCATTGCGACTTGCTAGTTAGCAGAAGTAAACAACTATGATTCACTCGAAATTACCTTTCTAACAATTAACACACATACTTCAAGAAAATCGCGAAACAAGCGCTGTAAACAACGTTTGATCTAAGTATTAACAACATTAACTGTAGAACGATGTTTTAACTCGCTTCATGAGTAGTACAATATTAAAAAATTATGCTAAAATATTACACTAAAATTCGATCGTAAATTATACAAGGGCCATTCGTAAAGTAAAGAACGTTTTTTTTTCTATACAAATTTTTATTAGATATAATTAAACGAAACTGTATCTTACATAAAATAGATACCCAAGCTACTTTTTCACGTAGTCACCGTTCAAATTTAGCCACTTGTCGTACCGTTTTATCAGCTTTTCTATGCCTTCCGCGTACTAAGTTACCGCCCAAGTTGTTGAAACCACTGATTGACGGTTTCTTTAAGTCCATCATCACTTCCGTAACCTTGTCCACTCAAAAAATCTTTTAATTTGGACAATAATCAAAAATCAGTTAAGAGACTAAGTTTGGACTGTACGGCGGATATTGAAAAATTTTCCACCAAAACTACTGAAGCAAATCCTGTGTCACTTCCGCTGCATGCGAACGTGCATTATCGTGAAGGAAGATGACTCTACTGATTCACATTCCGCGTCGCTTCTTTTGAATAGCCACCGAAGTCGTTGAAGCGTCTCACAGTAAGCTGCTGCATTTAAGGTCTCACCCCTAGGCATTTAGCCAATAAACAGGGCACCCTTCGGATTCCAAAATACCGTAGCCATAATCTTTTTGATGCTCAAATTTTTTTTTGTTTTTTCGATTTCGTTGGGGATTGCGGATGAAGCCATTGCATTGATTGGCGCTTTGTCTATAAATTTCGTTAGGTCGGACTTTGTGCGCGTTTAAAAAGCAGATAATACTGTGCACCTCATACTTGGCGGGATGGTTAATTTTGTCATACACTGTAAAGTCACACAGTTAAACAGTAATCAGCCGGATTAGATCGTAGCTGCCGCCAAACTGAAGCAGATGAATACCAAGGTCAGTACATGGGTGAGCGATGGTGGTAGGGAGACGCGGTCACGTATGAATACAAAACGTTCTTTATTTTCTGAATAGCCCTTGTACAACAATGATATATGCTATAATACCACTACTAAAAGTGGATTATTTTTCCAGCATACAGTAAAATGGGTGGTACAAGTTCGGCCAGCGATGTAATACATCTATTCGCTTCGTATTATAAACTGTATATGGTGAAAATTTAATTTATAGAGGACATATGAAGTTAAGAAATATGTATATACATTAACATGCAAATTTGATATGTACTAGTTGACTTAACTACAATTATAACCATTCAAAACACAGAGGAGACTGTAAGAACTAAGTTTTTTATATGTACTTAGCTTAACGTCTGAATGCTGCACCATGCCGTGAAGAATTGAAATAGAATTGCAGCATTTATATTGTGTCCAGATTGAAAATTCATTTAAACCTTCTACGACGTGGTGAAAATATGTGCTTGTACTTGGATAATGACTGCATCTAGTGAAAAAATATTCACGTATTTAAAATGCTTCTCATAGTTCGCACATTCCAGTGTGTCATTTATATGTTGTCTTATGAATCGCATTTTCTGTAAATCTTGGTTTTTATTTAAAATAACAATACATTCTTCGCCTATCTGAAACCCTATATTAATCGTTAGGATTAAGTGATTTTAATAAAGATAGTGGACTATTTTGCAATTATTCAAATAGTTCTCTAATATCACAGTACTTTTCGCAAATCTTCATTGTATCTGCTCCGAGTTGTTGATTCGAAAATAGTTCTTGACCTCCTTGAATAGTTTTAAAATCCTATGATTTCAGTAGCGTTATTTCGGTTTCTCTCCACATGCTTGGTGTTTCTGATCTGGTCTTACGTACGTATTTGAAGTACATTGCTGATTGGTATCTACAAAACAAACTCCAACTAAATCAGCCGCTTTCTTGCTGTTTCAGTCAAAGAAAGTTGGCATATGAATTCCCACTGAATATAAAGAGAGAAGTAATTTCAAGAAAATTCCACCCAATATATTAGACATCAGCATAAACGACAGTCTGTCCTGAGAAGTTCATTATAGTGTTTTAATTTAAAAAAATTCACATTCCGTCTCAAAATGGCTCTCGGCTCGTTTACGGTATTACACTTTGAGGTTCTGCGACCCACGCAGCGAAAAGTTCTTGAAGTTTAAAAGCAAATCATTCGAGTTATGGGTCTTGCTTCACCGAATACTTGCAAGCCTTTTAAAATTCTGTAAATTTCAACGTTACCCTATTTGCTTTTTATGATACTCCGGACGCTATTTTCATCTACATAGGAAGAGGCTTTACCCGTCCAACGATCAACTTTGCCGTCGACACTACGCTTCGTCACAGTCCAACTTAAGATCTGTCGATTTAAGCATATGAATATCCGAGTATATTGTAAAGTACTTACACACGTGAAGGATAATATAATAACTAGAGACCGGATTATATGCAAAGTGCATATATTTTATTTTATTTATTTATTATATTTTACGTTTATTTGTAGATGTCTTACACTGATTAAAGTTAATTAACGCTAATGAACTTTAATCGGTGTAATACATGTCTACATACAGATAAATATAATAAATAAATTAAATTAAATTTGTGCACTTTGCATATAATCCGGTCTCTAATAATAACTTTTAAAACGAAACTTTTATGATGAATTAACTAATCAATTAATTGTTTGATTAACAACACAAATGGAATCGTTTGTGCCTTTCCTTTATTGTAATTAATTTCTTAAGTTTTGTTTCTACCATTGTTATTGGTGTTTGACTTTACGACCTTGTATATATCTATGTATCTATTGCTTTTGTGTTGGTGCGAAATATTTACCTTAATCACGTATCTAACTACGATGTAACAGAAATGTAGTTGATATGGGATTATTTTTTATCCGATTACAGTTCTGTTGCGACCTTAATGTTCTAATTGTATTTATGACCACGTTAATTTGGATCTCCCTTCCTAATTTATGTTAACGTATTTTTATGTATTAAATCAGTTAAAAAAGGGTTATAACATTGCATAAAAGCACTGGGAGCTAGGATTACCAGGTTGCTTATAAATAATTAATTTCGCCAACTAACACAAACAACATTATCAAAATTGTCTAGTGCATCACATTAATAAATATAGCGCAGATGACCTTGCACAATATGTTTCGTAGAGTATTATTCATCATTAATTAATACAGCCTCTATGATCGCAGAGATAATTTTTCTACGCGTACATAACTCAATCCATATAGACGTATACCTGTACATACAAGGCATACCTTTGTCTTTTTACGGATTGTTTCCTTCCTCATTGGAACGTGACCATTGGCGCTAGAACTTATTAGCCTTCGTGCCATACTGGGCGGAACCAGTCTTATCTCTCATTCTTCTAGTGAATCGTCAAGATTTACTTAATAAATAATATGCATGACGGGCGTGTGGTCGAAGATATGACAAGGCCGTTTTTCCCATTTTCGACATATTCACGTCTGGCACCTTATCTTGTTTGGGTTTATGTGTTGTCTTAGGCGGCATCCAGACAATATATTTGTCTTTGCTTTCATGATCGGAGAACTATAATCGTGTTAGGACACGAAACGCTTTTACTACAAATTGTGCTTTTTTTTAGATAATACGCACGTATTAAGTTAACGATGAAAGAATATTATTCACTGTTTTATACTGCACCTCTTTACTCAATCCAAAGAATGTACCTGTGCTGCATTGCATACAAGTAGAATAGATTAGTGCACCTGTCCACAAACCTGTTTATTAGTAGTACACCGACGTGGATGAGAGTTTTAACATTCAACTATTCTTCTATATTATACAGATGTTCAGTGACACATAAAAGTATTCTCTGTTTCAAACAAAGAAACAAATTAGAAAAAAACGTAGAACGGTTTTATGAAGAAAGTTTTAGTTTAAAAACGTATTAACAAAATTTTGTTGAAGAGCATATACAGTGTATCCACCTAATAGTAAGTGGAATATAGCTTTTATCTTTGGAGAAATAGCTTTAACATAAAAATTATTCAGAACCAAGTTCTGCATAATACAAAATTGTAGTCCGAAATGTACAGAATATTCACTCTACGCTATACATGTGCCAACTTTGCTTTATTTTAGTAGAAGATCCTGTATATTGGTTTTAATTTCTTCTCTCCTATTCACGCCAATTTGTATCAATATTCCTGTATCTTTACAACATACTTTTTGCGATAATTGGAATTGATTAAGATTTTTACGAAAAATCGATGTTTCTTTACAACCCGATATTTTAAACATCTTCATGCTAGAATGATCCAAATTTCCAGTGATTTATAACTACGTCGGTGTTACCGTACATCATCTTTGCACTCAATATCAAATACAGTATTAACCGATAAACTACTCCGACATATCAAAGAATTAGTGCAATGTGATCATAAATCCCAATCGAGAAGGCTATCTTTTTTTTCGAATCATTTTTATGTTGCATATAACTCTAGATCTGACACTTAAATCCAAGAATGAAACTTCCCATTATGTTTGATATTTATTGACAAGTTTGATCATTACAATTACGTTTTGGAGGTCCGCTAACGTACAAATTTTAAAGCTTTATTATTGACTTAGATTACCATAGCCATTTATGCTTTGAGCAGGATCTAATGTGTATCACTGCTGGCAAATATCTCAAATGTAATTTGAAGTTTCAATCTTAAAATGATTTAAACAGATGTAATTGTAACCAACATAAAAAATAATACAAGAAAGCATGAACCACTGGATTACATTATTGTAAAACCCGTCATTATTATAATAAACAAAATTGACTGCTTTTATTTACAATTGTGAAAAGGTTAGCGTTTAGTGAATATTGCGCAATAAAAGTTTCATGGCACACTTTAATACGCCACATTCAATAAAACATCTGTCAACCATATGCCTCACAATATCTCATACTGCGCTTCCGATTTTCTCCGATAAAAAAGAGCTTGCCCTAGTTCCAAGACATTTGAAGGTGTGCTAGTTGATTCATCTACCTCAAGGTTGGACATTTTTTGATCTTATAAATGTTGCTGTTATTGTTACATTGGCGATTAGAAAATCTCAAAAGTTAGAGTTTGCAATCGCTTTGTCATAATCACATCAAAATATTCCAATAAAACCGCCAATAACTAGTAGTTAGTAATTAAATTGTTTACTATAAGTATACATAGTAAAGTACCCAACCGTAAATAAAAGAGAGGATCTTCTCTCGGTATATCGATTTTCACGTCTTGTGCTGTAAACAGTAACTTGTAGTTACTATTTTTTACAATATTGTACTTTCTTTTTAACAACTAATTGAGCTTTTGTATTGTACTGATCTTATTTGTGATTTACGCCACGAGAGAATAGAACAATTATGGATTATTATTTTGTTCAGTATAAGTGTATTGATATTTGTTATAATAGGTTTTAATAAACCAGATATTGATGCACACAGTGACATAACAAAAATAATTAAAAGGTATTTGTGGTTATGAAATGACCACTCATTATCTACCAAGTCATAAACTTTTATGGTACGTTCTCTCAAACGCCTTCGATAACAAAAATATCTTTAATAATAGTCCCATTGATATTCCTGCATCTAATAAACTCCGACAAGAAACATCAGCATTACGGTGTTACTCCAGAATAAACAAAAAGGACAAAACTTCTTTGATACTTTAGAGTACAATTTGAATATGTCTCAAATCATGCTAGCCATGTTAAAGAGTGGTAAAGTAATTTTAAAACTCTCACTGCAAGTCGAATGTTAATACCGTATCTTTATAAAATATGTATTGCCTCTTGTTTACGAATGCATTATATGTAAATTAGCAAGAGCAATAAGAAAACAAATACAATAAATTTTATTGCAAATGTTTTAAAGTAATTAAATTAGTATTTTTCCCTTTCGAGAAACTAAATTTCTATTAATAGGAATAGAAAATTCTTACTCGTGACTGAAGGATTTTGTTCACAGAGACAATTTCCATAACATCATTTAGTATCAATCCTATCAAAACGATGGCAATATCGGGAAATTTGTTGATAAATAAAAATAGTGTTTAACGAAGTAATATACATTCTGAAATCTTTCCAAAATACACAATGTACGGTACCAATAATATATAATATAGATAAACTATTCTTTCAGAAAAAGTTAAAAAAGAATATGGAAACCTCTGAATTAATTTTAAAGGATTGAATTGTTCTGTGACATTTTTCTACCAACCATGAATCTTATCGGTCTTCTAATCTCTAAACAATAACAACCATCCATGCCGAAAAGTAGTAATTCTAGGTTTTGCGCACTAATAATTTGAGCTCTTACTTTTCAGAATTGCCCTTTCTGTTTATTTTTTGGTATTGCTTAATAAAGTGAAAATAACTGAAAAAAATTAATGGTCTAGTTTTGTTTGCAATGTATTCAAAAATTTTCACCGTTAGAGTAAATAAAGTAAACCTATAGTACACACATATTGTCTAGTAAAAGAACACATAATTATTGTGAGATGGAGCTTTTAGGTACATAAGGTAGAATATGATTCCTGTTTCTTCCTAGGCTTGCCCATAAATTTTTCTAATGGTAGTGTAATACTGATTTTGAATAAACAGCTTTCGTCAACAAATAATGAAATAATTACTACTACATTACTGCCGCATTTTACATTGTTTTCCTCGTAATCTTGGTCCAATAGGGTTAAAAGCTGTTTAGCGTATTTTATCCGTAGGAATGTTGAAGTATAGCTAATATGTGTAAAGCGCTCCATGACTTTATATTACTTCATCCTTTCCTCGTAAAAGATGAAGCGTTGTTAATTATTTTCGGTAAACGGTCCAGTATATTTATATTGTATCCGCCAGAAAATATACTACCAGTATACCATGAAGAGCAGAAGCTCAAGTACACGGCGTATGACGTTGACGATTAGAAACAAGATCTCTTACCACTAGATCATCAACCTATTTATTTTTTCTGATGTATTAGCATTGAACAAGTAGTTAATGCTCTATTAACGATGCAACTGTTTATATCTACTGGGTGACTTTTATGACAAACGCTTTTGCAAAGTGCAATGAAGATTATTTTTGAATATATAGCGTTACATCAGTGAATTCACCGTCAATGTTATATGTCAATCTATTAACTTGTTTAGGTAAAAATTACTGAAAATATCTATATTAAGCCTTTTAGATTGAAGTGTTGCAAGGAATGAAACAAGACCGTTTCCTACATTATGGTCTTAATCTCAAGTGTCTCTGTTTTTTTCGTATCATTAGCGTTTGTTTTATTTGGCGTGAGACAAACGTGGATAAAATAATTTAATATATCAATAAAGTTATTAAAATTTTAATCACATAGAAAATGTTTCAATAACTTTCCTCTGCGTTGGACGAAGTTATTACTGACATAAAAACTTCCAACATGTCAAAGTAATAAAAACATGAATATAGCTACTCATATATTTCTTTTTCAATTCATATTAAAGTTAATTTAGCTATTAGATAATGTCTAGTGTTCGGTATAGGTGTCAGCATATTGTTTCTAAATATAATTGAGCAGTTAAGTAATGTTTTGAAAATGAAACGCCTACACAATTGTCAGTAAATCGATTGTTTCTCAAGAGTTAATTCGAAAGATCATTCTTAATACCAGTTAGTAAAAAACTGTGGTTTATTTAGGTGTTGCTGATTTATGCACTGCGGAGGAAACATTTATTCATTTAAGTAGGTTTTAGTCATGTAGCGGTAAAGTGACTTTTACCAATTTTTTTCCTCAAATTCATTTACGATGTCTATTACTAATGAGATGGATTTTTAAAAGTATAATCGCATTCAAAACTGATGTATACCTACTCTGCTTTTCGTCGGAATAAATTACACCCACAAGTCATCGTGCAGCGCTATCCATTATTTAAACGATATTCTAAACAACGTAAGTCAAAAATAGCTTGTAACGTTATTAGAGATAATAGCTGGTGGTGCATTATATAAAACTCGAATATCCGGGAGCACGTTCACGGAAAAAGATTGCTTTAAATACTATTAAGTATGTAGATCCTATTTTCAGCAATTACTAAATGAAGTTAGTACACATAAACCATGAAACCCCTTTTTTTATTACCTGGCTATAAATAATACATTGTGCTATCATGTATTTTTGACCATCAGTCTACCAGGAAAGGCTATTTACCGCGCGGGTCCATTGGACCTACAGTCATGTGCACGAAAATAGCAGTTCCAAATTAATACTTATAAATCACAATTACAATAGACAATTCTGATGCAGCTATATTAAAATTATTCAAAGTCCCTGAATACATATGATAAAATACCGAATGTGAAGGAGAATTACTGAGTTTTCTAGACATGTGCTGTTATTTGCTCATGCATTGAAACAGGAGTATCATAGCTGGCGACACTAAACGTACATGTCTGTTGCGCAGTAATACAACCATATTGTAATTAACCATTTCTATTGTAATGTGGGCCTGGGAAAACGTTGTCCGTCAGAAAAACTATACTCGATCTACTTAATAGAGGGAAAAGCTGCTGGTTTATAAAAGACCCTCTCTTGTTCTACGAAAATGATTGTAAATGCTAAGAACTGGAGAAAAGTGAAAGGAAATCGTAGTGGAAAAAGGAAAACTAGCCGTAGAGAAGACAGAAACTTGTGCAAAGAAGACACTGTTCATAAGCTCGATTGCAATTAAAAATGAGTCAAATCTTTCTATAAACACCTCTACTATTAGGCGAAGAGTAATTCGAGCAAAGTTGCGTGTAAGAAGGCCAAGAAAGGTACCATTATTAAATAAAAGACAGAATATATTACCGTGTGCTCATGAATACGTAGAATGGGACGAAAAAGGTGGCGTAATGTACTGTGGTCAGATGGAACTAAACTATTTTATTTAATTCTGGTGCGTATCCATTAATACGTGCTTCACTTGGAAAATATTGCTCTGGATGACACGTGGTTTCAGCAGGATGGTGTCACATATCACACCGCGCCCGTGAAACATTGGTTGTCTTTCACGAACTTGCTCTTAGTCGTATCATTTTCTGGTTTGGTGACCAGAATTAGCCGCCACGTTCTTGCGATTTAACACCTTTCGACTTCTGGCTGTGGGGTTATCTAAAGTTACAGATTTATGCCAACAGCCCACGACCACCGAAGCGTTGAAGGCCCAAATTGGATCCTCTATCAATGAAATACCGCCACATGTATACAATAGTGTTATTGCAAATTTTGTCCAAAGAGTACGCATACGCCAGCAAAGCCATGGCGGTCATTTACAAGATTTTTTGTTTCATACATAATGCCCAAGTGTATACATTCTAAATCAATAAATATTTCAATATTTTGCTAAAGAAAACCATGTTTTATTGAACCTTACAATCTTGCGGTCTTATTAAAACATTCTAGATATTCAGGAAAGCAAATAAAATGTATTTGAAATTTCATATTATTTTCAATATTTTTTTACAGCGGCAAATAAAGTTTATTATTGTTGTTTTCGAAATGTATTGTTTTATATTTTATGACAATTCTATTTAATTTGTAAAAAAGCTATAACCCAATAAACAGCACCACATATGACTGCTGTAAAGTTTGGAAGTCTTTTCTACGTTATGAAATTATTTTTATATGAAGTTGTTTGTATTTCAAGTGCTTTAAAAACAGTATAACATAATCGAAATATAATGATTGGCTAATCCATTTTATATCACAGAATTTTGTAATAAAATAAGAGTTTCACCTCCCAGATATGTGCAATGATGCGGTGCTAAGCGAAGTGTTCTAACTTTGAATAAAACGAGAAATAAATGCAATTTATACGCGAGAATAGATCTAAGAATATACGATGGGAGAGTGCGTGGATGTAGAGGTCTTAGCTAGGAGCATTGAACCTAGACTTAACGTACAGAACGATGATTCATTTAGGTATATATGTCTATGCGTTAGCATAATATTACCGCTCTTAATTGTATTGATTTTTATATTAGCGAAGTATGTATTACTTTTTAAGAATTCGAACTACTGTTAATATAAACCCAAACGCTTCTTTCTGTCAAGCTCTAATGCAAATGGTGTGTGTTTCAGGTAGGGTGGAGACGTTTTAATATAAATTTATTGCATTGACTCGCCCAATTTCCACAGTAATAACTTTTAATGAACCAGACATATCAAGGTGATAAAGATCTCCTATTTAGTCACACCTTTGTCCAAGTTCAAACATTAATACTGAATCCCGTTATACTACGTTAAAATGGCGTTAAGCAAGAGCATTGTTATGGACACTGAACATCGACATTTTTTCGCTTTACCTACAATCTAACCGATGCATCGCTTCTATTTATTTTAGATACACATACTGTATATCAAACAGATAGAATTGGTATCTCTGTTTGAATACCGCCTAAAGTATGTATACCTAAGTTAATTCAAGGTTACTTTGACATTTGGGAGGAAGTTTCTAACATGGAGACTATTTAAAATAATTGTAGTGTAATACATTCAACTGCATAATAAATCTAATCTATGGTTCCTCATATACACATTAAATGGGATATTTTAAAATTATAAAATAGAATAATAATTTTTTTACAAACTAATTGTTAAACCTTGTTTTAGAATAATCTCTGTATTATAATTATAGATTAAATAAATTTACTTACACTTAGTTCATGTATGGAGATGAAGGTTTAAATAGTTTGAATAAAATCAGAATCTATTATTTAAAATATTTTCTAAATATTCAAAAATTAATAAATCTAGCGAAGCTATAGGTCTTATTAATATAAAATATATATTACTTGCAAAACTAAAATTTAAAAAGTCCTTCAGAAGGTTAACTATTTTAATAGAAGTGTAAAAAATATTTTTTATCTTTTGAAGTATTTCAATCCTTAACAGGAAATACGAAGCTAGATACTTTTTCATTACCCAATCCATTTCTTAATTCTGAATGGATAAGTCTATATGATGAGAAATTTCTTTCGAGATCTGCAAAAGAAGAAGAATTTGGAAAGGATGATGTCCAATACTCAGTTAAATTCTTCTGACATCTCTAGCACTGTACTCCATCTACATTTTGTAATTTTTTTGCGAAAACGTGGGCTAGATGTGATTTAGCCTCCAACTTAATGACTAATGGTAATAATCCTCTACCAAAAATATTTGGAAATAAAGCTGATTTTTTTCTAATGTTGTCAAGTTGGGTATTCATTTTTATCTCCAAGGAAATGAGTTAAGAAGTGAAAAGGCGTTGTAACTTGCTCTTATCGTTTCCCAAACAGGCATATATTTGCTGAATTCTGTCAAGTCTCACTCATAATCATTTTAGAAAATTTTCAGCTGTTGTTGTAAATTTCAATATTCTAAAGATTTTTAAAAATCACTAGATTATTATCATCTAGATTTGTAGTCATTTCGACCATTCACTGACGTATTTTAAAGCATACCCTTGCGGCAAGTAAATTCTTATTTCGTTACAAACTATTAAACATGTTACTTCGTTGTACTAGTTACGCCGAAATGACAAAACCAGACAATAGTCATTACTAAATTACAAAAAGATACCTACTACTGCGTTTGTTCCCAAATCACACCGTATTAATATATTTACATTTATCCTATTATTATTTTGTTAACAATATTAGATAAACGAACATGTAGAGAAGGAGTGTATCGATAATAAAACGTTTGTTAACTGGATTTTTCAAGAGTGTTGAAAAGTATATTAATTTAAAGTATAAATGCAGTAAGAAAGTGGAACCATAAAAGGTGTGGTGTATTTTAATTTGTCTGAAAGGTCCGCTTTTACTACGCAAAACCATAGTAAAATTGCCCCACACCAAACCTAAATAAAATACATTTGTTCTTTCAAAAACATACATAGTAATAGACTTTATTAATCATTTTACTTTAGAAAAATATTGCGTGAAGTTCTGGTAGAGCAATTTCATTATTCTTACACATTCTTAATACATCGTCTTTTGATTTTTTTTTATTTGCAAACATGTTTGAGTTAATAAAACGTGAAATTCTTTCTAAGAAAGCGTACATTACTTTAGATTTAAAAAAGTGGTCAAAGATTTCGTATTAATTATTTCAAAACCTTTACCTAGACCTTTTATAATTTTTATCAACATTGAGCAAAGCAAATTTATTTGTTTTAACATTTAATTTCTTGACAAATTCATAATTCTCCTTAAAGTTATCATTGCATTATTTGCTTAACAGATTCAATTCACTCAGTGAAACCAAATTGAAACTGTTACCACAGTTTATTTAGGTCGCATCTCGGAACAATCTCACGTCCCCGAAAATGTGATTCACATAAAAGAATAAATTCCATTCATACATGATTATGTGCGTATATGCACTGTGGATAGATACACATTCAGCATTACATAATTTAACTGAGAATTCGTGTACTGGCTGCAACCGCTATATACATAAACGCGATTCGAGTTAGGTTCGTTGATACCCAGAACCGGATTATGTGTATCAACTATCATTTATAAAGTTAAAGGCTGTAGCACACAGATATACGTACTTATATGTATCCGTACATTGCTTTACTTTATATTTATTTTAAGAAAGTATAATGTTGCTACAGCCTGTTGACAAAAGGAAAGTTTATTTATTTCGGCCAAAAAATATCTCATTTTAGAAAGCTTTGTTCAAAATGCACTAGCATTTTCGTAGGCATCATGTTTCGAAACGCAGCAGTCGAAATCCCTACATATTGAGGACCATAAAAAAACAAACTTTTGGAGAATATCCTGATTCGTGAAGTAGTTTCCTTTCGGCGAATTACGGGAAACTTTAGTTAACATCCAGAATATGTCACTGTTGAGGAAATTGGGGAGATAACACATTAAAGTCATCGAAGCACGGTCATAGTATAACTGAATTTCATATTTTACTGAACTTTCACTCTTAAACTCATTTTGCAGTGTTTCCGCAACAGATAATTAAACAAAAAGTATTGTCAATAAACTTGCATCTTTAACAGTGTATTGAAAAGACGTGCCCTCGTTGTTGTAGCTACATATGTCGAATATTTAATAATATTTCGTTGGAATTTTTGATTTTAAACTATCAAACAATTGTTACGGGACACTAATCAACGTGTAGTACATGCTGTATTTTTGGGCAAGCAAATGTAGCATGTACAACAGAAACACAACTAATGTATGAAAACGTTGACAACTATATGAAGATGATGTACACATGAGAACTAGTCCAATGTTGTTTAGACAATATAGGGGGAAATTTCCTACAAATCCAAGTAGCTAAAACAACGTTTTTATAACAAAACGTGTTGTAGAACAAATTATCGGAGCAGATATAGGCCCGTGATGTGGAAATAGACTTTCATTTTCTATATTTTCAGAGTCTCCAAAATAGAAATCGCTTGCAACATTTAGACGTTATTCCTACCTTATATTATTAGTATAAATATGGTCAAAGTCCTATAGTTCGTTAGTTCGCAGAATATAGAGCGCGGTAGCGTATTTTCTCCGCAGAGGGAGTTATAAAGTAGAATGGCAATCAATGCACACATGCAAACGATGGATAGTACCTTAGAATTGTATATATATATTTGTTTGGTCGTCACTTTCATAAGACTATAGCGGTATCCTCTGTATTGCTTTTAAGCAACTATTCTTTATTCGTATCCAAACATGTGTACATATTTATATTGTATTTGTTGAATGTATATGGAAATACTAAACTAAAAGTAATATAAGTACTACATTTGCCAAGAAATACATAAGTATGTGACATGTATAGATGATTTACAATAATTTTTGTTTCTTACATGAATTTGTTATATGATCATTTCTCTTGTAAATTTTACTTGATTAATAGTTAAAGGCTTAACAAAAAACCGCTTTGGAAGTCCCACTAGAAAATAACTATGACTCAAAATTAGTTAAATATTTTGTTAAACTGTACTAAAATTGCCAAAATTTTTTTGCTGTCTACAGTGTTTAATCGATTCAGTTTAAGTAAAAACTAATTTTGAGGTAGTATATATGTATGTTACAAAATTTAAATTAACTATCATTTTTTTTATCTTAAGCAACATGTGCTTATGCAAAGTTCGGCCCTGTCTAAGTTATTGTTTACCAGTACTACTGGTTCTTCGCATGAACGCTGGCTTTAAAAAATTAACGACAGATGTTTCACATTTCATCATGATGATGTCATATTTTGGGGGGATAGGCGAACATACACAGTTTCATTTGCTTTGTATTAACGCCACTTGAAAGAAAGAAAGCCTATTATATTACACGGCATGAATTTCTTAGAATCCATAAAGTGCGTAAAGAATAAACTATTTTCATCAAATTATATAGATGCATTCGTACAACAATACGCTATTTCGTAAGTTTATTGTTTGGAAATTTTATTGGCAAATCCCCTTTTGGCTAATGTGTTTATTTTATTCATGATCTATGTCTCAGATTTGCTGTTAATGTAACTCGTTAAAATGGTCCCATTTTTCAAAGTATGCACTTTATTGAACTATGTAAATGCAAAGAATATGTGAACCATAAAATACTATGCATTCTCTATAATTTTAAGAATCTTAAAATTTGCAGCATTTTTGTGTACATTGTTATTATTCTATTTCTTCATTTATTTGAACTGCAATCTAAATCTATCAAGAGACTTATTTAGCATCCAATTAACGGATTTACTAAAGAACTATGAAATACTAAGAAGATAGTGATTATAGACATTGCTTCATAGAAACTGTGTGAACTTTTGATCCTAGGTATTTAACATATTTTATAAAAGTTTGGGGATAAAACTTTTATAAAATATTTGCTGTGATTTGAAGTAGCATTCAAAACTCGTAATAATTTGATAACCCGGTAAAATACCAAATATGTACATATGCGTACTGCTATTATTAAATTCATTTCGTTAACTCTTAATCGGTGTTTAAAGGTGAAATAAATACCAATTTAGAATTTTTAAGTTCAGAAATACAATTACTAGCTACTATAATTTTAAGATTGATAACAATGATAAAAAGCAAGGATAGAAATTACGCTATCAACGTATTCTCAAGATTTTAATATTTGTTAAACTGCGAAAAATGTTCAATATTAACATTGTAAGCCAAAATTATTTAATTCAATCCACAAGAAATTACATACTAGAAATTGGGAAAGTCAACGTTGTGATACTTTCGCCAAAACACAGAAGCAGCAAGTGAATAATAATAACGAGAAAGAAAGTGAAGTACATTCAGTAATTACAGTCTACTATACTATATATAGACAGTAGTTAATAGAAAAGCGATTACATTAAATAATCATTAACTAGCATTTAGGTAAGGAATGCCATAATGATAATTACATAGTATTTTATTTAATCTCTATAAATATTCAGACATTTATCCCAATATGGTACTAGTTAATATCCCTTCATAGTACAGTTGGTTGTCAAGTTACTTGAAGTAGTCCCTGCAATTCATCTTGATGCTCCAAACATTTCTGTAGAGATCCGAATAAATGAAAGTCTGAGGAGGCTAGATCTGGACTATATGGAGGATGTTGCAAGACCTCCCAACTCTGGTGGTGCCAACCGTAGTTTAGTTTAATTTGGTGTGTGGGATTTTGCGCCATCGTACGAAAGTTTAACTCCTTCGGATAATCGTCCCAGCTTTTTCCTTCTGATCATCTGACATCATTTCCAACTGCAAATGATTGTGTGTGGTTCTAGTTCATACAACAATCGACTTGCGCTATCTTATAACATGGTTGCCATGGTTTTGCTGGGGAAGCTGACCCATACCATAAACTATTGTTTCGTATCTGAAGTGAATTCATAAACCCAGTAATAATACTTTCAATAAAGGATTTCTTTTATTAACTTTAAAACTACACCAAAAAATAAAATTGACGCAGTACATGGTAAAAAAAATTAAGGAACTATCAGAACTCAATTTTTCATAGAATTAAAAATGTAGTTTCTGTTCTGATACTAACTGCTTTAGTAATTATAAAGTTGCTAAACAATTAAAATAAGTTTGTGCTGTATTACTACTAGCTCATGAATAGAATTGTAACTAAAGTATTTAGTGTATTTTTGGTTGCCTCTCTATTGAAACATAAATGCGTATAGATGATACGTGTTAGTGTTAAATACATTGTTATTGTTCATTCGGTGACTATAGGCAACACATATTATCAATAAGGTGTTTATTAATTTAAGCGTAACAATAAGAAAACTTTTATTAATGCCTCGAAAAATACATAACATTCAATACTAAAAAAATTAAAGCGTTCAAGGTTATTTTCATGTAAAAGAAACTACTATTTTTTGAAAGTAATATGAAGAAGGTAAAATCATTTTCGGTTATTGCTTGCAATATATGCAATATATATTGTTCCTCACAATTTCTTGACTTGTTAGTTTTATTATCCCCATTTTGCCTTTCTTTTTATTTTTTAAATTTGAACTAATTTTAACATCCTGATCCTTTCGGCTTCTATTTTTTTTTCATTTCTGTCTTAAAAATCGAATTCAAGAAATTTTAATTTTACTTTTTTGTTCTGTAAGCTTGAATTCTTAAATTTAATATCAAAATCATTCCGACTTCTAATTTTTTATTTTTTAAAAATTAAATTCAACAAAATTTAGTTTTAACATTTCAACATATTTTGTATCGTACCACTTCTCTTGCTGATGGTATTCTATCGAAACTAGTAATGGAGTATATTTTTAAAACGTTGGAAGAAATTTTAAGGAGTTGAATATACTACGGTTTACCAGATAAGCTCTTGTTTAAGATACCTTAAAATGAATTGTGAATGCAAGTAATGAAATAAATATGTGAGACCCACGACAGTTTGAGCATATGTAAAGAGGCAGAGTCTGGAAGGTTAACACAATGAATCAATGCGACGCTTACACTCAAAGAAATTGGAAAGCATAATAACGAGAAAGTGGCTATGTTCAATAATTTCTACCCTTTATAGATTAAAAGTAGGTAATGGCAAAGCGATTACGTTAAATAAATATCATTAACTAGCATTTGTAAGTAATACCATATTGATTATTGTCCATTTTTTATTTAATCGCTAGTTTCTCGGAAAGTAGCAAGAAATAGCAGCTGAAGTTTATGAGATTAATAATAGATGTTAAAAGAATTATACAGGGTGCGTACAGTGTATGTCTTCGTTTCGCTCTTAATCGAAAATCATCATACTGTACCATGCTTGATTAGTCCGAAAATAACGTTATTGCTGGAAATTTGTTGGTAGATATAGCTAAAATTTAGAATATAGAAAAAATGTTAAATACTATATTTTTCGTAAACATTTCCTTTTTCACGTCAAAGTTTGTTTTTAACATTTCTTCATTGACGTACCTTCACGAAGACACATTTGATAACGTTGTAGAACAATAAACTCGTCTTCCAATGTCATTACACAAAATGTTCTCCTCAAGTACTACAGCACGAAGTTTCTGCACTCCAGCCAATTGGACTATCTTATTCAATAAAATCAGTTAAATGGGCATTTTATCACATTAAAGCTTAAAAAGGGCTTCAAACTGAAGTGCGCTGAAATACTCCACCATTAATGTAAATGCTACTTGAACATTCGATAATATTTCACAGTTAAGATTATTTTCACTGTATACCGCAATCTACAGCCAATTAGATAAAAATCTAATAAGTTCTATAATAATAGGTACAAATGAAATATCACATTGCTGTAAATAATGAACTTTTAAGTTGGCAAGGGTAAAAATATTATTATAAAAATGTTTAATCATGTACATATAGATATCCAGGCAAATTGTACTTAATATAATGCTAATGAAAAAAAGGAAAACATATGAATTCAATATCGTTTAATATACAGTGGAGAAATTAATTGTCTTCGGAAATATTAGATTGTTACTAGATTTTGAAAGAATCTGAAAAAATAGTATAACCTAGAGATTTCAGTTCATTCTATGCACATATTTCAATAGTTCATATAATTTTCCATTATTTTAAGAAAATATGTATAACTAACTAGACTTATTTATTCATGTGGTTATATTTTATATGTATTTGTACAGTCGATGTCGTCCATTACATTAGGACCACTAGGAAATTATGGTAATTTCGTACATAAAGCAAGAAAACGATTTTTCTGTACTATGTATTAATAATTATTACAATAAATACATATGCAAAGCATTTAGTATTTACCATTAACTTCTAACTGAACAACAGCACCTGCAGGCAAGTTCTTCACTGTAATAATAATTTTATTTCATCTCTGCCCCACACTTCTTTAATAATACATTTCTCCAAGGCTACCATGTGTCTTGAAACATTCTATACGTTTTGTATTTTTTTGGCGAATCCAGCAGCGGTAATTTTTCGGAGTTTAGATAATTTTAAAAAAATTGTGCTTTATGACACGATGCAATGCCACTCAAATGCATTGGGGCTGTTAGTTTCGTCCAACCTTTCAATATATGTTTTTTATTATTGGTTCCTTAAATACAGTAGGAATAGATCTTATGTTGTAATGCGTCGCGGAACCATTACAGAAGGTGGATGTCTTGTCTTTTTCATGACACAGTTTGCTTTATGACATACACCTGAACATCTTCTATCTAACACACAGAATACGCTTTGTTTCCGCCTTGATTTTTGATTTGGACTTACGGGAATAACAAATTTAGCTGTTCACATTTGCCTAATTTACACATAGAAACAATATTAAAAAACGAGTAGAAGTAACTCAAACAATAATTGTTTATAGCTACTTACTAGGCGTTAATAAAGTCAAATACATAAAATAAATTACATTAAATGTTCAAAAAGTCGTTCATTGTTGTTGACACATGAGGAGGGTTTCTTGTTGCCCAATAGTGATCATTACTTCTGTTGAATGATACTATTGGTACAAACCGGGATTTATCCCATCATGGCACATTAAGCGAAAACAACATTCTCCTTATTTTCTTTGATATACCAATAACAGCAAGTCAAGTACCTCCAAGCATCATCTCCTGATTAAAGTCGTGGTATGAACTTCGTACAATATATCAAAATGTTCTTGATAGGTATTCTATGGATTGATGTCTTAGAAATTTGGATGTTCTATTTCCCTTACGAAAACGATTACTGAAGATACTCCGTCTTTAAATTAACTACGAAATGTACCAACGATCTGCGTACAATTTGAAATAAAGATTACCTAGATTCCTTGAGTTTTTGTATGCAGCGTGAGATCATATCACATTTCTCGCCGCAATATTTTTTCAGAGTGTAGCGAGCAATGAACGAAGTAGCAACTAAATAATAAGATGATTTAAACCAACAAATACGATGATAAAAAACAACTAGGTAGCACAATGAATGATATAAGAACAGGCGGGCTTGTAATTTGCTTGGAAATAGATTTGACAGATACTAACTTCTATTAATTGTTTCAGTAATTCACTGCAGCTTCTAATGCATTACACACGGAATTACTCAAATGTAGCCGTTTTAGTTGTTTAAATGAACCCTTTATTGAAATCAGAAAATTATGCTGTTTTTGACATACTCAAAGCCATCTGCAAATAATAATAATGTTGGTGGTATCATAGAAGGTTCACACAAGTCACGTATGTACATACATATATATATATATGAATCAAAGCGTATATTAAGAGAAATGTGTAAATAAATTGGAGTTAACTACATAAAAAATTGCGTTAAAATATTATTTTATTAAGTATACAAGAGTATATAAAATAAGTATATACATTCTGACGAATGTAACATACTAATTCTTTGTAGTATAATAAATACATCATTAATATAATATTATCTATAGTATTCTATGTGGGTTACTGTATACTAAAATCTTTAGAAGTGGTGTTAGTAACGAAAAATTCTTTATAAGTATAGCAAGTTCTATTTACAAGAAACTTTGACAACTCTTCTGGATTTCTGCAGGGACAGATATAGAATACACTACAGTAACTTATTGAAAATTTAAGGGCAGTATAGCTACAATTTTTCTAATTTTTAATCAGCCTACAAAATTCTGGAAGAAGTTGTATTCTAGAGCGAATAAAAAGAAAGACATAGGGGCCACAACAAAGCCTTGGCGAACACCAACTAATACAGATTAATTACATGACAAAAAAAACATAATTACTTTACAATAATAGCAGGAAAACCATATACTTTATTGTATTTAAAATAAGAAAGTTTATATAAAAATTTTTAAGCACGCATATAGATTTCAATAACACATTTGAACTTTGTGTAAACATATAGCTTCATAATGTCAAATTAGTAAGCTGGTGCCTTGTACAATAAGTAAATTAGAACGATTCTCGTATCGTTCATTTTTTTTCTCTTTTCTTGGTTTGAAAAAGTAAGCCTTCACATGACGCACATTTTGCCTCATTTAATCGACTGTTCATATCTTTCCATTTACGAGATTCCAATGGAGACTGTATTATCTGGGACATGGTATACGAAGTCTGGAATTATCGGAACTATCGCGACAAATCTTGTTAGATAAAATTTTCCTTTGCATTCATAACTTCGACTCCATATTTTAACGCACCCCCATATTTTAAATTTCATTTCCCTTTCACAATTCTTAAGATAATGAATAATAGCAGACGGATACATAACATTAGAATCACATCCTCTTCACTATTCCATGCATAATCACAAAACACGCGACTAAAACATAACCCACACCTTCTTTGTGTCGCCTCGCCTAGCGCTGCAAGATATCCTGACAATGATACATCGAAGCTTTTACAGTTCAAATACATAATATACATGTCTGCTTGATCTTTAGTCTTGTCTAGTTGGTACGATATTGTAAATATAAATACGATGATTGTAATATACGTTAAAACTTGAGAAGGCCGCGTATGTGGTTTTAAGCAACCTTCACCATATCAATTACTGACATGAAATTTATGTCGTGGGTATAAACTCAAGCTATTTTATTTCAACCATGTAATAATAAAATAAAATCTTTATAAATGTAATTAACCTTCTTACAAAAAGAAAAAATATATATATAGATAATGACTAAAGAATATAATAAATAAGAATACTTATACTCAAAATATCTAATATAGCATGCGGCTAACTGGTTACAAACTTATGCTAATACATCAAATTGCAAAATTATTCATGTATATTTTTAACAATTATTAGTTATTGTTAGTTACATATTCTTAGAATCCGTTAAATAAATTGTACATTACCGCAGTTTTTAGAACTATGCATGTATTGATGTTACAGCATGCTAGTTTTAAATACGCTTATAATAAGAACAATTACAATAGAAATAATAAAATTAGAATAGTTTATACTATTACACTATTAGAAAATGGTAAGAAATTATTGGCGATTATTTCTTTCACACACACTCTCACACACACACAAGTTTGGAGAAAGAATAAATTGATTAATCTTTCCGAACACTTGCAGCAAAGCATCAAAACGAAAATAAAAGACCCTAATTCTGTTACAAAATTTAACAGTAGTTTTTTCTCTCCTTTCTTATCTATATGTACAAGAGGCATCACGGCAGGCTTAGTTAGAAAGGATATAGAAAAACAATAGGAATTGCGTTTTGAAGTTTAGTAGGTAGTAGTTGCGAATTAGATTCGCTCGATTTACAACTTTTTAGAACTCTTCTACTTCGAATAGACATCAACTTTTTATTTCAAAACGGATCTCCTATTTTTTATGAATTTTTGACACAATTTTAAAAATAGTTTATTTACTAAGTTTTGCAATAAACCGTGTTTCAATTAATTCTTTCTTTAAAAAGTATAGATACAGGGTATTACAAATTACTGCATATCTAAAAACATGTATTGTGTACAGATTTAAATTATAATGGTGTATGCTAAACGTTATGAAACTATAGAGGCTGTTTCTGAAAAAAAAGAATGCAAACTTTTATCAGGAAAATATCATTTTCTCTGTATTTTTAAGCCCCAACTTAATTTTAACCCAACCCTAAACTAATACCTGCGAAATTTCAAAAGGCAATTCTTATTATTTTCCTACATTCTTGTAGTCAAAACTCATTGGTGATACACGCTGTATAAATTTTTACTTGACCTTACCGGAGATGTCACTATGTTCATTTATTTGAATTTCATTCCAAAAGAGCGTCGTGCATGCATAAAAATCGCCACCTATAGTTTTCCTCTTCTCTTATTTAATTTTAAAAAAGAATAATGTTTTCTGCACTTTTTATAATAATACCAATAATTAAATATATAGAGCTGTACCTACACTACCGGCCATAAATGTCCTGTAGTTGCGCCTAAAGTACCGTTGTCGAATTTAGAGCATATTTTCGAACCTTTCGATCGAGTTCCTCCCACAAAGCTCGATCGGATTGATATCTGGACTTTGGGGTGGTCATTCTGTAACAACAACTTTCTTTCTGTGCATTAGTTGTGCTAAATGCTCACGGCATATCTTTGCAGTATGTTTTGAGAAGTTTTCCTCTCGCTTAAATCTTTCAAAAATAGCCGAACCTCAGTCGATGATGGTAAACGTTCAGGACGACCATCAACCATCGTTGTTCAGAATGTAGTTATGTGTGATTGTAGGCAGATCATCCAAAACAGCTATAATATTGTGGGATTACTGTATGGTACATGCTAGCGCATTTTATGGAAAAAATACACATGAGGACAGCAGCGAAGTGCAACATACCGCTTTCATCATGCAGTATCTCCTGGCGAAAAATAATAAATTTGTTCCTCATCCAACGGTTTGGCTACTTCCGCGGTTCTATCTTTCTAAAAATGAGAATCGGTCTATTCAACAGGAACTACTTTGAAAGTATCGGAGATAAGTAAAATCTTAGTGTTTTATTTGTTTGTATATTTCGCGAACTTTTAGGTACCACCTCGTATATGAGAAGTATCCTCCAAAGTGCCTAAGTGTTCTAAACGTCAGAACTTTCACTAACTCAATACCTTAGAACTATGTGCAAAGTACATTTCCTTTAATATTACACTTAGTTTTCAAAATAGAAAATAGCATTTTCTACTATTACACGAAAACTAACGTCAGACGCTATTAGTTCGTGAACCGAATATAATAGTGAACCTGAAGATTAACCAGGGATAATGCATTTTAAATTCAATTCATTAAACCCCTACACATCCAAATTTTAAAAATTATTTTGTCCTTAATATAAACAGTTTAACACCCCTGGCATACATTCAGTGATCAATACATCCCATGTTGTAGGGGTGGGATCTATTCCATCTGTGTGTGTACACCGAGCGAGCCCTTCCCCAGGCAAGCGTCTGGCTCGTTGTCATGACAACTTGAAACTGCACCTCCTCGCGCCACTGCTCGTTCTCCCGCGAAACCAACGTTCCACGACCCTTCGCTGAAATAAACTTCACAGATGGCAGCAGTGCATTGACTTTATACAACACCGAAATTCCGCCTTTATATTTGTAGTTTCAGGATGTGCATGTGTACGTTATACGTATACATGCGCCGTATTTTTATCGTAACTTACTATTTCCTTAGTATACAGCTTCTCTATAGAATGTTGCTGACGAAACGTCATGCCGACGCTTGTTTTGTTAATGTTCCACTTTCATTGATAAATTTGAAGCAAAAAAGACGGAGATACTGCTGGATTTCTAAGTGAAGAGGAAGCCAAAGATTTTTTCTGACAATAACGACCTGCTAGAAAAGTTGTCGTGATATTTTATAGAGGAAGGAATGCAGTTAGTAGAAATTTGGTTTACATAATGGGATTGCTTTAGTTCTATAAAAAGCGAATCCACTTTAACCAAGCTGTCGAAAAGGATGTGCTTTTTGGTTTACTTATCTGTGTTCCTCGAAAAAACCGTCACGCTGCCATATTAATCCAAGACTCTGTAAATTACTCCTTTTCTTTAATGTTATGCATTGATCTAGTATTATTTTTTGAACTTACAATAGTCACTTTAATTCAACAATTATGATGCATGCTCGTATTAGGTTATAATTTTTTTCGGATCGCCAAATATTTTCAGAAATCTTGTATTGCTTATTTTTATATACGCTGAGAGTAAAAAGTATGCAATAAATAATTTTATAGGTAAATATTACATGTTTAGAAATTTATAAAAGCAAGTCGATTTTCACTTTTATTACATAGTTTTTCGATAATAGTAGGTCAGTACACAGGATAATACATTCAAATGTGATTACGTCACTGGTACCTTTGTTAAATGATGTATACTCTTACATCGGGAAATTATTAACAAAAATAACATTGAATACTGAAAAACACAATTCCTATTTTCATTTTACAGTGTATAAATATAAAAAATGGAATAGTTTCTTTTATTAGTTAATAAAAATACAATGGGAACCATAGTATTCATTGTATTATTTTTGTTCGCATTATATTATACTGTTCTTTTTGAGATAAACAATACTAACAAAAGCATTGCCGTAAACAAGCTGAAAGACAAGTGTGTGTTATTTTATTATTTCGATGGCCGTTTTCCTAGCCATTTAGAAGTGTTTTATGACAGCGCGAAATTCGATTTTATCCATTTTTCGAAACCAACTGACTTGCTACATAAACCACTCTTAAGCAACAACTATTGAGAGTAGACGTCTGAAATTTTGACAGTTGTCGTGAAGAAGGTTGCCCTTGCCAACCAATGAATTCACTTCAACCTTCGTGCGCCATTTCTTGCCGATCCTGGGAATATTTCAGGTCGCCCTCGTATGTCCCAAAATTGGGTTTCTCTAATACGTTAATTGGTCGAAGAAGCGTAATAGACTGACCTACCAGATTCCCCGTTATAACAGCCCTACATTTCTTTTTATCAAAATTCGGAAAAAGTGCAAAGTTGATTTACCTAGAATAAGAATTACCATTGCAACCATTGAACTAGAAACAATTAAAATGTAGTGCAAAAATTTCAAAATAGTTTGTACTTGCTAGCAGACATTTTCAGCATTTACTAAAATGATGCCTTTTTTATAATGTATTTGTTAACAATTTTTTTGTATTATGCATTGCGAACATTGGTTTTCAATATCAGCTACAGAGTGAAAAAATGCGAATTAGTTTCGAAATGTACAAAAGCGTATTCACGTTAAAGACAAATATTTTGAACAGCAACGAAGTCGTTTATTAAATTTTAGGAATAGTTTTACATTGTTCCTATAAATATTTTTCCTTATTGATAAATAAAATTAAAACTGGTAATTTTAAAATTTAAGTGCGCCGACGGACACCGATGTATTAGAAAGAAATTGTTAAAATATAATTTATCAGTTACCAATAAACATACAAGGACTAATTTTTGTAAATTGAACACCATCGAAATTTTTATATGTGTAAATGGATAACCACCATTTAAAAATAGCACTGATTTTTCTTGCACTTTTATAGTTTATTTATAACTAGTACGTTAAAATACGTTAAAATTTTGCAGTTCAAACGATACTCAAAAATTTGAAAATAAAAAATCTTAGATAACAAATTCTTTGAAGGAATGCTTTTATTTTAAAAACTTCACAAGTAAACATAAACTGTCTATATAGCTATAGATATTTCTAATCATAAGAGAAGAGCCCTACGTTATCAACAAATCAATGTCTGATTTAAATCAGTACTTCAGCGTTACATTAGATATCGTATTTCCGGCAATTTTTCAAAAATGTTATGACGCGCATATAACCTATTTATATTTTATCGACAATCAGTAAAAACAACGTTAATCAAATTACGTTTCTCAGTACGGCTGTATGTTGTTGACATAGGAATCTCATTTCTGTTGTACCTCTATCTTTGTTCTTTATATTATTGAACACAGGAGGTTACTAGAATATCTATCTTACAGATATACTACGAACGAATACGTTTATATTTTTAACTTTCAAAAGTACCTTGACTAATAACTTTACAAATGTCTGTCGTTACTAGACGTGGCAATTTGTGAGGTAGGGGCCTTCCCTTATGATTCTCACAGTATTATACGAAATAAAACCTAATTGATTATAACAGCAAAAGGTTTTGTCGTTGTACCCATCGTAATTGACAATTTGCGTCATTTTCTTATAATTTAACAAAGATAGTATGATATACCGGCCATTATAATATCTCACCTTTATTTGACAAATAAAAAGGTTATACCGAGGGTGTGCCTATCTATAATGCGACACCGCATAGGGGTAAATGATGATTCATCCATTCCCCTTGTTATCTCCGGTATCGTACCCTAATACCCTTTAGTATAAATTGCTTTAGAGCGTCCACTTCAAACAGAGGTGACTTCTGATATACACCGTTTGCGCATAACGTTCATATAAAATTTATTGCAGAAGGACATGCTATTTCAAGCTAATTGTTTCAATATACATCAAGTAGGTAATTGAATTAAAAAAGTATATTAAAAAACAAGCAAAACAAAAAGCGTGAAAGCGGAAGTTTTGTCACAGTACTGCTAAAAAAATGCAAACACTCATTTATACTGGAATTAGAATAAAGTGCACATCTGTATCTTGATGCATATACATCTTACTGTATACTACAGTAAAGGCTGGTATGGAATTAAGTCGAATGGTCTGCTCTATTTAAGATAATAGACATATTCATAGCGTGCAAATTTGGTGTCAGGCTAGCTTTAAGATAATGGTTAAGGCATTTTGTTACGTCACCTTCTACTCTAATAATAGACTTCTTGAAATACTAACTGTGTACAAATTTATAAATACAACATTATTTTGCTGTTTTCACTTTTAATAAAAGATGCAAATATGTATTCGAATAGTGGTTAGTAATCAATTGAGGACTCTATAAAACCCACTGTAACAACGACACTAATATCCCAAAATCAAGGATTATCCCTTATTTGATTTGCAAGTACAATTTTATTGCACACCAAAATCTTATCAACACATTCAAACTTACGTACAATAGTATAAATATGTTCCCACATCAGTAATTTCCCTTTAGCGAATTATAATTAGAGCGCATAGATTTAAGACAATTTCCAGAGGCGGCTAGTGAACTAGTCAAACGACAACAAACATGTAGCGGTAATAGTGTCGTCCGCAACTCTTGATCATCACACAAATATGTCGTTCGATTTGATAACAGCAGGAAGTTTCTAGGATTAGATACGCATAGGCTTTTCTTGCATTGATAACGATCAGTACTTAATATTGCATTGTAGAGTAATTACGTCTGCAAAACGGAATAATAACAGTCTGTTGTTCGTGAATCGTGTAATTAAAAATACGATGGTACTAAAGTTGTTTACTTCATGTGCAATAAATCATTCGTGTCTCGGTATGCAAGTGTTTGGACATGTAAGTAGTCAAACATACAAATGTAAACGAATGTAGTCAAAGGTCTAAGAAGGAATTTGTGTTAGATTTAATTTATTTGTTGGCTGATGGTCCGAATTATTAATTTTTGTGGGGTGAAGTTTACTGCATATATGACAGAAGTTACAGATATGGACAGAAGATTTTTACAATTACAAAGTTTATGAAATCGTTTGAAAATGTTTACAGAACTAGTCAACGAATTGTAAACTATAACTGATAGAATAGTGTCATATTTACGCATAAAAGGCCTGAGAGGTTGCTGCCCGGAAACCGTTACTACAACCCGAATGAAAACGATTGGGATATAGAAAGCAATACAAGAATTGGGACGTGCAAGTGTGGAATCGAATAATGTACACGGACAAATCCAAATTTAAGAATTTATTTTACCCAAAATGGCAACAGTATCTTGGCTAATTTTATTAGCAATCTCTAGGCTTTGTTGCCAAGGCAAATGTTAGTGATAATTCATGCAAAAGAGCCACTATAGGTATTTATTTATATATTAATTACTTTTATTTTTTGCAGTGCTTTCTTGAATCTTTAGTATACAATATCATGTCAAAAATTATTCTTAGTATTGCGTGATTTGTTTCTTTAATACCTCCAAGAATTTGAATCAAACTTTTACTGGTCGTTAACATATTCACACAGCTGTAGAAAATACACTAATTACCCTTGAAATTTAATAAGTAATTTTTTTAAATAATTTCAGAGTATGGCAGATACTATATGTTTTTGAAGTAACATAATACCCCTTCTAAGTATAGTTTTAAGTGTTTTCACAAATTAGATAAAATCGGTTAAATATTTGCAATATCATAGTTGTTTCACCAAATTCGCCTTGAAGAAAGAATCTTTTATATGAATACATTTAACGATATGATATCTGCAATTAAAGTTTGTTAATACTTACTGGAGTATCTAATCAATGAAATGGTAGGTTGCAAAACATTGTTATGCTTAAATCGAATAGAAATTAGCTGTTCGGTTGCACACAAATATTTTTATACCTGTGCTGTGTACCGTTTCACTTGTGTTCTTTACAGTTATATTTCTTTCAGCATAATGGAGGTCTCTCGCAAACATGAACTAATAAAGTAATATGCTTTGTTTGACAATGGTCACCTTTCAACCTTGGTTATTACGATATAGTTAAATACATCGCACAAAACTCCGTAACATAGTCAAGAAAACTGTACGAACGAGGCAAGTGACGCTGTCAACAAGAGATATCGAACTTTGTTGGAGATGTACTGGATGCACGCCCACTGAATAGCCGCGCGCTTTAGCCATGTGTAGTAACATATGGAATTTAATATATCATTAATATTCATTAGATGCACTGCCGTTTTATGTTAAGCTTTTAAATAGTCAACCCCCATATTATTTTAAGCGTATCTTTTCATTCAAACCTATTTTATCTAGAAATTCATACTCTATAAACGTACCCGAGCATGTCAATATCATACGTTAGTATTTTCGTGACATATTGATTTAGATGTAAAAATGGACATTGTAAGTACAGCATTGAGATTTCCCGTTTTTTGAACGCGACCTCTGAAAACAAACATACGCTTAAAAATAACCTGGCGCCCCTATAAAAACAGCAACACCGTTCGTCAAGGAGGGAATTATTCAAGGTGCCACTACCATGAAAAGGATCTCTTGTTCAATCACTGCAAAATAGCAATTTCGAATTGAATTTGAAATACAAGCAGTAGATACACGTATCTATATTTACGATCACAGATCATAAAACGTGGTAGAAATAAACTAATACAACATTCGACTGCAGTTAATCTCTAAATAACAAAGACATCTATTTATAAACTTTTCTTTGAACATCGCTGTAAGTCCAGAGGAACGAATTTAGATTTGCGTTGTGTGCAAATCGCTACCAGGGCATCATTGGCAAATATCTTAACGTGCTTCACGATTCAAATAAGTAGAAAAAAATGGGTGCACTACAATAATTTTATTTCTTGAAGTAATTAAACAACTATCTCTACCGCATATTAATCGTAATAACTTTCCATGAACAGTCCTGTAATTTAATTACTCTTCAAGTAGATCTTTTCTATATAATGTTTTAGTAATATGTAATATGTATCAATATTTCTGAAGTATTCAACTTAAAACTTTGAAGCCAATCCGAGCGATAAATTCTATACTTTTTATTGTCTAGAACAAAATAGTCTGTCATTATACGCCAGAGTTCAGTTTAAACTACTTGCTATCAATGATAAGGAAGGCCTTGTCACCAATCAACTTATCAGCTTATAGCAAATAACTTCAGTGGCTTCTTTCTGTCTTCAATGACCATTAGGATTTCACAACTAATCCGAGCCCCATATTGATTTTTCCGTTTCGCATCCGAGAAATTTATCATATAAAATAAATCAAACCTATACTTTCATTTGTTTCTTCCTGCATTTCATCATATATATCAAGTTATAGACCGAGTGCCATAAATCTATTGCTAAAATCATTGAATATTGTATGTTGAACAGACTTAACACATATTTAAGTGAGCATGACATTGTCACTAGCTCTCAGCACGGTTTTCGAGAGAGTAAATCTAGTTGAGTTTAACGATGTTATTTTGGATTACATTAGGAATTAAAGAACACATGCTCTTACTTTCCATGATTTGTGTAAGGCACTTGACTTAGTACAATTAATTAATGGAGACACTACAGCTATGTGGTATTACGAGTGTAGTAGCAGCTTCGTTCTCATCGTTTCTGCATAGTAAATTACAAGGAATATCAAACACATGGATTCGGCTAATCAAGAGTTCGTGTTAGATCCTACCTTATTCAACCTATACATTAATGACATAGTTTATTTTTAGCTGGCGAATATTTAGTTAGTATCTATGCCGATGATATCGCCATTTGCACTTCTGACTCCGTCCATTTTGTGAAATGATTTATTAAGTATAAATTGGTTCTCTGGTAAATTGTTTTTGAATCTAGAGAAAACAAAATACACGCTGTTCCACCCTAAGTAAAGACACGTTACATGGGAAGATTATTGATAGATGGAACTGAACTGGCTGATTACACTTCAGTTAAATTTTTGGATGCAGTAGCAAAGAGTCCTATAAAAAAGTTTGATCTACAAAACATTCTTATACATTCTAGGACATGTTGTTATATATTATTGTAACCAAAAGCAATTTTGTCTTTAATTCCAACTTCCATAGATATGCTATGAGGACAATAAGCTATCCATTGGGCTTACATAAATATTCTTAAGATACGGGGGTTTCAGAAATCTATTAAGGTTATTTTATTGCAGTATCATTTCTATTCAACTGATGAATATCTAATACTTTAACCATCCTTATTACTAACATAAACTACTAATAGCTATATTATCATTTTCGCATTTCAATATTTTGTTTTGTACTGCTTGCAAATGCGAGGGATGTCTTTTAAGTTCTGTCTACTAGAACGTAGAGGGTGCTAATCAAGCGTCAGTACTAAAAATTAACCTCTATCTTTAGTTAACCTAAATCCAGTTTCAATGCGATACGTCTAGTGTTGTAGCTACAACGAACTGTCAAAGTTGACAAGTCGGTTGAAAAAGCAATTAAACTGAGAACATTTTCGCGCAATATTTTTTTTAATTTTCGAAGACAATTATCTCAACAAGAACGCCTCGCCGAGTTAGTTTCTGTTTTCGGCAATGAAGAAAGATAGAGGATTCAAACGTAGACGAATTAGTTTTAGCGACGATCCAAGAGCAGGTGAGCCAAAAATGCCTGTCACACAGAAGTACGTCGATACTGTACGAAAAAACATCAACAAGACGACATGTGACATATCGCGAGAGTGGGGCATCATTGGTGGTTTCAAAGACCTTAATTCAAAAAATTTTACATGAAAAATTGTGTGTAAAAAACCACATTTATTGCCTGAAGAATAGAAAGTAGCTAGTGTAAATTGATGTCAAAAAACTCTAGACCGCTTCAACGTCGGAAACGCCAAAAACGTGCATAACATGATGAATCTTAGATTTACTCATTAGGGCCAGAAAATAAACGCCAGTCTTCTGCCTGAGTACTCCAAGGCGAAGAAAACACAACAAAGATCATCCGTTTTTAAAGTGTTTCCAGTTGTCTCGAAAACAGGTCATGTAGATAGATTCTTCTGCAAGATCAAGGAACTGTTACTGCCAATTGGTATAAACCATTTTCTTGCCATAAGTCATCGCTGAGCTTCGAAAAACCAACCGTGTGCGATAAATCATCCTTCACCAAGACAATACAAGTTCCCACATGGCATGCATGGCAATTGAATTTTTAACCGCACAAAATGTCGAATTATTAGACCATCGTCTATACAGTCCGCACCTACGTCTCAACAATTTCTTTACCTTTTTGAACTGCGTGGTCAAAGGCCCCAGTCATCAGAAGGAGCAGTCGATGTCTTCAAAAGGGCAATTTTGACTGTACCAACAAACAAGTGGAGTAAGTACTTCCAGACTTGGTTCGAGTACATGCAAAAGCGTATTCATCTTCGTGAAGAGTACTTCGAAAATAATAAAAAAGAACTATCTACTGCTTTATTCCAGCTCTTATTTTTCACGAAAACAGTCTACATTAATCAAGGGTTTGTTTAAGGCAGGTATAATGTTGAAATAACATATGTATTTGAAAAAACTGCTAAGAGCACAAAAATGTTAACGGGGATGAGTTGAAATGTGGTATACTTTGGAACACCCGATATTGAAATAAACGAAGAGAATAAATGAACGCGAGAGGTACCGACCATGGCGCTTCAAAGAATACCAACTTTTTTAAGTCTAAGAAAAACATGAGTTGAATGATGGTAAAGATATATTGAACGAATCTGATATGTAAGTATATGAAAAGGTACATATATATATTTGTGTAAGTTTATGGTGATCTATCCTACTCGAGGATACTGAACCGACTTCTCTCTGAGCTCTGACTTTTAATTCAAAACCATACTGCCAGGGATTTGACCTTTGGTACCACTTCACCCTGAGCTTCCTTATGATTTGGATTGGAGTATCTACATAGAAAAATGAAAAAAATAATCTGTTTCAAAATGTAATACATTACTAAAAATATTAACAATTAAAAGACAAAACTAAGAAACTTGTGATGAAGATTGTACTGATATGATCAGAGAAATTTTAAACTAATCAAATTCAAAAATAAAAAGACAATAATGAGTCAATTACAGTAACAAGCAAAAAGTAGTATATCATCTAAAAAAAGAAAATTCTTCCAACATCATTACAGTTCATAAGATAAATTTACTACAAAAAAATAAAAATAATAACTAATACTGATAAAAACTATAAACTAACTATAAAGGCTATTACTGCTAGGAAGAGGGAGAGGCAGATGGGAGAGCGTTTAATGTAATAGAAAACTAAATGCAAAAATATAAACTGTAAACCAGAAGTAACGATACAAAAAACGCCATATTTTCCACCAAATTTCCAACAAATTAATAGATCCAGAGATACGAAATGAGTAATAAATATGAATTCAAAAGCAAAATAGATCTATACGTTTTGAAACTTAAATAAAACAGACCTTAAGCTCAAACGATAAAAGTATTACTAATATTGATAATAGAATTTTTTCCCACAAGAATGAAATCTTAAACTGAAGAAGATTATTGTATATGTAAAATTTGCAGGCAAGCAACATTTATACTGGTAGTTATACTGTAGTTTGAGGAGTAGAACACACAGAAAATGTGTTCTATTCCTCAAACTTGAACTACTCATAAAAATATGAGTAGTTCAATTTTGGAAGGGAAAAGATAAAAGGTATTCGGTTATTAGCTACAGACTTACAAAATAACCTTCCCTGTGTATAATAATTGGATAGGATAGCGATACCACAATTTCAATAGCGTTCTAAACAAAAAGATATAACGCAAAGCATTGCATGAGACAAAAATACACACTGAATATAATGACTAATGACATTTACGCAATGAGTAACCTGATGCCGATTAGTCACCTTTTACAACATGGGGCTAAACCGGTATGGAAAATGCTTAGGCCCTTACGCAGAAAGCACTTTAAAACATAAGATATCCTAGTAACCAAGACAGAAACGAATAAGGATAGGATTAAGGGTGAACACGTTTCACGTCACGGAGTCCATCGTGACGACTTTAGACAGATACACTGGACCGCAGAAAAAAAGGAAGTTCACAATAGGATAGAAATAAAGGTAACGAAAGCTAAAAATATATATACATGAGTTAGCTGATATTCTTCTTAAGGTCCTTTATATCCCAATTTCTGAGGCAAGATCAACATTATTGTCATCTTGTAAATTGTACACCAGTGGCAATGTAATTTTTTTGACGATAGAATGTATATATTGTAGTGCTCATTTTAGTACAAAATCTTCTGCAGTCTTGGATAAAACGTGGTTACGCTTCCACGCACTTTCATCCTCTTAATATCGTACACAACCTTTTCTTAGAGTGTAGGTTATAGTATTTCGTAAATACTTCGGATAATTTTTCTTGCGAACATCTTGGCCATTGCCGAATATCCTTCGGATAAGAATTCTTTTCAGAGATCCAGACAGTATTATAAGGATTATCTAATATTTTACTATAATCACTAAGACATAAGTGACACATTTCTGACGAAAATTAAGAGAACTGGTGAATATCCAGTAACAGAGATATCATGACGAATAGTTTGGCAACATTGTAAATCCTAAGCTCAATGATTTGCTTAGACTTAGGAACGAATAGCAGTGACGATTACACAGTTCTGTCGCTCTATAGCATTCATTTGCGTATATCACATTATACTATTTTTTGGTACATGTACTCTTTCATGAAATTTTGTAATTCTACAGCACAAAGTTATGAGCCGTTGTCGAGAACAAAGATTTGTGCTACACCATTTTTAGACGTCGACCCAGTAAATCGGCAGATATCAGCTATAAAGGAAAATCTATGTTTTCGTAGGGAACCACCAACCTCGTTTTGGATAAATAAAATGATATACACGAGGTATAAACTTTATATATATCTTGACATAGTTATATACATTTTTGTGTATACTAAACCAATGAATTAATTCTAAAATACAGACAAGAGTCTTGGATACACCTAAAAGTGTTGCATGTGAAATCTTGAGAAGAATCTTGATGGCCAGGTGTAGGAACAACAATTTTCCGTCCGAAATATTTCTATCGATAATTTATCTGTTTGCACAAACGATTGTCCTTTAGTGAAATGACGGAGATTGTATCTGGGTAACTGTGAAGTCTATTTCATACCAATCCCTTAAAATCATATAAGTCAAATGCTGTTATTCATCAAAACTGACCACAAGTTTAAAAATCCAACGGAATTAACTTATCAGCCTACTTGGTGTATTCGATAACGATTATTTGACCATTAGGCAAGCATTGCCGATTACCACAGTAAAATTGGTATTTACCATGTAATTACGAATTTTTCTATACCGCACGTTGTACTACACTAAGTAATAGGATGTTCAACGCGATTCATAGTTTGATAAAGTACGGCACTAACACCAATTTCCAATCTATAAGAAAAGACTAGCCAAAATAGGCGTTGTAGTAGATATTGCGCAGTGTTTCAGAAGTCCAATAAATGAATTGGCGTTTTTACGGTCATGTAATAGAGTAGTGATAGGATTTGAAGTAGCAGAAAGATATTGAAGTAATGAATCAAACCAATAAGTCTTCCTGACTTGCATGGTAGTTTTGGGAATAGAGTAATCAATAATTGTCGGAATATTTTCAAGATCAGCAACATATTTATTGATTATTAAATCCGCCTGTTTTAATTATACTTATAACCTAAACATCAAGTTGTATGACCAAATATATTGTGTAATAAACCACAACCAGTCTCAAAATAATAACTTATAACATTAGTATTAAGTTACAATAAAGTTTTTCTTGGAATAATTAACCTCTAAGCGCATTACGTTTACTATCTACGTCACCTACTATTTCGAAACTTCTAATTCTTAATTCATAAATTGAAAGTTAGATTCCATTTTTGTAGTAGGTTGAATTACGTCTGCCCTCTCTACAATGAATAGGTTACCTCGTTTAAAAGATACTATTATTAAGAAAGTATATGCAGGCAATACCAAAAGTAGCATACAAATGAGGTTAAAACAAGTAACAATACATTTTCAGCTTGATCGCCAAAATAAAACTTTTCTGTCTGATCAACTCAATGTACGTAATATCATCTTATTCGCTTAATGTTACTTTCAATTGCTAATTCTTGTAAGTAAATACGAGTATATCTGGTGAGTGCGTTGCCGTTAGAGTAAGTTCTGATATCTTATTTGTTTTGTCGGCTTCTGACAAGATAACAATTGATGAACTAACAAGGATTATTCTTCACCTAATTTTCAAATGCATAATAACATTTATGTTGTAATTCATTCAACGAGTACTTTACTAGTGTTTCATTCATCAACGTAATGCAAATATTCATAGTCATTTGCAACCTGACACATCTACAAAAGCTACATTCAACATCAGCTAGAAGTTCCAATAACATTACAATAATCAAATTGGTAACTACATTAATAATCCTTTGGAGGACATTATTAATTCAGGTGTTGCGACGTGATTGTTCCTAGATATTATTTAAAGTTTAAAAATTATCCCAATCTACGACAAAGGTCAAGATGTACATATACTGTGCTAATAATTACAGACCAATAGCAATCCCCCCAGTAATGTCTTCACATATATGGGACATCAATTGTTGAATTATTTCGCAAAACGTAAGCTTTCATCATTAAATCAATACAGTTTTCTATTGAATAAATCAATGATTACTGCCCTCACATTTATTGTGGGTTGCGCCTTAAGAAACTTTAATGATTCAAGTACGGTGGCATGTATAAATTGCAAATTATTAAAAGGATTTGATCTTGTTGATTATGATTTATTACATCATAAATTATTATATTATGGAGTTCGCGGTGAATGATTAAACCATACTTGGAGGGTTCAAGATAGTACGTAGAATTAATCCGTTTACATAATCACAAGAATTATATCATTTCTCTGACTGTATGTAGCTATTAGTACTGAGGCGCTTCAACGAGTCTCGCAGGTATACTAATACTGGAAAGCATGCGATTCGTATCATTAATAACGTTTGCATTTCATACAGTTACATATACTAATTATTTTCAATTTATATACATTAATTACATCTTACACGAACATAAAGAAAAATACGTTACTAATACTAAAGTTCATTATTACCGGAACACATAATAACTAGTTTTATGAAGCGGAATCTAATAAAATATACAATTAATAAATATGTATAGGTGCACCATTTGTAATCGGTTGCCAAGTAATAGCAAAAATTATAATAACAAGAAATGTAGATCATCCATGAAAACATATTTAGCTAATAAATGATACATAAAATTATATGTATGCGTACTATTTTTATATGTTTATTGTTTGTAATATGAACATCACTAGTATACATATAAACAAGTAAATAAATTCTAATAAAAATCATCTGTTCGTCTGTTTTTTTCGATATGTATCTAACTATACTAATCTCACCAAAAGTAACTACAATTTAAATCATGATGAAAATAAATTACCCTGGTTATTTTATGAGAAATTTCTGCTCGAACTCCGTATTTTGAAATTTGTGTTTCTATGAAAAAAGAAATGGAAAAAGACTAAACCATTCAACACAATCTACCACTATGATATTATATCCTCTTTCAGAATGTCGATCATAAAATGAAATTCCGCTCCAAAAAGGGTCAATTGCCATTCATCGAGTTAAACGGTGAAGAAATCGCAGATAGTGCCATCATCATTAAAGAACTATCTCAACGCACAGGCCTCGATTTGGACGCTGCTTTAACGCAAGAACAACGCAACGTCGCCCATGCTACCATCTCCATGATCGAAAACCACTTGGTTTGGGTATTAATGTGGTGGCGCACGAAATATCCTGATCAGGTGCTCAAAGGCTACAAAGTAAACCTCCAGCATGCCCTCGGCACCAGAATACCGAATGGAATCCTCAATTTTTTCTTTAAGTTCGCATTTGGACGTAAGGTAAGATAATTTAGGTCTGCCTGATGATGCCCGGGTAACAGATAATATTATGGTATGCACTAGGAATGATTTTCTTTTCTTTCTTTTTGATCAATATTAGTATACGTAACATTCTAAGTAACAATTTTAATTTCTTAAATAACATTCTTTCCTTATAGGTCTCCGATATGTTACCTTCTTTCAATAATGAGTATTAGAGAATAACAATACATTTTTGTTTCGAATATAACGAACTGCAATAATAGTCCCTAGCTTATCTCCGAAATAGTAGCAAAGCGGATTTGGAGTGCTGTGGAAACATTGTTTACAATAAATAGTAAATCTGCAATTCATTAGATGCTCCCCGCATGTATAAAGATACAGTTATTACTCTGAATGTTACAACGTACAGTATCAATTGCATTTGTTTTATACCTTTAAAACGCTTAACCAGAACTAAAACAATTAACTCTCCTTTTAAAAAATGCTATAAAACATGGAATGTTAAATCACATAATTATAGTGCTTTTATACATTAAGCAAATGCAATTTGTCTCTACTTATAATCTCTACTAGCATGGATACCTAGTGAAAAATCATCTGTCTCCTTTTTCTTCAATAATTGTATTACCTGGCTATACATTTGAAGATTGTGTACAATATAGTAATTTTCAAAATCATAAAAATACAATTTTTCGAAACATTTCATTTCAAATTTTTAAATATGTATATTATCAAAATTACATATACTAACGAAATTCACATTGAATCTGTTAGCTTTGCTACATTAACTTCATTACCAGTAAAAATCCTATCTTTGGGAAATTCATTCATTTCCGCAGATATGTACATGTACAAAAGTAGAAATTAATGTTATTTTTATGTAATTATTTCGCCATAAAATATACAACTTGATAATTTACACATATACATCATCAAAAAGGTTCATCTAGATCAATAAAATGAAACTAATGTTAATGGTATACAAACTAATGTTTACGTGTGCGTTAATATAAAATTTCACCCTATATAAGAAGTTTTCTAAATATAATGGCAAGGCCTTGTAAAAAATTGGAATGAATTTCCTTAGTACTTCTTAATATATGTATGTATATTTGTCAATGTCATACTTCGCATGCATTGAGTACATATGCTAATTAGAACTTTATATTAGTAACATGTGCCTCACAGTAGTTTGCACAAACTACCAAAAAACACACGACTAATTAGTCATGATGTTGCGCTGAAATTTTCAGTAATGATTTATTTATAAACTATTGCAGTAACAATCTAATGTTAATTTCGAAGAGAATGAAATAGAACACATGCAAACTTATTTCTTCATCATGACAATAACGAATAAAATGTGTGATGGTTCTGAAGAGAAACTTGCATGCAGAGTGGATTTGTGCGCTCTACTTTAAATAACAGAAGCCATTGTTACATTTAAAATATATTTCGTAGCTTATTTGGACATTTTTGACGTTCTACATAAACTTTGCTTCTAAAATATATGCAGACTGACTCAAATAATATTTCCAGCAGGATGGTATAGTTTATTATAAGAAGTACAAGATTGGCTAAATTAGATCAAACATTCTTTAGCATTAGAAGGCCTATTATCCATCTCTGAATTTGCAAAACTTCAGTCAAAGTCTTTTATCGTAATCACTATATCATTTTAGTTATACTTTCTTGGAGCGCTTTTCACCTACCTCTCTTTAGTTTGAATATCTCGAACAATCGAAGATGTAATACTATATGCAGTATGCGTGGTAAAAAGATATCGAAGAAATTGGGAAACCTGTATCTTACACAACTGATTTGATGGTTAAACGATTTAATATCGGAGAAAAATCATTGGATATATACAAGTATTAAACAACAAAATTCACTATTAATAGTAAAAGTACCTAACTCTAAAAAAATTGTCGGGGTTCTTCATAGCTTCATAGAATACCTGACATTTAAACCATGATTTTTCTTCGAATTATTTTTTATGGCGATATCTGATTCGATCCACTCTAACGAATTATAATTATCCAGATTCCCATGCTAAAAATGTTATCTGGGACAATCTGTATATTTACTTAACACAACATCGAACAGAACTTAAGAAGCAATATATACGTATTTCTCATTCAGCAACACTTCTATTTTCTACTTTTTACATTTGTAGATGCTGTAACCTTTTATGCGATTAGTAAGTGCAGCGATGAAATGACTTACTAGTGCCACTTATTTATCGATATATAAGACATCCATATATTATTATCCATTTCATGCATGTGTGCCCAACTACAAATACAGCCGCTGAATTCATTTACTTCTATCTCCTTTCTTGTTAGGTATTACTTTAAGACTAGTAATTATAAAACTGTTATATTAAATTACTAAAATTCTTCAAAACCAGCTGGTTCGCATAATTAAAACATAGAAACCAGAAAAAGGAATAATATATTCATTAATTGCACGTTGCATGTCAAAGTTGCAAAATGAACGAGTTCTACATACGTACACTGTACTAAATTAGCTCAATGAAAGGATTTTTTTTTCAGTATGTGCAAAATTATCCGAAGACAAATTGACGAAAGCGAATATATACTACTTCATCCTGATTGTTAACTTCTATATAAAATAAATTTTGTATAACCATACGATATTGTCTATGAATTTTTTGATGTTTATTATTAAAGGATAGTTGTGTTAACATCTGCTAATCGCTTAAATATTTCAGCTTTTTTACATTTGTTACTTATTTAATACGCATAAATTTCAATATCCGCTAGCATATAGCATTATATTTTTACTACAATAGGTATTTTAATAAGACAAAATCATAAGGCTCAAATAAAAGTATTTTTATAATAAATTATAACCGGTATTTTTTTAATTCATACGCTTCTTTACTTAAATAGACATACATTGGATCCAAAATTAACCATGTTATTCTTTTTTGTTTTTTGACGTTATTATACAACTTTCAAAATAGTCATGGTGCTCAACCTGCTAATAAAAATGATATTTAAACGATTGCGTTACTTGGAAACTAAAACTGAATTATGTATAGCAAGCTTATCTCAGATACAATAATCGTGTTCTTGATCATAAAAGTGATATACAGTGGTGAACAAAAAAAATAGGTGTGGAGCAATTTTTAATATATCATACATTTGGTACATATCATTTAATACAAACGATATCTGTTGGCGTCTTAGATAAATGCATTAGGGTGACAGCTTAAAATAGACACCTACTAATTAAAAAAAAGATTCTGTTCTCGTTATATATACAAAATATTTTAAAATTTTTAAATTAGATTAATATTTTGTTGATCCACCTTTACTTGCGTGAAATGCTGCGAGTCGTAGTGGCATAGAATCTATTAAATGATTAATGGTGTCTTCTGGAATATTTAACCACTCTTCTGTAACAGCTGCCACGAGTTCTTCCTTATTGCTGGGTTTTCGGGGTCATTTCGCCATATTTGTCTGGATTATGTGCCAAACATTTTCTATCGGATTCATGTCTGGTGATTGGCCTGGCCACGGTAAAATCCGAATCCGCTGTTCCTCTTTCCATGTGGTTGTTGTTCTTGCTTTGTGGCAGGGTGATCCATCCTCCATAAAAGTGACGTCTTCTTTAGATAAAATGGCGTTGTCGAATATCGGTCGTAGTCCTTCTGTTAATATTTGGATATATTTTGCCGCATTTATATTTCCGTCGCAGATTACTAATTGGGATCTTCCACCATACCATATTGCGCCCCACGCCATGATGTTCACGCCGCCGTATTTCACCGTCCGATGCAAAAATTTGTCGTCCAGTTGCTGTGACGAACGTGTCCATACCCACGTACGACCACTATCACTGAATTGGCAGTATCTGCTTTCGTCTGAAAAAATGACAGACCGACAAAACTCTTTGGGCTTCGTTCGCATTTCGATTGCCCAAGCCATTCGGCGCCGTTCTTGAAACGCCGTAAGGAAAGGTTTTTTCTTTGCCACCCTTTTATACATCCCCACACTGTGGAGGTATCGCAGAACGGTGCGCTGACTTTTCTGTGAAGTTGCCGCAAGCTCAGCTGTACTTTTTCGCGGTTCTCTTAACACTTCGCGTGCAAGCACCCTTTTACTTCTTTCAGAAGGTCCGGCACGACCTGGTCTCGGCTCCACTGTTGTTTTTTCCTTGCGTTTAAATTGTGTAATCACACGGTTAACTGTGGACAACGGAATATTAAAAAAATTACTTATTTCACGTTGCGAAACGCCGCGTTCACTCTGGCCAACGATGCGATCCCGGGTAAAGTCGCTAATATCACTCGAACCTTGTAAGCGAGGCATAGTTGTAACTATACTAAACTATGACGAATTCCTTCCGATACAACTACCCCTACCCTAATGACAAGAGAAAGTTCTTAATTCGTTCTTAGAATTTAGCTGTTTACATATTTATGCCGCTTTACCGGGTGTCTATTTTATTCTGTCAGCCTAGTGTATGTTCAGTGTACGTGTTATTATGTCGCAAATAGTATAAGGGAATTCCCCGGTGACGAAAACACATCGTACGATTTTGTTGCAGTCGTAAAAATAAGTTTGTTAGTTTAAAGAAGGGACAGTAGTACCATTAACTACCATTAACATTTTGCAACGGAATATATATGTATATACAAGTTAAGTAATTTTTGCGCTGCTTATGCAGAAATGAAATATTAAAATAAATATTAGCAGATAAAATGGGCAGAAAACAGTTCTGTAACGAAAGCGGGAAGTATTTAATAAGAGAATTACTAAGAGAAATAAAAATGTACAAAGAAATTTCAAACCGATTATTAATGCATTAAAACAAGTTGAAAGTGATACAGAAAAATGGAGGGACATACTAAGTTTAATATTTTTGGTTCTAATAACAGTCGTTACATTCATCGACCACCGAATAAAGAATTGTATTCTAACTGCTAAACATGGAGGAGGCAGTTCCATCGTCTAGGTGCTTTTTTGGGGGCGGTGTAGATCCTATTGATGAAATCATAACCAAGGAGTTTTATCTTCATACAACGACGTTACGTATCCATATGCAGATGATAATAAACCCATAATTTGACGATAAATAATAACACAAATGCGTTAATGAATGGTTTGCGGAAAGCTGTGTGAATATTTTAAACTACCCAGCACAATCGCCCGATCGAAAGCTTTTGAAAATTTGTAAAGGATTCATAATTGGCTAGAAAATTTAAAAGTAAAACAGAACTGTGACAGACTGTCAAAAAGCTGGAAATGCCACGAAAATGCGTGGCAGTCCTCAAAAATAAAGACTGTACCACAAAATACTAAACAATAAGCATATATGTTTGTATAACAATAATATTAACTTTTTTTCCAAAAATATATTTTTACCTATGTCCAGGTTAAAATTACATTAGTTTTCTTTTTTTTACACTACGGAATAGTGAGTTGCTCTATGTTACTTAGATTATAACACTAAAACACAAAAGTTTAATCACTCAACATATCAAAAAAAGTCTGGAATTTCACGGCACGCCAACCTTTTGTCCACCATTGTATATAATTACCATACTTCCGTAGCTCTCGTACGTTTGATAAAATTAAATGAATTGTCCCTTAGCATTAGATGGCCAATTTTGTGAGCGAAATATTTTTAATATTTCAAAGCTAAGCAGTCTTATTGATATTACATAGTATAGCGTGCTATCACAATCATTTTTAAGGACGTAGACACGAGCTATCTGTCTATTCTTTGCATAATTTTTGGGCACTAAGAAATCCTTAAACTGCGCTGGACATTTTGACGGAATAAACTCCTATTTAGGAAAATTGTTTACTTGCCAAATAATTAATGTTTGTGAGTTACTTAATTTGAGACCTATATCTGTTTCATTTTATTATTTTTCTTTGATAGTAAATTATCTGTATTTAAATCTAACGTAGACTCTGTTTTTAAACATGTAGTTTTTTCATATTACTTTATTCTTCATATTGTTAATGCTATATCACCACAAAGTAGAGCAAAAACTATTCCAAAGCCTACTTCGATAAGAAGTAGTCATTAAACTGGACAAAAAGGAAAGTCAAGAAAAAAATAGAGAGGTAAAAAGTATCCCTCATAATAACCAGCTTCACACTAGAAATATTATGCGGCAGCCTATATGGTTCATTTATATAATTCCTTTATTTCTGTGTAATTTTGTTCCCCGGCAGTTAAAAAACCGCTAGAGTTATAGCATTATCAAAACGAATCTTTATCTGGTGAAGTGATACTTACATTTAATACTTTAAATAATAAATTTCACTTTTCAAGCTATTTGTTCCAGTAACATATGTTTACCTTTTAACTGACGTTTTCACTTAAAAGTATATTATGGCAGTTACATGTTCTATAAATCCTTTTTTATATACACCGGTGTATTCTTGATACGTATGTAGATCTTCTATTAATTATCCTTCCAACCTTTAATTTGAAGCATCTACCTGCATCAGTAGTGATCACGTAGAGCATGTTTCTTACAGTGTTAGTGTTGTTTGCGTTTTTTAATGTCATATTGACGATTTAGTGGTTCCAGGGAGCGAAGAAAGTCAAAGCCCAGGGTATGGGGGTTCACTCGCCAGAAGAAGTTACTAAATTTGGACAAGACGATCTTAAAGTCCTCTCCGATATGCTTGCAGATAAGCCATTCTTCTTCGGGGATGAACCTACTACGGTAAGCTCTTAAAACTATTCCCATCAATTCGCCATAACACACGATATAATTAATTTTAGTTGGACGTTGTCGCTTTTGCCAATTTGGCTCAAATCTACTTCATTGACAAAGAAGTTAGTTACGCTCTCAGGGAATATATGACTGAACATTGCCCTAATTTAGTCGGTTTGGTGAATCGCATGAAAGAAAGGTGCTACCCTGATTGGGAAGACATCTGTACCACCCTCGATCTGAACTCTCATCTGCCGAAACCGCCAGCAGAAGAGACGAAAGACAAGGAAGGTACCAAGGATGAAAAGGAGGGAGATAAGGATAAGGAAATGGAGCCGGAAGATAAAGATCCTGAAAAAGAAAAGGTAAATTCACCTTCCTAAATTTTATTCCAAGGTGGACGAAAGTTTTATCATACAGTTTCCACTTTTTTTCATCCAGTGAATACTCACAAATTAAATTATTTTCTCTACTGTAAGTGTCCTTAAAATCAATAACGAATAGAGATGTTTTACACAGCCAAATTGTCTGATCTTTGATTTTAACTTTAAAATTACATTACTATTTAGTAATCATTCTATTTTTTAGCGAATTTGGTAGACAAACTCATTTTCTGTTTACAGGCTGATGAAAAAGAGAAAGATAAGGACATAGAAGAAAACAAAGATAAAGATGTGAAATGAAAAAATTAAAATGTTGAATGTGGCTCACTGCCAACGCGTATCACCATCCCCACCTACAAACCACACTATTCACATTATACAACTAGATCATTTTATCTTAAAAAAAAACTATGTGCAAACTTAGGTTTAAGTGTCATCCATATATAATAATAATAATATAAATATACTAATCGATTTTATAACAAGACAAAAGTAAATCAACATAACTTGTCAACGATTATATTATTTATGTAGCTTTTTTATTATAAATATATATATAAACAAAACGACAGTTTTTATTGATATTCATAATGGAAAAAAGAAAAAAAGAGCGTATATCCATTACTACTTTAAGGATGATATTTGTTTGTATAAATAAATTTTAGCTAGGTCCTTTTATTTTCTAATTGTAAGTATTTGTATGTCTGTGAAGATTAAGATAACACGATGCATAAATAATTAACTTGTACATATTATAATGCATCGTGTTTCTGCTATCTTCTTACATGTTAGTGGCAGTTTCTCTGTGTAAGAAATATAATAACCAAGTAGAGCATTTCTGCATATATTCATTCCATATTAAAACGAATATTAAGACATAACGTTACATCACTGGAAAAATCGTATAAAAGATTGCTTAAAAGACAAGAACGAAACAAAAGTAAAACAAACATTACCTACTTGTAGATTTTTGTATTTTTTTAAAGTATCTATGTTTAAGATTCACGCGCTATTATAAGTCTCTATATACCTATATATATATATTACATATTTTAAATTCATTGAAAGTTTCGTTAATGAAAATGATGAGAAAATTATTAAGTCTATCTAAAAATCGAATAAGACTTTGCAATTCACTTTTCATGTCGTGTCTATATTTTTTTCGAAACGCTCAAAACAGATTGACTTTAGTACGTTGAAAGAATAATTTTAGATTTTATTACTTGTAAGATTATTTGACTTTTACAACTGTGTTGTATGCTATTACATTTAAATAAATAAATATTGGTATTTTAAGAGTACTTTTATTTTTATCCCAATTTAAATTAGTCACCTTTTAATCTACGCGAAGATAAAATTTCGTCGCTGATTAAAATATATATATTTATAAATCTTAAAATTAACAAATATTCTCAAAGTATCAACTACCTTTCTGTACCATACAAAAGTAGATCTTGACCGGATTTATCGACACTCGGTGTTTGACAACCAATTGTTCATGACTGTAGCTGTATATGTACTAAGCTCGAACTGCACTTAATATGTGTGACGGTTACAAAAAAAAACATATTGTTTGATATATTGCAAATACATTTTTATATCAGTTAGAGCATAAGTAATTGCATAAAAAACTGTATGCGGCTATTTATAATACTTACATATTTTTGATGCTAAGCTGTATGTGTTTAAATTCAACATGGTTAATAGTAATTCTATTAACTTCTCGATCTTGACAGAAATAAATCACTTGCTAGTTAACTCGGCAATTATATATGAAGCAAATCACCTTAGGAGTAGTCTGGATTAAATTATAATCAGTTTTTTATTCAGTATAGTATCACAATGACTTATTCGGGTCGAAAGTGTGCTTTATAAAGGCAATTTTAATATTAGCCGGTTAAATAATTCATACGTGGATAAATTTAACGACAGTTCACAGTCTTACTATCTATGTGATGATAGTGAATGAACCAATGAGAAACAACTGCCCTAATGTTGTTCTTCGATCTAATTGTTAATGATACATCATTGGGGGCTAACATCACGATGGAGTAGATGCATCCATTTTCTGATCACTGTCTCCTTGTCTGTGATTATCGCATAAGAATAAGAATCCATAGCCTTTCTTCAAAGTGTATAGTAATTTCAAAGACAGTAGTTTCAACGGCTTACGACGTTACTTCACTACATTTTACAGATTTGAAAACAATCACGAGATTCATATCCTTAAGGACGCAATAACTCCCTATCTTTAAGATGCATGCCAAGGGTTTTCCAAAACATAAATGAGTCAAAACTCTAGAATATTTTTAAATCACTCCAAAAATTTTGGTAATCGTACTATCAAACTAAAAATGCGAGTTTTGTTATGTGTGTACGTATCGACGATACGTTTCGGGGTTTTACGAGATCTTAGTTGTTTCTTTCCAATCGAATCACTTTAGATAAGTTCACTTACGTCATTACCAATTACAAATAGAACGGTTAAAAGAACGGATTTGGATCACTAGAAAAGAGTAACTCATGCGCAAATTCAAATATCCACGCAAAGAATTTGTATTGTTTTCATTTGAATACGTAATAGTATTTTGAATACAATAAGTATTTAAGTAATTACCACTCTACAGTCAATTTTACTAGTAAAAACTTTGACATGTGAAAAGATAACATGTAATTTATATATAGTGCAACTTATATATACTTAATCAATACAATCGCTGAAGATGTTTAAAAGTTTTATTTTAGAATGATGCAATATATAGTGTATGCGCTTACACTTAAAAATATAATGCTGAGTAACTCATGCTATCAAAGAACTCAGTCCTTGCTGGCCACTTCACATATTTACATACCAACCTGAGAGAAATGGAAACACAACACAAAATTTAGAGGATGTGTGAACATAATTATCTCCAAAAATCTCACTGTGAATTGAAGTGGAGAGCTATTGCTTTCGCTGGTGGCTCTCTTAAAGCGAGGGGATGTTTTGTAAATTGTTAACCATCGAAACTTAAAACTAGCATTTGTACAAAATTGAAGAAACCTCTTCTTCAGATGAAATACTAGAGGAATCTTCATAATGCGCCCTTGATGCCACTGTAGCTGTGCTCCAGCCAATAACTCACCAAAAAACAAGAGTATACAGTGGAGTCTTTCAATGAGATTCGTTTTTCTGTGTATTTACCATCATTTATTTCCCTGAATATTCTACTTCAAGTTTGCTATTTAATAAACCAAATATAAGTTTTGTGTTTTTAGAAATATTTCGTTGAGCAACACATACTCAAATTTAATCGTTGTATGTGCAGTTCTTTAACACCAGTTACTTGACAACCTTCACCAACTTTAGTGACATCATTGATAATGTTTCCACTGAATTTATCTGATGCATGGAACAAAAAACACACAAACCTTAGCATAAGATGTCAGAACAATTTCATTCCATGTCGTGTATTTATCCAACAGACATTACTCAGTGACAAGGACAAATTATAAAGATAAAAAATAGTAGTGACATAAACACAACACACGCAATAATAATACACGTTACGATATATCTAACTAGCTTCAATAGCGCAATATATAAGTGGCACTTTACAAAATGACATTCCTTCTAAATAATGGGACTCGAAAATTATCGCTGCATTTGGGAAGGTCAAACTGTAAACGTCCCAAAAAATTAGAGTAGTCTATTTTGCTGTTAATTATATTAAATATAAAAGACGCAGTACTTTAAAATATTTCCTCTGAATACCTTCAACCAGCCGATTATGTACTTCGCAGTATAAATACCAAATTACATTACTATATACCAATTTCCTTTGCACAAATGCATAAATTTAAAAGCAGATGAATATACCAGGTGTACAAGTACTAAATGCGGATTCTCTCCATCTTTCCGGCATTGTGAATACCATGTCAGTAAAAAATCTTCCCCTTTTGCTGGGTCTTTTTTCATATCTTCGTACGTACCAAAGCACTGCGCACCAAGTGCATAACCCATCGATGCAAATAAGTGGTAATTAGGAGGAGGTAAGTCCAATGAGTAAGCCGCATGGGGTAAAATTTCCCAGCTGAGTGCTTCCAACGTGTCGCAAACTGGTTTTGCCGTATGTGATGAAGCATTTTCATGAAGAAAAATGACTTCGCGTTGCCTTTTTCAGTATTCTGGCCTTTTTTCAAACAGCAAACGGTTTAAATCGGGCAATTGTTGTTGGTAACGTTTAGTATTAACCGTTTTCCCAGGTTTTAACAGCCCGTAATAGACCACGGCCCTCTAGTCCCACCAAACACAGAGCATTGTCTTTCTACCAAAGCGATTCCGTTTTGTGGTCGATGTAGATGGTGTGCCTGCGCCTACCCATGAATTCCAATCAAAATTGTACAGATGATGATGAGTGGAGACAAGTATTATGGGCCGATGAATCTAAATTTTTTACTTAGATATAACAGGCGTCAGTATGTTCGACGACGTGCTGGAGACGCTCTTGCAGAATCATGTTTACAAGCTACTGTCAAACATGGGGATGGCAATATCCAGGTTTGGGGCTGCATTTCATTCCAAGGAGGTGGTGACATTACTAAAATTGAAGAAAAGCTTACACTTTTCGATTGGTCAACAACTATTTAAGTCAGCTGCAGGGGGACTGAATAGTTCGAACTATGATCTGGCCGCCACAAAGCCCGGACCTAAATATTATCCATATTTCGAATTATCTTAACCGTAAAAAGATTGGAAAGGCACTAAAGCCTTTAAATGAGTTGTGGAACATATCGCAACAAGATTGGCATCGCATTCCGGATGATTATACCAAAACACTGCATGATAGTCTCCAAGCTCATATAAGAGACACTTTCAAAAATAAGGGTGGCCATACAAAATATTAAAAAAAGTGAGAGTTTTGAAGATATTCATATATAAATAAATATTCATATATGGAGATATAAATATTATTAGTAAACATTTAGCGGACAATATAGTTACTTACTGTAACACATTTTCTCTTAATTTTCCTGTCTATACAATTTATCTAGGTGCCTCTTTCTTTTGCGCAGTAGTGTATATGATCGTTCAGTTTTTATACATTGTCCCCTGATAAACTGTACCTAAAATACCGTGGCTTTGTTCCTTGTGATGTGTTTTAATAATAAGATGAGTAAAAGAATAAGATTACTTGGGCAATAAAAGTATAAAAATTGCGTTTAATTTAACCAACTTTTTAACTAACTGTAACTAACTATAACTAATTTTTTTATGATACGATTCATTGCATAGTTGGCTCATTATACAAGAAGAAGAAAGTTTGTACTGTTTACCAATACTATTAGTTAATGCAAACAAAACAATAATCAGATAATAAATAAAATTAGAGGTTGAACTTTATTTTTGCAACCAGAATAACGAAATACCGAAAATAACGATTTAGATTTGGGGTGACATTCAAAAATAAATCATATAAAAGTTAATGACAGACAAGTGTATTTAATTCGTCACTAATACTTACAATAAAACAGACAATGATAACACAGTGTAGTAAGTTAGAGAAGCACGATTTTCAAACTAATTATTACTGGTACATGAAAACTAAGTATAAAGCATACATTGATAATCATAAACTATGTTAATGATTATAGTTAAAATGTTTCACATAGAGAACACATTCTAAATCTACAATATTTTCACCTTGACACGTGTAAATATCACGAAGTATATTACGTCTTTAGTGTAACTTTACGAAGTAGTAGTAGCAGATTTACCAGATTTATCACTATCTTCTGTATCTTCTGATTCTGTTTCGTCGTTGTCCTCTTCTGAATTATTATTTTCATTGTTTTTCTTATCGCCAACTTTTATACTTTGCGCGCTTTCTACGTTCCCTTTATCCAAACCTTCCACTACTTTGGAAGGTGTCGACTTGTTTGACTGTTTTACATCAATTTTTTCGTTAGATTTAGTTACCAAGCCATTGTTGGTAGTGCTAGTGTTTACGTATGAACTAGCAGATGTTGAAACATCTACGCTTCTTTTTGTAGTAAAATCAGATATTGTGGATGTTGGTTTGGGAGTAGAAGCCACAACTCTTTGCAACGCATTTGAGTTACTATTTGGTGCACTGCTAATTATGCGACCAGTGGTATTTTCAGATTCCACCGAAACCGTTGCATTTCTAGTATATGTAGGAGTTGGGTTAAGAATTGGTGATTGTGTCTGATTAGAATCTATTGGCTTTATTGTCACATGCAATAAAGGTGGTATGCTATTCGATGGTGGAGTTGATGCATTGAGTTTACATCCTGCATATTTTGGATTGTCACAAGTCTTTAAAGCTGCGTTATATTGTTGATCCCCGGGACAAGTCATTTCAATTTTAGTTCCATTATTGCATTGGAAATACTTACTGCAATTTGATGGATGTGCAAATGATATTATTATAGACTCGGTTTTCGAACAATCCATAAAACTTGTCTCATTTGGATATGCTTCAACAAAAAAATCATAAGTAACCAATAATTTGTAATGCAAATGCAAATAACGTACTCTCGTTCACAAGTTTAATCACACTTAATACTTTGTGTTAGACTTAGAACTATTTTAAAAAAAATTGAGAAAATTTTTAGTCTCTTAGAATGACATTTGCAATCTAATGTTGATAGTATGTATTCATAACAATGCAATGTTTCAAATAAAGAAATTGCTCGACAATTAAATATTAAGTGTTGTATGCGTCCAATGATTAAAAGATAAATAAAAGCCCGTCTGAAGGGTCGCAGTAAGAAAACTACGGTTAAATTCTCTACAGAAATTGAATAAAAGCTCATACAAATCGGAGTGTAAAAGATTGAAAACATGTGTTATGGACAAACGAATCAAAATTCGAATTATTCGGAAGTAAACGCCCCACGTTTGTTCGCAGCTGGCATGGAGAACGAATATAAGACGAGCATATTTCAAAAACCGTGAAACATGGAGGAGGAAACATTATGGTATAGGGTGGCTTTGGAGGCGACAGGATTGGAAAATTAATTCAAATAGGTGAAAGAATGACAAAAGATGTGTATTTGAGAATCCTAGAAAACGATACGGTACCAATCTGATGTGAATTAATTGGGAATGGGTTCATTTATCAACAAGATAACGACGCCAAACACGCTACTAAGGCGTTTAAAGGTTATTTTCAAGACAAATCTTATGTAGGAGTTCTATCCTTAATAGAGTGGCCGCAACAGAGTCCGGCACTGTTTAATAGCTGATACAATTGTTTCTTATTTATTTTTTAAGCATTCCATTTATTTTGCGTAAATTGAAATTGCTCAGAAGTTGATAAAAGATTATTCTTGGGCAACAACATACTTGTTGAGTGGAAGCTACTTTACAGTGCTGAAGTAAAATATAATTTCTTATTTGCTAATTAAGAAGAATAGAATAATAATAATAATAATAAGTTCAATAAACGATGGAAATATCCCAAACAGCAACTCTAGTTATTATGAGAATCCATCGTCAACAATATCACGTCAAGAAATAGAATTGCAGCTAACATTTGATGAATTGATTAGGTTTTCTATAAAAACTAAAAAGTAGACTTCCAATGTTATGAGAAACAATATCTAATAATTCTAACAATTTGCATTAAAAGATGCGTGAAAGATATCGTTTCATGTGTTTTTCCTTGTTGATTGGAAAAATGTTATACTACGCGATTAGTTAAAAAATAAAATCTCTGACATGATATTAAGGTGCACATCTTTGCTTTTGTTTTAGGTAGGCGGAGGATCTAATAACACATTTAATAAAAGGATCACGTTGTTAAACTTCATTTTATGTGTTTGAACAGTAGAAGACTGACAAACAACATTTGTAACGAACTTACGAATACGTAAAATGATACCCACAACCATGTAAAAATAATTTAATTTTACACTATCAAGGCTCTAAGTTTACATTTTAATACGCACCAATAAATTAAGGATTTTTACATTCGTGAACGTGTATTTTTCCATTACGTGGTCAATCACTTAATATTACAGTACTGTTCATGTAAATCAAGTTTCAATTTACAGTAATTTTGTTTAGTGCATGTGCAGAAATGCAGTTTTCTCTTCTGTTGTGTTATAAATGGGTAAGTGAAGTGCAGTTCAAGTGTGAACAATTTTTTTACGAGAAGAACCGAAATGTGCAAAAGTCTAAATATCTATCGAATATCTGTAAATCCCTCTAACTTAAAATTATTCCTTACAAAAGTACTCATTCAACAACGTAACTTACTTGGCGCAGCGACGACAATTGTAAATAATCCTAGCGTAGATATAAAAGAAGCTGAAAACAGACAATATACAAGTACAGATTGGCCGTATTTCTTTTACATATGTTTGCAAGAATATTTTACCTATCATTATGCCTTTTAGATGAAACAAAACAAAACAAAACAGAGAACCTTGCTCGTTAGTCGAAATATTCTAAAACTTTGCCAAGGTAAGAAGTTGTTTCGCATTTATATAGAAAACATTCGCTGAAATAATACTTGCAAAAATGCGATGGTATATTTTACTGAAAAATTCATTTACCATAAACGCAAATAATAAGCCAATGAATCACCTACTCATCTACATACATATATACGTACTAGCACTAATAATATTAAATATTATTTAGCTGTAAAAGAAAATTGAATGTTTTACATTTTATACTCGTCATTACAGATAACATTTCAGGCTAAGGGTGTCGGAAATATTCCAAAAGAATTTGTGTTACTCAATGTTTCTTACCTTAGCAGTCATATTACATACAAAAATTGTACTTCTTATCAATTTGATACACCAGTGTGTCAATATGTATATGCAGTATTGATATTATAAACGAAAATTGAAGTATTAGTTTGCATCAATTATATTTTCCTATCCTATCATGTATCACAATTTACCATATTTCCTCCTAGCAGTATAAACACACTAAACAATAACAATAGGTCTAGTAGTAATTTTTTCTTACAGTTCTCCACTTTGATAACTTTGATAACAAACTCTACCTTTATGCCGGGCCTAATACACTATACTATATATATTCCTCATAAAACAGTATTGTAATATAGGATACTATACCAATGGAGCCAATTCAATGAAAGTATTTTGACATGCCTATGAGTTTGCTAGACTAGATTATTTTAAATAGGACATACCCATATGTAATGGAGTTGACACCACTGTGTTGTTCATGCTTTTCAAATATCAGTAGTTGAAGTTCCCAGACATTTTAATCAAACTATATGAATATAAACCATTATTTTATTTACATTTAAGTTCTAATATATAAGTTTGTTAAAATATAAGATATGTGCACATTTACCAAAATAAGTACAAAAAAATTCAGTTATTTCATGAACAAAATTTATTTTGCCTCCACTGTAACGCAGTCAACATTATACGGAAAATCGCAAACGTTTAAGTCTGGATTGAAAACGGTTCCGGGCCAGCATTCCTTTAAACACAGTTCTCCATGGCAGCATTCGTAGAAAAGGCTGCAATTTGTTTCATGAGGATAATAAGTAGGATATACCTCGTTTGGATCACAATAATAATCTGAAATAAAAATTAATATAATGTTTTACAAGTGCAAGGCTACTTTGGCACAAGTGAATATTCTGTACGGTGTACATTTTTTACGCACATGCGTAACGAAAGACTGCGTAAATGGGTAAATTTCTGCGATATTCAAACGATACACCTAAAGTAGTACGGTTTTCAACAAGTATATAGGGGAAGTTAAAATTTCATATTTGTTTCATTCTTATTTTATTTCTTATATTGAAATACATGCACCAATGCTCATTGAATCTAAGCACTATTAAAGAATTTGATTTTTGTTCATCTTCGCTCTTGGAGTGAGAAAGATACATGATAAATTTGAATTAAATTAGTGAAAAATAACAAAAAAATATTCTTATTTATAAAAGCAAATAAAGTAATATCACTGAAAAAGATAATTAATATCTACCACAGCTAGATTAATTAAATTATACATATCTAGTAAATTGAAAGTTAGGAAGCCAAAAATTTATAAAAAAGAATAATAACTATTCAATAATAATAACAACAATGTTACCCAAAGCTGTTATATTAGACTTCATTTATTATACCTAAAACGTACTAAATCATTTTAGGCTTAGTATCGATTGCGTTTTGCATTTATCATCTAGATATTGTATATGTCAAAATTGTTTTTTTTAATTTTTCTATAAATCTTACAACAGATTGCTGTAATATACTTTGTGTAAGGTTAGACTATCTGTTAATGATTTAGTTAATTGTGTTAGGTCTATTTATCACCAAAAGGTGTTTATCTAAAAACATTAGTAGATTGTGATTAAGAGTTATTGACTTAGTAATTTTATTACACTCAAGTGTTTACTTTTTCTGGAATTTTACAAAAACGTAGTGCATTTTCGAATGAAATAGATTTAGATTTTAGTACAGAGAACGAAATAAACTTAATAGATAATCGCTGATCTTTATCGAAATAACAAGAAATCTCACAATAAAATTGTTTTAAATTTTTTGCACTATAACGTGAACTTCGTGTTTCCCGAATCAAATTGAAGTATTACTGATGAATTAAAAGAAATGTATTCATATACGGAAACAACCATTAAAAAATTTTCATTTTGATGCAAATTCCGCATTGTTTATTTGTGTGTTTTAAGTCTCTCTATTACCATACCCATATTGATACATACTCTTATATATTACGTTAGATCCAGATGTATAATGCATTTCATTGGATCTTCATTTATATAAAAATTTAAATAATTAAAAATGTCTTTTTTAAAACGTTTAATAAACATAACCGAACATAGATCGATTCAATGTTATGCTCGATAACGTGTTTAACACATCTCGAGTTTATTAGGATGGAATAAAATTTCGCACGTTACATTTTTCTTTTGTTCAATAAAATGAGAGATGTCTTAAACTTGGTGTTGTATCATATCCACCTTTAATGTTGGCTATTCTACCATTTGTTTTATAGATGGTTTTGTAAGAGTTGTTTCTGGGGATAAAAGACTAACGTTCATCTTGGTGATATATTACTATGGAAATATATTTCTGTACTTAGTTCTTTTTTTCTTTTTAATAAATTATAAAAATATTTATAACACACCCCTATTTATTTGCAGTTGATGAAAACTTGTAGGGTGTTGCTTATAAATTCGCGGATAAACCCCACAATTTATTGTTGCGCTATAGAAAAAATACAAAATATAACATACCTATAGCGAAAGCGAACGCCAGAAGAGTGCCGAAAAGAAAAACGAAACTGTCTGTAAAAATATATTAGTAAAGTAATGTAAAAGATGCCTTTTGCAAACCGCATTTCTACTTACATTTATTCATTATGATAGTACGTAAGTCAGTGCCAGTTAAAAGTTAACTATGGCCTGTAATCAATTTTTAGTTGTTATATATAAAACAATACCCCTCCAGCTATTCAATTGGAGTACAAATACTTTCAATTAATTTTATCTGAATTTGACTAAAAGGAAGTGGCATCTTAGAGTGAGTAATGCCTATTGTTCAACAATTATATATATAATAGCCGTACTTATACAGCTATCCCAGTTAATGTGCCCACAATAGATCTCGAAAATGATAGAAAGTAAAGAAATACATGTCAGTGCCTACCCTTCCGAACAAAAAGTTTCAACTGTACGCGCGCTTTCAAAGACAAGATTAACAGCCTAAATTTTGTCGTCCAGTTCCTTTTATCTAAAACACACACAATGAAACAGTATTTCGATAGCAGTAAAACTTTTCTGGTTTTCTTTCGAATTAAAAGATTGCGCAAGTGTGACATAGAACCGCCATTTTGCAGTATGTTACAAATTCAAACACAACAAAGGTTTAAAGTACTACGCCTTACATGACGTTTTGTTCTAAGATCGTTTGGAATGATTCTTCGTTTTCAACAGTGTCTTTGCGCTTACCTGTTACACTTACAGTTCAATTAAATATAAATTTTAATGCTATAGGTTAAGTAAAGCAATAGAAACAAGACAATTGCTGAAATACAGTGCCAGTATCGATGGTTTCTCCTTCCCTCGTTGTAACAAATACTGCTATCTTAGACAAAATAATGCTTTTATACACTATAAAACTTATAACACGTTGAACACAAATGAAAAAAATTATTTATCTGAAACACCAACCCTGACCTTCCATAAATATAATTTACGTACCGATGCTACATACATACAATATTTTACATTACTGTATACAATACTTTCCATATATCGTATGCATGAGCTTTTTGTGATTGTTTAAGTACCGTGATATCAGATCGTAAATACTGTTTTCTTGTAAATATATTTGTCAATTAGTAATTCACTAACAATTGTAATGTATATCAGTAATATAAAACCTAAACGAAATAATGATAAGATCGGGACAGTCACTATAGATATTGGCAATAGCACTTAGAAGCTATACACATGATAATTCAATTTCCTTGGTATTATCACTGCCCGACAGAATTTCTACTGACTTGTATGTGAGACTTGGTTTTTACTAATTTCAATGAATCCCAAAATATATTAGTTTTTGTGTACCACGTCAAAATTTAACTGCATGCCATGCTATGCTCTTTAAAGAATGACTAATACGGCTAAGTTGTCCCTCCAACGATTTTTTAAGTCTTGATGAAATCTGTCGCCTTGTTCATCGCTTACATCTCCTAAATTTTCGTGAAACCTATCAAGATGACTAGGAAGCTTCATGCACATGTTACAACGTAGGCGGTGGAATTTTTGAAGCATTGATTTTACTAGATCTTTGTAATTGGAGGCTTTTCCATTTCCAAGAAAATTGTTCGCATTCATAGTGAATGAAGTCCAGGCTTCTTTCATAGAATTGATGAAATTTTGAATCTGTCATTAAAATTCTCATTTGAGATCGAACAAATAGCTCAACTTTAATTTTTTCGTAGTCGTGGAAACTTTTGACGTACGTACTTGAAACAGTCCCTTTGCAAACCTAGAGCTTTAACATATTGCTTCATAAGACCCAATTTGATGTGAAGATGTGAAAAAGTAACTTTTTCTCTGTCGACTAAAGATTCACTTACAATATTCTTACAATTATTTGAACAATTAAGAATTTGCGACATTTAACAAGATTTAACAACAAGAAATGCCGTGATAGGGAAAAATGGGCTTCATATTTAGCATTAGCGTACCTATATTAGTTAATTAATGTTACCAACGTTAAATTTTAATTTAATTAGTTTGTTAAATTAAAAATTTCACGGTTTGCGCTAGGATTTGGACCTATAGTTCCCGTACGCTAAACTGACATGTTTTCCATTTACACCAGGGAGATCGTACGAACAAATCACTGTTTAAATTGCCATTTAAATCTCAAAATTTATGTAGCTACTTTAAATATTTTAATGTAATAATAGCTGCAGATATACATACCTCAAGTATCTGGGCAGACATAATGTTTAATATCAATGCCAAATGCATTATCAATTGAATTATTTTTAATGTAACTTTCGTTGGTTATAAAATGGGTGGAAATAGAACAATTGTAAGTGATTGCTATACGTACCATTCAATACTTAAAAATTTCTTTTTTGTTAGAAAAGTATATTCTGACGTTACACATACAATTTGTTTCCTTTAATCAGCTCTCTATTTCTTACCATTCACGAAATGGTGCGCCTATTAACTGCAGTAGGTTGTATACTTACAATATAACAAAGTTGATGTGAAAATAGATAGCAGGTCAACTTAATCAGCTACCTCAAGCAGCATTTCTTCATGCCACACTAATTACAAATTATACTGCTTTTAATACATCGGTATAAACAATGAATGTAAATAAGTAAATGAAAAGAAGCAAGTGTCGAAATTAATTTTGAAATGAGAGGTCTTGTATTTAACATTTTTTCGAAAAACATCTAAGAGTATTGCATCAACAGCCGAGTTGTTCCCATACGCAATACTTGAACAAATCATTAATATATAGGAACCCAATATGTAGATATCGATCACTTAATAATCTCGGAGTGCTTTTTGCGTCCTCAAATATTTATCTAGGGTTTTGAAAAATTCAAAGTTCGTACTACAAAATTCTAACCACAAACTATAATTAATCTATTTTAAGTGTTTTTTAACCTGCAATGAGTGCTGCGCTGTATCAGTACTTGCGTAAAAGTAATTGATTAAATTTGGGTATAAAATGATATTAGATATAGTAAAACGATTACTTAAAAAGATTGTTAGAAACACACTTCATTACAAGACTTCGCAAAGATATATTCAGATATGAGTTAAAGCAACTAAAGGAATAAGAATTTACTACTGTACAATGTTAACGTTGTTTCAGGAAGAATTTTTTTGTCTCTAATCGCAATTTTCGGCGTTACAGCAGCAGGTAAACTATAAATTATATTAATAATTAAATATCATAAATTATAATTTCCAGTAGACAATTGAATGTAAGTGCTTTTAGGAACATTTAGGTATATATTTTTGCCTTCGTTATTTCTTACTTGTACTTCACATTATATGTTACCATTAATTACTTAATGCCACGGCAGGTTTCCTCCACATCGCTTTCTTGTTTTGATAATATAGGTAATTATAAAATCATCATAAAATTTAAGAATACATATTATTTCCATGATATGTAGCTTTAGCTTCTCAAAACTCCCACTGAGCTGCTGACAGTGGTAATCTAACCGCTGTTGCTTTTGACTGAATCAGTTTAAATTCGGTGTAGTTCTAGTCTTAAAAGTGAGCTTAGCTGTCGTATGTCAAGCCGATAATGTACTACATTGTATAGTCATAAAATAATTTTTGGATTAGCACTTGTTCTATTTATCTAAAATAATTTTTATAAGCATTTGGTCCGGAATATCCAAAGTAATGTTTGAACAAGCACTTGCTCTAATATAATTCAGTTTGTGTCTCATTAATGCCCACATATGGCCTATAACGCTTCTTTATTTTGTGTATTTATAGTACCAAAAGTCCTCATTGTTACAGTTTTTTCATATATTTTTTCCCATAAATAATAAAAAAACTGGCTCTAACTTAGTGTACTTATGGGCCATGCAGTGTAAAAGGCGAAATACCAAAATCCAACAGTTATTCTCAATAGTGTCTTCTCTATAGACTGTGTACCAAATAAGCATGATTTAATATCGATTTTCGAATTTTTTTAATCAGTGCTTCGTTGATTTTACGTACGATCTTATAAATAGTTCATAAATATCGAATATTTTGAAAGAAAACAAACAGTTAATAATTTCTTGAAGATGTTTCAGATGTAGAATGTCCCGAGAATGGGATTATATTTCTACCTCACGAAACAAACTGCAATTTGTACTACGGCTGCTTCGATGGCGTTGCGTACTTAATGATGTGCAATCCAGGCAATTGTTTTGATGACTACTATCAGCAATGTATTGAAGCATTGGAAAGTACAACCGAAGTATATATTTCAATGGATACCTCAACCGAAACTTCATGGGAAACTTCAACGGACATTTCAACAGACATCCCAATAGAAACCACAACAGAAGTCATAACAGTCATCTCAATAGAAACCACAACAGACATCTCAACAGAAACCATAGCAGACACGTCAACTGAAATCATAACAGACACCTCTACAGAAACCATAACAGAGACCTCAACAGAAACCACAATATACACCTCAACAGAAACCTCACCATTCACCCTAACAGATACCACAACGGATATCTCAACAGAAACCTTTATATGTACTTCGGCAATCACAATAACGTAAGCTGCAACTATCCTAGTACTTATAGCACAGATCACAAATGTAATTTTTGAATTAACTTAAAATACATTCAAAGTTTGATGGAATATGAAATATGATTATGTGTTAATTAAAAATATTTCCAGTTATATTGCACTTCTGGATCAGACAATTTACTTACTAAACCAATGCTTTTAAACGTGGCAAGCATGGCTATTATATTAAGCCATAGTATTAATCGATGCGATAACTCCAAAATTTAAACGTTGGTCTTTAGAACTGTAACAATCTGAAAGAAACATGCTGCAGATGGGAACGGTGCACCGACAGTGGCACTCTAATCTTCTAATTTCAATTGTATTAAACTACTAACTGTTTTAGATTTAATGATCGGCGAGTTTACTATGTAAGCTACAAGATTTAGAATCAATTTAGAATAAAAGAACTTTACAAAATTTAGCAAGCTGATAACGCACATGTGAAAATTACATAGAGAGAAAATGTTACTAGCAGCAAATAAATAATTGCTTTATACAATCTGTTTTAAAAAAATAAGGTGTTTAAGCAATTTCTTTATTAAATCAATATTTCTTCTTCTTACCATCAGAAAGTGCTAATCCAATTAAAAAAAATTTCACTGAACAACAAAAGCAACGATATCATTACACCACGTCATAAAGTCAATCAACACGTCCATGTATTTTCAGACGCGTAGTTAGTATAATCCATATCGCTTACTTGGAGTTCATAATACAAACTATAATATTGGAGTTTCAAATAATCAAGTCATTCATCAGTCTCACAATATATTATTTTAAATCCAACCAGAATTCTCACACACAGAATTCAACTCACAAGTCCTTTTTCAACTATAGTGTTAATACAAAAGGCATATTCGTATTGTTTCTTGTTTGATGTACATTTTAAGATGAAATTTCAAATAATTCATATTGAGTACGTGTGAGTCATATTATATCGTAGTAAAAGAAAAAGAAAGTTAAGAACTTGCTCCCGCAGATTCATAAATAAATTGTATAATACAGTGTAATACAAGAAATCGCATTAATAAAACCGATTTCACTCCGTATAAATATTATAATCAGCGGTCTGTCAATTACACATCACATCATATTTCAAGTTCTAACTAGAACTAAATTGGTAGCGGAGAAATTGCATTAAACATAATTGTATGAGGATAAATCAAAAATTACCTACGCTTTTCGTTCTGTAATTTATTTAAACAAAGGTAAGGATAGAACACATACGAGGATACATAAATAGCAGATGTATCTGGAATAATAAATAAAAATACATATTTGCCATAGAGAATGGTTTTATTGTTTTTCAAAATATTCTCCGTGATGGTCAATGCACTTTTGCATGCGTTTGAACCAATTTTTTCCATTTTGATTGAGGTATCTCCAAAACATACATTTTGTAAGCATCAACCGCTTTTGGCGGCGTCGAAAACCGTTGACCACGTAGTTTATTCTTCATGGGTAGAAATAAAAAGGAATCATTGCGTCCCAGTGTTGTCATGGTGAAGAATGATTCTACGTTACTGATTGTTTTTTTTTCTTATTTCTTCAAAGACAAACAAATGGTTGTGTGTCATTCAGAATTGATCGTTCTACGATCCCCTAGTGGCCCTCTAGTCACATGTCTGTTTTTACAAAAAAAAAAACAGGCGACCATTTGCTCCGAGGTGCTTCTGGCGCGAACAACTATTGTTGGATTTGACTCATCTTGGAAGACCCAAGCAGCCGATTGCTGTTTACGGCACTGACGCACTACGATTATGTTTTTTGAGCATTTCTTTGCACCAATCGACACGAGCCATTTTTTTGAGCGACTATCAAATTATGCGGAATCAAGACGCGCACAAATTTTTTCGCGGCAAAATGTTCGTGTAAAATCTTGTGTTGCTCAATCTCACGGTACATCACATGGCGATCTTGCTTTATCACTTTGAGCATAGCATCGATGTTTTCTGGCATAACAATCGGTCACGATTGAATTCACTAAACCAGTGATATACAGTGGTTTTAGATGGTCCTTCATCGCCAAAAGCTGAAGTGAGTTGATCGATACACTGTTGTTGAGATAATCCACGTCGAAAGCCGTAGTAAATCATTCCACGAAAATTCTCACCTGTAATTCAATTTTTTCACTGAGATGAGATTTTAAAGTCACTCAACAACACAAATAGCATCCGTATGACAAAACCTTCTAAATACGTATATACTCAAATAATGTAAAACTTTACGATGTATATGTCAGATGGCGCCTAGCAACATCATTGTTGCCAATTCCGAATGCATAAATAGCAACCCTTGTACTATCCTTCTCAAACATTCTGAATCAGCTCTTTCAGTAAAACCCACTATTTTGGGTTGTTCTTTCGATTTTGGTGGGTAGTGATGAATCCAAGTTTCATCAATACGATTGCCACAGAAACTATTTTGGATTGTGCTAATGCATGACCAAACATCGCTGTGAAAGGGTCACTTGATTCTGTTTTTTCTTCTACAGTGAGCAAATGCGATACCTATCACACTGAAAGCTTCCTTGTGCCTAAATATGCGTGTAGAATATTCTGTACGCATTTGTTTGAGATATTTGCCGCCCCAACAGTATCTCTAACCTTCAGTTTGTGATTGGCCACCACGATATCATGAATTTTATTCATCATTTCTTCGGTAGTCAGTTCAACTTCTCGTTCGGTCACATCGAAACGTCATATACCATTTATAAATTAACAAACTATAAAATATGGAGGGCCAGAATCGTCGTAATATTTTTCAACTTCTTTTGGTTTATGTGATGGTTTCCACACAAACAAATATTGTTTAATTAACACACGATATTCACTTTTTATATGCAAAAATCTATTGAAAAGTACTTGAGATCTCACTCTAGTCTCATGAATCTAACACGATAAAATCGTACTTCGTAATTTTGTTTCAAAATATTTCTCTTTGGGTAGATCTTGTTGTTAGTGAATACGATTCATTAAATAAAATAAATAAATCTTATTGTTAATAAATCTTATTCACTAACAACAAGATTTACCCAAGTGAATAGCTCCACCGACTTAACAGCACAATAATACTTTGGGGAAACTCAATTAAAACATTACCTATCTAAATTAGTTAGCATTGTACAATGTAGTAGTAGTGGTTTGAAGAAAATAGATTTTTATACCTAGTCTAACCATAAATAGTTTACAAAAGTTTGACTTGAAATATTGATTGACAACGACTTCTTTCAGTCGGAATCGGTACTGCAGCTTTTAGCAGAATTCTGTACCAGGCCATAAAGCAACGTGTATTCTGTAATGATTCGAAGAACACGTTCCTGACTTTATTAGTGCGGATGATTGGCTTTCGTTAAACCCAACTCTTAATCCGTTAGACTATAACATATGATCTCTTTTAGCAGAGCTAGCTTGCTCTAAAAAAACGTCCTTATATGGAGTCTCTAAAGAAGTCTTTAGTGGAAGCAGCTGCCAATTTCCAATTACACATCATACGTGCAGATATCGAGCGTATTGAGCCACTGCAATTTAGGAAATCAAAGGCATGTATTGAAGTCAAAGGGAATCACTTTTACTAAAATTTGTCTTTTTCTAATTTACGTTTTTGTTAGAGTATAAATAAATGAACTAAATTTACTTTTGTGCAATGAGGAAATCTTTATGCAACAGTATTTATAGCCAGACTAGATATGTATTCTTTTGCATAAATATTATGGTTTTCCTTAGAACGTATAAACTTTAGTTTTTTTATTTTTAATTACAAAATTGTATATTGTTTACAGTCTCTCTGTCGTGTCATACAAATCTAAACAAACTCGACTATTAAGAAAAAATAGAATAAGAAAAGTGACCGTCAAAACATCATAAACATTCAACACAACAAAGATCTTTTCTGCATTTAAAACTGGTTCTGTATTTTTTAGTATATATTGTAATCAAGTTTATTTCTTTGAAATATGAAAACTATGCAAGACTAAGATAAAAGCGAAGAAGTCGTAAGTATTTTAGTCTTTAGTCTAGAAAATATCCTGTAGGATGCGTACAATGTATAATACTGATAAAATTTTCTTCATTGTAAGTCAATTTCTTCTTTTAATACTGTTATTTTACGCCATAGGAGCGCAAGGTGAGTTAATAAAAATTTAGCATAAGTCATGTAAATTCACATGAACTTTTCAAAATTAATATTTAGAAAATAGTTAAGTAGAAAATAAATTATTTAATTAATAATACTTACAAGAGGTTCCGTGTTATACTTATTTTTTAACAGAACATTATTCTCTTAAATTACTTTAATCTTTATTTATATTCGATCGTTTTAGACAAAAATCTCTGACGAGATCTGTAGCATGTACAATATTTCAAAACAACCAATTCGTTATTAGTAAATAGGCACCTTGCAAAGACGAAAATCCATCACGAAATTTATGTTTTTAAATTCTAGTTAAAGAGGCAAAATTTATTTATTTTCACAGATTTGCAAACGTGAAAGAAATAAGTACATAACTTCCCACTTCTTTATGTCTGAAATAATATAACCCACACAAAAATTATTATGTCTTTTTGATTCTTCCTCTTCACATATTATACACATTTTGTTACAAACGTCCCGTCTTCAAAAATATAATTACCGTGTAGTAAGTGTTTTAATAAATAACTCAGTTATGGGAAATCGTAATTAAAAAAAATCAACAATTTAAAGAAAAACAAAGCTAGCTTTTTAAATTTTTGCTGGTAATTAAGTGCAATAATATATCAGATTTTTATTATGGTTAATACATCAGTATTGGATATCATTGCGATACTTTTTAGTAAAAACTTTGGAAAACTGAATTATGAATTTAAAGTTATGTATATTAAACATTTATAAGTTGAAAAGCAAACAAACATATGTATATTCATTGGACTAAATTTAATCTACTTGCCTATACACTTTATTTGTCGTTCATAATAATCTGACAAGCAAGATTTCAATTAGTTATAAAAGCTGCAAATCCAGGACGCGTTATTTCACAACAGTTGTATCGACTAAGTGCTACCTTTTTCTAGTTAATAAAATGACTGTTCCGTGTATAAGGAAACATTTACAAGGAAAGATTTTTTGTTTGCAGTTTTAGAATTAAATCAAACAAAAAGATCAAAGTCTTTGAACTAAGCTCTTACGAATATTCATAATAAAAATGAAATCGTTGCTTTAAAAGATATAAAAACGATTTGTTCGAAATCGTGATTTAAATGAAACTCAATTAAAACATTACCTATCTAAATTAGTTAGCATTGTACAATGTAGTAGTAGTGGTTTGAAGAAAATAGATTTTTATACCTAGTCTAACCATAAAAAATCACATCACGGTGGCTAAAAGCAAAACTTCGACTGGTAAAAAACAACACAAGTATTCTAATTACTGCTCATATTGCTTACAAAGTTCTATCTTAAGATACAATTGATGTGTATTGCTAAAATATCTAATTAAAGTAAAAATTTGGTAGCAAATCTATTTTAACCAAATACACGCAATAATTTGTAAAATCTAAAATTCTTGCCTTTCATAGAAATGTTCTGAATACGCTAATCTTCATTAATCTTGGATAATGCGTGCATAATAATGCTGTATATGTTTTTAGAACTGTGCAGTAAAGACCAAGAAGAAGGAGTATTTTATCCAGATCCGACTAACTGTAACGTTTTTTATATTTGCGTCTATGGGAATCTAATCTTGCTACATTGTCCTTCTGGTCTCTGTTTTAATATCGTTCTCCTAGTGTGTGACTGGCCAGATAATATTGAAAATTTATACTAGGAGTGCACTGGAAGTAGAAGACAAAAATATGTAATATGTATGTTAATAAACTTCTTACGTAGAATTCCAAGGCGTCTTAAATCATTGCATTATTAATATCACTTCTATTTTTATGAGTTGTTAAAAATGAATCTAATATAAATTACATTTTGTTTACTTGTTTTGTTTATAAATTTGTTCAATAACTAAAAAGAAAAGAAGTGATCCTGCATCTAATTTTTTTAAAGGATATATACAAAATTCGTATAAAAAGATTTATTTTTGAAAAGATTCTTAATATTTTATAGTATTTACTAACGACTGGAAAAATATAGCGCGATTCTTTAATAAAAATATTCGATCCTCATTATAGTCAAACAATACATTTCTTTATTACAACAACTTTTGTTGAATCATACGCACGAAGTATGTGAACAGAAAATATTTACTTTCATCATTGCATTAATGGGAGAACAATACCTTACCAGAGCACTTGTAGGTATTATGCGATAAGTTCAGTGTTGCGTAATAATATGCAAAAAGATGATTAAAATTCATAATAAACAACAAAATTTGGAAAATCTTGTTTCACGTCCTACTAAACTAAATTATCAAGTTATTTTTATACACTCCGCAAAATAGTATCGTAGAATTCATTTTTGTAGCACAAGAATGATTGTAAGACTAAAGGAACTTTTAAATACATACTCCAAGAACACACAACAACAATTGTTATGATCATGGAAATAATATAAGGACCAAATGAAAACAGAAACTCATATTTGAAATTTTTATTAAGCTATATGACCAAAGAAATCATATTTTTACAAAATAAAATTACAGTATAGTAGCTTAATACTCGATATTGCCACTCCTGGTTCTTGTGACTGCTCGCATTTGATTTAGCAGGGATTCCATTAACCTCCGTATGTAAACTTGATCTAAATTCTCCCACTCCTCACGAAGGGCGTTTTCTAATCTCTGTAGCTCTACTAGCGCAACATGTTGGGTTCGCACCATTCTGTCAAGATAGTCCTACACATTCTCGATAGGATTCTTTAAACTCACGGCAGGCCCATCTAAAACTGAAATGCCAACCTCATCATGGGGTCGTGCATTATCGTGGATTGACAAGAATTCGTTGCCTATTACTGGTGCGTATGGTGCTACATGATCGTGTAAGACATCTACTATATACCTGGGGGCAACCATACTAATTCTATACGGCCTGCTAAAGAAGCTGAAATGTCGCCCTGACAAAGTCACCACCAAAATAACCCGTAGGTCTGATGTTACACTACGGATAGCGCTCACCGTCTCGCCTGTACACTGATATACGTCTATCTGATATGTAAAGACTAAATCTTGACTCATCTGAAAAGAGTTAGCCCAATCATTTATTTTCCAATTAACATCTCGAATATTTCTAACTCTAGCCAAGTCGGTCTGTAATTGCCTTGCAGTTACATGCCTCCGACATCTATGTACTGTTCGTGACTTTTAGCGTTAAATGGCGGTCATCTTATGTAAGCTCCTGTTTCTCTATATCTGGCTCTACTGCCCTAGAAACACTTGACTAACGCATACTTAAGATCATCCATCTTCGATTAAGGCAACTATTCCAGTCTGGAGTTGCATTATTCATTTTGCTTCTAATTATGTTAGTAAAGGATAACAGCACCCTTTAAAATTTGTCTGTAGAGGAACACTTTCAACAAACAATTAAATAAACCATGTGTTTTCACACTTTTCTAAAATCTCTCTATAATTACAAAAGCTAGATGTATGGTTTTCTTTGTATACTTGTACTCGGCGTACATATGCCAAACATATTGTAGAAGTATAGTAAACATCTCAATCTATAAACGCCTTTTCGTTGTCTCTGCGATACTTTTTTGGCAAAGTGTATTTTTAACAATACAAAACTTTATTCTTTTCTAAGAACACACTCGGAATTGGGTACTACTTAACACAAACAAGATATAAAAATTGGTTCCGTCCGTTTTTTGATTAGTAATCATGATTCCAGAGCAATCAATAAATTAACTCAATTTCAAATATGTTTATTCTCTATTTGCTATCAGGTGGTTATGATGGCTAATCGCAAAACAAACAAGCAACTCAATTCACATATTTAGCCAACAACACGTGAAAAATCATATATAAGATGATTTCGAAATGATTTTTTTTTAAATCGTTAAATTCAATTTGTTTTATAAAAATTCCTATATCGGCAATTTGATTTCGTTAGATTACATATTACATAGGTGCTGACTATCAAAATTATTTGCTCTTTCAAAACAAGTTCGGAACGGAGAGGTTCAAAATGCTGAGAGGTAAGTTACAAAAAAGAAATTATTTTGTTGAGTAATTTATATTTTGATTTAAGTGAGCATAATTTTATTTGTATTGTTCGTGTTGACTGCCGCTACAGTGATAGGTAAGCTACCCAGCTTGAAATTAATTTTTAAAGTTATTATGGTAAAAAAACATGAACTTATTCTCAATCCTATAAAATTTAGTTAAAATACAACACAGAACTATCCAATATTTCTGAGAATTGACGCTGTAAAGATGCCAAATGTTTTTATTCTCACGCAATGCAGCTTTTCGCTCTTATAAACATTTTATTTTATTTTAGATACGCAGTGCGGTAACGACCTAATATTTCTTGAACATCCTAATGATTGCACCAAATATTTTATATGTTGGAATAACAGTATGCAAGAATTTCATTGTCCTCCAGGATTAAGCTACAACCACGACCTTCATGTATGTGACATCATGTACCAGAAATGCAGATAAACTATAAGGTTGAAAATGCATGCATACGGTTAAATACTAAATTTGTTTTATTTATTAGTGAACAATAAATACCACTTTCCTAATAGGCTAGTTTTCTATATTGCTGAGAATAAACGGTAAGAAAAAAGCAACCAAATTAGCACTAATAAAATTACATTTTAGATAATATCTTGTTTTCATTACTATTAGTCTTACAAAACAGTTTCAATTCGCTATAGAACCATGTACGCACGTATATTAAACATACATCATAACAATAATTTCCAAATGCAGGTTCGGATGGATGTATCCCAAAACCTATCTAAGATAATGTATCAAATTGATATACGAATTTGTAGCGTTTTCATTTAATTTGAAGTTTATTATCTTTTTTAACCAACAAAATACATGCAGTAATCAAGAATATATGTATTCTCTCCTATTATTTTCTAACGATTTGAGAGTTTTCTGATTCTATACCCGACAGAAATCCGATCGTTTGGAAGTGAAGAAGTCGTCAAGGCAAATTTGAAGCGTGACGCTGCTATTGAAGGAAATTCCTCGATGGTTATAGACAACGAAAACGATGGCAATCCGATGGAGTGAGATCAGGTGAAGAAGGCTCATAATATATATATATATATATATATATATATATATATATATATATATATATATGCAGTAGATAAAAATCGCTCATACCAATTGTCTCACATTCACGCTGCTCATATTTCTGTATTTGCGGAATATAATGTGCGTGAAAGTGGGTTATACAAGACAGCGCTCAATTAAATATAATTATAACAAAATATTTATCTCAACAACTATAATAATTAAAGCATTGATTTTTACAACTATGGTTTATATGGTTTCTTTTTCACTAATATACGGCTCAAGTGCTCTATATATAACACCTTATACAGATTATATACTGCTTAACAGAATAATTATTTACGAATAAAAACACAAGATGCATCTTTTGTCTTATTTATTCACAATTTCATTAAAAGTTTTGCAGAGGTACGACGTCTGGAATATTAGTCTTCGGTACTTGATCTACAATTAAATTGGTATTTTGCGTACTATCGTTATTCAGCGGTTTTTTATACAATTTCCTGATGAAAAATGATGAAATAAATTGTATAAAACTATTTATAATACCTAAAATAAAAATTTATTAAAACTATTAATGTAGAAAGTGTCATCACATACTAGAGCAAACGTAAATTCCTCCAATAATAGAGCATAGTTTCGCCAGAAACATGCCAACGTTTTCGCGCTCTTGTATTACATGCACTTTCAATGCCGAGACATCATACTTAAAGAATATTCCAGGCATACCGTGACTGCCCTTATTGTGATCTATAGGTCTTGATAACTCCTTAACGCTATACTGGTATGTATCCACTGTTGTAAGAAATGTTTTAACAGTTGTTGGTACCACTTCAATGAAATACTGATATAATACCATATCTAAAAAAAATATATATCAATTATATTGTTTCATTTTAGATATTTTTGTAGAATATTTTGCAAGCCATTACAAATATAGCACATTTCATACAAGATAATGACATGGCCAATGTAATCCGAGCGGTATAAGTAGACGATATTCAGATTTTGGTTGTGTTTAAAATTCTGTATATCTCGGTTATTCTACAAGCTACCTCTTCCACATTTTTCAGTTTAAAAATTCAATTCATAAATAAAATTATTCAAATTTACATTTTGTATTTATTGCGAAAATACAGTTTAAATGATTCTATGGGCTCCTGATCCAGTTGTCAATACTGTGAAATAATTTATACTTCATAAAATAAGTTAGATTGAAATATTTTGGCCTGATAATATCGCGGCCGTTGTTACTAAGGCAACGCTGGACCAAAGAACCAATCGGAGCCTAGCCAGTATATGTACGTTTTGGCCGCACAATTTTCAAAAGATAGAATAAAACAATTAAGTAGGCCAGTACTCCAACTAAAATTGGAACAAATAACAGAAGGAAGAGCTAAGAATAGAACGTTCACATGTTTTTCCCCAAGAAATTTATAAAAAAAAATAATTAGATATGTGAACGTGAAGTTTCAAATTTATTATATTGTGTTCTATAGTACTATGATAATCGTAGAATATTTGAAACAACAATGTAATTCGAGCAAGTGGTAGATCACAAAATATTTAATAAAGTTTATATCTGTTGGAAAGAGTAAACGCATATTTAACTTAATAATTTATTACTTTGGGTAGCAATCATGTCCTCATTATTAGCCGCATCGCCCTTTAGTTAGCAGGTTTTTAAAAATATTACTAAATAAATGTAACGGTTAAGAATTTTTAAGAATTAATTTCTTGCTTATCTCTATCTTCTTGGTATTAACATACTGCATCCGTTTTAATAATTAACGCAACTTATATTTTTTGATTGTCAATTCTCATTTATGAGTACAATTGCAGTATAATCTGGATATCTCCTTAGTTCAATTGGATGTTTATCAGGATGCAAACGTGATTATCGGGCACATTCTGACTTTATCAGATATTTTAGAATCGCGCTCCTCTTGCCAAAGAGCCATTGGCCGTCACTATTAAATAGGCAATCTGCACATTCACAAGTATCACAGTAAAGGACATTAAACTATGCCTTTAAGGACGAAAATTTTAATACCTTAATAGAGATACGCGAAATAACAAACGTACTTGTGTTTGCGAATTATCTTGAATACAGCTATTTTTATATATGTTGTATACACATTACCGTTATTCAACACGCCTGTGATGATAAAAAAAAAAGAAAGAAAACTCTGCCAAAAGGAAGTAGGTCCATAATACTGAAAATAATGAAATTCATAATGACAAGTGGGGTTAACCAAATCTTCGGCGCACCAGGTCCGGACTCGCCCGAATACACGACCGAGTTTGTTGAACCAATCCGTCTCCGTTTCCCTGCTGTGTATGCACGTGTGGTAGATCGTATTACGCGTTATAATGTATTTGTACTTCATTATTTGGAAGAATATTTTAACAGTTTATCGGTATATATTTCATAAAGAATAGTAATATGCAAGGTTAGCCAAATCTTCGACGCAACAAATACCCACGCAGATCTCATCAAGAATTATAAAGAAAGTAAGCCTTTATGTTTTCTATAGAAGTGCTCAAACACAGAAGACATGGTTTAATATTTTGTTAAAATCAATAAACAAAATAATTTGCAAAACAAAAGGAAGAAATTTCTGAAAAGAAAATTCAATGCACAGTACTATATGCGATGGCTTAAAACTGAACAGTTATTATATATTATTGCAGCGGATTTAAGCAGTTTTACTGTAAAGGTGTTTGTTAAATTTTATTATTTTCTATATATTAGATGTCAGTTTCTTTGTTTGTATTGTCTCCTGCAGATTTATAAACACACATATAGAAAAATAAAATATTTCAGTTGAAGATTTAATTTTAATGGAAATACTAAGCCACGTCATAAACCATTTACGCTAAAAACAAAATGTGAGATTTAATCAATAAGGGTTCAATATTTCCGTATAAACTATTTTTATTTACTATCTCGATAATTTATTTCTCCGGTTTGTCTTCTTCGAATCAAAACAAATATGTGAAAGTGCAACGGGCACTCTATGTATTTTGCACCATTATAGGCTTGTCCATAAAAAGAATCAGAAATCAATCAGAGCCAATTATAAGATTTGTTTTCAAAGTTTGTGATATTGTTCGATCAATAGGATACACTGGTTTATTACTTTTGTATAGACGTATCGTTCATTGAGCCTTCTAATTGAAATCAATCGTAAAATATGCAAAAATATTGTTCTTTATGAGTCACAAGTTCACAAATTAAAATGGAAAAATGTATTTAAGGCGATAAAAGTGCTTCACATTCATGATATGATTTCGCTTAAAAAATACTGTATACTTTAAACTATATCAATAGCTTGAGGTAAGCCAACATTATTATTGTGTTTTAGTTCATTAATTAATTAAATAATGTTTCTATTCTAAACATAAAAGAAGGTATACCTACTTTCTGAAGCTATGGTTTCATCGCCTTCTAAGGGATGAACGATACCTGGACTTGGATCACCAAAGTTAAACCTGTTTATCCGATGTGTAAAGTTGTAATCTTTATCTGACATAAATGAGCTTATATGAATATGACCTCTAGGAATGCTAAGACTTCTTCCAGCAGTAATATGAAAATTACCAGACACTTTATTTAAAGTTAAGGATCCATGGATACGGCATGCATCATGAGGCCTTTTAGGAATCTCACTTCTCGGTGGCAATTTTTGTGAAATATGCATATATCTACTTCTCCACAATATATCCTGAAAATATTTCTGTTAACTCTGTATCACTACAGAATAGAATGATTACAATAAATGATTCAATATACATGATATGTATATGCAAATATAATCTGAGCAAAGTCTCCAGTTGCTCTTCCTCACTGCAGCATTCTACATCATGGTTATAGCTATAGTGGATAATGTAGGATTATAGATACCTCCCCCACACTGACTTTGCTCAGATTATAACAAAAACTTAAACTTGGTGCGAAAACAAAACCTAAGTTCTTATCAATTTTGAGGAATGCATACCAATAAAGACATTAGAAATACCTTAACAGCATGATACTCTTCTCTCAAATATGAATTCATATGTCTTTCGTTCTCAAACTGCCTCCTTTGATTTGGTGCTAATTCAAACCAAGTATCTTCTTCCTCTAGAGAACCGAATTTGAGAACATTTTGATTGGTTGAATCCAAAATATCTGCACCAACATCTAAAAATATCTATATCTATATTAACTTCAAGGAAGATGGTCGAGTACATACTTACTAGAACAAGGCATGGCTACAGTCAGATCAACATTTATTTTCAATTTTGCATTGAAATCTGTATCTGGCGTAAACTTGAATACAAATTTGCTATCCAAAAAATAAACAGTTTCTGAATAAATTAACCAAAAAATAAGTAAAAAACTGACGATAGACACTGCAACAATATATATATATTACTATACATTTGTAAATAAATAACATAGAAACTCTTTCACTTACAAGTTCCGCCCACTGACGACTTCTGTTTGAACGATTCTTCAAGTTTTGGAAAGAAATCTAATTCTTTTACTTTATTAAGTTTTGAGCCCCTGTATCTCAGGAATGAGATATTTTCTCTCTCCATTTCCTATGTAATTATATTCAATTATAAACGTAACAATAATTAAGTAGTCTACATAAATCTTGGGAGTTTCAATAACAATTAAGATGCCACGATGCAACTAAAATTAAAGGAAACAAAGAGTAAAAAGTAGGGTTATGAAAACTTGTTTATTTTAAAGTTAGTATACTTACAGATTGCAAATATAAACAAATTGATGTGTTTGGAGTATTTGTAATTATAAAATAATACTAATGGGAAAAAACCTGTATAAGGACTGAACTCTATTTCATAATATAATCAGTCTTTTTCCTATTACCATCGTTGCCATTCTGTTCAGTAGTAAAACCTGATAAAATCGTTATCAGAGAAACAATGTTGTGGTCTGTGATTGTGGTAGAGAATTTAGTTGAAATGTTACATATGTTGCATGTGGTTTTGAATCAATAAGCAATAACATTTATTGTTACATAATATATACAAATATATACAGGGTTCGTAAAAAATTAGAGGCACACTTTTAGTTCTTTGCTTTTAGAAATCGAAAAAAATCTTTTTCAGTATTCTTTCCCAAAAATAGCGTATTTCAGAATTAAACAGTGTTAAAAACTTTCATTCAAATTCTGTAAATAGAGTGCATGGTTTAATATCTAAACCCAACTGGAAATAATACAATGCAATCCATATTATTAGCAGTTACATGATCAAAAACATTTCTGTGTATATTATCTGTCATATTTTAATTAGATATTAAGCATTTAATTCATTACCTTCTCTATTAAATGCATAACTTCAAAGAAAAATCACGTGATAACAAACGCCCTTTTATTGGTACCACAATTATGACGTATATCTTACATATACATCAGCAATAGTACTTCCTTACTAATCCAAACCGCAAACGTCTTCTGCTATGATGCGTTAATTGTTGTATTTTTAGATTTTGGTAATGGACAACACATAATTTACTTTTCTACTCCTTTTTATTACGCTATAACCATGTAGTTGCAAGGGGAGAAATAATAGCCGACCGGTACAAGCAAGGGAGTCCCGTTCCCGCCACTCCTCCGTCGCTTAAACTATATCACAGCAACAATGCACATTTTATCTAAAGCGGAATTCGGGAGAGGGGAACGTCTCTTTGCTCTCCGACGTAGTGCCTCTGGCGGAACACTGGAGCTAGGACATTTATTGTCATACAGTTTTACTCAATAAACTTTAGCGGAAGCCACGTGGTGTTCTCATGCTCGCTTGACAATGAAGCCACGCCTAAGTGCGACAATTGCATTGGTTCGCAACCCGCAACCTACCGCGGCTGTCAGGTGTGTAAAAAAATAACTAGCCGTCAACCTGCGAAACAGGCTTAACAGGCTACAAAGCCAAAGCCGCCCCTATCCCAGAATCTGGAGACATTCCCCGAACTACCACTTGACGTGCACGAAACGAAGCCCCCAGGTTCGCAAAGCGCACGTAAATGTTCGCAGAATCCCAAGTCGATGAAATTCACCTATGCCGCCGTAACCAAGGCGCAAAACAGCCCTTCCGAATAGGCGAAGATATATCCGGAGAAACTTACCGAGAAGAAAAAGGAAACGGACCCACGTAAGAGGGAAGAGAAATCTCCAGCTCCCCAGAAGAGTACCGTAATCAAGAAAAACGCCGTTCAGGAGTCTCAGATGATCACTGGCAACCCCGACAGGGAGACGAAGATCTCTAATGAAACCTTCTTTCTACTTTCGGTTCCTTCGTCTGGCAACGAGGCTCCAATAGACCGCCGCTGAAGGAGGAAACTAACCGCCTGAAGAGGAAGATGTGAAAGTACATCGAGGCCTACCGTTTGAAAAGATGGGGCGACTTCGTTCAGAATACTGGATGAAAATCCATATAGGGTGCCCAGGATCTTGAAGAAGAAACAGAAAACCCATGCCCAAGATCCAAAATGCAGAAGCGCTACCTGACACCTTCGCGACCCACTTGTCGTCGAATCCTCGTAACGATCCTGAGCAGAAGAACGTGTTCCAGAACACTCCGGTCTTTCGATCGTCGTACCCCTCAGAGAGGCTGTAGAGGTAGTCAAATGAATTTTCCAGCGAAAGATGCCTGCTGAGAATGAAATTCCAAACGAAGCGCTCAAGAATCTTCCGCTCAAGTTGTTTGTCAACCTAACGACAATCTTCAATGCCGTCCTCCATCTGACATGCTATGCGTCCGGGTGTAAATCTGCACGGATAATCCCTGTTCTGAAACCCAAGAAGGACCACCACTCACCTGAAGGCTCTCAGCGGATATCGTTGCTCTGCACCATCAGTTAGGTTCTCGAAACCCTGCTGCTAGCCAGAATTAATGACTGCCTCGATGAAAACCATCGTCTGGATTATGACCAGTTAGAGTTTAGATCGGGTCATTCGACCACTTTACAGCTTTTCCGAATTGCGGATCACGTGATAACTGCTTTCAATAAAAAGCTCTGGACCTAAAAAAGGCGTTCGACAAAATCCGCCACAATGGACTGCTGCTGAAGATGAAGGACTGCGACTTACCCGTTGGAATCCTGAAGATCCTTATATCATACCTCTAGAACAGAAAACGTAAACGGTTCTGGGTCCTTTGTGAGGTGCATGTAGTCGGGGGTTTCGCAAGGTTGTGCACTGGGATCTGTACAATCTACATCGGGAACATTCCAAAGCGTTAAGATCACCAAGTGTACGACACTATTTACGCGGATGACACCACGATAGCGGCTAGCTCCGGACAAGACCGCGGCAAGACTTGGGCGGGCATATCTGGTCAAAATGGAGGAGTTTTTCTGCATCTGGGGCCTCAAGATCAAGGAAAACGCAAGCGATTGCGTTTACTCGGACACACCAAGGACTGTAACAAGAGATCACCGTTGCTAGAACGGAGATCGAATGAAGCGGCGAGATAGAGCATCTTGGAATGATCCTTCATAATCACCTCTCCGAGCATCTGAAAAGAACGAGGACAAAGACAATCGACAGAATATATCAGCTCCACCCTCTCCTCTCCAACCCAGTCCCTAATCCTAAAACGGGCATACTGCTGTATAAGCTACACATTTGCCGCATATTAACCTACGCAGCTCCACATGGGTCATGGCAGCACCCACCCACATCGCATCCCTCGTGCGTCACGTCCCTCGCAGAACGACGCTGATCTCGCTGAAATCCCTATCCAACGGAGAAGACCTGGAGGAGTTCCTAGACAAACTGAACAGGATTTTCTTCGAGAAATCCTCCCCAATACTGAAAACAGCGATCACGCAGAAAATTTGGGGAACAACTAAACACAGGACAGTAACTGAGGCCCTCAGGAAACTGTAACCTGTTAGAAAGTATTACTCTTCTCAAGAATCTACCGATCCTAATACACTCTCTGTTTTAGGTAAAAGAAGAAGAAGCGAGGTAGTTCAGGACAAAGACTTCAAGTACCCAAGAAGATATCAAGAACCCCCCAGCAAGTAGAAAGACACTGGAAGAAGATAGACCGAAGAGGAGTCCAGCCAACCAACGCAAGCAGCGAATGTAGTTGACGTTGAAGTGCCGGTTTTTGTGCCGATAGTATTTTAGTTCAATCGTGCTCTGTGTAACAGGCGACTTTATTGTTTATTTTTATTAACTGAGTTTTATTGTATGTATATGTTCCGTCCATATCCATTGCCGCGATATTGTTAAAAGGTGGACAAGAGATACGGATACTCTAGAATTCAACGCTATTTCCCATGCAAAATTTGCAATATGATACTGTCGTGAAATATCGCTTAGAAAAACATATGTGATCGGCTACACATAAAGCACGTGCTGGTGGTACTGCAACTGCTTATGAACGGCAGAAAGCATCTTATTCTGATCTACTTAAAATGTTAACATGCAACACTCCATGGAATACGGTGAATCATCCTGAATTTACTCAGCTTTTACAAAATTAACGGGAAATATAGTGACAAATTATTTGTCTCCGGTGTACAATAAAATTATGATTTCAATTGTCAATTACACGAATAATAAACATATTTGGATCTCAATGGATAAAAGTACTAATGTCCCAGATACCACGCGACCAATTACTAATTAGTATATTAATACTTCACAGGTATAGCAGTAAACTCCACTTACACAAATTTATTAATTATGCGGAACGCAGCGTTTCGAGAGTACGTGGACTCTCATTGTCAACCGTGTTACTGACTGCCGGTAACACGGTTGACAATAAGAGTCCATTTTAATTCACAAGAATCATTTGTTTTGAATTTCCATTTATTAAACAATTTAAACGTCTTTTCTTATTTTCCAAATTTAGAAATAAAGCATTTTCTCATTTTCAAACAATAATGAAACAGCTTTTTCTTACTTATATTAAATATATATTTTTTATATGGAGCTTTACATGGGCTTGTGAAAATTGTTCTGCATCGATTTAACGATCACGACAGGTTCTTCTTAAAGGAATCGTCTGCCAGAAATTCACATAAAGACAAAATAACGCAATATTGTCTGCATAAACGCTTAAAAAATGTAAGCCAGGCACTTGCCAAATAGCATTATATCTATAATACATCTGTGCAGGTGCAATTCGTTTTCTTGTTTGATTACCTTGTGTATTAAAATATTTCAGTCTACGAATAATAGAAAATAATCAAAACTTTATCAATTTAATTTCACTTACTTTGCAAATGCTTTGAAAAAATAAAATTATAAAAGACAACAGAATTTTCTGACACGCATAAGATGTAATGCAGTTCGATCTTTTCGATTCAGTTTTTCTTGAAGTTTTTGACAGTATTTTTAAAAGTATTTATATCAATCGGTTGTAACACTAAAAGAAATATACAAGCGCATGTAGTTTGCTTAAATATGCTCCTGTTACCTACATACGTCTCATCCATGCATGCACACAATTTCACAATATATGAAATATTCGTGGAATGGACACACATTTTTATCTATACCAAAATTTAACTCGATACTAATTTGAAATATAAATTATTAGTAATATTAGCCTTTGGTATCTTTTTATATAACTATAAATTCTAATAAAAATTATTTTAACAATTATCCAGAATGAAATTCGTATTCAGGGAAGTTACTTTCTTCATCGCAAAGGAAAAATTTTCGCCCAGAAAAAGTCTATTTACCCGCACAAGTGTCGCTTACTGTAAAAATTGGTATATTAGGAATATATATGCTCATATTTATAACAAGTCTCTAGGAGTGTGATTTAAAACATTAACAGATAATTTCAAACAATAATACAATATGTTTTCGGTTCCTCGGCACTCCTTTATTTAAGTATTCTTTAAACGGTGCTTATGAAGATGCTCTCGTCAATTTATTTCCACCAATTTAACAGCGATGAGAAGTTCTTACTAAGAATATTTATCTATATCTAACGCTACATTTTTACGGTGAATTAACTGTAGTAAGGCTTCTTGATTAAAACAGAGTGCACTCGTGTGAAATAAGTTTACATTATTTATCGACATACACATATTACAATCATATCAACTATATCTAAAGTTTCTAAGTATACAAGTAGTTTGGAGCACTATCTAAAATTGAAATCATCACTTATTAGTTATAAACATTTTCCATAATGCAAAAACAATATTCATTGGTCAATCGAATTGATTAGTTCCGATTGATTAATGTCATAACCGACTAATTGTGGTGGCCGATTAACCGTAGTGCCCGCTACTACTTCAGAACGGTAGACTGACAAAGAAGAGAACCGATGTATGTGATGATGGAATTTTGAGATCAAATGAAGATCATCAGCCCACTACCGGTGGTCTTGAGAGGTACCTCTGTGAAATGCAAACGTTGATTCTTCGGAAAAACACGTACTTTATGAATCATCAATTTCTTCAACTTTCCTTGAAAACCAAAACCTAAAATGCGATAAACTGTCGAAATCACTATTTTTGTGATGTATAGATAAACTTTCGTTTATATATTTGTTAAGTGACCTACTTCTCAAGCAGAGGTTTGTGAATATTCAGTAAAATTCTGAAATACTTAAATATGTGCTTCTACCACATTAACCCAAAAACACGTGAGATATTATCATTGACATTATCTGAATTTTTAATTTTGTTTCCTTAATATTCTATTTTACTAAATGTAGACTGACTGAGGACTTGATCTGGAAGAGTGGAAGGTGGTATTTAAAATTATTTGCTTTTGATCTTTTTTGGAATCAATCAATCGCACCATCTATTTTACAAGCTCTGTATACGAATCAATATTTTTCAGTATACTGTGATAAGTATATACTTGTATCATAAAACCTCAAAAATGCTTTAAAAATCCAGGAAGCGTTTGAGAGAAGCTTTCAGTTACAATTTAGGCTACATACGTGCAAAAGTTCCTCTAAAACCCTAAATAACTTAACCCTAAAAAGTAGTTGTAGTAGGTGTGAAGAGTGCACAACAAGATGTTCCATTTAATTTAATGTAAATAGTATATATCTTGTACGCATAGCAGCTTCCTAATTTCTATTTATTTGTGACGTAATTGCAAAGAAGCAATTTATCTATATTTATAAAAACTGGTATAAATACTCTGCACTATTAAATTATGCGAAACACTCGGCCCTGAACATTGTTAAAACTTTAGAAAATGTTAAGAATACAAATACAAAAAGTAATTAATAAATAAAATATATAAAGCACCACAAGAATAAAAATACAATGCAAACTACTACAATTTTCGCAAACAATTAATCAGCAAAAGTTCACGTAAATTTATATGCTAGAAAAATTTGTGAAAGGAGTAACTACGTTCAAATTTGAATTTGAAGCCATAGCCGATACATCTTTATCATCCCACAAAAAAATAAGGGTAACAAAAAATAAATAGCAGAATAAGTTCCTTAGATAAAACACTCACTACTAAATAATTGTTACATATATGTAGATTACAGTATTCCAGCATGTTAGAATACATCCTAAAAAAGCCGGCTATCGTGAAGAATAGGTAATTCCACTAGTGTTTTACCATAAGTGAATAAGATAACAAAAAAATGGGTATATACTCCGCAAGACTTCTTTAAAAAAATGTACACTCTATAATCTGGCCAAAATGATATCTACACAAATCTATATAACCAGCTTGTAACTTTCAATAGTTGAAGCTGCCTCCAAGTATTCTAGTTTATACGAAAAGTCTAGCGTAAACTCGAGTCGTTTGCAATGTTTGTGCCTATAGCACGAAGGTAAAGAAAATGCAATTTAATAAACTATCTAGTTATCTAGTACAAATTTTAACACAACAAAGAATTATTTTAAGCTCCCAAACGAATTAGATTAGTCTTTCCTAAATTTAAAGTAAAAAACGGTAAGTTAAAACTCATTACATCTATGTGTGCGGTTATCATGCACGAATTTTAACGAAATTTAATAAATAAAGTTCGCAGTTGAAATGTTTGCATATACACTGATAAAAAGGTTTATTTGATTGCGGAAGATATACTTTGAACTAAAAGAAACATTCTTTTCAGTAGTGTCAAATAAATACTTTTATAGATAAATATGTATATATATTACTTTAATACACTAAAATTTATTTGAATTAAAGGATAATTTCGCTAGTTTTAAAGACAAAAGCTTTAAATTCAAAAACAGTAAGTTGAAGGCCATTACAACACATCTATAATTGTTATAAATGTATGCATATAAATATTCATCCGTCTTAAGGTAAAGAGGATTTTAATTTTTTTAATCCACTGAAAGGAGGAAAGAAAAAAAACGAGAATAATTTCTTTTACTGGAAACCTATACTTTCTTGAACAAAAAATATTGCTTTGACTTAAGGAAATATGCTTACAAACACATTTTTTGTTCAAAAAAGCACTAAGAAAAAATAGTTTACTTGGACTTGGCAAAAGGACGGAACAAAGAAATTGAAGCACGTGAAGATTCTAGAAATTTATTATCAACATTATTTAACAAAATAGAAGATTTATGATAAACTTCTGTTATGTTCTTATTAATATTCAACCGCAATATCTTCTAAGCGTTTTCTCTTCAAGCCTGGAACCATACATCCTTCAGCTGGATACCCGACAGGTAGCAAGATGGTTAGCTTTTCTGTTAAAGGACGATTAAGGAGTTTTCTTATAGCTGGACCACAATTTAGTGGAGTAGAAGTAAGAGAAACTAAACCTGCATGCTAAAAGTCAGATGTAACATGGCTTTTGATCAGATAATGGTAATCTTACATGTATGGCGGCTAGCAAGATTCCAACAGCAATAGAAACGCTTTGTTCGCTATAGTAATGCATTTTTTTCTTTCCGTCAGGCCTAAAACTATACATTTGTTTAAAAACTAAAATTAAGTACGGTGCTTCCGTCAGATATTCCTTGATCCAATTTGTTTCGAAAGGCTTTAAATCGGTCGTCCAGACTTTACCCATTCGCTTCTTATAATTTATTTCTTCTTCTTCCTCGATTATATCCCTAATTTGTATTTTAATATCGTATGATTTAACTACTACGAATGTCCATGGTTCCGTATGTGCGCCGCTTGGTGCTGTCCCTAATGAAACAGCAAAGTAAAAAGAAAAACTTCTGTTAGAAAATACCTCAAAATTTAATTATGTACCTGCTGTACGAATAATATTATGAATAACTTCAATTGGTATTGGATCTGAAGAAAAATGTCTAACGGAGCGCCTTTTATCCATAACTCGATAAAACTTTAATGAAGCTTGTAGCATATCGTCGATAGACATTCTCTCATATTTTAATGGAATGTGAATTAAATTTTCTGGCAATACTGGAAAGTGTTCTTCTTCATATTTTTCGCCTTCATTTTCTATAATTTCAGCTACTACAAAAATATGCTTAACAACCTTTGTGGGCATGCAAAACAAAAAACAGTATTTAATAATTTTCGTGATTTCTCTAGCCTATTAATAATGTATAGTAGCTGCCGCCACTAACGATCGAAGAGTTTTAAAGAGTACTTTTTCGAAGATTTACAACAGTTCATACATTGCCACTAACAGAATACCCTAAGCAGTAATAAATTTGACTATTTTGCAAATAGTAACAAATAACCATAAATTTCGGACACGGCGCATAATTGTTTTCAAAAATTCGTTTCTAATCCAACCCTATGCGGTCAACAGTTCTACTGAATATTATACTTCCACGTTCAATACCTTCACATTTATTCAAAAATGGTCAAGAAATGAAAATATTTCAAATACAATTAGATGAAGCAGTATACTTGTATCAAGCATAGCATGAAAATGAACTATATAGGAATTCAAAAGTATTGTTATATGTAAGGTGTTCTACAATATTTTAAACAAAGTGTACTACGTACTGTCAGAATCAGTTATTCCTATATGTTTATTTTCAAATGTGTTACTCGCTAAACGAAATTACATTTATAATCAGCATGTTTGCGTTTAAGGGATGCTAATATTCACAATATATAACGAATTCCCTCTTTGTGTTATGGTATTTCCGGAACATGAATCATTATTTAATAGCATAAACCCAAACAACTAATTTTTAGTGAAATTTTATGAGCAAACATATTTGTCGTGATAAAGTTTTTGATGCCGCTGTGCTTTTATGATATTTCTTGTTAAATCAGATTACAGTTGCTCGAATAGCGTTCTGAGACATGTAGCAAACATTAACTGGCCGGGTTAACTAGGACTTGAACCAACGCCCTCTTGCTATCCGGAAGAGTGTGAAAACCACTAGAACACGAGACCACGTAAGTTCAAATCATTTCTGAAACGTAGATGTCCTAATCTCTGCAGATATATTATAACACTTTAGCAGACGTAATATTATTTCTGAACCAAGTTCTCATTAATTATATTAATATGAAGCTTTCATTGGTTTTTATATAAATTATATATTTTATTGTAATTACTAACATTGCTTATAATTTATCATTACAAAAACCAACGAAAACTTCATATTAATTTAATTAATTGAACAGGGATTTTTGGATTGTGTTTCTGTCAAATGTCTGTTAGACTTATACTTGCACGAATATGTAAACGTATACAACTTCAATTGAACTGACATGCCCTTGTATAACAGTTCTCACCGAGTGCAAATAGGACGAAAACGGTACAAGATTCGTAGGTATGTCTGCGCACACTGTTAATAAGCACATCTCTTCACATTCAGTAATAAGTAGTAGAAGCTCTTATTTATTAAACAAGAATTTGCCATTTATCTCTTCAAAAGTTTACCTTTGGTAATGTCATTCACAATATTCTGTACTCCTTGGTTTTTGGTTTCCCAACACCCTATACATTTGAATATAATTTTGTTATATTGGATTTGCTTCTAAATATTTTTATCTGAAACGTTCACTTAAATTGTTCAGAAAAGGAATTATCTTCCACCTGTGCACTAGGTTGACACATTGCATAAAAAGAGTAATAAATAATTATAAATATAAGAAATGAGATAGCTATATAAAAACATAAAAGCATAATACCAGATGCAGTATTAGAAGCATTGTCTATATAGCGGCGTGTATGTATGTATATACCCCAAAGTAAATCATGTTGCAGAAAAAATATTCTGCCATCAGGATATTAAAACCTTTTAATAAAAACTAAATCACCTAATCTATGCTATGGTCTATAGTAAATTTTTATACAGGATGATTCTTAACCCACGGAAACTGAATAAGACCTAAATAAAAACTCTTTCTTAAATGGATATTTAATGAAACCCAATAACTAGAGAGTTATTGTAAATTATAGTTTTTCGAAATTAACATTGAAAAATACTTTGATTGATGAGGAAGAATTAGAGGTAATATCAATATCTTTCATTTAGATACGAGGCTTGTCCGGAAAGTAAGCACCGTTTTGGATAAAAATATTTTATTCAAAACAAAATTTATTTCTACATGAAAGAGCATTTCTTGTAGTAAAAAGTGGTAGTCAGAAGGTGCGAGATCGGGGCTGTGCGACTGGTGATCTACCTGTTTCCAACCGTACTGTTCAATGAGGTTTTGAGTGACACCAGCAGAATACGAACCTGCGTTGTCAGGAACAACACGATGCTTTAACTGAGACTTCCACATCTTTTATTTAGAATTGCGTGTCGAAAATTTCTCAGTGCTTCACATTATCGTTCCTCATTAATTGTTTCACCTTTGGAAAGTAACTTAACAAGCAGAATGCCCTGCCTGTCCCAGAACATAGTGCACATGATTTTTCGTGCAGACAACATCGTTTTCAATGTTTGTCTTTTGAAGAATTGTGAATGCCTCCATTCCGTCGACTGTTGTTTTTATTCTGGAGTGACGTGAGAAAGCCAAGTTTCATCACCGGTCACAATGCTGTTTAAAAATTCCCAACGGGAACACATTTTCCGATAATTTAAACGATTTGTGACAGCCTCATGCAAATCAGTTTTAAAACTTGTGGAAACTTATCACTAAGCAATTTTATTACGAAGCTTTTGTTTTCACGAATTTTCTAATTAACTTTTTAACCAAGCCATTATTGACAACAGAAGACCGCCCACTCCGTGCATCTTCATGAATATTGATTCGTCCATCATTGAATTGTTTAATCCACTTTCTCATCACTTCATCTGCCATTACATTTTCACTATAAATCTCTACAAGTTGACGACGAACTTCGGCTGGCTTAATATTTATTGCGTTCAAAAACCGTATTATACAACACACTTTATCTCAACAAGAATGTCTCGCTGAGTTGGTTTCTGTTTTCAGTAAGGTAGCACCACATCAGTTCGTTGGCATGGAGAATGCAAACGTGAACGGATTAGTCTTAGCGACTATTCAAGATAGATGCACTGAAAACGCCACTTAGGAAAACGACGACTCTGTGCGCAAAATCATCAACGAAGATCGACATGTGGGATATTGAGATTGAGACATTGTTAGGGATTTCAAAGACCTCAAATGAGTTTCCTGTTGGATACCGCATTTGTTGACCGAAGAATAGAGCGCAGCTAGGGTGAATTCTTTTTTTTATTAAAAAGCAAAAAGTATTTTTAGTTTTGTTCGGCGAAATTCTTTATTTCGTTAATTTAACGCTCAATACGTAGACTATAAATTTAGTTTAGTATTTTTAGTTTTTCTGACCAAAACTATTTCCTCCGTTATTTTTGAATTATCTGTTGGATACCACCGCTAGAGTGTCGATGTCGACCAGTTGTTTACGAGATAACGAATAGTGTCTTATACCAGTGATTTCAACAAAATTTTATTGTTAACGCTATCGTATTCAAGATGAAGCGGAATTAAATTTTCTTCGCCCAGAAATCTCTTATATTATTTCTTATTCTTCTCCGATTATCGTGTACTTTTACTTTTTATTTTTGTTTGTTTATTTCATTTAAATATTTCTAATTAATTATAAAGGATCGTTTCCCAATTTTCACTTTATCATTGATCGATAATCGCATTTCCGTAGTGGTGATATTAACCTCACGAAGATTTTTACGGCACTTTGGCTTGTGACCTTAAACGATTATTGCTCTTTGATAAAAGTATCGTCGAGACTATTTGCCTAAGGTAGCGAGTTCGTAATTAAATTGTGAAGTTTAACATAGTTGTGGATTTGGTTGAAATTCTACCGTGCCGTATTTGGAAGATAATTGGTTCAATTTGGTTGATTTTGGGAAAACAAACGGCATTGGAGGTTCTGGTACGTCCGGATTTGAAGGCAGCATCCCCGACGCCATTTTGTTACTGCACGTGCTGCTGAAATTTCTAATTGCTAATCATCGCTTTTAATTTAATCCCCGTCTTTATCGGGTTTTTGCTTTTACGTTTTTCGAATTTGGCTTTGATCTTTGGATTTTTCTTGGATCCTGGTTATTAACTTGTTTGACGGTTTGAGATTTCTGAATTTCACCTTTTGGTACGTAAATCTTGTTACTACGGGAGGAAAATTCCACTTTAAATCAAGAAATCCAATCGGATAATTGTACTAATACTAGAGATTTCTTGCATATTATTTTATTTTTAACTGAAATTTTAGTTGAATTTCAAAGTTAATAATTAAACCACTGGTTCGGTTTTCCTTTTGTTTGTAAGAGATTATCCAAATTTGCTAACTTAGATTCACGGTGAATATTTGATTGTATTAATTTTGGAACAATAGTTTAAGGGCTTAAAATTTCTGTACAATTTAAAAACAAACTCAGTTGTTGAGGTACTAATTGATTTAGTTAAGTATTTCTAATTCTTTGTCAAGGGCAAAAAAATGTCATTCTTGTTTTTCCTATTTAAATCCGTTTAATGGCGTTATATCTTCTTAACACATATTGCGGAATCGTTGGTCAGCGCGTCCGAATTATTCTACTATTGATGAAGAATTAATTAGTTTTGTAACTAAACGTAACTTTTTTATAGTAGATATTTTTTTCGTCATTACAAATTTACTTACTTTTAAAAGAAGTCTTTCACTATTATTTTTATCTCTATTAAATTCAGATTTAAATTTGAAAAGTTAGTTTTGTTTTAATTCGCATTCTTCTCCTCCCAGATTATTCAACTACCTATGAGGGTCCTGTTTCCCCCTAATGTCGTGACAGGGTTTTATTAAACAAGTGGCGCCTAAAAAGTTTTATCCTTGTTTTGGGTAAGTAGAAGAATCTTAACTCACTCCCTCGCCGACGAGCAAGGTGGCACCCTGAAGGGTCGAGTTATTTATGTTACGGAGTTGAGGAACGCGCAATTGAATATTTCTCTAATTATTTTTTTCAGTTTTGTTAATTGTGGTGCTATAGGCCATCACAGTGTACATCGTCAGCGGTGATGTACACTGGGCGAAGAAAATTTAATTCCGCACCATCTTGAATACGATAGCGTTAACAATAAAATTTTGTTGAAATCACTGGTATAAGACACTATTCGTTATCTCGTAAACAACTGGTCGACATCGACACTCTAGCGGTGGTATCCAACAGATAATTCAAAAATAACGGAGGAAATAGTTTTGGTCAGAAAAACTAAAAATACTAAACTGAATTTATAGTCTACGTATTGAGCGTTAAATTAACGAAATAAAGAATTTCGCCGAACAAAACTAAAAATACTTTTTGCTTTTTAATAAAAAAAAGAATTCACCCTAGCTGCTCTCTATTCTTCGGTCAACAAATGCGGTATCCAACAGGAAACTAATTTGAGGTCTTTGACATCCCTAACAATGTCTCAATCTCAATATCCCACATGTCGATCTTCGTTGATGATTTTGCGCACAGAGTCGTCGTTTTCCTAAGTGGCTACCGTTTTCAGTTGGATTTACTTATACGAGTCAGAAAATAGTCGTCTGTTTGGGTGTGCTAATGTGAAGAAAAGCCGGCAAAAGTCATCCATTTTCGAAATATCTTCAAAAAGATGGTCGCGACATTTGTCTCGAAAGCAGGTCACGTAACAACAATTTCTGTACAAGATCAAAAAATTGTTACTGCCGATTGGTATAAAACCATTTCTTTGCGGCAGGTCATCGCTGAGTTTCGAAAAATCAACCCCGAATGACGAATGATGCATATCAGACAATGCAAGTTCGCACACAGCACACAAGACAGTTGAATTTTTATCGCAACAAAACGAAAAATGCCATTTTCACTGTAATAACAAACGAGTGAAATAATATATATGATGATATAATATGATTCCAGAGTTGGTTCGCGCGCATACAAAAGTGCATTAATCTTCGTGGAGAATACCTTGAAAAACAATAAAGTTTTTAAAAACTATCTATTGTTTTATTCCAGCTCTATATGCAAAACTTAGAAAATAAAAATGTATGTAAAATGTAAATATTACAATTCTTCGTATACGTTGGAATAGTCAGGCGAGCTCATAAAATTGTGACTAGACAAAAGAAAATGAACCTTAGATACGCTAACAAGAAAGTAATTATGATCCTTTACCCTTAAAATTACCTATAAATGTATATTTATCTATTACGAAAATATTTACTTTTTCATTATTCGTCTCTATGTAATTAAGGAAAGTTTAAATGACATTTTAATTAGAACAGTCTCTATTTAGAATATAAATAGATTGTCATAGTTCTAAACGAAAAGCATTTAGAGGATTAATGTGTTTACAATACGAAACATAATAATAACATAATTATCAACTATAATTTATAATTTTAGACCAGACATCTTAGTTAAACAAAGCTATCTCTGTAAACATTTTTTCCAACTTACAGTCCTCGTTTGTGTTTATCTTATTTAGCTTAACTTTTCTTTTTAATCCTTAAATACAAACATATCTTAAACAAATTCTAATTGAAGCAGCCGTATTCATTCTATTCTTTTCCAAAATATTATGCTCCCTTTTTAAATGCTGCAAAAATTCTGCATCTTTCAATTTCCGCAATGTACCAATTTCTATTTCCGTTCGTGGTAACTTTATGCAATAGACCAATAGTAGCAAGTGGCACTTTTGCAAATAATACGCGGCTAATGCATGTAACCCTATCTTAAAGATAAAGAAATCTAAAAAACAACACTCAATTATAATTTTATAATTGCATCACCTATTAACATTCACTCCATTGTAAATACTGTGTGGTATTGGATAAGTTTTTACGAAATGAAATAACACAAATCGCAAAAAAAGTATTTTTTGGGGAATATAAAAATGTGACATAGGTTACGACCGTATATTCTTTTCATAACACAGCTAGTAAAAATATAAATCATCAAGGATTTAATGTTAAAATTACTATTTTGATATAAACTAAAAATAAATAATAAATGATAGATTACTGTCTGTCATACCAAATTGGTATAAGACAAGAGTCATTGCAATATATTAGGCAAAATAACAAAGTAAGATTCAAACAATAATTAATAATAAAAGAAAGCTAAAAGAAATTAAATACTAGAAGATGGTGCACTAAAATAGGTAAAGTATTCCTCACTTGCTAGAATGTTTTTTCTATTTTTGAAACTTGTATTACTCAAATTTTTCAGTTCATTCGGCATTGCACTATACAAATATAGCTTTATTACAACGTACTTGGGTGGCTTTTCAAATGTTGCTAGACGGTGAAGGACACACCTTAAAACTATATACAATACAAGTCCAGATTCAAAACAAATTAAAGATAGTACTAAGCTGTTTTGGCAGACTAAGTGTTAAACGGTAAAGTGTAATATACATGCTGGAGATAGTTTTAATTGAAGATTTCTAATATGGTTTTCTCAATCTAAGCCTTTTTCTGTGAATAGACATAAACACTTTGAAGTTGCTTAATAGATGTACTGGGTGGCTTTATTAAATAGCTTTGAGTTTGATGTTTTGATTTTATTCAATCAAGTGTTTATTGGTCTTAGACCATGTCGCACAACTATTCAAATTCTTTTGTATGCAACATGAAAGACATTCTTCACTTGTATTACTATAAACATAGGTACTATCATCTGCGTGCATTATTATACTAAACAAATCAAGAAATCCAATCAGATAATTGTACTAATACTAGAGATTTCTTGCATATTATTTTATTTTTAACTGATATTTTTCTTGAATTTCAAAATTAATAATTACACCACTGGTTCGATTTTCCTTTTGTTTGTAAAAGATTATCCAAATTTGCTAACTTAGATTCGCGGTGAATATTTGATTGTATTAATTTTGGAACAATAGCTTAAGGGCTTAAAATGTCTGTACAATTTAAAAACAAACTCAATTGTTGAGGCACTAATTAATTTAGTTAAGTATTTCTAATTCTTTTTCAAGGGCAAAAAAATGTCATTCTTATTTTTCCTATTTAAATCCGTTTAATGACGTTATATCTTCTTAACACATATTGCGGAATCGTTGGCCAGCGCGTCCTACTATTGATGAAGGATTAATTAGTTTTGTAACTAAACGTAACTTTTTTATAGTAGATATTTTTTTCGTGATTACAAATTTACTTACTTTTAAAAGAAGTCTTTCACTATTATTTTTATCTCTATTAAATTCAGATTTAAATTTGAAAAGTTAGTTTTTTTTAATTCGCATTCTTCTTCTCCTCCGAGATTATTATGGAAACAATAAATAAGAGCGGCCTTGGAACAAATCCTTGTGCCACATCTCCCTTTAACTCTGAATAATTTGAGTTCTTATCTTTCACAGCCCCTGCCTGAAAAATATCAATGAAACCAACTACGAACCCTGCCGCGGATACCACACTGTTCCAGTTTATTCGACAAGAGGGGGTGATCTACCATGTCGAAAGCTTAGTCAAGTCCATAAAAGTACTGGCACATTTATCACTTTTATTCAGCAGATCGTAAAAGTTATTACATTGTCATGTCGCTGCTTTCCTATGCCTATTTGTTAGAGAACCAGAACCACCAATAGCCTTTGCAAGCACCTTCTACGGAGTAAAAAACAATAACACCAATCTATAATTTGACAGTTATTCTTCATCACCTTTTTTATATAAGGAACATTTAATATGTTAGGAAAAATTCCATCAATTATGGTTTATGGTGCAAATTAAAGACGCTACAAGCTTTTGCTTTTTTGAAATACTAGCATTAATCAAATCAAAGGCCAACGGAGTTGGAGAACTTGAGATTGTTAATTAAGTGTTCAATGTCATATTCTCGTATATTTCACATATTTTGTGTGCTGCAATAAATGCAAAAGAAAACAATTAAATTTCTGAAATATGAAAGCAAGAAAACACAGACATTAGAACTCATAAAGGAATATTTTAGTTAATTGGTAGAAATCGCAAGCAGTTACTTCTTGAATAGTTAAACATTGCAAGCACGCCCATATAAAAAATCGCAAATGCAATACTTTGGCTAATTAGAAGTTTTACTCCTTCAAGGCATATTGTTAGAAATTCTTTTCGAACGTATAATTGCTACTTCAAAGTTATAGTATATGGAATAGTTTAGTCACAATATAATCAGCGAATATGTGATTTGCTTGTTAATGAGATTATGCATTTAAAAAAGTCATGTCCGTTATTGAAATTAAATAATTAAAATATTTGTGGATGTATATGAACGAGTTAGCATTTGTATGTGTCACTTCTTAGAAATAAACTATTAAAATAATTCTTATTTTAAACCAAGTACGAAATCATAAGAAGAGCAATGCAGCAATATTACAATTGCAAAATAGAAAATATAGAATAGCGGAAATCGAAAGCAGGTATTTGGATTTCTTTAGTTCGATATAGTATAGCATTCTGCTCTGACAATAAGCAATTAAATTGGCATAAATTCATTTTTGTTTGTCTTTCTTCTATTATTTTCTTAAAATTAGAATACAATCTAGATATAAATATATGTAAGTGCTTAAAAATGTCCTCCATTGAGACAAACATACTGTACCGTTCATTCTGTAGTAGCTACTACCCATTAGAAATGTCTTATTTTTAATCATAGACCGCACAAACCTTTGTAATATACACAGCTACATAATATTGGTCTTGAAAGCTTGGTTCATAAAATATAGCAAATAAGATACTTTGTGCTGCCTTTTATTAGTCACCCCGAGAAGGAGAAAGTTCGTGTCACAAGCACTGGATTTCGGAGACCCAGATTCTGGGATTGTAGGGTGAAAACGTGTAGACGCAGAGTGCATATACCTACACTTTGCCAACAATTGCGGTCTTCCCAATTTATGATTTCAAAAAAGTTGTAGGTTGACAAAAAAGTATAACTGTTTAACATGAAAATGGTAGGTAATTTTAAAATATCACAAAATTCTAAAGGCAAAAACAATCTTTGTTAGTTAGAAAGCTATTTAACAGCTAACGTTAACAATCTCTATGCAAATTTTAACGAAGAAGATGCACATAACTAAGAGTTGGATCATAACTTACACCGGGACAACATTTCCGAATTCTATCAAAATTGAGGACAAACCAGCATGATTAAAGTCAAGGCAAATACTAAAGTACCAGCGAAAGATTGTATTGGAGTTTCTGCTATGATATTACATAAATTTGGAAGCGTAAACTTTGAAGTAAGATTTTTCAATAAATTGAAGAAGTGTGTTATATCATTCTGTTAGTCTTAACAAGAAGTAGGTTCTAACGTTTTTACTTTTCCAAAACCATTTTCTACAAGGAAAATAATGAAGGTTTATTTAACGTACATTTTAACTATAAATTACACGTTAGGCTTTCATATAAAAATAAATTTTACGGCTAGTTGTCCATTCAGATATAAACTTTGGTCGTAACTTGTACTATTTTCATTTGCATTAGTCAATTTGATAGAGTATTCACTTAGATGTATAGTCGACAGAAGCTTGTTAAGATTGTATTGTAATTTAAAGTGGTTTTTACTAAACAAGACATTCGTTGTTGAATATTATTTTCGAAATGGACATAAGATTGGTCGGACAATGGCATTATTCTCTTGAAGATTGTTTAGAAGAATTTAGAAAGTTTTCCAACCTTGTCATTGATTACAGTAGTATAGTTTCGCCGCATACTTAATATTGCATTAAGATTTTCAAAGAAATGGGGAGTGTCAAACAGAAAGGAGGCAGCAGTCGGCCGAAAAAGTGCATCGATGAGTTAGTTGACAATGTAAGAGAAATTATACAAGATACACCAGGAATTTCCATACTAGTATTATCACAATAAGTGGGTGTGTCAATCGGCACCTGTCATATAATTTTGAAGAAGGACTTACATTTATTTCCATATCGCATTACTTATTATCAAGAAATCAAAAGATCGACTATTCTAGTAGAACAATATTTAGTCAGTGGTATTTAAATAATTTTCATAAGGATCTTCTTGATAAAACCTTCTTTTCTGACAAATCATGATTTTATCTGAATGGATATGTTAACTCTAAAAATATGAAGATAGATATGGAGTATTGAGAAACCACATCGTTTCTATGTTGAAACCTCACTTCATCTGCAAAAAATTGGTGTATGGTGTACGATTAGTCGAAGGAGAATTATTGGCCCTATTTTTTGAACGTTACATTAACAGGAGAAAAGTATTGACAAGAAATTATTATGCCATTTCTCGAATAGCTTAATGAAGAAGAAATAACACAGGGTTACTCTTAATAAACGGAGCTAGAGCGCATACAGCAGGTGAGACAATGAATATGTTACAGCATTTTTTTCAAAATGGTTTAAGTTTAAACACCCATCATGGATTTCCACCAAGATCTTGTGATTTTACCCCCTGTAATTTCTTTTTATTGCCTTTCTTAAAGAACTTAATTTATGGAATAAATCGAAACAATTAAGAAACAGACCATATGATCCTATAAAACGTGTTTTCCTCTATTAGAAGAGGATATGAGAAACCTCTTGAACAAGGTGGAGGTCACTTTCAACAATTTTTCTTATTTGTTTGCTGCAAATAAACATATTTCGTTCAGTTAAAATTGTCGATTTATGATTTTGACGTTTGTTATGTCATTGAATTAGCTTATACCAAGCACAATTCACGTTAAGAGTTTCAGTAAGGAGCTAAGACATAATTACAACTTCAAATGCGTTTCCTTTTATGTCATTACATATTTTAGGTAATTTTTGAAATCCCCGCAGATCTCTTTTTAGCTTATGTAGCTATTATTTCAGTAATGCCATTAGCGTAAGTATGTAGGTCAGAGGTGGCCAACTTAAAATCTTCATAGAAAAATAAATGGTGATGGGCTACGTACGTTAGGAGAGAAACTTGTTAGGATCCTATTTGGTTTTCAAAAAGGCGCTCTTATAAATATAATCGAATTCGTAATACAATAATTATATTTATGGTATTACAATATCTTTCAAAAAATATAGCGAATTTAAAATCGTTTTCTTTTCTCAAAAGCTAAATAAATGACGAGGGGACTGTACCAAGTCTTGGAGGACCACTTACCGCCCGCGGGTAGTCAGTAGGCTATCTTTAATTTCAATGCATGATTAGATAATGAGACTCTTGATAATTAGATTAGAACTACTAAACGAAATTTTAAGCATATTTAAATAGTTAATTAACGTATATCAGGAAATTGTATACACACTATTCACAATTAACATAATACAAACACATATAATCTGGTAGTAGTATAAAAATTAATATCTTCTATGTATTATAATGAATCCATACTCTAATCGTAAATAACCATTTCAAACCATCGTCAATAACCAACCAAACAATTAATAGGTAAGAATATGAACAGAAATTAGTCTCAAACAGATATTCCTAATAATTGATATTCTGTAATTTGTTTTACTTTGGAAATGTTTGTCTCATTCTCTAACAGAATAAACTCCCACATTTCGCAATAAGGGTGTGCTGACACCCAAGTGAGTACTGTGAATCGCAAAATTACATATTATTCTGATTAATATTGAAAAAGCATCACTTTAGTTCCTTTAAGAAAATACACAGGCAACAATTTTATTTTTAGATATAACGAGTTATTTGAGATCTGTTATCGTTATCAAGGAAATAGATAAGTAACATATAAAAAGGATTAGGATTTCCTCATTTAGAGAGGTAATTGTTTCTTTAATAAACCGACTAGTAGTAATTTTCTATTCATTTTGTTATATATGCATTGTGTACATACGTTTAAACCTAGTAACTTCAGAAACTCGAAAAATATTTTTTTATGTAACATCTCTACTGAAATATTTTTTGAATATAGAATTATTGTTTCTGTTCTTAAAATAATTTGTCTTTGAAAGTACACTACGATAAATTAGGATCACGTTTAAATCAAAAATTCCTGTCTGTCACATCAAAATGTACAAAAATGTATTTGTATGTACTTACATTCGTCGGGTGTTTTAAAAACTTCATTGTTATCTGCTAAACGAATTTTGCTGGTAGATTTCTTCCTTGATAAATAATGATAAACGACTTTCACCAGAAAATAAACCGCAATAACGTAGAGAAAATATTGCTTGCAGATGTCTATATACATTTTAGAAGAATGAGCTGCTTCGGAAAATAATTTTACAAGCAGACAACTAATTTATATTTGAGTAACTGACGATCCATATGTTCCAATAAAAATAACGGTATCTCTTATTATAATAACCTAAATACTGTTATCTTGAATGCTGATTTTAAATAGTATAAATATGAAGAAATATAATAAAGCATAAGTTTTATCACAACATATATGTGGCTACTGACTTCGTTGTATTTTAACTCGTAAACAAATTTCATTACCTTATAGCATTTTACATCCAATTCCGTAATAATTACATATCACATGCAGATATGGCCTTCTCATTTATTTCTACTTGGTAACAATAAGTATATCTTTTTTAATTAAGAAAGAATCGACCGTCATCCCATTGACATTTAGATATTCCACAATAGGATTTAGCACCTGTCTGTATTTTGAATGACTAATTTGAATAGTTGATACTGCCGGCACTCGATAGCTAAGTATGGTGCTGAATGGTATAATGTTGAACGGTGCTGAAATGTTGAACAGAATGTTATTTATTTTTTGTGACTGTGTTTTTTAACGCAGGTTTAAGGTAATAACTACTGCTGCTGAAGAACCACGTAAAGAAAGTATATTACATTGAAAGGAAAACCATTTTGTTTGAAATTCTTCGCGCAATCAAACAAGATAAGCTTTATTTCGTGGCTGGAAGGTTCAACAAAACGCCAAACAGCAAGCAATCTTAATTATACCGATAAAAGAATGGCATTTGGTAAAAATACCGAATTTTGGTCCTTAACAATTTAGAATTAGAACGTGTTCTTTGACACTGACTTCAATAAAAAATCTAATGAAGTTTTAGAAGAATCTTTTTCACTTATGTAATAACACCATACAAATTTTAGTTGTTCATCATCGACTCGAAAAGAGTATTATAAGGATGAAAGTGTGTAGGACTTAGAACTTTATGGGAATCACTTTTATGCACCATTGGCAGCTTTTTGGGATTAAGGCGCAGGACAAGTTCGAATATTAATATACAACCAACCTTAATAAGTAAAACAAGAATGGAGAAGAAGTCGCTTCTGGCCGACTCAAAAATCAAACTGCGCTATAATATAACCGCTACTAACAAAGATTTCAATATATTTAACATAAAAGCTGCTTATAAAACAATTGTTCTCCTATTTTACACGAAAATATAGTTCTAGGAAAGCACTTTTCAAATTAAATAATTAAATTAAATTAAAAAGAAATAATTTAAACTTCCAGTTTGCTTACTGATTATTTAATTTCTAATAAAAAAATATCAAATTTCATATAAAAGCGATACATTATATATTAAAATTAGTTATATATCAGTAGGTAAATGTAAGTTGTTAATAGGCGTGTTTCAGTAAAGTGGATTGTTTCTGAATGGTTTAAAGAAATCGACACATTCACACACGTCTCCCGTAAACAAATTTTAATACTGTATGAAGGTTTACATTCGAAATAAGGTACTTCTTTGAACCACGTGAATTTCATTCCATAAGAAAAAACCATCCGTATGATAACTTATATGCCGTTTAAAAATACGATAACATTCCACTCCGCAGTACCACCGCATATAATCAAAATTGTAAAACATACCACTCTCGTTTTGGGCTTTGTTTAATCATTGCACTACTACATGAGCCAGCACCCTATTTCGCTATTTGGCGGCGGTAGTACGAACTATTCAGATTAACCAAATAGGATGAAGACGGATGCTGAATTCTAGAGTGGAATGTTTAAATGTATTTATATTCCGTTCTGTATCTATTAATTTAACAATAATATTTTATTTTTTCAACTGTGTGTAGATATCTTTTTTATGATTATCTACTCTTCTAATACCACCTTAGAAAATGTAGTATATATATTACAACATAGTGGTAAATGGAAGAAGTGGTTTTAATGGAAATTTAATGGTCAAAGAATTACAAAATTTCAAATATTTTTTTAACTAGTTAGCAGGTTGGTTTTTTATCAAACAAATTTTGTGATTCGTAATTGTGGAGGAGGTTGGTGATTTTTCCATTACATTTTTTTAATTTATTTTTGCATAAGCGCAAGTTGCAATAGTTTAATCAGTGAATCACGTGCAAGGTAATCCATTAATTTATTGATGTTGATACTTATTGCTAACGACCACTTTTCAATTTAAACATTAACAATGATTGTTGTGTCCGTCCTAAAAACATTTTATAAATAAGAGAGATTATTTTTTTGTTTATTCGTTTCATGTTAAGTTTAATATTACAACACTTTAATAACACACTTAAATCAGTTTTAGCAAGATATTTTGTTATTAAAATTTTATGCGTTTTTTTGCATGTTGATCCCTTTATACGCTACTTGGTACTCGAGATTGGATTAGAAGTTCTTGTAACAGCGACTAAAAGATAGGCATGGTTATTAATATACAAGAATGAAGGACGAATAATTACGACAACTAAAGGGATATGACGTAAAGAAAACTCAATTTGGCAATGAAACACAGCGATTTTTGAAAGCACACTTCCAATTTGGCAGGTATTATTTTGTCGTGACAAAATCGATGATAAATTAAAAACTAAAGTTGTTGCTACTAAAATAAGTATTGTTTTTGAAGTATCTGGAAAACCTCGGCTAGATTTCCTGTTTACTTCTAGAAAATTAATAATTGCTTGTTTTTGTTAAACTGCCAGCTTGTGATGGTATGCGCAATTGTTAATTTAAAAATTGCTAATGATTTTGTAAATTCAAAAGTCCAATTACAGATATAACGAACGATGCTGCTATTGAATGTAATACAAGTACTATTATGGTCTATTTTCAAGTATGTACGTGAAAATGAACTTAACCATTTCTCATCGAACAGTGATATGCATATGTCCCAATTGAAAATGAAATACAAATTGAAACATTTGACGAGAAACATATTTACTGTTTGCTTTGAATTATTGCCCAGAAAAAACTAACACGTGCGGAATATTCTTATAGCAAACTAAAAAAACAAATAACAAAGTTGAAACGGTTTTATTTTTTAATTAATATTAGTATTATATTACGCCAAACAATGACACGTGTATATGTGTAACACGTTAGAACGAAGTAATCGAAGAATTGTTAGTGTTTAAATTACCTTGCAGAGTTGTTAATTCTTGAAATTTAATTTTGCAATAACGAATGCTATATTGTGCTTGTACCCTAATAGTTAGGTATTTACAAATATTTCTCATTCTATAAATATCACGTTTTCACTAATTGCGCGACCTTGAAATTACTTCGTTTATTGATTTTAAACAGATGGTTACTATTTTGTTAAACTATGCAAGCCTCCACTACAAATTAAAAATAGCAAACAATTAATTCTTTGGCATAATAGAGAGTATAATACAAAATGAATATAATGTAACGTGAAAGTGTTTTAAAATAACCGAATATAACAGAAATACATTTAAAGAAACTTCGACGCATTTTATCTAATACAAATAAAAGAGTTAATTTAAGTGATATACGTTTTCTTTTTAGCGTTCTGAAACGTTGCTATTAATAATAGGAAATCACCGCAACGCGAATTCGCCCTATCAGTTATGTATATATCGTGATAAAGAATGTCAAGCAATTGTATACACGGAATATGTGAGTTCGAATGAAACTGTGTCCAGGCCCAGCCTTGGCAATAGTGTAATCTGACATCTGAACACAAGTATAAAAATATAATACATTTGAGATTTTAACCAATAATTTATGCAACAGAATTTGTCATCTATGTGATGAGAATAATCTAAACGTGTTAAAATTACGATTGAAGTGCCGTGATCGTTGCCGTAAATTAAAAATTTTAATAAATTACCGGTGTGTTGTAATTCGCTTTGTTTGTTATTGAAAATAATGCAATGGAACAAATAGATGCTAAACAAGCAAATGACAATGCTAATTTCAGTAAAACGCCAGTGCCAATTTCAAAATCGCCAAGTTTTTCACCATGTATACGGTCCATGACTCAAACTGTTATTGTTTCTTTAGATGAAACAGTGACACACGACATAACTTACGGTGAGTTCCAATATTTAATTAAGTGTACGCAGCTAAAATAGTGAATTTAGGATATATTACAAAAATGTAGGAGATATCCATTAATACATCATTATTCACTTCACCTTCACTTTACCAAAATGACGGACAACGATAAAACAAAATTCCATTCAAAGAAAAATAATTGCTTAATGTAAAGATTTTAGAAAATTATTATTTATACAGTACAAATACGAAATATGAAGCAAATTGTAATAATATCTCTGTATAGGTATGCGAATACTAATATTTTACCCGTAGTTCAAAGGTCAAGGAATCTCTGCTAAATTGGTAGCCTAACGTGTTCGGTGTTGATTAAAACTCATACTTGGGCGTCATCTATGGAGGATAAAGCAAACGTTTGGTTTTTTAATTTCTGAAAGAAATTACTGTTGTATACCCACGTTAATTTAATATCTCAGTAGTATACAAATAATTAGCACCGGAACTGTGGAATGTTTCTGATGTATGTACCAAGTGTTTTAAACTTAACAAGCCAAAAATATCTGCTTCCGAATTGCCAGCTTGTTTTCTCTTTATTACATTGTAACTTTGCAATAAAGATGACCAATCGTTTTTTCCAGTACTGTACTCTCTTGGCAAAACTTTATTACAGAAGAAAAATCTATGCTCAAAAATCAGCTAATGTCCTAGTTTACAAGAGATGTCCCAGAAAAAAATACTAACAAGATATAATAACTAGACTTTGTCTTTCTTACTTTTACGCGGATGGACTTGAGAATCAACGAAAGAAACACAAATTAGAACTGACTGTTAGAATTGCTTTTAATAGCAACAAATTAATTCATTTATTCTGTACATACAATATACATTATACCTAGCGTAAACACTCATACGAAAATGTTAAACAAGGGAAGCTTTATAATAAAAGATTAATGTATAGATTTTGCGCCCGTTCGGTTATTAAAAACAATAAACTTCTATTTAATTTTTTGGGTTCATGTCTGTAAATTCATACTTCTCACATTCCTATTACACGTACGGTAATAAATTTGTTTACATACTTCGGAAACTGCATGTTAAATGGGTTGCCTATATGTACAAATTGAAAATAAATTGTATTAGTGCAACTTAAACAAATTTGTGCAGATGTTAATACATACCACAAAGAAATAATTAAATTGCAGGATAATAAAGATAGAAGCATAAACTTAAATTTGATGGGATGTACTTACTATAAACTTACTGCTATTATTTCATTATTAAAATTCATATATTATGTTATATTTATGTATATTTAATTAATATCTATGTATTGACATATTTACATGCATCTTGATTTTTGCATATTATATGTGTAACACAGTCTGTGCAAGTGAAAATGATGCCTGATTGGTTATTGTGAGTCCGTTAAGATTGTTGTAATGAAGTATGTGCAAAGGGTGGGGTGAATGTAGGCTCTTGCAAGTTGAGAATTTTCAATGGAGTCAGTTATACTCTGAGGCTTCGACAAGTAGGTGTTTTGTTGAATTTAAGTTAGAAAGTGATATAGTTTAGTTTTGTTGTTTTAGCAACGAAGAACATTTCATATGAATAGTATCGTCGAATTTTTGAGTTCATGTGCTTTTACCTTCACACGTTCAGTGCACTTAACGGACAGCATGTTACACTTCCACATAGAACTTAACCTCAATGTTTTGTGTGACAGTTCACAAACTACAAATTTATGATAAGAAATAGATACGCAATTTCTCAAGAACAGTTATTATTTTGCGTTTAAATATGTGCTAAAGAATTCCTCAGAAAAAAATACTGTCTTCGACCTACATAACTACTGACGGATAACAGTTCCCAAATGATTTTAATTCCGCACTCGTGCGAAGGTTGCGTTTCGGTATACAGCTAGCGAAAATTGACGTTTCGAACTTGTTCTTTAGTCTCATTTGTGTTCATAATTCAAGGTGGAATAAATGATAAAATCTATATTTTCTGTTTGTATAGTACAAAGAGGACACAATAATTAAGATGCGTTGCCACAAGAAAACTAAGGAGAGTGGTTATTTTGAAGGCGATTCAGACACGGACAGTAGTGGAAATATGGGCAAAGCTCTTAAAAGAACTAAAGTGTTTACATTATCAAGTGATTATGCACGAAAACAATGTGATAAAATTGAATATACTGCCGAGGAATTGGAGACCCACATAAAGCAAACAGAATACTCAAGAAGAGGTATTATTCAAATTCTTCTAATTTTTCGAATAACATATGCAAAAAATATATATTTTGAGTTCAGTTATATTTGATGCGGCATCGAATTATATTTTATTAGAGAAAAGCGCTGGATTCTATTTTTTCTAATACTTTCTACACTTTCTAATCTTAAATTTCATTCATTTTTCAAGACGCGTTAAAAATACATAAATTATGAAAATTTATTAATGTTTCATATTTATAAAATTATTCCTAGTTTTGATACAATAACTAACCTTATTTATATGAATATCTACCATAAAAAAATAGCGAACATATAAAGAACTATCTAAAGGTACTAAATTAAAGAATGTTTTGGCTCCTTACTATTTACTGTTCCTCAAAACATATATACTGGAAACTGCAATCGCGCTGGTGGTATTATCTATTTGTGAAACTTGTTTATTTTTTCAATATCTTAATAAATGTGTGTTGATTACGGTATACCCTCTTTCAGTACATTTCTTCTATTTTCAATTTTTATACATCACCTAACAATCGCGCAAACCAGTGTTTATCTTAAAAATGTATAGGACATACTAGCAGTTATTAATTCATTTGTTTTTAAAATGTGCATATGTTTTATAAATTCGTGCTGTGCAGAGCCGAATACGAAAAACTTGTTTTGAACATATTAGCATTACAATTTTGAAAACTTGCAGCAGTGCATTAGGATATAATCAGTAACCAATTCTGTACTTATTTTTATGGTAATGTATATGTACATATATGATTTACCATTGGCACTTTGTAGTTTTATTAAGTATGTACAAATAACGCAAATGTATTATATTGTTTCCAAATTTAAAATAACGTCAAGTAAGTAAATGTAATTTGTGGTAATAGATTTCAAAATATTGTCCTAATTTGTACGTGTTTGGAAACTATGTTAGAGATACAGTTTCTGTTTCCAACCGGTTTTACCTATCTTTTTCATAGTTGTGAAAGACAAAATTTGTATAATTATCACTAGGTGGGCTACTGGGTTATTACGAATAATTATATATTTTAATACGTGATAATACTTTTCAAGTGCAATCGAATATGCACAGTCATATAAAAATAAAGAAAATGTTTGGAATCCCTGACTGCGACATAGTAAAAACACACAGATGCTTTCAAATTTCTACAGATGAAATCACGAAAGTTTGTAGTTACATCATTGTTTCATTGATAAAGTGAAGACAAACGCTATATATAGAAGTCAGAAGCATACGTATACACGAGCAAGATAGAAGTACATAACATAAGTCGTGGTTACTTAAGCATACGTCAAACCAACTATGACGTAACTATAAAGTTTCGTGGTTTTCAGTATAGGAAAGGACATGGTCAATCAGAACACCGACGCACGAATACAGAGAAATACATATTCCGTCAAACAATAAATTATATATTGGACGCTATATTAAATCAGAATAATATAAAATTAAAATACCATTGATGTTACTGCTCAAATATTGCCCATTTTGCAAATCACAATATGTTATATTCTCAAGATTATACTTTTCACTTTGTCAATTTTGTGCTTGGAATTGTGTTATTATTAAACGAACGAATTTTAAGACGAAATTTCCAGATCATAATTATTCCACTTTTCCATGAATAACTATTAAAAATTATGTATATACGTGCGTTATTATTTTTATAAGCATTTTGTTTATTCCAAGTATCTCGCAAACAAACCTTTTCGTAAAACAATGCAAAACATTATATGAACATATGCATACGTTATGATCAGTGTGTAACTTATCTTAAAAATAAAACTTGTTTATCGTTCGTGATCAAAACACCTATCGCGCCTACATGTAAACAAAAATATTTATAATGAGTATTTTTAGAGCAACTAATGTTGAATATAAAATTGGAAAACTAAATTATTATTGAAAATAAAATCACTTAAGTTTTGATCAACAAAGCACCAACGCATATATAACGCGTGCTCAAAAAATCCTGTCATAGTAATCCATGGAAGTTTGAAGTCATATCTAATGTAGAGCATGATAGAAGGATATATTTACTTAACACATTTTTATAGGTTACTATACAGTGTTGGTCTTAATTAATGTCTCCTCCTATAGTGGAAAGAATATCAAAACTACTTTCCCTATGATGCCACAGACAGTTTGGCTTCTATCGGTTGTTGTAGGTTTAAACCTTATTTATCCTTTTCCATTGTAACTTTCGAAAGCAATATATCAATTCAACATTGAAGATTTTATGAGCCAAGGGATTATTAGAAGTATTTATACAGTACGTAAAGTATATTATTTCTTGTTTAGACCGTTAACTATAATAATAATAAATATAATTGGCCACACATTTGTAAATGTAAATGTGATGATTTTATGAAATGAATAAATAGAAAATTAAAATTCGAAAGGGTATATGTAGTATGTTCATTTATAATTTTTTCATTAATTAGAAATTGCTATTAATTTGCACTTATAAATGATAGTTAAATAATTCCACGAAAGACTCTTAGAGACATTAGGTAAGACCACTACTGTACATGCAAAATCAGTGTATGTCAAAATATATTTCCGTTTGCAAGTAATTGTCGCTTGAAATTTCATTAAAATACCATATTAATTAACAGAAATTAGTCAAGCCTTAAAAGATAATAATTAATTCCAAAATTTAAAATTAAGCGTTTTAATATTTTGGAAAATTCTTGCTAAACAGTAACAACTTTCCATTAGCTGTGGAAGAAATTACCCAACCCTATTCGTACGCTATTCATCCTTTGATGGTACATAAAAAGAAAAGGCAGAATTAATTGAAATTGTTTTACAAGTAAAAGTTTTATTGGTTTTATAATATTCATCAAAAAAAAAAAAAATTAAAACAGATTAATTCGTCCTTAGATATACCCTCAAAATAAATATAACGACCACAATGAATTATAGATGTTGAAATTCTCTACCTTCCACCAAGCATTTTACACACCTAGTGCTACCAAATACATTTTACAGTATGGAACTATTTCTAATTTCACTAATTTTACACTATTAAAAAAAAGCCATAAAAGGAAATCATAAGATCTTAAAGGACATAAGTTCAAACTTATTAAAATATTTAACCATGAATTCTTTGTACACGTTTCCATTTCAAAAATTAGAAAATACACAATACTATTTATGGTGTTAGATTCTGGCCATTATTGACAAACAATATTTGACATAGCTTTAAGTTCGGACATCTTTTTATCGAGAACTTACTTGATTCTGGATTTTTTTGAACAATCGATATAGTATGATTATTTTATTTAGACGTAACACAGTATATGGTTGTAAACATTTTAGGGTGATCTACATTCTTCTTTCTTTTTTTCTTTCTGCGCAAATTAATCCGTCTTTATTTAATATAATTATTTTTTATTGGGTCATACAGAATTTTCTTAATTACTTTGCATTATCTAAACATACAGTGCATTTCACAACTTCATATAATAATTTTGAATGAATGATAAATTGATCAAACAAATTCATTTTTGCAAAATAATATTTACGTAACACTTGCAACATTTTCCTATAAAGTCTATATTTTGAGAACTGCAGGCATAATGTAGCGAAAATGCTGTGAATACATCTACGGCATGATTTCATTACAGCTGATCGCTCTTATATTGCTAATGCAGTGTCTAAACAGAATCAGTCGTAAGTCCAATCGACCAGGGTAAAAGTAGGTCATGGGCGATGTGACTCGTTTTTATACCATTACTGTTTTAGTTATTTATTGCCGCAGTTAGTTAGTATATTAGTATCTCTTTCGTTTGTCTTTTTTAAATCGTTTTCCCTTGCGTATTATCAGTTAATTTTTCTGTTTATGACTATTTCTTTTGAGGGAGAAAATAATACGCCAGATTCACAATACCGTATTTAATTTACCAAAATTGTTTTATTTTTATTAAATTTTATTTCAATCTATGTTTGGTAGGTATATGTTAATGTCGCCTCACTAATTTTTTAGTTATTGTTAGTAACATTTATTCATTTTCATTGTGTTTTCTAAGTTCTTCATCACTGTTCCCTTGTAATCTAATTTTATTTTTTTTCATTAATTAAATAAACTCAATTGACATCCGACACCTTTTATGACAACGAAAGTGAAACGTACAAATATTACAATAACGTATTGTGCTGGTGCCGATAAGGGGATGAACGATGTGTGAGCATCATGATTGCGACAAGCACATCGCAAAAGTTATGTGAAGTTGTGAAGCACCCTCTATATTTAAAATTTTAATCGAAATGATCGCGGAGTATAAGCGTGTATAAATATCAAACATGTGAAACGTGTACAAGAATGTATACAAGCGAAACTATTTTTCGATTGAAAAAATAAATTTGGTCAGATGAATCTTAAATTGATTACAGCTTAATTACCGGTATAATTAATTGCATGATTGTATTATGTATTGTACACCAACAACAGATGAATGAATACAATGTTTACTTAACCTAAAATTAAGAATGACTATCTGTATTACCCTCACTTTTCGAAAAACATTTTCTAAATGTTGTTGTAATTATATTTTGCATCGAAAACAGTTCATATTGACTGCCAGGTTTTCCACAAAAAAAAAATATCTATCATATTCAGTGTTGTAAAATGTATCTTCTGGGAAGGTTTATGAAAGGTGCTGTTGTTGTGTGTTATTCTCCTAGCGGTAAAGCGTTCGCAGTTAAAATGGGAGTTCTTTGAATTAGTAGTAGGCGAAAAGCATACTTTCAAGGAAATCTTGAGTTACCTAATCTTGGAAATATTTCCGGAAAACATATCAAAGCTGCCTCTTTGGCATAATTTTCTGTTCTCAAATAAATATCTGCCTTGTTTCATCAAATTTTTAAACTTTTAACTTAAGTGTATTATAAAAAAGTATTAAAAGTTTAAATTTAAAAATAGTTATTGAAAACTAAATCAGCAACAAGCAGATGTAATTAATTATAGAACCATATACCTACGCAACTTTTGAGAGATCTGTTCTTTGGCAAGCCATTCCCACTATTACGATCTGTTCTTTACTGGAGTATGGTTTAGATATGTCTAAGAGTTGATTTTGAATTGTAAGCAATCACTTCTGCGGTACCTATTCACGTAAAGCATTTTCTAAACAGTGACCGACACGTTACGGATATGTCATCTCGCAGAAAGTTTTTTCCGATTTCGATTTGTACTGATAATATGACGATTTTATTGGCATCGCTATAATGATATGGTACTCAACACGAATTCACTGTTTGAAGAGGAAACTGCTTCGGAAAGGAAACTACCTCGCCCTCATTCTGTGTGACCGAAAACAATACAGGCGTCAGCGAGGGTATTTCAAGAATCCAAGAATGTCAACTTGCCATCGTTCTCAAGAATTTAGTATTAACACATCAATTTGCAATGAATTTTCACTAAAGATTCTCATCTCCAGCCTTACAAAGTTCAGAAGCTCAAGCTACGAGAACATTTGGAATAGAGAAAATTTGCTAATTGGGTAATGCGAAGCGATGTGAATCTCGAAAAAAAATGTGATTTTAACAAGTTAGTCCCATATACCATACAGATAGGGAATCCATCGATTTCTTGACACTGTTCTCCTTGGTCCTGTGATTTCTAGAAATCCTGACGAGATTGTAACTTGATACAATCCATTTCCTTCTCTATGATTTTGTAAAGTCCAAAGCTTATGCTAACAAATCACAAACAGTTCATGAACTGAAAGCAGAAATCCAACTCGTTATTACATCTGCGTCATTTGGTATGTTTCCGCATACTTGGTATACCCAGCTGCAATATTTTCCGACATGGTAGCTTCATGATGCGATTGTATTTACTCCAGAAGTACTGAAATAGTTGTTGATCCAGTAAAGAAAATGATAAATCACACACTACCAATGTGTAACTGAAGTCAGCAGAAATTCTAATTTCGATCTTACACCACTTTTTTTAACACCGACGTAATTTATGTCTGGAAATTCTCCTATAAACTTTTATGCTACTAACAAGTGATTCTTTCTGCGCGTACGTCCATATGTGTTGGACATTAGCGATATGATCAGTTACAACTCTGCACTGCGGCGCAGATCTACTTTAAACAATTATCTATTACTTTTTAATCAGAAAAAAACTATTTATTTAAAGCTATTAGAAAATCTGCATGCGGGCATTTATTCCAAAATATTTATTCATTCCTACTTGTACATTATTATCAAAAAGTACAAGTGCATATTATTTGTTTATTTTAAAGGTCACAGAAGGAATGTATTAATAGCGTCTTGTTCAGAATATTATTGAAAATGCGTAAATATATACAGGATATTCAGTTAAAAAAGTGGGTGTTTGTAAATATCTCAGAAATGAAACGTTCAATTGTTTTCTATTTTCACTATCTCACTTGAAACATCCAGTTTCACTAAAGCATTAAACTAACTAGCTTGATAGCTCCCATAAAAAGGAAATAATCAATATGACATGATGTTTCATTGAACTTACATTTATTAAAAATTAAACGAAATTAATCGAATTTGCCATGAAAATATTTTTAGTATATCTATAACTTTATCTATATCACCTGTCAAAGTTTCAAAACGACAGTTTCATTAATTTTAAAGATACATCTAACGGCGGTCGTTGCCACTGAGCCCGTATAAATATCGACTGATGAGAATATTTAAGTTGATATACTAATACGTTCTTAAACTGTTTTCCTTCTTTACAATACGATTAATGGCGATCATTCATCAAATATTTGATGATTATTATCGCAAGGTTATAGTTATAAGATTACAAGAGGTATAATTTCAGCTCTAAACGTTCGGAATAGTCATTTTCGAAAATTATTTTTAGTTCAAAATGGGATCTTAAACTGTATTGTAAATACAGTTTGAAAGATTGCGCATAATTTGTAAGAAATATATATTAAATTAATATCGATTAAATACGTGCGAGAACATCGAATTTGGCGATGACGTCACTGTTATGTTTCAATTATATTGGACTGCATATTAGATACAAAAACACAACAAATGAGCACAACTATAAGATATGTATCAACTGAAAATTTAGTTTCATTAATCGAAGTATTTAATAGCAGTAAGTGAAAAAATTTGGACGTTGCCTTGTTAATTTGGCAATATACTGATCGCATGTTTAAAGCCAAAGCAGCATTGCAAATTATTATATTCATTATTATTTTTTTCTATCATGTAAACAAAATAAATACTACGTAAATATTGGTATGAGCAGTCCCCCTGTTTTAACTTTGCAGAGACGAGTGATTCATACCCGTTTCTCTGAAAATATAGGAGATGTAATAAGAGTTACAACGGATAAGAAAGTTCTATGACAATGTCATTGCGTGAAATAATTATCAAGGCACATTGTAAAATAAAATTAAATTAATTTAAAAAATTATAGATTTATTCGAAATAAATTACCTACAATATATTTATAATTCCGCATAAGTAATATTATTCCCAAAATCAACTATACTTAGTGATATGATGTTCAAATTTTAACTATAATTTACTGTACACCACTAATCAAATCTATATTTTGAAATTCTTACCTTATTGCAAGGTTAAAACGACTGGGCTATATATTACATGTACACAAGTTTTACAGTTTCCATGTACTGTTAAAACTGTATAAGGATAACTAATCAGCATCCAGTGCCAAATTGTAAGTCATAGCAATTATCATAATGGAAGAAATTTACGGTTGAGATTGACGTGAAGAAACTACTTCTCTGAGGTTATATTAACTTATTTTGTTTGTATAACATTGACATCATAATAGTACTACCAATAAGAGGGTTTTCGCTGTTCTCTGATTTTCCTTCGAATTTAATATCTAATTAAAATGTCATTAAAGAACAAATAGAAATATTTTTGATTCATCCGAATATTTGAATTTTAATTTTGCGAAGGCATGAATTATTATTATTTTAAATTATTATGTACCTTATCTGTTTGATAGGGAGACATCTATACTGGCACTGTACATGTGCCGTCTCGTAGTAGAGTTTCTTATTTTTTACTTATTTTATATATCTGTTTACGCTTCATTTACATAGCGGTTAAAAGTTCAGTCAAAATAATAGTTAGTTGCTGATTGATAAGTTATTTTGTGTTAAAACATTATTTGTTCATTTCAAAGTTATTCATCTCGAAAGATATGTATAGATCAATAATAAAGGAAACGTCTTAGTTTCTGTTTTCTGGGTTCGTATTTATATTTAAAATTTCTATAGTCTGAAAATACGGTAGAATAAAATTGTTGTTATCTACTTATACTATAACAACCACATTTCTTCTGTTTCCTTATAAATACGGATTTCTAAGATATACCCCTTTAATTATATTCCCGTAATTAAATATATACTATACATAACGTGATAACATAACAAGTATAACATCATTTCATCGGTCTTTCTTATTTTGAAACAGAAAAATATTTATTTTGATTCGTATTATAATTTACGTCATTGACTTCTAATTGTGGCCATAAACTTTGGAACATAAGTGCGTTTGATGTATTTGGAACTACTATCTTAAATTGTGGGTTTACTTAACTAATATTTTGTAACCTCAAAGTTGTTCTGCTACATCTATCAGTTAATGTTACGTATCCATGATTATTAAACATTTTAGTCCAGTCTTAATCATTCTAACGTGTGCGCGCGTGATAGTGTGCGTGTCACAAATGTACTTATTTGCAAAGTAAGCTAACACGTGCGATATGATAAAATACGATAACATTTCATTAATTTTATTATGAAGTTACTCGATTCCAATACCATTATTAAAGTTTTTGGGTAAAATTACATAGATCTTGCTATTCCTTACGCATCTTGCTTTTAATGAAATTGTTCAAAAAAAATTCAATACAAAAATAAATATTGTGTCTTTAGAATTTATTATTCCCCTTTTGTACATTCACTTGCATTGTATCAACTATACTAAATTTTTACTTGTTAATTTAAACAAAATAAAAAGCTTCATTTTATCCTTCTTTTTTGTTTGTGGCAAATAATCGTTGTTGCAGGAGCGTCTATTACAATGCACCAGTGCCGAGCATATCGGCAGGATTTTCCCTTTGTGCTGGTCTTCCATAATAAATAACTGTTCGTAGAATACTTCTTCTAGATTTTTTAGGAAGTCAGCATGTAACATATACAGGATGTCTTTGTAAAATAAAAAAGTACGGAAAATGTAACTATATAGAATATAAATCCAAAAAATGTTATCAATTATGACGCGAACGTCAGAATTAAAAAAATCCTAAGAAATTGTAATATGTGCCGCCTATGGATGCAAAATGTGTATACATAATACATCCATCCAATCAAACTCGCCTACATACACGCAGATATAATTTTTTTCCACGTCTGCGAAGGAATTTTGCAAAATATTTTGGATTTAAGTCTAATAAAATTAGATCTTTCCCATACTTTCTCCCTTTACTTCATGGACACAGTGTATAGTTTTAAAGATATAAAATTCCTTGAAAGAACCAATCATACTTCTTCTAACTATCTAAAATCTAGTAATTTTCGTCTGAATGTTGAAGTATGAATATTTAAGTGCAGCTCGTTTTTAATAGTTGTTGAAGTTGTAAATGGATTAATTTTAACTCCTTTTATAATTTGTGTGTCTGTACGAATGGATATTTTCCGCAATCGCCTCCATTTTTCTTTCCATTTTATGGCATTTGTAACCATATTACTAAATATTCCCAACATTTCAGTAATGCATCTGTAAATTTTATCTTGTTGTTTCATTTCAATAATAAGTCTTACCGCGGCTCATACCCATAGGTTACCTGAACTTATTCCTCCACTTTAAATTAATGGAGAATGCGTTATATTGGCTTTTCACGCAGAAAACTGACCTGCACGTTTTTTAAGGCATCCTAAATTCTACGACATAACGTATGTAGTTTAAGGATTTCCCCGAATATTTATTGCCACCATCATCGGACCTTATGTATTCAGGCTAAGTACTTCTATTGTATCTATTGTACATCAGATGTCACATTGGTCTCGTGGATTAACTAATAAGATAATTAATTAAAATTTCAATTTTGTTAAGATACTATTTTTTTGCAACTTTGACAAAAAACTCTGGCTGTACAGACAATGCCACTATTGTACGCACACCTCAAGTATATCGAAAGTAGCCAACATTGTACAATAACCTTCTAATGTTTCATAGCAAAACCACTTTAACAGATCAGTTAGTTAATTTTAAAGTTACATAGTGCAGAGTATTCGTGCAAATGCCTTAATGTATAGAAAAGGCTGTAGTTTAGTTTGGTGGTACGATATGGCAGTTTTACATGTAGTAATTGAAATCTTCTACTAATAATTAAGACAATTAAATACTATACGTATGGTTAAATGTACATAATATGTTATCTACATTTATAATTGATATTACAAAGATAATGCTCCGTGCATGTGAACAATAACAGCTTTTAGTTACACACGATGCCAATGCTATCAGAAGTGTCAGAATTCGAATGAGTTCACGTGGCTAAAAGTATAATCGAGCTTGTTTCTGTGACACTAAAAATAATAGAGTGAAGGCTATTTTGAACAGGTAATGTCTGCCATGTGTGACACGGATACATTGCACTAGATATCTGCAACGTTTGGCCTTGTAAAAATATTTAAAGTGCCATTAAGTATCGCAATATACTGAACATCTTTATTACCCGTCCTATATAATTACTTAATTTTTAAATGCATTCAAACTTCATTGTTTTAGAAATTAAAGAAAAAGAAAGGATTACCAAAAAATAATAAAACGATTGTTTTAAAATTAACATATCGATAACCTTAAGGTTGTCCTTTTCGTAGAAGGTAACAGTTTATTACTTGATTACATATATGTTTGTTAATGAGTTAGTATTGATGTATGCATAATACAGAGTGGCCAAGATAAAAGAGGGTATAAAAAAGAGTATAAATACAGTAGCACAAATACTTACAGAAAAGTGAATTACTAATACACTAGGGGAGACCGGGGATGGTTTTGTTGTTGTTGCTCGTTGACCAATAAGTTTGTTTTGAGAGTTCACGTACCCGCTAAAATGGCACCAAGCTTCATCAGTGATTTATTTTTTTTTGGATTACGGTGACAGATCAATTTTTCGACACACTTTACAATTTGTTGTTAGAAATGGAGATCCTGCGGATTGACAAGAAGTTGATTACAGATTTCCACTTGTTGCTGTGCCTATTTTATAACTAATATACTGCTCTGCATCGTCTGTTTGTTTACCTTTCCCAATTTGTAAAGAAGGTGAGACTAACCTTTTTCGGACGACATTTCTTTCAACGATCTGTTTGATCGCTCTTAAAATTTTTATACCAGTTTTGCGCAGTTCGATCTGAAACATAGCTCAACCTTCAACATCACGGAGTATACAAGAGGCACCAACTGTGCTGTCTAATTTCCAATAATGACGCAAAATTTCCGAAATCTTCTTATCTGCATTAAGTAATTTGGGCCCATAAAAAGTGTATAGTGTATCAAGAAAAACCTAAGATAACTTAGTTACACACAGTTACAACAACCATGCTTAATATAGCGTTAATAATGGTAACAATTTTACTTTTATTTTTGACAGTTTTATAAATTCATGTCAAGTCTATGAATTTAAAAAAGAAAAAATATATTTCTTTCTATGTAAGCCGTGCAAAATTACATGAAACCAAGCATACAGCTTTTAGTATGTAACTTTACAGATATCCAATCAAATGAAAACCTAAAAAAGTTATATTGATTGGTAGTTCACCTATGATTGCCAAATCAGGACAAAAGAAACTGAATAAAATGCATACCTTTAATTCAGTGAAAAGTCAATAATATAAAATTTGCAAAGTACCAATTAAGTTTTTCTATCTGTAGTAATAAGGGTTAGTAAAGTACATGTTAATTGTAATTAAAAATTGTTTATAGTTGAATAATGTATTTCAGCTGGTTCATCTCTTTTTTTTTTGTGATTATATGAAAAGGAAGTTTGGAAAAAGCAGTAATTTCGAAGAGAAATTACATTAGCTAAGTGATATCCAGAATAAAAAATCAATCTCATACTAAAATTGATGAATTTTGTTGATTTTGGGCAGTTATATCAATTAACTTATTTTCAATACATTTATACAATTTCTATAAGATAAACTAAAAAAGAAAAACTACTGATTTACATAATGTGTATAGTCTGCGTCCTGAAAAGTCCGTAGCTAATTTACATATAAAAAACCCATTTCGGTTTTTAGGTTTCCCTGATCGTTAGCTCCTCTTAGAATTCTTGATAAATGTATTATTCAGTGTTTATAAAGTTGTGTGCTATAAGCAAGAAATAGTCTTATGTAAGGTACATTTTTATTCTAAATGTCAAAAGTTGTATACTTTATTTACTTCTATTTTTGTTACAGTCAATTTATCTGGAGTTGGCAAGGTCGATATGTCAAACTTTGATCTCCTAAAAGTCCTAGGAACTGGAGGTAAGTGTCAGGAAAATAGTTTATTATTTCAGTGTTATTTTTTTGCTTTATACGGGAATGTTTTTATCTTTTATTTCTAGTACGTATTTCTTCCGTTTCCACTATTATACGTTCCGCTTTTCACTAAGTTGAAATAATACAATTGATAAAGAAAATAGCTAGTAGAATACAGACGGTGTTATTGTGTAAATATTTTAATGTGTTTAGTTAGTACAAGAAAGAGTTTATACGAGGGTAAATTCCAAGTAGGGAGCTGCCGGGGTCATATGATGTCATACACGCATATGTGTTCATATATAGAACATATACAGATGGTAGATTAGTGTGACTTATTTGGGGGCACAATTCAGTATTTCATTTAAACCTTAACGTATGTTTCTATATTGTTTTGATTATTATCCATCTAATTATATAAAAAAGCTGTTGTGTTGTAAAATATTTATGCCACAACGTTATTCTGTGGTTATTGTGTAGACAATCCGTACTGCCTATTATTTAGTGAAAGGAGCATTTAGAGAAAGTAACATTTTTCGTGCATATTTACTGAATGTTAACTCGTTAATAGAAACAAGAATATCATAGAAATGTATATTTTTATAACTTAGAGTTTTATCTCCGAACGTAAGATTTATACGCTTCCATTTATTAATTAATAGTATCGAACTAGAAGTTAAGTTGATGATCTCTTTTTTAAAAGTAAATCCATCTTCAACTTTTCGTAAGTGGCAGTAAATGTCATATTTGAAATTTAAATTATTATGACATTTGCTTTCTGAAAGATTGAAAATGTGTTTGTTACCATTAGAACGCACAAATTTGGGACATTTTCTATAGGCTTCGAGGGAAATTGTTAAACGGCAGCAAATATGTAACAGTAAAAACGTTCCCGCAACTCTTTGTGGTCTCAAGTATTTCATTCGAAGTAAGTTTCTAGGTTTAGATACCTAGGGTTTATTTTGTTGTACTCATTACAACCAGTATTTAATAGTTCACGGTAATTACCGTGTATGTACAAAACCGTACAAACAGTCTGCTGTTCGTGGACCGCGTAAATAAATTCCTGAACCTAAAACACCATGGCACTAAAATAGTTTGTTTAATGTTTAATATACTGTTCATTTGTTGGAATAAAAGGGACTATTTCAGACACGTTGATAATCAAAAACAAAAATATTAAAAATGTGGTCCAAAATCTAAGAACAAATTTGTGTTGGATTAAATTTGTACGTTAATTAGTGTAATATGCCATTTAAAATAGTGAAGAAAGAATCGTTTCGTAAATTTTGGACAAAGTGTAACCATGACTACGTCTTGCCAAACGAATTAATATTAAAAAAATATTTACCATCTGTGTAGGAAAAAGCAAAGTACAGAGTTAAAACTGCTAAAACTAAAATATAAAGAACGGAGCTGTGATAATATTACTGATTGTAAAGTAAATCTATGCTTAATATGGAATCTAGTAAAAGATTATTAAAGTGTTCCAGTTTAGTACGTGTAACGTGTCTCTCATATGCATTACATCTGTTTGCAGAAACTATTCGCAAAAGTAGTACTTTTAAAAACACGATTTCAAAAAAATATTTGGTTCATCGACAGTAAACATTCACGTCATTCACATCCAATTTATATATTTTGTGTTATTTTTTTTTCCATTTACATCGTAACATTTTGTCGCAGATTCTATTCGCAAAAATTACTCAGATGTAGGTAATTCACTAAAAAATACAAAAAAGATTTGTCAAAAAATTTCACAAGCATTGTTCAGACATTCGAAAATCTGCGCAGCCAATTCACTTAGCTACGGGCACCTTTTTTACTATTCTAAAAATTTTCACAAAATAAAAGCCAGATAAAATTTCAAACTACTCAAGTGAAAATGGATTTACAAACTGTTCTTATGAATTAAATAGTAGTAGCGACGGTCATAGAAAAGTTACAAAATTCTTCATTAGCATTAGTGAAACAATGAAAAACAGTAAATGAAATGCAAACAGTGCTGTGTGTGTCCTTTAAATCTTAAAGTCGACTTTAACTTTCAAAACCGATTTCATAGTCCCACTTTAAAGCTAAAGGTTGTTCAAAGGGTCCTTTAAGTTAAAGCCCCGATTTGACCACTTTAAGAAGTTAAAGTTTACTTTATAACCTATTCGATACCTATTCAAGCGTCAAATCAACAGCATTTTAACCTAACCTGCTATTGCTTTGAAAAATAATTTAAAAAAAATGAACCCTTTAGACTGAAGCAATAGAACATCTTCAGATGATGAAGTAGAAATAGTTGTAAGAAGGCCAAAGGTATATAGAATCAGGGAGAATTTTTTTAAATTAGACTAGTTAAAATAATTTAAGATATATTGTAGTCATAATATTGCTTGTGTTGCCAAGAAGTGGCTAAAAGAAGCACGCGATAAACTGTTTTTAGTACCAACACTATGTGAATACATAACAAAAGTTACTACCAACTAGTGTCACCAATACATAATTTTTATAACATGCTGCCCTAAAGTCGATTTTAGCTAACGGAGATTGCTATTACCTTTATGAAACGCATCTACTTAAAGTCGACCTTAAAGTTCGTTTTAACTTTAACGGTTCTTTAGCTTTAGGGTGTCTATTATGAAACCGGCCGTAAGTCTAGCAAATTCGGAATATATTGGTTATGACTAATTATTAATAATTAGTGCTCATTATAGGCCTATAGTATGTATATGTCGCAGTTTGTGCGCTCTAGTTTTACTTCCGCATTCAAATGGATCGAGACATAGGAAGCGTATCTTACGATCCCTATAACATTATTTTTGTAGATACTTAATGAACAACAGTGAATTTTAGTCTTCTATGCATACTATATACTCTAGTCAAAAGAATTTTCAAGGTGAATTGTTCCATGTTAACATCAGTTTTTCGTAACTTTTTATTTTGTAGTGTCTACATTTTTGAATATAATATAAAATGACAACTTTTCCATGTATTTATCAATTAATGTCTGGGTAGTTTTTGTTTCACAAAATATTGCCTTCGTGGATCTTTAAGTAATTCTCTAGGAGCAAAATTTTATGTCAAACCTTATTAAAATTACTTTGAAACCTCTTTAATCCACTTAATCCAAACAACGGACGCACCTTGTGAATCTAGACATCAGTAAGGTTTATAAGTACATATGTACATATCTATATGACAGAGCTGTTTGGAAAAATGGACATTACTCATCGTTTTTCCAGTTATGTACAATTTGGTCTCGTGTATTGGTAGCGCTACATGTGCTTCGTATAAATATATATTTAGCATTTAGCTTGCAATAAGTTCATAAATATCCTTAGTTAATTTGATTTTATAAAGTGACGGAATAGAAACATGTTTTTGATTATTCTTTAATAACTGAAAGTTTCTTGTTATAATTTGAAAAATGTATTTTTATTTTGTTTCTCCGTGGGCAAAATATAAATAGTTTTGTTAGCCTTTGTTTTTCTGAATTATTTTGCCCTTAATGAAATCGATTTCATTGCAACACATTATTTCCAGCAATTTTACCAGATTATGTAATCCGATCAACTTATATTTACATTGCCCTTATTAAAGAGGTTGCGTTGTACTAAGAGTTGGTGTAAATTATCAAATAAACTTGCAAAGTTGAGGTTCGAAAGTGAGTACTGAACGAATCTACAAGAAATATTAGATGTAACTATTATTAAAACGAATTTTAATAAATTTTAACAGTTACACATATAATGCTCATTACCGTTACCATCTGGTTTTGAATTGTGTTACAATGCACTACATTTTTATAAAGATAGTTCATAACATTAACATCACTTGACCTCAGAGGGTTAAATAACTGCTTCCCTATATTTTCTATAGACGTTGTTTGCTCCTGCATATTTCAGTAAATTCTGTCAACATTTCTTCTGTTTATTTAATTTTACAACCGTAAAATTAGCTTAAAAAACCGTTTGAACAGCCTATAGTTTGTAAATATCTTGCTAAGTGGCAAAAATGAGGTCCTACTAATGTGCAAATATTATGAAAGGTATTGGTTTGTTGCAGTATAAAATATTCGAAAATTCTTTGGTTCAAAACTATAACCTCTCACGCAGTAATAGAAATGGTCTGTAATTAAACAAATCTTTTAAGAATCCTTTTGTATGTGCTTTCCAAAAAAGTCCTTATCGTACTTGGCCAGTTATTTATTTTCACCGCCGTTTCGAATACGTACGAATTCCGCATTCGTGATACTATTTTTGTAACTTACCTAACTGGAAAATTACATGCTTCTCTTATAGGTTTTTCTGTAATTCTTCCATTATTATCAGTACCAAGTATCGACAAAACGATGGATAAAGTCAGTGCTAATGCACTTTATTCCCTGTCACACTATTTCAAATTGTCTAAATTCCAAGAATATTTACTTTTGTACGAAGAGGCAAGGTCTAATGCAGCAATTATGAATTATAAATCAACCTTGGCATAAAAATAAAAACAGACAAACATATTCTTGTAAAAACGTTTCTAGCTTTGGTTAAAATTATTGCTTTTTATTTAATGTTACTGTTCAGATTGTTGCACTAGTTACTTACTAACAAAATGTATGCTGTTTTCAATCCTATTTTAGATCACCACATGCCGAGGATTACCGAAAACATTCTATATGCCTCTGTATCAATAAATAATATTTTTAAAGACTGGATTTGTAATATATTAAGTGTTAAGATAATATTATCAAGAAAATATTTGGTCCATTGGGCGTAAACGTTCACATCATTCACATCGAATCTATATGTTTGCTACATGTGAGTATTTTATTTTTATTTTTTTCAATTGCACCGTAAAATTCGTTATAAAACTACTTACCTTAAACGACAAAACTGAACTATTTCTTACTTCTAGTGACAGGTACTTTCTGACCTTTGAAATGGTAAAAATGATAATTGTAAACTATAAAACAAGTTTTCCGCACATTTTTACCAGTGTTTTTTTCATGATTCAGAATAAAAATTAAACTCGCAATATTTTATTGGAGTTTAACGTTTGCTTTGAGAAATCAGTAAATCATAATCGAAATTATTATTAATTTTTATAGTAATTAGAAAAGTGCAATATAAGTGAAATTTAGTCTCTTGAAAAATAAATTCCCATAAACCGGACCGAACAAGTTCATGAGTTTATTGGGCCTGCTCTCTACCGAACATGCGCACATAGCCAAGTTGACGTAGATAAAACTGTCAGTCCAAGGGTAAGTTAGGTTGACTAGCGAATCGAGTTGGGTCGGCCATAAATAAATTTTGATGAATACCTTTCCTTTATGTAAATGTGATAACTAGAGATCGGATTATATGCAAAGTGCATATATTTGATTTATTTGTTATATTTTACGTCTATTTGTAGATGTCTTACACTGATTAAAGTTAATTAACGCTAATTAACTTTAACCAATGTAATACATCTACATATAGACGTAAAATATAATAAACAAATAAAATAAAATATATGCACTTTGCATATAATCCGGTCTCTAGTGATAACAATATTAAGTTTATGTTGTTGCAAGCTTCCAAGGTATTTGTTTTCCTTTAAAGGATTTAGGTTTCTGGGTTGAAAGCGCGTCGTAGTTGCATGAGTATGCCGACGTTTCGCTCTCAGTTGCATGGAGCTTCTTCTAGGCTGCTGCACGTCGTAATGCTACTGCGAGAAGAAAGAGCACCAGTCTTAGAAGGAGCTCCACTGAGAACGAAATGTCGGCGAATTCATGCAACTAGGACGCAGTTTGAGCCCGGAAACCGAAATTCTTTAAAAGAACAATATTGAGTTGGTTAATACTAAAAGGTTAAATTATTTATATTGTGAAGTATATTCAAGTAGTTTTTTTCTCTCTATTGTATTCCTAAGAGAACATATTCAACGACTAAAATCGTCATACGCTTTTAACAATAATTATTAGTTGTTACATTGTTACATTATTGTTAGATTACATTCTCGATTAGATTGAGAGGGTGTTCTTTTTTGAATTCGTATCTATTTTTTTATTTTTTACGGTGACGGTTACAAACGTGCATCTGAACAATGAAATTATGTTTACTATTTCTCCCGTGAGTCATATTAATATCACATATTCTATATCAGTAATCTTATTTTTAGCAGAGAAACTACGGAAAACGTTGATAGAATTTCCTTACATGAGTAAATACAGTTCTTTTAATGCAGCAATAGTTTTTTTTATTTTACTTTATACCAATAATTAGAAATTTTCTTCTATTTAAGAGTGTGTATTAGGTTTTTGTCGGTCCTTTAAAGTGATTACAATTTATTATTTATTTACTGCAACTAATACTTCAGATATACAATAATAACCTACGAGTCTAGAATCATCATTTGACCTTTCGGTTTCTAGCATGTATCAATTCCAGATCCTTCAGCAATCGAGTTATATGTGTAATGAGACACACATTGAATTAGGAATTGAAAAGTACAACCACCACATAACAATCTTTGTACATATAATAGATAAAGTCAAGGGCAGATATTTCACAACCACTGGTTAGTAAGATAACATTTTGCTGAATTAAGGAGAACATTATCAACAAAGATTATTGTTATTTTTCCTTTTTGAATTAGAAACAAGAAAAGCAATTGTGTTAAAAAATACTTTAAGCAGATATACAAGGAAGTTTTAATTAAAATTTCGTACGTATCTATAATTGCGAGACAAATGGCAGTTGATAAACAACGTTTCATTCAATGACAATGAAACTTGCACTACTCTTCATCGTAATTTCCACTAAGATTTAGGCACTTATTTTATCGTTTTAGGAGCTTTCTAATTCTCATGGTAAAAAATTCTTGACCATGGAATGGGTCGAACTGATGAAAATTGACGGCACAAGGTCGGAATTATAAGGTGTATCTGGAAATACCTTCTAATCAAAATTTTCGATAATCTCGTGTTCTTTGGGTGGTAAGGGAACGGGTGTTATCATGTAGGAAAATCACACACTTGGAAAAAGAAACATTGCTTTTTCTCCTGTTTTCCCATCTCGAAGACGTTTTGCGGCATCTTAGCTTATTATGAATGATCGAATGCACGGCTACAACAGTAACATTACATAAATTAGCAATTGTTGCCTGTCATTGCGAATAAGTAAGGTCAGGTTCTGTTTGAACATTGCCGAGTAAATTTTGGCCAGTTTCACATTTCGGATAATTAAAATATTACTACTGAACCTTGCTCTTCTGGTGTACATATTTCGAGAAAAACTAACATTTTGAATTGAACAAAAGGGGTTATTTTTTGTTTCTACTCCTTTCAAAAAGCCGTTGAACATCTTGTTATCACGGTTCCCAAGTTATCTCTCAGAATGTTTCATGTAATAATAATATTTAGTATTTTGCTCGGTATTCCAGTTTGTCTTATTAATTATTGAACGGTCCTCGTATTGTGAGCCAAGCGATATGCCATTGAGTTGACAAATATGGTACAAATCCAAAAGATATATTTACAGTATGTTAATAACCCCTAAAAATATCAGCATTAAAAAGTAAATTGCTTTTCTGCGTACGCTACCCACACATGTATTTGCTTCAATTGAATGCGGTATTTTCCAAAATACCCGGGACTATGAAAGATGTCTATAGAAACACAGTGTTTTACATACTTTTGCAGAACATTTTGGACTCTAATTAAGAATTATAAAAATAGCATCTTATTAGTACATTTATTTTCTTAGAAATGTAACATTTAAAGGATAGATGATATTCTAGAATAAGCTTACAATCGATGTATGCTTTGTAGAAATTAATCGGTGTTGCTTGCAAAGTAGAAACTGTTAAATTCTAATTATACCAACTCGGTGCAACACAAACAGGTGTACTTAATTTTCAAGTAGACTAATAGGTTATCAGTGGCCTTCAGTTTTATCGCTTCCAGCCAAGAATATTTTTTTGTTAATTGTAATCTGTTTTTATAAAACAAATAGTTTCATTATAGGAATGGTGAAAGATTGAATATTTTATGTACTGTATTTATTGTTTCTACTTTACGTAACTTAACAGTACTAGTGTAACGTTAATCTTGATCTAAATTTTGAAGTATATATAAAATAAGAGTAGCGAATAACATTTCTGTTCATCTATAATGAGTCAAAACGTCAAAAGGCAGCTATTCATCTGTGGTAGCTACTCGGCAGTAATATAAATTTCATAGGCTAGAATTATTAAATTATGGTAAAGTACGGATATTTTCTTGTACCGTCTTAGTTGTAAAACGTTGCTCAAAAGTCACATTCTGGATCGATATTTAAATTTTCAGTCATTAATCATTATGTTACATATTAACCAATTTTGTGATTTTCCTCATTATAGCGAATGCTAAGAGATTGCTGACCAATTCTCGCTGTGATTGGCGAAAGCTATTGGAGGATGTAATGGCATGGATTATTATTAGTTATTCGTCTAATCAGTATCCTCTCAAAAGCACTTAGCGTCCGCGTGCCGAACTACCACTATGTATCAAGTTGTACTTGCATACTTTCTCCCAATTTTCTAAAAGCGTTAGGTTTTCTGGTATGATTTCCGTAATTGTTGGGTCGATACATAAGTTTATAGTTGTTTTAGTTTCTACAACAGGAACATGGAAAGTTTTTTAAGATTGTTATAAGACATCCTGTTGTTTGAGTCCAACCGAGTAGTCAAGACGTTCGAAGCCAGTGCAACACATTTATGCCGTTTACGAAGGCGACGTCATTGAGAAAAATTTTTATTAATGTTTAGAAAATGATTTTTTCGTTTGAAAGTGGTCATTTTGACATGAATGACTCTCTACGTCCAGCAAGACCATCGGGCTTTGAGGAGAATCGTCCGAATGCTTTATTGCATAATGATCCACATTCTTCATCTCGGGAAATTGACTATTGTGATGTGATCAATTGGCCACAGCATTTGCATTTCATAAGTAAAGTAAAAAGAAACTGGATGTATATGTGCTGCAGATTTTAATCGAAGAGCACAAAAATTATCGTATCAACATGTGTGGCGTCAGTAACATTGACTGTTTTTCTTCCATATTATTACTGGTGACGGAAAATGGAAAGGATACTTGGTCCTAACAGAGGCAATTCCCAAAAGCTCCAACTGAATTGAGGCAAAGAATGTGTCGTCTACTATGGCGAATGCAAATATCAGTGCTGAGGTTTAGTGTCAACAACTCCGTCACCCTCCTTTACCAAAACAATTGAAAAACACCGGTAATACATCATTAAGTGATTTTGCTATACGATAACGCTCACTTTTACTCTCTGAACATCACAAAAATGGCTATTTAGGAGTATGGTTGGGAGATCGTTTCACATCCACTATATTTTCCTTATTACATGCTATCAGATTTCGATTTCTTTCGCTTTCTATGCCATAACTTTCGTGAAATTCCCTTTAATAACGACATCGCAGTTCAAAATTGGCTTCTGCACCGCCGAATTTCTTCAGACTGGAATCGAAAATTTGCTAGATCCTTGGGAGGTAAATATAAATAAAGGAGAAAAATATATTTTTAATTAATTTATGTCTTTAGGTTGTTAAAGAATTAACAAATTTTGAATTCAATATAAGCACTGCGAACGTATGCCTTAACCTGATAAATTCTAGGCTTGTGCCTGAAAATATTTTTTTTGCAATAGTCGATATTTCTACAAACAAAAATGAGTATTCTGGCAAATTATAAATAAAGTGTCTTAATTCCGAAGCAAGCGCGAAAATCTAACAGACTATCTTGGCTTTATATGTGATAGTTCGTCTTAAGTGCATTTACGGGTCCATTCTGAGATGGATGAATTTCAATGTTAAATTTAGTGGGTAAAATGGTCATAAACTAAAACTATCTTTTTTAAAATTTCTGGTGCTACAGGCTAATTTTTTATTAGAGGTCTAGCGATACCTACTTTCTATACCCTAGGTTAGAGTTAGTTTGGTACCACTTGAACTTCACGACATATTTAATCGAGGATATGCTACTGTTTTAAATGGAGAAGCATGCAAACGAAATTCGCTACAACTTTCTTGATTTTAACGGAAACAGTTTAATTCACTATATTTCCTAATTTTTCAAAAGAATTTTGGTGATATAAAATATTAAGCGCAATTGATGTAAATTAGATAGGTGTCAACATATTTCAAATTCAGTTTTGAATATATCCACCCACAAGATAAATTTGAAATCAGTGTGAAGTATTGTGATAACAATAGTATATTATTTTAATATTACTAGGCATGTTAGGTATATCTACTAAATTGTGTCTTTAGTTACTGTATACGTACTTAATTAATTCGTTTTGTTACAGCTTATGGTAAAGTGTTCCTTGTCCGAAAAAGAGGTGGATCTGACCATGGCCGCCTCTATGCCATGAAAGTTCTGAAGAAAGCTACGATAGTTCAAAAAAAGAAGACTACAGAACATACTAAAACAGAAAGACAAGTTTTGGAAGCAGTTCGTGATAATCCGTTTTTAGTTACTCTTCATTATGCCTTTCAGACTGACGCCAAACTTCATCTCATTTTAGGTAATTATGGTATATTTCTTATAGTGTTGATCCGTAAATTAATTGTAACAACAACAATCTAATAAACATAATCAAAAAAGATAGATAACAAAGTAAGCGATAATTTATTGTGTTACATAAGAATTTTTTATACTTTAATATGTTCATTCTTTGAAAACAATATAATCACAATAGTAAAAGTTGTAAAGTTCATGATTTTAAGTTTATTTTAAGAATAACTCTAGATATTCTTTTGTACTGCATTTACATATAGATTGCATACTTTCTACAAAATAATTGTTATTTTCCCATATGCTTTAAAGCGGATAAAGAACAGCTGTCGCCTGAACACTAAAAATAAAGTTTTACGTTACATTGCCATGACATTATAGCAGAACATTGTGTTTTTAAAAATCAAGTGCTTACTATGTTTGACCTTTGTAATATTCTTTCCGTTGTCATTAATTTCGTTATTATGTTTGCATTCGTTAATTAAGTACAACTCCAGACACTTACATATACAAAATTGAAATAAAAAGTTATTGATTTAACGCAGATATTTTATTAATATGTATCTAGCGACTTTATATACATATACCTACAATCTCTTAAGATTATTTTTGAAGCACTCGGTTTTGCTTGAAATTTTATCTATATTCAAAATATTTTTATTGATGCTATTAAGCGAATTCCAGAATCTATACAGAAGTTTGAAATGTATTGTTTGTTATAGTACATTTAAATAATATTTTAGTAACTTACTTAAGTTATCTTTAGAAATATGCTAGTTAGTTGAAAAAACGTCTTGTGACAAATAGTTTATTAATAGGGAGTAACAGAACTAAAATAGATGTTTCAAATATACCCAATTGATTTATTGCTTCCATTATGTTAACGGTGTAAATGAAATAATTCATGCAACATTTATATATGCTTTCTTAGGTTGCTATATTTGCCCAACATTATATATTTCATTTTTTGTCGTTATCACAAACTGTCTTGTCAGTGGTAATTAATAGCAACTAACAACTTTTTTTCAAATTAATTTTATAAATATTAATTATCGCAAAAAAATGATTTAGTGTAGAATTTATGCATTGATGTATATATAAAGCCTGAAAAAATATCACAAACTTTGAAAGGGGATGATATGACCCAAAATACACGAGAAAGAAATGAATATGGCTCCGTAAACGGACGGTTAACAAATATATGGAAAATTAGTCTTTTTTATAGCATTTGTTCATCTTTTCGCTTATCTCTTTTTCCATTCGTAATTGACAAATATTCCGTCAAACATACAGTTTGTAGTTGCCGTTCAGTGGTTAGTGCACAATTTTACGAATGTTCGCTATGCCTGTTTAATTGATCATTGAATTAGCCGACGTATATGTCATGTCTGGTCGCGCTACTGGTAATGATAGAGAAGCGTTTCGTATTTATTTCGACGCTCATTCCAATCGCTAGATCCTTTCAATTTCTGCTTTGTTACTATTGCATCAAAAATTGCGAGGTGCCAATTCATTTGAGAGGCAGTCTCATGGTTCTGGGAAACCAACGTCGTTGTCCGCCCCTGAAGCAGAAAAGACAATTTTAGCACGCCTAGAGCAGAACCCGCAGAGAAGTGTGCGGAGAATGTTAACTGAGATAGGAAATAGAGCTCCTCCACCACCAACTGCTTAACCCTAAATTCTTTGCCGCTTATTTCTACACAATGATGCTGAGGATTACAATTTTGTTGCTAATATTTCTTTTACTGACGAGGTCGAGCTTACGAAATGAAGTTGTTAATGTTTACAATACCCATGTGTGTCCGACAAAAATCTCATTGTATTATGGAAGCCAGAGATCAGGTACCTTTTTCATTTATATTCGGAAGGAAATTTTGGACAATAAGTAACTAGGTACGGTTGTTTTACCAAATCGATTAGCAGGTGCTGCTAGCCTAAACTTTCAGCAAAGCACAATCTGTGATTTTTTAGATAATATTCCCTTGAACCAAACATAACAGACGTGGTTCTATCACGATGATGCTCAGATCATTTTTCGATTCCGTTAAAAGCATTTATATGGAACGAAGATGGGTAGAGACTTGGAAGATCGCCTGACATTCTAATCAAGCGAAGAAAGAAAGCAAAGGGTAGAATCCCTTTGCTTTGAGGATATTTGTAAACTTTAATATACACTGCGCCTGTTAACGAAATTGAGGAGCTGTAGCAACGAATAGATTACGGATGCCACTGAATCCGAGCCAATGTAGATTTTCGAAAGTTCAAAGGTCCTTGCAGTAAAACTGTCGTGGTTGCTGTGAAATGGCTACCGTGAACCTGTTTGTTTTTGTTGTTTGTAAATTATATAAACGTAAAATGTTTCGAATTTCTGAAATTTCGCACATTTTGGACCATACTATTCCCCCTTCAAAGCTTATGATGCAGTTTTTAATACTTTGTATAGTCATTTATGTCATCATGTATTCTACTTACAACAAGCCAACCTTGATAATATTTCTATACTTTTATTATTTGAGAAACGAATACACGTGATATTTAACGTGACATCAAATCAGGCATTGATGTCAAATTGCAATATTTACACAACATAACCTGTGTTACATTGTCATTAGAGGTTCAAATACGAAGGATATACCAGAGCAATAAATAATTGCAACAATTAATAAAACAGTCGAAATTATATGAATAAATTAGCAGGTTAAAATTGTTAGAATATAATTGTCATTTCTGCATTACAGCTACAATGCTACACAAACAGCTGTGCCAACTATTACACAAAAAGTACAGCCTACGTATCTCCTACGTTTACTATCAGTAAAGCAATTCTTTACTGTACTACTACCCAAACTGTTCTTTTAAAATATTTTATATTTGAATACTTCTGATTATACACCGAAAACTATAAAATGTTCTAATATTTGAATTGGAGAAATCTATCTGATTGACAATGATATGTTATACCAACGTCACTTAAAGTATCTTGTTATGTTTTTCAACAAGAAAAATATTGAAACACGTCAATTTCTGTTTCATGTAAAATTTGAAAAGTAATGTCTTGGCACTTTGACATTTCGGTATATAACGAATCAGCAATTCATATACAGGATATTGCATTAAAATTTATAGAAAATAGAAAAGCATTAGCCTTCACTATTGATGAAAATATATTTTTAATGAAGTAGGAAAAGATTAACTGCTGTAGAATATCAATACTTATAAAATGTAATTATCTAGCAGTGTGCTTCTTATATGTAGTACATAACACGTAAATTTCACTTAAAGTAGTTACATATTATTTTGAAATAAGCACCTTATATTTTGATTTTTCATTTATTTAACTTCCTTGGCAGGTGAAAGTTTAAAATCTTTCACTTTCTCGAATCTCATTAAATAACTTTGTTTCGAACTTATTTAAAAACTTTATTCTATTGTTACAAACATGTTGTTAAGTACTTTTATTTTACGTACAGATACTTTTATATGAATATAATGCACGTAATAACTCCATCGCATTAAACTCTCTAGTTTGTTTATTAATCGTTTAATTGTATTTTCAACTATTTTAATATTTTGACCCATTTCATTCACTGTTATTAGACTCATGCAAACTTCCCAAGCCTCTTTGTTATTTAATTCTATTAGCTTTATACCAAACCCTGAAGCTTTTCGAAAGCAGAACGTTTTAAAAAAATATATTGCTTTCAGAACATGCGAAAAACTACCTTAATGATTACTTCTAATTGTGTGTTGTTTTATATTCTAATACTTTTTCAAAAGAATGAGAATTAAATTGCAAAGATAAGATTGTTATATTATTCGTTATTGTTGCTAATGATAGTAACACTAGTAGATAGCGGTACATCAGGTAGTAAAATTTGCACTTGCAAATTGTGCTTTTGTAATCAGAATTCATCGTAGTTGCTAGTTAAAAAACTTCTAATGACAAGATAGCATTGTTTAATATTGTAAGTTGCATGTGTATTCAAATATTACGTGTTAGCTTGAATAAATTTACCAATCGGCTTTACAATGAATGTGGTGTCTGCAAACTGACAATAAATAAATAAATTTTAAATCAGTTCTTCCTCTACAAGAGAAATTCGAAAATTAATACTTTTGTTTAACATTTTTTATCAAATAATTGCAGGCTATTTGATACAAAAATTTATAACTCGTGTAATAAGTTTTATATATTTATTTAGATCATTATATTCTAACAACCGAAATACGTCATTATTAGTAATTTCAGTTGAAGAAATATTCATAAACAAGATGCGTTAATCTGACAGAGATATAAAGGAAAAACTAGGTAAATTTTATACGGAATTCTCAGGACCATCTAATAAAATTATACAGTGTAAGTACAAAGTGCTGGACCATTCGAATGACCTTGTTTGATAAGTCCTTTTTTTTAAAATTCGATATGGATATATATTTAAAAATAACGAACTTATTGTTCATATTTTTTCTCTTCTGGTTTTATAGGAAATGCTTGATAATTATTTTTTTAATGGGTGACCCAATTACATCTTCAGATGCAAACTGAAAAATTACTTAGAGAAGTATCAATATGTTTGTCTTTATTCATAAAACTATAAATAAAAAAAATAAAACGATAAGAAACTACCTAATAACCTAAACTCAAAATATATAGGCAAGAAATAAGTTTCGAGACTGGTTGGAGAAATTATTGAAACAAGATATCTGAATATTTTTCAATTTTTGTTATTCGAAATATTCGACAGTGATCCAAATGGGTGTTCTAGCTCATTTTGTAAAGTGTTTTGGCAGTTTTGATGGTCGAAATGTTTTTAAAAGAATACCCTTTCAACTTCAATTTTAATTTAGGGAACAGAGAGAAATCGCATAGGGCCTAATCAGGTAAATACGGTGAATTATTCAAACACAGACCTGATTTCAAGCAATAAACTGACGAACAATAGGTGAGGTGTGACTCGGTGTATTATCGTGCAACAGATACCAGGTCTCGGGATCACGATATTCAGGACGAATATGACAGATCCTGTCCACCAGACATTCCAAAACCTCGAGAAGTTTGGATCATTTCTGGCAACTGTAACAACTTTTGTGTAATAATTGACAGGCACCCATTTTGGCCATCCGTCATAGTCAAAGTGGGTGGAATAAATTTTGCGAGGACTTTTGTTTTGCCCAAATCTTCGTGAAAAGTGATACGGATTGTTTCTCTGCTGATATTTAAATCCTCTTTCATCATGTTTAGAGAAGCATTGAGATCATTTTTAATAAAACCATGTACTTTTTCGATAATTTCTGGTGTACGAACTAAAATTGGCCTTCCTTCACGATTATCATCTTCTAACCTCCCTCTGCCTTCCAAAAAACTGTACCACAGAAGAACATTTGCCCTACTCAAACAATCATCGCTGGACATTTGTTGCATCAACCGCAATGCTTCTGATGCACTTTTACCAACTTTTGCGTGAAATTTAATAGCTGCTCTTTGTTCCATGTTAGTATTTCAATATCGATACAAAAGTTCTTTTGGGATAACTGTTGTAACTTTATTTATCGCCCGATTGAAGCAAGTTTGCTATTATCGGAAGGAGGAACGTCATGGGTTTCAAACGCTGGCGTGAACACATAGATGGCGCTACTAGGTACTTAGATATGGTTCAGGCCTCGGAACTTATTTGTCGAGCTATATATGTCTGCCAGATTGTTCTTACCAAGTTATTTATGTCACGATCTTTTGGTATTGATGATTAATGGCCATGGTATTAAAACTTACAAAATCTCTGAAGAAGCAACATTTCGTCTTAATGATGCTGTTAATAAGCACAGTTGTCGTTAACCTTCATACGATGGAGTAAGTTCATACTCAGCACACTCAAAAAAGGGAATGCGTTGAATGGTCTGAACCGTTTTCCATAAAAGAAAATTTAAATGATGATGGTTATTTATTGGGAAACGAGATTATAACTTACGCTCTCTTTTCGAATCCAAACAGACCTAATCATCGCCATATTTTGCGCATAATATTCAAGATTATTTGAATCAGAAGCATGAAGCAACGAATTGTCCATCGCGTTCTACAGATCTATTTTTCTTGAAGTGTCAATTGCATAAAAATAGTCTTAAACAATTAAAAGAACGAATAACCGTAACCAACTGCATTATATATACTACAATCTGATGCAGAATTCAATAAGACATTTTGTTGATTCTACTTTGTTGGGTAGTTTTGTTAGCTTTTTGTGATGCGTTTCTGTTTGTTAAAAATTTCATGAAAAATTGCCGTATATTCAAGGTACTTATGAAAATTTCATGCATATCAGAAAATGGTCACCTTAGACATGTTACATACTTAAAGAAGTGTGATAGAATTAATATAGATTGAATGACAAGCTAATACATAGGATGTCCAATTTGAAGAGCTAAAGTTAAAACACATTGAAGTTGACCAAATTTGAACAGTTGTATTGCCGATTCGAATAAGCTGCAGTAGTATCGAAAATATTAGCGAGTTGTATTAAACTGTTGACTTTTCAAGCGACTGTTCATAACTTTTGTCAATTCTAACCTATGATTATACAAAGGCAATGCTGCAATATTTTAAATTCTAATTATAGAGTAACAAGGCAACACCGCATGCTATAAACAAAAATAAAAATATGTTAACAGTAACTTGGAATACAAACACGTAAATGTCCGTAGAGTAACCCATTTTAAAAATATAACTTTAAAACGATATTTGCTTTTAGACCATCCTATATACTCAAAATATAATTTTATAAAGCAGACTTGGTGATCTACTTTGAATATTTCATTCAAATTCATATGATAAAAACAAACGCTACAACAAATTTAACTTAAAAACAAACATCAATACATAATATATTTTGTACATGTACTTTTAGAAATTCCAGGGAAATTACATTTATAATTTATATTTTTGAGAAGTATCTTGTAAATAATTATCTTTAAATGAATATGTGTAATTCTTAGTACCTCATTATTATTCTATTTTTGACTGTAAAATTCTTTGTACATATAAAATCAAAAAACCCATTCGATGAAAACAAAAAGAATGATTTTGTTGAAAGCGAAAGTATATTTATTAAGGCGCAGAAATAAGTTGACTCAATGTTATTGATAAATTTTTAAATATTTTACTCTTAACTTGTATCCATTTTATAGCTCGGCTTTCGAAGGGATAAGGGCTTCGGTCAATTTCAAAGCGAAATAATATGGATCCTTTTAGAATCAATCGTTAACGTTGTTTAGCCAGAATAAACTATTTCAATTGCCTGAAAATACTTTCAATCCCTTAGAATTTGTGAAGGTAATTAAAAAGATTATTCTCCATATTTTTAAATAGTCTGATTGTAATTTGAAGTGTCTATTATATATTCTATATTTCCTTATACATCCTCCTTATGTACAAGTAACTTATCTTCGTTAATATTAATCTCCTAGGAAAGTTTAAATCAAGAAACATTAGGATTTATTTAAACTTGTGTACGATTAAACTACCAATTAGGTGCCTTCTCTCTACTGGGAGAAAAGTACAAGCATTTTTTATACTTTTTGTAACTAACTTCAGGGTTACAATCAAGACAACGGAAGAACGTTGTAATAACTAACAACACATTGTACTAGGTACAAATAAATTCATTACATTACTACAACACAAATATGCAGTCCATTTATTACCATCCAAATTAAATAAGTTATGTTTTCCGATGAAATAATCTGGTATATGGCGTTCTCATCAATTATAGTCTCATATACACATTTCGAAAATAATGTGGACAGCGAAAAACTAAAAAAAAAGAATAACAATCATTATTCTTTTTAAAAAGGAAATATGTTTATTACCAAGAGGAATGCATAACTTTAGTAGTATTTCTTAATTTTTAATGTCATAAATTAAAATGGTATAAGGTACATCAATTAAAATAGTTTTATCAATTTTTTCATCTTGCCACGAAATTAAATAAAAAATTCTTTATTTGTAAATGTATTATGTTTGTCGACTTACTTTCCTACCATTTTTAGAAATTGCAGTATTTACAGTACATATAGTGTAAACAGAGAACTTATGGCCAAAGTAAATATTCGGATGTGTCCATGAAGATCCTCCACTATACACAGCACTTACTAGCAAATTAGTAATTATATATTACTTGTGAGGACAAGTGATCAAATCAGCGTTCATAAATATATTTTTCATTGGTAGTTGCTAAGTAAAGTCCTAAAGGTACGCGACTATCTTCAAAGAATAATCGTTCGTAAATACCTATTTTATGAATTTCTTATATTTGTTATTAATAAAAATATACCAAAGCGTCTGGTCTGAAGTTTATGAACTTACAAGACGTTATACCGCGATATTCGTAATCAAATTGTCAAAACTATTACTTTTCGAAAAGGCTATGATGTAAAGACCATGCGATACGACCAAGGGCTGATTCAACCATTTCTATGCGGACAAAACATCTGTACCCATTGTTCGTTTAGTGGGTTTGAGAGCGCGGTGGGGAAAATAAGAGAATATATTACTGAATGACGCATATTGGATGATATTGCAAGCCTTAAACAGCCTCTGGACACAGCTTATTGTCGGTTAATTTTTGGCAAAGAAAACCATTCCAGTACTCCCACACCCGCCCTACAATCCAGACATGTGAATTTCAATGCTCAAGCGGAAATTCAAAGGTTCCCATTACGGAACAATAAACGACATCCAAAAAGTCACGACATAGGTTCTAAACAGCCTAACGAAATAAGGCTCCCAGAATGGAAAACTCCAAATGAACACATTTGCCCGACCTAGTGGCTGTCCGATTCGGATTATAAACCAAGTATAATTTGGAATCGGAAAAATTCCATTTTAAAATGAAAAAGCAGCTTATATCAAATTTCATTTATTTATTTTCAGATCGAATTCAAAAAGTTTTACAATCAATGTCTTAAATGATACGGATATTAAGGGGAATAAGCTAGTTTACAAAATATTAGAAAGCATTCTGTCTGTTTGGATTCTTAAGTATGTATTTGTATTAAACAGCCATTGTTTTAACTTATGTATACATATATTATTTAGGCATTGTGGCAACTAATTTGACCGATAACAAAAAAAAAACAACTCATTGTTACTATCTATTTTTGTTTACATGATAATTTTATCAGTTGTTTGTTAGATTTCATTACTAGCTTGCGATTTCTTTATCGTGGTAAAGCATTGCAATAATAATACAACAAAATGCTAATTCCGATTTCAGCATGAAATTTTGTTAAATGTCTTGATATCTTGTTTTTTCACATATTGATCTCTACAATACTGTTATAATACTTTTACGTTTATTTTCCAAAATATTTAGGTCATTATGAATATGTGAATATGTATCTGCATATACAGGATTAGTAAAAAGCCCCAGAACGGTCAAATAATTTTATTATTTGAGGAATATTTTTTTTAATTTAGGTATTGATGTATAATTACTAACAATTATAACGGTTTCATATTTTTCTCGCTTTTAGTTTGGGAGGAAGTGCTACCTATTTTTTTTTAATGAGACACCCAATGTATTGCCACATTTTCTCATGCAGACTAAAAAACTACTTTCAAACATATTTATCTTTATTGATAAAAACGCAATACAAAAAAATGAAAGAGTTACCTAATAATGTAAAATGAAGATATCTTTGAAAACACAGTACAATTTAATTGAAACTGCAACAAATGTTTAAATTGTGCTCAATTCACAACTTGGTAGTGATATAGTCAACCAATAAAATGTCTCCTTGAAGTTTATATCGTAATGCGGTTGATTATTCAGTAAATTTTTATACACTTGACATTCCAGGTGATTCCACAAGAAAAACATTTCGTCCAAACAATCTGAACAGCTCCATCCTGTTGAAACTAAATATTTTTGGTTTGATTAGTTTGGATTTAGCAAAAGAGTTTAAGTGCTGGCACAATCTCGTTTTTCAATAACTTTAAATAGCCGTCTTCGTTTAAATTTCCTCATATGAAAAATGGTCGAAACCAACCCACCCATTCCCTTTTTAAGGATATTGAGTATGGACTTCCTACATTGAATGAGGGTTTTCAATTGACCAATAACGATAACTGCCTGTTAATAGCATCCTTAACATTGAACGTTACTTCATCAGAAAAACTATTTGCTTCACCAATTTAGGTTGTTCTCTGATAAATTCTCATTAATTTGCAGAAGTGTACTCTGCGATCTGAATCATCTTCAGTTAATAACAACAATATGCATTTTCAAGGGTTTCAGTTTGCACGATTTATTATTTAAATGCCTCGTATTTTAATTATCCGATGCATCGTATTTTTATTGATTTGGTGATCAGAATAAACAGTATTAAACAAGGTCTGAACTTCTAAAGAAAGTTAATGGTCGCCATATCCATCCATAACCAAGACATCAAGTCACTCAGAGTCTGTATATATATATATATATATATATATTATTTGCCATGGTAATTAATCACTAAAACCAAAAAATAGTGATAAACTGTGGCAAGGCGTAGTAAAGTATTTTCAGATACCTTGACGTTATTAGGCAGTTTTTCTAATATTTGTATTGTATTTTCTTTATCAATAAAAATAAACATGTTGATAATGTAACTTGGTGTCCTTCTTAAAAAAAAATAAGCAAGAAGCAATTCCTGTCAAATCAGAAGCGAAAAAAAATGAAAATATAATAAGTTCGTTATTTTTAGGTATATATCTACACCAAATTTTAAAAAATACTTCTCAAAACAATTATTCCACTATTTCGAGACATGTAATAAATAATAAATAAATAAATAATATACAGGTATAGATGACGTGATTGTATAGAACTTCCGTAATTCTATAGAATTTACAGCATTATTTATATTCAATATATTGATATCCATTCAAAGCCTTAAAATGTACTTACTGTGTCCTTTTTTATGTTAATACTGGCACTTGGCCATTTTAACTTCAATATATGTTATAGAAGCATAAATATTATCAAGACGTCAACTTCTATCGTCACAATTAGTAGAAGCAATTTTATTTGCAATAGTGCCAACATTAAAAAAAAACTACATGTAATTTTCAAGTGATGGTTGACTCATGAAATAAAAACCCAATGTACAAAAAAGTGTTCAAGGGTAACAGAAATTACCTGCGTCCACTTTACAGTAACGTTTTACGGACACTAGAACTGACTGATCTGCACCAAAATCAAAGAGATACATATGCAATGCAGGATCGAATATTTGCTCGTCCATACACAAATAATCTACAAAACACAACATAAAAAATAAGTACTCAAGAAGTAGAAGTACAGTAGTAGACAGAGGAAGTGGCAGCAAAATGTTAGATTTTTATAACATTATTCATTTTCGTCTAGATAAAACAAGTTCTTACTAAGACTGCAAAAACGAATTAATGTAATTTCTTACTATTTTAGTCTGTGTTGTTGATGTAGAAAATCAACAAAGCCTGCATCAACAACACGGTCAAACTAAAATGGTAAGTAATTACATTTATTACTTTTAATATTAATAGTAACCGAGCTGCACACATCTCTTTCTGCTGCCTTAGTTCTTACGCAGGGTGCGTGAAGTTGGTTTCCCCCATTGGTGTTTTCTAAATTTTTGTGTTTATAGGCTAAGAATAAGAAACCCAACAATATTTGATTAGTTAAATTTCAACTGTTTCTCCATTTTACACTGGAAATAGGATGCCGCACTTGTGACTAATCTTACCATATCGCATACATTTTAATATGCAGTTATAGAATTAACAAATTGTATTAAAAAAATAAGTGTTTATATTATTTTAATTTCTATTTGGGAACAGAGAGTTATCGCGTGCACATTTATATACAACGTATATAAATAAATACATGGTTTAGCATTGCAGAAGGTTTCGTACTTGCACATGGTATTGTTATTGGGTAATACCTTGAACGTGTTTACACAACAGTGTTGTGCAAATAGCTTCATACTTAAACTGTTTATTTATAAGCATGCAATGTTTAATTTTGTTCGATTTTGCTTTCGTTAATATATATCGCATTTTATGTCACGAGGCTCTAAAACCAAAGTCCTTTACTAAATCATATTTTTTCCTTGAGATATTATCTTATTTTATGCGCAAGGTATTAGTTGCATAATAATAACGTCTACTATAAAATAATTTCGCAATTATAAAAACATAGAAAAACATGCAATTAGGCCAAATGATTAGGAAATACGATCAACAGATGAACAATAACTTTTCTTTTTATTTTGCAGATTATGTTGCTGGTGGTGAATTGTTCACGCATCTTTACCAAAGAGAACACTTTACGGAGGACGAAGTGAGAATATATATAGGAGAGATAATATTAGCATTAGAGCATTTACATAATGTAAGTATTTTTTCCTTTTACCGTATACACAGAGTTCTGATAAGTTATGTCCATTATTAATCTATGTATTATAATAGCTGTCTATGAAATATATTTGACTTTTTCGACCATTCGATTAATAAACAAAAATCTTTATTAATCAATCGGAATCGTAATTACATTTGCTATTTAATAATGTGAAATTTCTAATTAAAGTACTCAAAATATATAAAAAAGAAGAGACCATTAGTGGAATTCTAATTTTCATCGCTTTCACCATTATTAGATTATAAGAAATTGTAGATAATGCTGCATTTACAAAGTAAATAACTTGAATGTTTAAATATTCAAGATTTTATGTTAAGATAAGTCTTTTTTTTGGATCCAACTTGGACAGTGACATATTCTTTGCCAGTGTATCCTTCAGATAATCAAACCCTTTTTTATCTTACCATTACCGTTTTTTACTTGCTTTTGAATATATACACTTTTTATCAAGATGGCAAATTTTTATTTTCCGTATACTATTTTAAGAAAACACTTCTTTCCAAACACTCAATTAATGCTCATCCATTTTCATTCATCCTTTTTAAATATAAAATCCAGCTCTTTTAAGAGATTTGCTAGAGATGATTTACTAATTTGTACAATTCTCTTCGTTTGCAACACCGCATTTAATGATTTTAAAATAATAATAAGTCGTCGATAAAAAAAAACCTAGTATACAAGAATTGTTGACGTATGTGATTACAGTCTTCGTACATATTGTAGAGTATTTTGATCCTTCCATTTTAACCAGTCCTGGCAGATCGAAAGTTTCAAAGTGTGGCTGGACGCTTGTTTCCCCCGCTGACAGGGATCTGCTTCTTTCTTTAATTGATAGAATACAGAGTTGGAATGCAATTGCTCTCAAAATAATAGATTTTTCAAAAACAATAGATACATGACAAATAACCACAAGCGTTAAAACAGAGAAAGGAACCAAAATATGACCAACCATAGTAGTGCATGCATAATGTTTAATAAAATCATTATTTCCGCGTGTTTTATATTTTCATTTCACTTTGTTGTAGAGAAGCTATATAAGATAAGTAAAACAATATGTAAGTATTATTATAACACAAATCGACGACGTGCTTGTAAAGATCCGTTGGACTGGCGTTACACATATTATATTATGCAGTTTTCCGGTACGAATAACTTCACTTACTAACAGAACATACGGAATGACGAATATGACGGTAGTAAAGTACCGGAAGATGACGCTTGCGATGTTGACATACTGCAGTTGACATTGTAATTACACGTCTATCATGACATGCTATCTATCACATTAGTTATTTATGCTTGTCCTTATGGATGATAATTGTCCTATTTTTATTGCACTTTACACCTTAACTCTGTACTCTATAAAAACAGTTATTTTCATAACAAGTTGAAAGCATTTTGTAGTAAATTCGAATCATTAATTGCAACTGCGGTTGCACATTTCAAATGAGAATAGGATATCGATGGACTATTATTGCTGAAGTTAAATGCAATAATTAAGGAAATTTCTTTTTTTGTAAGGCATCCTTACAATTAAGTTTTTTATAGCTAACATCGATGCCATTAGGTGTAAGTCTCTCATCTGTTAATAAAACAGCGATGTTCAAAAAGGATCTATAGTCGATAACCAGAAACTTGCCGTTAATACCAGTCTCTTTAAAGAATGTGCTACCAAAAATACTATGTGCGGTATGAATAAAAAGAGAAGGTATATTTAGGTAATAGCTGTACTAATAATAACCTGATTTTGATATGATTATACTTAGTACATTACGTTAAAATTGTTGCTTCATGGATAATCAAATATCCTTAAGGAAAGTGTTGTGCAATATTGGCTTCCATTATAACACATGGGCTGAAAAGTCCCGGGCCTAACAAAGAAAACACGGTCTTTTTGGTTCAAAATTAGCTTTATTTATCAACGTAATCTCTATCAAGAGCAACGCAATCATTCCAGCGCCGCTCTAACATTTCAATACAACTTTTGTAGAAGGATTTATCTTTTGCCTCAAAATAGGCCTCAGTTTCAACGATAGCCTCTTCATTTGTGCGAAATTTCTTACCGGCGAGCATTTTTTTGAGGTCAGCGAACAGCCAGTAGTCGCTGGGAGCCAAATCTGGCGAATACGGTGGATGTGGAAGCAATTCGAAGTTCAATTCATGTAGTTTTGCCATTGTATTGATTGACTTGTGACACGGTGCGTTGTCTTGATGAAACAAAATTTTATCTTTGCCATATGCGGTCGTTTCTTTGCAATTTCGGGCTTCACACGCTCCAATAACGCTATATAATATTCACTGTTGATGGTATTTCCTTTCTCAAGATAGTCGATGAATATTACACCACATACATCCCAAAATACCGAGGCCATAACCTTTCCAGCCGATTGTTGTGGTTTCGGGCGCTTTGGACGAGGTTCACCAGTTGCTGTCCACTCAGATGACGATCGTTTTGATTCCGGAGTGAAGTGATGGATCCATGTTTCATCCATTGTCACATATCGACGCAAAAATTCCCGTTTGTTACGTTTAAACATGGCCAAACACTGCTCAGAATCATCAATACGTTGTTGTTTTTGGTCAACAGTGAGCAAACGCGGCACCCACTTTGAACAGAGCTTTCTCATAGTCAAATGCTCATGCAATATAAAGCCAATACGTTCTTTTGATATCTTTACGATGTCAGCTAACTCACGCAACTTCACTTTTCGATCATTCAAAACGATTTTGTGGATTTTTTTGATGTTTTCTGGTGTTACCGCTTCATTTGGACGTCCGCTGCGTTCTGCATCATTGGTGTCTCTACGACCACGTTTGAAGTCAGCAAACTAACGTTTTATTGTTGTTTCTGATGGAGCGGAGTCCCCATAACACTTTTCAAGCCATTGCTTCGCTTGAACGGTATTTTTTCCCATCAAGAGGCAGTGTAAAATTAAAACACGAAATTGTTTTTGATCCATTGTTTTGAAAATAACAAAAGTAGCGTGACTCTTACCACAATAACTCACAAACTGATGAATAGAGTATCATGAAATTTTAAAAGCTGTCTTTTGAAGGTTAGTACTAACTGAGAGAAAGGTGACTGCAATAAAGCTAGCGTCATCTATGTATTAGGCCCGAGACTTTTCAGCCCATGTGTTAAGAGAGACGGGGAATTGCCATGTACCGCATTAAAGCATGTTCCTTATGTGAGTATGTTCAGTTAAAATGATGTACCGATTACTAATTGTCAATGAAACTTCAACCTTTTTACAGGATACTGAAATGTACTACATTTTTTTTTATTTATTCTTTTTAATGCGCTTACCCGAATACTAAATAACGCCAAATCAGATCTGACGGGCTACTATAGGTTTTGAAATAGCATTTTACAGTAAAAATTAAAATACTATTTTCCCAATCGTATGAAGAGGGTTATAACGCAATAATTGACACATAAAATAAGATAGATTTAGGTACGTATAAAGTACACAAACAAAAAAATTAAGTCGAGTCAGTGGCTATTACATTTTAATATACCTGACGTTATATATATATATATATAGGAAAACGTCAGACAATCATGCATATTCATATATCAAACAATCCCCACCTCTTTGGAAAAACTTCACCTAACAAATTACCGCCATGCTTCTTCTATGAACTGGAACACCATGTTGAAGAAAATATTTCTCTGCGTAACTCAATGGGATATATCTTCAATTTCATCAAGTAACTGATTTCGTGAAAAAATATTTATCGAAATTTATACTCCCTCTAAAAAAATAAGCGCCAATAATGTTATTGTTAAGTATACGCTGAAACAGGAACACAAATGGCACCTGGTCTATGCTAAGAATTGTGAACATGTTTAATCAAACTATCGCTTTCGTACTCAACTATCTGCAAATAATGTTTACAAAATATATTTACTTATAGTACTTAGTAAATGATGACATATAATGGACTTTCTCATATACATTCAAGTGTAATTTCGTATAGCTCTCACTTGCTCCCACATGTTCTATACATGGAGTGAGTCTACGAGATACCAAATATTTCCCAGAATTAGATATCAATGTACAACAATATTTGTAAGCGATTCAAAGTTCCATATTAATATTATAATATGCATATGTTAAATACACAGAATAGTTTGCAAATATTTTATCCATGCATGGTAATAATAATAAAACGCGGATGCAAACCCTAACGCGCCACGGCTGGTTTTTATTTACCGACAAAAATCGGAAATGCTTTGTCGGTTTCCTCACGTTAAATAAAATCTCTGCAGGATTGGAACACCTTTGGATTCGACAATATTCCAGCAAGGTTGGATAATTATTATAATAACCGAGAGAAGTACGCATTTCGTAACCTGACGCTTCATCTCATAACAACAATAATTCTAAATTGTTGTCACAGAACCTATTTAATGATGTCATTTGAATTTTTCAAATATTTTAAAAATGCCTACCAAAAATTGACTTTTGCGAACCGCATACGTGTCATAGTGTTCATAATTTCAAGTGCTCGTCAGTACATTTACACCATAAAAACGCTTTAGAGGGTATATGATAAACGTGTTACTTTTTAGCGATAATGTTAAATCCCGGTGCCATTGGGAAAATATTGAAAGATTTGAGAGGCCATAGCAAAAAAATTGGTATAAACCACTTCGAAAAATTTAATGCATTCCTTGCCACTTAGGAATGGTTATTGTCTTGTGTGTAATTTGGTTCTTCCAGACTGAAAATAAAGAACAATAATTGAAATGGGGTCTTTCAAACAGAAACTCGTTATTGAAGAAATGTTGTACCTCGCGATATATCATTGTAGCCTTCCACTGTGAAAATTTTAAGATTATAGTCCGTGTTCAACAGTGAATTGTAACACTACTGATGAAAGCAATAAATCTTGTGTTTGAAATACATTTCTGTTGAATTTCGAAATAAACTGGAACAATGCGCATACGTATAGAAGCTTTCTATCAAAGCTGTAAATAAACTATAATAGATCCGTAACAACAAAAATGAAAAATGCTTATATAGGGTAATAACAGTGTCAATGAAATAAAAATGGGCATGTGTGTAGATGCCTTTATATTTTAAAAACAAATTATTATTTATTCAGCTATTTATGTTTTAACAAATGATTTGGTATCGATTGAAAATATTTTTTAACCCACACCGAGATAGCTGATTTACGCCACAGTTACTTACCCTTATTGCATTTTGATCTAAAAATCATTATTTTTCCTAATGCTTTCATGAAAACGGTCAAATAATAAAGCCTTTTATTGTTTCAAACAATATTTGGTAAATTCTGAAACGGATATGTGTTTTCAATGTTTGTGGTATTATTAAATTCTGAAATGCACGTGTATGATATCGATATTTGAATCAAATGGCTATTTTTTAGTAATAGAATACAAAATTGCGTGATTGCAACATCTACTATTACATGAAACACATTATATTGCTGAATATATTTTCTTGTGTCTTACTATAATCCGATACACTCAATGAATCATACTGAGCAACATTTATCCATAATGCGTGCAGAGCCTATATGCTGCTCTATCTTCATTTATCTACTGAAGATAAAGTACGTAAATAAATGTATACAAAATACATTTGATATAAGCTGTGCAAGTTACAAGTAAATTAAATACTAAGTTTTGTTTAATCATTTACAAAACAGTATAAAACTGTATTATTATTTGTATTATATATTTTTGTTTTATTTAAAACATAAGTTGTTTTAGATATGTTGTGATATATTTTCTTTACTTTATTAAAATATTAAACTCGTTGATGTACATTGCTTCATTTCTGAGCTTCATATCTCACACACATTGTAACATAAGGGTCTGTAAAGCAAGCACACGACGGTCTTTTCTCTTCATTTTTCCAGGTGCACCTTTGATTCCTACAAAACACCTTTCCCCTTACCTGCCATTCTAACAAAATTATAGTACTGGCTTTCTCTGCGTAGCAATATAGGAGTAAATATTCATGCATTTTACAAGGAATATTATAGATACCTATTGGTTAAAATTATTATTTTGAGTTTAATTAGAAAATTATACATTATAAAGCTATCTGGAAAATTTTATTTATTTAGCTTATCATTGGGAATTTTATGTATCAATGGAAATTCCAAGGTCATCAAGCTTATTTTGAAATATCGCTATAGATTATATTTTGTAAAGTTATTGTTTTATAAAGCTTTCTTTCGATCGTATTTCGTTATGTCTAATTCTATAATTGCTTGACTTATATAGGAGGTATTACTTAGGTTTTTATATTCTCTTGTAAACACAATCGTTCGAAAACATTGCATGTTTTCCGAAAATTTTAATGTTGTGTAAGTATTAAAAATTATTTTATTAATCTAGGGTTTCGTAGGAAACATATAATTTTCGAAAATTCTTCAAAGTTAATCACGTGTTTGAATTTCTCCAATATTTAGTTAACTTTTAATACTAAAGTGTGTCATTAGTCTTGGAATGAAGAAAATCCTTTTACGTATCTGAATATTTTTCTGTGGTGGAGTCATAATACACATCATTTTCTGCGTCCGAATCATTTTGTAAGTTAATAATTGTAGGCTTTGTTTCGTTATATGTCCATAAATTCGTTTTCTTGTTTGATAATGTGAACATTGGCATTTTTACAGTTTCCCAAAGTTAATCGTTTTATGACATTTTTAACGTTTAGTCTTTGTAAATCTGAGAGTTTGATTTGTTCGGCTTACATAATACAGTTGGACGCATACTAGCTCCATCGTCAATTGTAGATGCAGTAATGTAGTGATAAACCTGACACTATACAGAGTGATTTTTAAAGACTAACGCTAGTTTAAATTTTCCGCCGGGAATTTTTGTGCATTTCACATGTTGAGAGTAGCCATTGTCGTCCTGTACGACACTTTATTATTTGTTATTAATCTTTATCTTATTATTATTTGCTTCGTCTTTATTTAAAATCTGTTCTCTTCAGGTACGTTTCTACAAATTTATATTAAGTGATTCTTTTTATTATCAATATTTTACCATCCGTACAAAATCTATTTGAGACGCTACTGGCAAGGAACTCAAAAGCAAATCGTCAACCTAACAGAAAATTTACAAGGCGCGAAATTCAAGTTATCTCTAGTCATTTAAAATCAGTCTGTGTACTCTGCTGTTTTAGCTTCCAAATCCATATCCTTGACATAACTGTGTAAATAGGAACGGTTACCCGATCCATGCTTTCTCTGGTCTAGCATGAAGAACAATTAGCTATCTAAATATTAGAAATCTCGTCTAGGTAGCGTATTATATATCTTATTTAAGTAGCATACTTTTCGATATCTCCTAACTGCTGTTGAATGGTAATGTCACAGTTTCTGCAATTAGGAGCTTTCCATAATTATGCGATGTTTATCAATGGTATCTGATTTAAAACCAATGATTCGTATAGTTAGTTAAAACTTAACATGACAGTCAAATTTGCCTAAAATGTAACATACTAAACAACTACAGAAAAGACCGGGAAAAACTGTGCCAGTTGCTATTTAACACGTTTTACCAAACTCCTAGTGAAATGTAAACTCAAAAAATTAATTATTTACACTTATTAATTGAAAGTACAATTCCATTCCTAAGTTGAATGAAATATTTTTCAGTGGAAATCCTAAGCAACGGTCTCGTGCTTGGCAGGGGAATGGTTTACCATAGATATAAAAGCATCTTTTCTGTATATTCTGATCCACTGCGAGTAATGTGACATACTCGTTCAATCTTCTTTCTTTCACGTCGTTTTCAAAAAAATACGCAAACTTGTAAAAATGTGCTAAATTGAAATCAATATGCTTTTTTCGTTTATAAGTGCTAGTTTAACTTCCTTGTTACTATTAAACAAAACAATTTTAAGAAAAATATTTATTCGCCTACGACACATGCGTACACAAAAGAAAAAGTAATAATAAACATTTGAAGACATAAAGTAAGTTATACTCTGAAAATGTCACCTTGATTTAATAACTGCTCGCACAATTCGTGGCATTCTTTCTTCCAATTTCCTCAGTGTATCTTGAGGAATATTGTTCCACTACCTCTGCAATACCGTCTAGAGAGTATTGTTGATGTAATGTACTCAGGAAGCATTTTCTCATATTTTGAGCACCTGACAAATGTTCTGGGCTTTTGACTAAACACTTCATATTTGGACTCATCTGTCCATAGTACGTTTCTCCATTGTACTATTATCCAGTCTGTGTGAGTGTTAGCCCACTGGAAACATTTTTGTTTATTCCAATACGGCCGTGACTGTTTGCTGCTTTTAAGCGACGTCCCACTGCGCTAACAGATATCTTCCTGTTTGTAGCCCGATTCATTTCTGCCGTAATTTCAGGAGCCGTTAATTGTCTATTTCTCTTACTAAGCAATTTTATCCGTTCATCGGCGCCCCTGGATGTTGCTCAAGAACATCCTGGACGATTTTTACTAGCAAGTATACAGTTTGTCCGAAGCAGCGAACAGTTAAATTTATTTTGAATTCTTTTACATTAAGTCACCCGGAAATATCCCGTACAGAATATCCTTCTTGATATAGCATTAATATTGCTGATCGTGTTCCAACACTAAGCGGTTTTCCGCGAAGCATTTTTGCACAAGAACTAAATTATTTACTCGCACAAAGAAATAACAATATCGAACTCCACGTAACGGTACCTAATGATAAACAAAACTCACTGTTAATGTAATTTACATATACTTTATGGGGTAAGTACCACCTCTGCAGGAACTCAGTCAATTCTTAGAATTCGGGTTTCATTTGTGGCGTCATAAAATTTCTACCCGTATATTACTTAAAATATTTATACCTGGCATTGTTTGTATTGTACCTAATTATTTCTCGATTTTGGTAAGTAATGTTTCAGTTTCGTTATTTATCAACTTTACCGTTCTTTATTTAGTAAATTGTGTACATGCTTATAAAATTATTACATGAAGAAAAGCACTGCTTTTTTAAATATTTCTGTTATCAGCGATAGTATATATTCACAATACGATTTCTTACTATACATATGTATATACAAGTAACGCAGCATCATCCTAAACATAGCGGTGGCGACACTGGCATGACGGATAAAACATATTTAATTTCAATGGGGGTGCCAGACGCTGAGCGCTGGGTTAACGTCTCATGCAGAAGGGGACTACCACCTGGTCATGGACTCCGTTAGGTGTGAATAACACATACAGGCTGCGGGTTAAAGTTCCCATCAGTGTCTGTTTGTAATTTTTATTACATAGGAAATTTTCGGAAAGCGTTTACATTCTTTAACAATTTTACTTAGTAATAATCTTTCTCTAATTTAAACAATTGTAGCTTTAATAGCATGAGGTACTCGATAAGTATGATTCAATAACACGTGTTCGATGCTTGATTGTCGTGAAAAATGGTTTTAAGTAATTGAAATTTACATATTCTTTTAAGAGAAATGAATAGAAGTAAACGCAGAAACGCCGCATATGTATTAAATGTCTATTTTGACAATATCGTCATCGTACCTTTTTAAATATAGAATACCGATTTGTGAACTGTGATAAATAAATAATTACACACTTTCCCTTTTTTGCTACATAAATATCTCTTTCGAAGTTTATGAACTAATAAAACTGAATATATCTTTAAAAGTAATCGCTTTTATATAAAGCAAAGTGAACACACAAATGTTTTATTTCACTTTCTAAATGCACTTGCTGATTTGCTCTAGCTTTAAATAACTTGTTTACAGAATTAGCATTCGTTGACAACATATTCTGTCCACTTCAGGTTTGTTATTAAGTGTGCATTGTTATTTTTGACTTTCTTACATGACTGCTGCATTTTTATTAAATTTTAAAAGTATTTACAGCTTTATTTATAAAATACATACAGGGTCATTCACAATAATTTAATGTTAAGTGACATTAAAGATAAAAATATTTTCAATGTCGCTTCATCAAACCGGGAACTCATACTTTTTTATTTAAAATGAATTACCTATTTATTTTGAATTCTTTGCATAGACGTCTAAATACTATTGAGTTATATAGCATAGGACGAGAGTGTACCACCTTTGAGGAACTTTTTTTTTTCAGAAAAATAATTTCAGAAAATTCAGTGCAAAACTGCAATTCAATTGTTTGGTACTAGCTAAGACTGTGGAAACGGGTGCTGTTAGAAGTGCGTGCGGCTCGGTTACTATCAATATTAAAAATAATGAATGTAATTACTTACTATTTTAGTTCGATTGTGTTGTTGGTGTAGACTACATCAACAATACAATCAACTTTCACTCTGCATTTATACAGCCTTGGTAGTATGTTTAGTTAGTGACATAAGTAAATAAAGGGGATCATTGATCACAGACAATTATCAAAAATGCTGAAACGGCATATTCCGATAGCTCATACAAAGTTAATCAAAAATTTCGATTCATAACTTGTTACAATGTCAACATATTCTACTCGAAAAAATAGAATTGAACATCTTTATTTGCTTAGAAACACTTACTTCGGAGTCATTGAAGAAATCATTACATTAACGACTTCCTAATAAAAAACAATTTTATTAGTAAACTAGGACGTATTTTGTTTATATATTATTTTACAGGTTATGACTCTTTAATTTTATTGATATATTGTAGACTACATTAAAAAAATGAAGAAATCGTGTGCATCATCCGTATTAGAAACAAAACTTCTGGACAGAACTGTTAGCAACTTGGTTATTATTGAATGCAAAGTACTACATAGTTCATATAAAATTTCCAACTTTTGTGCAATCTACAACCATAATTTTACTATTCCTAACATTACTTTGAGCATTTTATCAATCAAGGCAAAAGTAAAATTTATGTGTACTACCAGTTATCTCCTAGCACAGCACTACACTTTATCGTTATTATTACAGAACTACAATCTCTAACTTCAACGAAATAAAGCCTATTTTATTAATCTACTTGATTTTTGTTGGAAAACGATTTGACCAGTTTTTAAAATAACCCGGGAAGGAATGAATTTGAGAATAGCAAATAAAATATGTTTTGTCACAATTTTTGAGTCAAATATGTAGAAATTGTCAAAACTAGGGACTGTTATTTAAAAATTCGATGTTTTTGTACTTATATGTGCCCGTGTATGAACTATTTTTTTCGGAGTACCTGTATACCATTTTTAATATATATATATTTACTGTCATAATTTTGTATCAACTGTAATAAAAATCCCAAAACCGAATAAACTTGACTGGTACCGAATAAAAGATATTGATGTTTAAATTGAACCTTGTATTTGTCAAAGTCTTCACAAAAAAATATTTCCAAAATTCTCCATAGATCAATAGCATGCTATATAATTGTCGACAGTATGGCGGATAACGCATTTTCTTGTCGTATTGATACGGAGGGCTGCCTTATGTTGGTTGTCTATACTCACTACTGCCCTGGAACCAATCATGGTCATACCACTGAGATTTACCAGTTTCTTGGGGATTCCGAGCACTGGCAGATCGCATAACATTTTATTTCTATTTGCACTGTCGAAAGCTTGCTTCAAATCTATATACACATTATACAGAGTGATATTATATTCGTACATCTTTTACTGTATTTTCCTAATGGCGAATACATCCGTTATCGAACGATTTGGGCGGAACCCACATTGGTAATCACCGAGTATTTCTTCTGCGTATTTTCTTAGCCTATTGTATATTATGGCTGATAAAATTTTGTAAGTAACGTTAAGCAACGTTATTGATCTATAATTGGAGCATTGCAGTTTGTCCCCGTTTTTATGTATTGGTTGTATGATTCCCATCTTGATTAAAACATGGATCCTTTCCTATGGATGTTTGCCTCCAGCTCAGGGGTTAGGTCATCTGGGCCTGGTATTTAATTATTTACACGACTTAATCATATGTGGGTTATTTATCTTCTTGTTCAGCAGTGGAAGTCGTCATCTGTACTTGATGGTCAATGTAGTCCATAGTGCTCGATAAAACTCCTTTAAAATACTTCTTCCATCTGCTGAAAATGTTCTTCCTCTCCGTCAATATTCTTCCTCTACTGTCTTTACATGCATTTGTTCTTGGCTTAAATTCTCGTACTTGTTCCTTGTTTTTTCCATAGAACTTTCTGCATTCACGACTGTTATGTTATATTATTTCTGGTACCTCCCTTTCAGCCAATTCCCGTTTCTTCTTTCGGCACACTCTACTGACTTCTATTCTTTTTCTGTTATATTTCTCCTGGTCCCTCTTTGTGATTCTTTGAATACATTTTCGTCTGGCATCTCGTTTTCCTTGGATATCTATCCTATATTCATCGTACCACTCATTTCTATGTGTGTTCTTCTCTCCTATTAACTTAGCTGCTGCCGTAATAAGTGTTTGCTTAATGTGTGACCATTCTTCTTCATCATGTTTGTTGTTCGAGGTTGTTTTCCTTTGTAGCCGCTATCGAACCTCTTCCTAATAGCTTTTATCATTGAGCTTTTCTGTGTTCCAAATGTCTACGTGTTCCTTTTTTGGTTTTTTCAACAAGTGCAATTTTTCGCTTTATATTCGCTCCGAACAGATTATTGTCAAAATTCGAGGTAGCTCCCGGTAGTGTTCTTACATTTTATATGTCTGTTGCCCATTTCTTTGATATTTATACGTGGTCTATTTGGTTTGTATCATTGGTTCCTGGTATTCTCCATGTGCTTTTATTTAACAACAAATTTATTTGTAGCGGCATGGTGCTGATGTCCGTTGTTATTTGTAATTGCAGAGGAGTTATGTCTTCCAAAAACATCTCTGAATACTGAATTCCTTAGCCGAAGGAGTCCCAGTTTTTTGGCGCCAGGAACCCGCTGACTCAACATGAGAATTAATCGCTTTGTGAAAAATCACGTTCCTTACGAGTATAAGAAAATCTTTTAACATTTTATCAATATTTCGTTTAGTTATGCGTTTATCTAACATGTTTTCTAATTTATACTACATAATTAATTTCCAAGCTTACGAAAACGACATATTTGAAAATATAGGCCTCCTTCCACTTACATTCTTCTAGCTGTTATTTGGATATTATCTGTTGGTCTTTTCTTTCGTTTGCGCAATATAAAAATTGTACTTCTGACATATTTGCAAGTCTAGCAAACACAATTTACACAAGACCTTTATCATAAGGTGATGAAGGGATGTCATAAAATATCGATTCTCTAATAATATTATGCAAAATTTGCTAGACTTCATTTTCATTTAAGAATTCTGTATTTAAATATAACGTACTTTCTAACCATAATATGCATTTACCATTTGTTGCAATAAATAATGCCAGTGATAATTTCGTTATGCCGTCTGATGCATAATTATTGACTGATAGTGGTAGTATTGCTTTGTATGATTCACTTTACATTACTAAAATTTTTACGCGAAATTAGTTCTGTTGCTACACGTTTTACCAGAATTTTCATTTGTTTGTTTGTTCATTGACAAAAGAGGTGATATGAGCAATCATTAAATACTAGTAATCTGTGATCCAAGTCCAAAAGTATTAGCATGGCACATTCGAACAAAGACTCAATTCTTTAACAAAAGAATTTTTTGCCGAGCCGTTTAAAGGAAGGATTCACTCCGAATGTGATTACCCAATGTGTCGAATACATAGATAGACGTAAATCAAAATTTCGCTGAGTTCGCACTGGTAAGGTGATATGGTAGAATATACGTGTCCAGCATATGTACACTGTTATAAAAGAATCATTTTATTTTCCATAAATAGATGTTCTTTACAGTAGAATAATGTAAGTAATATCTCATTGTATACGTTTGGCAATTTACGCATACGGCAATTACAAGCAAACTATCAAACTATATAACAATGAATATACGTATATACACTTGTAGTTTTCAGTCTGGTTTTATTTTCCTAAAGTTATATTACACTAAACATATTGTTAATAGAAGAGAAGATGTTTAGGATTGTATAAAGGTAAAGTAACTTGAAATCTTTACCAGTAACAATCGTTTTGTTTTGGAATAAAGACCGTGCGGACAATAATAATTGCAAATCGAAGAACACGTTTCTCCGTTTGGATGTACTTTCAAAAAGAAGAAAACGTAATTTGTTATGTAACCATATTACCAAATGTTTTAACATTACCCCCAACATGAACAAGCATCTTAAACATAAATATACCGACCAAAATCATTGTGAATCTGAATCGTCAGTTTTCTCAATATCTGGAACCAACACAAGAATTACAGGATTATTGGAGAGGCAGAGAAAAACCAGTGTCGTGAAAATAATTGCAATAGATTATGAGACATTCTTCATAGTAGAAAGTGAAACCGGCCAAATTTTGTTGTGAAGAAATTTTTGGCAAACAACGGTGATTTAGTAGACGTAATGAAACAGTGTCGCAACAGAGTATTGGGATCTGATAAGTTGCGAAAGGATACAAACGCAAGAAAACCTATCATTACTTAATATAAAACAAGGTGTGAAATTCCACTATTAAAGTACTAAGTGAACTTCAAAATCTCTGGATAAAATGCAGTGGATGTTTTGAAGGAGTATTTCAAATCTTAAATCCACTCAATAAAGTTATTGAACAGTTATCCGGTGAAAGTTATTCAACCATTTCGGTAACAATACTATAAATTAAAAGTGTAGTGCGCACAATTAACTATCACTCAATTACAGTAGAAATGAGACTGTAATCATTAGAAAAGAAAAAAATTCTTGCTACTACAACATTCTTGCATTTAAGGTTGAAAAATGACCCATTTAACAATTTCGTCGAATTTGAAAAGAAGAGCTCGACAAAAATACCAAATCAATGACTTCTAAAACAGTACAAATACCTACAGTTAAAATTAGCTTTTGGATAATGTGGAACTATTCTGATAAAAGAGTATCTTAAGATATCTACAAATCGAAACACCATAACTACAGATATTCCAAGATTATCTAGGTGTAAAAACTCTATTGATTTCAAGCGAATTTATAGTTATATTTTTATTTTATTTTGCTAAATAAAATTTATTGTATTATAAAGGCGATATAGAAAACTGTATTCATTGTTTAAGAACTACATACCTCTTGTAATATGGTATATGTTCTAGCAGTAGTAACCAGAATATTAGCAATAATATATACACAGCATTAAGCAATTGGTTATGTACCTATATACTGTTTACATAATATGCCTTTTTAAGTGCATTCTTTCTTCTATTTTAGTACTTTTTTTGTAATTTACCGCAGTTATATTTACCTGATACCTCACTCACAGCGTTCTTTTTCTTCTAGTACCTGCAACTCTTCACTTATTGAGGAACTTTTCTTTTTGATATTTTTAAACGAAATTAAGAAGAAACTAACGTTTACGAATCATTGCAGTCAATGTTCGAGCGAAATTGAGTTATTTAGGGGGATATACATGTTTTTTACTCGCAGTTGTCAGTTATAGACAGATTTTGTTTTATTTTTTGTTATAAATACAGTTTCTATGTTAAACGGGTTCCAGTACACTTAGGTGCCCTTTACATGAAATTCCCTTGACCATTAATCGCAATTACAACATATGGACAGGTTTCAGTGAAGATTTCAATATAATTTAGTTTTAGTTGCTTTTAATCCGTTCTAATTCAAAACTTCTTCCTGATTAGTGTCTTAGAACGATACAAGAAATAAATTCCTCTAAATTTTTTGCTTTATTGTTGTTTGTTTTTTTTTCATACATACCAAGTAATTTAATTATATTTACTTCGGACTTGCTTCCCATTTAGATTTTTGCATTTTACTTTTGCAGCATTTTAATGACAATAAAAAGAAGTATTTGCTATTGTATGATTTTGTGTAGCAATGTTTCTTTACTACATCTTCTGAAATAAAATGCAAATTACATGAAATTCCTTATATAATTGTTCAGCATTTCAATGACAACAAAAAGCAGTATTTGGCTATTGTATGATTTTGTGTAGCAATGTTTCTTTTGCTGATCTGCTGAAATAAAATGCAAATGATCTTATTGCTAATACTTAATAATAATGTCTGGAGTCGAAGTGAAAGTAAAATCTGTGTATACATACTTTATGTAAATTTGCACGAACAACTTTACTAATATCATACCTTTCTCTTTCAGTTGGGTATTATATACAGGGATATCAAATTAGAAAATATATTAGTTGATGAAAACGGACATGTCGTCCTGACTGACTTTGGATTAAGTAAGGAACTGCCGCGATCGGGTGATTCAGAAAGGGCGTACTCCTTCTGTGGTACGATAGAATATATGGCACCGGAGGTGGTTAAAGGTGGAACGCAGGGACACGATATTGTAAGTATATTCACTTTTTGTGTTAATAATAGTGATATAAACTAAGACTTATCTTACTATACAAGAACAGAATACACAATGACCCATCTCAGTTGTAGTGTAACGGTAGCATAAAATTCCTATCTCTTGCCATTCTGTTACTTTGATATGCTGTCAATCGGTTACTGCTTTTTTTACTTTCATTATATTCCTGTTTCCTTTAATTTTCCGAATTTTTTTTTTATAAATATACTACGAAAGTTAATACTTAGCTATACTTAACCTTCAGGAGATCTGTTAAAGCCATGTGCACATATTAATGGGCGTTAGCTCTACCATCAACTAGTCACTGTTGTCAGTCTGTGTGTTCCTACCATTTTTTTAATTAGTAATTTTTATTTAGTTGAATACACACACTTCTTCGACTAGACGAGATAGTGACTCATAAAATTCTATATACATCACATGGGCGTAGTTAGATTTGAAACAATAATTACATACAAACCAACGCTGGTTATTGCTTAAATTTATCAATATATGCTCGAAAATAACCAAGGGAATAGCGGGATTGCCGTTGCATCACTTGACTTGGCCGTATGTAATATTTCAATGTATGTAAATTATAGAATATAAAATTGTGTCCTGCATGGTTGTTGTTTATGAACAATTATATAGATTTTTTAGAGAAATTTACTTCACAATTACAAGAGGACTAATTTTACGTACGCCTTTTTTATATTTGAAAAAACTTAAAATTGCTAATGTAAAAAATGCGAACTACTATTTTATGGTACTCGCTTAACTATTGCGCTATAACATAATGTAACAGTAAAGATAACCTTGATTATCTTTATTAGAATTTGCTAATGCTAGAACTGGAATCAATTACAAAACAATATTGAGATGTGATTTACATTTGTGTGTTTACTTGCTAATTGTTTTTCCATGCAGTATTGTAGGTCTTACTTTGACAATAAAAATCCATTCTCATCTATAAAATTAATATACCAATAGCTAAAGCCAACACCATTTCTTTTTCAAATAATTAACATATTCGTTGCAATTGTTCACTAATTTTCAGAAAATGATGTGAAAAGTGGTAATTCATGATTGAAAAAAAATGATAATAAACAATCAAGTTTATATTTTAACTTATCCTCATGGTAAATTATTTATGTGTGCGAAAAAAACAAATCACAACAACATTGTTTAATCGATACATTTCAACAAGTATCCAATTCTAAATCAATGTACATATTAATAAATAAAATGTTTTGTAAATAGACACGTTTTAAAGTATCCTATGTTTTCATATATCAAATTCGAAATTAGAAACGTTTAATTGTTACACGTGTCTTGTTTCAAGGAGCCTGCGCTTTGTCTGTGTTGCAAGCAATGATTTAATGAAAAGCAAACTTATGTAATGCGCTATCTATCTGTAAGTCTAAACGTACTAGCATGTAATAAAATCTAATACTTGTCTCATCTCACTCTAATAAAATGTGATAATAGATATGGCGATTTACTAGCAATATTCGAGAAACCAAAGTATTAGTTTACATAGTAATTGAAAACCAAATTGGAACGGTAGATAATTAAAGTGATTGCTTTATAACTTTATAAGCTTTCTGTATTCAAATTGATACTTATAATTAGATTATAAGAATAAATATTACGGTACATTGTTAGCCAACTAAATAAACGCTGGTGAGACCATGAAAATTAGTTGCACTTAGTAACTAACTAAATAGTTTGGAATATATTATACATATACATATAAACTTCAAAAAAGACCTGTGACATTGTAAGATATAGAATTTCTTCAGTAAAACGCGAAGGAATATGTAAATTAAATATTCTTTATTCAAAATATATTGTTTTCAATAGAAATTTTAGAATGTAAAAATAGATATTTAAAGCAATATCTATAGTCCGTTCATACCTTAAAATTCACTATGGCTCTTATGGGGAATGCGAACGCGGTTGCTACATCGTCAAAATTATATTCTTAGATGTTTTAAACTCTGCAGTTGGTTATATGAAGAAATGACAACTAGAACATAACCAATATTTCACATATATGTTTATTACTGTGTTGTGCTACGTGATAGTATTTAATTTATATATTACAAGTTATTTCTATATTTTCCAAATTATACGAAACGGCTTTTATTAAAATATAATTTATGAATGTGACATTTCTTTTTTTAAAATTGATTCTGAGCAATCAATAAGAATGTTAGACATAAATCTGTTGGTAGTAACGACAGACAACGTTTTTCGAGTTAAAGCAGATCAACTGACATCAATAAGTAAAACTTATATACCAATTCATTTATTGGAAATGCAACTGTCAAAAAAGTCACAAAACCGGGCAACTCTGCCCAGGCTGAAAAGAGATGTACCTACATAAACTCTCTGTCAATAAAAAGAGAGGATAACATTCCATAAGAATCATACTGAATTTTAATGTGCGATCGACTCCCAAAAACCTTTATCAATTTGTCTTGTTCACTGCGCGAACACAATTGTTGAGTGGGGGGTAATGGATAAGCCAATCGCCCCGTGCTTGGAAATTTAGTCACTATGGAGCGTTTCACGGGAGCGGAGCATGCGAGATATGTGCATAAGTTTTACGAAAACATCTATGGTGCATTTTTACCTTAATGACCATGTAAACAGGCAGAACTGCCATCATTGGAGTTCATCAAATCCAAAACAGAAGCATGAGAGCCCACTTTACTCGTCAGAAGTAACTGTTTAGGCTGTAATATCAGCGCAAAGAATTATCAACCTGGACTTTTTTGAAGATGGCAAAAGTCGTACAGTAACCGTGATTTCCGAGCGATATGTGGAGACCATTAAGAATTTTCTTACGCCAGTCTTGCAAAATTTTAATGGTTTTAACCGGAATACTTGGTTCGAATAAGATGGAGCGACATCTCACACGTGTCATTACCAGTTGCTCGCGAAATTTTCCCTGGAAAGTTGATATCCATTAAATTGGCCGGCACGTAGTCCTGACTTGATACTAATGGATTTTTTCTTATGGGGCTGCCTTAAATAAAAGGTGTACGTAACACTCCTCATTCTCTGAATGAATTAAAAGACAATATTCGAAGAGAAATTATGGCTATCACGGAAAACATGTACCGAGTAGTTCTCGATGATTTTGCGTCATGTTTAGAAGAGTACCAGCAAAATAACGGAACATATTTAGAAGACACAATTTTTAAGAAATAAATTTAAAAAAAAATAGTAAAAAACATTTTTTTCATTAAAACTGGCCGTTATTTTATCATATATTTTTTTTATTTTAGAAAGAACTTTTGGGACACCTTGTATGAGAGATTGTTTCTCTATTCCTGGACTAGGTTTACAAGTAAAGGCTATTTGTTTTCCATTATATTGATTCTTCTTATCTACTTTTGCCATAAAATAATCTTCAGGTATTATAAGTTCTTTATCGTCACTTGACTTAGTCCCTGTAAGTGTTTTAAGATTTTAAAATAAGAAACAATCACGTGGTATCAAATCTGGATTCTATGGTTTGAAACTATACATTAAGCGTGTATGATAGCCTCTTGCTACTGTATTAACTTTTTTCTTATAGTTAATTAGCAAGGTTTCTTGACTATACCAGAAATAATTGCTATTGTTTTCTGGGAATAGAATGAACTTAAACTTTGGATTGAACCCTTAACATGTCACTGCAGCGACTCAAAACCAGAGCCACGTTTCATTTTCAGTAGATTAGTTAATACCGAAATCTAGTTCATCTTCACAAAGTGCCAAAAAATTGTTCACACATACTCTATATGAACATATTTAAAACAGCGAAACCGTGCGAAATTTCCCTGCCCTTTTTATTAATCCAATGGTTCCATTTATGCTATAGATTCTAAAGCCCCTAGATGATCAAGCTTACCAGATATGTATTTCATTATTCATTTTAATAAATCAGCAATGGATTGTGCAATTCAAAATATAAATTCCAAACAGTTCGCATTTCAGGTATGACATTAAATAAGTTCAAAACCACTTTATAGCACCTTTACAGCAAAAGTCTATTTCGTTAGATCGTATTACATACATTTTACAGCATGCTCTAACAAATGAATATTTTTTTGCGCATCAAGTGCATTTACAAGTTACAATATCAAAAAATACAAACGTTAGCTAAAACCGTCACAATTTGGAAATCATTTACATCTAAAGTAAATTTTAAAACAGTTCTAATTTAGCGCGTTTTCCATCTAGCAGTTTCTATAATAGTATTTTGCGAAATAACAGTCACGAGCAAAGGTGAATAACATGTGTTATTTTTATCAAAAGAAAATTTTTGCAATCGTCACAGTCGAGACCTTTTCTTAATAATTTTGCGAAACCACTAAAAATACCTGAAGCTATTAAACAAAAACATGTTTATCCTGTACAACTTTTTGCTACATTTCAATAATTTAAGATTATGTATTTACATTGCTTGTTTACTTAACAAAATTATCTATAATAAACTAACTAGCAAACTAACAAAAAAAAAGAAGAAATATGAGAATCACAAATACATATACAAGTAACATTAGAAGACGACGTTATAAATCTAAGGATACAAAATAAGAGCATACACTCTTTGACAAACGTCTCTCTTAAATCGATAATGAACTGTAATTACCTTTATGTCTCAGTTAATAATAGACGATAAAAACAAATACTTACGCGCACGTATTTTGAACAGGTTGAACGCTACAAACAAATTAGCTTCTTTATCTTTTCCCCTTGTAACTATTTTTAGGATAATTTTTTTTTTTTTTTTAAATACAATATCATAACTAAAAGTAAGTTATATAAATTTACCTTAATTAAAATTAATATTTAGTACATTGTCAATATATAAAAATATTGAATTATAAAACTTCTTCCAAATTTTGAAAATGTTAGTAACACATCCGATTAATTTTTAATTTAGCATTTGTTCAATCACTATCGAGAAGATTTTCAGAACGATTAATAGCGTGTCGTAATACTGTTTCCAGTATGAGCGAATCCCTACTCCACAATGAAAAAAAGCTTGCCATGTTTTAAGAAAACTCGTGCATTTCCAAGTATAGCCTTACTTTAGTTGCACTTAGCACTTGAGGTAAATGTGTAAAACGAACGCACCATAAATATCAGTAAAATTGATTATATACGACCTGAAATGTTTCCGGCGCACAACGGTTGAAGTGGATTCATTGGTCGGCAAAGACAACCTGTTTTATGGCACCTGTCAACACTTCTGGATGGCTGGGAAAACGGCCACGGAAATTCCAAATGTTTTGTTAGAGGTTTTGTTAAAGAGAGATGGCGGATGTACATTATTTTCGACCATCAGCTTCTGGGTGAGCGAGTTCAAACGTGGCCGCACAACCACAAGAGACAAACCACGCAGTGGGCGCCCAAAAACCGCTACCAACGATGAAATGGTGAAGCTGAAAGAGATTGCGAAAACAATAGGCATCTCAGAAAAACGCGTTGGCCATATCCTACACGAAATTTTGGGTATGAAAAAGCTTTCGGCGCGATAGGTACCACGTTTGCTCACACCGGAGCAAAAACAAAATCGCGTCCATTCAGAATCCAATGAAATCTAAGGAATTTTTTCATGCGTTTCACCACTACATATCAGAAACCAACAGTCGAAGCAGTGGACTTTTCCGGGCGAATCGGCTCCGAATGAAGCAAAGACCGTTTCATCGGCTGGAAAGGTCATGGCGACCAGTTTTTGGGATTGCCCAGGTTGATCCTCATTTACTCGTTGCAGAAGGGAAGTACGATCATGGACCAATACTACAGCGATTTATTGACCTGATTCGATGCAGTATTGAAGGAGAAACGGCCTTCACCACGACAATGCACCGCATCATTCATCCCGCATCGTCGTGTCCAAATTCAATGAGTTGCGCTAGTCCCCAGCGACTTTTTCCTATTCCCAAACCTAGAAGAAAAACATTGGGAGGAAAGAGATTTGCCTCAAATGAGGAGGTCATTGCTGCTACAGATGGTTATTTTGCAGACCCCGAAACATCCTAATTTTCCGAAAGCTTGAACAGACTGGAGCACCGTTTGAAAAAGTATTGATCTTCGACGAGACTACATCGAAAAATAAAAATAAAAAAACACAATACCGTGTTTTTCTTGTCGATTCCGAAAATATTTCAGGTCGCCCTCGTAGCAGCATTTTGGAAATACCTCTAAAACGTAGGTTGTGTAGATAAATGTCTACATAAAGCCGTTAATTACTGTTCACTTTGTATTAGGATATGAAGCTACAGAGATTGATATTTCTTGTACTATAGAAATAAGTACTTTACTTGCGGTAACTTACAGAAAGCACTTTCATACGCATACAATGTCAGAAAAATTTGTTAGAAATTATCTACTTCATATGTATTTTATATTTCCTAATGCACAATCTTCAATAGGATGCAAGTAGTACAAAGCGCAAAGCATAATTGCCTTCCATGATATTCTAAGGCCGCTTGCGAATGAGGCAGCCTTCTTTTTATGTGTTTAACCTAAAAACCTACATTGATAGAATTGTATGACATTGTGAGACCCGGGCACAAACGCAAAGTGGTACCATTGTTGATTATATAAATTTGCTTACAGTTTATGTGGAATCCCTGCATCGTACGATTTTATAACGGCGCGTAATATGATGAAATGAAGTGCAATAAAGTAAAATGCATTCGCTTTTTATATTATTCGCACTGCATTTCCACGTTTTAGAACGTAATCTTTGGTAGAATAGATGAATTTTCACCAGTATAATTCAAGAGGCCGCTTAGACATCTTACTACTAATATTATTCACTATTGTTAGTTAATACAGAGTACAATATATGCTCTATTATTAACTTGGGGATTGATCATTAAAACTAAAGTATGAACGTGTTTGTGATGGATTGAAGAAAAAGAGATTTTACACATTCTATTATTCGCATAACAATTAGGTAGGTCATGGGCACAGTGGCTCCCTTTCATAACGTTATTGTATTAGAATTTACTGTTTAAATTATTTATCGTGATTTGTTATTACTAATAGTTTTAGTATTTTAATATTTATTTCCTTCTTTGCGTTTTGCTTGTAAGTTTTTGTTTGATATTGTGTAATTTCTGTTTATGGAAATTTATGTCTAGCTGGTTTGTAGCGCCATATATTTTTAATTCTGGGTGAAAAACATATTGTGCAAAATTCACGTCACATTAAAACAATAACTGCAACGAAATAAAGATACTATTTGGATATTTATATACCCAAATAGCTGTTACGCCAATTTGTAATGTTTAGTAGATATTAATGATGCTAAATTAACCTCGTTATCGTTTCACGAGTAGGTTATGGCCACAATGTTATGTTATGAATAGAATAAAATAACGACACGACATTCTCGCGCGGTGGACATATGATCTGCCCTAAGGAGTCATTACGTGGACGTGCCGGCCTATTTTGCTACATTTCTGCCGATTCATCACATCTTCATAAAACATGTCATAAGGCTTTATAGGCCGGCGCAAAAGCTTAAGTACAAAAAAAAATTGTTTTGTCTAACCAAAAACACCAACATTTCCCACATGAATTTTAATTTTTGCACCTAACGTTATCAAAGTTATAACCAACCATTTTTGTTGTTGTTTTGACTTTTATCGTAGCTAGTTCTAATATTTATATTTTTAAACTTTGGTTTTGTTTTCTAAATTATTTATTTACGTTGCTTATTTGTTATGTACTCAATCGATCTAATTTTAGTTGATACTTGAAATGCTTTTTTACAACCAATATAAAGTAACATGCAAAAATTACAATAACGCGTTGAAACAGCATCTAGCATCGATCGATAATAGGATAAACGGTATGCAAGCATTCTGAGTGACATGAGACAGAGCGGGTAAATATATCATCGAGACTGTTTTTATATTGATCATTCACACAACGTCTTGAGCATGCCACCCTTATTTCAATTCGAAAGTGCACAGGCGTAACATATCAATTATTATAAAATTTCTGTGAATTTTACATCAACATTGTAGATGAAATTGTGAAGCACTCTGTATACGACTATATCCTCTATATTTTTATTTTACTTTTAGTTATACTTAATACGTTTGCAAGATGTTAATTTCTGTTTACATTTAACTGTACTACATATTACAACTATTGCAAGGAGTGTGTGGTTGCATAATTCACAGTTAGAGTTTACTACGATACCTTTGAATTGTACTGTATATAATTACTACATGACTAAATAACAGCACCTATATAAATAATAATAATAAAGATTATTGCTCAACATTTGATATAAACATATTTAGAATGGTATGGATGCATAAGTGTGTCTATACGAACAAAGTAAAAAACAATTTGGCGTACCATTTTACTTCGTTACAGTAACTCTAGTATTATATCTTACAGCGGTCGAGTGCAAAAATTTGTTTTCGTTGTGTAAAATATGTTTGAATTCTAATAGTAGGTGTAAAACTCTGTATTTGTTAGTAAGGTATTATCGAATTTAATAGCATTTTTTTTGTAATATGGATTTAAGTGCATATTTTAACCCTTGTGAGTAGCCAAGCATGTTATTTTATAAATTGTCAATTTTCCTTATAAAGAAAAAAATAAAAAACAAACTTACACACTTGCCGGAGTACCTTAAAATATTCTCTCGGGGGAGAAAATGGTCTCCACATGTGGACTACGCAAAAAAAGGAAAAAGTCTCACGAAATTTCATTTCATGCTAAAGTATTACATCAACTATAAACCCAAACGAAATAAGACCGTATATCATATTTTGTTAGTATTAAGTACCATGTCCTTTTGAGATTGTAGTATTTTTGGGTATAGCAACTTTAAGCATCACTTGTGTTCGAATAGTATTGACAAAATTTAAATTTCCAAACGCCACACGGGAAGAGGGCCGGTACCTGGATACCAACTAAAAATTATTATAAAGGCAAAAATAATCAGTAAAAAGGCTCATTGAGAGCATAAATTACATTAAATCTGTAAAAGCATTCCTTCCGAATATTTCTGCTATATCTTCTTGATAGTCATCAACTATATCAAAAATTATAAACTGTTAAATAAACCAGAAAATATTGGAGGATTTTCGATTGAAAAGAAAACGCCAAGCAACTTGCAAAAATTCCAACCCAATGGTATTTTAAACTTAGCCCTTTGAAAAGATTTATATCCACCAAAAGTTGAAACTCAGTCCAAATAAGAGGCGAGACAAATTATAACTCCAACCTGTGCGAGAGCAAGTTTATTTTGAAAAACCTGATCAGTTCAAGCCAATTGATTTTCTTGAGATTGACAATAATATTGGCATGCGAATCTAATATATTACTATTTGTATTTTTTGTATTACTCACTGTTGTGGAATAACAAAATGTTTATCAACTAAGAAAAGGTGTTTATCAGATAATGTTCCTACAAACATGTCAGTTCTAAAACTGTATATGTTATATGTAACTGAAGTTATTGCTATTTTCCTCGATAAATAGATACAATGCTCTACCTTTTAGTTTAAAGAGAGCAATTTCAGTTATTAATGAAAAGAAACTTAGAATTCTATTTATTATTATATATCTAAACAGATGTATCTGAAAATGCGGTGGATGCGTATTCTTTTCCATGTAGCGATCTTACATATAACAACATAAATATACGTAAAGAAGAAAGAATACATAAACTAAAATTGAAACAATCTACAATAATTAAATTAATAAAGAAATAATTACAAACTTTATTCTTATGCGTAATGGCAGCCCTTTTGGAACTAGGTAGTAATAAATAGAGCTTAAATAATTGCGCCTCACATACTTATTATGAAATTTATATTGAAGGAAGATGAATAATATTGTACGTCTCAAGTTAATTACACCATAATCCAAGGTAATATAAAAATAAAGTATTAACGGTAACTTCTATGTTGCAAATTATTATGAAACTGCTTCCAAATACCACCACTATTTCTAGAAATAGATCAAAAATCGTGGCTGAGGCATTAATATACTAAAATGCTTCTCTTGTCGAATGTTTTGTGTATTGTAATTTTGATGACGTGGTCATTTTCTTAACTTTTAATGGTTAGAAATCAATTATACAATTATAGTGTGATCAAATTTATATTTTTGCATATATTTTGAATGAAACTGCTTTTAAGATAAACATTTTCCTGAAAAGAGTGGCAATTAAATGTAGAAATTATATTCGGTTTTAAATGTTTTCTGGTACATTTATTCTGGACATTGGCTTGTGTAATAAATTACCCGTTATTGCTTTTATTAATATTTTCGTTTTTATTTACGCTTGATAACAGTTACTGCAACTGGTACTGTGAGTGAAATGTACATACGTCCATGTATACATGTTAAACAAATCCTTTATCTTTGTATCAATTATTGCTGAAATTTATTTATCCTATCACCTCACATTTAACCTTGTTTTACTCCAGAAGTAAGAAGGAACACTTTAATATCAGAGAGTGCGTATGAACATATTTTACCTGGGCATTTTTCGAATAATTCTTATAGTTACATAATATATGTATGTATGTACATAATATATGTATGTATGTACATATAAAAAGGCCACTTATCTGCTTTAATTTTTATAAAAATTGAATGTACTGTTTTAAGTTACCTATGTTAAAGTTATTTCACCACCTATTTAAATTTTTACTTTAGTTCGTCAACGTAGATTCATCTTTGTCTTGACCAACAGAAACACAATTTCAAACTAGTTTCCAAATATTTCGATAAAAAGGAAATGTGCGTAACAATTGAAGTGAAATACACTGTGGTATATTTAAAAAAACAGTCAATTATTGATGTATATATTACTTTAAATGCATAATTTTAATATGGTTTATTATTTGTATTTGTCATTAACTCTAAATTAGCTCGATGTTTTGTAATGTTTCTAATTTAAAGGGTTTTTTATTCTGTTTCATCAAAACGTATCGCCGAATGTTAGTTTGCAACTTTCTTTTATTCTTTCCGGTCAAATAGCTTCATTTGGAATCGTTTTTCGAGAAATGAAATTCGTGAAAATAGTCACTTTATTATCATTAAATAAGTTGAAATTTTAAAAGACTGATAATAAGTTCGAGTAATATGATAGACCACTTTATTGAAATATTATAACATTACATATTTTACACATGTTATTGAAAAATTAAGTAAATGAAATAAATTTAAAATTAAGAATTTCCCAATTTCGTTAAATATGAGAGTGCTGCTACTTAACTTAATCATCTGCATTTAATTAAATAATGCAATAAACAAATAGAATAAGCTAGTTTGATAAGTATTTTTACTTAAACTGACCTAAAAAATTATAGTTTCGTATATACTTTATTCCTAGTCGAAACGCTGGCAAACACCAACAATCGATATATCCGTGAAATATTTTGGTTTAACGCCAAGAGAAGTAAAGTAGATTTGTTTTAAACAGAATGTATTTAGTTTTCGAATAGCATACAAGTTCTACATTACTTTTAAAATAAATATAAAGATAGTATTTATATAAATTTACTGAAGTACCGTTGTTGGCTGCTCAAGGAAATGAAATGAATACAGCTTAATATAACCGTTACTAGAAAAGAAAAGTACATATGCGGATATACAAATTTAATATTAAAAGCGCAAAGTCGGATCAGGTAACTGTAATCTGATGTACAGTTAAGCTATAACTGCATACACTTGCTCTGCATTACTGTTAAACAAAGTAGGTCAGTTGACACTTTGCAATGAGCTTCTAACTAGGACAAAGAGAGCAACAGACGTTAATCACCTGTAGCAAGTGTAACAAAGATAGAAAAAATGTTAATAGTGAAAGTAGGCTGTAATTTACTTTTAAGTTGTGCAAAAGTCGCATAAGAATTTCCTAGATTTATAACTTGTTATCAAATTCGCGACCGCTTTAATAAGTATAGCAGTAATACATTGCAACATTGTTTTGCAAGTTGTTATAACTATTTGTGGATTTACACATCTTTTTTTTGTTAGAAATTATGGAATATTGCTATCCTACAGCTGTGTTTATTCGATGTTGTTGAAATTAGCAAAAAAAAACTAATTAAACGAAACAAGTGTTTGCATATCAGAACTATTGTGCATTAGGCAAAAATTGGGATTTTGCCAAATGAAGACAAATTTATAGCCGTAATTCTTCTACAGATCCGTTAATTCAGTTCAAACTGTTACTACGCAAATATTGCATTAGACACTGAACGATGATTCTCTTTATATAATAGTATTTTTATATAGTTTTCCGAAAAGAATGTAGAAACTTATACAATATTGGAGATGTTTAGTCTAGCTAATTCCAATTGTTAATACTTGTCTTGTAAGTGTTTAACAACAATTACAATATACGAGGGTGACCTGAAATGTTTCCGGAATCGACAAAAAACACGGTGTTGGCATGGTTCTTTATTTTTATTTTGGATGTAGTCTCCTCGAAGATAAATACACTTTTTCAAATGGTGCTCCAGTCTCTTCGAGCCATCGGAAAAGTAGGATGTTCCGAGGTCTGCAAAATAGCCATCTGTAGCGGCGGTAACCTCCTCAGTTGAGGCAAATCTCTTTCCTCCAAGTGATTTTTTCAGATTTGGGAATAGGAAAAAGTCGCTGGAGGCTAAGTGAATATGGAGGATGAGAGACTAATTCGTAGCGCAACTCATTCAGTTTGGACACGACGATGCGGGATGAATGGACCGGTGCATTGTCGTGGTGGAAAAGCACTTTTTTCCGCTGCAGACAAGGCCGTTTCTACTTTAACACTGCATCAAATCGGCTCAATAAATCACTGTAATATTGGTCCGTGATCGTCCTTCCCTTCTGCAGATAATCGATGAGGATCAGACCTTGGGAATTCCACGAAATGGTGGCTATGATCTTTCCGGCCGATGGACCGGTCTTTGTTTTCTTCGGAGCTAATTCGACAGGAAAAGTCCACTTCGACTGCTCCTTGGTCTCTGGTATGTAGTGGTGAATCCAAGTCTCATCCACGGTTCGGCTAACACGACATCACGAATTTTGTCGACCATTTCATCGTTGGTAGCGGTTTTAAAACGTCCACTGTTTCAACTGTTGCTTGGTCTCCGGTATGTAGTGGTGAATCCAAGTCTCATCCACGGTTCGGCTAACACGACATCATGAATCTCGTCGACCATTTCATCGTTGGTATTGGTTTTTGGGCGTCCACTGCGTGGTCCGTCACTTGTACTTGTGCGGCCACGATTGAACTCGCTCACCCAGAAACTGATGGTCGAAAATGATGGAGTACATCTACCATGAACCTCTAGCAAAATATTTCGAATTTCCTTGGCCGTTTTCCCAGCCATCCAGAAGTGTTTTATCACTACCCGAAATTCGATTTTATCCATTTTTATGAAACCACCTGAGTTGTTACACAAAACACACTCTTAAACAACTATTGACAGTCGTCTGAAATTTTGACAATTACCATAAAAAAAGGTTGCCCTTTTCGGACAAATGAATCCACTTCAACCTTCGTGCGCCATCTCTTGCCGATTCCGGAAACATTTCAGGTCGCCCTCGTAAAATATATTGCTTATTACTCATTACTATTCATTGCGGTACTTATTATACACCTATCGTGTGTGTTACAGTTTGTGCGCTTTACTTATTATTGTCACAATTCTTTACGTTCATTATAAGTGTAAACTTTTACATCAAAAAATTATACTTATTCTTAAGTCAATATAGAAGTTTTCATTGATAGTTTTATGCAAAATGTTCCCCTTTCCCCCGTTTCATGTTTTATTGATTTAAATTTGGATTTAATAAATTTCTAATATTTTGTATTAACCTAATTAAAACTACTTACTTTTTCAAAATGCCCAAAATTGCGTCTGCTAAAGTAGTAATTGCAAATATTAAAACAGTCAAATGTATCTTAATAAATATTTATACTAAATATTTCCTTTTTTGGGGCAGACATGTTTACATATAATAACTTACAGCACATACATTATTGTTTTCCGATTAAAAACACTCATTTCATACAATAACTGTCAAGTGATAACAAATCAAAATAGATACATCTTATTTGTAAACCAACACTGGATTTTGTACTTTGTTAAGCGTCTTTAAACAGTTTGTTTGGTTAGTTAGATATTAATCTTCGTAACTCTGCTGCAGCATAAACATTATATTTAAAATTTATAAATTTTGTTCAATGACCTCTAAAATATGAATGAGTAAAAATTTGAAAGCCCAATAAAAGTTTCTAAAAAACTTTATATGTACAAGGTGTTTTTTTAGATTTTTGCCAATAGCCTCCCCTATATATTTTATACTTCTATGTTTTAGTGAACCTTTAATACCACAATGTTATAAAAAGTAGTTTGAAACTTTTGCATGTGGTGTTTTTTTTTTATGGAATTTCTATTTGAAATTGTAAGATAATTTGCCCACTTAAATAAATGTGCATTGTGACCATTATGAAATACGTACATATATTTCCAATCTAATTATTTAGACTATTTTTATAGTGATTAGCATTGATAGTATTTTTAAACCAGAATACTTCCTTACTACAGTTTGGACTTTGATATAACATTTGCTACTCATGTATTTTTGGTAGACTTTATTCAGTTACACTTGTAACTAATATGAAAGTACTTTAAAAATAGCATTCCTCTCCAAAATCTCTTTATAACCTTTTCTAAGGATACCAGATGGAGGAGAATCGGTCATGATTTAGGATTGCTTTAGCGTTACCTCTGTAGACGATTTGGTCAAAATATATCTATCTAAATATATTATATAGATATGTATTTATAGATATATTTTGACGAAATGGTGCTGCCAAAATAACCCCAAATCATGATTGATTCTCCTCCATGGTGAGATATTTAGATTTGCCGGTAGATTCATCGGTCCAGAATACTTTCTTCAAATCTTGTTTGTTTGCTTTGTGTAATAAAGGTTTTCGCATTGTAATTCTTCCATACAAACCAGCTTGATGCAAACACCTTTTTACTGTGGTGACACTACCTGGTTTTGGGCGCGAATTGTTGACTTCGGCAGCAATTTCTGGCGTTGTTTTTTGTCTATTTCGTTTGCTCGTGATTACAATTGTGCGATCTTCTTTTGATAATATTTTTGGCCGTCCAGGTCGGTGTTTATTAGATACACCACCACTTCTTTGGTGCTTTTTAACATTAGAATTTATTTTCAGTAATTTAACAATTTCTCGGTTGCTTTTACCGACGTCGTGATATGCCACTATTTGAGCATGCGTTTCCATAGACAATTCTTTTCTTGCAAACATTGCTTTTACATTACGCGCTGTTTTAAAACCCTTTGCACTATTCACTGCTTACAATACGAAAACTGCATACTAAATTTTGTATTATATTAAAATGCCCATGCCATTCATTTTCATATTTTATAACGGTCGTGATCACACGGAATCTATCTCGTACTTACAGTTTAATAATACAAATGTTTTGATAGGGATAGAAAATAGTTTCTTTGAATAATCACCAATTATGTAGGTGGGTAAACGCTTATGGCTGGTAGTGTATATAAATCATAAAATTTACAACTTGTTCTTTATATTAATTTATTCATTTTAATGAACACAATTGAAACACAATGAAAAATTATTTTTAATTTTAATGAATGGTACAAGTACTTGTATATAGCTAGAAATGTTGCGGAATCATCTATGTTTACACCGTACTTTTGTGAGAAAAATTGTTAATTTCTTCTTGATTCACGGGTTCAACAAAAAAGTACATGCAATAATCACTGTTTGAGTTGCTAGTATGTTTGTCTTCCTTTGTTTATATTTTTATTGATTTGTTCTTAAATTAGATTCAGCTGTTATAAATTAGATCGCTTTATGCTTATTTTCAGATTTTGTTTTATTATTCCGTTTCACCTTAAAGCAAACACGTGCAGTTTATAAATATAATCTTTGGGTTAAAGCATAGTTAGGCCAAAACATTAAATATAGTCTAATATATCTGGTTTAAATGTTCAGCTAGATTTTAAGTAAATATTATTTTCAAATTATCTGCGTATTGACTATCGCTCATGCGTTTAAGGCCATCCATTGAAAAATAAAATAATGGCAATATAACTATTTGTTATATGCTTCAAATTTTTAATCGGGACACATCTAAGGAAAATAATTTGCCACAAGTCATATAAAACACGGAGGAGTTTCTGCAAGAAAAATATGGTTTGGCTACTACAATTATTGGACCTCAATACTGTAGAAAAATTGTAGGGAAAGTAAATAGAAAAGTACGTAACAAAATCTAAGTTCATCAAAGCATTTACAAGAGCGCTTTTATTCTGAATGGACTTAAATTAACGCGTTCACTTAACCTTCATTTAACGTGTTCGTAGAAGGAATTGTTGATAATTTGAAATCGATGATTCCAAATTGATCTTATTCGTATTCTTCTACGAACGTTTGATTTGTTTTGAGAACTCAATAAAAGCAAAGGAAGAAACAAAATGCGTGTGCAGAAGCTAAGGAAAAATTGAACTAAAATTTAAGTGGTGGTCACGAAGTATTACAATGTAGAATGAAATTTACTAAATAAACAGTAAAGCACATACAAAATGAGAGCAATGTTTACAAGGTCGAATGAGAATTATTAGCTCAATTTTTTACGGTACATTAACCAAGATCTTGTGATATTACCCCCTGCGATTTCTTTCTATGGGTTTTTTGAAAAAAGTATCTTACAGACCTGAATTATTTTATGATTTTAACATTTGCCATGTCATTCAAGTAGATTATACCAAATAAAATTCGTGTTAAGAGTTTCAGTAACAAGTTAAGATATAATTGTAATTTCAAAGGCTACTTTGAGGTAAAATCTCTAAAAGGAAGAAAAAGAAGAAACAATATTACAAATAGTTAAAATAAAAACACAGCTGCTAACGCTTTTAATTTTGTAATGCGCATGTGCCAAGGTAAAAATTAGGTAAACAGTTTAAGTTTTTAAATTAGATATTATTCTAATCGTTCAAACTAGTTATCGAAATTGTAAATAAACGCTTCAATAAAAATGCACATGCTTATTACCGTTGCCAACAATCGACAATGCTTGTGGCACAAAGCTAACGTTATTGTACTCCTCATGTTCATTTTTACATGTAACCTTTTACCTCCTGGTGATATGAAGATGAAGCCACTAATACACAAATTTATTTCTATTGTGCTACTGGTATAATATATCAAACAAACGCATTACTTATACCTTAATTAACATGTAACCATCCAGTAGGCCAAAATATGAAATTAATACAGGCAAATTCAAATACGTTTCCGGAGAACAAAGGTTTAAAGAAAATTAAACCTTATCAGAAAAATGAATATAATTAGTAATACAGTGTTTTTAAAATGTTGCATATATTTTTTTATTTCTCTTTCAGGCTGTTGATTGGTGGTCAGTTGGAGTATTAACGTACGAACTACTAACCGGTGCTTCCCCATTCACAGTAGAAGGAGAGAAAAACACTCAACAAGAAATATCCCGCAGAATATTAAAAACTACGCCACCTATACCGGATGGTAATTTGTTTATTTAATTCTGCAGATTTATCCTTTCAATACAAAATACATCCATAAATATTTATGGAATTTAATAATAATTTTGCATCCAAATATTGAACAAAAATCGTTACTATCAATCTTGCTTTTTCTAAAGATAAACAACTATTTTTTTGTTTACAGCATTGGGAAAGGATGTAGCCGATTTTATTAGCAAGCTATTAGTTAAAGATCCACGACAACGTTTAGGCGGAGGAGAAGATGATGCAAAAGAACTTAAAAGGCATCCGTTCTTCAAAAAATTGGATTGGAGTGCCCTTGCGCGAAAACAAATTCCTGCCCCTTTTAAACCTGTTATCAAGTAATAAAGTTATTTTTTATACCATTATTAAAAGAACACAAAAGACGGACTTTTTGGTATTATTTTAATAATTAAAACTCATACGGATATAATATTAGTAATCTAGAATCATTTACTGTGAAATGCGTAAATTGTTATGTAAATTCTAGCAATTGTAAGAGCAAGATCTGTTATATCGCGAATTAATCCATAAATAATAAAATATATTCTAGGATAATTTATACTATTATCTCTACTAGTTATTCAAATTTGTTGACGAAACTACACCTTCAGAATTAGACTTTCTGAGGGATACAAACAACTGTGTTGTTGTATGCATACTTTCAGTGGTCCTGTAGTTCCCTGTAAAATATATTATTAATGGAACCAGCCCGTTTTTGATAAAGAATATCTGAATATCGTCCACATCCCTTATAATTGGACGTCCATGTATGGCAAAAGCATGACACTTAGGTATATCGATGATAACCCGAACGTATGTGTGGGCATGGTGAAAATTAAAAACCTAAAATTATTTAGCATTAATTATTAGAAATATCACAATTTTCCGTATTTGTGCTATTTGTTTAATAAAAAACAAAAACTACCACATTATAATTAATGCTTCTTTCTTTTGCAGGTGTGAATTAGATGTATCGAATTTTAGTGAAGAATTTACTCAAATGCCAGCAACAGATTCGCCTGCCGTAGTGCCTCCTAATTATGATAAAATTTTCAAAGGGTACTCGTTCGTTGCACCTTCGGTTCTCTTCACGAAGAATGCTATATCTGACGATCTTCTCAAGCCTGTGATTAAACCTGACATCTCTTCAACGTTAGTTCGATGTCAGATTAATAATTCGCAATTTTTTCAATTATACGATATCGACCTAAACGAGCAAATATTAGGTGATGGCTCTTTTTCAGTATGTAGAAGATGCATTCACAAACATACCGGTAAAGAGTATGCCGTTAAAATAGTAAGCAGAAAAACTGATTGTACCCAGGAAATTAATCTGCTTAGAGCATGTCAGGGTCATCCAAACATAGTCAATTTACACGATGTGATTATAGATGAGATACATACCTATTTAGTCTTAGAATTATTAAACGGAGGAGAATTATTGGATCGTATACGAAAAAAATCCAAATTTACTGAAAGCGAAGCTTCGAGTATTTTACGTAAATTAGTATCGGCCGTGAGCTTTATGCACTCCAGAGGAGTTGTGCATAGAGATCTTAAACCAGAAAATTTGTTATTTACTTGCTGTAAAGATAATGCCGAAATTAAAATTGTGGATTTTGGATTTGCTAGATTAAAACAAGAAAAAGAACTGTTGCACACACCCTGCTTTACTTTACATTACGCAGCACCGGAAGTTTTAAGCGGTGATCCATCTGGTTATGACGAAAACTGTGATTTATGGAGCTTAGGTGTCATATTGTATACAATGTTATGTGGGAGAGCTCCTTTTCATGCAAGGTCAAGAGACGACAGTGCAGCTGCCGTTATGGCTAGAATAAAAGGCGGTGAATTTAGTTTTTCCTCATCAGCATGGAGTGGAGTTAGTGATGAAGCAAAGGCAGTAGTGAGAGGGTTATTAACAGTAAATCCTAATCAGAGATTACGTATGAACGATTTACGAAACAATTCTTGGGTACAAGGTAATCAAATGTTTCCACAAACACCTTTAATGACACCCGATATTTTATCCTCAAGTGGATCTACCGAGAAAGGTTTACAAACAACATTTAACGCTTTCCATAAAGCGCACAAGGAAGGTTTTAGGCTACAAGATGTATCCAGTGCAAAGTTAGCGCAAAGACGAAGATTAAAGAAAAGTTCGTCAGATAACAATAGCACATCTTCCTCTAGTTTTACAAGTGAATGTTCCCTAAAATCAGGCCCAAATACACCACTATCAAGTCATCCCAAAAATAAAACTAGTAGAAATGAATCCGATCAAAGTTCAAATACTAAAATTAGCCCCGGTACTTCAGAAAATAAAGACAGTGTATTTTGTTTCGGAGAAGCTCGCGTAAAAGAGTACTTACGGACAATGAGCATGAATCCAGATCAAGTTTCTCTAAACTCTACAGAAGACCTAGAAACACAGAACAAATCGCATGATACTGAAGAAAGACATACAGTGGAAAGTAGGCGCGTTAATACTGGTACAGAAACAAGAGCAAAACGAAAGAGGCGTGTCTTCGAAAAAACTCGGCAAAGTGAAAGAATACAAAAAATGCAAAGAGAAAAAAGAGCTGAAATAGATATGGATCCGTTGCTTCCTATTTCAGTTAAACAAACTCGAAAACGAAAATTGAAATCTGATAGTCCGTTATCGTTTAAAAATAGTATCGATTCGCCAAAATCAAAAATTAGAAGAAAAAATATTGCCTCAACTTCTAGAAAAACGAAAAGGAGTAGAAAGTAATAAATATTTGAATTTAGGCACGATTACAAAACAATTTAGCTTATTTTTTAAAATATAATATATTTGTAACCTGTGATCGTTTATTACTATCAGATATGAAAATTGTAAATATTTTTCATCATTGATATACTTATGTACCATTATGTATTTTTCTTAAATTTTTCGTTTTTGCACTTTTCTTATAATTTTCTAGTCTGATAGTTACAACTTATTGTGATAAGATTTTAAATAGGAAAACATTACATATGTGAATTTTATATATGACGGTCACAGTTACCCAAGTTCCAATATAAGACTGTCATAATACTGCTCCATTTTTAGTGTTGATATAAGTTGGGTATAGTATGGAAAATAAAACTATACGCCATTTGATACTATCGTATAGAAAAATAGTGTAATGGGCGTGTGCATATGAAGTCTAGGAATACTACCAATACGATATCAAAATATAATATAACTAAATATTGAAGTTGCGATTTTAAAAAGTGCTTTATTATATAAAAACTAATTTAAGTTGTATAACTTTATGTATTATGCTGAGTTTAAAACATTTATATATGTTCCTCTTTTCCCCTGAGTAGTAGTCCGGGTACATATTTTTGTACTCGCTAATTTTAGATCCCTAGCAATTTTGTACACAGTTCTCACATACATTTTATTGACATCCTTTTTAAAGATATATTTGAAGTTATCAAATTTAATTATTGAAATAAATAGTTATATAGATAACTACATATTTTTCAATTTGTATTTTTTTAAGTATATGTATTCTTGTTAATTTAGAAATACACAGAGAGGTTGTCCTTTTGTAGGATAAGATAATAAACAAGAAATTACACACAAAACTGAAAACATTAAATTTGTATTTCGGTCACAAAAACATTGTCCCTCTCCTCTTAGTACATGGAAATGGAGGTATGCTGTACACCCCAATTGTAATAAATGATCTGAATTTATACATTTATTTAACCGTTCTGGGGTTATTTATTTTAGTTTAATATTCTATCAATACCATACCATATCATATCGTGAATGTGAGTATTATTAATTATCGGTTGGAGTGATTCAGTATTAATTATAAGAGTAGTCTGGTAAATTCACTTAATGGAGCAGTATACGAAACGGTCTTTAGATAATTATTGCAGTTAAGTGCACTTGATAGAGTCTGAGTATAATCGATAAAATACCAAATATCTATGTACATAACATTAATATATTAGACCACTTTTTGTAAATTAAATTGTAATTACTATACATTATTTTTTACAAGACAAAGGATAAATATAAGATTGGTTAATTTAAACCTAAATTAAATGAGAATACTTCTATACTAAGTAGCATTTATTAATTTGTTAATATCTCTGAGGTAAAATTTTTTGATGTATTTACATAAAATATATCATGTAAGTTGTTAATTGGAAACTAAAATGTTAATTTACCTTAAACTTGTTATATAATATTATATACTGTTGTTTACGTTAGATTTGTGCCAAAATGTTTAAAATGGCATTGACACTTACGTATTGCAGCTGATAGGGACCTGAAATTATACACTTTTCCACTAATTGTCTCTCCAAAGTAATGCCACGTCTCACTTGATTGAAGAATTAAATTTGTGATTCACATCTTTTAATTCCACTAATGCTGGTCTAACTTTTAGTCAATTTGATGAACAACCTGTTATGTAACATTTTATTTATTTTTTATGTATATCATAAACACTCAGGTATAATCAAGTTAATTTTGTAAATTGCTCATACGAACATTTTCGTAAAGGAAGTCATGTTTATACTCGTAACTTTTATGTTTTAAACAAATTAAGTCGCTCCTTCCAATAATGTCGAGAGAAATTAAGACGATTGTTTTTTTTTTCTGTTCATTATTAATAAGTTTCACATGACTCACCTTTGTTCTAAAGGTCTGTACAAAGTCTTACTTCAGGTGGAGTAATTCGATTCTAATTCGATTTAATACAAATTCACTTCACATTTATCTTTTTTTAATGAAATGTGGAAAAAAACAACTACATACCACGTTTTTACTTCAATAACATAAAATCATTGGATTATAACAATATATATAAATAAATTGAATCAATTTTTATATTACACACTCGAGAAATAAAGTATACTGTTTTTATAAACAATTTTTGTGCAGACCGCTAATATGTAATTTTTTTTTAATATTGCTATTGTATAGTATATATTATGTCCAAAGTATTTGTTTATTATGTAAGGTTTTTGTAAATCTATTTATGCTAATTTTCATCAATTTACGAATGTTTACGTTTATTGTGTGCGGTAAATGTGAGACCAAGTGGACAGTGCCTTTCCTTTATTGTAACTAGAGGCTGTCTTGCTTGAAGGCAACATAAATATTGTCATAATTGCCTTAATTCTTAGTATTAAACTTATAATAATTTCAAATGTCGTATTACTGTTCCGATACTCCTGCATTAATAGTTTAATTATTAGTGTGTTATGAATAACATACAAAGAGAACAATATTGACATTTACCCTATCTAAGTATATCTAAATATGAAACCGCGTTTTCTTTTTTATACTTTATAATAAAATTTTTAAAAAAACTCTGTCTTATTCATTAATATTTATCCTAGATATATGCGTTTGATAAGTTAAAAGTATGTAGCACATAACGATCAAGGTAATTTACAATCTCTGTTATATACTTTATAGTCTACATCATATGTGGACAGCCACTGGATCCGGCCCGCGAGACATTTTGAAAAACCTAATTAAAAAAAATATTACCCTACTTACTTATACTCACTACAAATGAGGAAGATAGGGTGATATGGGGTTTATACGCGGCCCGCGAACGTATTTGGACACTAAAGTTTAGCCCGCAACCTGCCAAAGGTTACCCATACTTGGTCTACATCATATATACGTATGTATATATATATATTGGCAATAATTGATATATTGGGAAAATTTTTAATTCAAAGGTAAATGATCTACTAGGGATCTGTGCGCAATAGAAACCCTACTTTGGTTACACGTCGTAAATAGTGAGACGACATTTGAATAAGCAAGAAAAGAAGGGAGCATGTGGGCACTTTTGTGAGATGTAGTAGCAGTATGTGAGCGATCTATTGATCAGCACCAAATTCATTAAAAAGAAGGAGCAATTATTCTTTAATACAAAGTCAACATTTTGAACTTGACTAGAAACAGATCGATAAACTAAATAAATTTAATGTATACAAAATTAATCGTCCCTGTTTGAGACCCAGATAATTACTTGTGTGGATTTTATCCCGTGAATAGTTTTATTTTTTCAGTTAACGCATCTCTAAATTTGGAAAATATCGGCTCACGATTGGTAAAAAATTGCTAGTGTATATAGAAAGTTTTAAAGAAGTGTGGTTGTCTGCAAAATTATATAGGATATTTGTTGAATGAATAAATCCAAAGCGTTTTAAATTCGTTTTGTAATTACCAGCTTATATTTTTTAACTTGTTAATGTTGATCCAAATTTTTCAAAAATAAGATACTGCCCGTTCATTTTATTTAGGCGAATTCAGGCGCATACCGATGTCTGCTTCGGTCACGTTCGGGTTATGCCAATGATAAACACGAAATAAATAGGGAGGTAGTATCATGCTGTAAAAATAAAAACAAACACTGATAATCAACAGTTTTATTTAGGAAAAGAATTCATAATTATAGAAAGATATTTACAATAAATTATAAACTTAATTTATATTTGTGTAAAGATTGTCAGAAAAACGCTGAAGTACAGTACTTAGATATTGACATATCAATTTGAAGAAGCAGTAAATACAGTAATAGCTACATTATCTATTAATGGTCATTTTCAGAATCGTTATCAGATTGACATTAATTATAAATTTTTTGGACCTTAAATCGGTAATTTTTTCATTTTTCCAATATTTTCTTTTCACTTCTATTACATATTCACAACACTGCTTTCATTTACCTGCAGTTGTTAAGTGAAATTCTTCTTTTGCCAGTTCTGAGGTAATGCCTACTTTAAATATAATATTTTTCTTTGCCACTCATCTTTTAACAAAGGCTCAAATCAACTCTATGGAATTAAGATCCGGGTGCAAATGGAGAACTCTCAAAATCGTGTGTACTTTCTCTTGTAGTACACTATCAAATTTTATCAGAGATATTGCAATTTTAACATTTCTGATGAATAATTCAACTAAAATATATCTCCATTTCTAGCAGTGCTATTCGGGGGGTGGTTACTATGATAATTGTGATAAGGTGCATTATCAACAACTATCACAGAATTTTGTGGTATATTAGGAAGTAATTTCCCTCGAAGCCATTTTTCATATTTCACAGCATTCATTTCCGAGAGATAACCACCACTAACGATAACAGATTTAAATATCTGCACACAGTTTGGAACAAAGCCTGTATAATAAAGTGATCACCTTGAAATATTTGATAGAGAACACACTATTGTTTGCATTATCACTCCAACTTTTGGACAAAGTTGGCCAAAATGTATATATATTTTAGCCAGATAGATGATAGGCTTATTTTCTTCACGAAAAAATTCTCTATCATTTCTTTCGATTAGTAACTGACGATTATGTCTTGTACGCCGGAAGCGGAAATCTAAATCTCCAGTAATATGATGCAAAACAGTTCTTGTCCCATTCTATTACATTTCACAAAGCAACTTTTCTTGTAACGTCCTTAATACTACGCGACAACCGTCAGTAGTGTCGAAATTGTGTATATAATGGTGAAATAAAGTTTTCACAATTTTCAAGCTGAGTGACGGTACATCTATGTGACCGTTTGGTGGACTCACAAACAATGATGTATTGTCTTCTGTAGATTTCTCTTCTCCTTCCACAACTCGTTCAACACTTCTTATTAATTGCTTTCGACACTATTCCTTTGATTTTTTGTTTTTACTATCAGGTAGTTTCCTTAAAGTAGTAAAACACGTTCAACACTTTTTTTCACTTGTCATTTCACCATAAAAAAGACGTGAAAACAAAATGCCACAAACGTTTTGTAGCATCATATAACGCCTATAGTTCACAGGTATAGCAGTAAACCCCACTCACACAAATTTATGTTGTGTTACCAGTCGGTAACACGGTTGACGCCCACGTTCTCTCGAAACGCTGCGTTCCGCATAATTAATAAATTTGTGTGAGTGGAGTTTACTGCTATACCTGTGAATTGTATATCCACACAGTCCTTGCAATCATCATTTGAACGCATATAATGATTACAACTGAACATGAAGATTCTACTGCATCTACTGTATAACACAAATATATTATCACCTCTTGAAGTAATAACGGATTAAATGATGTATATGTTATTGATAAAACCCGGTTCAAGAGTGGATTATATTTAGTAAATAGATCATTATTAAGCACAAATAATCTCAATTTTAATTATTTTCACTTTAAAAATTAAGTAATCCTAATCCTTTTATTATATTTATGGAATGTTCATCTATTTTAAATACATTCCTGACATGCATTAATCCCTTTGTAATGGTTCCGCTTAAAATAAGTAGTAAATACGAAATTAATAAGACAAGTTTATTTGTCGATTTTGCATATAATCGGACGTCTTAATAATTGCTATATTACCGTTTGCCGAGGCCTTTCAATTTTTGTGGTATACGGACACAATACAATTCCACCAACACAGGAAATATTATCTACTGCGAATTCATCCTTCTTACCTGCATAAAGCAAACGGACTGTATTTTGTTATACGCTTAATGTAATAATATCATAATACACAATTAGAGGTACCATAGATATATGCTTCAAAAATATATTTTTGCACTGAAAGGGCAGCAGCACAAAACTTATTCTTTGCAGTGACACTTCAACCACTCCGAACATAGCATTCAAGCTGAAGGTGCTATGGATTAATGATAAGCTAATCGAATGAAAGATTATTCGGTAACACTAAGTGAATATATGTACATTCGATACTGGATCCCAGTCGCTAGTACGAGTAATGCGAGCAAATCAATTATAAAGATGCACAAGAATATATATAAGCATCACTCTGTCTAGCTCGAAGTACATAATCAACAGTATTGGTATTATTCCTATTTTTTAACGCATAGTATGGGTTCGCTTTAGACAATTACACACTATAAGTACTTACAAATGTAACAAATAACGCCATAACATCTGCTTACGAAGGGTTCCATCTAAATTTGTGCAAACAGAAAATCCACATCTCATACGGGAACTTCCTATGCACTATTAAAATGTCTATGTGGGCAGCAAGTATCATCGGTCCGTACCTTTTTAAAAATAATGAAGGCGCGTCCGTAACTTGGCATGTTGACAAACTTTTTTTGGTGGGAAATGGATAGAATGGAAGTAAAGCACATGTGCATTCAAGAGGATTATTGTCACATTGCACACGAAAGAATGGCATTCTTACAAATAACGTTCCCAGGTCATGTCATCTCTTTTTTTTAGAGACCAAAATTGGGCGCCGAAAAGATGCTATTTAACCCATTTAGACTCCTTTATCTGAAGTTATTTGAAAAGTAACTCAACTACCCTGGAAAATATACGACCTAATCTTTTTATTCTCGCTGAGTAAATCTGTTACCGCCAGACATCGCTTATAATTGTCAATGGTATTGGTTCATCATACCATGAAAACCTATATATGTATCTCAAAATATTCGTGTACTTTGGGAGTGATAAGAAAAAAAAGGAATGACTATATATCAGATCAAAAAAGTTAGCATGGCGGTAATAATTTTCGTTAACAATGCAGTAGTTAAAATGTCAAGCAATCAGTGCGAGTATTTATAGTTTGTATTTGGTTGCTAGGGTATTAGGCTGAAAATAATTTCAAATAGGTGCGACAACATTTTTGCTCTACGTTATACGTAAAAACTGCACTACTCAAGATGACGCCACATAATTTCACTTGGAAAATTATTCGCCTAAGTTGTTTTTGTCTTGTATTTCAGTCTTAAAAATTAAATAGTACAAAGTAATTTAAAGTTTTTATTGGTTTTAAAATATTATGAAATTTTTAAGTTTTGAAAGAACAATAATCTGAGTGTGTACTTCAAGAAACTCCTGGTTATTTAAACATGTTTCTAATCCATTTTGCTTCTGTTTTACACGTATTTAACGTAAATCACAGATATATATTTTTAGTCAGGAATTTTGAACTGCAAATAAAGAGCAATGTGATTACATGATAAAAAAATACTTGTTAAACTTACCAATTGACTACCCTCCCTCGCCTTCAGAGTTATGGTCCTGAGTAATCTGTTTGATGAGTCTCAATAAATTTTCTTTCAATATGCAATTTGATGTATTTTCTATCAAAGGTTCGAAATATTGATTTATTTTTTGTACAACCCAGTTTTTTTTAAGATTCTTGCAGAGAAGCAAAATTGCATACTCTGAGACTCTAGTATGTGTAGCTAAAACAACAAATAAAACATGTTTAGCCATGTGATTTGCGAACATAATTCATTTTTTTTTAATAATTAATAATTGCCACTAATTTATTGGTTATAAAAATAAAAAATAAATAAAATTTAAAACGACATGCTAATATCCAGAAAAAAAAAACATTAAAAAACTTTCTTCATATAATTCTTTCCGTTTTCTATGGAAAGCTATTTTTTTATTATATTATTACTACTATAGCCGATTAAATAGGGAAGCCATTGAAATATACAAAAACCCTAACAACATCAACAGAGACGACGGGCTGAAACTGAACCAAATATGGATAACGGCACTGCGCGCATCCGGCTATGCTATTGGCGCTCGCCGCGCATGCGTGCAACGATCCAACGGAGCCGAGGAGCATACTTAAAGCAGCAACAACGTGCACGAAGCCAGTATCTTTGAAAATGAGAACCGCAGTTGTTCGCGAAACGTCGGGGACAAAAACCTAGTGACACGGCGGAACCAAACAACCGTTACAACTTTTCATTGTATCCTATTTGTATATTCAAAGTGTAATAATTAGAGACGCCGGTTTCTGCTTCGCACTAGAGTACCTTCACCGTTTTGTAGTAATTTTAATAAAGTAATTTAAGTAATCCCAAGTAAGATAGTAATAAGTACCTGAATATGTAGGCTTCCATGGCCAGAGTTAGTAATAAACGAACTACTTCCGGACTTGGACCGTGTCATGATGCGAGAAGGTTCTCGCCTCTAGCACGGTCAACACGCCGAGTCACCATAACCTTCTGCCAAAGTGGTTTCGCCTCTAGCGTGGTTTACACGTCTAGTTACCGTGCCACTTTGGTTTCCCCTATTCTCCTGAAGAAGCCTCCTACGACGTAGGCGAAACGTCGAGATCCCATCTTTCTCTTTTAGTCTCTTTCTTTATCCCTTTTTTCTCACGTATCCCTTCCCCTTTCTGTCTCTATTTCTTTCTCTTATTCTTTTCACCTTTCTTTCTATTTCACGTCCCCCCACCCTTTATCATTTTTTTCTTTTTTTATCTCTCTCTCTTTTTCTTATTTTTCTTTCTCGTCTTACTATTATTTCTTTTTATATTCTCATCATGTCCGAAAGTAGTTCGTTTAGTAATAAGTACCTCCTTAAAAGTTATGATTTGTAGACTGATATGTTGTCACTTAAACAGACTCCCTAAACACGTTCATTCATCATGACTAAATTACCGCAGTTTTTTTAATCCTACGTCTATCGCTCGATCTTAAAAGTTTTTTACTTACGTAACTAGGGCTAATGCACTTGTATTCGCAGACTTTTCAAGTAGGAGGCATAGCTTTGCTATTTCTGCAAAAAAATCTGACAGTTTTTGCGGTATAAAAATACTTTCGTAGTATGCCGATTTTCTGGTAGACTGAGAGTTTCTAATTTTATACTAGCCAATAACAATGATAAAGTTGATTTAAGAGGGTTCAGTGCGCAAACTATAACATCAACAATAGAATTATTTTTAACGTGCACGGATGGTCTGTAACATATACCGACCTATACTTCATTCACGTTAAAAATGCAGTAGGTAGCGCTACGATCGGCGACTGTATTGCACTGGCGAAATTTAACCAATGCAACTGTCAAATGACAATATCATAAACGTCAAAGTTTGGTTATTGCAGTCTTGCATAGCAAATAGCAGAGTTTTTCATATAATTATATGGGTGGTATCTATTAAATATTAGAATCATTAAATATGTTTCTACACGTGCGGAATAAATATTTTTTAATGAAGAAACCGACCGTTCCACATCGAGTGATGTTATATTTGCAAATTTAAAGTAATCCTTCTGGCAACTGAATGGATCTTTCGACGCACCTTCACAAATTTGTCTTAGTATCAGAAAATGCGAATCCTTGTCTATAACACTTCCAAATTTTCGTATTACATTTTCATTTCTTCGCCTTTCACCGTACATAGGCGTGAGTGAAAATCGTCCACAATTTAAACAGAATCTACAAACGATATCGAATCATTCTTTAATTTTTCAATTCCCTCCGCTAGTCCATAGTAGTTCTTGCGAATACTTTCTAAATCACATTTTATCTGAGTATCTTGAAACATTTTCTAGCTTTTCTTGATAGATTTGGCGTGTCTCGCATCGAATTGTTCCCAGTAGTAAAACGCAGCCTTTAACCATGTTACGCAACGCGTAGTAATTGGCTGTTCTGGTTCGGGCACTTTGAAACACAGTTCGTGAAATCTTTTTGTACGTTTTGAGGACTTTAGAAATACTGCCTTCGTATGAGTTATTAAAGCATTTACTCGTTGATAACATTTTGGGATCAATTGCGCCACAAGGTTCAAAGCATGGATTTTACATGTAACAGATTGCCACTTTCTTCAAGAGATCCGCCTAGGGAAAACATGTTAGCGGCACCGTCACTCGCAAACATTAAAAGTTTTAAAATTTCACCACAGCCGATCGGTTGTTTCGTCCACACATAATCACAATTTTTTGTCTTTCAATGCTGCTTTAATTCATCTTTCAACATAGTTACGAACAGGTGGCACAAAGTTTCTTAACGATGTCCGACTTGGTAATGAATAATCCGAATACTTGCTCCAGAAGCGAGACAAATGCTTGTTGGTCTAGTAAAGTGAACGGTACATTACATGGAATAAAACAACACCCATATCAAATATTAATTATTCGTGTTTTATACTTTTTAGGTAGCGTTCACACTTCCACCTGCTGGTACACGTCCAATAGTTGTCGCACTTAACACATTTAATTCTATCGCCTTCGTATTCTAAATCCGGCACATTCACTATGACGTTTTCTAGTTTATTCGAAATACGTCGTTTCCGAAACGTACCTCAATGCGGCATTTTCTAAGTATGTGTCTACTGACAAACACTCACAACAACCTGTCGCACAATACTCAACAAGCATGCTTTGATACGGGTACTCGATTTTCCGTCGCACGCGCTTTACCTCTCCAGGGTGTTCTCCGCATGGCACTGAAACTTGTCCCTCTTTGCCGACACTAGCCACAAGAAGATCCTTAAATCTTGTATACAATCTGGTTATTGTCAATGATGAAGTTGGATGAACTATTCGGTGAAAAAGAAAACAGCACTGCAAGTATATTTATCTACTGTGTACCAGTGCAGTAAAACCTATGTACATTTTCAATGACAGTACAGTCAATAAACAATTGCATGCATATTAATGACCACAACATCGTAATCTCTTAATTGCACATAGTACTAATTTATATAGTTTTCTTCTCGTCATATCTGAATTGAATTTAATAAAAAAAGATGTGCTTACTGTTAGCATCTTATTTATAAAATTATAAATGAAATAAACATATGAATTTTATTTAAAAAAAATAGAAACGTGAAAAAGACGAACAAATAATTCCAATTCATTATGCAAATGATATTAACGGACATTTGAATTAGATTCTGATGACGGAGGTCTGACGAAGATGATGTATTTGGTGTTATGATAAATTCCTCAAATGTACTTTTAGCGGTAGTATCCAACTGGTATTAACTAATATATCTTATTCTCTTCTTCGATAGCATGTTTGATACAATTAATTTGTACACATCTTCTTTTAAAATTACTACATTGTATAAAATATGTTAGCTAAACGTATGAAATGCTGAAGATATGCAATCAGAATCTGATGTATCACTAACAGATGTTTAACTACTATGAGCGACTACTGATTAACACTCGTGCTCTACATATATTCAGGATTCTGGTGAAATCCGGCATCTCATAATAATGGATAATTGTTTTATTATTCGCAGACACAGGTAACAATACTCTATATAGGACAACATGCACAAAACTAAATTTCCCTGAATAATACTTGTCTGTTATTTGACGTATTAATACGAAAATAGACTATAGAAGTTAGGAAAATCTAATTCGAAGTTTTATGTACTAAAAGCACGCTAAGTTCCAATGCACATCATCAACAAATCGTGACATCAGGTTTTACGCCGTTGCCGGATACACACACATAAATTCGCTAACAAACCTAACCTGCAAGATAAGAGTACTGCGATATAGAAAATATAATAATTAAGTAATAACTATCCCTTTTACATTTCTAACTTTGATAAAACAAGCGTATGTATTAAAAAACAGTGTGTTGCGTTATCCATTGAAATTTACTTTAATTATTAAGTATTATGTTATAATTAAGTACTAATATAAAATACTTTTAATTTAATTGTGTGGCCGCATTGCATATTTATCACGTCATTTTATTATATGTATGACGTTGCGTTAACGGCGTGCATTGGAACTTATCGTGCCTCTAGTATATATTCATTGCAATTATTTTTTGTCTAAAATATATATGTTGTGTTGGAACCACTGTCCTTACGACACTATTCACAAATATTTACAAAAGCTTAATTTCAATTGTTGCAGAAAATCTCGAGTACGTGTGTATAACTTCCGCACTGGTTCTAAGCACGGAATCACGTACAAGGTATAAGAAGTATTGCTTGTGAAGGAAAAAGAACGAAAGAAAATTTAAATGGGGATATTACTTTCACACTTGTAGAAACAAATATAGACTTTAAAATCACTAAAACGGTATAATTACAATTCCAATGGTTGCGCCGTGTGATCAACCAACAAGTTCTATTATAGGTGGTCTTATAAAGCATAATAATGACAAAACTAAAATACAACAGCAGGCTCACACTCTCTTATTCAACAGATCATTTTACCATTAATATCGAAGCGAACTAATTGATACATTACAGTAAAATTTGGAGGTTGAACGAAGGTACATTTACAGTTTTGGTAAACTTTACCTCAATGGCATGCCCTAAGACTAATGGAGTAATGCTATGCGTTGCAATAATGGCTAAGCTCCCGTTATTTTGCGTACCGCATCAAACCACGCGACTTAACAATATTACTCGCAATATCCACTAAATCTTTTTTGAATTTCGCAGATTTTAAAAATTCCCAGTTAGGAATTAATGCAAGATTGTTAAAACTTTACTATTTCCTGAACGAGTAAATATACGGTGTTGCAGCCATTATTAAAGATAACTTATTTAGTGTGGATTAAACAAATACAATAAATGATAGAATCGCAAATCAGATAAACTTACCTTTATACTTATTAAAAATTTCCAAAAATATATCATCCAAAAAGCTTTCATCCATATTATAGCCGTAATATGCTTTCAATAAACCCTTAAGCGGTACCAAGTTATACCCCTGGGAAACATAGGCTTTTTGTTTTATTATTTCTATAATAACCTTTACTATTAATTCGCCTAAAACAAAAGGACAAAATTATTAATTCTACTAATTATTATCGTTGGTCATTATATTAATGAGAAATCTTACCATTGCAGTCTGACTCAAGGGGTATTACTTCTATCCATGTGCTAAGAACTGTAAACAAAAATGGGATAGATAAGTCTCCCATGAAATAAAAAACATCACAGACCATTCTTCGCATTCTGTGAATCTTTTTTTGTAGTTTACACACTGCTAAGTATAATCTAGTAACGTTCTCGATGATTAGCAATTTCGTTGAAGTAAGTATGTGCTTCTCTGCCTCCATTATAAAACTGTCTAAAACACCTGGCGACGTTGTACGGTTTAGATGCACGAGAAAACCTAATAGTATTCTTTGAGTGTCTGTTAAAACAGGTGCTGGCGGAGTATATTTAGTATCAGCCTTATTTGTGTCACAAGAAACTTCTGATAGTATCATTCTGCAAAAATGATTTCAGAAAATATAGGAACATATATATTAAATAACTAAAGTATAATTATGTTATAATGATATTTAAAGTAGTTTCACAAGGAATCTTTTTCAATTTAAAATGGAGATTTTGATTAGTGAAATTTAACAAATTTGCAGATTTCTGTGTATTATTTTACAGTTGCTAAAAAACGACAGTTTGAAGGGGTAAAAACTGAGATGAGAAACATTTTATAATCATACAAATCAAAATTATATTCTTAGGACCAGATGTGGTAATTTTTAAAATATGCTGATTTTTATATTGCAATAGGCAATACAACATAGTGTGCAATATCAAGAACGAAATTAAACGTAGACTCTGTTAATGATTCCCAGACTTTGCATAGCCACAGTTACTATCAGTACTGAGCATGTATTGTACGTGTGCCACCTCACATACAAGCTATATTAGTGGGGAAAAAAATTACATTATTCTTTTAAACTTCTGATGCTGCGCGAATTGTTGCTACACTAAATAAATGACATTTTAATAATAGTAATACTAACGGAGATAAGCGCCAAAACATTCTGTAAATTGCAACAGCCAATTTTACCCCTAAACCATCTTCTTTTACAAAAGGGGTCACTTTCTATATTAGCTTATAAGATTTGTAAATATCCTAAAGCTTCTGAACAACTGAAAAAGATTCACACCAAAATCGAATAAAAGAAAAAATCTATATATGAGAAGATATTAAACAGCAGATTTGTTATAAACATACTATCGCATACAGCGACTAGATATTACCTGGAAATATAGCCATTATCCAGTGTTGAAAATATGGTCGCTGCTTCCGAGATGATAGATAATTTGTCAGGAAACGTTAAAAGTTGTTTTAACAACGACCTTGCTTTTCCTAAAAATCCATATTTTATTACTTAAATTGAAAAAAGTACATAGAAGCAAACCTCGGTTTAAATGTTTCAGTGATTCCGGAACACAAGATGTTTTCTCTAAAGATTTAATGGCATTAATAACTTTATCAGGAATTGCTAAAATTTGGTCAATGATTTCATTTGATCTCTCTGAAAATTAATATATTATTTACTTAATAGAAAAACCATATAAGAAAACCATCATACCTGAGTGAAGTGTGTTTTCCTTTTCGGTGAGGCAGGGAATTTTCATTTGACTTGCTTCAACCGGTTTTGCCAGTTCTTTTAAAAGTTTTTGACGATTCTTTAACGAATTTGATCGTTTATATAGTAAAGTATGTCCTGCATCGTCTGACTTAGTAATATTTCCAATGGTTGCAAGGCAATCTTGCCATAATCTCGTTCTCAATGGATCTTCAACATTAGAAGTTGGTTCTATTTTCGGAATTATGTCCGATTTGTTACAAACTAATTGGCAAGTTCTTGATTTAGTTCTTTTTCTATTCGATTTTACGCTGCGTTTAATTACTGGTATTTCATTAATGCACTGTTTATTTTGGCCTGAAGAATAGTAGTATTAACATTAACATATACATAAGTATTAAGTAAAAATTAGAAATTTTAATTGAATTAATAATATGTATTAAATTAAGAAAAAAAATTACATGTTAGGATTTTAGACATTACATTTCTTATTTTTGTAGGCACTTTTTTCAGCTAAGTCATAAGAAGAAAGAAAAAATAGAAGCAACATGTAAACTGGTAAAAATTGTTATAAAAAAAGATTCTATTAAGATAAACTTTACCATTCCGCTTCCTTTTGATATTTTTTAATATGTTGTTGCATATGTCTAGCATAAAACTATTTATATTCTATGTACACAACGTCGCATACCGATAAAGAAAATTGGAAACGTTCAGAGAGAATTTTAAAATATACATTTGATCGGTGGTGTACGATATATATAATTTCTACATTGAGTGCAATTGATTTTGTGATTATTTATGTTTTCATATAAATTATTGATATATTATTATATATAATTCACTTAATATGCTTGAATGAATCGGTACTTTTTAAGGTAATTATTTATTTTACAATGTATCTCGATGATAATTTTATGCAACGACACTGTCATCGAAGTTTCGCATACTTTCCTCCTCTATTACAACTTTTTCTAGAAACTAGTACGCGTCACATGTCACTGCAAGATTAAAACGGCTGGATAGAATTCGCGTTGTGATTGATCTACGTTATAAGATCTCCAACACGAGCCATTAATACGCGCCCGTTCACTTTGCTTACACATACAATGTCCGACGCGCAAGTGCAGCACTTCTTACATCGTTACAAATATAAAAAAGTGGTCTGAATATTGAAGCAAGGTTATATGGTCCATCCTATATACACTAGGGTGACAGAATAAAATAGACACCTACTAATTAAAAAAAAAGATTCTATTCTCGTTATATATACAAAATATCTTAAAATCTTTAAATTAGACTAATATTTTGTCGATCCAGCTTTATTTGCGCGAAGTACTGTGAGTCGTCGTGGCATAGAATCTATTAAATGATTAATGGTGTCTTCTGGAATATTTAACCACTCTACTATAACAGCTGCCACGAGTTCTTCCTTATTGCTGGGTTTTCCGGGTCGTTTCGCCATATTTGTCTGGATTATGTGCCGAACATTCTCCATCGGATTCATGTCTGGTGATTGGCCTGGCCATGGTAAAATCCGAATCCCCGGTTCCTCTTTCCATGTGGTTGTTGTTCTTGCTTTGTGGCACGGTGCTCCATCTTCTATAAAAGTGGCGTCTTCTTTAGATAAAATGGTGTTGTAGAATATCGGTAGTAGTCCTTCTGTTAATATTTGGATATATTTTGCCGCGTTTATATTTCCGTCGCAGATTACTAATTGCGATCTTCCACCATACCATATCGCGCCCCACACCATGATGTTCACACCGCCGTATTTCACCATCTGATGCAAAAATTTGTCGTCCATTTGCTGTGACGAACGTCTCCATACCCACGTACGGCCACTATCACTGAATTGGCAGTATCTGCTTTCGTCTGAAGAAATGACAGACCGCCAAAACTCTTCGGGCTTCGTTCGCATTTCGATTGCCCAAGCCATTCGGCGCCACTTTTGAAACTCCGTAAGGAGAGGTTTTTTGTTTGCCACCCTTTTATACATCCCCACACTGTGGAGGTATCGCAGAACGGTGCGCCGACTTTTCTGTGAAGTTGCCGCAAGCTCAGCTGTACTTTCGCGGTTCTCTTAACACTTTGCGCACAAGTACCCTTTTACTTCTTTCAGAAGGTCCGGCACGACCCGGTCTCGGCTCCACTGTTGTTTTTTCCTTGCGTTTAAATTGTGTAATCACACGGTTAACTGTGGACAACGGAATATTTAAAAATTTACTTATTTCACATTGCGAAGCGCCGCGTTCACTCTGGCCAACGATGCGACACCCCGGGTGAAGTCGCTAACATCACTCAAACCTTGTAAGCGAGGCATAATTGTAACGATACTAAACTATGACGAATTCCTTCCGATACATCTACCCCTACCCTAATGACAAGAGAAAGTTCTTAATTCGTTCTTAGAATTTAGCTGTTTACATATTTATACCGCTTTACCTGGTGTCTATTTTATTCTGTCACCCTAGTGTAATTATTTTCAAGTATATAGATTTTTTAGAAATTAGGCGCATTTGTTTTAAGTGAACATTTTGTACATTTTTACATATTTAGATTTAAGGTATATACACTGTAATATTTTTCTTAATAGAATGCGATGTGGTGACAAATGATACATATCTAAAAGTTCTATAGTTCGTTTGGACTATAAAATTCTTTAAGGTTAAATTAAATTTAAATTCATTTCTATATTTTCCAAATTATGCGAAACTCCTTTTATTAAAATATAATTTATGAATGTGACATTTCTTTTTCTTTTCGAATTGATTCTACAATTGACTATAACAAGATTAGTAAACTAATTTATTTATTGAGAATAGTGCTGCCTTGATATAATACAAATAGTGGTCTTCTATATATATTAACAAACATTAAAAATATTGATAGTAAGGACAGACATGAGGTTTATCGAATTAAAACAGAACAGCTGACACCCACAAGTAAAATTTAAATACCAATTTATTTGTTGGCAGTAATAAAATCAACGTAAATCAGTGGCAAGGAAAAGAAATAATAAATTTTCAAACAAGGGACACAAAACACAAATCACGGGCGAAGTACGAAATTCCTAAATTAACCGAAAGTCTAAACGTAATGGGAATTATGGGCACTGCAGCTGTCAAAAAAAGGTAATAGTACAAAATCGCACCGAGGCTGAAAAGTGATGTACATACATAAACTCTCTGTCAATAGAAAGAGAGGATAACATTCCCTAAAATCCAATACTGAATTTTAAGGTGCGAACGGCCTATGGTTGTAAGTAATATATATTTAAATGAACTTCATTGCGATTTATACACTATATTGAATGCTTTTATAGTTATTACATTACCTTTGATTGCGAACAACGATGGAACTGTTGTTTCTAAAGGATACGAATTTGTGAAGTTATTTCCCTGATCTTCTGAAGATGTACTTTCACAGTCAGAGCCAAATAGATAAGAACAGTCTATGTTTGATTTATCATTAGAATTCTGTTTGGGTAAAATAATACTGTCATCTACAAAATTATCTATTTTTGATTCGAAACCATCTAATAATAAGCAAGTTTCTCCTATTTCTTTTGGAAGCTTCTTTGAATTTGAGTCCATCCAATTTACCGTAGATTTTATTTTATTCTGGTTGCTTACACTATTATTTGCTTCAGGTACTGTATCTTCTTTATTCCTAACCGCATCTAATACGTTCTCTTTGAGTTTTATATCATATTGCTCAATGCCAGTAACTTCCTCATTATCAAAACATTCAGTTAACACAATTTTTTTTTGAATAGGCGATAGGTCAAGGTTTTCATCTCTTTTTCTTTTGCAGCTTTTGCTGCCATTAGCCTCATCTGTATCGCTTTTGATATAACCCGAATCAGCGCTAGAACATTCTTCTTTATTGGTGTTTGTTTGTAAATTCTTTTTGTTGGACAAGCTTTTACAATTTGTTTTTTTTATTTTCAATGTTGACTTATCACTTTTCATCTCATCATTAGACATATAATAAAATTCTTCTAATTCCTTATGATCTGAAAGTAAATTTTGATTATGAATCTCCTCCTCTATAATTTCTCGAAAAACAAGTTCTTCATCAGACATTTCCAATGGCTCCTCTTCATTAGTCGTTAGTAATTCCTCGCTTGTCTTTTTTAAAGTGTCTCGCTTTAATTGGCTTTTATACTTAAATCTTGCGCATCTTAATATCCTTGATTGATCAGAATCTGTATCAGTACTAGAAAGACATATTTCTCTCAACCGTTTCCACCTAAGCATTTGCAATCTTCTAATTCGTTTGAAATTTAAAGAATGATGTCTTTGCCTCGTTTCATTATTTGTTTTATTTAATTTTAGTTTTTTATTAAAGTATCTGACAATAGCACGGAATAATTCGGCCTTTATTTTGTTAAAAACATTTTGCTTTCTTACTTTTTGTATGGTGTCTTTCCGGTACTTATTTGTAATGTATGCTGGATTATTGTTTAATACTATATCTGTAGCACTCTGCTGTTCATCGATCATAGTTTTATTTGGCCTTTCTATGGATCCACAAGAAACATCATCAAGTGCCTGTTGTGAATTTGGCGACATGTCAGTTATTTCACTGGTAATACTGGTTATAGTGTCACTTTTTAATAATTTAGTTTGTAATTGTACACTTGCATCCGCTGAGGCTATATAAAGAGGTGAGCCATTTTGTACCGTTGAATTATGATTCTGTTGCTTATAATTAATTACTTTTTCATCCATACATTGTAATGGTATTAAATTAGTTTGATTATCCCCTGTGCAATTATTTATTGTAGATGTGGGAATAATGTGCTCTTCGACATCTAAATTTTTCACCGTTGAAGATATATGCAGTGGATTATTTACAGAAGCTTGCTCTTTTAAGGTAATATCGTTTCCTTTGTTCGATTTTGTTGTCAAGATTTCATCTGTATTTTGTAAGTTATTCAAATTACTTTGAAGACTATTAATACAAATACTTTCCAGATGCCCTGGTACTTTACTACATTCAAATGATTCATTTTCCACACGCATAACTTTATTAATTGAAGTAACACACGTCAATACATCACTATGTAATGCAAGAATATCTAATTCTTTATTGGAAGTGTCAGATGTTCCATCTGTACATGATAAGGAGTTTGAACTTCTTTGTATGCTGTCGTCACTTGTACCAAAAGAACAGTTTTCAAATACTGATTGTTGAGTAGCATATGTCATTAAGCTGGATTTTTCTGCCATAGATTGCTCTGTAGTAATAAAATGTTTAGAATACGTCTTTATCGCGGTGTGATTAATTTTATCAATGATATTGCACCCTTTTAAAAATCCCAAAAGATCATTAGTAGGTGTACATTTGGGAATGTATTCAATACTCTCCTTTTGATTAATACTAGCTCCGTGTGAACTGTTTGAAGATTGATTATTTACAAAAGTATTGTGATTATTATTGTCCGTAAGGTTAGTGCACATAGTATCCTGATAATTATTGTCCAAGTCAATTGTGTTATCATCAAAACATTGTAGTATTAGATCATTAGAATTTTCTCCACTTTTGTTTTCAAGTATGTAATTAACCGAAATTTCAGCATTTTTCAATGATCCAAAGTAGATATCTCTAAAACTATTTTCCATTATATGTGTACAGTGACAATTATTGCCACATAAATCGTCACAATTCAATCCTTTATATTCTTCATCTTTATTAATTAAGTTGTTAGTAATATTCGATTTTCCTTCACTTCTGCAACATTCTGATATTGAATCATCCTCAAATTCCTTACTGCTTTCATTATTATTTTCTGCACTTTGAATATAATTTACAGCAGAACATCTAAGAGAAATGTGCTCTACATTTTTATCAAATCTAGGAATGCCATTATCATTATCACAGAAATTACTGTCTGAACTAAATGTGGTCTTCAATTCTGATTCATCCATGTGCTCATTTCCTAAACAAAGAAAATGTACATTGTAAAATTAAGTTCAACTTCGATAAATGTATAGAGAGAAGTTAATAGTCTTATAATTTTTACTGAATTAATTAATAAGAAAAGTATCAGAAAAGCAAACATTGTAAAAACAAGTCCTTATTGGTAAATAAACAAAATAGTAATAGTTAAACTAACATCCATATTAATACTAATATTAACATGAATATCAATACTAATCCACCGTTGACATTAGTAATGATAAAATTATAATTTTCTTGCAATTTCCAACGTAAATAAATTTCCGAAAAAATATCGTCTCGGAGGGGACTTGAACCCAACATCTCTACATCTCCGATGTAGCGTGCTAAACCTTTGCACCACAAGATCATTGAACTCAAGTTGCCTTAAATCCCCCTAGATTGCACGATGCCTGTAGATACATTGTAATATCTCACGGACACTATATTATTAAACGGCAAGTGCGTAATAGTTAAACTAAATTTAATTACGTTGAAAATTGTAATTTTATCATTACTAATGCCAATGGTGTTTTAATATTGATATTCATATTATTATTAGTATTAATATGGATGTTAGTTTAACTATTACGCACTTGCCGTTTAATAATATAGTGTCCGTGAGATATTACAATATATCTACTGGCATCGTGACACCTAGGGGGATTTAAGGCGACTTGAATTCAATGATCTTGTGGTGCAAGAGTTTAGCACGCTACATTGGACATGTAGAGATGTTGGGCTCAAGTCCCCTCCCAGACAGATATTTTTTCGGAAATTTAATTACGTTGGAAATTGCAAGAAAATTGTAATTTTATCAAAATAGTAATAATTATTTATGGCAACAATAAAACGGAAAATTTTGGATTATGGAAACAATAACCTTTATGAAGCCTATGCTTCATCTATAAACGCTATTATTAATTAGAATTCAGTAAATTCCGCAAATATTGAAATGGATAAAAGCTTTACAATTTATTTATTTTGATATCAAGCTTTAATCCACTGTGTGTGATCTTTAGAAATCACATTAATTTTGTATACAATTTCTATCTGTATATAAGCTGTTCATTTAAATAGGGGATTCCCATATTTGCTGGAATTGAATAACAAATGATATACTTGATGCGATGTAGTAAACAGGTGTCTGCTTATTAATATGCATAATGTCACTTTATTAACTTACCAGTTTGTTCGCCAATAAACTGGATGTCAGATAATGGTGACAAAATTTTTGGCACTTCTTCATATGACAGCATATCTAATACATTATTAAATTCCTCATCATTATCGTCATCTTGGTTTTGTCCTATTAAATCATTATCTACATTTTCCACATTTTCACATAGAGTTGTATTTTCTACATTACATGAATGTACTGACGTATCCAATAAATGCAATTTGTTATTTAGATGCAATATTTCCTCCTGTAGTTTTGACTCACACAATTTTGATGCAGTTATAACATCTTTTAGTTTCGATATTTCTTCAATATAACTCTGTTTTAATGTCTTAATTTGCTCACAATAACTGCCGTTGATTTCATCGATATTGCTTTGAAGATCTTTAATCTTTTGCTGATCATCTCTTCGCTTATTATTTAATGCTTCTAATTGTTTGATTTTCTTACTATGGTTTTTTAATAAAGATTCATATTTTACTTTATTATCTTCACATTTATTACACATCTCTTTCTGTTCTAAACGACACTTGTATTTTTGTACTTGTGACTCTAGCTCTTTACACTTTGATTGATATTTAACTTCACATGTATTTATTAGTGCTTGATGCTCTTTTGCCAAGTTTTCATATTTATTTGTAAGCTCCTTTATACCTGTTACTAGTGGATCATGTTCTATTTTGTACAAATCAATCCGTACTTGTAATACTTCACACTCTTTTACTTTGTTAACATATTTATGGTACAACATTTTTAACTTCTCACGTAATTGCACAATTTTTTCATTTTTGTCCACTAATAGTCGTACAACGGTGCTAAAAACAATCAATTTGTAAAACCAAAATTTTACATAAAACAAAATGTATACTTACTCCGTTTTTATTATTTTTTCTTTTAAAAGATTTAACGATACTTCAGGCATAGTTAACGTATCGTTTTAATGGTGTAAGCGATATTTTGCTAAGCGCGTTTACAGAACGTTCAACTTCCTAACCTCCAAGTCAACATGACATTTCACAGTATTTCATCGTTTTTGCATAATGATGATAACCATTACTGTGTTGCGAACATCTTCAAAACTGCATCTTAATTTTGTTTAAATCTTGAATAGGAATTAATGGAGAATAAATAAGCCTACAGAAGAAGAAAATCTATAAGCCAAAAAATTTGAAATGCTGTTTGCATGCTATTAGGTTAGTTATACGAAGACACCATGAAGTGATAGACACAGAACAGAACTGGACAGAACCAAGAACATGTTGGCAATACTGCATAAATGTTTTGTAGTGTGGTTTAGCGCTTGGCGTTTGTTTGTCGTTCTTGTGTCTGGAATATTTGAGGTTATGATATAATAAACAGTTCTAGATTAATAGTTAGCTTAAAATGGATATATTACGTAAATGTAAGCAAATTATACCTACGTATTATTCTGGTATATATTTGATATACATATATATTATTATTTCAGCTTCTACTTCAAAGATTATAACTCAAAATGAGGGAACTGAACCTTCAGCTCCAATTACAAAGAAAGGCATTTTAACATCATTCATAAATGGAAAATCTATGAATATTCCCGATAGCGATGTTGTAAGTAACATTACATAATATATGGTCATTGATAACACTGTTATGTTTATCTTGTATTTAATAGCTTGGTAGATGTCGTTTTGTATCAGAATTTGAAAAATTGAATCGCATAGGAGAGGGGACCTACGGCATAGTTTGTAAGTTATCTTCTAATTTTGTTTGTGGAGGTAAAAACCACACATCACATGTAATTATAGATCGTGCGAAAGATACCGTATCAGATAAGATTGTAGCATTAAAGAAGGTTCGAATGGATTTGGAAAGGGATGGTATTCCTGTGAGCAGTTTAAGAGAAATTCAAGTACTTTTAAGTTGTAGACATGAAAATATAGTTCATCTTAAAGAAGTTGTTGTAGGAAGAAGTTTAGAAAGGTAAATTTGGAAAAGCTTTAATGGTAAATTGTTAAAACTGTGTTATATAAAAAATGTTATTGTGATATGTATTCAAACAATCCCAGTTAGTATGCTTACCTCTGGGATCTTGCAAATAGCAAATGATAAAGAGCTGATTAAGTGAAGCAAAGATGAAATTGAAAATAATTTGAATTGATTATAATAAAATAAAATAAATAATAATAAAATTATAATTTGATTTGAAAATAAATTGGATATTACTGAGACAACTTTTAGGATGCTATATGTTGGATGTTTATTTTTTTATTCCAATATTTCACAAATGTCAGGGCAGCATCAAGTTTATTCTTTCAAAAATGTGCTTATTTCTTTCATTTTCTTTTTTTTTTTGTTCGACAGGTTATTGAAGGTATTAAAAAGGAAAAAGGTATTCTGTAGTTTAAAGAGACTGTGAGTACTAAATTCGGGGTCAAATTTGAACTTGTACTTCATGTATAAATTGAAAGATTATTTAATGAACGTTACCCTAATATTAACTGGTAATATGGGCTAAATTTATGACAACTGGTAGCGAAAGTATAATAAAATCTGTTATTTTGACAGAAGACAAAGTGCTGCTATTGAAGAAATTCATTCATATGAAGTAAACAAGTAATAATAAATAAATAAGTACAAAAAGCAATTTGAAAAAACTGTGTTTAAAATTATAATTTGCATTCCTAAAATTAAAATTTGAATGTTGACAGGTTGATAAGTGCAATTACGTTGCCTAACAGACCTTTATTTGAACTTTTATATCTTTTAATTCAAAAGATGTAAAAAAAATATACAGGGTTAGTTATATTCAAGATCTGATGCAAGCAGACTTCTTGAAATCCTGTATTCCAAAATAATTAATAAGCATTTCTGTTTCTTCCATCGTTTCATTACCATGTTTATGTATTTAATTACATTAGTACATATAAATCACAAATACATATAAGGACTATCTTCATTTTTGGTTTTCTTTAGTTTGTCCTGAGAGCGTCTGTTATATTTAGTATATACTTACCTGCAGTAATTCATCAAGCACATTTTGGAAGACGCTTTAATTTTACATCCATTTTAATGTTGTGATATGAAAGTCATATATAGTTGCAATCTACGTTCCTAGCTAAATATCCATAAACAGTGAATGATACATTTTAGGCCCTCTTAGTTATATTTTTGCAACTTATGCAAAGAATTCTCGTCGCTACTCACACATGTTGACAAAATCACAGCCTGCGCAATATTATGGGCTCCTACCGCCAACCAAACCACCAACAATGGAAGCCTGAACAGTCCTTCCCTATTAGATAATTAATGTAATACGGAATTTACTGAAATATTTGTGTATTATGCAATCCCACAGTAATTTTTGCGATCTATGTATTACATTTTACTTACTGTGACTACCCAATCATTTGAAAATGTAATTTAAATATTATTTTACGGTTTTTATTATGGATACCTTATTTTATCCATCAATGTGTATTTGTTTTTTACATATACTATTATATTTTTAAATTTCCAGCATTTTTCTTGCGATGGAGTATTGCGAACAAGACCTCGCATCATTATTAGATAATATGCAAGCGCCTTTTACTGAGTCACAAGTGAAATGTATAATGTTACAAGTATTGAGAGGATTACGGTATTTACATCATAATTTCATTGTTCATAGAGATTTGAAAGTTTCTAATCTCTTAATGACGGACAAAGGCTGCGTAAAAATAGGTATTTAAGCTTTACATTACTGAATGTACTTAGTGCAATAACTATTTTATTTCTTTTTATTTTAAGCTGATTTTGGCTTAGCCCGTTGGTTTGGAGTTCCTTTAAGACCAATGACACCCCACGTAGTAACTTTATGGTATAGAGCTCCGGAATTACTTCTACAAGCACCTACACAAACAACCAGTGTAGACATGTGGGCCGCTGGATGTATTTTAGGCGAACTTCTAGGGCATAAACCTCTGCTACCTGGCAGATCTGAAATTCAACAATTGGAATTAATTGTTGATTTATTGGGTACACCATCTGATGCAATCTGGCCGGGATTCAGTAACTTACCAGCTTTACAAAATTATACTCTTAAGCAGCAACCTTACAATAATCTAAAGCAAAAATTTCCCTGGTTATCAGCAGCAGGATTACGTTTACTAAACTTTTTATTCATGTACGACCCCCGAAAAAGGGCAACTGCAGAAGAATGTTTGCAAAGTAGTTATTTCAAGGAAGCTCCATTACGTATGTCATTTGTTTTCACATTAAGCACTACCATTTACTTGCATTATGATTTCAGCATGTGATCCCAAATTAATGCCAACATTCCCACAACATCGTAATATTAAAGGTGGCAAAGGCGGCAGTGCGGTAGATTCAAACGTGAATACTGGTGCAGGCGATCAAACAAATAATTTACCTGCTATATCAGATTTAGTAAGTGAATTTTTATAAGTAAAAATTTTCCGAAAACATCTTTTTATTTCAGTTGGGTTCCCTTGTTAAGAAAAGAAGAGTTGAGTGAATTAATTATTTGTGAACGAAATTGTACTTTTATACGCAAAATAAATGCTATTGACTTGTATTTTTAGCTATTTACATGTTCAGTTTCCCTACATTCTTTTACATAGAAGAAAAGATTAGTGGCAGTAAATTACAATAGTTACAAAAATTTTGGTTTAATTAAAAGCAAAGGAAAAGCGCAAAAAGAAACGGCTAACTTGTCGGTGTAGATAAATTCCTAAAATAAAAATAAAAGACCGAACCCTTTTATAATCATTGCAGAGATCAAAAGCATGATTAAGTAAATTGTAGGTGCACTATATAAATACGAATTCTTATTATGGTCGAAATTGAAAGATTTTAATCGAAATACAAGTGTGTATAAATTGACGCTACACGGTGCGATATTCTTCGAAAATTTCATGTTAAAATGTTTTTAGAAACCAATACTGTACCGGCATACTACTGCAATAGTACCGTAATACTTGCCGAATTTCAAACTTCAAAAACATTTCACTTATAATTAATACCAGCAATGAGTAAATTTTATTTTAAATTCCACACATTACGCGATATATGATTTACTCTTGAAATTATATTTATTTTTGGATATTTATCTAATTGTAAATTAGTTACACTAATACCTAAGTAATCGTTCGAATTGAAACTATTTTTGGTAACCATATACCTGAAGTTCGTGCGGATTTTTTTCTGCCGATTAGTGAAAATTATGAATATTAAATACACAATTTCTGAGAATCATAAAGTCCTCTCCAAAGAATGCGTCTTAAAACGTAGCTATCTTCTTAAGTCCTATTTAAGATTGCGTTGCAAAGATTTCATCGAAATATCTTATCGTTTTTATAGAGTATTTAAACCTTCGAAACATTATATGAATAAGTTTTATTATTAGGAAATTTAATGTTGCAGCTAAACGGAGGGATCTTCTTATACTGCATCTCGAATTTGCTTTTCTAACTGTATCATACGCGTTTATCTTGGTCGACTAGCTATATCTTGTACAGTCGACCCATTCAGACCAATTCAAAAGGCCGAGGATTTCTTCTAGATTATAAAAGTCTCTCACTTAGCCGGTTTCTCACTTATAAAGGTTCGGATGCGGCTTCTCACACTTATAGAAGTTTCAACTCATCCATGTCCAGCATCTACTTCTGTCACTTACAGAGGTATAAGAGAACATTGGAAGCAGATAAGAAATACACGGGAATCACGAAATATGTACATAATAACTTAAGTTAATAACTAACATAATAACAATCTTTATTATGTAACAATGTTACAGTTACATAAAGAAATCTGTCAGATTTTTTGCTTTTCAATTTTGATATTTTGAACACATTCTTCAAGCTCATAAATCTTATCGAAAATAGATTGATTACTATCTGCTCAATATCCAAAAAACCTCCAGACCGTGTCTCGTGCATTTATAGCTTCTTGCTTCTGTAACAAAAGCTCTTCCTGTGTTCAAACTAGCACTTGCATTGTTGGCATCATCTTTGCTGTCATTTCTGTCCGTGGACATAGTCACATAATTCTTAACAATCTCGTCACCCGTGTGTTCTCCTGCAACTGCCATATGGTCATCAACCTCTATGAAATCTTCGAAGCATGATTATTTTATAAGACACATTCCTCGTTGCTGCTCATTTATCTCTGGCTCGAAATCATGGTTTTCTGTTCCGGTCCAAGATTCAGCATTCTTGATGCAATTTTTGACAGTAATGTTACTTACTATACCATGATATTCTTGTGAATTTCATGGCAAGAAGCATATCTTACTTTAGTAAAGTTGCCTTTGAATCATCTAGGTCGTCTTGATTTACCAATAACGAGAAGAAAAGGTTTGTCCGTACCCGCCATATATAATGAAGAACAACGAGGCGCTCTTTACATTGTTTCCCTCCGTGGCCCTTTTATTCCTTAAATATAAACGTTTTATCTGGAAAGCACTTATAAAACAAAACAGTCTCGTCCGCATTGTGTCATCAGGATAATAACCTTCTAAAAGAGTTAGAAGATTTTCAGTCCACTGATTACACACACCTAGATCTACAGATCTGCTTTCCCTATACCCTTTCTTAAAAGCAATGTCATATTGCTTTTTAAAACCCCCTAACCACCCATTGCTAGCTCAAACGTCCTGTATTTCCGGTTTTGTGGCAGTCTTTGGGTTTTTGTTTCAATAACGGTCCATCTATGAGTATGTTTTTATCGAGAGTTTGTTTAATCCATTCCACAACACACTTTTCAACACTAGGAAATTCAACAGGTCAATTCCTCTTAATATTTCCATGTCCTTCAGAGCAGTGCGACTTTATGAAGTCTATCCTTTATTATATTAAGGTGAACTCAAGCAAACCAAACTCGCTCAATATTTGGGGACTTCCCATTCTCGACTGTATTCACAATTTATCTCTCAACGAAAACAGTTTAATTTATCGTTTAGACATCACAACACCTACCTCGGCGATCGATACTTAGAAACTACATAACTATAATTGGTTTGTTCACAATTCCAAACATAATGTAAGTAGAAGACATTCTCGCTTATACAGGTGTAGCGGTATAAGTGATAGCGCTACATAGAAATGCGGATGTGAAAAACGACTCTCTGTTATAGAAGTTTCTACTTCCTTGTTTATAGATGTTTTCGGAGGTGATAATTACGGGACCTGGTAACTAGTCTCACTTCTAGAGTTTTCTCACATATTCTCGTTTATCCAGGTTCGATAATAGCAAAAGATCGGAAAAACATAGAAACGCAAGATCTAACCAAAATTATAATCATGGAAAGCAAACGTTATACAAAATTATAACACTAATGTAGAATTAAGTACATAAATCTCAAAGTTTGGCAGTAATGCTTTTGATTAAAATCACATTTACAATAAAAACCTATTGTCTTACAGCATTACCGAATGTTTTTCGTTACACAATATTTGTGTAATACTACTTGCTCTTGTGATAACACTGGCCAACACACACTTTGGTGCCTCGGATTTTTTAAGTGTAATTATGCAATTTTGAGGTGCCTAATCCAAAAATGCCATTAGATTTGTTTATCAGATCTAATTTTCGAAATTCACTCTTTCAGCGCTATTTCGGAAAAATTCGCCAAAATTAGTATGTACTTTGTTATGTACGTAGCTTTATAAATATTACTATTTGATAACTGTTAACTGAAACACAAAAAAATGGGTATTATGTATTTATTTAACAGAAAAATATGCATATACAACTTTCAATCATCAGTTAAAAGTTTCCTTTTATAAGATTTCCTTGCGTGAGATTTTACGGAACAGATGAACATTCCAGCAGCAATCGGCCATCATACGGGTATTCCATCTTCCTTGATACCTTCCCCCTATAATGCTGACTTCTTTGTGAAATATTTCCCTCTGTTCCTCAATAACATCACCTAAGTTTTCTGGAAAACGATCTAAGTGGCTGTGAAGATAATGAATCTTGATGCTCATGTTACATCCTAGCATGTGAAAGTTAGAAAGCATCTGTTCTACTACTTCGACGTAATTTACTGCTTTATGACTTCCAAGAGAATTTTTAATGACTTCAACAAAAGAGTACCAGGCATTAGACATGCTCGTTCATTGATTCCGTGAGCTGCGGGTTAATTAAAAGTTGTCTTATCTGAGGACCATAAAAAATTCCAGCCTTCAGTTTTTCTGTGGAAAGTTTTGTTTCAAATACTCAAAGCACGGTCCATTTCGAAGTAAAGCCTTAACAAATTGCTTCATAAGTCCCAGCTATACATTCAGTAGTGGAAAGATGATTTTGTTTCTGTCAACCAACGGTTCGTTAAGCACGTTGTGTTCTCGTTGAACTAAAACATTTCTTAAAGGCCAGTTTCTGGTAATCTAGTGCTGGGACTTAGCTCTGCTGTCCCAAAGGCATAAAAAAACAAGGCTATTTTGTGTAACCACTTTGTTGCCCGAGGAGAAAGTTTACTATTTTTAGATCGACACATACCACTCACTGATGCTCTTCTTATTGTAGGAATGTCCAATAGGTATAGAACTATGTTTATTACCACTATGTAAAAGTACACATTTTAAACTTGGAGATGAACTGTCTAAAAAAAAACGCCATTCAATTGGCGTGTATTCGTTTAACTCCATTTTCTTAGAGACCTTTTATATCATTACAAAACACTAAGTTGTTTTCTTTAGAGAAATACGGCAGCAGATCTTCCTGTCTAGTACGATAAAATGTAACATTACTGCCTGCACACGGTAAGTTAGTATCCTTTAATCCGGAAGCAAGCATTTCGAGCGACTCCTTTGGGTGATTCCGATCTCTAACAAGGTCATTAAGCTCTTGTTGGCTGAAGCGTTGGGGACTCGCTGATGGTCCTTCAAAATTACTATCAGCTTCACTTTTCTGGAACTGCATTTCGTCAGACGATAAATCTGATTCATTCTCCGAAAGCATAGCAAAGTTACTGAACGGTGGAATAGGTATTTCTTCGGAATGAGGAAGAGGTCTCCTTGCTGACTTCATGTTAGGGTACACCCATTTATGCCGGTTATTGCGATTAAAGCCTTTGATGTTGACAAAACAAAAATAGCAGTCATCATGATGGTTTTTAGACTCCCTCCATACCATATATGCTCCAAATTTTAAGCTCTTTGTCTTTCCATTTGTCTGCTATCGCAAATGTTCTACGCATGTTTTGCATACGAAATGCGGGGCTCGAGATTTATCGTGGTCTACTAACTGGACGCCAAAATACGCCAAATGTGCCCTTTTTATAAAGGGAGATATGGGTTTACTACTTTCCTTAAAATGTATTCGCCACAATTGTAGCAAAAAACATTTGGGTGGTTCACACAATTCCGTCAGCTCTTAGAAGCCATTGTCGTCATTCGAATTTTTAATATTCATGCAACAATTTAAAGCAGTACATACTGACCGTACACACTGACACAGTTATCACATGAAAGCACAATACTAAATTGAACTATGGGATGCAGACAGAGATATGGGGAACCCTACGTTAGAGGTAAATGAAGTAGTGGGGATTAGGGTTAAGTTGAGTTAGATTTTTCCAGTAATGGGGAATACTGAGAATTATAATTATATTATATTATATTATAATTCTAATTTCAGGTAAAAACAGACAATTTAGGTCTTCTAAATATTTAGTTAATTTTGAGTTTGCTATTTATCTATATGAGTAATAAATCTCATCGTAGTGTATCTCGAAGCTAGAGGTGCTAGGAAGAAATGCCATTTATTTTTGGAACCAACACATCAGAAATACCCTAGAACTGTTCGTATTTTACAGGCACCATGACAAAAAATTATTTTGTTGGGCGGTGTAATAGATGTAAAACATATTTTATTTTCATATTTCCATCACAAGCTTTACAGAAATATATTTCGTTTCGATATATAACTTTTTTGCTTAATTACTAAGACTGCAACAGGACTGTAAGGTTTCTGATCAGAATTAGCATCAAATTGTAATTAATACTAATACTAATCTTAGAACACAATTTTAGAGATTCAGTAATTCTTAATTTTGGACGTACTTGATGGTTTAGAGCCAAGCTCATATTCTCCAAAACAAGTAATTGAATAAATCGCGTCATTTTCAGAAATAGTTGGAAACTATCAAATTGATGTCTAAGCATTACGTCTATTAACAACAAATACTATTCAATAGTTTTATTGGTATTATGAAAAATATGCGAATATAGCAATTTCTTTAGCGCGTAACCTCCGCTGATGAACGCTTTACAACTACTATATTCTGTGGCAGCAATTACGGTATCTTCCGCAGTTAGGCTATGTTATTATCCAATGTTTAAATAATACCCAAAATACTTCAAGTTTTAATAATGAGTTTATTAATAAAACTTACAGAAGATATATGCTTATGAAAAAATATAATTGTTTTTCGTCGTAAACACAGTTATTGCGCACTGTTTACATAATCGGTTTTGAAAATAATATGGATCAATAAGCAAGATAGAATACTTATCGTGGTTGCATATAGTTATGCGGTTGGTTAAATCCTTTAGGATAGGGATTAGTTTGTGGTTGTCCAGTAAATACGTTGGATGTTGCACTTAATACACCAGGTTGACTATACTGCTGTTGTTGCTGCTGAGTAGGATAAGGAACACCTTGAGCAGAGTATCCATAGCTGTTTGAATTTGGCATCTGCGTTTGATCCTGCTGAACATAACTACAACACACACACTTGAACATGTTAAACTTTCACGTTATTTTACTTAAACTGTACTAATTAATATGAAATAATAAACATCAAGTGAAGAATGATTTGCTTGATAGCCTTATGGAATTTATTTAGTAAATTTTCAAAGTTACTTTAAAAATAGTTCTTCCCGCTTGCAATACATCGCTTAATATTTCTTCTGCTTTTCAAGAATTTATGAAGAATTTAATTTAGGATGTGCAGATCCACCTTCAAATAGCAAATTTTCCTTTGTTCTATTTTACCGCGGTTGTTATACTTCTTCCTGCCTATTAAAATACCAGCAGGTTCATTTGTTGTTCAAAATAGAAAGTTGACATTGAAGAACGATTGAGTCGGTAAAAGAAAATTCACTAACAGATCTGTACAATATCCCGTACGAAGCGTTTGAAAATATTTCGAAAAATGGAGGAAACGGTAAAAACTTTATTCGAAATTCAAAGAAAAGAGTATGCGTAAAATCTAATAAATCTTAGATGGAAATATTCTTATACAAAAATATACACTTCATGATGGATGTGACCTCTTTAATTATTTATCAAGTGAAGCAGAATTATATATTATGACAAAGAAAGCACTAATTAGTCAAATACAGTTATTAGTTTGCAAAATTTATTACTTCTTCTAAAAACGCTGTCAATGCATTATGGTACTTTAGCTACAGCTTTATCGTGGTATATTAGAAGAGATTCCATACATAATTATATTCTTTCATCAAATTGATACGTGGTTTACCGTAAAATTTTCATTGAAAGTTATAGAAGTTTTAATAGTAAACGTTCTTTACACCAAAGGCAGCCATTTGAACATGTTCAGCCTCAATACAGGCAATGTGGAAATAAATAATCAAAAATATACATAGTTCTACATAAAAAGTAAAACAAACAAAAAATAAATCAAAACTATTTTTCTGCTGCAGGACCAGTGTAGTAATTTATCTTCTATTGTTTTTGTGTAATCATAGTTTACAAAACATTAAGATGAGCAGTAACATAAAAGTAGTTCCCGAAAAGTATGATTTTACTACTGCATTTTTAAATTGAAGATCTTAACTTCCTTACATTTGGAAATGTTATTTACTTTTTTTGATGCTTGGAATTTATCATTCTTAACACAGAATATAATAAATATGTGATTGTTCACTATAGTATAACTAAAATTTAAAGTATAGTTTTGCTCAAACTGTAGCTAATACATGCATACATACAATTTTAAGTTTATATTTATTTGGAAAAGTAAATAAAAAAAATACCTTGGAGGAACATATGATGAGTACGGTTGACCTGTATAAGGCATACTACCAAATGATTGTGGATAACCTAAAAATAAAAGCATAGTAAATAACGTTCTTTGATATTATTAGTTTTCTAAAGTACTATAAAATAGCAAAATTAATTATCTAAGCGTTTTTGGCTTATTCCGCGAGTGCAATAATTTACGTTTTCATGTTTGACTTAAAACCGTCTGCGTTGCTTTCATGCGACTTGTTGGTCTTAACATTGCACCAGTCCATTAAATTCAACATGCGCTCTTGGAGCTAATATTGCTTTGAATACAATACATCGTCTATCAACTTTTATATGAAAATAAACTCTTATCATATTATTGGAACTAAACCTACAATTGCCAAAACGTGGCAGGATAAAATAAGCACAAAAATATATCTTCATCTTCTTAATCGTTTAAGGGCTACAACAATGAATGTATTGTAACGACGTACAGCATATTTACATAAGAGTTGCAGTTCCTATTAAGATATGAATAAGCATACTTGCATTCGTTTTACAAATAGTGCAGTGGGTAAGTAGCACAGAATCTGAACCTTTCGCTATCCCCACTTAAATCAAAAGCCCTAATATCTTTGTGTTGTCATATGGCAATAAACTGGACACACGTAAATCGGTATCATTTTACAAAAGTTTATTTCCAAATATCCAGACTTCAAATACGACGGATACCGTATAATATGTTTGATATTTAATAGGGATTTGCAGATTTGGAAATGATCACAATGCGAAAATACTTTAAAGGAAATTTTAAAATTATTTTTTGTATTAAAATTGTATTTTGTTGCCTACTATATGTTCATCTAAAGTGTTCTGTGGACAATCGGCAACACTAAACACTCGTATTGTGATATCTATTTTTTGTGAGGTACTTTCATAAATCATCGTTGCTATTTCTCAAATAGAAGTCTCTCTTTCTGTTCACTTTTTCTCTTGAATTGTAGAGATCTAAATACAGAAAGTGTTTTCTGGTGATTCAAGTGGGAATTCGGTAAATTACATAAATTTAGCAAGTCACAACAAGGAATAAAGGTGGCAGCAAGATTAATAACCTCCGCAAAGGAGGAAAAATAGGTGTAGGAAGCAATTTCAAAACGCAGGAAAGAAATTTTCCTAAAACAGATTTTCATTATATAATAGGCAAATCACTGTTATTTGAGTTTTTCTTTTATAAATTATATTTTTGATTTTTCAGGTTACTAAATCCAGTATATAGTATATATACGTTATTTCCAATCTCCATTTCCAATCTTATGCTTTTTATATGCACTGATAACACTCAACCAAAAGACGAATATGTGAGCCAAAGTCGTGGTAAGTGAATTGTTTACGATATTGGACTGTAATATAATGAATAAGTATAAAAAAAGGAGGAAGGAAGAGAAATTGAAGATAAAAAGAAAAAGTATGAAAAAAGGAAAAGGCTTCATGCCCATTATAGGAGTTTCTACAGAAAAAAGAGAGGAGGAAAGACAAGCCAAAATAGCCCAGTTAACATGTAAACCACCCTAGTCAAAATTACTTATAACCTACTTACCTACTACATATATTCAAAATAAGCATATGTACAATTGATAATGGAGTATTTAAACAAACCTGTAGTTGGGGTCCTAATGTATTGTGAAGTACTAACAGTAGCTGCAACTGGAGGAGTTGGGGTAGGTCTAACCGGTACAGACTGAGGACGACTATCGCAGCCTTCACTATGGGTTACATTAGAAGTGGATTGATTTGGTTCTTTCATTTCAGCATTTCCATGTTTTTTATCTTGAAGAGGATCAAATTCACTTGAATTTACTTTATTTATCACATTTGATCCACCAGTACTGATGTTTGACACTTTTTCATTGGATTCTAAAAATCAATGTCAAAATGAAATATAAAAAAATAATAAAATGTCTTACCTTCATTTGGTGCTAAAGTGATATCTGGAGTGACATTCACATCTAATAAATCAAGAAGTTTATTCACTTGATTTCTAATACTTTTTAATTGGACTTTAATTTCAGATAATTCTGGTTTCTTCCAACATGAATTTGTGTCACTCTGAGCATTATTCATTAATATATGCAACTTTAATATTCTACTACATTGAATAGCAAATGATAAGTCTGAACTATCAAGAATAGTTACTAAATCACCATCTAAAATATTTTAATGCATAAACAAAAATATAGTTTATATTTTATGTTGCTGTAAATAAAATGTTACCAGATAATTTCTAATGAATTCTAGATACCTTCATCTTTGTATTTAATGGTAACATCATCACTAGATGTAATCTTCCCACGAAATACCCTTTGCATCATCAAAACAAGTTCATCATATGTAATGGCCTCATTATGTATTGGAATACGTCTGATATCGTCTTTTAATTGCACCTTTATAATTAATTTACCGGTTAAATCTAATTCACTCTTTGAATCCATCTTAAGCTCTTATACCTATAAAAATAACTTTTGATCTAAGATGTATTTGATTTACACAGTATAATGAGACGAAATGAAATGAAAATTGTCACACTGAAATTTAGCCATTGATTGTTTTTTTTTAAATATCTACATTACATACTTACAATACACAAATGTAACAGACAATGTCAAAATACAATTTAGGCAACATTTCCAACATCCAATAATAAAATCACTAAATTCGTAAACAACACGAACGACGTAAATAGGTAAACAAAGTAAATATATAAAAAATACAGTTGGTAATAATTTCATTTGAGTTGAATCTGAGTGATATATATTTATATATTACCCAAATTTTGCTAAGTTGAATCTTCAAATTAAGCGTTTTTTTTTTTTATTACAACTGATGGGCTCGTTATTAGTGTTGTTGAGAAAAATTGCCAAATTTGCCCATGTTGAATTAATGAAATGGAAAATACTGAATGAATGACCATAAATATAGAAACGGTGTATTAGAAACCTAATTATTGACCTAATCTATGTAGATTAACCGAAAATTTAGCAACAATAAATCCCGTATATCGAATCAACCAAGTATAATGTATTAATCGCGAATATATAGATCACTCCTTTTACAAACAGAAAAGCACCAACCCTTTTAGGCCGTCAAAGGGGTAATGAAATCAGACAAACTTGAAAAAAAATGTCCAAAATATCGTTGTTATAGAAATGAATTGAAATTTGCAATGGAAATAGCTCGTTCGCAATAATTTTGATTAGCAGGGATTATTGCGACAACATTCCCTTATTAAACGGTGCGGGTGTGAATATTTGCCAGGCCGGGGTTGAAAAAAATCGGCAAACGCAAAAATCTCGAATATCGCGTTGCTCCAGGAATTAATCAAAATATGCAATCAAACACTCTCGTGTGTAATAATTCCGATTAGCAGGGCTTGTTGCCACAACATCCCTCTATCAAGCCGTTAGTATAAGTTCTCTGTATTTGCGTATTACTTACATAATCTATTAAAATTGTATTCAAATAGCTAAAGTAATGTAATGATTATGAATAAAACTGCCGAAACGCAAACGTGATGTAAACAATGTTAAGGATGTCAAAATCTTAACAATTTATAGCAAAAAGGGAATGTTGTACGGTGTGATTTCGCCTTACCAACCAATAATAACTGTTACTTGCGATTGTTCTGAAATTTGCATCTCTCTTTTTGGAATACATTATAGTACATTAGTTTATGAATACTTTTATTTTAAAATTACTTTTCTTTATAGGTTTGAGCAGGTCCGCGTCAAGCTTATGGGTATTGGTGAACGGTGTTAATAGATGGTTCATACGTTATTAGATGGCGCTGAGTAGTCAATTTACCAAAAATTAATGCAATATTATCAGTGAAACTATATTTCATATTATCCCTCCATTTCTCAGTATGTCCATACGTTCATTGTTGGCGTAAAATGCAGTTGCGATCTCTTTCTATTGCATGTAGCTTCTTCTCTTGAGTATATTTTTTGGATTTGAGTAATGTTTGTAATGATAGGCAAAATGTGTTTAAAAAATATATATTCTTTACAAATACCACACCTGAATTACATATTACACTTAAAAATATAAAAATATATACTGTACATATAAGCATTTATAAATATTATATGATAGGGTAGCAACTAAGATTTTTTTGGACTTCCTGTTGGACTCTCCTGTCTTAATGCTTCGACGTCGTTGAATACAACCTGTGCTCCGCCACCACAAGTTTGGATGATATCTGCTTTATATAATTTTGTTTCCATAACACCATCCACATCTGGTTCTTGTGAAATTAAGCAATATTTTGACTGCTTTGGGTTTAAAATGTCGCTAGCTTTACTGAGTTTAGTAATTGATTTTCTTTTTTTCATAGAGGGTTGAAGGACAGTTCCCAATTCTGTAGGTACAATGACATTATGTTCTAGCCAGACATCTCCTGCAGACCTTGATCTTCGTCTAGAACCACTTGTAGCAATATTCCTATGATGAGATGTATGAAATGGTGTTGGAGTTTTTGGAACGTTAGCTTCCATTATTGTTTGTGTCCCATCTTCCGCTTTAACTTGAGCCGACGTTATATCTTCTTTCTCCAAAATCTCTTTCACTTTCTGTAGTTTGATATCCTTCATTTGCATTTCGGCATGTAACTCCTCTCTTTGACGTCTTAAATGTGCATCTACTTCTTGACTAAGTTTCTCCTTTTCAATAACTTGTCTTTGCCTTATTCTTTCCTTTTCCAGTAAATTCTGATTGATTTTTAAATCTTTTTCATCAATAGTACATTTTAAATTTCTAATAACACTTTGTAGTTCATCTGCTTTACTAGATAAATTGTCATTAACAGTTTCCAAATTCAATACTTTTGTTTCATAATTTTGAGTTCAAACTTTTCTTGTTTAAGTATCATTTTCATGTTATGTATTTCATGTTTGCTGATAACATTTTCCTGATTTATCTCAATCAATTGCTTTCGAAAATTCTGTTCTCTTGTTGTTAACTCTCTCTCAAATGCAACAGCATTTTCTTTACGAGCCTTGAGTACTTTAAGTAAACGTGCTAGTATAGCATCACAGGCGTCAATATTTTCAAGATCTAGTTTCACAATAGGAATTTGGGGCCCAAATATTAAAGGTGGAATGATAGGTGGTACTTTACTACTTGATGGTGTTTGAGTAATTGTCTTACTAATTATCTTCTTACGACATGGAGTATACCGTGACTCACCTTTATTGACTTTTACATTTCTAGAAATTTCTGCAAATTTCATTACCTGCAAATTTTCCTCGTAATCTTCTGATGCTGGATTAACGCAAACTACCATATGTACACAACCTTCACCCTCAAAGTAATTCTTGAATAACAATGTTAATCTACTATCTCTATAAGGAACTAAACGGTTAGCATTGTTAAGTTGATTATCTCTCAATATTTCCATGCATGTGCGTAATGTCATTAAAGAATTATTAATATTACTTGCTTCCTTTAAGCGAATTCCTGTGTTTTTTGTTCGACTACATCGTTCAGAGCCTGCTAAGTCAACCAAACACAATTGACTTACTTTAAGCATATTACATTCAGGGATTACAAGATTCCCATCAGCATTTTGTAATTGTTGGACCACCTGTACTAAACGTATGCTAAAGATAGAATGACTCCTACTGGATACAGCATTTAAGACTGTATGACCCATTCTTTTACGTTTTTGTCCAATGTTAAATAAATCATACGCTTCTGCAGCTGATTTTACCTCTACCTCTACAACATTATTTATATACATATTCCTTTGTGCATCCTCTCTTAAAATTTTACTTTGTAACGTTTTACCACTGGTGTCATCTAATAGATCATAAACAGTATTATTGTAAATTTCAATATAGGATACAAATACAGCGTACAAGTTGTTTTCATTAACCCCGATAACTGTCATTCCATCATTGGCATAAAGGTGCTTTGACTCACCTCCAGCTCGTTTTTCAAACTTCAATGAACGAATATTCATCTTATTTTCTAAATTCAGAGCTTCTGCAGCATCAATATCAGATTGAACTTCAAATCCGTTCATCTTATCAGATTTAATGATAAATTTTTTTGCTTGATATGGACCAATTGTGTTAAATAATGTGTCAATACACCTAGGCATAATACCAGGGTCATTTTGGTTCCCTGTTAGCGTGTATGTTTTTCCTGATCCTGTAACACCATAAGTAAATAGTAAACCGTTTTTACCAGATACTAGATCTTTTAACAAAGGATACGCAATATGCTCAAATATTTCTTTTTGACATGTTTGTGGGGTAAAGACATACTTAAATATATACTGCATATCATCTCTTAGCACCTTGTTGTCAGGAGGCGTTGAAACCGATAATACTGTTGGAGATATTATTTTAATACATGAAGGATCATCTTCTTCCTTCAGAGGTTTGAGCCTGCAGTACACATGAACTGGATCTTGCAGTTTCTCAGAATCAGAACTTGAAGAAAGAGTTGTTTTTTCACGTTTTAGTGTTTTAGATGAATATTTATTTAATGACTGCATAATACTTTTTTTATACATCAATTAAAACTGTTGACAACGATCAGATATATACAGAATTAAACAGAAAGACGTTAACAATTCAAATTTAAATTTTCTTTTATTATACATCAGTATTGACAACTGCTTGCAACACTTAGGTTTATAATGACCAATATAACTTTCAAATGTCCCTAGACAGGAGTCCTAAATATATTAGTAGTAATTATTTTGCAAATGTATGTGTTTTAATTATTATAGTTTTATTGCATTAGTTCATTTCTAACTTCTTCCGTATTTAATGGAATTTTATACTTTTTAATTAGGCGATAATAAAATTATATAAACAAGGTAACAGATTTATAGGATGTATGTACTCTGCATTTATATTCTGTACTATTATTTAAATACGGATGGGTTTAAAAATGTTGGAGTTTTAATTTATGTATGAAATAAGATAAGGGTTACAATATCTTGGAAGGAGGTAACAATACAACAGTAACGTACAATAGGTGTAATGGAATAACTACATAAACTACAAAAACGATTTAAAACTAACCAGTTCCGCAGAAACAAACATAGAAACACTAGAAACAAAGACAAATACTATTTAATAATAAACAAAAAATACCTACAGTTTGTCCCCTTTTTCATTAATTAGAATGCAGTCCAATGTTTTCCTTTTACAGTCTTTAAAATTTAGGATCGATTGGATATTTTTAAGTATAGTAGAACTTATTTTTACGAATATCTTCTATATTTACATTTTAGGCTATTTACATATAACTGCGTTTTTACTTTTTTCTAAATACTAGGTTTGCCAAATTATTCTACATTTGTTTTCCGTATGTCATTGAATTTGTATTATAATAAGATAAGATTTCCTTAAACATGTAATACACCTAAACTTTCTTTTCTTTTTCTAGTTCTTATCTAGAAATTTTAAACAAGTGGCAGTGAGTGGCAATTGATTTGTTTATTTTTCGGGGAAAACCAACAAAATTTCCTATATACAAATATCACTAAAGGGCTTAACGATAGGGGGCGTGATAAAGTTCTGTCAATCGCAGACGGCAGACACTTACAAATCAGTCTCGCAGTCTTATAATAATTGATTTGTGTATCTTAATCACTATTCTTTACTCAGTGACTTACAATAAATCCTTATGTTAATGATATGGTAGGTTATCTCCGGTTAACAAATAAATTAAAAAAGAGTCGATTAGTGATTCATCAAAGTATTTATGTATAAAAGCTTTTGTTTTACTACATTTTGAAAAAGAGTCATCGACATGTTGATGAAGAACCAAAATAAATGTTTTAATGGAAGTAACAGCCCCCTTATCTACGATGAGGCGTGTTTAGATATATTAAACACTCTAGCAGGGGAAGTTACTGTTGCAGGACAATATGCAGAGTGTGTGGAATGCGATTATAAAACCTTGTGTACGTTATTACCTAACGAAAACACTTCTCTTCTTATTAATACCAAGTATACAATGAAGATGCGCTTTGTTTACGATAACAAAATATACTGCGAGTAAGTAATGAAACAAATTTTTTTGATGGATAGTTGTAAAAATTAATTTTTAGCTGGAAGGAGGAACTTTTTGAACATTATCGTTATGGCTGGAATTTGTCTACAGATAATTGTGAATTATTCATAAAACAACCTGCAGATAATGAATATTTACGTAAGTTAAGATCTGTTAAGTTTGGTAATTTCCCTTACTACATATGATTATGATTATAGCTATATTAAGTGCTTTTATAATTTTATTTTTCTTTGGAACTATGTGGTATATGGTGAAGTGCATATATAAATGCACCAAGAATACTACATTTATGCAAAGATTGCATTTTTCTAATGGCTCTGTATTACAAAATGTAAGTTATGAATGTTTAAAAAGTAATGCATGTGGTAATGGTATTTGAATAGGATCTAGGCAATACTGCAGATAATACCCCACTTGTAGTAGAAAGCCCCCCTGCTGTTCACAAACATCCTAATCGTTTGAAATCAATTGATGTGTTTCGTGGTTTGTGCATTATACTTATGATATTTGTAAATTATGGTGGCGGCCAATATTGGTTCTTTAAACACTCAGTGTGGAATGGACTTACAGTGGCAGACTTGATTTTTCCATGGTAAATATTTCTATCAATTATCTCAAAATATTTTGCTCATGTAAAGACTGCCCAAAAAATGCACAATAATCTGTTATATTAGAGAAAAGCATTTGAAAAATGTTTATTTTAATTGTATAGGTTTATATGGGTTATGGGATTGTCTTATAGTATATCGTTAAATAAGAAGCTGCAGAGAGCTGTACCAAGAAGACAACTTGTATTTGTAGTACTAAGAAGATCGTTTCTGCTAATTATATTAGGCTTCATTTTAAATTCACATGGAGAACCTGTAACACTTTCATCTCTCAGATTTCCTGGTGTTCTACAACATATTGGTATAACATATCTACTCATAGGAATTGTAGAATCAATGTTTACCAAAAGGTCACTAAATGAATATGAGGTAAAACTGTTTTAAAATTAATAACAATATATTTGCTATAGTCTATTCCAAAACGAGAGAGATAAAATTCTGAACAGACCCCCAACCCAAATTACAGCTTATAAATTTGTGAAATCAAGGTTTCTTTTTCCATTTTACGCGGTAAGCTTAAATTTGAAGATTTGTCTGAAATATAAAACCTGCGCCAAATACAATTGTATATGGATTCTTCAGAGATCGTTCTGCAATTAAGGCAACAGAATGGTAAATGTAGTAATTACAACATAATTGAAAGCAACAGTTACAGAATTGTAATTTCAGTACAACTAAAGTTCTCCGTATTTGCATAGTACTTAGATAATCTATTAGTTTTCAAATTAAAGCTCTGAGAAGAACTAATCTATGTCGCAAAATAGCTAAGGTAATATAATAATTATAAACAAAACTGCCGAAACGCAAACGTGATATAAACAATGTTAAGGATGTCAAGATCTTTACCAATTTACAGCAAAAAGGTAAACCAAATATTGTACGGTATGATTTCGCCTTGCTATTAACCAATTAGAAATAACTGTTATTTGAATTTGTTCAGAAATTTGTCTCTCTCTTTTTGGAATACATGATATGTGCTTATCAATTAGAAGATCAAACTGTATTGTTTCTCAACTTTATTAGTTGCTGTTAATTCTAGTTTGGAAAGTTCAATGTTGTAAAAGATATTTTGGTCGCTGCGCCACAATGGATTTTTGTGCTAGCTTGCATATTTCTTCACACCATACTTACATTTGTGGTTAAAGTGCCAGGATGTGATAGAGGTTATGTAGGACCAGGAGGTTTACATGAACATGGAAATAACGTTAACTGCACAGGTGGCGTAGCTGGTTATATCGATCGAGCAATATTTGGCGAACATATGTACCACTACCCTACTTGCCATGAAATGTATGAAACTACTCAGTACTTTGACCCAGAAGGTATGTACTATAGTCAGTTTGCATGGATGTCTATCGATAATATATATATATATATATATATATATATATATATATATATATATATATATATATAAGAGGTCGAGATGAAATATTAAGTGATTGCGGTATAATAGGGCTAAGTAGGATCGGTAAAACATTAAATTTCCATGCAGTAACCAGAACACTATTTTTTTCATCCAAGTGCGAGATGACCTGTATCTGTTACAGCAACCTGCTATTGTATATAAGAAAAAACAATTTTAAATAGTTTGCGTGCATTTTTAAACACGTTTTACAGGTTTCCTATTTTACCCGTAGGATTTTTGACGGAGCATCGACTTTTGACTAGAAAATATCTGTTTCAAGGTAGCTTGAATATAATAGTAAGCAAAAACGTGGTGTATTGATGATAACTAAAACGCTTTGATATATATTATTTTCTAATTTATTTAAAAATAAATAAATTCAAGGTTTCTTTTTCCAGTGATACTTTCATACATACAATTTCATTTATTGATGTTTATCGGTATATTATAGATACTCGGTTTAATCTGCTGGGTGTCCTAAAAGTTTTTTTCAAATTGTTTGTTCACTGTGTGAACACAATCTTTGGATGGAGAAGGGGGGGATGTGTCAATTGCTAGCCTCGTTCTTGGGAATTTAGCCTCTGGAGTGTTTTACGAGAGCAAAGCGCGCGTGCTGTGAGCGCGAATTTTATGACAACTTAGATGAGGCTGTAATGCCGACGCAATGAATTATCGGCCCGTACTTTTTTTTTAAGATGACAGATACAGTAACTATAAATTCCAAGAGATGTTTGGAGATGATTAAGAACTTTTTATGTTAACCCTGCAAGATTTTAATGGTTTTAATCAGAACATTTGGTTCCAACAAGATGAACACGTCTCACGTGTCCTTACCAGTTCGTAAAATTTTCCTAAGTAAATTGATATCCAGACGCGGTGACAAACTGGTCAGCACGTAGCCCCTACTTGACATCAATGGATTTTTTCCTATGAAGCTACCTTAAATCAAAAAACAAATGTTGTCTAACATTTAGAAGAGTGCCAGCAAAATAACGGAACACGTTCAGAAGACACAATTTTTAAGAAATAAATTCCCAAAACCAGTATTTTAATAAAAAATAAACCTGACCATTACTTTATTATATTATTTTGAAACGGGCTTTTGTAAATCGCAATATGATGATTTTGAAAGTTCTAAGTTCTAGATACCATTTTGGAAAAGTGCAAGTATGTCTGAGAATCAAATTTATATATGCTCTTTGAGGTTTCCTCATCCTCACCTCGTATTCATTGCGTCAATTTCTTACTTTTTCGAATTCATAAACAGCAACTCATCTATTGCTCATACGCAACTTATAAATGGTTGGAAGTGAGTAAAATTTAAGGCGCACTGATAGCTTCCATACCTATTCATGAAAACACTGTGTTTGAAACGTCATTGCAGTTTTCTGTTATTTGTAGTAAACACGATATAGATGACATTTTGGGAATTGTGCGTTATATAGAAGATGAGGTAAACTAAAGTAAAGTAAAATGGGGGGTTATATTTCACGCTAATCATAAATGATTTGTTACAAAACTGTGATGAGAGATTCGGACTTATTTACTAGAAAACAACCATACAACATTCAATAATAACTTCAAGATGTTAGATTCCCAAACTAAAGTATAAAATTAAACTTACTCGAATCTCTAGAAGCGTGTTAATAAATAAACTTAAACATTTAGATATATACGAACGATCAGATAGATCTTAATAATTCACCATTGTTGAGTTTGCTTGCCTGAATTTAGAGGATTAATTAGACCATTATGTAATTACAGTACGTACACACATTATCCTTAATTATTATAAGAGTGGAATTTCGGGTTTTAGAATAATGTGTGTGTTGTTCAATAGTAATAGAATATGAGATGAAGGTACAGTGTTAGCGAAACATGTCATATATTAGTTGTGTTAAATATATTAGAAATATTTGTAAAATTGTATTTTACTTCTTCGCCCATGTACATATTTTACTTATACATATTAATTTTCCATCCATAAATTAAACTACGTTAGCATGGTTGTAAAACAAATAAATTACTGATTTAAAAAGAAAAAAGAAAAAAATTATTCCCTACAGATTTCTTTTGTGACGCGATACTTACTAGCATTTATTGTCAAGCAAACAAACTGTATTGTTTTTATCAACAATATTGGTATCTTAATTAGTGGGAAGACATACTTATGCGATGTAAGTTACTTTCGTATGAAGAGTTCTAGTTTAAAATAAAGGTACCACTTTCAAAAAAACTACAAAAATTAACATAATTGACTAATGGAATCATGAAAAATATGTCTATGAGTTCTCCACTAAATTGGTTCTAGGATTAGGTAAACAAAGGTGCCAGAGGAACGGGAGGAAATGCGAGGAACAGCAACAGGAAAATTGACGGAGGGAAGTAAATGGGAAGAATCAATGCAACCATGAACGAGTTTATACACATAAAGCGTGCTACCTGGATACTCCATTTATTACACATCATATATTCTAAGTAGCAAACTATAACCAATATTCCGATCAGGATACTCAACATCGATTTTGAAAGATAAATACTTTAGAAAGTGGCGCTGCACCTTTTCGATGGATAATTGTAAATAAATATAACGGGGAGACCAAACAAGTGAAACATATTCAAGTTTACTAAACACAAGACTAGAATATAATATCTTCAATAAAAGTAAATTATTGAAAAATTAGGTGCGTAAGACAAATCCCAGAGCTTTCGAAGTGGAAATGTAAAGACTATTAAAATGCGAGGTGAAGCTTAGACGGGAATTAAACGAAACACCAAGATCTCTTACCTCAGAGCATTTTAACAGAAGTGGTCCCAAATGTGATCCTTGAGAAACACCTGATGAAGGATAAAAGCCATAAAATTTATATCCATTGCAAAAGATATAGTGACATCTGTTTCTTCGATAGGATTTTACTGCTGTAAAGCATTATTGGTCTATTTAAAACATACAAATCACATTTTTTCAAATCCATCAGTATTTCAAAGTTACAAGCGCGCAAACTCTGTTGCGAAGAGTGCAATCTCAATCCAAGGTATATATATTATCCGACCGTAATATCAACGTAGATTACGCGAACTAAAGCCATCAATGGCGGTCATGATTTAAGCTGATAAAGGTTTCAGCGGTATTATATTACAAAGTAGAAATTCGACCAACTTGCACAGATTCAGACGCAGACAGGGAACATATACCCCTAACAGTAGTATAATACCTAGACTCGCCTTAGGAAAATAATATGACGTAATATATATTTCTTCAATTTGGAGTACTCTAATTAAAAATTCGTGTCTTATCTTTAAGTATTACAAATGTCATCAAACCTCCATTGTTTCCAACGTTTTATGACTACAAGTTATAGCACTATATTTTCTGATCATAATTGCTATACATTCGGCGGATATTTTTTTTAAATGGTACCAAAATCAATCACCTTGGTATAGGAATAAAATGTTAAACATGGTCATTTGCAAATTAACCAGACTACTCACCTATAATAGACAGTCGGTAGTGTTGGTACCTATACACTTTAAGTAACTTATATTCTAGACGAAGGAGATGGGGGAAATTAAACTATTTCGTTTTTTTCTCTTTAAAAGTTATATAAAAAACGCTTACTGTATTAAAAAATATGTGTTCGTTTGTCTGCGTTGTAAAAAAACAGATGCTCCATTTGAAAAAATACGTTACATTTCATGCGACGTAACGATAAATGATACAAAAAAGTATAAAAATGTGTTCTTTTCGATTTTGTATTTTATTCTCCTCGTTCGTGCGTTATACGGTCTTAACTGTGTGTATCCGGCTTAAGCTCTAGATTTCACATTATTGTGTTTCTTATAGAGCCACTCAGTTGCTCCTTTTCTTGTATGAACCAGAGTGTCTTAATAGACTCTTCTAACTGAATGTAGGTTATGGATAACTCACAGAGGCAATTAATATATATTATCTAGTGAAGAGTGATAGGGCAGTTTGTTTTCTTGATGTACAGTATATGACTAAAAGTTTCTCGGAATCATTACTCGTATTGGTTCCACGTGTGGTTGACCGAGGAAGTGCTCTGAAATCCTTATATTCCTTTCGGCCGACAAGCCTACTTTAAACCAGAGAGCTACTAGCTTGATTAGTCAAAACAGTAGTTATTAAAAATAACAAACAGCCCGAATATTCCAAGTCTGGAGTAAATATTTAATTCACTACAATATCCGTCCAATGAAGCCTCACTTTGAAGAAAACATTCACATAAGCTGCGTTGTATCGTAGAAATGATGCAATACTTGCTTTACTGAAACTTGTAGAGACGCAGATTGGTTTACTTTGCAGTCTTGCATATCACGTTTTCATACTATTTAGACTCTTATTTCAACGCATCATTTTAATTTTTGTAGAATATTTTATTTGCGCTGTAAACAGAGTATTTCGTGTGTCGGTATAAATAAATTCAATTGAATTAGAATCGGGTGATAACATGTTAAATAAACAGCTTAGAAAACGCAAAGAAAAGAACTAACCATTAACATGCTAAAAGATTTACAATTAACTACGATAAAGTATTAAAATAATTAAAGCTAAAGCAGTAATGATAGGAGATTACAATAACATCGCAGCTGTAGTCTATTCTATTATATCAAGCATGTATGTGTAATGTACTAACAGTATCCGTAATATGATGATTCATAAGTACCGCTGTTAGAAAGTGACAGGAGATTCTTTCGCCGAATATATCAGATACAGATCAAAGTCTTTAGATGTTGAATTCTTAGGTTGTGCACTACTAACAGATAATTGTATTGCAATAACTTACAGTGGCTATAGGTATCAATACTGAAGTTTATACTCATAAAATATACTTATTACTAGAGACCGAATTATATGCAAAGTGCATATATTTTATTTTATTTATTATATTTTAGGTCTATTTGTAGATGTCTTACACTGATTAAAGTTAAATAAATAAAATAAAATATATGCACTTTGCATATAATCCGGTCTCTACTAATGACCAATTCTTACAAGAAACTTCATTCACTGAGAACTACTAACTGTTAACGCTAAGATTAATTTTGAATAAAACGAACAAGAAAAAAATGAGAATTTATTAATGAAATTTAAAGTCAAACCTTGGTTGTAAAATATTTCTTTGGTATTTTCATAATTTGAATTTTATAAAGTAAAGTAAGATTAAATTAACGCTAATCAACTTTAATCAGTGTCTACATATAGACGCAAGATATAATAAATAAATAAAATAAAATATATGCACTTTGCACATAATCCGGTCTCTACTTATTACTCTTCTTTTTTTTTTCTGTTTGTCTAATCTATTTTGTTGTTACCTAAGAATACTTTCTTTTATTCAATTAGTATGTATTTTTGCTGTTACATGAGCTTGAAAACTGAGCTAACATCATTCATGGTGTGGTAACTTTAATTTTGCTGAAAAACTTTGCAGGAACAAAACCAACGACACGAATAGGAGGTGCTAAGCCGTAAATGGGATATTCACTTTTTTTTTACTATTTTAAAGATCTGATTTAATCTGTATATAGCGATCGAAGTAAATGTATATCTATCGCTACTAAGTGAGTATAGGGATGTTTATCCGTGAATAAGGGACGTTATAGACCCACACTATGTTTTTCCGCTATGCCAATTTATTACTTTTCGATACCAAGCGCATGGAATTATTATGTTTAATATTTACGATTCTGTACTTATATCCAATTGCAGTCTTACGATTGTTGTATATTATAATACTTTAATACTACGCTTTCTAACGTAAGTTTTACTGTTTTTTTAGGTTTATTGTCCATATTAACGTCTGTCTTTTTGGGATACTTGGGTTTTCAAGCTGGTCGAATTTACCATGTGTATCCATCACCTATAGAAAAGACAACCCGCTGGGCTGTTTGGGGAGTGTTAACAGTAAGTTATCTTATTTCACCTAGTATGAAGTATTAACAATAATCACCAATCTGTAGTGCTTAATTGGAGGAATACTTTGTAAATTTTCGAAAAATGGCGGTGTTATACCTTTGAATAAAAATTTATGGTCATTATCTTTTGTACTTGTTCTTGGAGGATTAGCTTTCCTAATTGAAGCAAGTTTGTTTATTCTTGTTGATGTGAAACGGAAATGGGGCGGCCGCCCTTTCTTTTATCCTGGCATGAACCCTTTAATTTTGTACGTTGGACATGAATTGTTTAGAAACACTTTTCCCTTCTGTTGGAAATTGGAAATGGAAACCCATGGTGCTTATCTAGGAATGAACCTGTGGGGTACTGCTATTTGGGTCGCAATTTCTATATATTTATATAAGCGAAATATATTTATTAATATCTAAACTGTGTTTGCATTTCTATTATTTTTGAATTTAAAACATGCATATGTATATTTTTAATGTGTAATATATCTAGAATAGATATGGCATTGTTATTAAATCCTTCCATGACTGATTTATGTACATTAATATTAATAAAATTGATATTATCTGTATAAATAAAGTATATTAAATATTGCTGGACTTTTCTTAGATGTCTACATAATTTGCATATATTGAATCTACCGGAGGTCCACTCACTGTAGAGAAATTAAGGAAGTTCGGTCTTAAATGCGGTTCGCATTTAATATTGGGTACAATATTTGAAGCTACAAATTAATTAGCGCCATTCACTTGAATAACTAAATGTATTTGAATTTAGTGTAAACAAATTTAGGAGAAATACTTAATAAATTTGTCATTAACTGTGACAATCAAAATTCAATTTCAACAGAAAGCCTCATATCACAATTGTAACTTTAAAATAAGATAGGTAATGAAAATAAGTGGTTCATCAATTCGTAAATCGATGGCGATATTTTATAGCCACGCAGATCGAATTTAAACCTATTAAACTATTTGTTTAGAAATACGTTAAAAATGACGTATATCTGCAAAGATTTGAAGACAAACCTACCAATTACCAATTGGTTTTGCAAAATACGATTTTGTCATTCCTTTTTTTTTGTCTAATAGATACTGTATCTGCTGTATCGGTACAAAAAGCGAAAACATGTACAACTCACGACTTCAAGGACTGTGTGGTTGCATAATTCACAGGTATCGACCACAAAAGAATTATTTATTCGGAACACAGCCTGGATTTTTATTGTCAGTAAAGTTACCAACTGTTGTATAGGCACAGCATATGGGAAATACAGTGATGATGTTGAGCTATTTTCAGTTATCCAATCTTTCAGAGTATATATAATAGTAGTTTCATATTTTCACAAATGAATGAACAGTAGATTTCAAGATCCCCAAAATTGGCTTGTATTTCATTCATAAATAGCATCAATGTCATTCCTGTATTCTCCCTATATTATGGTGCAGGCACGATTACCCAACTGTATTTGTAACTAGAGGGGTCGTCACATTTGTCAGAGCGCCATATTCATAGTAAATTCGTACCATCGTCCGGAATACAAAAAGTGGGATGGACGAGTGAATATTCACGTTAACCGGCTTCTTTTTGTTCTTGACCTGAGGTAGTTGTATTCTTTTGAACTCTGTAAACATGTAAGTCTAACGTACTAAAAGGTAAAGAGCGACCATAACTTAATCCAGCGGAAAGGCATATCGTTGAATTTCCCGATTCGTTTTATAATGGTAGTAAAATTATGTGTAAATTTTGCGATAAGCCATTGATATGCTGGGACAAAAACGCTTGTAGACAGTATGTAAATAGTATGAATCACACAAATAAAAGGGGTAGCGTGTCACCGAAGGACCAATGTATGTTCGATTTACTGTTCATGCTTCTTGTTTGCCTACTGAATAAAGAATTATTTGGACACAATTCCAAGTGGAATCTACCACCTTGGAAAGCGTTACACAACTATCTACCATTTGTACGTGAAGAAATCGAAAAGAGGACCAAAACTGGAGTAAAAGATACGCAATTTTTGGAATTTAAACTTTCAACTAATCAACTGATGATGTTTATAACTGATGGTGCCGCTACATTGTGATCTGCAAGTTGTTCAGCTAAAGTTCATGCTTTGCATCTTATGGCCCAAACTATTCGAAGAAGTTCTTCAAATCTCCCAAACAAACTAGGGAATTTCACAGACAGTGCTCCAGTATTCCAAAACTACCAGAGCCAATTGCTACACATAGGGGAACATGGTTGAATCTGCAATTTTACATTTCAACGCTGACGAAGCTCCGGGTATTAGGGAAATCCAGACAAGATTTCAAGACAATTCCGTTAAAATAGATTTAAAAACTATTTACAACAATTATCAAGGATTATTTGATGCAATAGAAAAATTGGAAAATACTGGATTGTCGTTAGTGGAGTCGGTATAAATAGTCCACAAACTAACTACATTGCTGCACAATGTAGTCAACGCAAAAACCGTCTGTGTTACATTTGTAGAGGTCCAACGGTTTTTCTCAAACATTGTTCACCGAGGCCAACGTGGAAATCTATATAATGCAACCTTTTCACCAATCTTTCCTAATTTGTGCTATCCATACGTAATATTCCTTTCGCTTAGTCGGCTATATGCTGTATGTTTTTTGATACTTCCTACAACAGATCCTATCCTGTTATGCTCAATTTTTAACTTCATAACAAATTTATTATTGCTTTGATGTGATTGGCTAGTGCAATCGCCTTACAAGTGAAAATCAAAAACAAGCCATCTCGTAATAAAAATTATCAGTAACAGGTGGCTATGAATTAGTAGTTGGTACACAATTGTATAAGATCATTTCAACAACTTTTTATATATTTTATTTTATCATAATCACACGTAAATTAATAGAACAAGGTTCTTGTAAAATTGTAATATTTTTAATTTTTTTTCTGTGTAGCGATGTTGAATATACTTCGTACATACCGCCTTGATGTAGGAATTATTAGTTTTTAGTGTGATATTACTACGATAAAAGCTAGAAATGCTAAAAATTCTTTTGACATTTTCTAATTCTTTTTCTTATTGTAAATGTCTTAATCATTTCAAACAAAACATTCTTTTCTACAAATTCAAATAGTCTCAAAGATTCCTTCTGCTTCGTAAAGTGTAATATTAAAGTCTATTTCTATACTGTTTATCGTTGATAGTGGTTAGACTTTCATAACTAATTCTTTATGTAATTATCCTATGTACTTATCCTATGTACTTGTACAGTTTTCGAGATTGTGATGTGTTAAAAAATTTCTATAAACTTCCAGAATGTAGAAGTACAGTGGATTAGTATCTCTTTATCATTTGTCTATTGTGCTAAAGAAGAGACGTATTTTTAGCGATTATAAGTTCCACAGTAACAGGCTATACTATAAATGTGTGATTGAACTTGTAATGTATATAGATACAAGATAAGGTATAAAATCTGGGGTCGTAAACAGTGAAAAATATAACATAAATCCGTTTCTGATGATGATTACCTGGAAAAAATGGGCTCGCAAATACTCCTCCAAAGTTTGTTTGTCCCTATCATAAGCTGATGTCGCAAGGGAATATTTTGTGTCTAGTTTTTTTACCTTGAAATATGAATAAACTATTAGTTTCTGTTAATTTGAAAATTGAATAAGTTCAAATCATATCTACTTATACCATTTCTTTGGGAATAAATAGCAGAAAGGTTAAAATCAAATAATGTTATGTTATGAAAAGGTATCGTGTGGTATACACTACCGTTCACAAGTTTGATCGAGCCCATGTTACACTTAGAATTATGTATTTTAAAAGCGTTTATTAGGAAAATTCATAGAATGGCAATGTTGATAGCACACACACATATATACACACACGGTTAAGTTTTATACACAAACGGAAAATTGGGCAAAAGCTCACGCAAACTGGAGTGCAATTGATTGGAAAAATGTGTTATGAATAGGCGAATCGAAATTCAAATTATTCGGAAGTAAATGTCGCAGGTTTGTATGACGCCGCCTTGGAGAAAGAATATAAGAATATTAGACGAATGTACTTCAAAAACATTAGGCATGGAGAAGGAATGATCATGGAATGGGGTTGCTTTGGAGAAGGAGACATTGGAAAATTAGTTAAAATAAAAATATAGGAAAAAGGAAAGAAAACGGAACCAATCTCGCAGCATCTAAGACAATTTAATTAGTCAATGGCTACCGATTTAGTGCACATCTGTCAAGACACTCCAGACAAGGACTACAGAATTAAATAGATGCAAAAAACCAACATCAAAAACATCACGGCAGCAGAGCAAACTTTTAAAAAAGCGCAAATTAAAATTCTAAAAGGGTGTACACAACATTTACACGGCATTTTAATTTGTTGTGTAGGTCCTTTTACAATTTTAATGCTTTTGATGCTGTTTTTTGTTGCATCTGCTTTAATTCTGTAGTCATTTTATGGAGTGTGTTGGTCTGGTGATGTGCAGATGTGCACGAAACCGGTAGCCGTTGACTCATTAAACTGTCTTAGATACTGTGAGATTGGTGCCGTTTTCTTTCCTTTCTCCTATATTTTGATATGAACTCACACCGAGTCAACAATGTTTCCTTAGTTAAAATAGATTAAAGAATTCAGCTCTTGTGAGATCACTTGGATCGTGAGGTCCGGAAAAAATACTGAAACTACATTACTAATTACGCCCTTTCCAATGCAAAATTACAGTGTCATAAATGCGTATGTACGCACCATTATGAGTGAACACTTTTCCGATTCTGATATCTACAAAACTTATCTATGTTTTCTTTGGTTAAGTTACCTCCTTGGTCTTGCTTTAACACCTAAAGGAAAAAGTTTCTATTCATTTTAAGAGTAAACTCAACACTTATAGAGGCAATGCTTGCAAGTACTACGTGGTTGTATTAATTTATGTCTGGTGTAGAGTTTACTCCAATATTTGTGCACCTTTTACAACATTTGCAACCACGTCCCATGTTACTTCGTCAAATTGTTTGCGTTAACATCGGTAATTATTAATAATAAATATGAACACATTTTCTTAGAAGTAGGTGGTTTTCATACACATCATTTACTGTAAAAATGTAATTTATTTCGTTAAACATAAATTTAAAATTATAATGAATACTGTCATAAAATAAAAAAAGTACAATACATATTGTAATCACTAGAGAGCGGATTATATGTAAGGTGCAAACATTTAATTCAATTTATTTTTTATTTTTTTGAAAAAAGGAGAATAACTTTTGTAACTATTGTCTATAAATTTGTAACTGCGTTTGCCAAAATGTATGAATCTATAATGAACAAAAAACTTTAAAAAATATTTATACTTTTAATTGTCTATCCGTTAATCAAAATGATTTTTATCCTAATAAGTCTATATATATATATATATATATATATATAACTTACAATAACTTTTTCTATTATATTTTCTAAAAATATTTAGTCATTTAGATGGTAACGAATATTGTCTATACATGTTTGTTGACTTATCCTCCAAATCTTTTAATTTTGTTAATCATAGGGTTCTTCTGTATAAGTTCGAATGGTGTGATGTTAAAGGTATTTCATTAAATTAGGTTCTAGCAAACCCTAAAGACAAAAAGCAAAGTTTTTTCGAATTGATAATTCGGATTTTAATTTTATGGATGTGAATATTAGGGTACCTGCTTTGGGAGCTACATTATTTTCATTATACATCAATAATCTATCAAGGAATGTATTTCAAGCACAATAGGTAATATTGCACACCGATCTTAGTATTTACAGCGTTTCCTTATCTTGGTGTTATATACCGATATTATCGGTATTTTATTAAAGTCAAAAAACTTGTCTAGGAAAAACCAAAATTATTTATAATCTACTTAACGCGGATGGAAAGTAATCATTAACTAAAAAAAAGTTTCTCTGTTTTTACCACAAAGTATCGTTTTCAATTAAAGAAATTTAACTTAATGAAAATATTTACGGTGTCATTTCAACAACTTAAAATGTAGTTTTAGTTTTAAACTCTTAAATTGATCTTATTGAACTCCTAGGTAACAACTTCAAAGGCAAACTAAAACAGCTCATGGGTGCTTGTAACCCATATATTTTATCAGAATTTCGAAGCATGTATGCATTGGAAAATGTGTACTACTTCAGATGGATTTTTCTTATTCAAAAAAGAGCAATTAGAAATATTTTTAATATAAAACATATAGACTCGTGTAGAAATACTTTAAAGAAAACTCTCTGTTTATCTTTTACTATTTATATATTTGTGAAATATTATATTACATTTTTAAGCACAAAGATCTCTCGTTTTACAATTATCCGACCCGTACAATCACAGGAAACTATTCTTTCAATAAAGTCGTATAAGAAATGCTGTAGACTTTATAATCTTGTTTCTAATTATATAAATGATATGAAAAATTTTAATTTATTTAGAAAGTACCTTAAACCACATTTACTATCAATTCCTATTTATAATTTAAACGACTTTGGGTCTGCATAATATTGATTTGCGTTAGCATTGATTGTTTACTATATCTTCTTTGATATATTTTGAGTATATATATTTATATTGTTTTTTGATATTGAAATAAATTATTACCTATTATCAACCAGGGAAATACTATCTGATTCACAACAACAATAATTATCGAAAAAATGTTTAAAATACCTAACATAATGCTGCTAAATACCACTACACATGGTATTGATTCAATACCATAATATACAATAATTCTATTTTTCTCTTAATCAAACAATACTTTTATGAAGGAAATTAGTTAAAATAAAGTAAACTACCAAAATAAAACAAACGTACTACATTGAAAAATTTCCCTATAACAATAATTTAAGTAAAAGATATTGGGTTATTGAAAGTATTTATATAGATGCAAAATATTAGTAATATTAGTTATTATTTAATAAATGGAATATATAAAAATATTTCATTATTGTTACTCGACAAAGATTTTACTTGCGAGATAAAGATGTTAACTGGTGTTATCGATGATAGGTGATAAAACTGATAAGATATATGGATTATTGTACCTGTTTAAAGTACAATGCTTTGTTTCAAGAAGAAACAAAATGACTGCAGATAGCTATGCTTAAATAAATATGTTATCATGTTAGATATCACGCTATTTGCCCTTGGCACTAAAGTTAAACGATACAGTTCCAAAAAAAAGTTATAATTAGTTAAGTACTGAGTAATTATAAATATTTTTGGTATAGCAACAAACGAATTCTTTATTATATTATCACTGACACTTTTTATCAAACATAATACCTTAATAACGTCGTAAACTTTTAATAAGCATGACATAAATAGCTAAACTTAACTTTAGTTTTTAAGTTTACTGAATTCAGTGATTAACAATTTAGTTAACTATATTATTTACTACATGCTTTTACTATGCATTTTTATGCTAGTTATCCCATACATGAAATTTAATTTTTATTACACTTACCTTTTTGTTTTCTTTTCTCCGCGGTAATTGTTTGAAAATGAATTTAAGTACTTTTAACTAAAAACAAAAACGTTTCCATTGCATTAAATGGATTTGCTTTACCTGATACGTGCACAAAATATTTCAGGCAACACTGTATTTAGTTTCTTTGCCATTTCCCTAGTATATTATACGGAAAATTGTAAAAATAATTGCAAGGCAATGTATAAAACTTGCCTAATATAATAATATTACAATTACTTATATTTTATAAAGAAACCATTTTTATTATATTGTATAATTTTAAAGTTTTGAAATAACGTTTCTTTAAAGGTTCCTTTTGTTTCCGAACAGAATTTTGAAATTAAAACATTTTTTTAAATTTCATATCAACTAGAATTATTATATATTAATAATAATATAATTATTATTAAGTTCATAAAAGTTTGCATTAACAATGTATTACGCATGACCTTATCTATAAGACTAACATTTTCAACTCTTGATTTTGATTAGTGATTTTTGTATTTATGGAATATCCAAGTAAGTTTTTAGCTTAAAATTTACTCTTAGATATTACTATTTCTCTCATTTTCTTTAATACTGAAGAAATCATCTAGATTGGAATTAACATCTGCTGGAGTTTAATGTAAATTTCTTCTATCTTTTCCAAACGTTGGGTTCTTACATCAACTGTAGGTAGAGGCATTGCTTGTCATCCTTCTTCGCAATTTACGTCTGTAATCATCCTACAAAAGCTAACTTGCACTACCATCAATAAAAAACAATGGAAATAAATATATTAGCACGACTGATTACCAGGCAGAAGTAAATAAAAATACTAAATTAATATAATGCTATATGTGCCATCAAAAAGAAATATTAAGGACATTTTTGTATGCCTATTTTACAGCGCATTTTGCAATATTAATCTGAAAAAATGTAATATTTCTCAATAATATAAAATAACTTCATTGTAAAGTTCGGTTTTAGATATACCGGAGAAGATAAGATATCAAATCCTAACTGTCTGGATGTTGATGTTTTTGGTTAGGTAATACTGCTGAAGAAGTTATTTAATATAGCCACTGTGATACAACCATACATTAAACCTGGAAAAGGTCTTACCAACTTCTTTATCGAGGTTGCTATTATCCAGGAAAAGTCCGATATACCGCGTATATATGGATAAATAATTGTAATTCTTCATATAGGTATATATTTTGATCTTGGTGCAGTTTACTTTATTACTATTACTATTTTAATAAAGACAAGTAATGTAATTTTGCACACACAGTAAATAATCACAATCGCAATAAATGTATTGACTAAATGTTCGCGGTGATAATTGTTCTTTATATAAAAGTCGATGTATTGCACACAGCACCAACAAATTTTATCATTTAATTCATGTTTTACGAGGTATTTCAATGAATTAAATATAATACTACAAATAACGTAAATTTACACTTAATTTATACACAACAAAAACCATTCTTGAACTAAGCTATAACGAAGTGTGTAAACAAGCCTGACCTATCCAACAATTTTAAGAAGCGCAATTGATAAATTACATATCTCTATAATATAGGTGTGATTTTAAAATAAACGCACATTTATTGATAACTTCCCATATAATTAAACATTTTTTTAGAAATCTTTTCGCAAAGTAAGGCGGCACAAGACGCTTGCTTTGATTTATGGGAGTTTAATATTTTTTAGCATATCCACAGTGTGTCTAAACTGGTGCAAAAGCTACATGCAGTTAGTCATAGTGAAAATCGTCTGTAGCAGATGCACATTTTCTGCTATTTTTCATTACTCAACCAACGGTGACAAATTATTTTTCTAATTTTGTAGCACCGTACATACACTACACAAATACACCATTGTATTTTGAGTTCATACTAAGTTAATAAAAAATACGTATTGAAGGGAATTACATTATAACATACATATACACACAGCTGCACCCACTAGCTGCAAAAATAGGTAGTTCCCCGAGAAAAAGTCCCGAGTCCCACGTGAAATTACTACAATAGTATGTTCTCGTACGGTTATAGTTTCCTATAGATGTAGATATTTCAAAAATATTTATGTAATGGAATCGAGAAAAAGACAAACTAGTTGTGATATTCTACGTTTCATAGTAAAACTGCAGATCTGCAATGGCAAATGGAAATGGCTAAAATTGTAAGCAAAAGCCGTACAATAGTTCAGTGTACATTAAAATGATTGACTAATGATTTACTCGGAAAAAATTCTTAGCGATGGAAACGAACAATGAATTTTAAATGAAACAAGCAAGAATCTGAAAAAAAAACGCACCAAAACTGGCGAACGGAATATAATAATACTTGAGGAAAAAAAGTTCATCCCGAAAATATTAGAAGGGTGACGTACTGCTACAAAGAAGCTGTATATCAGCGACAAAAATAGGAAAGGAAAAATCATTCTTATACACAGATGAAACAAATATAAATTTGTTTGGATCGGGTAGGTGAGTAAATGTGTGACATAAATCGAATGAACAGCTAAAATCAAAGAATTTGGTATCGACCACAAAACGTTGTGACAAAATGTTGAGGGTTACATGTCGGCGGCGGGTGTAAGTAATATTCACTTTATGGAATGGACAAATGGTAATTGTTCGCATATTAGCCGAATTAGACTTAAGATATATTTTATTTAATGTTTTTCCTGTGCGTGCATATATAATCAATTATATCTTATCATTATACATTTAATATTCCAGATTAAGTAGATACTCAGACGTAGTGGAAACCCTAGCTAATAACAGTTCTGTAGCCCTCCGGTTGTACTTGCAATTAAATTAGCGACTTATGTATTTCTTAATTATAGTACATTACCAATATTAAGCATTGCTTGCTTTAGGGTTTACACCTTCACTGTGGAAATCGCTTGCAATTAGTAATGTTATGGATCAGGCAGAGCCGTCTTTAGCAAAAGCGAGGCCTGGTTTAGGGACAAACAAATCCAATATAAACCATTGAAAAGAGAAGGTTTCAACTAATTCATTTTTAGTCCGTACTATCTTATTCTAAAAACATTTTATTGTGAAAAGGCCCCTCACCGCGGGGCCTGGAGCAGCCGCTCCACCCTAAGGACGGCCCTGGGATCAGGTACATTTTTATATTTTAATGACTACAATTTCACAATGTTAACCACTGCAGACAGACCCTTCTGGAATTTTCTACAGACGTAACTAGGGTTAGATATTTATATTAATTAGCTATAACTCAAATATATAAACGGGAAGCCTCAGACAAAGGACGAGAGCTTGAATTCATCCTATCAGAGAAATATCATTATACTTTGCAAAACGTTGTAGTCATTGCTTGAATTGATCTTATGAAATTTCCTTAGTTGTAAGTGCTCTTAATAAACGTATGAAACGTTAGTAAGAAGGTGTTTTCATTTCACGAGTGTCTATTTACTTCAATTACACATTATAACTGGTAGTTATACGGTTCTACGAACCTCAGAACAGTAGACGTGCCAGCAATAAACCTATTGGAAGCGTCAGTTGCAACAGCAATATTTAGGTATATTAAAGAATAATGATCCTAAGCATAAGTCCGATGTTCTAAGAGAATTGTTACTTTACAATTGTCCAAAAGTTCTTCAAACTCAGTCGCATTTCGCCGGCCTTAAACGAAATGGAGTACCTATGGCCAAAATTAAAACTTAGACTGAAAAAGATACGAAATTCAAATAAGTAACAACTCAAAGATGCAATTAAAGGAAAATGGTCCAAAATATCACTCGAAGTAACTAATAAATTAATGCTGACTATGAACGACAGAATAAGTGCCGTCAAAAATAGCAATGGATAGCCTTCTAAATATTAAATATTATTATTAAGGTAATTAAAAAAATAACAAATGTTTTACTAATTTATTTACTTTCACTATAATCAATATCGTATTTGTTTCATATTCTACAACAAACTAACCTGCAATAGTAGGTGGGCGATTTTCATGTGCTAGTGCTTAGTAAAATTCTTAGTAGAAAATAACAATTCGTTTTCCATTAGTAGCTCTAAAGCATCACTTGCATATTTCCTTGAAAAATTCAGGGCAGTAATATACGCTTCTTTAGTAAAGCCGGAGTCGCACGTGGATTAATTTTTTTACTCCCGCCAGAGCAGTAAGAGTGGCTAAAAACAACTGGTATTTATAAGTATAGTAGGGGTACAACGTGGAAGATATATTTCAATAATAAATTCCTCCTCATCTAGAAATGATGCATTTATTATGACCTTTGCAAAAGTGAAACAAATTTAATCAGCATTTATTTTCATCGTTTTTAATGTTTTAACCATTTCGTGGCTTAGGTCCTAGCCTTGGTCAATGAAACATGACTAGTAAGGTTGTTTCGAGCAGAAAAATTGTATTCTTAGTACCGCTCGATACAGCGTGTCAAAGTCAAAAGTGCAAATTGTACAATAGAAAACACTCTAAACTGATAATTGTTTTATCTCCGTCTCCTTAATGCATATTTGTAGTTTTTATTAATTATCTATATATGATTGTTTGGTAGCTTTATTCGTTGTATCATTCATTTGTAGTAGTTTCACCATAAAATCTAAAACCTTTTATACTTACATAATTTGGACTGTTAGAAAGCATAGGTGCCTTATTTCAAGCAGGCAGTACTATCATTTAGATAAGAGGAAAAAAATACTTTATGCAAGTCGTTCTTTAGCTTAAGATGAATGAGTAAGAGCTTTAACTTTGGTAGAGGAGAGACGCTTTATGGAGGAAATGTGTTAATCATTCAACAATTAGCCAAATAATTAGAAGGTTTAGGGAAAGCGGATCGCACCATAGAAAATATGGCCAAGGTAGAAAAAGGCTCACAGAGGAAGTCAAAATCATAAGCACTTTTGACTTTCTCTTCTTCTTTTTTTGTAAAAAAAAAAATTGTAGAACTCCTCGTTATTGTGCTGACAAATAAACTGACGCCAACCAACGGCAAACCAGATGGAAACATACATTGCTCTAAAATTTCTTTGTGCTTTTTTTTTATCAATACTTCTTCAAATTCTACCAAATTTTCCACTTCATTCATAGAAAAATATTTCCGTACCATCACAGAATCTAGACGGTGCCATTTTCTCTTTAGATGTCTTCCAATTATTACCAAAAACATCGCATTTGGATTCATCACTCTAAGGAGAACCTTTTTCGGTCGAAGTTCTATGTTCCAAACCCTAATTAAACCATATCTTGTCAATTTGTTTACAAGGTAATGTTTTTGTAGCAGTGATACGTGGTTAGTTACTTGATCGTGGATATTTTGCAGCCTTTATTAGAAAGGTATTCGGTTGCTAAATTAAATTTAGAAAAAGAATTTCGAAAAGAAATGTCCTCATTTTAGTTTTATATTGGTTACCTTTATGCAAATTTGCCGCTTAGTTCTTTCTCACATATTTGCATCTTACTTAAAGTTATGTTTATTTAAAAGAAACAACAGCTAAACTAGTCGAGTTAAGTAATCAACTATATTGAAATTAGGCAGATAATAAATATTGTTTAATCTAGAAAATATATGTTTGCAGAGGGAATATACTATTGTTCTACAAATATGGAAAGCTATATTTTCTTTTATTGCGCCACCTTTTTTTTTGGTTGACATTTACATTAATTAATGCTAAAGAAAAAGACAAAATAAAAGTCATTAGGTGGAAAGTGCTACCTTTAATACATTGGCTTAAAGCTGAAAAGCACTTCATTTATAGCTTTTATCAATATTCTGTGCCGCACATACATACATACATATGTATATATATCTCTTGAATATTTCTAGTACAAAGGTGTTTCAAAAGTATGTGTTACTGCAAGTTTTGATTTGAGGATATACGTACACGTTCAAGTGTACAAAGGATTCTAGTGAATATAATCTACTTAAATGACTTTTTTCATATTTGCTCTTTGTATAATTGTCACTCCTCAAGTCAGAAGATCGCCTCATTGCTTTTTTTAATAGAACATCTGAGATTATCTTGCCTTTTGCCTCAGTGAGTTAATTTGAAAAGTGTTAACACTTGAAGTTTAAAGTGAATAGTTTACTAACTATAGACATTTTTAAAATTATAGCTTGACAGTAAATTGGGTTGCTGTAAAAAATGACTTAATATTCGCATTTATAACACGTATCACAAAACGCAGAAATTTGAGTTGAATATCAACAGGTATACACCAAGTTACAGGAAATATACATACATACATAACAGCAACATGAATAGAAATAAGCTAGATATAAACCTAAAAATTAAGTCAGTACAATTCATTTATAACGCTACTAATAAACATAAATTCAATAAAATAATATAAACAGAAAAGAAAATACTGATAACAAAGCAAAAAAAATGCATGGCAAAACTAGCAGAAATGGCTACAAGAATTGAATTAAAGCTATCGGCGTTAATATCGCAGAGGAGAGAGAGATTAAAATTGGAACACATCAAGAAAATGGGAGACCTCATTAAAACATTTGTCCTGTTAGTATTGCAGTAAAAAGTGAAAGATGATCTGGTGTTCGCTCTAGGAGCAAGAAAATTACACTTAGATAGTCCTTCAAGTAAAAAATATAAAAAATTCAGGAACCTCCTTTGAGCAGACTCTACTGAATTTACATGAGTTATATAATAGGAAAAACAGATCAAAACACCGTATTCCAGTCGGCACCGAATGAGGGAAATAAAGTAAAGCCGACAATGCTTCCATGTTATGGAAATCCTTGCAGTTGCGATAAATGAATCCGTAGGTTTTCTAGCTTTTGGAAACAATGTCCGAAATATGGCCAGAAAAAAGACAAAGAAGAATCAAAAAGCACCCCCAAATCTCTATCCGATGAAGCGATCCTCAACACTAGCTTCCCAACAGTATATTGAAAAGATTCCGGTTGATTGCGTTTGGTAAATGTTACATGCAAGCATTTAGAAACGTTTAGAAATAATCTATTTACTCTGCACCAGTCAGATATGCCGCAGATATCCCTCTGAAGCAGTATACGGTCAGTAGGTCAATGGTAGAGAACAGTTTACTATCATCGGCATACATAAGGATCCCACCTCTTACACTATCAACGATATCATGAATGAATAAATTAAAATTGAGATATTGGTAATGTAAGATTCAAACGATGAGCACGGAGATTGGGAAAGTCCAAATGATTGCAACTTTTGAAGAACATAGTGATCAATCTGATCAAAAGCTTTTTTGAAAATCCGAATAGATTGTATCCACTTGACCTTTAGCATCCAACGTTTCTGATACATGTTGTGTGAAACAGGAAAGGTTAGTAATTGTAGAACGCTGCTTCATAAATCCATGTTCATTAACAGATATCATTCCCCGAACCTCACGATATAACTGTGTAAACAAGACGCATTCAACGCTTTAGAAAAATTGAAAAGTAAGGAAGTCGGTCGGTAATTTCTAATATCATATATCTACCTATCTATATATCTAACTTGGTGGAGGTAATAGAAAAATATTAAAAATCAAATTCAATGATATACTCTATCATCTACAATGTGCAAGGCGCGTCGAGTTTGAAAAAAGTTGCTTCTTTTACCAAATTGTTGTTGAAAATGATATAATTGCCCAGCGCCTGCGTAAGGTAGTTTTACTCTACCGTTTTTTGCACTTAAGCACAATTTTCAATTCAAACGAATACGTTTGTATTTCCGAAAAACAAGTTTTATGAAGTTAAGAAAAAACTATTTAAGTGCGATAGCCGTCCTCTTAACTTTTTTTGTTTTACAAGAAAATCCTGTTTGTTGATGATAATTATTAGCAAACTCGTCATTACGAAATTAAAGTGAGTTATCTTATTTATCGTATGGTCTTCACAATATTTAACTTTTGTTTATAATGATAACACAGAATAAGTAATAAAACAAAAAAGAAGTATACCTATCCTACAACTTTATATTATCACATTAATAACGTTGTTATTAATATTGCGGTATATAAACTTTTATACTGCGTAAAATAAGAAGAAACAATTTTGTCCGTTGCTCAAATATATAATATATATATATATATATATAATTGATAGGCTTACTCCATACATTATTACACCACTTCTGTGATGTAAGAGTGTTTCTAAACCTAAACTGTCTATATTCAAATTAAATATTTAAGGAGCAAATGCATAAAAATAGTTACGACTCACGTGATAGGAATAGTTACGCAGTGTATTGTTTTCTTAAAATCGTACCGCTGTAAAATAGTACCCTAGTTTCCATCAAAGATCTTCAAACTTTAAGAAAGATTTTTTATTGCTCAGGTTTTTAAGCTTTTTTTGTTAATATTTACAAAGGACAACGATTAATATGCGTATGTATATGTAAGGATATACGCTATTGTCTGTTTTATAGTAATAAATCATATCAATATATAAGCTGCACATTGTTATTCCTCCTTATCTAGGAACGAATTAGTTGGCATTAAAATTGTGCAATTTATTTATAACCGTATTGTGAATTTAAATAAATATTTCATTACAGAAACAGAAACCAAAATTGTAATAAATCTTCTTCGTTGAGTGATTACATTTTACTTTATTCTAAAAATAAACTGACAGCATAAAATATGCTTTTCAACTATTACATATTAACACTACGTATTCAATGTTTTCCGATGAATTATAGTTAATTGTGTCATGGTGTCTAAATTTTCAGATACTTGATTAAAATTATAAATAAACTGAGCTTCTGAGTCCAATTTCGGAATAGTATATACATTCAATAACGAAAAATTTAAGTGTTACACTACTACCAGGCTCTTGATAATGATAAATTACAGAATAATTGAGTTTTCATACCAGAATTTAAATGTCTAAGCGGCAATTAAAGATTATAATTAGATTAGAAGAAAAGCAAAAAGTCCTTCAAAGGAGAAATACATATCAAGTTGTTAAAAATAAAAATTAAATTCAGAAACGACGTGTACAATGTAATTCAATACAAGGTGAACATTTACTTACAATGCTTACATTTCAGAATTTAACGAAGCTATAAAATGTTTCATAAAACCATTTCTAAGGTATGAAGAGAGAAATTAAATGAGATAAATGAGTATGTTCCCTTTATATTTTAAGTCCTCGCTATCCTACCACTTCAATATTATCACTACAAATACTGTTACGATGTTTGTTATTGGAACCATCGTTGAATTTAACATTAGAGTAATATAACTAAAGGTAATTAAACAATGTTGCATGAAGAACATTTGTTGTTAATTATTGCGTAGAAAAAATTAAAAATTATACAAACCTGCCTAACTTTGTAAGAAAAACGCAAATTTGAAAAAGATATGACTCGTGGAACTTCCTAAACCAAGTATGGACAACCTTTGAGATGTTGTGGGCCAAACTTTAGTGTGCGGGCCGCGTTTAAAAGTAGTGCAGACATGAAATAATACGACAATGATATTATAATGCAATTTATTAAAATAAGAAAATTAAATAAAAAAATCTTTATTTTCAACAATTTTTTAAATTGAATTTTTTAAATTGAATTTTTTAAATTATTATCCTAATTCTAATACTATTTCGGTTTACATCAAGTCCAAGTTGATGCCTTAGATATATTCGTGCGTCACAATTAAAAAGAATAATACTTTAAGTAACATGAGGGATTTAGTGAAGCGGTTAAGAAATTATTAATCCGAATTACAAAAATTAATCTAATTGATAACTATATAAATTATTTCCTATACAATCTGCGATATAAGGCACTTACCTCAGATAATATATAGGAAAATATAAGATCATAAGGAATTTGCTTTGATAACAGAATCTCTCTATGATTGCCGAATTAATTTGGACAGGGTGAAGTTGCTAATTACTACCGAATTGCACATAATTTAATCGTTAATATAACTAAACTCTCGCTTACTTTGTATAATAATATAAGCTTCATTTTGCAAAATTATTAATAGTTTTTATTATAAAGGCAATATGTTTATTGATTACAATCCTACGTACTTTTGTAGCTTATCAAAACTTATATCTTGCTTTTATTATTAGAAATCTAAAAGTTGATCAGTATACTGTAATAGGTGGTGGTATTAACGCAGATGAATTCATGTTACATAATATACTACAGCAATTGTTGTAAAGGCTAGAGTGTATATCAGCTCTTTCGTTTGATTATGATCCGCACATTAAAGCATCATACATATTATAATGTTAATAAAGGAAACCTCACTTGTGTGTCTGATGAATAATTGATTAGATGTGATCGTATTGATAATGTACTTAACTTATACTTGACTATTATACTTTTTAACATAGGTATCGATATCCACCACTCTTACCCCCTCCCACTGCCTTATAAGCTCTTATACATTCTCATTAAACTGCATTTTAAATCCAACGGTCGACGAAATCTCTGCATGGTCCCGTGAAACAGTACCTACCTGATATAACTTATTCATTTTGGTGAGTCTAGTTTTTCTATAATCCTAATTAAAAAAAGATTGAAATCGAGTTTATGCAAACAAATGCAAGAGATGTATACAAATAAACTTAAAGCGTTCGCGTAAATATTGCTTATTGAAGTTTTATAATATAATTATTAAATATTTGCATTTTATTATATACATATTTGATACGTGTTTATATGTTTTAGTTTAAAACAGTTTGCGTTCTTTTCCTTATTTACGTATGTACTTACCAATTCAATTTACCGTGTAAAGTGAATATATTTAAGCAGTTTATTGGCGCTACTTCCTGTTTGTCTGCTCATATCAGACATTTTTCTTAATACGCTATATTTATTTATTAGTCAAATATTTAACGATGCCGTCATTTGCATAAAACTTTCGTAAATTAGTTGATAACTAACATAAAAGTTTGTGTAGTAAGGATACACTTAGTTTACTATTTATTTCTGTCTGTGTAAACAAATTTCACTTTCGGATAAATACTGTGTAGAAGATGATTGACCATTTGACTTGACATTTTTGGTGGTAACTTACTACTATTACATATCTTTGTCATCATTTTTAACGTTAGCAATGGATAATTGGAATTATCTCGCCACAATAATGAAGGCTATTATTTTAAAAAAAGATATCAATAATACGTGGGTGCGAAAAATTTTATATTCAAAATTATAGTATATCAAAACGATAAATTTGGTTGCATATTAAGCAATTACATTGTGAGCTTTAGTTGTTAACAATATGCATAAGCAGTAAAAAAGATAGAAATGTATTTCAGAAAGAAAAAACATTTAAAAGTTATTATTATTACAGTTACGTTTTACATTAAAGTCACACATTTCGTTTGCTTAATTGTTTTAATAATAAAATAATTACCTGCTTCTATATAGCATTTTAAGAATCATTTTCAGATATCTTTCAAAGTAACCTACTTTTTGTTTCTAGAAGCATTATATTAGAACGTCAATATCTTCAGAATATTAAATTTTAATATTATTATGTGTTAAATATTTTTTGTTATGGATATATCTATATTGATGACTACTTGACCTACCTTTCGGTTATCACTTAATTATACTAACTTTTTATGAGAGAAACTATGTTATTACAAAATAATTAAACTATATAAGGCGATAGAAAGGTTTAAAAAATAGGTCGTGCCTCTCTCATCTGAACCACTTTATCTCTGCAATTGTTGTCAAAAACAACTTCATCACTTTGCTTCTCTAAATATACCCTACAGGATATTTAGTAACCGTACGCTTTTATATCTACACACCATAAAACTACGCTAACGTCAGCAAGTAAATAGCATATTTATATACCTATTTAATTGGGAATAGCTAATTTCCAGACTACGCAAAATTAATAAAAGAAAAACAATCTTATCAGCTAATGTTATTTTTAAAAATCCCGAGAAATACCTGCATTCAAGAAGATGGCAGGCAAAGGAGATAAGCTTCTTTGTTTAGTTGCAATAGATATGAATAAAGCGAATTATTGTTGTATTTTATATATATAGTCATATTCTCATTTAGGTAAATCTAGATTTCATTGCGATAACACTGTTTCTACAACATACATAAGTACAGTAGTGAACGGAATAAAAATACTGGCGTTTTTGCAGACATTCTAATACAATTGTTTAAATATGGGTTCATATTATAAAAATAGAACAAAAAACTGCTTTTAAGCTATATTTAACGTAAATATTTTGCTCAATTGCCTTATTGTATTTTTTTGTGTTGTTACGCACAACTATCCCTCTTATTTCCACTTATTTCCCAAGTGTCACAATTTGTCACTGTTAGCTTATGAAAGGCTTTGTGCCATACCATCACTATTATTGTACCAAAAGTGTATACTATTTCTTTTCAAAATACCCTGCTTCAAAGCATAGCAAAGTTAAGTGTCTCTAGGCCACATTTTACATCATTAAGTTTTTTCCACATAATTGTTTAACGTTCATCACGTATTACCTTTGACTTACTCTCTCTCTTCCGTTGTGAAATTGATGTTAGATGAAGAAGTATCGGTGCCATGTGGGAATACCGCTTCTATAAATTCCAATAGCAGCCTGTTGTGGAAACGTGCATTCTCGCTGCAACACAAGTTTATTTTCTTTTACCGTTTTCGTATTTCACTTCTGCATCTTGATTTGTAAACAGAAAGTTGTGTAGCGGTCTTGGTTGTGTCAAGCCTTTAAAACGAGTTATTTTCTTGTACTAATACACGATTTCTTATCGACTTACTGGAATTTTTTATAATTCTCTTAATTTGCAAGGTATGTAAAGATATATCTATGGCATTTAGCAAATACAAGTACAAAAAGCATAAGTAGGTCTTATTTCAAATGGGATTCAAAATGGGATTGATTTATAATTTTGAAAATGTATATATATACATGTATGTATATATACACCACCGGCCATAAATTTGGAAGCAAGGTGAAATTTCTTTAAAATAGTACAACTGATTCCTATCAGATTTCATGATATCCTTAACATGAAATCGTTAGTCCCTATTATAAATTATTGTATGCAAATATAAAACTGTTACACGTAATCCGTAAAGTCCAAACATTTCAATACAAATTTCACCCGAATACATTTTATTGCGCTTCTTTGACGGGGATGGGATACCTGCGGTAATTACTTTCGATCAAACGGTTTAGTATTACTTCGGTAATCGTTTAATGCATATAGTAAAAGTATTAAAAAGTGTCTTATCGCTTTCCTGTGCGGAATTCGTTTTTTGAAATCAGTACGCAATTATAACAATTTGGTAAAGTACTAAGCCCAAAGGCAGACAGTTGACTGTAGAACAACGTACTAATATTTGTACTCTTCGCGACAAAGAAATCTCAATAGAAGATGAAGTGGGCAGCCACAGGTGACTTCTAGAGCTAAAGAAAGATTTATAGTAACGATTTTGAAACGAGATCGACGTCTAACGACATCGGATATCGCAACGCACGTTAATACACAACGACGAACAAATGTTTCTGTTACCGCCGTCAAGAGATGATTATCGGCCGTAAAAAACGCGTGTATAAAGAGAAGCGATTAACATGGGCAAGAGAGTATGCAAACTGATTACTGGATAATTGGAACGTAGTCTTGTAGACCGATGAGTCGAAATTTCAGTTACTTGGTGCATAACGGAGAGTTTCTGTTCATCGAAGACCAAGGGAAAGAGGTAGTGAGGCCTGCTAAGTACCATCCGTCAAACACGCAGGTGCTAGTGTTATGGTTTAGAGTTATTTTGCTGGAACAACTACGGGTGAGTTAGTGAAAGTTAGTGGTACAATGCGGAAAATAGAGTATTTCGATATTTTGCAAAATCATGCTATTCCGTGTGGAAGCAGTCTTGTTGGTGAGTCGTTTGTGTTCCAGCAAGACAATGACCCCAAACATACGGCTCGAATCTGTAAATGCTTTTTAGAGGAGAAAGCAGCAAGAAATGAACTAAAATAAACGGTTTGGCTTCCTCAAGAGCTTTTATACAATGAGCTTGGTTGAAGGGCTAGAGAGCGACAACCTTAGAACACCCAACACTGATGGAGTATTTATAGAACCCATAGCAGTAAATTGACGGGAATTGCTTCGAAGAATGTCTAAAATTTGTGCAGCGGTTATAAACCCAAAGGAGGTAATATTGAAGAAAATAAACTAACGAGCTAAATAATGCATAAATATTATTATGTTTGGATTAATTTACTTTTATTTGATGACAGTCACTTATCTTATATAAATTCATTAATACTCACAATAAAATTTTACTGTATCTGTGACTTTTTGTAAAATCCGTTGCTGCATTCGAACTTTCTGTCGGTGGGGTAAGTGGAGTGTATATTTTTTGTACCTGTATTAAGAGATCATGATTTGGAATATATTGTACATTTGACATTAACTTTTAATGTACAAGTTTTTTTCTTAAGTTATTTAAAACTTTTGTTTCGCCTGTTTAAAGCATGCTACCTTAGATAAACGAAACCCCCATACTAATACAGTGAAATACAGTGCCTAAGCAGCACCTGGCAGTAATTCAACGGGTCTATGTAATACATATACATGTCTATTAAGTACTGACAAGTACTGATTTAAATTCCAAACGAAAACAATAAGAAATGAATGCGCAGACAATCATTTAAATGTATTTAACGTACAGGTTAGATTTGTTAAAATATTATACACTGTCTTTTAATTCGGAGGAGTGTTTTTAAATTGAAAGTAGGCTAGCTGCTGATCAGTTTTCGGCAAAACACTAGCGATATTTGATGTATTGCCGGCCGCCATATTGTTACAAGTGATTGACATTTAAATCATATATCTTTATTCTGCAATGTTTTCTATATTTCATTAATTTTTGTAATGAATATTTAATATTTACATAACTACAACTTATAATAAAATCCTGGCTAGTTTTAAAATTGCCACGGATAAAGCTTTGAAAAATTCTATTGTATAAAGGCATCTTTTCATTTTACTCCTCAGAATTAAAAAAATAGAGTACAGCATAGTGATAATTGGTAGCAATGACACAACATATTCGATCCACGCGTTTGATTAAATATATTTAAAATACAGGAAAAAATAAATATATATAAAAAAATAATTTTACTATCGTGATGCTGCTGATATTATTGTTTGCATCTGCTTTGATTCTGTAGTCCTTTTCTGGAATATCTTAGCCTGATGAAACCGGTAGCCATTGAGTAATTAAATTCTTTGAGATACTGTGAGACTAGTCTCGTTTTCTTTGCTTTTTCCTGTATTTTGATATGAACTCACACCGAGTCAACAACGTTTCTTTAAAAATATTTAGTGTACAACTAATATTACATTTAAGTAATTGTTGTTGATGTTTTAATCAAATGTTAAAGACATTTGGTATATGATATTGCAACCATATCCATTTTTAAAAATTACATTTTATACAATTTATCCGTCCGGTAAAAAACATCATTTAGGCGCTTATATAACAATTTTGGATATTGGAGAGATTTTTAAAAATTATGGATTTTGATTTTTTATTAATGAATGTTACGGTTTATGCTAATGTACTCATAGAAATATGTAGATTTTAATAAACGCAAAATAAAATATACATTTCATTTTAGAAAATGTAGATTGTGATTTCTGTTATGTAATGCTAAGTAATTAAGATATATATTTTAATATCTTAATTACTTAGCATATATATATATATATAACAATTCACTTGAAAAACTTTGCATAGTCTTTTAAAGCATATATTCCAGCGTTGTTATATTATAAAATCATCGCGTTGAATACTTAGAATTAAAGAACAACGGTGTACACCATGGTCTTCTCAGAACTATAAGATATTTATAGTTGGATTGAACAGGTGAAGTAAAGGTTAACTAGCATTGATGTGATTTGATAGAAAGGAATACAATCGCGAAATATGAAGGATACTTTACAGAACTTAATCTAAATTAATTTTTTTGATGTTAGTGTGTGAATTGTTATTGCGTGTGTTACGTATAGAATAACACGACTTAGTATTGTCTATTTCCAATCAATGGAAAACTACAAGAACCGGTATAAAATTGTAACTAACAATTAGTTAGCAATTATTAGATAGTACTACTACTTACTAGAAAATGAACGATATACAGTCTTACGACGTTTTAACTTATTGTCTTTTATATTGTGTATATAAAGATGTAATTTTCTATAAATTCCGAAATTGCAATTTGAAAAAAGGTAAAACGAGGCTATGAACAATTAATGATCAATGCAAAAAATACAATAGAATCTGAAAAATAAATTTGTGCTTGATGCACCTGATCTTATCCACGCACACAACCCGTGTACTACGAAACAATCATCGTGATCTCGATGGATAATACTAGTGACAACGTTGCTTTAAATCCTCATATGTTTTGTTAATAAAAAATTAAACAACTGCTGGAATTGAGATTCATTAAAAAGTTATTTAATTTTACATTGATTTAATAAGTGAAATACGGCGTATCATCGAGCTTTTATTTTGTGGTACTTTTCTTAAATTATTCATGGGAAAATTTAACATCGATTTCTTTATTAAATAGTTTCCCAAAAATCATTGAATCGATAGCATATTATTAAGCAACTACTTTCGTTAATAAGTATAAATTAATTCATTCAAACGATCATGGCTTCCTAAGCGAGAAAGATTTGTAATATCTTTTAGGATGATTGATACACTATCTCACAAAATAATTTTAAATATACCCGATAGATACGGTGTTAGAGCAGGTTCAAATAATGTTTATACAACCGCAAATTGCGCGACTGACGTATGTCAGTGGAGTAATATCAAATGTTTTGAATAATAACTTTAGAGTTCCGCAGGGCAGTGCACTCAGATTGTTAATACTTCTAATTTACTTAAATGATTTATTTACTGTCACCACTAATAATAATCAGAAGATAATACGTTTTGCCGACGATACTTATGTTGTATTTTCTCAAATATTTTCTTCCTTTATGTGATACGGGTTCGTTACCAATTCAAATGACTTAGTGCAGTCAAACAATTTGGTATTAAACTAATAACAACTTAACAAAAACCGAATGTATATTGATCAAGGTCAATGGAAGAACCAAAATCATGAAATAACATTGTTTTAAATGACAATAGAATAACGTTTGCAACTCATTGTAAGGAACTATGCTTACATACAGTGTATTCATTTCAAAACTTCCCACCATCAATTTCTGGAAATCTGAAAATTTATGAAAAGTGTCCTGAAACGCACGAGAAGTATTATCGACAACTTTTTATGCAAAAGTTGACGCATCCACTTCAATCCCCTGCCTCCGGCAGCAACTCCCTTGAAAACTTTAAACGGGGTACCTCATTTTAATGGTCTTTTGAAATAGTATGTTTTGGCTTTTAGTTTTTTGAAATTGATCCGTTCGTTTTGGAGATTTTTAAGAAAATCTTTTAGTTGGCTTGTTTTGTATTTATACCTGGTTAATTTATTTTAGGAGCATCGGAACAAAAACTAACATTAAAAACTATTATAAATTTTATTTATACATTTTCAACAAGATAGAGCTCCTCCTCCTTATATTCTTCCAGTACGGCAGTGATTGGACAATGTATTTCCAAATAAATGGATACGACGAAGAGGATCTATAGAATGGTCAGATCCCCTGATTTGACGCCACTAGATATTTTTCTATGGGGAAATAACCCCATAAAGTCTTTTGTATTTACCCCTCAGCCTTAAAATTTATAAAAACTTCGTCAAGGGATTATTGGGACCTGTCGTGGAATTCAAAGAGATTTTAAACAATTGTTGGATTGATTTTTTCTGCAAAAAAACTATTCTTAAATTACTTTCAAAACAAAAATAAAACATTTTAAGTAGTTAAAATGTTAAAAAACTAAACGCTGAAATATACTGTTTCAAAAGACCATGAACATGAGGTATTATTCGATACCCTTTTCCATTCAAGATTTTCAAAAGAGTTGCTCCAGGGAGGAGGGGATTAAAGTGAGCGAGTCGAACTTTTGCACCCTAGATATACGACTTACGTGTTACAGGAAATTTTTCATAAGGGTGAAAAGTTTTGAAATAAACACACTGTATATGTAGATAATAAATTAAGGTGAGATGAGCATGTTAGAAGTATTTGTGATACTCGGGGCTCTTGCTACAGTTCAAAAATTTTAAATAGAGTAACCAATCGTACATTCATAATTTAAGTCTTACAATATGCTATCTTATTGAAGGCAATTCAAGATATGAGATTTTCGATCTACAGAAATAAGAATGCTGTTGGGTCTAAACTTTAGGACTTTGATAATGGGTTTATTTAGAGTTAATAATTTGCTAACAATATGCTGGTTATACATATATAAATGTTTCCTTTTTATAAACATAAAACCTATTTTAATTTAACAAAAGTACACCATATTACAGGTTACATAATAACTTAAAATACGTGTAGTATAACATTTTTCACTAAACTTCCAAGAGACGTAAAATGTAAAATTTCAACAAATACAATATCACACATACTCATTATTTGCATAACGCTGAACCATGCACTGTTAACGAATATTTAGTTTATAATTTATAATTGTTACATTTGCAAGTTTTTCTTTAACTCTGTTTTTTTGTAACAGATTTTGTTGTGAATAGTGCAAACAAAGATTATTATTATAATTAAAATTAGAAAGGCATTTATTTTTCACATCGCAAAAATTCACTTTTCAGAAAATTAGTGTATATGTAAAGATATGGATTATTATTATCATTATCACTATAATTATGATTATTATCAATATTATTTTCATATTAAACGAAATAGCTATAATTCGCTAAAAAGCTCAATAACATCCACCTAAATACCTGTTGCCGATCATTCGAGTTCATTGCCACTACAGTTCGAAAGACAAATATGAAATCACTGATGTTAACACCATTCTTTATATAATTATTATATAATTATAATATATGTAATATTATTGTATAATTATTGTAAGCAAGTTGAAGAGAATCTTAATACAATTAATTCGCCTCAGTCGTTTTCTATATATAGGTATATTGTTTTGTTATACGTAAATATTCACATTATTTAAAATAAGATCAAGTCATCAACTATTAAACTATCGCAGATTTATTATATAGATTTTGTAACAAAAAAGAAACAAAGCTTAAACTACAACTCTAAACGAAAATAATAGGTGTAGGTAATAGCAACACAAAATAATATTTAAATAATAATATTTACCAATAATTATTAGAGTGCTGTGTTCACTGTGAGAAAATGGAATTGCTAAATGGAAACAGCTATTGATTTATCGAGAATAATGTATGAATAAATAGACGTTTTTGAATGAACAAAATAATGAACTGGAGAGTATAATTACTTAAATATATGTATATACATGAATATATAAATATAACATCTAATGTTAACAGGCACTTACCGTTAACAAAATTTGGTAGCATTCTAGTATTGCTAACAGTTCCTTGAATTTTTTTTTGTTTGTGAATCCTGTTCTCGATCAGATTTCAGTACGACAATTGTTTTGACCAAGATATAATACGTGTGCCTCTGTTTCGAATCCAGCCTTTTACACACTTGAAAGTATATACACTCCCGCTCAAAAGTATTTAGGCACTCTCACTGACAGCAAAAATGTATAAAAACTCAGCAAAAATGTTAATAATATTTATTTTTTATGTACAGATACACGTACATGAGTAAAAATATATTAAGTAAATGTGAAAATTAAAACGTTTAATTTAAATTTTGCTTTCATCTATGTGATCTCCTCTTGATTTAATAATTGCAGCACACAATCGAGGTATTCTCACAATAAGTTTTGCCAGAGTTTCTTGTGTTATTGAGGTCCAACTCGATTGCAATTTGTTCCACACGTCAGTAGCTGATGTCGGAGCCGATTTCCGTACTTCGCGATCTAGTTCTTCCCATAGTAACTCGATTGGATTCAAGTCGGGGCTCTGGCGAGGCCATTCCATAATTTTGAGAGTTCCTTCCTCTTCTAAATGGCGTAAATAGTATTTGCATAATTTAGAGGAATGTTTTAGGTCACTATCTTTATCTAAAATTTTGACCCAAAAGTCGAATTCCGGAAGGTATTGCGTGGTTCTCCAAAATTTCGCGGTAGCCTTCTTTTTTTAATATACCGTCAATTTTCACAATATCCCCTACACTAGTGCCAGCAAAACAGTCCCAAATGTTACTATAAAAATATTGAGATTAAAACAAAAATCTTCTTGAAATATTCATATCGAACAACGGTCGAAGAAGTAAAACTCAATTTTACAAATTACAATTACAAAATTTTATAATATATTTATCACAATATTATTATGACATGTTTCACTATCACTGTAGCTTCATCAGATATAATACGAAAACTAATAGCTTTCCGCCACGAAGCTGGAAAATGTTTAAAAGACATCAGCAAAATAGTTAATCGAAGTCGCTCTACAGCGCACAGCATTATTAAACGACATAAAACAAAACTCAAAACAAATCGAAAAATTGTAACAGAAAACTATTACTCGAACGCGATGAGCAAAAACATGAAATGAAATACGGTTAAATTCGAAAATATCCACACCAAAATTGGCAGGAAAATTTAATAGTGATACGGTATGTGCGGAAAAATACATAATGTTTTAGAAAGACACAATTATCATGGCCGTGTAGCGGCAAGAAAACCTTTTAGTAGTGAAGGTAATAGACGTAAGCGTTTAAAGTTTGCCAAAGAACATATACCTAAAACGTATGACTTTTGGAAAAATGTGATATTTACGGATGAAAGCAAATTTAATATCTTCCAGTCAGATGGGAAATAAATTGTATGACGTAAACCAAATAAAAGTCTCGTCAACAAAAATGTGCATGCTTGAAATAGAGATATTGAATAGAGACTGACTTTTCAATCAATACGATAACGGTTAACCCCCCAAAGAGACCACGCAACGCAAGGATTTTAGAAAATTTACGGAAAATATGATATAATGATATACAAGCAGATATACAAGTGCAATTCATAGAAATCCAATTGTTAAATTAAATTTAGATAGCTAGATGCTTTTTTTCATTGAAATTTCTGGGAATGTATATGCTTAAATTAAACACAAGGAAAAAGGTTTATATCGGGCTCGTTCATAGAGTAACCTTAAACCAGTCGGATCCAATTCGGTAGCGTAAAATTTGTTTTTAAACGGTTCGTGATTTCGTTTGACCAACCGGACACGTTCTGATTTATAGTTTATGATTTTTCTACGAATAAACATCAGATAATGAGGCACTTAGTTTTTGTAATCTTAGAAATATTATTACACCATACGTTAAAATCTTAGTTATATTGTTTTTATAACATTTTGTTGCTATTTTCGATAGGTAATCTTAAAGTTGTATCAAAACGGTCTATAATGCGCTATAATTCTTTAAAATGTCAAACTAATACAGAATAGTTATGCATTGGAAACCTATGGACGGATTAGTATATCATATAATTATTTTTACTTATAAACCTAGTGAGATTATACACTTTAATTATGTAAATTATTAACGCATTACTCAATATATACTGTGTGACGATAATGAGTGGAGAAAACTTCATAATTGATATGGTAATTCTTTTAAAATACCATCTTCAAATGTAAATATAAAACTAATGGGGTTATCGTTTACGAGCAACCGCCACCACGATTTTTTTTTTAAATCGGAACCCACGTTCTTTCTCTGATTTTCTTTTCATAAATAATGAACGGAGAATATTTTTTCCTTAAGTAACCGTTATTTTGCTGCAGAATTTTGACATTTATAATTTCATAACAATTTTAAGTTATGTAGATGCCGAATTACTTTTTGATTTCTTGTGCATAGACTTTCTTACTTTACTTTGTAAAGGTCAAATTATGAAGATACCAAAGAAATATTTTACAACCAAGGTTTGACTTTATATTTCATTAATAAATTGTCATTTTTCTCTTGCTCTTTTTATTCAAAAAGAATCTTAGCGTTAACAGTTAGTAGTTCTCAGTGAATGAGTTTCTTGTAAGAATTGGTCATTAGTAGAGACCGGATTATATGCAAAGTGCATATATTTTATTTTATTTATTTTACTATTCACAGGTATAGCAGTAAACTCCACTCACACAAATTTATTAGTTATGCGGAACGCAGCGTTTCGAGAGCACGTAGGCTCTCATTGTCAACCGTGTTACCTGTGAATTGTACATCCACACAGTCCTTGCAATCGTCATTTCATTTATTTATTTTACTTTAATCAGTGTAAGACATTTACAAATAGATGTAAAATATAATAAATAAATAAAATAAAATATGCACTTTGCTTATAATCCGCTCTCTAGTCATTAGTATACCAATGTTATTTATTCATTGTTTAAGTGGTGAGAAGCTCTACCAAAAACTAAAAAACCAAGTGGAGTGAAAATTTAGATGCATTATACAAACAGAAATGATGTCACCAATTTTATTTTTGCGTCCTCAGATGGCAATTTAAAATTGGAAATTAACGTGCACGACCATTTTTTTTTAAAACTTTATATGCAACAATTCCCTATATACAAAAACGTTACAATTTCTGTACTTATTCATGACATTATGCGCATTACACAGTCTGTAGTTTTTCTCATTTGTAGCGGATAATATTTTTCTTAGGCAATTTTAATTTGACAGGTGTTATTAAAGCGATGATATCAATGACAGACATTTTGTTCAATTTATGATTATTCTTAGTGAGATTTTAGTTACCATAAAACCCCTTATTTTATACTCAGTTGTTGACTTAATTTGTTGTAATCGCCGAATTCGTACCCTCTATATTCCGATATTACTTTAAAAATGTTTTGATATTATGTGATTCAATGTGTATAGAATCACATAATATTTTTCTTACTTTAATTGTATTAAATGTGATACCTGTAGTTTACAAGATTTATCACATTCTATCACTAGTGACAACAATAATTAGTGCTATAAATGATGTTTTGTCCGTGCGTGTTTTAATTAAGACCATACATTTCGTTGTTAGTTATCCTCGATTTTGTATTATTGCAGAACAATGGTTATTGATACAGTTTATAAAAAGATGTTAAAAGACGAAGACCATGACCACAGTGGTGACGCTGAAGATTCGACAGTTCTGGCGAAAACCGTAGCGATGTGTGTTCTATTTGTGGCGTCTCTAACCTTGGGTTTACTTCCTTTGCAACTCTCAAGGTGGTTCAAATGGCAAACAAACCCCAAAAACAACGTTTACGTAAATCTTCTACTTTGTTTTGGAGGTGGCATATTACTCTGTACAACATTCCTTCATCTTCTTCCGGAAGTAACAGAAAGTCTAGCAGAATTACAAGAAAGTGGAGTTATCCCAGAAGTTCGCTTTCATTTTTCGGAGTTGCTGATGTGTATAGGATTTTTTACAATGTATTTTGTTGAGGAGTGCGTACATGTTTATTTAAATTCGAGACAGAAGCAGTTAGACTTAAAGACCTTTAGCAGAACATTTTCAATCAGAAGAGGTGATAACGAAGATACTGACAATGTCATTCCACCAAACGATGCAATGAAAAAAATGGAAGAAGCGACAATCCAAAACAATCAAGACTTTACCCACGACCATAGTCATATCGGTCACAGTCATTTAATATTAGAAGATACTGTTGTAAAAAGCATCAGGGGACTGCTGGTAGTAGTAGCGTTATCCGTCCATGAACTGTTCGAAGGATTAGCAGTTGGTTTAGAATCTTCAGCATCGACAGTTTGGTACATGTTTGGTGCAGTTAGTGCACACAAACTTGTTATAGCATTCTGCATTGGAGTTGAACTAATTACAATACGGACAAAAACTATATTACTTATTTTATATGTGTTTATTTTTGCCGTTGTAAGTCCCCTTGGAATAGGAATTGGTATCGCTGTTACTGATGGTAGTGCTACTGAGGTTCCATCTGTGATACTCCGAGGTTTAGCTTGTGGTACACTACTTTATATAGTATTTTTCGAAATTATTAAGAAAGATCAACATGGCGGACTTCTGCAATTTCTTGCTATATTAGTGGGATTTCTGATTATGTTTGGATTGACAGTTTTAAGTAAGTATTTCAGCAAATCTTATTTGCTTATTATAAACTTATTATTGATATCAACTATAAGTATGTACTTTTCACTATAACAATTATTGTTGTGATGAAAGATATACATCACTTGATTCTTTTCTAAATATTATTTACAAGTTTTTATCTACAGATCTAACAGTTAAAGGTTTCAATTATTGATTTTAACGTTATCCAGTGAAAAACATTTGTGTGGTTACAAATTGATGAAATATTTTTAAAACGTAGGCAAACAATTGTCTGGTTAATATGTTCTTTCAGGAAAACATTAATTTATTTGCACATAATAAATATAAATTAAAATCAACAACATATTATTGTATTTACCGAAGCAATAGGTAAACAAGGGATTGCTAGACCTATATTTTATATACATACTACCAGAATTTAAGAATGTTGATTATCCTACTATTAAAAATTACCATATAAGAAATTAAAGGAATTCATACAAATATTGCCAATAATTAGCAATATTTGTATGAATTCCTTTAATTTCTTACATGGAAGTTCCTATAGTTATATACGGTAACTTGCAGTTAAAATCGTAAAAACTTATATTAATACTTTTGTTTCAACGTAAATAGGATTACAAAGTAACAGTATTCCTAAAGATAGCAAAAAAATCATCAAAATAGTACAATAGAAAAATATAATATGATATCGCAAAAAAACTAATGCTTTGTAAATTAACTTTTCTTCCAACGATCTATAGATATTGTATAGGCGTCACTTATTCCTCTAGATTCTGTTAGTGTTTTCTTCTTTGAAATCTGATAGACACGTTCAAGCCAGATGCGTTTGGACAATAATAAATAATAAATTTTTCGAAAATACACCATCACTCTTTGTGAAAATAAAGTTACTAACAAAATAAATGTAGATCGCGAAAAAGGTTGGCAAACATGATGGAATCCAATCAAGAAAAAAATGATACTAAATATACCAAAACTCACGCCAATGTTAAAACAATCATAAACAAAGAAGTTAGCACTGTGCGCCTAAGAAAGCTATCACGTATATAAAATTGTTATGACGTTGTAGCACGAGCAGTCATAAAGATAATTTTAAATTTTATTAAGAAGCACATGAATAGGGGTTTCGAATTTTCCAAAACTGTGTTACTTACAGAATAAAGCACATTTAAAGAGTTTGAAGCAAATATCAAATTGATGGTATAAAGAAATTCTAATACAGATTTTATATAAGGAAACTGGAGTTGCTTTGGTAAAGACCATCTATACCTATTAGTGTCAATTCTAAGTGAGCATGTTTGGATAGTTTGAAAAGAAAAGAAAGTGAGCAAAAGTTGTGTCAGGATAACGATCTATTATAACACTTTGACATAGATATAGGTGAAAATTTATTCATATACACAAACTTAGCTAAATTATTAGAGCTTATGAATTTGTAATTACTATGATGCTAAAGTAGGAAGAAATGTATGTAGAATTGTTCCACCACTCACAAGTCGTAACTAGCGTGTAAGCTTCTCTTGTTTAATTTATTCGGTGACAGCTTATGAACAAAATTCGGATGTGTTTTTTATTATTTATTTTGTCTAAAAATACTTAAAACCCTATTAATGAACAAAATGATAAGTGTCACAGAAGATACTTAAATTACTTTTATCGATACATCACATAATAAACCGATTTGATATTAAAATAATATTACAGCGACGCTATCTCAATGAATACTCAAGTAAAATTCTTGAATATAGAAGTAATAATCCCGCCTTAATTGAAAATGCAAGAATTTATAAGTATATAATATATTATAACAGAAATATACAAAAGGAGAGTATAGAACTTTAGTCATGTTTTTTAGGATTCTAATTATGTTTCGGTATTTTCTGATCTTCCTCAAACTAACAAAATTAGAAAGCAAACAGTGAATAATTATATACGATCTTGTAAATACTATTACGTATATTGATCGGAATTTTAACTAAACAAAAGCATTACCATAAGCCCTATACGATTTTGATTTTAACGTGGATTGAATCAAAACAGAAACGAAATAGAAATAAAAATAACTCTGGGACTGACAAAACATTTTTTATTTCATTTATTAAATTTTGTTAATGTGCTCTTAAGAAAAAAGTGTTTTTTTTTTAAGGAAAACATCTGTTATTTGTAGTTGCTTCACGGTCTTTGAGTCTCCCAGCAAGCTCTTCCAAACAAATTTTAAACAATACATTATCATAATGAAGCATCCTTATTGGCAATTAAATTTGGGAGACTTGTTTACATTTCAATAATACTTAGTTTCTCAGTATATTCATATAATAGAACAGGTACTCGAAACCGGAATCAAACGCAGTTGTTATATTCACAAGGTGACTAATGAAACCTGTCGTGCCTATACATAAAAGTTAAACGCGCCTTCGTTTCTCTTTGGATTTTTCTACGTGTTTCTTAGAAGTTTGTGTATAGAAACTACCGCATCGTTCCGTAAGTAATCACCGAAGAGGGAAAACCCACTTCGTAAATTAAAATAGCTTATGTATGTATCTGGCAAGTAAACATACATAATTTATTGCACTTTTGAATATTTGATGTGTACGTGATTACCGTTAAATGTAACCCAGCTTTTCTACAATTTATTTACTTACTTACTTTGTTCGAATCGTCAAACTAAAAACGTAACTGTTATCGTTTCAACATATGCATTGAGCTTGTTTATTATTATTGCACAAAGTTAATTAATATGCAATAAAATACCTACTTTACATTTCTATAGAATAGTAATTCACTACAGTCGCGTATTTGTTGTGCTTAGTTGCTCATTTATCAACTTTTATTTGTTTATTCTAAATGGGTACTTTCAATTACCCAAATTAATTTTATAAAACAAAAAAATCACAATTCCATCTCTTCAATAGCCTGTCGCTTTAAGTAAAACTCCCCGAGAGCTTTGACACCAATAACTCTTGTCAACAGCAAAGCACACAATACTTTCGAGGAAAGGTCCACAGATGATGTCATACATATGCAATAATTAAAATTCTAGATATGATCTTCAGTTGGATCTTTTTTCTCATATTTTCCTAATATTGTATTTAATAGTTAAATAGTGTTTTTATAATGAATTTGTGGAAAAAATCATTTATAAGAAAAGATACTATTTACACAACCTTTTATAATAAATTATCTTCCGAAAACTTCACAGTATTAAGTAGTTTCGTTAAATTATGATAATCCTAATCAGTGAACAACCAGCTATAAAAAATCTATTATCTTTTTTGAAGAACAACGCTCTGACAACTATATTAATCTTCCTTTGCAGCTGCTCACGAACACAGCCACAATCATGACCACCACGAAGAATCGACGACTACACTCATTACTTACTATAAATTAAAATAATATATAAGTAAATAATCCTGTGATATTAACATTAAGTTTGGTTTAATACTATTTATAAGAATTCATTAGTGAATGCCTTTCTTGCATGTATCAATTTGACAATTATAAATGTACACTGATGTACACTATTTCGTAAGACTGTTAAATTAATCTTGTATATATGTAACTAAAAATGCTTAAGATATGAAAACTATGTATTTTTTCTACGAATAAAACTATACCGAACACTCATTATTATTCAATAATATTTCAAAGCTTCATACGAAATCAGAACATTATTAAAAATGTAATATAAATTCGTAAAAATAACCACCCGTTTGAACTCCTCCTGGTTTGAAAAAGTTTTATTTCTTTGTAACATGTTAAATAAACTCGTAAATGCAATATTTGCAAGTAGTTACAAAATACACTAAATAACGAGTTAACCAGCTTACTAACGATTTGAAGCTTGTTAATAATATTGGAATACAAGTTAACTTGCTCCGGACAAGTTGAGACGTTAGAACCGTGTTGTTCTCTACTAAAATTGTGTAATTTGGAGAAATCTCGATTTATCTTACCGGGAATTACAGACTTATCGGAATACCCTTGCAGTAACGAACATTCTAGATATTTACCGATGACGTCATGATCATTTTGAAAAAACAGCAACAATACCCTAAATGAAAATGAGGAAATAATTTACTAGTAATTTTTCATTAAATCCGAAGTTTTTACCGGCTAATTGTATGAATATTTGTTGACAATAATAATAATAACAATAATAATAATAACAATAATAATAATAACAATAATAATAATAGACAGACTAAAATATACATAAATGAATTAAACGCGAATTAAGATAAACGTTTTGTAAGTTACAAGCTAGAAATACAGTGTGACAAACAAAACCGTTGCACGCCTTTTTCTTGGTGATATTTATTCAGTATCAAATTCAAAGTAATTAATAATATAACGGGTCGTACCGCAATTTGCAACGGGCTGTAAAGTTAAATGGCGAATGTGGAAAATGAAGGTCATATTTAGGATCACATTCAGACTACTACCTTATATCAAATAAGAGTAGATTTAAATTGAAGAAACTTAATGTTACATTTCATAGTGAATTCTCGAACTTCACCATTACGATCCCAAATTGTCGACGACTACAAGCGATCGTCTGTCGTTGCTATACAACATGATATCTCTAAAATAGTGTTCTTGTTCTTGTACCGTACATAGGTCTGAGTGAAAATTATCAAAAATTTGAACAGAATCTACAAACGACATCAAATCATTTTGTAATTTTTCAATTCCTTTCGCTAATCCATAGTAGTTCTTACGAATACTTTCTAAGTCACATTTTACCCAACCATCTTGAAACATTTTCTGGCTTTTCTTAATAGCTTTCGCGTGTCTCGGATCAAATTGTAAAACTATCTTCTTTACAACATCAAAATATTCGCATAGTAATCACTATGTAGTTAGTATTGCTTAAGTTTAGGTAGAAAATGATGACATAGTCCAAATCCCGGCAATTATCCGGCTAAATTAAGGTTCTATTCAATACTAATTCATTATACTAATTATTTTCTTTACCTCGCAGTTCAGACAATACTGCTGTGCTTTCCAGCTATTGCTATAACAATATTCCTAGAGCTTGTATATACAAGAACAATCAGGTAATTTTAGGGTTGCTCAATAATGCAAAATCAAGGTTTTTTTTATGATCAGTTCAGATCACAGCATAACGTCAATCAGAAATCAGAATACAGCATAAGTTCCACAGAGTAATATCTCGAGTTCCAAAACATTTAGAGCATCAGTCTTAAGTCACAATTCGATAGCATTGATTACATACTTCACGAGTTTTCCTTAGTTGGAAGGAATTCGAGAGCAACTGTAAGACAACCGCAAATTTGTATAGAAAGATTGTATAAGTTAATTAAATCACTCAAGTGTGTCAACTTAATTTGTTTTCCCACCGATGTACACCTGATAGTGTACTGGTCCTTCGAATAAAAAAGTAAGACGGGAAAGAATGGGAAAAAGACGTCAGGCAAGACCGAGGAAGGCTTGGAAAGGTAGAGTGGAGAGAATCAAACTGAAAAGAGGAAAAACACTGGACGAAATAAGCAAGGTAGTTAAGGACCGGGTGGAGCGCAAGAAATAGGTTACAACATGTGGTGTACAGATATCCAACACCTGATTTAGGTACAAATGATACGAGAAGAAGACCTACATTTGAAATACTGTTTTAATTAAACCAAATAATTATGCAAAATAAATACAAAGAAAATTATTGTTTTATGTTTGAATATATTGCGTGAAAAGGTATTATATCTAACAAGATTTTTTGAAAAAATATTCTTTCGTAATACATGGAATTACTTGTACTAAAGGAAATTCGTATTTTGTTGGAATTTTTGGCCAAGAGATTACAAGTTTATAGTTTACTGGTCAACGAAATAGATGGTGAGAAACTGCGCGCTAAATCTATGGCTGTCTTAATATTCTTTATGCTTTCATTTAGGGAGAATCAACTTTTTAGATTTGAAAAACTCGTCTAATTTTTTCAACTTGGATGCGCTATAGCGCTCAAAGAGTTAAGAACTGCACACTTTCGTCATGAAGCACTCGTCTTCCTTACAACAATACCATGGTTTAAGTATTTTCAATTATCAAGGTATAAGAAGCCCGTAATAACTTTAATCGAAAGATGATTATATGTTTGCGAGGCACAAATGGTATCGAATTATTTGATCACAGAAATTCGTGGACCTATACCCCCTTATTATTCCTGTATTATACCATCGCGGTAAGTTTAACAGTTGAAGGGTGGGAATTTGGAAAGCTCTCCTAGTTGGAGTATCCCGAGCCGTGTGTATATATACATCAAAAGGATGCGTATTTCGGTGTACAATAGTTCTATTAAAATAAACATTGTTGGTAATAAATGTTCCGTTATAAAATGCCAAAAAAGTTTTAACGTAAGTGCAATAACAGATCTGATCGTGATGATTTTGACCCGCTGAGGATAGTCATTTTTACTGTTTGTTGATATCTCTTCCATTTTAACAACATTTACTTTTTCATCTATTTCCTCTTTACCTAGCGAAAAATGCTGCGCTAGATTGATCACCAGTCTCAGTTTTTTTATTCTTTTAGTTTTAGAGCTGTTGAGTTTTGAAATTTGAAAAATTCAAAAATGTAGTATTTTAAACGGTCACACCCAAATTATACCAGATTGTATTTTTTTCGTACTCGAAATAAATAAAATCGCGAAACGGAAAAAAGGTTAGCTTCATCGCTATATTTCTAAAAATGTCATGAAAGCAAATATATGAATTGGAACGACGCGTTGTTCCGTCCCAATATAATCCGAGTCCTAATTTAAACCCACCTGCAGCCTTTATCCAATTTATTAGGGTCACCTGCTAAAACAGTGATTTTGTTAAAATATATAATGAAAAGCGTATTGTACAAGCATAAGCTAATTCAGAACTGTTTATAGACATTGTCACAACTATGTAAAAAATATTTTGTAATGCCTCTTTTGGCTTTTATAACTGCTTTTATTCTTTTTGGCATACTGTTTATGCAAGCGTTAATGGTATGTCTAATTGTAGCGCCATTATACTACACAGCCTCAATATTTCTTGCTAATTGCTCTTTTGAAATGTTTCTTCTCGAATACACGCGTAATTTTAGAACACTGCACATGTTCTCAATTGTATTGAGATCGGGAGAATTTCCAAGCCAAGGTAACACTGGCAGAAATTGAGTTTCCAAAAAAAATTTGGATGGATATATCCATGTGGCATGGTGCCTCATCGTGCATGAATGGGTAAGTGCCTTCATTCGGATCTAAATCATTGATATATGGCATTCCCCAATACACGCTTATGTTGGAGTTGCTTCATGGTATCTTAGCAAAATTACAGTGGTCCACGACCTTCGACTGATATACAGGACCGTATCATAACTGGCGGAGGGTGTTTCAAGGCACTCTAAGTTCACATGCACGTTATTACGCGACGTTATACATATAACGAAATGACGTCATAAATATACAATGCAACCACACAGATAAATAAAAAGTATTTTACACTAGTACATAATTATAACACAATACTCAGTAATTAAAGTAAAAAGTCAAAGTTAAAAATGTAAAACAAATAGTTATTTAGTTAATTATTGTATTTTCCACATCGCAGTACTTTTACGTTGCTGTTATTGGCTTGAGTTCGCTGATTATATATTTTGAGCAAGAACGGTACCTTGTTACTATTGACTGCTGTCAGACAGGTAGATTATATTCTATTACTGCATACACGATAATAACGGCATAAAATTGTTGCATTTTAGCGCGTCGCTGCTGCTGCAAATATGAGTATTTGGGCTGTGAGCAAGATATCAAACTCGGCAAAGTCGCTGCAAGCATTACCTTCCTGCAGTAATAGCAGAAACACATTGAAACCAATTGTGGATATTGATGAAGCAAGCGAAGCTGCTATCCACGATGTAATTTACCAAATGTACCATAATCCTATGTTAAAATGCATTCTACATAATCAGGTGTGCTAATGCCGATATTTTAGGAGAATACATTACACGTTCATCTCTTTTATGTAAATTGAAGGAAAGAGATTTGTTTAGTGGAGGCGTTTCTTCATTAGGAAAAGTTTCAAGAAACATTGGGTTTACGTGGAAAAAAGATGATCCTTGACGAGGACTAAAGCAACAACATCGTATTGCATTACATCGTGTTGAGTTTTTACAACGATATATAAAGAACATGGGAAGCAATAGCCCACAGGGTCCTGTTTACTTAGATGAAACATGGATATTTGAAAATGGCAGCAATAATTATCCTTGGCAGGACAGTAATCAGCAAAGTGTGAAAAAGTTAAAGACTGAAGGCAAGAGGCTTGTTTTATTACAAATATAATTTGTGTTTCTCACCAAGCTTGTTTATAGGTATATAGTTTTTTCACGATGCAGTTGTTACCAAACATAAAACCTAATTCTATGATCATTATAGATAACGCAGTTATCACTGAATTAAAAAACAAGGCACCAGATGCTAATTGGAGAAAAGGCAATATTCAAGACTGGCTGGCAAATAACAAGATTACATATGATCCTATAGTCCGTCCCAACCTCCGTATTCAGTATACGTCTTATGGGAATTTGTTTCATGGTTGCCAAATCATCCGATCGGCTGTACATTACTATTTCCGGTTAATTATTTGCAATTTCACCCGATCAATTCATAACCTTTATTAACGTTTATTGACGTTGAAGGTGCAAAATTATTGACATTCATATGACATTTTGCTTATTATTTTATTAAAGTAACTAACTTTTAACAGAGTGCATAGCGACTTCGCTGCACGTAAAATTATAGGAAAAAATACTACAGATAAAATAGTTATATCTCAATATTTATTAACAATACTATACACACATCTATAAACAAATATACATATGAACGATATCTATGCAATGTACAGTGAATATTTGCTTCGAAAAAAAAAAAATAAATAAAAGTACCCATATTACCCTGTGCACGCTTGAAAAAGATAGAAGTGTTCTGAAAAGAACAATTTGTACAACTATATAAGCAAATTAACAATTTAACGAAATATTTCAAAACAAGGACGATGACGATTGACAGTTGATGCTAATAGACAGATAGTATACAACTGTTGTCGACGCCGACAGCATATGTAAATAAGTTGCAACATAGCAACCGGTTGTAGAGATAGCGCTAATGACAGCAACCAAGGATAGTAAGAGATAAAAGTTGCTATTCTATCCCATACTGAATACGGAGGTTGGGACGATCTATAGCATGTTAAAACATCAGTTATTACATCTAGTTGCATTGTGAGTATTCGTTAAAATAAGTTGATGCAAGTAAGTAATAGTGTATATGTTTTAGACATAAACCACCGAAGGAATATGTGATAGACGAACTAGCACGTGCACTTGGCCACACAGTGCTAAGATTACCCCCTTACCACTGTATATTCAATCCCATTGGAAACATATGGGGAATTGCAAAAATGTATTTCAATTGTCACGTAGGAAGAGATGGCTATGGTATTAACAATTGCATAAAGATGTGGGACGAGGCATTAGCAACAATTACGCAAGTAAGTTGGTCGAACAGCATCCACCATACAGAAGCAGAAATTATACGATGGTGGGAAAGAGATGTTGGATTAGATCGTGTTGAAATTTCTCCCCTAATTATTAATTTAAATCATGATTCAAGCTCAGAGAATGATATTGAAGAAAATCTGATTAATTAATTTCTAAATAAATAATATATTATTTTAACGTGTTTGTTTTCGTATTTTATGTAATTTAATTTTTTACAGCTCCGAAGCAAATTAATTTAATAAAGTAATTCTGATTCATTACCTGTTTTATTTAATTCGTAAATAATTTCAAATACTACCAATAAAACATTTTTTTCCTTCAGGCAAGATATATTTACTTTTCGTAGTTTCAACACTTACGTATTGTTAGATGCTTCTTACTAAATTCTGTAGTGCCGATTATTAAAATTTTCTATTTGATATACCATAATAAATAGTAATAGAAGTTAGGTTAGGTTTGATAGCAAGTTTATGTGTGTGTATCCGACAACGGCGTAAAATCTGACGTCACAATTTATTGATGACGCATGAGAACTTAGAGTGCCTGGACTATATTAAATAGCAGCCAAAAAAATATATAGCTTATAATGTTCATTTGATCGAATAATTTAATAACGAAGCTAAATACTATATTTAAATAACGCCGCAAATAGCATTAAAATAACTTTTAAAACGGAGTGTTTTCTAGGATTAATATATTACTATATTTTACCCCAGGTATATATGCAACCACATCTACACACAATAACCTAGTTTCTGCTGTGGTGAGGTACGCCATTCATGAATTACATCATCTTGAGATATCCGTATTAAGATTTAATTAAACAAAGAACAATACATTTTTAATGCGGAAATATATATATATATATTGTAATACTAAAACGGAGGAGATTATATTATAAAAGATACGTAAATTATTATGTACGCACAGCTAAGTGATAGTTTCGTCAGAAACTCCACGTCAGTGTTTTATTATGGTTTGACACAACATACTTTTTACTAATTTGTATAAAGTCTGCATTAATTATAATGCACTTAAAATGAAGGCATTCCTGTAAATCATTTGCCAAACTTGAACCATGTCAGTGTACTTTACTGTCCAGCTCGTCCCGTACTTCCTTTTTATAAATGAAATACAGCGTTGCAGTGGTCAGACCATATTAGATCATATTTTTGATGACTCTTTCTTCTTCTTTCCGTTATAAACAATTTATGCAGGGCTTCGAAGAGTATATGGGATCATTTTTGTTATTGTTACTAAATTTCTCATTCCATTGACAGAAAAACATTACCATACCATCATCGAACCTTTTCCGTGTTTTAGATATCCTTCGAACAAAAATTCGCAGTTTGTTACCAGAAACTTCAAATTTAGATTCCATGCTTCAAAGAATATTTTGTTTCTAAAGTCCGTTTCAACCGTCTTCTTTAAATTAGCACTTTTCTACTCCTTTTAAGCCCATTGCATGTAATCTTTGCGTGATTGGGCATTCTTACGGCTTCTAGTAATATTCACGTAGATTTCGAATGCTCAAAGTCGCTGATTTCGTTTACTAATTAATAGAGTATATTAGTCTTTGGCAATGATTATTACTCTAAGCGTCCCCAACAACGGACGGTCAAGCTTTTTTCCTGTTTCCCGATATCTTTTAATCGCCGAATGAATAGCCTTTTTTTAGAACCACATACAAGCAGATGTACTCGTGCAATTTATAGAAATGTATTAAAATTAACTTCGAAAAATAAACGTTTTTCTTACATTTTTAAGAATTTTTGTTTGCGTTAAAACAAGAAATAATTATATCAGTTAGGTGGTGCATTTGCAGTTTTTGTAATCGGAATATTATTATACCATCTGTTAAAACTATAGATGTATGCTATGATATTGATTTCTTAACATTTTACTTTAAACTTATGAGATAAGTGATGGTGTGCATATATTCTACAACGTGTAATAACCTCGGAACCTGGAGCACTATATATTTGCATTACATTCTATTATCATTTTAGAGGCTACTTACAAAATATATAAGTAATATTATTACGTATTATGATCTGAGAGTTTATGTTCTCGTAGCATACACCGCAAAAATAATTTTGTAAATTTTTACCTCATTAACTAGACAGCCTTAGGACACAATTTCTGATGTACACTTATAATAGTTTGTAATCTAATATTTCGTTATAAATTTATCCAATTATGTCAAGTGAACTTCCTTGGAAATAATATATCTATCTATTAAAAATTTCGACAATGTGGTTATTACTCCAACAAAAATTTGCACCCTTCCTGATTAATGTAGAGTTACTAAATATATTACTACTACATTTTACAAATGAGTAATTACAATAGATTATTTCAATGGTGTTTAAGAGAATATATGTGAGGTTTTCTATATAATTTATATGTAATGATAGCGCTATCGAAAATAGGAGAGAGATAGATGTATGTAATTTAATACAGTAACTGATAATTGTCCGCTTCATTCGCTTTGGACGTTTACATAGTGTGAACCATACAACACCTCCTGAAGCTTACGCTTTTGCTACACTACCTTGGTGAGATAAGAAGTTATGACGATTCAATCACATCATTGGCAGATTATTAGCGTGTAAGAGTTCAAAATCGACGCACCAAGCCCTAAAGGAATGGTATACCAGGTCTTCATTAAAGATTTGTCTACGTGACAATTACAGTGTTGGTTATAGACATTGAATGTTGATAAAATATAGTTTAAATTTGACGTTTGATAAACCGTTTACTATTTTTCTCGTATTTCCTGTGTATTTAGCTATATACGCAAGGTGCCTCACTATATACTAGTGAGGCGCTGGACAAATCTATCATTTTCAATGACAATTTCTCGGAACATGCGCAATCTTAGTTCTGTTATGTATCTATACATATAGATACCTTTGTTTTCATTTTGGCTACCCATTTCTAGAGCAGTGCATTCATCTACATACGTATAGTAGAGGTTTTCTAAATTTCGTTGCACGTCATAAACATTTAAATCTGTTGCCATTTCATTAAAATCAAAATTTATACAACTTGCCAATAAATAATAAGCTATTGCGCAAAACATGTATAATTTATTTTTTAAATTATATTCAAGGTGTATTTACATCAAAACTAAAGAAGAATTACACCTTTTTTTTGTACAATTAAAAAAGTATAGTATTTTGTCCTTTAATAGTTGTTACTATAACAAAATATCGGTCTTTTTTACGTTGTATTAAATGTTAATCTTGTTTGTCAATAATTACAAGCGAATTTGCAACACCGAACAAGTTGACGTCATAATTTCGTCATGAATTTTTAATGAAGTCCAACAACTTAAAAAAATCTCTTCTGTATAGGTATCACTCCTCCGGTTTTATCGGTGATTTTCAGAAGATTGCGCTCTTGTCAATTTGATGTGGTGTGTAGACTATGATGAATTGAATGAATAACCCAATACAATGTAGTAATTTGTGTTCGTTCCATTTTTTCCTCTCATTAAATGTATGTTTTTCAATTACCTAAGAAGACTCTGCCAATCAACATTCGTTTATACTTCGACGCACGCTAATTACACACAAAAGCACTGATGACTCATCACTGATGAGTGACTGTGGTGAGCTGATGAGTGGCTGTGATGAGCTGATGAGTGGCTGTGATGAGCTGATCAGTGACTGGATGAGCTGATCAGTGACTGGATGAGCTGATAAGTGATGAGGAAATATCACCATCCATCTATCCTACAAAGATTAGTGTTGAAATCTATCTCTCTTTTACTTTGGATAATGCAACTCATTACGTTCTTGAATGGATTATTCCTAACAATATACAAATAGACAAACATTGAAAATATGAGCTATAAAAAAATTATTATAATCAGGTATATCTTTAACTTAAAATATTTGCTTATATATATATACAGTTTAAATACAAATGACTACGCTAATTGATAAAAACAGATAGGAAACACTTCCTACGAAAGTCACTATATTACTGGATTATTTTTATAAGTTGATTTATATTATAATTGAGTATCGTTGAAAAACCGGAGTAGGTATGAAATAGCAATAGAAATAGTTTGTGAATGGTTATTCTGTAATTTTTTTTTTCAAAGAAAATATTCTGTTAGAGTTGTATTACTATTGTAGTGTAGTGTAACTAAATATTTTATGTTTGAACTAATATAAACGCGAAAGTAGTTTGTCTTAGTACGGAAATATATTTTCCGATTTTTAGTTACGGGTATTTGAAATTTTCCTGAATCTACCTTCACACTATTAATAGTATGTTGGTAGAATCAAAGTTATGGATCACCGCGAAACTGTATTTGTTGAAGTTTTTGAATTTGTGTCCGAGTTCGAAATATATAAACCGATAAAATTTGTGTAACTTGTTTCACATAGTATCCTGCATTTGCGTTGACGGCATCGTATGCGCAACAAATATATATACAAGTATGAGTATAACACGCAGGCGCCGTTCAGTTTACAGTTGGGTCTCGGAAAATGGCGTCTGCTAAGTTTCTCGAGGAAGCTCTTAGTACAGATGTTGATGAATCGGCTGTTACTGCACTTGTGGGCACTCTAGAAAATCAACTTGGTACATCAACATCTGCAGCGTCGAATCAAAGTAGTGCGCCTGCCGTGATAAATCAAAACCACGTAAATAGTGGACTTCCTAACGGCGGGACGGTATCGTCTCAGAAACATGGGACCATAGCAAACGGTGAATCAGTCAACGTTGTTACTACTGCTGATGGTAATAAAATTTTAGCAAATAATTCATTAAGCGGAACAATTATAACAGGAGCAGCGGCGCAGGTAGCTGCAGAAGCAATTCAAAACACAGGGACAGTAGCAACAAATTTCATTAATCAAGTGCAAACTACTCTTGGAGACAATAGTAAAAGTAATGAAGGCGTTAAAATCGTTTATACTCAAGCAATGACAACCACTGGGGCAATTCTAACAAATCGAGTTACATTTCCAGCTCAGAATGTTCCAAACGGAACTATAGGATTAACACCATTAACAACACAGACAGTTTTACAAACATCAAATGTACAGACCATACAAGCAAAGCAACCAACTCTTGTGATAAAAACTAGTGCTGCACCAGGTTCCGCTCCTGGTTTAGTGACAGTGCCCATGAATGTAACTGCTACAGTGCCACAGGTTAATAATGTAGGTAGTCCGACAACCCAAAGTCCCAATATCCTTCCTAATCTCCAAGTTATTAATGTGCGTCCTGGGGTTCCTGCACAACCGCAGAAAGGTCAGCCAGCACGTGTAGTGCTAAGTGCACCACAGTTAGTTGGGGCCCGTCAAGGAGCTCCAGTAAGTTGCTGTACACAAAAAGGATGTGAGGGTTATTAGTAAATTTATTTGTTATTAATATTAGGTACATGTATATTCTATGGTGAATATTAAATTTATTAAACTCTCCCATTCATGTATGATAAATTTATTGTCTGTTGTTGGTGTATATGATTTGGTTAGAGTAGATGAAAGATCGTGTACGCAACATTGCATTGTTTTAAATTTCTTTTAATATCTTAGAATTCCTACTAATTGGAAACGCTTAATAACATACCCTTGTTATAAGTTATTAACAATAGTATTCAGATTTAGCATTTAATTTTTCTAATAGAAACAAAATATCTAGGAAAAATGTACCTAACATTAACATCTAACTGTTAGGCTAATTTACCCATATCTGTTTATAGATGCCAATATTTAAGACTCTGTTGTTATTCAAGGTTTTTAACTTGAATCAATATACTAAAATAAATTACTTTCCAGAAATATATGAACATTAAGTAGACATTGTTAATTGGTGTTGATAATAAAATTTGACTTTATATTTTGTTTCTATTCCGTCTGAATTTATGCTACTACATTTAAATTATTTGATTTTTATTTGTCAAATTAGAGGTATTGTAGTTATACGATTGTTTTCTTTCTTATTTGAATGTGGTAGTTATTGCTGCTAATATGTATTATCAGTTTTTGTAACTAAATGTATTTTCCCAGCAGTTAACATTGCAGTCCCTGCATGGTTTGCAACCAGGTCAACAAGGACATCTCTTATTGAAGACTGAAAATGGTCAATATCAGCTACTTAGAGTTGGACCAGCTCCTGCTCCAGCAAATTTGGTATCGACACAAACTGGCTCAGCACAACCACTTACACTGCGAATGCAAACAGTTCCCTCGGTATGTTTAAATTAAATTTCCACTACTCTCACTAGCAAAAATAATTTATCTCTTACATTAACATTCTCAATTTAGGTAAATTTCACATACTTTCAAGTCCTTGGTGTACAAACTTTAATATTTATATGGCATATATTATCACAAACTTTAACCAATCTCTTATTTTTAAGCAAATTAAGTTATACATACCAGTAATTTGTTACCATATTATGTACATTTCTACTAAATTGATTTTATTTAAAACGACATACATGACATTGGTCAAGAAATTTTAAATTGCAATGTGAAATATATCATCTTCATGTATTCCTGTGCTTACGAAAAAAAGATGATTTTGTATCTAGTGCATCTAAATAATTGATAACTATAATTTTTGCCTTTGATTTTTGTAAATTCCTTTGAATTTCGAAGTGTCTGCGAAACGATAACTATTCTAAGTATGCTTTTATACATACTTATTCCCAAAAACAAAAATGAAATCTTAGGAGTAATAATTATTGCTACTAACGAGTTCTTTATATATTTTTTGTATATATATATTTTTATTTTAGACTACTACCGTTGCGACGTCAAACGTACCACCTGTTTCTGCCATACAAACATCAGGAACGACATCTGCAATCGCATCTACACCAGTACAGGTACACATTTTTTTAGTGTAAATACAAATTATTGTACTTTACATTATAATTACTGTAACCGTGTCATCCTTCTATTTATTTATATTTTCATTTATAAATGTATGTTAATCTAATGGGTTTGTTCCAACACGATGATAAAAACGTAAGTTTATCGTCTGACATTTGCGCTATATTAAAAGTATTCCACCTAGAATATGTACCGTACATATAAAAATAATTGGAGCGCTCCAACTTGTATCTTACAAGCATCATTGAATGTAATCCGTACATTGTACCGAGCAGAATTTTTCAGTCAATGTCGACATACAAAAAGCGTTTCAATATTTATATCATTTACCAATTCATAAATGATGGAGATCTGATATAAGCGCACTAAACGATGTATGATCTGATGTTTTTTATACAGAAACCGGTAATTAAAACAATCCTAATAGTTTATAATGATTATGTAAAATTTAGTAATTGTATGTATTATATAGAACATTCAATTGTAAACAACGTTTAACGTTACGTTTCAAAAATGTACATGTTGCTATCGTTTGTTTTCTCAGAATTTTGTAATTTTAAGTCAATAATAACATAACTAATGTACAATTATTTATATATTCTACTAAGTAAAACTGTATACAAGAATTTATTAACATACAGAGATTCGTAATCTTAATCAACTACAGTTTTTTCTTGTAATTATTCTGAGTAATAGGTTCGGTGAAAATAGTTTTTGTTATTTTTAAAATCGATATCTTTTTAAATGTTACAGAAACCAGCAAATGACAATACCAAAGAAAAATGTCGAAAGTTCCTAGCAAACCTTCTTGAATTATCTAGCCGAGAACCTAAAACCGTTGAGCGTAGTGTTCGTACTTTGATACAAGATTTAATAGACATGAGAGTAGAGCCTGAAGACTTTTGTGACAGATTAGAGCGTCTACTTAACGCATCTCCACAACCATGCCTTATCGGATTTCTCAAAGTAAGTAACGTACATTAATAGTGTAGATGTATACGATATGTGGCATTTTCGATGGTACAAATTACGTGTTCCTTTTTTTTTTTCAGAAAAGTTTGCCATTACTTCGACATTCATTGGCGACAAAGGAGTTATCTATTGATGGAATCCGTCCACCTCCTGCTAATGTTGTATTTTCAATAGCAAGTGGTACGCCTACGGTACAAACGCAGGTTCGACCTGGTATAGCTGCAACGCAAGTGAGACTCGTGCAACCGGGAACCACTGTAGTAAGATCTGGACAAGTATTACATCAAAGATTAGTTACTCCAATTAGACAACCTGTTCAACAGACACGAATGGTTACTACAATACGGCAACCTAACGCTACGCAACCTGTAATCGTTTCGAATTCTCAGCCGCCTGCGTTGCACCCAGTATTTCCCAATAATCAAGTTAGGCCCGGTGTGAATGTAGCTCGACAACCAATAGTTAGGACTGTAACTCCTGGACAAATAAGACAACCTGTAACGATAAGAACAGGTACCCCCGTAACGGTAAAGCCTGGTGTAACTAACGCTAAAATGCAAGGTGTCAAACCCGTAGTGCCTTCAGCTGTTTCTAAAATTGCAACCAAAGAAAAGGAAAAGAAGTCTTTCTCATTGGCATATACAGGTGACGACGATATAAACGATGTTGCTGCTATGGGAGGAGTCAATTTAGTCGAGGAAACTCAAAGAATTTTGGGATCGACAGATTATGTGGGCACGCAGATTAGATCGTGTAAAGAAGAATATTTTTTAAATATGACAAATTTACAAAATAGAATTAGACATATAATGACGAAACATGGCTTAGACGAACCAAATAGTGACGTTGCTGCGGCAGTATCGCATGCAGCACAAGAGAGGGTGAAAAATCTTATCGAGAAATTGGCAATTATTACCGAGCATCGTTTAGAAATGATTAAAACGGATCCACGGTACGAAGTTTCTAATGATGTTAAAGGTAAGACAAAATGTTGTTCTGTAGTTGAATCCAAACAATCTAAAGATTGTTACTGTTTTTTTGGTTATCAATCAATGTATTGAATTCAGTTCTCATTCATACGTTGCTCTTTTGAAACAACCTTTTCGATTGATGCTTATTAATATTTAAATTAACAGATGAGAATGTTAGGGCCGGTTTCATAATGTAACCCCTAACGGAGGATTATTTAATTGAGAATTAAAGATAATGTCATGTTTAATGGTCTGTTAAAATTTGTGGGTGTCATAATAACAAAGCGCATATCAGTTAACTAACGCCGTAATTAAGGAAAAGGCAGTTGGGTTGGCTACACTGGACTGAATTTCCCCTAATTCTTAAGTTCGTCGTTCTGTCATTCAAAGCAATCTTCCAAGAATTAGTTAGTTTACTTTGCACTATATTTAAATTAAATTAGAAAAAAGTAAATGCAAATGAAGAACAGCATAAGAAGAAAGTAGTTTTATTGGATTTGGAGATACAAATAGGAAAACAACAATTGCAATAACTTTTAGAGGGAAGTTGATATTATATTATAAGAATTTACTTAAAATTAATTATATTACAAGTGTGGGTAATTCTGATTCATTATATTATACATATACATATATATATATATATGTATATATACATCTTAAAGTCTGGCAAAGTGTTCATTTATTATAAGTTGACGATGGTGTCTTGCATTATTTACATTAATTACATTATCTGGTTCCTCTTCATGATCTTCGACAACAAAATCTGCTTCCTCATTTGGACGCGGATCTTTCATGTCGATGGCAATGTTACGCAATACTGCAGTTGCAACAACTATGGCCAATACACGATCAAGATTGAGGCGCATTCCAAATCGCAGGATTGGAAATCTACGTTTCCAAACACCATATTGTCTCTCAACGACATTTCGAGTTCTAATTATAGACTCAATGTATAAATTTTCTGCAGCAGTTCTGGCTTCTTGGAACTTGGTCATTAAATATGGTTGTAAGGTCTACCTACTATCACCTACTAGAAGAAATCTCCCACATGTGCCATTTTCAAATTCGTGTTTTAGATTACTATTAAAGATTGTTTGATCGTGGGTTGCACCTGGCCACCTCACAATAATATCACATTTTCAAATTAGTATCGCTGACAGTTTGCACATTTAAAGCAAAAAAACCTTTTTCTAGATCGGAAAATTTCTGTATCTTCACCGCCAGGTGATTCTATTTTAATTAATGTACAATATATTGCCCCAATTACACGAGGAACCCTTGCTATAGTATAGAATTGTTCTGCGCTTCTTTCCATTTCTATGTTACTTTCGTACATTTTGATGTACCGTGGTTGTAGTGATGCAATGGCAGTCGACACTCTTAAAATTTTTGAAATTTTAATTAATAAATTCATAATAAATTTCATAATAAATTTAATGTCTCCGTTAAATTTATTATGAAATCGGCTGTGACACGTTTATTATCTAAGTTTCTATTTGGTAAAAAGAGGAAGCAATCCTCAATAGATACTCAATAATAGTTCTGGTTATTTTACGTTTTTGTTGTGATAAACTTCGATTTTAGGCTAATAATGACGATTTTCTCATTCAAACAAGTGTTAAAATCATGTAGCTGCTCTTCTCGCAGCTGTCTGCTTAACGACTGCTCGAAGTTACCTCCAAGCTAACAACTTTCTCTTTAACGAAAAATTTGTTATCTCTTAGTATACAGTAGCGGCCATACAAATAGCACATGTGAAATATATTCTTTGAATTACGTGTTTCAATCTTTCTCGCTTAAAATATAAGTTTATATAAGAATCGCTTAGTATGGAGCCTGTTCTTACCTCATATACAGAGTGAAAACCTTACGATCAATAACAAAAGAGTATTATACTCATTTTTTTGTGGAGGTACATAAATAGCACAGCTACTGATTTAGTGCAGAAGTATTCATCGTGTTGGTTTGTATTGATATTTAAACTCAAGCGTAAAAGTTGAAAATAAGTAATGTGTTATTAATAACAACAAATTTGGTATTGCTATAATGAGACGAGCTCAACATTGTACACCAGATAAAAAAAGAAGTAATTTTTACGATAAAAGAAAAAAGCACCTCCGTTTAAGAGATTTCTGGAGCATGAAACTGTTTTAGAAAATTAGCACAAAATACATTAAACCATAGAACACAAAACAGCAAGGCAAGATAAAATTATTCGGCGGTTGAGTCTAAAGGATCCATTTCTTACAGCTAGTAGGATGGAAACCAAATTTAACGGATAATTTCATGACAGCATATCAGAATCGTCACCTCAATGAGTTTGGCTTGCGTGGGTGCATTGCACTGTGGGAGCCACTTATTTCAAAACAAAACCACCTCAAAAGATTGCAATTTGCTAGGATGCGCAAGGATAAGCTGACTTCCTTCTGGAGATCTGTTTATGAACAGACGAAAGTAAGTGTAATGGATTTTCATCTGACGAAAAAACGTATGTACGGCATCCAAGCAACGCTAGATTTAAGCATAATTATACCATTAAAACATTGACATACGGCAGAGGAAATATTATGGCATGGAGTTCTATGATGTGGCATGGTATAGGCCCTATATTTAGAATCCACGGAAGAATGGATCAATTTGTTTATCATAATATTTTAGAAAACAATGGAACCTTATGCGGACGAATCATTTCCAATAACGGAAACAAATGCATAACAGCGACCCTAAGCACGTATGCTTAGAGTAGCAAGGACCGTAAAGCGGTGGCTGGAAGAAAAGTATAGTACTGTATTAAGCTATCCTGCGCAAAACCCAGATCTGAACTCCACAGGGTATCTATGGGGGATGTTGCGACTGTTATAAAATCTAATTCGTCGACAAGTTAGGTGATTTATGGACCGTTGTCGACGAAGCATAGTATAGTGTTCAAGTAGAGAAATGTCAAAAGTTAGTGGAAAGTTTGTCCATAAGATGTACTGCAGTACTAACATCTAAAGATATTCCACAAAATATTAACTTTAAAAACATAAAAGCACTTTTATACTAACAAATCTTATTTTTCTGTCAGGTATGCTATTTCTATTGCCATTTAAAAAATTGGATTTGGCAGAATTTATTTATTTTTATTAGGTTCGCAATTTTATAAATTATTTTGTATTTATTCATAAATTATGTATTATAGTACATACTCCTAAAATTAAATGAAGTGTATTACATAACAATATTCATATATTGATCAGTATATATATCCATTTACCTGTTCTATTTGTCTGTCCGCCACTATATGTACCGCTATCTATGTGTAGTTGTTTTGGCATATTTTTATAGATTAATGATAAGCATATCTTGGCTAAAAACCTTTTTTCTCCCTTTTTTATAATCTTTAATTTGAAATTTATTTCCAATATTTCCTAAATTGATTCAATTTACAGCATGTTAGATCGATTCGTTATATAATGAAATCATAGAAATGTAATTCTGCCATTAAGTGAGAAATAACTGCACATATATAGCAGCAAAATATTTTCATTATCACTTGGGCATGTGCTCTTCATACCAAATATCAACCGCTAGTTCTTCAACAATAGCTGAGTTTCACGCGTACTTATTCACTAATATTGAGAAAACGTAAATGTAATACAGCAGAGCTCGCTTATAAAGAACTCGTATATAATGTACTTTCGGATACAACGTACACTTTTCTTGGTCCTGGCAAAGCCTTATTTTTTAGAACGTCCTTGAATTTTAGTAACGTAGTTATTATATAAATCTGATATAAAGCAGCATGCAGTACGTGTTAAATACCGGGAATTACCTTTCTCGACAGAATAGTAGTCGCTGTTAGGTGAGGTGTATAATATAATGTACTAAAGGAATTTTCTTGTTTTTCTTCGCATGAGTTGCAGTTATCGTTCGTTAAAGTTGGAGACATTTGTTTTAATAGATTATTAAGTGTAACTTTACGTATGAGTACTTCTACTGAGCGGCGGCGTAAAGCATTATCGGTTGAAGAGAAAATAAATATAATTAAAGACATTCAAAATGGTAAAAAACAATCTGATATTTGTCGTGCTACCATAATGAAAAATAAAGATAAAATTCTCGCATTACAACGGACAAACAAAAATGTCAAGCGATTACGTAATCGGTTCGAGGAAGAGTTGATGAAGCTTTACTACGATGGTTTGAGCATCAACCAGCCAACAATATACCAATTAACGGTCCTATTCTTCAAATTAAAGCAGAAGAATTTGCTAAATTATTCAACGACAGTGAAGTGCATATCAGGTTGATTACACCGTTAAAAAAAGTCATAATTAAATGCAACATTGAAAGTGCAAATGTAAATTTGGAGGAATGTAAGGTGTGGCCGCAGTCGACCCTAAGTGATTTTATGAAAGACCCTCTCATAAATGACATCTTTAATACTGACGAAACGGGCGTGTCTACAAACTTACACCTAATTGTACACTAAAATTTAAGGGTAAAAAATGCGTTGCTAATATGGCAGGAAATGGGAAACGTAAACTTTTTATAATTGGAAAATTCAAAAACCTAAGATATTTCAAACACATTAAAAAGCTATCTTGCACTTATGCTGCTAATCGTCAGGCATGGATGACATCTAAAATTTTTGAAGACGAAATAAGAACTTGGGATAAAGACCTAATAAAACAGAAAAGAAGAATTTTATTATTGGTAGACAACTGTCCAGCTCATCCCCGTATAATCATCTTAGAAATATTAGTCTGGAGTTTGTACCACCTAATTCCACCTCCGCAGTGCAGCCAGCGGACCAAGGAATTATTTATGTCTTAAAATCCTATTATCGATGCCTGTTAGTATGCAATACGAATGAAGTAAATTTGCTAGAAACGATGGAAATATTAGCCAAAGCTGGCAACAAATTTCACAAGAAACCATAAAAAATTGTTTTTATCACGTCTGGAAAATTGTTTTTGATGAAGCCGGCGATTTGCACTTGTCTCAAAGGCGTATCAAATATAATGATAACATCGATGACGATAATTTGCCTTTAAGTGTATGGTTACAAAATAATTTGCAGGATCCTAATATCGTGAATCTAGAAGCAATAGATTAATTTGTGTCAGTCGATAATAATTACATTACTTCGTGTATCCCCAGTGATAAAGATTTTGTTGAGGAAGTTTTAAATCAAGAAATTAATAGCGATGATAATAAAGTAAGCGAAGAAAGGGGCAGCTGAAATTGTAAAACCCAGTTATGAAGATACATTTACCGGAATACGGATAGTTACACAATATTTAGAAACTGAAGAATATACTACCAATATAATTTTAAATAATTAGGCATTGAACATTTTTTAGAATCTATTTGTTTCAAAAAATCAAAAAGACAGACTCTTAAATTAACGATTACAAGGACTGTGTGGTTGTACATTTCACAGGTATAGCAGTAAACTCCACTCACACAAATTTATTAATTAGGCGGAACGCAACAACACTCGGTAACACGGTTGACAATGAGAGTCCACGTGCTCTCGAAACGCTGCGTTCCGCCTAATTAATAAATTTGTGTGAGTTGAGTTTACTGCTATACCTGTGGACAGACTCTTGTTACCGACTTTTTTATTAATTAAATTTTTATAAGCGTTTGCGTTATTATTATTATTTATTTTAATTATTGTGTATCTGTTTATTATTGTATAAATAGAAATACTTTTTGATAGTATATACATAATCTTTGATTATATTCTTTTATAATATACTTCTTTTTTAACGTACTGTTTTGTATGGTCACTAGGAGTACGTTATAAACGAGTTTTACTATATATAATGGACAAGCTATCTTCTATGTATATCAAACTCAAATATGAAAATATTGCGTATACATATATCGGGCATTGACAGTCTTCAATTGAGGATGTCGATATATTTTTCTGCGCATTTTATTGCACGCTCTTATGGCGCAATATTATATCACTTTTCATAAAAATATACACGGCTATCAAAATATCCATATTTTAAGTAGTAATATCGATATTTTTACGATAATTTCCAATGAAATTATAAAATACTTTGTTTGTCGCTTAACACGGACAAAACTGTCGTTTAATACTTCAAAAGAGAATCAGTTTAACTGCGCATAGAATGTATCAGTGTTAAAATTCTAGTTCGAAATTGTATTGCAATAACCATTTACTCATTTCACCCTGTTGGTGCCAGATATAATTTTAACATTTTGGTTATAAAAATTATTCCTTTATTTCGCCTTTGTATTATGGAAATCTGTAATGTCTAAAAAACTGCGATTACTCTATTGTGTAGATCTTGTGTCTAGTGAGAATGCACATGTGTGTTTTATACTGCTCTGTAGAACAATACCGATGTTATAATTAGAAAACGCTATTAGACAAAAACGAATTCGGGTGACCGTTTCGGAGGAGTGTCCGGCCAGGATCCAACACAATCCTGCGTTCCGTAACTGTGGATGAGATTTCGATCCACCAGTACATACCGGAGACCAAGAAACACTCGAAGCAGTAGACTTTTTCGAGCGAATCGGCTCAGAAGAAAGTAAAGTCCGTTCCATCAGCCGGAAAGTCATGGCGACCACTTTATGGATTCCCAATGTGTGATCCTCATCGACTATCTGCAGAAGGGAAGGACGATCACTGTGCAATACTACAGCGATTTATCGACCCAATTCGGTGCAGCATTGAAGAAGAAACGGCCTCGTTTGCAGCCGAAAAAAAGTACTTTTCCACCACGACAATGCACCGGCTCATTTATCCCGCATCGTCGTGTCCAAATTGAATGAGTTGCGTTACGAATTAGTCTCTCATCCTCCATATTCGCCGGACCTAGTCCTCAGCGACTTTTATCCTATCCCCAGACTTGAAAAAATTTCTGCTATTTTGCATACCTCGAAACATCCTACTCTTCCGACTGCTTGAAGAGACTGGAACACCAATACCGTGTTTTTTTTGTGGATTCCGGAAACATTTCATGTTGCCCTCATATATCTATACGCACTAATAGGTACATACGTACATAATGTATTAATTCAAAACATTTTGTAGTTAAAGATGCGGTGTATATACAGTAAAATCATTATTTTCATATGAGAATTTAAATACATATAAACTTCAACTTATTTTATTCAATATTGGTTATGTAAAAAAGGTAGATATCGCCAATAGCAGGAATTGCTGTTTCAAAATAGTCGTCGTTAGACTATATTTTTGGAACATGTAACAGCTTTGGTATTTATTTACTATCTTAAACAACTATTATGCCTTTAATAAGAATTTTAGAAATAATTTACGTAGCCAGTATTGAATAGAAGTTGTTTAAATTGAACCTTACATTTAGCAAAACTTAAAAAAAAAGAATTTGTCAAACGTGATACGGTTTAGGCTTGTGTGCTATATCTTATATTAGCTTTGTTTGGTATAATGAATTAGTGCGAGTATGTGTACGATAAATTTTCATATAAGCTTAGAAGCGGATGTAAAAAGTCGTCGCAAATATTACAAAGAATAACAAATTAAAGTTAGCTGTTATTGTATTTATATATTTTACACACAATAGGTTAATGACAATTGGAGAAAAGCTATAAACGCACTTTATTAATTACTTTGCATTTAGATTTCGAATCGCTTTTAAATGCAAACTTGATGACGTAGAATCCGTTAAGGGTTCCAGGACATATTGAATATAGGATACGGACAATTCTGCAACTTTCTTAGAACAAGTGTTATGTATTTGTATTCATGTGCTTGACTACTTTTTTCCGTGGCGTTCGTCATGCGTTCCAGTAAAAAGTCGAAATAATTTTAATTTCAAACTCCACTGACACGTGTGTTTATATGTCTTTAATCATGTTTACAGATCAAGTATGAATATTTATAAGATACGTGTAAAACTATCGTAACGTAGAAACTAAAAAAGCGTTTCTTCCCTATATTATACTACTCTAACAAGTTACTGTTTAATGCTACAAATGACCTTAATAATGCTATATCTAGTAGTCTGTTCAATATAATTTATTGAATTGTGTGCAAAAATTGTATTATTTAAAAATGTGTTGAAGGTTTGACTTTCTGACTTTAGGGCAGTTAAAGTTTTTGGAAGATCTAGATAGAGCGGAACGAAAAAGGCATGAGGAATTGGAAAGAGAAATGCTGTTAAAAGCAGCGAAAAGTCGATCGAAATCTGAAGACCCTGAACAAGCAAAACTTAAAGCTAAAGCGAAAGAAATGCAACGTGTAGAAATGGAAGAACTTCGCCAGCGAGAGGCTAATGCGACTGCCTTACAAGCAATAGGACCTCGAAAAAAACCCCGCTTAGATGGTGAGGTTACGGCAGGTTCCTCGCAGGTAAAACATTTTTTCTTGTTTTGCAAATATCTAAGTTCGGTTCAAGAATGTATTTATAAAACAAACTTACTTTTATTTGATTTTTAGATTGGTTCGGGCACTCTATCCGGAAGCAGAAGTCAACTACCTCTACGTCAACGCATGAAGAAAGTTACATTGAGGGACTTGCAATTTTTATTCGAAACAGAGAAAGATTTGTGTAAAAGTACTCTTTTATACAAATCGTATCTTAAGTGATGTATGCTACTTGTCAGTGTTGTGATAATTATTTTGTTTATTTTTAAACTATATAATTTACCACCGACTTCAGTGGTTTTCATTGTAATTGGTTCTATGCGGAAGAGAATTAATACTGCAAAATGGAGTAAAATATCATCGAAATTATGTTTTGTATCAAAACAGAGTTTTAAATACTATTTCTTAAAATAGAAAGACTCGGTTTGGAAGATGCTTCTGCTTCAGCTAAAATATTGTGCCTAATATAAGAAAATGAAAGGTATCCAATTTATTATTGTGTAAGATAAATTGCGATAATTATTTGTGAAGTATTGTTTATTTTGAATGACCATCCATCTTCATAAGAAATCATTATTGATATGTTTAAAGTGCTTTTGGTATTTATCGTGATTTAAATCTTACATAAGAACTCACATATTCTGATGTGATATTCTACGGAGAGCAATGACTAAAAGTAAATGTTTGTTTTCAAAAATTAATAAAATGTAAATTTGTCGAAAATATTTTGTACGAAGTGGTAACTTTCGCAGAACCAAATAAGTATTTAAACAAATTTGTATATATTTGCAATTCAAACAGAGTTTCTTAGGTTTTTTCTACAATGTGTTTTCACCATGTACAGAAGATTGTAGATTTTCTATGATAATAGATGATTTTCTTTATAAGAAAATATTTTAAACAAAGATAATGTTATTAATTTGTAATTATTTGTATAATTGTTTTTAATCTGAAGAATCATGTATATACTTATATATGTACAGACATATATGTGAATATACATGTGTATGTATGTATATACTTTTTGTTATAGAATTAATATTTAATAAATAGGTATATCGTTATTATTACATACTTCTCAGCAAAAAAAGAATACAAATTTAAAAGATTAATTTTTGATCTATTATTAGTCAAATATGGTTTTAATATTATTTTTATAAAGAATAAATTCAATTTCTTGTTTTACTTACATTTTAATTACCCCTTATTAATCGCATTACTAATTATCGCGAATGTACCGTTGTAGTTCTCTCCTATTTACTTATACCACAGACTGAGATTGTTTAACCAATACTTCAGTATTATAGCTTTAATGGAATAATTTCTTGGAACGCTTCCATGTTGATACCACTCTATCAATAAGTATGCAAGTTCAGCGTAGAGCTAGATGCTGTTGAAATTTCTCTTGAATTGTGCTATCAGAAATCTACGCTAGAGCCATCTTTCATTCAATATTTCAAGTGAACAAATTGAATTTTTGGGGAACTATTTAATTTTCAAAGCTATATGATTTTCATATATCCCTCCAAGCATCAAATTTTAATTCGCATATTTAGTCTATATAAATACATTTGTTTCCGAGAATAAATTGTACCTATGTGATCCCTGTAAGTATGCAACAATGCTACAAATTTGCATTACACAACATAAAAGTTGCTATATTTGACAGGTAGTTTATACTTTAATAAAAAAATGTTAGTTGAACCAATAAAACAAATTATGTTACGACTAACCCCTTTTTTACACCTATATTAAGTATGTTTAATTTTTTTGTTCTATTTTCTAAGTATATTTACTCATTGCTTCTATTTTACAAAAATAAAAGAACTTGCAATGAAATAAAATTAATACTATGATAATGAAAATACTACAAAAATTGGTACATAGTTTAGTGAGGAAATAGTTTATAACGGCATAAAATTCAGACACCAATTTGCGCAATAATTTGGAAGTGGCATAATATACACCATGCGACACATATCGGGCTAAGCACAACCAATAGACAATCTATCTCCTCCAGCAAATAACATGTAACAGAGTAATAACTAGAGACCGGATTATATGCAAAGTGCAAAAATTTAATTTAATTTATTTATTATATTTTACGTCTACATGTAGATGTATTATACTGATTAAAGTTAATTAGCGTTAATACATAACATACAGAACGGACCGAGACACAAAACCTGGTGGTGGAACAGCCATTCTGGTGAAGAAAGAGATCAAACACCATTCGATTGGAACAAATATGACAAAAATGGAAATTACTGCTGTACATATACATACGAAAAGAGGTATCAGTACTGTATGCGGCATATAGCTCACCACAGAACGACAGAAGAAGCGAATATCGACGCAGTATTTAATTCTCATCACTCTACAATTCTGGCGGGAGACCTCGATAGTAAACATCCATAATGGAATTCAAAAAATGAATCGTAAAGGGAAACAACTTTAAAAAAATTCCGACGAAAGAAACCTCACCGTAGACGCAGCAACAGAGGATACATACATTCATACGCCAACCGGGACAACGGACGTTCTAGATCTAGTAATCCTAAAAAACGTCACGGCACCTTACCACCTTGAAACTATAAACGACCTGTTATCTGACCACCTTCCTCTGATTATGACAGTGTCGATTGAGAGTTTTAACATCCAAAAAACAATTCGCACCACAAATTGGAAGAAATTTTTAAAGAGTCTAAAACTAAGACCAACGTGTATCAGCACAGACGACGATATCGACACCGCGGTAAAACAATTCGAAGAGGACATAACATTGGCACTGAACTCAGCTACAACCACAAAATTAAAATACCAAGGGAAAGAATACCGAATTACATAAAAATAAAGAAAGAAATTATAAACGCTATAATTAGACACCATAAAATCGGGAAAACCTAAATATAAGACAGATGGATATCGTCCAATCAGCTTGCTACCAGGACTCAGCAAAATCTTGGAGCGAGTAATACAAAAGCGGCTACTATCGGTAGTAGAAGAAAAATCTATCATCCCGGGATTTCAATTTGGATTTCGTCGGGAGCACTCGACAACACAGCAGCTACTGAGAATGTCAACATATCATCTCGAACATGGATAAATCTACACCAACGGCAGCCATCATGTTAGACATCGAGAAGGCGTTCGACAAGGTCTGGCATGATGGTCTCATACATAAGATGAGATTGCATGGGATTTCAGCCACGCTTACCAGTCTCATTCAACACTATCTCCGCGACAGAACATTTTCTGTTAAAATAGAAGAAGATATTTCCCCTTCCAGAACAACGCAAGCAGGAGTTCCGCAAGGCTCGGTGTTGGGACCGCTCCTGTTTAACATCTAAACTTCTAACATACCGCAGTCAAAAGAAGACGATACAGGGAAAACTCAACAAACTAACGCGGTTCGCATCACAAATGCAACACTGTATCAAGAACTTAACCTGGAAAAACTTGAGACCATAATATACAGAAGAACACAAAACACATTACACAATAGAGACGCATGATAACACAACAGTCAGAAAAATAATACAACCAACACGACGAATAAGGAAAGAAGGAGTTGCACAAGTTAAACGAAGAGCTGAGGAAAAGGCATTACGTTACCCAAGACAAAAGGAAAGAAAACATAGGAAATACACACGCGTGGGTCCAGTACAAATAAAATAAAAGCCTCTGATCTACCAAACGAGATGAAGAGGGAATGGAGTATCTCTCCGACCCTCGTTCAAAATCAATAGCTCTAGCGCGAATCCTGCAGGTTTATAAATTTAATAAACTAGTTAAACCTCATGCATAGCTGTTGGAAATCTAGGTGCGTTTTGTAATTCCAGTATTGTTGTGCTGTCTATTTCAATGAACTATTAATAATATTTTAACATTTCTGGCTTTCGAATTAATACTTTGATGATAGCATCAAATTCCCAGAAAAGTCATTGTTAATAATAAAAATCTAATCGGTATTAGAATTAGTTTTAAATACAAGAGCGTGAAGGTTGAGTTAATCATAAGAGACGCTTATCTTCATGATTATGGACAATGACTTCTAAGCATTTGATACTATCTCCAAAGTATTAATTCGAAAGCCAGAAGTTTTAAAATGTTATTAATTGTTTATTGAAGTACGTACGTGAAGGCTTTATATAATTTACTTATAGTATCTTGGAGAGTAAATCAAATTACGCGCCCTCATTCCATTTTAGAATATTGGTTGCTTGTGTCATAGTTGGAGGCCGTAGTCCGAGTACTTTCTAATGGCACCAACGCAGATGGTTTATGATGTAGTTATCTCTGGTTATACCTATAGTGTTTGTGATTGTAGATTTGTATATATGTATACTAGGGGCACGATAAGTTCAAATGTACATCATTAACGCAACGTTGTACATATAATCAAATGATGTCATAAATATGGAATGCGACCACACAAATAAATTAAAAGTATTTTATATTAGCACATAATTATAACATAATACTTAATAATTAAAGTAAATTTCAATGGATAACGCAACACTGCTTTATTTTAATACAAACGCTCGTTTTATCAAAGTTAAAAATTAAAAGGAATAATTATTTACATAATTATTATATTTTCTATATCGCAATATCTTTACGTTACTGTTATTGGCTATATTTGGTGAAATACAATGTTGTCGATTGTCTTTGGTCCGGCTATTTTAAATGTTGACAATTTGTATACTAGAGGCACGCCAAGTTTAAATGTACGTCATTAATAAATCGTTACGTCAGGTTTTACGCCGTTGCCTGATACACACACATAAACTCGCTATCAAACCTAACCTAGCAATACTAAAATGATACTAAATAAGAAATGGTAGCACATAATTTTATTACATCTTATAAAGTGGTTAATATATATTTTTTTTAATACCTTTGCTACAAAATATCTACTAGCAGTTTATTTAATGCATTCGATCTTGTGAGTGAAGTATAAGTTTCATTAATTAACTTAAGATATAGTATCATTTTTTTAAGATATTAATTAAAGGAACACCTAACATTAAAAAAGTGAAGGTGATCGGAAATTAACGTTTTCCAGCTTTTTTGAGAAATTTTTACATTACACGAGTTTGTCCAATCCACCTTTTGTTTAAAAATTATTTAGATGCAAATACTGTTAAACATTCCAAGTACACAGCGTTATCGACTAAATGGCCCAATTTCTGCCTTTTTAGATGAAAACTTAGCGCTTGATTTTTGTGTTTAATGCTAAAAGACTATGGCTTACAAACTCTGTTGAACTTCATACTATTCTTGGATAATAAGCAATATATTCTTTTAATTGAATTTCTTTTGTGTTGCAGCTTTTCTAGTAGCATTTGCTCTTTTAAATAAATAAACGAATATAAAAATGAGATAAGTATTTAATCCAGCATAGAATTTTAGAAAGTACTGACGATGTTTACAAACCATCGAGTATACTGAATTTAGTTTCTGTAGAATAAATACTATAAAATCCCAGTTGCATCAAATTTACACGAGATATCTATTTTTATTTGTTCTCTCTTATTTTAGCAGCAAATAAATACTGCATTTTAGTGAAAATATAGTATGATCACTTATCGCTTCAAAAGAAAAGAATGTTTTTTTTAGTAGTGGCTACTCAATATTACTTAGTTTTGAACCGTTTTAAACATTTTGTAAATTATTATTTTTAAATATGTAACGTACTACTATATATACTACATATATTTCTTTGCAGTATAAACAATTTTATATATTCAAATGTTCTACTTACCTAATGAAAAACCAAATATTTTGTGGATTAGGTTCATTTTAAATAAGAATATAAATAACAAAGTTTGAATGTACCAGAGATTTCAGTCTAGTAACGTTTTTATAAAACTCAAACTGAAAGCAAATATTCCTTTACTGTTTATTTAGTAACAATTATAAAAACTAGTTGGAAATATACATTACAATACAGTTCTACATTAATAGGTAGAATAATGTTTGAGCCTATATAAAGAAACAGAAGATTTTTTATTTCCTAGTGATAAGTAACCACTGCCAGGCGAAAAATTAATGGTAGTTAAATGGCCAAGCTTCGCTCCAAAACTAGGGAAATTATTAAAGACTGTCATACTCCCAAGATGTAATAAACGGACAGCAGTATCTACATCCTCCGATGAAAATGCTAATATTTCCGATGACGAATTAAATTTCAAATCATTAATACTTGTTGTAAGATTTAAGACTGTTTTCTTTGGTTTAGGTGTTTTAGTTAACATCATTTCTGCTGCATCATATATATTCACAACACCTTCAGCTGATCCAGTGGCTACAAACTGATTGGAATTAGATATACTTATATTAGTACCATAAATACATCCATCATCAATCCATTTATATTTTGCTCGTCTCATATTCATGTCCCATATTACTATTTCACCAATAGTGCTGTGACTGTATAACAGACTTCCCTGAGGGTTAAAACATAAAGATGTTGCAGTACGATCTTGTTTTAAAAGTGCTATTCTTTCGTTACTAGCACTAGATAATATATGAATTTCACCAAGACGTCCTATGACAGCAATATAACTTCCATCAGGTGACATGATAAAATTTTTGCATTGCGTTAAATTATGAGGTAATATAATTCGTGTAGAACTAGTAGACATTAAGTCATAATCATAGATATAATTATAACGAGAGCCAAACAAAATATTATTACCATTATTAATAAATTTAGCACAGTATATAGGAAATTTTTCAAAAGCTATATTGTGAATTTTACTATTTTCTTTGCCATCTATGGCAAATAATGTTGCTATACCTGTATTTCCACCAATTAAAGAAACACTTGACGTAGGATGATATTCAATTACATTAACTTGTGCATTAGCATACAATCCATAGTTTAAATCCTTTACTTTCTTATATTCTAATGTACTTTCTGGTAAATGTGATTTAACTCTTTTAGAAATAAAACCACATGTTCGCAAAATTTCATCATCAGAATCAGAATCATTTTCATGTCTTTTGTCTAATGATGCCCATTTAGGATTGCCAACAATGGTTTCAAATTTGTGTTTTAATAATTTTTTATATTCATTTGAACGACTATTGACTCCTCCATCCGGTAATCTTCTGTTCTGTGCATCCAACGCAATACCAACATCTATATCGTCTTCTTCATCAACCCATGCTGGACTTCTTATTTTACGTTCTCCCTCACTATCTGTCTCGCCTATTCCAGAATCGACATTTGCTGATGACGATCCTACTTCTTGACCAGCTTCTTCTAAACTCTCTAGAAAAGCCACTGCGCCACCAAATAATGCTTCAGATAATTTAGCTTCTTCTGCTTGATCACGCTTAGTAAGCGTTTTAAATTTATTTTTCGGTGCAATGACTTCAATTTCTGGTTCGTTTTTGTCATGTCGTCTCTTTCTGCTATGTTTTGGCATCGTCAAATTTAAGTATAAAAACAAATTCAAGGAACGACAAAATGACAATTTAGAAGTAAAAGACAAATCAGACTGAAATTGATATAAGATGTATAAGGTAACATTAGTGCCACCCCACATTCTGTAGACCGCTACATATAAAATATTTCATTTTATATAAAATAGGTATTAACTATTCTTCTTAATGAGAAATCGCTTTAAAACATTTCCAATTTCAGCTTTGCGGCCGCAGAAATTTGGACAATGTTTTTTCGGATATTCACATTATACTATATAATTTTTGGTTGTAAATTGCTACAGGGAGTTAGTGATTGCAGTTGGCACTATAATGTTATTAAGTGCTTATTTACAATCAATTTATAATGAACGTAATAAGTGAAACAACATAAAATATGATTAAATCCGTAAACTTGAATAATGGGAAATCAATAATGCTGATATCAGTATAATTTCCCATATGTTATGTTAAATTCTTGCGAAATTTAACATTTCAATATTACCGACAATTTCGAGTTGGTATAAGTGAATCCGGTTGGTTTCCTAAAATGGAGGCACTACTCGCGTTATATTTGAATATATGATTTGAACTTGTTTCCACTATCTTGTGATTTATTCTTTTTCCGTGTTAGAATCTTTTGATATTTGAATTTTGTGATTTATTAAATTAATTTTTTGCGTCATGTACAATTATTCAACTATTTCTGTTATTTGTAAGTTCATAAAGCTATTTTGAGGCTTATGTATAGTTTTATATTGTATATAGACTCTGTTGGTCCTGGCTTCGAAGTATTGCTGTGGCACTGCTTTTATAACGTTGACAAATTTCTAATACAAGAACTATTTCAAGTAATAAGTTGGCACTCCGTATGGATTATTGATACGTTTCATGAAGTTATTTTATACATCTACATAAAATGTATACCAAACAAATATAAATAATGAAAATACATTAGCTTGTTTTTTAAATTCTTTATTTTGAAACATAATTTTATTGTTTGTTACAGAAAGAGTAAATATATTTGTCTGTAAATTGCAGAAAAGAATGTTGTAGTTATAGGCAGCCAGAATAATACGGTGTTACCGACAGTCGGTAACACGGTTGACAATGGGAGCCCACGTGCTCTCGAAACGCTGACGTTATATAAGTAACTTTAATATTTCGTCGGAGTGGAGTTAGTACTGCTATAACGGACCGAAATTGCACATCCACACAGTCCTTGCAATCGTCATTTAAATTTTCTTTAACTGGCGCTGGAACCATAGATCATTTCTTTTCCGTAGCTATCCTAAGACTGCGTGGGTCTTTTATTGTCGATCGCACTTATTTCATTTGATTCAGTATACCTTCAATAAAATGTAAATTTCTTACTTCAACCGCCGTAATCGAACCCCAAACCATGACTGCCGACTTTGTACTTTACCGTTGGCGTCATATTTTCAAATTTTAACCTTTCGTTAACCTTCCTCCACACTTTACACTAGCATAGGTTAAACGTGTTTGTTGATTCCCACTTAAAGGGCTCCTTTTGGGCGTTATTCCCTAATAACCTTTCCTTCCCAAAATCCTACATTCTTCTTGGTTGGTTGGTTTACCACGCTGTTACATTTCTTTTTCGTGATTTCTTACAGGTGTCTTATCCTTCAGTATAATTTTGATTTAGTAGAATCTTCCAGCTCCAATTTCATTAACTTCATACTTTCAAAGACAATTTTAAATTCAGCTTACTTAAGGAAGGTATCTGCAGTTAAACACTTCATTTGCATTGATTTTCGAGGTACTAACTTAACCGATGTCTGAAATTTATACCCATTAACTTCAATTTCAGTCTCTATACTTCCAAGTGTTTCAACTTTGCAAGCGCTTAACCTTTCCCGTTTAGTTCAGTTAGCAATAATTAATGGTGTACCAATACGGAAACATTTATCTATTCTTAAATCAATGTTTACGGTAATAAACCATTATACATTTGAACAATTTTTCCAAATCTACACTCCGGTATCTGCGTTATTTTATAGCAACGACTTTCACTTTTAGGGAATTTGGATGGAACATGTCCGAACTCACTGGATACGAAGCATTCGATACCTCGCTTTTTCAATTCGCAATATTTTTAAAATTAATGAAATTGAAACAACGGTATATGTTATTAGCACTAGGGTCTAACATCTCTTTTAAACTGATTCCTTTAGCGTGGACTGTCTTATATTTCATGAGACCGTTCAATTGTTTCTTGAACTTGGTTATAGTTTATGCTTGATATAGTCTTATTCGTTTTTGCATTAGGTTAATGACATATTGAATAAACGCTTTTGTTTCATCTTTATTTTTTGTTCCTTGTGGGCAGCACTATTAACTTTCTTTCCGAATTCTCTCGTTATCTCACTTTTCAAGTCATTGACCGATTTTAAGGCAGATTGCGGATCTAACCAGATCTCCTCGGGAACACGTAATAAGGTTTTAGCACATATTTAGCATTTGTATTGAGTTTTCACCAGTAAAATAAGCAATTCTCTTCAACATTTTGTATCCTGCAGCCAAGTAGTTCTGGGTCGCCCTCGTCTTTCCTTTCACCCCGGTTGCCACTCCAGGATATTGTAGATCGTAGTTTTCTTCCCAGCTCTACACACATGTTCCAACCAACTTGCTCTCTGTTGCCTTATTTTCTGACCACGTCCATACGTCCCAACTCATTTGCTACCTGACAATTTGCTCTACGCCTGTATTCGTTATTATCAGTTTTTATCGGTCATAGTATTGTTCTTAATATACTTCGTTTTTGTATTTCTTGCTTCTTTATCATTCTCATTGTTTCTGCCGCGTACAAGATTGTTGGTTGTATTATTGCATTATAAATTCTCATTTTTATTCTTTCTCCCAATATTTTACTTTTTAAAAGTCGTCTATTTGCCTAGTAGTCCTGTGAAATATATTTTAGAACTGACCAAAATCTCTAAAAGAACTACATTTTCATCTGCCGATCATTAAGTGCTCGAATTATATAAACAATATCAGTAAAATTAGAATAAGCATATTAACAAGTTTAAAATGTCCAACCATTAATACAACATAAATTGTCCTTTAAATAGCTTTAGTACAACGTAAAGCACCTGCCTTGGTCACCATTTAATACACAACCTAATTTTCAACTTTTTTTTCTTTTTAACTCACAACCTGTTTAAACGCCGCTTTATCACATTCCTGTCTTTCGTGTATTATGTTCCCAGCGATCTCTGTTCCCATATCTATATTTTTTAATATAGATGTGGTATCTTCATTACACTCTTGCCTCACATTAGATTTTCTATAAACAATTACATTTTTACCATTCCCGGAGAATTATTTATCCGTAAATATTTTTTTCACTTTTTTGTCATGCAGAGTACATATATTCAATTCTTCCGTGACGAATAGAATCGCTTACATATGGCTTGGAACTACTGTCACGCTATTTATAATTATTTACACAGTCAATGTAATCATGTTTTCAAATTATAATTTGCTACGTTCACTAACTTTCGGTATTATTCACAATGTATAAAAGAACTCAGATACAAAGTACAACCTATGTACTGTATTAATTTTTTTATTGTTTCATTTTCACAACACTAAAATCATCAATTTTATCTCTTGTTGCTTGATAAGCTTCTCTTTCCTTATCTGGAAACTTGGTGGGGAGGTTGGGAGAATGCAAATTCACCTTCGCAGGAAACCTGAAAATATTTAATGCAATAGATATTTTACAGTGAAGTTATGCATATTAGTGTTCCATTTATTATCGAAAAAGAAAAAAAATAATAAAATGTCTATATTCTACCGTCCTTTTGTGTTCCTTCTTATTAATGACTTTTTTTTTAAATATCATTAGAAGTGCCAATTTAATCACAAAAAAAAATAGATCTAGAAAAAGGATTGCATAGAACCACATTAAACAAATGTTTCTAATCGAATACAAGATCATTTTTCTTGGTAGAAATAAAAATGATTTAATAAACAAAAAAAGATAGTAGATACACGTATATACATTATTACGAGGGTGTCTTCACTAGTGTCAACAGTTCACTATCCATAAGTCTACTATAACAGCGCTTTTCAAGTATATTTTAGTTCTTTCAGATTAATGGCAACACGTTCGCACCATAGAAGTGACACATACACTTACACATACAAAGTATTGAATATTGTAACGTTCTAAGCGAGTGTCAATTCAAACAACCGATACCGAAATGAATACAAGGTTCCATGCCCAAGTCAGTAATAAACGAGCTGTTTTAGGAATTGAACCGTGTCATGAGAATATATAAGAGAAGAAAATAAAATGAAACTAAAAGGAAAACAAAGGAAAAAGGCGAAAGGAAAAAAGAAAAAGAAGTAGGACAGAAACGAAGGAAAGATAAAGACTCCATCCCATGCGTCTGCTCCGAGCATTTACACCATTCGTATCGATTTAACGCTTACAAATCAGACAGCTCTTCTCAAAACTTCTTTTTAGAACCAAGAAATCGATACTCTGCAAAGAACATGGAATACGTTCAGGGCAGAGCAAGCGACGCTATCGTTGCCGCTTTTGGTGAATGACTTCCAATGCCTTCGCCAAACAAAACTTACAAGGAACATACTATATACTATTAAAATCACAAATAACGCGTTGCTTAAATATGTCTTGCTCTTCTAACCATTCTTCCAACGAAAGCATAGGTATTAATTTTTTCATACAAGTATGTTTGGTGCATGACCTTAACAATTAAGAAATATATTATACTGCATAAATGGCACGATATTCTAGTACTGTAGTAAAAAGAAGTGCAAACGAATCTTAAATTATTAAAATTATTCATAAATGTAAATAGTAGCAAAATTAGGAATAATTTAAAAGATTAAAAGTATGCGATACCAAAATGCATAGTACAAGAGTAGTAACTGTCGAGGAGGTATAAGATAATCTACGGTGTATTAATAAAAACTATATTTACCGTATGCCTGCAATATCTACTTCATAATGTCCGCCAAGAATATAATCATTTGTAACCTTTTGTTTTACACCTTCTTCATTATAATTTTCAATGAAGCCTAAGCAAACCTGAAAATACAAAATTTCTAATCAAACACACGTGACGTTTATCATTATATTACCTGCTTCTTGAAAGTAAATCCATACCCTGTAGTTGTGCACATGCCGCAGTGTTTGCCATTGCGATATATCGGTTCACCTCCCCAGGGCCAAAGGTCTGTGTCGGTACAATGATCTTCGAGTATCAGCTGTACGTATTGACGTTTAATGCCTTCCTCCCTTTGTTTTAATAAAGCATCCTTCCCTATAAAATCAATTTCTTTCTGTAAAAAGATATGTTAATTTTTGTTTAATCCATTTCTAGGAGCTTATAGTTATATGTACTTTAGTTATAGCCAACACTGTATATAATTTTGCTTACGTCAAATTTCACACGCCAAGATCGCCCACATTCTAGTGGGGTAGTCCTTGTATCTAAATCTTGACCCCAAAACGCATAAAATCTCTCGACTCTGATCGTTCTAGTAGCATAATATCCAGCATGTTTCATCCCATATTTTTTACCATGTTCCAACAAGCGAGAATATACATGCAAAGCAAACTACATTATTGTCAGAAAAAATGAATGTTCCAATTTCAATATTTTACCTCATTAGGAATATACAATACATAACCTAGTTCACCAGTATGCGTAAGGTTCATGGTTCTTATTCCATTGGCTAAACCAACATCTAGCATTTTAAAAGTAAAAAAAGGGAAATTCTTTGGGCTTAGGTCGGTATCAGTTAATTCTGATAATAGAGTTCTAGTAAACGGACCTATTATCGCCAAAGCAGTAAACATACTAGTTACATCTGACAAGGCAACTGTTGAAGGCAGATGTCTTTGTAACCATACCTTGCATCTAGTTTGTTGTATTGTGGGTGCAATCATCATGTAACTGAAAAAAAGTTGTATATATTAATTAAAAGTAAAATAGTCAAACCTCCTTTGAAGGAATAATTTCACGCAAAAGTGATTGATTTATATTTGGCAGCACTTGTGCACAAGATGAAGTTGAGGATTAAAAAGCGTAAGCTATAGTGTAAAACAAAACTCAATTGTGTGTAAAACTGTACTGTTGTGGAACAGAAATGAAAACGAACGCTTACATCCTATCTTACGTAATCACAGATGGTGCTGGAATATTTTTGGATCTATTGGGCTACTAATATGAACAAGGCGTACAGATAAATAACGAAATCTGGTTAAAAACGAGCGCACTCATACCAAATAGTCTTGGTTGCTCCAGTAAAAAGGTTACCGAATGCAAGGATATCATTGAAAATAGATAGAGTATTAAGACACATTTTTTACTACTTCTATAAATATAGCGTGGGAATTAGGATTTAATATTACTTTTTTGGTTATTTCATTTTGCATTATAATAACATTGTCGTAGTATTTCATGTCTGATATCTATCACTAAAAATTATGAACACTACTTTTAAACGCGGCCCGTAAACGTATTTGCACACTAAAGTTTGGCCCACAACGTGTCAAAGGTTGTCCATACTTGCTTTAAGAGTACTATTATTTTACACACGACTGTATAGGTAGCGTTGTATAGAACAGGGGTAGAATTCTGTGTACTATGGAATTCTATAGTATATGAAAATATGACGTATTTGGTGTTCGGTGTGGACATTTCCATAGTTTTTGCCCACTATAATATCGCTTTGTAACGACACCTAGATGATTTGCTAAGTTTACTACTATTACAGCATGTTGTTTATTGACGTACGTCACATGTATTACACTTCCCCAGTTATTCATTTTGAAACATATCGAACTTAAAAAATAGTCCATTAATTGCATTAGAAAATGAGCGTGATTAGTGAACTTTCGAGGCTGTTTTTTGGAAATAAAAAAATATTTATTGAGGAAGTTGGTTTTGCTTTTGAAATATATATGAATCTTCCAGTCTGAGCTATGTTATTTTAAGAAATAAGTATTTATTTTCATGTTTATACAAATTTAAAATAAAGTTACTCAATGCTTTAGTTAAACAAGTATAGGGTAAAAGTTTAAATATAGCACACATTTAAGAAACATGTTTATTGGAAATATTGTTGTATTGTATGGCCCTATTACATTATTATCTATATTACGAAGTTCTTGTATAAGCTCATTTACTTCCAGGTCACCGCTTATATTGTGTAATACAATACATATAATAATAATCCATCCAACATTTTCAATAGCCAATAAATACGATTTCACACAATATAATTGAAATATAAATAAATATGAAAACACAGCGGAGACTAAGTTCCTGCAAACTTACTAAAAATTTGACGGATATCTTTTTCTACTTTTAGCGATAGCCGCTTAATTTTGTGGAATTCAACTGTTGCTATAAATCGACAGTACACAGAATCCTACCACAGGGCCTTAATAACATTGGTTTATTTCGTGATCATGTGTGGGCGTCATTCTGTTAGATGCTCCGCCATGTCTATTGGCATTACAATATTCTTACTGAAAAGTTTCACGTCTTAATCATTGCTTGAACGTGTTGGGAACAATTAATTTCAATCCTACGTTATAAAATTATATATTATATATATAATTATATTATATATATTAAAGATAAAGCCTAAGCGGTATGATCCATATTCTACATATATTGAGTGGGGATAAATGAGATAGCGAAATCATAAAATCTGCCAAATTCAAATTCCCAAGTTGAACCTTCTCTTCGCTAGTTCATGTTTTCTATATGTTATTCCAGCTAGTAACAGTTTTTTTTATTGTTACGAACTGCCAACATTTAAAATGGCCGACAACATTGTATTTCACCAAATATAGCCAATAACAGTAACGTAAAAGTACAGCGATATGGAAAATATAATAATTAAGAAAATAACTATTTCTTTTACATTTCTAATTTTGATGAAACTAGCAATTACCTACTCCCAAACTGTATTAATCAAAAATATACACAGCGTAATGCGTATTGTTACGCTGCAAATAGACAATAACTAAATAGTACAAGCAAATATAAGCGTGATGGATTTACACATAAAGTAGATAAGGATTTTTGAAAACGCGCAGAAGAAAAATGGACACATTCAGCAGAAGCACGTGTAATATTATTATTAACATCTTACAACCAGATATTGCAACTAAATCATTTCTTGTAGCAAGTAAATTTATTGAATATTAGAAACACGCAAATGCAGATGCTATGGATGAATTATTTTGCGCAGTACAGATACTATATTTGCAGGTGATGTTACACAATATAGCGATGTCATGAAAACAGGAAAATTGCTGAATCATAGTGTTCCCAACATTTTACACCTTACATGTATAGCACATTCGCTTAGTTGTGTTGCTGAATTTGTTAAATACGAATTTTCCAAAGACAATATTAGTGACAATGACAATTAGTAATGCAAAAATTTTCTCTGCGTTCAAAAATACGGACGTATAAATATACATTCGTTTCAACGAAACCTTACCCGTAGTTACATGCATGACATTTAATAATACACTGTTTTTACATGTTTTATATCTTTTCAACATGAATGTAGTGCAATCTTCATCTTCCGTTGCTTATATACGCCTGACAGACAAACGTTTGGATTTGTAATGTTTTTATCTCATACCATCATATACATACTATACGAAACAAGTTGTATGCCTTATTGTAACGCAAATTATTAGCGTGTGGTTATGCTTGGACCAATATTGAATGTCTCTTATTTCTTTTGTTATCATCACCACTATCGCAAGATGAGGAACGTGGTTAGAAGCACGTATTTTTATTTTAGCAATTTAAAAGTTAACATAACATAATACAGTACTTGAAACTGAGAACCTAAAATTAGATGAAAAATTAGATGTTTCTAGTAATGCTAAAAGAATAGATTCTGGACTTAAGTGTATTGAAAATACATTGAAAGGGATCTTTAACAGATGGTAATATTCTATGGAAAAAGTGTTGCAGGAAATGTGAATGAAATTTTTTTCTTCTTGGTAAAAAGGATGCATTTATACATGCACATTATCGACATGGTCTTCGAATTGAATGAAATACGTACTTTTACCAATGAAAACTTTTGCGGATTAGGTTTATTATAACTGCACAATTCCGTTGCGATTCCTCCAATGATCCGTATCTTCGACATTGGTTATAACACACATGCAAATACAAAACTTACTGATTTTCAGAAATCCTTGCAAGAGAACAATCATTTTCGTAGCCACCATATTTGTTTTGCATTCCTGTATGTATTATGCTACCAATTGGCACATCCACATCATTCGAACAAACATATTGTAACGCAGAAACAACTTCATTACCTTTTGACTGAAGATATAAAGCAAAGGTGGTTTATTAAATAGAAATCTAAAAAATGTTTTTAAAGATAAATACTATATCACAGAACGTCATAAATTAATATTACTGCTGTGGTGTACGATATTAGTAATTATTTAGCGCTTGTGTTATAAACGTTCCTGTGATTATAATAAAAATTATATTGTAATGAAACATACCCATAAATCGATCTTGGTAAAAGAAGAGTAATCTGCTATTCCAACAGTTTCTCGACAAGCTGCGTATTCTTCAGCTACATAATCAAACCATGGAGGCTTACTGAATGTATTTGTACGTGCTATGCTGTGAGGAGTAGACCAGTCTTGAACATTATTATCTTTAAAGTGGCAAAAATCGTACGTTCTATTTGCACCAATTTAATATAGTTTAAATACCCTACCTTCTCTATTTCTACTCTCAAACCATGTAGGTCTCTCATAACCCATAACTTGACCAAATACAGCACCAGCTTCTCTTAATTTTGGATATACAGGGGACATTCGAAGATTGCGACCAGTTTGAAATTCATGAAACGGATACATTAATCCATAATGTAGTCCAGGCACTTCTTTTACTCGATCTCTTAGAAATTTTCTATTATTATGAAGTCCTAGAAATCTAGACACTTCTAATTCATACATGTCGAAGGACGTATCGCCTGTTACTATCATTTCAGCTGTAGCTCTTCCAACCCCACCTGCTGCAGAAATGCCTACAGTTTTCATTCCAGCAGCAATATAGTATTGCCTTATCTACAAGTGTTTATTACATACTCCATAAAAGAAAAACCTTTCATGTATCTAATGACTTATATACATTTTCATATAAATGATGAAATGAAATTAACACATTCAGCATCTAATAGTCCTTTTTTAAGTGATAGCGTAACTTACGATCAAAAAGCTACCCCTCATGAAGCACATTCACCAAAATAGTAAGCGTATTAAATAAGTACTGAACTTTGTTAATTTCAATAAATTTTTTGGTACTTACTTCTGGTGCTTCTCCAACAATCCATTTACAATCCGGACTGAATGCTTCTGGACCATTGCACAGTCTATCTAATACTGCATTTCCTAATACAGGTACTCTGTAAAGCAACTGTTCAAGTAATATATGGAAATGATCCCAATCTTCTGGTAAAAGTCGTTCTTTTGAACTGGCTGAAAGGCACATTTCACAAGATAAATAAGGAATATTGCAAGGTATTTCAATAAAAATCACTCTGTGCAGAAGGATGACCCAAATTAAATAGGCATTATTGCTATTGATTGCAAAATATAGCTTAAATTAACAAAATAGTAATGCTTTTAAACTTAAGATGCAGTAGGTTAAAAAAACAATTGTATTGGAGAAAAAAATTATTTTTTTTCTAGTATTTTTTTATGAAAATTTTAATAAAGCATTATTCTAAAATAAATATAGCATATATAATACACAGTGATCTCAAATGTCTTCACGATAGTTAGAATTTCCCGCCTTGCTAAATTTTTGTTAGATTGGCGATTTGGTTTTGAACCTATTGTTAGTAGCATCCCAAATAGATTTTGCACAGATGATAAAATACTGATAAGTCTCAAAAAATCGATTCTATATTGATATTCTATGAAGAAATTTAATACAAATGCGATAAAAAAATTGAATGAAATCTAGAATACTTTAAACACATATTTTTAATTAACATGTGTATCTTAAAATTGGGCACATATTTTAAAGCAACGAAATATAAATAACATGTCCTGCAGAACGTTGACAGACAGTGGCATGCTTTTCTGTTATAACTTTGTATCATAAGTTCAAAATATACATTTATAGTTTGAAACTAATGCACTAAATATTTTCCTTTGAGTGTACATAATAAAACACAAGCTGCTTGACCTGACACGTTTACTTAGTTGGACAATGTTGCTCATTCAGTTGTGACCGCTATGCGGATAAATGAGCTGGAAATTTGAAAATATGAGGCTATTATTGCCACCACACACTTTTTACTGCACTGTCATTACTATGTTCTCGCTATACTGTGGCAATATTTCATTAGAGATGAGAATCGAATTTTTAATTAAAAAACTACACAACTTGTATTACTTGGGCATTATAAAAGTGGACATAATTCCAAACAATCAGTAAGCTGTTATATTAATTTATGTTATGCAGGAGTGCAGTTACTTCATCGGTAATATCGGAAAACATTTTGAAACACAGCCTTAAAATTCCGTCGAACGCAATATCTCCTCTGGTACACAAATTCGGGCGGTTGTAATATTATACAAGGTATTAACGACCTGAAAAAGAGTATATGCTCCATTTAAAGGAGAAAGTTATCTTTCATATGACGTCATGGTAATATGAGAGTAAAATTGACCGCTTCCACAAATTTTTCCATATAATTGAAACGAATGAATTAGAAGTAGCGTATATATGTTTTGTGTGCATTTTTTCAATATGACAACCCCCAAGGAGGTATTGTAGAAGCACTTCCACTGTATTTTCATTGAAAATGAACGAAAAATCTGCAAAATATTTTTAAAGACCCCATCTCGGGTTAGAGTATAGGAAATCTACCACGATATTAAGTAAGGAAACTATATTCTGCACATAAACTAAAATACGCCGTATTTCCTTTTATTACTTATTCATTTTAGAATTATACATTTGTACTTTAAATGAAATTATCCTCCAAATTTTCAAAAACATGCAGAACGTTCCATTTTAAGTGGTACTAGTAAAGCTTAATATTCTTCCCAATGCCTTATGGCTTTATTTTTTCAATTGTATCTTATGTCAGCCCATATAAAGTGATGTAATAAAAGAAAAAAGTAAAATATCTACCTGGTATTTTCCCATCTTCAAATGCTGGTTTTGCAATAGGCTCAAAGCCTCCAGCTAGAAGACGCCCATTATTCTCACGGATGTATACATGGCCATCTTGATCTCTAACAACTTAATATTTTATGAAAATCATGCACCAAATAACGAAAATAATAAAATGATACCTGGTAACATTGAGTCTAAACCAGGTATGGGTTTTGTGTGTAAGTAATAATGTTCCACTGCATGTAAAGGTACCTTAACATATGGCTCTGACAGCTGGCCTACTCCTCTGGCCCAAAATCCGGCACAATTAACAAAATATTCACAATCAATATTGCCTAAACTTGTTTCTATAGCATTAACAAAACCACCTTTCTGATTTACTTTCAGTACTGAACAATTTTCTAATACTTTCACACCTAAAATACTTTTGTATATGCAAGATGGATACATATATTTTTCTAAATACCAACCAACGCTTTGTGCTTCTGAAATCAAGGATTGACATATTTCAAAAGGATCTCCAACACCATCTTCAGGTATCCATAATCCTCCCTTAATACCTTCAATGTTTAAAATTGGACATTTCTCTTTACATTCGGCTGGTGTAAGCAACTCACATTCAATATTCCAAGGGCTATTTAATAACATTGATTAATAAAATTTAACAAAAAAAAACAGTTAAGCTTACACAGATTGGGCTTTCATTCTACGAAAGATAAACATTCGATCTGTAGTTCGTGCTAAATTAACACTTCCACATTGTTTCCATCCTGTTGATAATCCCTTTTTCTCTAAATCCTTATACAATTCAATGCTAGATTTCGTGAGATTAACTTGTGCCAAACTAGGCTTAAATGTTCCAATCAGACCAGATGAATGCCATGTAGTTCCACCACCAATTCTATAATAAGAATTACTTGAAAATAATATATAATAGCGAGTATGTAGCACAAACCTTCCTTGTTCTATAAGGATTGTATCCGTTGCCCAGCCAAGTTTAGCAAGATGATATGCTACTGAGGCACCCATAACACCACCCCCACAAACTACTACTTTTGCATGTTTTGGAAGTATTGGGGGTACTTCAGTCACATCTCCATTATTCAATTGTTTTATAAAAAATGAATGTCTTTGCCATGCATTTTTATTCCTATACATCCGCGACAACATCTTGTTGAGATGAAATTTCTAAATGGTCACATTTTCCAAATATATCCACATTATATACGTACTGCGTATAGTCTGTGGTGGAGTAACTATGTATATGTTGATTATGTACAGAAGCAAATAAATACATAAAACAGAAACAAGTAATATATACAAGAGCGGTGAAATTCTATCGGATATTTTTTTGGATAGAACCTGTGACCTTGCAAATTTTTCTGGATATATATAACTGCAACACGCCAAAGTTGGCTACACTATAGTCATAAACACATACAACATAATCTTTTACGACAGTTTATGTCATTGGGTAGTCAACAGCGGGAAAAAAAGTTAAAATTCAGAGGCGTACGACCGCACTTATCTTAATTTATTTATAATAAGCTCTCACTTCCAAATCTACCCTTACTTACATAATTTCTACTATTACTTCTGGTACATGCATGTATACCCTAACCTATCAACCTATTACATAATTTAAAAAAAACATCAATACGTTCCATATAAACAGTAGAAATATAGAAACAGTATGACGTAAAACTTATTTTTCAATCATACAAATTTCAAAAACAAAAGAAGCAATGTGTCACTACAGTGTATTCCAAAAAGAGAGAGATAAAATTCTGAACAGATTCCAGTCCAAATTACAACCTATAAATTTGTGAAATCAATTTTATGCGGTAAATTTAAATGTGGAGATCTGTCTGAAATATGAAATCTTCAGAGATGTATACAAACAGTGACAATACATTTAAACACCATGCCTTCAATTAAATTTTCATTTAGGATTCAGTAAGGTTTTTCGAAAATCAAGCTTTGACAACTATCATCTCACTGATTATAATATAGTTGTGAGGTTAATCTTATTTATTGCGAAATGTTTAAAATAAAAGGCTGTTTTTTCAAACATGATAATAAATAATCTAATGGATAAGGCAAGTTTTCAATAAATTGACTTTACTATGACAATTGTCAAAGGTTGACTTTCGAAAAGCATTGCTGTTCCACATTCCTTGTTGTTACCAACGTTAAATTTAATTTAATTAGTTTTTCGTGGAATTTTTAGTTAAATTAAAAATCTCTCGGCTCGGACCGCTTCGCGGTGTAATGGCTTAACACACCAAAATTATTCCAGATGATATTAAAATATCGTGTCTGCTTAGATATCATGGGTATATATGTAGCAACTATTAGATCTAGGTATTAAATTTTCCAATTGAAATTTAACGACATATATGGTGATTTGAATAGAGATTTGTTCAGACGGTTCCACAGTGTAATGGGTTAACACTCCGGTCTAACGAGTTCTTGTCCGATCGTCGTGGTGAAAAGACGTGTTTTCTAAACTCTTCCTGACGTTCAGGTAGGTAGCTATAAGATAATTATTGTTTGTACTGAGTCATAGTGAGTATAGTGCAGTTACCTGCACCGTTTCCCGGTAATTCCGCCGGACAAAGGATGATTAACACCAGTGTTTATCATTAAGCCATTAACTTGTTGACCACATAGGGTAACAACGCCGTCCAACCAGCGCCAACGTCGTCTATCCCGTGTCTAAGTGCATATGGGTATTGTAAAAAGACTGACAAAGAACGGTCGCGTTACGCCAGATAGTGAATCTAGTTCAGATTCCTCGATTGCTAGCACAAAATCGCTCATCGCAAAGGTCACAAGGTAAACGCCCTAGAAGACGTTAAGGGTAAATTTGTCGCAACCAAAGCAATACCCAAAATGACTGAAATAGCTACCTCGAACGAGACGAGTCTTAAGTCGCCTGAATATATGGTCAATATTAGAGTAGCTAACCGTTTCGGACTGTTCTATGAAGCGCAGGAGGACATGGAAGTCCAAACCATGCCGTCCCCTAGACTGACTTCGCCTCCTGGACAGACACCGCCAAGCCGCCCTCAATCTCCCGAAGGCACCACGCGAAGAGAACTCCGGCCTCCACCCATCTATTTTATGACGAGGCTGAGTAGTGAGCATGCAGAGTTTCGTCGGAAAATAGACGGTATTTCAAAGAATTATTATCTGCAGTTTACCGCTAAGGAGACGATCCTATATTTCCGTTCCATGACGGACTATAAAAAAATTATTGCAACGTTTAACGACGTCCTACCCTTCTACATTTTCACGCCTAGAAGCGAGGAAAAACATGCCTTTATGCTCAAAGGACTTTACGCCGACGCCAGCTGAGAGGGAGTGCGCGACGAGCTTCAAGAACTTCGCATTTGTGTTAGAAAAACTCACGAGGGTCGGAAAACCAGAGTACCCGATGTTTCTGTTAATCACGAATAATAAAACATTGACGAGCAAAGTACGGTTTTTTGCTCAGAACACGCGTATATATTGAACCGCACTATAATAAAAAAACTAATTATCCAATGTAAGAAATGCCATGCGCCTGGGGCCATGCGACGCAGAATTGTTATAATAATCTAACAATTTCCGTCAAATTCGGGGGAAAACACGTGAGTTACAACTGCGAGAAACTGCGTGCCACTCCCGCCCGTTGTTGTAACTGTGGTCTTGACCACCCTGCGTAGAGCACGCAGTGGAAGGTCTATCTCGACCTATTATAAGATCGAAGACACCGGCGGAAACGACAACAGCTGAAATAAGAAATATCGCTAATGGACTACATTATGGCGATTAAAGATTTTACCGAAGCAACAACCATCCATGGAGCTTAAAATAGCCCAATGGAATTGTACCGGGGTTCGCTCGAAAATGGGCGAACTCATAGACTTTATTACGTTGCGAAACGTTGATCTGCTCGTGCTTAGTGAAACGAAGCTAAACGAAAATCGCGAACTACGATTCCGCGGGTATAGTATAGTGCGAAAGGTCGGTCGTAATTCCTAGGGTGGGGTGGCAATTGTGATTAGGAACACGATCCCGTTCCAACACATAACTTTCCCCGAATTAAAAACCCTAGAAGCGGTAGCAATTTGGCTCGCGGATAACACGGTCGTAGTGTCTTTGTGCAATAACCCGCGAAAAAGACTTTCGGCGCAACAGTTTGATATTCTCTTCGGGCTGGCTCGTAAAGTTTTAATTGCGGATGATTTTAACGCGCGTCACTATAGTTGGAACTGTCATCCTAACAACGCCAATGGATCCGTGCTGCACAATTACGCTGTCGCTGTCGCTGTGATAATTCTGCACTCTGACACCCCGACGCATTTCCCGGACAACGGTCAAATGCCAAGTACTCTGGACCTTGTTCTAGTAAAAAACATAGTACGGCTTAGCGACATCGAAACCCACTCGCTCCCGTCGGATCACATCCCGCTTATTTATTCCCTCGGAAATGGACGTGACTTGACACGGTGTGAAAACAAATTTCGGGTACGGCATTACGCGCGCGGGGATTGGAAACGTTTCCGCGAGTCTTTAAACAAAGACTGGATCATGGACAATGATATCTATATCACCGACAAGCTGGAGCAGCTGGTCAACGCCTTAACCGACAAGATTGCGAGTGCCACTGATAAATTTGTCCACTACAAAACGATAGATCTCCAGAAGAATGAACACCTGCCTGATGAGATCAAAAACCTTATCAGGCAAAGAAACACTCTTCGCAAGCGCTTTCAAGCTTCGCGTAACACCGCGTACAAGCAAGATGCAAACCGTATAACCGCCCGCATCCATAAGGAAATATGGAAATAAAAAACACCTTCGCCTAGAAGCTTCGGGAGATCAACGTTCGGGACGGATCTATCTGGCGGTTAACTCCCAATCTACGAAAATTGCGTCCGATAATTCCGCCGCTAGAGAGGCCGAACGGGACGGTTGCTCTGGCTTCTGCGGAGATTGCCGAAGAAAGAGCGAATGGCTTCGAGGCGTTTAACCTCATTCCGGAAATATCCCCTGGTCACGAAGATACGTTAAACTATACGATATCCTCTTTCCTTACTAACAATCCCGCAAACCCTTCTGACTCTATCCCGTTTCTCACGACCCCATCCAAAATTAGAAAAATTATAAAGCAAACACCCTTTACTAAGGCACCCGCACCGGACACTATTCAGAACATCCTTTTAAAAAACTTCTCCAAAAAAATGATTGTGCAGTTAATCTACGTAGTTAACTCTATTATTAAACTGCAGAAGTTCCCTACGCAGTGGAAAACCGCAACGGTCATCCCCATACTTAAACCCAATAAGAACCCTTGCCAATCCTCTTGCTATCGCCCTATTTCCCTATTCAGCACCCTCTCTAAAATTACCGAGGGAATTATCCTCGAGCATCTAAATAAACATCTGGATATTAACCACATCATCCCGCTGTATCAGTTTGGTTTCCGAAGTGAACACAACACCAATCAACAAATAGCCAGATTGGTAAAGGACATCACCGCAGGGCATAACAATAAAAAATACACCACACTGGTACTCGTGGATCTGGAAAAAGTATTGGATAAAGTGTGGCACCGGAGACTACTATGTTAGCTCATTAATTTTCGTTTCCCTGCCCCAATCATACGTATCGTAAATAGCTATCTAGAAAACAGATCTTTCACCGTCAAGGTACATGCTTCCCACTCGTCGCAGAAAATAGATGCAGCGGGTGTTCCCCAAGGATCGGTTCTCGGACCAGTCCTATTTAACATCTATCTAGCGGACATCGCCACTTTCCCGCACAACAGCATCGCAATGTACGCGGATGACATCGCATTCTATTCTGCCTCGTTCTCACCGATAGTCGCAGTTCAAAAACTGCAGAACCAACTACCGGCATACGAGAAATACCTTCGTACGTGGAAGCTTTCCGCAAACCCCACGAAATCCTCGGTCACGGTATTCACACGGAGAACTGTTTGCGAATCCCGCGACTGCTCCGCTTTCTTCAAACACAAGTTCCCCTGCAGAATCCTAACCGCTACCTCGGTATACAGCTAGACTCGGGACTGTGTTTCAAATCTCAAATTCTTGCGAACGTTAACAAAGCCACGGGTCTACTAATGAAGCTGTACCCAATCTTAGTTAACAGCAACAGTATAATCAAAAACAAACTCCTTCTATACAAAACAGTTATCCGCCCTGTGCTTACATACGGATCACCCGTATGGAATAATGCTGCCGCCACACACAAACAAATTGCAAGTTTTCCAAAACATATGCTTACGCCTTGCCCTGAGCCATGACAGGTACACGAGTAATCGCGCACTCCATCGAGAAGCTAATATCCCTACGGTAGAAGATTTCATTAAGAATTCCGCGGAAAAGTTCTACTTGAATACGGAACAGCATTCAAACCTGCTAGTTAGGCAGATTACTGATGTACGCGGTGTGGCCACCAACTATACCTACCCGTACCAGAATCTGCCGCTGTATAAAGTAGAGATCTACTTGTCAGATAGAAAATCACCGGGCATGTAATTAGGAAACTGGAATTGGAGACGACCTAGGGTTTTTTCACACGCTTTTCTCCACAGAAGACAAGTAGCTTTAATTTAATTTAAGCGAGCTAGATACTAAAATTGTAAATATATTGTATATATATATGGGTAAATCTTAAGAACAGATCTATTGTACACCTTTACACGTTGTCTGTAAATGAACTGATCAGGAACTGAACAGGAGCTGTAGGTTCGAATCCTACCGAAGTTGTGCAGTTTTTAATTAAATAAATTTGACGAAAAATTAGTTTCATTAAATTTAACATTAGTAATAACAAGGAAATTCAATTGAAGATATTTGTTCCAGGATGCACATACTTCCCAAACAAACGTTTTAAAATTTCGCGTGCGTTTGAAGTTGGTGATTCCGACAATAACTTCCTTGTCAATTTAAATATCTGTTGTAACGAACAGCGACCTTTTTTTTTGATACCCCCCTCATAGTATTTTGCCTCCTGTGACAATAGTGAGTTATTCACTGGCGATTTCACTTTATCGTCCGTATCGAAGCGGAAGAAATGTCGGAGGAAATAGTCGCTAAGGCAAGGTCCGTTCTCTTTAGCGGATGATAGAATTCCTCCAGCCAAAACAGATGATCAGATCCCGAGTTTGAATCACAATATGTGTTGTACTGTAAGCAGTATGACATCAGATCACAGCATTCCGCGTTGTTTGTTCTTGATGTCTTCACGTAGCTTTCTGATGATCTAGTATGAAATTGAGTTAGTTGCTTTTTCCTGCGACATAAAGTTCGTTAATAGTACACCCTGCTTGTCCCAAAATACATGATCTTGCGCGTTGAAAGTATCTGCTTTGCTTTGACTCCTGACTTTGATGTGCGTCGACTCTCTTTGCTTATTTGACTTAGGGGTCACGTGGGGCACTTATGTGTCATCTCCTGTGATAATATGACTCAGTAAATCCATCACCTTGCTCATCGTAGTGGGTCAGAAAGTTAAAGCATTTGCCAATTTTCTGTGTTTGTGTTCCTCAGACAATATTTTAGGAACTCAGTGGAAATGTAATTTCTTTTACTTTAAGCTCTCAGATACAATCGTATGCAAAGCTGACCTTGAAATGTGTGGGAATTCCAAAGTCAATTTAGAAATTACGAATCTCTGTGAATTTTGGTGTCAATTGCCTGTGCCGGATTGTTATTAATTGCAGATGGCTAAAAGCACAATATGTTGTTCTAACCTTCATTAAACAACTTCCGGGGCGTAGTTTCTATAATACCAGGATCTGTGGCGCGGTGGCCCCTTAAACCATTTGGGCCCAAACTTGCTCCAATTATGTGGCGGTGCTATTCACGGGTAGAAGGCTACGATTACAAGCTCTGCCGCTGACAATCTTACTCATTTTCGGATTTTGCTGTCATTCATCGCATTCTCACTGTATACTTTACATATCTGGCGGTATATCTGGAATTTGCCACATTCTTAAAGGATAGATCACTCATTTAAGGGAGAGACTTTTATTTTAACATGATGGAGCACCACCTTATAATGGAGTATAAGTAATTCATTATTTAAATACAAATGAACTAATTAGATTGTCAATTAAAGAAATTGAGTTTGTTAAGAAAAACTATGAAAATGGTGTCATGGAAGTTTGATCAATTTCGATGAGAAGTTTTCGAACACCCGCCGTATAGCCCGAATGCAGCACTAAGCGACTTCCATCTCTTTTGTGAACTGAAAAAGTGGCTAGAAGGGCAGAATTTCCAGAGTATAGGAGAACTTCAAAACAACGTGGCGGACCATCTCAACTCACTCACGGCAACATTCTATGGAGATGAAATTGGAAGGCGCGTCCATAGTTATGACAAATGCATCAACCTTCACGGTGATTATCTAGAAAAGTAACCATGTTTGTGCATAACTTTTGGTAACAAGTGCATAACTTTTGATAATAAACTCATTTTGTTATTTGCACTTTTTATGAGCTCTCGGAAGATGAAAATATAACAGCCCCCTTACTTTCGCAGAAATATTGAAAATAAACATTACAAAACCAAGCAAAATTTTTTGATAGAAAAGAGTATCCTTTTCTCTGTATAAAGCGATGATAATAGAATTCTTTGATCCATTGGTCCAACTGTAAAGCTAAATTATAAAGTGATAAAGATTTACGCAACAAATAGTGTGCTACTTGGGCAAGATACATTATTGCTTATATTAAATATTTGAACAATACAAATATTTGTTAAATACAACTAAAAATGTGGCAATATTTACTTTAGAATTAAAAGAGAAATAAGTATTATTTTTGTGTTGTGTTAATATAAATGGATGGATCTAACAAAAATTAGGTTTAAACAAAACATCATATATAAACGTTGATCACGTATTTTGACAGGTCTTTAAATATTGCATATTTTTGCGTTTACACCTTTCTTTTATCTTTTATTACTCTAAAGATATATTGAGAAAACCGAAAATTCACCAGTTATCGCCCTAAGGAAATGTTACTGTTGACCTAATTAACTCCTTCAATGAATACTTCTAATATGTAGTATGATACAGCTAATCTGCAGTTACTACCTTTGCTGGCTGTTAATCGTTACAATTCTCTTGAATACCTCTGTAGTATCCCAGTGGGGATGAAGAATTCTATCGACTGATGCTATACATATAACATATACATATTGACACGACTCTGGCTGCCGGTTGTTTCTACAGTCGCAACGCGACAGTGAAACACAATTCAAGGAGGAAGTGACACTGTGCGATTCAGTTAAAAAGGTGCGTGAATGTTTCTAGTAATATATCTTACAAAGAATTAAGTAACATTTCTTTTACGTTATCCCACAAAGGTACTAGTAGTAACTCGTGTTGCTTTATGGTTTTAGTGAATTATAGTGTGTTTTAATAGTACCGCATTTTAAAAGTATTGATTTGCTTGAGCGATTGTTTACAAGGTAAATATCGCTCGTTTTGGCATTTAACTTTGTGTTGATAAGAAGTTAAAGACGTGTTGAACGTTCAGTTTGTTGAATAGGTAATGTTTTAGTTTAATCTAACAATAAAACAATATACATATATTGATACAGATACTAAAATGAAAGTATGCTAAATTGCTGCCTTATAATGCGCGTGCAACTTTGTGTTATTATTTGCCAATTTGTTAGTTACATAAATAAAGAGAAAGGCATCTGAGCACTAAACATGAATGACAACGTTTACCTTTATAAATGACGTAACAAAGAAATTAAAATAAAATATGTATAGTTCAAATAAGTGTAGTTTGAGGAAATTTCATTCCATTAATGTATCCAAGAAATATACGACAAAATTAGATTGAAATTGTTGCAATTATTTTATTGCGATATCAAATATAATCAAAATACATAGGAAAATATAGTGCTGCGAAGAAATACACAAATTTTAAATTTTGTATTCACATTGCTGCTGGAAACAGATTAATGGAATACTTCTTATTAAAAATAAATAGTTTCTCATTACATGAAAATGTGAGAAAAAACATTTTCGTTGCCTTCTTTAGCGGTATGTATACCAAAACACATGTAATTTTTAATTTAGTTGGAATCGATCTGTCATTTTCTAGTAATTAAAATATATCTAACGGTATCCAGGTAATATTATATGTAATTACTGAATTATTGGAAATGTATCTAATACGTATTTTGGAAAGTTTTAACTACTTATTAAAAAAGAAAAGTCGTTTTTTTTGCAATTCTTAAAATATTCCTCTTTGGTATAGTTTTGTCAAAAGTTTAATCCAGTTTTGTTGGCACCAAGCTTTTGTTTTCTCCTCCAATGTGTTGTTAAATGCTTTTTCAAACATTAAAAGTTGCAAATATCAGAAACCAAAATGATTTTGCACACAGAATAAGCAAATATGCCTTATTGCTATGCTTGATAACACAATTATTTTGCATAAAGGATCTACTGTGAAAGAGAATCTTCTATTAATGTAAACAATTAAAATTGCATTTAAAATACTGTCACGAAAAACCGTTAAAAGCTGCAGAAAATTCTTTAGTGATTCGAAGCACAATCTGGCTTATTGAAAATAAATCTGTCTTGTTCATGATATTGTATGGTTTACAAATGATTAAAATGATGGTCTTACATTGTAATCTCCCACAAAGTCACCTATTCTATTTCTTACTGTAGCATACAACTATGTCAAAACATTGTAGGCTACCATTTAATACTTTACCACAACACGTCAAATGTAAGGATAAAAAGTAGTTTGAAGTATGATAAATTAGAGACCGGATTATATGCAAAGTTCATATATTTTATTTTATTTATTTATTATATTTTACGTCTATTTGTAGATGTCTTACACTGACTAAAGGTAATTAACGCTAATTAACTATATATGCTATATATGCTATATATGCTATATATGCTATATATGCTATATATGCTATATATGCTATATATGCTATATATGCTATATATGCTATATATGCTATACATGCTATATATGCTATATATGCTATATATGCTATATATGCTATATATGCTATATATATATATGGTAATGTAATTTGATAAATTTTATCCTAAGTTAATTTCGCCTTATGAACCGGTGGAGCATCTTGTTGGAAAATACACCGCCGGCTATGGAAGAAAGTGTGGTTAACACAATATACGACAGCTTCTAGGACAGATTTTTGCTAAATTTCAACCGATGTTTTTATACCTTTCCCAAAAGAATGAAGATCGATGGCAATCACCAAACCATTCTATTCTTTACATTAGTTCGGAGACCTTACTGGACGAGCATAAACTTTGTCGTTTTGCGTATCTGATTTTTTTGTATCTTTCATCAGTAAAACGGATATTTGTAAGGTATCAACCGCATACTTCTTCAGCAGCTGCTTGGATTTTTCTAATATATTATTTATTAGTTGCGGTCAGTATTTGTCCTTTATTGAGGAATATAACCAACCAATACATCTCGGAATGTGAATATGCAGGGCCATCGATAAAAACAGAATGTTTGCATATTTTCGAATCACCTTGTATACATAAAAATAATTTTAAAAGTATTATAATAATATGTATATAAAAAAATATTTCATATTTCAAACGATATAAGTACTACACTTTGTCATATAATTGAAGCACTATGAGTAATTAATTTTATTCAAATTTACGTTTAATCAATATATCATTCAGAAATACAGGTTACTTTCCTTACTTCTTTGAAAACAATTCAGGAATTGTAACTCAAATATAGATGTGAAACGTTATCGCTTTATAAACAAACGTATCCCGTCTAAAGATAACACGCATTTAAGGTTAATCAGTGTTTGACATTATTAATACTCCCTTTTGGTTATTTTTGCAATTGATAAAATAACGGTGCAATAATGAAAAAAATACGTGAAGTTAGCCTCTTTAACTAGATTTTGTAAAAGGAACGACATAGAAAGATACATTTGCAATCTGAATGTAATGTTCATTCACTTCTAAAAACTTCTAGTACCTCAAGCAATAAGTTCGCTTCAATAAAGAAAATAAGTAAGTTTGAACTTTACACTTGTTATTTATTTCTAAAATGTTTTGAATTATTTTACTTATACTACGGTATCACAAATAACATGCGTTCAAATAAATTTTACCTGAACGTAGCATTTAAAATTATAATTATGCCTTAACTTGTTACTGAAAGTCTTAATACGAATTTTGTTTGGTATAAGCTATTTGAATAACGTAAGAAATATCAAAATCATAAATCGAAAATTTTTAACTGAATGAAATGTGTTAAACAAGTAAGATTTTACAAAAATGATTGAAAGTGGCCTCACCTTGTTCGCTACAGTTCTGATATCTTTTTTTTAAGGAAGGAAAAAACCTTTTGTAGCATCATATCGTTAATTTAGCTAATTCTTTCAGCAATTCTGATTTAAAGGCCTGCAAGATCGGGCATCTGTGCCCGATAAATTGAGTTCTTTAAGAAAGCCATAAATACAAATCGCCGGGGGTAATATCACAAGATCTTGGCGGAAATTCAAGTTCGGTGTTTAAATGTATCAATCGATTTTGGAAAGAACTTCTGTTGCATATTCATTGTTTCACCTGCTAAGTGTGTTCTAGCTAGACGTTGTTGAAAGTTACGCTTCTTTTTCATTAAGCTGTTCCATAAATGGCATAATATCTTGTCGATACTTTTCTCCTGTTAATGTACCGTTAAAAATAGAGCCAATAATTCTCGTTCTCGCATACGATACACCAATTTTCTGCGGATGTAGTGATGTTTAAACATAAAAATCATGTGGTTTCTCAGTAGTCCACATCTTCATATTTTTAGAGTTAACATAACCATTGAGATAAAACCATGATTCGCCAGAAAAAAAGGTTTTGTCAAGAAGGTCACTATGGACATTATTTAAAAGCCACTGACTATGTTATTGTTCTACTAGGATAGTCGATTTTTTGATTTCTTGATAAGAGATCATGCGATATGGAAATAAACGTAAGTCCTTTTCCAAATTGCATGACAGGTAAATTGATACACACACTCGTTGTGATAATACTCGTATGGAAATTCCTGGTGTATCATTTATAATTTTTCTTACATTGTCAACTAACTCTTCCGTGCGCTTTTTCGGTCAATCACTGCCTCTTTTCTGTTTAGCACTCCCTATTTCCTTGAAAATCTTAATGTAATATTTAAGTATTCCGAAAACTATAGTAATCAAAGACGAAGTTGGGAAATATTTCTAAATTCGTCTAAGCAATCTTCAAGAGAATACTGCCATTGTCGATCAATCTTACGTTCGTTTCGAAAAGAAGATTCAACCATGAAACCATGATTGGTGTTGTATAGTAAAAATCATTTTAAATTACAATATAATTTTAACAAATTCTTGTCAACTATGCATCTGAACGAATACTCTGTCACATTGACAATTACTTAATGCAACTGAGGATGGTACAAGTTACGACAAAAGCTTTCATTGGAATGGACTACTAGAGACAAAATTTATTTGAATGCTTTGTAGTATAGTTTACTTCTTAAACATTTTCATAATTGAGTAATTTAAAAATTACAAACAAAATTAATGAATTTGAAAGTTGAATGTATTTGGAATATTTTTTACTTCATTTTCAAATATTTAATACATTTATTTCAGTTTATTTTTTTTAATTATGTTTATGTACAAATTTCGTAGATATTCTGTAATATATTCAGTACAGACGCTTGAATTTTTTGCTTATTTATAATAGAGTAATTGGCGATTTTATATATTAAACTACAGAAACCAGGTTATAATAATCTATTTTATTAGTTACAGACTATGCGTCAAATAAGTTAGTGAAGGTGTATCAAAGCTATATAGTTACATATATGTTGTAGTAGATGTTCTTATATGAAAATTACCTATTGTTTTGGTATTATACTTGCACGATGTTGCAATATTATTTATAGGCCGAGCAATTAAATTTTAAACATATTGTAATACTAATAATACCAAAATTATCAAAGGTAATTTCGTTTTATTAACACAGTGTACATAATGGACGACATTAGTCAGTTTCTTGTAATATTTCTGGCATATCGACGTAAATAAAGATTTCCTAAAATTTTCTGCTATCAGATATTCCGTAATACTTTACAAGCTAACTGGGATGGGTAATGCTGTTAACAGTCTATTTTTGTCGGAAGTTATTCCATGGTTTTGTCAAATTATAATAATAAATTTGTGTTTCAAATTTTGTATTAAAAAATATTAACTACTTTGTAAAACTTTCAATAGATAGTCATCTCACTGCGTTATCACTTATTAGAAGTTTTGTAATATACATTCATTTATAAATTTTGACTAGTTATTTACCTGTTTGAAAATTAAATATCATGGCTTGCTTTGGCTTACTGAATAATTAAGTCCTTGTAAATTAGTTTTTTTTTGAAAGAATGTACCATGTGAGGTTTACATGTTTAGGCCATTATTCAAATTAAAATATACACTCTTTTACTTTTTACATAACAGTTGCTATCGTCATATGTATATGGCATCTACTTTCCCCAAACGAAACCAACAAACACCAAAATATTCTAAATTCATATTGTCGTTAGAAAAGGGAAATTTGTTATTTTATTTGTGTTTATTACGTAAACTGTCTTTGTTATTATTTTAATAAACTGCTGTAAACGCTGCAATGACAAAAACAAAACAGATTTGTAATATTATTATATACAAGTTGTGGGTAAATTGGCGCTAAACCTACACTCAGCACCATTCTTCGCTCGACTCGGGATCGAAATTGTCAACATTAAAATATTGCATATTGCTGTAATAGGTACCGTAATATTTTCAGAATTTCAATCTCCGAGAACATTTTACTAATAATTAGTAGGAGCAGATGGGTGAATTTTACGTTTTAAATTCTACATATTATCGGACATACAAGTTGCTCTTGAAATTACTTCAAAGTAATACATATTGAAAAATAATAAATTACAGTCATTTTATAACAGGATCGATTCACTTCGTAATATTTATCTAATTGCAAATCAGTGACCTTATTGCCTAAGTAATAATTGAAATTCGTTTGTTTCTAAGCATAGTTGTAATCTATGAGATATTATTTGTACTACTTATTCGAGCTTTTCTGGTGTAATTTGCAATACTGCTGCATTCATTATGTCTCTGACTTCATCAGTATTTTGAGAAGTTATTGCATATATTTTCTCATTATTGAAACCCCAAACAAAAACGTGCATTGTCTGTTTGGAAAGTATTTATTTACCTTCTACTACATTTTAAGCAAAGATGGCTGAAGCTCAGTCATGTACGTGAATCACGTTATGGTGTATTTTCAACACCATCTCATAAATGATTTGTGCCAAGACATTAAGATAATCATTGATATCAAAACGGTTCGTAGATACTTTCGCCAACGACCGTGTAATTTAATATACCCAACCAAGCGTTAACAGCAAACTTTCTTTGGTGACCATATTCTCTAAATTCATGCGGATTTTTCTTTGCCCAATGGTGAAAATCATGAGTATTAAACATACTTTCTCTGGTACACATCGCTCCAAAAATACGCCTTAACAAGTTTTTACCTTGAATATTATTTAATTATTGTGTTACTAAGATTTAATAGAAATGCGTTATCGTTTTCATAGAGCGGCTGAACTTTAGTAATGCGATATGGATGAAGAATGTTTTCTCTTAAAACGAACTGAACGGTCTTATTACTGGAAATATTTAATGTTGAAGCTAGCTGTCAGGTACTAACGGAGGGATCTTGTTTCACCTTGCATATCTTGTATTAAATGAACCAGTCTCATCAAGACGTTGATTCAGATGTCAAAATACATTTCTATGAGTATATCTTCGGTTTGGAAAACGAGGATGTCTCCAATATTCTCATTCTGCCATGTTAGTATTTCTATTACAGAAACCATACACCATGAAAATATCGGCATATTCACTGAATGTGAAATATATTAAGAGTGAATAAAATAGCAACAAAAGAGTGAAAAAGCAGCAGAACTAACCAAGATTGTACAAGTAATCACTTAAAAAACCAAGGTTACACAAAATTATAAGACAAGTAGATTCATGAAAATTTGTTAACAAACTTTGAAGTCGAAGAGGAAATGTTTACGAAAAAATAGTATTAAAAGTTCTTCTTTATTTTAAATTTCAGTTATTTTTGTGAATATCGCTTATTTCGGGACTTAACTTTGAAAATCTCGTGAGCATGGTATAAGATTTTGACGTCGAGATTTTCGATTTTGAACCGAACAAAGAATGTCGCTGCATCTAGGTTTTGCGCCAATTTATTCAAAATCTGTATTTGTATAATAACTATGTGGACATTTTAATTGTTTTTCTGAATCATTGTTATGTGTCAGTTGTTTTATTGTTAATTAATTATAACAGTAGTACACTGCAGTAATTATTAAGAAAAAAAAAGCGATATAATAAAGTGATTTTGACTAGTATTTTATGAAGACAAAAGTGATGTAACATGGTGCTCTATCTTATTCAATGACAAATATCGTATTCTGTGACATGATTCTTACAGTTTAATTATTTTTCTAAATATGAACTTATTGCGTAACGTTAATATTTGACAAAATATTTGGCAGGTTTATGAACAAGTGAATATTGTCATATGTATGTATATATCTGGAAACCTTTCATCAGCTTTCACTGAAAGCTTTGATTACGTACAGCCGGCCTAAATCTCTCTATCATTGCTCCACTGTACATCCTAGAGTTGCTTTAAATTTCATGATGTGAACTGTTATTTAGGAGACATTTACTCGTAAGTGAATGCATTTTTAACACGTCAAAATATTATTCATTATTTACAATACGTGCTATATCTGACTGCTTTTAAGTAGAATTTATTCATTGAGATCAAGAGATGTTTTTCTCTTTAAAGAATGTAAATATTTGACATTATATATCGAATATACCGAAAAAGATGCGTATATATTTGCGCGCATAGGTCTGGGAGGAATTATTTTTAGTATACGATGTACCGCTCTGACAGAGATCATACTGAGAAAATGAAACCGGGTTCTCTCCAACTCACTCTATTGGTTTCAGGTTGTGCCAAAAATTAAATGGAGAGCCGCTGGCTGAAACGGTCCGACGATAAAACTATGGCAATGTGATGGATTTAGCGGAAAATGTAGACGATCTAATTTGTGCATTCGACGGTATTGGCGACACGACAATGGATACGCTGGCTATGTTCTTGTTCGGCTGGATATTGGCGGCATTCTTCGTGCTATGGCTAGGCAAGTTCGTCTACAGCAAGTTTTTGGCGAAACAGCAAAAATTGACCGAAGTGAAAGCGAAAATCGAAACCCCGAATACTGCGGAAGAAAAGTCAACACTGGCGTCGGCAGCACCTGCTACATCAGCAATTGTTTCCGATAGTGTCGACAGTAAGGCATCTATAAAGAAATCGTTCAGTTTATCAAAGGGAAGCACCAAAGGTGTTCCGGCAACACCGCCTGTACGTAGGCGGTTAACAAGACAGTCCCCTGGGCCTGACCTAAAGAAAACTAAATACGTACCAGCTCCACAGTGTACCGGTGCGGATAATATTAGTGTATTATGGGTTAATGATGTGTTTCAGTGGTTATATAATGATCTTGTAATTGTTAACGAAATCCTTCAAGTTTGGATACAAACCCTTAATGAGTACTGCAAAAAATCGGATGTCGAGGTAAGTGGCAAATATGCAATCATTGTTCAATTTAAAGATAAAAAGTCACATGTCGATATTGATTAGGGTCAAATTTTTCTATTTCAGTTTTCTGTTTTGATAACTTCTGTAATTGTTGCGTAGTTTACTACACAGCATTATATTATATTTGCATAACAGATTTTATCTCATATCCTGTCTATTATTTTTCAGTGGTTTAAAAGTATTGTAGCTTAAACAAGCAAAGCTAAACAATATGTGCAGTAAAATGTGTAGTTGCAAAGTTGTATCGTGTTATTCAATTCAAAAGAGTATTGTAAAATAGGTGGATTTTCGTTTCATTGTTTATTAATCTTTACTATACCTAATGTCAATTATGTCCAAAATTAGTGGAATCTATAAAGACGTTGTTTTTATTTACTAAGGAGAACTTTAAAATCGAAATATGTACTGTTAGAAAAAAATATACATTTGCGTCTTAATGCTATTCCCATATTCACCTAGAACATGACAAAATCAATTTTAAGTGTTAAGTTCTAGGTTGCATGATGAGCATAACAGTATAGCATAATAAAAATTACAAGCGCAACTTAAAATAATTATTTAATTACACACTAATTGCAGCCAATAAGAACATTTTTTCGCTTAATCAAATAAAATTGCTACTGTAATTATTTCTACGAATTGTTCAAATTAAGAAGAAACGCTTACTATTATTAACAACCATGAAGGATAATTGAATACCAATATGGTTTCTTTTATATAGAGTATTCCGACTTATAATTTCGTTCCTCTAATTAAGTCCAAATCAAATGAAATTAATTTAAATGGATATAATAATTACGTATTTCTACGTATATATTTAAAATTGCCGAATTACAACATAAAAACCATAAAAAATGTGTTAAGTACTCTTCCTTTTGTAATTATTTATTATTAGTATTATTTATGAAAAGGGAAAAGTTTAAAAACTACTTATGGACTAGTTAGTCATTTATACGAAATTAAATCGGTATTTGAAAATTGGGGTTTCTTCAATTTTTCATTACTTATTTCCTATTAGATGTTCATAAAAATCGATAGATATAAGCGTTTAGCAACTTTAAAGGGTTATTTAAATAGTATATCGGTTTTTGTGGTGATTATATACACTTGCCATACCTTCATTGATACCGCAAAGTAGCTATAAATTTGTACGCGCATGTGTTTCATCTTATTCAGTGTTAATTGAGTGATTCTGGTTAGTGATACGCGAAATAATAAAATCATATGATGTTAAAATGATCTATATCGATGATAGGTACTGCTACATGTCCACTTCATATAAATAAACAATCATTGTTTATCTTTCAGACCAGTTAAAAAGTTACAATATGACATACATAAGCCCGTTGAATAGATACTATACAACTATTAACATATAGCTATCGAGAAGGAGTGCGATACTCAAGCAAATAGAAGTATGAACTTTACGACACCATATAGAACATAACAGGTCAATGTATAAAGGACACGTCTTTTGAATTTGAAGCTACGTACGTACATAGACAGTATTTGGATGATCATCGTCTAGTTGCAGAAATAGTGGAAGTGTAGAACCATTGCTGGAAATACTAAAGATATGATACAAGGTGGGTGATTTTGGGAGCGTAAAGCAGTTGAACATTGGCGAAATGGGAAGAAATGAAAGTCGCCTCAGAAAAGTGGAATTTCTGAAATAATTCTATAGATGGGAGGAGTCATTATAAAAAGGTTGCGCAAGAGGAGATAAATTATTGACAATTTTGAAGTATGTATTTCATAAGTTTGTAGATAATTTAGATATGAATTTAATTGTTCATAATTTGGATTTACTATGATGGCTGTAGAGACATATGAAGAGGTGTAGATCATTTTAAAGCGTCTTGTAAATGAATACTACATTTCAAAAGGGCTTATAGAATAGTTTCAAGAAAAATAACCAAGTAGAAGATGTAAAACCAACACTGAATAAAGAGTACAAAATATATCTACCATTGACGAAAGCTGCTTTAATTTAGAACTATGTTTTGGTCGTACATCAGCGGTAATAGTTGCAAACAATCTTGAGCATACTATGCAGTCAGTTTCTGCTACAACTTATATAGTTATTCCACTGATATCATCGGAAGGTTCGCAAATGTCTCCGCTATTTACAGTTTTAAAGGAAGTTAGGGCAAGTTTAGTCCCCAAGTACGGTGAAGCTTATTTAAGGTAATATTTCGAAATATATAATTTTAATTAATATCTGTTTACCTTACCTAGTTAATTTCATAAATAAGCTAATATTGCGTTCAGGCATCTAATGTATTTGTTGTAGCGTCACATTCTGGGAAACTAACCAGTCGATACTTTAGACCCGTTCATACATGTATGCACCAAGTCTTTTACTATTGGATAGAGCCTTACGCTAATTCTTTAAAGGAATTTGTTTTCTATCAGTAACGACATACATACATATATTGAGGATTCGTAAGAAAACATCAGGCATGAGTTATTCTCTGGATGTGTATTGATATCATGTATGGAAATCGTATGTTTCTCTTGTGATACCTAAAAAGTTATGATCTTCGATAAAGGAACCACATTATTAAATTACAGTCATTGATACATAACCAGTTATCAGTATCTAGATATTGAAATGTGTTTACATATAGCCTATTCAAAAGCAACACATATATAAACTATCATTACCGTGACGAATAAATTTATAGCACGTGGATATGCCCACCTTCGAATACTAAGTAAGAAACATGCGATAAAAATGTGAAATGCACATCAGAATATTATTTTACAGATTAATGTATACCTATCCGTTATTACGCTACGGCTATTACTATTACGTATAATGATTTTGTAATGTCAGTGAAGGTGGTAAAGCAAAAATACACGTTTGCTTCGAATAGTATGCCAAAGTGAATATAACCACACAACAGATACACATCTCTTTGTACATACATAGGAGTGGGAGTGGAGATAACGTTCTTTAAGAGCTAATTGCACCGAGTTCAGTGTATTTTGATAGTTCTTTAACGATGTTTAAGCGCCTCCATGCATCGATAGTTTTGATGAATATCTAGTAGGAAGTTTTTTTATTATTATTATTATAGCTAGTGTTTTACGGCCTTTACCGCATCTCGCATTTCGATCTTCACTCGTCTCTATTTTTCCAAACTTCCTCCATGATGTCGCTGGCCTTCCTCTTCTCCTTCTATTTTGTGGGGTATACTTTAGTGCCCTCTTTGGCCATCTATCTTCACTCATTCTTTGTCCATGTCCATACCATACAAGCTGTCTTGTTTCGATTCGATCCGCACTAGTAATAACTCGTTCTGTTCTTCGTCGTATCTCTTCCTTTCTTACATGTTCCAATTTTGCTACTCCGCAGGCTCTTCACAGGAAATTCATTTCGATGGTGTCTACATTATTTTTATTGCTGTTTGTCATCTGCCAGCTCTCTGCACTATATGTAAGAATGGGCTCCACGTCGCCTTTATATATTTTTATCTTTGTTTCCAGTCTTAATCCTTTAGACCACAGCAAGGAATTTTTTTCGGTGTATTAGGAAGTAATTAACGAAAAATTGGAAAAAGATCGTTTTTTACATACCGAACTCACCCTCCAAATGTTTCACAAAGTCCTGTAAGATTTGCAAACTATTCGCGTTTCATTAAATTCTGAATTTCCGGGTTGAGGACCTTGTCGTGTAAGTTGACATGAGTTTCCACAAATAAAATTCAGAAAATAATATGCAAAGTAAGCATTTTGCGATAAATAACTAAAACCAATAGAAATGGAGAAACGTTCAAGAAAGATGATGTTATGTGAGGATGTACCGTTACAATAGCACCTGCAGTTCTCAAACTGTGTATATTATACAAAAAATAATATAATTAATTTTTAAAAATGACTTCTCTGTTAGTACACGTATTATAAATTTTAATGAGACTTTAATCTGAATAAAATTAATATTACAGTAATTGTATTGAGATTTGAAATGTTAATTTTTACATCTAATACCAGTCATTGTTTTAACAAGTTACTTGTGTTTACTGATTTTCTACTAGGCAACTTAAATTGGCATGGTGACAGCTATTATAAAATTAAAGTCACGAAGTAGTTCAGCTTGCCAAAGGTTATCATACATCCAGCATTTGTTTCTCCCCCTCTTTTTTGCAACAAATGCGCAATTTTAATAGTACATTCCTTTGTTTGATTTGATATAAACATTATAACCTTGGATTTACATACATTATTTTGCATGGGCGCTGGGTCCATGTAATGTTCTACAAAAGGAAATATGCCCTTTTCATTTTTTCAGTAATTCGCAATTTCTATCATTGCTTTGGCTATTTCCTTTCCTCGGTTAACAAACATTATTTTAAATGATATCACATTCGCATAATCGACTCAAGAACTATTTAAACCCCATCATGATAGCTTGACTGTTTTTTTATGTGCGTGCCGCACTTTCCATTCTTTTAAATTTAAAACCGTTTTGCGCTGATATGTACCGTAAGATATATTTTGTGCTCTTTCCATTTTCAATATATTTGAGCTTTCAAAGTAGGGACCAACACACTTCTCACGCACTTTCGACTTTTGCAAATTTGATAGCGGTAATGTTTTGTGTTCGTTTTCCGTAGATTTGTGTCATTAAAAATCGTTGCGTGCTCCTCTCATTGTCGAGATTTTCAAAATTCAGGGGTGGAGGGGACAGTTGTTTCTCAGTCACCGCACCTAATTTCACCATATAATGGTAACCGCCAACCCTTAGTTTTGAATATCTCGGGAATGAAACGAGGATAAAACATTTTTCTCGTGCGTGTGTCAGCACATAACAGAAACAAAACGTTCGCCTAGCAAAATTCTCAAAAATTGAAAGTGCTGGGGTAGCATCAGGTTTTAAGCGTGAATATCTTGAGAATGGAATGAAAACAAAATCATTTTTTATGGTACAAAGCAGCATAAAATGTGGGTATTTTTAAATTTTTCAAGAACTAAAAATGCGGTGCCATCTTCACGCACTCGTTGTCAGATATTTTACGGTGTAAACTGAGATTAATCTAATTTTACTACATGATTATAGTGATTCTTTTAATGTTTGTGGCCTAGATTTTATGTTCAGGAAGGTTATCTATAACTAGACACATATTTTGGTTTGTATTATAGTTGAATCACACGCACATAAATATAAATGATCAAGCAAAGGAAGTCATACAATCCTCATTACAAACTATAATGATATATATTATTTTGAAATTGTATGAAGTAATGGTATGAAAATTCTAGACAAAATTGGCAAGGTTAAGAGATTTTCGGACTAGATTATGTAATAAGAAAAATATGAATGTTTCCCATTGTTATTATGCAAACAATTTGTGGAAATAAATATTTAATCAACGTTTCTGTTATCGATAATCAAACTATTGGGGATTATGGACAAAAAATACCGTTATTAATTACAACCAATTTTCTCGAACGATACCTAATTGTGTCTATTATTAGTATCACAAAATACCATATGTTGTTTTTAACTAATTACAAATACAAATTCAAATAAATACTCTAAAATAAGATAGCAATACTCTATCTGAGGAAAATGCTTTTTACGTATTATTTATTAATGCGGTGGCGAATGTACTATAAAATTCCACAATGAAATTTTTCAAAACTACTTTTTGGCGGCAGTTTTAAAACTAACTAGGATTTTATATAAGTTGTAGTTTCGCAATTATTATTACAACTCAAATTTAGGAATAGCATTAAAATATATAACGCTTTGTTCGAATATTTAAAATTCGGCCCGACTTGCAGCCCTTAAGTTGCACCGTAAGAGTTTTTTTTTTGGGAGAAGTACTTTTAATCATTGGATGAGTTTTATGCAATTGATGTGGGAACTCGGCTTCGGATCACAATTGTGTTTATGCTCAATGGTAATGTAATGGTAATTTTTTTTAATCTGTATGGAACAAATGTGCCTAAAATTACCTAATATCAATTGTGAAATCAGCAGTCATCAGTTTTAATTTATGTACATATATGTATCTTCACTATCCACGTTTCCTTTCTATTTTGTATTGAGGACATGTACTCATTAACCTTGGTATTCAAATTAATTGCGTGTTACGTAAATCGATGTTTTGCTTTCGTCAAAACTCGACTATCAAAAAAATGTATTAAAATCTGTACTATGTACATAGTAAAAATTTCGTGTAATTACATGCTAAAAATATCCAGAAACGGAAACAAATAATAATAAACATCAATAGCAACAATACTGGATTCAAAATTCGATCACTGCGTATTATGACGAGATAAATTGCTTTTCGTCCGATCGAGAATAATTATGAAGGTCGTAAAAATACATGCATAGGTAACAAGGCAGAAATTCACTTCGAGCACGGATGACTTCGAGTACGTAATTAGTTATTTATAGATCTCTGATGAAGTTAGAGATTTCGTGCGCGTAAAGACGGGTGTGTGGATTGGTAATTACATCACCTATGCCGTCACAGTTAACAAATAGCAGCACGCTCAGAGTTACATTTTTTCTCCTTTTTCCAAGGATATATTGTCATCGATATAATATTAAGAAGTTGCCCTTTTAACCAATGGACATTCACTTATGAACATATGAATGTATGAATTTTTAGATTGACACACAGTATTCGCTGTAATTTTGGAAGCAACCGTTGAAATGTCGAAATTAACGTTATTTATAAAATGATGAAATACAATGTCACCCTGCTATCCTAGCGTTAGTGAAAATTCGAATATTATGGTTATTAAAGTAATTTGTTTCTTGATTTAAAACCGTCTAGTAAAATCCTTAAACGAAATTCTGGGAATTTCTGTTACAACTATGGTTATGAGTAAATTTTAGACCAACATGAAACGAGGTACTACACACTCCCCGAGAATTTGCCTGAGATACATGGATGACATTTCCGTTCATATAAATAAAGAGATCGTCGAATACGAATGACCTCCAATTGCATACTTGAGTTTGATAGGTTTATTACGAGGGCGACTTGAAATGTTTCCGGAATCGGCAATAGATGGCGCACGAAGGTTGAAATGGATTCATTGGTCGGCAAGGACAACCTTTCTTATGGCAGTAGTGCTGTCTAAGAGTGTGTTTTCTGTAGCAAGGCAGGCGGTTTCCAAAAAATTGGTAAAATCGAATTTCGTGCAGTGATAAAACACTTCTGGTAGGCTTTGAAAACGGCCACGGAAATTCGAAATATTTCGCTAAAGGTTCATGACGGATGTACTCCATAATTTTTTACCATCAACTTCTGGGTGGCCGCGGAAGCACAAGTAACGAACCACGCAGTGAACGCCCAAAAACTGCTAACAACGATGAAATGGTAGACAAGATTCATGATGTCATGTTAGCCGATCGCCAATTGAAGCTGAAAGAGATAGCAGAGGCAACAGGCATCTCAAAAGAACGCGTTGGTCATATCCTACACGAAATTTTGGGTATGAAAAAGCTTTCGGCGCAATGGGTACCGTGTTTGCTCACTCCGGAGCCAAGATCCAACGCAATCCAAGGGATTTCCTAATGCATTCCGTAACCGTGGATGAGATTTGGGTCCACCACTACATACCGGAGACCAAGCAACAGTCCAAGCAGGGGACTTTTCCGGGCGAATCGGCTCAGAAGAAAAAACAAAGACCGTTCCATCGTCATACTACAGTGATTTATTGACCCGATTCGATATAGTATTGAAGGAGAAATGGCCTCGTTTGCAACGGAAAGAAGTGCTTTTCCACCACGACAATGCACTGACCTATTCATCCCGCATCGTCGTACCCAAAGTGAATGAGTTGCGTTACGAATTAGTCTCTCATCCTCCATATTCACCGGATCTAGCTCCCAGCGACTTTCCCAAATTACTGGGAGGAAAGAGATTTGCCTCAAATGAGGAGGTCAGATGGCTACAGATGACTATTTTGCAGATCTCGAAATATTCTACTTTTCCGACGGCTCGAAGAGACTGGAGCACCGTTTGAAAAAGTGTATTGATCTTCGAGGAGACTATATCGAAAAATTAAAATAAAAAACCACACTAATACCGTGTTTTTCTTGTCGATTCCGGAAACATTTCAGGTCGCCCTCGTATATACACATTTTCTTGATATAAGATAAACATTCCTTTCTGTTTTTCTTTTTCTGGAAGATACATGTGTATTTGGCATTGCTCAATAGGTTGTAAAAAGTAGGTTATAGATATTTTTAAGATCTGCATAGGAAACATTATACGCATTACACTTTTGTCGGTAATTTGGTTGATGATGAAACCACAGGGTCTCAAAACACCGTGTTCCGAATAAATGATTAATTTGTGTGGATTATGCAGAGATACGTGTAGCGATTATACAGCCCTACAGTCCTCGTAATCATTGCCTGTACTTAAATATTGGTGTAACCACCATTTTTTCATATTTACATATTACATTAATATATACATTATACAAACAATATGATTGCAAGCCTTTCTTTTAAGCTGTATAGTTAATAATACACCCATGAATTATAAGAAAAATGTATTTGCTTTACGGCGAAAAAGTTTTTTTATATTGCTAGAATTATGACAACTGTTCGAAGTTGACTTACACAATTTTTATGGCTGATAGATGAGAAATATCTTATAATTTTGACAATTCTCAAAAGTTTTTTTTTTGTTACACTTTTTCTTTACTGTTTCTAAGTATTTTAAGTAAATATATGCATATATAATAATAAATTTATTTCTTTACTTTAGACTACCTCTATTTATTTTTATAGATCGTTACAAATACATTGTATAAAAATATAAATATATATTCTTTAGCGTTTAGGTGCGTTCTTCTTAGTTTCTTTCGTTTCTGAAAAGATATTAGCAAATTGAATGGATAAAAACACATATTGATTATTGTTATATTGAGGATGTCAGCATTGCATCAATTTAATTAATTTAATATGTGTCTTTAAGCAGATGTTTATTGACTGAATAGTTTAATTGGCGATTTTTTTTAACAAAGTAAAACACATTAACGGCACATTGCCGCCAAACTCCGTAATCTGCGTCTTCGACGTAACATAAACTTAAAGCATGAAATTTTGCAAGTAATAATTTACACCGCACTTCATAAATACTTTATAATATTAATATTTTATCGATGAGGGCAATAGCTCAGCGCCTAATGCTAGGAACGAATATCTTAAAACATACCACGGGAACAGGGGTAATAATAACTGATGTCCGGTTGATGTCTCCTGCAACTGGTGAAAGTGAAAAAACGTTTAAAATAGTACAAAATTCATTAATGTTTTGGAAAAAGTTCGCATTTATACCAGTAGAGCAGGGATACCTAAACTTTATCAGTCCGCAGTGCACTTACAGGTTAGTGTTTACTCTCAACGGCGTACAATGACAGAAGCCTCGCCGTGGAGTATTAGAAAGTAAATATGTATTCTGTTGAACTTTACTACGATGATACTCGCTAAAAATTGAAAATCGTTCCAATGTTTAAAAATATATTGATTTTCTCAAAACATTCTTCCACTGAAGAAACAACAGTAATGTTCTGCGCATATTTAGGGATAGCTTACTACATCATAACGATTTAAGTTTTGGCGTTGGGAAGCTTCTCTTAAAGAGAGATTCTATTGTAATATTGGTCCTGTACGTCCGATGCATATACGCGTCTCTACTTAAAAAATATTGGTTTGAAGTTTTCTAAGCTAATACTTAAAGTTCGCCGTGACTTTCACTAAAACTTTAGTGTATTTACCTCATTTAAACGAGTTTCTGCGTACAGTTATTTGGTTGCAAAATCTGTTCGATTGCACAACACTAATTTGAAATTAATGTATCGACAAGAATTTCATCTAGATTCTACTAAACTGTAGCAGTCTTAGTAGCTACGATGGAAGCGGGTGTTCTTGTACTTAATTGTTCAATAATATTCTTGTCTTTAATATTGAGAATATTTGTTTATAAGCAGTAGACAAGAAGAGCAATATTTGGAAGGTCAAAAAAATATATGACAATTTATAACAGATGTCACCATTAGAAATATTGTAAAATAACTGCTCACCTAAGTTGTAAACCTTCAAAATCTGTTAATTGTACGATATTTTCGTGTATGACTCGATTATTATTGACTCATATACTATTCTGAAGTGATTATGTCATAGGTCATGGCTTTTGTTTATTTTTCTTATGGTAAATGTAATATGTGGAACGCGCTGCTATATAATGTACATATATACATTCCATGTACGGATAAATTATTTACTATTTTAATCAGGTTGATATCAACACAAATTTCTTATGTATTTACGACTCTTTATGATTTCATGTTTAGAAAGTGACCGTTAACCTATTTTATATCGCGCACTAATTTGTTGATAATATGCTTACAAATAAATATGACTCCTTTATGTAATTACTAACAACAAACTGATAATTTGACAACGAATTACAACAGATTTTTAAAACTATGTAACTAAATTAAATCAAATTAAATAAAGCTTTACTTTCTGATCATTCACACCTAAAATATCTAAAGGATGAATGATTATCGAATAACAAGGATAGAAATTTTTTGAGTCTTTTTCTCTAGCTACTTGCGCGCTTTTTTTTTAAATCACGCGGTATATTTTATACACAACATATGCAACTAAATATCAATAAAACTCCTATCAACTATTATACGTATTAATAATTTTATTGTAAAGACATTGACATAAAACGTAATCAAAGAGGAAATAAAATATCCAAAATAATAAATACTTTGATATAAACGTAATTAATATTCTATTGCCCAAAAAAATAAATAAAGTCGCTGCACGTTACAAGATTTTTCGAATGGCATAGTGCTAACCCTACTGGATCTTCTTCCGCATGAGAAACATCTATAGTTCGACTCTTTTGAGCTGCTTTCCACTTTTCATTTCATTGACTTGTTTTGTATCTTGATAAGAATAGTTTTATCAGCGGGTACAGCTTATATTGCAGTATGTTTGGTAAGATGTGGTTTCATCAAAGATAACGCTAAGTTTTTCAGAAAAAAATCTCTGTTTTGTACAGATAATATTTTTGCTATTTAAAGTCTGATTGTTGATTCCTGCTATATTAAATAAATGAGAAAGCCTGGTCAAAGGTGATTTTCTAGTCTCCTGATTACACCCCCCTCGGTAACATGATAATTCATTACATTCCTGGTTTATTAGTATCTGTATGTATTCATCGTGCATTGTCTAGGTTGAAGGAAGTCGTATCCTTTTGTAAACTGAAAACAGGTGATCCTACCTACCTCTTTTATCATGTAGTTCTGGCTTATTCTTTTTTAAAGCATCTATCATTGTTATTTTGTGCTGCAAAAGCTCCTTCCTTCACTAAGGGGTACATTACGTTACATTGATAGCACAATGGGATCTATTGTCGTTGGCCAAGTAATATTACATTTTTTTTTAATATATCTACTTTCCTGGACAATTCCAAAAATTTGCTTATGGAGTTTTGCTCGTGCTCAGGAAGGCACTGCCGAACAAAGAGAAATTGATTCCGCATACGGTACAGTAGAAAGCACACGCAACTATCTTTTCCTCTTTTAGGCATACACGGCACTCTCATTCTTTGTAAATGTTCCCTTAATCGGGCACATTGCCGGTTTTGTTTATATTAAACAGATTTTGTCTATATTGCTTAGTTCATTCAGACCAGGGGATTAGCAAACGATCTTCATATACCAAAAAAAAAGCCCGTCAATCTCTATCCCATGTCAAAGTGATGTTTACTGTTTTTTCGATTTTAATAGAATTGTGTATTTTGAATTTTTTCTTCAAGGTCAAACAGTTATACTGAATTGCAAAACCAGGTCAGAGTTGGGGCAAAACAACCCTAAGTTGCCTTCACCATGACAATGCGTCCGCTTACGTTGCTGTCAATTTATTTGGTTTATGCCAAAAATCAGATGAGTGTTCTCCTTCATCCTCCACCCGTGCTAGACCTGGTTCCTTGCGATTTTCTCTTATTCCTGAAATTGAACTCAATGCTGAGACGACGTCGTCTTCGACACCATTGATAATATTAAATTTGTCGCAGGATTGCTTTGTGAAGTGGGAACACCGTTTAGGTATGGAAGGTATATTTTTATGACATTTTATTGCAATTTGAATTGCCAATTATTCAACATAGAACATTTATGTGTTGACCCTTCAAATAAATGGCAGTGTTTCTGCGTTCAACATCGTGATTAATGATAAATTTTTGCGACAAAATAAGTAATTAAAGGTCCATATCTCATATTTTAATAATAATGATTAGAGGAAAATGTATGTCAAAACGCATTGCTGAAACATGTGTAAATTGTTTGAATGTTTTTTTGTTTTGTTTAACTAATGTGCGCTAAGGTTATGCAAAGCTAATAACTCCCGATAAACATTATACATGTGCCTCGCCTACACATTGCATCATCGTGTTTTTGTGATGCTTTCAACTTAGACGTTTGTATTTACATTCACTTACATATTAAATTTTAGTTTTCTAATCGGGGTCCTAGTGACAAAAATAATTTTGGTCCGTAGCATAAACAATATAAAAAAAAAAACATCATTTGCAAAATGTAAACAGTATTTTCTGTAAACAAGCTATTTTCGCTCTCAAAAGATTGTGGTTTTATCGGTGTTAGGTGTAAGTAGCATGTGCAAAGTGGCCTTGTTAGTGTACCCCCTACCGTAAAGGATAAAGTGTCATTTCTGGATAGCTGCCCCGTTATTTAATAATTTATCGCACAATTTGAAGTTAGGAATAATTTTGTAAATATTATGCATAAAAAAGGTGTAACGTTATATTTTGTACAAAACAAGATTTCAGTAAAGACGTAATCGTACTTTTCTGAGCATGTCCTGTGAATTTTTTGTAACCAATAAAACATTGCAAATGTAGAGAACTATCTTCCGGTTATGTAATCTTTATTCATAATACACTTTATTAACTAATACACTTATTGCTAAAGAAAAGAAGTCCATTTAATTAAATCTACATGCATCATATTATTAGTATTATTACATATACTAAGGACATTATTCAATTGTTAAAGTTAACTGTTCTAAAATAAAACGCATTTATGTTCGTCCTGTGTTTTTTTTAGACATCGTCAGTACGTTATATGCTATTTAAGAACAGTTACACCTCTGTTGAATATTGATGAGAATGACAAGTTTATATTTTTGTAATTACACAAAGGATACAATTCTGTTAATTATACCATAAATCTATGTATGTATGTACTGCGTTCTTTTTTATCATTACACTTACATTTTTCCTATGTGTAACTTTAAAAAGATAATTTTGAATTAGTTACGAGGATAGTAGGCAACCAGCCATACAGTCATAGTAAGCGAGAGAGTTCCTGGCAAAACCAGTTACTAGTGCTACCCCAGATCTCTCTTAGTGCACATAAAATAACTATTCTGCAAATTTGATGAAGGCATCTTATTTTAACGATTAATTAAAACAAACAAAACAACATAACAAAAATGAAATCTAATATAGATAGTAAGAATAGTAAGTTTTCGAAGTGTTTTCCTTGCCTTTCAAGGCAATAAGCAAGACGATCTTGAAAACAACGTAAGGTATGCCGAATACATTTTGGGTTTATTCCATCACATGCAGTACGTTTATGGTCTTTCAGTTCGTCCAAGTTACGTATTTGAATGTTATGGATTTTACTTTTCAGATAACCCCACAGAAAGAAATCATTTGGAGATAAATCAGCTGATCCAGGGTCGTTTTTGAAATGCGTCATACAAAAGAATCCTGATAGCCTTTGTACAATATGGTGTAGCCCCATTCATTTGGAACGAAGGTTCATCAATATTCAGTATCTCAATGGATGGAGTGATGTGGTCTCGCAACAGATTCAGATATTTTGCCGCAGTAATGTTTCCGCCAATAAAAAATGGACCAATAAGTCGATCGCTAATTATTCCAATCCACATATTGACTGTTTGAGAGTACTGTGTTCGGGTCAGGTTTTGAGCATGGGAATTTGTACGGGACCAATATCTAACGAATTAATGGAAAGGAAATTTTGTATGTAGGATACTAACTGGAAGTTCTGAGAGTTGATTTCTCCATTTACGGTAAATGTAGCTTCATCGGTAAAAATCATTTTATTTAAAATTTCTTCATTTTCATTTAACATAAACATTATTTCGCACAAATTAGTTCGCTTTACTTTGTCTTCGAAAAGTTCTTGATGGCTTATATTTAAATTTTTTCAGTGTCGTTTACGTCAAACTATACGATACTCTAAAATGCTTGGCTAAAATCTAAAAGCGATCCTATAGACTATAGACCGTTCCTCTACATAACATAAAATTTTCAACTTGTAGGAATTTAGAAGACACCCATCTTCTTTGAGTTGATTAAAAATGTTTTTCGTACAAGGTACTGGCCTGTCCTTAAACTACTATTCTTCTAGGTACCACATTATCATTGCCACCTTTTCATCTTTGTTGTACTTATTCATTATAGAAATTAATTGTCTATCTTTCAATAAAATATATTTACCATTCATCTATGAATAAAAAATCAGAAATAATTGTCAAAAAAAGGTTTTTTTTCTGTCCAAGACAACCTAATTTAACCATTAAGCTATAGGTAAATCCGTCACGGTGTATAGCTGGTTGCCTACCACGTCTCTAATGCATTGACAATTATCTGTTTAAAGTTACACATAGTAAAACTGTATGTGTAATGATAACAAAAGAACCCGCTGTACATATTTATATATATATATATGCAGCGGATTAGAATCGTGACAATATCAGAACCAACATATATACCACAACTAATATATATATATATATATATATATATATATATATACAGCGGATTAGAATCATGAAAATATCAGAACCAACATATATACCACAACCACCATATATATATATATACACACCGGGTTCTTTATACAAACAGATAATTGTCAATGCATTAGAGACATGGCAGGCAACCAGTTATACACCGTGAAGGATTTACCTATAGCTTAATGGTTAAATTAGGTTGTCTTGAAGAGAAAAAACACATTTTTTTGACAATTATTTCTGATTTTTTATTCATACATGAATGTTAAATTCATTTTATTGAAAGGTAGACAACTATTTTTCTGTAATGAGTAAGTACAACAAAGATGAAAAGGTGGCAATAATAATGTGGTACCTAGAAGAATAGTAGTTTGAGGACAGGCCTGTACCTTGTATGAAAAACATTTTTAATCAACTCGAAGATGTCTTAATCAACTCGAAGATGATGGCTGTCTTCTAAATTTCTATAAAAAAGACATTCCGATGAAAAACTTCTTTATCTTCTTTTGGAGATTGTCAGTCAATGCGGACCAGCATCAGGCGCGGGACAACGCCCAATAATCTAAAAGAATATATACACATATGAAATAATATTCCCGGGTTTGTGACCGCGTATGTTGTTCGTTCGGTAAGGGACCGTTCCGATTAGGTCGACGTTTCGACGAGATCTCACTTCTTCTATATATATATATTAAAGTTTTCGCGGATAAAGCATAAAATATTCTTCCTGGTTTTCGGAAAAATCTGAAGTAGTTCGACGTTCCGATGAAGTCTCTCTCATCTTCTTCTGGAGCGAGTGATGACAGAAGTCGCAATATATATTATACAATGTATATACAATACACGTTATATTGATTAAAACAACAGCGGTATTGGATGAATGCCAAAACAAGGCCTCAATTTTGCGGATAATAGGGAATTTAGACACGAATACTTTTAAGGCGCTTGCAAATTATACTTATTTCAAATTGCATGCCGAAATTTCGTTTTAGGTACTATTGTGCATATGTAATTGATAGTTGTTAATAATCATGCAGCGAATAAAGTAGACTAATGTGTTCATAAATTTTATGCTTTGTGTACTGAAGGAGAGATTATTTCATGCTAAAAGTGATCTCAACAAATAAATATGCAACGTGAAATAAGTAAATTTTTAAATATTCCGTTGTCCACAGTTAACCGTGTGACACAACTTAAACGCAAGGAAAAAACAACAGTGGAGCCGAGACCAGGTCGTGCCGGACCTTTTGAAAGAAGTAAAAGGGTGCTTGTGCGCGAAGTGTTAAGAAAACCGCGAAAAAGTACAGCTGAGCTTGCGGCAACTTCACAGAAAAGTCAGCGCACCGTTCTGCGATACCTACACAGTGTGGGGATGTATAAAAGGGTGGCAAAGAAAAAACCTCTCCTTACGGCGTTTCAAAATCGGCGCCGAATGGCTTGGGCAATCGAAATGCGAACGAAGCCCGAAGAGTTTTGGCGGTCTGTCATTTTTTCAGATTGGGAGTATCTGCTTTCTCCCAATTCAGTGATAGTGGTCGTACGTGGGTATGGAGACGTTCGTCACAGCAACTGGACGACAAATTTTTGCATCAGTCGGTGAAATACGGCGGTGTGAACATCATGGTGCGGGGCGCGATATGGTATGGTGGAAGATCGCAATTAGTAATCTGCGACGAAAATATAAATGCGCCAAAATATATCCAAATATTAATAGAAGGACTACTACCGATATTCGACAACGCCATTTTATCTAAAGAAGACGCCACTTTTATGGAGGATGGAGCACCCTGTCACAAAGCAAGAACAACAACCACATGGAAAGAGGAACAGGGGATTCGGATTTTACCATGGCCAGGCCAATCACCAGACATGAATCCGATAGAGAATGTTTGGCACATAATCCAGACAAATATGGCGAAACGACCCCGAAAACCCAGCAATAAGGAAGAACTCGTGACAGCTGTTACAGAAGAGTGGTTAAATATTTCAGAAGACACCATTAATCATTTAATAGATTCTATGCCACGATGACTCGCAGCACTTCACGCAAGTAAAGGTGGATCGACAAAATATTAGTCTAATTTAAAAATTTTAAAATATTTTGTATATATAACGAGAATAGAATCTTTTTTTAAATTAGTAGGTGTCTATTTTATTCTGTCACCCTAGTGCATAATGTCGACTTTGTCTCAAACGTTTGCAAACCAATGAAAATATAATCTGACAGAAATTTTTATTCGATAAATACTATACCATTGTCAGTTTTCACTTGAAATTTTAAAAACTCCTTAAGCTGAAAAAATGCGCTACTAAAAGGTTCTTAATTTTTATATTAAATTCTATTTTCGGTGAGCAAATTAAGTTTATTCTTATCTTTTGCAGAATCTCTGACCCTGTGCCAATTTAACCGTATTTCGAATTTAAATTAGAGTTTTAGATTTAGTTTTTTTCTAATTTTCGTTCTGGAGTGGATGTTTTGCATGATTTTCTCCCTCTCTTAATTGATGACAATTGTCATCCCACTCTGGCTGTTACTATACCTAATGCTAAACCTTGCAAAGTATTTCTGTTTCCTTCCAATAATAACATTCGATATAATTTTTATACGGTGCTGCCAGAATTTCTGGAAAAAGTTTATAATGTTACTAACGAGTACAATAATCCAATATCGATAGATCTTTGCTACATTATTCTTTGGTGTTTATGTATCCGAGTCTTTAGGTTCTGATCTTTGCATGATTTACCTTACAGGGAGTTAATTGAGAGGTATGATTTTGTTATGCTTGTTGAAAGATGAAACCACATCAATGCTACATTTATGCGAAACATTATCACCGGGGGAATTGAGGCACCTAGCTTGTTGTCTGGAGTTGATACCTTTGTACCACTTCTGGAACTAGGATTGCACCACTTGCTACATTCTAAAGTTCGGACGAATGTGTGGTGAGCGCCTTTGGTGCTCTCGAAAAGAAATTTTAATAGATTTGCCTTAATTTTTCATATTCACTCTTATTTATTTTTTTTAATACATATTTGTTTGTTGTATTATTTTTATAGTTTGCGTGTATTATCTTCTATTATTTTGTCCACTTTTCGATGTTTATCTTTTAATTTGATCATTATTATTATAATTGAAAACTATGGTACCAACCTCATGGTATAAATGACATTGTTATTTGACGCTAAATTAAAATTTAAAAGAATCGTCTACTGCACAATGTAGATATATAATCTGCGATTCGTGTGTACGTACATTGATCACTGAAATAAATTGTTATAATTGTTATATGTCTATATATAGACAATCTGTAATTGACTATTTTAATAATACCGCTAGCTTTTGTATTGGATGATACAATAGACACATAAATGTCAAAACATTTTATATTTAATGAAGCTGCTTTTACAATCTTCTGTACTTTAATTTGGCTGGAATTATCACTGCTCACTTTTATAAAATTAAATGGAAGGCACATGTGACTGCGGACCTAATACTTTTTTAATTATTAGATAACTCAAAAGTAGTTGTATGTATAGACACAGCGAATCCTACATAAAAACCAAATCAAGTAGGATTTTTGAGTATAATTATCAATTTATAATAATAATTAAAATATACGGGTTGTTCTTTTAAGATAGATTCTTTGAAGCCATGCTTTTCTAGCTGTTAATTGTCATGGTTTTAGGGAAGACGTGTTAGAAGCGCTTTTATGAAATTGTTGTTTAGTAATAAGAATATTAAACCTTATTGAACAGACTACGCCCCTTCTTTGTGATTGTCCGAATCCTATCCTATGTAATTTTGAATCAACACTTCATATGTTTTACAAGTTGTATCATCACTGATAACAGAAATTGTAGAATAGTATTATACAAATTGTTTATTTAATTTTGCATAGATTTCGGAAATTCGTGGATTTCCATTGTTAAAGCGTATGACCGAATCATGTAAGAAAAGCTACATCCTAACATCCCTCCTTCTTTCTCTACTCCAAAGTATTTCCACTAGTTAGTTACTTGATTGTTTACTAAAATTTTTCAATTAAACCTTTTAAATGCTAGAAACGAAAAGAAACATATCCGGCTGCTACAAAACCTGGGCCTGATCTGCATACACTTAGCCATTGTATCAACTATATGCATTTATTAATTAAACTTAACATCCATACAAATACTAATATTAATATGAATATCAATACTAAACCACCGTTAGCATTAGTAATGATAAAATTTCAATTTTCTTGAAATTTCCAACGTAATTAAATTCTTGAATTCAATGGCCTCGTGGTGCGAGGGTTTTGCACGCTACACCGGAGATGTAGAGATGTCGGGTTCAAGTCTCCTCCGAGACCGATATATTTTCGGAAATTTAATTACGTTGGAAATTGCAAGAAAATTGTAATGCCAACGCTGGTTTAGTATTGATATTCATATTAATATTAGTATTAGTATTAATATGGATTTTAGTTTAACTATTACGCACTTGCCGTTTAATAATATAGTGTCCGTGAGATATTTTACAATATGTCTACTGGCATCGTGACATCTAGGGGCATTTAAGGCGATTTCAATTCAATGGCCTCGTGTTGATCTAATGCAAGACTTCCCCTCTGTGGATATCGAAAAATCGAATAAAGATAACTTCGACGAACATTATGAAAATGTACTGATCATTCTGATAATTATGAAATTGAATGTGTCACAGATCAAAACGAAGGATTGTCTAAGGATATAGAAAAAATCAGCTTCGTCCAAGCAATTCGTATATTTAACAGAGGCTTGGAATGAGCTGAGCAGAATAGTGCTGACATCGAGGATATTCAGTCCCTACAAAAGTAACGTGAACATGCTACTATACTTTCAATCAAACAACATTTGTATCAAATAAAATTGGAAAACTTTCCAAAGAAAAATTAATTATCCTTGTTTGTTTGATATGTTCGATTTTTAAATAAACTATGTTTTGATCATATATATAACACATTTAAGTTAGTTTTCATGCCAAATTTGTTTGTGATTGACTATATCCAGTAACATGAACTTCCTTGAATACATGTATGAACACAGTCGTGAACTTCCTTGAATACATGTATTAACACAGTCGTCTATAATTAGTTCACGTTATTGAGACTACACTGCACATACTCGCTACCAATATCCAACGGTCTAACTTGAGTTTCATTCTCGTAATTCAAATAGTTGATTAGAAGAATATGTTTAGTAAAATTGTGTCATCACATCATCAGTTGTTTTCTTAATTAGTTCGGAAGCAATAAATTGGAAGGTAAAATAAACCCGAATTGTTGTTTTATGACTCACGAATGTTTATATCTAAATTGTTTTACCAATTTCTTTCAGCGACTATCTTGTTATGTTTATCGGGCTAGATCGTTTATGAAATGTAGTCTCTACACATCATTCTGCATTAGTAATGTAGTGCTATACGCAAAGATCAATACTAGGACTATCCACGTCCTCGTCATTAATATAAATACTTACTACATATGTATATGATTGTACATAGAACTCAATGCATAAAATAAATACAACCACATGTTCTTCTTTTAGCATTAGGTTGGCTACTACATTATAAATTGTTTTATGTCGTTAGATTTATTATTACTTACTGTGTTTATTTACCTATTCTGTTAGTGCGCGTTGAGGAAGTTATGCTTAGTTTTCACTGTTTGAACAACGCAAAATTCAAGCAATAAGCGGCGAATGCACCACATTTTAGCCCACATTCCATCAATTCTTATTTATAGAAGAGCGTAAACAATGAAAAGTGTTAATTAATTCTCATTTTATAATATGTATATGAATGTGTAAAGTTAGTAGATGATCACTAGATATGCATTAGTATCTGCTTTAGGGTATCCTTATGTGGGTGTGTTACAAAAGTATTGTAATACATCTGTTGTAGCTATATCTAGCACTTCATATGGTAGACATTTGCATATTTTTGTAGGACATCTGTTTGATACATTTCAGTCGTTTATGTAGACCATTATTTGCTTCGGTATAAAAACTATTTTTCATATAAGTTGCAGTATATTAGGTCATATTGAAGAATTCCTAATTACGATAGGATTACATATACAGATGTACACACGTGTTCATTGTCATGACATGACTTAGTGACGTATGGCTACATAAAATTACCAATTTTCATTGACCTATATGAATTTAAAATTATGTGTAAAATCTTTTTAGACATGATTTTAAGGAAACAATCGTTAAAATACATTTTTAATAGCATGCTGTCTGTGTTACTATGGAAATTACGTTCAACATGCTTTTTCCAAATGAAAATGCTACGTACTTTTTACATTTTTTTTTAAATTATTTAGTTACTTCTAAATTACAGATTTTTTTTTGTTAACTTTTGCGTTTGAGTTGCATGCAGTTATTAGGTAAGAATACAGAAATAATACATTTGATTATTATTAAATTACCTAATACCTAATACGAGCGATTCCCTTTGTTAGCCATTATTGGAATTAGTGATAAAAGGGGATACTTGAGAAATATTGTTCCCAATGGCAATTGTATGTATCCAAACTGTGAAGACAATCCTAGATCGTTGTGGTGAAATTGGATTAATCAAAAATAGCAACCTCCCCGAAAAAATCACTTGAAATAGTGGATAGAATAATAGAGAGTCCTAAGTTATTAGTACAAATTAGCTAGAATAAAATAGTTCACAGTGAGGCATAGAATTCTCAAAAAATACATACAAACAAATTAATTCGCGAATTGAGAAGAGATTGCACAAATAAACGAATATAATTTTGTGACAGTCATGATTAATAATAATTGTAGTATATTAAACTATTCTATCTAGCGACAAAATATTATTTTCTAATGAGGCCACTTTCTGTTTAAATGAGTCGGTAAACAGGCACGGTTGTGTTGGTCAAGTGGTAATCCATGATAAGGAGGAAATTTCTACTCGGTATTCTCAAAAACCTAACGTTAGAAGATAGTAGGATCATTTTTATTGCAGACACCTGAAACGAAATTTAATACATTGCAGAATGAAGTAATACCTCTTATTTGTAACATCTACTCGAAAAGAAGTCGATTGGAAGTTGCCCTAATTTTACACTTTTAAATCAAAAATCCAAAGTCCGCATTAACACCTTACAAGTAATTGAAGCAATGAAGTAGGGAATTCACAAGGAAATTCAGAATAAAACATCTGCTCGTTTAGAAAACTGCTTACATGTACAGACATTTGGATATTGTTAAGGGCCCGGAGTTGGTAGTTTGAATATTCAAGGAATTCTTTTACTTTTTTTTTGCTCTGAATACATGGAAATATAAACTTGAGGCCTAGAAGTGTAAAATAATTTTGAGTAATTCAAATACAAAAAGGTAAAAATACTCTATTAAACTTTATAGAATCAATCAAAGGAGTCAAAGTGTTCAGCATGTATTATTGGGATAAAGAGGATTGAATAGAATGTCGGTAGTAACATTGAGAAATGTACATTAAAACTATATTTTTCGATTTTGTTTATATGAGTATTATCCTTTTTACAGCAAGGAGTTGGAATCGAGTTTGTCCGTATTTTACCAGAGACTCACCCACCCACCTTGACGAACCTCTTTTGTGAATGTGATACGAGAGATGATGTGGTGAGTTGATATTTGCTACCTATCTGCATATTTTGTTGTATAATTCATACGATTCTTGTTAACTGTAAGATAAGTGTATTGCTACCCGAATAATATGTAATACTGTAATAGAAAACTGGGATATATGTAGTGTACAATATAACCCGTTATAATTGTACTTCATATAGGCAATTTATTTTGTACTTTGTGGTTTAAAAATTTGTTGTACAATTGTACAGTTGTGATTACAACTGATTGAATTTTTAATTGATAATCTGCTGTTTCTAAATTCATATTATTTTTTAAAATGGCTTATTTTTTATTGTTATGTGTATTTTTATACCGTTCTCTTATAAAACTGTACATATAAATACAGCGAAACTGTATAAATTGACTTCCTGTATAGTAACTATTTTCTTAGTCAAAAGTACAGTAACTATATACTGTAAATACATATGAAAACTTAAGAACTGCATTATTATGATAAAAAGGTATAATTTCATAAAACATACATTCACTAAAAAATTAGATAATGAGTTTTAGTGAGAGTATATTAGTAATATATAACAACGAATAATATGCAAAATTTCATCTAAAATTTAATATGTTAGGACTTATTTTAATACATAGTTATTCGTATGTAAAAAATCTACTCTATGTATGGAACAATAGGAAAATGTGTATCTCTAAATTTCTTGATGTGTTAATTTTAATTTGGTTAATTTCACATTATATTGAATGAATTGAATAAAAATTAGAAATTATTTTGAAACTGAAAAAGCCATTTCGTTGGTTCCGCGCTTTTATTTCAAATATTTACGGTGGACCTGCTTCCTAATGTAGTGAGGAGTAATATAATGCGCTGTTAAGCTTATGATACTTTTTACAAATGTTTCGTTTCTAATTTTTTATTCGTAATGGGGTTTCAAGGCTTTTTCATAAGGTGTACAACGTAAGCAGCGAATAAATGTTTGCCTGTTATTTTCTATTTTGTTGTTTGGTAATTTTATTTATTTATCTTTAATAGAGAATATTAAAACAAAAAAAAAACAAGAGGTTTTGTTTATTGTTTTTCAATAATTTAATATTTACGTATTAGTTTGCTTGTTTTAAATTTAATACAAATAAGTGTGACTCGCGCCATATACTGTAATTTGCAATTTATAGTGCATGAAGATGTATAAATTTGTGTATCTACACAATATTAAGAATATTAATATCAGACCACACATTATCTTTTTGTTATTTTTGTAGAAAGATCGTGATAAAACATAATTTTGTTAAATACAGTTATACGCTGTTTGTATCTAGGCTTTGTTGCGGAAACATCGCGCCTAACTGCTTAAATCATTTAACTTTACAAGATTAGAAATGCTTACAAGCTTCTTATTTGATATACATATGTACTAATACAACCATTTCTATCTTCTGGTATAAAACATCGCGTATTTTAAGCTTCAGACATACAAAATCAATAATATTAATGAGTTAATTATTCCTGAGATAATAATATCAATACTTTTAAACAAAAGTGAAAACATCCTATTTTAGAAGCAAACCTTATTCTGGTTATTCACGGCTCTTAACTACTATTTATTTAATGTTTCGTATTCGTTCTCTTATTTGTTCTTGTTTTGTTGTTCATTATTACTATATTTCATGTACATTAATTTTGAATAAATGGAATTTGGTATCTTTTAATTCTTTATAAACAACCAGTAATGGTAGTGGTATGATACGTTGTTGGAAACAGCTGTGTTATTGGGCGGATCCATTACAAATTCTGCAACAGTTTGAATTTTATCTTCTGATAAAGCAAATCCCGTCTATTTATGCTGCCAGTTATTATAACTTAAGCGATTGTTTTCTAGCTAACCCTAAAACAAGTCTATATTACGTATAAAGAAAAAAGTGGACAGTCATAAAAAAGAAAATAAGTTGGTCGTCATAGCAACTAAGCAATTGTAGAAAGAATAGCTACTTAGCGGGAATAGGAAATAAATTATCAAAACAATTTTGGATATTTTTTCATATACGAAACATATTTAATATACTATTTCTTTGCCAGTTTGTGTATGCATCTACAATGTGCCCACCTAGCACGGGAGTGAAAGATAATTCCTATCCTTTCCAATTATTCCGGAATAGATACTGTATAGACTACAATTACACTGTTCAACAAATTTTAATTTTTGGTTTTGCCATGATGCGAGACGTCTAGTGTTTTTAATAGAAAAGATTTTTGTATTCATAATCTACGTTAATAATTATGTCAAATTCTTACTATTAAAATGTGACTGCTAATATAACAGGATTCCATATCTCTTGGTACCTCTTCCCAATCATTACAAACATGGGGAACATATTACAGCTAACAGCGTGCAATGCTCGAGTTACTTCCATTACTAAAGTTTTATAATTTTGTCTTTTTTTTGTTTTCCAAGAAACTGATAAAAATTCGTGTTTGAGGCCCAACAAAAATATCTTATTTTCTCCTTCCGTTATTTTTATGGACTTTTCATGAAGATCTTCGTCTCTTAGTTGTTTCATGAACCTTTGGTAGGAGATTAGCACGGTGTATTCGCGTGGCAAATAATAAGAACAACCTTATCAAAATTCCAAAAAAATGCTTCCACGATCATAATAATGGCTTAAATCTTCTTGGAGGCAATAAATTCTTTTCCTACTATTTTGTACTACACAGATGTTTCAAAAATTTTCCTTGGCTTATGTTAACTGTCACCAACCATATCTCATCAATATCAGTGATTTTTTTATTGGGATTTGATCACTCAATATTCACGGCACTCAACTAGTAGACTTATAAATACTTAATTCATGGTGTAAATCTTTTTCAACACAGCCTGCTATTAAAAGTTGTGTCTGCAGTATTGCTGCAGTATATTATTGAGCATTTTTTTTTGATCACAACTGTTATTAGTGTTTTCGCATCTGATATAACGTTTTTACAAGTCTCTGTTTCAAATTTAAACTCTGAAGATTAGTTTCTAATTACAGCAGCGGTTATTACGTTATAATTTTCTTGTGGCGATAATCCATTTTTGAGAGAAACAACTTATGTACAGTTTTATCAATTTTTGGACAAGCTCATATAACATTTGACAGTAGTAATCTAAATAATTGCAAAGTTTTCTGGTTAATGTTATTAGAGGAATTTCATAGCCTTTGGTTTTTAATTCTTTTCTGCATAACTTATTGATAACTTATTACATATAACTATGATTATTTGTTACGGCACAGGTAAATTAAATGGTAATTTTTTGTTAAATTAAATTTTAGTTTAAGGTTACTGAAAATATTGCCCTAGTTTCTAATTTTACGATTACTATGCGGAAATTGATCCAAAAACATCCTATTACAATATTATATATTTCGTATTGGAGAAAAAATGAAAACAAATCTTAAAAAAGTCGTACGGATATAATTACTGGCAATATTCCAAGAAAATTTCGTGTATCAACCTTCAAGTTTAAAATACTCAATGTAACTTGTTGGTAAATTCTTAAAACAAAAGCTATTCAGATGTGTAATTCTTTTATAATTAGAATGTACGCAATTGCTCTTTTGTCTTAAGCTCTATGAACTTCGAGGTTAACTAAGGTAAATGAGTATATGAGCAAATGCTATGTTTGCGTAAATTATCGTAAGGTCAACAGTGAAATTTGAAATCCTACATAGTAAACTTTGAAGTTAACCGCTTCATGTCCTAGACGTTTTTGATATTAGCAGTGAATTTTGTATTAACTACTAAATATTTTGTACTTTATATCCTCATAGTCATTCGCAGTTTTAGAAGGTTTTATAATGTGGCATAGTGGTTGGAATTATTGACTTGAATGAATAAAATATTTTTATTGTTGAGTAACCAGATTCCCTATTTTCCAAATTTTGTTCGTTACAGACTTATGTCGATTTCGTTAATTATATTCATTTACTTTTGCTATTTCAACTTTCTTCGGTTATTAACGATCTTTTATAAGTAAAACACTTTTCAAAACACAGAATTTCATAAAAATTATAAATAAAAAAAAAATGATTTGACGCACTTAATTGTAATTTCTCTATTTTAGCTTCGATATTTATAAGCAAGTATCCGATCACATTGTATTTTAAAAAATGTCTGAACAAGCTTTAATTTAATCTTATTAGGAGAGCATTTTTAGTGTAACGAGAATATAGAAGTATTCCATTTTATCGAAGTTTTGTTGCAATAATTTTTACGGAGAATAGAGATTAGTGAGGCGCATGATCCTTACGAACAGCCAAAAATGCTTGACATCTTGATAGCAAGTTAGAGTGTAACAAATTCTTGGAAAATCATATCCCATTGCTCCCAGATCGCAATTTGTAATTCTTGAAACAAGGGCATGTTTCAAGAATTACAAGTTGTTCACATGTTTGCTCGAAGCTTAAAAATAAATTGTGCTTCCATTGCTAGTGTATAAGGAAAAACAATGGATCACCTCAGCATCTAATCCAAATATCTCCAGAGCCATCGAGAGCCCTATTCGCTGTGAAATAGAATATAGGATATCCTCCAGTGGTCGTCGTAGGAGGCTTCTTCAGGAGAATAGTGGTTTCGCCTCTAGCGTGGTTTACATGTCGAGTTGCCGTGCCACTTTGGTTTTCCCTATTCTCCTGAAGAAGCCTCCTACGACGGAGGCGAAACGTTGAGATCCCACCTTTCTCTTTTGGTCCCTTTTTTTTCCTTTTTTCTTTTTTCTCTCGTACCTCCTCTCCCCTTCTGTCTCTATTTCCTTCTCTTATTCTTTTCACCTTTCTTCCTATTTCACGTCCCCCCACCCTTTATCATTTGTTCTTTTACTTTTTATCTTTTTTTTCTTATTTTTCTTTTTCTTTCTCCTCTTACTCTTATTTCTTTTCTTTTTATATATATCTCACCATGACACGATCCAATTCCGGAAGTAGTTCGTTTGTTATGTCTATTAGTTGACTGCAGAATAAATATGGGTTCTTCTCTGAATAATTATACCTCCCACTTATCGCGATCGCAATTAGTATGCTTATTAACCCACATTCTCCAGGCTCTTTTATGCTCTGAAGTAAAAGAAGTACAAACTAGCCGTTGTCGGATACATAAGTGTAAACGATTTCTTATTTTTTTTTACGTGAATACTAGCCTTTTAGTGGCAGCAAAGGTGAACTCACTTCGAATGTCATAATGAGTAAACGAAATTATATAATTAGCCACAGCAAGTTGCACTAGTACCTAAGTGTCAAAATTAAACAGTAATGATATGGTTAGAACCATGTAGGAATAAGAGCGTCTTGTTTTATTGGATTAAATATGCTTTTCATGAAAGTGACTCAAGGAAGAAATGTTAAAAACGAATTTTGGAATCAAAAACAGAACATTCACGAAATAACTATATTAAAAATTCTTCTTTATTCTAAAAGTGCAGCTTTTTTGTTAATAAATATCCAATAATAACACTTATTTAAAGACTGGAAGAATTTTTAACATAGATTTTCGGTTCGGAATCAACGAAAAATATTGTGTAGTTTTTGCGCCAATTTCTACACACTTGTTTATTGTAGTGAATATTTTACTGTAGTTACTTAGTGTTGAAATAACACCAGAGCGTGTACAATGTACGAAAACCGTTAAAGTATAAATTAAGTAGTTTTGTGAACGTGTTTAGAGATGGTTTTAGTTGCATCTCATTGGCATGTATAACCGATGATATACACTATCTAATAAAATTATTTACACCTCAGCCTTCTGCTTGCAGTTCGAAGAAAAAAATGTAAACAAAGTCGAGTAAAAACAGAAAATATATATTTATTCCTTTGTAATATACCGTAACAAGAACTAATAATTCATTCTCCTACGGATCAGTTTTTTTTATAAAAGCAGAATCAAGATAGTTCATATTCATGGTTAGAACGCAACATAATATCTAGTATGTCCACCTTTTGCTTCTATTACAGCCTGGCCTCGGCTGGGCGTTGACTCCGCAACCTTTTGGTATATTCAGATAAAATTTTATTCCATTCAGTATCAACAATTTGCTTCAAATTTGAAATACTAGTCGGTTTTTGCTTAGCAACTTCCTGTTTCAAATAAGCGCACAAGTGCTCAATCAGATTAAAATCCGGTGACTGACTAGGCCAATCCAGGATTCGTATATGATTTTCTTGAAGCCATTTGTTGACCGACTTGGCCGTATGCTTTGGGTCTCAATAGTGCTGAAATGTATACAAGTCGGTGAGTCCCATCATATCAGCAAGGTTGGTTTGTAATATATTGGCATACATTTCTTTATTCATTATGCCGTTAATGAAATTTAACTTTCCAACTCCGTTCCACGGCAACAGTTTCCCTATACTTTAATAAACAAGAAACTTATTAAGTAGAATATTAAACGGATAAATATTTCATTTTTAATTAGGTACGAATCTTACCTTCACCGTATCTTATTGTAGGGCCCAAATATTCCGCTTTCTACCGTTCATCCGGCTTTCTTCAAGATCTTGTAATAGAGCCGAATAACATAATTTGATATCATTAGACCACATTATTTGCTTCCACTGTTCTAGTGTCCATGTCACTTTATAACTAGAGTTGTTGTATGGGCTGTTTCCATCGTTTGTTGAACTTGTATAGGACTGTATAAGTTCAACAAACGATGGAAATAGCCCAAACAACAGCTCTAGTTATTATGAGAATCCATCGTCAACAATATCACGCCAAGATGTCACTTTATCTCGCACCCACTCATATCTTCTGTTTTGGTTGGTTTTTGATACAAAAAGCTTCCTGAGCGCAATATTTCCTCTAAATCCAGTGGATTTACACGTCGCCGTAGGATCTGGCTCGAAATTTCAACTCCAAAGGTAGTATTTATTTCAGCTGCTATTTTTAGAGCAGATATTCGATCTTTTTGCACTTCTCTAACTATCATCGGGTCTATTCTTGCTGAAGGTATCTCCTTTCGACCTTTTCCACTAATATTTACAATCATTTGTATTTTCTTTATTTTTGCACAATACTTGACACAGTGTGTTGGTTCACACAAAGGTTTCGACGAATTTTTTTGTACCCAAACCCTTGCACGTGTAATTCCACAATTTCCTTCCTTATTTCAATGCCCAACTCTTTGGTTTTTGCCATTCTGATGCGGTGAGTACTTCACTATGAATGAGTTCTTCCTATAATAATAAAGCGTACTTACATACTGTTACAAGACGGCTCTCTATACGGGTGTGAATATTTATATTGCGTTGACAGCATGACCTTTGTCTGTTTGCATTTAGTAACACATCTGCTATAGTAAAATGAATAATTGCTATTTTGTTAAGGTTTATTGCAATGAAATCAATATACACTTCGTTTTATTTTTACATGACTTTGTTCAATGTTTATCCTGATATTACAAGCAGAAACTGTGAATAATTTTGTTAGATAGTGTACATGAGGGTACATTGACAGCGCTCGATTTCAGCAAGGCATTTGATACTGTCAATCACTTACTATTACTTCGCATCTTGAAATCGAACAACCTGGGTGCTAACGCATTCACTCTTCTCGAGAGCTATCTTTCTCGACGTAGCTAACGGGTGGAATTATTTGATATATTGTCTGATTCGTTACTTAGACGCAGAAATTCCACCGGGGTCTATAATTGGTTCTCCATTATATAACATATATACAACTTCTTTGTTCAATCATATTGAATACTTCAAAATAATGATGAGCGTCGATAACATCCAGTTACATCTTTCTTTCTTTCCGGGTGATTTTCTGGACTCCATCGATCATTTAAATGATAACCCTAATCCCTTATATAGCATGTCGTATAAGCATTCTCTTAAAATCAAAACCCTCAAATCATATGTTTTATCTTTTGGAAAGAATATGTGCGAAGTATTACGTGATCGAATACAAATTTCATTTAACAACTGATATTCTCATTTCCATTGACTCCAAAAATTTGGGCTTAATTAATAATAACTCATTTAGGTACCGAAATCATATAAACAGTTATATTAAAAACTCTTACAGCCAACTGAAACATTCATAGGGAGGACTTATCATCTCTTAACCTTCAAATACAATTATGTGAGGCATTTGTTTTATCTTGATTTAATTATAAAATTCTTGTTTGAGGTTAGTGTATGGTATTAAAAAGTATGATAGGATTTCTCATAATCTGATTGATGCTCGGTGGCTAAAATCTGTCATCGTAGGGAGTTGCAATCTCCAGTACTCCATCACAAAATTTTTACGTTTTAAATTTTTTCGGGCGCCGGAATACTTATTTAATAAAGTGGTTTTAGATTTCAAATTCATGGTCAGGATACTCGTGGGATGACTGCTCTTCATCCGCCTCGGCATCATTTAACCTTATTTGAGAGAAGATTTAGCTGTCATATTTACAAATTATTGTACAATGAGCTACCTGCTCGTATCGTATATTTAATTTAAACGCTACACAATTCAGGCGGTATACTTTTCAACAACCCTTTTTCGCCAATCTAATTCAAATTGGGTTAATTGTATTAAATTAACTTTTCATTTCACGACAGTTGTTCCTTGTTTACACATTCGGTATGGTTAATTGTTTATGTTTATGTTTAACTTATTTTATTTAGGTTTAAGTTATTTTGTTTTAGGCTTAAGTCATTTAATTTCCCCAGATTGAGCATTCAATGTCTGATTTATTTACTTTTACCCTATTTGTTTTCTCAAGGTTTAGATAGGCTTGCACTCATACAGTGATCTATACCTTTCAAGCGTAATATGTGACGCAACCATATGTAGGTTTTTAAAGCATTATCGCGTTTAAGCCTTACCAATGTTCAATACCGGACAATGATTCTAAAAGTTTTGTATAGTTACATACCGGAAATTGTGCAAATAATATCATCATATGTAGAGAAGATATGATATTAACATGACACTACTTTTTTCAGACATTAACTTGTGATTGCGAAGCAACTCCAGCTTTCCAGTTGAAATGCGTTAGGAAAAAGGCTGATAAAATAGAGACTTCTCATTATCGTGTGAATGTGAATCGACTTCGAGCTAGACTAAACATTTTTTGTGTTACGGACAAATTGCAAGCAAACTTAAAATGTGATGGTTGGCCAGAGATTAAGATAGCGTTGGCTCCCGTTGGAAACATAAAAAATAATTTGGACGAAAATCAGTTACAAGAGGTTGTGAGGTGAGTATCTTATATTTTACGTTGATCCCTAGAAATTTTCTAATTAATAAGAATTTTGTACGGATTCCAGTGAAGTTGTAACAGCTGCTTTAAGAAGCACCGAATTTAACATAAATTTAGCACAATATCCCACGTGCCCTAGGCTTATAAGACATTTGGACGTCATGGGAAGACCACTCCCTGTGCACTATGATAGCATGGTAAGGGCGATATAGTATGTATAATACGATGTCAAAAAACGGAGAAATTTTGAGCTTTGACTACAGCTAATTTTAATAAAAGATTTCGGAAATTATCGGCTTGCTGTTGCGCTAACTTCATTATTTGAACTACAAACTCGACTAAACTTGGTGGATTTGACAAAATAGCGGATAGGTGGAAATGATAAAACGTATAAAATAATTTAATTTTGAAATATTTGCAAAGATAATATGATTTTTAAACGGAACACCATCTATCTTAAAGTTTTTGTAGAAAATAATTTAATTATGAATTAATGCTTTTAATGCATGATCAATGTGATATTAAAAAAAAAAGACCGTGCAATAAGCATTTATATTTTAGAATATTAACTAGAAACAAGTGAGCAGGTGTTGGAATATGGAGCAAATAGATTTATAAGACACTGAATTCAATTACGTATTGCGTATCCAAAAGCACTCGTTTGCCATTGTTCAATAATTTCAAGCTCTATGGATAACACTTGGTTAATAGATTACAAAAAATATTTGTGTTCAGCAGTATCGGCACGCAATTATTTTAAAATTGCGAATAGACATAACTTCGGCTGTAATCTCTGATGTTTTCTTGTAATTTTTGCACATTATTAATTTTATTTCTGTGATAAGATACACACATAATTTGGATAATATGATCTACAGATGAAATATTGGACACAAAAATGTAAATTCTAGAACAGTAAATCTTGCGAAATAATGTAATAATAATTTAAGAAAAGAATTTGGCGACACTAAATGTACCAAACATTGTAAATTGAAACGTAGTATTTTGGCATATCAAAAATCCAAAGAATACCTTTATTTTGTTGTGGTCAGTGTTTCACTACGGTGATGTAAATCTACATCAGTATTTCCTCTACAGTAAACGGTGATTACACACAAAGCAAACAATGACCGGGAAAACAATAAAGAAATTCTATTAAATAACTAAAACAGTAAAGGCAGAAAAAGAAATATAATACGATTACGAGTACACAGCGGTCGCCGTCTGCTTTAAGCAACAAGTCAGGTATAAACGACAGTGTTTGTGTTATATGATGATGTGACGCTTCAGGTGTGTTTACACCATATTCGTGTAGTTCTTAAAACATGAATTTTATATGAAAAAATATTGTAAAATATCTGAAGATATTTTCTCAATTGGGTTTTGTTTGTCGAATAGCGTCTGCTCAAAATTCTGAATATCATTTCAGAGGCATCGTGTATAAACTAACTGAAAGGTAATTTTTATTTCATATTGAAACACTTGTTCATATATTATATCTTTATGTAACACGCAGAAGTACTGACTGATCAGAAATTTATATTATTGCTTGATACTGGAATTTATAACCGGCCCTTTTCCTACAACCTTTTCTTTATCTGTTAAGCAATGTAGACCACACTGCTGATTTTAATTTTCAATCGATTTAAATTACGCTTTGCTAGTCTGTTATATTTTGCTTTAGTGAGTTAAGTTTAAATATTTTAGTAAATGTTGATTTCTTCATAAATAAATTAAAAATTGATGTTTTCTGAATCTTTTTCGAGTTATTAAAAAAAGAAATCGTATTTTTATTCTAGAAATGGCTTGCGCAATATTGTTTTAATTTCGTATTCTTCAAATGTTCTGAGCAATGTATTTTCTAATGCGATTCAATTATTTGTAGCTGAATGCATATGCATCAACACCTAACCACGTAGCTCCTAACAGGATACCTGGAAATAAGCGTTTATTAGTAAAAGTAACTCGCGCTGCTAACTTGGGAGTCAATCAAGGCTGCCAGGAACCGTATTGCGTGGTCGAGATGGATGAACCGCCCCAAAAGTATCAAACTTCATTTCAAAAAAACACCAACTCGCCTTACTGGGATGAACATTTCCTATTGTAAGATATACTTAACAGAAGGCATAACATCTATTTGACTAAACAACATTCTAGCGATGTATCACAAAATACGCAAGAGTTATTGTTTGAGGTTTATGATCATGCAATGAAACCAAGCCATAAGTTCTTAGGTTTGGGGATCGTGGGAGTTGAAGAACTCTTAGTAAACCCATCTCAAAGGCAAACTATAACATTACAAAGTAGGCCATACGAAAGTGACCAAATATCTGGAACATTAACTGTGGAGGTAATTAATGTTCAGGGACAATTGTTGATCATTGTTACCATTAATTCGTTTTTAGTTTATGTTTATAGAAGGTGCTGATATTCCAGTTGTTGGTAATCAACCTTACAAAATAAAAGAAACATTAAGTGTTTCTCCTAGTAGAGGAAAATTGTCTCCCAGTCCAACTCATAATGGTTAGCAAAACTTTTTTACATATACATATTTAGTAAAATCATTCACTTATTTTTGTGTTAGATTATATTTGATCTGTTTACGTGCTTCTTTCAGAAAATATTACAAACGGAGGTCATTTTGTAGATGATCGGAATAATACTTATAGAGGCTCTCCTTATGCCGAAAAGAAAAACACTTTGGTGATCCAAAGCGTCAATAGGGTAAGTAAAATTTTACACTCAAAATCAATAATTAAATTAATTAGAAACATTGCTTTGATTTCCTTATGATTTATTACACTTAATATTTTTCAATTTCCTTCGTATTTTATATAATCATTGTTTACAAAATTATAGAGGTATGATTTTTTTCCTACTATCTAAGAGATAACCAGTTTAAAAACTAAGAAACACGCGGAAGAGTTGTTCGGGGTTCTGGTGCTTTATAGTTATTCTTTGGAAAATAATACAGTTATGTTTTTTTATCTACTACCTTAAATAAGATTAGTTTCAAAATAAACAAATCTTCCGAACAGTTCTTTAAGATTTAATAAAGCAAATGAAAGCCCAAAAGAAAGGAGCAGTGACAAATAGCACTAATAAGAGCATGTTTTGAGTTATAGAATACTAATTCGCAAGATACAAGTTGATGAATAATTCGTAACCTCCAGCGGTAGATGTTCTTTTAAGCAATATATTTTATCAAATCCTGAAAGATATAGACTCAAATTTTGGACTATTTGTGATAGTATAACGAGCTATGCATGGTGGCAAAATAGGGTAATGAAAGAGAAAGCAATTAAGGGAGGTTGTGAAATGTTTAAATTCAAGAAACTGAAAATTCTGGAAGAAATACTACGTGTGGTAACTTTTTTACTGCTACAATCTAGGAAGGTACTTTCTCTTAAACAATCTAACAATAGTTTGTATGATTCACAAAAATAAGCCTGCATTACCAGTTTCCTTCGCGGGGGCTATACATTGTGGAGTGTATTCCATAAGGTTTGGTTTAAGGGACAACACAATGATTATTTCTCGTTGCCCAAAGAAACGTAAGCTAACGTTACTTAGTATTTTGTACAATGAGAAAAAGATTGATGACGGTCAAAAAAAAAACCGAGACAATTATTGACTATCATAAAACGAAAGAAACTGTGGATAACATGGACAAAATGACATGATCATGTACTATGGAAAGGTTGAAGGTCTTTGTAGCTTTTAAAACATGTTAGATATCAGGGCCATCAATGCATACGTATTATGGAAGTTGTCGAAACCCACTGCATGTTCGACAATGAAAAAGAGAAGAAATTTTCACTCTAGGAAAGGAACTAGCAGAATACAAGGATCCAAAGAAAGAAATATATGCAGATAAACTGTTAAAATGTTCCGCCATATAATGAAGTATATCATCAGTATGATAATGCCTAATAAGATGTACCATACGTGCATACACAGCAGGGAAACAGAAAACGAAATCAGTTTCGTATCGGTCGTGTGTGCGGGCGAGTGCGGATCTGGCGCGCCGAAGATTTGGCCGACACTAATGATCACCCATTTCAGTGAAAACACATGAAGAAACTATATGGATCCGATAGTTCATTAAAGGTTAATGACTATGGTGCAAAGTGTTGACAACGGAACTCTTATAATAATATTATTAGACGCTATAAATGCAATTCATAAAGTTTGGCAAAAGGTAACTCAATAACCAAACGTTTCCAACATCTAGAATTCCTTTCTGCTGACACTTAGAATTGGTTTGAGTATTATTAACATGATGTATTGCCACTTAGCGTTGCCAGTAATATAAATAATTATATCGCTGTAGATGACAGTCTTGCAACACCAGGATTTCTAATCAACAAAGCTATACGAGACGCTGTGCAAGAAATCGAAGAGATCGATTACACCAGGTTGTGAGCAGTTTCATTAAAGATCCCGAAAATTTGGAAAACGTTTTAAAAGGCGCTCAAAATTCATTACAACTGAAGCAGAATGCCGAGTCATATTACGGAAAGAATCAAATTCGCCTTTAATGGCAAGACATATCGCGAATAATGTGAGAACCGTACAGAAGCTACTGAAGAGCTACCCATTGTTAAAACGGCTAAAACTGCAACAACGGCTTGCTTTAAAGAAAAAGTCATCGCACTGCACGTCAGTGCAGTTCAGTTTGCTCGAGCAAAAATGGAGTGGACAAGAGAGTGGTCAACTGTTGTTTCTAGTGATAATTTGGATGGCTCAAATGGATTTTTTATTATTACCATGATTTATGTAATGAAGAAGTGATTCTCTCATGACGACGTGCCGTTACCGATTCAGTCATGGTATAGGCAACTATTTCCTCTAGTAGGACTCAGAAAAGTACATCCAAATTTTAGAACAACTGAAATGCAAATTTTCCAACCTCATGGCAAGACAAACGTTTATTTTTTAACAAGATAATGCCAGTATTCACACCGCGCGCTTTGTTCGACGCTGGATTCAAGAACAAGACAAGGCGGTTCTCAATTGGCCGTCGCTCTCCCCTGACCTGACACATTATAGAAAATGTTTGTCGCGACAGCTTTGTTCAAACGCAAAACAATTAAGTTGTACTGAAGAACTTGCGCAGGCGCTTAAACGAAACTGGTCTGAACTTTTCAATTCCATCCCGACTATTTGAGCTTGTAGGAAACGATGGTAGAGTACTCATTAATGATTAATAAAATATTTTGTAATGGCAAACGACTTTTATTTTGCCGATTGGTTGTATACAAGGGGCGCCTTATAATACTCAACTTATGTTATCAGTAACGTACATTTCCAATGAATTTTACAAAAATTACCATATTGCACATTACAAATTATTTGCAAATAATTCCAACGCCAGGTTTGCAGAAAAGGTGATGTTGCTTTCCCGTTAATTCTAAACAATTACATTCAATTACTTCAATTTCATATCGCAATCTTTATCATTTTTATATATTTTAATTATCGAAGAAAGATCATGATATGATTTGGCAATTTTAAAAAGCTCATAAAACGAAATAAATGATACTCATCCGTAAGCGCTAGTAGGATTGCTTATTACACATTGTTAACTGACGTTAGCCCTCAAGGATCTTTGAACATATAACTTTCTAGAACGTAGAGAGGTCAAATGTCATCAGCGATGAGAATTCAATCCCTATTTCAGGTGGTTGATATTTAGTTATAATACATCTCGTATCACAGCGATTAACATGGAAAACATTTCTGATATAGGTTAGAACACAAGGTGGATAATATTCGTGGATCAAACTTATAAAATTATTGTTTTCATCTAATAGTTAATAATTAATAACTAATACTTACTTTTTTTACAGCAACCATCACAACGAGTCGTGAAGGTAAGCATTTTTCTAATGAATGTATTTTTATTTTGATATTAAATGTTTTGTTTATGCTAAAATATACTGACATTTCTTGATTTACATTAAATACATGTGTGTGTGTCGTGTGTGATTGTTTCAATACTAACTCAGGTTGAATTAAATGACGGTTCATGGAAAGAAGTAGAAAGAGTTGAGAGGCCATTGGACATGGAGACGTTAGAGCAAGAATTACATGAAAAATGTCTGGCTATTACCCAAGAATCCAATAATGTAGTTCCAAACGGTAATACTGATATCGTAAAGGAAAAGGTAAGTATTGCTTTTAATAATTTTGTTTCCTCAGCTCAATTGCAATTGTTCTTTTCTATATTTTACATGTAGGTTTTATGTAATCGTCCTTAGTTTTTAATATTCATGTTTTTTTTAGCCCGGCGAAATGTTGTTATCTGATCATATGCTGCAAACTCAATTACCGAATGATACAATAGACTACCGAGGGCGACCAAGGAAGCGGAAGGACTTCTTTGGGACAATAAAACGAAGATTAGGACGTTCAAAAACGAGATCCAAAAGCGCAGGACCCGATGAGGCTAATGATATAACTCGTGATGACTCTCTAAATAGATCAATATCCGCAGACAGGGGGCGCGTGGATGGTATGTTATTAAACTACAGCTTTGAATAGAAATTTATAGAATTAGTATAGGGCTATCTATATGTTTTTATAAATAAAATATGATTAATATCTCATGACATCAGAAGACAATGTAGGTAATTACATAAGAAGGACCAACGGTGACTGGTAGTAAACAAACTGTGTGCTTGTATAGTTATTATATTTGAATAATATAATGTAAATATGAAATATTTTAATAGTGTCAAAATTCAATTGAGTTTTAATAAGGTGGGAACTATGCTTTTCAATAAATTAGAAATATCTGAGGTTTTATGCCTCTCCAGCCAACCTCCAACTATATCATAAAGTACATTGTTTTCTAGATAAATTTATGAATTATATATTGCTCTATGAAAAATAACCAGCTCTTCAACAACTAGTTTTGAAATACACATTATTGTCCCCACATTAAAAATTCAAAAGATTATAGAACTTGAATCGTACTAATTTTTCTCGATCGTATTCGCATTCAAACAGAAATATTTTTCCATCTATAAAACTTTTTCGAAACAAACCAACTATCTAACCACATTAGCCGCATCTAAACATTCTTAGGGCTATTGAACAATTTCCTATAGCAGTGAGCGAAGTAGAGTAAGCGATACTTTAACTAAAAAAATGTGTTCTCGCAATAGGTGGTCCACTTATTTTCGAAGTCACAAAACTTTAATCAAATGAAACTCAATTTTTTTCAAATAACGTTTCTGCAAATACAGTCCCTCTTCACTGACGTCAAATTCTTTATACAAAACGTGTTAACGTAATTGTTGATACCTTTCATTATTAATCTGATGCCATATTGATGTTTTTTTGTGTACTTTTGAGATATTACTTGTAGCGATGTTATTTTGATATGATTTTGACATTATCTTTGTCGTGTCATTGAGTTTGAAGTATTTTAAATCAATTATTATTATACTAGGATGTCCACGAAATACAATAAGAAAATATGAAAAATTGAAAGATCTAGTTTCATTAGACAAATCCAAAATACTTTGCGAAAATTCCTTTGCAGACGTGAGTAAAAAATGATAAAGATATTTAAAATAAAAGATTATTATTCTCAACCGTAATATTCGTATGTAAACATGTTACGCAGCTCATAACATGCGGTTTGAAAGGTAGTCAGTGTTATCATGTAGTTTTCATAACATCGATAGCTGTGTTATTGCAGTGTGTGCAGTCCGCTTGTATTTATGCGAGTTTGGTTGGATGGATGTATTATGTATACACATTTTGCATCCATTGTCTGCACATATTAAAATTTCCTAGGGTCTTTTTAATTCTCACGTTCGCATCATAATTGCATTTTTTTGGAGTTATGTTCTATATAATTGCACCTTTTTATTTTCCGTACTTTTTTATTTTATTTCAAATATTATATTTATAATATTTCTATATCTTGCCTTGCTAATCAATTGGTTTATTGATTTCTCGACTCTAGCAGAATTTTCTAATGACAACACTTATATAGCACTAGCGCAAATTTTATATTCAATGGAGTGGTTGTGTACACTATTATTCCCTTAAAAAAATACATAGAAAAACTTGTACGGGTGCTCGTTTTTATATATGACCACCTAGTGACCATGTGATGTTCACTTTTTCGGTTAAGGCCTTTATTTAGCATCTTAAATAACTGTTTATGACCATCTTTCAAATGATATGCAATGTATATTGTGAAATGCTTTCACAATATATATATTCCAGATGGAGATTAAATGATGAAGTTAAAATATTTTTTTTTCAGTCTAATTATACCAACTTCAATTAAAAGCTAATTGCCAATTGAATACTCATTTTTCTTGTGCTATGAACTTAAACTTGGAAGCATAAAAGCACAAGTTTAAACTCACAAGGTCTATCTGGCATATCTTTCAATTGAATGTGATGCAATTGGAAAGGCATAAAACAGAATGAATCTTGAACTAACACGCATATGCTATTTGTTTATTTATGTGCATTAATTATTTGTATCATAAGGGGCGCAAGTAAGCTTTTGCGGTCGAGGATATTGTTTACAGGCTGAAGCGATGTTAAAGCCTGTAAAAGTTATCCGAGACTGTAAAACTATACTTATGCCCCATGTGAGATACAAAATTTTTCCTACTACCGGCTTAGAATTATACAAAAAGATGATTTTATAGTAAACCTTGACGTTTAGTTATATATTTTGTATCTGTCAACTTTAAATCAGTACATGCATAACTACATCAACTATACGTCATTTGTATATAATATCTATGTCATTTGTATTGTTGCTATGGAAACAAAATAATGAATTCATATCACTAGCGCATATTATTTATGCATCTATTATGTAAAATAATTTATATTCTGTGGTAACGTACATCCTTAGGGAGAACATAAATATTTCATCCCGTTGCCAATGGTAAGCAAAACATTAACGGTAAGTTCAACTTACGTCGCTTCAGTCAGTACAATAATGACATTCACAGTATGTCGGAAAAGTAACGGAACTTTTCAAATAAAAAAGAAACATCTAGTTATTTTGCTAAAATTATTTATTCTTATTCAAAATATCCAACATTGTCGTAAAACTTTCCTTTTATAGCCAGTTTCAGTTTCGGAAAGAGGAAATAGTAACATGGTGATAAATCTGGCGAATACGGAGGGTGTTGTAACACATAAATTTGTTTTTTCGCCAAAAACCCGCGAATAGAGATAGTCCTTTTCGACGCTCGATATGCGGGTCTCACTTTGCAAAACGCTCCATAACCCCCACGAAATATTCGCCAGTGACATTCTGACCCTGTGGAACGAATTCCCGAAGCAAATACCTTTAGTGTTGTAAAAACAAAACATTGTTTTCTCTATTGGCTTTTTCCAATAGTGGAGAGCCTGGAGCCTTTCACGTAGCACGTTGGCGTTTTGCTTGATGATCGTACTTGGAGCCCCAAGTCCCGTCACCAGTTACAATCGATTTTACATATCTACGATCTAGCTGTTTTGATAAGATCCTTGCAACGTTCAACGCGAGCAATTTTTTGGGGGACATACAGCTTTCGGATGATATATTGTTTCAACGGATTGCGTTAGTAAATTCAAAAAGGTTCCGTTACTTTTCCGACATACTGTGTACTTACGTAGCCGGTAGTGGGTAAAAATATTTTCGCTATTGTAGAATATTTTTTATGATGCAGTTTTTTCTGCTATGGATTTATATTTATGAATATCCTTACTAGTGAGAGTAAGTATATGCTGAAGAATTAGTTGGTAATTGTTAAAATTCATGTAGTATACTTTTTATTTTGAAAAATTTACCTACCCACAGCTTGAATTCTAATTTGTTTGTTTTACATTTACTGTTTTTAATAGCAGTGATTTTACTTGTAGTCATGAATGGACTAATATTTATGTCAATCTTTAAGTAGATATTACTGACTATTTTCAGTTAAACAGTAATGTCCTCAGACATTCTTTACATCTACAATACAATCATGGTTTTTTATTTTTTAAACGAATTTAAAATTGGTATGCAAAATATACTATTTATATGTATGTCTCATTTAATAGGATACAAGCTGCATGTTCCTGGTGGTAGATTGGAGGAAACATCTCGTCGTTCAAGTATGTCTGAAGCTTCTGGCCTAAGTAGCGCATCGACACGAACTTACGTTAACGAAGCTAGTACGCTTGTATTAGAAACTCTCGAAAATGGTGTTAAAAAGCATTACCTCGTTCCATTATCGCTGGCGCAAAAGTCGAAATGGAAGAAAAAAGGTACCAAGCTTCACATATTCAGTGACCACACGTTCATCGCAAAACATTTATCAGGGTAAATAACGACAAAGTTTTATGCACTCCGAATTAGATCTTGCTTATTTTAGTGGCACCGTTTGCCAAGTGTGTAGTAAGTCAATAGCGAGGAGAATTGGCAAACAAGGTTATGAATGCAGAGATTGCCTGTTGAAGTGCCATAAGCACTGCCACGTTAAAGTAAACGATAATTGCCCGACATCGACAATCCACAACATTGAATTGTAAGTATTACATTCGGCAAATTTAATATATCAACTTATTCGTATTTCATTTTTATGGGTCTCTACTACCAATTCTGAGCGAGTAAGCGGGTAAGCAGTCATTGCTTATGCGGTTATGCAACCTTTGTGTGGCTTTTTAAAATTATAAATAAGATAATAAACACGCATTTTATTTAAGAATGATATAGTAGTGCATAATACTATAATTAATACGTTTGCTACTATACTCGTTTGATTTGCAATAGGTGATTGTGTAATATTTTATTTTGCTTTTATTAGTGTGCTATACGATTCTTAATAATAGCATGAGTAATTCAAAATAAAATTAATACTTATCACAACAGTTATCGGAAGTTAAGTAATTCTTCAACCTTTGCCGGGTACTATTAATTGATGTCAATATTTCAGTGTTAAATATAAATTATATATCAAATTAAATTACATTGATTATAATGGCAATTGAAAAGAACACTTCTTTTGTGATAGACAAATGGATAAATAACACATTCTCGTAATGGGAGATTCTAATAATGGATTAACTATTTGATTTAAAATATCAAAAAATTGATACAAATTGGATTATTTCTTTGAGAAAGCAATAATAGGCCTGTTATTAAATAATGCCTACTGCGATTGGCCTCAGAACTATAGTAAGATATTCAGATCCTAGCTATTTAAAATGTTTGCGTTTTTAACAGTAAAATATTACGTAGACTTTTTTAAAGTAACGCATACATACTTTTAAATCATTTTACTTTCCACACTTACGGAAATTTACTCCTGTTAACCTACGTGATATGCGGGTATGCTCTATATCAAAGTTATTAAATTACTTAGCGTCAAAATAACTAATGCAAAGTGAAAAAATATGTAACAGCAACGTCATTCTGTCGTCCTGTAAAATGATGGAAATGGCAGCATACTAACTAATGTCGCCTTAAGATATTGTTGGAAATATGTGTTGTTAGTTTAACTTGTGAACGTTATTGCATTTATTTTTGATTGTACAATATTTTGCAGAAAACACATTTTCGAAACACTTTAAATGTACTCAAATTAGTATGTTTCGCTTATATACGTAGGTAGATGCAGCTGTTTAAATGTTATAAAAATCAGTGAATACTTTTTGCAAATGCGTGTATTTTTGTAAAATAAGTTTGCTTCAATATTTGTGTCAATATGATCTTATATGAATAACTCACACATTTATATTGTTGTATATACAGTGAAACTTTCCCTAGGCGGACACCGTTCATCCGACAATATTGCCCAGTTACGAGAAATTTATCAGAAAACAGAAAAAATTAAGTAAAAATGCAAAGCTAAATAAACATTCATTTGAACACAATGTAAGATATGTACCTTTATAATATTAGGTTACGTTACACAGAAGAATAACATTAATTTTATATTTCTACCAAACGTCGGATAAGAGTATAATCGTAACCATTATCTTAGAAACCGACGTTGCTTGCTGTCGTCATACTAACTTTGTGAGAGAACGTTTTAATAGTGTTAAAATAAACAGGATTTGAAAATAATGTTTGAAATGATATTTAACAACAACGTTATCACACATTGATACATCGACGACATGTAAACGCTGCAAAGTAACATTGAACGAAATTATGTCTTTAAGTATTGATTTACAAGGTTTACGTTAATTCTATCATGGTGCGAGACGTTACTTTTCAGGTATATACTTTTTACAACGTATACACACATTTGTTTAACGTTTGTAGGTGGCGTCAAAATTACAGTTAAAAGTGACATTGTACGTGCATTTATTCTTATACCATTGTACAACGTAGCACAAGAAGTTATTGTTAACTTCGTTGTTCAGCGTTACTTCTAAACGTTGCCTAAAGTTTGATTATCGTTATCAAAAAAAAAAACGTATTTTTTGTAACTGTGTTTTTGGAGTTGTTTAAACATATCGAGAGTCCAAAGTTTGCTATTCATTACTATTAGTACCGTTGTAACTTCGACGTTCAAACATTTGTGAGATTTTGCAATATAATAATACATTTCAATTTACTTATAAACATATTCAACAATTTTCTTCTTCGGAATAGAGTAATAAAAAGTTGAAATGTCTTAGTGAATGTACAGTAGAAGCTCGATTATCCGTAGCTAACTTAACCGGAAGTCATGTAATCCATAACGAACACAATTTTAAATAGGAGTTTTATCCGGAACTTATACGCGATGGGCACTTCTTTCTTCTTCTTTGCATAAATTAATCAGTCACTGCTCGCCAAAACGATCAGAAAGACATTTTAGACGAAGTAAATGTTGCTTGCTTTACTCCAGAAACTATCCGATTGTGATAGGATAGTTGGTTCGGGACGAAAAGGAGGAACTGACGGACTCGGATATATTAAATCTAGTCGCAGTGGACACTATGGAACAAGATGACAACAATGATGAATGATTGCTGAATTCCACAAAATATCACATTTTCAGTTATCCGAAAGAGGCTCGGTTCACATTATTCTGGATAATCGAGCTTTTGATGTATTTACAAAATAACTTTTTTAGTGAAACGCCCATTAAGTTTGTATATTTTGAGAGACTTTTTTTGATAAATATTTTAATACACTATCAACCCAATGTGAAAAGTGAACTTATTAAGGGCGCTTACATTATAATAATAATAATAATTCATGCCTTCGCATCCCCCAACAGCTTTTCGTCAATTACAGGGAGCATCGGCTGGCCATGTTCACGTAGGGGTTTCAAATAACAAAACACTAATGATACTTTTATGTTTAAATAGGGAAAAGTACAAATATGTCATTAGCAATAAATGGGGGTTCTATTGTGGCTACTACGACAACCGTAGGGTATTTCGTAAATCGAATGTTATTCCTTTTTTAGCAACCGTTTAAACGGAATTAACTTTAACGCGCCCCACATACCTGCAGCTCTCCCGGGGTTATCCAACTGGCTCATACTCCATGGGCATGTGTGCTTCCCGTATTAACCTTAATTCCCGCCACCCCGTGTAGTACCGGGGAAGGAAGAGTCCCAAGGAATTACAGATCTTTATAGAATTAATGAGACACGGGCCGAAGTGAATAAAAAAAGTATAAAATAATGTCTTTAATTAAATTAAAAAAAAATAATGAGGCGTCTAATCAAGAATTACATATTAAGAATTAGAAGTATTCCAAAAATGTTTAAGAATAGAATATTTCATTAAATAATTAAAGTTTTTAAGAAAAAAAAAATCAAATTTTTCCCCAACCCGTATGCATACCTGTTAGTTTCGTAAAAGTATTAAAATATCAAGAAAAAAGAAATAGCTATATAGTTGAACTGTAAGACTGTGGTGTTACATTTATTATAAAACATAATAATTGTAGGTGATTGTTTAAAGTTTAAAAATACTAGCCGTTACGCAGCGCCTATACAAAATTCGTGTGATCAACAAAAATTGTTTAAACTACCAGATTTTATAATTTGAGACAAAAAAAATGCCAATTAATTTGAAACAATAAAGATGGTTACTTGAGAGTTCTTCCAGACCGGTCCTACTTTTCGTTGCGGATTAATCTCCTGTAGTCCTGTGAGCCAAGCTAGATCTGGTAATAGATTCTCGTCGAAATGTCCACAGTTTAGAAATTGAATGAAAACTTCGCAGAAAAATGCTGTATCGTCAGCAGAAAAATTATATCATCAATAACAACGAACAGGTACAGAGAAATAGTAAGGTGATAGCATACCAAGTAACAATTAAAATGAACTTGAATGAATAATGATTGTAAAGTATAAAAAAACACTGTATTTGCTTTGTTTCAAAGTATCGATGAGATGTTAACAACTAAATGCGCCTTTTCCAATAATACTAATTAAAATTGGGTATCACATCAGTAGTAACAAAAAAAAATTATAGACGACCAATTCTAGACAACAGCTGATGGATCAATGTCCAAAATTTAAAGGGTGTTAAGCTAGTTTAAACTCGAATTCTTCACCACTCCACTGCTTCTTTATCATATCAAAGCCAACGTGCCAGAAAGCGTGCGACACGTACAGTCGATCCAAAAAGTTTTTACAAAGCAAAAAGTAATAAGTAATTCGTATGGTTCGGAATCGAATATACAGCGTTGTCGAAAAGAATAATACTAAATTGAATTGTGGACGTAACACCATGATATTGATTTTAATACGTATAATATGAATTTAAATAGCACCAGCAAATAGTTTTTGCAATGTTTGTGAGTTATTACTGCACAATGTGTTTGTAAACCTTTTTAAAAGATGTAATATTACTAATTGAACTACTATTGAACGTAGTTCTATATCGAACATTATTAATATTATACAATACCATAACATCGTACAATATTTAAGAATTTCAGAATATATTGAATTCTGGTAATTCTTAACAAGTGCCTCTTATTACAAAGAAATTGTCATTTTTAAACCTTCCGATTACAAAATCTATGGTTTTGCCTCTTTTGTCCTAAAGTGTCAAAATGCGTGCATTAAAATTTTTGAAGGTTATTGATTCCTATCGCATCTCTATCGTCGATCTAATTGCCATGCATGAGGAGATTATTCATACTGTTCTTGGCAATGTAACGTGTGTGAGATATACCTGAACGCTCTCTATCTGAAACCGCTGGGCTCTAGTTATTACCTTAGGGCCTAGGTTGTTACGTTAAATTTGATTAACTTAACTAATATTCTATGGTTTTTACAATTATGTTAACCTAATCCTGTTTTATTATTCCAGGTCCTACATTCGAAATCCATATACAGACAAGAATATAAGAATGCTGTGAAACTATGTTACCAAGCTAAACAATTATCTTTTAAACGGGTAGTATAGTTTTATATCGCGCGGAACATTTTTGTAAGTTTCATTTCTTTAACACTTGATGCCGGAAAAATAAATCAAACTTACTAAAACAAGTAAATAAATATCGCGAATTATTAATGTTATTGTTTTGTTACTTTGCTAATTAATTTATTTTTATAAGAAGTTTTTATTTGAAACATTTGTTTTATCTTAATTTTTACATCAGTTATATTCTTTTTATTTTTTGGTGATGTTTAGTCATTTTATAGCTTTAAATATGCATAGGTATTTTACATAGTTTTAAAAGATGACGTGGTAAATTCCGATAGAAAATAGTTATACTTGTAGAATGTATTTACAAAATAATGTTTGTAGAATAACCCTAATCTAATTCATAACATCAAAAAATGTCCTCTGTATTTATTTCACGAGTTTGCAGATGTAGGTGTACAATTTTTCGAATACTGTTTAGGTAAACTATGTGGTTAATGTTTCCTTTGTTTCTTTTATTATTCAGTGATGTTTCGAAACTATTTTCATCAAAATGTTACTACGTCATTGCCTAATCTTTTTTTATAATCTTTTCTGTTTTTAATTTTATCTCGAATTTTATTTAAATAACAGAACCAGTTTGTATGTCTACTCTCCGCAAGGTATTATCTCCAGTATGTACCAATATTTTAATATTAACTGTGCTAAATCACACCATATTACGGAAAGCTATTCAATCAATTAAAGACACAAACTTTGCTTTAGTCTTACAGCGCAAATGGAATATTTTCAATTAATATTTAAAAACCCGCATTGTATACTATGTGTTGAGGTGTTTAATTACATTTTGAGCACAAGCATAAACCACCTCGGGCGTTTTATATACATGTATAAATCGGGTTCTAAATGTTGTTTGCATTAATATGTAAGTGCCTGTTAAACTTATACGACTTGTTATTAAAGTTTATAATTTTGTTTATATATGACACTATATATATGTATATTCCTATACATTTAAGCTTTTATTTTGTTGTAAATGGCAAACAAATAATAAACATTTTAACTGAACTTTGTAGGATTTACTTCTAAATATAAATGCGAATTTTTGGGTTGGTGTTACTTTTATTAGATCAACTTATTAGTTTTAAAATACTAACTATAACCACTTTGATAATAACTTAACTTGACTTAGGTCAGTGTAAACTAACTCGAAAAATTTAATTTATAATATTTTATGTGACCTTTGAAAAAATTAAATGCGCATGCATCTTAGTTATTTAGAAATGTTGGCAACAAAGATGTCGCTAGGTCAGTACAATTTTAGTTCATATTTCTGTGAATTTATATTTGTTTGTTTTGTATAATGTTAAATTAGTAGTTTGTTTGATAGTTGTGTAAATCAACAAGCTAATCAGAATCAAGGAGAGTGCTTGTGGTTCTAAAACTAAAAGAACTGTATTATTATCTGCATTTACCTAAAACACTAACAGTTAACAGAATTAAAAGCTGTATACTAAACAGTTTCCCAGGTCGCTTGCCATTGTTGCAACGGTTGTCGGGCTTCGCCGTGTCGCTAAGGCTTCTATCTCTAACGTTTCGCGAACAACTGTGGTTTGCATTCTAAGTACCTTTGTGAATGCACCGCAAAACGTCAAGGACAGACATCTTACCGACACGGTGGAATCCGACAACTATATATTAGTATATACACTAGGGTGACAGAATAAAATAGACCCCAGGTAAAGCGGTATAAATATGTAAACAGCTAAATTCTAAGAACGAATTAAGAACTTTCTCTTATCGTTAGGGTAGGGGTAGATGTATCGGAAGGAATTCGTCATAGTTTAGTATCGTTACAACTATGCTTCGCTTACAAGGTTCGAGTGATATTAGCGACTTCACCCGGGGTCGCATCGTTGGCTAGAGTGAACGCGGCGCTTCGCAACGTGAAATAAGTAAATTTTTAAATATTCCGTTGTCCACAGTTAACCGTGTGATTACACAATTTAAACGCAAGGAAAAAACAACAGTGGAGCCGACACCAGGTCGTTCCGGATCTTCTGAAAGAAGTAAAAGGGTGCTTGTGCGCGAAGTGTTAAGAGAACCGCGAAAAAGTACAGCTGAGCTTGCGGCAACTTCACCGAAAAATTAGCGCACCGTTCTGCCATACCTCCACAGTGTGGGGATGTATAAAAGGGTGGCAAAGAAAAAACCTCTCCTTACAGTGTTTTAAAAACGGCGCCGAATGGCGTGCGCAATCGAAAGGCGAACGAAGCCCGAAGAGTTTTGGCGGTCTGTCATTTTTTTCAGACGAAAGCAGATACTGCCAATTCAGTGATAGTGGTCGTACGTGGGTATGGAGACGTTCGTCACAGCAACTGGACGACAAATTTTTGCATCAGACGGTGAAATACGGCGGTGTGAACATCATGGTGTGGGGCGCGATATGGTATGGTGGAAGATCGGAATTAGTAATCTGCGACGGAAATATAAATGCGGCAAAATATATCCAAATATTAACAGAAGGACTACTACCGATATTCGACAACGCCTAAAGAAGAAGTCTAAAGAAGACGCCACTTTTATGGAGGATGGAGCACCCTGCCACAAAGCAAGAACAACAACCACATGGAAAGAGGAACAGGGGATTCGGATTTTACCATGGCCAGGCCAATCACCAGACATGAATCCGATAGAGAATGTTTGGCACATAATCCAGACAAATATGGCGAAACGACCCCGAAAACCCAGCAATAAGGAAGAACTCGTGGTAGCTGTTACAGAAGAGTGGTTAAATATTCCAGAAGACACCATTAATCATTTAATATTTAATAGATTCTATGCCACAACGACTCGCAGCACTTCACGCAAGTAAAGGTGGATCGACAAAATATTAGTCTAATTTAAAAATTTTACAATATTTTGTATATATAACAAGAATAGAATCTTTTTTTAATTAGTAGGTGTCTATTTTATTCTGTCACCCTAGTGTATATATTAGTGTATATAGTATATATATGTATAATGTAATTAAGAATGTTTATACAGTGTCCCTACAATCCTGATCCGCGGATCCCTCTTATCTGTTATTAAATTGTTGGTCTAAATATTAAGTAAAATATGACCGATTACACACTATTGCCAATCGAAATTTGATATTTAGTGCGGCCAGCCCGGACACTCCTAAGTAGTCACCATCTCCATACGGCATACATTTTTGCAAATTGTTTAACTTCTAACGTTCCATACATCTAATGTGCAACATCGGAAGATTTTAGAGCAACTACATGCATTACCTTGTTGAAAAATAAATTCTTCCAACCTCTAAAAATAAAAAAAAACGTTCGGTTGTTTTATATCTTTTTTTGTTCATTTTTTTGATGATTTCTACAGGCGCCAATTGCTCTAGTCTACAAATAAAAACCCATTTTGAAGCATCTAAAAATAAGATATTTTTTCGGGTACTTTTGGGGTGCATGATTTTAGGTAATTTTTGGTTGTTTCATGTCTTTCTTTTAGTAATTTTTGATCACTTTTCAATGATTTTGTATCTGCCAAATATCCTGGTTTGATATTCATAAAGCATCCGGAAAACTTCGGTTGTTGCAAAATTTACATGGTACGGGGTGTTCTTATTTGCGGATTGATTAACTTAAGAGCAGTCTCTATTGGAGTTCTCGAAATGGTATTAGAACATAAAAGTAAGTATGAAAGTCAAGTTTCTGCTATATAACTATGACAAATCTAAGAGTGTACTTTATAGCCTGCAATTGCTTTTCTTTGATTGCTTCTAATTAGAATATTGGGGTGTATATAGACGAAGAAGCTACCGCTACAGCATTTATTTTCTTTGCGAATACCAACTATAAAGTTCAACAATCCTTGTTCATGCTTAAGTGGAATTATTACGTTAGTAACCAAGTTTGGCATAGAACTTATCTCTTATATGAAAATATAATATACAATTGGAGTTAACAAAAAGCGGTTGCCGATGATACGCCTATTCTTCCGCGAAATAGAAATGTCCAAAACATTGAAATCGCAAACATTACTCATGAAACCAAATTAATAGTTTCAAGTAACCTAGTTAAAACTGAGTAAAATATCAACCGAAGTGTGGTTATTTTTTGTGACACCTTGAAATAAAGAGTATAAAGATATTGGGCTTAAAACTATTAAACAACTTGAGCTAAGATCAAATTACATATCTGTGTATGCGAGATGATGGAGATAGTTATATGCTAAGCGGCGACATTAGCAAACTTTACTCTGTTGCAATCAAGAGTATATGTATTATTTAAGAGTACGCCGTCATAGCCTTTTTTTTTTAAAAAACCAGTACTTAATGGCGTACTGCAACGACACAATGTAGAGATATTTACCGTTAACATAAGATACTCATGGTACATACATCTCAATGCACATATATTTTACAGTGCCGAGTGGAAGTTTATTGCCAGCTGACTCTTCTGAGGATATTCACCACTACAACACGAGGCAAAAGGATAACACAAATATACTTCCTCATCGTGTCTATGTGTGTGTTTGTCTTTTTAAAGCGCTCTTGTTTTCTACATTTATTCTTTTTATATATTTGTTTCTATTTATATGTATGGGTGCAACAATAAAGCAAACTAAATATTAATATAATTTCCACTTGTGAATTACGAGGGCTATTTTTTTCAACCTCCGTTCGTGCCTGTAAACAGTTACGCTAGCGCGGGGGAGACGGGAATGCCCAGAAGATAATTACGCATATCTCCCACTAGGTTATCTGCTAGTTGCAACGATATTACGCCATTTTCATCTGAGTTGCAGGCACGTAAATATGGCTGCTACAATTGATTCTAGTGCAGCTAAAATTCATCGAAGAACCAGTCGAATATACGGTGGAAATTTTATGGTATGCTGACTTTTGGAGTTCTTTTCATTCATGATAATGCCTACCCTCACACTGCTGCTGTAACCTAACGACTTGAACAATTTCGATGGAAAGTTTTTGAACACCCGGTACATAGCCCCAACTTAGCGCCAAGCGATTTCCATCTCTTTCGTGTACTGGAAAAGTCATTAGGAGGGTATACTTTCCAGAGTATAGTGAAACTTCAAAACAACGGCACATACCATCGTCCATAGATATTACAAATGCATCAATCTTCACGGTGATTATGTACACTTGTCTTGTTTTTATGAGCTATCGGTGGTTGAAAAAAGAAATAGTCATCGTACTTGAAAGAATTTCTTAGACATTTTTAATATTCAGCCTCAGTAAACAATTAACAAAAGTGATCATGCCTATACTTTTGTGGGTTAATACGCGAATAATAAATTTTGACATAAAAATGTTCAAAAATTAATGATTAGATACCTGAGAATGACAAACGTCAATCAAAAAAACATATTGTACGTATTATGGTTATAAATAAATTTATAAAAAATTGTATATATTTTAAATGGAGGAAAAGCAGCCAAGGTAATCACGAGTTGTATTGTTCTATAATACAGCACAAGAATATTTTATAATTTCAGAAAAGATCCCGACGACTATGATCCTTACGTAGAACGAAAATTACCCAAAGGCACCAAGTAGGATTTCTGCAAAGTGTATTGCGCATCTAAGAATTGTATTTCTTTTTTCAGTAATCTTGAATCGATGATGCATATTATTAAAGGGATTCTAGGAACAGGTATTTTGGCGTTGCCGGAAGCTTTCAAAAACGCCGGATTATTTTTAGGATTTCTTGCTACCGTTGGAAATGGTATTCTTTGTACGTATGCAGTACATGTTCTTGTAAGTTTTGATCTATGTTTATTTGAAGGAAATTTTAAATTTATTTGCCATTAGAAATATTTTATTTACATTGAAAGAACAATCTCTAAATTAAAACTCGTATACACGAAAGGCTTTGTATTTTTCGACACATAATGGAATACAAACGCAAAGTACAGTGGTGGTTTCAAAATGTTTGTGTGCTTACAAAATTGCAAAACATAATATGAAGCAAAACTTCTTTCATATGTTAGTAGTATTAGTAAGAGCTTGTGCTAATTTATAGGTACATTCTTTTTATGTTCTCTGCAAGAGAAACAGGATCCCTGTATTAACTTATACAGATGCAATGGAAATTGGTTGTAAACAAGGACCACCATGGTCACAAAAAAGAAGTAAAACTATTTCGTAAGTATTCACCGAAATTATGCACGTATGTACGTACGCATACTATATCATAGAAGTATAAGAGTAAATTAGACAGAATAATGGTCTGAATTTTAGTATAAGTGCTTAAGAAGCTATCCTATTATGCAATTTGATATAGTTTGCAATATAAAACAGAAAACTTTATATCCCTGCACGTTGTATAAATCATGTCATAAACACTTAAAATAAGCTTTGAATATATATATATATATATATATATATATATATATATATATATATATATATATATTCAAATAACTGATTCCTTAACCATTCTGAACCTAGTGCTACTACATAAAAATCTTTATAAAAAGCTAACACTAGCCGACATGATGTTTCTAATTAACACAGACGCGATAGTTTCTTATTTCTTCCATTATTAGAACTATATGAAGGCCACGTTCCATTATGTCACGACTTCGAAGTAGCATATGTATATGAATATTTTTTATGTACGTAACCACATTATACTATCAATTTTAAATTATTTTCTCGAACTAGTATAAAGAATGTGCAAAATCAAATAGGCTATACATATATATATATACGAGGGCGATTTGAAATGTTTCCGGAATCGACAAGAAAAACACGATTTGGGAATAGGAAAAGATCGCTGAGGGTTAGGTCCAGTGACTATGGAGGATGAGAGAGTAATTCGTGGCGCAACTCATTCAATCTGGACACGACGATGCAGGATGAATGAGCCAGTACATTGTCATGGCGGAAAAGCACCTTTTTCCGCTGCAAACGAGGCTGTTTCTCCTTCAATACTGCATCAAATCGTGTCAATAAGTCGCTGTAGTATTGCCCCGCGATTATCCTTCCCTTCTGCAGATAGATGATGAGGATCACACCTTGGAAATCCCAAAAAATGGTTGCCATAACCTTTCCGGCCGATGGAACGGTCTTTGCTTTCTTCGGAGCCGATTCGCCCGGAAGAGTCCACTGCTTTGACTGTTCCTTGTTCTTCGGTATGTAGTGGTGAATCCAAGTCTCATCCAAGGTTACGAAGCGCATGAGGAAATCTCTTGGATTGCGTTGGATCCTGGTCAGACACTCCTCCGAAACGGTTACCCGATTTAGTTTTTGCTCCGGTGTGAGCAAACGCGGTACCCATTGCGCCGAAAGCTTTTTCATACCTGAAATTTCGTGTAGGATATGGCCAACGCGTTCTTCTGAGATGCCTGTTGTCTCTGCTATCTCTTTCAGCTTCAATCGGCGATCGGCTAACACGACATCTCGAATCTTGAACCATTTCATCGCTGGTAGCGATTATTGACCGCCTACTGCGTGGTTCGTCACTTGCGCTTGTACAGACACGTTTGAACTCGCTCAACCAGAAGCTGATGGTCGGAAATGATAGACTGCATCCGCCATAAATCTCTATCAAAATATTTCGAACTTGTGGCCATTTTCCTAACCATCCAGAAGTATTTTATCACTGTACGAAATTCGATTTTATCCATTTTTGCGAAACCGCCCGACTTGCTACACAAAACATATTCTTAAATGACAACAAAAGGGTTGCCCTTGCCGACCAGTTAATCCACTTCAATTTTCGTGCGCCATCTCTTGCCGACTCCGGAAACATTTCAGGCCGCCCTCGTATATCTATAGCAAGCCTATTTATATGCCTATATATGTGGAAAAATATTCCCGGGTATATATATATACAAACCTCAGACATCAATTGTATATATATATACATATATATATATTTATATTTACTTACTATTTTTGATTAAATAGAATAACCTAAGTAGATATTACAAATATATCGAAGAAATTTACTGTGGGTACAATCATAACATTTTGAAAGCGAAACAGATGACCATCATCCCTCTCTGTTATTTATAAACATAGCTATATTATCCTCATGCACACTTCCTTTATTTAGGGGTACTATTGAATTTGATACAGACGTTTTATCATTATTTTTAAATTCATTATGATCATACTATATGAAATATTCTCATCGTCTTATTTTATTTGCGATTTTAAATACAATAGGGGATGTTATTTGTACAGCGTACAAATTTGAGACAGTTTCCACAGGGGCGCTTAAGACAGTCGAATCGCAACAAACATGCAACGGTAGCGATGCTCTCGCAATTCTATACAATCACACAAGTATTCGATGCGATGATTTCAGTAAGTTTAGATGTGTACATATTTTTGTTGCGTTGATAATGATCAATATTTGATATTGCATTGTAGAATAATTATGTGTTTAAAACGGAGTAATTCTGAATCTGGATATATTACAGCTATAAGGAGTTTCGATAAACAGTCCTTATTATTTCAAACGACTTTCGATATTATAAAGCTATTCCACCCAATAAGATCCGGAAAATTGCTTACCATAAAAATCTAGAACTTACTATTATTTCAGGTACCTGTATCTCATCTCCATCTACTGTCATAATTCAAATTTCAATCCTTTATTTCCCGTTTATAAGTAGAGCTGCAGGTATTGTATATGTACAAGGGCGACCTGAAATGTTTCCGGAATCGGCAAGAGATGGCTCACGAAGGTTGAAGTGGATTCATTGGTCGGCAAGAACAACCTTCCTGACGGCATCTCTCAAAATTTCAGACGTCTACTGTCATCGTCGTGTCAAAATGTTATGAGTTGCGCTACGAATTAGTCTCTCGTCCTCCATATTCGCCGAACCTAGCCTCGAGCGACTTTGTCTTATTCCCAAACCTAAAAAAATCACTGAGAGGAAAGAGATTTGCCTCAAATGAGGAGATCATCTCCACTAAAGGTGGCTATTTTGCAGACCTCGAAACATCCTACCTTTCCGACAACTTGAAGAGACTGGAGCACCGTTTGAAAAAGTGTACTGATCTTCGAGGAGACTACATCGAAAAATAAAAATAAGAAACCACACCAATACCGTGTTTTTTCTTGTCGATTCCGGAAACATTTCAGGTCGCCCTTGTACATACGTGTGTATGGGGAAAAGATAATTAATTATAACATCGTGCTGGATGGTAGAAAAGACTATATTATCAATTTCACTTTAGATACAGATAGCTCTACATTCTCAACATCTTGAGTCGTTTATAAATCTTATGATTGTACATATCATGGATGGATGAGCTCGTAAAAGATTTATAATTATATATGTTTAACCTTTTTAGTAGACTGGCAGATATTTTCCTTATACTTTATCAAGCGGGCGTTTGTTGCGTGTATACCATTTTTGTAGTCCTGAATCTCAAGTCAGTTGGAGACGTATACATGAAGAAAGACATATCTGTTCACGTATATCTGCTTATAATGATTGTACCTCTCTTGCTAATTAATTCGTTCAGGAACTTGAAAATATTGGCACCATTTTCATTGGCGGCGAATGCCATCACATTTGTGACAATAGCTGCAGTTTTTTATTATATATTTGAAACCCCATTGCCGAACATACGTAAGCTACCAATTTTTCAACTAAACCGATTTGCTCTGGCGTACGGAACCACTTGCTTTAGTACTACTTCTATAGCTGTGGTAAGTTTTTATAAGCAATCTAGTGTAGCTATGACAGTAGCGACTAATTAAAACGTATTAAGCCTATAACCATCATAGCTTGTAGGTATCTCATAATAAGCTGTTCCATCTTTTCTCAATTCATTCAATAGTATTAACTTATTTCAGATATTAATTTTATGTGCTCTGTTTCACATCCGATTGCTACTATACACCTTTTATTGATAATTTTAAAAGTACTGTTTGATAGATAGATCTTCGTAACATAAGCTAAAAAGTACACTGAAAAAATTACTGTAAACTAACACTCGACTTATATGATCCGTACAAGAAATTTTATGATGATACGATCATGAAATCGAAGAAATGCGTGGTTACGAATGCCGAAAGCTTTGAATTGTAGCAGTATATACTCAAACTTAAATTTACAGTTACCCGAAATCACAAGCAACACATAATTTTTACACGACGAAATTATGTTTAAATGATTGTGGATGTCATTTTACGTGTTCATTGTGTTTTTCCACGGGGCCATTAACATATACTGTACCTTCAATTAAATGTGCATTAAACTAAGTAGATATCACTGCCATTGTGTTTCGTATTGGTGATGAACGATGCTTCCATTATACATACCCCATCATTCTAAATATGCGTTCTGATGAGGGTTGTGTCCCATATACTTATTTTAAAGTGTGATTTAAACTTCGCAATAAGTCTGCGTAAACGAGTACATACTCACTGGCGGCGATAATATATTTCGAAAGTGGTTGAACACACCCGAAGTCGACGGCATTCTTTATGTTACGAGTGTTAATAAATTTCTTAACCAATTTCCGACATAAGAATATACTGGCACTATTATTAAATGTATTGTGTGCAATATCAACATCTTACTGTACAGTATTTTTGTGTGTAAAAGACCTGTTAATAGCAAATAACACCGGCTAAATACACAACATGATGAATCATATTATAAATTTCTATATGACTTTATTTGTATATATATTAAGTGTATGCAACATATCACAAAATACGATAGACAAAGAAGAATTTCGAAAGTTTTGGGGGAATTACATTCCGGAATGGATATTGCCAACAAGAGGTCAATTACAGTTTAATTTTCATCGGATGAAAAACACGATTACGGATCAAATAAAGGCTGAGTTAAAAGATCTAAAAATATGGCTGATGAATATTTTAAAGGAATTAGTGCGCACTTTAAAAAGTAGCGAGGCATCCTTGCCTCTTCTTTTACGTATAATAATAATAATAAAAATATTTATTGCAGAAGACAAACGCAGAAAGTATTGTAGAAACTATAGAATACCTTTGGGAAGTTGAATATATCTGCAACACAACTTGTAATGTTCGAACATGATTAAAGTTGGAAAGTTACTAAAACAATCTTATCCTTAATTGCTTCGTGTAACCGGTTTGCTCCATGCATGTCATCTTGTAGCTGAATTTATTAGAAACAGTTATTTAAAAGCAGTGGCTGGTTTCAGATATCAAAAACCATACTCAAATAGAACAAATTTCCGAAAATTTCATAGATATTTCCCAAATTAGAGAACATCTGATTGTCATTACATGAAGCGCTAAATATAATAGACTACCTCAAAGCCCCGCTAGGAAATCTAACAGATAGTATGGGAAGATTAACAACCGATAAACTCCACAATAGTGCGTATAGCCAAGAGCGCGAATATGATGCGAACGACCTTTTTGAATTCCCGAACCCCACATCATTAGTGATCTCGGCAGAGATAGGCAAGTTTCAGTGCCGTGCGGAGAACAACGTGGAGATGTGAAGCGCGGCACGGAGAATTGAGTGCCCGTATCGAAGCACGCTTGTTCGGTATTATTCGGCTGGTCGTTGTGAGTGCTTGTCACTACACACATACTTAGAAAATTACGCATTTAGGTATGTTTCGGCACCGGCGTATTTCGAATAAACTAGAAGACGTAATAGCGAGTATGCCGGATTTAGAATACGAAGGCCATAGAATTAACTGTGTAAAGTGCGACAATCATTTGACGTGTACCAACAGGTGGAAGTGAGAACGCCACCTAAAGAGTATAAAACACTGTTCTGAAATTTGATATAGGTGTTTGTTTCGTTCTAGGTAATATACTGTTCACTTTACTAGACCAACAAGCATTTGTCAGGAGATAATGAAAAGAAGGATCTGGAGCAAGTATTCGGATTATACATTACCAAGTCGGACACCGTTAAGAAACCGTGCTTTACGTTGAATGAAGTTTTAAAGCAGAATTAAAAGATAAAAGTTGTGGCTATCTGTGGACGAATCATCCGATCGGAAAAAAAGTTCTGTAGTGAATGTAATGGTACATACAATGGAAGAGCTTGAACCGTCATCCCCTATCTTGCTTGTTTCTAAATGAGTTGTCAAATGTACTAGCGATGGAATTTTAAAAGTGGCGTTGAGAACATTGAACAAATTTCAAGTTTCAACAATCCAACTTTAATGTTTGTGAGTATCCTTAAAGCGATCTCTCAAAGAAGAGAGTGGCAATCTGCTACATGTAACACGTAAAATCAATGCTTTAAACCTTGTGGCGCAATTGATCCCTAAATATTATCCACGAGTAAATGCTGTAATATCTCAGGCGAGAGAAGTATTTCTAAAGACCCCAAAACGTACACAAAGATTTCTCGAGCTGTGTCGCAAAGTACCTGAACCGATTACTACGCGTTGCGAAACATGGATAAAGGCTGCGTTTTACTAGTGCGAACTTTTTGATGATGTAAAGAAGGTGGTACAACTGGATCCGAGACACGCCAAAGCTATCAAAAAAAGCCAGAAAATGTTTCAAGATAGTCACGTACAATGTGATTTAGAAAGTATTCGCAAAAACTACTATGGGCTAGCGGAGGGAATTGAAAAATTGGATTCTGTTCAAATTGTGAATGATGTTCACTCACACCTACATACGGCGGAAGGCGAAAAAAATGAGACTGTAAAACGAAAATTTGAATGTGTTATTGATAAGGATTCAGATTGTCTCATACTGAGACAAATTTGTGCGGTAGACGTGCGTCGAAAGATCTGTTAAGTTGTTACAAAGATTACTTTAAATTTGCAAGTATAACATCACTTGATGTGGAACGGTCCTTTTCATCATTAAAAGAATATTTATTCAGCAGGCCGTACTCATTTGACTGAAACAAGTATCAAAACATATTTAATGATTCTAATATTTAATATATGCCATGCAGTTTGTGATTTCGTGGAAACTTCTTAAAATAGTATGTGTTTCGGCACGTTATATAATATATTTTTTATCATTATTTTATGTGTAAACATTCCTGCATCCGTATCGCCTATGCTCACTCATGAAGGTCGAGATCATAAATAATAATAATAATAATTCATGCCTTCGCAATAAATGATGCGAGTACGTAAACGTTACTGAACACTTGCCTTGATACCGCCACTCGGCCCTTGCACGTAGTTCTCCGTACTGTACTGTAACTTGCCCCACTTTGTCGAGACTAATCATTAGACACAACAGAATGCTCCTTTTTCGAATACACATAACATATTTTCACTTCGCCGCAGGAATATCACAGAAAATTTTTGCGTCACTCTATATCAACCACACTATCAAACTAAAATAGTAAGTAATTACATTTATTATTTTCGATATTGGTAGTAACCGAACCGTACGCTACTACTAAAGTATTAGTTTCTGCAGCCTTACTTTGTACTCAGCACTCCCCAGCATACATATAGTTATAGCTTTTCATTTACTTACTTACTATATGCACAATACCTAGTTGCAATTGTAATAATTCAAATAATACATTTTGTTACATGTTACATGTGCGCGAAAGTATAGAAATAATCACAGTCTTCTATAGCCATGCTGTAAACGAGTTCGTATGCAATGAATGTGATTTGGCAATCATTCATTTTAGCAAAATTCCTATTACATTAGACATTGGATTCGGTAAGTAAAGCTGTAAACTGAATTACATATTAAAATGTTACATATCGGATTACACTACAAGGAATAGATAAAATTACATAGGTAACGTAATTTCCTAATAGTATAAGGTTTCAATAAAAAATTTAATCACTGATTACATGATATATTATTAAATTAGTTAAATAGCTTTACATTTGGGATGTATTTTTACGTGTTTGTGGCGCCAAGTAACTAAGGCTGTGCAGTGCAAGTTTACAAGTTTTTTTCTCAGTGTATATTTTATTACTGATCATGTTAGTGAAAATATTGAATATATATCTTATCAGGTTATCGCTGTTGAAAATAATATGAAAACACCGAAATATTTTGGAGGATGGTTCGGAATATATAATAGATCAATAGCTATTCTATTGTCACTAAATACTGCTCTTGGATTTTTGGGATTTTGGAAATATGGAGAAGAAACGAAACCCTCTATCGCATTAAACTTGCCGCCAGACGATATGTAAGTATTCAAAAAACGATATAGGTCTTGGCTATAATGAAGTTAGAAAAACACTTTATTTTACAAAAATGTTTCACATTTATTTACCTTGTTTTTTAATGCAGTTTTCTGGAGCACTTTAATTTCATCGAACAATCACTTACTGGAAGGTTTGTTGTAGTAATACTTGCTAACATTAAGTTCACATTCCCTTTTGTATTAAAATTTGATTTAAAGTAACTGCGGAATTAGGCTATACGTATCCTACTGCACGTATGCATCAACTTGATACTTATCATACGTACATTATCCATTTATTGCAAAACAATCACATAGAAATTATACAGTTGACATTGCGGCATTGTATTTTACAATAAAATTCCTGAAATATGTATCTTTTATGTTTTAAATATTTCAGCCTTAATGCTGTTTCAGGAATAAAATGATTATGGATTGAACATTCCAAATTGATAGTAGTTATTGCCTTATATGTATGATTAAATATATTAAAGAGTGACTAAGAAATAATGTATGGGCATACATGCCAAGCATTACATATCTGGAACAGTATTGTAATGTTTATATTTGAAAATTATGAACTCGACAAGACTACAGATGGTGGGTATTTGCATTTCATCCTTTCCTGCTCCCTTTTATGGCGATATAGCACTCGATAATGAATGTTTACCGTTCTTTTTAAGCATTTTGAGTATTTCAACCTTCTCAATTTGCTTGAATATTTCATATTGTGTGTAGCGTATGGATGTAAAAACTACACACGATAAACGCAGAAATATTCAATTCCATGGATAAATGAAAATTCTAACCTGTGTGTCAAAATTTCTGCCTAAAACTTTAGTGCGTATTGTTATTGAACGATTAATAGTCACTTGTTCAGCAGCATTCATTAACTTAGAAATTCCCATTTAAATACTCTGTGATTCTACAACTGTGGATTAATGCAGTCAGTAGAGAAGAACATTTTTTAGAATCTGATTACAAGCCGCGAACAAATAGTTCCAGTATTCTAAAGTCATTGAAAGAACAAGTAGTACCTGATATATTTAATTAATTTTCCCCTATATCTACAGAAAAAAAGTACAAATCGTAGAACTTTAACACGGTCTGCGGTATCCAACCAGATCCAACTGGTCACGTAAGTTTACGTATCCTAAAACAATAAGTGAATGAAATTTGTTTTCTTGTTATTGAGAAAACTTCAAAGAATAAAGACTTATTCGCAATATCTGTAAAGCCTGGGTATTCTAAAGATATTAATAACCAAAAATATATAAAACACAGCAAAAATTCGTCACGAAAATAAAAAATAACACAAAAAATTAATGGTTCGAAAAGGAGCTCATATAAGTGATAGCTTCAATGCAATTATCGAAAGCAACTTTAAACATTTCCCTTTAGAATTTTTTGTGCATCGTCTATAAGACCTAGAAAATATACGCACGCAATGCAGAAATTTGTACAAACTGCTTATTTTTGTTCACCTAACGTTTGCACGTTTATAAAACATTTTATTTTACCATATTCAAGAACAATACTTGGATAGTTATCCTGATTGTAATTCAGGATTTCTTCAGGAATTGTTACAATAGTTAAAGCAGGGGTATGAGCAGAGAAAATGATCATTTGAAAAATTGTGCTTTCATTTTTGTTCCTGATTCCACGGATTGAAATTGATTTTTCCGTTATACTGGCATCGAAATTTGAGTATTCTGCTACAACTCACTAACAGGAGATGAAGCGAAGTATATACCACATTATTTCTTCGAAACATCGAGATTTCGGAAAGGCATGGAGTGCAAATATTTCTTAAGGAGGGGGAGTCCTGTTGTAGCGGCAGAAGTGCTGAGAGCGAGGAAATAGGCCCGAGATGCGCTGGAACTTTTGCCGCTGAGTATAAGTAGAGCCTGCTTCTAAAATCGGTCGTTGAACAATTCTTGTATCGAAAGTATCGCAAGATAAATATAGTGCTAAGAATAAATACTACATACTTACTTGTAATTCGCAGTTGATTGTCGTTATTGATTATTTTCGTATTAAATTGGTTTAGTTTTTTGGAAATCAACCGTTTTTATTTAAACAATATCGACTATTTGAATTGGGATCTGCTTAGAACGTAATAATATTGATTCAATAAATTACTATAAGAAAGCTGCACAACCATTAGTTGAATATGTTTAAACCGATATCAAGCCAGCAAAAAAGGGGTAAAAATCTTTCGTGTTGATTTTGTCCTACATACTTTACGTTTATTAATACTATTTAAATGTTATTGATACTTTTAAGTTTTTCGTTTTATATAGTTAAATTCATTATAATTACATGTATGTATGTCAATGTTCTTTTGTAAATGTGACAATAGATAAAGTATGTTATGCAAACATATACAATGAAATTTACATAGCAGGAGATATTTTCCGAAAAGCAAGAATAGATTGACACGTCTTTCTTCTAATTCTGTTATTGTTTCCGCCTCAATTAAGAATTCCTATTAAATGAGACAAGAAGGCGTTAACAACACATTAATTGAAAATATACGATATAAAAAGTAGGAATACGAATTTTTTAGCTGTCGTTTTATTCTTCTATTTTTTTTTAAATAAACCTATAAATAAGTAAATAACCTTCATGTATTCCAAAGCACAAAATTATCGTAAACTAGACGAATTGATTTTTTTTAGTGTAACCCAATTAGTGAATTTATTGTTTGCATTTGCAATATATACGTCCCATGGTCTTAATGGTTATGTGCCCATTCAGATGGTTTGGGAAAATTATTTAACAACGGTACTAGAAGAAAGTAAATATAAGGTAGCTTGGGAGTATCTACTCAGAGTTTTTCTTGTCGCATTAAGTGGTAAGCTATTATGTACTATTTATGTAGTGAACCTCAGAACGTGTAAATAAGCTGTAAAGCTTTGTAATATTTTGCACGCAGGCAGTTCTATAGGGATTGGTATTAGATTGTGTTCAAGTCAGCAAATTTTTGTTTTAAACTAGTCAAAAAGTTTTTTTTAGTTATTCTTTTGGTATATAAGGGGTATACCTAAAGAATAACAGAGTATGTAACGGAAACTTACAATTAATATTCCTGGACCAAAAAATGATGCACAAAACCGTTTCTCTTGTGCGAGGAGAAACGGTGTAAATAGGGACTCCCTACATCCTCTAAGACCTCGCCAGGCCTAGAAAATAATTAAATAGTAAGCCTCTAGGATTGAACTTTCATTGAAAAGCCCGTAGAAAAATTCAACCGTACCAATTATTACGTCATTTTATTTTAATCGCCTGAGATAATCGAATAACTTTGCCAAAGAGATACTCAAGTGTGCCGTGATATTTCCGAGAAATACTCGTCAGGATGCGTGGAAAGTTGAAAATATATTATGTTATTGTCTTAAAATCTGTGGAAATCATTTCTAATAATGCAATTAAAACATATTGGGATATTGAGGTGTCTAAGGCAGAGGATAGGGAAAATTCATTCATTTACTTTAATATGCTTAATGTAGAACGAACCCAGATTTTATTGGGAAAGCTGAGCTTTCTAGGATGGATTAGTCCCTCTTCGTACTTTAGTAATAGGTTTGAGGATTTTTTCTCCGGAAATATGCGTATTGTAAGCTTCTGAATTGTCGTCCCATACATATAACACGTAATATGGTAGATATACACACTACATATCTAGAATACATATACAGCTGCGAGCAAATGTTATAGGCACCCTAATCAAACATGTGTTTCGCGCAGCAGGTAGCGCTTCTTAGAACAAGGGTACTGCGAACCTATACCTGGTCGTTATCTAAAGTAGAAATTCCTAGAAAATATAAATTACGAAGCTATATAAGACAGAAATTAAAATTTTTAGGTTGAGTAATATATTGTGCGTAGAGAAAGAAACGTCGTTTGTCGGTTTCAAAAGTTCATTTAGAGTGCGGACCTTCTTTTGTAAGTTTGTGTATACACAATATGCCAAAAAAGCCCCAAATATCTGAGGCTTTACGAGGCCAGATAATTTTATTGCACAAACAAGGATTGTCACAAATAAAAATTACTAAGACAATAAAATGCTCGCGTTCTGCAGTGCAAAACACAATTAGCCGCTACCAAAGGACTGGAGAGTATCATAATCTACCCAAGAGCGGTAGAAAACGTGTAACGACTGTGCGAGAAGAACGATTGATAGAGCGTATCGCGCTCCGGGATAGGCACAAATCCGCGATAGCGATTTCTGCAGAGCTCCACGCTCAACGAGACGCACCAATCTCCGTGCATACGGTAAGAAGAAGGTTAACTGCGGCGAATTTGCGTGCCCGGAAACCGCGACACAAGTCTTTGCTGACCGAGCTACACTGCAAGCAACGCTTTACGTGGGCAAAGAAGTACCGACATTGGACTGTAGATGACTGGGCGAAAGTACTTTGGTTCGATGAATCTAATATAGACGCAAGTGCTTAAAAATATTTCATAATCCTTGCAATATACATAATAATTGAACTCAGAGCGCCTGCTTTTCTCACCAAAATAGAAATTTTCAAAAAGTTAACGTCCTTCGTTTATTCTGTGCAGGTGCACAGCGTTTCAGGAGCAAATTATGTTCGGAGGAAGTCCGGCGAAGCATTTTCCCCAGAGTGTATTTTACCTACTGTTAAACACGGCGGTGGAAGCATTATGATTTGGGGGTGTATGTCTGCACAAGGTGTAGAGGAAGTCCATGCGTGCGAGGACCGCATGAATGGGGTACGCTACATCGGGATGTTGGAAGAGGTTCTCGAACCATCAATTGTCAGGTTTTATGATATGGACTCAGAGAAGTATTACTTTCAGCAAGACAATGCCCCTTGCCACAAGCCTCGACCTGTAATGGAATGGTTTACTGATAACCAAGTGAAGATTTTGGACCAGCCCCCACAATCGCCTGACCTGTCGCCTACTGAAAATTTATGGCATATATTGAAGGACAGGGTTCGTAAATACAACCATGCCTCTAAAGAATCCGTAAAGCAAACAGTGTTTATGGAATGGGCGTCTATTTCCTCAGAAACATGTTACAAACTAGTAGCTACTATGCCTAAAAGAATTAAAGGTGTAATAAAGGCTAGAGGAGGCAGCATTAAATACTGATTTATTTAATAAAAGAACCTTATAAACTGAATTATGTGTTTTTTTAGTTTTGAGATTCTCGTCTTATCGTAACGCTAAAAAAGTTACCCTGCCTATAAATTTGCTCGCAGCTGTATGTAGTTTTAAGTTAAATTAAAACTTAATCGAAGCTGCGCTTACGGAATGCATTTGAATGTGCCAGGGTTATTTTTTAAGTAATGTCTGCTTTAAAATGAAACAAGTACAGATTTTCAAAAAATATATTTATTTTCATAATATACCTACAATGATCTATGTACTTCCTTGTTGATTTAAATGCTTATTGTTCGTGTCGAAGCACTTGATGTCCAGGAAGGCTTTCAGACGCCGGAAGTAGTGCTAGTCGCTACGTGCAAAACCTAGAGTCTAGACTGTATGGCGGATGATCGAATTTCTTCCACGTCGTAAGTAAACTATCAATACATGCTGCCCGTGGATCCAAATAACACTAGGTTCTGCGCAGAGGTTGCCGAAAGCCTGCGCACCACTCGTTCTCATGCGTTGGCGAAGTTTGAAAAAGTAACGAACAGACATTGCTTAAAAAATAAGCTTCGTACAATTCAGTAGTTAGCAAGAAAAGGTTCTTTATCTTCTTAGCTATACCAAATTCTTTGCTAGTGATGTTGCTTCTGTTTTTCTACAAACACGGAATTTAAATATACATGTTCAATAAATATCGATTTTTGTATTAATATTATCTTATTTTCCAGTTTTCTTAGCCGCCACCATACCAATGCTTGGTCTATTCATGTCTGTATTTGGAGCAATAGAACTTTCATTTCTACTATTCATCTTCCCTGCTATTTTGGATATATGCACACGATATCCGAATAACTATGGTCGTTTCCAAATCTACAAAGCACGAGACTACTTCTTTATCGTCTATGGAGTAATCGGTCTAGTAACTGGAGTATCTGTTGGCGTTTATGAAATGGCAATAGAACTCAACAGGATGTACTCAAAATAGAGTTATATTTTACACAAATGGAATAGATATAAAATTCATTGTACAATTACCTTTTTGAAATATAAACACAAGTTTCTGTAAAAAATGGATAAATTTTTAGATTGATTGTAACCTAATGTCACAAAAGAATGTTTTATCGCAGTCTATCCTGTAACAATAAGTTTAGAGATGTGGATTAATAATTTGGATGGTTCTCAAAATATCTTGTTACACTAAAGACAATTACTAATTTCCTCTTTTATTTATTTATGATGGTCATGTAGATGCTGTTTCTGTAAATTGCCCGACGCATCTCCTTTTATTTCATTTATAGATTTAGTGGTTGTCGTCTTGGATGCATTGTAAGCTGTTTTCTAAATGCCTCTACACAGCGCTTTCTTCACCTTAAGCCTTAAACATATCAGCATAAGCTTACTTAGAATCTTTGTTCAAACTAGAATTACTCCTTCGCGAACAGTATTAACTTTTTTATTGTATTTTCTACCTTCTCAAATTCTTCCTTATTTTCCTTTGAGCTTACATTGCAATGTATCTTTGTTCTCCTTTCCCTAATATGCAGCACATTATTCTGTTGTGAAAATTAATCGTAACGCAAAGGCGTTCCTTTTTGCTGGAACCAGTGTAATAGAGAAAGATGGAGGTTATTCTTTTATAACTGGATGGGTTATTATATCTATTAAAAATGCATAAAAAGATCATTTATCTGAAAATAACGTAGACAACAAAAAGCTGCCGTTCTATTCATTACTAAGAAGAAAGTAGAAGAAGAAATGCCATTCTAGAAACGGCTGCAATTCCTTAGATAGAACTGTAGACATGGGACAGGTCTGGAAATCCGTAAGAAGCATTTAACTCTTGTCTTGGTTCCGAAAGAATTTTTTATACTTCAATCCAGACAGGATTGAGGCTTTACTTTCTTCCTTTGTACTTAGTTGTATTCCAACGACATATAAGATTAGTGCAACTTCGAGGATTTGTCTCTAGATGTGTGTAGGATTTCTAACTTAATGATCACCCGCTTTTTAGAAAGAGTGCGTCAATTTCTACTATCACTATTTTAAAATAGATGCACCGATTCGCTTCATTCGGTCTTAATATATACACTATCGTTCAAAAGTATTTGGCCACCTACAGATTTAGAAGGAAAGATTAAAAGCACTAGCGAAAAAGTGAGCATATATTTATTACTAACAGCAGTAGGATTCCACATTGTATCTAAACTTGTGATTCGTCTGTGTGACCTCTTTTGTTTTTCATAACATCTGCACACTATCGCGGTATCCTTGTAATTAATTTTGTCAAGGTATGTGGTGTTATCCGAGTCCATGCTTCTTGCAGTTTCTTCCACAAATAAACCTCCGATGTTGGTACTGGCTTTCGGACCTTCCGATCAAGTTCCTCCCACAATAACTCTATGGGGTTTGGATCGGGACTTTAGGGAGGTCACTACATAACTTCCGTCTGCTTATAAGTGTTGCAAATAGTCTTTGCACAGTTTAGATGCACGCTTCGGCTCATTATCTTATTAGAATTCCAAATTCGGACCAAAAAGTCTTAATCCTGAAGGAATAGCACTGCCCTTTAAAATGTTTCGATACTGTTCTCTCTTTAGAATATTACTCACGACCGTACCACCAAAACAACTCCAGTTCAGCGCACAACCACCGCCATGTTTAACTGTAGAAATAATACATTCTTCTGTCGCACGCTCACATGTAGATCTCCGAACGAAAATACGTCTTGAACCGAAAATCTATCTTTGACTCATTGGTTCACAAGACTTTACTCCACTGTTCAACTGTCCAGCGTTGGTGTTCACGAACCCAATTTAAACGTTTCTGTTTATTTTGTATGCACAATAACGATTTCTTCATTGCAATTCGTCTGTGCAAACCTGCATTGCACCTACGCTTATTGGCTTTTGACGACCTGCATTGATTTCAGGAGCGATTTATGGGGCTGTTTTCCGTTGATTGCTTTTACTAGTTATGGCTATTGCATGATCTTTAGCAGAGGTTGTCGCTCTGGATCTCACACTTCGTGATTTATTCAGAAAACTGCCACTTTCTCGGTATTTCTTGATAGTATAGTCTACGATGGTATTATTTAACTTTACTTGTTTCGCAATTTGCCGGTTGCTTTTGCCAGCTTGATGGTGCGCAGTTATAAGAGGACGCATTTCTATGCTTAACTCTATTCGTTTCTGTATCTTTCACAGTCTTAACAACAATAATCGTAAACGAATATCTTACAAATAATATAGAGATGTAGTTCAGGGCGATTTCTATAATTTACCCTGAAATTTGACCGAGGTCATTAACACATCATTAATTACTGAAAGTACCCTTAACAGAAAGACATTCCTAATAACCAATTTTGTTACTTATGCAGCATTTCTGTAAATTTAATGCTTTCCCTATAATTATTCAATTTTGCAAGAATGAATTTCCTGTAAGCTATGTTGTGTAGTTTTATAAAACATAGGTGACCAAATACTTTAGAACGGTAGTGTATATTGTTACGAGTGTTATAAACAGCAACGAAAGTACCGGAAGCGTGATAATTCTCCCAAAACACGTCGGAAATTTGAAAAACTTATTTACCGGTAACTATAAGTACGGCCTGCTTCTAGGAAAAAAGTAGAACAAACGTCGTACCGAAAGTGTTACGATATAAATGCAGTGTGAAGATGAAAATTTATTAGCGCTAGTTTTTATACATAGTTGGCAGTTTATTGTCGTTATTGTTTATTTTCATGTTAAATTGGTTTACTTTTGTAAATAAATAGTTTTTATTTAAACAATATCGTCTGTTTAAATTGAGAGCATAACAGTACACTTTTAAAACTGGTTAAGCTTTCCAAAAGGTCTGCGAATTTTAGACCACTGTACTGCAAGTATTCGAAAAATGTATGAATAACAGAGCCCAGATAATATAGAAACGTTTTACTGACGTACCTAAGAAAATACACAATCGCTATCTAATATTAAAGATTCTTCGTGCATATATACATACATATACATTTTTTGGCGTAAGGAAAATACTGTGATCATAGTCTGTAAATTGTCCCAATGTCCGATGTAAGAAAAGCACTGCCAAACAGAGAGAATCTGATTCTGCATATGGCAAGACAGTGGTATAAATGCGCTCAGTTACCCTTTCCTCTCCCAATCGTAGATGACACTACTCCTCCCAAATAAGGCCTACTCAATGTAGGTTTTTCTTTAATCGGACACAGGCTACAAAGATGGCAGTTAGAGTCCTCACAAAGTTTTTGTCGGGTTTTATTAAATTCCTTGCTTTATCCCGGCCGGACAACACATATACCTTTACATAGGATAAACCTACGGCTTTATTTCAAATCGGCAGAATTTTATATTCATTTCATCGGGTAAGAGATAAATTTGGCATATTATGTGATACGTTAACCACACGCTCTGACACCAGTGAAGTTTGGTCAGCTGCGTACCTGCCAAGTATAACGCTCTCAAGTAATCAGTATGACCTAATATCCAAATGAGAGTAACTTCGTTGTTGTCACTCAATGCATTAGGGTTACTCCTGCAGTCAGCTATAAGTTTACAGAAGGTTCCTTTTGCCGTAACGACCAGCTTAATTTTATCCCTCCACTACCATATCGGCAGTAAAAATTTCTAATTGAAAAACTGCCTAGACTGTCTGTTCAAACAAGGGTTTGCGGTAATAGATTCCTACGCCGATTTCAGTCCGCGTTTTGGAATCTGCAGTATAAAGGCTTACCCTTAGTTATCCTTGTTGCAAAAAATTCCATCTGCACATAGACCATGTTTTGTAGTGATTGTATCACATAATTCCATTGTCTATAAATAGCGATTCCGGTCTCCTTTTCTACTAGTACATGAAGTGAAGTAAAGTCCAGGAATACTTCAAGAGTCAGCCCCGGTGTGTGGAAAATACCCCGATAATAGATAGACTGGCAACATTTTGGAGTGTTTTGCCTTTGTTGCTACCTTGTTGGGTCATCTCCTACGAAACAACAGCGTCATATACAATCATTGATCGCAAGTAATTTCTCTGAGTGAATAATCCTCAAGTCTTTACACAAAGACTAAAGGTCAATCTGTCTAGATGCGGATCCTTGTCAAAAAAGATTTATATTTAATTTCTGTTCAGGAGTGAATTTTCGCCTCTATATTAGATTTGAATGTAAATAAGCCGTAGAATGAGGTTTATCCTCTTTTATGATTGTTATAGTTAGGACATGTGTCACCTTCATCATCTCCAGAAACTGGTTAACGTTTAAACCGCCCTTCTTGCGGGAATCCTCAATAAAAGAAGTGTTGATTGGTATCACGAGTGTAGGAGATACAACGGTCCCTCGTACCTTCATTTCTGATAAGCCTAGCAAAACTGACGGTGGGTGCAGAATCCGCGACCGAGATAAACCCATTTGTCCATACTCGGTAGGGTAAAACATTTTCAACGCAATCTGTTCCACTCTTAACTTTGGAATTATTTTAGTGAGGTTGTCTCCTCTCAATCTGGGATGTTAAGCTATGATTTGCTGCACCAAAACTCCACCAGCGAATCTTTTCGCATGTGGGGTAGTGCGGGTTTAGCAGCATCTGCTAGCAAGTTAGACACACAAACTGGTGCTGTTAACTTTTGAGCAGCGTCGTAGACACAATAGGACAGCTGAGTAGGTAGCATTTATCGACTGATGTCTAGATTTGACACTTTTCTGTACAGAGGCACTAGGAGGCGCAATGTCGGTTTTGAGACGCCATTTGCTACAATGCCCCTGAGTATTACGAGGCTGAAGCTATCCCACGAGTCCAGCGCAGCCTCGCTTCCCCTAATACGGTTTTTTGAATATCTTTTTTTCCAAATACAATTGATCATACATTTAATCAAAATATAAATCTTAAAATATTTTTTGATGAGACCAAAATCTTCTTAAATAGGCTAGTAAATGGCTAACTATTCCCTGTTGTCGTTAATTTGAATAGAATTAAGCTTGTAGAGCATTGATAATGACAAAAATGTCAGTCAAACTACATTTACTAATAAAATATGTAAGTGAGAGAAATATATCGTAGTGGCCGACTTTTTTGTCGCTCAGTGTAGTTTGTGTATTTAATTTAAATATGACATTGTCAAGAATGTCAAAAAGCACTTTATACTACGTTATGGTTGTAAAAAAGAATAATAAAAATTTATAAAAACCAGCGGTAATGGAGGATAAGGAACGGGTACAAAAGTAGATATGCATTATATTTTATACTACGATGTAAGAAGTTATAAAATTTTATAATTTCAGAAGGGAAAATGATGAGTATGACCCGTATTCAGAACGAATACTACCGAAAGGAACTAAGTACGAATTATTGAAAGTGACATTTTACATTTGAAAACAATGTACTTTTCAGTGATACAGAATCGATGTTGCATATTGTTAAAGGCATATTAGGGACAGGTATACTGGCGATGCCGGAAGCTTTTAAAAACTCTGGATTACTTCTTGGGATTGTTTCTAGCTTTGGAAACTGCTTTCTTTGCACTTATGCAATGCATGTTTTTGTAAGTTTATATTTCGTAACTATTTTTCACAAATTTCCACCTCAAGCATTATAAATATTCCAATTCATTACACGTTTCAGGAGTTAAGGAAGTATTGCATACAAATACTAATACGCGGAATTTATATATTTATTTAATTATTTTTCATCTCACAGCAAACAACATTTGGCAGCTGAAATGAATACATATTTCAGAACTTCTCCAAACTTCAGAACATTGCCAAACTATAAAGTCATGTTCTATAAGTATTAACTGAAAAAGTGCGTATGTAGGCATGTGCTAAAATGTTCTCTGAAAGAGTTATCCGTTATCCTTATATTTGAGTTCGTGAGTTCGAGTTGTTGACTTGTTCTTATAAATTTACAAAACAATGTTATCTCTGGTCATATTAACACCAATATACAACCGGTGATTATAACTTTGTTTTGTTTCAATGCCACAAACCATACTGAACCATACAGCCGTGGCCATATGTATTCGCCACTCTCGTTTTGAACGTGTTACACGAATATTATTGTATTTCTAAGAAGCAGGGTCAATGACGGACTTAACTAGGTACCTGGTAATGAGGGTTTAATGGTTTATTGTAGGCCATTCTGAGTAAATTAGAAAATAGACGTAAAATTGTAATTTCTGAATATTTCTTTAGTCTTTCTTAAAAGTTGTAAGAGTAAGGTTGAGCTAATTAGAGTGAAGATATTGTGTCTGTGATTTTGTCTGTGTAATACGATAGTATACAGTAAAAAGTAATGCCGAAAACACGCGAATTGACGTAGGTAGAGCGAGGGCAAATTGTGGTGTTAGAAAAGCAAGGGTTGTCGGTGTCTGCTATTGCCCGACAAGTGAAATGTGCGCTATCGACAGTTAGAATGACGATAAAACGATACAAAGAGAGTCGATCTTTGACAAACAAACCGAAAACTGGTCGAAAAAGGAAGACAACTAGCAGAGATGAGCGAGTCTTAGAGCGGATGTCTTTGCGAGACCGGAAAAAAGCGTCTAAACAGCTTTCCAGTGAGCTTTTCCGGCTACATAATGTTGCTATTTCTCCTCGTACGGTTAGAAGACGCCTTTGTGAATTAAATTTAGGTGGATACAAAGCTCGACATAAACCACGGTTGTCTCCGCAACAAAAGAAAAAGAGACTGCTGTGGGCTAAAAGTCACCGCGACTGGACCATTAACAATTGGGCCAATGTTATGTGGACGGATGAGTCAAATATTGAGGTAAGTAATACATAATTATTGTATTTGCGGTATTCTGTATTCAATTCCTGGTATCTACAGTGTTTTTATTCTTTTTAATGGGTTCCAAAATGTAACAGTATTCATGTTTTTGTTGGTAGCTTTGTGGTAAACCTGGGCCTCAATACGTGCGACGCAGGCGAGGAGAGGCCTTCCATCCAGACTGTATCATCCCGACTGTCAAGTTTGGGGGTGGTAGAATAATAGTTTGGGGTTCCATGAGTGCAACAGGCGTCGGAGAACTGTTCGTCTGCGAGGGCCGAATGAACAGTCGGACGTACATCGACATGTTGGAAGAAGTTCTGGAACCGTGTGCGTTAAAATTATTCGATAATGATGAGCCAGAGTATTACTTCCAACAAGATAATGCACCGTGCCATAAATCTCGCGAAGTAATGCGCTGGTTCGAGGAAAATAACGTGCGGGTCCTGGAATGGCCGGCACAATCCTCGGACTTATCGCCAATTGAGCATTTATGGTACATTTTAAAGCGAAATGTAGCTGAATACTCATCTACCACAAAGCAATGCTTAAAAACAAAAACATTCGAAGAGTGGAATAAAATCACCCCCGAACAGTGCTACAACTTAGTGAGCAGTATGCCCCGACGAATTCGTGCGGTGATAAAAGCCCAGGGAGGAGCTAGCAAATATTAAGCAACATCTGTATATATCTGTATACACTCACAATGAAACATTTTCATCGATCAATTTTCTTTTATTTCTTATATATTCGTCGGAATAAAATACAAAAAAGGGTGGCGAATACATATGGCCACAGCTGTATATACAATCAGTATGGTTATATACCATATGTATAGTTATAGTTTATAACTATACATATGGTATAGTTTCATACAATATGTCCCATTGGACGCTATCATTTAAGAGAGAAATTTACTTATTTTACATAGATTAACTGCAGATCATTTTATTTGTGAATTTTACTTAAAAGTTATTGCAAAACTATTATTTGTATGCCATATATCTAGTTTAATCTAAGAATTAACAAAATCCTCAGTTAAAAGCTAATCCGGTTTAAATTATTTTCCTTTACACCACATCAGTTAAAACGTATTAAATTATTTTCTTTTACACCACATCAGCTAAAACGTATTAAATTATTTTCCTTTACACCACACCAGCTAAAACGTATTAAATTAATTAATGCATATAGCTTCCGTTGGCTCCAACGTTACTTGGAGCCAATGGAAGTTACACATATTGATTAATTTAATTGAAACGTGGATTTGGCATTAAAATATTGTGTTTATCAAGATATTAGGATATGTCTGCGAGCCTTGTTAAATCAAGGCATTTAAAGTGGATTCGTTTTTAATTTGAAATTTCAAATTTTACGAAATAATTAATTCAAGAGCAAAGGAAATTGTCAACTGAAATGTAGTTCATCGTTAACCATCATTTAAGAAACGAATAAAGGCTTGGTATAAAAACGTAATGATTTTATTGCGCATAGATTTAATACTAGATTTATTACTGCCTCTACGATCTACAGAATTCTGTAAATGTTCTGTATTGGAAAAAGTGGACAATTAATTCATCGAAAAGATGCTATTATTTCTAAAAATATAATTTAAAAAGTCGTTTGTGAAAATTATATCTATAAATATGAAAAAAGATTCTTTATTTCTTATATTATAAAGAATTACATTTTCTGTAGCATCAATTATATACACTACCGTCCATAAGTTTAGAAACAAGATAAAATTCCTTTAAAATAATGCAATTGATGGGTATATCGTGAAATCATTAATCCCTGTTATAAATCATTGTGTACAAATATATAATTATTGTACATAATGCAAGTCCAAAGATCTAGGTAAAAATTTTACCCAAAGACATTTTGTTCCTCTTTTCTAAGAATACGACCATTGTTTGACGGGGATGGGGTAGAATACCTGTAGTAATTACTTTCAGTCAAACGGTTTAGTACTTTTTAAATCAGTGTGCAATTGTAACAATTTGGATTTGAAGGATATACCGAGAAAAAAATTGCTCTAAGATTAGGGATTTAATCGAAAGGTGTACACTACACCTTGGCCCAGGGAAGAGAGACAGACCAAAATTTTGGTACAAGGCGAAATGGGCGAGTGATTTCTGGAACTGAAGATAGACGAACAAATGTTTCTGTTATCACCGTCAAGAGACAATTATTGGCAGCAGGTTTTTACAGCCGATGCATCCTCTGAATCGGCCGCAAAAAGCGTTTTTAAAACGCGTGCATAAAGATTTCTCTTAATCATTTCGATTAATATCAGCAAGAGAGCATGCAAACTGGTCACTGGATGATGGACCGCCGTCTTATGGACTGACGAGTCCAAATTGCAGTTATTTGGTACGTAAGGGAATTTTTGTTGTTTGAATTAATTTACTTTTAGTTAACGACGGCCACTTATGTAGTATAAATTCATTAATAATCACATGTATAGCAGTAAACTCCTCTCACACAAATTAATTAATTATGCGGAACGCAGCGTTTCGGGAGCACGTGGGCTCCCATTGTCAACCGTGTTACCGACTGGAAGTAAAAACTGTATCACACATGCAAATTATTTTCTACGCAGGCTCTAAAATTTCTAACCATATGACTATTTACAATCTACTAGGGGGCCTCATGCCTTTTACGGGGAAGGATGGACCGAAAGCGAACCGTATCATTTAACAGGGTCTATGATAATAAATCCATCAAACTCGAGTGTGCAATTGGGGGTGGTTCTCTGTTCAATAAGTTTCCGTTCTTTTTCATATATACCGTTTCGTACGCGTCTAATTCTCTATACGAGTTCACGTTTTTAAGTAGTGTCAGATTTTTTAAATCAATCTTATGTCCGGATTTTACCATATGCTCTGCTACGCTTGATAGATCAGGTTTGTCAAAACGATAGTGTCTAATATGTTCTTTGAACCTCGTTTCGATACTCTTTTTTGTTTGTCCAATATAAACTTTCTCACAATCATTGCATGCGATTTGGTATATTCCCGACTTTTTTATCATCTCCGGTTTATCTTTGGGATTCCCTAAGAGATTCTTTAAGTTGTTTTTTGACACAAAAGACACGTTCATGTTTAGTTGTCGGAAAATTTTACTTAACCCTTTTACTGTTGGGTGAAAAGGAAGAGTTATAAATTTCTTGTTACCGGTGTTTATTGATGTCAAAGTCGTGGAATTTCTGATGTGTTGTTTGTATTGGACCTTTCTTAAAATACGGTCGACATCCATAGAAGAGAAACCATTGTACCTCGCTACATCTTTGATATATTTTAATTCTTTGTCATACCTGCTCTTGTTTAGCGGAAATCTGGCGAGTCTATTGACCAGAAAACTAATCGTGGACATTTTTTGTTGTTCGCAATGGTGCGAATCAAACGTGATGAATCTGTTGGAATTAGTTTCTTTTCTGTAGATGTCTATTTCTAATTTATTATTATTACGTATGACTAGAGTATCTAGAAACGGAAGGCGATTGTTCACTTCTTCTTCAATGGTAAACTTGATCGTGGTAAATTTTGAGTTCAGTTCTGCTAGAAAATCTTGTAAGTTTCCTTTGTTGGTGTCAAACACAGCGAAAATATCATCTACGTACCTAAGCCAAATTCTCGGGAAATATTTGGTTTCTTTTTTCAGGTTTGTTTCAAATTTGCTCATGAAAAGGTTCGCAATAAAAGGCGATAGAGGATTACCCGTCGCCGTGCCTTCCACCTGTTCCAACCATTTTCCGCCTATTTGAAAACAATTTTGTGATATGCATAATTTAGTTAACCTTTTATATTCCGCGGTTTTCACATCATCTACGTTATTTAATTTCAAAAATTCAACCAAATACTCCATCGTTTCTGGAATTGGTACGTTTGGGAAAAGTGAACAAACGTCGAATGATACAAGGACTTCCCCATCTTTTAATTCAATATTTTCAATTTTATTTACAAAATCTACGGAGTTTTCTACACATAGGTTATCTACTTTATGGGCCAAGTTCTTATATTCATTCACTAGCCATTTGGACAATTTGTATGTTGGAGAATCAATGCCGGATACTATAGGTCTCATGGAATTGCCTGGTTTGTGGATTTTTGGAAGGCAATACATTTTTGGAATGGTTACTTCCAGTCGGTAACACGGTTGACAATGGGAGCCCACGTGCTCCCGAAACGCTGCGTTCCGCATAATTAATTAATTTGTGTGAGTGGAGTTTACTGCTATACATGTGAATTGTACATCCACACAGTCCTTGCAATCGTCATTTCATTAATAATCACTATGAAATGTTACTGTATTTCTGACTTTTTGTAAAATCTGTTGCTGCTTCTAAACTTTTGGGTGGTAGTGTACATAGCAATAATCATTAATGATATCAACTGCCTTAAAATTAACTATAATGCAACTCGTGAGATTTTAGAAAACAAAAACAAATAAACAACTTAGCAATGTTTACTTTAAGCAGAAGGAATATCAAAACTACTATGAATTTTCAATAGCAAATTGGTTAATGGCACATGAATATTAAGCCGTGGTTTGATATTAAATCATGTTTTAATATTATGTGCTTTTATGCAGTGCAACAGAAATTTATATTTAAGTAGCGTCAATTTTTAACAGGTTTCAAGGGAAAACTAACACATAAACACATTAAAAACATCAATTTCCCACAAATGTTATCAGTGTACAGTTAACTCGCATGTGTAGTGTGCAAAAGGCACGTTACAATATACTGGCTTGAAAGAACGTCTGAAAATTAAAAAGTGTTAAATCAGGGATAAATTTCTGTTAAAGTTGCTGCATCTAACTGAAAGTATTTCCAATTCTAAAGATCAAGGTTTTCTATTACGTTAAACTTAAAGCAGATCACCATATTTGGTATTGACGAGAAATTGTCAGCAAACATTATTAAGGCTTATCAAGCTTTACCAATACATAAAATGATATTGCATTGTACATGGGTAGAATTTAAGCAAATATTACATTGAAGTATTACTAATGACGAGCTAGGAAATAATAAATCAAAAATACACGTTTTGTGCTTGTCAATATGCGTAAATGTGTACCAAGTTTGAATTTTGTATATTTATTGTTGGATCACATTTTAAATGATTTTTTTAGTTTGCAGTAAATATACCGGCACAAGTAATTTCTCACATTAAGAAAAATCCTGGATAAAAATGGTTTGGTGCAAGGACGTTATTTCGACTCAATATGTTTCAATTTCTCTCCCCAAGAAAACGAATATATACTACTGAGTTATCTTTATTCAAATGACAACTAGGAGCAGTCAAATAAAAAGACATTGCTCTGGCTGTTACGGAAAAAATAATTTAATTAAAAAAATATGTAAAAATTACAAGCAAATTTCGTTCAAGAGAAAATATTTACTTTGATCCAAAACAATAATTGTGCTGAGGTTATTGAAATCTTAGGTTTTCATGGCTCAAAGCAAATTTACTTAGGCAAAGATAATTTTTCGTGAGCGCCTAGTTGCGAGTAGTTGTAATTTATGCTGAGATATACTACAGGCTGTTTTTTAAATAAAATAAAACAGTACGGAAAAGGTGTAATTATATAGAAGATAAATTCAAAAAATTTTGTCAATTACAAGGCGAACGTCAGAATTAAAAGTCTTAGGATATGTTCCGCCTATGCATGCAGTATGTGTATACATGATACATCCATACAACCAGACTCACATATATACACGCAGACTGTATACATTGCAATAACACAGCTGTCGATGTTATAAAAACTAAAAGATATGCTAAAATATGCTTTATTTACTTTATTATTTTGTCTGTAGTCTGTGTACTAACTACTGTTACATATTTAAGAAAAAGGACTATTCCATTTTTACATATAATAGCTGTATGACTTACAGTCCAACTTTTCCGTACATACTAAACAAACATGAGTAACTAATCTGCTCCTGGCACAGGTGCTATCGAGTCAGCAACCATTAGTAAGATCGCGTATGTTGGAGGTGAAAAACAAATGCATTGCCAACTGTTAAAATATCACTTCACTCATTCACTATTTTCTCGCCTTCTTTGAATGTGATGTTTACTTTTCACAGTCTACCGTTCAAACGGCATGCTAAGAGTTTAATAACTTGCTTACGTACGAATATTTGGGCTATGAATAATCAAGAAATTTTCGCAAAATATTTTGGATTTAAGTCTAATCTAATCTAATAAAATTAGATCTTTCCATTTTTCATAGTTCTTTTATTTTATTTCACGGACATCCTGTACATTAGCTTACGTACCATGTTAATTCAAACGTACATTTAATTTATAGGTAGACTGTTTGTATATCCTTTGCAAGAAAAGTAAGGTTCCAGTACTGACTTACACGAATGCAATGAAAACTGGTTTTCAATATGGACCCTCATGGACGCAAAAGCGAGTTAAATTGATTACGTAAGCATATCGAGTTGAAAATCGAAAGCTGGTGAACGATGAGGATATTTTTTGAATTATTCAAATACGTAATAGTCACTTTCTGTAGGATGTTAGTACTGTATAGCAAGTTCATCCGTTTTTCGCGAGCTTTCGTTATTTTAACTACACCAGTAAATCTTATATGTAGTATGCCGATCATAATGTGTGTCATAAATAACGATTTCGCCTTGAATAGCTGTATATGCAAGCTTAAATATAGTGCAATCAACTAAATTTGGCAAGGGTAAAATATGAGAACTAATTTTTCCAACGTCTTGCCCCTCTCTTCCGCTGGTCATCACGTGGGTGCAGTCCCACTCACTGTTAATTAATTTTAAAATACTCATTTATAGTTTGCAATTCATTTAAATTTAGCGCGCAGTTTCTTTCTTAGAGTATACATAACAAAACAACAGTGCTGTCTAATCTGACGCATTTGCTTGGTTGCACAATATGTCTTGATATTCCGAGTCTTACGTTCTTTGTCTATCGTACACTTGGTATCCAAATTGAATGGTTTCTATATTTATGAAATTATGCTGCTAACTATGTATTAAATTAGTTGCAAAGTATTTAAGGAAATATGTGTCATATCCTTGGTCTCTTCTATTGCCAGGTTTTCCAAATTATTTTACAGATGCTGAAAATGGATCCGGTATTATCCATTTTCACAATTACGAAGTGTAATCTTTTCCATATCTTATACAATTGCACCTTGCATTTGTTTATACCCGATGAAGATGTAGCTCAAGTACGGAAGACATGTACATGCGATAGTTTGTTACAATACGATTTGTCACTTATTCCCTTCATAATACCATTTTTTTGATTAAACATTAGGAAGACGTAGTCATCCTTTAGATCCCATTAAATTCTGCTTCTATGCGTGATAATAAATAAACTTTATAACAACTATATTCGCTTAATTTGATTTTTTATACATGTATCTTAAAATGTGCAAATTCTACGATAGAACTTGTAGGCGACCAGAAATGCTATACAACCTTGTTAGTAGAAGCCCATCTGCTATCTGCGTTATTCCATTGGTACACAATAATGAACAGATCGTCTATAAATAACATAAGACAACGTTTGAATATCGGGCGGTGTTTTCGATTGCTACTTTATTTGACATTTTAGTGGAAAAAAAGTTGTAAGTTTGAGTGTATATGCCGCGCTTGGTAATAATTAGCCTCGGCAAAGAGGGGCAAGTTTCAGTCGCGTGCGGAGAACAACGTGGAGGGGTGAAGCGCGGTACGGAGAACCGAGTGCCCGTATCAAAGCACGCTTGTTCAGTATAATTCGACTAGTCGTTATGAGTACTTGTCAGTACACCCATACTTAGAAAATGTTGCATTTAGGTACGTTTCGGCGTATTTCGAATAAAATAGCGAATATGCCGGATTTAGAATTTAACGTGTACCAGCAAGGAGAAGTGTGAACGCCTAAAAAGTATAAAACACTGTTCTTCAATTCGTGGGAAACGATATAGCGAGTAATTAATATTTTGCATAGGCGTTTGTTTTATTCTACGTAATGTAACGTTCACTTTACAAGACCAACAAGCATTTGCCTCCTTCTGGAGCAGGAATTCGGATTATACATTACCAAGTTGGACATCGTTTATGCCATTTGTTTGTGATTATGTTAAAAGTGGAATTAAAGTAAAATTGAAAGATCTGAAGAAAAAATTGTGATAATGTGTGAACGAAACAACCGGCAAAAACATTCTGTGGTGAATATCATGGTACGTACAATGGAAGAGTTGAACCGTCATCCCCTACCTTATGTGCTTCCAAAAGAGTTGCAAAATGTACTAGCGATGAAATTTTAAAAGTGGTGCTGAGGGCATTGAACAAATTTTAAAAATGTAAAAGAATAAAAATAAAAAATTTAAGTTTCAACAACCCAACCTTTAATGCTTGTGAGTGTCGGTGCCGCTGACATTCTGTGGAGAGAGGGAATGGGAATCTGTTACGTGTAACATGTAAAATCCATGCTTTAAACCTTGTGGCGCAATTAATCCCTAAGATGTTATCCACAAGTAAATGCTTTAATAGACCCCAAAACGTACAAAAAGATTTCACGAACTGTGTCCCAAAGTGCGTGAACTACCACAGCCGATTACTACGCGTTTTACTACTGCGAACATTTTGTTGATGTAAAGAAGGTAGTTTTACAATTCGATCCGAGACACGCCAAAGCTATTAAGAAAAGCCAGAACTGCCAGAAAATGTTTCAAGATAGTCAGGTAAATGTGGTAGAAAGTAATCACAAGACTATGGACTATCGAGGGGAATTGAAAAATTACAAAATGATTCAATGTCGTTTGTGCATTCTGTTCAAATTATGGATGATGTTTAGTTAAATTCTGTTATAAGGCCACGAAAGGAAATCACTTTTGTATCGAATTGTGACGATTAACGAAAAATGGATTTGTTTTGGAAATCCGAAGCGGAAGAAATCGTGACTTTCACCTGGCGAAGTCTATTTTTGAACACCAAGACCAAATCGCTTCGGCAAGAAGACCAAGCTCTGTGTCTAGTGGGACCAGAGCGGTATTGTGTATTATGAACTATTGAAGCCCAGCTAAACACATCGCTATCACCAACAAATGATTAATTTAAACCACGCATTAATTGAAAAACGACTGGAATGGGCCAGAAGACATAGCAAAGTGATTTTGTTACACGACAATGCGCTGTCTCGCACAGCAAAACCAGTGGAAAACACCTTGAAATTGCACAGATTGAACATCCTTCCGCTCCCGCCGTACTCCCCAGACCTATCGCCATCTGACTATCACCTTTTCACATCAATGGGGCACGCGCTCGCAGAGCAGCACTTCAAGACTTTCGAGGAAGTTGGAAAACGTCTCGAGGAACGGTCTGCTGCAAAAGGCAAGCATATTTTCTGGCATGGTATCCATAAATTACCTGATGTATGAAATGTGTAGAAGCCTATGGCCAATGTTGTGAATAAAAAAATAATTTCCCTTGAAAATTACATGTTTCCTTTTAGCAGAAAAACCGGAAAAAACTTACGCATACACCTGGTAATACTGGGGTTATATGACGGTGTCTAATACAAGTGACCAAGAAATCAATTGTATTCCACCAATTATACTGTTTAAAGATACTCGTATTTCAAAAATACATAGTAGTGCATAATTTGGTTCGTCAATAATTAAAGGACAATTCGCGTAAGAGTAAGTTTGGAAATGAGAGAGAGCTTCATTAATTTCATGCTTTATAGTGTATTGCCATACTTCGGCTATTTGAATAAGTATTCTTAAATTATTTCGATTGGCTATAGTAAGCTGATTGATGTTATGTATTTAATATGTATATGTATATATATTTTTAATTTTAGTAATGTGACTGATGGTTTAATAATATTTTATCAGTTGGGTGCTTGTTGCGTGTACATTCTATTTGTTGTCGTTAACGTAAAATCAGTTCTGGACATGTACACGAAAGAGAAGCTGTCAGTACACACCTATCTGCTAATTGCGATAATACCATTCTTTTTTATAAATAGTTGGAGAAACTTAAAAATACTGGTACCATTCTCAGTTTTCTCAAATATTATGTCTGTTGTGGCGATAGGTGTTGTTTACTATTACATATTCGAAACACCATTGCCTCATCTTTCTGAGCGATATCTGACCAGAATTAAACAATTTCCTTTAGCATTCGGAACCACATGCTTTGCTTTTACATCCGTCCCTTTTGTAAGCAATATTGATATTACATATACACATAATCGTAAACTTTACTGTAATTCAGACAATTGCTGTTGAAAATAATATGAAGAATCCAAAAAATTTCGGTGGATGGTTTGGAGTGTATAACAGATCAATCGCTATAATAATGTCTGTAACTATTTCATTAGCGTTTCTAGGATTTTGGAAATTCGGGGAAGACACCAAGCCATCGATTGTACTAAATTTCCCCCCACGTGCAGCGTAAGTATTAATTGTTTACTTACTTTACAATTTATTTTTGTGCAATGCAATAACTTATCATATTTAAGCATAAACAATTGCAGCCAGAGTCATTGTTAACCAAGTCAATCACACTCAATTTGGCATATATGAGGGCGGATCTTCGTGCCCTACTCCTCACCTACTTCTAATTGGTTGTTTAAATAATGGTTTTGACATTTAGTTAACTGACATTTGTAGATCATATCTACATAATATCAAGGTTGTATCTCAAAGTGTTGTTGTGCTGTCGCTAATTCTTGAATTATGTGTCGTGATTGTTCATAAAACTGAATCCTGTAGAACAAAACGCCGTAATAAAATACCTCCAGGAAAAGGGCATCACGCCAACTCAAATTCATAAAGACATTATAGCAACTATTGGTGAGTTTCTTATAATATAGTCAAATGCTGGTATCGAGATTTTAAATGCGGAAGAACATCCTGTAAAAGCCATCCCGGTGGTCCTCCCATAACCGTAACAACAGACGAAAACATTAGAAAGGTACACGATATCGTACTGCAAGACCGACGAGTACGCATCAGGAACATTGTGGAAGATACTGGCTTATCATGTGGTGCACAATATACTGACTAAAGAATTAGATGTGAAAAAGATGAGTGCAAGGTGGGTGCCCCGATTGTTAACCATTGATCAAAGGAGAAATCGGGTGTTGATTTGTAATCGTCTTTTGGAAAGGTACCAAGCAAACAAAGAGAACTTTCTTAGTCGGTATATCAAGGGTGCACCTGATGATGATATATTATCCTGAGACCAAAGTGCAAAGTAGAGAGTGGAAACACCACGGTTCTCTTCCTTCACGCAAATTTAAGGTCGTGCCGTCTGCTGGAAAGGTTTTGCTGATTGTGTTCTGGGATGCTCAAGGAACCATTCTGACTGACTATTTGCGAAAGGGACAGAGTATTACAGGGGCCTACTACGCACAATTGATTTCTAAATTGCAAGACGCTATATAGATGCATATATAGTAATAATATACAGGGCAGTAATAAATTAAAATTAATTGAAAATTATATAACTGAATCATAAACATAACAATAGCTCGGTGACAGATTGCAAGAACAAAAAATAGGACGACAATGTAAATCCATGTAGACACTTCAACAAAAAGGATCATCAAGGAATTTCATTGGGATCTCTAATCATATGCGTAATGGATGCTTTAAGCAGAACATTAGTTTTGTATGACGGCACCTTAAAATTAGGGAAGGACCTGGTATCGTACTGAGGCACCATGAAAGCAGTACTTGCAGATGGAGATAGTGAGGATACCAAATTATGGATGCATACTCCAACCCAGTACGGACAAGCGAATAGTATAATGCTTTTAGCGAGGCAGGATTATTGAATGATCCGCAGGATCGTATGAGAAATCCTAAGGATTTCATCGCAGAATTTCGTATGGATAGTATGTGGTCTGCAAACGACAAATTTACATCAAACAGCACGTCCAGCTCCATCACAGACGAGTGCCCAGGAACAATAGCCTGACTCACAGCATAATGAAAACTGTAGAGTCTATGACATCTAGAGTAGCTTACAACAGCACACTTATCCAGATTCAAATGAATTCCATTCGGTGTACACTATCTAACAATAGTATCCAGACTGTTCTGGAGAAACAAACAATCTGCCGGAGAGGTTATGGTATTGTAGATCTTAAGATCGTCCGCGTATGCCAGTACATTGCAGTCCAGCCCCTGTAGGAGATCATCCAAATAAATATTAAACAAAAGAGGACCCAAATTGGATCCCTGGCACATACCAGAGCAAGCAGAAAATGCAGAGAGATATTAGGAATTAAAGAAGGATGCCATATCGTTGGTGGAATCCCAAATATAACACATAGAATAAACATAAATCAGATTTGCCCAATTAACTCAGCTGGCAGAAATTAACACAGCGCTATACGAAGCCACCGCATCTTTACTGGTTACCTAAAATACACAAACCAGCTACCCCCTCCGGCCAGTCGTAAGCTCGAGAAATTCTCCCTATCAACCACTCGCCAAATTCCTTCTAGATATAATTGCCCCACTATCGGGAAACTCGCAAAATCCATCATTACAAACACAAACCACTTCATTAACAAGACCAAAGAGATAAGAGTTGATGAACATGACAAATTGGTAAGCTTCGATGTTACAAGCCTGTTCAGCAATGTTCCAACGGAAGCAGCTGTAGCAATAGTCAAAAATAGACTATCCAGCGACACCACACTGCTCGAGAGAATCTCCTTAAGTGCTGTTGAGAACAAGTTTTACCACCAAGAATTTGGCATGGCAATGGGCTCTCCTCTGCCGCTGGTCCTGAGAAACATCTATATGGAAGAATTTGAACGAAGAACGTTGGATTCATACGAACTTTAACAAAAAATGTGGCTCAGATACGTTGATGTCACCTTCGTAATTTGGCCACATGGGGAAGAAATCAACGGTTTGCTTCAACATCTTAACGGTTTACAAGAATCCATTAAGTTCACCATGGAATTGGAGGTAGATTACAAGATTCCATTCCTAAATGTCCTGGTATATAGACAGTGTGATGGTACATTACGGGCGGCGGTATATAAAAAACCGATACACACAGGACAATACCTCCATTTCAATTCCAATCATCAACACAACGTTAAAATGGGGGTCACGGATTGCCTGTATAATAGGGCAGATGTATGTTCCGATGATAGAGTTAAAGGCCTATCGGCGAAAATCACAAAAATGGGCAACGCCTATAAAATCAGAACGGCTATCAAAACTTCAAATACGAACAGGTCTAAGCTAATAAGAACGAAACCCAACAATAAACATCAGAAACTAAGAACTGTGTAGGCAAAATACTGTGCGAATGTGGATAGTCATGCATAGGCGTAACCGGCAGACCCTTAATAGTCAGAACCAAAGAACATCAGAGGGTAGTTCAGATGGAGGTAACGGATAAGTTACGATTGCCTCGACATGCTTGGGAAAAGGATCATACGATTGCATGGAACAACGCAGCAATCCTGGATGAAGAAGACAACGCCCCAAAAAGGTAAATGTTGGAAACAGGATATATGGCCATTATACCGACCGCCATTAGCACACTAAGCCTGGAGATAACGAACGTCTGGCCCCTTGTGATTACAGAAAACATTAACCAAAGACTGGCAACGGCGATACGGAGCCCAAAAGAATGAAAGCATACGCAGACCAATCCCTCGCAGAATGGAGAAGGATTAATGAAATGAACAACTACTCATGCACAAAAAATCTACTGCGCAACCTCCCGTGCGCAAAAAATTGTAGCTTAAATATAAGTTTAACACAGTAGTATCTGTCCTCTCTATTAGCATAGTGGTTAAGTTAAGTGGAATACGAAATTGGAGAAAAACAAATCGAGTTTTGATCCCCATACACGACATGTATCACTGATAAAAAAATAGGGAAGATAAATACGTCAGACAAAAAAAATCAACAGACAAATAATGAATTTGGCAAGATCTTGCCGGATTCTCAGGACTACCCTCAAGCACACTGTCGAAACGTTGGACTACATAAGTTCAACAATAAACGATGGAAATAGCCCAAACAAACACTCTAATCATTGTTCGTTTTTATTGATTGATTTAAGTTAGTGATTCCGACGGCGAAAGTTATATTCGCTTATTTTTAGGGCAACACTAAATACGATGGTATTGTCGAAACTACCAATTTAAATCGACCACGATATTTTACAAAAAGGTTAACTAGGTTGTGATAAAAAAATTATTACAAAAAGAAAGGAATTTAACACTTTAACAGTATCTCAGACTTTCACGGCCGTTTGACAAGGTACCTTTGAAAATGCGAACCGCAATTGTTCACGAAACGTCAGGAACAAAAACCTAGTGACACGGCGGAACCCGACAACCGTTACAACCAATTTAACACTTTTTTGGTACAAACTCTTGACGTACATAAAATTGTGAAAAACTATTGTAATACAGGAGATTACACCCACATTTCCTAAAATAGCCACAATACTGGGAATATTTACAATAGATTTACTTACAATGAATCGCAATCTCAACTTATTCCCTTCTTTTCGATAAATTTAACATTTGGCGGATATTGTATCTGACTGAACTAAATTTGTATACGCTTAAGAGTAGTTTTTAAAAACTTCCCTTATATGTTTGTTACTTATATTACCATTCAAACGCATATTTTACGCGTAAGATTTTAGAAACGCCACCTTGACTGTGAATGACTTGACAATATCAATTATTTTACCAACCCAAAAAAAATAATCTATAGCATACTAGAGCAAAACGACATTCTCTGTTATGCTAGTTGCCATGTAGATCAGTTTACTTTAAAATATGTTATTTTCAGCTTAACCCAAACAGTAAATTTATTATATAGTTTCGCTATATATATTTCATTTGCACTCAATAGTTACGTCCCCGTTAAACTTCTATGGGAAACTTACCTATTATCGTTAGTGAAGGATAGTACGTATATAATAACTTGGGAATATCTTTTGAGACTGATGGTTGTTACAATGAGTAGTAAGTTGACATTTACTTACATTATATACAATATATTTATAATTGTTAATTATTAATTAATGGTTTTGTTATACTTTTCAGTTTTTTTTGCTGCTACATTACCAATGCTTGGCCTATTCATGTCCTTGTTTGGAGCGGTTACACTATCAAATTTGGTTTTTGTCTTTCCTGGCATTCTTGACCTTTGCACGAGATATCCAGACAATTATGGTAGCCACAACATTTATATATACCGTGACATTTTTTTTATTTTTTATGGTTTTGTTGGACTAATAACTGGAGTGACCATAGGTATGATTGAGGCAGTGGACCAATTTAAAAAGATGTACGGGAGTTAAAATACACATCCTACTAGAAATCTCCGGAATTGGAAACTCCTTACTATGTTATGTTTCTATTATATATGAATGTAATTTTACATCTCGATATATGAGCTTTTGTAATAGCAAGGTATACCAATAAGTACTTATAATACGTAATCGGTTTGCATTTGTCTTTGCTGGTAGTTTATTATATACATACTACGCTGGACGTATGTCGGAACACCCGGGTTTTGACAGAATGAAAACTACCTTTAGTAAAACTTTTACAAGTTTTTTAATGTATTATTTTTAAGATTAATATATATTGAATTTTGACAGGTGTCAATTTATTAATCATGACGTTTCAACTTTTTAAAATTCTTTCCCCTTTCGTTTTGCAAATTAATTTGTCCATTGATTTTTACGGAACATTAATGGTTGTTCTCTGTGTTTTAGCACGACTTGCCTTCTTTATAGTTGTTGGTGAATTCAGCAATTCAGTTTGCAACATGAGCTATGTTTCGACATTTGTCTCGGTGAAGTTGGTTCACATGTGGGAAAAATGTTCTTGTATCCTTGAGAAAGATCGTTCAAAATCGACCGATGTAACACAGGAATGATTAAAATAATCTTTGAAATTACTTAACGGATCTGTAGATGCACCACCGCAAATTTATCTTTATGTTATAACATCGAGATCGTTCTTCAAAACACTTTCGAACTTTCTTGTAACGCGCCTGTTTTTGTTGTCTGTTATCTACTCACATCGTCCACTATTTGCACTGATTCCATTAACGATAATCCTGTATTTTGCAACTTCTCAATTGCATCCACTAATCCCATATAATTATCCTAAATAGTTTTTGAATCTCTTTCAACGGAAGGATCTTGAAATAGTTTTGGCTCTCCTTAAGAGTTGCAGCTTCGTCGGGATTGAATTTTAGAAGCAGAGATTTTATTTATTGCAGTTACTTACGGTAAGAAAAAGCCCTTCTCAACTATGTTCCCCAACGTGTAAGAATTGTCTGTAACGGATCAGGAATACCAGGACATTGTCTGTGAAATGCTCGAATACGTCTCGGAGATTTCAGAAACATTTCTTTTATATTTGCTACGAATGCATTTACCTCTGGATAACATGGTGGAACAGTTTTTGCCACCAGATGTAAAGTATGCACTTTACGCATAATGTGTAAAAGTCTAATATACGCAGCACCATCAGTCATGAACATCAACAGTTGACTAGGCGAAACTTGAAAATTTCTTAATGTATACCCTCGTAATTGCTTCGCCAGTACACTTGCACCTTGCTGGCTAATAAGATTGCAAACGTTGGTTTCAAAGGTTCTAAAACACGCACTATAACATTTACGATTGCGTTTTCTTTACTGTCTGTACTCTCAAATGACGATTGCAAGGACTGTGTGGATGTACAATTCACAGGTATAGCAGTAAACGCCACTCACTACTCAGTCGGTAACACGGTTGACAATGAGAGCCCACGTGCTCTCGAAACGCTGCGTTCCGCATAATTAATAAATTTGGGTGAGTGGAGTTTACTGCTATACCTGTGGATCTGTACTCTCGTCTACACATAATCACAACTGTTTATCTTGTAATTCAGCTTTAATCCTCCTTTTGTAATTTTCACGTATCGTTGATAGATACCTACGTATTACTGTGCGAGATGGTAGCTTACATTTGGGGTTGTATTTATACTACAACTGTTGAAACTGTTGTTTATCGAGCAAGTTAAGGGGCAAAACACAAGTAATGAACATCAAACGTAAATCTAATATAAAATTTTCCCTGCCGTTTTTTTATTTGTGCGAGTTGTATTACGTACATGTTTCTCGTAATCGCGTTTGTACCATCAGATCAAAGGAATTTCGCAAACATTACACCATATTTTACAACTATCGAATATTAAATCAAGATATTCGGTTATAAACTTGTTTACTTGGGCAGCCAGTAGTGGATTCTTCCTCCTACGTGTGTTCGACACGCTTAACTAATTATAATTACGTGTAATACGATGTACGACTTCTCTCGTTGTTAATAGAGACTGCAAGACGATCTAGTCACCCGGAGAAAGCGTTAGGTTTCCGCATCTTCCCGCGTGGGGACATAGTGCGCCGAAGATTTGCTTAACTGTACATATTAGAAATGAAGCATTCAAAATATTTGTCATCGCTAGCTACACCTTTTTTCCCATAGAATACAACACAGCTCGAATACCGTTACGGTAAAAGTCTTCATCTTTTGAGGCTATCCACGAATCAAGCCATTTTTCGATGTCTTCATATGAGGGGAACTGCTGATCCGCCGGACCATGTGCTACCGAACGGAACAAGTGATAATCGGACGACGCAATATCTGGGGAATATGGCGGGTAGGGTAGCACTTCCCAATTGAGCGTTTCCAGATAGGTTTCAACGGGTTTGGCAACGTGAGGCCAAGCATTGTCGGGCTGTAGAATCAGTTTTTCGTGCCTCTGCTCGTATTGTGGCCGTTTTTCGCGCAGTGTTCGGCTCAATCGCATGAATTGAAGGCGATAGCGTTCCTCAGTGATGGTGTCTTTCGGTTTCAACAGCTCATAATTAATAACACCGACTTGGTCCTATCAAAAACATAGCATAACCTTCACAGCGCGCATATTCGGCCGAGTCAGCGACGTAGAAGCATGACCGGGCACTCCCCATGACTTTCCTTTTTTGAGTTGCGGTAATTTTTCATCACCCGTTACGATGCGATAAAGAAAGCTCTTCCCTTTTGCCGCTGGGGCAGTTGCTCACAGGCGAAAAAACTACGCTCAACGTCCGTTGGCATTAAATCATAAGGAACCCAAGTTCCTTGTTTCTGAATCATTCCAACGCATGCAATCACTTGAAAATGGCTTGGCGAATAATTCCTAATGCTGATGAAAGCTCTTATTGAGTTTGGCATGGATCCTCATCAAGACATGCCTCCAATTCAGCGTCTTCGAAGGTTTTGGACCTTCTTTCACGCGAACGGTTGTCAACATCGAAATCACCGTCTTTGAAGCGACGGAAACAATCACGGCACGTTGTTTCACTTAGAGCAGTATCTCCGTAAACTTTGTGGAGCTCTCGATGCGCTTCGGCCGCCGTTTTTGTTTTTCGAATTAAAAGAGAAAGTCAACGCTTCCCGAAAATGACGATTATTTAGTACAAATTCAGACGTTTTCACACATTATGACGCCAAAATAAAATCACTAATGTGTCACAATGGTTTGCTTACTGTTTGTCTAAGCTGGTGCAACCTATTCACAAACAGTGGGAACTTAGTTGCGCGCCTTATACTATTCTGCATGAAATATATGCAGATAATTAAAATGTTCTTCCATATAATGAAGTATAAATAAACAGTATTATATGTCATACGTGTATACACAGTAGGGAAACAGAGACAGATTGGTCCAACGAACTCAGTTAATTTTCGTAACGGTCGCGGGTGCGGGCGAATGCGAACCTGACGCGCCGAAGATTTGGCCAACCCTATTAATAAGTATAAATTGAGTCCAAAACCAGCAGTACAGGCCCTATATCCTCCACTCGTGAAGAGAATAAAGTTAGATATATCATACAAATACGGGATCATATTTGTACTATTGTTGTAAAGAAGTTTTCTGTAATAAAAAATGTTTTAACAAAATGTTGACAAGTCACATTAAAAAGATTTGTAAAAGATGTATCTATTCCTTCTAGTTTGACAGAACCACGTCGGATTAGCGAGATACTTCCGTATAGTTCTACCAAGCAGCATACAAATTGGAGGTAATTTTTGATCGATATTGTAGTCATTATTATCCTTAATCATTTACTATTCCTGAATCAACCTTATAGTATGTATGTACAAATATTTGATAGGAGAATCAACATCAATTGAAAAAGAAAAATTGATTTTCGCAATTTTTCTGCCCATTTATTCCAAATGTTAGACTAACTTTATCGCTCGAATAAGAAATAATTTATCGACTAGGTTTGGTCGACTGTAATTCGTCAATGGTCTTGAGTATTTCCTAAGGGATTGTTTGACGGTGCCCGCGGCTACAGGTATGTTAATATAGCGCGCGGTTTGTTTGCGCCCGTCGTAACATAAAAGGGTTCGTATTTCGCATAAACCTGATATCAACTATATAGGATCGGGTTGGACTGTGCCTCCAGGATTATTAACCCAACTGCCTGCAACAAAAAGATCGTGAACGGAGAGAGCGCTCTGGTTGGATGCTTCGGGCGGTACGTTCACTCAGTCGTTGCAGCCAATGAGCCAGTCAGAGAAAGAGCGCCGGAGTAGGTAGATGTGTACACCGTACTGTTCTGAATTCGCTGTCACGAGGTCCACCTGACATTCAATCAAACACATTTTAACGCATTTGTCTATAACAATAAATCACATTCTAACCGAGAAAACGGACGCGTCCTCGGTTCAAATTCCCTGTCATACATCCTGCGGTGCTGCTGAGGAACAAAGCTAAGCAATCTGGAGCCCACGTGCCCTAAGAGGTGAGCTTATTTATTATGTATTCGAAAAGAAACCTGTAATTCAATGAAAATTTTCTGGAAAGCTTGGTTTGCACACATGAAATCCTGTAACATTGGCTTTGAAGAAAGGTAGGTTTCGTTTCTACAAAAGTTTAAGTTTGGAAACGCTAGAAAATTGCGTTTACATAATCTTTCCAATTGTTTTGAAGAATTCATTTAGACCTTTTTACACAACAAATAAAAAATTAACTATTACGTTTGTATGTATGATAGATTGATAAAAAATTTGAATGTTTGAATCAATGTTTTCTAATAAAATTAATTTAGTTTATATAACTAATAACTGTATATTTAGTCTGGTATATTAGCATATTTTTTATATACTTTGTAGACTAGCGTTAGTAGTTTTTCTGATCATGCCACTCTAAAACTAATGCTTGCTCTGGATAAATACTGTCAGCAAATAAAGCAGAGAATGTTGACATAAAATTTAATACATTTTTATTACACATCAATATGCTTCTAATGTGGGTATTTTCATTTGAAATTCATGTTATAAACAAACAAGTGACTTAAACAAAATGAATGTAGCACATGGAAAATGGAGAATGAAATTAAAAGCTATCTATTCCTTAATTTTAGTAAATTTTTACACTAGATATACTTATGTATGTTAATAATATGTGGTTATTATAAACAATGCAGTATCACTTTCAATATCTATTTTTTGCTTATCGGTGTTCTGGTAGTGGTGTAAGAACTCTAGGTTGTTGAGCATATCAAGTATGTACCAAAAGCTTGTTAAGCTTACTAACCAAAAATTGTTATGTGTACAATAGCATTTAGTCTAAATTGTGTCACTCAGGTTTCAAAGTATTGCTTTTATGGAGATAGTACTAAACGTTGCCATATTTTGAATACAAGTTTTATCTCAAATAATAGGATAATTCTCCATATGATTATTGGGTTATTTTTACGTATTCTATTAGAACATATTTCCGTATAAGTGATTGATACTTATGATAAACCGATTTTGTAAAAATTACGTCTCAATAAAATATATGTGAAATATGCAAATATAAAGATGAAAAATACATTAGTTTAAGATTTCTTTTTAAATTTTCGTTGATATAATCTAAAATATAATTTTATTCCATTTGCTACAAAAAAAAACAAATGTATTTATAGACAATTCATAGTCTAAAAGTATCATAATAACTAGAGTTGTTGTTTGGGCTATTTCCATCGTTGGTTGAACTTTTATAGTCCGACGTTTCGGCAGTCTGTCTATTGCCGCCTTCAGGGGCGCCCTGAGAAGGGCTGTTGCTTCCCAGAGTAATTATGCTTCAGTGCCCTGGCAAGCAACAGCCCTTCTCAGGGCGCCCCTGAAGACAGCAGTAGACAGACTGCCGAAACGTCGGACTATAAAAGTTCAACGAACGATGGAAATAACCCAAACAACAACTCTAGTTATTATGAGAATTCATCGTCAACAATATCACGTCAAGAGCCTAAAAGTATCAAAACAAATTTATTTACAATGGATTGAAAATTATTTGTACATGTCAAGAAAATTCCTTTGATTACGTGGTAAATATAAGGCCACAATCGCAATACAATATAACGCCAATTTGTAACAAATCATGTTTTAATAATCCTTTCCCAAAATAAAAGTTTGGTGAACGTGCAATTTTGCGGCTATGAGAAGAGTTATTGTCGATGATCATTACTGAATTGATAGACAAATTAGGTAATAAACGGTTTAAAAATCAATCATCATAGACTTCATCATAAGTATCTAGGGAGTTTTCCTTGCAGAGCAACTTATAATCAGCACCTGCAACGAATCCATTCTCATTGCTAGGATGACTAAAAACCACATCGTTCTCTTTGCTCCCAATTCACGCTTTCAATACAAAGTAGCCAACATTCACCGTATAGTACTTTAATGTTAAATAACATAAATTAATTATTTTTCTGCAATTTACAATAGATAAGACTAAGTTGTAGTAGTTTCCAAAAGAAAAACTAATGCTCGCAAAAACAGATACAAATAGAAGAAAAACGTGAGAAATAAATATAAAGGATATAACACGACAAACTATGAACTGTATTTGACAAATGACAGAAACGATAAACAAAACAAAAGTATTACCCTACAAATATGCCGCGTAACTTGGCAATGCTCCTAGTTCCCAAAAAAGATAGATGCATGCGAATCCGTATAAGCTAATAAAAGAGGGCTATACTCCATAAGTTCTGATACACTTCAAAGCCTGGGTGACAGTCTATAGTTTTCCATAATTTCCGATACGTATATGTAAACTGCCTACCTTTAAGTTATGATAAAAAAAATTCTCAAAGTGTAATAATTTATACTTAAGTCTTGCGTAATTTTAAACGGTCGTTATATTAAACCAAATTCATTGCCGGCTTTTAGTACGACGCCAAGTACTTTTAGATTTAAAGAATAATTTTCTAGTTATGTTTTTTTGGGATAAGTTTTTTGAGTTTCAGTGCAGAGACCTCGTTAACCATAAGAGACTGAAAATCCCTAAATGGGAAAGAAATACAGTTTTATAACTTTTAGCCAAAACCATTTTTATTTAATACTTATTCCTTTATATATTATAATATTAAATTCAGAAAGAAAAGGCAAAAAAAACTTTTCTAATTATAACCCAAAGATTTATTTTAGGATTATATGGAATAAATAAGTTACTACCGAAAATTAGGGTTTTTTAAATGGAAATCATAATTGGTCCTGACCTCATAACAATTTACCTAACTGTTTAAGTTATTGTTAAAAAAACGCCCGTTTTCCACAAAGTTTGCATATAATTTTTTTATCACTGAAAAAGGCGCAGAAATATAGTCCATGAAGTAAACTATTATTTTAGTTAGACTAAATAAGTGGATTGTTATTCATTATTGAGTATCCAAATCTCCCTATACATTTTCTCTAAATTTAATAATGAGAAACGATACTGAAAAAAGAGAGGATTGCAGTTTTCCTGCAAAGATCGAGAAAGCTTTTGACTTTTTCTGTCAGACAAAATTGCCTTTAAATCGTTGCTTCCTTTCCTTTTAAACCGTCTTTATCCCTTCAGATACGGACAAACACGGCTATTTTGACTGAAGTGTCATTTATTGCTTGAAAATGTTTGCAATTGCTAATCCATATAGAACGGTGGCAATTTCGAAATACGGCTGTTATAGCTACATCTTTATTTCAAATTACAAACTGCTTGAAGAAAGTGAACACCTTGATCAAAACAACCGCGTCTGTCAGGGACCTCATGGTCTTATGGTCCTATAGTAAATCCCGAACAATACGAAAAATTTTTCAATTTAGGTTGTGTAAGTAGTATCTAAAGGAAAAGAACTTGAACTTAAAGTTTAAAACGTGTTGCTATATACAATTAACAAGAAACAACACTGAAATTCACATTCCGCATAATTTAAAAGGCACGAAGTTTTATTTAAACGAAGGTTCTAAGATTAGAGATTCGGATGTGATAGTGGACATTAAACTAATACATAAACACATTGAGTGCACAGCTACTGAATGTACTAGAAGAGTAAATTTTATTATGACAGCATCCAAACACTTTCTACCACTGCTTCTCTTAGATCATTATAATATGCCTATGTAAATTCGACTATATCTTTTGATTCTGTTGAATAGTAACCTAAGCATTCCGTCTCTATTCCCAAGTTAGAGCCCAAACTTAAATTTATTAAATTTTTGTGCTTTCAGATGGTCCGCTCTGTTGCAATTTATTATAATTCATGCATATTTTTCCTTTAAGAAAGCGCAGGTTAATGGCTGATCTAAAATTATTTATAAGTTATTCAATAATAACATTGATTGTTCAGATCTTCTCTTTTTTGATCTCGTGTCGTATCCTCTCTCGTTATACCGGTTACAATGTTTTTGATTTGTCTTTGCGTCACACCAACTTTTTTTAGAACTCTATTAGATTTTAGCTACTTGCAATGAACAACTTAATAATTGTAATTCTTTAGACACATTTCTCACAGTTACAAAACTTTCAGAACAATAATTACACACGTCTTGTATAATCAGATTTAATTAAACTGGTAATATGTTTTCTCTTGCCTCTCTTTATAGTTTGTTCTTTCTACGCCACGAATAAAGTTTTCTAACATTTTTGTATACATATATATCTGTTTCTATATTGTAGCATGCAAAACATAGTAATTTTTCGTGCTACAATCTTTTGGTTACGCCCGCTATTGTAAATAAATCTCATAAAATAAAGCAAAATAACAACCTTGTATGCATATGTACGTATATACACTAGCGACCATAAGTGTTTACCCATTTGCATTATTAGGGATTATTCAAAGAAACTATTTTTCTATCCCCATCAAAATATTTGTATTATTAAACTGTAAGAACTCTGTAATGTTCTGTGTGTACGTAATAAGCCAACTGGTATTAAGATATCGAAAATGATCCGCGATCAGGCATATTACATCATACAATATGAAAATAGACAACACCGGCATTTTAATATAATGAAAAGTTTAGTTTGCATTCAGCTTTCGTATAGCAAGCAGTGGATCGTGCACAATTTGTGCAGTGTTTTAAAAGAGCAAGTAATGTCGGCAAGAAAAGAATTATCTACGGAAGTGCGTGCTCAAATAGTGACATATCACAACATTGATAAAACTATTAACGAAGTAGTATCAGAGTAGTAAAGAAGAAGTGTATCTAATAAACAGCGACCCGGACGGCCAAAAATAACAACACCAGCAGACGATCGCGTAATTGTAATCATGAGCGAACGAAATAGACAAAAAACAGAGCCAGAAATTGGTGCCGAAGTGAATATTTCGCGCCGAAAACCAGTTAGTCCCACCACGATAAAGAAAGCGCTTATGCCAAGCTACTTCCTATGGAAGAATTGCTATGCGAAAACCGTTATTACACAAAGCAAACAAAGCCAAATGGTTAGCATGGGCGAGAGAACACAAAGACTGGAAGTTGGAGGATTGGAACAAGGTGCTGTGGAGCGACAAACCAAAATATCTCACTTTTGGTTCAAACAGAAGAACATGTCCATAGATTGAAAGGGGAACTAGTACTTGAATCCTGTATTACACCAACAATAAAACATGGAAGAAGATCAGTCATGATTTGGGGTTGTCTTGGCGAAACCTCTGTGGGCGATTTGGTCAAAATATATGGTATTCTTAGAAAAGAAGGTTATAAGAAGATTTTAGAGCAGAATGCCCCCTCATCTGGAACACAATTAATCGGTGAAAACTTCGTGTTCGAGAATGATAATAATTCAAAACACACTGTAAATATATGTCGTGAGTATTTAGAACTAGTAGAACACAGAGAGAAAATTATTTTTATGAAGTGGCCGCTCCAAAGTTCAGATCTCGATCCGATCGAGCTTTTGTGGGAGGATCTTGACCGACAGGTTCGAAAATCTGCTCCAAATTCGACAACAGCACTTTGGGCGCAATTACAAAATGTGTGAAGGAAAATAGAGCCGCCAACATCGGCAAAGCTGTTAGAGGGAACGCCAAGATAGTGTGCAGCGGTAATAAACGCGAAAGGTGGACACATTGACGAATTGTAAATATAAGTTAGTTAAACAGGTAAACACTTATGGACAGTATATATATAATATTAGTGGTTATAAAAATTTTGGTGAAGTAAAACACGTTAAAAAATAAAATTGTTTTTAAAAGATAAAGTTATTGAATTATGCAAAATTAGAGTCGATTATGAACTAAATAGAAAATTGAATATACGTGGGTTGGTACAGTGAAACTATATATCCAAGGTATATTAAAGGCATTGGAATAATCTTATTTTTTATACTTACTATGAATATACTGCAAATTCTAGGAACTACCTAAATTGACTGAATATTGTATAGGAAACCGTATATATTGCGATCGATTCTTAAAAAGTATTGATTCCAACATTCGCTCCAACAGTGAAAATTCAAGAATTCCGAAACATGTTCCGAATTAGTTCTATGATCGGAGTACTCCAATATCTTTCGTGTCTGAAAAACACAATCCTCTGATCCTTTGACCGAAATATATGTATGTACTTATACTAATAATAAGTTAATGCATTACTGTGAACATAAATTCCTATTTTAACAGTTCCAACGTTATTTACAATGTGACGAGGTCAAGTTACCATCCCAAATTTCAAATTTCCAATTTACTGAATAGTATATAGAAAATATAGTAACACAAATTAGCGTTTGGATAAATAACGACATTAAGGTACATTAAGTAAGAAATTTGTCTATACACGCAAACGTGAACAGTAAAATTTTCAGATTTTCTTTCCTTTCGCCTAACTGTATGAGTTTTAGTAATATTTAAGTGTATTCTTTTATATAAACATACTTTGATCACGATTTGTTTTATTACATTAATTTCTCTTATTTTGCTAAAGTTAGTCGTTATTGTAAGGTCGAAAGCGCAGAAACTTTTACATTAACATAGACTGGTGTATTTATATAGTGTGTAGGTGGATGGTAATTCATTCCCTTTAGTTTATAGAAAAAGTATTCAGAAGCAAACTTTGCACAACATAAATTATATTCAGTTATAAAGGATGTATAATTTCCACTGTACATAATATAAATTTGCTTTATTACGGGGAACGCACCAGAATTATAAAAATACTCTGAATACTTGCTTAAAAATTTAGGCGTAAAGAAATATTTGTAATTTTTTTTTCAATATGAAAGCAAGTGTTCCATTAAAGAAACTGAATTTAAATTATGAAACAATTTTAATGGCGATTGTTTATAACATGGTTAATATAAAACATTTATATATTGAACATGCATACTATCGGGCGTAAATGGAGCAACAAACATTGTAAGTTTTAGAATTTATAACAGATTTTAGTAAATTATTTCACTGAGCGTTCTGATGAATACTTATGAAATTCTGCATAATGTAAACCTTTGTAAACATTAAAAGAAACGAAGAGATAATTATACCAAAGAACCATAGGTAGTTTCGGCAAAGAGGGGCAAGTTTCAGTGCCGTGCGGGGAACAACGTGGAGGGATGAAGCGCGCGGCACTGAGAATCGAGTACCCGTACGAAGGCACGCTTGTTGTATTATTCGACTGGTCATCTTGAGTGCTTGTCAGTACACACATACTTAGAAAATCTCGCATTTAGGTACGTTTCGCAAACGGCTTATTTCGAATAAACTAGAAAGCGTAATAGCGAGTATGCCGGATTTAGAATACGAAGGCGATAGAATTAAATGTGTAAAGTGCGACAACTATTTGACGTGTACCAGCAAATGGAAGTGTGAACGCCACCTAGAAAGTATAAAACACTGTTCTGCAATCCGTGGCAAACGATACAGCGAACAATTAATATTTGTTAAGCTAACATTCATATTAATACTAATATTAATATGAATATCATTACTAAACCACCGTTGGCGTTAGTAATGATAAAATTACAATGTTCTTGCAATTTCCAACGTAATTAAATTTCCGAAAAAATATCGGTCTCGGAGGGGACTTGAACCCAATTAATATTTGATGTAGGTATTTGTTTTATTCTATTACCGTTCACTTTACTAGACCAACAAGCATTTGTCTCCTTCTGGAGCAAGTATTATACATTACCAAGTCAGATATGGTTAAAACATTTTATGCCATTTGTTCGTGACTATGCTGATAGAAGAATTAAAGCAGAATTGAAAGATAAAAAATTGTGGTTATGTCTTGACGAAACAACCGATCGACAAAAGTATTGTGTGGGGAATGTGATGGTACGTACAATGGAAGAGTTTGAACAGTCATTCCCTATCTTACTTGCTTCCAAAGCATTTACAAAATGTACTAGCGATGACATTTTAAAAGTGGTGTTGAGGGGATTGAACAAATTTCAAGTTTCAATAACCCAATTTTTAATGTTTGTGAATGATGGTGCCGCTAACATGCTTTCCTTAGGCCGATCTCTTAAAGAAGACAGTGGCACCTGTTACATGTAACATGTAAAATCCATGCTTCAAACCTTATGCCGCAATTGATTCCTAAATATTATCCACGAGTAAATGCTTTAATAGCTCATACGAAGGCAATATTTTTGAAGTCCTCAAAACGTACAAAAAGATTTCACGAACTGTGTTCCAAAGTGCATGAACTACCAGAGCCGATTACTATACGTTGGGGAACATGGTTAAAGGCTGTGTTTTACTACTGCGAGTTGTGATGCTGTAAAGAAGTGATTTAGAAAGTATTTGCAAGGACTGCTATGAACTAGCGGAAGGAATTGAAACATTACAAAATGATTCGATGTCGTTGTGGATTCTGTTCAAGTGGATGATGTTTACTCACGTCTGTGCACGGCGGAAAGCGAAACATAAAAGTGTAATACGAAAATTTCAAAGTGTTATCGACAAGGATTCAGATTTTCTCATACTAAGACAAATTTGTGAAGGTGTGTCGAAAGATCCGTTAAGTTATAGTTGTAACGGTTGTCGGGTTCCGCCGTGTCATTAGGTTTTTGTCCCTGACATTTCGCGAACCGCAGTTGTTCGCGAAACCCAACAACGGCCGTGAAAGTCTGAGATACTATCCATTAAGTTGTCACAAGGATTACTTTAAATTTGCAAATATAACACCAGTCGATGTGGAACGGTCGTTTTCGTCATTAAAAGAATATTCAATCCGAACGCCGTACTCATTTGACTGAAACAAGTGTGGAAACTTATTTAATGATAATTATTTATTTATTTTAATGATATTGAGCTGGACATGTGAGACGTACAATATTGTTTACGTTAAGCCATTGACCAGCTGGCCAACTGGCCTTGCGGTGTGTTTTGGTAAACGGCAACATTGTATTCCTTAAAATGTCTAAGTAAACAAACCATTGTTGTTTCAATTCCATGAAGTGGATCCATAGCAAACCCTGAGAAACAACCTCACGCCATTGTATTACCGCTACCATGCTTTACAGATGAGCGAGTGTAGCGAGGACTTAGTCTTTGATTCTTCGGCCGCCTCACATATTTTATTCCATGGGAATTAAATAAATTAAACTTATCAGAAAATAATACTGTTCGTTTTTTCTTCAATAATAAAGGTCTTTTGGTAGGACGCCTACTTTACAAACCATAAGATATGATACCTCGCTGCTCGAGGACGTCTGGTTTTGGTGGAATTATCATTCCCTACTAATTGACTTGTTTTACTGTGTGAAATACTATATGTCTATGTATATTAAACTGACGCACAATTTCACTTTGTTATACCATACTCAACGTTGATACGTTTCAATAATTTTATTTTTTAAATCTACCGAAATATCCACTCCGCGAGGCATTTTAAAAAATATATGGAAACACTTCCACAAATGCTGGTAACTATTTGACAAACTTGCCAGTTCGTCAAATTATAAGTGACTAAGTGTTTACAAAGCCTACTAAAAATTCCATCTTTGTTGCTCCATTTTTGTCCCACTTATGATTCGTTTGTGTCTTTACAAAGTGCCAACAACGTCTCTTGTTATCATTATATTTTTATTTATTGTAATGTTTATAAATATCTATATTGTGTAGCATTTAATAACCACGCAACAAAATGACATAGTCCAATAATTTACTGAAATCCATTACAAATATTCGGTTGCAACGTTTGCTGCTCGAATTATATCCGATAGTATATATATTCGCTCCAGAAGAAGATGCCAGTTATAGTTTCGAAACGTCGAGAGACGTCGAACGACGAGAACAATTCTTTTCAGAAACACAATACTTTTACCACGAGAAATGTACCCAACAGCCGGCAGTTTTCGTTCTTTCTCAGGGAGAACATTTGTCTAAACTAAAAAAATGAAAGCAAGCTCATTCAATTACGCTAAAAAAATAAAATAATAACAGCATTAGTTTTTGGGTTGCTCATACTGGTTTAAATTTTGAAACAATAATGAAGTAAAACAAATTACGAGGGCGGCCGGAAATGTTTCCATAATTGACAAGAAAAACACGGTATTGGTGTGGTTTCTTATTTTTAATTTTCGAAGTAGTCTCAAGATCAACACACTTTTTCACACAATGCTCCAGGCCGTCGGAAAAGTAGGATGTTTCGATGTTTTCGAGTAACGATGACCTCCTCATTTGAGACAAATCTCTTTCCTCCTAGTGATTCTTTGAGGTTTGGGAATAGGAAGAAGTCGCTGAGGTGTAGGTCCGGTGTATGTGGAGGATGAGAGACTAATTCGTAGCACAACTCATTCAATTTGAACACGCCGATGCAGGATGAATGAGCCGGTGCATTGTCGCGGTGGAAAAATACCTTTTTCCGTTGCAAACGAGATCATTTCTCCTTTAATACTGCATCGAATCGGGTCAATAAATCGCTGTAGTATTGCCCCGTGATCGTCCTGCCCTTCTGCATATATGCGATGAGGATTACACCTTGGGAATCCCAAAAAGTGGAAAATTCTAATAGCTGCTCCAGTCTACGGAAATCATTCGCCACATATTTTATTTCTAATATTTGAAAATAAACATTAATAACAACGTGAATATAGGAAATAACTTTGACAAATTGTTTACAATTCTTCGGTTCTATGAAGTTGCGGTAGCGATATGGTCAATGAAACTGAAGAAACAAACGACAATTTTCTCCACCACGTGAACAAACAACTTTTATTAGTTTTGGGTGCATCTTGAAACACCAAAAATGAAATTTCCTTGAATAATTTCCTTTCAAACACCAAAAAAGTATCATTTCACACATTTGGTGCATAAACAACTATTTTTGACTACGTGTGGTTCATATAAAACCTTGCAGTCCTTTCGTATTATCGCATGCGCACAATCAATGTAATATAATTTACAAATGTTTTCTAATTAATTGAGTCGTCGTACGATTACGATATTTGAATGTAGTACCTCGCGTAAACTTTTAAATGGTACAAAACTGATGGCTCGTAATATCTATGACAATTATTTGGATCTGGAAATTATTACTGTCAAAATTTTGATTTCTGGAATTCACCGAACAGCAGCACCAAATATAACAGCCATGGTCAATTGTGCGTTGCGTAGCCCAGAGAGTAATCATTCAAAAATTAAAATTTATTAAATAAATTAAAGTTCAAATGGTACGAAGATCTTAAATACTTTGAATCCACACTTTGAGGAGGTACTGTAATCGACGTTTAACTGAATTCATTGCCACCAGACATTCTCATGACTATTTTTCGAAATTTCGCGACCATAATTTCTCTCTATCCACGCGCATGCATACTCGTAATACTTTTCTATTTCCACGAATCTATTCTAGTTGTATATTTATCTACAACTTTTGTCAATAATTGTGATTGCGGCGTAGTCATATAAGATATGATTCACCGGCTGCATTCAAAACCTCCTAGCTTCTTAATTCACTATCAATTATAATTCGTTCATTTGGTTTGTATTGATGTAATATTATGGCGTAGTATAAATTCGAAACAAATTTTGGTTTAATTTACATCTAACGTTAACTTTTAGAAGAAACAAAAGAATGGTACAGTTTTTATTTGGATAAAAAGACGAAACGTATTTGAAGTTTCTACGTAAAACAATCCATACAAAGTAAATCTAATTCAAGTGCAGCATGTTTACAGTTTGACATTTCACTGAGACTTTAAAACATTATGCGCCCCATAATGGCATATTTTATGTTCCTCTTGTTACGGAGAGAATGTAAAAGTATTTATATAATATATAATTGCGAATTTATAACAAAATTTCAATTAGCCGATGAAAGTTAATAGTTATTGACTTATTAAAAGAACTAACTATATACAAAGTGTAGTTCCGCTTTTACAGTGATTTCAGCGTTTCTTTTCTAAAAACGCATCTTGCAGTAATAAGTGAAACACAGAGAATCTAAGATAGTCTCGGTATCATACAACCTTTTTTTTTAATTGCTGTATTTTATTTAAGTGCCATGAAAAAACGAAATAAATAAATATGTGTTAATAAAAATTGTAAAAAGAAGCTTATATTAATTTTACATTGATCTTTCAAGTAAGGATAGAAAATCAAAAGCTTTGTAATCAATCTCTTGTATCGCCATATTTGTACGTTATTTTATCCATACGTTGGAATCATTAAAATGTAGTTACTTTGTATTTCAATAATTCTAGTAAAACAAAGGCTTAAAACAACTATACCGAACCATTTAACTGCATTCTTTCATTCTTTACCACAACTATTGAAGGTTATAAATTCCTTCCTGATACCGTGACTACATTCTTAAGTGCTACTTTTTTTGCACAATTAAAGTTTATCAAATAAAAGAAAACCTGGTATAATACAAATATAACAAACAACAATGGGATTCAATGCCGGAACCTGCATAGAGAAAAATAGCTTGGAAAAACTGAACTTTAGATACATCGTCTACTGAACATAGGCAAAAATTACCTAAACAATTAAATTAAATAAACAAACGATTTACAATCAATTGTTTTGGTAATATTTTGTCGGTTTGATTGCCTATACGAATAGTTAAATGTGCATTATTCATTCGATGTTATAGAAAGTAAGTAGTAAATTTGTTTACCATAATTCAATAGTTTAATTGCTTCCATTAGATGTTCTATAAATCTGCTTAGGTATACTTATTCTTTTTTGTTAACTATTTTTCTATTTTTATTAAATACGCCATATAATACGTTAGGTATAAATACTTTTTTGTTTTAGGCAATTTAATTACATGAATATCACAATTTTCAACTTAATCCTATTCTCTAATATGTGATGATGCGTTTTGTTATTTACATTGCTACAGATTCGTCAGAATAATTATACTGCCTCTTTGTGATAAATTTTCTTCCTCTGCCATAGTCTTACAGATCTGTAGCGAAACATTCTCATGAAACAAATAATGCAGTTTCTAATAAAAGTTCACATAAATGCATAGATTAGAAATAAATAAAAGACACATGAGGCTTCCAAATAACAGTTTATGAAAGTAATTGAGATAAGAGCAGCTCAAACAATTGAAGGGTTTAATATAGCAACAACTGATTTATCACACTAATTTATTACATTGACCGGTGAATACCGCGTATCATCATACATTAAACTTGCTTCACAATGTTCGCTAATTTTATCACTTTCGTTCTTGTAAGAAAATAGTTCAAGGCTTGTCCTCCGTTTTGTACGTATTTCTGGCTCACAGTCTTTCCACTGATACCATTACAGCCGAATTACGTTGTTTACATTTGTTAGTGATTATTCAAAATATTTAAGACAATTTCTGAACACGCCGACTGTGAAATGGGTTTTGCAATACGATTTTTGAGCGCAAGGAATATTAAGCCAGCCAAAATTCATCGTCAACTTGGAGAGATTTATGGTGAAAATGTAATGACAGATGGAATGGTGGGAAAATGTGTTAGACAATTCAGTGATGGACGAAGCACGGTGTGGGTGACCCCCTGTTGTCAGTGATGGTTTGGTTGAAAACGTTAATAAGAAAATGCTTAGTGATAAGTTTCCACAAATTTCAACAACTCTTTTGCTTGAGGTAGCATCTTTCTGCGAATAGGGTATAAAAAAAATTGGTTTTCCACTATGACAAATGTTTGAGCAATGGTGACAGCTATATCGAAAATTAATTTAAGAAATGTTCTTTCATGTAGAAATAAATTTTGTTTTAAATAAAGTGTTTTTACACCTCCTTTTCTAAACGATACTTACTTTGTAGACAAACCTCGTAGAATTTATTAATAGGAATTATGTAATCTATTAAATATAAATGAACTTCGCCTTTACTCTTTATGGTAACAGCATCCTTTTGTTTATATTTTTTATTAAGAATATATATCCTTTTATAATTTAATACACTTTTAAAAAGACAAGTTCCAGCAGATTGAAGTTAACATGGAAAACTTTAGAGTTAAGTACTAAACATTCTGACAGCTAATTTTTAACAAATGTATATTACTTGCTAAATTAAATTGTCACTAAACAGCTATTTCTGCTGAATATTTTTTTGGAGAAGTAATAACGTTTAAATACGACTTCACTTACTTATTCCTGATTTCCTGTCGTATTAATCACTATATTCTCAAAATCTTCCGCATAACAAGAGGATATGATTAGCAGAGTATATTAAGAAGTGGATCTGTGTGAAAAATGTGTATACATTTATTTTTATTTATTCAAAATGTATATATGTATATATAAATTGCTTTCATATATTATAATGGACGAAATGGGAAATGTGGCTAAAAGTTGTTTTATATTATAAGAAATTTTTACATATTATTAAACCTTGTACCTTTAATTTAAATCCGCAAGAAGTCCAAGCTATTTCAGTAACGTTATGTCTGGTTTCAGATGCCGAAATCCATACTTAAATAGAGCAAATTTCCGAAAATTATTCATTCAATTCTTTTACATATTATTTCTAAATTAAAGAACACCAGAATTCCGATTTTCAAACTCTATTGCGCATCGACAAGAGTTTAACTGAAAACCAAGAGTGCGAATATGATACGAACGACGTTTTCAAATTCGCGAACACCATATCATTAGACGCAGAACGGTTCTTTTCCAAATATACCAACATATTTTCACCTCGCCATAGGAGTTCGACGGGTCAGCACTGAAGGCATGCTAATGTCAATACAATACAATCAAACAAAAATAGTAAGTAATTACATTAATTATTTTTAATATAGATAGTAACCGACCCGTACGCTACTGCGAAAGCACTCGTTACAGCCTTAATATAGATAAGCCATATATCTAGATAATTCTAAGTTGCTATTAGAATTACTTTATTTTTCTGTATACAAAGTAACAACTACTGGTCTAATCTTCTAATGAAAAGATCTACTATTTTATATTATTAACAATTTAAGAGAATTAGAGAGATCAAGAATATTCTAAGATTTATTAAAAAAATTTTATAGCTTTTATTTGTACTTCATGCTAAATTGTGAAAAGCTAAAACGTTAATAAACAATAAATTCCTAATGCGTGAAGAACGTAACACATTCGTGAGTCCATCAATCCTTCCTTTAACACGAAGAAATGCAATGTTTTAATCTTGAATTAGCATATTTAATAAACTAATTGGAAGTTAATGTAGAAATCTTAATTGAATAATCTTTCGAGAAACTTCAGGCATTGATTCTGACAGATTGACAAGCAGTATGGTATATAAAGTTTACACTGCAAGAGCGTGCAGTTGATGCATATTGGAAACTTACGTAAGCGGTATACAGTTAATATTACCGCGGATATCTATTTCATGCTAAAATTTTGCAATTGCGTTATTCGTTGAATTCACGAGTAAGTAAATTTTAGCAAACAATTCGTTCTATATAAAACTTACGGATAGTAGCTACGGAAAGAAAAGAATAATAATATTTTTGCATAACTGGTGCTGCGTATGCTCGAATATTTAGATCGTACTAACTTTGAATGTAGATAAATATATTATCAAGTAGTATTTATCGACGGAGAAGTAATCAATGACAGTATGGAAAGTTGTAGAAATGCTAAAGATAATGTAGGATGAGAAGGAATCTTTAGAGTATTAGTACAAGTGGCCTAGATAAGTGTTTTGAAAGGATCACTTGGTGCATAAATAAATATGTAACAGAACTCCGGTTTCAAATTAATGGAAGATATATATGATGTGTATATTTTATGCATCCATAAAAAAGAAGATAATAATGAAAGAAAGAAAAAGAATAAGTATCACAACTGCAGAATACATTGATACGTTGATATTGTAGAAATATGCAATACACTGTATAGGAACAGTTTGCAACAGGATATTAAAAATAGAAGCGTTTTTCCATCTATAAATCCGACACCATGATCTACTTACCGCTTCTTTACCTACTCTTATAACAGGCGTTGATTACCATGGTTCAAATGCTATCCAGTAGTTACAAGAAGGATGTAGCCGAACAAAAACAAATAAGGCACAAAATCAGGAACATACTGTGAGAAGCGCCAGCTGGAACAATTGCACCTGAATCCACCTCCTTTCAGGCAAAAATTCCGGCTATAACTTCCTCTTCAAATGTGTTACCAGTACCGGTAAGCCAGTAAGAAGAACTATGCTGGATGAGGAGCGGCTATATTTTAATATTTTAGCTGTTACCATTGCGGTCTGAGTGATGCCATCTAAAATCACTAGTACAGACGAATTCGAAAGGTTGATAACACTGATGGAGCTACTGCGATTTAAGCGCTGTGATATTTCACACTTCCTCGTTCTCTATAACTATTTCTATTTTTAGACCGTAATAAATTATTTAAAAAAAGTACTACAATATTTTAATACTTTTTGTTCAAAAAGCTCATTTACGATAAACGGTTAGTTACAATTTCTGCCTGTGTTTTATAGTAGTTCATTTGCTACAAATGGTTGCACAATTTAACTACTGGGGATTGTATAAATACAATCCCCAATTTATGCAATAATTACGCTGACGGTTTTATATTGCAAAGTGAACCTGTTTCTTAAGAATCATAAATACGTTTTTAGATACTTTCACTTTTCTAGTGATTTGTACTATTGAATACCATTCACTATCTAATGTTATAGTCACTGAATATTTTGCAATTGATATTTCTTGTCATTTCGGCATTTTTAACAGTGATATTACACGCATAATACCTTACATTTCTTTTCTAGAATTTATGTGAATCTTATTACAGTAGGGATTAATACAGTTTCAGCTATCGTAAAAGGTAAAATAAGGCAGGCGTCGTATGCAAATTAGTTTTAAAGACTACTATATAGTAGGATATTGTTTGTGTAAATTGCCCTAGAAATTTATGAGAATAAAGTTGAAATGTATACTACAGAATATTAAGATATTAGTATTAATATTTCTGTGTATTTGTATACTTTTTATACGCCCCCATATACATATATGAATGGTAGTGTACACACATATACTGAGCAGAAATATTGTCAACAAATATTGCAAAATATTATTGTGAGAGTTCAGAAATGTATCGAGTAAAAGGAGTAATTATTATTTCATTTGAATTATTAGGTACACGCAAACTATTGTAGTCTTTGGTTGTGTAGACGTAATTCGCAGCTTTAGTGATAAGATTAATAAGCAAGGGTGAAGGGTGGTGGTGTGCGCTATGTGCACGTTATGTTGTTTGCACCTTCCAAAATATAAATTTTGCGCAAAAAGTAGTATATGAGTAAGGTATAAGAATATTTTTTGGCGAGTAAATTATATAATGTTCGATCAAGGATTTTTTTATTGATGCCTTGGAAATAAATTATTTCAGAATTCCTACTTCTATCGTTTTAACTTTTGTGGGGATCAGAATATTAATATATCCTATAATGGTGTTTTATTATACCAATTATTAGATGTCATGTTTCATAAAGATTAATGAATTTATTCTGAATAAAAAAAAAGAGATCGGTGCGCGTTTTTGTTTTGGTGTACTTGGAGTGCATTTCTAAAGTACATGTTATTAAAACAACAAAGTTAAAATCGCTTAATTTTGTAGTCAGTGGAAGTACAGTATAAAATAGAAATTTATATTCGTAACGGCCAATTAAATATCCATAACAGGTCGCGTGACATTAACTGAAAAAATAGTTCGTTAGTGTAAGACTGGAAGTTCAAAACGGAGATTGATTTTTTATGTAAGTGAAACTTAACTGATTTACTGTAGATTATAGTGATTACAAACCCACGCCGCACGCTAGGTAGATTCACTCGTATGCAGTAGCCACCACGCCCCAGACTTCCTATCGTTATGCATAGGTACAATGATACAAAAAAGTTCTACAATCGAATGCAACAAAATTTGCTATTACAGTCGACTCTGTACCTTAGTCAGATATGGGTTAAGGTTGAACCAACAACCTAAGAATACTGTCTTCTCCACAACTGTTATTGTTTTTAGCTTAAGAGAAATGTTCCTTTTCCGTTCATAGCATGATAATTTTCCAACTATGTAGAGCCGGTTTATATTTATACATTTGATTATAGGGTTGAAATTAGTATTAAGACCATTACTAACTCTTTATGTATATATTTTATGCTAAGCTTTCGACATTGGTTTTGCGGTACGTAATTACACTAACAAAATAACAAAAGAATCTACTAAATTCTACGATACAGAAAATTATATAAAACTTTTATTTCTATGAAAGACTACGTCATGCGATTTAGGAGAAAATTAAACTGATATTTACGAAAATTCCTGATTGTACTTAACAGCGTTGTTCTTTTTTCAAAATCAAATTTTTACCCATAAATGACATTTTCGTTGTATATAGATCATAGAACTTCTTCGTCTGGCAGTACCTACACCGATAAAAGACCTATGTGTTAAAAAGTAATTATATCGCCACTAAACAAGGTTTTGACGTATATTAACTAAACAAGCGTGTGAGCAATTGTAACGGGTTCCCTTTGAAGATGATGGAAAGAGCTGATTCTTTAACAGCGTTATTACTTATTAGATTATACGCAATGTAAAGTATGCTAACGTGAATTATAAAGGATACTATATGGAACATGAATAGTATTATTGGTCAGAGTTGTAAGTGTTAATAATGGAATGCGCAATATTTTATAATCGTTGCTGCTGCGGTTTATTTGTTAGTATAAAATGTTAACTAAAAAATTATTTTATAGTTAAAACTGTCTGCTTCAAAGTCTAATGTTAATGTCTATCTCAGCTGAATTTAACCTTGCGTTTCCATCGTGTGCATAATTAATATAATTTATAAGATAAAAAAGTCTGTAGAAAATTAAACTGCCCTAGTTAAATCATTATTTTATTATTGGTATAGGCATTGGCACTAATGCCTGTATTCACTACGACCTAGATTATAAGTCTATCAGAATTTGTGGTAGAATAATAGGGTGTATGGCACAATTTTGAAATTAAAATTGAAGCAATACGATGCAATGTCTGCTATATACTAGTTATAAAAGCATCAACAACGCAGCAATAGTTCCACTTCGCCAATCTTCATCGTAAGTTTCTTTCGTTATATGTTAATTGATATATTTTCATATTTTGATAGTGGTATTCTCTTTGTCTTACACATTTTTAACAGATTACAGTAATGGTATAGTTATCTGAGTACCAATATTTTTACAGGGTCTGACAGGGAAATGTTACGTTTTTCAAAACACTCTAAGACAGAGGTTTCAAAAAAACGAATTTCGGTTTTACTTCAAAAGATTACATGCCATTAAAATTAAAATCTAATTTAGGTATGACGGGAACAAAACAATTTGAAATAAAATAAATGCCTATTCGAATGTAAATAAAATTGTATAATAAACTATTATTACCTACATATGTACTTCTCCATATGTCACAATCCTATCATACATTCTGTATTTGTTTCGTTATTTCGTTTTCATTAAGTTTATAGAGAAAATATTCCTTCTACATTAATCAAGGAGTGGCGAAAAGTTCTTTGTTAAAGGCAAAATAATTTAAAATAATAAACATTAAAGATTCGTCATTTAAATCCGGATTTCAAACTTCTTTGCCACAATAATACGGCATTATCTAGACGTAACCGAATTTCGATCGTCTTTTCTTTTAGTAACCGTCATTCAGAGTCAAGTATTGAAATCTTTGAATGATTTAGCTATACACTTGTACATAGAAATGAAACACCTAAGTCCACAAAACATTATTTGGTCATCTATGTGCATACTAATAATTGTGGTGAATAGTGCAGAATCTATAAAAAGTAATTTTGAAGCCTTATAGTGCTCTACAACTCTACAAACACTGTATACTGATAGCCAGGGAGTATGCGAAGGATGCAGAATTTGTTATTTTAATACCACAAAATGTTCGAAATTTCACTGAATTAGCACTGAAATAATTGTATATATATATATATATATATATACACATCTATATCTGGTAACATCCACAGACCTCGGCAACTTTTCACATGAATAATATGCGCACTACATTGTAACACAGGGGCTGAAAAGTCCCGGGCCTAACACATAGATGACGCTAGTTTTATTGCAGTCACCTTTCTCTCAGTTAGTACTAACCTTCAAAAGACAGCTGTTAAAATTTCATGATATTCTATTCATTAGTTTGTGAGTTATTGTGCTAAGAGTCGCGCTACTTTTGTTATTTTCAAAACAATGGATCAAAAACAATTTCGTGTTTTAATTTTACACTGCTTCTTGATGGGAAAAAATACCGTTCAAGCGAAGCAATGGCTTGAAAAGTGTTATGGAGACTGCGCTCCATCAGAAACAACAATAAAACGTTGGTTTGCTGACTTCAAACGTGGTCGTAGAGACACCGATGATGCAGAACGCAGTGGACGTCCAAATGAGGCGGTAACACCAGAAAACATAAAAAAAATCCACAAAATCGTTTTGAATGATCGAAAAGTGAAGTTGCGTGAGTTAGCTGACATCGTAAAGATATCAAAAGAACGTATTGGCTTTATATTGCATGAGCATTTGACCATGAGAAGGCTCTATTCAAAGTGGGTGTCGCGTTTGCTCACTGTTGACCAAAAACAAGAACGTGTTGATGATTCTGAGCAGTGTTTGTCCATGTTTAAACGTAACAAACCGGAATTTTTGCATCGATATGTAACAATGGATGAAACATAGATCCATCACTTCACTCCGGAATCAAAACGATCGTCATCTGACTGGACAGCAACTGGTGAACCTCGTCCAAAGCGCCCGAAAGCACAACAATCGGCTGGAAAGGTTATATCCTCGGTATTTTGGGATGTGCGTGGTGTAATATTCATCGGCTATCTTAAGAAAGGAAATACCGTCAACAGTGAATATTGTATAGCGTTATTGGAGCGTTTGAAGGCCGAAATTTCAAAGAAACGACCGCATATGGCAAAGAAAAAAAATTTGTTTCATCAAGACAACGCACCGTGTCACAAGTCAATCAAAACAATGGCAAAACTACATGAATTGAACTTCGAATTGCTCCCACATCCACCGTATTCGTCAGATTTGGCTCCCAGCGACTACTGGCTGTTCGCAGACCTCAAAAAATGTTCGCCGGTAAGAAATTTGTAGCAGGTTAGTTGAAAACTCTAAGAAGCTAATATATTTATAATTATAACAAAAATGTTTGCTCGACTACATGCTAGAAATATACATATGTAGTATAGGTAAAAATGAATAGCTGAATATTGAAAATTGCGCCGCAATAATGCATGGTTTGTTACAAATAAACTAGAAGTCTTAAAAATTGCTGTTCATCCGGCACTTGAAAGGTATTGGCGAAGAGAAGAAAATTTTGATCGCTCGCGTTCGGATAGGTCTGGAGTAACAACTATTATTGAATATGAATATATTGTGTTAATCAGTAAACTTACAGTAACCTGTAATCTGTGCAGATATAAACAGAAAACATAAAAATATTGCATCTGTATCCATGGTCAAACAACGACTGAATGCAACGGACTTCAAGGGACTTATCGCTACATCTGTAAAACATAGAAATTGACAAAGATTGACGGAATATTGATGAAAGAACAAAATAAAGATGGATTGGTTTGTCTTGGGCAAGGACCAGTTAGTTTTTTCTACACGATAACAACACTAGATACTTTTCAAAACTCATTTTTACAATAGAAAAATGATGGTTTTGTCATCATAAGCTTCGGACTTCTATCCTGTAGAGAAATTATGGGACAAACTAGACAGAAAAGTGCGTTAGCGGAGTTCAGCAAAACATTTGTGGATGTACCTTCATTCTGAGTACGGTTTGCAGTATATTTAGTCCTAGAAGTGTTTTAAATTTTCTACTATTCTAAATATTTTGGCCATGCACTTCACGAAAACGATTAATATTATGTAGAGCATGAACCTCAATTTGAAATATGTACGTTAATTTAGAATTTCGTAAGCGTTTTAGATTTTACCATCAATGCAGATGCCTATTCCAACGCATTCTAATTTTGTACCGCTTGTATAATATGCCAGCGATTTTTCGAACTGAGATACACGAAGCAGTACGCCCAGTACGGTTTTGATCACCTACTATGGTTGGTCGAAATTGTATTAGATCACCTCTTACATCCTCTGACTTAAGTTTTTTTATTCCATTAATGGCGCACAATCTTTTTAAGGTTATGCAGAGGCTGTAATTTTGGCACTATGTATGAATGGTCATTACTTACCTACAGTGATAAATCCCTTGCTAATTGCTTCCATCTTTCAGCTACGTCTAAATATTGAAAAATGTTCAACCAGTGAATAAAGGGTATATACTGTTACCATAGAAACAAGTCAAAAAACAAAAAAAATGAAAGATTTATAGGATGTTTCTATTTACAAGAAAGGAATTAATATGTACTTCCGATATAACCATAAAAAGCTAGTGATAATATTTATTGAAAGACTCCACTTAACAAAAAACCTTCAAATACAAATTACATTTTTTTTAAATTGACTAATTGTTCTGTATTTATTTATTTTATATACATATCCCTACAAATGGAAACTGCAGTGTACATATGTACGTGATGGGATTTCAATGTAAAAATTTTTAGCACTTAAATGCCTTTTTTTAAATCAATTTATCACCCTGTTTTTCTTTACATTATATTTTTAAAAATTGAGTTTGGCTTATGCTACGTTTGTAGTTATATATCGAAACTTTGTTACAAAACTTCAAAGACGACGCATTAAATGTATGTCAACCTTGGCACTTTCTGCTTAAGCTGCATACGTCAGTTTTGTCTTGAAGCTTTAAATAGGACAAGAATACTTAGATGTAGGAGATTTCTACCAAACTTAATATCAAGTTATAAGTAGAATTTAAAAGTGCAGTAATACACAAGCTGTCCCAACTATCATTTCTTGCATGATCTGGTTAATTATAGGATATACATATTCTTTTAAATTATTTATTAATACAGAGAGATAAGTTATTCTTTGGCATAATAGGTTGGTTGCTGTTTTTCAATTTTGAAAAAGTCAGTGTATTTCAAACGTTATTTTAAGAAAAAAAGAAAATGTGTGTTTTTCTTTTTTATCGTAATCGATACAGGATTTTTAATTACACTTTCTTGAGGTACTTTTTCATACAGAATACCTCTTCTTTGTTTCGCCTTCTTCTTTTGAGTTTGATGCCCTAATTAGGTTTATCCAGCGGAACACCCAGTAAAGCTTGAGATAGTTGCTGCAAGGGATTTCTCTGTTTTGCGAAATAATGACAAAATTGAGAAAAAAATTCTATAAAACAAAAAATAATTCAATACGAAATAAGCATTACTAGGGAAATATAGGTGTTAAATACGACCAATGATAATAAATATTGATGGTTAGTTCCGAACACAACTAGAATCTGCATAGTGTTATGTTAAGAATTAAATTAAGGTATTAAAGGTATATTTATTTAAATCCAAAAAGCTAAAATAAAACATGGCAGCGGAGGATATTCAAATTCTGTATGAAAAAGTAAAAAAGCAAAAAAATGTAATTAATGATGATGTATTGATTACAAGAAAGGGGTTGTTACGGGAGTTTTTGAGTTATATGATATTTTGTAAACGAAAGAATAGCTCAAAAATCTTCCAGATATGAATAATTCATCTGGTTTGGCCAAACAAAAATTTGTATATAGTAGAGTATTTAATTCAAATTAAGTAAAGTGGTATATTAATCTCACAGACTTTAATAAATCACAAATTTCCTAATTTCTCTAATTTATATTTTTCCAGATATGAGTAGCTGCAATTCTCCTAGCTTTAGCTCCAATTTAAAGAAACAAAGAAGGCATGCAATTACTTGTACAATTAGAGTATAGTTTCCATAATGTTAAATAATTTTCAAAAGAAAAATAATAGAGAATATGTACAATGGTATTTTTTTTATCATAATATAGTGAATAGTATGAAAACTGGTAGAAGTAACGAATATATGCAATATTTAGACACTAACGTGAGTTCTGATTCTGTTTTTATCGAACTAAATAACAATTGAAGAACATATAATAGCCGTGAGGTATAATGTATCATGTGCCCACAAGTATAATCACCGAACAAGCAAAGGTGAAGGTGCGCCGGCGTGTAGGTTGCAACTTCAAGCATTGGGACGGGGTCAGCCGCGGTGCGGGTGGAATTAACGCCAACTTACAAAGTATTTTGTGGTATAGTTTTGAAAAATATTTTATATTATGTTTTAATACCAGCAAAGTATATAAAATTATATATTCAGAAGGATTATTTGTACTTTCGTCACCAAATAACATTCCAAGAGGCATATATTAAAGCGTGCTGAAGAAGATATGCTGGATTCTTCTCACATGTGTTTGTTTATCGCTGCATTTCTGGCAACATTATTCTTTTCGATATATTCTAATAGACACAGATCGTCCTTCACCATACAATCCTTATTTTTTAAATAAATAATAAATAAAGAAGTCGAGGAAACGTATCTATAATCTATTCTACTATTTATTGTTTTTAACTAAAGCCAATAATTATCTTTTAATTATTATGCTTAAAACTATCTCCATGACAATATACCACCAAGTTTCTCTGATTTTATCGGAGAGACCAAGATAACACGTAACTTCTCATTTGAAGTGTTACTGAACTCGAATAATTTGTTTTTCGTGTATATATTTGCATATTACTATAAATGTGACTGATCTGATTTGAATATTTACAACGGACTTTAACAAAAAGTTCTTATTATTATTGACTTCCAAAAGAATAATTTTCAATTAAAGAATAACACAAATTTACTTTGAAAGCCTCAGTCAGACGAAATTAAGAGTATCAATTCGTCATACTACTGTATATGGAGCAAAACCATTGCAGAGAAAGACTTAAAGTACTTATATAATAGAACTTTACTGATTTTGAAACTGAGACAATTTTATATGTGGAAGAACAACTGAAAAGCTTATTCTCATGCGTAAGCAATAAAAATATTGCACAATTAAAACTATATTTAATTAAATCACTGGAATACTGGATATACCGCATAATAAATTAAAACGGGCCAAGCTCTATGTGAGGTTAAAAAGTATGAAAGAAAATTCATAAGACCGGAGAAATTTTTCTTTTCGTAAAAATACTCGAACACGTATAATAATTTTCGCAACGAACATGTTTCAGAAGTAGATGCTATTTTGTTCAGACAATATTTATTGACTTCATTACGACGTTATTAGTATTTTTGCAACTTTTCCTTTTTCTTCTATTTGATAAAGTGTTCTGGCCACTATTCGATAGTTACAAAAAAAAAAACAATATCTTACATGCATTAGCAATATACTAAGAAAAATGGGAGAAATTATCTTATAGTTAGTTAGGTTAGTTGTATTAAATCGACTAGGCGTTAGAAATTAGACAATTCGTAAAGCGTTAAACATACAATGTTTGCTTATATTGAATATTATGTTACAATTTTACAAATTAATCTTGTATTTACGTGAAAGGATTTTCAATATTTAAAACAAAATGCATCTAAACGAAAGAGAGAGAATTGAAACTTTAATGGTAGTTAGTATCAGTGATGAAATTCGTTCTCAACAAGAGGTATGTCGCATTCAGTGAGAGATGCCTAGATCGTATACCCATAACTCAATCAACAACAATCATATTAGAGATTATATTCGTGTCCGCCTTTCAATTGGTGACGGAGAACTGCTTAATCTCTTATTAACAGCAGAAGAAAATTCAAACTTGTCAAATCAACAAATCAGATTAGATTATAACATAAGAAAAACAACAGTGTTAAATACCTAACATAATAATGGTACTAAATACAGCGTCTCATGATAGTGGTGGAATCATTCACAGGAAAGACAATCAATACCATGAGTAGTTGTATTTAACAACACTATTATGTTAGGTATTCTTTTCTTGGCATTTTTCGATGTGTGAAAAATAGTGTTAAAAATGAAAATTAGTGCAGGAGCTAGAAGAGGACCCTTTTAAACAAATACAATTCTTCGTGGAAATAATAAGTGACTAGAGATCGGATTATATGAAAAAGTACAAAAATTTAATTTATTTATTATATTTTACGTCTATTTGTAGATGTCTTACACTGATTAAAGTTGCTTAATGCTAATTCACCTTAATCAGTGTAATACACAATAATAATAATAGGCAGGACACATCCTACATTTGTATGCATGGATGAATTAATCAACAAAATTGTCATAGTTGTAACGGTTGTCCGGTTCCGCCGTGTCACTACGTTTTTGTCCCTGACGTTTCGCGAACAACTGCGGTTCGCATTTTCAAAACTACTGGCTTTGTGCACGTTGTTGCTGCCTTAAGTATGCTCCTCAACTCCGCCGGATCACATATATATATATATCGTATATATATATATTAAGTTTACAAGCTTTGAAATGAATTTTTCTTTCCTATTTCTAAATTCTTTAAGTAGATGAGATAAACTTCTTCGCGTAAAATAATGTCAGTATGTGTTTATTAGCCCAATTTAATTCACCTAATAACAGGATAGTATATGTGCAATAAAAATTATTTATTTTCAGCTATTACCAAATTTAGTACAACATAACTCTTGACGAGAAATTGTTGAGAGTTATTGTTTACGCTGTGTTCATAATTCGTGGAATTTCTTTTGCAAATACGATGAAAATATTCCGAACAACAACTCTAAATCTGTATGTATAGAAATTTTATTTAATATTTTTAGAGTCAAAACAAGTAGAAAATAAACAATGGCCACATAGGTATCAGATGTCGTAAATTTATACAAGGACAAAAGCCGAGGAACTAGGAATGTCGAAATTTGTCTAGATGCAAAACGTAGTACAATGAATGGTTTCTACGGTAGTAGAAATTCATAATCTATGTTGTTGTGAAGGAAGTATAACACTTTTTCACTACCTTCGCACGGTATTGAGACAGAGACTGCAATCTATGCAGATGTAATAATGCAATCTGACAAACCTTAGTATGAGCTTTCTATACAATTTGAACGATATAAATTTTATAAATCATCGCTATTCATACTGTAATGCGAGGTACACCAAAAAAATTCAATTGACACCAAACCAAGCAGTGCTTACCTGATTGCAGAAACCTATTTATATGTAAATTTTAATAGTAAATACAAAAAAAATTAAATTTTTCTGAAATCCCTTAAAAGAATACGGAAATTTTACAAACACTATTTTAGCATTTGAGAACCTCCCCAACCAACTCCTAAACGGTTTTTTATTATTTCAAAAATTTTCGTAAAATAAAATCCAAAAGTATTACAAAGGTATCATATTAAGCAAAAATTCATATTAAGATAAATTTACTGTAATAGTTCTTCTACATGTCCCTTAAATCTGTTCCAACACCATTTTAACTATCAACATAAGCACATCGTTAAACGCTAAACGGTCGTTTTCTTTATACAAAAATATTTTTATACCGCGATAAACATCATTTTCAGAAAAGATCATGAAGGCTTTCGTAATGTTGCAGAAGAATAAAAAATATGGTTGTTAGTACTTGTGTGGTGGATAAGTATTTAACAAGAATTGTGACATAAAATATATTAGTTATTATTATTTATTGCGAACCTTTAACTTTAGCTATTAATTAAAAAAAAATATATTTTCACTATTTACTAAACTATCTTTGATCACTATAGATAAAAAGGACTTGTTCATATTAAACACCTCAGACAAATATATTTTATTTGCATTTTTAAGTATCAGAAAACTTGCGATAAAGTAGATCTACACTCGATAAAATGATTCTTAAGATTTACATCAATAGAGATTTGCATTTTTTACATGACCATTTATTTTAATAACGCAGATCGTAGCCTTTCTGACATACTAACTGCAAAATTATATTTCTTCACTCCTTTAATTTCTGGTACATGACACAAATGTTCTATTGGTGACATGGTCTATGGAGCTCTGCGGTAACGCGCTAACATAAATCTGTATTTCTTCGTTTCTTGGTTACTGTTTGCAAATATTATTTTATTATGTACTAAATCTTATTAACATAGCTGAGCTAAATATATGACATACTTGTTTTATTTGAGATTTAGTTATTTAATACATGAGGATAGCAGGTACACTACCGTCATAAAGTCTGAAAGCAATTACGAATTTCTTCAAAATATAAATATTAGTAAAGGAATGGTAAAACAACTAAATTATCTAGATACATAAACATAAGCCACCTATATTTCTTCAAAATGCGAAAGAAAAAATAAGTTTAAACCATTTTAGTGTTATAAAATAACAATAAACGGTCACACAGTTAGTTTAGTATTACTTCTGCAGTAGTTTTATCTGTAGTTTCTTGCAAACGGTTTATATATATATATTTTTTCTAAATCAGCACGTAATGTTATATATAGTCTCGGCAAACAGGGGCAAGTTTTAGTGCCGTGCGGGGAACAACGTGGAGGGGTGAAGCGCGCGGTCTGGAGAATCGAGAACCTGTATTAAAGCACGCTTGTTCTATATCATTCGAGTGGCCATTGTGAGTGCTGTCAGTACACAAATACTTAGAAGATGCCGCATTTAGTAACGTTTCCGAAACGGCGTATTTTGAAAAAACTAGAAAGAGTTCGCTATTACTCTTACGCCGGATTTAGGATACGAAGGCGATAGAATTAAATGTGTAAAAAGTGCGACAACTATTTGACGTATACCAGCAAGTGGAAGTGTAAACGTCACCTAAAAAAAGTATAAAACCTAAAAGTATAAAACATTGTTCTGCAATCCGTGGCAAACGATACAGCGAATAATTAATATTTAATATAGGCATTTGTTTTATTCTATGGAATGTACCGTTCACTTTACTAGACCAACAAGCGTTGCAAGCGAGCAAGTATTCGGATTATACATGACCAAGTCGCACATCGTTAAGAAACTTTTTGCCATCTGTTCGTGACTATGAGGATAAGAAGGATTAAAGCAGAATTGAAAAATTGTGGTTATGTGTGGACAAAGCAACCGATCGGCCAAAACATTCTGTGGTGAATGTGATTGTACGTACAATGGAAGAGTTTGAACCGTCATCCCCTATCTTACTTTCTTCCAAAAGAGTTTCAAAATGTATTGGCGATGACATTTTAAAAATGGTGTTGAGGGCATTGAATAAATTTCAAGCTTCAAGAACCCAACTTTCAATAATTGTGAGTGACAGTGCCGGTAACATGCTTTCCTTAGGCCGATCTCCTAATGAAGAGAGTGGCAATCTGTTGCACGTAACATGTAAAATCCATGCTTTAAACCTTGTGGCGCAATTGATCCCAAAATATTTTCCACGAGTAAATGCTTTAATAGCTCATTATTTTATGTGTATACATCCCTGCGTCCATATTGCCTATGCTCACTCATGAAGGTCACGATCATAAATGATGTACGTAAACGTTACTGAACACTCGCCTAGATACGGCTGCTGGGCCCCTCCGCGTTGGCCTGCGCACTGCACTGTAACTTGCCCCACTTTGCCCAGACTAACCATAACAGCATTTATTAAATACGGGACTAATTATTTATAATTAATAATGGCGAATAAATACCAAAGTGTAAGCAGCTACCTTTAAAACAACGTTCTCCAATTTGTACTCTGTAAGAGTACAAAGAGGTTTTACTTGGAATTGAGAATGTCGCCGAAAGATTTTCACTATATTTTGGCAACAAGAAGAAAGGCAAGACAATTTTGTAGGTATCTGCTACTATCGTAAATATCGTAGAAGGCACTTACTGGCTGTATGCGTAAGAGGACATGTTTTGGTTAAACAAAACGTTATTAAAGTATGTCCACAAAAAGATTGCTGTGGCAAAAGAATATCCAAACTGGACATTAGATGAGTAGAAAATTGTGTTATGGACTAATGGGCCAAAATTTTAAATTTTCGATTCTAAACGTGGAATTTTCATTCGTCATCAATCAGGTAAACATGCAGTAGCTGTACCTTGTTTTTGTTTTTGATAAACGACTAGTGGAAATGATTTGCTGACATAAAAACGGGTAATTTGGCAAAAATAATTGGCAAAATACCAAAAGAACAGTGTTTGGATATTTTGAAAAATAACATATTTTACCATCTATCGATGAACCGTAAATACTCCAACAAGAATACGGCTAGTATATATAAGAACTTTTTGGAAGAAAAAAATGTGAAGTAACAATCACGGTCTGGCCCCTTCAAAGTCTTGACTTACTCCCTATTGAGCTTTTGGGAGATAATCTGGAGATGATCAGCTTAGGAGCTACTCATAGGAAGCCCACAGAGATTTGTGGACCCGTTATACGAGCCAAAGGAGAACATATAGATGAAGAAACACATCAAATGTAATTATTTTAAAAGAATTGTTTGCATACATTATTGCTTTCATATATTATTTCTCAGTATTCTGTTCGGAAACAAAACTATGTATAAAGGCCACTATGTATACATTCCTCTTCTAACATTTCTTGCGGTTTTCAAACTTCGTAATTTGTAGTATATAATAAGGTTATTTTGCTTCAATATTCGAACAATAAAAGCAGTAAAGAAATTTGATTCGGCCTTTAACAATAACAGTAATATCCAATAAATTTGACAAAAGTATTATTCATTATTGTTTCAAAAAGGTAAGTTTCATGCATTACTAAATAATTAATAGAATATAATCACTAAAGTTGTAGAAATGAGTGCTTTCGTAGTAACGTACGGTTCGGTTACTATCAATATTAAAAATAATGAATGTAATTAATTACTATTTTAGTTTGATTGTGTTGTTGATGTAGACTGACATAAAAATTTTCTCTAGCATGCTTTCCTATGCTGACTCACTCATATTCCTGCGGCGAGGTGAAAATTGTTGATGTATTTGGAAAAGGAGCTTTCTGCGTCTAGCGATGTGGTGGCGAATATTTGCACTATTGGTTTTCAATTTTCTTGTCTATACACGCTATAGTTTGAAAATAGGGATTGTTATTTATAACCGCACACAATTTATCGGATTTATGGGATCAACACACCTAAGATATCTTTATCTCTTCTTTACCGGAAAATTCAAATATGTTTTCACTTAGGACTGTTAACTTTCGTGTAGTTTTTGAAATTTGGATGTCGAATGTGTTTACCTTTCTTGCTGTAATCTATTTCTTCCACTCCACCCGGTTCCTAGCTAACTTTACGCATTTCCTTCCGGGTTTTGCCTTTTATATTTCCAATTTTCTCCAGTCTTCCCAAACCTTCTTCGGTCTTTCTTCGCATCTGTTATCTAGCTTCTTCGAAACTATTACTCTTTAAAGAATGCTTTCGCTGCACATCTTTAGCATGCACTCAAACCAATTCAACTGCTTTGTTTCTGTTAACGATTATGCTATGTTGTTGATCTGTCTTCTTATTTCATTTCGTCTTCTTTCACGTTTAGTTGTCCCTGTTACATTCTTCTTAATTTTCATTTCTATAGCTGGTAAACTATTCCCATGTTTTTCTGGATTTTCCATGAATCACTAGCCTATGTCGTTGTAAGTCGTACCAGTGCACTGGATACTTTGACTTCTTTTCTCAAATATTGCCTTGTTAAGGACATAGTACATGTTTTTATTATATTATTTATTATCTTTCTTTATTCTATTTGTTATATCCAAGTTTACTTCTCCATTTTTTTATAATTATGCTTTCGAAATATTCCCTTTATTTCTATAATTCTACTGTTCCGATACAACTGTTTACTGTTTATCACCATCATTGTACTTTTTCTGTATTTGTTTCTATTTTCATTCTTCCAATCTCTTCTACCTCCATTTTGACTGATTCCTTCATTTTAATATGTTTATCTACTATTAGGACTATATCCGCATACATTAGATTATCGACTTTTACTGGCATAAGATTATTGTGTGCCCTACTGGTGTTTGTAGATTCTCCGTTTTTCTTTTTGTATAACTACCCATCGTTATTACATTATGAAAAGCAACTGACTTGAGTGTGTCTTACTCCGTTTGCCATATTGAATTTACTAGACTTTTATTTATATGTATCTTCTCCCTGACTTCTATGGTTTTTCTTCCACATTTAATTCTACTAAACACCCCCATATGTGCCTTTTCTTAAATGGGTTGAAAGCCATTCTACAGTCTATAAAAGTTATAAAAAGTTGATTTCCATCCATTTTTCTTTCAATTGTATTTCATTATATATGTATGTGCATTATCATTCGTTTGCTTGCCTGCGCTATGCGATCTGCTCATTTTCTAATTTATTTTGTACTCTTTGCCTAAAACACCTTTTAATTATTTTTATCCAGATCTTAAATACTGCAGAAGGCAGGCATATTGCTCGATACTTAGATTCCTTTTCTGTTTTCTATGCTTCTCTGATCCGTGTGGTTTTGCTAGTTTTATTTTTCCTAAAGCTTCTAGTTCCTTCCTTATTATTTCTTGCAGTGCTGTTTTCCTTTCATTTACTTCTTCCCACTCCTTCTTGTAATTTAAATTTATTTTCATAGTAATTAATCTACTCTTATACAATATCCTTCAACTCAATTTTCAAATTCCCGTCTTTAGTTTTGCTTTTCAAGTCTTTCTTTTAGGTACCTAATTATACTCTAGAAATTTCTACCGATTGATCCACATAGTTCTTTAATATCTTTTCCAAAGTTTTCCCCACTGTCCCTTTCTTGCTTTTTATATTACGGTTTAGCTCTATTTCTCGTTCTTATAAAATGCTATAACAACTTATAAACAAATTCCGTAGAAGAAAAATATTTTAGTTTGCATTATGATAGGTACATCCAAACTTAAAAAATGAAAACAATCTAAAATTCATATTTTTACGCCCGCACCCCTTCAACATCATTTTAATTTTTATGGTATTTCCAAACTTATTAATAAAAATTTAAATTTAAACTTGCTTCCATTTCTACCATATCAAGTCTAACATTTCATCATTTTTTAATTCGTAAATATTCTTTCTGAAGATGGCAACTTGCTGGAGTCACTGTTAAAATACATCTTAATCTTCGTAAGGAATTGTGAAGAGATAAATGTATTAATATTTTATACTCTAAAAACAAAAATAGATGTGAGCATTTACAAAGAAAACTTACTTTTGCATGCCCTTTTTCTTGAAATATAGTAAGCAACTCAAAAACAGTTGCTTAGACTTGTAAGAAATCGTCAACAATCATAGCTTTTATTTCATGCAAAAGTAAAAAATGCAACGTTTTACCGAATTCCAGTATGACCGGAAGTAGAATGTAACAAGTTCTAGGAGGGATATTTCATGGAGATACGAGGTAGGGAAAACCCAAATATATACGCATGTGCATATATCCGTTCTAACAACAAACTTGCAAAAAGGAGAGTTAAATTACGAGTGATCATTTGTACCGTTTTAATTCTTTTGTTATACTATAGACGTTCTAATATATCAAATACTGTTTGCTAAAACCATTCTGACATTTCAATATTGTATTCGTTATCAAACGTCATAATGCCACCTACGAAACTCCTACACCTATCTGAATAAGTAACTTGATTTCAACCGTTTTGGTAACGATTTCATACATACAACACAGACAGGCGTTTCATTCGGAGCGCTTGTATCACTAAATAGGCTATTGTAAATTAAAATCACCTTAAAAGAAATCGCTGCGTATTATTATTGACACTGAAGAAGGAACGAAAATTACCAATACTTCCAGGCTTATCGGATTTTGTTTTTACACAAGGTAGAATATTGCCGCAGGCTTATTTACAGATGGCAAACGCATCAGAGTTTGCAAAATATTGCATTATTATCCGAGTCGAGAATGAGTTGAAGAAATAGTGTAGGTTTTGTGATCGGGTCGGCGGACATTTGAAAGTCAATTACCGTATGTCGCCTCCGGCCAACGGAAAGGGCGAGTAGGTTACTTGGTGCCCGAGGATGTCGCCTATGCGGCGCCAGACCAGTCTGTCGCAGTATAGCCCTCGAGCAATGCTCGAAGGTCTGCACGTGTTCAAAAACGATAGCATCATACTTAATTCCCAACTAAACAGGATGAATTATAATATGAAATGACAACACTCTCTTATACACTCATATTTTTCTTCTCTTATATTGCGAGTACGTAGGCCTGACTTGTACATCGCTTTTATTTTTCGCTTGTAGTTTATTCGGTGCATAAAATTTATATTAAATTTCGGATTTAATGCGTTATATAGAATACGAAAATCAGTCATATTAGTATCTGGAAAGGAGTCATAATTATTTATTCTCCTGTTTAAAGAATATTAGCAATATATTTTTTCTAAATTAAACGAAAAAATATCTTTGGTGAAACTCAAGAACCTCCAATAAAATTCAAATAAATATAATAAGATTTAACATTAAGTAGAAGTTCGTAGTTACATGTAAAAATCTAATAAGAACAAAGTGAATAACTCCAATGAGAATTAGTAATACTAGTACTAATAATAATGGTAATAGTAACAGAAACACAAATAATATAATTAAATAAGAATATTATGCTTGTATATGCGCTTATAGATACACTAGTTAACTGCAAGTAAAGTCGTGATCCTACTGACCACAAACTGAGTTTAAAAATAAACTTAAGGGAGAAACGTGAATGTCTGTGTAGGAGCTATAGCTAATATTAAAGTAATTACAGTTTCTGTTTAAATTCTTTACAAAGTACAGCGCATTCCTCCAAACGAAAAGGCAGTGAAAGGTATTAGTTTATCGTGCAAAGTATTGGGAAGACAGTAAAGAATAAAGCACTAGTAAATGACATCACATCAGCAACATTATGTGGTGGAAGCTTGAGTGATATGGTGACCCCTATAGCTAACATAATGTTTTCTGTGAGATACGATTTGAACAGGGACTGCAATACTGGAGAGAATCCTACAACGTCGGGTTTCATTAGAAGTGTTAAACAATTCAAACGATTGAACGCCTTTGAAAAATTCATATAAATAACGTCACCTTATTCACCATCATCCAGACATTTGGAAAGAATTGCATCAATATAGCAAGTGGAACGTTTGTTCACAAAGCTTTGCCGGTGTCCAAATAAAAACGGTCCGATAGAGAAAAGATATATCTGTATAAACAAACCCCAAAAACGTTGGCAAAATTATTAATAATTGCGATGAGTCCATAGTTATCGATCGAGAAAATGTCACCTTTTTATTTAAATTATGTCTCGTTTTCAAAAGAAAAAAGAGAGTTAAAACACTAAGCATGCTACATTAGCACCATATAAAACGGTTTATTCTTTTTAATTCATTATTTACCTGGAAACATACATTAAATTCAAAATTCTCGTAGCTAAGAAGTGGATGGTACAACCAGTTAAAACATGACACCAAGCCATTGAGTATGTGTAGAATATTGTCTGACAAACAAATACATAAATATAGTACACGTTAGATGTGGTGATGCCATGTTAACGATTGTAACTTGATAAATAACGTCTTCGAAATTGTCCTGTTAAAATTAGAAAAAGATCGTGCCTCCAAAAACTTAAACTGCTAACCAAACTGCAATTTGCCTCCAAACATTGAACGGTGCATTTAAAAGTCGTATTTTATAGTTTCGGAATTTCCTATTTCTATATTCTGGAGCATAAGTAACAAATTCTCGAAATTCTCAGTAATATTTACATATTATTGACTAGTCAGAAATTAAAATTAGTTATTTGAATATATTTATATTTTGGTATTGTACATTATAAGCTTTTTAATTTTCTTAAATTTTTGAAAATCTTGAATCTACACATTTGGAAATATCTTTTTCCAGTATATCAGGGTTTCATTTTATTCAAATTGTTATTGCTTAAGTGTCTTGTATTTTAACTGATACTGACATTGTTACAAAAGTGCCTTGTCCAACAGTTGGATATAGCATATGTAGTTTTACAATGTAATTTCATTTCTCCCGCAGGAAATGTGCTATACCTGCTATCACAGCCTCAAACGTTCGACGCAATATCCATTTGCTAAAGTAAATAAAGTAATGTTAATTGCTCCACCAGGGCTAAATTACTAGAACCCTTAACAAACACGCTCAAAATTGAAATAAAATAATTAACTACTGAATTTTGTCGGACAGTATCAAAATACGTTTCTACCCACTGCTTTTGTACATATGTAAATATGTCGTCCCTTTTTGCTCTATATTAAGTTTACTTTAATTCTGTTCTATTCATGAGTGGATAAAATAAGACACCAAGTAAAACGTACGATACATAGATATAGTTTTTCAGAAAATAGTAAATCATTCAATTTTTATGAAGACGATCTTAATTTATTGGTAATATTTATCACTGCATATGAATAGATTTTAATATTAATTCGTGTACAAGTCTGCTTCGCAGTAATATTTTTTAACACAACAACCATTACAAATTACTCTATGTCTAAAAATGTATTCATATACATATTTAAACTTTCAAATAATTGTTTTGAAACTATACAGGGTGTTCACAAGCCATTGTCATTAAATCTGGATTCAACAACGAAGATTTTTTTGAATTTAATAATCACTCGTAAAAACTCTAAAACTAACTAACTAAAAGATATTTATTTATTATATGTAGCATAGCTTCCGAAATAATTATCTGAAAGTTTAGATCTGTAGGTTTTCTAGATATACATACAGTACCTTGTATTTCTTCTAATTACAAATTAAATAACATAAAAATGGCACACTTAATTTTGATAAGGGAATGGAAACTCGAAATACATCAGCTAGAACTCATTTACAAGATATTAGTTTCACTACTGAACCGGAATTTTTTGCTAGCGTTGGAAATAAAAATATTGTGGTGTGTTCTATTATAAATGTAATAAGAACATCAAATTGGAGAACCTTTTATTACCTGTTTCTAACAAACAGTTCAATATTGTTATTGGCACTAAAGCAGTAAACATATGTTTGTTGTCTGCTTTTATTTCTAACTTGCTACAATGCACTTTATTAACAAACTTATGCAGTAATGCAAATTAAACTACAAGTATGTCTAAAAAGGGACGAAGATCATTTCGATTTTCCTAACTTAATGGATTGTTTAATCTTTTTTGTCCATTCATTAAAATCGCATTTAATTATTTTTGTTAATACCTTATCGGATTTGGTCATTACAGTGGACTTTTTCTTCTTTCCCTCCGTGATATTTAAATAATCTTCAGTAATACTATAAATTACTTTTAATAATGCTTTGTTGTTTTCCGCTTCGCCTTTGTAAAAAAGTTCTTGATGTGCGTAGTCCTGCTATATGTTATGTCCCTAATTTTAATGCGATACTGGGATGTTGGTATTGATAGGTTGTTTTATAACGTATATTTTTTTTATTCGGAGGAATAAAATGAAGAGACGTGTTTACACAATAGAATTTTTCAAATCTACTTCAGTTTTAAAAGTAGTTAGGATGTTATATAAGTTGTAGTTACGTAATTAATTACATGCTCATTGCAAAAATATATAATTAATTAATGAAATATAGAAAACACTGCAGAATAATATCTATTGATCAAATATACATCATACTAGATTTCAACTTTACATATGTATCGTATCTTTTTTAATAGAAGTTTCTGAATGTTAATTTATTTACTATAATTCTTATTTTTACATGATAATTTACAAGCGAACAACAATTTAGACTAATATTAAATATATACATATTAAAAAATAACTTGCCCTTAAATACATGTTAATATATTACACTACCTTCTAAAATAACCTGAAGTTTATCATTTCCATAAATGTGTGCAATGTTGAAAGGCTCATTTATCGCAAATCATCACGCTGTTTTGCTTCATTCAGCACTTATCAAGCGTAAGAACTGCCTCTTAAAGAATGTCTTCTAGAAGTTTGCTTAAGCCGAGTAATTTGTTCTTCCTCGTTGTATGGCACGGTAGATAATAGACTGTGCCAGTTCTAAAAATACGGTAACATTATAATATGTATAATGATGGTAATGTATTACAAGACCACCTGCTTGATGTTCTTGCGACAATAGCAGTAATTTTCATTCTGGGGTTATCAGTTCGAAGTTTTTTGAATACATTCAATATGTCCTGCTTCTCTATTAACGGTAGATGTCCTAAGCTCAGAAATTTTCGTCTGGTCGGCGAGAATATTTGAGTTCCAGTAGTAGTTACTACTTCCTCCATATCCACGAAAAACGCTGTGAAAATGTTTTACATGGAGAATATGTCAGCCGATTACTTCTGAAAAGAACTTTATTACTACAACGTAAATTTAAGGACAAAAAATAAATATAAACGCACTCAGAAAAATACACGGTCTAATCGTCAATCAGTTGTTGTCACAATATGGCGGTCGGCAATAAATCAAATATCGCGAGTGTAAGTTTGGCTGAAAATTGACGAACAGCTAACCTACTTTTTAGCGCTTCAATTTAAAAACACTCCTCCGAATTAGAAAATGGAGAGTTAGCAGTGAGTATCCATACTATGTAGTCTTGTCATAAGTTCTGTCCCTAATTTTGATGCGCTACTGAGATGTTTGCAAGTATTGATAGGTTGTTATTTTATGACGTAGTTATAAGTGAGTATCCGTACTGGAAAAAGGATATCAGTTTGTCTCGACACGTTGACCAATAACATGACTGGAATAAACAAGAAAACCGTATCGCCGTTATTGTTTTGCACAACTTATTGAAACCGCTAAAAATATCAAAAAAGTCATTTATCGGACAGTAAAACGATACATTGAGATCTCCTCTGTCGATGATCAGCCACGCGAAATTAGAACCCCAGCAGACGTATAAGCAGTTGCTGCAACAGAGAATTATGGTCCATGAGATAAATGTACCTCCACCGAAGAACCACGGGGCAGCGATTGACGACAGCTTTGGGTAACATCAGGGAGACCAGATCAAAAGCGGCAAATCTTTTGACTGTAGAATAAAAGTTTAATCGGCAAAACGATAGAATGTATTGTCGCAGTTCTAAAACAGGTCCAGTAAAAAATGGCAAAGTAGAAAAACGTCATCGTCCTGCTATGGTGATGGTTTGGTGGGGAATTGCGTATGATGGTGTCACTCAACTGCATTTCTCTGAGCAAAGACCCAAAACGTATGCATCGAACTACCAAACTGTTATTTTAGAAAAGCTAGTAAAGCCACTGCATGACTCCTTATTCGCAGGAAAGCACTGGGTCTTCCGCCAGGATTGCGCACCGGCCCACATGGCAAAGTCCACGCAGCGTTGGTTAGAGGCGAATTTGCCCGAATTCACCGCTACTGAAGATTGGCCCTCGGGAAGTCCAGATCACAATCCGTTGGACTATCGCCTGTGGAATACTTTAGAGAAGAAAGCCTGCTCCAAACCTCACCGAAATATCGAGGCACTAAAAGCAGATTTGGTAAAAGCAGCGACTTTAGCATCTCTAGAAGTGGTGCGTGCGGCAATTGACGAGTGGTTGCATCGCTTGAAACAGTGTATGAAAGCGAAGGGCGGACTTTTTGAATAACCTTTATATTTTTAAGTTCTCTATCAAGTAGGCAATGATTGTCAACTTTATTTCTTTGTTTTATTTTTCTTTAATTTACTTACGTTTGCACAAGAGACGGAACTTATGACAGAAATATGTTGGCTGCTTAGATGGCAGATATTTAATTTATTTTTATTTTATTTTGTTTTCATTTTTTGCAATATAAGGGAACTAATGTTACATGATTTTCAATTATTATAGACACCAATGGTATATGGTCAGTAATAATTAGAGCTTTGTGACTTTAGTTTTTCGACAGCGCTATTGCCGATGTTCAATTATTGTGTATGAATTGATTAAAAAAGTAAATTGCCAAAACTGACTGACTAACATGATTTTTAGTCCGACAAAACATTTTTTGCCCTAATAATTTTCTTATCAGAGTAGTAATTCATGGCAAGTTAAGAATAAAATTCCGACTCCTTTTTATTTGTTGTTAATTCCACACTTTTGTAGTTCAATTTGCTGCTCGTCTATAGTAGCTCCTTTTAAGTATTTTGCTTCTACAGGACTGTTTTATTATCCATTAATAGTTCTCCTTCTTGAGCGTTGATTTCAAAGAATTCGAGTTGAAAAAGGACGTTTTAATACGATGATGTAAAAAGCAGTTCCATAAATGCAAATTAGCTGGGAAAGTAGTTTAATTGGTGTAAATTTTATTCAAGCATATACAGATACAAGAAAAAATTGTTTTAATATTAATTACCTAAAATTATTTTCGATATTATGAATATATTGTATCCTAATAGATTATAATTCGATGTTGTAATATTTATTCATATGTTCTGAATAATCTGGATTTATTTCTTCCAGAAAGAAAGCTGAATCTCGAAATGACTTCGACACAGAACCAAAAGACTTGACGAGTCGAACAATGTTTCCTACTGCTCAAATTAAAATGAGGTAAGTTGTATAAGATTCAGTCATGATACTAGCGCTTAACAAATTGCAAATTTCAATAGGGCAAATTAAAAAATGGAATCAGTGGTGAGAAAATAATAAACAAAACCTCCAACGTTACTTTTAATTCAAATTTTAAATTATTAGATTATCACAGATCTGTTTTTGGCAGTGATTGATTGTTTTTAACAAAAGAAGCAATTAATAGCACATTTTAGTGTAGAAGAAGAGAGAAGTGCAATACAAATTCAAGTTTATAATGGTAGAGAGTTAGTGATCATAATATTACCACTTTTTACAACAAACCTAAACACTCTGTATATATAATCAAAGATAATGAAGAAATTACTCATTTTATAAATACACCTAAATACTATGTTGGTATATATTTCCAAATAAAACAAAAAACTACATTTTCTGAAAGTAGGAAGAACACATTTACAGTAGTGATATTTCTTTACAAGTATCGCTGTAAATTCTACACCACACAACCGATTGTCGGTAACTCGTTTGAGAATGAGAGTCCATATGCTATCGAAACGCTGTGTACCGAATAAATTATTAATGTGTATAGTGTGGAGTTTATTGCGATATCTATGAGTTACACGAGCATACAGTCCTTGTATTCATGATGGCATAATGTTTATTGTGCAATCGCGAAATCTATTACAGGACAAACTAAGGTACTTGCCTACGTACGTATAAGTAGTGGATAAATTACAAAATGAAAAAGAATACATGATAAAACAAAACGAGAAAACAAACTAGTTTATTAACAGCATCAAAAAAAGATATCTTCACGGCACAGGAAAATTATGAAATTTACATGTTCTATTAGAAAAAAAAGTAAATTGTATGTCATGTGTCCTATGAAAAAAATTCAAATTTGAAAAACAGTGTCTATAAGATGGTTCTTATAAGTGAAAATAAATACCAATGAGGAAGTACTACAATTGCGGTGGCTGCAGATTAAGCGAGCCGTACCTCAAGGCTGAATATTGGAAGCGTTTCTCTTCTTAATATATACAAATGATCTTCCAGAAATAATCAACCATTTCATCAATATGATCACATCTGTGATTATTTCAAAGAAAAATGCCGACGAACTAAAAACTGAAATCATTGACATTAGTAATGGACAAATAGTTTTTTCAGAATAAATTACAGGTGAGTATAAATAAAAGAAACACAATTAATTTTGCCGTATGAAAATATGATCTTAATATATACTGCAAAGAGTAACTGGCAACGACTAGCCACGTAGAATTTCTAGGACTGCAGCTCGATACGACTCCAAATTGGAAAGAGCAAATAAGTGCACCCACTTAGGGGATTTCTAGAATGGCATATACGTTCAAGGACAATGAAATACGAATAGAAGCTGCGCTCTTAGCGTACCAAGGCTAGATACAGTCGAGATTGACATTAGCACCATTTTCTGGGACTATTCTATCGGAGCAGACCGAATCTCCAAAAATTATGACTGAAAAGTATTTTTAACCTGAATAGAAGAGAATCATGCGGAAATGTTTTTGTTCAGTACTGTATACTTATCTTGCTAGCACTGTACATACTTCAGCGTACTTGATTTGCGAGAAAACACTATTATGACCTATTGGTAAAAATGAAACTCGTCACACTTATAACACCCTCGAGTGACAAAAATCCACCTTACGTCTACCTTAAACAACATTCACACATGTATATAAAAGTATTACCACGAAGGTTATTCTAATTCTACGACATCCAAAATAAGATTAAGAGCAATCAACTGAAAACCTGTAGAAAAATCACGAAGATAGGTTTATTGGAAAAATATTTACATAACATTAGCGATTTTTTTTAAAACAGACACTCAAATTACCTAAATAATTGGTAGAAATTTTATTTTTGACGTTTCATACCTCGGTACAATGAAATAAATTATTTACTTATTATCAGTGCAGCATATTTGCTTAAATATTTATAATGATGTTTAGGTTAGGACGGAAAATTTTGAAGGTTGGAAAACAGTTAGAAACAGAACATTTTTTCATTAACATACTTTCACGAAAAACACATTGGCAACTCTGTTATGTATTTATGTTAATGTTATCATTTCGTTTATTCTCTGTTTTTTCGTGATTATTTGTATAATCTTCACTAATTCTTGTCTTTTTTCCGCTCTTTTACTGTTATTTTGTTCCCTCTTAATAGATTTTACATTCAATGAATATGCTGATATTTGCATGGTGTACGGTTTCTATAATAGAAATGCTAACGTTGCAGAGCGTATACCTTTTCCAAACCGGAGATATCCTAGAGGAAATATATTTTGAAGGTTGGATCGACGTCTCCGTGAAACTGGTTCATTTAATATAAGAAACGCTAATGATGGTCGACTAGCACAAAAGCGTATAGTTCAACTAGAAAGACGAATTCTAGATACAGTACAAGGAGGTTCCTCCGTTAGTGCTCGACAGTTATGGAGCTTCAACGTTAAATACATATCCCCAGAAGTAAAACTGTTAAGTTGATTCTGCGAGAAAAGCTTTTTCGTCTATATCATATTTCTAACGTTTAGCCGCTCTATGAAAACGGTAACATATTTTGATTAAATCCTATCTTATGGCCTGCCAGATCTCCCGATCTCAAGTCTTTTTCGCTTGGGATTTCGTTAAAGAGAGAGTTCATGCAGCATCTCCTCAAACGCTGACGAAATTAGACACAGGACTAACGAAGTGGTATTACAAATTACAACAGAAAGTCTAAATTATATCTGGCGTAATGCGCAGAATTTAAAACGTAAATTTCATCAATCTGCTACTATTATTACAAATAAAATGTTTTCTAAGATTGAAATTCAGAAAATATTACGGTAACTACTATTACAGTAGTATGCAAGTACAGTGTTGCCAAATGTATGTTACACTGATGTGATTCCTGAAAACATGCAAAGCATGATACAGCGTTTTAACATTAACATTTTATATTCAGAATCTAACGAAGAATATATTTAGTTGCGCCAGATACTTGAACAACTATTTAAATATTGGTCGTTTTGGTGACATCTATAACCATAAAACTAAAACGCATTCTTTTATCATTACTCTCTAAGTAGGAGAGAAATTCATAAATCGCATAGTATAAAACGTATATCAACCTCTTCGCAATTTTATAAATGTTTAAAATTGTATTTGATCAAGTTATGCCCGTATTGATAAATGAATATTTTAATAACATTGCCAAAAATTATGTGCAAACATGGTTACTTTTCTACATAATCACCGTGAAGATTGGTGCATTTGTCATATCTTTGGGCGAGTCTTCCAATCCCCTCTGCATAAAATGTTGCCGCCAGTGAGTTGAGAGTATTCCGTTAAAATTTTTTTGAAGGAATCGAATTACACTACGCGACTCGCACTTGGCGGGAAAATCAGTTGTAGCAGCCATGTTTACGTGCCTACAAAGCAGCTGAACATGGTGTTATAACGTTACAAGTGGCGCAGTCACCTTCTGGGCATCCCCGTCTCCCACCGCTCGCATAACGAGGTTGAAAAAAAACCCCTCGTAATATACATTTATACTAACAATAAAACGTATCCTACCTCAAAATTTTATTGGAGGACATTCTATCATCCACTAATCAGTTCATTCATGAATGTATAATATATTACTATTTATTCACTTACTATCACATCATATTAGACACAAACAATTGGTGCGTCCAAGTTTTCGACTTAAAATATTAATATTTTTAAGTGTTTATCTATAAAGCTTTATATGTTGCCCGATTCTACAGTACCATTTGAAAATATCGCAAAGAAAATCTTTATTATGAAATGTAGAAGTATGGCACAAATAAAGTTTTCTATACTACATTATTATAAAAAATACTCTTTTGTTTTTTTTTAACTAAATTAATTAGATTTAAAAAAATATGTAAGAGGAGAATATAAATTTTATGGTTAGTTTTCAAAGTGCATTATTGTTTTAGATTATTGTCACCAAATAATTCACCTGCTACATCGCCGACGATGTCGAACTCGTCCTCTCCAACCCCACCGACAGTGAATTATAACAAGATGACTGGCATTCCTTCGGTTGCCGCAGCTTCCAGATACACGGCGCCTGTACACATAGACGTCGGTGGCACAATTTACACTTCCTCATTAGAAACACTAACTAAGTAAGTTACAATCTAATATCATCGGGAGTGAAAGATAATTGTCATAATTAGTAAGTATTGATGCCTCATACAATATGAGAGATATAAGCACGTTTATCGCAGATAATTTGAGGAAATGATTCAGATTAAATAGAGAGATAATCCTGTACATTACCATCGTCATTAGTAGGTATAAGTAACGAATATATAGTTTTTACTTAATTATGATCCATGGATAAAGATTGAATTGTTAGGGGCAAGCCGTTAGCAAAGTTTTTTTCATTGTGTACAGTATGTTGTGTTTAGTTTAAGGAAATGTCAATAAATGTTTAGATTAAAAAAGGCCCTAATTAAAGAGCAACTCTAGTTCGGGATTTTAATGTTACGACAGCGATAGATTTAGTGTATTTAGACATTAAAAAAGCTATTCGGACAGGCTTTGATAAATTTTAATAAGCCTTATTTACAACACGTTTATACCACAAATAAAGTCATCTTTGCAACACATAAAGCAAATAAACTAAAACCATGCCACGTTATAAGTAGAACGAACGGATGTCTGTATAGGCGCAGTGTTAACTATCTTTCTAATGAACTTCAACATACACTACCGCCCATGATAGCATGGACAATTAATTTTAATAAAACATTTAAAGAAAAACTGCTTTTATCCGTGTAATAATTCTATAAGCATGTACAAAATTTACTAAACAAAAATCTAAGTTGATAAATAACGAAACTGGAATATTACTTTTCAAAATTGTGAAATAATTAGGTACAGTACAATATCAAGTATAGATATTTTAAATAATATACAGGTAAAAATTTTATGACACTAGAAATCCCAAATTCTAAGAAATAAAGAACGGATAAATTACATTAACAGTAAGTTTTGTTTATCATTAGATACCGTTGCGTACAGCTCGATATAGTTATTTCTTTGTGTGAGTAAATAATTTAATTTATGTGTAAAAATGCCTCGCGGAAGACCTCTTAGTGTTAAAATATGGTCAGCAATATTAACGCTACATGAAGAAGGATATTCTATACAGAATATTTCCGAGCGACTTAATGTAAAAAATTTACAATAAATTTATCTGTTCGTCACAACTGGTACATTTGTTACCAAAAATCATTCAAGACGTCCTCGAGCAACATCCAGGGGCAACGATGGACGCATAATATTCCTTAGTAAGAGAAATAGACGATTAACGGCTCCTTAAATTACGGCGGAAATGAATCACGCTAGAAGCAGGAAGATATCCGTTAGCACAGTGTCATTTAAAAGAAGCAAACGCCCATAGTCGTATTGCTACACGAAAGCGTTGCTACATCATAGGAATAAACAAAAACGTCTCCAATGAGTTAACACTCACTGGACAATAGAACAATGGAGAAATGTACTAATATGAAGCGTTTGGACAAAATCGCAGAACATTTGTCGGGCGCTCAAAAGATGAGAAAATGCTTCCTGAGTGCATTACACCAACAATAAAGAAAGGTGGTGGTTCCATTCTTATATGGGGTACCCAGTACCTACAAAGTCTATCGGATGAAATCATAAACAATGCTTGATTTACTTGATTCTTTTATAACATACATGACACTAGCTTATTCATTTTATTATCCTTTATGGAATTGCATGGTTATTAAGACAGCTTATGCCCTATAAACATCACGCTCTAATACGGTATAAGCTAAGGTTTATTCATAAAGAATACATAAACCGTTTTAAAAACTGCTAAAGACTAAAGCAAGTATAGATAGAAACCAAAGAAACATACTATAAAGTAGCAAAACTAATATGCAAAAATATATATAAAAATGTGAGAACTCAAATATATATTTTATATAGATAAACAAAAAAATATTTTATACAAAATAAGGATCAAGAATAAAGAGGATTTCTAAAACAAGAAAACAATTATTTACTCTTATATAATATTCTATGTACTAACTTTTGCAACTAAATAATCACTTCTAAACATTGATGAAAATCATATTTATTCAAGCAGTACAAAATTGATCGATTGTAGTAAATAAGATGTATATAATATTCCGAAATGGAAAACTAAAAGTATAAAGTGCAATAACGTATTAGTAATATGAAACAGGAACGAAAAAATCCTGTAGAATTAGAAAAATGTCAGTTATTGTAACTCTTACTTCATATTTTTTGCATTCTTACAGTACCGTTTTATGTTACCATTTCTTTATTGCGCTTTAATCTAATTAATTCTCTATTTTCGCATATTATACCTACATTTATATATAAGCTTTCCTTTGAAATGTCGTGCAGTATGTAAGCATCTAATTCACTACAATCGATCAATTTTGTACTGAATATAAATCATTTGAGGAAGTGAGATTTCCGACATCAGAATTGACTATGAGTGTACCTACGAATGTTACGAACTTATTTTGATTACAATGAAAACTAAAACAAAAATTAATTATGAAAGCTTTATAATCGTTGGTTCGATTCGGGTTTTGAGCAATCTTGATTTATAATTTCGAGAAAACCAAAGCTCGTTTCCTCGCTAATTTTAATAGAACACATTTCGCACTGCGTACATACATACATTATGAGATTTATTAACAGACTGATTGAGATATCTGATATCGCAAACACTTTAATACTATATGATTTTAAGCTTTAACAGTTTTAGAGCGGTCTAATATGATTTATGTGATCGCCTACATTTTAAGATGGCGCGATGGCGGCATGTGGGAGGTTGGTTTCCCATGATGGAACGCGCCCTCTGGAGATCACGGAATATTCGACTCGCACCCTCTGGCGTTGATCTGCCTTGACAAGAGGGCGGCGCGTTTTAGCTTAATACCAGTCCGTCTAAACCTGTCAACTTCTAAAAGAAATATTTCGTTTGTATTTATGTTGCTGATTCCAAAATGCGTCTTAAAGTATAAAAAAAATTGTAATTCGAGTCGTTTGTTTTCATGTACCTTAAGGTATGCCTTTATGTTGGGCACGTATTCTCAAAGGTCGATTACTACACGACTTTTGGTGTCGTGACTCGATCCTATACGTTTAATATCGGCGCCGCACTAGCACATTTTTTCGTTCTGTTTCGAATTTCATTAAACACTTATGCGAGGATTAAACGAGCATTTATGTTAATTAGTCAATAAATTTAGTCTCTTAATTATTTACTTTAATTATATTTAATTATGTTTCATTTGCAATCAACAGATAGTTTTATATTATTATTATTATATTTTTAGGGTAACAGTTATGGTTTTAGTACAACAAAAAGTAAAGAGCACGTTCAGTAGCATCGTTAACTAGAAGTTTTCACATCCTATAAAATATACCTTAGAGTACGCATAAATACGAAAGATGGTACAATTTTTATCTTTATACCTTCTGTCCATCTTTCATCATTCTGCAGTTATATTGTGGAAACCGAAAATTCCTAATTTTCGAAAAGATGTGAATTGCCGTGGATAAAAAAATGTGCTTTCCATAATTTGGCTGGGTTACGTTCTCATCAAATTTCATCAAAATCCCTTTCTTCTACCATACCATGGACCGAATCAAACTTATTTTCTTTGAGCATGACTATTGCTTATGCGTTTTATGGAAGATCATGTACAAAGTTTTCAAAATCATCAAATAATACCTTTCAATTACCAAGACCTTATTCACGGAAGGTTGATATTTGCTCCATTTGAACTATACTTGGTTGCTAAATTAGGAATTCTAGGAAATTGTGGTAATTTTCCATGTGAAACTAGTACAAATGCTTTTTCTGTATTACCCTAGTAATAACTAATAAAATAAATAAAAATACATCCAGATTGATTAGTATTTAGTACGACCTCCTTTCGATTTAATAATGGCAGCTGTTCTTTTAAAATCATCGATGCGTTTCCACACGTATTTAAAATTATTTATTAATTCTATTTTACTGGTACATTTCCGCAAGGATACTACTTCTTTTTAAACGTTCCATACGTTTCTTATTGGAAGAATATCAGGGCTAATCCAACAAGGGCAAGTGTTTTATATTAATCATTTTTCGAAGATTGCGCTCTATAACGCTCAATATTGTTTTGCATTAACAAGTATGTGCTGTTCGTTTGATCTAAACTTTCAATATATGGTAATAAATATTGTCTTAAAACATTTTGTACTGTTTTTGGTTCATGGTTTCCTCTACAAAAAGTAGAAATGCCGAACCTTCTGTTGCAATTCAACCTGCATAAACGAGTGCACACTCATTGGCGACGATGATATGTGTATTTCGCAAGAGGTCAGACTTACCCGGGATTCATAACCGTATGGTTAGTATGTGTATGAATGCCGGATTAGATTGATGATGGGAAATCGACGGCATTCTTTGTGATGTTCGACAAGTGTTAATAGATTTGTTAACCAACTTTCGACATTAAAATACACCGACACTATTATTGAATATATTGTTTGCAATATCAACATTTTGCCGTACAGTATTTTTGTGTGTAAAAGACATGTCAGTAGCAACATTTCTGTAGGTCAATTATAGTATAATTTTCATAGGGCGAAAAACACGATTACGGATCAAATAAAGGTAGAGTTAAAAGATCAAAAACTGGATGATAGTAGATCAAACAACGGATGCAAAAAAGAATTGTATTTTAAATGTGTGCACTTGAGAAAGCGGAGAGACATCCTTGCCTCTTCCTTTACGTAGCAAAATATTACAGAAAAAACTATAAAAAATATCTTTGGGAACATCAATATATAGGCAACCCAACTTGTAATGTTGGTGGCAGATGGAGATTCGAACATGATAAAAGCTGGGAAGTTATTAAAACAATCTTTCTCTATTGCTTCATGTAATCTATTTGCTCCATGCATGTCATTTTGTAGCTTAATTTATTAGAAACAGTTATCCAGAAGTAGATCAATTTATAGTTTCTACCAACAACGTTTTTATGAAACCTCCAAAAACTCATAAATGAGTTTGAGCAGGCTTGTCCGGGCATTCCCTAGCCACCACAGCCAGTAAGGGCGAGATAAAGACCACGACTTAAAGCTGTCTTATATTATGAGAAATTTTTATACATTATTAAACCTTGTATTTTAAATTTAAATGTAAATACTATTCATTTGCTTTTACTGCCATACGTTACACAAAGAAAAGGTAGAATGTAGAATGTGATAACAGACAATGTCATGTTATACAAAAACAGAACTAAACTATGTATTTTCATTATACACTATAGTCCATATTGGTTCGGACACCCAGTAAAATGTCGTAACCTCTACTGAAAGATAATATAATTGCTTTATATATAAATAACACTTATATTAGGTCCTTTATGAAGTATATTATTTATTATATTCTATTATATTTTAAGACCCAATATAGTTATTTTCAGAATAATCCTCATCGCCACAAATAGAATTATTTTTGGGACAATATTGCAGGTAATAAATTTGCAATACTCTTTGGGGTGGGAGCAGACCACCCGAAAGTGTACTGTGTATTGATAAATGCTTTAGTTTCTAAATAAACCTGCTTGTGTGTGCGTAAGTGTTAAGAGCGTATCTTTTTGTGTGAACCTGCTTAAAGTTATTAAAGAGCCGAGAAGAAAACCGACAAGTTTAGAAAAGCGCTCTGTAATTGGTGCTTTTCATGAAGAACGTTATTCAGTGCGTCAAATTTCGGAAAAAATGCATTAATAAATCAACTGTTAGTGATATCATTCGGGGACATCAACGCACAGGCAGAGATTGGGCGTTCAGGTCGTAAGAGAATAACAACTCGCTTTGTAAGAAAAGCGAAAGGCTAAAGAATGTTGCAGGATTGCGTAGTGCCAACTGCCAAGCAAGGAAGGAGTTGTGTGTATTTGGGGTTGTTTTACGCCAATACAGGAGTCTTGAAGCGAATCGAAGGTATTTTGCGAAAAGAGGGTTATTTAGAAATACTGCAAAAAATGTAATACCATCGGGGCGACGTCTAGTCGGCAATCACAAAGACTCAGCAGTGACATGTAAACATTTCTTAAATGAAAAACAAGATAATGGCACTTTACAAATAATGACATGACCGCCGCAAATCCCCGATCCGAAAAATATGCTCTACACTTGTAGGCCACCTGTGGAACATTTTACAAGAGGAATGGACTAATATGCTAAGTAGAGTCCTTCAAAGACCAGTGGAGCGGATACCTCAGATTGTGAAAGCTGTTCTTCGCGCAAAAGAAAGTTTCTTTGCTGAACGAAATGTTTAAGAAGTTTTTGTTTATTTTTCGTCAGAATTACTTCTTTTTGTTTTTATAAATTAATTTTAATCGCTATTAATAAAATGCAATAAAAATTTCAAGTTTTGGAAAAATGCGTGAATATTTTCTCTTTTTTAAATTTATTTATGTGTTCGAACTAATATGGAGGGTAGTGTACATACTTAATGGACACTCTATATACACGTTCTTTAAGCCAGTATTTAGAATAAAGCGTCGTTTATTTTGAAGTAAACCATATATAATTCAAGTATGCAAACTATTTTCGCATAAAAAATAATAGTAGATAACAATAAACTACTATCTAATCTAAATCGTAAACTATTTCGTAAAGTATGTCAAATGTTTTCGAATATAGAACTAAACAATTTAGCATATTTAAATAATATTTAATAACGCAAAAGTATTTAACGAATTTCTCTTGCAAAATGTTGTTTGAACTACTGCAAATTGTAATTAAACGTAATAAAATATATAATACAAATGTAGCAACTCAAATATTTCCTCGTTGGATAGTTAAATTTGATGAAATATATTACATTCCACCATGAGTAAATCCACAGAAATTCAATCGTTAAAAATTTAAACGTAATTTAATATCAAAGAAATAAAATTGCATTACAAATACAATAGAGACCTTTTTGTTGCTATAAGTTGTGGAGAACTGCATAAATTATATGAATATAATTCGCCAGGTACATAAAACTATGATCAACGACCAAAATACTTTCATCTCTCCGACTTTGTAGGTATCTGGAGAGAGCATTTGAATTTAACAACAACTCAATGTTACCATTAACTTTGGCGAAATACGAAAAACCATATTACAATCGTATGAGACATCGATGTTAGATAAAGTTTTGTTCCAGTATTTGTCTAACATTCACGTAAATGCGGCTAAAGCACATTTTAAATAAAAAACATGTTCAGCTATGACTGAGAAAAATGGATAATACTATATAATCGAAATATTTTAAACCGTAATATATTTTCTAATGCAGACATCCATGCATAGCTATACGTACTGTACTCGCTACAATATTTGTATAATCAGTTTTTGTATTCCACAATATATATTTTTCAACATCGCTTACTATTGATATCTAAATAATACTTCTGTTAACGTTCGCAAAGCCTGTGCTAAACCACAGTCGTGTAAAGAAGCTGGTGACATTCTAGTAATACCATGTGTCGTCAACATACAAACATTTATTACTTACATACCTAAGAGGGGAAAAGTAATTGTGTAAAGAATGTCAGTTTACAGGTAATACTTTAGTTCATCCTACGGTACCATATTCATCGATCTCTCCACACGCCCGTAGATCTGGCACCAACTTTAAGAACCTTACTTATTTAATGTATTTCTGTTAAGCAGTACCGTATGTCTTTCTATTATTTGGTTTTTATTATCGATTTTTCTCAGTGATCAGAAGATGGTGCAAAATCTAAGCTAATATTTTTTTAGATACAGATATAGTAATAAATGATGGAGCTTTACCATTTTTTGGTACTTCTGCGTTGTAGAAAAAACATATGGTATGGCTTTGGGACTTTTATCAAACCTAAACCATTGCTTTACACAATAGAATTCTACAAAAGATTATTCAAATATGTGTAGTAATTAGCTAACAAGTGTGTAAAGTATAAAGTATAAAGAATACGCTACGCTACGTAGAAGTGTAGAAAAGGTTAGACTTTTATATTCAGATAAATGCTTTACTGGTTAAAGCAAATAGTTTGTTAGGTAAAAGAATATTACCAATATTTGCAGTAACAACAAATAAATTGTACGACTGAAAATAATTTTTGCAAAAAAGCAAATAGGTGAATCCGAGATATTATTAGTCCTGTAAATATAATTAATACATGGAATTGATATAACTGATGTCAACGATGAAAGTATGGATAACTCCGAAGACTTACTGGTAGTGTCGAACAAATTATATTTTTTCTTAAATGGAGCACTAAAAAGAAAGGAGATCGTAACAATGCGTAACATCTAGAGGAAATTGTGTTATCCCTAAAAAAATAGTCAAAACATTTACCTGTATGATGAAACGTTACGCGTAAACACTTCGCTGAAACTTCGTATACTAGTAAGAAACGTTAGAAAATTGTTTCTTTTCTGAAACATGTTTACTGATGACATTAGCCAAATTTATTGTTTGTCACATAAAGCATTCGAATATCCATTAAATTTGTGTTGCAGACTAAATGCCATTCTGATTGAGAATCCAAATTTACGAGAATTAAATGAAGTTAAATATTCGCGGAATTAAGCAAAAACCTAAAAGGCGAAAACGTCCATTCAAACACTCAGGCAGAGTGATGTGCAAACTGTTTGAAGTGATACCTACAATTTAACACCACGGTGCAATTCTGTTTTGGGTATTCTGATAACAACCAACGACGTGTCGGATTTAAGTATGACTCAGATGCTGTAATAGATATTTCATAAGTGTGCGAAAAGTACCTAGATACCTTGAAAGCACAACATTAATCGAAATTGTGAAGTACGTTAAATGAGCACTTACGAGGGGCGACCTAAAATGTTTCCGAAATTGGCAAGAAAAACACGGTATTGGTGTGATGGCGCACGAAGGTTGAAGTTGATTCATTGGTCGGCAAGGGCAACCTTTTTTATGGCAACTGCCAAGATTCCACACGTCTACTGTTAATAATTATTATTTAAGAGTCTGTTTTGTGTAACAAGTCAGGCGGTTTTGCAAAAATTGATGAAATCGAATTTCATGCAGTGATAAAACACTTTTGAATGGCTGGGAAAACGGCCACGGAAATTCGAAATATTTGAGGTTCATAGCAGATGTACTCCATCATTTTCAACCATCAGCTTCTGGGTGAGCGGAACGTGGCCGCACAAGCACAAGTGATGAACCATGCAGTGGGTTACCACCGATGAAATGGCTGACAAGATTTATGATGTCGTGCTTGCCGATCGCCGATTGAAGCTGAAAGAGATAGCAGAGATAACAGGCATCTCAGAAGAACGTGTTGGCCATATTCTACACGAAATTTTGGGTATGAAAAACCTTTCGGCGCGATGGGTACCGTGTTTGCTAACACCGTAGCAAAAACGAAATCGGGTGATCGTTTCGGAGGAGTATCTGGCCAGGATTCAACGCAATCGAAGAGATTTCTTTATGCGTTTCGTAACAACGTCGAAGCAGTGGACTTTTCCTGGCGAATCGGCTCGGAAGAAAGCAAAAATCGTTTCGTCGGCCGGAAAGGCCATGCTGACCATTTTATAGGGCTCCAAAGGTGTAATCCTCATCGACTATCTGCAGAAGGGAAGGACAATCACGAGGTAATACTACAGCGATTTATTGACCCGATTCGATGCAGTATTGAAGAAGAAACGGTCTCGTTTGCAGCAGAAACAAGTGCTTTTCCACCACGACAATGCAGCGGCTCATTCATCCCGCATCGTCGTGTCCAAATTGAATAAGTTGAGCTACGAATTAGTCTATCATACTCCATATTCACCGAACCTAGCCTCCAGCGACTTTGTCTTATTCCCAAACCTAAAAAATCACTGAGAGGAAAGAGATTTGCCACTAAAGGTGGCTATTTTACAGACCTCGAAACATCCTACTTTTCCGACGACTTGAAGAGACTGGAGCACCGTTTGAAAGAGTGTATTGATCTTCGAGGAGACTACATCGAAAAATAAAAATAAAAAAACCACACCAATACCGTGTTTTTCTTGTCGATTCCGGAAACATTTCAAGTCGCCCTCGTACAAAATAACACCATTGAGCCAATCACATTTAATTCAACCCATATGTTCCGTATACTCGGCGTATATGCCGTGCTCCTGACATATTAGTTGGTTTGTAACATATCGCTGGTGCAGCGTCTAAATCATAGTTAAATTTGACATGTTGTGGTAACCCCGGCTAGATTAACGTAAGTCGTTACTACACTAGAAAAAAAATAGCCTATCGAAACAAATACATATACAGATATAATCTGAGCAAAGTCAACGACGGGGAGGTAACTACAACCCTACGTTCCCCCAGTATTGGTATAGCCATGATGTAGTAGAGGAACAGCGAAGTACTGTTTACGGGGAATGACTGATAGAGTGATTGTAGGAGAATACTATAGCGAGAAAATGTAACGGGAGACACGCATGCGTATTATAACCATTGACTTTGCTCAGATTATATCTGTATACGATGTGCAAGGAACTTTTCACATTTTAACATCTTTAACTATGAACTAAGCAATCAAAACGTTCAGATATGTATTGTTACATACGCCATCAATTCGTTCTTCAAAGTTAAAACCTTTATTGCAAATTTCTACCAACAAAATCTGTCAATCCTTATTAACTCCAACCAGACTCTTTCCAAAGAATCATTCACCACAGAAAGCTGAATGCATTACCTCTCCAAGCAAAGAGGACGTGATAACGTATCTCATCTATGCAAAGTAGGCAATGATGAATGTGTAGTTAAACTTACCTTCGGGGTATTGCACCTTAACGGTCAAATATAACATCGCGATATAATTTTATATTATGGCAGTACTAGGTATATAGAAGAAGAAAGAATACGCTTTCTTCAGTCTGTGCATAAGTGGTAAAATTCAACGCCATCATTTTCAAGATTTATGAAATGGGAAATTTAAATCAACAGAATTAATACAATACCACTCTTTATTACAGTTAGATTTATAACCATATTTCACCATATACGAAAAGAATCCATTTTCAAAATACCTAGACCGAGTTAATCATTACAAAAATTAAAAACTATAACAAATAAGTTTATTATATCAACGCAACAAAAAAATATATTAGATTATTTCTTACTACCGTTGGGTATTTAAACATCCAGATACACTACCGTCCATATATGTATATGGGAATGACTATAAAAAGTATAGAAGTACACAAAAATATTAACATCCTATGTTATACATTTCAATTATATTTTGATAGATTTATAGCGCAGTTTACACAAACAATACCCTAATATAGTACACTCTAAAACTAATTTACATTTTCCAGCATCTGCTTTATTTTACATTTTACGATAGCTGGAACTATATTAATCCGTACTGTAATCGGATTCAGGTAAATTTTAGGAATGATTTTTTTTTTATAATCCAAGACGAAACAGTTCCAAGAAATAAATTATCAAAATATATAAATGAATTACAAGAATACCCTTGCATACACGCAGGTACTTTCAATATATCGTCTTTAAAATTTGTTATCGCGCGTGTAAGATCATAGTTAAAATTCCGAAATCTACCATAAATAACAATTGGAAACATTCATGGTGAAGCGTATTCAATAGCACAAATCACTGAAAAAGTAAAGGTATCAAAAAAAACGGAGTATTTAAGACTCTGTAGAGAATGTATGAAGCACGTTCACTTCACTATAGAAGACAGCAAGGACAGCCGCTGACGATCAGTTTATTATAGCACCTTCGAAATGAAGGTTTCTCACCGCTCTAGAGTTCAGTCAACGACTCAATATTTCAAGAAGAAGACCAAAATTTCACACAACAATTAAGCAAGCTAAGGGGAAGAATAGCTATGAAAATACCATTGCTGAAACAACAAAATAAGAAAAGAGGCTGGAATGGGCCATTCAACACAAGGATTGAATCCTTGAGCAATGGTATAAAGTATTATAGAAAGATGAATTCAAATTCCAAACCTTTGGTTGAAAATGTCAGTCATTTGTGAGGCGGCAGACTGGAGAAAGAGTAAGTGACCAATGTGTCGTTCCTACTGTGAAGCATGGTAGAATTAGTGTGATGATTAGATGATTAGAATTATTCTGGCGGTACAGCTATAGACGATTTGATAAAAATAGATGACATCCTGGGTAAGGAGAGTTATCCGAGAATCCTAAATTCTGTGTCAAGTGAGGAGAGAGTATGTGGGCAAAACTTTATCTTCCAAGAAGATAACGATCCCAAATATTGATCTCGTTTATATAGAAGTTTTGATGTCACTCAAGGAAGAAGACAAATTTATACGGATCATTTATCACCCCAGTCTCCAGATCTATTGCCAATAGAACTAGTGTGGAATGAATTGGGCCGAGCAATTCGAAAAAGAGGAGTTAACAGTGAACAAGCTATTTGGCGGAAGCTCCACAGAGCATGAACTGAAATTACATTATCCGTAATCTATGATTAGAAAAATGCCAAGAACATGCGTTGCTGTAGTTCAATCTTGAGGTAAGCGTATTGACGAGCAATCAGTTTGAATTAAAATTTTGTAAGATTTCCTGTTTCTTTTTTTTGTTGTTAAACATTCTTTTCACGATGCCAAATATCTATGAATAAATATTACTACTACAAACCAACTCTATATTTCAATTTAAATCAAACAAAACGTCAAATTAATAGTCGGCCCTATATATATGGACAGTAGTGTATATTGCACTGTAAATTACTGTAAAAATACCAACACAAAATAATATGAGTACATTTAATCTCAAGACATTACAGCCTTAAAATAGTAGCCTTCTGCGTTCCCATGAATAGCATACGAACTGGTCTAAGTTCGTTTTCCTTATCTCTACATCGCAGCATTCAAACAATGGAAAATTTTATCGCTTATAGAAATTCGAGTTAAAGAAATGACATTTAAATTGTACAGAAAAAAGAACGTGAATTTCCTCCGACTATAATGTACACTCTATAAAACAAAAAAGATGTGCATTTCGATAGTTTTCTTCTTAATGTGGCAATTAAAAGTACATATTACATAAAAATTATTATGATATAGTCCAACTCCACAAATTCTATGACCACGGCATGGCGTCAACTTTGGAAAAAACATATTAGAACACAGTTCATATCAAAATATAGAGGTGGAGAAACGACAACCTATAGTTTGCGAAATTCAGACGACTACAACACGGTTAATATTGAAGCATATTTTTGTGGCACAAAACGACCAAAAAATAATAGCATACAGAAAATTTCAAAATGCTTGGTTGACAAGGCGGGAGGTATGTATCCTTGTTGATGAACTCCGTCTGAATGCTGCTTAAAGAAATATAAATATGGTCTACAGATATCGCTAATACCACTTGCGGAAATACATGCGCTGTTATGTGTTAATGCATGAACAATACCGCACGTGTGCAATCTCTTTACTGATTATAAAGTGCATAACCAATTAATTGCTTTAAATCGTGATAGAAAAGTCAAGAATAAACATTTTGAACTTAGATCGCGAGTTTTTGCTTGCACTTTTGCATTGTTTAATGTAAAATGACGAATACCAATTACGAAATACACAATACTTGATGATAGTGTTAGCAATTTTGGAAATACAGGATTTTTAAGTGGTTGCGCTCTAAATCTACAAATTAGTTACTGAAAAAACTACTATATACGTAAGTATTTTCCAATGCACCCTCGCATATGTTTATCATTCCTTTAAGCGCGTAATCAGGTAATAAACATCACGCTGACGATTGCAAGGACTGTGTGGATGTACAATTCACAGGTATAGCAGTAAACTCCACTCACACAAATTAATTAATTATGCGGAACGCAGCGGTTCGTTGTTCAGTCGGTAATACGGTTGACAATGGGAGCCCACGGGCTCTCGAAACGCTGCGTTCCGCATAATTAATTAATTTGTGCGAGTGGAGTTTACTGCTATACCTGTGAAACATCAAGCTGCTAACTCGAAAAGAGAAGACTACTTACTATAATTTATTGTTATTGCTTTTTCACACAACTATTTTAGTAAACTTTACAGAACACAAATTAACAATCCATTCGCGACACAGCCGAATTACCAAATGAATTGTAAAAATTACAACCGCATGTAATATTTCCTGCGCAGGTTCTCTTAAATTAACTACTTTTTACAACCTACTGAATGATCTTGAACGTATTGAAAGAATCTGTATCTTGTACCAGGCATATGTATACTACGGTAATAAATCTATAAAACTCATATATGCAACTGGAGGTAATACTGTTTAAGCAAATTTTTGGAGAAGGAAGAATTTAAATTTGTGTGTTTTTTAATTCCATGTTATTTCCGGATTTCCTGCTATACTAGATAACTTTGATTTACCAAAACAATAGTACATTGTATGCTCTTTAAACTTCGTTTCGATAGCGCTCTCTATTTATTCAATATAAATATTATAACAATTAGTGCATGCAGTTTAGCAAATTCCGGACCTTCACTTTATATTCGATTTATCTTCAGGATTACTTAACAGCTTTTAAGGTCTTGCATGACATAAAGTTCATATGTTGCTGGCAAAAAATTTTATACAATCTTTTTTCCGCTGAGTGTTGCTGTTGCTGTTGGAATCAAGATCATGGAATTTCCGTACACATGTTTCAGGGATTCGTTTCTCTTCCTCCCTTTCTAGGAGATACCGATATATTTAAGACGTCCCAATAGGATGTGAAAAGTAGACACTTCAAAAATTTGTAGGGTCCACGTAGGAATCATTGCATGCAATTATAATTTTTACTATTCATTTGGTAACTTGGTTGACGACAATAGCCCACACTCTCCCAAAATTCTGTGCCCCGAATAGGTAATTGTGGTGTAGAGTTTATTGAAATACTCGTGTGTTATATAAACCTTATAGTCCTTGCAATCATTGTTTTTAGTTATTAAGCTATCTATGTATGTAGTTGATTGTAACGTACGATGCTTCCAGGTTTCTCCTGTATCTATACATTCCTATAAGTAAATAAAGAGTAAACCGGATTAGCTACTATACTGAGTAAAACTGTTTAGCTATTATACTATAGTTTAACTATTAAAAACACTTTTCAACATTATGATCTCTATCAACTAAATCTGGAATATCATAGATAATTGCTACGAGGTTTTAAAAGATAAACTTCGTTTTACTCGGAACTGTTCACGTATTTTAATCAAAGAAAACTTTCAGCTAGTTATGAGATTTACTACAGTGACCGTAAAAAGTAAATGTCCGGGTAACCATTATAGACATGCATATTTTTGGATTTTGTAATTATAGGAGCACGTTCTATTAAAACAAATTCGAATGAATGGCAATATTAGATAGGGTAGGACGTTATATACATGATCGGGTAGAAATCCAAATCTACAAAAGAGAGGGTGTTATAGATGTTATCTAGCATCAAAAGCATTTTAACTGAAGAGATCAATAAATACATGACTTGAAAGGTAGAATACTTGAAACCTCTCACAATTAAGATATAAACAATTGTAAAATGTAAGAAATGAGTTTTAGGATAACTTGAGAGTGCTGAAGCACTGAAACATTCCTTATCTTCATTAACAACGCGTGTTCAGAAAAATCTAGAACCAAACAAATCCACGAAAATTTGAAGTCATATTTCATACAGAGTACGATAGAATGACACGCATGTATATATAAATAGATTGTCGTCCACGGAAATGTCAGCTTATGTCAAAAGATATTTCCGAGTGCAAGTGTTGTAACAGTACTTGGAATTTCATTGAAATGCGACATTAAATAACGGAAATTGGTCAAGTAATGATTTTAGAAGGCAAGAATAATTAATTTGAAAATTTCAAGTGAAGAATTATTAGATTAAAAATTAATAGAAATATATATCCTATAATGACAGACGTTTCTAGTTATCATATTAGTGTGAACAAATTATTTAAAAAAAAACTTAAAATAATTTTGAAACAGAGTTAATTGTTCGTCCTTACATATATTTCTAAAATAAATATAAGTTTTAGTTGTATAAATGAATTACGGTAATGACCTTAATGAATCATAGGAGATATTGAAATTATTTTCCTCCCAGTGCTACTAAACATATTTTAGAGTATAGAACTATTCCAAATTTCATTAATTTTCTCTATAATTCTACCTTGCAGATCTATACAATCTTGCACTTGTATTTATTATATAGATAGGCATAAAAAGAAATCGCACGATGTAATAACATAAGATCTTCGAGGAAATTCATCTTCGCTATTCAAATTAAATAAATGATACTAAGCACTTTCCGTCGCGTATTTGTTTCTCACGCTGTGTGAGCTCTAGCACCGTCTTCTCAAAAGTAACCAAAAACCAATTCATCACCACGGAACCAATTAAAGAAAGCCAAAAGTATCTCTTGTCGATATCGTTCTGGATCTTGTTCTACGTATACCATATCAAACTCCAATTTTCTAAGGGCTTAAAGAACTTCAACAAAAAATTATTCAGGTTTAGATCACTCCACATTGTCACGTTGTGTGAGTTATCGTATCCACTAATATGAAGCCATAACGAAAAGCGAGTTTTGTCTAAAAAATCATCTTTAAACTTATTTGAAAACCACTCACAAAATACTACTCATCGCAGATAATCAATATCGAGGATTTCTTGCAAAGAAATTGTGGGATATGGAAATAATTGTAAACCGAAACACTTCTAATGAAACACTACTTCTTAATAAAAAATAGTTAGAAAATTCGTCTAGAAATTCTGGAGTGCTTCCATTAACTAACGGTCTTCTGCTTATTTGCAAATACGACTGAATCACTTTCTAGCATTCAACAATACACAGTGCTATTTTTTATGGCAAATAATATAAACGACAGCTACATTTTGATTACATTATAATGTAATTCGTATACCTCATTTAATTTGTGTATCTCTTTCTAATACCAGATACCCGGATTCTCGACTAGCGAAGCTGTTCAACGGGACCATACCAATTGTTTTAGATTCTCTAAAACAACATTATTTTATAGATAGAGATGGTGGTATGTTTCGACATATACTAAATTTTATGAGAAATTCGCGGTTACTGATACCGGACAACTTTAACGACCTCGATTTACTACTAGAAGAAGCCCGATATTTCGAAATTGCACGTAAGCAAAAAAAATTGTTTTCAAATTTAAGTACCCGAATCAACGTTGTATTACCTATAAAATAATAATACTCACTGTTTTCTGTTTCTATGTTACAGCGATGACACGACAGTTAGAACAATTAAAAAAAGATCGGATAAAAAATGGTACACTTCCTTCTAATCTGAACTCGTTTAACAGGTCTAGTTTTAATAGACCAATAGACCACCAAACTTCAGATTCAACGTCTTGTATAAATCAAGAGACATTTGAATGTATTGCGCTTCATATTAGTCCAGATTTAGGTGAGAGAATACTCTTGTCAGGTGATAGAATGCTTGTGGAAGAAGCATTTCCGGAAACAAATCAAGCCTTAATGGACACCAGGTCAGGAGTTGCCTGGAATCAACACGACGCCCATCATATTATTAGATTTCCTCTGAACGGATACTGCAAATTAAATTCCGTTCAAGCAATTAGGAGACTTCTAAATGCAGGATTTCGAATAGCGGCCAGTAACGGTGGTGGTGTCGAAGGACAGCAATTTTCCGAGTATCTCTTTATTAGAAAGGTGCCACTCGGCTGATGCCTCGCAATGTTAATAACTGACAATCACAATTTATAATAGGATGTTAATTTAAATTTTTCACTTTATATATATATGATATATAATTATGTTATATATTAATGCTGATTTGTAAATATGTGTTAAGACGTGATATTTTTAATAAAACAATTGGAAATGTATCAAATTTTAAAAATATACGATGTTAAGTTGATTACAGAAGGTGTATTGTTTTCAAATAACAAGGAAAGAAGAAAGCTGGTTTGTTAAAAATAAGACTTATGTTCGCTTAGGTAAGTTTCTAATCAATTTATTTATTTAGAAAAATAATCGATAGCTCAAATTATTTGCTTACGTATCACAACTATCAGATAAATATATTATTTTGCGGCAAACTGCGGTACTATAAACCTATATTGTCGTGGCATTGTATATATTAAAAATTACGCTTTGTATAAATTTTGAAACAACTAAAAACAATAACAAATACATTGAATTAAAAATCGTTTGCCATTCTATGGACCGTTATACAATAATAAATAATGCAAATATATAAACGTAATTTTCAAATTTTTCAATAATTGTTCGTTGCTAAATATACGAGGAAGTATTTCTAAAGAAAAGTGGTTACTTGTATACTGTTGTAACCAACGAAGGAAGAATGAACGTTTGAGAAATTTTAAATATTACTCAAGTTTCGCTTTAACAAAACGGACAAAGCTTTAATATAGAATCGGTTCGAAAACATTTTCGAATGAATTGCCCACGGATATTTTGCCTTCGGCAAACCTTCTCTAAGAACCATTCGTTTCAGGAACAAGCCCCACTCTAGGCAAATCGCCTGTGGCTATTTATTATCCGTCATCCGTTTCATTTTCTCCACCCCTAGACAATTTGCCTACAGCATAATTGGTCGACCGAGAGAATATTGCGCTTCGGTACTTTCATATATGTTATAGGAAAATTATGAGAGTTGTATCTTTTTAAAAATTATCGCAATAGATTGTATGTTAGCCTGGCATTTGACTCCGTAATTTCTACAATAATAATAATAATAATTTCAATTGAGAATTCAGTTATATACATACATACATACATATGCAATTTGTGTTCCTGTTTTACAACTCCATCATTTTTGAAGCAGATTTAAATATGTGAGTATACTAAAACCTGTTAAAGGTGAAATATTGTCCATTACGAAATTTTTCGTTGTCAGGTTTTTCTATATGTATACTATCGTTTATAAGCGGAATCACCTATCCCAAAAAGACCAAAATAACAGGAAGTAAATATCAACTATAATTTTAATATGTGTAATAACATTTCTGAGATTGTCTCCCAAAACTGTAAATACACCACTAATTGATTTATACCTTATTTTTGTTTTAACGTTAACATACACATTTTTAGAAATTTTAATGAAAGCATTTAGTTATTTAAATTAAATTTAACCCCCTTTCTGTGAATTACACGTGCTGTTCTAAGAACTGTTTTCGATCAATTTTATAAAAAAACTTGCAGTTTCGTGCTTTTTAGGTGATAGTTTAGCTATATTGTACTTATATTAACCGTTATCGCTTGCAACGGTATTGAGTTTATTTGCACACATTTGTTCAAATAATAGCCAAACTTTATTTTTAACTTTTATTATTAATCATATTAGTAATTGTAGATTATTGGTCCTTGTCCTAAAATACTATTATTAGATTTATGCTAAACATTTATATAATGTGGTATGTACACTACCGTTCATAAATTTGATCGCGTATAATATATTGTGTTGTACTATTTTTAAAATATTTAAGAGAAGTTCATACTAGTCTTCTTGGAATGGCATTTACAATCTATTATTGATAGTATATATTCATAACAATAAGACTTATTTACAAAATCCATTCCAACACGAAAACAATGTATACTTATATTAAATTTTATGATGACAATAAAGCAATAATGCGTTCATAATACGCAATTTGGGATAAACCCGCTATAAAATAGAATTTGGGAGAGATACTGGATCATCCATCTGCCTTATAATAAACTGTATATTCAGTATGCATCCAGTATATTGTCAGGATACTGGAGACGTGTGTGATTGCGTTAGGAAGATTCTATTTCATATTGTTAGTTTATTTGATCGAAGATAGCTCAAAATAAAGGGAATTGAATATTGAAACATGCGCCAGAAGATGCGTTTTACACGAAACAAATGTATTAAATTGCTTGACAGTTGAAGATTTCTGAGTACTGTGTGCGTAGGACAATTAAAAAAAGAAAGAAATTAGAAGGCTTCAGAGCAGAAAGCGAAGTGGAAGACCTAGATCTACAACAGAACGAGACGATCAATACATCACGAGTGATTTACCTAAGAAATCACCGCCTTACCTGACCGCAAATTACGGCAATTTACAACGTCGTCAGTCAGTAAGTGTGGTGACAGTAGAACGCAGACTAATAAAGGTGTGAGGGGTCGCATAGTCATAACAAAAACACGGTTAAGTTCTATACACAAACGGAAAAGACTAAATTGAGCAAAACCTCATGCAAACTAGAGTTTAAATGATTGGAAAAATAAGCTGGAGAGACGAATCGAAATTCGAATTATTCGGAATTAAACGTTACATATTTATTCGTCGGCGTCCTAAAGAAAGAATCTTAGACGAGCGTATTTCAAAAACAGTGAAACGTGGAAGAGGAAGGATCATGGTATTGAGGTGCCTTGGAGGCGGAAGGATTGGAAAATTAGTTGAAATAGGTAAAAAAAATGACAGAAGGTGCGTATTTGAGAATCCTAGAAAACAATGCGGTATCTACTGAGAGTGAATTAATTGAGGACGGGTTCATTTATCAGCAGCATAACCAGCACAAATACATCGCAAAGATGGTTAAAGCTTATTAGCTTATTTTCAAAACAAATCTTCTGAAGAAGTCCTCTCCTTAATGGAGTGGCCGCCAGGGAGCCTCGATTGCAAACCCATTGAGCTCTTGTGAAATCACTTGGATCGTAAGGTCCGGAAGAAATCTCCGACTGGCATTCTGGAATCCATAGGAAGTGTTAATTCTAAGGACGCCGCGTATTTATCAAGCAATTATTAAAGAAAAATCAGGTTACTTTGAAGAAACATTATAACACTATGGATTTTATTAAAATGTAGTATTTTTTCAATAAAAGATTTTAAGTTAATGAGTAAAGTTTGTTTCCTTAATAAATTTCTCGCAAACATTATCTGTCTGTGTAGTTTATTTTGTTATGTTATATAGTGCGATCAAACTTATGAATGGTAGGTGTACAGATATATGCTTATTATACATCTAAGTAACGTATTGTAAATATATGTGGCTGCGCATATTATTTAGACAGTTTGTACCTGCATACTACACATATATTATTATATTAAGAACAAGATCACACATATATAAAAAATAAATATATGTGAAATAATTAATTACCATATATCACTAACATGAGTTAAGAATAGCACTGTGTTGAAATATATCTACGTTGGTAATAGAGTAATCTGAATAAACTTGTGGTATATAGTATGAAGTTGGCGCGAGTCGAGAGAAATACATAGAGAGAAGGTATATGTGTTTAGAGTAGTGCGTATAATAAGTCAAGAAAAAAGTAAAAACAGTTAGAGGAAACTAAAAAGTCTTTTATTTAAAGAAAGACAAAATCAATATAAAAATACACAACATCCTTCACACTGAAATAAAAAAAAACTGTCGCTTCCGATTTTATACGTATATTAGCAAAAAAATATTTGGTGTTACCGTGATGATTTAAGTTTATATATACATACATATATATAAACTTACATCATCACGGTAAATGAATGCTTATGCAAGCCATAAAGAAGCTATCAAAATATCCTAAACCTAACAACGACGATTTAAATTTTGATATTGCGCAAAGTTTATTTGCAAATTCCTCAATCTGTAATTTCAGAAGCAAAATTGTCCGAGAGTGTCCCAGGAAATGCGAAATGCATATAACAACTGCATTTAGCTAAAACAAAGCCTCGGTTTGTACTTAAAACCAACTTTAAAATAAAAAGTGAAGAAAGATAGTTGATTGAGGTTTACGGCACTCGATTCTACGAATCCGTTTCTAGCAAAAAATGTAACCGACGTGTTAATAGTTTATTACTTAATTTATGCATACTTACTTCAGTAGTACTTAGTTTAATAATACTTACTTCAATAATAGTTGACAATGTGATATTTGTTCTTCCTTTTCCAAATGCATATCAGTGTTTGCACTTTGTTTCGCTTTTGGACATTACATACAAGCAGATATAAAAGTAATGAATACATTATTATTATCACTCTGAAGTCTTCAAGTATAAGATCAATTTAAAAAAAAATGAAGGAGATAATTGAATAGAGCCTACAGTAATCGACTATATTGACTCTTTTCTATTGAGAAAAATGCAAATTAGCATTATCAAATGATTCTAAAGCTAATAAATTACGTCATAAACCAGACTTATTGAGACGAATGACAGAAGTTTTGTAAATACACTATTCGTATTAAAATTATCCTTTTTCTTATACCAATTAGATTTAATATATATATATAAAACCATCAATTAATAAGTCAAGTCCAACTTTTGTGATTGTGCGTTTGGTATTCAATTATTCAATAAAAATATTTATTAAATAAAAGAATATTTTCAGCATTGCTTTTAGGTCTAGTATGACATTTACACGGTGTGAAATTAAATAACCAATAGGAAAGTTTTGAAAAGTAATGTTTATTAGTGCAAGAAATAACTAAAATATATGTATTTAACAATACTCTTTTCTAAAGGCATTTAATAATGCAGAAACACGATATTGCTTCTTAAGGCATTTCTTGTCACGTTGTATTTACTTAGTGTCACAATTCATCTCTGTTGGTAGTGAGAATCGGATTTCACAGGAGTCTGTCCGATAATATTCCATATCCTTCTATCGACAAGAGATCTGGCGATCTCACGGGCTACAGAATCACAGTTTATTTTCGATAAGTTCTTTACACTACATGAAGTCGGGCGTTATCTTATTAGAATATCCCGTTCACAATGGTCTACATAAAGGGTTGCGTTATGGGTTTCAAGACTTCCTGGCAGATGCTTCAGTGCCATGAATATACCAAAGGTAACTTGGAAGCAGAACTGATAGCGTCCCAAACCATTATGTCGATGCCGCCAAAAAAAGCACCCTTAGTTGACATTTTCTCCAGGTCTTCGATACACCCTTATCCGACCGCCATGTTGCTATAAAGAGACGGGATTCATCACCAAACACAATAGAATTTCATGCATTCCGCTATTGTCGCCGCATACGCTGTGTTTATTCGTAAAGCATCCGAAATGATCTACTGCGAACGATAGCAGTCCACCACTGTTGCGCTAAAATTTTTACCGACTCAAACCTGTGTCGTTTCAAGCGTTTCAAAGGAAAATCTTTCCATGAAATAGTTCTTCTAGGTGCGCTTAAACATCTGGCCTACATGCCTTACCTTGAGTTGCAATCCATAGATTTCAACATCATAATAGAGTAAAGTGATGATGCATTGTCACCAGAAATCTCCCAGAAAGTAATGCCGCTTTCATGAAGTCTAATAATGCACCCGCTTTAGAAATAAGCTAATTGTTTATAACGTGCACGTTGTCGTTAGCAAGGCATTAGTCATAATTACTGAAAACATGCTGCATACATTGTACGCATTTTTGTACATCTGATTTGTAATTATCAAACTACAACACCTATTCCAAGAATGCATGAGAAACTGCTGACTCTCGGAAGTTACAGGAAATTAACAAAACCGATGTAATATGATATCATTTAAGAAATGTATTTATAAAGCTTCAAGGAAATATTCTAACAATTTAGAGGTGGTGTAGTTTTAATTGCAGAGAGTGTACGTTATATCAGCTTTGAACAACGCTGATTAAAATTCTCTATTGTTAGCATTTGATTTGACGTGATATTGATACTGCAACTAGTCCTTCCCAATTTGTTAGTACAGTTAAAACTACAATGCAGTACATCAATACACGTGGAAATTTCATTCTAGTGAAATTAAAAATTAAAATTAAAAAATATTTTATTATTACAATCAATAAGTAACTAGATACTTGGTCAATTTAGGAAAATATTCAATAAATACTTCATCTTCATCTTCATCAGAATCAGTTGCTGTCATATCAATTTCAGAACTATCAATACTATCTTCCCAGTCCTCGGAACTAGAGTCGGAGTCGCTGCTTGTTTCCATTCGCGGGGTGTACGTTGCACCTGGCATAATAATGTTTGTAAATTTCTGAAATATAGTGATTTCAATTAATCTAAATCGATGAATAAATATAAACTAACACATCACTTAATAAGTTAAAATTCCAGTTAAACAACACTATTAATTGTAATTAGCACTGTAGACTACTACTAATTCGTATTGATCGGATAACAAATTAATTCAATGAAGTAAAATACACTTGATCACTTTTTTAGTGTTTATTTATATGAAGTTGTATAACAGAACAAATGCAATAACAATTTTGCAGATTTTTGGTCTAAATGCACAGCTTCGTAGGATGTTCAGTTGTGTTGTTAAATACGAATGTTTCATATATCTAATTAACGATAATATAACAGATTATTACTTTCACCACTGAGCATACATTTTGTTCAATTTCATAAACAATATCAAAAAGAAAGTTGCCACGTTTCTTACAAGACATTACAACAAAATCAACTCCATTTGCTTCTACATTTTTGCGCATTGCAATTGTAAATTAAAAAGAAAAGGTAGTACCTTATGTATATACTAATAATTCTAGGAAATTGCACATATACGACAGTCATTCAGAATAATACTAAAATTAAAGGAAATACCTGCAACGTTTCTGATGGCACAGTAATAGGATTATTTGATAAATTAATTTTATAAATATGCAGCAAATTGGCCATAATGTCTTCATTTAATTCAAATAGTACATTTGACTGCAAAAATAAATATTTTAATTTTTTTAATTTAGATATCTTATCAGGTATGAATTTGAGATGGTTTTTACTTAAATTTAAGTGCACCAACTCTTGTAATTTGTCAAAATTTTCAGGTACTGCTGTCAATTCATTATTTTCCAATGTTAACCACCTAAAAAATGTTAAATGTATTTTTCCAATTATGTACTTCTTTTTATTACCTAAGTTCCTTTAATTCACAAAACTGACTGGGAAGACTTATTATATGATTGTTTCTGGCACCAAATGTATCCAAATGTACCAAGTTACCAATCTCTTCAGGTATACTCTTTAAACAGCAGCTGTTACACCATAATGTCTCCAGATTTACAAGAGAACCGATGTGTTTTGTCAAATCTTTAATACCATTATGACTAATATTCAGTATTTTTAACTGCTTTAAATCTTTTAAAGCCGCGGGAAAATTATTGATATTATTATAGTCTAATGTCAATGTATGAAGATTCTTTAAATTATTCAGTGTTAGAGGAACTTCGATGATTTTATTTCGAGCTAGTGACAGTGTATGAAGTTGAATACAATCCAAAATCTTAGGTGGAATATCAATAATATCATTGTCCTCTAAGCAAAGATGTGGAGCCTTATTTGCATGGGCACTCTCGATTCTAGCCAAGACGTGATTTCGTTGTAAAAACGTTATAAATGGATTCATGCCTGTTATGTACATAACATTTTCAAACTTATCTTGCAAGGTGTACAATAATTTATTTCGTTGTTTTCTATCGATTCTGTAAATGTTAGGAAAGTTAATATCCACACCTACTCGTACATTAAGAAAAAAATAATCTTACCAGAAATTTATTCCACCATTCAATTAGCAAATATGCATAACTGCGTCAAGTGTTGCCTAAATACAATAATTGAAACTACCAACAGCTGTGATCTGTAGAAAAATAGATTATATATATCTATATATACTACATAAATCCCCTACTTAACTTCAAGTAAATCTAGGTTATGTCTTATGTTGAAAAGGTTAGTTTATACTGTTTTCGTAGAGAAGCCGCTCAAAAGATTTCCCGCTAACTTTTATAACCAATTAGGAATGCTTGTAGTTGAACAACATTAAAGTGTTTATATAGTAAATAACATAGTTTATGTAACAAATATTTTAATATGGCAACAAAACGACGTGCATTACATGCAACAGAAGGAAGTCATGTTAAACCAAAGCGAGCAAAATGTAAGAAAGATAAGTATTGCAATAAACAACATTTATTATAAATACAACTTTGCAGTTACCTTAACTGAGGCACATATCCCAAGTACACATAAAGAAGGTTCTATTTTTGTAACTGGTGCAGGCGACTTTGGACAATTAGGTTTAGGAAGTGATGTTTTAGAGAAGACAAGATTTGCCCTAGTTCCCATAAAAGAAGAAATTGTTGATATATGTGCAGGTGGTATGCACACTGTGTGCCTTACAAAAGAAGGAAAGGTCAGTAATCAGTTTATAATTTAAAAAACACATTGTAAAAAAGGGCACTTGACTATTCCTTGACCAGTACCATGAGTAGCTGCATTAGTGACATTATTTTTCGATACAGTTTGTAACTTGATTGTATACTTTAAGTGTTCTCCCACAGGTTTTCACCTTTGGCTGTAATGATGAAGGAGCATTAGGACGAAACACTTCTGATAAAGAAGATGCAGAATTTATTCCAGACATAGTAGAACTACCTGGTAGAGTAATCCAAATTTCTGCAGGTGATTCACATACAGGTGCTTTACTTGAAGATGGAAGAGTGTTTGCATGGGGTACATTTCGCGTAAGTCAAAAATGATATTGTAATTCATATTATAAATACCTCTTTGTCATTAGGATTCACATGGTAATATGGGACTTACACCTAAAGGGAATGAAAAGTTACCATACTTAATGATGTCAGATCATACAGTAGTAAAAATTGCGTCTGGAGCTGATCATATTGTATTCTTAACTAATTACGGTGAAGTTTTCACTTGTGGTTGTGCTGAACAAGGTCAACTTGGAAGAACATCTGAAAGAGGAAGTAGTCGACATGCTAGAAGTGGAGCTGGAAAAGATCAACTAGGTATGTACCTTTTTCTTATTACTAATAATGCAATTGGACAGATCCTATAAATTTCATGCACTTTATAGGATCTGTCCAATGGTAATAATAAAAAAAAGGGACAATAATCATAAAATCAGAAAATTTCTTTTATGTTAAACTAAACAATTATTTACAGAATTGTCTGTAAGAAAGTATAATAAACGTTAATCTTTTAAACATGAAGGCGTAATGTGTATTATTATACACTTGCAATTCAAGTTTATACAAAAAGCCATGCAGCTGATATGCTGATTTAGGATTTATTTTGAGTTGTTATTTGATTATGAAAAAATTCTCAAATATCGGTATTAGATTAGTATGGAAAAGATAACATTATAAGGAGCTTGATTATATTTCTGTCTCGCATTTCACTCCTTTGAAGTGTATTTTCTATACATATTTCGAAGTTAATAGAAATGTTTTCAATTTGACAATTGAAGAGCATTGGAAGATCGAAATTTTGAGTATAATATAGATGCTATACACTGCCAAAACATATAATCGCGAAAGTAGGAATTCCTTCGTGTTTGATGATTAATCGCAGCGCATTGCATACATAATGTATTCTTGCTTAACGTCCCTCGTATACATCCAACAATCATAGAGCCGGTGACATATAATTAAGGCTGCAGAAACGGGTGGTTTCGGAGATACGTGCGGCTTGATTGCTATCAATATTAAAAATAATAAACAGATGTAGTATATTTTGCAGTTAACTGTATATAGTATTTAAAAGTAATTTTGGTTTTATCAAAAAAAAAGGATGAGTTAAAGAAATAAAGTAGCACATTAGACATCAAATTTGTCCTAAAATAATCTTTCCTTAAAGCAAGGTGGCATTGTTTAAACAAATATGATTTAAACAGATGTTTAAAACCTGTTTTTCAACACGGACTATAAAACATACCCATCTTTAATAATATATTGTTTATTGTGCTGTATGTATATTATAAAGAATAATAATTATAAAGCACGCTTGTTCTGAACTATTCGACGGGTCGTTCCGAGTGCTTGTCGGTATTTCGAATGAACTACAAAGCGTAATAGCGAATATGATTTAGAATATGAAGTCGATAGAATTAAATGTGTAAAGTGCGGCACCTATTTAAAATTATCTGTAGACATTCTGTGTGAATAAAAATATTTAAGCTATGAGTACTATCTATTTGCAAAATATTGAGTTAGTGACGATTGCAAGGACTGTGTGGATGTACAATTCACAGGTTACCGACAGTCGGTAACACGGTTGACAATGGGAGCCCACGTGCTCTCGAAACGCTGCGTTCCGCATAATTAATTAATTTGTGTGAGTGGAGTTTACTGCTATACCTGTGTATTGTGTTAGTATTTATTTATCTTAACGGATTTGTTTCTTCAATATCAGTTTCACTATCGTTACTGTTCTGTTTAATGATAATTTCATTTTTAGAACTGAATTATTTTACATATTCCTTCGTACGGGCCATCAACCTACCCATTTCTCTATTGCACTATTTACACTTTGTTTTGAATGCCTTACCATCTTCTTTAACTTTAATAAAATGTCGCCAAACACCAGTAGATCGTTTGCCAATCATATTTGTCTTAATACTTTTAATAAATGAGGGCAGTGATAATAAATTTTAAAACGGCGTTTTTGATTAGCGTATTTTTCGATTTATGATACTACGCGAAAATGTTCTAAGGAAAACAAACAATCACACTTTAAATTGGAATGGCTGAAATAAACTAGGAATATTTTCAAATCATTCTATTATATATATAGCAATGGACTAGCAAACAAGCTTTAGTGAAACTGTATCTTCGAAGTAATTCAAATTGTGCTTTCTATAAAACTTATAATTTAGATTAAATGTATGTTTCTTTCTTCTAAAAAAAACATGTTTTCCCTCCCTCTTTACGTAAAGGCATATGAAAAATAATTGTTTTAACCGTTTTGTGATTAATTAATAATAGCGAAGAAAACAACACTTATACCTATATTTCTTTGTAGCAAAACTGCTACTACCAAATCCAATAAGTACGAATCCCCGTTTGAAATTGAAGTTTGATAACATTTGGGCCGGAACATATGCTACATTTGCAAAAGTTGCCACGAAAAATGATTTATATGTGTTTGGATTAAATAATTATAACCAATTAGGTAAGAATATAAAACTCAAATCTTGCGTCTCTACATAGATGTTTTTAGGTTTGAAGTCGTTAATGCCGCAATTTAAACCAAAACTATCCCAACAATTTTCAAAACACGCTTGGGTATCTATTACATGTGCACAACATCATACCTTAGCATTGGACCAAGATGGTAAAACATATGTTATAGGAAGAAAAGAATATGGGAGATTGGGTATAGGGAAGGACTGTGAAGATGCTACAGAATTAACAGAAATCCCTGATTTGGCAAGCAAAAAGGTTATCAGTATTAGTTGTGGATCAGCTACTTCTTTTGCTGTCACAGAAGAAGGTAACATTAGGTTAGTTCGCAATAAATAGAGACTAGTTTTTAATTTTTGTACAGGAGTACTGTATGGTTGGGGAATGGGCTCTGTTGGACAACTAGGTACTGGTGAAGATGAGGATTGCTATGAACCTACCATAGTAAAGAGCAAACAATTGGCTGATAAAAAAGTTTATAGAGTCAGCAGTGGTGGACAGCATACTATAATATTAGCATTAGCAAATAATAACAATAATAAAATAATTGACAAATAAGGTATTTGATATTTGTTATGAGTCTTATTTCACAGCAATAATATGCATCCAATTTTATGTTGAAATCATGATGATTTAGAACCGGTCTATTGATATTTACAACTAAAATATATTTTCTTTTTACTTAATATCCTGTGTGAATATAATACATATATGAAGTTATATTACTATTGCAGTGATTGTTTTCCTTTTTGGGAGCTTATTAATATCAAACGCATTTATTACGTCAGTGATAGAATGTATATATTAACATTTATTGTAATATATGATGTAATTAGAAAATTAATATTTTAGACAGTTTAATTTGTATTACGTTTAATGAACTTGTTAAATGGTAAGTAGACAATTTTTAAGCACCTCTGCATTTACGTACTTGTTTTAATTATACTCCTACATTTTATCACGCAAACTTTTATCTTTTTTTTACTTTTACTTTTTATGCTTTTACATTTATACTAAATTATATTGCTATGTGATTTTCTATCGGAAAGTTGGCATTCAAATAATTCAGAAACCGTTTGTTACTAATTATTACTGTAAAATTATAAGAAAACTTTAAAGATAAGTCATTAATTGCTTGATTTAAAAAAAATTAATTTGCTTTACATTTTACTTCTGAATGTTTTTATCTAAGTTGGCGTAGAAAATTGATTTATCATTGTAATAAATGCACATGATATTTTTATTTATGTGAAAGTAACAATAATTTATTTATAACCTTGACGTTGCAGTTGCTGTCATATTTGACAGTTACGTGGTAGTTAAGTTTTGCCGTCGCTTTCTCATTACTGGCATTAGATATTTGGCAGTTCGTTGATTTCATTGTCGATTTTGAATTATTATGAATAAAACATAAGGAGAACAATACAGCATACTCCGAAAACTGTTGATATCCAAAATCTTAAATAAAGTAATTTTTCTAACAGTAAATTTGTTAAACTGAACATTTTGTTTTGCATATATTGCACAGCCTTTGGAATTAATAAATACAGGAAGTTATTAAAAAAAAACTAAGTTCGTTTCTTGATCTTCCATATTAAATAATAACAGCAGCAGTTTAAGCCTTAAAAATAAGCAATAAATGTATTTAAGAATCGTATCAGAATAACGGACATAAAATAATTTTAAAATAATAAGTAAATGTGAATATAACTTCAAGTTTGTAACTGGTTGTCTACGAACTTCAAACTACATCAGCGGCAAATGATAGTAACTACAACGGAACGTTAACCGTAATGTCAATTTTACAAATCATAGGATGTGTAGCATTGTCGTTGTTACAAATGCAGTTGAAGTAGTTTTCTATTATTTAAAACGAAAAAGTAACATTTGCATTATCAACATTTGGATAACATATCTTGACCTCCAATATCTTAATGATTTTTTAAAGTGTGCGGATTGCGGAGCTACGCTGATTAATATTAATTTACTCTAACGACTTACCTCACCGTTTAGAGTCTAAATAGCCAGACTAAAGCGACTATACTGCACATCTTTAGCCATAAGTACTTAATTTAATAATATCCTTCTTTACTTTCAATTGTACTTGAACAAATGTTAAAATAAATACTGCACCTATAAAATAACGTTTATATTAGAGTAGATTTTTAACAGGGATGACCATTATTTATTTAAGATGTATGTATAGAATATATGCGTAGTATGTAATAAAAAAGGAGGATATATTTTTAAAATAACAAAAATTATATGTAAAGTAGTAAGGGTATAAGAACACTAAAAAACGTCATAGTAAAGAAATCTTTAGACTGTTAATTCAAACAAATTGCTGACGAATGCATACAGATGTTAAAACTTATTGTGCGACAGTAAAATATTGGCAAATGAAATGTTGGAAGATTCGATACACGCGTCGATATATGAGTTAAATTGAGTAATTAAAATAATTGTTTGGTAATTTTGTTTTTCTTTTATCATTTGTGAAGATCATTATATCTTCGTTACAAGCTCATTAAACTATAATAAAACACTATCATCCCTGGTTCGTAGATTATGTGAAAAATTAGTATATAAGATTAGTTATTTTCTTGTTCATCGTTCAGGTATTTCTTACATTTATTTAAGCAAACGCATGTTACAAATAGCAGTAAGCCAAAATGCATTGTAATCACTGCCAGTGCCTTTACTGTAGGTAATTGTGACTACATATAAAAACTGTATTATGTCAATATTTGTTTTTCAAGTTTATTACGATTTCAATAAAGTTAAAGTAAAAAATATGTTGCTATCTACATTATTTTTATAACCCCGGTGGCGAATCATAAGATTTATTTGGGTCAGGTCATCTAATATAATAATTACTGCGCGAAAATGTTCTAAGGAAAACAAACAATCACACTTTAAATTGGAACGGCTGAAATAAAATAGGAATATTTTCAAATTATTCTATTATACATATAGCAATGGACTAGCAACAAGCTTTAGTGAAACAGTATCTTCGAAATCCAGGAATGGTAAAATCTTCATTAAATCCTCAAAATCGAAAAAAGTAATGTTAAAGACAATATGATTTTACAAAATATTTTATAGTTGTAAAATATACGTCATTTTCCTCTCTCCTCTAACAGCTGGAATTCTTCTCCAATTAGTGCAGTTTTGTACAAACATTTTCTTAATTGGTTGTAATCTGTAAGGATCGCTTTTTTTAAATAAACAAAATTCATTATTTAAACATTTATTAAAGCAATTGTCCGATATATTCCGATCTTTTTACTTTTTTCTTAAGTGAAGGCCACAGTACAACAACATTATCAGCTAGGTACATCAAAATTTTACCTGACAGAGAAAAAGATTTGATTCTGCAAAAACTTTCTATGAAAACAATGCGAGTGTCACTAATGAAAAAAACTTTTAACAAAAATGCAATTATGCATATAGGTATGCAAGTACCAGGGCCATTACACAATATTAAATCAGGTCTTACTTTAATAATCAGCGGGATACAATAGAGAGTTGAATATAAAGTAGTGATAACAGATAAGAAGTAAGACTGACCAACTTGTCTACTTCTTGGAATTTTGTTGATATAATAATTGAAATCATGTTTCATATTCTCCATATCATTTACCTTCTTTAAACTAGTGCTATCGGTTTTTGCAATGATGTAATTTCGAGGGCTATATTTCTTAAAACTGAGATTTTCTACAATACACAGCATTTCTGTAGTGTGACCTCCAGATCCGATACAGATCATAGTTTTTGCTGGTGTAGTTTTCTTTGTGAGCGCAACCTTTGAAAAGCCATTCGTTATTTTATGTATTAGGTACAGCACCCTAGCAATAACAAGCAAAATAGTCAATATCATCAATTCAATTATAAGCGTATCTAAAACAAAATAATTTGATCAAACGCCTTTAAATTTACCATTTCACTTACCGTCCATTGTAATATGATTATAATTTAAATTCGAGAATGAAAAATATCTTTTCAAATGAACATAAGTGTAAAAACATATTCGAGTGCACACTCCAGCAGATTTTAACACACTATTTATATTTGTGTGTATTGCTTTGACATGTCAATGTCAGTGATGACAGCGGATGACAGTATTGATTTGTTGGTTAGGGTAGAGGATTTGGTTCTCATTTGAATAGAATTCAGTAGGAGTGCACAGAGTAGAATCGAACGAATACGAGCGTGACCGAAGACGTGCCGAACTGCTTATAGGCGTGACGCAGACAAAAATTTAAAAGAGAACGAAAAACAATAACAGAGAAATCTCATTATTTAACCCTCCAACATTCATACACACTATTAAAGGTACGTCAAGAAGCTAATTGCGGACAATTAATACAACAAAGTTTATCTTCCGAAGAGAAATATGTGTCAATAAACAATTTATATATTGTTATATCTTATACAATACCTACAGCTACAATATATCGTACTATCCCCGAAACTAGAAAAGATAGAACAAAGTATTAAAGGAAACAATTGTGGGAAATTGTCCCAAGAACACGCGAGTAAAATCTCGGACCTCTATCTACACCCTTAAGCGAACCACCCCCGCAACACCTAAGCGCAGAATCGAGCCTACGATATCGAAAATTATGTGATAGAAAAAAGGTCATAGGAAGAAGTAATTGGAAATCGTCTTCACAGCGCACATACAAATTTTCAGAATTCTAACTGCACCCCTAAGCGAGCTAACCCCCAAAGCCAAAAGGTAGAATCTACCCCCGATCTCGGAAAGTACAAGAGATACGAAAAAATGTTAAAGGAGAAAATTGTAGCAAATCGCCCCAAAAGCACACGTGTAAACTCTGACTTTTATCTGCACCCTTAAGCCGTCACAATCCCTAAGGGTAGAATCCGCCCACCGGTTTCGAAAATTATGTGATAGAAAAAGAAGTTATGGGAAGAAGTGATTGGAAATCGTACCGACAGTGCACATATAAATTTTCAGAATCTTTCTCGCACCCCTAAGCAAGTTAACCACCAAAGTCACAAGATAGAACCTACCCCTCGATCTCGGAAAGTACAAGAGATACGAAAAAATGTTAAAGGAGAAAATTGTAGCAAAATGCCCCAAAAGCACGCGTATAAAATTTCAGACTTCTACCTGCACCTCTAAGCGAATCTCCCTCACAATCCCTAACGACAGAATCCACCCAGCGATCTCGAAAATTATAAATGATGATGAAAAAATAGTCATAGGAAGAAGTAATTGGAAATCGTACCGGCAGTGCACACGTAAATTTTCGGAATTTTAACTGCACGCCTAAGCTTGTTAACCCCCAATACCTAAAGGTTGAGTCTATCCTCCGATCTCGGAAAGTAGCTGTGCCATATATAACCAATAAGGATCATAAAAGACTAAAGACAGGCTCGATTTCGTGGAACAGTTTTTGAGTACGCAGAATCCGATCCGGCATTTTGAAAATCAACGTTTTTAAACTGATTTTGTTGGTTTAAGTAGAAACTGGATTAAATGCAAAGTGCAAAAATTGAATATAATTTATTTATTATATTCTACGTCTATTTATAGATGTCTCACACTGATTAAAGTTAATTAACGCTAATTAACTTTAATCAGTTTAATACATCTACATATAGAGGTAAAATATAATAAATTGAATTTTTGTACTTTCCATATAATCCGGTCTCTACTTATAACCAACAAAATCAGTTTACTTCGATATGTAAACAATAACAAACGTTGATTTTCAAAATGCCGGATCGGATTCTGCGTACTTAAGAACTGTTCCACGAAATCGAGCTTATGTCCTTAGTCTTTTATGATTTTTATTGGTTATCTGTGGCACAGGTTGCATAACATCTCGAATTGTATGCCGCCGGATTGCTAGATGGCGCCGAGAATAAGTCCTACCCAGTTTTATCTATTCTATCCTAGGCTCTTATCTCTTATACTAGGGTTTTTCAAACATTTCAGACTACTTAATATTCCCGTCAGATTAGTTCCTGGTTCGACTCCAAGTAATATTTTCAAATTAATTATGAAAATATATTACGTTATAAAATCCGATTAATGAAGAATAAAGATCCTTGCAAGAAGTTTGCTTGCAAAATACAAGATTGCCTGAAAAGTAAAATAGGTATTATAATTGTCATTTTTTATTACATAATTATTATTTTCGCAGGTCATAATTATCAAGAAAGTTCATGTATTGAAGCAATTGAAGATATGAAAAACTGCTGTAAATTGTGGGGCAAAAAGAGTTTTGTATGTGGTGGTTTTTACGTCAACGAAACATCCCGCAAAACAGTGAATGAAGAGGTTAAATAAGTACAAAATGAAAAGGCAACCTGTGTTTAAGGATAGATCTTTTGCTCAGCGAAATCCTAAGCTAGTAATTGGGGTAGTTACAACAGCTGCATTAGCAGTATTTTTCTCAAAACCAATTTATGACTTTTTTATTGCCCCGCCTACAATTGATATTGAAGAATTGCGAAAGTCACACAAATCAAAGTTATTTAGGCGAGAATAAATGGAGTCTGTTACAAAAGCTAAAAGTCGATTTAGGCAGTATCCATTAATACTGTCAAAATGTACAACTGAAGCTTCGAATTACGCAAAGTGTGTATTAAAAAAAGGTTCAATTGAATTAAATGATTGCAGCGAAGAATTTAGATTATTCAAGAACTGCTTACAGAAATCTGCAACTGCCTTGAAAGTTCGGCTTTGAACATATATATGTGATCAGAATGATTTTTAAAGAGTTTCATAACTTTACTTTACTTAATTTTAAGTATCACCTGTTAATTGGGTTGTTAATTAGAATACTATTTATAATGTATGGTATCTTCCAGGATACTATATCTACCGTTCCCTATACTGACGTTGATTATAAAGTTTTTACAGATGCGTCAAGATATATGTTAAATAATAGATCTCCTTATACAAGACATACTTACAGATATCCTCCTTTAATAGCTATGATATTAATACCAAACTTACTTTTACATCATGCATTTGGAAAATTCTTATTTTGTCTATTCGATATATTAATAGCTATTATTATCAGAAAAGTTGTTGAAACAAATTTATTGAAATATGAATATATGAAAAGAAAAGAGATAAACAATGTGAGTAATTTAGTTGGGTATGATGCTAAACAAAGAAATATGTTACAAAATCCCCTGTTTAATTCGAAAATAAATTATTGTATGATACTGTGGTTATACAACCCAATGACTGTAACAATTTCTACTAGAGGAAATTGTGATGCCATACCAACCTTTTTAGTTCTTTTAACATTATACCTTATTCAAAATAAAGAAATGTATTTTGTGTCAGGGCTTGTACATGGATTATCAGTATATATGAGATTATACCCTTTGATTTATAGCCTGGCGATTTACATTTCTTTAAGCAATTTGTCGTTATATTCAACATATGGCACTTCCACAAAAACTATCTTAAACATGTTCTGTATGAGGAAATCAGTGTTTCAGTTAAAAGAATATTTTATTAGTTTCCTACCAAATTTGAAACAGTTTAAGCTAATCACAGGGTTTATTATATCTTTATCTATTCTAGTAGGAATTTCATATCGTTTCTATGGATATGACTTTTTACATGAAACCTACATATATCACCTAAGTAGAAAAGATATCCGACATAACTTTTCGCTGTACTTTTATCTTCAATATCTAGCAGCTAGTATCAATTATCAGGGCTTTTGGCTTAAATTTTTGATGTTGTGTCCACAGTTAATGCTGTTAATAACGTTTTCATTTAAATATGGATTAAATAAATTTTGTTTAAATTTTTGTGTTTTAGTCCAAACTATAGTATTTGTTATATTTAATACTGTTCTCACTTCGCAATACTTTGTTTGGATTATGGGAATTCTCCCGCTATGCGTGTTACAAATTAAGATACCATTTAGAATTGTAGTTAGTTTAGCACTTGCATGGATAATTGCGCAGTTAATGTGGTTGGTGCCCGCATATTATTTAGAATTTAAGGGACATAACACTTTTCTCTTCATATGGTTTCAGTGTGTATCGTTTTATTGCATAAACATAGCGATTTTAGGTCGTCTAGTAAGATACTTTGTGTGACCGATAAAAAAGGAAAATGGAGTAAAATGTGGTGTTTTTATATTTATAAAAATAAAAGATTATTGCAGCAAGAAATATGTACCTCTTATTTGAAACGGAAAATAATTAGGTAGCTACTAAACACAATTGCACCAAGTATGTTATAGAAAACTGTGATTGGTGATTGGTTAAATTAACTGGGGTAATACGATTTATGACCGTATCCTTAACTTTATTATAATATTAAATATTCAAATAAGTTCATTTCAATAAAATCACATTCTAATAGAAAATTATATTTGTGAAAATCTATAACAATAATTTAAAATCTATTATAAAATGTCTAAATGGATTAAACATTTGGCACAAAACAATTGTTGAACTTTAAATGTTTTAAGTATAAACAAGTTACAATAAAATTACTAGTATTTATCTACTTAACATATAATTATATAATACATTTTCTTTTTAAAACAGCCAATGATATAGCACATTATTTTTTAAAACAAAAATAAAGTCTAATTTTGCATATGCTATTCAAATCGACCTATAACTGTTTTAACCCAACCTTTTGATTGGATGATTTCGGTAGTTTCGGTTGTCTTAATAATTTCACTGACATTTCTTTCAGGACCAAGATCCCGATTATTTGAAGTTACATATTTTGTTGTACGGGAACAAATTTTGTGTAATGATTCTGAAGTAGTTTGTATATCTTCATCTTTCTTTAGCAATATAGTTTTACCGGGTGTTTCTTTGCTGTTTCTCTTATTATACAAAGAGTGTTCAGCAAAAGATTTTGATGGCTTTGCTGGTATTGGTGGCGGTGCTTTAGAAGGTCTTAACATTTTCTTATTCAAGTCCGTTTTACCAGTCGTATTTATCTTATTTGTTTCTATATTGCCGTCATTTTTTATTCCATTTTCATCTCTGTTTACATTAGATGAAATTCTGAAACTATCACACCTTTCTAAATGTTTGTCGTTTAATGTATCATCCAGTAATGATTCATAGTAACTGTCACTATTTTGACTAGAATTTGGAACATCCAAATAAGAATTAATATTTTGATTATGTACACCTGTGGTTGTTTCAGATACAACTTGACTAGAAATAATTTCGTCACTACAAGCTTCTTCAGTATTTATTTGCAGTCTTTTATCGAACTCTGTGAGCACTTCGTTTTCATTTATTGTCATATCAAAATCATCAGGAACATCAAATTCAATTTCTTGCGATTCCGATTTATTAGATGCTATACTAGACATGGAATTATTTAAAGAACTTATGCTAGAAAATAACTTCTGCGGATCCTCGTAATCAGGATTCGCAATTCGGGCTCCGATTATTTTTGATACTTGGCTGATAACAGTTTTTTTGTGTCTGTCCTTAATTGCATGATATTTTTGAAGTAAGCTATTACGTATTGTCGATTTTCTATAAATTTTATGTTCGGGATGGTCACTACTTTCTAAATTTATAGTTGCAAACCTAAAAAGTAATTATTGTAAGATTTAGACATCCAAATGTGAGATCAAATTACTTACATTTCCGATTCCATAATTAAATTAGCTTCCTTCATTGATTTATCAGTGTGGTTAAGACATTCAAAGCTTTCACTTTTACAATCAATTTGATTATTATTCAATTGAAACGATCTAGGTAATGAATCTGCTTTATTTGCTACTAATTCCTTATCTACCTTTAAGCAAATATTTGGTTCTGTTTCGCTCTCTCTCAGACTTAGCTTTGGCTCTTCAAAATCTTGTTCTGATAATACATTAGTCATTTTTTCAATTGACCGGCTTATAGCTTCCTTTTCGTTGTTTTCACTTCCCTGGTACGAAAACTTGTCTTCTGTTGAAATTTGATTATTATTATCATTTTCACAGTTTTCAGAATCGGAAAAGTCCGTGTAGAATGTGGCGGTGCTTTCTTTAGATTTTTTAATTTTCGAAATTCTAACTGGTACAGTCTTTGCATCATACTGTTGTACTACATTTGGCTCGGATTTCCTTCGCCAACTTCCCAAAGATGGAAATGATCGATCATGAGATGTTGCCCTTCTAACAGATGAATCTCGAGATTGTCTAACTCTACTTCTACGTTCTAGATAATGTGGTGTGGAATATTGCTTTTTCAATGGTAGCCATAATTCAGCTGTTTCATCTGAAAATGATAAAGAGATATTTAGTTCATCTCCTCCGACTTTTTATCACTATACTGCACGTATTTTTTCTCGATAAATGTAAATGCATAATATCAATCGTTCTTAACATGTGTTTACTTATTTTATTCTATTTTTGAGGCATTGATTTTGATTGTTATTATTAGTCAACCCTACCAAAATTTTGTCTAACGGTGCTTTAACATTCAACAAGGGCTCAGGGATCGCGTACATGCATTGAAATCTATCAGCAACTAAAATCGATTTATGTATCAGAAACGGACGCAAAGGAAATTTGTAATAGATCAGTTAATATATTACAAACACAAATTCCTATTTCGTTGACTATTTAAAATTTTGTTTAGCCTTGAATTTTAAAATTGTCATCTGATTTAAATTTACTGAATAAACTATTAAGCATCATACAAATAGGGGAAACTACCAAAATCCAATAATACGAGTTATATTCCCGACATTCTATTCTATTATATACCAACGATAGCAAATATTTTATTGTTAAAAATCTTATAGTGGACTGAGCCAAGGACGAAAACACTAATGACAGTAATAATTAATGTCAATTATAAATTATAAAAACATTGTAAAATTAGAACTTGAAAGTTGGTTTATCAAGAAATAATGTAATCAATAATAGTTATATGACGAAATTCAAAACACTATTTTACCAGTTACATGGAGTTAACAAGAGGAGAACCTTAGCTTCTGTTGTTAATTGTGCGAAAATGTTTTTGAAGTTCCTAAAGTTAAATTTTATGTTTTTTAATTTTGTTGCCGGCATTATTTTCCCGGGATCAAAATTTTGATGGCAGCTTGTTTTTGTAGCAAATTTGTGTAGTGCTTTCATCTTGTCTATGTCAACGTTTTTCCATTTACTATTAAAATGTTGATTACGTCATAACTCATGAAGATGACGTCAAGGAAATATTAAAGACACATTCGAATTTAATTGAGAACATTTTCTGTACAATTAATAAAGGTTCCAACCTCCGATTTCCTTAATTTTATATCAATCCAATAAGAGTTTAAAAAGAAAATTTAAAGAATCGGTATTTTTCTTATAGCGAATTTAATTAGAAATTTATTAATTCGTTTTAAAATTAGAGTTATTGTTTGGGCTTTTCCATAGTTTGTTGAACTTATGTAGTCCTACGTTTCGGCAGTGTGTCTACTGCGGACTATATAACTTCAATAAACGATGGAAATAGCGCAACTGTAATTATAATCCATCGTCAACAATATCACGTCGTGACTTCTTTCTTACCTTTTTCTGGAACATCTTGGCCAAGCTGCATTAATAGCTGCTGTGCGTGATTTGGTATAGTTGCATTATAATTCTCTATTATTACTCTTTTTAGTTGTCCAGTCCATTCCCTTTTATGTTGTGGAGATCGCGCCCTTAGAGTGCATTGCAGTCTTGGATTATCGAAAGGTAGTACATGAAAACTTAGTGGATCTCCCCTTACTTGTTCAACCAACATAAGATTGGAGCACTGGAAGAGTTAAAGATGTGTAACAAATACATTTTGTATTCAATTTTAAATAATAATTACCATGATATGTGATTTATACACAAAATTTCCATCTTGTTTGCATTTAGTTAATAAGAGCACTTTATCAAAAAGGAAAATATGTCGTCTTCCTTTAACGCCACCAACTCTAAATGATCCTTCTGCAATTAGTTCACCTAATGTTGTTAAATCAGGACCTGTCCATCCATAGAGTTGTGATTGGATTTCTTGAATACGAACTGCTATTTCGTGTTTCCTTTTCATATTATTGATATGATCAGCAACACTGGTCATTGTTGTTAATGCTAAATTCACTATATATTTGTGCTCTACCTTGCTTCTTTCAGAAAGTCGCTGAAAAAAATATGAACTTTAAATGCATTCTACGATATAAATTTCTAATACATTGATACAAACAAAACCACTTTCTATATAATATATATATGTGTGTACGCCCTGTATTCCCTATGACAGCCATAGAAATTACGTGCTTTGCTTGGTTCAGTGCATTGTCTTTTTTTTTGTTACAGTGTACATCGATTAATTAATAACTATTATTAATTAAATAATGGAGCTTATATGATTGAAATTGCAGTTAAGAATCTGTATGCACAGTGCTAGATATAGAAACTAATATATACTGGCTGCCATAAATAAATGAAATGTTTGTTATTGAAACTATCAGGAAATATGTATTTTATTTGTATTAAAGAATGATAAAAATTTCAGCAAGATAATACTGCATTCTTTCTCTTCTGTTTATTACGCATTGAGCTAGTCTATTAGACATATTTGAAATTAGTAAACCAACGGTACTATATGCTATGCTAAGCTTTAAACTCCATTGTTGAAGAACATTTACATTGTTTGGTGGTTGTTGTAAGTTCTTAATCTTCTGTCTGACAAATTCAGGGAACGAAAAGATAATGGTAACCGATGAATAGCAACCCTCGCGGTGTACGGCCACGCGTTATCTTATTGAGAAAATAAATTTATCACTTGTTGAAAGAGTGGTATTAATTAACAACGGTTCAGTAATATTATTAGCGTAACGAATTGCATTTAGTGTTCGTTGAATTACTATTGGAAGGGATCTATTTCCATGGTAAATAAATCCCCACCCCATCATACCTTGAGTAAAAGCCGTATGTTGCTGTATAGAAATCTGGAAGTTTCTTCTTTCGAAGCATCTTCCAACCGTTATCAACATATAAACAAAATCAAGATTCGTTATAACTCGATTCCATTCTTCATTACAATGCAATCTTTTGTTATACTGCTCTAACCATGTAATATTATGGGGAGGAGTTAGGGATAAACAAAAAATAGTCGGAACAATCTAAGCCAAAAAATAGAATTTTTCAATATACAGATCGTATGGAGATTTGTTGATTAAGTAAATCCTGAGTGGATAACTCGGCTTCACTTAAGTCGATTATCCTAACGCGTTCAAATTCAGATACTTGATGAAAATTCGTACGTTGTAGAATAGGAGGCATCCTTTTACACTCTACTATGGCTAAATAAAGGTATAAGTGTAATTATGTCAACAGAAAATTAAAAGTATTTTTTAGTTCATTTGACTGAAATTTTCTCATTGTTTGTTTATACGAACAAAATACATAATTCATAAAAATTTCACTAAAATCAACGTTTACTTCATTTGTTTATAATGATTATAACGTATACGCTGCGAATAAATAGCTGTGGCTCTACCGAAAGTAATCAATTCACGTTTCAGATAAACAGTATATAATAATTTTGGAAGACAAACATAACATGAATATGTTGAGTTAGATATTTTTGTACGTATTAGGTGTCCATTCCTATGTTTTATGTTTTAATATAAAAAAAATCCAAAAATATGCGTATTTTAAACGGCATACATTACCTGTAGCAGCATACGATATCTTAAAATTCGTTGAACTGGTTTTAAAAGATATGATCCCAATGGCAAATCGTGGTTCTTTTCCATTTGTACTTGCTTAAAATACTTGGCAGTGTCTTCGTTTCTCATAAGTTCCGTTAAAACTGATATGGTTTTGGGATAATTTGTACAATAATCAGTATAAATAGAAAAACCCGTGTTATTAATAAATACTTTGGCGGTTGCTGAGGGATCCAAGTTAGCGTCTCTGAGTTGTTGCAGGAATGATTTGTTGAATTCATATATTTCTTCTAAATTATTAAATAAACTAGGGATGTGTTCATGCAGACAGCATTCCGGATTTAGTCGCCATGGTTCGAGATAATCCTAAAAAAAACATCATGATTATTTTGGTATAGAGACTCTAATATTTGCAGGTGTTTTATTTATGATGCATTTGCATGCTTTCTCGAAAACAAGTATTAATAATCCGGAATAGGTCGGGCTCTTTTTCCGGGAAAATAATAGCCCTATTAGATTATGGCTACTGCGATGGCATTTTATTTTTCAGTGTTACCACACTGCTAAATTGATTGCGTAAGTAAAAGCAATCACGTGGGTTTCGTTTCTAAGTAAAGCATGCTCCCGAGTCACCATTCACCGTTGGCAAAATAATTAATGGCGCTTCACCGTCTACGGTGAGGAGATGTAGTAACAAGGCAATAGAATGCTTTGCACAGATTTTCTCACACCTTAAGGCGCCTACGGTTACGACAAACTAAAATAGCTTATAACCCCGTTCGGCCGCTCAGTAACAAAAAAATAGCATCGATCTAATACTTCTTGAATATTTCATTCTTACATAATTTAAAACTTTTTTAGTAGTAACACACGAAACGTATAAGAAACAGAAATCTTACACCAGGTATACAATATTATTTATTTTTTTTGCGTCATTATGGGACACGTTTAATGTTAATGGTATCCTAAGATAATTCTGCATTCGAATATTTTTTTGTTTTACTTTTTTACTTAAAATACAGAATGATATGGAAGTTATTACGCTTCAGTAAACTTTTTTTTTTCTAAATGTAGTTATACATAATAACTAGGGACCGGATTATATGCAAATTGCATATATTTTATTTTATTTATTTATTATATTTTACGTGTATTTGTAGGTGTCTTACACTGATTAGACTTAGTTAACGCTAATTAACTTTAATCAGTGTAATACATTTACATATAGACGGAAAATATAATAAATAAATGAAATAAAATATATGCACTTTGCATATAATCCGGTCTCTAATAATAAAAATAAGTGATAAAGCAATGGGATGCCACAAAAAGATGTTAATTGTACTGTATTATTTAGCGTATTATGTTGTGCGAAGAATTGAATGGTATATAAGAACTACACTTGATTGGCGTAATAAGCATTTGGGAGCAAGAGAAAGATCCAGACAGTCTCATTAGACAGTGTAAACTCTGTAGTTTCGTGAGCTGTTGTTCGTATGTATGTATACAGGATGTTCGAAAATATTTTTGCTCCACGTGATCACTGCAATCTTGGTTGTGGACAGTGAACATTGGTAACGCATAAAATATCCCAATATGTTTATAAGTACAGTTGGATTTTGACCTTTTAACAATGACTGACCGTTTACTATTTTTCTTGTTGCTGTTTCATTGGGTGAAGCGTACAAATTGGGTGATACCACGAGACCATCTTCTGAATATGTTTATGTAATTGTACCGTTGTTGTATTGTAAAAATAGGAAGCTACATTATCAGAGTTTATCCACTGCCAAAATGTAAAAATACATCAACTATAAGACATGTATACAGAACAAGTTGATGGTTGAGATTGGTGACACAGGATCATGCCTTTTACTATGTTGTGTTAAGTTGTTCTGTATTTTGTTTGGCGTTATAATTATGCTACCAACGAAAGAACATTTGTAGTGATCCTATTTTCCTTTTGAATTCATGCATAATTTAATATAAAATTATAATACAATTAAAGAATAGAAATATTTCTGATTGTGTATCTAGGAAATAATATAGATTGCATTATATCTTTCCAAAATTGATTTAAAAGATATGTCATATACTCCATTTTAATTCTCCAATAGCTCTACTTTACTTCTAATACTTTCGCCTATAATTATATACATTTTCTTGTTTAAGAATATAGTATAAAAATAATTTTCAATTAATGGCAATATAATTAAACGGAGAAGCATGTTTTTAACAAAAATGCATACATCTCACGCATCAGATGAAGTAAAATTATAGAATACACGACTAGAATCAATACGTCGAAAATTGCACTCAATAATGTAGTTGATGTATTTAAAATATGAAGTCAAAATTCATGTTATATAGAAATATGCTATAACTGTTCCTTAGTTTGTAGTATTATAATTATAACTAGAGATCGGATTATATGCAAAGTGCAAATCTTTCATTTTATTTATTTATTCTATTTTCCGTCTATATGTAGATGTATTACACTGATTAAAGTTAATTAGCGTTAATTAACTTTAACAAATAGACCTAAAATATAATAAATAAAATAAAAGATTGGCACGTTGCATATAATCCGGTCTCTAATTATAACAATTAGGTATGAAGGCATATTTATAAGCAAAATGACCAATTCTACAATTTAACGTATCACAAATGAGATAACGCCAAGAAGTCAAAGTGGGGGTGGGGGATAAGAACTAAGGAGGGTCGTACCTTAATGTCATAACTATTCCCGTTAGAAACAAACGTCGGGATGTTTCGGTAGTCTTGGATATTTCTTTTTATTACTAAGATATCCAATGTGAACCATTTTAAAAGAATACAATGTATATTTTAATCATTACGCTGTTTGTCCACCAATAATACCAAAACGAAGCAACCAATCTTGCAAACAGTCACTAGGACAGCATTCATCAATACATTTTAATATCACCCTTCTAATATTAATGCATATCTAAGTGTCCTTGATAATTAGTAAATTTTAAGTCTTTTATTATAGAAGTTTGTTTAAATTCTATCGGCTGTGAGTCTACTTCTGACTTTAAACCGCCGTTCTTTTGTACTTTCACAGTTGGGATATATCCGCAATCTTCTGTTTTTTTTTGTTCAAATCTTCGTAAGAGGTCAGAAATAGAGTCTTTTGGTGAACAGAAAAATATGCGACCAATTGCCCGCAGTTAATTGCTTTGTTTTGAATGTTAATATAATAAAAACATTTTATGTTTACCTGTATAACTTTATAGAGATCTTCTACATATTTTGCTTCCGTTTCTATAATTTCGGTTATAACATCGTATTCTTTGGGGTTGATTGCGGCAGGTTCCACCGAAATTCCACTATCAGCAGACCCTGAAAATAAAAGAATTAAAAGTGAAAGGATGTTAGCATACAGATAATAGTTCGAATATTTTCTGCGAAACGTCCATTTCAACATGTACTTACAAATCATTACAACGGTAATCGTATTTACTAAGAATGGAAAAAAAACGTGGTCTTCCTACACGCATTTGCACGTAGATAGGTGCTTTAAGGTGAAACATTTTTATTACATTACTCATAAGTTCCCCGGTGATGATTCATATGTTTAATACTTCAGATAGTATATGTTCACGCGTCAACCCTTATAAAGGTAACGTTATACGTTATCACAGAATAATCAACAGATTATTATTATAATACGTATACAATAAACAATAAAGATTGTTTCTGTTTCGTCCACTTATTTACTACCAATACATGTTAAACATTCAGTCAGAATATATTTTCCTTTCAAACGTATTAGATCAATTTAATTTATCCTAATCAATCTTCCCCAGAATTGAAGACAAACGCGTATATTTTTTCATTGGTAAAAATAGCTTTATAAATAAGAATAACAACGGCAAATCAAAACTTTAAAAAATAATCACTTTTGCATGGCTCGATTATCTCTATGAAGAAATCCTTAGTAATAACGAAATGATGATAGCAAAAAAGGAAATAAATACGAAAGGAAAATTTTCCAACCTAGAATTACGGATGATTTGATGATATTTTATAATTTGAGTTTTGTAAAGCAAGTTGGACTGTATAAGCGACTACATATGTACGTAATGAATTCTTCACAAATTTATACCGTGGCGGATTTTTCCCGCTATTGTGATCTATTTGTTAATGGCGTACGGAGGTGCAGATACTTCAACGACACGATTGATTACAATTTTTTACTGTTAGCGGTCCTGTGATGCCCACATATGTAAAGAATGTTCGAACGATTAAACCACACGCATAAGACAGTTTTGGGAGATCTATCTCTATGACGGGTCATCGCCATTATTGCGATTTATTTATTAGAAACGTACACAGATTTAGATATATCGGGGAAATGATAGGTCGTAGTTCTAGACTGTTAGCATATAAAGGATCTTCTAACGATTCAACGTAACGGATGGTACTGGCACATCGCGGCATTAATACGTCATATTTATGATCCTATTATTCCGCATAAACACGCAAAGATTCTTTGTAACCACTAACGCCACAGTTAAGTACGTCATTAAATACAGTTGTGAAGCGAAATGGACCAGAAAATAATAAAGGAATTTATTACGATATACAGTCTATATGATGATTCTCGAAATTCTCAGAAGTCGAATTTGAATTACATGCAAATTGCACTCTCACTTCCCACCATTGGCAATGTTAGTCATATTTAACCTTAGGGAAAAATACTGATCGGTGTATCTGTGAAATTAACGGCGAGAAAAACGTTTTTTGGAGAAGAGTAATACCGATTTATGAAGGCTGTTCACTATTAACCGAACATGTTGAATAACGCGTCAACGGACAGACTTTCGCAACAAAAACTTCCTAAAATTATGCTAGATTACGTTGTAATTTCAAATGTTCGTTAGAGATCTTTGAAACAGGAATACATATGATGTCTACGATACGCCACTATTAAATCAAAGTTATGACGACAATGTTATATAAAGGAACACATCTTCTCGTAGTCCCTTTTAATCAATCAAAATCGCTTTCTTTTGTTAGGGTTTAATTGACATAGTCTTACATTTTGGCACTGGGCAATGTTCCATTTATTCTAATAGAATTGAGAAGCAACACGTACTACTATTTAATATAACTAATGGTATAATATTTTATATAATATATAATACTGATGTCACCCATCAAATTCGATACTTTCAGTCGAACCTCAAAGGAAAAGGCATGTACATTTAATGTCTATTATATTTTTTTATTAAGATGCGTTTCTTTTCTCATGAATATTTTGATCCATTTGTTTTTTCCCAATATCCATAAGGATTATTTAATAAACAATACTTAATGTGCTATTAATATCTAACGTATTTTTTTATATATCTATCCAAAAAGAAAACAGCAATGTGAGTAAAAAGAGCATATACTATTTACATTGGTATATTACCTGAAAAAAAAACCGATATAATCTATAACCTTTTATAAAAGCAATTGATGTTGATCTAAAGCGGTTGCGTATATATTGTTAGTCTTTATACTGCATTTGCAGGCGTAGATTCTTTTTTGTAAATGTATATTTGATTTGCCCTATATATGTCCTATCGTAGTTTATGTTGTTAATTTTGTATATGACATTTGTTTCATTAAGATGTTCTATTTTTTGTTATAAAAAAATTATTGCTTTTGGTTGGTTTGTGAGCTATTCTCATACTATAAGGTGTCAGAGTTTTTGCAGTTAGTTCTGGTGCAACATAGTTTTCGGGTGCTTCTAATGTATTTGTGTTGTCGGTATTGTTTTTAAACTTGTATATTTTTCTGTTTATATATTTGTTTAGGATAATTGTCTTTAGTTAACTTTTTATTAATTTTTAGAAGATTTTTACTGATATTTTCTTTTTCTTAAAATACGTAACATTGGTCTACTAGATTATGAATCATACTAACTTTATATTTATTTGATGTTACATACCTTTCCAAATGTATTTTAAATCAATCAGCGCCAATGGTTTTTTTCTGGTTAGTAAAATGTCCAAGAAACTAACACTATTATTTCGATTTTAAACTTCTATTGTAATTTATACTAGGGGGTGAAAGGAATTGAATACTGTTAATATGTCATTTTGTTTATCCAATGACATTTCTAGAATACAATCATCCACATATCTTTTAAAGAATGGGACGTATATTTTAATTTCTTTCGGTACTTGCTAATCTCTGTTCCAAAACTTTATTGACATATTTTGTTATTAAAGTTGAAGTATGTAATGGCACATTTTTAATGCTTTGGTGAACTCGTCTATATTTAGATTGGTAGTTGGGGTTTTATTTCCTTCCATTTATCTTCAACAAATTGGCTAGCAAGTTCTGCCGGAATAGCGGTATGCACAGTGAAACTACGTCTACAAATACGCTAAGAATCAGAATAGTAGATGACCTGGAAAGGAAAAAGAAGAAGAAATAAGAAAAGAAAAAAAGAAAGAGAAAGTGCAAGAATAGTACCTCTTGGCAAAAAAAAAACAAAAAATACAATGTAATCTATAATTACCGTAAATATAAATTAAAAGTTAGAAAATCCTGTTCTGGATATCCTCGAGAAAGTTGGCCTAATTTTCCCAAACAGAATGCCCCAAGTTAAGAATAAAATTGGAAGGTCAAAGTGAGGAATATCAATTAATTGTTTATGTCTTACAACTTTTTTTAGAAAGCATGATACGCTAACAAACAAAAAAGGAAATACCTCATATACCGATGCAATGGGATAACATTTTAAAGTATAACGGGTAGCATAATTCGATAGCACTTTTGAATCTCTGCATACATGTATGTTTCCACAGTCTTTCTTTGCGAGAAATTTTCTTAAAAAAAGCGGAAAATCGTGCGGTTTTCGGAGACAATTATTTTGCTTTGTTAGCAGAATCGAGAATTATTTTTACATATACCTACTTTTACTAGTTCTAGAAAATTGCTAACTATTACTGAGATCACTAGCCCAGGGTTGGGAAATGTATAAGATGTGTACTAAAGTAACGAAAAAGTCCTAGGCTGTAGTACGACAGACTAACAAATATCTCATATATAACATGTCGTGCTTTATTTGCCAAATTTTATGAGAAATTTAATGACTGATACATAAAATGGAAAATACTTCTTGGTATTGTTGTTCGATGTAATTAAAGAAACATGAAATTAAAAAGCACAAACCATAGCGATTGAAGCATTCGTTACTGTTCAATTTCATGAATGTTTATCGTAATTCTTATACGTTGCATATTTTAATCGTTATCATAATGATTACTAATTTATTCACTAGGTTCAATCGTAAATATTTAGATCTTCTAATTGCACAAGTTTATGTTGGATCTTTTTACGTGATTGTGATTCATGTAAGATTTACCAAATACGCTTTGCATATGTATGCATAATACGTATTTTGGCTCTTTTTGTTAAAATTGGTAAATATTTTTCCCACCTTACTTTTGCGTATGCTCATGTTCTACATATTTGTTTTGAATGTTAGAGATAAATTCGGATTTTATAGTTTTTTTTGAATACATTTCTTACTATGCTATTTAAATTAGGATACTTAAACGGTATGTGCCATTTCATTCAGATTCTTGATTTGCAAACTGTTGTGGAAAAGAATGTTTACCTTGGCTTCCTAATAATTCTGGATCGCTATCTAAGCTTTCAGCTGATGCTTGGTATACCGATCCAGGTTGATGTGTCCCGCTACTACCGCTTGATGAACACGAACCCAGACTTGTTAATGATACAGGCCTAGATACTTCAGAAGACGTACTGTTCGTTCCAATGCTACTTTCACTAGGGACCTAAAACAAACAAAAAGTGTTTTTAAACACGTGCATGCTTTTAATATAGCGGGTAGCCAAAGGAGCCATATGAAGTAGGAGATAAGAATATGTCTATATTTAGATTCATTCAATAATCGCTTAGTCTTGTTAATATATTTTCTTTATCAATCTGTTCGTAACGTTTAACTGCATCTTGATTCTTTTAAAGGCGAATCAGTATATTAAACTATTGCATCCATTATCAGTAAATAAGCATAAGAAACTATTTTAACACAAAAATAGAAATTAATAACGACATAAATTAAAAATTATTGAAATGTACTTCTTTCTAGTAAGCAAATGCGCTGTGTTTCTAATTGATTATTATACGCAAAGAAATCTAAACATACAGCCAAGTGGTATATTTAAATTCTCAACCATCTAATTTTGGAATATTTTATACCTTGTGTGAAGTATAAGACAGGGTTTATTCAGAATTGGAAATAGTTAAATGTAAACGAATGGTTTTTAAGGACATTTACATTAACACCGTTATTCAAGGATCAAAGTATAACCAGAGTATTGTTTATCCATTAAAAAATATAGACAGCTATTTACTGAATGAGATCGCACAACGTACAATAATTATCTGGATTTGTAGGTCGCTTTTAGTGTTTCAGAGTAGTATTTAACTTACTTCTTTGTTAACCAGAAAACATTATTTCTATCGAAGCATTGTGTAGTTTATTTAGTAATGAAGATCGAAAAGAGATCATATATTCTGAATCAGTTCAAAAAAGTTTCCCATTCCATACGATCTTGCGCAAATTTCAGTCTCCCTTTTTTTTAACCATCGGAAACATGGATACAATTTGTTGTACACCTTCTTCTGTTATTGCTAAATTTAAATCAGACTTTATTTGGTCTGCGGTTACATTACCAGAAGAGGCTAAGCACAATATCGATGACCACTATTTTCGTATTAGTTTATTATTCTTCCCTTTAACGCGATCTTTATTGTAGAAATGATCCAGTTTTATTGTTGATTAGGTGGCGAGGTTGTCCTATATTTTTAGTTATAGTTCGGTTTAAAAACCCTGCCACTTATTTAGTGTTTTCTTGAATTAGCAATTTACCTCTTAGCATATTCAGAAACTTGTCTACATATACATGTATGTATATTAATAATAATACATTTATCACGAATCCTGAAGGACGTGGACATAGTCATGTAATGACATTATTATAAAACGAAGTACATGCAGCATACAACATTTAATACATATAATAAAAAAACACTAAAACACAAATAAAAACGTATTAAAATAATTAATAAAAATAAAATTAAAAGTCTAGCTATCCAAAAACAGCGTATAAAATGATTGAGCCTTAAGGTAGCTTGTTAGTTCAAATGGGAAACGGATCCACAGTACTTTATATGCCATAGTAATTTGTTAAGATGTTATTGCTTTATGTCTGGGAGCCGTTTCGTAGAAGTGAGTATGATGCTTGGGCTCCCAAGAAAGATTGTTGCAATTCCTTGTCTGTATACCGTCAAAACTGTCACGGTTTCTTGATGAATAAATGAGTATTCGCCCTGTAAAACACTAACACCTCCTACAGACGTAAAGAGACGCGAGAGGTAGTATGACAACTTATTTGAATAACGGCCAACAACAAATTTTAGCGTTTGCGCAAACCATACACCTGATAACTTTCTTTTGTTGCAAAATAGTTTTATAGCGTAAGAAGACGAACCCAAAAAAGGAAAAGGTTATATGTATATTAACAATGAGTACACTTTTTAACACATTTAGAAAATTTCTTGTGCCAGAAGGTAATACTTGATTTTGTGCAATGTCCTTCAAATTTTGGGAAAGTACAGAAATTTCGCTCATATTTTCGTTTATATTAAAGGTACTTCCCTATGTTCCTCCAACTTTTACCGTTAATATATATTTTTTTAAACAATGTAATGCATAATTGCAGCATTTCGTAATAAATTCACTTGAGTTACATACAAGAGAACCATGTTCTTTGCTTTCCTTTTAATTTATGGTAGAACACTACAATTTTGCACTTACTTCCTATAACCGTCAAAATGTTAAAAGTTATTGGGCATTTATGGATGAACGTTAGAGGGTGATTAGACCGGCGAACAAATTGTAACTGCCATCAAATTACATATAGTGATTTTAATAGAAAACAAAAACATTACATTAACAAAACATATGTAGTTAGCTCTAATTTCAATTGGATTTCAATCGAAAGATGTATCTGCTTATAACAAAGTTTACTAATCATTTAATTATTTAACAGCTTATTAAATAAGCAATAAATATAAAAATGGTTAACACTATCTATCTACTACTACATGTTACCTTAAATTCTTGACTTTGTGCCTAAAAGGAGTAATGTACTTCTTGTAAAAAATTTAAAGAAATATATTTATTTTTTTCCAGTAAGTATACTAAAATAGAACAGAAATACGGAACACGTGCATATGTATCACAGCAGGTTACTGCCACAATTATTTGTATATCTGTAAAAGGCATATTTCAATACGGGTTACATTATTACTTGTTTATATAGTCAATCTTCTTTTACATAAGATTTTGTGAGAAATACACAAGATGTTTGCCTCATATATACATATGCTACTCTCTCATATGGAGAAATGACAAATGGAACATAATCAACGCTTCTCACGTATATTTATTATAGCATAATGTTACATGATAGTATTTAATATAAACATTACAAAGTATTTCTATATTTTCCCAACTATATTAAAGTAGAATTGATTCTGCAATTAACTATAATACGATTAGTAATCTGATTTATTTATTGAGTATAGTGCTGCAACGATGTACTATAAATAGTGGTCTTCTATACATACCTCTATATATGTAATGTTTAACAAACACTATCAGACAAAGCTTATTGATAGTAAGAACAGGCACAAGGTTTTTCGAGTTAAAGCAGAACAGCTGACAGCAATTTATTTGTTGGCAGTAATAAAATGTTAATAATACAGTTCTACATTAATAAAAATCGCAATTACTACAGACAAAGCAGTTTTTATATAGACATTAAGGTTTTTAAACAGATTTTTGCGCGTTGTTATTAAGATCAGATGACTAGGAACTGAATCTATATGTACAAAAGCTAAAATCTTATTCAAACGAATAATAAATTCGAAAAACCGCTTATTACTAATTAGCTCTCAAAAGAACAGATTCTCACTAGATATAGATGTTATCAAACGCAAGGAAAAAATAATAAAGTTTCAAACAAGGCATACAAAACACATACAAATTCTTAAATTATACAAAAATGCAAACGTCACGGGAATCAAGAGTAATGCATTAAAAAGAGTCAATAGTACAAAGTCGCGCAACTTTCCCCAGGTTGAAAAGAGATGTACAGTTACTCACGAAAGTCAACATATTACTAGTAAAAATCTCAAAATAAGCACTACAAAAAAGATTTTAGGTATAGTTATAATTTCAATATAATTATTATAATGTAAAACTAAAAATATATAATGTTTGGCGAGTTCAAGCAAACTGTTTTCCTACAGAAAAAAAAAACAACAAAAATATGTATACAAAATCTCATGAAAGTCTACATACAATACATAAGTGCCACATAAAGTATATACGGAAAGCTATTTATAATTAATTAATTCTTTGTAATGCACGGCATTGAGTTTACTAATTTTTGTGTCACTTCTTTAGGTATTTGTGCCCATTTTCCCACTGTGGTGCAGGGAATGCCTAGTTGTAACCTTTTTTTTCTTAAGCGACATTTTAATTCTTCCCCTAAAGGTTCAATAGGGTTTATCCGACGACTGAGGGGGGAGAATGAAGTTGAACTGGTGCACTCTATAGTATCTATTCCATTGTCAGATAAAACGTATGCTTGAGATCATTGTCTTGTTGGAATATCCATCTCTCGTTAAGCTCCAAATTTTTAACACTTTGGATCAAACTTGCCTTCAAAACATTAACATGCTTATGTTTGTCCATAATCCCATCAATAAAATTAATCCTATCCCAGCCACAGACATACAACCTCAAAGTAAAACCGACTGCCCACCATGCTTAACTGTAGGTTGCACATTTTCTTTTCTAAACCCAGCGTTAGATTACCGCCAAACTTTAATATGTCCATCAGGTTGGAATAGGTTAACCTTTGTTTCGTCTGTAAATAACACTTTAGCCCAGAAACTACATTCCTCATTTTCATATTTGCGGGCGAATTCCAATCTTTTGGCTTTATTTGCATCACTAATATATGGTTTACGTCTAACGCTACGCCTATTATAACCAGATTTTCGCAAAACTCTACGAACACATTCTGCTTGCACCAACTCTAATTCGATATGTTTCGCTACTTTCACTGCACTGGTTGTCGGATTTTCTTTGATCTCATTAGGGATATACCGTTTATTCCTCGGGGAAAACAAGGATGAACGACCGGTACGCGATTTATTTTCATATGTTCCAGTATGATTAAAATTGCGTAGTACTGTTTGTGCAGATAATCGGGGTCTACCAACAATTTTTGAAATTTCTGCTAATGATTTACCTTCATTTTACAATTTAACGACTAACTGTTTGATGCTATTCGAAATTTATCTTCTTCGTTCCATTTTATAAAGATGGAAGAAATTCTGCTAACTATCAGTTAGCAGAATTTTATTCGACTAAAATTACTTTACATGCTTTGTTACTTCTATAAATATCGGAACTTTCCCTTTATCAGAGAGACTATGTTTTATACATACATGGCTTTAACTCCCATGTAGACTTTCGTGGGATTTTGTATGCATAATTTTTGTTTTTTTTTTCTGTAGGGGAGCAATTTACTTGAAATCGTCTCACTTTATATATTTTTAGTTTTACATTATAATAATTGCAATACAATTATTAATATACTCTTTTTCTAGTGGTTATTTTGAATTATTACTGGTGTATGTAGACTTTCGTGAGTAACTACATACATAAACTCTTTGTCAATAGAAAGAGAGGATAACATTCCATAAGAGTCATACTGAATTCTTAAGGTGCGAGGGGACTATGGTAGTAATATGTTGTGATTAAAATTAGATATAGTAATGATTGTTATTTCAGAGTATCTTTTTAAAAATATTAGCGTAATAATTTCTATATTTTCAGCGTCTCCAATACAAAAACCGTTAACACTTAAACGAAGTTATTCTAACCATTAAGAATCTTTTCGCGAGTAACAATGTTGTAGTTAGTTACAAAATTCGATAACATCCGCATTTTCTTGATGAACAGTTATACTTTATTTCTTCATACATAACATCATATATTCGACAATTGTTATACAAATGTTGTAACTACTTAATGGCTACTCGCAGTTACTAATCAGAAGTGAAGTTATATCAATTGCTATATCAGTCATTGGTTACTTGTGAAAAACGTGTGATCAAATAAGTTTTAATACAAAGTAATTAATATAAATTACAAAGGAAAAGAATGGAAAGTCAATATATCCATTTTTATCATTTCATTCATCATTATATATGAAAGTTCAGTTGCAGAACTCATTTCTTTGCGTATATGATATGATTATTTATAATTAAATAAAAAAAAACGTTCGCACTAATACGAACACAATCTATATGCATATAAAAAGGTGATTTTTAAAATTATTTAAAAACAGAATTTTGGCAACGAAGTTCGTGGTTATAGAAAACTACGTCATTGTGCTTTTTATTTGTGGATATAACCTCCTAACCATAGTTGCTGCAAAAAAAATCTTTATATTAGTATAAATATGGTCAAGTAAGTGTAGTTCGGTCGGCAGAATATTGAGTGCGCTAGCGTATCTTCTTCGGCCTTAAGGAACTATTATTCTTCTTTCTTTAAATTTCAAAAGTTTTGGAACAACATAAATTGGAATGAAAGAAAAGTTCGCATATATATGTTAGTACAATGTGAAAAGGTAAAGCGAAGAAGAAGTGAGCAAAAATATCTACCAAAATACTCTCTGCGAAACTATGAGAGTTTGGAAACATATATTTGGTGGCACGTTTTAAAAGAAAGAACTGGATTAAAGATAACGTCACATACTTAGAGGCAAATAACAATAAAATTTACCAGTCCCAACAAAACTGAAAAAACCTGACATTGGAAAGAAGATTTAAAAAACTTTAATTTATGCGTTTCTTCAATTATTACCAAAAATTGGAGGTCGTGCTCAAAAAAATGTATCTTAAAACCACTTCAGCGCCCCAGAGGTCTACAATTGTTTTAACAATTGTGCTCAACGCAGATTAGAATGTGCGCTGATATCATTCGATCGAATATATGAAGAACTAAAGTTGTCTTTATACATACTCAAAAAAGGTCTGTGTGATGTATGTGAAACCTACAAAACAAATATCTTGTGAAAAAAGAGATTACATCAGATTTTAAAGCAAGAAGCACGAGAAAGTAAGGAGACAAACAAGTTTTTTACCAACACATCTACCAATTTCTATACCATGGATTTACAATATCTATGGGTATATTTAAAATCAACTGTATCTGTAATATACTAGAAAACAAAACTTATTGTACAGAATTTTACGTTGTATAGCTTGAAGACAGAAGGAAATAAAAACGAAATACTAATTTTCTCTTATTTTATTGACACAGAAATAAGATAGAAGACAAATAAATAATGATCCATAAGAAATGAGTTCCTTAACGATAGACGCATATTCCAGAACTGAAATGCAGCGCTGACTCACGCTTTGACAAATTTAGTGATACAATACAAAACCGCTACCACTCATAAATACTTATTAAACTGTATGCATGCCACCACAGAATGAAAAGTTGGTGATATGGAAAATAAAAAAAGGCTAAACATAATCCATCACCCTATAACATCAAATAACTTTATATGTTCTTTAAAAACTTTGATGGTGTGAAATTGTATAATTCCATTCGTGTAGGTAAAAGAAAGAATAAAGAAATTCTAACGCCTGACAAAAGAATACTGCCCGCAGATTTGAAAACTTGCCTTCCGCATACAATGAACGCAAAAATCAAAAAGGAAAACTATGATCACCTGCAGATACTAAAATCAGGGCTCTTAGATGACTTTTATGATGAACTCCTATACGAGTAAAACAAAAAAGGTTCTGAAGTTTAAGGTTTGCATTTATATTTTTTATCTTTCACTGGCGATCCAACTTTATGAATTCTTTTAGCAAATATATCATATTGAGAATAATCTTGCAATCTGGTTTAGTAAAATGAAGTTACACACATGTCTTGCTAAAGCAATAATGTGTACCTATTGCTACGCAATCAGTCCATACAAGTTGTGTTTATTTGAAATTCGTTTCATTTAGTAGCAGTTCTTAATGTGAAATCTTACGTGTAAATAATCTGTCTCAAAAGTATTCAAAAAGTATTTGCACTTTTTATAGCTTGGCGACAATTATATAAATCATTTGTAGGAAATGAGTAGTTTTACAAATACATAGTGTTTAATAAAGAAGTGACGCTCGTAGAGCATAGTACACGCCAATGTATATTATATAACAGAATAGACTTAATGTTGCTGCGGAACAACTTTATGGTTTGTTGAGATCGTTAAAATACCATGCACCTGCAAAAGCGTCTATCCGGTATAGATTTCGTGTTATTATACACTTAAAATAGAATCCACAGCTGCTCAGTTAGCGGATTTGTCCGTACTGCGTGACGTACGTACTTTAAGGTTCCTCATCAACGGTTTTGCTTATTTATAAGAAGAGGAAGAAAATTTACTTTGATTTATTAGTCTCTTAATTATTTTAACCTCATTTTGTAATGCAACCGAATGTACATAAAAAAACTACAAGTAAGTAAGATTACTCATGCATTTAATCTTATAATGATTTATTTTTTTCTTAATCGTAATTAATATGGTTGTTTGTTGTTGTTTACACTAAGAGAAAACGATTAGGAAAAGAATAATATATACAAACAAGAACTTTTTGGATTGAAACATGTATGCTCAAAATGCTTTAATTCTTAAATGAAATTCCAAAACCAACTGTTGAACAAGTGTTACTCAAACGATCTTAATTTGTATAACGTTGTAACGTTTGTCTGAAATGAAAAGTGTTTTCCTCGAAACACTAAAACCGATTCAACGTTGCTTTTATATTTACAATTGTTCTTTGTTTTAGTTAAGAGTTAAAAAGAACTGTTCGTATTGAAATACTTTAAACTATTTGAGCAAAAGATACGATGAATGTAGTCCGAAGAATACACATTTATTCAATTCAATTCAAAGACAAAAAATATGCAACTTTAATTTTGATTAGGCTAACTATTTTGTGTTGATTGCAGTCTGTTTACCTTAAAACATTACTGATACAGGAAAATACATCATTAACAAAATTTCTAATAGTAAATACCTGCTCTAATTTGTTTTATTTCTACATTCTCTTTATTTAATTCTAGATTTTTTTTGGTACCGTCTGTATGAGCGACTTCTGTTCTCGAGTCATTTTTTAAATCAACTAATGTAAAATTTCTTATACATAAACACATTGTATATTTCCAAATTTCTAACAGATACCAATTAGCATTTTACCTTTTCCACAAAGTAACGTCAATAAATGCTACACTTTGTAACAGAATGACGGTTATTACTATTACACTCAGAGCAGGTATCTGCCTAGGTACTTATACTTTAAACGGAACGGAAACTATGTCAGCTGCAAAAAGTATGATTCATTCATTTAACATGTTCAAGCTTCGGACAATCGTTTATTGCTTTTGTAGAAAAGGATTCTTTTTGGCTTTGTAATTTCAACATTTCAGGGACATTTACAATGTATCTTAAACATGATTAGATAACTATATCAATAGTTTTTAATTTTAGTGTTTATTAATGGTTAATATTTTATATTAACATCGACAATGGTTAGTTATGGACCCTAAGATATTTCAAAAACCAGCAAAAATGTGCGACTGAGAATCAGAATCATTCGCAAGCGACTATTTTTTTATAGATCTTTTATACTTAAAAATAAATAATCTTTCAACTAAAATTTTGTTTATGTTCGTAATTCGTCAGTGTTTAATTACTTTTACAGATTTTTATCCATAAATAGCAAAGAAAAAATGTCTTCACTGTTTATTATACAACTATACAAATACGTACTATGCAAATCCCAAATTTACTTTTTATAATAACGCCACACAAGATAACTTTTTAACATTTTTTAGAGTTGCTTGCGCTTTACTTGAGTTTTATTGACTCGGCGATATTTCTACCATACTAAAATGTATTGCCTTAAGGAAATTTATCACACTTTATTTGATATGAATTAGTCGATATAAAACAATCTTAATTTTAGTAAAGGAAGTAGAATACTTGCAAAGTTTCCATTTCTGTTGCTCAAGGATGCTCCATTAGGGGTAAAACAAACTTCCAATGTAACAGGATACAGAAAAATGAAAAGGTTTGTCATGGGCGTCATTGAAGACAATGAGATCGCTTCTTTGTACCAGATTTGTTCATATCTAATGCAATTTAAATAAATGAATATTATTGTCTTTAGTATAGAATTACTAGGACTTATCACCATCTTTTATTTTTGCATCTTATATGTAAATTCAGTTCTTTTGCTTACATACTAAATTATTTTAACGAAAAAATTCAAAATCACTTACGTGCAAGTACTTTCCCATATTTTTCCTACCGACTGGTGTTCTGGAAGCGATACCCGACGGTAACGTTTGATTGTAGTTACCCAAAGGTTTAGATACAAATGTCATGTTAACGCACTCGTCTTTATCGTTTGCAATTTCACAATTACCGGTCTCACCCTTGCTCGGCGTATAATCACTGTCACTAAGTAAAGTATCCGACAAATTGAATGATTCAAATATAACCTGTTCAGCAGGGTCCGTCGTACTCGAACTCTTACTTTCGTTCGCATTAACGTTTAAAAATGAACTATTCTTTATTCTTTTGTCTGCACTGACTGCATTCGGAATTACGAGTTCAGTATCAGGTAGGTTGGAAAGCATTTTTTGCACGTTCGGTGAAATTAAGTCCAGGCTTTCTTCGCTCTTGTACAGCGTTCCCTCGGGTGAAAATCGACCAGTTGTTGTGCGTCCGCGTTTCGTCAACACCTTCCTTATAGGTTTATTTTCGACATGGATTGGAGATGAACCTTTGCCACCGTCGAGATCTGATATGTTCGACAAAATTTTCTGTACATTTAATGAAAGGTTTGAGAAATTATTAGCTTTTTCTATTATTTGCGGCGATATGTTGATGCTGTCACAACTGTACTTTTGTCTTTCTTTGGCTTCATCAAATATACGATTAATATCGCTTAAAATACCTGGCATCAACTCCGTTGATGGCCCTAAAGACAGAAAGAAACAAAATATTTTAGTTATACAATAATAATAGAAGTATCAATAGTTATGTAAAAATAATAAAATTAAAGCTACCAGAATGTGTAGATTTTAAGACGCGTATCATTACGGAAACATAGTGTAGCGGTCCTAAATTGCCAAAAATTTTTTTTATAATCAATCGTTTACAATATTCAGAAATATTCTGGGATACAATATGTTCCAAAAAAATCATTTACTTTTTAGAGAAAATATCATCGCCGACTAACAATTTATTTGCAAAGAAATACTTTCAATACGAATTTATCGAATTAAATTTGAATGAATGAAGTGGAGAAAAACCGTTTGCTGTTCTTTCTTAAAACGCATTTAGAGGTATTAAATTTCTACTTGAAGCTAGTACTTTCCTCCTTTTCTCATTTATTAATTCTAAGAATTATTGGATTATATGACTCCGTGTAGTATTTGGAAAGAACTATCCAAAAATAATGTTTAGTGTCGTAGTTTTTGTCTTCCTTTTCACATATTGCAACCAATAATAATAAGAAACAATAAATGCGAAAATGTGTCACTATCGTGCGATTTTAATTAATCAGTACAACTAGTGTCAGAGCCGTCTTTAGCAAAAGCGGGACCTGGTGCAAAATAGTTTTGCGGGGCCTTTATATAAATGTTTAGATGTTAAATGTTTAACAAATCCAATATAAACTATTGAAAAGAGAAGGTTTCAACTAATTCATTTTTAGTCCGTATTATCTTATTCTGAGAACATTTTATTGTGAAAAGGCCTCTCACCGCGGGCCTTGAAGCAGCCGGTCCACTTGCTCCACCCTAAAGACGGCCCTGACTAGTGTGAATACAGCAGTCTAAGATAGCAGCCAATTTTTACCCGGATGTCCAGTAACGTCGGTAATACCTTCATATATAATTTACAATTTGCATGAATACAATGACTACAATGGTATTTACTACTATATTATAAAAAGTATGCACGTTATATAGCAAGTCTGGGCAACCTTTGATATGTTGTGAGTCAAACTTTAGCGTGCAAATACGTTCGCGGGCCGCGACGAACCCCGTATCACTCGATTTTCCTCATTTGGAGTGAGTATGAGTAAGTAGTGTAATATTTTTTTCAAAATGTCTCGCGGGCCGGATCAAATCTTACAGAGGGCCGGTTGTTGCCTACATATGTTATATAGTATAAGACAGAGATTCATATTAAAAATTAAGATAACTATTACAGAAATAAATTCTTAATTCCAATGTTTAATGGTTATGATTTTTATGATTTGATATAACTTGGAGAGATATTAAATAGTTTTAGTGAACTTGGATGAATTCCTTTCATTTTTCAATTTTAATAAATTTTGCTGTTTCTTATAACTTTTAGTTAATTACTACTCTATTCTCTGGTTCTTCATTTTCAATCACAAAAACCTTTGTTCTTTTACAGTTACATTATTTGTTTAGAGTTAGGGTTTTACGTTAATGAACCGCAACATGCATAATAACAGCAAACAAAAATGTTCAATAAGCATGAATCAAATTCGATCTTTAATGACAAAAAAAAGGTTAAATATCGAATAAACTCTGAATTAACGTTATTTGGTTAATATATACTTTGTAATTTTATTAGGATAAAATGATCATTCTTTGAAATACTACAGAATCTTTGAACCTATATTTGTATTGAACTATGTACATACATAGTTAAATAACAAGTGAACACATAAAGTAAACAGAAATCTGCGATGTATTTAACATATATTAATGTATTGTAGTGTTTAATAAATATTTAAAGTCCTTTATTTTTTATATACTTGGTTTACCCATAAAGATTTACTTATACATAAGAATTGATTTAGTTAATCCAATATTGTTTGTTCAAACATAATAAATTTAGAAACGTTCAACTTTATTCAAAACGATCCTTTAGCTTTAATGCATGCTTTCAATCTTCTTGGCCAGTCATCAATAGCTGTACATATGATATCTAATCGAAAATTAGCTGCTGATTTCATCAAGGGGCTTAATATTAGGGTACTTTTTAGAGCAAGCTGTCAGCTACAAAACAGACCATATTTTATAGTACAGCGGATTAAAGTTCGGGCTTGACGAAGGCCAATCATGCACATTAATAAAATCAGGAACGTTTGCTTCCAATAATGTTTATATGGACTTCACCTTATGGTCTGCTGTCGAATGGTGCTGAAAGCTCCAATGCTTACTTTGAAATAGAGCTATATTCAGTGGTTTTACTGCTGTTTTTAAAACAGCTTCTAGCGAAAGTTTCAATGTATTTTTCACAGAAATGTAGCTAAAATAAATGTAACGCTACCACAGCAGATTCCCCACTATACCACTATGCTAGCTGGATAGTAGCCTACTTGAACTCCTACAATGAATTCTTTAGAACTCGAAGCATAAACTCCGTCACTTTGTTTATTGGACACTTTACTATTATAAAGATTTTTAGCAGTATTATTGGAACGAACAAACCATGGACGACTACAGCTTTGACGATACCAAATATTTGAAGTTTCACTAAATCAATGTATGCAAGAATAAACAAATATTGGACCAATACCAAACCGCTATAAGATTTTGAGTATTTCATTAGACTAATGGATTCCCACACTATGAAGGTCAGTAACAGCAATTCTTTTTCGCCCCACTCTGTCAAAGAATTGAGTCCATTTATGAAATTTGAAAAACACAAAATATGATCTGCCAAGTTGACAGTATGTATTAAAACAAAAGTAGTCATGGTCAACCGATATTTCAGGTAGCAGTATTTATGGCTAAACTACCGTAGGAAATTGGTATTTCTTTGTTTTCGTTTTTTTTATTTTCAATTCCAAAATTAATTTTAAAATTTTCAAAATACAAAACCTAAATAATTTACTTTATTTTAGACCAATAATCAACTACTACAAAACGTGTAGGCATTAATATACTTGGCACACATACCTAATCTATTACACGGACATTTCATGTAAAAACTGACAAATAACTATTTGGAATATTTAAACACATGCCTGAGAAGTTGGTAATTTATGATAAATCGTTGTTTAAGCCACGTGAATATTAACGAATAATTAGCGTACATAAATTAAAAAAAATCTACTTTTAACTTGGTTATTTCTTTTTTGTGGACATTTCATATTAAGCATTGCACTCGCTTGGAATAATGAAAACAATGAAAATATTCCGAATTAAAGTATGATAGCACCTATTTGAAAATATTTTGTTGGAGACAATAGTGAGTTACCGCAGGTTGTAAAATTGAACTAGAATAGAAACAGAAACAAAGTACGCTAACAGACGTTATTTTACGCAACATAAGGACAAGTTTCTCAAGCAAGTTTGCAAAAGCATTGATAAGAAATAGATCGAGAAATAATAGACTGTATAACAGGAAACCGCATATTGTTGGCAATCGAAAGCCTATAAAGGAAAATCCACTATCTGTAAATAGGCATCATGTGTCATTCTATTTCGAATGTATTCCTATTACGATTATAAAACGTATCAAACCGCATTGTACGTGGAAAGCCTCCATTGGTATTGTAGATACAATCATTACCCGAGTTATTACATTTTTTAATTCTAAAGAAATATAATCCTAAACTTATCGGAGCACGTTTATTCCATTTATAGCATCTAATCAGGTAAAATATAAGCATCATTAATATTTCTTTACTTTGGAAAAAAAAGATTTTATATCACTGAGGGAGAAAGAATTAATATCATTAAGAAGACAAATCTTGAAGTACTAGTAGCTAAAAATAGAAACATGAACATGTGTGATTTCAAGTAGATGCAGATCTTCCAACTGCATAAATTCTTGTTATATTTAAACGTCTTAATAGAGAAACTGGTTATCTATAAGCGATGTATGTATCTAGAAACATTAATGGTTTAGCTCGGAAATCAAGTTCAGTGATCGTTGCAAATAATTGATTTCTTACAGTAGCCTTAGAATTATTACGGTGCGACTACAAAAACATTAATTATTCTTGCCTCAATTGCGAATAATTTTATTAACTTTATACAGTTGCGCTCGAAATAATAAAGGATTAATATTGTATTAGAGCTACATATATCAAGAAAACACCAATGAAGTATTAGGACACAGAGAATGATTCAAACCGGATATATGGATTGACCTCTGTGATAACACACATATCCACACACATATACGTAAAATATACATACTGATAGAAAGTTATACCAATGCGTACTTAATATGTCCTATAGGTAGTATAAATCCTCCTTTCTTACCGATAAGGGTATAAAAGAACCACTCGCGTTTAGTTACGATAAAGATGCTTCCACGCCGATTAATTTAATGTATGCAAGAAAAATATGCAGCAATATTATTAATCAGTAATAATTTTCATCGAAAATAATCATGGTTTTCAAAGATGCTAAATATGAAATTTGGCAATAAATTTTTTTGAATATGATGCAAAAATCATTTGGATGTTATTTATTTTCTACACATTTTTAAATTATATCCAACACTTGCAAAACCATATTTAACCAAGGAAATAAATATATTCTTACCAGATTAATTTAGGACGGATTTTTCTTTCCAGAAATTCCCTAGTTAAGAATATTCTTATGTCAGATATATTTACTTAAGAAGGCCTAAATTACTGCTATTAAACATGTTTTTTATTTATGTTAATTAGCATTAAATACGGTGTATACCAATTGATATAAAAGTCACACGTAGCGACATTTTTTATTCGATTCTGAAATGAAAATCTCGACATCAAAATATTGTACCATGCTTCGTTAGCATGCTACCGTTATTGTTAAATATCTCTTAATAGAAATACCTAAAATTTTGCATAAAGAGGAACTTTTAATACTATTTTTTTGTAAACTTTTCCTTTTTGACTTCAAGATTTGTTTTTAACATATCTTCATTAACATATTTTCGCGAAAACCACAGTTGGCGACGTTGTAAAACAATAAATTCGTATTTTAATGTAAATCTAATCAAAAATATTGGTGCCAAACTTTGACATTTAATTCTACTTTGCTGTGACAATTTTGTGTAACTTCAGCTTTTTTCATGATTAGTTGTAGAATCTTGATTAGTTCTTGTGTTTTTTTCTTTGTTTTGCTCACTTATAATGTGCTTTACATTTAATAAATATGCCGATATGTATATGGTATACAGTTTAGATATGTAATGAAAGTTCTAATGTGGGAAATGGGAATATGTTTCCCAAACCCCAGAGACATGTATTTCGAAGGCTGGATCAACATTTTCGTGAAAATGATTGTTTAATACAAAACATGTTAATGCTGGTCGAACGAGATAAAGACATACTATACAACTAGAGCAGCAAATTATAGACATAGAAAAAGAGGATTCCTCCAACATTAAATTCCCAAATAGTAAGAGCGTTTCAATTTTTAAAGTTCGACAGCTCTATGAAACCAACATATTTCCGATGAAATCTTTGCAACACAATCTTACATAGGATTCAACAAGATGGCGACTTTTTAATACGTAACCCTTGGAGCGATGAATGTATGTATGTTTACCTGAAATGATGTATTTTATACTCATAATTTTCAGCATTGGGCAAAGAAAATCCATATAAACGTTGGAACAAGTTGTTGATGAGATGCCTTTGAACATACATACATCACAATATGCTTTACATGTGTGATGGAGTTGTTGTTCACTTTGCTCATAATGTAAGAGAGTTAGTTAAAAGTATAACAGATTTTAGGTTATTGCTATATGGGATTATGTGCTAAAGTTGCTTTTTTTTCAAACGGAGTACATTGCATATTTTTACGTAGTTGTATTCAGAGCTATATTCTATATGATTTCGTGCAGACCTACCTATTGTTATACTTTGAAACTAACAGTAAAATAAAGATTTTAATAAACTTTGACAAAGCTCACTAATATTCTGTCACTACATCTGTTTAAATCAGTAATGCAATCATTTGAATTTTCTCAATTTCAAGGCGTTCTAACTTCGGTTTTCTAAACGGATCATCCTATGTATTAATGCACCATTGAAATCAGAATAATACATTCAGATTTCCATAAGTGTGTATGTCTAGAGCGACTATTTGCTGAGACACACGACATTTTCGTAAATACAAATACTCCAAGATTGTTTATTTTTCTAAACAGATAAATTTCTCAACCTTGTTTTTATTACAGAAACTTCAATACAATTTTAAAAGACGATTTACAATTATCTCCATATTGTATAATTTGTTTGCTAGGAATCCTCAATATTAATTGTTTAGAGTAGGACATTCTATGTTTCGTGTACTGCACAATTTATTTTCATTTGTTGTACATCTAAATCTCATTATGTTGATTATTTGAAAGCCAAAAATTATAAAGCAGTTAGGTAATTCCCCTTATCTCAAAACTATTTGATTTCAGATTTACATTTATTATGCATTTTATTTAAACCTAAGTAGGTAGCAAATGACTATTCATTTATTGTGATTTTTTTTTGGATTTCCCTTCAATAATAGAACTCAATTCAATACTTTTAACCCTGTAACACCTCTATTTTCCTCTGTTATCTTTATTGAATTTCTGTTTGTATTATTGTACCTAATTGTGTGTGTCCCAATTTGTTGCTTGTCTAAGTTTAATGCATCTCTTTAATTACTCTAGATAATATATGTACATATTTACTTAGTTTACCTAATAGAAAATCAAAATCCAAGATATAAGAAGAGCACAGATTATAAGACGATATATAAGCTGCTGCTTCTAAAACTATTTTCTTTTCATGCGTCGCCAAAAAATAAACAACATACGAATACGATTGTGCAATTTCTTTCAGAATAACTTTAACGTATATTGTTTACAAAACATCTTGTACACACGAATATAATTTTACATGGTGGATCTAGAAATCCCGTATAAAATGATCTAAAATTGTCTTTCACATATCTAATAATACAAAAAATTGTGTTTGCCAAACAATTAACGCACTGTATACTACTGATTTCGAGAATAGCGCTGCAATGCAGGGTTGTCCAAAATCAATCTAAAATTGCAACGAGCGTATATATATCCATAAATCCAACAAATTGAGTTGATTCAATCTTTCTTAAACATCTGTACAATTTGTACAAGCATTTAAAAATCTATTAACTTGTTTACAATCATTTACTTTCTACTTTTCCTAGCGGTGTTATATTTCTGAATATAATTTGGTTTTAATGCTATCTTCTACTGGAAATATTAATTTACCAATGTGTGTTCAAAACTAAAGCATCACGCTGTACAATATTTCACCATGTAAGTATTTATGTTAAGACTATTAATACTATTAAACTTTTTATTTTTTTAAGGTAAAAATCAGTTTTGTTTTATTTTAGTAAATAAAATATATTCGCTTATAGTGATTATTTAATACTAGCTGTAGGTATAATAGTATTGTAATTACAAACGGCATACTCAACTGATGTATAATCTTGCTATAAAATATCCTAAAACTCCCGAATTGCAAGAGGCGATATAATTCAACTACTATTGGGTACATCCAGAATTTGGATATGGATATTTCTATATAATGTGTATACACAAACATGTAGAGAAGAAAATAGTTACTACTATTATTAGTTTAGAATATTGTCCCATCGGGGCAAGTTGTGATAGCTACTGCACTTTCGATTTAAAAAAAAATTGTATCTTATGCTAATTGTTACCGCAAAAAAGTATTTTATGATCAATACATTCTCGAAATATTCAATTTTTAAGGATTCATACTTTCCTCAAAATTCAACGGCGCTCTCGTTTTGTGTCCGTTTCCTGCTGGTTTGTGCTGAAAAAACGGTATTTTGTGCTCATTTCATTCTCTAGATTATATGTTTGCAACAACCGGCCCGCTGTAAGATTTGATTCATTCCGCGAGACATTTTGAAAAGGCCAATTAAAAAAAATATTACACTACTTACTCATACTCACTCCAAATGAGGAAGATCGAGTGATATGGGGTTTAAACGCCACCCGCGAACGTATTTGCACATTAAAGTTTGGCCCGCAACATGTCAAAGGTTGCCCATACTTGCTCTAGATATTCGAGGTTTAAAAATCAACAGAAGATAGGCACAAAACGGTAGCATAGCCAAATTTTTAAAAATCGGGAAGTGTGGAATCAGAGTGAATTTGGCCCCACTTTTCAAGCTCAAATATTTCGCAAATGAAATCAACCCAAAATAAAATTTTATTTTTTCAAATTTTTAAAATCAATTGCGCGCGGGTGGGGGGGGGGCATTTCATACAACTGAAGAAAAGTATAATAATAACTATTGTATGTACGTGTACAATAGCAAGTTTTTAAGAAAAGCTGCGGGGAGAGAATATATTGCCTGGAAAAAATTATTTATTTATTTTTTTTTAATATATGCATATTATTAGAGAGAAACGAATATAAAGCTCAGAACGATTGGAAGTAACAATGGATTTTCGAGTTAATATGCATATTTTTAAAACGTCGTCACTGTAATTTTACTTATACTAGAGGTATTTGAAACTTGTTTCTCTACGTATATATGATTATGTTTTGCACAACTATGTTTCGGAAACACATTTTAAAATATACATTGCCCCATGGATACTATTTTACAAGATATCTGTCTCACAGTGCGCTAAGTATAAGCTGCATGCGTATAAACAGTTTAAAAACAATGTTGTTTTGACCTTGGAATAAATTAATATTGTGTAATTACTATTGTACTGCTTTATATTAACTGCGTGAGCACACAGGTGTGACTGTAAATATAGAGAAAAGCAGGCAACAAAACATTAGATAAACAAGACGCTATATATGCAGTCATACATATATAATTTAGTTATACTAAACAAACCTTTTCCTTTTAATTTTCTCGTCGACATGATTTAAGTATTAATTAACCCATAACAAAAACACTAAACCACTACAACATCGGAAAGCTATATTTTTATATGCACTCACAAAACATTTTTTTACTCAAAGTACAACCAAGCCACACCAGGATATTCATTCATCAACACTGATTCAATAGAACATGAAGACTAAACCAGCTCTACTGGCTGCGTTATTCATGTATGAATCACGATAAATTATAATTGCCATCAATTCCCAAGGCGAATAAGCGCACCGCGTAAGAAAAAGCCTACAGTTTTGACTTTTAAAGTAGTAATAACAACGATGGACTATGTAATAATATACAAGCAGGTAATTTTAATATTATAAACAGTCACATGATATCCATTGGACGCGATAAATTCTGTGCTATGCAGCAACATTAGAGAGACGTTGCACTGTTTAATTTTGATAATACAGTTTATGCAAGATTAGAGACGGCACTGATAAGTTCTTATTACAATAATCAATATGAAATACTTTCTTCATTTGATTACAAAAAAAAATAATAATAAATAAATAAAACGAATGTACACATGATATATTTGTAAATAATTTCAACGATGTCGATGAAATTTAGAACTTTCCTATGATCAGTAATCAGTGAGATGGATACATGTGTACATTTTATCTATACTTTAGACTAAAATTACTTCGTATTTTAATTATATTAAGTACAATGGGAAATGGATTAACACTAAGATTTTGAAAGATAAATAAACAGAATTTCTATACTGATCGCAACAAATATTTTCTAACAAATTCTTATAATGTTTTCCATTTATTGTTCTTCTACTTGTCAAGAGATCTCAGAAAATATAATAAATTATATATACTTTTAATAGCAACTGATGTCTAGATATATGTTCATATATTCTGGAATTTTTTATTGCTGCATTGTTTTAGTATTCCTTTTACCCTTCCTTGACCGGAGCTGGTGACTCAGTGTCTTGTGCACTTGGCTATCAGTCTTCGAGTCCTGGGTTCGAATCCCGGTATTGCTTCGCAAAGTTTAGGTTTTATGTAGTTTTCCTTACTCTATGCTGAGAACGAATATCTTAAGGCGTACCACAGGCGCAGGCGTAATAATAACTCATGGCTGGTCGATGGCCCCTGACGAAGGCTGTTCGAGGATGCGAAAGCATGAATTATTATTATGGTTATTATTATTATTATATCAATTATGAGACTGTCGAATATTGTTAGGTTATTGTTATACCGATTTGCTCTCCTTAAGTAATAGTTAATGTCAAAAATATTATTACTTTTGAAAGAATAATTACATAGATGCAATTTTACCCTATAGCGAAAACAACGTGTACAATATACAGAAAAAATGTATACTGTCACTTCAAGCGATATTTTTATGCTTCAGGCCACACAATGGAAAATATAATCGAAGAAAGTACTCCACAACTATCTATGACTATTATCTAATAATTTACCTGTAGGGTGAATCGTAAACGTTTGTAAAGTTTATTATCAATATCATGTACTAATCTTTCTGCAAAGGAAATTATCCTTGTATTCAATTTATTGTAATTAACTATTTATGTTTTTTAGCATATTAACACGAAACAAAATCAGTAAAATACATATATAATTTTGACTCTGACCTCAAACATGATAATTCATTTTAAGCGTGTTCAAATAATTTCGCATTTGGTGATAAAACGGTAACGTGTGCTATTCATTTATCTACTTTGTACTTTCATCCTAGGTGGCTTATCAGAACGGAACAAAGAATTTTGTACCTATGTAAAAAATTCATGTAATTATTCAAGAACGATAGCATACTATTATTGCTGTTCTGTGAATAGAAAACACGTTTTCACTGATATGCATAAATCGGACATCTATAGTAATTATAACTGAAGGCATCTCTAAAAAATACAACTATAACTTTTTTGTGTGCAAGTAAATAAATCAGAACCATGACGGGAACTCAGAAAGAAAATTTAATACATTCTTCAATTTTAATTTCATTCGTATTTTTATGCCCTTCCAATAAGCACATATCATGTTTTCAATTATCAGATTAAGAATATTACCCACATATGTATTAAATAGTATTTATGTTTAAGCAGATCGTCATGTGTCCCCAAATCGGTAAACGAAACATAATCTGTTTAGTTGAGACTTCCGCTAATCACGATACTATTTATATTCTGTAAACATTTCCTTACAAATAGGCATAAAGACAGTTTAATAGTTATAAAGTTTCTAACCTAAATAAACGTTTGGAGCCACGTACCAGAAAGGTTACGATTACATAATGGCAAAATAATTGTACAAATATCTGAACGTTTTTTTATTGATGTTCTGTTAATATTGAGGTATTTTGAATTATCAAGGTAATTAAATTTCTTAAAGGTAAGTATGTCTATTTTTAGACTAAAATCAGTTTTAGGTATTAATGAAGATATTTACGAAAAATTGCAACCAAAAGGATTACTGAATTTTTTATTTTTAAGGTTTTTAAAAAGACGTTCAGAATATTCAAAAAACACCTCAACTTTAGGTATCTCATGACCAATACTAGCAAAGTATTGAAAACTGCAGCATTTGTACGAGTATTATGGATAGCGTTGCTATTATAATTATGCACAGAGTGGGGTATATAACACGAGGGCGACCTGAAATGTTTACGCAATCGGCAAGAGATGGCGCACGAAGGTTGAAGTGATTCATTGGTCGGCATGGGTAACCTTTTTTATGTCAACTGTCAAAATTTCAGTTGTCTACTGTTAATAGTTGTTGTTTAAGAGTGTTTTGTGTAGCAAGTAAGGCGGTTTTGCAAAAACGGATAAAATCGAATTTCGTGCAGTGATAAAACACTTCTGGATAGCTGGGAACGAACCACACAGTGGACGCCTAAAAATCGCTACCAACGATGAAATGCTCGACAAGATTCATGATGTCGTATTAGCCGATCGCCAATTGAAGCTGAAAGAGGTAACAGAGACAATAGGCATCTCAGAAGAACGCGTTAGCCATATCCTACACGAAATTTTGGGCATGAAAAAGCTTTCGGCACGATGGGTCCCGCGTTTGGTCACACCGGAGCAAAAACAAAATCGGGTGACCGTTTCGGAGAAGTGTCTGGCCATTCTTTATGCGTTTCATAACCGTGGATGAGACTTGGATCCACCACTACATATCGGAGACCAAGGAACATCTCGAAGCAGTGGATTTTTCCATGCGAATCGGCTCCAAAGCAAAGACCGCTCCATCGGCTGGAAAAGTCATGGCGACCATTGTTTGGGATTCCCAAGGTATGATCCTCATCGACTATCTGCAGAAGGGAAGGACAATCACGGGGCAATACTACAGCAATTTATTGATCCATTCCATGCAGTATTGAAGGAGAAATGGCCGCGTTTGCAGCGGAAAAAAATATTTTTCCACCCCGACAATGCACCGGTTCATTGTCGTGGCCAAATTGAATTAATTGCGCTACGAATTCCATATTCACCGGAACTAGCCCCCAGCGACTCTTTTCTATTCCCAAACCTGAAAAAATCACTGGGAGGAAAGCGGTTTGCCTCAAATGAGGTCATCGCCGATACAGATGGCTATTTTGCAGATCTCGAAACTTCCTACTTTTCCGACGGCTTGAAGAGACTGAAGCACCATTTGAAAGAGAGTACTGATCTTCGAGGAGACTACATCGAAAAATAAAAATAAAAAGCCACACCAATACCGTGTTTTCCTTGTCGATTACCGAAACATTTCAGGTCGCCCTCGTACTGCGAGATTCTTCGATAGCATGTTTTTGTAATTCAGAAAAATTCATACCACCTTATTCCTCCAGCTCATATTTGCTAGCTTGAAAAGATATTCATCCCAATTATAAAGTAGCAACACCCTAGGGATTCTATGTGCCCTCTGATGTGTTTTCAAAACAAAAAAAAAAATAACGCATGCACCGTTTAATCAGTTTTCTAGGTCATTTCAAATTACCAATTAATAAAGAGATTTTAAAATGCTCTTTTGAATATCTACCCCGCAATTGTTTGTAACTAATTTACTAAAATTAATCCGTTTGCGATGCAACATCGGTGATTTTGCTTTCCTTAGTTAATCTATACACATGTGAATGAACACTTTTTGCAGGATTTTCAAGAGGATATTCTTAGCACATTTACCTCTTTCCCCGGGTACTACATATATTTTTCACTGGTGTTTCATTATTTTTTTTGAGAATTTACCAAGAACAACTGTGTGTAACAGGAGGTTTACACTCTTAAATTATTAACCAAATTTCAATTTGCTTAATGGTTTTGTAGAAATTAACTTTCATTCAGATTAAATTCCAATTGTGTACAAATAAATTTAACAAAAATGTTAAATAACGCTGCCGTATGTTACTTTTCGCCTCTGATGTTGAAGACAAGAAGACTACCCTTCTCAGAAATCTTGAAGCTGTCAAAGACAAACAATATAATAGTAATTAATATTAAGCAAGTACTAAAAACGTACCGGAAGACAAGATTTTTAGTATATGGTTGTAAGTATTAATCATAAGTATAAACAATGTCGTATGATGACTAAACAACACCCGAACATGATTAAAATAAATTAAATAACGTTAACACATTCATATGAGGTATTAACAAGACATTAATATTCGGCCGTTGTTTATCAAATTCGCATTCAGCTCACCTATATAGAACTTTATTGTACGTATTAAGCGACCGGTGAAAAAGAACAATATGATGATTGTACATACTGAAGGGGTTAAATTATTACATTTATAATCCGAGCTATTCTAGCTTAACAAACAAAAATTGATGCTAGTATATTACTTTTACTGTCATTTCTTGAGGGTTTATTCAAGGAAAACCGAAATATCTACACCAAAAGATGTGTATGTAATATGTCATCCACGAGATTTGCCAAAACTTAGTTTCTTTGCTAACCTTTACCATCCTTTACCATATCCTAAGAATTAGTAATAATACATACTTAAACAGATTTTCCAACGTATTCACTCCCTACATGATATTTTAGAACGTATTGAGCAACTCCATTATTTTATTTTGTAATGCATGACAGAATGAAATAAACCCATTCAGATTTTCAGAACATACTTCCATCTTTTTTTTCTGGTAGATAGTCATACATATTTTATTGTGGTGTGTATGTACTACAAAGAACAGCCAACAGTTTAAAAGCTGTCAACGACAGAACAGGTTAATGATAGTTACGCAAGGCACTTAAATATTTATCGAAAACAATGTTTTAAAAGAATTTTCTTTTATTAATTTATAAACCTTCTTGATCTACACTCCTGAAAAAAGTATGCCATAACACATTTTTGTAGCAACAGATTTTTTAACTAAAGGAACCTAATTCTAAGCACGTTAAATTTCTGATTAGGCCTTTGTTAGAACTTCCTTAAGAGACTTTTTGCTTTTTAAAGTTGCATGATCAATTTTTCGAGCCAGTAATCTCCAAATATGCTTTATATTGAATTTAAGTCCGATGATTGGGGAGGACTAAAGAGCTGATGTGGAGCATAATACAGTAACCAATCCTTCACCAAACGCGCCGTATGTTTAAATTTGTTGTTGGAATATCCAATCTCTTCGTAGGCCCAAGCTATTCAACTACAAATGTTCTTCCAATATACTTTTACATAGGTGCCTGTCCATGATACCATCGATAAAAGCGCTAAATTACTTACTCTATCTGCTCTAATCGCTTGCCCAATCACCACACTTTCGCCACCATGCTTAACGGTAAGTATTAAATTTTTGGTTTGAAGTGACGTGGTGGATTTGCGCCGAATTTTTGCGCGACCATCGCTACCAAGAATATTAAATTTAGATTCATCTGTTAATAGGACTCTTCTCCAAAAGTGCTTATCCTTATCCCTGTACTTGTTTACAAATTCTAGACGAGGCCGCCGATTTTTGTGAGAAATAAGAGGCTGCATGGAACTCTGCACATATTTGCGTGATAGTGGAGCAATACCACGGGCTAACTTTGGGGCACTTAATTTTGGATTTTTGCTCACTTCCTCTAGGATGAGGCCAACATCTCGGCGAGAAAGTTTCTTGGGTCGTCCAGTTCTGGGTCTACTTTCTACTATTCTGTAGGTTTTAAATTTTCTTATAATATTTTGCACACTTATCAATGAGAAATTCAAAACTTTGCTTATATTTAGGTAAGATTTGCCTTCTTGAAAATGTTTCATAATGAATTTTTTAACACTAGCCTCTCTTTGCTTTTCTTTGTCCGTTATTTTGTTTATCAGATTCCGACAATAATAAAAATTCTTTTGGGAAGAAAAAAACAAGAAAACTGGCTTGTATTTAAACTTTTGTCCAGCGTATTTTTATTATCTCTGGCGAGTTTACTGTTATATATAGGATAAAATAAGTTTTTTAAACTTTCATTGCAGCTTATTATTAAATCATATTTTTATTTAAATTTTTTTATATGTCTTCTTGCTAACATTTCAGATTAAACGATGGTTTTTTATTCATTTGCTTTCTCGAAGCAATATAATGCACTTACGTCATTCGTTTCAAATAATGATATTGAGTCCAATTTATAGTAAGATTACAGTTAGTTTATCGCAATAAATTAGCTTTAGAATTATGTAATATCAACGGGAATTATATTGAATCGAAGCGACAGGAGTGGTCGACATTGAAACATAAACATACTTACCACACAGTTAGTTAAGTACCATATGGTTGACTGGTTTCTGATTGGTACACTTACATAATTCAATGAGGAGTTTCGAAAGAAACTTTACTGGCAATTCGAAATGTTCAACAAAGACATTAAACGGAAAATTACGTGTTAATCTTATGGAAATAAAATATTAATTCGAGGAAATGTCATATAACAGGAGTATTCTTCGCTAAGCCCACGAACGAACGGCTTGTCATTTAAATTAGAAGCACGAATGCATTTGTGTTCGTACAGAGGCGGTATCCGAGATGAAATTACAGGCGGGCGTTTGAAGAAAGCCATGAATGTCTAGTATTCTTCGGTTTTTTCAACGAGGCGTAGACTATTTTTTTTTGTTTTAACAGTGCATGCTGGTAACTCTCAATTCTATGCAACCCACTCGCGGTATTTGGAAGTGAGGGGGGAAGCATGGAAACAACGTACTACAGCTATTATCAATTTTCTCATGAAAATGCTAGTTGGAATATTAATTAAGCAATCTATTATAATTATATATATTTTTATACTTTGATTTTATATTCGGTTCCAAACATGTATTACACTCGAAAGATGACACGTAATTTACTAACATGAAACATTTTCATGTAGTAATGTTAATTTTAATGATGCCGATTGGCGTTAGATATATGTTAGATATATAATTTATTTTTTGATATGTTACAAACATGCCTAAGACAAAATCTAAGCAGAGAAATGCGCTCACAATGCTGCAGAATATTAACATATTTTGCGAGAGCGAAAAGGCGGCAAAGACCATGTATATATTTGATGAGTCAGCAATGACAGGAAAATATACGAGAACAATTCACCGAATTAAACAGGTACTTGTAATAAGGAAAATGGAGCACGTCAGGCCGAATCACAATTTTCATCGATGGATATTGTGAGGGCAAGCTCCATTTTGGTAGATTAGGCAGACAGCTATAAAAATATTAACATTTTATGTGAGCATTTCCTATATTATTATTTTTCTGTTTTAGACGTGTACTTCGAAATAAAATTCATTCCTTATATGGAGTTTGATAAGACAATGCCAATTCTAAATATTCTATATGTGTTCATGTTAAATGAAACCCAATTTAAAGGTTCGAAATAAAAGGTGATATAATTTCTTAGCTACAATCGATGAACACACCATACCATCCACATATGTTAAAGCGACTAGAAATCGTTAGGAGGTACAAATTAATGCCGCAATATGTAATTGATGAGTATGAGAAATCCAAGAGTCATACTGTATTACATCTTCCTCCATAGCACTGTGGCTTGAATCCCATAGAGCTAATTTGGAGTATGGTTAAGAGAAAAATAGCCAAACATTATATTGGAACAACAAATATGGAAAATCTCATTCACGAGGCAAATACTCTGGAATTATAAAGCAGAATGTAACCACATCGACAAAATTAGAAAAGAATATATAACAAAAGACCAGCTGTTCGACAATGAAGAAGTATATAGTGATTCTGATTAAAACAATTTTTAAAAAATGTGTGTGTTTCTTTGATATATTATATTTGAAACAGCACAAATATAGTTTATATTGTAATGTAATCAATAAATGTACAAATAGAGTTTTATATTGTAACTTTTAACATTTTGTTCTTTAATCTTCATAATGGTTATTAATTTTCTTTATGTAGACATCAAAATATTGTAAGGTATATAAAATCAAATATTAACAACTAAATAAAAAGCCATTATTTTATAATTTAATAAGCTACAGTCATAACCTCGCATTCGCAATTGTCTACATTATAACTAGAGACCGGATTATATGCAAAGTGCATATATTTTATTTTTTGCATATCTTTAATTATAGTCTATATATAGACGTATTACACTAATTGAAGTTAATTGGCGCTAATTAGTGATTGCATATATTGCATATTTAGTCATTTCTATGCATATTTTCACAAAAGTTGCATACATTGCATATTTAGGCATTTCTATGCATATTTTTACAAAAGTTGCATATATAGGCTTTTTCTTATCCTTTCTATTAGTAAAAATTCCTAGTAATTCTTAATGTCGATCGACAACGGACAATTATCAGAACGATAAATCTTTTACATTGGTTTCTCTTATACTTTTTTCCAAGAACTGCACGTGTTTAATTTCGCCTAGCAGAAGGGATGTGGTAAATACGTTTTATTATTATTAATTCCCAAGTAAACTATTCATTCATTAAATATCTTTGAGCGAAACAGCATGTAATTGCGTTACGTTTTTAAATACTGTGCGTACATACAATGAGTATAGCGAGCAAAATTCCTTTATGGATTAAACCGTATCCTGAACTGGTAAAAAATGGCGACAAAATATTTTGTCGGGCCTGCAGTAAACTGGTAAGTTTAATTTTACTAAAAGCTTTACAGTTGCTTTTAAATTCTTTAACTTTTGATATAAAATGACAATTGTTGTAGGTGTCTTGTGAGAGAAGATATCTGATTGATCAACGCGCTAAAACTCCATCACATATTGGAAAATGTGAAAAACTAAAGCGATCCGCATGTGTGCAGCAATCTATACATATATCAATGTGTAGGTGTAGCATCAACTTAACGAAACCAGAACAATGTCACCTCTTGTTACCAGCAAACAATGGCAGAACTTCAACAATTGGTAGGGAATAATTTTATTTATATCATGGTAGATGAACGTACGTGTGGCCGTTATATTGTCCATTTGTTAATAGGAATTCTTCATGAAGATATTGTAGGTAAATCATATTTAATCTATTATAAAGAACTTCAAAAAACAAATAATGTGACAATTGCCCAATTTGTTCAAGAAGGTTTATCAAATTTCATTACCACTTGTTTAGGTCATGGGTTCAATCGTGTAGTCGAAGGCATTAGGAATCAATTTGCTTTGATTAATGATTTAATTAGCAATGTCAAAAAAAGTATTTTTAAGAGCACCTTTATAAATTCAATTTTATAAGGAGCGACTTCCCGGTGTTAAGTTGCCTCCTGAACCGATTATTACGAGATGGAGTACATGGTTAGATAATTTTGAAGGAATAAAAAATGTAATTCTTGAAATCACTGCTGACTGCATTGCTCTGGAAAACTGTAAAACGATAGTAACATCAAGAGAATTGCAACAAAACATTTTGTATATTAAGTCAAATTATAGCTCTGTTTCAAGTTCCATTCGTAAACTAGAAACGCAAGATGTCGCGCTCGGAATCAGTCGAAATAGTAGACGAATTTGATATGCTATGTAAGAAGGTTAAGGGTACAATAGGTAATTTTATATACGATAAATTTAAAAAAGTGATAAATAAAAATGCGGGGTATTTGAAATTGAAGAAAATTTTGGAAGAGAAACAGTAAAAGATTTCGACTTTAATTTTAGTTTAGAATGTATTGCAAAGTTAAAAAATGCACCCATTGAAAGAAGCCGTTCTATTTCGAAACATATGTATTCTGATAGAAGACAAAACTTTCTTTTACACAATTTCGAAAAACATTTAATTATAAATTGGTTTAGAAAAATTTGTGCAATAAAGTTAATGTTTAAATTTCTGGTCTTATTTATTTTATGTAAAAATTTTGCAATATTTTTGCATATATATGCCCCAGGTTTACGCATATTTTCTTAAAAATCGATGCATATATATATACAACACATGGGCTGAAAAGCCCCGGGCCTAACATAGAAAACACAGTTTTTTTGGTTCAAAATTAGCTTTATTCATCAACGTAATCTCCATCAAGAGCAACGCAATCATTCCAGCGCCGCTCTAACATTTCAATACCGCTTTTGTAGAACGATTTATCTTTTGCCTCAAAATAGGCCTCAGTTTCAGCGATAACCTCTTCATTCGTGCGAAATTTCTTACCGGCGAGCACTTTTTTGAGGTCTGCGAACAGCCAGTAGTCGCTGGGAGCCAAATCTGGCGAATACGGTGGATGTGGGAGCAATTCGAAGTTCAATTCATGTAGTTTTGCCATTGTTTTGATTGACTTGTGACACGGTGCGTTGTCTTGATGAAACAAATTTTTTTTCTTTGCCATATGCGATGGTTTCTTTGCAATTTCGGCCTTCAAACGCTCCAATAACGCTATATAATATTCACTGTTGATGGTATTTCCTTTCTCAAGATAGTCGATGAATATTACACCACGCACATCCCGAAATACCGAGGCCATAACCTTTCCAGCCGATTGTTGTGCTTTCGGGCGCTTTGGACGAGGTACACCAGTTGCTGTCCACTCAGATGACGATCGTTTTCATTCCAGAGTGAAGTGATGGATCCATGTTTCATTCAATGTCACATATCGACGCAAAAATTCCGGTTTGTTACGTTTAAACATGGCCAAACACTGCTCAGAATCATCAACACGTTCTTGTTTTTGGTCAACAGTGAGCAAACGCGGCACCCACTTTGAACAGAGCTTTCTCATAGTCAAATGCTCATGCAATATAAAGCCAATACGTTCTCTTGATATCTTTACGATGTCAGCTAACTTACGCAACCTTCACTTTTCGATCATTCAAAACGATTTTGTGGATTTTTTGATGTTTTCTGGTGTTACCGCCTCATTTGGACGTCCACTGCGTTCTGCATCAACGGTGTATCTACGACCAGTCAGCAAACCAACGTTTTATTGTTGTTTCTGATGGAGCGGAGTCCCCATAACACTTTTCAAACCATTGCCTTCGCTTGAACGGTATTTTTTCCCATCAAGAAGCAGTGTAAAATTAAAACACGAAATTGTTTTTGATCCATTGTTTTGAAAATAACAAAAGTAGCGTGACTCTTAGCACAATAACTCACAAACTAATGAATAGAATGTCATGAAATTTTAACAGCTGTCTTTTGAAGGTTAGTACTAACTGAGAGAAAGGTGACTGCAATAAAACTAGCGTCATCTATGTGTTAGGCCCGGGACTTTTCAGCCCATGTGTTATATATATATATGCGCATATATTCCAGTTTTTCTTTGCATATAATCCGGTCTTATAACTATAAATGTCAAATTTTCTAATTGAGCGCCATAAAATTTTTTCTCCGAGTGTACCTTCCAAAATGACTGTACTGCTTGACCAGCTACATTGAAGTGCAGTACTGCATCAAATACTCTTTTATAACTTTTGATTTGAAGAATTACAAACAATAAACTATGCACGCGATAATAATGTTTGGAATATAAAAGATATATTTCTGTTCCAAATTTTCTTTTTTTGTCGACGGTATGAGTTCTTGGAACAAGTACCATATAAAGTTCATGGTATAATGTGGCTCCTGCACACTTTGCATTTGGACTTGGTAAACTCGTCCACCCTACTGTGATCCTTTGAATTATTCTCTTTCAGATCTTCAACTATATGATAAAATCCATTACATACTTATCACACATTGTTTTATTTACGTGCAACTTTACATTGTATTCCTATTCAGATATTTTAAAGCGTAGTTCTAGTTATTGGTATGATACCTTACGGCAAGAAAATGTGATAGAAAGTGTTTTTCTTCTACTACTGTTATTGTTAACACACACAAAAAAATATGGTGTTAGATTTAATATTGTTTTAACTCTGTCTCATGGTTCTCTCACGTCCATTTGCATAAATACTTGAACTTGACGGAATTAACATATTATAATGTAGTGATGGTAAAGAAATTATATCTTCTGAGAACTTTTCTGTTGCGATAAAAGAATTTTCTTTCTTAATGTTAGAATTTCACCACTCTGGTGTAGAAATCCTTCAATAGGGTGTTGAATTTTATCCGATGTGAAAATTGTCGGATCAGGTGCGTTAATATTCTCTGTGCAAGTTTTAGAATTGCCTATCGCAGTATAAAAGGGTCATAGTTTTTCTGTTTATAATATTTACCTTCTTTCGGCCCATATGACATTAGCGCACATATAATTTCAGTACTGGTCACATACTGTTTAAAAGCTTCTTTATTAATTTCATAATCACTAGCGATGATGGTTCTTAGAAGAACAATTTTATCAAACCTTGATTTCTGGCAGTATTGCCATCGTTCGTGATTCCGTATCCTGGTTTTGGGGTGCCTACTAGTAATCCCATTTCATTGCGGAATCCGTTCTGATTATGTTGCTTCCGTTGTTCTACACGTCTTCATCAACTTTTCTCACTTGTAATGAATGAAAATTTAACAAGCCAAATGCGAATATTGCCTCCTTCGTTGACCTACATAAGTAACTAACTAGATTGTTCACATATTTGGGAATTGCACCACATATGCAACATCTTTAATATGACTGTTCTGTACCACACTGCTCTACTATAAATTTCTTGGACATGAACTTTGTTAACTTATAGACGAGTGATTTCTTTCGCAAACACTAATTTTATTGGCAATATCGTGTAGAAGAGTGTTTTGGATTTTCCTATATTAGTTTGCTAGTATTTCTCAATTGTATTCAATAAGGAAACATCAAATACAAGAGAATCATTACAGAGATCACCAAACACACTTTCACTGTAAACTTGTTTATAGCGACTTTATTCTGATGTTCCATCACCACTTCATTTAAAAAACACTCTCAATTTTGTCTTAAATCGACTAATTAAGTTAGTTAACACTGTGTCACTTGTGGTTGAATGGTATTGTCAAGTAAAACTTGCAGGTTCACCTCTGCGGGTAGTTTGGTGATAACAATCTTTTATTTTCTTGTAATAGTTTAATACGAAAGATGTATGTGCTCTTTACGTTTTAGCCTGATTACATTTGGCTTCAATATATAAAGAAGCCTCGTCGCCTATCTGTTACAGTAGGCTGTTTTTATTCCTCTCCCATTGGTGACATTTTTAATTGTCTCACGATTTCAGCAGTATCTCTTTTGCCTTTTGGGCGTACACCCATTCGCGTTACGTAAACTAATTCTTAAGATGTCGGGGTCGCAACTAAAGATTGTATTTGCCGTTTTTTAGTCTTCTCATTTGATTCCGTAAAAAACTTTTTGGGCCAACCTATTTAGATGTTGGGCGCTGAAGCTTGACAACCTGACCCCATCATACACTGCCTAACATTTTCGTCGCATTCTTCTAAACGTAAGACGATAATAAGATTCTAATCATAAAGCTGATGGAATATAATAGTAAATTGTATTCTCCATACTCTACAAGAGTTATTCTGGCTCAATAGGAACACGTTGGTTGAACAATTGTTATTATAACGTAGCAAGGGTTGAACTCACATTGCATAACGTCAATTTTATAACCACATTTCAACCTAATAGATGTATAATAGTTTCAATTATCTCAGAAAATGACATTGCTTGCTGTTCTTATACTAATTTTATGAAATAAGGAAACAATGCTTGAAATGATGTTAGACAGCAACGTTGTTATACATTAATGTAACAACGTCATAAAAACGTAACAAATTAACAGTGAAGCAATACGTATTTTAAGGTGCTGGTTTACGAAATCCCCAAAAAGAATATTATTTTACATAGTCATAACTACGTTATTTTATATTTTTATCAATATCACGTGTACAACGTTGTAAAGAAAGTTAATGCAGTATTAAAGGACACTTTCAACTAATGATGTAAATTATCCCAAAAAGCAACATCATTTTACATAGTAACGTTATTCATAGTAACCAAAATAAAATACAATAAAAATAATAAATATTATGGCAAATTTTCTTTCTCCTCGTATATTTATGAAGAGCACATTTATATTATGTCTACGGCACAATAACGTTACGCAATGTTTTGTCTACTTTTTTGTGAACATTCGTATGCCTATTTTAACATTAGTAAAATAGAGAAGGGTTGTATTCAACTATTATTCTTCTAGAAAATGATTCTTTGGCCTTTTATGCAGCTGGTTTTAACAAATGACGAGTCGTTCCGAACGTAAAACTCTACGATATAGCGCACCTTTAATGCATTAATGTAGTTCTAACCACTAAAAGCGAAAGTTTTTTCTGTTGCAGATATTCACAAAATGGTGATTTTTGATTAGGTTTTGCGTTGTGGAAAATGATTTAATGTCTTACTCTGCTCTATTATTTTTATTTATCATAGGAAATGTTAATGTTATTTGCAATTTGAAAACAAACATAAATTTATCAATATAATCCTGAAGACATTCATCGAATAAGAATAGTTCGCTAAAACGTTATTGTTGGAGTTGTATTCGACGAATCAACTATTTTTAAGGTATTTGGCGGAACAATGGAAATAAATCGAGAAAAAGCCACCTACGAACATGTTTTCGTCGTGAGTCATGATGGAACAATTCAGTAGGTATTTGCCGGTGAAGATATCAACAGAAGTTAATAGAAAAGAAGCACAAGTGGCACATTGACAAGGACGAAGACAGTATAACCTGTTTGAAGGTAATTACAACAAATCATTTTTTGTAGGTCGAAGTTTGAAAACTAATTATATCGACAGCAGTTACAAATTAATGAAATTAACAAGACTAATTAACCAAATCTAAACTAGATCAATCAATATCTAATGCAATCTTATCGTTTTAGTCAAATATTAAACAAGTAGTTTGTTTAATCAATTCTTTATTTTAATTTAGTTACGTTATTTTATTTTTGTCACAACGTTTTTTTTCTCATGCACAACAAAGCAAATACATTTCAAACAGTACATTCAACCTTCAGAGGCCATGGCTTTTCAAAATTATCTATATTTCCCGATTAAATTCTTTCTTAATAGCGATTTTAGCATCGAAACCGTTCAGTCTCCATCAACATTCCTCTTAACGCATACAGGGTACGTATATAAGCACGCTGGAGATGAAACATATGCACAGGATACTTGTGAAGTGTACTGAACCAGTAAAAACTTAGACGCGACTCAAGAACGGAGGATTTCTACACCGAACATAGCACAACAGCACACTAAGTGAACCTAATACACATAGGCTGTATTTCTCCTGTTGTGCAAACGGAATGCAGGCGCCGGCCAATCGGGGTCATTGCTTTGCGGTTCTCTTATATCTTTTACGGGTTTTAACAGAATGAACTTTTCTTATGCAGACAATAACGGACGCAAAACACAAAGACATTGTTTCACGAACATTATTCACGGAACATGACTTACAAGCTATTGATATTTACCTGCATCAATTAAAAAAAAAAAGAAGTAGTGTTGAATGAGTACACATGAAAGTATTTGAGCTTGAGAAACGTGTACTATACAGGTGTTTGCCAAATAGAAAACGATGTAATTGTTACATGAATAGTATGACATAATGAAGAGCAAAATTAAATAACCATAAAATATTTTCGTACGTAAATGCACTAGTATTGATTTTCTTTTTAATGAATTTTTGAATGAAAATGAATAATGTAGTGTAGATAATGCAATGTTGAAAAACCAAAAGTTATCGTTTGAAACTAATTTAGAAGAAACCAGGGAGAGTGTTTATCATATTTAAATCAGCAATTTAACATAAACAGCATGGGGTTTAATTAATACTATATTTCCTATTTTTTGTGTATAATCACGTGCAGAAAACCATATATATCACATTTTAAAAGCTTGTGAGAATTTAAACAACTTTACAGACAATAACAAATGAAAAAATTTTGGACATACTTTGTTTTTGCACAGAAATGTTACTGGTAGGAAAAGAAATTAAAAACAACGTACATGAAATCACAAAAATTCAAAACCTTTATTAAATTAAATAATAAACAGGGCACACGTGCGTACATAATGTTTATTAATATGAATAAAACTGTTCTTTGAAACGAAAGCTTCCTTATCAGTTCTCATAAATTCAAAGTTAATCTAGCAGAGATAAATGATTCCTGTACTGAAAAATAGAAAATCGCATATTCTTAATAATAAAATACAAGGAGATATCTCTTTTTACCACTAGGTCTTCAATTTCGCTCTTTATTTATGCATTTGAAATAGCTAGTCGATATATTATTTATCGAGATTACTCATGTGTTGGTATTTTTATATGTAACAAATATAAGAATTTCTCAAAATAAAAGTGAATCTTATAATAACACACTGCCTAAAAATAATTTGCATCTAACGCATAAAAAATCTGAACACGCAACTGTAGCACTTTTAGCAAAATATTACTCAGCGCAAGCATCATTTTAAAGCTGGAAGGATGCCAAAAATACGTGTACAGTTATCGTTTTCGCTGAGCAAATTCAGAACGTTCTCACACTTTCATTTTCAAAACAAAGTGGATATTGCCCTTTTTGATAGAAACATATATACATATATACCACAACAGTGAAATGGTTAATACAATTTTGTGATCATTAAATATTTTAAAAGTGGCAAACATTTAATTCGTTGGAAAATTTTCTAAAGGCCCCACTAAGTTTAATATATATAATCTTAGTTATATGCACATTTCAATGTGTACTAAATACATAATATAAATACTAATGATACACATTTAACTTGTATGTACACTGTTAGTTTATTTTATAACTCTATTAAGAAAATAATGAAAAAAACTATTGCATACAGACAATTGTACCAAATTTAAAATCTAACTACCTACACCAACAAAATCTACGCCCACTTTTAAGAAAACACAGGCAGAAAGAAACGAGAAACATCCACACACATCTTTCAATGCACTTACCAAGATTCAAAGCAAAAGATCTAAGTGAAACAGGAAGATATTACGCAAACACAAAAATCGTTAACACATTTCACTGCGAAAACAATTCGGAACATCATTCATGATGTACCAAAGAAATTTGATAGGAACGATGCGTATAGAATGAATAATCATTAAGCTTTACGAAAATACAAATATGCAGGTGTTCTCCGTGTGTATCTGCAACAGCTATTACTGCGTGATGATATGCAGATCGGGTACTGCGACCCGTGCCTCCAGTTTCCATGGACTCCGTCATGTATTATTTTAAACTCGGCCCTCCCACGGTCCGTCCCTTGTCTCTAGAATACGACACGTTCTTACATACGTACTCCACACGTATATGTATATGAATGTTAGCCCAGTTAAATAGAATTATTTTGTTTTGTCAGATGTGTCTGAACTTTAAAGAAATTGAACCGTATCTCTTCAATTAAGCAAGTTATTAACAATAACGTTTATTAACGAGCAATTATACAAATTATGTAGCAATCTGAATGAACTAAAAATATAAATATCTGTATATCATTAGTATGTGTGTACAAATGTGAATTAATAATTATTATGCTCTATTTATGTCAATATGTAAGCAATGTTTCTTCGCTGCGATACTTAATACACCAATTATATATCTGAATATATTACTTATGTTTCTATATATATTTCAAATTACAATAACATTTTATAGCTTATAAAACTAGATTAATCCCTATATTTTTGATAAGTTATCTCCTTGATATCCAAAAAAAATTTTACACATCGATTTTCCTACTACATTTTCAGAAAATATCAACCAAGATATATGTCACAGGTATCGCAGCAAACTCTACCCCACACAAATTAATTATTTATTTCGAACGCAACATTTCAAGAACACGTAAACTTGCATTGTCAATCGTGTTACTGACAGGTAGAAGGCACGGCGATGGGCAATCCATTATCTCCTTCCATTGCGTACATTTTCATGACTAAATTTGAAACCGACTTAAAAAAGAAATCAAATATTTCCCGGGAATTTGTTTGAGGTACGTAGATGACGTTTTAGCGGTGTTTGATACCAAAACAGGGAACACAAGTTTTCCTAGCGGAACTAAATTCAAAAATTTTCTACGACAAAGTTTACAATAAAAGAAGAAGTGAACTTGGTGGCTTGCTTTTCTAAATATCTTGTGGGATGGAGTTTGCTGCGATACCTGCGGATTATACAACCCCATAGTCCTTGCAATCGTTGCAATACATACGCAATACATTTGCCAATAGGTTTTCTTTTTAAGAATTTAATACAAAACACTATTAAATGTACACACTTGAACTGAGATGAACGGAGTTTGTGAAGGATGTTTTGAGTTCATCTCCGATTGCTAGTCGAACGAGAGGATCCAAAAGAAGATGAGTAAGGTCTCATCAAAACGTCGACCCAGTCGAAACTGCTTTTTTTCGGAACCAACAGCATACGCGGTCATAAACCCGAGAGAGAAATATTATTTCATATACGTGTATCGCATGCAGATCCATACTTTAAAGAACTATTTGATAAATTTTTGGACGGTGACAGGATGTCTTAACATTATCAAATTAATTTTGTATATGTATTTAGTACTTTTTCTGGCTAGAGTTTATTTATAAATTAGTGGTGAAATACAACAGTACATGTTCGTGGATGCCATTCTTACCTGGTTTAATTTCTTGCGAACTTTCGTTGTGAAGGTCATACAAAACAATTAATTTATTCATACGAGACCAGCAAACAATCGCTGTCAAAGGTGCCGCTAGAACAATAGCCAACAATACTCGTACTTCCAATCAAATACAAGAATTTGTAGTGCCTTGAGAATGAAACTTAATCATTAAAAACATTTAATAAGTAAACACATAAAAAATGTACTCATAAAAATAAATAAAAGATCTACCTAAAATGTACATCATTAATTGTCCTTTATCTATTAAAAAAGCTAAAGATAGTGTGACAACAGTTACGATTACGATATACAGAAATACGTATTCCTGGAGTTAAGAGCTTCCATACTTGCAGTCTAGATCTTAATATTCCTGGCGCATTTTTCGATAAATTAGGTCTCGGATTGGGTTATTTAATTTTAATTGATTTATTAGGTGCAGTCCATGTTGTTCATATGGCAAATATTCCTACTCGCTGTTGGACAATTTTAAATATTTTCATCGTGTTTCTATAACAGTATGTTCTTCGTTTGAATCTATAGATCTTGCCACGGGTAATGTTTACTGTTTTTACTGAAAAACTGGAAGATTTTCGTGCAACGAAAATAAAAACTTTTATATACGCCAAATCATAGAACGTGCCACTTTAAATCAAGTACTGTCAGCGAAGTTTCTGATTTAGCACTCTGGTGACGAGCAGAAATCCAGTACATTAGTACATGCCTCTAACAAAGCTCAAGCGGAAGCATATAAGAGTTTAATATTTTAAACAAAATTAAGGCATAGCTTTGCAACGTACATGCTGAGGCAGTACTTTATATTGCTACCAATGAAAACATACATATACACATGCTAATGTACATTACATGTATAAGAGAGCTCGAATAACTGCAAATATATATATCTTACGTACATCGTAACTGTACATAGGAAAGAGTGGAAACCGTGTACACATTTTATTTTTTAAATATATATTTTTTTGCGCATGCGCATTGAGTTTCACTGTACAACCTTTCATCTAGTAAATAAGCGAACATACTCTACAAGTAAGTATTGGTCAAGTAATTCAGGAATTTACGAGCAGGCTACAGCGGCGCTGTTCTTCAAACCAGGAGAACGTAACACCAGTCCTACTTGTATTCGGCATGGAAATCGCCTACTATTGTAAACACTAACTCAAATGTCTTTGGTCCATATTTTTTGGAGCACTTCTACTAGTTGCTGCTTTGTTGTTCGATTATTTCTGGCAACTGCTTCGAATCAATATTCCAGCAGTTCTTGATGGGGGACTATTTCCATACCAGGAAAAGGATGTAATGCTCTTTCTTCTAAATAATATTTTACAGTGATAAATTGAGTTCTAGTGACATAAAATATTTTATAATTGGGTGGATATCAATCAATTATAGAATAAAAGTATAATTTTGACTCGGTAACATAGTGCAGAATCATCATGGAAGATGCAATTGTCCGGAATTCAAATCTGATTTTCTGTAATTTAAACACTACTGAGCTTACACAGGTTTGTCCAGAATGGCAAAATTACTCAGTCCTTTGCTGGAAAAGCACCTTCAAAGCATTATGGTTAGCGAAAACGTTACTGATTTTTATGACAATTATCTAAAGGTTCCTCTCCTCTATTACGACGCACAAGCTGGATATCGTCTCACTCGTACAAATTAAATTTTGATTCGTCAGAGAAAATGTTGATGGAGCAATTGAAGATAGGCTCGTCTCTTTTTGTTTGGTCAGCATGGAATGTTCCGTGGTCATTGTGCGTATCATTTTAATGATTTTAAACAACTGGTTACAGCGGAAGCGCCTACAGTTAGCTCTGTTGTTTCTCTTAGGTATTTGGCTAATTCTGTCTGAATTGAAGCACGATCTTTCAAACACAGCCGTCACGTTCTGTTGTTTGCTTTCTTGGATTGCGCTTTTTTGTTTGTCACATTGCCAGTTTCACTAAATTCTTTTAGGAACCGACTAATTGTAGAAACACTACATTTAATACTTTTATTTACAACCCCCAATAGAGAAATTCTTTTAATAAATTGTAGTCCGCTATATTTGGCACAATGTGCATATAATCGCTAGTACCTATGCCGCTTACTCTATTAATACTGTATATATATCATCCTCAGTACTTTTTGTATGAGAATAAATTCATTTTGTTTGCAACGTACATTAATCGCCAAGTACAAAAGCACACTAAGTTTGTGCTTATTTCTAGAAATTCTTCTTTTAGGACAGCCAGCCTATACAAACGAATTAATTCGTTTTGCTCTGATATACTTGCATTAAAATACGACGATCTATTTAGGAGTATCTAAACGTTCAGATTTCGCATCAACTTCTACTGTGAAAGCCTCGACAAACGTGACGACATTTAGATGTACGAATGCGTGATTTTCATTCTTAGTTGATCTAGAGACAATGCATACATACAAATGGAGTAGAGTTTAAAATCATCTTAATCGCTGAACGAGGTTGCGAAGTTCTTCGCGCGATTAAAGCATATTAACATGGGCGAGACTAACGATCCGTTATATGTTAACATTAAATTTGCAAGTAGCTCTAAAGTATAGCTATCACAGCAAACAACAGTTTTAAGCAGAATGTATGCCAATGTATGGAAGTCGATATTTTAATTTATATATATATATATATATATATATATACCTTTTAAAGTTATTTAACATCTATACTTAATCTTTAAATTAGTTCTAAATATTGCACGTTTATAGATAACTCGACATTTATTCTTTGTACTGATAAGCAAGACATTTTATTAGAACAAATAACTTAGGAAACTTTCTGTTTTTGAAATCATGAAAATAATCCATCGAATTTTTAAATCTGACATTTTTCATCTTTTAGGCGACTCTTAGTTTTATCGGCAGTTTAATTCCATTTTCGCTATCACCGGAAGTACACTGAAAAAATTACTGCAAATTTATATACACATGTATGTAATATATTATATTCGATGTATATGAGCAATACTGCCATATTAAATGATTGGTCATGTAATGGAAGAAATACATGTTCGCGAATGCGGAAACTTTTCATTTACATTTTAGTGCACACTAAAAACATATACAATAGCACTTTTCATTTCAGCTAAGTTACAGTACGCATTAGGTAAGTTATACAAAATACACCAACATTTCACAATACGCGTTGTAAAAATAAAGGCAGCAGGTAAAATTTACATGGAACGTAGTTTTCTAAATAATATTTATAATTTTTCGACTGAAAATTTTAACACTTCAATAATACGTTCAACTAGTATTTGTTTCACATTTGGACAGCATTCTTATTGTATGATTTTTAAAATTTAAGCGTACGTTTGACACTATAGAGATACTAAAGAAATCGTATAACATTGGAATTAGAAAAAAAATTCAAGAGTGGTTCAGCCCATATTTAAGGGATGTACTACAAAAAGTAAAATTTAATAATATTTCCAATAGCGAATAGATTAATTATGGTGTGGTGGTACCACAGGATATAGTCTTGGGGCCAATTTTATCTATATTGTATATCAACGATACTGTAACCTTTGTAAAATATTGTAATATAAAATGTTTGCAGAGAATACTATGCTATAAATTTAGGGCAAACATTCAATGACATGGTGGATAAAATAAAGATGTAGTTGCAATTTACGTTTGGTTGTGTAACAACAGTATAGCGGTGAATATTAATAAGGGTAAATATATCATTCTTGGCACTGGTGGCACAATTTGTAAGCCACAAGCTGAAAATATAAATGTAATTTTAAATAAGCAAAAACATTCAAAGCGTTAGAGTTGTAAAATACCTTGGTGTAATGATAGATGGAATTATTCTTGTTAGTTGTTGCTTTTGTATAGTTTTGTTTTCGTTTTTGTTCTATTAGTTGATCCTACTTTATTGGTTATTATTTGTTTATTTTATCGGGCTCAACCTTATATGGACGACATTGTTTCTTTTTTTAATTGTTGCGACGCTTTAAGCTGTTAGCAACATGACACATCGTTTATCGCGGTTCCACAATACAAATTCTTCATTAATTTAAATTATGCTGTTTTGTGAAAATTGTTCACTCTGTAGACTTTATCTTATCTATACCGCCATAGCATTTGCCATAAATTTAGTGCAAAGGTCAATTAAATAAATGAAATATTCCGGGGTTTCTATACAAAATTTGTTCAGAAAATAACCGTTTGCTTTTTAACTTTTACATTAATCTTACAGATTAGCATTCTTATAGTCTTCAAAATACTCGTCTTTCATATTCACGCACTTTTCTCAGAGGGGTTTGCACTTCGTAAAGTAATTTTGAAAAATTCCTTTTGAGGTGTTTTTCAATGTCTGTGACGAATTACTTTTAATTTAATCATTGGTCTGAAATCGGCGTCTTTTCACTAAATCTTTATACTGGTTTCAATTTCAGGAGTAAGAAAAAATCGCAGACGTGACTGTCTGCGAGTAGGGAAATTGAGGGAGAACGGCTATGTGATTTTTTACACAAAATTCATGAATTGGCAAAGCAGAGGAGTGGATGTATTGTCATTTTGAAGGAACTATGAATTCTTTCGTCACAACTCTGATTTCTTTTTACATCTCTTTTCATGGCTGACTAATGATATACACAATTTCATTAAAATCGAAAACACAGTGAACATCACTTTGATACGGGATCGAGACTGACGTGCTTTTTTGAGTATGGAAAACCTTTGCCATTTGACTGTGATAACTGAATTTTTGTCTCAATGTCGTGCCCATAAGCCAGCTTTCGTCACCCGTTATGATCTATTATATGAATAATTTGTCGTCATTGGCTTGCATAACAACTGCCAGTAAATGTCCACCCAATTTTCTTTCTATTGTCTGGTCATCAAACTGGGAGCAAACTTTGCCGCAACTGTGAAACTTTCGGTCAAAATTTCATGGTACAAACCCATTGAGATGCTAACCCCTTCTACAAATTCTTTAGACAGTCAAACGACGGTTTGAACGTACTACATCCTTGATTTTCTGAACGTCCTCGATTGAAGTCAAGGATTTTCCTGTTTAACAGGCATGTTACGTTTTCCTATTTTGAAGTACACTGCCCATGTGTACAGCTTGTAGGGCTATGTATGTTCCTTCTAGTTTGAAGGAATCTTGAAATATGAACCGTTTTTTTGAATTCACGAAATTAAAACAAGATACTGGGTGCACTATTCTTTTTTGTGCTTTACTGATTATACACGTATGCTCTTGTGGCTTGTATTGAATTGGTTATCTTAAAATTATGGAGATACATCATGTACTGAATTGTTGAGTTGGTTATTTTATAGTAACTTTAGTCTGGCATTTGTGTGCAACACTAAACTACCTAATTGTTCCTGTAAATTGGAAGTTATAGATATCTAGTGATATCATAGTAGTCCTTAAAAAGCGCAGCGATATTACCCAAAATATTAGATAGAGAGAATAATTAACATAATGATTGGGTAAGAACCCTAATTTAGCATATTAGGGTAATTGCCGAGACTTCCATTGTGTCAACTCTTTCTACGTGAACTAAAGCAATACTAATTACATAGATATTGTGTAGAGATTTGGTTACAATGACATATTAAAATTTATCTGTGCAACGAAATGCAAAGTAAAATTCAGTGATTTCAACATTGTAAATGCGATTTGGAAATAGAAATTTGTTCGGTTGTAGCGAACAAGTCATCTTAGTCAATTTATTAATAATCACTGTTGACTCTTGTAAACCATTCGTAACACTGCGCACGACTCAGAGCATCATCTCCATAAAAGTTCAAACGATTCCATGCAACTTTTCTCAGTTTGACACAATTTGACGTTGTATCGTTGACTTCGAAATTTGCATATTGCAATAACCACCGCGGAACACCTTGCACTCAAATAACAATAATATGAGAACCAAACGAGATATTAACAATCCGAAAACGTATTGCAATGTAGGAAGTTATGAAAAATGTTCCATTATTACGTGAACAAACGTCGTATATATCTCTGTTAGGAGAGAACCTTGACTATTTCGCTCTGTTTTTGTTGAAAGTTACCGTACGATCGTTCAATTTTTGCTATAGTTTTTAGTAGACAATATGTTTCTCGATAAATTTCTTTGATTTCCAACGTTTAAATGAATTAATCCGTGGAATTTGAAAATTTCACGGCATACGCTAGGTCTCGAACCCGCAGTTTCTGCTCGCTAAACAGGCGCGTTAATCAATTACGCCAAGAAAACCACCGTAGAAGCGAATGACTTTTCATACCTTGATCTAACAATGTCCGCATGTGTATCGTAATATTTGGACAAGCACAATATAAATTTAATACCAAGTTCATCCATTATAAAATTAAGTTCGATAAAATAAACAAAACAGAAGGAAACAAGGAAACGAAAACGAAAAATAAAAATATTACATTTTGACAGAAGATTTCTAAAATTTGTACCGCCTCCGAAAGAAGCGTAGGTGCTACCGATCATTCTAATTACGCACGCTTTTGCCAAAATAGTCATGTGTATTCGTCAACTCTTCCATTGCATATGGTAACATTACGCCTTTCAATAAGCATGGCGTTAATTATACACATGCAATTTAGATGAAAATAAAAGTAATATATATGTTAATACACACAAAGGAATGCATTTGCGTATATGGTTTACTCTGATCAATTACTGCTAAATATACGTACACAAATAGCATTTGGGAAATTATTAATTCTACTAACATCTATTCAAAAGCTTCTGGCTTATGTCATAAATCTTTAGCAACATGATGTGACTCGAAGGAAACGATTGCACTTCAGTGGTTATACTACACTGTTCTAGCATAGTAATATACGTAATAAGTAGTATGCGTAACGTTTTTAAAATCACTTTATTAAAAAGATTTATGTTGCTTGGTTGCCTCTTTCATTCAGTAGAGTTGATTCAGAGCAATAGCATTTTAATTATAGCGTTTTACATACATTTACCACCAACGATTGTTACTGATTCTCCAATATATCTCGAAGTATACATATATGTATAAGCGTGGTTAAACGAATACGAGACAAGAAATGTTTATATGCACTTGAGATTACGTTCGAACCTAATCACAATCACCAACTTAGAATATGTTTCGTAACAAATAATAAATTCTAAATGGTCCATGTAATACGTTTATTTATATACGTATGAATATACGCAATGCGTAATGGTAGACACGAACGAGTGAATACGAAGAAATAAGACTCTGTTAGGCTTTAGCGTGGAATGTTTTCAAATTTTTAAAAACAAAATGATAAATCTGTATACGTCAAAATGTGTAGTAATAGGAACTGCGTTAGCAACGAAAGTGGTCTATTAGGTGAACATGCATTTGCAACGATTTCTCAATCGTACTTCGAAATATAAATTCATTTAAAATGATAATAAATTTATTACATTGTTATATAGATGCTTAAAAAACAAGTTGTTTATATTCATATATCAAATAATACGCGTGAACATTCACTGGCGCTAATTCAAGAAATGTGCAAGTTCACCTGACAATGCTCTACTTTTTTGTCCTAGTAAAGAGTGGGGACCAAAAGTAACTTGAGCGCAGCAGGTGTAATCATGCAGTAGCACGCTTCTTAGGAATGATGGGCCACAGTCTTTCAATTCCTATTCATTACCATACCTCATACAAAGTATTTAGTAGGTTCTTGATACGATCATCTGTAACTTTTAATCATCTTTCGAGATCAAAATTGTAATCAAATGATAATCGCATGTAACAACATGAAATGTGCTAAGAAATACGCGCGTAATTAATTTGGTCCAGTTGGGTAGCATAAGTCAGCTTTTACATCAGCATGATTTAATACAGAAGTGCAGAACCTACATTAGGATGCCTCTGATTCTTTGAATTTCAAATTTTGAGATGCACATTTGTTATGTCTAGATTAAAATACTTTTAACTAAAATTTCATGAAAATTTAAGACTGTTAACCTGTACCGATTTCAATAAGAAGTTATGTATGCTAACACATAGTAGGTCCGCCTCTTTTGATATAATGCGATTGTCTTACGCCTTTATTAAAATTAAATATGCAAGCATGGAGATTAATTCAGTCTATCTTTTGCATTTGTTCTGCAAACATGTAAGAATATGTTATTGACATTGGAAAGTGATGATACCAAAAACTTTTAGTGTATTAATCATCAAATAACATGTACAAAATTTCTATCCTATCGGCAATCTTTTCAGTTTTTTTTTTTAAATTTCAGAAACGTGAAATTAAATATTAGTCAAAGTGCAAATTTAGTCATCCGAGAGTGGTTAATATTTTGTAAGAAAGCACGAATTTCTACAAGGGCTCTACCGCATTGCACGAAAAACTTAACGCTTAACAGTCCCCGAATACTCTGCTTCTGGTTATAGAGTATGCTAAAAGAGCGCGTCTATAGCAGGAAAGTTCATGACATCAATGAGGGGAAGAACCAAATAGAAAAAGCGGTATCATCCATTTCTTGCGAAATGTGTGAACAAGCTCTAAATGCTAGTGTTAATCACTGTTTTTTATATGTTGAACAGACCGGCGGACAGGTTAAGATCATCATGTAAATCGTTGAAAATTAATAAATCGTTTTTGTAATTTGAGTGATATAATTTTAGCTCACTCCGTATATTACGCAAGACACATTATATGCGACAAATCACGAACTGGAATGTCACTGGAACACTGAAATACTTCACTATTACCCTTACCACAACACCACTACTGAAGGTGATACCTTAGCTATCGGAACTTAAGTCCATTAATACTCAAGTGGTAAGGGTAAAAGTGAAGTGTTACATTATACAATACTACTGGAAACTAAAATAGCATATGTACACAAATTTTGACATGAAGAAAATATTTCTCCACATTCATAACACTTCAGCCGCGCTAGCGAAAGCAAAAAAGTTAAACAAGAATTTTACTCCCAGTTGATAGTATTTTACTCAATCACTATTAAGTATTTGCTAATCATACAGTGTGAAAAAAAATTAGAGGATGTAAGTTGTACCTCACTATTTTAATTAATGTTTTAATAATGTTCTCATTTTGAGCATGGGTACTCTAGAGTTTCGAATTCATTGTCAGTCAGGTGTTGAGGGAAGTGTATATATGTCTAAAAGATATCGGTTATATTTAAATTACAATATAAAAATAAAAGTACGCTTTCTATAATAATAGGTGACAGTACTACTTTTTCTGGTTGTCATAACAAGTAAGTTCTTCTTTGTTTTTTGTATGCGTTGACTACTAATAATATTTATTCTTCGTAAGACAACTGATGCCTATTAATATCGATCAATAAATAGATTTATATATTTTCATTTTCGTTTTCTGAGAGATTTCTTTTTTGTTTATAAATTTAATGCGAAGTATAATTTTCTCGTTTTCTAAATTCTTTTATTGATAAGTGTAGGCTTTCACGACCGTCGTCTATAGTAGAAATGTTTTTCGGGTTTTGTCGTGTATTTACAGTTTCAGTTGACGTTTCGCTGATCATGCTGTCAGCTTCTTCAGAAGGTTTCTAAAGACTGGTGTTGTCTCTTGCTTCTCGTTATATATCCCATTTCGGTTCCACTTTGCTGATCCGTAACAGTTCCGTTCCGTTGAATCGCGTCGCCCGCTGCACGATGATTTCGCAGTGCTAACTTCCACGTGTTGCTCATCTTGTATCCCTCTTCGCGATTGAAGTTGTTGGTGTTCTTCATTATTTCTATTGATTCGCGTATTATCCTCGGGTAGTAGTGGTTGGTCCTAGCTAATACCTTAATGTCGCTGTAGGTTATCCGGTGGTGTCCTTGTTGGTGCAGGTGTTCTGCTACTGTCGATTTCTGTCTCTTCGACTTGAATTATCATTCGTGCTGGTTCTTCTCCTATTGCCATTACTATACTTCTTGTTAATTTTCATTTCGCTCTCTATTAATGCTGAGTTCAAGTACAAAACAAAAGTAAATTTGTCTATACATTTTTTTCAGTTTTTGCCACAACCACTACATCGGCTGCAAATACACCTTTAGATGCTTCGACTGATTCTAAATTAATGTGTCCTACTAATATTTTACTTTTCTTTGGACATTTTTCGATTACTTCGTCCAAATAGGTAATGAACAACACTGGGCTTAGGCTTCCTCCCTGCTTCAGTCCTTCTGTTTCTAATGTTTCTGATTCCGTGTTACTTGCGATGACAGCGTTTATATTATTTTATATAATATTTGTATTAGCCTTATTACTTTATTACTCACTCCTCTTATCTTCAGAATATTTCATGACTTTCTTTGAAACTTTATCGAAAGCTTTCTCTAAGTCTATAAATCTCAACAATATTTTCTTCTTTTCTTGTGAAGCTTTTTGTATGATTTGCTTTATGGGGAAAACGCGGTCTTGTGTGTTTTTACCCTTTATGAATTCTCTCTGAGTTTCGTCGTATGTATCTTCTAATAATAATAAAAATCTTATTCTTTTGTCTATTATCTGTTCTAGTATTTTCATGGTTGAAATTAATAGGAATGTACCTATATAATTATTGTAATTTTTTTTATTTCGTTTGTTTTTATATATTGGCACAATTAGAGTCTTTGTAGTCGTCTGGTACTTCCTCTTCCTTCCATATATTTTTAAATATTTCAAGCATCATTTCTCATCGACATCTACCCACATTTTTGATTCGCTAGTGCAATCCCAGATTATGTATTCCTTCTCCTAACTCTCATTTGCTTCTTGCTGTTCGTTCCTATTTTCTTCTTATATTTCCTCATTTAACAATTCTTGAAAGTGTTGCTTTCACCTGTCCATCATTGCCCTACTCTCCGTTAAGGTATCCCCGTCTCAGTTCTGGATATACTTCTACGTATGTTGTAATTTTTGCTGTGGTACTGATTTCAGGATAGTACCTATATTCAAAAGAAACGAACTATGTTGGAAGTATACTTCTTAAACTCTCATATAGTCCATGTATACCCATTTATAATTTAATTCCGTATGTTCTAATAGATCGGCTATAGTTGGCTAATCTCTATTTATAATATGAAATTGTCATTATCACAAAATCAAAAATCTGGCATTTAAAGCAACAAAAACAACAGGTCATTAATAAAAATGTTTGAAAGAACTCAACACCAGTTTTCTTCTCAATTTTTCGAGAGAGATTTCTCAGCATACTTTTGTCTGTTGGAGATTTCTTTTATTTACACGTCAAACGAAAACAATTGCACGTATACCAAGTAATTAGAATTATTCCGAAAAAAATAATTTAGTATTATTAAGGTAGAGTTAAATCAATGTACGACAAAATATCTTAGAAATATAAAATATTGTGATAAATGACACATGAAAGCAGAAGTAAATAATGTCAACCTGTGTATTGATCGTATTCCAGTGCATAGCGTTGTTTACTCAATGGTTTGGCAAGCGGTTTGTGTAACTTCGTATATACATACATATATAATATAACAAAATGTAAAACATTAACAATTTGTGATGATCAAATGAAAAGCAAATTATATTAACAATAATTAAACATATACAAACTGAGGTTCGATAATTGTTTGTCGCCAATATGAGATAATAGAATGACAGAAAGGAACGGAAGAAGCAATTATGTTAATAAAAATAATAACATAATTTGCAGAGATAAAGAACATAAGTGAAATGTTGCGTGTGATGCATTAATACTGAACATATGATTTGCAATTTAACAAAGGAAATATTTAAAAATCACAAACAAATTGAATTATCCCTTTAGAACATTAACATTTTGTAAATATGCCTGTTACTGTTTCAAATAATATGGCCTATTAAATTAAAATTATTAAATTATCCAATTTAATTAATTATGGTAAAATGGATATATAATTATAATTCGTAATACCAATAATGATATTAGTAACGAATAAATACACATTAATAACTGACCAAAATAGTATGATGCTATTAATTTTCAAAAAGAAGTATTTATTCCATTACCCTCTTTCTTTTCACTATTTTGGCCAGCGCGGATCGACTAATAATTTAAAAATTTGTTAATTAAATTGTTAGCTGACGATGTGTAGGTAAATCCGCTGTCTTGCATTAAAATCTGGTTTGCACAATTGATGAGTGAATTTAGGAAAAACGTGTTTATACACTAACACTGTTTTTCCAATTACCTGAAAATCAGTTGTGATCAACATGCCAAAATCACATTATCTCTGCGCTAGCAGTTCTCATATTGTAAGTAATTCATATTGATGTTTAAATACCATCATAACCATATTTCGCTGTAAATTGTAACACAAGATTTTCTTTTCATTTTTTGTGTGCGTTTAAATCAATACAAAAATATATGATAATTTTCTCTTTTACAAAAGTAGTAACAATATAGTAAGAATGTGTTTTCCATAATAACGTCGCTGCAATCATGGAAAATCTTTATCAAATATTACTATTGCGCGATAATGGCATTAGCTTAAGTATTGCTACATATGCAAGGGTTGACAAAATAAAACTTCGTAACATGTTGCGATAAAATTGTCGCAATTTATAACATTGTTTTCCCAGTATTATTTATCATATTTTGTAAAAACATGTGAATGCCATATATAAGCAAATATTTATATTTAGCTTTATCTTATAAATAAAAGTCACTGTAACTACAGGCGCTATTTAAAAAGGTTTAATTAGACATTAAATGAAAAGAAATATCGACTTACAAACTCAAAGCCACGCACTACCACTAGACAGAGGTCTCCACACATGCACAAGCCACCTACAAGTGCCAATCCCGCACATCCGTCAGTAAAGGGTACACTGACTCTTACAGTAACTAGATTGGAGTGTTAAACTCCATGCTTGGGGGTTATTTATCTGCTTAATTGAATTAATTACCAACTGTTTGAATAATGTACGAATTTAAACAAGGCCATTACGTTAATGAATTTGCTATACCTCAACCCTTTATTGTTTTCACAAAGAAAGTGGTTTATCATCCATCCCTTTAACATCCCAGTATGCATTACACACACACATTATAGTTAATGAAATAAAAGCTCTTCCTGTAACTTAATTCCTAATTATAGTATCGTAGTTGAATTGATATCCACTGAATATTGTAATATATACATTCATACATATGTACCTCATACTACTTTCCCTGGGATGCCGCAGATAGTTCGGGTTCTATTGGCTACTACAGGTATAAATCTTATTTAACAACCATACATAAAAGCTTATTATCGTTTACGTACACTACCGATCAGAGTTATCTGCCCACCCTAAGAAATAGTCCATAAATAAAGGAAGTGATATTTGAAAAAGAAACTGCAGTGTTGTAGTTTATAAAATAAACAATGAAATTGATAATATTTATTCAATAATATAGTTTATTTGAAACAAAAACATTAAATCTTTGTTTTGCAGACCTCAACCCCCCTTCGTTCCACTTTAGGTCAGGATTCTCATCTATTCTGTCACTCGTCATAATTTTTCAATATTCTTCTGCTGGTGTCGTTACTTTCTGTCATCCTGCTCCTTTGCTATTTAATAATGAGTCAGCACCTTGGAATTTCTTAACGTTATAGTCAACAGTTCAGCGACTTAATTTCAATTGTCTTCCAATATCTCTGTTACTTCGGCCAAGATTATGTGAAGCAACTGTCACTGTGCAGATTTCAAATGTTAGAAATGTTATTAACGATATTCAACTGTTTAGAAGACCAATGACTAGTAAATCTAAACTCTATAATCTTTACTTGCACTACATTATTCATTTAATTTTAGGATAATTGTATTGCACTTGTGGTCTCTTAATCTGCAATAACCGATAGATGTCGAACTGCTTGCAGCATCACAGGGAAAGTAATATTCAAACAAACAATATTTAAGAAATGTATAGATTCTAAGATAAGTGGCAGAATAAACTAATTTACTAATACAGTTACTTTGTTATATGTGTTTTTAGATACTTAATTTAAATATCTATTTGTATTACTCGCCAGTATATTCAACACCGTTGTAAGCTATTCGTAGAAGTAACGATCGCTTAGGTTACATTATTCATTTTTACTTAATAATATACGTGCGTACAACATACTTAGCTCTTCGGCGAAACTTGCTTTGACAATATCTTGATGATGAACTTCGATACTAGCCTCTTTTCTATTGATCCATTTAGTTTGCCCACTGATAAAATAAATTGTTCCATATTCAACTATTCACAAGATATACTAATAAAATAATTGTTTGTTCCATCAAAACAATGCATAAAATGATAACTGTGCTCTGTGTTTTGCCTATTAACATATGTACAGCGCATCAAAAATAGTGTAAGCAACTACATATTCGTGCTAACTGTAGTAAAATAAAGTTTATTGTACCATGAACATAACGCATATGTACACTTGAATTATTTAGCTATAAAACACAGTATCGCAGCAATCCATCCTGCAAATATGCAGAGTGGATTGCTTAAATGATGTATTTTGCCAAAATCTAATTACTGAAGGGGAAATAGAAACCTTATTCGCCAAGTTTCTAGAAGAAATAGACGAAGGCATAACAGATTATCCAGGATATGGAACGAGATAGTATAATCGAAGCATGAAAGGTCCATGTTCAATCGTACTTACGGAGAAAAGGAAATTTTGTGTAGGCTATCGCTTACTCAATAATGCAACGAAGAAAGGCAGTTACCCCTACTAGCAATTGATGACACGTTAGACACTTTGAGTAGATGTAAAATGTTTCCAACCTTTTGTGTTTAAAACGGTTATTAGCAAGTGGATTTGGAAGTCAAGGGCAAAAAAAATACATAATTGGAACAAGGCTGAGGGAATTTACTGTGATGTAGTTTGGCCTAGGCAATGTTTCAGCGACATTTGGGCAATTAGTGCCGTGCGTACTAAAAGAACTATCCTGGGAAGCTCGTGTAAGAATATTTGCGAATAACAAATATTTACAAATGTGTAAAGTAAAATACATGCTAAGAAGCGATTCAAAATAGATCGACAGCATGTAACTTTGTCATTACAGGGTTGCGTTCGAAAATAAAGGACGTGGTGTGCGCACCACTTGACTATTCACTATAATTTTCGAACACTCTTGGGGCAATACGCATGAAAACAGTGAAGGAGGGAGGAAAGTTTGAATTCTCATAATAAATATTTGCTAGTTAAGTTAATTCAGTTGTGATCTGTTTGTGATTGAGGTGCTATCAAATATTTTTCAATTCAGCTTGGCTGTGGTTAAGATACTGTATCTACGGCTATTAATCATAAAAGAAAATTATTATCGCAGCTTTATTAATACGAGCCATTTGGCTGAGAGCTTGCTGAAGAGTTTGTTAAGTTTAGAATAGCATTCCTTGTCCAGGCTTTTTAATTTTTTCCATTGGGTGTCCTCCTCGTGGAATTTATTTATTACTCAACAATTTCCTGTGTTTCCAAACCGTATATTTCTCTCAATTCCGATGCATATCTTGCTTGCATTAATTTTCCATGTATAAATGATATCGCATTGGCATAGTTCTAAAACGAATAATTAGTGGAAGATAAACTATATTATTTTCATCAACAATACTGTCATCTTCCAATTGTACTAATGAGAGGGACCACATACTTATACTATGTATGGTAAGTTACTTTTGCCTATTATTTTCATATGAAGAAACTAGTAGGCGACTATATAAAATGTACACATTAAACAACAAATCGTAAGCAGCTCTTTTTGAAATATGCAGATCTTGCGCATACTCGAAAAAAGAACGGCCAAGTTCAAACTTGGTTGCAAAAGAGTGCACTCTAGAACAAATCTTCAATTATCGAATTCAGTAGGATACTATTCTTTCCTTGACAATTATATTGAACGTTAAGAGCGCACTTTAGCATCCACACATCAGCACTTCGGACGCACCCCTGGTGTTGAGGATGTAGCCCTTCACAAAAACCACATTGCGTTTGATGTCGATCCGTTTCATTACTGACAATTATCTCTGGACAAGTCGTAGAGAACTTAATATGGTGAAATTGTTCACGGCGAAAGTATGAAGATTTACCATAGGCAATTGTTAAGGCATGTGAAACTAGTTTCCCGAAATAAAAATTTTCTTTTTCACATTCGGTTTCGCAATTGACAGTGATAATTGCTTCAATTTAAAACACTGTTAATATTGTAGTAAGTAGTCGTCCATTAACAATTTCCAATACTGATCAACGTGCGTTAAGGAAAATTATGAAAACAGATAGAAGATCCTATACACGGGAAATTACTGTATAATGGCAGAAAATTGTAGAAGCAAAGATAAATAAGAAAAGTAAATTAAATAATCTTTCGCGTTTTCTTTATTACAATCGTTTTTACTTTATATAACCTTTTTAGGAGGTAAAATAATAAAAACCTAATTGATTAGAATGAGTTACAGCACACAAAAATTAGACTCTGCATATTGTGTGAAGTGCTGAATCTCGTTGAAAGCATACCGTACCGATTGTTTAGACAAGGTATGTTTAGAGGAAGAGTTAAAAAGCTACAATTAAATGATAGCGCTATTAAAACTAGTAGATAGAAACATATTTTTAGTTGATGTTTATTTCGATGGATTGGATTATGCCACTTTGATAAGAGATTTTATTTTACAATAGAACAGTGCTGTACGTTTGAGAACGAAATAGCGAAAACCTGATTTGATCGTCAAATTCCAACATTATAGGAGACCAACACTTCTCAGTTATTACCGATGGAATCCGTTTGGAAATGGAAAAAGTTACGTCAAAATTCGAGACGCATAGTAAATGAAGTAAAACAAAATTTCAAATAGATATGACTATATGCGACAAAGAGAAAATGCAAAATCCATCAACAAAAAGTCCGGTAAGGTTTAAGCAGTTCGAAACAATATAGGTAAAAGTATTATGAGCAATTGGTTATAAATTCAATATTTCCTTTTTTATGGTTATATTATATAAATTCATAAGAAAACAACTTATAACATGTGGTTTCAATATAGAAACATATTTCTCTCGAGAATAAGCCTTGAATTATTTCTGTGAGATACTTTAGGTTACAGCATTGTTGTTTATCACAAGTATCACTTTCATTTGTTTTGAGCTATTACATCATTTTCTTTGAATTACATACATTTTTCTGGCGTTGCTTCCTTAATTCTAAAAACAACGACATTTGGTTGTTAAATATACGTTGACGTATACAGAATGTTAAGAAAAATCTGTTCCAATGCATACATTTTTTAGTTGAAACAAAGATTTATTTTATTTCTACAAAACACTGAGTAGATGTGACCTTTAAATTATAATTTGAAAAATCGTAATGATGTCATATCTAAAAACAAAAGAAGCTAAAGCTTACGAGGAACATCAAGAAAAAAATCCTCCCTTAATATAAAAATTTAAGCGTTCCAGGATTTTCCGTAATTTTTTCTTGCTTTTGACGTTTAGTCCATACATTTTGTTCACCTTATAATGCATTAAGTATAAACTGATTATTAAATATTGAAACTTTTCCCTATACATTAATCCAATATTACGAAATTACATGAAAGAACAAAATAAAATAGTATATGTACTTTATCAAAAGTAAATTACTTTCAAGGAATTAGAAGATCTAAAACAAGAATAAACTAACTAAATTAAGATTGACAGAGTTATGGAATACTTCAAATGCACTTAATATACTGAATACATGTTTGTAAAATTATCTAAACATATAATTTTGTCAATGATGTAAATTTATTTACAACAAACGACTTTCTAATCTAGACACCTAACTTCCATTTATGTATATAATGCCTTTCACATTTTGTTTTTATTAAACTGTTTTCAGTAAATGTTATCCACCTAAAACAATCACGTCGAGGTCATAACAAATCTAAACAAATAAGGCCAAATAACCAATGAACAAAACAAATCAAAATAAAATCATTCTAGCGTTATCAAACAACAAGTAAGTTTAATCAAATTATACTTCAAATAAATTCTGGGAAGTGAAATATAAAGGGATGGTGCATGCTTGACTACTTCTGCTGTTACCTCTTTTCTTTAACTCTCCAGAATTATGGCATACTCAATCATTTTATTGTGTAATACGTATCCCATTAAGCAACTCAAGTAGATATTTAATGTACTACGCACAATTAGTTTTAATAACCGAAATTTGTGTGTCATAAAAACGTAAACACAACCTGTAAAACCAATATTTATCTTTGTTAATCTAGAGCACCCAGTTTTGATATTTTTTTCTGGCGCACTTTTGTCGAGAAAATCTTGGAGTACAGCCAATACTCGTTTTCTTGTTTATATTCACGTCTTTTTACTAAGATTAAAAAATCAGCGGGACGATTAAGGTTGCACAATAAGAATTAATGTCGTTTATTTTAATTTCCGTGTTTTTGAAATATTAATATATTCTTTTTGGCTGGCCAATAAAAGTAGCAGATTTAATCCAAACCTAAAATATATTTTAACGATAATTGAAATCAATTTTACGACAAAAACTAACTTCCATGCAATATCAATCATAACAATCATCTATCAAATGCATGTAACCGCATATGTTTAAAAGTAATGAAAATTACTTTTCAAATTTCGAAGAACGATACCTCCTGGGTGAAGTTCTATTTCCCAAAAATTTTTCCATTTTTATTACAGATTTAATTAAACAAAGAATATCTGTGAACTGCTTTGTATTAAATAGAACATTTTGTTTGTAATGAATTTCTCAAACGTAAGTGTAACAATACGGCAAGTCATTGGTCTAAGGCCAACATTGTCGTATTACGTTTCGGTGCAAATTTTAGCAGATGCAAATTAATTTTAACTTCAACATCTTTTATTCGATGTTCATGAATGTTTTAAGATGTTTGTTATAGATATAAGTAAATAGTGAAAATTATAAATAAATATGAAAAATAATATATAAAATGTTCTGAAAATGTAATTCAAATTCAGGTATATTCAACTATAAAAAATATATATACTATATTATTTTTAATAGCAACTCCTACGTTTGACAAATCTCACATATCGTACTCAAACAAAATCTTACATCTTTGAAGGTCAAATACACACTGTCGTTCAATAATTCTGGTGCCGTTATCTTCAATTACGTTACCTTATAAGTTTTAATCTTAACTCGTTTGTTAAAAGTGATTGTAGACGCTCCTGGAAGATTGGGTTTTCCTAAATTCATTGTTTGTAGCCTTCATCGCGCAAAATAAAGAATCACTCATTGATGTTCTGCACAGTATTTTTTCAAACAATTTCACTCACTGTAGACTAAATTCATACAAGAGAGTTCTAACGCTTCAATAGAAGACCATTTAATTTGCATTGATTAAAATTGTGTCACTCTAGAGCACAATTAAAAGATAAATTTCATATTCCCAATAACCTTGGTTGACAGCTGGAATAAATCATGATTATCAGAATCAAAAAAAAATGCAGATATTGATGATACTAAGTGAGTAACAATAAACACAAATTTGCCTTTATTAAGCCATAAGCACCTCTTGGAGTAATATAATTCTTAGTTTATTTGCGCACTAATCTCCAATTCCTTCTGAAGCTAAAAAATCTCCCAACTGAATGTTTTTAACTATTGAAGGACGATAATTGCATGTCACATATTCGAATTTTGGAACGAAACAAAAACGATTTTTCGAAAATTGGGAAGAAATCGAAGATTCTGGTCGACCTGTGATATCGAACTCTGATGATAACATCCCGAAAATTCATGAAAATATCGACGTAGTGTATTTGGATGACGGCAAACATGACGAACACTGACAAAGAGATTATGAAAAATTGCATGAGAATTTGTACATGACGAAAGCTTGCGCAAAAATGGTACCAAAGAAACTCACACGTGAGCAAAAAAAGAATAGGAAAACCATATGCGCTGACATCATGAAGAGATTCACACCAGATGCTAAATTGGTAGAGAAAATCATCATGTGTGATGAAAAGTAAGATTTTCCAGTAAGACTCTGAAACAAGGAATCAGTGGGAAGAATTATACATCGCCAAGGATAAGAAGAAAGTTGGAATTAGCAAATTCAAACTGACGTTTATGTTGTTCGTTCTTTTCTATCGTCTTAATTTAGTGGGTACCTCAGAACCAAACGGTAAACCAAAAATACTGCATTGATCAAGCTGAGAAGAAAGGCGAGGAAGAAAGACCAGATCTGTGGAACAAGAAATCATGCATTCTGCATCATGATCACGTGCTAGCGCGTACAGTAACAGTTCTTAGCGGCAAAGCATATCATTCGTTTTGTTCCATGCAACTTCCATCTGTTCCCAAAAGTGATAAGCGTGTTAAAGAGAATATATTAACAGCTATTTGTATTAAGTTTTCATTAGAGCATATTTTTCGGACTATCTCGCTATTTAATTGTCATACGTCGTATTATGTTCCCACGAATACCTGTTACGTTTAGTATTTGTTACATTTGATATTGTCAAAATTTCGTTGAAACACCGGTATAAGTGCGAAATATTGTTTATATATATATATATATATATATATATATATATATATATATATATATATATATAAAACATATATATATATAAATTTACAGTAGTATGCATAAATTAGTGACCACTTAGTTTATAAATGAACCATCTGTATATTTTATTTTAGCCAATACCTTTCAGAGTTTATATTGTGGTTAATGTAGGAAGCTCTTACTGGTCGAATCGTAAATGGATTTCTTATTAAACAAGAGAATCATGTGCGATATTTGGGGTGGAGTGAAATACAAAAAATTACCAAGAAACATAAATGGCTCGTTTAGCCTTCCCCAGAGAGATTGGAATAATTCATAAGTATCTTGATAAATAGTAAATTAAATAGAGTTTACAATGGTACTAGAACAAAGATATATGCATAAAATCTTAAACAATCATATAATTGTTGTACAGAATGGTGGGCTTTTATGTTGAGTAAATTAACAAACTCATAAAAGTAGATTTGATTAGACTTTTGAAATAAATGTTAAAATTTTGGAATTGGAACCAATTCGACATTAAATTTAAGCGTGCATATATACAAATAAATAAAAGTGAAATGGAGAAATAGTAACATTAGTAATCATGAAGTGCTTTGAATGTAATACATGCAAAAGAAATCTATTAGAATTTCTCTTTTTTCTTACTTCAATTTAGTATAACAGAAATACCATGTTTGAAAGTAAAATCTGCTAACTAATTTGAAAAATGTTTGGACTTGGATATTATATTTTGTACCTAATGCACAAGACGTTAATATAAACAAACAAAATCACTGTAGCATAGAATAACAAACTCTGAAAATTAGAAATCATTTCTAATTCACTTATTTTTTCTGTAATTTCTTTTAAATCAGATTCATTTAATTTCAAAGATAATCTAACTGCGATTTGAAGACCAGTACTGAAAAATAATAAGGTAAGTAATTTCAATGTAATGCTACTACGAACAATGATCAACTAATTGTTGTCATATCATTCAATGTTATCTCTAGCTCATACAGAATAATTCACATTGCAAATGTGGGATTATTTCATTTAAAATAAAGAAATGGACTGCATGATCATTTAAAAGGGTTTAAATATACAAGGCGTGTCTAAAAAGTTGGGTGAATGGTATTAGAGAACAAAGAAAACAAATTGCCTTTATAGACCATCAAAATAACCTTGCAACACAATACACTTTTGATAACGTCCATAATGTTTCTGGAAGTTAGCAGCAGTCATTTTTAGGAATCGGTTGCAGAATCGCTGTCACGTTCTTGGAGGAGCAATACGTTCTCTTGAGAGGTTCAGCCTCAGGTGACTCTTTCTCGTCGCAAAAGAGTTTGCACTACTTGTAAACGCATTTTATACTCTTAGCTGCTGTCCTGTACACTTGCACTAACACTTCATGCGTCTTCTTCGCTACTCTTCCCAATTCCATGTCGACGTGTTGCTCATCAACACTGATGTCGTTAGACCGCCAACATCTGGTTAATTTTAGCTGCCAGCGGCACTCCCCGAGACATGGCAATTCTACATATATACGAGTATACGCATAACAATCTGCAGTCAGCTTTGGTTCATTTTAAGATATCGGAGCACTCATCGAGTTTTTTTGACACACCTCATACCTATCGCACTAAAAATGTGATTTAAAAAGCCTACTTAGTTTGTACCTATAACCTCCGCATCATATGCGAATCAAACGTATAAATAGTAACAAAAACCATATACAGTAATCTACACGAGTAAGAAACATGGGGCAATCTACTAGGATATGATGTTGCAGTGGTATATGATCAAAAATTCCTAATACTTTACCAATCTATCTCTTGGCGTTTGTAAAAAACACACATTAGTAAGTTGGTACATGCAAGTAGCTCATGTTAACATTTTACTGTACCAACGGATTTCTCCTTTCCTCAGAATACGTTATTAATCCTTAAGATCCTTGTAGAAAGGCGTTCTTCTTCAGCACAAAGGCATCACACATCATTTTGAACGTTTGTGAACGTATGAAACTTAAACCTAGATAATTTCTAAAACATACTACTTTATCTTAGAATTGAATTCATATCAATATTCACAAAGTGATACTACACAATTTAGACGGAGTTAATACAAGTTCAAAATTATAATAAATTAATTTCCAACGTCGGTACCCAACAAAAAATTAATACTCCAAATATGGTTATCTACTTATTTATTTATTTGGTGTCCAGGATCTAAATTACATAAATATAAATAATTATAAAAAACCTCACAATTAAAAATTTGTAGAACTAGTAGTAGATATTAATGGTCCTCAACAATTTGCTTTAATTTAATTTTACAACTATTTGCGTTACCTAATTGTTTTAGGTTTAACGGCGATATATTAAAAGCCTTAATCGTTGCATAATTCGGACTTCTTTTGTAAACATTATTTTCGTGACATGGAAGAGAGAAATCTTTAGGATTTCCTATTGCTATGGTGGAATTAAATAAATTTGCGTTGGACTTAGATGTTGTTGGATTTTAAAAGAATACATTTTTTTCTTTTAACTTCACAAATATACAGTAACCGTAAATGATTTGCGAATGATTAACATATAACCACCAGGTCAGTAGCCTCGTGATCATTTTCTGTCTGTATTTTTTGCCTTGCTTACCACCATTTATAACGTACCAAACGACCCTAGATCTTTTCTTGAATTTACTTCGGTGCTATTATTGCATTGCTTTTTAGCCTTCTTTGCCCACAACTCGACACTCAAATATTCTTTCTCTTGTAATATTTCCATAGATCTAAATTATTTGAAGCTTTGCCAATTTCAAACAAATGTTATTGAGCTATTTCGCATTACCATTTACTGAACATGCAAAGGAAATAATGCTGTAGTGTTGCGAATTAATAAAAACAACATGAAAACAGAAGAAACCTATAACTAAATTTATACCACTTTTGATATGGTGTCCTAATACGCGTCTTCGTAAATCTGGATGCGCACTTGCCGAATTTTTTTTTTTTTTAACTGGTCAGATAGATCCATGGTACATTCAAAGCTTTAGATCATGTTTCGTCACCGCTAGTAGGTACTCTCTATTTAATCCGTATTCTGACTAACCCTATATTCTCACGATGGACACCTATTCTAATTAATCCAAAACTTACTGTTAACATGCAAAGTAAAACAATAAGCTTGAGTCTACAAATTGATTTTTTTTTAAGTAATTGACATTTGCGGAAATGTGTGTAAAATACTCATTCACCACGATCATATGATTTTAAAATAGTATGCATATAGAAAATTTTAATTTCATAAACTGTTAGTGTAATTCTCAAGCATTTAATCTAGCTGCAAATAAATGAATTGTTATTGACCACTACAGCATTTTAATAAATCTATAAATAATATCGACTCGTGAACATCTGAAATTTACTGCTTCAAGAACAATGTTACGCACTACATAAATTAATATTCCCAATTAAACTTGAAACGAAAACGATAAATTTATTGCGAACATCTTAAACGTTACTTAAATTAATAAGTAGCGTATATGTACTTGATATAAACAACTTACCAACTTACACACATATCTGTAGATTTGCTGTATAATTGAGCAGATGGCTTGTTGTACAGCACATCAATTAAAAAAATTCTATTTTAAAACTTTCTCTCACGAATTGTTAAATACCAGTACGATTAATAATCACCGAATAAAATAAGAAATCATAATTGATACGATTTTTTTATTGTACATAAATGCTTGACACATCATTACCGAGTTTCAGCTCTTTTAAATAAAACAAAAAGTTAACGTTATATTGAAAGTAGAATTTTATACCTCTTGATAACATCAGCATGCTACACCTTTAGTAATTATCAACCTAAAATACAGGTATATGCGTTTTAAAATTATCATTTACGAGTGGAAAGAGAGAAATCTCAAGACGGATGGAAAAGCATTCCAGGTCAAAATCCTGGGCAAAGATAAGAAATCAAAACAATAGTAGAGAAACAGGTCGCCGTTAATATACGGGTAGGCAAAAAATTTAAATTAGAAACTAGAAATGATATAGAAAACGCTCCTCCCATTATAGATTTCCTTTTTAAAGAAATAGATGATAAAAATTAACTACTGTCTTTTATTTTCAAGCTCATCTTTTTCCTTTTTTATTTTAAGGATATTTCTTGCTCATTAATATCACTAGAGAAATAATTTTTACGTTCTTGCGGCACCTTCTTGATAAGAATACAACGGCGTATTTATTTTGAAAAATCGACGAAGCTCGAGTAATGAAATCGCTGCGTAATATTCTCCGGTTATCCTCCTACATTTTTCTTTGTAATCAATCAATAATATCCCCTCACAATCCCAAAAAACAGCAGCCATCAACTTTCCAGCCGATTCTAACACTTTGAATTTCTTTGGCGGTGGTGTCCCCTTTTTATGCCATTGCATGGACTCGTGTTTGGACTCAGGCTCAAAGTGCTCATCCCCGGTAACAATCCGCTCCAAAATCTGTGCAGGTTTGTCTCCACACAACTCCAAAAATAGATTGGACGCACAGACGCGCTGCTGTTTCTGCAGCGGCGTGAGCATTTTCGGTACCCATCTTGCACTGACTTTTGTCTTACCCAGGTGGTCACGTAGGATACGCAAAATGGTGGTATCTGATGCTCCAACTAATGCAGATAATTGTTTTTCTTCAAACAGGCATCTTGCAGTAGAAATTTTTGCACTTTTTCGACGATGTCTGATGTGGTGGCCTCAACTGGCCGTCCTGAGCGGTGGTCATCTTCAATCGACTACCGATCATGTTTAAAAAGACCATGCCACTGATTTACTGCCATTGATTTACTAGGGCACTGTTCCCCATAAACGGTTTCCATTTCATTCAATATGGTTTGAGCGTTCTTTCCTTGCTTTGTAAGGAACTTTGTCACAGCACGGTGTTCAATTTTCTCCATAGTTTCAGTTTTCTTCCGGATTGACTTATTTAGCAGGCGACTATTCGTAAACGACTGACGCTATAGGGCTGCAACTTAACTTGTATACTAATGATGAGTCGCTAATCAGAATGACACCTAGCGAGCGCCCCTATCCCCTTCATTCCACGAACTTCTGGACCTCCCCTAGTATATTTTAACCATTCCTGAAAAAAGGCTATTGTTCCGCAGATTTCGTTAGGTTCGAAATCTATTTTTGGAAGATCGAAAATAATTCCATTAATTATGGGATACATAAACAACTAAGACCAAAGAGTTGCAGTATTCAAGATGCCGAAAAAGTTCAAATCCTTTCGTTTGAAGCCACCAATTTGAAGCCGAAACCTATATATCACTAGTGCGAATATTACTGATTCAAAATAAATATAACTTTTATAATACATAATCTTATACAATCAGAAATTAATAACAAAGCAACCGATCCTTAACGACGTTTAAAGTTTTGCAATTGATATCTTCAACAAATGGAGCAAAAAACGTATTATTTTTTTAGAAATATCATTTGGACAGATGGAGTATATATTAGCAATCAACAACATGAACACTGGTGTTCTAATATTAACCTATGAGGGAAAGTCAGTAAGAGCTCGCAAAATGCTATTATAAAAATAATTACAGAAATGTTCTTACTACTAATGATGTTTTGTTACTGGTGAGCGATGAAGTGCACTTTCATTTAGATGGTTGTAAACAACCAAAACTGTCGCTATTGGGCAGCAAACAACCCGGAAAAATTGCATCAAAAGCCAAAATAGGAATCGTTGGGCCTTATTTCATTTTTCTTTTTTGAAGAAGGCGGTGCTAGTGCAACAGTGAATTCTGGACGTTATGTTGTAACACATGGGCTGAAAAGTCCCGAGCCTAACAAATAGATGACGCTAGTTTTATTGCAGTCATTTCTCTCCGTTAGTACTAACCTTCAAAAGACAGCTGTTAAACTTTCATATATTCTATTCATTAGTTAGTGAGTTATTGTGCTAAGAGTCACGCTACTTTTGTTATTTTCAAAACAATGGATCAAAAACAATTTCGTGTTTTAATTTTACACTGCTTCTTGATGGGAAAAAATACCGTTTAAGCGAAGCAATGGCTTCATAAGTGTTATGGGGACTCCGCTCCAACAGAAACAACAATAAAACGTTGGTTTGCTGACTTCAAACGTGGTCGTAGAGACACCGATGATGCAGAACGCAGTGGACGTCCAAATGAGGCGGTAACTCCAGAAAACATCAAAAATCCACAAAATCGTTTTGAATGATGTGTGTGAAGTGAAGTTGCGTGAGTTAGCTGACATTGTAAAGATATCAAAAGAACGTATTGGCTTTATATTGCATGAGCATTTGACTATGAGAAAGCTCTGTTCAAAGTGGGTGCCGCGTTTGCTCACTGTTGACCAAAAACAAGAACGTGTTGATGATTCTGAGCAGTGTTTGGCCATGTTTAAACGTAACAAACAGGAATTTTTGCGTCGATATGTGACAATGGATGAAACATGGATCCGTCACTTCACTCCCGAATCAAAACGATCGTCATCTGCGTGGACAGCAACTGGTGAACCACGTCCAAAGCGCCCGAAAGCACAACAATCGGCTGGAAAGGTTATGGCCTCAGTATTTTGGGATGTGCGTGGTGTAATATACATCGACTATCTTGATAAAGGAAATACCATCAACTTTTAATATTATATAGCTTTATTGTAGCGTTTGAAGGCCTAAATTGCAAAGAAACGACCGCATATGGCAAAGAAAAAATTTTGTTTCATCAAGACAACGCACCGTGTCACAAGTCAATCAAAACAATGGCAAAACTACATGAATTGAACTTCGAATTGCTCCCACATCCACCGTATTCGCCAGATTTGGCTCCCAGCGACTACTGACTGTTCGCAGACCTCAAAAAACTGCTCGCCGGTAAGAAATTTCGCACGAATGAAGAGGTTATCGCTGAAACTGAGGCCTATTTTGAGGCAAAAGATAAATCGTTCTACGAAAGTGGTATTGAAATGTTAGAGCGGCGCTGGAATGATTGCGTTGCTCTTGATGGAGATTACGTTGATGAATAAAGCTAATTTTGAACCAAAAAAACCGTGTTTTCTTTGTTAGGGCCGGGACTTTTCAGCCCCTGTGTTAATGCTACGCAATTTTTTGCGGCCACAATTTGATTCTTTTGCGGTGAACATGGCAGACATGTGGTTACGACAAGATGGAGCCACAGCCTACACTGATTCCATGGCAGTTGCTCGAAAAATGTTTCCACGACACGAGATCTCACCTTTCGGCGATGTCCACTGGCCTGCACCCTCGCTAGATTCGTCGGTTTGTGACTTGTTCTTATGTGGTTGGTTAAAAAAATAAAGATTACTGCAACAAATCTCGTACGCTCAATGATCTGAAAGTTGCAATAAGTGAAGAAACTGCTGCTGTTTCAAATGACACTTTGATGAAAGTAATGGAAAATTTCGAAGAAAACTTTTAACGTGTATTTACGAAGGAGGCCCCCATCTATCTGAAGTTATCTTTAAAAAAGTGTTAAATTAATTTATACAGCGCAATTCATAAATTGGATAAATTACAAAATGTATTGATGTGAGTACATTTTTCGTGTGATCAAAATAAAACCAATTATAGTAGTTTGAAATCCATGCGTTCATTTTGCGCCACTCTGTACATTTTTAGTATATCTTTTAGAAAATATATTATTAGTAAGTAAGACGCTGTTTCAAAATATATTTAAACTTAAAGTTACAAATAACATTAACATATTGTTTTGTTTCTCTTTTTTTTAATCTAAATCCCTACCTACAGCGAGCAAAAAGTAGTTGCCATCAGGTCAAAATAAGTAAAATATGTAATAGCAAAATAATAAAAGAATATTTTCTACAATCGCTAAGATTTTACATATTGCTGTATATTGTTCAAAAATAGAACCTCAAAACGTTGACACTTAGCCAAAAAAATTTAACAAAATAGAGTTATACACACTTAGTTTTATATCAGACTAACTTATTTTGATATAGAAGATATATTTAAATATTCTACTGCAATTGTGTGTGGTTAGCTTTTTAAGTAAGAAATATGTAAATTCCATTAGGACACATTGGCGATGCCCACCTTCTTTGTAACCTTATATTCCTAATTTGTAGTTGTGTAGGTGAACCAGACTAACATCCGTAGAATAAATAACACTTTTATACACAAATGCAGAATGTATTCTTAATGTCTTAGCATACTAAAAAGTATTAGTGTCATTCAAGATGTATTCTATAAAATATCACCAATCCATTTCTAAAATGATTTTGTAATAGGCTTATAAACCAGGTAGGTCTTTTGAAGCGTTTTTCTAGTGCTTTCATAGTTCTTAAAGCACGAAGCATGTAAATCAAATATTCTCACGTATTGGTAAATGGATAAGGTGTAAAGCCTACGTTCGTAAATAATCAGTTGTGAAAATAGTTATTGCAACAGAGTAAGTAGGTGTATATATATAGCTATATTTATCTATCGATAAGCAATTTCGACTTATTTGCCCATTGCCGCCTTTCAACGTTCTGTTCATACAAATAAACTTTATAATTAAATAACGTTAATGAATTCTCGTCCAGATAAACGATCTCTCATTCATTTGTATGAGAAGCGCGGGATAAGTTAACGGCGTCAACATTCAGGAAATAAGAAATTGGGTCGGCGCCTCAGACATACTTAAAGACGCATCGATCATGTACTTTCAATCATAATAAAAGCATATTTAGTATTAATGCATTAAAAGAAACTTATAACTGAAATACAATTAAATAAACTCTGTTAATTGAATATTATTACGAATACATTATGCAGATATATTTAAGTACAAGTAGATGCATACAGTGAGGAACTAAAGTTTAAATACACGAAAGTTAAAATACACAAACATCAGGTAGAATGCAAGTAAAGCATTTTAACACAAATGCTAGTATACCGTTTATTTATAGGTGAATGATAAGCGGTAACTAAAACTTAAAAAACTTATTTTGTCGCATAAATAACAGTAAATTCGCCAGAAAAAAGTTTAAATACAACTCAAAAAATACATATTTGTCTTGCAACTTGTCTTGGAGTTTTTCCGAAAAAAGTACCTTTCTATTTGCCGATTTAGTCACTACGCATTTTTATTCAGCATTAATTTTCATTTCATTATTGTCAGTAGACTTATGTAACATACATAAGTCCGTACACATATCACAGTTGTCACCCAATTAGATCAATACTTAGTAAATATCCATACTTCTATTAAGCTCGAAAACTACTATTTGTACCATATTACCAAAAAATACAACTATATGCATATTTAGATTAAAAAATTATCAATTAAAAGAGCTTTCTTGTCTTGAATCAAAAAGTATTTGCATTTATTACATATTATTGCAATAAATCAAATTGATAAACTATCCAAATACTAAAATGCTAAAATTCGAAACATGCATGCTAAAATATACGAGGGGAGGTCCAGAAGTTCGTGGAATGGAGGCGATTTAGCGGCGATAGCGGCGCTCGCTAGGTGTCATTCTGATTGGCGACTCATCATTAGTATATAAGTTAAGTTGCAGCCCTATAGCGTCAGTCGTTTACGAATAGTCGCCTGCTAAACAAGTCAATCCGGAAGAAAACTGAAACTATGGAGAAAATTGAACACCGTGCTGTGATAAAGTTCCTTACAAAGCAAGGAAAGAACGCTCAAACCATATTAAATGAAATGGAAACCGTTTATGGGGAACAGTGCCCCTGTAAATCAATGGCAGTAAATCAGTGGCATGGTCTTTTTAAACATGATCGGTAGTCGATTGAAGATGACCCCCGCTCAGGACGGCCAGTTGAGTCCACCACATCAGACATCGCCGAAAAAGTGCAAGATGCCCGTTTGAAGAAAAAACAATTATCTGCATTAGTTGGAGTATCAGATACCACCATTTTGCGTATCCTATATGACCACCTGGGGATGACAAAAGTCAGTGCAAGATGGGTACCGAGAATGCTCACGCCGCTGCAGAAACAGCAGCGCGTCTGCGCATCCAAACAATTTTTGGAGCTGTGTGGAGACAAACCTGCACAGATTTTGGAGCGGATTGTTACCGGAGATGAAACATGGGTTCATCACTTTGAGCCTGAGTCCAAACAGGAGTCCATGCAATGGCATAAAAAGGGGACACCACCGCCAAAGAAATTCAAAGTGTCAGAAAAGGCTGGAAAGTTAATGGCTGCTGTTTTTTGGGATTGTGAGGGGATATTATTGATTGATTACAAAGAAAAATGTAGGAGGATAACCTGAGAATATTACGCAGCGATATTAGAAAAATTAAAGGCGGCCATCAAGGAAAAACGTCGAGGAAAATTAACCAAGGGTGTGTTGCTCTTGCAAAACAATGCGCCGGTTCACAAGAGCAAAGTTGCAATGGCTGCTCTGCACAAGCATGGCTTTCAATCAATAGTCCATCCATCCTACAGTCCAGACCTGGCACCTAGTAATTTTTATTTGTTCCCCTATTTAAAAAAAGAGTTACGTGGAAGAAAGTTTTCCGACGACAATGAGGTAAAAGAGGCAATTTTGGCCCATTTTGAGGCGAAGGATAAAAAATATTTGTATGATGGTTTAGAAAAATTAATTCATAGATCTAATAAATGTATTGTGCTTAAGGGTGATTATATTGAAAAGGAAAAATAGATTTATTGTTTTATTTTATTTAAAACTCTTTCATTTCACGAACTTCTGTACCTGCCCTCGTATATGTATTGCACGTAAAATTTAGACAATGCAAAAATAATAATAATTTTCAGGAATGATGGGAAGATGGTCAATTACAAAAATTGACATTTTCAAGAAAAGAAGATTAAAGTAGTAAATTAAATCTTGTAAGTATTATTGATTTCCACCTTTCAACATACCATATAAATTGATAATTTATTCGGAACGCAGCATTTCAAGAGCACATGAACTCTCATTGACAACCGAGCTACCGACTGTCGGTAACTCGGTTTAACTGTAAAGAATAGTAACTAGTTAGTAATATATCGCAGATCGCTTAGCCCTTCAGATATTCTTTATTACAAGAACTAAAAAAATATCTACAATTATCAGTCGGTATGTAACCATGAAGTGGAATGCCGTATAATATACATATATTGAAGAAAACTTAAAAACGTTCATCGTTATTATCATTTCTATCTTCAGTCACTAATTCACAGGTATAGCAGTAAACTCCACTCACACAAATTAATTAATTATGCGGAACGCAGCGTTTCGGGAGCACGTGGGCTCCCATTGTCAACCGTGTTACCGACTGAAAGTAAAAACTGTATCACACATGCAAATTATTTTCTACGCAGGCTCTAAAATTTCTAACCATATGACTATTTACAATCTACTAGGTGGCCTCATGCCTTTTACAGGGAAGGATGGACCGAAAGCGAACCGTATCATTTAACAGGGTCTATGGTAATAAATCCATCAAACTCGAGTGTGCAATTGGGGTGGTTCTCTGTTCAATAAGTTTCCGTTCTTTTTCATATATACCGTTTCGTACGCGTCTAATTCTCTATACGAGTTCACGTTTTTAAGTAGTGTCAGATTTTTAAATCAATCTTATGTCCGGATTTTACCATATGCTCTGCTACGCTTGATAGTTCAGGTTTGTCGAAACGATAGTGTCTAATATGTTCTTTGAACCTCGTTTCGATACTCCTTTTGTTTGTCCAATATAAACTTTCTCACAATCATTGCATGCGATTTGGTATATTCCAGACTTTTTTATCATCTCCGGTTTATCTTTGGGATTCCCTAAGAGATTCTTTAAGTTGTTTTTTGACACAAAAGACACGTTCATGTTTAGTTGTCGGAAAATTTTACTTAACCCTTTTACTGTTGGGTGAAAAGGAAGAGTTATAAATTTCTTGTTACCGGTGTTTGTTGATGTCAAAGTCGTGGAATTTCTGATGTGTTGTTTGTATTGGACCTTCCTTAAAATACGGTCGACATCCATAGAAGAGAAACCATTGTACCTCGCTACATCTTTGATATATTTTAATTCTTTGTCATACCTGCTCTTGTTTAGCGGAAATCTGACGAGTCTATTGACCAGAAAACTAATCGCGGACATTTTTTGTTGTTCGCAATGGTGCGAATCAAACGTGATGAATCTGTTGGAATTAGTTTCTTTTCTGTAGATGTCTATTTCTAATTTATTAATATTGCGTATGACTAGAGTATCTAGAAACGGAAGGCGATTGTTCACTTCTTCTTCAATGGTAAACTTGATCGTGGTAAATTTTGAGTTCAGTTCTGCTAGAAAATCTTGTATGTTTCCTTTGTTGGTGTCAAACACAGCGAAAATATCATCCACGTACCTAAGCCAAATTCTCGGGAAATATTTGGTTTCTTTTTCAGGTTTGTTTCAAATTTGCTCATGAAAAGGTTCGCAATAAAAGGCGATAGAGGATTACCCATCGCCGTGCCTTCCACCTGTTCGAACCATTTTCCGCCTATTTGAAAACAACGTCATTTCAGTCACTAAAACTAAAATTAATTTCCTTTGGGGTCAATCATAAGCAATGGTGAATCTAGAAAAATAAGTATATTCAATGCAGATACAATAATACGATAAAATGTAAGCAAATATTTTCTTGCACTGTCCGCAAAGTAACAAACAAAGAAAATAGATTAAAGTATGATAAAGCACAAACTTGAACTTCATTTTTTTACTGAAACGGGCCTGGCGGCTCAGTGCTTGCGCGCTTGGCACAGTCTCATGGTCCCAGACATGGACCGCGGGGTTGCTTTCCAGGGTTGGATTTTTTTCCGGCTGTTCCCCCCCGTAGTTAGCGAGGCTGTTGGGGTATGCGAAGGCATGGATTATTAAAATAGAAAACCAAGTTCTTTCTTGGATTTATACAGCAACGAAGTAAACTTCACATCATGAGCGATGTGAATTTAGTTAGCTAGCAGCTCATTTTTTGGAACACCCGAATATCCATAGGCGTAGGTGCCATTGAGCTATAATGATTAAATAAAACTATAGAAATAACCAGATGTATTTAAATTTGGAGGAAGTTTTCTCAAAATTTTACCAGAACAAAATTACTCTCTAGCGGAAAATAAATTCCTACATTCGCATAAGCCACATACAGAAGAATAAAATATCACCCCAAGCGCTAAAAATATTCCTGCATCTATACACGATCGAGTATCAATTTCAAACCCTATAGAGATTATGGATATTTCGATATTACATGCAGCAACCCTTGCTATAAGTTCGCGGGAATCAAAATACCAGCAAAACGAACGTGGTTTGCTCAATATTATACATGGATTCTCATAAAGAAAATATTGCTGTTTGCGCTTATTAAGGAAGAACAAGAACCACATGTGTATATTAAATACACAAAGTATGGAAAGCATTAGATGAAAAAAAGAATTCCATATAATTTCTTATAAATTAAAAAGTATGCAGAAAAGTTCCATAATCTCTAGGACAAGCCCGATTAAATTGACTAATTATGACATATACGTCGTATCATTCAGAATTCCTTTGTGGACTACATGCCATGCCACAGAGGGTTAAGAAACCATTTCCATGCATTTTATAAAGAAGGATCGTATTGATGATTTATGACTTGATCCTGTCACGGTACAAGCACAGTATTACATGTGCGAACCTGCTTTAACATTGTCACGCAGAATTATAATGAACGAATGGCTATGATGAGAACATCCAGGAAAAATTTTAATATCCACAGCCAGCCAAACTTGTTACTTGTTAAACCTATTAATTCTATAATTCCAATTAATTAATTCTAATGCTTTATTATGTATTTACTATAGTGAATTCGTGGCTAATAACTAACCGGAACAAAAACGGGTGACAGAACTTCATCTTCATAGTGCTGTCAACCCAATAAGAAGGCAACAGCGCGTAATCAAATTTAATATGCTACTGGTTATACCTTCATAATCCTAATGAAACAATACAGGTTTTAGTTGATATGCTAATAAATAATTTATAAGATAATAAAGCAATATTATAATGAAAAATTAATAAGACTATTTCTTCAATTTGGAAACTCCATATCATGAAATATTTCCATCATCTGCAGCTTGCCTTATATATAAATATTTGAACTTTCTTTAAAATATGGTGGTTAATAAGAAACATCCATGACAATCTCATGAGTGTGAGGGAATACCCCCTTAGCAATCACGAAGCTTGTATAGTATCTAAAGCTAAGGATTTTAATTCCTGTGTAAGTAAGGTTTTCTCACTTTCAAATTTACACACGTTTGAATAATCCTCAAAACTTAACATTATGATGAATACACTACAGAATCCTTTCATTTGGAGATTTTTTGTTTAGAGTTTGTGTCTTGGAATATTAGAAAGCTTGCCATAAGTTCTCAATACCAGCATTTTAAAAATTTCGCAAATGTGCAGCTGCTGGCTGTTAGCTAGCGATTACTATACATTACAATATCTAATCTAGCGTTAAATTTTTGTGGTAAAAATATTTTCAACATACCTTATTCGCACATCAATATTTATCAGAATTAATCCAACGCATGACAATTACTGCAATTATTTATTAATTTATACGTTTACGTTTTGTTAATATCCATATACAGTATGGAAGACCGCTGAAAAACGGGATATCTAATATTTATGGTACATTTTTAAAAATTACAATTACAAGAAAGTTATATATAATAACTGAATAATTTTTTGAAGAAACATCTTTTTGTCCCGTTCTGTTCCATATACAGCGTAGAAAGGTGATTTATTTCAAGTGAAGTATGGTATAAAATTCCGTAGTTTAGAGGATTTTTATGTTAAACATATTTAATTGTTTCTCTTTGTTATTCTACCTTTCATTATGTTACTGTCTGTAAGGCTTTATAATATCTGCTTTTATAAAGACATACGTTTACATGTATATCCAATTTTTGGTGAGTATTGCGTAATTTTTAAGATAAATTTTATACGTAAACCGTTGAAATTAATCACTCTGAACCTATTGGAGATCTATATTCTCACTTTATTTGTTATATAATTCCCAAATGAGCATGGACTCGTAATTGTTACAGTTAAAACCAATGTATAATATAGATACCCACTTTCTGCTGGTCGGCACAAGATCAGCAATCATTACTTAATCTAAAATAGAATTTATAGTGGTAAGTTGTACCTTCTCCATCTCCTGAACTTTTCTCGTCTTGTTTTTTCTTTCGATCTAGACTCGCATTTGTTGTTTCCATTTTACTGTCTCTTAATTCCATTTAGTTCAAAGTATTCCACACCTTTCTGCTCCAATATAACTTACGGCAGCAAAACATACAGAACAATGCAAACAACGTGGTAATCATAATACATTGACTCCTCCAACCCTCCGTTTTGAGCAACAGTCTCTTATTATTCCGTTCCGATATCTCGTTCTGCCCTACCTTCCTCCAAATAGTATTATTACTTCTGACTACACACTTCTCTTTAAATGAGAATATCTTCATAATTAACTTTAGACCATCTTCTCACCAGCTGACACGTTACCGATATGTCGTCCCCGGTACCGATATGACGACGGTGGCGAACCCCTAATATAGAATTTATGCGGAATGTTTTTCCACATATCGGTAATATAACGATTTTATCGGTATAACGAATGAAGAATATTTGATTTTCTTATTACCTTCGGCAAATTATTCATCGAAGTTAATGCTGAACTACAAAGAAACGCAAATGCAAGAGAAAATAGCATAAAAAGATTTGATTACTTTTTTATACAGATAATATTTATAGTAATGACAACTCAAAACAGCGAATGTATAGGTCCATAAAGTTAGATAGACATCCTAAGAAATAAAGCATTGCCTTTCATTGCAAAAAAGTCTCTAAACATCTTGAACAGTCTGTTTATTGTTAAATATATATATTATCGAAGACTACATATCGCTTAATAAAAATGCCAAGAGGTAAATTACTATCCGAGGTGGAAAAAACAAAAATAAATTGTTATAAAGAGGTAGGGTTTTCAAACCAAGCTATAGCTAAGAAAATAGGACAATCCCATCATCGCATCAACAATTTTATAAGGTTAGGCAATTCCTACGGCAAAAATCGCGTTAAAGAGAGTAATCAAAAACTAACTAACAAAAACAAACTCATCAATATTTCGGTTAGCCTCTTCTGGTAATGTAACCGCGCAACAAATAAAATGTAATTTAAATTTAAATACTTTCTCTTGCGATTCTATTTCTTTGTAGTTCAACACAAACTTCGATGTATAATTTGCCGAAGATATTAAGAAAACCAAATATTCTGCTCAAAAGTTCATATGGAACTATGGGAATTTCGCTGAGTGTATTGTGTACGTAAATTACGTAGTGCTTATACAAATCAATTTGTATATATAGATTATGTTATGCTAATAACAGGAACAATTCGTTCGAAACGCAGAGTGACTGACGGGTAAATTAACATTTTATTGCTACCAATATTGGTACAGGCTTTTTCAATGAAAAATTATATATGTATCAGTATCGTAACAGTATTATCGGTATCGTATCGGTCAATGAAAAAGCGCTCATAAGTTTATACTTATGTTCTATTCTATTAGAGATCATTCAATAATCTGTTGAATTAATAAAAAATATTGAGTGTTCCACAACAGCTAAAGATGATTCAAGTTCCGATTTAACTGAAAATTGAAGTACATACGTACTTTAAAATATTTGTATAATACAGATTTTCTTCCTTTGCACATCATAAAAAATTCATGACTAAATTATGATGTCTGCCTGTTCGCTGTTGCAAAATCGCTTATAATTATTTACAAACACTAACCTATAATGCAAATAAACTAAAGCTAAAATTGAACCGTAACAACGTCCGGAACCGTCTGATATTTTGTCGTGTATTTTTTAATTCGGAGGAGTAAAATGAAAGGATGCGCTTACAAAATGGAATTTTTCAAAGCTACTTTTTGGTGGTAGTTTTGAAACTAGCTAGGATTTTGTATAAGTTATAGTAACGTTATTATTATTACAACATAGATTTAGGGAGAAAAATTATATACAAAGGCACTCAGAAAAACTCACGATCTAAACGTCAATAGTTGTTGTAACAATATGGCGGTCGGCAATATATCAAATATCCCTAGTGTAATTTTTGCTAACGAAATTAACTATTTTTGTTAACTTGAAGGGAGTTAAGTCATTTAATTACTTTACTATAGTTTTAGTTTGTTTACATACTTAGAAGTATATGGTAATAACTCGTAGATCATGTAGAAGTAATATACGATACAATAAAAACGAAATGTATGTACATGTTTGTAATATGTATATATGCGCGTATGCATCGTCACATGTACAACTTGCACGTTTGTTTGTAAAACATACGATAATAAACACGATGAATAGAATATGTAAACAAAGATGATTTGCCTTGCTTAAATAACAGAGAAATAAATAGAAACAGAAACAATTAAAAGACCTTACCAAGAATAGAACAAAGAAATGTTCGCACATGAAATAGAAATATATTATAAGCACATCACAGAAATTTCCAACGGTATAACGATATACCTACTTCTTTAAAATAATTCTCTAATCGATCTATTTTTAAATGTCTTAATATAAACCATTCAACCATTTAAATAGTGCAATGAATATGTACTATGAAATCAATTTAAATCAGTTCCATTTTATTCAGTAGTTTTCAAAATAAGACGTCCATTGCATAGTTACTATAGCGAACATGTTTAGTACCCGATTTTTCAAAATTTAATGCCTGGAATAGATGTTATATGTATATCATCTGCTGTTTGATATGGAAACCATCAGTCAATAAATGTAAGAATTTTGGTTTTCACTTTCTTGCAACTTATTCTTCATCATTTCATACTACATCAATATTCCAATGGAACAACGAGTTTCACGACATAGACAAATTAAACGTTTGAAACGAGTCCTGAAAGCTTTTAGTTTTTCCAGAGCCTGAAGAATTACAGAGGATTAGGGACAATAAATATTGGTCATAAACTTAAATATGAAACACCCATTTGAAACAATGTTGCTATTTGCAATGTTGAAAAGTTTTTTTGCAAAACAAAATTTGTATTGGAAATTTATACATGTACATATTTTCGAATTATAACATTGATTTTATATTTATGTGTGATCTAGCACCTAGAAGCGTCTAACGGTAACATAAAAGTTTACGTAACCTAAAAAACTAAGAATGGAAGCGTAAATTTAAAAAATAAATACATAATAACAAACCGATATGTCTACAGACATTCGTATATTCGAATGCATATGTATATGGGATCGTTTTTTACCCATAACATCCGGCAAGTTTAAATATACCGCACATCTGGTATGAACGCTACAATTATGTCGAAAGCAGGCGTGGAAATAAAGTATAAGCAGATTATTTTTGAACTACCACTTATTAAAAATAGGTTTACAACATAATCTGTTGACACAGAAATAAAAAATTATATAATCAATAGTTAGCGCGCCCAAAAAGGAGTGATATAAATCAATAACAAACATGGTATTTCAAACTATGTAATTAAGCGATCGAAAAATAATCGTAAGTAACTATTCATTCATGTCTAATAATATAGATTAATTTGACCTAATACAATGAAAACAGCTTACCAAAGAAATCTTCCCAAGTATCATCGGAATCACTCATATTTAATAAAAACACGAAGTGACAACACCAACAATCGAATTACTGGACCACATTGTACACAAATAAATCGCAATTACACTCTGACAAATAAAAGCATAGTAAATAACTTAACAGTTGTTTCCAGCATGTTTCTGAGGTTGTTTTTACGGAGAAATGACTGGCGGTACCGCAGACGACAAGCAAATGCAGACTGCGCATTCATCGGCTACGGTCTAGGGCTAGGAGGTAGGTATGTAGGAGAATTCTGGGCGAATTGTTTTCTTATTCTTTATAATATTACTTAAACCTTCGTCCATTTCAACCAAGAATTATTAAAATTTGAAAAAGATATATACGGCAGGTGTTTGGCGTATTCCTTACTTCTCAATCACGCAAGCGTCAAAATAAATATCTGTCAGTTACTAACATTTATGTTGGATAATGTACAAAAAATTGGTTCACATATATATACTTCTTTGAATGAAATAATATGCATTTAAAATAATTTCTTTGCCATTTAAATTGTTGATAATAGCACCTTTTCTATTAATTAATCATTGAATATATATATGTAGCTCAGGATCTTTTACCATTATATTGTTTTACCGGAAGAAACTGTATCCTTTGTATACAATGTGGAGTATGCAACGAAGAAAATAGAATTATTAAGAAAAATTGTTTTTGAATCAAGGTCTAAATAACTTCACTAACTTATGAGTTAGTTTTCCCCAGAGTAGATGTGTAGAAGTAACGTTTAATGAAAATAAGTAAACCTGGAAACTAGACAGTGCTAGTTTTAAATATTCAGTTTCACATTATCTTCAATTTATATATTGGAAAAATGAATATGTATTATAATTTAGTTAATATTTTTGAAAGTGTGTGATATACAACGAAAAGAAATTAAAACAACAGCTTGACAATAAGAACCAAGAGTTTTAGTTTACTGGAAAAAATAACCAGGCCTCACTCGCATCAATATTATTACTTGAATAGTTGTAAGCTGGCGGTTTTTTAGGGCATATTCTTCAAACTGGTCCCAATATAACAAATACTTCAATGTCAAATACTGTGCAATGGGGAGAAGCAGCCTTCAGAGAAGTAATATCTAACTACAAAAGCAATAATAAGAAAGTATACTATATAAATTGTAGGTTGCATTTCTTTAATAGATGATGACAAAATAAAAAAGCTTGTTAAAAATATATATTGTTGATTAAGATATTATAAAACGTTCGACTTAAATTAGAAAAGACTAATATATGTATTTAACACTGTTAACTGTACTATTGCACGACGGATTATTCAACGGATAAATAAAAATTAATCGCCAAAGAAAGTTCGAGATGTACCAAATGTTTTAAACATATTTTCCATATGATAAGTCATTATCCTATATTGATTTTTGTTTAATACAACGAGTAGTGTCCGCATATTTTATTCCTAAAATGTTTCGCATAAAATATTTAACGCTATTTGTTTATTGTAGCGAATTTTGTTCTTATTGTATGGTAATAGAATCATGATAAAAATATTTCCAATCTTTTGTGTGCAAATCATCGACAGAAATTTCAAGCTGTAAAGTAAAATGCTCATTGACACGTATAACCGTAAATGAATCATACTACAGACGCTGCCAACACTGCAAATGACACTCGCAATGTCGACATGTTTTCTGTGCGTTAGCGTGGTGTTAGTTTTATAGGTTATACCGCTTCTATTATTTCGTTTACTCGTGTTTTTATTAATTTACATAATTAATAATAATTTATAATTTTTGACTTTTTGCTCAACAAAACCATTATTTTTAAATTGTTTATAGCGAACATCAGGAACATTACCATTTGTAAGATATCGTTTGATGTGCCGATAGTTTAACCACATGTAATAAATTACAAAACTCAAACATTATGGCACTGGTACACCTGAAACACTTCACTACAACACTTGTGGTTAGGGAGATAGTGAAGTGTTTTAAACCAGATGTACATACATAAGTCCAAATCGAAAGCGTGACAGAAAGAGATCCGTTGTCGAGATTGATAATTTTCCGAGTGTGTTAACTGAAATGTTGTGTGACATGTTCAGAAACAGTAAGTATTATTAATAGTTTAAGTGTCCGATAATATAATTTGATGTAATTAGACATTACACTAAAGTATCTATATGTTATGCTTCATGAATAATAGATTTTTATGAGGTTTGAATGTCATCATGGAAAGTGTTTTGAAATATTAGCTTTCATTATAAGAGGAATGAACCGAGAAAGTGTTTACTGGAATTACTACATATTGTATGTTTACACAATCCAATACTTATCAGTGTATCTTCATAGATAAAACATTGATTTTTCAAGATAGTACTGACACACGCTTTTAACAAGATAATAATCTAAGAAAATTGTACAACCAGAGTTGATGGAAAGAAATGAGAAGTACACTTTTATTCATTACTGTTTAACTGCAATTTTCTAGAGACGTTGTATTGCGTCCTGACAGTAGCTGATGGTGCTGAATTTAAACAAGAAATACATTCTAATACACTACACTGGATGCTCAATTTTATTGGAGTTATGGAATTTTGAAATTTGGTTTAAGCTCAGCTTTATCAAGCATAGTTAATTGCTTTACTAGTTAACGTGGTGTCAAAGTAAAAATCGCATCTAACAAAGAATACCACTATATCATAAGTGTTAAATTGACTAAGTACGCGGAGTTTAGTTTCGCAATGGTTGGATTTACTTTAGTAGAAAATACCGGAATGAATTTATCAAAATCATTTGCTAAAATTCGCATGAAACTGGAGGAATTTATCAGCAAAGTTGTCTATTCAGACATGTTCTATCTTATCAGGCGTTCCAAGAAATTGATCGCGGATTTAGAGAAGCAGGAGAGTTTTAGCCTCCAAAATCAGACAATGGCGGACATCGTTTGATTTTGTTGTTACAGTTCGTACGCAAAAGTTTCGAGAGACTTTTTTGCAAGCTGTAGATAATAATTCTCGTGTTAGTACCAGGCGAATAAATAGAACTTTAGTGTCTATTTGGGAAACTCAAAAAAATCATTACATCTCTATTGCCTACAAAAGGTTCATCATCTACGGTTAGAGAGAGATTGCTGTCCACCTATCCAATTTCCCAGGTTACGCGAAAATAACCTAAATCAGATCTATTTCATAAGAAATCATGAGTACAGACGAAGTTTGCTTCACTCATAGCGGCGTTTATAATTTGGATAATGTACACGAATGGTCAGTTGAAAATCCACATGGAGTTCATCTTAGAAAACATCAGTTGATTGTTTCTTAGGACCGTTTTGTTTGCCGATTGAGTTGAATGGTGAATTATACCTTCATTTCATAGGACCTGTTAGATGGCCATTAAGATCTCTGGATTTCTTGAAAGATACTACAAAGAGCTTGTTTATGCCACTGAAATAAACACAGAATATGAATTTTAGCAAAAGATTGTATGAACAACTGTGTTTACAACTAAGTATACCAGTTTCTTCGACGACGGCTGCAACTTTACATACAACACTAAGAGTAACAATTTGAAAATCTGCTGTGATAGCGATAAGATTAGTGATTCTGTCGTATATGTAAACCCTTTTTGTTAAATCATGTCATATGCAAAATTAATAAAGCTTGTTGATTCTACATATGAGATAAATTTCCTCGTTACATACCTGAAAGTTTGTTATTTTCCTTGAAACCAAGTTCCCTTTTGTTTTTAATTATTTGCGCTGTCTTTGTAGTCACGTAATATTCTTTAAACTATTTAAAAAATGTAATTTTGGAATAAATCTGAATATTCGCTTGAGAACTTACAGAAATTCTCATGGTATTTCAAACTAAATTACTAAAAAATAGATACATCTGCTGCGTGTAGTTTCCTATTACTGACGAATCAAACAAAAAGGTTCTTTCTAAGATACTGTCTGTAGGTGAATTGTAAAAATGATCATTGAATGATAATATACGTATAAGACTATTTTCACAAAATGGAACACTACCTTACAGCTTAAGGCTCCTGCAATTCCTACAAACAAAATAGCTTATAATAACCTCTTGCACCCACCACAAAATAAGATTTAAACAATACCCAATTAAAGAAAAACGTATATTATATGATTTTTATTTACAGTAGGATATACATAGTTTACAAAGATAGATTTAAAAACAAGTAAAAATATGATAGGCATAACTTAAGAATGTTATATATCGATTTGGTTATATGACCAATACATATAATACTTATAGTGCAATTGGAATTAGAAGGTGTTTGCATACAAATCTTTTTGAGTATAAAGGAGAAAAAAATAGGCGAAATATCTCTCGTATAATTTATACCAGTATATTGTCAACACATTAATTTAGCGTTTGTTGATTGTATTTCGTATGAATTTCTATGTTCAAAATTGTTTTACTTTCAAGTGCTGTTATGTTTGCGATTTTCAGACGACTAATGCTTTCCATGCTCAAACGGTTTGCGCAGTTTAATGTTTTATGATTTTAATATCAAGGTAATTACTATTGTTTAATATACACCTGTAGTGTTTAAAAGGATATTGGCTTCAGCCAGCATTTTTTTATTTAAAATAATAAAATAAGGGTCAAAACATTTATAATTTTAGTAAAGGTTATATCAAATAATATAGTTTAAATATAGTGCATCTAACAATAAATTATAAGAATATATCTTATAATAAAAATATATTCAATGTCTGTGTTTTTCAAAAATAATTGTGGCGCGTAGATTTTGCATATATTTTGGTTTCATGGACGCCTTTACTTTACTTCATGGACCTTTCAACAGCTTGTAGTAGTTGGAAGTATCAAGGCCACGCGCATTTTTAACAGAGCATTCGAGCGTATCACGCCAAATCTGACAAGTTTGACATTTCTTCAATATTTAAAATGATGAATATGGTTTTCGAATGTTTAGATCAGCTTAAGATTGTGATTAAGATGGGGTATAAGACGCACCTGTTTTATATTCTACAAGTGTGATGAGCTAAGGAAGCTCATCAGTGATTATTTACTATAGTTCTATAAAGAGACAGTACGCGCCGTCTAACTAAGGCAAATTTATCAGAATTTCTTAATAATTTGAAAACGAAATTGTTCACGCATATGTATATACGCCATCATTAACAATTCATGACAAAACTGCTACAGAAATAAATTATATATTATGCCATTACATACAGTGAATGTATTAATCGAATTATGCTTAGTATTATAATGGAGTTAAAAGAAGCATTAAAACTGCATTAAAATTGAAATTTGAATTTCGTAATCTTTCATTAAACCTTAACGGAGTTTAATTTTAATTGCACGCAAGTAATGTACCTTAATTAAGATAGACTCTTCTCACAGTGAAGATGCCCAAATTTTCATATCACAGAAAGGTTTTTTCGCACTGAATGCCCAAAGTATACAAACTTGAAAATATGCGTCATTATTGCAAAATGGCTTGGTAGAACCAATGTTCAAACTGTCTTCAGCACGACAAAAGTCGAAACTTCATTTCAGTAGCCGATGGTATATATGTAATAATTACCAACTTAGAAAAAAAACAGAACCTCAACAGATAATTTATACGTACAATAAGGACTGTAGGGACACAATGTGACATTTGGAAATGTAATGTCTTCTAGTAATAACAATTCCTTTTTTAGAATGTGCTCTGTATTCATTATACAATTCAAATAAAATAATATTGATGTACGACATAAATAAGAAAGAGATATGTATTTACCACGCATATAAGTTAGATAAGAATTATTCTATTGCACTCAACGCAACTGTTTTTCATAATTACGCCTTTTCTTAGCAGATACTTATGAATGTTCATGCGCTATTGTAGATGACATTCTTTAATTCTCAATTAGGCAATTCAAGTTTCCCTTCAAAAATCTAATGCACCTAAAACTCATTCATTTATCGTTAAGAAGGGACGTTCCTTAGCAAGATAATTACACGTTGCTTCCTGATAATACGAACACAAGAGCGAAGTGGATGCCGCTTCTCTATACTGGATTATAAATTATTCGAAAATGTATTCTTTTGAATTATATTGAATACTTTCTAAAGTATTGTAGATTAATAATAGTAATAATAATAATAACTTCACAGGTATAAATTTCTATAAACCCTAGGCACCCTAAAGATGTATACATGGCGCAGAAACAATATTCCGTTTGAAAAAAATGACAAAGAAAAAGCTAGTTAATGGGAGATGTATTACTGTAACTCAATTGTATCCCGTTATCATTCTGCACACAGTAATTCAAATATATTTGCATCTTCATTCGTGAACCAGTAGAAATAGAAAGCTGCATTGAAATCCAGTGTAAATTACGACGACATTGTATTCTGTCGTAACAACATTCCACATATCAATCAGCTTCTTATCCTGCCCCTCGCCTTCACCACCTTAATTATTTTTAAAATAGTATTGCTAATTTTTCGCAAATCTTTGTAATAACTTTAAATATTCGCAAAAACTAATAGAGAGAAGTTTGTATTATTGGAGAGCAGAAATGGCAATATACTCTGAGCTAATGAATCCTTTATTCTATCCTCTCATGCACTATCGTAATGACAAGTTTTGAACCAAAAAGCAGTGAAACAGTATAAACATGACCCTTTTACGAAATATGCAACAAGCACAACCACTCTCCCAACTTAATTGGCCAACTATCCTATTTATAAATACAGGTATTATGCAGATAATCTCTTCAATCACTTGGCAGTTCTCTACTTAGGATCGGCAGGTAAAACTACAGCCAGTGCAAATATTTATAAGGCGATCTTATTCTACATAAACCTTAAGTTGAGGTGATTCAAAACATTTGAGCGGGAGACTATATACTCAAACGTCTCAGTGGAAACTACAAGAAAAGTGAAACTTATTCATTGAAATGGTGGATTATGTACACAACAGAGAAGAATAAACGATTTCATTAGTCGAATATATTGCCATTTTTTCTTCCCTTCGGTCACTATCGCAGCATTTAACAACAAATTTGGTATTATTGTTTCTTAAATAATGCTGAAAGGCATTTACAGAATTAAAAAATGGTCTTTCCATTCGATATTTCATTCTTTTCAAATAAGGTATTCAAAGTGCCCACCATCTTACATCGAGCAACGTTCATGCTTATGACATTTAAAGCAGGCTGTTTATGTCGGCAGATCGATGTTTTGAACTTACAGACAGGGCCGTCCTTAGGGTGGAGCGGCTGCTCCAGGCCCCGAGGTGAGGGGCCTTTTCACAATAAAATGTTCTTAGAATAAGAGTTGAAACCTTCTCTTTTTAATGATTTATATTGGGTTTGTTTGTCTTTAAACATTTACATAAAGGCCCCGCAAAACTATTTTGCACCAGGCCCCGCTTTTGCTAAAGACGGCTCTGCTTACAGATAAAAATACACTGAGCGTACCAAGATATTACTTCAGGGACATTAAGAAAAATGTATATAATACAGCTTTTTTGAGGGTATGAACATGGTGCATTAGAAAATGGTGGAAATATATTTCAAACGAATAAAATACTGAATCGAAAAGTAAAGATTTTTCTGTTTCTCGACATAGAATAGATACTTTTGAACTCCCTTAATAAAGAATATTATTTTTCGAACTTTTGGGAATTTAAAACTACTATATACAGACATAATCTGAGCAAAATCAACGGCTATAGTATGCACGTGCGTTCTCCGTTATTCTTTGTCACTGCAGTATTCCCCTTCAATTAGTCTATCGGTAATTAGGGGTACGCAGTACTTAACTGTTGCCCTACTACATCATGGTTATAGCTATAGTGGGGAAATTGTAGAATCCTTCACGTCGTTGACTTTGCTCAGATTATGTCTGCATAACCGTATTTGTAGAACTAGTACCGAAAACTCGAGTGAGATGAGGGTACGATGCAGTGAATAAAATAGAGTGCCGAGGGAAGAGGAAAGCTATACACATGGGGAAGAGAGAATTTTATATGTAATATCATCTGTATTCCATTGAATTTTACTACAACTTTATGTTGATTAGTTTCTGTAGGAAAAGGGATATGAGACATTCTGCATGTATAAATTACCTTTCTTTGGCTTTAACAGCCAATAACTAAGATCGTGGTAAACTTAACAGTTCCACTTAGGTATTGTATGTATTTTTGAATTCATTTGGCCTGCTTGAAGTTGCGTTTATAAGAAAAAAATAATAGTCTCAAAAGTAACCAAACACTAACAAAGTTTGCTAATTAGTGGCGTATAACTTTTTATTCATGATTTTATGTGTCTTATTACAGTGCTTTCTAATAGAATGCCTACCAAACTGGATGTGTGATATTAGAAAATAATTATACCGAAATAATAACGTTTATATAATGAGATGTTGCTTCCTCCCAAGTAATTAATACATTTAGAAGATATACATACATAGAAGTATCTCACTAACAAAAAATGCATAAAATTTTAATATATTATATATAAATATTTGTAAAAGAATGTACAAATTATATTACACAAAAAAAATTGACATACTCATTTATTGTCACTACAATAACTTCCTGCAATTGTTAAACTATAAAATGAGGGCAGCAACGTTGGAATGGGTAATTAAGATAAATCATTAATTTTTCTCTACAGAACGTTGTAGCAATGTTGGTGTATTTGTTTGTTTTTAGTTTTCTTTTACTATTGAAAAGTACATAACAATTTCAAGAAACGTTTCACTATGTAAAGTTGCTTCCTAAAATACGCTAATTTAACAATGAACATGAAAGGTTGTTTTAACTAAGTGGATATGCATACTTAATGAACTAATTTTTAATAGGCAGTTATATGATGGATCGCAAAAAAGGTAATTAACTAATTGTATGTAAGTATAATGTAGATGTTATTAGGAAGTTTTGGAACAGAGGATTTTTGCTACATATTTCTCTTTTTTTGTTGAAATTTATCTTTCACCACAGTTTCTATGGGCAAAAAAAAAACAAAATGGATACAACAGCAGAAATTATAAAAAAAGTATTTGCTAGGACGTATGTCTTATTGTATCACGTAATATAAGAAGTTATTGCAGTTTCGTAAAGGGTACTTTTTGATCACATGAAATTAAATAAAAAATACAAAAGTGGTCTGTTGCGTGTAGTAGTAGTAGTATAAAAAGACATGAAATTAAAACTGCATAAAAAATGGAAGAACTCCCATATCAAACAAGTAAAACTAAAACCTAAATCTCGGTTTCCGTATGTGAATTGCTTCTACTTCCTCGCTTAGTGTTTGAATCACTTTCGACGTAATTCTGATATTTTTTCTTACCAATTTCAACCGTTTTTAAAAACTCCGTTTCCCCAAATAAAAATCTTTTAACATTATTTTCCATTTCCAAATATCTTTCCTTATTAATCGCGTCTAGTGTTTCATACGCTTTTGAAGAGTCTGATATGGAATTATCAGAATCTCCAATATTATTTTCAATCCATTCTGCAATTCTTTGATTTTGAAAGGATGTGTCCGTGGCGACGGACGTTTTTAGGTCGCCGCTATATAAGGACTCATTTTCACAAGCTTTTTCACTTTTTGTTTTCTTATCCTGATGTCTTGTGTAAACTACAGGTGCTACGTTACTATTGGTACTATCTAAAAGTATATTTCGTGAACTACTTTGTACTTTCATGGAACAGTATCTAGGACCCTTAGTATTTTCTACAACATCCGTTAGTGTTGTTTTTGACAAGTCAGAAACAGTTTCGTGATTTTGTGTACTAAAATTGGATGGCTTGCGCTGTATGTTTTGACTTATATCCTCTCCTTTAACTACTTTATCTCTCTTGCCACATATTAAGTTCACGTCACACTTAATAGTATCAGTAAGCTGTGAAGAACTATTTATATTCCTATTTCTTGAAAACTCAGGTACATCTCCACTACAACTATTCGCTTCATTACTTGCATTTTTCTCTGTGAGAAAGTTGTTTGGTTGCACTTTTGCAACATTCTGATTTGTATTGTTGCAGTCATAGTCATGGATATAAATAGGTAAACTCTTAAGTTTTCCTTCTTCTAATTTTACATTGTTATAACTTTGATCTACAATTGAATTGCATTTCAAACATGTCCAGTTCCTATAAGAAATGGTTTGGGTACTAACTGTAACTAAATTATACTGGTTAATTATTTTAATATTTTTGGCGCAAGTACAAGTATCACAATGTTTAACGTTTGCACGTTCTTTTTCGCGTTCTTCTAAAACTTTAGCCATTATCGCAGCAGAAACAATATCTACTGGAGAATTTTCAGGATCGTTATCAGTTTTCTTTGCAGCATTGGGTGATTTAGGAATAGAGTAAACCATAGCTGTTGGAGGAAATGTGGGAATTGGTACCTTGATGCTTTTAACCTCTGGAGGTGCCTTCTTTTCTTCTGGTTTCCTTTTTCCTGCAAGATAAGATGAGACCTTTGCCTGGACTTCATTAGGAAGCTAAAAGGTAAAAGAAGAACACTATATTACTCAATACTTTATGTATAATTAATTTAAATTACTGCTCTCATATATACACTATAGATTTTTATACATAAAAATGTTATCGTTATTAATTTTTGAAAATCATTTTGTATAATGTGTTTATTACAGTATGTGTATATGCTTCAATAATCCTAAATATAGTAGTGTACATATCCCTTATTGATTGACAGATAAAATTTTATCTAAAATTGCGGATTTGATTTTCTAATATGATTAACATTTTAAAAAAATAATATGACGCATCACAGATAAGTAGGGACCCCAAATTACCGCTTCCCGCCAGGGTCGCCAAACATGTACCAGGAAATATGGACCGAAAATGCTGAATCAGTCTTCGCTCGCAGTAGTTGTTACACATTTGTATTGATGTACCGTGCTATTAGATACTTTAGTTTTAATCTTGCTAATCAATTATGTTGAACGTACGTAAGATCAAAAATGACCGAAATGTAATATTTTAAAGTAACTTCCGTTGGTTTTTGAAATTATAATTTAATTTCCTTCGTATTACCAACGTTAAATTTTATTTGAACTAGTTTCTAAAATTAAAAATTTGGCACTCTCCGTTAGGATTTAAACCAACAGCTCCTGCTCACTAGACCAATGTGCATTCTAGTTACGCCACGAAGACCGTATGAACAAATTGCAAAATTTCAAATGGATATTTTAAAACCAACGGAAGTTACTTCATAATTTAATTGATAATGCATTCGGCATTGATATTAAATATTGTATCTGCCTAGATCAGAGCTACATCCGCGCCACTAATACATGAAGGTATTTAAAGTAGCCATTTTAAATGTAACGATTTGTTCATTACGTAACTGAAATATTCACCGGTTTAGCGAAGAGAAGCTGTAGGTTCAAATCCTACCGGAAATCCTGAATTTTTTAAATTCACAAACTAATTAAATTAAACGTGGATAATACCAAGGAAATAAAATTATCACTTCAAAATCAACGGAAGTTACTTAATATATATACACGCGTAAGTATATACTGTTTGTTTATTGTTTAGCTTCATCCTGCCACAGCAAATATGTTTAGGTGATGTATTTAAGTGACTATGGCCCACAGTATTTAGAAATTATAACCTTTAAGCAGGTGCTTATTATTAGTTTCTTACTTAGTGTTACTTATATTATTGGAACTACAACGAAATGGCGAAAAGGTGACGACTCTGGTGCAAATGATAAACTCTATAGATAAGCTAATTTCATATTACTTACACTATCTATTTTCTGTGAAATAAAATTTCCAGGTTTGCACTGCAGAAACTGGATTGCCAGTGATACATCATTTTTGTATCGCTCCTGCAATAAGGAAAACTATGATCAGAACCCATTTTTCTTCAAAATAATATCTAGCTTACATTATCTTCTGTTAATTTTTTTATAGTATAATTAGCTTCGGCCAATTTATGTGATAAAATCGCAACATCCTTAGTTAAGGTACTTTTGTCTGTTTCACATGTATCCACTAATTTAAGTAACTTGTCTTCTAAACCCTGGTTTACTCTTTGCACCCTTCTATGTGCTTCATATAACCTAAAATAGTACATTAATTATTTGGTAAAAATAAATTTTAAAAATTACCGTCTATATTTATCTTGCCATGTTAGCAATTCTTCACGCAAAGCATTTACTTCCCCATTAGGAAATTTATTAGCTTCATTTAAAAAATTTGTTTCCATACTAACTATATGATTATCACGTTCAACCAATTTCTGTTTCAAATTCTCTATTTCTACATGTAAGTGAACATCATGATCATTGGAAATACATTTTGGACAGTAGCAGCCACATTCCTGTAACATATTGAGATATTGATGTTAAAAAATACTAGAAATTTTATTTTCTACCTTGCATTTACTGTTGGCCATCTCCTAGCTCTCTAATGGTAAATGACATTAATTTTATAGTATTGTATGAAGATATAATAGTCAAATTTGTTCTTTATGTATATTTAAAATTAAATGAAAATAAAACCAATGCTGAAAGGATAACACAAAGAATGTTAACAATGGTTAGGCGATACGTCAGTACTGAGGATGATACGTGTTCGTTAGAAATCACAAGTAGGAATAATGTGACGATATTTAGTATATATATAGTATATAGTTTTTAGAACTTGTGTTATTTCCAAACTAAAATAATTACGATAGATAACGATGATAATTCTCAAAATAAAAAACGTGAATTATGATTTATTTATTACAGGTCTCTTTTCTGTGGATGTAACATGTATAACCATTAGAAATATTTAGTTTCTAATAAAGTAAAGATGGAGCCACATGCTAGACTTTTTAAGAGAAACGTGAAATAAAATATTACATTCAATACAAAAAATATGTTTTACATCCATCATAGGATAATACATTTATTTTGCATATCATTTTTGTCACCTTTAAAATTTTAGTCTATAAGAAATATATAAATATATTTATTTGTCTTTTAATAAACAGAACAAATTTCTGTTTCAAATTATATATCAATAACAATAAAAAAAACTTAAACTAATGTATTTTTGCGCCACAGCAAAACACACCATTGCACATAGTGAAGGGTGCGCAAAATTAACCACTGCACTTTCGCTTTTTAAAAAATTGAAAATATCATTGTTTTATACTAATTTCCATCACAAAAATTTTCTTTTTTACTCATACCATTGGCGAGATATTTGAGTTTGAAAAGTGGGAAGCAAGTTCGCGCATTTTCCGTACTTTTGATTTTTTTCAATTTGACTATCCTATAATTTTGTAGTCGTTTTGTGCAGTAAAATTTCTTTTCTGTTCGTGTCATTCCAAATATATTCGAAATTAAGGGATGGCCAGGATCCTTATTTCGTAGCCACTGTAACAAGTTTACGACTTTTCGATATTTGGTAATGGTAGTGGTTTGTGCCTGTTCTATGCTATTACCGTAAATTGACCTGCTAATTTTTATATAATTTTTTATCGACTACATGACTAAAAATTTGTTGTTGACCAAGTAATCTTTTAATATGTAATACCAAATCCCATGGATACAAATTCAGATAGCTTTGTCGGTTAGAGTATAGAAAAATGTCGTCAAGCTTTCTCGTTTGCCTTCTTATCTGAATTTATCTGTGATCTTATTATATATCGATCAAGATTAACTTGCCTACTGTTGAGAATTTAGCAGTTCATTGATGGATAGTTCTCAGCTAAGTGTTGGTAAGAGTAATTAGAAAGTATAGTACAGATTACAATTTTATGAAGAATTAGAACATCAACTTCAGCAGAAGAATTAGCCCTTCGCGTTAGTAAATAAATAGCAAACAAGCTCTATGTGTGAAATGACCTAAACATGTGGGGAGAATAGTGATTACATTTTCGGATATCAACTTCTTTACCATATATTATTATATCGTTTAAGCAATGTATGCTGGAATGATGTATGTGGTACACTGTTTGGGAAATATCTTTTAAGCTATTCACAGGTATAGCAGAAAACTCCACTCACACAAATTAATTAATTATGCGGAACGCAGCGTTTCGAGAGCACGTGGGCTCTCATTGTCAACCGTGTTACCGACCAGTCGGTAACACAGTCCTTGCAATCGTCATCTTTTAAGCTGTTGCAGATATGTATAGCATATGGTTAGTGAAAGTTTTTGATATTAAGGCAACCATTATAACTGTAGAAATATAGATTGTGTTTTATTTAAATTAAGTTATTGACTATTGAATATTATCCACTGCGGTATTATATTTACATAACTCTGTGTGGCGGGTTGTTTTATAGGATTCAGTTTTTGATCAACATGAAATATAAGTATTATAAACGCCTACAAAACAAACTTTTTGACAAACATATGTTTATAGTACAAAAATGACATAATATGTAGGTGTCATTCAAAATAAATTAGCTTGATGGTACTCCCTTGTACATAACTCCCCTGCAAAGTTAAAAATACTTTTAGGTTCTGCATTGATACATGTATGTTTGTATATGTTAATTTCGTCATTGTTTGGAAAAAACAAAGTTCACTTACTTTCACTTCACTTACTATACATGCATACATATATGTAAATCTAAAGTCAATAATACAGAATATTCTACTTATTGGTTATTTATGCAATCTGCAACCAAGTAAACAATCGTGCTTATTTGGTTGCATACACAATTGAAGTGTAAAATAGTTCTCGGCAGCTTTCGTGTGTAAACGCCGCGAAACTTTCAAAACCATCACACGATGAAAGAATTCACTACCCTCCAATATACCGGTTAAAGACATTTTGTTAGCTTGAGTTCAGTATGCGGCGTGTGTTTGTGCGTTTAGGGTGTAGAATGGACGTTGATTTTGTTTATGTACTGAATACTTTGAATTGATCCTAAAAAACAAATATGTGATATCATTGAACAATAATTTGTGAATATATTCATTTCATAATTATTATCTGTGCTGGTGATTTTTTAATCGTTTTAGATGAAGATGTGCGCTGTTCATAGAATTGTTTGGATTATTTTAATCGGTATGCAAAATATTTGATTAAAATACCTATATCACTTAATTTTTTTGATGAAATAATTTTGCAATAATATGAAAAAAAGGGCAAAAATTTCAAATTCTACAAGGTTATTGCAGGTAACAACATTTTTTTAATCTTGCAGAAACAATGCTGTTACCATTTATTAATACCTATCTATCAATTATTCATTTTGAATGTCTTTTAAAAAATAAAGGAAAGTCTATATCTAAATAATTTATATTAATACCTACAAACAATACATAATGGGAAAATTAATGGTTTTCTGATCGTTGCAAATTTAATACACGTTAATAACTACTTGAATTTATAATGTAGCATGACGGAACAGGAGTTATTGTGCAGATATAATTGGAGCCAATGACCACGTAAATCAAAACAAACAAGTTGAATAAATGTTTATAACTAACTTTATCGGCAAATTTTATGTGAAATGAAAAACAAAATTCTAATTTTTCTAATGATTGATATTGTTTATCCTATTCGTAATTTCGGAAAGTATAACGTATTAACTACTATTTTTCTTAATTTACAACCTGCTCAAATGCGACTCAAAGGAGGTACGAAGCGATATAGTTTGGTAAAACAGAGTTGAGTTTTTTGTCTCAAAATTATATTTAGCAAAATTTGAAGTTCTGAAAAAGAAAAAAAAAAAGATATCCTGAAGTGAGCGATTGCTTAGTTCGAAGCATTTCATCAGAACACTCCACAACTTAGATTTATCAATTTGCAACTTGATTTGTGCATAGCATAGTGCAAGATAAATAAAAACTATTACCACTAACGGTGGTATAATTTGAGCTTTGAAATAAGCATGTTTATGTTTATTATGTTCAAACATTAAAATTGCCGATTGCGCCAAAAAATGTTTAGTTGCCTAAACACTCAAATGAGATTATTTCGGCGTATGGATGGTCTTGATTTTCTCCAACGGGTCGTAGCATATAAGAATCGTCCACAACGCACTCCTCATATTTCGAAATAGTCAATGAATTGATTTATGAGAGATAGAGAAAATAAGAAAACAGATGGTAAGATTACTAATTTATTGTTTAATGCTGTATGAGTTGTATCAGTTTTTAGAATCAATATCTACCTAATTTCGGAGTACATTTCATATGCCTTGATCGACAATTGCATTTTTTAGAAATACTCTCCTAATACCACGTTAGGAAAACAAATGAAGACGGACCAACTATATTTGAGGCGGAGGATGGTTAGGGCCATCTGTAATCCTCAAAAAGGTGTTCTACATAAATACATTCGCATTATTAGCAAAAAAATAGCGTTTATGTTAATTTTGCAAAATTATTTTTTCTCTCAAAAGCTTCATTGACGCGGATTGGAATTAAAGGCCTGGGGAGCTAACTATCAATTGGCCATTCCTTTTATAGGTTCATTTATATACATTACTAACTGAAATTTTAAATATATACAAGTACTTAAGAAATGCGTGATTAGGAAATTGTATATAAAACTATTTATAATTAACGTATCTAGAAAGTGTAGTGATCTAAAAAAAATAATTTTCGTAAGTGTAACATATAACAGTTTAAAATATTCATATTATAACCGTAAACAAGTATTTCCATGAATCTATCAGTAACTATCCAAACAATTGATATGTTGGAATTTTACCGACGTATACTATATTTTGTATTTTTCTTTGTCTGAGAACTTTGTTATAAGTATTTTTACTTATTAAGTTCTATAAAGTCAAATAACCGATCTGACTCTCTTCACACATAGGGGGTTCCGTGAATCGCACCCTGACTTTTATATTCATTTGTAATTTTATTTCTAACTTCTGGACGTCTATGGTTTCCAAGCTTGGAGAGGTTTTATAAAAACGCTTCTCGATCAAGTAATACTAGCAAATTACGACGTAGATCTGCATGCTCAGTCACAATCACTTATATATAACCAACATTCAGCGCCACAATATTTTTTGATTTTCCTTTTAGAAATCCAGAGAGTTCCACTCGCCCTCAATGTTCAATTTGCGGAGTCGTAGCTAACAAATTTTATTGTTGCCAGCATTTTTTGGAAAAGTTTTATTTTCACTTATTGTACTACTATTTTGTCATGCACATGTATTACATAAATAAATAAAGAAATATACTTGTTACATTTTTCCTTTAAATAGATTCATTTGTTTTCGATAAAATGCTTTTATTATTGTTTAAGTATATACACGCTCGTACATATATGAAATAGCTATAGTTCATTTCAAAAAGAGGGAGACAAAATTCTGAACATACCCCCAGCCCAAATCACAGCCTTTAAACCTGTCGAATCAATTTCACGCGACAAACTTAAATTTGAGGATCGGTCTAAAATATTAAGTCCAAATGTAGTAGTTACAACACATGAAAGTAAATAAATTTGTCTAGAAAACACATATTTCATTTATTTGATGAAAAAAGTTCAAATATTACATGCCATTATATAGAGAACAGTGTATATATAGTAACATGTAATAAGTAATGGAGTTGAAAGTAGCTTAAATTTTACAACCATAACAATGCATGACAATTATTTAAAATTAGAACTAACCAAGTTAATAACAACACTTATTTTTATAAATTATTTGAAGATTTTTTAATTTAATCTGATGCTGTGAGAAAATCGAGACATCACTATCATTGTCGTCTCTAACAGAAATTATAAATGGTTCTATAACATCATCGATAATTCCATGAAGATCCTTTATACTCACTTCTTTTCCGATAATATGATTTATGCAGTTCTGCTAAGTTGTTGCAGTTACTTCATGGATGGCATTGTGTAAATGTTGCTCAACTTCGTTTAATTTGAATGTTCTGTTGTGTGCAGTTACTTAATTTTTCAATTGGATTAAGTTCACAGTGAGCGAAACATATCGTGTACTAGTAGGCGAACAGCAGTTTTGATGATCCCTTCAAAAGATTTCAGTAAAGATGGTCTATCAATTATCTTTTTTGGCTCTGTGGTTTTCCCTGTTTTTTTATATTCGCTGATAACCCGATATACTGTTGGTTTTGAAATTCCTACAATCACAATAAGTTAAGGTGTCGATATATTGTATATATTGCACTCAATAAAGTTACCTAATACTTGGGCAATCTGCTTTATCATGTCACCTTTTCTTCTGTTGGGTGTATCCGTTAAAATTTTTTTGTAAGCATTCAAAGCTGTTTGCTTCTCAGCGTAATTCAAGTGATTTGTTGTCTCTTGTTTCTTTGGAAGAGAATACACGCCTGTACTTTTAGCAGTACCGGTGTTAGGTTCTACATCCATAATTGAAAGCCGCCGCTACAGAATTATAATTTTAGTACAACTAAAGCTCTCTGTATTTGCATATTATTTACGTAATCTATTAATGTTCAAATCAAAGCTCTGAGAAGAACAAGTTTGTATCGCACATAGCTACGGTAATATAATAATTATGAAAAAAACTGTCGAAACGCAAACATGATATAAACAATGGTAAGAATGTCAAAATACCATTTACGGCGAAAAGGGAATGTTGTACGGTGTGATATCGCCTCGCTTTCAACCAATAAGAAATTACTGTCATTTATGTCTGTTCAAAAATTGGTCTCTCTCTTTTTGGAATATTGTATACACTAGTATTACTTCACATTATTTTGTTATATACATGTATTCGTCTTCAGTAAATTTTATATGTATTTAACAGCATTTTAATTTCTATTTCGTGTTCTGCCATCAAAATTATAGAATATTTTTATAGTGCGCTGGGGTACGGGCCAACCTTCGATAATTACAATGTAAGGCAACTTTCACATATTTCAAAGAACATGAAAAACCACACTATCATATATCTATATTTATTACGGAGACAAAAGGTAAAAACCGAAAATCGTTCTAACGAAGAACAGTATTTCTGTCCCCTCAAGATGTTGACCCACACTAAAAAATAGTTTTTACCATATCCTAGTGTAGATCACTCACATACCAAGTTTCAACATTTTTGTGAATTTTCAGGAACCTTCCTTTGTAAGTTATTATTTTGTAATTCATTTATCTGTACACTTATTATTTTGCACACATAAAAATCTAATATCTCTTAGTTTCTTCAAAATATTAATTTGAATAAATGAATAGCTGTTGTAGTTTATCTGTTTGGGTACACTGATCATTTAATTCTTTTTATTTCATCAATATTACGTGCATCTATTTTGTTTACCACTGCATGTAGAGTAATGTAGTTACGTAAAGTCACATTATCTAACCCTAACAGTGTATATTGCAAAGTAGGAGATCGTTACTTATAAAAAGAGCATTTATTCAAACCTACCCCTAATAGAAATCGATTTCAAAACATGGGCATACTTGCATGTATATCGAAATGGTAGCGAGCGATGAGTCAGATGTACAGTTAGCAATACTGGGGACCGGACATAACGATCGTGTATTTACATGATCCCTGAGTAGATTTTAGTAAAATCTTATTTATTTTTAATATTATTGACACCTGATGAGATTTTCTGTTAATAAATTTACATATTTATTTATTGCAACTTTCTAATAAGGTACCTAGGACTTATATGTAACGGTTACACAAATTCACTCAAGTTACTGAGTCGCCACATGGAGCGAATATTTCTATTAGTTGTATAGAAAAATGTTGTTTATAAAAAAACAGTATGTACATAAGTGCATTATTCGAACTTCGAACGATATGCTTGAAGTATTAGATGAAATAATACGTCAATCATTTTAACGAAATATAGTAACAATTTCTTCTAATATTTCGAAAACAGTTAAGTTTGGGCTGCATTTGATGATGCTCTCTACTCAGGATAGCTGACAAAACGCTCTTCGAATCCGATATGATATAAGCCCTAGAACTTCCTTTTTCGACGATTTTAACAGCACTTAATAACATTATTTTTTCTAATACATACGTGATAAAGTAGGTACAATTTTATTTTGTTTTATAGATCTAATAATAATAAAAATACGCCAGTAGAAGGTGAGGCTATAGTGTGTATTTAAAAAAAGTCTCTTGGGTTTTATTTTTGTCGAAGTTCCTCGGTATTTGAATTGAATATTTCGACATAATGTCCAACAATAATCGCCATTTTACTTGCTCTCATGACACTTTTCAATGGTGATGTCTTTGGTAAAATCTTTCACCACGTTCATCACTAATATCATAATCTGAAGCTACAATGAAATCGTCGACATTGTTGCAAAATGAAATGCCCTTTTATGTTGATAAATACTGTGACAATTGTTTGTGGCGATTGCATTATACAGAAATGTTCCAAGAAGCATTCATTCTTACACTCTGGATACAGATCCTGCAATAGATCATTTAATTGCAATTGATTCATTAGATGTCTTTCAAATGGCAAATATTCCTTCTCGCTGTTCGACAACTCCGAAACTGGGAAGTTTGTTTCTGTAACGGCACATTCTTTTCGAGAGCACGTGGACTCCCATTGTCAACGGTGTCACCGACGGCGGCACGTTCTTCATTTAAATTCATAGATTTTGGCATATGAAACATTTTCGAATAATGTACTGGACAAGTACTCGCTTAGGAAAAGTAATCTTATTCTTGTTTCTGCTGAGAAGTCCGCCACATTTTTTCATGTCAACGCAAACAGGATAGCAACATTTTTACTATTTGATCAGCTTTATGAAGTAACGCGCACAAAGTATGAGGAACCCGTATGATTATCATTTTTAAACCAAAATAATACAGTTTATATTCTGGCCACAAAAAGTAAATTAACACGGAGTAAACGTTGATATACTCTAGTAAAATTTGTGTGAATTACGTATATTGTTCGTACAAGTAAGCTTTATTTAATCCTGGAAGGGTATAAAAGGATGTCTCCTATTCGACAACGTGTGAATTTTCATCAGTTATCTATGTTTGGGCGTGGCAGGATAATTGTCCTACGAGAATTTCGAGAATTCGTGTAGGACGTAATGTCGCTACAATAGTTTTATGTTGTCAAAGATGGGCAGAAAATGATGAGAAACAACGACATCTACGCCCAAAATGTCCTAGACCCACCACTGATCCTGAAGATCGTGCTTTTCGGCTTGTGATTCTTAGTAAGCGTTTTTCATCAACAAGGGAATTTTGCGATAGATGGAGAGGTTAATTAACAAATCTCCATACGATCTGTGTGTCGAAGAAGTAGATCTTTGAAGCTTAGATCTACCGACCATTTCTTTGTTTGCCTCTAACTCCGCGTCATAAAATTGCACGGTTAGAGAACAGCACTGGGAAGAAGAATGGAAGTGAGTCGTCCTTATTGATGAATTTCTGATAGGATTTAAAAATGTATGCACGTTCTAATGTACAAGGAAAATCCGTGTTGATCCGTGTGGTAAAAGCGTTATTAAAAAAACTCTTACTATTGCTCCATGTTCACTGAATTTTAGTAGTACCTTCACTTTAGAGCCTAACATTGCTCTAACTTTTGTGGTGCAAAGAAAAATATTTATGCTGCTGCACTTTGGGGCGTAGAAAAACAGGACAAAATTAATTCAAAGTATACGTATATGACCACATATTCTTAATATAAATTTCGATTGTGGGGGTGCCGTTGACATGTACACCCCAATATGGAGGTATCTTTCGCATTACCATTAACTGGTTTTTGTATTTGATGTAGGTTTTTATACGATATCTAGGAACGTCTTAACAGTACAAGAATGGAATCATGATTTGAATGTAATGAGTTTCCTTCGTACAAAATAACTTTTTATACTTTAAGAATCTGTGTTGTGGTGTACGTAGCTCTTATTTTCAGTTAAAGTGCTATTTTACGTTAGAACAAAATGAATAAGTTTATTACAGAATTTCCTTATAGGACTTTACGTCAAAACAGCTATGAAAATAATTAATAGTTATGTACTTGTATAAAAAAGTATTACTTACAAAGATGTTTGTAAATATATTTGAACGATGTAGACCTAAAAGAGTAGTGTTGCTTAACATAATTCAAACCTACATATGTTCATCTCATGCATTAATTAAACATTTTTGTTGGTCGGAAAGTACTAATGGTACCTTTTTTTACAGTTGCGGTTACCAATGCTCAAGAGGAAATATATTTCACGAGGAATCCACGGGACATAGAAATCGTGTCTGGAAAATCTGTAACTCTACCTTGTGAAGTGACACCTAACGAGGGTATAACATACTACTGGGAATTGAACGGTAAGAGCTCATGTCAAGAGGATTTAAAACAAAGGGTGGGAATAAATCTATCATATGCTTAGAAATAGGCCATGATGAGGTGTAACATTTTCACAATTTGTAATAGAAGCTTTATATTCTTATTTCCATGGAAAGTGAGAATGTTTACAGATAAGTTTTCTATACAGAACGTTTTTCTAAATATTATGCAGGATACAGCGCCCGTGGTTAACAAAATTTTGGTAATGAAGCGCAAGTTGAAAACTTGTACATAGGGGTTTTCCGTAACGATCTTCCAAATAGAAATGTTTACCCTGTCGTTTCCTTCTATATCGGCATTGAATGAATATGCTTATTTTAACAATAGTGCTCTGTGTAATTAGCATTTTCCAATTGTTCACATCATTCTACTAAAGTGTTCTTAAAATTCCCCTATTCCTATCTCTTACCGTGTCAGCTCAGTAACTCGAAAGGAGCTAAAGTTAGAAGTTTTAAAAATTAAAATAATAAAAAATCATTAAACTTACACGCTAAAATTTACTTTGTTGTTGATACATTCAGATGTGTATAAATAGATGAATGATTTTTTATTATGAGATATGGAATACTAAAAAAATGTATATAATTGTCTGAATGCGTATCTGTTAAACGCAGCCTTTTTAAAAAACACCATTTGTAGATTTATTTGTTTTTTTTTAAGTATTCAATGCTGCGAAACTGTTATGTCTATCACCTTTTGTCCTGACAGGATTTGCACATACTTTATTTTTTTATCCATGTCCCAAATTTAATATTTGTTCTTTACATGGTACTGTTTTTAGTACTGAAACCAGTTTAAGAACTAACTTTTAAAACTTACATAAAACATAAAAAACTACGAAACTGTTTGAGATAAGAGTAGAGAACTATATACATAAATACACTAGTAGTATAAATTGCTTTTCGAACGAATTTCAAATTATTTTTCGGTGCAAAAACTATAGTTCTAACATGCACATAATTGGATGCCATATGAGTTTTTTTAAATAATCGGCAACAAAGGACTTGTTTTGTGTTCCTTTAGACACCTGATTTATTCATTCATAATTTCTTTCTTTTTCACCCTTAAAATGTTGTAAAACACCAAACGAAATAATTAAGAGTGGATAAAAGTGTTTGCACTTCAATGGTGGACGATTTAATATAAATGAGTGTTTAGAAAGAGCAAATAACAGATTTGTGATAACATAATAATTTTATTTCTTGAGATGCAAAGGAAAATGTAGAAACAGAGTGATACTTGTGATTAGACCATTGTATAGAAGAACTTTAGAAGCCGGTTTTATAGGAGTGCACAACGTGTTCCAAACAATATTTCTATGGAAAACAAGTAGGCTTTAGCAAAAGTAGTTACGCAACTTTGCCATGTTTCGCTTACTGTTTTCAGCAAATACAAGCTTGGCAATAAAAACTAACCTCTATAGTATAATTTGAAGTGGTTCATTTATTTTATCCTTTCCGTCTAGACTATGTTCGAAAGAAAAAAGAAGCCTCTAAAATGTGTGCACATATTGATTTGTTTATTTTTTTACAAATTACAACACATTTCTCAAATACACTCTGTATCACCAGTGCGTTTTATTAGCAAATTAATTTATGAAATGAAAGTGTTATCAGTTTTGTTTGTTGTTATCATGGGCAATTGGTTGTTTATACCACCAATGTCTAAACGTAATTTTAGTATTTTTGCGTGTTCACAACGGCACGGTGCTTATACTTAACAGCAACAATGGTTTTATGGTATACTTTCCTCCAAAAACATTTGAATAATTTTTATATGCTACACATGTACAATAATTTTATTGTTTTTGTTTAGTGTGAGTATATAACTAGAAATGTGTATACTAGCGAAAACAAAGATAATTACTTTCTCCGAAAATGCGGAGGAGAAACAAACGCTAGCGGAGGAATAACATTTACATTTTAATAAAATAACGTAAAACATAAACAGGGAACCTTTCTGTAAAGAATGCTTTACGAGAGCTGCTCTGATGTTACCGTCAGTACGGGAAACATCAAAGCTACGCACATCGTGTGACGAATAAAGTAAATTAATGAAGTACGACGGGAGAATATTATTCTAGATACGTACGAAATAAATTCCATTACGGATTCTACTTGTCTACTACACGTGGAAATGTTTTTAACTGATCCAAAGAAACTGCAATATTTTTATTTCACTTACAGTATTAATCAACTAATGACATGTTTCATATTTCATGCATATTTTAATTATTGCACAGTGGTATACCATAAAGAAACTCATCACTAAACGCTGTATGAAGAAGCTGTTAACGATGTATATATATATATATATATAAGCTAAAGTTGAAGGTACATAGTCTTTAAGATAATAATTTGGGACTTTGGGGAAATTTAAAACACAATTGTTATATATTTCTTTAATTACCAATGATTCATTTGAGTTCGTGAAAGTTGTGGCCGAAATTGGCTTGTGTTCCAAGTTGTTTTAATTCGGTATAGTTACAGAGTGTTTAGTTCTCGCTGCATTCGGTATAAGTTTGCTTTTGAAAATTTAATATTATGTGTATTACTGCGTTTGTCTTTAATTAATAATTCACAGTCTTCAATATTCGCTACACCCATATAACTTTGGAGATAAAAATTTAACATAATGATCATATAAATTATGCTCTCAGAATATTTCAATATAGTTGTTAATAGTTTGTTAAGATATGTATAAATGGTTTTGTTGTGCGTGTATAAAATGCATAATTGTCTAAACACTAAAAATAAGACAGATTCGATAAATGCGAAGATAAACCACAAATACAGAATTTTCTTGAAAAGTACATTCTACCATGTTGAAGTTAATTAAAGTAAGCATTATAAGTGAATATATGAAAGTGAAGTAAAAGCGTAAATACATATAAACGACTAAGTTTCCATTCAAAAAACTTAAACATAATAACCCGATAATAATAAGCAATATAAAGATAAGAGTAAGATGAACTTACATTATATAAAGTATGAAAGGTGATCAAGAAAAATAAATATCTGTAAATTAGAATGTTTAAACTAACAAAAGAGAGGAGAATTAAAATATATGTATGCGATTATATAAAGTGGGAGCGGCAAATCAGCAGGAATTCAAAAAAGAAAAGGATGTAATTGATACAAAATATTAGGTACGATTGTTTTAACCTACTTCAGGTTAAACCTTTCAAACGCAGTAACATTCAACCAAAAATATGTAATAAATATAACAATAATTGGCATTTTTGGAGTAATATATTTTGTTGTTTCCGTAGCCTTCCTTCATATTCATGTTTTTCCAATTTTGTTTATTAAATTTATTCATTTCTTTGTATACATTAAACTATGGCATATGTTGAAACACTTCACTATCTCACTTTCAGTACACCACTGCCGCAGTGTTCGAGTTTTGTAATTTATGGCATATGTTAGAGTGCACTATTGATAAAGTAAATTTTACTTTTTTTCTAAATCCAAATGTTTATTATTATAGAGCATCTTCTTCAGTCTCTGGAAATTGAAACACAACACCTTTGTGATTAACGATCTCTCCCAAATTTATTAGCAATAAAACGAAAACGAACATCAATAGTACAAAATGTACGCATTTTAAAGCTTCTTCTTGGCATTCTATAAGTACAACTTCTATCATTTGTAGTTTTACAATCCCTGCCAATTTCAGCGGATATTTTGTTTTAAAGTCCCAAGTATTTGAGTTGATAGAGATTAGTACGTGACTTTTTTCAGAACACTTTATACACTCTTGATCGGATTTAGATTCGCCGAGTTTCTGAGTCCAAGCAAAAGAAATGTTATGTGGTTATGCAGCTAGAACAAATTCCAGACTGATTTCGCAGTATGGAACGATGTCCCATCTTACATGAGGGCGAACGGTTCTTTTTCTTCTAGCGAGGCAGTGAATTTAGAAATCACGAAAATATTGTCTAGTGACTTCTTCATATTGTGCTTGGGGCCAAATAATGATCCTTGCAGGATGTTAAACTTTCTTCACCGGCGTAACGTTTCTTCGATCTTCGTCTGACAAACGGGATACTTCCTGACATTACTTCAAGCCGCAATTATCGATGAAGATCACTTATCCCAAAATTAGTAAAGCTAGCAAAATCAAATTTCTTTTTCCAGGTTGATACGTTCAAGAAATGTTTGATTTAGGACAAAGTTTTATGTGTATTTGCAATTTTCTAACCTTAGACTATACGTTTTGCGTACATTTTGTTCACTTTACGATTCCTTTCTGGTATTTCAGAGCTTTTTGTAGCTTTGCGACCATAGGATACAACCGTGCTCGCAATGTGCTCCCAGATATGTTTATATTGTGCGATTGTATTTTTTCTCAAGTTCTAACTCTATCTGGCAAAAGTTTGTCGATTTTCGAGGGCTGTTTTTATAATAAGTAGATTTACCATTCTTTAGATACTTTTAAGAAAACAGTTATCGGGATTGTGCTTACTTGATATTGACGGTAACTTTTTTAAGTGATACGATAAAATCCGATCAATTTCTTTAAATTACTACAATTTTTCGATAGGAATTAATGTTTGCTTTTTAATAACCCTTAATTTTTTCTTCATTAGTAGTACCTTTACTTTTTGCCATACCGAATTAATTTCCAAATTAATACTTTGCTCACTTAAAAGAAACTAATAGTATCAGAAAAAGAATTCTTTTATTTAGGAGAAGTTGTTTTGTTTTGGAAACGTATTCGTTAATTAGTTTCTCACTATTAAATTTTTCTTCTTTTTATATGTTTGATATCAAACTTATTCAATTTTTATCGTTTTCTATCTATAATTTTAGTACGCACATATTATTTATGAGTCTTTAAACTAATATTGACTTTCAAATCGGTTTAATCAGTGGAAAAAGGCAAACAAATGTTCATTCAATTTTTTCGATACTAATTTAGTGATTTTTAAATATTTACAGGATCGAAAATTGCGAACACCACGCGTCGGTATCAAGAAGGTTCAAATTTGCACATAACCAGGGCCGACAGAGAAAGAGATTCGGGACAATTCAGGTGCATAGCGCAGGATTCAAAAGGATTATCAATTACGAGTTCGCTTGCCTCCGTGAACATACAATGTGAGTAATTTCCTTCTTTTTGTTTTCGTTTTGGTAAATTGATTTTTTTCTAAATTTGGAGTTGAATGCAACGAAGTTTTTTCTTGTTTTATGCGCTCTCTAAATTAACGGAAAACAATAGTCACGATTACTGGCGGTACTCGACTGTTTTAGAGAGAGAAAAAAACAAACAAACGTTGAATTATATTTAGCCATTTTAATTAAAACGGTTATAAAAAGTTAGATAGACTTGTTTTTTCAATGGTGAATTGATAACTTTTTTTACAAATACGGGTATATTTAAAATATTCAATATTTTCTTTCCAGCTATTTTCATCAAAATTATCTGTGGTATATTTTTTATTTAATGATAATTTTCTTACTTGATTCGAAAATTGTTGGTATAACCCCAACCGTCACAATCAAAGTAACATTAAGATTAACATTTATGCCAGTGAAAACTCCAATTGCTACATATTTTACCCAAAATTATTTATTTATGATCAGTAACCGCTTTATTTATAGTCAAAAAGTTAGTAGGGTGTTGGAACATTATTACTTAGTGGTTACTAACAGCCTACTGAGACGCCACTATCTTATTCATAAACTAAATAAAATTTTAATAAGTTATAAGTTAGTAGTTATTATGTGATAATACTATAATGGTAGAATACTCTTACTCTTATATCCTCGAGTAGCTTCCAAGGTAGGTTGCATCAGAGAGAGAGAGAGATAGAGATTCATAAATGCGACGCAATTTTCAGCACAATTTGGACCTGAAGTGTTGTATTGCATAGGGAAGAACAGCTGAGAACGATTGCTATTTATATTTAATTTACTATTTATACTTAACTTACATCTTTAGCTTCATGCTTTTTTTGCAATTTTCTCTGCAGGCTGTATCTTATCCAATTGCGATTTGGTATGAAATGTGAATATAAAACTAAAGGTAATTGTTTAGTTCACCATTTATTACTGGATAGCTATCCAGGCTAGTAGTATCCTTGACAAATTCCTGTAGGATCAGATTGCTTATTAATCAATCAATATTTGAAGATCCATATACTGCTGATCCTCGAGCAGCTTCCACCCTCATTCGCCGCCATTCTTTCCTGGCAGGTTTGATGTCTTTAAAAGAGCCTAAGTCAGTGCAAAATTAAAGTGTACGAGTATTTGTAGTAGTTGTAAGGAATGAAAAATGAATACGATAATACCTGCGTTTTCAATTATCTGGATTCTAAAGAACGTCTAATGCATTCTATTGACGTGCCTTCTCTAAATCATCCCAGTTTTGGGAGCGAGGTCTTTTCGTCTAAGAATGGTTCATAACTTAATACTTTCACCTGTTTTAGTGATTTATTGTCACTTACGTCAACTATTTCCATGTTGCTCCCTATAAAGTAACTTTTTAAGAGATATTTTTTGATGAATTGCGGTCACAATCTCCGCATTCTAAATTTGTTCGTTTCTTATTATCTAGGTCACCTTTACTTGTAACATACTCTACAGCGCTAGTAGAGTATGTTTGTTGATTTTAGTAGCCAACCAGAGTTAATAGGACCTTAGTAGCTACTAAATGCATTTATGAATACGAAGTTTTTTAGTAACATCTTAGTAGAATTTTAGTAGCCACTAAGTCTTACTAGGAATAAGGCTGAAGGTGTTCTTTATATTAATAATAGTTGAATTTTGGACACTGTCACAATATTTTTTGGGTTTTCTTTCGCCAATACAAGTTAGTTTTTAAAAGAAGAATACCATCATGAAGTGCTTTTTATTTTTCTATTCGATATATTAAATGTTTGCTTTAGCTATTTACTTTTCTAAGTAATTAAGATACTTGTTTATTCAATATTAATAATTAGTTAGGGAGGCTATTGGTGCTCTAAGCTTCATGCATTTTAATTAGTCGAATTCCAACGAAGAATAAATTAGGTAACATGTTCTGTTTTATTGGGTTATCTGAAGGGGTAAGTTCTTCCCTCTCGATCCAACACTGACGAAGGCCAATTAAATTGAGTCAATAGCTATGAGAAGCATCTTTAGAAGAAACTCGTAATACAACTGTTTCTCAGCGTTGGCAATAATAGGAACGTGTTTAGATTTTTTTCCTAGGTTTATAGTTTACGTTTTTAATTTTTTATATGTGACTTTTTATTATGCTTGGTAAATTTTAACTGAAATGATATAACTGGAAGGAATTTTTATATCCATTAAGACTTACAAATAAAAAGGTAAAAGGTTAGTGACATTTATTAATAATACATGCCTATTTCATACTACAATAAATTTTGTGTTTGTGGTTTAAAAAAAAGGAAAGTGACTGAAACGTACCAGATTATTTTCGCCTGTTCCCAGCATTTTATCAAATAATCATTACCTCATGTGTCTAATTAGAAAAATATATATTGCTTCTTCTTTCTTTATTGCGGATTGCTGTTAAAGTGATTATGTCTCTCTTTTGTTTTAGCTTTTATAAATCCTATAATTAGAGTGGGATTCATAATCACTTTTTGTATATTTTGTCTACTATAAGCTTTTTTGGAAACTACAATACATTCATTGTTCAGTATCTTTTAATAAGAAACAAGATCTACAAAAAATAAGAAGTTTAACAATACATATTTACAAAGAAAAGCATATGACACTACGTATATAACATTTGAAAAACAGATTGCACGACATTTACGAATGTCGTGAAACAGGAATATTTTACGTTTAGATTCAGATCATATCTAAATTGAGTTAAACACTGAAATGTTATATTCCTTCACATATTTTATCAAACACTTTCGTTTAATTTTGAAATTAAAACATTCGTATACGTTTATGTTGTGTATTCCTTATGTGCACAACGTCTAATTTCGTAAATTCGGAGGAGCTTCGCAACTTCATCGTTAAAAGATTAAGAAGAAAAAGCAGACGACATTGGGGTCAAAGACCTAGTACAAGACCGCAGTAAAACTCTATATAGGTACGGCGTATTTCTAAAGATTTCAATAAAAACAAAATTATGGCCGTATGGTTAATTAGTTCCAGCGATCTTTTTATACGAAGGAAGAGTTATAAAAAGTTAAGATTTTCGAACCTACATAAAAATCATATAGAATTACCATCGCAGTTTCTTGTTTCATCAGGTAAACAGGTTATTAAAGATGTTTAATTAGCCTTACTTTCGAAGTAATAACTGTTGTCCGTATATTGTTTAATTTAAAATGGTAAGTTATTCGAAATAAATAATTATGACAAACGATTTTTAATTTCTGAAGGGCCTTTTCTTTTATATATGGGGATATAAAGCAAGCACAAATTTTGTTTAGTTAGTTATTTGTTATATATACAGGATGTTTCACATCTAATTTTCCACGTGCTTATTCAGAAAATAATGGAAATAAAAAGTTGCAGTGAAACTTGGACGATATTTTCCATAAGATTGCCGATATAACACCTTCCGAAAGAATAGCCTCATACGTTTCTCCTCTACTTTATTTTTTAAAATTGTGGCTCTAGTTTTATAGACTATAATGTGTATACGTATACAGGTACACTAAGAAGAAGGTGTGCAAGAGAGTTTCTTCGTAACATAGTAAATGATATTGTTATAAATTTTAAATTAAAAATGAACATTTAATTGAAATCAACAAAGCATTTGTTGTTAATAAATTTGCAAACCATTCTTATTTGAATTGCACTATGCCTTAACAAATTAATTGAACATTGAACGAATTACGTACAATTTCTTTTTTACAACCGAACAGAAATTCGAATGAATTACCAGTGGACAGTTTATTGACTGATGAAGCATATTTTCAATTAGGTAATTGTATTTTTTTGTGTGTAGTGAAGAATACGTCATAATCGTATGGGGACCTTAATATGTAGATAGTGTGTGTAAAGTGTTTCTTGGCTTTGTCACTTCACCCGCTCAATGTAAAGGATGAATACCGTTAATTATTTTTCCAACGACGAATGATACGGAAGTGTACCGAACCCATCGGAAAATGTTGTCATTACGTCCACAGAAACGGGATTCGAATGCATCACACCTGACGTTACCATAGTTAGATGTAGGCCTTGTTACCACGGCACCCAGTCGTTAATATCTATAATTGTAGGATTTGGTCCTAAAATCATTCTTATTCGGTTATTCAGTTTACTATGGTAATAGTAATAATATTTATCGTCCAATGGCAGAACTTATTACAGGACAAAGTGAAGTACATATATTCGAACATGTAAGCAATACATAAACTATAAAATGAAAAGGAATACATTATAAAACAAAACAAGATATATAACGCCATCCGTACCTTTATGAAAAGAATTAAACAGTTACAGTTATGAACCAATGTTATTTTGGTATATACTACAAAATCATATTATTTACGAAGTCATTATATTCATAACGTAACCATCATTTGTGTGCATGTTCCTGTATTTACAGTCCTGCAACTATTACTTAATACGTTTGACAATCGCATAATAAGTAGACATTTTTCTAACATCTGGCCAGTGCGTCTTCTTGATATCAATTAATCGCTTGTTGGTTTCTGTGGTTGCTATCTTGAGCAATGAGGTTTTGTTCATATGAAGAATTCTGAAAAAAATTAAAGATTTTTGTAATATAACAACTTTTTCTAATTTTAATTTTAAATTAATTCAATTAACTTTTAATATAACTTACATTATTTCTAACAATATTAAGTTAACTGCAACATGTATTTTTACGCACATTCTTTTAACCTAAAGTAACTTTTTATGCTCAAAACAAAAGACATCTAATCAAGTAGGTTGTTCTTTCGATTATTTATTTAGTTGAAAGGACGCTTGTTTTGTTGAAAGAATGTATCATTAAATTAAAGAAAAGAGTGACGTTGAAGCAAACACACATTTACTCACATCAAAGGAACTACATTTTTGGAGCGATCAGAAGGTTCCCAGAGTATTGCTACCAGCTTCTACTGCGTGGGGTCTGGCGTTGCCGCGGAGGAGTAACGCTTTACTAGTTCACCAACAGAACTTTTCCCTGGTCCCCAACAGCGTGAGCAGACTCCGCAAGCAATCAGGTCTTAAAATGATGATTTTTTTGGAAATTACCAACGTTTTTGAAATTTTAGAAAAATATATTTGAACCCACGTTCTCTCCGTTACCGGCGGTACGTCATAATCAACTACTCCACGGGACTGCATCCACAGAGTGTAGAGACTGATATTTCTCAGAGATTTAGAAACGTTGGTAATTTCCAAGAAAACCGTAATTTTATCATCATTAACACCAACAAAAAGTTTCATATTAATTTAATTAGGTTTTAGTTTTCACTGCTTTTCCTTCGTCGTTCTTTTTTCACCTCATCTCTCGTTATTGATGAATATTCTATGCAAAAAAGTGTTCCCTTGTTTTTCAATACGAGTTTGAAGCAATTGAGAGACGCGAACCCGTGTAGCATTTTGATCATCGTTCAGCAACTTCGAAACTCCACAATCTCAGGTTTTTCTATAGCCCAACTACTCTGATCAGATACTTCCATAGTTGACACTGTGTGGCGTCGATCCTATACTATAAGCTAATGGACACATACGTTCAATTAGGATGAATGCCCTAAATGCTTTTGGTTTATTCCTTGAAGCGAATACCAAGGTAGCCATTATCTATTCAAATTATCTCTAAGCAATAAGATACTGGTATAAAGAATGTGAATAAGTTATTTTTCCGGAATATTAGAAACATTCTCGGCAAGCATTCAATCAAAAGAAAGGAGATGCATTGTTAATAGAAACTAGAATTAACCATGTTAAATGTGTTTACAGAAGTATATTTATTTCTATTTTAACCAAACACTTTCCGATGCATGGCTTTGTAAATCAACGTTCTAAAGTAACGATTCTTAGCGTTATTTCTTATTGTATTTCTGGAAGCTTTAATGGGAATCAGTAGGTGGACTTTATCTACACTCATTTTTTAAGGCATTCGATAAGCTAAACCACCGCTGCAGTCGGTGGTTAAAACTGGAAGTTGCCAGATTTAGTCCAAATTTACTCCCCTTTGCGCTTTCTGATTATTATTAATGATTTATATGGGAAACTTCGTTTTAATAAACTGCTTCTTGGAGATTACATAAAACCGCATACTAAAGTAAAGGTGTTCCAAAAGGTAGTCAAAACAAAAACAATGTAATAAGATAGTTTAATGAATAAATGTTTATTTTTTATTAAAATACAGGCTCTGGGGATTTATTTTTTAAAAATTATATCTTCTATTTTTTTGTCTTTTCTGTTCCATTATTTTGCTAATACTCGTCTAAACGTTGGAGATTTTTTTTAAGAACTGCTCGGTACATATTCTTTGTGATAACCGCCATTTCTCCTCGAATATTCTTCTTTAATCCATTCAGAGAGTAAGAAGTATTGCTATATGTATGTTTGAGCTACGGTAGCGGAAAATATCCAATGGTGTCAAGTCGGGGCTGCGTGATCAGTTTATGTCATCGTGTCTGGATATAAATTTCCTAGTGAAAATTTCACGCACAACTGGTAGGGATATGATAGATGTGTGAGATCTCGTTTAATTTTGTCAGAATCAAGTATTCCGATTTTTTTTTTAATCCTATTCCTATTCCGATTAAAACCACTAAAATCTTGGAAGCTTGGCGTAAAAGTTTTCAATCATCTCTACGTATTGCTCAGAATTTACGGTTACTGTATTTTTCTCATCTTCAAAAAAATACGAGTCGATAATTCCTTGTGCCGACATTGCACAACAGTAACTTTTGGCGAGTGAAATGGCCTCTAATGGCTTTATTTTAGATTTATTGAACTCCAGCAACGGCAGTTCTGTCTGTTTACATGGCCATTAAGGTGAAAATGTGTCTTACTTGAGAAGTGTTTGTAAAATTCGTGCACACAGCACGCACTTTCTTCTCATAAAGCGATTAAATTCCTAAGAACGGATCTAGCAATTGGTATACCCCCACTCCTCCCACAATGCTTGCATTCATTCAGCGAATACACAAATTGAAAAGGACTTTTGGGAGAGCCAGCAAATACTGTACTAGTTCTAACTCGGTAAATGGTTGCTAGTAGCTAAATAACTGAATTTTCTTATTTCTTATGTACAATTTCTTTGTATTTTCAAATTATTTTTCTTATTTAATTTTTAATATATAGCTATGTCATCTATCCCGTAGTATGAATGGTATTACCATTGGACAAATAAATTATTATTAATAACATACTGGTGCAAGAACAATGTGGATAAGCATTACAACACGTTCCCAGTCTTGCTTGAATTCTTGAACTGAACCTGCAGTCTGTGATAAATTTTTACTTCTTTTAAGTTTTCATAGGTGACAACTTGTCTAATTATGCTTTGTTCTGTAGAGAAGAGCATATACCCTTTCAAATGCACACCCAATAAAGGCTCGTTAATATTTTATCACTTTTCGTACAACAAATTTTCTAGGGGCTTGATTGTCATGCAATAATTATAACCAATGTAAAGCCATATTAGTTTCCAAAACGAAAAAATATGCTGGTACATTACATAGCACAGTCGAAAGGTAGTTGTTCTTCGCAAAGAAATTAAACTGTTTTACTCAAAGAAAAAAGTCATTATGGTTGCAAGGACTGTGTGGTGATAGATTCAAGCATCTCGGTGTACTCCATATCACACAAATAATGTTTCGAGATCGCGTGGGTTCTTGTTGTCAATTGAATTATCATCCTCACCTGAGATACTTGTGGTGCTATAGATGAAAGGATTTGAAAATCAGGTTTTTTTGTTCCATATAATTGTTGTTTTACTCTTTCAATGAAATAAAATCTTTCTTTACGGACAATTACTGTATAGCATCAAGCATATCTTTGAAACAAATAAAACTATCCCTCGATTGGAATAAATCTTAGTGTAGCAGAAAGAACGATTTCTATGCGGAAAAGATATTTATTTAACTATCGGAAAGAATTATCTATTGCATGCAAGTTATATTTTGGAGATTTATGAAAACCTTCTCATCTTTACATCGAGAGAAGGAAAGCTGGGACCGCACAGAAAACAAAAGATTTGTTTTCCATGATTTTGAAGATGAAGACAGCAATAAAATTGTAATTAAATGAAAAAGTATTTATGTATTTTGTACTTTGTCATATGTTTACAGTCAATAATAACTTGTCCATACGTAGCCTGTTGGAGCATATTGTTAAGTTTTCCTTGGAATTATTTAATATTCTATATCACTATTAATAAAATAGATCGAATGAGTATATCAATATTATAAATTGGCTAATTGCTGTTGGTTGTATTATTTATTATTAACTTAATACAACACTCCAAATACTAAAATTATGCAAATGCAAAAATAATAACTGGCTCAACTCTCCCTTACTAAAGCTATTAAAAGCTGCATTCACTTCTATACGCATGCATGCATGCATAGAAAAATAAAGATAAAATGTTACCATCTTTATTTAGCTTTGATAATAAGTGTAATATAGTATAAGAACATATGCATTCCCTATAATCTTAATAGTGTGTAAATGAATACGAAATACGAGCACATCTCCCATTTTCTTGTTTCTCGATTTATATTATTCTTAATGGAATATTTCTGTCTTGGAGTATGCGTTATTGTAGAAAATCACCTCTGATGTACACACACTTCGAGTAAGTTCAAGGACAACTTCAGAGAAGTTATTTTAAGCGTACATACTACATACCGTGAATGTGCGTTTTTTGTATTATTTAAATGTATTTATGTATCTTCAACTATTAACACAGTCAAATTTTTTCTCACGACTAATTTTAATTTCCGGTTTCTTGATTAATCGCCATTGCCTACGCGATATTAAATTTTGAAGTGAAAAGCAAATGTCTGCTATTATTGTCAGTAATCACGTCGTGAATTAGTCTTTAATGTAAAATAGTGTTAACAATAGAGAATCCGTATATTTTTATATAAGCTCAGATGTGATCTCTCGTCTTATAATACTTATACCTTGCGGATTTTATTACTCATATCATAAAATGCTAAATGTGTTTCCTATATAAAATTCAGTTCTCTGTAAAAAAAAATAGTAAAATATTATACGGGGATTTCAATAATACAAAGATATATAACAATATCTATAATTATTTATTTATAAAATCGTTTCTAACCGCTGTTAAACATACCGAATAGTTACATACTGTACCATCTCCAGCAAAACAATTACCTAAATATTTTAAAAAGTAGTCAATTATTTTCGTCAATTCATTATTTGTAATCGACTGAAGGTACAAATATTTAATCGAAGTTACCGAAATTCAAGTAGCTTTCCGTAGCAATGAACCTTTAAAGTAAAGAATAGACAATGTTGCGTTATCAGATTCAAGAAATTCATTATCAGAGACTAGTATAAAATTCCTAATTCATAATTATTTCACTTTAGAAGATAGTTTAAGTTCCAATTATAAATTCGATTGGAGTTTGTTCTGCTGCTGTTACTTTGTTTACATTTATATTGTTTTATAATTGTTTTTAATTGTACTTGTAATAGTTGCAAAGAATTTGATTTTTTTGTTTTAACATTAGATTGTGTTATATTTGATTTCGTGTACACATTTGTTACAAACATTTCTTCTTTGGGCTTGTTCGAATTCATAAATATTATATTCTTGTTATGACAACAAAGCAATTTATACAAAATCCTGATTGCTACAGAGGAAGAAAGCTTGAGTACAATAATAAACAATGCCACTACATAGTCGAAAATACAATTATGTTTGTATTTACGAGCAAGGTAATATAAGTCCAAATATGTAAAATACGGTATTGCGTGTATGTATATTGAAAACTACTCTACTTATGGAGTTGTAAGTAGGGAAATAAATTTGCAACTTCTCTAGCATTTCAATTTTAATTAATATGGCTATTTGCGTGTAAGATGCATAAAGGGAAATCCTAAATAATCTTGAAAATGGCGTTTCATTTCAATTCAGTCAAAATGTTATTTCTGTAGCTCTCTACACTGATGGTGAAATTGAAAATAATCCGCCTAATTATTCTTCTACGAGAGACTACAATCCAAGCACCAATTTTCTGAGCATGCGGTGGAGATGCCACAAAAAAATGCGGCTTATCAGTGCTCCACATTCGCATATTTTGATTATCGACGTACTGCGAAAGTTGGCACCATGCCCGATCGGATAAAAATATTAAGTTTAGCAGGGGATTATTCACTAAATTATTGACGAACCATTGGTAGTGGGCAGACGTCTTGGGTGGTCTGTTGGAAAAGGGGTTTGATATGATTACATTTTACATGAATGCATGTTCAATTTTTTCTTTACAACAGTTGGGCATATTCCCTATGAAACTCCAATGGTTTGGGCTAGGCATCTCAAAAGTTTTGTGGGATCCTGTTCCATGCGATTGGAACATTAATAATCAACCCTTCTGTGTGAATAGTTGGTCTGCCAGCACCTCTCTTATGAGTTACAGATCCAGTTTCGCAAAATACACCAATAATGTGTGCAAGGCACATATAAAAATCCTGTTCTACTACTGTGAAATCTGAGAAATGCTCACGAAAATTGTCATAACATAAACGCTCACTGCAGTGTTAAATTCTATTAACTATCACACCTGTTCTAAAACAAGCTTCAATCATGTAAGTTTTGTGCGCTGTGGTGGAAACCGAATTATATTAGAAAAATGAAATAAGCTACGACATACATTTTCAAATTTCACGGCATACTTTTATCAACATTATCAATAATTTGCTCCCTCGGTTAAAATTAATATAGTACATACATTTTAATGCAAACAAAATTGGTGATGAAGGCTGGCTTAAAAAATTTAACGTTTAAATCAACCTTAACCACCAATTTTGTTATAGTTGTTGAGCGGCACTTCCCTCAGGGCTTATAGTTTAACTTCCTTATGCAAGAAGAAAGTATACTCTGATTTTTATATGTAGTTAGAAAACAACAAACGCGACAGGACTTGAATATGTATGTTTCTTTTTTTTGGTTGAGAAGCAAGCATAACCGTTCGACCACTGAGACAGTCACCACCAATCCTAATTTTATTAATTTGTAAGGTACAGAAGTGATGTGTAAATCTGCATATTTACATACTATTTACATAGGTCCACCTCCGTAATTTTTATAAACTTTACATTGGGTCTATTGTTGAGTATAGCAATATTGTATATATTGTTTTAACAATAATACAGTGTAAAGTCACGCATTTTCTTTCCTAAGACTAAGAAAAATGTGTGAATAATTTGACTTAAACTGTTATCAAGTATTATATAAATTGCTTGTTATTTTTACATAATTTTGAAGTTCCGCTGAGTTAGATTGTTTACAATGCTAGCAGAATAGTGATCTGCTATATAAACAAAAAGTGTTGGTAAATATTTATTGCTGTAAATATTACGTAAGGGTCTTGTGTCTATCGGAAAGCACAACTAATGCGTAAAAGAGATACTACAACCATTTGGAGCACAACATAAACACCAAATGTGATATATTTTGTTTGCCAACGTGAACACTGCGTAAAAATTGGAAAAACAACGCCTTTACACAAAAAAATATATAAAAGCAATAATATATCCGTTTCCGCAGTGTGGAATTCTAAATTTTAGATATGGGAAATTATTTTTTGTTTGTAATAAAAATGAATCATAACAAAGTAATATAATATTGTTTTAAAAACCAATCATTAAATTGTGAATAAAAAGAACGAAAGTTGAAATACCTTTATTCGGCAAAATGCTATTAGAGTTTGATTAATAATTATAGCAATCCTTGCCTAGAACAACTAGGTTTTGCTACTCGATACTTGACCCACAACACAATATTGTGGAAATATATAAGGAATACCCTTGTTTATTGAATAAATAGCATTAATATCGCTCGTTTTCTTACTTTCACATTCAAGTAAAATTTCATAAACTTTGTTTGTGCTCTGTAGTAATGGAATGGAAAGGGTTAACATTAGTTAAAGTTTTACACCTTAACTAATGTAAACAGTCACGTCGTTTGAAATTGAAAAGGCATTTAGGACAAGTTATGTAACATTTAACTACAATCCGTCACACTTACTATACAGTGATTAAAGTACAATACTTATATGAAGATTTAAGTTGCATGTTACGATTACTGAATATGAGGTCATCTGCAATGATACTTTTACTTTATATACGAATTTCTCGTGTAGAGTTTGGCGATGCGTGCATAAAAGTCATTTAACTGGGCATGTCTCACATTCCGACCGGCAGACTTCAGACGAGGTGGAATCCTCTTGAAGTTTGTTATCTAGACCGATTCAGGTAGAAAATAAACAGTCTTAAATATAAACGCTACCTACATTGACTTGAGTTTGATGGAAATTCATAACACGTTTTTACAGCGCATGTGATACGTTACAGAAATAAACCGGTGAAGATTCTTGTTGATCATCGGGCTTATGAGAGCGGTAGATATTGATTGTGCATTACGGCACGGCACGTTCGACGTTATTATTGAGTAGCTTTTGAAATCTTCTTGCTACTTTCTAGACATTTTCCTATATCCAACGTTGATGGAAGATATTTTATTATTATTGACGTTAAATATAGGCAGAATTTTAATGTAAATTTAATGAGAAAACAATAGAAAGGTCAAAATTGTTATAGATACGGTGTCGTTTGGTTTATATCACATTATTATTATGCCTACCATAGTGTATGACTCAGAATTGTGTCAAGTGAAGAAGTGAAGAAAATAGAACTTCTACAAGAAGTAGCCTCCAGCGCACAACAATAATAAGATAAGCCAAATAAGTACAGCTAGTTATTAATTTGTGGCGTAGCTGATGATAAGTACAATAGATGCTCAATAGTGTAAACAAACTCAAATATAAAATAGTATCTTAGTCTCGTTGAAGATTCCAGCAGTAATCGGCCATCGTATGAGTATCCCATCTTCCTTGGCACCTTTCATCCATAATCCTGATGTCGTTGTGAAATCTTTGCCCCTGTTCTTCACTAACATCACTTAAGTTTTCTAGAAAAGGATCTAAGTGGCTGTGAAGGTAATGAATCTTGATGCTCATGTTACATCCGAGGGTGTGAAAGTTAGAAAGCATTTATTCTACTAATAAAAAATAACGGTGAAATTTAATACGTATGAGTAATAAATTTCACAGGTATCTCCAGAGAAGGGTGACGTACATCTTAATGGTCAAGATGGGTGCTGCGTTTGCTCACACCACCGCAAAAACTGAAGCGCGTGAAATGTTCTACAGCCATTTTGGTGCAGTTTCGGCAAAACCCGACAGACTTTTTGCACCAATTTGTAACTTGCGATGAAACGTGGATCCACAACTACACACCGGAAAGTAAACAACAATCAAAGCAGTGGACTAAACGTGGTGAATCGGCCCCAAAGAAATGTGATGGCTTCTGTTTTCTGGGATGCGAAGGGAATATTATTATTATCGATTATATTATCGATTACCTTCCAGAGGGACAAACGATTATTGAACAATACTATTCTGAACCTTTCAATCGATTGAAGGCAGCTATCGTCGAAAAAAGACCCGGTAGAAAGCAAAAGTGTCCTTTTCCGTCAAGGCAATGCGCCAGTTCAAAAGAGCGGAATTGTCGAATTGACCAAATTAAAGTTCGAAGCGCTTGAGCATCCCCTTATTCACCAGATTTAGCTCCGTCGGACTATCCTCTTCCCCAAGCTTAACAGACAAGTCGGTGGTATGAAATTTGCTTCGCATGAAGAGCTGATAGCTGCCATGGACCACTATTTTGAGAAGTTGGAGGAAAATGTGGCATAAAGAAACTTGACCATCAACTAAATAAATGTATTGATTTTGTTGGAGATTATGTCGAAAAATAAAACACATTTTATTGAAATATTGGTATTTGCTGTGCTTTAGTTACCGAATTTTTCAGCTTACCCTCGTATGATAGATACTACTTAGATTTAGAAATACGCGCGAAAGCCAATAAATTATTACTATTGGAAAAGTCATGGAGAAATATTTATGGGAAAAATGTTTGTATAACATTAATGGCTTTTTTTAAAAGGAAACTTAAATGGCCCAACTGTTTTGTATGAACTTTTTTTTTATAAGCTAAAGAAGAAAACCAACACAATAAATTAATAGTTAAAGTTACCATGATATGTTTAATAGTTTTCTATATACGTATTTTCGTAAATTCTCACTGTAGCGTGTATAGTTTTAATTATTAACCAACAACGCATTACGTCTGCAAAGTACGCTTAACATACATTATAATTTTGGTTTTTCCTCCGGTCGTTCATAATTCGAAATAGAATAATAATGGTGTCTGGCAAATAGCAGGATATATTTCACAGGATTTAACCTTTGCTCGCGTTTCTCCCGACTGTCTGGGTTTTAACGATAATTTCTATCGATCCAAAGAGCCATGCCGAACAGAAGCCCGAGACTCTTACCAAAACCGATCACGTAGATTTCACTCAAATTTAACATTTTTTCTTCTATATCCCGTCAGTACCGCTTGCTCGTTCTGCAGAAAACAAAGAATGTATACGTCTATCAAAAGCGGTTCACATAAATCGTACAGCTACCTACTAGCCGCTGGGGAACTTTTTGTTTTATATTTAGATAGAATTTGAACTCCGGCTTGAGAAACATGCAACAAAAAAGGAGATTTTTAACGACCACTATAGTTTTAGAATAAAATTATTTCAAATGAAACCATGAATTCTTTATCAAGAAAAACGTGAAACCTACTGGTTGAATTCTTTCTTGTCTATTTTTTTTAAATGCTGACTTAACAGCTGCATTTATGGCAGTATACTCCATTTTGTATAAGTTTTACAATAATAGTATCCATACAGATAAGTATACAATATTCTACTACTATTTGTTTCGCTATATCATTTTTCAATAATACTTTATACAGTGTCCATACTTCATCAGACTATTTTAAGCTATTGACAAAACTAGCTAAACAAAACTTCTTTTAGAAAAGAATATTTATATAATGCGTATATAACTTTTGCAAAAAAAAATTATACGGAACTCATTTGCGGCGTAATTTCATTATTACTTATTATTATTTATCACAGTTAAGCATCCAGTGTTTATTTTTTCATTGTGTTTGCTTTGTGTGTGATGAGATGCTTTTTATTTGTGGAAACTAATGTCTACTTAGTTTACGGCGGAGAAAATAATGTGTTACATCCACAACCGAATTGCAACACAAGGGATATTTTTAAGTTTTGCGTACTGGCAAAACATAGTGGGCGCCACTAATCAAATATCAGTACTAACAATAACCCCTATCTTTAGTTAACCTTAATCCAAAGTTTCAGTGTTGTAGCTACAGCGAACTGTCAAAGTTGGCAAGTTGGTTGAAAAATTAAATTAAACCGAGAATATTTGCGCAATAATTTTGTATACTTTTTGAAGACAATTATCTCAACAAGAATGCCTTACCAGATTGGTTTCTGTTTTCGGCAATGAAGCATCACATCAGTCAACAATTTCTTGATCGTATGGAGAATTCAAGCGTGGACGGATTAATCTTAGCAACGATCTAAAAGCAAGTACACTAAAAGGGTTTCTTGTTGGATTCTGCGTCTGTTGACTGAATAACAGAAAACAGCTGGGGTGAATTGCTGTTAAAAACCTTAGACTTCTTCAACGCCGAAAACTCTGAAGACGTGTACAACATTGTCAGCGGTGGCGAATCTTTGATTTACTCGTAGGAGCCAGAAAATAAACGCTAGTTGTCTGTTTTGGTGTTTCAAAGGGAAGAAAAGCCGACATAAGTCATCCGTTCCCGAAGCATCTCCAAAAATATGGTCGCGATATTTGTCTCGAAAGCAGGTTATGTAGCAGCAATCCCTCTACGAGATCAAGGAATTTTTCCAGCGTAGATGGCAACCACAATAAAATAAAAATATTTTTTGGATGTTTAATTCGCTAAGATACCATGTTGCTGCAGTTTACAAAGTGCGGTACTCAAGTTTCGGGAATTTAGTTGTAACTCGGGGGATTCGCAACACTGTATCGTTTGTAAACATATGTCTGGAAAGAAGAGATATTCCTTTAGCTCCAGTTTGAAGTCGTGACTAAAGGCAATGTTAATCGTTTTTTTTTCGATATCCGCGGCATCATTCACCGTAATTATGTTTCTGCCGGCCAGGCAGTGACTGGACACTTCAATGTTGGCGTCCTGGAGCGGCTGCTGGCACGAATTTTCCTTGTGCCGCTTTATACGCACACGAACGGTTGGATCTTGGACCATGACAACGCGCCGGCGCATTCCTCGTTCATTGTGCAAGAGTTTTTGGTGAAAAAAGGTACTCCAACGTTGCCGCACCCACCCATATTTCCGATATCGCCCCCTACGACTTTTTCTTATTCCCCAAGATAAAGTCACACCTCAAGGGAACTGATCATGGCAGCGTACAGGAGTCGAAGAAAGCTGTAACCGCGGTGCTAAAGGCGTTAACTTTGGAAAATTACGGGTGCTTCCAATCGTGGAAGCAACGTTGAAATCGTTGTGTTGAGTTAGTGAGAGGCTATTCTGAAGGTCGATAATAGAATTTTGTTCGTAACTTAATTTGCTTGTGTTTTATTGACAAATTCCCGCAACTTAATTGCCACCTCGTATTTAGTACACATTAATATTCTTGACTAAATCTGCTATTGCTTTCTAGTTCTACTATGATTTAAGCTTTATTTTTCGCCCTTTAATCGTACCTACTTGGATCGTATTTAGTGTTCTAGTGTTTATTCTTGTGCTGTATTTTCCAGATTACCATATTTATCCGTGTTGTTTATTTTATATAATCATTCGATTTGAACTTAGTTGACGCCTGGAATGTTTATTTTCCGATGAGTATGAAGTTAATAGCATGCAAGAATTGCAATAGCGAATTGAAACACTAGGTGACACCAAAAGATAAGCGAATGGCATGAGAAAATGGGAGTCTAGCGAGTAAGCATATCAATGAGACTAACGTTGTATTGCTGTTGACTTGCTCATTTCACTCATTTGGCGATAGCCTATAACTTATGCAGGTCTGTGGCACACAGTGCCCTTGAAATTTTGCAACGAAATGGACACATTCGTTCTGCAGTTACTATGAAACTTGTGTAATTTTTTTCTTTAGAATGGGTTTTATTAAAACTTTCCGATGAAATTATAAAACACTCGGTATATACGAAAGTGCTTACACTTAAGAGTTGGCAGTACCCTACTTCTTTGTATATAGACAGTATAAGACGTTTCCAAATTATAAGGAACATTACATACGGCTGCGAAGATTCTTTTGTAAATATGCAAATCTTACCTGATTTAAAAGTGGTTACTTACAATTTAGTTCAAATTAATATTTTTTGGATCAAGCAATTTCTATTTTGATCAAGACTAGCTACAGTTCATATATTACTGAAAACAGCTTTTCATTAAGTTACATATCCAAACAATATCTTTACGCAATTGCGCTTGCTGTTTCAATATCGTCTTGTTAATTTCACGCGTTATTTTTTCTGTCGCCAACTAAGTAGACATCATGAATAAAAGATAGGTAATAATATATATAGCAAAGAACAAGTATAAAACTAGACGATAAAAATAAATACTAAAATACTAAAAAGGTAACAACTGTTACTCAAATACTAAAAATAATGTGTAATACTTTCAACTATTACTCTGAGTAAAACCTCATATTTCAGCTACAAAGAACAAAAGTGTAAAACTCTTATTATTAGTGTTGTGTGAAATGGTATGATACAGTGTAAACACTCTTCTAATGAACAATATTATTTGGTAGAGTAATATATTACCATACATAATGATTAGTTACTGCTTCTCGATTCACTACCGCTGATAATCATGCTAAGGTACTCCAATACCTCTATTGATTTTTAAGCGTTGATTTGAAAGATGATTGAAAAGTTTTCCGTTTATAGGTTGCTGTCATTGAAAGCGCGTGCTTTTATTGTAGTAGTTTTTTCAAATTATAATTTTAGTCAGTGAGCTTCGAACTTTAATCCTTTTATATGTTAGAATCTGAAATAACTTTTTATTTTGTTGAATGCAATACAACAGCAGTTGCGGTTATAATGTTAATTAATAAATTATAATTAGTGTTAAAGGATTGATTTGTTGACCGAGTAATTTTACGAGACAATGAATTGCATTGGACTGAAAAGGATAAGTGCAAGTAAATAATATAGGATCACTTTCTAGATTTTATGTTTGGTTATATATTTCATCCTTTATTTCGAATAATATTTACACAAATGGAACAAGCTCCGCTTGCCTTCTTTCTCTCTACAAACACCATGTATATACACAAGCATTCGTCTTTGTCATTCGAACCTGCACTAATATCTAGAAGGTGAGTCGTACGAAAGTAAACGTAAAAAGAGAAGTGTACTCTAAACAGTACAATGCCATATGAGTTCGTTGAGCGTAACATAGCCCTTATGGTTACTTGATTAGGTTCTACCTTAACCATCCTCCTCCCTATTGCCGGAGGGTGGCGCGCACACCCCTCGCAGCTGCTCACAATTCAGTGGCGCGTTTTTTTACCAAGAATATTGGCATTCTTCGCAGCGCACGTACATACATATGTATATCTCTTATAATTGTATAACACATTATCATTTCTAAGCAATTTCTTGCTGTTCGTACGTATTGTAGATGGAAAATATTTGCTATTGTAAATTCCACCTAATGGTGGATGATAACTGCCTCTCATGCCATTTCTTTTAAAGGAAATACAAGAATATTCAGTAAACATACACTATCGCTCATAACTTTAAGATCACTAGCCGAAAAATAGCCAAATTAAAAAAATCACTATATAATCAATATATACCAGCCCCTCCCTATTTCAGTTGGTCTACTTAGAATTGTTTATAAATTTATGGCGCAAAAATACAAGTAATACTACATAAACATAAACTAACGTTACTTCATTTTTTTAGCATCTCATCATCATAAAATAAATACCCATTAAGTAATTATACCGATAACTAACAGAAAATGAGAACAAATAGAAAAAAAATTGAAAAAACAAAAGTAATAAAGAACCACTTTACTGTTCACCATAAATATTTGTAAACAGTTTGGGACAAAGTCCGTTGCTTGACCAGTATATGTTATAACAAGGCGATCATTTTTGGAAATATTTGAGAATAGTCCATTGTTTATGTTATCATTCCAACTTTTGGATAAAGTATGATCAGAATGTATATATGATGATGGGCATATTTTCCTCACGGAAAAAATATTTTGTATAAGTATTGAGTTCGCAATTCTCACACATCATTTCTTTCGATTAATAACGATAATTCTTTCGTGCACGCCGAAAGCGGAAGCCTAAATCTTTAACAGAATGATAGTTTCTTTTTCCCATTCAGAACGCAATTTTTCTTGTAACACCCTCAATGTTACGCGACAATCGTCAATAGTTTGGAAATTGTGTATAAAATGGCGACATAACGCTTTTTCATAATTTTCAAGTTCAATGACGGTGCATCTACGTAATCGTTTTGGTGGACTTACTAAAAGTGGTTTATTGTCTTCTGTAACTTTCTTTCTTTTTTCCACAATCCGTTCAACACTTTTTGCCGATACACCGGTTACTTTGGACACTATTCCTTTACTTTCTTGTTTTTTACTATCGTGCACAATTTTCTTAAAGTAGTTAACATGTTTTACTATTAATATTTTCTCCTTTTTTTTTCACTTGCCATTTTATCACGAATAAGAGATGTGAAAACAAAATGTCACAAACGTTTCGTAGTACCATATAACGCCTATAATGATTACAACTGGACATAAAGATTCTACTGTATCTACTATACAACACAAATACAATATCCTCCTCCTTAAATAGTAAAGGACTACATGATTTATTATAGCAAATATATTATTACTGTCCTTTGGATTATAATGCAAATAAGCAGAATTTTAATTCCTTTCAAGAATACCTATTATCCTAATCCCTTTATTACATTTATAAAATGTTCATCTATTTTAAATGCATTCTTGACATGCATCTTTATGGTTGTTCCAGCTAAAATAAGGAGTAAAGAGTGAGGAAGTATAAACTTAATAAGAAATGCGTACTTATCGATTTTGCATATAATCGGACACCCAATAATTTACTACATTATCGCTTTCCGAGGCCCTTCAATTCAACCAATGCGGGAAATATTATCTACTGCGCATTCATCCTTCTCGCCTACATAAAATGAATGGGCTGCAAATTCGTGAGTATTTAAGGTGTGTTAGATCATTTATTGTATTGTAAATTATAAGTACAATTGTAAATCAACACAAAAGTAAATTATTATTACTATTATTCAAGATGTCTTAAATAGATAGACGTGGGTGTGAACTATTAAATCATTACAAAGTCTAGAGGTTCACTATATTGTCGATCTTCGATGTGCACGTCATTGTACATTTTTAAACAATTCTTGCCCGAGACTCATTTTATTCATTAACTATAAATCTTGTTTAAAAAAATACTGTGCATTCCCTGTATATTTAAATACATTTTCCGACGACTACATTTCTTAATATAAAAGAATGCTTTCTTACCTTCCTCTGTATTACCTGAAATGAATACAGTTTACTTACCTTGTTAGCAAGTCTGCTTACTTTAACACATGTTTTGTCCTGAAAAATACCTCTTTAAGAAAACTTGTTCCATTATGAAATATCACAACGTACGTACTGTATGTATATATGTACGCATAAGGTAAGCGATATATGTAGATGATATATATATATCTGTTTGAATGCATGCGCGTTTATTTCTGTGCTTATATAATAACTATAGAAATAACAAATATTTCATGTCTAAATTGTTAATAATATTGATTGTTTTATGAAAATTTGAAGTTTTTTTGCTAAGAAAAATACCTTACACACTTATTATTCCGTAGTATATTTGATATATTCTTTCCATAATGTCTCTAACCAACTTTAGATCCAAAATTATTTTTTGTTCCGATATTATTGTGTACTGAGATTTACACTAAATTCCTTACCAATATAAGTGAGTCTTACGGTTTGAAGAATTTTGTCTAAAATATATTTCATGGTTTTGCTCTTTTACAGTACATTTTTCTGCTAAGCTGCGGCTGGTATAAAATGCATTAATGTCTATCGTTAAAATACACTTTGTAGCCTTTTAATTACATGATTATCTTGTAGTTGTTACTAAGAATATATGAACAGAACGCTATTACGAATAACTTAATTAACAACTGATTGTTCTTCTTATAATGGGTTATTCTGATAAGATTGCGTTTATACAATACATTATGCACGTATACGCGTACAACATTCTACGGTTAATCTTCATTGTGTAAATTATAAAGTCTATTGTTTAGAATAAAATATACCTTAATTAACATCGGAAATGCTCTTTCTTACATGGTATGAAGATCTTAAGCTCCCTAAACAAGTTTCACACGCGGCCGGTCGCGTCTTAAAAGCCAGTCTTTCTTCACACATGCGCGTATCCTTCCATTTTATGACGGTGCAATTAAGAAAATATGTCTGCTTTTCGACAAAATGCCATTAAAGTCATCATGACATGAAAACGGTTTTTGGTTTTTCGTATGTTGTTTTTCTTTATAATTATTGGAAGATGATTAACTTTTAATATGCATGCGCTAAAAGTAATAATGTATTGAAAATTTATATTGTTATAAAAACTTAAAAGAGGTTCATACGTGTAAATTTGTGAGCGTTTTTACGGTGCATCATCAAGCGTGGCTGTTTAAGATAGTTTTTAAATCGAATGAAAGTAGAGTTGTTAGAAATTGGGCTGGCAGTTGTACTGAATAGTTACAATACGATATAAGCATAAGTATCGGGAGTCTAGATTTTATGCAGTTTATTAATGCGTGTATAAAACGTAGACTTTCTCACTTTAATATATAGAGCAATTTAGAATAATGATATATTACTTTAACTAGCTATATGTATTTCCTAAACTATGTGTAAATTACATTAGGTTATATACACATTGAAGTTTATACAGATTCATTGTCTTCCTATTCGGCTGCACGGATAACATCTAAACAGTAGCATGGTAGAATTCACACTCGATGTATAGTGTCACTCAGTTCACTGCAGCTGCCGTTTTTTAGATCGTTCAAATTTGTGGGAAAAGATGATACGTATACTGCGCCTTTCACAAATCTCCATAGCTAAAAATCGCAGAGTATCAGATGTGATAAAAACTGTAGGTTTTTGTTCCCTACATGATGTATCAATCGTTAAGTTAAGCGTTCAGGAAACATCGAACATTTAGGTGCCAATGAAGTGGAGCTCCGCCTTGTTGGAACATGGAATCAGAAACTTCATTCATTTCGTCAACAAGGCAGTTTTGCAGATACACTATTAGTAAATTCACGAATCTAAAATTCTTGTGCACAATTGATACAGTTGCGCGGCACTGGAGTGCTCTAGTGGTAGTATTCGGAACTTCCCAACATCCTTTTTCAAATATATTTTGCAGAATCATATACACCGTATAGTGCAGAAAATATAACTAAGTGTAATCATGTCCATCTATTTGAATCATTTTGTGCTTTGTGACGTATACTTTATAGACACCATTTCATTAAAAATGCAATAATTGATTTTGCTTTTAGCTGATATTTAGATACTGAAAATATTATAATGTACATAAATATATATCTACAATTATCTTTATAAGTCAATGTGTATATCACATTCTGGTGAATGTACTATCTACAAGACTTTTTGAAATTTGGATCAAATTTTGGAAAAGATGCCGCATAGCATCTACGCAGGCCAATACAAAGGTGTTTTCTAGCTGGGACCATTAAATTTGAAAATGGTAAAGGCGTAAATAAAATTTCTGTGCATACACGGCTGGGCTGTAATGTTTATTTAATTTTAAATTGCAATCGTCTGCCTTCCCTATACAACTTGGAGGACTTCTACTTATAAATTAGTCTAGTTGACTCCTTTAGTTATAGACTCCATTAAGAAAGTACAAGCACAGATGTAGTTTTCTATGAGCGTTCAATACTATTTATTTATTCATTTTGCTTTAAATAAAACGAGCCTTTCATTATCCCTCGGAAAATCGAATTTAATTTGTTTTAATAAAACTTCGCATTCTACAAATTCAAAGTGAAAAACTATGCATGCTTTGCCACGATTCCCTGGATGTAATATCTACAGAAAATATTTTCAATGCCAGCGTACACGTAATCTAAACCAACGATAGAAGACTTTTTACATTAGTAGTAGTACGTAACGTGTAATGCGTATTTACGATGTATCGGGTATTTAGAACCCTAATGCGCCCTTGACAATGACTGGAGAGCTGAAAGGTTTCAAAGCACAAAACGACGTCCCCAAACAAAACAACCCTCCTCACATAAGCCTATGTATTAATCAGATCGAGAAGGTATAGATTCAAGACCGGCAAATGTTCGCCCATCGTACAATCATAATAGATTTTAAATTTAAGTTCTACGTTAATGAGGTATTTCTACTTTTGCAAATATTTTAGAAATGTTTTCAGAAGAACTATTTATCCTGAAAGTATATTATGTATCAACTATTGTTGTTATATCATTAATTAGCACTCCTTTTTCAAGATGTAATTCTTTTATATAAATCTTTCTTATAAGAACTATAAGTAATAAAGGTAAACACATATTTACTGTTTATTAAAGAACATTGTTTGTATATTTGGGATTTACTGTGCATGGTTTAAATACAGAGAGACATAAAGTAGTTCACTTAGCTTATATCCAATAATAACGTTCTTCTAATCTAGTAATTTTACTAAAATCAATTTCAGAATTAACGTTAAACATTCTGTTGTTTCTGTTAACGTTATTCGTTATAAAAACATTAATTCTTTCCAAAGTTATCTTTGAAAAATGGAAAAGTCGAAGGAAACATGAATGGTAAAGATATACAAATCAAAGCAAACGATAGAAATTTAGAAGTGTTAAATATGGAAGCATTAAATTCATTACTGTGACAATATCCTTTGATAGCGGGAAAATGGTACATTTACACGTTACTATGAAATCGACCGGTTTGTTGATCTTTTCCATTACATAGATCAACACAAGGATTTTTACGCACATTGTGAGTTCGATAGATATGATTTCCTATAATTCGGAACGAAGGCTTCGTATTCGCACTTTGTGATGTACATTATCGCCCGAAAATTTGAGACCATTTATAGAAAATAGAAAAATGTTAATTATGGTGTAATAATATTCCTAAAGGTATAAAAACTGTCGCGGCCAATGCTATTTATTTTATATTTCTGGTAGTATTACTGCGTTTTTCGGCTACTGCTATGACATCATCAGCAGATGTTTAGACTTTCATTTAGAAGAAGAATCAGGTAGATTTTAGCGTTTTTCGATAATCCAAAACCAAGGTTTCTTATGACCAGTATACATAATTTCATAAGTTCTTCGGCAACATCGAAAAGGCTCAGCTCCCCATAATAAACAATTCCGTGTAAAGATATAGTTTGTCTTTGAATTTTAAGATACCGTGGGCTAAGTTACATTAACTTACATTGCCTTTATAAACTGTTACGGCCTTACAACCCGTGACAGGTAATACATCCCTAACACCTTCGCCTACCCTTTTTAGTTGCATGGTCCTGAGGTGGTAGTTTAGTTCAATTATATTTTAATTATTATCACTTGCGTTGAGTTTATCTGCATAATTGGATAAAAACATTGACAAACATGCTGCAGTTATTGCCTTTCATAATAAAGGTAGAAGAGCAAGTGCCATCTCAAACAAAAAAGTTTCAAAAACTGCTGTTTATTCGATAATGAAAGATATCGGGAAGCAGGAAAAAATTATAATCACCTGCGCTCGCTGTGGCTTAAAATAACAGCCAGGGGCGAATATCAACGTATTGTGTTATCAATAAACGAAATCCGTAGCTTACAGTACCCGAAAACTGTGTTGATATTAATAGAAGCCGTTATCAGACCTATCAAACGGATGACTAAATGCAATAGGATAAAAACGTCGCATCACTATTTCGTAAAGAAAATAAACTAAAACGGTTTAATTGAGCTTTCGAAGATTGAAATTCGACCGAAGAAGAGGGGAAAATTTGAAATTTCTGGTAATAAACGGTGATTTGTTGTTTAAAGGATGTTTAAGGAGAAAATGTTGCGGTAGGCTATTTTGCCGTTTATAGAAGACAGGACGTTCAGCGGTAATGCATATGGAGTGGTAGGAGTTGAGGGGATATTGAAAAAAGAACAGTGGAAAGAAATTCAAAATAGTATGCAATTCTATCTGTTCTCTCGTTTGTCGTAAGTAAAGGTATTTTTCAGTTCACCAAACACTTTTCAAAACTCTGGAACAACTTTTTACAATAGAAAAAAAGAAGAGGATGTCATTAGAAACACGATCTTTCACGATTTTTTAGCGTTTGGTAATTTTGCTATAAAGTGCGCATACATAATTTTCCAACTTGTGTTTCTGGTTCGGAATGGGTTTCTATTTGTGACTGCGTGGTCCATTCAAAATTATCTAATGAAATTTTAAAATATCCTGTATTTATAGCAAGGCGTGAAGCTGGGGGTTGAGTAGTCCTTTGGCAGACAATCGTTGGTGTTTACAGTTAAATACGAATACATAAAACTCCGCTTCAGATTAGTTCATAGATGCTTGATGTATAATATATATATTGATTACATTTAATGTTGACAAATTTATGCTTTCAAGCAGCTGGTGAGCCTTAACAAATGCTAATGACAACTCTGTGGATATAAAAGTCCTTCTGTCTAAAGTTTTTTCGCTGTTCTGCATATTTATATTTTATATTTTTTTACATTGCGGATGTTACAAGTAAAATATATATTTTTGTTCTATTAGTTGACGTTTATCACTTCTCTAGGATCAAAATTTGGCAAAAACGCAAAGTGAACTTATTTCTATAGACACGAGAAAGAAATGAAAACAATACTCTAATTGCGTTATTGCTTTATTGAGTAGGTCAAATTGTTTATAAGCACTTTGAATGCTTCTGTTTTTTAGCTTCATTAATTTTCGTACATAATAAATCTGTAGCTTTACGAAGCACATTTTACGCGATTAAGTTTCCTCTAGTAAACTGCTCTAGCAATATTGTAGTATTCAAAATTTAATGTTGTATATATACATGCTACCTTTAGCCTGTTTATACACTCAATGCAATTTAAAGTAAATTGCAGTTCGGTATTGTACATACATGTTACACATACATATATTTAGCTGAGATAACATGAATATTTCTTCAAACATTCCAGTCTTAAGCGAAGGGAGCGGACCCGATTCTCAGACAAAAGACGCGGCAGTCAGGTTACGCCTAATGACCGCTCGACGAACGTTGATTGCATTTCTCATTTTCTTTCCTCTTACCCTATCTTTCTCTTCTTTGCCGTTTACTGATGTATGCATGCGTGCATAAATCGCTAAATCAACTAATTATATTGTGTGCATATTCAAAAAATTAAGTACATACGAAGTATGTAGTGGACGGGGTCCATAGCGCTATAAAAATATCTTAGTAAATACCATCAAATTCATTTGGCATGGTTTATGAGACTCTACTGCTTTTGACTTCATTCCATATTGTGAATCAGAGTCCAGGATGTAATAGTGATATAGTAGAGTAACACGCGAACAAATTTATCAATATTTTTGTTTTATGTCGGCTTTGAGCGCATTTTCTTTTTCAAGTGCATGCTGTTCTTGTACCTTTAGTTTTTAAAAATTTGGCTATGCTATCGTTTTGCATAGACTTTATTTTGTGCTCGTTCTTTTCTAAAAATAATCGGAAAAATAGCGGTATTCAGAGTGACGCCGCTTTTTGAAAATAAGATAGTAGCAACATGTTATTCCATTCAGATTTGAAGCCTAAAAATTTCGTTTTGTACTCGTTTCGCTTCTAAAGTATTTGAAATTGAAAATTTTGTTAGGATAAAGTTTTACGCTAATTTTTGGCGTATACATTTCGTATTGTTTGATGCTTTTTCGTTAGCTAGGGTAATCGATATTTTAACATGAGGACCAGGTTTAGACCATTATTTTAGAAGTAGAAACTTAGAAACGTGCCGCCTGATTTGTTACCCACTCCAGCATGGCTGCTCTTTTCATCATCGTTGTTGTTGCGCTGGCATTCCTTTGAGCGAAAGAACCAATGAAACTCACTAGGCACTAGGTCAGGGTTATGCAGAGAATAATTCATTTGTTTCCAACCATGTAGTCTTATGTTCGGTGAGCAAGGTGTGGATGACCAATGGCGTGAAGCAAAATGATCCTTGTACTGAGCTGTTAGTTTCAAGGCTTCATAATATGTATCAGCGTAGCTTGTGTTATTTCGAGGCAAAAAAATCACCAGCAGAACACTCTGTCTATGTCAAAACACAATGTACATGATTTTTCAGGCTGAAATTATTTGCTTAATTTTACTCTTTTAAGTGATGTTGAATATCTCTACTTCATGGAATTTCGATGCAATACCTCTCAAGGAAACTTAAAGCAAATTGCGATCTATTTTCTACACCATATTACCATTAATGATAGACGGTCGCCTACTTCTTTTCTCACTGTGATCATATTTAAATGCTCTTATCCGTTTTCTTACCATAGCGTCTTCTCCGTATTTTTTCTCCTTTCAATTGTCAAGAAATTAAAATGTAATTACATAGAAAGCCACCATATTGGCGATTAATTTGTCACTTTCCAATATAATCTCCCTCCATTTCCACAGTTTTGGTCCATCTTCTAATAAAGACATGTACCATAGTGTGGTAAAATGCACAGCTGCCGATCGCAGAATTTTGAATTTTTTCGTTCTCGGTGAGTTTGTGATCCCATTCCCTTGACTGCCTCTTTGATTCAGCTTAAAAATAATGAACCCATGTTTTGTCTCTGGTCACATTTCTTTCCAGAAAACCAGTTCCCTCCAAACGGAAGCGTTGCAAGTGTTGCGAGGTTATTGTTTTTCTTGTTTCTTTATTCTGGTCGGTTAAAATTCTTGGTACCCACTTTGCACAAGCCATTGAATACTTCAGTTCTCAAATAAATGTCATCACACTGCCTTATTGAGTGAGATAATCCAACGCAATTCATCTGCAGCCAACTGGCGGTCCTCACGAATGATGTCATCGATTCGCTGTACGTTGCGTGAAATCACTGCAGACTACAGCCTGTCGCTCCGCTTTTCGTCAGCCAACGGTGTTTGTTCTTCAACTTCGTTACAGCGACGAACCTATCGTCGAACAGTGCTGACATGCACTTTTGGATTATCGTGCACATTTTTCAGTCTTTCATTAATGTGAATAGGCGTTTCACCTTCACTCAATCACAGAACGATGCCTAATACGAACATCGATGTCGGCTATTTTGCGGGCGACTGCATTGCGGCAATAGCATTCAAATTTTCCATTTAATAAACTTTATTTAAGTAGAAAAAAATAGAAGGCATTAGATATTGACTGATCCCTGTACATATATCAATATAAAATCTTACAATGCACGTAGATGCTGTGCTTGTAAAGCGCAAAATAAAATCGTTGGCAGAACGGACGCAGATCACAGGAAAAAGTCAAACGCCTCCTAGGGTAACTAAGCTCCAAGACAGGTCAAAATATTTTTAGCTAATTTTAGTAATTAAAAAAGCTAAATCCCGAGATTCATATTGAGTATTCAATTTACCCAGAAATTGCGTTAAATATAAGCTGAATTAAACATTGCTAAACTTTAGATTCATATATTTTCAAAGCTATTAAAGGAAATATTTTTGTCCAAATTTTTGTTTAATAATATTTATCCAGTTTTAAAATATTTATTTGACAGCTGTAATTTTTACAATACGTTACAGTTCAATCTAATGGCATAATTAGCGATTTAATGCTTAATTATAGTATTTTTTAACACAATAAGAATCCAGTAAATGCATTATACCAGTAATAAAGAAAAAGATTAGGTGCTTACAAAGAATGAATTGTATAAATATGTCAAAATTATACAAGACGCAGTATACAATACATTTCGAAACTAACATAACAATTAAATCAGTATGGACATTAGTGCAATGATGGAAGAATTAAAATAAATAAGGTAAAGATTCGCCGATTTTATTTTTTTAAAATTGTCTTTTAGTATGGCATTTGTGTATATAAAGCACAGGCAACTATACTACATTGTCGAGGTATCTATAGTTCCAATTTGAAATGCACATGATAACAAGAATACGTTAATATGTACTTTTGCCAATATCTTCATTGCTAAAATCTCTTAAAAATACATTAAAGGGTTTAGTTCCTACACTAGTTACTTTAATAGAGCTATTTTAACTTTTACGAATGAAAAAGTGCAATATTGAACGTCGATATAAATAGCACATACCTAATTGCTAACCTGTCATCGATTGCAAATATAGATAAGACATGGGTTTTGTTTAGTGAGTAGTGTCATCTATCCAAAATCATTTAATGATATTATGAAGCACGCAGTATAAAAAAATACGTTTCTGTAAATATTAACCAGACTTCGAAATCATGTATGAATTGTATGCTGTTATATTTTAATAAATTTCGCTAAAATCTTTTACTTATTTATTTATGCATAGTTTAATCGTAAACATACTTGCTCATCATTGTGTGTTTTTAGTTTGTTACAAGTGTAAAACTTTCAAAACAAAAAAGAAAAAGACCAATCATGAAGAATCTATGTCATTCCAACCCAGATGTTAAGCGATTATCTTCCTTGATTTAATTCAAAAGAAGACCTTAAAAGAGCATGTATGGATAGAATGTATTAAAAAAAAACTGTGGAAGAAGCACTCGACGAGTTTTGAATCAAATAAATCACTAGTAAGTTTCCTACTGCACATTGGTTATTTGAGAAATTGTACTTATGCATATACATTCTAGTGCAGGTTCATACATTCTATTAATAAATGCGTTGCTACTAATATAAGATTTCACTGTTATCCCTTCGCAGACATGACATTAGATGAAAACTAAAACAAAGTTTATCTCTTCCTTTGCCATATCTATTTTTTGCAAAATTATATACATCAGCGCATATTGCAATAAGGTTTGATATAGCTACAACAAATGTTAATCTGCACTGAATAAAGATCTCCTATACAATTTAGCGCAATGCGGTGAACGTACCTGTATACGTAAATTCATGAATTGTGAAACAACCATAATAAAAGAGAACAGCAGCGGTTATGTTGTAAAAGAGCACAAGTTGGATAGGTACGAACATGGCTGCTGTATTAATTAAAAACACTCCCGCGTTATGAACGTTACAAAGGGAATTAAAAAAACCCGCCGAATAAAACCGTCAAGTCGGTTAGTTTAGGATCGCTCATCAACAAGATTCCTACACCTGTGCATCAGAAAAACGCGCGAATGTTCTGTTCTGTTTTTCAGAACCTGATGCATGAACAGACTCTTAGTAGTAGATGTAATCGGATCTATTCCTTTTTTTATTAAAAAAACGGTTATAACAATATATGAAATCAGCTGTCAAAACGGTATTGTTAATGTAAAAAAGGACATAGGTACGTCAAATATTCTGAACATTATAGAATTTTTCATAAAACCAGTAGGCACCACTTGAAAATCAAGAACGTCCTATGGAGTAGATAAAGATTTGGTACTAGAAGTAATTTTCAAAGATGTAAAAGTGTTATACACTTGTATAAATGTAATGTGATTCAATACATAATTACAATTTCTTCGGTAACCACTACCAAATAATTTAAGTAACTGTAAATTACTTTTTTTGAATATACAGGATGCCATCAAAATCCATGTACTTATAACATCGAACCACACGACTTGTTAACTAGAAACCTATTTTGAAGATAAACTTATTGAAGTTTCATAGCAACTGGACAGTTACATGCGGTTGTTGTAGTGCAAAATTTTAGAGGCATTCGTTAGTTTGCATTAAAGCCAGGGAACGAATAGTATAAGATTACATACATATGTGCCAAAAATAATAGCACTGAATAGTATTTGTCGTAACATCATTACATAGGTTTAACCAATCTTGCGGAAACTCTTATTCGCTATATTTATTAACCATCTTCATGGTCTCTTATTCTACCTATTTATTACTCTACTTACCTCCCTCCTTCACGACCGCTCGTCGTAACTACAACAGGCTCGCTATCATTCATGTCAATATCAATTATTGTAATTTTTGCCCGATAATTATTTCATTTCCGTAGTGTAGTATGTATTTAAAGTGTCAATCAAAGTAAAAATAGACAAAATTTGTATCAGTTGATAATACACACATAAATAATTTCGAAAACAAATAGAAAGGAATATTAGAATACTAAAAGGAATTAACTATGACAAAACGCTAACCCACAAAAAACTTCTACAACCCAGAAAATATGTAGGAATATGAACATGAAGAAAAAGTTCAAATAATATGGTATTTTAGCAAATTAAACATTCAAGAAATACTTCTGTTTCGTTGCGACTACCTTTGCTAATTCTTCACCTTAGTTTTTCCGTCGTAAATTAAGTAAATATGCAAAAGTCTGGTGATAATACACTAAGCAAATAACTTGGAAATTACAGCAAAAGTAATGAACATTAAAATACTAACACAAAAACAACTAATTGTTATAAATAACTATAGTATAGTAGAATTTAGAACAATAAATATGGAAAAATGAAATGATATGGTGATCAAGCACACTGATGCCACCTGCTCCAAGCGGCGGGTCGTCAACTGGCAAGAGCTTTGTGGCATTATATGGTGATATCACATCAAACATGTGTTTACAGCGTACACATTCTTTACAATTTCCACAGTTCTTAAAAGCATTGTTTCTTATAAAACTTATGTAACTCTTTTTTCTAAAAACGATTTCTGGTTGACGAGTAGTGTCATCCGTTAGAATAAGTATTATGAGTTCTAATGATATTTTGCGCATTGAAACTACCAACAGACTATTCTTTGATGTTGACATGATTTCTAAAATAAACAGTCAGCTTCTTTATCCGGAACCAGCAATATCCGTCCATAATTTCGAACTTAATTGATATTTTGTAAGGATTCCTTCCTATTTCGGTTGGAAATTTTAGCTTCTTCGGCGCCATCCAAAAATAATAAATGCTTTTTATTTTATCTCAAAGTTAACTTGTAATCGCAGGTGGCTTTGAAAAAATAACGCCTAGACAATTACTAGTAATTGTCAAAAAGTATTTCATGCATTTTGAAGCTAATTGCGACTTGGAAAATGGGACAATGAACTACACTTCAAATTTTCTGATATTGGAAAATCCAACCCAGAAATTGTAAATTTATTACAATTATCACGATATAGTTAGAAGATACAGACGTATGTATGTAAAGAAAGAAAAAAGAATAAAGTTGCCAATGTCTACAAACGAACATTCAAAAGAGCTAATGAGAAAAATTGACGTATTAGTTACGTTCAGCTAAGTGCTCTGCGGAGTAATGTTATTGGAAAGTGGTGGATTTCGAGATGTACGTGCCATATAACACTTCATGAACTTGAGATTCGGGAATTACAAGGTGACTTTCTTTGGTTTTAATAATACAAAGTAAAGAAACATGTATTTTTATGAAAAAGAAAAGCCAGTTTTAATTTCACGGCAAAAAAAAACATATTAAGATGGACAAAAAACACTTCAGTAATTAATACTCACGCAGTATATTGAAGCACGTTGAGAGCTAGTGGAAGTTGAGTTATTCAGAAAAAATATTAGCGGTTCCATTTTAAATTTCCTGTATGGATTGTGGTCGGAGATAGTAAGTCATCCTCAGGAATAGGAAAGCTTCATTTAGTTGAAGGACAAACAAATACCTAGACATTTTAGAAGAATCGCTTTTATCGGTGATGGAAGAATATTTGACAGACAAAATTTTCTGTTTCGGCAGGACAACCCAAATTGCCACATATAGAAAAAAATGTAAAATGATTGAAAGACAATAACTACCTACGGAATGCGTTTTTAGTAGTCTTGATTTGTCTTCAAACGAAGTTTTGTGTTGCAACATGAAAAAAGGTACCATGGAAACATCCTGTTAGAGTAATCCTTGAACTGACGCAAAAGCTTCAGGAAATATGTCTGGTATTTGTTCATACCAGAATTTTGCTAAGACTTGATTAATACCATGTCCTGTAGAATTTTAGATGTTATAAAAATAAAGGCGATGTTACTCATTAGTTTTTTTTTTTAATTTTATGTTTGCTCATATTTTATTTATTTATTATCATTCTCTATTAGTTGGCGATTTGAATAATCTAATAGGTGTTTATTTTGATTAAAAAATGCTAAATATGTTCCCAAAATTATTATAAATTCATGTAGTATTACTTGTATCTTTGCTTCATAAATATCCATTTCTAAATAATCCTGCAGTAGGACAACTGAAATAGGAATGGACTTATATATTGAAATAAATTGAATTATTAATGTATAATACTAAACATCTTAACGCTGATGCTGTTTGTAATGTGTAATAAAGCAAAGTGATTTTTATTAAACATAGAAACAAATGGTAGTCCTTGGATCGATGCCACGTTTTAGGATACAATATTATTATTATATTTTCCAAGATATAAATGATATTTCAAGATTGGAAATCCTCTTATTAAAATTTTACTACATTTTTGGTCATGTGTTAAAAGTTTGTAAATCTGATGCTTTTGTGTAGCAATTACATTATTTTTATCAAACAAGCTTTATATGTATTTGCACGATTGTCATACAGCTTCGCTGTACTTCTCATTGCTAGTATATCGGCGTCACAGCTAAAATTCGGCCCATAAATGTCAAGAACTAGAATTATAGAATAAAGGGAGAGTTTTAAAGGGTACATACATACATACGTATGTACGTTAAATTTGACAATAACTTAGGGTTCTTCTTCTTTACCCTCGCGATGTTGTTTTGCGTTTATGAATGGTGGGCTTTATATTTGTCTTCCTGCATTTTTCGTAGTATGATTCATAAGATTACTAGAAATTACAATCCCCTGTAGAATACCTGTAAAAGTAATCTATCTATATCTATGTATAAGTCTATCTGCAATGTGCAAGTACATACGTTTACAAAGAAGTACGAATAAGTGTTTTTACGACAGGATTCTTCGGATTAAATTTTATGTTGGAATTAGATTCCTGTTCTTCAAATGTCCTTGAAATTTACGTCAAGCAACTTTGTGGTTATGACGTCATCAATGTTTTATTAGACCGAAACTTCCGGTCTTTACTTTGAAATTGATTTGGGGTCCGTACTTTATTGCTGCTAGCTTTGAAGAAGCACGAAAACCGGTATTTTCTTAGTAGTAGCTGTTAACTGCGATTACGATATACATATTTACATAATATATGAATAACGAACAGCAAACTAATAATAATGTTTGTACAGTCTGTGCAATAATATAATTCATGCCTAAAAAACTAAATCTATTTGCCATCTCATTCTTTAATTCATTAGTCATAACTAAAATTTTCATGTTGTACGTACATATGCACCTGCAATGTTGTATCTCTTGAAATCATACAATATTTAATTTAAAGTCCTGTACAGTCCCCCGAAAAAATATTATTCTAGAATTTCGTTTTCGTCTCTTCTTCAAATGCTGCTTTCGTATAATTCCGTGAATTAAAATACCCGGTATATTCGTTGTCTTGTTTCTCTTGTGGCTAACTGACTAGGGAATAAAATTAAACAATTTTGTTGCGAAGGATATTTAACGGTCTTAGGTTAACTTTGTGACGTTGATTGCGAATATGCCGCTAATTTTACCCGATTAGCTCTAATTTTTGAGATAAACAGTATTTCATAGCATTACATTATTACACAATTTTAAAAATATGGTTCATGTTATATAATTTAGATATTGTTTGTGTCAAAGGAGTACCGCCTGATTTCTGAATAAACCTTAGACAAACAGGAGTATCTTTAAATATCAATATGTTTTCATGTATATATACGCTAGCTTATGAGTTAGAGCTAATTTAACAAACATGATGTTACGTACAAAATTAAGTAATGGATATTAATATTGTATGATCCTTATAAACAGGAACATTTAAGTGGTAAATATGTTGTGATGCTTACATAGGAATTTTCCAATGCCAGAATGCCAAGTTGACTTGAAATATTTGAAACATCTATCCGCTTCATTTTAAAATGCTTGCTTTTTGTATACACTGGCCGCCATAAATAAATGAATACCCAATCAACGTTCGCCTATTTCATTGAAACTTTCAGGTTTATTTTATGTGCCTTATTCGTGTTAAGAAAAGGTATAGTCTTTTGATTAAGGGTAAGCCCATTAACCGGAAATAAAGAAACAAGAAACGATGAAAACATCAGCAAAATGGTTGCAACAATTCATTTAAACACTAATAATGTGTCGATCTTTCTCTGTTTATTACCCATTCATAGTTAGTGATATGCTATCCCAAGCTTCTAAAATCGAGAAGAACATCTACATTGTTTGGGGATGGTTGTAAATTATTGATCCTCTGTTCCTCTGTATCCTGCATGTGTTGGTCACAAGTTTGCCGAACGAGAAGGCCAAACCATCAACATTAGCATCATTCAGAAACTCCGTGGCAATCCCCACGGTATGGAATCGCGCATTATCCTGTTGAGAAATTGGATTTACCAGTTGTTATTGAATAGTATTAATACTGGTTCAAGTACATTATTGATATAACGAATCGCATTCAATATTCCTGGGCTCCTACTAGCTCGCCACACCATTACACCTTCAATAAGAACCGTATGTAAACTGTAAATTTCTTCCGTCTTTTGGACGTCTTCCTACCATTTTACGACTCATGACTCGAGAAAGTAATGGTCGGTACGGTTTAAGCCCAAGAAATAGAATTTCTCGATAAATTTGTATATCGAAGAATTCTACGGAGATTTGTTGATTAATTGAACCTCTCCATCTATCGCCAATTTTCTTCGTCGATGGGAAGCGGTCCCCAAGAGCAACAAGTCGAAGAGCACAGTTTTCACGATGAGTGGTGCGTCTGGATCGTCCCACCCGTAAACGTCGTCTTTCCTCATTATTTTTTGTCTATTTTCGTCAACATAAAGCTGTTGTAGCGGCACCACGTCCTACACGCTTCGCAACATCACAAATGGATAATTCGAAATCTCGTAGGCTAGATTCCTGCTTTTTACACATCACTAAGACTAAATAGAACTATAAAGATATCTTGTAAGGATACTTCAGTAAATGATGTCAACAGAAACACAAACATATTTTTATTCAGTTAATTGCCAATGTTATCTTGATTAACCAAATACATATTGTTGAAATTTTCATTGCTTGTTTGTAGAAATAAGATACATAATTCCTAAAAATTTCACTAAAATACATATATCAACGGGGTTGTTCATTTACTTATGTGTATATAAAAGAAGTAATTTTAAAATGAAATGTATAGACGCATGTTAAAAAAGATCGTTACTACTTAATAGAAAATTCAATGTCACTTACAAAGCACACGATGTCACATTTAACGTGTTAATAATTTTAATTCTATTCGTGATGAGAATAATTCGAGTATAAAGTTTCCCAAAATAATTTATGTGGTTTCTTAGTTACCTTAAAGACATTACATAAATAATTAGTGTAGTATTAGGTATTAAATAATTCGAGCTGATTTAAAGTTCATTTATCTTTACTGTGTCTCATCCGTTTTGAGCGCTTTCATTAGTAATAACTAGAGACCGGATTATATGGAAAGTGCATATATTTTATTTTATTTATTTATTATATTTTACGTCTATTTGTAGATGTCTTACACTGAATAAAGTTAATTAGCGTTAATTCACTTTAATCAGTATAAGACATCTACAAATAGACGTAAAATATAATAAATAAATAAAATAAAATATATACACTTCGCATATAATCCGGTCTCTACTAATAAGCAACCATATCTAACGGAAATCTGGAAATGACTAAAATGAAATATTTATGTTTGATAATCCTTAGATAGTGCATTTAGTAAAAGTAACAAATAGGATGAGCAACTGACTGATGAGTACTATTAGTAGTGATGAGTAGTACCAGTGTATGTAAAATTGCTTAAACAGTTTTTCCCGGTACAATATAGCATGTTAAAGTTTAATACATTTAAACTTATATTTTATTTCGACAAGTTGAATACAAAATATTATAACAAATAGTGTGTTGTATACTAGTGTCCGGACAAGTTTAAACATGCTATGGCATAAATACTACGTTATATCCATTCAACCACGCCCTTGTTTGCTCTACTAAAATAGAATCAATTTGTGATAGTAAAACGTGTGTTTATGGCGGCAACAATATCACATACGTTTTGTACATGACCTCAACAATTCTTGTTATGTATACGGGGAATTCATTGTTCATCAAGATATAAATATAAGTGAAATTTTACTATTTTAGTATGTTCGTAAAATGTATTACCGATATTTTGGTGTAAGATATAACACATGGGCTGAAAAGTCCCGGGCCTAACACATAGATGATGCTAGTTTTATTGCAGTCACCTTTCTCTCAGTTAGTACTAACCTTCAAAAGACAGCTGTTAAAATTTCATGATATTCTATTCATTAGTTTGTGAGTTATTGTGCTAAGAGTCACGCTACTTTTGTTATTTTCAAAACAATGGATCAAAAACAATTTCGTGTTTTAATTTTACACTGCTTCTTGATGGGAAAAATACCGTTCAAGCCAAGAAATGGCTTGAAAAGTGTTATGAGGACTCCGCTGCATCAGAAACAACAATAAAACGTTGGTTTGCTGACTTCAAACGTGGTCGTAGAGACACCGATGATGCGGAACGCAGTGGACGTTCAAATGAGGCGGTAACACCAGAAAATATAAAAAAAAATCCACAAAATCGTTTTGAATGATCGAAAAGTGAAGTTGCGTGAGTTAGCTGACATCGTAATGATATCAAAAGAACGTATTGGCTTTATATTGCATGAGCATTTGACTATCAGAAAGCTCTGTTCAAAGTGGGTGCCGCGTTTGCTCACTGTTGACCAAAAACAAGAACGTGTTGATGATTCTGAGCAGTGTTTGGCCATGTTTAAACGTAACAAACCGGAATTTTTGCGTCGATATGTGACAATGGATGAAACATGGATCCATCACTTCACTCCGGAATCAAAACGATCGTCATCTGAGTGGACAGCAACTGGTGAACCTCGTCCAAAGCGCCCGAAAGCACAACAATCGGCTGGAAAGGTTATGGCCTCGGTATTTTGGGATGTGCGTGGTGTAATATTCATCGACTATCTTGAGAAAGGAAATACCATCAACAGTGAATATTATATAGCGTTATTGGAGCGTTTGAAGGCCGAAATTGCAAAGAAACGACCGCATATGGCAAAGAAAAAAAAATTGTTTCATCAAGACAACGCACCGTGTCACAAGTCAATCAAAACAATGGCAAAACTACATGAATTGAACTTCGAATTGCTCCCACATCCACCGTATTCGCCAGATTTGGCTCCCAGCGACTACTGGCTGTTCGCAGACCTCAAAAAAATGCTCGCCGGTAAGAAATTTCGCACGAATGAAGAGGTTATCGCTGAAACTGAGGCCTATTTTGAGGCAAAAGATAAATCGTTCTACAGAAGTGGTATTGAAATGTTAGAGCGGCGCTGGAATGATTGCGTTGCTCTTGATAGAGATTACGAATAAAGCTAATTTTGAACCAAAAGAACCGTGTTTTCTTTGTTAGGCCCGGGACTTTTCAGCCCATGTGTTAACATATGAAGCGATTTTAAATGACCTGTAACATGTCACTTGTAATGAATTAAAAAATTGCTAGATTCTCTAGAAATTAGTAATCAGATTATTAGAGGTTACCATACATAAGGCTGTAACATGAGCCTTAAAATGCATTGTTTTTACACTTCCCAGATTTGTTTCCTCCAATACAATTGGCGTATCCATCATGAAAAACGTTATTAGGAAATCTTTGCAGATCGTAGTTGAACTTTGATGTTGAAAAGTTCAAAAATTCAATATATAAGAGAGTTGAAAAGAACATCTTTTAATTACACACCATAATAGTAAATAATTACCTTTCCTAGTTATGATCGTTAAAAAATAACATTTGTTATTATAATTATGGGATCTGTAAAAGAAAATTGAATTGGATACATTTAATAAAAGGAAAATAAAAAATAGAAAATTGAAGATTTGTTGTATAATCATCCGTTATCTATAGCTACAGGATCTTTCAATAGAAAAAATCACTACTGACCATTTAGATTCAAACAAATTTAATATAAAGGTTCAAGGGTCTTCATAGAGTAATATTGCAATATGTAATTCTAACTTATTATTTAAGTCTTGGTTATAGATTTGGTCTGGAATAAATAATCAATAAAAGGGTAGTTGGAGCAATTTGTTTGGAAGAGCATTCTACTGGCGAGAGACATTTATATTTTTTAATTGGATACGAAACTCTAAATTACGTAATTATTTAAATGGGAACTATTACTAATAAATCACAACAACCCGACAAAAATGTTGGAGCCGGTATGATTTGAACCTAAGCCCTCTCGCTATTCGGGCGAGTGTCATACTGCTAGAACACAGAACCAATCAATTAAACCATATTCCAGGACTAACAATTACCTGGAATATACGTGCAAATTATGTTTACTGTGTTTAAAATAGAATTATAAAAAAAGATAAACATAGGGGGACTGTCTACTAAGAACATTCATCCTATCTTTATCCGTACGTTAAAGCGATCTATTCGAATTCACAATAATACCTAACTTTATTATTATTATTCATAATCACCATTGTTCGAATAATTGACAAAAATCGACTAATAGACTGTTCGAATAATCAACTACACAGAGAAAGTCGGCTCCAATTATAGAATAGTTGATAACATGTGCAATGTAATCGATGCGAACTAATTTCATTTGATGCTTTTGTATAAATAAAACAAGCTTACAAATAACTTATCCATTGAACTGGTGACACTTTGTCAGTGAAAAATGCGATAATCTTTTCATTTTGCAGTAACGTAAATGTGGATGTGTGTGTGATGTTTTTATTTTTCTTTTATTATTATGAAAAGACGGGAGCAGAAGCCGTGTTATGAGATCTTTGCACCCCGTCCTTTTACTGCCGTTGTTAAACCGACTCGATCGTAAACTACGGTATCAAGTGCATTTTCCTCCTATCTTTATTGGGCAACGTGAACCAGACGTTTCCATCGAAAATTCCGCGCACGAAAGGGATCTCTACAGTACTGAAGAAGAGAGGGTACAGTCTGAGCGAGAGCAAAACGTCGGGGATCGGTCAAAGCACGTGTTGTATTCGTACCGATACCGCCAATCCGGTACTGTACATGTGCGCGTTTCCTAGGCGACGGGTCGATGTTTTGGTCATAAAGTTTTATTACCGCGGTGGAGCACGCACGGCCGTCGGGGCGCTGTGATTCGACAGTCGTCGGCAGCGTGACTACTAGCGCCGTTATGTCTGCTGGAAACTCGTAAAAACCATTGGGGTTCGTCACGCTGGGAGTTCAAATGCCGGAATATTTCAACCAACCCTCTTCTCTTCCTTCAACGACGACTGGAAACTTAAATGGATATGCCGTGAAAATGAAATTACCGAAGTTTTTCTGCAAAACTTACAACAGATAAAAATGTATTGGGAAACAGTAAATTCAACTACACAATGTTAATTTTATTTATACATACTGTATATATATCCACTGATATTATTGTCAAAGCAGAATGAGAGTTCATTGCGCTAGCTTTTCAAACTCAAGTCCAACTAGTCTGCCGGATTCAATTCTAGTTTTATACATAGTTATTAAAAAGTCCCGGAATGTTCGAATAATTTTATTATTCGAGAAGTACTCTTCCAATATTAGATATGAATGTGTAGTTAAAAATAACAAATTCATTACAATTTTTTTTCGCTTCCGATTGGACAGGAAATGCTTTTTACTCAGTTTTTAAAAATAAATATATTCATTGTTTAGTTACATTTTTGTATACAGATTATAAAACTACATTGTGGCTACAAACGCAATACAAAAAAAAAATGAATAAAAAACTACCTAATCACGTAAAATCAAGATATTTTTGAAAACAGAATAGTGAAATTTGATTAAGACTACAATAAATTTTCAAATTACGCTTCGCTTAGAATTTGGCGGTAATATAATCGACCAACAAAATTAGCCACTCTGTATCAGTTGTGGGATAATATGATTCATTTCTTCGTTTTTCCTTCTTCCAATGGTTCAAGATCATTTAGTCAATTTTTATACAGTTAGTGTGAATGAAAAAATCCAGTGGCAATCGGTATGGAGAACTAGCCATTCAACTACTCCTTTCTGTCCGTTCCAGCGGGGGGAAATATTTTGTTGGAATAGTCATAAACATGGCAGGCAAAATGCTGTGGAACTCCATCCTTTGAAAGAATATATTTTTGTTTGGATGATCAGGACTCTTTAGATTTCGTAAGTGCTGACACAAATTCTTTCCTCAAATTCTTTTCTATGAAAAACCAGACCAGCCCGCACATTGACGTTTTAAAGATGCTTTATACAGACATTCTTCATCCAATGAGTGTTTTCAGTTGACCAGTAACTATAATTGTGCGCGTTAACAGTGCCATTAAAACAAAACGTTGCTTCATTATAAGAGTCTATTTGATTCACCAAATTGTTTTTCTGTTAAATTTTGTTATTTTGGCGAAAGTGTAGTCTGTGATCTGGATAATCTATAGTCACTCAACAATATACATTTTGAAGGGTTTCGGTATTGTAGATTTTAAAATTTTGTGGGCAAATTTTTAGAACATATTGGAATTATGTCAAATCGTGGAACACAATTGTTCAGTTACACGTAAAACTAGTGTAAAGTTCTTGTAAAAATAAATATATCCAAATAACATTGGCTGTGATGACTTTGCTCTTAGACGTAAATAATAGATCAGGCCTATAATTTTTTTTTATAATTTAGTACTACAACCTTCAGAATTTTCTGTTCCAGTATTAACAAATGTAAACTGCAATGTCAGGCTTATTTTAAATTGAATATGATGTATTGACAAACTAATTGACTATTGACGAACTGTATTACGAATTTTATTTAGATGTGTTCTCTCTAAATGTCAACTTAATTTCTATTTGTTTCTTATGTACTAAATGATTAGTAAATTACCACGAACAAAAACTGTTCTAATTTTAAACTACGTAGGTAAATAATACCCTTATTTGAGACCTTCTGTCAATGAGAAAGTTGGAGTTATAATTTCAATTTGCAAATTATTATAATTTTCGGACCTCAGACATTTTACTGAGTGTAATTCTACTAATCGGATATTGTAAGATTTATGGAAATTTTTACAATGTTATAATAATTTACCTTCTGCAAAAAAGTATCACGATCCAGTTAATTCAGATAAAGGAACATTTGAGAAATTGTTGCAAACATTTCGTGATATGAACAGGAAAGTATACTTGAAATAGCGTAAAACAAAGGCTGTTACAGATGATGAAGATAATAATTTTTTTGGTAATAGGTTTCATAATTGGTAATCCGAATACAGTTTTCACAATAATTACAAGACAAACACATTCTCTGCTTACTGTCTCCAGAAATTGAAAGAAACATAAGTATTTAATTTAATCAAAGTTCGTAAGGGTACTTGGTCGCAATTGAGTATGCAGAAGGCACAGAGAAGCTGTTAAAACGGTACAACAAGTGTCTAAATTTGAACGGTGAATTTATTTTATGAAAATATGGCTTCCTTTAATTATATAATAAAAATTTCTATAGAGAAAAACGTCCTTTACTTTCCAAATGGCCCTCCTAGATTACAAGAGTAGCCCTCTTCGCAGTATCATTGCAAATGGATCCAATTTAGAACCATTAAGAAATTTAAGAATAAAAGATGCTGTTACAAATTTGAAGTAAGCATGGAACCGATTAGATCCAACAATGATTGCTGAATGCTGGGGAAACATTCTAGATTTTAATACTAAAGAGGACGAGGATGATTTAACACTTAGTGTGTTGCAGCAAAAATGGAAAAATGATCAGACAGAAGCTCTAGCTGAAACACGTGATATTTTAAACACATTACTGCCACATGTATGTAATTAATGCTTATGTATTTACACAACTCTCATTACTATACGTATGTACATCTATTTCTAGATTGAACTGGATGAGAGAGACGTAATTGTATGGAATAAAATGGACATACCATCAGACAATTTAGACGAAGAAACAGAAAAGATGAAATTGAAAATCAGGAAGCTGAAGAAAAATCACAAAATAAAATTCCTGCAGACAGTGCAATAAATGCACTGAACACATCAATTCAATGGGCAGAAGAATATGGACTCAATTTGAAATATATTCATATATTAAAAAAAAATAAGAGAAACAGCTGTAACATTAAACGTTGATAAACAAAAAACTAACAGAAATTACCCAATATTTTTAGAACTTTTTTTTCAAATTAAGAAAATAAAAATTATAAATCGGTAAACAATTATTCATACACCAATACCTTTGATTTTAAGGATAAAATCAGTCACTGGCTTTAACGTGAACAAATCGTTAGTGGAAACAGTTGCGTTACATTTTGTGCACACTATTGAGCGTCTATTGTCTATATACTCAGCGAAATTTCCATAGTTTCATATGAACCTTTTAATAGAATATGGTTGTTTTTCTTAATATTTTCGGCAAATTATGGATTGAAGTTAATCCCGAACTACAAAGAAACAAATGCAAGAGAAAATAACGTTAACAAATTGATTACACTTTATACAGAAAATATATGCAAAATGGTGATGTTTATATGAAACTATAGAAATTTCGTTGAATGTATGCACAATATGTAAATTACAAACCGCAAACAAATTTAATTCATGTACATGCATATATCTATCCTCACACTCGAGCCACATAACTTGAATTTTAACCTACAAATCATGTATTACAAACAGTCAAAATTATAATTAAAGATGTTAGACGAAGATTGCTTTTAAAAAGCTCGACAATATATAGTAATTGATTCAAATTAGAGAAATTAAATTGTATCTGATCTAAAGTTCTTAGAATTCCCGTTCTTAATTTTCACCACATCTAAAAGCCTGTGGCTCTCTTATTTCTTTCAAATATCAGAATCCTAATATAATTATTTCGACCAAAAACTTTTTGTATGGACTATGGATTCATTTATTTATTATCAATTCCTACCACATAGTAATTGATGATAATCAACTATTACCCGGCATATACCTGAAAAAAGTCTAGCTTGTCGATTATTCGATTGCCATGAACACTAATTCTGCTATTCGGTTTCAAACCAGTACTGCGTCTTAAAGTTCACATAGTATATGTATATATATAATGCATGCCAACATTATGGGAGTGGTAATTTCATCGTAGACTATTCATCAATTATTCTTTCCAAATACTACAACTTATAAATAAACCAGTTTTACGTTTTACTTCTGATATATGCTTAGATAACATATATACAGCCTTCTTTATAGTATGAAAGTTCGGGCGTATTGAAATATGTAAATATTGTACTGTTTATTCGCAGTCTAGACTAAATATTTTGAAAATACCTTTAAGTAGAGTTTTATGTAAAAGTTGTTGGTACATTGATAACGCTTGGCACCGCCTATCAATGATTTATGTATTTACAATATACTTAACTACCCCTATAATAAGATAAGATTGCTGGCAAGGTGTCAAGGATTATTCTTATTCGACAACATTTTATATGAAAACTTTTCGTTGGGTTTAAATTCGAATAACGTGTTTTTATAAGCATTACGTTATTTATAACTGCATTTTAGCTCTTACACTGAAGTGAAAAATATATATAGTTAACTATATAGTCTGTCCAAGATAAGCTTAGCATCTTGTAACAACGGATGGTTAAATAATAAGACAATTTATGCATGACATTTTACTCTTTTAACCAGAAATACTTGAAAAACACCGAACGATACTTGTGCTATAGCTCATTTCTCGTAAAAGATATTGAAACAGTATTTTGATTTTTGATATTACACATTTTTATGTAGAATTCAAGTATGCAGCTTCTGCGTCGTAAGCAATTTCTGAACATATCGAACATAACGTAAAACTCATTGTGTTCATTTGCAGAAATAATCAAGTTATAGGACTTATTCTAAGTTTGTGCGGGTATGTGTGTTCTTATATAAATATATTCGTGATTTAGCAAAACAAACGGTGTTATTTAGCAACATTATAAATAACTTATTTGTTAATGAAACGTCAAGTGAAACTGTAAATACACGACAAAACCCGAAAATATTTCTACTATGGACGACGGTCGTGAAAGCCTACACTCAACTTATTTATTCGCCTACATTTGTATTATTTAATGTGTTCCGTTCGTTTTGGATTCACATACAGTGAGTAACTTAGATATTTGGATTCTGTAATATACAATTTAATTACTTTATTTTATTAAAACTTCTATTTCTCTCTTTGAAATGATAATAATAATACTACATAATAAATGAATACAATGTTTATTTGCTGAAAATAAGAGAACAAACTAAAAAACGCGGAAATCTCCGATATTGGTGTTACTTTAATATTCGGTTTCTACATCATGTACATGTACATTGCCGTCCAAAAGTGTGGAAGCAGCAACATAATAAATTGCCATGCGCATATTTTCCATAGGTGCTAGGGGTTCTGAGGTTGTCGATCAAGGTTATCCCATAAGAGCTCTATTGGGGACAAATCCAGACTTTGAAGAGGAACCATTTTGGTTCATTTCTTGCTGCATTTTTCCTCTAAAAAGTTTTTACAGATTCGAGCCGTATGTTTGGGGTGTTTATCTTGTTAGAACACAAACGGCTCACCAACAAGACAGCTTCCACTCGGAATAACATAATTTTGCAATATCAAAATACTCTCCGCATTGTAGCACTAATTTTCACTAAATGCACTGCTGTTAATCGCCTTTTGATAGCTATTTCTCACTCGGTATATTTTTCGTCGCGAAGAGTACAAATATTACTACGTTGTTCTACAGTTAACTGTCTGCATTTTGATACTTTTACGCTCAGTACTTCACCAAATTGTTACAATTGCGCACTGATTTCAAAAAGCAAGTTCCGCGCAGTAAAGCGATAATACACTATGAATTAATACCTTTGCCACATGTACTAAACCATTACCGAAGTAGTCCTAAACCTTTTAACCGAAAGTAATTATTGCGGGTATCCTACTCCAACCCCGTTAAACAATAGTTATATTCTTGGAAAAGAGCAATAAAATGTATTCGGGTGGAATTTGTACCTAAATGTTTGTATTTTACCGATTATGTTAAACACTTTTATATTTGCATACCGTAATTTATAATAGGGATTAACAATTTTACGATATACCTATCAGTTGTATTATTTTAAGGGAATTTCACCTTGCTTCCAAAATCATGGACAACAAACAGAATTGCAGGTGTTGGACAACTGACAACCCTCATTAATTGCACGAACGACTATTACAGGTATGGTGTGCCTTATCAGTGTGAGGTGTGATTGGGCTTTACTTCTTGGGCGATGACAGAGAGAATGCAACGACAATAACGTCTGAACGATATATTTGAAAAATTTCAAAACATTCTCGATCTTCATGATCTTTGGTTCTAGATGGAGACACAGCATGTATTGCCCGAGCATGAATGGCAGCTGTCCGGCAGGCTTTTTAATAACCACGCAATTTTACAGTTTGGCGACATTAGCCTACACTAGAGCTGTAGGTGCGCAATTTTTTGTGGGGGTACTTCTAAAACAAAATGTACTCCATCCGCCCAACGGCAATTGCCGAGTTGAAAACGAGGATTTGAGAATAAATTACTGCAATACCCATGGAAGTGTTAAAGCAGTGTACCAGCATTCGTTTCGAGGAATGCATACGTTTAAAAATCTCCATCTTATGGACGTTGTTTTTAAAAACTTTTTTTTAATGGAACATTTAATGGCATGCAATTTACAATGAAACTTGTAAATTCATTGGTGCCACTTCAAAATTTCCCGATTCCCTGTACCATTTTGTACGTTATGTGAAAGTAACATATTTAATAGTATAAGAGAACTGGTTATTAAATTAATTGCGTCTAATTTAAGCAAAGTATGCTTTATATCACGGTAAATAATACACAATAAACAAATAAATAGAATATTTGCATATTATTAACTATAGCTAGTTTAGTAAAAATATTGTTACGTAAGATACTAACAAATGAAAGATTAAAAAAGGGAAATTACAAGTAAGGTGAGATTCAGACAAAATTTGTTTATGTGTTATTCTCCAAAGCTATTCATCAAATCGTGAGAGAACAGAGTGTAAATATACTTCACCAAACAGGTTAGAGGTCTATACGCAGTCGATTAAAACGTCGGCATCCGGTAAAAGAAATAAAATTGGCGGAACATATGAAGAAAGCTTGGTACATTTGGGCTAAACAACACGAGAAGTTCGCAGATGATAATTACAAGAAGGTAAAGATTAATATTTTTTGCGATGCCTTCATAAACCTAGTTTTTGAAAATTTCTAATTGTTGTTTCTTTTCTCCAGTCTACAAATAGCAAATCGAGAATCGAGACGGTAACAGCACTCTCACTATGTTAGAAGATGTTCCTGTGAATGTTATAAAACTGTCGTGTGAAAATAGTATAACATCCATCTTCTGTAATGATTTGTTCGTGCATTCATCGACCAAAAATGATACAAAAACAATGGTCCGTGTTATAGAACGCAATCTTTTAAAAGATCATGGCATTCTTGTGGAAATATGCTACTAAACAAGAATGAATGAAAAATATTAAGGAGGTGTGGGAAAGCAATGATGGAATAAAATTGGTACAGAAGTTAGCAAAAAGCATGCCTGTAAGAGTACCTGCTGAATTAAAAGGAGATCATTTTGAATAGTAAACAATCTTCATGTATATCTATCTATTTGAATAGTCATTAACAAAGTAAGACAGGAAATTCGTGTTGTGCTTGTTTTGTATGCGAAATTACCATAATTTCCCAGTATTCCTAATTTAATTATGCAGGAGCGACGAAACAAGGTTATGGTAACAAGGTGTGAGGTGTACATCACAACGGAATCGTGGTTTTTGGTATAAATTTGTCGATATTCTTAAAATTATCATTTTATGATACATACATAAGCCTGTCATTAGAGCTCCTTGCCATATTTAGCCACTCGGATCCAAATAATTTACGAAATATGTAATCATATTTGCTTATGCTGAAAATAGGAGCTTTGTATCCTTTTATATTCGACATTCGGTGTTTTTGTGTAACACCGTTATATATTGTATAGCAATAGCTAAATACGTGACAGTGCGGGTGCTTCACAAAATTCGTTTTCTGCCATCTAAATCAGATCAGTTCAGTGGAAATACCGTCAATGACGTCATGGAAGGAGGTCATCTATCTGCCCCACAACTAATCCTTTAATAGCAACCTAATACGTTCAAAAATTATTTTTTTAAAAATGTAAACCTTATATTTGGCTTGCTAAATAGCAAATAGTAATTCTACAGACCGCATAATGTGGAGTGTTTCGAAAAGTTTAGAAAGATTCGGCTGTACACTTTTGTTTTTTTTAGCTTGAACAATTGGCTGAAGTGTTACCAAGTTCACACGACGAAACTCTAGCACTTCATCAGATGAAGTTTCTCAGCGGAGAACCTATTAGTGTTGAAAGAATTTTGCAGAAATGGTAGTTGAAAATTTCGATGATAATTTAAGGAACATATCTGCGTTTTAATAAAAATTATTAATTACATCCATCATTCTAACCGGGCTGGTAGCTCAAAACCTAGCGCACCTGGTACTCGAAGTGCAGGGTTCGAACCTATTATTTATCACATCGGTTAAGGTTGCATAATCGAGTTCTTTCGAAAATGCGTGCGGCTCGGCTACTATCAATGCCTTCAAAAACGCAATTTTGAGTATACCAACAAACGAATGGAATAACTGCTTCCAGAGTTGGTTCAAGCGCATGCAAAAGTGCATTAATCTTCGTGGAGAATAGTTCGAAAAAGAATAAAGCCTTTAGAGAGACTATCTACTATTTTATTCCAGCTCCATATACTAAACTTAAAAGACAACCCTCGTATCGTGTAACATGGCTCGCTTAAGTCATTTAGATATAGTTTTCTGATAGTATAAGTTACTTAGAACTTTACTGCAGTTGTACAGAATTGGTCTGCGAGCTTGTATATTAATTGTTGCATCGGTCTAGAATAAAACATTTGCGATTTTATTGAATATAATTAAAGAGTTTTATGTCTTCATGTTTATATTATAACTGTTTTCTACTAGTAAAGTTCACTCTATACTGAAGTAATCACTTAGATATTTATTTTACTTAACATCTATACATATGTTGTTATAACAATTATTTTTGCAGATTAATTATTATTTTTGATGATCCGAATCTATCGTTTCGAATGTATTATTTTCGTGAAAAAGAGTTGGTAAAGACGTGATTTGATCTGAAGTAATCCGAGTAACAAAAAAAGACACAACTAAAGCTTAATATTGATAGGGGTACAAAGTTCTGAGATCCGAGTAGCATTTCTGTTCACGAAATCTTAACGAATTATCTAATAAATTATTACCAGAGACGTAAAATGATTTATTTGCTAAAATTTATTTTTATGTGGAGCCATTTTTACACGTCAAGATCCTTCACAGAATAGAGAAACGAAAGCGAATCCATTAAATTTAGTCTAATATTACAGCTAAAAATGTTCGTTTACATTCATATGTATATGTTCGTTTAAATTACAAGTTTTAGTTTTACTGCAGCTGGCTATTTACATTATTCCGAAACGAGTAAACAAAAACTTATATATCTTCGGTTAGGAGAACTGTCAAAGGGAAACCGACAAGCTAAACGACCGCGTAGAGGAAGATTGTTAGGAGTGCGACGTATTACCACTGTAAGCGGCATGTTCAGACATTGGTTTAAAACGCGTTAAAGTTTATAGTCAAGAGTGGGTGTCAAAGATCAGGTGCTGAAAGACTGAGTAAAGAAAGTCGGGCTTCTTTATATTACAGAATATTTCTGATCCACCCGTTCTCTACATAAATATACAGATCTAAATACATTGTTTGTATACACACACACACACGTATACTCACACGAAAATGCAGGGGGTAGACGTGAACTCTCCGCATTTACAGGAAATCGTTAATTTTTCTTACTAAAAGTAGGGTACACCCATTTATTTTTGTTTCTGATGTCTGCGTTTGATTATCATGATCTAACGTTCCGCAATATCTGTCTTTTTACAATTGCGCTCGCGTTCTGTCCATTCTACGTCTTAAAACTTTTTTCTTCGCTATTCTAAGAATCCAAAATGGTTGTTATGCGTTATTTACTATCTGCATAAGATATAAGGAATCGGAAATATTTTTTCTATAGAAAAAGTTATTTGAAACCACGTGCGATATGTTAAAGAAAAATTAGAAAGATATTTGGACTAAAAGGTGTACTGCTTACAAAAAGAAAATTGTACTAACATTTTTATTAATGAATGATGTTTAGTTTTTATAATGTGTTCTTTCTTATACTAAATCCTTGAGCGCTTCTGCCTAAAACGATTTTTGGTGGCATTATTAGATATTATCCATCCAGTCAAACCCTAACTCTTATGGAAAGACATTTGAAAATGTAATGTAATGTCGTACAAGTACACTTTTCACGTTTGAAGGCACTTCAAAGCAACTTCGTAACACAAATGACACTAGGCTGCGGTAAGATAGAATTTCCCACACAATCTCAAAATTAGATCAAATTTTTTCATCTGAATTTTCTTTCAGGATTAACAACAAATGTTGAAGATTGAATGATATTTCTACATTTAATGTAGTTATGCTGTCGTGGACATCACAACAATGATAACATTTCTTACCATCAAAAATGATATGGTCAACATTGCCTGCAGTGTTGCATGCACTGCACTTATTATTCTCAATTATTTTTGATCTGTTTAAAGTACATCGGGCAATACCCATGTGTAAATCGACTAATGGTATATACATACATATATAGAACCAAACGTTTTTAATAATTCAGGTTGTATCGAGCCGCATCAAGGGAAAGTTGTGATACAGATCCATTTCATTGTTGCTTTTAACCTTTTATTATTCTTTAACTAAGTAGATGGTGCCTTCTAAAGCTACACTTCTTTCAATTAACTTATTCAAATTGCATCTCTTTTCCCAATGTGTCTACTTCTACCCTAATGCAACATAAGCTTTGCCCCACAAAAAAAATTCTAGAAATGTTTATTCTGGTCAACTCAGCTAATTTAAATTTAATCTATCAGATATGGTTTATCGTTTGCCCAGGTTGAAACGATAAATCTAGTGCTTTTAATACAAATCAACAATCTGGCGGAATTGTAGCAGATTTTATTTTATTAACACAAATGTATTGCAAGCCACGTAAAATGGCGTAAGCTCTTAATTTTCAATAGTTGCTTTTATTTTCTCTTTTTCATGTATGTAGTGCATTACTACCTTTTGATTGGTTCTAACTTCCCCGTCCTGTTTTTTTTTCCAGTGATATAAAATTCTGCTCTTCATTCTTGTTGATTTTCCCAGATGCAGGATTAAGGAATGTTGATTTTTCAGAACTATTAGGAAATGCTGCAATGCGTACTCCACGTAGTGCATTCCCAAACATACTAAAATAATAAATTTAGGAACATTTGCTTTGAATCTTATGGGAAACCAATCTTGATATTGTTCAATATAAATCGTGAACATCTTACCTTGAAATAGTGAACAACTAACCAACTAACACAAGACACGCGTGTGACATTATGCACATTTAAAGCTCTTAGCAAAGACTACGAACTGCCTAGATGTTTTTTAAAATTCAATTTTCAAAGCGTATATACATATGTGTTACATTTCATGAGCAGTTATAAAAATATATTTTCTGTATTTCAATCAATCGAATCCAAAATTATACGTAAACAACTAACGTTTACTTTTCATTTACCCCCAAGATTCGAAATACAATATGGCCCCAATTATCCAGAGTTGCATCGGTGACATTCAGATAATCGAAAATTTCAATAAGCCGTCTTTGTAGTTTGTTGTTTATTTTGTAATCTTACATAAGGAAATGTATATCTGTTGTTTATTATTCCCTATTCATAAAAAGAACAAATTTATTATTAACTACATTAAACGGTACACTGTCACTATAAAAAACAAAGAAATTATCAGTTCATATTTTTTGCGTTTGACCACCTAGTAATTGACGCTTAGCTGCTCCGGTACCTGCGGTTGAGATATCAACAATTCCAATAGGTTGTGTTAAACCGAACCTCAGATAATTGAAACTTTGTTCTAGTTTACAACGAAAAAATCCTAAATCAATTTTGAATCTAATTCATTGATTTCCTGTGACGAACAAGACATCGGGGAAATACTGAATGGAGGTTGTTGCATTGTTTGATCACTCAAAACTCTATTAAAAAAAAAGTATTTTTTTCGACTCTAAAAATTTTATATATCTATGGTGCATTTAAGGTTCCTGCGGATATAGTTTGTGTTGATTCTCTGCGTTTGTTGACTGGATAGGTCCTTATTGACGTTTCGGTGGCATCGCAGCTACCTTCTTATTCGTGATTCGTAATATATATATATAATATGTATATAACTGTAATATATATATTACAGTTTGTAACATATAAGGACTTATATATACAGTAATGATTGCGTATCTACGTACGTATGGAAAAAAGAGATTATAAGTGAGGAGTGCGTATACAGATCGTGACGAAATATACTACTAACCCCGTCTCCGTGCTGCATCAATTAGATACAGCTCAACGTAGAGTGCAGATTGATATGGGAATATTTTCTCGCAGAAATGATATAAACTATATCTAAATGAACCCCGCAACTATTGTAGAGTAACAGCTTTTCGCCAGAACAGTGTTTAAATTTGTAATTGTGCTTTCACAAGAAAACCTCCTTCAGCATCCTAGGACATTATCGCTATTAGTTTTTCCCACAAATTTGTGTTTTGGTTGTTTTGATGGTGAAGAGTCCTTATAGACTGTTTAGAGAGACAGGTTGTAGTGATGTATTCAAGAATACCATAAATACCCTTGTAACTTGACTGACTAATTGAAAGATTGAAGCTATGTGTGAATTACGTACGCAGATTGCTAATGTCTTAAACAACAGACAGAGTAAATTCTGATGAAGAGTTAAATAGCCTCTTGTACCTAATATTATAAACAGAAATTCATAAATTATGACTTCATGGAGCTGCAACCTTGTAGTTAAGAAAGTTTATTTAAGATGCCAACAATTTAACAAGAATTTTATTTTGGCAGCGAGTTTCGTCTCGTGGTAGATTATCGTTAGCAAATTTTTAAAAAAATTGAAGTAAAGATTTTAAAACACCTTATACCCTACGAACTTACAATTAGAGCGCACAATTTGAGACAGTTTCCAAACTAGCAGCAAACCTACAGCGATAGGAATATCGTAATTTTCTGTTATCACATAAATATTTCATTCGGTACAATGACTTCAGTGAGTTGAAGAGATAACTGGTCAAAAACGCCAATTTTTTTTGAAAATCTAGCTTAGGAGGATTAAAGTAATTTGTCGCCACGCGAAATTCGCAGCCACGTGCTTTTATAAGAAGAATAATATAAAATATTAAAGAACTGATACAATGTGTATACAAAACGTCTAGTTAGTAATTGGAGAAGTTATAATTAAGAAGACGGTCTCGAATTAGTGTTTTAGGAAACAAACGTTTTACGTTACGTTACAACAACTTTTATCAATTTCAGGGATCGAGGAGCCGTCCGTTCAACTTCAGTCACCGGAGTCCGCTTTTATAACTGAAAATGACGAAGTTATTCTCCGATGCCATCTGGAAGCCTCGGGCGATGTTCACATTGAATGGTTTCGGTAAGCTTCTTTATTTGCCGCTTTCCTTTAAATGATATCGCTAATTTATGTAAGCTGTACTTCTATACATGTTATATGTGACGCTTTTAAAATTATATTTGAATGCATCATAGCTGTTCTTAATTTTTCATAAGCACTGTGAAAATGAGAAACGCACATTTGGCATCATAAAGAGAAATGAATATCGTCGATCAAGATAAAGGAAACAAGTCACGTAAATTTCAATTGTTCTATAATGCAGCTATGGGAATTGAATTGAAAGCATCGAGCGTCTGGTTATAGTGATAAAAATCATCAGTTGTAGTAAGTAAAAGAAAAGAAAATGATTTAATGACTCCTACGCTGACAGTAAAATGTTAATTCTTACTTCTGTAAGCCACATACTTAAAGCCCAACGTATTCTAAACAATACAGAATCTCTATTATTCGTCCACAACATACTTTTAATTTTAAAATAAACATCTGCTATCTTCAGTATTTCTTTATTTAATAAGTCCAGTATAAAATGTATATTTAAAACGAAGCAAAAGAAATTGTTAACGAACAATGCAAACAATTTAAAGTCAACCTTGAGGCGCACCTTGTATAATCTTAATTTGTGCATACACCGCTTTTATTTGTCTTAACATTCATTTCTTTTGAACGGGACCGCATGCAATATGATTTTCCTTTACGAAATTCATCTTAGCAAGCTGTTTTTACCTAAAATTTTATAGTTTTATTTAAATTAATTAAGATACCTAAATGGTCGATATTCAAATTCACAAGTACATATTCTAACATATGTGTCGAAAAATTCGAAGTTAAACCAATTCGTGAAAATTTGAATCAATGTCATATCACTATATGATAGAACAATATTACTTGATACAATTATACCGTCACATCATAAAGTTTCTAGGTCGAAGATGGCATTGGAATAGAAAATATATGTATATTGATGTACGCAGCAAGAAACCACGCTTCATCAGAGAAAAATATCAAACTTACAGGTCATAATCTCGCATTAAATTATTTGCAAACCATTGGTAGTAAGCAAGAGGTCATGGGTAGTCTATCGGCAAAATAACCTGATGTGATTGTATCTTATACGAATGCATGTTTAAGCTTTTCTTTACCATTTTTCCGGCATGTCCCATAAAAAACTCAACCTCTTGAGAAAGATGTTTCAAAGGTTTTCATATTTCACCCGTTGACGAACATCATTCCAAACTTCCGAACGAGCAGTTAGTTTATCAGTACGTGATTATTGCCCGCAGAACCAGTCTCACGAAATACACCAACACAATTGGAAAGGCAATTATAAAAAATTTTGGGAATTACAATTAACTCTGGGAAGTGCTCTCTAAAATCATCCAAACATGCACGGTGGCTGTACACACAAATTCCATAAATTCACAGTCCAATTCGAAAACAGGCTTCAATCATGTACGTTTTTTGCACTGTATTTTAAATCATATTTAAATTTATACAAACTCGATGTTCAAACTTGCTTTCAGCAGTTCTACGCATTACAATACGCGTTAATTGATGACAGTCAATGTCACTGCCAAAATAATTTTCAAAACCGTTAAGGCCTAAGTTCAGACATATATGTACTTTCCATTTGAATGCTATCTTCGACCTAGAAACTGTATGATATCATGGTGTACATTATACGCGCAAATGTCAGTTGATGTCTAAAGATATTTCCATTTGCAAATAGTTGCAATATCGGCTGAAATTTCAATAAAATCGTGTTAATTAGTAGAAATCAGTCATATAATGATCTTAGAAGATAATAATTAATTAGCGAATTTAAAATTAAGTGTGTTAATTTTTAATAAACAGTAACACCTCTTCGTAGAATAACTTATTGTGGAAGAAATTATACAATCCTCTGCGTATGTTGTGGTGTTGCATAGAAGAAGTTCAGAAGTAATGGAAGTAGTTTTATAAGCAAAAATTTTATTCATTAAGTTGAATATATATTGTAAGTAATGTTAACTGTCTTTTATCATATTAGTTTAGTTTAATATTAGAATTGGACAATTAGTTATAAAAAATAGCTTAAAATAATTTTGAAACAAAATTAATTGTTCGTACAGATCTAATAGATGTAAGTTATAGTTTTATAAAGTAACCACCATAATGACCATAATCAAATTTAATTAATTTTATCTTGTAGATTTATATAATCTTACATTAGTATTTCATAAATTAATTTAAAAAAAAACCATAATAAGAAGTAACACGGTGTAAGAACACAAGTTCTTGGAGGAAATTCGTATTCGCTCTTCAAACTAATTAAACGGTTACGAAACACTTCTGGAATCATAAGTAAAAACTGGAAATCTTGAATGGAGCGCTTTTACTGTCTATCGACGTTTTGAGTATTCCGAGGATGCAGTTTAACCACAAACGCTTTGTGCACGTTATTAAATACAATTTTAAAATTCAAAAATATATGATACTAATTTCTGACAATTATTGATGGACAACAGTTGACATTTAAAATTTAATACAAATCATTTGACACGATTTTTTGTTCGGGAATTACAGATTTTTCTGAACATCCCATATAATAGTACTATGAATCTTTTGTGTCTTATCAAAAATAACTAAATATACACTGAGCGGCAAAACAACCGTCTACCCTAAAATATTTTTTAGATTTCTTCAATCCGTAAGTGGCTATTTTTCTCCTTATAAATGCATTGCTTAATCTAATCCAAAATAGCACCAATCATTACCGCAACATTAACTTGTTCCCGTACATTTTGCTTCCGATTAAAACATTTAACTGCGCTTATAAGCAATTTTCATGTAGTAACAATTCTGTTAAATGCTACGGGCGTTTCGCAAATTGGTATCTTAATTAAGATATCGCGCACATTGGGAATACCTCATATTACCGTTCAGAATGCTTGGGATTGGTATTCAGAGACTGGCGCCTTCTGAGACAGGCATAACCTGGAAGAAAAGGACCAGCAAATGCGATTGATTATCGTTTTATTGTTTTCAACATATTAAAAAATCGCAAATCAACAGCAGCTCAATTATTTACAAATTTATGGAATTAAAATAGGTGACAAAATAGTTTGACGGCTTAAGGTTTCAATTCGCGAAGATCTGCTTGGGTCGTGGATTCAACCTCGGTATTTAAGTCATGCTTTGCTACGATCCCCTGATAATCGTAAAAAGCTACTACTTTGTATATACTGTGGTATAGGTATATGGGAAGTATCCTTCAGGAAGGTGTTGTTTCGTTTTCTCATTTTGTTGGCGAGGGTTTCATTTTAACGTATGACAGTCACATACTGCTCGTGTTGTGTTTGACACACTACTTGGGCGACGTCAACAAAAATGATTTAGTCGGCATGCAGCCCGGAACTTGCAATTCTCCAAACGTGCCAAACTCCATAGATTACATGCGGCGGCAGTTAAATGACGTTATAGGAGAGGATACACACGTTATTGAAGAACACTAGCAGATCTATCATTTTGTCATAATTATTTTCTACAAAAAATGTGCCCTACTGCTGTTTTTGAAACAAGTGTATTCCCGTTTTTATTCGTTTTTTTCTTTTCATTCCAAATTTATTTATTTCCTGTCAATATCTACCAATAGCTTTTTAAGTAAATGCATATTTGCATTTCATTTTATTATATTTCAGGATAGTCGATTTTTTTACCGATCAATTCAGTTTATGCTTTTGTTAGCAATAAGTGTAATAGTTAATGCTTTTAGACTATTGTATATACTTGAACGGGAATAAAAATAAACAAATTTATTAAATGCAGATCCGAGATATGTTAAAAAAGTCTGCTTATAACTTGATTTTTATTTTTCAGAAATGCTGATCGCTTGGTAAAATCGCAGCGAATCGAAATAAAGAAGAGACGGCTTCACATAAAAAACGTGACGCCACTGGACAATGGAGTTTACAAGTGTACGGCAGAAAATAAAGGAGGGAAAAGACATAGTACAAAAAATTTTCCATTAGCCGTTCCAGGTACCTCATTCGTAATCTCTAAGAATCTTAAAATAATCTATTTTATTGTTACATATTAGGTAATCAAACTGCCTTAATTGAAAACGCACCGACCAATCAATTAGTGAGAAAAGGTGGAACGGCATTCTTCGATTGCGTATATCAGAACGCAGATTTCGTTGAATGGTATTTTAAAGATAATGGACCTCTGGAGACTTCTAACAAGTAAATAACGCAGAATCAGTACAGGTGTATTTTCTTTTAATTGAATTTCTGTAATTATTGCAGAGTGACTGTACATTCCAATGGAACGCTTCAGATAAAGAATGTTCAATCATCCGATGTTGGACTGTACAACTGCGTGGGAATAAAAGCCGAATCGAAGGAAGTTCCACAAAGTTACACTGCCGAATTACATTTAGCAAGTACGATATCATTTTAAGAATACCCGCACCTGTTTATACAACTGTTCTTTTTCGTACCTTAAATATATGCAAGCAATAATATTAAAAGCTTATCCGAAAATACTAGTGGTAATTTACAGAAAAACACAAAATAATTATTATACACCAGCAATTCTCCAACTGTAGCTCACGCTAAAATACAAGCAAGTGAACATCAGAAATACGTGGGATAATTGCGTAAAATTCTCCGATAACGTATTTATTATGGATAATAAAAAACTTCGTATACAAAATCAATGGATATCTGTAAGTGTGGTATGCAAAAGATATGTTCATACTAAGGCTGCAGAAACAAGTGCTTTCCGAGATACGTGCGACTCGGTTACTATCGATATTAAAAATAACGTAGGCTTTATTGATGTAGAGTCTACACTAACAACACAATCAAACTAAAATAGTAAGTAATTACATTCACTATTTTTAATATTGATAGTAACCGAGCCGCACGCATCTCCGAAAGCACCCGCTTCTGCAGCCTTAGTTCATACAGATGTATTAAGTTCTACTATTCTACTGAAAAATCTACAGTTACTTTGCATAAGATTTCTTATGCAGTGTTTTCGAAATATTTACAAAAAATATTTTTTGCAGTTTCCTGCCAGATAACTATTGTTTGTATAATATTTGGTACCTCGTTTTTCACTTTGGGTATTATTCAATCAATATATCAGACGAATACTTCCACTTGCAAAAAAGAACATCTTGCGGCAGGCAATCTCTAACAGTGTACCAAAAACATTAATTTGCATTTTTATGTTTTCGTAGTTATTTTAAATGGAATACGTCGAATACTTTATTTCAACGCTTACTGTATAAAGCATAGTCTATTTGTAAGCCTAGTTGTGTTTGACATATTCTGCATTTTCCACTTATTGCACATTTGTCGTAATTAGGCATTAATTACAATTTTGACACAAAAACCCTGCTATTTACTTATGTTCTCAAACATCTGGTATGGTGGCATATTATCTTTATACATCCTATATTTCATTAATTGGTAGAGTCGCTCGGTTTATCCGAATCACAGAGGGGTTTAGTAGCGATAACATTGACAGCATGCTATTAGTTGGATCCGCGCTACAGATCAAACAATATGGTAGAAAACGACCATTGGCTGAAAAAGTAAACAAGCATAACGAGATCCAGACTTAAAATATGATGATGCAAAAATAATCTGTACTGTGTGCGACAAATCTCTAAAATCTGTAATCGCAACAGCAGTGGGATTCTGTAACTCTGACTCGACACCGGCTACTCAACATTAGCCTAACGCGACGTCGACACCGACTGGAATTCTGTAAGTGTCGAGTACGAAATCGGGAATTGTCGGTAATTTATGTTCAAAAGCTCCAAACTTTGTGATTTTTAGAACAAATGTAAGGGAATTAGCCGTCAAAGATGACTTGACAGCTAATACTTGTAAAATAATGTTGTAGTGTTATTGTAATATATTCAACTATACGTTATTTATTTTGCCCATATTCGATAATTTATTACATCAGTAGAACGAAAGAATAATTAGAAGTTAATCATGACTAGATGTCAATTGTCTAAAAATATTAATTCATGTATTTACTACGATTAAAGAGTAAATATTAATTAGTTGCTCCTAATTCAGGCACCCCAACAAATTCTCAAAACATCTTTCTAATAGTGTTAAAACCACTATTTACTTTGTCGTGAACTTCCACTTATGTCATTTAAATCAAATTTTAAGGCTGCGCATTTCTTTTTCGATGCGCTTTAAAATATCTGCAATTCATGACGCTAATTACTAAATTAATTGTGCGTATTTTGTCGTTTATTTACTGATTTTTTACAATATTCCAAAGCATTTAATATTTAATCCATTAATTAGTTGCGCCCATAATTGTTTTGTATTTATCATTTGCATTGTGTGTTGAAATTCGGCCGTCTTTTATGTCATTCCATAAAATTAATCGAGGTTTTTCAATGGCTGTGCGTCTTATTTTAAACGCCATCTAATATAAAGAAATCTGGAGTGATAATGTATAAGAGAGCGTTATTTAACATCCTTACGTTAAAACAAATTTCAAGTTAAAATAAATTTTTAGTATAAACAAAATAGTAATCACTATGCTCGCATAAGAATTGAGAAATTCTAGGAAAGCATTGATAAATAGGTGTATATTATTCTACAAATGTTTTAAATTTGTAATTTTCTATCAAACCGTCTTCTATTACATAGGATAGTAAATTATCATATCACATAATACAATTACAAACATAAGTAAACAATTAATACATTTTCGTTTTGAATAACCGCCAAGAAAATGTCCTCTCTTGAAGAGTGATAGAAACCAAGCAAAATGTAATAGAGTGAGATGCGAGACCTAAACGACACCAACTTTGCTGTCGAGTATATTCCGTCGAGTTGGTCGACGGCTAGGTGTTGAGTAAGCGTTACAGAATTCCGATAGTGTCGACTCACTCGACGTCAAGCTTACAGAATCCCTATGCAGGACTATCTATCTTTAAACCATCTTCTACATTGTTGCCAGCTAGTAAAAGACAACAACAATATACTGACAAAGCAATTACGAAGCTGGTGCTAGATACAATTTCAACCTTCAAGAAACCAAGTATTAATGTTTGTTACTGACGTAGTCAGTGCAATACGTTGTATAGACAGTGCTCTTACAAAAGTGTGTGGTGATATGTTACGTGTAACCTGTAAAATTCATGCACCACATCTTGTAGCAGAAACTATTCGACAATGCTATCTAGAGGTAAACACATTACATACCCGTTGCCAACAAGACCGGAAAATTTCAATTTGGTGCCATGTTTGCTATTGTGTCAAACCGTTATGATAGTTTGTTGATAAATAGTCTACCATTCTTAAAAATTAATCGCGCAATAATGCATTGTTAAATATTACTTTAAAGATGGTGAAAATTTGATTGCCACGATTCGCAGATTGCGTCCAAATTTTTAATAATCAAAATGTTCCAAGTGCATCTTTAGAGAAATTACAAAATCTTTGGAAGTTGCTAATGATGTCACTGCAACTTATGGACAACGTATACTCACTGCTATACACTGTAGTTGACCCAAAAACGGAGCGTGCATAGTGTTTTAGACAAAAATGCTGATTTTCCCAGTTTAAGGCAAACATGGTAAAGATTCATCGAAAAAATGCCTAGAAAACAATACCCTAACATACCGCTGCTTAAACATAGCGATTCATGGTATTGGTGGAATCATTCACATTACAATTCCTTCTCAACTACTCTGACCGCATCTAAACGACCAAATCTAAGTGAGCATTCTTGACGCTATCTAGTGCCACAAGAATACACACTCGCTTGTTGTTCAAACACAGCGAAACAACCGGGAACAGTTTCCCAAACCTTCTCCCCAGCAGCTCATGAACTGCTAAATCAGAGAGAGCGCGCAACGACAGTGCATAGATTATTTGAATTATGCCCAGAAATTTAATTAGATGCCGAGCTGTCGTTCTTTGCATATAAGGACATTTTACCATCGTGGCAAATTCGCCAAAGCAAGTGTAAAAGCATACTTGATCCAGCAATTTTTTCTTCAAGTTCGTCGGTTTTGGGATGAAGAAACTGTTGAAGCTACTTAAGCGTGTAAGTATTTTCACCTACTTGTTTTCTGTTATTTTACGGTAATTATGGTAGTACACTGTTTACCGTGCCCTACAGTTGGCAACTGCTGCTGGTGGCATTAGACCACTATCGCTGCTATTGCTATACCCTGTGGTTCGGATGAAACGGGCAACTTTACTAATTACAACAAGTATACACTGCAAATCCCGTGATGTGGAGTATGAGTAAAATATTTATACCAAATTACAACCTAACAGGCAGTACGTGACAGTTTGAAACACTGTCTAGTAGTAAACATATTCTAAGCGACACTCTACTTAGTAATAAAATTTAGAATACATACTTCTAATTTAAAAAAAAGGTGTGTACTAAAGTTTGAGCATTTATTTTGAAGAAGAAAGTCAAATGAAATTGAAAATATAACAAATAAAAAACTAAAATACTCGCGTAACAAAACCCAAAACTAACCTAAAGTGTGGAAACATAACATTACAACAAAATAAAAATTAAACTTTCTTCTCCTCGAAATAATGGACTAATTTTCTGTAAATCCTCTGCATCCCTATACGCAAAACAACCACGAACCAACGCCGTGTTTAACTCACGACTATTCGTGGTTTTTGTTCGAGCACTTTGACGTTGGATTCATCTCTTCAAAGCTCTTTTTTCCATTCCTGCATTGTAAATGTTGTGTTTTATTATCGCACGGTAGAAGTGGTTTTTTTACTGTAACTCGATAGATAGAAATCTACGTCAATGAAGTTCAAATTCGGTAGAGCATTTGTTGGTAAATCTACATTCTGACTGGATTAATATTAACGCTGAAACTTTAAATAAACTAAAAGGTGCCAAAGTTGTTCCATAGAGTATCAAAACACAGGTGGATTTTTTTAAAAACCACTGCTTATCTGTGTGTGTGTATAACTTTTGTATTTGTTATAATATAATCGTCTTCGTTTTAGTATTATAGTTTCTAACAATTTCTAATTAAAAATGTGTTTTTTCTTTTAAATTAAATCATAATCCTCAAAGTGGTCTTAAACTTATTAGCGGTAGTGTAAGTTGCAATACAATTTATCCAGCTAACATTGCAATTTTCATTAACTTCACAAAATAGTTAAACAAACTTTGTTGTTTAAGCCATTGAAAAGCTGCGCTACTGTATATACTTGCGATAAGTATATTTAGCAGTAATTCATGATAATCGCAAGCAAAACTAAGCTTGCTGTTTGTTCCTCTTAAATGGACTGTTATTTTTTTTGTTTGGTAAGATTTTTGAGGTATATTTCCTTTGGATTTCGAGGAGTCGTAGCGCTAAAAATTTAGGGAACTATTATAGACAAAAACACAGATTAAAAGAGCTGTTAGTAAATTACGCTTTTTTGTATTCATTTTCCAGGTTTGCACAAACTCTCTACATCTTCCTTTGAACCGAATTTGCCTAGCGATAGCACCCGAATAGTTGCTGAAGGATCTGAATTCCAATTGACATGTTTGCAACCAAAAAGTATCCCACCCGCCCGAAAATGGTGGCTAAATCCGTCCGGCCATACAGTGAGTTTATTTGTAGTGCGTTCATCTTAATTTATAATCAATCGATCCACTTACTGGTACAGATATCTGATTCCGGCCAAGTGAAAGTTGATGACGATGGTAGGTTGATTATAGAGAAAGTTCAAAAAGAAAACGCCGGGAATTATTCATGTGTAGCAGAAAACATAGCGGGTAGAACTGAATGGGTAGCGAATTTAGTAGTAACAAGTAAGAATAAAGGAGTAAATCATAGAAAATAGACAGGTTAATACTGTATTTTTTTTAGCAAAACCATCAATAACCACACATCCATCGAGCATAACTGTGGACGAAAATGAAAACTCTGCGTTATTTTGTAATTACAATAGTGAGTCTGAATCCTACACACATGTAAGATGGAAGAAAGATGGAAAGTTACTCAATGACTTTGAAGACGGTTAGTTTTCTATAATATTGCGCAAATAACCTCACCTAGATGTATCTTGCGCTGTATACAGATTGGTACTGCAGAATTTATCGAAGCTATTACAATAACTATATGTTTCAATTTTTTCTTGGACTAAGCTAACGTACATACCATAAATTACCTTTCGGTTTTATAATTTCCTTTTCTTTAGTTTAGTTTAAAGAGTTAAACATTAAATCGGGAATAAAAAATAATACGATTTTGGTATGGCTGAGATTTTCGTTTAAACCAATAAAATTTAATAAACTATATCCCTCCCCTAAAAAAATTTCTTTTAAAACGAATTCTTCTAATAGCACTCCCTCATTTCTTTAAATTTTCTGTTGGTTGTGTAAATTTTATTTAAAAACGTGTTAAATTATCCTAGCTAATAGCAGAGAACACAGATACACATCAAAAGTGTACGTAATGTTAAAAATTAGCAATCAATTTTTGATGAAAACGATCGAGGAGTTTCGGCAAAAACCGCAAATGCGACTAATTATTTATTACCAAGTATATTGTTCGCAATAAAATTATTTCAATACCTTAAGAAACAATCTAAAGTGATCTTACCATAGTCGATTTTTAGCGAAAGTTGGAGTTTATTTTCACTAGCAATCATAAATACAATCAGCATTTGTAGGACTTCTTATAGCCAACGTAATATGAGGTGTGTTCAAATAATAACCGAGCATTTTGAATTATGCGCCAACAGAGATTTCGTAACATGCGTTTGACAACATTGTGGTCGGCATAACTTCTCGTATAGTCACTGCTTTTGGATTATTGACATCTTGTCTAATTCTCGTATTATTACTATTATTATTACATGAATGCAAGGTTTTTCAGTGTTGGGAGCGATTACTGCAATGTGTAAATTTTGGAAACAACAATGTAATGTAAACTTTTGCGTGAATCTTGACCACGAGGAAAACTTTCACGGAAACATTTCAATTTTTGAAGTAAGCTTAGGGAAATTATACTTCGGGTCGTATGTAATGTAATGAATGGTTTACACGATTCAAAAGTGATTATTAATCATTTGGAAATGATTTGACCGGGAAGGCTCAGGACTTCAACTAATGACGCGCATGTTCACAAAATCAAGGATCTGGCGCGTTCACATGATTGTTCCACTGTCAGAGAACTTGCAGAAATTAGCACGTCAGTAAGGTCGTTCCATGACACTGACCGAAAAACTGATCGTGCATAGAATTGCAACAAAGCTTGTTCCTCATTTGATAGGCAAACAGCAGAAATAAAATAAAGTGGATGCTTGCCAATAACTGCTTGAAGAAGTCAACGACGAGAAACTATTCGTACTAAAGATCATAATATGAGATGAAAGCTGGGTTTGCTGTTGCGACATTGAGAAGAAAGTTAAGTCATCATAGTCCAAAGCAGATCAGTCTCGACCCCGTGTAAAAGTAGTGCTCACTTTTATCCGATTTTAATGGAATGGTGCATTTTGAATTTTTGCTTCAAGATCAGTTAACCCGAAGTACTACAAAGTTACTTGAAAAGAAAAACTTCTGCTTTATCAATTCTTCAGTTTTGTACCAAATATCAGAGAATTGTCCTTCCTCAGCTTCATCAGACCTGCTTCGTTAACGTTTCTTATTATTCACGGAATTAAAATCAGTCCTAAAAGGACGACGTTTTGAGACCATTAATTACATTAAAAAGTTCATCATGAAAAAGTATTTGAACAATGGAAGAGAGTACTTTGAAGGAACAATAATTTGTAAGATTAATAATGAAAATTAAAAAAAAAAAACAAATTTCAGTTACTTTCTGAAGAAACCTCCTACATGAGCCAAAAAAACCTGTTAATATTTTCCCCATAAAATTAATTCGTTGCTCGTCCTCCGTCATATACAGTGACATAATGAAATAAAAAATAAAATCACGACTTGCCTTCATAGCAAAATAATAAATTGTTGCCTGAGGATGTGTAAATTTGCACGAAACCGTTAGCAGTTATTTAATACGAAAATTATATGAGATTAATTCCGTTTTTTTTTTTTTCATTTTTCTACATTTTAATATGAACTTACAAGTCAACAACGTTCTTTTATTTGTCTTGATAGAAGTAGATTTAGAACAAATGAGAAGGTGCTAGCCGAAAAGAATGTCTATTTTCCGAGTTTGCGAAAGATTGCCTTTTACATGGTTTAAAAAAAATTGACTAAATTTATATGACCAAATGGGAACTCTGTTGAAAATCAACCATTGTTACCCTAAAATAAGTTTTTCATTGGTAAATCACTGTGCTGATAAATCGTCCTCGTATTAGCAGTGAAAATATGTTCAAGAGTAATTAATAATAATTTGTAATTGATTCACTAGCAATCCAAAAATAACCTTTACTTGTTTGCAGGAAATTCAAATAATCCTCACATTAAAATATTCAAACAAAATGGTACACTGTTTATAGAATCCACAAAATTATCCGACAGGGGCGAATATATTTGTGAAGTCGTCACTGTGGGTTTTGAACCTGTTGTATCTAATATAGCCACCGTATCAGTAACAGAAATACTAAAATTCGTCCCGCCACCCGTAAATAAAAAGTTGGAATTGGGAACTGTCGCCAAAATTCACTGTAAGGCTCAAGGAACACCTCCACCTATAATTCATTGGGAAAAACTAGACAGTGGATTGGATGGTTTTGCTAGTCATGTAACGGATATGAATGGAACATTGCATTTCAATGGTGTTATGATTGAAGATAAAGGAAAATATTTATGCACCGCAAGCAACAGTCAAGGTGTTATTAATGCTACAGTTAACATTGATGTTGTTGGTAAGCAAATACATTACTTTAAATATTCTTACGTAGGAGACCGCTATTTTTCGAATATTTGTAACGCACGATGCCAATTACTAAATAGAACCTAGAAAAATACACAAGTTTGTTAGTAATTGTTAAATTACGCGTGTCTGCTTCATCCTAAAGTATTAGGGGTTCTAGTTGAGATCTATTAAAGCCCAAGAAGGCATAAAATAAATTCGGGTTACATATAATGCAATAGTATTAAGAATAGTATATAATAATAAATCATCATTACAACGCCAGTTTCACAGAAACTCTCTCTGATGGCGGCCGTTGCAACCGTAACACCTATGTAATAGGATCGCATACCGTTTATCCTGTTATCTATCGATACAGCTGCTATTTGAATGCGTTGCTGTAATGCTTTTACGTTATTAATTTCATTTTGATCATGTAGCATGTATTTAAGGTATCTTGTCAAATCGTAATTAAGTGAGATAAAACGTTAAAATAGTAAAGCCATCAATAATAAAAATGAAAAAATAAGAACATAGTGATCGGTACCTATTCGTAAAATAAAAAAAAAAGGTTATTGTATCGACATTAACTAAACATTATAAATTGAGATAGTATGGAATGTCGGTAAGTTAAATCCAAGGAATACCTTTATTCTGTTGCGGAATTATTTCAATGTGATGTAATAGATTAAATGCATATCGGTGTTCACAAATAAGAATCAGATGATAAATAAACAAAAATTTAGAAAAGTTCCCAAAAGAAACACCAAAGTAGAAAGAAATACACATCCAAATACAATAAAAATTCAACAACAATTTTGCAATAAATAACTAGAATACGGTCTTCTTAAGCTACCTGTAACACAATCGGTAGCGATTGGGGCTGGCATTCTCGCAAAACAGAAAGTTAGCAAAAGCAGTATTCAAAAGTGCATCGTATACAAAAAAAAACGGGTTAAATATATTCTGCACAAAAGCGAAACCTCCTATATTAAACAATTTGTTTAATAATCTACTGCATCTTACTGTTATTTTATATTTATATATTATTAAAAACAAATTGACACCTCCTTTTTAGTTGCTCCAAAATTCAGCGTTCAACCAAAAAATCCTACCGAAGCTATTGAAGGATCTTCTGTAGCAATAGATTGTGTAGTCGAGGGTGATCCAAAACCTACAATTCAATGGGATAAGAACTCTAAAATGAATGATTTTGATCGTTCTCGGTAATGCTGGAAATATACTTACTGAAATGAAATGTATGTTGTGTATTTTAGTTTCATTGTCTTGGAAAATGGTACCTTATTCATTAAAGAAGTTCATAAAGAGGACGAAAACAATTATGGATGTACAGCTGGAAGTAGTGCTGGTCTTAATCGAAAGGAAGTTAGATTAGTTGTCCATGGTAATGTATTTCATTTATTTTATAATAGCTAACATATTTGTTGTATAATAATGTAACATTCGATAGGCCGCGATCACCAAGCAGATAATGGGAGTGAAGGATCTGCAGTCACAAAAGCAGTACTAATTACAATGTCCGTTGCTGCAGCATATATTATTTTGGTAGTAGGTTTAATGGTTTGGTGCCGATATAGGAGACGTTCCCGAAAATTACCAATCACTGATGGTAGTAAGTCTTTTATTAAAAAAAAAACAACTAAAAAATCACATACATTCTAGGCGCTAAAACAGAAAATGGTGATGTTGAACATACTGAATTAAAAGAAGCCGCGAATGGTTGTGGTCCTGGTCCTTCAAAAATTGAGAGCGAAGATCTAGATGCTACTCACAAGGAAGGACAGAAGAGTGATGGTGCCGAAACAACACATTCTCAGGGATCAAGCCATTCAAAAAAGTCAAAAAGTAGTTATGACAAACTAACGTTATCCAGAAGTAACTTAAAAGAAATGAAGTTGATTGGTAAGTTTAATAAAAACTTTTTTGCCTTACTATAAATTCGAATGTTATGCAGGTAGAGGCGAATTTGGAGACGTTATGTTAGCTAGGATTTCTAAAAGTGTTTTAAGTACACCTACAAGCGACAAGAGACTTTCTACTACGTCTTGCAGCGGTCCCATTGAGGAAAAAGAATTACCTGCCTTAGTAAAATCGTTAACTCAAACGAAAGATGACAACAGTTTAGCCGAAATTAAACGTGAAATTGATATGTTTTCAAAATTGTCGCATGAGAATATAACGAAAATGTATGGTTTGTGCCGAGAAAGTGAACCACATTTCATGATCTTAGAATATACAGATTGGGTAAGATTATTCTTGCAATCACTGTTTACGTCTGTGTACATTTATTTTCCATATAGGGCGACTTAAAGCAATTTTTGGTTGCCACTCAGAAAGGAGATCCGCCAAAATTATTCCCCGCGCAATGTCTAACGATTATCCAACAAATAGCGAGGGGTATGGATCATCTATCCTCTTCTAGGATGATTCATAAAGATTTAGCTGCACGAAATTGCGTAGTTACGTCAAAATTGGTTACTAAAGTTGGTTTACCAAGATTGACCCGAGAACCATACAGTCAAGAGTACTGCAAACATATGAATCAGGTAATTTTATAGGATTCCAAAGAATACTTAAACTAGAAATTTAATGTTCATAGATTATTCCTTTACGTTGGATGCCGTTCGAGGCAGTTTATGAAGATGAATATTCGGCCAAAAGTGATGTATATGCTTTTGGTGTACTGATTTGGGAAATATTTAGTCAAGGAGAATTGCCATTTCCTAAAATGAACGATAACAGTTTACTTAATAAACTAAAAGAAAAATCACTTGAGTGGAAATATCATAAGGATACACCACCTGAATTACAGAGACTTCAGGTTAGTGCCAGTTGATTTTCATAAATATTACAGAAAAGTGATTAACAAGAAGCAGCTTGTCAATCTTATCATTTAATATAAAGAATCTGATATTTGTTTACCAAAAGCTGTAAAAATAAATTATCTTACTAGGAAGTAGCAATATGACTTAAACGTCTTTTGGTTTTGAGTATTGTAAATACAATTATCATTATTTTCCTTTTATTAGGAAACATGTTTGGATCCACACCCTCAAAATAGGCCTACGTTTAATGCAGTGGTGAAGGAAATTGAAGATATTTTAAAAAGTATATAAATACAGCTAAATCGACATACATCGAAGAAACTAGTTATTAGATAAAATATGTTTATCAAATTAAGCTTCCATTTGATCTTCTCATCGACTATTTGCCTTACCGCGATAAGAAATGTACGTCTTTTGTTAAGTCTAAATGTAGATTAGTAAGTCATGGTGTTTTAATGTGTCCAAAATCTTCACTAATATGTGTATTTATTTAGTAATTAAAATCCTGCATATATAAAGCCACACTTGTAAAAATTGTACATATCTTAAATATTAAGACTATTTTAAAAGCTATCATATCATTTTTTTTTTTGGTATTTATTTATAGAAACACTCGGTTTATACTTTTATATCGCCCAAAACTGTGAAACAGCATGTTTATATAGAGGCATAAAAGTATATAAAGTAGCATAACTGATTATATATATATAATCTAACAAATATGTTGTGCCCACATTTGCATGAACATTTTTTAATTTTGTACAAAATACAAATGGTAAATTAAGTACTTATGTAACGATAATGATAGTAATAATTTTATACGTCATTAATTATTTAATACATTTTGAGAATATGCTACTTGGTAGATATTTGTAAATATGATCGCGTGTGTTTATAAATCGTGTGTGTAACTACGTAATTTAGTAAAAAAAATCATGTATATTTCAAGATTGTAGCCACTATACACTGCCAGAAAACCATCAATGTGACCTTTGATTATAAAATAATGTCACTTTTCAGTGTATAATATCGATTCTTTTTATATTCTACTCATATAAAGATCTCTGTCTTTTATAAAGGTAATTACATGGATAGGATTTTTTACATGTATGAAATAGTACTTGTAATTAATATTGTGTCTTTTCTGATATTATAGATGTAATGTGCAAGCTCATTCAAGTTTTTGTAAATTTTATATAATAAGTTTTGTGTATTGTCTTTTATCATTGTAACGTATTACTCGAAATAACCTAATGTATGTAGTAGGTAGTTATCGTACTGAATATATCTATACAATCTGTCCAATAAGACTTAGTAATGTAGCTTTTTATAATGATTTTATAATGTACCGTCAATTTTTTTACATATTTTATGCATTAAATAATCTTTGTGATATGTAATCTAAATCAAGAAATAAATCTGATTAAAGCGTAGTCAACAACTTTCTGTGTAGTTTTTAGTATACCTATTTGTAGAAAAATATATAACCGGAAAATTAATTGAGTTACTAGTGCAACTACGCGTGTGTAACATAAGCACACGGGGGGCAGGTAATAACTGAACATTAAAAAAAGTTGCAGACTTTAATTTTATTATGTTCCATTTCAAACGTAATTTGCCAGTTACAAGCAAATTACATCTGTTCGTTTTGTCTTAAATTCTTAAAGACATTGATTGACCTACATTAAAACCACAGAACAGATAAAATAAAGTCATGTCGTTGTACTCTTCACCGAGACATTCTTTACGAAGATGGCTATCAACATCAGTCTTCTTGAAACGCTTACGCGGTTTAATTAACTTTCATACACTTTAATTAACTTTTACTGGGACCGCGGTATGTACCTAACAGGTTCGCATATCATTCATCCGATTATCGGTCGATGCAACTACTCTTTCCGTGCCTGTGAGTCTTGCGCATTATTATTTCGCTTCTATTATAAAGTATTATATTGCATATGTTGCTTCTAATAAAAATCAAGAGAATAATCAATATACGCAAATAATTTTGAAGAAACAACGTAAGTATGAAATATTAGGATACAACAAAATAAATATTAGAGCAGTAAAAGAACAACTAACTGCGATAAAACACTATAAGAGTGGGGTCCACAGCAGTAAAAATAACATTTAGATGCACCACATATCGCAAAGACCTAAGGTAAAATATACGACTTCGGATTTTTTGAACATCCTATAGATTCCAAAAATATTTCCAGCAATGCTCGCACTAACGGAGACAAAAGCAATGCTTGTGGTGATTCTACTGTTCATGTTGTTTAGTTTTTCTAGGTATATTCCTAATTTAAATATCAATTGTATTTGTTGTCATAATTCATTTAAATCCAGTTACACTTTAATTAATTAAAGGTCTTAAAATATAGAACTCAATAAAGTTTCATTTAAAATTATGTTTTACTCTTAAACAAGTTTATGAAAATACTGAAAATAATCTATACAATATATTTTACGCGGATGACTGTTTGTAGTTCTTAGTACTAAGTAATTTCTTCCCGCACATTGCACAAATACCTTTCTTGTATGCACATGACTGACAGTAATGGGATCCGACTTGATGAACTTTTTGACGACATATTCTGTAAACAATCAATAGTATGTTAGCAGTCTATGACACAAAAGTATATACAAAGTTTTTAAATGAAAACAATGTTTAAAACAATAATTGTATTCATAAAATCTATAAATGCTAGTACTTGGTAGAAAGTCTAATTAATGTTGCAATCTAGAGAAACTGCGTGCTCTAGCGCACTTTTCACCAATTTTGTAATAGATAGTTTTTATAAATCTCACTGGTCTTCCATTATTGAAATCCTACATATACTTGGAGTAGATTTTTATGTTGTGAATTCAGATTGCCTAGCTTTTTAACTAGTTCAACAAACACTTATTGCATTATCATATATTCACATCTAATTACTAATCATAGTGATAATGTATTACATTATCATAATTAAAACTTAGATACCTTTAGAAAGGCTTAACAAAGTGTATAATCATTGAAATTTTGAAAGTAGTATGTAAGAATTCATTGAAATTTGAATGTATAGTCACAGATTTCCATTATACTTGCGCACCTGCATGTTTCAAACTTTGATGTGTAAGGATTATATCTATTCTTCGCTGCTGTGAGGGCTTTATTTTCATTTACTTTTCTACCACCAGACTCTGTTGTATTTCGTGCGCCGCTCTTCCATGGATCGGGAGTTATTACTTTACCAAGTTTTTTCTCACATTTGTCGCACACCATTTCAATTTCACAAATTAGTTTTTGTTAGTTATATATATTAAACTAATAATAATAGATAAAGTAAAATTATACCTATAGAGTCATCATATTGTAAAAATTTGTTTATGATAGACAATTTAATTCTAACCTATTACAATATGTCAAAATTATACTGGCATTTAAGACTAGGTAGCGTTCCGAAACATTCATTCTATAATGGCGTTTTCGTCATATTTGCTGTATGTATTATCTCTGGTGCGCATACGTGTATTTTTATGGTTAAGATGAACAGGCCACAGACTTCACAAAAATAGGGCGAACCTCAATTTTAAATCGAACACTTAAACTGGAATCAGTACGCCCCAGTGCATATTCCGTGAAATAAAACGAAAACTTTAAGTTTAATTTGAAATGATAGGGTACGTTCAGATCTGAGAGGAATTGAATTTATTAGATTCCACCCTGAGGGAGCCACCAGCGCTATTACATCGCACGAGAGATTGATCTAACCTAACTTGTGATCCATCTGTGACCTAACCTAATTCAATATATAATCGGGTGCGTGGTTATAGAATAAAGATTCTGTATTTTGAACACTGTTGATCCTATTGAATGTCATGAAGATGAAACTAAAAAGGAATAACTTAACAATCAAGAATGAAAGACTAACTTCAGTATTGGAAAACAAAACTTTGTGGTTTAATCAAGTAAGGTTTATCATTTTATATGTTTTTAATGCACTGTTTTCATTTAATTTACAGTCGCTTAATAACATATAATTAATTTCTATTATAAGTTTTAATTGTCTTTTTAGATACCCAATGATCCAACTGATTTTCCATTGGCTTGTGATGAAGCTGCTATCACTTTAAAACAAGAAGCTAAGCAATGCATTGATTTAGAAATAGCCAACTTTAACAACAGTATGTTATAGAAACCTTATTTAGATGTTTTTATGATATAATGCTACCATATTCTAGAAAATACAAAAAATAACTCTGATTATCGATGGATGAAAATGGCAACCCAAAAGGGAACAGTTTCCGATAAAATTGCTGCAAGCATCGTATTAATTCAAGATAGTCCTATAACCAACCTTGACATGTTAAGAAATTTAGTATCTATGGTAAAGGTTGGAAAAAAGAAAGAATGTACTGTAGTAATTGGTAAATTTTCTGATATCTACTTAAAACTAGATTTGTTCAATAACTTTGTTTTTATTCTATTTATAGATACATTAACTGAATTATTTTTAACATGCTTGTTAAAACCAAATCTTAAACTAAAACCATTTCATCAGAGACCACTCATGCAACTTGCACAAATTTCATCAGGCAATGCTAGAACAAGGCAAAAATATCTTGCATATTGGTATTTCGAAGATCAACTAAAGGAAATTTATGCACATTTTGTCTTAGCATTAAATACAGCTGCGCACGATACGTTAGATGTAAATAAGGAAAAAGCAATTGGGGCTATGTATAGACTACTTGAAGGAAATCCAGAGCAAGAGAAGGTATTTGATAGTAATATAATCCCTGACAAACTTTGATTGCTTTTATTGCAGCATCTATTAATACATGTAGTAAACAAATTAGGTGATCCATCACAAAAAGTTGCATCAAAAGCTATTTACTGCTTAAATCAACTTCTCTTTAAACATATAAATATGCAGAATGTGGTATTAAGTGAAATTGAAAAATTGTTGTTTAGAACTAATGTTGCTCAGAAAGCCCAGTACTACGCGATCTGCTTTTTATCTCAATTTTATTTGAGCCATGATTCTGCCAATACAGCAGCAAAACTTATAGAGGTCTATTTTTCATTTTTTAGAGCATGCATTAAACAGGTATGTTATATAATCTCTATTGCACGTAAAAATAACATTTTATGATTTTTTATTCTGTTGTAGGGAGAAGTGGATAGTAGAATGATGTCAGCACTTCTAATGGGAGTAAATCGAGCTTATCCTTATGCCAAAGTGGAGTTGGAAAGACTTGAAGAACACATTGACACTCTGTATAGAGTTGTTCATATTGCTAATTTTAATGTTGGATTGCATGCACTTATGTTATTGCATCAAGTATCAGATAATGCAAATAACATGAATAACAGGTACTATGATCTCAGCAAATGCATAATTTGATTACTGGCATATTTTCTATTTTCAGATATTATTCAGCATTATATAAAAAAATAAATGATCCAAAATTGCTGACAACTACACACCAGGCCATGTTTCTTAATCTGATATACAAATCACTAATGAAGGACTTAGAAGCATCTAGAATTAAAGCATTTATTAAGCGCTTACTACAGGTACACTTTGTAAACCTTACTGAGAATCAGCTTACGTTAGTATTTTCTAGATAGCACTATTTGTTCAGCCAGCATTTGCTTGTGGTATATTATATTTAATCTCGCAAGTAATGAGTAAGAAATCTAATATACAAGCTATTACGTTAGAAGAAATTGATAAGTTATCACTAGCTAAGTTTGATGGTAATGAAGAAGAGAAATATGATGACATAGTTGATAGTGACGTAGTGATAAAAGTAGACGATGATGATGATAATGAAGTAAGTCTGTTATTATGGTATTAATATACATGCACATACATACACTATCATTCAAATATTGGATGGTATTATATGAAATAACAAAATAAACTAGATAGATAATGCTTGCGAGAAATTTGTTTGGAAAGTTATTAATATAAAATGTTTTATTGACGAAATAGGCGCCGATTTTTCAGGAGAACCACTCGGATGAATCGATGGTCTCGTTCCGTCGTTTGTTCTGGGGCTTCCACTTCGCTTTCTGCTTTGAAGTCTACCGGTCTATTTCTATCTCTTAATTGTCCCATGCACACAGCACTCAGAAATATTTAATTGTCGAACAATTTCCCCATGGAAACATTTGTTTCGTGTAAAACGCATATTCTGGCGCGTATTTCAATATCCAATTCCCTTTTGTTGGCATAACTTCGGTCAAATAAACTAACAATATTAAATAGGATATTCCTAACGCAACCACACACGTCTCCAGTATCTCGGCAGTATACTAGCTGCATACTGAATGTACAATTTACAAGTCAGGTAGATGATTCAGTACCCTACCCAAATTCTGTTTCATAACGCATTCATCCCAAATTTCCTAGTATTAACACGTTATTGCTTTATTACCATCATAAAATTTAGTGCAGGAATATATTGATTTAATATTCAAATGGATTTTGTAAATATGTCATTGCTATGAATATATACTATCAACATTAGATTGTAAATGCCATTCTAAGAAGACTATAATTTTTAAAATAGTGCTAAGTGTGACACAATATATTAGATTCAATCAAACTTACGAACAGTAGTACATATACCCCGCATCAGTACTACAATGAGTCTTGTAGGTAATCTTGTCAGTTGGATTTGCTCATTTAAACAGCTGTATAGTCGACGCACTCTAAGTTCATATACACATCAATAAATAGTGTGACGTCAGGTTTTACGCCGTTGCCGGATACACACACATAAACTCGCTATCAAACCTAACCTAACATACTAATGCAACCTAACTTCTATTACTTTATTTATTATGGTACATCAAATAGAAAATTTTAATAATCGGCACTACAGAATTTAGTAAGAAGCATCTAACAATACGTAAAAATGTTCAAACTACGAAAAGTAAATACATCTTGCCTGAAAGGAAAAAATGAAATGAAAAAAAATTATTAGTATTTCAAATTATTTACGAATTAAATTTAAAAAACAGGTGATGGATTACGATTACTTTATTAAAATATTTGCTTGGCAACTGTAAAAAATGGAATTACATAAAAGACGAAAACAAACACGTTAAAATAAGATTAATGTTTTATTTATTCGCAAATTAATTAATCGGCTAATTTTCTTCAATATCACTCTCTCAGCTTGACTCATCATCATTTAAATTAATAATTAAGGGCGAAATTTCGTCACGTTCTAACCCAACTTCTCTTTCCCACCATCGCATGATTTCAGCTTCTGTATAGTGGATGCTGTTCGACCAAGTTACTTGCGTAATTGTTGCTAATGCTTTGTCCCACATCTCCATGCGATTGTTAATACCATAGCCATCTCTTCCTACGTGACTATTGTAATATGTTTCTGCAATTCCCCATAAGTTAATAGGGCTGAATATACTGTGGTATGGAAGTAATCTTAGCACTGTGTGGCCATGTGCACGTGCTAGTTCGTCTATCACATATTCCTTCGATGGTTTATGTCTAAAACATATACACTATTACTTACTTGCTTCAACTTATTTTAACGAATACTCACAATGCAACTAGATGTAATAACTGATGTTTTAACATGCTAAGATCATATGTAATGTTATTTGCCAGCCATTCTTACAATATTGCCTTTTCTTCAACTAGCATCTGGTGCCTTGTTTTTTAATTCAAAGTGATAACTAGCGTTATCCATAATAACCATAGAATTAGGTTTTATATTTGGTAACAAATGCATCGCAAACTATTTTGTAAAATTTTCTTTGTTCATTTCTCCGTGGTAATCATGCCCTTTTGTTTTTGAACAAAATATAAGTGAAGCACCTGGTAATAACTAGAGTTGTTGTTTGGGCTATTTCCATAGTTTGTTGAACTTGTATAGTCTGACGTTTCGTCTTCAGGGGCGCCCTGAGAAGGGATGTTGCTTGCCAGAGCAATCATGCTTCAGTGATTTTTTGTCTGACGCATTTGCGTTACAAGTTATAATTTTCTGCGCAGAATGGGATGCGCATTGGACCTGCACGGGGGTGGCACGCAGTAGACCGATTTTTTGCGCATGGGCGGTCGCCGGTCTTCGGCTAATGCTTTCCCTAATGATAGGAAGCTAGACGTTCTTTATTTCCAGGCTGGGTGTGCTGATGGCGGTTGGTGTGGTGGCCATATATGCTGCTTCCAACAGTTTTCTTTTCGTGGCGTTGTCTTCTTTAACCAGGATTGCTACATTGTTTCATGAAATCCTATGCTCCTCTTCCCAAGCATGTAGTGCCAATCGTGACTTATCCGTTTCCCCCAACCGAACCAGTCTCTGGTGTTCTTTGATTCTGATTGACAGGGGTCTACCGGTTTCTCCTATGTACGGCCTTCCACATCATGGTATTTTGTATACACAGTTCTTAGTTTTCTGATTTTCGTTGTCAGGCTTTGTTTTTGTTAGCTTCGACCTGTTCGTGTTTGAGGTTTTGATGGCCGTTCTATAATCGTTGCCTATTCCTCTGATTTTTTCCGATAGGCTTTCACGTACGAAATTGTTGCAGTACATACATTCGGTTGTCGTTCTGTACTATCATTCCTAGTTGTACGCATTGGTTTCGCTTTCGACAGCGTTTTTTCTGTGTAACCATTTAATTTCAGTGTATTTGTGATGGAGCGGAATTCCTCTTCTCTATCTTCATCATCCGAACATACTGTGTGGCCGCATTGCATATTTATGACGTTTGATTATATGTATGACCTCGCGTTAATGACGTGCATGTGAACTTAGAGTGCCTTGACTATAGCATTAAATATGTTTCTATAGTTGTATCAGTGAAGTTTATCGGCAGTAAGAAATGCTTCTTTATTCATAAACAGACTGTTCAACATCTAGTGACGTGATGTTGGCGTAATTGAAATAATTTTTGAAATCAGTTCGCGCGCCTGTACTGCACCATCATAAATTTATCTTAATATGGTAAAATCTGAATCTTTGTCAATAACAATCTCGAACTTTGCTACAACACGATCATTTTTGGCGCATGACAGTGAGTGAACATCGCTCTCTATTTGCAGTGTCTCTACTAAGGACACTGATTAATTTATCTATTGCCTCAACTAGCTTTACTTACTTGTTCTGAATAGTTTGTCTACATTGAAATAGCTGCGGCTTTTTTTAACGAATTTTAGTTTTAAGGGCTTGGTATGCAGAAAACAACGTCTCTCAACGTGTAAGGGTCCGCTGAGGTAGTTCATGCACACTGGGACATCGACTGCGACACTCTTCATACTTATTATAAATGCATCAACGTCTGGGTAACAACTCACGATGTTGGCACAATCAGTAACAAACATTGACACTTGGTTTGAAAGTGCTTCACCAGTACGACTTTCTAATCTCCTGTAGCTATTAACGATGAAGAGGGTTTAGTGGGCGCGACATAGTGATAATATCTTTGATATCTCGTACACGTATAACCACAGAGTTTTTTTTCTAACTCTGATTTAATCTTTTTTTTAATTCTTTCATGCACAGACGCCTGCAGCGTAGTCCGATTTGATAACTTCGACATATGTTTCAAAAGCGAAACGGTTATTGATTAAAATTAACTCAACATAAATTTTGTTCTTCGATCGTAGGTTCCGTTTCTTATTGGTGCTGTGCATTGTTTGTATATCCACTGTAGTCCCTTTTGACCCCTACAACAGCGGTTTGTCGCAAAATAAACGTACTACTTTTGCACTGTTGTATTTTAAGTCTGTAAATTCCCCATAAACTTATTTATTTGATCTATAAGTGATTGTTTTTTAATCTTACGTACGTTCAACATAATTAATTAGTAACACTAAAACTCTAGTATCTAACAGCACAGTACACCACTAACAGATGTTTAACTACTGTGAGCGGAGACTCTGGATTCAGTACTCGCCGTCCGTATGTGTTTGCACATAGCAGGAGACTTTGATGGGAAGGAGAAAGTCGGTGTCCCTAATCATAAACATAAAATAACGTAAATAATGTTAGTGTTTTAAAAGTAATGCTAGGAAAGTTTCAACTAAAAGTAAATATTACGGATTAGTAGGTTCAATTATTATTTTTTGTTTGTTTATGGTTGCGTTATTGCCACAGACATTATATTTTATGTTTTTTTTTAATCTCACGTCCTTTGTATCTTGCGGTGTCGGACTATTCGTTCTCTTATTTTTGTCTTTTACAGTTTCCTATTCTGAGCCAGTTTTTTTGGCTTCAATTCATCCCATATTTCTTTTTTCTAATGTTTTATACATTTGTTCTTTCCAGGTGTTTCGGGGTATACCCATTCTGTCTTTGCCCTCTGTTTTGATTTCAAATATCCTCTTTGTTATTCGATCTTCTTCCATTCTGTGTATATGTCCAAGCCACCCCAGTTGTCTATCCTCTATGATTATTTCTATTGGTCTAATATTTAGATTATTAGTGATTATCGTGTTTCTGATTTTGTGTCTTCTTGTTACTCCTTCTATTCTTCTTAGGAATCAAATTTCGATGGCTGTAACTCTGCTTTTGATTCTATTCATAGTTGTCCATGACTCACTATCATATGTTAGTGTTGGTCTGACCACTCTTTTATACACCTCTGTCTTTATTTGTTTTTGGTATTTCTTTTTTATCTAGAAATGTATTTCTTAATGTGTTATATACTTTTGCAGATTTCCCTATTCTCTCATTTATTTCTTTCTGTATTCCCCCATTGTCTTCAATGGTTGTTCCTAAGTAGTTGTAACTTTTAACTTGTTCCAAGGCTTTTCCCTCGATTTTAATGTTATGTTTCTTTTTCTTCTGCTGCTATTATCGTTATCCTTGTTTTCCTCGTGTTTATCTCCATGGTTATCTTTGTTTTAGTTCTTGGTATATCTTCAAGTTTTGCTGTAATGTCTTTTCTGAGTCTGCTATCAATACCATATCATCTGCAAACATTAGTCAATATATATTTTATGTATTTACTAATATAATTTTGCCAACTATGTATGATCTTCATGTATTTTTTAAACTAAAATAAAGAGGTTTCCGACAATGATTATCTGTCCTATGTAATTAACAACACGTTAGGATCACAGGTAATTTTATTATAATGCGTTTATATTAAGACATAAGGTAATATTTCTTGTTTGTCCATATATTTTGTTTTAAATTCAGAAAATTTAAAAACAAAACAATTAGAGAAGTAAAATACGCATAACAGGAAGAAATTAAAATATTTTCTCATGTATATTTTCAAATTCGAATTTATTTTTAATGTTGTCTACAGGGTAGGCACACTGTTCAAAATGTATCCAATGAAGGTGAAGATGTAAAGGACGAGAAAGTTGATATTGAAGTTCTTAATACTAATATGAAACAATGTCCCAGTTGGTATCATTGTAGTACAACAGTTAAACAGGAAAAGAAAGATCCTACAACATATGATCCTTTCAATCGTAATCCTCTTTTTGCTGGAGCTCAGTATTCAGCTTATATGGAATTATTAAATTTAAAATGCCACTATCATCCAACAGTATCTTTGTATGCGACAAAATTACTTCAAGGTACAATTTGCATGAACTGTGGTGTAACATAAAATTCATTGTTATAAAAAATATGCTGTAGGTGATCCGATTAACTATACTGGCGATCCATTGAAAGATTTTTCCTTAATTCGGTTTTTGGACAGATTTGTATTTAAGAATCCAAAGAAATTTAACAGTAATGATGGTTCGCATCCTACCTTTGGTAAAAGAAAGAAATACAAACCCTTTGGGTTACGTTCTTTAGCCTTAAATTCTGAAAAGTATTTACAACAAAATGAAACAAACATTCCCGTTGATGAGTTGTTTCTGTACAAGTAAGGTATTTCATTATAGTTACTTTAAAACCTTTACCCATGCATGCTTTTTTAATAGATATATGCAGAAGAAAACACATGAAAGGAAGAAAGAAGATGAAGATAGTGATATTGAATCTGTCGCTAGCGATGAATTTGAAGAGCTTCTAAATAAAATGGGTGATCACAAAGAAATGGACGACGATTTAGACTACATAAATGAAATAGGAAATAATTTAAAACCCAAATCAAATAGATTACAAAAGGATGATGATGCTTCAAATGAAAGCGATAACAGCGACGTTGAAGATAATGAGATGAATGACATTGAAAATTATGATAGTGATCCCGAAATAGACGACGACATGGAACCAGATGATGATGATAATGAACTAATTGAAGGTTTAGACGATGACAATATGAGTGATATCGTTTTCAAGTCTGGAGATGAGGAAAGTTGCTCGAAGAAAATAAGAAAACGGAAAAAGAAAGATGACTTGAATTCAGTATTTGCTTCAGCAGAAGAATTTGCTTCACTTCTAGAAGATGACGAAAGTTATTCAAAAATGGCTGGAAGTTCTAACGAACTCTCTAACAAAGATAATGCATGTATGTATTTGACCATTGTCTCTTATGTTTTCTAAGTATTTTTTTAATTTCAGCTGCAAAACAACTTGTTTGGGAGGGAAAGCGAAATCATTGGCTCCAAGGTTATAATAAAGCTATTGGTAAAAGAGGTAAAAAATCTCAAGTTAATGAGGAAAAATTCACCAAAAAGCGTTCATATAAAAGTAAAACCAATATAAGTAAGAAACGAAAATTGTAAATAAACATATACTAAATCAAATAAATTCATAAGCACTAAGTTTTTTTACTATGTAGATGGGATTTATACTAAAGGTTTATCATTGATTGTAAAGTGGTATAACTTGTTCATAGCAATTTTTAATGCAATGCTTTTTACTTTTTTCTGTACTTTATAACTAGATACCGGATTATATGCAAAGTGCATTTATTTTATTTATTTATTATATTTTACGTGTATTTGTAGATATCTTACACTGATTAATGTTAATTAACTGTAATCGGTGTAATAAAATAAATAAAATAAAATATATGCATTTTGCATATAATCCGGTCTCTAATAATAACTGATTTGTTAAGGAAATCTTGTCATCATTACTCCTACTACCATAACTATTGTTAATAGAATTATCATTTTTGGTATCACGCTAGTGCTATTACTTACTATAACAAATAAACGTATGGGGTCCGTTCGAAATATTGGTGTGTTGATGATTGCTTTCTATTGTCTAATGTGTATATTTATTTACCTATAGACCTTTTAGTAACTTACATAGCGTAAATATGTTTTTGCACGTATAAGTACAATACTAGTAAATATGGTAAGTATGGCAATATTTTCATTATTTCTTTAAATAAGTGATTTATTCGTTTTAAAACTGTGCCAGTGTGATTTATTTGCAGATAGAAAATTAATGCAAGTAAAAGATACACCTGTGATACATGGTGTAGAAGTACATGAAATGTTGAGCAACAAATTCCATGAGGAGGACTTCGAATGGAAAAATCTAAAAATCATAGACAAGAAATGCTATTCTAGATTTAATAAATTCTTGATCTAATAACCCAATTGTAGCAAATATTTATTACGGGAATTGAAGCACTCCTCCTTCCTTCATCACTTTCATATGTTTGCGCTCAAGAGCGTTCGAAAACTGTAGAAAAGTTCTTATCATAATATGGTACGCAAACCAAGGTTGTATACAGCATCTTTTGGTTATGGTAGCGCATTTGAAGATTTACAAGAATAGGCGCGCACTGAGTAGAATTGACCGAACACGAATATGACGGAAGGCGCTGCGAACTGCTCCCTATATAGGCGCGACACTGACAAATTTGAAAGAGAACGAAAATAATAACAGAAAAATCTCATTAATCTAACCCTCAAACATTTATACATACTTTTAAAGGTACGCGATAATGCTAATTTCGGACACTTAATATAATAATACCGAAATGTTAAAGAAAAAATCGTCTCAAGAACATGCGCATAAAATCTCGGAGTCCTATATACATCCCTTAGCGAGCCACCCCTGTAATACCAAATAAAGGCAGAATTCACCTTACTATCTCAATAAGTACAAGTTATAGGCAGAAATAATTTCACATTGTTCCAATAACGCACGTATAAATTTTCAAAATTTTAGCTGCACACCTCTAAACGAACTAACTTCCAATACCTACCCTACGATCACGAAAAGTAGAAGAGATACGAAAAATGGTCAAAAGAAAAACTTGTAGCAAATCGTACCAAGAGCACCCGTATCAAATCGAAGATTTCTATCTACACTCTTAAGCGAGCCGGCCCCGTAATACCTAACAGCAGAATCCATCCTAGGATCTCGAAAAGTACTAATGATGATATGTCTGAATCTGTCAGTTGCTGTCCGTAATTCTCGTCCACATTTACGTACAGTATTCCAGGCGGCAAAGCATTACAATCCATCAACAGTTCAACAGTTTTTTTGATTCCGTCATATGTATCTCCGTACATTGCGTCCTATTATGAAATAAAATTCCAGCTCTCTTGGCGCACACAAACTTTGCAATGGTTGATTTTATCGTCATGTTATGCTTAATAATGGTTGTATGTCAGTGATATACTTAATGTTAATGATTTATTCATGTTATACTCAATAATGTTAATATATGTCTATGCAGGAATGCGTATCAAATAAAATGTATTCATGATTTACTTTCTCATTGTACTTATATATTTTGATGCTTGAAGGCAACGATTGAAATGGTATATCTTTTTTGTTGCATCCTTTGTTACGGAATAAGTAGGATGGTCTAGAAATACTTCTAAAGATGTGGGTAAGACAACTATTTACAGTAAAGTATGGTATTTATTAATTCAATACTAGCTGTATAAATGGCTGTAAGTATCATTGCTGATAGTTGAATTAGAGTTTAACGACATCATCAGAAAGAATTGGCTACTATTTATGAGTTATTGAATAAATTAATTCGATGCATCCTATAAATTGATTTGAATAGTTTCAATTATGCTATAATTATAATTGGAGTTCCCTTATGTCTGTTTCATAATGTAAAAATTTACGCCACTATTGCTGATCCAAATAGTCAATACCGTCACCAGCAATGAACGTTTTCGAAGGATACATAAGATATCAATCAGGCAACCTTAATAGTGAAGAAAGAGAAAAATTTGAGTTTTTCACGGCCATTGTTACTGGCTGCCTTTACCGGGTTCTCCACCGTGTAAAAAGTTATAACACTTGAAGTTTCGATGATCTTTTTATCTCACTTCACTTCTGATTCAAATTTTGGTGAGATTTTCATGACGATTCTATTATAGTTTGGGCTGCTTTTATGTTTGTTTATGTGTCTTAAATGAATTCCCTTTATTGTATGAGACCTCTGAACAGTTCTAATACCCTTTGGTGAACAAATGTAGTAGCAGCATCTACGTTAATAAGTAATATAGTGTCGGTGTAGTATAAATATTGGATTTCTCCGTAATACAACGCTGGTGTTCGTACTTCCAGAGAAACAGAATTGGTTTCTTAAATAGGATATTAAGTGGTTAAAATGGCTAGTTCGTCTATCCGATCTTAACCCTATCAAAACTTTCGGGAAATATTAAATGTATAAGCAATACAGTACAGACAAAAGGCAAAGATATGCGATAAAGGGGTGTTGAAATCAGATTGCTATTTAAATATTTAAGAAATTGTTAAGTGAAGAATCATATTTTTAAAGTTATTTTTAACCAACAATGCTACATTATAAGTTTCGCTTGTTTATCACTTTTTTTTCTATCACTTGTATTTTTCGAGACCGTAAGGTGGATTCTGCCTTTATAGGTATTGCGGGGGTGGCTTAGCGATATATATAGGAGTCTGAGATTTTACAAGCATGGTCTTAGGATGATTTGCTACAATTCTTTCCCTTAACTTTTTGTTCTATCCTTTCTAGTATCAGGGATCCTATGTTATATTGTAACTGTAGCTATTGCACAAGAAATAATATACAGATATAATCTGAGCAAGGTCAACGATTATAATACGCGTGCATCTCCTGTTATTCTTTCTCGCTGCAGTATTCCCCAAAATCAGTCATTCGCCGTAAACAGTACTTCGTTATTGTCCTACTACATCATGGTTATAGCTATAATGGGTGAACGTGGGATTGTAGATACGGTAATTCTTTATTGGTACATACTTTTATTCGGAGAATAAACTTTATTACATTAGTGTCCGAAATTAGCATTATTATTTAGCTTTAAAAGTATGTATATTTGAGAGTTAAATAATGAAATTGCTCGGTTGTCTTTTTTGTTCTCTTTCAATTTTGTTAGCGTCGCGCCTATACGTATCCGTTCGCCGCGTCTTCGGTCATATTCGTGTCTCGTCGATTCTACTCAGTGCACACCTACGCCGTACTATTCGCGTAAATTTCCAAATGTACTATACTCTGTTTCTTAATTCGGAGAAGTGTTTTTGAATTGAAGCCCCAAAAAGTAGACTAGCTGTTGGTCAGTTTTCGGCAAAAATTACACTAGCGATATTTGATATATTGCCGGCCGCCATATTGTTACATCAACTAATTGACGTTTAGGTCGTATATTTTTCTGAATGCGTGTGTATATAATTATTCTCCCTAAATTTGTGTTATAATATTAATTACGTAACTGCAACTTATATAAAATCCTAGCTAGTTTTAAAACTGCCGCCAAAAAGTAGCTATGAAAAACTCTATTGTGTAAACGCATCTTTTCATTTTACTCCTCGGAATTAAAAAATAGAGTATACATAACCGATATGAATATACATCCATCGGCGCGATATTCAAATAATTCAAAATGGGAATCGAAAATCAACAATGAGCGTCAGGGGGAAGCACAATACCATTATCTTGTTTTTCCCCAAGGCTTCCAAATTCATTTATCTGTGGAAAAATAGGTAACCTAAACTGAACAAAGTTTTTAACACTTTCAAATATGGAACTCTGTTTTTTAAATTAAACTTGGTCAGAATTTATAACTCCTCTGCAAATTTATCAGCCCGCGCCTTATCGTTATTGGAAATTATTCTCCTCAAAATTGGACCAACGTATCATATTAAGTTAAGCATCTATTTGTACGCGATTTGTGTGTTTTACTATATAGCAATTATAATTTTGTAGTCATGTACGTAATACTTATTGAGGTACTGAAATTTTTTAATGTTCAATAATAAAACATATTTGTAACAAGTAGGAGAGAAAAAATTAAAAAGATAACAGGAATGTAATGCGAAAATGGTTTAAAATGTTTCAGATTCAAAATATTGGCTAGACTGTTAGTGGTATAGTGAAATAGAACTTAACAGCTTAAAAAGTACTAAACTACCGGCATCGGCAATGACAAATTAATAAACATGGCGGGCGGCAAAGTAACTGTTTCCACAATATTCGTACTATTCTCTGTAATATTAATTGTAACTGGTCAGAAAAGTTCACTTATTATTTTAGATGAAGATAACTGGACTCAAATTCTGGAAGGTGAATGGATGGTAGAGTTGTAAGTTGAATTGCTTTTTATTTGCTGGCGTGTCATTTTGATTACAATTTAATACAAATTTGGTTTTGTTGTCTGATGGTATATTTGTTAATGTGTATGAAATTTTTTAGCTATGCGCCATGGTGCCCGGCATGCAAAGGTTTGGAGCCTGTTTGGAAAGAATTTAGCACATGGGCTGACGATTTAGAAATTAAAGTAGCACAAGTAGATGTTACAACATCACCAGGTTTAAGCGGCCGATTTATGGTAACTGCATTACCTACAATTTTTCAGTAAGTGTATGAATTTGCTCTTACAATAGATTGTAATATACTTTGTCTTCAGTGTCATCAATGGACAGTTTCGGCAATATAAAGGAACCAGAGATAAAGACTCATTTATTTCATTTATAGAAGATAAGAAATGGCGAACAGTAGAGCCAATATCTTCTTGGAAATCACCAGCGTCTTTTCAGATGTCAGTAGTTTCATATTTCTTTCGATTATCACAAATTTTAAGGGTAATATATAATTTCATAATGGGATAATTTTTATCTTGACGAACAAAGACGTTGCAGCGCGTGCATAATCAACTTATGGAAGACTTTGGATTGCCAACATGGGGATCTTATTTGATATTTGCTATTGGAACAATTATCTTGGGTGCATTGTTAGGACTGATTTTAGTATGCTGTATTGACCTAATATATCCTCCAAAATGTAGTACAGCTAAAAAGAGTGATGATAAGGCTAAACGAGATAAGGGGTCTGATAAGCATAGTGGTGATGAGCTAGTAAGTATATAAGCATGAAACAATTTTATTATAATATTGGATGGTATGTTTTATATAAAATTGTTGGGTATCATAATTTTTATTTGTGATAGTCTATAGAGGTATATATATTCCAGGCTGATGAAGATATAAAAGATGACTTGATTGATCTTCAAGATGAGCAGAAATCTGAACCAGAAGACAAGGAGGATAAAGCACTAAGAAGTAATACAAGCAGTCCCACAATTAAAAAACGTAAACCGAGAAAAGATTAATATATCTCCTTAATGCTGTTCCTTTATTAAAAGATGAGACTGTTATAGTACTCAAAATGATTGTAAAACATTTTCTACGTATTTATACGTACCATTATACATTCTGTAAAATGCAGTAACTGTTACAGATATGAAAGAAAGTATTATTGTTATATTACTGCAATATATCACATATACACCAAACTACTTTCACACAATTGAATAAAAATTTTCAAGTGATGATGTAAATTCTATAATAACACAGAGCAAAGCACATGGTTTAAACCGCTTTGTGTTCTGGCATTTGTTGTAAATACACTTTTATAAGACTTGCGATAGTAACGCCTTTGATATATATATATATAAATATATAAATTACAGCCGCAATATAAGAACCTAAAATTTTTATACTGACAATAAATGAAAAAAGCTAACATTTTACATTTGTAGAAAAATATTTATGGTTTGCTAAATATATATGTAGTACTTCATATTGTATATTCTGCATACTTTTCTGTAACAAAATTCTGTACAATATTTAATATTACTCATTCCAAGGTTGTGTCTAATTTAAACTGTTTAATAAATTTTATATTTGTACAGTATATAATGGTTTCCTTTTTTGTTTTGATGACAAATAATTGATATCAGAATTGTTGAGATGTGCGTTACCGAATGTATAGTATTTTTGTTTTTTTTTTTTTTAGTAAAAATGTATTATTTATTCATGACTCATAATTTTTAATTAATTTAGTTATTCGTTATATGTATGTTTAGCGTAAATTAAAAAATGAACCTTATAATGTTCTATTTTTGGGATTTGTGAAATTACTTTTGGTAGATCGCATTGTGCAACATGTTACAGCCTTACCGAAGATATGTCTACACACTTTAACTTTAATCAGTGTAATACATCTACACTACCGCTCAAAAGTGTTTAGCCACCTCTGTTTTCATGGATTATTCATATAGTATGTTTACCAAGAAAACATTATAATAAAATGAAATACGTATTTAAAATGTAGTTCAGTAAGATAAACACCCATTATATCGCATAAGGTTTACTATCATTTACCTGCACTTGATCGGATTACCATAAACTGTTTATTGCGGTGCAATTACAGTAACAATCCCTCTGAATTTACTGGGTAAATTTAGTCATCTGTTAGATTGTAGGTAATAATGTTTAAATTACCTTCCTAGAAGATTATAGTGAAATCTGGTCAGTTGCAGTGTGGTATTTACTCTATTCACATCGTGAGCGAAATATCGTGTGACAATTTTGTAAAACGCCTCCGCGAAGAGAAATTAGCACGGAAACACGTGCGCTTATAATAGCTTACCATAAAAGTGGCATAAGTAATCGACAAATTGCGAAAAAATGAAAATACACCACGCTACGGTTGACTATAACGTAAAAAAATATCGGGAAACTGGCAGTTTTCTTAATAAAAGACGGAGTGGAAGGCCAAAAGCGACAACATCTGCAGATGATCGCAGAATAGTGGTTACCAGCAAGTTAAATAAACGCAAAACAGCCCCGGAAATCACCGCAGAATTAAATGTTGGTCGCCAAAAACTAGTCAGTGTTTCTACAGTCAAACGTCGCCTACAGAAAGCCGGGCTCCATGGACGTATTGCGATGAAAAAGCCATTACTACGCAAACAAAACAAGCAAAAGCGACCTAAATGGGCTCGTGAACACCAACACTGGACCATAGAAGAGTGGAACAACGTCCTATGGACGGATGAGTCCAAATTTGAGCTGTTCGGAAACCGAAGACGCATATTCGTAAGATCTGTGTGTGAACGTGCCAGAGAAGAGTGTATTGCTGCTACCGTGAAACAAGGTGGAGGTTCTATCATCATTTGGGGCTGTTTTGCTGGCACTGGTGGTAGCGGACATTGTGAAAATTGACGGTATATTAAAAAAAGAAGGCTACCGCGAAATTTTGGAGAACTACGCAATACCTTCCGGAATTCGACTTTTGGGTCAAAATTTTATCTTCCAGCAAGATAATAACCCAAAACTTTCCTCTAAATTATGTAAAGACTATTTACGCCATTTAGAAGAGGAAGGAACTCTGAAAATTATGGAATGGCCTCCCCAGCGCCCCGACTTGAATCCAATCGAGTTACTGTGGGAAGAACTAGATCGGGAAGTACGGAAATCGGCTCCGACATCAGCTACTGACGTGTGGAACAAATTGCAATCGAGTTGGACCTCAATAACACAAGAAACTCTGGCAAAACTTATTGCGAGAATGCCTCGATTGTGTGCTGCAATTATTAAATCAAGAGGAGGTCGCATAGATGAAAGCAAAATTTAATTTAAACGTTTTAATTTTCACATTTATTTAATATATTTTTCTTCGTGTACGTGTATCTGTACATAAAAAATAAATATTGTTAACATTTTTGCTGTCAGTGAGAGTGCCTAAACACTTTTGAGCGGTAGTGTACATATAGACGTAATATATAATAAATTAAATTAAATTTTTGCACTTTGCATATAATCCGGTCTCTATTTACAACTAATTTTATTAAATTCGTGACAAAAAAAGAAAACGTATTAGCAGTAATAATACTGCTGCGTTCTAAGACGGCCCCAATTCAAACAGGCAATATTTAAATAAAAGTGATTTATTTATAAAACTAGACCTAACATGAAAATAAATAATAACGAAGTAATAAAAACTCTAACATTTAGCACTATGTGATATACGGTGCGCGCTCAACAATAATCAGCCAGCACTGAAGTGAACTATTTGTCTTGGTACCGTTGCTTCGACTTGGCAATGATCTGATGGAAACGTTTGCTATCCTCATCATTAACCTGTTCGCAGTTAAAAAGTAATTCAACTGGGAGTCAAGACAGTTAATCTTTAAGGACATATTGCAGTCGAATTCATGAAACAAAGCTAAAATATCTTTGACCAGTTCTTTGTTGAGAAAATTCGAATGCATCAGCTGAACGCTTAGAGCTCGGAAATCGTTAGGTTTTCCATCAAAACAATGAGCCCAACCACACAGCTCATGTTATCAAAAAGTAGATACTATATAATGTGCTTAAACAACTGCATTCATCACCCAATCGCCTGATCTCAACCCAATTGAGCACATTTTAGACAAGGTGGAGCAAAGGGTAATAAATATATAACCTTTAAAAGATGCTTTTATTAGAGTTTGGACTGAAATATCAGCGTCACTGAAAATCTTTCTATGTCAAGACGGTTACAGGCAGTCCTGGATTTACAAGGTGGACCTACAAAATAGTAATAATTTGGCTTCTGAATACTGAATTTAATGACATATTTTGACTTTTGTGAGGGTCAGTTCAGGGTATTAGATTTTGTACTTGGCCGTTGTGCAGGTTTTTTATATTTTCCTTTGTGATGTATTGATCAGTAGACAGAAGGAGTTGTGTATATATTAAAAAGTTAAATTTACTGTTCTTCGTCATAGTATTGCAGTTTTAGGTAGCGTAACTTTTGTAACTGCATGAATGTGAAAAAAGGCAGTTGATATATAAAATTGTCTTCTATAATTATCTAAGTAAATTATTAAGAAATTGTAGAAATCATTTATTCACATCAGAAATAACAATCATATACACATCAACAACATTAATAGGCACTATATATTTGTGTAAATGTGGACTTACGTTGAAGTATTAATAAAATAAAATCAGAAATATACTTAACCTTAAAATGTTCCAGAAAAGTGGAATATTATCATGAAAATTATGAAAAGCAATAATTGCATTAGAAGTCTTTATAATAAACGAAACCGTAATAAAAAAAAGAAAACAGAATAAAATCCGCTTTAACAAACAGAAGTTCTTTTATATAATTATAAAAATGTTGAGATAATACAGTAAAAAAATATACCAAAATAATTAAAATATATTTGTAGAATAAATACATAATACATTCTAAATTTATGATCACTACAAATCAGTTTTCGATATAAAACAGATCTATTTTTACAATATTTACAGTTAAAATACTTTATTACAATGTTCTATAACCACAGCCATTGTCCTAATTATTTTCCAAGTAAAAAACGAGTTAACAATGCCTTTATAAAAATAAAAATAAGGGTAATAAACCTATATTAGCTATAAATTATCTTTATAAATTTTGCAATAGTACAATTTTTAATTCTATCTACATTTTTGCGTTATAAATGAGATTAACGTCTAATTGTCTATCTTATTAGTTATTATGTACGTTTATGCAATAAAACTTAATATACTTTTTCTAGAATTGCGTAAAATCGTTTTTCTATCGTTATGTATAATTATAAATAAATAGTAAAACATTTAAAACAAGAGAAGTATTTTCATGTCCTTACACAATATACTTTTCAAAAGTTTGTACTAATACCTGCCTGCTTATATTCAAATTTAGGTTGTTGGTTTAGCAGAAATCGAACTTTCTATTAAAAAATCGAAAAATTTGGTGAATTTATACTTAACTATGGTCTGGATAGTTTACATATTAAAATTAAAGGACAATTATTTTATATTGCTCTTCAAGAGTGCATGATATATTATGGTGTCGAATACTTTATAAACTAGTAATAATATCACCAGACCTTGGTGGAAATTCATGTTTGGTGTTTAAACTTATCAACCAATTTTGAAAAAATTGCTGTAGCATATTTATTGTTTCACCTGCTGTGTGCTCTAGTTCCATCTCGTTGAAAGTAACCGTACCTGTTATTTCTTCTTCATTAAGCTGTTTGATAAATTGCATAATATACGTAAATAAAAACCGTTAAAAAAATAGGGTCAATAATTCTCATTTGAATAATCGCACACCATATACCAATCTTGTGCGGATGAGATAAATATTCCTAAGTCCTTTTTCAAAATTGTATGACAGGTGCCAATTGACATATCTACTCATTGTGATAATACTCGTACGGAAGTTCCTAGTATATCATTTATAATTTCTCTTATATTGTCAACTAGCTCTTTCAGCTGACCACTGTCTCCTTTCTGTTTAACATTCCCTGTTTTCCTGAAAACTTTTATGCAATATTTAAGTGTTTGCCGAAAACTATCATAATCAACGACGAAGTTGGGAAACTCATTTCTAAATTCTTCCAATTTTCAAGAGAATACTGCCATTGTTCATCAATTTTACATCCGTTTCGAAAATCTGACAACCATAAATGATTTGGGTAGTATAGTAGAAACCACTTTAAATCAATTTTAAATTACAATATAATTCTAAGTTCCTATCAACTATGCATTTGAACGAATACTCTGTTAAATTGACAACTAACGCAATTGAATGTAGTACAAGTTTTTATTGGAAATGGACTATTAGAGGTAAAATTTATTTGAACGCTTTTTACATATCTGTATCCTGATTTAAAATGTTATAACAACTCCGTCAAATGTGATGTTTGCAATTTGAACCTAATGGTTTACGAAGAACGAGGTAGCAAAACAGCATATGAAATCAGCGAACCACAGAGAAAATTTAAAACATGGAATACCACACTGGACATTCTTGACAAAATTAATATCCACGATAGGTGTTTGCAATATTCTCCAAACGTCTCGTATATTTTGGGAAAAATATGTTCCTGCTTGGAAATTACTGAAGAGAAGCCAATTGGTAAGGCATTTTCCGTTTGTGAAATTACAAGTTACAAGTGCCGTACAGAATATTATAAAAAATTAGAAAACATGGATAGATGTGAATAAAACAACAGATGTTAACAAAAACAGTGTAATAAATGCTATAGTGCGTAATTTTAGATTTGATGCCATGTTGATATTTGCTTCGTGCAGCAAAGGTCTTCAAAATATGAAGGCAGAAACTATAGTGCAGGTGATAAAAAACACTATTAATATCTTCTAAACAAATTCACTATTTTAATAAACTTTGTTAGGAATCCCATTACCATTTGAATCCATACTAACCAGATGGGATGCCTGTACCTTATTTTTTATTTTGGATTCTCAGATCATTAAAAGATGCGAAGAACTGTTTCTGGATCATCAACTTGAAGCAAATATAGCGAAGACTCTATCGTTAGAGAATCACTTTAGCAATTGTAAAATAATGCACTTTCATCGGAATCGGTTAACGTAGTCGATAATATGAAAATAGCCGAAAAATTTATTACCGTTTTAAATAAAAATCCAGATTTGTACGAAAGCCAACATATAAATGACACATTCAAATCTGAAAATTGCGAGAAATATTTTAAATATGCAAATTCACTACACCATATACATGTATATATAACCGTATGGGGACCGTTTTGACTAGGTCGACGTTTCGACGAGATCTCACTTTTCTTCTAGACGCTCTCGTTCGGCAGCTATATATATATACTGGCTAGTCACCTCGCCGCTTCTAAAGGTTGCTAGATCTAAAAAAAAGCTGCGGGGTAGATCAATCCCCATTGTCTTCGGTTTATATCTTCTCGCATATGTCTCTCCATTTATTTCTGTCTTTGGTCTTCTCCTCAGAGTATACATGTATATATAATAAACAGTCGGTCATCTTCCAATAAGCACGCATTTTCACCATGTCGGAGAAGATTAAATAAATTTTTAACGGTAAGAATATTAGCGCTGCAATTCTATGCCAATTCTTTACGGTATGATGCACTTTCGTCAGCTTCAGATGTCAATAGAGGAAAAGTAAGTACATATAACATTATTTTTCTTTCTTACTACCTCCTCTGTCTTGAACAGTTAAAGTTGTACTCACTTAATCAGTATCTATATCTGCATACTAATTTATCTACACATTTCTTAAGACTATGGGTTCCTTGTAAACTGAATTTGCACCATATACATCATACAACACACTCAACAATAAGAATCCACATTCAGCAAGAAACAAAACAAAAAAACAAAAGACCTGATTTCGATATACAGATATAACCTCAGCAAAGTCAACGACAGGGAGGTATCTACAATCTTACGTTCCCCCACTATACCTATAACCATGATGTAGTAGGGCAACAGCGAAGTGCTGCTTACGCGGAATGACTTATAGACCGATTGTAGGCGAATACTGCAGCGAAAAAGAATAACAGGAGTCGCATATGCGTATTATAAGCGTTGACTTTGCTTAGAGATTATATCTGTATACACTTCGTCTATTTTCAGTTTTAAGTTAAGACAATCTATATATTTGACGATCTGTCTCAAGTACTGTTGCTGTAAAAGGAAGCAAGATTTGCGCTTGTTTCACAGACAGAGATCTACTTGATTGGATTTTATTAGTGACAGACAAGGATAGCGGTGAACTGCTTATCTTCTAGCGTTTGTTGTCGGTTGTCAAATGTAGGCTAGCATCGTTTTTGTAAATAGTTGTTGTAAAACATTAATAAATCAAAAGATAATTAATTTTGTTAAAATAAAATAATTTGCGCTAAAATACATTACATTTATTTTCTAATTAACTGTTAATACGGTATTTAATTTGATCCAGATATATCGATCTGTTTCATACGCATAAAAGTCAATGACGTAGGTAAAGAGTGAAACTAGACGAAGTGTATGTAATATCGCCGTCCCAACTTACAGAGGTCGCGCTACTGTGTGCCGGTAAAACGATCCATTCCTATTTATAAGTTATTCGAGTAGTTTACAAATCTGTAAATGTTTTTTGTATTTTAATAGAAAATTCGATTTCTGCTAGAAGAAAAATTATTTTGCACACTAACAAATTCAGTTTGGATATTAGCTGTAATATATCAGAAGGCCGATAGAAATACGTAATTAAAGTAAATACTACCAACGAGATTACATGTGTACATATTATATGCACAGTTCCAAATGTAAACAATAAAACTCATGTGTTAAATGTGCCAAACCTAATGAAAATTCGTAGTAAATGTAAATTATATTGTATTTTTGATGGGTACAACCCGACCTTTTCGTTAAACCTCCATTTTAAAAGATATCGGAAACAAACAGTAATATTGCTTTCATGTTTGAACAAAAACGAAGTACTGATTTGATTGAAGACGGGATGCATTAATTAGCAATTACGATCGTAATTTAGTATCGTAGCAAGGTATTAGAACGGATTAAAGTTGATTTATTTTCTGGGGCAAAAAAGCTTCAGCAAACTATAAAGCATAAGAATTATAATAATTTAAAAATGTATTACAAATACAAAATAAATTACATATTCGCTACAAAATATAGTTTTACAAAAGAAATAATTTCTTGAGAAGCGCCTTTAAATTAGTTGTTTTATAAATTGCGCTGTTTACTATGAAAAATAGATAAACGTGGTCAACTACTATATTATTTAAATGTAGTTTTATAGTACGTTTCTACATGCTAAGTAATATTTGTGTTCCACAACCATCTTTCAAATTGTAAATTTTTTAGAACAAAGAATTGTTTTCAAATCTGGCACATTTTATTCGTTACTTTGGAACCCACTATTCATGTCATTGCAGTATCGCAGTCACAGACATCAACCGGTGTTATTATTATTAAGAAACGATGAGTTTGAACAAGAGAGGCTTTTACAAGTGCAACCTATATCATATTTTGTAATTTTAATTAATTGGAGATGTTAAGCACTTTTAGTAAAACTTTTACACACAAAACTGTAAAGTTAAACGCTGCTTACAAATTCGAGTTTCTTGAAATTAACTATTAAATATAAATATTTGTAGAATGATAGCTTGTCCGAAAAAATTAGAAAACGGTAACAATACATAAGTTCCATCATGCCAAGGCATACATATGCAGTAAGTTCTCGATTTATACGGCTTCAAGCTACGCGAAAAAAAGGGGAGAGAGCTCTATGAAGTTTAATATAAAACTAAAAATTCGTTATTTAATGTACGCTTTTCCATACGTGTCAATTTGATATGACGTGTAAACTCATGATGAGTAATTCACAGGTATCGCAGTAAACTCCACACCACACAAATTAATAATTCATTCGGAACGCAGTAAATTATACAAGTTATATTTTCACCTCCAAATATACGACGCGCGGTTAAAAATTAAAACTAAATTACGTAAAAAAACGAATGGCAATACTAATTTGATTGCGTATGCGTAGTAGGCTTAACTGGTCTGTTGGAAATGAAACGTTCATAATGTTGATTGTTCAGTGTTGCCTTCCTTCGTAAGACAGTGGGTAAAAATGAGTGTAAAAATGAGATGGAGGATTAGACTTCTAAACGCAATAAGACATAGTGTTGCTGAAATTCATCGTTAATTGTGTGAAACATATGAATTTGCTGCAGTGAGTGAAGTAAAAATGATAATGTAAATACAATAAATAATATTTGGAACGACGTGGTAATTATGCAGAAAAAAAATAAATATGTAATTTTTTCAAATCATCAGTTTTCAGTTGTTTTAATTTTGAAGCGTGCCTCCTGGTTTCGCTCATCTAGTTTATCTTATAAATCATGGCTTTATGTAGACTGTAGAAAATATACACAAGTAATATTGACCAGAAACAAAGCTAACTGAACGACATAATCCTAGGACATTGTTCTGGACGGAATTTGAGACTCATTAAGTTATAAATATTGGTAGTGCTTGGAACGAAATTATGGCTTCCACTATGAGTTCTGTTTGAATGGAATTAACTACCCGATTTATCCATCCCAGAATCAACAAATAAATAAGAATATTATCAGTGACATTGGAGAAATGAGTAAAGCGTAAAGAGACAGATTTAAATGAGAACTACTTTAACGAGTCGTTACGAAACCATAGAAAGGAACTGAATAATAAGATTTATGTATTAGAATTTGAAGTTCAAAGATACGGTAATCATCTTTCAGACGAAGAACAGGAAAATGAATTACGGTTTTACACTAAATAGAATAGCAGAGTATTTTAGAAGGATCGATGAACGGCTGTGAAGACCCACAATTTAGACACCAACCGATATGAAAAACTACTTGGAGTAGTTCATGATGCTACTACAACTGTTTAAATATCATTCGGCAAGTATTTTATAGAGACGCGAATGTTTGCACAGTCTTATGACATTAAATTGTATCATGTGTACATCTTACGCACACCCAAAAGTTTATGCAGATATACATATTCATAACGTTCGCATATTTATCTATGCGTTTGTTATGTAATGAAGTTATAAATAAAGCTAAAATGAATTATGCGCTAAAAAGAGAGCTGTACAAAAACATTATTGGGGCTAGTAGTTCAGTGCCTTGCGCGCTAGGCTATTAGCTTCCGGGTTCCGGATTCGAACCCCGAGGCTATTTCTCAGGGTTCAGGTTTTCTGTCGTTTTCACTCCCTGGTGAATGCTGAGAACGAATATCTTAAGTTGTACCACAGACACAGGCGTAATAACTCATGGTCGGCCGATGCCTCCCTGCAATTGGCGAAAACTCTATGAATTGCTATTGCTATTATTATTATTAACATACTTCGAACGAATTAACCGCATAAATCGAGAACTATGTACCTTTGTACAAATACAGACACATAAAAGTTATATTATTTTACTAGATAAAACATCTGAATTGCATCACTATTTATTAAGCAGTGAGTATTATTTTCTGAGATTTTCTGATCAACAAAGCGGCCGCATTAAACATGAAGTGTCTATACTGAAGCTTAATGTTATTACAGTGTTTTGTGAACAATCGTATGTAGCTATCTGAAGTGATGGACATCGATATTAGTAAAGTCCAAATCTTATCTGATGGTATCTGACTTACGCAAGGCGTAACCTAAAGTTCATTCTATTCATGATAAAACTATCGACACCAATAACAGCGAAATCCCTTTTAACCAGCTCCGTATTAATTGCTAAACGAATTACCCGTTTAATTTATTTCTTGATTCTTCTTTAGCGGCACAGCAGAAAGATACCTGAGTCAATTACTTTCTTCCTGGAAGGTAAAAGCAGATGTTAACATCCAACATCCCCCCTCCCACTTGTACCGTAATCGATGAGGGAACAGTATATTTATCAAGTAGTTTTACTCCATATTCGTGTTCACGACCCCCCATCAAAAATATGTGGCCCTTCTCGTTTCTTCTGTATAAAGTGCTTTTGTAGAAACTTCTTCCCTTATTATTATATAATTGCTTTTACGTTTTCGGTCAAGTCTAGTGTTTCACGTTTTTTTATATATTTCGTATATGTGTAGGAACCGCTTCCCATTGACTCACTGAATGAATGTGTTTTTTTGCCCCGCGAATCAGTTCAGTTCAGAAGAAACGTCGTCCTCTAAATTTTAGCTAAAGGAACTTTGTGCTGTGTTTAGGGAAGAAACGTAAGGTTTTTATCAGGTTGACATGTAAATGTACGAATTCGCTAGCGAAATGGATCCACTCAAGGCTTTTAGATATAGCTTTTGGATAGTATATGATGCTCATAAATGTACTTTTGAGCTCTTGATTTGTATACTACTTGTTGCATAATTCAAGAATAAAACTTTTAAATATCCTTCTGTGACTTTATTGAATTTAACTATTTTACTATTTATATAAATAACAATGTTGTACCTTTTTAGTTGGATTTATCAATGTTTACTGGTGCGTCAAAGATTGTCGATTAAATCAAAGACAGAACACATTTTGTAAAAGTATGTGCATTGCAGAGGCGAACATACCGTATACGAAAATACAGCAGCGTTAGTCTGTCTTGGTTACGTCAGACGTTCAAAATTATGCGCACATATTTGGGAAATAAAACTAATAAAACGTATGCTCTCATTTTGCTTCGGTAATTGACGGAAACTGTATTGACTTAAATAGTATTCTCTTAAACTGAAACAACGGGGTTGTGATCGTAAAGTAGCAATTCAAGAGGGATGCTAATGTACTTATAGGAGTTTCCTTTAAATTCTCAAATTATTTCCCGAAGAAATATCATCAGATAAGAGTTGGAATCTACCACTATAATAGACACAAACTTATTTATAATCACTTTAGAACTTTTCCAGTTTATAAACATAGCAAAAATATAGTGCGTAATTGGCTTCTTTCCACACACAATATTCTTTCTCCTTCACTTAGAGTAATTAATCTTTTACTTTATAGAAGAGGCAGATGTGTTATTCAATTCATAAAACACAACGAGTTTGACGTTCTATAACAAATTTGAGGTGGCCCAACCTACTATGCTACATCAGTATACTATCAAAGTGGGACATATAACTTGCAATCTGGTTGCACAACCAGTAAATGAAAAGCAGGCACAGTATTGATATAACGCCGAATTCAACATGAATGACAAAAAAGTGCTTACATCAATAAAAGAGATTAATCATTTTAAAACTTATAAAATTGTATTTCTAAAAATATAAATATATTCCCCGCATAAAAATCTAACTTTATAACATCATATATTTCCAATTAAAATGTACTTTTTATGATTAATTATGTGGATTATGTAGATAAATTGTTATACAGAAATAAGAAAGATTTCATTTAAAAACAAAATATTGCTCTACTAGATGTTGTAAAACGTGAATTTTTACATCCTACATAGTTCTTACAAAGTATATCACAGTAGTTACTTTTATTATTTTAAAACGCTTTCACTTAATATCTTATCAATCATGAATTTGTCATGAATAATGAACTTTTCCCATAGGCATTCACACTTTATAAGGAAGTACAACTTTTATGGAAACTTTATATATGTCAAACATTTGAATAGTAAATTTTTAATTCAGTAGTTGACAAACAGCCGTTGGTTACTATTTGCCATATTGTTTAATAAACTTTCAAATTACCCAGATTGTCATTAATGACAGGGTTAGGGTAAGAAGTTACTAGGCACGATAGCAACACTAAGCTTTGGTTATTTTAGCAATTTACACACATTCTAAAAATCATTATGAAGTATATCACTGTTCACATTAGCGTATTGCTGGTAAAATGAATGAACCGCCTAGTTCAAAAGAATTCGAGTTAATTATTAAAGCGAATGCCTTAATATAAAATTACAGTGACGGTCGAAATTTCTAGATAGTCGATCAGAGTTAAATTAATTAGTTTAAGATTTGCGGATGATCTGCATAATGAAAATTTATCAATAATAGGATAGACACAATCAATTTTTGCATATGCAAATGCTGTACTTCAAAAGTTAAACTATTAAAAGTAAATATATATTCTTATGTATTACTTTTTGGGCTTTCCATTTGTTGTTGATTATATTTTCTGTTGGCATGTGAGTGTAAATTGAATGGATTATCTGGTATCAACAATAAAGGACTTCCGAAAATTACGATAGTATAAAAAAAAGGAGGATTACAATATGTACAAAATGGCAAGAAAAGAAGCTAAAGAGAGTATCAAGAAGGCCAAAGAAAATTTTTGGAGAGAGTTCGGAATAAAACTGAGAGATAACTATAGAGAAAACCAAAAATTATTCTACGGAACAATAAAACAATTGAGACAGAAGAAGGCGCCGATATTGAAAAATATAAAGGATGACAAAGGAAATTTACTAACTGAGGAAAGAGATAATGGAAAGATGGAAACAGTACTTTGAAGAACTCACAAAAATAAAACAAGACAGCTACATAAGAGAAAAAGAGCATAAAACAAAAAACGACGATGAACGTATCACACCAATAAGCGACGAAGTCAGAGAAGCAGTTAGCAAACTAAACTTAGGAAAGGTGGCCGGGGAGGATGGAATCACAGCTGAAATGATAAAATATATGGGAGACAAAGGTAACGAAGAACTACTTGACCTCTTAAACAACATTATAATAAAAAAAGAAATACCTAAGGAATGGAATATGGGAATAATTATGCCCATATACAAAAAGGGAGACTCTAAGGAATGCTCAAACTATAGAGGAATAACATTAACTAGCATCCCAGGAAAAGTATTGACAAGAATACTAGAAGAAAAAAGACTCCGAGAGAAACTGGAAACAACACTAGAAGATACTCAACATGGATTTAGAAAAGGAAGAAGCACCCAGGACTTAATATTTGTAATCAGACAATTAGGAGAAAAACTAATAGGGAAAGGAAAGGAAATACATATATGTTTGATAGATCTTAAAAAAGCTTTTGATAGGGTAAGAAGAGAAGATGTATGGCAGAGCTTGGAAAGGAGAGGTTTAGAGAAAGGAATGATAGAGATGATTAAGGCATTGTATAAAAGCAATAAGAATAAGGTGAGAACTTCCAATGCAGAATCAGCTGAATTCGAATCGCAAATTGGATTAAAACAGGGATGCGTATTGAGCCCATTGTTATTCTCTATATTAATAGACGACGCTGTTAAAAAAGCTAAACAAAAAGGAAAAAATATGAAAGTAGGAAACTGGAAAATGAATGCAATTAACGTACAGGAACTAACACGAGGAAAACAAACACAATGATAATAGCAGCAGAAGAAAGAAAACATAGCATCAAAATCGGGGAAAAAGCATTGGAACAAGTTAAAAGTTACAACTACTTAGGAACAATCATTGAAGACAATGGGAGAATAGAGAAAGAGGTAAATGAGAGGATAGGGAAATCCGCAAAAATATATAACATATTGAGAAATTCGTTTGTGGATAAAAAAGAAATACAAAAAAAAATAAAGATAGAGGTGTATAAAAGAGTGATCAGACCAACATTAACATATGGTAGTGAGTCATGGATAGCCATGAATAGAATCAAAAGCAGAGTTACGGTCATGGAAATGAGATTCCTAAGAAGAATAGAAGGAGTAACTAGAAGATACAGAATCAGAAACACGGCACTAATAGTCTGGGTATCAAACCAGTAGGAGTGGTCATACAAGAGAGACAACTGGGATGACTTGGACACCTACACAGAATGGAAGAAGATCGAATCACAAAGAGGATATTTGAAGCCAAAACAGAATAGGTAGACCCTGAAACACCTAGAAGGAGCAGGTGTATAGAACATTGGAAAAGAGAAGTATGGGATGGATTGAAGCTAAACAACTGGCTCAGAACAGGAACCTCTGGAAGATAAAAATAAGAAATAAATAGTCCGACACCGCAAGGTATAAAGAACATACGATTAAAAAAAAATATATATAAGGAAAATGATGGTAAAGCTTGTTTATTGCTCCGACAGATATGATAATAAATAAGGTTTCTGCTTTGCAGTTTTTTTAGAAAATAACCTGTATAACCAAAGCAGAGAGCTGTACAGACGAAAAGCGAAACAATGGAAAGAATGGGATAAGTGGGCGGAAGTGTACATGTTTCGTCTTGGAATACGCCCCATGGCATAAACTACACATGGAAGCAGACAAATAAAAGGATTATTTTGATTTGCATAAACATTATCGAAATAGAAAAACACATGATACATATCTTATAAGATTTCTACGATGCGTATATATTTACGGCATCAACTAATATTGTATAACAATTTTAAATACTCTACAGACATAATTAGAGCAAAGTCAACAACGGGAAGGTATCTACACTCCTACGTTCCCCCACTATAGTTATAACCATGATGTAGTAGAGCAATAACGAAGTACTGTTTGCGGCGAATGACTCATAGACTGATTGTAGGGAAATACTGCAGCCAGAAAGAATAAGGAGAGACGCACATGCGTATTATAATCTTGACTTTGCTCAGATTATGTGTCTATGCCATGTTGCAATGTTATCCGCACTAGAAACGATGGAAGGATATCTATATTACGTTTGATTGCTGTCGTCCTGTTTTTATTATTTTTTATTGGTCAACCTTCTGTTGGAGTCTAATAAAATTTAATAAACGCCTGTATATCGCCTATATTTTGTTAATTTTAAAAATTAGGTTCATATCTATCAACCATAATAAAATTATGCAGGGGACAGAATGCGCTAATAACAACCGTTACTTGCATAGAGTGCCGGAACATTCTAAAATGCTTTGTAAAAACTTCATTAGAGTAGTTGGGTACAATTTCTTCAAAATGGTAATGTATATATCATTTGTTTGTTTTTTTACATTTTACAGTGTTGATTGCATGGAATAAAAGAATTGCCAAAACTCCAATTTCTGTTAAATTGTCGGTTTGAATTTCTGATATACATGCTTTCCTTAATAATTTCGTTATTGTTTGATTGTCATCCATTATTGTAATTATACATTGAAACATACAAGCATGACAGAAGAGACAAGCGGATGACAGTCTTATTCAGAAATATTCGTTCAGTAAATAGGAATCGCTACCAAAGGTATCAACATTGTCGTTTGAATCGTTTTCTACATTAAGCGCACCCCACGTAATATACCTCAATCGAATTAATTTAATTGAAGTCTGTCAGCAATCGTAATTCGCACAGTTGTCATACCTAAGTAGAGACACCTATTAGACAGTTTCCAGTGAGGTGTGACCGCTGTTATAAAAGTGACATCGCAGCAATATATTTATCTTAATTTAATATCATTCAGTTTGTGGCACCTATCATTTCTCTAGCATCCTAGCATATTTCGATTGTTGTATGTCCGCTTGTTTAAAATTTGTCAACAATACTAGCAACGTACCATTTCTGTATAGTTACTTAACGTTGTTAAAATGTTAGTAGAGTTTTCACATATTGCTTTACTTTATTTTCTACGGTCGATATAAAATTGTATGTGAATAATTTCGACGAACAGTGTATTACCACTCTATCGCATTGCAATGCAAAGATGATCGAGAAGATACATTAGCAAATACACTTATAATTGGAGGAAAAGAAAAACACTCCATAAGATCCTATATTTCCGTTTAAGATGCGACTTAATATTATTCTCGTTTTTGTTAGCTCATTTCTTGAAAGCTGAAATGTTTGATATGTCATAAAAAGTTATTTCTTAATTTTTACAGGAATATACCTTATAATAAAAGCGTGTTCTAGAGAATCTAGTCCTTAAACATCTATTGAAGAGTAATCGTTTTTATCAAAATTAAAAAAGAAACAAATCCTTAGCTTAATTTTTAAACTTGTATCTTTATCAGAGCTCATTAATACTTGCTTAATGATACAAGTATAAAAGGCAAGCTTAAAACTGATAACATTGTTCCACCAAAATTACTTTGAATGTGTGAATTTTATACGGAGATATATTTCATGACGATTACCACTACAAGTATTGGAAAAACTTACAAAACTCTTAATAAAGTACGAGTAATGTAGGAAATTATAAATATTTTATATAAAATATATCAAATTAATATGGGCACGGTATTTGTTAAAATCATGTTTTATACTATTTTAAATATTGTTTGCATAAAATAATATCCTTATTAAGAGTCATTTTAATTTTGTTTAAGATCTACCTTTTTGCAGTCATGTATAGGCCGCATTACTCGACAAAATTCTTAATTGGCAGTGAATAACGTCTTCCCCTGAGTTGTACATCAATAGTGAAACTGTAATATTTTGTTGTATATCTCTCTTGATTAGAATATCAAAATTATTGCATTTTCACAAAAGATGTGTCAAAGACAGCATTGCTCTTACTAGCAACATATATGAAGCTTCTGAATATCAAACACATACATACATTACTTGAGATTCCGCTACAGTTAATACCATTATCAATTAACCTTTAAAATAAAGCCCCCTTACTACAACATTCAAGTTATTGAAGTGCTATGAGTTATGCGTAGAAACATGGTACCTTTCAACTATTTGTTGGAAAGTTTGCTTCCCAACGCTTGTGCTTACTGTTTGTATACTCTTAAAAAGATGATCAGATGATAAGTCGTCTGGTAATCGGGTTAGGAATTGGGCTCCATGTAGAAAATCCATAGTTAATAACATATCCTGATGCAAATGAAGGATACCTATAAAGAAATATTTTATACTAGTAAATAATATACAATTGCCGAATATTAACATTTAATAGATTACTGCTGTTTAGAAGCTACGTGATTGAATCTTTGAGAATTTTTGGGCAGCCTCCGGCCTGTAAGCAATGTTGCTATACATCAGACAACAACTCATGTACAAATTCCACTAAGGAATTGCCGACTTTATGATGGTTGCAATTGTAATGTCTAATTTTTAAAAATATTAAAATTTTTGTTTACACTGTCATCATTGGTAACTTTCATTCGTATAAAGCTCTGTGGTTATGCCCAATAAAGGCTAAATGTAACGACTTAGTTAAAATAATCTTATTGAAATGCACCGTTAAAGTGGTGAACAAATTATTTTGATACTGTACATACCCAAAGCTGCTCGAAAAATAAATTCATCTCCATCTCGAAGAAAGACATCCCAAACACGACAAGCAACATCTAATGGCATAGCTTTGGCGTAAACTGTATAAATCCAATCGAGGAGATATAAATCAGGCGTCAATCCCGATTTGCAAAAGTGTAAATATAACTTGGGTAAGTTGTGATTGAAAACTTCATTAAAAGCCTGATAATAAGCTTGCATTTGTAACTGATTTAGAGTAAATGCCGCAATGTGGAGTGGTTTATTTAAGAGATTCGCAAAGCAGATAAAAGCATCCAATTGTTCCATGTTCAATATTAATACAGCTGCAATATATGACATTCCCTGAACATAACCAACATCAGGTCTGTAACAAACATATGCCGCAAGTAGAGAGTGGAGAACGTCGGAATATGGTCCACCTTCTTGAAATATGCAAAGAGTTGGAAACGTCCGCGCTATGTCTAGTTGAATTACGTCCATGCTGCTTTCTTGGTCGATCTCATTTTCAGAGTGACTTGGTGCTGGACTGTTCAGACGATTTTGCGCCCGTGATAGGCATATTTCATACAACTGTTGGGTTAAGTTCAATTCATTACCAATAGCTAATCTCCAAATTTTTCCACGTACACTTGAAGGTAATCCATGCCACCAAAGGTTTATAGTTTTCTTTGTGCATCGTCTAAAAAACAGATGTTTACATTATATAGTTTGAGTTATTCATACTTACGTAGAATCCCAATTCGGCAAAACAGTTTGTTGGAAATACTTAGTTGCATATGCTTGTTGTTCTTCTACTTGCAATTGCATTTTTTGTTGTTTTTGTTTAGCAACGTTATTTTGTGCTTCTTTCTTTTTGGCGGCCGCAAGTATGGCTTTGTACTCTTCTTTGTGGCGTTGATCTTCCGCCGTAGCCTTTGCAGGTAAAGTTGACGGTCTAAATATAATTGCAAGCATTAACAGTGACCAAAAGGACATAGGTGAATGTCATAAACTACAGAAAAGACAATTATTTCACTATTTTTGTTGTTTATCTATAATTAATCCAAAACATAATTATAAATAATCTTCTTTCGATGAATATATATTACTAATATCAATTTCTAATAGCTTTGCAAAATTGCTGGTAAGAAAAAAGATTGTCCCATCAATTATTTTATATTAATTATACATTCCCATATTTAACTATTTAGCTTGTCTTATTTACATAGTACGTGGCGAATATATTCAGAAGAGTTATGAAATAAATCTAAAGTCCTGTAACAAGTCTGCACAATTAAATATAATTTGTTTGAGTAAGCAGTTGTAGCTAGATCTGGAATTAATACGCTTACGCATGGCATTTGAGCCTTAAAGACAGAACCAAGATAGAATAACTATTTTGTTTGTTCCAATTGCAAAACTAGTCGTAGCTGCTTCTTTGAACAAATCTTGGATAGAATTCCACGGGCTGTGTCTGTAGTATATGAAAATTTCGTATATCGTGTACAAGCATTTCAAACATTTTTCTCCGCTACTATTTCAAAAGTTTATCTCTCTTAAAACATCTCTCTATAGTGTTACGAGAGCTAGAAACAGCACCGAATCTACGGGTAGCGCGAGAATACTGCCGCTCATAGAAGGGACTCACCCGCTGAACCAATGTCGAACTGAAAGTGAAGCAACATACAGGGTGAAGATAAATAGTCGTACACATAGTCATTCAGCTAGTGTTTCCATTTAGCAGTTCGTTTATTCATTATAGTTTATTTGTCGTGTTAAATAGTTTTAGTTTTGTAAATAAATCGTTTTGTTAAAATAATTTTGTTAAATTCTGTTAAATTGAAACCCAATGAAAGCGTAACAATAGTAACAATTTTCCGATTGATGTGAAAAAGACGAAGGGGATAGAGTAAAAAAAAAAGAATATTGTAAATTGCATTTAGACCATGTTATTGATAGATTAATAGATTATGTTTTCGAATCTATTTCTTTATTTAAATGAAATGCATCAATAAATTCATTTCATATCTTAGTACTGACCTTTGTGCGTCTTATATAATGTTCACTAACAAAATTTGAAGGGGTGATCAATAGTTGAAACAGGGCTATTATTTTATCCACCAACTATTGAACCACTGAATTATTTGAAAGTTATGATGAAAATTGATGTTTTTTAGTATGTTAATACAATTTTCCGAATAGTACAATATTTGCCCACTTTTAGCGAAAGTTAATTTTATAGAAATCAACTTATTTGCCGTTGCAATGGTTTGTAATATTTTTATAAAGCAATTTCTTTCTACCATAAGCTACTATTGATTTTAAATCAACTACACGAACTATTCGACATAATTGTACAACTGAGATGGCTTTAAACTGTCATTGAAATCGCAAAAAATGTCCTTTCATTGTTAAAATTCTAAAACAAGTATACTTCCTGAAAAAATATTTACGATATAGTTTGTATTAATAGTACACTCCTGTATACTCTCTATTAACTCTCTTCATATTTATTTCATATATTTAAAATCAAAGACCCCATATATTCATTTATTTTTCTCTTGAGATAAATCATTACAATATACACATAAAATGTCATTAAAATTTATGTATTTATTCAAACTAAGGACGCCCCGCTACATAAAAAAATATTACGAAAAAAAAAATGTACATAAGTAATTGAAAAATTAGATATGTTTATTTTGTTGTTTTGAAGTTTTAGGGGGGGTAATGAATCACTACTTCGACAAAATAATATTTAATTGGTAAGTAAATAACCGATTGCATGTTCAGAGCCAGCTAGATCAGTTATTTATTATTAAACATTCTTAGTTTTTATAACTAAGCCACTTTGTTCATATGAACTTTTATGATCAAAATAACTTAAACAGTCAGCCCTTAAAATTTCACGCATATATTTAGAATGAATCAAAATAAAGAATAATGAAAAAATATACAAATATAATAAAAATACATATCAGAAAATCCCCTTTTAATAAGCTAATAACTAATTACAATAAATCGGTAAGACAGCAAAACCTACAGCGGTAAAAGTAGGAAACAACACTAACAGATTAAATGTCACACTAACATTCATATTTGTATTTGTATATTTTAAGCGGTAATGAAATAAATGTGATTTACATGTTTGAATATTTTAATTAGAAAAAAAAATTACAGTAACTGTTGAAAATGACCACCACCTTGTTCAATGCACAAATTGACGCGCCTTATATGCGATCAAAAGCATTTTGTAGCATTCATGGTGTTATGTTTGCACATTCTTGAATTATCCTTTGTTGTAGTTCTTGAAAATTAAGTACAGGACTTTTGAAGTCTATTTTTCAAGAAAATACAAAATAGTCCATAATAATCAAACCTGGTGACCTTAGAGGAAACTCAACTTGCATGTACAAACTTATTAGACGATCATCAAAAAAATCAGGGAGAAAGGATATAGTTTCTCATGTTGCATGCGCATGTTGCATAAAAAACTTAATTTCTTGGGCTATGCACCTCAAAGGTTTGTGTGGTCCTGTTTCATACGATTATGAACATCAATAATCAACTCTTCTGTATGAACAGTTGGCCTACCAGCACCTTTCTTATGAATTACAGATCCAGTTTCCCGAAATGTACCAACAATATGTGTAAAGCACATATAAAAATCCTGTTCTACTACTGCGAAATCTAGGAAGTGCTCGCGAAAATTGTCCAAATATAAACGCTCACTATATTGCCAAATTCCATTAACCACCGCACCTGTTTAAAATTGGCTTCAATCATGTAAGTTTTGTGCGCTGTGGTGAAAACCGTAATTGGAAAAAATACTTAAAATTCCAGAGAGAAAATAAATGGCAAACATTAATGATAGTGTGGCAGTTAACATGTCAGAATAATATTTAAAAAAAATGAAATAAGCTACGACATACATTTTCAAATTTCATCGGCATACTTCTATCAATATAATTTTTGCTCTCTCGGTATTTAGAAATGTCAAAGAATGATTTCTACGATCGTTAGTTAACTCCTTTTGAATTCCTATAGCCAGATTTGCATTTATCCAGTTTTTGCGCAGGATATGGAAAATACAGTAATGTCATTGAGTTTTTTAGCTACCCAATTTTTCAAAGCATAGTAAAATGCGCGTAACAGTTTCATACTTCCAACGTGTTATGTGCGTGGCGGTCACAAATGAGCGAGCAATAGATTTAAGGTCCTCAAAATTGACTAACAGATGTTATTCATAAATAACTTCAATGTCATTACTATATTCTCCCTATACTGCGGTTTTAGCTTCTATTCAAGAAAACCAATATTCTGAGTGAACACTGTCCACTTGGTTCAAGTTTTAGATGTATGTCAAAATAAATTTATGTTGTATTAAATTTGTATTCTCATTGATTTATAGAAAAACGAATAAAACAGAATGAAACAACAAAAGTAAATTACAATATAACCTACACAATAACTCATATTAGCTTCAACAGCAATTTGTTGAATTTTTGGTAAACGATAAGCAGAAGGAATTATGGAAATACGGCCAAAAAATCTCCAGATAAGATGTGGTGGTTACAGGAGATAGACGTCTGAACTGTATAGATAGAAGGGTGAAAATCCTGATAGTATGATATTAATTTATTTAGATCAAATCAAAGGTAGTATGACTTTATTTAAACCTTACCTTGAATTTTCTATTAATGCTGAAGAACTAGCAATAACATGCTGATGTTGTGGAGAATTATGTGCAACTAATTCTTGCTTGCTCTTATTAAACAGTTTCCAAGAAAACATATTCCTAAAATAAACAAATTTAAGACAATCTAATTTCTTATATTTTCTTACTTATGTGTGCAAAGTTAAGACGACTAGTTAAAGTGAATGAAAAAATTAAATTACCTATTAAAAAATGAGCCACGTCTCTTTTTCTCGTCATTTTTATCATCACTTGAAGTTGAGCTTCTATCATCTGCACCTAACAAACTACCACTAGCTGAAATATCACTCAAACTAGAAACTGTACTTGAAAATGAACTTGCTTCTGTCCGCCTATGTTTACTCTTTTTTACATTACAACAATCTTCAGCAAAATGATCTGATTTTTTTAATTCTTCTGACTGGTGGTTTATATCTTCTTTCTGTTCAATGACTTCTCTTTGTATTAGATGTAATTGTTTAGTAATAGGGCTGTACGCTAATGAAATATTTTGTAAGGCTTCATTCAGGGTAATTTTCTTGTTATTAGATTTATTGGTTTTATCCAGTGTGCATGTATTTGGTAATGAAGTAATTGTAGTGTTTGTTGCTTCTGACGAAGCAGCATGCACGTCATTTTGTTTTGGTTTTTCATACCTTTCTGGCCATGTATTAAACCAAAAATCTTGAATTATAGTAGTGTTCTCATTTTCCGACAATAATTTAGTGTGTATATCACAGTCCATAGAATTTATAATATCGAGTTTATTTTTTTCATTCAGAGAGTTTGGCAAGCTGTGGCTCCGGCTATCTTGTGTGACAGTACTTTTTAATAGCACTTGTTTAAAAAAATGACCATTTTGACTCATTGGAATTGATTTGATTACATCAAAACTTTGAGCTAAATCTGGATTACACTTTATTAAGGTTTGACCTCTTTTACTTGTTAATAAATTTGTAACTTCCTGTATGCCATTACATGAATTAATATTACTGTTGTACTCACTATCAGAATCGTAAGTTTTCATATTTCTTAAGTTATTTTCTACACTATCTTCTTAATTTATGAACCATCTTATATAAATATTTTAGATCCATTTCCATTATTAGTTCTATACGTTTAGCTGTTCATTTATAATTACTTGCATTCAATGATATATACAGTTGAGAAACATGTTATCGCTGAAAATGACTGTAAACTGCAAATATGATTCACTTTATTTGTTGGGCGATAAATTACAAATTCTTGATAAAGAAATCTGTCATTATACATAGAGCATTTATTTCTGCAGAGTATGTCACTAAACTTTAAAGTGGAAAATCAAAATAATATTAATATTTACAAAAAACATTTAATTTATGGTGTTATCAATAAGTATACTATCTTTATAAAATTTGTTGAAAATTTAATTAGTTTCAGTTGTTATCAAAGTGATTTTCCTTCTGTAGTAGTTGCTTTATTTTCTTTATGTTGTACAAATCAGTTTTCTCATTTGACATTTCATTTTTCAAAATTTACCGTGAATATTAACATAGGCATCGTATAAATTGTATTCACATTAATTCATATACTTAAAATCATATAAGCTTTGAGCTGCTAAATACAGTACACGTTAGTATGACTACGCCTGATGCTAAAAAATCTAATGAAACAGATGATTCCAAATTTACGGTAAGTGGGTGGGAAGATGAAATGAACGACATTAATGAAGAAAAGAATCCACATGGTATGTTATATTTATTTGTTGTCATTAGTAATTATGTGAATCCTAGTTTATTTTCAGAAACACCACAGAAAGAAATACTATGGGCAGCCGAAAAGGGGAAATTGAGCAAGATTAAAGAACTTCTTAGGTCCAATCCCGAGTTAGTAGATGCAGTTGATAATGATGGCTATACCCCTCTTCATCGAGCATGTTATGGAAATTTTGTAGATGTTGTTGATTATCTGTTAGCAAGAGGTTCAGATATTTCACATAAAACACAGATGCAGTGGCAGCCGTTACATTCATGTTGTCATTGGAATAATAAAGAATGTGCCATACGTTTAATACAACATGGTGCTGACGTTAATGCTACATCTGAAGGAGGTAGAAATTTGTCTGTTAATATTTGTAGTAGTAGTAGTATCTAATCGTTCTTCTTATTATACTTAGATCAAACACCATTACATATTGCTGCATCCCATGGAGCCCAATACGATACTGTTCAATTTTTATTAATGCATCCATACATAAAACCTGAAATGAAGAATAAAAATGGGGAGACAGCATATGATATTGCAAAAAGAAGTTCGAAGTATTATCATCTGTTTGAAATGGTTGATCCAGTTTTAAAAGGAATACCAGATATATAAATTTGTTATACTTATTCTTGTAAGAATGGTGACTGTTTAAAATGTTTACGACTTATGCTTCTTCTATTCTATAAACCATATATGTATTATGAAAATATTCATTCACATTTGGTGTATCTGCTTGTTAGAGATGTATCCATCAAAGAGCATTTGCCCGTGAAACTTTTTGTGCCCTAGAACATGTAGAAAAACAAGGAGGTTATGCAAATTTAGAAATCGTCATTTTTCTTGTTCTATAACATTCGTATTAGATGCGTTTGACAACAGTTTATTAACAATGTTACAAACATTCATGTCCTGTAAACGTACACATTTCTGATGAAATTCCCTTTACTATTTTCTACTGTAGATATAAAATATGTTACATATATCAAAATAAAATTTTACTGCTTGAAGGAAAGTTCCCACCCATCCCTTTGCCATTAACTTTTATTTCTTCTGTCTGTTTTATCGCAACTAAAATATATTGAGTATGTTGACCTGAGTTATGGTGTTGCATATGCTAAACACAGAATATTATAACAGACCAAGCGGCATCATTTGTTTTGAGATTATATTAGTTAATGGTACCACTTTGTTAATTCCTACATATTCACTCTAAATGATGGTTTAGATCATGAGTAAATACTACTAACGAAGAAAAGTGAAGTTTTTTAAATTCTAGTTATAACTGCTAAAGTAACTTGTCAAACAAAATGCAACAATCAATTATGAGTTGATTTAGAGCATCATTGAGGATTAAGAGTATAACATGGTAGAGGAAATGCTGTGACTTAAGTGGAAAAACAAAACAGAGAAATGTAAGAAATGAAACTTTTAAAGGAAAATTATATATTAAATATTTCGCATAATTTTGTTGTTGTATTTAATAAAATACTTTTAAACAACGAAAGTGATAATATTTATTTAATAATATAATGTATTTACGACAAAAGTATTAAATCTTTGTTTTGAAAAAATGTTCTCGACTCTTCATTCAATTTTATGTCCGGTTTCTCGTGTATTCCGTTATTCGCTATAATTCTCCGACGTTGTTCTGCTGATATCATTATTTTCTCTTATTCTCTACGTTTGCTGTTTAATAATGAGTCGGCATCTTGACATTTTTTACTTCGGCCAAGTTATGTAAAGCAAGCAATCATTGTGCGGATTTAAAATTTTAGATAATTTTATTAACGATATTCAGTGTTTACAAGAACAGCAACTATTAAATCTAAATTCTACAATATTTACTTGCACTACATTATTCATTTATTACGGTAGGATAATTGTATTATACTTATGGTCTTTTAATGACAACACTGAAAGCTCTAACTCTCGAATAAAAGAGATCCAGTTGATAACTACGTGTCAGAAAAATCTTTCGCGAAATTATTTAATAATAAACTGACATTATTTAGAAGTGCAAATTAATAGTTGAGTGTAGGCTTTCACGACCGTAGTCCATAGTAGAAATGTTTTTCGGGTTTTGTCGTGTATTCACTGTTTTACTCGACGTTTCGCTGATTATGCTGTCAACTTCAGGAGGTTTCTAAAAACTGGTGTTGTCTCTTGCTTCTCGTTATATATCCTATTTCTGTGTCTCTTGCTTCTCATTATACATCCTATTTCTCTTTCGCTTTGCTGATCCGTAACCGTTCCATTCTGTTGAATCGCGTCGTTCGTTGTATGTATATATACTCCGCAGTGCTAAAGTGCTAACTTCCACGTGTTGCTAATCTTGTATCCCTCTTCGCGATTGAAGTTGTTGGTATTCTTCATTATTTCTATTGATTCGCGTATTATCCTCGGGTAGCAGTGGCTGGTGCTGCCTAATACTTTGACGTCGCTATAGGTTATCCCGTGGTCTCCTTGTTGGTGCAGGTGTTCTGCTACGGCGGATTTTTCAATACGCCCGAGGCGTGCGTCTCGTGTTCTTTCACCCTGCACTGAATACTCCGTTCTGTTTGGCCGATGTAGCTTTTTCCACATTGGCATTTTAGTTCGTATATGCCTTTTGCTCGTAGTTTCGGTAACACGTCCTTGTTGGGAGGGAGTAGCTGGTAAATTTTAGTCACCGTGTTGTATCATGTGGTAATGTTCTTTTCTCCTAGGATCTTTTTTAGCCTATCGATGAGTCCGGCTATATATGGAAGATATGCGTAACCTGTTCGTTACGCATATCTTCATTGAATACACGATACATTAATAGTTCCTAATTAATAAAAGAACTATAGATGAATATACTACGTATATTGATTTTGAATTTCTATTCATTTCATAAAATCATCACATTTACATTTACAAATGTTTCGGCAATTATATTTATAAACGGTCTGAACACGAAATAATATACTTTACTCACAATATGATATAAAATCTTTAATGTTGAATTAATACATTGGTTTAGGAAGTTGTAATAGAAAAAGATAAATAAGATTTATATCTGCAATAACCTAGAGAAGCCGAACTGTCTGCGGTATCACAAGGAAAGTAATTTTGGTATGCTCTCCGTAATAGGGAGAGACATTAATTAAGACCACTAGTACACATTTTTCAACCTGGGCAGGGTTGCGCGATTTTATACTAGTGACTTTCTTCGACAGCTGCATTACCCATGATTTTCGGATAATTTAATTCTGAAAGAAAAAGAAATGTCACATTCGTAAATTATAAAAAGAGCCGCTCTCTACCATTTGGAAATAATAGAAATAACTTGTAATATTTATATTAAATACTATCACGTAACATAATACTATAATAAACATACCAGAAATTTTACATAACTCGCAATATATGTACTTGCACTGTCCCATATAAAATGCAACATACAGTCTGTATAGCAAGAAACGCAGGACCTAAATTCAAACAAATTTTAATGAAACCTTTTCAAATGAACACCTTCAAAGTTAATACGCACTAAATTAGGAAAGAGCCCAATCTCCATTACTATCCAGAATAGTTTTGCATGCTTGCTACCAAATTTTCGGCGTAAGACGTCGGCAATGAATGCCATATATTTTGTATGCTACAAGATAGCCCACACATTCTCGATCGGATGAGCATCCGAGGACTGCGAAGGTCAATTGAATGTTATAATGTGATTTTCCAACTTCCAGCCTGTACCCTGTCTTCTTCGGTTTTGGATCGTTATCTTCTTGTAAAATCCAGTTCTCAGTACCACTCTTAAACCAGACTTTTGTAGATGTCACTAGTCCTCTTCTGCATATGTCCCAAAACTACGAACATTGGAACATCCCTTCACTGTATGTTTTACAATTCGCTCGACAATGTGATTTGTACGGCTAGACCCACTTTGCTTTTCGGTATCCGGGCCCAAACAGAAGATTCGGCCAAACTCTGACGATATTTTCCCGTGCCCATGTTAAGCGCGCCGGCCGGTGTTTCTCCGAGAGCAATGGTTCCTGTAGCGTGCTGCGGTAAGCAATTTCATGCGTAAGCAATCGGCTTCTAATCGTCATCAAACTAATATTTATATTTCTCCTCGCCAACATAGACTGCCCTTGACGTAATGTGTAATGCGGTATTCTACTGAATAAATTCATTATTGCCTTATTTCTCCCAGTTGTCGACCGCATCTTGTAATATAATCTACTGCTCCTGTCTGTTGGTATTGCCTTGTCTAGCGTCGTATATAATCTGGTGTTTTGTGTAAGTACCTGGCAGCCGCTGCAATATTCATTCTTGAGCCCTTTGCCTGATTACACAAAAACACTGCTTCAAAGCGCTTTGCGTCCACTGCGCTCATATTTGCCTATACTACCGCCTCTTCTACAAGCGAACAAGAATTAACTTGCAACTTACTACGCGTACTAAGCGAAGGGTTATTGTTGCCTGCTATATCATCACCATATCTATCTCTTTTCCTAGAAAAGATATTAGCCTGAGTTTCTTATCATATAAACTGTAGCTAATAATTATGATCATTATGGTATGGTTAATGGTTGTGTCGTCAAATTATTGACAATTTCATTTAATTCAATATACTATTTTATGATTAAAATACCAAATTTCTGATAAATATCCTTTATTAAGTTACTACAACAAATTTTCAAATATTCGTCCACTGACTTCCAAACAGTAGCTTAAGCAATGATAAAATTAATAACAACAGAATTTAGTGTATCGGCTGTAATTGTTCCAGAAACTTAAATTATTCTATTTTTGAGCTGATTTAAATTTTTAATTTCGCAATTGTAAACATGCGTCTTTAAATTTAATAACAATAAAAAAAGTGACCGGGTGACCTCGGCGGCCAAGCTATTTCTCCATCACGTCCTATCTACCGCTGAGGTAACGTTATATTTAAATATTGACGCACGTCTGCAGAATAATGGGTAGGGACGCCATCGTCTTGATGCCATAATTGGTGAGGAAAGTTTAAAGTATTTAAATTTGGAAGTATTTCCGTTTGTAGTAACTGTAAATACTTTTCACTATTTAAATATCCGTCAACCTATAATTTGATAGCTAGTGATTTCTACCCACACATTTATTTTTTGGGGGTAGTGTTCTACTTTCATTAAAAAATGAAAATTTCTTCTGCTCAAATATTGAGTATTTTATCGATTTACTTCACCAGTAACGGAAAATGTTGCTTCATTCGTAAGTACAATTCGTTTAAAAAAATCAGGATTATTATTGATAATTTCAAATAGCCGCTCAAAGAAACGATTCCTCTTCTCGTCCTATAGAAAACATGTTTACAGCAACATCAATAATAGCTAACATTAAGAGTTGGTTTTGTAACTTTTCCGCACGCTTCTAATATTGCTTTGTTTTAATAGATTTCTAATTTTTAATTTTTTTTCTTATAAAATAACTTTACCGTTCTCCGATTACATTGAACAAAATGACTTAATATTTGTTTCATCTGTTTTATCTTATTAGATTTCTAATATCCATGACTTTTACTTGTAAAATTAGCTTTAGACACTCCAAGTTTGAAGAAAATGATAATGTATATTTGCAGGCGCAAATAAAATGCAAAAAGAATTGTTATCATGAGATAATGATTTTTTGTTGAAAACATGTACGAGTGCTATAGAGAACCTCCTTTTTCAGAAACTGAGTTAGTATCATATATCTTTCCTTATCGGTGTCCGCATAACCATAAATTAGTTCCTTATGAAACACAAATTTTATTTAATTACCGGCTAGGTCGAATTTTTCCTTTTATTTATTATCTAGGAACAGAGAGAAAGAGCATGGAGCCTGTCATCCCCAGAATAAAGGTTTTCTAGATAAAATATTTCCATTATAAATTCGAGCATATGAATTTTAGGCATGTTGTAGTAAAGTTCGTTCAGTATTCATTTGGTTCAGCGTATAGTCCCCTTAATCGTGGTCTTTTAACTTAATATTTGCTGGCTATTTTTTATTAGTTTTCACAATGGTTGTCATATAATCTAAAATTACGCTGTCTCCTTTAACCGATTAAAAAAATGTTAGTAAATTTTATAACGATTCCGGCAGAAAATAACGCGAATGAACACGTATTGTTTATATTGTTAAAAGTGCTAAAACATAAATTTTTGTGGGATCAGGAAAGTTTACGCCAGGAACTTCGTTTAATTCATTCGTTGGTAACATTATTTCAGTGTAAGTTTTCTACAAAGACTAGAGGTACAACACAGGAAAAAGGTATGGCATTAAACAGAAAGTGCTAAAAAGGAAGGGGTTGAGTGTAGGCTTTCACGACCGACGTCCATAGTAGAAATGTTTTTCGGGTTTTGTCGTGTATTTACAGTTTCACTTGACATTTCGCTGATCATGCTGTCAGCTTCTTCAGAAGGTTTCTAGAGACTGTCTTTAGACACCAAAAGATGAATGGAGGTATGTATCAGCCAATAGCAAGTGACTACAACATTACTGGAATAGGTATTAAGGAAACACCATAGAATTTTATGGAGAGGAACAGCTCTAAATATAGACAAAATGGGTCGTCCACGGAAGATAACCAGTCGATATGGGCGACATTTTGTACGAGGACTTAAGCAAAAGCAATTTCCAACAGTAAATACGCTAGATAATTGTTTTAGTTGCTAACCCAACAGCTTACGACGGGAAATATAGCATAACCCATATAATAATAATAATATATATTTTAAAGGCAAGTCTAAGCCCAGTAAACTTCAATATGTATTCTATGTATAATTCTAAATTAACTACTACAATGTCTAAAATAATTAATAATACATCTATGGAGCAAAAATGAATGTCGAATAAAGTTTGTTCTCCGAAGTATGTGTCAATAAACAATTTATACTGATATAATCTGAGCAAAGTAAATAACGGGGAGGTATCTACAATTCTACGTTCCTCCACTATAGCTATAACCATGATGTACTAGAGAAATAGCGAAGTACTCCTTGCGGCGAATGACTGATAGACCGATTGTAAGGGCATACTGCAGCGAGAAAGAATAACGGGAGACGGACATGTGTATTATAACAGTTGACTTTACTCATATTATATCTGTATATAAAACCAACCATATGGTAAGCGCTGGCAACCTCATCATTAATGTGGTTTACAAAACTAAGTTAATTATCAAAAGTAATGCCTAAGTTTTTTACATTAGAACAATGCTCAACTATTGCGTTAGTTATTCTATATTCATACCCTGTATAATTAGTTCTCCTAGTACATGCCATAATCCTGTATTTATTAACATTCAGGCGTAAATGATTCAGCTTACACGGAGAGTCAACGCAGATAAGATCTTCGTGCAGTAGCAAACAGTCATCCAACGAATCGATCCCATAAAATATTTTCATATCATTGACAATTCTGAGTCGGTAATATCGTTAATAAAGACCAAAAAGAGGATAGAACCCAGGTAAGACCCTTGTGGTACGACAGATGTCAGTGTGAGCATTGTTGAAGTGCAATGCCGATACTCCGCATATTGCTGTCTATTGTTAAGATATGAACGGATTAGTTTGCATAAAGACGGAGAAAAACCAATTTCCGACAGTTTTTGCAAAAGCATATGATGATCGATTTGGTTGAAAGCCTTCTGAAAGTCTGTGTGAATTACATTGATCTGGCTCCCTTTATTCAACACCTCCAAAGCGTATTGCGTAAAACATGTTAAGTTAGCCGTCGTTGATCGCTTATGTACGAATTCATGTTGATGTGGAGACAAAGTATTCATAATATGGTTGTATACTTTACTGTAAAGTACTCATTCAAACTTTTAGAAAGGTAAATAAGCAAATAAAATAATAAACAGTATAACTGAATTGTACGCTCTAAAGAAAAAGCGTAATATCGCTGCGTTTTTAAAATATAATAGTTCTTGATTCTCTTGCTGATTCACTACTTTATTTATTACTTAACCATAAAGGATAAATACTTATTAGTATTAACACTGTTACATTCAATGTTTTACAACGAATAGTAGTAGTAATAGTAGTTCGAGTAGGTAGTAGTAGGTGAGTTCGATTACATACTAGTAAAAGATAACACAGGAGAAAAAAATCTGTACTTTAGTAGGTGATCAAAATAACTGTAGACCTGAATTGTTTATGGGTTTCTAGTTTTGATCTCCAAAACAAGAGACGACACGGCATGGGAACTTTGTTTGCAATAATGTCACTGTTTCGGGTGTACTGCAGCAGGTTGTGCTTTCCTGTTGAATCATCATGTAATTTATTTCCACTCTATCCAATATTCATCATTTCCAAAAAGTAGGGTTCGATGATTCCTACAGTCTACATAGCAAATCAAACCAACCAAACTATCATTTTTTGAGAGTGCATCAGAATTCCCTGGATATGTGAATTTTCTGCTTCGTAAATTTTGTTTGTTGACGTAGCCGTTGAAATGAAAATGTACTTCATCACTAAGATGATTTTGTTACTCGTCAATGTGTGTTGTTTCAAGATTTAGTTAGCGAAGTTTCTGCTTTATGCATGGTCTCTCAGCTTGAGTTCTTAAGTTAGTCGGATATTATTTGCATGGAGGTCAAAATCTCTCATCAAAATTCGTTGGACGGTGCTGGGCTTGATGTCTAATTCTTGGACACGATGGCAAATGGAGGTATTGGGATATTCTGCGACACTGGCTCCCACAGCGGCAATATCAGTCGACCTTTCAAGACTGGTGCGTAGGGTCCCTTGTTTTTGAACGAAAATGTTTACCCATGTAGCTTGCAAATTTTTACCATTGTTGTGCTGCTTTTTCTTAGTTAATAAACGTGCTTCAAAATTGTAACGTATCATTTGTGTAAATGTCTGTTTCCCTACCAACTATGTCTGACTAAAACACATCTAAAAGAATGCTTAGAAAATAACACCAAGTTAAGAACGTTGTAAATACAGCTTTTCTCATGGTATTGGTGAAATCATTCACGAGAAAGACAATGTGAAGAGACAAAAAACGCTAACATACGGACATGTTTCTGCCTATCCGGCGTCATTGGCGTGGTTTCGAGCGGTTTTTGCTAGACACATTGCAATTCCGTTTCTGTTACTATCGCCATATCTAACCTTACACTGAATGATTTCACTAAAACCATGAGAAAAGCTGTATTTACAGCGTTCTTATCTTGGTGTTATTTTCTAGGCATTCTTTTAGATGTGTTTTAAATACGTCATGGTAAGCCTCAGAAATCATTCACATGTGCAGTTTCCTAATGCACTGCCCTTTGGTGGAGACGCCCTCTCAGGACTAGCAATCTTAAATATTGCTCGAGAGAAGGGTGGGAAGGTGAACTCGCTGTCTGACTTTTGCAGACAAGTGGTTAATTCTTTTCGCACTAGTTAGCGCCAGGAATAATCACTTATAGTGTAGATTAGATATGGCGATAGTAGCGGAGGGGGAATTGCTGATGTCGTCGGGTAGGCACAAACATGTCCGTGTGTTAGCGTTTTTTTGTCTCTTCTTCATATTATCTTTCTTGTGAATGATTTTCTTCACCAATACCATGAGAAGAGCTGTATTTTTACAGCGTTCTTATCTTGGTCTGATGTCTGACTAAATGTTTGAATTCAACTTCAAACTAAATCCAATTTTTTTTGTTGAGATATTTTTTATATAGATACGTAGTGACGCAATTGTCATTTAAAATTTGCTAATTTGTTTGTAATAAATTCGTTGTACTTGCTAAATTTAGCTTCGTTAGTTTATTATTTTTTGATGTATGTATTTTGTTAAACTTTATATGTGTATATGATCGTCATGAGTCTCCATTACGTGCCATTATTTTCACAGGAGAAAGTCCCCTATTGGAAGAGAAAAACGTCGGTGAGATTCCGGTTGCTGTTTCCTGTAACTTGATGTAAATCCTGTTGTTCCATATTTGTAATCAATTTTGTATTTACCGGTTATCGTTCGGAGTTGACCTACTGCGTGTAAAAATATAATTCACAGTTTCCCTTTTATATACGTAGCCGTCACCGCATCGCTGAATATTTACGATATCAGTAAGGATTTTTGTAGGTTTATGACGACGCTTTATTAGACTTAGGCGGTTTATGTGTCCCGCAGAGGAATATTTATAGTTGCCTGTTTTACCAAGCTAATAAATCTTTACTCAAAATTTTGATAAAGAGTTTGTACAAGGGTAATCCAAAGAATAAAGCACGTCATTTATTAGTTGAAAGAATAAAAAACAAAACTTGTTGTACATTTATTGTGATTTCTATACTACTTCTCTACACGCTTTCCGTTCAAGTTTAAATGCTTTATCGTAACATTTTATATGGTTTTGCATACCTATTTTATGTATGGTTACCGCCGGGTTGCTAATTCAGCCAATAGTTGCCCCTTTTAGTTCGTCATCATTAGAGTTTGGGAAAGTTGTGTACTACAAGAAATACTGTAAAGAAACTGATAAATATTTGAAATTGATCCAGACTACATAGGAAGTGGGGAAGTTTAAAACAATTTTGTTGTTAGATTTATAAATGACTAATGAGAAAGCGTTCTTTATTTTCTGTATGATGCTCGTACATTTATTAAATATACATTTTAATCGATATTAAGTGTTCATAAATTTAATTTGTTGTAATAAAAGTCATGAAAATACATTACCGTCCATAAGTTTGGAAGCAAGGTGAAATTCCTTTAAAATACTACAACTGATAATCATATCGTGAAATCGTTAATCCCTGTTATAAATTATTGTATGCAATAATTCTTATACATAACTGGTATAGTACAAATTTTACCCGAATACATTTTATTACTCTTTTCCAAGAATATGATGATTGTTTGACGGGGGTGCGGTAGGGTACCTGCAGTAGTTACTTTCGGTCAAATGGTTTAGTACTACTTCCGTAATCGTTATTAATTAGTCAGTATTAATCCTTAGTGTCTCATCGCTTTCCTGTGCGGAATTAGTTTTTTGAAATCACTGCGCAATTGTCACAATTTGGTAAAGTACTTAGCGTAAAAATGCCAAAACGCAGAGAGTTGATTGTAGAACAATGTAATAGTATTTATACTCTTCTCAATGAAGGATATACCGAGAGAGGAAATTGCTCTGCGGTTAGGGATTTCACCGAAAGGTGAGTATTACACGTTGGCTCAGAGAAGAGACATAGGACAAAATTTTGATAGAAGACCAAGTGGGCGGCTACGGGTGATTTCTAGACCTCAAGATAGATTTGTAGTAACGACTTCGAAACGAGATTGACGTCTAACACCACCGGATATCGCAACGGGCGTTAATACATAACGACGAACAAATGTTTCTGTTACCACCATCAAGAGACGGTTATTGGTAGCAGGTTCAAGGGGATGCATTGGCAGCAAAAAATATCGTTTTTAAAACGCGTGCATAAAGAGAAACGATTAACATGGGCAAGACAGCATGCAAACTGGTCACTGGATGATTGGAACGCGGTCTTATGGGCTGACGTGTTCAAATTTCAGTTATTTGGTACGCAACAGATAGCTTTTGATTGTCGGGAAAGGACCTTGTGGGGCCTGCTTAGTTTTGTCCGTCAATCATGGAGGTGATAGTGTTATGGTATGTGGTTGTATTTTGCAAAATCAGGCTATTCCGCGTGGAAGCCATGTGGACTGGTGGCTCAGTGCTGTACGCGTTTATCTATCGGCCTCGAGGTCTCTCGTTCAAACCCCCGGGGCTGTTTCTCGGGGTAACTCATGGCCAGCCGATATTCCTTGTGATTGGCGAAAGCTGTTGAGGAATGCGAAGGAATGAATTATTTATGATTATGATTATTATTATTATTATTATTATCATTATCGTTATCGTTATCATTTCATCATTATCATTATGATTGTTTAAAAGACCGGGAGAGGGATTAACATATCATTAATAAATACCAGAAGTTTGTGTATTTCCCACATTGCCCATATCAATTTGCGTATAATAAATACTGTAACGGACGCAATAACTTTGCATGAATGCAATATTTCATATAATAATAATAATAATAATAATAATAATAATAATAATAATAATAATAATAATAATAATAATAATAATAATAATAATAATAATAATAATAATAATAATAATAATAATAATAATAATAATAATAATAATAATCTTTATTACCCAACAGAAAATAATTCCATTTACAGGATAATGTGACAATAACATAAAATAGTATAATACAGCATAATGTAGTAATGATATAATATATACAGTGCAGTAGTAAACTTAAATTACAAAAATGATACAACTGAATCATGAACATAAAAATAGCTCGGTGACACCAGAATGCAAGAACAAAGTAGGACGACATTGTAAATCCATGTAGACACTTCAACAAAAGGATCATCGAGTAATTCATTGGCATTCCTAATCATATGCGTAATGGGTGCTTTAATAATAATAATAATAATAATATCTTTGTTATTGCCCAACAGAAAATAATTCCATTTGCAGGACAATGCGAGAATAATGTAACCTAGCATATATATGTAGTAACAATATACAGCGCAGTAATAAATTAAAATTAGTCGAAAAAGATACAACTGAATCATAAATATAATAATGGCTCGGTGACATCAGAATGCAAGGACAAAATAGGACGACAATGTAAATCCAAGTAGACTCTTCAACAAAAAGGATCGTGAAGTAATTCATTGGCATTTCTAATCATATGCGTAAAGGGTGCTTTAAGCAGAACATTAGTTTTGCATGACGGGACCTTAAAATTAGGGAAGGACTCTGGTATCGTACTGAGGTACCACAAAATTAATTTTGAGAGAAGGGATGGAGCGTCAATAGCGTGATTAATTAGTTTAAGTAGAAATTGACTGCTAAATTCCTTCCTTTGATCCGATAACGATACAAAGCCGTGTCTCCTCAGCAGAACAGCATAATCAACATCGCGTCCAGGGTAAGTGCCATCAATTTTGAAGGACAGGTATTTCAAAAATCGTTTTGCACTCTTTTCAAGTAGTACTTGCAGATGGAGATAGTGAGGATACCAAATTATGGAGGCATACTCAACCCAGTGCGGACAAGCGAATAGTATAATGCTTTTAGCGAGGCAGGATTATTGAATGATCTGCAGGATCGTATGAGAAATCCTAAGGATTTCATCGCAGAATTTCGTATGGACAATATGTGTCTGCAAACGACAAATTTGCATCAAACTGCACGCCCAGGTCCATCACAGACGAGTGCCTAGGAACAATAGCCTGACTTACAGCATAGTGAAAATTGTATAGTCTATGACATCTGGAGTAGCTTACAACAGCACACTTATCCAGATTCAAATGAATTCCATTCTGTGTACACCATCTAACAATTGTATCCAGACTGTTCTGGAGAAACAGACAATCTGCTGGGGAGGTTATGGTATTGTAGATCTTAAGATCGTCCGCGTAAGCCAGTACATTGCAGTCCAGCTCCTGTAGGAGATCATCCAAATAAATATTAAACAAAAAGGGGACCAAATTGGATCCCCTGGCACACACCAGAGGAAGCAGAGAATGTTAAGGATGTATATCCATTGTAGTGAACATAGCATGAACGATCAGTTAAATACGAGCGGATCAATTCTGTTACACTTGGCGGAAAACCAAAACTACTCAGCTTAGATACCATAAGGGAATGATTGACAGTGTCAAATGCTTTACTAAAATCGGTGTATAATACATCTACTTGTTGACGTCGTTCCATGGATTCGGCAATATGCTGTGCTAACTCAGCAAGGTTGGTTGTAGTAGACCTTCCTGGAATGAAACCATGTTGTCGCGAAGATAAGTAAGGCTTGACACTAATGTAAATTCTGTGAGACAGAAGATATTCAAAAATTTTGCAAAGTTGGATAAAATATTTATTGGTCTATAATTTTTGGAAGTCAGAACGATTACCTTTCTTAAACACGGGTGTGATTCTGCTAATCTTCCAAGCGTCAGGAAAGGTAGAAGAACTTACGGCCAAGTTAAATATTCTAGCTAGAGGTTCGCATAGTACTACACAACAATCACGTGCAAAAATGCGGGAGGCCGTCATGACCAGCAGTAAAATTAGATTTTAACTTCTTAGATGCTTTTAAGATATCGTGTGCTGTAAAAGATCCAATCAAAGAACTAGAGATCCCTATCAAGAGGCCGGGGCCCCAATAATGCTTGTGAACCAGACACAAACACTCTAGAGAATTCATCTGCGAAGGTCTGAACAATGTTGCTGGGATCATCAACAGTGGAGCCGTTCAAAGTGAGACATCCAGGTATTCTTGATGCATTACGACGCGCGTTTATGTACTGCCAGATTAGCTTTGGATTTTGTGCTATATCTTCTGCAGCCGCCGTCTGATATTCCACATATACAACTCTAATTTTGTCTTTAACTAATTTCCTCAAACGCTTAAATTCAATGTGGTAAATCTCGCGTCCACTCTTGTTCCACCTACGAAGGTAATAATTCTTTATTTGAAGAAGCTTGATTATTTCGAAATTATACCAAGGCGGGGTATCTTCGAGAAGGGTGTTTGGACAAAGGTACAGAACGACGGATGACAATGTCTAAGCAATTATAAAAAGCTGATACTGCTTCGTTAACGCAATTCAGATTCTCCAAAAAAGTCCAGTCAATTTCAGCTATATCACTGAACAAGGTCGGAAAGTTTGCCTTGCGAAAATTAAATTTCAAGTTGGTGTTTGATGGAAACTGTTTAGTGACAGATTCGCAACATGGCCTAAATGTAATATTGAGAGCGGGATGATGAACATCCTCAGCCACCAATGGATCCGAATCGTGTACTACATGGGCATCACAGCTTAAGTTAGTCAGCAACAAGTCCAATAGTTTTCCATTATGATGTACAACGTTATTATACTGCTGTAAGTTCAATAAATTCATAAAAGACAACAAAGATACATATTTACGATCAGAGCTATTGCTCATGACGAAATCAGGGCAGTTGACGTCACCAGTTATAACCAAGTGTTTATCCATTAAATCAAGACCTAGAGTGTCTAAAAACAATTCAAAATCATCGCATGACACATCGGGAGGTACATAAACATTAACAAAATATACTAGAGCTTGACCTATACTAATCTTACATATAACGGTATCAATTAATGAAACTGCATTTACTTAACTTCATAGAATAGAAACAGATTAAATCTACTTCGAATGCAAGTTTTGAAGAAAATTTATAGTACTGTACATTTTTGAAATCAATATATATGCATTTTAGAAATTGCTGTTAATTATACGGCTATGTGAAAGTACGTTCACGAAATTATACTTACGCAAGTTACGTAAAATTTAGGAAAGACTGCACCCGTTTGCACAGGCTGAGAAATCAACCTGCCAACATGCAAAAATAAAATTTAATAAAGTCAATCTCAACTTCTTAATTTACATAAAATTTGAATCTTTCCATTTAATTGGAAGTATTAAATTCTAATGCAGCTCCACATTTATTGGTTTTAATGAAAAAAGAAAGATCCACCAGATGTCATTTTTAAATTTTATTCATCAGCGTAATGAAATTTTTCCCCTTGCTATTTTAAACTTTATCCTCTCCAGCTATGCAATTCGTCTCATATCCTGAATTATAACGCCGATCTTTCCTGGTCAAGCAGAATGCTAGTGCCATGTAATTTCATTTAATATTTTAGATTAAAGGAACTCATAAACTTATAGATACGGCTAAGTCGTTAAAGTAGGCTTCTGTTACAAAGAGTTTTTAACTCATTATACGTTCATCTATGGAATTAACGTTTGGATTTTCAAATATTCTTATTTGAATTTGGAGTAGGTAAAATCCAATTTTATTTTTGATAAATAAAGTCAATATCAGATGAGCTAGATGTATGATTGAAATTTTGACTATGAGTTACATGCGCAGTGGAGACGTAAATACCAAGACTTTTTTTAACGCGAAGTATTAAGGATTTACTTATAATCCATTATTTAGCTGGAAATATGAATTATATTCTAAATTCTAGTAACTAGAGAATGGATGGTACCATAGGCAGCTTAAAGACATTATATCAAGTCATAAGTATATATGCAAGTACGTAAGTTTACAAGTACGCCTAACAAATAAGTAGGGCCGGCTAAATCTTCGGCGCGCTAGATCCAGACTCGCCCGCACGCATAATGGGTACGAACATTGATGCAGTTCGTGTGGTACATCGTACTACGCGTTACAATGTTTTATACTTCATTATATGGAAGACCATTTTACCAGTTTATCTATATATTTCACGACGAATAGTAATATGTAAAGTTAGACAAATCTTCGGCGCGCTAGATCCCCACCCAGGCCTCTGCGGAAACTTACCGCGTTCCCTGTGTGACTCAACCGTCTCGCAGCCTCGTTTGACAACGATAGAAGTCGTACGTGGTAATGAAAATTAATCAAGCATGTCAAACACACGTAAGGATAAAACCGACCACTGGCTGCCCAAATAAACAAGTTTGTAACCGAATATCTTGATTTAAAGTCCGATGATTATAAAATATGATATCGTGTTTGCGAAATCCCTTTGATCTGTTGGTACAAAAACGATTACGAGAAACATGTACGTAATACAACTCATACAAATAAAAAAACGGCATGACAAAATGTATGCTGCAACGTTTTCATGACACTCTCTAATTCGGTTTGCTGAACTTTCCAACAACTATAAAGAAAGAAGGTAAGTCTTTATGTTTTCGACATACGTGCTAAAACACAGAGAACATTTCGTTAAAATCAATAGACAAACTAATTTGCAAAACAAAAGGGATACATTTCTGTTGTGTGTGTAACATTTTCCACAGTTAAGTTTTTAACACGGAGAAAAGCAATTGAGCATCTTTACATATAAAAAAGGGTTCTCGCATTCTCCTGCTTAATTAGATTTTGTCGAGCCGAACCATTTGGCTAATCCCACAAATAAATAAAGAAATACAGCACTTATTGGATGGTGTTGGTAAGCTCAATCAAATCCGTATATATTACCTTGGTTGTGAACCGTACGTAAATCATCACGAAAGTTGATGCTTCAACAAACCTAATGACGAACTAAAACGTTATTGTTTGTATGTATCAACACCCTCCAAAAGTAACCAATAGAATAGAGGATTTACCTGTTGAATTACCACATGTCAATCTTGTACGAAGACTTCTTCCACCTCGTTGTTAACGTTTTCTTCAAGTTTGTAGAGATTATACTATATAAGTTTTGTGAGTGTAGTTGTTGCTTGTGAGCAATGCACGGTTAAAATACACTGATAGTAATATGTGAGATTACAAATAGTTTCATGACCGAGTGTAGTCACACATAGGATTGAATTTTGAAAAATATGAAATGTAGTTAACTAATTCGCATTGTGCAATTAATAGTAATTTGCTAATGCATACATAAATATTTAACATAGAAAAGCATTATTTAGATGAAATTCATATATAGTATATACGAATAATTAGGATAGTAGGATCGCTGCAGACCGATTATATAGATTATGAAACAATGATAGGATCTGTCCAAAGTTATATGGGTAAATTGAGAATGTCGAAATCCGTCGTAGTAAAATTAAATGCCATTGTAATTAAATTCGTGGTAAGTTATTATATATATATGTGCATTGTTTAAATAGTCACCATTGTTTCGTGAGATATAGATAGGAATATAGTTAATGGACGATAGCCTTGCTGTGTCCGTGAATTTAGTAGTACTTAATGTTTATTCATTTCCTTAATTGAAATGAATAGACATCTAATCTATCTAAATCTCCCACATTATTATTTAAAGTTCTATATGTGCTCAAAGCGCACAGGTATATGCTCTAGATTAAGTTCCACATATTAGTTATACAGAACGTTAGAAATTAAACTGCAAAATATGATAATTTAATTTCCTTTTTGTTAGCAACATTGAATTTAATTTGATTAGACTTTGGTGAAATTTTTAACGAATAAAAATTTCATGGTTACTGGTAGAATTTGAATCTACAGTCCAAATTCGCTAGACCGGTGTGTATCCATTTGCAACACGGACGGTCTGAACAAATCCTTATTTAAATCGCCATATAAGTTATGAAATTTCAATTGGCAAATAAAAATTACATCTACCTATAAAAATACCTAGATGTAGTAGTGGCTGTACATATATACCCCCGATATCTAAGCAGACACCATATTTTAATACCAATGTCAAGGTTTTATTCATTAGAAATTTTACCAATATATAATCCAATAAAATTCCAGGTTGGTAAAAATAAGAAAATTGAATTACCATTGAAAAACTAACGGAAGTTACTTTAACAATTTTTAAAAGATATTTGAAACATATGCATTTCCTAATTCTAAGATTCTCGAACATTATTTTATATTTAAAATATTAGCAAGAATTGCGTATTAGCTTAAAAACTTCGTAACATTATCGTTCCGATTGTCAAGACCACGAAATTCTTATTGGTTGAAAATATTTGGTAGAAAACAATATGTTTATTTATTAAACATAAAGAATGTTAGATCAATGTAATTAAAATGTTAATTAAAAAGGCTATGGTAACAAATCAGACCATAGAAGGCATTGCGATCGCAAAGATGACTTTATTTCTTAGTAGTAGCATTCCTTCAAGTAGTGCTTTATGAGTTTCATGCCGGTCTGATAGTTAGTTTTGTTTTGACAGTCGTCGAAAGTGAATGGTGTAAAGATTTTTGTAATAATGAGGAAAAGTGAATTCTGCATGTTAATTTCGTAGAAATTGCCTGATCATATAAATCTAAGAGAAGGTAAAAAACTATTATGGAATCGCTACTTTTTCACATGTTGTGGTTCATAAGTGGTTTGTGAAGTTCTGGTGTGGTCGAACGAGTGCAAATGAAGAGTAGAGAGATGACTGAGATGGTAAACATCTCGGAGGAATGCGTACGAAACATACTGTACGAATATTTAGGTATGAGAAAGCTTTCAACGCGACGGGTGCCGTATTTGCTTACTGTGTTTCTTCGGCACGGTGTTTGCACATGTACCACTGCAATTCAAGTGAGTAATCTTGGATTTACCACTATACGCCAGAATCGAAAAAATAGTGATACCGTCACCATCATATAGTCACCGTGTCACCGTCACCATCATATAGTCATCGTGTCACCGTCAACAGTCATACAGTCACCGTGGTGAAAGTGTGTGGAAGAAATCAAAGGCAATACCATCAGCAGGTAAACTCAGGGCTACTATTTATTGGGACCTGCAAGGCATTGTTGTTATCAGCTATTTGGACAAGAAAAAAAAACAATTACAAGCAAGAATTATGTTGTATTGTTGGGGTTATATATCACGGAGAATTGATTAAAGAATACTTTTTAACTACGATATGCCATTCGTTCACCGTTGCAATAGCCAAATTGGTCGATTTGCGCTATGAATTAGTACCGTATCAGTCTTATTCTCTTCCCAAACATTGAAAAGTGGCCGGTTAGGAAGAAATTGTCATCAAATGGAGAGTTCATCGCTGAACAGAAAGCTATTTTGCAGCCTTGGAGAAATCTTTTTTTTTTTTGGAGGCTTAAAAATCTTGGCATATCGTTGAGGGAAGTGTATCCAGCTACAAGGAGATTATCTTGAGAAATGAATAAAAAATCAAAAAATGTTTTCTCCGAAAAGTATCAGATTTTATCCAACTATCGTAATACAATTTAAGGTAATAAGAAAATTTGATAATTTATAAAGTATAAATTTGCAATATTTGTTGTAACTAAGTTGTTGATAGAGTTAATTACAACACCGCAGGTACCCTTTGTAATATACGTGCAAGAAAAATTGTGCAAATTTATCTGTTCCAAAGATATTTTTGCTATCTAAGTATAAAAATTATTACTATTACTTGTTGGCTAAGAATTAAGAGTTTTCATATTGATCTTATAGAACTATGGAATTTATTGTTAGAACTCAATTTTTCTGCAATACACTGAGTCGTTTAAATTTGAGTAAAGAGGTTCCTACCTTCGGTAAACATCGCACACCACTTATTATGTATTTCCATTTGTATCATATTGATACACATTTTTTAAACGTTTTCTCGCTTTAATATAAATACAACTTTACATTGCGCCTGCTAGGAATTATGTCGTAACCTAAAACTACACTCAGAGAAGTGTTTTCTTGCATCAAGAAAATAGATTTTCTCGCAAAAATCTGTCTCTATTCAAGCAAATAGTTTTTCTTCAAGAGTAAAAAATATTTAATATAAGAAAATAATATTCTTGAAATTATACTTGCATCAAATAAATATTTTCTTGGGGTTAGAAAATCAAATAAATGCAAAACAGAAAAATGCTTTTCGAGGTAAATAATTTAGTCTTAAGTTAAGAAAATGTTAATGAAATTGTAGTTTAAATATAGGTTTAACACAGTAGTTATTATCTCTCCTATTGGCTTAGTGGTAAAGTAAGATGGAATACGAAAATCGAGAACAAAAAGAATAAATCGAGTTCGATCTTTCGATACGCGACAGTTTCACTAATAAAAAAAGATATAAGCAATACGTCCAGCACATAAATCAAGTATGGGCAACTTTTGACATGTTGTCGGCCAAATTTTAGTGTGCAAATACGTTCGTGAGCCGAGTTTAAAAGTAGTGTTCATAATTTTTAGCGATAGATATGAGAATTAAATAATAGACAATGTTATTATAACGCAATTTATTAAATTAAGAAAATGAAATGAAAAAAATAGATTCTACATAATTAAATCGTGAAATTTGGAACTATTACAAATTATGAAAGTTAAATAGTGACATCAATGAGACATTTGAGCTTGAATTTGGAAAACTAATGCATCGATGTTTGGATTAATTCTACTGATACAAGACGTAAAGAGTTTTCCAAATTATCGTTAATCAACCTTGTACGATGTTTTGCTTTATTAACTTTCATCATTGAAAAGAACTGTTCGTATTTATAAGTACTGCTGAACGCACAAATCAATCTTCTTGCGAATTTTCTAAGCTCCGGCAAATGGTCTTCTTCGAGGTATTCTTTGTAGAAGTCGCACAACTCTACGTCTTCAAATTTAGATTTTAGGAGTGACTTTTCTTGAAGCTTGATCAACTCCATTTGCAAGTGTATTGGAGCATTTTCTGCATTACTTTTTGTTGGAGTAGCAAATAAATTGAAACTGTCTTTCATGTTTCTAAAATCGCTAAATCTGTTCGAAAATTGCTCCGACAGTAACTTGAGTTCTTCAGCATATTGAGTATAAGCAGTATTTTCATACGCAGAGAGCGTGGTGAAATGGTAACTGTTACCCTCAAGCGGATTTTCTTCTGAAACGCTTTCAAACATTCAATCATTTACTAACTGTCCCTGTTTTTGAAGTTTCAAATTTAAATCACTGAAATGGCCTGTAAGGTCGACCAGAAATGTTAAGTCACATATCCATTTTGGGTCACTTAATTCAGATAGTGGTTTATCTTTCATTTGCATAAAATCTGCTATCTCATTTCTAAGCTCGTAGAACCGTCTCAGCATTTTCCCTTTGCTTAGCCATCTGACTTCACAATAATATGTTAGACAGGCATCATTTTCGTTCGATAAACTTAATAACAAAATATAATTAGTAAGCACTCAAGATGCACACAAAGTCACAAAGCAAATTGATGGCACTACCAGTTCGCTAGGATATCGCTTGTCGAAGTTATCACCTCGATAGCTCAAATAGAACTAAAGTTCGGGCCATCCACCCGCTTATATAGGCAAAATGAAGGAATGATCTAGAATAGTCTAGTATAGAATAATTGAGATGCAATAATGTTTTGTCATGAGTGAGGCGGCAAACATCAAAGGCTTTGATGATCGCCGCCACTCGGTTTGCTCGCTCACTAGATTCCGCAGGAGCAAGCGACAAACCCCATATCACTCGATCTTCCTCATTTGGAGTGAGTATGAGTAGGTAGTGTAATATTTCCTTTTAATTGGGTTTTTCAAAATATCTCGCGGGCAGGATCAAATCTTACAGCGGACTGGATCCGGTTGTTGCCCACATATGACATAAATCATCGAACGTATGGATTTAATTAATCTGGTAAATATACTCAGCCCTTCTCGGGCTATACACCCCGAAGACTGCCGAAACGTCGAACATAAGTGGATTGACTTTCACAAACGATGAAGGGAAAATAGCTCAAACAACAAAAACAACTTCTCTAATTAATAAATATTTTCCCAATTTTCTGCAAGAGGTTCTTAAATCAAGTTCAAGAAATACTATTGTTTCATTACAAATATATACTTCTCTTTAGCCGAGAAAAAAATGCTGAGAACATATTTCTATTGATTTGAAACAGTAATTCCATTGTGGATAACTGAAACGATTAATACCTTTGTGGAATCTTAATGAAAATTTGTCTATGGATTACGAAGAATAACAAGACTTGAAGGTCCAAAAATTGTTTTATCAAAAAATCAAAAAAAAAAAAATAAAGGAACAGTGTTGACTCGGTGAGGGTTTATATTGTGTAGAAAAATTAAAAAAGGGACCAATCTCGTATCTTGAAATTTATCCAATTAATGGCTACCGATTTCGTGCAATTACTCTGCGCATCCTCAGGCTAAGACACATCAGAAAAGGACTATGAAATTAAACAGATGCATACAATATCAATAACTAGCTGTTAAAATTGTATAGTAGTCGAAACAAGAAAACAAAAGAGTATATAACAGACAATAAGAACTCTTCTTATTCTTTTGACATTTTAACTCATATGTGGGCAACCACTGGCCCGCGAGACATTTTGAAAAACCCAATTAAATAAAAATATTATACTACTTACTCATACTCACTCCAAATGAGGATAATCGAGTGATATGGAGTTTAAACGCGGCCCGCGAACGTATTTGCACACTAAAGTTTGGCCCGCAACATGTCAAAGGTTGCCCATACTTGTAACTTTTACTTTGTCTATTTTACAATTTTAACGCGCTGTTTTTTATTTTCATTTTGTTTCTGTGATGCTAGTTATGTCTTGGCCTAAGTATATGCAGAGTAGCTACGACATTAGTCCCTTTTTTCATTTTCTTACATATTAAAAAGCATATTGTGAGGCATCTCAAAAATCCATTTAAAATATGTATCCACATACGAGTATATCTTGCATTTTACCGTTGGGCCCCATGAAACTTGTGTCTCATGTGTAACAGTATTTAAGCCGGTGTTGAGTGTCCTTGCTTGATCCTTTGTTTAATTGCATCTTTATATTCTAAGTTGTAAATTTTTAATCAGTTTTGAATGTGTATTGTACTGTTCGCAGTTTTAGTTGTTACATTTAATTTATCTGCTCTTATAATAAGTAGTACTACGTGTATGGATGTATTTAAAGTTTTTTAGTGTAATACCAGTTTTTTCAGGTTAATGTAATCTAGTAATATGTCTTGCTTTTTTCATGCCAATTAATAATAATTAATAATTAGTACAGTTTTAAATATTTTTTCTGTGTAGGATGATTAACCTATTTTTTTGTCGTCGACGAAATTTTCAACCATGACTTGCTATTGTTATGTAACTGTAGTTCTTTTTAGTAGTATTCGTGCATTTTTATGAGCAGTCATCACAACCGACGTTTTGGTTTCCATACATCGAACTCTTCTGTTACATATTAGAATTTGATAGAAGATTTTTTTAACGGTGTATTTGCAGTTCGAGACTTAGCATCTTCGGATATTTGAGATTCCTTCCAGGTTCTGTTTGTAATTCGGGGCACGTATTATACATTCTCGATTCGGGATGTAAGTCAATCGACCATTTTAGATCATGGAAATATGATGACTCTCTTTTTAAAGTATTATATTTCTAATGAGTTTTACGTTTGACACTTCAACACTCTTCTTTATTAGAATTTTGCAAAACAGTGCTGGTGAGGGGCTTTGCTATGCAGTTCTAAGAAAATAGCTTTGCCTGTGAGAATGGGATACGAAATTCTTAAATATTATGCCAATATTTATCTCTTTGTTTACGATTATCTTAATCGCGCTGCAAAAGCAATTGGAGTGCTGCAAGTGGAGATAGTGGAATGTTGACGTTTCCAAGTCCTTTGGATAGAGAATTTTTTTTCCGAAAGTATAAACGTTTTTAGTGTCAATACTTTCAGATGTTTGAGCAATTGCATACGGTTAATGCAGATACTGGTAGTACTGTGAGTTGCACTAATATAGTTCCTATAGCAGGCGCTTGTTAGCAAATCGGAAAGAGAAGACATATAAATGGCTTGTTACTCTGTTATAGCTTCAGCACCTCCTTTGGAAACCGAAAAGTATCAACATTGAGTTTAAGCTTGTAGCTATAAAAATTATGGGAACAATATTTCCAGATACTGTTTTGATACTTCACGTTAACCAAAGTGTATGGGAAAATGGTTGGGTATGAGGAATTGAGCATAGACAAGAGTAAAATGTGAGAGGCTGCATACGCATGTTCATAACACTGCCGCCCTTCTACTAGCGGCAATAGAATGGATGGAATCTTCACCCACTTGCAACATTGTGTAAAAATTCCACGACTATTGTCCACCAATGGTTGAAAACTAATTTTGTTAAAGATATGTGTATTAGTTACGGTCAGGCAACAAACATATTAACGCCGCGGCAGAGCAAATTAAATTGACATGAAGATGATTCTAAAGAAATTAAAAGTAATAATAAACATTAGAAAACAAAGTAAATTATACTTCCTTCTCATCGAAAAATCCATCGCTTGATATAATAACATTCTTTCTATCAATTTCCTCAGGTTTTGCCCCTAGCGTGGTTTATACGTCGAGTTACTGTGCCACTTTGGTTTCCCTGCTTCTCCTGAAGAAGCCTACTATGACGGAGGTAAAACGTCGAGATCCCACCTTTCTCTTTACTTCTCTTTCTTTTTTTTTCTTTCTTTCTTTCCCCCTTTTTTCTGTCACTCTTTCCTTCTCTTACTTCTTTCACCTTTTGTTTTTTTTTCACGCCCCCGTCTTTTCATTTTTTTTTCTTCTTATCTCTTTTTCTTTTTCCTTTCTCCTTTTCTTTTATTTCTTTCTCTTCTTACTCTTATTTCATTTCTATATATCTCATCGTGGCACGGTCTAATTCCGGAAGTAGTTCGTTTATTATTAAATTGTTTACTCGCATAAAGAAATAACAATATCAAGCTTCACGTACCGGTATCTAATTATACACTAAACTCACTGTTAATGTAATTTGTGCATACTTTATATAGGGTAAATACCATCTTTAGAATTCTGGTTTTATTTATAGTCATAAAATTTCTACCCGTATATTATTTAAAACATCTATACTTGATATTGTTTGTACTGTACTTAATTAGTTCACCATTTTGAAAAGTAATATTTCAGTGTCGTAATTTATCAACCTTGTTCTTTAATTAATAAATTGTGTACATGCTTATAGAATTATTACGTGAATCAAAGTACTTCTTTTTAAAATATTTTGTTAAAATTAAAAATGTGCATTCTATTATGAGCGGTGGTGTATCTATGATATTAAATAGTTAATGTTAACTTTGGTTCTTATTATTACTGGTAAGTTTGACTACTTCGCAATATAAATGATGAAAGGTAAACGATACTTACAACTGTCTCTCACTTATGTAGGTGTATTCACTCTAATATTAGCCGATGCATTCGTATGTGCGAATAGAGACATTCGTTTTATTCTTACGACTATAAATTACAATACTAGAGCTCTATTTTAAAAGAGCGTATACCATCTGTCCGTCTATCTTAAATTTTAAATTGGACCCAGTGAGTAGAAATGAAATATGAAACTACTTTCCTGGTAGCTCCTTTTCAAAGCTTTCTATCTACGTATAGCGATATCTCGTTGCTAGAAACACATGACAAAATAGTTTGAATAAATTAAGTTTTTTTGATGATACTAAATTTGTTTAAATCGCTTAATCGTATGTGTGCAAGAAATTTAACTTTTTTACCAACGTTTAAAAATAAGCAGATTTCTTTGCATCTAGCTTATTTACACATGGAAATACGTGTTGTCGAATGAGCTTGTAATTTGCTAGTCTAAAAATCGAATAACAATGTTGCCCTGTTTATAGATGAATGAATACGTCGTATAATTTGTAACTTGCGTCTCTAAATCTAAATCTGACCTCCCAAATAACATTAAATCGGTTTCAAGTGTTTTATCGCATTAATTAAAATGCAGTCAGAATGCTTATTGAGTGAATAAAAAGTTAGTATTATACAGATTTATTATTGTTCCGTCCCTATAACTCAGTGATTTTCAAGCCTCTTAGCTCCGCCATCCTCTAAAAATTAATATTTTATTTCGCTGCGTTTATAGCGACGAATATGAACATATGTACATGTATGATGTGTACATAGATGGGCAATTGAAAGGTTCTAACTTGTCTTGTACGTGCCTTTTGTAATGGTTTCCATCTACTCGATGTGGGAGTAAGTTGGGCAAGTCGTGCTGTCACTAATATAAAATAGGCGCTTCCGACTGCATAACTTCGGTTAAGTTTGGAATGCGAAGCGGGAAATGATGACAGTCCGTGTGACTGAAAGAGACAATCACTTGAAAGAAATTCGATACTACCATAATATGTATTCTCAGCGAGTGGTTCGATTATAGCTATAGATTCTAAACCTTTTGTGACCTTGAGCAAGCTAATACGTCCGTAAATAGGTAATTGAAGAAACGGAATCGTTAGTATCTAAGAAGTGGACGCTCGTCAAACACAGAATATAAAATACCACACAGAAATCCTGAAAATATTTTATATTCATTTGAAGGAATTTATTACTTACCTAAAATTCTTTTAAAATGTCGAAAGTTTAATTAATATTGTATATGTATACTCCGTATATATTAGTGTATTGCTGTTATATATATGTATAATATTAATTAAACTTTCGACATTTTAAAAGAATTTTAGGTAAGTAATTATATATATATATATATATATATATCTCAATATATACATATTGATATGTTTTCGCGGGTAAAGCATGTCTTGTTATCCTCTCGGGTTCTTAGAAGAACAATGTACGTCCTGACGTTTCGATGTAATCGCATATATTTTCTAAGAACCAACGCTGAACACGGGACAAAACCCGAGAGGATAACAGATATATATATATATATATATATATATATATAGTAGAACCCGGTTATAACGACAGTTACGGGACTGCGAATTTTTTGACGCTATAGGCGGAGTTTTTACAAGTTCCATGTTTACATACAAGAATTGCTGGGAAGCAACATTACGGGTGGTAAACAGATACATATGTGAATTTAATTAATTTAATGTACATAACCATATAACCTTACACATGTAGGTATATACTACCTTGTTTGTCTAATGAAAGAAATCTGTAATTTTCCGTTGCACAGTTTTCCCACGCCAAAACTGTTTTTCTATATCCATTTCTAATTCTCTCACCTTATCAATAATTTGAGGTGACGTTTCCCGCTGTCTACAATAGGTTTATAAAAGTGTTATGCCACTTAGGGCTTCTTCGTTCGGTACGTGTTCTGCTTCGTTGCATGAATCTTCTTCCTCTTCGATTTCATTATCGTTTTCGTTATCCCGCTGTCTTATGTCCTCCACGATATCAGAATCTGAACGCATTCCCGACGTAATAAGGCGACTGTCCACGGATGCAAAGTCGTCGAAACAAAACTGATTTTCGTCACTCTGATTTTGCTGCCACTTTTTAATGAGTTCACATAACGGAACATCATCTTCATTTAAATTGTCACAAACTGGATTATTCCTTAATCTTGAATGACTAAAGCAGTTTGCTATAGTCTTAGAGGTTATACTACGCCAAGCCTTCTCTAAAAACTCCAACGCGTCGAGAAGTGAAACTGCACATGGTGCGTTCTTGTCCGTACCCGTAATAATTTTCTCCAGAAGAAATTTTCTGTAAAAACATTTTGAGCTTCTTATTACGCCTTGGTCCATTGCTTGAGGGATGCTAGTGCAATTTGGGGTCAGAAACACCAAATTAATATTTTTTAAGTGGGCTAATGATGGATGTGCTGGGCAGTTATCGATTAACAGCAAGATTTTTTACCTTTAACCGCAACTTCTTTATCCCATTTTCGAATTTCATTTTCAAAGATTTCTGAAGTCATCCATGCTCTTTTGTTTGCGCAGTAATTTGTTGGGAGTGTTTTTATGTTTTTGAAGCAGCGTGGCTTTTTTGACTTTTCTATAACAAGAATTTTACATTCCTCCGTACCGGTCATATTAGCACACACAAATGCAGTTAACCGTTCTTTGGCTAGTTTACCGCCTACACATTTTTCGCCTTTAAACCTCAGAGTCTTATCTGGAAGAAGTTTATAAAAAATTCCCGTTTCGTCGCCATTGTAAACTTCATTGTCTTCATAATCTTGTCTTAATTTAGGCCACACTTTATTTAGCCACGTCTCTGCTTCTGTCATATTAACACTTTTCGCTTCACCGCTTTTTCGCACGTTATTGAATGTCTCCGTTTGAAACGCTCCAGCCAGCCATTGCTGCACTTAAAATTTGTGTCTCCAAATAAACTTCCAAATTCTTCGGCATTTTGCATAAGCAGTGGTCCATTAACGGGTAAATTTGCACTTCTACATTGCTTAAACCACGTAATAAACGCTTCGTCGATTTCAACCTTTTCGCACGATCGATTTTTTTTTTACTTTTCTTTCCCTTTCACAAAGGTATTCATGATTTTATTCTTATTTTTCACAATTGTACAAATTCGCGACACACGTCCGGTTTCTTCCTTCCACTTTCGACTGCTGTGATTATCGCGACTTTGTCGTTCACGCTTAAACTTTTTCGCTTTAAACCTGACATTTTTGATAAAGAAATCTCGATGTTTCACTCACACGATTCAAATGCCGACTGAGGAAATTTCTTACGAACTTTGCCTGGTGCATTGCAAGAAACGGTAATACTCTTGGAATCCCCGAACGGTCGAACGTTGGAGGCTAGGCAAATTGCAAGAAATCTTAATTCAACGAACGGTAATATTCTTGGAATCCCCGAACGGTCGGTTGCAGGCTAGGCAAATACCGGGAATTGAGCCATAAATGATAATATAAATACATATCTCAAGTGGTAAATATTTGTCGTTGTATTAAGGGTTATTGACGTTAAAACCGGGTTTTTCCCTGCACGTTTGATTAGTAAAGTACGGGACCGCTTAAAATTTGACGCTAAAAAAAGAGTGTCGTTACAGCCGAAGTTTTTATAATCGGGTTCTACTGTATATGTATTGATATATATGTAATGGTCTATAAAAACACGTTGCTACAAATATGAAAATGACGACGAAAATGTATAAGAAATAATTATTAATAGATAAATTAAATTCTGGACAAAAATACCATACATCTCATATGGCTTAAGTTAATATAAAACGGGAACGTTGAGAAAACCTGAACGTAAACATCTAAGAAAATAGTAAATATCGGCCATGATAACAGTGCGTGTGACTGAAAGAGAGAATGAAAAGCGTCGTGTGACTGAAAGAGAGGAGGTATATATGTATATTTAATAGTATATTAATAGGGTATAGTAATATAATAGGGTTCGTTTATAATCATACATTCTAAAATCTTTGTGACCTTAACTTCTATGCATCAAGCTAATAACTTCGCAAACGGGTAATTGAAGAGAAGGTTTTTATTTTGCTGAGTCCATATTACTTTTTAACCAAAATTGTTCGAAAGTGCATATAATCTGTATTTAATATACTGATTTTGTATATATTACCGCAAAATTTATAATTTGTATAACATCATTACAACGGATATGCAAATAACGACTAATATGTATTACCAATAATTTATAGTATATCAATATCAGAAGTAAGACTATATTAATGAATATAATTTCATGTAGAGCATTTACTTATTTCCTTAGAGGGGAAATTACCAATAAAAGACTTAGAAAAGAACAGAAAGAAATATATTTAAAATATAACTACAATCACGTTCTTAATTCGATTTTGAAAATTATGTCAGTTAAGTATAACCTTCATATTAATATAAAAGTGAAAGTTCTTTGAAATATATAATTCTAATAAAAGAACATTCGTTATTGCAAAAAGCACGGTCAACAAAACGGCAAAATAAAAAAGCAAGTAACAGAGGAATTAAGATAAAGGGGAAAACATTTAATATTTCATCCAAAAGAGAGTGGCATCTCGAAACCTTCTTCCCATTGAGCCCATGAGTTCGTCGCAGATCCTTGTAGTTATGAAGTCCTCCTAAACTCTACTTGCATGTTCATAAAGTAGATGTGCATTTCGCTCTCGAGACGCTGCACAAAAACCATTCCATCGACTTACAATGTAACCCCACAAATTTTCTATGGGATTCTGATCAGGAGACTTTGCCGATCAATCCAAAAGGGTGAATTGCAGATAGGTTTTAAACCAGTCTCTAACAAGACGCGATGTGTGTACCGCACCATCGCATATAATATATATATACAGCTGTGGCCATATGTATTCGCCACTCTCGTTTTGAACGTGTTACACGAATATTATTGTATTTCTAAGAAGCAGGGTCGATGACAGACCTGGTAATGAGAGTTTAATGGTTTATTGTAGGCCATAGTAAATTAGAAAATAGACGTAAAATTGTAATTTCTGAATATTTCTTCAGTCTTTCTTGTTGTAAGAGTAAGGTTGAGCTAGTTAGAGTGAAGATATTGTGTCTGTGATTTTGTCTGTGTAATACGATAGTATACAGTAAAAAGTAATGCCGAAAACACGCGAATTAACGGAGGTAGAGCGAGGACAAATTGTGGTGTTAGAAAAGCAAGGGTTGTCGGTGTCTGCTATTGCCCGACAAGTGAAATGTGCGCGATCGACAGTTAGAATGACGATAAAACGATACAAAGAGAGTGGATCTTTGACAAACAAACCGAAAACTGGTCGAAAAAGGAAGACAACTAGCAGAGATGAGCGAGTCTTAGAGAGGATTTCTTTGCGAGACCGGAAAAAAGGGTCTAAACAGCTTTCCAGTGAGCTTTTCCGGCTACATAATGTTGCTATTTCTCCTCGCACGGTTAGAAGAGGCCTTTGTGAATTAAATGATGTTATGTGGACGTATGAGTCAAATATTGAAGTAAGTAATACATAATTATTGTATTTGCGGTATTCTGTATTCAATTCCTGATATCTACAGTGTTTTTATCCTTTTTAATGGGTTCCAAAATGTACCGGTATTCATGTTTTTGTTGGTAGCTTTGGTAAACCTGGGCCTCAATACGTGCGACGCAGGCGAGGAGAGGCCTTCCATCCAGACTGTATCATCCCGACTGTCAAGTTTGGGGGTGGTAGCATAATGGTTTGGGGTTCCATGAGTGCAACAGCCGTCGGAGAACTGTTCGTCTGCGAGGGCCGAATGAACAGTCGGACGTACATCGACATGTTGGAAGAAGTTCTGGAACCGTGTGCGTTAAAATTATTCGATAATGATGAGCCAGAGTATTACTTCCAACAAGATAATGCACCGTGCCATAAATCTCACGAAGCAATGCGCTGGTTCGAGGAAAATAACGTGCGGGTCCTGGAATGGCCGGCACAATCCCCGGACTTATCGCCGATTGAGCATTTATGGTACATTTTAAAGCGAAATGTAGCTAAATACTCATCTACCACAAAGCAATGCTTAAAAAACAAAAACATTCGAAGAGTGGAATAAAATCAGCCCCGAACAGTGCTACAACTTAGTGAGCAGTATGCCCCGACGAATTCGTGCGGTGATCAAAGCCCAGGGAGGAGCTACCAAATATTAAGCAATATCTGTATATATCTGTATACACTCAGAATGAAACATTTTCATCGATCAATTTTCTTTTATTTCTTATATATTCGTCGGAATAAAAAACAAAAAAGGGTGGCGAATACATATGACCACAGCTGTATATAGTATTAAATAATCTTTTAATACTAATCTAACAACAGAAATTTTATGAAGGTAGGTAATAAACTTGGTGAAATAAATATGGAATACTTTCAGTATTTCTGCGTGGTATTTTATATAGTGCATTATAAGCACGACAATCTAATTCTCAAGTAAAAGAGTTCCACTTCCTCGATTACTTATTTGCGGACGATTAGTTTACTGCATACAACGCCAGCTCACAAAAGTTTAAAAATCCGTTACTATAAACCAAGTATAGGCAATCTTTGACATGTTGTGGGTCAAACTTTAGTGTGCAAATACGTTCGCGGACCGCGTTTAAAAGTAGTGTTTTAAAGTACTATTCATAATTTTTAGCAATATACGGAAATACAAAAGGTGTTAAACTTAAAAAAAAATTGAATTTCAACCGGGCTATTGCATGTGGTTCTCGCAATGTCATAATATTTATCCAACATTTTTCTTTATATGCCTAAGGTGTAGGCAGCATTTGACCTTTGTAGACTGCTAGATGTGATTAAAAATAATATATGAATAAATAAATCGACTAATGAATGTGTTCTAATTTTGTTATAATGTCGCTTCGCAGAAATTTGTTTGCTAATTCTTTAATATTGGATATCAATTGGAGCTAGTTGTTTATAAAATAATTTTACATGGCAAATTACATAAAAAGATTTACTGTAAAAACTATTTTTCATGTTGTGGATGATAATAATATCAAGTCTTTGAAAGCTAAATCTGGTTATATATAATAATTTGTATTTACAGCGTCACTTATGTGGCATATAAGTGAAAATTTTCAAAATTTCGGTGATCGATCTCACCACTTAAATATTGAGTTCAGCAGAGTGGTGAAAAACAATCGGGCTTCACAGATTCAAGTTTCCTGGAAACTCCAGAAGCTTTCATTTGTATCATGTTTTTACATTTCTTAAAAATAACAGGATTTTAACAACGTATAGGTGACTAAGAACAAGTGTAAGAAACGAATATCTTTCGTAGTTCGTAGTCAGTGCATGATATTTATTTGTACTACAAATCATGCTTTCTGTCATACAATTTATTTTCCGAATTTCTGACTGACTTCATCCTGGACCTTTTTTAAAGAAAACAAAACTGGATGTATGCCGATCACGTATCCCCCATATAATCAGACCCTACTGCGACATCCTTCTGTGAAGATGTGTTTATATTCTGTTCAACGTGTGTAGTACAATACCTCATAAAATATCCACCTTCCAAACAAGTATCTACCGTAAACATATATTACAGATGGATAGCGATTGATTATTCCTTTTGAGAATTTTAGGTGGTAGCAATAATTTTAATAACAGTCAGTTGCATAGAAAGACATGCTAAGCTTTTCTTTTTTTGTGAAAAAGTAGTAGGTAGTTTGAGGAAGATTCTGACACAAACTCCCATTTATTTCTATTTGCACACCGATTAACTTAAACATAACACGTTAAAAATAAAATGTAAACTACATAAACTACATCGATATGTTGATAACCAAAATGTTGTAGCATCGAAACTGATATAGGAAACTGTAAATTATTTCAAGTTAATTGTTGTAGTTTGTCTAAGTACTAATCAACAGGATTTTCAGCTTCAGCAATAGCGAATTACTAGGCGAGTTAGTTAGAACGTTCTTTACTACTATAAATATTACCACACCAATCCGATGATAGACACTTCTAACTTTAATGTACATGTCGACAGTTTTTTACTGCTTTTTAAATGAATATGATGAAAGAATTTGGATGTGTTTTATAGGATTAGAATATAATAAATAACCTATTTAGTTATTTGTCATCAGTTGAATTTACTATATGAAAGTTAAAAGTGTTTGTCTGTGGTTATTTTATAAACACATTTTTATGCAAATTTAACTTTTTCTTTAGTTTTAAACTACTTTATTGAAACCGGGATTGCTGGTGCACTTCATAGTGCACTTGCCTATAAGATTCGACGTTACGGGTTAGAATTCTGGGTGATTGGCTACTCTAACCTCCTCTACCTTACTAATTATTTATCAGAATTTAGTCTTTCATCAATACTGTCATAATATACTATATATGTGTACTACCCGTCATTGGAGATTGCTTATTCGTGAAAGAAACTATTTTTATTCCTATCAAAATATTTGTATTATTAAACTGTGAGTATGAGATGACGGAAATGTTTGTCACGTCCGTAATATAGACGAGTCGGGCATTTTAATATAATGAAAAATTTAGTATGCATTCAGCTTTTACATTGCAAGCAGTGAATAGTGAAGAATTTGTGCAAGGTGTTCAAAATTTGCAAGTGACGTTAAAGCAATGCTGACAAGAATAGAATTATCTACGGAAACACATGCTCAAATAGAGAGATATTACAAAATCGGTAGAAGTAACGGGACATTGCAAAATTACTGAAATTAAACCGTGAATTATATTGTTAAAGACATCAATAAGTGTGTACAATATACAGCGGCCCGGAGGGCTAAAAATAACAACACCACCAGAAGATCGGGCAACTGTAATTACGAGCAAACGAAATAAATGAGAGAACAGCACCAGAAGTTGTGTCCAAAACTGGCTAGCGCCACCATGGTAAAAAGGCGTTTGCGCCAAGCTGGGTTTTGTGGAAGAATTGATATGCGGAAACAGTTATTACACAAAGCAAACAAAGCTAAATTGTTGTCACGGGGAGAGAACACAAAGATTGAATGTTGGAAGAAAGTACTCTGGACCGAGGAATCTAAATATCTCATCTTTGTTTCAAACAGAAGGATATTTGTCCGTAGATCGAAAGGGGAACAAGCTCTTGAATCTTATATTACACCAACAATAAAACATGGAGGAGCATCAATCATGATTTGGAGTTGTTTTGGCGGTACTTCTGTCGGTGATTTAGTCAAACTAGATGGTATCCTTAGAAAAGAAGATTATAGGGAGAGAAGAATGCAGTCTCATTTGAAGAACGATTAATCGGTGAAAACTTCGTGATCCAGCACGATAATAATCCAAAACACACTGCAAAGATATGTCCTGAGTATTTGGAACAAGTGAAGCACAGAGAGAAAATTGTTGTTATGACGTGACCGCCCCAAAGTCCAGATATTAATCCGGTCGAGCTTTTGGAAGGAACTCGATCGACAGGTTCCAAAATCTGTTCCAAATGCGAGAACAGTACTTTGGGCACAACTACAAGATAAGTGGAGAGAAATATAACCGGTAGCACCGGCAAAACTGCTAGAGGGTATGCTTAGATTGTGTACGACAGCAAATAAAAGCGGTGGACACATTGACCAATCGCAAATTTAAGTTAATTTATGATTATCTTTGTTAGTAAATTTATAAGTACATTGTAATTGCTACAGTTCTTTGTATACTTTATTTATTATTATTTTAATTAGTTGTTGCCTTGTTTTTGTAATATTTTAAAGGTGGATAAACACTTGTGGCCGGTAGTGTATATACGTTATTTTTTTCTAAAATTATAGTTTCTCCTAAACTGTTAGAATAAGACTCGATATAATTTTAACAAGAAATATTTGGGAAATGTAGTATAGAAAACAAAGACGATATAATATATAGTATATTGTATTTAAAATAGATTAGTTTGGCTGCATCGGCAAAAATATCTTTACATTATGCATTGACATTGTGTACATTTGTTTTTCTTTTAGTCATAGGACACGGTAACGAAGCGACACTTATGGAAGTTATTGCTATTTGCTCGTTCCTTAAAATTTATCGTAAGAATACCATACTATCTAGAAATTGGACGAGAAGGTACCACAGATGTCGTAATGTAATTTCCATAAGTTTCGCTTCAATGTTGTACGCATATTTATGTCAAATTTCAATTTAATCTTTGCTGCACAAACAAATTTTGCCAAACTGTTGCCTCACCTTGTTTATATTTGCGAATGGTATTTTTAGGTGGTGACCTGCGAAAAAGTTTTTCTTTTTGTTTAACCCCTTCAGACAGGGTTTGGAGGGAAATTATATTAATTGTACTTCAAATGATCTTCAAAATCCGAATTGACTGATATATTTCGGTAGATTTCAACTCCTAAGTATTAAGCTCAGCGGAAGCGGAATATTCGATAAGTTTTGTAAATGTACCAAGATTAATTCAAATTGGTGAGTTATACTTTTGTTAAATCTTTGAAATAGCTATTCCTTATTTGTATCCCAGTTTTTTCATATAAGGATTTACATCGTAATTTACTGTATTCACATTCACACAATAGACTCAAAAGTGTTAAAGCGCTACACGGCTTACGAATACTTGCATCTTGCACAGAATTGCGCCCTGTTTGGGATTAGTACACCTTTACTAAACATAAAGTGTTGTGAAATTTCCGCATAGAGCCGTTATGAACGCTTAGAATGAAGTACTTTGGGAAAGTTGAAGTGAGAGCTTCCACTTTCCTGAGATCTGCGAGATATTTTACGAACAAGCTTTCGGTTGTCTTAAATTTCTTGCCAACTTTTAAGGGCGTACAAACAGAAAATTATCTTCTGTTATTAGTCTTTCTAATCGTCAAAAAATAAATCTGTTCAATACTTAGATGAATTGAGGCTGTGATTAGGGCAAAGTGTGAACTGACCAAATATTAAATTAATATTAGCGTTGATTAACATTCCCGTTCGAAATATTTCTTTTTATTTATAAAATGAGAATTAAACATCTTTTTAATTAATTTTTTCCCGCACTTCAGGATGAATCTTTTTTTTAACAACGGGAAAAGAAAATACTGTATTTTATGACTATTCTGTATATTTTACACAAAAAATGCAAGTACATATTTACAATGGACATACTTCGCAAAATAAATCAAAATTCTTAGTGTTTGAATTTTATTCCATAGTAGTGTATATAGCTATTCTACAGATTTTAGGTATAGGTAAATAAAACTAGTGATATCACAATTTCAATAAATGATTTATTAGAATTCACAGAATATAAGATTAACATTATCATAAAGTTCCGATTGCAATTAAGTATTCTTTAACAACGATAGTTAAACAATCAACATCAAAACAAAAACGATATTATACATTTGGCTAACCTTAAATAATAGATAATTACATCAATTTCTTTTATCTTTATGTACAACAGATATACACACTTTAACGCTACAATAGCATTAACAGCCAAATAAACACATTTTTTTGGATTATCTTTATAAATCAACATTAGAATCAATGACGCGAAACGCTATTAATCATAAACGGCATGTGACCTAATAAATTTTGTCGGGATCGAATTGTTTCAGATCAATTTGCGATAAAAGAATTATTATGAAATATGATACGCGGAACAGGCTCTGTTGTGTTAATTTAATTGTTTTTTTTTTGTCCGGAAAGTAGTTGGGAAACTGAATATCCGGAAGTTTACACTTCGAGAGGAAAAAGGGCAGCGAACTTCATAAATTTTCCCGAGCTTTCGAGGATAGCTGGGCAAGTTTGTTTAGACAACGAACCGGTAATTAAATGAGCGAAGATACTAGCAGTCTTTCTGCTGTTCAAAGTAGAATCTCTATCGTTAAGTTAATAAAGAATTGATTGAGTGCTAACATTTTAAAACTATCTATTTTTATAAAATGGTTTCTAGATTAGATAAGGTTTTAATTGATACATATGAATTCTGTTGGATGTATATTTTATATTTTTGTAAATATTCAATTACTGTATATTATTCGTATATTACTGCAGAATATCAATTTAAAAAGATGTTGATTACAGAGGTGTTGAAGTTCCGAAATTTGCAGCATTGTTCTGTCTAATTGGCGATTAATAAAATAATAAAAATATAATAATAATAAGCTCTATTGCCCATCAGATTTATATCCAATTATAGGACAAATAATAAGTATATAAGTACAAAGTAATCAATACAAAATTAGTCCAGAAAATAAGAGAGAAAAAAAAATGGTTACAAAAATTTATCAAAGTGAAGAACAGTTACCACTTTTAGTGCATCTATAGAATCGTGAAAAATATCACACTGTGAAGAAAGGGGGTTGAAGTTAGTGCAAACATCGTATATAGGTGACTTTAGCAAAACATTCGTTGAAGGAAACAGTAGATAGAATGTATTAACATTACGGACGTCAAAGTGTGGAATAAAAAAGTAGTGTAGTTCTCGAAGTACTGCCGTGCTGTCGATGAGATCGTTAGGCAACATCTAGAGAAAAAATATGCCAGTAGATATGCGACGAAAATTGAAGGAGGGTAAATCAAGGCGGGATAATAATAGAATTTGATCAACACTTCTAGGTATGTAAAAAGCAGGTGAAAAAGTGAACTCGGGACTAAAATCGATGGCGATTTCATATCCAGCACAAAGGGAACACTCTTACGTAATACATTCATAATTTGATAGCACATATAGTCACAATGTTTTGTAGAGAGAAAAACAAAAAAGGAAGGTTTTCGCCTCTAGCGCGGTCAACACGCCGAGTCATCGTAACCTTCTGCCAAAGTGGTTTCGCCTCTAGCGTGGTTTACACGTCGAGTTACCATGCCACTTTGGTTTCCCCTATTCTCCTGAAGAAGCCTCCTACGGCGGAGACGAAACGTTGAGATCCCACCTTTCTCTTTTGGTCTCTTTTTTTTTCCTTTTTTCTTTTTCTCTCGTGCTCCCTCCCCCCTTCTGTCACTCTTTCTCTTATTCCTTTCACCTTTCTTTCTATTTTACATCCCCCCACCTTTTATCATTTTTTCTTTGTTTTATCTCTTTTTTTCTTATTTTTCTTTCTCCTCTTACTCTTATTTCTTTTTATATATACCTCATCATGATACGGTCAAATTCCGGAAGTAGTTCGTTTATTATTGTTAAAATGAAGATCGATTAATCTTAAATTTAAACAAAATATATTGAAATTTACTGGAATACAAATTTACGTTTTCGCTTTTATAATTAGTTCATCAATTACTTTAAGAATAAACGTCATTTCTTTCTAGACTAACAAGTTGAGAAGAAATAATTCAACTGCAAAAATTAGAGATCTATTGTGAGATAATTGAAACAATGAATTTTGATTGGTTAACGTTCGAATGCTACGACTCCATTAAGTTTAGTCGTAATCCGTGTAGTGAATAAGACTTATCAAACAAGTGGTTATCCGAGAATAATGTAATTGTTACGAAAAAGTACAATAAATATGAGGTTATTTAATTTGTTTTATTGGGTAGATTAACATGTACTACCACTATTTCCTCTCGAATAGAAATATGTTCGATGTAAATCTAATTTCAGATGTTAATAAAAAGCACAAGATAATTGAGGAAATGTAAAAAAATATTCTCTTTGAACATTGCCTATTAACCAACGGTTTTATTATATTACTTTATTCTAATATAGGTACACTTGCCATTTATGATAAAAATCAGGTTGAATAAACAGGTAATTATATTGTGGATGGATTCAAAAAAAATCACTATGAAGTGAGAATACACTAAAAAGTTTTGTAATATTTTAATATTCTTTAACCAACCCTCATTGTGTATCTCTGTGGCTACAAGGTGACAATTAAGATACTATTGTGGGCCTACTACTAAGATGCTTTTAGTCTTCTGGCGTTGTTTACGTGAACATTAAAAAATGAGCTAAATGATACATACTTTGGTGGTTGAGAGGGCAAGCAATTCTCGACATTCGCGGTGGTAGATTCAAATTGCATCCAACTCTATCGATAGTACCTAGCTCTTCGCGCTAGTCATGTTTCGAGCAAGCTCTTATTTTTAAATTATCAAAAATTTTCTAAATTTTGTAATTTGAATTTTGTATTTCTATTCATAGAAGACTAGCGTTTAAACGTTGTTTAAGAGGTAACGTTTCGTCAATTTAAGGAGATGAGGTAATTAATTTACCTACTTTGCATACAAATAATCATGCTAAATACTATATGTGCTGCAGTCATTCAAGTTCAAATCAAAAACGTAAATTTGTCTATTTGAATTATCTTTTTTTCTATCACAAAAATTATGTAATAACTAGCATTACATTAATCTAAAAATTAATCAATTTGAACGCAGTATTTTCTTATCGGGTACATTTCTTAATTTTCACAAGTACAGTGTTAAAATCATGATCGGTTAATCTTAAATTCAACAAAATATATTGGAATTTACTGAAACGTAAATTTATGTTTAAGCTTTTATTATTAGTTAGTCAGTTAATTATAAACTAAACGTCTATTTTTTCCCAGTCTGATAAGGTGAAAAGAAATATCAATTCGACTGCAATAGTTAGATGCCTATTGTGAGGTTATTGAAGCAATCCATTTTAATTGGTTAATTGGGTAAATAAAGAAAGAACTTAGAAATGGAACGTTCCTCGTTATATATTTTTTCCGAAAATTAATTATTCATCCTTCAGACTATGTAATATACTTAAATTATTTTCTAAAAAAGGATTTATATCCGTTACAGTTTCCCAGGTATTTACAAAAATTAAAAATCATGCAAGTTTTTGGAGGTTGTACTCCGAAATCGGACGATTCAGCCAGCTAAAGAATATGTTATTCTTATATCAAGGTACTCTTTAATCCCGAAAAATTCATCAGATTCCGAATTTGCGGTTTGTGTTCCCTTGTAGATGTTAGTTTCTTGTACTCCTTCAAAGATATTTGTGTTGGTATATTATGATGTTTTCGAACATACAAATGACTTAAGAATAAATAAATGAATAAAATGGTTTTGAAGATGAGTTTTTCTTTTATGTGTGGTGAGCGGTTCAATGGGTTAAGAGTCTAATTGCTTGTTATAACCGGAGAAGCCTAACAGTGTAGATAGCGTGTGCAAAGTATTTCATGGCTTTGTTATTTCACCTTTTCGATGTAAATGGCGAATAAGAATACAACAAAACACAATACAGTATCGCATATAGTCGACGACTAGCCTTTCAATGTAGTACTACCACAAAGTTGTCTTGTTTTTGATAGAAACATAAAATGAGTTCATTTCTTCAGTCTTCAATCCTTTTACTTTTTTAAATATCCAAAATTAATTTTCCTTGTACGAGAGGTCTAATAAAAGATTCTTAAATCGACACCAGTAGCTCTTTTCGGATGTTAAAGTTATATTTTCAATTATGAAAATATAATTGTTGGTAAGATCATGGAGTTATAAAATGCAATGAACTATAGAATGCGATTTCATTAAATATGTTAAACAAGCAATTTCCGCTATCCTCAATTTTTACCGCTCCGATAATTTTTGCAGCTTAACATATATTTTAATTTAATTACCTTTTATTCAACACTAATTGTATATATAATAAAAATTGGACGGAATGAAATAAAATATAAAAACCTATACATTCCACATGTTAAATTAATGATGCTTTTCGCCACTTATTCGACCAGATACGGTATAAACACTCAGTTTAGTTCGAATTGAATTTATTAATTGTCCCTACCTAGTTATCACAAAGTAGTTGTCCTGCTGATGACCGCGTCCGGAAGTATTCTGTTAGTAACTACGTCCGGATTATTAGGACTACCGATATCACATTCAAATTTCCAAAGTATTTTGTCGTCGAAGTTCGCCTTTATATCCGGCACCACGTCGCACGCACTCGAAACAGTATTCCTACCGAGGGTCGCGCTTTTCGGCAAGTAGGGCGGACATTGCGGCGCCGATTTGTAGTTCAATGTGGCGGATCGCTGCGGCTTCGAATTAGATGGACCGCCACAGCAGTCTCTTATTGAGCTGGAGGAACGGGAAAATGTCGTCCCTCCACTGTTCAGTCTCCGCTAGGTGTCCTCTTCGTACGTCATTGATGACTTCTTCATTTCCATCATTGGCAGTATGACTCCTTCCTGTAACCATTTGATAAGATGATTTTGTATTAGGGCTAGTATAATTTGTGTGGGAACTAGATATTAGGTATCATGACGTTATACTTGAATTTTTTTATATCCTTACATTGTTTACGCGCTATAGCTTTCGAGGAATTAAAAAATAGTAAAAAGTACATTTTATTATAGCAACCTTTTATACGAAATACACTAGATACTTTTATTTTCATGTTAATGTTTCAGCAATTCCATTTCTAAGTTGGTCATGGCGTATAACCAACCATTATAGAATAATAGAATCTCTAAGACGCGGCATTTGTTTTCTTTTAAAGAATTTGGGATTCCGGTTTGAAACCTAAATTCTTTAAAAGAAATTTCATCTCCAGGTTTATTTTTTATATAACTGTGGTATTGAGGAGGTACAAAGAGGTATAAAAAGAAAACAAGTTATTGTGACATCTTTAACAAAAATGAGTGTTGACGATAATTGTCTAAGAAATTATTGGATTAGATGTAATTAGCTTCATTCTGAGGTCTGCAAGTAACTAATTATATATAAAATCAACGACGGGGAGGTATCTACTATCCTACGTTCCCCCATTATAGCTATAACCATGATGTATGTAGTAGGACAACAGCGAAATACTGCTTACGGCGAATGACTGATTGTAGGGGAATACTGCAGCGAAAACGGGAGATGCACATGCGTATTATAACAGTTGACTTTGCTCAGATTATATTTGTATATAATTTGTAGCGGATCTTTCCCGGTTAAAGGATGTTCTGTTGTTCTCTCGGGTTTCATGCCGCCTTCGGCGTTAGCTTCCAGAAGAACCGGATAGTGTAAATAGTGTGAACGAAATTGTAAATAATATAGTTTCAATGCGTAATCGCAACTTCGTGATCAATAGTATTCCAAAATTGTGGATAGTTTTAAGAAAATAAAGAATACGGAAGAAACAATTTCGACTTGTTGCTATACTACCGCTCTACGAAAAGGTTCTAGAAATTGTTGTAAAGGATCAAATCTTAAATTACTGCGACATTTATTCTGTAATTAAGTGATGCACAATCAGGTTTTAGGAATAATTATTCATGTAACACTGTTTTGTTGAATACATGTAATGACTGATATAGTAGTATGGATAAGGAAGATTTCATTATTGTAGTATTTTTAAGTTTTAAGCGTGCGTTTGAAATAGAAACAGAAATTTATTACCAAAGAAATTGTATAAGATTCGACTTAGAGGAAAGATTCATGAGTGGTTGAGCTCACACTTAAGGAATCGAATACAAAAAGTAAAATTTAATATCACATCTAATAGCGAACAAATTAATCATGGGGTATCGTAGGGTACAGCCTTGGGGATACTTTTGTTCATATCGTATATCAATGATATTGTAAGCTATGTAAAACATGGTTACATAAACATGTTCGCAGACAATACTATGCTATACATTTGGGACAACAATTTGAATGGCATAATAAGTAAAATAAATCGAGATCTGGTTGAAATTTACGTTTGGTTGTGTAACAACAGTATGTTGGTGCACATTAATAAGTGTAAACATATCATTCTTGTCACTGGTAGCATAATATGTAAGCTGCAAGATGAAAATGCAAATGTTATTGTAGATAAGAAATAAATTCAAAGGATTAGCGTTGTTAAATACCTCGATGAAAATGATAGATGAAAATTTGAACTGTAATGAACATGCGAACTACATTTCAAAAAGATGGCAAAGAAAATTTACTTTCTAAAAAGAATAACTTAACAGTGTATATGAAATTAGTTCTTTATATTATGGTACCACACATACGCTACTGTTCAGGTATATGAAATTAGTTCTGTATATTGTGGTACCACACATACGCTGCTGTTCAGGCCGACTGTATATTTTTTCTCAAGAAAGGACGATTGTAAAAAGTGCAAAATTGTAGTAGATATACACCTACAGATTTGAAGTAGCCTATATTAAACCTGATGAGAGATAAGGTACTTTCTATAAAACATTTATCATAAGTTATATAAAGACATGTGAAGTGGAGAACTGTCAAACTAGAGATATAAAAAATTTCTATCTAAGTAATTGTCGTTAGTCTAGGGCTAACGATAGCGTATTCTATAGATCGCAACAAAAGAGTGTGCTAATTAATAGTTTTAAATATCATCTTAAATTGTATATATTTGGAAATTGCAGATAAGCATGTTTCTAACGTTGTCTTTGTACTGTATGTACACTACCGTCAGTATTAGTTCGGACACGCAAATAAATTAAAAAAAAAAACAGAAAATATTCACTCATTTTTCCAAAACTTAAATTTTTTATTGCATTTTATTAATAGCGATTAAAATTAAAGCATAAGTAAAACAAGTAATTCTAACGAAAAATAAACAAAACCTTCTTAATCATTTCGTTCATCAAAGAAACTCCCTTTTGCGCGAAGAACAGCTTTTACAATCCCAAGCATCTTCTCCACTAGTTTCTCAACTATCTTTTTCTTCATTAAAGAAATTTTTACGTATCACTGCTGAATGTTTGGGGTCGTTGTCCTGTATGAATACACAATTTTTCCCGATTAGACGCTGCCCTGATGGTAATACATTTTCTTGCAGAATTTCTAAGTAACCCACTTTTCGCAAAATACCTTCGATTTTCTTCACGTCTCCTGTACTGGCGTAGGAAAACAACCCCAAACAAGTACAGAACTTCTTCCTTGCTTGACAGTTAGTGCTACACTTTTTTTGGCCTTTCGCTGTTCTTAAAAAAACGCGCCTCGATTGTCCGAATACCTAAAACTTTGACTCATGAGTCCATAGCACCCTTTTCCAATCATTCACTGTCCAATTTCTATGTGTTTCCGCCCACTGTAGCTATAGCTGTTTTCGCGTTGAAGTAGGTTTTTTTCTATTGCAATGCGGCTATGAAGATTTGCAGCTTTTAATCGTCTTCTCACTGTCTTAACAAAATTTTTTTGAAAAGCAACAATTACAGAGCGCTTTTCCAAACTTATCGATTTTCCTATCGGCGTTTTAATCAGGTTCACACAAAAAGATGCGCTCTTAACACTAACGCATGCACAAGCAGGTTTATTTAGAAACTAAAGCATTTATCAATACACAATACATTTTTGGGTAGCCTGCTCGCTCCCAAAGAGTATTGTAAATTGATTACCTGCAATATTGCCCCAAAAATAATCCTATTTGCGGCGATGAGGATTATTCTGAAAATTACTATATTGGGTTATAAAGGTTCTTAATCATAAACGAACTACTTCCGGAATTGGACCGTGTCATGATGAGATATACATATATAAGAAGAAATAAGAGTAAGAGGAGAAAGAAAATAAGGAGAAAAGAGATATAGAGGAAAGAAAAAATGATAAAGGGTGGGGGGACGTGAAATAGAAAGAAAGGTGAAATGAAAGAAAGGCGAGAACCTTCTCCTCAGAAGGTTCTCGCCTCTAGCGCGGTTAACATGCCGAGTCACCGTAACTTTCTGCCAAAGTGGTTTCGCCTCTAGCGTGGTTTACACGTCGAGTTACCATGCCACTTTGGTCTTTTCCCTATTCTCCTGAAGAAGCCTCCTACGACGAAGGCGAAACGTCGACATCCCACCTTTCTCTTTTGGTCTCTTTCTTTTTCTTTTTTTCTCGTATCCCCTCCTCCCCCCTTCTGTCTACTTCTTTCTCTTACTCTTTTCACTTTTCTTTCTATTTCACGTCCCCCACCCTTTATAATTTTTTTCTTTCATTTTTCTTTTTCTTTTTATCTCTTTTCTCCTTATTTTCTTTCTCCTCTTACTCTTATTTCTTTTTATATATATCTCATCATGACATGGTCCAATTCCGGAAGTAGTTCGTTTATTACTAACTCTGGCCGTGGAAGCCTACGTATTCATTTCAAGGTTCTTAATCATTCTCTAATCGATATTCTTGAAAGTTTGCGTGTACAATTAATAAACAATAAATTCCATAAAGAACCTAATGTAAATGTTATTTATATATATAAAAACAATTATATTATCTTTCAGTAGAGTTTACATTTTATTGGGTGCCCGAACTAATATGGACTGTAGTGTACATTGTTCTACAACTAACATTGCTAAATAATAATTAATATTATTATCATTTCAAGTCTTTGGCGATTTTGATCAATCTAAGAATTTCTTCGTATTATATATATATATGGTATATATATATATATATATATATATATACCATTTCGAGTATGACAGTTAGAATATTTGCTGTCAAGACCCTAAACAGTATTGTTCTAATTACAAAAAGTCGGTTAACTTCGTGCTATATCGTAAATTCAAAGCAACTGAATAGGTTAAAAGCGCTCGAACCCTAATGCAGGAATTCTAAAAAGCTCATTTTCCAGTGATAAATTAGACTGCGCCGACAAGTAGAGCGCATAAAAGCCTTTGAATTTGTATAAATGATTAACAAGATGGAGCCGCCCGGGAAGAAGCACAAAAAGAAACATCATTTCGCCTTTTTGTAGTGTGTAACAGGAGAGTTATAAATTAACTTACCCCATTGAGATGCGGAAGATCTAGGGCGGCCGGAACGTACGTCGTAGCGGGACTGCATCTCGTGCACGATCTTCTAAGCGCCGGTCGTTGCCTTGATCCGTGACATCGGATAGCAAATCTTAATTCTTCTGCCATTTCCGAACATAATGATTGCCGGTCCGTTTGGGCATTTTTCTTGCTGTTCCAGCAGAACTCCAATATGGCAACGAGTATTGCCAGCGCCAGTCCACATAAAAGAACAACGAAAACTCCACCTACATATAAATATTTACTTCAATTTATGTTACGCTACAATAGACATGCATTCTACAATTGAGAATATTGAAGAAGATACTATTGCAAAAATACGTATAAAACGTAATAGTTACCTTTACACGTGTATACGTATATTCGAGACATTTTGCATAGAATGTAAATAAAATGACACGTCTATTCATGTAAATGTAAATATGTATGTATTTTAGAATGCTATTTAACGCTTATATTAAATTCAAATACTAGTTTGTTAAATTGGAAGGTATTTTATTTAATCTTTTACATATTGAAATTCTTATAATGAATGACAATATGTATAATTAAAAAATATATGAGTACATATATATACATATTATATGTGAATTTTGGTTAGTAAGTAATCAACTTGGTTTGATAATGTCTCCTATAATTTTCTCTCCATTTCTGAAAAGTATTTTAAATTTTTTTAGTACTTGTCTTGTACCATGTTGTAATAAGAAAATATTGTGAAAAATAATAACTTCTATGTGTATAAACAGCAAGAATCTAATTACGCCCAGGTGAAATCAGCCCAGCAATTAATTCATAAATTTCATTTGTTTTAATTTATTATTAGCTATTAGCTCTACATGTCTCTACATGTTGTCATTTGATAGAGCTTTTAAATTGCGCAATTTATTTCAACTGAAAACATGGAACTATTAAGTGAAAGAAAACGTGTTGAAATTTTAATGGTATTCGCGTACTGAGATAAGAGCCGAACTCAAATTGAAGTCCGCAATTTATTCAATCAATTACACTCATAAAAGCAATTTCACAATCTGCTGTGTGCCGAGTAATAGAAAAGTTTATATTGACGGCAATCATTAAAATTTGGAACATTGGGAGACTAAAAGTCGATACCGATGAAGATTCCGGTATTAGAGACATCAGTAATATTGTAAGAAAAAAGTTGACTACAAAACATAACAAAGATTAGTTAATATTTTGTTAATAATGGCTGTTATTAAAAAAACCGTTGGTTATCATAGCAATGAAACCGAACAAAATTTTAAAAAGAAGGATAAAAAATGAAGTGTAACAATAAAAACTTTGCGAAATAATTTAAGTAAAGTGCAAAATTAGAGCAATTCTAATTCTAGATTCTTGCAACTTCAACACTTAAGTTAATTTTTCCATTGCTTTTTAATGCACCACAATAAGAAAAAATAAATAATGAAAAGATAAATAATGAAAACATAAAATATATTATTTTTACAATTGAAAAGAAAATTATAGATGGTCTTAAAAATGTCGGTTATCACGTTAATGAAATAATCTAGCTTTAGCGCATGTGTTAGGGTATCAGAATAAATAAGCTTTGTTTGAAGTCTTGCTGGACAGGCACTCCTATGTTCCCATATTTAAGCAAAAGGGCGCTTTACACCAATATATAATATCGCACAATGTTTGATAGTGATGGTGTAGGGTGTCTGAAAGATATCGCTTATATTGACGCAATATCCATATATCCATAGATGTGAGGAACACCTTAGTGTCAGAAACTTTGTTGTACCATGAAGATGGATTTCCTGTTGGATTATTTGCAATTTGCCAGCTAACACTTTCTATACGGTACTCACTGCCAGTCTATGTTTGCTGATTTTGTTTCTTTCTAATAAGCATAATTTGATGAATATTAAAAGTAAGTTAAGTATTAGTGCAGTGCCTAGCGGGTTAGAATCCTGTAACAGTTGGGTGCTGATTACAATTTCCCAATATGCAAGCTGCTTTTGTAAAATGTTGTCCGCAAGCAAAAACCAACACTCTTTTTAAAATCTCCAACCAACCGAATATGTACTGTATTCGACACTTTAGTTTTAAACGACACAAACTTTGATATCAATTTTAGTTCCATTCCAAGCTTATAGCATAGAATTTAGTCATTAAGTTATTTCTAGAATGAAGTTGTTACGTATATCCATAGTTTACTTTTTGATCTTTTTTCTGAGCGTAAGTATCTCAACAAATTTTCCTGTCACTAGATACGTATCTGTTAGGCAAATAAATAAATAAAATAAATATCATTGTTACTTCCCACAGATGATCTTTTCGCGGTTTCCCTTACTTCTTGGTGATTGCTGGGAGCGAATATCTTGAGATAGCGGACTGGTGCCGGCGTAATAATAATAATTCATAGTCTCCACTAATTGCCGAAAGCTATTAGAGGACATCAGCGCACTAATTATTACTAATTTGCCATATATTTAACATACTATCAACTTCTGGGGAAGAATTAACAAGAATTTCAATTTTAGAAATCGAGATAGATAGAAATGTATTTTTCTCAGATTTTTACTAGACTTGAGGAACTCTAAAGAAGTTGAGAAATATTTAATTATAAAGTCATGGATGATTGATAATCTATACTAATACTTTGTGCCCAGAGGCACAGAAAAATCCTAAATTAGCATATTTAGCGTTCGAGAAAATCGATACGTTTAGTTCAAAATATAATTATCTTTCTCTAATGTTTATAACCTGTATCGAAAGAAGTAGGACTTTATACACAATTTATAACCTATACTTCAACAACAATAAAGAATATATGAAATAGGAATGATAGTTTGGTAAGTATAAAAAAAAACGCACAGCTAGCAAATGCTGAAATAACCTACTTCCTTTCTTTTATGCTATCGCTTTTTTTAAACAATATGTATGTCAGTTCTCTTGCACTTTTAGAACGTTCAACATTCTATAACGTTGTAAACTACAAAATTAATGTATAGTTCAAGTAACGCTGAATTTTTAAGTAGTTACTACATGCGTTAATAGTTAATTATATTTGAACAATGGAAGTTTACACACTCTTTGCGGAGTATAGAGTAACTGGAATGAAAAGTTATGTACGTTAGAGCTCGATAGGAGTATGTACAAAAAATTAAGCCATTATACAATTTTGAGTTAGTTGTACAATATTGCAGTTGAACATTTTTAGATGTAATTGTAGAAAATAATCTGAAGTGCATACATCATGCATATTTGAATGAGCGACAATTGGTACTATTTATAACTTACAAAAGAACGTTCCCAATTCGTAAATTTAAATGTCGATGAAATTTCGTAGTTGAATATAATAGGATGGCGGTAATTCGACAACTGTGTCGGATGTTTCTCTCTACGCATAGATGGATTATCAATAAATCTTGAGTATCTAAATAGGTAAACGTAGCTATAATTATTTTCTCGAATTACATGCATTTATCGATAAATAATATACATCCTAAAGTTTAATCTATAAATACACTAGGGTGACAGAATAAAATAGACACCAGGTAAAGCGGTATAAATATGTAAACAGTTAAATTCTAAGAACGAATTACGAATTTTCTCTTGTCATTAGGGTAGGGGTAGATGTATCGGAAGGAATTCGTCATAGTTTAGTATCGTTACAGCTATCCCTCGCTTACAAGGTTGGAGTGATATTAGCGACTTTACCCGGGGTCGCATCGTTGGCCAGAGTGAACGCGGCGCTTCGCAACGTGAAATAAGTAATTTTTTAAATATTCCGTTGTCCACAGTTAACCGTGTGGTTACACAATTTAAACGCAAGGAAAAACAACAGTGGAGCCGAGACCAGGTCGTGCCGGACCTTCTGAAAGAAGTAAAAGGGTGCTTGTGCGCGAAATGTTAAGAGAACCGCGAAAAAGTACAGCTCAGCTTGCGGCAACTTCACAGAAAAGTCAGCGCACCGTTCTGCGATACCTCCACAGTGTGGGGATGTATAAAAGGGTGGCAAAGAAAAAACCTCTCCTTACGGCGTTTGAAAAACCGGCGCCGAATGGCTGGGGCAATCGAAATGCGAACGGAGCCCGAAGAGTTTTGGCGGTCTGTCATTTCTTCAGACGAAAGCAGATACTGCCTATTCAGTTATAGTGGTCGTACATGGGTATGGAGACATTCGTCACAGCAACTGGACGACAAATTTTTGCATCAGACGGTGAAATATGGAGGTGTGAACATCATGGCGTGGGGTGCGATATGGTATGGTGGAAGATCGCAATTAGTAATCTGCGACGGAAATATAAATGCGGCAAAATATATCCAAATATTAACAGAAGGGCTACCACCGATATTCGACAACGCCATTTTATCTAAAGAAGACGCCACTTTTATGGAGGATGGAGCACCCTGCCACAAAGCAAGAACAACAACCACATGGAAAGAGGAACAGGGATTCGGATTTTACCATGGCCAGGCCAATCACCAGACATGAATCCGATAGAGAATGTTTGGCACATAATCCAGACAAATATGGCGAAACGACCCCGAAAACCCAGCAATAAGGAAGAACTCGTGGCAGCTGTTACAGAAGAGTGGTTAAATATTCCAGAAGACACCATTAATCATTTAATAGAGTCTATGTCACCACGACTCGCAGCACTTCACGCGAGTAAAGGTGGATCCACAAAATATTAGTCTAATTCAAAAATTTTAAAATATTTTGTATATATAACGAGAAGAGAATCTTTTTTTAATTAGTAGGTGTCTATTTTATTCTGTCACCCTAGTGTATATTATTTTTAAACCTACAAGATTATTAGTAAATTTGTAACATACACTAAGAAAAATAGATAGTAAATACTGTGTAATAGAAAGATGTATGATACGATTGAATAGAATTATATTAAAGGAAATAATACAAGTTATATATCTTAAAAGATAATAAGTTTCATTTCGATACTACTAAGCAACAGGGTTAGCTTTTTATTGGTATAAAATATATAATAGCTATCACTGTACGTATAGCTTAATATTAGATAAAATACAGACAATTTCAAAACAAACAGATCTTATTATTTGCATATAACTTACCAGGTGTACAAGTATGAAATACGAATTTCAGACAATAGAGCAACACCAATGCAGTTTGTGCTATAGTGGTAAGCGCAGACGTAGGTCTCATAAAATCTCTGCAGATACAGAAGAAAAAGTGCTCACACATATTGGTTCGCTACGAGAACGTAAGAGCCATTATAGTTTGCATAATTCCCAAAAAAAAAATATCTTCCTAATGAACTTAATATAAGCAAACTGCATGTGATGTATAGCAATATCTATCCCAATAATCATGTCTCTTATGAGAAATATCGCATGATATTCAATACTAAATTGGGTATCCTCGTATTGACACTTGTAGTACTTGCGACGAATATCTTGCCAGAAAAGCACAAGAGAAAAAAGTAAAAATGTCTTCAGGTACAAACACAGAAGAGCAGATGCGAGCTTCCGAGGGATTGGAATGAAGTTATACAAGATGCGAGGAAAAACCTTGTAGTTTTTCCGTAATTGAAGTACGGCAAGATCTGCTACATAATTGTACAAATATAAACTTTGAATGTTATTCTCGTGGAAATATTGTAACTTTGCCAGAGTTATCTTTTCTTCTTTGTTTAATTTATTAATTGTTGAAGTGTTTTTATGTCTTCTTGCTTAAGTACATATTCAAAAAAAATTTGCATGAGAAAAGTTGCTACAATATAATTTGGTTTTGAACCTTTAAGTCACAAGCTTTAAAATTCATCTATATCTTAATGTATGAATACGGACTTTGATAGTTTTTCCGTGCGCCCTTCATATACATATGTATGTACCACAAAATAAGTGCAATGCATAATTAGTGATGGAAAAATAGTTGCATCATGAAGATCAAATTCAGCTGCCTAAATTGGATGCCTTAGTGGTTCATTACCAATGTGTCTTATGCAAAACATATGGGAACGTATGGGAATATGTTGTCTCCACAAGAGTCAACCGCGCATTATAACTGATTGTAACTTGATTGCGTGTGTTTCGTTTGTACAAATCTATATCATAGTTTGGAAGTATTATTTAAAGTAGCAGAACAATGAACTGTTTGTGACTCCTTTAGCAATTTTCTATTTTTAGCAAATGCGTAAAAAATATTTCTTCCATTTACTTCCAGATAATCTTGTAGCTCTTTTATAAACATTTATCAGCTGTAAAAAAATAGTAGTTATCAACATGTGGTATTTTTTCTTTCATTTGCCGTCTTTGTAGTTTAGCATTAACTTTAAGGTATAAGGCGTCACAGATATTAAAAAAGAAAAAACAAATATTGTATTCAATAGTTTATGTGGAACTATAGAAAATCAACAAGATTCAGAGGTAACAATGGTAGTTAGATTTATCTCTAGATTACTGCTCGAATAAAGGGAAATATGCAACAGTACTCCAGTTACACAGACGTTGTTACCAAATAAATTCGTTCCGTATCAATACTAATTGTATTACCGTAGTTTCTCAGCATTAATGTGTTAGTTATCCGCAGTAGCGCTGTCCAGATAAGCACAGACAGTACCGAGGTGAGGATTTGAAATTCTCGCAATCTGACCTTACGCTTTATAATATCGCTTCAGGGGTATATCTGCGGCAGGATGAATATATAAACAGCTAAACACGAAGTAGCAGCAGCAACCGGACTAAAAGCTAACCGTGATAAATACACATTCAAGAACCGGACGTTATTGATTTAGGTGATTCAACTTCAATGAATTAAGTGCATGACATTGAATACCGTGACAGTTTGTTCGATGGCCCATGACATTTGCATGTTGCATCATGCATTACTTGTTATATGTATATATGCACATATGTCAGAAATTAAATTTGTTATTTTTCCCGAAGCTCTATAGTATCTGATTTACTATTTATTTCCTATATACAGTCCCTGCCCATTTTATTAGGCCCTTCTTATGAATTTAAGCTTTTGTGTGTTTTCAATACGATAATTTACGAATGCAAGTATAAAATTCACACAATACCTATCTAAATATGTTCACCAAACATCTTTCGAAAAAATTGATAAAGTTCCACTTAATGACCTCTTGCCTATTATTATCTCCTTCATGAATCAAGATTGAAAGACAGTAATTCATAGAATAGTATTTGGATTGGTTACTGTTGTAGAAAGAATATTTATCTGTTTATGAAACAACGCTTTTTCCATATCTACGTGTTAATGTTGCACTTTAAGTTATTGCTTGTATACGTTTTATATTTTTTCGTTATGAGTAAAAAAAGGACATACCAAATGAGAAAAAACTGCGCATTGAGGCATTGTTGCGTACAGGAGCGTATTCTCAACGCACAATTGTAAAGAAAGAAGAAGTATCCCGACAAACAGTGCAGCGAATCGCAGTTTTAATGAAAGAAAAGATATCCATTACAACTACTGGCAGAGCGTTTTGTGGCAAGAAAAGAATCACTACTAATCGGGATGATCGACGAATCCTGTAACTAGCAACTGAAAACCGAGGATTATCCGCCAAAGAAATAGCATGTCTCAACGAGGAGTGCAAATACCCATGCGTATAGTACGTAGATGATTGTACCAAGCCGCATTAAAATGCAGACGCCCCCTGAAAAAGCCAAGATTAACACCGATGATGAAGTGGGCACGTTATGGATGGGCAAAACGTCACCAACATCACACAATTGAAGATTGGCGAGATGTAAGACAAAATAACTTGAATGAAGATGTAAATCAAGCAAAATATTTTTGTTTGAATGTTTGAATAATGTCTTTTGGCTTTTTCAGGGAGCGTCGGCATTTTAATCCGGCTTCGTACAATCGTCTATGTACTGTACCCGTGGATATTTGCACTTCTAGTTGAGACATTTTCTATTTCTGTGGCGGATAAACCTCGGTTTTCAGTTGCTAGTAGCAGGATACGTCGATCATCTCGATTAGTAGTGATTCTGTTCTTGCCTCAAAACGCTCTTCCGGTATTTGTAGCGGGTATGTGTTCTTTCAATAAAACGGCGATTCGCTGCTGTTTGCTGGGATATTTCTCCTTTCTTTGCAATTGTGGGTTGAGAATACACTTCCTCATATGCCTCAATACGCAGTTTTTTCTCATTTGGTATGCCCTTTCTTTACCCATAATGAAAAGATATAAAGCGCATACAAGCAATAATTTAAAGTGGAACACTAATACGTAAAAACCTTGTTACATAAACAGATAAATATTCTTTCTACAATAGTAACCGATCCAAATAATATTCTACGAATTACTATGTTACTTGACTGCTGTCATAATTCTCCTGCGAGCAGATCCCAAATTGAATTATATTTAATATTCAGTTACCTATATGTTGTATTACTTCAATTTTAATGTTAATGTTCTGAATTGATAAAGCACTTATTAAAATACCGAAAGATATTTTGAACATGTGTATATTTTTATAAACATAATGCATATATAATTATAAAGAAATTTAGATATCAACGAGAGATAATTTAATTCAATAAAACTGGAGAAAAATTTCGATATCCTAATTTTGATGATGTTATTCGCTCGTTTCAAAGGCATTGCCGTATTCAATATGCACTGAATTTCTTTATCTAGTCTTATATCTAGGAGTCTTGAGAGAAACTTGGTACCGTTTTGTTCTACCGCCACCGCAGCGCAGCCGGTATAATCAGAAACAAGTACCAAGTGGAAGACCATCTCATAAATTTAATAGAGCATTCTCTGAAAAACACCTACTTCACATATAACAGACAGAGTTACGAACAAACAAAGAGCCCCAATGGGATCACCGGTATCATAGCTAATATCTTCATGGAAGATTTTGAAATCTAGACAGCGCCAAGTACAAACCCAAGCTAGTCATTTAGCCGCGTAAGAAATTCTAAAATACAAACGAAATATGGATGATACTTTCATCATATGGACACACGACGAAGATAAGCCACAGGTTTCCTCTCACAGCTCAATAGTACCTATCTAAAGACCAAGTTCATCATGGAAATTTAGAACCAAAACCAATTATCATTTCATACGTTTTACTAAACAAGAAACAGGATGGCACCTTAGGACATACAGTATACCGAAAGGCAGCTCATTCCAACCGCTATCCCAATGCGCACTCACACCACCATCCCGCACTGTTACAAGGAGTGGCGAAAACCCTAAGGTCAAGATCTTAACGGTTAGCCGACGCAGATTACATTCGAAACCGAGAGAAGCGAACCAACGGTTTCACCACCGACACCATAAACAGAGCTTTCCATGCGAAAACAAAGTCACTGGACACTATGACTTTTGTAACCAAAGCGTATCTCTCTTACATAAAGGGTATAACGGAAAAAAATAAGTTGGATATTACGGAAACACCAAATCTAAACCATATTTTTCACCGACAGAAAAATTGGACAATAGATAATCCGGAGAACAAGATACCACTGATAGCTCAAGGAGTATATGAGATACCTTGCATAAATTGCAACCTTTCGTATATAGGCCAAACAAACAGGAAAATAAGTATCAGAAGAGAAGAACACAAACTAGCGGAGTAAGAAGAAACGAGTAAGAGAAGGAAAGAAAGACAGAAAAAAGGGAAAAAAAGAAAGAGAAAGGCGGGATCTTGACGTTTTGCCTCCGTCGTAGGAGGAGAGAGGAAGGTTTTTATCTCTAGCATAGTTAACACGTCGAGTTACCGTGACCTTCTGCCAAAGTGGTTTCACCTCTAGTGTGGTTTACACGTCGGGTCACCGTGCCACTTTGGTTTCCCCGTTTCCCCTGGAGAAGCTTCCTACGACGGAGACGAAACGTCTCTCTTTCCTTCTCTTTTACTTTTCTTTCATTCTTTATTCCCCTTTTCTCTATCTCTCTTTCCTCCTCTTACTCTTTTCACCTTTCTCTCTTTTGCACTTCCCCCCCTTTTCACTTGTCTTCTTTTATCTCTTTCTCTTTTCATTTTTATTTATTTCTCCTCTTACTGTTATTTCGTTTCTATATATCTTCTATATATCTACTTCGTTTATTAATTAACAATTGCAGCATATATACTTAACATTTATTATATTGAAGTTAAGAATTACTGTAGAAAAAGTTTTCTATAGTGAATAATCAAAAATATCTGGACGCTTATACCTACCGATCTTTTAACACATTCGCTTTATAGTATAGGCAAGTATATTCGCTCTTACCATTCGAGTGTCTAAATTTGCATACTGTCAGTTTCTCCGCAAAAGCGACTTCTTTTTCAAGAAGAAAAAAATGGGAGTATGGGATATCCAATCCTTTACTATTTTATCATCTTTGAAGACATGTAATATACTTTAAAATATATTAGAAAAAAGTAATTAATCTATTATATCTTCGGGGATACTAAGAAAAACAAAAATGTGTAAAGTTTGGAGGGATCTGAAATCCCAAAATGAGTCGTTGGCCCACTAAAACATGTGTGTTGTCAATGAATGAACTCTATCAGTCTATAAAGTTTTACCTAAATCTGGATTTTTGGGGTGCTGATGTTCATTCACAAGAGCTCTAGGTTAGCATACAAATTGGAGTATACTAGATTTAAAACAATGAAAGAACAAGCCAGTTAGTTCTTACTAAAAATAATATTTAATTATTTATCGTGTCTTAAAGATAAATTAATAAAATATAAAATATTTTATTAAATTAATAAATAATTAAGTATCGACATGCGAACCTGAATTAGAGATAGTTAGGTTTTATTTAATTGAAACTGTAACATCTAAAATGCTTCCGTTAATACTTCTGTGAGATTTCAAGTAATAGAAATAACAATTTACAGCTACAAGTTTGTGTAACATAGATTCAGACGAGTCAAATTTATACTCTAAAATAAAGCATAAATTGAGGATGGAAATAAATTTGTCGCATAATTTGAAACTAAACGGTGGGTAATTTTTCGAGTAAGTAATTTACTTACCTATGTTTTCTACGCCAAGAGCGTTTGCTTTCGATTCCTTACTTTTATCATCTCGATTACAAACATCGCCTGTGTTTTTCCACCACTTGTCATAAAGTATCTGAATCACTCCTTTTTCTTGTAGCTCGAGAATCGCAAGGGAAATTTTATCTCGCCACGGACTGCCTTTGGGTGTTGCAATGCCGTAACCCTTCGAATCCAATAGACCGCCAATCTGCGTCAGGTTACAGTCGCGTTGTACGGCGTAGTCCAACATTGTCGATTCCATTAGAAAAGCGTAGTTGCCGCCGAGCACTCGTTCTACTCCTTCGTCGTATCTCGATACGAAAACCGGTGGTCGTTTGCTCTCCATAAAGCGCCACATTTTCTGATATATACCGATTTTGGAGTCCTGAAATTCAATGGTATTTCATTTTAAACAATGCTGTTTGAGTTGTGGTTGTGGGTGTATATAGAAGTATAATTCTGACATAGAAAATATTACGTAGTGCAGGGCAAGTAGAGGAAATGCGGGTTATTCAAGGAAAAATTCAGTTACTTAGCAGATGAAGATAACTTTAAAAAATATCATTTTGGTTGCTCTAAACAATAAATACTTGATTCATTCTTTTACAAAGCAAAGATTGATATTTCTTTCCTATAAATTATATTTATAGCTGCTATTGGCAAGCAAGTAGAGTAGATGGTTGCCAAACCAATTTTAGACGCCCCAATCAAATTAAATTTGAAACAAATGTATTTATCATATAATTTATGCAAAAGCATGGCATTATAATATGTCATCTTTGTACTATTAGTGAGTTGCAATTGTTATCTTTAGGCCCCCTTAAGTCTTAAAATGTAAACGAGGAATGATTAGATAAAAGTATGTGGATAACTTTAATTTTTAACTTTTTAATTAGAAACGTATTGGGTACGGTTTCTTAGTAATAAAATTCCAAGTTCAAATTGACCTCAAAAGTAACCTATATCGGATTCTATTAACAACTTGTTTCAAAATTCAGACATTCAAAAGCAGAAAAATTCTATGAAATAACAAATATACATTGCACGTGGTATTCAAGAAAAATCGCCATTCTGTGCTTAATCGAACGGCAAATTGGTTGTTCAAAGATTTTGAATGGTGCCAATGTTGTTTTTCAGTTAAATTTATTGAATTTAACTGAATAAAGCAGATAATAGTCAATATATTGCCCAAGAAGGAGGTTACGCATTTAAAAAGTTTTTGTTGCCTGATTGTTGCAAATACCGTTTATTTATTGTAATAGTAGACGTGTAATAAATAGATCCGAAATCAAGCTCACTTTTGAGCGTTTTCGAGCAACTTGTTTCATTAAAAAGTTGTGTAAATGGAAAATTGGTGCATAAAATAATATAGTAGTGTATTTAAGGGCACAAGGTAACAAATAAAACTACTAATAGCGTACAACTAAATGGAGTTGTATTTAAATAATTTCGTTTAAGATGGATAATGACGGAAGTACTACGGACGAGGAAAACGAAAAAGGAGTACAGCAGAATGCGCGGAAATTCTAGTGAAAATAAAAAAGCAGGCATGGCAGGGTTATTTAAATAGTAGAAAGGAAGAAAGGTAAGGTAATACACAAAGTACAACGAAAGAAAGTCAAGATCGCAGTAATGTAAGCCAAACAAAAACCATGGAAAGAATTTGGACTAAAATTATAAAAAGATAGTAAAAGAAACAAAAAGCTGTTTTTTAAGGTACTCGAAAATATGAGAAATGACAGAAAAGTGGATTCAATAGCATTAGAAGACAAAGAAGGACAAATAATCACAGACCGAAAAATGATTATAACTCGATGGAAAGAATATTTCCAAGAGCTGTTGAAAATCCCAAGCGAAATGACAATACAGAAGATGCACGGCCCAGGCAGTCGGAATAGTGCGGGCGGAGTGTTCGAGAAGGGGAGGATCACAGAAGAACAACTGGAAGAGGTACTAAAACGATTAAAAAACGGAAAAGCTCTAGGAGACGGTAAATTAACAACTGAGATGTACAAAAATATGGGATACAATGCAAGGCAGTTATTATTAGATATTTATAATAACGTATGGGAGGAAGGAAGAATCCCAAAAGATTGGGGTCTGAGCTTAATACTACTAATTTACAAAAGGGGCGACAACAAAAACTGCGACAACTACCGAGGAATTATGATGCTAAACACAGTAGTGAATATTTATGAACAATTGTTAGAAAATAAGTTAAAGCAAATAGTAGAACCGATATTACTAGAAGTCCAAAGTGGGTTTAGAAAAAACAGAAGTATACAAGACCATATTTTTACATTAAAAGAGATAACGTACAAAAAAATTACTGCAGGAGAAAGCGTATACTTAGCTTTTTTGGACATGGGGAGAGCATTTAACAGGGTACCCAGAAATAAAATATGGAAATGTCTACACAAGGGAGGAGCAAATTACAAATTAATGACAGCTGTCAAAAGTATATATAAATGAACAGCAAACTGTGTAATAAGCAGAAACATGAAATCAGAGGTATTCTATACAAAGGATGGTGTTAGACAAGGAGATGGACTTAGCCCTCTACTATTTATAACATTTATGGATGAAATTATTAGGGAAACTCGAAAAAAAAAACAAGGGCTATTTATATTGGACAAAACTTAGAAAAGGTAGAAATTGCAGAATATGTATTCGCAGATGATGTAATATTGATAGCCGGAATTGAAAAAGCTCTACAGTACAACATAAACGCTTGGAACAACGCACTCATTAAGTATGGAATGAAAATTAATACAAACAAAACAAAAGTAATGGTTATATCAAAAGTGAAAAAAGAAATACACATACAACTTTGAGAATCAGAAATACAAGTTAGAGATTGCCAGTATTTAGGAATTACAATACACGAGAGAGGAAGACAAGAAGAAGAACTTAATAACGGAATACAGAAAGCCAACAAGGTATACTACACTAGGGTGACAGAATAAAATAGACAAATAGAAAAGCGGTATAAATATGTAAACAGCTAAATTCTAAGAACGAATTAAGAACTTTCTCTTGTCATTAGGGTAGGGGTAGATGTATCGGAAGGAATTCGTCATAGTTTAGTATCGTTACAACTATGCCTCGCTTACAAGGTTCGAGTGATATTAGCGACTTCACCTGGGGTCGCATCGTTGGCCAGAGTGAACGCGGCGCTTCGCAACGTGAAATAAGTAAATTTTTAAATATTCCGTTGTCCACAGTTAACCGTGTGATTACATAATTTAAACGCAAGGAAAAAACAACAGTGGAGCCGAGACCAGGTCGTGCCGGACCTTCTGAAAGAAGTAAAAGGGTGCTTGTGTGCGAAGTGTTAAGAGAACCGCGAAAAAGTACAGCTGAGCTTGCGGCAACTTCACAGAGAAGTCAGCGCACCGTTCTGTGATACCTCCACAGTGTGGGAATGTATAAAAGGGTGGCAAAGAAAAAACCTCTTCTTACGGCGTTTCAAAAACGGTGCCGAATGGCTTGCGCAATCGAAATGCAAACAAAGCCCGAAGAGTTTTGGCGGTCTGTCATTTTTTCAGACGAAAGCAGATACAGCCTATTCAGTGATAGTGGTTGGACGTGGGTATGCAGACGTTCGTCACAGCAACTGGACGACAAATTTTTGCATCAGATCGTGAAATACGGCGGTGCGAACATCATGGTGTGGGATACGATATGGAATGGTGGAAGATCGCAATTAGTAATCTGCGACGGAAATATAAATGCGGCAAAATATATCCAAATATTAACAGAATGACTACTACCGATATTCGACAACACCATTTTATTTAAAGAAGACGCCACTTTTATGGAGGATGCAGCACCCTGCCACAAAGCAAGAACAACAACCACATGGAAAGAGGAACAGGGTATTCGGATTTTACCATGGCCAGGCCAATCACCAGACATGAATCCGATAGAGAATGTTTGGCACATAATCCAGACAAATATGGCGAAACGACCCCGAAAACCCAGCAATAAGGAAGAACTCGTGGCAGCCGTTACAGAAGAGTGAGTAGATGAAATATCTAGGAAGAGTGAAAAATGTAACTAGAAGAGATAGGATAAGAAATGAAAAAATCAGAAGAGAGGTACAAACAGAATCAATAGATATTTATGTAGAACAAAGACAATTAGCGTGGTGGGGATATCTACAAAGGATGGACAATACAATTTCGATTAAACCGATCTGGAAAGCAAAGATACAGAAAAAAATAACAAGAGGAAGGTCAAAAGTACATTGCAATAAAGAAATAGGTAAAATGTTAGAAGGGAAAGGAAAAACTTGGGAGGAAGCTAAGAAAATTGCAATGAACAGAGCAAAACTAGCGAAAATTTGTGAAATGCTAGGAAGCAAATTTAATCTAACACGAGTCTTATTGATTACATATAAAGATATTTAATTTGCAAGTGGTTTGATTTCAAAAGCGAAAGGTATACATACTTATAATAAACTAGAAACAGATTAACCCATTCCTTTTTTTTAAAGTCACATGCATATCAAAATTAAACGTAGAAAATTGTAGCTTCAAGAGAATTCATTATGATGGCAAGTACGCCTTAGTTATTGTTTATTTTAACATAATAGCGGATACAGTAAAGACCCTCCAACAAGAACTTAACACTGTTTTAAGTGAACGTACCTGTTTTTGTCTGATAAATAAATAATAAATTGAAAAGATAAAAAAAAGGCATACACATACACTACTGGCCATAAGTGTTTACCCTGTGTAATATTAGTCAAAAATTAGTTATAAAATAGGTCTGTATTTGTATTTATAGAAAGAACTGTAACAGTTATAAAAACTATGTGCTTATCAATTTGCTAACAAAGATAATCATAAATTAACTTAAATTTGCGCTTTTTCATAGATAATTCTCTCCTTACCGACATTACTTTAGCGTTATTCGCTACTTTAAAACACTATGCACAAATTCTTTAATAATCACTCCTTGTTATACGAAAGCTAAATGCAAACTACATTTTTCATTATATCAAAATGCTCGTGTCGTCTACTTTCATATTTTATACGTGATATATATTTGAGAAAAATTGTTCTTTATCTAATCCGTCTACTTGAACGTGCCTGATCGGCTTATTAATTGCACGCAGAACGTTACAGAGGAATTATAATCTATGTCGTGCTTACAGTTTAACAATACAAATATTTTGATAAGGATAGAAAGTAGTTCCTTTGAATACTCTCCAATTATACAGATCGGTTAACACTTTTGGCTGGTAGTGTATATATATATATATATTAAACTTCAACGAGAACGGTATGGACAGAAAATGAAACATATTTGAAGACATAGCATACATAGTTTGATTCAGCATTTCTTACTTACTCTATAAGTATATCCTAAATAGTGTTGTATTAAAACAATAATTAGCTATTATTTTTAGGTTTTAGTTTTAACGAAGTGGAAATATAAACTATAGTGAATATTACCTATAATTTAACGATAGTAATCTTTATTTATAAAAGAAAAATACAAGCCAAAATGCACAAATACAACATCTACGATTTCTGTTTAATATACGTATCACAAGTTTGCTTCAGGCTTAAAACTGCGCTGACAGCTCCTATTAAAACAAGGAAGGCTATAACGTGAATTATCGCCATTATAATAAGAAACTTTTCACGTTTAGTAACCTTTTTTGGCGTCTCGTCTTCATTTGCCATTGTTCCTTTATTTTATATTCATAACCTCATACTTAATAACTTCGTTTAGGTGTTATTTTGTAACGAAGAATAGTATACTACCACTTATTTTCTTATAGCAGCAATGGATTTGTGTTTTTTTTGTGTATAAGATTTAAACTGCAGAGGAAGGGATGGCATATACACTATGACTTTGTTGTTCAGGAATTTGAAAGATGTAAAATAAATGTCAACGTCACGAATACGTATGACATACAATAGTCGATTGATATTAATAATAGTCCCAAAAATATCTGGTTGCATGGTAGCATACAGAACGTAAACTGTATACGTTCTATTGGATGTTTTCAAGTTTGCTCAAGGTTGCCATAGGTGTACTAATACAGGTTTGCCAATAGAAGGAAGTCGGTATAAAACCAGGAGTTAGGAAGAAGTAATGGAAGGTGCTTAAAAGAGTTATACCTACCCTAAAAAATGTCATTGTGCTGCCCCCTTCCAAAGTACCATATGAAATTTCTGTTTGTTCGGCGAGATCTTGCGCGTTTTCGATTGGCGTAATCATTCGTTCAACAGTGAGAAAAGCAGCGAGATTAGCTGTATACGAAGATATTATGATGAGAGTGAAGAACCACCATATTCCACCTACAATCCTTGTAGAGGTTGCCTGCAAGTAATACACATAACATAAATCGTGTGACATCGGTTATTAGAAAATATAAACTTGGCACTTCTTTAGTGCATGATGGCATAAGGAACTAACGCATGCAAACTCATATTATACTGTTACTCTAAAAAATTCAAAGGAGAAATGTGCAAGTTGGTGGCAAATACTATATTCCTTTATTAGAGCATGCATGTAATGATATTGCCTACAGAATATGGTTAAGAAAATGGTCTTTGCTTCAAGCTGTCAAGTCAGTCGGGGTTTCATAGCCGTGCGCATTGTAATAAACAATTAATAAATTATTTGGAAACACTTACCCTTCTGCAAACATTACCAAGCTCAATAACCTCGATTCTACACTCGTAGCATTTGGTATGTCCTTAATAGCGTTTCAGTAAGGGATGTTCATAATGACAAAATGTTCTCATGTAAAGAAAACAACCGTTCCATATTTAATGATGTAATATTTGTATACATAGTCAAGCTTTCAAGTGAAATCCATACTTGAAAAACCACTATCACAAATTTTGCTGAATATTTAAAATGCTATTGAACTTTTTATAACCAGATGATCTCTTTTTGTCGCTTTCGGTATTTAATTGTGAGTATACATAGTCCACGATTTTTCAGTGATTTTACTAATGAGAATGAAGCTTTTTGCAACTTTTCTATCACCTCAATTATTCCTGTTGTGAATAATGTAAAAATTTAATCCCCAATGCGTAAGAATTGGTTGTTAAGGTATGCAGGGATTCTGTCTGTGAAAGTCTCTAATTTGTTTAGGAGATTTAAGAAACGCGGTTTTTGTTTCACTAATTAATTCGTTTATCTATAGACACACTTTCTTTAGTTCTTGTTACAAGAAACATTAAAAATACATGTATCAACTTAGTACATGTATTTTTAATTCCTTAATGCACCAATTATAAATTCAAAAGCTCTTTTTTCCGCCGGTCTTTTATTCACTGTTTTCTTAAAACGCAAAGGCGGTCTTTTTTCCATGAAATGTTTATTCTCTATTTTTTTGATATTAACAAATCGTGAAAAGGGAGATACTAGACAAGGATGAAGAAAATTTTGAAAATAAATTGTTCATTTATGAGAATATCGTAAATTATATAGCACGGGATGACAGAAAGAAGAATAACATGTTCTCCATACATACAGCGGAAACACTTGCGAGTTTTCTTTCTTTGTTGTTGGTGGTACAAAATATGGGAACTGTTTTGCGGATAATCTAAGTACGATTGAGAAGTTTAGTTGTCTTTCACACCTTGAAATGCTTGTAATTTTATCTTTTCCAGCGAAGAGGGCAATTACTTTGAGATGAAAATTAAGTTGCAGTTTCTTATTGTTTTGCGCCTGCCTCTGAATTTATCCTTGATGTATTGTGAATGGTAAAGATAAGATAAACATCTTTTTTATTTCTTCAGTTCATTATACACACTTTTTCTCTTTGAAGACAAACTGTCTCCTCACATTTTCGTTTTTTATTCTTTAGTATACTGGGTAGTCCTTTTCGTGATACTGGTAGTATTCCGTAAGCATCAGTCTAATTCTTTATCAGTAGATGAACTAGTCCAGGTGACTTCTAAAAACTGCCATTGTCAAACAATATCCTTTATTCAACAAAGGTTTAATAAAAGTTATTACCCCCTTGACGAGAAATTTATTATAACTTGCGAAGACAGAAGATCCTTAAAATATATATCCAAAACAGTATTCTTGCTAGTATAGATTATAAAATTACCGCCATATCCACTTTTTGTTACTATACGCACCCTTTTAAGTGGAACGCATTGCAGTCATTCCAGCCGAACCTTATAAAGCAATAAACTTTCGTTAATAGCCACAAATATTTCCGAGGTAACCGCATCGCCAAATTTTCTATTTAAATGCTCATGTTTATGAAGATTTGGATAGAACTGACTGAATGACTGAATTTTGTTATGTTCTGGGAAAGGGCTATTTTCTGAATTTCCTTTATCATTGTTTGGAAAATGTAGAAAGTGCTCTATCACCTTTGTCCAATAATTAAGGTATTTTGGCTTTACCACATTGCATATCAATGTGTCACATCTACGACATATTGAATCAGTGTTTGAGTTTCTGTGAAAGCGAATAATGGAGGTGCAGGAACATCTCGCTATACTAGATACTATTGCGGAATTAAAGTATGAGGCTCATCGTATAAAGCTTAATTTTCTGAACTAAATAACAGGTCTGGATCACTTTCCATGATTGGGTAATAAAAACAAATAAATGTTAGTTATAAAAAACAAACGACCTCGATCCTAACGGTGATATTGAACAAATGCGCCATTGTATGGCAAAGAGGTAACTTCGCCCAATAGAAACAACAGAAACAATAACAATTCTCTTGGTTGATTACAAATTACATTGCATTTAAAATTCATTTGTATTTAAGCAAACATAGTAATAGAAAATTACAGTAAATGCATTTCAATTAATAATCTCTATCAGTAATCATTTGGTATACTATTCGTCGCTTTTTAAATAAATCGCGGCAACGATGTTGTTAACTATTGTATCATTATAGGATTTATTGTTTTAGTGTTTTATCATAGTTATTTGTTGTTTTAGTATTTCTATTTTTATGTTTTCGAAGTTGTATTATATTATGTAAATAATGTGCAAGATTGAAGTATCAACCATAAGATATGACAATGGAAAATGTGAGTCTATTATAAATTCTGGTGGTAAAGCAAGTTTATCGGTGCTCCTAAAATATTGTAATAAAATGAAAGCCAAGCTATTATTTAGCAAGTAGTACTGTCCGTTAGAGTATATAGAAGATATGGGGTATCTTGTATATCTAGTTGAAGAATTATTTATAGTATAACAGGCACTCAAGCTGGGGGTAATGAAAAGAGAAGGTTTCATTTTATTTATTATATATTAAAATTAAAATAATTATGGTACAAATATATATATATATATATATACATGGAGAAAAGACGATACTTAGCTTTCACAACGTGTCAGTAAACATAGGTATTTAAGAACGCCCATACGTACAATATATATATATAAAATCTACTGCTTATTTGAAATAACTTGCAATTGTCACTTATTTTGCATTTTCCATTTTGCTTGAAAAATATTCTTGAAATTGCTGCGGTAGCCACATATCAGTCCGTAAGTGAAACCGAATAAACAAATTCAGGCTTTGTCGCCCGTAATTATATTGCAAATCAACTTTGAATGACCTCCGTTGAATGTTTTGAGCGTTCTTTTGCACCATTATGATAATATAATTTTTAAGTTCATGTCAAGTGATGTGGGATCCAAGGATTACAAAGCTTCCTTACGTTCAAATATTTGTGTTTGTATCTATTGTCTTCGTCTCATTGTCTAACAATACTTTAGTCTCACAGTATGTGCCGAGTTGATCTTGTTCGATCATGGCACGCACAGCATCTACTTTAGCAACAACAATAGACGTTGATGGATGACCTACACAAAGTTTCGTCCTAAGATTAGTGCGTCTATGCTGGAATATCAATTGTAAACACTATTCTTGGACGGGACTTTGTCTGTAGCAGCCAAATAAAGTCAGTTAATGTAATATTTCAGTATTAAACCATATTTCTACACAAAACGACTTTCTTTTAAATGCTGTGTAAACAAAACTAGGTTCACTCATTTAAGCTCGAACTGTCAAGTGAATTGTAAGCATTTAGATGTTTCTAGATAAAATATTCAAAATTTGAAATTAGAATTTTTGTTTAAGAAAATGGAAAAGGTCATTTCTTGGTTCTGAGATTGTTCAGAATGTCAAAGCTAACAAATCAACGTTCTTCAAAAACGTAGTAACAGAATATATGTATATAGCGTAAATATCTTTTTGACTTACGCTATTCCGAACGTTATTGATATGGCGTATAATTTTAACGAAATAGAATAACAACTAAAATAATTTTGTTTTTAAGAAAGTGATGTATATTTTTAGCATAACTACTTTCCTAACCGCGCCATTTTTCTTTTAAATATTGTGTCAAGAGATGGCAAAGTATTGGACATACTTCGCAGTGATATGCTTCAAAAGTTAGAAAATTCTACTTCATTCCCTATAGTTCGATAAAAAACCTAAACGGATTACGAAACTGTGCATGTAACTGACCAAACGTAGTTAAGTTAAAGTTGCGAGCACGTAAATGACTGGATGCAACAGTACAGAAAATACGAAGTGAGAAACTGTTATACATTTTAGTAAATTTGTGCTGATGAATATTACAGGCAACGATTTCAAATGCAAGTAGCAACTTTATAATAGCTGGTAGGTACGCTACAGAAACATATTGCGCTACTATAATACACTTTTAGTTTCCATAAATTGATTAGTTTTCCCTTAAAATTTAGGTAGCGATAAACAAATAGTAGTATACTGTAATTGGATAGCACTGAAAGATAATTGTATTAAATAATGCACATACGATGACCATCTTTTTTTTGAGAAAATAGGACACGTTAGAAGTTGTTTTAAGATAAGAAACGGGTTATCATTTTTCGTTAATACCAAATACCTATATAACATTTAATAAATTAATTTAATAAAAATATAATCCAAAAAAAACATAGTTTGGGATCCGTCAAATTAAAATCTTGTCAGGCAAAGTTATAGTGTTCCAAAGATGCCACATTTTAATGCGAATACGGTGTTCATTACATGAGCTATAACCCCGCACAGAGAAATGGAAGATTCACGTGGATAGATAGGATCATTTGATTTTTTTCTTTTTTATATCAGATATGCATGACATGTCATGCTCTCAACATTTTTTTTGAATAAATTACTCTACGGAGCTGGTAAAAAGTTTTGTCAAATAACTTTGTTATTTGAGAAGTATTTCTTTGAAATTTGGTATCGATATACAGTTAAAATAACAAATTTATCGTAACATGTTCACATTTTTTTCGTTCCTGATTTCATAAGAAATGCTTCCTACTTGTTTTTTTTAAGTTCCTGGTATATTGTTATATTTTTATGCAGACCAAAAAAACTTTCAGAAATATAAGCATGTTCATTTTTGTCGATAAAAACGTAATTCAAAAAAGGCAATTTAATAAAGTAAAACCAGGATGTCCTTTGAAAGTCCGTGAAATTTGTCATTGAAATCTATATTAGTCGTGGCATAATACTCTTAATTGCTTCAGTTATTTCCTTTTCTGTTTGTTCAAACTGATTTGGTAGATTTTTGTACAATGTGACCCAACGTCCAAGAAATATTTCGTTCGAATAATCATCAACATTACGCGCAAGATGTGAGTTCCATATTGTTGGAACCAAATATTTTTCTTTGGATGATTAGATTTGTTTGGATTTGAAAAGAGAAGTGTAAGTGTTGGTACAATTTAGTTCCTCGGTAAGTAACCACTTACATCCACTCTTATGAAAAATAATCCTATTATCCTGTTTCCAACCAGACTAATCCACGTTCACCTTTTGGGAATTTTTTGCTTCTCCAATCAGGGTTTTAGTTGACCAGCAATAACAACTGTGCCTATTAAGAGTAGTGTCAAGACAAAATGTTTGTTTACAAGAAAAGATTATTTCATTCACCAAATTAGGCTGTTCTCTGATAATCAGGCTTTATCAAGCCTAGATTCTGTGTTTTACTGCTGTTGTAATTAATCAGCAAAACCGTAAGATATTGATATCAATAACTTGATACAACAATCAGATAAGTTACAACAAAATGGTCAAAAAGATATTCCCTATGAATTATTTTTGAATTAAAAAATCTGTATTACTTTAATAATATGTACAATACTCGGGTCTTCTTTATAAATCACTTTGTCTTTACTTAATAATTTCTAGGATTTTAGGCAAAAGCCGTCAAACTCTTGGCCAACACTGATTTGAATCTATAGCTTTAACAAGTTATAGAACCAATGCGCATGCGATCTTAACAAGCTGTTAACAGTTTGTTACGTTTTTTGGTTGAACTTCAAACACTTCTTGTTAAGACAGTGTGGATATTTCTAAGATGTCTTAGAATCGCGAGTTCGATCAAACCCATTGCATTTCAGCCGGTTAAGGGAGTGAGGAAGTTCCAGTTCGCCAGTCTAATCCCTAACATAAAACGAAATGGTAATACGATTATTTAGGAAATTACTCTGTAATATCCATAGAAAAATTCAAAATAAATTGCATTCCAAAAATATGATTAAAAAAGATCCCGGGTCCGGCAATAAATTTCCTCTGTGTTTGCAGAAAAAAGATGTTGAATAACACTGGCCAACACACATTTGGGTATCATATCTTCCTTGCCGCCCTTTCTCCATAATAGTGATGTCTTTGTGAAATCTTTTCCCCTGTTCCTCACTAACATCACCTAAGTTTTCTGGATAACGATCTAAGCGGCTGTGAAGGTAATGAATCTTGATGTTCATGTTACATCCGAGCGTGTGGAAGTTAGAAAGCATTTATTCTACTGATAAATAACGGTGAAATTTATTACGTATGAGTAATATCGTGTATAATGTATCTCAAAAACTAGAGCTGCTAGGAAGAGATGCCACTTATTTCTGGAACCAGCACATCAGAAATACCCTAAATCAGTTCGTATTTTGCGGGCACCACGACAAACATTTATTTTGTTGAGCGGTGTAATATTTAACTATCTCTAAATCAAAGTGCAAATTAAATAATCAGAAATTAAGGATTGAGGTATAATATATAATTTTATTGTTGATAATATGTTTCATGTTTACATTGTAACATGATAACAGCTAGGAATTATTCGTTCTAGTGTAAGTAGTTAGTTAAATAGTTACATTAATTAATGACGAAAATAAATAGGCCGAATATGCAGTGCTATCAATCATCTGTTTTGTATGTGAGTAATTACTTTATCCTGAAATAAACGCAAAGCATAATGCTGTGCGCTGCAAAATTATGAAATAAATCTATTAACTTTGACGCAATTAATTTTAGGAGTTTTAGGAACATTCGCACAGGTCAATACTATTTCCTAAAAATATAATTTTTTGCATCATTTTTAGGTTTCCTCTACTTCCGATCTTCAGGAAATGAATAAGTAACATTTGGTTTAAAGGAAAAAATCATTTCACTTCTTGAATAGCAACATTTATTTTTACCTTTTGTTATTAATATAATTTATGTTTTCCACTCTTTAAACGACCATTATTTGAAAATATTGTCATGTGAGGTATTAAAATTTGGCTGGAGTTATTGCTGGCGTTATTCAAAAAATTATCGATGGCGTTATTATTTGAAAACCAGAAAAGTAAAATTGATCTGTTGGAATATTTCTTCCAAAAGCTAATTGCTTCAAATTTAACGAATTTATTTCATAATTTTGCCGTGTATGGTATATTCGGCTCGGTTAAATAAATAACTACATACTATAATTTAAATCAGAAAGGTTAGTTTCTTCATTAAAATTGTTTTTTTCCTAATCGTTTGGTGAAGTAAGATAAGCTATTAAAACGTACGTACCTATTTATTGTTAAATTCTGCTCGATCTTAAGAAAGCATACATTTGGAGAATACTGTAATTAAACAGTTAAAGTTGTGAAATAAAATCTTAACGTATTTACTTCCTAATTTCTACCTTTGCAATTCTAGTTACGGCTTAGAATTACAGATTTTTAAATTGGAAGTGGTATATAAAACAATAACGCGGCAGTTTTAACGAGAAAAAGATGAGTTGGATAAAAAACGGACATGCTTTTCTATTTTTGTTATCAATTCCAAAAATATATTTATATTAAATATTTTAAACCGAAGCGTTTCTTAAAGAATCAACGTAAATGAAATGTGTTTACTACCTAACATCAAATATCGATTTTTGTCGGAAACGTGGCGTTTATTCTGGTTTATGTACAATTAAATTGTTTATGTTGGCGTTGTTACTTTAAATGGTATCATAAAACCTAACGATGACAACCGGAACTTTCTATTTTAACTGATATGCTTCAGTGATGCTGAAATCAATAACTATATTTCATATTTTTATGTCGCTTCAAGTAATACAATAAAGAAGTATATTCTCCGCCAGGAAGTAGATTCCATACCTTTCGATAGCCTTCTACTGTTCTTCATATGCCCAAAAATCTTTACTCTAAAGCTTTAATAACACTAATAATAAACAATAGTAGTAAATAATAATAATAATTATAATAATATTCGTTCTCATGTAGAACAATGGAAATGAATATCCTTCTATTCCCATTGCTCATAACAACATGAGGGAGTCTTATGAAAGTATGAAGCTGCTACAGAGTGAAGTTGACTATTAGAGATATCACGAGCAAATTTGTGCAGAAGTAATAGTTAATCCTAGAAACCATGGAGTATAGAGTTTTGCTGTTTTCTGTATGAGTGGGACAGTATGTTAGGAATAGAAAAACCATTACATTAAGAACCGATAGTCAAGAAGAAGTAACCCGACTTTTGAATTTAAGAATGTCACTTGTGAATCTTTCGTTAATTCAAAAAAGATACTGCTACCACCTCTTCGTATTAAACTGGGTTTGACGAAAACTTCGTAAAAGAGATGACCAAATCTTGCGAAGGTTTTCTTTATGTAAAGAAGAAATTCCATAAAATAAGTGAAGTTAAAGTAAAAGCGGAAATATTTATGGAGCCTCAAATAATAACTGATGAAAGGTGTCAGCTTTGGCAATACCTTAGATGAAAGAAAAGCATTTAATTGGCAATCCGTCAAAACTGCGGGATTAAAAATCTGAGAACTATAACCAGCGGCTTGATGAACTGTTAATAAATATATCCTTGAAGATTCAGTTCCTCCGTTTACATCTGGATTTTTTCTGCATAATCTTGTTGCTTTGAATCGCACTACGAAAATGGAAAGAAAGCATGCTTGTGGCTACTGCTTGGGCCTTAGAAGAAATGAACAGTTTGTATGGAATCACTTTTTGTAGTTCATGTAACAGTAAACAAGTTTAATTTTGTATATCACTGCAATATGGTCTAATCTCGTTACTTACAGTTGCCATCATCGTTAATAAAATATAAATTATGTATAATAGACAACAACAATGTGACAAACAAATACAAAAGTACATATAAAATAATGCTTTATTCGAAGTTTTTATTCGGCGCATTGTAAGATATAAGCGGCAGATGCTGCGTTGCTATTTCAGCAGATGCCTTATACCGAAGATGGCTGATGCTAATTTTTGGCATAGCTGGATGATGTGCTCATAATACTTTAAATTTCCAAACCACGACATTCTTTTGCTTCATACACTACTACGTCATTTTTATGCGAGTACTCCGACAAAGGATGCAGGTAGCTTTGCCACTAGGAATACTACTCTGCAGGTTAGCGATATATAAAGGGAATCGCAGTCCATCCAGTACTGATTCTTAATAAACCACTCAATAACATCATCTGGTTCCGGTTTTACAGGAAAGAGGCAAGCAATGTTTGAGCATTTCTTCTGATGCTATAGTTATAAATTTTTTGTAGGGTATACTGTAGTCGACACAATCAAAGGCTTTTGTGATGTCGTAATAGACCAGCATTGCTTCTTCTTTTGCAGCGATAGTTACTTCCTTGAGCAACGTCAACATAGCTGTAACATATGCATAGCACCCATGCTGGCTATTTAAAAATATTTAAAAAACTTTTGCAAACATGGGAATGATGCCGTAGGTGTGTAGTTGCTTAGATAGTTGCTACCTCATCCCTATGGAATAGCTACTACTTTAATTCGGAAGGAAAAACTTCGTCATCTGCACATTTATTAAGTAACAGAGCTCACTTCTTGAAGTACGTCCATAGGCAATTTATATATATCTTCGGTGCTTTTCGTTTTTAAAGTAGAAATTGTTTCTTCGATTTCGTGTGGATCAATAATAGTAATAATAATTTGCGCAAGACTAGCGAATGCTGTCATAATAGTCGCGATATGTGATCTAGCCATGAATGATTCGGTATCAAAAACACAATATTGGACGAAACGTTTGGTTATGGAATGTATTTTGCATGTATAGACGCTATCTATGTATCAACCAACCTTAGTTAGGCAATTTTAACGTCCTAAATACCGTATGGGCACAGGGGCCACAGTTTTACGTTCTTATCTTGGAAAAAGGTATACTTCGAGTGTAATTGGTAATTAAAAACGATCGGGATTTGAACCTGCATCTTTCGCATAGACTATGGCAATGGTTACATACATAAAGAGCAGGTATGTCATAACGATGTTCATATATCTGGTTGTTTCATCGAGATATTAATTCTAATAGGTTATGGGGCCATGAATTATTGCGATTAAATAAAGCACCTAATTTTCAAATATTGGTATAATGTAATTTTGTTTCTATCTGATAAAGATAAATATGGCTAACTTGTTTCGTATCAGTACTTTGAGCAAGGAGAATTACGATACCTGGAAAGTACAAATGGGGATACATAAATGAAAACAGGATACGTGTTTGAGTTATAAGTAAGCTCTTAGAAAGCTTTGTGGACACAGACAGTGAATGAAGTACTAATGCGACACTGGGTATACTTTTATTCTGCGGAGTGATCCTATAAGTTGGATTAACCATGTTGTAGTTTTATAATAGCAATATTGAAGCTTTAAAATTGGCTGAAAACCCAGTATTCCATGCAAGAATAAAACAGATCATAGTAGCTGTCACTTCACTCGAGATGAGGATGGATGTTGGAAGACAAATTTCTATCGAAAGTATGCCTGGTGTTATAGTCACAAAAGTTGGCGAAGGTCTCATTATAACAATAGTTTTTATAGTAAAGGATTATACTTAAAAATATAGATGTTGTGACTTAGTAACGTAGTAATTTTCGCTACTTTTAAATATGCAATATTTTAACGTATTTGAACACTGGCAGTGATTGTCGCATGTAATTGAATGAGAAAATAATCGCTTTATAAGGTAACAATGAAATTATCACCCTGAACATACTGGTCAAATTAGTGGTAATAAAAGTGATGATCTCGATACGGCGTGTAAATGTTTGGCTACCATCTAGGATTGCATTTCCAGAGTAATTAAATTCATTTAATTGAGAACTAGACTAGTTACGTTCTAAATCTTCACGTTTCACGACACCTTCGACAGCTAGGGGTACTTGAATCAGTCGTAGCTTATATGTACAGAAGTCAAAATTAGCAGCTTTATTTGGTTAATCTTAACGTATTTATTCCGCCATTAACTAGGTTGTGGAAACCAGTTTGTTGAACGGTGGATTTAATTAAACAACCGAAGCGGAATGGAAATACATCAGGTCCTCGTGGATTTGTATAAAATATAATGTAATCAGATGAACAAATTGAAAGAGGAACAAATGGAAGCAGGAGAGTATGGTATAACAAAGAATGTAAACAATTGTTAAAGACAGGAAAATTAAAGCAAGATTAAAGTCGATAAAAATCAATAGGAAAGAAGATAGAGAAGGACGTAAAAGACTCACTAGTGATTGCAATAAAACTGTTCGGAAAGAGTAAAAGAAATGCATAGACAATAACGTGGGGCATAGTAAGTAATGAAGGAAGTATTCTACAAGATAATCAATATAAATAGATTTGGGTGGACCACTTCAAAGGACTATTAATTAAACAATGTCGGGTTAAAAAAGGAGAAGAATGTTTGGAGAAAATTTAATACAAATAACAAAAATTATTAGTATTATCACCTAATAGAAAAGCACCAAGAGAGTACTAATATGGAATTATTAAGGCATCTTATTGCCAATAATTTGGAGAGGATTGACAGAAAATATAGTGACGTAATATCAATGTGGATTTGTTTGTTGATATTTTAAAAAAAGAAAAAATTAAAAAAGTCTAAAAACCTCCAGCTGAAATAGAACTATCTTTATAGATTCCCAGAAGGCATTTGATTGGAACAAGGACACTTACGTTAGTATCGGAAGAACCGGTAGTGAATCTCTAACCGAGAAGATAGTGGACTATGAGAGATTCCAGTATCAGTATAATAACTCAGAAACGCGAAACAGATAATTTTACAAGAAATAAGGAAGTAAACCTACGAGAGACCTATTATGAATTGGAATACTTAACATAAAAAATAAATAAAAGGAACCTTAGGATACCGCAAGGATGAATCATCAGGATGGTGCAGACGATAATAACTAAACGAAATAGGATAATGACAGGAATACTAGATGAAATAGAAAAGGAAACGTAAACGCTAGGATTAAAATTAAATGAAAACAAAACAAAAATAATAAAAATTAGGGAAGATATAAAGAATAAAAAAGTAAGAATACGGAAGTATTAATTCAATAAAGAAAAATAACGGAAGTTTTCAGGTTCAATGAATAAACGTTTATTTTTTATTAAAATACATGCTTTGGTAAATTATTTCTTAGAAATCATGACTTCTAAATGTGTTCCATTATTTTGTTGACACTCTTCTAAACGTGAGGACAAACCGGATTAATTGCAATTGCGTCAGCACTATGTTATCGTCAGGACCATACAGAGAATTCAAGAAAAATCCCATACCGTCAATGATTAAAATCACTAAAGATACTATTAAGGACTACCCCAATTTAATCAATAATAACCTGAAATTTAAAATAACAAGTTCAAACCCCACCATTCCAAAAATGTATTGTCTTCCAAAAACTCACAACCCAGGTAATTCCATGAGACCTATAGTATCCGGTATTGATTCCCCAACGTACAAATTGTCCAAATGTAGTAGTTAGTGAATACAAGAACTTGTCTCAGAAAGTAGATAGCTTAAACGTAGAAAACTCCTTAGATTTTCTAAATAAAATTGAAAAGATTGAATTAACAGATGGGGAAATCCTTGTATCATTCGACTTTTCTTCACTTTTCCCAAGCATACCAATTCCAGAAACTGGCATTTGGCTGAATTTTTGAAAATAAATAACGTAGATGACCTGAAAACCGCGGAATATAAAAGGTTAACAAAATTATGTATGTTACAAAATTGTTTTCAAATAGGCGGAAAATGGTTCGAACAGGTGGAAGGCACGGCGATGGTTAATCCTTTATCTCCTTTTATTGCGAACCTTTTCATGAGCAAATTTGAAACGAACTTGAAAAAAGAAACCAAATATTTTCCGAGAATTTGGCTTAGGTACGTAGATATTTTCGCGGTGTTTGATACCAATAAAGGGAACATACAAGATTTTCTAGCAGAACTTAACTCAAAATTCACTCTGATCAAGATTACTATTGAACAAGAAGTGAATAATCGGCTTCCATTTCTAGATACTCGAGTCATACGCAGTAACAATAAATTAGAAATAGAAACTACTTCCAACAGATACATCACGGCTGATTCGCACCATTGCGAACAACAAAAAATGTCCGCGATTAGTTTTCTGGTCAATAGACTCGTTAGATTTCCGCTAAACAAGAGCAGGTACGAAAAAGAATTAAAATATATCAAAGATGTAGCGAGGTACAATGGTTTCTCTTCTACGGATGTCGACCCTATCTTAAGGAAGGTCCAATACAAACAACACATCAGAAATTCCACAACCCAGAACACCGGTAATAAGAAATTTATGACACTTCCTTTCCACCCAACAGTAAACGGGTTAAGTAAAATTTTCCGCCAACAAAATATGAACGTGTCTTTTGAATCAAAAAACAACTTAAAGAATCTCTTAGGCAATCCCAAATATAAACCGGAGATGATGAAAAGGTCTGGAATTTACCAAATCGCATGAAATGGTTGTGATAAAGTTTATATTGGACAAACAAAAAGGAGTATCGAAACGAGGTTCAAGGAACATATTAGACACTTGCTTTGATAAACCAGAACTAGCGTAGCGGAGCATATGGTAAAATCTGGATATAAAGTTGATTTAAAAAAATCTTAAACTCGTGTAGAGAATTAGACGCGTACGAAACAATATTAATGAAAAAGAACAGAAGCTTACTGAACAAGGAAACACTCCCAATTGCACACTCGATTCAGATTGATTTATTACTATAAGGTCCTGTTAAAGATATGATTCGTTTTCATTCCATCCTTTCCTAAAAATACACACATACTCGAGACCACCTAATAGATTGTAAATAGTCATATGTTTTAAGAAATTTTAGAGCCTGCGTAGAAAATGATTTGCATATGTAATATAGTTTTTACATTCAGTCGGTAACACGGTTGATAATGGGAATCCACGTGCTCTCGAAACGTTGCGTTCCGAATAATATGTGTTGTATGGATAATTCTTTTTGAAACTTAAATTACGGGATTAATTAGATACAATTATAAATAATATAACAATATTTAGTTACTCAAATCTCATACAACAATGTATACATCTACCAGGTTCTTTCTTTTTATTACATACATTTTTACTATGTATAACTTGAAAAAGAAAATTGTGAATGCATTAGCGACGTAGTTAGGCAACTAATTATACATTTACAATCTGACAAGCGTGAAACCATGAGCTTTTAAGAAAACCCAGAGTTCTCAGCGCTATTACGTTCGCAACGAATTTATTTTAATGCAAATAAAAGAACTATTCTGTATATTATCATAGGATAAGTTTAACAAAGTTACCCAATATTTTTGCGGTATTGTTTAAGGGAACATAGTAACATTTAGCGTTTATTTTGACAGGAAGTACTTTGTATATATAAAGGACAATACATTCGTTATCAGTCTTATTGTATTCTTACGTTGTTGCTTTACTATTCTAAATACATACGTATACGTCAATTCCGTATTTCTATCAATATAAAGCTATACAAATTAATATAGTCTTAAATTCCCGGCTATTTCACAACAGTGCGATTCCAATATATGTAATATGGGGGCCATCTAGAAAGTAAAGATTACCTCTCCACGTAGTCTCTATTCAAGTTCATACACGTTATCGTAATACTTTTTACATTTCTATATGTTTGTTTCATGTTGGATTTCTGTCAGATTATTAATTAATCAATTAATAGCGGCTTCTTTTAGTTATTCATCGTTTACACGATAACTCCCGCATACAAAATCTTTCATTTTGTAGAAGGAATGAAAACCACTAGGCTATACCTCAACCGTTGGAGCAGCCCATGTGTGAACGCAGCTGAATATGACTTTGCTTGCAGTGACTATCATGTTGTTCTCAAATTAAAAGATTCTTTTGTGTAGTAGTCACTTCGCGAATGAAAGAGGTGGTTTGTGGTTAGTTCAATAATCTAGTGGAAATCGGATATCACAAGAAGCTTGTGAAACAATATTAGAAGTCGGATCAAAAATATGTGGAGAAGCAGTATAGGAATTATTGTAATTTTGTCTTATTTATTTGACCGATAAATGTTTGAGAGAGGAACACTTTTTACTTTATTGGTGACCCTTGTGTAAGTTTTATAAATGTTACAGTAGGGAAACATAAATCTAAACGTGAGTAATCAAAATTTTTGTTTGTGGTTCAAACTGAATTGTTAAATGCAGTAACAGATCGATCTTCCTGGTTTATAAATGTACTTAAGCTTAGAAACAGATGGTAGGTACTGTGCACCTACTGTGCCCGAAGTGTACAGAATTGTAGATTAATACTCTCTAGCGATCTCTCTAAATTACACAACTTTGCAATTACCGACGGAATACAAATATCATACCTTGGGATTAAGATCCGACTCCTGTTGCATTAAAGAACCGATGGCAAACCAGAAACTATTAGAAGCCGTAAAGCTGTTCTCCAATACGTCTAATGTAGCTATTTCGTCGTCATGCTCGTGCGATGAACACGGATCTGGTACAAATTCAATTTCATCGTCGCCAAGTAAAACGTTTTTATGTTCGCATAAGCATTCTTCGTTTTCTTGAATAGAGGATTCGTTGCTGTTCGTTGGATTTCCGATATGTAAATGAATGCAACGGCCGTAAAGGGTCTCGTACTTTTTGGCAAGACAATCTTCACATAGTGTAGGTTCTCTCCACTCGCACGGGGAAAAACGTGCCACGATCCACATCGTTAGCGAAACAATTGCATAGGCGATTGCAGCCAATATCCAAATTTCCAGTGCCAGTGGCTTTAAGAATGAGAATATCTTGCTTGGCATTTTTGTGGGTTCCTTAAAGACGGTTATATAAGAAAGATGATATTATATATTTTATTGGGATTTTGGCGTGATCTACCTTCGATATAAAAATGTATCAATTTCTTTCAATCAATTTATTTTGTTTACATTTATCTTTAATTTTGCGTAATTAAATATTTGTTTAATACCGTTGAATTTTTGATTTAAAAGTTTTGCTTTTTTGATATCAAAATTTCAAGTCAAGGTGTATATTTATAACAGGGAAAGATTATATAACTTACAACGGAACAATTTGGCAATCACCTAAAGCAATTCTTAATCTAGCTACGTTAATTCTACTCACACATGCAACTTTATATCGTTGCAATAATTTTTGATGATCTAAATAATACGCCATATCTTCCTAGAGAAACGAATAAAATTCTTTTCAACCCCAAGATGTTGTATGGATTACCAGCAATTTCGATAAATTATTACTTTCCCAAGCTGCCTATAATCAAAATGTGTCTTACAATATCCAGTCAAAACCAAATTTCATGTTGTGATTACCATGGTAACGAATATATTTTGTATGTAATTTTAAACTTGGAGATGTTGATTTTGAAATTTTACAACTTAGTTAGTTATAAATATTCTTTATAATAAATAACATTAGGCTTACATGGCCGAAGTCGGAGCTTATACTGGCCGTACGTATTTCCGGGCTTGTAGGCCGTAGTCTTGAGTAAGTATATGTCAATGTTTCAGCAAGCACTGCGGCAATTACCATTAGTTAGACGTTCAGCAAACCGTCAACTTCGTCCTGAAGATGCCAGCCGCAACACGTACTGGCCACTACAAGCTTATTCTTTGTAATATAATCTTTACAACAGAGAAATTTATAATTCTTCTCTTGTCAATCTAGGGACCTTTCAATAAAGACATACTTTTAAATTATTGTGTAAGCAAAATTAATTTGACAAGTGTGTCATAATATTATTGTTAAGAATGCGTACCGTCTAATCCTCAGTTATTTGTATATTGATATATCATACTTGATATTTTATAGTATAGAATATTTACAGAGTGTTACTCGCCACGCGAAATCTATGTAAATGTATTTATTGTTCGGTGAATTCGTTGTTAAGCAGATTACGAACTAATAAAATTAAATACCGTAGTGGTAAGTGGTAAGCTTCTACAAAACGTGGAGCTACAAAATTTATTACACCTAGCTAATAACCTAACAACCCGTTGCCTTGCTTAATCAATAGATTTGTCTGAAGGATTTCCAAAAATTTCTAGTATTTTTCTAGTATTAACAATAGATATTGCTCCGCGTATAAACAACCTAGTTTTAAGACAAATAGTTTCACTGCAACTGAAGTTATGTGTAAAAGAAGAAGAATGAAAAATGGAGGGGGTGCGTGAAATAGAAAGAAAGGTGAAAAGAGTAAGAGAAGGAAAGAGAGACAGAAGAAAGGGGGAAGAACGAGACAAAACGAAAAAAAGAAAGAGAACAAAAAAGGAAGGTGGGATCTCGACGTTTCGCCTCCGTGGTAGGAGGCTTCTTCAGGAGAAATAGGGGAAACCAAAGTGGCACGGAAATTCGACGTGCAAACCACGCCAGAGGCGAAACCACTGAAATCTTCGGAAGGTCTACGCCTCTAGCGCGTTTAACATGCCGAGTCACCGTAACCTTCTGCCAAAGTGGTTTCGCCTCTAGCGTGGCTTACACGTCGAGTTACCGTACCACTTTGGTTTCCCCTATTCTTCTGAGAAGCCTCCTACGATGGAGGCGAAACGTCGAGATCCCACCTTTCTCTTTTGGTCTCTTCTCCCCCCTTCTGTCTCTTATTCTTTTCACCTTTCTTTCTATTTCACTGCGCTGATAAAATAGCAGAGTATATAATACATAACATGAGCAAATAGTAAAGATAAATGTTTGGGCTTCAAGTTTAAACATTAGCGAGAAAATAGGGAAACATATAAACCAATCGATAAAGGGTTGTAAATTATGTTATGGTGTAGAATAAAGTTTTTGTAATGAAAACCGGTGCTGTATTTAAAATATCCAGAGAATACGGAATGAAGTAAATTAGATAGGCTAAAATTATATGGAGATTAACTAGAAAAAGAAAAGCAGCAGACTTGATAGATGAACGAAAATATTGTCAAAGTGGCACGGTAACTCGACGTATAAGCCACGCTAGAGGCTAAACCACTTTGGCAGAAGGTTACGGTGACTCGGCGTGTTAAACGCGCTAGAGGCGCAGACCTTCAGAAGGTTTCAGTGGTTTCGTATCTGGCGTGGTTTGCACGTCGAGTTACCGTGCCACTTTGGTTTCCCCTATTTCTCCTGAAGAAGCCTCCTACGACGGAGGCGAAACGTCGAGATCCCACCTTTCTCTTTTGTTCTCTTTCTTTTTTCGTTTTCTCCCATTCTTCCCCTTTTTTTCTGTCTCGCTTTCCTTCTTTTTTTTTTCTATTTCACGCACCCCCTCCTTTTTTTCATTCTTCTTCTTTTTATCTCTTTTTCTTTTTATTTCTTTATCCTCTTACTCATTTCATTTCGATATTATGTTATTATTACTAATTTTAATATAGCGTCTTGCAGTTTCTACCTTTAGGTTGTTAAGTGATGACAGGTAATACCACCTCGTTGGCATTATATATATTTCTAAGATAATCTATGAACAAAATTGCTTCCCATGTTTATTACATTCGGTTTTAGGCGTTAAATTTCGTTTTCGTTGTTTCTAAACGATTTTTCAACGTTGTTTCCTACGTTCATCTTTTAATGATACGCACACTGTATGTCTAATGTTGCTTTTTCGTTAATTCATAACATGTGTATATGTATGTCATTTCGTAACATTACGTACGATCAAGATAATCATCTCTATAAGCTTGTTTCAAAAGTTGAAACGTTTCTCCCAGTGTCAGACAAAATTTTACATATCGTTACTTCCAAAGATAGCATAGGGCAATAATATTAAAACCTTAATTTTTTTGTAATTTAAAAGGTAAAATTAATTTTCTCTAGAAGAAGTCGAGTTACTAGTTCCTACTACATCGAAAGGTGCCTTTGAAAATACTGAAATTAGTGAATTAGGTCAGTGCAATCTCATTCCAAACTTTGTTAAAGCTCGAAATTGTAAGTAATATATTCTAATAACAAGTTAGAGACTGTCAGGTACAAGTTTCTTATTAAAATATTAAATTGTAAAAGGCGATGTATTGCAGGTAATATACAGTATATATCCTTTTCTTCAAAAACTTACACGTTTAGACAATTTTTAAAGCAAAGAACGTTCACCAAAAAGAATTTCGGCCGAGAATTTTTACTCTACAACGTTTCTCTTCCTCAATAGTTCGTTTCCTTTCTGCGCATTTGTAAATTGTACTATCACATTCCTTGGCTTTCCATCTGCCCTCGGTTTGGGGAGAAAACTTCTCTATCGATTTCATATAGTTGTTATTCAGCCAATATCTAATTTCTTCGCAATTCTTTTGTCCTGTCGATGCGATTTTTTCTTTTGAGGATCGCTCAATCCACGAATTTCTAATATATTTCTTCGGTTTGATTGCTCCAACAGCACAACTCTGACGGATTGCTCAGTGATTAACTTCATTAATTTATTTATCTGTCGTAGATGTGCTTTTATGTTGGAAATCTGCTTTAACATTCTTTTAAGTAGGTAGTTCATTTTATTTTGTTTCTTTGTGAAATCATAATATTCTATTCCATTTCTTTCAATTTTTTGGTGTTAATATCAATTTCAATTCTTACATTCTTTGTCATCTTCTCCAGTTCTCTAATTTGTTGTATTAGTGTCTATACTCATTGTTAGATACATATTCTCCACATTTCGTAATATCTTTATACGAGTTTCCTTATTCCTTTCACTTTGATTTAGTTTTATCTCCATGCTCTTTTTTGACCATTATTCAGACCTTTATAAGTAGTGGCCTGCAGGGACCACTTATAGAGGAACCTGCTACCGCAGACAAACAACGAGCAACCCGTTCTCTGGAAGGATCTTTTTACATTTTAAGTAAAATGACAACATCGGACGTTCCTAAAAACACACTTTTGAATAAATTTATGCAGACCCTGTATAAAGCGTAAGTAGACACGATAATAATCAAACTTAATTTGTGGGCCTTGCATATGGTGTAAGTAAATGAAGTTTTTGAGAACAGTTTTTTTTTGTAGATACATTGTGTAGCACACGGGCGGCAATATGAAATGTGAGGTTTATTTTTTGTATAATCTGGGTTGATTAGTTTGAAGTTTCTAGGGAACTGTATTCGACTATTAACTTTGGTCATTGTTTATTTTGTATATTTACTATTCCATTACTTTTAAGGTATAGTTCTCTTTGCTTTGTGCACATATTTAAGAATAACTTTGTTGTATTCGCTATTGAATTCCTTGAATATTTCTTTGTTACTTATTTGCCGAACAATGTCTAGAAGATACGTTTTTTACTTTTTGGATGACCCTCGTACTTTTGCATATTTCTCAATAGCTCTATGATGTGTCATGACATTATTGTTAAAATTCTTATTATTCTTTTGTTGTGCTTTTAAATACTGTCTATATAGCGCAGTCGTCTACTTCGGATAGTTACTTTGCATAAATATGAAATTTTATTCTGATAATCTCCTTTCTAACGGAATTGCACTTTGGCAGTCTTATATGTACAATGTTTCGGTACTGCTTTTTTCTCAAAATACCATTAATTTTCAGTGAACCTTCCGAACGCAAAACAACTTCAAACCTGAATAGAACTACTCCATTGTTTAACTATTGGTGAAACACAGTCGCGCAACATTTTTCATGCTTAGAGCTCCTCATGAAAATGTTTCTTTCTCCCGAGCACTTGAAACTTAGACTCTTCCGCTCAGTTTGACTTTTTTGGAATTCTTTATTGTTTAAACGAGGTGGGTTTATGTCCATTGTAAAGGTTCCATTCAGCGTGGGAGTTTTCTTTGTACTGCAAGTTTGCCGTCTTATGCTGCATCTTGCAGTCGATGTTTTTAGATTATTTGCTTGAGGTGTTCTCTTTTCTGGGTGATTGCGGTCTTCTACATTATCTACTTGACGACATCGATAGTGGAATTTGTGATTCAAACTTTATGAACAACTTATTGCATAGATTAAACTTCTTCATGTAGAGTATTGATTGACGATCGTTTCTTAACACTTATGAGCTTTCCAAGCAGCATGAATTTAGTTTTCCATAATGAAAACTGATGTAATGCTCTAGAGTGCAATTGAAAAGACCAATTGAGAAGAAATACGAGAATCTGTATTCCGTCCCTTCAGTACCCCTTCTTAACTACTGGAACTGCCACAAAAACTCACGATTGTCTTAACCAAAGAAAATGTAGATATTTTGTGATATTAAGTGGGTAATGATACGAACAAATTTGCTTTTGTTAATCGACAAATACTTCGTAGAGTACTATAGTTCTTAATTTCTTTTGTATTTGCACAATGTATGTCAAACAAAATTTTATCAAGAAGATTAGTTTTGGTTTGGAAAAACATAAAAACACATCCCTCTTCTATTTAAGTTTGGGAATTAAAGAAACATATATATTATACAAATAAGATTTTTATTATTAGAATAAAGCGAATCTAAATTCTGTGTAGCTTAATCAACAGGTATACAAACAGCACCATGTTACAGGTAAGATGAGTGGCAGTAGAAAATTGTATTGTGCTACTTCATTAGAGATCATTTGTGGTATACCACAAAGATCAGTGCACGTTCCGAGTGTTTTCTTGGTGTACATCAACAATCTTTGCCTTTTATCACATTCATGCGTCATATTTGGCGACAATACTAGTTGCGTAATATCCGCCTCCTCGATCGATTAGCTGATTGGAACTGCGGTGTTTCGTTAAACGGCAAGAAAACTGGCTTTCTCCATTGCAGACCGTTCAACAATTTAATGTTGGTCTTTACGTGAGATATGGCGTCCGAATAATATTGGAAAGTAACACAGTAAAATTTTTAGGATTATTCACCCACTGCTGGCTAAAATTCGTCGCACATTGTTTATCGCTAGAAAGCAAACTGTTCTGTGACGTTTGCCATGCGTAGTTTAAGAAAAGTAGTTGGTATCCCATCCCTCAGATCCTTTTACTTCATGTATGCATATAGAATTGTAACTGCGATACACCTGCTGTATGTTACGGCTCATCACCAGCAATCAAAGATTTCTTAGTGATATAGAAGCGTGTAATTTTATTTATAGCCGCTGCATCATGGCGTGAGCCTTGTCGCCCTATATCCAAAGAAATAGACATATTACCGTTATGATCTTTATACCTTTATGAGATTTTAAAGTTTTTCAAAAATCTGTAACGATGATATCTATGCCGCAACGAACGCAAGAACACCCAACACCTTGCACGTTCCAATCGCACAGAACACCGCTTTAAGAGACAAGTCCATATTGTAATATATTTCTAGATGCGGTTAAAATTGTAATACTGCACAAAAGCATTTAAAAGTAAATGAAAAACTTTTATTTATAACCACAGTTTTTGCGGTGAATACGAATACTTATGTTGGACGCAATATCTTTCTTTCGTTGTGACATTTGCGATTTGTGTCTATACCGTTTTGTAAGTGTAAAATATTATATCCATTTATACTCACTTTTAGTTAGTTTATTTATTTTTTTAATTTATACATATACTTCACAGTTGTTAACTGTACTCTGTGACAATGTCATGCAGAAAGATAAAGTATTTTTATTAAATTACAAAAAGAGGAAGCGGCCAGTTATAAAAAAAGAACGAGAAGATCGAGTAGTACCTCATTTGGTTTCTTGAAACTGTACATTTTGGCGTTTAGTTTTTTGAAATTGATCCACTCGTTTCGGAGTTTCTTTTTATTTTTGTTTCTTTCTTGTTTTAGGCTTAAGTATCTATTACTGAAACGCACTGTAATTACTTAAAATGTTTTACTTTCAGTTATTTAAGATTTAAAATATTTCTTTGCAGAAAAAATCAATCTAATAATTGATCATTAAACAATGTTTTGAGGTGAAGAGGTAAACACAACAGATTTTACGGACCCTATAGAAAAGAGAATAGTGGCATCAAATCAGGCGATCTGGCTGATCATTCTATATGTCTTTTTCGTCCTATAGATTTGTTTGTCTGATCACTACCGTACTAGAAGAACATAGTGAGGATGAGCTCAATCTTATTGAAATGAAATTTATAAAAGTTTTTAACATTGATTTTTGTTCTGATGCTCCTAAAATAGATTGAACAGTTAGAAATACAAAATAAACCAAACCAAAAGGTTTTCTTAAAAATCTCGGAAACGAATCCATCATTTAAAAAAAAAACTAAATGCCAACATATACTGTTTCGAAAGACCATTGAAATTAAATATTATTCGATACCCCTTTCCATTTAAGATCTTAAAATGAATTGCTCCAGAGGGCAGGCGGTTAAGGTGGGTGAGTTGACTTTTGCATAAAGAGTTGTCCTCCTCGATTATATTTCTTACGGGATGAAGAATTCTTTTATAAATTCCCAGACTTTAGGGTGAAGAAATTTAGGATGGGAAGTTTTGGAATGTATTATATAATTTTTTTGTTATCGATGAACAATTTGAGAAAAATCTATTTCAAGATGTAAATATATAAAAATCAAAATTTGTCAATTTCTGAAGTTTAAAATTGGAACAAAAGGGTCTTGACCGAAGGTTGTTTATTCCACTCTCAGGTGTAATAACTGACGTTTCATTATCAAAAGATACAGTAGAAACACTTCAACATGTTTTCATAGGTAAACGCTGTTTGTAAAATTCAGAATACTATTATGATAGTAATAAATTTAATTATAAAATTAAAATGCAAAGTTTTAAATTTAAAATTCTTAAGGTTCTTTAATATTTTTTAACTTTTGGAAACTACGATCAGATTGAAGGCAGCTATGTATACAATGAGCGCACTTTCGACGTGTCGATGGCCGTAATTAAGAAGTAAGTAAGTAAGAGGAGGATGAAATAAGATTGCTATAAGTTAACAAAGTCGAGAGATACGCATGCTATTCTTCAAGGCGATTGTGTGTCAGTATCTAGCTCTGTCTAACGGCATTCTCTGCTCTTGTTTAACTACTACTACAAAATGCTATCCTCACACTGATCTTTTCAATTTGAATCGATTCAATGAAGCCCTCATTTTGTATTGCTGCAGGGTTAGGGGGTATATCGCTAAACATGCGTTATTCTTTTCAAGAGAAGGCAGTGTTCGATTCATTTTCCAGTCACCCAGAATATAATCAACAGCTCGCAGCTTTTTACCCGGTGTACATAAAGTGGTGCATGCACAAGAAAAAGAAGTTTCCTATATCTAGTGCGTATTAAGTTTCTTATGCCTATTTTTATAAAATTCTCATCATTTATTACACGCTTGTATTTTAGGATCGAATATTTAATTTCGGAAACAATCTAATGATAATTTTTTAAAATAATGCAAATTATATAGTGCAGGTATAGTGCATTAAAGTAAATGTCTAAGAAATAGGGATAAAAGTCTTGTTAAACTAGATATGTATTATAATAATTACTTATTCTATCGGTATTAGTTCTAAAACCACAAACCTTATTAGTTTTGATGTGAAACATTACTAATAAAAGGCTCTTTTAAGCTTCGGTTTTATATCAAGAATTTTAATACTTGAAAAGTTAAATTTATGGTAGGTATCTGCACACTGTGTTGATAAATCAGTGCACACTCTTTATATCGTTACATCGTTCGCACATGTTGCATTCTCTTTTTAATTTTTTGTGTTGTTGACCTACATATGTAGCAAATACCACAACCCGCATAGTTCATTCTGTGAAACACATTCCTCATTTCAAGATTGTTTATTTTGTGAAAACATTTTAGCTGTGAAAAAGATGAAAGCTTCATCGAAACATCGGTTGTTACACATGAGGGTAGTATAAACACCTTTCGCTCAAGAATTTACCATTCTGTTCAAATAATAAAAATTAATTGAAAGTCTACTTAATTTTCTATAGTTTTTTATACTGTAAAATGATGAATAAGAGCGATTATTGTAACAAGAGGTACCACATTGGTATTTGTTGAAAAATGAAGAATACGTAAGTTGAAGATATTTGAAAAATTGTCTTTATTATTACAATACACTCAAATAATTTCTCCTTCTTATTTAAATGAAATTGAAAGACTTCTATTTTTAAGTCGTATAATGCCTTTATCCTCGATTATGTAGGACATGCACAGAACGTCACTTAATTGAATTAGCGGTTAATAGAACATGAAGTCAACTTTAGTCAGTAAAGTTACATGTTCTATACGCCACTGAAGAAGAGGTTGAAACTTTACTGCATTCATCCGGTTAAATTGTACATTGTTACCCTGACTAGAGAGAAATTCCAGAGGCAAAACTAATAGTGACATTCTAGAACAATAGCTGAACACAGTGTATTAGAAAATATGGTCTAATTTCAATTTTCGAATATTTAAAAGTAGTAAGAAAATGTTTCGGTGGAGACAAATTATATTCAAATTGTTAATCTGCCAATAAATAATTATACAAAGGCATGCTGTACAGGAATGGTCAGGAGTATGGAGCAATCTAATAATATATGATAGTAGCGATAAAATTCTTAATTTACCACGGGTCTACCTTTAAGCACTTGTAAAAAATCATTTCGAAATTACACACGCATAAATAAATAATGAATTAAATATGTTTGAAATAGTTTGTGCTTCCAATTTGTCCTTCGTAGTAGTTTCTTGTCTTGAAAAATAGAGAAATATTTTCAGTTAGTTTTGAGCAGGACTGCATGTCCACAAGCGTCGATTAAATCTTGGATATCGACAGAGTATTTTAGTAGCTATTGTTATACCAAAGTTTAACATTAGAAACAAGAAACTGTTAATACGGATTTGTAAGTAATTTCCAAATAATTTTTTACAAATGATTTAAGATATATCCACAGGGTATTAAGGATTGTTACATATATCTGACCGACCTTAAATTCTTTTCTATATAACCTATATGCTCACTTATGCAAGTGTAATTTTTAAACACTACATGAAGACTAACTTAATATGTATTGTATAGGTACAAGAAGAGTTAATACAGCACACTAGAGAGAAAAATTGACGCAAACATTGGCAATAATGCTTGCTTGTAACAAATAAAAGTTATTTTATTTTTCTTTGCTAGAAACACAAAATAAAGATTGCAAAAAGTCACAAATAGGTTCAGAGTGTGGATCAGAGTCAGATTTCTCAACTTATTTACATTTATTTCTTGTTTACTGCTTGAATAGAATTTTATAATTTTCTTGAAATTTCATCAGTATTTGGTTACATCTCGCTTTTACATAATTAAAAATTTTGGAAATAAGTAATGCTAATCAGCTAATATTTTCGTTGGATAGTCCATTTATAAAATTCAATTAAACCAAATGAAGTTTGTTTAAACTTTCCAGACATTTATGAATTAATACCGGAGAGAAATGATTGTTTACATTAAAACAATTTCTACACAATGTTACCTACAATATTTGATATTAAAGAAATCTTGAATGATTTTTATTTGGAATTACATACGAAGTTAGAACCCGATGAACAACTTATAGAGACATCCGGATTAGAATATCAGTGGGTTTTGTTCAAGCGTTGATTAGTATTTACTAAAAAAAAAAACTGTTGATGTACGTATCCTTATGCTATAATTTTTCTAGGATAAATCTAGAAAAAGCCAAATTTTAACAAATTATACAGAATAACGAACCTTACAAGAGAATTGTATACACTTGTGATTCTTGGATGGAAAAATACGTAGGATGTGGAGTAAAAGGCACTTTTATATATATCAAATAATTTTAGAATTAAGGTGGATTGACTACATACAATATTCATGCATTTCTTTTATGTTTTTAAGCACATTTGATGCCTCCCAGAGATGTCTAGCAGTTAGTCTTCATCCTCTTAGAGCTACCGTACCATAGCAGAAAGTTATTTATTTATTAGAATCTATGATAATATTATTAAAAAGGTATAATAAATAAAATAAATAATAATAGTAATACTATCGACAAATCGTCGTGCCTTGGTACTGGCGAATTGATTAATGATTTTTTCAGTATTTATTTGATTGCAAATGTCATTGTCAATTGCGATTATTGATAGCCAACGAGCTGTTTTTGTGATAATTTTAATTGAAGTTTTAATTTCTAAAATGAACTTTTTTCACTTGAAACTGAGCTAAAAGAATTCTCAAATTCATTTAATTCCAATCGAAACATGTCTTTAAGGAAAATGAATTCGTTAGATAATTCATCTTGCTCTTTGTACTTTATAAAATAACTTTTTAAATTCTCACATTTTTCGGTGTTTCATCATTTAAATCTGGTATTTTCCTCAAATTAGATAGAAACTCAAAGTAATTATTATATATATAACACACACTGTTTACATCTCTCTTCCAACGCGTTAATTGTTGCATCTAAAGGTGTGCTGTAAATATTCACTTTAAATAAATTACCTGGATTTTGTGGTTATCTTAATGTACATAATCGAATTGTCGTCTTTATTATTTTTTATTTTGCACAGTAAATTCATTAAAAGTTGGAGTTCTGTAGAAATTTCCAAAACTTCTACCTGTACGATAAATTTTAACATACGTAATTACATTATTAATAGTTGTTAAAGCAGTTGTAATATCTGTATTTATATAGTATCTCAAACTTTCACGGCTGTTTGTCATAGTCGTAACGGTTGTCGGGTTCCGCCGTGTCACTAGGTTTTTTGTCCCTTAAGGGAACCTAGTGAAACCTAGTGACATGACGAAACCTGACAACCGTTACGAATATGATCTGTATTTATATCTTGGAGTACTTTGTTAACAATATTTATTCGATTAAGGAAATCATGCCTAATAAATGTAGTCTAGTAAAAAGAAGAAATCATACTAAACTACCAAGGAAAATATAAGATGAAAACGTTTAATTTTGTTACAGAATATACTGGTCTATGTGATTGTCTGATATCCATTGCGATGGTTTATTATAGTATCTACTTGCAACGCAATTTAGATATCATCCTTCTGTTTCGTTGATGTTGAGAAATGTATGTATTTTTAAAATTATTCCGAAAAATTTAATTATTTGTTGATTAATTTCTGCTGTTAAAGGATAACCCTAACACTGACCACTCAAATTACAAATATCTAAATTAATTTGTTTGATTTTATCAATAAAAGGTGCAAGGTCTCGGGTTATAAAAGGTGTGATTAAATTCATTCCAGTCAAAGTCCTGGAGAAATTGGTTTGTTATTTTAACAGCGTGTGGGCGGTCATTGTTAGCTAGCGTTAATTATTACATTTTGTAGAATGAAATCCATCAGTAAAATTCTTTGTCTATCCCAGAAAACTGTGCATATGGTAGTGGCTGCACTCTATTGATTATCGTTTTACTTCAGAGGTTTTATAGGAAATCCAGATCTCTTTTCCAATGGTTACACAGACTAAGGTATCACTTGCTTCGTTATATCGAATCAGAAAAGTCAAGTGAACTTGCATGACGTCTCAGTTTGTGTGGCTGGGTGAAAGTTTTGGACATCCAATGAGGACATGGTTTTCAAAAACTAATTTTTTCAAAAACCCTTTGATGAAGCAGTGAAGGTAAAAATTGAAAGCTGTGAAATGGTAAATCTCATGTTTTATCTAATCCGTCCTTCAATATCATGAACCAAATTATCTGTAACCATTCATTCGATTCCTCATTAAATTGTCTCATACTTCTCCTCATCATTGAATCACTCACAGCATTTTACACGTAAATTTGAGTAGGTATCACATTTCTTGCATTCAGACAACAAATAATAGATCCAGCCTCGCATTCGGTGGAAGTTTCCATTTTGTTGAACACTCTAAGCACCTACCTACTATGAACCAAACACAAAACTATCAAAGTAATTGGCGCACATGCTTGAATCTGCGACGTTAATGCTAGTGCGGCGAAAATCGCGACTTTTCTGGACATATTTCGTTTTCTAATAGACAATACAAAACTCACTGTATTTACTGTTAACTCCTGAGAACAAGTGCGGCACGTATAAAAGTAAACTGAAGTATGTAATTAAACACATTTTTAAATATAACCGTGGTAAAAGTATTTTCTTATTCAATTAGATTAAATTCTGGTGAAAATTCTAATGTTTGTGATACGACTAATAAACCATTTTCAAATCTTTAGATCAGTATGAAATTTTTTGTTACTGTAAGTTATGCTATGTAGCCGCGTTTTATTTTCTACGATAGCGCATGGAAAACAGAGCTGTATTTTAAGTGTGTAATTGTATATTTATTTTATGTGCCCTAAATATGATATTACAAAATCGTTCGGGAAGATGCAATTATTCTTGGTGATTTGAAAATAACTCTAATTCGCGCATGCTCTGGTAAAGCATCATTATACGGTATTCAAATCATCACGGAAGTGCTGTATAAATTAAGCGACCTTTTTATACATTGAATATGAAAAAGTGACTACAAATTTTGCGACGGACTTGCAAAACCGTGATTATGTTTAATTTTTAAACGCATAAATTTACATGTATGGATGCGGCGGTAAGAGTCACAATAGCAAAGCTCTGATCGAACTTCATGCATTCAGAGCTAAATAAAAAGTGATGTCGTTAACTCTTATATTCGTCGATACTGCGCTTGACTTTTAGCTTATCTACACATAATCGTCGGATTTCCTACGAAAGCGTTGAGGTTGTGAAACGGTTGTGTATATACATGCACATGCAACAGTCATGCACATCAAACTGTACCAGAATAATCGAACCTTGGGGTTCAGACCGGATCCTTGCCGTAGAAACGTGCCGGTAATAAACCAGAAACTATTCGAAACAGAGAATTGATTTTCGACTATATCCGAGTCCTGGTGACATGGATGCGGATTGTTCCATTCGTATGGCGAAAATCGTGCCATTACGAACAAGGTAAATGAAACCAACATATAGGCGGCTAGTACGTAGATCCATATTTCTACTGCCAACGGATTCATGAAACTAAACAGTCTAGTAGGTTGGCTTGTCGGTACCTATAAATATAATGCAGATTTATGTTTGTATTATTTTACTGTTACATAATTTCAAGTTGAATTTTTACATCTTGTGACCAACGGACTAAGCAAATATTCTCAATTTATGCATCAAGATGATGAATTGTCCGATCATTATAAGTAGTTGAAGCGAAAAATATATATGTTGAATACAAATTTCAAAAGATATATTAAACTGTTGAATGATATATTCTGATTTTTAACAGATGTCGTTATTTTCTCATTTGTGATGCCATGATTGATACAACAAATTTTCAGTAGTTGATGACAGAGTTTGATTCATTAAGCACTGCTGAGAAAGTGATTTGAAAGATTAGAAATAGTAAGTAGTATAAAACGAAGGGGCATTTATAGGTTGTGCTCTATAGATTAAGACCGATTAAGATATGTAACGATTAGGTATTAAATAAGTGTTCTGTGTGATACTTTAGTTCGTTACTTTTAGTACAAATAGTACGAAGCTTAGTTCGCGTTTCTGGTGTCATCCGAAATCAATCACATTTACCGTACATTTTCACTTAATTTATGCACCAAGAGAATTTTGTATAATTTTATTTATATAAAATCTATTTGATGATAATATGATTCTAATATTTCTCTCACCGATATTGTAAAATAGGATAAGTTAGCTGTCTGTCCCCACCATAACTACCTTAAAGTTTCCAAAATTCAATTAGTGCATAACTTTGCGATCATTTTGTGTCGTTTTGTTTTTTGTGAAAGTTCTATGCTGACGTCTATAATGAATAATTAAGCGTTCTTTATGGTCGTACTGGGGACACGGCCCATTAGATTCCTGGAGCGCCAAAACTTTTTTGGGAAGTACAAAACAGCAAACATTCGAAATTCTTTCAATATACATATAACAGTGATTTTCTGTAAATGTGTTATCTCGGCCATAAAGGAAGCTTTATAATTTGGTTAAAATAGCGGCGCCATTTTGTACTGAATTATATTCACCTTAACTTTAACACAAAAATAAAGATTGCAGGCAAGAGGGCTAAAATGCATAGCATCATTAAACTGAGTTTGTACGCAGATGTACTGCGAGAGATATTTATAAGTATTGTAATGCGCAATGTGGTTTATCATTGACTACAATTATTAACGTAGCCACACACAGAACCACATACTATACATACTAAACCTAGTGTAGTGCATCTCTTCTTTTAAATAATTATACCTCGGAATAAACTCACGTAAAAATGTATTTTCATTTTATTTGTATTGCAATTTAAAATGTAATTCTCGAATATTGAATTGTTATATTGTATTGCTAGAATACATTTCCTTTATGTTTATGTAAGATGTTTGAAATTTTTACAAGTGGAGTTTTAAATACTTATATATACAAGTGTATTTGATAAATTTTGTATATACATATATATATATATATATATATATATATATATATATATATATATATATATATATATATATATATGCAAAATAATGCAGCCCTTATTTATCTCTTGTAAAAGTTTATTGCAGTATATCTTAGGTGAATACTATTGTAATTGTATTTTGTTATTTGAGAGAGATTTACTTCTTTATATTTTTTATTTTTAATTTTGCTACTGGTGGCGGGCTCTAATTAGTATTCCCTTTAATTCTCTTTTAATTATTCATTTTATTCGATGACATCATTTGTGGTAACTGCCTGATGCCTGCAGATGAATTGTGTCGCATTCTCTTCCTCAGTAAAGGCAGTGTGATGATTATTCGACAATTGGTGTACTTAAAAGTTTGTGCAAAGTGAGTACCAAGAATGTTAACCTACCAGAATAAAAAAAAAAACGAGAAAACAATAGCTTCACAATACAAGCATCGCTTCCGTTTGTAGAGAGATGAGCTTTTGGAAAAAAACTGTGTCTGGAGACGAAGCCCGAGTTCGTTTTCTTTTGAATCTGAATCAAAGAGGCAGTCAATGGAATGGCATCACACAAACACACCGAGGACGATAAGTTCTCGGTGCGATCGGCTGCGAAAGTGTTCTGGGATGCAGAGGGTGTGATTATTGTTGAATTTTTGGAGCAGGGATACACAACAAATTCTGTTCAATACGTCACAATCCTTAAAAGCCTAAAGGATGTCTTCGGCGAATTCGCCCAACAAAAGCTCTCGCTGACCAGACACCAGTCGTTACACTACTCTTCAGTAGTCTCTTCGGGCCGCTAAAAAAAACTCATCGGATTTACGTTGAAAATAAGGAGGCCGTGAAAACGTCCGTGTGTCAATGGCTTAAGAAGCATGATCGCGCTTTTTACCACAATGGGGTACATGCCTTTGTTAAAAGATGGGCCAAAACTGTGGAAGTGGACGGAGGTTATATTTGGAAAGTGACAAACTAGTTATCAGTATTATGGCTTTCAACCAATGTAATTACATTTTAGTATCTTGACAATTAAAAGGAGAGAAATAGGAGGCATTAGTTTTTAACTCACCCTCGTATAATATTCTTCGTATTATTTAGATTTTGTATTAAGGCAAATTTATACATTATTATCTACAATTTGTGCAACTCACATACGAGGGGAGGTCAAGAAGTTCGTGGAATGGAGGGGATGGAGTGGGGATAGGAGCGCTCGCTAGGTGTCACTCTGATTGGCGACTTATCATTAGTATATAAGTTAAGTTGCAGCCCTATAGCGTCAGCCGTTTACGAATAGTTGCCAGCTAAACAAGTCAATCCGGAAGAAAACTGAAACTATGGAGGAAATTGCACACCGTGCTGTGATAAAGTTCCTTACAAAGCAAGGGAAGAACGCTCAAACCATATTGAATGAAAGGGAAACCGTTTATGGGAAACAGTGCCCTAGTAAATCAATGATTTATATATGGTTTTTTTAAACATGGTCGGGGGTCGATTGAAGGCGACCCCCGCTTAGACGGCTAGTTGAGGCCACCCATCAGACATCGTCGAAGTGCAAAATTTCTACTGCAAGATGCCCGTTTGAAAAAAAAAACAATTATCTGCATTAGTTGGAGTATCAGATACCACCATTTTGCGTATCCTACATGACCACCTGGGTATGACAAAAGTCAGTGCAAGATGGATACCGAGAATGCTCACGCCGATGCAGAAACAGCAGCGCGACTGTGCGTCCAAACTATTTTTGGAGCTGTGTGGAGACAAACCTGCACAGATTTTGGGGCGGATTGTTACCGGAGATGAAACATGGGTTCATCACTTTGAGCCTGAGTCCAAACAGGAGTCCATGCAATGGCATAAAAAGGGGACACCACCGCCAATGAAATTCAAAGTGTCAGAATCGGCTGGAAAGTTGATGGCGACTGTTTTTTTGGGATTGTGAGGGGATATTATTGATTGATCACAAAGAAAAAGGTAGGAACATAACTGGAGAATATTACGCAGCGATATTAGGAAAATTAAAGGAGGCCATCAAGGAAAAACGTCGAGAAAAATTGACCAAGTGTGTATTGCTCTTGCAAGACAATGCGCCGGTTCACAAGAGCAAAGTTGCAATGGCTGCTCTGCACAAGCATGGTTTCAATCAATAGTCCATCCATCCTACAGGTCAGACCTAGTGATTTTTATTTGTTCCCTAATTTAAGACTTACGTGGAAGAAAGTTTTCCGACGACAATGTGGTAAAGGAGGCAATTTTGGCCCATTTTGAGGCGAAAGATAAAAAATGTGTTTATGATGGTTTAGAAAAATTAATTCATAGATCTAATAAATGTATTGTGCTTAAGGGTGATTATATTGAAAGGGAAAAATAGATTTATTGCTTTATTTTATTTAAAACTCTTTCATTCCACGTTCTGGACCTCTCCTCGTAGATTGATAACGGTTGATGAACTTTAAATGCACTATTACACACCCGACATGAAGCAAGAAATTAAACATTTGGACTGGGGTTGATATACAAGCGCTTAGAAGAATACGAAGACCGTATACTCGATCGGAAAGGTTATAGTTACTCTTTTTGGGACAGTAGTGGGATTTCTTTTATCGGTTACTTTCGAAATTGTAAACCGACGACAAGTCAATGCAATGCATCTCATTTAGTTCAACTGTACACTACATAACAATGGACCACCGCTTGACTCGCACACACTTTTTCCTTTTCTGCAACCTGAAAACCTGACTCAGTGACAAGAAATTTGGGTCGAATGAAGAGGTTATCACTGAAAATAACGCATATTTCGAACGGATTAATAAAACTTTCTGAAGCAAATAATATCGGCGAATTGACTGTAACGAGTTATAAAAAGAATACGCTGAAAAATAAAATAATTTTTTTGAGGAAAACTTAATTTTTTTGTCTAATCACTAATTACAAAAATGACTGTTATCGTCTCTTAGCGTTTGCTTTTCTATTTTCCTTGAATACTCGTATGTACTATTTTATAGGAATTCATAGAGTACAACTTCATTATATTTTCTAACATCTATGGGTATCCCGTTTATTAGCTAAATATGATATAATACAAACCTGTTTGTATTAGAAAATAATTTAACTAGAACTAATTGAGGAATAATTTGCAAGGGATAAAATTAGGGAGATGTATTAGTAAGGAAGGTTTAAGCTAAACGAAACGCAGTTTTAATAATTTTGTTTAAGCTTAAAAAAGAATGCATTAATATCGTATGCTTATGTTATTTATATGCATGCAGATAAAAAGGCACGCTAGAGGTTGCATCTGATCCTTCCAAGTGGAATGTTCACGTTTAGCATTTTTGTTGTGTTGTTTAATTAATGCATAAAAGCCTGTTTAAGCTTTGACGTGAATATTCCGGGTTCCGTGAAGTACGAGAGAATGTAGAAGAAATTAAAATGCACCATATAACATGATCATCATTTTAAATGAAATAAAATTAAATCTCTGCGTACAAACAATGGAATGAAATACGCAGTGGTATACTGTGTTTGACATTAATGGATATTCATTCCAGTAAATGCATTACATCGGACTATGTTTGAAATATATTCGTAAAATTACGGTCGCATGTATCTACATTTGTGTTTACAAATTGTAAGTGTTGGTTCTGCGGTCGTGAACAATTATAGTAATAGTGTTCATTTATTATACGTTTACTAAAATATGACATTGCATCGGTTGTAGTAATATTTCAATTTAGTTTGCGCATGGAGAAGTTTTTCATAACTAAATTGTTGTTTATAAAAACCAACTTTACAGTTGCCACTGTGAACTAAAAATGCTTGTTAAATTGCTAAAATATTTTATTTGACCATCACTTACAGTTATTGCACATTTTCAACGCTTGGTTTTTAAAGCGTTGGTTGGTACATCTACGATGAATGTATACATAAACAGATGCAATGTCTATCATAAATACTATAATACACTCACAGAGTCAGATAATTCTTTGAAATAAACTTACGAGTTAGTTTCCCAATGTCATTACTACTCTGCTATTTCAATTACGGTTAGTGGACAATTTGTAAATGCAAGCATAGCATTATATTAAACGGTATCCTCTCTGCAATGCAATGTGACTGCAACTTTTTTGTAATAGTACATCGAAAATTTCCTGATACTTTAAAACGTCTTTTTGGTATTTGGAAGAATAATATTACAATAGTTAATTATACAATGAACAGAATGGAACCATGTACGAGGGCTGTTATTTTTTCAACCTCCGATAAAAAATATAAATCATAAAAACAAGTTAAGTGTAAATAACAAAATGAATTTATTACCAACAGTTATGTATGAACATGGTCATTTTTCTACATAATCACCGTGAAGATTGATGCATCGATAACAACATCGATACATGTTGATGTTTTTTTTTGGAAACCTGTCGTAATTTAAATGGACACGATCAGATAACTAAAGTTGGGCAAATCTTCGGCCCGCAAGCACGACTGATACGAAAAGTAACTGAGTTCGTTAAAGCAACATGTCTCCGCTTCCCTGCTGTGTATGCACGTCTGGTACATCGCATTATGGGTTATAATGCATTTATACTTCATTATATAACACATGGGCTGAAAAGTCCCGGGCCTAACAAAGAAAACACGGTTTTCTTGGTTCAAAATTAGCTTTATTCATCAACGTAATCTCCATCAGCAACTCAATCATTACAGCGCCGCTCTAACATTTCAATACCACTTTTGTAGAACGATTTATCTTTTGCCTCAAACTAGGCCTCAGTTTCAGCGATAAACTCTTCATTCGTGCGAAATTTCTTACCGGCGAGCATTTTTTTGAGGTCTGCGAACAGCCAGTAGTCGCTGGGAGCCAAATCTGGCGAATACGGTGGCTGTGGGACCAATTCGAAGTTCAATTCATGTAGTTTTGCCATTGTTTTGATTGACTTGTGACACGGTGCGTTGTCTTGATGAAACAATTTTTTTCTTTGCCATATGCGGTCGTTTCTTTGCAATTTCGGCATTCAAACGCTCCAATAACGCTATGTAATATTCACTGTTGATGGTATTTCCTTTCTCAAGATTGTTGATGAATATTATACCACTCACATCCCAAAATACCGATGCCATAACCTTTCCAGCCGATTGTTGTTCTTTCGGGCACTTTGGACGAGGTTCACCAGCTGCTGTCCACCCAGATGACGATCGTTTTGATTCCGGAGTGAAGTGATGGATCCATGTTTCATCCATTGTCACATATCGACGCAAAAATTCCGGTTTGTTACGTTTAAACGTGGCCAAACACTGCTCAGAATCATCAACACGTTCTTGTTTTTGGTCAACAGTGAGCAAACGCGGCACCCACTTTGAACAGAGCTTTCTCATAGTCAAATGCTCATGCAATATAAAGCCAATACGTTCTTTTGATATCTTTACGATGTCAGCTAACTCACGCAACTTCACTTTTCGATCATTGAAAACGATTTTGTGGATTTTTTTTCTGGTGTTACCGCTTCATTTGGACGTCCACGGCGTTCTGCATCATCGATGTCTCTACGACCTCGTTTGAAGTCAGCAAACCAACGTTTTATTGTTGTTTCTGATAGAGCGAAGTCCCCATAACACTTTTCAAGCCATTGCTTCGCTTGGAGGGTATTTTTTCCCATCAAGAAGCAGTGTAAAATTAAAACACGAAATTGTTTTTGATCCATTGCTTTGAAAATAACAAAAGTAACGTGATTCTTAGCACAATAACTCACAAACTAATGAATAGAATATCATGAAATTTTAACAGCTGTCTTTTGAAGGTTAGTACTAACTGAGAGAAAGGTGACTGCAATAAAACTAGCGTCATCTATGTGTTAAGCCCGGGACTTTTCAGCCCATGTGTTAGAAGAACATTTTAATAGTCTATATGTTTATATTTCATGAAGAACAGTAATATATAAAATTAGCCGTTTCCGTTTAACAATCATAGAAGTCGTGCGTCATATTACGTGTAATAATAATTAATTATGTCGAATACATGTAAGGAGAAGAAGCGACCAGTGACTGCTCAAATAAACAAGTTTATAAATTAATATTCTAATTTAAAGCTCGATAGTTGTAAAATATGGTGTAATACAATTCAACGGCATGGAAAAAATTATGTTAGATTTAATTTTGATGTTTATTACATGTGCTTTGTAACTTGCTCGATAAACAATAGTTTCAACACTTCTGGTTGAAAGCGGCTTTTTGTTATTATAAGCCCCTCCGTTAAATAAAATCCTCGATTCTAAAATTTAATGCCGGTGAAGCTGCAGCTATTAAGGAGAGCTAGAAACTATTTCAAGATCCTTCTATTCAAAGAGATTTAAAAACCATTTGCGATAATTATATAGGATTAGAGGATGCAATTGAGAAATTGCAGCGTTGTCGTTAGTGGAATTAATGTAAATAGTGGACGAAGTGAGTACATCGTTGCAAGCTACAACAGACAAAAGAATAACGCTCGCTATAGAAAAGCTCAAAAGAGTTTTGAATGATTCCGATTTTAAAATATTAAGAAAAATTTGTGGTGATTCATCTGCAGATCCGTTAACTAATTTCAAAAATTACTTTAACCATGCCTGTGTTACACAGGTCGATGTTTAGCGATCTTTCTCAAGGTACAAGAACATATTTTCTCATCTGTGAACTAATTTCACCGAAACAAATGTCGAAACATACCTGATGCTGCAAACTTTTCGTGACCCTCTCTAATTCGGTTTGCTGAACTCAGCAAAATTGTAAAGAAGGTTAGTTTTCATGGTTTCGACATACGTGCTAAAATACAGAGAACATGCACTAATATTCCGTTAAAATCAATAGACAAATTAATTTGCAAAGCGAAAGGAACAAATTTCCGTTTTATATTGTTTACATCTTCCTCAATTAAGTTTTTAAAAAAATAGAAAAATAATTGAACAACTTTACATATAAAAAACGTTCTCACATTCTCCAGCTTAATTAGATATTGTCGACTCAAAACATTTGGCTAGCCCCATCTTTTAACAACTATATATATTACTATTCATGAAATTTATACAGATAAGCTGTTAAAATGTTCTTCCATATAATGAGATGTAAATATATTATAACACGTAGTATGATGTACCATACGTGCATACAAAGCAAGGGAACAACAACGAACTCGGTCAATTTTCGTATCGATCACGAATCCGGGCAGATCTGCATCTAGTTTGCCAAAGATTTGGCCAACTCTACAGATAACTACAAGAGTAACAATTACTGGAATTAGTGGAATAGTATTACGCAAATAACAGATAATTCTAATAACAGTCGATTATTTCGTTAACATTTTTTCAGTTCAGGAGTTCATTCAGTTCGTTTACCTGCAATAGTATTAAGATCATGCTAATTAGTATTGGACTCTTAGGTGGTTGATAATCGCATATCAAAATGCAGATAAATTATTAAAACCTTAGTCCAACAGTGTATACGTTTGTATAAGGTTGTATTATTCACATACATTCTCGTTGTATGTATTAGTGTTGCGGTTTGTTCAAGTTTCAAACACCGACCTTTAAGTGCTGCTGATTTCCATAGTTGAATTTTAATGTGAAACACTTGAACAATCAAGTATGTAAATATTGCAGAATGGGCTGTCGGTTAGATGACATCTAATACCTAACGGAATTACGTTGTTGTATCAGTTTACATAGTAGTCCTCGTATATGTATAATTATCTGTTTTCTTTTTAATTTGAAATACATCTTTTTGGAATAAAAATATTAGGTAAGAAAATTTGAAAAGACTGAAAGGAACAGATAATTTACTTGATGTCCCGTAATAGTTCTTTGCACTTTTATTCCAAGCTCAATACATACCGAATTAATTGGATATGTAAGATGTAGACATGATTATAATGCCAGTATCTTAATTAAATTCTTACCTTATTTTTACGACGTCTTAATTTCGTTTTCTTTTGTAGATTTGTTGAGCTAGTTTTTACACTTGTCGTATATGGCAATATGTTGACCGATAAGTAGTATATACGCTCCATATAGATTAATTACCATTATTGTTAATAAAATAAAGCAAAGTAATTGCATATTGTGATTCTATAACTATCAGGATATTAATATCATTATGAAATAAAAATTGGAGAAGGGAGGATGACAAATAGCCGAAATTAAACTGATTTAATGTTTATCTCAATCAATAAAATAATACAATACAATCTCTAAATGCCTGTACAAATTTCAAATTTCGTTTGCCTCTAGCGCTGGTTAAGTAACAGTTCTGTCGGGAGTCGTTAGACCGAGTCTGATCGGAAATACATCAGATCATTTGATTCCCATGTTTATTGTTTGTTGAGGTTTGCCAGTTTCTTCGCATTCTATGTTAGTGAAGAGATGTAGATGAAAATTTAGGTAAGAGTTCATTGAGATTATATTCAATAATATTTACAATTTGTATTATACAAGAGGAGGTCCAGAAGTTTGTGGAATGAAAGGGTTTTAAATAAAATAAAAGAATAGATCTATTTTTCATTTTCAATATAATCACACTTAAGCACAATACATTTATTACATCTATGAATTCATTTTTCTAAACCATCATAAAAATATTTTTTATCTTTCGCCTCAAAATGGGCCAAAGTTGCCTCGTTTACCTCATTGTCGTCGGAAAACTTTCTTCCACGTAAGTCTTTTTTTAAATTGGGGAACAAATAAAAATCACTAGGTGTCAGGTCTCGACTGTAGGGTGGATGGACTATTGATTGAAAGCCATGCTTGCACAGAGCAGCCATTGCAACTTTGCTCTTGTGAACCGGTGCATTGTCTTGGACGAGCAACACACCCTTGGTCAATTTTCCTCGAAGTTTTTCCTTGATGACCTCCTTTAATTTTTCTAATATCGCTACGTAATATTCTTCGGTTATGCTCCTACCGTTTTCTTTGTAATCAATCAATAATATCCCCTCACAATCCCAAAAAAACAGTAGCTATCAACTTTCCAGCCGATTCTGACACTTTGAATTTCTTTGGCGGTGGTGTCCCCCTTTTACGCCATTGCATGGACTCCTGTTTGGACTCAGGCTCAAAGTGATGAAGCCATGTTTCATCTCCGGTAGCAATTCGCTCCAAAATTTGTGCAGGTTTGTCTCCACACAACTCCAAAAATTGTTTGGACGCACAGACGCTGTGCTGTTTCTGCAGCGGCGTGAGAATTCTCGGTACCCATCTTGCACTGATTTTTGTCATACCCAGGTGGTCATGTGGAATACGCAAAATGGTGGTATCTGATACTCCAACTAATGCAGATAATTGTTTTTTCTTCAAATGGGCATCTTGCAGTAGAAATTTTTGCACTTTTTCGACGATGTTTGATGTGGTGGCCTCAACTGGCCGTCCTGAGCGGGGGTCGTCTTCAATCGACTCCCGACCATGTTTAAAAAGACCATGCCACTTATAAATCATTGATTGCACTACTACTACTTACTAGGGCACTGGTCTCCTTAAACGGTTTCCATTTCATTCAATATCGTTTGAGCGTTTTTTCCTTGCTTTGTGAGGAACTTTATCACAGTACGGTGTTGAATTTCCTCCATAGTTTCAGTTTTCTTCCGGATTGACTTATTTAGCAGGCAACTATTCGTAAACAACTGACGCTATAGGGCTGCAACTTAACTTATATACTAATGATGAGTCACCAATCAGAATGACACCTAGCGAGCGCCCCTATTTCCACTCCATCCCCTCCATTCCACGAACTTCTGGACCTCCCCTTGTATTATCAAGTATTTGTAGGCATAGAATTTTTAAAAGTGAGGGTGTTGCAGTTTTGTATTATGTATGGATTAGGCCTAATAAACGAGAAAGTACTTTGACCTCCCTATAAGTAATTTAATAAGATGCACTTGAAAGCTGAGAAAGGTTTCTTTGTAACATTATTTTGCACATAAGTATATAATAGATGACAATACATTACTGAAGGACAATGTATAATTTTCTCCTCGATTTCTGTTTAGAATTTTCAAAAGGCACTGTCGCCAATAATCTTATTTGAATTTGCTACATTAATCATATATGTATTTACAACAGATTGCATCAATATTATCTACATCATTCATACTTTACAAACATGTGAAGAATTGCATGTCTTCTTAGTTTAAAACAAAGTATTTGACCCGTGTTATAATAACGTCAGTTTTACGTTTTATTTACGTCATATATGTATAAGAGCCTTAGATGTAAGTGATGATTTGAGCACCAGTTTGTATACAGGGTTATGTCGCATAGGCGATTAGATGGCTTACCTTAAAGAGTATTCCAATACCTAAGTTCATAAATGGCTTTGTGAAGTCGATGACGCTTTCCCGTGCATAGTTAATGGTCATTGAAGCAACGGCCAAATCGGCTCTCTGGAAAATACAAAATATATGTAGTAGATTTAATTTTATTATAGTCACAATAAGAAAGAAAATGAACGGGTTTTTTCAATTTTTACAGCCCTTTTACTCATATGAGCAGCAACAGGCCTTTAAAGATTCTATTGTAACTATTGTGTTTGTAATTCTACAGTTTGTACTTTCATAGTTTTGTAAGATGGAATTCGATAAGAGCAAAACTCATGTATATATCATACGCCTAATTATATCTGTCCAGTCCTGCGAAAATGTATGTTTAAGTAATCACAGTTTTGTTTATATCGAGCAGAAAAATATTCGCGGTTTGAATATAGAGAATCTAACAGAAGGTTATGGTAACATTAAGAGTAAAAGATAAGTATTTTAAAAAGCATAATAAATTTATAAATTATCGTAGCGTGTCTTGTGAATACCTTTTATATAGAAGAATTCAAATACAAGAGCATCTTTCAGAAGTAAATACGTAGAACGCGATGCAGGGGATATGAAAAGAAGTTAATATTCTTTTTCTGATGCACTTCTTGTAATTTCAAACTATTTATAAGGGTTCCGAAAGCAAGATAGCGTTCCTTATTTTACGAGACTTCAATTTTAAACCATTAGTTTCATTCATTTTGGATTTCTTACATTTTCGGAAATCTAAGCCGGTGCAAAAGCATTTCCCCGAGCTTTTGTTTATGCGACCCTTTTGCGGTAAACCCTGTCGTATACACGGCATACGCTAATTTCATTATAGCTGCCCTTTCAAGCTAACCCCGGTATTCGGCTGGGGTAGAAGCTTATCGCCTAAAAAAGCGCTTCGTGTTCGGCTACCTACCTAAGCATTAAATTAATCAATTCTGTCAACGGAATCTGATTTAGGACAATTATTTGCTTTTCTTGCGATGCAGTAGAAAAGTAGGTCATGGGATTAAAATATTTTACATTTGAATACATTACAGATGTTCATTCTTCTGGTATATCGAAGGTATTAGTCGCGTTATTAAAAGTTAGGTGAATAGGTAAAGTAGTACACATATAGAGAATATAATAAACAATATAAAGATATTCAAATTCAATGGTCTCTACATATGCAATGAGCATAAAGCCTTCTTCTGAAGAAGACAAAGTTAACAATAGTGAATATGGGCAAACTGAGACCAAATCCAAAATCAGTATGAAGCATTTAAATGAACAGTATAATAAATCTTCGTATTCTTAATCTAAAATGTGGCCGTCAAAATCATATACCACGAGGGCGGCCTGAAATGTTTCCGGAATCGACAAGAAAGACACAGTATTGGTGTTTTACTTTTTATTGCGACGTAGTCTCCGCGACGATCAACACACTTTTTCAATCGGTGCTCCAATCTCTTCAAGCCGTCGGAAAAGTAGAATGTTTCGATGTCTGCAAAATAGCCATCTGTATCAGCCATGACCTCCTCGTTTGAGGCAAATCTATTTCCTCCCACTGATTGTTTAGTGGTTAGGAAAAGTCGCTGGGGCTGGGTCCGGTGAATATGGAGAATGATAGCCCAATTTGTAACGCAACTCGTTCAATTTCGATACGACGATGCGGTATGAATGAGCCGGTGGATTGTCGAGGTGGAAAAGTCCTTTTTTCCGCTGCAATCGGGTAAATAAATCGCTCTAGTATTGCCCTTCCCTTCTGCAGATAGTCGCTGGAACGGTCTTTACTTTCTTCGGAACAGATTCGCCCGAAAAAGTCCGCTGCTTCGACTGTTCCTGGTATCCTTCTCGTATGTAGTGGTAGATCCAAGTGTCACCCACAGTTACGAAGCGCATGAAGAAATCCCTTGGATTGCGTTGGATCCTGGCCAGACACTTCTCCCAAACGGTCACCCGATTTCCTGTCCATCGCTTTTTCATACCCAAAATTTCGTGTAGGATATGGTTAGCGCATTCTTCTGAGATGCCAGTTGTCTCTGCTATTTGGAGTAAAATTTTGGACAGATAGAAGTATGGAGATTATGTACTTTATGGTGTTTTATTAGTAGTAAAGGTAATTCGGGGAATGTATATCTGTACATTTGGCATGCTGCTCACGGTTCACAAAATGTTATGACGAGCGCTATATGCATATGCAATTCGTCCACTTAGTGTTCAGTTATTTCATAAAATATTCAATGTCATTTTAAATGAATTATATTTACCTTAGACATACATATTATTTTTTGTGATTAAATCCTTTGTAAGTTTTCTTTTGTATAAATCTCTTATCCATTAACCTTACTTTGCTTTTCGGTTGACAAGTTGACAAGTGAGCTAGGTTTGTTTATTGTAATAAGAAAATTCTGCATATACCTTTGGTTTGAAAATATTTACACATATTATTACAGAGTATAAGTGTTAACCCGATCTAACTGAGATCTTTCCAGGTTCTAGACACATTAAAATTTTGTTTAATTCTATTTAGTTTTTATTTTTATTTACTAATTAAGTAAATGGACATTTCAATGTTAAGGATTTATGAACAAACATGCATTTAAATCGGAATTATAATTGTTTATCTTTACAGCACCCACAAATTGTAAAAATAAATACAATATTAAGGTACAACGTTCGAATTGTTATTAGCAAACAACAACCCGTTTTACATCCCTTTCTTTCCAATAAAATACTTAGAATCGTTGCAATAGTCTTTTTACGAGTTCTTTTTTTATTACTTTCATAAAGTAAACGACAAAATACCGTTTACGAAAACCACGCTTATAAGTAACTCAATAAAAAATAAAAGGGGACGGAAACATAAAACCTATAAATAAAGAAACATTTATCTACTGTCTCAATTTTGATAGAATGTGAAATATATACGAAAACATAATACACGATTACCCTTTCCATTAGTTCTTTGACTATTCCGTTCCATTCTTTGGTCTCCGGATCATAAACGCCGTACATGTGATCCGGAACAAGATGTATGGAGTATTGGAATCCGACCTGACTGGCGATCCATTTTAGTAGATCGATGCAGAAGCCTTCGTATCTTGCATTTCCGGTCAAATTCCTATCTTCCTTTACCATTACGTAAGGTCTTTCCTTAAATCAAAAATACTATATTGAGTTGCACGAACCGACTGTCGAAACAAGAACGATATCGTCTGAAATAATTGTGGAATTCGATTTACTACTTCAACGCGTGATACGTTGTTATTCTTTAATTTGGTTTCCTCTTATTTAATTAATCTTTATAGGTAATCTTGCAAGTTTAATGCTTCTTTAACAAATTTTTATTAGTGTTCAAAGTATTTAACTAATAATTTTTGTATATATTATATTCTACTAACATTACTAATCGCTTCTACTATTAATTTAAATGGTACATATTCATCTGATCTACATTTCTAGTAAAGTTGCTTTTATATTGTTAGTTATCTTATAAAGTTTAGATTAAGAATATCAATTGATATAGCCTTCATTCTTTTATAAGAAAACCTAGAACAAGTGTTGATTGTTTTATAAAATATTTTTCTATTTGTTAACGTTTAATTTACCAAAAACATCATTTAGTTTAAATTTTTTATTTGTTAGGAAGGCACTACAAAGAATAGCTTTTACACCATTTAGATTTAAAAGACGCCATGGGTCTCAGAGAAAATTTGCTTAACATTTTTTGAATTTGCCACTTGTTTGTGGTTGTTACGTAACATTGGTAAATAAGTTTTAAATAAATGTTGAGGTTTTCGTATAAAGTATAATTGTATGTAATGATTTTGTAAAAAAACTAAATTATTCATATGTACAAGGGCGACCTGAAATGTATCCGGAATCGACAAGAAAAACAGGGTATTGGTGTATATTTTTATTTTTCGATGTAGTCTCCTCGAAGATCAATACACTTCTTCAAACGGTGTTCCAGTCTCTTCAAGCCGTCGGAAAAGTAGGATGTCTGCAACATAGCCATCCGTAGCGGCGATAACCTCCTCGTTTGAGGCAAATCTATTTTCTCCCAGTGATTTCTTCAGGTTTAAGAATAGGAAAAAGTCGCTGGGGGCTAGGCTCGGTAAATATGGAGGATGAGAGACTAATTCGTAACGCAACTCATTCAATTTGGACACGACGATGCGGGATGAATGAACCGGTGCATTGTCGTGGTGGAAAAGCACTTTTTTCCGCTGCAAACGAGGCCGTTTCTCCTTCAATACTGCATCGAATTGGGTCAATAAATCGCTGTAGTATTGTCCCGTGATCGTCCTTCCCTTCTGTAGATAGTCGATGACGATCACACCTTGGAAATCCGCCATGACCTTTCCGGCCGATGGAACGGTCTTTGCTTTCTTCGCGGCTGATTCGCCCACAAATGTCCACCGCTTCGACTGTTGCTTGGTATCCAGTATGTAGTGGTGAATCCAGGTCTCATCCACGGTTATGAAACGCATGAAGAAATCTCTTGGATTGAGTTGGACTGTGGCCAGACACTCCTAACAAATGGTCACCCGATTTCGTTTCTGCTCCGGTGTAAGCAAACGCAGTACCCATCGCCCCGAAAGCTTTCTCATACCCAAAATTTCTTGTACGATATGGCCTACGAGTTTTTCTGAGATTCCTGTTGTCTCTACTATCTTTTTCAGCTTAAACCGGCGATCGGCTAACACGACATCGTGAATCTTGTCGACCGTTGTCATCGTTGGTAGCGGCGAATTTCCGTGACCTTTTTCTCAGCCATCCAGAGGTTATAACTGCACGAAATTCGATTTTATCCATTGTTGAAAAACCGCCTGACTAGCTACACAAAACGCATTCTTAAACAACGACTATTCTTCATCTCTTGCCGATTCTGGAAACATTTCAGGTCGCCCTCGTATTTGTAAAACGACGTTTCTATTATCATTACTGCTTTGAAGAAGAGGCATCACAACTCCGAAATGCATTTGCAAATAAAATAAGATAATATGGGGTAATCAGAATAGATTATTTTACGTGACCTCAAATTTCCAATAGAAAAAAGAAAGAAATACTGAAGAAGTTAATGAAAAAATAACAATAACATGAACACAAGCGAGTTCTTCCTTCTAAGACTTAAGAAATAGTAAAACTTATAACATATCCCTGGATAATTTTTTATATTTTTAATTAGCCTCTTACCATAAAAGCATAATTACTATAAATGGTTATTATTAAGGTAAATGTTATCCAACTGAGTTAATTTACAAATTGTTTACAGTGTTCGTAAGCGAAAATTGTAATATTTATGATATTACGCTCATGCTGCCCAAACCTCTGTAACTAATTAAAACTGCTTTAATTTTTAAGTTCATGATTTATAGAAGGCAATACTTTTTCCTACACTCCTACGTATAAGGAGATTATTAAATATTATGGAGGCTTATAAGTTGAATAATAATTTTACAATTTGTCGCCTTAATGTTTATATATCGATATATATATATATATATGTATATCGATGATTGTTCATCTCCTATGGCGACAATATATATACGATCAGAAATCAGGGAATATTATTTTATATATGGCGACCACAAAAACATCCGTCTCAAGATATATATGTACAATATATTTTTTGCTGTTGTAAGACTTGAATGCATATTGTTGAGGTACCCCTACCTAGATCAATGTTTCACTGTTTTGAATATGGTAGTATTTCTATTGGTAAAAGATACTATCAGAATTAGTTTGATTTCATCATTTAAAAACGATGAAATTACTCATCAAATGAATAGAATACTGGATGCCGGGAAATGTTTAACTTTACGAATTAATTATTTTATACGTTGATGCAACCAAGGGCATTGAGATTTATTATTTCGAACCAACGAAAGTTGAATTAAAAACTTAATCAGTTGCGCACTTGGCACAAAATATTGTGTCTGTCCAGATATCAAGATATATCTACGGACATTATTAGATTAAAGTATTAAGTGATACGGTCTCTGTGAAGTAACTGGCAAGGTACTTGTTTAGAGAACAGGAGCTGTGGATTTGAATCCTACCGGATACCGTAAAATTTTTAATTGTTCCCGTTATGCGCGTTGCGGTGTGCAGAAATGCATAATAGTGAAGAAAAATTCCTTATCATAGTAGGATACTATAATACTTCGAAGTGCACAATAAACATTCTAAATTATAACTTGTAAACACACGAATATTTTACAACTGGAAATAATAATGCATAGGTTCTAAAAGCACTGCATAGTGAAGATATGCGTGCAAGGGAACCTAATTTTGATAGCATTTTCTACTAATAGAAACACTAAAATAACTGGAAATAGTAACGTATTTCACTGCCAGAGTCGGCAATAAGTGAACTATTTCCGGAATTGGACCGTGTCATGATGAGATATAAAAAACATGAAATAAGAGTAGGAGAAAAAGAAATAAAAAGAAAAAGAGAAAAAAGGACTAAGAGAGAGAGAGAGAGAAGGTGAGAGCCTACCTTTTTCTTTTTCTTTTTCTTTCCTTTTTTCTTTCTTTATTTTTCTTTTTTCTGTCTCCCCTCTCTCTTTCCTTCTCTTACTCTTTATTTCACCTTCTATTTTTCACCCCCTTTTTTCATGTTTTCCCCCTTTTCTTTTTCTCTTATTTCATTTTTTATGTCTCATCATGACACGGTCCAATTCCTTAAATCGTTCGCTTAATAGTAACGTATTTATTTTGTCCATTTTACATTCAAAACAGTAAGTCCAGATCACCTTTGATGATCTAGATATTAGATCATCAGAGGTACCACAAGAATGTCTATTGATGTTTTACAATCAAAAAAAGGATATAAATTGGAGGTTTGTATTTTATTGTCATTTTTATTGACTAACAGTTCTTCATTTTACAACTTTTTCTTTCCGTATTGGGAATTTAAGATAATTTAGACGTGCGCATATTGTCATATAAGATTTTATATAAGTTTTAAGAGATTTATGTAGGCGCTATGTTTTAGTGTGATATCCAATGCCGATTGTTGTCTTGAAGAAGGGGTAACACAACTCGGAAATGCATCGCAAGTAAAAAATATATGTAGACTAGTCAACTTTAATTAATTTTCCTGACCGAAAATTCCTCATAAAGAAAGCAAAAATAGTAAATTGATAACTTAAGGACCGAAGCATTGCGGTAATTTGTAAATTATTATCCAACTTTTAGTCTGTCGTTATATTTCATAATCACTTTCTAGCTAGGAGTGTAGAGGGAAGCTTTCTCCAAACCATGAACTTATTAAAAATTAAAGCGGTTTTAATCAGTGCAGAGGTTTGCGCACTATGAGCGTAATATCATAAATATTACAATTTTCGTTTACGAAAACTGAAAACAGCATGCAAATGGACTCGTTTAGGTAACATTAACTTTATATTCTTTCACGAAGATGAAATAACTGACAATATAACAAACTGTTCAGAGATATGGAAAGGATATTTTTGGTAAATTAAACGTTAAGAAGTAAAAAAGAAAAACCATTCTATAAAATAATCGACACTAATTCTGAGTTATTTTATGAGATAATGAATGTTATGTCATATTTGTAGTCTAAACTTTATACGAAAACTACAAATATTAAAGCTTTGCTAGATATGTGGGTTACATAAGTAGGTACCCGTTAAATTAGCTGTAGGTATGTCTGCAATTAATAACGTTATTAGAATGTAATGAAGAATAAGTCCCGTAAAGTAACCCCACATATAAATAAAAATTATTTGAATTAAAGGACATCAAATATGCGGCAAAATTTCGCGAATTAATTAATTTAGACGTTGATAAAACTAAGGAAATTGGAAATTAAACATGTACATTTTTAAAATTATGAATGTTTCAATTGTTTTTATTTAATTACTGATCAGCCCTTAATTATGAATCGTCCCTCGGACATTCTTTCCGTAATTTTTAAATTTGGTCCTTGTGATTTTTACAAAAAAATATTAATTGGTTATAATTAAACCGAAAATATTTAGGTTGTATCCAGTGGTTCATGTTTTCAAAACTAATCTTAGTAAAGCAAAGTAGTTATTCTTTTGTTATACCGTTTTCTCTATGCAACGCAGTATTTGATAGGATAATAAACATTATTTGGACTGAATTTGTATGAACACCGTACTGTTTTAGCACCACCGGAATAGGAAGATGCTAGGGACCTATGTAGGTTGTATCAGCTCTACGGATGTAGTTTTAGTAGAAAATTCAAACTTTATAAATGCATATTATCGACTATGTCCCTTCTACTGCATATATTTGCAACACGAAACCACTTCCTATTAGGTATTCTAGAAATAAGTGTACGCTTTATTATTTTAAGTAGGGCACATCAGCGATTGTTAGAAACTTAAATGCACATAATTTGTGGAAAAACATTGTACAATTATAATCGCAATTGTAAAACTGCTGTTAGCAGGTAACAGAAGTTGCAAATTAAAGAATTTTAATTTTCTACGAATAATTGATTCTTCCCTATTCTTTAATCCTAATTGAACCTTGACTGTTTAAATACGATGCTTGTATTTAATCATATGTGCCTTATAATTTTCACCTATTTATTTTTACCTAAACCATGAAAATGCGTCAACCCTAAATGTTTAATACACACCGTTATAATTTACGTAGTTGAGCTTTAGTCGTTCTAATAGCTTCGCTTACATAATAGTTTCGCTGGGAGCTTGTAAAGTTATTACCGCAAACACTAATATATTACTGCTCTGCTCATACACTCTTCCGCGCCGACTATAGCCCACTCTTAGTTTAGAGAGTTTTAGGTGCATGTGTGGAAGTAATACACTTACTTCTCTTGTCATAACGACTAAGGTTATGTTTGGGACGAGGTTGTCATAAAATGCCGCCGGATCTGTGATGTTGATACCACCTAGAGGAGTCCATTGACCGACTTTGAGCACTTCCTCTTTTTTCAACTTTAGCAAATCCAGTTTAAAGTTCGATCGCTTCCCTTCGTTGAATTCTATCGAACCCGTTAATCCTTGCAGACCAGACTAGAAAAGGTAAAGAGTTTTCAAGTTTAATATAAAATGAGTATCTTAAGTAATTACTATTTTCTACATTTGCTAATTGCAATCAACGAATATTGTTATTCTACTTAGAGTAGATATACAATTTTTACTGACCAAGCAGAAATAAACAGAGAACAAAACGTTTCCCAATATTTTATAATTTCCCTGGGGTACTATGAGTTTCAATCAATCTATCAATACGCGTCGACAAATCAATTCTCGATATTGTTATAAATTTTTTCTCATCCATGAATCGTTCAACAGTAAATAATTTTTACAAATTATGTCTATTGTTATATACATATATATATGTTTACAGATTAGCTGTTTGATAATATAATTCTTAATTGAGATTTGATTTTGAAATTGAATTTCTGCCAGTCTATACTAATTAAAATTAGAGAAAATTGTAGACACAAACTAGATCATTAGAATTAATTAGTGATTTTGGTTTAATACTCATGTACTTGTATTGTCATCGATCGACTGCTCTAGTCTAGATAATCACAACGCATTCTCAACGTATTTATTTGTGTTTTTTAAACTTATTTTGAAACTTATTGCTTCGTTATTGTATAAGCGAAAACTATACATACAAGGATTATGGACAAATGAACAATTAAAACGACTGAAATATATTGATTTCTCAACGTTACTTCCTGTCTCGGATATAACGTTTATTTTGAAAATTCTTCTTTTACTTATAAGCAAGCTTTCTTAACCCGAACTTGCGCTTTTTAATGTTTTATGATATGTAAGAAATTTGCCCCGTATTATAGTTTGAAAATTAGATATTAATCCTATGCTATTGGTCTTCATAAGTGTTCTAAAATTCTGATTTTATAATACAAAAGAATGTTTAAATTAGTACATTTAGTAGACATTTTATTTAAAGCAAATTTTACGTCAGCAAAATAATGTCATGAGGTAGGTTTATACGTGGGATAGGCACTGTGTTTGTGCATGGTCATATACAAACGGCCACACTAGAATGGCAATAATAAATCTAATACTGGAAATTAAGCTGTTTATATGCAAAAAAGTTAGTTTGTTGTTGAGCGGAAAGTTGGTTACGTGTACTGCCGTCCAAAAGTAGGAAGTAGCAACGGATTTTACAAAAAGTCACAGATATAGTCAAATTTTATTGGGATTATTAATGAATTCATACAACATAAGTGAGTGTCGTCAAATAAATGTGAGTTAGTTCAAACATAATTATATTTATGCAATATTTAGCTCGTAAGCTTATTTCCGTCGATATGACCTCCTCTGGCTCTGATAAGCGCTGCTCAAATTTTGGGCAATTTTTGAAAACAGTTCGCGTCAATTTGTTACCATACATTCTGTAAATATTCCCATAGGTGTTAAGCCTCATAAGAGCTCTATGGGGGATAAATCCGGATTTTAAGGAGGCCAAACCATTAATTTTAAGTCATTTCTTCCTGCTAATTTTAATTCATTTCTTCCTGCTTTCTCTTTTAAAAACTTTTAACAGGAAGTCTGTCGTCGACGAACCAAAACTCTCTATTGCGTACCAAAGAACTGAAATTGGGACTCGTCGGTCTCTCGGACTCTCTTGCCCATGCTAATCGTTTCTATTTATGCACGCGTTTTAAAAGCAGTTTCTTTTTGCGGCTGATGCATTCCCTTAAAACTGCTGCCAATAGTTGTCTCTTGGCGGTGGTAACAGAAACATTTGTCCGTCCTTGTGTATTAACGCGCGCTGCGATATGCGGTGCCGTTAGATGTCGATCTCGTTTCTAGGACGTTACTATAAATCTATCTTCAGCCTCGGAAGTCACCCGTGACCGCCCACTTCGTCTTTTAATAAGATTTCAGCCTGTCTCTCTCCTCTAAGCGAATGTGTAATGCACACCTTTCGGTGAAACCCCTAACCCTAGAGAAATTTCTCTTTTGGTATATCCTTCGTCGCGTAGAGTACAAATATTACGTTGTTCTACAGTCAATTGCCTGTATTTTGGCATTCTTTCGCTCAGTACTTTACAATGCGCACTGATTTCAAAATCTAATTCCGCACAGGAAAGCGATAAGACACTAAGGATTAATACCTTTACCACATGCACTAAGCGATTGAGTAGCTCGGTGTTCCCGTGGTAAGAGGACCAGCACTTGTATTTGGCAACTTAGGTGTTGTGCGTTCGAAACCAACGTCCGACGAGTACAGTGGTGGTACTTTTCGGGCGGGTTCGGTTACCATTCGACGTTTCACCTTTTACGGCGAGGAGGTGCAGTAACAAGGCCATGGAACACCTTACATACACTTTCTTATACCTTTTACCAGTTATGACAAGCTAAAATAGCTCGTTGGAACGCTCACTACCAATAAGAAAAATTACGTAATAGCAAAACGTTTGACCGAAACTACCTACTGCAGGCCTCCTACCCCATCTCCGTCAAACAATAGTCATATTCTTGGAAAAGAGCAATAAAATGTGTTCGAGTGAAATTTGTACCTAAATATTTGGACTTTACGGATTATGGGTAACAATTTTATATTTGCATACAATAATGTATAATAGGGATTAACCATTTCACGATATGCCTATCAGTTATTTTAGAGGAATTTCACATTGTTTCCTAACTTATGGATGGTAGTGTATGATTTGTGGTAATGGTTTCGTGTATTGAAACCTACATTGGCTCTAAGCAATACTTGATCGGAAAATGCTTTAACATATTCATAATCGAAAACCATACGCAACCGATATAAGATTTGATAGTTAGTTAGATATTTAGTTTTTTTTTTTGGCTAGTAGGACCTTTGATTATTAAATTACAATGCAGGATAATTTACGCCATACCAGAGAATAAACATTTAGACATAGAACACTTTTTATGACGATGTTCGTTAAGAACTTCAAGTTGCTTAAATTTTAAGGAGCGTTTTCACATCCTTAAAACGTTCTACTGCTAATGAAAAATAGTAGTGTTTTTTTTTGATTTGCTACATTATGAATTACTTTTATTTTCTTTTAGTAACTGAATGGTAGTTCAAATAAAAGATAAAAGGAAAATGGCATTTAAGACTATAATGTACTTGTTTATGCAGCGAAAAGATTTGTAGCACTTCAAGTAAGATATTTAAAGACATATGAGTTTCACTGTTATTTTAATAGAAACAAATTTCAAGGTGATAAAATAAATAGCTTCCAGGATTTCCAAATGTGCGAAATTCTTTTCCAGAAAATTTCCTTCTATCAACTACATTGTTAATAAGTATAAGCAACTTGCAAACTTCTATACAGATAGTTCAGTGGCATTTAGGAGAGTGAGAGTTTGTGCGGTGTTTACACGTCTCTTCTGCTTGCTTTATTGATCCAATAAGTTTTTAAACCTGTCCAAAGTACCTTCTGTCGGGCAAAAAGATCTACTTCCTTTTTGTCTTTATTACGATAGCGAGTTTGTTAGAAACTTTTAATAACGGCACGCTTCGCAACCAAATCTGAATCAATATCGTATAAGAAATGAGCCATATGGTAATTGACGTTTAAGGTTTCATTATTATTCTAAAGCTGTTTTCATGGGCAGAGCTGCGCAATTTCTTCTGTATCGCAGTGCAGGCTCATAACTTGTCACATTACCTAATCGGTGAATTATAGTAAAGTGTGCATTTTGATACGTATTGTTGCTGTAATGTGCTGCTTAAATAAGTTTATAGTGGAATCTCTAAACTTGAATTGCGGCGGTATGAAAATAGTTTGATCGGTTTGCGATCGAGCGTTATTGGCATGGGATAAACGGGACGGCGCACCAATTTAAAAAAGTAAAACCGAACACTGGTTTAAGAGGGAAGCGTTTTAGGAAGTACAATGTATAGTCAAGAGCTTATTATTATTTTATTACTTTGCATTATCTTATTTTATTTCAATTATTACGTATCCGCGATACGCGAAAGCGATCATGAATGAACATACTTCAAATTTGTAGATGTAGCAAATTACTGCTTCCTTTTTGTTATTTGGTGTAACATTATCCATTTATTGCTGAGTTATATAGACAGCAGCGGCATTGGGTGCTAAGAGAGATAACTGTTGCGGAGGGGCACGTCATGTAAAGGAAGTCGCAGGAAAGGTCTCATTAATAGCAAATCAGCGATTTTTTCAAATGCCAAAGCTGCCAAATGAGCATTTGTTATACTATACTACGGATATTGTAGACAGTGATTCATACATAATAAGATGTCACTATTGGGAAAAGGCGGCTGTATTCTGTAGCATACGAAATTTGAACTATCACATAACATCGCATTGCTTGTTCGCTTTGCAACTCTATGGAAAATAACCCAAGCTAACCGAGTGCCGATGTTGTAGCGATATGACAAGATCGGCGATATGGTTCGCCTTTTACATTCCGAACCGGCCGAAAGTACCCGTACTACTATTATCATACCTGGGTGAAAACATTTGATATATCGTTATAATCCTATTATAGATAAGAATATCATGGACGTCTCTCGCAGGTGTTCTGTTTCATTAAGGAATTTAAAGTGGTAAGTAATTCGGGGTTCTATATATATAACCCCGAATTACTTATCAATTATTATATATATATAGAACGAGAGAAAAGGGGAAATGTGGGATCTCGATGTTTCGTCTCCGTCCTAGGAGGCTTTTTCAGGAGAAATAGGGGGAACCAAAGTGGCACGGTAACTCGACGTGTAAGCCACGCTAGAGGCTAAACCACTTTGGCAGAAGGTTACGGTGACTCGGCGTGTTAAACGCGCTAGAGGCATTCTTCTTCTTTTTATCTCTTTTTCTTTTTATTTCTTTATCCTCTTACTCATTTCATTTCGATATTAACACATGGGCTGAAAAGTCCCGGGCCTAACACATAGATGACGCTAGTTTTATTGCAGTCACATTTCTCTCAGTTAGTAACCTAACTTTCAAAGGCTGATAAAATTTCATGATATTCTATTCATTAGTTTGTGAGTTATTGTGCTAAGAGTCACGATACTTTTGTTATTTTCAAAACAATGGATCAAAAACAATTTCGTGTTTTAATTTTACACTGCTTCTTGATGGGAAAAAAGTACCGTTCGAGCGAAGCAATGGCTTGAAAAGTGTTATGGGGAGTCCGCTCCATCAGAAACAACAATAAAACGTTGGTTTGCTGACTTCAAACGTGGTCGTAGAGACACCGATGATGCAGAACGCAGTGGACGTCCAAATGAAGCGGTAATACCAGAAAACATCAAAGAAATCCACAAAATCGTTTTGAATGATCGAAAAGTGAAGTTGCGTGAGTTAGCTGACATCGTAAAGATATCAAAAGAACGTATTGGCTTTATATTGCATGAGCATTTGACTATGAGAAAGCTCTGTTCGCGTTTGCTCACTGTTGACCAAAAACAAGAACGTGTTGATGATTCTGAGCAGTGTTTGGCTATGTTTAAACGTAACAAACGAAATTTTTGCGTCGATATGTGACAATGGATGAAACATGGATCCATCACTTCACTCCGGAATCAAAACAATCGTCATCTGAGTGGACAGCAACTGGTGAACCTCGTCCAAAGCGCCCGAAAGCACAACAATCGACTGGAAAGGTTATGGCCTCGGTATTTTGGGATGTGCGTGGTGTAGTATTCATCGACTAACTTGAGAAAGGAAATACCATCAACAGTGAATATTATATAGCGTTATTGGAGCGTTTGAAGGCCGAAATTGCAAAGAAACGACCGCATATGGCAAAGAAAAGAAATCTGTTTCATCAAGATAACGCACCGTGTCACAAGTCAATCAAAACAATAGCAAAACCACATGAATTGAACTTCGAATTGTTCCCACATCCACCGTATTTGCCAGATTTGGCTCCCAGCGACTACTGGCTGTTCGCAGACCTCAAAAAAATGCTCGCCGGTAAGAAATTTCGCTCGAATGAAGAGGTTATCGCTGAAACTGAGGCCTATTTTGAGGCAAAAGATAAATCGTTCTACAAAAGTGATATTGAAATGTTAGAGCGGCGATGGAATGATTGTGATGCTCTTGATGGAGATTACGTTAATGAATAAAGCTAATTTTGAACCAAGAAAACCGTGTTTTCTTTGTTAAGCCCGGGACTTTTCAGCCCATGTTTTATATATATAATAACATCCCGAGGATTCATTTTAGTTGATTTATTATAGTGATAAGTAATACATGCGACTCATATATGAAAATGGGTGAAAATATCAATAGTTTTGGTTCAATCAAACAATGTCGTTCTAATTTGATTTCCGAAGAAAAGGCAATGATTCGAAATGTGTTTGAAGGATTTCGTGCTCGTGAAAAAATATGTTGATTAGTGAGTTGATTACATTGTGCGCTCTTCTGACAAAGGTTAGTGAATAAAGTGTTTACAGGATAATTAAAAACCAAGGTGATAATGAAAATGTATCCAAGCCTGACAAAGGGAAAAAAGAAAATTATACGGAATATGCAATTCGCCGTGTTATAGATACATTTTATTTTAGAAATAAAATTCCAAACTTGAAAAAATCGCTGCAGCTCTTGAAGCCGACGACAGTTTTCCGAAAATATCGAGGCGCACCTAAGATACCGCCAGAGCGTTAATTTTAAAATGTTAACTGGAAACTCAATATCTGGGTACATATCTGAAACGAATCGCGTCGATACTTTCTTAATTAAAATATAAAGCTTCATCACTGTTGGAATATTTTTAGTTTTCTTAGGTAAACTTTTCATGTTAAAAGGTTTTAATGAGAGGTACAGTTCAATCGCAGTTCTTAAACTCCCTTTTACTTCCCATGGAACCTTATATTTAGCTGAGATATTCCTTACATCCAGTTTGAAATATTAAAATTAAATTATTATAAGACGTCTTATATAGAGAAAGTAGAGTAAAAGATGTTATGGAAATTAATAAAAAGATGTAATAGCAAATGCTGAAAAAAGTAATTATTATGTGATATCTTCATAACGACGAGTAAAGTTTTGCCGTAAAGGAATATACAAAAATTATCGTTACGTTTAGTATAATTTTAACAGAATAGCAGTATTCAATAAATTCCAGTAAATTCTGCTGTATACACTTTGTAAAGAAGTACTTGTGTGCCGATAGAAAGTTAGGGGAATACATATTTGCTGCCATTCGATCGTTTCACTAGGTGCCTATGGAATCTAAAGGGCGAAAGGGAATTCTGCAGACTGATATAGTAAGAAAACTGTAATCGACGATTACATGAAGAAATCTATTGATTTTCCCTTATGTTGAAAGCTAACACCTCGCAGAGGGAGTCCAACAATATATTCTCCCTGACAATACTATGACATTAAAGAAAACTATTAATAAGAAAAATAAGTAAAAATGACAAAGGAAAGTAAATAATAAAATAACAAACTGGACGTGTTCTTGAGGAGAACAGAGGTCATACAAAAATTCCATTATACGTCATCTTGAGATCTAATATTGGCATAATTAAAATGATCTGCAGACGCTTATATACCATATGTACATCTCTGGCAGGATGTAACTGTTTTTGGAAAGCGCTGACAAACTTTATCACAAACACTTGCATTTCTTGTATAATTTAAATAATCTATCTGTGTGTGTATGTTGTCCAGCGCCTGTCAGTGCGCGCCCTCTCTGGTTTAGCAGTCCATAAGCTGCTTGGAAGTAGGGCTGGGAAACTGTACCCGCTTATTTTAAACCGGCACACGAGTGTGTTATTTTTGTGGCACTAGATAGCGCCTAAAATGCCTTACTTGAGCTGTTAGTTTAGTTATGGTGATAGTATCCGAGAGGGAATATGTTGAGTTAAAAATCGCTCGAAACCACGCAGATGACGCCGGATAGACAGAAACATGTCCATGTGTCAGCGTTTCTGCTCTCTTCACATTATCTTACTCGTGAATGACTTCACCAATGCTGTGAGTAGCTGTGGTATACTTCGTCATATGGATCTTTAGACGCAAGTCATTGTTTGATGAAATAAACAAAGATCGTTGGTTAACCTAACTATCCTTATTTAATGTTCATGTTCGGAAGATACGTATGTCTGATGACGTATATCTGATGATTACTACTTATATATTAAATATCGATACTTTCTTTTCAATATTTCTGCTAGAAATAAGTGCAGAAATAAGTGTTTTCGCGGTAGCGTACGGCTCTGTTACTATCAATTTTAAAAATAATGAATGTATTACTATTTTAATGTATTTTAATGCTGGAAATCGGTTAAGAAATATATTATATATACTCATTCGTACACATACTAACCATACGCGCATGAATCTTGACTTTGGGTATGTCCGATCGCTTTCGATATATATTATCTCCGCCAATGAGTGCGCATTCGTTTGTGCAGGCTTACTTATAAAAGATAGCTTCTACAGCTATAATCTGTATGGTTAACCTATGAACTACATTACTTTAGCTAACTCCGCAATATACTACTTACATACTATTTTGTTGTCATTGCTACATATGTTTTACTAAATTGCAGTACACCTACAGCTACACGATATCAATTGAATTTAAATTGAATGTACACCATTCCTTATGTTTTACAGCATTTTGCAGTGGCTCCTTTATATTTAGTGTCAGATTCTCTATTATTATGAATCAGTTTCGAACGAAGTAATGCATTCCTTTGTATTTTGAGAATTAACAGTACTTTGTAATAAAGGAATTCGAAATGTAATAATGAGAGAGCACGTAAATTATAATGTTATCAATTTATAGTTATAATGGAAATTTTATATTATGAAGGAGATTTCCATCAGCAGAAAAGAAACTACACGATCGAAAATGGTTTGAAAAATCATTTGAAACCTTTATTTAAATCTTATACCATACTTAAAAAAAGTATATGTGTAGATGCTATTCAGTTACGACATAAAATACACCACCTTCACTTTTTAAATATAAGAATACGAGTATTTTATAACGGAATAAAGCTTGTATGTTGTGAATTACGGGATCTACATACATAATGACCGATTTTCAAGTAACTATTTAGTATATGACTTCGAAACCAAGTATACATTTATAAACACATTTGTACTTTAAAATAAGAAACAATACTTGTAATAGGAAACTAGCTTATTTAGTATAGTTGGGATTTCAAGTAGAATTGAAGACGCTTATGGTTGTGTTATTTTTATTGCAAGTTTATTGATTGCGGAACACAATGATAAAGTGCGTGAATTATTTGGCAATGTATATACATATATTATAATAATGTAAAACTTCCATTTTGCGTAGTATAGTCTCTCAGATTTTTCCCCTTTTTTACTATGCGAATCAAATTCTGTGGGTATGTAGACCTCACAAGAGATACAAAAAACTGTTCGGGTTAGAAAGGCATTTAAAGCGAATTTGGAAAGGGCTGTCCAAATATATGTGTCATTCGTTAATGGCCTTCCTAAATAATTCCTCTCCTGACCTCATATATATATGTATGTAGGTAATTTTCTTCTTTTGTGTTTTAAACATTTGACGAATGAGTAGAGTATATGGTTTAGTGCATTCTTTAATAAAAATAAATGTGAAAGCAAATCACGGTCGTATAATTGGAATTATGGTATCAAGGTGATGTATGTCTATTGAAAAGTAGTAAATATTTTCACAAATACATAGTTAAATATGTTAACCTTTCAAAAATGTGCATTTTTGTTAAAATGCAAGTGTTATTATTACACTTCGAAAAATTGTACTTGAAATTGGTATAGTTATAAAGCAGGAAAATTAAGCGCTGAAGTATTCGGTAAGTAATTTGTGAAAGTGTATTTAGAGCCGAAATCATTCACTTACAGATTCTTGGAATGGTTACTCTTCTGCTTCTTACACTCTTGCTGACAAAGACATTGTAATACTAAAGATCCCTAAGAAAATGAGAGAATTTATTGTTTAATTAGAGGATTTTAAATCTTCGGATGTATGTGGTTTTCGCTTGTAAAACGTAGCCGCGAAATGGTACAACCAAAGGAATATTTTAGGTACAAAGGTGAAAAATTCAACACAAAGCCCACGATGAATAATAAAACTTTAATAAGTGGCCAATAATTGAATTGGACCAGTGAATCTTCACTAGCTAAGGAATGAGCAGTTGGATCTTTAGATTTAGCCCGGGTGTACTATTTTATATGCTGATACTTCCATAATAAGGATTACTTAGAAACCATTTGAAGTATCATTCTTTGATTTTCTTTTGTTCTTCTGTTGCTCTCTCATCTGAGAAAATAAAAGCACTTTGGTAAATTTACAGGAATACAAGACATAGATTGGAAAATGGCTAAAGAAAAAAGAAATGTTTTGTTATTTTTAGACAATGCAGGACGTTCGCCTAAATAATATAAAATATTATTCTTAATCCCTAATTGTACATCAGCTTGTCAACCACTTAACCAGGGGATTACAAAGAATTTTAAAACTTATTACCGAAGTCTAATACTCAAACATCTGCTAGTACAGCTTTTGAGATACAGAAAATTACACCACTGGATGCAGTTTATTTGGCAAAAACCGCTTGGGACTAACTGACCAAAGAGACAGTTCAAAATTGTTTCCGCAAAGCAGGATTTAATCATGTGAATATGCAAAGTGAAGACCAGTTAACTGAGGCTGATACATCTGACCCAGAAGATGCCTCTTAGTGTACTTTCTGATATCCTCAAAAATAAGAATTTATTGAAATTGACGCATAATAAAAACATTAATGATTGTTTGAAGGTAGATGAAGATTTGTATGTTGAAGCTCCAGATTCAGAACAAGAAATTGCAAATCCAGTTGAAATACAAGAACTTTCGGAAGATTCTGATGTCGATGAGGTTCCAGTGGCAACAGAAGCTATCCCAAATTATGGTAAAGCTATTACCCTGACCAAGTAGCTCAAAAGTTTTGTCGAAAATCACGGAGATACAGAGTCTTTAGAGCTTCTTTCTAAATTAGATATACGATTTCAAGACGCCATTTTAAAGAAAAAGAGAAGACAAACAACAATATATGAATTTTTGCGTCCTTAAAGTGACTATTCATTTCAGTGTTTTGTATTACATACTACATCTATGTATCTATGTACATATATTATACTTTGTATGTACATATCTAAAGGAAATAAACTTTTTTCTTAAGTTTAAAGTTTCTTCTTTATTTTAAAAAGATTTATATACATATACGATTTAAATGTCCCAGTTTCTTTAATATATTCATTTTTCGTTAAAACACGATTTTTGTTGTATATACTACATAATTCTTTTATACGGACACCCCTCCTGAACGGACATCTTCAGTTGGTCCCGTTGGTGTCCGTTCAAGGGAGATTTCACTGTATATATATTTCGGAAGTATCGTGAATTATTGATAATTAAATTATTGAATTCATTTGCCAGGTTACAAAATATAAAATGGTAGTTTATATTTTGTAACTAAAATCGACTAGAGCGTCCTAGAAGTCTTCTTGTGTTATTTTATACCAACATGGTTTAATTTTTCATCGTTTGTATTGATTTTCATGAACCTTTGTTGTCAATGTATTATTAAACATGCACATAAGCGCGAAGTGTGTTTTATAAGTATGTACCGTTTTGAAATATGGTCACTGCACCGCTGCGGTCGCCGTATATTCAACTTTTAGCTACCCGCCGATGCTAACATATTACAGAAGCATTCGCTCGTGTCAGCTGTACATGCACGCTTAAAATGCTTCAGAACGATTGTGAAATACGCGCGGTTTTTTAAACGCTAGGGACATGAAAGCGGCCGAAATTCATTGGCAGATTAGTGATGTGCATGAAGATAATGCTATGACTGCTGGCAAGAAAATACGGAGTAGTTAGCAAATCAGGTGGCAGGTCTCTATGAGGATGGAATTCGGAAAGTGTCCTACACTATGATAATTGTCTTAATAAAGGTGAAAATTGTATTCAAAACTAAAGTAAGATCCAATTCTTGATGTCAAAGAAACTTAAATGTATGGTATCATGATGTGACACGATGCAACTGTTCGACATGATCGCGAAATTGTAATAATAACAATACAAGACTGTACGCTAACTTCCAAAGGTATAAATCCCTTCGAATAGTTCAAACAAGCTTATTACACAGTTTGACTAAAATCTAGGCGGCTAATAAACAAAGCCAAATAGCACGAGAATTTCACTGTTAATGACTGGAAAATGTTCAAGAATTAATCTTGAGCATTCTTGAAATTCTATTATTACAATTTAAAAATGTAATTTTTGAAAATTCTGGGTTTCGTTAATATTCACTAGGCTTTGTTTAGCGTCGAATCGAAGATCAAGATACTCACAGAACGTTTTCTATATGTTAGAAAACGTTCAGTCGAACATTACAAAGAAAACTACTACCGTGAAAATAATAATGAATCCACCTTCTCTAAGGATTTGGTTGTGCATTACAATACAAGCCCCATAGTTATTGCATTTTCTAAGGGGTACCACGGACCGAAAGCAATACAAAAGATTACTTGATAGCACGTGTTGAAAGGTTCGATGAAATAGCCTACTCACGTGTATGCATGCTTCACGTCATAGAACTTAATCCTTCAAAAATTATCTAAACTGAAAAAATTGCCTTTACTGGATTGTTACGGATCTAAATTCAATCAAAATAGAACCTATTAAATAATCTACTTGTATATTTAGCTTAATACTCATTAATAAAGTTATACAGAAAAATTGTTTCTTACCTGTTTTATATATGGAATTATCATGATTTCCTAGTGGTTTTAACTGAATGGCCAATGATAGCAATAGTATGTTGTAAATTTTACGATTACTTACTTTTCAAAAACTTGCATCTTTGCAATCACGAATTATCAAATTACATCCATTTTCAAGCGTGCGTTAGTGTCAGCTTTATTATGATTGGATTTTAAATAAATTTTTGATTTAGATTGTACTATTCGAAACATGGACGCATTAGATTGTCATTAATATTTGTCAGTGAAGTATTTTAAATGCATATAGTTCTCTCTTGATATTTGGTTCGTTTGATATGTCAACATTTTGCCACATCTTGTATTTCTTCTTGGAAATACAAAAAGTTTGCTTTTGACAAGAAATACGTGCTTGTATTACATGTCGCAGGTTTTCCATTTATCGTTTCAGCATTACGCTAAAAGTTGTTTCCATGTATTTTATTCCTTTTAAAGTAGCACTTCTCGAATAAGCCGAAAAGTTGAAATACCGAGACAAATCTAATGTTTGGACAGATTCACGTCAGTTAAAAGTATCATTAATCATAGACGTGCAGACTATAATAATGTACTGCGCAAATGAAACGATTGCATGTCGCCGTAGAATATATTCAACTTGAGATCACATTATTCAATATATTGCAGAGAACTTCATTCATGTCCCCACATTCATATCAATAAATTTCTAATATTACAGGTAACTGCTGCAAACAGATTTGTAATTCAACTCACCACAGCGTCAATGTAATTATACAAAGACAATCCATCATCCCAGGGTCGTTCCAGGTCACATGATAAATTGACAGGTTTTATTGAGTGACCCGAATCCATTGCCGCAAGTCCCTTGGCGAAAACGTAGACTGAATCGAACATTAGAGCGGGTTCAGCCTGTGAAAGCAAAGTTTACAAAAAAAATATACGCAATTTTTACGCGGAATCGCACAAACACAATTTTACCTGCATAACGCCGCTTCTATTCAGTATCGCGTTGCCTATCGGCTGAAATTTCTCCATGACGTCGAGGGACTGCCTCACTTTAGGATTTTCCACATCTACTATCCTGAACGCCGTTATATTCACCGAATTATATTTGAAGTCCTCAAGATCGAAAGTTTCTAAATCCTGAAAAAGACATAATCATACGTAGTTCATTGAATAACCTATACATATAAAGGTACAAGTTCATATGTAGATCTGTTAGATGTGTCTCTCAAAGTAATAGCACACTCAGTTAAATCTGCAACGAACATGGAATTTATATGTAGGTTGTCTTTTAAGTTTTGCATATATAGTTTGAATAACATAGTAGATAACTTCTAAAGACTTTATTGTTTCTCGAAGTATTCTCCACGAAGATTAATGCACTTTTGCATGTGCTCGAACGAACTATGGAAGGAGTTATTCCACTCGTTTGTTGGTATAGTCAAAATTGCGTTTTTGAAGGCATTGACTGCGCCTTTTGTCTGGAACCTTTAATCACGCAATTCGTTCTTGATTTTTCAAAAGATAAAAAGATCATTGAGGTTTAGGTCCTGACTGAAAGGAGAATTGTTTGTCGAATTCAAAATTCAATTGTCTTGCGTGCTGTGTACGAATTCGCATTGTCTTGGTAGATGATGATTCGTTGTTCGTGATTGGTTTTTTGAAGTTCAGCGAGGAGTTGCTGCAACAAATTGTTGTATATCAATCGGCAGTAACGGTTCTTTAATCTTAGAGAAATTGCTGCTACACGACTTGCGTTCGAGACAAATATCGCGACCATCTTTTTGGAGACAATTCGAGAGCAGATGACTTTTGTCGGCTTTTCTTCACCTTGGAACACCTTTTTGATTCGTATGAGTAAAGATTTATTACCACTGACGGTGTTTTACACGTCTTTAGAGTTTCTGTCGTTGAAGCGGTGTAGAGCTTTTGACACCATTTCACCCTAACTGCTTTCTATTCTTCGGTCAAGAGATGTGGGATCCAACGAGAAATTATTTTTTTACAGACAATTCTTCGCTCAAAATTTTTTTGAATTGGCGTCTTTGAAATCTCCAACAATACCTGAATCTCGCAATATATCACATGTCGAACTTTGCTGATGATCTTGCTCACAGCATCGATGTTTGATTAGTGGAGGCTTTTCTGTCCCAGCATGCAGAACTTGAAAGACATCCCTCGTATATCAAAACAACACGATCTACAAATTTTGATAGATGCACGGGTCACTTTAAGTATTTATACTTCTTATTGGGTCTGAATCAGTTTCTAAATATTTATACACAAAACCATTTTACATCAGAACTTATTTGTTGTTACAAATTCATTTTAGAAATGTTAACCCGACTGTTCCAAAAATCCAGTTCAAACATGGATGTATTTAAATAGCAAGCCCTGTTTTAACTGTCTACGTATTCTATTTGAAACAAATAGGAATAAAAGATATTTCATTTCTTATTTCTATTTCTCTTCATTACCAGCGATTTTCTATGCTTAAGTGCAGTAAATGTTACATAAAGTGAAATTGAATGTACGCTTACTGGAAAATGATCACCCAATTTCAGTGCAGACACATGAAGAAACTGTACGAGTTCAATGGATACACGTGGTAAGTAGCGATATGCTGATTTTCTGGCAGACTGAAGTAGATAAATATTCAAGAAAAGTCTCTGAACAGCAATCTTCTTTAAATATTTCAACCCACCTCCTTCAGTATAATACAATTGCACCCCTTCTATTAGACAGGTCATTCCTTTGCATCTACTAATAGTAGAGGGAAAGTCAGTTGGGAGACAAGTCTCCGAGAGGGCGAGGGTAAATTACTAAATCTTGACGTATGTATATTTTGTAACAAACGAAAGATAAAAGATAAACTATCTCTATAGTCAACTAAGTGAATATATTATGTGGATTGAGCGTAAACCAGCTTTTTAAACTTCATGTGAACCAAGCAGAGTCAAAGCACCATCTATTGTCGAATAGCTGTAATACATTTAGATTTTATTCGGATAAAATATGAAAAATAAAGACCTTATGATACATTTCATTGATGTACACATCATTAAGTAACAAAGCACAAACATCTTTAACTCGAAAAATATCAAATACATACTACGACCTAATTTACTTCCAAAATTGAGCAATATTATTGCGCATATTCGAAGAGGCGCGAGGTATTAGGCGGTTCTCTACTTCATTTTGTGACTTTACGAGTACACAGTTCTTGATGAAGCAAACAGTTTTACCATCAAATAGCGCATAGTATTCAATTATTTATTAGTGACTATTCACTAAAACCCTATGTTTTTTTTTTATAAAATTTCATGCAGTACTAAGAATAAATGGTCTTCGATAAGTTGAGGTATGTGGTTAAGTTCTTATCACACACGGTAATTTTATCTAGAAAATATGCATATATAAAAGAGTTTTTTATTGGACTTATTGCGATGTTGGAAGTACCGATACGGGGAAGTTAGAAATATCGGTACAAAAGTAACCAATACCGAAACCAGAATATGTAAATGAATTATCGGCCAGGTCCAAACATTTGTAATAGTTAATTTGTCCAATCAAATTCAAATTCAATAAAAAAATGTAAATCAAAATTTCGGATAAATAACAAACATAGTGGAAGAGACGTATTAATATTATATTTACTTGGAAATGTTGTTCTTTAATGTATGCGCCTTTTAAATAAATATACAATTTAATATTTAAGGTACAAATAAATATAGACAAATATAAATGTGCCAATTGTGTATCTGAAATGAAGATATTAACGCTTGTTATTGTATTGTATTGTATTATAAATGACCGTTAACAGAGTAATACTTTTCAGGTCCCGGGTTATGTATAAACTGTCGTCGCAATTTTTGCGGGAGCGGAAATTTAATGGTCATCATGTGCGCATTCGGTTAGACCATCATTTAATACTTAACCACGTATGAAATGCATTTGACATATGACATGACGAAGGGGTGAAAATGGGACAATGAAAATGAACGATCACGTTCAATCGATGTAGAGTATATGTATATTAAGAGAATTTAGTTCCTATTTTCGCTGCAAATGTATTCTACACGGGTAAATACTTTAAACACTGATTTATGATCTTTTTTATGTTTACGTTTTGACACAAAATTTTTATGATACAAATCTCTCTAATAGACTACCGTTTATTCAAGAACTAAACAATATTTAATAAACTAAAGAGTAACAAAGCTTCAAAAGAGGATTTTCATTTAGCATACTTTTTACTAGAATTTTGGGCAAGTTCACGACTTTGCAATGAAAAAGTAAAACACAAGTGTCTAGGCCGAAGATGCAGTGAACTAGAAAATATATGTCTGAACTTAAGTCATATTATCATACTCGTAAACAACCTTAACTTTTAAATAGTACCTCAGACTTTCGCGGCCGCATTTCATCAGTACCTTTGAAAATGCGAACCACAATTGTTCGCGAAACGTCAGGGACAAAAAACCTAGTGACACGGCGGAACCCGAAAACCGTTACGACTAACCTTAACTTTTGAAAATTATTTTGACAGTGTCGCTGTCACATCAATAAATATATCATTTGATTTAAAGCTACAATAAAACAACAAGCTCAGGTGATATTTAGCATTTTATTAATAAAAGAAGGACGAAATTAAAGCAAGTATTGAAATTGTTATCCATTGCTTTCAATTCCCGAGTTTATACGTCTTCTGCCTTTTTGCAGCATCGCGGACGTTATTAATACACATTCCTCAATAAATCTTTCCAGTAGATGTTGGAAATTAGCAACAGGAGGTTTAAATATTCTATTTTCCAGTTTGAAAATAAGCTTCCATCATGTACGTTTTTTGAACTGTACTGTAAACCATATTTGAATTTATTGAAACTCGATGTTCACAATTTCTTTCAGCAGTTCTAACATATTAATTGATAACAGTCAATGTCACTGTTAAAATAATTTTCAGAACCGTTAAGTTATATACGTGGCTTCAGTTTAGACATATGTTTTCTATTTCAATGCCATTTTCGTTCTTGAAACGGTATTTACAACAATTTTTTTCTTATACTGCTTCTGTTAAAAGTAATCAACCAAATCTTGGTTTATTCAAGCAATTCTTTGGTTAAATGTATTCGAGGTTACATAAAGTTTAAGACAGGATGTCGTTGGTCGATACCTTTTTCGTTAAAACAACTTTAAAGATAGAGCATTGGCGCAAACTGATAACGTTATTGTATCAAAGTATGCAGCGGCGTTGGTCAACACACCGTTAACGCTAAATGGACTAGCGTGTTGTAGTAAATGTGTTTATTTGGTAGTAGTACTGTAAATGACATTGACTTTTATGGTAAAGGGATATAGCGATTGGTATTCCCGTACGTTAGGTGTCTCAACCATAGTAAAACTGCACACAACGTTGGAATGATTTTTGGTTGTTTCTATGCATGTGAATGTTGGTTGTGATCTATTGTGATTTTTTTTGAGAACATTCGACTATTAATCTTAATCGAAAATATATGCTTTTTGATGTACAAAAAAACAAAAGCAAATATAAAGGTAAACGTAAAAATGTAAACATAAATAGAAATGTGCTAATAACTTTAGAATCTGCGACTTAAACATAAGAACTGTTCTTCTTCTCAAACACGAAGATGGTCTACATAATAATAAATTAAGTATTGCCATAACGACTTAACTAAAAATTAAAATCGGATTGAAAGATACTAAGTAAGTAAAAAGAGTAAATGTTAACTGTGCATACAGTTAGTAGCGTTTACGCAGATAAAGAGCAAATAATGTTGTCTTTAAGGTCAAGGTCAAAGGAAATTGTATTAAGGTATTTAACAATAAAAATAGTAGAACAGAACTTAGGTTTAATTAACATGGACAACCAACCTATTCTTCTTAGAATATGAGATACTTTTTGAAACTTACCAATCCCGTAAACATACTTTACGCAAGAATTTTGAAGTCACTGAACTCTCCGTCTATCAACACCATCTAAGCAGTTGTAGTAAACATTCATGCAAAAATTAAATCTCAAAGGAAAGACAAGAGATTCATGTAGTGATTTCCTTAAATTTACATCTAAATATTCTTTGCTGCTATATAAAATTTTCAGATTATGGTAACTAAGTCTCAAAAAATAAGCTGTATGTTCTTTGAAACAGAGTTTAATAATAGTCCTAAATTGCGCGCACAATCTAATACCGAAATACTTTCATCATTAATTTTGACTTTATATGTGGTAGAGTAGCAGTACGAGTTTCAGTGCAGTTAAAAAGCAAGACAGTAGCTTTTCTTGTAGTAATATGAAGACAATATTTTAGTGGTATGTCAACAAGAATTTGAAGATGCAATCGTCTTCTCACTAGAATCAGTCAATAGCTGAGCAATCACAATTTTTATATAAACACAGATAAAACACAATATTTAAAGCTACAGATACCAACGACAAGAACATAAGTTAAACTTACATATTCATAATATGTACGACAGATGAAGAATCTTAGGTTTAAATCTAACACAATAACCGATATCTACGGGAAATCCCAAAATATGATTTTAAAGAATGTGTAATTTTATTGAGTCCGTATTAATATTAAAATAAAGCGTTTTACAGAATCATCATAAAACAGGGAAAACATGGTATAAACTTAAAACATGGTATATATAACTGAAACTTTACATGTATGCACATGCAAGAAAAACAAGACTAAGATCTCAGCAAACATTAGACATTTGAGAAAACATACATGTATAATCTGTAAATCTGCATTTTAGAAAACTGGTTTTTACCGTTACAGGCGAGGATTTTTTCCAAGTTGCTGAAATTCATATTAATGTTTTGGCAACTGTAATGCTCTTTTCTACTATTTCTAGTGTCTCTTTGGTGTCTATTACTATCAAAAGTTTTCCAACTAGCATAAATTTATAAATCACTTTAGAGTTTTGAATGATACTCAGCCCCATAGATTGGCAATGTGGGGTAGTATTTAGTGGAAGGAAATCAATTTCCAGATTTTTCTCTTTCACTCTCCAGATTATGTCAAGGTTTTTTTAGTCATGCTGACATAATATTCATAATAGTCATCTATGTATTAATCTATTGACAATTTATTCATAGAGATTCATTTGAAACGCCTGGGCTTCTTACTCTTTGCGATAACAAACTGCTTTTGCTCAAATTCCTGTATGTTTGAACACAACAGTATCGTAAGTTTTCTCTCAGATTTACCTCCTGCACGCCTATAATTTTCTCAATTCAAATGTTCTTGTAGGAAAAACTGTCTTAAATACATCCTTCGGGGCGCAATTCTTCAATATTTTCTTCAACTTAGCATTCCAATTCTCAAAAATTTGCAAGTTTATGTAAATAAATACTTTGTGCTCCTGAGGAAATCCTCCATCCAATCTTTGGAAAGTTTAAAGTCAATTCCCTGCAAACTTTGAGGTATTTACAATACCTTTCTTGAGTGAAGGTCCAAATATGGAAATATTTTTGTTCTGTACTTTACACAGCTAGTTATAATACTTTTTATCGATGGAAAAGTCTATATGTATGTACGTACATATATGCAACTAAACGCCCACTATCTAATTTCTGTTAGCATAGCGGATTTTGTACTGACTATATATTTCTAAAAATAAAAATTGATTATGAATGTTTTCCGGCCGAGAAAAAGAGTTTTAAGACTGAAACAATTGTCTAATAGACTAATTTCAATAAACTAGAAATTATATGTAGCTTATTTGAAAGTAGAGGATCACATATAGTGCTTTGAACTATGTACTTACATACGTAAGTATGGATATCAGTTTTCAGTGCTATAATTAATTATCCTTGAGTCTACCAGTATGTTAAGAAAAGTAACATAGTTATATATCTATATATATATAAATACATTGATTATATTTTGTCTATTTATGGTACCACTCTTCAATATTTGTTTAGGATGTTATCATGGCGGTTTCAGATTTACAGGTAACAATATTTTTTGTAATCGGAAAGTTTGTCAATAAAGTTTAGGAAAGCCTCGTCGCATAATATGCGAGCAGCTCGTGTTCTTGTTAAAAATTTATTACTTCTATACGCCGAAACTTCATTTATCTTCGCTGAAGTATCATGACACGACCGCCGCAAGTTTACTCGGTAATGAATATCGAAACTTAATATAACATGTTGAGATATGTTGTTTATTTGGGAAAAAAACAGGTAGTTTTAATTTAGGTTGTAATGAATGGTTTTAATTAAATGTTTTCTTGACGGCTTCATTATAGTACGGAACTTCTCTAGTATTTTTCATGTTTTGATATATGCGTGGTTCTATTTCTATGGTTAAAATTAAGCAACTTCCGATTAGAAAGCTCATATACACTTAAGGTAAAAAATTATGGAATATTCAAATATTTTCGTCACTTGCAGCTTCAGTTGTAACTCTATATTATTATTCTTGAGATTGGAGGACTTGTTAACCTGATGGTAGTAAATTAAATTTCCATGTCATCGACACACACATCGAAGATCATATCACGCGTTGTGTAAATTTATTTTTCCTTCATTTATTAATTTCGGGGATATACCTACATCAGGACCCGACCCATACCCTATCCGTCGACTGCCATCCACTTTGAACGAGTGTGTTTTTAGTTCGTACCGTTCCATTTTGCACCACACAAGAATGTTACCTATTTTATTCCCATTTGCCAAATTATCGTTCCCGTTTTGTACCTTGGCTACCTGACTATTACTTCGGATTTTTCTTATATTTTGGAAGGATATGCTTTTTCGAATAACACGCAGCACTTGTAAATATTAATATATTACCTGCAAATGTACAAGTTATAAGCTGTATATATAGGTTGTAAAGCATGTAACAATAAAAGAACTGAATGCGAATGAGTTTCTTTATCGGAATCAAATAACAAGGATAAAATTATTACCGAAGTCCGTTGTGAAAAGGAACAACAGACACGTGTTTCAGGCTACTTAGTCTTCATGTGTGCGATGACGCCAAGCAGTAATGCAGAAAAAAAGGAGAAGTAAGCAAGTTTGTATGAATGTCTGTGGCTGTATGTTATCTGCTTACTGAAGAGGGTTAGCAAGAAATTACGTAAGATTGTTTCATTGATTGATACTTGGGTAAATAGCAAAGTTACATCGAAGCTGACTAACATGCATGTGCTCCCCACATGTTATTGACATGGAATAACGGTGAGGTGGTTCGCATTCTTGACGTAGGAGGTCATCTGTTCGCCTTATGGCTTCAGTTGATTTGCCAGGTATAGGGCAACGGCTTGGGTCGGCGATCCTCTGCTACTCACTATGGGTCTTAGAGGTACATTTTGTTTATGTGCCTTCGGCAACCGTATATTTTTGGACACTTTGAAGATTTTTTTTCTGGGTATGACGGATTTCTTCGTTTCTTCACTCAACGGTGCGTTGTTGATTTTAGTTCTAGTTGTCTTCTCCAGATATGTTGTTTTATTTGTTGTGACGGGCTCGTGCGTCAAGAAATTTCTGCCTCTTGCCCTTGCAGTCTCGTATATTGAGGACCATTGTAGCGCTGCCTTTATCTGTTGGGAGAATGATGATGTTCTCGTCCCATTAAGCTCGATTAGGGCTTTCAATTCCTCTGTAGTGAGATTCTCCTTTGGCAGGTTTAAAGTATATCCCAACAGATAGGCTACAAGAAGCAACACAGGACCGGCAGAACACTGACAGTGATGCCCGACTGTCGCGCGCAGCGGGTATCCCCCTCCCTCCACACACTGGCAACCCGAGAATGTTATTCCATGTTTGTATGTATAATATTGCTAGGTTTCTGGGTATGTTGTTAGTTCCGAACTGGAGTTCACCTTCGACCGTTAGCCGAACGAGAGCGTCCAGAAGATGAGTGAGATCTTCAAATATTTGGCATTAACATAACAATAGGTACATAGTTGCAAATTTGTCACAAAGAAATGTTATCATTCTAATATTAAAATGCATATGTTATAGAATAATTTAAAAAATCTATAAACGCCTTCATCTAGGATATTTTCTATTTGCATTTGCCCATCTTTTTGTATTAGGAAGCATTCAATTCAACAGCGGACGAATATACGACTTCATTATTGAATTACTCGTAGAGATCGAGATTAGGATTTAAAATTCCCTGAGATGTTAAATAGCCATACCTATTTCACCTATGTGCGTTAACCTACTTTTCGGTGGCCACATTCTTGTAATATCTTTGATCGTTAGTCATCCCGACAGGCCCCAGAATGTAAAATGCGTCTGTGACCCTAGTTGCTTTCACTGACAAATCTGACTACAGTTATGTTCTCTAGTTTCCTTAGTTGTCGTTAGCCAATTTATTATTCTGCTTTACCCTGTTTATTTATTACTGGGGTGAATCAGGTATGATTCCCAGTGGTAAAATGATATTTCCTTGTCATGCTTTGGTAGAAACGTATTCTCCTTTTCAGAGATTGGCGAATTTATAGTTGCCCTCTGTGCGTCCGTTTTGCTAATTAATGACGCAGTATATTGATAAAATGAATGAGTATAGGTTTTCAAACATTCTAAAAGCTATTTTTCTTCATAACCTGCTAATGCGTATGGGATAGTTAATAAACCTACGTATATTGTTTTTATAGGCATTTGCACGCAAAGAGATAGTTTGTTTAAATTAATTTTAACAACCAAGAATGAACTTCAATTCACTTCGTTTTCAACGTTGTGAATCAGTTAAGAGTACACTCAAGAAAACGTGTAAACTGGAATACATTTGAGATTTACTGCTATGCACTTTGTAATCGATTACGAAATTAATATTTTGTACTAATTTTGAGGGGAAAAGTCAAATATACCTTTTCATTTATTGAATATCTAGACAATATAAATATAATCGTTACATCAGATATATGTATGTGTCACCAGCATCGTTTCGAGCAATTATTCACAAATAAAATTATATAAGCTACGAGGGGAGGTCCAGAAGTTCGTGGAATGAAAGGGTTTTAAATAAAATAAAACAATAAATCTATTTTTCCTTTTCAATATAATCGCCCTTAAAGCACAATACATTTATTAGATCTATGAATTAATTTTTCTAAACCATCATAAACATATTTTTTATCTTTCGCCTCAAAATGGGCCAAAATTGCCTCCTTTACCTCATTATCGTCGGAAAACTTTCTTCCACGTAAATCTTTTTTTAAATTGGGGAACAAATAAAAATCACTAGGTGCCAGGTCTGGACTGTAGGGTGGATGGACTATTGATTAAAAGCCATGCTTGTGCAGAGCAGCCATTGCAACTTTGCTCTTGTGAACCGGCGCATTGTCTTGCAAGAGCAACACACCCTTGGTCAATTTTCTTCGGCGTTTTTCCTTGATGGCCTCCTTTAATTTTTCTAATATCGCTGCGTAATATTCTCCGGTTATGCTCCTACCTTTTTCTTTGTAATCAATCAATAATATCCCCTCACAATCCCAAAAAAACAGTAGCCATCAACTTTCCAGCCGATTCTGACACTTTGAATATCATTGGCGGTGGTGTCCCCGTTTTATGCTATTGCATGGACTCCTGTTTGGACTCAGGCTCAAAGTGATGAACTCATGTTTCATCTCCGGTAACAATCCGCTCCAAAATCTGTGCAGGTTTGTCTCCACACAGCTCCAAAACTTGTTTGGACGCACAGACGCGCTGACTTTTGTCATACCCAGGTGGTATCTGATACCTCCAACTAATGCAGATAATTGTTTTTTCTTCAAACGGGCATCTTGCAGTAGAAATTTTTGCACTTTTTCGACGATGTCTGATGTGGTGGCCTCAACTGGCCGTCCTGAGCGGGGGTCATCTTCAATCGACTCCCGACCATTTTTAAAAAGACCATGCCACTTATAAATCATTGATTTACGAGAGCACTGTTCCCCATAAACGGTTTCCATTTCATTCAATATGGTTTGAGCGTTCTTTCCTTGCTTTGTAAGGAACTTTATCACAGCACGTTGTTAAATTTCCTCCATAGTTTCAGTTTTCTTCCGGATTGATTTGTTTAGCAGGCAACTATTCGTAAACGACTGACGCTATAGGACTGCAACTTAACTTATATACTAATGATGAGTCGCCAATCAGAATGACACCTAGCGAGCGCCCGTATGCCCACTCCATCCCCTCCATTCCACCAACTTCTAGACCTCCCCTCGTATTTTGCAATTGTTCATTTATCCTAAAACCTAATTTAACGGTAGCTATATTCGACGAATTCTTTATAATAGCCGTAAAATTTAAATTAATTTGTTACCTTTGAAGTTATTATGCATTGTTCGTTTGAAACCAAACAAGTAAACAATATTTCAGGAAGCATGAGTTAGTTAACAAAAATCTCCATATTTTTAATGTTTCCTATTTCATTTTAAAAAATGTTTAACTAATTATTATTGCCTTCGATTTTGATAATTATAATGCAAAGCATGTTGCCCCAAATCTGACAAGAGTCGGAGAATCATTCAGCTTTATTAGTTTTACATTTCTTCAGTAAAACTGTTAAGTTTCTAAACATCAAATAAATTTATCGTTCCTACCAAAAAAGAATTCTGGAGTTATTGGTGATCCGACCTCTAATTGTAAAGCAGGAAGCAGTAAGTAGGTGCAAATTTTTGTTTTTAAATGTCGAAAACATAGATTATAAATAAGTTTTAATAAGGAATTGTCGCAGTACAAGATTAATATGCTTGACGTACTGTTTCTGTTTCTGAATATCTAGTATGTATATACTTACAAAACTGGTGAACATGTAGTGGTATCTGTAGTCGTTCATTTGAAGTTGGAGGATCTGAAAGAAACAAAAATAATGTTTAAGCCTTAGCATACAAAGATGCCTTTAACTCAATTAAATTAAAAAAAAAATGCTACTACGATCGATGCTTGTTTGGGGATCTTAGATTATTAATTAACAACAAAAGGTTCACTCCTTAATTATCGCTAGCAGAACAATGATGTCTGGTAGAAAGAAGAAAATCTTATTGATAATTACATAATTGTTGTTATGCTTAAAAATACTATAGACATGGACTAAAAATTATACCGGAATAGCAAAAATACTGTTTCATAATAATTATTACGCTAAGCTCATTCAAAAAAAAAAGAAAACAAACTTTGACATGTTAATAATGGTATAAACGGTTTTAATATCGTTGTAAATAATGTTCAAGAAATAGCAATACCGAAAAACGAGATTTGTTAGTAATGATAATAATGTGTGTTTGGCGATTGTCTTATAAAAAAGTTATCAATTTAATCGAGCCTTTATACATACAAAATAAACGCAGTGAATATGCGGGGTTGTAAATTTGGCGAAGAAAATCTTATTCAACGAGGTTATTATCTGATTATATATGGCTAGAGTATGAGTTCAATTAGAATTGGAGTTGATAAAGTTGAGTTCGATTTCATAACTTCATTACATTATGTCGTTGACCTACTACGTGGTTTAAATCTTTAATTAAGTTTCTAATTTCATCGATCGCAATTTACTTATTTACGGTGTACCGGCTTTAATAATGAACTGTTTATTTCGTGGCGTGTACGTTGAGAAGAGGGTAGTACATTTAGTAATTTGTTGAAAATGAAACAGAATGAACCGCAGCGAAACACATTGACCTATTTTTGAGTTCAATACACATTTTTGTGTTTGAAGAGAATGTTTCAACTGGTGAAAATATGATGATAAAGAAATAAAGTAATGGCATAAATTTACTTGTATGAATATATAAAATTCGAATGTCTTGTAAGCGAAGTTTCTTACAATAGATTAGTATTGTTTGTCGTTGGAACAAAAGTCAAAAGAGGGACTTGCGGTAATTCGCAGATTCTTTGATGTCCTAGTATTTTAGCGCAATATCTTCTTTGACGCTTCTCTAAATAAATTGTATGTGGCACCTATGAGAAAATCTGTACAGGTTAACAGTGTGCAAGTTTATAAATAAATTAGATGAAATAAAAACCACCATTAGCTTTTTTTGAAGAAAAAACCGGGAGTGAATTGTGGGACGTTATTTCGTGACTTTGAACTGTAGTAAGTTTAAATGCGTTTTTTAACTGCACTATATGTTACTGATATGTCGTCTCTGATACTGATATAATGAAATCGAAGGATTCTAAATGTATGCAAGTACTACTGCTATATTATAGTAAATTTTTCAAAATTAAAGTAAAATATGTATATTAAAGCCAAATAACATCTACGTGTGATGTTTACAGAAAATTAAAGCGCGGATAAGTAAAAATAATAAAGACATAAGCTCCAAAATAGTGTTATAGTATTAGAAAATAGAAGAAAAAAAATTAAAAAATGTTTCTACAAGAAAATGATTAAATTACTACAAAACGAATACTTGCCATAATTCTTAATTAGCTAAATTTGTTTCGTATAATTTATATTATTCGATAACTGTTTAAAACCCAATTTTTATACTATTGTTGATAATTTCCTAAAATTTGTTTTGATTTTCGTGTATCGTTGAAAAATACCTGGTGTCTAATGTGGCTAACGATGACGGAAGAATATCTAGTTCATTCACTATCCAATATGGTAAGTACTTTATTACCTATAATTTCTTGTATATTAGATCTATCTTAATATACAGATTCCATGCCAACTGCAATGCTTTAGACAAGAGATTCAATGTATGCGAACAATTCTATACTATTTAAAGTCACTTTACACTATATTTATCGAATTTCAACAATATAATTTTCAAAATGGGATAAAGAAACTCCTCACTAGAGTCGATGCAAGCAGTTCTTTTTAAATATAAAAGTTAATACATCACAGTAAAATTGCATATATTCTAATGGGATTTTTGTAGGATCTCTGTTTTCCTCAAGAACACTTCCAATTTTTATTGAATTGATTACTTACCTTTGTCATTTTGCTTATTTTTCTTATCAGCAGTTTCTTTCAATCTCATTTCATTGTGAGGGAGAATGTAATTGTAGGACTCCCTCTGATAGTTGTTAGCGTTTAATATGAGGCAACATCGATAGATTTCTTTATGTAATCGTAGATTACGATTTTCTCATTACATAACTCTGCATTTAATTCATTCCCTAAATTCCCTTTATTAAAAAAAAGTAGAATAACGCACTGCTCTATCATATCACACTAAATCATTACTTAATGTAAAATCTGTTATAAAATTATTTGGCTCAAAGGCATACATATACGGCAATAAGCGATTATCACATTCAAAGCCCGCATTTCTGCCTTTAAAAGTATATGGGAAATATTTTCGTTGCTATGATAACCTATTGAAGGCAATTGTTTGCTAATATGAGGATCTACTGGTTATATATGAGTGTGGTCGCAGAGCAGCGGGTTAACCAAATGACAGTTAGTTTGCGTTACTAATACAGACCATTAACAAAGCTTATGAGCCCCTTATTATTTACATAAATATATTGAGTTATTTAGAGTAAATACTGCGAAAAATTATATAAAATCCCTAGTAGGTAGTCTTACTCCGTTACAATGCCCAGAAACCATTTGATCCAGATCAAAATTTGTTTCAGTAAGCTGAGTTCGCCGTGAGGAAAAAATTTTCTTATACGAGGTTTGTCTGGAAACTAAGTATCGTTTCGCTCTATCGCCATTGCAGTGCTATTGTTATAGTTTCGGGTGTACACATGTATCTCTCTAATTCACAGTCCTACCGCTGACTCCATTTCAGCTGGATTGTGTTGTGCGTACATTTGTTAGTGATCGTTCAAAATGTTTAACACAATAATGCCAACTATGAAGTGCGTTGAACGCAAGGAATATTAAGCTTGCCGAGATTCATCGTCAACTTGTAGAGATTTAGGTGAAAATGTAATGGCAGATGGAATCGTGAGAAAGTGGGTTAGACAATTCAATGATGGACCAACCAATATTCATGACGAAGTACAGAATGGGCGGCCTTCTATTGTCAATAATGGTTTGGTTGAAAAAAATGAAGAGAAAATTCGCGAAAGCAGACAATTCACAATAAGAATGCTTAGTAATAAGTCTTCACAAATTTGAAAAACTATTTTGCAGGAGATTGTCACAAATCGGTTAAATGATCGGAAACTATGTTTTCGTTAGGTTCTGAAAATGACATCCGTTCCAAAACGAAGCTACTTGGCAATGCTTTGACCTTTCTTACCCGGTACAGGGTTGAGAAAGATGAATTCTTAAACGGTATTGTGACCGGTGATAAAACTTGAGTTTATTATGTCACTTTGGAATCAAAGCAACAGTCCATGGAGTAGAGGCACTCAAAAGGCAAAAATTCAAAACAACGTTCTCAGCACGAAAAATCATGCGCCCTGTGTTCTGGCAGAGACAGGTCATTCCGCTTGTTGAGTTCTTTTTTAGAGGTGAAACCATCAATGCGAAACGATTCTGTGATACATTGAGCAACCTTCGGCGCGCAATACAAAACAAAATATACCTACGGTTATACGCTATTTTTTCTTTCACATTCATATTTATTAAGCGCAACCTTAGGCCTACTGTAAAGAAACATTTAATTTTTGCGACATCGTAAATTAAATAAGAAAACTCAGTAACAAACTTGTGTACTTATTATGAGGTGTTTTTTTTTCGGCCTACATAATTGCGATGTATGTAATTATGTATAGCGCACAAAACTCCATACCACAATAGACAACAAGAAATTTATTTTGACTTTCCTTCTCCATTGAATGATAGTAGAACCGTCTCGCGCGTGTGCAGTATTGAAGCTCTGTTTTGGTTTTCTCGTGTTGATTCCGGATTTCTAACCTGCTGTTTGGGTTTTTTGTGTGGAATCATTGAGTACTGTTTGCGGATTATCTAAATGATATGCTGTTGGGGCGACCACATACATTATTATTTACTGCGCAGTTTTGGCAACAAACTAAAACAGACTTATCAAACTTTGTTGGACATATGTTCTATGGATGCCCGATGAGTGACCGCGCACTTTTGCCATCTTTAATTAGAATCAGCTAAGATCCTTATTGTTTTTTATAAATTTAGAGCAGTTGTATGTCGCGAAAATGTAACTTTTTTTGCATACATTACATATTCTATAAAGAGCTTAAATAAGATTTGTTGTAGTGATGGAGTTGAAAACGAGTTCAATATTTCTATAACGTTCATTAAGTTATTAAGTTACAGATACATATGTTCATAGGCACATATATATCCTAAAGTTTTAGAATTTTTAATTATCCACGAATTAGTAAATGATACAATTAAGAAGTCTAAGAGGAATGAAATGGATGTTGTAAATTACACCCCCTTTAAACTATGCATTGAATATAGCTTTAGGCAGCAAGTAATCCGTTAGAATTCAAAAAGGATGTTCTACCTGTCGTAATATTCAGTAATATATATGTTTATTGTTTTGTGTTTTCTCGTAATTCAAATGAAATACATGGTTTTCAATACTATTACATTTTTCCACCATTTTTTTTTATAATGAACTACTTTTGATTCATCGGTCTATGCATCAGTCTATAACTCAAAATGTTCGCGGTTGCAAAACAAAGGAGAAATCTAAACAGAATTTCAGGCAGATCCCAAGTGATAATAAACATTAAAAGTATCTACTGCATGAATACCGTAAAAATTATGTTCTATCTACATATGTAAATGCAATATCCTTCTAGTTTTGAATCAAGTGCTCTTGCGTCGTGTATGCACAGGTACGTATATTGCAAACTCGTAACTTCTTCTTATGAGATCTACATTCTGTTTCAAGACAGTGAAAACCTGCATCGATCAAGTTTTAAAGTATCTCTTTGTCAAGGTATAGTGACATTTCTGTAAACAATTTTATGCTGGTCCCTTTTATATTAGTCACCGTACTTTTTTGGTCTTTCTCGTATACGTGAAGGTAAAATTGGTCTTGGGCGAAACATTTTATGGATTCTTCTTTGTTGGCTAATTTCTGAAGGTATTTGGTAGTTGCGCAGGAACTGTTATTGTTTCACAAAATTGAAAAATGTACATATTCTTTAATTTGCAATCTAATTAATTTTGCCTCGGTTTGATTTATGTGTAGTAACTAATTTTGACTTTTTAGAAAATTTTATGTTATACTGGATGAAATGTAAAGCATTTGTTAACTTAATCATTGCGATGTACATTAGACTGAATATTTGAAGTATGGAAACATCGTCATATTTATAATAGTTTACTTGCTTTGACAAAACTTTGTATTTGTATTTAAGCACGGGGATTGGTTTTTTGTCATTGTTTCGAAAATTACTGAATAAAGTTACGGCTTTCCGTTTTATAACAAGCTGTTGGACAAAAACAAGTAATGCTGCTTGTAAGTGGTCAGTTAGACCTCCAGATTTGCCGTCACGAAACTATTTTCTGTTGACGTGATACTGTTGACGATGGATTATAATTAGTGATCAAGTCCGTTGGAGCACGATATTCGAGAAAAACAAATGATTTTGGCAAATACGTCAGACACAACCATTGCATTGATGATAAATCTGGCAAGTAACCGTCCTGAAGACGGTAGCAGACACATTGTCGGAACATCGGACTATGTAAGTTCTACATACATGATATATGCTGGTGTTAATAGAAGCAGACTATAAGTATTACTTTTTGTTTCGTTGATTTTCCTCTATTCCCTATTTAAGCAGAGAAAAAATTATTTATAATTTGTTAAGTTCCATACTATCGTGGTATTATCGAAGAGGTAGAGTACGCCTAACGTATCGTAAAGGCAAATCCTTCTATTTGCACAAGGTGTGAGAGAGATACCAGATAAATGGGTAAAACATCTGTTGTTACGAGGTCTGAACACGGTAATTCAAAATTAAGTAACAAATCTAAAATAAACACATTCAAAGTACGATTAAGATTTCTTACTGTTTGCTAATTTCATTTTAATTATGCGCATTACCTTTTAATCGAGCAAATTTAGGTAATCCCTTCAAGTTTTTTCTTGGCATTAAATACAAACAGCACCACTTTTTTTAACAGAATAATATGCCAAAATATAGCTGTAAAATTAGAGAAGTACATAATTGTTAAATATCGTTATCTTAAAATTGTCAAGAGAAGATAATATATAAAAATATCCTTAAAAATTACAATTCATCTTTAAAAGGAAATCCATCATCTAAAGAACTTTCGTTAGTGACCTAAAAATTATAAATTCGTTTATGAGTTACCTATATTTATTTATTTTGTAATGAATTTCTCTTCGCAGTTTTTTTCTTCAATAGGAAAATGAATTGCAAAATCATCGTATAACTTTTTCACTTCTTTAAGTTGAAATTGTGCATTCTTTTTGCTACATATTACATTCGAAGAGCTCTAGCCCAGTTGGTTTTAAATCCAGATGTTATCAGACTAATCCTAAAATACCGCGATTAGTGTCTTTTCAATAAGGTATATGTATATATTGATATTCTGTGTCAGAATTCTGGAGCTGTTGCTTCTAGGAATTGAGACTTTCCGCGGTTTTTCTCAGTCGATGCCCTCTGCCGACGAAAACTGTTAGAGAGTGTGCAGGTATGAATTATTATAATAATCTTGGTTTATGTACTGAAACTTATAGTATAGAATTCAGTTTTCAAGAGTGAATTATCTATAGGAATATTTTAGTCTTGTAACCACTTCTTCATTTCTCTTTCGTCGCTCACTGTGGCACAGTAGTCTCTTGTTTTTGGATTTTATTTAAACATCGCCCGTATCGCGGAAAAGCATTCCTATTTCCGGCGTTGACAATCGTTAACCTTTGTTGATCCGTCATTGAAAATGTTGATTCGTTAACATAATATAATTTTCACTTTCGCGCCCTCGTTTAAAACCGGGGATAACCTTAAATTTTTCCAATATTTCTTATAGTATTGGTACAGTTCTCTATGTCTGCTTGATCAATGTCTGCTTGATCAATGTCCGCAGTATGACATATTTTGTGTCCTCTTGTCCATGGGAAGTTTTAATTTTTTTACTTCTCTGACAATTCTGTCTATGATATTGACAACAAGGATACCCCAGCATCTTTTGCAACCTCACTTATTAGTGCAGCTACATTTTTTCCGCACTTGTATATCTTAATACATTATTTATTACTTGACTGCTTTGCGCAATACTTAGCACGTACGCCTAACTTAGTTTGGACAGGTTGAATTTTGCTGGCACTACAGCTATAATGAAAACTGACATCCATCAAACTCTACTTCCTTTTCGCTAGTGCGCAACTCTCATGAACCATTGGCTCACGTGTACTAAAGAACTGCAACAGATAATAAAATATACAAGATGCTGCATGTGAAATTAAAACGTACATAATTCTGAATGTAACTATGCCGTTGCCAAATAGACTGTTGAGTTCATGAGATTGTTGAATATGCAGGAGATAACTGTTCTAAAAAGTTTACGTACTCTCTGTATATCCTATAAAATCGTTGTCAATAAAAGTCAATAAAAATGAGAAAGCAAGTAAATATAGAAAATACTTATCAATACTTCCAACAGTTACTAAATACCGATGGCATAATTGTGTACACGTTTATGAATATTGTATTAGCTAGTACGCCGAAAAACAATAACATAAATTGGTCGTAATTGAGAATTTTTGAAATCCGACGCTTCGATCTGTCAGCAGTATCGGATCCGAACTACACATGATTAAGGAGCTTTGTACGATATCAACGGAAAAGAGGGCGTTATTTTTATTGATGCGCGTCCTTTTGTATAAAGGAAAACGCTTCGGATCAAACGGGTTGGTGTTTATCCTCGTAATAAGGACCGGTATTTCTGTTTTGAATCTTCCTCTCTATGTAATTATCGCAAAGTGGAAATCCAGAAAATCACGTAAACAAGATCTAAAGCTTTAAGGACGCCGAATAAAACGAAAATAACTGAAACGAGAGAACGTCAAGGCGTGAACGTTAAAAAATTGATATCGATTCCCTTTCAGTAGCAGTGTTGGGTTAGATTTTCAGCATTTCATGCGTTTCAATTTATGCAACTCATATTCCGTGTTAACTGTCAGCATGATTATGGATACGCTGAAAAGAATTACTGCTTTGCATCTGTGTACAGGATGTGGCAATAGTGGAAAATACTTTCATCGCATTTTTATTGTCGCTGAAATAAAAAAAATTCTTATACAAAAACAATATATATCCGGATAAATACTGCAATTTCAAGCTACATATTTTAAAATATACACCGTCTTATATTAATGCATTTTTGTCTTTTACATGATGAATATATAGTTACAGCAGTATAGATTTAAGAAATATATATTACAACATAGTATTGTTAACATAGATTACGCGAATTAAAGTCATCACTGGTATATGATTTAAGCTCAGAGGTTAGCGGGTAAAATGCTACTGACTGGGCAGATGCAGGCGCTACTTTGATACTAGCATTAATAAATTCTTCCTAGGAAAGTAATGTGTCTAGCGCCTATGGTATATGTCTTTCTTATATTCAGAGTACTATACTTTGTACAAAACCATAGCCATCATAACTGCTTTCGAAATATTTGCAAAAAATAGCTTTTTCCGTTTACCAAAGCTTTTTGATCACTCTAACAATGTACCAAAACAATAGTTTTAGAATATTGTCGCTATTTGAAATGGAATGCTAAAAAGTATTTTAAAACATTTAATTTTTTAGAATATATTGCGTCGATTCTATAAAGTTCTTTTCTTAGTTTCTTATACCCAAACGTAGCTGTTCCAAAGATATATTATATTTTCAACTTATTGTCGACATTCGCTATAGTTAAGCAATAAATGTAATTTCGATACAAACGCATTCCAATTTAACTATTATCTTCACAAAAATATTTAGTGTTTGGTGTTGCGCCAGTTAAAGCTTTTAGAAATCATAATTGAGACGGAGAGATAGGTGTTTTAGGTTTAGGATATAGTTTGTGTGCTCAGGATACTTACAGTAGACCGTAGTTGTTATTTCTAACGTAAATGTCGTTGGTTTTGTATTACATACAATAACATAAAAACCGAAAACGTGACAAGAAAATAGTGCACTAAGTATTTAGTAGGTAGGGAATATACTTCAAGCTGAATTATTCTGATTTTTCGTGTTGACTTGTATCATTTATTCACATTTCTTCTGAATAATGTTTAAAACATTATTGTTGTTATTTGACTTACTTGCACATTCATGATTTGAACATTTTCTCTATTCTTATGTTGCATACTGCTGGGATATGATGATATATCTGCAGACACTGCTACATCTATGTATTAAAAGCGATTTGTTTCTAAGGGTTTCCGTGGTCTAGTGATTATGACGCGAGGATAGCGAGAGGTGTAGGTTGAAATCCTACAGAGACCGACATGGTAGAGAAAAATAGAATTTCTATCTATCTTAATTAAACTGATGTGGAAATTTTATTTTGTAATTCAGTAGGAAATGGTATTCACACATTAAAAAAAATATTACATATGTTATATCAAAAAATTATCAAGGTGCTCTTGAACATTGTAGTATTTGTTTCCTGCAAGAAACGTGCAGATATTTTTTGAATCCTTATCGAAAGTTTATAGTTAATTAAACTGAAATTCAGCTTTACGTAATTTATACAAATGTCGCACGTGATGAGCTTTTGAGAGGCAATTTATCAACAGAATCCCTCTTGCATCTCCAGCTGCAGATGGAACACCTTCATCTCCTTTAAGACAAAAAAAAATGTTATTTCGCCTGAAGACTGGGTTATACGCCGAACCATACAATCCAGTTTTTACATGCGAAGCATAATACATACCTCTATCTTTAAAAACACGTTCCATATACAATATTTCTCCGATTCTATATTTATTCCTCAACTTTCAAATATTAAACTAACATCCATATTAATACTAATACTAATATGAATATAAATACTAAACCACCGTTGGCATTGGTAATGATAAAAATTACAATTTTCTTGCAATTTAGAAAGTATTAAATTTCCGAAAAGTATCGGTCTCGGTAATTTTTATCATTACTAATGCCAACGGTGGTTTAGTATTTTATATTCATATTAATATGGATGTTAGTTTAACTATCACGCATTTGCGGTTTAATAATATAGTGTCCGTGAGATATTACAAGATATCTACTGGCATCGTGACGTCTAGGGGAATTTAAGGTGACTTTCAAATATCTTTGATATATGTAATAATAATATGTATAGCTCAATATACAGACATTTAACAATTGTTTTTTTAATTGGAAATTAACATATGTGTATACGCCATCCTACAAGGGTATGCGAACATTTTTAGGCTATTTGAGCGATAATTGTACTAAGTCTGCAACTGATTACAAAGAGGATTTAATGTAGTCTAAATACGATATGCAATAAACAAGGCTTGGCAATATGAGTAGGATTACCTGTGTATGATCCAATGTAAAATATTACGAGATTAGGAATCGGTATATTTGAGTATAAATGCGACACGGTTTTTTTCTGATTTCAAATTTATTTCAGGGTTTTTACCGCTAGTTTGTCTATCAGTACATATTTTATATACTAGGTTAAACATTCAGCTTTGGCCCGGTAAAACCGCTTTACTTTTTTATAGGAACAAATGTATTAGTGTTTCAACATTAATTAGGGCAATATGCAATTAAATATAAAACTGCGATGCATAGTACTCTCTTAAATGTGCGCACACCCTTAATTTAATGCAAGGAGTTTATTCTTTTGCATAGAACTTATTTTATGAGGAAAGATGCTTATTAGTGCATTTATCTATGGATGGTGGAGATATCTCTGACAAAAGAAAAATGCGGCATATAGCGCACATTGCCAAAAATTTGGAATAAACTTTTCTGTCAAAGAATAATTTCTGTTCATATTGTAATCTGTTAATTATTGGGCGATTACTAAAATACGTATTTACGATTATATAACAGATTTCTTTCATTGCTGCTCAGGAGAAATTATGTTTCATAATCTATTCCTACAGCTATACTACATTCAAATTTTATTGTGTATTTACTGTATATCTTTGTATTTATGTTTGTTTGTGTCAAATGTGTGTTAAAAGAATGCAGTATTTTGCACTATTTCATAAAAAAATATCCCTTTAGAATCTGTTGAAAATATGTCTGAAAATAATAGTAATATTAATTCCGCAGTACGAGCCATCCTCAACTCAGTGCTTTGTACTGCAACGTCGTCGAAGAACCTCTTCAGCCGCCTTTATACACGACTATCCAACTCCCCCAGATATCGCTCAGTGCTTTCCAGATGCTAGCCTAGACCTTATATTTTGTACATTTCAACCATGTGGATATATCTACAGAGTAATATAATTAAGGGAATGTAAATGAAAAGGTGTAATACTAAATACTGTTTCAATTGAAATTCTATTGAGGATAATAATAATCATAATAAATTATATAAGTAACGTTTATTATAACACATGGGCTGAAAAGTCCCGGGCCTAACAAAGAAAACACGGTTTCTTTGGTTCAAAATTAGCTTTATTCATCAACGTAATCTCCATCAAGAGCAACGCAATCATTCCAGCGCCGCTCTAACATTTCAATACCACTTTTGTAGAACGATTTATCTTTTGCCTCAAAATAGGCCTCAGTTTCAGCGATAACCTCTTCATTCGTGCGAAATTTCTTACCGGCGAGCATTTTTTTGAGGTGTGCGAACAGCCAGTAGTCGCTGGGAGCCAAATCTGGCGAGTACGGTGGATGTGGGAGCAATTCGAAGTTCAATTAATGTAGTTTTGCCATTGTTTTGATTGACTTGGGACACGGTGCGTTGTCTTGATGAACCAAATTTTTTTTCTTTGCCATTTCGGCCTTCAAACGCTCCAATAACGCTATATAATATTCACTGTTGATGGTATTTGCTTTCTCAAGATACTGGATGAATATTACACCACGCACATCCCAAAATACCGAGGCTATAACCTTTCCAGCCGATTGTTGTGCTTTTGGGCGGTTGGACGAGGTTCACCAGTTGCTGTCCACTCAGATGACGATCGCTTTGATTCCAGAGTGAAGTGATGGATCAATGTTCATCCATTGTCACATATCGACGCAAAAATTCCGGTTTGTTACGTTTAAACATGGCCAAACACTGCTCAGAATCATCAACACGTTCTTGTTTTTGGTCAACAGTGAGCAAACGCGGCACCCACTCTGAACAGAGCTTTCTCATAGTCAAATGCTCATGCAATATAAAGCCAATACGTTCTTTTGATATCTTTACGATGTCAGTTAACTCACGCAACTTCACTTTTCGATCATTCAAAACGATTTTGTGGATTTTTTTGATGTTTTCTGGTGTTACCGCCTCATTTGGACGTCCACTGCGTTCTGCATCATCGGTGCCTCTACGACCACGTTTGAAGTCAGCAAATCAACGTTTTATTGTTGTTTCTGATGGAGCGGAGTCCATAACACTTTCCAAGCCATTGCTTCGCTTGAACGGTATTTTTTCCCATCAAGAAGCAGTGAAAAATTAAAACACGAGATTGTTTTTGATCCATTGTTTTGAAAATAATTAAAGTAGCGTGACTCTTGGCACAATAACTCACAAACTAATGAATAGAATATCATGAAATTTTAACAGCTGTCTTTTGAAGGTTAGTACTAATTGAGAGAAAGGTGACTGCAATAAAACTAGCGTCGTCTATGTGTTAGGCCCGGGACTTTTCAGCCCATGTGTTAGCTATATAAATGCTAGCTGAGCTATACACATATAGTGCACATAGACAATTTATGAGAACATGCAGTATGAAATGTTATAGGAAATGAAGGACAGATTAAAAATGTTGACATTTTTCTCATTGTTTCGATACATTTATTGAAGGCAGCAAGATATACATTTACTTACTATAAGGCGTGTATTTTTTCCAGATAAAATGGCAATGTGTTTTATATTCATATTTTCTATATTATCTCTCTATTATTTCCAGATGTACAATCTAAAACTACTACATAAGAACATTTCAACTTTAACTTATTCAAATTATCTGTCCTTTATCTCTTATGCAAACGGATCCCCAAAGGAAAAGTAAGCTGTAATAAATGTCGGAACCGCTTCCGATTCATTCCCTATATTCTTAAATTCCTTGTACAACCATCGCAGCAATACAAATTTAACTAATCTCTTATAAACTCTATGATAAGACGAGTGGATTGCAGCACCAGTACTATCTTTTGGCGGATTGGAGAGTGCCGGGGGTATGGCGCTCTCTGTACACCGGCTAATGGCGCAGCCATTCGCTGTTAGAGGGATTTGGCTACATACAGCCAGTTTACACATGCATTGCACAATTTGTGTTTCTTTACATTTTCGTTTATTTACATGAGTTTTGGCGAGGAACAAGTACAGAGAAATCTACGGACTCAAATAGGGATACGCGCATACAATTTACATATGCGAAAGACATTTAGTCAGACTTGGGTAGTCAGAAGTCGTGTAGTATTTACGATAGGCGTGGAGCCACTATCATTTTCCACAGTTATCCTACCAGGTCATCAATAAAACGTACCTAATGAACAATTACAAGACACGTATCTAGTGTAGCAAATCCTCATAGTAAAAGGACGGCGTGTCCGTGCTTTACGAATGTAAAAAAGATAGCGTGCTCGTACCTTCGTACACACATACATACATACAATATACGAATTAGCGTACAAATCCAAAAGGCACATTACAAAGAAAATGTACGATTACAAAATCTCTCCGACGACAGTAAAACCTGAAAATATATGCACATACAAGATACGTTGGGAGAAAAGATGTATTAATTTATTATAATTTTAGTGAATATTGTATATGTATTTTATGTTTTCGAATATATGTATTAAGTTTATTCCTTTTATTACTGTAACAGTTTAGTGGCAATTTGCCCAAAAAAAAGCATTCGGTGCTGCAAATTGTTTGTATATATACTGTTTCACATGGACATTGCAAAACATATAAGAAAAAGAACAAAAGATAATTTAGTTTGATTGTCATTAATAATTCCTTGGGCCTTCTATTAGTTTCATACTCTCCAACTATTTGTGGCATTGAACCCAGTAGGTGGTCGATGTCCTCATAGGGTATGGTGTTTCAAATAACCAGAAATTCGTGCTGAACTTCCAATGTTTGCGGAGGATACGTTAAGTTTCTCAACTTCCCTTCCACAATGTCCCATACACGTTCGATTAGCATGAGGCCGGGAAATTTGGGCCTCTTCGAAGCGGTTTAAAGAAGTTCTCGCTACATGAGGATGCACATTATCCCGCTGGAAAGGTGGATCTTCGAGCTGCTGAAGATACGGAAAAGTACCACCACCTCATCAACGTAAACTTGCAACTTTCTTATGCCTTAGTTTGACCCTCATGCAGCGATCATGATACTAAATAGACATCATTGAACATCAGCCCATGCTACTCTGTTTCAGTGCAATCGCAACCTACACCACTCCAAACCTTGCTGTCGGTGTTGAGCCGTAAGTGGTAAAATATGATCCCTTGGTGCTATTAAGCGAAGATAGTGGTCCTGTGCTTCACTAGTTCCTCTTTGACCCCTGATCCATTTTCAGTGACTTCTGGCCTTGCATAATACATGATTGATAACAGACGATGGTCGGTTGACTCCGATTGATATAATTTAAAATTTCCTGGATGAAGAACCACCTTCGCGCAAGCCAATAATTCGATCTCTGTCGAAATTCCTCAACTAATTTTCGCGTTGCCGCACTGTAGACGTAATCAAATCCTTAAAACACTCTGAACAGAAGTATGATATGAGAAAGCGGTGAAAGTTGAATGAAAACTCGCAAGAAATACATGTAACATTAATGTTAGAAAAGACTGGAAGGAGTGTAAGATATCCTGTGAACATTTGGTTCATCGCAACAAAATTATAATCAGTTACCTTTGCATAGTTATTCGTTTCTGCCTTGGTGTTGCAATTTCCATGTCATGTGGCATAGTTAAAATTTCGTTTAGTATACATATGTTGCGACGTGTCGCTATCCACACACGCCAATTCAAAAACTTTCATCTGTGAAATGGGCTAATTATTTACTCGGTAATAATTTAGTGTAAATTCTTTGGATTGCTTTTGAAAACTTGTAATTTGTTTGTTGGACAACTCTTAGTTGGCCCTGTACTTCAATTTTGCAAACCATATTTGGCAGGAATATTCTTCCGAACTTAGCCAGTGTTTCGTTTTGCAGGCCATACCTGGAAGAACTACTCTCCGACATTTTCCAGCGATTTGTTTTACATGTAACAATTGGAGATTTATTCTCCTGACTTGCTAGCTATTCTTTTTGCAGGTATCCGTTAACCGTCTCACCGTACCGATTGCCATGCGAATCGTGTTACCGTATTTATTATCGATATTTTCTTTTTACATTTTCCTTAGCGTAACAGAACTCGGACTTTTAATCTGTATCAGTTATTGATGAGATCAGGTTTATTAAATACATTGCCGTACCGAGACCCTTGCTATTTGTTCTCCGAAAGAGTTATTTTATTTTATATTATGTAGCTTTGTACCCACGAAGAGTTTTATTTTCTGTTCTATGAGGAACTTGTATTTTATTGTAAATAAAATCCGAATAACCGTACTTACCTGTTTTAATGAACACTGAACATTATGGCTACTCGTAAGGTCGAAATTGTTAATGCACGTTGCTGAGCCTAGTCGACAAAGTTTTTTAATTTAATGTATTGAGATAAATTGTTAATAATCTTTTTGTCTCTCACGACCATCTTTAATGTATTATATCTAATCCCTACATCGAAATTGACGAGATTCGAAACATAGTAGGTAAACTTAATAGACAACCAAAGTTATACAATTATCTATAATTAACAGGAACCGCTACAATGTAATTATCAAGATCCTTATCAAGTATCGACATCAGGGATGTTTAAATGGCGGCTAGCCGGTCGTAGGCAGCTCTGCTGGTCTTTAAGCCCAGCCCGACCCCCTTTTTCGTTTAGAAGGAAAAAAATAGTTTGCATAATTAAGCATATTTTTTGAAAGAGATTCGAGATTCATAGACATATTCCGATTATATGTATAAAGAACACTTTTATTTGGTCGCAAACATTTATATTTACTTTATATTTAGTTCGAGAAATATTTATTTAGTTTCCTGTTCACAGGTATAGCATTAGTTTCCTGTTCTTTTCTTAATACCGGTCAATAAAATTGATTGAAATTTTTTTGTGACGGTTGTACATACTAGTCCTTTGCCTGGTGGTACTTATTTATCTTTCAGTTATTTCAAAATTTGGAGGGTATTTCTGCTAGTCCTTTGCCTGGTGGCACCTATTTATCGTTTAGTTATTTCAATATTTGGAGGGTATTTGTGCTTTGGAGTATTGCTAATTTATTTACAAATATTTCATTCATTATTGCGGTGAAAATTTCAACAAAATCTCTACTACTACAATCTTTCTAATTATTTTAAAAACTTAATTTCTTATCGCTTTGCAACGATATTTGAAATGTTGCTAATGCCAACGCATATTAACAATAACATGTATTACCAATATTTTTTTGACCTTTTTAATAATAATTTAAGCATTTAATAACTACTTTAAATAATGTAAATTGTTAGAAGCCTGGATTTAAATTCATCCGCGTAATTATATATATATATATATATATATATATATATATATATATATAGTGCTTCCGAATTCGAATTTTCTAGTTTAGTCGTACACCTTAATTTGGCACCATTCGCGAGCTGTGGCACTAAGAAAGCTTTTTTTATATTAAGAGATTATTATCTTCAGAAAGAGACAGAAACTAGAATTTAGAGATATTAGCAGTTAATTTTTCCTGTCTTTCCAGAGAATAATGATTATTTCACTTTCCAGTGTTTGTCATTCAAATTTTGAAATTTAGTCTGAGACAAAACCTTATAATGGTATAATAAATGTAACTAAATTCTTTTAAATCCTGAGTCCATAGGTAACAAGCACTCGATAATTACACATCGAAACAATGTTGTGATCAACTAGACTTGTTTTTCCAGCATTTTTTGTTTCTACTAATCATCCATTTTAGATTGTTTGCTGAAGGCGAGCATATTACGTAATATATGCATGTGTCGTAAAATATTTTCAAATATGTATTACTTTAAAAAGCAATAGAAATTTCAATGTATTGCTAATTGTAAGTTTCATAATATTGTATTCCTGTAGCCGTTCATTCATATCAGTAGAGGTAGTCTTAGAATAAGATCGTATTCGAAAGGCCATCAAACGATTTTTCATAAAACTGTCATTAGAGATGTTATTTTTTCTGTAGTATATAAGAAAGACAAACTAAAGTTAACGTAATAGTAAGTAAATACTTACAGCTCTAAAGAATTTTTGTATGTTGTGAGGGTTTGTATCCACTATCAATTTATAGATCTCTTTCTGACGGACTTCTCTCAGTACTTGACGGTAGGAGGAAGGTCCAGCTTGTCTTATATACAATTCTATCCTTGATGGTGATGGCGCTTTAACCAGTTCTTGAAGCTTAAATAAGCCTGCGAAATGAAACAGACATATGCTTTTGTAAAGTAAAAATTATCTAGAACAGTAGATATCTTGGTTGGACTAAAAAAGAAATAAAATATTGGAAGTAAGGTATCCTCGCCATGCTGAAACTACTTCTAACATGAGGCAAATAATTTTCTAGATTTTTATGAATTTCTACTGGTAGAAAGTACCATGCGTGATATAGTAATTGTAGTATTGCATTAAATTATGGGGTACTAAATAAAGTTCATACTTTTTTTATGTTAGGAACTTCAATCATTACTTATGTTTTAAACAAAAGCTTTTGAATATAAGCGCATGCAAAGTTTTAGTTATCTCTTTATTGGTAACAACTTCCGTGTTGTGGATAACTGAAACAAATTCTATAGAAATTTAGTGAGAATTAACTCTGCGAGTTTTGCGAATATGCCAATTGTAAATGTTAATGATATGAAAATACAAAAGATATATATAACGCGAAAAAAATCATGCACAATTTAAATCACCTAGAATAGAAAAGGATAAAATTTCATGCAACAACTATTACGCCTTGTTATAACAGATTTTATAAATACTTGAACGAGTAATTATAACTGACATGTAATTCTCTAATTTTCAAAAAATTGGTCTTCCCAATGTCTAGGCTTAACTTCTATTTGAACGAATTAGGAAGAACAAATGTATGTCCCATTTTTATTGAAAAACTTGAAAGATAACCCTCGCACAATTTATTTTCTTACTGTATCAGCATAGGAACATTGTTTGATCAAACTTATCCTTATACCACAATATTCCGTCCGTTTACAGTATGTGATACAGTATGAAAGAAAGGACAATGCAAGTTCAGATTAAGATTATAATTTAAAGCAGTTAAGTTCGGTGTGAATACAGTGTTGAAGAGATATACTTTCAGCTCAGTATTGCTTGTTACGTAATGTGGCACGTCTACTAGTGACAATAGTAATATGTAAGAAAACTTCTTATCGGCAATAAATCAATAAAACGTTGTTGAGCTTTTTGTGGTAACTTGTAGTTGATTTTTTAGCATCAAAAACTAACTGAAATGAAGAAACATCTCCTCAAAACAGAAGAAGTTCAAGAATAGTACAAGTTCATGGTGTTTTCTTTTGCTTGTCACTTGGTGCAACATTTTTCTTTTAAATTAAACATGAAATATTCGTGAAATCCTACACATCATTATACCCTAACTAATTACTATACTTTGATTGCCCCAAAATATATTTTCGGAATTTGAACTTACCGATTCATAATGCTGTGGGGCTCATTTGGGTTTGAATATGTTTATAACATTTTAGTGTACAACAGTAGTATACTTGAAGTCTATGATGAATAATCTGCGGCTTTGAAATATTGGTGCAATTGTTAGAGTGGTTTCACGGATTCCAGATTTTCGCAATATTCGAATTTTTGTCGTATTAATAGCAAGAAGTGGATAGTCTTCTAATTACTATGACAACGTGAAATAGTTCGAGCACATTTGGGGAAAGAAGATTTTATAATTAATAACTCTTCTCGAATATGCATCCACTATATAGTACTCGCACCATCGATGCTAGAAGTAGTGTATTGAGAAAATGCACCGAAGATTTTAAAACTTTATCTTTTATAATGGACGCTGTGTATCCAGGGTATAGATTAAAATATACTACTGGGGCAATATAAGACTTGGAGCCTCACTAAATTAATGCAAGATTTACAGTGCGAGTCATTTTTAAACTCATTGAGAATCAAATCGATTGCGTCTATCTTTCACTTAAAATAAATATGTGTATTCCTTGCACCTCGAAAAAAGTTGGTTAGAAAACAATATCCAACGTAATGCTCTAAATGCAACTACTTATTGTGTTGGTGGTATCATTCACGAGAAAGACAATGTAAGAAGAGAAAACGCTAACACGTGAGCATTCTGTCGAACCGGCGTCATTAACGCGGTTTCGAGCGTGCTTCTCTACCTCCCATTGAAATTCCTTCTCGGTTTATGTCATCGTTCTTCTATATAACAGGCAAGTTCGCACGTCTTCGCGCTATCTAGTGCCAAGATAACACACCTGCCTGCCGTTCAGAACACAGTGACATAAGTGAGTGCAATTTCCCAACCTTTCTGGGATTGCTAAACTGGAGACGGCGCGCACCGAAAGTACATTGGATAGCTGCACAAGTGAACGATTCCATGTATTTTTTGTATAACATAGTAAGCCTGAGGGATCATTCGTGTGTGCAGCTACTCAATCCAGTTTCGGTGTGCGTCCTCTCTAGTTTAGTAGTCCATGAACTATTCGGGAGAAGGTTTGGAAACTGTACTCACTTGTGTCGCTGTGTTCTGTGTTTAGAAGAACGGTGACATAAGCCGAGAGGGAATTCTATTGGAGGTAGAGAAAGACGCACGAAATCGTGCTGATGACCCCGAGTAGTCAGAAATATGTCCGCGTGTGAACGTTTTCTCTCCTAACATTGTCTTTCTGGTGAATGATTCCACCAATACCATGAGTATAATTATTTATTATTGGTTAAGTATACTGGTATTTTAGTGAAAATTCTTAAGTCCAATATAAATAAACTCATAGGCAGTATTTTATGTTAGAAATATGTAGCAAGGGTTATACGTATAATTAGTGACGAGTATTGTACTTTCAATCGCACCATTAGCGTAACTATATCAGACGAAAGAAACTTATATCAACGAACATCGATTTTATTAATTAAGTCTGAAAATTAGAGAATTAAGTAGTCCATATATTATGTTATTTTTAATTGGTTAAAATATACGTTTAGTTTAAACGGGTTGCTAGACGATAAATATAAAATAAAGTTACGTAATCGAATCGTGCTAACCTTTTCCACCAACTAGTGGAACTAGATAAAGAAGAAATTACGTGTAAGTATTTTGATTCGATCGAGTAAAATAATTAGTGGAGAGAGAATGCGAATAAGAGTGACATTACTGAATTCTTCTAAAGCTCTAGATCCTTATTAAAAAAAACCTCGAACACAAGAATCACAAAGTAATATTTTGTTGTTCAATGAAATTAGCATAATGTTTGATAATATCTATTATTTTCAAATTAGTAGCAGCGGGGTTTACTTCAACTGTTCTTGGACTTCTAGATACACACAATTTTACAACTGTTATAAAACAAATCGGGAAATTTATCGATATGCTCTTTCATTATGTTAATCAATGGTCGTTTTTATGCTTCTGCACGTTCAATATGTTTAGTCATACATTTACAAAGCACAAAACAATACAAGGTAAGGCGATCAACTACCTCACGTCACGAACAGAAAGCAACTATTGTGACGGTACGTACTTAGAACCTGGCGAGCTGACAAGTATGATCGGTCTATTCATAAGTAAATGCAATATAAGCATACACATATATTTCTGATGTGAAAGATATGTAACAGAAAATATGGAACAAAAGTGTGAAAAGGTAAAATAGATGGAAATGATGCATATATAAACAAAAAACGAAATTCTTATTATATTATATTGTATTTAGCACTCCACGTTTAATCAATTAAACATGAAACTGATTTTCGTAATGTTTAGATTTTACACGTAAATTTTAGTAAACAAGATACCGGCACCACACATAGGGAACCTTATCAGTAGAGACCGGATTATATGCAAAGTGAAAAAAATTAATTTCATTTATTTATTATATTTCACGTCTATTTGTGGATGCCTTACACTTATTAAAGTTAATTAACGCTAAATAACTTTAATCAGTGTAATACATCTACATATAGACGTAAAATATAATGAATAAATTGAATTAAATTTTTGCACTTTGTATACAATCCAGTCTGTATTTATCAGTATTAACGATTATCTCGTTAATAATAAAAATTGAACATTTTTCTCGTTCGAGTTTTTCGTGCTTTCTGGTTATTCGGTGTTGGTGTTGCTCCCCACTTTTCCTATTAGATTGATGGTTTTTGGCCCATTGCGTTGAAGATTTGTCTTTTGTGTAAACATGCGTAATTTTAATTTGTTATTTGATTCTTGCTTGAGGTTTCGATCTTTTCCTTTCACGTCGTGCCTCTGTTTTGCCTTTAATTGAACTGCATTTTACTTTCCCAATCACAAACTTTAAGTATATGTTATTTTTACCAAAACTAATGTAGTGCCCTAACAAGCGTCACGCTTAAATTCCAATTCCCTTCATTTGCCTTAAACTTACAAGTTCAATGTATTAATTTGATTTCGTGTCTGTCCGTCCTCTCTAGGCTCACTATAATCTCACAAACTTTTAAGTATTTTTAGAAGCAATAGTTTATAGCCCTGATAAGAATTTGAATTAAATCGAAGCTTTAGAGTAGTTAAAAGAGTTTCTGTTATTCCGTCCTCTGACTGCAATTACCTGTGAATGCCATCAACCTACTATTATACATTTTTTTCTTCCCGTTTGTTTAGATGGTTTTCTAGTTACGGAAGTTTTGAAGGAGTAAATTTAATTTCGAAATGTTATCTAAAGTAACCATTGTATTTCTTATTTCTGTAGCGTCCAAATAAGGCAGAATTAATATTTCTATTCTGAACGAAAGGAGTAGTTTTACATAGATTATACCATTATATAAACATATGTTTCTCTTTGAAGATTATGTAATATTTTGTACTTTACTAGAAACCGTTAGTCAATGATATTACTGTTAAAGTTCTGCAACAGGTCGGCTCGGGAATGAATAGCGAGTTATGTAGCGGGTAATGGAACGTTTGCGGTTAGGATATACGTCGGGTACAGATGCAGCGTACGTTATATCACTTATTATAAGACATAATTAATCAACAATTAAACAACTTCACAATATTTTATCGTGCACTAAAACTTTTCGAGAAATGCATTTACAAGAAGCTCTGTTTTCTTACAAATGGGTTAGTTGAAATGTTATCAAATTGTGAGCAAGATTTTATCACATGGACAATTTGTATTAGCAAATAATTGATAAGCCCGACAGGTATTTGATGTTGTTCTTTTAATTATAGCATGTTTAAGCTTATATTATCCTTATTGTGTATTTATGTAATTTAGCGGGTTTTGCAATTGCGGTCCGAAAAGGATTCGTGTCCTACTTTTCTTTTATAAATGAAATTAATTAAAAAATTTGAGAGCGTACCAGCAAGGGTCTCAATCTTTTTGCATTTACAGAAATATTTTTTTAAAAGTCCCTGAAAAGTTAACCTCATTTTGACGTACTATTTCAAAATTGTAAAATAAATTTATTGAATCGTCCATTATTGGGATGCTGTTGAAGAAACAAAATACATTCGCGCATGAAATTGTCAATGCTTGTGAAAATATGATTGTATTCTCGTATTCGATGCGTTGGGAGAACAATGAAGGGGTTTCCAATTGTATTTGCCTTTTGTGTTGTTGCATTCACGTCAATTTCGCGACTTTGTGGAATAAAATAACTTATTCTATCAACGTTTATATAATCATGCAAGTGAAGGGAAGTATCTAGCGTTTCCGTATGTTATTTTTGTTCAACAGTGTTTCTACACTATTAGTACTACATTAATTATGCAGTTGATCTTAAAGTAAACGAAGACGCTCGAACTGAAAGAAAATCTGAGAAAAATAGGATAAGTAAAATGGGTTGAAATTCGCAGCAGGCTACGTACGGTTAGTGTACATGCATACGTACATATATTATGGAGCTACCAAGAAGCAGTCGGCAAAGAATAGTTAAAAAAATTGTAAAAATTCAAATAGGTGTCTCATGTGTCTGGTTTATTGTAGTATATTAAACTTTTTGTTGCATACAAAAATATCGTAACGAGTAGAAAAATATTGCATTGCGTCAATGCATTGTTTTGTTGGTGAGTAGTCAGTTATCATTTAGGATCTCTGTTGCGTTTAATCTGCTCTTATATAATTTGTGTGTAAGTGGTAACTTTTGACATGAGAATAGCAAATAGTGAATACATTATAGCAAAAGCTGTTGGAATCATTTATACACGCATGTAACATTGTTAATATAAGCACACTCTTGATGAAAGTAAATTGATTTAATTTGATTTAAAGAATATTCAGATAAATTGTCATCTACATATACAGAACAGAATTATTAATTATTTAGAGTAATTGTTTGTAAAGTAAACAGGTGATACAAGTAAATACCATGTCGAAATATAATTACAATATTTTTTACATTTTGCATTTACGTTGCTAAAATAAAATTTAGGTTCAATAACCAAATTTCAGCAAGATATATTCACTCGATTAATCAATGTAGAATTGGCAAGGAACTCTGTTGGTAGTATTTACTTAAGTGTTATTGCATACTTGTAGTTTTCATTAGTTCTCTAGGATATCTCCTATCCATCAACGCACGAATTTTCATCAAGCATCTGAGTTTGAACATGGTAGGGTAATCAGTTTATGAAAAGCTGGATTACCTATTTCCGATGTTTCTAGTTGTATATGACGTAGTTTCGCTGTAATAGCCCTGTGTTGCTAAAGATGGACAGAAAATATTGACAAACGATTACATTTATGGGCCGGACGTCTTACACGCACCACTCATTGTGAAGATCATATTCTTCAGCTTGTGAATCCTAGGGATCCTTTCTCATGAACAAGGGAAATTTTTGATAGATAGGAGATTTAGTTAACTAACAACTCTCCATATGATATGTATATCAAAGATTCCGATCTTTTAGACTTAGATCATGTCGATCACTTCTTTGTTTAGCGCCATAAAATTACACAACTAGAGTAGTGCAGCGGAAGGTTGCACTGAAATGAGGAATTCAATTGAGCTGTGTTCATTGACGAACATTTATGTTGTTTATGGACTCATGATGGTCGTAAAATGATTGAAAAACGTTCAGGAGAAAGAGGAAACTTTCTGCGCAGCGACATTCGGCGCTTATTTAAGGTGTGATGATGTGGCGGGAAAGGGGGAGCTATCTGTTATGGAAGTAGATCCTCTAGTAGTAATAAAGTAATCAAAGAACATGAAATGCGATTTGTTACGTCAGCAATGTTCTGTTTTAATTTATCAGCAGGATAATGCGCTGTCACATATCGCGAGGGTTGCTATGGAGATTCTGGATAACGTTAAACTTTTACCACAACTTTCTCGTTCGCCTGATTTGTCAGAAACAGAACACGTGTGGAATATCGTGGGAAAGAGAATCAATTATTTATAATCACTCCCAAAACAACATAGATGTTATTCACAAGAGGATTTTAAAAGCTTGGAATGCATGAGATACAGGGGAGAATTGATGCATTGCTAGTCCTTAAATGAATTATTACAATCATATTTGAACTGAAATTTTCATTATTTCTTAATGCGAATAAGATACACACTTTTTCCAAATTTCAATAGAATCTACAAACGTTTACTTGGCGGTAACCTATTTATGGCTTCCCGTATATTTACCATATTTTTTACCATTTGGTTAAAAATGAAAAAAAAAAAATAACTAAAAATCAGTCATGGAGAAATGTCGGATGTTATTGGCAAAAGTATTTTATTTAGAGCACACTTAGTTCAGTTTTGGAATATTGGGTCCATTTTACGTTAAATTCTTTGAGACTATGGGAGAACGTTTGGTACGCATTTGCGGTAACGACTGTCAAATGTTTAATAGCGCAGTTCGAGTTCGTGATTTAAAACGGAATAGCAAGAAATAAATAGTTATTTTAAAATAATTTGGTTAAGAAAACCTTAAACAAATAGCTGCAACATTTAAAGAAATTTAATAGAACTTGAAAGAGAAATTGAGACGGAATCCTAAGTGAACTTCACTTATAACTTATAACACCAACAAGGTAATGAAAGAAGTGTAAACTACCGTGTGTAAATTAAATAAGAGAAATAAGAATTTTATTTAAATTATGACCGTGGTTAAAATACAAAAAAATTTCAACCATATGCATATTTTGTGCAAAAAAATTCATTGACTGCGAGAAAAATATGCTTTGAAGTGAGTATCTAGTTGGAATCACAAATATCTGAGATAAGAATGAAGGATAGTGTTAAAATCTACAATGTCGTCGAAGTCCGAAAGTGATCGATCCATTCTATCCGGTAAATTTTGTTCCGCTTTTCTAGCGTTTGCGTCCGTTTTAGAAGAAACGATGTTTGAAGCTCAGTACTCTTCGAAATTAGTAAAGAAAACGAGGAGAACGATATGGCTAGCGGAGTCGTTTCGTTTTCACTGGCCACCGCCTTTTCATCGTTGAAATACATGGCTCTGAATGGAAAAATGTACGTGAAAACAGCGATATGTCAGAATTAGGAAAGATAGACAATTTTGAGACGCTCTTGCGTTCGAGTAATATATCGCACTAGGGAACGATGTATGCCCTTGGTAATCGTGGATTGCTGGAATCGTAATGTGGAATAAACGGGGTGGCTACTCTTACTGTTAGTCGATTCTCTGTTATGGTAATTGTTTGGTGTCTGGTGTATTATAAGGCTATGCAGCAGAAGTTCCCATTTCGAAAAAGTGTCTTTTAAAGGGATTGTTTAAGCGTACAGGTTCAAAAGGAACAAGTCCAAATGATAAGTAAATTGAACTAATAGTGCTATCAAGTAGCATTTATGTAAATCCTGTTAATATACGTTCAGAAAGTGCCAAGTGCCTAGGAAGTACAAATTTGTGTAAGTACGTACACAGCCAGTAAGGGGCTAGTTTGTGTTACTCATGTCGAAAAGAGTCCATAGTGTGACATTATGTTTTTCCAACACAGCTGACTATCAGTATGTTTATAGTCAAGTACTGTGAAAAAGAAGAAAATATTATAAGAACTTAAAAATAACTGTAGTGACAATGAAAGTAGGTTAGAAAAAGTAATTCTTAAAAAATGCAACAAAAAAGAAAAAGACATGACAAAATGAGAGAAATATATTATAAATGATTCGTAATGTAATTTCCACAATGTGTGCTTGCATAAGTAAGGAAAATAATACTTGAAAGTTTTAACATATCGACGTCTATTAATGATCAGAACTCGTATTTGCGATTATTAATTATAGTAGTAATAGTAGAAATGGAATAGAATCAAATGTAAGAATTCGCATTTGTTTACAAGATTCGTTTTAGCTGTGATAAAACCTAGAAGAAGTAGAAGCTTGTTAACAAGATTTCATGTTCATTCGTGGAATAAAGGAAAACACTAGCATTACTACAAGATGCCACTATAGGCTCTTCAAAACTGACTGGGTATGGCTCCCAAAGATAGAAGTAGGGAAAACAAAAATCACTATGGAAAATTTGAACCTTAGGTCTATGAATTAATATACGAACATGTCAAATCATCCAAGGACAGAAAGAGCCACTATAATGTAAGCGACAGTAGAGTCTAACAAGAAATCAAAATTCCTTAATTATTTCATCCAGCATTGAGGCTTACTTTTTCATTTGCTTTTGTCACCTAATTATTAATAATAAAACTAATGATTTAAATTCATTGCTAAAATTTGTCCTACATCAAAATGAAGTCATGAAGTCGCTGTACTTGCACACTTATTAGTTTCAATTTAATTTTATCCAACTCACAGCGCAATTATGTCAAACCGACTTATTAGATTCATTTTATACAACAGCACACGTGTGCTATTTTTTAAGAGAAATAAGCATGCAATAGTACCCTACAGCTTTTGTAATATTTCAAATTAGAGGAAACAAATACTCAAATAATGTTTCCTAAAGAATTAATAGGTAATGATTATTAAAAGAGGAATAGTTTGATACGTTATTGTTACAACCGGTAGGCTTTTTCTATTCTCTAGTGCCAGTATTCAAAAGAAGAAAATTTATATGATCACTTTGGTGCCGATATCGTTGCTTGGATACTTCGAGGTTTTCGCCGTGTCGCACGTATCAAGTATCATCAGGTTGGGATCGCACTCTAAGAGATTATACTTACATATGTAAAGAGTTCATTATAAAAGAGATGTTCAGAATGTTTTATGCTTTGCGTCCTCAGGTGACAGTATGTTACTAGTTATAACACAACATTTAACATAGCTTTTGGATATCCTAGAATAGAAACGTGCAGTTAATGTGGCGAGTTTCCCGTAAATATTTTTCCAATTTGATATTTAGAAAAGCGCTAGCAGTGGTTAAAAACAACGTTTATAAAGTAACACGCACAATAAAAAAGCTGAGGTATTCTACAACAGAAAAAGATTCGTAAAGTTTTTGGAGAAAATCTTATCGTTTCAAACACAACGACAAGCGAAGCTTATTAAGAGTTAACCGAACGTCTATCCTTTTAATAATCACATCGCGTATCGCATACAGCAAAGAGTGTGTTTTACAATTACGTGGAGGTTGTTGGTAAGAAGAGAAGAGACGATGTATGTTCTATGCTTCATGATTCTTCGTGGAGCTTTCTTGATTTACGCTTGTGAGAGTTAAAAATTTATTGCTACTGATGTGGAGGGAAAAGTGAAAAGTAAATGTTTCGCTTTCCGTATTATGTCGTCTACAATAAGAGGCGATTAGATCACGCCAACGTTACTTTTCCAATTCGTCTTCGTTCGTATACACTTGACTATCGGAGCGTTTATAATTTGTAAAGTACAAGAAAATATTAATGGAACTTGAAAATAATTGTAATGACAATGAACGTAGGTCAGAAGGAGTAACTGTTAAAATGAAATAAATAGAGAAAGAAACGTGGCAAAATGAATCGGGTGAAAACTAATTACATTTCTATATGCAAACAAAATATGACATTAGTAAATTCCAAATAGAAAGCTGAGACTTTATCAGACTGAATTGAAATACTTAAAAATACTCCAATGAAACCAAACTCCTTTTGATGTTGTAGAAGTTGGCGGAAAATTTAAATACAATTATTCATCAAAGATCACGAGGGTGACCTGAAATGTTTCCGGAATCGACAAGAAAAATACGATATTAGCGTGGTTTTTATTTTTATTTCTCGATGTAGTATTCTTTTCAAACGGTGCTCCAGTCTCTTCAACTCGTCGGAAAAGTAGGATGTTTCGATGTCTGCAAAATAGCTATGTGTAGCGGCGATGACCACCTCATTTCATGCAGAGCTCTTTCCTCCCAGTGATTTTTTCAGGTTTGGGAGTAGGAAAACGTCGCTGGGTTCTAAGTCCAGCAAATATGAAGTATGAGAGACTAATTGGTAGCGTAATTCATTCAATTGGGACATAACGATGCGGGATGAATTAGTCGGGGTATTGTCGTGGTGGAAAAACACCTTTTTCCACTGTAAACGAGGCCATTTCCCCTTCAATACTGCATCGAATCGGGTCAATAAATTGCCGTAGTATTGCCCTGTGATCGTCCTTTCCTTCTGCAGATAGCTGATGAGCAGTGCACTTTGGGAATCCCAAAAAATTGTCGCCATGACCTCTGCATCCGATGGAACGGCCTTTGTTTTCTTCGGATCCGATTCGCCCGGCCCACTGCTTCGACTGTTCCTTAGTCTCCGGTATGTAGTGGGAGATCCATGTCTCATCCACTGTTACGAAACGCATGGAGAAATCTTTTGGATTGCGTTGGATCCTGGCCAGACACTCCTCCTCCTCGTTTTTGTTTTTTCATTCCCAAAATTTCATGTAGGATATGGCCAATGCGTTCTGAGATGCGTGTTGTCTCTGCTATCTCTTTCAGCTTCAACCGGCGATCGGCTAACACGACATCATGAATTTTGTCGACCATTTCATCGTTGGTAGCTGCTTCTGGGCGTCCATTGCGTGCTTCGACATTTGTGCTTGTGCGGCCGCGTTTTTCGGAAACATTTCAGGTCGCCCTTGTACATGATATCAAGGTTACTATTTGGTGCGGTTTTACGACAAAGTGATGAATGAAAAAACCGACGAATGAGCGATATTTTCGAATGAAGGCTTGGTACTACCAGCATTACAGAATAGTGATATTCATAACATGTTTTTATGCAAGACGATGCTTCATTCTATATAGGTAATAATGTATTGATATCACTAGAAAATACATTTGGCGGCAGTGCAATTAGTTGCAATTTTCGTGAGAAACTGAGATATTCGATATTTTTCGATATTCATACGAACGCCGTTTATAATTCAGAATGCCTTTCAAAAATAAAAGCTTAATTCTCTACGAATAACTTAAAGCATTGAATTGTGATAGTCGTACTTTTAAATTAAGAACGGGATTAACATAAGTATTGAGAGGTATCGAATACCTTAATTTTTGCTAAATCTAAAAATTGGGTTTTGTTACGACCATTTCTGGAAATTTACTCTTGAATAACCTTGGACGTCACGCTTAGAAGAACAAGTTTACACCGAATGTCTATCGACGTGACGCATTACTCACTGTCACTTTAAAAATATTTAATTTTAATTCGGAACAGTTTTTATAATAATTAGGCACAGGAATAATTATGACAAATGTAGTACATGCTACGTTAATGGATGTCACAGCTTTATATTATATTTAGTTTTAAAAATGATGAATTTCCAATTCGGTGGTTTGGACTGAAAATATTTCTTTTAAAACAATCTAAATTTTACGTTTTTTGAATTGTGTCCTTTTAGTGTTTTGTGTTCTCATAGGAAGAAAGAGATATATCTATATCTATAATAACTTTTTTTTTAACAAGAAAAATTGTAAGTAATTAGTTATTAAAGGATAACCAAAGTAGATATCTGTAAAACTTTTGAAAGAAACCTGTGCAGATTGAATATCTGTGTTTAAAATTTCATAAAGAGGGAGTACTGACGGTACTTCGCCTCCAACTTCTAACATCAACCAAAATAAAAATCAACGGCGTGCACCAAACAGTGACGAAAAATATATCTGCAATAGGTGAACGAGTAAAATTGTAGAAGAAATTCATTGGTAAATAAAGGACAACAGTTTATATCATTACAATATACTCCCTTTTGTTTAGACCTTTATGTAAGAGTTCAAAGAAAAGAGGAAATCGCAATTTTTACTAAAATCCGGCACATTTGAATTAATTACAACTAAAATGGTAGATATTCACCATTAGACCTAGAGCAAGAAATTTATTTTACGAAATTCAGTATGTCACTTTGTCACGCGCGCACCGAAAATGATAAATGTGTGTTTCCGTAACTTACAGAATAAGTATATCGTATATCCGTATCGATATTCAAAATAACCTTACCGTAATCTTCCTCGTAGACGATGGCGACTTTCGTCCAATTCAGAAACGTCATAAGATCCTTGAAAGCCTTATTCATGTGCTCCTGACTGGGATGTAAATTGATGGATAGCTCTTTTGAAAGAGGTTCGAAATCTATTCGCGCTTCAAGATGCGGTACATCCAGCGCCTCACAGATGCTCTGGATATGCGCTCCTAATACTGGATCTGACGGACCGAAAATTGCTTGGACGCCGAATTCCATCTGCCTGCATGCTGTAATAAAACAAGCGTATTCACGTTTCGCTTTCGCAAGCTTAATGGTATAATCAAATTTACTGTACGGATGTCAACGTTAAGACGGTGTATATTTAAATTGCCTTCTTGAGCATTTTCGCTGGCAATAAATCGCTCGATTAGGCTTTTCGATACATTAAACACAAATTATATTACAGCGTTCTATTTAATAATGTACAGGCTGTTGAAAGTCGCCGGCGCACTTTTTCTACCTTTATTGTTATTTATTGACATTCTAATGCCGGTTAAATTACCCAAGATGTTTTTCCCGCCGACTAAAAATGTGTATATAAAAGTATTACGTAATAAATAATTCATTTTTCTAATTGAACCGCTCAAATATTTCAGCGTCAACCGGTAGGAAGTTCAATATAAAATATTTTTATACTTCACTTTAAATAAAGTATTATACGATTTACTAATTAATTAATTCCTACATAGAATACTTTTATTTGTATATTATGTTCCACTTTTCGAGACACGGTGTTTCCAAAGCGTCCAGGCTCCCATCGTCAACCGAGTCACTGAATATTCGGTAATTCGAAACACTGCCCGGGGCAGATAAGTACACGAGACGCTCAATAGCGTGAACAAAATGAAAGACGCAGATTGTTTCCATTAATGATTTGGTGCCCTTAAAGGTGGTGACAATGCGTAAACAATTATTGCTGCATCAATAATTGTTTACGCATTTATAATTGCGAATTTTATTAATTTGATAACGATAAAAATACATTCTAGAAATATTGCGCAGCTTTTTCTTGTTTTTTCTATTTTTCAACTTTTTGTGTTACAACTGTTTCTCTTATATCTTTTAATATTTGAATGTAAGAATTAGGTCTGTCTTCTACTGCCCATTGAAGCTATGTGTTCAGTGTATTTACTGCATTGTCTGGAGTAATTTTATTTTATGATTTTTGTTCAATTTCCTGTTTAGTTTCATCTTCTTCTGTTTCTTCGTCAAAATTGTCTAATTGTGAGTCCATTTTATTTCATGCAATTACGTCTCTCTAACCAAGTTGAATCTAGAAATAGATATACATACCTATAGTAATGAAAGTTGCGTAAATACATAAACATTGAGTACATACACGTGGTAATAATGTGTCTAAAATATCACGTGTTTCACCTAGAACTTCTTCCTGACCATCCTTTCATCTTTGCTGCAATACACTTCACCTCCGTCTTTTTGATTACTGAAATCTAAAAATTTTCCGTAGAATTTAGCAATCATTGTTGGATCTAATCTGTTCCATGCATACATCAAATTTGTAACATTTTTTATTGTTAATTTCTTTATGCTTCTAAATTACTGTGTTCCCTAAAACAGTGAAACAATAACCGATACAGGAATCGGTGAACAACGTATACCTCTAAGCAGATTTTCAGGAAACACATCAGCTATGACGTTGTTGATTGAGTTACAATGAATAGGCTTTAGAAATTCATGTAAACGTATCTTGCAAATTTATTTTTCTGTAAGCAGTATGGGGGATAAAAAATTGTTAATGATAACGTGATCTTTAGAAGAATGCTTATAATTTCAATTAAATTATTAAGCTCTCATTATAGTGTAAAGCTCGGCAGTAAATATAGTCTTTAAAACTCAAAACACTCTAGGATTATATAGTACCTCAGACTTTCACGGCCATTTAACATAGTCGTAACGGTTGTCGGGTTCCGCCGTGTCACTAGGTTTTTGTTCCTGACGTTTCGCGAACCGCAGTTATTCGCGAAACGTCAGGGACAAAAACCGAGTGACACGGCAGAACCCGACAACCGTTACGACTTTCTAGGATTGTAAAAGGTGGAACCAACTCTATTAATATCTTCAGTACCATCAGTATAAATTTCTAGGCATGGATTGCAATTTTCTATTGGACTAGAGTTGAAGAATTCTATTGTTCAAAATGACTTCATTATTATATTTAGGATATAATATTACTGAATTTGTAAGAGTATTATCGTAATCTGGCGCTCATATTCAAGGCAGTATATTGATTTGATCTTAGCATTCAAATCAAGTTCTCTTAGTAGTGTCATTTGTATAAAGACATTTTTAGTTTAAAAATTCGGAGAAATAGGTTATTTATATTTTCTTTTAACTCGCAAGTGGAATTACAGCTTAACACTCTTATGTAGAGAATAAAGTTTGTATTGTCTTATTGCGACTTGTAATAAACGTTAATAAGCGAACTACTTCCGACATCGAACCGTGTCATGATGAAATATAAACATGAAATTAGAGTAAGAAGAAAAAAGAAAATAAAAAGAAAAGGAAATAAAACAAAGTGGCATGGTAACTCGAAACCACGCTGGAGGCGAAACCACTTTGAAAGAAGGTTGCGGTAACGGTAGCGTGGTAAACACGTCAAGTTAACCACGCTAGAGGCGAAAACCTTCAGAAGGTTACAGGTCAAGTTACCGTGCCACTTTGGTTTCCCTATTTTCTCCTGAAGAAGCCTCTTATGACGGAGGTGAAACGTCGAGGTTCCACCTTTTTCGTTTCTTTTTCCTTTTTCTGTTTCCCTTCTCTTTTTACTTCTTTTAGTCTTTATGTCACTGTTTCTTTTTTCGCCGTCTTTTTTCACTTTCTCACTTCTTTCTTTTTTTTATTTTTTTTTCTTTCTATTTTCTTTTTCCTGTTACTCTTATTTCATTTATATTATGATACGGTCCAATTCCGGTAGTAGTTCGCTTATGACTGACCCTGGCCGTGGAAGTCTAGGTATTTATAATAATCGTTACTAATCAGAAACCATAAAGAAGCAAAACTGTGTGAATGAATTAACCGGTTAACTTGGTAAGTATAAAAAAGTATTTTTAAGTGAAATATATCTGATCAGTTTTGTAAGTAAATGCTAATCTTTCTATTTACAACAGGCGAAAAATGAACTGTTTGCTTGATTAAAACTCATCATTATTAGCTGTTGTCACATGCGAACACGTAGAACTTATGGCAACGCTTATATGCCAACGATTATTAAAACTATGAAACTTTCAGTGGTCTAACTGCTTGTACTTTCATTATTAAGGCTACAGAAACGAGTGCTTTCGGAAATGCGTGCGGCTCGGTTACTATCAATATAAAAAAATAATGAATGTAATTACATACTATTGCAGTTTGGTTTTGTTTTTGATACAGGTTTTGTCACAATCAAACTAAAATAGTAAGTAATTACATTAATTATTTTTAATATTGATAGTAACCGAGGTGTACGCATCTTTGAAAGCAATCGTTTCTGCAACCTCAGAATCACTATAAACAGTTAAAACCATCAATAAGAAACAGCAGCATCTTCAGGCTATAGTGCAATCAATTTGAATCCATTTAGCCAAAGAGAACTCGGAAACATATGGAACATATTATTTCTAGCACTGAATTAAAAAGCCTTTTGTTAAGTAAAACGGCATTGATACTATATGCACGTCCTAGATACCCATAAATACAAATCCGAAAGTCCATTATTTTCAAATTGAGTCGTAAAGTTTATCAAATACGAAAACGGTAGCATATGGAATTAATTCGAGAGATAGGAGCTTTGTATAGGAAATTGATAGGCCACAAAAATATACGTAACGGCAACAGTGGATGTGAGCGATATGCAAATTCCGAAATGTTCGTGTATAGAAATAATTTTTTAACCATAATGGAAATATGCTGTCAATTTTTACAATGTTATCATTATCAGCTGCTGAAAGCAATTTTACTGTTGCTATAGCTCGCATATAATCTGTGCTTTGTGATTTTATAAATTCGTTTCGAATGTTAGAAGAAATAAACAAAAACCAACTATATACATACTTTGACTTTCACTTTTCAATAGTTTTATCACTAAGATTGGACTGGGTAGCTGAATATAAAAGCAGTTAGTACACTTTTACGACCAGTTGTATCGGCATGAATTAACATTTAATTTCGAATTAAGTTAAGGTAAAATATGACAATTCTTTCATCTAAACGACGTCAATATGAAAACAAATTTTAATATGTTTTATTTTTATTTATATTTGGTCTTAAACTCTGTAATCCCTATCTAGTAAACTCTGTAATTTTATAAGTTAACTAATAATTAATCCAACTAAAAGTACCAGTTGTCACAATGTTCGCTGGTATAATACTCATTTTTAGTTAAAATTCGGCTAAAGTTAATGACTTATAGTACATAAAAAGTATGTGGTAATTACACACAGTAAAAATGTAAGGTAATTTTTATCGCGAGTATATACTTTACAACTATGTATGCATTACGTGGCAAGCTGAAAAATACCCGTCAATATTTTTATGTGCTAGTGCAATTTTTTTTTTCATAAGTTAAATGTATCTATAGACGCAAAAGATGCCGCAGCAAGTACTTTTACATTTATTAATGGCGATGGCATACTAGTCACCATTCTTTTGGCTAAATTTCCCTAAGAATTTTTTACAGCATACGGTAAATATACAGAGTAAAATTTTAATGCAATTTTAGTCGCAAATACACATCTAATATTTAAAGTTATTTATCACGGTGAAAGATAACCGTAAACATTTTCATCTGCCAGGGTAATTTAGTTTTCATGAGTTAAATGTAATTATACAAGTGAAAAATACCAGCGTAAGTATTTTTTACTAACTACACCCCAAAATTGTTTTTCAGTGCTCTTGAGGTATGAAGAAAGAGTCAGTATTTCAGAAGATCTCCCAACGACTATTGGAGAATTACGGTAAGCAATGATAGGCTAGTTTCGACAATTGCCACAACCACTCTTTAATAATATGTTCATTGATATGTAAAATCGTTATGAATCGTTTGTGTGCGCTGCAATGGTGCGTATTTCAAACATGCAAATTATCCAAATTGAAAATAAATACAATTTCATTTCCCGTACTGTTTATTTTTTCAAGTATTAGAAAAAACATCTTTCAGTTTTTTTAACCAAATCAACAAGGCGCATTCTAATCCAGAACGTACAGAAAAGTATGTATTGCATTATCATAGAGGAGAGAAATATTCAGTATCGCACATAATAAATCCTAATAATTTTATATATGACTAAACGATGTCTTTGATATGTTCATTTAATGAGAGTTTACTATGAGACTTCTCTCCTAAGGCCTTTGTCGTGTGATAACAATTCATAGTAATATTATTTATATACGTTAGTGGATTAACGTAAATTTACGTTGAAATGAGACAACGTATTTTGATGTATTGAGATCGAGACCATTGTTGAAACACCACAGATTAAATAAATGGTATCACAATGATTGCAAAGACTGTCTGGTTGTACTCTCATTGGGCTCTCACTGTCAACCGAAGTCCACGTGCTTTTGAAACGCTGCGTTCCGAATAAGGTATTAATCTGTGTGGTGTTCAGTTTACTGCGATACCTGTGAATTAGCAGTACTAATTTCTGAAAGGAAGTTTAAGTCATCTGCAAAGCTTAATAATTTGTGAACGGAAAAGGCGATGACAATCGATTCTAGCTTGTCTTTCGTAAATTTTGCGTTTTAAATATTTTTAGTGAACGCAAGTAAACAAAATTCGCAACCTATAATTTAGTTTACCATAACGTATTCCTAAGCGAAACATGTTCCCTTAAGACAGATAAATATTTTCGAAAGCACTGTTTTTTATGGGCAGCTTAAGAATTCTTGTGTGTATGCGTCCAGAATGTTAAGCGTTGGCAGGCGTCCTCTATTTACATGCCGTCAACGATAAATCCGTTACCGGAGAAAAACGAAGGAGAAGAAGGTACGGGCAGCTTTGCCGGATTCAGAAGTTATGTTTGGTTAGGATAACGAGAACATAGTAGCGTAAGCACCTGCGATCCGCTCATGAAATTAGGGGGAGACTTGGGTAATGCGGCTGTTGTAATACTCCTCCGGATGGCACGTGTTGCACACAATTTTATTGGCCATTATGCTGAATCGTTTCGTATTCATAGTAGCGAGCGCGTTTGCCGATTATGTGTTGATGCGCCGGGTACTTAAGGATGAGGCATTTCCATTTTGCCTAATAGTCTTGCGCAACACTAAAATTACTGCAGCGCAATATTATTAAAATCCTAAAGGTGAGATAAAGACAGCGGTTCCAAAAGATGTAATTACTTCCTGTTGCAAACATTACAGATTTACAGTTATTTCGTACAAAGAACATTTTTTTGTTGAATATTCATTACTTTATCTATATACGAGTGTACTTATACAAGGAGCATCAGATATTTATCTGCAATAACGACAAGTGTTAAACATAAACGTACTCTACAAATATGGGGGATTTGTGAATGAAATATCGCGCGCCGGAGGTGTTCTCTATTTTCCGCAATGTACTCCTTTTGAACTACGTATGATATTATCTATTGCATATATTTTCTCCGGTATTGTGCGAATTCCATTAAAATTCAGGATCTTTGAAAGTTTGTGGTTTGTCTTTATGCACTCTAAGATTTAGAAAACCCCATACAACGGGTAATATCGCTGTCAGTGGTGAATCACCATGTTGTGAAATTCGCAGCATTTCTCGAGAAACTATAGGTGTAGAATGAAACGAAAGAAAAATGACAAACATTATGAAAAAATATTAAACGTGCGTATGTTGTAATTTAAGGATAATGCATAAATGCATTGCAGAGTGGATTTCTCAGAATGAGCTTATTAATGCAATCTAATTAAATAATAAAAATAACTGATGTTGACTGATACAATTTTTGTTAGATGGACTTTTTGAACTGGTTTTCTATTTGACACGTGACACCAATTGTTTTGAACATGAATTCATTCGGTTGCCTTGAATGGTACTAAATATTTTTTCGAATAAAATATCAAATGAAAATAGTAATCAATGAAGAGATGTGATTGAAAGTAGTAAAATCAATAAAATTATTGAATGTTATTGCACAAAAAAGTCTTGCCCGAAAAAATTGTTTTAAACTTTTACTACATCTTTATATTAAATTGTGGATGATTATGATAAAGTTAAAGAAAAATATTGCTGTAAAACATTTCTTGGGAAGGTACAATAATGTAATGTACTGTATATTACTGCCAAAATTCGTATAGCGGGTACAGACAAGATATGTTCAGCATCATTATAAATTGTACAGTATAGCCAAGTACAATTTAGTAAAATGTGATATGATATAAATTGTTGAATATATGCGGGTAAATTATTACAATAACTTTATATATACTCTTTAAGTACATGTCGAACAAATTATTGTGCAGACTTTTACAATTCTTTTATATTTTTTCCTTTGTTTTTCAACACTTGCTTTTGTCTTAACAACCTCCCAGAAATGATGTTGTTGACAGCCTATCTGTTCGTTATGTTATTAAGAAATCTTTCTTAACAATGGTCATTTATGTTGTTTAGCCAATAGAACTTTGTCAGCAGCTTCGGCGTTAACGGTCCCCAGAAATAATGTTGCATTACATTCCTTTTGTATATATTTTGACTGATACAGATGTTAGTCCGCATTGCAATGCGGCGTTGTTTCTCGACGTTTCGATGAATTCAACTCAGTTAACCGACAACCTCCAAAAGAAGATGAAGTTTTCATTGAGACACAATGTCTCATTACAATATAGACCAGCATCAGACGCAGCGCAACACCTAAGAATTTACAACAATAAATTAGAACTACGAATATATCAGAACCAACATACATACAAGGGATATTTTATCTAATATAATGCGGCTAAATATAGTTACTACGCAATCGCATTGGTATCTCACTACTTAGGAAGAAACCAAGAAGTTCTCAGAAAGTTCCAAGAAGGAAGACACTCGAGGAAGATGGGCCGAACTAGAGGCCCAACGAACCCACGAAAAATTTATAAATAGCAAAAAATAAAATTAACAGATTAATATTTTAGTGAGGCCTGTGTTAGTCGAAGATGTGACGCCGTTGTTTCGTTAAAAAGAAGACGTTCATTCCATCACTACCTAAAAGAAGCGCAAAGGTAGTGCTCAGTAGCCGGAATGGCTAGAAAAGTAGTGTAGTTTATGTGTTGTAATGTGCAAAGATTAGATACCATAGATTGTTCTTGCATTGGTACCAACACTTGTGTTCGTGTATACTGTCATATAAATAATTGCGTTATGGGTTTAACTTTCCTGAAATAGTGGCTTACGCTGTCAGGAGAACCTCGCTTGACTTTATAGTTTGCCCGGCTCTACAACATTACCGTTTGCTTCAGTGACATATCCAATATTTTAAGAATTATCTTCTACATGTTCTACTATTTCTTCAAGTCGTATTTCATGTGGTTCTTGTTTAATATTTAACATATACGATATCTTTGAAGCTACGGCGCAATTCGCTAAGGATGCCAAAGGGATTACTACTATACTCCTTGTTGTATCGCAGAAACTGTAGCAGAAAATGGTAAGATTCGCAAAGAAACCATCAATACCATACAGGAGAATTTTTACTGCAACAGTGTTAAAATTAAAAAAAGATTTTTTACATCGGAACCGATAAAATTCAACTCATTAAGGAGGAACTTCAATACCATGATTTACGAACATTAAGAAGGCGATTTCTTTTGTCAGAATGGAAAAGTTCTAACGTTACATAATTTTGAGTGCGGCTGACACCTTTCACGCTGGTATGAGCTATAACTACAACGCAATATTTCAATTTCGTAAAATTTAACTAGTCGTGCAAATGAATGCTAGGAAGCCGTTGGATAGACTTAAAACAGTATTGAATCTAGTACTGTGTTTATGTATAGTTACCTAATTTGTTATTGGTTTCTGACAGATTGTTTCAGTAGCTTATGAGGATTATAATTCAGGAATGATACCAAAACTTTAAGCGATTGTAGATTGACGGCAGCCGAATACAACTACATCGCACACGAGAGGAAGTTATTCGTTATGAACTTTCCTAGCATGCATTGGGGAGAGGTTTCAACAAAGTGAAATTGATTTCTTTAAGTCAGTTTTTGATTTATAATTCAATATTCATTCATTTATTTCGTGTGCAAGATACACATATTCAATAGACGTACAAGTGTAAATATAAAAGTAAAATGTGAGCGCAAATGTAAATATACAAGTATAATAAGTCAACAAGCAGGTAAAAGGCAAAGTAACAAACAAACAAGTTTCCAGTCATTTATGATTATTATATATCGATCCAATATTTAGCACAAGCAATCTCCACGTCACTGTCCATGGTAAGATCCTGTGTGCTGCACGTGGCCGACAGTGCAGGTAAACCAACAAACCAACAAATCTTGCCTTGCAAGAGTAGGAACTGTCCCCCGCGTTTCCCTACCGGAAAAGGTTATCATTGCTTCGTCTTAAACGGCTTCAAAGTCAATTACGGATTTTCCATGATTTGCAGTCAAGTTCAGATACTGGGGTAGGGCTCGCGATATCATTCCATATGGTGATGTAAGCAGTAAAAAGTCTTCGTCTCCAGTATTCCTCTCGAGTTGTTCGAATCGATGCTATAAGTTGCTCTACTACACGGATGAAACTTTTCCCAGATTTTAGCCTTCTAGGTGGGGCCTCACTTTCGTACAGCGCGTGTCTATGGTCTGTTATTTGTTTAGATCGTTCAGCTATTGATCCAGCATTACACGGCCGAGACCAAGTAACAATAAAGATATGGACTGGGCATGAACAATCATATTTTGATAAGGTAAGCATTGTTTTGTCAGCTAATTTTTGCTAACAGATCGTGATTTGGAAAGGGTAAAACTATAAATGGCAAGATATTTCAGTTCGATTTTCAAGCCGTTGAAAGAAAATCGTGTTTGTTCATCAGTACTGTCGTGCTTTAATCTATTTCTTCAATTATAATTATGCGTTGGTGTAGATGAACCCTTTTGCATGGTTTCAAGAAAATTACTCATCGTAAGACTTATTAAAGTTTGGACAGAGTTAGGAGATTACATCAATTTAGGTGGAAAATAAAATTGAATTTCATGATTTAATTAACTATCTTTACGAAATCGCGCGAATGGTTTAACCTATTCTCGTGGATTGGAACGGTATTAATATTAATCTTTCTATTTGTAGTATTCAACCTGTATATATTACGGTACTACTATCCTCGCTTAATTGTCAAGTATTTTTTCGTATTTCATTTGTTTATTTACATTATTTACTTCTATATTACTTAATTTTATATTTCATAATTCATTGTAAACGTCGTAATTTCTTTGTCATTTAAAGCATTACGCTTCAATATACTAAGTACTCTAGACTCTATTATGTCTCGTATTGTCTTAAAGAAATTATCTGACGTGAATATCTCTTTGATTTCTCAGAGTGTATAAAATATTTACTTTCTTAAGAATGTTTACTTGCATACTACAAGTAATATGAGTTGAATTCATTAAATAGTATAAAACCAGTAGAGTATCGAACCAACTGTTAAACAGGATTTTAGTACATCTGGAGTTTTACAGACTACCTTCTAGATAATTTCCGAAGTAATAATTCACTTTTATATCACATTATATTGTCTGCGGTAAGCATGTGGGAGGATTTCAATTTAAAATAAGAACTGCAAAGACTGCAGAGGTTGCATTTCACGGAGAAACTCGGTAAAAGATCTCGTGAAACATTTAACCATTGCTACTGTTAATGTCAGGGCCATTTACTTTATGGTTCTGGTCGTCGCAATTTAGAGCTCCATTTCCACGACTAAGCTCATCAATATTCCGTTTGAGGAGCATTTTAAGCTGTAGAAGTTGGAAAAATTAAATATTTGATTTACGATTAATAATATAGTTATACCTTCATATTAAAGTGTATGTAAATATACTGTAGTGCGGGAAGTTAAAATGTTAATTCTTTATATGTATGAAATAAAGATTTGAAAGCTTTTTCAGTGAGGAGTATGTTTATTAACCTAATAGAATTTATAGTGCGTCCATTAAGAGGTCATTTGGGTTTCGTATCATAATTGGCATAAAGAGAAGGCAAAACAGCTGTTTCCAGCCACTACAATCTATTTTATTTACTATTTATCAGATATTTGTGTATATTAAAACATATTCATTTATTTTAATTGTAGATAAAGGGCAAATAGTTAGAGCACTTATTTTACATATTATTAATACAAGAAAATACAAAACACTAATTTCTATATATTTTTTAAAATAATAATAATGTAATTGTTTTTTTGTTTAACTTTCTGCTGATTTAAAAAAGCTTCATCTTTTAATCTTTACAATGCGAGAATATCGAATATTGGGATATTCTTTTCTTCTGCCCAATTTAACCAAGCATCAACTGCTCCTATTGCTGCTTCATGTTTTACAATATTCTTGTTTCCTCTTCCTCTTTGACATTTTCTTCTTCATCAGGTTCTTTGGTAGGTAGCAAATTCCCATCACCATGTACGCACTTCAACACTTTTCCCCACCAACTGAATTTAATATGCTAGAAATCAGAAATTAGGTCGTTTTTCTTAGACGCAATTTTTGGTTTTGGAGCTCTTAATGAAATTAAATTATCCTGCTTATATTTGCCAATACTTTTGTGTTTAAAAAAATCCTGAGGATTTTGTGTCAACTTTGTTCAACTGTTAGGGATGTGAGAGTACTCCATGCATACAATAACAAGAAGATATCTTTCAAGCTACATTTCTTAAGGCACATAGTGAGGACTGCTTCATCTGAAGATAAAATTTGACTCAAAAGTGAATTTCGATAAACTAACTTAGTTGGATTCTGGTCCGTTGGCTCGATCAGAGTGGTTGTGTTTGCTGGTAAAACATGATGGTAAACTGGCCGTTTTCACTCGCGAGTTCTTTATCTGCATGTGTAATACTATTGTCTATTAAAGGTAAAGCTTTCTCTGGTAAATGTCGTAGTTTAAGATAATTTCTGACTTACGTGACAAGAGAATATTTAAACCAGTCACTGAATATCGGAGAAGTCATTTCGAGAAAACTTGTAGTCGATAGGTAAATTTACATTCTTAAATGATCTTGGGTCCTTAGTCTTTCCAATGACCAATGATTTTAATTTGTGAGACCCATCGTTATTTGCACAAACCAAGGAAGTTAGTCTTTCCTTAGAAGTCTTCCATCCAAGTGCTTGTTTTCTCCAGAATGAACTACTGTCTTGCCCGAGAGTAATTTCCATTATAAAATAGCCTGATCTGCAATCATAAGTTTGAGCAGGTGCAAAACCAGAGTTTTTGATTTTGTCTTCTAATGTTTCTAAAAAAAAGTTGGACTGCACTATGATTGCTAGATAATTATTATCCGCCAGTCTTTAGTTTACAAAAATCAAATCTCGCATTTAAATTAGTCAACGAACCTCTGCTTGCAACAAAATTGTCTTTTTTGTAAATTTCTTGATACAATGCAGCTAGCATTTCATATGTAACTGGAAAATGTAAAAATCGTTGAGTTCTAAACCAGAAACATAACCCAGTTTCCATTTCTGGATATTCTGTACGTCTAAGTGTTTTTCTGTTGCCTGGCGTAGAATAGCAATCGTTAACGAAATTGCGAAGATGTTAATAGAATTAACTGTTAATCGGAGCCACAACAAATATACTTGTTACCTTATTATTCTGGTCATATTTTTATATATACGAAATGGGTCGCCCTATACCATACGAAACAGCCAAATTTTCACCACTATCTGATTTACCAAAAATATCAGACTTTTGTTTCAGTGTTAGTGTGATCAGTTTTCCTCTTGAAGCTATTATTTAACAACCTTATTCTGTGTAAGAATAGCGAATTAACGGACTAATTCAACTAGCCTTATATTTCTGTATGGCGCAATTTTATGCAAGGACAGATGGATGCAATGACATAATAAGTACATAATGTATTTTAAAAACCTAGTCGAATTACCGAATAATGTGGACTAACAACATTCTACACCAAAGAATCGTTCTAGGTGTTGTATTTGTAAAAAAATAGTTAGTACGGAAACATAAACGGGGGACATGGACATCAATTAAAGCCAATAAACTAGTGCAACTTACTTGGCTATTGAATAGTATGTAAAGAAAACAATCATCCTGAGCAGTCTTGTAAAAAATGAAAGCTGTATACACCTAGTAACGTCGACGTTTGATAGTTGACTAATGATTTAGCCCTGGGGTATGTCAGAGTTACAAATGAATTGTCTAGACTTAAATCCATTATAACAAAATGTGATTTAGTCGATCATGCATAAATTCCAGTATAAGTTTTATAAAGGACGGTGTAAAACCACAATATTCCTTGGTGACGTTCTGTGTGAAAGGCTCATGAGAAATCCATATAAATAAAACCCGCTTGTCCCCGCTTGTCGATCACTTAACTAATGAATTCTAGGAAACTCACTAAATTGGTAGTTGTCAATCGTCCTCTCATAAGTCCACGTTGGTGGAGTGAGGTGTAAAGCCGAAGATTGCTATATACGTAATTCTAAATGCATTACTCCAAAACTTGTTAATGACGAAATTATTGAGGATTGCAGCTGGAGCGTAATTTCGTACCTCTGTTTCATTGAGTTTCTTGTGAATAGGAATTCTTCTTCATTTTCATCTGTTAAGAAATATAGGTGTGGTGATAGCAAAATTAATTTTTTTTTTGCAGACAGACATCGGATTCATAGCGAGCATCATCTCTACAATATAGTAAGCATTTGATCATTACTAGATGTAGCCTTATTAGAGAAAATTGATGTAATTTTTGCAAAAATTACATCAGTTCGGTATTGCATTTGAAGGTACAGTCGATCCAAATAAATTTGTTGCATTTAAATGGTTGATTTCAACACAATATCTGCAGAGACATTAACTATTTCCAATAGATTATGTAATAGTAAGTATTCTACTAACGTCTTCTTGAACATCAAGAAAGATTATAAATATTGCAGATTTGATTTAATTAATTCTTCCATATTTTTAATGCAGCTGAAATGCATTAACTACTAAATATTTAATAGTACCATGTGTAATCTCTTAAATTCAATAAGCAATATTATCAATTTCCTGTGCCGGTATTTCTTTGCTTTCAAATTGGTTTTAATTTATTTTGTAAACCGTGGTGGATATTATGATGCTGTAGACCTATATGTTTTAGACACTGAGTGCCTGGATACATTGTAAAGATTTAGAACATCGTTAAATCCTTTAATAAAAGCTCAGTTAACTAAAGAAAATCAAAATTTTACTGTCGTATTGTTGTATTTTTGCTAATTCAAATAATTTTCATCTTTAAAGTCCCCTTATTTCACATGAATAAAAATAATTTAAAGTTGGCAAATGCATTGTGTCATTACAAATCAGCAGACATATTTTTAGGAATCTCATCACTTCGTCATTACGTGCAAAATATGAGTAGGAATTTATAATCTATTTTAGCATACACTTTTTTAACAAATTTAGATCGTAGCGTTCTATAGATAATGATCGTCTTATTTGAGAAATCCAATAACAGTAACTTTCAGGTTCGAGATTAGAAAATATAAAACAATTTTTCATGGTTTTGCGTTGTTCTAAAAGAAGTAGCTTATAATTAAAAAGTTTAATAATTTGATAAACTTTGTTTGGAAGAAATAGAGCTGCAATTTACAGCAATACTTTAGGAAGTAGCATAATTGATTTTTCTAGCTAAACTAGACATTCGCCTTTCACTACAAATTAGATTGCGACATTCTAAATAAACTGCATGTTAACTTGTACATGCTTCACTATTCACGAGACCGGTGGGTAGTTTTAAAATAGAAAGCGCTAACAACTTAACAAACCAGTTAACATTCTATGAACAAAGTTAATAAACGGAACACGACTCATCCAATTAAAGTACGAACTTGAACACTTCTGGCTAATTGTTAAATCCCAGTTTCTGCACCGCGCTTACGTGAATTCTGACGTTGAAGCCCAACTTCTATAAACTTTTTTACGAGCATGCTGCATTAAGAAACACTATACGTTACCACCTGCATTTAGGAAAAGTTCTGACTAAATATTACCGAATTATAAAATATAACCTGCTATAATTTCTGAATAGTATTTGTAATTTGAGATGATTTACTTCTATGTTTACATTGCATTTACTTCATATTACTTAATTCTCGTATTAAAATACGATAACTAAATTAAAGATAGTTGTTTGTGATCAACGTTAAATTGATTGAATGATACCTTTCTATAAATCTAGTGGGATATTAAAACAGTGAAGGCGCAAGAAAGAAAAAAGTGTAATAAAGTTAATGACCAAGAAAATAAGAAAATGTATCGTTTTTTGTAATTGAAACATTTGTTTTTGTGACGCTGTTCTGAAGCTATTCAATTCAAAATACTGTACTGCTAAATTGCGCAACCATTGTTGCGAAGATTTAGAAGCCCTATTATAAACTAAGCGAGACAAGTGTGTTAACATGGACAGAATTTAAATGGTTGAAGTTAGTTTTTGTGTCTGTATTCAATGTTTGTCATAAAAATATTAGAAAGTCTTTCGAAGCAATCAAGTTTTGCATTGTAAACTTGAATACTCACTGTTTCAAAGTATCTGCCAACATATAATTAAGCTACATAATTATATCGCGAAACAAAAACAAAATTTGGTAAATTCAATAATAACTAGTTTATTTTCTTTATATATAATATAAAAGATGTTAAATTAAATATTTATTACGGCAAATGGAAGAATAACAATAAAATAATAAGTTTGCAAAGAATAACTTAAATATATACATTGGGATGGTCTATATTTAGCGTCATTTATACGTTCTGATATAAAGGGAGAGATAACTGTACGGGGTATAACTTTATACCCTAGGATAACTGAGGTATAAATCACAATCGCTCTTACAATACTTTTATAACGTTTAGATAACTCTGCCTGAATAACAGCAAAGTCATATATATATATATATATATATATATATATATATATATATATAATAGACTTACGATCTAAATAATGTATAAATGTTTTGGAAAAATTTTTGTCCGACCTCTGCAAAATAGCTCTCTTGCATCACTCCATAATTACTAGAAAATTTTGCCTCACACAAGATTTCTTTTAATTTACGGAACAGCCTATAATTACTAGGGGCCAGATCCAACGAATATGGCGGGTGCTTCACTAATTCAAAGCCTGCTTGGTGCATAGCAGCCATAGCAATACCAGATGTATGACTGGGAGCATTATCCTGATAAAAAAGTACACCGTGCTTTAACTTTCCTCGGCGTTTCTCTTTAATAGCGTCCCGCAATTTAGAAATCAATTGTGCGTAGTGCGTCCTTGTAATGCTTTTTGCCTTTTGCAAATAGTCAGTCAGGATGATCCCTTGAGCATCGTACAACACAGATAGCAAAACCTTTCCAGTAGACGGCACAAGCTTAAATTTGCGTGGAGAAGGCGAACTGTGATGTTTCCGCTTTCTACTTTGCATTTTAGTCTCGGGATCATAATGGTGCATCCATCACTCATCCACGGTCACATACCGACTAAGAAAATTCTCTTTGTTTGCTTGGTACCTTTCCAAAAGACGCTTACAAATCAACATCCGATTTGTTTTTTGATCAATGGTTAACATTCGGGGCACCAATCTTGCACACATCCTTTTCATATCTAATTAAATTAATAATTAATTAAATGTTGTGCACCATATGATATGATAAGCCAGTGTCATCCACAATGTTTCCGATGCGTACTCGTTGGTCTTGCAGTACGATATTGTGTATCCTTTTAATGTTTTTTCTGTTGTTACCATTGTGGTAGGACCAGCGGCATGTTGGTTTTCACAAAATGCTCTTCCGCATTTAAAGTCTCCACACCAGCGTTTGGCTATATCATAAAAAACTGCAGACTCACCAATAGTTGCCATAATGTCTTTATGACTTAGAGTTGGCGTCATGCCCTTTTTCTTGAGGTATTTTATTACGGCTCTTTCTTCTACAGGATCTATTTTTATGAATGGTCACTACACAAAATACAAGAACTAGTCACAATAATACTTTGAGATGCAAACTCGATATTATCTAGACATGATCTACAAGTGTCAGTTAACTAAATGTCAAAAACATTAACTAAACAATCAAATAGAAGTGTCTGAGGGGTGGGGCGTGAGGATCCGCCCTCGTATATATGCCAATCTGTAAAAATAAATTGTTAAGTTGTTTTTATGAATCTTCTACATCAATGTACACAAATACTTTCGAAGACAAGTTTGTTCCATATTTACTATTGCTTTTTGTCTAATTTAGCTAAATTACTGGACATAACCTCGACAATAATTCTGTTTAAATTGATTCAGAATCGAATTTTTATGTATTTTCGGTTAGTCCAAGCGTAACCATACTTTAAAAAAAACAGGCTCACAAACATTAATTGTATAATCTGAATGATTGAACTTGTAACGTATCCAACATGTTTCCATTAACGTACACCGATAATTTTTGACAGCTCTTGATTGCATATTCTGTTACTATATTTGTTTTGTTAGATAAATTTTATTTCACAGGTATTCTACATACATTACATTCTAATTGGTTTCGTTTATAATATCAGAATCGCAGGTGCCTTTATAAGAATAGTATCGCCCCCATGTTACCTTGTATTTACATGTAAGTTGTCGTCAGAAAACATGTACTGCTTACTAGCTGAACTGGATATTAATTTCACATCCCCCCAAATTAATTAAAAATCTCTTTTAAAAGGTTATTTTCAATGTTGCGTGGTCTTATTAATCATACTCTTAGTTCAACTAACAATAAGTACAAGATTTATAGAACTTAACGGAAATTTACTTGTAGAATCCTCGGAGAGCAGGGATTGAATTTCTTTCTTGATAAATAGTCACATACTTCGCCATCGCCTCATTCAACAGCGCGCTCCCTGTAAAGTATTCTCGACAATCTGGCACCCTGTAACGTCCTCTCAGTCTCTATACGACAGGCATACTGTGCTTCTAGCGCTTCGCATATCCTTCTTCAAGCTCTGGTACTTCAGAACTTCACCGAACAAATATCTACCCCAATATAGAAACCTAACAATCACGCAGGCTAAGTACCTTTTCTTGTTCGTCCATTCATTATGTCACATCATATACACAGAAATGAAGCCTGCAGTTCCCGTGCCTTTGTTCAAATCAGCATATTACAACATTTAATACTTTTTATTGTTGTCCTTTCAGAATTTTTATCCTTTATCTTATCATTTGGTTCGTTTGTTTAATTTTATGAAAAGAATTACGGATAACAGTCGTAATTAGAAAAACAGTTGATTTAATCTATGCATTCATTACAATATGTAGATACCAGAAACGTGTGGCTTTTAGGTAAGTGGAAAAACAGTTTTGGAATATGACTTGAGGCTAGAAATGGTTTCTAGTTGGAAACATAGAATGTTGTCATAAATCTCAAATGGCAGTTGAAGCAAATTTACGGATAAGCTGAAGAAAGCTTATAATTTTGAACCAAAATAAAGAATATGTAACCCAGTAAAAAAGAAAACTGTAATTTTAAAGTTGTCATTGGTATGTAACGTCATGCGACCAAAAAAAGACATCTCTATTTCGGCAATACGACAACTAATTTGAAACGTAATATACTAAATGCTTTTAGACATGATTGTTGTGGCAATATTTCGTTATTTTTTTGATACGATCAGATAACAATTCGTTGACTAATATATAATATGAACACTTTATGTAAGTTGGTCAGTATTTTACTGCAATTGTCTCCAGAAAAGAAGAAGACAATTGCAGTAGTACGATGTAACTATAACAGTTTCTATTAATATAGAAAAAAAATGGAAGGCTATCACAACAAATAGTCGATATTTACTTTTAGCAATAACTGATAGGATATAATAATAAAGGATTGAAAGTACAGGGGTCGCCTAAATAGGTGTTATTTAATGAACATAAAGTGTTACACAATAACACTTTGTTCACATTAATCCTGCTTTTCAACGTAGTCGCCATTGTTAGTAAAAGAATTCTTATGATGTGATACAAGTTTCTCGATGTCGCTGTTGTGCCCATTTACCGCCAATGACGGTTGACTACGAACTTGCTACTATTGGTCCTTTGACTCCTTCATTATTTCCAAAGAGTTTCCTTCTGATGCTTTCATTTTCAAGGAAAGATGCAAATCACTTGCCACCAAGTGGGGTCCTAGAAAGATAGGACAAGGAAAAACGTCGAGGAAAATTGAGCAAGGGTGTGTTGCTCTTGCAAGCCAATGCGCCGGTTCACAAGACCAAAGTTGCAATGGCTGCTCTGCACAAGCATGCCTTTCAATCAATAGCCCGTCTACCCTACAGTCCAGGCTTGGCACCTACTGATTTTTATTTGTTCCCCAATTTAAAAAAGACTTACGTGAAAGAAAGTTTTCCGACGACAATGGGGTAAAGGAGGCAATTTTGGCCCATTTTGAGGCGAAAGATAAAAAAATTTTCTATGAAATTTTTAAAAAATTAATTCATAGATGTAATAAATGTATTATGCTTAAAGGTGATTACATTGAAAAGGAAAAATAGATTTATTGTTTTATTTTATTTAAAACCCTTTCATTCCACGAACTTCTGGACCTCCCCTCGTACTAAGGATTGCAAGCGGTGAATAAAGATAAGTTTATTTTCATGTTTATTACTCGGTAGAAAAGTAATTTAGTTTTAGACGTGGCAACATATTTGATGGAACACAGAGACCAAGCAATCACAAATAAGCATATAGATATCAACAATAGCTCTACCACATAACGCTTTAACAGAGATTGGGGAAGAAGGCTAAACATTACGAGGCGCCAAAAACTCTCGGTCTGGTATAAAAAAAAGAAACGTGGAACAATAGAAGAAATTTTATCTTTCAATGTAATCTCCCCTAACTTCTATACATTTATTACAACGATTAATTAATAATTCGATACCCTTGTAAAAATAATCTGAAGTTTTTCCGTCAAAATGTTCTACAACAGCTGCTTGCAACTCACCGTCGTCCTTAAAACGATGTCCCCTACAATCTTTTTTAAATTGGACAATAAATAAAAACCACAAAAGGCCATATCGGGACTACCCGGTGGATGTTCCAATTCTTGAAAGCCACATTCGCAGATGGCAGCTTGTGAAACGGCGGCAGTATGGGTGGGAGCATTGCCGTGCAATAATCGCGCACATCGCATCAACTTTCCACGACGTTTTGCACGAATACTGTCCCTTAATTTATGTAACAAAGACGCATAATATGCGCCGTTCGCAATTGTATTGCGCTGTTTAAAGGCAATTACCAAAATGCCGTCATATTCCCAGAATATTGTAGTCACCACCTTATTCGTTGGTTGAACGACTTTCGCCTTTCTGGGACGAGGTTAATCAGGCCGCCGCTATTCCATGGACTCCTTTTTCGACAGACGACCGTAAAACAGAACCATTGTTTCATCCTCTGTGACAATGGACTCCAAAATCGGTTTTGGGTCGTCGCCACACATGTTAAAAATGACTGCGCACATTCGACTCGACGTTCACGTTGGAGAGCAGAAAGAAGTTAAGGTACCCATCTTGTACTAATTTTATTCATACTCAAATTGTCATGGAGTATAGCGTAGACCTCGTGTATATGCATCCCTGCCGTGACGGAGTTTGAACACGCTTGATCCTGTGTAAGCCTGTTAGGCCGAGAATTTATGGCGCCTGCTTCGTATGTCTACATAGTTCATGCTAGATTGTGAAGAGATTCTCATGATTTCCCTCCATGTTTTGTTGTTAGTGTAGTACAGGAATCAAGTGCTCGTTCTTTTTCGATCTACGGGCAAATATTCTTCTGTTTGAACGAAAGGTCCAGAGTACTTTTTATTAATCTTTTAACGTCCAGTCTTTCTGTTCTTTTCCCATCTAACCGTAGAGCTTTATTTGATTATAACGGTTTTCGCATAGCAATTCTTCCATACAAATCAGTTTGGCTTAACGTTTTTTACCGTGGTGACGCTAATTGGTTTCGGGTACTTAGGTAGCAATCTCTGGCGCTGTTTTTCGGCTATTTCCTTTGGTCGTGATTACAATTGCGCGATCTTCTGCTGATGTTGTTATTTTTGGATGACCGAGTCATTGTTAATTGGATATAATTCACGCATCTAAGGTTTAATTTCCATAATTTAAAAATTTTGCGGCTATTTCTACCGATGTTGTGATAAGCAACGGGTTTTAGTAGATAATTGTTTTTTGCGGACATTACCTTAATCTCACTTGTTTTAAAATACTTTGTAAAAATTATGCACTATTCACTGTTTACACTACGAAAGCTAAATGCAAACTAAATTTTTTATTATATTCAAATTTCATTTTCGATATCTTAACGCCAGTCGCATCATTGCGTACACACAGAAGATTACAGAGGAATTATAATCTATTTCGTACTTGCAGTATAATAATATAAATATTTTGGTAGTGAAATATATTTTTTTTTTGAATCATCTCCAATTAGGCAAGTGGGTAAACACTTATGACCGATAGTGAACGTAAATTTTAATACCAGCCATTGCACTAACCTCTTGTGCTTGTGTTAAACTTCTGTATTAATAAAATTCTCTTCTTGATTTGAAGGATAATGTGTTCCTGCTGGAAAAATAGCTAAATTTATACGCAGGTTATATATGTATGTTATAACACCCTGTATTGGAATTTATTATAAAATTTATTTACTGGTTCTTCTCATACTTCCAAATGAAAATTTAGGGTGCAATAACTGCCAGTGGTAAAGAAAGAGATTCAATGCTGCTAGAATTTAAAAATATATGCACGTGTTCTCGTATATATTCAAATTCTAAAGTAGACCTTTTAAATTTGTTTAAATACTTAAGGTAGAAGCTCGGATATAGTTCTGTCTTCTATTTTATGTAGCAATTTCATGTCATTCTAAACTTGCTATTGCGACAAGCACTGCTTTTTCCTCCGAACTTGCTGTTACGACTTTTTTACTGAAGAACGACAAGTACATGCAACCAACGTATACGCCACTAAATATAAACCATGTTATAAAATCACGTACGATAATAGTTGTCGAGTGGTTGTTACTCCCTCGATAAAAATTCTATTAAAAATGGTAGCGTGCCGTATTTGAGAATACAACCGTAAACATTTCAGTCGACGTTTGGTTATATTTACATGCGACAGTCACTAATCGAGGTTTGAGAATCGATTCCCAGGGCATTCTGAATCCAATCCGGTATGGTTAATATTTTTCCTTAAATTTAACCTACCCATCGCTTGTTTACATTTCATTATTTCATATATTTTTTGTCTTGCATCTTTTACAACGTAATCCTGCATAGTTTGTGCATGACACATTTACAATCCTTCGCCTTGTGATTGTATCCGACGCAGTTAAAGCATCTGGCCACCGACACAAAATCTAAAATTTTACATTTACCGTAACCATATTGCTCTTATGTTCGATGGGTTTCATTTTTTGCTATATAGCGATCTTAAACTCTCTTGTTCCAATAAGTTTAGGAAGGAAACTGAGCTCTTTCTGCCTGCGTACGTATATTACGTTTTTTAAAAAGGCGCTTCTTCTCCTAGTTCAGAAACCGTCTCCTTACCTTTGTACTTTTGTCTAATAACTCTGATTTTTTTATATATTTTATTTTTGATGCTTCAATATTGGTACAACTGACTACTCATTCTTAATTCTCTTTTTATTTTTATGCTTCTTTGTCCAGTCCAGCTTTTGACGAATGCTAATAATTGCTTAAAATGTTGAAATAGTAAAATCAAGAACTGGACAAAAAAGCACAAAAATAAAAAGAGAACTCAATGATGGTTCCCCGTCAGCGGTTACTTTCATCTTGAATATAAAACAAAAAATTTCTTAAATTTTGTTGTCTTAGATATATTTGTTAAGGGTAATAGTAAGCGGTGGTCTAGAAGTAATACGTCCCAAGCACACGTAATCTTCTTAGTCCATCTTCTTACTAATACCGAGATTAATAAGGCATGTGAACAAAAGTAATACCTACTGTGAACCTTAGTAGCGTTTATTGACAATTTTATTTCGAAATTACTCTTCTTTTTTCTGTGTATTTGAGGAGCTAAGATACATTTATTCTTGTATCTATTTGTAAAACTATTTTAAATTTGTGAGAAATATATTTCAATGTAGTTGTACACTATTTCCTTAATAATTAAAAGAATGATAGAATTTTATTAATGTGTCAGTGGATCATCTAAAGGTTTGTCAGCGTCTTTCTGTTTTTGTCGGTATATAATTTCTTACTAAATGTGAAAAATCATGAATAACCAAATAAGCTACGACAATTTTTAATATGATAGCTCAAAGATTACTTTCAACTTGCTTGTTACAAACTTTTCAAATAAATTGCTAGGTAAAGATACTTTATCCTTTCAAAGTTTCAATTATGGTTCATTTATCGATTATCGCTACGTTGTTGGTAGTATCCTTCCAAAGAAATTCATAATGGAAAGTTTTTCTGGAGTTATTAATTTTCTCAACAACATTCTCATTATGCAAGATTTTCTCGCGTAACTGCTTCGGTAAAAGTTTCTTAATATAATATTTTAATCTTGTCGGTAATTCGTAATCGTGCCGATGTATTTATTCTGTAGAAACACTGTAGTAAATCATTATATAGGAGTACTATTAATTACACACAACGACGTAATCTCTGTTGTACTTACATATTCTTTATATTCATTGTACAGTAAGTTTTGGCAGTTTCTGTTCTTGAATAAATTTGTTGTGAAACTAATATGGTAAAAGAAGGAAATTTGGAGAAACATGACTGAAATACACTGCTTATCCTGGGAAATACCAGGATTTCAGTGAAAACTGTTACATACATGTAACAAGTAAAAATCTTACTTATTTCCTCGATTACAAAATACATATACCTGGTTCTCTTTTATTGTAAATTGTCAATTAATAAATGTAATAATTGTCAATGCATGAGAGGCATGGCTGGCAAGTACCTATATACCATAGAAGGATTTACCTATAGCTTAATGAATAAATTAGGTTGCCTTGGATAGAAAAAAAAAATTTTGACAATTATTTCGGATTTTTTATTCATCCGTCAATCTTAAATTAAATGGATTTTATTCAAAGGTAGATAAATAATGCGTAAGTACAAAAGAGATGAAGAGATGACAAGAAGAACAGTTTAAGGACAGTTAGAGACATATTTTTAATTAATTATCCTGTCAGGGCTATATCTTGTGGGAAAACAATTCTAAACAAGGAGATAGTTGCGTCCTAAATTTCCACAAATTTCCGCAAAAAAGAAGAAATAAACTCATTCACGTTTAGCCTGTGTTATAGAGAGGAACGGTGTGTAGGATCGCTTTTAATATAGTCATATAGCCAGGCATTTTGGAACATCGTACAGTTCAGGTTTTTGCGAAATACTGTTTAACATATTGAATGAAAATGAAGAAATTTTAAATAAAACAATTTTTACTGATGAAGCTGCATTTACCGTAAACGATGAAGTCAACTCTCAGAACTTCCGGTTACGTTTATCCATCGAAAAATACAAAATTTCCTTTACATTAATTCGTTAAATTTTGGTCCCGTACAAATCCTCATGCTCAAAATCTGACCCGAACACAGTACCCTGAAAACAGTCAATGTCTGGATTGGAAAAATAAGCGATAGACTTATTTGCCCATTTTCTATTGATGGTAACTTCACTGGAGCAAAATATGTGAGTCTGTTACGAGATCACGTTATTGCATCAATTGAGATGCTGATTATTGATGAACCTTGGCTCCAAATGGATGAGGCCGCGCCACATTCTACAAACGCCATTAGCTGGAAGGTAGTAATATCTATGTAGTATTTGGCGAAGACAAAGTGAATGTCTTCGCATGACTTTCTCTAGTAATATCTTCCATTTATTGATTTCATGTTTTAGGTGATCTCTTTTGTAGATCACCATACGGTTTTGATACAATAGTTTTGAGCTGTATGGGACTTATTTGTTGGAACTTATTTAAATATTTTTGATCATTATCATATATGATGATAAAGATGTTGTCTTCAAGACATCAAATTTCGAACGAAAATTTTGTTTTCGCGTACGTGATTGACAAAACTACCTAAAACTTTGGCGGCCTTATATGTATTGTAATTGTCTTTAAAGTTCATCTCAGTTTGAAAACATTTTGGGGTTTTCAATGAATAAAATAAAAACATTTAAGTTGATAATATTTTGAAAATGATTTTATTGATGGACTACTTTGAGACAAATACGGGTTTAATTCCATTGATCATTGTCCTGCATTTTTAGAATGGTAATCTGTTACAATTTTCGTTGTATAATTTTAATAACCTGCGAATCTCTGTAACACTTTTATTTACTTGATTCTCCATTCAAACCACTAAAAAATAACATCCATTTCAACAGTTACCGAATGTGTAAACGTATTTTGAATTGTAATGGCGTTTAATGTTTATTGCATTCAGTTATGAATGGCGTCGTTTAATGTCGGCGGTCCAGATCCCTGTAGTGTATCACTAGAGCAACGTAGGGGTTCTGTTGCGTGATTTTATCGTGAAGCAAAGGATCCAATCCCGAACGTTAAGAAGGTCAAAGGTTACGGAATTTACAATACTTTTTCTTTACAATTTTCCTTTTAAATGTCGAAAAGCGCCGACATTTGTTTGCATTACTGAGAAACGACTACTTCAATTTATGTAATATATACGTGTACAGATAAAAAAATATTTTATTGGTTTTTAGTGACTTGTACTTAGGATTTAGTACTTATTTCATATGTTTTCGTATATGAGCAACTACGCTGTTATGGATTAAGGAAACAAATAGAATTGATACACTACCTACATTCGTAAATAAAATGGTGCTAAAGAAAAAGTAATATATGTGGTGAGATAATGTATCTACAATGACATGTCTGCCCGAGGTGACGAAGTTATTATTACTACCGGTAAAATGAATAGGCTCCTAGCTACGTTTGAAATTGTGAATACTTTAAATGTAAATAGGAATGCAACAGCTTCAGTAACGACTGTTCATTTGCCCATTTAAGACAACCGGACCTATTGGACGCGTAGCTGCATTAAAAGAGACCATTGTCGAGGAAAGAGAATAAAAGAAGAGGTAAGACTGCTGAAATCATCACGAAGACTGGAAAATTAACGATCTGAAACGTGCTCTGTAGATTGATGGGTCCAAGCTTGAACACTTTGGGAAAAAGACGAGGAGTTTATATGCAATGGCTTGAAGGTGAACAAATGTTAGAGGATTGTATAGAGCAAACTAATAAACAGTGGAGTAGTGTCTTTGTGTGGGGATGATTTTTAACAACAAAGCCAGAAAATTGTTCAAGATTAACGGAAAACTGGTTAAGAAAAGAAATATTTAGACATGCTGCATGATCGTGCAGCGCCGTGCAGTATTTGCCTCTGTGGAATCGACTTTGTTTTCTAGAAGGATAACAGATAACGATCTCAAACACGCGAGATTATGTAGAGGATTTTTAACAGAAAAGCGAGCAGGAACATTGGTAAAAATAAACCGTAGGATGAAGGCTAGGGATATACGGGAAAAGGTTTATTCTGCTGTGAATAAACAAATAAATTACGTAGAAAATAGTGCAATATAGAAAGCTAATAAAATGTGGATTCAAAATGTAATATTTCGTTATTTATATAGTCAAGTTTTCATATATTGCAATCAAATTAATTTACTTACAGTCTGCGCATATTGCGATCGCAATATGCGCAGTTATCATATCTAAGCAGAGGTGCGTATTAGACAGTTTCCAGTTATACACTATATAGATGTGGGATAATAGTAACGTATTCGTTTGTATATTACATTTACGCTTTTACAGGAAGTAGGAAAGAAACTTTTTCTCGGAAGAAATTGTTTTATTGCTTTTCAGAGCATGAGCCATTTTAGTCACTCTAAATTTAATACATCGCATCTCAAAAATATGGTCTTTGAAGACTTCAACAGCTTTCTGAGGTTGTGAAGAGCAAAGAAGCAATGCAAAGAAGTCGTTAGGCGATAAACTAAGCGAATATATATAATGAGATATTAATTCGACATTTTTCTCGTAAAACCAATCAATTGCTTGACGTAGTGGGTGAGAGCTGGTATTGTCTTCATGAAGGGTGATGCGACGTTGTCGGTTGTTTTTCATGATTTCGTCGACAACTTCTGGTAAATAAACTTTGGATAAACTCTGGTAAATAACTTTTGGATTGTTGCATAGTGTCTGGTTAATACGAATATCCAAGTAATTCAAGAATATCCATGTTTCGTCATTTGCTACGAGATTGTATTTAGCAGTCTCCGAAATTTTTGATTACTTCCTTGTAAATAATTAACACAAACCTACCCTTCTTTGAGTTTCGGTCAAATTATACGGAGTCCATCGGGAAGTGATCAGGCGAAATTGAATGTGCTGCAGTCTTCGATAAGCGTAAGGATGCCTTTGTATCACTGTAATTCATATGTCCATCTTTTTCAATAGTAGTTAATTTTGTCGATTTTGGTCGTCCTTCATGAAACGCGTCATTGACGGGACCAAATTGTGCGAATCAATTTTAAACAGCCGTTTCTAATAATAATTCATTGCCAAATGTTAAAGGAAGTAATTGCATGCGTTATTGTTGTGTTAGGTCTTTATTAAAACTGTATCGCCAAAGAAAATCTTAACGTGAACTTTCCATTTTTTCACAAATTTGTTTTTTTTAAATGCTCATGGTAAACAAACTATTACGCCAAGCTGCCTCCGTTTTTTAATTATAATCCAGGGAAAAATATTTAACACATTCATTATAATATTAAGAAATATTCAACTTAATACTGTATAAGCGATAATAGTCATGATGTATACCGATATGAAATTAGAAAAACGGGTGCCAACATTTTAGCAAATAATTTTTCTTGTAGGAGTAATAAGGATTAAGAAAGATACATTATTGGATGGAATGTGAGGAAGTACGATGTACATTCTACACTTTTTAGTAATAATAATCATCAAACATTTTCGCGGCAACCCTGAAGTACCCCCACGCCACATCAGTAGTGCAATTGTTTTTTTTCTCGCAGCACACCAGTTGAAAAAAAATTTAGATACACAATGTAAAAATATGTCTATCCGAACGGAGTAAAGTTATATTTAGCTGTAGATAAATAAATACCAACCTACGCTATAATCGTATCGTGAGTGCTGGACTACGGCTAATGCAGGATTACCGCAATGCTAGTCATGTACATATTGTACATTTATTTTTACATTTTAATGAACTATTGTAAAAAGCACAAACAAATGAATAAACAAATAAATTATATAGAAAATATAAATATAGAAAGTTGATAAAAAGTGATTCTAAAATTCCGTGTTTTATTGTACGCTTTCATATTAACTGCGTTTATAGCAACATTTTCATATTAACTCGGCCGTTTTCGTATTTACAGGGGGCATTGTATATCAAATATAATTGTGATATTGAAGCATTCTTATCATGATAGCGTAACACACTGCAGTATTAGATGTGAGGTGTACATTAATCCGGCATTAGTCGTTAGATGAGAGCTTTTCTCACAGGTTTACTCAACTAGCTAGTAGTGCCTCGAAACGGGTATTTTAAAAGAGGCGCTTTTGCATATACTCTGCATATCCATTCTCCATCGAATGGCGGGAGGTATTTTAACTCAGGTCTGTTTATTAGTTTTCAATAGGTGTTTATCGAGTGCACTTTGTCTATGTGAGAGTTTTTGTTATCGCTCGACCAACCGCATTTTTCATGAGTCGCGGTCGTATGCTTATTCAACTAGCGCTGCTAAAGGCTAATCAAGCCCAAAATAGAGGTGAGTTAGTGTGGTTCTTTCAAAAATCTTATAATAATCAGAAATTTCTTTGCAGATATTGAACCAAATATATTTACTAATCTTGAATATCTACAACTTGGAAAGTAATGAACAAAGTGAACTCAGCTCTCATAAAACAGACACGGAGCAATTTGGTTCAGAAATGATGCACTAGATATGACTAATGATTTTACTATAAATATACCTACTTTTCTTGACAAAGATAAACTGACTAAATAGCTAAAATACGTTCCATCATCACCTGGTCGCACAAGAAAAAAGAATATAGTTACACAGCTTTCGGGTGTAAAAACTTCTGCAAAACACGCTAAATCGCCTTTAGAATGCTGGAAGTTATTTTTTTCCAGATATTATAATAGAAAAGATTATCTGCACAAACAAAAACGAAAATTTGCCAAAATTATGCCCGCAACCGGGACTGTCCCTACACATGAATTGACGAGATACGGGTCCTTATATTTGGCTGGAGTAAAGAAACATTCAAATGTTACGGAACTGTGGACAGATGATGGCTCGGTTCCGGAATGTTTCTGTGTAACAGTGTCGGATAGAAGATTTTATACCTTACTGCGTACGTTAAGGCTCGATGACTGTCGTCAGCGTAAAGAATTGGATAATTTGGCCCCAATAAGAAATCAATTCGAAGAATTTGTAAAACGATGCAAGTGTAATTGTCAGATTGGCGAATTTGTAACAATAGGTGAGATGTTGCATGCCTTTCGTGGAAGGTGTAAGTTTCGTGTGTATATAGGAAATAAGTTACCAAATATGGCATTAAAATATACGGTTGATGCAAGAACATTTTATACCCAAAATTTTGAAATATATACAGTAAAGCAGCCGGATGAGCCCTACAAATTAGACAACAGAACGCGTAGCATTATTATGCGACTAGCACTTAATTCTGGAAGAAATATTGCCATGGATAACTACTTTACTTTCGTGCCTTTAGCAAAAGATTTGGTAACAAGCCATGGAACCACCATTGTTGGAATATTGCGTAAGAATAAAACGGAGACACCACCACAACTCATGGGTGTAAAAGACAGATCACTTTGTAACAGTATATTTGTGTTCATTAAAGACAGCGTCCTGGTATCATATGTACCTAAACCAAATAAAAATGTATTACTTTTATTAACGCTACACGACAATGACATTATAGACGAAAAGACAGGCAACCAAACGAAACCACATATGATAACTTTTTATGGTCTAACAAAAGGAGCAGCCGATATCGTGGACAAGATGGTGACTTTATATTCTGTTTCCAGAGTCAGTTGCAGGTAGCCCTTGGCAATATTTTTCGCATTGTTGAATATTGGCGATGCAAATAATTGCATTGTACACAAAGCTAATAATACTGAGCATATTCAATAAAGGCGAATCTGTCTAAAAGAGATCGGTCTTTATCTAATCAAGTCACATCTAGTTAATCGTTTGAAAATCACTAACCTTCAGTCATCACCTCCCCCTCTAGTATGAGAATAGCCGGCGTTGCAACGGAACATGCAGATCCAACTGAAGAAGTGGTTACCTAGTTTTATTATTTGTGCCCTTGAAGAAAGAACAAAGAAACCAAAAAAGGTGTAATTTGTGTCACAAACCAATTTGCGCTGAGAACAGCAATTATACCTGCTCAATATAGATTACGACTCATTTTTAGTTTAACCTATATTATTAATATTTTTCATCGTTTTGTATTCATTTAGTACTTGGTTTATTATATTATATGTTATGCATTCTGACTTTAATTCTCCTTTAAATAACCTTATATTGCCTAAAAAACCATTATTTGTAAAATCGCCTAAAGTAAGAAAAAATCCCACATGCGACCAACAGTGTTACAAATGATCTAACCACTAATGCCGGGTTAAGTACACGACAAAGCTGCATCGAAGGGCTATACTTCTCACATTGCATGCGTGTTAAATATTGTATTATTGCACAAAATATTGTATTAAATCAATACGAACTTTTGTATATAACATATTACTTTCCTTATATGATGATATATTAGCAATATCCAAAGTTAATATTTTCAATCCAGAAAGCTATAGGCAACACTCAACAAAAATGAACAGGAATGAATGCAGCGCGTACGCATCAATGTTTCTCACCAACTTTGTAGATTCCACTGAGCTGAAATTTTCAGGGTAGCTGAAATATCCGCAAATTTATAAAAACGCACTTTTTGCAATTAACGTATTGTTGGAATTTGACGCTAAAAGGTAAAAATACTTCGTTAATGTGGAAATGAACATTTGGTTACCATGGAATTATGAAAAAGAATGTAGTTTGTTGAAAAACTTTATTACACCAGGGCCTTTCTGAAAGCGAAAACACGTTCTCTTTTCCTCAGATATTTATTAGTTGCGAGAATGAAACATAATTTGTTTTAAACTTACTACAATTCCTGCAGTACTTGCTTATATAGTTATACATGTACTTATCATTGCCGCTACATTATTGTGCTAATCACTAGCGATTCGTTTCAGTTGCGAAATGACTATTGCCCAACAAATCTTCCAGCTTAGGCAAGAAATAGTAATCACTAGAGACCAGATAATATGCAAAGTGCATATATTTTATTTTATGCATATCTTTAATTATAGTCTATATGTTGACGTATTATACTAATTGAAGTGAATTAGCACTAATTTGTCATTGCATATATTCATACTTAGGCATTTCTATGCATATGTTTACAAAACTTGCATATATTGCATATTTAGGCTTTTTCTTATCTTTTCTATTAGTAAAAATTCCTAGTAATTTCTAATGTAGATCGACAACGGACAATTCTCAGAACGATAAATGTTTTACATTGGTTTCTCTTATATTTTTGTCCAAGAATTTAATTTCGCCTAGCAGAAGGGATGTGGTAAATACGTTTCATTATTATTAATTCCCGAATAAACTATTCATTCATTGAATATCTTTGAGCGAAACAGCATGTAATTGTGTTACGTTTTTAAATACTGTGCGTACATACAATCAGTATAGCGAACAAAATTTCTTTATGGATTGCGCTGTATCCTGAACTGGTAAAGGATGGCGACAATATATTTTGTCGAGCCTGCAGTAAACTGGTAAGTTTAATTTTACTAAAAGCTTTACCATTGTTTTTAAATTCCTTAACTTTTGATATAAAATGACAATTGTTGTTGTAGGTGTCTTGTGAGAGAAAATACCTGATTGATTAACACATCACATATTAGAACATGTGAAAAACTAAGGCGATCCGCATGTGTGCAGCAATCTATATATTAATGTGTATCATCGACTTCACGAAAGTTAGAACAAGAAGAATATAATACAGATCTGTGAAACGCATTAATTTCGTCTAATATACCATTAGCAAGATTAAACAATGTTACTTTGAAATCATTTCTGCAAAAATAATTCAAACATAATATACCTGACGAAATACATTATGAAAAAATTACGTCATACCTTGTTACCAGCAAACAATAGCAGAGCTTCAACAATTGGTAGGGAATAATTTTATTTATATTATGGTAGATCAATGTACGTATAAGTGTGGCCGTTACATTGCCCACCTGTTAATAGGAATTCTTCATGAAGATATTCTAGGTAAATCATCAGGAACTTCAAGAAACAAATAATGCGACAATTGCCCAATCCGTTCAAGAAGGTTTATCAAATTTCTTTTTACCTGGAAGTATACCTTGTGAAAAAAATTTTATACATGATAGAAGCCGCGCAAAATTTAAAATTTTATATAGTAACATTATTCATACCATTTGTTTAGCTCATGGGTTCAATCGTGTAGCCGAAGACATTAGGAATCAATTTCCTTTGATTAATGATTTAATTAGCAATGTCAAAAAAGTATTTTTAAAAGTACCTTTACGAATCCAATTTTATACGCAGCGACTTTCCGGTGTTAAGTTGCCTCCTGAACCGATTATTACGAGATGGGGTACATGGCTAGATGCTACAATTTTTTACGGCGATAATTTTGAAGGAATAAAAAAATCACTGCTGACTGCATTGCGCTAGGAAACTGTAAAAAGATAGTAACGTCAAGATTTGCTCAGAATTGCTACAAAACCTTCTGTATAGTAAGTCAAATTATAGGGTTGTTTCAAGTTCCGTTCGTAAACTAGAAACCCAAGGGATGTCGCTTTCGGAATCAGTCGAAATAGTAAACGAATTTGATATGCTATGTAACAAGGCTAAGGGTACAATAGGTGATTCTATATACGATAAATTTAAAGAAGTGATAAATAAAAATGCGGGGTATTTGAAATTAAAGAAAGTTAAGAAAATTTTGGAAGGTAAAACAGTAAACGATTTCGACTTTAATTTTAGTTTAGAATGTATTGCAAAGTTAAAAAAATGCACCAATTACATCTGTGGATGTTGAAAGAAGCTTTTCTATTTCGAAACATATGTATTCTGATAGAAGACAAAACTTTCTTTTGCACAATTTTAAAAAACATTTAATTATAAATTGGTTTAGAAATATGTAGTAAAAATTTTTTGTGCAATAAAGTTAATGTTTAAATGTCTACTCTTATTTATTTTATGTAAAAATTTTGCATATTGTCGCTATTTTTTTGCATATATGCCCCAGGTGCATGCATATTTTCTCAAAAATCGATGCATATATATATGCGCATATATTCCAGTGTTTCTTTGCATATAGTCCGGTTTCTAGTAATCACTAACCGCTAAATCAGAACTATATGGCGGATACTGAAAAATCTTCCACCCGAATAGTGAACGCAAATTATGTGGACTGGGAATGTACAGCTTAGCATCTGGTGAGTATACTATACCCTAAGAAAAGTCTTGTTGTGTAGCAGACCTCGTTGGTAATTAGTACGATAAGGTGGCGCCAACCAAATATGAACCATACATAGGAAAACTTTTTAATAAAAACATACAGAGCCATAGTGACTCTACAACAAATTTTATTTCATTCTTCCTACAAAGAAATTTCTCAGAGGAACATGTCCTCTAGTCTCTGGATGACCCCCGTATTACACATTTCTAGTATTATCCTGAAAATTAAATTTGTGTGATATCGGATCTGTTTTGAAACATACTAATTCGTGTTTCCTTTGTTAAGAGTTTAGTTTGTAAATTTCATAGGTTCAAATCTTGTACCAGGTCATTTGCTGCAAACTAAGTTGTTAAATGTAGGTCGCGCGTGTAGATTAAATAACGTCGGGATCTGTTGAGTATTCAATAATTTCCCAGCTATTACCTTGTTCTCTTTCCCAATTGGTAGTTGAGCAACTCGATAACGTTCGCCATATGGCACACTGTCTCCTTCCTTACAACTGTTGAATAGTGAACTCTTATTAAGGCATTGTGAGGAGGTAATCGTCCTCATGGTTCTTTTGTACTCACCTCAACATAGGAAGGACGGTAGCCAAAGAATGTCGCTGTCCAGATAACCCATACCTCAAATATCTGACGCATGTAGTACATGTTACATGTGAAATCCACCGTGATTTTTGAAGTTCGTAAAGTTCATAGGCTCGACATACTTTCGGAGCTAACTTCATATTCATTTAATGGTGCATATTTATCACACACAACAAACATTATTTGGGTTATTTCTAATCAAAAACGGCATCATTGCGTCTTAAAGTCTAACTAAATTTTTTGATGCCAAATTTTGATTTCATTATTAAAAACGCTTTGATTTTCACGATTCTATTAGTGTGCTATTTTGCAATATTCGCATCCTTTATAATAGTGCATGTCTACTTAGCCCCTTCCTAAAGCGTACCTATCGAACAAACTAGAATAACTATATAATCTTTGTTTCTACTTGAGTGCAACAAGTCTCAAACTATAGTTTATCAGTAACTAAGACTAAGCCAATATCGTTCAGAGCCCAAATGTAAAGTGTATCAATCAACACATCATAACAGAGGAAATTTGCAATTAAGATTAGCGAGAAAGGACTATTATTGCGAGGTTGATGTCATAATTGCACTGTTAATAAGAGAGTGTATGTGATTACATGATTTTCTTTTAAATCTATGTATAATTTAGTACATAATTAAAACACAATTAAAGAATAACAGTATTTTTGATTAAAATATAATACTGATGATATAATAATATTGATTAAAAAATATATTTTACAGCTAGGTGTGTACTTACAGATAAACAATATCAAAATTATTGAAATACACTGCGACTAGCTCCCTTTTTACGTAATGGTTCATCTCGTTTCACGCAATAAAGCAGTGTAACCACTGCAATAAATAGTTTCTGACTTTTTCGTATCTTGCCAGATATTCTACTTATATAAACTGAACAAAAACCTATGGAAATTTGATACGTTTAAATTATAACTTGTTGTATGACGTACTAATTATTGTTTATCAATCTACAACATTAAATTCCCGGTTAATTTAATACGAATATAGACTTACCCTTCTTTGATGTTCTAAAGCTGTCATCTCTAGGTACGTATTGTATATCGTAAACCAGTGTCGTATTGGGTAACAGTTGTCTATCTTTGTTTATCCTATATACTGCATATTTGAACGCGAGTTCTACGCTCGTATCCTTTTGATCTTCGGTGAAAATTGCACCTGAAATTAAAATAGATGTAATCATTCGGCCAAAAGGAGTAAGCATCCGTAATGATAAAGAATATCGGTATGTAATCGAATGGCCGTTTACTTGGAGAAAGAGGACTCAATTATATATCGTTAACAATACAATGGATTTTGAAAATTTCATGCAAACCTAACATCAGATCCTTGAACTGGAATAGATATGCGTCAGCTACATGAAATAGTATGGGGAATAACGTATGCGTATTAGATTGGAACAAAGTCAGGTTTTAAAATTCTGCGTGACTAGAGAAACATTAATTTTGGGAAAACCGCAACAGTAAGGCCAGAGATGTACTGCTACTTAAACAAACGTAATAGTATTAGTTTACTGATGAAAGTTAACATAAGGTATTAGCACTGTCAACAGATTTAAAATTTAATAACAAGGATGCATTCAAGCGATATAACGTATGTACTTATACGTACAATTATTTGTTATATTGTAATATATTTCCAAAATACTCAGAATGAAATCAACTTTTAGAGAAAAACATTATTCAATTTAGAAGGAGGTGGGACTAGTTTTTTAAGAATCGTACCAACGAGATAAGATATATAAATACCTTGTTAAAGATTTATGAGATTATGAAAATAAAATTCTGAAATTTTCAACTTGCACATACTTAGTTAATCTAGTTAAGTTGTTTTAATGCAAAATCATCATAGTCATAGTTATGAAGGAGTTTAATAAGAAATGATGGATACTTCAAATGAATAAAATATCGAATCGAAAAGTAAAGTATGTTTTCCGAAATAAAATACATGCTTTTCAATATTATTAAATAAGTAATAACCTTTTTATGAAATTGGGGGTAAAATTTGAGCTTTATAATAACAGTCTTCTTGCACAATATCATCTCAATCTCATTGATTTCATTACAACTTTGTATCATTATTAGTTACCGAATAAATATATATGGAAAAGTAGATATGAGGTACTGTATGTACATACACTACCGACAACTAGTGTTTACCCACCTGTATAATTGGCGATTATTAAGCTGTAAGCACGAGATAGATTACAATTCTTCTGTAATGCTTTGTGTGTACGTAATGAGCCGACGCGCTAAGATATCAAAAATGACTATTTTTGTGGGCCAGGCGCGAACAGCTAGACGAACCATCAGATAAAGAGCAGTGACTCGGACGACTATCAATGTCGTCATAAATCATGAAACGAGATGTTACGGGGATTTTAATATAAAGAAATATTTAGTTTGTATTTAGCTTTCGTATTGCAAGCAGTGAATAGTAAAGAACTTGTGCAAAGTGTTTTGAAATAGCGAGTAACGTTAAAGTAATGTCAGCACGAAAAGAATTATTATCTACTGAAACGCGTGCTCAAATACTGACATATCACAATATTGGTAAAAGAACCATTAACCGAGAAATTTATAAATTAATGTAATGTTCAAAAGTATTAAAGAAGTGGCGGTGCAGCGAATCCGACGGCCAAAACTAACAACATCAGCAGAACATCGTATAATTGTAATCACGAGCAAACGAAATAGATGAAAAACATGCCAGAAATTGCTGCCGAAGTGAATATTTCGCGCCCAAAACCAGTTAGCGTTACTACGGTAAAAACGCGTTTGCGCCAAGCTTGTTTGTATAGAGGGATTGTTATGCGGAAACTGTTTTCACACAAATCTAAACGACTAGCATGGGCGGGAGAACACAACGCTGGACGTTGAAAGATTGGAAGATAGTGCGCTGGACCGATAAATCTAAACATCTCACCATTGGTTCAAAGAGAAGCGCATTTGTCCGTAGGTCGAAAGGGGAACGAGTACTTGAGTCCTGTATGACACCAACAATAAAACGTAGAAGAGGATTAGATTGAGCGATTTGGTCAAAATAGGTAATATCCTTAGAAAAGAATGTTGTGGGGAGAATGCCATCTAATTTGGAACACGACCAATTAGTGAAAGCTACTTGTTCAAGCACGATAATGATTCAAAACACATTGCAAAGGTATTGTATGTGGAACAACTGGAGCAAATTGTTGTTATGAGGTGGCCACTCTAAAGTCCAGATCTCAACTCGGTCAAGCTTATGTGGTAGGAACTCGATCGACAGGCTCGAAAATCTGCTTGAAATTCGACAGCAGTACTTTGGGTGCACAGGATACGTAAAATATATAGCCGCTAACACTCACAAAGCTGGCAAGAGAATGCCAAGATTGTGTGCAGCAGTAATAAAAGTGAAAGGTGGACATTGACGAATCGCAAATTTAAGTTAATTTATGATTATCTTTGGTAGCAAATTAATAAGTTGTTATAGTTCTTTATACAAGTATGGAATAAAGGGTTGTTTTATAACTTGTTTTTATCATATTTTAGGGGTGGATAAACAATTATGGCCGGTAGTGTACATACAATTAATGCGAACAGAGGATAATAGAAGTATAAGTTATTCACATATTGATCTACCGTTTACTCTGAAGTAAATGTTTACTGTACTAATTAAATACGTTACAGTCATCTTGTGGCTTTTCACAACTGCATATAGTTATTTTCATATCTGTTCAAGGCTAGATCGGTATTAAATCTCAAGAGCTTTTAATCGAAAGATAACCGAACTGTGCGCAATTGCAGTGAAATAATTAAATATCATTTTATCAAAAGGGCTCAATTTCTTTGGAAAGACATGTCGTCCGTGCTAATTAATAAAATTGTCTATTTCTAGCATATACATACTTCCAGTTTGCAAAAGTTTAATGTATGGCACTCGAATTATAAAGTTAGCTAAACCACTGGAGGCGCGCAGATATAACTTTTCAGCAATTCTGCGAAAACGTTCTCGCAAATTTTTGAGGTAATTAATTTTCCTTTGAAAATGTCGAATCAGGACTTCTAAATCTTGTTAGTTGATTTAGAGGTTATTACAATTTTCAGGAAATAACTCTTGAAAACACAAGTCGTACATATTGCACGAGTAAGCCAAATGTAATTTATACATATAGCGTTTAACGAGCATGGAAAATATTTTCGAAATTATTCAATGGGGCACTTGAGTGAGATCGCAAAATTCGTATGTAGTAAGATTTTCATTTCAACAGAACTAATTTTTCCGAAATATTTATTTAAAAATTTGTAAATGGAGGTGGATTGTCTACTAAAACACACAATTGCAAGCGTACTGTAATGACCTTCATTTCGAAGTATCACTCTTTCCTGCCCTTGCCTGCATAAAATAGTCAATAATTGCAGTTGACGTTAACTACCTATTTTAAAGCTGGACACCTAATTATGGAATTTAACTTCACTAACGTATATTCTAACAATTTGACGATAGTGGATATGTTTTTCTATAATCACTAACTAAGGTAGGTCATTGTTATTAACTTTGACAACGAAAACTTACTATAAAGACTATACGTTACAGTTATTCAAATTACAAATGATATTGTCATTGATAAGTAAATTAGTTGGTTTACTTTTCTATCTACGTGGTGTACGAAGGCTAATAATTGAAAACGTGTATCTTATCAAGTTAGCATAGAAAGCACTTTAAATGCATTAAGAAAAAAAGTAATATCATTACTTCCGAGTGATTGACGTGTTCTACTGTTCATCGCGTGTTCATTGTCACTTTACATCAATAATGTATTTATTTTTCAGGGCTAGTATATAACAACCATTATGTTTATGCTTATTTTCGGAAAACACTACATTTATTTAGAGATACAAACTATCAATATGTCAACACAACCACATAATGACCGTGATACTGCAGATAAATATAAGCTAACTGTCAAGCAGGCATGTCACGCTGGTTAACACAACAAGAAAAGCTAGTCCTGAATAGAAGAAACGAGTCGTTTAGGCGAGTTGTAGCTTCACTCGAGTTGTAGTAAGTGCGATGAAAAACTCACGGTACTGCGAGTTTTTTGACGCTATAATAAGGTGACGCTATAGGCGGAGTTTTTACAAGTTCCATGTTTACATACAAAAATTGGTGGGAAACAATATTACGGGTGGTAAACAGATACATATGTGAATTTAATTAATTTAATGTACTTAACCATATAACCTTACACATGTAGGTACATACTAACTTGTTTGTCTAATGAAAGAAATCTGTAATTTTCCGTTGCACAGTTTTCGCACGCCAAAACTGTTTTTCTATATTCATTTCTAATTCTCTCACTTTATCAATAATTTGAGGTGATGTTTCTCGCTGTCTATAATAAGATTTTAAAAGTGTTATGGCACTTAGGGCTTCTTCGTTTGTCGGTACGTGTTCTGCTTAGCAGCATGAATCTTCTTCCTCTTCGATTTCATTATCCTTTTCGTTATCCCGTTGTTTTATGTCCTCCACGATATCAGAATCTGAACGCATTCCCGACGTAATAAGGCAACTGTCCACGGATGCAAAGTCGTCGAAACAAAACTGGTTTTCGTCACTCTGATTTTGCTGCCACTTTTTAATAAGTTCACATAACGGAACGTCATCTTCATTTAAGTTGTCACAAACTGGATTATTCCTTAATCTTGAATGACTAAAGCAGTTTGCTATAGTCTCAGAGGTTATACTACGCCAAGCCTTCTCTAAAAAGTCCAACGCGTCGAGAAGTGAAACTGCACATGGTGCGTTCTTGTCCATACCCGTAATAATTTTCTGCAGCAGAAATTTTCTGTAAAAACATTTTAAGCTTCTTATTACGCCTTGGTCCATTGGTTGAAGGATGCTAGTGCAATTTGGGAGCAGAAACACCAAATTAATATTTTTTAAGCGGGCTCATGATGGAAGTGCTGGGCAGTTATCGACTAAAAGCAAGATTTTTTACCTTTAACCGCAACTTCTTTATCCCATGTTCAGTAATTCGCAGTAATTTGTTGGGAGTGTTTTTATGTTATTGAAGCAGCGTGGCTCTTTTGAGTTTCCTATGACAAGAATTTTACGTTTCTCCGTACCAGTCATATTAGCACACACAGATGCAGTTAACCGTTCTTTGGCTAGTTTACCGCCTACACATTTTTCGCCTTTAAACCTCAAAGTCTTATCTGGAAGAATTTATAAAAAATTCCCGTTTCGTCGCCATTGTAAATTTCATTGTCTTCATAATCTTGTCTTAATTTAGGCCACACTTCATTTAGCCACGTCTCTGCTTCTGTCATATTAACACTTTTCGCTTCACCGCTCACTTTTCCGAACGTTATTGAATGTCTCCGTTTGAAACGCTCCAGCCACCCATTGCTGCACTTAAAATTTGTGTCTCCAAATAAACTACCAAATTCTTCGGCTATTTTGCATAAGCAGTGGTCCATTAACGGGTAAATTTGCACTTCTACATTACTTAAACCACGTAATAAGCGCTCCGTTGATTTTAACCTTTTCGTACGATCGATTTTTTTTTGACTTTTCTTTCCCTTTCACAAAGACATTCATGACTTTATTCTTATTTTTCATAATTGTACAAATTCGCGACACACGTCCGGTTTCTTCCTTCCACTTTCGACTGCTTTGATTATCGCGACTTTGTCGTTCACGCTTAAACTTTTGCGCTTTAAACCTGACATTTTCGATAAAGAAATCTCGATGTTTCACTCACACGATTCAAATGCCGACTGAGTAAATTTCTTACGAACTTTGCCTGGCGCATTGGAAGAAACGGTAATATTCTTGGAATCCCCGAACGGTCGAACGTTGCAGGCTAGGCAAATTGCAAGAAATCTTAATCCAACGAAGGGTAATATTCTTGGAATCCCCGAACAGTCGGTTGCAGGCTAGGCAAATACCGGGAATTGAGCCATAAATGATAATATAAATACATACCTCAAGTGGTAAATATTTGTCGTTATATCAGGGGTTATCGACGCTAAAACCGAGTTTTTCCCTGTACGTTTGAATAGTAAAGTACGGGACCGCTTAAAATTTGATGCTAAAAAAGGGGTGTCGTTATAGCCGAAGTTGTTATAACCGGGTTCTACTGTATTTGTTTTATTCCTTTGTTTAGGCAGCCTATAATCGCGTATCACTCAAGAATTCTGTTACTAAATTACTTTTTTTTTTAATAGCTTTTGAACTATTTCTGTACTTTATTTGTTTTTATATTTCTATTTAAAGATTTACTGCACTTTGCATGTTCAATAAGATATGAAATTTTGAAAGTTATGCTAACGTGCTTGATTATTTTAGATGATCTAGCCTAGATACAATTTAATTTAATCTGCGCGGATCTGAAAAGACAAATCACGTTGTGCTAACAAGAAAGACATTTCTCACTGAAGACGCTTATATAATAACGACGCTAATGTCTGATAGATATTGTTTCGTTAATTAATGGCGTGAAACGTGATGAAGATTTGATAAGATTAATATGTAGAAGTATTTTATGTATGATAAAATACTAATAAGTATAATATTTCTGTATCAGTGGTGTCATTAATGTCACCTGTACATTAAAAAAAAAACTAACATTACTAAAACCAAAACATCATATTAGGATTGTACATAAATTCAATTGTTATTCAGAACCTATTCCATACTGCAGTGCCTTATAAAACTCCTTGAATGAATACAAGTTCTTATCCTCAAGGAAACTATTAAGCCAGGTTTTAAGTATTCAAGTAAACTTTACATTTTTTAACACAACAACCAATGACACCATAACATTTATTTGGTGTAATTATTGTATTGGTCGAAAACGCGAATATTATGATAAATGTACCACAACACTAAGTTAAGTACAGAGATATGTAGGTACGTATACCTTGTTGGATTTCGTGTAACTTCATTCTTTTCTTATAAGTTGATTATCGTCTAAATTTCACTTCGGTCAGAGAACTAATTTTGGACCTTTAGATTTACAACTCGTCGTACTAGTTGTGGTATCTACAATTAATTACCTTGTGTGTGTAGAAAGAATATTGGAATTATTAATCAGTGAGTAGCATTCGTTGTAATACACATACGATTTTTATACCTTATGTTTAGTATACGACAAATATTACAATAAGAAATTGCAAAAAAGTCGTTAACTTTAAAGTTACGCACGAACATCGAATATTTCGCTTTCGCAGAAGCTGTTCACTAATTTCTCGATTTCAATCTAATGGTATAACCAAATTATAAAATTATTATAGTTTTGACTTGATCATATTTCTAAATATGTATGAACAAGCGATATAATACTATTCAACGAGGAGGTATATACCAGGGCAATAGCATTTGTTCGTCTATTGGATATGATGCAGAATACGATATTTGCATTAGCCTGTGTAGGGGGAAGCTGTGTATGATTGTAAACGGAATGAAAAGGTTTACAAATTTTAAGGAAAAAAAATTCCGTATTGTTACAAAAACAGCAGCCCATAACCTTTTCTTCTCTTTCTTCGCATAGCAGTTTCATTGAAAAATATACCGAAAATCCGGCAACTATTCCCTTGAGTTTCGGCAAATAAGGTACGCTCTGCATTTTTACCAGACTTAACTGAAATTAAAATTTTACTCCCACGCACCATTCTTTGTTGAACTTGCAGTGCTTTAACTCTAACATGTAAAGTTTTAAAAATTTGTTTTGTCTTCTTATTGCTGCGTAGGTAAGAATACCGACTTTGTGTATTTTCTAGGTTTCCTTACTACATTTTATAATATCTTTTAACTTTGATTATGTTTTAGTAAATTAAAATAAAATGTCAACTAGCATATTTTATTGTACCTTTTGTCGTCTAACCACTGACTAGACTTTTATCATCATCTACAAGAGCATGCTATGTTAGTGTTAATATTGTCATACGTATTGGTACGATATTTAGAAGTTTTTTGTGCACGATAGATCTTCTATTTCGTATTTATAAGGGGACACCAGCAACCCAAAAATTTAGATTTCTCATTGAATTTCAGAAATTGAAAAAGTACCTGGATATAAGGACACCACTTTTTTTGTTCTTTCGACAGAACCTCTCTTAGTTCTACTGATTTTGCAGTATTCTACTGCTTTAATTTTGTAACTAGAGATCAATAAAACTGCCTCCTTCTTGACAAAACACATGCACTATTTTCAGAATTCAGAATTACCTTCTTTATCTTCTGCTACAACTTCCACAAATTGCGTATCATGTAGTTCTTACAATCGTTGAAACTTCAATCCTGTTACGTACTCAAAAGAGAACATGGTTTCATGTTAAGCACTTGCAATTATATCTTCAACGCACCATGAACTTTAATTTCTTGAGATGTTGAAGAAATTATTTGTTACTTTTACTTGCGATATTTTCAGTACACTCCTAGAATTAGTTCATATAAGTCAAATTATGCATTATATCTTTCAAATATTATTAAAATAGTCAAAAATTTCTATTTTTGTATGAAGTAGATTTTCAACCCCTAAAATTTCATGGAAATCTGAATTTTGCCGGTGTTCATTTGCTAGTAATATGTACTTCTAATTTTTATGGAGAACGTATTATAAGTAGCATTTTCATCGCGATATAGTGTACTTCCGTTTTAAATTAATCTTGAAAGCGTTTTCAAATGCTTTGAATAAGAAGCGTGCTTTACATTACAATAATTCTCTCTAATCGAGTTAACTAAGTTGAATTCGTGTTCACAATATACCAAATATCTGAATATGCAAATTAAGAAGACAGTAGACTTGAATTGATAATGTCGATTTTATGACGCATTCAGTTATATCTTCGAATATCTGCTAATGCATATACGATATAATCGAATTTACATCAGACGAATGGTTACACAGTTGAGAGCATTTAATGAATTTTATATCAGGGCAAGGGGAAACTAAATAACCAGTTAATAAGTATATGAAAATCACCTCACAATGGAGGTTCTTGTATACCTTAAAGCGACAAATTAATTAGTTACGTAACCAGTCTAAATCTAAATCACATCAGAAAAGAATGAGTAGACGGATATGATTAATCGTTGTCTGTCATGCTCCTTCCTGAATACCGTAGATGGGTGTTTTTAGCGTAGTCGGTTGTCTGGTTGACGCGTGAAATGGATTTACCGGAGATGGAAAAAATGTCATCAATTTTCCTAATAAAATGAAAAAAAAACATTTTTCCGTAATTATTTGCTTAATATTTTCAAAAGGATCTATACTTAATGTTTCCGAATACAGTAACATTGACGAATAATAAATTGAAATGGTGAAGTAGAATAATGGTTCTTCTCCATATAGTACCTGTTTTTTCTTGCATAAAATTGAATTGTACCTCTCCCAGTCCCTTTAAGAGCATTTGGAAATTCTAGGGGAAGTGTATAGTTTGTTGTCTACAATTTAATTTGTTCAAAATTACAGGCATTTTGGTGGTTTGCAGATATAATCTTAATTAGACCTATGGATTTGGTATTGATATTTATGATACATTTGCATCCAGTTGTTTAAAGTGACTAGTCCTTAAACCTCCCTGGCGTAGTTGGTCAGTGTGCCTCACAGTGGTCTAGGATCCGCCATCGAAACGGATAATTTTAACTTTTTCCAATCGTAGCAAAATTGTGATATGATATCATATTATCACGTTAAACCAAGTTTTAGGTAAGAAGTTGCAAATGATACATCGGGCAAATGAAAGATACGCGCTTGTGAACATCGTAAAGTTTACATCTTTGAAATAAAGTGATTCTAATGTTATAAATTCATCAGATTTCTGGCTTTGTCCAGATAAATTCTTTGAAAATATAACTGTTTTATGACTTTATAATGAATTATATGCATTTTGTTTATAAATTGATGGAAGGCAAGATATTATTTCTTAATGAATTTTAAATATAATGACAGTTTGTTTACGTGATCCTAAGTACACTTGAAGATGCTCGTAGAGTCTATAGAAGGTTGCGAGTTATGGGTACACAAAATCATTTCACAGAGCTTTGTCTTGTGAAATGTTAGTGTATTTTTTTGAAATTTTATGTCGGTGTTTCCAGTTGTAAACTTTGTTAGTTTCTTGTGTTTTGGGTTTTTTTTTGGAATTGACGTATTGTGGCCATGGACAATTGACCAATCCCACGTATGGTCCTGGACAAAGAGATTATGGAGTCTCATGAAGAATCCACGGAATTGCGAAAAGAACCTGATTTCATGAAAAAGCATTTCCCAACAAATGATGATGAAATTGTAACAAAGACTCTTATGAATGTTTCTCCCTGTCATAGAAGTTGGAAAGGTGCACAGAGAACGAACAATCACTTCTTGACAAAGTTTGGCGCCTGGTTACAAGAAGAAGTTAAGTTTTCAGGTTCTTCCTTCTATTCCTGGTCCTCCTTTTACTAGCAGCGACCGACCATTAAAAGATTTTGAGAATGCTTCAGTGGTAGCTAAACGTCGAAAAACCTAACAACTAAGAAAAGATATATCGGTTGCCATTAGCTTTTGCCATACCAATAAAGCTAAAACAAAGTGGTGCTTCAGCTGGAGCTTTTACACGAAATAATCACAACCCCTTCGCAATCGAAGCGAAGTTATTGCAGGTCTTCAGAAAAATTACCACTAACTTATTCATTAGAAGAAACCGTGGCACTTCTAATTTCCGCGAATTTTACTAAGGAAGAATGCAACACATTAAGACGTTGAGGTAACTAACCCGGACATGATTTGTATCCACCATGTTTTAAAGTTCTATAAAGGAAGAAACCATTTTATTCAGCGCAAATTTCAATCTCCGAAAGAAACTGTGAAGTACACTTGCAAGATTTATGGAGTACTACTTGTAAAAGCATTTTAAAGTGTATTTTTCTCTTCAAACGTGAGATGGTTCATTACTTTTATTGTGTAAGTTGGGGTTTTCATGGAAATTCGGGATAAACCGTGTATAAACACCAAAGTCAAGATGCACCACGTGCAGATGAAAGTATATTTACCACATCCTTGGTTCCGCTTCAATTGATCGAAGAGAAAATCACAGACATTGTAAGGCAAAATCCACGACCTGCCTCCAAGAGATATTGTCGCCCAATAAGAGTTCAATTGGTACATGAAATTATGGATATTTTACTACAGGAAGAAGCGGCAATGAAAAGTCAAATTAACTCTATATGACTCTTCAGTAGGGTAAATCAATTTTAAATTGTGTTTTGCAATGGTGTGGGGGAAAGTGTGCAGTGCGCTGACAAACACTTCAACCATGACTTTGTTTGTGCATGAAAAATTTTAGAAATTAATGATATAGTGTATCTTAGGTAATGGCCAATTGATCCAAACGTTTTAGAATTTGTACTCTCTGTTTTACATTCATATATTCGTTTTGTTTCGCATGTTTAACACCATATTCAATATCGACTTGAGTTGCAAATGTAGAAAGTGGGCAAAGCTCATAAGGAGGCCTTCCAGACACGGAAGAGACAGATTCAATAAGAATTTCAAGACAGAATTGGTCTACTTATAGACACTGCGAAAACTGGACATGAGAATACAAATGATGGGAATACTGCAAGACGACTATTTTTAAATACATTTGCATCAGCAGAAACTACTGGGATTGACGAGGAATTGATTAAACGTTTAGGCGTAATTTTGCGTACAGTCAACAGTTATTATGAAATCAGTATCGATAATTTCGAGTTGTATTGTTTAAAAACTGCAGAGAAATACGTTTCCTTAGACAACTGGTACTACATGCTAGTCTCCGTCCACAAACTATTGATCCATGATCTAATATTGTGAAAGACGCAATACCTCCAATTGGTGAACTAACCGAAGAGTCTCGAGAATCAAAAAATAAACACATTAAGCGATATCGTGGACTCCACACGAGAAAAATTAGTGCGGAAAAGATAAAGAGAGATCTGTTTCACAGACTCATCCTTGGTAACAATCTATTGTTAAGTTCGTTTAATGTTATTCAAAGACCACATAGGAAGTTAGATGACGATGTTTTGCAATTAGTGGTAATTAACAGAGATGAGCAAGAAACTTTGTCCCGCGACTAAGGACAAATAGGCTTAATTGAAGAAGAATTTTCAGAGGCAGAATCAAAAAGTTTTATCAACATGTATAATTATTACTATTATTATACATATTATTATTATTATTATTGATACTGTTACCAAGAGTCTTATTAAAATTTTAAGAATAAATAAGAATTTGGGTATTTCCCTGATTATCTTTGTGCCTTTTGTATAGTTGTATCCTTTCCTAAGCGGTACAGACACTTCTTCCCTCATTAGGGGTTGAAGGTGACAAGCTGCACCAAAATATTTTCCGTCAATCGATTCTGCATAATTTGAAGCCTCTGTGGTTAAATTTTTACATCGTAGTAAACTATTTAATGAACTGGCGGTTTCGATCATGTTTATCCAACCCTAAATCACTGTTGTGCCTGTCCGGTCAACAGGAATCGCGGGTTCGAGTTCTAGTAGAGCTGTGAGATTTTTAATTCACGAATCAGTTTGGAGATTAGGAAAATCAAGAAAGGCCAGAATTTGGCAAGTTACTAGATCTTTAGATTGCTTTCATTAATATATTCAAGAGAATAAGGAAGGTGCTATATCTCTGGTGTCACGAGATTATAAGAGCTGCTTAATTAATAATTAAACTCCATAGTTTTCACGGATTAAGTATATGGAAATGTTATTTTTAAATTTGCCGCAATTCCGTATGCAATCGACAGCCTTAAAAGGAAACGATTACTTCGAAGTTTATTTACATAAATGAAGTTAGCTTTATATAACCCATTATATTCTGTTTTTGGCTGCAAAATACTGAATTAACTAAAAATAATATTGTAGTAGCTATTTAATTTGCGTAGACATTCTTGGCAACTATTCCTTCATCTAGTCTTTTGCATACATTTACATTTTACACTGAATCGAATTTACCGTGCGATTTTCACTTCAGTATCCCATTCATCACGAAAGTTTGCGCATTGGAGCCAAGTCGGCGAAACGTTTAGATTGCGCGGTATTAGTTCGTCGGAACATCACTTTGCGACTTCCAAACAACCACGTATTTAGATATATATTTATATGCTAATTATTGTTTTGTTGGGAGAAATGATGGTGTCGTAAGACGACAAACTTGTTTAATAATTTCAAAATTTGCTTCTGAAGATGAGCGTGGTAAACCTAGAATAATGCAGGCAACCGCAAACTGTATTCGTTAAAATTGGCGAAGGGCGGTACTGTTCCTCATATAATATTTTGAGTTTAGATTAAATGGGATTCCGTGTTTCGAACAGCATACACGATCGCTTACATACATACATTACTGTTTCTTTTTCTTATATACGTGGAGAAAAATATATCGTTATCACAACTGGAATTAGTAAGGGAATTTCTACCAAAATATGTAAAAACTTCGTAAAATAGAATGTGTTATAAGAGGGTTGTTTCTTAAGTTTTTCATATAGAACTGGAATAAAACAGCAGATAGCCTTTAAAGACTTTATTGTTTTTCGAAGTATTCTCCACCAACGTTAATGAACTTTTAGATTCGTTCGAATCAACTTTCGAACCAGTTATTTCACCCATTTGTTGATACAGTCAAAATTTCGTTTTTGAAGGAACCGACTGCTTCTTAAGACAACTGGAACCTTTAATCACTCAGTTCGTTCTGAATATTTGGAAAAGTAAAGAAATCGTTAGGACTTAGGTCTAGATTGCACATTTTGGTGCCCAGAATTTTTTAAGTGCAATTAAACAATTTTAGGGTGCCTAATTCCAAAATGCCTTCAGATTGGTTCTATCAGATCCAGTTTTCGAAATTCACTTTTTCTGTCCTATTTAGGAAAAATTCACCAAAGTTAGATATAATCTTTCGTTATGTGTGTAACTTTTTAAATATTACTATTAGTTAACTGTTAACTGAAACACAAAAAAATGGGTAGGAGGTATTTAAACAGAAAAATATGCGCTATACAATTTTCAATCATCAGTTAAAAATATCTCTTTATCGGATTTCCTTGCGTGAGGTTTACCGGAGTTTCGCTGAAGATTCCAGCAGTAATCGGCCATCATATGGGTATCCCATCTTCTTTGATACTCTTCCCCCATAATGCTGATATCTTTGTGAAATCTTTCCCCCAGTTCCTCACTAACATCACTTAGGTTTTCTAGAAAACGATCTAAGTGGCTATGAAAGTAATGCTGATGCTCATGTTACATCCGAGCGTGCGAAAGTTAGAAAGCATCTGTTAAATAACAGTGAAATTACGTACCAGTAATAAATCGTGATGTATCTTAAAAACTAGAGCTACTGGAAAGAAATGCCAGTTATTTTTAGAACCAGCACATTAGAAATAGCCTGAATCAGTTCGTATTTTACAGGCACCACGACAAAAAAAATATTTTGTTGGGCGGTGTAATTCGACGTTTTGTCGCCTTAAAAATTCAATTGCCTTGAGTGCTCTGTGTAAACTTGCTTGTCTTGGTAGAGGATGATTCATTGTTCGGCGTTTGTTTTCGAGGCTCAGCGATTACTTGCGGCAAAGAAATCATTGTATACCCTAGCAGATGACTGGCGTTTATTTTCTGCTTCGTATGAGTATATTCATCACACTGACAATGTTGTACACGTTTTTAGAGTTTCCGGCGTTGAAACCGTCTAGAGTCTTTTAACACCAATTCACCTTAGCTGCTACCAGTTCTTGACTCAACAGATGCGGCATCCAACGAACAACTTATCCTTATACACAATTCCTCATGCAAGTTTTTTTGGGTTGAGGTTTTTGAAATCTCCAATGATCGCTGAATATCGCGACATGTCACATCACGACGTTTTCTTTAATGGCTGCCGTTTCTGAAGCACCTGCCCTTGGATCGTGACTGAGACTAAGCTGTTCACGTCTGAATTTTCCATACCAACAAGAAATTGTTGACTGTTGTTGTGCTTTATTCCTGAAAACAGAAACCAACTCGACTGGATATTCTTGTTGAGATAATTGCCTTCGAAAATTATAAAAAAATGTTCTCGGTTCAATTCCATTTTTTAACTAACTCGCCAACTTTGGCAGTTCGTCGTAGCTGTAACACTACACGTATCGCACAGAAACTTTGAATTTAGGTTAACTAAAGATGGAGGTGAATTTTTAGTACTGACATTTGATTTGTGGCGCCCAATGTTCCACTACGCAAAAGTGAAAAGACATCCCTTGTATTATAATAGAGTATTGTGGAATTAAGCAAATTTATATAGTTAATAAATTAGCAGCATATGATACCTGAATATAGGAACTATGTGTTGCAGGTGGAGTTATTTGATTTAGCAGCTTTGAAAATGACGTGGCAATGATGTGATATGGTAGAATTTACATAAAAAAGTTTCTAAATAATCCAAAACGTAAAAATATAGAATTAAACATATTAAAGCATTTATAGCTTTTAATATAATTTTGATTACACTTTCTGTTTCATTTGGAGGTACATTTTAATATTAAATATTCCTCGTTAATTTTGTAGAAACGCTTGCTTATATATAAATATAATTCGATTCGTAATTGTTCCAAGAATATTTTTAAAGATATCGGATTCCTATGTTTATTTTTCTAGCAGTATTACTTATCGGCTTGTTATTAATATAATCGGTTTATTATTAATATACTGTAGGACAATTTGACAATGTTTATCACTGTTTATATTGTAATATAACTGTTCGTATATTGAGTAACAATTACAACCGCTTTATTTTAAGATAAAATCTGGGCACGTACTTAACCTCTCATTTGATACAAATGTTTCATTTGTCTCTAATTGACGTTGATTTTTGCAATGTTCAAAATTACTGAAACTGGTCACGAGAACATCAAGGATTTCGATAGTTATGTTACTGGTTACACTATGCTGATAGATAAATGCGCTAGGTGCTGGACCAGTAATACTAGTGTTACGTTCTCCTGGTTTGAAGAACAACGCCGCTGTAGCCTGCTCGTAATTTCCTAAATTACTTGACCAATACTTACTTGTAGAGTATGTTCGCTTATTTACTAGAGGAGAGGTTGTACAGCGAAACTCAATGCGCATGCGCAAAAAAATATATTTAAAAATGAAATGGTTACACGGTTTCCACTCTTGCCTATGTACATGTACGATGTACGTAAGATATATATATTTACAATAATTGCAGTTATTCGAGCTCTCTTATACATGTAATGTACATAAGCAATTGTATATGTATTTTCATTGGTAGCAACATAAAGTAATGCCTCAGCATGTACGTTGCAAAGCCATGTCTTAATTCTGTTTAAAAGGTTAAACTCTTATATGCTTCCGCTGAAGCTTTGTTAGAGGCATGTACTAATGCCTCTATCTGTTTGCATGCACCACTACCTTTTTATAGGGGAGCCAACCCTATTTATTTCTTAAATTTATAAGCGCACCTCGGTGCTATGCTTATTTATATGTCCCTTTCCGGGAGCCTAATATACTTTCCTTAAATTCTTCTTAAATTTGCCTAAGGGACTTGGCCCTGTATTATTGGCATGTATTTGTACTTGAACCAAATACGTTCGTTATATTCACATTTATAGGGGAACCCACCCTATCTCTTAGAGCTTGAACGCCTGGTCGAGGGCGACAGTAGCGATAATAGCCGATCTCAATACAAAAGTAATGTCACAGCTACCCAGGCGTTCTCGTTTGAAATATTACGCTATGTTCAATCTTTAGCTCTCTACTACTGCGCCCCAAAGAAGGGAAAAATCCAGTAACCAGCAAATGTGCGAACTGCGCACCGACAAGTAAAACGGAGCGATGATGCCGACATTACATAAGAAAACTGGTCCGTGACACTCGTCCGCCTACGACGAGCAACTAAATGAAAAATTTCTAAGTCCCGATACGACAAGGACCGAACAAACGTACAAAAGACAACGGGCGCTGCGGCCGCAACGACCGTCAGCAAGAAGCGGGAGTGATCGTACTTGTAGAGGAGGTTCTATACATGCGCGCCGACAATCTCACCAAAATAATTTCCGACACAAACTTAACTGAAGACTAAAAATATGTATAGACGACAATGGACACAGTAGCCTCAACGTACGATGATAGAAAATCGAGAATTTATACTTATTAAAAAATCTATACATGTGGTCCGACGACGTTACCAAATGACTCCCGCCAGAAATAAATGTGTAGACAATGTCCTCGACGATTCCCGCCAAAACTCGAAAATCTTAGAAATCTCTAATAATCTTACGACGACGTTACTGTACACGTTACGACGAGGCACGAAAGGTGACCGAGAGTGCACGATCGCTAATACCTCGACCGTCGCGCGGGAGACGACTGCCTATGCTTGGGTACCTTAAATTTTAAGAAAACTCCCACTACATATCCGACGACGTTGCAGTGAATGATTTCTAATTAGGCAGTTTTAGCTAGCGTAATGCGAATGGCTGACTTGCATACATATACAATGCGTAATGTACATACATATTAAAATAAAATTAGATATAAGAGAGCAAAATAAACAAATATAAAAATGAAAACAAAGTAATATTCTAAATCAAAATAATAATGGTAACCCATACGGTTGCAAAGAAGATAAAATACATAGTAGTAAAAAACTTACAAAACACAAAAAACAATGTTAAGTCCTTAACAACTAGTATAAGTCGAAATCAGGGATTTTCTGTTTTTCAAAGATAATCCAGTAGACTTTGAAGATAATTGTATTTTTTTAAGTTGTATCAGAATGGATCGTTCATTGTTGTTAATTCTCTTTGTTATAAATTGAGTAAACAGATAATAAAGAAATTAATATTTGTCTAAATACATCTTGAGTCATTCGGTTAATATCAAAAATCCGAAATCCCTATATATGTTCCTCATTCCAATGTGTGTTCGTATTACACATTTACAGACAGATACTATAAGATGGTTTGAACAGATTCAAGATGTTAGTATTGATTGGTGAAACTTTCTTGCTCAATATATTGCTGTGTTGTAACTAGCGAATTAAAGAAATCGTAACCTTCCCACAGCAAGTATATGAAAGAGGAAATAATAACGCTATGAATATAAACGGAAACGTATAATCGAGTAGCTCATTTTTATACGATCTAAGTTTAACAATGATTACGTGTAATGTACTGTTTCATCTATTAGATGATCCGTTAAGTACTAACAAGTATTGTTTTAATTATAAATTATGTAAATATTACGTAAACATCTTCACGTGAGGACATTTTTCCTCACAGCCTACTCGGTTTGCTAAAACTACGGTGAAAATATATTTCTTGTTACAAATATCTAACTGATGTGATCTAGTTTGAGGTAACACGGAAAACGATGCTTAAACGGGTAAATGTTTCGCAACGTTCTGTTTATTTTATTTACTTCAACGTACGGCTGGAGAATTAAATACCCGGACCACTAAGAAAGAGAGAAGATATCACTTCTACTCGCCGCTAATTCTCTCCCTCTAGAGATGCAGTTGAAGCGGGTTTCAGGGGAGGAGAATACACCTTCGCTCTTGCATGTATCGTCCGGCTATTATATCTTCCAATTGCATGTGCATTACGCTATCCTTTATCCCTACGTATTATTATTGCCGGAAAATTCTGTAATAGAGCCTATGCATTTTCGCGACCATTGCCTTACGAGATTTTCTAATACCGTTTATGATACAAAGATTGGCATATTTGGTCCTCACTATATGTGTGAATATCAAAGTAATGTCAACAGTTTAAGCTACCATAGAGAGCAATACTGAAAATCAAATTAATAGACATTTGTACATAAATTTGAAGTATACAAACCTTGGAAAGTCTTACACGAGTCTTACCTCCAATGTAGTTAAGACATAATTATTACTCCCTCTATTAGTGAAGGTTATACCTACTGCTTAGTTTGGTATACTAAATTAATTAACATCGATAATAAAAGTTTCTACATGTAGATTCCTTCTTATAAACAAAACATTGTTTTTGTTGTTTTTTTTTAACATTAATTGCAGAATGTCACTCAAAGTTACAATAGGCATAAACTTGTTGACGGTATTTACACAGTAATAAAATTGTTCCAGGCAAATTGACTGCATCTAGTGAATTCGTTTTATTAAAAATTAACTTGTTTCGGATGTTACTGTTGAATTGTTTTTGCTGTATTAAATTATAGTTAGATTCGGTGTATAACACACTCAACGTGTTAGTTAATTGCATTTGGTTCAATTGCCATCAATAGTACCTCACTCATAGCAGTGAAAGTTATAATAACGATTAAGGTATTGACGGCAGTTATATAGTAATTGATAGGAGTATCTTTATGTAATAAAGTAATTGTTGCAGGTAAGTTGGTGGTCCTTAGAGAATCTACGTTGTTGAAAATTGACTTGATTTGGACATTACCATTAAATTGACTTAACTGTACGAAAGTAATGTCTAAATCAGGTCAATTGAATAGAAATTTCAATATTGTTTTATCATTTTGGCTATGTAGTGCAATGTGTATTCAAGAAAGCAAACTATTTCACTCTGTACAATCGTACGTTTGACATTGATTGGTCTTTTTTTGAAAGTACTTTTAACGTTGCTGTAATCTCTTTCTGCGGTCTTCTTTATAGTAGTTTGGCTTCCTTCGATTCCTAAATATATTTCTGGAAAATCAACGATTCCTCCATGGTTTACTCCACAAATTAAGTACAATTCAAGGGCTAAGGAGTACTTTACGTCTAGGTGGTCCAGAACTAGAAATATATCATCTCAATAAATTCAAGCCGGTGCGAATTCTCATCGACTCCAAAATACGTGATGTTTATCATATGTACACGCGTTGTATTCAAGCTAATGTTAAATCTAACCCGAAGGGTATATAAAGGTTTGTTTACTCTAAAGTGGCATCACTAGAATACCTGGCATACTTTCTAATGGTATTAATAAATACACTTACCTTCAAGATATTGCAAACCCCTTCGCTGAAGTGTTCTCTAACATTTTTCTATGTGATATAAAGACAGACCAGCCCGATATATATAGCAATCGCTTACCACTCTCTGTTAAATCGATTAAGAAGAGTGACGTACTGAAGAGCATATCGGTTCTTCCATCCAAGAAATCTGTTGGTGATGATTTAATTCCAAGCTTTATAACTAATGACTTCAAATTTGTATTGGTCAAACTATCTTCAACCTGACGCTGGCTACCGCTGTGTTCTTAGAAGAAAATTAGGTTTGTTCCTGTTCTTAAGAAAGGTGATGCCTTGGATGTTTCAAACCGTCGACCTACCTCAATTGTTTCCAACTTCGCAAAAGTATTTGAACATTTACTCTACACATTGATACATTCAAGTGTGATATGCTACATGTCATCATACCACCATGACTTTTCGGCTAGAAGACCTACAATTACCAACCAAGCTACCATATCTCTGTAAGTTTGTGAAAATATGGAGCGGAAAATTTATGTCGATGTAATTTACACAGATTTTTCCAAAACTTTTGGCCCTACTGATTACAATATCTTACTTCGAAAACTAAGTAAGTCGCATTGGCTTCTCCCCCATCCTGCTAAAGCTTGTATATTCCTATTTGTATGGAAGATCCAATTACGTATTCAATAATGGATATCGTTCCAACGATTTTCTGTCTATTACAGGTATTGCATAAGGTTCGAAATTAGTCCCGCTGTGGCTCAATATCTTTATGAATGATTTGTTCGAAATTGTTACCTGTCCAATATTGGCCTGTGCTGATGATGCTGAGACATATAGAGCGATAAAAATTACTAATGATATTCTACTCATACAAAGCAATTTGCTGACGGGCTGGTGCGAAGTAAATAATGTAAATCTTAATCTAAGTATGTAAATGCTGCCCTATAAAATTCTTTAGGAGTTCGCCGCCTATTCATATATCCTACCATGTTGGTAATTATCAACCTTCACGAGTCTTTTCAGTGTGCGATCTTAGCATCGAATTTGACACACATAAGTTTCATCGGCCGCATCGAATAATTGTGTGTAGCAGTTCAAGATCCTTGGATTCATTTATAGAGCATTATATAACGCCTTCATCCTTAGTAAATAGCAGTATGGCTGTGTCATATGGAATGCTGTTTATACGACACTGCTTTATATTTTCAATGAACGCGATTCAATGAAGATCTTTAACTAATATCATTTAAACTGGATGAAGTGCATCCGCCGAGGGGCACCTTGCAGAATGCATTATTACAACGGCATGGATTACAGTCCCTACCTCAACGATGTTATGAGCATACTGCTAAATTTTTGTACAACAGTTTTCCGGTGCGTACTACGTCTTGATTCTAGGTACGCTCCAACTATTCTAATTCCTACAACTCGCACAAATCCGCTATTGCAGGCACCAGTGTTTGTTATGTGTAGAGGTACTAACAAATATTTTTAAGATGTCTTTATATAAATTTCCAACACGTGATTCTTTATCACTGATCTTTTTTGATTATTTTTATTTTGTTGTTTGTTAGGTCTTTCTTATAACAAAAGAACATAGTTTTTGATATTCCTAAACATATTAAAGTACATATGTATATTAAAATGTTATTTTTTATAACTTCAATTATATGGATTTTGATTTTTAAAGATGAATTTACAAACACGTTGCATAACTTAACTTGATACCATCGCGATATTTCAAAAGTTTCATCTAAAATGAAACGAACAATTACTATTTTTATGTACTTAAGATTTTACATTATTGAAGTTTCATCTATTCCATAACCAACCTAAGATCTAAATTCAATTAAATAAGTGTAGTCCGAATACAGCACTTACAACATAATATTGCTGTGTTACATGTCCCTTGGCAACAGCTGCAAATTAAATACAGTCGGAGTTCTCCCATTGTGTTATTGTTGCCAACGAAACATGTATAAAAGAACCATATGACGATCTTCCGGCGACTTTTATCACTTGCAATACATCGTCACAAGCGAACTATTGTTTCTGGAAAGCTTATTTAGTTATACGAGTCCCATTGGACAAGGCAGATCTTCGTAGGATACTTGTAGTAGAATTCTTTCTATGTAAAACTGTTTGAAAGTTTCTTTTCAATAGTAAAAGTTGTTTTTTTCTCTTATATATACGAAGTCGATACGCCTAATAAATAAAGAAAAGTTCTACGGGCAGTTCTATTCAGTAAATTATGTCTGTCCACTAAACGTTTCTAGTTGTACACCTTTTTAATTTAAAGCTATTTTATGAAATTCATTGTAACTTCTGAGATAAATATGATACATAGTTTTTTACTTGAACATACCCTTGCATTTTTATGAATATTCCATATATGGCCATATACAAATTAGCAGGATAGTATTAAAATCTCATTTGTAATAAGGAATAGAAATGCAGTAGTAAATCATACTACTTTCTCACTAAAACATTCTTGATTGTATACAAAAGAAGTTAATACAAAAATGTAAAGTAATATAAAAAAATATTGCATGATCCTTACTGTATTGCAAGGTTACAAGTTCTTTCCGTTTGTCTATTTCGTTTATCAATCGCGCCACAAGAGGAGTGTAATAAATATCTGAGTACATATTTAACAATGCTTAAGGCCTCGTGTCAGTCAATAAAGAAGGAACATCGAAACTTAAATTAATTAATTAAATTATTTAATTTCCTTACAGTTTAAAGTTTTACAAGTTTTAAAAGAAGATCAAGAATTATAACCTATTGTTATGTACAATTTTCTCTATTGTACATAAAATTATATAATTTTGAGTTACATCTGCATGTATCATAAACTGCAGAAATTGTGGAAGTTTGGTGAAGTTTAAATGCACAAAGTGAGTATTAATTCGCGAGCAGTGCGAAATACTTTGAAAATACCACAAAAGATAGGGAGTATCGACACACCAGGAAAATATATGAAACGTTTGGCAATTTGTAAACAGATTCTAAATCGCGACCGAAAATGACAATTTTATAATAACGCAGTAAACAAAACTGATTTATCTTGCAATCCATTTGTTGTCAATTACTGCTCAATGATAAGCACATTTTCATGTCTTCGGGTACACAGCACCCCAGCAAATTCAACATTTGAGTGAGTATTTTGGGTAACAATTGGACAATTTTTCATTGATGGAAGCTTAACACCAGAAAAATATGTGGACGTGTTAAACAATTTAGCTCAATATCAACTCCAACAGTGCATCGGTCCAGTAGGAAAACTGTTCTGCATATAACGCAACAACCGTTAAAATATTTTTAAACGTCACATTTCTTAATCTCATAAATCCTGAAAGGGCCATTTAATGAGCTTCAGATTTGACTCCGTTATATTTTAGATTTAGGGTTATCTAAAGCAAACAATTCATACTCCAAAGATTTGGATTTTATCCCGCATAACACCATAATATTTATCAAAACATCTCATTAAAAGCATTACTCTTTTTCCTTTTAGAAAACAGTTTTTCTTATCTCGGGGTTGACATTTTCTTTAATTGATCTGTCGGATAAGCTATGAGATACTACACATTTGGAGATCAAGAATTATAATTTTATTTCTTCGACGCATTTTATTTAACCTTATAATGCGGTATATAGAATAATTTTAATTAAAATTGTGTCGAAAAGAAGTGAACATCTTGTTCAAAGTAGGAAGGTGTAGAATATAGGTTGTATTCAGGAAATTATAAACTTTAAAACTTAATTCTGCCAATCCAGTACATTACTGAAATATGTAGCTAGGCATTTCGAGTGAAATAGGTCCCGTGTATAAATTACGAAATGATTAGATACTCTCTTCTTAATATCATACAGAAGTAATCTACATATTAATCATATGGCTGGTAATACAATCTATTACCTTCCGTTAAAGTCTTCCGCCGTTTTCGAATAATTTGCATAGTTGAAAATGTATAATTCAATTTATATATAAAGTTGCGCGCAATTAAATTTAAATGCAAATTTATTTCTGCGTCGTAGTGATACTTCGAAGGTGAAATTCGTTATGTTAATACAAGATAGTGGCATTTGTACTAAAAATATACTCTATATTTAAAAGTTATCTATAGTATAGCACACATTCATGGTTAGAAGGACAAGCTATACTGTAATTATACAGTAATTACAAGAACAGTCAATTTCTCTCAGAGCGGGAAGATAGCATCCGTTGTAGCAAGTACCAACAAACGAAATGTACAGATATAATCTGAGCAAAGTCAACGGAGGGGAGGGGGTGGTATGTACAATTCTACGTTCCCTCACTATAACTATAACCATGATGTCGAAGGGTAACAGCGAAGTACTACATTCAACGAATGACTGATAAATTGATTATAGGGGAATACTGCAACGAGAAAGTTGACTTTGCTCAGATTATGTCTGTATAGCATACGGCTGAGTGGGCGAAGGGAATACTATCGGCGGTGGATGAGTAACATGAATATATATATGAAATATTTATGGTTGGTGAAGAGTTTGTAGCATTATATAGCTTTCCACATCAGTCTCAGTGAATGATGTTTGTCGTGATGAAAAAAATGGTCTTATATTTTGAGAAAAATTAATCGATATCCACAGATATAACATGGGCATAATTAAAATAATTTTTGAAATTAAATAACAGATCTGTAGATGCATCATCACACATTTGTCCTAACTGTGTAAAATCGGAATCTTTTCTTATAAGACTATCGGAGTTTTCTATTAAACTATCGTTGCTTGTGACGATTGTATCATACGGCAGTGTATTTATTTTGTCCACCATTTGTACTGATTCCACTAATGGCAACCCATTATTTTCCAATTTTTCTATATCGTCAAATAATTGTAAATAGTTTTTGGGAAGGTATCTTGAAATCTTGTCTGGCCTTCTTAAATAGTTACAGCTTCGTCGGGATTGAATAGTAGAGAAGCAAACCTAATTTGTTGAAAATGCTGAGAATAATAGAAAGTAGCCTAGAACCATGTTTCCCAGTGTGTTAGAATTGAGTGTGATGGTTTGGGAATACTGGGGCGCCGTCTGTGAAATTCTCAATCTCGTTTGGGACATTTGAGAAACACTTTTTTAGTATTTGCCATTAAAACACCAACCTTTAAAAAACATGCTGTAATAGTTTGTGCCACACGATGTAAAGTACCACCTTTACAAGCCACATTTAAAAGTCTCTCGCAGTCTTCTTTAAGAGGGCGACCTACGGAAAGCATTGTCGCGGTACCATTATTCATAAACATTAACATCATGTTTATTTAATTTTATGTAATTTTTATAGTATATCCAGCACTACCACCGTAATTGCTTCGCCAGTACACTTTTCAACTGATTTGCTAAGTAGTAAAATCGGAAATGTCGGTTTAAGGTATTCCAGCTCACATGCTGTAACATGCAATAGAATTCTTTCTATAGTTTTGTCTTTATATAACCACAGCTGTTCTTCATCTTTCACGTCAACTTTAATTCTCCTTTCGATTTCTTCATGGACAGATGGTAGCTTTCGCCTGGGATTGTGACTGAAAATTTCCGATATAAAACTGAAAAATTGGAAGATAATATCTGAAATTTGTAGCGGAAGCACTTTCTAAAATATTTGCGCCAAATAACAGTCATGACTCAAATAGAATTAAAACACACACTATGTAGTAATAAATTGAATTTTACAGCACGTTACTGTTATTACATTGTTACGTGGAGAACTATTACGTACTCTATAAATCCCGGAAAGGGTAAACGTATATATGTAATAGCGGCAGTAGCAGTGCGCTGAGGTAGCTGAAAAAATAATCTGGAAAAAAGGTCTAAATTAGAAAGAAGAAACAAGGAATGCACAGGACTGGTAGAAATATTTACCTAATAATAATATATTCCGAAGTGAAGTTAAAAACTTAACAAACCATCTAGCTGCAATGTTTTGAGAAAAGGGACCGTACGCAAAACAAAATTTAGGAATTAATTCGTAACATTTAATATTCAATCTCTACGCTTGTGAAAGTCTTTATTGCAATAATATTCTTGAAGGTAACATGTTGTACAGTACGCGTTTTGGCAAAGATTGTATTTTTTGATGGTTAAATTTCATCCTACAGATTTGCTAATGTTTGGGCTCCATACTGCATAAGGCATAGTATTCTTTGTTATATCCATAAAGTATGGTTAGTATCTTCGATCAACAGGGATTTACAGAAATCTTCATACAATTTATCGAAGGTCAATCTTTTGACAAAGTAGAATGCTCCAGAGGCCGACAGTTGCCACTCTTAATATTCTTCTGTTTCATGGCTTGTTCCTTTCGTTGTGTTTTCTAAGTTATTATTTGTTTTTGTGTGGTGGTAGTTTTTTCTTTCTTGTCGAATGAATGAATGAAATACACAGCGTACAACGCAGAGGAATATTCGCAACCCCTAATTCAAAGAGCAGTAGGAAAGGAATAAAGGTATTAAACTACTGTATACCTCAATTTATGATGCTTTTTACAGTCTTTTTATCGTTTTCCGAGTGGGCCAAGGCGATGTTGTTTCGTGGTTTTCTATTTTTGTTGTTGTAAGTTTTATTGTTCTAGCGTTGTAGTTAGTTACTACTATCATAGTATTCTGTTGTTTATTTCTTATTTAGTTATAATTAAAAGAAAACATTGAAAATGATCGCAATTTTGTTCACTGGACTCGTTTATGTCTGTTATTTCAATTAAATAACTGAATTATTCCAGAGAGTCCTAAAAATTGCTTTAAACAGAAACAATTGCAATCATGTAAATATTGAAATTAATTGCAAATAATCCCATTTCACTTTTTTCAATAGCCAACAATAAGCATTATGTTATAATCCTTATTGTACTTGTTCTTCTTCGCAAAACAATCTTGGGATTAAAAATTTTGTATTAATAATAATCCTTGTCTTCGCATTTCCCAACAGCTTTCACCAATTACAGAGGACATCGGCCGGCCATGAGTTACTATTATGCCTGCGTTTTCAGTATTCGTCGGGGTTCGAACCCGGAACGTCGAACTGATAGTCAAGCGTGGAAGGCACTGAGTAACCAGCCCCGTGTTTTGTTATTAGAAATCAATTTCTCTGTGCGTATGTAATTTTAATTAGTCCTAGTTTTACCCTTCAATTTGTAGTGGACTTATTTAGTATTCTATTAAAGAAATGTTTGGCTGCACAAGAACGGCTTACATAATTAATTAACATTCAAGAAAATCTCCATTGAAGAATTATATATAAAGCTGCGGTAGATTTGGTTGTCTTTTCTTTTAACGTTTAATCACAATTCGCTCAATTTCGTGCAAACTTTATCGGATTATTCGACCCGTTGTTTATGTTTTGAGGGTCCCTAGAAAGGAAAATTAATTACATTTTGCGTGTTATGTATATTTATTTTCTACAGCATCAGACGGTAGTATTTGTCTTGATGCGTACGCTTGTACACTTAATTGTGCGACTAGAGAAACCAATTCTCTATAGACGCACCCAGAGACTCGCTAAACTCTTCACGTCAACATATAAGAGTTTATTGTGACATAATAAGGACCGAAGGCCTTCCCAGTAGAGTATTTTGGAAAATCGTTTACGCTCAAGGCATTCCGTGCGGGCACATTATCTTAGGACCTTCCACATCCCGGATAATCAAACCAGAGACTTTACAGATCTTCCCATATTTTATTTGCACTTGATAGGGTATAAGCATTTTACGTGGGCGTTTTATAAATCTTCGGTACACGGTGCGCTACGGAAAAGCCGTATAACCTCTCGCATTCCTTTGTATTTTGTGAGGGATTGCCGGGACGTTTGGCGAATTTTAAGTATGCCGATAGAGGGTAGTTGGCGTAGCCGTGCCTAAATTATTGTTTCCATGATTACTAGAAATTAAAGTGTTTTTACCATTTAATGCTGTTTTTCTACGAAGTTGCGATAAACTGTTACCTGAATATTGCTTATACAATGGACTGGTAGCACTGGTATACTGGCTGTTTTATATAGCTAATGTATATAAATCAACGTGCTTTTGTCTAAAGAAACCTTAATAAATCTTTTATATACTTTCTCTTTTTTTTATTTCTTCTAAGTCGATAAGATTCAGGAGAGTACGGTTGATAGATACTTTTTTATGCTTTGGGGGTAACATTTGTGACAATTAATATTTTATTCATAGCCAAAGGGATGTTACAATAGTTTCCGAACACATTATAATTGATTGCATTTTAATACTACTCATTTAGCGTATTTATCAAAACTTGATTGCCATGCGACAACTAAGCATTAACTGCCGTTTACTCATTGTGGAAAACACGGATTTCATAGAGAAACAGAAATACATTTGAGTATTATCGGCATATATACGAACGTGGATGTCTATGCTGTGCCCCTGATCCCCTTACAGTTAAACTACAGTGCCGTTATATTTTTAATTTCTCGACATAGTCTACCTCTACACTAATCCACCTGGCCCATCGGTACTCCAACTTCTCAACAGCCTTCTGGAAAATTTTTTTCCGACCTCTGCAAAACAGTTTCCAACACTTCATAACTACTGAAAAATTTTACTCCACGTAAGATTTCCTTTAATTTGCGGAACAGTCTGTGTAACGGGTGCTCCACTAAGTCAAAGCCTGCTTGATGTATAGCAGCCATAGCAATACCAGATGTATGGCCGAAAGCATTATCCTGATGGAACAGCACACCGTGCCTTAACTTTCATCGGCGTTTCTCTTCAATAGTGCCTCGCAATTTAGAAATCAATTGTGCGCAGTAGACCACTGCAATGCTCTGTTACTTTTGCATATAGTCAATCAGGATGATTTGTTGAGCATCCCAGAACACAGGTAGCAAAACCTTTCCAGCAGACGCCACGACTTTAATTTTGCATGGAGGTGAAAAACCGCGATGTTTCCACTCCCTACTTTGCACTTTGATCTCGGGATCATAGTGGTGCACCCATTATTCATCCATGGTCACATACCGACTAAGAAAGTTCTTTTTGTTTGGTTGGTAACCTCCCAAAAGGCGCTTACAAATCAATATCCAATATCTTTTTTGATCAATGGTTAATATTCGGGGCACCCACCTTGCGCTCGTCTTTTCATATGTAGTTCTATAGTTAGTATGTTATGCACTACATGAAATGGTGAGCCAGTATCTTCCATAATGTCCCTCATGCGCACTCGTCGGTTTCGAAGTCCGATAACGCGTACCTTCTTAACATTTTTAACTGCTGTTACCGTTATGGAAGAACCACCGGCATGTTGGTTTTCACAGGATGTTCTTCCGCATTTAATATCTCGAAACCAGCGTTTGACTATATTATAAGAAACTTCCGACTCACCAATAGTTGCCATAATGTCTTTATGAATTTGAGTTGGTGTCTTTCCCTTTTTCAGGAGGTACTTTATTACGGCTCTTTGTTCTACAGGATCCATTTTTGTGAACAATCACGACACACAATTCAAGAATTAGCCGTAACACATGATATGATAATCAATTAGAAGTAGAAGAGAAGAGAAGGCGAGAGGTGGGACATAAGCATCCACCCCCCTATGAACTACGCTATATGTCATCGTCTCAAATAGCTCATAAATATAGTTGAGAAAAAGAGCATTCAAAATTTGAGTAACACGGAAATTTGGAGAACCACGTGAAAGCCTATGAATGTAGTGTGGAAATCCCAAACGGCAAAAGGTCGAAAATTCGTAATAAATATTTTCGTTTACTTTGGAAAGCCAAGTTAAATAATTGGTTTGGTAGGAATACAGAAATTTTTGTGCTTGGACTTGGATATATAGCCTCTGATAGATTATTTCATATCACCAATATCTTAAAACAAATCGCAAGGTATCTAATGTATATGGACAGAATTGAAAGAATTAGGGAGGAAATTGCTCGTGCAAGGTCACTAAGCCTTTCCTTTTCTATATAGAATATATAGAGGCCAGCATTTTACATACAATCTAATTTACCTGTAGAGTGTATCACATATATGCAGTATGTAGTTTTGTTAATACTGTTGTGTTGTCAAGGGTTAGGCTCGCATACGGACGAGAAGTAGTAAGGTTGGTAGTGTTATAGATCTATTTATTCGATGAGAAAAGTGATGATGTTTTATTGAATTTGAGATGTTGTAAAGCATCCGATTATTAATTGATGTTTAATATTGTTTAAGAAAATGAAAAATTCAGTTGAATGAATTACTTTCACCGGATTAATCAAGCGGTATTACTTAAATCCTCCACAAAAAGAGCACTGTACGCTTTATATTTTCAGCGACAATACAAGATTATAACTGAAAGGAACATCATTTGTTCGGTAACGTATTAAGCTATATAAGCTCTTTACCATATATCAGAATTACATTTTGAAATTCAGTAAATATTCATTCGGATAACTGGACGAAAGCAGATACATACACATGTTGTTACTTAGAATGAATATTATGAAATCAGTATTAATAACGTTGTATGCTTTTCCTCCCAGATGAGATTGCCTACTATGAGTATATTAAATTATTTTCGATTTAGAAAGAGATTACAATTCTGCTGGAATATGTAGGTCTTAATTTCTATTCGAGAAATAGGCAACTCTATAAATTTGCAATGTTTTATGTGGTTAATGTACCCCACTTTGTAACAAGATTGCATGATACTTTTCATCGGTACATAATATGCGGCTTGAACCTGATGTTCACTCTGTGTAAAGCTGTCATGTGTACTGTATCTGATACAAAGTTAAGCAGTATCTATTTATTTCTTTTCTTTAAATTTCTTTTAGTTCCTTCACAAAATTATGTTGCGGTATATTATAGGACGACTAAATGTAAATGAGAAATTACCGCTGGAGGAAATTCTCATTTATTCTGCTTATACAGCTATCTCTTTTCTATTTAACAATTAAAATTAATTAGATATAAAAAAAACTCTTTTTCTTACTAGCACTGGAAGTAACTTTACTGGAGTTAAATATACAGGTTGCACTACTTAAAGAGGTTCAGCCTAATTACAGCTAAAGCAGGTAAACTACTAAAATTGTGAACCGCAGATGACTCATTTTAGTTATTAATTTTATATAATTTGTCGTTAAGTCTCACAAAATATAGCTAATATGAAACATCCATGTCTTGTATAACACGTACCACATAACTAATATTCTATAACAAGTTACCCGTATTTTTTTAAATTACATGTTACTACTTTTGCTAAAATCAAGATAACACTTCGACATGGTTTCATTTCTCACTATGCTTTGTTCAAGCTATTTAAATTCGTACGGAGCCAGTATTATCAACTGTTATGGTTGAGTAGTTTCCACGTATTTATACAGAGTTTTAGAAACGAGAAATTCAGATTAGGTTGACAGGCAGGCCAATATAACAGTATATACTAATGAAAAACAAGCACAAACATGAAACTACAATCATAACAGAAATGGCATTTTGGATTACTTCGATAGAGACGTGATCCAAACTCGTAATTATTAAAAATCTAAGGAAATTTTATTACTTGTTTACAATGAAAGTGAACATAATACCAAACAATCAGTAAGTTGTTGTATTCGTTCTTGTCATGCAGTTATTGGCATGGGAAGAAATTAGAAACAGGGATTTAAAATTGCGTCGAATACAATTTCTCTTCTGGTACACAACAGAGTTCGAGCGTCTGTTACTATGGAACGTTGGCAGGGTACTAAAATTGATTTTCAATTCTTAAGCAGATCGGCAATGCCTTATAGGATTATATTCTGAAAAATTTGTAGTTTAAGATGAATTGTTTATACCGCATTAACAAAAAAGAGAAAGTTTCCTTTCCTGTGGCGTCATGGCAAGCAGTTCTTATAATTTGACTGTATCAACTTGACTGACTGACTGAGTGTATGTAGTTATATGGTAAAAAGAAAACAGAAAGGAAATATAGTGAGGATAATATGAGAAGTATCTGTGTTTGGAAATAGATGGTGCTTTGTGTCTAAATCTGCATTAACGACTGTGTGTACTATTCTGAATGTCGTGGTATTTCGTCGTTGAATGATCACGCCTTTACCCCTGAAAATGTTCGACGCGAATGAAACGTATGGGAAAAATTTCATCAAACCGCGGCATATTAGCTCGGAAACAACTTGTACTATAAATACCAGCATGTGAAAGCTTATACAATTAGTTTTTTCTATGTGTTTTATGCGAAGGAACAAGATTTGCTCAAGTAACAAAATACGTTTTGTTGGAGGTATTTATTGCAAGCAAATAACAATTTGATTAATCCAATGCATATGTATATTTACTCGAGTATGTAATGACATGTTGTCAGTATAAAATATGTATTTGCCACATATTAAATAGTGAATCCAACAAAATACTCAAATATTTTTCATGTACTTAATTGTAAGTACTCTGATTTAAAGCAACCAGCTTCAATGGAATGGTAAAATACTGAACGAGTGTCTTTTTAAGTTATTATGTAAAAAAGTATTTTAATTCATGGTTTTGATTAATAAACAGGAGTAGAAAATGTTTATATATATCCACAGAATGTATATCTGCGAAAATACGCAAATATGAAATATCTATGGAATAATTGAACTGACTTAAATATTTATGCTCGAATTAAACATATACTGCCAAACAAAATTTCTGACGCTGGTTAGTTCTGCTTCCTTATACAACACACATACGGAGGTGATTACCAATTATATTAGAATTAGATAACTAGAAGATTTTTAATGAAACACAGTGCGCATGCGCAAAAACATGCTTGTGAAAAGAGTCCTTATATGCGCTCCGAAGGTGTTGTGAAGGACTGAGAACGCGTGCTTGCAACAACGGCCGCTATTTCATCGGTAACCGTCTAACGGCAGCCGCTGGTGTGTGCTTGTAAAGGCAGCAGATGTTTACCTGACGACGTTGTACATTGGATCTGAGTTTAGGCTCTAGCAATATGAATATTGTGAATTGTTGTAAACTGACATACGTAATATATAATACATATGTATATATACAAAATGAAATAAAATAATAAAATCAATGAATTAAACTGCATGACAAAAAAGATAATAAGAAAAATAAAATTCTTACAAAAAAATTATGTCTATGTGTAATATCTAGTCTCGGCAAAGAGGAGCATGTTTCAGTGTTGTGCCGAGAACAACATGGAAGGGTGAAGTGCGCGTCACGGAGAATCGAGTTACCGTATCAAAGCACGTTTGTTCAGTATTATTCTACTGGTCGTTGTGAGTGCTTGTCAGTATACAAATACTTAGAAAATGTCGCATTCAGGTACATTTCGGAAACTAGAAAACGTAATAGCGAGTATGCCGGATTTAGAATACGAAGGCGATAGAATTAAATGTTAAAAAGCTCATATGAAGGCAGCGTTTCTAAAACCCCAAAACGTACAAAAAGATTTCACGAACTGTGTTCCACAGTGCCTGAACCACTACGGCGATTATTCCGCGCTGAGGAACAAGGCTAAAAGCTGCGTTTTACTACTGCGAACATTTTGATGATGTAAAGAAGGTAGTTTTAGAAAGTATTCGCAAGAACTACTGTGGACTAGCGGAGGGAAAAATTACAAAATGATTCGATGTTGTTTGTGGATTCTGTACAAATTGTGGATGATGTTCACTCACATCCATATGGGGCAGAAGGCGAAAAAAATTAAAGTGTAATACGAAAATTTGAAAGTGTTATTAAGGAGTCATTTCTTATTATAGAAATTAACATATTAATTTAATTAACAAGAACTTGGCTTAAAATAATATTATGAATGTTGGGATATTATAATCAATCTACAGACAGTACAATATTTAGTTATTAAAAGCGATTTGCTGTAGGTCCAGATCTTACCGAAACCGACATTTTTGCGGAGACAATTTGTTGAAACAAGGAAATTTATCATTATAAAAACCAATAGAAGCTTCATATTAATGGAAATAGGTGTTTTTGTCATAATATGTGTGATATAATTTGATCTTAAACATAATCAATGATCAAAAAGAACCGAAAATGCGCGTCGAAGAAAAGGCATGCACCAGCCACCCAGTTTTCTCATTCTTAGTATCTATTGATAAGTAAAAAAATAATTCACCTATCAGTGGCGTCCCTTTTTTGTGATCACTCTTTCCTCAATCGATAAATAACTTTCAGTTCCAGTAAATCGAACGAAATAAATTGATATGAAGAAAGACTAATGTGAAAGAGACAGCAATCTATTAAATCTTAATGAAGATTGATATGTGTAATACATTAAATCACTAGGAAGGCGAGTCTAAAGTTGGTGGACATTAATTTTTGGAAGAAGTGAAACATTATGTTCCGGTTTCGCCTATCATATTCATTCGGGAGACTCAGACACGCCAAAATCAATAAAACCATGTCATAGCGGAGACGATAATGCTGTTTTATCCTGTCGAAAAAGAGACAGAGAACAAGATAAGTACTGTACGAGTATTGCTCGGCTACACAGTGTAAACTGTTCTATGTGCAAATTTCTCTGCCTAATGTTTGTAAACGGGAATTTTCGTTAAATGGATATTGTTATGAGAATTAAAGGTCTTAATATATGCTTGTTGCGGTTGAACGTAGAAAGAATGTCCGTCCTTCGCTATTAGATACGAAATTTAACAATTTCTGGATAAATTAACACATCTCAAAATACGAGGGGAGGTTCAGAAGTTCGTGGAGTGGAGGGGATGGAGTGCGGATAGGAGCGTTCGCTAGGTGTCATTCTGATTAGCGACTCATCATTAGTATATAAGTTAAGTTGCAGCCTTATAGCGTCAGTCGTTTATGAATAGTTGCCTGCTAAACAAGTCAATCCGGAAGAAAACTGAAACTATGGAGGAAATTGAACACCGTGCTGTAATAAAGTTCTTTACAAAGCAATGAAAGAACGCTCAAACCATATTGAATGAAATGGAAACCGTTTATGGGGAACAGTGCCCCAGTAAATCAATGTCAATCATAGTCTTTTTAAATATGGTCGGGAGTCGATTGAAGACGACCCCCGCTCAGGGCGGTTAGTTGAGGCTACTACATCAGACATCGTCGAAAAAGTGCAAAAATTTCTATTGTAAGATGCCCGTTTGAAGAAAAAAAATAATCTGCATAAGTTGGACTATCAGATACCACCATTTTGCGCATCCTACATGACCACCTGGGTATGACGAAAGTCAGTGCAAGATGGGTACCGACAATGCTCACGCCGCTGCAGAAACAGCAGCGCGTCTGTGCGTCCAAACAATTTTTCGAGCTTTGTGGAGACAAACCTGCACAGATTTTGGAGCGGATTGTTACCGGAGATGAAACATGGGTTCATCACTTTGAGCCTGAGTCCAAACAGGAGTCCATGTAATGGCATAAAAAGGGAACACCACCGCCAAAGAAATTCAAAGTGTCAGAATCGGCTGGAAAGTTGATGGCTACTGTTTTTTGGGATTGCGAGGGGATATTATTGATTGATTACAAAGAAAAAGGTAGGAGCATAACCGGAGAATATTACGCAACGATATTAGGAAAATTAAAGGAGGCCATCAAGGAAAAACGTTGAAATTGACCAAGTGTGTGTTGCTCTTGCAAGAAAAATAGATTTATTGTTTTATTTTATTTAAAACCCTTTCATTCGACGAACTTCTGGACCTCTCCTCGTATATGATCTAGAACCAAAGAAAAAAACTAAGAAACTACTCGCTTCTAGGCGAGATATCGAAATTGTCGGATTTTTACAATTCGAATATACTTACATCAGCGGAATATTCAGAATGACAAACATAACGGTAATTAAGTACCGATTGTTACATAACAACTTTAAATACTCTACATTGTTACCATGTTGCCTACATTAAAAATGATGCTTGCGATGTTGACATATTACGTTCTGTCGTTTTAATCGTACGTATATCGTGATAAATCGTGACAGCATAAATGACAGAACGCAATATGTTCTGTCACTTTAGCTATCGTATGTCTATTGTTATTTTTATTTTCACCGCCCAGCCCAGCCTTCTCCATTGAACAAAAAACAGTGTTCATAACAGGTCGAAAGTATTTTGCAGTAAATTCAAATCACTAATTGCAGATACGGTTCCACATTTGGAAGGAGAACGGGATATCGATGGATTATTGTTTCAGTTAAATGCAATGATTGAGGTAAATTCTACCTTTTTAAATAATGTATTGCTACAATTATATTATTTTATGGCGAACATCGAAGGCTTTAGTTGTACGGCTCTCATCCATAAAACAGTTAGCGATGTCCAAGAAAGGGAATAGAATCGATAATCAACTATATAACAAAAAGAAACCTCTCGTTGATATCAACTTAGTGGAGTATGTCAACAAAAATGCTATGTAAGATACGAGGGCGAATCAAATATGAATGGGACTATGGGTTTAAAACATTTATTGGTACAGAAAAAAATTAATATATCTCATCCCTCTGGATAATTTCCTCTTTTATTCACACATTTCTCCCACCGTATCCGCAATTTTTTAATGTTGTCGTCAAAGAATGAATGTGGTTACGTCTGTACGCACGGGCATTTCCACATATTCGTCGTCGTCAAAGTGGTGACTTCCCAGTTGTTCTTTGCATGGCCCAAACATATGGTACTCACAGATCTGGACTGTAGGGCGGATATTCCAGTGTTTTGCAATGAATTTTGTCCAATTTATTTCGGGTCAATTCAGCTGTGTGTGCCCGAGCATTATTATGGAACAGAATCGCACTTCGAATAAGCATGTCTTGTCTTTCTCGTCGGTAGGCCAGTTTTACTTCATTAAGCAGTTGGTAGTAGTACGCGGCTGTAACTGTATGCCTTTTGTGGGGAAAATCAATGAGCAATATGCCTCTAGAATCCCAAAAAGCAGTTGAAAGAACTTTTCTAGTACTAAGACAGGTCTTGGCTTTCCGCGGTGCCGCTTCTCCAGGTTTTCGCCATTGCATGCTTACCTGCTTAGACTCTGCGATGCAATAGTACACTCATGTCTCATCACGGGTGACAATGTACCTCAACAAATCATTTTCCTCTGATTGGTATCGTGCCTAAAGTCTTTTACATTCGGCAAGATAGTTTGCTTTTTAATCTTTCGTCAAGAGTCGAGGAACCCACCTTATCGACACTTTTCGGTATCCCAAATCATCTGCAATAATTGATTGGGCACTCCTATGTGATATTCTGACGTGTGCAGCAATTTTCCATATCGTAAGGCAGCAGTCACCTTGAGTCAGCTAACGGATTGCACGAATGCTCGCCTCACTGGTGCTCGTCCGCGGTCGGCGTGCATGGCTCTCGTTTTCCACAGACTCTCGGCCATCGAAAAATTTGTTGTGCCAGTCGTAGATTTGGGTCCTCGAAAGCATTTTTTCATCGAACTGTGCAGTCAGTCGACGCAAAATTTCGACAGGTTTTTCGCCGTCCTGCGCCAAAAATTTAATAATAATACGTTACTCAACAGACGCGTGCATCTTTTGCTCATACATGATGCTACTAACAGGCCATCTGCTCCGACGAACGGAAACAGTTTACTCCCTACAGTTTTTTTGGTTGAATTGTATTTATTGATAAGTAGATTAGTTTCAACAAGATAGAGCAACCAGTTGACCATGAAATTTTCCCTGAAAGATTGATATTCAGACGCGGTACCATAAACTGGCTGGCACGTAACTGGGACTTGACACCAATGGAATTTTTCCTATGAAATTGTCTTAAATCAAAGGTATATTCAAAGAAAAATGGCCACTATTACAGAGAATATGTACCGAGCAACTTTCGAAAATTTTGGGTCACGTCTAGAAGAGTGCCGGCAAAATGACGGAGCACATTCAAGAGACATCTTTTAATAAAAAATAACCTCTCCATTATTTTATTATGTTCTTTTTATTTGGAAAAGGACTTTTAGGACACCGGTTGAAAGCAACTTCTATTTGAAAATTTATATGATAAAAGTTTACCTCTAAAACTATCTATGACTTCATCAGTTTATAAAATGAAAGTGTATTTACTTGCCAACGATTAAAGGATATATGCAGAGTTTGATTACTCATGCCGAGTAAAATAAAAAGCGTTTAAATAAATTTTACCTTTAGCAGAACAATAAAAACTTTTGTCGTAACTTGTGCTATTTTCAATTGTATTACTTGTCAATTTGACAGAGTATTTGTCACGTCATTCAAATAAGTTGTACCAAACAAAAGTCGTTTTAGGAACAAGCTAAGATATAATTATAATTTCAAAGACTACCTTGAGGTAAAATTTATTTGAACGCAAGTTGCTTTCACTAATAATTCCAAAATCTGCAGGGGATAATTTATTCATCTTTCATACAATCAAATATTGTTTAAAATTGTTTCAATATTTTGCCACTGTCATGTGACAATATTCGAAAATGGCTTGACGTAGGTATGAGCATATGTATGGATTTGTTGATTGTACAATACTGGTGGTACGTTATTACGTCATACGTGAATGCACTAGCAGTGTAGAAATCTTCCGTACAGTTTATATCAAATACGAATACTTTGTACTTTCAGTTTTCCTTAAAATGCAGTTATGATATTAATTTATGCTTATCTAAAATTTAAATATACCCAAGTGAAATTCGAGTAAACCTGCAGGAACGAGTACGCGTTCATTGGAGGCGATGATACATTTCGGAAGCGGTCGGACATACCCGAAATCGAGATCGATACGCGTAGTTAGCATGTGTATGAATGCCAGACTAGATTGATGATTGAGAATCAATGACGTTCTTTGTTACGTTCGACGAGTGCTAATAGATTTTTTAATCGATTTCAGATATTAGAATTCACTGGCACTATTATTAAATGTATTATTTGCAATATGAACATTTTAACGCACAATATTTTTGTGCGTAAAAGATATGTTCATTGCAAACAACACCGATTAAACGCACAACGTGATGTACCGCATTATAAATTTCTATATGATTTTATTTATGTGTTAAGTGTGTACATCATTCCACGAAATATTCTAGACATTGAAGAATTTCGAATGTTTTGGGGGAAATACGTCCCTGAATAGAGATTGACAGCAAGCGGCAATTGAAAAGCACGATCCTGCTCAAATAATGGCAGACTTAAAAGATCCAAAAATATGACTGACTGTAGGTGAAACAACTGATGCAAGAAAAAATTGTATTCTAATTGTGTTAGTACGTACTTTAAGAAGCGGCGAGGTGTCATCCTTGCCTCCTCTTTTCCGTAGTAGAATATTACAGAAGACAAACGCGGGAAGGATAGTAGAAACTATAGAAAATACCTTTGGGAAGCTCAATATATTGGCAACCCAACTTAATGTTGATTACAGATGGGAGGTCCGAATATGGTTCAAACTGGAAAGTTACTAAAACAATCTTATCCTCAACTGCTTCATGTAACCTGTTTGTTCCGTGCATGTCATCGTGTAGCTGAATTTATTAGAAACAGTTATCCAAAAGTAGATCAATTTATAGTTTGTTTCTACCTAAAAAGTTTTTATTAAATCGGCAAAACGCATTCGTGAGTTTAAACAGGTTTATCCGGATGTTCCTCAGCCATCAAAACCGACGAGATGGGGAACACGACTTAAAGATGTTTTATATTATGAGAAACTTTAAAACATTATTAAACCTTGCATCTTAAGTTTAAATCTGCAAGAAGCCGAAGTAAGTGCAATAAACCAGCTGTTGGTTGCGAAACTTATTCAATTCTTTTAGATACTATTTCCAAAATAGAGAACACCAAGCTGTTATTACATGAAGCGCTAAATATAATAGGTTACCTCTAAAGCTCGTTGGGAAACCTAACAGATAATATGGGAAGATTAACAACCACTAGATTGTGTGCGGTTATAAATAAGAATCTCGATTTTCAAACTATAGAACGTATAGACGACGAACGACCTTTTCAAATTCGCAAACACCACATCATTAGACGCAGAACGCTCCTTTTTCAAGTACACCAATATATTTTCACTCTGCCGTGGGAGTATCTGTGAGTCAGCACTGGAAGGCATGCTAATGACACAATGCTACAGCGAATTTTTGCGTTACTGCACATTAAGAATACAATCAAACTAAAATAATAAGTTAAACCAACATCCATATTAGTACTAATATTAATATGAATATGAATACTAAACCACCGTTGGCATTAGTAATGATAAAATTACAATTTTCTTGCAATTTCCAACGCAATTACATTTAATTACGTAATTACATTCATTATTTTTAATATTGCTAGTAACCGAGTCGTACGCTACTGCGAAAGCAACTAATTTTTGTTGCCTTACATCGGACGGGGTATTAATTTGGGAGTAAATGATACTTTTAGGAATAATTAAAATCGGAATAATGATCTTTTTCGAAAAGTAGAAGGAATTCTAATCAAACTTTATTGAAATGCATTAATTATTAACCACGTCCATAGCACCCAACAAAAAAAGGAACATTTTCAGAAACAATCATATTTTTATTTTCCTTGTACTTTTCAGTCTTTTTAAAGGGCTATAATATCTGGGATAATTAAACGCTTCTTATTTGAAAATCACGTGACGTATTAAAATTGTGATGATACTACTCTGATACTTACAATGCATTAAAATGAAACGAATCGGAAGTTAAGAAATTGTCAATAACGTCATTACTTGAAAACCTGAAGTGAGGGAAGTTAAAAATTGATGCAAAAATGTATATGTATATTTTTAAAAAATAAAATTGTCGTATCCGAAAAAGGAATTGCGTATATATATATATATATATATATATATATATATATATTAAATCGACCTTCACTATTTCTTTTGAAAAGAATGATTGTGTTGGAAGGAACGTGTTAGAATCTTCTTGTCAGGACGAACAAAATGATAAACGCAATCCTGGGTGCACTTCCAAACTTATATAATAGTATAGAATGTAATGGTAGCTTTTTACCTTTTTTTTAGCTTTTTCAGCATTTTAATTTCAATTCACGTCAATCACTTTTGATTAGGTCCACTAAGACCTTTTTACCTCTTTAAAATCCAACGTACTAATTATATATAAAAGGGAAAATACTAATCACGGTAATTAAAGAAACCAATTAAACTTTAATGCTGAATGGAACGCTATCTGAAGCAATTTAATCCGTATTTAATAACACAGTCAATGACTTCAATTTTCCCCTCCTGAAAAATTGAAATTATTTTCAGTTCGTTTTTTCGCATCTTGCCGAATGAAAGTCAGATAGAGTAACAAAATCGTTTCCCTGTTCGTGCTGAGTATGCAAATTTGGTATATTAACTAACTTTGTTCGGGGAAATAAATTATTCTCTTTAGCAGGGTGAACAACGAAAATGCTATAAAATTTCCTGAGAATCAATAATATTTAACATCATTAGAATTTCTATCACAGCGCACTGAAATATTAACATGTTTTCAATGCAGTGACGAAAAGAAGAAGAGAGTATGAAGATGAAAGACCGAGAATGTATTTAGGTAATATATATTTTGTTAGTTACAAACATACAGAGTGACCCAACAGTGCAAAGTAGTGATGGAGAGAATGGGGTGAAAAGTGCCAATTCAAATGAGAATTTGTGAAGAATCGAAAACATTAAAATCCTCTAGAGAAGATTCAACAAAATAGTATTGGGGAATAGCAGTAATTGATAAAAGGCTAGAAATTGTTTTCAAATAGACATTTTGAAAGCAGCAGTCGAGAAATATGTGTGTGCATTTAACATTTTAATGGTAGTAGAGCTTGCATTTCACTGGATAACACTGGAGTCTTTTAGGAATGTAGACAAATATACGTATTTTATCAGATTTTTCTTTAAGTTTATTTTATTTAAGGTCTACTTGCCTAAATAAAAAGTCGACACGTACGTTTTAAAATACTCTATGAGCATGTGTAATTAAGAAATCGTTTGAATTCGGTATAGTTTCATTTTCGATGTGGTAATCATCATACATCGTCTAAAAATTCAATTCGCAAGCAAAATTATTCAAATTTACATTATTTAGAAAATATAACTTTAATAATTTATATATCTAAAATTTTGAATTTTAGAGAAGTCTATTTCCACACCGCGGAACTGTATTCGTTCCAAGTTTTAAAATTGGTGTATTCTATTATTCTATAATGGTTTTAGCTGTACGCTATGACTAGCAACTCTCATTCATACTTTATACAAAATTGGTGTTATTTTCGCCAATGTTTAACAGGGATTCGTAGGAAATTCTCTACATTGTTTGACCAGACAACATTCGACTGTTTCCATGTGTAACCTTCTATATGGACGTCAAGGTTTTTTTTTTGTTTACTTATGCATTTATTTGTGTTTCTGTTACACACAAATGCCCGTTCCACTTTATTTACGGTAATAATACGTACGGTAATTTAGTACCAGCCCTTACTGCAAACTTATTCTTATTGTATTGATAACTATGAGAATTCTTCTTCTCAAATGTAGCAAAAAAATTTACTCAACGGAACTACAAAATTATATAAAAATAATAAGCAGCTTAGACAATACGAATAACAGTTGAAGTCAGCTTCAAAGTTGCTTCACTCGTGGTGCCGGTAAATGAATCTCTGGCAAGTATTCAAGTGAGTAATAGATAGATGGCTTAACAACACTTTTTTAGTGTGTAACAGAAAGTAGTCTTTTAATTTGATAAAATTAAATAAAATCTCCATTTCCTTGGGCTACATTTTTACAATATAATCGAGTTAATAGAAACTACTATGAAATATGTAAATAGTAGCAAAATAATATAGTTACGAGAGCGATCTGACATGTTTCCGGAATCCCCAAGAGATGGCGCACGAAGGTTGAAGTGGTTCAAGGGCAACCTTTTTTTGGCAACTGTAAAAATTACAAAAGGCGGTTTCGCAAATATGGATAAAACTGAATTTCGTGCAGTGATAAAACACTTCTGGATGGCTGGAAAAGCGGGAACGAAAATATTTTGCTAGAGGCTCGTGGCGGATGTACTCCATCATTTTCGATCATCAGCTTCTGAGTGAGCGAGTTTAAAACGTGGCCGCACAAGCACAAGAGACAAACCACGCAGTGGATGCCCAAAAACTGCTACCAACGATGAAATGGTCGACAAGATTCATAATGTCGTGTTAGCCATATCCTACATGAAATTTTGTGTATGAAAAAGCATTCGCCGCAATGGGAACCGCGCTTCCTCACACCGGAGCAAAAATGAAATCGGGTGACCGTTTCGGAGGAGAGTCTGATCAGGATCTAACGCGATCCAAGGGATTTATTCATGTATTTCGTATCCGTGGATGAGACTTGGATCCACTGCTACATACCGGAGATTAAGGAACAGTTAAAGTAGTTGACATTTCCGAGCGAATCTGCTCCGAAGAAAGCAAAAACCGTTCCACCGTCCGGAAAGGCCATGGCGACCATTTTTGGGATTCCCAAGGTGTCATCCACATCGACTATCTGCAGAAGAGAAGGACGATCACGGCGCAATACTACGCGATTTATTGACCCTATTCGATGCAGCAATGAAGGAGAAACTGCCTCGCTTACAGCTGAAAAATGTGTTTTTCCACCATGACAATGCACCGGCTCATTCAGCCTCCTTGCCCCCTCCTGCTATCGTCGTGTCCAAATTGAATGAATTACGCTACGAATTAGTCTCTCATCCTCCATATTCGCCAGACCTAGCACCCAACAACATTTTTCTATTCCCAACCCTGAAAATATCACTGGGAGGAAAGAGATTTGCTTCAGATGAGAAGGTCATCGCCGCTACAGATGGTTAGTTTGCAGACCTCGAAACATCCTACTTTTCCGACGGGTTGAAGAGAGTGGAGCACCGTTTGAAAATGTGTGTTGGTCTTCGAGGAGACTACACCAATGCTGTGTTTTTCTGATCGATTCTGGAAACATTTCAAGTCGCCCTCGTAATAGCCAAACTATATACTAAGATATAGTCTTTTAGATCAACAACTACCGTATTGTTACTTTATCAAAGTAATTTCGTAAGTACGATACGTTGCCTTTAACAAAATCCGAAATTCTCAATTTTAACAGAATACTACTTACGTGTACAAGGTTTAAATAATTTGAATTGGAGAATGCACTGCATTTACCTTGAAAGATAGCAAAGGAGATATAGAAACCTGATTCTAGGTTAGCTTCGAATAAATAGTATAATATCGTAGGAAAATTATTGAAAAGATGTTGATATTAAGTCAAACATTTCGTGTCAATGAGCTATAATTGAATTATAAATAACAATAACCAGTCGGGCAACGGTGGAAAAATTGGGATCGAAATGGTAATGATCCGATTTCTTCGGAAGTTCTATGCATACACGAATATTATGACGTTTTTCACTACAGTCTCAAAATTGTGTTGACAAAGGGGAACATTATCTGAACGAAGTAATTTTTAAAAAGTAATGGATATAAACAATATGTACTATAATTCTAAAATATAGCAATAAATACAAAGTGTATGGTATAAACGCTATTTCAATTACAAAATCGTCAGATTTCTCCACCAAAGCTACAGGCCTTTGTTTTAATACTACAGCTCATTGCAAATTGAGGATGAATATTACTTAAGATCGTAGTGAAATCATTGCATAGTGCATGAAGTTTATTAACACATATTTAATATGTTGCAGATTTATAATGAATTTCATCTTAATAATGTATGAAGAAAACCAAACTGAGTCAATGTAACATTTACCTCTATGTTTACAGGATCCAATATTGTTTATTTTCGTCGAATTGAATATAAACTTTTGTTGCACTCTCGGGAATTGCCTCGACATCAGATATTTAACCACTTATATTTCAATAAATACATTATATAGCGGTAGAAAGGAGTTTCGAAAACTTTGCTCAATATATTGTTAAACTTATAGGAAGAAAATTCCTGGCAAATAAAAAATTAACTTTTTGGATAAATATATAAAGTTTTGTACGTAGAGAATTTTTTACGTAATCATACGATGCGATATGCTCATATATTTTTGTATATTTAAATTTTAACAACAGTAGGTCAATGATAGATATTCGAGAACTTACTACTACTTTTTGCCTGACAAAAAATATGAAAATCCCCATCGTATTTGCTTCTATAGTCGTTGTGGTAAAAAAACTGCACTCTGATAGGCGCAATGTGGTGTGTTATTTACAAACACAGTGTGCCGTAAAATCGACCTACATCTGAATTTGCCATTATTTTATTTATCTGTTTTCAGTAAAACATCGATATAGCACGCCGGACATAAAAAAGAAAATAAACATAATCCGGAATTTCAGACGATATTGTTGATTTGTAAAATACGGCTTTGTTTCTAGGTTGTACAAAAAGTATTAAACAAATATGGGGTTCAATTAATTCGGGTCGTTTGCAATGTGTTCAAAAGAAAAAAAATTAAAATAAGTAATAACTAACTATTTCATATGTGAACACTAACCTTCCTGCATATTTTTCCAATTCATGTATGTATATACGAGGTATGTCTTAGAGTGAGTGTATATTGAATGTCTTCTTCTTCTAATAGTTTCTGTATTCGAGCAATTTTAACTTTGATTGCTGCTGCTCGGAATAATTCAGTCATATTCACACCGAACCGGGTTCTGATATTTTTCTACCAAGAAATGCGTCTTCTACCGATACTCCTTTTTCCCATTACTTTTCCCTGTAGAATATTCTGCAGTAGATGAAATTTGTTCTCATTTCTCATTAGGTGTCCTAAATATTGTAGTTTTCGAATTTTTACGCTATTGACCACTTCTTTTTCTTTTCCGATCCTTCTCATAACTTCGATGTTTGTTATATGTTGCATCCACGTTATTTTTAGTATCCTGCCATATAACCATATCTCAAATGTTTCTAATTTCTTTGTTCTGGCTTTAGTAAGCGTCCATCTTCTACTCCGTAAAACAAAACTGAGAACATACAATAGCGCAAGAGTTTTCTTGGTGTTTAATGGTGTTTTGCTTGTGAACGGATGTTTTATTTTATTATAGGTAGACCTAAGCTTTTCGATTCTGTTACGTATTTCTTGTGACTGGTCCCATTGCTCATTCGCACTAGTTCCATAATATGTTAAACTGCTCACTCGTTCTATCCGTTTTTGATTTGTTTTGAGATGATTCTTGCCAAAGTTTTCTTTGCCAATGACCATTAATTTGGTCTTAGGTGTTTATGTCCAGATCATACAATTAGTGGTGATATGTTATTCTATCTATAAGTTGTACTCTTTCCAAGCTGTCAGCGCAAATAATTGTATCATCTGCATAGCGGGCATTATTCAATCTATCCTCATTCAGAAGAATTCCAGATTTGTGTGTTCTAAAGCTTCCATGAATATGTACTCTGAGTATACATTAAACAGTAATGGAGACAGAATGTAACCCTGCCTTACACCTCGTAGTATGTTTGTCTCTCCTGTTGTATCATTCCTAACTTTGACGAAAACAGATTGATTCCAGTATAGGTCAATTATTATCCCGGTGTCTTTTCATCTAGACCCACGTTTTTACCATTTTTTGGTGTTTTACTATATCAGATACCTTCTGATAGTCAACAAAACATGCATACACCCCACATTTCATGTCCTTGTATGGCTGACATAACACCTGTGTGTTGTATATGGCCTCTCTTGTACCCATTGCATTTCTGAATGTATCTACAATTTAGTATTGTCTTCTTCAAAATATGCATTGCCACGCAGACAGTATCTCTGGCAAGTTTTCTATTACCCGTAGCAATTGTTGTGCCATTAGGCTGTTTAGAACTTGTGCCGTGACTCCTTGGATGTGAATTATTGTTTCGTAATGCGAATTTTTCAATTTCCGCAAACAGTTGCAAACAGAAAATACTGTAGGGCGGATGTAGGAGTATTGGAATTGTTTTCTCCGTCAAAAATTCTCTAACCGACAATGATCCGTGACTGGGGGAATTATAGTAATGCACGATTTACGAGCTGGCAATTTCAGGTCGCACATGGTAAACTTTTTTTCGCAAATGTTCAAGGATCTCGCGATAAAAGGTTTGATTCACTGTCTGGCCCTGCAGTTCGAATTCTTTGCGGACAATTGAGGGACATGAGAATCCAAAAAGATGATAAGCATCGACTTGATTCGGGATTTGTTCGTGTGAGCTGTCTTCAGTCGCCGTGATGCAGGTGTTTCCCACTTCGTACTTGTCGCTTTGTTCTAGGATTATATTCGAATACCATGATTCGTCAGCTGTTATCATTCTATTTATGAAGTTGTGTTCCGTTGTTAACCGATCCAGTAGTTGTTGGCTGGAGAAGCGATTTTCCTTTGTCACAATTCGGTGTATAGTATTTTGACTCATATTGACATCATGTGCAATTATCCTGAGTGTTAACTGCCTGCCTCGAGCTAATACAGAACGCACCTTTGCTACGTCTTAATCGGAGCGATCGCCAGCTTCAGTGGTTTCGTGACCATTTTACAATGCTTTGTACCATCTGAAAACTTATGTTGACGACAACGCAGCATCTCCATATGCTGTACTTATCATTTGTAGTATAAACACGTCGCGCTCATGCTACTACAACTCTAGACTGAGTACCTGCGCCAGTTCTGGTTGTGTACTTACCCGTTTAACTTACATGTAGTCGACTGTAGTGTTGCCATATTTAGCGTACATAATTCATTCTCATTAATTCTGAGACATACCTCATATGTATTGATTTCAATGAATGACACTACTCGCGAAACTAGAAATGACTATCCTTAGAGCAATTATTGATATAATGTTTGTAGTCAAATGACGATTGCAAGGACTGTGTGGATGTATAATTCACAGGTATAGCAGTAAACTCCACTCACACAAATTAATTAATTATGCGGAACGCAGCGTTTCGGGAGCACGTGGGCTCCCATTGTCAACCGTGTTACCGACCCAGTGTAATGTTTGTAGTGAATATTTTGTAATATCGCACTATCTTTTATAGTTCATATATCGCTTAAGGCCTATATCAGTGTCAGTAGTTAGCATATAATTGATCATATATCAGTCATCATATGGAAGTAGGTAAGAGGTAACGCATTATTTTAGTTTCTTTATTTTCACTTTAATGGTTACTTACCCTATCTACGTTTCCTTTTCAGTATTTTAGTATTTATTGTTTTCTGTTTTAGTGTTTGTTTATTTTTTTATACTTACTAAATTATTTTACATCTAATTTTTATTGATGAGATGGATTCATTAGATCTGCAATTTCTCTATACTTTGTTAAATATCAATTACATTCACTTGTAAAGATGGCCAAACAAAATGTTTGCTTTTGAAGTTAACATTGTGCAATTATCTAAGTAAGATATAACTAAAGTTTTGCAGATTGCAATCTAGTGATATTTTCTCAATTTTAACTTAGTAACAAACTTAACTAAACAAAATAGTAGATAAATCATATTCATATAAAACGTTCTTGTAAAGTGTATTGTTATGGTATTTGCATGGAATGTGGAGACCCACGATAGAAAAATAATGATAATAATTACGAAAAGGCAAAGCATTTATAGTTACTAAGTTATTCCGAAGGAACGAAATGACAAAAGTACTCTATTTACGTAAAGTTTATGTTGAAATATTTTTAAAATGATGCTCAGACTTAAAACCTGTTTAAGGAAAGAAATTGTAAAAGTTTAATTTAGTCGTTATCCGTTCTTTTATGAACTCGATTTTATGCGATGCCAACTCACGAGATGGCAAAAGACTGCGATGAATATTTCATGGGTAAGTCCGATCCTTTCCGTAAAAGACGGACCTTAGATTCTACAGTGGAACAAGTTAGCCGGTTCACTAGCCGGAAAACATTTAATTTTTATGCTGCTCAGATAACGTTCGACGGACAATACGATTTTTGCAATAATAGGGGTTTAAAGGTTTGAGCTTTATTAAATATATATCCTGTACGTGGAATGCTTTCTACCTCAAATTACCTTTAAGCAGTAAGATAGTAAATTTTACAACTGAGAGAAGTTCTAGCATATCTCATACTTGGCACTTCCACATGAAAAGGCAAAATATACTGGTGCACGTTTCAATTTGTAAGCGTTCGCCCTAAAGCACACGGATTATAGGAATAGGGTCTTATTTAGAAACACGTATCGAATTTCTGCTTGTAATAAAAACACGATACCAGTTGCTTGCGTGAGATTTTAATTAAACGTTTAGCTCGCCTGAAATGGAAAACCAATCTCTATTTCATGTATTTTGTTAAGGTATACACAAGAACACAAATACAGATTGTTTTGTTTGAAAACGGGACTCTTATATATGCCATTTGTTATTCCAAATTCTTGCTTTGTTGCTTTTGTCACCAAAAAATTATGCAAAAGAAATGAATTGTTAAACTCAGATAACTGTTGATACTATACTATCCTAAATATTACGTTAGTATAAAAGTCATATAGCGAAATTCTGTTTAATATAGAAGTTGGAATTATAGGACGTTGGAGGTCTACTTCTAGAATTAATTGGATTTGACATATTATAGAGAAACATTTTGTTAGTTGGAAGGGATAGCATTTCTCCGTACGAAAAACATTATTTGGTGTACCTCAATGGTCGATTCAGGGTTTCTTGTTCTATGCAATTTATATAAATGATAAGTGCTCTGTAGGATATAGATTTGTAATTGTATGTAGAAGACACAATCATTCTTGTTGAAACTTACAATGGAGAAGAGTTGGTAATAAAATCCAATAAGGCTGCAGAAAATTCTGAGCCTTGGTTTGTTGCAAACAAACTAAAGCTCAATATGGTGAAAGCGCAATAATTAACTAACAATAAGAACAAGGCGGGTGCAGGGGAGTTGCATTAAGTCTTGGATCTTTTGCTCCACCTCAGACCCATTCACCATGAAAAGTTTGTTCATAGTAGTCTCCATTAAGGTTAACACATTTTTTCCCAACGATGTTTTGGCATTTTTAATGCGTCCGGAGGGAAGGTTGTTCAGCCTCTGCAGACCACTGACTTTTACCGCACATATTATATCATTATTTGATGGATATAGTTTACCACGCAAGTGTTCTTTAAGTTTTGGAAACAGTCGGTTATCGATGGACCCAAATCTAGCGAATGTGACAGATGCTCATTTAATTTCAAGCCCGCTTGAGCTATTGTAGGTGCTGTAATGGCGAATTTGTGGTCCGGTACCCTGATGCAACTTCTCCTAACATCTTTCTTTTATCAAGCCACGTAATTTTGGAATTAAGTTGGCATAATAAACACCCCCGATGTGTCCACTCCTAACTTTGAATTTGCTCCTTAGGTCATAACGATGGATTTAGGACTAATCAATTATCACAAATTTTGCAGGAGAATTTTCTTTGTCGTGTCTATACCGCGTTAAACGACGACTGCAAATGTCTTTTCGAGTTTGCTTGTGTGCATTTGATAATGTTGTGGTACTTAATGGTGTCTTCTGGAATATTTAACCACTCTTCTGTAACAGCTGCTACGAGTTCTTCGTTATTGCTGGGTTTTCGGGGTCGTTTCGCCATATTTGTCTGGATTATGTGCCAAACATTCTCTATCGGATTCATGTCTGGTGATTGGCCTGGCCATGGTAAAATCCGAATCTTCTGTTCCTCTTTCCATGTGGTTGTTGTTTTTGCTTTGTGGCAGGGTGCTCCATCCTCCATAAAAGTGGCGTCTTCTTTAGATAAAATGGCGTTGTCGAATATCGGTAGTAGTCCTTCTGTTAATATTTGGATATATTTTGCCGCATTTATATATCCGTCGCAGATTACTAATTGTGCTCTTCCACCATACCATATCGCGCCCACACTATGATGTTCATACCGCCGTATTTCACCGTCTGATACAAAAATTTGTCGTCCAGTTGCTGTGACGAACGTCTCCATGCCCACATACGACCACTATCACTGAATTGGCAGTATCTGCTTTCGTCTGAAAAAATTACAAACCGCCAAAACTCTTCGGGCTTCGTTTGCATTTCGATTGCCCAAGCCATTCGGCGCCGTTTTTGAAACGCCGTAAGGAGAGGTTTCTTCTTTGTCACCCTTTTATACATCTCCACACTGTAGAGGTATCGCAGAACGGTGCGCTGACTTTTCCGTGAAGTCCCCGCAAGCTCAGCTGTACTTTTTCGCGGTTCTCGTAACACTTCGCGCACAAGCACTCTTTCACTTCTTTCAGAAGGTCCGGCACGACCTGGTCTCGGCTCCACTGTTGTTTTTTCCTTGCGTTTAAGTTGTGTAATCACACGGTTAACTGTGGACAACGGAATATTTAAAAATTTACTTATTTCACGTTGCGAAGCGCCGCGTTCACTCTAGTGAAGTCGCTAATATCACTCGAACCTTGTAAGCGAGGCATAGTTGTAACGATACTAAACTGTGACGAATTCCTTCCGATACACCCCTACCCTAATAACAAGAGAAAGTTCTTAATTCTGCTTAAGCTGTTTACATATTCATACCGCTTTACCTGGTGTCTATTTTATTCTGTCACCCTAGTGTACATAGCAAGTTAGAATATGATGTGAAGATAAATAATTGTCTTGGTTTATAAATGGGTTAGGGGCGGAGTTAAGGAATCAGCCCTTGCATAAATCAGCTGTTAAAGAAACTTATCAGGAGTATTTTCTATCAGGTGCATAAGGACATTTCACCTACATTGTAGTGAATGTGAACTAAACCCAGATAATCGCCTGTACAACACAAGGGATCGTAGCCATTTCCGCATTCAAAGGTACCGTATAAACCTAATTCGAAACATTCACATAATTGGGCTATGAAGTTAGAGAGCCACCTATTAGAACAAGTTAAAGAATTAAATTTGAAAATGTCCTTTGTGTGCCTTAATAGAATCTTGGTAGGAAGGGTTACTGAGAACTAATTAGTTACAAGTGTTATTCTAAATAACCTAGACAATTTAGTAACATCACATTTGGCACCCTTTCAATAGCCGTACAATATTAATAACATCGTAACGGATGTCGGGTTCTCCCGTGTCACTAGGTTTTTTGTCCCTGACGTTTTGCGGATAACCGCGGTTCGCATTTTCAAAGGTACTGGCTTCGTGTACGCTGTTACTGCCTTAAGTATGCTCCTTCATTCCGCTCCGCTGAACCGTTACAGTGAGTACCAATAGCGTGACCGGATGCGTGCAGTACTGTTGTCCATATTCGCTTCAGTTTCAGTCCGTTGTCTCTATTTATGTTGGGTTTTTGTATATTTGGGATGGCAGCTTCTACGAACAAATGGACGGAGTAGCGATGAAGAGCCAATGTCTTCATGGAGCGGTTTGAGAGCGTAGATATCCAAACAGCGGTGGACAAACCTACGGTTTGGTGGAGATATGTGGATGATACGTCTGTCGTTTGGCCAAACGGAAGAGATAAATCGGACCGGTTTCTTAAACACTTGAACGGAGTACATCCTAATATTCAATTCACGGTGGAGCTAAAACATAACGGAGTATTATCTTTTCTGGACGTTCCTGTCAACAGCGACCAAGCATCGGCAACAACTAATGTGTTCAGAAAACCTACGCATACCGACCGTTATCTACACAATAATCCTACCACCACCCCCGTCAGAAGAATGCTCTGATGCACACGTTGGTCGAACGAGCACCCAGAACTTGCAACGAGGAACAATTACCAAAGCAATTGGACCACCTGGGACAAGCGCTTCAGTGTAATGGTTATTCTGAGAATATAATCAATCGTGTCATTACGAGTAAACCTCGACCCAAGGACAAGAATGATCAGGAAATAGAAACGTTGGGCATAGCAAACCTGCCGTACATAAATAGCACTACAGATAGGATGGGACGAGTGCTTGAGCGTTTCAACAAGAAAAGTGTCTAGCTTAGTACGACAAGTCATCATCAAATGAACATCAGCACAACAGGACGTTCGATCAACACCAGAAAGAAGGAACACGAGAGGAATGTGCGGTTGAAACAAATAGACAAATTGACCATTGCCGAACTCTCGGACCCGAATCATAGGATTAGATTCGAAGATACAAAACGATTTAGCGGAGCTGGGCTAGGACCACGCTTAAGACAGAAACAACGTATACGAAACCAGAACCTTTGAAAATGCGAATCGCAGTTACTCGCGAAACGTTAGGGACAAAAAACGCAATGACACGGCGGAACTCGACAACCGTTACGATTATGACAAACCGTTACGATTATGACCGTGAAAGTCTGATAGACTATTTAATATTAATAAAGCTTTTATCTTTTCAAAAGAAGGAACACAGGAAGATGAATTGATAATCGATAGAAATAAAGGTGACATAGAATGAGTTTCAGAAATAGGTAGCCTTAAGTTATCTGATATTTACATTTATAATAGATACAAGGATATTTAGGTTATCGCTGATAATATAGCATCTACAAATGTAACATACTGAAGCTAGTGAAGTTCTATGTTAGAAGATTTTTTAATCCTCGTATTGTCACGATATTTAACCAACTTTATTTGCTCTATCATGAAAGTAGATGTGAGGGTATTTATTCTAAATTCTGTTCTACGCCGTAGCCATTGGACGCTTTCGAATTAGAAGATATTGCGAATGAACCGTACTTTAGCGCGCAGTCGATGATGAAAGTACTCGAACGAAGAACTGAAAAGCGAAATTTTCTTAATGGAGAGTAAATTTTCGGGCACCCCATTTGATTTAGTTATCGCAACTGAATCGCCACTCTTAAATAATCATAAAAGCTCAAAGTTTTCGAGCCGAGAGATACAATCTTTCAGATATACGGTCCTGCCGAGAACTATAATTTAAATAGCTAATCTCCCTTAATGCAAACGTTTCAGCATTAAATATTTGCTAAGGTGTACTTTTGTTCATTCCATTATCACGCTTCTAAGTGCAAATAACGTGTAATAATTTCAGGGAAATTAAGAAGTTACGGCCAAAAAAGAGCGGCAGGAATTAAGCATTGCATTTAATAATACGAAATTTTCCTAGAAATTATCTTTTTATGTACGGAAATTTTAATTGTAGATTGCTAGATACGTGCAAGTTTATTATTGTTCTATCCATGCAGTGTAGTTAAATAAAGTGGCATGACTTTCTTCATCTGTATCTTGCATATTTGAAATTAATAATGGTGTCTTTCCAGGCACTTCTACGGGGAGCTGTTTTTGTTTTTAACCTCTATTTGTGTCTGTAAACAGTCACGGGAACGATGGAAGACTGGGATGCCGAGAAGGTGACTGCTCATCTCCCCCATTATATTTGCCAGTTTCACCGTCATTACGCCATTTTCAGCTGAGTTGCAGGCACGTAAACATGGCTGCTACAATTGTTTTTTCTGTCAAGTGCGAGTTACGTAGTGTAATTCGATTTCTTCAAGCAGAAGGGATTAGTGCAACTGAAATTCATCGAAGAATGAGCCGAGTATATGGCGAATAGTTTAAAGAAGGCCAAACCGATCTTGACGATGAAATGGGACAAGGACGCAAGTCTGTCGCATCAGAACACATTGTTCAACGTGTTAACAAAATGGTTCGAGAAAAACGGAGTTTACCATCAGTGAGAGTATGGAAAGTGACTAGGAGGGCAGAGCTTCCAGAGTACAAATGAACTTCAAAATAACGTCACGGACAATCTCAATTCACTGGCGGCAACATTCTATGCAGGAGGGATTGGAAGTCTCGTCGATAGATATGACTAGAGACCGGATTATATGCAAAGTGCATATATTTTATTTTTTGGAGATCTTTAATTATATTCTATATGTAGACGTATTACACTAATTGAAATCAATTAGCGCTAATTAGTGATTGCATATATTGCATATTTAGGCATTTCTATGTATATTTTTACAAAAGTTGCATATATTGCATATTTAGGCTTTATTTTATACTTTCTACCCTAGTAATTCTTAATGTAGATCGACAACGGACAATTCTCACAACGATAAATCTTTTACATTGATTTCTCTTATACTTTTTTCTAAGAACTGCACGTGTTTAATTTCGCCTAGCAGAAGGGATGTGGTAGATACGTTTTATTACTATTAATTCCCAAATAAACTATTCATTCATTAAATATCTTTGAGCGCAACAGCATATAGTGTTGCGTTTTTAAATACTATGCGTACATACAATGAGTATAGAGAACAAAATTTCTTTATGGATTAAGCCGTGTTCTGAACTGGTAAAGGATGGCGACAAAATATTTTGCCGAGCCTGCAGTTGTGCAAGCTTTACAATTATTTTTAAATTCTTTAACTTTTGATATAAAATGACAATTGTTGTTGTAGGTATCTGGTGAGAGAAAATACCTGATTGATCAACACGCTAAAACTCCATCACATATTGGAAAATGTTGAAAACTAAAGCGATCCGCAAGTATGCGGCAATCTATATACATCAATGTGTAGCATCAACTTAACGAAACTCAGAACAAGAAGAATATAATACGGATTTGTGTAACACAATAATTTCGTCTATCATACCATTAGCAAGATTAAACAATGTTAATTTGAAATCATTTCTGCGAAAATATTGCAAACATAATATACATGACGAAAGTACCTTACGAAAAAATTATGTAACATCTTGTTAGCAGCAAACAATGGCAGAACTTCAACAATTGGTAGGGAATAATTTTATTTATATTATGGTACATCAATGTACGTATAAGTGTGGCCGTTATATTGCCCATATGTTAATAGGAATTCTTCATGAAGATATTCTAGGTAAATCATATTTAATTTATTGTAAAGAACTTCAAGAAACAAATAATGTGACAATTGCCCAATTCGTTCAAGAAGATTTATCAGATTCCTTTTTACCTGGAAGTATACCTTCTCAAAAAATTTTACTAATACTGTCCGACACTGCACCATACATGATAAAAGCCGCGCAAAATTTAAAATTTCTTTATAGTAACATTATTCATACCATTTGTTTAGCTCATGGGTTCAATCGTGTAGCCGAAGACATTAGGAATCAATTTCCTTTGATTGGTGATTTAATTAGCAATGTCCAAAAAGTATTTTTAAAAGCACCTTTACGAATCCAATTTTATAAGGAGCGACTTCCCGGTGTTAAGTTGCCCCCTAAACCGATTATTACGAGATGGGGTGCATGGTTAGACGCTGCAATTTTGTATATCATGTGCTATTTGCAATGGCTCCTCTAATGACACCGAAGGATTTTGCAATTTTTCTATTGCCTCAATTAATTTCCTATAACTGTTATGAAGCGTCTTTTTTATACTTCATTTCTAAAATCCCGCCTTATTCTGATCTACAAAGTCGCGATTTCTCCTGCATATACTCTTTTAGATCTTCTTGAGATGGAGAGCAATTTAAACGGTTGAAGAAACTCCAAACTCGTATCCATATATGCTTCAAAAATAGTATCGGCTATACTTCTTGTGATTAATTCTTTTAGTATAACATGCAGTTCCATTTCGTGTCGATTTACAAGTATTTGTATGCCTTCAGCAATATTAAATGACTCTATTAATAATTTGATAACATTGATTTCCTTTGTTAATGGTATTTTACAACTTTGATTTGATTATAGAACTGTGTTAGATACACTTGTAACACAGCTTCTGTATATGAGTTCTGGTTCTTTTGAATTCATCGATTAAGTATAGAAACTTATTATGAAACTAGAACGTTACCTCTATTATATATTTGTTGTTCTATCTTAACAAAAAACAAATTTTGTGGTGTATTATAAAAATATCTAGAACCGAATAAATACCACCAATATCAAAATATGCATATCTTTCAAATTGGTATTAAAAGATAATAGTACCTTAGCTCTGGGTTTTCAAATAATAGAATGTGATTTGCAAATATTTCGTTTCAAAGAAATGGCAGTCTGTCAATTTTGTTGGGTTTTATTTGTATACATTTACACTAACAGCAGCTGCATCTGATAATATATCAATTGGCGACTGCAGTTATGTACCTCAATCAAATCTAATTAAAATTAGTAATGCGAAGCAAATTGAGCTACCTAAACTGTACGAAGGAGGATTATATAGGGTAGCTGTTTCCCATTTCTGATATATGCAGTACGTGGGTAGCGTAAGATACAAGTTCTTATGTTAACATCACCTTTCAAACACTCTGTATAATTGAAAATGCTTTAAAATCAATAAAGGATGTTAAATAAGAACAGGTTGCGTTAATTTATTTTCCATATTACTATAATCAGCTATAGCATAACAAGGTGGCGCTTAACATCCTGTATATACGACATTCACGTGTCCTGAAAGACTTTTCGAAAAAAAAAATTGTCAAAATATTTGTTCTATCCATTTCCGTTCAAGAATTAAATCAAGAAAACTGAAAATCTCTGAATTTTTGGAAAGGTGTTTCACCCTTTTAGAGTAAATTTCAGCACAAACAAGACTTCTTTTTTTAAGTCTCAATATACTCTACTTGCCTACCAAGTTTCCTTAAGATATGAATTTGACACGCGGGAATCTTTCCTTATGAGCTGCTTACTTCTGTAATAGATTTGATTTAATAAGAATAAAAGCAACTAGGATTATTAAAGAGTAAATGTGTATGTTTATTCATACGGTCATAATGCTAATACAAAGTTAAAATGTAAAGTAAACAAGAACTAATAGATCGTGGGCCAATACATCGGAGCAAGGGCTATTTACTCAATGCAGAATGAATCAGCCTGCTCTGCGCTTCAAGCCTGGTACAATTATTAGGCCAGTGAATTCATCTGTAGGTTGTGGATACTGATGTTAGAATTAAAGTTGTAGAATATAGTAATAATGACTTTTGAAGTGTCGTTTTAATTTTTCCCGCTGATCAGTGAAGAAGTGTTGAGTTATTTACTTAGATAAATATTTGTCATCTGTAGTCTCTGAACATAGCACTAATATTATGGAAGAAAAACAATATATTTGATACGCTAAAAGATAAATATTGTATTGGGAACCGTTTCAGATCACGTATAGCTGCCATTTACTAAATTTCATGGTAACAGCGGAGACATAAAGAAACAATCGATGAAAGTGCGAGAACGTTCAACTCTTGGATATGTGTAGCGAGATGATTGATTATAACGATGTAATATCGGCGTGTGTACGGGAAATTTAACGCTTCAATTTTTCTATAGATAATTATGTATATGTTATTTCACTTTTATTAAACACATTGAAATCTTAGAAAGTATCAAGGAGAGATAAAGTAAAAAGCCATATTTCGTCAGGCCACGTGAATTGCAAAAGGTTATGTCTACTTCTTTGTATTATTTTATTCCGGAAAAGAAACAGAGGAAACAGCTTTTAGTCTCCTATATATCAGCTAAACGAGTATGGAAAGTTCTTGAGAGAAACTATCTAAGGAAGAAACAGAGTTTGTTATATGATTGACTGTTTATTGCTATTGATTGGATATTCTGAATCCTTTGTTCGAACTTACTTATCCACGTTACTGCGTGGTTCTTTAGTTTGTCGGTGTATCCAGTCATCATTAAAATTTCTCCCCATTCACACTGATTTAATTTCTTCATTACAAACAGATCACTCATTTTAGTATAATTTATACTGCTACGCAAAGGGCAACTCAAATGCTATAACTTTCAAATGTGTACTTTTATACTTGATCTCTGAGCAATTTTTTGAAGAAGAAATAACTAAATAACAATTATGTATTGTCTCCCAGCGTAGTGTATGAGAGCGATTTAAAAAGAAAACTAGATTAATTATTGCATAAGTTGTGTATTTGCAATTACTTTCACGATAGTTACTCATTTCCCCGAAATTAAATATGTAAATGTTGTTTGAATTGATAGCGGTAACGCATTGTTTGTTAGTTTGTATGTTGGCTATTTGTTCCACGTTGTATATCACTCCCCTGTGCTTAATTATTCACGTTTGATGAATCTAATTGGGAACAAAGTGGCTCATCGCTATCTATATACAATGGCAAGTACACACGACCAGATCAATGCAGAACCAGGCCGCAACTGTAACCAATTTACAATATACCGCAAATATAGCGTTAAGTGTATGATACTAATCATGGCGGTTTCTCGGTATTGTCCTGGTAGCGCGTATAAGTAAATATCGCGCGATGACTGTTTGTTAATTTGCAACTGCAGATTGATTTATGATTGTTAGATCGTTTGAAATGAATGGTGTGGCGAGTTGATTAATTTTATTGAACTACAGTTCCTTAACAGTTTGAATGATTGATGGTCATGGCAATAACGTCATATTTTAAAAATATTGGAGAAGTGGTGCCATTAGTAAAGGAGTGTATAGTAATAATGATAATCAAATTAGGGAGAGTACGAGAATTATTAACGATTTTTAAATTAATATTATAAATAAAGCGAAGATTTACAGTGTATGCCAATTTGTTGACAATGTTCAATAGATCCTTTATTATTAGAAGTGTCAAAAGAACTCTGAATGAGACAATTACAATGTCTGCCTTGCAAATTATTTCCAACTATACAGAGTATATCATAAACAAGCACTGTGCTAAGGTTGCATTTTCACATGAAACACCTCGTCTATTTATCTATATTTGTGTTTTATATTTTTATTGAGTTTATACGGTCGTGTTGTTATTTTTTTCTGCGGCGTACAGTGTTGCTAAGTGTTGCTAAGGTATTCCCATAATGAATCAAAGTTTGAATTTTTGTATATCTGTCTTTGAAAAATAGCAGCTTAAAATTGGCAACAGTTAAATGACTTTTACTACAAAGGTGTAGTCTGCACTTTAATAAAGCTCGCAGATTCTAAATGTCAGCGTAGTATACACAAAATCAATAAAATAGTGGTAGAAATATCATCGTCTTCAATATATTCTAACTTCCTTTTCTCAAGTGAAACATTCTGTACATTAATGTGCGATTGAGATTATATTACCTCAGAATTACTGTCTATTAATGCAATGGACCTTTTAGTAAACAAGAAACAGCATTCGACTACTCGAATAGGTTACGGTTATTTTGTTAAAAATTTTATGAAATGCTATGGGATAATCACTGTAAAGCAAGTTTGTAATATTAATACATCGTTTATACAAATTTGAAGTTTTTGTATCCCCATCGGTATAAGAAATGAAAAACTTTGTTAGGAATAGAAATAAGAATGAACGATTTAGTCACACCTCAACCGTTATTGCCTGAAGTTCATTTGTAGACCAATACAATAATATAAACAACTTTCTATTGTGTATAGTATATATGGTTTATACAATCAGAAATAATAGAAACAAACATATTCTACAAAAATATATAAATTTGACAAAAATTAAATTTGTAAAAGTTTATAAAGTTTCCAAAACATTACGTAATTTTCATGTTAGTTTCTAGAGCATTGTAAAACAGTTCGGCAATGCGTTAAGTAATATATTCGCGCGCGTCAGATAGATAATTTTTTTCTACCGCAGTTATATTTTTATATTGACGAAAAGATCCCGTTTTGTAAACAAGTATTTGATATGGGCAACCCCTAAATTGTTTCTCTAATACTTTACTTACAATTAGTCAATTCAACAACACTTTTCCTTTAAATACCAGTCAATAAATTTGTGCATTACTCATACTAAATAACCTATTGATTCAAAAAAAAATGCTTAAACTATCCTGTCTGTGTATTAAATTTCCTCTATTCTAAATCGAGTCAAGTTCGTTGGACAGATGATCAAATGGAGCTAGCAGTTTTAAAGTATTTTCTATGGTGTGCTCTACAGTATAGAAATATTATAAAGAAAAATAATCTCATGAAGACAGCAAAGGGGTTTCACAGAAATACGATTTTTCAGCTTTGACAATTTTCTTACCTTTAACTTTATTCTGTCTGTTATTTAACGTTTCTGACTCGTTGCTGTTGGAGGTAAACTATTGTTAGGATTTTTTCTAACGTCTTTCTGAACGGATTTCTTTTTAATCAGATGCAGTTATTTATTTAACGTCTAATTATACAGTTCTCTGTATTTAATGACATGTATATTTATATATAATAATATACATTTATATCAAAGACCGCATACAAAAACATAATATAAGTACACATAGAAAAAATACCTAACACAATGCTGCTAAATACAGCTACTCATGGTATTGGTAGTACACGCTTAAAGCACGTCATAATAAAAGTACAGAGATATAGACACAATAAAAAATCATCTGTGGATTAGCAATTAATCTGTAAAAGTAACTTTTTTGCTTTTTGAATAGGGAGCGTACGCTTCAATTTCTAATGTCAACCGGTAGTTCATTGTAAAGTGTGCAGCCTTCGTAATGGGTTCTCTTTTGAAATAGTGCGTTTTTATGACTGGAGGACAGCAAATAATTAATAATGTTATATATGTATGACTGGACATTATGTTTAGGAAACTCAGGTGAGGGGCTCCGATCGATGATTGCATGCAAGATAAAGCGTTCTTACGCTCTCGGTATTGCGAATTTTACTTGATTATTGCAGAGTATAGCATTCATAAGTGGTTAATGTGCGGAAACCATTTCAACATTTCGTTGATAATTAAGCCTAGAACTTTAACGGATGATTCTAAAGGGACTGGATTATTGTTTCTAACAGATTTTCGCCAATTGCAGGTGGCATCAGCCGGTCATGACTTATTATTACACCTCAGGCTGTGGTGCGTCTTAAGACCTCTAAGAAGTGAGGAAAACTACAGAAAGCCTCAACTCTGAGAAACAGTTCAGGGGTTCAGATCCCGAGGGTAATAGCCAAGCGCGCAAGACACTGAGCTACCAGCTCCGGTTAAGTGTCAAAGAAACTTTAGTAATTGATCACCCATGTTTGATGCAGAAAGAGCAATATTAATATTCATCTCCGTATATAATAATTTGATTTGATAGTGAAACCTTTGGGTAGGTGATTAATGTAAAGGGAGAATAAGAGAAGTGATAAAATCGAACCTTGAGGAACTCCTATAGTCACTGGTAGAGTGATAATTATTTATAAAAGAAAATCGATTTCTTTCTGTTAAATAGGACTGAAACCATTTCAACGTAATGCTCTTTATTCTATAAAATTCTAATTTGTGATTAACTAAATCAGAAGCTTTGGAAATATCACTCAATAATCCCAAGGATATTTTACGATTGTTTAAATTGTTATAAACTTTACATTGAAAACGAAAAAGTGCCGAGTTGGTACATCTATTATGTATAAAACTGTGTTGTTTTGTGTGAGTTGAATTCTGATAAATAACTTAACACCTTTTTAATCATTATAGCTTCCTACATCTTGGAGAGCATGGATTGTATACAAATTTTTAAAATTCTTGTGGTCTTCTTTCTTATATAAACCTATAGATATTTAAGTTTGGAAGGAAAAATACCTTCGTGAAAAGCAAAGTTGATCAAGTATGTAACGCTAAATGTAATTAACACAAAATAAAGTTTTACAATAAACAACGTTATATTGTCGCATCAAGTAGACCTAAAAATACTAAAGTAATAGCTATTTTGACATCTTTCTCTATCACAAGTGGCAGAAAAAGGATGAGACTATATGCGATTATTATAATAAAAAGAAAACTCAAGAAAGGATCTCTATCGGTAACGAGTTTTCGAAACTCTCTACGTCTAAATTCTGTGGCATAACGGAGATCCTGTATTGTTAAAAGAATTTGATGATCATGCAAAAATTTATAAAATTAAAGTTCAAGATTCTTAGTAATATATTTTAGTAGCTGGTTGGGAATTGATTGAATAGCAATGTGATCACATTGAATTCATAGAAATCCTTTTAGAGTGTAGGTGTAATACATATCAATTAATCATATGTTTATTGTCATTGTCAGACATCGTACAGAAAAAAAAAACACATCGAGAAGTTACTGTAGTTGATAGGTAAGCAAATAAGCGTGCTACATCAGGTTGAGAAGAGTGACACGTTAAAATTAGGGCGCAGATATAGGAATTCTGGTTTTATTTATGAGCAATTGCCTATGCATGCAATTATACAATTTCGCCTAGATTGGAAAAACGTACAGAATAACTTCCGGCTATTTAGTAAGATATACACACAAATAAATACGGCGTTAGATCTCTTACCCTCAAAATTAATGGCGAAATTGTTTCTGTATCAGACTGTGCGCGTAATTTAGGACTTTATTTAGACACCAAACTCCGTTTCAAAGAACACATACCTCGTTTATTAAGACTTGGTTATTGTAATTTGAAAATTTTATATAGCAATAAAGAATGTTTAGATTTAAATTTAAGGAAAGCACTATGTGAACTTTTTGTCTTATCTAGATTTAATTTTTGCGAGAGCGTCTACTATAACTGCTTGGATGGTGTTGATAGAGCTAGAATTCAGCGACTGCAATATTCTTGTTTAAGATTCATTTACGGCATTCATAAGTTTGAAAGAATATCTCACTCTCTGAGATGGGCAGGTTGGTATGTCTCATCGAGGTGAGCTCTGTGCCACTATTTTTTATGATAAATTAATTTACTATAAAAGCCCTAGCTATCTCTACCGTAAGATCCTCTTTAGAACAGACGTTCACAATATTAATTTAAGATTTAGAGGTCTACTCACCCTTCCAGTTCACGAGATGTTTAAATGGGCATTCTCGTACATGATTGTCAAATATATTAACGTAATTCCGTGGGAGCGTAGAGTCTTAAAGCAAACACTATTTTGCCCGTCACTTGCGTAAGTGCTACTACCTTTACACATAGTTAGCATTTTCTTTACTTATGTTTTAGTTTATTTACTAATACATTATTTTTCATTCCCACTTAATTGTAATTTTAATTTAAGTGTTAGTTAAGCCGTATAGCTACACTTTTATTATGTATGTATAATATTATGTAGACACTCTTCGTGTTTGGGAGGAAGAGAAGCTGCTTATTTGTAAGTCGCTGATCCTGAACCTATTGGCACATTTCTATTTATATTTACCTTGTATTGTTTATCTATATTTATCCTGTATTTTGTGCTATTATTATTATTATTATTATTATTATTATTATTATTATTATTATTATTATTATTATTATTATTATTATTATTATTATTATTATTATTATTATTATTATTATTATTATTATTACGATTTCCTCGCCTGCGATGCACAAGTAGTGAAAATTGATGACGTTAAAATATTACGACGTAGTTATAGCAACGTCATAATGAAAAGCGTATAAGTCAAGCCACAAAATTGTAAGGAGTAAAGAACTTTTACTTCGTTAAAGAAGCTCGTTTCCTTGATGTTAAAATTTTACCACTGCGGGATAGAAGTTCTTCGTTAGGACGTTGAACTTTTTTGGTGTTAAATTTTGTCTGCAGTGAGAAAATTCTCTGATATGGTATTAATATTTTCCATGTAAGCTCTGGAGTTTAACGGTATAAAGAAACTTTTTTGATGTTATCATCCCTTTAATGTAAAGGTAAGGCAGATTTCACTGAAATGTTAAATTACTGATAGTATGTGAAGTCAACGCTATTATAATTCATAATTGATCCAAAGCAAAACAACATAAATCTGATTTTCATCAATATAACAGATTTTTAAACTGTTTTTAATTTGTAAGTTGAAAAAGAAAACTTAAACGTTAGGCAGCGGCCATTTCTTGCATTTCGGATATTCTCAAGACTTATCTGTTTGTTAATTAGTTTTGTTTTATCCCCTAGAAACCAGTGTAATAAGCACCTAAAAGGAAACGTTTTAACTAATTAATTGCAACACTTTATATGTAGGTGAATTCCACCAGGCCTCGGTGAATCCGCTTTAACACATAAACATGTATTGACTAAATTCGATGTCATTTTATGCCAACATATTCAAGCTTACCGATGACAAGAGTGTTACGGACATACACGATTTCATTTTTCTGGTGTGATCTCATGAATTCTGTTTATTTTCTCTTCAACAAAAGGATTTCAGTACTGCGTTTAGGGTATTCGAATTTGCTAACTTCAAATACGAGGGCCATTCGGAAAGTAAAGAATGTTTTGTTTTCACACGTAACTGCCATATAGTTTGGACTTAGCCCCAAGTGATTTTCACTTATTCCCCAAAATGAAAGATTTTTTTTGAGTGCACAAATGCTACGGAAGTGATGATGAACTTAAAGAAGCCGTTAATTAGGAATTAATCAGGGCGACATCGGAGTATGCAGATGGCATGGAGAAGGTGATAAAACGGTATGACAAGCATGTTGATATACTTGTATATCAATATTTGAAAGGTGACTACGCTGTTTGTGCATCCAATTTCATGTAAAATACAGTTTTGTTTAATTATATCTAATAAAAATTTCTCTAGCACTTTACTTTCCGAATGGCCCTCGTGTATTTCGTTTAACCTTAACTGTAGTTAAATAAAAATGTTATCAATATAATAAAAGCCCATTTATTCAATACTTTACTGCAGGGTTTGTATCCAAGTATTTATTTTAAGTTCGAAATTTCTGTGATTTAGAATTATTACTTTACCAGTGTTCCTTAGCAATTAGAATAAGAGTAAATTACTAATTTAATTTAAGCCTCTATTCATATTTCTAAAGTGTTTAATTACTCTTAATAGGCAATTCCTTATCTCAAGGTAATTAGCATATCATTCCCTACCGTCTGCGAATGCAGAAAAGGGGCCGTGGAATTCTAAAAAAGTAGTTAAGTGTTTTTATATTGTAGAAAAATAGAAAACATAATTTGAAGATGTTTCAGCTAATAAACATATCTGATAAAAGATTCTTGTTATTTCAAGTGATTTTCTAGCAATTGGTTCAAAACGCTCTTCATCTTACAGCTTCTTATATTAAAAATTCCACGGAACGTAAAAATATTATTGAAAATCCCAAATCCTTTTAGAGGACGTTCTATTCGATTCTAAAAATGTAATTAATACCGAAATATAGATAAACTAGAGGGAGCCATATACCACCAAGTTTGTGTTCAGAAGCTTATCAATTTTTTCAATAAGAGGGCATCCCATTTGAAAAATATATCGATGACGCTGTAATTTTATTAGAAATAACAAAAAGGAAGCAGCATTTACAATAAATATATTTAGTTTTTAATATATTGTTGCTAAATTTTTGCGTTTCTATTTGTTTACTTTCTTTTATTAATTACTTATGTATGTAAAAAGACGAGAAAAATCCAATGTAGAAAAATATTAACCGTCAATATCTTTAAAAATGTAGCAGGTGCGATTTCCACTTTATTTTTTATTAATAAAGGTGATTTGCCGAACAATCATGAAAATAGTGACGAAACAGAATAATTAAAGTGTGAATTCACGTTAGATATTAGCGCCTCGTCGGATCGATAATAGGACACATTTAATAACCCACTTCTGTGTATAACATATAATGAAGCGGCTTAACACTGTTCAGTATCTGCAACTACTTTTCGGATATTACATTAATTGCATTACAATTTTGGTTATTTGGTTCTAGGTTGAGGAGTTGCGGAAAATTGAGATCGGCAGCTAATGAGTTATTAATTGCTGCTTGAATAGAATGATTGGCGATGTTCGGCGAAATATCGAAGCGTTTAATGTTTTCCTTGTGCGGGTGTAGCTGAGTTTATGCATGTATATCCGTGAGTAGAATTTGGAACAAATTAGGTTCTTTTTTTCTTCCTTTTCTCTTTCATTTGAAAACATTTATTAGACCCTAGATTATCAAAGTTACAAATACAAATATAAGCAGCGGATGTAAGTGTATAAAAATATACGTATGTTAAAAATGTTGTAATTCTGGAGAATAGGGCCAACCTGGGCATTATGTGGTCGACCTTCAGAAATTAGAGCCAAAAGACAAAACTTTAAACATATTAAATATACCCTAAAAAACCACAGCAATGGCACAACCTTTAGACGTGTTTGGTTTCTGACCGTGGAAAAATTTTGTTCTGATACAGCGATTCTTATGAACTATGACGTAGATTTGCATCAAAGAAATAATATTATCAGGTAGTTTTCTTCTCCAATATTTTTGGACGTGTTCAAGTACTTGTGCCCTGGGCCCTTTAAAAATCCTGTAGAGTTTCGGCAGTCGTTTAGAAGACTCCAACAGTAGTCGACCATCATATGAGGATCCCATCTTCCTTGGTACCGGGATACCATGGCTTTTAAATCTTGATGAAATCTGTCGCCTTGTTCATCGCTTACAGCACCTAAACTTTCGGAAATTCTATCAAGATGATTATGAAGGGAATGTTTATGTTCATGTTACAGCCTAGGCGATGAAATTTTGAAGCATTGATTTTACTAAATTTTTGTAATTCGAGGCTTTCTTGTTTCCAAAAATATTGTTCGCGATCATAATGAATGAAGTTCAGGCTTCTTTCTCAACTTCGTTGATAGAGTTGATGAAATTTGGATCCGCCATTAAAGTTTTAATTTGAAGTCCATCAAACACCCCAGTTTTAATTTTTTTGTAGCTTAGTCATCCAAAGTTTTGATATATGTGCTTGAAACAGTCTCTTTGCAAATCTAGAGCCTTAAAATATTGCTCCATGAGACGCAATTTGACATGAAGAGGTGGAAAAATTACTTTTTCTCTGTCGATCAAAGTCTCACTTATAATATTCTTATAATTATTTGAACAATTGAGAATTTGCTGCATTTAGGTAAAGGGATTTTGAAATCGGCAAACAAGAAATGCCAAAGAAAAAAAGTGTTACTTGATAGGGAAAAATCGGTATCATATTTGGTGTTAGCGCACCTATATTAGTTACAAACCAGCGTCAGATCTTAGTCAACAGAAAATATTTCTTGATCGGTGTTATGGATGCACGTTTTATAGCTATCTTCTTCAGCAGCAATACTTAATTCATAGCACCATTTAGGAAGATTGTACTTATACTATTGCTGCACTTGGCTCTAGGAAGGGAACATGAAATGCTTCTTCATGTTCTTGTAATATACGACGGATTAACTTGAACTGTTACAAACATATAGATCTATTACTAGTATGGGGATAATACGTTTCTACGACAAAGTACGTAGAGGTATATTCAAATTTGTAATATTCGAACTGAAAACAAAATTTTTAGAAAATCGAATGACAAAGAGGATAAATTAGAATTAATGAAATTAGCATTCAGTGCAAATAGAAAGACAATATATTCTTAGAGCAACTACAAAAAAGGTAATAGCTAGCATAGTGTTGAAAAAGGTAAAATGGAAAAATGGAAAAGTAATATTGCTACTAGGAATGATTATAAAACTTGTGAGCAATGTTTCTTGGAAATAGACCATACACTTTCCTAAAAATGTTCATTGATCGTTTTAATGTTTAAAGCAGTTTATTAAAAGGTAAATGAGGTATACTCTATATTGCTGTCGAAAATCTTTTCATTCTATAGATAGTTCACAACTTTAATCACAAAGAACAGTATCTTTTGTAGAGTTCGCCTTTATGTAGAGTACCACTGAAGGAATTCGATTTTAAGGAAATTCCTTGTACGTAAATTATGTACCGAGAAAACGAATTATCTATTTGTCGCTTGCATGAAGAAATTCAATTGCCCGAACATAAAAGGATTCAGTACGTTATTAGCAACGTTATAAGGAAGTCAGTTGAGGTAATGAAGCTAAAATATTACAGCAAAGGTATTTTTCCATTTAATACTCGGAACTTCTATAGAAACTTTTCCTGCGTTTCTTTCCTTTTAAAGTCTGTACTACTAAGTTTCTTGTCGACTTTTTATATAAGGCGAAAATGTGAAAGCAAAATTTCCAAAGATATTATGGCCGTGCTTCGTTCGCTTACGAAAATTATAAGAAATAAATGCACAGATGAAGTGAAGTAAAGTTAAACTTTATCCGGAGTTTTAGTTGACTGGGATATGGTTCAGTTTTTAGCGTGAAAGGAAAAGCTACTTTATTGAATTTGATATAAAAAAAACAAAACTATAGTAGTAACTACGGCAGCTATAAATTGTGCAATACTTTATGTTCGTATAAGTTTTCAATACTTTAAAAAATGGGGGCAAGCGTTTTATGTTGTACAATGATTCATTATATCTTGATACATTGGACTATGCGCATAAACATAGAAGAAAATGAATTTCATATAAATGCATGAATTTGATATGTACAACATATAGGAGAAAGTGCGGTGATTTAATTGGTGCATTTATCTAATTTTAATATGTTTACTAATTTACCATACACATAAATATATATTTGACTTTGTAACTAAGTAAATTTATATAGTTAATGCAGAAATAATTCACAATATATAGGTGTATCCATCTATTGTAATTAACATACCAGATCAAGTTTAATGTTTTATTACTGATTTACTTTATCATTTCTGAAACTGAAAAATTATTCTTCATATAAGTAGCGCGGAGCTTTGGATACTAACGGCATCTCCAAAACAAAAACAACCGACTTTTATGTGTGAACACTAATTTACGGTATTTTAACATTTTTGTGGTAAAAGTTTCAATAAAGGGATTACTAAGATGAGGTTATCTATATGAAATGCAAAATGTTCTCTGTTATGGATGCATCATAGCAGCGCTGTGAATATGAAACACACTTTTACGAATGCATAGGTATATTGTTGCTACATTAATATAGTTCGGTTCCGTTAAAAGCAAAAGCTTTTTCTGTTTTGGTTATTAACAAAATGTAACTCCTAACAAATTTCGATTATCCCAACACTTTTGAGGAAATTTGTAAATCCTACTCATCTTATAATTCTTACAAGAGAATAACGGCAACGGGCATATTCAAATTTCCACAGACTGAAGGAGTAGCTTGGTAAAAGCACTACGTAATTTTTCTTTCGCTGATAATGCCCGATTTAGGGCTGCAGCCTCCTGCATAGCTTACGCGATTATTTAATTTTTAGGCATATCTCCGAAATTATAATAAATATTAAGACTTTTTAGCATAATTTGCAGTAAATTGTATAGTCCCAAGGACGACGTAACCCATTTTCGCAGAAAGCCAATAATGAGGGACGGAGTAACCCCACTCCCCAGTTTTTAAATAATTTTCCTTTTCCTTATTTCTCAACAAAAGGCATAGGAAACGACAGTGTATAAGAAATAGAGAAAATTAATAAGAATAATAATTTAAAAAGATGTTAAATATTTAAAATAGGTAAACTTGTCTATTCATATGCATGAGGGAAAGCTTAAAAATGGAATTAAGTAACTAATGAGTAATAATAGAAATAATAACATTTCGTAGAAAAGCATGTAGACACCTAATCCATATCAAGATTAGAAATGGGATTAATTGTAAGTCAGGTCGACGTTGGATATATAAGAAAGACGGTGGTTTCAAATGATGTATTGTTTTTGGTGCTGTGTAAAATTGTTGGCACAATGTCCGTAATTGATATAGCTAATGTGTTATACATGTTACTTGTGACGTTTCAATTAGTTAATATCGCAGTAATTCCCTTCACACCACAAGAAAGTGAGTTGAATGATGCCCTGCAAAATATAATTGTAGCTGCTCAACGAAAAGGCATGTTTGCCTTTGAAGATGTAACGGAATTGTGGTTTGACGAACTAGCAGAAGTACACGATGGGTAAGTTTTGGAAGAATCAGCAGAAAATGAAGAAGACAATTACGAAGATATGGCATGTGTTTCTGAAAAAGGTGTTATTAACTTAGATTATAAAACACGAGCTGTAGAGTATTGGAAGAGTGATAAAACGAAATTACATTCTCTTGACTGAAGTTGAAAAAGGTGAAGTCAGTACGATGGTTATACAAATGGGAAGAAAGTATTAATAGAGGTAGTATCAACGCAGACAAATTACGATTTATGACTAATGAATACGTTCTTTCAAAATTTGAAAATATCATGGTCGATGGAGAAATAATTTATGCTATGGATCTTCGACGATGGGTTTAAGAAGCTAACGAGGAAATTGGACACGAATCCTTTAAAGCAGGATATTGGTGGATTTGGCACTTTAAGAAGGTACATAGTACTGTATCTCGAAAGGTAACAATATTTGTTACTCGTTCTACACGCACTGATACGGAACACCTAAGGTTAATAAGCGACAATTTTATTAATCAAGTCAAATTCTACATCGCTAGCATCGGCAGAAACAATTTATTTATAAAATTATTGAGGGTGTTGGGCAATCCTTGTCTTGTTATTGAATTTTGCCAGCCATTTTTACAGATGGACGTTTACTTTCACCATTATTTTTAGTATTGAAGAAATCTACGAATACCTTTGGTACCCGAGTTGCACAGTTAGTGTTTCAACCTGTAAATGTTTATATTTCTTCATCAACGTCTGGGAAGCCCACCTCAAACTATTTCAAAACCTGGTTAGCTTATGTTTTCCTTCGAAATACCGGACCAAACAGTGTACTCTTGATTGATTATTGGAGTGCGCATTGTGTTGCCGAATTGTGTTGTTTTTTTCCTATACAGCGATTCTTATGAACTATGACATAGATTTGCATCGAAGAAATAAGCTAGATAGAATTTGGATTATTTAGTTGAATGACATAATTTCACTGTAGTTAATTCAAATTATTATCAAATTCGTACGCATCGTAATGTTCGTAGATATCAGGATGTTTTGCTACAACTATTTACTATTTGACCATTCTCATGGTTGAAGCGATGACTTTCCGCCAAAATAAAATAAGAAACTGGATTTAGTATATCCAGACTCGTTTTTACTTCCAAGAAATAATATGTATTACAATGTGTGCGAACAAGTAGTTCACCGCAGTATGAAACCACGTGCAACGCAGCACGTTCAAACATGAACACACCAATCTAAATTAAAACCAGAAGATTCTTATAATTTAAATACCTCAGTTTGCGAACTGTGACGCAGTAATTGCTATCTATATACCTTAAGTAGAGTTCTTTACAAACTTTTACTCGTCATTCTATTTCAAGTGAAAGAATCTTACGCATATCACTAAAACCGCGATAAAGTAATGGTTTCTATAAAAGAAGCTTACAAGAAACATGTTTGGGTAAGCAATGGTGAAATGAGTGGTATAATGGGGATGTAATGGCTCGGTGGAGTAGTTATAAGGGGGCCAGCACTTGAATTAGGCAACAGTTGTGCGCTCGAAAGTACAGTATGGGGGTGATTTATTGGGCGGTTCGGTATGCTCCGGAGTCACCATTTGCTGTTCCGAAAATAATTAACGGCGTTTCAACCTGTACGGCGAGAGGTGCAGTAACAAGGCGATGGAGCACTTTACACACACTTTTCTATACCTTAAAACTCCTGCGGTTATGACAAGCTAAAATAGCGTACAACCCCGCATATTAACCACCAAAAAAAAGGGTGTTGTTAATGTGGTGATTGATCCTTTAGATCAACTGGAGATACAGAAGTCTTACATAGCAAGTTCGAAAATTTACGAAGCTGTAAATGCAAAGACTATTGTGAAAGTGTAAAAAGTATATTCGGTACAGGCACTAGTTACAAACTTAGTATTTTGTTCTTGGTTACCGATGCAGCCACATATATGATCAACCCTAGCAAATTACTAAAAGGTCTGTCTGTACATTTTATATGTTTCCTGTACTGCTCATAGGCTTCGCCATCTGTCCATGCGTACATTAGGAACGAATTTGAAACCACTGATAGATTCATATGTGTGGTAAAGAGGTGTTTTAGAAATACCATTGCGGGTTGCACTACAAGGAGATAAATGTCCAGAGCTTCTTTGCCGCTTGCATCTATCATTACCAGATGGGAAACATGGCTGCAAGTTGCTTTATATTACGTGATAAACGTGGAACTGGTTAAAATTGTTACTTTTCATTAAACGGTGATACAAAAAGTATTATCCAATGCAAAGAAGTTCTTTAAACCAATTAAAGTACATAGTAAGTGAAGAGTACAGTGTATATTTGTAAATGGAATATTTTTCTAACGTGGTGGCAAGCTTTGAGCATTAAATTCTTCTTTAAAGATTTCCTACATATAGCGGTGTTGTATAAATTTGTTTTTAATTAACACACTTCACACTCTGTCGGAGTGCATTTTCCCCGTCAGTTCTAACTACTTGAACAAATGGACGCGAGGAAACGTTAATCATGGTAAACGGTACTAGATTTAGCGTCTTATGCTTAACTAATATATTTAACTAGTATTACTGAAATTTGCGTATATTCGCTGTAGATTCAAAATGCTAAATGTAATTAACCTCTAAAGTATTTACCTTATAACGAATTTCTCTCAGTAAACTTCGATCGATTCAATTAAATTAATGCCAAGGAGATCCTTGTTTACAGTTGCTATACAGATTGCGAGCCATATTCAATACCCCGCCCTTCCTCTGAGAGCGAACGTAAAACAATTACGTTGAAAGGGGCGGTTTTTCCGAAAGCATCTCAAAGTACCCTGTTTTACCATTCAATTAGGAAAAGGAGAATTACTTTAGCGTCAATATACTCTAATTGTGAAAGCAGAGTAAATAATTTTTTTGGCTAAATTGGGAGTAGATACTAATGATATGTTGCAATTGGCTAAAGTTAATATCGGGAACCTGGATTATTTGATATTGCAGTGTGTAGGCATCTGAAAATCATTTAATTAGATTGTATAGGAATAGATATGGAAAATATTTTTGTATTTAAACAACCTAGAGCTTTTATAAACGTAATTAAAGCTTACTATGCGGTAAGCTAGAAATGTAAGAGTAAGCATGCTAAGAATATTACGTCTATTACACACCGTAACATCACTGGGTTGCTTATATAATAATATCAAATATTCCAAGATATCAGCAATAAATAAAATAAGCTTACACATTCGGGAATTTTCATTTCCTTCTAAAGAAAGTATCATATTAAACATACTGAATTATTGCAGTCCTGATTAATACGTTGTCCATCTGTAAAATACATATCAATCTAGAAAAGAGTTATAGTAAATAATAAGTGAGGGCGATGTGAATACCATCAGTAGAATAGCTACTCCGGTTCTGGAGCAAAATTCCACGTATTTCCTTGTGGAGTTCCAAATTTACATGTTATCCCCATCACTCATTCTTGGCATATCACGTGACTCAAGACGTCGCGAACCTTTGCTTGAAATTTAAAGCGAATGGTGCCCAGCAAGGACACCACTAGATGTGCAGCGGGGTACTACAACGTGGTAGTTGAGTTCGTGCGTACTGTTGCTGCTTGCTGTTTCCAAGTGTTTCGTATGTAATCTGACGAACGTCTTGGATGCATTGAGTTAATGGGCTTGTTATGAGGCATCTTCGAAGCATTGGCAAAAGCCCGTTCATTTATGTCTAATATAATTTAACAAAGTTTCAAATGATGTGGCTAAGCGATGATAACCATTTTAGTACGCGTAAGATATATTATTTCTAGAAAATATTCTTTCGACCACTAGAACGACAAATTGGGTGCGCCTTTGTCATCTCTATCCATTTGTTTTACTGCATCCACAATCACAGTTACTTCAATAAAATTTCAACCTTAAAATGCTTTTACCCGTGGGTAGGCAACAATATTTGTATTTCCTGGTCGAAATGATTGGTTAAATGAATGTACATATATCATACTTTTGACACACAGTGTAAAGTCAGTTATTAATATTGTTGACTTTTGTGTTTGATCGGATAGCCGCGGAGCAAAATAATAAAAATCTCGTTTTACTTCCTTGTTTAATGCGATAGCGGATGGCGTACATCGTTTTTGCGATACTAACGTTCATATAAATATGCACTAATCTTCGTTTCATTTGATTTCCCGTTATCGTAATTTTAGTTCGCGTTTTTACAAATAATAGAGACAACTTCACCTATATCCTCGCGTATACAGCACTCGTAAATTCGTTTATCTCTGCGCTGTTAGCAACGAGGCATTTAGCGGCGTTGTTTTATAACTTATGATACCGCATTCTACGTACCTACCCTGTAAACTGCATACGTCATACACTGTGCATGAAGTTTGTATATTGAATTTAATTTTCCACGTAAAAATTTTGTTTACGAAACAATTTTTGACATTGTGTTATTTTAAGCAGAAAACAGTCTTGCCAGCTACGAAGATAATAAATGCAGAGGTGGACAAATACGCATTTGATGATATGTTGCACTGTAGAAAAATGTAATACATGAATAGCAGAAGCTGTCTATTTATTTAAATACTGTAAGCTCGATATCAAATCTAATCACAATTTATTGTAGCTGCAGAAAAGAGCATTCATTGATGGCAATGACATATTTCGAAAGCGGTCGGATATACCCGAAGTCGGGATTCATGCGTGTAAATAGTATGCGTAGGAATGCCGGGTTAGATTTATAATAGTGAATCGACGGCGTTCTTTGTTATGTTTGACGAGTGTGAATGGACTTTTAACCGATTTCCGAAGAATACACTAGCACTATTATTAAATGTATTGTTTGCAATATCAACATTTTACCGTATACTATTTTTGTTTCGAAAAAGGCATGTTAATCGTAAACAACCCGTTGTTGCAATGTGCAGCCTGATGTACCATATTATAAATTTCTATATCTCTTTTTTTATATGTTAAGCATGTGCACAAAATTTTGTAGACAATGTACTCTTTCGAAAGTTTTGGGGAAAATACGTTCCCGAATTGAGAATGATCCGGAATGGAGATTGCAAGCAACTGGTCAATTACAGTATAATCTTCATCGGGTGAAAAACACGATTACGGATCAAATAAACGCAGTGTTGAAAAATCAAACAATATGGCTGACGGTAGATGAAACAACTGACGCAAGAAAGAATTATATTTTAAAAAGCAGTGCAGCATTCTTTTTTCTTACGTAGTAGAATATTACAGAAGAAACACGAAGAAAGGATATTACAACCATAGAAGTACTTTTGAGAAGTTCAATATGTCGGGAACCCAACTTGCAATGTTGGTTACAGATGGGGATTAGAACATGTAGCATGTTAATAGAAACAGTTGTGCGGGTATTCCTCAAATTTTTATACCTTATTAAACTTTGTATCTTGAATTCAAGTCTGCAAAAAGCTCAGGCAATTTCAGTAAGCCAGCGTCTGGTTTCAGATACCGAAATCCACACTCAAATAGAGCTAATTTCCGAAAATTATTCAATTTTTTTTTAATTATATTTCTATATTAGAGAACACCAAGCTGTCACTACGTTAAGCCGCAAATATAGTAGATTATCTGAAAGCCTCGTTAGGAAACCTAACAGGTAGTATAGGAAGATTAACAATTGATAAATGGTGTGCGATGATAAATAAGAATTCCGATTTTCAAACTATAGTGCGCATAGGTAAGAGTTTAACAGAAAACCGAGAGTGCGAATATGATGTACACGACCTTCTTAAATTTGTGAATACCATAAATACAGCAACATATTTTCACTTTGCCGTAGGAGTATGACTGAGTCGTCAATGGAAAGCATGTTAATGACATTACTACAACGAATTTTTGAGTCGCCTTACGACAACAATACAATCAAACTAAAACAGCAAATAATTACGTTAATTATTTTTAACTTTGATAATAACCGAACCGAACGCTAGTGCGAAAGCACTCGTTCCTGCAGCCTCAGTTCGTAATAAATTGTGCTAATGCGTAAGACATTCTTTTTGAGTTTCTGATCGCTGGTAAATGCCTAGCTGAGTGCTCAAAATACTGTCTCAGAACAAGAAAGTGCTTCGGATAACATAGGCCTTAGCCCTTTCCACACATTACTCTGATGAGGAATAAAAGGTTTTCGAGAAAAACGGTTTCGATTTATGATAATTCAGAATTGAAAGAACAGTCCAAACAATGGATGTACACAAACTCCTTGAACAGACACAAAAAGTTTAAACAAACGTCCAACTACGGGAAGACCATTGCTACTTTTTTCTGGGATGGATTCTTATTATTATTATTATTAGGTAACGTCTAGTTTTTAAACCATTATGTAAGACCAGCAAAGATTGTATTTTTTTTAATACAGCAATAAATTTAATCTTCCTGTCCCTTGTACTATTTGTGTCTTGTACACATATTTGTCAATTAAATAGTGTAATTAACTAAATTCAATATTTCTCATTGAACTAATTTTAGAGCTTTGAGGTTTAGAAAATAAAACAAACTTATATTCTGAATAGGAAAAGAGAAAATTCAAGGTATGTATTTCTATAACCAACTTTGTTTTTTTTTTGTATTAATTTGAGATTAGGTAAGAGATACGGCACAGCTTTTGCGTTTAATTTCAGAGGCTGCTAATCTTACTATGTCACTCCCTTGCTGTTTTTAATTTGTCTTGCTGTGGACATTGTAGTTGTTATTAAATTTTCCTTACGAATTTCCGTCCGTATTGCCTCTGTGTTATAATTTCTACGTATTTTAATTTATTCTGTCAACTTCAAAGATCACTTGAGTGAGCATTTACCCCCTGGCAGTTGAAAGTAGTTCATTCGCCGTACTTTTACTTTAATTAACCCCCACTGCTACCTTGCACCAAGCGAAATTGAATTCGTGCCCTTGGATTCAGCTCTGTAATAACACGGCGCTGTGAAGAAATTTCTCTGCCGGACACAAGCTCTTATTGAATCTGTAGCCTTCCTCGAAATGTAGCGCTTCTCTTAATGTATACCGGGTGTATTACGACATACGTACAGCATTTATTTTTGTTTATAATACTAATTAAAATTTGGAACGTATTATCTGGACTATATTTGTAAATTTGTGCTACATTTAGCAGCCTCCTAGCGGTTTCGGTATTTACAGAAATACAAGCGACATTAATGCAGTAATTTTGATTCGGTATATTTTTGCACTTTTGGAATGTACATAAGTTTCTAAGTTAGAAAATTTGAATTTCATTTTGAAAGTATTCGAGTGTTGAAGGAATTTCATAAAACATTGATGCTACAATTTTAGTGCCACTTAAATAATTGATTATTTTCAATAGCGCAAATAGCCTCAATAAATAATTTTAACGGAAATTATTGAAGCTCACATTTTGAATGTGTATCCATTTGCGAAATTTAGTTGGCGAAGGTGTCTTCGTCTAGTGTCGTCTTTATCTAAATGCTGGTGGATAACGTATTTATACAGTCGATGTTTGTGCTTTCGGGATATCTTTTGAAAGTCTATACTGCTATATTTATCAAAATGAAGATGTTGATTTCAATAAAATGTACGCAAGGATCATTATATCTTCGTCACTTACGTCTACTTTCCAATTGCGGATTATGATTTTAAATATTGTTTATAATTTACTGAAATATTAACATAGGGATTGCCTTACAAGAATATCTCGTATGACAGAGGATTTTTGCTTCGACAGTAAACTGTGTCTAAAATTAAAAACTGTGCACTGAAAAATATATTGATATTCTATTAGATTTATAAAAACCATCGCGCGAAGACGTATCTGCGAAGGGTATATTATTCAAATAACAATAACTATTAAATTAAAGAAGAAAAAGATGCTGTGGGAGATAAGAAACAAATAAAAAATAAACAGAAATAGGAATAAAGCAAATCAAAAACTCGATATTGGCCGCCAAAGGGTTAGAAAGTCAACCACGTAAAGAATATGTTAATAAACGCTGACCCCTAAAAGGAAATGCTTATGCTACTTAAAGCAAAACCATCTATATATTGCATATATATATAGTTTCTATTAAGAAAGATCATCATTAATTAGTAAAATTGCATCAGTTAGTATATCCCAAAATTGCAAATGTAAACACGGGGTTACATGTGATAACAAATCCATAGCATTAATAACAATGAATAAAGTATTTATTGTAAGGCGTATTTAAATTATGTATTTATGATATAATATGGTAATGAAAGTCGTCAAGAGAATGCTTAAAGCATAAAGAGTTTTCGCATCAAGAACAATGAATGAGTGTAAAGTGTCCCATTGAAAGCAACAGGTGTAATTTTTTTTTGAAAAGGCAAAATTAGTGGAATATTGGAATGATGCAGATCGATTCTCTATATATCCGGCTTTGTACCAGGCATATGTATACAAATTGATATATTTAGTAGACGACAACTGCTTGTGTATTAATGATTGCAATTTTATGACATTATTTCGCAAATAGAGATTAACATCATAATTTGAGGTAAGAACCAGATCGTCCTATACATCTCCTTCGTATTCGAAATTCAAAGACGTCTGGTGTTGGAATCATACCTGTTTTTCTTTTTTGTATTGTCAGCATTTGAGCATCTTTGTTGGATGGGGCTCTTTCTTCAAAGACTAGATAGTGACCTATCCATGAGTCTAAAAGTATAAGAACTGTTTGGCTCAGTGCTTGATAAGTGAGCATTAAGAAACCAATTATTTAATAAATTAGTGGTTAATTTAACTGAAGATGAAGCTTCGAATAACAGTTTCCAGGTCGAAATACGGTTTGTTGTACTTGGGGTCCAAACTTGCTAACAGGTTCTTTTAGTACTGTCAATAGTAGAGACATAAGTTTACCAGATGCAGATGTCATTGAGAGAATAGTATAACTGTCTGTTGTTGCTTGTATAGACTGAACAGCAGCTTCAACCTTCTTCGTATCTTGGAATGCTAGCGAACGTCCAGAATGTATCTCCAACTTGAAACAGCTTTTATCTACATTATATACATGCTCGGCACCATAACTCTGCATACTGGTTTAACTTCATCCATAAGATCAGTAGCGATCTACTCTAATTGTAGAGAATCTGATCCGTATGGGCGACTGATAAATTTAGTAATTTTGCGCGAAACAATTCTATACGTTCTTTAGAAATTCAGTATTTACTAGTTTAATATCTTCGTTAGCGTCTAATGTCCATTTTCGTATGTCTATATAGTGCATAATAATTTTTCTATCACGTGTTTAGATATTAATTTTCCTCTTTGTGTTCCGCCTGTTTCTAGACTTGCCACCTATCGATACTGTTGTCGTAGAGAGTTTACCTCTCTACTGACTTTACGGAGAATCGCTTCACTTTCCCACTCTTCCAATAATTAACAGAGTCTTCTTTACACTTCATACATAAAATGCCGCCTTCTTCATGTGTACAAGGTTGCAATTCCTGCTGCAAATACTCTGCGAGATCTTCTTGAAAAATTAGATATTCGTTATCGGTTAATTCGATGGAGTGCGGTTTAAACGCTTACAGAAATCCCAAAGTTGTATACCTGTCTACTTCAAAAGTAATACCTGTTATACTTCTTGTGATTAATTCTGTTAGTATATCATGCAGTTCTATTTCGTGTCGATTAGGTGGAATCCAGAAATGCAAGAACATGTAGGATATTCTGTTCAACGTATCAAACTTTGTGGTATTTCCAAAAGTTGAAGCGATAACAAGTTACTAAATGTATAAAAAATGCAAATATATATGGTCTAAATCATGTAACGCTTCGATCACGTAGTCCTATAAATAAAAGCGCACAACAATTCTTATGTACAAGAATTTGTTTTGTAAAAATAATAATAAATCAATATTTCCTCTATTGACTTCAATTCTCAGGGCATTTCTAAATTAAGTGACCGTTCGATGTTTTATATTACAGAAATTAATTATAACGATTTCCAATATGGAAGAAAACATAACTATGACATATACATATTTTACACTTCATATTTACTATTATTTATTTTAGAATAGCGTAAGCAGGAATATTCATTTAATTCTCATAAATTTTTAAAGAGCTTCTGCATTACCTCGCTGGAAATTTTTCGGTTAGCGATGTCTAGGTAAAGACATAAATTTGTTTTCCGTGTGCTTCGTATGAACATCCCCTAATTCGGAAAAATAACGAAATTACACTTTTAAAAGTAAACGCTCCTTGAAAATAACAGCGATTTAGTCGCAATTAAATCCTCGGCAACCGCGTATTTACATTTTAAGTGAACGAGATTCTAAGCCTCAATTAAAATCTCCTACGAAGAGGTCTGATGGAGCTTCCTTTGATGTTAATTACGTGGATTCTACTGGTTTTTAAAGTTTTCTGCTGCAGATAAATGTGGCAATTTAAAAAATGTTTGACACCTTTAAAAGAAACGTTTTAAAACCGAAAACGAATTGAACGGATTTTAATTAATCTTATAAACTTTAACGATGAAATTTGAATAAACTTTTCTTTTTCACAGTACATTCGTTTTTTTGAATTACTTATGTACATTTACATAAATTTATTAATATTAATGTAATGTTGACAACTAATTGGAAAAGAAATGAGAGCTTATTATTGCAGTTATTCCAACTGTTTATGCTGGATATATATTCATCTGTTTTTCCATGCTGTGGTTATAAAATGTGGAGAGGTGAGAAATTCCACGGTATTTAAGACCTGTTATGTATCTTTCTTCTGTTGGCGTTCCTTTTCGGCCATTCTTCAGCTAATGTAGGTCATAACGTTGTCCTCATAGTTAAAAAATGAAACCATTAAATACATTTGGTTAGCCAACAAAGCCTATACTCACAAGCATTATTGTGTTTCATCCATACATCTTGTATGTAGGAAGAAGATTTACTTGTTACAATTTTTTTTTGTTGAATAGCAGTCGCACGCTTTGCAGACTAACGAAACTAATTTCTTGAACAGGGGCATGATTAACACAAGATCTATAATACTAGTGATCGCGAAAAGACACGAGTAATACTTGTACAAGTACGATTTAATTTAAATATTCAGATTTACAATTCGATTCGTTAATACGAGTTAAGTATTTGGAAGGGTTACTGTTAAATTATTGCCAAAGTTAAATTTTAGAAAAATACTATTGTTCATAAATAGATGCCGGAATAATTTAACCTCGACTTAATCCAGGCACTAAATGATTGTCTTTCTTGACTTCTTAGGTCTTGGAGGACTAATAAATGCCCAGAGGTGTTCATTGTTCCCGTTGATCATGCATTTGTTGAAACATTACATTCGTTAAACTGAAGTTTTTCAATTGTATTTTATGTGCTTTATACCAATATTCTTTTTCAGGTATCACTATACTCCTAGTATACTTCTAGTAAATTTGTAGATCAGATGCGTTTGGTCCTAAATTGAACAACATTCGTTTACGCAGCCATTTTTAACAATATGCACATACAAGGAAGAATCAAATATGAACTGGACTTTTATTTTTAACGTCTTTTAGGTGAAGTGAGTGGTGTGACGTTTCGATATGTGCCGGGGGGGAGGGGGTATACTATCTTGGTTTGCCAGAGCAGATGGGTTGTTAGTAGCATCATGTTTGAGTAAGAGGTGCCTACATCTGTTGAGCAACGTATTATTATTACATATTTGGCGCGAGAGGGCGTAAAACCGGTCGAAAGTTTGAGTAGACTAATTGCGCAGTTCACTAAAAAAAAAACGCTTTCAAGAACCCAAGTCTACGGCTGGTACAAAAAAAATTTCCAATGACCGTGAGTCAGTGGGAAATGAGAGCCATGCATGCCGACCGCATTCGAGTACAAGTAAGGCGAATATTTGTGCGATCCGTGATCTAATTGAAGGTGAACGCCACTTTACAATATGGGAAATTGCTGCATACATCAGAACATCATATGGGAGTGCCCAGTCAATCATTTCATATGATTTAGGTTACCGAAAAGTGTCGGCAAGGTGAGTTCCTCGACTCTTGAAGGAAGATCAGAAAGCAAATCGTCTTGCGGTGTGTGAAACACTTTTGACACGAAATCGAACAGAGGAGAGTGGCTTGTTGAGGCACATTGACACCTGTGATGAGACGTGGGTGAACCATTACACCCCAGAGTCTAAGCAGGTAAGTATGGAGTATCGAAAACCTAGAGGAGCAGCACCACGGAAAGACCCGTCTTTCTGTTGGGAAAGTGTTTGCAACTGTTTTTTTTTGGGATTCTAGAGGCATACTACTCATTGATTTTCTCCACGAACGGCGTACAGTTAATGCTGCGTACTACTGCTAATTGCATGATGAAGCAAAAAGGCGAGACATGCTTATTTGAAGTACGATTCTGCTCCATTACAATGCTTGACCACACAGAAGCTGCATTAAGCCAAAATAAGCTAGACAAAATTCAATGGAAAATACCAGAACATCCGCCCTACAGTCGCGATCTGTCATCCTGTGAGTACTACATGTTCGGGCCACTCAAAGAAGAACTGGGAAGTCACCACTTTGACGACGATAAAGGAGTGGAAGTTTTCGTGCGCAATTGGTTACAAACGCGACCACATTCATTCTTTGATGACGAAATTAAAAAAACTGTATATTCGAATTTTTTTTACTGTAGCAGTAACTGTTTTAAAACGAAAGTCTTTCAGTTAATACTCGATTCGCTCTTGCATATTCATTATGCTTTCTCCATTTGCTTTCTTAAACTAGTTTCATTGTACTTATTTACTTAAAGTAGATTAAAACAATGCTTTTAATGATAACTTTGTAGGAATTGCCAAAATACTATGAAAGACCATTCACGCGACTCTTCGTAGCCTCATTATCCAGTGATAATGATTGTCAATGATTAGTGATCGATAATGTAGAAATGTATGTGTATTAAACACAAATTAGTAAGAGATTGGGGGGATGATAATGGCACAACATACTGTCACTTGATTAAATGTGTAATCTAATGATTTTCTGTTTGCTGCTTGGCTTTGAGAATAAAATTTCATTTAAGATGACACATTTTATTTTATATTATTAAACATTTATTCAGCTATTGTTTTATAGAGAAAATATTGGTTATCTTGCTCCTGTGCTCCTATATTTTAAACCAGTAGGTAAAATCTAATAGATGAGAGCTTCATAAAGTCAATTTGAATTAACGTAAATAGTTAGAATAGCTCGATAAGGATACAAAGTTCTGAGGGAGTTCTAGGCGTTTCTAATATACCTATTACTTTGATAGGGAAATCAAATACCGTATGCTATTAGTAATAGGTAAGACGGAATTGCCTGTTTTGGTTACCAGCGAATTTTGCAGTGCAGTATAAAATCAATTTTTAAATGATCCTGCGAATTGAAGTAAGATCGGTATTGTTGCGTAATTGTGTGTACACGAAAAGTGCATTTAAATTCGTAAGCAACTTCTACATAAAAAGTAAACGATCAATTATTGAACCCTGAGGAACATCCTACACTACAGGTAATGAAAAAGATTGACTAACCGACTGTTATTTAGTACATTTTACTTGCGGTTACTTAAGTAGTGACGTGAGTAGAAAATCTGTTATTCTTCAATATATTAATTACAGCACATGCTTGGCTTTGCTATAGTCTAACGTTAAACATCTAACAATGTTAAGCACACTGCAATGTGTCAATATTATGAGTTATTTATTATTTACAATATACACGTATTTTCACTTATCATCAAGTTAAACTCCGTAAGTTGAGAGCTTACTGCGGTCTAGACTTGATACACTTATTGAAGGGACATGTTTTTTTGCGAAATAGGATATACGTTAGCAATAAACGAACAACTTCCGGAATTGGACCGTGTCATGATGAGATATATATAAAAAAGAAATAAGAGTAAGAGGAGAAAGAAAAATAAGAAGGAAAAAGAGATAAAAAGAAAAAAGATAAAGGAGGGGGAGGGCGTGAAATAGAAAGAAAGGTGAAAAGAATAAGAGAAGGAAAGAGAGACAGAAGAGGGAGGGGGGGGGGATGCGAGAAAAAGAAAGAGACCAAAAGAGAAAGGTGAGATCTCGACGTTTCGCCTCCGTCATAGGAGGTTTCTTCAGGAGAATAGGGGAAACCAAAGTGGCACGGTAACTCGATGTGTAAACCACGCTAGAGGCGAAACCACTTTCGCAGAAGGTTACGGTGACTCGGTGTGTTGACCGCGCTAGAGGCGAAAACCTTCTTTTTTATATATATATATCTCATCATGATACGGTCTAATTCCGAAAATAGTTCGTTTATTACTAACTCTGGCCGTGGAAGCCTACGCATTCATTTCAGATTATACGTTGAATACAAGGTTTTGAAAACACTTGCAGATGACGCAATAGATAGCGAAATAAACGTTCCTTTGTTATAAATATATACTGTCTAGCATTTTACCTTAAGTGCTTATTTATAATCCACCTAGCTCTTTAGTGCTGTTGACTAGTTAGGGATGGCCAGTAACAAATTTGGCAACACATTTCAACAACAAATTTCATTCATATTATCCTTTCAATCAAACGATTGATATTCATACCACATCTACAGGACACCTGTTTCAAGAACGATAATTTACAATTCAATGTTGTTTTCGAATTTTTATTAACTTAAAAAGCTAAAATTAACAGTATATCCAAAAAACTGAATTTATTATATTTGAATACAGATAGCTTATTCAGCATAGTAAAAGTTTTTCAGAAATTCTCTACGTAGTTTTTGGATATAACACATTTGTTCCGGAGACCTATAAAACTGAAAAGCGATATACAGTGCTTAGACGAGGTTGAACGATAAAAAGTTAAAGCTCTATTCGGTGTAAGCTTAAAACAATCTAAAGAATAAATGTCTCTCTTATGTAAATAAGTATAGGCACAAATATATTGGATTATGTAGTAAAGTTAATCGATGAACTATAAAACAATTTTTCGGAACTGATTGAAATTTACTGTTTTTATTGATGACTTATAATACATTTTTACTTCTATTACGATCACAGTATAATACAACGGTTTTATTATCTATCTTAGTATGCAAAAGTAAATCACATAACGCGTCTAAGTTTGTGAAATGGGCATCAACTTTCAGTTATCGATGATTGGAAAGTATTAAATGCAGAGCTTTCAACGGAAAAGTATGCCCCAGTTAGTAATTTCAAGGCATCTATACTTCGAAGTGGCGTTGAAATCTCAAAACGGGACTTTTTGATGTGTGCTTAAAACGACTGAAAGAGGGTTGCGCGAAAGTGGAGCGTATCCTATAAGGATGGCTATAAATTTTATAACTCAGGAATAAGATGTGTATTAAAGATAAGATGTACTGTTCAAGTCGGATTTTATACACAATGCTGTTTAAGAAATCATTAAATACATGGTGTGAATGGCAGCGAAGTAATTACTGTTAAATTTTTATGGAGAAGCCAAATGCAACGCTACGTCGTCTGTACACCTTCAAAAATTTATATCAAAATAAGTCTATATCATTGTTATACAGGGTGCATATGGCAGGTTGTCAAATTATTAATGACGAAATAATAGGTGTGTTGTAGTGCTATTTTGAAAGGAATGACGCCATTATTACCCTTTCAGTTTTATTTTGCCGCCTTTAACATACAACTCTTAAAAGATGAAGATATTTAGCATTGAATATATTTAATGTTTAACGCCTAATGTAATTAATGAAATGTTCCAAACTTGGAGTACATATTTTCAAATTTAGCTTTGACAAAACACAAAACAGAAAACTACCAAGTTATGTGAAAAACAGAAATTTCGTGTTTACTATATTTGCTTATGTTTATTATAAAATTTCATTTGTATTTTCACTGTGTGTTGCGCTTTGCTTATCTCGAGTTTTATAAAAAGCAGCATGCTTGGTTAAATTCTCTCGGAAAACTTGTTATCGAACATTTTTATTGCATCTGTAATAACTTTTAATTATGTACAGCTGTTAAACAACTGATAATTAAAGCAAGGATAATAGTATACTTCAAACTACAAAAATACTTTAGCACTTTCCAAATAGTGATATTGAGCTTCGTATTGTGACTAGGACTACCATTGTGCTAGTAGTTACAGTTGCGAATACTTGGAATTCATCAGCTCAAAAGAATGGGGAGCATCTGTAACCATAATTAAAGCTGCAGAAACGAGTGCTTTGGCAGTAGCTTATGACACGGTTACCAGCAATATTGAAAATAAGTGCTGATTCAGTCGTACTTCTACGGCAAGATGAAAATATGTTGTTGAATTTGAAAAAGGACCGTTCTGCGTCTAACGATGTGGTTTTCACGAATTTAAAAAAGACGTTTGCATCACATTTGCACTCTTGGTTTTTGGTTAAACTCTTGTCTATACGCACTATAGTCTGATAATCGGGATGTTGATTGTTAAATTGACTAACGAGACTTTGGGGCAATCTACTACGTTTAGCGCTTCATGACTGCTTGGTATTCTCTAATTTGGATATAGCACCTTAAAGGATTGAATTTTGTGAAATTTACTCTATTTTGGTATGGATTTGGGTATCTAAAACCAGACGCTGGCTGGCTTACTGAAGTTGCTTGGGCTTCTTGCGAATTCAAATTGAAGATACACGGTTTAATAATGTGTAAAAATTTCTCATAATACAAACCAGCTTTAAGCCACGTTCCCCATTTCGTCAGTACCGATTGTGGTGTCTGAGGAATACCCGGACAAGCCTGTTTGAACTGATTAATGCGTTTTAAAATTTAATAAAAACCCTTTGGTGGAAATTATAAATTGAGCTACTTTTGGATAGCTGTTTCTAATAAATTTAGCCACAAGATTACATACATGGAGCAAACAGGCTACATGAAGCAATTGAGGATAAGATTGTTGTAGTAATCTTCCAGCTTTAACCATGTTCTAATCCCCATCTGTAACTAACGTTAGAAGTTGGGTTGCCGATATACTGAACTTCCCAAAGGTATTTTCTATGGGTTATACTAGCCTTTCCGTGTTTGTCTTCTGTAATATTCTACTATGTAAAAGAAGAGGCAACGATGGTTCGCTGCTTTTTAAAGTGCGCGCTAATATTCAAAATATATTTTTTTTCTTGCATCCGTTGTTTCATCTATCGTCAGCCATGCATTTTGATCGTTTAACTGTAACTTTATTTTATCAGTGATCGCGTTTTTCACCAAATAAAAATTATACTGTAATTGACCTCTTGTTGAAAATCTCAATTCGGGAACGGATTTTTCCCAAAACTTTCAAAATTCATCATCATTCAATCATTGTTTACAATATTTTGTGCCATGTTGCACACACTTAACATCATTTGGTACATCAGGTTGTGCATTTAAGAGATGTTGTTTGCGATTAACTTATCTTTTACAGACAAAAATGATATACGGTAAAATGTTGATTTTGCAAACAATATATTTAGTAATAGTACTAGTGTAGTGTAATGTCGAAAATCGTTTAAAAATCTGTTAACACTTCTTGAAGATAACAAAGAACGTCGTCGATTCGCCATCATCAATATAATCCGGCATTCGCAGATATACCATACGTGTATGAATCCCTACTTCGGGTATGTTCGACCGCTTTGAAATATATAATCGCCGACAATGAGTGCGTACTCGGATCTGCAGGCTTAATCATAATACGTTCGTGAAATAAGTTTGATGTACTTCTATTGTCTTGTTTTATTTGTTTCTGCTATATGTAAGAACTTTTGATTTGCCTTATAACACCTTTAGAGCATTAATAAACAATAAAGTATTATGACGATTGCAAGGACTGTGTGGATGTACAATTCATAGGTATACCAGTAAACTCCACTCACACAAATTAATTAATTATGCGGAACGCAGCGTGAATAATAAATTATTATTATTATTATTACTGTTATTTTTATTATTATATTATCATAAGGAAAATAAATTGAATTCCCAGATTTTGCGAAAGCAAAATGTCGTTCATTATATTACTAAAACAAAACACGGATATGTCGGTATATGTAACAAAATAAAATTCGTGGTCATTAATTACATAATGCTGGCTCAGAAAATGGTGTACAATCTGATTTGAGCGCAGGAAGTGATGTTTAACACATCCCTGTATGTACACATGTTTTATAACATGCATATGCATACCTAGTATTGAGCATACTACGAACGGTATTGTAGCAACGTCGCAGACGTTACACTTATTACATTATTCACATTATACACGTTGTTCTATTATTTTAAAAGAACTACAACTATGAACTTAGTTCAGCTCTGTGCCGGGTAGATAATAATGGTATTGTATTGTATGACATCGTTTCACCAAAGCAATAGCTTTTCAAATAGCTATAGAAAGATAAATCGTGGGAAATTTGACGCCCGGGAAAACAGGAAGTAAAGTATTAGAGAAAAGGTTAATTAGAACTAAATAATAGAGACGTGAAAGATTGCACTATACAAATAAACAATACCGGAAAATTAGTCAATTTATCTCGGTGGTGTATAAAATTTATGTTTCCCTGCTGGAGTGTAATGTCGATAATATGTCTGATTCGTTTGTTCTTGTCACTCTGAGTAACAGAGAGTATTTTCGGAGGGTTTTAGTTGAAAAGTCGGAAGTCTTTATAAAAACGCGAAGCATATAATCAATCAAAAATCCCTGTGTTTTCTTTATCTACTTCTGTTGGAAGTTCGCCTGCAGGCTATCCTTTTATAAACGCCGGGCGATTAAAGAGATGAGATATTCAATCAGTTTAGTAGGTATCGATCTGCTCTTAGGATTATATATGTAGTACGAACGTATATCCACGAAACGCTTTCCATTTCCAGTAAACAATATTGCTTCTATAGTATAAAAAATAGACAATCAGTGCATAGCTGACAGATTAATTTAAAGATCTATTCGCTTACCCATTAGTTATGAGAGCAATTAGCCAAATAACGGGTGTAATTTTTTATGATCTTGCATTGCAGCAATATTATGGATTGATTTCAATTCTAATGTTTCGTCTATAACTTTATAGGTTTAACCGCGCGCAAAAACGCTTGAAATTTCGGATATATACGCTTAAGACTCGATAAGGGGGTATAATATCTTGTTAATGTTAAATTTATAGAATGCAATAGTTAATGGTATGGCCGTTAATAAAGACGTAGGTAAAGTTATTAACTTAAAATCTTGAATTCACTCTAAATCAAAATGGTGATATTAGGAACTATATCCAATCGTAAATATTGCAAAGATCTTGAGGTTATACAACATTCAAGTATCTCAGTAGACTGCACACCATAAAAATAATTCTTTGATTGGCACGGTGCTTCGAAAAAGCATCGAGTTCTATAGTCAACCGAGTTATCGAATGAAAATGTGAAAAAATTGAATGCGCAGTTGGGGGTAATTCTTTATTATTTAATGAAGAACTACGATGATTGCGAAAGCTATAGAGTTGCGTAGTGTACAAGTATCGCAGTAAGTTCATCATCACTTTTAAGTACACAACCGAGTTGCCTATTGATAATTTGTATCTACAGAATGAAAACTACCACCAATTGCACACTACAATGTGAGGACTGTTTATTTTGGATAGGAGAATTATATAAAGTATTCTTCTAAGTACAAGGAAATAGTGTTGTAATATTGCATGGTTAATGGTATGCGTAAATATTGAATAAAATTTAGTGCAACACGAATAAGATCTAATAATAACCACCATTATGACAAAAACAGAACGACAGATGGCAAATTACTGCGGCAACGTATAAAAGAGAATACAATCCTTGATATTAAATATCACCAACTTTATAATTCACAGTTGGAGATATTTTAATGGGGAAACAGGTGGCATAATGTTTGTCATTGATGATGGATTTTGACTATTAAAGTAAATGAAGTATGTACATGTATGTGCGCTGTTACGATGATACATGCATAGGTACGTCAGTAAATTCCACACCACATAAATTAATTTTCAATTTAGAACACTATTGGAAGTAGTTCCTGTGATATCGTGTCCCTCATAGAAAATTAATTTATGTGATGTCGAATATATTGAAATATTTGTGTGTGTGCAATCGTAGTAGCGTATATATATATATATATATATATGATAATTTGTTCTAACAATCGATCTTCGTCATAAATGTCGTAATAATACCATTTGTTTTCTCGTTAAATATCTTCAACTGTAAACAACAAAGTTGGTGACCTTTCATACCAAAGATTGTATTTTCTAGGATGCCACAGTTATCTGTAATCTGCCATTCTATTTCTATGGTTTTTGTAGTTACAGCGTCAGTTGTTCGTGTGGTAATAAATTCTGTTTTACACTTACGTATATATAATAATGATGTATTTATTAATCCTGGAGGACATTGATATGGTCATGTAATGACAATATTATATATTAACTGTGTAATATTTAAAACTATATGATTGGAAGGATGCTTTAGGAGTCCCTCTACTAAAAGTAAATAATTCTCATTATCTAAAGTTTTTGAAAGAATAATTAGTCTTCAACTGCATACATTCTTAGAAAACTATAACGCAGTTTGTTATGTGGTTTTCGCATACAATGTAATTGTGTATTAACGTTATCAGGTCGTTAATAATATAGTTATCGCTACTGATACAAGTCAAATGAGAATATTGAATATGCTGAAGTGTGTCAAAGTCTTAAACGCTATTTCCCACAATACCTTGTTACCAAAATTACATCACACATGCTCTAGTAAAGGAACCATTAAACTTAATCAAGTTATTTAATTTACCGTACACAAAAGGTGAAATTGATATCGTAAGTGTCTGATATACGATTTGTCACAAATAGAACCCTATTTCATATGAAACATTCCTTACTGGAAGGCGTACTTGAGTGGTTGTGTATGATACGATGTCTTGCTTCATACTATTGTCATTTTAATACACGTAACTTCCTCCTCTTTGTAATTGTTCTTAGTATGGCACAGGATCACAACTCAAAGACACTGTTGCAAATAACATTATTCAAAAGTAAAGTTTACAAGCAGGGTAACACCAATTTGGAATTACTTGCCCTGTGGTTTTATTATCATTGCTTTTATAACCATCGTTGTTGACGTTTTATTGGCCGAAGCATTGGGTTACAAATTGCATCTTGCACTTCATAGTCATCGATCCCAATGATCATTTGCCACGCTACTAGAATTTTGCCGAATCCAGAGGTATTCCAACCTTCGGTAGAGATTTTTAACATGAACCATTTTATTGACACAGAGCTTACGGTATTACTTCCCTATTTGAGAGGAAGGCAGTTTTTGTTCGTAATTAAAGACCAATCGTTGCGATCGGGGTTTCAACCCGCGTCATTCTGATCGAAAGGGCAATCGTACGACCGCGGAGATTGCTATTACTATTACTGTTATTATTGCCAGTATTATTATTGTTATGATTATTCTTTTATCACACGCACATCGAAAATTTTCTTTTTAAAACAAATAACTACCTAAACAGATATTTAACAATGCCTAAGGCTTTGTCCTGAGAATTGAAGGAATGCATCGCTTGTATTATACGGTTTTGGAAATAAGACTGGGACGTTGGAGCCCCATTAATAGTTGTAAAGGAGATAATATTGGAGTTGTATTCTGAAATATATGTACCTATTGATAATATGCGCAATTTGAGAAAATTGCAGCCATGATGGATTAACTCAACTCAAGTTGCTATTAGAAACATTATTTACTAAATGTTACTTTAAATACAATTATTAAAGAAAAAACATATTGTCATAAATTGTTTGAGAGAAATGTACCATATTTAGATCCATCCAATAAACATGATTTTTAAAGCTAACCAGTTTTAGTGAAAAAAAGATGACCTCCGCCGTGGAATTACTGGTGGTGTAGCGATTAACTTTTTTGAAATTGCATAAACGGTATAAACAAACAAATACACAGGGATTTGTATTCCTTGATGAAACTTGGATTTTTCGAAATGGTGTAATAATTTGCTCTTCCTACGACAGAGTTTCGTTATACTAACTAAGATTGACGGTCAGAGATTAGTAGTCATATCTCTAACAGTTCTCATAACAAATTATTGTAACATTAATTTTGCTTTATTTTCAGATATATTGTTGTCCAGCCTGGAAACAAATATGGATCCGTTTCTAATGTAAAATTTGTATTTTCCTCTGAACCAGAATCATGGAGTAATAAATCATGCATTACCAATTCAGATGGGTCCCATACTTTACTAAATTTATTGAACCTTTTATCAAACCACCTGTTCCTATAATGGACATGATATCCCAACTTACTTGCTACGAAAGCAAAAATTCAAGATTGGTTGCCAAAATTAACATAATCCATACGAAACCTATAAGAAGTAATTGATTGATGACATATTTCAAATTTTTTGTTATTTTAGGCATAAATCTCTAAACAAGTATCTAGCTGTCTAGTTAACAAAAGAAACTGGTCCTTTGGTGCTATGTCTTCCGCCCTACCACTATAGTTGTAATGAAGCTAGACTTACATGAGAAATAAAATCATAAAATAATTGAGATATTGGTAAAATGGAAAACCTATTGAAGTTGCCGCATGGGAACTAAACTCTAAAATCTGTAGGGTCAGAGCAGTAGTTTAATTCAATCGCACACATAGATAAACATGTGAAGAAATAGTAGTGGGATCGACATTGATACTGGATGTTACACTTTTTGTTGATAACACCAATGTTTCATTACATACAGCAACACTTTCAAATACCGAAATGTAAATTACAGTTCAACAATCTTAAACCATTGCATAGTATCTATTATAACTGTAAAAACCTGGTTTAAATACATCTCATAAGTTGAGAATTGTATTCCACGTTACACCTGCTTGCATTTTTACAATAATAATCGAACTATTTCTTTTAAAACACGTTATTTGTGATATTATAGTATGTTCTATTGATGTTCCAAGACATAAAACGATATTGTTAATTAATTATTATTATTTAATATTAATCTTCTTGCCATCTCGCAAATGCGATCCAATGTATAGTATATCATTAATGCGAACTGGGAACGGTACTAGAATAAAACGTCGTGACTATTAATGATGTAAATCAGTTGCCAAATTGGACAAGTTATAAGTAAATTAAAACGGCACCATACAACAGGTCCTGAGAAATGAAGCATCATTTAGCGATATAAAAACGATTAATAATAATTAATTTTAATGAATTTTAAAAATAACCAATTAAAATCTCTCATACATCCTGAAATGCTGCTCATTTATTAAGTAAAGTGGAAGTATTTTTACAGAAATGAAAAGTTTTACCATAAAATGTACTGAAATTTTAGGTCCGGTATCTTACGAACAATCTTTATAAATTGTATAAACGCTGATCCGAATTGTTATCGTAAGTTACAAACTGTAATTTGTCACCATGTAACAGCTATAAATGTATTCGACTTAATCACATTAATTAGTAAAAAATGAGTTAGCTAAAAGAGGTAATATACATACTATTAAAGTAAAAAAGTATTGGATCTGATAGTTTAAAGTTACTTCAAAAAAGCAAATCCAAAAATCACGAAAATTATTGACGAAAATTCTGGTTCACATACACAACAGATTAAAATTAAATGCATAGCGCAGCAAAATATGTAAAGTAGTTACAACAGCAATGACAAATTATGAGATGAATTGTAAAAATAAAAGAACAACTTGTACATTGTAGTTAGTTGGGTATTGATAGATTTCAATATAACACACGGGCTGAAAAGTCCCGGGCCTAACAAAGAAAACACGGTTTTTTTGGTTCAAAATTAGCTTTATTCATCAACGTAATCTCCATCAAGAGCAACGCAATCATTCCAGCGCCGCTCTAACATTTCAATACCACTTTTGTAGAACGATTTATCTTTTGCCTCAAAATAGGCCTCAGTTTCAGCGATAACCTCTTCATTCGTGCGAAATTTCTTACCGGCGAGCATTTTTTTGAGGTGTGCGAACAGCCAGTAGTCGCTGGGAGCCAAATCTGGCGAATACGGTGGATGTGGAAGCAATTCGATGTTCAATTCATGTAGTTTTGCCATTGTTTTGATTGACTTGTGACACGGTGCGTTGTCTTGATGAAACAAATTTTTTTTCTTTGCCATATGCGGTCGTTTCTTTGCAATTTCGGCCTTCAGACGCTCCAATAACGCTATATAATATTCACTGTTGATGGTATTTCCTTTCTCAAGATAGTCGATGATTATTACACCACGCACATCCCAAAATACCGAGGCCATAACCTTTCCAGCTGATTGTTGTGCTTTCTGGCGCTTTGGACGAGGTTCACCCGTTGCTGTTCACTCAGCTGACGATCGTTTCGATTCCGGAGTGAAGTGATGGATCCATGTTTCATTCATTGTCACATATCGACGCAAAAATTCCGGTTTGTTACGTTTAAGCATGGCCAAACACTGCTCAGAATCATTAACACGTTCTTGTTTTTGGTCAACAGTGAGCAAACGCGGCACCCACTTTGAACAGAGCTTTCTCATAGTCAAATGCTCATGCAATATAAAGCCAATACGTTCTTTTGATGTCTTTACGATGTCAGCTAACTCACGCAACTTCACATTTCGATCATTCAAAACGATTTTGTGGATTTTTTTATGTTTTCTGGCGTTACCGCCTCATATGGACGTCCACTGCGTTCTGCATCATCGGTGTCTCTACGACCACGTTTGAAGTCAGCATTATGAAGATATTGAAAATCATCTGACCGTGGAAGCCTACGTATTCATTAGACTTCCACGATCAGAGTCAGTAATAAACGAACTGTTTCCAGAATTGGACCGTTACCGTCCATCACCATTACAATCACCGTCGCGATGATTTTCTCTTCAGCGAAAATGTTGATAAAGCAAATTAATTGTTGTAAATAACATAAACAGTAAAAACAAAAAATATTTATCATATATTTCCTAATTAAGTGACGCATAATTCGCATATAACATGAATTAATAGTGGTATATTTGCATCGGTGCAAGACTTGTGCGCGCACTTGTGACAGGATGAAGTAGACTTATAAGTCCAGACAATATAAGCATTCTGCGTCCTATTCATCCTGTATCTGAAGAAGCAGATTCTCTCCTAGATCTGCACATTTTCTTTTTTGGTAATCCTCCGGTTTGTTATGTTTAAACATGGCCAAACACTGCTCAGAATCATCAACACGTTCTTGTTTTTGGTCAACAGTGAGCAAACGCGGCACCCACTTTGAACAGAGCTTTCTCATAGTCAAATGCTCATACAATATAAAGCCAATACGTTCTTTTGATATCTTTACGATGTCAGCTAACCCACGCAACTTCACTTTTCGATCATTCAAAACGATTTTGTGGATTTTTTTGATGTTTTCTGGTGTTACCGCCTCATTTGGACGTCCACTGCGTTCTGCATCATCCGTGTCTCTACGACCACGTTTGAAGTCAGCAAACCAACGTTTTATTATTGTTTCTAATGGAGCGGAGTCCCCATAACACTTTTCAAGCCATTGCTTCGCTTCAACGGTATTTTTTCCCATCAAGAAGCAGTGTAAAATTAAAACACGAAATTGTTTTTGATCCATTGTTTTGAAAATAACAAAAGTAGCGTGACTCTTAGCACAATAACTCACAAACTAATGAATAGAATATCATGAAATTTTAACAGCTATCTTTTGAAGGTTAGTACTAACTGAGAGAAAGGTGATTGCAATAAAACTAGCGTCATCTATGTGTTAGGCCCGGGACTTTTCAGCCCATGTGTTACTTTGTGAAACTCTCTGGTACCAGACTATGTAAAATTTTAAAATTAGTTAAAGGATCAGAGTGATGATTTAGTGGAAGTAAATTGTTAGCAAATTACAAAACACCTGACGAATCTAGTTGATGACATTTTGCGTTCTTTTCAGTGAATCTAAAAACATTTTAAAGTTTTGTCAACGTAACTACTATAGTAACTACTACTATGAAACCAACGTGAGCATATATAAACTACATTTTCTTCATACGTAGGCCTTATCCTTATTTAGAAGATGGCTTTTTATGGGTGATAAAATTTCAAATGGGATTTTAAATTAAGGTTTAAGAATCTCGTAAATTTTCCAACAAATTGAAAGAGCACATGCGTATGGTTAACATATATAGTGAATTATGATTATCAAGAGAAATACAAATATCTCTAAATTCAGAAGTAAAGGAGATTTATTCTATGTACAAATTACGATGAAATATGTATTGTGAGAAAGAACAAGGAATAAGGTTGTTCTCATACTCAAAACTTACTACGAGGGATATCTTTTAAGTTTTGCATACTGAGATTTGGAGGACGCCACTAATCAAATGTCGGTACTAAAAATGAATCCCCATCCTTAGCTAATACAAGTCGCAAACTTCAGTACCGTATGTATAGTGTTGTAACTACAACGAACTGTCAAAGTTGATAAGTTACTTGATGATTGAATTAAACCGAGAACATTTTCGTACAATACTTTTTCTATAACTTTCGAAGACAATTATATCAATGAGAATGCCTCACCGAGTTGGTTTATGTTTTTCGATGTGAAGTACCACGTCAGTCAACAATTTCTCGTTGATATGGGAAGTGCAAATATGGACGGATTAGTTTTACTGAGGATCAAGAACAGGTACACCAAAAACGGCAGTCACTCAGTATGGTGTGCGCAAGAACATCAACGAGGATTAACGTGTGACATATCGTGCGATTGAAGCGTCATTGAGGATTTCAAAGATCTCGATTCATAAAATTGCAGAATAGCGTGTAAAAAGTTATTTTTCCGTTGGATACGGCAGTTCTCTCGAAAGCAAGTCATGCGGCAATAATTTCTCTGCAATACCAAAGAACTATTACTGCCTATTGGTATACAAACATTTGTTTGCCGCAAGTCATCGCTGCGCTTCAAAAAACCAACCCCGTACGACGACATGGCTCGCAAGACAACTGAATTTTTAACAACAAAACGTCGAATTGTTAGACCATGCTCCATACAGTTCGAACCTAAGTCCCAACGATTTCTTTACCTTTCCGAAAATAATGAACAGACTGCGTGGTTAGAGGCTCCGATCGTCAGAAAGTTTAATCGATGTCTTCAAAAACGAAATCTTGACTGTACCACTAAACTAGTGCAATGAGAGTTAGCCTCCAGATTTAGTTCAAGCGCATGCAAAAGTGCATTAATCTTCGTGGGGATTACTTCGAAAAACAATGATGTCTTTAAAAGCTATCAACTGTTTTGTTTCAGCTCTATAAGCAGAATTTAAGAAACAACCCTCGTATATAGACATGAATAACACCAATAGCAAATTTTGAAATACATCAGTGTAAGCTTCGGTTCCGTTTCACTTAATCAAGGTTTTTGATGACGATTTATGGATAATATAAGATTATAATACATAATTATTTATTTGCGACCTGGTTTGTGGCTGAAAGTTATCTATTAAGGAAGGATGTCACAAATGGAGAATATTACGAAATTTGCCTTCAAAATGCTGACTTCTCTTGAGGATAGGAATGATCTATTATCTACATATGTATATACAGATCGAAAGTAGGTTAAGGAACGATTTAGCTCAACTAACGAAATTTTTTTTAAGCGAAATTTGGCAGACATGTTATCTAACCGCAAATCGTTGCGAATTATTTTCTTATATTTTAACGAATCACAAGCCGTATCAACTGAAGATCATTAACGATAGAGTTGTTGATGAAACTGAAAAAAAACGCATATCTCAGGCACATTCGTTGTTTTCCAGGTCAATAAAAAGTATATACATTTTTTCAATATGTACGCCTTCATTCTGCACAGTTAAGCGTGATAGTTAGAAGATTCCCAAATATACATACGTGTGCGTAGGAAGACTTAATGTTGCGGAAAAACGCGAAAGAAAAGTATTAGATAGCTTTTGTTTGTCACACAGTTTTTGAAATAAAACTGTACGTGTTTGTTAGCTATATCTGTCAATCAAGTGTATTATTTCCAATTAATATCTTTTGCTGTTATAAATCTGTAATATTATTCTTCAAAGTTGGAATGAGAATGAATATAGCGGCGAACGGTGTTTCGGAAGTGTTGTATTCTAATGTAGCTCTCCGGAAAAACAATTCCAGCACGGGAATAAAACTTATTATGAGAGGTACAGGCTTGGTTAAATTATATCAATTATTCTTTACCAAGCGTTCTAGGTTGTTAGCGGCTTTACAGTTTATATGATGCTACGTATTTCAGGAGTTATATGAAATGAAAACTATTTTGTAATAAGTTTCTTTTTGCAATAACACATTTTTAATTACTTTCTCTCTTCTAAACAAAATTCGAATTTCTTTAAAATTATTTGGGATACCTGCATACTATTAATTTATTCGTAGTAAAAGACACAATAACGCTAGGCAATATTTATATTATATATATTTTGTTCTGTATTCAAAGCTACTATCCACCTAAAATGAGAGTGTCATGCAAAGAGCAAAAGAATAAAGTATTTTCCACGATGACTAATGCGCAACGCCCCTCGACAAAAAGGATTCGGCGTTACATAGTGTTTTCAGTGACACCGGTTTTATAGTTTTGACTTGTTGGACATTAAAATGATTTACGGTTTACCTGAATTTTCATCTCCATACTTTCAGGTTGTTAATTTTATGATTGCCATGTGATTAATTATAAACCGGGAAATGTATACCTTTCAAAAATGTGAATTTTAGAATTAAGGAAGATTATTATGAGAAACATCTTGGAAAGATTAAATCGAAATTTGGTTAATATTTATGACCTTAAAGAAATATACAACCACTAAAAGTGAAACGGTGACCAAAGCACAGCTAGCTGGCTACATGGTTCGTACAAATATTCCGAAATATTCAAAACCATTAGTTAATGCAAACAAGATCGAAAATAAGCTAATTGCGTATTGCTTCTTTGCGCATAATAAGAAGGAAACGTCACAAATAGTAGGTATATTAAGTAATTTAATAATAGTTTGAAATCGTATGTTAAGGAACTCTTTTGCAATCTGGTAATAATAATAACGAAAACGACTGAATAGATTCACGCATACTGAATGGATCAGGATACCATGTGTTCGCATTCTTTGTCATGTACCTTATCGGGGCTTTAACTAACATATTAGATCTAGCTCTTGGAACTTGGAAAGTAACACATGTTCTTGTACCATATTGTGATACTACAAAATCAATATGAACAAGTAACTTAGGGGCATCGATGTAATTATTTATTAGTTTAATCAGGAGCTTGCCACTCAAGCGGGCTGTTGTAATCTACATCATGTTCTGGATAATTATCGTCCGTATTAAAATGATAAAAACTTTAAACACTTTTTTTGCACTCTTCATAGGTGGTGACAGAGGTAGTGCGATATCAAACTATAAATGCACATTCTAGTTGAGTGTGAATATCTGCATAGCAAGAAAAGCAAGAAGAGCCTTCAACTTGCCAAACGCACTCTACGATCGTATGAGAAATCCCAACGACTTATAAGCAGAATTCCTGTAGTATTTTATGCGTTCCGTAAAAGACAATTTCTGATCAAACAACACACCAAGGTCTCTCACAGACGAGTGTCTAGCTATGATTATCTGGTCAATGAAGTAATTATGGGTAGCTGGTTTCCTATTTCTGGTGTAAGTCATAACTGCGCACTTGCTTAGGTTCATTTTGTTTTCTTTACACCACGAATTAATTGCGTTCAAGTTCGTTTGTAAAGACATACAGTCCCGTTCATAAGTGATACTATGAAAAATCCTGAAGTTCTCTGCATAAGCCAATACATTCTAGTTCAAGAGTGCAAGAAGGTCATTTATGTAAATGTTAAGCAATAAAGGTCCAAATTTGACTTCTATGGAACTCCAGTAGCAACAGCTAATGATTTTTATGTAAGGCCATTGTAGTGAACATAGCAAGATCTCTTACTAAGCTAAGACTTAATAAACTGCGTGGTACTGTTACGAAAGCCTATAGCACTTAGTTTAGGAATCATAAATAGTGGCCAACTGTGTCAAAAGTCTTGCTGAAATCTGCATTTATAACATCTACTTGCTCTCCCCTATCAAGTGATTCACTGATGAACTGTGTGATCTCCAAAAGAGTCGTTACTGTTGACCTCCCCGCAAGAAATCCATGCATATGGCGTGATAAATTTGGTTTAACGCTATTAAATATTCTTTCTTGGAAAAGATGTTCAAAGATATTAGCGAAGTTCGACAACAGGTTTATAGGTCTACAGTTAAGGATATTAGGACGATCACCTTTCTTGAAAATCAATGTTACTCTACCAATCTTCCTATAGTTAGGGAAAGTTGAAGTTTTTATGGCCAAGTTGAAAATAACAGCAAGATGCTCACATAGAGTGACTGAACAGTCACGGACCACAAAGCTTTGTAGTCCGTCATCTCCGGCAGTAATACTCGTTTCGAGTTTCTTTGCACTACACCTGTTAGATAGCCAGGTGTCGTCTAAATAGCACGTTTCGCATTAACAAACTGCCAAAAGACTTTTGGATTAAAAGTCATACTGTTTTCAGCAATTCGATACTCAGCAAGCGCTGATTTAATTTGGGTTTTGACCAATCTTCGTGGTCGCTTAAATACGTGAAGGCAAATATCCGTTCTAACTCTACGCCATCTCTTGAGATGTTCCTTCAATTTTATTAATCTGATTTTTCCACCATTGAACCAAGGTGGAAAACTACGGTTTGATGCTTGACACTGAGGTACTGAATGCCGAATCTGATAGAATGGACTAACGACTAACGTATAATTTTGGATAAAATTAGATTATTTCACGACGAACTTAATACACATGTACAAATTGAAGATAGTTTTTGTATCCTTTAGCTAATAAAAAAATTTGCGTTTGAAAAACAGTTAAAAAGTTCTCAAAAGTATTGTTTGACCCATTCCATACTTTCGCAAACAACGAAGGATTATGTCACGTTTCAGATATTCTACACCTCGAAAACTAGTGCAGGGCTACCTGAAAACGTTCGCATTGTTTTTACAATAAATTAATCTATAAGACCACAAAGTTTCATTTCAATCTGTGAGTGATACTTACCAGTTACCTTGTTTTGCAGAACTTTTTGCTTTTTACAAAAACATGTCCTCTTTCTACAACTTTTTGAATTTTATAGATAATTTTAAAAGTAAAGCACTGTAAGAAAATCAATTTTTTTACTGTTTTATTAGCTTTTGATACACTACCACAAATTAATCTAAAGGAAGATAAAGGATGCAATAACCTCTTAACATTATTCTTGTCGTTCTTAATTTGCGGAGCTGTGGCATTGATAAAAATCTTATTGCTATAATAAGAAAAATGAACTTGGACGAATTTGTAAATTATATTTAGTAAATTAACGATCAGCATTTGCTTTAAGAAGTCTTTACACATACTTCCAAGGGGTTCTATATTAAGATTCGAACTTAGCTTGGTTTAACTTTAAGGAAATATTTATTTTTGAGTGTTTGTAGTACTTATATGCATGTGCACTGGAAATTATTTACTTGAAATAAGTAAATTTCAGGCCGAGGGCGACACCTTACCTTATACCGAGAACATAGACCGATAACAACATTTCGAACTGATGCTAGGGTGAAAAACTGTTAAACGATATATTTGTTTAAAGAGGATTTTTACTTAGATTGAATAAGGCAATGGGAAAATAATTTGTTACATTTTTGTATATCCCCAATCAAAGTTTACAACTTTTGCATCATTTTCCGTATACGCCATGTCTGCAAAGCATTAAACAAATTTGATTACATTACATATCCTTATTTTGTTTAGATAAATATATCAATCACCAGAAAGGATCAACTAGTACGAGGAATGTCAGTTAAGTTTTGCGTACTGCGACATAGATGGCGCCATTAATCGACAATGTCAGTACTAACAACTTATCTCGGCCTTTACTTAATCTAAATCTAAAGTTTCTATGCGATGTGTGTAATGTTGCAGCCACGCCGAACTGCTAAAGTTAAGAAGTTAGTTTGATGAATGGAATTAAACCGAGAAAATTTTTTATAATTTCCGGAAAAAATTATCTCAACAAGATTGCCTCCCTGAGTTGGCTTCTCTTTTTGGCAATGAAGCACCGCATCAGTCAAAAATTCTTCGACGATATGGAGAATTGGACGAAATATTTTAACGATGATCCAAAATGAGGTGTAGTCGTCTGCTTGCATGTTCCAAGGTGAATGAAAGCCGACAAAAGTTATCCGTTTTCGAAGTGTCTCCAAAAAGATGGTCGCGACATTTGTCTCGAAAGCAGGTGATGTGGCAACAATTCCGCTACAATATCAAAGAACTATTACTGCAGGTTGGTATACAAACATTTGTTTGCTGCAAGTAATCGCTGCGCTTCGAAAAACCAACCCCGAATGACGAATTCAAGCAAGACAATGCAAGTTCGCACACAGCACGTAAGACAATTGAATGTTTATCGCAACAAAACGCCGAATTGTTAGACCATTCTCTGTTCAGTCAGAACCTAAGTCCCAATGATTTCTTTATCTTTCGGAAAATGGACAGTGGACTGTGCGGTCAAAGGTATCCAGTCATCAGAGGGAGCAGTCGATACCTTCATGCACGCAATGTTGACTGTACCAATAGACGTGGAATAACTGCTTCCAAAGTTAGTTCGAAAACATGTAAACGTGCATTAATCTTTGTGGAGGATACTCCGCAAAGCAATAAAGTCTTTAAAAGCTACTGCTTTATCCCGGTTCTATATGCAAAACTTAAAAGATAGCCTTCGTATAACGCATAAATATATATGCATTATGTATAGTCGATAAACTTAGTACTCTGACGATCAAAGAAGGAGAAGATTCCCTCTCAGTTCTGATCATCCCTACTTCTCTGCCGTTAGAGATGCAATAGAAGTTGGTTTCGGGACAGGACTGTGCCTTTCCTCCTATTTGCATCGTCCGGGTACTAACTTCTCAAACTGCGAATCATTTATAGACTGTGCTATGGTTTCTTGTTTCATTTTCTTTAAAAAGTTTAATATACTATAGTACATATCAATCATTATATGTATATACGAGCAGTACTATTGTATATATCATTTGCCTTTTGTAGTCCTCCGTTGCTTTATTTAAGACGTTTTTATACAGTATGCATTACCAAAACTACCAAAGGAATATATGATAGTCAATGATCTTCTTAAATACATCGCAATAGTAAGAAAAGTCTTTATTTTCCTGTATTTGAAGTCCAATGTAGCTGTTCAACTTAACCTAATATATTAAGTAGTTGGAACACTTGGTATTGCAACATTATGAGATAAATTGAGAAGGATGTATACATATAGTAATCAATTCTATCAGATACAGTTTAGTTATTTCGTGTGAGATCCTACGTTCTTAGCTACACTTCCAACACAAATAATTTGTCCATCGACAGTTATGCCATTTACGGCCCCGCGACGTCGTTTAGAAAATAACTAAGTGTAGGAAAATAAAAACATAATCCTTCTTAGTGTTATAAAAATTAATTCATTTAATAATAAAAATAACTATACAAAAACAATAAACAAACAAAAATAACGGTTCCCTTTTCAAACACACCAAATTTTCATACATACCAAATTTTTATTAGAGTTGATTTTGCAGCGTTTCATTGTCTCACTAACGCTTTTTTTTAACCGTTTTGAAAAGTTTGAAAATCCGTTTTTCTAGGACTAAGGTTTAAACATAAACGACTTTATTCTGTGGAGATATACGAAATAATAAAATGCTGCGTTTAGCCACATTCCCAAGCGTATAACAACCGGTTTTGTTGGTTCAGGGACATCACTCAAAAACTGTTTACGAAATTCTCGATGTTTTGGGGATTTTAGCAGTCCTGCTTTTGTGGATGACGAATTTCTTTAGCAAAAAGATTTAACCTACGAAGCACATATGTAAGAAGTTATCAGTGTTACCACACGCTTGTTTAAGACGACGCCTAACATAATGTATGGTTGGGTCAACACGCTTCACAGATATTAACACTTATTTTCTTGAAAGGTTCAATTTATCTAATGCATTCAGCACCACCCTCGCAATTGCATCTGCAGTAAATGCTTCTAATCGTTTGCTAGCTAGTAACAATGAATGTGATGGTTGCAGAGGTTCCAGGGTACACACCATCCCACCAATAACATTTTTTTTAAGATCACTCGTCTCGTCTGCACATAACCACATTTATTATTGTGTAATTTAGATTTCACGTGGTCTTGGATTTGTTTCCGCACACGTGGTATATGCGAGGGAATCATTAAGTAAGCTACAAAGTGCTGTAGGAAAGCTGCAAATAGCAGTGAGCTATTTCCTTATCTGTTACTCGGTGTCAGTATAATCCAGCTGAATGATACTCAAGTGACAGTGGCCGTGCTCGTACACAGGCAGTGTTGAAATGGCGACCGTGCTCGAAGAGTGTAATGTGGAAAACCAGCGCGCTGTCGTTCGGTTTTTCTGAACAAAAGGGCTTCTTGCAAAGGATATCCATTAGAAAATAGCCGAAAGGAAAAAGGAGTGTATAACTGAGTCGAGAAATTCTCTCAAGGGCGTTCCATGGTTGTTGACGATCAGCAAACTGGTGCCTCGCTCAAATTGCAACCGATGCAACACTTCGACGGGTGGAAGAGATGATTCGAACTGACAGGCGAGTAACAATAGATAACATAGCAACCGTGATAAGGCGTTCTCATAGTTTAGCCTACGAACTCATGCACGATCGTTTGAATTTTCTAATAGTTTGCTCATGGTGGGTACCTAGACAATTGACTGAAGAACACTGAAAGATTCTAATGGGTTTGTCTTTGCAACACCGCCCTCGGTACGCAGAGGACGGGAGGGCATGCTTAACAGGATTGTTACTATTGATGAATCATAAGTACTCTACTACCAACCTGAAACAAAGCGCGCTTCAATATAATGGAAACGTCTTAATTCACCGTCAATAAAGAAATTCAAGTTTGTGCCTTCAGCTAGTAAGGTTATGTTTACCGCGGGATGCAATTCGACCAAATCGTTCGGGTCTACTGACGAGAGAAATATTTCTGCATCACGATAACGCCAGGTCGCACTCGGCTCACTTATGCCAGACAAGAATTGCAGAGTTTGGGTGGCAACTTCTTGAATATCGGACTTACAATCCCGACCTAGCCTCAAGCCACTATTATCTGTTTGGTTCACTCAAAAAGCGCCGTTGTGGTAAACATTTCGAGGGTGATAACAATGTTCAACAAGAGCTAACCACGAGGTTCAGACGGCAACCCAAACGTTTTTATGCAGCAGGCATTGAGGCATTAATAAAGCGATGAGATAAATGTATTAATGTGGATGCAGACTGTTACGTGGACAATTTTACCTTGTTACGATGCAAGTCCTATCACTTCTTTTTTTACTTTACCAAATTCTGTTACGGTCGAGCACATGTGTTGCACGTTATCTCGTTGGTTGGCTGTAATACGAGTTAGAAGTCTCGAGGTGTTTAGAATTCTGGTAAATTTTACACGTTGATTTGGGGATCTGATTACGTGCTTCTTTGGAAATTTAGTCTTGTGGTTTGATTTGAATAATTTATTAAGCTCCCAAATTATTTAGCTGAGTAGCCAGCACACACATGATAACTTAATGAAGCGATTATATTTAGTCCAGAAATGCTGAAATTGTTGTTGATACAGATATGAAAATAGTGGATTACACGCTATCAAGGTATACTTCAAGTTATATATAAAAACGGCCGATTGCAAACCGAACAAATTATTTTCGAATCGTCGTAACGCAAGTCTGGAAATTCCTCTACTAACTTATTTATTTGACTAACAAAACACGTATAAAAATACATAATGTACGTACTCGATCTCGAAACTGGAATAGGAATTATTCACCGGTTACTGTGACGACGAGTCACAAGTCTGCATCGTGATGCGGATGAAACTTAGCAGCTCTGTTAATCGTCATTTTATGAATGTTTTACAGTAGGAACCAGGACAAGGAAGATATAGGAAGTAGAAAACATTGTACGTTTATTATTTTGAATAGAATGCGTGGAAAGGAAAAAGATGGCCCAATTGCTTTACATTTATTAGTTGAATTATAGAATTCCTGTAAAGTTTCTTTTTAATACTATTACATCTCTTATCTTTAACATAGCCAAAACCAGACGCACGGAAAGCAATAAATTAATTTTATGTAATTCTTGTCCCTGCCTACATTTAACATTAATGGCAGGACAGAATAATTATCTTTACACAACAACGACTTGCTTTTCCATCTCATCGATTAACAGCGCCGTTTATCCGGAGTATATTTGGCAAACCAAATGCGACCTCTTCTCTGCCAACCATTTGAAAACAAGATTACACAATATGAGATTAGTCAAGGCAAAAGACGATGTTCGTCACAGCGTTTAATCTAATTATTTAACTTGCGGTTGTCGATAACTTGTATAGGCAGTTAGCATTTGTTTTAAACTATCTAAATAAAGGTCAAGAACAATAAATAATTAAGTAAAAACGATTTTAGGACAGCTTCTTATTGTATTTGTTAAAAATCATTTAATAATTTAATTTAGTTAAGCGAGTTTATTTTAATTTAAAAGAAACGACAGAAAACGAAAATGGGAAACATTTGCGTTTTACCAGTTCCAAATAATTTTATATGCTAAACTGGATCAATAAGAGGCTCATGTAACTGAAAAAAAACTTTCTAAATACGCATTTGATTTGACATATATGTACATGAATCCGCCTAAAGGAATACAAACAGAACGTATATTTCAAAAATGTATCAAGTTTTGTTAGTTAAGAAACATAATTTTACATTTACAATAACACGACGCCTTGCCAAACCTTTTCGAGCGGTCGCTTTTATGTTGTATGAATGGCAAAACTGTCATAAATATTTTATTTAAGAATGTTTTCCTCTTATTCTGACACATGATACCCTCCCTATTCTAGTAAGCCAGTCGTACAATACACATATATGTATGTGCACCCTCTGATTGTCCCTTATTTAACCATTCTGTTGATAAATACGTTGAAATATAAGCATGTTCCCGGTCGAATAAAAATGTGTTTCGTATACTTAAACGCGAGAATAATTTTTACAAAAATGTAGAAGTAAATCGTTTTAGGCACATGATTTCCATTTATTAGACGTAGAAATGTTAAAAATATTAGAAAATATAAATTGAAATAGATTTTGAACTTGCGTGGTTAGAATAAATTACAGTTCTAGCAATTACATCCGTAGTAAATAGCCAAAGTAGTATAAAGGAGAAAATGTTGCATTTCAAATCACTTAAACTAAAAATTTCCACAATCATACTGTCCTTAATTAGGGATATTTAAAATTAAATTTGAAATGGGGAACGTTGGACTCCGTAAAATACATACTTACGCTAGCTCGCGTGCTCTCAAGCATTAATTTGTTCTCTGAATGTAATATAATTGAAACGATGTTTTAATACTACTTATATTTACGAAAGCAAAATATAATTACTTTACCTTTAAGCTACTTTCTGGTACGGTCCACGTATATCAAGCAGCATGACACATTCATTAAATACTTCATAAGAAATATATGCCAAGAGTTGAGAATGAAATAATGAGGTTTCTGATATTTTTAATATTGTTCAAGAAATGTTCGCTGTTATTAGCTTTGAGGATAGTTTGTCGTGCACCTAATTTCTAAGATTTCTTATTTTTGTCCGAATTGCTGATTAAGAAGTTTATGGGGAACATCTAGGGCACACAAGAAACTAGCTTTTTCTGAAGTTGGTATCTATGTAAGTTACAAAACCGGCATTATCTTTTACTGGTTATGTTAATTAATGCTATTTTTACTATACTATTATGGTGTTGATTTCCTATTGCGCAAGATTTCGTATGCATATATTGCCTATCACATCCATACGAAATGTACGGTTGTCATATGTACAATATTTGAACACAAACATGTAATGCATCAATCGCAATATGACCATTAATAAATGCAACAACATACTAACCTGCAGAAATAATCCAAATAGTTTCTATTATATTTCTCGACAGTTTACATTTCCGAATCACAAAGAAAATTACTAAATTTATAAAAAAAATACGCAAGACACTTTGGATCTGAAATAAATACCGGTGAACTTATAAGTCGCGCTTCTACCTATTGAGCAGGGTATTATAACTACCCATTGAACTAGTTTAATGGTAAGCGAAAATCTATGGACCAAAGATGTGAAAATTTCATAATGTTTCAAAAAACACTTTGTTCACGGATGAAAGTTAATTTTATCTACTTAATCCCAATAACACTTCAGCTGTCAAATATTGGGTTTAAACAAAATTATCATCGAATACTAACTTCAAGCAGCCAGTAACGACAAAAGCTAAATGTGTGAGGTGGTTTACTAAATAGTCATGAAGTTTTATTAACGCTATTTTAACAGCAGTAAAGTACTTGCACTTGCTTCAAACTCAGATAGTTCCAGTAATCCAATCTTACGCTGATTTTGAATATAGCAGGTATATTTTTAACAAAATGGATGCAATGTGCATAACAGAATATTGTTTGACTGAACAGCTTCCAACTAGATGAATCGGTACCTTTTCTAATTTAATAGCGTGGCGTTCTCGATTGCCAGATTTGTCACCTTTGGACGTTTTTTACTGGGAACACTTGAAATAACTTCCAAGAGAGAAGGTATTATTGTAACCGTTTCACATAAAAGTTGATAAAACTATATAAACTACATAAAATAAAGGAGGTATCCACTTTAATATAGACTTCGATGAAATATAGGTGCATTGCTTTTAATTATCACTCTAGAGTACAACGGCCACGTTAAAATGATTCTTACCCAACTAAGTAATAGAAGGAAAACATTAATTTGACGTTGTCTTCTATCTTTATGGCTGTTTTAAAGCCAGAAAGTTCACTGACAGTTTTACTTGACAAACCTGATGTGTTTTAAATGGAACGTCGTAGATAACCCATGCTAGATAAAAGGCTATTTTTTAGCGATACCAGTGATACCAAACAATTTATATGCATGTTAAATTTTTAAGTGAACTTAGGAAATGAAAGTATACCGACAGTAAATCATCCATAACACAACGATCGCAAGAACTATGTGGTTGTACAATTCACAGGTATCGCAGTAAACTCGACCCCACACAATTTAATAATTCACAATGAGGATCTGGGTGCTCTTGAAACGCTGTGTTTCGGGTAAATTATTAATTTGCTTGAGGTGGAGTTTACTGTGATACCTGTGAACTTTTATTGTGGTGTAAACCACAAAAAAGGTTTTATTAAAAGATTCAGTGACAATGAATAGAAGACGAAATCAGAAGGTATGGGCAAAGAATAAAGAACGGAACTATAGATGTTCACAATGTTGCTCATGGTTGTTTCGACGTGTATTAATCCACCTAATAAATTTCGTCATTACCTTTTTAAGGATATCTGGAACGATTCTTCATGACGTTGTTTTTTAAATCTTCATAGGTGGTAATTAGCTATTGGTACACCTCATTTTCATTTCCATGGATTTCTAAACTTTCTATTTAAATAGTGAATTGCTTGTGTTTCGTTATGAACTGGCGTTCCATTATGTTGATAATAAATGTCTGATGACAAAATGTATTAATTTCATATTGAAGGTCCAGATATTAAAGAGACATTGTAAAATATTGGTTTTGTAGATCAGGTGCCAATTATACCAGCTTAAATTCATGAGCCAATAGTAAATAAAATATTGTAATGGAAACTATTGTGGAGTATACGTTGTATGTGTACCCAGCTGCAAAATTCGAATCTTCGTCTAATTTCGTTTAATCTAAATGCGGCTGCAGAACGTATTTATGTAATCGATATTTGTGCTTTTGGAGTATTTTTCTTATTTTATTGATGATGCGTTTCTCCGAGCGAAAAGGTTAGGAGATTGAATACAATGTATTCAAAGCTCACTGTCTCCGCCTCGCCATTTACGTCTTCCTTATTGGGATTTCCGTTTCTAAATTCTAACCGCATAGCATAATTTAGACTAGGCACTCTCTTATGGACATCATGTATATTCAAGATTTTTTTTGCTTTCGCCCTATTTTATGGTACTTGCCGTAAATTAGTGCCATGCCTATACTCGTCAATTGGATCTTTAAACGCACGTCATCAATCTTTATCCGTACGAATCTAACCGGTACTTCTAGTTCAAGTTAAGTACCATATACATAATTCATTAAGGTAATCTGATAGTTCTCATAATGTACACAAAGTTACAAGTTATGATTTTGCCAATTAAATGTAAATAACCTAACATACACTATTTGTTTGATTTTAGCAACTTTTTCACAATATTTAGCATATTGTAAACATATGAAATTAAATTCTGTATGTTGCAATTTGTCAACAATTTCCATATGCTACAAAAATAGATTGCAAATATTTGTCTGATTAAATAAAACAAATTGACATCTTAATATATACTTTTTTTTTAATATTACTGATTACAGACTTCGTACAATCTTAAGACGTCATACTTTCATGGCTTTTATAACAGTGTTAACACCATTACAAATTATTACTTTCTTTATACATGTTGTAAAGAGTATTTCGCACTTCCATCTTCGACGACTCACGTAGATCTTTCGTTTTTGGATTAGCAGGAGGTCTCTCTTTACCAGGGGAAGAAAAAACTGAACTTTGCATCTTTTGCTGTTTAATAGCACAAACAGTTTGACGGGAAATATGTAATGCATCATATACTCTGCAATATTAGTCACCGCGTAAACATTATCAGTCAGTACACACGTAACATGGGCCCGCGGTTTTGTTTTTTCTCTCGAAATAATCCAAAACGTTTAGCACAAGTTCCTGTGCTTGAAAATTCAGACGTTTCCCGGGCATTGTCTGAAATAAAGTTACATAACATCTATTTGGTAAATTGTTGGAATTTTTATCACTTACATAATACCACTCAAATCCGTACGGGTGTATCTTCAAAAGAACAATTACTCTGTAAAATCGAGGAAGGAATAAAAGTTAAAAGGAAACCATAAGAAGAAATAAGACTTAAAGTAATACGCGCAGAACTTAACAGAACAGTAAAGACAATTCAGTCTGGCAATTGACTAAGATGGTAGCTTACTATAGTCATTCCTGTTGGACATACATACGTATCTTCTACGCGTGAATGTTCGATATCGAAATAAGTATAGTTAGATTAACCAGCGATTTTTGTTTATGCCATCAAAGAATGACGTGCATGTAAAGATTCCTTTGACGAATTTTATAAGTATAAATTGCGTTAGTCACAGTAAAAGCATTGGTATCCTTGTTATAAGGACCTTTTCATCAGGCATCTTATTTAAGTAACAATAACTACTAAGAAGTAAAATCAGAAGATAAAAAAATAGATGGGAAGAAAACAGAAACAAAACCAAATGCAAACAGAAAAGTCGGAATTGGCCAAGAGTCAGCAATTCCATGCATTACGTTAAAGGTATGTTAATATAACAATTATTTACGTATGATTTCTTAAATTAATACGAATTTATTTATATTTGTATTCACTCGTATTCAATGTTTAGTATGATTGGAATTGTTAAGAAATTAGTTTTTTACCTGACGTACTTTCTTTATAATTCACTTGAATAATAGTTAATTCATGTTGGAGAGTTGTGTTTTGCCACAATATGAAGATGGTAATGTTTGTATAATGGCTCAGAGTGATTTAGTTCTACTTCGATATATCTACAGATGTTATTGATCAAATGGTGTACTAACTAAGAGAAAACGGATTGATTTTAAGTAGTTCAGGATTTATACGCTTTGTCTGCTCGTTAAGTATAAGTCGCGGTAGCAGTCTATATGTAGAATGTGATGAAAAGTTTCTTTGTCAATAACAAATCATTAATTATTTAAGGCTTTGTTGGATCCCTGTTTAAAACGGGAAAATGTTGGGAGATTCTACGTAGTAAAGTTTTTTCTGTATTTAAATGGGATTAGAAAAACTCTTCTATATGAAGTTACACTTAAGACATGGATTTATTTTTGAATACCCGTGATTTTTTAAAAACGTAATGACAAGCATTTGAATGCACCGCTGCAAAGAAGCAATTTTTACGAGTAAAGTTAAAATGTTACGAACATTCTTGATACTAACAGTATGAGACTTAGAACAACTAATGCTTTTAATAGTAATCCGAATACTTTGGAGACAACAGCAAATACGACGGTATTGTTGTAATTCCAGCAAAGCGTTTTAAGGGCAAAGGAATGTCAAGTCATCTTTCATTAGAAAATATACATCTTTAACGATTTCTTAGAAAGCATTCCATTTGAAGTAAAAAAGTATTAGATTTCATATGGTTCACTATCAAGACCCTACTATCAAAAACTGTTTAAATAATGAACAGAATTGGTGTTCAAGAAAAGTAATAATGTATTATAAAAATGTTATAAAGCAAACGTAAACATTTACTGCAATAGATGTTCAAAGTCTTACCCATGAACTTCAATACTTTCGGATTCTTCTAATAAAAGTATGATGGATCTCGGTAATTTGTGAACGTGCATCTGTTGCTCCATACCTCTGGGTATTTCTATGAGATTTCCTTAATGTAACCCCATAGAAAATAATCGAGTGACATCAAGTCTAGATTCTACCTAGCGATCGGCGGAGTCACTGTGTAATGTATCTCGAGTGCGTTATGATCCGGACACCCTTCATGTTGGTACCACATTGTTACCATGCTCTTCATAAAACAGTACACTTTCTAATGAATAAGGGTCTAATTATTTTAGACCAAGAATTCCACACCATCTGTGGACACTCCATGGACGTTGTCGCTCTATGTATCATAAGCATGTTGGATTTTCTGTTGTTCAGCAATGCATGTAATGTCTATTTATCTATCCATGTGATTAGTGGGTAGTCGAAAAGCGCAACATTCAGACGAAAGTTATTGTCATTGGGAATTTGTTGCTGAGTGGATTGACAAAATTCTGCGCGATCTTCGAAATCACTTCCGTAAAGATCTTGGTGCGTTAACACGTGGCAACTAATTGTTTTACTAGTTCTCTTTTTCTAATCTGTAAATTATAATCCATAACCGAATTCCAGAAGACATCGTTGTGTACGCTTTTGGGGGTAGAATTTAGCGCATCGGTAGGTAACGCATTTTAAAAGTACGCTAGTAATAGTATACGATATTACATACCTAAATGCATTTCCAGAAGCATTTATTTGAAGATGAAAAAAAGAGAGCATAAATACAATAAATTCAACTATGATATACTGTAGGAGAAAGAAAAAGGTTTAGTTTACAGTTCTGTATAAATTTTCCATAAACCACCAAAATAAAAGACACATAGAGACTTATATTCAATTCTGCTCCATTCTAGAGCGTATAACTAGCATAGGATATTATTATGACACTAAAGGCACCTCTTCACGCGATGAATGTATCTATTGTTATACAAACAAAACAGTTTATGAGAGTAATTTATTGTTATCTTTAGACGAAATGCTTTTCTTCTCAGAGGATATTAAAAAAGGATTATTTTGTATATGAGCACTAAACAAAATAAGAATATACAGCAACTTAGTATAGGTTATTGCGGTTTCAAGTTTTTGAGAGAACTACTACATGAGTGGAAAAACTAATGAAAAACTATTTCACTTAAGTTATAATTGAAGAATAAACTACATACTTAAAATGCTAAACGAATTTAATAATACGAATACTGTATTTATTTTTTTTATTTGCTAATGGAAGTAAATAAATTCACGTGAAGGCGGGTAGATTACTCAATACCTCGCAAAATAAATTTGTTTGTAAAGCGGACGCGAAAAACCTGACCTGGAAAATGCATTGCTTACAAATTAAATCCGTTAATAGCTACTAACAACAAAATATGTTACAGAATAGAATTAAAAGTCCTTCTCCCTGCGAATAAAAGAAGATTAGTAATGTTGAACATTACAAATAGGAAATTGTTTTGTGAATGAAATTGCATTTTGGCTAATGCATGCGCTACTTCAACTAATCCTGATTAAAAGGTTCTGTTTTCAAAACTGCTAATTCACTTTTGTTATCAGTGTACGTGTACTGGTGATTAAGTTATAGCTTTGCTGGGTGAAACGTCAGCTTATGATGTTCACACTGTATTTTTAGGTATCGATTTTTACCGAATCCAAAAATCTTCGGTAAGGATTTTTAACATACTAAGCGTTGTATTGGCATGTAACCTACTGTTAATCTACTGTTAAACTGTAATTAAAAACCAACCGTCGCATCGTGGTCAAGGTTTGAACCGACCCTTTGGATCGAAAGGGATGTATACTGTTCAACCAACGAATTGGTCAATAATTACGTACTTTGGAAGGCAAATTATTGGACTTTTTCAAAATCTTATGAAGTGGGCAGTGAAAAATACCAGAACGAATCAAGCTAGACATTGCAAAAGCAAGAACTGCAGGGCATTCCTCTAGTAATTTCTACTGTTCCCACAACGCAAATAGCCTCATGTCTGTGATCTTGGAGGTCAGGAGGCGATCTTATTTTTCTAATTCAATTCTGGCTGACTACTGTTTGCAAATATCAGAAAGCTATTGTACTGAAACCGAATATATATATTTCGCCACATGAGACGCAAGCAACTTTGATAGCAGTTCTTCTAAAAGTGTCAAACAGTTTTGCGCATTTATGAGGCAAGTACGAATTACTTGAGAAATCTTGCTCAAACATTTATTGAAAAACCTTGATGCATGTAAGCAAACACCTCGTTAGATTATTTTTAGCTTAAGTATTGTTTGGTTAGAGAGCTTTCAATAGTTGTATTGAAAGCTCTCATTTATAAGAGGAAAACCTTACCCAGGAAGAGTGTAAAGAGTAGTTTAATATTTCATTAATAGCTCTAAAGACCGATGAGCAAACTGCATTCTCCTGTAGCACATCCCAAATAAGTTGACATCCATAAAATTTACAACAATTACTCGTGAATTCTTCACAAAATGATAAAGAATATAATAGATGCATTCGCGAGTAACTTCTACACCGATCTTTTGTGCATACAGTGAATTTTCTTTTGTAAAGTATTACCGTAAATATGTTATTTTTTTATTGCAAATTAAGTACTGAATATAGACCAAAATAGATTAATAACAATAATCTAAGTAAACGAAAGAATTCTTTTCTTTATAATTAATGTTACAAACTAGCAATCGATTTCAGGAATTTATTTCACAGCTAGCGAAATTAATTTCATTACCATTAGTTTCAGTTCATAGAACATTTAAAAACATATAAATATACTAGATGACATGAAAATTACAACAATAAGAAGGGTTGCGATTTTTACCAAAACTTACCAGATACCTATAAATATTCAAAGACAATGATTGACTATAGCTTGGTTGCCGTAGGTCAAGTGATCATGGCATATTTGGCACTTCTTGCAGACTTTTGTAACATTAATATCAAGTGTATTTTTTGTAAGTTTTGATTCAATTAACCGGGGAACCAAAAAGAACTAATGACATACAGCACTGTCACTTTAGCCTAGCGGCATTAAAAATCGATTATCCAGTACCAGATCAATTGCTGATGGTTAAGTAATGAAGGTCGTCTTACAACCATTCGTATCGTTTATGACGAATCAGGATTTGTAATCCTATAGACCACGTCTTCTGCTATAACTTACAGCTTGTCACCGACAGCAAGGTTTAGAATGAAGCGGGTTGCGAATGCACTGGAACGTCGAGTGGTATAGGGTAGTGCTTGGTGATGATTCGTATTCGATTTCGTATAGGGATGCATGATGACCATATGATAATCAGATAAAAATGGGAATTTCGCGTTGCTTAATTTTCTGTTGAAAGGCATGTGCATTAAGCAGTGGGAGTTATTGTATGGGACGCTATAGCTATGGGAGTATGTCTCAGTTGATGTTCATCTAAGCCACCAGCGCTACGTTGATGAGGAGGACTTCCAGCAGCTGGGGTCCCACTTTTCCAGCAGACACGAATTGCAGGAATACCAAGATAGCATCGACTACTTACTGAAATTAGTGTCACGAAGATGGAATGTGAAACTAATGCAGGGGATCCAATACATTATTAACAAAAATGAAAGGAATTGTGTTTGTTTATTGTTCTTTTTCATTGAAATTATAATCAATTACTATCTTACTACTATCTATACATTTCTGCTAAGTCTGGTCAAAAAACTACATCTTTCTGATAACGAAATTTCTCTCACGTGCGGTGTATGTAACTTTCTTTTGTGTTGCCTGTGTGGCAGAATGTTTTACAAATTTCTTGCGCTTGATTTCCTTGTGGTCGGTCTTATTAATAACTACACTGATGTAACCAGTTATAAGCAAGTCAATTCATGCACATTGTAATGATATGTATTATTAACAAATAAATTATGTAAAATATCACTGATTTTTTTCTAAATTTTTCTTATACTTCTATATTTGAAATTTTCTCGATGTGTATGGTTCATGCCCTTATTTTGTTGCTATTGTTGGAGGTAACGTACCGTTAGGACTTCCTCTTCTTTAATTTACTTATAATTTTTTTCCAACTGTTTTCTTACTATGTATTAAATATTACAGATATTTAGTTGTTCATTATTGACATGTAATTTACAATTTTTAAAGTTTAAACAAAAGAAGAGAGTCGCTGACACAACATGTGCAGTGGAGACGCAAACTCCACTATCGTTAACTAGGTGTATCGTCCTTCGTAAACATACTTTTATGTTTGGTTATAATTTCTTCCAAATTTCTAAAAGACGTGTAATATACTGTACTCACACATTTTTATCATAACAACTATCGTCTTAAAATAAAGCACACTATTTTTAAAATTTCTCGTACGTCGGATGGGTGGCACACTTGGCAGCTTTTACTTGTAAATAACTACGTTCCATCAAGACTGTGTTTTCTGTGTGACTTATCATATAGGTAAAAGTCACAGATGTCGAAGTTGTTTCTCCAGAGAAAAAATCATTATTTTCCGAATTAATTATAGTTTTTGAAATTCTTCAAAATTATATCAAGTCAAAAGTGTCCTAGCTGATATTCTCACAATAACCTGGAGTTCCGAATACTTTGGTGGAAGCCAAAGATCAGGGTATCTAGAATATGATACAGTACGTGTGAGTATGAGTACTATTTCGAAATTAAAGACTTATAATTATAATAGATTATCAAAATTCACTGTTTATTTTTGCTCTCATTTTGTATTTCGTTTATAATTTACAAATTGAACTAGACAGGGATTGTTTTTGAAGAAGAAACTTTGTTAAAAAGCGATATATATATATATATATACATTTTGTTTGTCAGTATATTTATTGAATCTTACATTTAGCTATTTCAATTATTAAATACATTTGAATTTAAAATAAACAAAAATTTAAAGAAAAGAACCCATTTGGCAAATTAGGAACCTGAGATTTTTTTAAATGGGTTCTAAATGATAATGTTTTCTAATTAAAATAACCAAATGCAAAGTTAGAAAAATGAATATATTTACAAATTATTCACAGGTATAGCAGTAACTCCACTCACACAAATTAATTAATTATGCGGAACGCAGCGTTTCGAGAGCACGTGGGCTCCCATTGTCAACCGTGTTACCGACTGAAAGTAATAAGGTCAATTGACAAATTAATAAATATATACCGCTTTTTCAAAAAAAATATGTTTTTTACAGAAAACCTGAGGCAATCCCTGTCTAGCTAATCTTTAAATATTCTAATTAGTATGCGAAACAAAATGAGAGCAATAGATACAAATAATTTTGAGGAATTTAAGAAGATTCGACGTCTTTAATCTTTGAAATCGTACTCACCCGCACGTGATTTTCCGCCTTTAAGATGTACTGGCCTTCGGCTTCCAATATATGTATCCGGAACTTCCAGATTTTATTTGTAGTATCAGCTGATACACTTTATGACTGGATATAATCGAAGATCTTTGTAAATTAAAGAGATATATGAGAAAATAACTAATTATTCTCAGGAGAGACGAAGACAACATGTGTGACTAACACGATGTTTTTCTATATTCATAGTAACACATTTGTTTACACAGTAGACACATACTTGATATAAGTGAAATTATGTAGGTAACTGCTTCCAGTCGTGCGATCCTTCCGTCGTACGAGAAACCTTGAAGATTATCAGTATAATTTCGTAATAATGCATATTATATATGTAATGTGATTGAAGTGTGTGAGTAGAGTAAACGTTATATATACATATATATAGGGAGTACTAACGGTACTTTACCTCCAACTTATAACATCAACCATAATAAAAAATAACGGCGTGCACCAAACAGTGACGAGAAAATATCTGGAATAGGTAAACTAGTAAAATTTATAAAAATTCATTGATAATTAATAGACAATATTTCATATCATTACAATATATATGTGTATGTGTATGTATACGACTATATATTAAATATTTAAAACCTTCATATCTTTTAATTAATTGTATACTTTACATCAAAAACTAGTTGACCAGCAATACTGCAATACCGTCGGCTTCAATTTGAGCACAGTATGTGTAAGCTTGCATGAATTGAATACAATGATTTATGGAATATACAATATAAGCACAATTAAAATTTTTTTACATAAAAGAAGGCAAAACAGCGATAATACTGTAATCTCGAACTCGATTTCATATTAATTGGTAATTTGTCTTATTTGTTGGAATTTTAATAAGCTGAACTATTATTAACCTTTTCATGCTGTGTATTCATTTATTTTATTACTTGACACATTTTTGAAAATTTGCTAAATTACAGAAACTTTATTATGGTACTATAATTTTGTAAAGAAGCCTATTTCGTATTCTAGTAAATCATTGTGTTAAAATTGTTAGCCATTAGTACTATTATGAATTGTACTCCTTCATATCTGTGGGGGACCGTGACTCGAAGTACATATGGGGTAACTACCTTTATTAACTTACCTTCATGGGAATACATAGTAGGTGTAATAAAATATTGACCCCTTGCGGTGTAATTGCATGTACATATGTGCACATTCGTATGTATACCTTTAATGATATACGTATTTAACCGATACGGACGCAGGCTTTATAAGGTTGGGGTATTTGTAGCTCGGTTGAAGATGCATAACAAGCTTGTGTATTTTGGTCGACCATTAAGCAAATGCTTTGTAGTTTATTTTGGTTTGAGAGGAAACGCAAGCATACAAACTTCGAGCATTCAGCGATATTGATCTAGAAATGCTGTATGTACATTCTAACAGGAAATAACTACTAATACAGCTGCTTTGAATCCATGCTGCGCTGGTCACCCGATAGTTTAAATCAGAGGAGTTGCGAAAAGAGGAAATTAAAATCGGAAATATCCTCGTAATGTTCAAGGAAAAGAGATAATAAGGAAGTGCGAATCACATAAGCGTTCATCCTCACTGTTTAACATACTTAAAATCTAGTTCAAGAGATTAATAATAAATGTTCTAATTAACTATTGTATTATTTGCTGCACTACCGCTCATAAGGTTAAGACCATTGGGAAATCTGTATTAACATAATAATAAAAAAAAAACAACGCAAGACGCGTAAGTTATTGTGCACACACAGTGAAATGGTATCTTCGTAAAGAAATCCACATCTGTGATTACAAGGACTATTGGGTTGTATAATGCGCAAGTATCTCAGTAAATTCTAGACTACTCAAATTATATATTCGGACACAGTGGTTCCAGAGCGCGGTGACCCCCATTACCAACCGAATTACAGAATGAATAGTAAAAATTAGAACCGCATGCAATATTTCCTGCGCATGATCTAAAGATTCTTAAATTGCCTAGATCGTATTGGCTGGCTCCAAATATATCTCTATCTCCTCCAAAAGGAGACGATGGGACTGTATGATTGTATAACTTAGAGATATCTCAGTAGAAATTAGTAATTTATTTGGACCGTAGAGTTTGGAGAGCACGTAAACTCTCATTGTCAATCGAATTACCAATTGAATTGTAAAATTATAACGGCACGTAATATTTCCTTCGCGGCCTCTAAAGTTCTTAAATAACCAACTTTTTATAACCTATTGGGTGGACCCGGATATATTGCATCTGTTTGGAAAGGAGGAATTAAAAATATATATATCTTGTAACAAGTATATATCCAACTTATTAAACCCGAGTGTGTAAATGGGAATTCGTTAATCAAGTTTTTGATTTTCATCATGAATTTTCTAGAAGAGTTTATGTTTACTTGAGATTCTTTAAAAGTCTTTAAAAATTTAGGAATTTCGGCATGTGCTCCGTATACCAGATAACTAAGGTTTATTAAACTGATAGTTCCTTGTATGATCTTTAAACCTCTTTTGGGTACTCCTTTTTGTTTGTCCAGTGTAAATTTTATCGCAATCATTACATTGAATTTGGAAAATTCCAGACTTTTGCATTATGTTCGGCTTATGCTTGGGATTTTTAAAAGAGGTTTTCAATGTGTTATCCAACCCGACACGTTCATATTTTGTTGGCGGAAATTTTTACTAAATCCTTTTATTGCAGAATGGAAGAAAGCTTTTACAATTTTTTTATTATCGGTGGCGACTATTGTGCACTGCATGTTTAAGCAATCTAGGAACGGGAGCTAGACTTTTTCTTCTATTACAAAGTTGGTATTGGAAATTGGTATTGGAATTGAATTCCGCTAAGAAGTATTGGATGTTCGCTTGATTCCTAGCAACCTCAGCGAAAATCTCATCTATGTATCTTAGCCAGATTTTCGGGAAATATTTGGTTTCATGTTGGTTTCAAATTTACTCGTGATTAGGTTTATAATGATAGAAAGTAATGCAGGATATAATGAATTTCTTACCGACGTATCTTACATTCGTTCAAACTATTTTCCACCTATTTGAAGGTGATTTTCAGATGTTCATAGTTTACTTTGTGAGGAATTTGAATTTGGCGTCAATTCTGTGTTATCAAAATTTAGTCAGACAATAAGCCGTCTAGATTGTACGAACTTAATCTAGTAAAAATTATGCTGTGTTGTATGTAATTTGTAGGTAGTTAAATATCAAATTTTCTCTAACGAATTGTAGTCAAGTGTGTTTGTGCCAGTTTCTGTAGGCATATCAAATCGTAAAGCCCTCTGTAGATGTATAACTATAACTTACAATTTACAATTAGACTATTAACTTGTCATTTGAAATTGAATTGTTCGTACAAAAAGATTACGATTCTAAGATGTCATCCAATCTCATAATACCAAGGTTATGGGCTTAGTATTACTATAAATCAAGGTAGCGGTTGGAGGGGACTTGAACAGTTTTTCAATCGAAGAAAAGAATTTATGATTTTTTTGATGTAATTGAAATTTTACTATTATATCAAATTTTCCACAAAATAATAGTTACATTTTCCCAGTAAGTAACTACCACAACGAACAAAAAAGTCATTTGCATACTTATATCTTCAACCCATCACGACTTGTAGTGAATGAAGTAATTGTATTAACAGAATTAAGGACAGCGTTACCATCTACTGTAAGAAATTCAAAATTTTTTGGTTAAATAAAAACATGACAATCCAAAACAAAATTAAAAAAGAAATCAGTTATTTCGTGTTATAACGAAACGTAAGCGTTTCTTTTTTACAAAACATATGCATATGGATTTATAAAATCTAACCCCTAGAAAAAAGATAAGCGTAAACGGAACCATCGTTTCGAACAGCCATCTAAGTGTGTTTCGTTTTTAACGCTACCCAGTTATGGATGCTAGAAATACGTGGGGCGATAAATCAAATAGGCAAAAACGGTATACCGCTTGGAAGAGGAATTTTAGAGATTATTTATGGACGCAATTTCACAAAAAGTACCTCTTCAGCAATTATATTAATGAAATTCTGCATATCCATATTTCCATATTAAAATTCCTATTCGGTTCTCAAATTATGATTTTTTGCTTCGGCGAAACCGTGCTGAACGCTTTTTTTGCTTCGGTATTAATTTAGAAAAGTCGGGGAGTGTCGTCCGCTTAGTGTAACGTGGCCTTTGGGGAAAAGTGGTATAAGTAAAATGCACCAGCGTTGTGTATGATATTTTTACAACAAAAATATTTAGACGAAATTGTTATTGGAATGTTTTGAATGGTTTTTTGCTTCGATATTAATTTAGAAAACTCGAGGAGTGTGGTTCTCTTAGTATAGCGTAGCCTTTGGGGAAACATGATACAAGTGAAGTGCAGCAGTGATATGTATGATATTTTTACAACAAAAATCTTTAAAGAAAACTATTGTTGGAATGTTTTGATATTAAATTTGACCACAGTAAAAGATAGCTTTGAAGGATGACGTCTTCAAGGGTATCTTTTATGGCTAATCTCGGCAAGTTAATGGGTAAGTCACAGTGCAGTGCGGAGAACAAGGCGAGTATTCAGTAACGTTTACGTACTCGCATCGTTCATGATCGTGACCTCCATGAGTGAGCATAACCGATGCGGATCCAGGAATGCTTACACATACAATAATGATAAAAATATATTATATAACGCGCTGAAACACTTACTGTTTTAAGAAGTTTCCACGAAATCACGAGCCACTCAGGCATCCATTAAATATTAGAGTCATTAAATACGTTTCCACACTTGGGGGCCTTCACCATCCACAATTTGAACCGAATCCACAAACGAGTTCGAATCATATTGTAATTTTTAAATTCCCTCCGCTAGTCCATAGTAGTTCTTGCAAATACTTTCTCAATCACACTTTACCTGACTACATTTTCTAGCTGTTCTTGATAGCTTTGGTGTGTCTCGGATCGAATTATAAAACTACCTTCTTTATATCATCAAAATGTTCGCAGTAGTAAAACGCAGCCCCCAACCAAGTTCCCCAACGCGTAGTAATCAGCTGTGATGGTTCAGGCACTTTGAGACGCAGTTCCTGAAATCCTCTTGTACATTGCACTTTAGAAGTACTGCCTTCGGATGAGCTATTAAAGCATTTACTCGTGGATAACATTTATGCATCAATTGCGCCACGAGGTTTAATGCATGGATTTTACATTTTAACGGCACCGCCACTAACAAATATTAAAAGTTGGGCTGTTGAAGTGTTGAAATTTGTTCAATCCCCTCAACACCACTTTTAAAATTTCATCGCTAGTACATTTTGTAACTCTTTTGGAAGCCAGTAAGATAGGGGACGGCGGTTCAAACTCTTTCATTGTACGTAACATCATGTTCTCCACAGAATGTTTTTCCCGATCGGTTGTTTCGTTCACACATAAGCACAATTTTTTATCTTTCAATTCTGTTTTAATTCTTCTGTCAACATAGTCACGAACAGATAACACAAAGTTTCTTAACGATGTCCGACTTAGTAATGTGTGATCCGTGTACTTGCTCCAGAAGGAGACAAATGTTTGTTGGTCGAATAAAAGTGAACGTTATATTACATAGAATAAAACCTATATCAAATATTAATTGTTCGCTGTATCGTTTGCCACGGATTGCAGCACAGTGTTTTATACTTTTTAGGTAGCGTTCACAGTTCCACCTGCTGGTGCACGTCAAATAGTTGTCGCACTTTACACATTTAATTCTATCGCCTGCATATTTTAAAGCCGGAATACTCGTTATTACGTTTTCTAGTTTATTCGAAACACGCCGCTTCCGAAACGTATCTAAATGGGACATTTTCTAAGTATGTGTGTACTGACAAGCACTTACAACGACCAGTCGAATAATACTGAACAAGCGTGCTTTGAAGGGATATTTGATTCTCCGTGTCGCGCGCTTCACCCTTCCACGTGTCTCCGCACGGCTTTGAACCTTGCCACTCTTTGCCGAGACTATTTATGACACAAAAATCCGTATCTTTATTGGTCTCCAATGAAATTATTATAAAATATTTAATATATTTAATTTATAAATACATATATATATATATATATATATATATATATATATATATATATATATAACACTACTATACATATATATATATATATATATATATATATATATATATATATGTATAGTAGTGTTTCAGAATCTTGTTAGTTCTTCCCTCGCCCTACAGGATGAAACGGTGTTAATTGGTTTTACGGTAGCCAATGGTGACACGGCAGAGTACCGATCCCGTCAGTTAGTACTGCCATCTCGTCGCCATAGTCAGAACCAAATCCTCTTACTACAGGACCACCAATCTGTTGAGATCGCTATTCAATCATAATAGTTCGGGATACTTAATTTGGTAGATATATTAATGCTCCATCAAGTTAGCACAAGTAATAGAACCGCCAGTTTTGTCGAAAAGATTAAAAGCATTGCAAAGAATAAAAAAAATATGTAGTACAAAAGTATGCAGATAAGAAGCAAGCATATGAGGCGAATCCAAAGCGAATTTGAGGAATTCTTTTATACAATTACCTGAATAATTTCTTTATATCTAAGTGGTAAATAAAAATAAGTGCTCTTTATGACGCTGTACAACAAGTCTACAATAAGTCTAAATGCTTCAAGTCTAACTGTAAAGGGACGTTTGAAAGCGATTTCAAGGTTTTATAACTTCACTGGCATTTAGTAGATAATGTAATATAGCTTTAAACGTTAAATAGTCAATTTTTCGAGAAACAAAATTTCAATATTCTTGGAACATTTTATGGAGACTTTGCCTTAACTACCTAAGCTGAAATAAACCCTGAGAAATGTGTTATTATATTAATGACGTATGTAAAGTATAGATATACCGCGCATCTCAAGTCTTAAAATATTACTTAGGTAAAGTGACGAGTTTGGAATAATTAAGTATATTATATTATCGTATAATATCTGCGCATGGATGAGATCATAAAAGAGTTGTAAACCTAATCCATAAATCGCGTTTGTATATTCGAAAATGCCTGGAGCACGGAAAATACATTTTCAAGCAATGCCTTGATAAGTTTAAGAGAGATCCATTTAAAGTGGGCGAATTATATAAATATGACATTGCTTTCTATCGAGACATGCTTCCATGAATAGAATATTATTATTCAAAAAAAAATTTTTGGTATATTCTGCCAGAGAAGCTAATACGCCAGAATAAGCAGAAAGGACGGTTCTGAAAAACAAGACGTAACATTTTTAGTGCCCAGAATCTAAATTACTATTTTTGACATGGCCTCTTGATATTGTTTATAGCTCCTTCATTGTATTAAGTGGACTTTTTGAGGTTTTGATTGTTTCATATGCTATTGCATATTTTCACGTGGTGTTTATTTCTGCCATTTAAGTGAGTTATTACATGTTATTAAATGTTGTGCTAGATTATGAAAAGGAAGTGAGAGAACCTTCAGCGCGACACTGTACAAGCTGCACAGGGTAAATTAATTTGATAACAATATAATATAACGCAGTAAATAAAATACTGTATGTAGATGAATAAAATCGATGCTAAGTGATGTTGTGAAGTAAGTATAATAATGTATAATAGGAAGATATTACATATTTATGTATATATGTTTGTATATACGTTTATGCCATGGGATGGAATACAATGTATTAACGGTATCAGACGCAAGATAACAATAATATTGTGTCGAACAACATTTGGTTTAGCATAAGAAAATACGTATTAGCATTGGCCTTTAGCATATAAAATCAGTATAAATAAACGTTTAAGATTTCACTATTCAATGTAACCTGGCACGGACCAAAGCCCGAACGCGGATTTGAATCCTTGTACCTTTTGAGTGTTGATCGAGCTAAATAACCACTTATTAGATATTTTTGTTATAATTTCCTATTATTACATAATTTTAAGTTATTCATAAAATTTTAGAGCAATATCAACATACATTTTTTTTAACATAAATGCGCACAGTGGTTTCGACCTTTTTAAACGGTTTCTTCTTACGCACAAGAGATATAAAATTTTCGTTATTAAAGTTTCTGAATATTACTTCTTAACAGATTATTTTTAAAACTTGGCCCGTTTCCGCAGGTGAGTGATGATACTACAGACCAAAATAGTTAGACACACTATCACAAAAGTCTCGTTGGTAGAATGTACGTAGTTGTAGAATTCAAATCGTCACATATTTTAGCAAATCGCTACACTTAAATACCATATATTTGTATATAATGAAGAGAAACAATGAAACGTATTTTAGTTGATGCATATGTAGGCGAGTGCAACATCAGTCTTTTACTTTCACCTTCTTTTATAAATGTTGGTTCATAATAATTTGCCACATGAATTTTTTAGTTATATGAAGCAGACTGCTTCAGACTTATTTTCTATCTATGTATATTCCATGACATTTGGAAAAGCAACGGTTATGGATACAAAGTAAACAAGAGATTTATGTTAAAGAAATAAGTTTATTACAGCGAAGAGGATTTTATTTCGCTGAGAAAAGGGGGATATTCTACTTAAAACTAGCTTCTTTTTCAATAGTTAAAAACAATTAGTAGGAACAAAGAAATGCGACTTTCGACTATACTTTCTTTGAAATATTCTTCTTTGTCGGTGAAATAGTTTGGATGTTTTGAAAAACAAAAAAACTATCTTAACAGTGTTAGGGCAGAACCAATTAAATTCGTTTGGTCATTTATTAAAATAATCGGACCTTTCCGATTTGTTAGTTTCTAATCTTTCTAATCGATTTCCTTTCTACGTATAAGATCTTCTATTTAATAAAAGTGTTTGAAAAACTTTTGCTGTCTGTAGTTGGCCCCATTTAAAACTATTACGTCCGCAAAAGTAACGTTGAGGTTTTTCTTCCAGTTGTCATTTTCACGTCATTTTCATTTTTATCATTTGAAATACAACCTCGCGTCTCTTTAAATTGTACTTCATCTTTAAATTCATCAGTTCCTGCGTCAATATTATCACATTGTGTTTTATTTCTGTCGCCATTTAGTTCATCATTGTCATCTAGAAATTGTCTACACCATTCTGCAAATCTACGATCTAATACTCTCATTAAGAACATTCTCTCAAAGATCCACCTATCAAACACTTTTAGAAGCGCATAATTTTTGCGTACAAAAGCTATACTTACACTATTGTTATCAATTTCAATCTGATACCCAAATATTGCTTGCCAGTACCATACACCGCATACACAAATACAATGAAACATAAGTTCTTTATGTCAGGGGTTCCCCAAGTGTGCGCCAAAGCGCCGCAGCGCATCGTAAAAAGTAAACAGTAACCAATAAATGCGGCTCGGATAAATACAATTCATGATATGCAACTTAAATACATAGTGGTCTCTAAATCAGTTATTGCCTACCTTTATTATTGCCCGCAGGTTGCCCGTAAATTTATTTGGCTGAAGGGCTGAGGCCAAATGGCGCTTTGATTCTAAACAGGAGGCAATATCCGAGTGTTTTCAAACTATGCCGATTGATATATTCTGGGAATATGTGATAGCAAAAAGCAAAACAGTAGTCATTGGTCGACATGAACGCTTTCGTTTTTATTAGTCGGTATTTGCTAGTTCTTGTGCTTTTATTTTTACGATTTGCATTTCTATTTTGTGTTCAGAATTGATCTACTGAAGCTGAACAGGTTTAGAAACATACTTAGTTTCTATTTGACATCCCTAATTTGGAGTTTCATATAAGTACAGCGTAACCAAAATAATCTCTCATTATATAAAATTTCCCAAATTATTTACAGTTATATGCCATATGAAGCTTGTTTGGTGCATGGGGTTCGGGTAGAAGAAGTTGAAAAAATGCACTGATTTCCAGCCAGTTCTAAAAATTAAGTATTCATATTGTACGGCTTAGACTGAGTAGTTTTGCTCTATGGCAAGAACTTGACTGTGGGGAGTTTAGGAATATAACATACTCTATCCACATTTCTGGATCAATATAGAATTTGTTGCCAACACCTTTCACTGGAGTGTTATCAAGATACTAACAAATATCCGAGAGTTACGCTCAGATTCTATCGCAGCACTTTAGGTATTGTCTATTTGTATTCTGCAAAGTGCGAAATAGTTGGCTAGTGACCTATCAGAAGTATTGAAAGAAAGGATAGCGAAGTCTAATATTACATTTACTTATGTAGTATGCAGTATGTACAGAGAGATACCACCGATATTTTAATCACTATTACATATACACATTTATATATGTAACGCATTAACTATTGAATGCAGTTTCCACATATTTTACTAGTGTATTACTGTTGTACACATTATAGTGCCTGATAATTGAACAAAACATATTATATAAAGTAAATTTTGGTTGTTGATATAATTTAATTCCAGAATATGTATTATCGATTGGTTACTTTTTGAAATATTCTTCCAGTTCTTACTCTACCTTCAAGTAATTAAAAACCTTAATTTTACAAACTAATATAAAGCTTTTCTCTACTTAAAAGTTATATAAAAATTATAAGATTTCCCTGAAAAATATTTCATTTCATTTCGGCTATAAAATCAAAATTTAAACGGTTACCGTCAGTGCACGTTTATGCCATCTATCACCAGCTGCTCGAATAGTGGACCAGCGTATGTTTGCACATAGTCCAAGAGAAATATTCTTCTCTAAGGGAAATATTCTTATAGGGTAAACAGTGTAGCGACCAGTACCTTTAGGGGTTATGAGGGTCTTTCTTAATAAGGACGAAACAAAATTGTTAAAAGATAATGTTTAAATTAAATAAGAGTATCTTTCAGGATAGAATCTAGTCATCAATACATAAATAAACAAACGCCCTGCATACAGATCGGATATTGTTAGTCGCGTAATAATTTGTTATTCGTACTTTTAAATATATCGGTTGTTATCATATATTTCCGATGGCGTTGTTTAATTGACGACGAATTAGGTAATATAGACCCAAACCACTGTATTTAATACGAAATTAGGAAGTAAATAAAATCTATCTTAGCGCCTTCGTCTCTGCAGTATTCGTTTAGCGTCATACTTCAATTATCCGAAATAATTACTCAACATTAAAGTGTAATGCCTGGCGAAGTAATAGCTCGTGTAGTTGTCAGCTTGTCTTGTCGATGTTGAATTTATTGGAGGGTTAATTTTCCTTTAATCGGCCGAGGCCATGATCCATATACTTCATGAATAAATTAGCCTGTTCCTCGGTAGTAATTCCCGTTGATAGCTTTCTCATAAACTTTACGGGCATCGTAACTATAAAAATAAAACTATCCCGCAAAGTAACGGCAATGTGATTATCTTGCCGTTAGATTACACGAGATTTACATCGATGGTACAATTGCGTGTGATAATCTGTAGTATTGCTATTTAATGTTTATATTGATATTTGGATGTATTTATTGAATAATTACAGCGAGGAACGAAACTCTTCTGTTACCATGGATTTCTTAATTGTTTTACGCACTGCCATCTTATGACGTCATTTTCGCCAAATTGACTTTAGTTCTTTAGGTATGGAATATTTCCCGATTTCTGAAAGTTCATACGAGGGCGACCTGAAATGTTTCCGGAATCGGCAAGAGATGGCGCACGAAGGTTGAAGTGGATTCATTGGTCGGCGAGGGCAACCTTTTTTACGGCAATTGTCAAGATTTCAGACTGATGTACTCCATCATTTTCGTCCATCAACTTCTGGGTGAGCGAGTTCAAACACCGCCGCACAAGCACAAGTGGCGAAACACACAGTGGATGCTCAAAAACCGCTATCAACCTTAAAATGGTCGACCAGATTTATGATGTCGTATTAGCCGATCGTCAATTGAAGCTGAAAGAGATAGCAGAGACAACAGGTATCTCAGAATAATGCGTTGGCTATATCCTACACGAAATTTTGGGTATGAAAAAGCTTTCAGCGCGATGGGCACCGCGTTTGGTCACACTGGAGCAGAAACGAAATCGGGTGACTGTTTCGGAGGACTATCTGGTCAGGTTCTAATGCAATCCAAGAGATTTTTTCATGTGTTTCGCAACTGTGGATGAGAATTGGATCCACTGCTACATACCGGAGACCAAGGAACAGTCGAAGCAGCAGACCTTTCCGAGCGAGTCGGCTCTGAGGAAAGCAACCAATTTTTGCGACTCTCACGGTGTGATCCTCATCGACTATCTGCAGAAGGAAAGAACGGTCACGGGGCAATACGACAACGATTTATTGACCCGATTCGATGCAGTATTAACGGATAGGTCTCGTTTGCAGCGGAAGAAAGTGCTTTTCCACCACGACAATACACCGGCTCAATCATCCCGCATCGTTGTGTTCAAATTGAATGAGTTGCGGTACCAATTAGTTTCTCATCCTCCATATTCACCGGATCTAAACGCCAGCGACTTTTTCTTATTCCCAAACCTGAAAAAAATCGCTGGGAAAGAGATTTGCCTCAAATGAGGAGGTCATCGCCGCTACAGACGGCTATTTTACAGACCTCGAAACATCATACTCTTCCGACGGCCTGCTTCCGCCACAAAATAAAAGTAAAAAACCACATCAATACTGTGTTTTTCTTGTCGATTCTGGAAACATTTCAGGTCGCCCTCGTGGTATATGATTTTGACAGCCAAATTTTAGATTACGAATGCGAAGATTTTTTATACCATTTATTAAATGTTTTGTACTGATTTTGGATTTGGTGTTAGTGTGCCCATATTCACTATTGTTAAATTTGTCTTCTTCAGAAGATGCCGGAAATATTTGAGGTCGCCCTCGTAGTTCATAATACCAATGAATATTATGTTTTATTGGTCGAAAATATGATCAATTTTCAGAAATTTGTTTCTACAGTCAGGTTAAAGGTACATTTTAGTAGAGCGGTTTCCGAAAAATTGAAATACTTTTAATGAAAACAAAGAGATATACTTGCCTATAACTCACACTGTAGATATTTCTTTTGTAAAATAAATATGCTATAAATCTGTATTTTATAGTATATCTTAGACTATGAGGTAACAATATCAAAGAAGGTGAAACATAGCAGATTAGTGATGGTATCTTCAGCGAAATCTTTCTGAAACGGTTCAGACAGAAATTCATATCAACAAGACTTTATTTACGGATTAATATACGAGGGCTGTTTCTTTCATTTAACCTCTGTTGGTGCCTGCGAACAGTTACGCGAGCGGCGGGAAACGGGAATGCCCAGAAGGTGACTGCGCATTCCACCCACTATAACATCTACCACTTGCAACATCATTAGGCCACTTTCGACTGAGCTGTAGACACATAAACATGGCTGCTACAATTGATTTTCTCGCCAAGTGCGAATTGGGTAATGTATTCCCGATTCCTTCAAGCAGCTGGTTACTGTCACACTTTACAACGATTGCGAAGAGCCGTTCAAAATAAGAAAAAAGGCATGGTCATTTCTAAAGGCCTTCTCATTCATGGCAATGCCCGCCCTCACACTGCTATTGTAACCTAACGATTGAATAATTTCGATAGAAAGTTTTTAAACATTGAAAATTGGCCAGGAGGGCGGAGCTTCCAGAGTACAGAACTTTAAAACAATGTCATGGACTATCTCAACTCACTGGCGGCAACGTTCTATTCAGAGGGAGGCTCGTCCATAGATATGGCAAATGAAATCAATCTTCACCGTGATTATGTAGGAAGGTAACCATGTTTGTACATAACTTATGGTAATAAGTTTATTTTGTTACTTACACTTATCGTGTTTCTATAAACTAGAGGAAGTTGCAAGAAAACGACCCTCGGAATAACGTAATAACTTTATTTATAATTTTCTGTCATATAATTGTTGCATTATTGTAACAAAAGTTACGTTCCATAATCAATCTACCAAATGTTAAATTGATTTTAATAGAGCTAGATGCTGAGCCCACCAACAATAAAATTAGTTCAACCACATTTGAAAAACAACAATTGTAATACATGCGATGTAGAAAATTCTAATACTAACTCTTAACAAGAAACATTGAACGTCCTGCTTTTACGAGCCTTTTGTGCCTTTTTGATGACCGAGGTTAGTATTTCGCCCTTCCGTCTTTAGTCGATTGTCAGATTCCGTTCCGCTTTGTTAAAGATCTTTCAATAGCTGTTTGTTTTCCGTGTAAATATACAGCGCATCTTCTACAATTTTCATCCGTAGTTTGATTGATTCTTTCTTGTGGTTCGGATGAAGTAATTACTTTTTGTCTCGTTTCTTCTTTTTGTTTTAATTTAAACTTCGCTTTATTTTTCCTCTCATCATTCCTAATTTTACGGCGTATTTACTGAAACTAACTTAATGCCGTTGTTAAAGTCTTACATAAGTCCCTTTCTTAACTTCAACCTCCACGTTCAATTTAACAGTTTAATTCGTGTTTTATTTTCAATTTTCAAATTAACTTATAGAATTTCTAACCTACTCGTTTAATTCCGTAGTTTCATATTACGGTTTCGTTCAGTTTCCAGTCTTATATACAACATTTCGTTCAAAGTTGTCGAGTTTTGCATTACATTCTCACCAACTTTGTAGTGCTATAAGTATAAGTATTATTAAAAAGAAAAAAAAATCCTTATTCTATTAAAATTTAGATTTTTAGGTTGAAACCACGTCGTAGTTATATGCCTACTTTTCGCTCTCAGTTGCACGGAGCTCTTTCTGGGCTACTGCATGTCGTAACGCTGCTGTGAGAAGAATATCCTAATTTTTATAGTGCTGATGAAAGTTTCAATTAAGTCAACAGCTTAGAACAGGTGAAAGAGTTTCATTTATTTCCTCTCTCTGACTGCAATTACCTGTAACTATTGCCAACTGCATAATATAAGTCACGATAATCATGTCCTACATTAGTTTACATTTTATTTTATATACGTTAATAGTGCTGGTATACAAAGATATTGTTACAGGAACTGTTCTCGTTAATTTTGATGTAATTTTGCCAGTTGGACCCACCACTCTTTACTAATTGTATGTTTTACCTACAAATTGACATATCTTGCATCTCTATTTAATTCTTCGAATACATAATTGCCGAAGCCACTCAAAACCAATGGTCCTTTATAAATGCATTTCTATGCATCCAAGAGCGTATTAGATTGAGTACTTACAAGCAAATCGTGGTATACCAATCACTATTCACAATTCTTCGATTTTCTAAAGTTAGGGTGGTCACGTGTCTCGCAAAACCGGAGTAGCAGGTAACTATTTGCTTTTTCTTACGGGGTGGACTCATTGGTTTCGGCCCATTTTGAAACACCCAAGGATGAATCGTATTTTACCTTAAGCCTTATACGAATTTATACAAATTTCCTCACCAGTAACAATCTTGACCACCAAATTTTGAGCAATTTTGGTTGAATTTCTTGCACCATTTAATATGACTTTGGCTTTAAATTTCTGTCAAAGTTGCAAAGTTTCCATATGTTGTAATATTCATGCCAAAACGTCGATCTTGCGTTTGTATTAATATTGAGGAATACACCAATCTTAAGGTACGTAGTAGGCCGATCTTGTTCAATTACGCCAAGCACAGCATCAAAATTACTGGTAACAACGAACGTCGATAAGCAACCTTCACGAAATTCGTCCGCTAGTTGGTGTTGGGGTTGAAACATATTTAACACCATCAAAAAAAGATAACAAATGCTCATGCGAAAGCCTCCATTTTTACGCAAAACTATTTTCCTTTGAATGTTGTGTGAACAAAACTAATTGATCTAAGTAGGAATTAAATTGAATTTTAGAATAGATATGCCAGATTTACAAATGGAACAATGGATGATGGCGGGAGTCGCTTAAACTACTAGATTCCAAAAATATTTTCAACAGCTCTCAGAACCATTCAATATTTTAATTAGATATTTTAACAAGATTCTAGTTCGTCTTCTACTATGTGCTTTATGCTCTATTTATAACTCTGTTTTGTATTATTTCCTTTCGCTATTGCCATTACGTAAATATTTTAAAACCTGCAGAGAACGAGAAATATTACTATCACTGTTTGTAATGCCAAATTTAATTCAAGGACTATTCGTCAAGAAACTATAGACCAGCAAAATGACTACATTAATGAAGAAATTTCTACGATTGTTTTTTTTCACTTTTGGAACTGCTTGGAAATAATAGAAAACAAATTGTTCTTAAAGGGTCTTATACGGTCTTACCTGACTTAACCTTTTAACTAGTTTTAAGTTGGGTTATTTTTCTATAACTTCTAGTTTAGTAGGAGATCTTTTCGGAAACTAACACAACCCTATTTTTTTAGCACTTCTTACTAAATCTGGTATATTATTGATTCTTGTCCCCTTTAAACTACTCTCCTCTCCTGTTTATACACTTTTCCCAGCTGTGTTTCTATTTCGCAAAGTAGTCTTGAAGAGCTTCTCTTGAGATGATCTCCAATGTATGTGACGAATTCGTTTCCATGTCTTCAATCCCTTCAAGACAGCGTTGTTTTAGTAGCGATTTCAATTTAAGGAATAGGAGGAAATTGCAGGGAGCCAGATCTTGCGAGTGAATAGACTAAAGAAGGACGATCATCTAATTTTTAGCACGAATCTGGCGAACTGCCAAAGCAGAATGCAGAACATGGTGCAGGAACTATAAGCTGTCGCTATTTGCGAATTTTTTCATGTAACCGTTTATACTTTGTTCTTGTCCTCGTTTGAAGAAGTTTCTTCTGTAACAGGTTCTTAATAAAACCCGCAAACACAATATTTATACTATGTTTATCGATAGTTACAAAAATACACTGAATATACTGAATGACCCGTTAACCCGCTTACTAACGAATTGAAACTTACTAGTTACTGTTAATAAGTGAATACAAATTGTTTTGCTCCGGGCTAGTTGAAACTCTATATCGCTTTTGACGTTGTATGGATGGAGTTATGTCTTGTTCTCTCTGAAAATTCTGGAATTTAGTCAAAAGAAATTATTTATTAGTAATTACAGAATTATCTGAGTGCCCTTGTAGTAAGGAACATTCTAGATAAAAAACACAGCAATAATATCCTAAATTAGAATCAGGAAATAATTTGCTAGTAATTAATAAGAAGTTAGCTAAGTAGGGACATTGCCGGGATTTGCAGTAAGTCTGAAATGTTTATCTACTTAATACTATACTAATCGCATTAAGATATACATGAATGAAGTGTGAATGTCAAATGCGATAAACTAGAAGTACAATAATCGTTCAGTTGCTTCCGAACACCGTTGAGGCAAAAGTTCAAAATGTAGAATTACATCAAAGATGCTGCGAACATAGATTTCGTATGTATGTATCTATATCTGCAAGTAGCGCATTATGCTGCAAGCAATTCGTTTTCCCAAGCACATGCCATTATTTATTTATTTTATTTTTTCACAATTTTCTATTTAATGAGATATTCACCTAGTATATTTCGCGATTGGTAAAGTTCAGTGTCGTTTATTGTAATTTCTATATGTTCAAATAGATCGGCCTTTAACTTCACATCCCAACTGTATTATATTTTTCCTACTGGAGTCAGGCCGACTTCAAGTTGAAAATAACAGGCGTTACTAACAGTGCACGAGTGCCGGCGCCAATGGCAGCCTTTTGGGTATATGCCAACCAAAAGTACTCCCCTATTGGCGGTAACTCATTTTAGATGACATGTTCATTAGTGACGAAGGAAGGAACATTAAATATTGACGATGGATAAAGCGGAATTTAAAAAAAAGGGCGCTGATATTCCTCGCATAATTTTAAAAACACTTCTTGTTACTAAGGCGGTGTCATTAATTTTTAATTACAAAAATATGACAACATTTACTTCAACTTGAGTACTTTGCTAGCTACAGTTTTTCTATTAGCAAACAATGCGATTTACCACGTTTGAATTAGACCTCAAACGAGATTTTGAAGATAATTCACATTAACTATACATATGTATAACTATGCATGTACAAGGGCTGGTTTTTTCAATCTCCGATAGCTCACGAAATCTGGACGAAATAACAAAATGAATTTATTGTCAACAGTTATATACAAACATGGTTACTTTTGTACATAATCATCGTAAAGATTGATGCATACTCATACCTATGGAGGAGCCTTCCAATCCGCTCTGCAAAGAATGTTGGCGCTAGTGAGTTGGAAGAAACCCTGACCTCCTAGCCACCTTTCCAATTTAGTAGTTGCGATCTAGTATAGGGTTTGATTCTGAAATTCGCACACATCGCAAGATCAATTTTGTATGTGGTCCTATCTGGGAACTAGAAATTTTGTTCTGAGATTGAGAAACACTCACATCATCACCAATCATGCGACTTTATGACAATGCAAGCTCACATACTGGAACTTAAAGTCGAGATTTATTCACCTCGTTTAGTTGAGAAGAATTAGGTCATTCGACATACAGTCTAAACTTTGAGCTTGAGCTTGGCGAATACCATCTTTCTCTCATCTGAGTACTTTCCTGGTTGGCAAACGCTTCAACACTATCATAACAGGTGGTAGAATTCTGTGAGGAGGGTATCAAAAAAATTTGCTGTTCATTATGATAAATGTTTAAATCAAATTTTCTAGAAAAATAGATAATGGCATGTATATTCAATTTATTATTACCAGTTTTGTAAGTATGTATGCCTTATTTCTATCATCAGAACACCCTTTCGAAAATTCACAGAATTCCAGTTTTTTTTTTGATTCAATTCTTGGTAGAACCAAGATTTAAATGCAAATGTTATACCTTGTTGAAAAGTCTTTCAGGACACATGAACGTTGTCTATACATGGTGCTGCATTTAAGCGCCATCCTTTTATACCTTAGTGATAATTAGAGACCGGATTATATGTAAAGTGCATATATTTTATTTTTTTATTTTTATAGTCTTATTATTATTATTATAGTCTATATATAGACGTACTAAACTATTGGAAGTTAATTAGCGCTAATTAGTGATTGCATATATTGCATATTTAGGCATTTCTATGCATATTTTTACAAAAGTGGCATATATTGCATATACAGGCTTTTTCTTATCCTTTGTATTAGTAAAAATTCCTAGTAATTCCTAATGTAGATCGACAACGAACAATTCTCAGAACGATACATCTTTTATATTGGTTTCTCTTATACTTTTTTTCCAAGAACTGCACGTGTTTAATTTCGCCTAGCAGAACGGATGTAGTAAATACGTTTTATTATTATTATTAATTCCCAAATAAACTATTCATTCATGGAATATCTTTGAGCGAAACAGCATGTAATTGTGTTATGTTTTTAAATACTGTGCGTACATACAATCAGTATAGCAAACAAAATTTCTTTATGGATTTAGCCGTATCCTGCACTGGTAAAGGATGGTGACAAAATATTTTGTCTGCAGTAAACTGGTAAGTTTAATTTTGCTGAAAGCTTTACAAATGTTTTTAAATTCTTTAACTTATGATATAAAATTACAATTGTTGTTGTAGGTATCTTGTGAGAGAAAATACCTGATTGATCAACACGCTAAAACTCCATCACATATTGGAAAATGTGAAAAACTAAAGCGATCCGCATGTGTGCAGCAATCTATATATCAATGTGTAGCATCAACTTCACGAAACTCAGAACAAGAAGAATATAATACGGGTCTGTGTAACCGATTGATTTCGCCTAACATATCATTAGCAAGATTAAACAATGTTAATTTGAAACCATTTCTGCAAAAATATTGCAAACATAATATACCTGATGAAAGCACCTTACGAAAAAATTAGGTCACATCTTGTTACCAGCAAATAATGGCAATACTTCAACAATTGGTAGGGAATAATTTTATTTATATCATTTTAGATTAAAGTACGGATAGGTGTGGCCGTTATATTGCTCATTTGTTAACAGGAATTCTTCATGAAGGTATTGTAGGTAAATCATATTTAATTTATTGTAAAGAACTTCAAAAAAACAAATAATGTAACAATTGCCCAACTAATTCAAGAAGGTTTATCCAATTTCTTTTTACCTGGAAATGTACCTTGTGAAAATATTTTACTAATGTTGTCTGACGCTACACCATACATGATAAAATCCGGGCAAAATTTAAAAATTTTCTATAGTAACATTATTCATACCACTTGTTCAGCTCATGGGTTCAATTGTGTAGCCAAAGACATTGGGAATCAATTTCCTTTGATTAATGATTTAATTAGCTATATTAAAAAAGTATTTTTAAAAGCTCCTATACGAATCCAATTTTATAAGGAGCGACTTCCCGGTGTTAAGTTGCCTTCTGAACCGATTATTACGAGATGGGGTACATGGCTAGATGCTACAATTTTTTACGCCGATAATTTTGAAGGCATAAAAAAATCACTGCTGACTGCATTGTTCTAAGAAACTGTAAAAAGATAATAACCTCAACAGAATTGTTACAAAACCTTCTGTATATTAAGTCAAATTATAGGGTTGTTTCAAGTTCCGTTCGTAAACTAGAAACCCAAGGGATGTCGCTCTCGAAATCAGTCGAAATAGTAAACGAATTTGATATGCTATGTAAGAAGGCTAAGGATACAATAGGTGATTCTATGTACGATAAATTTAAAAAAGTGATAAATAAAAATGCGGGGTATTTGAAATTGAGGAAAGTTAAGAAAATTTTGGAAGGTGAAACAGTAAACGGTTTCGACTTTAATTTTAGTTTAGAATGTATTGCAAAGTTAAAAAATGCACCAATTACATCCGTGGATGTTGAAAGAAGCTTTTCTATTTCGAAACATATGTATTCTGATAGAAAACAAAACCTTCTTTTACATAATTTTGAAAACATTTAATTATAAATTGGTTTAGAAATGTGCTGTAAAAAAAGTTTTGTGCAATAAAGTTAAATTTCTGCTCTTATTTATTTTATGTAAAAATTTCGCATATTGTCGCTATTTTTTTGAATATATGCCCCAGGTTTATGCATAATTTCTCGAAAATCGATGCATATATATGCGGATATATTCCAGTTTTTCTTTGCATATAATCCTGTCTCTAGTGATCATCATAGTAATACGGAAGAGGAATTAGCGCAAGTTGTTAAGCTTTAACATCGTTTGCTAACTTGAAAACATTTTCATTTATACCCGGTGTTCCAAAGGTGTATATAATATGTACATTAGAAAAGGGAAATAGTTACATACTTCATATAATCCAAGTATCTCTATATAATCCAAGTAATCCATTTCAAGTCTCAACATACTCTAGTTACCTACCAAGTTTCATTAAGATCTAAATTTGACACCCAGGAACCTTTCATTAGAAGTTCCATTAAATAATACTCCATGACTCAAATGCGATTTTATTTAGAAATAAAAAAGTAGGTAGCCAAGTACTTATGAACGGTACTGTAAGTCGTAGTCCAAAAGCTCAGGTGAGTCAATCGAGAGGATATGAAATTATTATCTATTTGATATTTTTTCTGCAAGGAATGTAATTGTTGACCTCATTGAAATAGCACAAACGTATGCGTAACCGTCTGAAATTAGTTGGAATTTGGTAAAGTTACTAAATGCGCAAGATGATTTGAATTATTTACAAAGCCTAATAATGAGTAATATAAGAAAAACAGAAACTTTGCAATAACGAATTAGCTTATATCTATTACAGTGACAAAGGAACTTATATAGTGTGATAATATCAGCGTAGATAACTGCCTCACCTATACATTACACAAAACGTACTTTTATTTTTATATTCTAATTTAAATAAAGTAGTAACAACATTGAGACATTATTTAAAATGGTTAGATGTAATTTACACCCTCCCAATTTTATTTACATGTTTTTTCCTATTTGTAGGAGCGAGTAGTAAATTGCAAGAGAGTAAAAGTAGAGATATTATACTAATTGTGAAAAGCCTGACAGATAAAATTTCTGTTTAACCTATTTTACTTTCGCTAGCATGCCTGCTATCTTATGCAATATTAAATAATATTTGTTTTAGTGTCAACATTTATAGAAAAAAGTTTTATCTTGCACGTAATCATTTCTAATACCCCTTGATTTCTCTATTTCTATGTTATCGTATTTTGAGCTCTAAATTGTTTGTTTTATTTCAAAGGGTTCTTATGAAAATATTTGCGAATAGAATATCGAACCAAATATCCTAGGTAATAATAAATTTTGAGGTGTATTTACAAGTTGTTCTTGGCGTATTTACAATACACACCGATAGCTCAAAATACGAGTGGTAAAGCGGTAAACATAATTAATTCATGAAAATCTTTATGGATTGCTATCAAAATACCAGAGGGAATACACCAATACTCCGGTAATCGAGTTTAAAGCGATGGCTAAAGCGGATGCGAGGCTCGGAGGGATAACTTCTAATTTATTTATGAGACCAATATGGTGTTGACTACCTTACCTTACTCAAAAATCTATATCAGGATATTAATTTGAAATTTAAAATATCAGAAAACAAAAGAAATTATTTGTTAGATCAACTACAAAGAAATTAACGACGTGGCACGGTAAATGCAATTATATACCCTTTATTTTATTTGATATTAGTATTGTCGATGGGAACATTGAATTCGTGATAAAAGATCATGCGTATTTCAGATGAAAGATTAACTGCAACAGTGTTAAGATGTGATTAACTACATGAAGTGTATACAAAATATATTTTATTTCTGACTACTGTGAACAATCTAACACACGGGCTGAAAATTCCCGGGCCTAACAAAGAAAACACGTTTTTTTTGGTTCAAAATTAGCTTTATTCATCAACGTAATCTCCATCAAGAGTAACGCAATCATTCCAGCGCCGCTCTAACATTTCAATACCACTTTTGTAGAACGATTTATCTTTTGCCTCAAAATAGGCCTCAGTTTCAGCGATAACCTCTTCATTCGTGCGAAATTTCTTACCGGCGAGCATTTTTTTGAGGTCTGCGAACAGTCAGTAGTCGCTGGGAGACAAATCTGGCGAATACGGTGGATGTGGGAGCAATTTGAAGTTCAATTCATGTAGTTTTACCATTGTTTTGTGTGACTTGAGACACGGTGCGTTGTCTTGATGAAACAACATTTTTTTCTTTGCCATATGCGGTCGTTTCATTGCAATTTCGGCCTTCAAACGCTCCAATAATGCTATGTAATATTCACTGTTGATGGTATTTCCTTTCTCAAGATCGTCGATGAATATTATACCACGCACATCCCAAAATACCGTGGCCCTAACCTTTCCAGCCGATTGTTGTGCTTTCGGGCGCCTTGGACGATGTTCACCAGTTGCTGTCCACTCAGATGACGGTTGCTTTGATTCCGGAGTGAAGTGATGGATTCATGTTTCATCCATTTGTCACATATCGACGCAAAAATTTCTGGTTTGTTACGTTTAAGCATGGCCAAACACTGCTCAGAATCATCAACACGTTCTTGTTTTTGGTCAACAGTGAGCAAACGCGGCACCCACTTTGAACAGAGCTTTCTCATAGTCAAATGCTCATGCAATATAAAGCCAATACGTTCTTTTGATGTCTTTACGATGTCAGCTAACTCACGCAACTTCACATTTCGATCATTCAAAACGATTTTGTGGATTTTTTTATGTTTTCTGGCGTTACCGCCTCATATGGACGTCCACTGCGTTCTGAATCATCGGTGTCTCTACGACCACGTTGAAGTCAGCAAACCAACGTTTTATTGTTGTTTCTGATGGAGCGGAGTCGCCATAACACTTTTCAAGCAATTGCTTCGCTTGAATGGTATTTTTTCCCATCAAGAAGCAGTGTAAAATTAAAACACGAAATTGTTTTTGATCCACTGTTTTGAAAATAACAAAAGTAGCGTGACTCTTAGAACAATAACTCACAAACTAATGAATAGAATATCATGAAATTTTAACAGCTGTCCTTTGAAGGTTAGTACTAACTGCGAGAAAGAATTTGAGGGATACTTTATGAAGATATTGAAAATCATCTGACCGTGGAAGCCTACGTATTCATTAGACTTCCATGATCAGAGTCAGTAATAAACGAACTGTTTCCAGAATTGGACCGTTACCGTCCATCATCATTACAATCACCGTCGCGATGATTTTCTCTTAAGCCAAAATATTGATAAAGCAAATTAACTGTTGTAAATAAACAGTAAAAATAAAAATATTTATCATATATTTCCTAATTAAGTGACGCATAATTCACATATAACATGAATTAATAGTGGTATATTTGCATCGGTGCAAGACTTGTGTGCGCGCTTGTGACAGGATGAAGAAGATATCGATCCTTCAGTAGACTTATAAGTCCAGACAATATAAGCATTCTGCATCCTATTCATCCTGTATCTGAAGAAGCAGATTCTCTTCTAGATCTGCACATTTTCTTTTTTGGTAATCCTTTCCCTTTTGATATATTTTTTGATTTCTGTTTCATGACATTATTCTCTCCCCTCAAGGATAATTTTCCTTTTGCCCGCCTTACTTTGTTAGCCTCCTTAATGTTGCATTTTCCCCTTAGCTTCCTTCAAATTTTGTACATATGGCGATGAACTGATAATTGTCGTTTCTCCTTTTTTCTAAGCGGCCTTTACTTGTTTTGCTGGACTTTTGGAATGGCCAAAACGTTTTTCGGAGATGCCGTTGGAAAGGATGTGCTTCTTCCTTATAATAAACGCTAATAGGTCGCATTAATGCAACGTCTAAGGATTGCATATGGTGGGAACAGTGGGGAGGAAAGCGTAGTAAAATGAATCCGTTATCTCGATCTAGATCAATGAGTTCGATATTTTTTGTGTGTGCTACATGGCCGTCAAAGAGCAATAAACTTGGGGATTCCCTCGTAGATTTCGAAAATGCTATGAAGTCTTTAAATCAGAATAAAAAGTCTCGCATGTTACAGCTAGATTTAGTCACTTCTGCCCATCCTCCAAGTGGTAAACCTAGCTGAAACTCCTGCTGCTTTTTTAACATGGAAAGATAAGCTGAAACACATATCTCTACTGTCATTGGATGTGATTACTCCAACTTGCCGTTTTTCTTTTGTTGACAATATTTTAGGATTTACTGCGATTCCGGTTTCATCGCAGTTGAAAATCTTGTTGGCCGCTAATTTATATTTGTCAATACATTCAGTCAGCAACGTATGAAACTGAGTAAAAGATACGCCCATGGCTCGAGCTCCGGAGGCGGCCTCTGGTGAACGTACACTAATATCAGGATGCCTTGTTAAAAAACCTGCCATCCAATCCTTTCCCGCCATTTCGCACTTGGGAATGTTATTATGAATCGGCAACTGGTACGCCAATCTACGTTCATCTTTCATATGTAAACCGAATAGCAGTTTCTCCATATCTTTGAAGTTGTTCCTTATCTGCGAAGACACTTTCAAATTTTCCTGCATTCTTATTTATATTCACAGCTGAATTTTCTCGCCTTTTTTAATGTGTCCACCCAATGTAGATTTTGGTACACTGAATTCAGATGGAACGCTATCTAAATGTGAAGTTATCAAATATCACAGTCAAAACTAAACCTGAAGGTATTGAATCATATGTCGGGGCAGACCGACACACATCTCATTCTGTCCCGTCTCATTCCGCCCCAGTTTGCTTAATACATAAAATTGTGAGTTTATGTTTATTTACTCAATAAAGTAAGGAAAATGTGAGAACATAGTATACACTGTATAAGTATCGAAGACGACTAACTCGGACAAATGGCTACAGAGGCGATGTTCTCTCGCTCGCAATTAGTTTAACTACATAAAACGCAAAATATCGACGCATCTCATTCCGCCCCGTCGGTCTGTTCCACCCCACCTTCCTCTACCTTATGACGACACGGTCCAATTGCTCAGTTAGGTTTTGAAATGAAAGACAGAGCGTATGCGCGTAAAATGTATTAAAAAAATATGTTTGCGGTTTCCACTCCTATGCCCATATACATTTATGGATATAATGTATAGTACGAGTATAATATATGCAAAAATTGCAGTAATTCGAACTCTCTAACCAGGTATGTATGCAATCAGTTTTCGGTTTAACGCCTGATGAAGTATTGCCGCAACGTCTAGTGAATGATTAATCCATATAATGTAGAGGACGGAGATGATTATTTATCTCAAGGAGGAATATTCAACTTGAAACATATAATAGGTGTAAAAAATAGATTTTTGCTTTGTGAATGGTGTAATCTTTTATTGTTTTGTATTAATGTATATTTTTATCTCAAAAGCTTAATATTTTATACTTTCACTATAAAAAAAAGGTGGTAATATAAGGCAAAACTTTTAAAAGAAGAAACCATAAAAGAAAAATTTAAAACCCTGACAAAATTTCACTATCGTAAGTAAATATTTCATTCGTTTATTTGTCAAAATAACTACTACCCACGCTGTACATACATCTAATTAAAATTAAAAAAAAAATAGAAATTAGTATCGGGATACATCTATGTTTTTATTCATGGTTTTTGCAAAAGTATTTGGTTAACATTTTTGTGATGTTTAAATAATTAATTCAGTTAGACGATGTAAAGAATTCAGTAAGCTTTTTCGGCGTATAAAGAAATTTATGGACACTATTTTACGCCTATATCAAAAGAATAAACAGAAATCTTAAGATGCGAAGCATTATGGCGGAAAATATTCAGATATTCAAACTTAACGTTGCCGTAAATTGAAAAACCGCAAACAAATGTAATAGAAACGTCAGAGCCAGAGGCGGTTCGTACGGCAAAACACAAAATTCAAGTTTTCCAAGATTTCGAAAGCCGTCGAAAGTTTCTTATGAACAAAAATAACAGCAAACAGAGCCGAAAAGGATACGAGAGAGTGAATGCGATGACAGCGACAAAAAACCCACAAGCGAAAAACCCGGCAATTTACAGTTGTGCGCGTGAAAAGTGTATTGCCTTCTTGTTTTATTCAGCACGCTTTATAGATGATATCGTAAAGTACGTCGCCCAGTATCAGTGAACAATCATCCGCGTTACATTTACGGACGTTGGACGCTTGCAATTTATGCTTCATACTACTTATTTGTACGTGTGACGAAAATATATTTATTTATGTAACGTCCACGTGGGATGGCGGCTATATTTACATAACCTATCTTCTGTATTATTATGTTTTATGCACAAGGTAATAGGAATACCCTAGTTAAAGAATCCAAGCTAAAAAATAAATAGTGGGCAATATATTTGCCCTACCTTTAACAACCGTATTTTCTACTTAATTGCTGGATTGCGATGCATGTAATAACTAAAGTACAGTAATTTTTTTTTGCTCAGGGGCTTACCTTGTATTTGAATTTTGAATACAATCTAATTATTTTTGATACGTTTACTCGTTATTAGTACCGCATACATAACGTAACTTCGTACAAGATACCACATTGAGAATTGTAACCGTTGATATCTGGAAATAAAGTCTAAAAATTATGTGATGCTATAATAGCAATTAAAGGATTCGGTACATCCATACCGTTGGTTATATTCTTATATTGCTTAGTACACAACAGGATTGATTGCCTCTCACTCTTAAATTTGTGTGTAATTGTCTTATTTCCAGAAGTAGCAGCAGGTCGTTATTTGCCTTCTATTGAGGCCTGATTCGAACAAATGTCCTTATAAGGTCCCCGGTGCACCTGATGTGCACTAACTTGAACAGAATCTCTGATCTTTGTGACATCAACGCTGACCTATTTAAATCTATCATTGATGCAGTCTTTCTTTGTCTGGTTCCTTCCTCCTAACATTTGTCAATTTTTCAATACGCACTTTAATATTACTTGAATAATAATCTCTTTATATCCTTTCATACTATACGGCAGTAGTAATATTTTGTATTTTTAAAACATTAAATATATATACATACATAAATATATTTAATGTTTCCAATCTCTAGCCAAACGAGAGTGTCCAGAAGAAGATGAATGAGATCTCGTCGAAGCATCCACCTAGTGACAACGGTCACTTTCGGTACCAACAACACACGCGACCAGAAACCCAGGAATATTATCACATACAGTGACCGCGAAACCGTGCGTCTAGATTCGTAGTCAATAACATATGCAGGAATATTACTTTATGTGTGTATACGTATACGAGGGTGACCTAAAATGTTTCCGGAATCGACAAAAAAACACGATATTAGTGTGGTTTTTTATTTTTATTTTTGGATGTAGTCTCCTCAAAGATCAATGCACTTTTTCAAACGGTGCTCCAGTCTCTTCAACCTGTCGGAAAAGTAAGATGTTTCGTGATCTGTAAAATAGCCATCTGTAGCAGCGATAATCCCTTTATTTGAGGCAAATCCCTTTCCTTCCAGTGATTTTTTCAGGTTTGGGAATAGGAAAAAGTCGCTCGGAGGTAGGTCTGGTGGAGGACTAATTCGTAGCGCCACTCATTCAATTTGGACACGACGGTGGGGGGATGAATGAGCCGGTGCATTTCCGTGGTCGAAAAGTACCTTCTTCTGCTGCAAACGAAGCCGTTTCTCCTTCGATACTGCATCGAGTCGGGTTAATAATAGCTGCAGTATTGCCCCGCGATCGTCCTTCCCTTCTGCAGATAGTCGATGAGGATTACACCTTGGGAATCCCAAAACTGGTCTCCATCACCTTTCTGGCCGATAAAACGGTCTCTGCTTTCTTCAGAGCCGATTCTCCCGGAAAAGTCAACTGCTTCGACTGTTCCTTGGTCCCCGGTATGTAGTGGTGGATCTACGTCTCATTCACGATTACGAAACGCATGCAGAGGATGGCATGGATTGCGTTAAATCCTGCCCAGACACTCCTCCTAAACGGTTACCCGATTTCGTTTTTGCTCCGGTGTGAGCACCCATCACGCCCAAAAGCTCTTTCATACCCAAAATTTCGTGGAGGATATGGCCAACGCGTTCTTCTGAGATGCGTGTTGTCTCTGCTATCACTTTCAGCTTCAATCGGCGATCGGCTAACACGACATCATGAATCTTGTCGACCATTTCATCGTTGGTAGTGGTTTTTTGGGCGTCCACTACATGGTTCGTCACTTGTGCTTGTGTGGCCAGATTTGAACTCGTTCACTCAGAAGATGATAGTCGAAAATGATGGAGTACCTCCGTTATGAATTTCTAGTAAAATATTTCCAATTTTGGTGGCCGTTTTCCCAGCCATCCTGAAGTGTTTTATCACTGCATGAAATTAGATTTTATACAATTTTGCGAAACCGTCTGACTGGCCACACAAAACACATTCTCAAACAACAAGTATTGCCAGTAGACGTTTAAAATTTCGGCAGTTGCCATAAAAGAGGTATGCCGATCATTGAATCCACTTCAACCTTCACGCGCAATATATCTAATGTATATATATATATATTATTTTATTTTTGGGATATTTATCGAACTGTAAACCTAGAATTTGCTCTTCTAGACCAGCATTAGCGTTTCTTGTATTAAACGAAGTAGTTTCCAGAAGATGTTGAACTAGCCTTCGCAATCTATTTCCACATGAACTTATATTCTCCTTCTGCATTCCAAATCCATTTATCTCTATCAACAGACATCGCACATTAACGGTTATTTGTGGATTAAAAGATCACACTTCAGGAACTATAGAACATATGAAACATGTGACAATATTCTAGTATTGAGGTTTTCAGCTTAAAACTGAACAAGGACGAGTGAAACAAATAAGATAGGCGATCACAAATCTGAGGATATTAATTATATATATATATATATATATATAAGGTCGACCTTAAGAAGATGATGTATGCGATTACATCGAAACGTCAGGACGTACATGGTTCTTCCAAGAACCATTGCCGAACGTGGGACAAAACCTGAGAGTATAATGAGACATCCTTTACCCGCGAAAACATATGCTACAACATATATATATATGTTGTAGCATAAAGGATACATATATATATATATACCCCTTTACGTTTTACAATTACGTTTATACTGAAAACCAGACAGATTCGAGGTTAAAAACAATTAGGGTAAAATGATCCTGGCAAATATTGCTTTCAAATGTATATCTCATTAGCAATAAGCGCAACACATTTGCAGATTATCAATTATATGGCATACCAGCCAATTCGGCATTCATTATGAATTGCGGTAGCCTTAAGAGCTTCGTCTCGGTAATTATTGTTTTCGCCAAACCGTTTAGAGTAGGTTTTAATTAACATAAAATAGATGCTGACGAGAATAAATCTCTATAGCGTCTAGATACTGCTAAGTATTTGCTGCTTCAGCATGTTCCATAATTTTGCTGGCATCGCCTGTCTCGAAAGTGGTAACTGTCACAGCCGCATTTAAATTAAATTCTTGTGTACTCAAGTCAATTTTCCTTCCATTAATCAAAATTTCTAATAAACATTTCAAAGTCAAACGTTTGCATCTGACATATACCACAAGCAGTTACACCGCTAAAATTTACACGATTAATTAATAAATACCAAGTGTGTAATTAAGCTTTATTGAACGTCAAATGCAATATCATTTTAAGTAAGGTGTTAAAAGCTCATCGTAATTATATTCATAGAAGTCAGTCATTGAATATATGAAATACGTAAAATGCATTAAATGGAATTAGTATTGCAGATATGAAAAGTAGTTTTCCTGCATTTTTTTTAAGTTGTGAAGAGCTTTATTGTAATTTTTTAGAATAACTTTAAATATTCGGGCATCAAGGTTTCTCAACAGTTTAAGAACCATATTTTCCCAATTATAGTTTATAGTTTTGTTCAATTTACTTTCACTATAATTGCTTCTCTTTTGAATATCGAAACTGCGTATTTTGCTAGATAGATATATGTCTATCCAGTCGAGGGAGCTGATACCACACAGATGTTCAATAAGTTCTATAATTAACTACGTACGGATTTTTCAAAATAAATAAGCCTCCACAGAATTTCTCCAAAAGCATAAGAGCTCAACTGCCAAGATGTGAAAGAAGAATGTTATACTTGAATAATTGAAAATGAAGTTGCTATAATTGTCTCCATCCAGACTAGTAGAGAGGTTTCCAAATAAAGTGTGTGATCAGTACCAATCATAGTGTATACATATTTTGATTGTTACTACTACTTAAAATAAAATTACTAAATTGCTTACGAATTCGCGTTTTGGAAATTAGAATCAAAATTCTACTGCGTGATATCATCGCCACTCATTATTCTTGCTTGCTGTTAACATAACGCCTAGCGGAGAATAATATTCTATGGATTCTGTTATAACTAGATAGCTTATAGACTTAGTAGTTTTTATATTTGTTCTAGATTTTACTGTTTTAGTTGGTTGTTAGGATTTTAGTATTATAATACCTATCTCATATCTGTGTTTATTCACTCAATTTAAATCCAAAAAGCGATTTTTATTTGAAGTCCTTACTTACATATTCATTAAATAATTGATAACTCTATAATATTTCAACTTACACAAATTGCAACTATTTTATATTTTGCAGAGACTTTTTTTGAAGGATAGACTCACGTATACATCTTTGCGTACAAAACCTTAGAAAGAATTGAAGTAGAAGTAAGAAAGAAGTAAGAAAAGAAGTAGGAATTGAAAGATATCTGAAAGATTAAAAGGCTTTCTATTGGCACTGCTACACCGTGTGAAGGAATTCATTTCATCTTCGTCAAAAACAGTAGAAACAATTCATTTTCAGCAAAAGAGATGGCAGGATACATATTACTGACAGAGTGTTACTAGATTTTCAAAAGGGCACATTTAACACACAGAAGTGAAATTAATGTTAGTATTACGGTTTCTTAACAGTTTCCAGGTATTCTAAGCAAATCAGGGGTGGTGTTACAATAGATCTTTTATGTCGTATTTATTACTACTTTTACAAAAACCAATAATGGTAATAGTAACACCAATTCAAAAATTTTGAACAAGCTTCATCTCTGAAGAACGTTTTTCAATGTGCAATATTCAGGCCAATAGGAATATTAAAGTTTGCAATTTTCTTATTTGTGTTAACGATATAGTTTTCGTCAATTTGTGCTTTTCCACATTAATTCCGATTTTTTTTGAAAAATTGTAATTTTGTATCCTATTGTTTTCTTAACTTTATATTACTCAATACCGGCGGACCTATTAGTGTATTTTTAAACACCACAGACGACGTTTACATGTTTATTTCTTTCAATCGTTTTTTATACTAAAACTTGTTTGAGTTTTTATTTATAGTTATGATATGACAACAAAAGCAGATTCGTAGCAAAGTTCTATTGGAAAAATGGATATATGTGAGTATAGGTATATTGCTGTATTAAATTAAATTTCCTTATAAAGTTTCAAAGGAATCTGTTATAAATTCTATTTAGTATAATGTGGCGGTAATAATAGAACACACCAGGGATATGTGAAGGAATAATTTGACGTACTTACATTATATTGTACAAATCTGTAGCGAGTTGAAAATGTTAAAATACACAGCGTTAATGTTATAAAATGGGCGGCATTGGTAATCCCGTCGACGTACAGAAATAAAAATGATATCGTAAGGAAAACATGGATTTCTCCTTCGATACGAAAGGTCAAATTGAAATTAGAACTGCAATTGTCTAATGCTGTTAATAATCCAAAAGCTATTTAGGGAAAACACTAATAAAGTAAAAAATAGCTGTTACGAAGAAGACGTTTCACAATTTGGTATTATAAAAAGAAGTTTGGAGTAATAAAAGACAACAACCTAACAACAGCAACCTAACAACACATAAGAAGCTATAATTGCAATTCTAAACATTCATGAAGGTAACAATTTTCAATTAGTAGCTACGATGTTCAGGGAGAAATGTCTTAAAGTCAGTCTGGACCGTATTTCACGGTAATTGACATTTAGCAATAAGGAAAGTTACGGATAACTAACAAAACTCTGATGGTTTGTAGATCTTGTAGAATTATGTACAATACCATATTCTCCTACAGATCGGTTTTGAAGAGTAAGAATCGACATTTCAATATCGGGGTTTTCTCAATTTTTCGTTAATTATTTCTTACTAAATGTGTATAAACGTTATGAGTACATGTACGCAATTGGCCTCTTTGGAGGGCTCTGTAAATATGCAAAATTTGATGTAAGATCTTCACCGCTATGTCTAATATCTGTCATTTTGCCTTAGTACCTTCGTTGGTGCCATAAAGAGGCCATAAATTTGAAGACGCAGTATACATCCATGCACATTTTTAACACAAATAAGTCAGTCAATGCTCAAGAATTCTAGACTAGAATGACCATGCCATCATATGAGACTGATCGTACCATGTATTTCAGATTGTGCAGTGAAGATTAATCCTAGCCAGTGATAAACCAGATAAAATCGTATTCTAAAATGATGTGTACCGATACTAGTTAGTGTGAGATGCTTAGATTATTACGCATAAATCAGCAATTATTTATTTGCCAGACTAACGAAGAATGAATTTGTAGCATATTGGGAAGGTGTGTTGCACCCACTTAGGCAAGAGCATGAACTCTACAACACCTCAAAAAAGCATAATAGATCAAGAGACACTTCCTTTGGATTTGAAGCAACGTATATATTAGAATATTTGGCTGAATATTGTCCAGTTACGCCAAAAATAGTAGTAGCATATGAAGATCCATTATGGGAACATATTTAAAAGACTATACAAAAGGAATTGGAAGAATGCTATACGAGAAGGTGGTTTTATAAATATAAGCGGAAAGCAGTTGAATATTGGCGAAACGGAAAAAAGCGAAAGTTGGCATTAGAAAATCTATACAATCGCTTTAGATAAATTAAAATCCTGCATTATATAGGTGGAAGGAGTGATTACAGAAAGGTAGTGCATGAGGAGATAAATTGTTGACAGTTTTGGAGTATGCACATATTTCATAAGTCCGAAGTTGGTTTGCATGTTCATTTAAGAAGGAGTTGTAGAATAGTTTGAAGAAAAATAATGATGTTTGTAAGTCGACCGCAATTTTAACATTTATTTTCTTAGTTCATTAATTTCGGAAATAAGCTAATATAAATGTTGCATTCCTGAAAACTATGTATACATCTGAATAGTCAGCAAGATATATGCAAAAACAAAGGTGAAATACATATTAAAATATTATATTACAGATAGTATATACAAGGGGAGGTCCAGAAGTTCGTGGAATGAAAGGGTTTTAAATAAAATAAAACAATAAATCTATTTTTCCTTTTCTATATAATCACCCTTAAGCACAATACATTTATTAGATCTATGAATTAATTTTTCCAAACCATCAAAAAAGTATTTTTTATCTTTCGCCTCAAAATGGGCCAAAATTGCCTCCTTTATCTCATTGTCGTAGGAAAACTTTCTTCCACGTAAGCCTTTTTTTTAAATTGGGGAACAAATAAAAATTACTAGGTGCCAGGTCTGGACTGTGTAGGGTGGATGGACTATTGATTGAAAGCCATGCTTGTGCAGAGCAGCCATTGCAACTTTGCTCTTGTTAACCGGCGCACTGTCTTGCAAGAGCAACAGACCCTTGGTCAATTTTCCTCGACGTTTTTCCTTGATGGCCTTCTTTACTTTTTCTAATATCGCTGCGTAATATTCTCCGGTTATGCTGCTACCTTTTTCTCTGTAATTAATCAATAATATCCCCTCACAATCCCAAAAAACAGTAGCCATCAACTTTCCGGCCCATTCTGACACTTTGAACTTCTTTGGCGGTCGTTTCCCCTCTTTATGCAATTGCATGGACTCCTGTTTGGACTCAGGCTCAAAGTGATGAACCCATGTTTCATTTCCGGCAACAATCCGCTCCAAAATCTGTGCAGGTTTGTCTCCACACAGCTCCAAAAATTGTTGGATGCACAGACGCGCTGCTGTTTCTGCAGCGGCGTGAGCATTTTTGGTACCCATCTTGCACTGACTTTTGTCATACCCAGGTGGTCATGTAGGATACGCAAAATGGTGGTATCTGATACTCCAACTAATGCAGATAATTGTTTTTTCTTCAAACGGGCATCTTGCAGTAGAAATTTTTGCACTTTCTCGACGATGTCTGATGTGGTGGCCTCAACTGGCCGTCCTGAGCGGGAGTCGTATTCAATCGACTCCCGACCATGTTCTTTCCTTGCTTTGTAAGGAACTTTATCACAGCACCGTGTTCAATTTCCTCCATAGTTTCAGTTTTCTTCCGGATTGATTTGTTTAGCAGGCAATGATGAGATTAATGATGAGTCGCCAATCAGAATGACACCTACCCAGCGCCCCTGCCCTCACTCCATCCCCTCCATTCCACAAACTTCTGGATCTCCCCTCGTATATACATATGTGTAATAGTCAATAGAATTACACATATTGAAACACTAATTCGGAGCAGCATTTCTCTAATTATTTGAATAAAGTAGGCAAATACTACGTGTGGTCATATTGTTGGTCAATGAAGTTGCTGAGTAAGCATGTTTACACTTGCTTCGAATGGTATGCGGCAGTGGGTATAATCACCTCAAAAACAGCCAGACGCACCTTCTCGTAGTAGAAAATAATTAAATATTGATTTGACCCCGTTTATAAGCTGTTTCTTAACAGAAACGGCAACTAGCCCTATAAAGTCTGCAAGCCACCCAAAGTACATTAAATTTCAAACTTCGGTATTGGATACTTTTACTAACTTCTTAAATGCCCTTACAAAATGGTCCGTTGCTAAGCATTGTGAACATTGTGTTCTTAGTTTTGTTGCATCCTGTTAATGCGTTTTTGACGTAAGGTGCTACAACGTGTTTACTAACAACTATGTCAAAGCTTCTTTACTTGTATCTATAATAGAGTGTAGGTTTTGATACAGATCGCAATAGCAAATATATAAACCAAAACTGTGCTTAGTTAAACCTTGAACTACGAATAATTAAAGGAAATAAATCAAAAGTAATGAAGTCCAGATTAAACAAATAAGATAATTTTAAGAAAAAATGGCTACACTCATCTCAAAAATAATACAAAACTTATGAGAAATATTTTAAACCGAAATTTTTTCCTTAAATAGAAATTTTGCGTATATATCCTTCAATTACTGTTTTATTGACATTCAATTAACGGATACGTTGAACATGCCTTTGAATACGGATGGATATGTTTTACCTACGTGTAACCTCAATTTGTTTAAATACACAAATTTCCATAAAACCTCTTATATATTCCTCGTAAGCAGTACAATTACATTTGCAACATATAATTCAAAGCACCAGCGATGAATTGCAGATACTATGCGTGTATAAATTAAAAATTATAGAAAGCTAGCGATCTTCAATCGTGTGTTAGAAGATAAATCTTAGCTGAAGAACGATGGCACTCGCTTTTGTTTCTTAATGAGATCTACGAGAGCCTAGATTCTAACCACATTTTAAAAAGTGCAATCTAAAGAAAACAGCAAATAAATGCACCTTGAGGAATACAAGTATTATTTGTTGATATAGGATACAGGAACTATGGATATATGTGGATGTATAAATGCAACAACAATTTTCCACGCTGGACATGCGAGGAAGATATGTAAACTTTGCTTAGCATTAAATATACCAAAGCACAATTCATGTAATAGAAAATGTGTACACATACGTCTTTGTGTGGTATTTATTTTCTATTATATATCCGTATTGCGATACATTTTCTAGTTCATACAGAAAATACGAATTGGAGCTATAGTAAAAGCAAATTATGCTCATTTTTCTTTCTGTACACAGTTTCCTTTTACGTATCTTAGATGTACAATTTTATTGCCCGTTGGCTTTAATTGAATTTCAAGACTGACGTTTATTTTTAGCTTTTCTTTTCTAAAATTACTTCAGTATTTCTGAGTGTGTAACAGCGTGTAATTCAACAACGAATTACGGACAGCTAGCTCACAACTGTTGTATATTTACTTCAACTTAAATACTTTATCTTTTAATCTTGTGCTGTCCACGAAGTGTACACATATAATAAAGATCATTGATTTTTATAGCTAGTATTTATTGAAACAGCTTCAGTCAAAAAACAAAGATGAGTTGCGAAGCAAGTAAAATTACCCAGAATCTAATTTGGAAATGGATGTTTGTAATGGCCAGCATATATAAGAATAAATATTCAAACAAAAGCATCTTATACTCTACACTATATATTGTCACTATCAGTTAAAGGAGGCCTTCCATACAGAACATATGAATTTTGAACGTGCTGTGACTGAATTAGCATTTGTTATTTCATAGTTATTATTTTTTTTTTGTTATATTTTTGATAGATGCAAAAGTACGAGTTTAAATTTCTTACTTTAGCTTTCTAATTTTTAATTATTAATCTATTCTTAACTCCGAGTTTTCTGCTTGAGAAATTGAAGTTGTGTGTCGAAAGAATTTTTTTTAATTTATTTAATTTTATATTACGTACGTTGTGGTGGCTAACTTTCTCAAAATTTTAATTTATATACGCTAATTTTACATTTACAGTATTTGTTGTTTCTTCTATTTTTCGGCCGAAAGATACCACCCTTGTGTTTTCTTTTTTTTCCTCTTTTCTGCCCCATCTTCTTCAGATCATCTAATATTTTGGCTCTTCGCGTATTTGTATCGTCAAATTTTTATTAAAAATTAATAGAGAAATACTGTTATGTCAAAATTATATAAAATTTTCAGTACTTATTTAAAACAACATATAAAATAGTATACAACAAATAACGTAAAGTAAGATAACAAACGGAAGTTAAGGGCTTTAAAGCGTGTACTATATTTCAAATGTTTTTACAGCTCCTTTTTTTAGTATTTTTTTTTAGATTTCTTTCCCCTCTGCAATACACTGGTGCAATGTATATTTATTTCAATACTCTTTGGGCCAGTTAAAGCACAAAGAACACGACAACGTAATTTTTTTTCTCTATTCATAATATCCAATTGTTAAAATGTCGTTGCTGTACAGTTATTGTAATTTTTAGGTAGCTATTCTCAATTAACATTCATAGATTTTTAATTTGACTTAGTGGTTGTAAAGGCTGGCAGATGCTATTTTATTAAGTTATTATAAATCCAAATTAAGTGAGTTAACATCTCCTCTGTTATTAATATTATATTGTATCCGACATTCCCATGATAATTCTCTTTTGCTAATTAGTTTCAGGGCCATGAGTGGCCACAATTGTGTGAGTGTTCAACTAAAGCGGTTGCGTTAGCACTTTTATTAGGATGGTTTATTTCTGTTTAGTTTTTGTAAAATAATGTTATTGTTTTTTATTGGTTTGTCTGTGGTCTATTGTTATATCATGTTATTTATTAAGCATTCATCAATATGCGTAATTATCAAGACTTCTGCCACCAGCTTCATATTTTGAGTGCCACTAAGAGGGGAATTTACTTGTTATTCCAAAATCTACCAATTATTTTCAAATACAAAATTCATGCTTTCCAGTTCTCTAGTTCACAGCGCCAAATCTATACAGTCCCATTCTTGTTTCTCCATTGATGAAAACTAATCCAATTAAATCTAACGTTGGTAATAACAAGGAAATTGAATTACGATTGAAAAACCAATGGTAGTTTTCCTAAGTAATTTAATTGATAATGTAACTTGGTATTACCATTAAAATATCGTATCTGCGTAGATATCATCATTAAATTCACTATTTGAAATGTAGCACCTTATATGAAGATCTAAATGGCGATTTGTTCAGACGGTCTCCGTGGTATAAATGGGTATACACCGGTCTAACGAACTGGACCCGTGGGTTCAAATCCTACCGGGAACCGTAAAATTTTTATTAATTAAAAATATAACAATCCGATTAAATTTAACGTTCGTTATAACAAGGAAATTAATTATCAATGTTAAAGCTTTTCAATTGCCTCTGACAGTTTAGAATTGTATTCTAGCGCAACATACTTTTTGGACGCTTCTTATGTGATGCTCTTTTGTGTTCTTTGCATTGTTTATAATTTTGTATATTCTTCTATTCACATGTTTGTTTATATAATTTGTGGAGTAGTTGATTTTGGTTAATATTTTCTTAGTTTTTAAAAGATTTTCCTCGATATTTTCTTTTTCTGAAAATGGATAACATCGATCTACCTGATTATACTTACTTTATATGTATTTGTACTACAGAGTTAAAGTGTAAATGCTTTCAAAATATGTTGCTTTAAACCATTCAGTGAAAATGCTTTGTTTTTTTCTGGTTAGTAAATTGTCGACGAAACCAATGTTACTATTTTGATTTTTTCATTGTAAGTTGTATTCGAGGATGAAAGGAAGTGGATACTGATAATATGTCACTTTGTTTACTCAATGGTATTGCTAAAATACTATCCTACACATATGTTTTAAAGAATGGAATATATTTTATTATTTTAGGATTTCATTCTCCATTTTTGTAGTGTTGAAATGGGAGAACCCATTGGTGTTACAGAAATTTATTGATATGTTTTGTTATTGAAGTTAAAGTATATGGTGTTTAGGCACATTCTTAATGCGTCAGTGAACTCGTCTATCTTTAGATTGGCATGGCATTCCTTCCATCTATCTTCAACACATATATTACCAAGTGTGTATTGATATCATGTCTGGGCTAATTAGTTGATATGTTTTTAGAGAAACGTTAATTTATTTATTAATATTTATTTAATTTTATACTACAACGTTTCGTAGGTGTAGTTAACTTTTTTATACATGTTTTAGAGTAATATACTCGTAAATGCTCCACATCGTGGAGGTGTGTAGTGTCGATTTGTCAAGGGCTTTTAAGAACCTTATAATACAGAGCACTGTGGCAAAGTTCAGCCAAATATATCAAGCCCGCACACGTGGAATATCTTTGGAAGCATTGACCCAGCTTTCAAATTATATTGCCTCCTACATGACAATAGAGCGTATACAGAAAACAAACAAATTTTTCATATTCGAATCCTGCAAGTGTTGTCGACACTGTAATTCCAGTGATTTTCAAAGTAAAACAAGAAAGGAAATGTTATTCTTTAGGATTTAAAAAAAAACGATACTGATCGAAAACTGATGTTCGGCATTGAGAAAAGTTTTTTTTCAATTATTCACGATACACGAACTAATAGGATAGTGTTGTGATCCACTATATGTTCACGTATTTCAGAAATTGTTACTAAAAATGTCGTTTGCTTTGAGTTTTGTATCGATGCATGATGTTATAGGAGTATTTGAAGAAGTAATTAAAAACTGCCCGAATAAACTAGACTCCATTATCGATTTCTGGGAATATGCATACATACATAGGACGAATAAGACGTAATCGTTGAGCGCGGTTGGCAATACATATACGGAATGTTCATAAGCGCGTTGTCGACGGTTTTCCGAGGGCAAATGATTCGATAAAAGGGTAACATAGGGAATTCTAGCAAACTGTAGATTGCTATTATCTAACTATCTACAAACTCATCGACCATTTCCGAAAAGAGTACGATATGGTGGAAGTTCGCTTAATCCTCATTGCTGCAAGTATTCTTTGTGACTCCTCATATAATCTTGAAATACAGTTTTTCTTAACAATCTTTATGAAGCATTATCAAACCATATTTAGAACTTCTATTTATAAGTCTGTGTAGAAGTTTTAAAATGTATTTTCCAATAAATCTTTCCAATTTTTAAAATGTATTTTTTCTTGCCGCATAAAGATGTGGTCGAAGAAAGGACCAGTTCGGGGTTATTTTGTCACGGACACTTTGGAATAGACTATATTGTAGAGACTATTTAGATTTGAGCTATTTCGATGGGGTAGCTCGAAAAGGAAACGTTGTCATTTAAAATGCTTGACTTTCACTGTTTTTTTTTTGAATACAGTCAAATCAGACACACTACTCTTTTCCGTACTTGTATAAGAAGAGCCGTTTGTATTATGATACATCGGTACTAAAGTATGTATACTGAAAAATCTGGTTGACAAAAACTAGTTATGAAAATCATTTTCATTGAACAAAGAATGAAAGTAATATATATTCTGGAAACTTATATAGAATTTACAAAATTACTGAAAGCTTATATAAATTTTACAAAAAATAAAATGGTTACTCATTTGATTGGGATGTATGTGAAAAATCGTAATCTTGAGTTAACACTTGCCATTAGGTGCTCCACATCCGTTCGGATAATCTCAGATGATATCTGTATCCATTTATTTTCCAGATCTTTTTGGTTTTCAGCAGCTTGTTTTGTTTGTAAAGATTTCCTTTTCATTGGGACCCAGTATTTCTCAATTGGTCGAAGTTCAGAGCAATTTTGTGGGTTAACAATTTTAGGGGCAACATTGATCCCATTCCCGTGGTACCAGTTCATGGACAATTTGCCATAGTGGCAGGTAACTCGATCTGGCCAAAATGACATAGGATCTTTATGAAGATGTATTGTACGTAGAAGTTGTTTCTACAAGCATTTTTCTATATACATTTTTTGGCTTATTATACAAGACGAGATGAAAACGCTGCTTTTTAAACCACCTTCATTTAGGCGCAACATTGCCTCTTTTCTGTGGAGCGTAGAAAAGTTTGCCGGGAAGGTACATCGGTGTAATCTTGTAACAGAATTAATATGCTTGTACATACTTATAACCATTATGTTGGACGCGAAAGCAGGTGTTTTTTTGCGACCAGTTTTTGTATATAACACTTTATACTTTTTAAAAATTTGAAAAAATGTTGGGAAAAGAAATTAAACAAGCTTAAGAGAGGTAACTGCGTGAAGATGAAAATACAATAATATACAGATTGTTTTATTTAAAATAATCAAACAGCATTGACTTCGGATGTAATCAGACAATAAGTTCTTCAGTTAGCTGTTCTTAAATGATACCATTCAAGCCTTTACATCCTTTTGATGTTCTAACATTCCTTGCGCTACAAAACAGCAATTTAATAAGAATGAAATCAGCAGGAATAAAGTTAAAAAAATATGGGAATATAATAAGATCATATAAGAAATATACCTGTTCGAACAGGAGAACACATACCATATCTTGTATCAAAATTCCTAACAAATTAAAGACCGCAAAAAGCTAATGCATATTACAGAACTAATGTATCACGTAATATAGTACGCGTAGTGCCTTCATTTCAAGGGTTTTATCGCTGAAGAGGAACTGATTGGTTTTTCTACAGTTACGGTACACGGGCATCAAATCACCATTATTTTTACTTCATGGTGACGTACCCCAAATTCAAGTTATAGTTACCAACAGCGGGATCATATTAGAATCCCTGCATTCGGGACACGTTTCCCACGAAATTAGGTTGTACAGTTAGAAAATTATTTTGGGATTTTCTTATTTTTGTTGCTGCTGTGATGAAGATCTATTGGAAGGTTGTATATTTAGTATTCTGTGTATCACTTTGTAATGCGGACAAGAATCCGCATAAAAGACGGATGCTGGATAGAAGAAAGTGGGTCCGTATTATTTTCGGTAACTACGTTTTAACCAATACTGTACTGCTAATCCTCCAATACAAACCCTGCTTTTGTTTTAATGTAAACGTGTAAATTCTTAGAAATCGTCTTTTGAAAGTGTCTGCTTGTCCGAGTTTAATTTAATAACTGCATTTCTGTCAATTGCATATACGCACTTGCCTATTTTTAATTAATTGCATAAAATGTATTCAGTTGCGTCGTTCTTAGGTTCAAGTTTAGTTCAATTGTATTTTAACGCTTGCAGCTGCATTGAGTTTATTTGCTTTTCAAATAAATTTAAATTTAGAAAAAGTTATGCATTCAACAATTGAAAGTGTGAAACTTGTGTATTTTTTGCAATATAATTTTTTCATTTTGTTACTGCAATTTCAAAGATATATATAGATATATATATATCTATATATATATATATAGATATATATATATATATATAAGATATAGGTATTATGTGGCAACAGAGGAGATTACGTTATCAAATTGTTTTGAAGTTGCAACTGCCGCCATTACATACTTATCACTATACTTATTTTCTAAGAAATAAACATACTTGAGCCATTTCACTTCAATTCATTTTCATTAACCTGTAACTAGAATTTTTTGGTATTTTTACGCATATTTATAGCACGAATATAGCTTTATATGCACCATCTGCTAAATCTAGTTAGGCTTTTCCCTAAAGTTCGTTCTAGATAATATACGTATAATTTGTAAAAAATGCATAGTTATTACTGATTCTACCTACAATCTCTGGCCATTATGTATGTATATTGGTGAACTACAAATATCGGCGGTAACATAACACTGGGTGTCCCAAAAGTCTTTTTCAGTTTGTTTTGCTCGCTGTACGAACGCAATCGTTAAGTGGGAAATGCGAAGTGGGGCAAGTGGCAATCGCTATCCCTGTTCTTGGGAATTTAGTCACTTTGGGGTGCTGTGTGCGCGAGTTTTACAAGAACTTTTCAGATGAGGCGCATTTTCACCTTAATGGTCATGTAAATTGGAAGAATTGCTGTTATTGGAATTCGGCAAATCCAAAACAGAAGCATGAGAGGCCACTTCATTCGTCAGATGACACTATTTGGACCTCAATGTCGGTTCGTACTATTTTGACAGAGGTCGTACAGTAACCATGAATTCCGAGCGATATGTGGAGATGATTACGTAGAATTTTACGCCAGCCTTGCTGATTGCTGATTGCTGTGCACCATCATATAATAACAATACGTATTTTTTATCGACCCATTGCTCAATTAAGTTTCGAAATCCGTCTATATTCTTAATTCCTTTTTAGGTATCTCGGAAGCAATAACCAATATTAATTATTCTTCTTAAAAGGAATAAGGAAACTTTAGTGACCTCCATTATAAACATTATTTTATTTATAGAATGAGAAGTACTATTTTTACTTGAAATGAACAGTGATAAACTTTCGAAGCGGAAACATTTAAAGCCAAATTGAAAAGTTCTTAATGGGGAAAGAAATTTTGATAAACTGAAGCAAGAGCAAGTAAATTGCTTAATGCTATTGTAGGAAACTGAAAATATGTAAGTAAATCTTTTCACCTAAAAGAAATTGAAGGTCTCAGACAAAGAATATTCGGTGCTGCTGTAACTGTAGTTTACTTAACCACTTAGACTATGCATTAACTTTGCAGATTCTTTCAATGGATTAGCTTCTTTTCTGTGTTTAACAAGGATGCCTTCCTCCTCCATATTTAAGGAATAAACTACTACAAATTCTGCGCTATTTAATACTCAGCTTATATTATTGCTCAAAGTTAGTGCGTATAAATGTACATTGTCATAGACGGAGAAATAATAATAGGTCACTATTGAGGATGTAAATCATGCTTTAGGCTACATTAACTATTCACGAAGCTACATAAGAATTCGTCGATACTAATAACCAATACGGGAACTGTCCGGGAAATAAAAAAGAGTAGTCAATAAATATTCATTATGAACGCTCGAAAAGGTAAGAGGTGTTTACAAACGAAAAACCGATCGTATGTTTGATTACAATGAGGCAAGTAATCGTTTATTTAATTTACAACTTGGGATAAAATGGTTTTCAAAATTAAAATATCTTAAACGTGGAATGAATGACAACGAGCGTCAGACATTACCTCCAACTACTTCGGTTGTCATAACTTGTAAAGATTTGATTCCAATGCAGTGATGGACGTACTAATTGTTTTCCTTGTTATCTGTCTTTTAATGGTCGCTTTTACGTTGTTCTTAGTTTCAGAGATTTTCCTCGCTTTAAGCATAAATAAATAAATCACTTTCTATTCACGATGGGGCGAGTATTGTTTTAATTTCGATCCTTCCCGTAATGAATATTTACAATACTACAATGCCATTAAAATATAAGTGAAACCATTGTGTTTTATTTCAAATAATGCTGTTTCAGTTCTACTTTAATGACTGTTTAACCAGTTGCTGTAAATAAAAACATTTCATAGAGGAAGAAATTCTAATTTAGAAAGCCGTTTATTACAAATAAAGTTCTTATTTGAAGGTGTCTGGAGTGATTTCAGCTAGATGAAGAAAACGCAGTAGATAATATTTAGATGTGAAACAGGATAATGAAATTGACACTCAATAATAAATTCAAGGTTAAAATTCCAAACCACTTTATATTCATCATGAAATCGGCTCTTAACAGAGTCTAATGCGGAATTTATACGTGAAATAAACAATCCTCGGAGAATGAGACCAAGTTCGCAAACTTAGTGTATACAGAGAATACTCATTTGCCTATTACATATGTGTTCTCGAATGTTTTTACAATTTCTGAAAGAGCTCTGGAAATCACTCAGAGAGTTATCAAATTAATCTCAGAAAGTCTTATAGTAATCTGGAGTCAAATACGTTTTGGTCAAAAAATTGCTCTTCCTAACTTTAGTCTACGATTTGTGTTAAGTTTTAAATGTTCAAGGTTGTCTGTCAATAATTGTTAAATGCTGAATCTCAAACTAGTGAGACTATAAGTGAATACAATCGCCTTCCAAATGCTGGTATCAACTCTTGAGTAATGATTTAAGGAGTCGCAATGCTTGGTTTAGTTAAACTTACCAGGCATAGCTCTTCGGTATTACGAATAAGTGGTCACTCACCTGAAAAAGAATAAAGCTATTGTCAGTAGCTATTTTCGATATAATTATTTATTGATACAAATATGAAGTAATTGTAAATTATTTAACCTGAGGCGACGACAGTACATATGTATCTTAGGAGGGAGCAACGTGAAAGGTGTTATTCATTTAATTACAAAGAACGAAAACCAATCTGTAGTTAATAAAAAAACTACTTTAAGCTTTGGTTTTGTTCATATACCAGGAAATAAAAGAAGTGCGAGTGAGGTGTATGCTGCTAAGCTTTGTTATTGTGCTACTAAAGTTCCATGCGTTTCACTGTATATATGTATCTACATGTTATGTGGGTAGATTATTGCAGAATAAGTATTACCTGAAATTAAAAGGTAAATGGAGGAAGTATGACTTCTATCTATTCGTAGCTTTCTAATGTTTACTTCTCTGATTTGTATGCGATATCTTCACTCAGTATACTTTTCCCTAGTTCTCCTTTTTCATGTTCTACTGTATTCAGCCATCAAGGTTAAAGCTGGCCTCCCAAAGATTTCTATTTTCACCATTACTTTACATGCCTGATTGTGTATACAGAATAACCGTTTTTTCATTAACAAGACCACTTTGGAATATTGAAATTTTAATCTGTTTTTAACTGCGTAAGTTAATCTTTAATCCTATTATATTTTCTTTATATAATGCTCCATTTAATTGCAGGGTTAATAAATGTTCTCCAAGTATAATTTTCGTAATGGCAAATTAACGTAATTGAATTTCATTAAAAGTTTAATGACATAATGGTTTTGGTATCGAATATTTTTCTATTGCATTGTAATTACAAATACAAGAAGAAGTACATATGCGAAATCATTTGCTATTTATCAGGTATGCATTTTTATTTCGCAATAAATCCGAAAAGTGATTGTTCTGTATTGCCACGAACAAGAGCGAGAGGGGTTCCACAGCATTTAGGTCTTAATAGGTCCATTATTTATCACAAGATTGGGGCTAGATGTAGTCGGTCCTTGCTCAGTGCGATCCTTTTTATTGACGTCAGTGTTAAACATTCACAAAGTAGGTGTTCTCTTATTTAGTCTTCAGCATGGTAGCCTTTGACGGATTGTCGGTTAACCCCATCCTGAACACGAGTTTCTTGAACCGACAACATCCGGTCAAAATCTCCACTATCATGTAAAAACCTTTTCTGGATAGTGTCAGGTATGTGGCGTCATCTTACTTGAATAAGTCAACGCTACTTCAGCCATGCGACAGGGATTGGAGTCATTTTATCGACTTAAGAAATGTGTATGGGTGATAGATAGAACATTCTAAGGCTACTGTTGTGGCTCTTCGGTCATATTATGTTAATATTATTTTCAGGTACCTTGCAATACTCCGGATGTTATTTTAGATTAATTTAGAATTGATATAACATAGGCAAGATGACTTATTCTTCGTGCCAGCATTTAACATAGGACTCGAAAGAAAGTCAAATAATAGACAATAAAAACAACATAGCAATAGTGACCAAAAGAAATTATAACCAAACTGTTTAGAGATAGAATGAACGAAGTTAAGCCCAAATTTATATCAACAAAACAAAAATTATGAACCTAGAAGAAGCAATAAATTCGAAAATACAACTTAGAGCAAACAACTGTGCATTACAATAGGTAGTGGTGACAACACAGAATTTGAAATCAAAGAAAAATTTATGGCAAAAGTGGAGCATTTTATAGTTATAACAATAAAGGGCCTTACAAAAGAAAACCAAGAACAATACATCTAAGCCCAATAAATTTAAAGACATTTGAGAGTAAGTAATATTTGGATCAACTACAATAGCGCAAAATAGATATAAAAGTAGAATGAACTTCGAACTGAAGCAAGAGATTAGAGAAAATATAGTGCGGCGAGACGTACATAAGGGGCACATGAATAACAATGTCAACGTGGAAACTCAGGGGTAGGAGCAGAAGAAGTAAGTATTGGTAAAGATAGTTAAAATAAGTACCAAAAATCTATACATAGCAATACCAACAACTGGTAAGGAATAAGTAGTTATAGCGTGTGTGTTTTAGGTATTATAAATACACCTACCGTTACCTACCAGTAGCTATAGTTATTTTCATTTGTATATAAAAGATGTAGAGTGATTTGATGATAAAACGGAGATTTGCTTTTCAAGGAGAAGCTTGAAGTTTTAAGTGTAACATATCACAGAATGAAGTTAAGATTCAATTTAGTGAACAAAGGTGTGGAGTTCAATGTGATAAGAAAATGAGGATAGTTTCTTAAGGGTTATACAAGCTGAGAAAATTTCTATGATGCATTCACGAAAAGCATTTTTATACCATCCAGTTTCGCATTTATGTAGTTTTATAGAGACACATGCGCAGGAAGCAATAATTCTAATTTAACTTTAACAATTAGGATTTTCTAGGTTGAATTAACCCAAATTTTATTAAGTGAACAGCTTTTCTTAGGAACGAGATACCTTTTGTTAAAACTATTTTATTTCATTCAATCATATTGCAGCATAGACCATATTGAACACAGTAATATATTTATATCAACAACTGATTGGTACTTCATTTTGTATATTAAAATAATCGTGTTGTCTTATTTGCGTGACAAGGTGTAGCAAATGCAAGTATCTGTAGCACTTATATTATTGTTAGTTTAATATTTCCATATACAGGGTCTCTTTGAAATACAATATAAAGTACGGAAAATGAAAAGGTGTAATTGTATAGAACATAAATCCAAAAAAAATGAGCCAACCACAACGCGAACGTCAGAATGAAATAACCTCAACCAAACTCGGGTACATACAGGCAAACTGCATACACTGCAATGACACGGCTGTTGATGTTATAAAAGCTACAAGATAATACTGTCTACTTTTCAAGGAGTATTCCAAGAGTTCAATAGTATGCTTACGTATGATACGAAAAAGAAATTTTTATTTTAATTATCTTTCATCATTCTTTTCGTTGCGTCTGCGAAGAAATTTTCCCAAATATTTTGGATGTAAGTATAACAATGGATGCGTTATAATGATGTGGAGACTAAAATACGAAGTGGGGAGTGGACACATCGAGGGTCACCACCGCCAAGAAAATTCAGGATGTTATATTCAGCATGCTATCTGCATTTTGGGATGCTGAAAACGTAATTTTACAAGATTTCCTGCAGAAAGGGGCCACAATTACTACTACTACTTGTTATACTAACTTAATTCCCAAATTGCGTGACTTGATACACTCACTCAGAAGCCTGCCTTTGGAACAGCTGCAATAGCTCAAGCGGGCTTCGAATTAGTTAAGGATTCACTATATTCGCCAGGTTTGACCCCCCAGTGATTACCGACTGCTTCCAAAACTTAAGGAACACTTGCGTGATAAACGATTTCCATCAAATAATGATATTAGAAATGCTAGAAGATCAATGACTAAAATGTGTTGACCTTAATGAAAACTGTGCTGAAAAATAAATGTAAAATACTTTAAATTTTTTTATTATGAGTGTGTCAGGGGTGGAGCACCCTCGTAAACTAGTTGCGTTTTGTTGAATTAACGGTTTTTTGGTTAATTCAACCATTACTTTTCTCAGTGTACTACTAAGTATAAGGTACTTGTTCTTGGTGTAAGGAGTCAGACATATTGCTCTTGTTTATATCCAATGCAATCTTTTGTATAAATGCCACGATCTTTTTAATAGGATTCTTTTTCGTGTAATCGCGTGTGTTAACTGCTTATGTCTGATATATAGTCAGAATATATGTCTGATATTATATGATTTTGTATTTGTAAAGTAATTTACCGTAATCTACAATTGTGTAACTTATTTTCTCTTAGGATGTATCTACATTAAATATTAATATTTAATGTAGATAGCTATAAAGTATGTATTATCAGTAGAAGGTGCTTATCAGTCTTTCAGGTTTACTACATTCCATCGCATGCTAGTATAATAAAAGTACGACGTAATAAGGGATTTACTTTCGGCGATATTTAAAATTTTAATATTTATTTTAGCACTCGGATTTATTCGTCAGCAGAATGCTAGTGCAGCCATGCTGGGGTACTTCGGATGAACTTAAAGTTGCACAACATTTCTGAAAATTTTAAATCCTGTTACAAGATTTTTATACCGCTTTCGGTGCTGAGCAAACTTTAATACTCTAGGGACTTGGAAATTTAACGACGTCAACGACCGATCCCAAATACTAGGTAAAGTATTAAACGACCTAAACGATGATTGCAAAAAACAGCGCTTTTTATGACGCATCCATCCTGATTAAGCTACCGTCGAAACAAAATAAGCGACAAACAGCTGTAATTTGAATAAATTGGAATATACAAATAAACGAAGCTTTTCGGAACGAATACTGGTGCTCAATAAAGTTTAGACACGTATGATATTTTATATACCCATTTTCGGCATTGTTGCGTCTTAAAATAGACGAATGTCGATCACAATTATTTTGTTTTGTAAAATTGTATCGAAACGGCATTTCAAAGCTTTTTGTTAAAACTCAATGAAAACTTTCTTTCTAGGAAATTGCCTTTTCAATGGAGAAAGTTAAAATATTGTGTTAGAATCTAATCACATCGTTACCAAAAGCGATGGGCCGCTGCTTGTATATAGGCTGTTCCATATTTAAGGGCTGCCTATTATAGGAAATAAGGTATAAGTTTAATTTTGACAAAGTTGCTAAATATAGTTCTGATAAATAATCGAACAAAAGTTTTCGATAATCTTAAAAGCAATTAGTTTCTGAGGTAATCGAAGACTGAGGATTATAAACCTGCGGATTGAGTTAGATTGAAAATTAGGTTTGAAGAAGTGTAATCAATCTACTATAATTTCGTAAATGTGACCACTTTATTTAGCAATATCATACGCTAATATTATTGATGGATATATGCATTCACTCCTTTCAGCCAGAAGATTGAACACTTTATTGTATGTAACTAGCAAGTTACAGAAAATTATATTTCTACAATAATTGTAATGAAACTCGTACTCATAGGCAGTTCCTGATAAAATTAAACAGCATGTTTGAAGTACATAGCATTTGAAAAGTCTTAGTATTGACTTAGCTCAGGTTCCGGAGAAAATGCAGGTAAGGACTTGTTGGAGTGATGTGAGTCACTTACTCAAGGTGGGGGATGAATAGACATAAATATTTAGGACAGGTTGACGTTTATGTCGTCAATCTGTCCTAAATGTGGATTTCAGGAAAGTGGTTTGTTAAGCACTGTCCGTAGGTATATGACTTTCACCGACTAAAGTTTTTGAGAGGTTAATCCTCATAAACTCCTTCTTATGAATGGAACAGTCATTTCTTTGTATGTGTTGGTTAACAAATGTTCCCATCTAGATCAGACTTCGATTATATTGTGCACTTCCTGCAGGGTTTTGGTTAACTCCCGTATGCTAGTGGCTGTAGTTAAAGCGAACAGATCGATTGTATTTCAAGCCCAACCAGTTCCACCGCCGCTATCAGGTTGTCCACTAAGTACGACCATAGCAGGGGGAAAAAGACTCTTCCCTGTAGGTATCACCCTCCCGGTCTGTAGCGTATATTTGTGTATTTGAGTATATTTTTACCTAGTACTACCGTCGAGAGAGGTCTAGTTTGAACATTATTGAACGCACATTCTGTATCTAAATAGGCACCAAACGTAGTCTTTTTGTTTTTGAGGAATTTGGTTACCTTCGAAATAATATTGTGAAGAGCTAATTCAGTGGATTTACCCATCTGATACGCATAGTGGTGGGGGTGGAAGGACTAGGTGTCTTCCAGTATCATCCAGTACCCCTTCAAGGATCTTTATGAATCCCTAATTTGTGTACGTAGATTACCTTAACCATTGCCCAAAGGGTCGGCATGTTGCCCTATGCTAGGCTGGTTCTAAGGAGGTATATTAACTACTACTACTATCTACTTCGATAAATTACGTAATAAAATTTGGCTGTAGATAACAATTACTTCTAATTAATTCTACACTGTAGAGTAAGACAAAAGACGTGGTAAAAATAATTATATTCAATGTAGAACCTTTTTCTGTAAATCTTGATACTGAAAAAATATTAATTAACGTATTATGACACTCCAGCTGGAGTAAAATGCATTAAGTAAAACTTTTACTTTTAGTTAAATTTTACTCAAATAGTTTTAATTCTCTACTTTCATACTCTGTACGTGCTTTCAAAACTGAGAAAAAATGTAAAATGCATTAGGAATCTAAACTATATCCCATTATTTTAAATAAAGCCTCATTAAGTACAAAATTATCACGTATAGTGTATGGAAATTAAAATAGGTGTGTAGGAGAGACTTCTTCAAGAAAGATAGTAAAAAATCACTTATTTTTTTTTAGTAATATTTGTAGTGATAATTAAAGTAATGTGAAGCATCTGTTGGTTTTTATGGTGATAAATTATAATTTCTTTGTAATTACCAACGTTAAAATATTCAGAAAAGATGTCTTCCTCGGTAGGATTGGAACTAGACTACTAGACATGCTCCCATAGTCTGGTGGTAACATTCGCCCGGAAAAAAAGGGAAAATTTTAACGTTGGCGGTTACGACAGAGTTACAATTTATCGATATTTGTAATGTGTTCTTAGTTTTTATGTTATACTAAACATTCAGTACCTACAGGCTATATTTTATTTTGGGTATTTAAACGTTATTTAATCTTTTACGTAAATCTACGTAAGTATCGATTACTTGTCATCAATACATTTATTACATTTTTCCACAAACATTGAATTTTATATCTTATAGCATATTGTGACATGTTGATTACAATGCAATAAATTACAATCTGGTAATATTTTGCTCATGTTAAACACAAATACAGCAGTATTAGATGAGTAAAAACAACCTTTGGACGGCGAAAACAACACCAGTAAAAATGCAATGTAATTACACGCGCCAAGAGGAAAAACGGAACGAGGTATATTTTCGCAATGATATCTCTGGTGTATCATCATTTTAATCAGTGTTTATTTCGAACAAGAGATTTGCAATACCCGCTTATTAGGGTTATTAAAATATTTTTTCATTAGAATATCCTGGTAAAGTAGAGCAAAGGCTTATCGACAAAGCTCAATAAAGAATACAGTAAGGTTATATAACGGCTGCTGTAATTTGTTCCCGTTTATGAAGTAGAGTCGGCTGATGGATTGAATACGCTCTTTCTATTTCAGGATTTTATTTGCCTAATTATATCTCCGGTTAGTGGTTATTGATATGAAATGTAAAAATAATTTTCTTAGGTTTGTTCTCATTGTTTGTAATTTAGTGTTATATAAAATACAAAATGCTATAGGTATAGAATGTTACAATTTGATTTCATTTTCATAATTTAATAATATCCAATGAATGATGGAGTTTTAGAAGATCGGTTTGAATCTAGTGGTTTCGACTCACTTTGACAACTTTTAGTTGCACTATTTATTACTCTTAGCAAGGGAGAGCCACTTAAATAAACCAATTTGACTAGGAAGAAAGATATTAAACTTTACATTTTCGTTGAATCAAGCTGTGTCACTACAACAAATACAGCATTTAAACGCTTGCTAATAGCAATTAGTAAAGAAACACGCAGGCAATCGATCAAGTGAACACCAACCATTTGACGAATTAAATCTGTTTATAACAAGCTTCATTAAGGTTAATTAAGCAGCTAATTACAAAAGTAAAAACCAATGAGAAAACAGTGTCTAGCATTATTACAAAATCAATATATTAAATTTAGCTGATATTTCAAAAGTACGAGAGAAGAAAAATGCGAGAAAGTTTATTAATTAATTAAAGTGTTCCTCCTCCATTGCAGTATCCTCTAGCTTCAATAAAATAATGCTATAAATTAAAAGTTAATTTCGAGGTTAGTCAGTAATTTTACTAATAGCCTTTCGTGACGCACTTAAATACTAGCCAGAAATATTCTCCTTACTACAACTTACATTATGAGTTAATGGTACCTTCTCTATTTTTTATATACAATTGTTTACTAACTGGAGCCCCAAATTCACATTATAACAATCTATATTACGAGGTATGTAAATAAAGTAATGAGACGGATTTTTCTATTTAATTGAAATAAAAATTCTATATTGTTTTCTTCAAAATAGTTGCATAGTAGTGTTGGAACTCAAGTACTGGAATCGTCCGCAGCTGGTAAATCTTGGCAAGAAAAGAAAGTCACAAGGACTCAAATTTAGTGAAAAAGAGGGCTGGGCAGCCACACGACTATTTCTACTTTGCAGAATAATTGATATTGCGATATGACAAGCTAAATTATCATTATGCAATACTTAAGAAGGTTTCAAATGAATGATTCCTTTCCAAAATCTTTCATGAACTCCTCAGTAAATATGCTGGTTTGCATTTTGGACTTGAAGCACAGATTCCTTATGGACACTTCCATCACTTCCTGCAGTTGAAGGTATAGGACTCCATAAACCTATTGAACTTCTAACAAAAGTTTCCGTTGCACGGACGCCGGTCTGAAACAAAAGCTGATAGTTTACAGTTGCTCCGAAATTGTTACCATACGCTTTCAAAACGCATCAGAAAAGTCCAACCTACGAAAGGAATTGCTACGGGTCACCAATAGCATTGCCAGATTAATTGCTACTCAGCCTCATTACTTATTTACTTTATCTTTACACCTTACACTCCTTAGTACGACGATTGGCTGGAAAGTAAGTACCGTTTTAGAAAAAAAAAAACTCATATAACATTTTATTTAAAACAAAACTTATTTCTACATGAAAGAGCACATCTTAAATTATTTTTCTATATAGTTGCCACTATTGCTCGGACATATGTTTCAGCGGAAAAGCAATTTTCCTGTACCGTCTTCATAGAAAGATGCCGTTAGTGACGATGTGTGAAAACTTATCACTAAGTTTTCTTGTTGTGTTGTTTTCACGAATCTTCTCATTAACTTTTTCAACCAAACCATCATTGACAACAGAAGGCCACCAGTTCTGTGCTCCGTCGTGAAAATTGGTTCGCCCATCATTGAATTGTCTAACTCACTTTCTCACTGTTCCCTATGTCAACATTTTCACCATAAATTTCTACAAGTTGATAAATTACAGCTGGCTCAATATTACTTGTGTTCAAAAACCGTACTAAAGAACGCACTTCATAGTCAATGGACTTAGAAATTGTCTTAAACATTTTGAACAATAACTAACAAATGTAAACACAACATAATCCGGCTGTAATGGCGAGACTGAACCAGAAAGATATGTGTGTATATGCGGAATTACGGCAATAGTGCTGCGGTGACGGTAGCACGAAACGGTACTTTCGAACAGACCTCGTAATTTATAAGCTTATAAGACAGACGTTATAGGAATTCGGCTGCGATGAGATGTAAGTAATTGTGTACATGTCTGAGAAAATTCGGTACAGAACCCAAGTTGAATTAATAAGTAAGGAATTTTTTATAAAAAACTACACAAATTTGTTTAAATATGATTACTAGCCTTTTGCACGGCACCTGAAATGAAATTGAGTTGGTTATTTATTTTCGCAATAGAAGAGGCTTCGTTTCCTTTTGATTACCTTTTCTATACTGTCTCTTATTTATGATTATGTACTACAAAATAAATTTGTTACTTTGCAAATGAAAAGGAACTTTCAATAACTAAATCAACGTTAACCTGGTTTTGATACGTTACTTTACTTTCACGTTTATAGTCTTTACGAATTAGGTAGAGGAAAGGTCAAACGTCAGAGGTAACTCAATACACGAAAATAAGTTTTTCTTGGAAACAGTTCCTGAACCTTTATCTGATACTGAAGGGATTTCGTGCTAAAGTGCCTCTTTGAATTTGAAAACAATAACTGAAAGATAATTTATGCAAATACGTAATGTGTATGTATATATGTACCTAATAATTAGACAGTGAAATTGAATTTAATGTTTTAAAACCTATGTGTAATCTGTAAGTCAATTGTTAGCGGTGCAAAATTAAAATAAATTAAAAACCTAATACTAATATTAATATTCATTTAAAAGGACACTCCAGAAAAATAATTTGCAAATTCGTAGTTTTGGGTCGCGTAGGGTCGAGTATAAAATTGTCTAATAAAATAAATTAGACACTCGAGATCTGTGACGGAAAAGGAAATGTCTTTGCTTATTCATCTTAGCTATGAAGGAATGATATTTATTCAAATAGGGAAATGGCTTTGCCCGGGAAGACGTAGAAAATAAATCCTATTGATTTCGTTTCATAATTGTTCAGATGCAGATGCGTTAAGTTGGTGTAATCGAAAGAAAATTTCGTTGAAAGTACCTTCTGTAATGAAAATATTTTCCCCTACCATATTAGTTCAAAATACCAAATCGGTTTAAGAAACATTTCCTTAGCGAAAAGGTGCAGCTTTGGTTGCACGAGGTATTTTGAAATCCGAATTGACTTTTAAGAATTTCTCCTTGTTAATTTCTTCTGATGGTATGCTCCAGTGAAATATTCTATATTTATTTTTCACATTTGTGAGACTGTTAATCGAAATTTGGTATTAATTAGTAATAATCTGATAATTATTGGGATACGGACTTATACATAACGAAACCAAACAATAGTAATGCATTAACTTTAAGCCAATGCCAAATAAAGATTAAATTGTCTAGGAATTACCAATGATAAAAACAGTAGATGTATTTTTTGTACTCTATCCATGGATAATAAACAGGAACCAACAATAATACAAAAAAGTAAACACATTAATTTGCAAAAGTATGTACTGTGTTGGAAACTCTCAGGCGATTAATTTACTGTGTGGGTTCTTTGAGTTAAAGTTTCCAACATATAATAAATATTTTTTAACAAGAAAATGAGCAATTCAATAGCGTGCAAAGATAATATATATATATATGTATTTTATATATATATATATATATATATATATATAAATATATTTTCAATTAAATATGAACAGTACCAGGAATTTAGAGGAGCGTTGATTAAGTTTTAGCATGTGTATTGTACTCCATACACACCTGTTTTCAGCTTTCTCTGGCTCTTCACTGAACCGAACAATTTGGAAATAGGATCTTCTGGATATGTAATATAACGTTTCATAGTTCGCCTTTTGAAGTACAAAATCATTCTGTATTGTCGTTAAGAGTTATATTTCTTTGAAAGATAAATTTAATTTATCTTAGTCGTGAAAATTTTCAATAAGGTAACTTGACGATGTGGTATGAATTTTGAACAATCTTATCCTAAGTTATATCTTTTTAAAAAGATGTATACATAACGATACTATAGTGAAGTCCACTGTATACGTACCTTAGGGGACTCTTTTTAAAAAAAAGAATTACACCGTGAATGCAGGTAAATAATAAGTAAATGCAAATAGGTGTAATCTGAATCGTACTTGAAAGAAATCTACAAAAATCATAGCAATAAATATTTAATAAGAAATTACAGGGAATCCTAACATTACTTTGCCTAAAGTAACAAAACAAAAATAAACGCGAACCAAACGATAGTTTGGCAAGATTGTAATGAAAAATTTGAAATAAAATTTGATGTACTCAACTATACACAAGGAATGTCACTACAGTACGTACGTGCAATAGCATGTATATAAACAATAAACAACGTACAGATTATTATAAGAATGACAAATGTTGATAAAACTACGATTTTCTTGCATTTTACCAATGTTATTTTTTAATTTACGAAAAAATATCACTTCCACTAGAATTTGAATCTACTACCTCTCCGTTACAGGGAGAACGTGCTAAACACTACACCAGCAGTCTAAATGTGAGTTCAAGTCACTTTTAATACCTAAATATTACAATGTCTGTAGATATATCGCATATATCAGCAGACATTAATATTATTAAAGACAAGTTCTTAAGAACTAAGCTTACGGTTTTATTATTCATACACGCAATTTGATATTGTAAGGTTATATATTAGAGTTTTCTGCTTGAACAGCGGCGATTCTCCCGATTGTCGGGTGTTATATTCCAGAGACACCATCCACTACAACTTTTATATAACTTCTGAGCTATTTCCCTCTCAATAACTGGCTGTATTCGCTTAAAATAAGGAGCGTGCAAATTATATTGCTGCTCGCGCTATCTGTCAATTGTTTGACACGTCGCTCAGCGATTATACCCAAACATCACCACTAGACTCTGATACTAGCAGACAAATGCCTTCAGTAGATCATCATGGCAACGAAAACATTTGCTATGCTTTTTCAGAGATGAAGATGTAGATCTTGGATGCACTTCGCTATTTGACGTGTGTACATGTGTGTGTTAAATATTTTTGTATTGTAATATCTGATGTTACATTATAATTATAGATTATTATAAAAAGGACAAACAATTTTCTATGTATTGTCGAGAATGTAAAAATGAAAGCGACGCGAAGTCCCTTAAATTTCATAACTTCATTCATTGTAACCGTTCCGCACATCTGTTGTATTTCAAAGCTACGTGTCCGAAAGTTAAAAAAAGAACTGTTTCCATCGCTTGCAACCTTTAGTAACGGGGTTATTTATTGTTGGATCCCAAAGAAGCATTTATACAATTTCAATCCGGCTGGCTAGTGTCCAACGCGTACAACTGCTAATTTATAACTGTTCTCTGGCGCCTGAAGTTCTTTCATTTATTCTGTTTTGCCCTAATTTGCATTGCATTTTTTGTAACAAGACTAGACGATTTTATTAATATTCTGCAGGATGGAAGGCTTTTTATTTAGAAAGAAAAGAAATAAAGGTATTGTCTACGGTGCAACGAAGCAGATTCGAACTCTCAACTGACGTGAGAAAAGTAAAGCGCCCAATAGTCTAATTATTTTGAATCTATGAGGCTTTTCTAAGTTGAAAAGTACACTCCCAGACACTTGTTTATCCTCACTTGAAATTTTAGTAGGAATTTCTAATATAGGGATCGTATCTATTTGAAATCGTTTTGTCGAGAATTGTTTCTTTGGTTTACTAACTTAATGGGAACTACAAAACAAAATGCTAAAAAAAAGATGTTAATTCTTCTCTCTATTCTATGTTTATCTTAACAGGGACATTTGTTTACCCTCGTCTACAGAAATAAATACTAAAAAGAACACTTTTTAGTTTTGCTATAAATTATTTATTATTAATATTTTGTAGGTCCTCCATTAAAACGAATTTCTTCAAACATCCTCTTTCCTAAAGAATTATATAAATTTTCTAAATAACTTTTCGGATTGGATATTGTTACTATTGTAATATGACAAAGACTCCGTTGATGGTGATGTACTTCCACTGCGTCCTCTACGCGCGATCACTGTATTGTAAATACCAAGCGCTTGGTAATAAAATCAGATCTAAAGAAGGGCGATTTCGTATATTTCAGAAAACATGATATTCAGAATATTGGAATCACAGGCCTTAGCGCAAGGTGAATTTCACCAATACTTTCGCAATTTCAAATTCAGTTTGTGGAAACTGACAAGATTTCATTATCAACCAATTTGTCAGTGAGAATAGAGGTTAAACATTATGTTTCTGAATCTAAGCGAAACTGCGATGTTAGCGTTCTAACCTTTCCCAAAGGAGCACAAATTCACTTTACATAAAAAAAGTTTAAAGTTGTACCTCCTTATGAACTTCTTTGGGAAGGTCAGGGAATATGATTAGTTGATTAATAGATGGAGAGTCATACAGTAACAAGACAATATTATGGAAGCTTAGGGCGTCACTTTAGAGACTATTAAATTGGAATAATGCACAAAACTAACACAAGGCGCCTTGTTATTCCACAACAACGTACTAGAACACAAATCTAGGCTTGCAAAATCTGTTGTTGGTAATTATATCCCCGAAGAAGTAGAAAATATATCTTACAGTCTCCATTCGGTATCCTGCATTTTTTATTTTCCATCTCAGGAACTACGCAAGAGGATTAATCCATAGTAGCTGATGAAGATTGATTTTCGGAAAAATTAAAAAAAAAGGTTTTACGATTAATGATTACACTGAAATGGTAAAATTAACCTTTTTGGTGTTCGCATGCCGATTTCTAGAATATAAATAATGCCTCTAATTTCAGCATAACTGATTATAACGGGAATTACTGCGTATATTAAACTACACATGCGCAAACTGTTAATAAGACAGAGGACAAATTTTACCATAAAGAATTACACGCTTCCACAAGACGGTTTTGTTATGATACCAAGTATAAATATACGTAACTTTATATTTGGAGAGCGTACATCACAAACTCATAGGAAGAATATCCACTTGTTATCCCACCTTAATGAAACTCGCATCAAGTTGGGAAATTTAAACCAAGATTAAGCGATTATCTCGTATAACAAAGTTTGCCTGTATGCGAGATTAGGGTTTTCAATTGCAGAGAAAGTATAAATACGCACCGTTATCTTATTTACTACGTACCCTTGATTCTCACATTACCAAGCTTATAATAACTTTATTTCCGACTAATTAAGAAGGCATTTTTGCTTTCACTGCCTCGTTTCCGTATAACGTAGAATACTTCGAAGTTCTATATTTGTCTACTCAGACACCTCAGCTAGTGCGATTTTTAACTGTAATTAATATCAATTTTAAAACGACTATTATATGTTAATCTGTTTGGGAGCACACGTATTACCGGTTGCTCTTTTGAACTTACCCAACCCTCTTTTAACAAATCACACTAAAGCTTACTCAAAATCCATTGTATATGAAGTTACATTATTGTGCACTAGATACTTTACTCTTGCTATTGCTTTACCTTCTAGGGAATCCTGTTGCACCAAAGTGCAAGCTCTATATTAATTAAAGCGCCGGATAGGCATGAAACTCGTATCCGTTTCCCAGTTGGTATTCCTTCCTTATACTACTTTGCTTTGCTTGTTATGCGCTAGTTCCTTCAACAAACAATGATCTATGTCCACCATTAGGTATATTAATTATCATTGCATAACACGCAAAATGTGAGCGTGCTATAGCAAAGTTCGAGCGTATTTTAGACAAAGACGTAAATTTTGCCATTTTAGGACAAATCTGTAATGATCCGTGTACAGTAATGGAAGGCTGTAACTAAAATATCAATACCAACATGAAAGTGTATACAGAAGGGCGTTTGAAACGAATAAATTTAATAAATATTTTGTGGTAATTTTGTAAAAATGTTTTTTTGTAAAAATAATGAACAATGGTAAATCATATATTTACTTAAAATGTAGTAACAGATATAAGATTCAAATTACAATTTAAAATCATTTCGTGTAAAAAAAATGAGCTACAATAACTACAGCATCTAAGACCCTACTTAAATTGTTGTTAGTATTATTAAATAATGACTTTGATGTAGATCTGTAAAAATATATACTCTTCCAAACTAATGGGTAACTTTTTTGTATAAGTGTTACATATCATTTATAATTTAATATTATTTTCTCCTTTAATGGCTGTCCACCCCACTTGATTTCTAAAGCATATCAACTATTTAATTTTAATACAAAAATTATAATAATGATAGTACATTTCAGTAATTGTGATTGTGATTGTGATTGTGATTGTGATTGTGATTGTGATTGTGATTGTGATTGTGATTGTGATTGTGATTGTGATTGTGATTGTGATTGTGATTGTGATTGTGATTGTGATTGTGATTGTGATTGTGATTGTGATTGTGATTGTGATTGTGATTGTGATTGTGATTGTGATTGTGATTGTGATTGTAATTGTAATTGTATCAATTGGATAATTTAGTTTTTAAATGTAATTTCAGAATTGAGTCATTCGCAGAAATTTCCACTAATAAAAAAAAGGAATATAATTTTTTGGTTATAAAATAAGGACAAGTACGTGTTGATGTTCTAAAGCGACAAGCAGTTGCGTATTGATATGATTTTAAAATTTATTACATCCCTTTTATCTGGTAAAAATTATTTTTAGTTTGGTCCAGTGTAATTCTTTATTTCGGTGATTTAGCGCTCATACGTAGAGTACAATTTAGTTTAGCAATTTAGGGTATCTTTTTCGATCAGCGATTGTCAAGGTTACGTGGGTTGTCGACAGATCGCGCTTTCAACTAAATTTTTATAGCTGATACTATTTTATAGGAAATGAAAATAATGAAAATTTCTTCGCCCTTGAAATTCCATTTACTTTTATTTAATAGTCTGATAATTTGAGTACTTTTACTTATTGCTTTTGTTTGTTTAATTCATTTAAATATTCCTAATTAATAATTGTTTGTTAATATTTCTTAACTTTCATTTTATCATTTCCATCCTTATCATTGATCGGAAAATGCATTTCCGTGGTGAGGAGACTCTTAATCTCGCGAAGATTTTTCCGGTACCTTATTCGTGATCCTATAAATGAGTAGAGCCTTGGAAATGTATCGTTGGGAATGGTGGCTAAAGAAGTATCCTTCGCATTAAATTTTAAAGTTTAATGTATTTGTAGATTTGGTTGAAAGCTTTCAGAGATTGCCGTATTTGTTGTTTGTTCTTGTAAATTATTTGATATTGCAAAAACGGCATTGGTTATACTGGCTTTAGAGGGCAGCGTTCCCTACGCCATTTTCATTTGGGAACGAGGCGCTGATTTGGTAGTCTTAAATCATCTTATTCTATCTAATCCCCGTTCGTACGGTAAGCGAAGGATTTTAATTACTACCGGCCACCAATTCTGTTGACTATTTCTTTTTAGGGTTTTTTTATGGTTTATGGTCTAAACTTTTTGGATTTAGGTTTCTCGATTCTATTCTTGTAGGAAGTGCATAGAGATTTCGATATCTAATTGGAGACTGATAAGACTTTTCTTTCGGTTTGGTTATTTATATACAACGTGAGAAATTGTAATCAAAAGAAGGTTGGATTATCTCAGGACCAGGCTAGCTCGCCTTTCGGTAGATGAAGAACTAAGAGGTTTTTGGTAGTCGAGGAGAGCTTCCCACTAGATCTAGAATTTCGGAATTCTATACGTATAGAGCGTTAAATCAACGAAATAAAGAATTATGCTAAACAAAACTAAAAATAATTTTGATACGATAAAAGCGACGTAACAACTTCCGAAGTAAACAAGAGCTATGGAGTACCTATTTGCTATATCAAATGACAGCTGAGCAATGTCAATCGTACAGTCACACTGCAGCTCTGTTAAATGATTTTCAAGATTATTTGATCATTCAATTATACTAATATTACATCACTAGATGTCAAGCGGTCGTTCGTTGTATATAAGAAGATTTTTGTATTGCAGTGCGAAAGAAGTGCGGAGGTATACTTAATTCTATAGTTCTTACTGTTGCAAACTCATTCGCCTTGGAATGAAGAAACTGTTGGTGTTACCTAAACAAATAACTGTTTTCGAATATCTACTCGCTTTTTATTATTATACTTATGGTAATACGCGAGCTTTATGTTGTATCTTTATTGTATTTATCACCTAACAATTATCCATCTGCAAAACATACAAATATACAGTGCTGTTCGCATCGGGCAGCTAGCACTGTGACACTGCCCTGTGTTCCGGGCAAAGTGAGCGACACTAATTACAAACACAAGATTCATTTGCATATACTTATATATTTGCTTATTTCTATTACATGAACTTCTTTCTTATTAATCTGCATCTTTTATGCGGTTTTAAGTTTCCAATGACTGCACTTTATGCGCCAAGTGTCTGTCAATTTTCACTTTATTTGAAAAGTATGTAGTAATACCAAGTAAACCGCAATTAGCAGCACCTATTTCATTGTTTCTCTTTTTTCATTTATTTTTTCATTTTACCAGGAATTTTGTATTTTTTGTGATCTTATGGATGTGACCATTATCTGTTAGTGTGACTGTTCAAAATGGCAACGTAGGCAAAGCAAACGTTTATCAATTCAATTACCAGTTACCAAGAATCTACACCTAGTGGCACCACTATATAATATTATTTAAATGAAAACACCTCAAGAGAGCGTCTTTTCTGTACTTTGATCCTTATGAGGGCATTTCAATTCATTTTACATTAATATCCTTTAAACAAAATGTGCAAAAAGTATGAAAAGAGATTATAAAACTTATTAAAAATTATAACATAGCCTTCGTAGGCACTTATTTAAAATCCTCTCTCTACTGACTACTGTGATTTTTACAAAGAAAAAGTATGTATTCGCTTCTTGTTCTTGTTTCTGTTCTAAACGTTCGTTTCTAATGATTTCAATTATTAAGTTATGCTACCATATTTCAAAGTTGATGTCCAGAATAATATATACACAGAGAATACTCCTCCTTCTTTCAAGAGTATTGGCCATAAATTTAGCTCAGTAATATATACCGTATTTTGGCTTTAAAATATATTTATCAGTGCACTAATTCATACACAGCGTTATTATGTGTCGACAATAAACATATATTACAATTTAGTTATAATTTGGCTTATCCATTTGTTAATTTGTAATAACAAATTTTAAATAATTTATTATTCATAGTATCTCATACCAACGACGCAGTTCCGTATTGCAATACCATAATTTATAATTCTTTTGTATTGATTCAACTATATATTCGGATCAGCCTCTCTCTCTCATAAACACAACTAAAGGTATTCTTTTGTCTCTTCATTACATTCAGGACGCATAGACCGACATATGTCAATGCATACAATAAGTCGCACAATAAACAATTGGTTATTGAAATAATGTTCATTATCATGTAAAAATGTCCTTGTATAGAGAAAATGGTGTTCAATATCTAGTGACGTAATTATATATACGTAGTTAAAATGGCCTTTGAGCTGAGTTAACGGATTTTTAGAGCTACATTTGCCTTGACCTGGCAAGATAACATACTATGATACTTTCCCCATACATTTTTCGCGTCATTTAAAGTACATAGCACTGTTTACACTATTACACATTATTTTTAATTTCTCAACTAATGCTGTGGCCGTCGCAATTAATAATTAAAATTCGTATGAATCGTCTGTTAATCCGTTTTAACTTGAACACTTTGAAATTTTATCTGGCCTTTTATGACGACTGGTTCTGTAGGCTGCACTACAATACTAAGGACTTTATTTTGTGGAACTTTTAGAGTGATAAAAATTTATTAGAGAAATCTCTAACCACATTATTTAACTTTATGTTTACGTGTGTATGGTATTCTCTTTTATTCAGGCAGACAAACTATGTACACACTAAACAGACTACTTTAGCACCATCGTATTTTTGGTCCGACAATTGCTCGATAAATTTATTTGCGCGGTCCACGAACAGCGAACTGTTATTATCTGTTTTGCACTCATAATTACTCTACAACGCTATACCAAATACTGATCGTTCTCGACGTAACAAAACCCCGTGCCTATTTAAACCTAGAACCTCACCGAAATCCTCGTCGTAACAGTAATGTTATACTTCTTCCATGTTTCAGCTGGATGTTTGTTCCATTTTAATAACCGCAATTTTAATTTTAATTTAATATTTCGTATTAAAGAAAAATGTTAAATATAGCACAATAAGTGCTTTTGCTGAAAAAATTCCAGCTTCAAACCATCATGGACCCTTTTTCCATTTATTACAGCGCGTCCTTAGAAAAATTTAATCAAATGGTCTAACGAAAGCAGTAACAGCACAGAATCGATGCGAACTTTATACTAAAACTGAAGTGAACATTTGCATTAACAGCAATTTTAGTCGATGCCTTTGAAACTCCTTGTGAAGAGAATATGCTAGCTAAGAATGTTCATGTAAATGTCGACTACTTCGAGGACACCAAGGTTGGACTTCCATAAAAACGCTGACATCGTCGCTTGCCATGATAATGTGGAATTGTTATGGAGTTGTGTACAAGCACTACCATAACCGAAAAACGCTATGAATGGATCGTATCGTACATTTGGATCACAACTTTAACCAGTCCATCCCAATGTAAGGAAGCTCATAGCGCCGCATAACGAAGTTTACATGTACTTTAGATAAAGTAATACCTGGGAGGCACTAACTATACTAAGAGAGAAGGGAAAGGGCTCCCTCCTTCTGCTCGTAAAAACCACCGTGATTGTTCTGAACCAACAGCTGCCTTTGTAAGGAATTATGATGGGAGAACACTTTCCGATTACTTACGTGGTATATCTCGCACTTTAATTTACTAAAGACAAAACATTAGAGAAAGAATCAAAAAAGAAAATAAAAGCAAAGAAATTTAAAAACAAAACTTTTAAGCGTTTATTTTCTTGCTTATGCTAAGCCGAGACAAAATATAAAAGGAAGGTTGTTATTGTTGAAGAAGTTTCCATTCGATGAATTCTTTGAAATTTTACCATCAGAAAATTGTTCAGCTAGGGAATTTTTTCTTGACGAACTATTGTAGAATCTACAATTCTTCAACCAATGCACTGTTAGGAAATTCTACAACTGCCTAATCCAATAGAAGGGTCCAATTAGAAGGGTTTAACAAAACGTCTTACTACACGAAATATGCCATTCATAACGCTTCAAGAATTATAAATTTCTGTCACGGAGGAATACGATATGATTTCCCAGATATTGTTCATCACTTCAACCCAGACCATAACATCAATATGCTAAGTTCCTGTATTTTCCCTATAGTAAGAATGCACTTTACACTGTTCCAACAAAGTTAAAACACAGTACTTGTATATATATATATATATATATATATATATATATATATATATATACGAGGGAGGTCCAGAAGTTCGTGAAATGAAAGGGTTTCAAATAAAATAAAACAATAAATCTATTTTTCCTTTTCACTATAATCACCCTTAACCACAATACATTTATTAAATCTATGAATTAATATTTCTAAACCATCATAAAAATACTTTTTATCTTTCGCCTCAAAATGGGCCAAAGTTGCCTCCTTTATCTCATTGTCGTCGGAAAACTTTCTTCCATGTAAGTCTTTTTTTAAATTAGGGAACAAATAAAAATCACTAGGTGCCAGGTCTGGACTGTAGGGTGGATGGACTATTGATTGAAAGCCATGCTTGTACAGAGCAGCCATTGCAACTTTGCTTTTGTGAACCGGCGCATTGTCTTGCAAGAGCAACACACCCTTGGTCAATTTTCCTCGACGTTCTTCCTTGATGGCCTCCTTTAATTTTTCTAATATCGCTGCGTAATGTTCTCCGGTTATGCTCCTACCTTTTCCTTTGTAATCAATCAATAATATCCCCGCACAATCCCAAAAAACAGTAGCCATCAACTTTCTAGCCGATTCTGACATTTTGAATTTCATTGGCGGTGGTGTCCCCTTTTTATGCCATTGCATGGACTCCTGTTTGGACTCAGGCTCAAAGTGATGAACCCATGTTTCATCTCCGGTAACAATCCGCTCCAAAATCTGTGAAGGTTTGTCTCCACACAGCTCCAAAAATTGTTTGGACGCACAGACGCGCTGCTGTTTCTGCAGCGGCGTGAGCATTTTCGGTACCCATCTTGCACTGACTTTTGTCATAACCAGGTGGTCATGTAGGATACGCAAAATGGTGATATCTGATACTCCAACTAATGCGGATAGTTGTTTTTTCTTCAAACGGGTATCTTGCAGTAGAAATTTTTGCACTTTTTTGACGATGTCTGATGTAGTGGCCTCAACTGGCCGTCCTGAGCGGGGTCGTCTTCAATCCACTCCCGACCATGTTTAAAAGGACCATGCCACTTATAAATCATTGATTTACTAGGGCTATATGTATATATATATATATATATATATATATATATATATATTGAAACTAAATTACTGAAACTAAGAAGTGTAGGAAAACAATTTTTTTTGAGTTAATTACCATCTCCTTGAAATCCCCTTAGCAATGTATTATTACATACATTTTTAGTGTATGTGTATTGTAGTGCATATGAATATTATGGGAAACAATTCTACAAGTATACATGAAATACGAGAAATCTTTATTATCGTTGCGTTAACCAAGTTGTACAAGATGAATACACCTATGTGATGCTCTATTTCACTGAGAGATGTATAACCAAATATTAATGTTTAGCAACTTGTGGGAATACGTAGGTGTTTAATGAGGCACATAATTACACTGGTACATAAATGCGGTTTTATTAAATTTCTAAGAGCTTCATCTGTACGTTAAGTTTCAATTAAAATTAAATGTAGAGGTAGTAAAATTCAGAGATGTTTACGCAATACTAACTCGGCAACCTCACCAACGAAGTCAATTTCGTATGCTCGATTAATTTTGAAAGCACAATTTATACTTCAATATTTAAGCGGTATAGGGATCCGCTCCATATGAAAAATGTACGCCTTGCAAATAATATCATATAAAACGTTTAATGAAAGGTAATAGAAACGGAATATAACCCTTTTGGAAGTATTTTCTGTCAACTTTAGGGCGAGGTTTAACGTAATTATTCATTTTCTCTCGGGGTTACCTTATAAAATCCTACTCTTAATAAATAAATAAATTCTGCTTTTTGCGGTCATATTAAACAATAAGAGTATCACTTTAAATATTAAAGTTGGTGCTTCTCGTGCGCATAGCGACGAAATAGATAAAATACGTACATGGGATTGAGCTTGTATGCAAAGTAATGCATTAATCTTTATGCAAGTATGTAAAATCGCATATATGCACTCATTCAGTGACGTTCTTATAAAGCGCAATAAATGCGAATGAGAAGCATGCTGCGAATGTTTCTTAGAGGTTTATACTTTTACATAGCAACTTTGTAAGGGAGCCAAGCCCTATCTCAATGTATCTTACTTTCAGGAAAGCGCATGTATATTTGCAACTTCTACCTATCTGTAATTTACTTCAAAGGAAGTATGTGCAACCTACCTATTATAAGGGTGACCAAATCATATTCTATTGTTACTAATAGGAAAACTCCATCTTATTGTAATTTGGTTCCAAGGAAGCACAGGTAATTATAACTTGTATACACAGATTCCCAAATATCCATTCTTCTACAAGTTGTTTGCCTGGTTGGGAAGTCAGTACCGATATAGCTAATCATTACTACAAATACATGGAATGCAACTCACGACTACCCAGACGTTCTAGTTATCAGAGGCATCTACGCCTCTATGTATACAGGAATCGAAAAATGTTAATTGGGGTGACAGGGGAAGGATAGATGCCATAAACTAAATTACGTTAAAGAAAGGTGAACATATTTCTAGTATGCCACTTGTATATGGTAGTATGTATATCGATAGATATTACAAGAGATCACACCTTACTGATAACTAGAGACCGGATTATATGCAAAGTGCATATATGTTATTTTTTTTTTTAGGTCTATATGTAGATGTATTACACTGATTAAAGTTAATTAGCGTTAATTAACTTTAATCAGTGTAAGACATCTACAAATAGACGTAAACTATAGTAAATGAATAAAATCAAATATATGCACTTTGCATATAATCCGATGTCCACTGATAACTGCCTACAGGTGTCTTTGTTTAGATATGGCAACTGCGCTTATCTCCCTCATACCCCAACTAAATTAATTCGATTGCGATACATGTTGCTGCTACTGCTACACAGAGATGAGAAAATGTAACCAACCTTATCTTATGCAATGTACGCACCTACAGCGGGGCTGAGAAGGACACTGGTCAATGAAAATGGCACCTTTCCAACGGAAAAGTATGGTTGTGCATCTTGTCAAGTAGGTCTTCTCAGTAAAGCTGCAAGGTCATAGCAGTGATTCTGAATAAATTCCTATTTAAGGAACGTAGAAATCGATGTCGATTATTCACTATATAAAGCGGTTATTATCGTTTCTGTCCCAGAACGTACCAGAAATACAACGACAAGTGTTTAAGATTTGATTTCACTTGCGAGAAGAAAAATATCTAACGCCTAAATGTGTAATGTATGATACAACTTTGGCAAATCACTCGACAAATAAACTTAAAAGGCTAAAACAAAAACTTTAAAATTCTGCGTTCTGTTGTCGTTTGGTTTCATTTATAATTGTTGGCTATAATTTATCCGTTTTGGTGGAAAATGTTGTTTCACAATTACACCTATCTGTTCTTCAAAAATGACATTTGTTGTACACAATTTTGCATTTATTTGTATTCCAAGTATAAATATGTAAATGACTTGAAGAAAATAATTTAATCTACTAAGAAATACATAAGACTTAACCTAGTTAAAAAATAGAAAGAATTTGGTTGAAGGGTCGTGAAAAAATAGCATGTTCTCAACTGTGTTGCAAATGACAAAAAATTGAGAACCGCTGCTCTATAAAATTAAAAAAAAAACTGAACAAAAATTATTGGATTAACAATTACTAAGGAAACTTAAGATTAGAAAATCACCTAGAGAAGTAAACCCTTGCAAATATAGACAAATTTAAGCGCTTAAAGATAATATTTGCAACATGGCTTGAATTAGAATAGCGCTGTTAAGATTATTTAAGCAAATTAAAATGAGTCGTTTTAATAGAAATCCTCTAATTACTCAAAAATTGGCATTTCAGTTGTGGGGGACTTTGAAAATGTCCGGGTGTTTCAGGTACAGCCTGTGCGCCTGTTACTAATTTTATAATTTCGTCAAGTAAATTTCGCACCTACATATGTTAAGGACGGCCTACTTGCCGATATTTTCAATGTTCAAGTTTGAATCAGCACGTAGACGGTATGGAACGGCAAGGGTAATTAGTACTAAGACAATACGAAACGTATCAGATAAGGAGCGCTAGGGACGCACTTCTCCGTCCTTGTTTCTTCTTATGCCTACTTATTTTTATAAATACTGTTACCATTAGACCTAGTTATATAGATATTACGTATAGGTATAGACATTTGCTTTCGAAAAAATTTTGTATTCCCATTTAGAGGTTAGTTTAGGTTAATATCAACGCTCTCTGTGTGAGTTGGCTGTATATTATACAGTGTATCGGAAATATTAGAAATCAATAAATTGAATAAATTATATGTTCAATTTGTGTTGTTGTCAGGATCATCCATTGTATTACATAATGTATAGAATTGTAAAATCCATTCCTGCATATGACTTAATTTTAGAAGTATCCGTAAAAGTTTCAGATTTGTCATTTGTCTAATGTATAACCTTTAATATATACATATATGTATAACCTTTAATATATATATTGGATGTTTGCTTTTTTTAGGTTATTAAAGGGCAATTACTTACTTAAGGTTTAATCTTTTACTATCTACGCATCTGACGTTTGAACTTAGTTTATGGCAAATATTCAAGCTTTCAGTTAATTGAGTGTTAACAATATATTGTTTATTTTAAAATATAGTCAATTATGGGTTGAAATTGTGGCATGTAAATGGTCACAGCCAACCTTAACAGTAGGACAGTGTATATTGTAATAATGTTTGATGCGATCTGGTAGTGTGGGCGGTTCCTCGCCGATTTTGCGGTAGCACGTGTTTTATTGAAATTACTAAAAGGGGCTATCTTTAAGTGGAATGGGTTATAACTTCTTCAGTAAGTCGTTTACTTCTCTATTGATAGTTTGTAACGGACTTCAGTGTGAATTTCATTGCTTCTTTATTTTCAACAAGGAAACGAGAAACTTCAGATTGCCTTGAACAATTAATAATAATATCGGCCAACAAGATAAATTTTTTGTCCTGGTGACTGTAAAATACGAACTGATTTGGGGTATTTCGGACGTGCTGGTTCCAAAAATAACTGGCATTTTTCTTAGTAGTTCTAGTTTTTGAGATACACCATGGTGAAATTCATTATTCATACGTAATAAATTTCACCGTTATTTATCAGTAGAATAGATGCTTTCTAACTTTCACACGATCGGCTGTAATATGAGCAACAAGATTCATTGCCTTCACAACCACTTAGATCTTTTTTCCAGAAAACTTAGGTCATGTTAGTGAGAAACAGCGGGAAAGATTTCACAAAGACATCAGCATTATGGAGGATAGGTATCAAGGGAGGTGGGATATCCATATGATGGCCGACTACTGCTGGAATCTTCAGCGAGACTGTTCCGGTAAACCTCGCCCAAGAAAATCTTATACAAGAAAATTTTCAACTGATGATTGAAAGTTGTATATGCATACTTTTCTGTTAAATAAATACCTCCTACCTATTCTTTTTGTGTTTCAATTAACAGTTATCAAATAGTAATATCTAAACAGCTACGTATATAAACTAACATCCATATTAATACTAATATTAATATGAATATAAATACTAAACCACCGCTGGCATTAGTAATGATAAAATTACAATCTTCTTGCAATTTCCAACGTATTAAATTTCAGAAAGAATATCGGTCTCGAAGGGAACCCATCATTTATATCTCCGTTATAGCGTGCTGAGCAATTGCACCACGAGGCCATTAAATCCAAGTCGCCTTTTAATAATCTAGTGTCCGTGAGATATTACAAAGTATCTACTGGCATCGTGACATTTAGGGGGATTCAAGGCGACTTGGATTCAATGGCCTCGTGGTGCAATTGGTCAGCACGCTATACCGGAGATATAGAGATGTTGGGTTCAAGTCCCCTTCGAGACCGATATTTTTTCGGAAATTTAATACGTTGGAAATTGCAAGAAAATTGTAATTTTATCAATTACGTACATAACAAAAAAATATATCTAATTTTGGCGAATTTTTCTTAAATAGGGCAGAAAGAGAGAATTTCGAAAACTAGATCTGACACAACAAATCTGACGGCATTTTTGAATTAGGCACGCCAAAATGTGTATTGGCCAGTGTAATTAGTACTTTACATAACATTTTGTATAATAATCTTTATTTCGCAAACATTTATTCAATCTACATGTCATTGAATCGACCATATTTGCACAAAACTGTTGTCCGCGAAAGTGTTTCCAAACTAGATTGCAATTGTGTGTCAGGTTATTAATGTTCCTTTTTTGATTGACACCATTACTGGCCTCTGTCTCAATTTCTGACTGTTGCAGCTTACATGTCTTCTATCGAAGTTAGGTTTGGAGTTCTGACAAGCCAATCCAAGGCGGGAATGTCATTTGAGTGATTTCTATCCTCAAACCATTGGGCCACTTCTCTGCTATTGGCGAGTTATCTTTCAAGCATATGTTAATTTATAATTAAATTACACTACGAACATGAGAGACTCTTACCCTTTTAAAATCATTATATTCTAAATAAATAAATAAAATGTTCAATTTGCATGGTCGTCGAAATCTTTGATAGTAGGTATTTTAATGTCAGAAAGATGACTCATAGCATAGCAGCTGAAAGCAATGCTTTCGATAAGCTAAACAGTGGAGCTGTTATAATATGCATGCATGCATTTTATCGGGGCTATTGTTATTCACTCGCTCATGTCTGCTAACTGCTTATTATGTATGCAATTGTATCTCTTCTGATTTAATTTCGTAACTAATTGTAAACATTAGGAATTTTCGATTTGTTTCTTATCTGTATTATTTTTATGTTTACATTTGAGATATTATACTATAAAAAGGAAACGTATTCAATGCGTAAAATTTCCGAAAAATACATGTAAATGGACTGTTAGTGATATCATTCGCAATGCACGGGCAGTTTAAGAGATCGGGCTCGTTCATGTCGTAAGAGAATAACAACTCACGCCGACAATGCACGTATAAAATTGCCAAGTAAGCGAAATAAGAGACTGATGGCACCAGAAATCGCCACCGAAATGAATCGCAAGAAAAAACACCTAGTTCGACGTGGAAACAGGCAAAAACGGTTATAGTGGGCGGAAAAGCATAGAAATTGGACAGTGGATGATTGGAAAATGATGCTATAAACTGATGAGTCACAGTTTGAGGACAATCAAGGCGCGTTTTTGTAAGAAAAGAGAAAGGTCAAAGAATATTGCAGGATTGTGTGGTGTCAACTACCATGCATGGAAAAAGTTTTGTGCTTGCTTGGGTTTGATTCTTCTGTTCCGGTGTAGGAGGCTTGAAGCAAATTAAAGGCATTTTGTGAAACAAGGGTTATTTAGAAATACTGCAAGAAAATGCAATACCATCGGGGTAACGTCTGATCGGCAAAAATGTTATATGCATGCAGGACAACGACCCCAAACGGTCAGCAGTGATATGTAAAAATTTCTTAAAAGAAGAATAAAATAATGGCGCCTTACAAATAATGACATGGCCGCCATAAACGACCGATCTAAACCCCATCGAGCTGTTATGGGATTAATTGGACAGTAGGGTCCGAAAAGTATGCCCTATCTCTGTAAGCCACCTGTGGAACATTTTACAAGAGGAATGGACTAATATGCCAAAGAGAGTCCTTGAAAAACTAGTAGAGTGGATGCCTCGGATTCTAAAAGCTGTTCTTCGCGCAAAGGGGAGTTTCTTTGATGAACGGAATGTTTAAGAAGTTTTTGAATGTTCTTCGTTAGAATTACCTTTTTTTGTTTACTTTTATATTTTAATTTTAATCACTATTAATAAAATGCAATAAAAATGTTAATTTTTGGAAAAACTAGTGAATATTTTCTCGTTTTTTCAAAATTTATTTGCGTGTTCGAACTAATGTGGAAGATAGTATGCATAGGTACGAAATTCACTTGACGGAATTATGAAAATAATAACAGGAGAACAGGCTGTACTTGAAACACCTGGACATTCTCGAAGTCCCCGATGGTACATACAAGCTATTACCTCATTAACTTCGTAATGTCCAAACACATTATGGTAATGCATTGTACATGCAATTCACATGCATATGTATGTATGTTACTGCTATCTGTTTTCCAGTTAGTAGACCATCTCCCTTACTACCTGGTAAGTGTATAATCGGTACAGTATATAAGCCGTTCAAGATAATTTGTTAGGGCTGCTACTAACTAACCAATCACTTCTCTATGGCATTATCGTCGTATGTACAGTGGTGATCTGAATTAATGTCTCCCCCTATTAGAGAGAAAATATCAAAACTACTTTCCCGGTGATGCCGCAGATAGTGCGGCTTCTAGCGTTTATTGCAGGTATACACCTTACTCAGAGATCATATATAAAAGTTTATTATCATTTACTGTAGGTCAAAATTATTTGCCTACTCTAAGAAATAATCCAGTATCAGTTACAAAAGAAACAAATTAAAGTAAGCATAATGACGATTAGAAATCGCCTACGTGAAGACAGCATAGCATACAGCAGTACGATAATGAAACCGCTGCTATCGGACCGACATCGAAAACCGCGCCGCGTTTGGGCGAGTTACAACTGTCATCGAGATTGGTCTGATGTTTTTATGCATGGCCACAGACAAAAAGAGCTTGGTTTACGCAAACCACCGACTTGTACAACGCACAGTAAAGCACCCAGTTAAGGTCCATGTGTGGGGATGCTTTAATGCGCGCGGCCTTGGATCACTGTGCGTATTCACAGAGAACCTGAATGCAGAAAGAGTGGTGAAACTGTACAAAACGGGTCTCATTCCATCTGTGAGGAAGTGGTTTACAGAATAATAATCAGTGGATTCTGCAAGAGGACAATGATCCAAAGCATCGAAGTAGACGTTGTACGGAGTGGAAGTTAGAAAATCATGTTTCGACGTTGGAATAGCCCGGATGAAAACTCAATTGAAAATGTGTGGGCAATAATGAAGCGCAATCTTCAACGTAAGCGTGCCTACACACTAAAGCAATTATCGAGGAACCTTCGACAGATATGGCGATCGTTATCAGCTTCTTATGCCAAAAGCTTGGTTGGGAGCATGAGGCGTCGTTGCCCGGCGATTATCGACAGCGATGGAGACTGGACCCCATATTGAGTGTAGTACGCATTAGGTATTAGAATGTACATTCCTACTAAATACACATATTTTAAGTTTTATATTGTTTTGATGTTCTTACACTCCATCTTCTCTTGTTTTACAGATTGCATATTTAATAAAATACTCTTAAAACAATGAAATTGATAATATTTATTCAATAATACAATTTATTTGAGATAAGAACATTAAATCTTTGTTTCATAGACTCGACCCATCATTCAACTTCAGGTCCGATTTCTCGCCTATTCAGTCACTCGTCATAATCTTCCGTTGGTGTCGTTATTTTCCGTCATCCAGTTCGTTTGCTATTTTAATAATCAGTCAGCATCTTGACAATTTTTAACGTTATAGTCGATAGTTTAGAGATTTCATTTCAATTGTCTTCGCATATCTGTTATTTCGGCCAAGATTATGTGAAGCAAAACTCACTGTACGGATTTCAAATTCTAGGCAATTTTATTAATGATATTCACTGTTTACAAGAACAATAACTACTAAATCTAAATTCTATAATCTTTACTTGCGCAACATTATTTATTTATTGCGGTAGGGTAATGATATTACACTTACGATCTTTTAATAACCGTACCGGCATCTCTAATAATTATCTAATGAAGGAGATTCAATTGACCAGAAAAGTCTTTCGCGGAATTATTTAACTATAAACAAAGATCATTTACAAATACAAATTAATAGTTGTTCCTAATTAATGAAGGAACTATAAATGAATATACTATACTGAGCGAAATTTGTAGAATTCCAGATGAACTTATGAACAAAATATTTGGTTTTCTTAATATCTTCGGCGAATTATACATTGTAGGTAATGTTTAACTACAAGAACAGACAAATGCATGAGAAGATAACATTAAAAATTTATTACATCTTGTACAGAGAATATTCGCAATAATGGTAATTTAAAACAGCGAAATTTCTAATGTTCGACGAAGTTAGACAAACATCCTACGAAATCAGGCATTACTTTTCAGTGAAAAAATGCCTCTAAACACCTTCAAAAGTTTATTTATTATTATTTAAGCTAGACGGGTCTGATGGTTTCAAATATTACAATTTGCAGAAGAACACTGAAGTTGTGATGAGCTGAAATTTTGGTGGCGGCACTGTAATGGTTTGGGCGGCTGTTACCCATAACAATCAAATACTTAAAATATAGTAAATTGTTGTCCTGTTGTTTTATTAGATAATTAAAAGATATTAAGTAAACCAAGTATTCTGTTCAAAAATCCATATGGAACTATAGAAATTTCGCTGGGAGAATATATAATCCTTTCGAATTCCATTTTCTATTTATAAATGGTCTAAATAAGAAATAATACAGTTTACGCACAATGCAAGTACTAATTATAATCCTCTAATCGCCCATTAAATCTTTAACTTTGAATTAATACATTGGTTTACAAAGCTACAATAGAAAAGGTTAAATAAGATTTATATCTGTAATAGTCGAGAGAAGCCGAACTATTTGTGGCATCACGGAGAAAGTGGTTTTGATATTATCTTCGTCGTAGGGGACATATACATTAATTAAGACCACCACTGTACGTAATTTAGGAATATTTTCTATGTAAAGAGTTATTTTTCTAAATACGGGTAATACTATTTTATTATTTTTGTAGTCAAATTGTGAATTCGGAGATATACCGTTACATAAATATTATATTGAATAAATTTCCATTTCATTAAATAAAAAAATATTTACAGTTAAACAAATTTATTTTCAAACCCCCAGTTTAATTCAATACAATGTAAATTCCTACTAGTTTTTGAATACTATTGTATTGTATTTAACAAATTTTGATCCACCAAATAGAAGATTTGATTAGCGAATGCAGTAAAATAATTATTTACATTTAATAAAATAATTGCCGAACTGGAAATATGAAATATTGTATGTAAACTTTAAAATTATATATCATCCCAATCCTGTTACAATTGAAAAATTGCTTTTTATGACACCGATGGCAGATGCAGAAGTCAATCTTTCAAGGAATCTCTAATTTAGATACGAAGAATCGAATAATTTGTTATACAAGTTCGCGCGCTTCTTAAATTGAATTCTTAATAACGCCAAGAGAGACGGGCAAGGATCACAAAAAATTGTAAGTATGGCTATTAATAATACAACAGCGGAAATCGGAAGCTTCTATTCTGCGTTGATTCATCGTTTCGACATTCCTCTTTCTCGTTTCTCGTTTTTTTTTTGCGCTAATTTGAGATTTGTCGAAAAGAAAACTGTTGGCAGACAAATAGCTCCCAACGAGCTGAATTTATAACCCTGTCGATGGCTGTGACAGGTGAAGTCGTTAGAAAACATTTAAGTATTGATTCGTCTTAAGTTTTTAGTTTATTGCAAACGGAAGATTTACGATCACAAATCATTTATCGGCATTGGTCTCTTGAACAGTGTAGTTGATAAGAAAAAAATATGGAAGTCAATATGAAGAGCGATTTCACATGTGTGGGGAGTGGCGTGGTATATACATGCCCACTTATTTTCCTTGATTTGAAAAAGAAGCTGTGGGATGGTGATTTATTAAACGCTACAGATCTAAAATGTGACATAGATTTATGCAAAAAGGTGAGCGAGTGCGAAAATTATTAATGATTTGGCAACTGTTACACCAACAGAAATACGGTTGCTTGTAATTATCGCTAGCATATTCAAATATTTCTTTCACGGGACACATGGTAATGAAGGGGAAAGCTTAAAAAATCGTAAGCGAAAAAGCATTTTAGGAATATTTCTCTGTATTTCATAGATATACGATTGATAAGTTTTTCGTCTCATAACACGAAACACGCAGCTGCCCCGAACCTTTTTGATTATATAAATCAAATTAATAATCGCTATTCGAATAATATACAGTATGAACCAGAAGTTCTCAAATTTTATCAGTTCACGCCACACTTACTACAACATTATATTCTCTATACTCTACTTAGCAAATGGTGTGAAATAATTTTACAGTAATTAAGGAATGCTAAAATGACGGGCTCAGTTGGATACTTAAATAAAATTCAGTAGATGACGTCTCATGTTAGACAAGATGACAGTTATCATAATGTTTAGATTAAGTAACCGTGCAAATAGTTCCTAATTATTAGGTCTCTCTAGGACAGATAAAAAGTTTCTTTATACTTGCAGTTTAATACCGAAATACCTCAATGTTGTATTCTAATTGAACAATACACAAAATGGTTAAGTGGCTAGATTCAGTTAATGTATACATATGACGAATTATGTACACTACCGTCCGTATTAGTCCGGACACGCAAATAAATTTAAAAAAAAAGACGAGAACTTATTCACTCATTTTTCCAAAATTTAAAATTTTTATTGCATTTTATTCATAGCGATTCAAATTAAGGTATAAAAGTAGAAAAAAGTAATTCTAACGAAAAATAAACAAAAACTTCTTGAACATCATTGTTCATTTCGGCGGCAATTTCTGGTGCTGTCAGTCTTCTATTTCGCTTGCTCAGCAATTTTATACGCTCATCATCGGAGTGAGTTGTTATGCTCTTACGAGCTGAACGTGCCCGATCTCTTAAACTGCCCGTGCGTTGATGTTTCCGAATGATATCACTAGCAGTCGATTTATTAACATGTACTTTTTGGGAAATTTCACGCATTGAACTGTAGGTTTTCCCTTCGGCATTTTAATAACCTTAAGTTCACACAAAATGATACGTTTTTAACACTAACGCCCGTATAAGCAGCTTCATTTAGAAAGTAAAGCATTTATCAATATCAATATGGCCTGCTCCCACCCCAAAAAGAATTTTTCAAATTTATTACCAGCAATATTGTCCCGAAACTAATCCTATTTGTCGCCACAAATGAGGATTATTTCGAGAATTACTATGTTGGGTCATAAAATGTAATAGGTTTTTAATCGTGCTCTAATCGATATTCTAGGAAGTTTGCCTGTACAGTTAACCAAAAATAAGCTTAATAAAAGACCTAATATAAACGTTATCTATATGAAATAGCAATTATATTATCTTTTAGTAGAGTTTACTGAGTGTCCGAACTAATATGGACAGTAGTGTATAATTATCCAATAAACTTGTATAATAAAACTAATAAACTAATAATCTCCCCTATTAACTACTAAAGTAAACAATAAATACACATCTTATGCTTGATTATCATATTAATGAATAGCTCCTCTATAAAAACCCTTACATGTGTTATAAAAACAACCGGATTACGGTTGCTACTTCTTGTGGCATTAAATAATGACGTGCGTCTCCGTACCTTCCCATTCTTATATTGGTTCATAATTTTAGAGTGCCTCTTTCATCCTAGGCTCTCGCACATTTCAAAATCGTCTCTGAACATATGTGCCAAGCTTCATTTACAAAAATATTTATAGACAGATATGTGGATAAAATTGCAATGCAAAATGTGAACCAGATCATAAAGAGATGCTTTATCGATTATTCACTACTATTACACTAAATAATATAATAATTAGTATATCGGTTATCTAAAAGTGTTAACAATATGCATATTTCTGTTAACCATAAAGTCCAAAATAAAAGGCAAAAACAGTTTTGTATGATATTAAGTGGCCACTCTAGATACACTAGGGTGACAGAATAAAATAGACACCAGGTAAAGCGGTATAAATATGTAAACAGCTAAATTCTAAGAACAAATTAACAACTTTCTCTTGTCATTAGGGTAGGGGTAGATGTATCGGAAGGAATTCGTCATAGTTTAGTATCGTTAGAACTATGACTCGCTTACAAGGTTCGAGTGATATTTGCGACTTCACCCGGGGTCGCATCGTTGGCCAGAGTGAACGCGGCGCTTCGCAACGTGAAATAAGTAAATTTTTTAATATTCCGTTGTCCACAGTTAACCGTGTAATTACACAATTTAAACGCAAGGAAAAAACAACAGTGGAGCCGAGACCAGGTCGTGCCGGACCTTCTGAAAGAAGTAAAAGGGTGCTTGTACGCGAAGTGTTAAGAGAACCGCGAAAAAGTACAGCTGTGCTTGCGGCAACTTCACAGAAAAGTCAGCGCACCGTTCTGTGATACCTCCACAGTGTGGGGATGTATAAAAGGGTGGCAAAGAAAAAACCTCTCCTTACGGCGTTTCAAAAACGTCGCCGAATGGCTTGGGCAATCGAAATGCGAACGAAGCCCGAAGAGTTTTAGCGGTCTGTCATTTTTTCAGACGAAAGCAGATACTGCCAGTGATAGTGGTCGTACGTGGAGACGTTCGTCACAGCAACTGGATGACAAATTTTTGCATCAGACGGTGAAATACGACGGTGTGAACATCATGGCGCGATATGGTATGGTGGAAGATCGCAATTAGTAATCTGCGACGGAAATATAAATGCGGCAAAATATATCCAAATATTAACAGAAGGACTACTACCGATATTCGACAACGCCATTTTATCTAAAGAAGACGCCACTTTTACGGAGGATGGAGCACCCTGCCACAAAGCAAGAACAATAACCACATGGAAAGAGGAACAGGGGATTCGGATTTTACCATGGCCAGGCCAATCACCAGACATGAATCCGATAGAGAATGTTTGGCACATAATCCAGACAAATATGGCGAAACCACCCCGAAAACTCAGCAATAAGGAAGAACTCGTGGCAGCTGTTACAGAAGAGTGGTTAAATATTCCAGAATACACCATTAATCATTTAATAGATTCTATGCCACGACGAGTCGCAGCACTTCACGCTAGTAGAGGTGGATCGACAAAATATTAGTCTAATTTAAAAATTTTAAAATATTTTGTATATATAACGAAAATAGTATCTTTTTTAATTAGTAAGTGTTTATTTTATTCTGTCACCCTAGTGTACGTAAATTTGATATATTATAAACATATTTGTATACAATTGTAGGTTTGTATTTCGAAGTAAGATATGTTGTTTGTTGTTCATACTATTAGTGCAGTCGTACAAACTTCAATTACCTTGAACACATTTATGAGAAGGAAAGTGGTATTTAATAGTTGGAAAGAAATATTAGGCAAGATAATTTTATAAAAAGGCCTACAAATATAGGGAAGACCAATTATGTCAAAAACACTCAAGAAAGCGATATATACAGCATCGAGAACTTAATGTTTATGCCGTTTAGTACACAACAATGATCTTCAACATAATAAAGGATCTATTATCTACGTTAACAGAACATATTCTGATTTAAATTACTTGCAATTTTAATTATAGTTCACCAAAATGTTAGTAAAGTAATGTATCTGCATACTTCTAAGGTATGTATATACTTTCTTGTCCCCTACAAATCCCGATACAAAGTGAAAACAATGTCGAGAATTTAGAATTGCAAATGGTCATTTGATACTGAAAATTGTATGACTTTATTTAAAAATATTGCAATAATTAATTAATGATTATTCCTATACATACACTCCCGGACACTTGTTTACTCTCACTTCAAATTCTGATGCTGATCGTACGATATTACTTACTAGAAATAAATTTGACAATATTTCTATCTTTTATTGTAGCCACGGGTGTGAAAAAATATCAAAGTAATTGTGGGAAGCAATCCAACAGGGTTTATAAGCTGTATAGCTTGTCATAATCGCAGAAAGGCTCCTGGTTGTATAACTGCTACACTATTTAATGTAATTGACACGTTAATTTACTCACTTATTAATGTTACTAATATAAAAGAGCATTCACACACCAATAAAATGTTGTTTGTAATGATAGATTGCGATTTTCTTGCATTTTACTAACGTTTAGTTACCTCCCTTAATGGGGGAACGTTTTACCATGAGACCACGGGACTGTGTAACCTACACAGTCACTTTTAATTCCTGAATGTCGTAATGTCTGTAGATATATCGCAAATATCTTAGCAGACAATATTATTTAGTAATTAAGTTAATACGAAACTTTCTTTGGTTGTCTGTTACGATTTACGATCTTTTTAATTTCAATACCAATATGTAATACATATATGCAGTAAGTTTGGGATAAAATCGAAGATTTTTTTTCGTAGAAATGGTCAAACACGTATTGTAATTTTACGTAATTAGCACATTTTAGAAATAGATGCTAGTTTGTTGAATTTATAACGTCATTTTTTTAAGGTATACTTTGTTTCTTCTACTCAATGAAGTGTTTTAGTCTCTATTTAGTAGTTACAAAAAAAAAGTAATATGTTGTATTAAAATGTGTTTTGAGAAAAAAGGTGAAAATCTTTAATTTTTGGTGTAACTTTATTTAGCCTGTATACATAGTAGCATAGTTAATATTAAGACGTGTGAAAATTTTTACGCAATTTGTTCTCAGAAAGATTCCGGGAAAGAAATATATGAAAAAAGTTTGACGAGCTGCGATACCTTTCTTATGAAAAGTATCCAGACACGTTGTGTGGCGCATAATGTAGACATTTTATTCTTCTGCCTAAAATGAAAGTTATACTTGAATTGCTTGGTTAAGTTTTAATAATATGTGACTCCGACTCAGAAAAGAATTCTTGAACTTGCAGTAGGCAAGTGTTACGTTCATTGAAGCTTTCACACAGTATACGTTTCTCGTAGTGAATTGAAATAATTTATAGTGTAAAGTATTATTACTGACTACGTTTGAAATAATCTCTTTTGACTTAGGTACTAAGAAACAGCATCCATGTAAAAGTTGCTGCAGCTGTGCTTCTGTCTATTGGTTTGTATAAATTTCTTTTGGATCAAGTGAACGGGATGTTCGTGTACACGCAAGAGATTTTAATTTTTAAGAAATCAACGAATTAAGTTTTTGCTTCAAATATTAATGTTTTGCTTTATTCCAGCTGAGTCGCAGTACCGCATATAATGTCTTCTCAACTGATTTCTTCAAATACTCGAAGGGAGAAATTCAACGCTTTATAGTTTAAAAAGGATATAAATAGAATAATCTATACTAATATATAAAATTTGAAATCCTAAATTTTGAAACAAAATCATCCGTCCGAAAAAGAAATAATGCAGAGAGTACAGACTCGTTTAATATACGTCTTATACATGTGGCCGTTAGCCTTTCATAGGTAATACACAACAGTGATTTTCGAACGGAGGTAGCAAATTTGATTCTCTCACCGTACCTACTAGTGCTTACACCTAGGTGTTCTTAAGCAGCCAGTTCATTCACTTTAATATATTACGTTCTGGCTAACATCAAGCAAGACCAACTCCGATTTTTCGTCATCTTATATTTGATGATCTTCTAATGATGTACGAAAGGAAAATGTTTAACAAGCCGGTGCCGATTAGAAAAAATTTTGAATTTTTTGTTAGTGATAAGTCCATTTACACTGAATACACCAGGGTGTATATGCGGTAGCAAAGAAGTTGGAGTAAACACGGTTTGAAAATTTGCGCAATATGCGATTCAAGAATGCATTGTACTAGTGAACCAGTGCGTAACTGTGTGGAAGGTATGCAGTTAGCAAATTCACCCAAAGCGCCAGTTGACAGAATGCATAAGCTACTACAGAAATCGAAATTACTTTAAAAAATTACTTCGCTATTATACATATATATAGTTGGGTGTTTGTTAAAAGAAAATCATCAATAATAGCGAAAGAGTTAGAAATTAGAAAGAAACTATAGCTAAAGTTTACTCATACCAAGAAGAGACCAGCAAAACGAAATATATTGGCATCGAAAAGAATTATACAATTGTGTTTTATATACTTGATCGGTCAACACGGTGATAAGTTAGATGAGGCAATAGGTAAATCGGACATACTATACTCTATTTATTAATTCGGAGGAGTGCTTTTAAATTGAAGCGCCAAAAACTAGGCTAACTGTTGGTGAGTTTTCGACAGAAATTGCACTAGCGACACCGGATATATTGCCGGCCGCCATATTATTATAACAACTGATTGTGAGATTGCGTATTCTTCTGAGTGCATTTGTATTTAATTTTTCTCCCTAAATTTGCATTGTAATAACGTAACTACAAGGTGTACAAGCAAGAAATACGGTTTTCTTTTCTAAAAAAAAACAACAATTCCGAAGGATGGTAAAAAGTGCTTCATGCAAAGTATGCCTTGTTATACATTTTTCCCATTTTTCGAGTAATTTGTGAATACCATGTCAGTAATCTTCCCCTTTTGCTGCGAACCATTCATCGAGCCATTTTTTCACATCTTCGTGTCAATCAAAACGCAGCTCAGCAAGTGCATAATCCGTTGATGCAAATAAGCGGTAATCGGGAGACAAGTCTGGTGAGTAAGCCGCATGGAGTAGAACTTCCCGGCTGAGCGTTTGCAACGTGTCACGAATGCCTTATATGATGGTACATTGTTATGAAGAAAAATAAGTTTGCGTAGCCTTTTTCAATTTTATGGCCTTTTTTCAAGCAGAGAACTGTTCAAATCGGTCAATTGTTGTTGGTAACGTATAGTATTGACCCTTTTCCCAGGTTTTAAAAGCTCATAATAGACCACGCCCCGCTGGTCCCGCCAGAGCACACAGAGCATTGTTTTTCTACCAAAGCGATTCGGTCTTGCGGTCGATGTGGATAGTGCGCCTGGTTCTAACTTGGATTTTTTGCGCTTGGGATTTTCAAAATAAATAAATAATCCTTTTGTACCGAGCGAGCAAAATGTTTCATGTGTTCTGCGATTTTTCATTTGTCTGTCATTCAACTCATGTGGTATCCATCTATCGGTCTTCTGAATCTTTTCCATCTCTCGTAGTCGATTGGAAACAGCTTGGTGACTAACGGCCAATTGCTTGGCGAGTTGTTTGTGTGTTTGCGAATCATGTTCGTCCAACAATGCTTGCAATTCAATATCTTCGTATGTTTTGTCGATTTTTCACGTTCCTCGTCCGCACCATGGAAGTCACTACTTTTGAAACGCTGAAACCATGGTTCATGCGTTCACCGTAAGCTTGTCAAGGTAATCGGTATAATTCAGCGGCAGTTTTCTTCAAATGGAAATAGAAAATTAATACTGTCCGCAAACTGCATTGGTGCGCCAGCTGTTGTCTGAAGGCCACATGTCATACTTGTACACCTGATACTCCTTCGAATTAAGAAATAGAGTATAATTGATTGTAATTGTACTACAGAAGAAGTAGTCATTGTATTCGGTATATAATTGCGCCTGTAACACAAGATGTTGACCAATGGTGATCTTTTACTTTCTGCTCATCGTATCTGGAATAAACTCTTGTAGTGTATATCGCCGATAATTTAAGAAACATAACATCAGGGCGAACATTTCCTCGTCAAATATGTTTAGAAATAGTGAAGGAACATCTTTAGCAAACAGTACTAGACATTACCAATGCAAAGAGTTTAAGAAATTACAGACTATTTCCCACAAAACCAAGCCGATTCCAGTAATCGAGACTTAGTCCATGGAGGGCCTGCTTCTTGGAAAAGAAAAAAGAATCGTCCAACACGACATTACTATCGAACCTGTAAAATTTGTGTGTTTGAAATATTCGCGCTTCATTTCTTAGTGAGCGTACACTAGACTCCTAATTTATGCTTTAGTTTGTATTCATTTGATTATACTTTCCATTTTTGTTTTCAGCTATAGGTAAAATTGTTTTCTTCACAATACACGTGCGTTTTAGCTAAATAAAAATATTTGAAATTAACCATTATTTGCTTAGACTAATCTTGAAACTGAAAGTTTACAAAATTAAGGATATACTACACATTCTAAAATATTCTGATACCTCATACATTTACAGAGTAGTACTCTTATATTTAAACAATATTCCAAAAATGGGTAGCATATCACTAGTAAAGATAGGAGGCAGCAATACTACCCTTATTTGGCTTAAAATGTGTGGAATTAGTTAAATAAACAGAAATTGTGAAATGATGGTTATTAATCTTACTGTGTCAAGCAAAAACGAAACAAACCGGAAATTCTATGTGTTCAATGTAAATTTTCAGTTATTAAACGCGGCATTCGTTTTCTTGAAATATTAACGAGATTGCTAAGTGCTCCAGATTGGAGAGTATGCCTGGAATAAGAACGCAGTGTACACTCTAAGTTCTGTTTCTACTTGTCTGCATTTTAAATGGTACTGAAACGTTAAATTAATGAAACCGCAAAGAGGTTTTATTCCAACGCTCGTAAATCATCGTTTTATGCGAACGATGAATTAAATTAAACTACGTCTTTGTTTTAATTTTATTCTTATTTCACCGTAAAGAAACGAAAAAAAAAGCTGTTTCTTGCTCATGTGATAAAAGAACAAGAAAGTGCAAAACTAAAGGAGAAAAGGCACTGATGATGAAAGGCTGTTCTAGTAATAATTTCAGTTGCTTCGTCTCCAACCAGGTCCTTCTTAAGAGCTATTCTCAGTTTGTATTTCATTGCCAGTGTGGCCACAACGACGCTATGAATTACAGGCGCGTCCGTTGTTTTGCTCGCAGACTGTCGCAATATTCATATAAGAGGATAAGAGATAAGGACTTGTTTTTTCCCTTTGAGTTGCTTATTTTTAGCGCATTCTCTTATCTTAAAGTCTTAAAAAATAACGCCTTTCGTTACTGCCACGAATTATACTCTACTTATCGCCTTTTTTTCTTATAAATAGAAGTAAATATTCAAAGGCTACGTCATAACAAATTCTACTACTTTAGGATATAACAACTTCCAAATTATCTGTCCAATCAAATATTTATTTCCTCTTTTATTTTCTATATTTTTTTAACTACTCATAAAATGCTTAGGCAATGGTTGATTAAAAAAAAGTGAAGTAATAATAGTAAGTTTAGTTGGCCTAGATCGCATGACTATCGAATATGTTCGTGACCCGTCTTGAAATACTTCTGCTAAAATTATCAGTTAGCTGTGCTATTGCTTCTAAGACTATTAGATTCTACAAGTCCTGGTATCCGATAGACATGTTTAATCGGCGGTAGGTCAGGAGATCATGGAAGCCAGGAAACGGGGATGACCGTTATCTTGTTGAAAAGGGGCAGTCGGTATGAAAAACATGGGGAACCATTATATTATGTAACATATTATTTACCATACCTTGAAATGGCGATCTGTTTCCAATGCAGCACCCACACGATACTACTCAGCAATAAAGACAACAAGATTGTTAGTTAGACAGTGATGGGAATTAGTCGTTTTATGATTAGCTATGTCTGAATTGATATTTTAATTCTGAATATTGTTTATTAAAGAGTTAGTTGATCAACCTAAAGCTGTGAACTGAAGTAAGCTAACTTAGTCAATTTTCGTAGCAGTCGCGCGTGCGGGCAAGTATAGAGCTGCCGCGCCAAAGATTTGCCCAACTCTACTACTAACACACTATTTACGATTCGTCCAAATATATAAAGTCGACAAATAAGTCATTTTTATAGCAAGTCTAATCTACAACTTTGCTACCAATGTATTTTCGAATTATCAAAAAAAAGTGGAATTGAAGAGATTATTTGAGACCAATAATTACAGGGAACTATGGCAAAAATATTTTCAACTTAAAGTTACGCTGAGGCATTTGCTTTAGTTGACACTGGAAATGCAATGAATACATATGTGGGCCACCTATGATTATCAGCTCTTGTACACACCTGAATTCTAATAATATACCATTGCTAAAGAGAAATACAAACTGAATCTATACGTAAACAACACAAAGCTTTCGATCACAACGTGCTAGAAAGCATAGTTTTGCTAAATAATACCTCGTTGTAGTAGAATGAAGTGGTATTTTAGGATTTGCAATACCCCCTTAGTATTATTCAACAAATTTCTCTGCACTTTAAATAAATCCCGTATAGTTGAAATACGTATTTTCGAATAAAACCGACTGATTCCATTCTATATTATATAATAAGCACGATGTGAACATTCGCATTATATTCGCGGGAATATAGTCCCAGGTCATAACGTACTTAAATATTCACACAATTTTGCTGCCATCTTCATGCAACTGCTATACCTTATTTTATCTTAGCTATAGTATATAACTCAGTACGAATGCACGCACTTCAGCACTCTTATATTGTAGAAGAAGCTCAACCTAAGTTTGATACATGGTGCTGAAATCATATTGTAGTTCTTGTTTTCTCTAAATAGGGTATTGGCATTAATAAAGAGTATGTAGAAGACCAATCGACTTCCTAATTTCTACGAAAACAAACCTATACCAGCCTATAAACTATGTATTATGGGAATAAGTGCTACTTATATTGTGTATTATGTTATTAAAGCCTATAGTTTTAAGTGTTCACATATCCTATCTTGAGGCACTATTTTCTCGGTTCCCTACAGTTTCGTATTGTAGTTGATTATTTTGCACATCTGATTGCCTATTATTATGATCCGAATCCAACAGAGTTGTTGAAACAACATATTTCTTAATTGATAAATATATCCGCACACTGGGTTAAAAAGTAAATATGTTAACAATATGTCTACCTGGTTTGAGGTAAGTTATTTTAGTATACATATTTGGAGGCTGCTTTAGAAAGCTTCTGTATTACTATACTATTATATTGCATTACTATTATCTAATTATTTTTATATATATATACGTATGTAGTACGGAATTAAAATATTCATGCTAAATAAAATAATTATACAGAGAGAGAAGACGAATTTCGTCAGAGAACTGGAAGAAGACGCAGAGAAGAACCTGTGACACTTGACCTGTGTTACTTGAGTGCGTTGCCCGAAAGAACGGTTTTACTGCATGTGGTCGTTTAAATCTAGCTGTCCGTCGAGATGAACAACTATTGCACCCTATATACGAATGTTGTCGGCTGACAACTAGACTGTTTGCGATTTAAATGCATACGCCGCACCAAACTTGGTTCATGTTCTTTGCATTGGAGTAGTAGACAATAGGAGTGTAATAAATATCATCAGTGTACGGTTATTCATGCATTGCAACGCATATATTGGGAATAGCGAGCTGTTGCCACCTCGACTAGGTATTCAGGCTGCGATAGGTAAGAAGTAAGGTTGCTACGTACATACATCAGTACTAGGTCCGTTTATACGAACTTCTTCGGAAGGAAAGGTCACATTAGACACTAGAAGGATAGGGTTGTCACTCTCGTGCGAATGTTACGAAGTACAAATATATATATCAAGTGCGCTTATACAAATGGTAATAATAAATGGACATCGTTTTACCTGGAGTTTACAAGTATAGCCCCATACCAAGATATATATCGGGACACAACACTAAAGAAACAGGAAGAAATTCAATTTCAGTATTTATTTTAGCTCATTTAGCTTTGATAACAGAAAAAATTAAATAGGCGTAGTACATCATAATAGTAAATGCGTGCGTAACTACGAGGAAGAATCATCATGCTCTACCCTTATCTACCTCCAATTGGTTGTTTTTACATTTAGTTAACTGACATTTGTAGATTATATTTACATAATATCAAGTTTGTATCTCAAAGTGATGCTGTGCTGTGGCTAATTTTTGAATTGTGTGTCGTGATTGTTCGATAAAATGGGTCCTGTAGACCCCTAATAAATACCTCCAGAAAAGGGGCATGACGCCAACTCAAATTCATAAAGATATTATGGCAACTACTGATGAGTCTGCGTCTTCTTATGATATAGTCAAACACTGCCGTCGAGATTTTAAATGCGGAAGAACATCCTTTTAAAACTAACATTCGGGTGGTCCTCCATAACAGTAACAACAGACAAAAACATTAAAAGAGTACACAATATGTACACACTGTAAAGCCGACGAGTACGCATGAGGGACATTATGGAAGATACTGGCTTATCATATCATGTGGTGCATAACTTACTGACGAAAGAATTAGATATGAAAGAGATGAGTGCAAGATGGGTGCCTCGAATGTTAACCATTGATTGAAAAAGAAATCGGAGTTCTTTTGAAAAGGTACCAACCAAGCCAAGAGAACTTTCTTAGTCTGTAGGTGACCATGGATGAGTCGCGGGTGCACCACCATGATCCCGAGACCAAGTGCAAAATATGCAGTGGAAACATCACTGTTCTCCTTCTTCACACAAATTTAAGGTCGCACCGTCTGCTGGAAAGGTCTTGCTATCTGTTTTCTGGGATGCTCAAGGAATCATTCTGACTGACTATTCGTAAAAGGGACAGCGCATTACAGGGTTTTACTACGCACAATTGATTTCTAAATTGCAAGACGCTATTAAAGGGAAATGCCGAGAAAAGTTAAGGTGCGACGTACTATTCCATCGGGATCATACTCTCAGCCATACATCTGGTATCGCTATACACCAAGCAGGCTGTGGATTAGTGGAGCACCAGCTATATGCGCCGAATCTGGCCCATAGTCATTACAGGCTGTTTCCCACATTAAAAGAAGTCTCGCGTGGGGCAAAATTTTCCAGTAATTATGAGGTGGTGTAAGCCGTGGAGAGATGGTTTGCAGAGGTCGGTCAAAAATTTTTCCAGGAGACTGTTGAGACGTTGGCGCATCAATGAGCCAAGTGTATTAGTGTAGAGGGAGGCTATGTCAGAAAGTAAAAAAGTGTAATGCCACTGTAGTTTTACTGTGAGGGGGTCAGGTGTACAGCATTGAAGTCCACCCTCGTCCACCCCTTAACGTTGAACAGTTTAATACATAGGTAAACAAATAATAGATATTAATATAACGAGAATATTATGCAATTTAAAATAATCGAGGACACTGCTAGGTGATGAGGCGTTGTCGTGTCACTTGCATAGGGTCCGGAACAGTTTAAATTGCTAATGTGCTGGATAAATTCAAAGCTTTATAGCGTCATCAAAGACGAAAATAAATCAATAATTTTATTATGATTATTACTAATTTTTGAGGCAGCGAAAAGTGTGGGAACAGATTTTTAGATTTACTAAAAGATCAATGTAATTCCTACATTTCTATCGTACCTTGGATGCCGAAAACAAAACAGCATATCAACAAATGTCACGTCACGACAAAATATTTTAAATACATATATTCAAATATGAAAATCAAGGTATAATTTACAATATCTACAAAACTGTTTTTAATTAGAGTAACATTTAAAGAATTAGCTCCTATATATGTAGCTAGCGTTGCAGTACCTTTCAATTTTATATTTGGGGTACGTACATACATCGGATCTGAAAGTAATCTAAGCATAAGTCCGTTACTGCAAACTGGTGATATAATACAAGTAAGCAGAATGAAGAACGCGACGATTTCTCATATTCATCCATTTAATATCCCACAATTTAGTGCTGACGTGATCTCGCGGTCGAATATAATAAATCAGGCGTCGCCGAGAATTTTGAACGTTCTCTATTTTGCTGATGGTACTACGGCTAATATGTAAATAGAGACTATATGATATTGCAATAGTTAAAATGATAATATCATTGATCCCCATGTTAGTATTTTATTCTCATGTAAGTTAAGAACGTTCTATTGCTTGAGGTTACAGACGTGTATGTTGACTAAATCCTTTGAATTAATAATAATTAATATAAACATTAATAAATTTTGTTTTCCACTCTTCAAATGACATTTATTCGAAAATTTTGTCAGGCTAAGTATTAAATTTTAGACAATTAAGTAATCTATAAAAATAAAATAACTTGAAAATCGGAAATGGAATAAACTTAAATTTGATGAAAAAGTATATATTTAAAAAAGACAAAAATGTTAAGGATTTAACATTGTTTATGTATTTGTTGTAAGAATTTTACATTTTTGAAGAAATGTATTTTATTCTATGTATTTTTACTAATTTTTATATTTTGTATGTCTCTATGTTCTTACAACTAATGTATTAGCATTAATGTTATTTTACTTTCATCTTTTTGTCATTTATTTTTTCTCTCTGCAAAATATATATAATTGTATTTTATTTGCATGTACATTATGCATTATATATGTATGTATTCAGCCATTCGCCATACTCACCTTACAAGTTTCGGTAGCATTCAATATTCACTGTTTTCAAGTACAGGCAGTCGGCCTCCGTGTGACGGTTAAGGTAATAGCGATCGTCCACTCTCAGCCGTTTTCGTACCTCGTCGATTTTCGTATAGCGGCAACCTCTGTTGTAACTTCGTCGTACGAATATCGGTAGTTTTCAATATTTAATATTTTCAAGTACCAAATTTAAAAACAGATTTTTCAAATTCAGTCGTTGCAAATAAAGTAAAACTGTATCCGAATATACTTTCTGAGCATTTCTCTTCATGTTTGACCTATTCTTTTATTACAATTTAGATAAGAAATACAATAAAATAAGACATAAAAAACACAATAAATCAAATTAGGCATTCCATGCCATCGCTTGTAGTTATGCACGCTTCAGAGCGTTTGATCATTAATTCTCATCGTACTGCTTTGGCTTGAAATCCCACTTGAAACGCTTTTCGTGTGGCCGTGATTTAAAATGTCCTCAAACCGCAGGATACAATATACCCTGAAAAAGTATTGCCATCTATAAGGTCTTAACGTTACTATATAGTGTACCTAAGAAGTCAGGTCGGCAGGTATCCAATGAAGGTAATCCTAAATCTGCATATAAACACCTCGCCCTCAAAATTATACAAGGTTCTTCACAAAAGCTTCGTATAATTGAAACGGAAGACGCATTAAATAGGAACACATCCCGAAGAAAAAGTTACATACTGTGCTGGATAATCTTTTTGTAGAAAATAATTAATGAATGTCAATGGAATTATGATTTACTACTTAAAATTTTAATTACCATTAGTTCACCCTGTTATCGTTAGGTATTCAGTTCTTTGTTCGTTTAGGTTTTCTTGTGTGTCATCAAGGCTTAAATTCCTATCATGCAAAGATAGCAAACACAAATTGTAAAAAAATAAGTATATTAATGAACTATACAATCCAAAAATTATAACTAAAGAGTAACTAATAACTAACTAATTATTACTATCATTATTTTCCGAACATCCCCAAATTCAACTTATTTGCACTTCTGTTAGGATTTATAAATGTCAAAGAAGATAATATTACGTTTACATTTGTATTATTAGAACTGTATGTATTAAAATTAATTAAATAGTTTGGTTCTAGTTATAAACTGCATGTTAATGCAGTCCATTATATCGTTTAAAATAAGCTTACTGTTTTATTATGTTGTAACCAAGAATAACTAAGGTAAATATCCAACAACTTTGAAAAATGAAGGACAAATATATTTATAAGCGGATAGGGATGACGCTCTAATTCAGGATCAGATTAGGGCCACCTATGATTATCAGCTCTTGTACACACCTGAATTCTAATAATATACCATTGCTAAAGAGAAATACAAACTGAATCTATACGTAAACAACACAAAGCTTCCGATCACAACGTGCCAGAAAGCATAGTTTTGCTAAATAATACCTCGTTGTAGTAGAATGAAGTGGTATTTTAGGATTTGCAATACTCGCTTAGTATTATTCAACAAATTTCTCTGCACTTTAAATAAATCTCGTATAGTTGAAATACGTATTTTCGAATAAAACCGACTGATTCCATTCTATATTACATAATAAACACGATGTGAACATTCGCAGTGGAATATAATCCCAGGTCATAACGTACTTAAATATTCACACAATTTTGCTGCCATCTTCATGCAACTGCTATACCTTATTTTATCTTAGCTATAGTATATAACTCAGTACGAATGCACGCACTTCAGCACTCTTATATTGTAGAAGAAGCTCAACCTAAGTTTGATACATGGTGCTGAAATCATATTGCAGTTCTTGTTTTCTCTAAATAGGGTATTGGCATTAATAAAGAGTATGTAGAAGACCAATCGACTTCCTTATTTCTACGAAAACAAACCTATACCAGCCTATAAACTATGTATTATGGGAATAAGTGCTACTTATATTGTGTATTATGTTATTAAAGCCTATAGTTTTAAGTGTTCACATATCCTATCTTGAGGCACTATTTTCTCGGTTCCCTACAGTTTCGTATTGTAGTTGATTATTTTGCACATCTGATTGCCTATTATTATGATCCGAATCCAACAGAGTTGTTGAAGCAACATATTTCTTAATTGATAAATATATCCGCACACTGGACTAAAAAGTAAATATGTTAACAATATGTCTACTTGGTTTGAAGTAAGTTATTTTAGTATACATATTTGGAGGCTGCTTTAGAAAGCTTCTGTATTACTATACTATTATATTGCATTACTATTATCTAATTATTTTTATATATACGTATGTAGTACGGAATTAAAATATTCATCCTAAATAAAATAATTATACAGAGAGAGGAGACGAATTTCGTCAGAGAACTGGAAGAAGACGCAGAGAAGAACCTGTGACACTTGACCTGTGTTACTTGAGTGCGTTGCCCGAAAGAACGGTTTTACTGCATGTGGTCGTTTAAATCTAGCTGTCCATCGAGATGAACAACTATTGCACCCTATATACGAATGTTGTCAGCTGACAACTAGACTGTTTGCGATTTAAATGCATACGCCGCACCAAACTTGGTTCATGTTCTTTGCATTGGAGTAGTAGACAATAGGAGTGTAATAAATATCATCAACAACAAGAATGTATTCATGCATTGCAACGCATATATTTGGAATAGCGAGCTGTTGCCACCTCGACTAGGTATTCAGGCTGCGATAGGTAGGAAGTAAGGTTGCTACGTACATACATCAGTACTAGGTGCGTCTATACGAGCTTCTTCGGAAGGAAAGGTCACATTAGACACTAGAAGGATAGGGTTGTCACTCTCGTGCGAATGTTACGAAGTACAAATATATATATATCAAGTGCTCTTATACAAATGGTAATAATAAATGGACATCGTTTTACCTGAAGTTTACAAGTATAGCTCCATACTAAGATATATATCGGGACACAACACTAAAGAAACAGGAAGAAATTCAATTTTAGTATTTATTTTAGCTCATTTAGCTTTGATAACAGAAAAAAATAAATAGGCGTAGTACATCATAATAGTAAATGCGTACGTAACTACGAGGAAGAATCATCATGCTCTACGCTTATCTACCTCCAATTGGTTGTTTTTACATTTAGTTAACTGACATTTGTAGATTATATTTACATAATATCAAGTTTGTATCTCAAAGTGATGCTGTGCTGTGGCTAATTTTTGAATTGTGTGTCGTGATTGTTCGATAAAATGGGTCCTGTAGACCCCTAATAAATACCTCCAGAAAAGGGGCATGACGCCAACTCAAATTCATAAAGATATTATGGCAACTACTGGTGAGTCTGCGTCTTCTTATCATATAGTCAAACGCTGCCGTCGATATTTGAAATGCGGAAGAACATCCTTTTAAAACTAACATGCGAGTGGTCCTCCATAACGGTAACAACAGACAAAAACATTAAGAGAGTGCACGATATCGTACTGTAAAGCCGACGAATACGCATGAGGGATATTGTGGAAGATACTGGCGCATCATATCATGTGGTGCATAACATACTGACGAAAGAATTAGATATGAAAGAGATGAGTGCAAGATGGGTGCCCCGAATGTTAACCATTGATCGAAAAAGAAATCGGAGTTCTTTTGAAAAGGTACCAACCAAGCCAAGAGAACTTTCTTAGTCTGTAGGTGACCATGGATGAGTCGCGGGTGCACCACCATGATCCCGAGACCAAGTGCAAAATATGCAGTGGAAACATCACTGTTCTCTTTCTTCACGCAAATTTAAGGTTGCACAGTCTGCCGGAAAGGTCTTGCTGTCTGTCTTCAGAGATGCTCAAGGAATCATCCTGACTGATTATTTGTAAAAGAGACAGCGAATTACAGGGGCTTATTACGCACAATTGATTTCTAAATTGCAAGACGCTATTACAGAAAAATGCCGAGAAAAGTTAAGGTACGGCGTGCTATTCCATCGGGATCATGCTCTCAGCCATATATCTGCGTTTGCTATACACCAAACAGGCTGTGAATTAGTGGAGCACAAGCTATATTCGCCGAGTCTGGTCCATAGTCATTACAGGCTGTTTCCCACATTAAAAGAAATCTTGCGTGGGGCAAAATTTTGCAGTAATTATGAGGTGGTGTAAACCGTGGAGAGGTGGTTTGCAGAGGTCGGACAAAACTTTTTACAGGAGGCTGTTGAGATGTTGGCGCACCGATGAGCCAAATGTATTAGTGTAGAGGGAGACTATGACGGAAAGTAAAAAAGTGTAATGCCACTGTAGTTTTACTGTGAGGGGGTCAGGTGTACAGCATTGAGGTCCACCCTCGTCCACCCCTTAACGTTGAACAGTTTAATACATAGGTAAACAAATAATAGGTATTAATATAACGAGAATATTATGCAATTTAAAATAATCGAGGACACTGCTAGGATGAGGGGTTGTCGTGTCACTTGCATAGGGTCCGGAACAGTTTAAATTGCTAATGTGCTGGATAAATTCAAAGCTTTATAGCGTCATCAAAGACGAAAATAAATCAATGATTTTATTATGATTATTACTAATTTTTGAGGCAGCGAAAAGTGTGGGAACAGATTTTTAGATTTACTAAAAGATCAATGTAATTCCTACATTTCTATCGTACCTTGGATGCCGAAAACAAAACAGCATATCAACAAATGTCACGTCACGACAAAATATTTTAAATACATATATTCAAATATGAAAATCAAGGTATAATTTACAATATCTACAAAACTGTTTTTAATTAGAGTAACATTTAAAGAATTAGCTCCTATATATGTAGCTAGCGTTGCAGTACCTTTCAATTTTATATTTGGGGTACGTACATACATCGGATCTGAAAGTAATCTAAGCATAAGTCCGTTACTGCAAACTGGTGATATAATACAAGTAAGCAGAATGAAGAACGCGACGATTTCTCATATTCATCCATTTAATATCCCACAATTTAGTGCTGACGTGATCTCGCGGTCGAATATAATAAATCAGGCGTCGCCGAGAATTTTGAACGTTCTCTATTTTGCTGATGGTACTACGGCTAATATGTAAATAGAGACTATATGATATTGCAATAGTTAAAATGATAATATCATTGATCCCCATGTTAGTATTTTATTCTCATGTAAGTTAAGAACGTTCTATTGCTTGAGGTTACAGACGTGTATGTTGACTAAATCCTTTGAATTAATAATAATTAATATAAACATTAATAAATTTTGTTTTCCACTCTTCAAATGACATTTATTCGAAAATTTTGTCAGGCTAAGTATTAAATTTTAGACAATTAAGTAATCTATAAAAATAAAATAACTTGAAAATCGGAAATGGAATAAACTTAAATTTGATGAAAAAGTATATATTTAAAAAAGACAAAAATGTTAAGGATTTAACATTGTTTATGTATTTGTTGTAAGAATTTTACATTTTTGAAGAAATGTATTTTATTCTATGTATTTTTTACTGATTTTTATATTTTGTATGTCTCTATGTTCTTACAACTAATGTTTTAGCATTAATGTTATTTTACTTTCATCTTTTTGTCATTTATCTTTTCTCTCTGCAAAATATATATAATTGTATTTTATTTGCATGTACATTATGCATTATATATGTATGTATTCAGCCTTTCGCCATACTCACCTTACAAGTTTCGGCAGTATTCAATATGCACTGTTTTCAAGTACAGGCAGTCGGCCTCCGTGTGACGGTTAAGGTAATAGCGATCGTCCACTCTCAGCCGTTTTCGTACCTCGTCGATTTTCGTATAGCGGCAACCTCTATTGTAACTTCGTCGTACGAATATCGTTAGTTTTCAATATTAAATATTTTCAAGTACCAAATTTAGAAACAGATTTTTCAAATTCAGTCGTTGCAAATAAAGTAAAACTGTATCCGAATATACTTTCTGAGCATTTCTTTTCATGTTTGACCTATTCTTTTATTACAATTTAGATAAGAAATACAATAAAATAAGACATAAAAAACACAATAAATCAAATTAGGCATTCCATGCGATCGCTTGTAGTTATGCACGCTTCAGAGCGTTTGATCATTAATTCTCATCGTACTGCTTTGGCTTGAAATCCCACTTGAAACGCTTTTCGTGTGGCCGTGATTTAAAATGTCCTCAAACCGCAGGATACAATATACCCTGAAAAAGTATTGCCATCTATAAGGTCTTAACGTTACTATATAGTGTACCTAAGAAGTCAGGTCGGCAGGTATCCGATGAAGGTAATCCTAAATCTGCATATAAACACCTCGCCCTCAAAATTATACAAGGTTCTTCACAAAAGCTTCGTATAATTGAAACGGAAGACGCATTAAATAGGAACACATCCCGAAGAAAAAGTTACATACTGTGTTGGATAATCTTTTTGTAGAAAATAATTAATGAATGTCAATGGAATTATGATTTACTACTTAAAATTTTAATTACCATTAGTTCACCCTGTTATCGTTAGGTATTCAGTTCTTTGTTCGTTTAGGTTTTCTTGTGTGTCATCAAGGCTTAAATTCCTATCATGCAAAGATAGCAAAAACAAATTGTAAAAAAATAAGTATATTAATGAACTATACAATCCAAAAATTATAACTAAAGAGTAACTAATAACTAACTACTTATTACTATCATTATTTTCCGAACATCCCCAATTCAACTTATTTGCACTTCTGTTAGGATTTATAAATGTCAAAGAATATCATATTACGTTTACATTTGTATTATTAGAACTGTATGTATTAAAATTAATTAAATAGTTTGGTTCTGGTTATAAACTGCATGTTAATGCAGTCCATTATATCGTCTAAAATAAGCTTACTGTTTTATTATGTTGTAACCAAGAATAACTAAGGTAAATACCCAACAACTTTGAAAAATGAAGGACAAATATATTTATAAGCGGATAGGGATGACGCTCTAATTCAGGATCAGATTAGTGGGATGAATATGTTGTTAATGTGCTGGAAGGATCTGTCCTAAACAAAAATTATATGTGAACACTAGATTAAAATCTACTCCAGCATTTATTTTCCCTTAGAGTTCTTTAATAAATTGAAGAATATTTGAGAGCCTTTCAAAAAAAGAAATTAACTTACCACACCCTGTATATTGAAGCTAGGTTTCAAAGAGGGTAGTGTATAATTTTTTTGTGTCAGGAAGGGAATAGATTAAATGGGTTTGAGGACGGCAATATTTATTTGAGATTATGCATTCACTAGTTGCCATATTCGGATTTTTTCACTGTATCACTTATTTGACCTTTAGTTGTTAAACATCTAATTTGCTTGTAAAAATACTTATTTTATAAAAAATCCTATTCAGCTGTTAACATTCTAGTCGGTAATGAAACGTAATTAACAACTCTAAAACCGTGAAATTTCCGAACAATAAACGAATAAACTTTATGACTTCGTTTAAAGCTGGTTATATATTCCATTGCGTTTTCTATTGTCACATACCAAAAACAAAACTTTACCGTTTTCGTTATTGAAGCGAAGAAAGGAATTGTGGTCGAGAGATGCTTTCTCTGAAGCATGTTCCCCTACTCCTTATTTGATTAACTTCCAAAGGAATTCCGTGCATAGTGTAAGGAGAGTAAAGAGAAAAGCAGAGGTTGGTAGTATGCTCTTAAAATAAGAAAAACGGAAAGAAGAAATATTCTTATCTATGCTCGTGCGAGGAGCTTAAATAATATCCCTGCTCGAAGGTTATTTTTGCTTTGCGTGTGAGACCGACGATGGCACAAATTATTTTGTTCAAGTACTTCTTTTCTCCAGGGTCATTTATTATTTCCGCGTTATTAAGGAGACGATTTATATTATGATGACAATCTACTGAATCTATTTGTTTTGTAAAGCGGTCTACATCATTTATTCGTGCCTTTCTATGCCGTAAGCTCGAAGGGAAAGGAAACTACTGACAGAAAAATATTTGCACTACATTGAAGATATCTCTAGGAACGATAACTGAAGTATAATTCAAACCTTACCCCAAGGCTTACTGAACTTGATATATTCAATTTATGTAAAGACTAGGTAAAAGGTAAAATTATCTGTTTCAGTAGATGTCTACGTTGTAGATAAGACTTTAATACTATTGCATTAAATGCTAAAATTTTCGAAATATACGGTACATATAAATGAATCCAAATCGTAATTGGTAGAAATCGATTAGGGTAATTGCAAAATCCTCCCCGCACGTGCGAATTTATTACTTTTACGTGAAACTAATAATTGAATAAAATTATATAAAAGAACTTAAACTCAGGAAAATGATCTTTTTGCTGGTTAAAATGATGTAGTCGAAAAAAAGTGAATTTCTTGCGCATATCCTCCTAAAATAAAAAGTGCTGCGATGGTTTTAGTTTAGACTTGAAGTACATGTTTGGTTTTAACAACTAGCGTGGTGTTTAAATAATATTTATGATTGCCATGATGAGATTTTTGAAAAATCTAAATTTGGAAGAGAAAGGATGGAGCTCTTTTACATATAGGCTGAGATAAAGTTTTTTTCTAATTGACAGATTTTGGATTCATAAAACTGTCAGGAATAAAAATAAAATGGTTGTTATTATTAATGCTCTATTAAACATCATTGTTGTCCAATTAAGTTATCTTGAGATTTTATTCACACATTGCGCACTTTCTATGTACCCAAAATGCTCAATACAAGAGAGATTTCGGTAATTTTGCGTCATTACTAGATATTGAGCAGAAGCACTATTGATGTCGAACGTATAGTCCGTGAAGTTGAAGGCCAAGATTTTATCTCAGATCAGACTGCACGAAACTGATGCAAAAAATTCAGGAATGATCAAATACATCTTCGAAAGGAAGGAGGGTCTGGAAGACTTCTTATCGCTAACTGAGAGGTTTTTCCACCAAGAATTGAGGCAACTCCAGTACATGATAATAATTGCCTCAGGAGCTAGGGGCCCTAGTGGTGAACTCTAGGCCGCTATCTACACAAACTGGGGAAAGTAAACGGATGATGCAGAGAAGTGCCTCACGATTTAACTCTAGAACAGGCACAACGACGACTGCAAATCTGTGATCAACTTCTTATCAATCCTTAGAATTGTAATGTGTGACGAAAAGTGGATCTATATTCGTAATTCAGATAAATTAAACCAGTGGATCTAACTAAAGCTGCAGAAACGGGTGCTTCTGGAGGTGTGTGCGGCTGGGTTACTATCAATATTAAAAATAATGAATGTAATTACTTACTATTTTGATTGCGTTGCTGATGCAGGTTTCACCACATCCGGCATCATCACCCAATTACCACCCTTTTACGTTAATGGTCCATTTTCTATCTGCGCATGTTTTTGCCAACGTTGTGGAGGTAAAAGAAGGGTGGTGTGAGATCTTCGCTTCTAAAGCAGGGGAATGGTGGAGGCATGGAGTCAAAAACCTTACCACACAATGGCAGAGAACTATAGACCACAGTGGATCATATTTTGAATACTAATTATCTTTTTGCTTTTATACCGTTTAATTACAGTTTGTTTATAAGAAAAACGAGAAAACTTTTGCTCTAACCTACTACTTATTTCAGCAGATAGATTAATGTTAGCGATCCAGTTAATTAATCGACACGATTTTCCGTTCTACCTCAACCGATTGTCTTTAGAGATAAGTAAAATATTCTGTACATAGACAATGATGATGATACGTATGTGTATGTGCGTATCGCCGTGATGCTAAAGTAGATTTAGTTATAATTAAATTTCCTTTGACGACAGTCGTTAATGGATTTTAATCCGTTCCTATTTCGTTCAGCTCAGTATTTCAAGTCACTACTATAATTTAGCACGAAAACTAGCAACTGTATTTATGATCAAAAGTGAAAATAATAAGATGTAAAAATTAGAATCATCGTATTGAAATTGATGCATATGAACACATAGGTAAAGGTACAACTAACAAATATAATTAGTTATTAGGTAATTAACTAGTAATAATCATGTAATAATTAATAAGATAGTTTGTCTGTAAGTAATGGAAGTATTTAGTTCTAAATTTTGTAAACAAATTACAGCACTTAAGAATAAGTCTAAAAACAGTTTTCATTTTGGGTAGTTACCCCTGGAGATTTTGATTCTCTTAGTTATTTCTACATCCTTATTGTGGAATGTACGTATAGCACTCCAATAAAGGTTACGACATTCTTTAGAATCGATCAGAAATTCTTTGTAAATAAATCACCTTCCATTCTTTTGCCCACAATTAAAAAGGTTATTACACTTTCGTTGGCCACATCAAATTAGAATTGCCCCCTCAGTCTGTTCGTAATTTTATTGAGTTGTTGCCTTATTAGCAATAATTAGTTGAATTTAGTCAATATTATAACTTTTTAGATTAGAAAATATTTATGTTGAAAATTTATGAATAGATACATATAGAATGTCGATTCTTTATTCTGTCTATAAATCTGCAAAAGTGAGAGATTATTGAGATAATGAAGAGCTATAAATTGGGATCTCATAAGAGGTCAATATAAGACTGTTTTTGATAAAGAAATTGTTTTGGAAGTCTCCCAACTCGTGTAACAATTTTTGGGAAAAACTGTGTGGCCGTAGATACGTCGAGCTACACGGAAATTACATTGGGTGTAATGGTCAAAAGAAAAAACAGTGTCAAATTACTGATCTTCTTCTCCATTAGAGTTTCTTAACAGATCAAACCTACTTACATAAGAGTATCACATAATATCGTACAATAATAGTGAAATTGAAACTATGCATGCTTGACTTAATTACATTACGCTATAATCATTGCAATTTAACTGTGCCAAATAATAATAAAAGTAGTAGTTATTCCAAGCACAATTTATAATATTATACTCTGCTATTAGGTGTCGTATATCCTAACTTAAGCCAATAAGTTGTCATTATGTCGGCAAGTTGACACTTTTTTTGAAATTTTTTCAGTTGTAATTTCAATTGAGGTTTGTGAATAAATCTGATAATAAAAGTAGTATGGCGTACACAAAGCATTCATGGTTGAATCGTATTTTCGAAATAGTCAAAAGATCGGTAAACAATGGAAGTACTCCATTCAAGGTTGTTTTGAGGATTTCTGAGTTGAGTTTCCCAATCTTGTTCTTGATTATGAAACTTTTCAGAGTACACTTAATAGAATTGTGCTAGTTTTAGATAAGATTTTACTTGTGAAACTACCTTCATTAATAATATGAATAGGATTGCCTAATTTCCTCTACAGAAGAGGTGTTGATGTTTAGGAGGAATTGTCTAGAATATAGAAACTCTTAATTTTAAATTTGTAAATTAATTATTCTTACCTTCTAAGGTCAGTACTTGAATAATTTCTGTTAGTTGATACGGTGTTTTAATGAAATTTCAAGTAATACTACAATGACTAGCGAACAGAAATGTTTCTCGACATAAATTAACTCTTGCGTGTACGATAACCTGTAATGCTGTTAATTAAGTGTATCACTCCATCTCACACTATATCAGACATGACTTCGATTTCCATAGATTACTTCGGTAAATGGCATATAAATATTACATGTGGCACATAACACGTCGTACGAATTTATAGAGCGTATAAGATAAATTTCCATGTACAAAGATAAATGCAAATTTGAATTTCAATATTCTAATATCATTAAAAACCTAATAATAACCTGTTGCAATAGTGGAAATGAGAGGTAAAGTATTATATCACATAAGTATTTGCGTTACTTGTGAGTTTAGTCAGAATATACTCGTCTAACATGCGGCCCAAATTCAAGCTTCGATTCTAATTAAATCATTCCTTCACTTTGAGGTATTTAAAGTGTATTAGACGAAGTGTATAATAATGCTAGCGAGGCTGAAATTCATGAAGAGTTTAGTAAGGAACAGACTTTCATATCAAACAGAGTTTATTATCCGTTGCTCGTTCATAAATGCTACAAATAATATTGTAGAAATGTACGAAATTTCGTCGTACATATATAGGTATGTGGAAACAAAGCGAACAAAGGTAATATTGTACGGTTGACTCTCAAAATTATCTCTTTATCTCGATAAGAAACTTCCTAACTAATACTGTTGCTTCCTTGTTTTAGCATGGTGTCTTCAAAATCATGACAAGTAGTTAGTGATTACTTTACAGAACCTAGTGGAAAAGTAAAATGCACTCGAGTAAGTTAGATTTCTGTAGCAGTACAGATAAAACAGTAGCGCTGCAACTTTTCAAATACGCGTTCGCGGCGCTTTATTTTCTTTGCTTTTTCGTTATCAAGATTTTGGAACATTCACAAAAGCTGTAAGCATTGCAACTGAAAAGATTTACTTCTTGAAATACATTAAGAACAGCACCTAAAATATCTCACGGTATTTACACGAACTTGCGTTAATGCACAGATGTTTGCATATTTTACACAATCGAGAGTTAATGTCAGCATGTATTTCGTAAATTAAATGAAAAGTTGATGCTAACGCATACATATATACGTTAAGCGTTGTAAGTTAAAATGACAGTACAGTTCCACATACCGTTCCTTAATTCACGCTAGTTGTTTTAGTTTTAGAACAATTATAGTAAAATGCATGCATAACTTAATTTCTAGTACTTTCAACTTGCTAAGTGCGTTATATTAGTAACAAAGTATATAATATATATATATCAATAAATTTCAAGCTCGTTACGGGCTATTATTGTTTTGTTTCGCATTTTATTCCTAAAAGGAAACCTTTTTATTTCTACATTTCTGGTACAAGGTGTGTCAAAGATCCTTTTCAAAATAAAAAGAATATAATAAAATAATGGCCAAGTTTAATGAATGTTTTTTTTCCTAAAATACACGCTTCGGGAATTTATTTTTTAAAAATTATGTCTTTTAAATGTGTTCCATTACCTTGCTGTCACTTTTTTAAACGTGAGGCAAAATTTTCGAAAATTGTTCGGTACATATTTTCCGTTTCTCTTGGAATAGTTTCTTTTAATTCATTCAAAGAGTGTTGATTTAAGGTAGTCCCGTAGGATTTAAGGTAGTCCCGTGGTGTCAAGTCTGGGCTATGTGCCATCGAGTTTACGTTACAGCGTCTGGATATCAATTTTTCAAGGAAAATTTTACGAAGAGGAGCACGTATGGAATGTCGCTCAAACTTTCTGGCACCTAGTGTTCCGATTAAACCCATTAACATCTCACAAGATTGGCGTAAAAAGTTGTTAATCTTCTCCATATGTCGCTAGGAATTTACGGTTACTATACGGCCTCTATCATCTTCGATCCGATAGTTCCTTGCACCGATATTGCAGCCCAAACAGTGATTTTTGATGAATGAAGTGGTCTTTCGTGCCTCTGTTCTGGATTTGTTGAAGTCCGATAATGGTAGTTCTACCTGCCTGTGTGGCCATTAGATTCCCAAGGGCAGGGCCAGCGATTCGCATACACCCTATTCCTGACTTAACGCACAGTGAACGCAAACAAAGACTTTTGGGACACCCAGTATAATTAGAAATATCATGACCACAGAAGACCTACTGTCTCTGGTGTATACCATTATATAAAATTGCATGTGCAACTTTTGAAACGCGATTTCGTTCTAATGTGATCATTTTTCGAAAATTCTTCTTTTCAAAGAAAGCTACGAAGATTTATTTAGAGTTTGCATTGGACGCTAATCTTCCATGTACGAATATGCATATGTGATCTGTGAGCTAACTCTTTTTCTAAACCAGGCAGTTCGCGAAAAACATTGAATCCGTTTATATTCCCACGGCATCACTAACTTAAAGGTTTTAGATCTAAAGCTTGTAGGATATAGCTGGATATGTTTTGCGTACTTAAAATTTCAAATTTTTCATATATACGATGGGTTTTATACTGCTCCTTGTCAAATGTTGTCGCTAACAAAAACATGCAATCTCTGCGACAAAATCGTACATAGTCTATACATCTTTAATTTTTTCTTTGTGTTCTACGAAGTCTTTGAAACCTTATCAGATCTTCTTCTAGTCTATCTAATAAACATGTTACTATTAATGTTGATCAGAAATTTCTAACTTAAAATCCTTCTCTATTTCTGGAGACAATTTGTTAATATGATTTAATTATTTGAACGTATACACATTTAAAATTTCGTTCAGTGACGCTGTAGTAGCAATATGAAACCATCAAGAATTTAACCATGTGTCTACATTGGGGGTGGCCAACTGGTCGTCCGTGGATCGCAGTTGTCCTTCCACGACTGTAAGTGCACCCTGCGTCACTGAAGCTTTTGATAAACAAGTATTAATTTAGAAAATAAAGTACATTATTGGAAAATACTCTAATAAAACAAACATACATTTTTATAAAAGATGCAGTCATATTTACAGAGGGCTCTCTTTGAGAACCTATTACGTCCCTAATCACCCGTCTTTCTCAACATTTGCTACTACATATTTCTGTTTTTCGTCTTGAGTATGTGTATCACTTCAATAAGAATATCAATTTTAAGTAATAAGAGATGCTTCCAGTGGTAAATGAGGATAATGATTCTCTTACGTATCTTGGCTCTCAACATATCAATCAAGGAATCGCGATTGAACAATATGTGCAGTAATAGGAATAAAAGTTGTATACTTAAAGCGTACACACGTTTGTATAGTCCACTTTCAACAGTAGAATGGGCATTCAGTTTTTCCTATCGTACTATAGTCTATTTCAAGACATAGTGCAGAATGCAAGCTTTCACAGTAGTACGAGCACAGCAGATGGTATGTAATAACTAGAGACTGGATTATATTATATTATATTTTACGTCTATTTGTAGATGATTAAAGTTAATTAGCGTTAACTAAGTTTAATCAGTGTAAGACATCTACAAGTAGACGTAAAATATAATAAATAAATAAAATAAAATATATGCAGTTTGCATATAATCCGGTCTCTAGTAATAACACTTAAACTTCGGAATATTCTCCGTGTGGCAGAGAAACTTTGAAGGTTTGTGTTATCGTCAAGGGTTGATGAGAAGTTTGTCGCAGTAATTCAGTAATGCTTGTTTATAATTGCGCAGTATGAATTAGAACAGTACATGCGATGCTTGTACTGCATCTTCGATAGGAACTTATAAACACGACCTTATTCCCATGAAAGTGCATGTGATTAGAAGATTAATCAATCTTTGTTAATAACAGTAAATAAATTCATCGAACTCCTCTATTGTGTAAACAAGAAAACTATGATTTTCTTAGTTCTCATTGTAACAGCTTCCTATTTGTGTAAAAATCTATTTTACTTTCTTTCCTGTTTTGAATTTCCTTTATTTACCGTATCTAACTTCTTCTTGGGAGCAAGTACTGTTAGGGCTCTGTAATGTTAAGAAAAAAAAACTTTAATTTTATAGAATTCTTTACTGTACAATTGACGTTATAATCTTCTATATTTTACTACACCTATTTACATAAAATGACCGTTATATTAAAAACATGTATATAAAAGACTATGTATCAAGTTTTATATTTTATTATTTAAACTCAAAGTATGATAAGCTTCCAAGCACGATATAAAATCTGGAAGCATGATTTAAATTCAAAATTCTCGTAACTGGGTAGCACGACTGACAGCTTAAAAGATTATACAAAGTTATTAAGTACGTATGCAGTGGTGTCTAACAACCAGTCATATATAAACAGTACACGTTGCATGTAGTAATGACTCGGAAGCGACTGTGACTTGATTAATAACATCGTTCAAATTAAATCGTACCGATTTTCTTCCAATTTAAATACTGAATTAAATCATCTTTTGAATCATGTAAGCAGTTAATCAAACCTCTGTTTATTTCCAAATGGAAGTTATATTCTACGCTGTAGCGACAATCCAGCATTGCTAAAAGACTATTGCGCACATGAGTAAACAATCACTGCCAAATTTTATAAACAAAAACTCAAAATTTCTGTAATTTTCAAATAGCTAGTCAGGAGTTGATTTAAATATTTGTTTTTCTTACGAAATTGTAAAAAGTAATATATGTATTATTCCCGACACACCTTGCGTGACTTTTGATAATTCTTTCTGTAACAAAAACAATTTTTGAAAACCTTTAAGTAAAGAAACTTTCGCGTTTGGAAATTTCTTCCTGAAATTTTTCTCTACAAAGCATTAAATTGATTTTTTAAAGTAGACGTATTTGAAAGCATTTTAGGACAGACATTTTTTTATAATAACCAAGTGTAAAAGATATTCACAATGAAATCTTCATACTCGGATTAGTTTACAGCTGCTAAAACAAAATGAAGAGGATATAGGAAAACATAATAGACGAAGGATTTGTAGGATATTAAAGAGGACGCTGAATAGTAGCATGACGGATTAAGTCTAACAAACAGCGGCGTCGTTTATTTGTAGAAATGAAAAGGATTATTACAGTTTAACCCGTTGTTGTTACAACGTATATTCTCACCATTTAATCTATGCACATACTACTCTCTAATGGAGTGCCGCATATACATACATGTACGTATATACTAGGTTGATTCATTCTGAAATCAAAAAAAAATCTGTTACGTGGAAAATACTCACAGGTAGATGAATCTAATCTAAGCGTGAACGAAGGAAGGTAAATTATTATTTAATTTGTGAAATACTTAGCACATGTCGCGATTATTTTAGTCATTGTTGTATAGCAAGCACTCACAATTTTAAAACGAAACCATACACTCCAAATATGCAGCCATTGTTATACTACACCTGTAAGGAGTATATGTAACGTTTAATTAATATAATTATGTATCTGCTTACTATTGTCGTTATTATTTTGATTGTCTTTACTGTTGTTATCATCGACAATACATATATATTGTTTCGTTGCGAATAGTTAATTCAAGAAATTATCGTTTTCACATGTCAAATATACTTACAAAAGTACAATTTGAATAAAACAGAAACTTATGTTACTTACAAGTGACCCTTGTGTATATAATAACAAATTATTTAAAATTAATGCTGTCGAAGAAAAATGCCCATTAATAGCAACAATATTAATTTTTACTGTCACGTATCAACAGGGTTGTCATCCATGTTTTATTTTATTACCTCAATCTTCAAGTCGCTATATATCCACATGCTACATGATTTGTGAGGTCTTAATGTATCAAATAAAGCTCACAAAGTCAAAGAAAGAGTTTTCTCTTTGTAAAATGTTCGAATACATGTAGTAATTTTACACAATAGACTCAGACTAGGATGAGAGCTGGCCAATGAAACATTTTGGGATTATTGTATTCCATAACTACTCTATAACTGCCTCCGATATTGTGTTGCCCTCAACTCTCTCAAGAATTTCAACTATAACGTCTTCATGTTTTGTCGTAAAGATTGAAATGTAATTTCTTTCCATTCCTATAATTCCTTCCCCTTTGAGCTTGCAAAGCAAGACACTTCCCGCTATTGCTCTCTAATTCTTTCGGAATGTTCTCACTGATTGACGTTTTCTATTCAGTAATTTTTCAACCAGTTCTAGACATTTTACTGATTATAAATACAACCATTCTTGCATTAACACAAAGACATGTCGCAATAAATTTTAGTATGGGAAATGTATTCTCTACGACGGCGGAGCTTGAAATCTTAATTTCGAAATTGTACAATTTTTCTTTTGTACTTTGACGCAACTTCCAGGAATCGCGGAATGGCATCATCATTTCATCTGTACCAGTATTTCGTTTCGGCAATACAACCCTGAATTGATCCTTGAATTTTGGTTTCGGACGATTTATCAAAGAATAAATTTTGTAATTTGTCTAGCGAATCATACAATTGATTATCAAAGAAGTGCCACATTCCAAGTAAAACTCAAATTTGTTTAGCGACATATAAATGGCTGCCTCCGAACAGTATAAGTCGGAGTTTCTCCCACGATTAGACAGTGTCGACCTTCTATCAAAGCCCATGCGTATTGGCATCTCCAAAAAGCGACACTTTTCAATCTTATTTGTCTCTTTCTTTTTATTTAGTCGCGAAAAGGGACCAATAGTTTCGTCAGTAATAGTCGACAATAGTCTCGAACGCATGTGTATTAATTTTCTCCGCCAGCATATCTCTTACATCATCAGCAACAAAAATATGATGGTAAACATATTTGTCTTAATTTTTGAAATCAATGACCTCCTGTCTTGGGCCAACATCCTCTTGAAAATTGGAAATACTTCCACTATCTAGTGCTATTCCCCAATTTCTTGCAATGCTTTCCGGTTCGACAGATGATTCTTCTCTTCCCGAGTCAGATTGAGAAGGAACATGGCCCAACTCAGAAAAGTGAACAGATATAGCCAAAACTATTTGAACTATTTTCTAGAAATACTTTTACTTACATATTTTTTTATACTTTTTGATTAATTAGGTAAGGTTTCTTCCGTTTGAAGTTTCTGCTTGATCTGGGTCAGCATCAACGGTCTTGAAATAGACCGCCATCGTTCATATTTTTATTTCATCCTAAAATATCTGCAATCCAAGTTGCTCATTTTTAAACGACGCCATTTTTCATACAAATTAAACGGTTACTACTATCAATGCGTTTACATAAAACTATATATCTAATAATCTAATAACTAGATATCTAATAAATTACAAGAAAAAATCATGTATATTTACGTGTATTAATGGTGTATTGAAGATATTACAATTTACTGCAACTAATAGAATTTAATTTTCCATTTGCTGTAATAAATAACTGTTTGGAAATCTTAGTGTTAAAAAAAGTTGTGCGGGGTCAACGATCCTCTTCTGAAATATGACTTGGCAGTCAAAATGTTAATATAAGTCGTGGGACTTTCCGAATAGTTTCTTTTTTTAATTGCTCATTAGTTCATTAAATTTTACAATTCAAATACTTATAGATTAATAGATAAGGTAGCCTTTTTAATTAAAGGTGTCGGAATAGAGAATGGAGCGTTAAGGTCTCCCGCATTTTGTTGAGTCGCCGTGCAAGTTGAAGGGTGGTAGGGAAGGGAAGTGGGGTACATTGGGCTGGTTAGTCTCTAACGCTTTCAGTATCTATCATCCGCTGGACTGGTAAACATTAAAGTTTCATTGTTGAAGCGCATTTTGAAAATAACCGCTCTGTGATAGCGGTGCAGAAAGCATTCTGTACACATTTCGCACTCGATGCAAAGGTATCTGCACCAGATCGAAACGCAATTTTGCTGTAGCTTTCTAATCTTCGAGCAACTGGATCCAGACTGAAAATCGCCTGGTGGTAACGGAAATCTTGCCTGGGGGTTTGAACAGTTTAACGGATGTCCATGGTCATCCGATTTAAGTGGCTGTGACTTTTTCTTTTGGAGGTATCTACAGGAAAAAGTTTTTCAACGGGGACCTCCATCTCTTGAAGAATGGATGAAAAAGGTCCGACAGGAAATTTACGCTAATCTGCCTCAGGTAATGCGGAGAGTGATGGTAAACTTCCGGGAACGTCTCCAATAATATATTGACAATGACGGCTGCCATTTGCCTGACATAATTTTCAAAATATATTAAAGAAACTACATTCTATGTTCTTTTCAAAAATATGTTCAGCTTTTTTCTGGTTAAATTTCTTTTTTTATACCTCTGCGGGAGGTCCTTATATCCCATCCTGTACAATCAGTTTGAGTTGAATATCAATCAGCTCCTCTTTATTTGTAATCCATGTACGGATAAGGAATGAGAACGGAACCCTCGCCAAGTAATATCTGTTAAATCATCTTACTTATATTACTATACTAGCAAATTTTACGGAACCATTTACGTTCTTTACTTTCCTGGTCGCTTTGCATATTAAAATGACTCCAATTTACTCCCCAAAGTGTGATACAAGGCAAGAATCATTTAAATTTCAGTTGGCAAACTTTAACTTACGCAGCAGTACACTACAGTTATAATTCGCCTATGCAGCGTTAGTTAACAGCAAATTAGATTAAAACGCACGAATATCACCATCAACGTGCAATAAAACCGCGTTAATTCCGTAATACCATGCATTACTACTCTTTAACTACGTACAGCCGTAAAACATGGCGCATTATAGGATTTAATATAATATAAATTTGCTTCGATAATAAATTAAAATATGTATGATTCCTCTTATTTCTTCTGAAAACCTAAAATGTTTAACGCGGCTACAAATTCGTACCACTGCGTTATTAAAATGAATCAGAAATTCGCCCTGCAAGTGTATGGTAATGATAATGCAGCTTGGGTAGCGTTTTACACCATTTATATTACGCTAATACCAGCAACCGGCTAAATATTCAAAACTGTGCCCTAACGTTGACTGGAAAAGACTTTTATGATAATTTAATAGCAGTGCACGCCAACACACAGACTTTGCACCTAAACCGCGTAGAATATAAATTAGTTTGAAATTACTTCCTCGATAACACGGCTCTTTCAGGTCTTTAGAATCTAGCGAAGCTCATTTGCGTAAAAAAACGTGGCTGGTTGTATATAGATCCTGTTCTTTCTATGTACTATTTACGATGAGCTTGCGTACGATTCGTAGTACGACGAAAGTGCACATACAAAGCGCGTCAAATCAGCATCATTAATATTTCTGATATTGCTATCTAGGGATACATATACTCTGACCATCCTATTTGGAAGCTCAGTGATTGATTGCATTACATCAACGGACAAACATGTGATGATTAACATATTTCCCTTAGTGTGGTGCATGATCAAACACAAAAAAGATAGGCTCTTGGTTGAGGTTTCAATGGAAGACGTATCAAACTAGAAATTTTATTTAAATGCTTTAGAAGTAAATTTATTTAGAGCGGTTGCCTAATATTTGCAATGAGTTATTTGCCCACTGTGCAAAGTATAGACGCATATATTTGTTCCACCTTCTTCTTTGTCGTTTTATGGAAATACAAATTTTGTTTATGCTTTTCTCTCCTTTTGTATTTTTTACAATTCTCAAAATAACATTTTACCTTATGCTTTGGCAATATGTGTATATACACCGGATAAACAACTACAAATTACACAATCATTTAATTATTTTTTATTTTTAAAGAAAGAAAGAAAGAAAGAAAGAAAGAAAGAAAGAAAGAAAGAAAGAAAGAAAGAAAGAAAGAAAGAAAGAAAGAAAGAAAGAAAGAAAGAAAGAAAGAAAGAAAGAAAGAAAGAAAGAAAGAAGAAAGAAAGAAAGAAAGAAAGAAAGAAAGAAAGAAAGAAAGAAAGAAAGAAAGAAAGAAAGAAAGAAAGAAAGAAAGAAAGAAAGAAAGAAAGAAAGAAAGAAAGAAAGAAAGAAAGAAAGAAAGAAAGAAAGAAAGAAAGAAAGAAGAAAGAAAGAAAGAAAGAAAGAAAGAAAGAAAGAAAGAAAGAAAGAAAGAAAGAAAGAAAGAAAGAAAGAAAGAGAAAGAAAGAAAGAAAGAAAAAAGAAAGGAAAGAGAAAGAAAGAAAGAAAGAAGAAAGAAAGAAGAAAGAAAGAAGAAGAGAAAGAAAGAAAGAAAGAAAGAAAGAAGAAAGAAAGAAAGAAAGAAAGAAAGAAAGAAGAAGAAAGAAAGAAAGAAAGAAAGAAAGAAGAAAGAAAGAAAGAAAGAGAAAGAAAGAAAGAAAGAAAGAAAGAAAGAAAGAAAGAAAGAAAGAAAGAAAGAAAGAAAGAAAGAAAGAAAGAAAGAAAGAAAGAAAGAAAGAAAGAAAGAAAGAAAGAAAGAAAGAAAGAAAGAAAGAAAGAAAGAAATAGGTAAGCTTACTAATATATTATATAATATATTATATTAAACTCTAGATCTACCACCACTACTCTGTTTAAAAAGAGATTTTCTTATGCCTATCACATACCTTATCTTATATAGTAAACTACAGCAACAACATAATAATCATATTTAATTCTAATTACTTGCACACACATAACATAATGAAACGGTAAACTAATGAGAATCCCACAAAGCCGAATATTCAAATGAGTTGTGAGGAAAACAAATATGTACGGTATTGTGCGGTAAAGTTTCGACTGGAACCACATCTAGCAGTCGTCGGCATTGAATAAGAGCAATATGGCAAGAAAAACCGCGCTCGCATAGGGGGAGTTTTTCGTACAGGAGTAATAGTTCCTCCATAAAATCTAACGTTAAGGTGATGCACATCCGTTCGAAATTAAATGCGCATATACAAATACTTGGGCGCCTTAGTATTAATAATTAGGGTTGGCACAAATCTTCGGCGCACCAGGTGCAGAATCGCCTGCACGCACGACTGATACGAAAATTCTTGAATAAATTTGTCTCGGTTTTCCCGCTGTGTTTCCATGTAAGGTACATGGTATTATGCGTTATAATGTATTTACACATCATAATATAGAATAACATTTTAACAGTTTATCTGTATATATTTCATGAAGAATGGTAATATGTAATTGTAAAATAGGGTTAGGCGAATGATTCAGCTCGACAAAATCTAATTAAGCTGAAGAATGTAAGAACCTTTATATTTCTATATATATTGTAATGATATGAATTGTTGTCTATTATTTACCAATGAATTTCTTCTAAAATTTTACTAGTTCATCTACTTCAGATACCTTTTCGTCACTGTTTGGTGCACGCCGTTATTTTTATTTTATCTCTTTATCTCGATAAGAAACTTCCTAACTAATATTGTTGCTTCCTTGTTTTAGCATGGTGTCTTGAAAATCATGACAAGTAGTTAGTGATTACTTTACAGATCCTAGTGGAAAAGTCAAATGCACTCGAGTAAGTTAGATTTCTGTAGCAGTACAGATAAAACAGTAGCGTTGCAACTTTTCAAATACGCGTTCGCGGCGCTTTATTTTGTTTGCTTTTTCGTTATCAAGATTTTGGAACATTCACAAGAGAAGCTGTAAGCATTGCAACTGAAAAGATTTACTTCTTAAAATACATTGAGAACAGCACGTAAAATATCTCACGGTATTTACAGGAACTTGCGTTAATGCACAGATGTTTGCATATTTTACACATTCGAGCGTTAATTTCAGCATGTATTTCGTAAATTAAATGAAAAGTTGATGCTGACGCATACATATATACGTTAAGCGTTGTAAGTTAAAATGACAGTACAGTTCCACATACCGTTCCTTAATTCACGATAGTTGTTTTAGTTTTAGAACAATTATAGTAAAATGCATGCATAACTTAATTTCTAGTACTTTCAACTTGCTAAGTGCGTTATATTAGTAACAAACTATATAATATATATATATATCAATAAATTTCAAGCTCGTTACGGGCTATTATTGTTTTGTTTCGCATTTTATTCCTAAAAGGAAACCTTTTAATTTCTACATTTCTGGTACAAGGTGTGTCAAAGATCCTTTTCAAAATAAAAAGAATATAATAAAATAATGGCCAAGTTTAATGAATGTTTTTTTTCCTAAAATACACGCTTCGGGAATTTATTTTTTAAAAATTATGTCTTTTAAATGTGTTCCATTACCTTGCTGTCACTTTTTTAAACGTGAGGCAAAATTTTCGAAAATTGTTCGGTACATATTTTTCCGTTTCTCTTGGAATAGTTTCTTTTTAATTCATTCAAAGAGTGTTGATTTAAGGTAGTCCCGTAGGATTTAAGGTAGTCCCGTGGTGTCAAGTCTGGGCTATGTGCCATCGAGTTTACGTTACAGCGTCTGGATATCAATTTTTCAAGGAAAATTTTACGAAGAGGAGCACGTATGGAATGTCGCTCAAACTTTCTGGCACCTAGTGTTCCGATTAAACCCATTAACATCTCACAAGATTGGCGTAAAGTTGTTAATCTTCTCCATATGTCGCTAGGAATTTACGGTTACTATACGGCCTCTATCATCTTCGATCCGATAGTTCCTTGCACCGATATTGCAGCCCAAACAGTGATTTTTGATGAATGAAGTGGTCTTTCGTGCCTCTGTTCTGGATTTGTTGAAGTCCGATAATGGTAGTTCTACCTGCCTGTGTGGCCATTAGATTCCCAAGGGCAGGGCCAGCGATTCGCATACACCCTATTCCTGACTTAACGCACAGTGAACGCAAACAAAGACTTTTGGGACACCCAGTATAATTAGAAATATCATGACCACAGAAGACCTACTGTCTCTGGTGTATACCATTATATAAAATTGCATGTGTAACTTTTGAAACGCGATTTCGTTCTAATATGATCATTTTTCGAAAATTCTTCTTTTCAAAGAAAGCTACGAAGATTTATTTAGAGTTTGCATTGGACGCTAATCTTCCATGTACGAATATGCATATGTGATCTGTGAGCTAACTCTTTTTCTAAACCAGGCAGTTCGCGAAAAACATTGAATCCGTTTATATTCCAACGGCATCACTAACTTAAAGGTTTTTAGATCTAAAGCTTGTAGGATATAGCTGGATATGTTTTGCGTACTTAAAATTTCAAATTTTTCATATATACGCTGGGTTTTATACTGCTCCTTGTCAAATGTTGTCGCTGTCGAAAACATGCAATCTCTGCGACAAAATCGTACATAGTCTATACATCTTCAATTTTTTCTTTGTGTTCTACGAAGTCTTTGAAACCTTATCAGATCTTCTTCTAGTTTATCTAATAAACATGTTACTATTAATGTTGATCAGACATTTCTAACTTAAAATCCTTCTCTATCTCTGGAGACAATTTGTTAATATGATTTAATTATTTGAACGTATACACATTTAAAATTTCGTTCAGTGACGCTGTAGTAGCAATATGAAACCATCAAGAATTTAACCATGTGTCTACATTGGGGGTGGCCAACTGGTCGTCCGTGGATCGCAGTTGTCCTTCTACGACTGTAAGTGCACCCTGCGCCACCGAAGCTTTCGATAAACAAGTATTAATTTAGAAAATCAAGTACATTATTGGAAAATACTCTAATAAAACAAACATACATTTTTATAAAAGATGCAGTTATATTTACAGAGGGCTCTCTTTGAGAACCTATTACGTCCCTAATCACCCGTCTTTCTCAACATTTGCTATTACATATTTCTGTTTTTCGTTTGGAGTATGTGTATCACTTCAATAAGAATATCAATTTTAAGTAATAAGAGATGCTTCCAGTGGTAAATGAGGATAATGATTCTCTTACGTATCTTGGCTCTCAGCATATCAATCAAGGAATCGCGATTGAACAATATGTGCAGTAATAGGAACAAAAAGTTGTATACTTAAAGCACACACACGTTTGTATAGTCCACTTTCAATAGTAGAATGGGCATTCAGTTTTTTCTATCGTACTATAGTCTATTTCGAGACATAGTGCAGAATGCAAGCTTTCACAGTAGTACGAGCACAGCAGATGGTATGTAATAACTAGAGACCGGATTATATTATATTATATTTTACGTCTATTTGTAGATGATTAAAGTTAATTAGCGTTAACTAAGTTTAATCAGCGTAAGACATCTACAAGTAGACGTAAAATATAATAAATAAATAAAATAAAATATATGCAGTTTGCATATAATCCGATCTCTAGTAATAACACTTTATACTTCGGAATATTCTCCCTGTGGCATAGAAACTTTGAAGGTTTGTGTTTATAGTCAAGGGTTGATGGGAAGTTTGTCGCAGTAATTCAGTAATGTTTGTTTATAATTGCGCAGTATGAATTAAAACAGTACATGCGATGCTTGTACTGCATCTTCGATAGGAACTTATAAACACGACCTTATTCCCATGAAAGTGCATGTGATTAGAAGATTAATCAATCTTTGTTAATAACAGTAAATAAATTCATCGAACTCCTCTATTATGTAAATAAGAAAACTATGACTTTCTTAATTCTCATTGTAACAGCTTCCTGTTTGTGTAAAAATCTATTTTACTTTCTTTCCTGTTTTGAATTTCCTTTATTTGCCGTATCTAACTTCTTCTTGGGAGCAAGTACTGTTAGGGCTCTGTAATGTTAAGAAAAAAAACTTTAATTGTATAGAATTCTTTACTGTACAATTGACGTTATAGTCTTCTATATTTTACTACACCTATTTACATAAAATGACCGTTATATTAAAAACATGTATATAAAAGACTATGTATCAAGTTTTATATTTTATTATTTAAACTCAAAGTATGATAAGCTTTCAAGCACGATATAAAATCTGGAAGCATGAGTTAAATTCAAAATTTTCGTAACTGGGTAGCACGACTGACAGCTTAAAAGATTATACAAAGTTATTAAGTACGTATGCAGTGGTGTCTAACAACCAGTCATATATAAACAGTACACGTTGCATGTAGTAATGACTCGGAAGCGACTGTGACTTGATTAATAACATCGTTCAAATTAAATCGTACCGATTTTCTTCCAATTTAAATACTGAATTAAATCATCTTTTGAATAATGTAAGCAGTTAATCAAACCTCTGTTTATTTCCAAATGGAAGTTATATTCTACGCTTAGCGACAATCCAGCATTGCTAAAAGACTAGTGCGCACATGAGTAAACAATCACTGCCAAATTTTATAAACAAAAACTCAAAATTTCTGTAATTTTCAAATAGCTAGTCAGGAGTTGATTTAAATATTTGTTTTTCTTACGAAATTGTAAAAAGTAATATATGTATTATTCCCGACACACCTTGCGTGACTTTTGATAATTCTTTCTGTAACAAAAACAATTATTGAAAACCTTTAAGTAAAGAAACTTTCGCGTTTGGAAATTTCTCCTGAAATTTTTCTCTACAAAGCATTAAATTGATTTTTTAAAGTAGACGTATTTGAAAGCATTTTAGGACAGAAATTTTGTTATAATAACCAAGTTTAAAAGATATTCTCAATGAAATCTTCATACTCGGATTAGTTTACAGCTGCTAAAACAAAATGAAGAGGATATAGGAAAACATAATAGACGAAGGATTTGTAGGATATTAAAGAGGACGCTGAATAGTAGCATGACGGATTAAGTCTAACAAACAGCGGCGTCGTTTATTTGTAGAAATGAAAAGGATTATTACAGTTTAACCCGTTGTTGTTACAACGTATATTCTCACCATTTCATCTATGCATATACTACTCTCTAATGGAGTGCGGCATATACATACATGTACGTATATACAAGGTTCTTTCATTCTGAAATCAAAAAAAATCTGTTACGTGGAAAATACTCACAGGTAGATACTTAGAGATGAATCTAATCTAAGCGTGACCTATTTTTTCTCAACGAAGGAAGGTAAATTATTATTTAATTTGTGAAATACTTAGCACATGTCGCGATTATTTTAGTCATTGTTGTACAGCAAGCACTCGCAATTTTAAAACGAAACCATACACTCCAAATATGCAGCCATTGTTATACTACACCTGTAAGGAGTATATGTAACGTTTAATTAATATAATTATGTATCTGCTTACTATTGTCGTTGTTATTATTTTGATTATCTTTACTGTTGTTATCATCGACGATACACATATATTGTTTCGTTGTGAATAGTTAATTCAAGAAATTATCGTTTTCACATGTCAAATATATTTACAAAAGTACAATTTGAATAAAACAGAAACTTATGTTATTTACAAGTATATAATAACAAATTATTTAGAATTTATGCTGTCGAAGAAAAATGCCCATTAATAGCAACAATATTAATCTTTACTGCCACGTATCGACAAGGTTGTCAATTAAATGGCATCTATGTTTTATTTTATAACCTCAATTTTCAAGTCGCTATATTTCCACATGCTACATGATTTGTGAGGTCTTAATGTATCTAATAAAGGTCACAAAGTCAAAGAAAGAGTTTCCTCTCTGTAAAATGTAGTAATGTAGTAATTTTACACAATAGACTCAGACTAGGATGAGAGCTGGCCAATGAAACATTTTGGGATTATTGTATTCCATAACTACTCTATAACTGCCTCTGATATTGTGTTGCCCTCAACTCTCTCAAGAATTTCAACTATAACGTCTTCATGTTTTGTCGTAAAGATTGAAATGCCATTTCTTTCCATTCCTATAATTCCTTCCCCTTTGAGCTTGCAAAGCAAGACACTTCCCGCTATTGCTCTCTAATTCTTTCGGAATGTTCTCACTGATTGACGTTTTCTGTTCAGTAATTTTTCAACCAGTTCTAGACATTTTACTGATTATAAATACAACCATTCTTGCATTAACACAAAGACATGTCGCAATAAATTTTAGTATGGGAAATGTATTCTCTACGACGGCGGAGCTTGAAATCTTAATTTCGAAATTGTACAATTTTTCTTTTGTACTTTGACGCAACTTCCAGGAATCGCGGAATGGCATCATCATTTCATCTGTACCAGTATTTCGTTTCGGCAATACAACCCTGAATTGATCCTTGAATTTTGGTTTCGGACGATTTATCAAAGAATAAATTTTGTAATTTGTCTAGCGAATCATACAATTGATTATCAAAGAAGTGCCACATTCCAAGTAAAACTTCAAATTTGTTTAGCGACATATAAATGGCTGCTTCCGAACAGTATAAGTCGGAGTTTCTCCAACGATTAGACAGTGTCGACCTTATATCAAAGCCCATGCGTATTAGCATCTCCAAAAAGCGATACTTTTCAACCTTATTTGTCTCTTTCTTTTTATTTAGTCGCGAAAAGGGACCAATAGTTTCGTCAGTAACGGTTTTTACAATAGTCTCGAACGCATGTGTATTAATTTTCTCCGCCAGCATATCTCTTACATCATCAGCAACAAAAATATGATGATAAACATATTTGCCTTAATTTTTGAAATCAATGACCTCCTGTCTTGAGCCAACATCCTCTTGAAAATTGGAAATACTTCCACTATCTAGTGCTATTCCCCAATTTCTTGCAATACTTTCCGGTTCGACAGATGATTCTCTTCTTCCCGACTCAGATTGAGAAGGAACATGGCCCAACTCAGAAAAGTGAACAGATAGAGCCAAAACTATTTGAAATATTTTCTAGAAATACTTTTACTTATATATTTTTTGATACTTTTTGATTAATTAGGTAAGGTTTCTTCCGTTTGAAGTTTCTGCTTGATCTAGGTCAGCATCAGAACGGTCTTGAAATAGACTGCCATCGTTCATATTTTTTATTTCATCCTATAATATCTGCAAGTTGCTTATTTTTAAACGACGCCATTTTTCATAAAAATAAAACGGTTAGTACTATGAATGCGTTTATATAAAACAGATATCTAATAAATTACAAGAAAAAAATCATGTATATTTACGTGTATTAATGGTGTATTGAAGATATTACAATTTATTGCAACCAATATAATTTCATTTTCAATTTGCTGTAATAAATAACTGTTTGGAAATCTTAGTGTTAAAGAAAGTTGTGCGGCGTCAACGATCCTCTTCTGAAATATGACTTGGCAGTCAAAATGTTAATATAAGTCGTGGGACTTTCCGAATAGTTTCTTCTTTTAATTGCTCATAAGTTCATTAAATTTTACAATTCAAATACTTATAGGTTAATAGATAAGGTAGCCATTTTAATTAAAAGTATCGGAATACAGAATGGAGCGTTAAGGTCTCCCGCATTTTGTTGAGTCGCCGTGCAAGTTGTAGGGGTAGTAGGGAAGGGAAGTGGGGTACATTGGGCTGGTTAGTCTCTAACGTTTTCAGTATCTATCATCCGCTGGACTGGTAAACATCAAAGTTTCATTGTTGAAGCGCATTTTGAAAATAACCGCTCCGTGATAGCGGTGCAGAAAGCATTCTGTAGACATTTCGCACTCGATGCAAAGGTATCTGCACCAGATCGAAAAGCAATTTTGCTGTAGCTTTCTAATCTTCGAGCAACTGGATCCAGACTGAAAATCTCCTGGTGGTGACGGAAATCTTACCTGGGGGTTTGAACAGTTTAACGGATGTCCACGGTCACCCGATTTAAGTGGCTGTGACTTTTTCTTTTGGGGGTATCTACAGGAAAAAGTTTTTCAACGGGGACCTCCATCTCTTGAAGAATGGATGGAAAAGGTCCGACAGAAAATTCACGCTAATCTGCCTCAGCTAATGCGGAGAGTGATGGTAAACTTCCGGGAACGTCTCCAATAATATATTGACAATGACGGCTGCCATTTGCCTGACATAATTTTCAAAATACATTAAAGAAACTACATTTTATGTTCTTTTCAAAAATATGTTCAGTTTTTTTCTGGTTAAATTTCTTTTTTTATACCTCTGCGGGAGGTCCTTATTTCCCATCCTGTACAATCAGTTTGAGTTGAATATCAATCAGCTCCTCTTTATTTGTAATCCATGTACGGATAAGGAATGAGAACGGAACCCTCGCCAAGTAGTATCTGTTAAATCATCTTACTTATATTACTATACTAGCAAATTTTACGGAACCATTTACGTTCTTTACTTTCCTGGTCGCTTTGCATATTAAAATGACTCCAATTTACTCCCCAAAGTGTGATACAAGGCAAGAATCATTTAAATTTCAGTTGGCAAACTTTAACTTACGCAGCAGTACACTACAGTTATAATTCGCCTATGCAGCGTTAGTTAACAGCAAATTAGATTAAAACGCACGAATATCACCATCAACGTGCAATAAAACCGCGTTAATTCCGTAATACCATGCATTACTACTCTTTAACTACGTACAGCCGTAAAACATGGCGCATTATAGGATTTAATATAATATAAATTTGCTTCGATAATAAATTAAAATATGTATGATTCCTCTTATTTCTTCTGAAAACCTAAAATGTTTAACGCGGCTACAAATTCGTACCACTGCGTTATTAAAATGAATCAGAAATTCGCCCTGCAAGTGTATGGTAATGATAATGCAGCTTGGGTAGCGTTTTACACCATTTATATTACGCTAATACCAGCAACCGGCTAAATATTCAAAACTGTGCCCTAACGTTGACTGGAAAAGACTTTTATGATAATTTAATAGCAGTGCACGCCAACACACAGACTTTGCACCTAAACCGCGTAGAATATAAATTAGTTTGAAATTACTTCCTCGATAACACGGCTCTTTCAGGTCTTTAGAATCTAGCGAAGCTCATTTGCGTAAAAAAACGTGGCTGGTTGTATATAGATCCTGCTCTTTCTATGTACTATTTACGATGAGCTTGCGTACGATTCGTAGTACGACGAAAGTGCACATATAAAGCGCGTCAAATCAGCATCATTAATATTTCTGAAATTGCTATCTAGGGATACATATACTCTGACCATCCTATTTGGAAGCTCAGTGATTGATTGCATTACATCAACGGACAAACGTGTGATGATTAACATATTTCCCTTAGTGTGGTGCTTGATCAATCACAAAAAAAATAGGCTCTTGGTTGAGGTTTCAATGGAAGACGTACCAAACTAGAAATTTTATTTAAATGCCTTAGAAGTAAATTTATTTAGAGCGGTTGCCCAATATTTGCAATGAGTTATTTGCCCACTGTGCAAACTATAGACGCATATATTTGCTCCACCTTCTTCTTTGTCGTTTTATGGAAATACAAATTTTCTTTATGCTTTTCTCTCCTTTTGTATTTTTTACAATTCTCAAAATAACATTTTACCTTATGGTTTAGCAATATGTGTATATTTACCGGATAAACAACTATAGATTACACAATCATTTAATTATTTTTATTTTTAAAGAAAGAAAGAAAGAATGAAAGAAAGAAAGAAAGAAAGAAAGAAAGAAAGAAAGAAAGAAAGAAAGAAAGAAAGAAAGAAAGAAAGAAAGAAAGAAAGAAAGAAAGAAAGAAAGAAAGAAAGAAAGAAAGAAAGAAAGAAAGAAAGAAAGAAAGAAAGAAAGAAAGAAAGAAAGAAAGAAAGAAAGAAAGAAAGAAAGAAAGAAAGAAAGAAAGAAAGAAAGAAAGAAAGAAAGAAAGAAAGAAAAAAGAAAGAAAGAAATAGGTAAGCTTACTAATAAACTGAAAATCAGAGGGAAGTAGTTCAAGGTTAAATTATACTCTAGATCTACCACCACTACTCTGTTTAAAAAGAGATTTTGTTATGCCTATCACATACCTTATCTTATATCGTAAAGTACAGCAACAACATAATAATTATATTTAATTCTAATTACTTGCACACACATAACATAATGAAACGGTAAACTAATGAGAATCGCACAAAACCGAATATTCAAATGACTTGTGAGGAAAACAAATATGTACGGTATTGTGCGATAAAGTTCCGACTGGAACCACATCTAGCAGTCGACGGCATTGAATATTATACTCGAGCAATATGACAAGAAAAACCGCGCTCGCATAGGGGGAGTTCCTCCATAAAATCTAACGTTAAGGTGATGCACATCCGTTCGAAATTAAATACTCATATACAAATACTGGGGCGCCTTAGTATTAATAATTAGGGTTGGCACAAATCTTCGGTGCACCAGGTGCAGAATCGCCTGCACGCACGACCGATACGAAAATTCTTGAATAAATCTGTCTCGGTTTCCCTGCTGTGTTTCCACGTAAGGTACATGGTATTATGCGTTATAATGTCATCATCATTATATAGAAGACCATTTTAACAGTTTATCTGTATATATTTCATGAAGAATGGTAATATGTAATTGTAAAATAGGGTTAGGCGAATGATTCAGCTCGACAAAATCTAATTAAGCTGAAGAATGTAAGAACCTTTATATTTCTATATATATTGTAATGATATGAATTGTTGTCTATTATTTACCAATGAATTTCTTCTAAAATTTTACTAGTTCATCTACTTCAGATACCTTTTCGTCACTGTTTGGTGCACGCCGTTATTTTTATTTTGGTTGATGTTAGAAGTTGGAGGCAAAGTACCGTTAGTACTCCCTCTTTATAAAATTTTAAACACAGATATTCAATCTGTACAGGTTTCTTTCAAAAGTTTTACAGATATCTACTTTGGATATTCTTTGACAACTAATTATTCACATTTTTTCTCGTTTCATTAAAAAAAAGAGTCCCTTCAACAACACTTACAGAGGAGACGTAAACTTTACTATCGTTTATTATATAAATCGCTTTTCGTAAACATATTTCTTATATAAAAAGTATTTCAAAATTTCATCTTTAAAGGACGTTTAATATACAGTACCAACACATTTCAATTACATTGTATGAATATGCATTATTCCGAAATTGTACTTATAATCTTCGAAATTTCTCGTACGACGGAAGGGTGGCACGACTGATAGCAATTTCCTTTATAATATCACACATATCTAGTATGTGTGTGTACTGACTGCCCTATCATATAGGCAAACAAATGCGTTGCCATGGATATAAAACAAAAGAAAAACGGACAGAGGAAGATCGGGTCCAAAATCAGACATGTTGGCATCGTTTCTACTGAGAAAGAATAATTAGTTATTTTTCTCATATAGCTCCGTAAATTTATAAATATCTTCGTTTATATCCAATAATAAAGTATATCAGCTGATACTACATATAAAATTTTGAAGTTCGGTACACTTACGTTGGAAGCCGAAGGCCAGTCCATCCTAAAGGTGAGCCAGTGAGTACGATTTCAAAAGCTATAGACGTCGAATCTTCTTAAGTTCTTCAAAATTATGTGTATCTTTCGGTCTCATATTTCGTTTCATAAATTAATTAGGATTTTTCAAGTTTAGCTAGTCAGGAATTGCCTTAGGTTTTCTGTACAAACCATTTTTTGTAAAAAAGCAGTATATATTTTTTTTATTTGTCAATATATTTGTCCTTTCAATTTTACATTTGGTATTTTAATTTTCACTTAATTCAAAACAAATAGATCAAAATTTTAATTCAAAGAACCCAGTTAAAAGCTTTAACGAGCCTGAGATTTTCCACAATAGTGGTGGTAAATGTATTTTTTGAATACCAAGACATATAGTTTTACGATTTAAAGAAAAACTGGTGCCAACATCAATGCTGAAAGATACGCAGACACAATTGTCTACGAATTAGCTTTAAAAATAAACCTCCAAGTGATCTCACAGAAAGTGCCTTTGCATAATAACGCTTTCTTCAATACAATGGGACACAGCTAGAGAGGAGATGAAAGGACAAATTAAATTGTGTAAATGAGAACCTATTTTCTTCCACTCTCAAACCACGTGCCACCAGTCCAACAAAAAATATATGGCAATTTTCTTTATTGTGACATATCGCTGAAGAGATTGTAGAGAACCTTATCACTTTAATTACTTGAGATAATACTTTGTATGTCATGATATATCCTAAGAAACATTTACCATGGAGCGTGAAACTATATTGTTTTACGATTATCTAAAGGACGGATACCGTTTCGAACATTTATTCTATTAATGCATAGTACAAAGTAAATCCACAGCCTTCTTACTTCACCCCCTGCTGTAGAGCTTGAAGCACTTTTAATTCTTTCCAGTCCGACCAGTATACTGCCGGTGGGATTTCAACTCATACCGTCTGACACTAGAGGAAGACCTTACAACTGGGCTACGGAGGTGTTAAATAGTTGTGAGAATCTTTTTATATGGTCTTTAGTTCCGGAAATATAAGCATAATAATTATTTAATGATCAACGCCACATTAGAATATCATTCGCACAATCATAGTAATAAGTCATGACTTGATCCCCCTTATTTACAAAGATAAGCGAAATTTCAAGAATTAATGCTGTTGAGACCATTTAAATAAACACACAAATATTAGTTACTAGGATGTTTGGCGTAAGTACTGAAAGCCTCCAGGTAATGACTGAATTTGGCTGATAGTGATTCTTTTCTTAATAGTAAAAAGAATTTAGGTGTATTAGAACACCAAATTCTTAACCTATTTTTTGAAGTATATATACGCACCGACAACTAGCCTCACAAACCTGCTTTATAGCGAAGAACTACCGATCAACGCATGCAAGACGACTTCTAGGAGTTCAATTTTATGTCCCTTGAAAGAGGAAACTAATTCTTTCTACATTGGCAGCTCTCTTCGTTAAAGCTAATCCATTACTTGGAAATATCCTAGGTTCTAAGCAAAATAGATAAAGTACGTCGAAAATCAAAGCAATTATAATACTAATTCAATGTGGTAGATTTAAAAATGATTTATAAGAACGCCTATCACTTTCAACAATATTTTGAATCAAACATAGTATTTGCTTAAACGAAATGTAGAAAGGGATAAAGCGAAAGATTAACTTTTAGGGTAAGTTATCGTTAAAGAGCTGTGTAATCTGAATTTGTATCTCTGTGCAAATACGAAGATTCGCAGGTATTTATGTTCAAATATGGAATCCTCCAGTGATGTTAGCACGCAACTAAGTAGTTTGTTTATATTTTGACTATTATCTTAGTCTATAGACATAGGAATGAGTTATTGACACCAGCCATGCATTTACTACATATCCATTCCTAATTGTGAATACATCGAGATGTTACCGGTGTATTCAACTTATCTACGTACTAGACTAGAAAAGATTAATATTGTGGCATCAAGTACTCGGATCGATGTGAATCTTGGATATAAACTGTATGTCTGAGATTGTTACTTATTATGTTCTCTCATTATTTTTTGGTTATCTTAAACGAGAAATCATAATGACTCATTAAATGAAATATATATTTTTATTTACATTTTTTTTACAGAAACTGTTCAAAGTGACTACCGCCATCTTCATGATGTTTCTAACACCTTTTTCTTCCACTAGAAAACACGTTTTGCAACTTAGCGTCATAAACATCATTAATACACTCCACAATTTTGTTCTGGAGATATGCGCTATCAGACATTTGAACCTTATAAGTGGAATATTCTAAAAGTGACCATAAAAGGTGTAATATCACATAATCTTGTTGGAAATTCATTTTCAGTATTTATTAAACGGTTATAAAAAACTTTGTTGCAGAATATTAACCGTATCACTTGCCATGTATCTCCTTGCTCCTTCTTATTGAAAATAACCATGAGTAATTTCTTCTTCATGTAGTTGATTAATAATCGGAAGAGAATGTTTTGTCATGTATGTATGTAGGTTATTGTCGAAATTGTTTAAGAATCATCAACAAAATGTTATTCCTTGAGGATGATGAACTTGCAAGATTTCTTGAAAACAGGCAATGGGATTAGGAAATAAATCCAAATCCTATTTCAAAACCTTATAACAAGTGCCAAATGATACGTCAGCTAGTTGAGATAAATCTCGGATGGGGATTCCTGGTGCATTATCCATAATTTCCCTTACATTATTGCTCCCTGCGTCTCTAAAAACTTTGACATAACGTTTAACGGTATGCTGAGAACTATTATAATCAAATTCCAGGCTTAGAAATTCGTTTTGATATTCTACCAAACAGTCTCCAAGAAGGTACAGCCATTATCTATCAACTTGTCGTACATTACGAGAATATGATTCAATCATGCATGATTTATGTTCAGTCGAAAAACCATTTTAAAATTGAAAAGGATTTAATCTAAATAAGTATATTTTCACAACTATATGTCAACTAAATCTCAGTAAATAACATGCGTTCAAATAAATGGGACCTCAAAGTAGCCTTTGAAGTTATATTTATTAGCTTGTTACTAAAACTCTTAATACGAGTTTTGTTTGATATAAGCTATTTGAATGACATGACAAATGTCAAAATCATAAAACGAACATCTTTAACTGAATGAAATATATATGTTTATTTGCAATAGAGATTTTATAAAAATTGGAACAATATATAAATAGTAAAAAACAAGTAATACCGAACCAGTACTAATGTAGATTTTATGAACTTAAATGGTTACAATCTCATACTTTTTATTATAATACATTAATTTAAAAGGCTATCCAATCTAGAAATTCAGAATTGAACGAAACATAGGAGGAGGGGGGTTACTGATTAACGTATACATATTTAAGCTGTGATTGTGTTGTTGATGCAGAGTCTAATTAATTATTTCTGATATCGATAGTAACTGAGCTGCACGCATCTGTAAAGGCACTCGCTTCTGCTGCCTCGAGTTACACGTATATGTATGTGTAATCGTCAACGGGTTTATGTGTATTATCAATAATAACATACTGCGTAGTATTGAAAATATAAGGTACCGAAAAGCAGATAAATAGGTATTGTGTATCAATCTGTAAACATGTGCATCTATTGCGAGCTGCGCTAGTCCTGCAAAAAATGTACACTTGGATAAATGCTTGATGCGACAGTAAAGCCGGATTAGCGTGTGTTTGCTGCTAAAAGTGCTGTTACGTATTGCGCGAATACGTGTTTATTTACCTCTTCACTGAAAAATAACAACAAAGAAATTTTATTAAATCTTGTTATATTATTAATAACTAAAAAGGTAAGTGAAATTTCAATGCACCAAGCATATTTGCAGAAAATATAAGTTAAACAAATATTATTGAAAAATGCTTATAGTTTAACGATGTTCCCTTATTTATGTGTAAGTTCTAATTAGGATTTGCCACTAGGGATTTTTTGTTTAATGAACAAATTCGTAAAAATCCTGTTCCTAAATGCTTTCATTTTAATACATTTTGCCTTCGATAAATCATCTATGTTATCGATGAACTTGATTACTATATTATGATGTTAGAATTATTAAAACTTAAAGAGCTTCATAACGGAGAAATGTTTTGTCTTTAACGAATCGACAAGGCTACCAACTCCATGGTATCCATGTCTTTATATTACAAACTTTACGTTGTTTATTTTTAAAATTTTCATATTCCCACTGATTTCTGTCATAAAATTTGCTATATGTATTATATATATACATATAGCAAATTTTGGTCAGTCCCAAAATAAAAATGTAAAACATAACCATAATCTATAAATTCCATAAACTATTATTTTTTATTAAATTGCATATATATCATATAACCTTTTTAATTACTCTTTCAACTACATCTGCACTCTACTTTATTAGATATGTATTGCAGTAATTATTCTTCGTCCCTTTTGTATCATTAAACGGAGGCAAAATGTAATTATTATCCGTTTTTAGCTCATCGATGGAATATTTTTTCCGGCATGAGAGTATCATTAAACCTGCCTTTGCATAAATTGGTGATTATGCCGTGTTTTATTTTTACGACAAAATAAAAATGCCCAATTAATGACGGCAGAAGTTGTATAATGCTATTTTTAAAAGATTTTTTTGCATTGAATAATGCTGATTTACCCCTTACAGTAAACATAAATTACATACGAAGAGCTCAAATAAAATATATTTGCTATATAATTATGTCGTAATCATGCTTTATTCGAATTCCACGGGACCGCTCTGGGAACCCCTTGGCCTCATTTTCAGTGGATCCTTCCTCAACAACTTGGAAAATCATATACACCAAATTTCTTTTAGGTTTTCTAAATTGTGAGTGAAAGACGTGCATAATATTTTTGCGGTTACTCTGGAACATTTCGACATTAACGGTTTAATCATAAACTTGGTCATAATCAAACCTTACATTTTCTAGACCTACCAGTTTCAATTAAAAAAAGTTTGTGTACTACTTTCAGAAAACACCCTTTTAACACTTTCCATAAGTATAAAGGAATAGTTATCTATTTTTTGATTCCCAAACACTTAAACACTCCACTTGCTGAAAATAATACCAATGGTCAGCAAAGTTAAACTGCGTACGTAAAGCACTAGTATTGGTGCGACAAGACAGGTTAAAATTTGTTGCAGACGTGGTGTAACTTGCTTACGTAAGAAAGGACAGCGTTTGCGTTACTCTTTTAATCTGATTGGTTAATACGCTCTAGGGAGGCATGAGTAGACTTATATGCCACACAACAGAAGCGAATTTAATTGAAATAGCACAGCACAAAGCATGTTCATTGTGGTCTTAATAAGGGAGACGTTCCCAAACAAATGTTAGATTTTAATTTAATTCTCTGAGAATACAATTATGCCGAGGATGTGCATAAATGATCAAAATAATTACTACTAGGTCTACGGTAAAATTATTCCATTAAATAAGAGTAAAAAGGTGACTGCGAGAATATGTCGGATCTCTGAATTTTATTTCAATATGGGCATTAAAAATCAAGAAAAAACCGTGGGTTGCATAATCTAATATGCGTCAGATATTTGCGGATTTGGTTATAAATATTCTTTACCTTTGGGTCCCCCAATCTTGTGGAGAGAACAGAAGAGCCATACTGACAGTTACTATTTTGACTAGTTTTACAATTCCATCCGAGACATGACAAATCTATCACGAGAAGATAGTCATATTTCAAGATAGTCAGGTAAAATGTGATTTAGAAAGTACTCGCAAGAATTACTATTGACTAGCGGAGGGAATTGAAAAATCATAAAATAATTCAATGTAATAAATATAGAAATATATGTGTATAAAAATAATATTTAATACATATCGCCCAGTTTGAGATTTCGTGGAAACTTCTTAAAACAGTAAGTGTCTGAGTACGTTATATAATACATTTTTTATCATGCTCTCTCATGAAGGTCACGATTATAATTGATGTGAGTTCGTAAACGTTACTGAACACTCGCCTTAATACGGCGGCTGGGCCCCTCCACGTTGTTGTTCGCATTGCACTGTAACTTGCCCCATTTTGCCGAGACTATTGAATATTCAACCGATCCTAATTTCATTTGATCTGCTAAATGCGAATCACATCTAACTACTCAGTTTGAATTAAAAGACTTGGTGTAGGATTTGAACCTATCTAAATCACAAGCAGAACTGCTTGAACCGCGACTACAGCAATGGAATCCCTTATTCAATCTCTCATTGACCTACTATATCACACACGGTCACTACTGCAGTGAAGATTATGATAAAGCGGTACTAGTACCAAATAGAATCCTATGTTAGCGGATTACTGTTGGAGGTTAATAATGGGGTCTGTGTATATTTTGGCAATAGACAATACAATATTTCGTCACATTTTAGGTTGTAAAGATTTCAAATAATTATTAACGTATTTGGTATACAAAATACATTTTTTCATTGAAATCCAAGCGAAACTAGAGCTACTTTGGTCATCTGTCTTTTATTAAGATAAATCTTTCGAATTTTACTATTAAAGTTATTGTACGTTATTTTATGACAAAATAAGAAGTTAAAATGTTATGGACAGTGTAATAATAATAAAAAAGAATAGATTACATATGCAAAATAGGAGAAAACATTACTTTAATATGACTAGGTACCAAATTTACAACGAACTAAAGAGCAAAACGCCAAAGCAAGATTAACCAACGTAGAAGACGATTATGGTTGCAAGGAATGCAGGGTTGTATGCAAACACAAGTATGTTGGTGCACTTCACCTCAAACAAATTAATCAGTTATTGAAGGCATTTCGGGACCGCGTAGACACTCATCATTAGCCGAATTACCGAATGAGGTGTCAAAATTACTTAATTTCGGCAACCTATTGAGTGGTCCCAAATTAATCTGTATCTCATAGAAGAGGGGGAAGTGAAAGGAATCCATATCTTGTACAAGGTGAGTATGTATGTGTTTTAGCTTGTATGTGAAGGAGGAGATGGTTCTTTGTGAAGTTGTTTTTCTTTGTCCTGAATATGGTTTCGCGCGGATCTAATTCTCTACAGGAGTTTACATTTTTGTCAAAGCGATAGTGCCTTGCACAGCAATCGAAAGATTTTAGTTATGCTGCTAGAGAAAGAATAGATTCCACAAACTGAATTAAGTTAAATAAAGATTTAGGTATTGCCGCGATGCCACTTATATAATGTATAAATAGAAACTACAAGTAATGGCACCTCACTGATAACTGCCTAATATGTCTGCTTAGATGTGATAACTGCGTTTCCAGACCCTAACTAGATTACTTTGATTTTGTATATTGTTTCAACCTCGTTTCGGTAGTTTTCTTTATTTGTCCGATAGAAACCTGATCACAATCATTACGCACATTTGGTAAATTCCAGACGTTTGGTTTGTATCGGGCTTATTTTTAGTATTGCCTAAGAGGTTTTTTTAAAATGTTACTTGACACGAAGGACACGTTATATTTTATTGGAGTTAAATTTTACCTAAGCCTGTTACTGCTGAACAAAAGGGCACTTTTATAAATTGTTAGGAACGTAAGTAATATATTCGCTAACGTTTAGTTCAAAATCAAAGTGTTTTTCGTATATTTCCTTCATGAGCTTTTTAATTTTTCTTTTCTCCGCTTTGGAATTTTAAATTCCTTTCAGATATAAGGGAAAATATTATTTTTACAGGACATATTTACCTAGTTTATTGCCTCAATTCGTTTCGATTAGCACACATCAACGATCGCGTTGGGCTTAATGAAGGAATACAAATAAACATATTACATGTCCCAATGTTGTATATGTGGCACACGTATTTATTTTTTTTTACCCAGGAGAAGATGGACAACTGTGAGGACGGCATTACATACGGGCATACAAAAACTTGCGCAATAAAAATCGAGACGATATTAATAAAAAGGTTATTAATGTTAATTTATGATCTATACAAGAAAACAACTTCAGAAGAAGGTAGTTTGGAATTGGAATTTTTTTGCATTGCTCTGTACTTTTAACAGTTGTGTACAGTACATTGTTGTACAAACAAATACGATACATAACCCCTTTGGCAGAAGAATAGCACATCGAGCATCTTCCTATAATCAATTAATTACTTCGACCTATGTATACATATATCGTATATAATTTCCGTGCTGATTGATAATGGTACGCTAACTAACTTGTTTCATTAATTCAAATTCCAAACCATGGTACGCTCGTAATTCAAAAGCTCCGTAGTTATCCGGGAAACATTCGTGTATGCGTGTATTCAGTGCTAGGTACGTGTCTATTTCAATCGTTCTTTGTAGTAGCAGCACAGAGGCGGACATATTGTAAGTATTCCGCTTTCACCTGTTTTATCAAGGGTGAAACTTAAAATGTGGTTCTTTTATGCGTTTCCCTTTTTGCGGTAAATCGTCCTGCGGGGCGTTTCGCAAGACAACCCCACAATTATGGACGATTCCTTTTTCCGTCGAACTAATTTCTCGCTTTGGTAGATAAAGCCCATCGTAAATTTCATATCTCTGACAGTCTTTCTGTGTTTTAAAATGTGACATTCTCGGCACGCGGGGATTTCAAAGAAATTCGGCTTACCTCGGTTAAATAAGTAAATCTAACGGTAAAGTCGTGTATTATAGGGATAAGAAGCTAGAACAACTGGAATCTACTTACGATCTAGCTGATCTACTGTTGTTCAGATTACTTCCAGGAGCATCTCTTATTAAACTCTATATTTTTATACTTTTATGTTAGCCATACGTATATAAGAAAACCAATGAAGGAAACTATATCGCCTTTCAGAATACTTTTGTATAAAATAGGATTCAGGCATTTATAATTTGATATAGCATGTTGTACGTTAACTAAATTTAAAACAAGTGGGAGAAAACTAAGGATAATCGAAGAATTTTAATGGAAATACATTGTATTCAAAGCCTGTGATGTAGATATGTTCGAGTAGATAGACACTACAGTTTGTTGGGTAGGCCTGTCATCAGCACTTAAGGGCATATAAGTTGAAACGGATATTTTCGCCGTCGCTGTATGTGAAATATTTTCGGGTTTATGACCACGTGACCGAAAAGGACCGTTTTAACCAGATCTACGTTTCGACGAACTCATCTTTTCTTGGATGCTCACTTTTGGCTAGCGATCGGAAATGAATCTCGTCGAAATGTCGACCTAAATGTATATATATATATATATATATATATATACGTATATATATAGATGTGTATATATATATATGGTGTGTTTGAGATTCTCGCGGGTATAGAATGAGCTATTTCTTTCTTCTCGGATTCTCCCCGTTTGTTGACTCTCCTGGATGAGGTCTTGTTGACGTTTCGGTGGCATCGCAGTTACTTTCTTCGCGAAATGGTTACGATCAGTAATTGAGTACTGATTGAGAAGAAGGTAGCTGCGATGCCACTGAAATGTCAACAAGATGCTGTCCAGAACAGTCAAGAAACGCAGGGAATACGAGAAAAAAGAAACTACGCATATATACTTATAAATTTCAAGAAGAACCTCCTTGAAGCAGTCGTGTTTTGAATGAATGTGTATATGCGTTGTTTCTTTCAATTTTGGATGTTTTCCCTTGCCTAATTCTGGTCTGCATTGTAATGTGGCGTTCTTTGTTACACCACGTCGATGAATACTCTTTCATCTTCAAGAAATGTCGTTGACTCGGTGTGAATTCATATCAAAATGAAGGAAATATGAAAGAAAATGGAAGCAATCTCACAGTACCTAAGACAATTTAACCAGTCAATGGCTACCGGTTTCATGCACATCTGCACATCATTAGGCCAAGACTGGAAAAGCAAGTGAAAGCAACAATCAACAATTAAAATAATAAATCGAAACAAATGCAGAAAGCGACAGATGTTTTATCGAAAGAGATTTCTTGATAATAAATATGATGCGAAATGAGAAACCAGTAGTAGAAGGTTGGAGACAATGTAGGTGCTCTTTGAGCTTAACCTTAAAAGATCTGAACGTCCTACCTACGTATTTTAGATCACAATCTCTACAGCTGAGCATGTAAACACAGCTTCGCTGCATTTTATCCTATTGATCTCTTATTATTTAGCTGAAAGTTCTTTAAAGGGTGAAGGGTTTTAAAATTTAATAGAACGTGGTCATTAAGTGCATTAACTATTTTATAGGAAATGTGACCCAGATATGGGATCGAACTATAAGGTTATATCTCTGCGATCATGCAAGAAAATAATAATAAAAATGTGTTTTATTTCCAGTTCATCAACGAGTAAGTATAAGAATAAAGAAATAAAGAATAACTAAATAGTCTTACGAGTACTTACAATAAACTGAACATCTCGGGAAAGTAGTTTAAGGTTATATGTAACTCTTGATCTACCACTACTACCCTGATTGAAAAGAGTTTTTCTTTCTATTTGAAATTAATTCCTATTATCTACCCTATCCTATGTCGCAAAGTACAGCAGCAACACAATGATTACATCTAATTCTAAGGACTTGCGCACACAAACTTCCCGCCCCTCCAAGCATGACAATGAACTGTATTGTACAGCAAAGTTCCGACAGGAGCCACTTCCAATTATCGATGGTATTGAATTATACACCCTAGCGACATGACAAGAAAAACCGTGTTCACATAGGGCAGTTCTTCGTATTGGCGGTGTAATAGTTTATCCGCAAAATCTAAGATTAAGGTGATGCACATCCGTTCTAAATGAAATGCGCTCATACAAATACTTGGGTGCTTTATTATTAATAATTTTATAATGCGAGCGGGCAGTCTGCAAGATCGTGCGATTATGCATGCTTAGCCATCGCACATCTGCCAACTTATGGGAAACTCTACCACACTTTCGTACTCCGAATATAAGTCTCAAGCCAGATCTCTGAATGCGCTGTATTCGATTACTTAAATCCTGCATTATGCAGGGACCATACACCGGGGCGCAGTATGAAAACTGTGAAAGAGCGAGTGCATCATACAATGTCTATGGAGATAGATATGTTTTAAATTAATTTACGCATGTTGCATGTAATTCTTTATTTGTGTATTACATCTGAATGTATTATCTAAAAGCAGACCTAGATTTTTACTTCCTCTTTAGCAGAGATATGTGTACCAAAAATCGGTAGCCATTGTCAGGATTTACTAAGTGTGAATGTTCATGAGCGAAATTAATTTCTTGAATGGCTTTTAGAGAATTATTAAAATGAAAGGAATAGTACATCTGGGTATTATCTACGTACATATGTATCACACACATCTATCTGCGCTCACCAAACTATAATTACTTACGCCAACATCATCACCGTGACTTTCCGTAAGCCAACTCTCTCCAATTGTCAGTGCGTCACCATTTTCCAGCAGTGTAAAATCTCGAATAAGATGGAATTTCGGAAACATCTAATATTTGCGTGTGCAAGCTTCATCTATAATAAAATTAAAAAAAAAGATGCTTAAATAGGAAAAAAATTATACAGCTATCTTCCACATATGATAAATAAGTCAACAAATACCTATTTAATCCTACAAACAGAGTACTATACTAAACAAAGACAAGAAGGGAAAGTGCAATCAATAAATGTTCTCAAAAAGAACAAAAACAATATATACACTCAATTATGCGTTTGTGGTAAAGTAATCCTAGATATTACAGAAATTTAATTAATTTCCAAGTCTGTAACTGATTTAATCCATCTGATAGCAGTACCTGATTTGATATACACTTTCCCTTCATAGGACCATGTGCTCCTGGCACCAAATCTCTTCCAGGCCTCTTTTAACAGAAATTGATTCGTTTTCGTAAGATCTTTTATTATTAACTTCGCCCCCTTTAGTATATTTTTCTTGCTATATACCAATTTCTTCGTATAATAATTCAAGAATTTCACTACAGTAGGTTTCTGCTGAATTTCTTTTGCAAATAAGCGGAGGCAATTATCAATAGCGGTGACAGGAATATCTAACTTCAAATTATTTTTGCAGAACTTACTTGTGACTAACGCTGTATCTTCATTTTTAGTTTCCGGTATCCCAAAAATGCGAATACTGTTTTTTCTAGTGTACTGCTCCAACGCATTTTGTGCCTGCTTAGTTTCTTATGTCGACTCCTCTAGTTTTTCTTCGAGATTTTTTATTGTGTTTCTATGTCCCTATTTCTTCTTGTATTTCAGATTTTAACTTTTCGACAAGATTATTAATAAATGTCGAGGAATTTAACACATTTTCAATGACTTTCTTTATTCAACTCTCTTCTTCTGTAGTAGATCGTATCGATCTTGAAACCTCCGGCATTTTACGTTCTTTTTAATACTTGGAAACTGAAAATTATGTATCACTGCACGGCACACGTCTACTCTGGCCGACTGTACATTTCAACCTCCTATATCTCGAATAATATAAACCTTTTTCTTGATTAGCCTCTTTCTTAACCTTCTACTAACGATTTTTTTCATTCCGTATCACATTTATTACAAAGAAACCACTTTTTCGATAAAACATCTAACTTCACTTCGCTAACAAGGGTTTACGTTTGAATAGCTTGGAGAGTATGGAAATATTAAGACTGCAGATATTTGACAGGCTTAAATCGTTCAATACATAGATCCCTTTTGATTCTACTCCTACCTTTCAGATATTATTCGATCGGTGCAGTAGATCCCTACCTATTTGCGTTAACATTCTAAACTTTCTGTTTTGGTTTCACCTAACCTTTTGACATACATATAGAGGTCTCTTTATTTACAATATTTATTTGAAAGAACTTCCTTGTTGACTTATAATTTGTTGTATACATCCCTTTTACAATTTTAATTTATGCTTTTTTAAAAAGTTTGTTCTGCTGCCGTGTTGCTTTTGATGTTGTTTCTTGGGTCTGTTTTATCCCTGTAGTCCTTTTCTAGAGTGGTAAGTGTGCGATTTTTTCGGTTTTTCACCTACTACGCTAGCCATTGATTGATTAAATTGTCTTAGATACTGTGAGATTGGTTTCATTTTTTTCCTTTTTTTCTATTTCTCATGTTCATCTAGGTGTTGTTGGTCAACCGAAGATGGTCTGTGGTCTGTTCGTAGCTTATATGCCCTATTGGTACTCCCTGCGTGCTAGCGGAAGAGGTTCCCTGGGGGCGTCAGACGTTTACAGAATTGGTGAATCGCTTGTGCGATGCTGGCCATCATTTTTTGCTTCGTCGTTAGTTGTTTTTTGTTTTCTTCTTTCCTCGTTTTCTCGCTTCTGGAGAGCGGCGGTGGAGCTGCCGGTTCCGGACGGCGAACCAGAGACTCTGCCGAGTACGCTTATGTTTCTTTTTTATTAACTCCAAAACCATTCTTATAACGTGGATCCTGCTAACCCACGGAGAGTTGTAGTGGTATGCCCGTAGACTGCTAACGCTCGACTAACAGCTGCACGGCCTGTATACCTGGGTGATAGTGGAGGTCGGTTCGTTGTCTTTGCCAACAATACGTGCACTTGCTTCGACTGCTCGATGACATTTACTCTGACTGACTGACTACCCTTTATGCGCGGGCCGTATTTATAGTAACCAGCAAATACAATTGCGACACTTTGAGCTTGTTCGCGCAATCCGTACTTACTTAAGTCTGTTCCGTCCAGAAGTAACATCGGTTAAGTGAGGATATCTGCGCTCAGCCCCTTTTCGGCATATCGATGTCTCGAAGAAATCACATGGTTTCCTCTTAGAGGGTTGTAGTAGAATACTCGAATATTGATACCAGCATATCGGAGCAATTTTTCAATCATCTCCCTCGTAACACACAACCCAACTTTGGGATGCTCAGCTTGCGGATGTCCAGCTTTAGCAGACATTGCCTCAGATTTGACAAGCTGTCCCAGACAATACGATAGGCGGACTTTTGATGTGACCACTCTTCAAACAATGTTGTTGTTTTTTACACGAGTGTAGAGCTTTTCTGGCTTTTGAATTCTGGTGTCGATGGTATTAAAGAACCTTTAAATTTCTGCGGGAACACTGTAGCTATTCGTTTTTTCCATTCTCAAGTTCTGAGTTACGCGATTCGCCAAGGCGTAGTCTTCGGACGTAGACGACAGGTCTTGCTGAATCTCGGTCGTGACGCTATGCTGAATTTTATGACCATTCCCATAATTTGACATAAATTCCTCATACATACGTCACTTCTCGTTCCGGGGGATCGCACACTTACACCTTCTATTCGCATTGCATATTATGGTTACCATAATATCAATCAATATTATTTTTACCCAGATTTACTAATTTGCATAGAAATGATTTTGGCGGTGTTGTAAAGTAGTAGCCAGTGATATATACAGAAAGGTGTAGTTGGGTCAAAATCGTTACTGGTAACCACTAGTAGAGGGGAGCAAATTCCATTCAGGCATACCTGCTAGTGTGCGCCAGATAAGTCAACAACCAAACACCAAGTTCCTTTGGATCCATATAGAACAAAACATGAAGCAAAAGTTCAGTTGGTGGTTGTCAGTATTAAAAGCGTGACAGCAGTCTAAAAGAACTAAATTAATAGTTTTTTTCATTATCGGCTGCTCGTAACATATCGTCAATAATATGCATTATTAATTTAGAAACATTGTCGTAACCCGATCTAAACCCTGACTGGGTACTTAAGTAAAATTGTTTTTCGGCAATGTGATTCTATAATTACTTTTCAATGCACCTAAATACCTTTTGTCGTGGCCCGTAAAATACTTATAGGACACAAATATTCTAACATCGGAACTGATCCTACTTTAGGAATAGGAGTCATCAGCTAATTATTCCAATTTTTAAACAAGTTCGATTTTTGTATGGAGTGACTAAAATCATGAAGCGCATGATCAAGTAATAGCAAAGTGGGGATCTTTAGGATTGTACCAAAAATAACATCAGCACTTTTAACGTTGCTTCGAAGTTCTGATAGTGACTGGAGAACTTCCTTCGTCGTTAAAACAAAGAGGCATTAGGAAAGTGCTCATATGAAGCATCCAGATTTTGAACGTTTTCTGAAATTTCATTCGGCTCAGATTTTCCCGAACTAACTTTCATTCAAGCGCTTACTTGGTACTAGTGAGTGAAATACGCTGCCTCTTCTCTTACAGTTATATTAGCTCTAAGACCTGCAATGCTCTAAATGAAGCAGGGGTCTTTGTTGTACAATACTGACGTAGCAGTAGTAGAACAACTACAAAAATTAGCTTTAACGATACTATGTGCTCTTACTTCTAAGAGATGCTATGCCTATTATTTTTGCAATTGTTCATTGGTTTTAGGTACACCGAAAAAATATACTATGATCTGAAACAAATGTAATGGGTCTACATTACAATTTATAATGCAACAGACTTCAGGCATAGTTGTACTTTTTCCTAAAAAAATACATAGAAAAGTCGTGGTAATTGTTGCTAGATTGGCTAGTGAATAATGCAAGATTATTTCGTAAAATGTGACAGGGCAACTCCAGCACTTGTTTTCACAAGACATCAACACTCGCTACTGTTCACATTAGTATTATCTGCTGGAAATAAACAACAGCTGTCCTGTACGTACTCGAGTAATATGGCAAGGTTTCAAATCTAAATTCCATTACCAACGAATGGGTAAGCTGTTTATGTCTATGGAGTCGTGAAAGATATCGCACCGTGAGGAGAGAAGTTTGAAGTGCAAGCAACGCAAATAGGTGACCTTCGCATAGTACCTTTCGAGGAAAGAGTAAATAAAATGTATTAGCGTTACGAACACCAAAGTTCGGAATTGGAAACTGTAGTTGTCGAAGTATTGCTGCGCTGTCGATGTGACCGTTACACAACTTCCAGAGGAAAAGTATGTCTGTAGATATGTGTCGACAATTAAGGCAGAATGAATTAAGCCGCTACAATAACAGAGTATGATCGACACCTCTAGCTGGGCAAATTCTGTTCAGCCGAAACCAAAAAAAAAAAATTGCGAGATATAGTAAGGCGACCAAATCACAAACGCATATTCCAAACGGAATCTGATAAGAGCATGGTACATAGCTTTCAATCCATTTTCATTGGAAAATTGTCTGCAATTACGTACAAGAAAGCCAAGAGATCTTCTAGCGGTGCGTGATATATTAAAAATATGTTTCGCAAAGGTAAGTTGCGTATCAAAAGAAAAATTTCCAAGTCCTTAACCAGTTCAGCACGTTCAACAACCACTTGATCAAGCTCGTAGTGGAAGGTAATGGTGTATCGGCGAGAGAAGAAAATCATTTTGCATCTAGATATGTTTATAAGATCAACCTGTAGCAAGTTACAATCCTCAAGACTAGACACTTCACGGAACAATTTCAAAACATAAGAAGAAATATGAGTTATTATATCATTTATAAATAAAATGAATATTAAAAACACAAGGTTGGATCTCTGGAGAACTCCCGAATAAGGAATAAATTCGCGAGAGCTAAATCCATTAAAGAAAACATACCGATGTCTATTAAACAGGTATTGAGACATTTCATTAAAAGTTATGTCCTATATACATAGTATATTTATTGTAACTAAGTCTCCTATTTCTCCTTTACTGAATTTAATAATATACGTATTCTATATTTCGTATTTTACACGTTGGTCTCAGAAAAAAGAACTTGTGCCTGATATTACTAAAGTTATGGGATGGTAGATAAGAAGCACATTCATTTTATTGACATTATACATCATAAAAAATTTCATACATTTCTTTCCTTCTTAGTAAGGAGTGAACTTATCTTGTATCGTTCGCCGCCGGTATATGGAAAAACGACTCGGGGTTTAGGTTAGAGGAAATCCGAAAGGAAAAAAATAACAGGCTTTTCTACGCGTATGCGGGCGTTTGCGTATGGAGAAGAGTACAGAACCAAGTTCGACAGGCTGATCTCATCGCCGAAATGACTAGAACTTACATTTCCGCCGGAACAAGATCAGCCTGTTAACCCCGCTCATGGTATTGTTATCGTTTCTGGCAACATATCCAACTATCTTAATTGTGTTTGTATTTGCTTTGCTAGGTTCCCACAAAGAACAACAGTTGTGTGTTTACTTGGTCTTAGTGTAAATATTCCATATACCGGCCAACGACGAAGTGACCAAAGAAAAACAATAACAGTGGAAGCTTCGAAATATCATATGAAGAACATTTTTAGAAATCTATATGTAATATCGAGTTAAAAAGTAATAAGGAAACGATCTTATATACGTTTTTTTTCTATTTACTGTAACTTAAAAGCTTACAAACTTATATATAAGATAAAGAATGCACCCATTATGATATATTTTATATAAAGTTTATATTATAGGATCATAAACAATTTGTAGTTTATTTATCTTAGTTTACTTTGGTTAATTCACCGCTAAATTTCCTTAATTGTTTAGTAATAAATAGTTTATTAGCACAACTAATTCAAAAAGAAAAACTGCACTACATTTTAAAAACTTTCCGCAAGAAAAGAAAGCGTAATGATCTGAACCATCAATCACGAAAAGGAGCTATTCATCGCAAATAAAAGTATCAGACGTTTACGATTAAAGTAGCCGGATATGCTACTACTACTGTACAGTCGTTGTGTATTAATCTAAATCCAATGTAATGTATCTACAGAAGTATCTTAAAATAGTAAAATGCGGCACAAGAAGAAAGTGTTTAGCCCAAGGTGCAAAGCTTAAATATTGATATTTTCGACCTGTATTTAAATAATCTTCTTTCTCGTTGCCTTGCCTTTTTTGCATTTATATTACAGCCGTGAACGTACTAGAGCCCGATCGATAGCGCGAATAAATGATTTACCTCGAGATGTAGAAGCGACATTTTCAATACGATGAGCTCTAAAGGATGTGAAATAATCGTCGATATGTCTAAAGGGAAGTATATGAAAATCCTACCAAACTAGGAAATATACGTAGGTATATTGACATTTGATTTAATATGAAAATAAACCACATTTGCTTCACAAAATAGTCAGTGACAAAATAAGTTTGGAAAACGTTAGAAAATTAATTTGTTAAGATACATAATCAGTAAGGTAATACAGACCCAGTACAAATTATGCAGCATAATTTACTAGTTACTTGCGTCAATAATTTGAAACTGTCAGAAATCCAAGAAGATGTATATCTTTTTAATCACAACGATTGCAAGTGCTGTATGGTTATATAATCCACAGATATTGCAGTAAACTCGACACCATACAAATTAATAATTAGTAGTTGGGAACGTAGCATTTCAAAATTATATGGATTTTCATTGTTAAACTAACAGAAGGGGAAATCCTAGTATCGTTCGACGTTTGTTTACTTTTCCTAAGTGTACCAATTCCAGAAACTATAGAGTATTTGCGATAAGATTGTAGAATATAAAACAATGTCAAAATTGAGCATGTCTTAAAATTACTTTCAAATACGCGGAAATTGTTTCGAATAGGTGGAAGGCACGGCGATGGGAAATCCATTACCTCCCTCTTCATCAGCCAAACCAACATAAAAAAAATCAAACATTGACATTTATTGTATTTAATACTAAGAAAGGGAACACTAAAGATTTCCTAACACAACTAAATTCAAAATTTACTATCATCAAGTTAACAATTTGAGAAGAAGTGATCAATCGGCTTCTTTTTCTAGATACTTTAGTCGTATGTAATGGCAATAAATTAGAAATACACGTTTATAGATAAGAAACCAATTCCAGTAAATTTATTACGGCTGATTCACACCATTTTGAACAAAAATAGAATTTCCGTTACGTAAGAACAGGTACGAAAAAGAACTAAAATACTTCAAAGATGTGGCCAGATACAATGGTTTCTCCTCTACGCATATTGACTGTATTATACCAAAAGTTCCATATAAATAATCCCAAAGATAAACCGGAGATGATAAAAAGGTCTGAAATTTACCAAATCGCATGCACTGATTGTAAGAGCGTTTAGATTGGACAAATAAAAAGGAATATCGAAACGAGGTCTCAAGAACATATCAGGTATTATGATCTCAATAGACCAGAATGATCTAACGTGATAGGGCATATGATAGAATCCGGACATACTATTAAACTAAAAGACTTTAAGCTATTTAAAAACGAAAATTCTTCTAGAGAATTAGACACGTACGAAATGATATTCATGAAAAAGAGCAAAAATTTGCTCAATAGAGAATTATCACCAATTGCACACTTGAGTCTTCTAGATTTATTACCATAATGCCATGTGTCCGAAAAGATACCATATACCCCGAACTCCCAACAGTGTTAAACTAACATCCACATTAATACTGATATTAATATGAATAACAATACTAAACCACCGTTGGCATTAGTAATGATAAAATTACTATCTAATTATATATATATTAATATAGATGTTAGTTTAACTATTAAGCACTTGCCATTTAATAATATAGTGTCCGTCAGATATTACAAGATATCTACTGGCATCGTGACATACGGCGATTTAAGGTGACTTGGATTCAATGGCCTCGTGGTGCAATTGGTTTAGCACGCTACACCGGAGATCTAAAGATGTGGGTTTAAGTCCCCTCCGAGAACGATATTTTTTCGGAAATTTAATTACATTGGAAATTGCAAGACAATTCTAATTTTATCATTATTAATGCCAACGGTGGTTTAGTATTGATATTCATATTAATAGTATTAATATGGATGTTAGTTTAACTATTACTCACTTGTCGTTTAATAATATAGTGTCCGTGAGATATTACAAGATATTTACTGGCATCGTGACATCTAGGGTGATTTAAGGCGACTTGGATGCAATGGCCGCGTGGTGCAATTGGTCTAGCACGCTACACCGGAAATCTAGAGATGTTGGGTTCAAGTCCCCTCCGAGACCGATATTTTTTCCGAAATTTAATTACGTTGGAAATTGGAAGAAATTGTCATTTTATCACTTCTAACAGTTTTTAAAAGCTAGTAATTAAGAGCTCGTTAAGTCTGCATTAGAAATATTGCACGCTCGCACATATTTATAAACTCGGTTGACAATAAGACTCCATGTGCGCAAATTAATTAATTTGCGTAGTGTGGAATGGAGGGATACCTAGGAGCTTTTTAATTATTTTAAAGCATCTACAGAATCTGTTAGCCCTTCTGAAACTTTTATGCTTTCTGAAAAAGCAATAGATGTATAACATATGTGATTTTCAACGCAAGAGAACATTAATTTTCTTGGAAGAACCAATCATGTTTCTCATAATTTTTTTGCAGTTATCCGCCTTCCGGTTCTCCGAGAAGTATTTAATGATAAATTTAATATATTACCAGACACAAACTCCACAATGAATTTTATATTAAATGAAATTATAATCCATATAAGGTTTCTTTGCCTTGAATTCCCGTCATTTATGAATATGAATGGGGTGGGTGAAGTTACAGTAATACAAAGATAAACCCTTAGCTGTGTAACGAAGATGTATAATATATTTTGCATTAATAAGTTAATATACATGTATTCAAAACGACTTTGGCCGCCTACTCTACATAACAATGTCTTCTCTTTGATCATAAGGACTTCTTTTATTTAAGAATTTGTAATTCTGCCAAAGTAATGAGAAACCTGTTTGTAGATCATCTCTCTAGAGAAATTAACTTTTAGATTAAACCTCATGCCGTTTTGTTATGAAATCAACGCTGAAAGTTTTTAAGCATTTATTTTCGTAATATAATTCTCTAACAAGGCAGTGCATGCCCGACTATATTACGCGAAGAATGGATTTTTACATTAATAGGTAATAGAATTTCGGTTTAGCGACGTTACTGTGTACACAGTAATACATATGCCTATAATTTCGTACGGAAAATCTATACTTCCTTAAGCACAAAAATTTCTGCAAATAAATGAATACGAAATAAATTAAGTTTAAACTGCTGCTCAAGTAACTCAAGTTCCCATACATTCCTTTCAATTAGAAGCGTGTTTGTTGAAATCAGCAAATCTGAGAGAACAATTCGTTTATGCAACGCGGAAAACACACGATTAACTTGGAAAATTCTTATTCGAAAATGCGGGAAGTTCTAGCAGAGAGAATTAGGTAAGACACCCGCGTGCAAGTCAAATACGTCGTTATCTACAGTAGAATTTATGGGGCTCCAGAATTGCTACAAATGATCTAGGTTTCTTGAAGGCCTTTTTTGTCTGGAAATGTTTTGCTTTAATTACAATTTTATCTTTTTCATCAAAAAGAAGAAATGCTTTCCAGTAAAATTGTTTTGAATTGTATTGTTATATGAAATTTGTAAAGAAATATGCGATAAATAAAAACTTAAATTTGGCTTATGTAACGGTGTAGTCTCTTTAAGTTCCATTCTTTTGGGACGATTGACTCTAATTATTAGAAAGAGATGATGAGAAAATCGTTATGAAATTAATGACCAATTAGTGATTACTGTCTATAGAGACAGATTGTCTAACATCAAAGCTCCATTTGATCAGAAAAGCAGGATTGCAAAACGAATGTGAATCTTTGTTGAGCTATAGTCAACAAGAACTACCATAAGTGTCACCAATGCTGTTTATAGAATTAGAAGAAGAACACAGTGGTGGTAGGTGTTATCAAGTGTAGTTATTGTGCTGACCGTGGCCCTTAAACTGACGTGTAGGAAGGTTAAGTAAGTTGAAATGTATTGAGATGAAATTTTATCCACTGTCTTAACTTGAATACAAATAAATTTGTGTCATTAGAGTTTAGAGTCACAGAAGCTATATGCATTTTCTCTATTCAAAATCGGTGTTATTCTCGAAATGTGAAAATAGATTCGAGGATGTAGAAATATTTCATAGTGCTTCTTATCATCTCAATTCATTAAGATAGAACTGTGAAATGACAGAAGAGTTATGCTTACCCTGAGAAAATGGATCTACTTCATTTCCTATTTCCTAACCTAAAATTTCCTAATTTATAGATAGATTGTTTCAAACATTTTTCACTAATATACCAGGAGATTTTAATAGCAGATTTACTTCAGCTGAATCATGTGAAAGTAGAATTCGTCAACAAAAGGGACGATTCCCGGAGATTAAAACTTCGTCTTACTTTAGATGAGTCAACGAAAACATTTTTTTCTATCAATTGACCTTTAGTACCTTTTTCGCAAAGTTGTGGATATTGGTTGCAAATAATTCTAACTATGATAAAATTTATAATCTTAGGCGGCAATATTTTTAAAATATTTGCCCGTTGTATAATTTTCTATCACCGCAATTAATTCAATACTTTAGAAGTGCTGCCATACGTAACTACATTTCTTATGACCAACTGACTTTGCGAGTGTAAGCAGCTAAGTGACTAATTTCAAAACAAATAAATAGTAATACTCCTACTACATAGATCATGGTTTAACAATCATGGATTTTTTGTTTTTAGAATGTAATAAAACAAACGATACATATATTCGAAGAGGCTTTCTAATGATACAGGCATATTGAAGAATTGAATTAGACGAGATGATAAGTTAATTTTCCCTGAGCATGTAAGAGCAATATTTACCATGTTAAGACAATAGCTGAGAAATGTGCAAATAAATGCTACGCGGACCATGGTTATCAAAGTGTAGTTCAGGTGATGTTAGACAGAATAGATAGGTAAAAGTAAAGTAGTGATAACGTTACCCACTTGCACGAATTATTCTGAACAATTTCTCTTAACATTTTATCGTATCTGCTATAAAGAATACACTTTACTAATGGAAGATAATATTTTGTCGCAGAATTCCAGATTCTATTCGAGAAAAAGCCACAAAAAAATTGATTTCGTCTCGATAATTTCTAGCCGTTTTGACCTGGTCGCTTCGAGGACGCACTGCGCGTGTATATAAAATTTACTGATATAGTACGGTTTGTAAATAAGGATAGACTGACTTTACTTTAGCCACTTTTGGTAAAATTAGCAATTAAAAGTTTCGTAGCTTCTCTTTTAAGCGAAAGGTATCTCTTTAAAGTTTTTAATCGAAAAAACGTTGAAACCGTTTCTAATTTTCTACTTAGTAACCGACGGTTCACTAAATTTTTAAATATTGTAGTGAAATTATATTACAATGGGATAAAATTACATTGTCAAAAGAATGTAAAATACGTTGCTCAAAATAATCAATGGATATTATAAATAATGATAATACATTTCGAAAGAAATATTAATATATGCAACTTCATGTTAAATCTTTTTCTTGACCCTAGTTTCTAATTATTTAAGCGTTTTCTATAGCATGTTTCATGTAGCCTGTATTTCAAAAAATATATCGAGCGCGTTCTATTGTATGACATACTAATTTTATGGAAGTAGTTGTTTACGATGTTTGTTTGATGGAGATAAGCATTATCGTCTACAAAAATCAGTTGTTTTCCAATTGCGCTGCATACGGAAGAACCGTGGATCGTGGAATCCCATCTAAATATCTGTGGTGGGTGAGGACACTATGTTCTATGAAATAAAGGCTGGCATGTCCCACACCGCTTTTCCCAGTCTGTACCATCACATTATCACCTTTATATCGAGGCCTTTTCCCGCGTGGCTACACCGTAAATTTGTATTCATCACTGAACAATACTTTCCTCCATTTATTCCGACTCCATCTATTATGGTCATTAACCTTCAGTCTATGGTCTCTTTTATGCTTCTTAGTAAGATGAACACAAACCAACAGTTTCTAGGCGTACAAGCCACAGCTATCTAAATGATTTGTTATTATTTATTATCGTTTCTTGATGTTGTTGATGCTGCCCGATCTTTTTTATTTTGTATAACCATATGGGGGTTTAACACCGAAGATCAACTTGGCAAGTACTTCGCCTATGGTGCACTCGTGTTATTTTAGTTCATTCGACCGGGTTGTATTTCAGCAACAAAGTCCATAATCCGCTCGAGCGGTAATTTTCCTAACTTGGGGCCGTCAAGCTGTGCATCTCCAAGGTGAACCCGTCTTTGCTTGCAGACTGCAGAGCAGTCGACAAGAAGGTGCAAAGAAGTTTCCTCTGCTCTCCCGCACTTTCTACATGACGGAGAATTGACTAGACCCATGCGATGCATGTGTTTATTCAGTGCGCAGTGTCCAGTTAAGATCGCTGTGAGTGCTCTCAGTGTGATCCTGCTCATTAGGACTGCCTTACACAGTCTTCCCTTACCTGGATAAATCTCGAAAGATTTACAGTGTCTTAAACCATCTACACCGTTCCAGTAGGACCTGCGATTGGCGGCCAGCTCGGATTTAACGTAGGTCTTAATACTGCCATATGTACTCCCACACGTCGGTTCAGGACCTGAGAATGGTCGTCCACTGGCATTTTTTGCTAGCAAGTCAGCTATTTCGTTCCCGTTGATCCCTGAGTGACTTGGCACCCATCTCAGCGTAAGACTGCAATGTTCCGCCAGTTGTTGCAGCCTTCTATGGCACCCCAATACCACTTCGGAGACTAACTTGACAGCTTGCAGCGCCCTAAGAGCGGCTTGGCTGTCCGACACGATGTCCGCCGCTTCCAGGTCATGTGCATAGTCCAGAGAGTTTTCTGCACATGTCTGGATGGCAATTACTTCTGCTTGAAAGATGGAGCAGGATACCCCTAGACTAATGGCCTCGCCATCCGGTTCTCCTTTTTTCCAAATTCCAATACCTGCGCCATTCGAGGTTTTCGATGCGGCCGCAAACCAGCTGGAAATGTCTCGTCTCGATTTGGGTGTACATGCCTTTATTACTTCGCCGTCGGGAATTATTTCATTGTATCCCCCAGCAAAGCTATACGCAGGCCGAATTTTATCGGTCCTTATTGACAGCGGTGCTGCCTGTTCGATGTAGTTGAAGATGCTGCTGTGGTCTCCGAACTTGTCAAAGAATACCTTGCACCCACTACATTTGACTCTGTAGGCTCCTAAGGTTGCTTCTGATCTCAGCACCAGCTGCAGGGGCGGAAGCCCAGGGAGCAATCCTTTGGACCTTGCCAAGGATCTTGACCGCGTAGCCTTGATTGGCTTTGTGCCACCAGACTAGCGGTGAATAAGTTATAGTTGGTACTATATCTCTCGTGTACAGCGAGTGAACCATTGCAGGTTTTAGGCCCCACGTTCGACCAAAGATTCCTCTGCAGGCCCAAAAGACTTTTGTGACTTTGTTTGTAGCATGTTCCAGGTGTACGTCAATTTGGAGTTCAAAATCACACCTAGATATTTAGCCTCTGTTGACAACAATACTTTCGAGCCGAAAATGGACGGACACCGGAGTTTGGGAAGTTTCCACCTCCAGGTAAACGGTACCATAGTCGTTTTACTAGAGTTAACATTTAACCCTTCTTTTCGGGACCATGTTTCTACGAGCCTGAGTGCGACTTGCATCCTTTCGGATACCACGCCCTCAAATCTCCCGCTCAGCATGATGTAATATCATTGGCATAACCCTGCGCGTAAAAGCCCGCCCTCCGAAGATCGGATAGCAGATCATCCAGCAGCAGGCACCAGAACACCTGCGGGCAGCCGGCTGCCACCGTTGCCCCTATGTCGCAGAGGCTCATGGATACATGAATTGCCTGACGTTACCCCTGTTTTGCCAAAGATTTCGTGTTTGCAATAATCAATTCCAGTGTCTAGAATTTACGCTTTGGGTCATTTGTTTTATTCTTGCACTTTCTAATTGATTTGTACAGGCATCCAAGTATATCTCCGATAGGTCGTGAGGCGTTCGCATTTCTAACGACTATCAAAATTGCAAAATTTCCACTGCTAATCACACCAGTTTTCAAGGCACACATTCTAAATGATACAGAAATATTAACGCTGCAGTAAATCAAAATTCTTCGCACATTCTATTACAAATCCCACTCTTGCTCGTGTGTTATTTTTCTATTGAGGTTATTCTTCCAGACAAGGAAAGTAACGCAGCACACCTAACGATGTATATGAGAAATCTAGGATCAGCAAAGCGTTTATATATCCCAATACTTCACCTGCATAAAGATTCTCCAAAGAGAAACGACAAGTCGACTTGATTTGAAATACCATCCGTCACTGGCCCAAATCTCAACTCTCACCAAGTTATCAATACTAAACCGCGGTTATGCTACTATGATTTTGATCGTTTAACATTTTGCTTCGACAGGTGGTCTTCAACTGTGCGATAGCGCACAAGCTTACCCACAAAATTTGATTCTTCACACTACGAGTAATTATTCTTTGTATCAAATTTATTTGATTTTATTTTTGTGTATCGCAATCATAATTTCTTGAGTTTGCGGTCAGTAGCATTTCAGTATACTTTATTGAACCTGGTTTTTTCATGGCAGTAACACACCTTCCTTTGCATGCCTACTAACAATTTCGTGATCAAGATCTAGCTTTTAAGTAAAGAGGATGGCACCAATCCGTTTGGAAAGTTCACCATAATATATAAATATTTTCCAAAAGTCTTTCTTTCTGCCCTGCTTACCCTAACCTCTAATTGATTATAACCCGTAATTTTTTACAAATAAATAAGTGCCAGCGTCCAGAAGTCAGCTGTACAAGGCTCAGGTTTTCTAAGCAGGAAAAACAAAACAAAAAATTGACTAGTTTTCGTTATTTCATCAAACAGCAAATTTTCTTTTAAACTTAATTAGGAAATAAAACAGTTATTACGCTGCATAAGTGAGATGTAATTTCCTGATGAAAGCATTTCATCATAATAGGTACCAGAGGCAACAGTTGTTGGCATAAACTCTGAACATATACGCTTACTATCAGCGAACAAATTAAAATTAATTTCATTTGTACTGTAGATGAGCTAAGAAAATGGAGTGCCCCTGAAAGTCATTTCAAGCTCGTGATTACCTCAACGGCTAGAGGGCGCAACGTCAGGACTGAGTTAATAACAATAAAGCGTATGGATTAACTACGTTTTGGTCTAAAAGGCGATATCGGATTCTTGTTATCGAGGTTATTACTTGTGCTCGTCGGTATAATGGGCGATGAAATTGCTTCCACCTCCTGAAGATATTAACCCTCTACGTCTTCCCGCCGACGTGCAAAGCGTTATGTAACATGTAAATGCGTACAACATTACCGGGCTTTCTTATCTGCGAAGATATCGAACATGTCAGCGTCGTTCCCACATTATTACGAACGCATCGATCTATAACAAGCTTATAATTTTAAATTGCAAATCAATTGGAGCAATCATTTTTCGATGGATTTATTATTAATTGTTACCCTGTATAGTATACAACTAAATTTTGCGGTATTTATTTTAATACTTTAAAATCTGATGCATTCAATAATGACAGTTCAATGAATATCAACGTGTTTCTGGATTATAATGTACGCTGCAAACTATTTATACAGGTTAATGATTAAAATGTAGAATTTTGTTAAAATGTTTCCAATCATGAGTACTTTTTATTTATATTGAATAATAATTAATTATATTGTTTTACTATATTCCTACTATATGGTTGATTTGATTACATAAGATGTGTCACGATGCCAACATATATAGTTGTAAGTAAATTGTGTTTTTTAAAGAGCTGTTCTGAAATAAAAGTTGAAAAATCTATAAGACATAGAGTATATAGTTCAAGATTCTATGCTAGTATCTTTGTTTATAGGTTATGGTTTAGGTTCTTAAATATAGATTTCTTGTATGATTATATTCTCATAGTATCTACTTGGATGATTATACTACTTTTCTTTTATTAGAAGTTTGTCAGTGCGTAGTTTAATGTAATATCTTTTAATTCAACATTCTCGATAATAAACCTAACCCCCCACTATTTTGTAGACACTCTCCAGGAAAGGACAGAGTGTTTTATTCTAAAATATATATAACTTGGGTAATAGCTCTTTAGAACCTTCATACTTACTGAATTACGTAAATTAACAATTGCATAGTAAACGGGATTTAGTCCTACATGTTTCTCCGAACCAATATCAATGTTTAATCCCGAAAATTGAAAGTTATGGCCATTTGGTGCAAATTTGGTACTTGTTTGAAAGTAAATGTTTTCATTTGTTTCATTATTAAAATAAATCGTAATCGTTTTACCTTCTCTATTTCATTCCACTGTATTCAACTCTAAGTAATTACTTTTACACCATCTGTACTGCATTCCATTTTTGTAATAGCTGTCCTTGCTTGTACAGCATTATGTATCATTAGCGTAATGAGAGAGAATACATTGACTTAAAACGCTGGGCATATCGGCAGCACAGATTAAGAATAATGGTCTCTAGTATCATTGGGATGGCGAAAGAAAATCCCTCTATAAAGTCCATTGATGTTAACAAATTATCTTCTATTGTTTAAACACGCATTATTTAATGTAATTAAGTATCATGTGCTCTACGTTAACTGCGTCTAGCTTACCTAATAAGATCTTATAACTTATAAGGTCAAAAACTTTTAAAATGTCGTAGAAGGTGTCTGCGATTTTGTTCTAGTATAACAGTACTTTCTGCTGGCAAAATCCTAAACTGTGAGTGAATAATGGTGCTGTACTTCACCGAAAACACCATTAGTCTATTATCTAAGACTGTTTCATGGATTTTTGAAAATGATGGCAAAAGAAATACTGGTTAAGGGATAGTGGTTACTTCATTTTAATGTTTTTTTTTATTTCTATGGTAGCATTGAAAGATCAAATCATAAATTAAGGAAGACGTATGCCACTCAAACAGAAATACCTTTTCCTGTCAAAAATCAGAAGACATTTTGCATTTACTCGAACTCTCCTATACTGTTAAAAACAAAAAAAATAAAATGCAAAAAATTGGGTGTAGAATTTATCACTAAAAGTAGTCCGCACTATTTCTTATATATTTGATATTGAGAATTTTTGTACGGTTCAACAACACATACACTGTTTAAAATAATAAAAAAAATTTTAGTGTTGGTACGTGTATAATTTCAAAAGAATCTACACTCCTGTAACGGCATTCTGTACCAATTTATTAACTTGATGTCTATAGACTCATCACATTATATGGTAAAAGGTTCTTTCCTTATATCTATAAGTATATGATAAAATGATTTCATCTTTACGCCTAATATACATTCTCTAACAGTATTTTTATGTTCAGCCTACTTTAGAAATAACACAACATGAATATCTACTTTTCAGGACGCAATATTTCTACCCATATGCTGTATAACTTATACTCACTAGCATTCACTTTTCCAAATTCTTAGCTTTCATCAAAGTATCAACGATTCTTGGAGTAACAGACGCCATGATTACTACAATTGCAAAAACTGCGCTAATAAACAAGAATCAGTACTACTTCAGACGGCATTTATTAAATTTGGTCATCTTCTACCCCCGCCTGTCTCACTTACTTTCCTAATTTTTCTTTGTAGTCATAGGCACCACTGACGGATGATTCTAGCAATAAAGTACAATTTAGACCATATTTGGTGTTGACTTTAAGATGCCAGTTTCAAACCTGTTACGTTTTAAGTTTTACACAAGAACATTTTTATCTGTGTTGATATTCCGGATTTTTATGCTAACAATATAAATAATCACATATACAAAGTGCTGCTCAAAATTAAACACCTATCAGGTATAAATAGCGATTGTCAATGTGTAGTGTTAACTGATTTATGTGGAATGGTACCTACATATTGCTGTCGGTTGCTTTTTGTCTGCCATCGCAAGATAACACGGTAATAATAGATCTAGCCATTTCTGAAGTTTTATCAGTGATTAGATTTTTAAACTCAAGAGGATGTAATGCTGGTGAAATTCCTTAATCGTCTGAAGTATATTGTTAACTGTTTAAATATTCATGATGAGCGGAACAATGTCAAGACAGGACATTGTCCGCACTAACGACCTCGTTGATCGTATGAATACAAAAGTGAAAGAAAATTATGATAAGCGAGCTATATAATATCTTCCCCAAATCGTCAATGACTTTCGCGGCATGTATTTTCTTTTACACATTTTGTTGTCCGGGTTGAGAAGGTAAAAAGAATTCTTGTCACGGCAGCGTTACGACATGTACCAACCTAGAACAAGCTCCATGCAACCGAAGGCGAAACGTTGGCAGACTCATGTAATTACGACTCCGTTTCAAACCAGAAACCTAAATTCTTCAAAATAAATGACAGACAAGAAAGAAATTACAAATATGCTAATGATATCAAAAATTTATATATTTATTTACGTACTGGCCGCAAGATTAGGACTAAGAGAATGATCAAAAATCTCATCAGAATCTGTGAACTATTTCCGTAGTTAAACTAACATCCATATTAATACTAATATTGATATGAATATCAGTACTAAATCACCGTTGGCATTAGTAATGATAAAATTACAATTTTCATGCAATTTCCAACGAAATTAATTTCCGAAAAAATATCGGTCTCGGAGAGGACTTGAATCCATCATCTCTACATCTCCAGTGTAGCGTGCTTAACTCTTGCACCACGAGAAGTTGAATTTAAGTTGCCTTAAATCCCCCTAGATTGTAATTTTATCATTACTAATGCCAACGGTGATTTAGTATTGATATTCATGATGTTAGTTTAACTACGGAAATAGTTCACAGATTCTGATGAGATTTTTGATCATTCTCTTAGTCCTAATCTTGCGTCCAGTACGTAAATAAATATATAAATTTTTGAAATCATTAGCATATTTGTAATTTCTTTCTTGTCCTTAGTTTATTATTGATCGACCCCGCATCCTTACTTTCCAATTATGCAATAACAATCCTTTTGGAAAGAAACTGAAAGTTTAAATTGCAGGCAAAATAGGAATTAAAGAAATGTACCAAGAACTTCTTAATGCTCTACTAATGTCCATCAACAGCACATTATCACATCAGTAATTTTTAAAGAAAATATGATATCATAGTTTATTTCACAGAAAAACAAGAGATTTGAATTTGTCTATGAAAAGTTCTTTGCATTATACTACTGTACCTCTTTCTCTCTTTTTCTAGCTTTATCATGAATTCATTCATTCTTTGTTTTTGAATGCTCTCCTACGGCGTTTTCAAATATAGGTGGTAGGTTTTTTTACTTTATGTATACATTAAGAGTCCTTCAAGTATAATATTTGCGAACCGGTACTAGTGGCACATAAGTAGCGGTAGTGTACGTAGATTGTAAAAAAATTAGGATTTCATCAAAGCTACATTATAAAGTTCGAATTAAGTTAGATAATTTATTGGAAATAACTACTCCAACTTATTTCCAATTTAAAATTTTAAGCCTATTATATTCCAAAATATTGGCGTGTATGGGGAACAATACGGTAGGTTGATGTCTTTGTAGGTAAGAAAGTTTCAGCAACGTACGCATTTGCATGTTTCGTAGTCGTGTAATATGTCAGCGAGGAAATATAGGGAGCTTATAGCTTCACAAGATGGAGGTAACTTCTTTGTCCATTACACTCGTAGACGCAACCAGTAACCTTTATAACCGGAATCCGATCTAACTTTCTAAAAGACAGTTAAATTACCTACTTTGTTGTTATTAACTTCTTCGGAGTAGCGGCACATTTATTTCACCTAAAGCGCAGGTATAAGATTGCTCTTTATTATGGAACGGTAACTTTTTCAGTTTGGAACTTTATTAAAAATCTGTATTCATAATTTATTTGTTCCTATAAGCTTGAGCACTAGTAAACAACTTTTCTAGGAATATCTTCAGGGCAGCTACCAAATGGCATTGAAATTTATCTATTTTCAGAAATGTTAAAGTAATAGGTTTTCTTATGGGATTATTTTTATTTTTAGATATATTTAAATTAGACATGTTGATTAAGCACTCTTCACGCTTTTTCAGCAACTTTATTAATTTTTAACTATCATATAACAAAACGGAATTAACTGTCAACATTATAAATGGAAAACTAGGTTTACGAAATTTATGTCCAAAATTGTAGTAACCATGAATAACTTTCGAATTTTGACAAAAAACGTATACCTCACTATTCCATTACACAATGGAGTACCTAAACTAGAGTTGGACGGGTACCTATTATGCTCTAATCATCTGCAACTTAGTGTGATATATATATGGGTTCAATAACTTTTGAAGACTAGGTTTAAGACATATGGTAAAGGAGATCAGGAAGCAGACGAAATCTGCGTTTTAGTAAATGTGCAAACTTCATGTCTATAGCCTTATCCAAGGTAACTCAAAAGGAAAAAGAAGTAGAAAAAATATCACCAATGTTACCACTGACACTTTGGCGTTTACAAGCTCGGTTATTTCAAAGCCTATTATCAAGGAAATATAGATCTTGTAATTGCCGAAGCTATTATTGACAAGAGATACTAATTGCACCATATTTCTAAAAGGTGTTTCTTTTATAGAAGTTATAAGTATGTCATTGAATCCTACGCAGAAAAGCACAGAATTTATTTCTCTTTGACATAAGAAATTATATTTTTTTCTGATGTAGTGCTGTAACGATAATTACCATCTTAGAAGGGACATATTAGATCTTCTGAAACCATGGTAACGATTAACATTTAAATTTTGGAATCTATTTCAAATAGCAGCAACCTGATATTTTGCAAATTTTCTTTTATTAAATACGACGTTATTTTCAAATATAGTGAAATTAAACCGAAAAAGAATTAATAAAATGCGATTGGTCAGTGCTAAGCGCGGTAAGAAGATTGATTGAGAATTGATGCGAAACGAAATCGAAAAGGGTGGGGGAAACATAGGAAAGTCACTTCAACAACAGGGAGAAGGAAATACAACATTCGAGCTAAAAAGATGTAAACGAACGTGTAAAGAATAAGAAATAACTAAAACTAGAGAAGTGACAGCGTATCTTTCACCATATTATTACAAAAAAGTTGTGAAGTAATGAAATTGCATTTCCTGGAAGCGCGTCACTTGTTTGTGCTTGGTACAATTATATTTCTCTGTTATACTTATCTGAAAATGGTGTAATCATGCTTTATTTTCAGTCCAAATTGCGTCTTCTATTTTATTTTTAACAGAGTTGTTTGTATATTGCCTTCTCTGCGATTTAGTTTTAAATATGTATGTGAATACACATTGTTGCCAATTGTTTTTGTTTCTGACTACAAATCTAGCGTGCTGGCTTAAGATTGCAGAAAGTTATAGATTATTTATACAGATTTTACGCATCTCCTTGAAGCGATAAATCAGATATTATTGTGAAAACTGGATAGACTGGACCTCTCTGCTGATATGAAGATCCCTTTAAATTACGGGGAGAATTAACTTTGTTCATTATTTTAGTCCACCAAATTGTTGAGGATTCCTTAGCATTCCAATCTTTGGTCCATGTTATTTGTAAAAATTATGAATGATTTCAATAACCTTATATGCTAGAGGATATTTGCTAACTACAACTAAATATCGACATGGTTTCTCGTTAGTGTAGATATAACAATTCACGACCTAATGCTCCACCATATACAAATCACGTATAATTTAGGGTTTTTTGCTTTTGGTAAAAAAGCGTTTGTTGAAGTGTTGTTTGAGAGTGAACATCTTTTTATAATAATCCAAGATTTTTCCACTCTGTTTGCTGTAATAACCAGATAACAGGGTTGGTGGTTCAATGACTAGCGCGTTTGGGTACCAACTCAAGATGCTGGGTTCGAATCCCGGGGCTGTTAATTTTAGGGCTGAGGTTTTCTATAGTTTTCCTTACTCCATTACAAATAATGAGAACACACGTGTTTGACTGTGATTTTACTTCACTGATATTGAGAAAAAGAGGTCTTGTTAAAATGATAATACTTAATAAAACAATTCGGTACATTGTATTCTTATCTAAAACGCACTAAGTGTTATAAAAGTTGCGGTAGTACTGTGGCGACTTTCTGACAGCAATCATGTTGATACATCCGCGAACGACTACTACAATGTAGTGAATTCTGAATTTTAACAGGTATGAAGAATTATATGAGGTTACAAAACTATCTTTATTACTTTACAGGGGCTGGGATATAACACATACATAGTCACATTTTCGAAATTATCTTCTTCGAGATTCTGGTGGCTTTTATCCAAATTTTGAAATGCTTCACTAATTTTAATGTGCGGGAAGGTCTGTATTTTGGTTTAATTAGGAATAGCCTCCAGAATGTCTCGTTGTCGTGGGGTCTTATCTATAACTGTCTTGTTGCAAATTTGGAGTGAGTTTAACGTAAAATGCTGAGAGGTAGACCATATCCGGAGAGAAATTATATTCACTTTTGAATGACTTTGAGTAATTTCCTTGAAGTTTAATACAAAATATAATAGTGCTAATTCCTTGGGAAAGTTGTTCAATTCCAATATCAATTGTTGATTTCAACGTCAGCACATAAATTTTTATATTCCCTGATATCTTTCAAACGTTGCGTTCTCTCTTTCCTTCTTGCCCAATACCGCAGCAATGTCTTGACGAAGAGTCTAGTTAACTTTATATGTTTTAGTCTGCCACATAAAGGCTTCTTACGCTCACTAGTTGTGGGCATTCAATGTTCGTGAATAATGATAATAATCAATAAATAAATTCCTTTATTGCCTTATACGTATCATAAGTACTAACTAAGGGGAAAACAAATTGTACGCACGCTAACATTAAGACTTTACCAAACATAAAATAAATCAAATATGCAAAATTGTCTTACAAATATAATGGAAATAGAAAATAATCTTGCGCTATGTTCATAAAGAAGTGGTAAGTGGTTTATTTTCTGGACCAGATTGAACAAGAATGGCTTACAGTGCTCTATAGAAAGCCTTCATATCAAAGTTAACGTTGTTACAATTGTGCAAGAATATGCAGCCAGTATGATGAAAGAGGGAGAATTCGTTCTTCGGAAGTAGTATGCGACATCGCCGTTAGATGAACGACATAATCCTTGCGTAAGCTCAGTTATTTCAATTCGAAAAACTAAAATTGAATGCTAAATATCAACTTGCAGCAAACGATCTGCGCTGTAATAAATACAAGGATTTCCATTGCTAAAAACGAGATTCTAATACCTTGAATCGCACTCATTTTTAACAGCGAAGTCTAAAGGCATACCAATGGTATATTAAATTGAGAAGACTTATTTGGTTTTCTACTGTTAAGCTCTTAATTAGTAGTTCGTTTAATACTGACTCTGGCCGTGGAAGCCTACGTATTCATTTCGTTGCTAGTTTTGTTTCTTCCAATGAATCCATTGTAAAGTAGGTCACAAGATTTCCCGATTTCCTTTTTAAGCGACATTATTGTTATTTTACGGCAGAGTGACTTTTCAATGAAACAGTTACCTTAATGTAAGAAATATATTTTATTTTTGAACATAATTCTCATCCTATTCTGTACACTTAATCCAACGACTGTCGAACTTTTTTAAGCTATGTGAAAAGTAATCTTCTGTGGAATCGTCAAAATAGTCATTTGTTTCGGCTATTAGCTTCCTTATTTATAAAGAATTTCTTGTCATCAAACAGTTTTACCAGTTTCGTGAACAAGAAAAAAACGCTTGGAACTATATCTGATGAATATGGTATATATATTGGGGATCAATTCGTATCATAATTCGACAAATTTAGCGGAAAAGACAAAACCATTTTTCTGAAGAAATCCTGTTGTTTTTTTTTTCAGTTCAGCGTCGAAACGTGTCAGTACAACAATAAAACATTGGCCAGTTACTGCTCTTCTCCCCTGTAAATGATTAACAAATATTACGTTTTTGGAATCCCAAAAAATGGTGGTCGATCATATTGGCGGAAGAAACAACTTCTGCCTTCTTTGGAACACGTTTCTCAGAAGAAATTCATTGTTTTGTGTACACTTTTGACTCTAGAGTATAATAATGTATCCAGGTTTCGTCTACGATGATTTACTGATGACAAACATCTCTTGTATTTCGTTTGAATTTGATCATTCAGTCATTTAAAGTTGTAACACAAGCTCCCATTTGACCAATAATAATCAAACGTGGCATCTATTTGTGGTTAGCTTTTTCAAGCTTAAAAGTTGACGTAAAATATTGTGTATCTACTCGGTTGAGGTGTTTACGGAATTAGCTACCTTCCGAAGGTCGCTCTTTGCAATGGCATGAACTTACTATATATCTCCAAATATAGTAAGTTCATACTATATTTGGAGGAGCAGAATGAAGGTCCCGGAGATTCAAAGTTATCTGCGCTTCTTGATCAGCTTCCAAAGCACTGAACTACTTGCAAATCATTGAATAGCAAAGAATAGATTCGCCATAATATTTATGTAACCTTTCTTTAGTTTCTATAACGGTTTTTCCATGTAAAATACAATGCTTAATCAATACACGAAATTTTATTCTATCCATACAAACACAACAAATGGTTTAACCGGTTGTGTACATATCTGACAGATTTGGGAGATATCTTGACACTAGAAAACTTGATCGGAGTGAGCAATATAGTTATCTTAGCGAAATTGTTACCAGCTTTTGAAGAATCACTCCGGCATCGAATCGTCCTCATATATACGAATTTATAGGGTGGTTAGTAATAAATGTTGCAAATAGTAAGTTTATGACATTAGTAAACATTGTGCGTTATTTATTTTAAGTTCGTGTAATTTCGACGAAAGCAACGGTCGTCTTACGTCTGGTGCCAGTTTACGCTCTACGACGTCGACCTTGTTCCTCCTCCTCTATCCAAACTTAATATATTCCAGGCTTTAAACAACTTAAACTTACCGCAAGTTAAATGAAGTTAGGAAGTACAATATTTAAATTTGTAATTATGTTTGATTACAATTATCTCAATTTGAATAAATTTCAGGATGCGCGTCCCAAATTAATTTGATCTAAAAGCATTTGTAAGTATAAAACCATAAGATTGCTACATTTGCATATACAATGTAAAACAGTATTATTGAACGAGTCAGATGTGGTATTTCTGTTATAAGAAGCATCAATATGCTCTAAACATATAGAATAATCTACTATATGAATATGGTTACGCTTGATAGAGTCCTTGTTCGACAAGAATGTTGTAAAAGCTAGATAATTTTCAGTTTCAATACATTGTTCCTTACTCTTCAGGGTAGCCTTGAGAAGGGCTGTTACTTGCCAGATTAATTATACGTTCAATGATTTTGTGTCTGACGTATTTGTCTTCCCTATTTTTTTTATTAATGGAACTTGTCTTGAATGGGGATCGAATTCAAAATTATAGGTTAATTATAAGTTTAACACAGTACTTTCTATCCCCCTATTAGCTTAGTGGTTAAGTCAGGTGGAATACGAAAATTGAGAATAAATAAATTGAGCTAGATCCTCACACATGACAAGTTTGACTAATAAAAAATTGAAGAAGACATATATGTCAGATAAAAAATTGTAGAAAGTACACTGAAAACCGTAGAAGTTTGTAGGTGCGTCATAGTTGATTATGACGTATGCAGCGTCTGAAACAAATTCAGGTACACCAACCATGTTTGTAATGAATTGTACTATGCATTTAAAAATTAAATCATGGCTGATTGCAACCAACAGGATTATAAATAGTGAGCTCTTCCATTGACAATGCTTTTATAATAGTATATAAATACATTTGTTCTTACTGAAAGGAGGTGAATGGGCTAAACTAATTATTAAATGTTTTCTTAAAAGAAGTCTTTATCACTCTAATAATATAGATCCCATATGAAAAAATTTTTTATATCAAAATGTAGAAAAACAACAAACATAAAAGTGTTTAGTCTAATGTATGTTACCAATGATTCATTAAACAAAATATATCTATTTTATTTATATAACAAACATAATAACTATACAATATGATATGCAAAACATAATATGAAGTAAATGAAATTAAAATATGTCAATATCGAAAGAAATAATCATATAGGACAATTAAAAATATATTTAGTCTGTCTCCACCCTTTTCTTCTGATCCATAATTAACCGTCAGAATAAAGTCTTCTAAGCTTGCTTCATGTTTGTATCACTTTTTAATTATTTTATCTGTATGGTTTATGCAATTCTGTCAGATGTCTGGTGTATGATTAATCTGGCAAGTAACGACAGCCCTTCTTAGGGCTGCCCTGAGGACAGCACTAAACAAACTGCCGAAACGTCGCACTTACATAAGTTCAACAAACGATGGAAATAGCACCAGCAGCAACTCCAATTACATTGTTCCTTACTCAAAAATTTTAATCAAAAAGATAAGCGTCTCAAGTGATTTCGTTATATTAGCATTAGAATCACTAATTAGATAGAAAAGAATTCCATTTATTTTGGAATTATTTTTAGAAGTTGATAAAATCCAAAATATGTTCCACTAAGTGTGGCCCTCGGCGATATTAGAAAATATAGTTCCTAGAGCGTTTGAAAAATGTGCAATTATTTTTTATTTATTTAGAAAAGCTATATTACATATTGTACGTGGATAACTGTATATGCGAACGCGTGTGCGTACGAGGGTCACACTACGTATTTTGAGATGCCGCGAAACTGGAGAAGTTAGAATTGGCAATACTGTATTTCTAAATACCACCATTCTTAAGTAATAGGCTCTGAGTATCAGATGAGTTACTGCTAGCATAGACCAAGCGTGGTATATACAATTTGTCATTGAAATATGGTCAAGGGAACATGTGCGCGCAATGATCTATTATGACTTTAAGGTCGGTTTTAGTGAACGACAAAGTCTTGAACGAATAAGCGCAACTATGTTTCATTAGTATAGCGAATTTAAGAAGAGGACGGATATCGTTTGGTGTTGAGGTGTTTTTCAGTTACCGCTGGAAACTTTGAGAGAGTGAGACGTGTAATCGACGAATATCCACGATGCACTTATCAAGCAATAGAAGCAACTCTTGTTGTTGGATCCGCAACATGAGCATCTTCGGATAACAAAAATTGTTACTCGTTAGGCGCCACACACGTTTAACGATTTCCAAAAGGCAGGGCGAGTAAGAATCGCTCGGGAAACGTTAGAAATATTACAAAATTTTGGACTATCTAAGATAGTAACAGGTGATGAAACTGATGAGAGCCGTGTGAGAATCTATGAAGATGCATCAACAGCAACAATGGCCAAAAAGGTCTGTCAAGATAGTTATGTACGCAGTTTTCTTTCTCAGTACATTAGTAAAAGCAATCAAGTTGGAAAATTAACATACAGTAAACTGGTACACCATAACATGTTCACCTGCAGTTCTTGGGTCAGTCAACATTCACGGGTGAATGGAGGATGGACCATTAATGGTGTAGTTACTCAGTTTAAATAAGGAATGGCTGCTAAATTACTTCCTCCGATCCGATAATGATATAAAGCCGTTTCTCGTCAGCAGAACCGCGTAGTCAAAATTCAATCAAGGGTAAGTGCTATCAGTTTTGAAGGAGAGGTATTCTTGAAATTGATTTTGCACTATTTTAAGTAGTACACGTAGATGGGGACAGCGAGGATATCATCTTAAGGAGACGTACTCTGATTTAGTATGGACAAGCGAATGAGGATTTCATGGCAGAATTTCGGACAAATACTATGTGGTCTGCAAACGACATATTTGTATCAAATACCACACCCAAATCCATTATAGAAATGCCTAGGAATAACAGTTCGACTCACAGAGTATTGATAACCGTAAAGCATCTAGAGTAGCTTATGATAGCATACGTACTTAGATTCAATTGAATTCCCTTCTGCGCACACCATCTGACAATGGTATCCCGACCGTTGTGGAGAAATAGACAATCTGTCGGGAAGGTTATGATATTATTAATGTTAAGAGCGTCTGCATCTACAAGTATTTTGCAGTCCAGCTCCTGTAGAAGGTTGTCGAAATAAATGTTGAAGAAAGGAGGACACAAGTTGAATCCAGGGCGTACTCCAGACAAATCAGACAATATTAGGAATGTGTAGCCATTGTAGTCTGTTAGATACGAGCGGATCAATTTTGTTCCATTTGAAGAAAAACCAAAATCACTTAGTTTAGATATCATAAGTGAATAACCGATAGTGTCAAATGCTTTGCTAGAATCGGTATGTGACACATGAACTTGTTGACGTCCGTCCATAGATTCGGCAATATACTGCGCTAACTCCCCAAGGTTGGTTGTAATAGACCTCCCAGGAACCCATCTTGTCGCGTAGATAGATAAAGTTTGACGCTAACGTAGATTTTGTAAATATGTTTGCAAAGTTTGGTAAAATATTTATTAGTCTATAATTTTCAAGGTCTGAATGATTCTTTAAACACGGGCGTAATTCCACTAATCTTTCAAGCGTCAGGAAAGGTAGAAGAACTTACGACTAAGTATTCTAGCTAGAGGTTCACATAGTACAACGCAAAAATCATGTACAAAAAATGCGGGGAAGCCGTCATGATCAGCAGTACAATTAGACTTTAACATCTCAGAAGCTTTTAAGACATCATGCGCAGTACAAGATCCAATCAAAGAACTACCACTAATGAGATCTCTATCAAGAGACTGGAACTTCAGTAATGCCTGTAAACCAAGCACAAATACTCTAGAGAATTCATCTGCGAAAGTCTGAAGAATGTTGTTGAGATTGTCAACAATGGAGCCATTTAAAGTGAGACATCCAGGAATTCCTGATTAACTGCGACACGCGTTTATATACTGCCAGATAAGCCTAGGATTTTGTACTATATCTTCAGCAACCGCCATTTGATATTTCGTATATGCAACTCTAATTTTATTTTTTACTAATTTCCTCAATGTGGTAAATCTCTTGTACATTTTTGTCCCGCCTGCGAAGGTAATAGTTTTTTATTTGAAGAAGCTTGATTATTTCCTAATTATACCAAGGCGGATATCTTCAAGGAGGGTGTTCGGACAAAGGTACAGATGGACGGATGATTACATAATTATAAAAAGCTGAGACAGCTTCGTTAACACAATTAAGATTTTCCAAAGAAGTTCAGTCGATTGCAGCTACATCATTGTACATGGTAGAGAAGTTTGTTTTTCGAAAATTAAATTTCAAGTTTGATGGAAAATGTTTAGTGACAGCTCTGCAACATAGCTTAAATGTAATTACGTACTATTTTAGTATTTTGGCATTAATTAATTAAAAATTGGATACACAGAAGGGAAAAGGATACAGATTGGTTCAACGAACTCGATAAATTTTCGTATCGGTCGTGCGTGCGGGTGAGTGTGTACCTTGCGGGGCGAAGATTTGGCCAACTGTAGTCGTTAGTAATAACACAATACTAATTACGTTCATTTTTTTAAACATTAGTGATAACCGAGCCGTACGCTACTGCGAAAGCACTTGCTTCTGTAGCCTTAACTGCTAGACGCTACGATGTGCTAGTATGAAACAAAACCCAAAAGGAATCGTAATAATGGAAGGAGGAACATAGGATACAGGATAATTAAGAAAAGGAAATCTTGCTTCCAAATTACTAAATTCACATGGTTGATAATGCTCGCTAAAAAGGACTTAAGAGATTCGCATATATACTGATCTCAGGCTAGTATAACACTGTAACGAATAAACTCTTCAAATCGTAATTGAAAATTTAAATGATCCTCAACACGAGTCCTCAGCTTGAAGTTCAATTCCCAATTAAATTGTTTGACAGTCTCTGCAAACAGTTTAATAACGAAGTATGACATTCGGTAATCTAATTGCATGTCACGTGAACCGATCTGAAAATTTAATTTACTAAATTGGAGGCGCTACATTTGTAATCCAATTTCTTGATCAACCTGCCGTCGTTAAGTTTTGTGGGCGTTGAAGGGACATATATCATCGGAACAGTCACGAGCATTAAGAAAGGGCGCCTCTTTTCGACTTCCGCATCACTTCATTCCGTTCGCTGTCTACGATTACGATCGTGTCTTAGCCGAAGCTCGTAAATTTAGAGTCGGGATTAAGTCGATTCACCTGTAAGTAATTTACTACTAGGGTGATTGAAAACTGTCAATGTTTATTCCGTTTGTGGGTTATTCCGTTCTATTGCTACATCTGTTTGTTACTTTTTCTATTGTGCTTCGTATTTGATATATTGTGAATAAAGCCGTTATTAAAATTGTTGATTCTACTCGTGCAAAAGCGTTATCTAACCAAAATTTTGAACCACCTCTAATTTCCACTGCACGGGGAATTTTGGTGGAAATAAATATAAGTACGAAGAAATCACATATTTTGCCAAAGCACCTGTTTTATCAAATAACATAAAACTTACTTTAGTAGGATATACATCAATGTTTTAATCACCTATATATTAATTACTATTTTTTATCGAGTATAAGGCTGCTGTAACTTTGACGTTATATAGAATATACAACAAGATAATAACGCGGCGAATGTATCTATAGCGCTTTGTATTATGCTACAATATTACTAATAAATGAAACACTTGCCGAAGATGATCATACGTCACATATGCATTTTCCAAAGATGACTTGAAAGATATTGTATCACCTACTGCTATCAATACTAATTACCTAACGTATATATAGATAAATTATAGTTGGGAAGTACAAGTTTTTTGATTTCGTTCACCAATAACTGCGTTTAACACAAATCCAATGACATTTGTGCTTGAAATAATGATCGTAGCATACTATAAGTCTGGTAAATACCCTGTAAATACCTTGGGAATTCGGATTTAAGAGAATATGAAATAATAAAGGTTATAGTCTGTCGAAACAGCCTAACATTAAATGCCCGCGGAGATAACAGGTTCTTGCATTAAAATTGTAATAATTGTTTCGGTACAATACTGTAGAAACTACATTTCACAAATAGTTCGAAAGTTAACTTTAGATGTAGACAATTTTAGACAAAGTGAGCATAGATTTTCTTGCAGAAGTTTAATTAATGGTTCTTAAATTAACTAAACTTAACTTATTTCTTGTTCATTGGATATACTGAAATAATTTTAGGTGTTAGTCGGTACGGATACTAACAATTTTTGTATATAAGGTATGTGTTCCTATATTATCAGCAGCAAAGACCTCATCTTAGATTTTTGCAACATAAAAGTCTCGTACCTTCTTGTACAGTATTTCTTCAGAAGCGCAAAATCATACTAGAGGACACCTTATCGCAACAAGAGCACCCTCTTGTTGCGATAGTGAATTGAAACTTTCAAGGTTAGTTTTTTTAAGACTATTGTTCTTTACATTAGTTTGTAAATTCCTTAATAATTTTAAAATCGTAATTTTGGGTGGAATAGAGAAATACATTACAGTTGTGTAAAACATTCTGCTGTTCGTTATCCTGGAATCTAACATTGCTTTCCCTATTTGATTTATAAATTTCTAATTTATATCATGCACTGTTTGGAATGTCTAGTTGTCATTTCGTAAATCCACGAAACCCATATTATTTATAATTCGATTTTTTCTAACGTTAAAGCGTGTTTTCTTGAACATAATGTAGTAAAGGAATAACGCAATAAATAACCTTTATTTTTCGGTATTGGCGGATTAAAGCGAAAAATATAACGATCGTCGATATTTTGATGAAAAATTTGTTATCCTAAACGTGAGGTTCGTCGACGTATTAAACAGCGCCTTGTGATAATCACTGGTTGGCAAAACCGTCAAATTTTAATCAAATCAGTTTATAGCATTTTACAAGGCTCTCTTATTATGTAAAATGTAGAATCTTAAGTACATTCACATACACTACCGTCCATGGAAGTTTGGCCAAGTAGTAAAAATGTAAAAAAAACAAAATAAAAGGCAATTAATACTGAAGAAATAAATGTATTTCTTAAATATCCTTTTCGTCAAAAAATCCTTTTGCATTGAATACTTCTCGAACAACTTGCGGCATCCTTTCGATCAATTTTTTGAGGATTTCCCCGGGGATGTTGTTCCATTCTTGTTGAACGATATTCCAAAGGTGTTCCTTCGGAATAGGGCCAACACTTGGAACTCTTCTATCAAGTTCATCCCGCAGTAATTCAATGGGGTTGAGGTCTGGACTCTGTGGTGGCTATGCATAACTTGTAAAATGTCTGTTAGATTTTGCCCATTCGTAAACGGTTTGCATATTTTTGCTGTGTGTTTTGGATAGTTATCTTGTACAAAAGCAAAATTCTCGCCGATTAGTCGCAGTCAAGAGGGAATGGCATGAGTTTCAAATACTTCGCAGTGCTGCCCTTTCCGTATTCTTTCGATTCGATGTAACGTTCCTGTTCCTGAGTAAAAGAAGCAACCCCAAACTGTAACTGAACCACCACAGTGTTTTGTTGTCGGTACAATGCATTCCGGAAGCACCCTTTCATTAGCAGAGTGTCTGACAAACATTCTCCTGCTTTCACCAAACATTTTAAATATTAATTCGTAAGTTCACAAAACATTTTGTCACTGTTTTAGCGTTTAATCCCGATCTTTGCGGGCACATTGTAGTCCATTCAGTTGGTTTCGGCCAGCCGGCATTTGTCGGTGGTAACTAAAATCGGACGCTGACGTCCGCGATTGAATTCACTCGCTATTTCTGGTACTGTTTTTCTACGATTTCGCTTACTTGATAGTTGTAGTAGACTGGCGTTAGTTGGGGTGGTTATTCGTGAGGCACCTGGACAGTTGCGGTCCTGTAAGTCACCTGTTCTTTAATATTGGCGAATGCTGTACTTTACTGTCGACGCGGCTAAATTTAATTTCTTACCGATAGGCCTGCTGGTAAAACCTTCCTTATGCACAGTTATAATACTGAATCGTTTAGCAACACCTTTTGATTTACCACGAGGCATTTCGAACAGTGTTGTTCACTTACTCTACCACTGATCACAATAATGTTCAAACTGAAATGTTGTGAGATTGGTAATTGCAGTAAATGTTTGAGCCGGCCAGGGGCGAGCCTCAAGAGAGGGGTACAAGAAAATCTCTACTTAGTTGGTCCCATGGATATATTTATCTAATAACTAGATTAGAATAAACCCACTGTAAATGAGGATCATTGTTCCGGTAAAGAGCTTAAGTACTTCTTTTCTTCGTAATAGTTTCATTATCTGAGTTGTAAATGTACTCAATATAGATGTTTCTTAAGATTATTATCGTCGAATGCATTAAAACTTATTCGGTATACATAAAAGCGTTTGGACATGGGCAAAGAAATAAAACACAATTCCACAAATACAATTAACACAACGTAATATATGGCATGTTATTGTTACTTCATAAAATGCTCTATTACTACTACTACCCAGCAGTAATAGAACATCATGGAAGCTATAGTGATAGCAAAACATGTCATATATTAGGTTGTGTTAAATATATTGGAACTATTTGCAAAATTGCGTTTTACTTCTTCGCCCATGTTTGATATGGATTTCTAACAAGTATCGGCAGACTCAATCGAAATTACGAAAGCGTTTATATTGCAATACTTCCCACATACTGAGTAAATTTAAAGAAAGTAATTAATTATTAATGAAATTATTATTCAAATGGTATGAATCTATTACTAGCTCAAACTTTGATTGATTAGCTGTCACTAATTCAACCTTTCCTTGGATTTTATTTGATAATCCCAGGGTTTGAATTCCTATTATGTAAAAAAAATAAAGCTAACATTATAACTCTAATAGCTTCTGGAAATCATTTTGGGATCCGTCCGATAGACGTAGGTTTAATATACGTAAGAGGAAATTGTGATGAAAGTGAGTATATTCATTAGTTGTACTTTGCAAATATTATGTTATTAAAACCTATAGTGGTTGCTTAGAAGAACTAAGGTAAATATCTAACTACTACGAGAAATATTAGTCGAATGAGCATACGGATGGGTATGGATAACACATTGGTTCAGAATCGATTAGTATTCAGTATTTTTACAAACCGTTAATTTTATACCTTAAATATAATTTAAGAATCCTATCTTTGCAGTTTTCTTCTTGTATATTGAATATTAGTTATCTACATTTAGTTACCTCACCTTACAACTTAAAATTTATTTATTTAAATTGAAGAAAGTGTCCCTTGAGCTGCGTGCACAGTGGAGACGTAAATTCCACCATTGTATTAACATACATATATCGTTTTTTAAAATGTATATATTTGTTTATTTTTCATTTCTTCAAAATTATTTCCAAAGATGAAAAGAATGCTGTATTCACATGATTGAATTATAAGAAATGTACCTTTAAAAAACACACACACAACCTTCTAAATTCTCGTACGTGGAAAAAAAAACATGACTGGCAGCTTTGTTCATAATTAATTTCATTCCATCAAGAGTGTATGCTGTGTAGCTTATCATCCAAGCATACAATGGACTACTGAAAATCAGTGTATGTGTGTGTACACAGAAAAACTTAAACGAAGAACTCATCAAAATTTTCTGTTTCTTTCTATTTATTTGTATTTACTATTAAAAAAATGTAACTAGACAGGCATTAATTAAGCTGATTGCAATTGATTTTGTAAAAAAGCGATATACGTTAATTATTTAATTTCGTATATATAACAAAATATTTAAGTAATGGAAAAATTTAAGACAAAGAACTCTTAGGGAAATAATCGCCTGAGATTTTCTACCAAAGTAGTTTAGTAACAGTTTAATAACGCTAAAAGTAGAAGCGAGATAAAGAATCTTATGCTGATCCGGTTTTAATATAAAGTGCATCAGAATTACCGCCTTCTACTTTTGTTGCACACTTTATTATGTTTATTACTTACCTACTTCTCTCTCCACTAGAGGCTGGTGTGTATTTTCTTTAGGTGCCAGATAATCTGCTAGACGTCGTAGAAGACAATGTTAGTTTAAAGATGTTCCACAGTAAGAAGTGGAGAATGCACAAAATGGTAATTCGTATAAACAGTGACTAAGTTCGTTACTCCGAAATACGTGCCTATTCTTCCAGGAGCTCCATTATTCCTTTAAAATACGTTTAGGGTTTAAGGTTAGTATTCCAATATCTTTACTTCGTTATGCTTACAACGACAAAAATGGAATAAATCTTATTTACTTTTCATCCTCTGCAATAGTGAATATTTTATAGAGGTAGCTAGTAAAAGTCATAGAATTTGCGCGAAATAGGAAAAATTTGTATTACCATATTTCCTCAAATTTTAAAATAAACCCAAATTAGATCCGACGAGCTATTGTTTGTTTGGAAATAAGTGATATTTTTAAGAATGATTAAAGTCAAAATAGTGCATGTTTTAAAAGATTACCTACACTTGAGGTTTTTTAAATACCGCTGGAAAAATTCCCTTGATATCGAATTGTTAATCAAATCAGTAAGAGGCTTGATTAATAAAAATTCTGCTTCCTTAAAAAATTGCGGTGATATGTTATCCGTTACTGATGAATTATTACAGTTTAGTTTAGACTCAGAAAATGTTAATAAAAATATTGATTCCAGAATAGTATGCATTTGCTGAAGAATAAAAAGAAGATCCGGAATGCTTTTATTGACTAACAGCAGTAGTTCGTTGAAGTAATGATTAAATGAATTTACCATATCATGTGAAGTTTTGGTTTTGTTTGTAAAATTATTGATGATATTCCAAGCCATGTGAGTTTTATTTGATTATAGCAGTACGATGTTATTGTAGTAGTTCTTTAAGAAATTTCTATTTGTGTTTGTTTGTATTGCATATATAAAACTTTTTCAGAACAGGATACCTCCCTTGCAAAACATACAGATCTCTCAAAGTAACACTAGATTCTAAAATTGTTGGTGTAGTCCGTGGGCGTACAGGTTTCTTGAGGTTTACATATTTCCTAGGAAAAGATACATTGTAGTTCAAAGTAATAAAGTAGCTGAAAGAGAGCTAGATTTTGTTCCCCCATCATTCAAGCTATACACATCATTTCAAGTGTCTTGATATTTAGGGAACGTTAACGTATTCTCTAAAAAGAAGGATTGTTTATAATGAAAGATGTTTGTGCGAGATAAAGGATCTTCATACTCGTGTAAAAGAACCAAACGATGATTGCAGAAAAACACCGCGTATGCATCATACGAAAGTGGACTTAATAGATTTGTACAGATGTTATATAGAGTAATGCTACTAGTCGCGGTTATCCTAGTGTAATTATGAACTGGAGTGATTAAGTTATACGAGATAAGTACATGCTTTACATAAAGAAATCGTTCAGTAATATAACAAAAGTCAATGTTAAAATTATCAACCAGGTAAGATGTTGTATATAGATGCTATAACAATGTATTCAACATTACTGCAAAGTTTCCAAAACTGGTAGCGGGAGGGCTATATGCTTTTATAGTAACTATATGAAGATCTTTGTAATTCTATTTCGTGGCACATATGTATCTTAAATTCTTTCTCTACACAATAGCTCAAAAATACTGCATTCTTTTTGCAAATTGACTTACTTCAGTTATCTTCCTAGTGGGACGATGTTTATCTGCGGTAATCTCGGCGTCAAAGAAGAAGTCTACATTCCTATCCAAGTTTTTCATAATTCGTTAAATAACTAGTGCAGTAACTTATGTTTATGTTCACTATTACGTCAAAAACAGGATACGAGGTAGCCGTCATAAATTCTCGGCCTGAGAGGCTTATACAGGTTCAAGCGTGTTCAAACTTCGTCACGCCATGCATGCCCATACGCAATCTACGCTATAAATATGACGGTTCGAATAGAGTAGTTTTTAGTAGACAGCCAACCAACGTGACTATCGCATGAAAATGTTTTGAAGTAATGAAAATTGAGTACCGCGCGTTCATAAAATTTTCATCATATAAAACAATATTTAGACGGTGTTTATGGTGATTCATCCCCTTCGTATTCTACTGCAAAAAAAGTGAACAAAACGTTTCCGTCTGGGGCAAGAACCCCTGGAAGATGCTGAATAGTCAGGTCAACCAACGCCTCTACAAGAGAAGATTTGGTGCTAGAAGATCGCTGTTGGAAAGTGAAGGAATTAGTAGTGTTAACAAACATATCCGAAACAAGTATTCGCCGAATTCTCCACGACCCATTTGGGTAAAAATAAAATTAGTGCAACATGTGTGCGGCTGTTTTTAGGCAAGTGTGGAGACGATCCAAAACCGATTCTGGAGTCCATTGTTACAGGGGATGCAACGATGGTTGTTATACAACAACTCTAAAGGGAGTTCATGGAATGGCAGCGACCTGATGAACCTCGTCCCAGAGAGACGAAAGTCGTTCAATCATTGAAAAAGAGCGCAATACAACTGTGAACGGCACATATTATGCGTCTTTATTGCATAAACTAAGAGACAGTATTCGTGCAAAACGTCGTGAAAAATTGACAAATTGTGTATGATTATTGCACGACAGTACTCCCGTCCATACAGCCATCGGTTCACAAGCTGCCATCCGCGAATGTGGCTTTGAAGAATTGGAACATTCACCGTATAATCCGGATATGGCTCCTTTTTTTTATTTATTTTCTAATTTAAGAAGACTTTAGGGAACGTCGTTTTAACGACGACACTGAGTTGCAAGCAGCTGTTATCGAACATTTTGGCGGAATAACTTCAGATTATTTTTACTAGGATATCGAATTATTAATTAATCGTTGTAATAAATGCACAGAAGTTAGGGGAGATTACATTGAAAAATAAAATTCCTTATATTGTTACATGTTTCTTCTTTCTATATCAGGCCGGGAATTTGTGTCGCCTATCTCGTTAAATGGCGTAGTTTAAAATCACCCAAACCCAATTTAAACTATCTTCTTTAAAACGGTTTAGAAAATCTAATTACCATAAATATCTATTTACATGTCAATAAATGAACTATTAACTACATGAAATAATAGATACCTTTAAGGAAGATTGTGGTAAAGAATCGGAAGGTTTGTTGGAAAATATCTACATACAATATCTTTCACAGAAAGAGTATTTTACTCTTAATTCATGTTAATATTTTCCAATCAACTTCATCAGTATGGTGATGCAAAGTAGCGTCAATGTTGTGCCTCATACCGAGTTTGATTTTGTTTTTGGTAAATTAATTTAAAGAAAATGTAATTCTTGACCCTCTAATATCCATGTGGTGATGTTCGTGAAATAAAATGTATTAAAAAATATTGCTTGTTTTCAGAATGTAGTACTTTTTTACAGACGAGAAAACATGCATTCGTTTATGAATCTGAAATAAGTAACCATAACTAATTCTCATACAACATAGATAATTTCCATTAATAAAGTATGGTTATTACTTCACTACAACAGCGTAATTATACTTTGTTAATGTTGAAACTATTTTCAAACAATATATTTGTATGTGTGAGATAGATAGCTGTTTGACATCGCATGCATGTATAAAAATATTTGCTATCTTTATTTCCTACGTAAATAGAAAATCTTTTGAATGTTTTCTATCTCTTAGAAACGGGTTCCCCGACAATTCCTTAAGGATCGGCTCGCAGCTCACGTGGCAATCGTTTGTTCTGCAGGCTTTCCTCTTTAACTTGAGCTATAAGTTGTATACGGAGATCTTTTAGGGACTCTCTTGAAAATATTGTTTTGTTTGCTTTATATATGACAAAAGCATTTATTACAGCTGTATTTAGGAATGAAAAAATAACGTGAGAGGCGATCGTCTGCTGTTTCCGATAATGGTGGAATTTGTCGACGTTTGATCTAATTAATCTGCGCCTTCCTTCATGGAATTATAGAAGTTAGTGATTTGTAGTAGCTTTCGTATACCTAATTCTTTCAAACTATCGTTACTGTGATGTAGAATAGAAAAGAAAATAAAATTTCCTGTCCAAGTACATAGGAAGCAGCTGTAGTATGTTCCTTATATGCGAAAAATAAACTAGCAGCATATCTTTTCTTTTATTTAGGTAGTCCCGCGACATTTGCGTTTCATTCTACGCATATAAGTTCATAGGTGCTCAAGAGACTAATCATCATGGCAGCTCGTGTACCAATTGTCAAAAGTAATGTTGCAGTTCTTTCCATACTTTGGCGTTAAATTAGAAGATACAAATGTTAATTATACACTCAACATACTGACAGAGAGTCGATATTATTATAGGATAACTTTGAATAAACTCTTTGCTTACCACCGACTGAAAGCGTATAAATGCGGCATCACGAATTGTAAACACATTACTGTGTATTATCCATTTTTCAATTTAAGTGTACAAGTCATTGTTAATAGCTTCTAGCATTATAACACATAAAGTTCTTTAACCTTCAGAAAACGTTGGATTCCATAATTTTAAGTTTAGTTACTCAACTAACAAAAATTGAATCGAAAGTTTAGATAGGTGTGTCTGTGGTTTTGATAAGAAATTCTATATTTAAAGTTTAACACTCGTCGGTAAAATTTGAGTATAATTCTTCATACTTTTCCAAAAATAATACATACTATTTTGATTCTGAGTATTCCTAGAGATGTCACCTGTTACCAAATAAACAATAGCTTCTCATATCTGCCATATCGTTATAAGTTCGGTTAGATTTTGAATACGCACAAGGTAATAGTATAATTTTATAGAAAAAAGCGGGAATGAAAAGCTTCAATATGGTATTATCTCTATTACATCTATTGTGCCCTACAAAACTTCAAGGCTATGTTTAAACTGTGGGGATATGTGATAAGCTATGCGCGGTATTTACATATTCATAATAATAATAATTTTTATTGCTTCTTAGTAGACAACTACAAAGGCAAACGTCAAAAGGAAAAATACATTATATAAGTTTATGGTATACCAAAATAAAGTTACAAAAATAAATAAATAATAATCATCCCCCTAGTAGTCGCGAATATAGAAATTCATCTATGCTATAGGGTTCTATATGTAGTAGCAATTCGCGAATTGATTTTTATATTTCATGGGGCAAACTATTGAAAAATTTTAGACTTACATAACTAAGACTTCTCGCAGTCAACTGTAGGCTGAGTTTAGGGTAGCAGTAGTTTATTTGAAGAAAACTATTACTTTCAAATAATTTTAAAAATAAAATAGAATAGATGTTGGAAATGAAAATCAATAAAATCTAAGCAGATAAAGACACTAATACACTTTTCAGGTTTCATAATCATGTAACTAATTCGCAGTTCTAGATAAAAAGAAGTAACGCACACTTTTATTGCCACTGATCGAGATACAAGCTAAACGCAAATAACATGAAATTTCCAATTTATATGTAAAATCAATATTCTTGTGTAAAGAATAACAGTATAACACAATTTTTACGCTAGATTAAACCGGAAAGATCGCCATGTTCGAAATATAACGTTCGGTTTATGAAGCCGTTATCTCTTAGCTTTAACGTGACAACGAACATTATTACATATCAGAGCGAGCTTTGGAGGATTACAAAGTTATAAATGGGTTCATGCATGGTCATACTACAACGTTAACACCATTTGGCCGGAATGTTACCGTTGAGCGCTGCACGTCTTGTAGATCTCCCTTGATAATTTTAGATATGTATGCTTAGTCTATAATTCAGTTTCCTCGTATACTGGCTAATAAGCACTAAATGTGCGTGCAAATTTGTTATAATCTAATTATGTATGAGAGTGACGTTTCTTGCTCGTGCTTCAGACTATTTCCCCAATATAAAATGGATTTGGTAGTAAAATGTATGGAGAATTTAAGCAAAAAAGGAAAGTACGAACGAGATAAATTAGGCCTATCCTTCCCTTCAAGCGACCGTAAGCTATGCAGTTCGAGATGACAGGAAAGCAATTTGTTCAGCAGACGGGGGAACAGATGTATTCAAATTAACTATAAGACGGAGAGGATTCTGTGCTATAATGTATGCCGTGCATTTAAAATTAGTTTTCCTATTTTTGCATAAGGTATACTAATCTGGATCAAAACTCATGTTCTCACTGGATTACCAAAATATTCAAATACTATGTGCATCTCTGATTAGAGAGACATAAGATACATTTTCTCTTTGTTACATTTCATCTCTTCCATGTGTTTCTCTTCATTATCGATACTTCTATTCATATTTGTATAAAGAATAACTTTATTAAACTGTCGAAATCTTAGATGGATTATACATAACAAGAATGCAGTTGATACAAATCAATAAAAGTTTTGGAAATAAACAGGTATTTTGTTGGTGCACATAGGCATTTACTAATTCCCGGTATTTTACTTACTTGAACTAAGAACAGTATTTCACCTATTGTTGTGACGCAAAAAGAAAAGAGCATTGGTTTTATTTAGAGGAATGTACCATTATATATGGATCATTAAGTCGTGTAATATTATTTAGAAAATGACGATACTACTTACATGAAATTGCTAGTTACACGTGGCACTATATACAATACATCAAATTATTTAGAATAACCTCCGTTGGCTTGTCAATGATAATTCAATTTCCTTCTTATTATCAACGTTAAATTTAATTGGATTAGTTTTTTGTGAAATTTTTACAGGAGCTCTCCAGTTCAATTCCAACCCAGAAACCGAGAAACTTTTATTAATAAACAACTTTACAAAAACGTATTCCAATTAAATTTAACTTTGGTAATAACAGGAAATCGAATTATCATATACAATACAAAACATGTTGAAAATCCTATAAGACGTGGAAATCTACAGGGACTTTAAAATATCAAAAATTAACAACGTTAAAGTTATGATATATAAACATGGATAGCAGTAGGCTGGTAACTCCGTCAATTTGAAAACAAGATGTATAACCCAAACAATATATGGACATTCAACGCATTTCTTCGACACGAACTATAGAAAATAACGGAAGAGCAAAATCAGTACCTAAATAAAAACATTACCACAAGCTGTCGTATAAAATATACTGGATGTTTAATGACAGTATAGGGATGTTCTTTTGTGAACGTTGTGGGAAACTTGGTAAAAGAAGAATCTTAACAAGAATAATTTGAAGAAATTTTGACGCAATACAGATTTTATCTGGTTTCTTATGAAAATATTTTCGCATTTAAAAATACTCTGCAATTTTACTAGTAAGAAGTAAAATTGGCGAAGGATATCTTAAAAACCTCGCCATCGTTTGGTGAATCATTTTCTAAATTTATAGTTAGAGAAGAAACTTCATCTCTGTTGAAACTAGCGTTCCTATGATACTATCCCTTAATCTCGTGTGTTAGAGTTTGTTGTTTCCTCACATTGTATTTCCCGTGACTAATTTCAGCAGTACCATGAGTAGCAGCATTATTATGTTGGGTATTGTTTTTATGCATTTTAGATGTGTTTTCAATACGTCACAATAAGCCTGAGAAATCATTTACATGAGCAGTTACCCTATACCATACACTGTTGGTGCGCACCCTCTCTGGTTTAGTAATCCATGAGCTGCTCGGGAAATGGGTTGGGAACTGTACCGGCCTGTTTTGCTGTGTTTGAGCAGGCAAACAAGTGTTTTATTCTTGTGGCACTAGATAACGGCAAGAATACCCACATAAGTTGTAAGTTTAGATATGGTCATGGCAGCAGAGAGGGAATTGCAATGTAGTGAGCAAAAGATCCTTCGAAACCACGCTGATGACACCGGGTAGGCAGAAATACGTTTGTGTGTTAGTGTTTCTTGTCTCTTGACATTATTCTTCTCATGAATGATTTCATCAACACCTTGAATAGCTGTGTCTAGCAGCATTGTTATGTTAGGTAGTGTTTTCTAGCATTTTAGATGTGTATGTGTGTGCGCATTCATAAACACAAAGACTTAGTTGAATAAGTATTAGAAACTGTTTGAATACGTCTGTTCAGATATCTCTTCTTTAAGTGAAAATGCTTCTTATGCGCGATTTTTCAAGAGTGAAACTTGCATTGCATCTCGTATGCAGTTACCTTAAAACATTATCTTACCTCGAACTTACGTGCGAGTGATGTATCGCGAAAACCGCCTGTATATGGACCTTCGAAGAAATTGCCCTGAAAGCATACACCATACTTCAAATACTTTCAGTTAGTTAAGTTTGAATTATCAGCATATACATGTTCTTACTACGAGGAAGGCCGGTATGATATATGCACTACGAACGATACCAACCGAAGTTCACGTTGAAAGAGCGTTGTCAGCATACCATCCATATGCAGGATCACGGTTATCATATGGTACAATATTCTGGGGATACCCCCGTGCTTGCTGACATGGTCTTCACACTCCAGAAATTCCCCTTCAGAAGCATATCTAATTTGAAGAAACGGGAGTCATATAGGAGTGCGCTTGGAGGGAACGATATACTTACTTTACATGCGTTATACATTTATAAAATTTTTAAACATTACGGTGAACTGCTGGGCGAGTATGAAACACAACTATTATACTCTGAAATGTCAAAAAGCGGCGAAGCGTCTACCGCAAACAACATATGCTCATACCTGGTAGCGCATAAGTTTTTTCGGGTTTCGTGGTAAGAAGAAACACTTCATTTTCGAGGGAAATTAATTTTCTTTTATCAAAATATTGACCATCCGCTTCTACATACTACACCCACCTTCCAGGTAATTTATGGATACTATGCCAGAAAAGTGCTTGCCTTTTGCGACAAACTATTCGTCAAGCCAGTTTCCAACTTCCTCGAAATTGCTGAAGTGCTGCTCTGCGAGCGCGTGCCCCATTGGTGCGAAGAGGTGATAGTCAGATGGCGCCAGGTCTGGGAACTACGGTGGATGCGGGAGGATGTCTCATCCAAGCGATTTCAAGGTGTCTTTCACTGGTTTTGCTGTCTGAGATGGCGCATTATCGTGTAACAAAATCACTTTTCCATGTTTTCTGTTCCATTCCGGTCGTCTTCCGATTAATGTGTGGTTTAAATTAATCATTTGTTGGCGATAGTGTTGTGTATTAGCAGTTACGCCGGGCTTTAAGAGTTCATAATAACAATACCGCGCTGGTCGCACCAGACACAGAGCATGGTCTCGCCAAAGCGATATGGCCCTGGTGTCGAAGGACTGCCTTCGCCAGGTGAAGGCCACAATTTTTTCAGCTTCGGCTTCTCAAAATACATCCATTTTTCGCCACCCCTCGCAATTCGATACAAACGTAATTTCCTTTCGTAGAATTGAAGCAGCATTTCCGGGTAACTAGCGCCATCTCCTAGTTGAATTGGAAAAACTTATGCATACACCTGGTGCAGTGGCACAAGTATTAACGATTTATAATACTGTGCCTCATGACTGCAAACAATATAGACTAAAAGATTTCAAAATATATTTAAGAGAAACACTGATTCAAAAAATATTTGTATAATCAAAATATGTTCTTTTTATCTTTGTAATTGAATTGTAAACATTTGATTACTTTTTCGAATTACTATTAATTAACCGAATTGTAAATATCCTCTTTCTATTATTTGTATCTAACCAGTACCCGGTTTCATTGACGTATTTCATACCTTGGTATTAGAAAATGAAGGAATACTATTATTATTATTATACATGTATTCGTATTTGTTGTAAAATTGGTATTCATGAATACGACGACAAAGGCTACGTCTTAGATACCAAAGCCGAAGCAAAAGAGGTAGATACTGAAGATTCCCTATCTTGTTATTTGTTTTGACTGAACTACTTTCCAAAACTTTCATATTTATTTAGATACCGCCTCGAAAACAAACTTTAGAACGTGCTTGCGAGCTAAAATGTATTCTAACTAGTCTTTTTTTCACTCGAACTTTACAAAATATGAGTTTCCGAAATTTTATATTCCGAACGAAGGTAATATATTTGTCTTGAGCTTCGTTCTCGTAGAACAGGTTCAAGTCACGTATTCGTTATTGGCCCATCATACGATCAAAAACGTCTCCCCACGCCCGCAAGTTATAAAAAATTAGTGTGAAACTTTCTGACGTTATTATAAAGGGTAAGTTATGGTATAGAATATGGTATTTTAACGGTGTTTTTGTTACTTCTAGTACACCTTATATTCAGTTTTTAGTTTTTGGTGTTAGTAACGTTTTCCACTACACTAAAAAATTATAATAGTTTTGTTAGGTAATTTATCCATTATTTATGTATTTATAAGTCTAATATACTTATTGTTACAAGAGTTCAAATGTTACTATTAAGACTAATCCTACGTTTGTTTTAAAATACTAATATAAGCGAAAACTGTATCAATTTTCTTTTCATATGTTTGACGCGTTCTTATCAACTTATTACAACCGTTAACAATGACATTAATCGGACGTAAAACTTGGTATTTGCAATCCACTTGACAGTTCATACTTGTAAACTAGCTTTTGGGGAGTAAACATCATCCAAAAGTAGTGTTTACTATTAGTATGCCGAATTCTAGCGTAATGAACACTAACCAATATTCTATAACTCGTTTTCCGAAATTCCTCATTGCCCATACCTACCACTAACTAATCCGTTTAATTTACCCATTGATCTAGTGTGTTCGAATGAAGGAATATGCAAATTCTAGACCAGTCTAGCTATGAGCCACTACCGTCAATATTAGTTCGGAGACCCAGTAAAATGTTGTAAACTCTATCAAAAGATAATATAATTGCTTTTATACATATATAAATAATATTTATATTAGATACTTTATGAAGTTTATTGTTTATTAATTGTACAGGCAAACTTCTAAGAATATCGATTAGCGAATGATTAAAATCCTATTATATTTTCACCCAATATAGTAATTTCCAGAATAATCCTGATCGCCACAAATAGGATAATTTTTGGGACAATATTGCAGGTAATAAATTTACAATACTCCTTGAGGTGGGAACAGACCATCTGAAAGTGTATTGTGTATTGATAAATGCTTTAGCTTCTAAAGAAACCTACATGTACGTGTGTTAGTGTCAAGAACATATGTGTTTGTGCAAACCTGATTAAAGTTATTAGTTCAGAAAGTTGCAAGTTCAGGAAAACGCTACGTAATTGTTGTTTTTCATCAAGAAGGTTCGGTGCGTCAAATTTCTGAAAAAATACATGTTAATAAATCGACTGTTAGTGATATAATTCGGGGACATCAACGCACGAGCAGTTTAAGACATCGGGCATGTTCAGGTAGTAAGAGAAGAACAACTCACGCCGACGATGAGCGTATAAAATTGGTAAGCAAGCGAAATAGAAGACTGACTGCACTAGAAATCGCCCCCGAAGTAAATCACGACCGTACAAGAAAATTTTCTGTCACTACAGTGAAAAGAAGATTAAAAGCTGCAAATCTACATGGCCGCGTTTCAACAAGACAACCCCTACATCGACAGGAAAGCAGGCAATGGTTGGAAAAGGATGCTACGTACTGACGAGTCAAAGTTTGAGGTGTTCGGACAATCAAATCGCGCTTCTGTCAGAAGAGCGGAAGGCCAAAGAATGTTGCAGGATTGTGTAGTTTCGACTGTCAATCTAGGAAGAAGTCCTGTGCTTGTTTGCAACGTCTAATCAGAGAAGATTTTGCATCCATGTAGGACAATGATTCCAAACACTCAGCAGTGATACGTAAACATTTCTTAAACGAAGCAATTTGCAAATAATGGACGCCGCAAAGCTCCGATCTAAACCCTATTAAGCTGTTATGAGATGAATTGGACAGAAGGGTCCGAAAAGTATACCCTACATCCGTAGGTCACCTGTGAAACATTTGGAATGGACTAATACGCCAAATAGAGTCCTTGAAAAATTAATGGAGTGGATGCTTTGGAATGTTTTAAATTTTTTTTTGCTTATTTTTCGTCAGAATTACTTTTTTTACTCTTATACTTTAATTTATTTCGTTATTAATAAAATGCAATAAAGATTTTAAGTATTGGAAAAATGAGTGAATATTTTCTGTTTTTTTTTTAATTTGTTCCCGTGTCCGAAATAATATGGATGGTAGTGTACATACATATATTGTAATGGGATTTTTGAGGCCTCTGTTTTCCTCAAGAAGCTGGCCATTTTTTACCGTATTTGTAAACTTACCTTTCACTGAGCTTATTTTCCTTATTTATAGTTTCCTGTAATTTAATAGTATTGTTAGGGAGAATACGTTGTTGGGCTCCCTATAAGATCGGCTAGCATCTTACTATCAGACTAACTTAGTAGATATTTTTATGTAGCAGTAGATTACAGTTTTCTCGTGATATATTTTCCATTCAAATTCATAAATTCCTTTCTTCTGAAAAAAAAGAGTCCCTTATACAACAGGAAAAGAGAAGAATGAAGCTAAATCATCAAAAGTTTATATCAAAAATTCAATGCAATTAATGTAAAATTTTATAGAATAATATTTAACACACACGCATATACACACGGCAAAAACCTAAGCTCGCATCAAAGGCCTACATCTCAATCAATGAAAACGTATAGGAAATATTTTCGATGCCGAGGTCATTGTCACCTAATATCAAGATCTAGTGGTGATGTTTGAGTGTGATCGCCATGAGACGTATTAGACAATTGACGGTTAGCCTTTGTGGTTAACATAGAGCATCAACAGAGCTTGTACACTCCTTATTTACGTGAATTTTGCCAGTTATTTAGAAGAAAATTCTTTAGAATTTATATAAGAATTGTAGTAGATGGTGTCGTCACAATATATTACCTGGATACCGAGCGAACCCCCGCTGATCCAATAAAAGAACTTCGAGATAACCATGAGTCTTCCGTCGTGAGCGTCCTATTGTGGAGATAGAAGATTCGCCTATCTGCAACTCCAAAGTGTGTGTGTACATAGAGTACGTAACGAAAAGAACTTTCTTCCTCTTAAAATTACTTATTAATTCAAATTTCGAAAAATATTTTTTTAACAAGCTAGAGATTGCGTTAGATATTTGTCGAAACCACTATTCGATGTAATCTTATTCAAATAATAAATTGCTATATTTTCGATTTAACCTACTCTATTTTCCTTCTTTTAATTCCAGCCATCTACATTCGTTGTTTAAAAGCGAAATCCCTAATAAAAGAATTCACTACGCTATACTACATTATGAGTCCTGAGATATCGATACACTATATACATGTATGTATTACTGGGGAGACATCGAAAGTCAACTCAACTCTATTTATCTGTTTGACAAGGGTAAAAAAGTATGATAAAATCATAGAAATCACAATAATCGTGTTTTCCCTTTATCATTCCAAGGATTGTAGAAGAAGCTATTCTTGATGGTCTTGTTTGGAAGATGAAAATTGGCAATAGAAAAATATAAATTGTATTAATTATTAAGACGGGTGCAGTATGATAATATGAAGAGGACAATAAAATATACATTAAAGAGAAAAGTAAGAAATTAATTTCCAAACACTTCACAGCACTGTAACCGCTATATTTATTTGCTAAAATTTTTAAAAACAAGCAAACAGATGTGCCATGAAAGTAATGATTAAGGCATGATCGCTACTAAGTATAAATAAGTCATATACAGCACTGTGTATAAGGTAATCATTACGAATATTTAAAGCCAATTTTAGCTTTATTCTAGTATTAACTTTAAAGATAATAAATCACTTTCTTGTATCACTTTTTCTCTTCAAGTCACATGAAAAAGATGCAAATTTTGTAGTAATTACAAATTTACTTGATAATTGTTTGTGGATTTACCTTTTGCTGGGAATACTTTCACGTGTTGACTCTCTGTATATCTCACGCTTGTTTGATCTTCCCCGTTCAAAAGCACTACAAAGCAAATATCGTACAGGTAACTGAAATGTGATGATCCGGACGCAGTATTATATAACACACGCGAGAAAAATAAATCTCAAACCTCATATTCATATAGCTAATTATTCTATATATTTCCGTGGAAAAATGCTGCGTGAACGTTCAGTTTTTGGCTCTTCCTTCCGTTACCTATAAATTTAGTTGTTACAATAGTATAAATAATTCTCTTATCCTATTTTTTCTTTCAGGTGAAATCAATTAAAGCCGTTTTTCAAAATTTCAGTAATTCTGCTATTTTTTTAGATTACTATAATCACACGTACTTGCCACTATATAGAAACGCAGGGAAAAATAACAACCCACCATCTTCTATTCAATTTTATGCTTGTGATGAGCGGTCTAATGCAGTTATAAGCTACCTCAGCTTATCATAACTTCAGGAGCCTTAAAGTGTAGGAATAATGCATGTGAAATGTATCATAACTTTGGTACCATAGCCCCTCACTGTGAAGCGCCGTTAATTATTTTTCTAACGGCGAATAGTGATTTGGAAATATCTCGAACCCAGCCGAAAAAGTACTGCCACTGTACTTGATGAGCGTTGATTTCAAACGCACAATAACTGAGTTGCCCGATTCAAATGGAGGCGTTCCTACCTCTGGACCACCGATCCGATAAATAAAAATAGTAATAGTAATAATTTATATTAGAAGAAGACTAGCCACGAGGACTTTGTGGCTAAGACGTATATGTATGTATATACCAACTAGATTGTCGGTGGTCCAGCATGTAACCATTTTTATAGGGGCCAAAATATTTTATTCCAACTTGTTGCATATTTTTTCATAGTATCGACCAATGAATAAAATGAAATTCATGAATTATTAAAACTCTATTTTAGCAATAAATACATTTAATTTAGAATAATTTTGTTTACGAAGTTTTCGAACAAAAATCATCTAAAGAGTAGCAAAACATAAATATTATTAATAACAATCAGCAAAGATGAATGCTGCTATTCAAGAGAGAAATGATTGTAGTAAAACTATCATAACTGTCTAAATCTCCAAAATTACCAAACCCATCGTAGCTCTTTAGTTTCTTATTTCAGAAGCATACGATAAATAATAGAAGTATATCATGCAAAATTTTGTTTTGTATCAAATGGTGCTGTGCGACATGTTGTTTTGCATAAGCCAGCAGGAACAGACAATATACCTTTGACAGTTTAATCGATATTGTAGTACCGATGCTAGCAAAGTTAGCAACAGTGGGCCAGTAACTTGGAACAGCTTATTATAATGCCTACTTACGCAATTAATTAACGAAACAATTTCCGTTGGAGTGGTACACTACAATGCCATCTAGTTAATACTAATGAATGGTGTTCCAGTTGAGTTGCTTTTAAATTTGTAATGGTACACATTCTTTGAATTTTTTATTTAAAATAATAATATCTCTATTTTCGACAGGCTAACTCAATAACGGGTTAAATATAAATGAACGCCTGTAATCATTTGTATATCAGATCATTTTACATTATTCTATATAGTAAATAAAATTTAAAAAATATAACTCCTTAAATGTACTTAAGATATTGCTGGGAAACCCCACACCATAGCGATGACGTTAATCAGACATGAACTGTATTCGATGCTCGAGTTGGTAGCTATATGATGTGTGCTAGAAGGGCTATTCTCCGTTTGAAAGTCAAAAATTTTAAGGAATGATGTTACGAAATTTTATATGTTTTTGCTAACATGATCGTGATAACGAGGTAGACTAGCAACTCTAATAAAAGGTATTGACTTATTTATTAAGAAGATCTAAGGTACAACATCCGAAAGATAATCTTAAACAAACTTTAATTGCTAGCAGTACACTACTACGAGTACATCCATTGAGAAAGTAAACTTTCTATTAAATCTGACATCACTGTAACACTGTGAAAATTTATAAATTACTAAATTCAGTCAGGTTTCATCAGACAATAAAGATATAAAACAGTTCACAGCAATTTGAGAAAATCATATTATTTGGACCGGAGTATTCTGATAAAAGTAGCATCTAAGCGACGCTATAAGCGCTTTTTCATGGTAGGACCATCAGAAGAACTTTTGCCGCTCCATTTGATAATAGCACTTAGTTTCGTTTAAAACTTAAGAAATTGATGCTTGAGTATATAACGCCGCTTTAATAGGTAAATAGTGAAACATCGTTTGGTTATTTTTTTTTCTAATCTCTGTACCGCAAGATCTTTTTAGCCGGGATCAATTGTAGCAAAAAATTCTTTTACTAAGCTAGTACCAGATAGGCTATTTTTTGGATACTACAATTCAATTTCAATAACATTGTGGCATGACTGCGGCTCAATTTGACAAATACGATCCATAATGGTAGTTGGGATAAACTGTTTGTAATCCTAAAGGAATATATCCAAATATGTTAAACCGCAGATGGTATTTCCTCTTCGAGAAATTATTTTATTACTAATTCGTTGGCGTAAACCGTTTATAGTTCCTGTGATTGTACGATATGTCGCTCCGTCCTGTTGAAATTACATGCTTTTGAGGTTCGCACTTTCCCGTCTGTCAAACAAAAAGTCAATAATATTAATATCTTCATTTTCAAAATTCAGAAATTGCATCAGGCAGTTCCCTTTTTGTGGATGCAATGGTTTTTCCAGAGTCTCTTGTACAAATTTGTATTGTTTACATTTTGTTTATGCAAATCAATCCAGTTGATAATATGCTTCGTCACTAAGGATGGTTTTGTTTTTGAAATACTTAATTGCTGAGAGTAGCAACGAATTAATGATTTCTCAATAAGACTAGCACTAGTAGCTGCAAAATTTTCTTCTAAACGGCCACTACGGTGATGGGGTCTATTAGTGTCTCATCCTATGTCCTACCGGTTCCTTTAACAATTTTTTGAATGATCGTACGTGATGGATAGTTTTCCTTTTTATATTTTGTACGGATTTTTCATGCAGCCTGTGCATGATCTTTACCAGATTTAAAATAAAAATAATAAAAAATGCATATTGTTCAGTCACCTACTAAGATCAGAATCAAATAAAAATTTGGACGTGTAAAAAATTCTCCGGTCAATGATAGGCTTTTATTCAAACAATTTGCTGCTCAAATAACACATTACATCATGAAAACCCTAAATCAATCTTTACGACCATTAGTTTTTCTCCTGTTGACATTCCTTCCTGTTGAAAGCTTTTTTGCATGACATTAATAAAATAATACATGCCAGCTCTCCCACGTAAAAAATGAGTACACTCTTAGGACATAATGAAGAAGAGAAATAAACTTTTATTCGTATACGCTACACAAAGGGGCAACCGGGAAGTTTATTGCCGAAGTTCGGGAAACAAGGAAAAAACTCAGGGAGGGAAACAGCAAACAAATTTTCTAAGGAATGACGACATAAGCGAATCTCGCAGATAGACAAAACGATCAGAAAAGGAAAAGGTCTCACAATGTCGACGCCTACTATTTCTAAAAGCTTCTCTTAAAATTTCTTCATCCGTTAACACCCTTACATGGGCACATTTTGTGGTTCGAATCTTGTAAACTAAATTGAGTGTAAGTTATTCTCTTTATATATACCTACCAGTCAAGTGGAACTAGAAAATTTATGGTGAAAGGAAATCATAAAATTTAATTTATGCTACATTTAAGCTTTTGTATTATAAAAACCAACCACTACAGCGCTGGTTATAATAACGTTACTTTTCTGAATTTATAAAATATGAAAAATGTATCTATTTTTCAAAGTAAACTACTGTACGAAATGTACAACAGAATAGCTACGCCAAAACAAAATTATACGATAATGGTACAGTAACATATCTTAATTGCTTTACAAATGTTGTTTTGTGTGTGACATTGCAGGATGATAATAAGCACTTTTGATTTCATTGATAGAACAGAATTAAGAATTCTCAACATTAGATTAATAATGAAGACTAGTGTTCTGGCTTACAACAGAAACGATGTACACTGCTGAAAGCTATTAGGAAACGTGTCGGTTTCGTTGATATAGCTTCAAGTAATTTCGATTCTTACGCACAAAAAAAGTTAAATGTAGTGTTAGTACTCATATATAGCTTACAATCGCTCGATAACAATAAATTTAAAAACTACGAATCTATTAGTTGATGCTGTATAGTTCCTCATGGACAGTTAATACACCGCTGCCCCTAGTTTGTACTAAGCTTATCAAATTAATCAATAGTTTCTAAGAGATCCTTGGCCATTCTTCACATGGAGCAATTTCTAACTCGTTAAGTACTTTTGCCTTACGCCTCAAGACATCCCAAGCAAACGTACTTGGATTTAAGTTAGGGGAAAAAATTTGTTAGCGTGGAGATTATCGTGGTGGGTAGCGAACATTATCGTCCATAGAAGTGAACATTTGAAAGATTGTACCAGCGTAAGGACTAACTAGAATTAAGAATTTCGTCCTAATAGCGAATAGGAGTGAAAGCACCATTTCCAACGACAACAAGATCAGTCCTGATTCCAAGCGACACCATAATATTACCATCTTTTCGCATTGGCCGTTCCCAAAGATAAACAGGATTATTTCGAGTTTCACATTCACGTCAAATTAACGCTAGTATCTTGTCAGGTTGTAAGCTAAACCTGGACTCATTCTAAAAGAAAATTAGAGCCCATCCTTCAGCTAGCCAACTCAAATGTTCTTCCGAACAAAATCTTCGCACTTGCATATTTACTACCACTTGGCAGTACCTCCATCTAACGTGCATAAGAGGATTGATGCACTGATGTCAATATGGAAGCCATCTATTTGCGTCCCAAGGTTAGCTGGATGTTAGATCTATTTTGACAGTTTGGATCCCATGGCAACTGCAGTGTTTTAGGCATCTAGTTTAATTTATGTGAATAGTTTTACACAATTTAAAGTCCATTTTACACCAGATTTTACGAATGTGTACCATATACATAGTTTCCGACACGGACTGGAGAAATGTTATTCTCTTTAAAGTCAGAACAGAAAATCCTTTTTTAATACGAAACTGAATACCCAAAAGCAAAAAAAAACATGTTCTTTTTAAAATCCCAAACACGCAACATTAGCAAAGCACACGAAAAATGTTGAAAAAATCAAATATGAAAATCAAAGAAGACGAGATATTCCAGATATTTTGTTTATAACATTTTTGTATTGTTTATTTCTATTATGTTAAAAACCTCGCTAGTAATTTATAAACAAAATAATGTTTCGAAACCATCTCTTAGATATTTGAATAAATTATACAAGAATTTAAATTACAAAAGCTGAGATATCAATATTTATATTAACTGAAGTATTCATTCATTCATTAAATTCGCCACTCGTATGCACTTAATTTTATTTTGAATACAGTGAATATTGCTTTTGCATCCTGAAAGGAAATCGAATTGATGGTTTTCCTATGCATCTTCTGCATTATTTGGAAGTTTATTCAAGTAGCAGTTGTGTCGGATACATGGAGGACATCATGCTTCACCTCCATAAACAAATTAAAATATTTAGATAATTATACTGATTAATTCTGATTCTCTCAATATACTATGACTCAATTATACCACAGTGGTAGAGAATAGGATACCAGACTGATATATATGGCCCTTTTAAAATATTTCTTTCTAGAATTTATTACATTAAATAAATCTTTTTTGGTCTAAAACAAGACCAAATTTATCCTCCTTGTTTAACGTGTGACGAATTGTAACTATGGATTTTCTTATTTGCCTAATAAACATGTTGCAGATGTGATTTACTAACATGAGAGTTTGTCGAACAGAAAAACAGTTGCGTAAACTTTTTCAACAAAGTTGTATTATCGAATTTAGCTGCTAGCTAGGCTAGTACCGATTTTATTGCCAAAAAATTATAAACAGTAGGTTAATACATTTCCAACCGTTTTACAATTATTATTTTAAAAGAATTTTGCGAATAGGGTGTATCTCGTAATAGTAAAGGCGGATATATTACTTTTTTATGTGGGATGTATGGATCAATACAGTTATATTGTTTTCAAAAACCAATTAGTTACGTTGGATGAGGTAAATGAAAACTAGTAAATGATTTATTTTGTTAATTTATATATAAGACTTTAAAAGAAATATTTTGCGATATATTACGCAGCTTAACCTAATACAAGAGGATGTCACCTATGCACTGAATAATAAAATAATCTAGTGTTACTGTTAGGAAACTTTTAAAGGCCTAACAAAAACCGCTTTGGAAATCTTACTAGAAAGTGTTCCTAATAACAACTATAACTCAGTTAGTATAAGTATTTTGTCAGATCGTAATAAGATGACCAAAACGTTCTCTATTGTGCGTAATTTATGTCTATAGTGTACATACACGAATCATACTAACATGCGTTTCGAATAAAAGCAAATTGCTTCTAATTCTGAAACAATTTACATTAAATAATTAATATCTTTAACTAAGGAATAATTAATTGTGCGCAACGATTAACAAATATTTGAGCTGCTGCAATTTGGTATATAAACACTCTATAAATTGTCGTCGTCCTCATTTAACCAACAATTTGTAAGCGAAATCGCTATAATTGCAGTAATTTTCTGTGTTTCGCGACAGCTTGTGCTATGTAGATACTGCATTCATTGCCATTATGCACGTACATTATTCTCATTAAAATTTCCCCTCTTTTATAGTACATTACGTGCACTGCCTGGTAGTGAGAATTTTTTAGATGAGTTTAGATATTGTAGATTAGACTAATACTCCACTCGAAAATTCTATATTAGATATGCTGGTTAATAGATAATTTACTAATACCATAACACTGAATTAGGTTGATCCTCGTTAAGGTATAGTAAACATAATTTTTGTAATATTTCACAGCTGTATGTTTTCATTTAAATTAATTTTAAAATACAAAAAGAACACAACAAGAGCATATTACATTACAATGATTGCTCTGGGTGTGGGTTTGATCCATCCCTCTACATCGACAAACAAGACCTATTATAGCCGGCCATGTCATATTAATGGTTCTTGAGTATATCTATTCCTCTAGCAAACTACATTTTATTGCCCCTTGCTCTCCCAAGTATAAACCGCTTTCTTCCTGAATGAGAATATTTTGTACAACTGTTTCGATAGTCGGGTATAGCATATACAAATCTCGTGGCTTTATTTCAGCTAGGCAAGATAAATGGCCTTACATGCAGATTCACCGCAGGGCTTCACCAAATCCGTTACATTATATGGTATGCCAACTACAAGATCTGGTCCCAGTAGACTTTGACCAGTTGCAAGCCTGCAAGCGCATCAACTGACTCGTTACCTCCAATGCCAGTACATACTGATATCCGTATGAGAGTAACTTTATTGTTGTTATTCGGTGTCAGCAGCATAGTTTTACAATTAGAGAAAACCGTAATAGACCTACATCTTACTCCTCCAATAAGAATACTCCAATGTCCATGTCATTAGCGAGAATTTTTAATTGTGACACTAGTAAATCTGTTCAGACTGTATGTGCAACTAACAGTAGATGCTAAGAAATCATTACCATGGCGACTCTGACAATCTCTGTCAGAGAAACGCACATCAAAGAAGGAATTATCTAGTGGTGTTACAGTACATATCATGTCCGAAGGGACCGACAGGACTTCGTCCTCGAAGATCTTGACAAGGACTTCTATACGCGCATAAGGTACTGCGGTGATTGTATCGCACTATGACAGTATCTCTGAAAACCAATCCTGGTCTTCCTCTCCAACAATATGTAAAGGACAGTAAGATTGAGGACTGCTTCCGAGTTTGCAACGGTACCATATGTAATCATCGGTCTCATAAATCTTAAACTATTCGTATTTAGTTAAATACATAACATTTATGCATTTAATGAATAACACAGACTTCGTTAAAGTTTTGCACTACACGATTTATCATTGTGGACAAGTTTTCTTATACATAACAAAAACATTATATCGTATTTAATTTTTTTCCATACTAGAACTCTTCTTTTTCTTCGCTTCGGGTTTTAGGCGCTTTGCCTGTTACGATACCCATCTTTCAATTGGTCAGCCTACAGTTTCTGCTCCTAAACATCTATAAAATCTCGCTCTGGTTGGGAAACTTGTCACTTGAATCCGTTCTACGTGTTTCTTCCACTTATTTTTGGTTTCTTTTATTTTCTTATTTATGCCGAAGATGTTTAATTCTGTTCTTATATCCACATTTCTAATTCTATTAGATTTTGTGCAACCTTTCACTCTTCTTAAAATTTTCATCTCTTGTCTATCCTACTTTCTTGTTTCTTCGTTTCTGTCCATGTTTCACTACTCACAAGAGGGTTGGCACTGCTATCGTCTTCTGAAATTTTATTTGTATATCCTTGTTTTATTTTTTAACGTTCTGCTGACTGTTTCACAGTTGTCTCGTTTATAAGATACATCGGTGCCTAAATACTTAAAGTGGCTCACCTGTTCTGATACAGTATCGTTAATGACCATTTTTGTCCTGATTGGGTCCCAGGAAAGCCATGGTTTTGATTTTATTTACCGATATTTTCATTTCATAGTTTTGGCAGGTTTTTTGTAATGCATATACCCCTCCTGTAGATCATCCTCTGTTTCGGTTAGGAGTAGTAAGTCGTCAGCATATAAGATAGAATTTAGGGTGGTGTTCTGGTCTAAACGCATTCCTTTAGGGCATTCCTTTTTCCATTCCTTTATAATAGCATCAATATTTATGTCAAATAATATTAGCGACACACAGCAGCCTTATCTAACCTCTTTGTTTGTTTGTATCTCCCTAGTTAATCTTCCTTGATAATGACTATCAACCACAGTTTTAGTGTCAGTGTATAAACCCTGTACAGCTCTTATTAAATGATGTGGATATCCTTATTCTTTCATAGTATCCCATAATTTACGCCTGTTTACATTATTGAAAGCCTTTTCGCCTATAAACCCTCTGTGTATTTCTCTGTTGTATTCCCTGTGCTTTTCTATAATTTGTTATATAGTAAATATTCCATCTACAGTTGATCTGCCTTTTCCTTGCCACTTGTTCCTCTTCTATCAGCCATTGTGCTACGATTTTCAACCTGTTGTTTAATATTCTGGCGTTTCGTAAGCGGTATCTAATAGGCCGATTCCTTCGTAATTCTGAAGATTGCTCTTATCGCCTTTTTTGAACAACCAGACTACTTTCGCCCTTTTTCAATCAGCAGGTATACTATTTTTCCAACATTTATTAAATACATGTAGAAGTCTTAGGTGTAGTATAAGTTTCTCGTATTTTCAAAGCTTCGTATTGATGCTATGCATACCGGTCACTGTTCTGTTTTTTGTAGCCCTCAAGCCTTTTGTCAGGTTTGTTAAATCTATATCATCCCCATACTAAAACTGTGGCACAAATTAGTTGAACGTAAAATTTTATCTCTATAAACGTTCCACGTCACCTACTTATATGTTGAATTTAATTCTGAATTTTACAAAAAATAACTTTAAGTAACAAATATTCACAACTTTTACGATATATGTTATCGATCGGATGATAAATTGTTGTACAGAGTATGCATACAGTTTGAAGAACTTTATTTGTGTTTTTTAACGAAACAGAATGTCGGCTCACGTCGCCAAATTGGCACCAGCGACCGCTCCCATAAGTTTGACTGCGCTGCGCCAGGTTTCTTCTTCCACGGCTTCTTTGCGAAAGAGCCAGAACAGGCAATGATACAATTAAGTAGTTCGGGATGTTCTAGTAGGAAGCATACGGCTTAATTAAACGGATAAACTTCGATCCGTGCGAAATCCGGCTTTTATTTGCGAGGTTTTGTTTCATCGTGAATTGATTATTTCTGCAACGTTAATTTTATATTCTCCGACGCAAAACTAGATTGGGATACTATTCGGGAACCAAATAAATCCTATAAAAATTAAGAAGATTCCATTCGCTCGGTTTGTAAACCGACCACAATATCCGTCAAACAAATCTTCAAGCAGAGATAGTATTTACTCATTCCGCACTGTTTTAGAGTTTTGCTGGTGAGATATTTATGTATCTATTAAGGTATATATATATTTTCTGTTTAAGTTATTATGTTGCACTTATTTGTTGTGTTACGGTTTATGGTGAAAGAACGTATTCGTAAGTAAAGTCAAATTGAAATATTTTACAGCACTATTTTTTTAGCATCTAAAGTATCACTTATATTTGCGTGGAATTGAAGCTAATGTTAAATCGAACCTTAGAGATATATGGAAGTTTGTTAACACTAAACGCAACATGACTAGAATACCTAGAATCCTTTCTAACGGTATTAATAAGTATACTCGTCCGCAATATATCGTAAACGCCTTCGCTCAAGTGTCCTCTAACGTTTTTCTATATGATACGAAGACAGACATACCCAATATCTACGGCAATCGCTTACCACTTACTATTAAATCCATTGAGAAGAGGAATTTCTTGGTGATGATTTAATTCCAACATACATAATCAAGGATTGCAAATATGTACTATTTCAATCGTTAACAACTATCTTCAACCTGGCGCTGGCTACCAGTGAGTTCGCTGCGACTTGGAAGAATACCAGGACTATCCCTGTCTTTAATAAGGATAAAATATATTTCCAGCTATCGACCTATATCAATTATTTTCAACTTCGCAAAAGTATTTGTGTACTTACTGTATACATTTTTATGCCCAAATGTGATATGTCACATATCACCGTATTAACATGACATTTTGCTTAGTTGCCCTATAATCATAAATCTAACTACCATATCTCAATACATTTGTGAAAACCTGGACAAGAAAATTCAAGTGGACATAATTTACACAGATTTTTCCAAAGCTTTTGACTCCGCTGATCACGATATCTTACTTTGGAATTGCATTTATTTTGTTAAAGCTTATGTATTCCTAGTTGGATGGAAAGTCTAATTATGTATTTTATAATGGATACGAGGGTTGCTATTTATGTATCCGAAATTGGCAGCAATGGTGTTGCTAGGCCCCATCTGACATATACATCGTATATATACAACTTTGACATTATTTGACTGTATACTTATTCAGAACGTTTTGTCATACGGATGCCATTTCTGTTGTTTGGTGACTCAAAAATTTCATCTCAAAAAATGCAATTAACTCATGAGAATTCTCGTGTGATGATTTACTATGACTTTCGATGTGGATTATCTCAACAACAGTGCCTCGATCAACTCACTTCAGTTTTTGGCAGTGAAGCACCATCTAAAACCATTATACATCACTGGTTTACTGAACTCAATCGCAGCCCACGCAGGGACGAAATTAAAGAAGGTCGCCCAAAATCGATTATAGTGTCAGAAAACATCGATGCTGTGCGGGAAATGATAAAGCAAGATCGTCGCGTGACGTACCGTGAGATTGAGGCATCCCTGGGCATTAGCATGGCAAGCAAACACAATATTTTACAAGAACATTTAGCCGCGAAAATAATTTGTGCGCGTTGGATTCTCCATAGTTTGACAATCGCTCAAAAGGAGGCTCGTGTCGATTGGTGTAAAACAATGCCATCGTGGTGCGTCAAAAGCCGTGTATAACATTTATACAAGTGACGAATCCTGGATTTATGCGAATGAGGGCGAAAGTAAATAGCAATCGACTGTATGGGTCTTCCTAGACGATCTAAATTCAACACCAGTTGTTTGCACCAGAAGCACCTCGCCTGTGCTTTTGGGATAAACGGGCATGTGGCTGTAGTGTCACTAGAAAACCTTAGACCGGTCAATTCTGAATGGTACACAACAATTTGTTTGCCAGAAGCTTTTGAAGATATAAGAAAAAACAATCGATGACGGAGAATCATTCTTCACCATGACAACACGTGCTCTCACACATTGATAACAACTCAATATTTAACCGGTCAAAACATCGAATTGGTGGATCATCCACCATACAGTCCTGATTTGGCACGCAATGATTTCTCTTTATTCCTTCAACATGCGTGTTTTGGAGATACCTCAATCAGAATGGAAAAAGTGCTTTGAAAAAGAATCATTCCTTTCTTAGTCATCTTAGGATGCCGATATAAAACTTTGCCTGACCTGCATTCCGAGTAGCAACGATATTCTGATGTAATTTCCGTTGGTAGTTGCTCAGATTATTCATCGTGATCAACTAATGTTCGCCCAGTTTTGAGACGTTTGAGTCTATCGTACGGTTGTGTTCGACTTAATGTATTGTCCACTAATGTTTCTTTTAATATTATGTGTACTGTTGAGGCATTCTCACAGAGTTTAAAGAGAATTTGATATAAATATGCTTTTCTATTAAATCGACTATTGCAAAATCGTAAACCCAAGTAAACAGAATAATAAAAAATTGTTCCCTAAGGAGGGACGTATAAAAATGCCACTTGTCTACTGACTCACAAGAGATATACCTAACTCTACATAGTGCTTAAAATACCGTCCGTCCACGCATATGGCTCAAATGTAGGAGGTTCTTGGGTACCATTTCGAAGAAACATAAAAAGGAATTGGCGCATTATACTTTCAGCTTCAAAAGTATAGCCATCAATATCAGTTGTGGTCTATGCAAAACAAATAGCTCTGAATACTATAAACAAAGCTATCCTCTTGACTAGCTACTAAGGTATAGCTATCTTACTTGCACAAGTTGAAAATAAAGTGGGTTAGAAAAATGATCTGATAAACCGGCACTATACATAAAAAAGAAAACCGAGAAATGTATATCCAACGTTATAATGAAAATTAATTTCAGTTGGGTGTGATTCCAGCTTCTTTAGGACTTATAGCTTCATCAGATAACAATGCGCTGTTATGCTTACATTCCTGATTCCTTCACTTTTCTGATCAAAACTGTAAAGTAATAAAAGTGTAATAAAAAAGAATGAGTTATTCTTCCAGACCGTAGTAAAATAATTATAGTGAAATAATTGAAATGCAAATCTGCAGTAAGTACCTTTAAGTATGTTAAATACGTTTAAGTATCTGCTGGAGTGGGAATAAAATTAGACTTGTTAGGGTAATTGGCTGACATTATTAGAGCCTTCAGCTGATAATGGGCCCCGATGGATTTCTAAAAAACATGCTCCGCGTAAGTTAATTATTATGTGCTAATACTTTTGATCTTAACAAAAAAAATCGTTTAAAGTGGCTTGTCTTAATACATTTGCTTCTATATTGTTGGATTGTATTAAATCGAACAATGAACTATACTGAAACTGCTGTTAAACGTCTATTATACTGGAATTTCTTAGGTCTCTATATAAATTTTCATCGAGTGGTGTGGATTCCTTTGGCTTGTAATAGCTACTTTGTAATAAAATAATAAGATTTGATATTTTCTAGCTGAAATATTATATTAATGCAAATAAAGAAAGATTATATTACAATTGTTGACAAAGACCTAACACACTCTCTACGTTAGCTAAATTTTGTATTTGATAAATAGATATGATTTTAGCATTGTCTATTTATTTTAGTCGTATACGGAAAGTTCATAAATTGAAGATCAGCTGCGATTGGTTCTTCAAATTCCAAAGAAAGTCCCGGTAATAAGTCCCAGGCTTGAATGCTATTCAGAAAGGTATACGTGTTCTGTTCGATTCCACAATATTTGATGCATAAACAAGATATACAATGAGTTTTCTGTAAAAATTTAAAGCACACTATCAACGACTAGATCCTGATGTAGATAGATAGATAACAATAGCCTTGGGTCTCATTATCGCAACGAAAATATTTCCCATGTATTTCCACAGATGCAGATGCTGATTTTATATTTTATTTTAGCTAATTGTGCGAGTGCGTGTCAAATATGTATTTTTATAATAAATATTATATTAATTGTCAAATATTACCACCCCCCTTTTTCTGTTTATTATTTTATTTCTCAAAGAAAGGGAATTTCGAAATGATGTAAGAGCGAATATAAATTTGGGAAATATCAAATGCTGGGTTTAAAATTGGAAAACTATAACCGACAATAAGTAAAGAACTCTATCTGGTATTTTAGTGAAATGCTAACAAAAATCAGAAGGAGTCCAACAATACACGGACATTCCGACATATTCTTGATAACAATACGACTTCATATTATCATTAAAAATTAAAATTAAAAATTCGTTACACTTTTCTTTCGTTTAATTGCAAACTATTCGAACCAATTGGATTTCCGTTGCTCCTTTTCACGACAACTTTAAATTATGAAATAAAAGTATTTTTGTAAATAAATTCTGTGTAATCGTGCAATCATTCGACGCGTATTAAAAGGGTCTAATATGGTATGATATGTTTACATTTTTCTCTTTCTATACTTAAATGAAGCACCTTCTATATTAAGTCCGTTAAAGCGTCCCACAGATTTTATCGTATTGTCACATTTTTGTACGCTCTTTATATGGGATGTTAAGATATGTTGATATCGCGGACATTTTTTCAATTACTGAAAACGAATTTAAGTCCTATATAATTCGCTTTCCATCCTTTTTGTGGCAACATAGTTATCTTGGTCTGTAGCTATCGCTTTATTTGCAGTAATTACTATCGAAGTTGCGCTTGAATGCATGCTTTTGTAATCCTGTCTTCCTACATTGTTCACATTATTCCGGCACAGTAGGCACGCCAAAAAGAAAACCTCATTAATGTCAATATTGGTTCAGCAGTTTAGGTAGTGACATTATTTCTATAGCTTGAAATTGTTGCCATTAAGTGTGTAGATATACCGTGGCAGCGGGTATTCGGGTAACTATTAATGATGGTATGGTTTTACTACAAATATATGTATATGTATATGATTGCTCCCATTCTTTTTTCTGATTTGGATAAGGATGTGTTGCAAAGTTACTTCGAACTGGTTTTTACTGTTCCTACACTTTTTATTTGGATATACTCTTTTAGTAATAATTTACAGAGCCCTCTTCTTTTGTAATACATTATATAAACAGTAAAGAAGCGTACAACTTTAGACAAACGCGAAACATACTTGAGTTTTCCGGGACACGGCAAAAAAGTTGTGAACAAATAAATAAACATTTTTCAGGCATCTACGATTTCGTCTACATTATAACACTCCATTACTAACAAAATGCGCTTTACCTCCGTCTTGAGATTTTGGAAGCAATTCCTTCGCCTTCGGTGTACAATTTACGTTCACAATAGTCCAATATGAATATCTGATTGATATAGCATCGTAAACTGGTTACGATGTGTAAGGTATATTCGTCTTGGCTCCTATGAATATGTGCTAGCACATGTAGGATATACCGCCACGCCAAAGCAAATGCTTATTTTCGTTTAAAGGAACTTCTACAACGCACCCTGAAATAAAACAACCTAGATTAAACGAGAGTGGAATATAGGAATATGTACGCGGAATTGGTGGCATTACATGCTTTCAAGGCAAACATCAGTTTCGCAGCAGGCCGATATGGACTTTTCCATTATAGTTTTATATCAACTCTTTTCCCCAGGATATCAAAAATTTGAGTCCATATTAATAGTTTTAACGGTAAAAGAGGTTTTCTTAATTTTTAATTTGTTAATCGCACCAGTTATAATCGGATCACCAGCAACTCTCTGTGGAATCCTGGAGATCCTGCAAACTCTAAGCTGGTATTATCAGCGTTTAAGCAAATTTTTGCAAGCATGTAAGTCATTGTAGATAGATAATTAATAGATGGATTGAACAGCACGAAGCCGATTATCGACCCATGACCCATTCTATGTTTCACACTTTTTCTTCGTTATTTCAGATAGTGCGTTTTTTCTTAATGCAGATTACTTATTCCCACAGAGATACGAGTTTACAAGCTGGAGTATATTTCTTCTGGTGTTGTAAAACTTCACCTTAGTGGTATTGATATATCTAAGAATGAAAACGAGATTAATAATGATGTTAAATATTTTTGGTCTTATCTCTGTAATGTTAAATAGTCACCACAAGAACAGGCATCCGTATGTTTGTATATTGCTTCCCCCGAGACCTCACAATAAAAAAATTGCAAATATTTTACACTTATTTTTCAATATAGGCTCAACATTTTTGCCATCGATCTTCTAGCATTTCTAGTGGATCCCGAAAAAAGATTATTCAACCTCTGCAAACTACTAATTTACCGCACATATCACATCATTATTTGATGGAAATCCTTTACCACGCAAGTGCTCTTTAAGTTTTGCACATAGTAAACGCTGGAAGCTTGGGTGTGGTGATATAATGTATAATTTGTCCCTGAAACGTTTTTTCCTATATTTGTTTCTTATACCTCCTTATGCCTTGTTGACAATAGTGACAAGCTAATTAAATATTTTAACAGATATGTTGTTACTAAAGAACAACTTCTCGACGTCATTAGTGGTCTCAATTTAGATAAGGGTCTCTGAACTAGGCGGTGTATCCGCTATTTTCGTATAAAAAAATGGGATACTTTAGTTTCCGATTAGGCGTTGAATGAAACGTTATTAATTACAAGTTAATTTCGCTTTTAGATCGATTTAGAAAACTTTTGAAGGGTATTCTAACCCGCTACCTCTTTTTCAAATCGAGTTAAGCAATATCTGAATACTGATATGAATCAGCAAACCTATTTTTAATAATCTCGTACTCTTTATTCAGGTGGAAATATTGTTTCTTTATTTGGGGTCTTGTTTATATAAAGAAGACAGTATATCGCAATAAATAATTTTGGATTGCCCTTGAAACGATTTTATCTAGACTACGACTAAAGTTGTCATTTGGATCGTTTGTTATTTAATATCCTTATTAGTGACAATGATACCTTCGTTTCATGAAATATTTACAATTTAGTGGCGATTTTAAGTCAACAAATAGTGTTTACTTATTTAAAGTGATGCGGACGGACTTACAGATTATATAAATATGTAAAGTACACTTAAATCTGGATATATGTGGTATAGAAAGCTGCATATCAAAAATGACGTTCTTAACTTTACAAGAATGATGACTAATCTGGGAGAAGTACCGTATTTCAAACTGTTATTTGGTGAGGATATTGAGTACACTTGACTTCCTTCTAAGAGTTACTAATGATACTGGTTTTCATTCTATGGTAATTAGAATCTCCACAACATTAATGAATTCTGCGAAATATGCTTCAACAGTTTGGAATTCAATAATCGTATTTATGTAAACAGCTTAGGGGAGGTTCAGTGGAGATTTATAAAAATTCCTAATTACTGATCTAAACGTAGCACTTTTGTTATTTTCAAAACAATGGATCAAAAACAATTTCGTGTTTTAATTTTACACTGCTTCTTGATGGGAAAAAAAACCGTTCAAACGAAGCAATGGCTTGAAAAGTGTTATGGGGACTCCGCTCCATCAGAAACAACAATAAAACGTTGGTTTGCTGACTTCAAACGTGATAGAGACACCGATGATGCAGAACGCAGTGGACGTCCAAATGAGGCGGTAACACCAGAAAACATCAAAAGAATCCACAAAATCGTTTTGAATGATCGAAAAGTGAAGTTGCGTGAGTTAGCTGACATCGTAAAGATATCAAAAGAACGTATTGGCTTTACATTGCATGAGCATTTGACTATGAGAAAGCTCTGTTCAAAGTGGGTGCCGCGTTTGCTCACTGTTGACCAAAAACAAGAACGTGTTGATGATTCTGAGCAGTGTTTGGCCATGTTTAAACGTAACAAACCGGAATTTTTGCGTCGGTATGTGACAATGGATGAAACATGGATCCATCACTTCACTCCGGAATCAAAACGATCGTCATCTGAGTGGACAGCAACTGGTGAACCTCGTCCAAAGCGCCCGAAAGCACAACAATCGGCTGGAAAGGTTATGGCCTCGGTATTTTGGGATGTGCGTGGTGTAATATTCATCGACTATCTTGAGAAGGGAAATACCATCAACAGTGAATATTATATAGCGTTATTGGAGCGTTTGAAGGCCGAAATTGCAAAGAAACGAGCGCATATGGCAAAGAAAAAAATGTTGTTTCATCAAGACAACGCACCGTGTCACAAGTCAATCAAAACAATGGCAAAACTACATGAATTGATCGTATTCGCCAGATTTGGCTCTCAGCGACTACTGGCTGTTCGCAGACCTCAAAAAAATGCTCGTCGGTAAGAAATTTCGCACGAATGAAGAGGTTATCGCTGAAACTGAGGCCTATTTTGAGGCAAAAGATAAATCGTTCTACAAAAGTGGCATTGAAATGTTAGAGCGGCGCTGGAATGATTGCGTTGATCTTGATGGAGATTACGTTGATGAATAAAGCTAATTTTGAAAAAAAAACGTGTTTTCTTTGTTAGGCCCGGGACTTTTCAGCCCATGTGCTATATATCGAAGCATCAGATAATGTAGCTGATAATAGATGGTGACAGAATTCATTATAGCCTCATCAAAAATAAAAAAATATTAAACGTTATAACTCAAGTATGGGCAACCTTTGACATGTTGCGGGCCAAACTTTAGTATGTAAATACGTTCGCGGGCCACGTTTAAACCCCATATCACTCAATCTTTCCCATTTGGAGTGAGTATGAGTAAGTACATAGTGTAATTTTTAATTCGGTTTTTCAAAATGTCTCGACGGCTGGATCAAATCTTACAGCGGGCCGCTTGTTGCCCACATATGTTATAACTAGAGACCGGATTATATGGAAAGTGCATATATTTTATTTTTTGCATATCTTTAATTATAGTATTATATGTAGACGTATAACACTGATTGAAGTTAATTAGCGCTAATTAGAGATAGCATATATTACATATTTAGGCATTTCCTTATCCTTTCTGTTAGTAAAAATTCCTAGTAATTCCTAATGCAGATCTACAACGGACAATTCTCAGAACGAATTTATCGTTCTGAGAATTGTTACATTGGTTTCTCTTATACTTCTTTCCAAGAACTGCACGTGTTTAATTTCGCCTAGCAGAAGGGATTATTAATTCCCAAATAAACTATTCATTCATTAAATATCTTTGAGCGAAGCAGTATGTAATTGTCTTACGATTTTAAATACTGTGCGTACATACAATGAGTATAGCGAACAAAATTTCTTTATGCATTAAGCCGTACCCTGAACTGGCAAAGGATGGCGGCAAAATATTTTGTTGAACCTGCAGTAAACCTTTATGAATCCAATTTTATAAGGAGCGACTTTCCGGTGTTAAGTTGCCTCCTGAATCGATTATTTCGAGATGGGGTACATGGTTACACACAAGAAATAAAAAATGTAATTCTTGAAATCACTGCTGACTGCATTGCTCTAGAAAATTGTAAAAAGATAGTAACATCAACAGAATTGCTGCAAAAGCTTTTGTATATTAAATCAAATTATAGCTTTGTTTCAAGTACCATTCGTAAACTAGAAACATGGAAAGTCGCCCTCGGAATTAGTCGAAATAGTAGACGAATTTGATATGCTATGTAAGGAGGTTAAGTGTAGAATAGGTACATAATTCTGTATACGATAAATTAAAAAAAGTTATAAATAAATATGCGGGGTATTTGAAATTGGAGAAAGTTAAGAAAATTTTGGAAAGTGAAACAGTAAACGATTACGACTTTAATTTCAGTTAGAATGTATTGCAAAGTTAAAAAATGCACCAGTTACATCTGTGGATGTTGAAAGAAGTTTTTCCATTTCGAAACATACGTATTCTGATAGAAGACAAAACTTTCTTTTACATTTTGAAAGACATTTAATTACAAATTGGTTTAGAAATATTGACGCAATTTTCTTGCATATATACCCCAGCTTTACGCATATTTTCTCAACAATCGATGCATAATGCACATATATTCCAGTTGTTCTTTGCATATAATCCGGTCTCTAGTTATAACTGAATAAAAATTCTTATGAAATAAAAGCGATAAAATTCTGAAACTTAACACATTCTTATTGGAATAAATAAAAAAGAATAAAGAATGAGTAAATATAACGATTGAAACTTAAAAAGAATAATTGTAAACAAATATAAAACTGTAAATAAAACAGCAAATTGCCAAAGATATCTAACTATTTATTAAATGTTCGAATAACTGTCCTTGACTGTATGAGCAGTAACCCAGCTAGACATAAAAAATGCGACGTACATTTCTTAAAAAATTGAACACCGGCTTCATTTGAAATTAATTACGCATATCTAGCGATTCCTCCCTTTCGCCACGCAGTAATACAGAATGAGGCCTTCACTGAATCAATTCAAATTAAAAAGATCGATGTGAGGATAGCATTTTGTAGTAGTAGTTAAACAAGGGTAGAGAATACCGTTAGACAGCTACAGCATACCGCGGATTGCAGACGATATGTCGAATCGTACATCTGACACACAATCGCGCTGCAGAATAGCATGCATATTTCTCGACTTTTACTCATAGTTATGGCCATTGTCAGCTCAAAAGTGGTATATACACGGAGTTTCTTTCAAGCTTGTAGTCTCATCTATGGTTAACCGTATTCTTCTATTTTTGTGCTGTGGATTTAATTCTGTTTCCAACTCGCACAAGACGGTAAATTTCCTCGTAGTGTTTTTTTTTCCGTAACCGATGAATCGGTATTTGTTCGCAGTTTGCATGAAACTGTGTGTTAGATACACTGAACATAAATCAAATAGAAAATCGGTATAAAATTTATGTATTGTACTATTTACATGTTTCCCATGCATTTCTATACATATTCCAAGATAAAAATGTTTTATTGCACACAAAACACACCATCGTTGCACCATTATATTTGAACTCCGGGAATTGCCGGTAAATCATTCACAGTATCAACAAAGAGCTGAGTTGAGACGTTTCCATAAACTTTGAATATTTTGAATATATATTATATATCTTCGAATTACGCATGCGTGTATTAATAAGTAGTCAATAAATAACCACACACAATAGCAGCTGTTCAGGTATTAGATACAACTAATGGAAACGTTTATCAGTCTCAGTTTGTCGAACCTTCTTTGTCGAGCGTCAGTGTTAGGCAAACAAAATGGGTAACTGTAGCTATAGTTCAAGTTAAATCCACAATAGTCGTTAATAAACTTAAGCATATTTTTTAGCTCAATGTCTTACCATAAGGTTTAGTTACTTCCCACTGGAAATTTAATTTATCTAGACCATTTGTATCTTTTGCCTTGTCTTTACCATTACACACGTCATACTTGTGCGTATTTTTTAAGACATAGAAAATTTCTTCGCAAAATTAATCCTTTTGTCTCTCACGTAACAAATGTGCATGTACCAATATTGATTTCTCAAATTTTGTTATAGAAAAGAGACGCAGATTTTGAGATGCTAGTAAAAAAGTCGGTTTGAATCGAACAATTTTTGTAGAAATCCTAGAGCTTGCACTATCGAAAATGAAATCGTTTTGAAATTGATATTAGGACCCATGAAGTGGATTTCACTACTCCAAACTTTGCCTTATGCCATATATACCATCTGCTTCCGGTAAGTGCATTTTGAAATTAAAATGGAAGGCTTCCATTACCGACAACGAGTGCGTTTTACAAACCGCATATATCGACGAACATACAAAGAAAATTGATCTGAAAATTTAATTTGCACTACCAATATTAAAGTTCTCGACATGGGAGTACATACGTTTCGGTATCAAACGTAGGTAACTATGCAAATTTTATTGAGCGCCTTTAAAACTGAGATTGTTTAATTTCGGAAATATCCACCAACAAAATTTTATCTGATTTGTATTTTAATCTTACAACGAAGAGACAAATGAATCACCCAACAGATTCTTAATGATGTGGTCGTATTTAACAGTTACAAATTATATATCTCAAAATAATGTTGTTGGAAGTTTGAAAAGTATGTATGTTACAATCGTAAACTCAATATGTCTCCTAATGTAGAATACCTTCATACAATTTCTTAAGTTTCGCATTAGTAACTTAATTAAACTAGATTCATACACGGCGATAGAGGCAGATATGTATATGCAGAGACACAGATATTCGTGTTCCACAATGCAATTACTGTTATAATAAAGTTGATTATAGTAGAGAGGCATTAATACTATAACAATGCTATTATTACATATATGTATGTATTTAAACTTCAATAAAGCTAAACTACAAGATTTAGAATATCCTGGGCCAAAAGTTTAATAATTACCAAACATGAATTACATAAATGTATTATCAGATAGGCGAGAGTTCCAAGTTACTCTTTCCTTAAGTAAGTAGGTAACTAGAAGTAATATTTATTGTAGTTCGAGAATGTCAAATATGAAATTAGAATTATTTGTATCAAACTGTACGTTGATGTAAAGCGTCGTAGCATGTTTAATGTATCGAATTGTAAATAAATATATTTGTGTGCAAACCAGCTACACACATGCATGCATAATAGCCTGGAAGTGGGTAAATGCTATTCATAACAGTGACTAATGATCGCTGCCCAACAAAATTTTTGCTGACTTGTATATTAGACTTCTTTTTTACTAATTTGGGTGCGCTGAATCCGAATATTATATTGGTTTTTTCGTATCACGTCAAAATTTAACTCTATGCCATACTATGCTCTTTGAAGAGCCACTAATGCAAATAAGTTGTTACTTGAGAACTGATAAGATATAAACAAAGTATAAAATTTTAATAATTTATTTATTTAAATATAATATGAGTCACGAGTATAGTACAAGTATTTATTATATAGTCATTAAAAAAATACAACACTACTTGTAAAAACAAGAACAGTCAGGGAATAATTTTTTGTTTGCTGGACTTTCTGCTGTGTATTTTGGGTTGGCAGTCCCTTTGAACACTAAATCTTTATGAAATCTCTCGCCTTGTTCATCACTTACAGCACCTGTTTTCGAGAAACCTATCAAGATGGCTATGAAGGAAATGAAGCTTTATGTTAATGTTACAACCTCCGTGGTGAAATTTTTGAAGCACTGATTTCATAAAATTTTTGTAATTAGAAGCTTTTTTCTTTATAAGAAAATTCTTCGCAAAACGTTATTTATGACTAATAAACAAAAAATATTCATAATCATCAAGACAGCTACATGACTACCCGACTAAATTTTGTTACAACGTGTGAATAAGGAGCAATTGATACATGCTAGTCATGACAAAATGGGGTTTTAAACAAGAAGCTATATGTGGACTATGCGCTGAAAAGGAATGAATAGCCTATCATAATATTGATCAAAGATCCTACCGATATAATGAGATTGAAACACGTATGAGGGAGAAATCAATCAATCGGCGTTGAAATAATTTCTATTGATTATTGGATTTTATAATGTAATGTAAAATTGGAAAGAACGCAAACTCCAACACATCTTATGAACGGTTTATTGAAAACAATTAATTATTTACCTTTACTAACAGGAATTACATTCAAAATTCATCACGTACCTAAAGGATGATAGGACTGACAGCTAAAAATTGTACCGTTGTCCACGTATATAAATAGAGTTGTCTAATAAAGCAAATAAATTCAGTAAACTTTAACTTTTAATTAAATTTAGCTGTTAATTGAAATCGTTTTGATTTTTAAGCAGCAACAGGAACCCTGTGGAATATTATTCTTTTTTTCAAAGATCAATCTGTCAGAGTCAGTGTGACGAATAATCATGATTGTTATAAGAAAAAAGTAGTGTAAGAGCAGTTTTACAGTACAAATTAGAGATTCAAATTTTATAAGTACGTTAGCTATTATAGCTGTTTGAATCAGGAAAAGAATTGTAAGAAGCTATATGTCATTTATAATATACTTTGTATATTCTCAATCAATAGCTTTCTTCAAAAACGTTGTTCGTAAGTAACACGCTGTTAAAATTTCATGATATTCTATTCATTAGTTTGTGAGTTATTGTGCTAAGAGTCACGCTACTTTTGTTATTTTCAAAACAATGGATAAAAACAATTTCGTGTTTTAATTTTACACTGCTTCTTGATGGGAAAAAATACCGTTCGAGCGAAGCAATGGCTCGAAAAGTGTTATGGGGACTCCGCTCCATCAGAAACAACAATAAAACATAGGTTTGCCGACTTCAAACGTGGTCGTAGAGACACCGATGATGCAGAACGCAGTGAACGTCCAAATGAGGCGGTAACACCAGAAAACATCAAAAAAATCCACAAAATCGTTTTGAATGATCGAAAAGTGAAGTTACGTGAGTTAGCTGACATCGTAAAGATATTAAAAGAACGTATTGGCTTTATATTGCATGAGCATTTGACTATGAGAAAGCTCTGTTCAAAGTGGGTGCCGCGTTTGCTCACTGTTGACCAAAAACAAGAACGTGTTGATGATTCTGAGCAGTGTTTGGCCATGTTTAAACGTAACAAACCGGAATTTTTGCGTCGATATGTGACAATGGACAAAACATGGATCCATCACTTCACTCCGGAATCAAAACGATCGTCATCTGAGTGGACAGCAGCTGGTGAACTTCGTCCAAAGCACCCGAAAGCACAACAATCGGCTGGAAAGGTTACGGCCTTGGTATTTTGGGACGTGCGTTGTGTAATATTCATCGACTATCTTGAGAAAGAAAATACCATCAACAGTGAATATTATATAGCATTATTGGAGCGTTTGAAGGCCGAAATTGCAAAGAAACGACGGCGTATGGCAAAGAGAAAAATGTTGTTTCATCAAGACAACGCACCGTGTCACAAGTCAATCAAACCAATGGCAAAACTACATGAATTGAACTTCGAATTGCTCCCACATCCACTATATTCGCCAGATTTGGCTCCCAGTGACTACTGGCTGTTCGCAGACCTTAAAAAAATGCTCGCCGATAAGAAATTTCACACGAATGAAGAGGTTATCGCTGAAACCGAGGCCTATTTTGAGGCAAAAAATAAATCGTTCTACGAAAGTGGTATTGAAATGTTAGAGCGGCGCTGGAATGATTGCGTTGCTCTTGATGGAGATTACGTTGATGAATAAAGCTAATTCTGAACCAAAAAACCCGTGTTTTCTTTGTTATGCCCGGGACTTTTCAGCCCATGTGTTATTTGGCCACCCATGTTTGTTTTTTTTTTTTAATTTCGAAATAAAACCGCAAACCTTGTAAGTAATCGGGACATATCTTAGATGTATTCGCGTCATTGTCATGCGCATCACCGGCTGGTCGCAACCACGATGATACCACATTATTTTCTACAATATCTCTGTACGTTTCTTTTCGTAGACTACGTTAATTTTCACTAAATCCTCGACACAATTGCCCACACTTCCAAATCATCCAAGCCTCCTTCGTGTTTGACGGTTGATATAATGCACTGGTCGGACACTCGTTTTTCTGCTGAGGTTCGAACGAATACATGCCTACGTGAGCCGTAAACTTCGAACTTCGACCGTCGCTCAAAAACACCGGTTTCTGGTCTTCGATGATCCCATTCTCGCGTGTTTGTGCCTGCTTATACCGCTTCAGCTTGTTTTCTTTTCTTAACAAGAATTTTCTTACTATTGCTCGTCCATAAAATCTAGCTCTACCCAAGCGCCATTTCGCTGTAGTCACACTAGTCGATTTTCTGTATCCCTCGTTCATTCTACTAGCGATTTCTGGAGCGATTTATCGACGATTTCCTTTAATTAAAGTATATTCTAATTTAATCGATTGCACTATTTCTTACAATCCTCTAAAGAATAGCCTCGCTGTAGTAAATTCGTGATTGCCAAAAGAAAATACTTTTTTATTATATATATTTTCAATTTGTGTACATGAATATTATGTGGTGAAGCAAATAATCTTACGGGATTCAATTTTATTGTTTTCTGAACTTTAGAGCGTAAATTACAAATGGTGGTTTATAGTATAATAAATGACAAAGATAATGTAATAACCTTGGAATAGAGATGTAATCCTATAATGTAGTATTCAACTTCTTCAGCATAGCAAATAAGCAGAAAAAAATATCTTCATTAAAAAAATGAGAATAGAATAATAAGAGCAGAAAATAAACCAATAGAAAAAAATAAAGAGTAAGAAATTATAGAAATTTCGAATGGAATCATAAATTTGGCTCTGTTAAAATATAAAACGGTTTTGCTCAGGCAAAACCCGGTGTTTAAGCTAGTGTATGATAATCTTGTGATTATTGAATATTAATATTCGACTTAATATTTTATTACTATGTGCACAACTAAGATATAATGCCAAGTTGATCTGCATACATTGGTGAAACATTTTTTCTTTGTTTTGTGGTATCAAGCGAAGTCATTTCGAAGTTCTTGCCCCTACCACATTTAACCATTCTTTGGAAATAATGTTCTTTTTCATAACGCTAAAAGGAAGAACTGTTGTTTCGAAATCATCGATTAAATTTAAATATATATGTATTTAGTAAACTATTTAAAAATATTAACATTGTCTTACTAATTTACTTTGTCATTGCGGTTATTGGTGTCCAGTTATCCATCAATTATATTTATCGAGTCATCCTTGACGGTTTCCTTTCGCATCTTTGTTATTTTCAGTTGGTCTGCTCAAACGATTTTCTGATTTTGCTATGACTTTTAATATTTCTACCTATTCTAGCAATATGTTCGCCTCCTTCGGTACCTTACCTTTTCTAGTACATATTTGTATGCTATATATTTACCCTAGATGCGAAATGATGCGTTATTTCTCGATATTCTTTACTCATTGTGAATCTTCACTGCTGCGCCAAAATGGTTTCTCGTGCAAAATTTCATAGCCAAACCTTTGTTCGTTACTGATTACCTAACAAGTAACTCAGTATGAAAGCAACATATAACTAGAAATTGTCATCGGAAGTGATAATTACTGTCATTAACGAAGAGATGTCAGCAAATGAAATAGATAGTCAAGTGGTATCCGTACTATATATATATATATATATATAGTACGGATATATATAGTTTCTTTTTGTGGTGGGTAGCCCAGCAGGATTATAAGCTATTTAGCTCGTCATAACCATAATAGACCTAAGGTGTAGGAAAGTGTGTGTAAAGTGGCCATCCCTTCGCCGTAAAGGGTAATTATTTACCCATTGGCGAGTGGTGACTCGAGACCATACCGATCCCGCCCGAAAAAGTACTGTCTACTTGACGGACGTTGGTTTTAAACGCATGAAACCTGAGCTGCCAAATTCAAGTGCTTACCCGTCTTACCACTGGAGCATCGAATCGCTTTAAATACTAAAGGGGAAAATGACAAGAATTATGGTAAACGTATTATTCTTAAGCTTAATCAGTGCTTTAAAAACAATACATTTGCTTTTAGTGTAAAGAAAAAGAAAGATACCTTGGAACAAATCGTTAAACGTGGCAGATCCAAGGATTCTTAGTTCGAATTTGTAGCTAAAATGAAAAAATGTCCGTCAATGTACCTGCTTTATTTAAAATTCTGTTGTGTTATTTGTAAAATGTGTTTTGCCTTCCCGTGTTAAGTTTTAGTTGTGCACCAGAATATTAACATGACAGCTATTAATCCTGCTTCCATAAAAAATGTCGTCACAAATCTATCCTATATCATAAAATATAGCATTTAAAGCAATGAATGCTGAGACAAATAGGCTGTCAACTGTTACTTGGTGTAGACGGATCAACTAGACGATTATAGCTTCTAGCACACGGAGTAGCAATTGCTCTGTAATTTATTCGGCATTAGACTATAACTTTCGACTATATATTCTAAATAACTAAATGATAGTCCTCTACTTATCTTACCATTTCAAAGAATTCAGATAGATCAATCAATATAAGTCGAGTGTCACTTGACTGTAGAGTGCTTTTCCCATCCAATTATGTACATTTAGCCTAGCGACATTCAAACCTTTTTAAGGAATAAAAGGTAATCTTTCGGAAACTAGTTAAAGTACGTATTCGATAAATTGGGGAGAAGAAGGATTCTTTCTTTTGGTACTAGTTGGCGCCAGGAATATTCATTTGTATCGTAGAGTTAAGTATGGTGATAAGCAGCGAGAGAATTACATGTGTTAGCATAAAACTGCTCGAAACCACGCTGATGAAGCCGGGAAGGCAGAAACATGTCCGTGTGTTAGCATTTTATGTCTCACATCTCTTTTTCGTGAATTAATTTCACTAATACCATGAGAAGGCTGTATTTACAGCGTTTTCTTATCTTGGTAGGCATTCTTTTAGATGTGTTTTAAAGAAGAAATCGCTTCGAGCCAGATCTGGTGATTACAGCCCAACTCGATAAATTTAACGGTTATAATAGCGAATGAATGGAAGAAAGCGTTATGCTGGTGGAGCAAACGTTTTTCTGAATAAATGCGGTCACTTTTTTTTAGTTCGGTATCGAAACGTGCCACTGTATAAGGATAATGGCCCGTTACTGTCGTTGCCTTTTGTAAAAAGTTAACAAAAATTACGTCTTCAAGCTTTTGCCTTCTTCGAAGCTGGTTCAAAAGAAACCCATTGCCTTGATTGTGTTTTTGTGACAAAGAAGTTCCCCGGGATTTCGTTTGGATTCGCCGTTTCAGTCATTTGAAATTGTAAGTGAGTTCGCATTTGATCAATAGTACACACGTGAGGCACTTTTTGCTAGTCTTTTCCTATTTAATTACATGTTGGTGTAAAACATTCGCACACTTTTATTCGGCGGTCGCTCGCTACACTAGCATGTCTTTTATTCAACATTCCTGGACAAGTTACTATAAATATATGACCCGGGCATTCAGGGGCGTATATACATTTGAAAGTAGTAAGCCACTGATATACATATCATTCTGTGATATTATGATGTAACTTTCGTCAGATTGTTTAATCAACACACGACTTTTTTTCTTAATATTAACACAACACAACAAATAGATTACTTTAAACGATTGAAAAAACGTACTCATGAATGATCATGTGATGATCAGTTAAAAAGTAAATCAAATTTGTATGGAAGCAAATCTATTATCTTACAGTTACATTGTATTTTCATAGTTCTCTGTTATAGAATGGTAGACTGTAATAGGTGCTTTTACTTTATATATCATATAGCTATTATTTTTCATTTAGCTAATACAGTTAAACACGTGGCGCATTAATCTCCTAAAACGTAGCGCAAAACGAATAAGCGTTGCTATTTTTTTTCGGCCAGATATAATATTTCTCTCTCAGATGAGAGATTACGCGTTCGGCGGACATATATAATTCTCATTTCTGTCACATATGCGTATAATAAAGGTATATTTCTGGGCTGCCATTAAATTGTCTAAAATCCTAATATATTTTGGTCCGTCTCGTATACGTCGCTCTTCTCTAATGGTCGGTAACAAGCGAAAGTATTGGTAATTGCGTCCTTTCTGTTGAATTGAAAAGATATATCGTCCGGGATAACCATTAGGACTAACTAGGACAGGAATATAAATCAACGATATTTTTACTACAAATTTTGGAAGATGTTATTTCGTAGTAATATATACATGTGTACATATGTATATTTTACTTAATAGACAATGGGATAGCGTCAATTTTCTAATTTTATTTACTTTATCATGAATAGCAGTACCTACAGGTAATGCGAAAGTCATTCCGAATTTTTCGGATAATAAGAGCCCTCTCAAATTTATGAGACGATTTTTAGAAAAACATATTTTTATTACTATATGAGAATATTTTCCAGTTTTCCAGTTTTATTTATTGTTTAGATATATTTGCAATATTCATTTGAGTCACTGTGTCACTGTTCTTATTACTCTTATGAGAATTATTGTTGTTACTCTACTCCAGAAATTGTGTCATCTTCGAAACAATTCTTTGCATTACTTACCTCAAATTTCTTAGTGACTTTATAATCATCTCTTCTTTCGCAGTTTCCCATGAATTTTTCACTGTTGCTGCAACAAAGTAATTTGGATTTTTGGACTCTTCCCATATAAAATGTTTGAGTGGTTTATTGATAGCAATACTCAAGGATATAATTGAATTCCGACCTTTTCAGAATTGGCAGTTATTCCTGTATTCATGTTTTAAAGAAACTAGTTAGTTGATTTTATTCTATGTGCTTCCAAATGATCCCCCACTGACATCGTAAGGCTTTTTAAAAGATGCAATTCTTTGTATGCATACTTTCTGTTTCATCCACCCAGTCTTTCTCTTGAACTTTAATAGTTATCTTTCTGTCTGCGCATGAAACTGTAACTATAATGTGATGATTTTTTCTGATTTGTTCTTTCGATCACTATTGATTTGGTACCTTTTCAATCCATAGATCGATTGAAGAAACATGGAGAGTTAGAGGCAGCTCGTCTATATTCCCAATTAGATTAAGCCTAAAGTTAAATTAATTTCTCGCCATTATTATAAATCTATGGAATCCTTTAGTTTTAGCTTCATGAAAGCAACTCAAATCTCAGGTTGCTTAAGATACATCGTACGGAGGAACAAATACATTAATATGGGAAGTAAAGTGAGAGTTTACAAATCAGTAGCAATCCCCGTAATGCCATACGCTGCTGAAATTAGACCAGACACAGCAAATGAAAATACAAAACGTGGGAAAATGGACAAGAAAACGAAGAAAATGCCGGAACAAGAACGTAAACAGAATGAGCGATGATAGACTGATACAAAGTCTCAAAAATAAATAAGCCTGTCGAAAAAGAAATCAGAACAGGCCATCAAAACGCTTGAAAGAATGCTGGACATCTACATCCAACGAAATATAGGAAGAAAAGAGGCAGTAGCCTACTTGTTACATGTAGAAAGGAAAAAGAATCTTTTATTGTGACGTAATTCTTTATGCCCTTCTTTATAAACAGGTTTACACATTAAGTGATTTATAGTTGTCTGGATATTGGTTCTCAATAATTTTGGCATTAAAATGAAGAATATTTAAAATCACGAAACTGGTGTTATTCTGCTCTTTAAAAGTATATTGCAAATAAAATAATTATAGATATATTAATGTTATTAGCAATACCTTCGTTCTTATCTGCCGGATTATTACTTTGGTCGTTGTGTGTAGTCGAATTTTAGAATTTTAAATGTGTTACTTTTATAAATAATGAATTTGGCAGTACTATGCACTGAAAATAATTAAACAGATTTATTAAGATGTAATTTGTTGTATAGATCTATTAGTAACTAACTATTCGTTCAAAAAAAAGAAATCAACTACAATAAATTAATATTTTCGCCTTCTTGCGTATCCACTGCAATTTTGATGGTATTTCAAGTATATCGTGCGACACTAGCGGTCCTTTACAATTATTTTTCTAATGATCACAACATTTATATTTGCTAACATATTTTTTATAATATTTGACATTCCGAGAGAGCAATGAGTTTGTTTTCTTTTGACTTTTAGCTGTATTCAAGCGTGGATTACTATCTATCTGCCTTAACACTTCATTATACAAAGATGATGGTACAACAATTTTCCTTATAAAATGCATTCTTATTCATTCTTAAGTCAAAAGACATGTGTATATGTATATGTATATGTATATGTATATGTATATGTATATGTATATGTATATGTATATGTATATGTATATGTATATGTATATGTATATGTATATGTATATGTATATGTATATGTATATGTATATGTATATGTATATGTATATGTATATGTATATGTATATGTATATGTATATGTATATATATATGTATATGTATATGTATATATATATATATATGTATATGTATATGTATATGTATATGTATATATATATATGTATATGTATATGTATATGTATATGTATATGTATATGTATATGTATATGTACATGTATATATATATATGTATGTGTGTGCTTTAGAATTATATTAATCAATTTTATAATATTAGATAAGATAGATTGAAGTTAAGTTAATATTTTGTTAATTTAGTAAGTGTTTCAATTCATGCTGTAGATGTATATACATATATGTGTACATATTTGTAACATTAACAAGGGATCTATAGGCAGTTTGAATCAATGCATTATGTTTATATGTATGTACATACATATATAGGAAGACGCCATTTATTGACTGCAAATATTTGTATTTTTGTAGATTACGAAATAAAATTAATCCAGATAACACAAATGCACGAAGCCGGAAAAATACCTTATCGACGCCCCTCCTTTGTTTTTATTATATATATATATATATATATATATATATATATATATATTAAATAACAACATTTACGCTTATATTTGAACTATGATTTGACACTGCAATACTGTAATTCAACTTGTTTATCATGATTACTCGGCTAATTTTATGCTTGTACTTTAGATGTCCTGATGAAACCTTAAGAATTACTGCTAAAAATCTGCTTTAAGCTTCAATGAAGCAATTACAATAAGCTATTTCTAACTCTAGTTCTATTTATCAAATTAGAGCCAATCAAAAGTGTTTAGGTTTGAGCCTTCCAACCATTCTTTAGAAAATGATATGAAGATTACAGCATTTAAAAAGAATTATGTTGGCAAATATTTTGCGGATGAGGTAAGTCAAGCTCTTTACGGTAAAGTTAAAAGCCCAATCTACTCTCTCAGAGATAGAAATCGAATGGTTAGTTCGTGCATAAAATACTCTGTGAAGTTGGTGCTCGGACCTCTGAAATTAATAAAGCACGCAGAATCCTTTAGAAACCGAAAACGATGATAGTAACTTAAAAGAGACTCCGGGGAATACATCTTGTAGCCTTGGTATTATTTCTAATCCCTGACGTCGAATGCAGAGGTTGCTTTAGATCGTCTATATGTAGGTGGGAGTGCACTGACAATTAATATATACATAAATGGTTTGTAATATCGATTGAGTCTGCCGATACTTGTTGGAAATCCATATTGAACAATGGCCGGAGAAGTAAAACTTAAATATTTTACAAAAATTTCCAATATATTTATCACAATGTTATTATAACATGTTTCGCTATCACTGTAGCTTCATCAGATAGCGGAACATGTTATAATAACATTGTGATAAATATATTGGAAATTTTTGTAAAATATTTGAGTTTTACTTCTCCGAGCATTGTACAAATTGTTCGTATTTACGACCAAAAAAAAATTATGTGACTGCCCTTTTTATATGAATTTATGTTTCCAATATCATTTTATTGGACTAAGATTAATTTTTTCAAGCGACTTCTTATAATAAATTTCCTTAGAACTGTTTCTAGGTCAATCTTCTTTTAACAGTTCTATCTGGTATATCCATCATTCATTCATTTCCATCAATATTTGGGTCCAATTTCAGTATTTTGTGTTGCAGATACTCTTTTGATGTTACGTTTAATGCTGGTGGAATGAGATATTATGGAGTAATGTAATCGTATAGTTTACAATGATAAAGCTATATACAATCCCTGTCCAATTTATTAGGGCCACTTGCCAAAATAGCGATTTCATTAAAATATATAATGCAAAACGTACTGACAAGCATAAGTTTATTCAGAACTGTTTATAGACATCGTCACATACAGACTTCGATGATGTGACTGTATATCTTTTTAAATAATGTAGCAAACTCGTTACTTACGGCAGAAATTAACGGAAATCTGATCATTTTTCCTATAGTGGGCTAGTTCCTTTCACGAGCGATTACATATTTACTAACTCTAATTCCAAATAAGGTCTACATCTTCATTAATTTTATCACGTTTCCAATCGACACATAACTTTCATGACATCTATTTGTTTCTCTTTATAACGCATATTATTACTTACACTAATTACATCGTTTTAAAATATATTTACGTATACTTTGTAATATACTCAACCTTAAGTATACTTTGATAGTCTCGTTAAGCACAGTGATATAGTTCCCAGAGAAAATCATGTCGACTTTACTTCAGATAAATCGCTTTCTGTGAATAGGATCTTGCCCAGATAAGCGCTTGTGTCCGAGTTTAATCGAAAGGGACTCACTTTACTCTATCAGCCTGAACCGTGTTTTACGCACAGTCGCTTCCAATTGCAATTACGCTTAAGAACATATAGCTTGTTTGACTTTGCTACAATATTTATTCGATATGCATTGTTTCCATCAGATCAAACAAATGGAAATTACATGCACCTGACTAATTGATCCTATCAGACGATTATTAACTAGGTATACCGTAGTAGATTGACAATAGATTTATAAACAGGTTAATGGCGACTGCAATACAAATACAGTTGTTTGGTAACAAAAACAAAAGGCTTCCAGATAAACACCCTTTGACAATTTTATAAAATATATTATATTATTATTTTTATTAATAGGAATAGATTAGTTTATTATCTCTGGAACTGTATTTTAGTAGTTATTAACAAGATCTTTGAACAAATTCGTAATACGAATAAATTTATTTCTATTTCCGGCATTCCTCAAGGCTGAAATTTAAGTCCTTTGCTTTTCATAACCTTTATTAACTACCTTCTTCAGGGTCTTGACTGCCAGGTGGTTGGCGTAAAAATCTACGCATCTAACATATTTCATTTCATCAAGACGTTACCTTCTTGCATCATAATTTAGATTGTCTTGTTGATTGGTGCTTTATTAACAGATAGATGCTGCTAAACGCTGACCAATTTCATATACGACGAGAAGTAACATTCCCTCCACCTATCTATACAGTAGGTATCCCTCTAGTTCTAACATCTAGCTTCTTGAATGATTTCGATATACTTTTCGACGCTGAACTGAGATTTACTTGTTATATTGAAAAGCTTTGTTCTACTGCCTGTAAAAGGGTGGCATTTGTTATGCGGACATCAGAGTATTTCTTTGACCATGATCCCCCGAAATGTTTATTTTTTGTCTTTGTCGTTAGTAGCCCGAAGCATGCAATTGTTGCCTGGTCTCCTTATTACGCATCATCATCATATGTCATCAGTTATATATCGAAAATGTCCACAGCGTAAGTTATCATCTAAGCTAAATGGCATTTATCCTCAAAGCATACCAGATTATAATGCTTTTCCTAACACAGACAACTTTCAGTCGCTGACTTCACGGCATGAAGTTCACGGAGCAAGGTTGATTTCAGGATTGTTTAATGGGCTTATTGAATGCCCTTACCGACTTAGGTACAACTGTATGTTCTCCTAGAACAGACGTCCTTCTTAACGTTTCGCTTTTATATGTGAGTTGTGAACCTAACATTCATTTCGAAGTTATTTTTACATGGCTGGATTTGTTCGGTTGTTGTAATTTGTTTATTCTGCTTTTCTCTCTCTTATTTATAGTAATGCTTAATTCAACTTACTCTGCATTTCTGTTTTAATTCACGTTGTATTAAATTTTAAGCATGGAGCGCCCCTTGGTCTTTTTGGTTTTCTTTATTATTTATTTTTTGCTTACTTTTTCACATATGGTTATTGATTTATTTGCATAATTCATAAATTTTAGTTCCTATTATTAATTACATTATTAGTTAGTGTTGTTAAATATTAGTGCTTTTTTCTTTTTTTTTATACCAAATATGTGTGTTTGTATTTTGCATTTTATCGTTGTCTTGTAATTGTATAATTAATAATAATTAATATTATTATTATCATTATCACTATGATTATCACTATTACTATCACTATGACTGTCATTATCAATATTATTATTATTGTAAAATATTCATTTCGTGAAATTTTAAATAAAATACACGAATGGTTAATGGGTGTTAATGAACTTTCGGCGGCCAGTATCCGTTGACTAACGGAGACAGAGTGTATACAACAAATTCATGGATTAGGTTTCTAGCGTTCCGTTCAAAGTTAGTTTTATAGCCTTCAGGTAAATCAAGCGCATCATACGAGGATCTACGTATTTGTATTACGCAGATTAGAGCGGCTTTTATGATCATACGTACGATATTTAATTAGATGACAGAGAAAGGTTTCGTGAACCGGGCATTAGCTCAAGTACCGGATGAGCTTGCAGCTATTAAACCTCAAAGTTCATTGTAATCGCATGCTGAAATATAGCAAAGACAGGCAACATTCTACGTTTTACATATGCATATAAGTTATTATGGAAATCGATATTAAGTGCTATGTAAGAAATTTAATTATACAGAAAATAATTATTTACGTACCCATTATTAAATTATAGCTTGAATTGACGATTAGATCCGTGTTGTTCTGGGTAATACTTCTCAATTCTATCCGAGACCAGTATATAATGCGCGTAGTAGCTTAAAAGCAAACATGGAAACTTCCATAACATTTTAAATACTTTCTCATTCAATTGAAATGAATTTATGCATTCTAGCATAATAATTAACATAATCCCACATAGCAACGATTGTAAGGACCGTGTGGTAATTCACTGATATCGCAATGAACTTCACTCTATACAAATTGATAATTTATTCAGAGCACAGCGTTTTGAGAGCATCTGGACTCTCATCGAGGGTCTCATTGAGATACTCTCATTTCTACTCACCGTTCCGAATAAATTATTAATTTGTGTGGTGTAGAGTTTATTGTGAGACTTGTGAATAATCTTACGTAACCAATAAGTGCTGTACAGAACATGGTCTACCTTAAAAATATTCCACTAGGAAATATTAAAGAGTGGTTAAACAATGATCTCAACGAACCAGATCCAAATTTTCTCATCAGTTTCCCAATTTACTAGTATTAATACATATTAACGATATTTCCGTACCCAGAAGCAGAAATAACTTTCTTTCAAAACAGATTGACATAAACGAATTTTCGTATTTGAGAAACATTGGTATCTATACATTAATACAAAATATCCCTTGATTGAAAAAATATACTAATGACATTCTCGGAACCAAATATTTTAATATTAAAATGTTGTACCATGTTTCATGTCTTTTCAGAAACCACTTGAATGAAACATACCCCAATACTACTCTAGTTGTACTGTACGACTTTGAATTGATAGACCAGTATTAGCATTTGTTGTATTGCATGAGCCAGTTTCATGAAGACGTTGATTTAGCCTTCGCAGTATATTTCCAATATGATGCCTTAGGTTTAGGAAACGAATGTGATATTCTTGTTCTGCCACGTTACTTTCACAGAAATCGTACACAATCGATATATCCATTGAATGTAAATCCCATTATGAGTGAATAAAATAATAATAAAAGTAGAAGAAAAACACTTAAACAATAAAAATAACTATAAAAAAAAAAACTCTTTTGTACCGATTTATACACATTCTGTACATATATGTACATAGATGTATAAGGAACAAATACATATGAATATTATAAAAAGAGTAAACCTCACTTAAAAGGTTATTTAAAATCTGATTGGAAAGTTGGGCAGAATGAGAAATAATAGGAATGGATATGCCATCGAATGAAATGTATTAAGTAGTGGGTAATTTCTTTAAATTATATCTTTCCCATACTACTCGGGATTAACCTTTCATTAATCTTCTTAAATACCAGAAATATTCGAAATTGTTTGTTTGTTTATTCAGTAACTTCAACTTAAAATTTACATTCTATTTCTGATAATTTTCACAGTGGCCTGCAAATTGATAATAACTGTACATATATTTACATTACCTCAATGGCATCAATGTTCATTATTGGTGAACGATATATATATTGTAACTTCATTACTTTCTGGGTTAATTTATTTGAGCTTTATAATTAGAACGTAGGTTCAATATTCTTTCTTGGACAAATAGGAGTGGACAAGTAACATTTTTGCACTTTATTTTCAGTGTTCTTGAGTTATGCAAACCTTCACGTCCAGTGTCCAACAAATAAAATTGCTGTTCCCGGTTCTAGAATTGTAATCCACTGGAATTGCTCCCATGTTATGGACCATGGTTCTACAACTCGGAATAATAATTTTATTTATTCACCATTTTTGTAGGGAATATACTCCTAAGAGTTATTGTAAATATTTTTATATTCTTTTTCAAAAACGCTCCCAATATTTTTACACTCAAAATATTTTTTTTTGCAATAACCTATATTGTAAAATTAGAAGTACAACTGTTGACTTGAAATGTGTGCTTTTGTATGGTTCTTTGAAGTAATATTTTACATATCGTTAGAATTTCTATTCTAAAATTAGGGGAAAATAGTGTAAGTTGTAAAACAAGAAGAAAGGTATAATGTATTATAAAATAAATGTGATCAGCTATGCAAATCAATATGGAAAAAAAGCACCAGAGAAATATTTTGACCCATCAGCAGAAGACAAAATGGTTCGTATGTGAAGAAAACAAAAGCAACAATTAAAAATTGCTACGTGAACAAAAGAAAACATCTTATTTCTACTTAAAGAAGTGGTCAGAATCAGATATGCGAATGAAAAATTGGATAACCATCAAAACACGGAAATATCGGTTAATACGAAAATAATAATTTTTGAAGCGAGAAGATGAGCAACTGCTAACGGCATTTTAAATTTTACGAGATCATCGATTTAATGCTTTGCATTTATGAAGAAACATGGGTTTCGCACGCGCATAGTGCTTTAGCACAAAAATTCCATAGATTTGCGATATTGGCGAGAATGATATTTATCTTTGGGCTTAATCAAGTTGTGAATATGGATAAAGTTCCCCTAAGTTTTCTGTTCCGTCAAATTGAATTTTAGATTCAAGAGGTACCGAATTAATAGTCATCAAAATAACTGATCACGAAAAAACTCAATACACTGTAGGTTAAGATTGTTGCGCGATCAGAAGAAAATTACCGGCCATCTTAATCTCCAAGAAAAAAATGTTGCTAAAGGATAAGATGTGAGTGAAATGTGCGAAGGTACGTTATATAAACGTTTGCACATTTTCTACAGTAATTAAACGAAATAAGCAATATAATGCTATTTCTGTTTAAATGTAGTCATGTTGACGTTCATCAGAAGGAGGTGTATCGATAATGAGACATAAATGAAGGTCCTTTCTCCTACTTGTATGCCAAATAAGGTAATAGGTACTTCTATTCATAACAAATTGAAAAGTTAGTTCGAGTTGGTACCAATATTTAAAATTATATTGTTAAGAAATGTATAGTAAAATTATTAGCTTAAGTAACTAGACACTACTTTTGTTTATTTATTACTTATTTTTCAAAATGAATCAGCCCTGAGTATATAACACATGGGCTGAAAAGTCCCGGGCCTAACAAAGAAAACACGGTTTCTTTGGTTCAAAATTATTTTCATCAACGTAATCTCCATCAAGAGCAACGCAATCATTCCAGCGCCGCTCTAACATTTCAATACCACTTTTGTAGAACGATTTATCTTTTGCTTCAAAATAGGCCTCAGTTTCAGTGATAACCTCTTCATTCGTGCGAAATTTCTTACCGGCGAGCATTTTTTTGAGGTCTGCGCACAGCCAGTAGTCGCTGGGGGCCAAATCTGGCGAATACGGTGGATGTGGGAGCAATTCGAAGTTCAATTTACGTAGTTTTGCCATTGTTTTGATTGACTTGTGACACGGTGCGTTGTCTTGATGAAAAAAAAATATTTTCTTTGCCATATGCGGTCGTTTCTTTGCAATTTCGGCCTTCAAACGCTCCAATAACGCTATATAATGTTCACTATTGATGGTATTTCCTTTCCCAAGATAGTCGATGAATATTACACCACGCACATCCCAAAATACCGAGGCCATAACCTTTCCAGCCGATTGTTGTGCTTTCGGGCGCTTTGGACGAAGTTCATCAGTTGCTGTCCACTCAGATGACGATCGTTTTGATTCCGGAGTGAAGTGATGGATCCATGTTTCATCTATTGTCACATATCGACGCAAACATTCCGGTTTGTTACGTTTAAACATGGCCAAACACTGCTCAGAATCATCAACACGTTCTTGTTTTTGGTCAACAGTGAGCAAACGCGAAACCCCCTTTGAACAGAGCTTTCTCATAGTAAAATGCTCATGCAATATAAAGCCAATACGTTCTTTTGATATCTTTACGATGTCAGCTAACTCACGTAACTTCACTTTTCGATCATTCAAAACGATTTTGTGGATTTTTTTGATGTTTTCTGGTGTTACCGCCTCATTTGGACGTCCACTGCGTTCTGCATCATCGGTGTCTCTACGACCACGTTTGAAGTCAACAAACCAACGTTTTATTGTTGCTTCTGATGGAGCGGAGTCCCCATAACATTTTTCAAGCCATTGCTTCGCTTGAACGGTATTTTTTCCCATCAAGAAGCAGTTTAAAATTAAAACACGAAATTATGTTTGATCCATTGTTTTGAAAATAACAAAAGTAGCGTGACTCTTAGCACAATAACTCGCAAACTAATGAATAGAATATCATTAAATTTTAACAGCTGTCTTTTGAAGGTTAGTACTAAATGAGAGAAAGGTGACTGCAATAAAACTAGCGCCATCTATGTGTTAGGCCCGGAACTTTTCAGCCCATGTGTTATATTCCATTAAATTTGAATAGTTTATAACCATCTCTTCCTTAATACTGTAAGTTTTAGTACCGTGTGAATGCTCTTTGTTTGCTTAAAACAAACATTATGAAGTACTTTGATTAGGAAAGTCATTATTTAAAAACGATGATAAATAGGAAGTGATTTGTTTATGCGATGTTTTATATAAATACATTTCGAGAATGGAAAATAGTGCAATGGATTGCTTCCGCAACATCAATTATTTATTTTTGATAAGACAGATTGTCAATTCCATTTGGTATATATAGTACATTTATTACACGAATATAATTAGTTTGAAGTTTTACCTTTACTAGTCAGTAACATATTAACAATGGTAAGTAAGGTATTCATATGTTTATATATATATGTGAGTTTTCTGGAATGTGAATTGATTCCTTTGGTAATCTTTACACATTTAATCATTTAACACTACCGCTCACGGAAGTTTGAATTACTTTCAAAGAGGAAGTCAAATTAACTTGAAAGGGAAATAAAAAATGAAATAAAATGCAACGCAACATTTATTCGCTTAACAAAAATAAATAAAAAGTATGAAAGTAGAATATTATAATAAAATAAAAATTCAAAATTCTTCTTGTTGAAATGATCACCTTTGACAGTTACTGCCGTTAGTACAATACGTGGCATCCTCGCAATAACTCCTTTCAAAATTAATTCAGCGCTGCACTTAGCTGCTGCTACACACAGCCCACCATTTATACATGCTGAGACTTCCACATGGAATATATTCGTTTTTGCACTTTGAACATAGCACAAAGAACTTTTTTCTGCTCTTACATTGTCTATTCCTAATGTATTTGTCTCCATTGTAAACGTTTTGCTTTATTATATCACCGTAAAAGTTTTAAATTATCTGCATGAGGTGTCTTAGCGATAATATATTTTTGGTTTATTTGCATAATAATCTTGTAAGAATGTATTATCTAAACGTCCAGTCTTTCGTGAGTAGAAGTGTACATAAAACAGAAATTACCATAATTTCGAACATCATAAAGGTTAGGACTTTTAGTAAAACTGTAAACTTACATTACTGCCATAAATGTAACTAGTTGGTAACACAAATGGTTGCTGCAATTCCAGAGTCATACCTACATGTGGCCCCTGTCATATGCTTTCAACGACGGAGACTCCGTGATAATAAAAGGAGCACTTCCAAGTGATGGAGTACGGTAAGGCGATTTAAACGATATCACAATCATTCAGCTTATATGTGTTGTTGTTTTAGATTTGATATTAATTTTCATGCAGACACTGATTTAGAAGCTGGGGACATTCTTTTCCATATGTCTAATCGGTATGGAACCAACTACGACCAAATCGTATTCAATACAAGAGAAAAAAATGTAGGTTGGCTAAATGAAGAAATATATAATGGAAATAGTGCACTAGTACCTGGAACTTCTTGTACCATTACCATAGCTCTTTCAGGAGATAAATTCGCAGTAAATATATGTCTCTTAGTATCTATAAATAGACTGAAAATATGCAAATACATATACTAGTAGCCGAAATACTCATTAGTAACATCTATTGCAGATTGCCATTAACGGACATCACTTTGCTGACTTTAAAGTCCGCAAATCTACCAGTTTGATCAGATACTTGTTTGTTACAGCTGAAGTGGAACTATCGTCGATAGCACTAGCACAACTAGTTCCCAACTAATTCAGTGAAATGAATAGAAATATGTCAAAGAAAATAGGATAGAAGTATGATACTACTTTATAATTGTTTGTCAGTATATATTTAAAAAATATTCTCTAATTTTATTATTAAAAGCTATTTAGTGCTGTTTTACTCACCTTACAGTAGTATTGTATATGTTATTTATTACCATGTTTGTTTATCGGTATGCACTCACAGAATATTGTACAATTTAATTACTTTTATTTCAAGGCACGTTTATTAGAAGTTATTTAGTACCACTGGTTTTATGGCTTTTTAGTAAAATTGAAAATGCAGAAATGTTATGTGTACGTTATTCATTCATTATCTCGGTACATACTTTTATTTTTCATCTTGTAAAAGGAAGTAAGCAACTACAGTTCCAAAGGCTTTAAGCTTATGCATAGAAATTTGGGTTTATAATACATACTAGAAGATCTTAGGTGCGCCGTGGACACTGAAGATGCAACGTGTTTCCGTGTAGTCTAACTAACTATTTATCTGCATTAACATTAGCTCTTGAAAGGAAGCTTCAATTACAAAACTGTTACATAACAGTTATATAACTGTTACACAACTGTTATATAACTATTAGATAACTGTTATATAACACGTACATAACAGTTATTTTAGCTTGTCATAACTTTAGAAGCCTTAAAATGTAGGAATAGTGTGTGTGAAGTGTTTCATGGTCTTGTTACTACATCTTCTTGCCGTAAAAGATGAAGGTTTGATGACTTTACTGCTGATTATGCATATTTGAGATCATTATTGAGATAGGCAAATAATTCGTAGAACTGAATATTTCTGAATGTTTCGATTAAAATTTTAAACATTTTTTCATAAAGAGCGGCGATATACGGGGGCAACCTGAAATTTTTCCGGAATCGGCAAGAGATGGTGCACGAAGTTTGGAGTGAATTCAATTGTCGACAAGGGCAACCTTTTTAAGGCGGCTATCAGACTTCTACTATCAATAGTTGTTGTCTAAGAGAGTGTTCTGTGTAGCAAGTCAGGCGGTTTCGCAAAAATGGATGAAATCGAATTTCGTGCAGTGATAAAACACTTCTGGATAGCTGGGAAAACGGCCATGGAAATTCGAAATACTTTGCTAGAGGTTCATGGCGGATGTACTCCATCGTTTTCGACCATCACCTTCTGGGTGAGCGAGTTCAAATGTGGCCGCACAAGCACAAGTGACAAACTACGCAGTGGACGCCCAACGATGAAATGTTCGACAACATTTATGATGTCGTGTTAGCCGATCGCCGATTGAAGCTGAAAGAGATAGCAGAGACAACACTCGTCTCAGAAGAACGCGTTTGCCGAAATTTTGGATATGAAAAAGCTTTCGGCGCGATGGGTACCGCGTTTACTAACACCGGAGCAAAAACGAAGTCGGGTGATCGTTTCGGAAGAGTGTCTGACCAGCATCCAGCGCAATCCAAGAGATTTCTTCATGCGTTTCGTAACCGTTGATGAGACTTGGATTCAATCGAAGCAATGCATTTTTTCGGGTGAAACGACTCCGAAGAAAGCAAAATATCGTTCCATTTGTGAGAAAGGTCATGACGATCATGTTTTGGGATTTCCAGGGTGTGATCCTCATCGACTATGTGCAGAAGGGAAGGACGATCATCATACTACAGCGATTTGTTGATCCGATTCGATGCAATATTGAAGTAGAAACGGCCTCGTTTGCAGTGGAAAGAGTGCTTTTCCACCAAAACACAAACATATTCACCGGACCTAGTTCCCAGCGGCTTTTTTCTATTTCCGAACCTGAAACAATCTCTAGGAGGAAAAAGATTTGCCTTAAATGAGGAGGTCATCGCCACTGCAGATGGCTCTTTTGTAGACGTCGAAACATCCTACTTTTCCAACGGCTTGAAGAGACTGGAATTCCGCTTGATAGCGATTTTCGAGGAGACTACATCGAAAATTGAAAACAAAAGCCACTCCAATACAGTGTTTTTCGTGTCGATTCCGGAAACATTTCAGGTCGCCGTCGTACAAGGTAAATATATAAGGCATGCTTCGTTAGTTGCATTGTATTTTGTTGGTCGTTCAACTTTTCCTGCTTTTTCATTACTCTATTCATAGTTTCCTAGTGATTAAATTGAATAATTGGGGTTTTACTGTAAGATTTACTGTATTAATCTATTATCGTCAATAAATTAATAATCTACAGTAACGTAATTTGCGTTAGCTAAGATGTATTATTTCTACTCCACAATTTTTTTTCGTCAACATCGTCGAGTCTGTATAAAAAGCGACTATTCAGTCCTGCAACATTTTATATGATAACTCGCGTTAGTAGTTGTAGTTGGTTTGGTTTACATTGTACATAGGAATATCGAAATTAATCCTCGGTATTACATACCGAGCAGTTTATGTTTTCGAACTTTGACCAGAATTAATTAAAGATCAGCAGACTATTTGATTACAAGGGTTGAAGCCGTTCACATGACTAATGTAAGTCCTCTTGAGTTCATCTCCAAATCGGATTAATTTTGCATGTCGACATTCCGAAAGACCTCGTTTTACATTTCGCTACATATGTACGTACGTAATAAAGGTGTGCTATCGTTAGTGGCTGTCATAGAATGCGGTTTAGCTCGTCAGATTTTTGGGTACTTTTATTTAGCGAAAACATTACAAGGAAGTTTCGAATTATATATATATTATATACTCAAACTTAACGTACACATTACGATAGCCATCTATGTGCAAATATTTGTTGGTGACTCCACTAACTAGTATTAATCAAACTACAGAAAATATCGCTCATGAATAATAAAACTTTGATTATTTTTGAAAGGTCAAAGGAAGTTTCATATTAATTTAATTAATTATAAATTTGGCGTTATTAATATTGTAACTGCCCAGATATTACGATGTACCCACAGACATTGCTACATCAAGGTATTAAAAGTGATTCATTTCTACAGTCTCCGTCTTGTAATTGCAAACCAGCTTATCTAGAAGGAACTGTGGATTCGAATCCTGTCGGAAACCATGAAAAGAATTCTCATTCAATTCTAATGGTGGAAATTACAAGGAGAATCATAATTTATTATTGATTACTTTGTATTTATATCATTATAGACAATCATAGGTAATCGGAAAAAAGGTAGCGCTTGATTTTTTTAAGATTCATTTCGGAGTGATGTAATATAATGTGTGATGAATTATGTCTTCGATTCGAAGGTAAACCCAACGTCGAATAGAATTATAACGATATTGCAAACCGTAGAGGGCTTAATATACAATATAATATTGATAATAACAATGATTACACAATAGTGTCAATACTTTTGATCGAAATTTTATTTGAAACGTGACAACTTGGTCTAACTAATAAGTTATGCACTATTATCATTCTTATAATAGTTATTGTATCCAGTAGATCTCTGATGTATTTAATAATGATCTCCAAAATATGTAGTTTTGTTCATTCGCAGAGCTATGTCCAGTTTCAAGCAGATTATGCTATTTTTTACTAAACAGCGGTAATAGTAGAAAGAGAACAAAACGTTTTGAAACCAACTCTACTTTATCACTTCTTTATATCACATCATCCTGTAACTTACACTAAAGTTTATATGTCTTGTATATGCAAACTTATTCACGGGCGACTAAATTCAACATTCGTTCCGGCATGATTAATACATTTCAGTTCCTAACATTCGGGATTATATTTAGGTTAACCTACGATTGAGTCACCCTGAAATCTTATCTAGGGTGATTCAAAATAAAGTTATTTTTTATGAGTGGCTTCTGAAGGAACCGTATTTCTATGATGTATTACCCTGGTATTATCCCCATTTAAAAAATCAATGTTGAAATCACCGGCGATTATAGCAGCAAATTTGGTCGCTGTGATTACGCTAAGCAAGTCTTCAAATTGAAATCGTTGAAGTTACTCGTGGGAGTTCTATATACGCAGATCAATATGTATCTAGTGTTATCAATGTATACGTTGGTCGCACAACATTCAAAAGACTGTCCTAGGGCTAAATCATTAATCATAAAGTTGGGTGTAATAGTTAAATCATTGGACGTAAATATCGCTGAACCACCATGTGAACTCTCTTTACGACAAAATGATGGTGCTAATTGAAATCCTGGAAGTGACACTAGTTTTAGATTATGAAATTCTAGCCAGTGTTCTGTGATAAAAATAATTTTACAGCTAGGTAGTAAGCTAAGTTCAACAATCAGGCCTGGAAGTGATGTAGTAAGGCATTGCACGTTTTGGTGATAGATTGTTAAATCGCGAGTATTAATCTCAATTAGTCTGGATTTGTCCGCATTCTCGGTTTCCAGAAAAAATTATTTACGTAGGTACCAATAGGCCAGTTTTCTGACTTTTTTAAATCCCCAAGACGATGTGAAGGCACTCCTATTGTAAACGAAGAGTATATTTCTGGACGCTTAGACGTCATTTTTTTTACAGATGGCGTCATTGAATTGTTCTTCATTTAGATATTTCTCCAAATCCTCAACTGAAGTTTCTCTATCTAATTTAGTAACATATAGATAGGAGTATTTAGCATCAGCTTTTATATTGGCGGTTGGAGCAGAGCCCATAATTGTTTTGCTTTTTTTGCCTCTTCCATGTTACGCTTCATGTTGTCAAGAACATCATCGATGTTTTTATTGACTTTATGTCCTGAGGATTCGGGCTTATAAGCTTTCTTCAAAACACCAACATAACTCTTATCGCTTGAATGAATTTTATCGTTTTCTTCTGTTTCGTTCTTACTAGAGTTTGTACTTTTTGCTTCCTTTAGTCTTTGTTCAGTTGTGTGCTGCACATCGCTTGCATCTTTTTTAGTTTTACCTTGTTTAAAACTTAAATCACTATAGATGTATTACCGAAACGCTTTTGCAAATTTATAATTTATGTTTTAGATTACAGTTTACTGTTTTCAATGTAACTATTTCATCCTTAAGATTACAGATTTCGTTGCTTAGATTGAAATTTTCTACATGAAATTTATGTACTTCATTTTTAAGGGGTAAAATAACCTCTTCAGATATATAGTTAATAGCGTATTTCAATTTAGCGGTAATAATATTCTCAACATCACTCCCTGCTAAACTATGAGCATTGGATGAACTATCCTGTGGTAGATCCCTAAGTGATATAATCAGATGTAGGTTAGAACTTGACTCGCATGAACTGCATAACCAATTTGTATTTATACCTGTTGTTTTCATGCTCCCAAACGAAGCTTCATCGATATGCACACATTTAATGTGAAAAGTTTTTGCGCACAAACTAGATGAACACAATATTGAGTCCTGAGACCGTGCAATGGCCAGAGAACACACTCCGCACTTCGGCATAGTCGATACATTTCTTAAATTTTAAACACGCCTATGAAGTTGTTAACAAGTGTATGTTACTGTAATTTTTGGAAAAATTTTATTTCCTTTTTTGTTGTTGTTTCGTTTCTCTCTTTATATATACAGGGTGGCGATGGGGAACGGGAAATTTTGAACGTTACAGTTGTCAGCACTGTAGAGCCGGCAGTTGTTCGTAACGTCGCACAATTGTTGTGAACGCATTGCCATTTAGTAATCATGGATCGTTGGACTGGTGCGGAACGTGCAGTAGCTGCGAGAGCGTTTTATAAAAATGGTGATAGTGCGACTGCCGCGCAGAGAATATTCCGACAGCATTACCAGCTTGGACGTCATGGACGTGTCCCACCTGCGCATGCGATTACAACGTGGGTGCGTAATTTTGAAGAAACAGGATCTGTCTTGAAAAAGAAAGCTCCAGGTGGTATTCGAACGGTACGTACCCCAGAGAACATTGAGGCTGTTAGAGCTGCAATCGAGAGAAGTCCTCGCCGCTCCGTTCGACAGCATGCATCTACGCTAGGGATTAAGCGACGAAGCTTACAAAGAATACTGCACGAATTACATTTCCATCCCTATAAGTTGCAGATTGTACAGCAATTGCATGAACGAGACCCAGCACCATGTATGGAGTTTAATAGGCAGATATTGGCTAAAATTAACGAGGACGCGAATTTCGTTGGTAACATATGGATATCAGACGAAGCCCATTTCCACCTGAACGGTTTCGTAAACAAACAGAATTTTCGTTATTGGGCCCAGGACAATCCTTGTGAGTTACACCAGCGACCACTACATAGCGACAAGGTCACAATATGGTGTGCTGTATCATGTCATGGTGTTATCGGCCCTTATTTGTTTGCACGTGAGGAGGGCAGTGCAGCGACAGTAACATCCGCTCGATATGTTGAAATGCTTCAAACATTCTTTACACCGAGACGGTACGAGCTTAATCTTAACATGGAAAACATGTGGTTTCAGCAGGACGAAGCCACGTCACACACTGCTAGACATTCGATGGCCTGCGAGATCCCCTGATCTTAGTGTGGGGTTATCTTAAAGGCAAGGTGTACCGTATACGCCCTGCAACAATCCATGAACTGAAGGAGAACATTCAACAAGAAATCACTGCCATTCCCCAAGATTTGCTACATCGCGCATTCCAGAGTTTTCATAACAGGCTGTTAGAGTGTGAACGCCGAATGGGAGGACATCTTTCCGATGTCATGTTTAAAAAGTAAAGAGACACTTTTGGACATTTTGATTCTAAAAACATGAATGGCATGCTGCATACATGCACTTTCGTTAATAAATTACTAGTTTTATGAATTTATTCGTGGAAATGACGTTATTTCAAAATTTCCCGTTCCCCTGCGCCACCCTGTATATTGTAATTACTGATTGCACTGCATTTTATTTATTTAGTTCGTATATTGTCCTATAATTGGATGTACAAATATCTGTTGGGCAATAAAGATTACTATTATTATTATTTATTTTATACATGCACTTAAAATTATGAAACTTTTTAGTAGTGTCCTATATAGGCTGTTTCGATGTTCACATATATTGAAAATCTGGCAAAATAAAGTAGAAAAGGTCACTTTTCTGATTAGACTAATACTTTTTTGGTTATTATAACATAAAATCTGGAAGAGAAGGTGTATAGAACTAAGATTCCTATAATACTCCTATAATATAAACTAAGACAACGTCAAATATAAAAGAAAAGTTGTTGCTTAAAGTGATTGTTCATGCTACTTGGAAGCAGTATAAAATATGTAGGATAGCCAGTAATTATTCTAATAGAGAATCTTATGATATGCTAACGTTGTTAGAGGCTAGTAATTATAAAGCAGGATAAGCAGCACATTTATACGCTAAGTATTGTCCTCAGCGACGACGGCCAAATGTTAACGTCGTTAACGCCTGCACGATGATGAAGTGCTTGATTTAATATGGAGTAATCCGTCAGGAAGCGCTAAATGAGTTTCTAGGTGATTATAAATTAAGTATAGCAGCGTGTGAAACGCCTCAAGATGTAGTGACCTGTACACGTATCACTACAGGGAATTTATCGCATTCAAAATAACGGTTACCCAATTCAATGTAAGTGTTATTTATGTCTTTACAACATACCACTAGACGAATATTAATTACCAGGATTCCACTCTGTAGCAAGATCAGTATTTCTTTGCACGTGTTTTCAACGCCCACAACGAACACATTTGGAACCCCGACAATGTACGTGCAAGAAGAAATAGAAACCACTGGCAATGGAAATGTACATCGAAATTTTTACTGTGTAATCTCCATTAATTTCATTACTTCTTTTGAGTTTATCAATATTTCACTTGTTCGATTGAATAAGAAAATTGCATGCAGTTCCTACACGGGTTCCTTTCCGAATTCCTGAAAGATATACTTCTGAATGACAAATGACGATTGCATGGACTGTGTGGATGTACAATTCACGGGTATAGCAGTAAACTCCACTCACACAAATTTATTAATTATGCGGAACGCAGCGTTTCGAGAGCACCCATTGTCAACCGTGTTACCGACTGAAAGTAAAACTGTATCACACATGCATATTCTTTTCTACGCAGGCTCTAAAATTTCTAAAACATATGACTATTTATAATCTATTAGGTGGTCTAATGCCTTTTTCGGGAAAGGATGGACCGAAAGCGAACCGTATCTTTAACAGAGCCTATGGTAATAAATCCATCAAAGTATATCAAAGAGGTAGCGAGGTACAATGGTTTCTCTTCTATGGATGACGACCGTATTTTAAGGAAGGTCCAATACAAACAACACATAAGAAATTCCACGACTTTGACATCAACAAACACCGGTAATAAGAAATTTATAACTCTTCCTTTTCACCCAACAGTAAAAGGGTTAAGCAAAATTTTCCGACAACTAAATATGAACGTGTCTTTTGTGTCAAAAAACAACTTGAAGAATCTCTTAGGGAATCCCAAAGATAAACCGGAGATGATAAAAAGGTCTGGAATATACCAAATCGCATGCAATGATTGTGATAAAGTTTATATTGGACAAACAAAAAGGAATATCAAAACGAGGTTCAAAGAACATATTAGACACTATCGTTTCGTCAAACCAGAACTATCAAGCGTAGCAGAGCATATGGTAAAATCCGGACATAAGATTGATTTAAAAAATCTGACACTACTTAAAAACGTGAACTCGTATAGAGAATTAGACGCGTACGAAACGATATGTATGAAAAAGAACGGAAACTTATTGAACAGAGGACCACCCCCAATTGCACACTCGAGTTTGATGGATTTATTACCATAGGCCCTGTTAAAGATACGGTTCGCTTTCGGTCCATCCTTTCCCGAAAAAGGCATTAGACCACCGAGTAGATTATAAATAGTCATATGTTTTAGAAATTTTAGAGCCTGCGTAGAAAATAATTTGCATGTGTGATACAGTTTTTACTTTCAGTCGGTAACACGGTTGCCAATGAGAGCCCACGGGCTCTCGAAACGCTGCGTTCCGCATAATTAATAAATTTGTGGAGTTTACTGCTATACCTGTGAATACTTCTGAATGTGCGCCAATATAACACCGAGTGTACGAGTTATCGTAGTAATGCTCTTTAGCTGGTAACATTCATTTGAATTATCATCATGCTACTTTTCTTTTGGGATCGTTTAAAATTTTTAGTGTATCTAACACCAGGATTTAAAGTGGATTACCTTTTTCCATATGTGTGGATTTTAAAGAAGCCTGTATAGCTCATTAATTTTGCAGCTATTGCTATTTTTGGGTAACAATTATGTTACAGATACAGAGTTTCATTAGTCATTCTCTATTGGGTTTTTATGACTCCAATTTTCTTTGATAAATATTTGTTTCTACATTCCTGCAGTCCTTTTGTTTCTATTGTTAACGGTTTATCTTCATTAAAATGAACGCGAAGTCTGGCTTTTATCTAATACAAATATTACCTGCGAAAAGGATGTAGCTTCCTTTTCTGGTGTCGTTGTTACAGTAGCACCATGTTACATATCTTTTCCTTTCATGTGCGCCGTGGGTTTAATTTTCATCACCTAAATAATTCTTACACAGTTATTTATTATTACGTTTTGTTCATTTCGAGATTATATATATAAAGGTTATTTCTTACGTAGTTATTACTTCAACAGTACTTATGTTGCCTACTTGATATACAACTTACTTTTTTCACTTACACATTGTGAATACGAACAGGGATTCCAAAAATACTTTTTTAGTGTTAGACCTAGAAGTAGTGGTAATTCTTTGTAACAGTTCTTGTTTGACTTGAAATTAAAAAAAGCGTTAAGCAATTTACTAGTCTATTATGTTCTGAATAAGTGAAAAAATTGCATTGGAGATTCAAATGCTGAACGCAAAGCATTGTGTACCTCAGAGTACGGTATTGCGTCCTTCATTTTTCCTTATATACTTTCTATTTTTACAGCAGTAAAATAATAATAACAATATCAAGAATAACAGTAATATTACTAGTATATTTATTATATATTTATTCAGATATAAAATTACAATAAAAATACAACAAAAGATCAGCTCCTATATATGACAGCTACTCATTCACTTAAACCAACATAAAATCAAAAGAAATTTTCACAATATGCAAGTTGTAATAATAAGATTAAATTAAATCGAGCTAGAGAAATACATGAACTTGATATGACAGACACAGTAGACATATACGTTGAAAAAGCTTGTGACCTATCTAACTATTGCTAGAGATAGAGATACAGGATACTAGGTGCTTTCCAATAAATAAGTAAACACCCCTTTCGTAACTTATGAGAGGAAAGTGGTAAAGTAAAGATGGTAAACCATACGCAAGGACATTGTAAGTTTTCACGAGGTCATAATAACAGTCCAACCCTTCACAATAGTTTAGCCAATGACAGGAGGCGTCGGCTGGCCATAAGTTATTATAATGAATCTCGGCAAAGAGGAGCAAGTTTCAGTGCGGTCCAGAGAACGACCTGGAGGGACGAAGCGCACCACGGAAAATCGAGTACCCGTTTCGAAGCACGCTTGTTCAGTATTATTCGACTTTAGAATAACAAGGCGATAGAATTAAATGTGTAAAGTGTGACAACTATTTGACGTGTACCGGCAAGTAAAAGTGTAAATGTCACCTAAAAGTATAAAACACTGTTCTGCAATCCATGGCAAACGATACAGCTAAACAATTAATATTTGATATAGGTGTTTGGTTTATTCTTTGTAATGTACTTTACCAGACCAAGCAATTATCTCCTTCTGGAGCAAGTATTCGAATTTTACACTACGAAGTCGGACATCGTTAAGAAGCTTTATGCCATCTGTTTGTACTATACTGAAAGAAGAATTGAAAGATAAAAAATTGTGGTTATGTGTGGACGAAACAGACGATCGGCAAAAACATTCTGTGGTGAATGTGATGGTACGTGCCATGGAAGAGTTTGAAGCGTCATCCGCTATCTTACTAGCTTCCAAAAGAATTGCAAAATGTACTAGCGATGAAATTTTAAAAGTGGTTCGGGGGCATTAAACACACTTCAAATTTCATCAACCCAACTTTTAATGTTTGTGAGTGATGGTGCCGCCAACATGCTTAACATGCTTCCTTAGGCCAATCTCTTAAAGAAGAGAATGGCAATCTGTTACACGTAACATGTAAAATCCATGCTTTAAACTTTCTGGCGGAGTTTATCTGCAAATGTTAACCGCGTGTAAATGCTGTACGAAGGCAGTATTTCTAAATTTCCCAAAACATACAAGAGGATTTCACGAACTGTGCGGCAAAGTACCTGAACCACTTCAGCCGATTACTGCGCGTTTGGGAACATGGTTAAGGACTGCGTTTTACCACTGCTAACATTTTGAACTCCTATGGACTAGCGGAGGGAATTGAAAAATTACAAAATGATTCGATGTCATTTGTGGAGTGCGAAAAACCACAAAAAAGTTCAACTTTGAGACCCCCGGAACCACGGAGCTAGTAGCCAAGCGCGCATTTTATGAAAAAGAGAGAACTTAAATAGTTCTAGGCATTACGAAGAAGACGATAAAACTTATTTGATATATATAATTTATATATTTAACTTGTGAAAGTCAGTTCGTTGTATGAGTGTATTATAAAGATAGTTAGGCTTTTTGTAATAATCAAGTTGTATTAAAATATGGCTGCCTGAAACTTCATGTTCGTTCATCTCGCCTACTTCGTATCCTGTTCTGAACATGCCGTATACGTACTCTATCACAATAAACATAATATGTTGGTCTTCGGTAGAAATTGATGCCCTATGGCTTTGCAAGCACAAACGATGAAAATGTCTTAGAAAAAACGGCAGTTTTGGAAACTTTTAGTTTCTTTGAAATGTAACGTTTGTTTTTGGCTCCATTGCGGAGAGTAATTATTCCTGAATATTTTTCAATGTCCAATGCTTTATTTTATATTATACAATTAAACTTGACGCATCTACAGGTGGTAATGGTTAAAATACAAGTGAACTAAACTACCACCTAAGATATACACGACTGAAAGGATTTTGTAAAATTGATTGAAATAATTGCTTAGGGCCATGTGCATGCAGATTACAAGTGCATTTGGCAGAAATTTGGTTGTTTAATTTAACTTAGACAAGTGCGCGCTAAACTAAAATGTTTAAGAATTTATGTTTACCGATCCCCAAATCCAGTTAACATTTATAACTTTTGCAACCTTAAATTGTTACAACATAACCTAATAGCTAGTGTTTAGACTCCTAAATGACTTCAAATCAGAAGTTAAAAACGTTGCGTTAAATCTTTTACTTTTCACTTTTACCATACTCAAATTGCAAAGTGTGTCCCACATGAAGTCTTTCTTACATTTTGTGAAGAGAATATAAACGCACATATACTTGAAAATAAAAATACATGATTCGTTGTCATAATTAAAACCCCAACCGTACATTATTACTCGAAAAATATGTGTTAGGCTAAACACAGTTTCGAACAAAGGGTAGTTATTAATTATATTAAACTGGCAGCCATAATAAACTACTTACTAGTAATCAACTGCCACCTAATTTATTTATTCGTAGCGCTTATTGATTTTGTAATAGAGTTAGTGAAGTTCAATCGGTAGCCGCCTAAGTTATTCATTTGAGTATCAATTCAAATTCATGACAGCATTATTAAATTTCAGTTTTTAGAGCATTGTATTGTTCACAAGCTACTGGTATTGATTGTTTGACATTCCAACTTAACGAACCGTGTTTTGTAATAAAGTGAACGCACCCGAAAGCTGATCGAATAATAATTTACTAAACCGGTAACGAGTAGGAATCTACCCTCTCATTGAAATTTCGCTCACGACATTTTAATTTTGTAACCGCACAGGTTACCCCTAGTTCTTTCCGGCTTGCTTGGACTATTAAAACGATGTGATGTATTCGCGTAGAAGTGATTTTTAACGATTACATTATCAATTACATAGATATATATTTGATGCTAATCATATGTACATATATGGAGAAAAAAAATCATGATAGTAAGAGGAATCTAGTAATAAGTGAATCGCGATCTCCAACATTGTGGCACCGAAGCACCGAAACACTTCAGTATCACTCTTATTACAACGCTTTATTAATACGGAAGCTACCTATGTTTCCTATCATCTTCTGCAGTAAAGCTGAATCAACAAAACCAGTTAAAATGGTACTATTTGTACACTTTTAAAGTAACGTTTGATCGACCGCAGTCCTGCTCCATATTAATAGTAAAAATAATAATAGTATTTATTATCCAAGACAAAATAATAGTAAAAGGCCATACATACATTGGGAAAATATGCTAAACTAAAGGCATAAGAATAAAGAAGCTAAAGAATAAGGCGCCTACAAATTATGCCAAAGAAAATTAAATTATTGAAAGTTCACTTAGATTCAAATAAAATGTCAGTATAACACTTTTTTTTGCTTAATTACACATTATACATAGAAGCATTACACAAGATATTAGTTTTAGGTAGAGGTAGTTCAAAGAACAAAATCGAGAGAGAAAACGACTTACACACGAGTGCAACTTACTCAATCACCCCAATCGATAGATCCATTTACTAATTTCCAGACAAAATTCACGAATTATATCTTTATGCGTTATTTAAGGAAACGTTATGACACCAAGATAAGAAATCGATGTAAATACAGTTTTCTCGTGGTATTAGTGAAATCAATTCACAAGAAAGGCATGTGAAGAGACATAAAACGTTAACACATGGACATGGTACTGCCTACCCGGCGTCATCAGCGTGGTTTCGAGCGGTTTTATGCTCAACCCATGTAATTCTTCGCTGCTTCTGTCGCCATATCTAACTCTACGATTCAAGTGAATATTCCTGGCGCTAACTAGTACCAAAAGAAAGAAACGCTTGTCTGCAAACTCAGACACAGCGAAGAGAAGCGGGTTCAGTTTCTCACCCTTCTCTCGTGTAATTCGTGGATTGCTCTTCCGAGAGGGTGCAGCACAAGGGCAGTGCAAGGGCAGAAACATGTCTTTTCTCTTATATTGCTGTTATTTTGTAGGCATTCTGTTAGTTAGTTTAACGTTCTGACGTTCAAACAAAAAACGGTAGTCAAATTCTCTAGGTGTGATAGACTAGCAAGTTTGTAGGAAAGAAAACTACGTTGAACTCGTTGCAATATAAGCTGATGACAGGAGGCCTGCGGCATGCTAGATATGAATACAAATTCTTGTGACCGATAATCATTATAAAAAGCGTAATTAATGCGCTCTGACAAATAGAAGCTCATAAACGTTAGAAACAAGGAAGTATGTAAATCCGAAGCGATACTACTTATTCCACTGTCAATCGTGTATCGAGTGCGCATGAAAAGTCTGTATATAATACATCGTGTATTGTATAACAACGGCCAGGTTAGTTACATCTTTGAGGTAAGAAGCCACGCTCATGTTGAGAAAATATAGATGTCGCACTGGAATAGATTTATTATTAACAGTCAATTACTGATTAATAAAGACTAAAGGCTGGAATTTAGGAATTCTAAATCTGAAAATTGTTATGTACGAATTTTTTCAAACTTGTGTGATACGGTACCCAAATTCCCAGACATTTGTTGATCTTTTTGTTTGCCTAATATGTACTTCATAATAATTTTTACTTTACATTTTATAAATTGATAGTAAATGATTTATCCAGATTGCCTTGGTCTGGTGTTCAATAAAAACAGTTTTTGTTTTTGATCTTTGGATGTTTGCGTACAATGTTGGCTACATTTCGTTGCTTATTTTCTAAAGTTTCAATTTTGTAAATGGTACGAACTAGGTTTTTGGTATTATTATCAAAAGCACCAATCGAGTTTTCTAAACCAAGTATAATTTCTGTAATAGAAGCTGATCAAATTTCAGGTCGCATTTCAAACCTTTGCTTAATAAGTAGATTTCTTCCCTACTAAAAGGATCTGTTGACACATTCTTAACTAATCTATCTGGAGAGTTGTAGGTTTATTTATGGCGACTAATTTTGATAACCATATGTTACTGTTCCGGTAGGTGAAACTTTGGGGTAACTAAGTGGATACCGAGCTTAATTTTCTTGACAAGGCTGCACATAACATTTTTATTTCCTAGTCAACACTACAATGTAAAACCTCATCCAAAGATATTTAACACACACCCATCTCCATCTCTGAAAATGCATAGGAAAAAATTCCGTTGGCATTATGACCTACCGTAGGCAGTTGTTAGCTAATATCAGGATCTGGTGGTGATTTTTATGCATTAAACAATTGACAGTTAGCCTAGACCGCTAATACAGACCATCAGCATAGCTTATGCGTTCTTCATTTAACCCAACACCACAAATTATTGAGAGGAAAACGTCTCAGAAATTCTACAGAAAGTTACAGTGGACAATTTCGCTACAAGAAAACATGATGTAATTTCAGTTTCTAGTAGCAGTTTTTGTACGAAATACAACTGAACAATAAACCTTTGCAACTTTATTGACAATTTCCAGGAAAATATTTCCCAAAATAGTAGCCAACTTGCTGAACACTACCCTATAGTTATTTATATGCAAACAGTTAAAAAACAATTAAATATTTTTTCAAAGAATTAAGGTCTCCGGGTTGAAACCACTGGTGTGAGAAAATTTTTTCTTACACTACCTTTGCTATATGCAGCAGCCCAGAGGACGCTCCTTGCAACTGAGAGCGGAACTCATACAACGACGATGTGGTTTCAACCCGAAAGCCTAAATTCTTTCAATAAAAACAAATACTGCAGAAGCCTATAACAACATATATGAATTAAATATTTTTTGTATTTATTATAATAATAATAAGTATGGTAGAAAACATTCTGTATCGGATGATCATATATTATCATGGTAAAATTATTTGAACCAAAAAAGCAAACCTTTATACAAAGAAAACGAGCTAATTGAGTGAAGTGAAGTTTACAGCAATACCTACCAATTGTACAACACATAGTCCTTGCAATCGTTGTAATTTAGACGTTGTTTAATTTATGAGAGTAAATAAATTCAAACACGATTTTATCCTATTTATTACAAGGACAAGGTACGTATGGTTACCTGCAGGTTACTCTGCTTACAAATATCACAGCATCTTGTAACACATTGAAAATTATCTTCATAAGTCAGTCTTAACTACAAGGATCAATAAAACTGATTCGCTCAAAACTAAATATAAATGAGTGGAGAAACACAGAAAATCAAGCCAGCAATGGATAATTGATGATGGAGGGCTATGCTCCATAAATCCTAATAGTGAAAAAATCTCTTACAACACTGTATAATTGTATATTTCTACATATGAACGCTACGCCAAACGTAATATGCACAATATACAGAAAAGTGTATAATAAAGGATAGAAGACATAAAGTAACGTGAGCATTCTTTATATGAAAAGATAAAAATGAGTGTGTTAGTAGCCAACACGATATAAATATGATATGCAATCGAAAAGATAATATAAGGCAGAACTACCAAAATTTGGGCGAAAAACTTTTATTTTGATCCATAAGAATACATCAAATCGGTACACATTTTCGTGTACATTGTACCTAAGAACCGTTTTACTATCCGGATCAGAGTCTCCATTTCATGAGTTAAGCACAGCTAGGGATGCTTTTCATCTCATAATGTAGAATTTTATCGTCAATAATATTTTATATGCCCTCCTTATAGCTCTAATTTTATTTCCGTCCAATATTGAAATTAATGTTTGTATTGAGTTAAAATAAGTAAAATGAAGTGTTAAACGAGGCCAAGGGTTCATAGGACAAACAAAGATGCGAGAAAGTGGGTACGAGATCAGAACATCGGATAACCGAAACCGCAATAAATTTCTTCCACGCCACGGACAAACTGGGGTTGCTGCCTACAAGTCCCCCGGTTTCATGTGCAGCAAACCAGGAACGAATCGGTGCCCGGAATAAGTCTTTGTGTTGGAACAAAAGATCCTCAATCCCCGAATCTCATGGATAACTGAATTCGTATAAAATCTTACCATTTAACCTGTTCCGTTTCTTTCCTAGCACTATGTCTCATTTATTTGCACGAGAAGACCAAAAAGAAAGATGCTAATCGAGCACGGCATAGCGTGTTTCCTTTTTTTGCGCGACAACTTCGCTTCGTAAGGACCGAACACCTAACTATAAAAAAAATTCGTTAATGAAAGTCTTCAATTCGATCTTATCGTTTTGTCCATTTTGCAGGATCTTAGTCAATTCGTAGCTTGCGTTGTTAGCGACATATTGATTACGTAAAATCCTTTTAACTCTTAAACGATTACAACGTTGCTTTAGGAACAGGAGTGGTCGGAAATATGGGCCAAATTAAGGGGTCATTTCGAAAGTAAAGAACGTTTTCTCTATAGAAATTTTTATTAGATATAATTAAATGGAACTGTATTGTACATAATATTATGTACCCAAGTTACTTTTCTATGTGTTTAGGCATTTCTCGTATCGTTTTACTAATATCTCTATGCCTTCTCCATACTCAGTTGCCACCAAGTTGTTGACTCGTTGATCAGCGGTTTCTTTAAGTTCATGATCTCCGTAGCGTTATCCGCTCAAGAAATCTTCCAATTTTGAGAATAAGTGAAAATTACTTGGAGCTAAGTCCGGACTGGGAGGCGGGTGTTAAAACATTTCACACCGAAACTGCTGAAGCAAGTCCTGCGTCACTCCCGCTGCATGCGAACGGGTATTATTGTGAAGGAAGATGACTCCACTGCTTAGCATTCTGGGCCGCTTGTTTTGAGTAACGCGGCGAAGTCGTTGAAGCAACTGGAAGCAGGCCTCTGCATTTACGGTCTCATCTATTGGCACGTAGTCGATCAGCAGGATACCCTTACGATCCCAAAACACCGTAGTATAACTACGGTGCTTTTTGGAGCTTGCGTTTTTCGGTTTCGTTGGGGACTGCGGATGATGCCATTGCATTGACTGGTGCTTTGTTTCTAGTGTGAAATGCGACCTCCAAGTCTTATCATCAGTGACAATGTGACCCAAAACTTCATCACCATCCCCGTAATTGTGACTGGAAAACGGCAGTGCAGCTGTTATTCGTTTGGTTTTGTGTTCGTCTGACAAAATTTGGGGAGCTCATATGACACACACTTTATTATAGCCCAAATTTGCACAGACAATCCCGGACAATAGAACTCTTCAAATTTCTTGGAAGAATGAGTGCAGTTCATTAATTGTGAAATACCTATTTTCTTGGATATTTGTTTCAATCCTAGGGCCGATCCGAGCGATCTTCATCGTGAACATTTTTCCGTCCGCTTGATACACATGATACATCACGTCCGAACTGACGATTCGTGCATCACATTACCGTAAACCTCAGTTATCTGTCTATAGATTTCGACGGGTATCATGCGGATAATACTGCACACCCCACACTTGATGGGATAGTCAATTATGTCACACATATTAAAGTCCCACACCTAAGCAGTAATCAACCGTATTCGATCGTAGCTGCTGCCAAACTGAAGCGGATGAGTGCCAAGGTCAATGGTGGGTCGGCGGTGGTCGTGGGGGTCCGCGGTCGCGTGTGAAAACGAAACGTTCTTTACTTTCCAAATGACCCTCGTATATGTGATAACTGCAATGATATTACTCAAACGTTTAGGGGACCATGGGTCAGTCTTAAGATGTCCATAATAAAAGAATCACTTAAAAATAAGGTATACTTACTTGCTAGTAGTACATTTGAACTAAAATTCACTTAAATATTTGCTAGAATATTAAATTTTACTTCAACAATAGCAGACTCCATTTTTACTTTTCAAATCCTCTCCGGAGGCGATCGTTCCTCTATTACGGTAAACTAAATCTATTATCTAACCACGTAAAAGGAAGTCTAGGGGAACTAATCTTAGCTGCCAGGAGACTCTCTATATGATGAGTAAATCTAACCTAGTCTCAAGCAAGTCTAATCCAATGTCGATACGGAGCATTTAGAAACTCATTCGTCCTATGTGCCATATGTAGGAGCGCTTTGATCACATCCGCGCACTTGTTCATAGAAGAGTATCGCGTAGGTACTCCGGCAAGGTATTTTGGAAGCCAAGTGAATACCTTTACTAATGAATACGCGCTGGTAAGATACGGGGTTGCACAAACTAATTATTATTTCACTCCACACGTTTACTACGAATATGAGTTAGAACTGTCTTTATTGAATCGTATAGGAATCAGCGTCGGTCCAGCAATGTAGGGACACGAAGTTTAATCTCTGGTAAACCATGGTTCGCTCTCAAATATTAATTAACTAAGCATTCCATTGGTGCCGTCCAGTTGATGTACTTGATTTGTATAAAACACAACTCGTGAAAAACCTTTGTAAATTTTCATTCAATTTGTATGATTAATACTGTAATATTAAGTAATCGGTCTACAGGCGCCACGTGTTAGTTATGCTTTTCTATATGAAGGTTGAAATGTGTAGTTCTTTTCCAGTTATAAAAAATAGCTTACAACTTTCCAAGTAGCTTTATTCATCCCCTCACCTCATATGAGGGAAATGGATTACCTTGTATGCAAATAAAGCGAAAAGGACCCTCAAGATTTAATTTGAAAGGTTGCACGCTAGATTCAATTTAATTCACGTAAAAGGTATAACTTTAGTTTTTTTATGTAAACATGAATTTCATTGAAAATTTATAATAATTAGATTCATATATAAAGCATCGAGCAGTTAATCATTACAATAATTGTATTTTAAATTTGGATTTCATGTTAGGTGCGACGCCATAGATTCAACAATTCTTGAATCTCATATATTTGATGATATTAGCAAAAGGAAATACGTTATTGATTCCCCGCTTTGTCTATTTTAGATTTCTGTTCAAGTGGAATGGTAAAAGATGTATAAAAATCATACGACAGAGCAGATGATCTTGGAAAAGTTGCACTCGAAGTCTTTGTTAATATTGTTAGACGTTCCGTTAAAAGGCAAGAATTTCAGTTTTGAAAAGATGTAACATGCGCATTAACCAGATTGGTTTACTTTTAAACATATTTAATCTTAAATACTTTACTTACTTTAATCACGCTGTTCAGGTATTACTTTGGTTGCGTCCTCATTTCTTTCATTGCTTCTTAATTTATCCTTTGTCTATCTTGAATTTTGTTACCAAACGCGATATATCAATTGTTTCCATAGCTTCCTACTACGTAAATAATTCAGCGATTAAAATGAGAAAATCGTCGAAATTCATTTATTTGTAAAAGTAATTATATTAAGTGTTATATCGTTAAAATCGTTGAAAAATGGCTTGACTACGAAGTCATGGTTTCTATTAAATAAACAATACCTTCAAGCCTCACAAATTATAGCTCAAAAGTAAAGTTCGGTTAAACTATAATTTTTTCCTCCACACTTTTTCTCTCTTTAGAGCTATAGACAACAAAAACCAACTTCTTTGAGATAACTTGCTAGCCGCGCATTTTTTTTTTATCAAGAAAACTAAAACCTCGTTCAATTTAGATACGAAAATTGCGACATCCTCATATTATTTATCTCTGATTTGTTCCTGAATATGAAGTGTAATCCCTATTATCGTTTCGATGGATGTTACTAAATTTCGAACCGTTTGTTGTATGTATATCGCTGTTTAAATAGATGCATTTGTAAGACCCATACGTATTTATTTGCCTATTTTCTTTATTATTTAAATAATTGTAAAATTAGTATCTATTTCAAACCATACAATATCTTATATTTCAATTTTTAAATTCGTGTACCAAGAAAACGATACAATTTTTGCACTATATTACTTCAGGATAATATTACTGCTTTTGAGCGTATGTCTACTGATTATAGATTTATTCGGTTTTATGGCTCTTCAATGCAATACCGTTGGGATATAGTATGAACATATAGATACTGTTTCTGAAGGTATTTTTCAGTATTACGTATTTATGGTACGAGAAGAAGTAATTTTAGTAATAAACCGAAGAAGCCTCTTTTTATTGAATTGTGGATCACTTTAGCGCCATTACTAATCTCATCCAACTTGGGAGATATTTCTTATTACAAACTAGGACTATTTAAGCTTATTTTAACTTTATTTAACAGTGTTTTTAAGTAAAATAAATTAGGTTAACCAAGGATGAAATGTTAAATAAAATGTCCCGTTTAAAACGGTAAAGCAAACATTGATTTGCGGCTGTACAGCTGTAACAGTAAAGAAGGTAGATATGTTTGGCAGCTTCACAAGGGCAAGCTCACAGAGGCTTCGTTGAAGGGAGTTACAACAATCGGTCAGGTGCTGCGGTATTAATTTGCCAATATGTACTCTCGTTTGCCGCTAATCAACGTGTCTTTTGTATGGACGTAGCAGCATCACCAATCTGAAGATATAGGTATATACTATCTCACAATAAAATCTAGAACCAAAAAGCCACAGATATATGTTCAAAGCCAAGGAGTAATACACTAAACAATTTTGCAGTTTATTAAATTATAATTTACTTGAATATACTGGTGGAATAATTACTCTTTTGTTAAGCACATTGAATATAAAAACAATTGGGTACGGGATGCGGCAAAATAAACAGTGCTGAAATTATGAAAGGTACATTATTACTAGAGACCGGATTATATGCAAAGTGCATATAATCCGGTTTCTAATTACTACTATTCATGTATTTACTTTACATTATATAGCGTTGCAAACATTATTCACGAAGACGTTCTCGATAAAACGGTCCTTTCCTGTGCCTTTTTAAGCAGTATTCGTAGCGTTGGCGAAGGTTCACAAACGTGTCTGTGAAGACAGGTTGTTGCATGGCACTAAAAAACCTTAAATTTTAGTCGGCAATTCCGGAATGTCAGACGGTGGATCGGTACGAAAAACAGGCTCCTTGAGCAATCCCCATATGTACGCATCAGGTGGTGTTAGGTGTACGATGGGTATGGAAAATCAGTGCCACGCGAAATCAGGCGATCCCCAAAATGATTGCGCAGCATTCAAAGAGACTCGCTAGCCGTGTTACACGTTGCCCCGTCCTGCTAAAACCATTGTTGATTACGTAGTAGGTTCCTTGCACGACAAAATCGCTGAAAATCATGCAGCAATGGTGTTATAACTTGTTCGCTTTAGCGACATTCCATCGCCCGCTTAATGAAATAGGGGCCCAATATGCCAATTGCTCGATGATTATGTCGGGGCGTTCGAATCCAAGAAACACTGTTGTCTACTTGAGGTATCCGTTTAAATGAATATGGCTTTCATCAGAAAACCAAACATTCGACAACATCGACGTGTCCTTATAATCCGTAGCCAATACACGTGCGCAGTATTCGGCTCTTACATCAGCTGCAGTCAGGCGCTGCCCGGTGTGTGTTTTGTATGCAAACCCACCAACATTCTTGAACATTCGACGGAGCAATCGATCACTGATATTCAATTTTTTTGATGACCTTTGGAGGCTTCGTTTCGGTAATTCCTGATGCAAAACACGCCCGTGATTCGTATTGGTTCTGACTGTCACTGGGTGATCTGCGTGACTTTTACGTTGGTAAAGCACACTTCCCGTACGATGAAACTTGTCAACAACTGCTAACATAACAGTGTTGCGCGGAGCCTATTTCATAAACTTAGGGCTAAATGCGTTGGCAATCTCTTTTAAGCTTGGACCGTTTTCTCGCCCTTTTCCGTATGACCAAAAATAGTGCTCCACGATAAAAAAAAATTCTGTAACAGTGAGAACCATCCTGAAGCAACTAACATTAAAAAGACATTCAGATACATTGGGAAACCACTTGGTACGTTTTAGCACATGACATATACACGTTTGACACGTGCTCATTTCAGTACTGTTTATTTTGCCGCATACCGTATTAGTAACAGGTATAATACGTGAAGATTACCTTGGACTTTTTGTATAGTCTGAATTGTTTAGAACTAAATTTGAAGTAATGGTTATGAAGATGCATATCCTACTTTATATTTTGTAATTATTTCTGTAAATAGTTTTACAATTTCTTTCTATGGGATAGTTTTTTTTCCAATTTGTTTTGTTCACTGCGCAAACACAACCGTTAAGTTTTCTAAGAACGGGGACTGCCATACTTCCCACTCCCCGTCCTTAGGAATCTAGTCTCTATGGAGCATTTTACGGGAGCGGAGCTTACGTGCTTTGTACGCCAGCTTTATAAAATTTTTTCAGATGAGGCGCATTTTCACCCTATCTGCCACATGAACAGGTAAAACTGCCGTTATTGGACTTCAACAAATTCACGTCAAAAGTTACTGTTTGGGCGTACAGTAACCGCAAATTCCGAATGATATGTGGTAATGATTAGCATTTTTTTACGCCAGCCTTGTAAGCTTCTAATGGTTTTAGTCGGAATATTTTGTTCCAACAGGATGGAGGCACCACGGCGTCTCACATGTCTAATGTATCTTTGTCAGTTGTTCATGAAACTTTGCCTGGATATCCAGATGCGGTGGCATAAACTGGTCAGCACGTAGTTCCAACTTAACACTAATGGATATTTTTCCATAGGACTACGCTTAAGTAAGATACACAGCAACATTCCTCACTCTCTGAATGAATTGGTGGCTATAGAAATTCTCAAAACCTGTGTTCTCAGAAAACAAAAATAATAAAAAAGGACTTTTGAGACACCTTATATTTAACGGCATCTTTGTTTTCATTGTTAAATGTCACTCCATCTATTTACTACGTATTGGCTAAAAAATTTGAGGGACTGTTGCAGCATGTTTCAAAACGTAAACATGTACATTATTTGCTACTTACATTTTAATATGTACATATGTATGCATATACATCTCTAATTCATAAACGTCATTTATGTTATTTACATGTAATTATGAACTAATACATTAATTCAATAAGTCAATATTTTTAAGGAAATATTTCCGACTGTATTTGTCTAATAACAACGTTCGCAAACGTTCTTCTTAAATTCCGATCAAGAATGAAGATGATTACTGCCTCGAATGCAAATAAATAAATATGATAAATAAATTTATCTATTTTATTTATTGTATATGGTCCACAAGTGCAGTGACAGAATTGAATCATAAAACATTCAATAAACATAGAGAAATAATATACAAAAATATAGATCCATAAATAACATATTAAATGTTAGAGACAGACTAACAAAACGATTTTAAAAATCTATAAAAATATATTACAAATATAAAAGAAAAAAGCATTTAAAAATATTTGCGAGTAGCCTAGCGGCAGCCCAGCAACCATAAGCTTTCGATCCAAATCCAGAGCAGATAGGCATGCGATAGCGGCAGGGCTGGCCTCAACAAAATCTTTCCATGAAATAAATTAATAGTAGTGGCAGATTACTAAAATTGATGCTTCATGTTTTTAATCCTTATATTCTATTTTTGTAGGTTCCTTATTTGTCCTTATATGTCTATTAAAGGATATACGAGGGCGACTTGAAATGTTTCCGGAATCGGCAAGAGATGGCACACGAAGGTTACAGTCTATTCATTGATCGGCATGGCAACTGTAAAAATTTCAGTTAAGAGTGTATTTTGTATAGCAAGTTAAAAATGAATAAAATCGAATTTCCTGCAGTGATAAAACACTCCTGGATGGCTGAAAAAACGGTCACGGAAATTCCATATATTTTGTTAGAAGTACATGGCGTATGTACTCCATCATTTTTGACCATTAATTTCTGTGCGAGCGAGTTCAAGCGTGGCCGCACAAGCACAAGTGACGGACCACGCAGTGGATGCCCAAAAACCGCTACCAACGATGAAATAGTTAATAGGATTCACGATGTCGTGTTAGAGGATTGCCGATTGAAGCTGAAAGAGACAGCAGAAGCAACAGGCATCCCAGAAGAACGCGTTGGCCATATCCTAAACGAAATTTTGAGCATGAAAATCTTTCGGCGCGATGGGTACCGCGCTTGCTCACACCGGAACAAAAACGAAATCAGGTGACTGTTTCGGAGGAGTGTCTGGCCAGGATCCAACGCAATCCAAGGGATTTCTTCTTGCGTTTCGTAACCGCCAATTAGACTTCAACATTATATACCGGAGACCAAGGAACAGTCAACACATTGGACTTTTCCGGACGAATCGGCTCCGGAAAAAGCAAATCGGTCGGAAAGGTCATCGCGACCATTTTTTGGGATTTCCAAGGTGTGATTCTCATCAACTATCTGCAGAAGGGAAGGACGATCACGGAGCAATGCTATAGCGATTTATTGAGCCGATTCGATGCAGTATTGAAGGATAAACGGCCTCGTTTGCTGCGAAAAAAAGTGCTTTTCCATCACGACAATGCACCGTGATTCATCCATCATTCATGACAATGCATCCCGCACTGTCCTGTCCAAATTGAATGAGTGGTGTTACGAATTAGTCTCTCATCCTCCATATTCAGCAGCCCTAGCTCCCAGCGGTCTTTTCCTATTCCCAAATCTGAAAAAGTCACTGGGAGGATAGAGATTCAAATGAGCTCATTGCCGATAGCTTGAAGAGACTGGGGCACCATTTGAAAAAGTGTTTTGATCTTCTAGGAGACTGCATCGAAAAATAAAAATAAAAGACCACACCAATACCGTGTTTTTCTTGTCGATTACGGAAACATTTCAGGTCGCCCTCGTGTTGTGTAATATCGGTAGGTAAAATGGAACGAGGAAATTCTAATTGGTTAATTCATTTTCCATTATCAGAGCAAATGGCAATATGACTATTTAGAGAAGCAGATGATTTAAGGTATTATTGTGACATAGTATGTATACGTATTCATTGTACATGCTCCAATCCGATTTTCTTCCTTCTTCTCTATTATACCTTATATTCATAAGGTGAAATTTTTAATAATAATCAAAGCGACGGTATTTGCTCCTTTTTCTTCTCCATCGTTTCGCATGAAATTTTAATTTCAAATGGAAATTGAGTAGATTATTGTGCAATAACGTTAAGCTTTTTGTTGATATTCCTTCGTTTCTTAGCTTCGGAATTTTCTTTATTGTTTCTCTTTGTTTGCTTAAAGCCGAAGTTTTTTTTTTTGAGCAAACAAAATTAGAAATTCCGTTTCCTACATTAATTTATATTTTCCGCTATAAACATATGCAGCTGATTCTTACGAAATGTAACCGTACGAGGGTTTATCATTTATATTTCCGTAGTAGCCGTGGAAATAAGGGACTAGAACAACAGCAAGAATATACTTTTTATGTATGTATACCTTCCCTGCATTTTAATTAGTCTACTTTTACTTTATTTTGGTTGAAAAGTCGTTGTAATCCAAAATTCTTATATCCTGGAACACGAAAGCTAACACTTTACTGACTTATCAGTACAAGAATAACAATATATCTCCACCGTAAACAGTTTATTGTTAATAACTAAGAAAATTACAAACTAATTTATTAAGAATATGTATAGGACGTTTAGAATTTGACAGTGATATGTAGTAGGGTTGGCCAAATCTTCAGCGCTCCAGATCCAGACACGCCATACGCGCGACCGACACGAAAATTGACTCAGCTCATTGAACTAACCTGCCTACGTTTCCCTGCTGTGTATACACGTATGGTACGCCATATTACGTGTTATAATGTTTCTACGCTTCATCATATGGAAGAACATTTAAACAGTTTTTCTGTTGTCATCTGCGAATAATAGGAATCTAGAAAAGTTTACTAAAAGTGAAATAGAATGGAACATAAATGGCTACCCTGAAGCACACTGGAGATTACTCGAGTTGGATTTGATGTTGAAGCTCCCAATGCACTTGACTGTGATCAGACAGATAAGATTTGAACCAAGACAAAAGCATTTTCGTAATTCCATAGGCGGTTAACTTCCGCAGTAGCAGTTGATAGTCAACTCGATCAAAGGTTTTGTTAAAGTCAGAATAAATAGTCAACTTGAAATGCATTTTCCAGTGATTTAGAAGCAAGCTGATAGTAAACTAAAAGATTAATTTCAGTGCTCCTACCACGAATAAAACCATGTTGTTAAGGAGCAAAGGTAGGTTATTTTATCCCTAACAATTGATTCCAGCACTTTGCCCAATTTGCAGGGCCTTTTCGTGGAAGTCACTGGTACCAATGTTGGTGAGAAGGCAATTAAAACATTTTCTATTACGTTTCAAATGTTGATCAAAGTAAGTTTGTAATCTTTTCTGATCTTTTTGCGTCAAAAAATAATTTTTATTTAATGTAGGAGTTCGTTATAAGCCATCAGATGATTGGCACTTATCTGGTCAGCTTCCTTGGAGTCATTGGCAGTTTGCTTTAGATAGCCTTAATATATTTATAGCATTTTATATTATATCATTAAAGGTTACGAATAAGTGATAGCTAACGATGGTTTAACGAAAGTGACGCATGTAAATAATATACAGAGCGCAACATGTACCGGATTTTATTAAAATCGGATGTGATCATTTTGTAAGCTTGATTATCCACTCCTGTTACATAAGCAATGCAGAAGTGATACAACGTTTACAAAAACGTTAAAATAAGCGCGCATTATAATAGTAGATTTAAATTTAGATAATATTAATTATTTAGTGCACGATCATCATCACTCCCGACCATAAATATAGGTAAACAGTATTTCATCTCCTTAAGAATAAAACAAAATTGAGTAAAACTTAGAATCGCAAAGAAAACTAACAGAAAATTGCTACAATTGCAGCTAATGAAGAGTCGCTAACTTTTATTTTTTTTCCAATTTCCAAAGCGTTTCGTTCGTCGTACCTAATTAATGAAAGCACTTCCCGTCGACGCTTCCAGTAAATATACAAGTCTCTCGAGATCATACCCATAATTTGCTCAATTAAGCTTGAAATCAGAAGGCGGATTGTACTCAGGTCGAGAGCGAATACACCAAGAGCGATAAAATTAGAGTGCCATGAAAAAAGCGTTGATTACATCAATTGCACAACTTTTCAAGTTTCACTTCATTGTGCTGATTCAATAAACGTAGAGTTCTAACTTCTTTTAGATCCTTTGCATCACATAGCTGTAGGTACGCGCTATTTTTCTCGCAAAACGAACAATTTTCAAACAATATCGTAGTAGTAGTGTATTTTATATATGTACATATGTTGTCGTAATTTTTGTCGTCACGTTCAATTAAATTACCGTAAACAATTTGGCAATTTAATTTCGCTTAAACAATACGTAACCATAGTACATAAGTCGTAACGTAGCTAAAAGTACACTATATATGTACACTACCGTCCATAGGTATTTGGCCAGCTGTGCTTCTCTTTAATAGAACAATTAACTATATTTAATCAGAATTCCAAGACAAACTCGTTAACAGAGTCCGTAAACGTTCAGATATACCTAAAATGAATTTCTATCTATAAGAACTCACTAATGGAGCGTATACTGATGGAACTTACTGATAATGGATATACATATAAGGGTTGTTTGTATCTACTCTCGTTATTTATAGTAGATAATTCATAACGAAAAATTAAGAGAAAATATAGGTGGCGAAATACTTATGTCAATGTTTTTCTAAATTCTTCTTATACTTCTACTTTGGATATTTTCTTGTCAGTGTTATGGTTCACGCCCTTATTTTTGTTATTGTTGGAGGCAAAGCACCGTTAGGACTCCCTCTTCATTTAATTCATTTGAAATATTTATTCCGTACAGTTTTCTTTCCGTGAGTTAAATTTCAATATCTACATTAGTTCTTCATTACTGATATATAATTCACAATTCTAATGTTTTTTTTAAAGAGTCCCTTCAACAGTGTGAAGACGTAAACTCCACTATCGTTTACTGTGTATATATATTGTGGTGGAAAATCTCAGGCTCGTTAAATTTTTTAATGTTTTTTTTAAAGAGTCCCTTCAACAGTGTGGAGACGTAACCTCCACTATCGTTTACTGTGTATATATATATATATATATATATATTGTGGTGGAAAATCTCAGATTCGTTAAATTTTTTAAATGGGTTCTCTGATTTAAAATTTTGATCAATTTGTTTTTAAATTAAGAGATGATGTTTTCTAATTAAAATAACCAAATGTAAGGTTGAAAACATAAATATATTGACAAATTAATAAATATATGTCGCCTTTTGACAAAAAAATATGTTTTTTAGGGAAAACCTAAGGCAATCCATGTCTAGCTAATCTTTAAATATTCTACTTAATTTACGAAACAAAATGAGAGGGGTGGATACAAATAATTTTGAAGAACTTATGAATATTCGACGTCTTAATCCTTGAAATCGTACTCACTCGCAGGTGATTTCTCGCCTACAAGATGGACTGGTCATCGGCTTCCAAAGTTGTGTCCGGAACTTCCAGATTTTATTCGTAGTATCAGCTGATACACTTTATGACTGGATATAACGAAGATCTTTGTAAAATTATGGAGTTATATAAGAAAATAACTAATTATTCTCAAGAGAAACGATGCCAACTTGTCTGACTTTGACACGATATTTATTTGTTGTTTTGTTTTATATCCATAGCAACGCATTTGTTCGCCTATATGGTAGGCCACACAGTACACACATACTTGATACGTGTGAGATTATAAAGAAAAATGCTACCAGTCGTGCCATCTTTCCGTCGTACGAGAAAATTTTGAACATTATAAGTGTAATTTCGGAATAATGCATATTTATAGAATGTGATTGAAATGTGTGAATACAGTATATTAAGCGTCCTTTAAGAATGAAATTTTGAAATATTTATTTATATAAAAATATGTTTACGGAAAGCGATATGTATGATAAATAATAGACAATATTTCATATCATTACAATATATATATATATATATATATATATTTCATATCATTACAATATATATATGTATATAGATATCGTTTTTCGTAAACATATATTTGTATTTAATAATAATTTCTTCCAATTTTATTTCTAAAAGACGTTTAATGTATTATACTCACACATTTTGTGTATCATCCCGAAATTATAATACATTATGTTCAAAATTTCTCGTATATCGGATGGGCGGCATACCTAGCAGCATTACTTGTAAATAATTTCATTCCACCAAGAGTGTGTTTGCTGTATGGCCTACCATATAGGTAAACAAGTTGAATATGTGTGTATCCCCGGTAACGATCTGATATAAATAAGAATTGTGTCAAAGTTACACATATCGGAGTTGTCTCTCCAGCGAAAAATTCGTTGTTCTTCGAGTTAATGATACTTTAAATTCTTCGTAACAACTGTATGAGCTGATATTATCACAACAATTTGGACTTCCGGTCACAATGGTGGAAGCCGAACACCAGGATATCTAAAATACAAGACACTACGTGTGAGTGTGTGTACGATTACAAAATTAAAGACTTCAAATTATAATAAATTTTTAAAATTTACTGTTCTTTTGCTCGCATTTTTTTGTATTTCATTTGTAGTGTATAAATTTAGCTAGACAGGGATTGATTTAGGTTTTTGTTAAAAAGAAATTCTGTTAAAAAGCGATATATATATATTTTGGTTTGCCAATATATATTTTTACAATCTTACATTAGAACGAACAAAAGTTTATTTAAAAGAACTCATTTGGAAAATTAAGAGTCCGAGATTTTCCACCAGAGTATGTCTTCTGGTAGGATTTAAAAGGAACATACGGGGTACGTACCGTAGTATTTTCCGAATTTCAGTCTTCGAAAACTTTTTACTCATAATTACCAGTAGCGGTTAGTTGAATTCTACGTCTTAAATTCTGTACGTTACGCCGTTCAAATTATTTATGGTCAAAATAATATAAAATAAAAAATGTTAAATTATAGTGTATTTTATAACAGGATTGATTTAAGTTTGGATATTTATCTAACTGTAAATCAATGACACATTGCCTAGGTAATTGTACGAATTGTTCCATCTATGTCTAAGCATAGTTGCAATGTACGAGGTATCATCTGCGTAACTCGCTCAAGCCTCTCTAGCGTAATTTGTAATATCGTCATGTTAATTCTGCCCGTAACTTCATCAACGTCTTGATCCAGCCTTCGAAGTGCATTTCCACTAGGATGTTTCCGGTTAAGCAAACGTATGCGAAAATCTCGTTGTGCCATGTTAGCATTTCTATTGTGGAAACCGCACAGTATGTTGATACTACCATATACACTGAATGTAAAATCTATTAACAACTAATAGAATTATAACAAAAGAAAGAAAGAACACAGAAACAGAGAAACTAATGAAAATTGTGCAAATAAGAAAAAAGAAGCAGATTAGAAGCAATTATAACACTACAATAGAATTGAAAACATGTCATAATTTAATAGCAATATTTTTAAGTAAAACTTCATTAGAATACAAACTTATTGTTTCACAATTTTGCCACATGTGTTTTGTAGGAATGGTTAAAACAAATTTTGGATTTAAACAAAAAACATTTACGAAGCAACAGTGATTTTTCTTTATTCCAAATTTTAGATATCTCTGTCAACAGATATCGAACAATTTCGTTTTTGTCCCAAGTTTGAAAGCGTTGTGGAGATGTACAAAGTGCGGCATAATAATTTTAAGCTGAAATACTTGATAGCATCGTTACTATAAGCGACTATGATTTGTAAGTGAAGACCCACTTTGTAATATTGTACCTATTCATTGCGTTCACAGGCGATTGCAGTCGGAAGATGAAGTGATAGGTGCTCCTTTAACTTTTCCAGGCGTTCGGCTTAATTCCAGCATTCATCAGAGAAAGTTAGTGAAAATCTAGTGCAAATATGAATATTCTTTAATAGATTACTCACATACACCTAGTAATTCCCCCATATATGTATGTAAGTGTGTATAAGTTTTTGGTCTTCTATCGCTATAAATGTTTTCTTTTTTATTCCAAACTCATATTTTCTTCCTACGGTTGTCTCTTTCTTCTTTGGCGAAAAAGACTCTAGACGAGAAATTGTATTGTTTTTAGTGCAGAACTCATTATTGTGGAAATTACGTTCATTAAATAATAACTAGTTACTACTAGCTAATATACCGTTAAAATAATGACTTTACTTATACTTCTGATAAGTCTATTTTTAATACATTATGCTTGTAATACATGAGTCGATTTTGCAAGTAGTCATCGAGAATATTAAGAACATTGTAAAGTTTAAGGTAGTTTGCACAGATTATTTATGAGAACCGGATAGTAATATAATGCTAATATATTGTAAACTGAAGGAGCTTTAAATTTCTTATTTGAAAAACACTAGAAGCAAGAGAAAAATGCCGTAATTTATAGTCAACGGATAAATGACTCATATTGTGCTTCTTTTGTCTGAGGTATGGTATAACAATATAACTAGAGGAGTAGGGAGCTCGATTACTGATAAGTACTGGGATAGAACAGGACGAAAAATTCCCTTAGATGACATGAAGGTACTTATTTTTAACTATTAAGTTAGCGGATAAGGATTAAATTCATTGCAGTGTAAGTCAACTCTTTTTGACATGTTCTATTTTACAACAGCGTTTCAGATATTTAGGATTATTTTTACGAAATACACGTCTATCTTTAAAGTATAAGCGATGATAATTTATTCGATGCACCGCTTATTAGAGATTTCGGGTATATCTTTCCAAAATTTGTTGGAGTACATATCTCATCCGAAACATGTTTTGTACAGGTTTTTCTATAACTAACATTAACAATTTAGGCTGATATGCCTATTGTTTATATCTTGCCATTGAGTAACTGTTTGTTTAGGTAAGGTACATCCTCATTAAGTAGGTTTTAGGTTACTCATGACAAAACGAGGATTAGGTGTATTTGTATTGCGCATATCTCAAGCATTGTATAATATATGTCTCCAAATATAACAATAATAATAGTTAAGAATAATTTAAATAGTTTAAAGTAATAACATTAGTCTATACTATTATAAACTTATCTATCATACTTTAGTTGCCTTCCTAAGGGACCATATCAAAATGAAATGTACCTACACAGAAGATGTGAATAATAATAATACCTTATATTTTCCAATCAAAACCTTATAAATAAAGTAAGTATTCATGTAAAATATTGTTTAAATGTATGTATATGTATAACAACATAAAAGACTAACAACTAAATACATATACAGGTAAATAGAATAAAACAAAATAAAACACATTTATATATACATATCTCTGCATCATGCTGGTCAGCAATAAAACGACAAACAAAACTCGTGAATTCCTTGAGCATATAGCATTCATTTCTAGCAGTCGACGTTTACATTTTACTTCGAATTTGTTTGGTGGGGCTTTATTTGTTTTAATGCATAGTATTTTTTGGGCCACTGAAAAATCCATTGTATGCTATGGTCTTGTTATCGTGTGGTACGGTATTCATAAGTGGTTCTGGTTATATGTAATACAGTAGTGAGTGTGTCCATTGATACTCCAATTGTTACAGACCTGAATTAGAATTGCTAGTATATATACCCACTTGACAAAGAAAGTATTTCTTCCTTTCTAAAATAGCTTCGAAATATTGTAGGTTGCATACTGATTGAACTCCTTTCTTTATAAAAGAGATATTATGAATGCCTCACTGGAAGATCTATAAAATAGTACATTATGATCCAATAAAGAATGAACTGCACTACTTCGGCGACAAAAGTTCAGCAGAATACCAGAAATCATATTGACTCTTGTATGCAGAAAAATAATAGTACGAGAGATGTCTCCTAAGTTTTGCGTACTGGGACATAGAGGGCGTGTTGTAGTAATAACGAACTGTCAAGGTTGACACGCTAGTTGAAAATTTGAGTTAAACCATGCAATAATTTTTTATAATTTTCATTGGGGATTTCAAAGACCTCAGTTCAACAAATTTTGCATGAAGAATTGTGTGTAAAAAACCGAAGAAGAGAAAGCGGTTAGGGTGAATTGGTCTAGTCTCTAGACCGCTTCAACGCCGGAAAATCTAAACACATGTACAACATCGACAATGATGGTGGACTTGGGATTAACTCATACGAGCTAAAAATAAACGTTAGGCGTTTGTTTGGGTGTTTCAGGATGAAGAAAAGCCGGCAAAAGTCATTCGTTCTCGAAATGTCTCCAAAAGATGGTCGCGAAATTTGTTTCGAAAGCAGGACACGTAGCAATAATTCCTCCCATACGAAATAACATGTTTAGTAAATATCTCTCGAGCAATAAAAGTTTATAATAGTTCTTCACAGTACACACCCTTGCAGGGTGCTTTACAAGCATATACACGGCGGAAACGGAAACGAAATCGTTTATAGAAAAAATATTTGCATAACGTGTACATTAATTTTTCTTTTTTGTTATACTGGTTTGCTGTTTTAGTTATCTATCACATTTGGTTGTTACACTTTTTGTATTCTAATCTTCATTTTCTTCATCGTATTTTCTAGAATTTGGACTGCTTTGTACATTATCAGCTAATTTTTGTTTGTGGATACTCATATCTTACAACAATAGATTGAAGTAGCAGCTGAAAGTAACAAAGGTATTATTTAAATATATACTTTGCCAAAATACTTTGTTATTTAAATTTATAATACATGTTAGTGCCGCTGCGTTAGTTTTTTAATTGTTTTACAAATGTATAATTATGGCGGTGCTATTGTGAGCAGTGCACTTCTTAAATCCAGTAAATAAAATACGAATATCTTGAAGAACTATTGCCATAAATTTGTCTTAATCTAGCAAAATCTGTACTTTTGCTTAGTATATTACGACACGAACACCTTTATCATTATTTAAAGTATGTAGCGCTGAGTCCACTTAATCCAGTGTTAATGATTGCTCCTCTAATGCTAATCGAGGATTTTGTAAGTTTTCTCCAGCAGTCGCATGTGCAATTATTTCTTTGATGTTACTGATGTTCCAGGATTGAACTATAGCATTAAGAACTTTATTTTGTGGGCATTTCTACAGTAATAAGCAAACCGTTTGTGACTGTGTCTCGAAGGTATACGAATTGTTTGGAAGTGATTTCGATTGCCGGATAGTATGACAGACGAAGACATCCTTGCCGTTGTATTTCTTCTTATCGGAGCGTCTCACTTAACACCTGTGAAAGCTGTGTTAAATTTGTGTGCTCTATTCGTTAATAATGTAATCGGTTTCTAGATCAGCATAAAAATTGTCTCAGTCATCATAAATATATTACAAGTAGATACACTGTACTAGTAAGAGAAAGGCAAACTTAGGTTAGTTTTTATGCATTACAGTAAAATGTTAAGATCAATAATTTCTTTTTGGTTGCTTTTGCTGAGTCTGGCAGTGTTACAGTACGTATTTCAGTAATTTTCAATAATCCAGGATCATTACTCAAAATTAGACAGAGCAATTGAGGAGTAGTCGAAAGGTTTTCGAGGATAACTACGTTCCGAAAGACCTTCTATCGTGGACGAAGAGGTTCTTTGTAAAACGGGCAGCAGATTGCAATCTTCATACACTGGTAAGTTGTTTTCATATGCTCGTTTGACATCATTTATTTGAGGAGCACTTAAGGCAACAACACGTATAAAAATGTAGATTGTACTATGTTTGACCTTGATTGGAAAACTGGAATGAGAATGATTCATCGGTTAGACAATATGACGAGTTACGAGCGTCCATCCGATGCGGACGAAATTGCGCAATTCTAGTCATTAAGATTATTTCCTTGTACACCTAAATCCCACACCAACCTCGATATTAAAGGAAAACTAAACGGAGACATAACATATTGTACCATTGTTCTTTTAATTATGTAATTATAAGCATCAGTACACCAAGTTCATGCTTTTGTCAGCTGCTCAACATTCACTATATACTATAGTTCTATACCTTCTTTTGAAGAATAGTAGTAATAACCTACCCTCAAATAAAGCAAAATTCCAATACGTTGCTTCCTTTGAAATAGGTCTTTCAGTTAAGAGTTAAATTGTTGAAATGAATATCTGCTGAGTTTATACAGAAGATAGTAAAGGAGTTTTTAGTGAGTTAATAAATTTTAAACACGCATACTCATGATTTACGTGGAAATAATTATAATGATAAAGGAATACTGCCTGTAAAAATGTCGTGCGCTTCGTATTTTAAACTCCACCCATGTGCTCATTCCTCTCGGGAGTGTAAAGAATTTTATTACGTATTCCGAGAAGGCGACATTTGCATGTGTCCGTGTGATCATATCCGGTACGATGCATCTCCGATCCGAAACGAACGTTGCTTCCTTTGTTGTCACGTAGTATGCGGTGTTCGAGTAAAAAGAATAAAAATGTTTTAATAATCCATAATTTCTCCGTTGCACTGCAACACGCTGTATGTATTGGGGTGTCTGTGGGTGCATGTGTTAAAAATTAAGCTTTGTCGCTGGGTGTTTCCTGAATATGTTACATACATTGTCCACTTTGTTGTAAACTAGTGACTAGAATTAGAATTTTCGTACACAAAACATGTAATACGTATAAATATGTCATACTTGATTTAAACATGTCGAAATATGCTCTTTATATACTTTGTTTTAAATTTACTTAGCCTTTTGGAAGTTAAAAAAAAAGCAAGAGCACAACTACAAATTAAATGAACACATACATTCAAATAAAAATATAAATAATAGTAATAACAGTAACGATAATGATTAATATTTTTTATTTTTGTGATAAGTGGCACTAAAAGTTTAAAGCTATTTCAGGTTGCCATAACCGCGGGATCTTTTAAGGTGTTCGGGTATTGTGTAAAGTGTTCCATGGCCTTGTTGCTTTGCCCCTCGCCGTAAGGCATGAAACGTTGTTAATTATTTTCCTATCGACAAGATGATTCGGAGGCATATCAACCCTCCCGAAAATTTGGTAGCGCTATTTCATCGGCGGGCAAGGATTTTGAACGCACGACACTTGAGTTACCAAATCAGATGGAGGTTTTCTAACCACTGAAACCACCAATAAAGTAATACAATAAATAAAACTAACTTCTTAGTTACATAAGAATTATTCATTTACAAAGTCAGATATATTTAACAGATGGTATCAATTAACAATTAATCGAATAACAGTAGGTTTTCATGGTCGGGGTCTGAGTTTGTGCTGGCAGTATGTGTCTGGACTTTCGGACAGTATACACTAATAGTCAATGGTCAACCAATTAGCGTCACCCTCTCGGACAACCAGCGGGTGACACGATTACTTATTGCGGAGCGGTTCTGGCCGAAGCATCATTACTCAGACGATTAGCGAACATTCAATTTCATCCTGAAAATGCCAGCTGCAGGACATACATTTGCTGAAGACCACGGCCAGCAAACCCGGAAATACGTACTAACAATTAAATGTTTGTTCAAGATTTCCAGCAGTAAATTTTGTATATTCTGTCAGTTAGTATATTTTTATATGTCGAAAATGTGCTTTCAACATCGACTAATATGATTGATGCATGTTTTAATCTTCCGAAAGAGAAAGAGAAGATTAAAAAAAAAGGTAACTGTCGGTAAGGAATTTAATGCAAAGGAATTTAAAATAAAATAAAATTTGAATGTTAGTCTTTCGTACTGAAGGAAACAAAAATAAATAATCTTCAAATAAGATCTGAAATTATAATGTTTCTTATACTAGGGATCCAATTTGGTTTCCCCTCTAATTGCATGCATATTTTGAGGCTCACAACGATCTTAGAAACAAATTAGGGTAACAAAAGAAATTTGGCTCATTTACCAATAAAAGTAAAAAATTGTAAATTCAAAAGAAAGCGTTGGAATTCTTACCGTGAAACGGCTTTTTGTGCTTTTACAAAATAAAGAGGAAGGTACAACTAAACAAAAGAAAAACTAAAAAAAGCTACTTGCTGGATTCATCCCTGGTCGAGACTTCTTACTATTTTGTAGAGTCGGGAAGATTTTCCGGATCTTCGGGCTGGAAGTGAATAGCGGTAGTGGCAAGTTGGCGGTCTGATCGGCGAAGTCTTACTCTGTTACTCTTATGGAGTGAAATAAGCCAAAAGGTTATCCCAAGGAAAATGGACGTATCGAAGAGGAATAACCAAGTAAACGGGATAAAATCAAAAGGAAGATAAAGCATTAAAGAAAAAAAATTATTAAAATAAAACCGGAATTAATAACGATTGAAATTTAATACGTATACACTACGCCTGCTTCGGTCATAGGGTGATGTCCAGATGTGGAAATCTTCGGCTTTTAGTTACTTATTAATAGAAATAGGTTTAGCTCTCACACGAGAAATACATATAACCATTATCCTAATTCCGTAAAGGATAGTCAGTGGTTAAATCCCCAAATTCACGGGTTAGTTTTAAACAACAATTAATACCACGAAACTGTTTATGTGACTTGCCTCCACAAGAGCCGAGTATAAAGGAGAGCGCGCAACGCAAGCGCTCGGCCAAAAAAGTTTGAGCGGGGCAAAGAAAATCTACACAAATCGTAATACTTTGCACCGAAGATATTAAATTACCAGAACTCAAGGAATGTCGTTGAGATTAATTAAAATAAAATTGCACACTTAACAATTTATGTTAATGTACTTTCGGAACAATTACACTAGGGTGACAGAATAAAATAGACGTCTACCAATTAAAAAAAAGATACTATTCTCGTTATATATACAAAATATTTAAAAATTTTTAAATTAGAGTAATATTTTGTCGATCCACCTTTACTTGCGTGAAGTGCTGCGAGTCGTGGCATAGAATCTATTCAATGATTAATGGTGTCTTTTGGAATATTTAACCATTCTTCTGTAACAGCTGCCACGAGTTCTTCCTTATTGCTGGGTTTTCGGGGTCGTTTCGCCATATTTGTTTGGATTATGTGCCAAACATTCTCTATCGGATTCATGTCTGGTGATTGGCCTGGCCATGGTAAAATCCGAATCCCCTGTTCCTCTTTCCATGTGGTTGTTGTTCTTGCTTTGCGGCAGGGTGCTCCATCCTCCATAAAAGTGGCGTCTTCTTTAGATAAAATGGCGTTGTCGAATATCGGTAGTAGTCCTTCTGTTAATATTTGGATATATTTTCCGCTTTTATATTTCCGTCGCAGATTACTAATTGCGATCTTCCGCCATACCATATCGTGCCCCACACCATGATGTTCACACCGCCGTATTTCACCGTCTGATGCAAAAATTTGTCGTCCAGTTGCTGTGACGAACGTCTCCATACCCACGTACGACCACTATCACTGAATTGGCAGTATCTGCTTTCGTCTGAAAAAATGACAGACCGCCAAAACTCTTCGGGCTTCGTTGGTATTTCGATTGCCCAAGCTATCCGGCGGCGTTTTTGAAACGCCGTAAGGAGAGGTTTTTTTCTTGGCCACCCTTTTATACATCCCCACACTGTGGGGGTATCGCAGAACGGTGCGCTGACTTTTCTGTGAAGTTGCCGCAAGCTCAGCTGTACTTTTTCGCGGTTCTCTTAACACTTCGCGTACAAGCACCCTTTTACTTCTTTTAGAAGGTCCGGCACGACCTGGTCTCGGCTCCACTGTTGTTTATTCCTTGCGTTTAAATTGTGTAATCACACGGTTAACTGTGGGGACAACGGAATATTTAAAAATTGACTTATTTCACGTTGCGAAGCGCCGTGTTCACTCTGGCCAACGATGTGACCCCTGGTGAAGTCGCTAATATTACTCGAACCTTGTAAGCGAGGCATAGTTGTAACGATACTAAACTATGACGAATTCCTTCCGATACATCTACCCCTACCCTAATGACAAGAGAAAGTTCTTAATTCGTTCTTAGAATTTAGCTGTTTACATTGTTATACCGCTTTACCTGGTGTCTATTTTATTGTGCCACCCTAGTGAACATATAAGCAATATATAGGTATCTAAGCGAGGTCTATGTAATAGTATTGTACCTAATATTTTAATATAATCTTAAGGAAATCTAGTTGTTGCTTAAATTATTTCTATATTTTGCAATACTAACGCTGTTTTTACTTCACTGTGTTGTATCAAAGATTGAAATGTGATTCTTTCAATTTAATTTTATCGTCTTTTTCAAGCGAACATTTGCTCAAACACTGAACTTTTGATTTAATGCCCCAACGTTATGATTCCTATAATATCTGATTCAGCTGTTTCACATGGAAGAACGAGAGTCGTCTTTAAATTATCATTCGCGCTGAGATTAATCACAAAGTGTCAAAATATAATAAGTCTGATAGCGTTCAGCTGTTCAGCTCTCCTGCGAGAAACGGCTCCCCAAATTAGAATTAAAAGTTGGCAATTTTGTTAAGCCTATTCGCGTAATTATTCCGTTTAGTTTATCGCCCTTTTGGTGCTCTTAACGCTTCGTCCCTGAACGTAATTGCTCTTTTAACAAATTCGTTAGAAAGTAGCAGCGTCGCTAAGAACGCCAAGTTCAATTGATTGTTCCGAACGTTGTAATTCGGCGCAATTCAAAGTTTAATCAACTTATCTGCGTGTCCTTTCATTTCAAAATTCAACTCCATTGTTTTAAGCCCTTCTTCGTTACTTTATCTTCACTAATTACAATCAGACTTATCTCCTATGCTCGAGGTATACTATTCGTAATGAAGCAAGCAACGTATGTAATATAAAACTTAGAGATCCCGTTTTGTTCTGCATTTAGTTTTGATGTATTTTTCGTATCCAGTTTTTATTTGGTCCATTTCCGTGGAAGAAAGTTATTGTTCCAAGCGGAGCAAGATAGAATAGCAGCAGGTGTAAATATTGGCGTAGTTGATATGATATCGAGCACATACATCAAATTATACGCTGGGGATGCCGTATCTTTACGATTCATCTTGTAGTGTTCGTTAGGGGTGGTTTATCTAAATTAATGTAATTTCAACGTGCTCGTTTGTGAAATAAATTCTGACCCCACCGTAATTCTTATTATTGTAACAAAGTCAATACTTCCCTATAATTCGTAAAGAAAAGTAATAAAGGAGAAGAAATAAAGGGAACTAAACTAAAAATAATAATCATTAGAAACAAAAAGTATATGATCTAAGAAATATTACTATTTACCTTTAACATCCAGTTGGAAGGTGTTTAGATGGTATAGACTTTTGTCAATTGTCTCAATGTCAATAATTACGTGTTATGAGTAATATCTAGAACAGCTTCGAGCAATAATAATAACTGGGGCTCACATGTTTAGGCAAAATTGCCTACCATAAATTGTTTCCAATTGAACTTATTTTTATAGAAAATGCTAATTAATTTATTAAAATACAATAGTTTCTGAGATGATAAAGCAATAGTACAATAATAAATACAAAATTTGTTTTAATTTGTATTACAACATTATATGTCAAATCGTATTTGAAAATACGAGGTGCTAGCCAAATGTTTCCGAAACTGGATCGCGCGTCAACAGACGCAGTCAGAACCAAATTCCATCGTATGGAATTGTGTACACCATTGGTCAGTCAGCATGCCCAGCAACGTCATGTGAGTCTTTGTTGCTAAACGGTATTTCATTTATGCTAATGCTCATGTTTATGATTTTGCAATAACCGATTTGATGGAACTTAGAATTATGGATTTTTGTTTCAAATTTAGACTACCATAGAAACTCGCAAAATGTTGATATTTATGTACAAATGTAAACAAACTTATGACTGGTTCTAAAGTTTCAAAAGTGGCCGAACATAGGTTACTGACGGTGGACATTCCAGAGAACCATCAACCGATAGTATTCCAGAACATGTTGTTGCTATTCGCAGTGTAGCTATACATGATCTTAGGCAGACCATCTAAAACGTCTGTTGGGAAATCATGAGAAGGAGACATCTAAAGAAGTGTCACAGGAACAACTAGGTTCTCCAATATTGTAATATATAGGACGGCATACGGATTTCATCATACAACAATATTTGGCAAAAAACAGCGTGGTCGTTGTTCTTCGTGTAATGACATGTCTCGTTGCAACCCTTTCCTAAGTTAGAAACCATGCTGAAGGGGCTAAGACTCGGTGGAATAAAGGACATTGCAATGGAATGGTTTGCACTGGTAAGGAAGCCACTTTGAGTGGAGGTGAATGAAATCCTCGTTTTTCGTAATTCTATTTATCGTTACATTTGAAAGATTCATACAAAATTGTAGTAATGATTTAGCGGATTGTGTTGAAAAAATTGTACTTGAAATTGACAACTAAGTATCACCACTCTGAAATATTTAATGCCAGAATGACCGAAATTATAAAACAGGTGCTAAACTAGAGAGAAAAAAACATATTATCTTTGTCTACACGACAAGTTAGTACTGACCATTGAACTGTGCATGAGAAAATTATGGTACAGATTTACTAAATCTAAAGCAATATGTTTCAAATTTTGAGAAAAGGTCAACTTTGTTTTTTTTTATACATACATTTTTGTGACAATTTTAAGTTTCTTCCAATTTCAAACAATAACACCAGCAATCATTTAAGTAACAACTTTTAGTTTTTTATTTTGATAGATCATTTAATTGTCTTAGTGGTACCATCAAAATTTTAATATTTCACATGATAACATTTTCGAATAAAAATCGACTTCTGGCAAGACACTCTTGACGTCAGGACCAATTAGATTCATTTCATACCTAATTTTATTTTTCAAATCCGCTAGATTTTGTAGTCTATCAACTTAGATTTTTGATTTTCAATAGAAATCATGGTATGTAAAATATGGTACCCGCGAAGTTCCTGTATTGGTCCTTCTTTGCAGATTCACCTCCCAGAACATTTGATTTAAAGGAAACAACCATTTCATTTCTTGAATAGCAACAGTATCTTTACTTCACTCATATTAGTATTTGGTATTAAAATCAATGAAATTATTTGATTATACGATTTAAATAAATAGATGGTTATTAAAATAAAAAAGAAACGGAAGTTTTCATTTAAAAGATTGTCACCATTACCCGAAAATCAAAACTGAACGGAACCTTTAAAGTTTCAAACTTAATGAAATTTATTCCATAATTTTGCCATGCACAATAATTGCTAAGGGTCAGCCGTTTATTTCCTATAACTAATGTGTCAAATTCGTTATTGCCTTGTGAAAATATGATTTGAATGGTGATGATCAAAAATCGACTGTTTCATACGCTGATGGTATGACTAATGACAACTATAAATGAGAAATTGATCTTTTGAAATAATTGTCGCAATGATATTATTTGTACGCAGGATTTTCTTTTGGTAAGCGGCAAACGGAGTTATTTTAGCTTGTCATAACCGCAGGAACATTAAGATGTAGAAAAGTGTTCCATGGCGTTGTTATAACATTCCCTCACCATACTATAAAGGATGAAGCGTCGTTAACTATTTTCCCAACGGCGAATAGTCACTCGGGAGCATACCGAACCTGTCCGAAAACTACGACGTCACTGTACTTGGTGGACGTTGGTTTCGAACACGCAATATTCTCCTTTCATTTCAGATTTAACCTTTATGTACATTTTCGTTGGTCTGGAGAATTCAAACGTGAACGGACTAGTCTTAGTCACGATCCAAGAGAAGGTGTACTAAAAACGGCAGTCACTCACTGTGGGAAACGTCGATGGTGTACGCCAGATCACTAACGAAGATCGACATGTGACATATTGCGAGAGTGAATTATCAGTGGGGATTTCAGAGACATCGATATAAAAATTTTTGCATGAAGAATTGTGTGTAAAAAATTAGTTTCCCGTTGAATAGCGTATCTATTGACCGAAGAACAGAAAACAGCTATGGTGAATTGGTGCAAAAAAAATGTCGATTGTTTCAACGCCGGAAACTCTAACAACATGTATTGCCTCCTTAATGGTGACGAATCTTAGATTTACTCACGCGAGCCAAAAAAATAAGCGCCAGTCGCTTGTTTGGGTGTCCCAAGGTGAAGAAAACCCAACAAAAATCATCCGTTCTTAAGGTGTCTCCAAAAGGTGGTCGCGATATTTGTCTCGAGAGCAGGTCATGTAGCAACAATTCCTCTACAGGATCAAACAACTATTACTGCCGATTGGTGTAAAACAAACTTTCGTCTAAAAGATTGAGATCAGAGGATCTCGCAGGCCACAAGATAGGACTGTTAATGACTTGATCGCGGCACCTCATCCATAAAAAATTTACAGTAATGTCTTTGATTGAACTCATATTGGCATACATATTGTTCTACAACGTTTCCAAATACTTTTAGAGAAAATTAAGAACAAACTTTCTAGTCAAAAACAAAACGTTTGCCAAAAGAATATTAAAAATTCTTCTTTATTCTAAATTTCAGCTATCTCTGTCAATAGATATGAAGTAATACTTTCCCGTTGGATGCTGCATCCGTTGATCAAAGAACAGAAAGCTGCTAGGGTGAATTGGTGTCAAAAAACCCTAAACCACCAACGTCGGAAACTCTAAAGACGCATACAACATCGTCAGTGGTGATGAATCTTGGATTTACTCGTAGGAGCCAGAAAATAAACGCCAGTCGTCTGTTTGGGTATTCGAAGTTGAACAAAAGCAAAGAACGGTAATGCGTTCGCGAAGTGCAAGTCATGTGGCAATAATTCCTCTATGAGGTCAAGCCATCGCTGTGGTTCGAGAAACCAATTCCGAGCATCGAATCATCCTCTACCAAGACAGGTTCGCATACAGCACAAGACAATTAAATTTTTAAAGCAGCAAAACGTCGAATTGTTAGACCAGCCTCCGTAAGTCGCAATTTTGCCTGTACCAACAAACGAGTGGAATAATTGCTTCCAGACTTAGTTCAAGGGCATACATTAATCTTCGTGGAAAATACTTCGAAAGACAATAAAGTGTTTAAAAGCTATCTTCTGTTTTATTTCAAAGCTTAAAAGACAATCTTCGTTATAGTGCAAATATTAAATTTTGGTATGGTTTTGCTAGCTGAACTAGAGCATTTTAATGAAGTTTTAGATCTAAAAATATGGAATGAAGTAAGTAATATTTGGCTTATCCTTAAGGAAAAACCAAGGTTATCTCTTGGTTAAGAGAACGGAGTATCTACCAATAAAAACGAATTTGTTGACAATATTCACGGTTTCGATTGGAACAGCCGATAATTGTTGAAAATCTATGTTGAACATGGGCGAAGAAGTATACCAAAATCTTACAAATATTTCCAGTATACTTAATACAGCTTAATATGACATGTTTCGCTATCACAGTTATCTGGAAAGACAATGTGAGCCATTTAATTTTATTTTTCTACTTACAGCAAAAGTATACTTCATTCTTTATATTGGCTTGCTGACGATGGGGTATTATGTTATGCTTGTGTTCTTCGTTTAACTACTTTGTGTAATTTAAGTAATGAAACTGTATATGGCCGCTGCTTTGTATAAATTAATATAGCAGACACTTTTATTCGCCTCTCTTGTAGTCTTTCTCCTTCATTCTTCGAGTAGCTAAATCTTGTTATAAATGTTGCTCACATAGAAATGAACAAGGTAATACCTCATCCGTCGAAAAAAACAGATATGAAAAATTTGCTGTATTTTATTATTCAGTGCATTGCTCTATGCTAAATGTTGACCTCATTCAAATAATACATATATTTGGTGAGTGTGTTAATGCAGTTTTATGAGAATCATTGTGCAATGCAGTCACGCTTATACGGTAGTTACATATTTTTTATTTCCCTTTCCAAAAACTGTGCTTATACTAACCGAGAACGGAGAAATCCCTCGTTTATCTCTGCAATAAAATTTCAAGTAGTACGGATGTATGTACACGATATAAATGTTAGGTCTGAGCGCTTTCTGTTCAATCATAAAAATAAATCGGAATTATTTAGGCACGTTTTACAAATATAAATCTTATTTTGTACTAGACACCATACAAGATCGTAAAACATCCATTTTGAATTCCTTCGTTTTCAATATGTAGATTGTAAAATTTAATGTAGTAACTTTACGCCTACTGCTATAGGAATAAATCAAGTATATAACAATATATATGCTATAGTCTCCAATACAGTAGGTGATTTAGGGGAGCACATATTCTTCAAGGTTTCTACCGCAGTTAAAGATATTAAGCTTAATATTATTTTGCTGATAATTCTTACTAAAAAACTTGATTATCAGGAGGTTTATTTAGTAACATATACGTACAATATTCTTAGCTTTAAGTACATTAATACAGAGTATTTTATTGAGAAACCCAATATTTCCGATTGGAAAGAAAATTATAAAGATAATATAGTATTTGAGTACAAGTACGAGGACAGTTTTCCTTCAACCTCCGTTCATGTCTGTAAACAGTTACGCGAGTGGTTGGAAACGGGGATAACCAGAAGGTAACTGCGCATTGCACGATTTTCAGCTGAGTTGCAGGCACGTATACATGGCTGCTTCAATTGATACTACCGCCAAGTGCGAGTAAATAAGTAGTAGTAATTCGATTCCTTAAAGCAGAAGGGAATAGTGCTACTGAAATTCATCGAAGAATGAGCCGAGTATACGGCGGAAACTTTATGGCAGATGATATTGTGCGCGAATGTTGTAGGAAGTTTAATGAAAGCCGAGTCGATGCTCGCAATGACGTGAGCCAAGAACGCAAGTCTGTCGCCTCAGAAGACATTGTTCAACGAGTTGACAAAAAATGTACTATCAATGAGTTGAGTATGGAATTTCGTGAACTGAAAAAGTGGCCAGGAATGCAGAGCTTCCAGAGAACACGGACCATATTAGCTCAGTGGTAGCAACATTATTTGCAGAGGGGATTGGAAGGCTCGTTCATATATATGACAAATGCATCACTCTGATTATTTAGAAAAGCAACCATGTTTGTACGTAAGTTTTGGTAAGAAATTCATTTTGTTATTTATACTTATCTTGTTTTTATGAGCTACCAGAGGTTAAACAAAATAGTCCTCGTACAAACTAACTCTATATTCTATATTTCAATTCAAATTAACGAAAAAGTCAATTTTATAGTTATCCCCATATACATGGATGGTGGTATATGTCGTATATATTTTACACATGTCTAGTTCTATTTGAATAAAAGTAGGAACAGGTACATTGTCAGCGTTGCGAAGAGAAAATAAACCTCGAAACAGTTAACAACTAATGATAGAATTTCATTTCAAGCCAAACACGATTAGAATTTAATTCAATTAACTGTGAACTTTGAAGTGATAATAGACATATACTAGTAAAAGGTTCTATGGGTTGGAAACATATCTGCGCGCTATAGAAACCATTTCTTCCATATAGTAAAATAACTGGCTTTCACACACAAACAAATATTTTTTCTCGTTACACTTAGATATATTCAAATCAAAGGAAAGTTCAATTTATTTATGTACATGCTTTTCAGACGGAAGTTAAAGCAAAGGAGATTCTATTACATTATGGATATTCTTCTTTCAATATATGAAAATAATTATTTGGAGCAACGAAATACAATTTTCTCGTAAAAAGCATATGTATATATATTAGAAGTATGTAAAATATTGATTTGCATTTATTTTTTAAGTATGCATTCTTCGATAAAGTATTACAAAAAAAACTACATTCAACATAAAAGTTGATAGTAGGCTACAAGAGACAGAATAGGATTTTGTGGTTATCCGCTTATCAACGGAATTTTAATGCCGTAGAGCTGATTTTGGCCTCTACTAGAAGGATTGTGGCGAAGAAATACAAATAGAAAGTATTACCTTAGAAGTGGCAAAAGAGAAATTTCATTCAACAACGGTAGATGAATGAAAAAAGTGTTGTGATCGTGCAATAGAAGTGAAAAGAAAATAATAGGAAAGTGAAACACTTACTGATTTAAGGACCAAGGAATGTATCATTAATGTCAACGACGACACATCTGACGATGGCGAATCGACGATGATGTAAGTGACCATTAATACATATCGGAGCTATATTATAAAATACTTCTTCTAGTAACTACATTTTTCATGTAATAAACAATATTTAACATGTATACGTATATACATTCATGTACACGAAAATAGCAGTCCTAAGTTACTACTTCATCACACTTACAATAGACAATTCTGACGCAGCTATATTGAAGCTATTTAAAATCGCTTAATTCATATTTTTACAGTAGAGGACCAAATATAAGGGGGAATTACTAATTCTTCTAGTTATGCCTATGCATTGAAATATCAGTACCATAGCTGGCGGCATTAAACGCAAATATATATATATATATGTATTTCTGTCTGTTGCAGAGTAATACGTCATTGTTTAAATAGTACCTTAGACTTTCACGGCCGTTTGACATAGTTCTAACGATTGTCGGGTTCCGCCGTGTCACTAGGTTTTGTCCCAGACGTTTCGCGAACAACTACGGTTCGCATTTTCAAAGGTACTGGTTGTACTCACTGTTTGATTATCCATTTCTGTTGGAAATCGGCTGGAGAAAACATTGATTGTCGAAAACAAAAAGAGCAATAATACTCGATCTCCTTAATAAAGGGAAAATCTACAGGTTTATACAAGATATTTTCAGATAAATATGTTTGCAAACGCTAAGAATTTAAGAAAAGTGAAAGAAAATCGTGGTGGAAAACTAGCCTTAGAGAAAACGGAAACATTAAAATATGTGCAAAGAAGACATCGTTCATAAGTTTAACTGCAATTAAGAATGAGTTAAACATTTCTATAAGCACCTCTACAATTACGCGAAGATTGATTCAAGCAAGGTTGCATGAAAGAAGGCCCAGAGAGGTACCATTATTAAATAAAAGGCAAATACATAGTAGATTGTCCTTTGCTGATGAACACCCGCAATAGTACCAAAAAAGCAAGATGAAATCAGAATAATTTTATTTAATTCTGGTGCAAACCAGCAATATGTACGAAGACCACCATCGACAGCATTTCAACGCCCGTACACCAGAAAGACGGTAAAATTTGGATGCTGAAACATCATGCCGTAGGGGTGTTTTTCATGGTAAGGCGTAGGCCCTTTACATAAGATAGAAGTCATAATGAATTCTGATCTCTGTGTAAATATATTACAAACTGTGCTTCTACTATATACAGAGGAAGAAATGCCTCTAAGATGGTTATATACATATGCAGGATAACGATCCGAAACATGTTTCTCATAAAGCGAATAATAACGTTGTCGTTTTGGGTTGACCGCCATAATCGGCCGACTTTAACCCAATTGAAAATGTATGGGTGGAATTGAAAAAGATTGTATCTGCAACTAAGCCGCAAAATATTGACGATCTGTGGAGATAATGTCAACAATGAATGGCAACAGATTTTAGTAGAGACATGTAGACAACTGGTAAACTCGCCGCCCCATAGGTATCAAGAGGTGATAAAGAATAAAGGTCAAGCAATAAAATATTATTTCTCAATTCAGTGACCTAAGTGGATAGTATTTTCAAATGACTGGTATTTTAATGCTGAACTATTTGCTATGACCTACAATATAAACAGTTTTATTTTCTCTTTGGTATTAAGAAATTTATTTATTTATTATTGTTGTTACGTAACATGAAGAAATAAGGAGTTCAATAAACTTGATTTTTTTATTTAACATGTAAATTCATATTTCAGCCAAATTAAGACTATTACTATCTTCGTGCATGACTGTATATAAGATATAATTTTTCCAAAGTTGACGACGTTATATTACTCAGATTTTTTGGAGCTCCTAAGTCTTCACATTGCTTGTTAGCTATTTGTATTTAATTGATTTATTTTAATTTCTTTTATAGTGTTGATTTTAATTATCAGAAATACTTTGCTTTTTTAGATATAAGAATTAAGTATTCGATATTCTTTAATTGTAACCAAATTGCTGAGTGCCTTTGTTTCTCATGAAACGAACTTAAATATTAAAATAAGGCATAACAAGATGTACAATGCAATTTAAAATTTTTAAAGTTGCAGTTAGAAGTTTAGGTAGTTGAAAGTCGGAGGTAAAAATAAGAATAAGTATTCCGTAATCTTGATAAGGCGGTATAATAATAATACCACTTATTTCAACAGTAGTCCATACAAGGACTATAAATAATATGAAGAATACAGAAAATATAAGTGTTGAGTGCAATATCTATGTAAATAATACCGTCTCGTGTCTTTAGTATTAATTTCAAATCCAAAGTGTAATTTTATTTAGCTTATTGTTATCTAAGACCGAATTTAGTAGCTTCTGTTCTTCCTCTTAAATTTCGCATTTTAAAATGTACTTCATCAGTACATGTATGTATTACATTGACGTCAAATAGTTCTTTATTATATGTTAAATGGTTGCTGTTTAATATTTTATATAGGTGCACACTTTTCCCTCCTGATGTAAAAGGATGACTTTCCAACATGTTTACACTTGCCGCCGTCACCCTCGGAGAAAAAAAAGAAGAAAAAGACGATGGATTCGCATACCCTGGGGGAAATATCATTCATATAGAGGAGAAGAAAAGTTCATCCTTTAGAATTTTTTGCGGTGTTCTCGAGATTTCTTGTTTCTCGCGCACTCGCGTGGCTATGCTATTAGGAAATATGGGAGCGTATTCAGAAAATATGAACGGTTTTTCCGTTCTTTTTTACATTGATCGGCCGAGGTACGTGGATATTCTGCCAAATGCAATATTCAAATATTTGTTATTATTTCGGGATTTATTTCACTGCTTTCCAAAATGATATTGCTTTGTATTTCCAGACCTGACATATGTAACGCGTTCTCACGTATCCCGTTATTTCGAAATTTCGTTTTACGCTTTCATATGCCTATACATTTGTAATCTACGATTTCGGAAAGATCTTATTTACTTCATAGGTTAGAAGAGCTATAAGAATGAAAACAATGAAAAGCTGTTAGCAATCCAATATATTTTACTCAATGTTAGACAGAAGATAGAAGTACACATATGATACACAGATGCAAAAAGAATTTTAGCGGATTCATTTCATCTCATCTGGTGTATAGAAATGGAACGATTTGTGCCATAAGGTCCTTGCATTGATTTAGACAGTGTATAGTGAAAATTGCATAGATACGAATTAAAGAAGTTCTGATTCCCTTTTTAACTTATTAGTAGAGTTGGCCATATCTTCGGCATGCCTAATCCGGACTCGACTGACCGAGTTCGTTGAAGCAGTCTGTCTTCGTTGACCTGCTGTGTATGTACATATAGTGCATCGTATTACCCATTATTTATACTTCGTTATATGGAAGAATATTTTAACAGTTTATCTGAATATATTTCACCAAGTATAGTAATGCGTAATTATAAAGGCTAACCAAATGTTTTGGCTCAACCTAATCTAATTAAGCTGGAGAATCGAGAACCTGTTTTTATATGTAAGGGTGTTGAATTGTTTTTCTCTTTGTTAAAAACTTAGCTGTGGAAGATATACATAAAACACAAATTTGTCACTTTTGTTTTGCAAATCAATTTAGCTATTGATTTTAACCGAATATCAACGCATGTTGTCTGGGTTTTAGTACGTATGTCGAAAACATAAAGACTTACCTTTTTTATAGTCGTTAGAGAGTTCAGCAAATCGAATTAGAGAGGATTATGAAAAGTATGCGGCATCAGATATGCCTCGGTGAAGTTGGTTCGTAGGTGGCGAAAAATGCCAGAAATGTTGGAACTGCTGTTCATCAACGAATTAGTGGTCAAATTAAGGGGTAAGACACAAGTAATAAACATCAAAAGTAGATTTAACTTAAATTTTTACATGCAGTTTTCTTATTTGTATGAGTTGTATTACCTACATGTTTCTCGCAATCGCTTTTGTATCAGCATATCAAAGGGCTTTCACAAACATTACACCAAATTTTATAATCACCTAACTTTAAATCAGGATATTCGGTTACAAGCCTGTTTATTCGGGTAGCCAGTTATCGCTTCTTCCCCTTACATATGTTCAACAAGCTTAATTAATTATTATTACCCATCATAAGACGTCTATCGTTGTCAAACAGATACTGCGAGACGTTCCAGTCACGCGGAGAATGCGGTAGGTTTCCGTATCGGCCTGAGTGGGGATCTAACGCGTCGAAGAATTGACTAACTGTACATATTACTATTCTTCGTAAGATATATATAGATCAAAAGTTAAAATGTTCTTCGTTTCTTCGCCGTTTAGACATGTACTTGGTATTTAGAAAAATGTCATGGTGAGACATGGTATGGGCCAAGGAAGGCAGAAAGTCTTAATAAATATGGGACCCTAAATGAACAATGGTGGACGTATGAACAATTTTGTGTCTATAGCAGCTTTTTATTATGCACAAACAGTGTAATTGTTGGTTCTGCGCTCGCTCTGTGAAACTATGTGGTTTTTGGTTGAAGACTCGTCTGTACCTCAACGATTTATTCTCGATCGCACAGAGTTTCCTCTGGGCTGCATCATATGAACAGCGTTGCTACAGAGCTAGCGTAAAACTACGTAATTTATAAACAAACAACAAAGCAAAATACCAAATGAAATGTTCTAAGTGCCTTTCCTCCATTTTACTGCGACCATGATATCTCTCTCATTCGGACTTTCGAACTCTTTCGAAAAGCTCCATATTGGTTTGGTTTCAATTGCATTCTTGATCTATCCGCTGCTGTAGCTTTTCGAGATAATTTACAGGCGCAGTGTACGCTAAAGTTTTCAAATATCAGAAATCAAGAGGACTCAAATGGGGTGATCTTCCAGATCATGATACAGATCCGCTACAAAATTTTCGCTGTTTTCTAACGGCAATCGAAAAATTCGCTGGAACACCATCATACTCGAAGTATATTTGCTGCGTTTAGTTCCGAGGAATGTTGTCTGAAAGATCATCCATTATGTTCTGGAGAAAACCTATGTAAGACCCTGCTGTTAGTTTGAACCGGACCTACTAATCTAATAAGATACTAAGACACTCATCCAAATATTCAATGAAAAACGTATCTCATGGATTTTGCATTAGCGTGAGAATTTTCATCGACCCGCACATGTAGACATTAAAAAATCCATTTCATGCACCAGTACAAAGAATATTGACAAAAAATCGCGCTCCTCGTCATCGTCATCTTGATAATGAAATGAACTGAGGCATGCACCTGTTATACATGGCACGGGTAAAACTACTGCTTTTGGAGGCTTTAAATAAGAGGAGCACTAATTCCTATGTGGACTTATATTCTTCGCTGATATCCCTCTCTGTTTTCTGCTCTACCCATGCTAAAATTGCCTTTTCTGATTCAGGGATAGACACCAACATTGGCCTCCGTGAATCATGGGATTGTTTCCCAAATGTATATAGTATCATGCATTCATTACATTCTAATAATAAATGTTTGCTAGATACCATTTAGCTGTACGAAGTCCCTGAACTTAAATACATGTTTAATAAATTATCATTTTGTATGAAGATTGTTGTTCTGAATAATCATTTTTATGAAGAAGATAAAGATAAAGATAAAGGCAAAGCGTTTTATATGTAATAGATCATTACCATACACTACCACAATCTTTTTAAAACTTCTTATTCAAGTTTCCTTCGCAGCAGTATATATGGCAGTGATGTATATACATAAATAACTGAATGTTGGATATATTTTAGACAGTTTTCTGTGGTCTTATTCGTTATTTCCTCTCTTGCAATTTATTTAGTTTAATGTAAATGCGGTCATATTCAGGGTGGCCTAAATTTGATGCAAATAGCAGGTAGGTGTGTTTTATAATGAAAATTATGCAGGCTTTCCAGGGCTAATCTTTGGATTTATTTTACCACCTCCAAGATTTAAAATATTGATGCGACTTCTGTTATACAGCATAACTTTCTCATAGTTGCATATTTACAAAAACGATTCATACAGCTGTTTTATGCAGAATTTAATAGATTTCTGCTTTCAATACGTACTATAATACCAACAATCTATTACCGTCATTCGACTTTAATTAAAAAGGTATCTACATATACATAAAAATTCAAAGAAAATAACGTGACTATCTAGTGCTCCGTACAAGTATGAAGTTAAAAGAGACCTGAAGTATGGAATGAATTTTATACGAGGAACTGTGATGGGAATATATCAGTTGATGCAATATAAATAGCCTGTGACCTACGCGAAGAACAAAAAGGTTAAAAATAGCAAAATTGAAGAAAATGGAATCATTGACGCGCATTCTATATTCGGCTATGCTGAAAGGACTGTTTATTTGAAGCGATAAGATAGTCGAACGTGTGTATTATAAGAGACTAAGGATTATGATTGATCACGTAGGTTGATCATATACGTGACCGTTATGCAAAGGAAATGTATTGATACGCATTTTCGCTAACCAGTTTAATGCACACACATACTAAATGATGTTTATGGTTTAAACGACAACGTCAATTAATTCCTATAATACACTCCATATAATATTCATTCTCTTTCACAAAATCATCAGCGTTTTGTCGTATCGGTCACCGGTATCCGTCAGGGCACCAATCAGCAGTATAATTGTTTTTGTATTAGGACCGCCATCTTACTATAGGTGGTTGTTTCGTTCTAATAAGCAATTACTTTTTAAGAACAGATATTCAAAAAAGTTATACATCTTTACACGCCAGCAATATCAATTCATAAAAAATAACGGGAGACGCACATGGGTATTATAACTGTTGACTTTCCTCAGATTATGTCTGAATATTACAATACTATATGGTCATGTAAATTTACCATCTAGCAAATTATCAAGTTATTTGTTCAAAATGTCTTCTTGGTAGTGAATAGTGTATTGAGAGTGACGAATAAAATACATTTATCATCTGTGTTTTATTGATTTATTGACACAAAAATGTTTATAATAAATCACAAAATGATCATTATCGAATCGTACTTCGGAAATGGTATAAAATTAGAAAGTGGAAAATGGTTCTACTCTTTAAAACCCTGTATAGATGAATTTCCGGAAGAATTTCCAAATTTTCCAGCAAAATTTCGCGAAACAAAGTTCGTGTCCCAAACACCAGGTGGCGGCAGACTATCAAAAGGGACAGCTAAAAATATAGTAGATGTTGAGGAACGAATAACTCTTGTCACCTAAGAAATTTATTCGCATGTTTTCACAGCAATCGCAACTTTCATATGAGACATGGCAGGTAATCCTTAAAAGGATCTACAAATATTTCCATACAAGTGTCATTGCATGCAGGAGCTTTTACTGATTGAGCACGCAACCTGATTTAATTATTGCCAATGGTTTTTAGGTACGATGAAGGATGATGATATTCTTGACAAATCCTTCCTTTCGGATGAAGCTTGATGTCAAGATATATAAACAAACAAGCAATACGCAAGTGGTCTAGTTAAAATGCACATGAAATTCTAGAGACCCTTGCATTCTCAAAAAAATAGGGTTTGGCTTGCTGCTTCTTGTAGACCGATTATTGGTCCAATATTGTTTAATGATAATGTAAATGCGAAACGATATCAATTACATGACGACAAACTCCACGAGGGATATTTCTAGCAAGACAATGCAATAACCTATACGATAAGCGAGACCATTGAATTATTACATGAATCCTTTGATAATCGGAAAGTAGACTTTCCACCGCGATCTCCCGATTTGGGAATGATGAATTATTTCATACATCCTAAAACTGTCCAAGTAATAACCTAAATATAGAATATTTTCAAATCCTCGTCATATAATTGGCGAACTTACTCAACCTATCCGAGATGTGTGCGAGGAAATTACACCACAATTTAAGGAATGCCGTCAATAATACAAAACGAAGGGTGGCGTTATATACTGAAAATAAAGGCGCTCGCTTTGAACATTTAATGTAACCATTCTTTACTGTTACTAAAATTTTTATTTTTCCAACTAAAGCGTTTGTGTAATCATTTGCCAAAATGTCGAAACCTAATGCGACAATCGCATGTTAACGGTGTAACATAAACTGAACCACATACACTTAAGCGTTCTCACTAATGCCACAGACTAAGTCAATTTACACGTTTTGAAAGTTATTCCACCAACTTAAGTTTAAAGAAGAAAAATTTCATAGGTTTCTAGAGGGTAAATGTATATTTGTTATATTGAGTTACGACATACGTTATATAACCAACATATACGATAAAAAAGGATATGCCCAATAGTCCAATCTGATTTAATTTCTTTAGTAAAAAATCGCTATAGTTTATGTGCATGATATAAAAAGTTAACATTTCACAATAACTTAGAACCATTGCAATGCACACTAGCATCATAGCAACGTACATTAATTGCAGTTTATATTTGTATTGTCATCACTGTCAGATCTTTTATCATCACGCATTAAACATAGGTACTAGCAAATATTTTTTAAGCAATTTCTGGTACAATAAATATACACTTTCAAGTACAAAACCATATATTAATGTTAGTACGTGTTATGATTGATGTCACCAGCACCGCCTGATCTTTCGTTACTTCTCATATTGATTTCGATGGGATTTAAATCCAAAAGAACAAAATGATTTTCTTACCCTTGATGATAAAGATTTCCGCTTTTACTGCTTAACATAACGATATCAATTGCCTGTTGGTTGAAATAAATTATAACTTCTGGCGTTCATTACTGCTCTTTTCTCTTTATTGCTTCAAACGTCGCGTTTTACGTACACCAGTATATAATTGCCAATTTAGCATAATTACATATGTATATTTGGACAGAGCCAAAGCGATAGAGACAGTTGCAATGATCAGAAGCACTCATTAAATATTGAATGAAACACTACTATGAAATAATTGCGTACGATACGCTGAGAGTTCAATAAAATAGTAGTGTGAAAAAGAAAATCATTTTGTTCTTTTGGATTTAAATCCCATCAAAATCAATATGAGAAGTAACGAAAGATCAGGCGGTGGTGGTGACATCAATCATAACACGTACTAACATTAATATATAGTTTTGTACTTGAAAGTGTATATTTATTGTACCCGAAATTGCTTAAAAAATATTTGCTAGTACCTGTGTTTAATGTGTGATGATAAAAGATCTGACAGTGATGACAATACAAATATAAACTGCAATAAATTTATGTTGCTATGATGCTAGTGTGCATTGCAATGGTTCTAAGTTAATGTGAAATGTTAACTTTTTATATCATGCACATAAACTATAGCGATTTTTTGCTAAAGAAATTAAATCAGATTGGACTCAGAGGAAAGATTCACGGGTAGTCCCGGTCATACTTAAGAGATCGTCTGCAAAAAAATAAAATCTAGTAATAACGTTCCTAATAGCGAACAGATCAATTATGGGGTGCCGCAGGGTACAGTTTTAGGACCACTATTGTTTATAATGTATATCAACGATATCGTAAACTGTTTGAAACATTATCATAAAAAATGTTTGCAGACAATACTATACTACACATTCAAGCCAACCATTTGAATGACATGGTAGATAAAATAAATAAAGACCTTATTGCAATTCACTCCCGCTTGTGTCACAACAGAATTTGATGTTGCATACATTAAACTTGGTGAGTGTGATACAAAGAATTGTGTGTATAGACATTTATCATAATTTGAAAAATAAGGCTAAAATTAGTTTCTAATCACTTATATAAAGACATAGAATATGTAAGTAATTGTCATTTGCCTAGGGCAAAGAATAATGCATCTTATAAAGAACTGACTGAACATCCGAGCATAATAAAAGAGTGTGTTAATTATAATTATATATGTTAATTAATAGTTTTAAATATCATCTTAAGCTATAAATACGTGAAAATTGTAAATAACCACGTTCAATGTAGTCATTATACTGTATGTATGTACATACATACATGTATGTATATTGTCCTACAAACACCATTGCTAAATAAACGTTATTAGTATTAATTTGCATTATTTCCTAGTATTCTTATTCAATATGTGTGATAGTAATAATAAATATTGTTGGCCTCGTTAAAATAAACTCAATATTTGTTATTTGTTTGCATTGCTTTACAATTATTTAAAAGTTAGTTAAAATAGTCTTCAATAATTTAGGTTAACAATAGCCCATTTAGTTTTACCTCCGCATGTATATTTTCCTTTCTAAGTGAGAATACCAAATGAACGGCAGATTAACAGTATCCGTTGTATAAAAGTCGCTTGAAAGCAAATCTCACAACTTTTATCCAGAATTTGTGATTAGAAAGACAAATAGTTACAAATTAGACTTAGGATTATATTGCCAGTCATTAACCAAATTTATATTTGACATTTGGACGCACATTTTCCGTCAATTGTCTAACAGCTCAATTAACTATGAAATACTGTGTATCAATAAAAATTAATGACGAGATTGTCAACATCCAACAGATGAATAATATATCATTATTTTCCGCAATGCACAGCACGCCAATACGATGCACAGTGGCTTGAATACGCATGTCTTAACAAAATGTATTACTTTCACATAATGGTAACCATGACTTGATGTTTTTATCATACGAACAGAAGGTTTTAATACCATAAAGTGGAATTACTTTGCTTCATCTTTTATAACTAACTTTTTAATGGCTTACAAAGATTTACTAAAACTGTTTGCTTTAATGATTATTTGCAGCTTTCGTATAGTTAACCAAAGAACCGTTAGCATAATACGAATTTGAAAGATTTAAATTATAATGTGAATATAAAAGTTTCTTACTAAAGGTATAAAAGTTGTCCAACATTATTCCAATAAAATTATTAAATACTTTATCAAAAAATAACTTATTAATGTAACTTATTGCGCCGATTGGTCCGATTACTCTAAACAATAAGTTAGTACAGTGTGGTTAAAAAGCAGCACACTCTTATATAACTGTGACCGTACAATAAGGAAAACTAGATATGCACTTGCGGCTCATAACATTGCCCATATCACATGTCCTCTGCAGAAACCTTGGACAGGAAGCTGCATTGTTATTGTACAGCATTCTTAAAAATACAATGCATAGAGCCAATACCATTAATTTGCGAGACGTAACTCAGATAACTGCTTCGTCATTTTCTGGGTCAAAATAATGTTTAAGCCACCGATCTTCGTCAGACATACAAACTCTGGAGTTGAGTAATATATATATAAAAATAATCAATATTTCACAAGTATAGATAGAGAACAAAAGAGGTATAGAATAATTCAATATCACTAGGTTTGCAGCAAATGTAGTGCAAACTCGATAACATAACATGATGACATAGTATCAAATGTCTTACTCTGATGAATTCTTTGAGTAGAAATTTTAAACACACACTCAACAATATTACATATCATAAGTCTGAAATGTACCAGCTCTAAGAAATCACTTTTTCCTGAAAACTTTGAAACGCATAATTTGCTTTAAACACGTGAATTTTTTATCATGCGTATCAGCAACCTAAATTAGTTTCAGGATATTGATATTATGAGGGCGGGCTTACGGAAAAGTTGACATAAACATCTGATGACCAGATTCTTATGACCTGGGACATGGCCAGCCAGGACCCCAGACTTGTCTCAATTTTTTCGTATGGGGTCGTATCAAAACCGTGGCAGTTTTATGTTTTCCCTTGGAGGAAGAGATTTTCGCGACCCTTAACGGTAGTGAAGTGTAAGGAGAAGTCCATGTAGTAGTACTTCGATGACTCAATAATTATCTCAAAACGTATTTAGGTGGTTGGTACTCTGTGAAAGATGCATATGTTTGAAGTAAATCACATATCTGTCAATTTTTTTAGAAAAGCGTAAATCTCTTCCCAGTTTGCGCTTTATCATTGATCGTGTCTTTAAAATAGTTATCTAATGAAACCGTCATATGGATATTTGAAATAAGGAAGTTCCATCGTTTCATGAAACTAAAAATATTTTTAAAAAATGCATGCCAATCCAAAACATCGTTCACCAAAATTCCAAAACCATAGTTTCATTACTTTTAGTGATACGTGTAATAGGTGGACAAAGGAACCTGTATGTAGCGAGGATTAATAAAGTATCCAGAGACGGATCACCAAAGGCAGAACAGACTAGGTATGATTATTTTGATAATTATGCAGTATGAAAGTATATCATTAGTTATATATTAAATATGGTACTACGGCATAAATAAATACCGATTGATAAGGACTTAGGCTATTTACGTATAAACTTTCTCTCTTTAATATTTCAGCGAATCTAGCACCGTTTTCTAGTACTTTTGTTCCATTTTAATGTACTTCTTACTTAAAGCAATCCTATTGAGTGAAATTACATCAAATAACGGGATACTTAATGTACTACACCATTTGATAACTTAATTTCATACTGCTAACTGCTCTTTATTTTGAACGTATTATTTTGTTAAAGTGGAAATAAACCTTCCTCCATCTTTTAGGGAGTAGCCCCAATTACTTGTTATAGCTCGTCTCTAAACGAAAAAGGAAGTTTCATAGTGTTTCTAATAGAATAATGAGGTTAAATATCTAAGAGTGTTTCATTATTTTTATTATAAATTACGTTTGTTAATGCCCTTACTATACTGTGTTTTACTTCTTAATCACCTGCTGTTTCTTATTGGCAGGTAATTTACATTTCTCAGTTCGTAACTTTATAAATTCCACGAAAGGCATGCCAAAAAGAAGTAATTATATCGTATAGAGTCGACAGACGAATTCTTCCCCTTTAAAAGGTAATATGCTTCCTTTGAAGCCCCTCGGAAGTTAAATAAGTCTCATTAGTTAGGATTCGTATCAAATAAATATATGCGGGGAGTTTTGAAATGAGATGGAAGCACTGATACCAGCGCCGTTCTGAATAATAAACGGAATAAATAAATTAAAATGAAACATGGGTTTTCCTTTTGGTAGTTTGTCGGCATAAATTTTAATGTATTTTCTGCGGAAGAAATAAGTATGCGCTGATTTTAACGCCCTAATTTGTTTTGCTAGCAAAAACAAACAATAGCAACCTTATTATACGAACCATTTGATTTATGTAAGGAGAATCTTGAGAAATTTATCTCGCCCGTTTTGAATATACTACAGTAGTGTATTAAGGAATATACGGAGTATGAGCTAAAAAGCGTATAAATTCGATAAGGTAGGATTATGTTTCACTTAACGGAATAATGATTTCATGAACTTAGTACTTAAAATTAATATGAGAAGTGGCATAAATTTAATCCAACATTAATTTCCCGCAATATCGTGACTATCTTTTTAGAAATTCCTTGAGAACGGATGACTATTGTCGGCTTTTGTTCACCTTGAAACACCTAAACAAACGACTGGCGCTTCTTTTCTGGCTCGTATGAATAAATACAAGATTCACAGCTGACGATATTGTACACATTTTTAGAGTTTCTGACGTTGAAGCCCTCTAGAATTTCTATTCACCCTAGCTGCTTTTTGTTCTTTGATCAACCAACGGGAAACTATTTCCCTGTACATGGTTCTTCATTCTAAATTTTTTGAATTAAGGTGTTTGAAATCACCAATCTTGCGATAGCACTAACATCTTTCTTCTCTCTCAATTAACTTATCGATTTTGACAGTTTGTTGTAGTTACATGAGTTTTAACAATAAAATACCACACACTGACTTCTGAAGATATGTTTATTTCTGTGACTGTATATAGCAAATATTGATGAGTGATGTATATATTTAGGAAACCATTTATAAGTACTACATGGTTACATGTTTTAATGATGCAATTAGTTTTAAAAACTTTTGAAAAAATCCGATTTTCAAGGGTATATTTCATCTTCTTGCTTGCATGTTTAGCTCGAATAGAAAACGATTTCTTGTGTATCACTTTATTGTGTATACTTATCAAATTTCATTGGAAGTGAGTTTCAGTTGGAAATGTCTCTTGCTATAATGCGACAAAATTTGGGAAACGAAGTATAACAACGCCTTGATGTGCACCAATATTTCCACATTCCAAACCATACACGGCCTTTTTTTGAGTACATTTTATGCAGATTTATCTTATGATTATTATGACAAATTTGTTACATTTGCACGACAATCTTCCGCCGATGTTTTGGTTGTGTGAAGCGACATAATACAATGTTGTGAAAAAGAAGAAAAACACATTTGTGTTTTAACTGTCGAACAAGTCACCAAACATATGTCATCATGACAGGTAGACCAAACATCATTTTATACATTGCAAGAAATGTCAAGTATCCCAGAAATTCTATGTTTTGTTTTTTAATAAATAAATAAAGAGTTAAGAAATCAAAAACTATGGCTGACGGTAGATGAAACTACGGATGCAAGAAAGAATTACATTTTAAATGTGTTAGTGCGCACTTTGAGAGTAACGAGGCACCTTGAAATATTACAGAAGACAAACGAGGAAAGGATAGTAGGAACTATAGACCATACCTTTGGAAAGTTTAATATATCGGCAACCCAACTTGTAATGTTGGTTACAGATGGGGGTTCGCACATGGTTAAGGCTGGAGAATTACTAAACCAATCTTATCCTCAATTGCTTCATGTAACCTGTTTACTCCATTTTGTTATCTTGTAGCTGAATTTATTAGAAATATTTATCCAAAAGTAGATCAATTTATAGTTTCTACTGAAAAAGTTTTTATTACATCTCCAAAACGTATTCGTAAGTTTAAACAAGCTTGTTCGGGTATCTCTCAGCCATAACCGGTATTGCCTAGATGGGGAACGTGGCTTAAACCTATATTATATTATGCGAAATTTTTACATATTATTAAACCTTGTATCTTGAATTTAAATCCGCAAGAAGCCCAAAAAGGTTCAGTAAGCTAGGAGCTGCTTTCAGATACCGAAATTCATACCCAAATAGAGAAAATTTCCGAAAATTATTCAATTCTGTTAGATACTATTTCCAAATTAGAGAATATCAAGCTGAAAACATGAAGCGCTAAATGTATAAATGGTATGCGGTTAAGAATTCGGATTTACAAATTATAAGGCATAGAGACAAGTGTTTAACTGAAAAGCAAGAGTACGAATATGATACGAGCGACTGTTTTGAATTCGTGGACATCACATCATTAGACGCAGAACGCTTTTCGCTTTTCGAAATACTCCAACATATTTTCACCTCGCCGTAGGAGCATGACTGAGTCAATACTGGACGGCAATGCCAATGACCCAATACTATAGCGAATTTTTGCGTCACTTTACATCAACAACACAACCAAACTAAAATAGTAAGTAATTACATTCATTATTTTTTATATTGATTGTTAGCGAGCCTTACGATTCTGCGAAAGTACTCGTTCTGCGTTCTCTATACATACAATCTGAGCAAAGTCAACGACGGGGAAGTATCTACAATCCTATGTTGCCCCACTATAGCTATAACCATGATGTAGTACGGCAAAAACGAAGTACTGCTTATAGCGAATGACTGATAGACTGATTGTAGGGGAATATTGCAGCTAGAAAGAATAAGGGGAGACGCACATCCGTATTATTACCGTTGACTTTGATGATTATGTCTGTATAGCTTACATCGGCATTGTAATGATAGCCTATACAATAAAGAAGCTACTGCTCATTCCTTAAAACGAATTCAGTGGCGACATTGAAACTCGTATTATATAAATTCAAACTTTAATATTTACAATGCTGCAGGTAGCTACTGTAAGTACACACATTTTTTAACTGTTTGTAAAATAATACTTTTAAATATTTTATGTACTTGTTCAAGAGAGGAAGGCGTATTTAATAAATTATGAAACGAGCAATGTCGACCAAGTAGAAAGACCTTGAGAGAGCAATAGAATATCGTAACGATGCTTCTACACTAAGCAAATACGACTCAAGACAAAGCTTAACTTTATACATGGTGTCAGTGGAAGCGTAGACGTCTGCTTTCCTATAATCTTCTTAGGATCCGCTTACTTGTAATTGCTATAAATATGTGAAACGTTTGCTGCCTGTTTCCCATATCGAAAATGTAAAAAGTCATGCATCAAACAATTTCTTCACCTCCCCATGATAAACCCCATCTAGACACTCACGAAAATTATCTTTAGTAATATTTTAAAAGAATACATCCATTTTAAAAGTTGGAAAACGATAGGATTTTATTGTCTACGTAATGTCCGACGGAATTTTATTTTCTATGATTCTTCGCTACTTAAATGAATTAATATTTACATTATTAAACCATTCTGTTATAATAAGTATTGTGTATGTTATTGCATTTATTCTAGTATTAGTAAAATATATCCAGAAAAAGGAAATAGGGGATTATTTTTAAATTGATAGCGACGACTACGGATAAAAAGCAGATGACTTAAATGTGAAGTAAAACACCGGCTGAATTGCGTCTGGTTTCCTTTGAACTTTATTATAACGTAAGGGCTCGGTCTGGTAAATTGCTAGGTCTTCTCGATGTTTGCATAATAAATTAGGGGGGCATAATTTTAGGAACAGGGATATTTTTCGAGCATTACAAATTAAATTTCAAATTAGCAGAGAATTAAATTACTTTTCTTGAGGTAGGTGGATGCTATGCAAGGTGATTCGGTATTTCTTATACCGTCAAACTTAAAAAATAATGCGCGAGATTTCGAGGTCCATCTTACTTAAAAAGATACTATTCTTAAAATATTTCGAACGTTAGTAGGACGCTATCCTTCTCAGAGAACATTTGATCTATTCTTGTATGCTTATATACAGGGATATAGCACCTACCGAAACACAGATTTAATTTTCTGGAGCTTCAAAATTTATTAGTTTGATTTCTTGTAGATTTGACCTTAAAAAGTTATTGTTTTAAGTTGATTCTGACTATATCGATTTTTTGTACAATAATAGTCAATACTCCTATTGTGTAATAACAGTGGACTGTATTTTTGTATTGAACGATTTATATTGAATGTACTTGCCGTTTACACTGTGATCACAATGGCGAACACGTTTTGAATGACATTGTGACTTGTCTATTAATTATAAATACTATGTACAATGGTCGCATCCTTCGCCATTAGAGTGAAGGCGCGTAATATGAAATTACAGTGTATGGAACAACTCCAATAAACCTTATTGATTTTCTAAATTCTATCAATAATATATAGCCATTATTCAGATTTTATTAATTTTGATGCGCTTAGATTTTTAATTAATACATTAATACATCTATTGGAAAATATGTTCGAAATACTGCCCAGCAATCAATTTTCTTCTGTAAATACAATTTATATCCAAATGAAAGGGGTTAGTAAAACAAGAACAATTTAATGGGTAAAAATGTTCACTGTTCACTGTAATGAGTAAATATTGATGAAAGTGGATTTTAAAGAATTTAATAATTTGTGGGACGGAAAATGGAGATCTTCGATAATAACTATGGTAGAAAATTTCAGATGATTATTTTTCTGAATGGGTTCTTCAATCAAATTTTTCAATTAATTAAATATTTTCTTCTTTTAATATTAAATTAAATAATTAATGTAGCCAATGTGAGATTTACAAAGAATTATGTATTGCCTTTTATTTTTAACAGATAACACAAATATATAATAATAAATGACATTTACTATTATTTATTTATGTTATGCATATAATGAATAACATTTTTTTAACAGCCACCTAAGTCAGCTGCCTAGCTAAATATTCTTTTTTATACTAAATACAAATAAATACGAGAGTCACGCTATAAATTTTGAGATACAAGACAACTACAAGTCTTTTTACGAAAATGATTTTACTTATGTTCAAAATAATCACCTCCTGCATCAATATGCTTTTGCAACCGAAGCTTCCACAACGTAAAAGGTTGAAGCTAGTCACCTTCTAAAACGCTCTCAAAAAACTGATAAATTGCTTCTTCCATCTCATCCTCCACTGTGAAACGTCGACCATGTAAATGTTTCTTTAGATTAAAGAAAACCCAGAAGTCACACATGGCCCAATTACACGAACAAGGCGGATGCTCAATAACTTTTACATTATTTTCACGTAAAAATTTAACTGCCTGCTGTGCATTGTCTGACGATGCATGGTCGTGATGCAACATTAATCTGCGAATGTTGACTGACTGAAGAACTGTAGGTAAACATTTTGTGGTGTAGCAAATTACTGTGACAGTACGTTAATTTTCCAACTTGATTGCTTTTACTAGGGCTCTCTTTTTCAACCTCCGTTCGTGCCTGTAAATAGTCACGTCAACGATGGGGGACGGGGATACCAAGAGGGTGACTGAGTATCTCCCACACTATAATATTTGCCACTAGCAACGTTATTACACCATTTGTGTAATTCGATTCTTTCAAGCAGGAGGGGATATTGCATCTGAAATTCATCGAGGAATGAGCCGAGTATACTGCGAACACTTTATGGCGAATGGTGTAGTGCGTGAATGGTGTAGGAAGTTAAAAGAAATCCGTGCCGATGTTCACGATCACGGGAAACAAGGACGCAAGTCTGTCGCATCAGAAGACATTGTTCAATGAGCTGACAAAATGGTTCGAGAAAAACGGATGTTTACCATCAGTGAGCTGAGAGTGGAGGGCAGATTTTCCAGAGTACAGAGGAACTTCAAAATAACGTCGCGGACCAGCTCAACTCACTCGCGACAACATTCTATGCAGAGGGAATTGGAAGGCTCGTTCATAGATATGACATCAATCTTCACGCTGATTATGTAGATAAGTAACCATGTTTCTTCATAACTTGTGGTAATAAATTCATTTTGTTATTTACAATTGTCTTGTTTTTGTAAGCTATCAGAAGCTAAAAAAAACATCTCTCGTATTAATGTTATATGTATTTTTTAATAACGAAAGTTTTTAAGACATTTCGAATATTTGTTCGACTGGATATTATGTAAAATATTTATCTAATTCTCTGTAGAAATTTCGCTCGTGTTTGGTGAGAGGTTAATAATGCAGTACAGCTTTGTGTGATTGTAAATTTAAAAGTTCCACTTAAGAAAGCTCGAAATATGGTCGTATTACTTTTAAAATTCATGACTCGTTGCATCATTTTAATTGTTTTAAAACTTTGGATGTTGAAGTTGAAGAAGACTTGAAACTATTATATGATGACCATCAAATACATGTGTCTACTATTGGAAACAAAATAATGAGACAACTGTCTGCAACTAAAATTAGTGTAGTTCACAGTATATAAACTCTATAATATATATATATATATGCTAGCAAACTTTACAAACGTGACTGTACATATTCGAAAAACTTAAAGTCAGTAATAATTCTTAGTAATTAAACAAAATAGTTTTTCATTGAGTAGAGTATATTCATGGAATATAGAGTTGGTGCATTTGAGTTAGAATATGTAATATTCACGATATGAAATATTAGAAACACAAGCTGTTAGAAAAGCATTGTATAGCTGTGTCACCAATGAATATCTAATTACAATTCGTTTGTAATATCACACTATATTCGTCTACACGTATGATTGATATAGTGAATCTCTGTGACTGCCAACTCCTGAACTTACGTGTCCTAGCTTGCAACGTCACTGCTGTTATCACCATTTACATGTTTGTCATAGATCACTGCAAGTACTAATTCTTACAGTATAAACATCATGCAAACAAAAGGAAACTAAGTCGAGTAATGCAAGTGAAAAAATATTTCTCAGTAATAAACATTGAACTGTACAAACAACATACTCCGCTTACAAACTTTGGTCCTTAATGTAAATAAGCGCATTATAAGAACGCTGTAATTACAGCTCTTTTCTCATGGTATTAGTGAAATCAATTCAGGAGAAAGACATGTGAAGAAGCTTAAAACGCTAACACACGGACATGTCTCTACCTACCCGGCGTCATCAGCGTAGTTTCGACCGGTTTTATGCTCAACCCACGTAATTCCGTCGCTGCTCCCATCGCCATATCTAACACTACGGTACAAGTGAATATTCCTAGCGTTAACTAGTGCCAAAAGAAAGAAACACTTGTCTGCAAAGTCAGTTATAGCGAAAAGAAGCGGGTAGAGTTTCCCCCCTTCTCTCGCGCAATTCGTGGATTGCTCTCCCGAGAGGGGGCAGCACAAGGGCAGTGCAAGGGCAACGGCACATGTGAATGATTTCTCAGGCTTGCCATGACGTATTTAAATACACCTAAAGGAATGCCTAGAGAATAACACCAATGACAAAATCGCTGTAAATACAGCTTTTCTCATGGTATTGGTGAAATCATTCACGAGAAAGACATGTGAAGAGACATAAAACGCTAACACACGGACATGTTTCTGCCTACCCGGCGTCATCAGCGTGGTTTCGAGCGGTTTTATGATCAACATAATAACCCCATATCTAACTCTACAATGCCCTGGTACTGTAGGGTTAGATATGGCGATGGAAGCAGTGAGAGGATTACATGGGTTGAGCATAAAACTGCTCGAAACCACGCTAATGACGCCGGGTAGGTGGAAACATGTCCGTGTATTATCATTTTATGTCTCTTCACATGTCTTTCTCGTGAATTGATTTCACTAATACCATGAGGAAGCTGTATTTACAGCGTTTTCTTATTTTGGTGTTATTTTCTAGTCATTCTGTTAGATGTGTTTTTAAATAAGCGCATATTTAAATAAAAGAAAAGAAACTTCAGGAGGAATTGTTATATTTGATTTAACGTCACTATCTCCTTAAAATTCAACAAAATACTTTTGCAACAAAAATCACTGTTTTTTAAATTAAATAGTCTTTTTTTTTTCTTTCAGTATAATGTATCTTTTTACGTTTGGTTCATTTCATTTCTTCATTTCCAAACAAAACTTTGCGGTGTATTTAGTATTATTTTCCTCACACAAAATTAGAGAGCTGAAGTTGTTGAGTAATTTATATGGAATAAGAGATTAATTTTATACTTTTGAAAAGCTATGAAGTGCAGCAACCATAAAGTTTTGTACAGCAGTTCTATGAGTGTGCGTATTGTACCTCTACCGTCAAAATAGCTTAAAAGCGCATAGCCATATTGTGCTCGTATTTACACATCAACTGACTAAACTGCACACTTAATCCCATAGATCAAGCTTATTTACGTGGCGGAACCAAGAGCATCTAATTATTATGCGGTGGATTACGGGATACACATGTGCCTTTTTATATGGCGAACACTTTTAACTGTAAAAATCGAATAAACGTGGCAACATAACGGAGCAAAATGAACATAATGCTCTATAGTATAAACCGTACTCTATAAACAACCATGGAATATCAGCCTAATCTAGTAAAAGTAGTACTCCACTTTTGGTCTAGGAGTATTTTATATAGAGTACATAATGCGAGAATTAATAACTTCAGGGAATGTGTTGTTAAAATATCTGCGTCTATGTAAACGATTTAAGTACTCGCGTGTGCCTCCATTTTATACGTTGCTCTAAAATTACATCGTAAACTTGATGTAAAGTACGGTAGTAGAGTTCTTAAGCTTTAGTTAGAAGAAAACATAACACCTTTCAGCGAAAATAATAATCAAATGCACTTCCACAAAAGTCTCGTGAAAGTTGCGCACCAGTAAAAAGGGCTGGGTTGTAGCCGCTACTCTTAGATACGTCAGACTTGCTCGCTGATACGAGAGGTGAGCGTACAACGTACACAGTATTGACGCGAGATATTTGTCAGTTTGTATACACCCAAGAAATTGTTGTGTGGTATACAGCAGCAAAAGGAAAAATATAATTTATGAAACAGCATTTTTCAACTGGGATAGAAACAATTTTGAGAAGATGTAAAAATGAAACATGCATTTCACTTTCTATTACTACTTACTACTTACTTTGCTACTACCTAGTAAGGACGGACGTGTTTGTTTAAGAGGCTCGAGTTAATGACATTAGTAACTAGTCTCGGCAAAGATAAGCAAATGAAGGCGTCAAACGCGCGGCAGAGAGAATCGAGTACCCATATCAAAGCATGCTTGTTCAGTATTATTCGACTGGTCGTTGTAAGTAGCTGTCAGTACATAAATACTCAGAAAATGTCGCACTGCAACTCCTTTGGAAGCAAGTAAGATAGGGGATGAAGGTTTAAACCCTTTCATTGAACGTACTATCCCGTTCACCACAAAATGCTTCTGCAGATCGACTGTTTCGTCCACACATAACCACAATTTTTTATCTTCCAATTCTGCTTTAATCCTTCTTTCAATATAGTCACGAACAGATGGCATAAAGTTTGTTAACGATATCCGACTTGGATATGTATAATCCAAATACTTGCTCCAGAAGGAGACAAATGCTCTTTGGTCTAGTAAAGTGAACGGTACATTACATAGAATAAAACAAAGACCTATATCAAATATTAATTGTTCACTGTATCGTTTGCCGCGGATTGCAGAACAGTGTTTTATACTTTTTAGGTGGCATTCACACTTCTACTTGCTGGTATACGTCATATAGTCGTCGCATTTGACACATTTAATTCTATCGCCTTCGTATTCTAAATCCGCCGTTTCCGAAACGGACCTTAATGCAACATTTTCTAAGTATGTGTATACTGATAAGCAGTCACAATGACCAGCCGAATAATATTGAACATGCGTGCTTTGATATGGGTACTCGATTCTTCCTGCCGGGCGCTTCACCCTTCTGCGCTGTTCTCCGCACGGCACTGAAGCTTGCCCTCTTTGCCGACACTATTAATGATTCTTTTATTTAATGAATTCCACGCAGTTTGAGATTTCGTGGAAATTTTTTAAAACAGTACATGTTTGAGCACGTTATATAATATATTTTTAACATTACTTTATGTGTAAATATTCCTGCGTCCGCATCGTGTATACTCACTCATGATGATTACGATAATAAATGATGCGAATATGTAAACGTTACTCAACACTTGCCTTGAAACGGTCGCTCGGCATCTCCACATTATTCTCCGCACTGCACTGTAACTTGCCCCAGTTTGCCGACATTATTAATAACACAATTTCAGGTCGCTAAATCAAAACAGGTCTGGTGATAGCCAATGTTATACATTTTCAATTGCGGTGCCGCATGCTGGTTTTTCTTTAGATACAGATATTTACTAATAGTAACTAGATAATTATTCCACCTTCTTTTTACTAGTAGAAACTAAGATATTTATGCGACACAAGACAGTTACTGTTGATTCACTGGTTTGCTATTTATAGTTAAGTATTCTCGGTAAAATCGCTGGTTTCACTGGTCATCTTGATATAAACTCTTATTTCTTCCCTTTTTCTTTTGGATATTTTCCCATACTTGTTTCTTCGTTTACGGTGTGCTAATTAATTAATTAGAGTTACACAGATATTTTCCGCTATTTGTAATAGTAACTACAATTGCTACTAGCTAATGTATTTCTACAGTTAATATTGTTACTTCGTACATATCTTAAGAGGAAGTCGTACAGTATCTCATGTAGTATACGACGTAAAATTATAATTTACTTTGGAACTAATTTTAATATATTGTTATATGAAATTCTATATACCGCCAAAATTGTATTCTTCCGATTTAAGTCATCGCCGAGTCAACATAATTAGACAATTAGTTTGGTTTTTGACAGAAACCTGTTATTGACGCGTATTATATATACCATGAGAAAACTTGAGCGTCAACTCGCTGCTAATTAGGGGAAACTGTGTTGATGTCGGTTACAGCAACTTGTTAGCTAACAGGTAGGGTAATACCTTGTAATGTAGGGAATTTTCTAAGTAAATTTTTTATTTAGTGTATAGGTCTATACAAATGGAAGGGTGTAATTATACGTAGTAGAATTTAAAAAGATTAAAGCATCTAGGTTATATTAATTGTAATTGTAAACGATAAATTAATTGTATAAAGATGTGATTACTTATAACTTGAACGGTGCACGGTGCAGTCAAGATTTAAGAAAGGCTTATTTTAAAAGATACGTATTTCGTTCATCAAATAGTTGATTCTTACTGTGTCCCTCAAAGAAATGGTTTTGCGAAATGTTTGCTTAACAGAAGTAAGTACTTAAATCGGAAATATCAAGTCAATATTCGCACCTAAAACATGTGACATCAAAAAAAAATAACAGTTCACAGTTTATAATAGAAAATCCGTGCATCCTGTATCTCTTTGGTATAGACATTCTAGTATCTTATAAAATATTCACTGCCCAGAAAGATGCGTAGGAAGATTTATTTGACGTGCAAATCAGAGTAACTCTGAAGTATATAGAATAGGGAAAATATTCCGCCTACCTTCGGTCTAGCACAGCCCTTTTTTGAATGCTTTAATAGAAGTTAAGATAACCTGTTTCATATCAAAATTCAACTAGATCTGTTAAAGTGCTTCAATACTAAACATCCGATGCTGTGAGCATAAAGTAAGATATAACTTTAATATTTCTTTTGCAAAAAGACGCGAATCTTTATTCTCAATTCCACGTTCTTCAATGTAGCACCTAACCATAGAGTGTGACCTATGAAAATGTGATGACGTCATTGTTGATTTTTGCATCGGCAACCGTTAATTTTTTTCCTATATTTTGGCCTTCTATCTAGTTATCGAAGTTACTGTACGTAGTTTGACAACTTACATAAAGAATCTTTTAATTGTTATTTAATTCCAGTATCTGTAAAATTGGCATTTTTCTTTGAAAATTTGTTTTCGTAAGTCGTCAAAATATTTATACGACTATTTCGACAACTAGATAAGGAATCAAGCTATTAAAAGAAAGTAGCGGGCAATGTAATTTAAAAAAAATATAATGATGTTGTCACACCTACACGAATCAGTCTGTAGATTTAGATGGTACATCCAAAAATGTAGAAGTGAAAACAAAAATTGAGGTATTTTCAGAATTCCACAAAATTTCAATATTCATCTCTTTAAAGTATTTATTCCCCGCTCCCAGGTGTACTTTAGTACTTCAAATTATTTTTCTTAACGAATCCTTTTCTATGTATAGAAGGAAGAGAAGCATGTGTTGTTTACTCAAAGAGTATTGCTGGACTTTTAGATAGAACTGGGAACTTTTATTTAACCAGTTGTTTACTGGCATTTACGTGTCGTTACTTGAGCGAAAATGTAAAAACTTGCAGGACGAATATGTGAAATCACTGGAACTACAAATAGGAAAGAGATTCAAATCTTGACATCAAGTAGACGATTAGGCAGTAATGAAAAGAATTTTGAGAAGTGCGGGCATAAGGCGCTTGCATATAGAGTAGAAAAACTAAGAGTGCTCTTATACACGCTTATAATGCACACCAACTCACCATTCTTGACTTTAGTACTGCTCTAGTATTGATCATTCAAGCTAAATTACCTAGATAACAGCAGGAAGTTATTAGAAAATTAATTCATGATCATAGATACACATTTTTTATAGCTTTAAAAAGGTTCTGGAAACTGAAAAAAACAGTGCTATCCTGAAAGCATGGAAATTACTAGACTTCTGTCACAGTTTAATTACAAAATCTACAGGGTCATATCGCTAAACGGATCATTTAAACCAAAACCGAACCAACATAAAAAAAATATAGTAGAAACAAAATTGTCTCTTCACTCAAAACGGGTAATGAAGCATCCGGTCAAACTGAATATAAGCAAACAATTCTCAGTATGCTGCGACGAAGTTTCATATTTAGACCTCTTCATGACATCCCTGGTTCCACTAAAGCTGACAATGAATAGCAACAATGATGTGCGCGCTTGGTAAAATGATCGTCTTTCCTCGACTAACTATTGCAGAGTTTTTTGATAATTCAGTACTTACCAAAATAGTATAGTTGCTCATTACGAACGCTCAATAACTGTCCAGCACACCTTACATTTTACTACGATTGATAGAAAGGTTGTTCCTGCTGTAACCGAAAATTTCTTTAGCGAGTAATTATACTTTGTAATTTATGGAGTAAAGCCTTCCGTGCTAAATGAATTGGAAAAACTTGGTGCTAAACCATTAAATAAAGAGGCTTGTAAGTTATATTCCAAACTTGAAGAATTTCAGCAAGGGATTGACAGAGGAAGCCAAACAACGAGCTCAGAGAGAGTCCGCACTTTTAAGAGCGGATGCGCCAACATTAAGCTATGGATGGATTGAGAAAATGTGAGGCTGCAGAAGGAGTGTAAATGTAATTACTTACTAGTTACTTAGTTTGATTGCGTTACTGATGCAGACTTTTCTGATGTAGAGTCTATATTAACAACACAATCAAACTGAAATGGTAAGTAATTACATTTATTATTGTTAATATTGACAGTAACCGAATCGCACGCATCTCTAGCAGCCTTGCTGCCTTAGTCATATGTCTAGATCATATTAATAATCATTAAGGAAACACGTCGAGTGGATAAAACCAATAATTGCACATATACAGAGATTCTAAGTTGTATGTCAAGACCTTTGTATGCATAACTTTCGAGTCTGTAGAAAACAAATTTTCTCAGCCAGACAGTGTTCCTCTGCAAAAAGCTCATAAATGGATTCTAATGGATTCCACTTTTTTAGATGCTCTATTTCAAATCTTACTCTAACAGAGCACTTAGAATAGTATAGAATATCGGAGTCACAGCTGTTTGTTGAAAACTCGCTTGGAAGAAAATATATAACAAATATAAACAATAGGATGAGATTTCTTCAGCGGATAACACAAAATTAAAGGTTCAAAAGTTCGCAGCATGTATTAATCTACATGCCTAATTTTGAAAGTATATTTTGATAAAGTTTTACATTATTTCAAAGAAAAGTTAAATGCTCCAATTTTTGGCCAAGGCTCTGTTGAGTTCAATAACTTGCGTATATTATTTGTTCCTGCATATTATCAAAGAAACGGTCGAAAGTACTATGACATTTGCTGGGTAAATTATCCAAAGTGAGGCTTACGATGCTAGTACTACAAAGGGGCACTATATCTTATTAGAAACTGTCGGTTGCCATTACAATACCATGCCGCAGCATAAATTGCAAAAGTTGTTTATGCAAGGCATACCCTATAGACATCTTTTATTGTAAATAGCTTCCATGGCATAGGGAGTTTAAGCCCAAGGCAAAGCAATATGCAGGTAGCAACGCTAAAGTGACATACGCGTTAGACACAAGTATGTTATCCAAACAAGATTCAATTATCGGAACCGAAATCGGTTGCACGGTAGAGCTTCAGCAGAACGGATTGCCACCTAACTGCATAGATAGAAATATAGTGCTTATGACAATATACGCAGAAAACAATTTAAGAAAGATCAAGAAGGAAACATAAATAGTTAGGAGATTAAACAAATACTAACGAATCAAATATGTGAGTACATACTATCGTGCAATAATGCCTTGAATCGAAAGACCGTTAATACTAAACAATTTTCGAACAAACACCTCCAAACTAAGGAATAATATATTATATAACTATATTGTTTACTATAATACGGGTGTAATAATTAGAAACATAATAAACATACTTCAAGATAGACAGAGATCTTAGAAGTTACTGCGGTTTTAAGAAAAATAAAAAGGATACAATGGATATATAGTAAACGTGTATTTATTTAATACAAGTGCGTTCATTAACAGCGTCGAAAAGAAGTAGACAATTTGGTATTGATATATTATTGCGCGGTACTGAGAATCGAGTACCCATATCAAAGCAAGCTCGTTCAGTAGTATTGTGTGTATCAGTGTGTATTCAGTGTATCGTTGTGAACGCTTGTTAGTTTACCCATACTTAAAAAATTTCGCATTTACGTACGTTTCTGAAAAGACGTAGTTCGAGTAAACTAGCAAACGCAAGGCCATAGAATTAAATGTGTAAAGTGCAACAACTATTTGACGTGTACCAGCAGGTGGAAGTGTGAACGTCGCCTAAAAAGAATACTGTACTGCAATCCGTGGCAAACGATACAGCGAACAATTAATATTTGATGTAGGTGTTTGTTTTATTCTGTGTAACGTACCTTTCGCTTTACTATACGAACAAACATTTGTCTCCTTCTGGAGCAAGTATTCGGATTATACATTACCAAGTCGGACATCGTTAAGAAACTTTATACCATCTGTTCGTGACTATGTTGAAAGAAGAATTAAAGCAGAATTGGAAGATAAAAAATTGTGGTTATGTGTGGACGAAACAACAGATCGGCAGAAGTATTCTACGGTGAATGTGATGGTACGTACAATCGAAGAGTTTGAACCGTCATCCCCTAATGTTTGTGAGTGACAGTTGATAATGTAAAGACAGTTCTACAATTCGATTAGAAGCACGCCAAAGCTATCAAGAAAAGCCAGAAAATGTTTCAAGATAGTCAAGAAAAATGTGATTTAGAAAGTATTCGCAAGAACTACCAGGACTAGCGGGGAGAATTAAAAAATTATACAATGATTTGTTGTCGTTTGTGGATTCTGTTCAAATTGTGGATGACGCTCACTCACACCTGTGTACAACAGAAGTCGAAAAAAAATGAAGGTGTAGTACGAAAATTTGAAAGTGTTATTGGCAAGGATTCAGATTTTTTCATACAAAGACAAATTTGTGAAGCTGCGTCGAAAGATCCATTAAGTTAAAAATTTGCAAATATAACATTACTCGATGTGAAACATATTTAATGGTACTAATATTTAATAGATGCAACTCAGTTTGTGATTTCGTGGAAACTGTTTAAAATGATAAGTGTTTCAGCACATTATATATTATATTTTTTATCATTATTTTATGAGTAAACATTTCTGTATGTGCATCGCATATGCGCACTGATGAAGGTCACCATCATGAATGATGCGAGTATGTAAACGTTACACCCGCTTTGATGCCGTCGCTCGGCCCATCAGCGTTGTTTTCTGCACCGCACTGTAACTTGCCCCACTTTGCCGAGACTAATTATTACTATTGTGTAGTTTTTAACTTCTATTTTTGTAAAATAAAAATGTAGGTGCTTTTAATGCATATTCTGAGTTTGATCCGTTCGAAGCTTCTATGAAACTGTTATTCGTACACAATCGAGTTATTTTTGATCGTAAGTAAATAAATAAAAATAAGCTAAGGAACACTATATGCTATAGTCTGTGAAACATAGTAAAACATTTACCCTCCTAAACAGCATCAGACCTTTGGCTCTATCAAACACCTGCAGTACTGTATACATTTCTACATTACTTTTTGCAACTATTGATAAATGTATATTGTCCACTATTTGCGGTTACACCATTAGCGGCAATGCAGGATTTTGCAAGTTTTTATTTCCTTAAGAATCTCTTCGTAATTGTAAATCTGCTTCAAGTTGAAGATCTTCAAATATCAGTTGACTTTCCTTAATAGAAACTTCCTCTTTATAATCAAATTGTAACACTAGAAAATAATAAAATGTTGCATTTTAAGTCCGATCGTCGATAAGCGGAAACTCTCCGCTACATTTATATTACTAGGGTTAGCCAAATCTTTGCCAGGTTCGAACTCGCTCGCACACGCGACCGATACCAAAATTGACTGACTTTGTTGAACCAATCAGTTTCCGTTTCGCTGCTGGGTATGCACTAATGGTACATCATATTACACTTTATAGTGTATTCTTACTTCATTATACGGAAAAAGATTTAAACAGTTTATTTGTATATATTTTATTAATACTGATATGTAATTGTATAATTAGGGCTAGTCAAGTGTTTCGGCTCGTCAAGATCTAATTAAGCTGGAAAATCCAAGAGCCTTCTCTTACATGTTTTCTTCTTTGTTAAAAACTTTACTATGGAAAGTGTATATAAAACAGAAATTTATCCCTTTTGATTTACAAATTAATTTGTTTCTTGAGTTTAGCGGGGTATTAATGCATGTGTTGTAGCAGATATCTAAAAACATAAAGATTTACCTTGTTTATAATTGTAAATTAGGGAGGATCATAAATAGTTTGCGGCATCAGGTATGTTTCGACATTTGTCTCGGTGAAGTTGATTCGCCGGTTGGAAAAAATGTTCGTGTACCTTGAGAAAGATATTCAACATCGACCGATGTAACACAGGCATGGTTAAAACAATCTTTGAAATTAGTTAACGGATCTGTAGTTGTAGTATAACAAATTTGTCTTAATGTTACAAAATCGGAATCTTTATTCAAAACACTTTCGAATTTTTCTTTAACGTGGTTGTTTTTGTCGTCTGTTATAATGTGCAGTAATGCACTCACTTCGTCCATTATTTGTACTGATTCCATTAACAACAATCCTGTATTTTGCAATTCCCCAATTGGTTCCACTAATCCTATATAATGATCGTAAATGGCTTTTAAATCTCTTTAAAGGGAGGGATTTTGAAATATTTTCTGGCTCTCCTTAATAGCTGCAGCTTTGCCCGCATTCAATTTTAGAATCAGAAATGTTATTTAGTGGAGATGTTTACAATAGTAAAAAGCCGCTTTCAACCATGCTCCTTAACGTGCAAGAATCGGCTGTGGCGATTTGGGAATACCAGGACAATGTCTGTGACATGCTCTAATACGCTGCGGAGATTTCAGAAACACTTTTTTTATTTGCCTGTCGATAACATGGTGGAATAGTTTCTGCCACCAGATGTAAAGCATGTACTTTGCACGTAATATGGATAAGTCTAACATATTGTTCCTGAAGAGAACGGACTACTAAGCGCATAGTGAGGGCTGCATCATTCATGCACATCAACGGTTGACTATTGGTATTCTTCATGAATTATATACAGATAAACTGTTAAAAATGTTCTTCTATGTAATGGAGTATAAATACATCTAATAATGGGTAATACGATGTACCGTACGTGTATACACGGCAGGGAAATGGAGACAGATTGGTTGAACAAACTTCTTCAATATCATACATAATTAAAGCAATTTTATGCAAGTAGTGCCAGAAATGTTGTCAATTATAATTATTCGTTTACCTGGATTTTCCAGAATTGAGATAGAATGGTATTACTATTATTTACTTAGTTCTTAGATTGTAATATGCAAGCCGCGAAACGAAATAGTTTTAATTAGTTGTTATGTGAACATTGCTCTGACATTAGCATCCATCTGAAAGTAATTTTTACAATTGAAGAAAAGTGTCTTTAACTTTCCATTATTTTTCATCGTACCGACAATAGAGTAGTGTACGTGATAACCCATTAAGGTTGAAGTAACTCTTTGCGAACTATCGGCAAAAGTTAAAGAAAGCACCTCTCTATGATATATTAGAAATTGCTTATAAATATCTTCGCACAGTTGTATCAGTATAAGAACTTTTCAGATCATAAAAGAAATCCTTGGCCAACCGCCTTTAACTTACATAGCGTGTCCACGGATGAACCGAATATAAACACTTAGAAGAAAGTAATTCTTTCCAAAAGAAACTTTTGTTTTCGTTCATACTTACGCAGCGATTAAAAATATAGAACTGTGTCACTGATTATAAAATAAAGTGCTAGCTATTTAATGAGCAAATTTTGTTACAAATGCATCCCAGCGAAGTTTAGTTGTGAAATTTGAACTTTACACTTCATAGAAAAAATGTTTTCTTTAATTACTACTAACAACTAATTGTCCTTTTGTTCTAAATTCCTAGATAAAAAGATTACAAACTATAATACTTAAACACTTTATTCATTGAAGTGAAATGGTAAATATGAAGCTTTGCATAGACTAGTTTAAAATCAAAATGTAAGGCAAGCTAAGAGTTTAGGATTGCCCCAATAATGTATGATCTACGACCCTTAATATATTTTGGATCTATTTCTATACATTTGTAAGAAGAATGATTTATAAGCAAGCAGTTAGCTCGCACCTCATCGCTTCTCAGTGCATCAGGGTTGCATTGCAAAGAAGTTGAGTATAAAGTGCAACATCCAAACGTCGTAACTAAAGTTTTAATATGTGAAATAACTTTTACTTATGACCTACCTCATCTATTTATAAACAGATGGTACTTAATTCCTGGTATAATTTTAAGTTTTTTACCACTCCGTACAACTCATCGAGATTCTAGCTATGGCAAGGACGTTTTCAAAACAAGCAAAACTGTCTGAACAATGATTACTTTTATAAAACTGTTGAATAAAAGGGTTATAAGTAGCATTAGGTTCATCAGCGAATATAACAGGTAACTCTATAATCATATAGTACCTGCGTAACACTAGCGAAACGCCTACAGCCTGTGGTTACCCGTATAGCCAAAAGTCATTTCCTTAACGTTCAGCGTTCATATGATATGATAATTTATAATGCATGAAGTACAGCTCTGCTGAGTGCGGGAATAAGCATTAATTTGCTGCTCATCAGGAACTTTACAGGTAGAAAGTTATTTCGTGTGGGAATCAGGAAATTTTTGCTAGAAAGGAAATCTACAGCTGCGCAGATAATGATTTCAACAGTATGGATCAGCCTATTTACCTGATGAAAATTTGGAAACAAACACATTTCTCGTTAACCATTTTCATTCGCTTGAACTAAAGCTATGTGATCTTTACATTTATATACATTTCTGTAAAATGCACCAAAGGATATTGGAGAATTGCAATTGTTATAAATAGATTTATACGTTCAACACTTTGCAGTACAAAGCTTGCTTGCGATGGCGTACATTTTAGATATATAGTGTGAAAAAACTCCTACTCCAACTTAGAGAAAATTTCTTCAGGTACTGAATACCTAAATATAAGTCTTTTATAACATAAACTTATATTCATCGTTACCGTATCAAGGTGAAGTGGTACATGACCGTGTCGTGTGGTAAATTACATCTGCTTTGATGTCAACTTCAGAGTTGTGTGCCACTGAATTGGGCTGCCGTCTTCGTTCGAAGAGGACCTCGCGTCTAGGCTGCGTCAGAAAAAAACGTTAAATGTTCAACTAGAGCCCTGCATCAATGTGAAATTTCTTGTGAAAAAGGATTGTGTCCGTATCCTGTTTTATTGCAAGGTTATGGATATGTGTGTTCGTCATGCACTAAGGTATTGGAGTGATTCAAATAGTTCAAAGACTGACTAGAAGTGATTGCAGGCGACCCACACCAATTACTACCACTCACATCAAAATAGTATCGTGCTGTTGCTGAATTTATAGGGATGGGCAAGGATTGCGTTCAACAGGTTTTGGATGAAAAATTTAAGATGGAAAAAGTACGCTGAACAATAGAATCGAAGAATTTCATAGTCAAACAAAAGGGAATCACGAAAAAATGCATTGTGCTGATACGTTGCAAGCCATTCAAAGGAAGAAAATTCTTAGAGAGGGTGATAACTTGACACGAATCCTGTCTTACTACGTACGATCCAAAAACTAAACGCTAATCAATGCATTGGAAGAATTTAAGTTCATCAAAAGGATGGAAAGTCCAAATGAGCAAATCAACATTCAACGCAACGATGATAATTACTTTGACATCTGTTGTGTTGTGTACGTTAATTGGGTACCACATGATCAAATTATGAACTAACTTTATTACATTAAGGTCCTCACTACCCATGGTGAGCGAGTTAAAACAACTTGAATTGTGGGAAACCAAGTAATGGGACCAGGACAACGTTGCCGCCCATATTATCGTCTCCCAAAATTTTTTTAAGTAGCATGATATCCAGTCTAGAACATCTACGCTATTCATCGGATTTCACTCTATGTTACGTTTCCCTACTACAAGGTCAAATCAGCACTAAAGAGAACCAGATTTGAGAGAGTTAGCTGCAAAAAAGGCGACGGGCACCAATAACATGCTTTCAAGACATTTCTACTGGTTTTTTGGTACTTTGATTAATAGAAAATGTTCATGTAATGGTGTCGGATCGTGGAGAGATGTACAATGAAAGGGGCATCAAATTAATTTTATAACGTTTTAGTGGCTATTCTCTATAAAGTAATTCTTACCAAAAAAATTATACACTGGTAAAAACTCTAAACAATACTTATTCGAATAAAATTTGTATTATTACTCTTATATCCTAGATACCAGTTTCCAAACTTTATCAGTCCGCGGTGCACTTATTACTACACTCTTTACTCTTATGGAACTCCTGACAATCGGAGTTAAAGAATCATCGTCATATTACACCAATCTTAAATAATCCGATTACCTTAATAACTGTGATGGATAGGTGCAGAGTAGAAGATTTGAGAAAGATAATATGAAATGGAAAAAAGATATCTAAAAATACACCGACTATTATTAGGAAAGGGACAAATTTGCGTCAGGTACAACGAAATGTGTACCTTAAATGTAATTTTATGTTATGCAGAATTTTTCTGTGAATAGCTTTTACCTAAACACTTTTTCTATAGATATTGTTATCTTGCACCTACATCAGATGAATAAGCTGCACAAGCTATAAAAATAAAAGGTGAAATATTTACATATCTCTCTGTTTTTGCGTTAAGACTATTGACAAAATGAGCCTTTGCAGTTTTCTTTTTACTAATTACAGATAGATTTCAATTCAGCGAGAAAAAAATTTAACACATAAAATACATGACTAAAAGAATTAATCTTACTCTAGTATCATTTATTAGTTTTGATATCCCATTTTACCGATTAAAATGTTTAAGCGTTTATTACAAGGTTCGTCTCAACTTAAAGGAAATACACGTAATGGCAACACCTTTAAAAGTTGATAGTACCTGCGATAGTTTCCGCACGATTTCCTTGAACATGGGCGTTGTGCGCACATTACTTCTATTTCGCGAGTTACTTTGAATAAAGCTATTTAACGGGATATTCTCCTTTCATTTCGAGATAATGGTAGTTTTCGCATTATACTTGATTCACCATTAACCACATAACGGGTCAGTTCACCTATTGTAATGACGTGAGAAACGTAGAGTCTACAATAACAGAGACAATGGTATGTGAATACTTACCTATCCTAATAACAGGTGGTAGAGCGATCGTCTCCAGAACACAGTAGCAGCAGTACAAGTACAATAGGACACACATAAACGACGCCATTTCGAACTTAACAGTACGATAACAATTAGCATGTCAAATTTTCATCACGTTGCACACATCGATTTATCACTATGGGAATAATGTACGCACACTAGGTATGATACCTGTCGTCATATGTAGGTAATTTTAATTAAACTTTGCTATCCACGTCTAAGCGTATTTATGTTTATACATGTAATGGCCTTTCATATCAGAAAAAATAAAATGCGTAGATTGACAATGGTTCGGCATTAATATTTTCTTTATTAAATTGTCTATCATATCAGAGAAAGGTATGCCAATGATACGCAATTATCATTTCTCGCTCTGTGTCTAAATAATTTTAAATAACATTTTGCAAAAGAAATTAAATACAGCGATAAAGTATTCTATTTATATACCAATATATTTCACAAGACTGGTACACTGTTTAACTAATTTGAGATATTTGTAAATGGTTAGTGCATTACAAAATTCAGATCGCACTTTTATGCGTCAAACACTAAAGCAGTTCTTCCATTGTATATGTCTTTAATGCTGCAGGTTTAGTAAATTCTTGTTTTAGTCGTTGCATAGGGGTATGTGTTTGTAATCCGCATAGATACTTAAATGCAGATATATTTTGCACTTCAGTAAAATTTCTAAACTAAATACGAATTTAAACTATTGGAGAGGATGCTATCATAAAAAATATCATAATACGATAAATAAAGCGTTGTAATATATTAAAGGCGAAAATGTACGAAATTATATCAAAAAGATAGCTTTATCTTTATGTCAAAAAGATAGCTTACACCAACGTATAATTACTTGAAAATTGAAATTTAACATTGTCACGAATCCTAAAGGATTATCTACTTATTTGTTGTGTATTCGTTTTGTTTCAGTAATACACAATTCTGCTTCGTGTGTTGCATACTGATTCTTGTTGGTGAATACATATTCAAGTCAAAAATATTATTGCCTGTTATGTGTTTTTACACAGTATAACAACTAAATTGCGTATATAATATGATCCTAAACTTTAGGATTAGGATCTTCAATGATGAAGTGAAAACATTAATTCATATATATCAGAAAGGAAGTTGTTATATTAGCGGACTGCTGAGTATAATGTAATAGAGCTGCTCTTCAAAAAGTTCTAGTTTGTGAATAATGAAATAAATTTCACCGAATGTTTGTAATAAATATAATGCATGAACTACTGATGTAATTTTGACAATTTAATATATAAACTATGTTAAAGTTAGTTAATGCCTCAATAAAGCAATGCAGCTTTACAATAATATGCTTCTCAGTTTATTTTCACAATGGGACAAGTAATTCTGTTTAAGGGACTATATATATCACTTACACCGAAAGTAGCAATTAACCTAACCTAGCATCAACTTCGTCTTAATTACAAATTATAAATAAATCAGTTTTAGATGAGCTTTGTATTACTTCTCAAACTACCTGCAGGATGAGTTCATTAACACAGCAAGTAAATAACGGGACACAGATGGCTGACAACATGTTAGTGTTGGATGTGCGTCGTTTCGACATCTGTTTGACAATAATATATATGGTTGTTCCAGCTTTCATAGCCTAATAATGTACATATAACATATTACCAATTGGTCATATTTCATATTACCCTGGTTAAAATTATGAAAACAATAAACTAACAACATTAGTTCCCGCTGTAGATATTAATTACGTAGGTTGACTCTCTTTATCAATTAATATATTTCCAGTATTACGGACTTTAATGATTTATCTTCTTAGAGATATAAAAATAACAAGTATTCGGACGCGGTAAATAAATACAATATCTATATTTATTTTTACTAACAAGGAATCGCATAATTTTTATTTATATCGTTGCAGCATATCACTCTCAAAGAATAATAGGGTATCAATTATTTCGCTTTAATATTCGTTTACTGTATTAGACTACAATTTTGGTTATATAGGTGGCTTACTGTTTTACTAGCTTCCGAGTGCATATACAATACAAAACATATAGAGCTTGACTTTTGTTGCTAAATGACAAACATGCGAGGTAACGGAAAAATGCACCCTCTGGTCGAAAGTTTCTGAAAACCTAAAAATGTCTGGCGTTTACGTTTTTCACTTTGCCCTGAGGAGACGTGAGATATTTATGTTTTTCATTTGTTTTTTCGTTATGTTTATAGCTTTAATGACTATACAGAATTACACGTTCATCCTCGTTAGATACAACTCTCAAAGTAATGAAACTTTGAAACGTAGGCCACCCATATTATGGAAGGAGATATTTCCAATTTCGTTGCATATAGTCTTTAAGTCACATCAAGTCTTCATAATTTGCCGATAAATCAAGTGAATTAAAATTAGCGTAATTACAAGAAGATATGTTGTTAAAATGGAAAATATATCCAAGTAGGTTATGTTGTAGGAAATTATGAAAAATTGAAAATTGTTGCTGTTATTGACAACATTTCGTGTATTTGCTTGTTGTTTTTGTATGTTTATTACGAATCTGTGGCAATTTGAACCAAATTTTGCTTAGTTTTCTGAAACTATCAAACAAATAAAATAAGACACAAATCAGCTTCTGTGCTTGGCGTTGATTTTCGTGGTTGACTTAGTAGGATAATTTTCTCGTTCGAAGTATAGTAATTATAACAGCTCTCATAAATTGCATTCGATGTTAAGTTCAGTTGCAAACTAAATTAATGTATAGTAACGTGTCTTCATTGCACAGTTACAGGTCAAAACCACTAAAATGCAGACTTTCTAGCAGTACACGTGACGTACGCTTTTACAATCATCACAGTCACACCGTAAAGTACTGGGCAACTGATCGTAGATGCACATTGTGTGGCAAGGAAATAAAATTTATTTATAACAAATGCAATATAGCTTTCCACCATGAGCACTCTTTTAATAATACTATTTTTACTATATATTTATTTGTCGTAACTGTAGTAGATAACTGCATGCGCAGTGTTCACTATAATGGACGCTTTGTAAAACAAAAACTACATGCTGTTAGAAAAAACACAATGATTTGGTTTTTTGCTCGTGTATTAACGAGTTGATCCACTATGCTCCTTATTAAAAAATAAGTCATTTCTGAACTTGTAAAATAACCCTGGAGTGAACGAATTTAGATATAGAAAGTAAGAGTGCACGGCATAAACGGCAGTTGGCTTCACATATCGTTCTAGCTTTTTTGAAAGCCAATAGATGAAATCTTTATCGTGAATGTTTTGTCACTAAAGATTTAGTTGGTGTCGAATTGTAGCCTGAGAAACACACGTTAACCGCCATGTGTGCAACATGTGCATCATGGCACGAAGCTGTGTTCCTTTGTTCCCACTTCAAAGGCCCAAAAATGTCATACGCAGTAGCTGCTAAATACATGGTAAAGTCAACATCGTTCATAGTTAAGTGGGTTCAGCAATATAAGAAGATCAAAAATGTCGATGAACGTGGCTTGTCAGGCAAAGTGACACTGAATATGGTGAAAAGTTGTGAATTTGTTTAAGCGGAACTCGACCTCAGCATTGCGACAAGGAGCAGCAAAATTAAAACAAAAGTGTCTAGCAGTATTGCGTACAACTATTCGGGCCCATCTCCTTGTGCATAACCTCAAATATCGAAGTACACTAAAGAAACCACTTTTAGGCGAAAGACCTGTGACGAAAAGATTCACCTGAGCAAAGGAGAATTTGGAACGAGGTTGGAGCAACGTAATCTTTGCGAACCAAGCTTCTGTTAGGGGATATACGACGTTCGTGGTCAACCTTCACCAATAGGTCAAGACTGTTAAACGCGCTGTAAAAGTTCATCTTTGGGACTGCAGGACAGGATTTTGGAGAATTACATCTGCTTATATCCAATGTGTACGCTTCAAAGCTGCTTAAAATTTATAAGAAATGTTTGCTGGCGATTGCTGAACGATGCTTCATAAGAAAAAAAAACGAGGAAAACAATGACCAAAAGCATCGGAGCAAGCTTTGCACCGAGAGGAAAGAGCAGTCTGCCATCGTCACACTTGATTGGCTATCGCAGACGTCAGATGCAAATTCCATTGAGAATGTGTAAGCATATGTCAAATACAAGCTACGACAAAAAGGAGTATGCACTCTGATACAGCTGACACGAGAAATTCGTCTCATTTGGAGGTCTTCACCGAACGAATACGCAGTCAACTTAGTGGAAAGTATGGCTCGAAGATCCCAGGCAATTGTCAATGCCGGTGGTGACTGAACTCATTATTAATGGTATTACATTTTCCTTCTCATGGAGTACAACAAATCCATGTGCTTATGAATCATTAAAAGTATTGTTTTCTATACATTAACCCGTACCTCTTCTTACTTTACACACTGTATATTACAACTTAATTTCTTGTAGGTAGAACATTGCTGCTTCAAAATCAACATTTTTTACGGTGGATATATATTAACTCGGTGTTCAGAGGACACTGTCACATATTTCTTTATATTTATTTGTAAATATAAACTACTACTTATCACATAAAGAAAATCCTTTTTTACGTAGTTGGACCCAGGTAAAATATATTAAACTATGTATCTGTTAAACGAAATTAATTGAAATTAGTACGCCCTAGACTATGCAGCATCTTCAGCTCCGTAAGTTCTTAGATGGCTATTCAGTTCGACTTGTAATAAATAGGTCCAAATCTATGATAGTGCCTGCTAATTTCGAAACGATAGTTTTGTTACATTTAAATAGGCGGATATAGTGAACCACTCTGTATTTCATTCACAAGATAACTAATACAGATAACTGGCTCACAAATTGCTCAGATGCTACTTTTATTACATATGTTTTTGCCTTTTTTACGTCGTGTATGATGTAAGAAGAGAATAAAAATATTCCGTTCCAATTGCCAAGCTATAAAATATTTATTTAGGAAATTTGGCAATTGAATAAAAAAGTTATCGCTTTCTTAATTGAAGTTTTTAAATTTCACTGTGAATTTTACTAATAGTGCATTTGAAAGATGTTTAACGAATAAATAGATAAAATACTAGTGTAAACTGTAATATAAACTTTGGTTTAGTAAATTACCGGAATTATAAACTACAACTACGAACGAAAAGAAATATTTAGCAATTAGCGTTCTGGAAAAGATCCCAGGTGGACAGCAAAGGTTAATCGGACGTTTCACGCGAATTTGACCATCGAAACACGTTGTCGATTGTTGTGTTTCCTGATGGCTTTCATAATTAAAACGCACTAAACAAACGTTAGTTTAGGTTGCCTACCGCTTTTCGAACAATATTGACTTTCACTCCCGACACTATTTGAAAGCCATCATTATTCTACCGCACTGGCTTTTGTTGTTTATAAAGTTCCACGGAGCCAAACGTGCAGTTGAACTTCTATGACTGCCGTACACGAAACTTACTTCGCATGAAACTCCTTTGTCCTACAGTCACCCAGTCTGATGATGAGTCTAGTGCAACCAGGCTAACCTCTTGTACTCTGAAATGAAACCATCGATTAATACATGCATGTGGGGAAAATTAACATTTAAATCATCTAATAATATTGCTTGTGATAAGCATATTTTGTTACTAGCGCTGCGCAATATAACTATCTCTAAGGCAATAAAAATTGTGTTGAATATTTCTTTTTACATAGAGAAGTGTTAAGCTATGCTAAATAGAAATTTCAGTTATGATCATTGTAGTGGTAACAGAGTTCTAAACTTTGCAAATAATAATAACGTTAAATAATAAGTATTTTCTTTAAATGTGAATAAAAACTTTGCGTTTTTTTCATCTTTGCACTGATTGAAAGCATCTTTCTATTCAAAGAAATATTTCTAACCGTTTTCCTTTAAATTGGAGTAATATGCACTCTCTTTGAAGAAACGGGCTAAAAAGAAAACTATCCAGAAATTTGAATTTAACGAAACTTGTGACTTGCGGACCCTGTAGAACTATACAAAATACCGATTTCCATTTCTGCAAAAAAACTATCTTGGTGGATGAAATCGGTAATTGAAAATTGCTTAATTTTTTGTTGATTGCTTCCTATTAGACGTTCATAAAAATTATCAGAACGTACAGGCAGCTTAGTCTTCAAATCGTCATCAAGATATATCGCGGCCTCCAGTATTCTTGCGTAACGAATTTCACGCAGGGGTTGCTTCACTTAGGAAATCAAATCGGAATTACGGTCGTTTAAATCCGGAGAGTAAGAGGGATACTAAAGCACGTCCCAATTCTAACAAATCAAACGGTTAACTACAATTTGCGTAGTATGCGCTCGAGAATTGCTATTGAAAATGGTTGGACTTCGTAGGAAGAAACTTTGATGCTGCGCGTTTTTTCCGGGTATTCAACTTATCTAACTGCACTCTTTCCGTTTGGAAAACATTGAGTCAATGCTAGATTGCATCGATGACAAAAGTGGGGATGATGGAACCAATAGATTTGAGGTAGGATGTTGTCTACATCACTATTGCCACTGTTACGACTGTTACAGTTCGAACACTTGCATATATCTAACAACATACTAAATCTTAAATTGATTGAAACCAGTACTCCACTTTTTTTTTCGTAAATCGATACACAAAAGGAACGGTAAAGGTTTTGCAAGCTTAATGTTGCTTTCTATATAGTACTTGCTTCCGAATTATGGTAGTTGGGACGAGCGGGTTTCTCTGAAGACGACTAGAACCTGATACCAGTAATAGACATGGAGTAGTAGAATGTCTGACCCCTATATATCAGCAGTTCATACCGGTCTGTACAAGTATCTTCACATGATCTCATACCTTAACTTATTTGCGATGGTATAACATACTGTGGGATGCCATGGTTAGACAAGTTTTAAAATGGATCGTTTTTCTATATTAGCACCTTCCTAGAGGTGAATGAACTGGCAAACAACTAACAGCAGTTCTTTGAAAACTAAAACAACCTCGTGTATATGTATGAACGCTAATTTGTCAAAAAGGAATAACCTTTTTTACCCTGAGGGGCATCGCTAATTGTGTGGTGCTGGAAATGCTAAAGGCATTAAATTAATATGAAACTTCCGTTGTTTTTTTGTAAAATGATAAATTACAATTTCCTTGTAATTACTAACGTTTTTAAATTTTTTCTGAAAAATGTCAATCTCGGCAGGACTTAAACCTACACCTTCTCTCTCAGCGAGCGAACAACATGTCACTACACCACGACATCTATGAACTAAAAGTGATTTGAACTTACATGGTATCGTGGTCTAGTGTGGCGTTCCCCCGATAAGGGAGAGGGCATAGGTTCAAATCCTGCCGAGATTGATAATTTTTTCAGAAAATTTCTGGGGATGTATTGTACTTCATATAACATTTGTCCAGTTTCACGATGTGAAAATCCGACTAAAATATAAAAAATCTTCCCAAAGTCAGAACCTGCTTGGGGTATCAAACGGTGAAATTGGCCGCCTTCCATAGAAAACATGGAATAGTTGGTTAGATGATTGATTTAGAAAAATAGAGGAGTACCTAGAGTGTAGTATAAATCAGTTTGAAACACTTCCATTGCGTTGTTATTATAAGAATGTAGGTAATAAAATAACATTACAGCTCTATATGTGCAACTTATTTAATATTTTAGCCTCACCAGTGTTCATTTACCAAACAAACTGAAATCTAACAGAAACTATTTTAATTTACCAAAGAACACGGTAAAATTAGGCTCTCCTTTCATAGGGTTAGGCACATAGTTTTCATACACATTTTCTAGAAATTAATGCCGAGCTCTATTGTGATATAATTACCATGTCTCGTGTGGCAATTATGCGATTCACTATTTGCGTAAAATATGTTTTTCTTTACGTAGTAGATGGTTCTGTATATTGAGATTCCTTATACAGACAACACTATACCCGTTAATGTTAATGCCTATTGACGTATTCCAATTTAACATAAATGTCAATTAAAACATAAAACAGCTAATACGGGTTCATTTAAAGAATACAATAAAATGCATACAAGGAAGAAGAGCAAATACATTGAACTTTTTTTCAATTACAACTATATTTAGATAGATTTCAATTCGCACGGTTGGATGCTTACTTTTATTAAACGTTATTATGTACTACATTATTTGTTCACTGCGAAATTGTAAAATACGTTAACGAATCTTGTAAATGGAAGGCGGATATTTAATACGCTAAAAGCATAGGATAGCAAATAACTAATTGGGAATTTATGGTCTGAGACAATTCGGCGCATGAAATACATGCAGCCATGATCAAAAAGCTAAGATCTCATTACCACTTTACGACTTCAAAATAGTCATAAAAATTTAATTTCTTTCCTAATCTTTTCAGCAGGGGTATTGTTTTAAATTTATGAACGCTTATCTAGAAGTTACATAAAAGTTATAACTCTTAAATTGTATAGACATTGCTTCAATATATGATATATGTACATAAGTAAAGTCCGTCTTGCGTTTTCTGAACGTGTATCTAATTACTTATCTTTCTAAATTCCTTGTAAATTTAAACACTTATCACAACAAACAACAATTTTTTTATACCCATAGAATTTCATAGAATTCTGTTTCCTATTATGATAGCGCCCTGTTCGAGGTCGCTTTCACTTAATTGTCCGTGTCGAAAGTTCCACCGCTCAGGAAGAACTTTAGATGTCGGAGGAGGTGGTAGTTGCTACGCACAAAATCTAAGCTGTATAGTGGATGATCCAATCCCTTCCAGCGAAAAAGAAGCGATCGGATCTCAAATTTGAACCGCAGTGCGTGGTATTGTATTTTCATGAAGCAGTACGACATTGGCTGACCTCCTTCCACGCTATTTGTTTTTTTCATGGCTTGGTGTAGTCTTCTTAGGGTCTTACAGTATGGAGCTAAGTTAATTAATGATATAAGCTTCCCGTCCCAGAACACAAAATTTCCAATAATTTCGCGTTTTGCAAGTGTCTGTTTTGCTTTCCCTTGGATTGGCGACGATATGTGGCGTAACTCCATTAGTAAATGCTTTGACTTAGGAGTCAAGTGGGGCCCTTAAGTCTCGTCTCCTGTGATGACATGACTCATTAAGTCATCAAGTTCCCCATTGTAGCGGATCAAAGAGGTTAAAATGCTTGCCAGTCTTTTATTTTTGTATTCCCGTCAGCAGTTTAAAAACCCATCGAGAACATCCTTAGCTCTGGGAATAACGAAGTGATATCGAGTAAATGTATCAATATGTTGCAGAGTCGTACATATTAATGAAAATTGTTAACGTTAGAATGAATTAAATTAATTTTTTTAATAGTTTTAAGAAAAAAGGAGAGAGAAGTGCTTGACTAGATTTTAAAGAATTTTGGTAATCTCTTATAAAAAGTGATACCTTTTCTTGCAACTAAGCGATAAAATTACTAAACTATAGGAATATTTACTAAAATTTAGAAATTTTCCTACAGTTCTAGTATTTTACATAATTGTCTAAGGACTCTTATATTAAATTAAATGAATAAACCTTTAAATATCCCTAAAGTTTCAATAACTCATAATAAAACCCGTAATTAGTTACAAATTCATAATTTATAGCAAACATTGTGTTAATCTATAATCTAAGATCAACTGGGAAATTAATATAATGCTTTACATAAATTGCTTTTACATAATAAAAGCAGCTTGTACACAGCTTATGTTAACGTTCGTATTTCCTAAATTCGAGGGTTGTTTAGTTTCGGCGATAGAATTGCACGGAAGAACTGATTATGGTCACAGTTGCATAGCGACTTCTGCAATATCTTCGTTCTCGAATTCGTATCCGTTATAAGCGCGCTGAGGTTAATCAATGACGTTTAATTGAATTTCTGATGGGTAATGCCATTATGACATTACTGTTCTAGCTTGTACATACAGTACGTGATATATAGCGAAATGTTAATGGTACTATACCACCAAATCAAATTAATTTAAGACTAAACGTATATTTCTCAAGGTTTGTACAAAATCTGTTAATGGAGATTACTTAATGCAAAATATGAATTACAGGAAAAGAGCTGTAATTATTTCAAAGAACCGTTTAAGTTAGATACTACTTCGTCATATTTTAATCCGCATGAGTATTAAGATTCATTACCTTCACAGCCACAGATCGTTTTCCAGAAAACTTAGGTGATGTTACTGAGGAACAGAGGAAAAGACTTCACAAAAATATCAGCGTTATGGAGTAAAGGCGAGACTGTTCCGGTGTATAAAAGGAAATCTTGTAATTTATATATGCAAATTTTCCTGTTAAATAAATATATCCTACTCATTTCTTTGTGTTTCAATTAACAGTTATTAAATAGTAATATTTAAAAAGTTATCTACAAAACGAAGCATTATATTTAATTTTAGCGAATTTTTCCTAAATAGGGCAGAAAAAGACCGAATTTCGAAAACTAGACCTGACAGAACAAATCTGATAGCATTTTTGAATTAGGCACCCCAAAATTGCTTAATTACACTACCAAAATGTGTGTTGGCCAGTGTTATCTGTATGGCCATGCTTACATTTAAAATAGAAACAAACTACAGATCACTTATTATAGGTCTGCTCAAAAATTAATTAGATGTATGTATTAGGAGAGTAGCATTGGGGCTGCTGAAGTATAGTTTTACATTAGTTTATAGTCTAGGTGAAAATATACACGTTCCGAACGTTCTAAGTTATGTAGGTTCGTTTAGAATGACGTTTGTACCCTCTATAGGTGTATGCGATACAATTAATACCGATTATTTAGACGACAACTTAAGAATAAGCTCCTAACGCAGATATCTCCTGAAAATGCCAAGTGCTACGTTCAAAGACACTAGCCAGGATGTAAAATCTCACTGCTGAGTGAATACTTTGCTTTAAGCCTTTCGAATGTATATAAATAATGTGGCCAAATAAACAGGTTACAAAAAGTATCAAATTTATATATTTTTCCCTGACTAGCTATTTTTTTAAGCTAATTCTCTAAGTAAAAAAGAAGCAATGAATTTTGATGAGTTTCTGTTCTGTTTTTGCATGAAACGGTACTCATATGTAGGCGTTAGTTTCCAGCTATCGTAGATCTTCTTAAGGATATTGGAAATTTTCAAGATAATTATTCGAAATCTGGAAAACTACTTCCTGCTGCACCTTTTGATGTTTGAAGTAGATTTATACTATTTTTGGAGATAATAACGGTTTATTTTCGGAAAAAATTTAAATAACTCACTTTGACATTATTATGTTAAGTGTCTGTTGTCACAGAGACGATACCTTTGTGTGTACCATTGTGCTCTAGACTTGCTATATTGTAAACACTCTTAATGGAATAATTAATTAATCATCCTTTCCAAGTATGAAAATTTAGGAGATGGTGTGTGTTTTCCCAAGATAATAAAATTTTTACGAATACGTGTGAGAAGAGCATGCTCCGCATCTTAGAAATAATTTTGAAGAAATCTAACGTAAACTAATTCTTTTTTGAAAAATGATATATGTATAGGTAATTACGATTGTGAAGCTTAGGTCTCCACTGTGCAACTTGTTTAAAGAATTCTTAAATCAAATGTAAATGGTAAATAAATGTAGACAACTCTAATCTAAAATAGACGAGAAGATAAATACAAAAGTTGAATGTCTAAAAATTCTAATTAAAATTAGAGGGAGTTCTAACCCTGTTTTCCTTCCAACAAAAACAAAACGTTAACAAACGGGAACCAAGCAAAAGTTCGAGAAGAATGTATTAATAATTTGGAATAAGTAATTAAGCACTCTAATTTGAAGAGGATAATTACATTACAGCAGTTTCAAGTGTGAACTTTTGGGCAAAATACTCTTTCATAAAAATACACTTTTCTACCATAAATTGTTAATCATTCGTATGTGTTGTGTTAATTTTATTTGACAAACTACTAGGATAATAAAAAGAATAAACTATGAAATATATATATATATATATATATATATATATATATATATATATATATATATATTAGAAAGAATAAGTAATGTGTACAATATTAACAAATTTAAAATAAAGATAATAAAGTTAATAATTCGTTCTCCGAGCGTATTTTATATATTATAATGTGTATATATATATGTATATATATATATATATATATATAGGTTCTGTATACAGCTGTGGCCATATGTATTCGCCACTCTCGTTTTGAACGTGTTACACGAATATTATTATATTTCTAAGAAGCAGGGTCGACGACGAACTTAACTAGGTACCTGGTAATGAGGGTTTAATGGTTTATTGTAGGCCATTCTGAGTAAATTAGAAAATAGACGTAAAATTGTAATTGCTGAATATTTCTTCAGTCTTTCTTAAAAGTTGTAAGAGTAAGGTTGAGCTAGTTAGAGTGAAGATATTGTGTCTGTGATTTTGTGTGTGTAATACGATAGTATACGGTAAAAAGTAATGCCGAAAACACGCAAATTGACGGAGGTAGAGCGAGGACAAATTGTGGTGTTAGAAAAGCAAGAGTTGTCGGTGTCTACTATTGCTCGACAAGTGAAATGTGCGCGATCGACAGTTAGAATGACGATAAAACGATACAAAGAGAGTGGATCTTTGACAAACAAACCGAAAACTGGTCGAAAAAGGAAGACAACTAGCAGAGATGAGCGAGTCTTAGAGCGGATGTCTTTGCGAGACCGGAAAAGAGGGTCTAAACAGCTTTCCAGTGAGCTTTTCCGGCTACATAATGTTGCTATTTCTCCTCGCACGGTTAGAAGACGCCTTTGTGAATTAAATTTAGGTGGATACAAAGCTCGACATAAACCACGGTTGTCTCCGCAACAAAAGAAAAAGAGACTGCTGTGGGCTTAAAGTCACCGCGACTGGACCATTGACAATTGGGCCAATGTTATGTGGACGGATGAGTCAAATATTGAGGTAAGTAATACATAATTATTGTATTTGCGGTATTCTGTATTCAATTTCTGGTATCTACAGTGTTTTTATTCTTTTTAATGGGTTCCAAAATGTAACAGTATTCATGTTTTTGTTGGTAGCTTTGTGGTAAACTTGGGCCTCAATACGTGCGACGCAGGCGAGGAGAGGCCTTCCATCCAGACTGTATCATCCCGACTGTCAAGTTTGGAGGTGGTAGCATAATGGTTTGGGGTTCCATGAGTGCAACAGGCGTCGGAGAACTGTTCGTCTGCGAGGGCCGAATGAACAGTCGGACGTACATCGACATGTTGGAAGAAGTTCTGGAACCGTATGCGTTAAAATTATTCGATAATGATGAGCCAGAGTATTACTTCCAACAAGATAATGCACAGTGCCATAAATCTCGCGAAGTAATGCGCTGGTTCGAAGAAAATAACGTGTGGGTCCTGGAATGGCCGGCACAATCCCCGGACTTATCGCCAATTGAGCATTTATGGTACATTTTAAAGCGAAATGTAGCTAAATACTCATCTACCACAAAGCAATGCTTAAAAACAAAAACATTCGAAGAATGGAATAAAATCACCCCCGAAAAGTGCTACAACTTAGCGAGCAGTATGCCCCGACGAATTCGTGCGGTGATAAATGCCCAGGGAGGAGCTACCAAATATTAAGCAATATCTGTATATATCTGTATACACTCACAATGAAACATTTTCATCGATCAATTTTCTTTTATTTCTTATATATTCGTCGGAATAAAAAACAAAAAAGGGTGGCGAATACATATGGCCTCAGCTGTATATATGTATATTAGAAAGAATAAGTAATGTATACAATATTAACAAATTTAAAATAAAGATAATAAAGTTAATAATTCGTTCTCCGAGCGTATTTTATATATTATAATGTGTATATATGTAGGTTCTGTATATGCTGCAGATAGGATTATGTATATACGTATGTATACGTGCATGTTATAAAGACGTGCCGATTTAAGTATAGCTCTGACGCTGAATCAATGTAATATATTGTAGTGAATTTTTTTCTTAAGATTCGAAAAACTTAATGAGTGATTTGACCTTAATGAAATTAAATAAAATAAATGGAAAACAGATTAGACTGAAATAAAACATATTAACAAATTTAGAATATATCACTTACATCGGGAATGTGTTCGACAAAATACCTATCGCAATCCCTAGCGAGCTAATAAAATCTGTACTTTAAGTTTTTAAATAATAGATGACGTTATTAAGGATGAAGTCCTTTACTTTCTTTACTCACACACGCACTTTGTGGCTGGTGTATCTCCTACTTTTGTGATATAGGCTTTTGATAGGACAATGTCATTGTTCTCGTCTCCTGTTGTTTAAGGGACTTCTTTCTGAAAAAAAAAGGGAATTTTCTACCTAATAAAGAGGAAAGGGAATTGTTGGAAATTGTAGAAAAATTGAAAATACAACGCAAGAAAACTGTAATTTGCAAATACCTTAAAATCTTTTGTAATTAAATATTATATTAAAGTCCTATCCGATCTTAGAGGCAGTCCAGCCTTGCATTCTCCCTAACAATACCATTAAATTAAAGGAAACTGCAATTGCGGTAAATGAGCATAATGAAACGTAAATTTAGTAAATGCAATAAAAAATTGGCGTCTTGAGGAGAACAGGGGCCTCAAAAATCCCATTACAACCTATTACATAGATATGTGGAAAGTACCTAGATCGCTTATTTATTAAAAATAATAAAGTAATAAGTAAATAATAACGATATCTTTATTGCCCAACAGACGAGTCTAACTACAGGAGAATGAGTATAAACCCATATAACAAAAATACAATAATAAAACATAAACCAAAAGTTAACTTGGACTAATCTTAAAATTATAGACAAGGATTTATTAATTTTATCAGAGGGGAAAAGTGAATATCAACATCAGTGTTAATTTCTTTGACGGTGCTACACATTCTGTACATCGGTGATTTAATTCCGATGTTTGTATTAGCATTGGAACAGTAGAAAACCTGAGACAGGCGATCTGAAAGCTGTTCAGCAGAATATTAACACATGGGCTGAAAAGTCCCTGGCCTAACAAAGAAACACGTTTTTTTTGGTTCAAAATTAGCTTTATTCATCAACGTAATCTCCATCAAGAACAACGCAATCATGCCAGCGCCGCTCTAACATTTCAATACCACTTTTGTAGATAACCTCTTCATTCGTGCGAAATTTCTTACCGGCGAGCATTTTTTTGAGGTCTGCGAACAGCCAGTAGTCGCTGGGAGCCAAATCTGGGGAATACGGTGGATGTGGGAGCAATTCGAAGTTCAATTCATGTAGTTTTGCCATTGTTTTGATTGACTTGTGACACGGTGCGTTGTCTTGATGAAACAACAATTTTTTCTTTGCCATATGCGGTCGTTTCTTTGCAATTTCGGCCTTAAAACGCTCCAATAACGCTATATAATATTCACTGTTGATGGTATTTCCTTTCTCAAGATAGTCAATGAATATTACACCACGCGCATCCCAAAATACCAACGCCATAACCTTTCCAGCCGATTGTTGTGCTTTCGGGTGCTTTGGACGAGGTTCACCAGTTGCTGTCCACTCAGATGACGATCGTTTTGATTCAGGAGTGAAGTGATGGATCCATGTTTCATCCATTGTCACATATCGACGCAAAAATTCCGATTTGTTACGTTTAAACATGGTCAAACACTGCTCAGAATCATCAACACGTTCTTGTTTTTGGTCAACAGTGAGCAAACGCGGCACCCACTTTGAACAGAGCTTTCTCATAGTCAAATGCTCATGCAATATAAAGCCAATACGTTCTTTTGATATCATTACGATGTCAGCTAACTCACGCAACTTCACTTTTCGATCATTCAAAACGATTTTGTGGATTTTTTTTATGTTTTCTGGTGTTACCGCCTCATTTGGACGTCCACTGCGTTCTGCATCATCGGTGTCTCTACGACCTCGTTTGATGTCAGCAAACCAACGTTTTATTGTTGTTTCTCATGGAGCGGAGACCACATAACACTTTTCAAGCCATTGTTTCGCTTGAACGGTATTTTTTCCCATCAAGAAGCAGTGTAAAGTTAAAACACGAAATTGCTTTTGATCCATTGTTTTGAAAATAACAAAAGCAGCGTGACTCTTAGCACAATAACTCACAAACTAATGAATAGAATGTCATGAAATTTTAACAGCTGTCTTTTGAAGGTTAGTACTAACTGAGAGAAAGGTGACTGCAATAAAACTAGCGCCATCTATGTGTTAGGCCCGGCACTTTTCAGCCCATGTGTTATGACTATAGACCTGTATTGGATATACCCCATATTGTTTAAAATTAATTTAATTTAAGGAACCTTCTCTGTACACTTTCAAGTAGAGATACAGATGATGCACATAAAGGCGACCAGACTATGAATATATATATTATACTATATACATACTCAAGTTTAGAGCGCACAAACGCAAAATTTAGTGCGGCTATTGCATCAAGAATACTAAATTGCCTGGATACTCTTAATATAAAGCCAAGAGCCCTCAGTGCAGAGAATGAAACACTACTGATGTGATCGTTAAAAGTTAATTTGGTGTCAAATAAAATACCTAGGTCCTTTAAGGAGGAACAACGGTGCAAAAGAACACAGTTATATCGATAATCGTATATAAGTGGACATACGTAACCTTCGTGAGTAAGTTGCAATATTACACACTTCGATGTTCATCCTAAGATTATTATTGACACACCAGGATTCTAGTTTACCCAGATTTTACTGCATCAGATGACAATCCGAAATGGTGCTTATCCTGGTATAAAACTTGAGGTCATTGGCAAACAACTACTTCTCACAATCCAACTGACTGCATAGATCGTTAGCAAATACCAGAAAAAGGAGGGGGCTAAGGTTGCTTCCCTGTGCAACTGCAGAGGAAGGAGAAAAGCTATCAGATGTATGACCAAGGTATGCGACGTACTGCGTTCTTCCTATAGTATGTTCCAAATAGTGGTACAGATCTGGGTGAAGAGCAGCTTTGTGTTTCAAGTTTCAATAAAAGTAGCTCATGAATAACTCGGTCAGAGGCTTTCGCGAAGTGTGTATAAATTACATCAACTTGTGTATTGTCATTTAGTGATTCGGTAGTGAATTGTGTAATAGTAGTGAGGTTAGTGACAGTGGATCGCCCACGCAGAAGGCCATGTTGGTCTTTAGATAAAATTGTACTAAACTGTTGATATACGTGATATATTTTTTAACGGATATATTTATGTACATATAAGTTTCTCCATATGTATAAAAATAAAATACGAATATCTTGCCCATGCAGTCGCTGTATCAACATATCGGTGATGAAACGTCTAAGTCATACTTTACAAGTTTTTGGTACGTCTTTAATTATAAGTTTTACTGGCGTCGGAAATTTTGTAAAGTTAAGTTTCATTTATAATTATTATTCCTCCGATGGAGCTTTGTTTGAATAAAGGTGCGGTTTCCTTTATATAATATATTTGTATATTTGCTTAGAACTGACTTTGTTTTGTATATGTTTAGGTATAATCCAATAATACCTTCTTGTAATCGTACGTATGTCAATGCGTACCGTTCGTTAAGCTTTGCTTGATATACCTTTTGTACTTATTTGTACATCTATGTGTACGCTTTATATATTTGTATATTTAGGTATGGACAAGCCGTCGTTTTCCATTCGTACGTCAATACTTGCACTTCGTATATTTATCTTCTACTGAATTTCCTCGAGATTCTGTATTTCTTTCTTGTGGTATGGGCTATTTTGTTTGAAGTTTTGCCTTTTAATAACTGCCTATTGTAAATATAGATATAATAAAATGTTTAATATTTGAGCCAAAAGTATATTAATACAAAATAATGAAGAGTAATATCACAAGACATTTAGATGATTACCTAAAATAGAAGCAAATAATTTCGAATTCATAAATAAAGGTGGTTTTGAAATGAATACGTAGACTTCCACGGCTAGAGTTAGTAATAAAGGAACCACTTCCGGAATTGGACCGTGTCATGATGAGATATATATAAAAAAAAGAAATAAGAGTAAGAGGAGAAAGAAAAATAAGAAGAAAAAGATATAAAAAGAAAAAATGATAAAGGGTGGGGGGACGTGAAATAGAAAGAAAGGTGAACAAAATAAGAAAAAGAAATAGAGATAGAGGGGAGGGGGATACGAGAGAAAAAAAAGAAAAAGGAAGAAGGAAGAGACCAAAGGAGAAAGGTGGGATCTCGACGTTTCGCCTCCGTCGTAGGAGGCTTCTTCAGGAGAAAGGGGAAACCAAAGTGGCACGGTAACTCGACGTGTAAACCACGCTAGACGCGAAACCACTTTGGCAGAAGGCTACGGTGACTCGGCGTGTTGACCGCACTAGAGGCGAGAACATCCTTTACAATTTATTTATACCTATATGTATAACACATGGGCTGAAAAGTCCCGGGCCTAACACATAGATGACGCTAGTTTTATTGCAGTCACCTTTCCCTCAGTTAGTAGTAACCTTCAAAAGACAGCTGTTAAAATTTCATGATATTCTATTCATTAGTTTGCGAATTATTGTGCTAAGAGTCACGCTACTTTTGTTATTTTCAAAACAATGGATCAAAAACAATTTCGTGTTTTAATTTTACACTGCTTCTTGATGGGAAAAAATACCGTTCAAGCGAAGCAATGGCTTGAAAAGTGTTATGGGGACTCCGCTCCATCAGAAACAACAATAAAACGTTGGTTTGCTGACTTCAAACGTGGTCGTAGGGTCACCGATGATGCAGAACGCAGTGGACGTCCAAATGAGGCGGTAACACCAGAAAACATAAAAAAAAATCCACAAAATCGTTTTGAATGATCGAAAAGTGAAGTTGCGTGAGTTAGCTGACATCGTAAAGATATCAAAAGAACGTATTGGCTTTATATTGCATGAGCATTTGACTATGAGAAAGCTCTGTTCAAAGTGAGTGCCGCGTTTGCTCTCTGTTGACCAAAAACAAGAACGTGTTGATGATTCTGAGCAGTGTTTGGCCATGTTTAAACGTAACAAACAGGAATTTTTGCGTCGATATGTGACAATAGATGAAACATGGATCCATCACTTCACTTCGGAATCAAAACAATCGTCATCTGAGTGGATAGCAACTGGTGAACCTCGTCCAAAGCGCCCGAAAACACAACAATCGGCTGGAAAGGTTATGGCATCGGTATTTTGGGATGTGCGTGGTGTAATATTCATCGACGATCTTGAGAAAGGAAATACCATCAACAGTGAATATTATATAGCGTTATTGGAGCATTTGAAGGCCGAAATTGCAAAGAAACGACCGCATATGGCAAAGAAAAGAATTTTGTTTCATCACGACAACGCGCAGTGTCACAAGTCAATCAAAACAATGGCAAAACTACATGAATTGAACTTTGAATTGCTCCCACATCCACCGTATTCGCCAGATTTGGCTCCCAGCTACTACTAGCTGTTCGCAGACCTCAAAAAAATGCTCGCCGGTAAGAAATTTCGCACGAATGAAGAGGTTATCGCTGAAAGTGACGCCTATTTCGAGGCAAAAGATAAATCGTTCTACAAAAGTGGTATTGAAATGAGATAGAGCGGCGCTGGAATGATTTCGTTGCTCTTGATGGAGATTACGTTGATGAATAAAGCTAATTTTGAACCAAAAAAAACGTGTTTTTTTGTTAGGCTCGGGACTTTTCAGCCCATGTGTTATATGGAATAATATTCCAGGGTTTCTATCCGCATGGGCTGTTTCGAGTAGGTCGACGTTTCAACAAGATCTCACTCATCTTCTTCTGGACGATCTCGTTCGGCTCCAATCGGTAGCTGAAATGGTCCCTTTCAGGGCCAACAGCAGACGCGGCCAGAAACCCGGGAATATTATTCCACATTCCGGCAAACACATCCGCCACAACATATTATATATATATGTTGTTGCGTATGTTTTCGCGGGTAAAGGATGTCTTGTTTTCCTCTCGGGGTTTGTCCCGCGTTGGTTCCTAGAATAACCATGTACATCCTGACGTTTCGATGTAATCACATACATCTTCTTCTTGAGGTCGTGATTTCGACTTCGACTCCGAACGCGGGACAAAACCCGAGAGAATAACAAGACATATATATATATATATATACATATATATACACACATTCATTTATACATACTTTTGTCACAACTTGCTCCGGAAGAAGATAAAAGAGACGTCGAACTACTTCAAATTCTTCTGAGAAGCAGTTATTTACGCGGATCAATACCAGGAAGAATTATATTTCATATATATACAGCTATAATATAATTTCCTTGTTCCTAAGAAATAATTAAAAATTTTTAATTATTTAAAAATTTCACGAAGAACTAATTAATTAAATTTAGCGTTGGAGGAACAAGGAAATTTCAATTATCAACGAAAAAACCAACAGAAAATCATTTTAAATGATTTTTATATACAACTATTACAATACTTTTTAACACATTTCCTTGCCTATTCGAAATTTCTGATACTGTTGAATATATAAACTAGCTCTTTCCATTAAAGGGAAAATAAATCTATGTAAAATGTATGGTTTTAAACTATCGAAACTGCACAAATCAGGAATATTCGTACAAATGTACATTGCTAATTTGTTCATCGACTTTATTTTACGTTTTTTCAATAGCGTTTTTGAGTTGCAATATATTTCGTTGTGGCTGTCTGCATACGGAATGCCTTTCGTATCCCTATGGGGAAATATCCAATGGGAACAAATCGGAGAATTGTACCTACAAATTAATTGGAATTAATTACCAGCAATTCATCTGTCTTCACAACCGTCTGTTAATATCTCTCCCTAGAGTAGAGAATTGTGTGCAAGCGCCTTATTATGTTGATAATAGGAAAACGTTTGTATTATCGAAAACTCCCATACAGAACATGTGAAAACATCAGCATAACCTTCTTCTGTGAATGTAATTCATCCCGCACCATAAAAGACTATTCCACTTCTGTACAAATTCAACTTAGTCCTTTTGTTTCTCATTCGAACAGTATAATATAATAAATTATTTGTTGCAAGATTTTGGATTGTACATATAAATAATTTAAGTTAGGTGAAAAATGATAGGTGGGTGTTTCCTTTTGTTTGCTCCTTCATTATTGCTGTAGAATATTAAACCTTGGTAATTTAACGTGGAGACATGTCACTTTGAGGTTTTAAGAAGTCATTTGCATAATTTAAATAGTAGATAGGGTTTTAAAATACTGAAACATAATAATGTAAAGAAATGTCGGAGCAATAAAGAGCAGCTAAAACGAGAAAGAATTTAGATAATCGCACAACGTCGATAATGAGAAAGTAGCGAGAAGAAAGTTGAAGGATTAAATTCGCCTACTCTATGAAGTATGCACAATGTTTTTATTCCTGGCAATATTTGCTATTACCAAGATGAACGGGATGTTTGAAAAGGTGATCACGTATGTGAAAAATATACGAGAGTATATTGTAAACAAATCATTTATTTATACATCTTTTCAAATATAAGTTCAATAATATACATAGCTTGTGAATGTTTGTTTCATTTAACATCGTTTATAATTGTGTTTTCTGTATAGTCAACAGTCTCGAAAAAACTATGTAGGGATATTAAATTCTCGCTCTTAACAAAACGAAATAACAAAATACACTAGGGATATATTTAAGAATAATTTTGCTTATACTATATTCCCAAAATCACATGTAACATCGTATACAATATGCGCTGTAAATTTGATAGCATGCAGAAATCTATTGTGACTTGAAAATATCAAAATAAACAGCATTAAAGATGAGAAATATGGTACTGGATTTAATCTTGTCGATGTATTGAAAACAAAGTAAATGTAAGAAAATGTTTCATATTCAATATCTCAACTTTGATATGAAATATCAGTTTTTAATAAAACTAGTATTGGAAATGTATTGAAGATTAATAATACAACAACCATAAAAAAACATTGAAAAAGAAAGACAGCTGTTACGAAAAGGATTTTCACAATTTGGCGCAATAAAGAAAAAGTTCTAGTAACAGGAGATTAAAAATTTATACACACACAAGGAAAAATTTAAATAAAACCTGCTTTCCAGCAAAATACAAGTTTCTTCTTTTAGGCGTTAGAAGAGTATGCATACAACGATTTTACTGTCACCAATATTTCGGAATTGCTTTGTTTCTGCTTAAAAAAACTACGACGTTGACATGATCTCATTTTATCAATTAGAAATAGAAATAATAAAAAAAAAAACTTCAATGAAAATGATCAAACTACCTATATATTATACACAAACGCTATACTTATCTACGAAGCGTTAGTGTGTCTTTGTGGAAGGTAGTGGCTATTCATATACAGTCCGTGTATATGCGAACTAGATGTAACGTATATGAAGGAGGGTGTAAAAGGTATGATCATGTAAAATGTTACCATTGCTTCGATAGCATTGAACAACATTTTGTTACGAAGATTCCAGGCAGTGTTCATGCCGGGCTAGTAGTAGTTGCATAATTTTAATTAACTCCATTAGAAATTTGCACTACTAATCGTACACACTAATTGAATCACAAAATCGTCGCAACAGGACCTTATTCGATTCGGTAGAGCACTCTCATGTATTACATATGAAACTAAGAAAATCTATGTACTGTCAGGTATAGCGGTAGTTTCAGTATTCTAATTAATTCTCCTTGCAAATTGCACCGCTAGTAATAAATGCTATGGAATGCACCAGGCCCTAGGCGACCTAGATGTAATGATGGGTGCAGATACGCTCCTGATATCTTGGGCAGACACGATATTTAATATCAATGCCAAGTGCATTATCAAGTAAAGTATTTTAAAGTAACTTTCCGTTGGTTCTTAGTGAAAATTTAATATCCTTGATATTACTAACGTTGAATTTTTAATTAAAGTTAGTTTGTCAATAAAAATTCACAACTGTTGAAATTGAATCTCTTGAACAATAACGCATATTAATTGCTATCAAGTGTTTGTGCAATCTAGTAAACAATGTTGTTTTGTGGATCCACTTACCAACCTTAAAGCACTGGTAAGTAGACTCACAACACAACATTGTTTACTAGATTGGGAGAATAGTATAATAGTAATAATAGTAAAGTATATTAATACCCCAACAGTCCGGATGGCGAGTTAATACTTGCTACTGTTCTTTCGCTCGCATAAATGTAACGGTCAAAACGTCTTTATAAATGTGTTGTTTTTTCAATAATAACTACAGCCCTAACGTAGGTATTCACGTTTCTTTCTTAAGTTCGTCTTTAAGCCTAGTTAGTAACCGACATACAATAGATTTATTTATTATTTATATACGCCTGTACGTATATATTATTTAATTATATTATTATTTGTTGAGAATTAATTTTAAGTCTGTTTGTAATATGTTTAAGTATACACTTTGTCCAAGTTATGTCATTTATGCACTCATCTTGGGTGTTTTTCATCTGTTATACACAATAAATATTATTATTATTTTCAGAATTTTTAATATCAGCAGTCCTTACCAGCGGGTTTCCAAATGCGTAGAAGGTAGCGGTAAATGGAAGTGTTTTATGTATGTAGGTCATAATAAAATATGTATTGACACTAAATGGTAGTTTACCGCTGATTGGATAATAACATTAATATTCCTTTGCTACTTTGCAATATCTGATTCTAAATCGCGAAGGGAAGCAGCTAAATCATTTGTGGATGGTATGAAGGGCAGCAGACTAAATAATAATAATAAATTAGAACCCTGTGAAATGCCAGATGAGATAGTGAATTCATAACATTGGAAACCAATATGACAGTCGTAATTTTTATGTTTATAAGATATTCCAACAACCAAGAGCGACGTATTTGTAAATCCATTAACTCGAGTTAGTCACTTTGCTAGGAAGTTTGATTACATTAACCGTAATATACTGCGTCATCAACTGAATTGTGTTAATTTTATCCCTTCGTTCAGAAATTGATCTTCTCTCAACAAGAATGATTGTCTTTTATGACTGGTGTTCATCTACTTATATCAAGATATCACATTTCATGCCACAGGATTCTAATTTTGGACCATTATTCTGTCGCGATATATCTGGCAAATAAAAAAAAATAACTGCATTGTGTCTATGTAGACTTATTACCTTTAACATTTAATGATTACATAATCGTTAAATAGTTTCTCAGACTTTCATGGTGTAACGGTTGTCGGGTTCTGCCGTGTTGCTACGGTTTCTGTGCTTGACGTTTTGCGGAAAACTGCAGTTCACCTTCTCAAAGGTACTGTGCTTCATGGAAGTTGTTCCTGCCTTATTTTTGCTCCTCTTTTCCGCTAAGACATTGAATGCGTTCTCTTATTGGCGCGCGGTAAACACTAGTTGCGTGCGCGGTTTAGTTTCAACCCGTCGTCTCTATCGATGTTATTAGGGTTTTTGTATATTTCGATCGCTTCTCCGTTTAATCGGTTATAATACCTCTTTGTTGAGACTATCCTCGAATCTAATCCTATGATTTGGGTCCGACTGGATATGTTCCGCAATAGCCGATTTGTCTATTTGTTCCAAACACACATTCCTCTCATGTTCCTTCTTTCTATTGATAATCGAAAGTTCTGTTGTGCCGATGTTCACTTTGTTGCATGAACGCGGTATGTTGTATAGCCAGGGTGTTGACAATTGGACCCTTCGTTCCTTGACTTGTCGTAGTAAGCTGGTCACTTGTTGAGTTACTGTGTTGGAGTAAAACCGCTCAAGTACTCGTCCTATCCTGTCAGTCGTCCTGTTTATGTACGGTAAGTATGCTGTACCTAAGGTTTCCGCTTCCCGACCGTTCCTGTCCTTGGGTGGAGGTTTACTAGTGCTGGCGCCATTGATTATGTTCTCAGGGCAACCGTTATACCGTAGCGCCCGTCTCAAATAATCCAATTTCATCTATCATTTTTCTTCGCCGTATACTCCTTGTGCTTGCTCGACCAGCGTGCGCACTACCGTATTCTTCTGACGAGGGTGGTGATTCATTTTTGGGATTTACGGACGGGCCAGGTATTTAAGAAAACGGTCTAACTCCTCCGTGTGGCCAAGCAATAAACGTATCATCCATGCACTTCCACCAAACCATAAGCTTGTCCGCCGCTGTTTCGACGGCTAGGCTCTCGAGAATGTGACATTCCCTTCATGAAGAAATTAGCTACCATGGGCCTTAATGGACTTCCGATCATTACACCTTCCATTTGTTCGTAGAAGCTGCCATCCCATACAAAGTAGCTGGTCGTTAATCAATGTTTAAAAATCCTTTTCCTTTGAAGGGGGATAGCTACATATCTTTAAGGGTATAGCATAAACTAATTTATTATTATAAAATTGATAAATGAGCTATATATTAAAATCACGCATATTTACGTATATCTTAATTAATTGCATTTCACTATCAACAGTTGATAAAATGTTATATTACCAAAATCTCTCTTAAATTCTGACACGTTTATGAATGCAGATAAATTGTACAAATATGTACAAATCCCTTATAGTCGCACTTTAATTATAAGATGTAATTTTCATAGACGTTTAAAAACGTATTGAACAGAGTACAGTATTCATTTAAAATTAATTCTAGTAAATGATTTATAATTACAAATATGAAGTGTACAATTCGCACTAGATTACCACCTTATAGCAAAATTACATAAATTACGATTATTGCTCTAACAACTGAGATTCATATTTCTTCCTCTCCGCCCGTATCTTATTCTATTTTCCCACTTATAATGTATTTCTATTCCAATTTACTTTGTTAGTTCCCTAATTTCTGTTTCTTATACTTTTCTCTACTTAAACATCTCTCTTTTTCCATTTCGGTTCACCCACACTAAAACTTGCATTTAATAATAACAAGTATCTTCATAGTGTAAAATGGAGAGACAAGGAATCCAACGAGGAGCGCGAGTCGGTTAGTAATGCTATCGTTTAACCCTAAAACAATACTAAATCGAACTGAAGAGTGTATGCCTACAATTATATACCTAAAACTAAGATAGGCACTCTTGTTCAATAAACGTCTCAACTTCGGTGGAGGTTATCATACTTCTTACAAATACAATACGGAAATAATTTTATACTACCACTATGGAGAACATTTAAATATATGTATTTTATGATAAAAGGTTAAACTTTCTAGTTTTCTTCTGCTGCTCATATTTAGCCATTCAATGTCTATAAATTTATGGGAGATATGATCAAATGTATTTATTTTATAAATGTATCTTATGCCCGGTTGTTTGGATTTCTGAAAGCTATCGACCGTTAAACTATCGTTTCGATAGCTATCGGTCTCCTAAGCGCTTTGTTAAATCGATACATGGTAATATTGTCTGCGTCCAAGTTTTGTTCGGTCCTAAGTTATATACGTTAGAATACCTGCTCTAAAATTTGCTTTTACCTACAAAAGAAAACGGGTAGGTGACAATAGTTATACTGCAATTGTTAACTAGAAAAACATTCCGATTGCCGAAAAAAATAGAAAGCTTTAATTTTACGGAAACGGAAAGAGTGTGGTGATTGAAATGGTGCGGCCTAATATCACGATACTATAAAAAATAAAAAAATGAGGCGGTGAATATGAAAAAAAGTACGTGGGCGAATCACAGAAGAATTTAATTTCCAATGTGAAAAGGGGTCCAGAACAGGAAAACAACTTTACAATTTGTACGATACGCTGCACGAAGGAAGATTTATCGCAAATATTTAATTAAAATAACAATTCGTGTTTTTCTTTTGCTGAAAAAATCTTTACAAAACAGGAGGATGAACGCTGATTTCGAAGGCTGGATAAAAAAATCGTGTCCGCGTCCACAGTTTCAATCGCTGAATAACAAGTGGCTTCATTTCGAGTTACCCTCCTGGTACGAAATAGATTCTATTTTCAGGTGTACTAGTTAATAATTTGCTCTTTTAGTGGGAAGAATTTACATTCACAAACCAGAATGTAGTAATGCAGGGACTGGTAAATAGCTAGAATGGAAATTGTATCCAAAAAATCGAAAAAGGACAAAAACGTCCCACTGGCTGTATAATATATTTCAAGAGATACTGCACAAGTAGCGCTTCAAATATAATATGTGATGAAGCAGAAATTTATAGCAATAATGGTTACTATTATATAATATTTACATATTGTTAACACCCTTACATCAACTTTGGAATCGTAAGATATTTTCAGGTTAATATTTAATCCTATGGTAAGATAAAAAGAAGGTAAATTTTCAATAATTTATTGTCACTTTCACAGAGACCAGTGCAGAGAAAACTAATAAGAATAGCATCAGCAAAACTCAAGGATAGCATCAGCAGCTATCGGCACTTAAGGGCACATGACGCCAATTCCAGGGATTGGTCGCTTTATAAAACGTGTCACACATACTGACTATTTACTGTTCACGTTGAGAGTTGAAATGGAAGCAGGTTACTAATAATTGTTCAATATGCTCAGGTGTTAATAATTGTCTGCCACTGCAAATTCATTTACACATTAAAAACGTCCGTTCAACATCTATCGATGTACAAAATAGGGACGTATTGAAGACACCTAAAAGTGTTTAGTGACGATATATTTATCTCCGGTTTAGAAAAAGGTATTTCGTTGCAGTAAGCAAGTCAACAACTCGGCGTACAGTATAAAACCCGAACTTATTTAGAACTGCTTCAGATTTTCGTACCATATTGTCAGTAACATCTCCAAAGAATGGAGAGTGGAATTGGAATACTGCTTCTACCCACGTATCCCAGCGCGTGACAACAGGTTCTGGTGAACTTGATAGACACATATCAATTTATCTGAATTCATATAGCATTTCGTGACTTGCTCTCATACTAGAGGAAGAGTATGTACAAAACATATGATATGCGTCATACTACTGTATGTTTGTTGTAAGACCCGACCAACTACCTTCACATAGACAATTGCATCTGTAGCAAATAATAACACTTTTAGTTTGTTTTTACGTGCTCTTCTCTCTATAACGATTTCAAATACACAACAAATCATGTAGTGTCACCCCAACCAAGAAATTTTTCAATCTTGCTTCGTTTAACATCATTGGTTTTTCTACGTGGAATTTTGCTCGCCACGACATAGCGTATTGCAAAATTTGGGTCGAAGTTTACTTTAGCTTTTAACAGTATCGTGCGATGGATGTGGAGAGGACATATTTCGGCAATACAACAAAAGTAACTAATAAAAGTAAGCAATAAATCGACCCGCTACATAGAGCGCATACACGTTAATTTAAATACTATGTCCCCTCCCCCCTTCCTCCCTCTAACTTCACCCACAATCACCGTGACAGATGTAACTGCTTTTATACATATTGTGGTGGAAAATCTCATGCAGTAAATTTTGTTAAGATTTACAATTTAAAGTCTTTAATGTTGGCATATTACTCACACACACGTACTATAATTTAGGTTTCCTTGGTTGCGATTCCGCACGTGTATCCGCAACTGAAAATTATTGCAAGTACAAGCAGCTGGGATGCTTTACTGGTTGAAATAGGTTTGAATATTTGTAAGAACTCTACCTATTCGCAGAAATAAAAAGTTTTTCTTTGGAGAGATAACTTTGACATGAGTCACTTTCACGCTGTTATTTAATTACATGGTTGATAGGCTATACAACAAACACTCGTAATGGAATGAAATTAATTAATTAAATCTGAGCTGACAGGCGCGCCATGCATTGGGCGTAATTTTGGAAATAGTGCGTGTATTATTTCGAGATGGTGCTTGTTTTTATAATTTTATAAGAATGTGTGAGTACAGTACGTTACGCATCTTTAGGAACTATTTGGAAGAAATTATATTTAATCACAAATATATTTTTAAGAAAAAGGAGATATATAGATTACGATGGCGGAGGTTACGTCCCCACTATACACGTTGTTTGAAAGACCCTTTTCATATATAATTTAAATTGTAAGTAAAAAGTAGGTAATCAGAAACTAAAGTGGATAAATATAACATCCAATGCATACAAAGAAAACCGTATGGATTGAATATCTAAAATATTAAATTGAAGATTACAGAAGAGGGAGCCCTAATGATACTTTGTCTCCAACAAAGACAAAATAAAATAAGCCATGTACCGAACAATATCAAGAAGAATAAATAAAAAAAATAAAATTTAGAAAAAGTTATTGGTATTTAAATTGAAGTGATACATATCATTACAATATGTATCATAACCTGTAAACATTGTTATTAAAAACGAGGAGGGGGACAGTAGCTGTGTCGTATTGATGAACCCGACTGGGACAAATTCGTATAATATGTACATAATGTTCAACTTGTTACGTATTATTGTAATACTGTGTCCAATTTCGTCCAAGTCCGGTCCTGGAATGTATCCTTGAATGCCGATCCCTAATTACCAGTTACCACTGACTAGTAACAGTAGTCAAATCAGGTTGGATATCTGGTAATAATTTGCGACAAGAAATTACCTCTTTCATTTGCTCTTCTATAGCTCCTAAGATTTTGGAATGTACAGGTAAAATGCTTCTTGACCTAAGATCCGTGACGTCGTAAATTTCGATCTCCTTTTATGTGAGGATGTTTCCTACTTTTACGAGCTAGAGGAGGTGTTTAAAGTATACAAGACAACGCTTTGCACAACGTTGAAAATTTATTAAAAATCAACGCGAATAAAAGTAGTCGGATTATCTAACTTTAAATATGACTTGCTACAACGTTATTCGATAATGTTAGTATAACAACACCAAAGAACGTCGTTTTCTAAAATAATTCAAATTATGAGTGACTATAGTGGGTTTATTCGACGTTTCTTCAGCGCTTGGCAGAAGCATGGTTATAAAATTAACGTTATTTCTGTAATGTGTTTTCGAATGCATTATCATTGGAACAAGTAAGGCACTACTTCATAAATTTTATTGAGGAAGGTATTTTAAGAGTACTCTTCCCATAATCTTCAGCAGAGATTCATAATCGATGGTAACCAGGTCTACTTAGATTATACTCAAGCATTATACTGTAAGTAGTACATTAAATTATATGAGAACCACTATGCACCCGTCTATCTACAAGCAGCGCACATTATCTATTGTAGCATTCCTTTTCCACTGTCTGAAATCTAAAAGAACAAGTTTATATTTAGCGATTACTTAAATAAACACATGTTGATATTTGAAATACATTACAGAGTGTTTGTTAAATAAAAGCGATAACGAGCAAATATATGAATCATAAATTTCATAACATATCGCACAGCCCCTCTAGATCTCTGCTAATATTAATTCAGCCCGTCAATTATCATAACAAATGCTTTGTATTATGATACTTTGGAGGTTTGCTTTGCCGGTGATGGCTTTTGGTGTCATTTATGTGTGACGCAGATCCAATGATCACACGAGCTGTATATACGTTTACGTAATAAATCCATTTGTTATTCTGATATTAGTGGTATAAGAAGATACGCTTTTAACGAGTATTAAAACATGTATAAAATTTCTATAGTAAAAAAGGGATTGTGGAAATTAGGTATTAAACTATTTGAAAGGAAATTTGATGTTGAGTTTGGTATATAAAGAATTTAGTGAAAAATGTTGGAAAGAAAAGTTATAGTTCAAATTCACCGAGATATTTTTCTGCAGTTTTAAGGTGTAACATTTTAGGCGCTATTTATTTCACTCCTGGCGAGTAATGTTTGTTCGAAAACCAAACCAACAGTGTCTTGTTTTAAATATTATCCGAAAGTTAGGAGAAGAAGTTCCTTAGCAGTTTCGCAACAAGTAGAGAGCTATTTAATATCGAAAATCTTTATACATTAGAAGTAATGTTTCTTCGGGAAATCGTTGACTGCTACAAAGAGAATAAAATCTGGCTGCGGCCGAAGGTAATTGAAAGCTAGAGTTACGATGGTAGAGGATTTTTCCGTGTACTGGACCGAAAGAAATAAGAAAAATACTGTTGAATTAAATTACCTCACAAATTGGAAATGGAAGAGAACATTTCCGCTACTCTTAGCTTTAATTACTTCACGCTGATACGAGCTCAGGCTTCCGGTTCAAAATTTGTACGATTTTATAGAAAAAAATGAACTTAAAATAATGCTGTTCCCGTGGTTTGACTTGATTTACTCTCACTTTTTAAATCTGAAAGAAAACGAAAGTAGTAAGTAAATAGAAACTAAGGCATGATGTTTCATAGGGTTTAAAGATAAAGATTGTTCTACTTACTATTTTTAGGGATTTGTATTTGTACCGTGATGGGACCTGATTTGTGTTTTCAAATTTAAGTCACAAAGTACTAAAGTCGCTTGCGGTTTATTTTCGTTAGAAACCTAGTGAAGAGGCATCTTTTTCGTTGGTATCGTCCGTAGTTTTAATGGAAAATATTAATATCCATTCAAAAATAATGTCTCGTGCGTGTTTAAAATAAATTGTCAAAGATATATGATGGTGTATGGCAAAAAATGCATTGTTTCTTATACGCGTCATTTTATATTCGAGGCACATATATGGCTTTATATATGAAGATATTACCATATTGAGCGTTTCACTTGTCGGCGAAAAACATATAGCAAACGCGTTGTGTCGAAAACCGAAGGATATTGAAATTATTCTCGCGTTCCATAACATATAAGAAATTTGTACTGCCACAGTAAAAATATATACCTGTGCAAACCTATAGTGACGTAAAACAAAAGTTATCTACAAATGACTCCAGTAAGCAATATTATAATTTTAATAATATATATGGTAATTATGAGAGGTTTTTGAATTGACTGATTTTTTTCCAAAAATATACCTATTTATAAATGTTTATAACTTCATCCCAGTAAACAAATATATAAATATTCAGTGGTTTCAAAATCATAACGTTATGTTAACCCTTATAATTGGGGTTGGCCAAATCTTTAATGCGGCAGGTTCAGACTCGCCTACACGCACTACTTCTCTGCTGTATATGCACGTATAATACATCGTATTACGAGTTATAGTGCATCTCTACTTCATTATATCGAAGACCATTTTAACAGTTTATCTGTATATATTTCATGAAGACTAGTAATATGTAAAGTTAGCCAAATTTTCCGACGTTGAAACTATCCCGTTCTGCGCGTGACAACCGTTTGGCAGTCTCTTTTTGACAACAATACAAGTCGTACGTCAATGCCAAATTCAATGCCGACGAAGATGCAGTTATTAGGAAGAGCTAGAAACTATTTCAAGAACCTTCTGTTGAAAGAGATTTAAAAACAATTTACGATAATTATATAGAATCAATGGATGCAATTGAGAAATTGCAAAATACAGAGTCGGCATTAGTTGAATTAGTGCAAATAGTGGACGAAGTCCGATTCTCTAACATTAAAACAAATTTGTGATGATGCACCTGCAGATCTGTTAACTAATTTCAATGACTATTTTAACCATGCCTGTATTACATCGGTCGATGTTGAACGATCGTTCTCAAGATACAACAAATATCGAAACATACCTGATGCTGCAAACTTTTGTTGCTGAACTCACCAACAACTATAAAGAAGTTCCGTCTTTATGTTCTTGACATTTACCGTCCATATTAGTTCGGAAACGCAAATAAACTTAAAAGAAACGAGAAAATATTCACTCATTTTTCGCGAAGACCAGCTTTCACAATCGGAGGCATCCGCTCCATGCTATTTTTATGTGTGATTCTTTGAGAGATTCCATTTACTGTGAAGTCTTTGTGACTGTCAATTTTCCTATAAATATCGTACCAACAAAAAGAAAATAAGTAATCACGGTTCAGATGAAAAAATATACTGTAAAATAAAGCCATAAATCTTACAAAGAAATATATTCCGCTCAATAAATATACCTGAAAATGAAATAAAATAAACTTTAGTTCATTTGTTTCAACATTACTATCAAAAGAAAGTAGTGTTGAAACAGATGAATTATTTCATGATTAAAAAGGCGTGAAATAGTTAACCCAAAAAAATCATTAAAGATCTATATCCCCTTAAGCGTAAAGAATTCCTGTAAAAAGTCGTATCAATGTAGATAGTAATTAAATTCATACTGTAATTAATTAAACAGGCTGGCTTACTTTAAATTAAGAATCTCGCCGGATAAAACTGTAATATACTAATACAAGATTTGCAACAGTCGCCGCACAGATACTCGCATCCTTTTAAAAGGAAAAGGTTTTTTCCGCCATAAAAGTGGATATTATTTTTAATACACCACAATTATTCAGTACTCAATTATTATCATCATAACAGTTTATTCCAATAACAAGTAGTAAAACTCAAGTTTCTTGATTTCTCCCATTACAATTCTTGTTTACCTTTAAATTTACGCGAAACGAATTTGCATGAATTAACTTATTATAGTCAAATATGCACTAAAAATATAATAAAAATCAGGACAGTCGGCGTCTTCTTTGAAAAAATTGGTGGACTACCAGTAGTAGCTAATATTAATGAATACTGGATGTTTGATAATTCACTTGTAATGAGAACATCCACACGCAAAAGCTGGAAAATACTATTAACTAATGGTCATATTTATTGTTAATATTTTCAAATCAAGCATCATTCTATTCGCAAGCACATTTACTGTAATTATTTTTAGGTAACAAATTTCTAGAAATTAAACATACGTGACTCTACTACAATTCGTATTAGATATGACATATTTAATTATAAGTGTGTTAATATTCTCGACAACACTGTGTGAACCGCAACTGAAGGATGTGTCCCCATAAAAAATTAGTGGTGAGAGATTGTAATTGTAAAAATGTTTTTATTTGTATTAAACATAATTGTTTTTACATGGATATGCATTAAAGAATATGTGGCTGAAGGTAATTAATTTAAAGAGAAAGGTGCAAGTTGTTTAACTGACCGAAATTTACTTTATTTTTTGTTGTAGCTTAATCGCTAGACTGTAAAAGTACCTAATTGATTATAAAGTAGATTTTAGTTTCATAAGTTTAGCAATTTATACAATTACTCTTCATTAATTTTTCTCCTCTATATTACTTTTTGTTCTTTTTGCGATCTCAAGTTATTGCAGGGTATATAGAAAAGGTAGAAATTTAAACCATTTCTTAGTCATTTTTATACACTGTGGCACATTATCATAGTGAGTTGACCTTTCGAAAATCAGCTGTAACTTAAAATAATCTCCATCTTCTTGATGAGTGCTCACGTTAAAGATATCTTTAAGAAATATCAAACTTAGTTCACACCTTGATTTATAATCTTAACCAACAGCTACTGCAATAAAGTTTAATTATTACAAGTATTTCATAAATGTGTTTTCTGAAATAGCAAATAATATGTGTTTTTGTGCTATTTATTGTGTCTACCTTCTAATGCTAATAAAATCTTGAAATATGAAGGTTAAGTTCTTCGCTTTAAAATCGTCCCTTTCCTTTTTTTTTAATAAAGGAGAAGATAAAGATATCAAAATTTCAAGTATATGTTTTAATGGAAGTTAGATTATAGCTTCAATAAACCAACTGTTTCCGAAATTGGACGGTGTCATGATGAGGTATAAGTGGAAAAAATTAAATAAAAGTGTGAGGAAAAAACGAAGAAATAGAAAGGAGAAAAAACGAAAGAAAGGAAAGAAGAAGTGAAAATGGTAAAAAAAGGAAAAGGTGAAAAAGGAATAAGAGAAAAAAGGAAAAGGGAAACAGAAACAAAGGAGAGAAAAAAAAGAGAAAGGCGGGATCCCGAAGTTTCGCCTCCGTTGCAGGAGGCTTCTTCTTACTAGTATATGAGTAAAACCTGCAATGGAAGTTCTTGACAATGGGTTAAGTCAATATTTAATCTAGCTGTATAATTGTATTAATTTTATAAACATTATAGTTCCAACAGAACTTATTTTAGTCACTACGCAATTTTACAACTTTGTAGGTGCAGATTTTCTCGAGTAATATAACGCAATGTAGTAAGGTAAGTACAATGTCATGACGTTTTGCGTCACATTGCATCATCTCTTCGTGTAAAAGAGTTATTGCATCATATGCCCAAAGCTTTTATTGAGGGCGGCGCGATAGTGATTGCGAAAGATTAACAATCTCGCTAAAAGCAACATTCAAGTGTCTATAAGAAAAATGTTCTGGTCTCAATGAATGCCAAAAACGAAGAAAGCGTTATTATAGGACTTCAGATTAAACCGCCCTTCAGAAATCCCAAGTTTGAGAAATTGGATTCAAATTACTAAAATAAAACTTAAGCTTAAATGTAGTACCGTTTAATATATTTTTAGAAATAAGAAATCCCAAATATCCCAAAGTCCTGACATGATGGAGAACTTTTGAAGCTAATTTCAGAATAGAGAACGCATAAGATACACGGTTTAATATATAAGAGAAAACAGTGTTTACGTGCATATAAAAGTCTAAAAATAGAGTATCAATAATTAATGGCAACAATAGTCATAGGTTTCAAACGAAAATTATTTAAACTAAAATTGACACAATAAATTTTGTCTATAAAAAAAGCGTGTTGACATAGAAAAGCTATTTCAATAAATGCGTTAGGTTCAGGAACCCTATAAAGCAAATGGCACAAAGAGATCAAACGAAAAAGCAAAAGGAAATTGCGAATAAGGTTTACGTTTGAAAATGCATAAATAACAAAACCGAAAACAAGAGTTTATCAAATGTTATATAAAATGCTTAGGGAGATGGAAAGCAAATCAATAAATATAAGAAGGCCTTATGGCGTTACAAATCAAGGCGTATATACACTACGGTCGCAAATTTTGGAAACAAGTATCGATTTCTTAGTGTAGGTATTAGTAATGGTATGAAAAAATCATTATGAGCTGTTTTAAACTAATTTATCCAAACACCAAATTCTTTGGTGTCTCGGAATCACAGCTCATTCACCTCAGACAAAAATTACAAATAAAAAAGTACATTAAATGGAAAGTCAGTAAAATCATTGATCTCCTGCAAGAGCAATCGCCGTGAATTCATTAATTTAAAATGAGAAATAATATAAGAAAAAATTAAGTTTAAACTCTTTTGTTGCTATATTCTGCTAATGAGGGTATCTACGGTGAAGGGGTCCCTAATAGTAGTTACAATAGCTAAATAGTTAAACAGCTGGGTATTCATTTCCCAACCAGGCAACTATCCACAGAATACAGCTAGGATATACAAGAACTTTCTGGAAGAAAAAAGAACAACAAGTGAAGTAATAACAATGTGTTGTCTCCTTTAAAGTCCTGATTTGCTTCCTATTGAGCTTTTGTAGGATAGGTTGGATCGAAAAAAAAAAATAAGCTAGAACCACGAATTGCTCAACAGTTTGGGGACTACTTACAAGAACCTTTGCTCATACGGACACTAATTACTTATTAAGGAACAGAATGCCTGGAATTAAAAAGGATCCAAACATAATTATTTTCGTTAGTAGTATCGTTTTCATACGCTATTGTTTTCATATACATATATATACATATATTTATACATACTTCGCGTTCGTAAATAAAACGTTATATAAAAGTCGCTCTATATATATATACACATTTTTCTTTAAAATTTCTCACGGTATCTAAACTTTGTGATGGTAGGGTAAGTTTTAGGCACTATTGATTCAAAAATATTCAGTACGCTATTCGCTTCCAGTATGTGTGATCCCTGTATATACCTATAGGTATGCGTTCTATTTGTTCATTTAAAGCAGTCGCAAATCTACTGTTTACAACCATTTTGCGTGTAAAATGTTAAAAATGTATACAGAAAGAGGCACCACCAGGCACTATTGTTTTCTGTAGGCACGTATGGTAGGTTTCTCAGGGTAATTAAATTTGTAATACCTCTCATGTACAATTGTAATTTGGAAGTACTGACCCAAGCAGATATTATTAAATTTTGCGCGTGATTTAAGTTGAGAGTACTGACAATGAAGACCAAATTTGCATGCATTAGCTTGAAAAATTTTGCGAATATGACGCGAAGTTTAACAATGTCTGCTTGATGATGCTTTAAAATCAAAGTTTAAGGGGAATCTCAAGGGGTGGCAACAAATAACTTGTCGCTAGAACGGATAACATATGTATAGTATAATATACGTTCTTTTTACTTTTGTTTATTTAAATAGAAGTAGGCTTTAGACAGTCATATTTTATTGACAAATATAATCATGCAACGAAAACTTCGGAAATATTCATTAATGCGTTGAAAGACTATTAATTATAAATTTATATTAATAATTTAGTTAATCAGAAAAATTACATCATATTTTGAAAAAGGGCGATAGGTAACCAAGAAGATAACAACACCATACAAGATCGTTTCACCTCTTCAGTCTATTGTGCTCCTTATATCTCATTTTGAAGCATTAGCAATTTGGAAGAAGACTAGGAAATGGCGTTTAATTCATAACTTTCCATTATATTAAATCATTTGCTGCTATCTGCCAAAACAGACATCAATGACAAAAAATGTTTACGTGCGTATAAGCATATGGGGGAGCAATAACACGAGATTCTTTGATGTCTGTATTACTGGTAACACAAAAACTTCCTTATACAAAAGTCTTCGATAAGATTATAACTTAGGGTTGTACAAGCTCAACCAAAAAGAAGTTACATATCAAAGTCGTATTCTTTTAAATAGAAACTCCTGCACATAAGTACACATTTGTTATCTACAGAAAAAATTATTGTATAAAATTAGTTGTATCCGAACCCAATTGCTTTCGAAACATTTAGGAAAAAATTGTTTTTCCAACATTCTGCTGAGCAACTTTAGTTTACATAAATTTGATATTTCGCTTTGTGGATATTAGTTAATCGGTGAAGCTAGAAACATATCCACATCTATTTATAATAATAATTCATGCCTTCGCATTCCCTAACAGCTTTCGCCAATTATAAGGGGCATCGGCCAAACATAAGTTACTATTACGCCTGCGCCTGTAGTAAGACTTAAGATATTCGTTCTCAGCATTCGCCATAAAGTGAGGAGAATCACAGAAAACCTCAATCCTGAAAACCCGGAGTCCGAACCCAGGACCTAAAGACTGATAGCTAATAGCACAGAGCACTGTAGTACCAGCCTCCGCACTAAGCTACCAGCCCCTGGTCACAGGTTCGCCCTGGGAATGTCCCAAAGACGATACTTCTCAAGTAAGGTTCTCGTTGTTGCCATCCTCTGTATCCAAAACTTATTAAATTGTTGATGACACTTTGTCTTTATTATGTGATGCTTAAATTTATGCGTTTTTAAGATACTTTGCATTTTTAACTAATTGCCTCTTCTTGTGGTAATTAAACAGTCTTCATCTTTATTTTGCTTTTGTTAGGATCTCGACTGGAGTATGCGTTTTTGGTCTGGCCACCTATATACACCCATCAGATACATCTTCTGGAACAGGTTCAAATAGGGTGTTTAAAGTTCGATACACGAATTTAGTCACAATACCCTACTACGAATATTTAATACTAATTTTTAAAACTACGTAGAAGACAAGTAGAGTGTAAATTCCAATTTAGTTTATATAGTAATGGCTTTGATATCCCTTAATTATTGAGTCAAATCAATATTGTTGTTCTGCGTCTAGCATAAACATTATCATAAGGTCCCCAATATGTAGAATGCGTAGTGGCATCAACTCTACGGACACCAGTGAGTTAAATATACACTCCTCCTGCCTATTACCACATTTGACAGTACGTAAACCGCTGATACGTTATGCATGGCTTTTCCGTTTTAACCACTTGTGAAACTTTTAGTTAAATTAAAGCAATTTGGATATGGGGGGTAGATAGCCACTGTCTGTGTATTATAACTATATTGTAATTTGATCTACCTTGTTTCTTGTTAGTTTTGTGTTTACTTGTAGGTAAGTAGTTCTAGATGTGCCATTATATTTGCCTTGTAATTGGATATTTATTTTATCTGTTGGGCAATAATTAGTCTGGTTTAGCATTTGACAACCTCTATAAATTGCATGCTCTTTTGTTTGTGATAATACGATAGAAGATTTTGCTCAAAATAATTGTACAAAATTGAAAATGATTATATGAGTATTATTTCAACTACAAATACCATTCCTCTTCAGTACAATTATCAATGCTAGAAACAAAGTATTGAAAATTGAAAATTAACGGTTCCTTTAAAACAAAAGAACAAAAAAAAAGTAAACTGGTTGCTAGCTAGTGCATAGTACACAGAAAAGATACGGTGCGTTAGATACAACACCACATTAACTGAGCTCCTCGATTTTCTCGCTTCCATTCGCGTGGTTAGAATTGGCAAAGTTAAAGTATTTCAAAAACAACTAGGTTTAGATAGATAGAATTCTTAATAACGAAGAAAACGTTACTCGAAAAGTAATATATTTGGTACATTGTGACACTTAACCTATTTATAATAGGTTAAGTGTCACAATATACCAATGTATTTTTTGTGTAAGCGGAAATGTTTCTGACTCCATTAGCAAAAATAAGATCTGAGGTAGAAAGTTGCACATCATATATTACGTGATCTATAATTATTTCGACAAATACAGAAAAAAAAGCATTTTTGACATATACTTCAAAAATATTTGAGTATAGACAATCTTTACAAAGTGACTGAGTAGATTTTCCTGCAGATATGTATGCTACTGCATGCAGGATGTTGTAATTAAAAGAATGCATGTGATAATATATTAATTTCCAAAATACAGTCCAAAATGTGGGAGGAGAGGCATCAGTAAAAACCTGAAATTATGCACACCTATCCAAATTATTCACTTTGATCACCGATGTACAATTGTTGAATAGGAGGTGTGTTGTTTTAAAGTTAAATTCGTGCAGTATGTATCACAGCATTTTCAGAACGCTGATAGCGTTATCGAGAAAGAAATACGCACTATATTAGGAATATTTTTTATCAGGAAGAAAATTCCTAGTAGACTTGCTTTAATATGATAAACAAGAATAGGCAACAGTAGAATCTACAAATATTCTTTAGTTTTAGAAAAATACGATTTTAGTATATATTAAGCATCATATAATCGATATCCTCAGCAGCATGTTCAACATTCGCAACACTCAAGACTATTTTATTCACAATAAACCTGCACAGACAGTAAAAAGATAAGGGAAGCTACAGAATCTAGCGTTTTAAAGGTCAATTCTTAGTAAAGCTCGTAGACAACAAAGAGCTAAGTATTTTAATAAGAAGCTAAGCTTACAACTTTTTACGATGTTTGTATGAATGGTGCCTTAATTCTCTCATTCATCTTCTCAAATATTTGCATTTTATGTTAGGGTAATGCTTTATATGAAAACAGAGTTATATACTAGCAAATAGTGGGAAAATGTTACACCTGTATTTTCATTTACGTCACAAATTATCACCAATTCTTCTAAAATCTGTGTTAGTACTTATATCGATATTCTTCAAAATCACTGTTTTTCTGTATCTTACAGATTTCTGCTTATTATTGCAATTTTCTATTTATACCTGCTAGAGTGCCAAGTTAATATTCTGAAAATTCACACAATCCTACTCCCACATTTTGTGTTTTAAGATATTACAGTAGATACTTATGTACGTGATGAAATGCATTATGTAATAAGATAACTTTGTGTTTCGCTGAATTAAATTTTTGCCAATGGAAATAAATTCAATTATCTGCACCAAAATCGAAAAGGCGAAAACGAAATGACAAAAACAACCCAGAAAATTTTAAAATAAACGGTTATTGACGTCATTATAGCTCGAGGAATGAGAAAGAACAAGCTTGAAGATTACATTTATCCCGCAAGCATGTCAAAACAATTAAAATTTAAGGGATACAGCATTCAACCTCACATGCGTAGGTGAAAAAAATTCTCGAAAAGTAGAGAATTATGTTGTTTTAATTTTCAACATGTCTAATTCCTTCTGTATTTATATAGTTTTCCTTAATAAACTAGCAAGGATAAATTTTCAACTTCAAAATTAAAAAAAAATTAATTTTTGCAAGTGTGCTCGTAACTGATTTTTTATTGACGGGGACAGTTTTAATCTTTTCAAAATTAGAACAATTTTCAATTTTTTATAAATATTGTCATAATAAATACGGATAAAATGTTACTATTATTCACATATCAAAGTATTCGTTTCCTAATGCGGTGTGATAATAATAATAGTAATAACCACCAAATTTGCATGGCCTACCTTAAGAATAAATCTATAGGTACATCTCTAACGTAATAAGGAAGACGGATTCCACAAGAAACTAACAATTCACTAAATAATTTAGAAGGATACTACAGATATCATTATTATAATATCTGTTCGCCTTAACAAAAAAATTGCATAACTGCTTGATTACATTTTCGACGGTTGGTAATTCAGTTGACAAAGGGAGACCTGAAAATCTGCGTTCCCAATAAATTATTAATTTGTGTGGTGTGGAGTTTACAGCTATACCTACGAATTATACAACCAAACAGTCCTTGTAATCCTTGTAATCAGCTCTCTCTTAAAGCTACTAATACTGAATGTTTCTGTATTTCCTTCACACTAAAAATAGTGTAGAAAAAATACAGAAACATTTAGTTTTAGAACTTTTGCAATAATTCTTACAAGAAATAAAGATTAATGAGGCGTAACGCCCCCAAAATGTTCTTGGAAAGCATTTCTGGAAGTATATTTCGTGCAACAGCATATCTTCCTAAGGTATCCCAAGCGTGTTCCACTTGATTACTACCCGATGAATTGGCTAACCACTCCATTCTGTATACCAATTTCATGAAATCAGTTGTTCACGTTATTCCAATTTTCCAAATAGGGATGAGCATTATTCTTCACAGAAATGAATTGTTCTTCTGCCGGTACTGCATACGGAAGAACAATGTGTCGCGGAATTCAATCCAGATATCTTAGAACTACAAGAGCTTCAATTTCTGTAAAATAAAGGTTGGCATGTCATTCAATGCACGTCCCGGTCTATACCGTTACATTACCGTGCCCATATTGCGGTTTTTCTCGGGAAAGTTATAGGTTATTGCATGTGCTAGGCTCACGTCAAATCAGAATACATCTATGGCTTGGTTGTAACGTAAAATTTGGTTTGCTCTCTGAATAATAGTCGCCTTTCCTAGTAAGAAAAATACTGATAAACGGTTTTCGGCCACATCAGTCAAAGTTACTCAAACTATTTCTTATTGTTGGCGTTGAAACTAACTTTCCAATACCAGTAGCAATCTTACTTCGAAGCTAGCGCGATTTCTACTTACCAATTGGTGTTGTTGACTGATCTTCCTCTCATCTTCATCGAACGATATTACTACAACAGGGGTAGGTGCTTGGAGGAGGAAACTATTTAAATGTTACTTTAATTTTGCTTTTTAAATCGTTCCACTCATTATCTTTTATTAAAAGAGAAGAATGTGTTACCATCCATGATAGTTTTAAGTTCTTGCTACAGCAATTTGTCTTCTTTCAGCACAAATATTAACATTATGATGGATGACAAATATATACGTCGTGGATTATTTTAAAACAAAATATACATTGGAATGAACATGTGGCTTCAAACGGAAGGCCCAAGAATTGTTTCTCCAATACGCTCACATTCAGTTGACTGGCGTGTCTATATATATATCTAAATAAGGGAGACCTCCAACACTTATTTTTAAGTAACGAATCTAAAGAAAAGTTGTATACTGATGGAAATAATTCTCAATTCCTAGCTCTGTTTGCATCTAAAATACTTATAGCATTTTGTCTCGATTTTAGACGAACGCTTTGTGCAGACGCCAATACAGATACAATAACATATGCTCCCTCCTTTTTTCTTATTAATTCTTTGAACATATCGAGGTGGTTGTATACGAAAGATGTTCAGCTTATTGCACGTAATTTTCTAAATTGACAAATCACATGCCGCAACGCTTACAAATGTCAAATGTTTATTATTCTTCTTGTTAGTGTTATTTGGTTTTTATTCCACTGGAAGAATAGGAACATTTCTGAAACCAGATCCGGAATTAGAATGGTAATCTATAATTTCGTTTCAATTTCGATTTCTTTAATAAATTTAAATGAGATTCGAAGCACTGTCCAGGAGTGAACCGCCTGCAAACTTAATACGTTGTGAGGAGCTTTAGTGAGGGCTTCTATTAGTAAATAGGATGGCTTCTTGAGGGAAGGACATCCAGAAAATTTCTGGTGTATGTCGTCCTCTAAAGACCAAAACAGTGCGGTGAATTCAAAGCTCCAATACGGAAAAGATGTTGTTCAACCGGACAGAAACCTACATATCCGTATCCTGATAAACATGGTGAAAAACTCTCTAGAAGCACCCTGCATTTGTCTTTCCGTTTGTTTTCGTCGATTTCTCCCACCAAAATTGCCATTCTAAAATCATCCGCTTCTCGAACGTGTTGAATAAATTTCTTGGATTCAGTTGGAATAGCGACGGTTCCAAGTGACGGCCAAGTCTAGCGAGTTGATCTGCCTTCTCATTTCCTTTGATTCCTCCATGGCTGGGTATCCACAGAAAAGAGATATCTCTGTATTGGTTGTGTATCTCATGGATTGTGAGAGTCTCTGATGTTTTCTAGCAAAAATAATAACTTTGAACTATATTTGAAACAATTAAATTTTAATACATCAGAATTGGTGAAATTCGGACAGTAGTGTTATGACGCGAATAATACAGAATGCGGCAAAATAAACAGTACTGAAATTGTGAAACGTGTATTATTTATTATTCATGTATTTGCTTTACATTATATAGCGTTGCAAACATTATGCCCGACGTCGGTCCCGATAAAACAGATATTTAAGATGCCCTCCGTTCAGTTTCATACAGTATTCGTAGCGTTCGCGAAGGTTCACAAACATGTCGGTGAACACAGGTTGTTGCATGGCACGAAAAAACCTTAAATTTTAATCCGCAATTCCGGAATGTCAGACGGTGGATCGGTACGGAAAAGAGTCTCCTTCAGAATTCCCCATATGTACGCATCAGGTGGTGTTAGGTCTGCTGAGTGCGATAGGTATGGGCAATCAGTGCCACGCGAAATAAGGCGATCCTCAAAATGATTGCGCAGCATTTGAAGAGACTCCCTAACTGTGTGACAGATTGCCCCGTCTTGCTGAAACCATTGTTGATTACGTGGTAGGTTCCTGGCACAAAAAAAAATCGCTCAAAATCATGCAGAAATGGTGTGATAACCTGTTCTCTGTAGCGCTCCTGATTCATGGTTAACGGCGTTCCATCGTTTGCTTCAATGAAATACGGGCCCAATCTGCTATGTGCGGATACAGCACACCAAATGGTAATACAGTCACTATGAAGGGGTTGCTCGACGATTATGTCGGGGCGTTCGAATCCAAGAAACCGTGTTGTCTGGTTGTTAATGTATCCGTTTATATGAATATAGCTTTCATCAGAAAACCAAACATTCGACAAGATCGGCGAGTCCTCATAATCTGTAGCCAACACACGTGCGTAGTATTCAGCTCCACACGCTTATCAGCTGCAGTCAGACGTTGTCTGGTCCGTATTTTGTATGCAAACCCACCAACATTCTTGAACATTCGACGGAGCGATCGATCACTGATATTCAATTTTAATGATAATTTTCGGAGGTTTCGTTTAGGTGATTGCAGAACCTGATTCAAAACACGCCCGTAATTCGCATTGGTTGTGACTGTCACTGAGTGACCCGCGTGACCTTTATGTTGGCAAAGCGCACTTCCCGTACGACGAAGCTTGTCAACAACTGCTAACATAACTGCATTGCGCGGAGCCTATTTCATAAACTTAGGCCTAAATTCATCGGCAACTTCTTTTAAGCTTGGACCATTTTCGCGCCCTTTTCCGTGATCGAAAATAGTGCTTCACGATAGAAACTTTTTCTGTAACAGTGACAACCATCCGGATGCAACTAACATAAAAAGACATTCATATACCTTGTAACCACTGGGTACGCTTCAGCAAGTGACACACACATTTGACACATGCTCATTTCAGTACTGTTTATTTTGCCGCATACAGTATATGCAAAGAATCATTGCTCTTTATTGAAGTATTGACTATTATCTTCCAAAGATCTATTGATTAAATAAACAGTTTAAGCTATAATTTCTTAAAATTGAATCTGAAAATATAATACACTTCAATGAATTAAAGGCAAATTTGACGGCATGATACTCTATAAAAGTCGTGTTTCATTTCGAAACTAATAATGTTTAACGTTGGTAGTCAACAACCATACATGCGACCTAAGGACATTTTCTTTCAGTGAAAGCAAGATAGCGCTTTAAGTATTCGTTGCATAAATAATTCTTGGAATTAATTGAAGACGAAATTGCGTTTACCCAAATGTGGAATATATTCTTTATAATAGTCGGAAGTAGTATTATAAGTTCTGTAATAAAGCAGTAGATATAACAAACCCTTCCTCCCTGTTTTTGCGGGAACGATAAAACTTCAGGAACTTTTGGAAGTCATATACCTGCTGCGGTAGTTTACGCACGTCACTAAAACATACTACCCGTAAGTGTAAATAAGCTGGGAAGATCTCCTACTTAATGGACGGTTCGGGAACTTGTTTGCGGACAGTAACGATCCGTTCACTAACACTGAGCGATTTTGAATAATACATGCTATAATCTCTGCAGAGTGTGCCATGTATTATGCAGATAACCACTTGAAATATTCACGGATCCGCCGGCTAGAGGAACATCTTCATAAGATCGGATTTTGCGAGTCACGTGTTAGGTAAATGATGGTTGTACGTCGTTACGCTTAAATGGTAGAGAAATTTGTGTTTTTCTTGGAAAGATTGTTAAACTACGTACCGCTGTGACGAAGTGTAATTTACGTTCTAGAAGATGGTTGTTAGATTTCTGCCGGAGAAAACGGATGGAACATGAGCGAGATCATAGCCGGGTAACTCAAGGAATGGAGAAGTTGTTTGTAAGAAATTTATATAAAGTGGGGTGCCGTTATCTTGTTTAAACATGTAATAAATGTATTCTTTGCGACACGTTATCAAGTTAAATGTTTGCCAGAAGGATGAAAGTCAAGGATTTTATAGAGAATACTTGTAACGTAAAATTTTCCTGATAATGTTAAAGCGCTAAACCGTTAATATTTGTTAACAAATTGTATGCAAATACTTGTAGCACTGCGTGATTTATAATTGAATTTGTTCACTATATGTTTCAGAGTGCTTATAGTACCGAATGACCTAAATATGTTGTTAGTAAGACGAACTGTATCGTAAAGTAACGCTATTTATATTCTGCAATAGTCAGACTTATTCTGACCGTACAGTTGCACGGGTTGCATGAATATTTTGTCTTTGGTCTCTCAAATTTTCCAATAATATCGGGATCATACGCTACTAATAGAATCCATTGAATATCAATTGGAATTCGTCGCACTAGGCGCTAATGCGGGTGTATAAATAAATTATTATTTTTTTCTTTTTTGAAATTCTTAAAATTTATTACTTAGCGGTATGCCTATACCTCTACGATGGCGACCTGGAATGTTTCCGGAATCGGCAAGAGATGGCGCACGAAGGTTGAAGTGGATTCATTGGCCGGCAAGGGCAACCTTTTTTATGGCAACTGTCAAAATTTCAGACGCTTATTGCCAATAGTTCTTGTTTAAAAGTGCGTTTTGTGTAGCAAGTCAGGCGGTTTCGCAAAAATGAATAAAACCGAATTTCGTGCGGTGATAAAACACTTCTAGATGCCTGGGAAAACGGCCACGGCCACTCCAAAATTTTCGGCCATCAGCTTCTGGGTGAGCGACTTCAAACGTGGCCACACAAGCACAAGCGTAGCCACACAAGTGGCGAACCACGCGGTGAATACCTAAAAACCTCTACCAACGATGAAATGGTCTACAAGATTCATGATGTCGTGTTAGCCAATCGCCGATTGAAGCTGAAAGAGATAGCAGAGATAACAGGCATCTCAGAAGAACGCGTTGGCCATATTTTACACGAAATTTTGGGCATGAAAAAAGCTTTCGGCACGATGGATACCCCGTTTGCTCACACCGGAGCAATGCGGACGTTAAACAGAAATAGTTTCGGAGTGTCTGGCCAGGATCCAACACAATCCAAGGAATTTCTTCATGCGCTTCGTAACCGTGGATGAGAGTTGGATCCACCACTACATATCAGAGGCCAAGGAACAGTCGAAGCAGTAGACTCTTCCCGGCGAATCGGTTCCGAAGAAAGCAAAGACCGTTCTCTCGACCGTACGAGCCGTGGTGACCATTTCTTGGGATTCCTAAGGCGTGATTCTCTTCAACTTCAACAGTAGAAGGGAAGTACGATTAATAACGATGCAATATTAAAAGAGAAACGGCTTCGTTTGGAGCGGAAAGAAGTGCTTCTCCACCACTACAATGCACCGGCTCATTCACCCCGCATCGTCGTATCCAAATTGAATGTGCCCCGCTACGAACTAGTCTCTCATCCTCTATATTCACTATATATTCTCTATATTCACGGGATCTAGCCCCCAGCGACTTTTTTTATTCCCACACCTGAAAAAATTACTGGGAGGAAAGAGATTTGCTTCAAATGAGGAGGTCATCACCGCTACAGATGGCTATTTTGCACATTTCGAAACATTCAATTTTTCAGACGACTTGAAAAGATTAGAGCACCGTTTGAAAGAGTGTATCGATTTTGGAGAATACTACATCGAAAATTATAAATAAAAAAACACACCAATACCGTGTCTCTTTTATCAATTCCGGAAACATTTCAGGTCGTCCTCGTAAATGTCTATGATAGAATAGCAACCCCTATACGCTTATTACCCCTATACATTACAATTTCTATATCCAACAGGGATCTACTTGCATGAGTAATGACCTCTAATACAGTAACATTAGTTCGGTGAATAGACCTTTCAACAAGAAGTTGATCTTTCTCGAACTTTTCTCAATAACCTTATAATGGCTCTTATCCGTATATCTCCCAACAGAATTTAAATTCGTCAATAGAGACAGCCACTTCAGCCATGTTCGATGTTTAGCGGTGTATAATGACACTAGTTGGGGCTTGCAAGACTTAAGTGCTAAATATTCTGATCAAAAATTACTAGGTGGTCCTTGTCACCAGTCAAAAACTAGTTGATATGTGAAAACCGATATCTTGAAACCAATAACCGATGATCTTAGAGACCATTTGTAAGCTTCACTACCTCCTTTTCGACGTCCCTAACTATACTTAACATGCTAGACAACATTCTATATCAGTAAATCCATTTGAATTTAAGTTTTAGCAATTAAAGTACACGACAAACCAGCTTCTCTAAGATTAATAATAATTTTATACAGCGCATAAAACTTCGTAACACGATAGTAAACAAGACTGTACGAACGAGATATGCGACGAAAGATAGACTGACGTTGCTGGCGAAAAGTGTTATCGGACTTTGTTGGACAGGCACTTGGGGTACGCTCAACGAATCGCTGAACAGTTTTGCCATCTTTATTTATAAGTACCTTATTGCGTTAGGTTCCAGACAGCAAGTGGTAAGAACGAATGTGTTTTTAGTTAACCTAAATCCAAAGCCCGATACTATTGTGTTGTAGCTATAACGGATTGTCAAAATTTTCGAAGTAGCTGAAGGATGGAATTAAACCGAGAACATTTTCATGCAATATTTTTTTTTATAATTTTCAAAGACAATTATTTCAACAAGAATACCTCGCCGAATTGATTTTTGTTTTCGACAATGAAGTACCACGTCAGTCAACAATTTCTCCCCACTATAGAGAACTCAAACGTGGACGACTTTGTTTTAACGACGATTAAGGAGCAGGTGCTCCAACGCTGCAATCACTCAGTAAAACGTCGATGCTGCCCGCAAAATCATTAACGAAGATTGGCATGCGGTATATCGCCAAATTGAGGCTAATTCAAAAAAAAAATTCATGAAGATTTGTGTGTAAAAGATTAACTTTGCCTTCGATACCCCATCTGTTGATCAAGGAGAACGCAGCTAGGGTGAATTGGTGTCAAAAAGCTCTAGACCGCTTCAACGCCAGAAACTTCAAAAACATGTGTACAATATCGTCAGTTGTAATGAATCTTGGATTTACTCCTACGAGCCAGAAAATGAAGGTCGGTCGTCTGTTTGCGTGTTTTGGTGTCTGTTTGGTGAAAGAAAGCCGACAAAGGTTCTGCGTTCTCGAAGTGTCTCCAAAAAGATCGTCGACATTTGTCTCGAAAGTAGGTTATACCGCAATTTTTCTGTAAGATCAAATAACTGTTACCAACAATTGCTATACAACCATTTGTTTGTCGCAAGTCACCGCTAAGTTTCGAAATACTAACCCCGAAAGACGAATCATTCTCCACAAAGACAGTGCAAGTTCGCACACACGCGCAAGACCATTGAATTTTTAACGCAACAAAACGTCGAATCGTTAGATTATCCTCCGTACAGTCCAAGAACAGACTGCGTGATCAAAGGTCCCAGTCGTCAGAAGAAGCAGTCATTGCCTTCAAAAACGCAATTTTATCTATGCCAATAAACGAATGGAATAACTACTACCAGAATTGGTTCGAGGGCATGCAAAATTGCATTAGTCTTAGTGGACAAAACTTCGAAAAACAAGAAAATTTTCCCAAGTTATCTACTGTTTTAGTTCAGTTCTATACGCTACCAATACAATCCCCCATAAATCTTTATATCTTCGATTATCGTACAGTGAAGAACGTATTTAGTTTGTTCAAAGGTTAATAGAATAAACACGTTTTGCTACAGAGCTATACCATGAATTTAATTTGATTTTGTGGTAAGAGAATTTTGATCACTTTTATTAGATAAGAAGAATATGTGCTCTTTTAACGGAAATTAAGTAGTTCGAAAAGAAGGTGTTTCCCATTAAACCGTAACAAAAATTTTCCACTTAATAAAAAAAACAACAACACGAACACGAACCAAAATCAATGTAAAAATGTCTTAAAAGAACATTTACTACCATATAGTGAAAGGTTAGCTGAAGCTGACACTCCATACATATTTCTGCATTAGTGCTGCGTATCATACAGCGTAATTTATTAATATTTAGCTAAGAATTTGCTGTTGCTAAATTAAGATGGAAATAATATGGGCCTAAAAATACCAAATTAAGTTTTAACGGTTTCCTTTTTGTTCATGCTTTTCAAGATTTTTTATGCTTTTGCTTAAGTAACCTTGTATAAACCTTCATTGTGTGTTTAACAAGGAGTTGTCATTATAGCTACTTTTGCATTTAATTATCATGATTTACCTAATTAATGGAAATGCAACTATAAGCTCGTGTAGTACAAAAGTATCTTCTATCAAATACTATCAAAATATCTTCTACAGACGTTTAAATAATAATGCATATTGTTGTTGGAGAAATTGTTCTGTAAACGTACTACAATAAAAAATTTATACTTAAATGCTTTGCAGGCTGTACAAGTGAACGTTTTGTTTTTCCCTCAATATAGCACGATGCATCTGTCTGGTCAAGCGTATTGGTCTGTATATTCAGTGATGGATTTCAGCATTTATATTACATATTTAAACATGCAATTGCGTCATCCAGCGCATTCGGGAAGTTCACTACGGCTATTCTCATTATTTTCCAAAAAAAGTTTATTTAATTATTAAACACTGTAAGCAATAATTTCTTGCAATTTGACCAAAGCATTAAATAACTTGACAAAACCTCATACTACAGAAGGAGACAATATCATTCTACAAATTCAATAACCTCGAACACAATACGTAAAGATATATAACATAGAATGCCCAACTGAATGCAGGTTTAGCTTACCAAATATCTTGTATGCTTGAAAATAAATTGCGTAAAGGAGGTTATTTTAATCCGTTGTTATAATCCGAGATTTTTTTCCGGAGACAATTTCTATCTTTGTCTTTCAATTTCGAGCCTTGTCGAAGAACGATAGTCTTAAGATTTTAATTATAATAATATACGGTTCAAGACAAAATAACACGATTGAAGTTAACTGCTTCTCGAACTGAAATTACATACATACAAACTATTTTATATCCTTGGAAGCACTTTTCTCTTGTGCGTTGGAAACAGACGTCATTGCTTTTCCCTAGTAGTATTATATTACTCTATGAACGGACGTTTCTTAGAGGAAAAATATTTCCCAGTTTACTTTTACATGATAATAAATTTCATTCGTAGGTCATACCGACTGCCAGCTGGAAAACTGAGTATAGCGGTCTTTATTATAAAACATTTATTTTATTACGCCAAAGCAGGAAGGTAGTGGCGAAAATGTCATATATCTTGTACCTTTCTTTAGATATGGGGCTCAATGACAATTATTACCGATATTTCGTACTCGAGAACATCGGAAGCAAATAATTGAATGATTTATTTAACCAACTTATTACTTTATTATAACTTTTTGAATTAAGTTCAGATCAATATATTGCGCAGAAATTGTAATCAAAATTAAATTATATAATTTGCGTCATAATTAAATTTCCTGTTATCCTCTGTGAAGCCATGAAATTACACTTGAAAGTTTACAGGTTTCTCTAGTCATTTTTATTCCTATAATACCCTCGACTTATTAGTCAAGGAAAGCAATTTTGTTCTATATATAAACTGCAATATTTTGTAAGATATAATATTACACTCTGTTTTCTTATTTTAAAATTTGAAAATGGTGAATAAGCGTTTCAGAAAAGAACACACATAAATTATACGGCATCAAAACATCGTCTTAAATGTCCACCTGCAAAGGTAGCAAAAAATCGACGCAGTTAAGATAATGTAGTGTCAAGAGTGTTAGTCAGCAACAAATTTGTACGGTGTTGGAACATTTCTGCTACAATGAGGACACTCTCTTTCTTAGTGTTAATTTCATCCTCACAGTGTAGAAATTTTCCACTTTAATGTAAAAATTTGTTCTTTTAAACTGAGCGACTTCTGCTAAGACAAATTAAATTTAATTCTTAACAAGTAAATTCAGTTTGCATTATTATAGTTCATCCGTGCATAATAAAACAGAATTAATTTGATCTAAGTTAATATAAAAGAGCTTAGTGTAGCATCATTTGCAAAATAAAATACAGTTTAGATGGCCGTAACATCTAGACAACTCTTTGTGTGTTGTGTGTCCAGAGACGCTTTCAATATTTATACCGAAATAACTTGCAAGTAGAAGTTTAATCAAAATGCAATATTATTATGTAATTAACTACATAAACTGTAGTATATTCTCCGCTTGGGAAGTTGCGAATGCGTGGCTGCACTATTCGTTGTGCAGTACTCGTCGTGTCAACAATATCTAAGTAGTTTGTGAACTGTCAAGCTAATATCATTTGCTGTTTTAAAAACGTTTTAAGAAAATATATCACAATATCGCTGGGAATATTACCTGACTTATTTAGATTGCATTATCACGACTTCGTGGGCATAGTTTTCCTACTTACTTCCTCCTAGGTCGTACATTGGAGAATGTCATTTATGGTAGTTGTTGTCATTTACACATCGTATGTTTGTTTATGTTAACCAAGGAATGACGGATAACAAAATAATAATTTTATAAAACGAAATCAATCTTTAAGCATTCCATAAAAAAAATGCGAAGTGAATTTGAACAGCGTCTTGAAACCAGACAACATAAGCATAGGTTTAGCAGATTACACTTAATCTCACTTTCTCTTCGTGGACCAATAACATTTCCGCCTGGTATTCCATTTCTTTATGCCATTTTAATTATACTGGTTTGTTTTACGTAATTTCTAGAATGTTTGTAGTTATTTCAATGATTCTTCTTCCGCTTTGTGATTGTTTTCTATTAGATGTATTATTTTAAAATAGATTTTATTATTTACAACTATTTTAATTGTCTCTACTTTTTCGTTATTTTGGGATAAACAAATGTGTGACGTCTCTTAAATTGAGTTATTTACAAAGAGCTAAGAAGAGCTCCATCTAAAAAAACATGTAAAACAATTCACGTCCGAAGTCGAGTTCTTTATCTACAATTTAACAGTACCAAATGATAAGCTTAAAAGTGAAACTGTGTGTAGTTCTTCTTTTTGATGGTTTCGATACATTACACCGCCCAAGAAAATAGATTTATTTTGTCGTGACACCTGTAAAATACAAACTTATTTAGAGTATTTCCGATGTGCCAGTTCTAAAAACAATTGGCATTTATTCCTAGCAGTTCTAGTTTTTGAGATACACCACGTCGAAATTTATTACTCGCACGTATAAATAGCAAAGTCAAAATAATTAACTAAATATTTAGGAGAGCTAAATTGCCGCGCTGATGTAACATGAACATCAAGATTTATTACCTTTTCAGCCACTTCAATCGTTTCCCACAAAACTTAGGTGATGCTAGTGAAGAATAAGGGGAAAGGTTTCACAAAGACATCAGCATTATGGAGGAAAAGTACCAAGGAAGATGATATATGATAGCCGATTACTGCTGGAATCTTCAACGAGACTGTTCCGGTAAAACTCACGCAAGGAAATCGTATAAAGGGAAATTTTCAACTAATGATTGAAAATTGTATATGCATATTTTTCTTTTAAATAAATACCTCCTATCCATTCTTTTGTGCTTCAGTTAAGTGTTATTAAATAGTAATATTTAAAAAGTTACGTGCATAACAACACATTACATGTAATTTTGACGAATTTTTCCTAAATAGGGCAGAAAGAGTGAATTTCCAATACTAGGTCTGATACAATAAATTTAACGGCATTTTTGGATTAGGCACCCCAAAAGTGCATAATTACACTTAAAAAATCCGAAGCACCAAAATGTGTGTTGGCCAGTGTTATAAGCGAACCTTTTACAGATACGAAAGTTGCGTAATGTGGATATTTTGACAAAATTGCATGTACTGTAATACCTTTCTGCAATTTATACCAATTTATATGCTCAGATTAGGCGGCTCCCAATACATCTGAGTAACTTCTACGCCAATTTACAAAACAATTGAAAAATTATTCAACTAAGTAGTGTAAATATTCCAAGAAGTATTCTGTGGTAACTACTTGGTCAACTATTTACGGATGGTCATAATCTTTGAAATAGGACCGGGAATAGGCAGATGTTGATTCGCATTCGGCTCGTTGACGTGATGACTTTAAACGTTGTTGAGAAACAAAGTATTTGATAATGGAGGACCCAAAATCGAATCGAAAATTAGCAGTGTTCGGAGTGACAATGTTCAATGCTGAAGTTACCAGGATAATTTGGATGAGGGATGTATGATAAGCTTTTTGGAGATATATAACCAACTATGAAGGTGAGCCGCACTTATAACAGACATATCGCTGAAGATAGAATGTGTATCCATCACTATTCCTGAACTGAAAGAAGAGTCGATGCAATGGGGAATTTCACCGCCTCCAGTCTTCTCATGAAATTTAAATGTATTCCTCTTGCTAATTAATTGACACGTAGAATGACAATATAGTAACAGTATTATACAAATACTCCTGAAAACTGATATACAATGCTTTGCGGCTCCATAACTGTATATCAGCGGCACAGGTTAAAACAGAAGCTGCTAATGATGATTGGGATTTGAGAAAATTGAAGATGAAAGGATTTGTTACAGAATCTCAAAAGACTACTTAGTGGAGGAAAATTTGAGAACAATGATGAACTTTGAGTCATTGATGACTACTTTTGAGGAGGAACCAAAACATTACAATAATATTGATCAATTCTGCTTTTTTGGAAATATAGAACGCCCCTTCTAATTCTGCGTGTGGATTGAAAACGAAAAGCTCTCGAAATTAAATATACAGCGAGAGAAATTGGGCTAAATATTACTAGAGATAGTAAGCATTGGTTTATGGAAAGTGATAGGGACGAAAAATGGTAGACGAAAATATATTTGATGATAGTTGTGGAAATGCAATAAAATCGTGTAAAGTAACTACACAAAAATTGGGATTATGCAAACATGAATATAATACTGATGGAAAAACGAACGGTTATTGTTGGAAACTTTAATTATTTTAGTATCTTCTAGAGTGAATAGTTTTATTGTTTTGGAAGTAAAAGAGGAAAGTGACGCCAGAGGAAAAATGTTAATAATTAGTTGTGGAGATATGATTATCTCCACAACTTACGCAACTGCAACTATACTTTATTAGGTCAGCCAATTACAGCCACAACAGGAATAAGTTCTGATAGTCAATGCGGTTGTACGATACTAAACCCAAGTTCGTTAATTTCGAACAATGCAATTAGGTACTATCTAAAGGCTGTGAGGCCCTTCAAAAGACTGCCCTACTATGAACTTTCAATTAATAGAACATCAAAGAGCTTTATAGTTTAATGACGTACGATAATGCAACAGCGGATAGATCAAGTAGAGTTGTCCGAGATTAGGTGCAATTGATTTACTACGTAGTGTAGTATCAAATAAAGGTTAACAAAATAAAATACCATGGATTTACAAATTATCTGGAAAAGGATTTGTTTTTTATCGCGGACTACTAAAGTAATCAAGTTAAATTTCCTTTCGAATATATCCATTTGGCTAGATGCCATGTAACTACTTCATGTGAATAAAAGAAGTGCATTTGATAGTAAAGGAAATACTTTAATAGTAGCTATCTGTTCTTTGCTTTTTAAATATATTAGATCAATTTACATTCAAGGTATTTATACTGAAGAAGCGGTTGCAGACATATTCTATGACAGTTACTATGGTATAAGCCGCCATCAGACAGGAACGTGCTCTGGCGTCAATATTTTAAATTATTTATTTTATTTTACATAATTATAAGAATGCTTTCTGAGTTTACAAGTGAAGTTCGTCAGTATTACTTAAGACAGAAGTGCTGAAATAGTACTATAATATTTGTTAACCTATTAATTGTAAAAAAAAAATGTCCACCGTCTGCAGTAATGCATGTTTAACAGGAACTAATTATTGATGGCTTTACACATGTCACGATTACCGACGTATTCCTTATTAGCTAACATCGTTGTAAAATACAGTTTATGAGTGCTTGTAGGCAAGAATGTGGTTCAACGTAGCTGGGAGATGTTTTCAGAAAGAACTAATCAGCAGAGTTGCAATTGAGCGAATGAGCTGGTGAAGTAATTTACAAAAATCTATAATTCTTGAACGCGTTGCTGAAGAGGCTGCTGAAAAATTTTTAACTACTACAGTTACAAACCCTAGTACATTATCATTGTTAGTATAAATAAAAACAAATAGAAATTTAAATTTTCAATTTTATGACCTTGTTTAAGGAAGTAGTACTGTGAAAATTTTGACAATACTACTAAAAGAATCTGTTTCTGGTGTGGTAAGCCATCCAACGGAATTGTAAGCAATTCAGCTTGTCATAAAACACAAGAGCTTTGAAGTGTAAGAATAGTGTGTACAGGGTGTCCCATGGTCCTCTTATTTCACTCTATCGCTGTACAAAGTGAAGCGCCGTCAATTATTTTCCCAATGGAGAAAAATATTTATATATGTTTGTTTGTTCATATACAGAAAGTAAATTTGTGTCAGTTAGTACTAAAGAAGCGATAAACAATAATTTTATTAGGTACAGATTACATATATAGGTATGGATCAGAAATATAGAATGGAAATATTCCTTACATGTTGATTAGTAGCTATCCGGAAACATGTGTGAGTGTTATTTGATCTATGTCATTTATACCCTTCTAGTTTCTTGAGAGGCAAAATTGAAGAGCAGCGTCCTCAAACAGCAAAGAAGAAAGTGCTTTTCCATCAGAATAACGCACCTTACTACTATATGTCTGCGATCATAATGGACAAAATCTGTGAATTGGGATTTGAATTAGTATTTTATCTACTCTATTTCCCAGATTTGGCGACCACCTATTATTATCTGTTTCCAAATTTGCAAAATTTTTCATCTGAAAGAGATTTTCGTCTATTTTCAAGGTAATCACTATAAGTTCTACTTTAAAGATACAGATTCATCGATCTGCGATGAAGGCGTTGCTAATTTAGAATCAATTAACAAGCAGAAGTCTATACTGAACGTAGTTATCGAACTATACTCGAATACGGATAACATTCTAATACATAAACGATACATGTAGCTGACCATATTTATTGCTAAGACAAAATTTTCAATACTGTTTAAGAGTAAGAAACCAACACCATTATATGCCTATATAATGCTGCTAAAATACAGAACCTCATGCCATTGGTGCGATCATTTGCGGGAAAGACAATATGAGAAGAGACAAAACGCGAACACGTTTCTGCATACACGGGGTCATGGCGTGGTTTCGAGTCATTTTCTGAACCACACCTTGCAAATTCCCTCTCTGTCAATATCTCTCTAAATAAACGGACAGTCAAAAGCGAACATTTCTTAGCACTATCGAGTCCTACGAAAAGACACCTGCCACATGCAACTATTATCAAACTAAAACTAAAAAAAAAAACAATTGGTATGACCTATGCTAAATGGAAACACTAGTCTCTTATAAACGGTGCCCCATGTTTAATGTCGAATTGGGATTTGTAATAAAGAAACAAATAAAAAAAGACTGGAGTTCCTGCTGCTATCGTTTCTAAAGAGCTTCTTGCGGAGAAGGCTTTGAAGTACGGAAATAAGGAAAGGAAATGTAATTTATTGTATACCAATAGACTGGACGTAACCACTGTACTGCTAAGAACGACAACAATTTTCGGAGTTTTAGAAACACTACCTTATAAGAATAACCCTTCCTTCTCGTGACCTCATGAATCGATTGATAACGTATTAGCAGGGTCTGTGGTGTGATTGGCGGATATCCGTGCAATTGCATTTGCCATGTGTTACAGATTAATTGTGCCTGCAGTTCTCAAACGATGTATCTGGTAATAAGAAATAATATTTTTAGTTTCTTGGACCTTACAAAGGGTCGAAAGCAGACAAAAAAATTTAATAAGTGAGTATGTAGAGAAACGAAGCAATAATTTATTATAAAGGTTATGTAGTGGTATTTTTTACAAAAATGGTCTTTAACTGAACGTAATGCTATCCACCACAATAATTTTCTGAGGGCTTGAGAGGCCCTATATTGCATCAAAGTAGTCTCTCTTGCACCTGCATTGCACATTAGCACGAATTATTCTTTTAGATTTCTTTGAGGGTGGAACGGGCGGAAAATTTTTAAATGAAATATAATACGCCATACACTATGCGTTTTAGTACTTCTTCTAAGATTTAAAACAAATATAAAAATGGTAAATAAGAATAAAAACGTTTTTAAAAAGAAGATAAAGGCTGCTTAAGAATAACATGGTTAATAATCGTTATTGGTATTAAAGAACATCACGTTTGACTATTGGAGATACTAGTAGCTTTTTCCTAGTGAACCATACCCATGAAATTTACGTGCAGTACATCAACAACTCAAAAGCTCGTATTAACGTAAAATGGATAAACGCTAGTAGCTATTTTCACAATGGCTAAAGAAACAAATTTTTCAGATTCGTTGCGAAATGATGGGAGATAGTTTGAGTACAATCTATGTGTCTAGTCCTAAAATTCAAAGGTTAGCGTTTTTGTCGTCGTTGTCACATTGATTGAGATATGTCGAAATATATGATGAATAACCATAGTGAGGGGCAGATTTTTACCTGATGGTACCCTTCATTGGTACCACAGTAAGATGTTCAGTGCTAACAAACTTTGCTGCCGAGCCATTGAAACTTTTATAACCTCTTGTGTTCACGATAAAAATATTCGAAAAAGCGCCACAAGCTCGTTGGTGTATTAATCATCTCGGGTACCATCAAGAGTGTGATCTGTTTTAAACAAATGATTTTACGGTTTGCTACGGTTTGTTGATAGAAGCGTAGCTATTGAAAACCCATGGCCTGCTTTTGTTGCGAAATACAAACGAAAACTAATTTCCCGCACTATTAACTATGCGACGCCCAAGGGTTATAACTCGCGTGTGGGCTTGACTCGTTAATATACTCAAATTTATGCAAGAATAATACGATAAAGTGCTGTTTTACATTGTTATTAAATCACCACATGCTTAAAATGCCGATATTATTGCTCAAAGTTATATATAGGGAGAATAGTATACAACAGTAAGAAAAATGAAATGGCCGAATTACTTTCTTGTTTGAGAGGTATTTTTTCTTTAAATTGAGTATGGATACAAAGCTTTCAGATTTATTTTCCTTCCGATTTGATTTCGTACATATGTTTTCTCAGTGGGCACCCAGTATATTGTTACATTGTTACAACAATAACGCGAAAAGTAAAAAAAAAGCTATTAAGAGCATAAAATCAATAAATCTTGAATAAATGTTGAAATTGTGACTACAATAAACGTTTACAAATTGGCAGTGATGCAATGGATGAACAAAATATCTTACTGAATTCTGTATTATTTGTGGCAACATATAGTTGACTCTTGCAGTTATTCGTTTTCCTAATTATTCAAGGTAATTTGGTTGTTTTTTATACACTTCATATTTCAAAAGACCTCGTAAGAGAAAATTCAATGCCGATAGGTCTGGAAGACGGTTTGACCGTTCAACTGTTGCTTTGCGTGCTATCCAGCTTACAGAAAATATTTCGTTCAAATAATCACGAACATTACACGCAAAATGTTCCGCAGCACAAACTTGTTCGAACCAAATACATTTGTCAAACATAATCATCCAAATTAGGTTTCTTTCGATTTAGAAAAAGAGCTGCACAATCTTGTTGCTCAATAATTAATTTATGTATCCATATTAAACGTCTATGGATTCATAAAAGTTTAAATTTTCTCATATGAAAACGTATCCTATTATATTGTTTCCAACTAAACTAACCTATAGATTCGCTATTCTTCCATCCAATCAATAACAACACCATTAAGACAAGGCCTTGCTTTATAAGAAAAAAACAATTTAATTCACTAAAGTAGGATGTCTTCTGATAAATTTTATCATTAATTCGCAAAAGTGTAGTCTACGATCTGGATGATCTTCAGCCAACTTATAACCGATATACATTTTGATTTTAATTTTGTGGATTTTTGGGAGATCACATGAACTTGTCCTAAATCCGTTACAAACACATTTTCTTGAACTGTTGGTAAAACATTCACATTGGTGTTTTCACCGCGTTTTCATTGGTTGCGTCCATTACTTGGTACATCTTCTACTTGACGAAATACCTCGTACTTACGATTCGTCAAATACACCGCATTTTTACTAATTTGGCAATCCGGATAAACACTATTAAACAAAGGGCGAACTTCTTCAAAGGAACCTTAACGGTTGCTATAGCCATGTATTATCAAAATGTCATTTCGCTCAGACTTGGAAACTTTTACTCTCATGGTTATTAATTACCAAAACTGAACGACAGTGACATCAATAACTTGTAACAATAATCTGACATGTGACAGTAAAGTGCTGCCGTCTTCAAGAATATTTTAACTTTGTGTTATCAGATTCTTTTTTTCTGTATTGCACCTTTAGCAATAAAATAAACATTTTATATTTCTGAAAATATTTTTCTCAATTTGGTACTAAAAATGTAATGATATTTTGGGCGTGCCATTATAATAAATAAGTAGACAGCACTTCTTGTCAAACCGCAAGCGGAAAAAATGCGAGAATGTTGGAATAATTTTATTATTTTTAACTGTATATCCATACATAATTCTAAAAAAGCACTTCTCAAACAACATAGTTATTCGATGGTTCTGGAACATTGTATTGACCCAGTAGTTGGATGTTTAGTTTTCAAGTATCGAACTAATTTTAATGAAGAGAACTTGATACCAAACACCGTAGTGCGACTTTCTATCCAATGACGTGAAACCATAATTTAAATTGTCACTGCACAACCTTGTCTTTTTACCAACCGATTCTCTGGATGTAAATTTTAAAAGAAATTTAAAAAAGATAATACAAACGCACGCTTCGCCTTCGAAATTTAACTGAAGTTGCGCAACCGCAAGGATTTCTTTCATACCGGTGACAACACGACTTGTTCAAACGCATCCATTTGCGGAGCTAAGAAGGTTGACACATGCTCCTCTAATGCATATCTTGTCCAACCCGACATTGTAAGTACTCGACCCTACGTGTGTAAACTTTATCAATAAAACTACGTATTTAACTATGAAAAAAAAATATATAACATGAATGAAACAATTAAATAATATGCCATAAACAGGCACTTTAAATCTGAACCTTGCCCCTGTGGTTTCAATCTAATAGGCCTATTGTTATTTTTTCGGAAGAACTCGGAATATTATCGTCAAATTTTAATATACACTATGTTTCAAACAAGTCCTGGAAAAACAGAAAAAACACACATCCTATATAGCTTCACTAAGATTACCGTACTCTTGCAGGTTTCTTTCTTTATCTTTCAGCAATGAAAGGCGTAGTTGCGAATGAGATATTTGCTTTAAAAGATGAATCGTTAATATTCAGCTACCTCCTAAGTTAATTTATTCTATTCAGAGTTTTGTTACCAAGATACTTAAAAGGCGTCTCCAGCGATGGCAATATTTCATAAAAAAATACATAAAGCTCAGTATTTATCTCTGTTTACACTTCCGTATTGGAGGAAGAAAAACAATTTTTCCCTATAAATAAATTTCTGCAGCCCGGTTTACCTCCCGTTATTCAGAGAAAGTTAAATTTATTTTTTCTTCTTATGTCACAGCTTCAACCTTAGTAGATTCAAAAGAAAAATACGCAGTTTCCTTTCTGTTGCCGCTTGCGGGAATTGAAATAATGAACAATTCCATATATCATTCAGATGTATTTTAGCAAATTTATAACGGCGTTTGTCATAACGCATTGTTGTAAATACCAGGTTTCGACAGTAGTAGTCAGTCGTATTTATTTTAGTTACTTTACGTACAGGGAAAATGTTACTAGTTACAGGTGAGTAATGTAATCGATATTAAAGCACATACATTTTCAGGTCCTATAAATTTTAGCAAGGCTGGCAGTGAAAAGCTAAAAAAACTGATAAAAATCGACCACAGAATGCGCGTTTTTAGTATGAGCATTTGTAACAAAAACGACACTCCGGTTACAACATATATCATGTAAATTCTCCCTCTTTTATAAGATATGAACGTTCTTCTTTCTAGAAGATGTATACTTTTCGCGCCTATTTAGATTGATAAATGATTAAAATCTTCTAAAATATTCCACTTTTATTTCGTGTTCTTATGACAAATACTTTACGTACATATATTTACATTTTGACGTTCAAGTATGTGTCTAGAACACCCTTGTTAAACGACATACTCGTTGTCCCCACTAGCGTGTGCCCTTCTTTCCTTTTATGAGTTGAGCATTATTTAAAATATTGAATCACATGGGATGCCGCATAAGTTTGTGACAAGGCAAGTTTTAATTTTTTTAAGTGGAACATGTTCTATATTATTGTATCAACTGCCCCACTAAGCGTATCTACCTACGGTATATTGAAAAGTATAATTTCTTTCAAATCACGTATTCGTACCTAAGATTAATGAGGATTACTTATATACAGTATGTTTCGTTTGAGAGAACACAACATTGGATGACCATGAACTTACAGAATATGATTAAATATAATTTTAAAACATGAAAATGTTTTTCAAAATAAAGCTGGCAGTGGGATGTGTAGCAAACTAGACTGTTCCTATCGGAGATCTGGGTTTGAATCTATTTTTTCCGTAGTTTTGCTCACTTTATTGCGTACATTGAGAACAAGCACCTCAAGACGTACCATAGGCGCCAGCGAAATAATAACTTGCAGTCGATCTAAAATAAGTGAAAGTTGTTGGAAGATGCATGAGGAAGAATTATTGTTAGAATTACTATTACTTACCCAATCCCGAAGACTCAATATTCTAATGGCCCGGGAATAACTCACCCCATATATTTTTAATGTATCTCTTATGAAAAATGATCTCGGAGTGATTGCTAAGTTAAACAACGATTGCGAGGACTGTATGGTTGTATAAATCGCAGCTATCGTAGTAAACTTCACACTACATAAATTAATTAATTAATAATAATTTATTCGGAACACAGCGTTACAGGAGGACATAAAGGAATTTACTGCGATACCTGTAAATATAACGAAAATAGAATTCTCACATATTTCTAGGTATTCCGAAATATATAAAGTTAATGACGTTTCTTCATATCGGCATTATTAATGATAGTAATAGAATTTGAACCATGAAATTATTGGAAAACAATAATAATAAACTGTAATAAAGCACACTAAAATAATTTTATGATGTAATTTGTTATGTTAATTATCCTTTGCTTTTCGAGTAGATTACACTATTGCTACTTATTAAAAAATATCCGTTGAAATAAGACTTGGAAGGAAACGTTGATTTAGTAATTCTTAAATAAAAATGTAACGCAAAAATTGTTCAACATAATTCTGAAGAAAGGAATACAATATCAAGGTATAGCTAAAGCCTACTTTTTATTTCGTTCAGCAGTAAAAATGTTTATCAAGCAAAGTTTTCTTCTCCCAACCGAAGTGCAAAGGAATGTATGCAAATATACTTTTCAAAATAATTGGTGGTTGATAATCCATCTTTTTAACGACTGCTCGAACATGTTAGTTACCCCACCGTACTGGAGTATATCTTTTGATCCTTTTGCTTACTTAATATTTATACAGGAAAAAGTAAAGTTGTCAGAAGCATTTGGGCCCTCACAAGATCTGCTTCCTGTTGATCGGTTATGGATCCCTCTGCATTGGAATTTATAATACACGTGATAGGTAATAAGTGAAATAAAACAAATGGAATAAACAAGATGTGCTAGTTAAATAATTGAAGTTTCAATAACTAATTAAAAACAGTGTACTAAGGTAAATTTAATGAAAACGTAAAATGGGAAAGTGTTTGGAGCATTTTTGGCAATATATAAGACATGGATCTATCACATTGAAACAAAATTAAAAGTACAAGGTATGATATATAATAAGTATCCACTGCTTCCGAGCCTTTGAGTCACCATCTCGTTGGCGAGTTGTTGGGATTTTAAGAACTTTCACAACTAACTAATATTTCGGGAAGTAAAAAAGTATAATATTTCCTTGTGTTTTAGTACCTCTTAGTGTTAATAAAAAATCAGAGAAAAGCAGTTGTAGTATTATCAATTGATTATACTACAAATATAACTTTAATAGTTTGAAATTTTAATAATGTAAATTCACATCAAGCTAAAGGCTTTGACAAACCCTACGATTCTAAATAATGGGGAAGTAATGCATTTCTAAACATAAACAATCTATGCGATGTCTGAAAGTTCATGTTTTAAGAGTGCAGAGATAAGATGCAAAAGCAATTTCAGCATTCTCCAAAAATAATACGGCTAAAAAGTTATTATAGACAAGAAATAATAGAGCGAAACATTGGCAATATTTTCGTTTGTAATGTCAACAAGAAAAAGAACCTCATTTATTTTATTGCTTCAACAAGATGTCCCGATAATGCTTTGTCTATAAATAATATCTTTAACCGTTGAAGTTCAACGTAGCATCGCGTTGGTTGTTCCTTCCTCCGGTGCTGCATCAACTCCATTTCGGAAGAGGGAAAACAACACGCTGCGAACTAACAATGGTTTCTATTGTGTGAAGATGTAAAGTTTGTCTGTATGTGTTTTCATTATAAATCGGATTCGATTTGCTGAATGCGCCTTCAGGATAGGATGTAGGAAATACTGCGCGGTAAAACATAAATATTTGGTATGTTCTACTTACATTTCTCAGCTAATGCATTTCCGTCTTTTTTTTGAATTACTATATATATATATATATATATACGTTCATACGTGTACTCTTAATCATGTTACACAGTTGGTTGGAAAGATAAAATGTGGAAATTTTGTCAGCTCTACATTTCAACAGTAAGCATTTCTACGTATTTTCTACAGTACTCAAACTCGTTTAGAGATTCTACTAATTCCATTTTCTGGTTGGTGTTCTAAACTCATCGTCAAATACCATCTGTAGAATACATGAATTTGCTAAATCTCATGCTTTTATTTTTTGCACAAAGTTATTCGTAGATAGTCTGGTAAATTAAAACTTTCTTCGTCTGCAAAATTGATAATGATGATAATTATTATTATTGTAGACGTGTATTTAGAGAAATCATCTTAAAATACGAATCCGAAATGCATATATGTGTCCGCAAAACACGAAGGTTACGTGTAATTGTCAGTATTAGTACACGTATCTTAAGCTCATTAATACAGCTGAATTGAAGGATGCATGGCAAATATATGTATATTGAACAACTGTTTTACGACACATGACCTGAACCACTTGAAGTAGTTGATGATACGGGGTCATATACCCTCGTTGATCAAGTCACGGAAGTAATAAAATCTATGAAAGAAAGAAAATCGCCAGAACCCGACAACATAAACACTGAGTTCTTAAAACTTTTAGATGATGACAGCGTAAGATGGATGATATCCGTGTTCAATAAAATATACACATCCGGAAAGATTCCGCATGATTGCCTTACATCAGAATTTATCACCCAGGAGCAAAAAAAATGTAAAGAATGTAGAACAATAAGTTTGATACCAAGATAAGAACGCTGTAAATACAGCTTTTCTCATTAGCGTGGTTTTGATCGGCTTTTTGCTAGACACATTGCAATTCCCTCTCTGCTACTATCGCCATATCTAACCCTACAATTCAAGTGATTATTCTTGGCGCTAGCTAGTGCCAAAAGAACGAATCACTTGTCTGCAAAAGCCAGACAGAGCGACAAGAAGCGGGTGCAACTTCCCACCCTTCTCTTGCTTCGATTGCTAGTCCCGAGAGGACGTTCGCACCAAGGGCAGTGCCTAGGATAACTGCCCATGTGAATGATTTCTCAGGTTTACCATTACGTATTGAAAACATATTAAATAAGTTTGATAAGTCACCTTCTAAAACCTTTTCTCAGTTATACATAGGAAAATTTACAGAACAAATAAAATCTGCGCAATTCGGATTCAGAAATGTAGTGGATACAAGAGATGCTATATAAAGCATACAAGTATTATTTCAGCAGTGCAGAGGCATGAGTTGTGGGGTATATACATGTTTTATTGACTATCAGAAGGAATTTGATAGAGTAGAATGCCAAAAATTGGTGGAAATTCTGAATAGTGTGAACCTAGATGGGAAGGATATCAGGCTAATAGTTGACCTATACTGGAATCAATCTGCGTTTGTCAGAGTTGGGAATGACACAACAGGAGAGATGAATATACTACGAGGTGTAAGATAAGGTTGCATTCTGTCTTCATTACTGTTTAACATATACTCAGACAACATATTAAGGGAAGCTTTAGAACACATAGAATCTGGAATTCTTCTGGCTGGGGACAGATTGAATAATTGCCGCAATGCAGACGATATGATTATTTTCGCTGACAGCTTATGGATAGAATAGCATATCACAACCAATTATATGGCCTCGACATAAACACTAAAAAGACAAAATGAATGGCCATTAGCAAAGAAACAACTGAGAACTAATAGGAAGGAGAGGTATTGGTAGAAGACGAATTTCTTGGTTGAAATATTTTAGAACGTGATTCGAAATAAATACGACTGAATTATTCCGAACAGTAGCAAACAAAGTTAAAATAGCGTGCATGGTAGCCAACATCCGAATTGGAACTATCAGAAGAAGAAGAAGGTTCATGTATGTATTTGTGTTTGACTGTTTGGAGTTTGTGTTGGAATAGTAATAAACGTTACTAATATTATATGATAATACAATTGTTAATATATAATAATATATATAATATTAAAATTTATAAACGATGCAGTAAATCAATAGTAATACAGCATATAACTGTAAAATGTAACATGATGATGTAGGTTTGCTGCGCGGCACATAGTTACAAAAGGTGATCCTTGTAGCATATTTGTTCTAGAAAAGAGAATAAGGAAGGTAAGAAGTGGGCGAGAGGAAATTCTAGGTATGTAAAAATATAAACAGGATAGGAGGTGGAGGGAATCAATTCATCCATCCCGCAGCTTCCAGATAAATCTCACACCATGCATTTCGCGACATCGACTTAAAGGTTGCACGTCATATAGATTCAGTAATAGATTGTAATTCACACCATGCTGCAGATACATTCCAGTTTCTCTAAAGGAAAGGTATTTCAGAAGCCATCGCTGTACTTTTTTGTTATTGGGCTGCAAATATATATAGTGTGGAGATCAAACTTGCGAAGCATCTTCCAGTTTGTTGGTCACAAAACTACTTTGCAGATGCGGCAAGTTATTAAAATATTTACAACAGCGTATGACGAATCTCAAGCTTTTTGGTGCTACAGTGCAAATGCAACTTACATGGTTAGAGAAACTCAAACGGGTATCGAAATATATTCCTAGATCCTTAATGCCTTCGTCAAAACTGGTTCCTATGGTATAAGTAGATTGTACATTGCTAATTTTACGGTCGCTTGAAGTGTAGCAACATTTTCTAATATTGAGCCTTAAATTAAATTCATTAACCAATTAGTTATAACGTTTAAATTCTGCTGCATATATACGTCATCCCAGTTCTTGATGCTTTACTAAATCTTGAAATTGTCTAAATATGGGAGTAGAGAACATATTAGCGAAAAAAGCAAGTCGTTAAGGTAGAGCACGAATAACGTTGCGCCCAAATTTGAACCTTGGGTAAACCGGATGAGGGACAAAGTTCTACTGTTTTAAAATTATTGCAAAGCATATAGTTGATTCTTCTAACAAACATGAGTGCAGCGGTTTAAATAAACCCGAGCTAAGTCCAAAGGCAGAAACTTTTACGAGTATAAGTAATACTGCATGTTCATTGGTGCAAATGCACAGTTAAAATCGGTATAAATCACATCGACTTGACCCTGGGTATTCAATACTGAAGAAATGTACTGCGTTATCGTGACTAGGTTAATTGCAGTGGAACGTCCACGTACAAAACCATGTTGATAAGAAAATAAAGTTAGAATAATAATAAAAATAATAACATAGATATTTTCAAAAACTTTGGTAAAATTTAAAGGAATTGATGTCAGTCTATAGTACTTCATTCTGGCTTTATTGCCCTGCCTAAATATATTCCCGCTTCCCGTTGGAGAAACTCTGGTTCGTCGCCAACACCCAGGAAACTCAGTAGTTCTAATTGCAAAATTGATTATAATTGCTAATGGTCTAGCTACAACAAATACTACGTTTATACTTGGAACTAAGAAGAGAAAGGAGGGGAAGATGGCGGATGGTAAAAGAAAAGAAAGAGGCACGATAATGAAGAGGGAAAAGTAAAAGAAGAAGACAAAGGAGGAGAAGAAGAGGAACATGAAAAACTCGAGAGAAAAATAAGATTGAGGAAGAATAGTGGTAAAATAATCAACGGAAAAAGCAAGATATTGAAAATAAGGGTGAAGAAAGAAAACAGGAAGAAAGAGAGCAAGCAAAAGAATAAATTTTGTTCAGATGTCGATTACAATGCATTTCACAGGTATAGCAGTAAACTCCACTCACACAAATTAATTAATTATGCGGAACGTAGCGTTTCGAGAGCACGTGGGCTCTCATTGTCAACCGTGTTACCGTCATACAATGCATTTCATCTATATGGATGCTTAAAACGGAGGAATTACACACGCAATTATTCGAATTGTATCTCTTGTTCACAAATTCGTGCTTTTATAACCTGATTATAAACACTTCTGACATAATATACGTGTAGCTCAAAACGCATCCTGAAATCGGAACTCCAGTAGAAATAAATTTAAAACTAAGATATAATTTATATATAAACTAAATGTTCGTATGTAACGCTGTATATGAATTCTTCGTAAAAAAGCTAGAGATAATCAATATCATGCCCAAATTCTGGAATGATTCTAATGTGCCTCCTACTATCGAAGCACTCCAAAAACTATTTCATCTCCCAACCTACTGATGCATTAAACGTTCCACATTTGGTAACATTTTCAATATATACCGTCATAAACGATATTCGAGTAGTTCAAATTAGGAAAGGCGGAGTATGAGTTGCTCCAAATGCATACCGTTAATACAACTCCACGCCATTGCTTTTTATATAGACAGCTTTGGCAAACGGCCAACGTATTTGCATCTTGATTAAAGTCATTTCAGAGATCAATACTGCATGTTAAACGATTCACTCGTCGACAGTGGCTAAATGATTGTTACATAACAATTATTCGCACAATTTAATTATTTGCATTACGTTAGCGTACGCCTACAGTGCTAATTGCTCGTGTACCATTAAAATATTTTAATGGGGGAAATACCTGCAATAAACTTGCAAGCAATATGAGTATGTAAACTGTAAAAAATTAACTCCAATTTAATAAATATGGTTTAACATTGACCCTGAATATACTTTATATGTAAATCTTATTCTTATCTTCAAAGTATTGTAATGATATAAATTGTTGTCCTTTATTATTGCAGATATATTTTTCGTTACTGTTTGGCGCACGCCGTTAATTTTTATGTTCGTTGATGCTAGAAGTAGGAGGCGAAGTACTGTCAGTACTCACCCTTTATGAAATTTTTAAGCACAGATATTCAATCAGTACAGGTTTCTTTTGAAAGTTTTACAGATATCTACTTTGGGTATCCTTTAATAACTAATTATTCACAATTTTCTTTGTTTAAAAAAAAAAACTTTTCGTAAACATATTTCTTATGTAATTAAATTTTTCTAAATTTCATCTTTAAAAGACGTTTAATATACAGTATTAACACATTTCAATTACATTGTATGAATATGCATTATTCCGAAATTGTACTCATAATCTTCGAAATATCTCCTACGACGAAAGGATGGTACGACTGGCAGCAATTTCCTTTATAATATCACACATGTCGAGTATGTGGGTGTATACTGAGTGGCCTACCATACAGGCGTACAGGCGTACAGACGAACCAATGCGTTGCCCTGGATATAAAAAGAAGAACAGACAGATGAAGATCGGGAACAAAAGTGAGAGATGTTGGCATTGTTTTTCTCCTAAGAAAATATAAGTCGTTATTTTTCTCATATATCTCCGTAAAATTATAAATATCTTCGTATTATATTCAATATAAATATATATTCAATAATAAAGTGTATCAGCTGATACTACATACAAAATTTGGAAGTTCCGGACACTTACGTTGGAAACCGAAAGCCAGCCCATCCTAAAGCCGAGCCAGTGAGTACGATTTCAAAGGCTCTAGACGTCGAATCTTCTTAATTTCTTCAAAATCGATTTAAACATTCGATCTCATATTTAGTTTCGTAAATTAATTAGAATATTTCAGCTAGTCAGCGATTGCCTTAGGTTTTCTGTAAACATATTTTCTTTTGTAAAAAAGCGGTATGTATATATCTTTTTATTTTGTCAATATATTTGTTTTTTTTTACTTAACATTTGGTATTTTAATTTAGAAAACATTTTCACATAATTCAAAATAAGTCAAAATTTTTAATTCAAAGAACCCGGTTAAAAAATTTTAGCGGGCCTGAGATTTTTCCACCACAGTATGTACATATATGGACATATATATATATATATATATATATATATATATATATATATATACCATATATATACACATATGTATATATGATAATGATCTAGTAAGGTAAAAATATTATAGAAATCAGAATAAAAGCAAACTCAATGCAAACCTGAAAATAAAGCAAATAAATGAAGGTCGTTTGCATATGACATTCGTTCAAAGAAATTTTATCTGAAAGTAGCCTTTGAAATTATAATTATGTCTTAACATGTTATTGAAACTTTTAATACGCATTTTTGTTTGGTATAGCCTATTTGAATGACATGATAAATGTCAAAATCATAAAACGAAAATTTTTAACTGAATGAAATATGTTTATTTCCAACAATCAAGCAAAAATAAAATTCAACCATGAATGATTTGGGTTGTATAGTAAAGACCATTTTAAATCAATTTTAAATGTCAATAGAATTGTAACAAGTTCCTGTCAATTATGCATCTGAATGAACACTCTGTCAAATTGACTACTAATGCAATGAAAATAGTATAAGTTATGACAAAAGTTTTTATTGAAATAGACCAGTAGAAGTCAAATTTATTTGAACACATTTTATAATAAATAAATAAACTTGAGCTTTGTTATCATCGAAAATGCAATATGGTTCAAATATACTTGGATACATGACCATACGAAATCAAATAAAGATATGTAATGCAAGCTTCCTTTTTCATTTGCACATGGCAGTAATTTAAAGGTATTTTTCAGCTCTATTTTATTTAACGTTACTACAGCATATATGTGCTCTTTACGCTGATCTCTTACTAAAAAGAGAATCTTTTCAGATAACCATATTTCTCAAATTTCCTTTCTTTTTGAGAAAAATAGGGAGCCCCTTAACCAAGAGGAAAAGAGAAGCAACAAACTATTCTATTTAAACGTTTATATAACACATAAAGTCATATAATTATTGTAACATCTATTTTAAAATGCACCTACGCATATGCACATGGTAATAAGCGAATGTCACATCCAAAGTCAACATCTCCGTCTTTGAAAGTACATGGGAAATGCTTTCGTTACCATGAAGATCGACCGAAGGTAATTATTTGCTAATATCAGGATCTAGCGATGCGTCAAATAAAGGAGAGTTAACATGGTAGGTACCAACACAGCTTGTGTGCTCCTTATTTTAAATGAACATATCGAATCATTTAGAAAAAGTACCCTGAAAAAATGTATAAAACTCTTAGAAGACAGTGTTACTGGATTATAATACCCAGAATCCAGGAAAACCGTCGGTGATTTTGACGAAACTTTGAAATAACTTTGGGCCTTCCGTCGTTGGCATCCTATTGGGAGATTGAGGATTCGCTGTTCTACAATCATCTTGCTTGTGTGTGTAATCATAGGAAAGAACTTTGCGTCAAAATTCTTTATAAACACTTTCTTTTCACAATATGTATAACTATCTTAGGAATTACGATAGATTTTTTGTCGAACTCATCTATCGTTATATGTGATATAACCTTTTATTAATATATTGTAGTTTTTTTGGTCTAAATTATCTCTATATTTTCTTATAAATAGTTAATTTAGTTATATAAAGCATTTGTACATAGCAACATTGTAAAATAAAAGAATTCGCTACGTTAAAGTTCGCTACGAGCCCTGAAATTTTACGATAATATATTTATACCACTCAATCGCCGCCAACAGTATTCTCTTCATCCAATTGGCTATATGCCTTTGGTACTTACTAGAACGAGTTCTCGAATCACGAATCCTGTCGTGCAGAGAGGATAGTTCGTCCCATTTGCCGCTAGGAAATGGGCCTAAGCAATCAAATGATTCCCGAATATATCTATCGTAGTAAACCTGCTTAATTATATAGTGCAGAATCCTAAGTAATAATCCGTATAGGAGAAACAAAACATCTTATTTATTCAAGTGGTGCTAATTTAACAACCAACGATTATATAATTATATATTATAAAGCGTAGCCTTAGGTCTTGAACAAAATTTTTATGTAACATAAACCTTATGTATTTTTTCATTTTTCATTTTCATTCAATCTTTGCCAGTACAGTGACCAAGAAGTTCTCCATCTAAAAGCTTTCGAACTGACAATGCAAATTCATCATTGCACCGTTAAATATCAATCCCTCTTCGATATCGAATATCGTTTCCGAAGTTAACAGTCAGCAATGGATCAATGGCGTTTTTCAGTAAATTCAATTTCCAAGCAAAAAGCAGATCCGACCGTACGACCATAGTAAATGCCACGGAATTAGACCAACAGTGTGCCAAAAAATGCAGATTGGTTGAACAACAAGTGTTGTACAAGAAATATGGTTTCATCGATCAGAACCATTTTTCTTGGAGCAATTGAACTACAGTGAGTAGAATTTTTGCTGCATCAAAATTCTTCACAACAACGTGGCTTATAACATTTACCACAGTCCTTTCATCTCTTACAAGATTTTCGGAATACCTCTCTTTGTTTGTCACAGATCTTGTCTGGTGGCATCTTTCAATAAATTTCAACACATATCGCACAAATAAAGTCAACGTACACGTGTCTATGTTAGTCTGCTTAATTGAACAATTTCGCTGTAACTCAAGTACTATTGATGGAAAGTTAATAGTGAATATAGAAAATGAATTTGTTACCCTTAATACATTTTGCAATTAAACGATTTTATTACTTACGATTTAAATTCTCCATTTATATGAGTGACTAATGTAATTCTTTTTATTGGTCTGAATAGTTAATTTCATCTTTGTACAACCTTTAAATTACATACTCTCGTTCTATGATATACTAATTGTTTTCCTTACTTTTAAATGGCTACTATCTATTCCGGTCAGTACATTTATAACTACCATGGCGAATCTTCGTGCCCATTATTAAATGTATATCCATACACAAATTAAAAAAGCACTTCCCAAACAACATATGAAATTATTGAATGGTTCTGGAACTTTCTATTGATCCTCTATATATTTCGACGGGATCTTTGGGGCCTCTGTTCTCCTCAAGAATATATGTCGTATTTACCGTATTTGTAAAACTTACCATTTATTGAACTTATTTTTCTTATTTATAGTTTCCTTTAATATAACTGTATCGTTAGGGAGAATATATTGTTGAACTCCATCTAAGATCGGTTAGTACCTTCATATCAGACTAAATCAATAGGTATTTTTATGTAGTCGTAGGTTACAGTTTTCTCGTGATATATTTTACATTTAAATTCAATTCCCAAAATTCCCTTTCGCCCTTATTATTTCAATATTCTCCTTTTTTTGAAAAAAGGAGTCCCTAAACAACAGGAAAAGAGGATAATAAATTAAAAAGTTTATATCACAAAGTCTAATATAACTAATGTAAAATTTCTATACAAAAAATATTTAACATTCACTCATACACACACGGCCAATAGCGAAAATCGCATCCGAAGTCTACATCTCCATCTCTAAAAACCCAGAGGAAATGTTTCTGTTACCATAATTACATTAACGTGATCGACGCGCAGGACAAAAGGCGGCTGGCAGAGGTAGCTAACCTACGGAATCAACAGAGCGTATGTGCTCCTAACTTAAGCGAATTTCCCCAATTAATTAATGGAAAATACCTCAGAATTTATATAAAAGTTGTAGTGGACCGTGTCGTTACAGTATAGTTCCGTGATACCAGATGAATCCACCACTGACCCACCAGTTAAACCTTTAGCCATTTTTAAATAGACTCAACTGCTATTATAATGTAAAATAAACAATTAACTGCGTGAGTAAATTCTACCGATAAAACTAGACATTTAACTATGAAAAATATATACTACGGCGGATTGATTGTTTGATTAACGTTTTTGAGATTTAGTTAACTAAGGTTTTTAGATCATATCTACATAATATCAAGTTTGTAAGTTTGTATCTCAAAGTATTGTGCTGTGGCTAATTCTTGAATTGTGTGTCGTGGTTGTTCATAAATATGGATCCCGTAGAATAACGAGTCGTAATAAAATACCTCCAGACAAAGGCCATGTCACCAATTCAAATTCATAAAGATATTGTGGCAACTATTGCTGAGTCTGCAGTCTCTTATGATATAGTCAAATACTGGTGTCGAGATTTTCAATAAGGAAAAACATCCTATGAAAACCAATATACCACGCCGGTGGTCGTCCCATAGCGGTAACAGACAAAAACATTAAAAAGGTACACGATATCCTACTGAAAGACCGACGAGTACGGGACATTGTGGAAGATACTGGCTTATCATACATGCGGTGCACAACATACTGACTAAAGAATTAGATCAAAAAGATGGGTGCAAAATGAGTGCCCCGAATGTTAACTATTGATCAAGAAAGAAATCGGATGTTGATTTGTAAGCGCCTTTTGGAAAGGTACCAAGCAACCAAAGCGATCTTTCTTAGTTCTTAGTCGGTATGTCACCATAGATGAGGGGTCTACCACTATGGTCCCGATGCAAAGTAGAGAATGGAAAGATCACGGTTGTCCCCCTCCACGCAAATTAAAGGTCGTGCCGTAGAAAGGTTTTACTGTCTGTGTTCTGGGATGCTTGAGGAATCATCCTGACTGACTATCGGCGATAGGGACAGAGCATTACAGGAGCCTAGTACGCACAATTGATTTCTAAATTGCGAGACGCTATTAAAGAGGAAGGCCGAGGAAAATTAAAGCGTGGTATGCTGTTCCATCAGGATAATGCTCTTAGCCATAAATCTGGTATTGCTTTGGCTGCCATACACCAAACAGTGAAGCACTGGTTATATTTTTTGCCAAAAATCTGTTTATGTTCCTTAATCTTTGCAGGAACTTTATATATTCCCATGTACGAGGGGAGGTCCAGAAGTTCGTGGAATGAACGGGTTTTAAATAAAATAAAACAATAAATCTATTTTTCCTTTTCAATATAATCACCCTTAATCACAATACATTTATTAGATCTACGAAAACGGTTTCCATTTCATTCTATATGGTTTGAGCGTTCTTTCCTTGCTTTGTAAGGAACTTTATCACAGCACGGTGTTCAATTTCCTCCATAGTTTCAGTTTTCTGCCAGATTGACTTGTTTAGCAGGCAACTATTCGTAAACGACTGACGCTATAGGGCTGCAACTTAACTTATGTACTAATGATGAGTCGCCAATCAGAATGACACCTAGCGAGCGCTGCTATCCCCACTCCATCCCTTCTATTCCACGAACTTCTGGATCTCCCCTCGTATAGCTGTAGAGTGTTTCTGTTCATATGTTTCTTTAATCCTATTTTAATATATGTGAATACCAAATTTGTTTTGTAAACTGCTATTGTGTTGTTCGACTGAGCCATGCCGTATTGAGATCTTCTTGTGACCTATATTTTGCTACTTACACTTTCAACCTCTATGCAATATAAATTATTATAAAAACGTTGGCGTCCTAAGTTGAGTATACCACAACGAGGGTGATTTAAATAGAACGCTAATTAGTATATGTATATGCGGCTAATAATAGCAATAAATTTCCCCGTAATTTGCATATCCAATGCACGCAGAATGGGAAATTATTAAACAGTATTGATTCGCGTTTCAGTTAATATCAATAATAGTATGTAACTGTCCCTGGCATACCATAGGAAATTATATTGCAAACTTATATGACACGTTAAACTGAAGGTAACGTATACCACTTTATAGTTTCATATAATTATGACATCCCTTTTGGGAATTACTTGGAGTTGCATTTCTGAACGTAGTGAAATAGGAGAGGTAATAATTTGTCCATACTGTTGCTAAGTAGAAGTATCCATAATATAAACGTGCATGTAAATATGACCACAATTTCTGCAGTTCCACAGAGTTATACGAAGTTAAACGTTGCCTTCCAGTACAAATAATCTACGGAACGCAGTAAAAGTCGACTTATTGCTAACATTCAAATATACATGTATACCTGTTTCTAACCTACACCGATGGTAGATTGCTAACGCAAGAAGAAAAATCTAAAGTAAAGTATTTTAAGAAGGCAGGTTTTCTAAATCGAAGATACAGTTAAGAGAACCGGACGATCTCATCATTAAGTAGATAGTTTTATAGCAAGAGACAAAAATTAGAAACTTCCGCGAAAATAGTTGTCACTGATATTGCGAGCAGCCTCTTCTGGTAACGCAAATAAAATAAATAAACTAGTTGAGCAAGATAAACAAGCAAGACTGAAATATACATACAGTCGTGGAATAGGATTACCAATGGAAAAACATTATATCTTCTGACGAGATGAAAGTTAATTTTGATGGTTCTGGTAGTTTTAGATATTACTGTATAATGGGATGGCAGAATATAACAGCTTATTTTATTTTATATTTCATTTTCCGTATTTATTATAATTAGCTTTATTTTTAAACAATGTTGGGATGATTCTGATCAGACCTTGCTATACTTAATTTCAGTGTTATATCCAATTGAGAAGAAACATTTATATCGTAGAATGACATCAGTGTCTGGTGATGCATTATAAATTGACTGGAATAGACTTGGTGATAGATTATTAGCTGATGGTCGGGTGAGCAGAAAGGTCGTTTGACTGGCATAAACTCCCACCACCCTAAGCACTAAATACAACCGAGCTTACAAATGCATATTATATATTATTTCTGATGTATATAAATTGATTATAGTAGATGTGTTACCAGCGATGAGGGGTTGGTTGACTGCAACGAGCCCCAACCACCAAAAGCGTCACAAGTGAGTTTGAAAACGTATATAGGTGGGAATAAATCGAGTTACGAATTGGTAACCTCTTCTACCTGAATCAATAGAGTTCACTGGGTATATAAAAATAAAAGGATGTAGCAGACGGAATCCATCAAGTCACGTAAGGTGTGTTATTAAAGGGCACAGAGCACAACCAGGATAGCGCTTCGAATGAATTGTAACTAAAGTGAGACAACATTAAGGTATAAAGAATCCTGACAGCAACCAGAAACCCTCTGAAAAGGAAAAGAAGCTGCCCTAGCCATCGGCTCAACACTACAAACGGCCAAACGTTGTTATACCAGCAGTTTTACTTATCCCCATTTTTACACTTTCCAAATCATTTTATTTATGTTCATATTCATTGTAAAATTAGGACTTTAGCAAAATAGAATTAGTTAAATAGTCAAAGGTAATATTTTTAAATATGTTTTTTTTTCTGAGGCTTCAATAAACTGCGCTATTCATGTCTTTTTTATCATTAATAGTTGTGTATATGGGAATTTATTATGGCCAAAGCCATTAATGTCTTTTACCTTTATTCAATATAATAAATTATGTTATTGTTTTAAGAATTTTAATATGCTATTCCAGTAATGTTGCTACCTAGTTTAACAATAAACAATAATTCAGGTATTTCCACTAGTTAATATTATGAAATTCATGGTGCATAGATGCTGCATTGAGAGGCGTTTGTTAGTTTAAGAAGTCTCACCGAGGTAATTGGTAAATATCTTGCAATTATTTGAACACCCGTTCATGTCAATTTGCTTTAATTACTTTATTAGTCGAAGTTTTCAAACTAATGGCCTCTACAATTTTGCAAAAGTGGCGATAAGTCGAAATGTTGATAATAGCACTGTTGGGCAAATTTTAGTACGCAGAGAAATACGTATCTTTTCTTATGAAAACAGTTTGTTTTCTTACGGAAATAGTTCTAATAGCTTTTGGTAAACAAACGCCGTTACAAAACTGAATACTCCAGTAAAATAATGCTGCTACCTATACTTTCCGGCAGACATTCTGATTTCTCAAAATCGATATCTAATTACAATGGCCAGTCTTCGCCCGATCAGGACCTCATTGAAAATCTGTGGGGAATTTTGATAGTAAAAGTATATGTCAGTGATAGACAATGCAGTAGTGTCGATGACCTAAAATCTGCAATCGATAGGTTTTTGAACGAAATTCCTATTTCAATATTAACCAAGTTGATAGACAATATGAAGAAAACGAATTGTAATGCTATTCCGAATAAAGTATCCAATACCCATTATTAAGATTCTATAGAATTGTAAATTTCTTGTTATGCTAACAATAATTATAAATACAGTAATTTCTCAATATCAGTTTCATTTACCTTTCTTTGTAGTTTAGTATTAATCTTAATTCAGAAGTTGTCGAGAATATTAAACAAAAACGTAATATTGTATTCAACAGTTTACATGAAACCGTAGAATATCGCTGTGTATAGTATTTTATATCGATATTGAAAGTGCAGTAACCGTACAGTAAATTACAATGTGACAGAGTTAGCAAACGCTAATTAACTGCAAAGTGAGGTGGGCACTCTAACCGACAATTACGGCTAGTAGGGGGGTTAATTTAGAACACCAATTACATTTGTAAGGCCGTTTGATTTTGTACTAACAGCCTACCGCAACTCAATATCAATACTTATAACGTTTACTAGTTTGGACAACAATAACTACTAAAGTATATTAACTTATTAGACAAGTTAAAAATGTTCAAAATTAAATGAGATTGTTCCTTACACATCGCATTTACACATGTATGTATATTTCGTCTTCTTTCATGGAAAGAAGGGTAGGGGCGAGAGGTAGGTTCGAGATGAGGATCTCTTCCACGCAAGTGTTCATAGGTTCAGTTCTAATAATATGTAAATAATATTGCTAGACACACTTTGGAGATATCCTTTTTTTAATAAGAAAACGGGGTCCATAAATACTGAGAATTTGGGAGTCAATTAGCTATTGCATGTTTTACTTTACGTAATCATGTGGATTAGAAAAAATACGCACTGTACGGCTGAACAATTCCCAGTCTAACCTAAAAAAAATATATTATGAATATATATGGAGAATGTTAAATAAGAGATTCGAATATTGTACCGCGCAATGAATTGCATTTTTATTTTCATTGTAACCAATGTAAACACAACCATCATAAATCCGCATAGTTCACAGGGATATATTCATAAAATATTGCTTTAGAAATACATTGGGATCTTACGTCCAAGTCGCTCATGAATTCACGGAATATCCATCTGTACTGCACGGACTATGTTTTTCTTCTATATATGTAGGATTTATTCAAATTAGCTCTCTGGTGGTGTTTGTATGTAAAAGAATAGCAAAACTATCCCTTAATATAATATCACATTATTGGTAAACCCAAATTTGTTAGATTATATACTTCAGCAAATAAGCCATTTACAAACGTCATTTACCATTATTGTTATGACCTTTTTCGTGTGAAGTAATTTCTAAATTGAAATTCTAAAATCTACATTCGAAATAACTTTTGAAATACCTTGAATTGAATTTAACAAGAAAAAATGTCAATTTAGATTTACGGGACGACAAATTTTACACGTATCTGCGACCCCATAGTTTCAACCCCTAATCGTGGGGTCTTATCGAAAAGTTCAAATAGGAGTTGAGCGATATATATTTGAAAAGGTCCTGTTATTAGACATCTTTTGGCGCTTTATTTTTTAAAATCATTTATTTCCATGTTATTCCCTTTTAAAGTTTAAAAATTAAAAGTCGACATTTTAGTGAAAACTATTTTATTAGCGTCAGAATGAAGTTGTACTTAACAGGTGTTGAAAATGCTCCATATTATTGGTAAGGTAATGGTAAAACCGCTGCTCGAACTCCTCCCTCACTTTTTGAAACGTCTCTTGAGTAATCCGCTTACACTCCTCCATTATTCCACGCTTACCATCACGAATACTTTGAGGTTACGTTTTATACACTTAGATGTTTCCGTAAAATGAGTCAAGGGGCGTTAAGGCTGATGATCTCGCTGGCCATTCCATAGTGCCCCTTCTTCCGATCCATTTGTCACGAAACCTCTGACTAAATCAATTTCGTAAAAGCAGAGCACAAAATGAGGGGCTTCGTTCTGTTGAAAAAATAGGTTTTCTTCATCTAGCAACAAATTTCCATCTGGATCAGTTTGATTTTCAAAATTTTCAGTTATAAAGAGATTTATTATCTTTTCTATTAGATTCAGAGGAATTTCACCAGTCAAATTTTTTTACCACGAATATCAAACCAATAATATTGTGTAAAAGAATGTCGGCCCAAACATTAATTTTCTGAGGAATAAGTAATATAGTTATAAAATCAGATTGTGCATTTGCTCTTTCAGTCATTATGTCACAGAATTGTATTCTTCTGTCATAATCATCCACCTCAAGCTTTTTTAAAAGCTGCATTTTATAAGGAACGAATTTATTCAGTCGTAAGATTTTATGCACAGAGCCGACGAAAATGTTTGCTAACCTCGGGATGTTTGGTATCTACGTTTGAGGACTCATGGCAAAATAAGTTTAACATGTGTGGCTTCAGTTTAAACTTTCAGATTCTTGATACTTTTACTGCACACACTTTCGGTGTCTTGAAATTTATGGAGTAAGTCTAATACATACCTCACAAACATTTTTGTCTAGGTCTTTCTGATTAAAGACACGGGTTGTTCTACGTGTACAACGATATGCTTTTCTATAAATAAATTCAATTCTTTCTTGTAATGACCTTTTTTCAATTACAGATGTAATTAAGAAAAGGTACAAATAATTAATTTGCTGCTACTTTTAACAATTATCATTTTATTTAACAACTTTAACAAATGTTTAACAATCTAGAAATTTAAAATTCCGATTTTTTAATACTTTAAAAGGGCAAAACCTCCAGGTAATCGGATTTTAAAAAATAAGGCGCCAAAAGATTGCTAATAACAGGACGTTTTCAAAGACACTCCTTCGTATTGGAAGTCTTCGATATGATTTTCACCCCCGATTAAGGGATTGAAACTAAAATTTGTCCCCCGATAAATCTAAATTGACTTGTTTTCTTATTAAATTCAACTCAAGGCCTTTTAAATGACTAGTTTTGCAATGAAAGCCCGGTATAAAAATATGCACGAAATTCTCAATAGAATAATTTCTAATTTTCATATATATGTTCATTTAGACTATTAAATGAAATTTTGATTTACATCTCCAACTATGAAATTCTAGTTTCTGTTAATCCTACCCATTACTTTGTTTGCAGTTTCTTTTATCCCATTGTTACAACGATGTATATACTATGCATATTTGTTGCGTAAATGAGTGGTATACATTAGATAATAAGTTACACCAAGAAATATATATAAAATATTTTTAAACACTTACCTTCCTTCAAAATAATATCAATTAGAATGAACTCGGAACCCGTAGCATTTGCTACGTTTTCAATAACGTTTTATTGCGGAATGCTCATCGCGATGAAAGAATGTTCTACTGCAAAGAGAACGACTGTTCGACATCTAGCGAAGTAATATTAGCATAGTTAAAATAACCATTAAAGTTACGTAAGCTATCTGAAGCACTATCTTTAGCCTTATTTGAGACACTATTGACTTTTTCTATAACGTTATAATTTTTTCATTCCTTAAGGTGCTCAATACGGAATGTAGATTGTCGTAACGCTTGTAACCATGTTTCTCAATGTATAAAAATTGGTTATGGTGGTTGCGAGTTACCGGAACGCTGTTTCTGAAATTCTCTAATTCGTTTGGGAAATTTAAGAAATATTTTTTTCAGCAATTAATTTACTTGCAAAAAGGTTATGGCTTCAACTTATTTACAAATAGCAATAAATATGATGTCGACGTCGACAATGGTTTTCTATATTCTTAAAAACATAGAATCGTGTTAATAATTAAAATATCTTGTTGTCCTTAGTTTGATGCAATAGTTTTTGAAGAGGAATGCTACAAGCTGCTTCCAGGAAAATACGGGCATACATTGGACGCCATACAGTCGAAGTAATTAGTGAATGTAATGAAGGATATAATAGTACGATAAATTGAAAATCGACGAAAAATTAGGGCGACAGATAGTGAGAGATGTTAACCCAGTAATTACGTTTTTAAAAACAGGAAGTTCTGAAAAACATGAAAATTAAAAAAAAATTGTTAACCAGAAGTTCTAGCAATGGAGGGATGTTACTTTGAAAATAATGCAAGATCAGAAAAGAGTGAAGGGAGATGCCACGAGAGGTGCCATAATTTCTTGAAGTAATCTGGATTTCGCTGGTTAAATAGAGCTATTGAAAAGTAACGGTACAAAAAAGAATTTATTCGACTTTCATCTCTTTCCTGAACTGAGAAAGTGGCTAGGAGAGCAGAGCTTCCAGTGTACAGAAGAACTTCAGAACAACGTCACTGACTCTCTCAACTCACTGGCGGCAACATTCTATGCAGAGAGGATTGATGGGCTCGTACATAGGTATGACAAGTGCATCAATCTTCGCGGTGATTATGTAGAAAAGTAATCATGGTTGTACATAACCTTTGGCATTAAATTCATTTTGTTATTTACACTTGTTTTTAAGAGCTATCGGAGTTTTGAAAAGAGCAGCCTTCGTATTTCGTTTTGCAATCTTTCCCTTAACTACCTTTGTGTATCTGTATGTGCTATATCCCTATATCTGCCTATAACACTGTCCATTCTTTTCATCATCAATTGTTTTTTGTGATGTTCCTTACTGTATCGCCCTATCTGTAATATAAATAAGTAATAATTTCTGTTGCATTTTTTAAACTGATCTGTTTGGTTTTAGCCATTTCCTCTGCAAATACATACTAATGAGTAACACGTGTAGAGCACTCAAACGACTAAACTAAAACATTTTATTCCAATTACACTTCCTCTCAAAGGATCATGTACTTAAATTACTATTTGGTTTATAATACCATCGGTAGAATTGTTACTGAAACATATTTCTTTCTTGACAGAATAGAAAAATGCTATTTTCTATATGGATTTTACTAATTTACTAATAGAAAGAACTTATGTAGAGTTACATCGGTATGGCAAACGTCTAGCGTTTGAACTTCCAAATTTATGGCTGCTAATGTAACTTTCTAAGCATTCATTAGATCATATTTCAAATTGGTAATCCTGTGTAATCGTAAATCGCTATAAGTAGTCCTAATTAGTACTAAATCTGGATCCACTTTCCATCACGCACAAAACTTGCTTCCTCTAAACGGTTTTAGGTATAAATGAAATTCCTTTTTAGTTTGGTACAAAGTTCTCGTTCGATACGTTTTTTTTCTTCGCAGGCCGTATAATGTCTCCTATTAGAGTCGATGAAAATCTATTTTATTACTGCGCAGAAATTTATTAAGACATTTTTATGGGCGAGGTGCCTTTGTATTTATATTTGACGTTACGTGAAATGCATAGAAATCTACAATATCGTGATTTAAACTGGCGTTTCGAGAGCAAACGTGACGACTATCCATCCTACCGTACTACTCGAACCTGATAATAGATAAGCTTTAGAAGTACGCATACGTACATATGTACATAATACCTATATTCACACAATGGCAAACTCCGTGATATTCCAATACATGTTTTCGACTGTACAGTAGTATTACAACTTGCACTTACTATGCAGCTTATAACGACTGTCTAGCATTGGTTGGGATACTGAATACTAACTTTGTAGTTTATATTTAGCGATAGGGCCTGAAATTTTTGAGTATCGGTAGAGTTAATATATTTATACGAAAGATATTCAGAAAATAAATGTTACTTTTGTATGTGTTTTGTATGGACGTGTAGTTAAAGTGAAGAAAAAGTCAAAACTTATGATTTTCGATCTATACTTCATTTTTCTCTTAATGCGAAGGATATTAAACCAGCTAAAGTTGATCGTTAAATTTGCAGCTTTCATGCATAATATGCTTAATTGTGTTGCTATGAAACAATATACGTGTCTCCATACTGGCGTACAACCCCACACTCCCTCGCGTTTCTTCACTGAGAGAAATTCGATTACCATCTTACAGCTGCGATTTGTTACCCAATAGCTTCCAGTTGCTCCTTCAGCTAAAATTTGCCTTCCTGGTCAATGATTCCCGTTATCGTCGTTTGTTCCCAAGTATTTCAAATGTTGATTTATTGATAAACAGGACACGTTCTCCTGATTCCTCTGTCCATTCTCTATGTTTTCTATCATATTTTTTGTTTATTACCACGCTTCAAGAATATCTTCTTGAGAAAAACAAATTCCCTTAATCCACTCTCGAAAGGTAACCTATGAGTTTTGAAAGGATCGACCAACGTTTCGATTTCTGTCTGCAATTATAAGCTAAAAAGTTCTCCTAATTTTTCAAGAACTGTATTCTGAGATATCTTTCGACGGGTCCTGGCAACCTTTTTAAGAGTTCGGACTTTGGGTTATCCTGGACTAATCCTGTTGCCCCATCTTTTTTTGTAATGTTCTGTAGAGTACTTTTATTGTAACCAACCTATCGTTAAATTTTGTATTAATTACGAATGAGTTTTCTTTTATTAAAGAGCTAGTATATAATTCTTATACACGTTATTTTGCAAATAAAAACCTTCCCTTGCCTTTGTATTTGCATATAATGAGCAATACTTCCTTTGCAAAGGTTTATATGAAATTATTAAATTTGAGATTTACATTACACAAACACATACTCTATTATAATCAATAAACCAGTACTACATCTTTTAAAGAACAAAATAATGATTGTAGACTCCTTTCTATGATCACTAGTAATTGTCTTAAGTAAACAGCGACGCGCCAATAAATAATTTTCTAAGCGATATTATGTATGTAAATACCAATATCATAATGATAGAGACGTGGGCGATAACTAATCCTACAGAAACGAGTACGTACTCATTGGCGGCAATGAAAGTGGTCGGATATACCCCAAGTCGAGATTCATACGTGTATGGTTAGTATATGTATGAATGACTGTCAATACATGTATCTTAACCGAGCCGTACTCTACTGTGAAAGCACTCGTTTCTGCAGCCTTACCGATAACATACACTATACTGTATATTAATAAGGAACAAATGATGAAAGTTTGAAAGAAAGAGCCCTACAAATTTCTTTTGCTCTTATCCCCATGAATGTTTTGGTTCCAGTCACTTTCCAGTCCAATAAGTGGTTAATGTCTCCTTACGGTACTACGGACCAGTATCCCACGTCAAAGAACCTCTTCGGGGTCTGTGGAAGATATGTCAAATTGCTTACCTATCTAGTGATAATCTATGCTCCGTGTTTTATTGGCCAAATACCAGCACATTTAGAAAGCCATTGTGTAAGCCTCTTCAAAGAAGTTTAGGGCAAGTCTTGCCCTTGTGGAAAAGAAGAAGGAACATGAACTATCTAACGTGCTGCATCCCCTAACAAAATTCATATTTGTCGCTGAAGGCAACCTCATGCCGATTCTTACACCAACGCCTCTTTCTACGCTAGGTTAAGCGTTGTCTTTGGTAACCAACAGCGATCCATAATTCAGCATACGCCAGGTAAAACTATGCCCAAGCGAAGCGTTGGCTATTGAGTTGGTAGTTGAAAACCGATCCCTTAAATCTAGGACTTGAGTTACAGTCCCGATAAGCAGTTAATCTTATTTGATCCCCTGTGCCTCCTTTTCAACGCTCCTAACCATTTTTAAACCACATTTGGCATCTCAAAACAACGGCATTAAAGAAACCGAAGGTAATTTATATTAGGAGAAATTTATATTAGGAATAAAACGTATAATAACAATTTAAATAAACAGATTTACAAAGTATCAATTGCACTGCTGCAGTTTAACATATGATTTCATTAGTTTAGCCAACATATCTGCTAAAACTAGCCGGGAAATAACCACTCTAGTTAGGGCACTTACTTAATTGCACTGTTAGTGTTTTTTAAAGATAACATTGTTTATGGTTTAGTTTGATTTTTGATTCTCAAAGAAGAATAAATGTCTATTGATTATTAACTTAACATATGTAGATCTAACATTACACATTAAATGGTTAGTCTTACGCTAATGGACAAAAATTTTAAAGGGAGGTTAATATAGTGTACAGTCTTTAGTTTTGTTTGCCATCGTGTTGAATGAAAAAGCTGGACAGCCGCTTTATTACCTAAACGTGAAATTTTCCTGAAAGAAGAAGTGTCGTTTCTCAGCATACAAATCAAACTACAAGCCCAAGTTTCGATCAAATCGACGGCTGACATTTCGGAAAAAAATCCAAAAGATCTTAAGAGTTCTAGAAATAATTAAAGAAAGCATGAACGAATTGCATTCGATGTAACTTAATTGCCTTACTCTAAAAACTAAGTCTGTTCCACCAATTATTAACGACATTTAATCTTTATTGACGTCTCCAATTGCATACAAGGCACTTTACTTTTATTCAATTGGAATAAAAATACTTTCCAATTATTCACACAGAATGGATAGACAGGTTTTAACTGAATGCTCTAAACTGACAGTTATAAATCTACTTAATTGAGATAGATTTTGTTCAAGTAAGATGAAAAAGATGTAGCGTCTCATAATTATTTTTACAACGTTTTTCTATGCGGGACATGATAGGGCAACGCTTTCCATTTTATAACATATTTATACTGTAAGTATTTTAAATATTATAGTATTAGTTGTTATTTCGCGGATATGTTGCGGATTGTTAAATTAAAATAATTACATTTAATTAATATGTAAAAATGCTTTTGATTTATTTAAAATCGATTGCATGTATTGCGTAACAACGATGTTTATTTTAGAAAATAATAATAAAATGAAGGCACATACGTACACAACATACAGGTATTTTCATATACATATATACAAGGACGACCTGAAATTTTTCCGGAATCGCAAAGAAAAACACGGTATTGGTGTGGTGGCTTTTAATTTTATTTTTCGATGTAGATCAATACACTTTTTAAAACGGTACTCCAGTTCCTTGAACCTGGTAAAGTAGGAGGTTTTGAGGTATGCGAAATAGCCATCTGTAGCGGCGATGACCTCTTCATTTGAGGCAAATCCCTTTCCTCCCAGTGATTCTTTGAGGTTTGGAAATGGGAAAAACTTACTGGGGGCTATGAGGTCGCCATGATGTTACCAGCCGATGGAACGGCCTTTGATTTCTTCGGAGCCGAATCTCCACTAGTTCGATTGTTTCTTGCTGTCCGGTAAGTAGTGGTGGATCCAAGTCTCATCTACAGTTACGAAACGCATGAAGAAATCCCGTGGATTGGGTTGGGTCCTGGCCAGATACTCCCCCGAAGCGGTCACCCGATTTGGTTTTTGCTCCGATGTGAACATCGTGGCACCCATCACTCCGAAAGCTTTTTCATACCCAAAATTTCGTGTAGGATATCGCCGAAGCGTTTTGTGATGCCTGTTGTGTCTGTTATTTCTTTTAGCTTCAATCGGCGATCGACTAACACGACATCATGAATCTTGTCGACCATTTCATCGTTGGTAGCTGTCTTTTAGCGTCCATTGCGTGGTTCGTCACTTGTGCTTGTGTGACCACGTTTGAACTCGCTCACCCAGAAGTTGATGGTCGAAAATGATGGAGTACATCCGCCTAAACCTCTAGCAAAGTATGGCCGTTCTCCCAGCAATACGGAAGTGTTTTATCACTGCACGAAATTCGATCTTATTAAAACACACTCTTAAGCAACAACTATTGACAGTAGACGTCTGAAATGACAATTCCCATAAAAAGGGTTGCCCTTGCCGACCAATGAATCAACTTCAACTGTCGTGCGCCCTCTCTTGCCGATTCCGGAAACATTTCTGGTCGCCCTATATATGTATATTCTTTATAAATTCGTTAGTAGGAAATTGAAAGATTTATGAAAGCAAGAAGATATGATTAAACAAGTCTCAATATCATGCAACGTAATGTTAGCATCTTTTGAAGTCACATACAGATTAGCGAAGTGCGAAAAACTTCCCAGCATCACATTCTATCGGCTTCTCTTGACATGGTTAATATTATGATAGGACAATTGGCAGGAAAATGAATTTTAAAAATACTTTTGTCCAACACTATTAATCTAAGATCTCATCACAATGATTAATCAATAGAGAAAATGAAAGGCAGTTTGTAAGTTGCTGAGACTACTGTAACACAAACAGCAGCAAAGACGCGCGCCTCTTTTATATGTACGCTTTCTGGATGATGCTATTATCGTTGTTCTGCAAAAACATTAGTGGGACCGCAAAAGCTCAAGACTTATCTGTGATGTTTCACAAGTTTATAACCGAATGGTTTGGATTGGGAAAACCGCATCAGTTTTTGTGCTGGATTAATGTCTAATCGCTAAAGAAGATCGCAGGCGCTTGTTTGCGACTAATCACCGCAATGTATATGGATCCGTTGCATCTTCCATAGAGATACACTTTTCAAGGAATACTTTGAAGAAAACAATGTCGAGAAATTTCCGTAGATGCAAGTTCCGTGCTCACGCTCCACGCCGAAAGAAAAGAGGTTTCGACTTCAATCAAAAATGAGTATCCAACATTGAGTTCAAAAACTGTAAGGATCCTTGTTCCCTTTGTGACAGCTGTAGGTATAACAAAAAGCAAATATCGCTCAAGGATCGATGAAAGCGAGAAATGAGAGTGGCACTGTCCAACCTTATTCTTCGTTTTAAATAAATGCGTACTTGTCTTTGAAGGTTTTCAGCATTTATTTAATATTTTTTTGTATTTTCATATGTTAGTTTGATGGTGATTGTGATTCAATTATAATAAATGTGAACTTCACATTGTAAAGTTTATATTAAAATTGTTTTCATTTCGGTCCTTGATTTGTGTCAACGTGCAGCTATTTTGATAAGCCCTCCTCACAACAAACTGAACCTGTAAGTGTACCGCGAACTGATACAGTTTAGGAACCTCTAGCTTAACAAAGTACTGTAGTATAGCTATTAGTTGTTGTATAAGTGTTATTCTGTGATAAGCACTAGTTTTAGCATCGCTACTTTTAGTATACTACTTCTTGCGCATTTCAAGTACCATCAAATATTATTTTTTTCGCAAAACACATCTCGATATGCCTCTGACGGTATCTCGCATTATAATCAGATCTTTATTTAAAGGTGTACTTCTCTTAAATTCATTAATTTTCCCCGGAAGCTTTGTAACAAGTTTTTCCTATGGGGATTGGCATCGTTTGTTCTATGAGAACACCCAGTTAAAGTTTCTTCTAGGAAACTTTTATCATTAAGCGCTTTAAATATGGCTTTGCATATAATACAATTTTTGGCTAAAGTTAAGACTCTTGGAAATTTTCCAGTTTATTCCTAGTACACAAAATTTAAGTTCAAGTTGAAATTAAACTCTTTGTGAAATTTACGTATGGATAAAGAACGTGCGCCTGCATAGGTAACGGCGTGCATCGAGTTTCAGCTTAGGCGATTAATTTACATCATCATTTTATTTATGACTAGTAATAACGAGGTTAACCAATTATAGGAAATATTTCGTTTATGCACGTATAATCTATCTATCAATTATATGTAAAATATGAGAGGGGTCGCGTAACTTTCAGGGTAATTTGATTATTACGAAATTATTTTCATTAGCGTGTGAATAATTAAATAACGGAATACTAAATTAAACAACCCTGTTGCCGAATAGAAATGTTTCATTAAACAAAGTATAAATCATTTCCGCTAATAGCCACTAATTATTAGTAATTAATACATCACGTCACATTTAGTTTCGGGAGAATGTTTTAACATATCGTAACGATGGCTTATTATGAATATATTATTTGGTAACCGAACTGGATTGAAATAGCTTGAAAAAGTTAACAAATATGGACAAATAAAAAACCACAGTAATCGAAAATGCTTTTACGTCCCATGGAAAGTATATAGTAGACACGACAATACTGCGAACATTAGGTAACAAAAGTTTAGGATAACGTGAACAATCATTTTCATAACATTCAGTCATATAGCGTGAACAAACCGAATCCCGCTTACGTGAACGCATACAAAATGTATTCCGTGCGGTTTACTGCATGCAGTTGTTATCTGACAGTTGAAGTTCAAACAGATTCGAATTCAAACGGATTTCATAATGGTACCGAGAAAAACAAAATGCTCGAATCTCCATGCAAAAACGTTTACAATTCAAATGTTAGAAAGTATTGGGAGTCTAACAAATTTATAAACAAAAAGTATGATGCGGCGAAAACAACGATATGTAAGACAAAAAGCAAAGAAGAATTAATTTTACGTGCACCAACTGCTATTTGTACAGTACTAAAAGGAAAGAATCGTACGGCTATCTATGTAGCTGGAAATGAGAGGAAATATACTAGAGGAAGAAGTAAAACCATTGTTTACGGATATTAAGGAAATTTCAATTAAAGAATTTAGTGCTTAATTAAGAAATTTTCATCATCATGAATATGAAACGTAGAACACTGGAACAATTACGAGGGCTATTTTTTCTTCAACATCCGATAGCTCATAAAAACAAGACAAGTGTAAATAACAGAATGCAGTTATTAATGAAATTTATGTACAAACATGGCTACTTTTCTACATAATCATCGTGAAGATTAATGCATTGAACTGAGATGGTCAATGACGTTGTTTTGAAATTTCTCTGTGGTCTGGAAGCTCTGTTCTTCTAGCCACTGTTTCAGTTCCACACTTAACTCACTGATGTTAAACATCCGTTCTTCTCAAACCATTTTGTCAACTCACTGAACAATGCCTTCTGATGCGATAGACTTGATCTTTGTCTTCGGCTCGGCCTTCTTTAAACTTTCTACACCATTCACGCGCAACATCATCTGCTATAAAGTTTTTGCTTTATACTCGGCTCACTCTTCGTTGAATTTTAGCTGCACTATTCCCTTATGCTTGAAGGAGTTGAATTATACTACGCAGCTCGCACTTGGCGGGAGAATCAGTGGTAGCAGTCATGTTTACGTACCTGCAACTTACCTGAAAATGGAGCAATGACGTTGCAAGTGACAGGATGCGTAGTTATCTTCTGGGCATCTCCGTCTTTCACCGCTCGCGTGGCTGCTTACGGGTACTTGAGCAGAGGTTGAAAAAAAGAGTCCTCATATTTAATGTTAAGTCTTTTCAGGAAAACCTCTTTTAGTTCGTTTCAAGAAAGGCCAACTTTTAGTGAAAAATTGAAAAAGCAGCGATTTGCAAGGCAAGAAAACCAAGAGGACCTTAATCTTTTCTCTTCCTGTAGCCAATGACTAAATTATCATAGATAATGTATATCATACATAATTCTTTTGCTCTTCAAATAGAACTGCTAAGGCAAACTTAATTTACCAAGCAGTCTCCTTAAAATTATTTTTTCGTCACGTAATTGTCCTCTCGGCATATCGCTTTTAAAATTAAAAGATCTCTGATGAAAGTTTCAATCTCCCTAGGTAATGCTCTACGACATGCCCTAGAGGTGAGTTACAGGGTGTAAATGGACAAATAATAATATTGCTTTTTCACCAAATCTAACACTCCTTATTTGACCATTGTGGCTAGGAAATAAAATACTAAGATTTTAATGGCGGAGAGGAAAAGGCTGACTTACACTTTCTGTGTTACAATAAAGATGAAAACAAGCAATAGGTGAACAACATAAGTAATACGTAACTACCACATGTATTTAGAACTTTACTAATACATGCATAATTCAATAGAATGAGGTGGATGCACAAATCAAAAATATTGTAATAAGGAAAACAAAGACAGTTACTTCAGCAGGAAAGATAGATCTTCCTGTATGTGAATAAGAATTCATTCGTACAATTCTTGTCTTTGATCTCTCAGTTGGGTGTTTGAACAAATTTGAGTAGTCCCTGGTTTTACGCCCTAAAGAATTTTCTCTCCATATTTTAAATTTCTTTTTAGTAATTTTCGCTAAACGATGAGGATACGGCTTGTTGCAGAGCCTGCATGTTCTGCAAATTACTTATTGACATTCAACGTGTTGCTATATACTTAAAAATATCTTCTTTAAAAATGTATTTAACGATTAATATACTCATACATAGGAACAAATAAAATGTCATTGTCGCAGGGTATATTTTGTATTCCCTTATGCAAGGTAAAGTACGAATTTCAGTAGTTTATCGATATAAAGTGATTGATTTCACTATTTTGTTAAAATATCTCCAAAACGGATAGACTAAGGTATAGGAAATAAAATATATTTTATTTCTATCTTTCAAGTAGGATATGAAAAGCATTCAATGCTATTCAACAAAATTGAAACTTTCGCTGCTTAATACCTTCGTGTCTAGACTGGATTTTCGGAACAATTAATATAAAATGTTTAAAACTTATTTATGATAACAAGTACGCCCTTATTTCTCAATAAATAGTGTTGTGATTATTTATAAGCAGTTATAACGCTGTTTAGGTAGATAATATATTTATAGGTTAAGTGCAATACGATGACCGATTGATGCCAAATATGCGTTAAAGTTGAAAAATACAGAGAAGGCGAGTACGGTTGGTGTAGAAAGAGTCTTAGTAGAACCTAACCATAGACTAAAGAAAACTGATAAATCATATAGGTACCTGAGTATCCATGTTATTGAATATCCCGACCAATAGCTAAGGTAAACACGTCTATCATTCATATAATTTAAAAATCTTGTGAGTAACCACTGAGCACTCCCTACTAATACTCATAACGTATGTGGTGGAGGTGCCGGATATATAATAATGTATAGTAAAATGTGTTTGTTAATAAAAGAAGAAACTTTTGCCTTAGATTATCTGTTCCTGGCTTGCTTTCTCTTGAAAACTTCGGACTCTTCAAGACCCGATGTATCAGACAATTGAAAATCTCATATTTATCTGAGAAATGCTGGCCCTCAATTCTGACAATATCTAAAACTGCTTTAAGTAAGTGGTACCAGTTGAAAGGTATATGCTGTTTAAATCTGTTTTTTCACAAAAATATAAGTAGAACTACGGGACGAAATACCATTAAATGTGCCTTTAAAACAACTATGTAAGGAAACGTCATATATGTATAGGATATTCTATTTGAAATAAAAAAGTTCCTACTCGTTCTCGGTTTAATTGAGTGTGCCGTGAAATCAATTTTTCTTTAGAAATAGATTTTTAACCATAATTACGTTCGCGAAGATTTCACGATAACTACATTACTTTTCGGGATACGTTATGAATTATACTGTATACATGTTCTGAAATTGAAATATGAAAGCTACCTGCATATGTGTTTACCGTATTGTGATGCACTCCGCAGCATACAAATCACACTAGCTGTTGTAGCTTTCTATGTGATGTTGGTATATTCTCTATTAGAGCATAAATTAGAATTCCAGAACAACATTATTCAATCTTTACGGTACAGGAACCAACAGGACGATGAATACGTGGGTAACCTTTTTCTTTGGGTCTTGCAACGAAGCTATCATTGATTTCGCGAACTTGTTCTACAAGTGTAACCCATGTAACTATTTTTAAATGTCAATTAGATATATGCATAGAAATTAAAGCGTAAAGCAGGTAATACTACAGTAGAAGTCAATGAAACGTATTCCTTTTGTAGACATAAAACGGGATCATGGCAACATGATATCTAGAATTTCCTTCTTGGTGTTTTGATGCCTAGCTTTTTCTGAGACGATATAAATAACTAATTTAAATCACAGTCGCTCAGCTGTATTTGCTTCTTGTTTTATGTTGCTTAGAATCTTGTAAAATACATTTTTATAACAGAAAGTAAATGAAGTAACCGTGTTAAGAAAGAGAGGTATTTTGTTGGGAGAAGAATATGTATACAGCCAGGTTTCTAGCAAACAATTCCAAAACAGCGAAGGATTACAAAGTCCAAATATTCTATGCATTATTACAGATAACTGCGCTAAAATGCGACAGCCTATTTGAATACCAAATTAATAAAGATATTGTTCTAGAATATCAAGTATTCAAGAAAATATTCATATCAAGATTCGAGAAAATAGCTTAAAGTACTTCTAAATAAAATATGACGAAATATACTTTTCCTTTTCTCGCCAAGTAACTTTCTTATTTACCACACCAATTACAGTTTCGTCTTTTATTACCGAAATATATTTTATAACGATCAGAAACCTGAAAACACAAGCTCTGCGTTTAGACTATGTCTCAAACCGGTCATTCCTATTATCCCGGATAATATTTACCTTTGTCATAAGTAGAGCACATAAGCTGTGACGCACATGTACGTGTACCATGGGCGCACAATAAGTGCCACAATAAATAATTAGTGATTAGCAATAAGCAATATATTTTAAGTTATAATTGCCGTAGACTTGCATAAGAAATCAGTATTAACAACCTGCACTAGTTAGACTAAACACCTGCACCATTATGTAAGTCTTCATATTCTTTTTGGAATGTGATGTTCGTTTCATCGTTTTTAAAGAATGACCGTCCACTGCATATATGTAATATTTGTGTAGTTATAATGGTCGTCGAACTGAGTTAGTGGATCAATAGAAGAACTATTACCGTAAGTTTATCTTAATTTGGTAAAACCTGATTTTTTGCAATACGTTATGATATTTTTCTAATACACAAATTAAATCTAACAAAAGTTCGTACTGGCAGTACGTATCTATTTCCGGGCTTGTAAGCCGTGATCTTAAGTAAGTATATCTTAACGTTTCGCCAAACACTGCCACCGGCGTCTTCAAAACGCTGTTAAAGTTTGTTGGCAAAAATTCGCCCTTACATCTGCGATCACATTTTTCATGTGCTGTATTTGACTGATAATTGAATTTCCTTGTTATTCCCAACGTTAAATTTAATTAAATTAGTTTTTCCTGAAATTCTTAATAATTAAAAATTTCACAGGCCCCGTATGATTTGAACCTACAACTCCCGTTCGCTTGACCAGTGTATTAAACCATTACACAAGGGAACCGTCTAAGCAAATCGTTATTTAAATCGCTACTTATGTCGCTAAATGTTAATTGGCAAATTCAATACCTGGATGTAATAGTGACTGTGTGTAGTAGCTGTGATATCTAGGCAGAGACGAAATATAAGAAATCCTACCGGAATTTTTCATTATTTAAAAATGTCAAGAAGAACTAATTTAATTAAGTTTGATGGGAATAACAAGGAAATTCGATCAACGTTGGGAAAACCAAGATAAGTTATTCTGCATGATTTAACGGTATTTGCCTCTTTATGTATCTTGGTTCCATAGGCAAATAATGTATCAAGCATTAAACAAATTATTTTGGCACCATCGTGTTATATGTAGGTCCAGAAATTTATTTCCACGGTCTATGAATGACAGACTGCAATTATTTCGTTTTGCACGTATAATTTACTCTACAACGCAATATCAAATACTACTTGATGATTATAGACGCAATCAAGAGCCGTACATATCTCGACGTAGAAGTTTATTGAAGTCACGTTCGTTCGATTCACCCAGAGCCAATGAAGAATATCTCAAATTTATGTACTCTAGTTATAACTATGTACGTAACTTTTGGAGCATTTCATCATTGCAATAATTATTAAGTATATGTTTTAAGAATTTTAATGTAGTTACCTTTTATTTGGTAATATTTTGATTAGAAATGAAGAAAGTGCGCATCGATTCATAGTACGTCGAGCACCTCTCCAAGAAGCTTCAATAACATCTACCGCCGACAGCGTCGGTCCACAGGATACCCCTTTCGTACGGTACTGCTGACTGTTTTCTTACGGTGTTTTGTGCGCTGTATATAGTAATGTAGCAATTACATAGATCGAAAAGACAACCATTTTCTGGTAAAATAAATAAGTTTGTTAGTGAATTTCCGGATTTAACTTACGATGGCAGAAAAACTAAATGTACAATTTGCTATAGAACTTTATCGTGCTAGAAGAAATATGTCTGTAAGAGACACATGTATATCGCACGAATATTAAAAAACACAATCAAATAGCCCATTTCTATTCGATTTAATTCACAGGTATCGCAGTAAACTCCGCCCCGCACAAATTAATAATTTATTCAGAACAGAATGTTTCAGGAGTACGTAGGCTCCCATTGAGAGTGTTATTGAGATACTTTCATTTCTACTCTCCGTTTCGTTGTTAAGCGTTTTGTAAAAATAAATCGAATATGCATTATTTTCTATGCATGTTCTAAAAGTACTTAAAATACATTAACTCTTTACAACCTACTGGGTGGTCCCGGATATCTTGTATCTTTTCGAGAAAGGGAAGAACGAAAAGAAACCGTATCTTAACAGGGCATTATGGTAATAGATCAGGCAGATTCGAGTGTGCAATTGGGGATAATTCTCTGTTCAGCAAGTTTTTATTCTCTTTCATAAATATCGTTTTGTTCGCGTCTAATTCTCTACACGAATTTACATTTTTAAGTAGCTTACCATGCTAGGTAGTTCTGGTTTATCGAATCGTGAGTGTCTAATATGTAAACCTCGTTCATATTTTGTTACAATAAAATGTGTCCTTTGTGTCAAAAAGCTTAAAGAAAGTCTTAGTCAATCCCAATTGTGTTAAAGTTTATATTGAACAAACAAAGAGGAATAATATCGAAACGAGGTTTAAAGAACATATTAGGCACTATCGGTTCGATAAACCAGAACTCTCTAGAGTAGTAGGGCGTATGGTAGAATCGGGACATAATACTGAATTAAAAAACCTTCAGCTACTTAAGAATGTAAATTCGTTTAGAGAATTAGACGTGTACGAAACGATATTTACGAAAAAGAACAAAAACTTGCTGAATAGAGAATTACCCCTAATTGCATATTCGTCTCTGTTTATTTCTTACTATAATGCTCTGTTAAATATGTGGTTTCTTTACATTCCCTCCTTTCCCGAAATGATATAGAATATTCGGGACCACCCATTAGGTTACGAAAAGTTAATGAATTTTAATAACATTTAGAACTTACGTAGGTAATACTGCATCTACGGTACATTTATACAACTCAGTGGCATAGTTGACAATGAGACGTACACTCGAAACGTTGCGTTCCAAATAAGTTATGCAACAACACAGTCCTTGCAATTGTTGTGTATTCGATTTAAATTTAGCAACGGTTAGCAATTTACCGTTTGATTTATTGGATTATTAATTAACTATTACCAAAAAACATAAGAGAACAGTTGTTCTCTTCGTATAAGAACAATCTTTCCTCATGGTGAACTTAGTTTGCTAAAACAACAAAAAACGTATACGCAGGCTTCTACGGCCAGAGTTAGTAATAAACGAAATAAATGAAATAATAGTAAGAGAAGAAAAAATAAAAAGAAAAAGAGATAAAAAGAATAATAATGTAGGGGGGGGGGGGGGAAGAGTAAGAGAAGGAAAGAGAGACAGAAGAAGGGGGAAAAACGAGAGAAAAAAAGAAAGAACAAAAGAGAAAGGTGAGATCTCGACGTTTCGCCTCCGTCGTAGGAGGCTTTCTCAGGAGAAATAGAGGAAACTAAAGTAGCAGGGTAACTCGACGTGTAAACCACGCTAGAGGCGAAACCACTTTGGCAGAAGGTTACGGTGACTCGGCGTGTTGACCGCGCTAGAGGCGAAAACCTTCTGAAGGTTATTCTCCCCTTCACCGCCTTCTTCTGTCACTCTTTACTTCTCTTACTCTTTTCACCTTCTTCCTCTTCTTTTCATCTTTTTTTTTTATTTTTTCTCCTCTTACTCTTATTTCATTTCTCATATATATCTCATCATGACCCGGAAGTAGTTCGTTTATTATTAAAAAACGTGCCTGAAGTTGCAAGTATATAACGAATTTTTGTCCAGCTTGTGATAACACTGAAAACGTTACTTAAAAAAGTAAGTGTTTCACAACACGTTATAAGTTACAACTTACCAGTTAGTTTTGCTTGTCTATTATCAAGCGCACGCCTATGGTGCGTCTTCCATTTTGTTCCTTCTTTTCTTTACTTCTTGTTGTTGCACTGAATAAGCGAACAAAAGTTGTGCCTGTGCTGTATACATGCTCAAAATAAAAGCGTGTACCACTGAAAAATAATTCAACGTTCTTGATTACTAATTTTAATAAAATTATTATAAATTTCTATGAATAGAATACAAGCTGTTGATTAACCAGAAGCCTTTGTTTACACATATATATCCAAAAACATACAAATAATACCTGTAAATAGTTGTACCTGAGGATGTATGTTCCTGAAAAATGTTAGACAGATGTAACGATATCTCTTTTCATTTACAAAATTAAGGGGACCAAATAACTTGCTCTGAGCGTGTATATTAAAACCACAGATATAATATGCTGTTACGTATAAAAGATATTTTTCTGAAAACCGTTTCGTTCAGTAATTATTTCTATTATGAATTAAGAAGGAACCAAACAACGCCACTTAAAATTAGAGTGGAATCTGATCTTTATGAATGTTTCTTCGTTTACTGCCTTCGCCGCTGCTATGGGGCAATATTATAATGAACTGTTCCTTAGAGATTAATAAAGACCAAATACGCCGCAACAACAAAATTAGACAGTGTAAAACGAGCTACTAGCAGTTTTCTCTTTGCTTACTTTTTAAAGTTGTCTTCGTTCAAAATTAATGCTAATTATATCCTTCTAAATAACTGGTCGAGCAAAAACGTTACGGTCTGTATACGTTACGCAGAAGTTATACGAGTTTTACAGTATAGAATTCAATACGTGTCATTAATGCCCCAGAGAAATCACGTCGACGTGAAATGATATGGTTTTTCTACGAGACAATAACTTGCTCCTACCTTGTATTTTGCACAATTTGCATTGTAATGGAGGCTATACTGCATCCATATCACAACAAACAAGTGCATACAAATATCCATTATGATAAGTTTTATTTTCGAAAGAAATGATTGTTGTTACAATAATGTGGTCGAATAAGGATTTGTGTTTAAAATTTATGAGAGCAACATGTTAAATGTTGACGTGATATTGTTGACGATGGATTCTGATAATAACTAGAGTTGTTGAATGTTGTATCGCGGGAACAAAGATTTTAGTATGTTTGTTTTAACAATCCATCAAATTATTTTAAGAATTAACATCATATTTACTATAGTAGTACAAATACATTGAAGATTTACTTAGCGCTCTTCAAAATATTACATTTACTTCTTAACGCAGACAAAGCACTCAGTTATTGGTGAAGTAATAGTAAAGATACTTAATAAAAAAGTAAATAGGTTCTCCTTGTTTGCCGCAGCCCAAGATTTGTCCTTACTGTCTGTCCCAACAGTGAAGTCTGTTTCCATATCTTTAGGATTGGCCAAATCTTCGGTTGCCCAGGTCTGGACTCGCCCGCATTCCCGCACGTATGATACATCGTATTATGCTTTATAAACGCGTTGCAATGTATTTATACTTCATTATATGGTAGAAAATTTTAACCGTTTATCTGTATTTAAGTCGTGTGGAAGGACGGGTCACACGCGGTCAGACAAAGTTTGTCAATGAGTAACTGCCCTTGAAAATGGTAGATCAGACTCTTCCGAAACGTAGCACCGGTTCTCTTCAGGATAAAATCATCAACACGCGGAGAGACACCCGAAAGAAGGTCATTACCCAAAACCTCAGACATCAAGAATATATATGCTTACATATCACCTACCTTTCACTAAGCTTATTTTCCTTACTTATAGTTCTTTTTTAATGTAATTATGGAAAAATGCATTGTTGGACTCCCTCTAAAATCGGCTAGAATTTTAATATTACACTAAATTAATAAATATCTCATGGTATATTTTCCATTTAAATTTAATTCCTAAAATTTCCTTTCTTTTGAAAAGAAAAAAAGTCTCTTAAACAACAGGAAAACAGGATAATGAAATTAATCCGTCAAAAGTTTATATCACAAAATTTAATATAATCAATGTATATATATGTAGCACACCCATATACACACGAGGCATATCTTTGATTCTGTAAGCTAAGTTATCTTTGTCCCGTTGGTAAGGATACAACAAGCTCTGGTAATTTGGAAGCCGAAGTCCGGGAACAAATAATGAGAGCATCTTAAAATTTCAGACTGCTTGAGAGAGATATCGTATGGAGGAACAAATACCTTAAAATGAAAGGCAAAGTGGGAGTTTACAAATCAGCAGTAAGGCTCGTAAAGATATACGCTGCTGAAACAAGACCACACACCACCAAGACACAGCAAATGACGCAAACAGTCGAAATGAAAATAATAAGAACCGTTCATGGAGAAAAACTACTTGGCAGAATCAGAAGCGAAGACCTACAACAGCAAAGCAAAATACAAGACCTGGGAAAATGGATAAGAAAACGAAGAAAATCCTAGAACAAGCACGTAAACAAAATGAGCTATGATAGGCTGGTAAAAAGTGTCAAAATAAATGATCCTGCGGAAAAAGAAATCAGGGCAGGCCATAAAAACGCTGGAAAGAATGCTGGACATCTATATCCGAAGAGGCATAGGAAGAAAACAGGCTACCACATGTACAAAGGAAGAAGAAAAAGAAGATAAACATGCGGTGAATTACGAAGATTGCATCTAAGATCTTCATCTCCATCTCTGAAAATGCAGGGGAAATGTTTTCGATGCCATGATGACCGTACCGTAGTAATTTGTCTCCTAATATCAGGATGTAGTGTTATTGTTTCGACGTGACCTCTAAGCGATGCGCGAAATGAAAGGGAGATACCGTGGGTAGCTAACATCGTATATATTCCGAATTTATGCAATTTGTGCCAATTATTCAGGACCTTCAGTCATGAGCGCTCCTATTGCGGAGTTAGAGTTAAGATTCGCCAATCTATAACACTAAAGTGCATGTGTAAGTACATAATGAAAAGGATTTAATTCTTGGCAAAATTATTTATTAATTCAAATTTTGAAAAGAAACTTTTTTAGTTAGTTAGGGCAGGTTACGATGGGTATTTCCCGAGAGCAGTATCCGATGTGTGAAGTGATATAACCTAAATTATATAGTAGTAGAGTCCTCTAAATTTGTTGTATAAAAGCAAAATCCATGATAAAAGAATCCACTGGATAAAATACTTTTTGAAACCGGAGAGAAATTTCACTACAATTAAATAGGTAATAATAAATACTACTAAGGGCAACTTGTTATTAACTAAATTAATATTAATATGAAAATCTGGCTGGTGTTAATAATGATAAAATTACGATTCTCCTACATTTTACTAACGTTTTAAATTTCTGCAAAAATATCGGTCAAGGTAGGATTTGAGGCCACAGTCTCTCCGTAGTCGGCGGAACGTTCTGCCACTACATCATGAGATTCAATGTGAGTTCAAATCACTTTTAATACCTACATATTACATTCAGTCTACTGGTGTAGTGGCAGCACGTTTCGCCGGATATGGAAACGTTGCAGGTTCAAATCCTACCTGATACCTGATATTTTTTCAAAAACTTAATATGTTGGTAAAATGCAAGAAAGTCGTAATGTTATCATTATCAGCACCAATATTAATATCACTATTAATTTAAAAACAAAATTGTTCTGTCTAAGCACTTCTTTGAAAAGTAAATTGTTTTAAATTTGTTGATTTAGTAGCGGGTTTTGTATGTATATATAGGAATTACCGAATATTCTCGTAATTTTATATACATATGTATTTATAAATCATTGGATAAGCGCCCTTTTAATGTGTTGAAACAAAGTTTAATACTAATACCAGTGTCATTCATTTTGCGGTATGATCTTCCCGTAGACATCGTTGAAAGGATTCAACCGACGACGTTCTCAAATAAACATCCATTATTAAATACCTGACATCAAAGATACTATTTGTTCTAATTATATATCTTGACTTAATTCGCTATACACATTACGAAATACTCGAGAGAAATGACATACCCTGGTTGCCACGCTACTGGTACTTTGCAGGGCATTCATATATCTGTTAAACGTTACTTATAGACGTTACCTAACGTTTTCGTTCCCATTGGGTTTGACCTAGATTGGAAGGATTCTACTAATTCTAAACAGAATTACCGATGTGATGATTTAAACTATTATCCCAACAAAATTCAGTTTATTTTCTAATACCATAAAATTTATAAGCTCAACATGCATCGTAAGCTAATTTGCAACTAGATATGCAAAATCACGTCTACAAACCAGTGTCGCTGATACGTGTACGTGTAAAACACCATACGTTAAGAGTTACCTAAGTGTTTTGCGCTGCGCTCCAGGGCGTTGTAACAGTGTAGTAATAAGTGCGCTGCGGACTAGGAACCCCTGCTTTACGTAGTTCATTCACGGAGAGTGATCTTACAACAAGTACAAACAAGTAATGCGTAATATTCGTATGGTACCAATTTTTATGTATAACATGATGTCAAAAGAAGGTGGACTGGATTGCACTGTTACTATAAAACGTCAATTTGCTGAGGATATGTGCAGGTTTCTAAAACAATGTTCTAACTTGACGTAGAAATAATATTTTCAGCGTGCAGTAAACCTTTGTTGTGCCGGGATAACTTTCATAAATTCTGGAATACATACAATCCCAAGTGGAAATCACCATCCGGTGATAGCGTGGTAGATGAGTTATTTACTCAAGCAAAAGCAATGTTTCTTAAATCTCCTAAAAGAATTTCAGAATATCTGAGACAGTATTCCAGAGTCCCTCAATTACCACAGTTTCTATGCGTTGTAGAACTTACATGGCGTTTTATTCTTTTGAACATTTTCGGCAAATAAAGTCTTCTGTTTTACAAAGTACTCCTAAAAAATATGTAGTTAAAGAAGGTCAGATACTTAAGTTATCACAAACAATTTATTGTCGTCAGTGAAATCTGTGCAACTAGTACACGCTGCATAGAGTTACGACAAAAATCACCTTGTTATAGAAACATTTAATAGTGTTTTAAATAAAATTTTAGATTTTATCAAGTCATGCAAAATTCGTAATGATAATGTGAAACGGTTGTTCTCCTTGCATTTTTTTAATTACGGTGACCATCACTTAGTAAAACGCTGTTGGAATGTCATATAGCGCAGGTGTATATAGCTCAGATAATGGAGAAGGATAAATGATTCGGAATATTTTATTTATTATTACGTATAACTTGCTGCTTATTAATTATTTACCATCATACGGACGGCTATGGTACTTCCATCATTTAGAGGGTCAATTCACAATTCCTCACGAAACTCCCCCCCACATATCATAAATTGTTAAACAATTGCTCGGCGGTGAACGAAATAACATTCTGTATTGCAGTTCACGTGAATTTAAAAATCGTTAACAACAGTATCAATATACTATAGTAATTGAACGAGCTATTTCCGCTTGTCCGCGGTGTATTAGTTGGTGTAGTAGGTGCATTTAAGCATTATGCATTCGCATATAAGTACTAATTTTTCTGCAAAGTTGCGCCCAAGAAAACGACGAGTCTATGCGGTTTTTTAATTTCTTCAAGTCAAAAGAAAACCTGTTTTGAAATTTCGTGAGCCATATACGCGCAATTATGATTGAGTTCGGTTATGGAATTCTTTTTCGCCTTTTAACAAACTTTTCTTTTTAACATTGCTTATATATTGCTTTAATTATATACGCAATATAAGCAATAATTTGCCGGTACTATGTACTGCAATTTTTTATTTACACTATAGAAACATACAGAAGTATTAATATTAATACCTTAACATCCTGTGCCACGCATTTCAATTGTATTTTGATAAATTTATAGCATAATTTACACAAACAATACCCCAATTCTCTAATATATGCTAACTAATAAATTAATTTACATTTTGTGACACTTACCTTATTTTATATTTTACGATAGCTGACGCTGTATTAATCCCTACTATAATCAGATTCAACTAAATTTTAGGAAAGAACTGTTTGTAACGTAAATCAAAATGGTTCCAAGAAATAGATTATAAAAATACCCGAAGATGTATTGTGCAAGTATTTTGAATAAAGTGTCAACTTAGGATTTGAGCGTGGGTGTGTGATGGTAGTTAAAAATGCCGAACCGACAAGGAATATCAATTGGGAAACGTTCAGCTATTATAACATTACGTAGTGAAAGGTATCCAATATCCAAAATCAACATGGCGAGGCAAAGCAATGAGAACCGCTGAGGATTAGTTTGTTATAGTATCATCGAAACAAAATAGGTGTTTCACTGCATCAGATATCACTCAACAACTCAATATTTGAAGAATACAGAGTGGCGCAGGGGAACGGGAAATTTTGAAATAATGTCATTTCCACGAATAAATTCATAAAACTAGTAATTTATTAACGAAAGCATGCCATTTATGTTTTTACAATCAAAATGTCCAAAAGTGTCTCTTTACTTTTTAAAGATGACATCGGAAAGATGTCCTCCCATTCGGCGTTCACACTCCAACAGCCTGTTATGAAAACTCTGAAATGCACGGTATAGCAAATCTTGGGGAATGGCAGTGATTTCTTGTTGAATGTTCTCCCTCAGTTCATGGATTGTTGCAGGTCGTGTACGGTACACCTTGCCTTTAAGATATCCCCACAAGAAGAAGTCGCACACACTAAGATCACGGGATCTCGCAGGCCATTCAATGTTACCGTTACGTGAAATAATGCGTCTTTCAAACAATTGACGAGCTGCTGCAATCGAATGTCAGCAGTGTGTGACGTGGCTCCGTTCTGCTGAAACCACATGTTAAGATTAAGCTCGTACAGTCTCGGTCTAAAGAATGTTTGAAGCATTTCAACATATTGAGCGGTTGTTACTGTCGCTGCACTACCATCTTTTCGTGCAAAATAAGGGCCGATAACACCATGACATGATACAGCACACCATATTGTGACCTTGTCGCTATGTAGTGGTCGCTGGTGTAACTTCACAAGGATGGTCCTGGGCCCAATAACGAAATTCTGTTTGTTTACGAAACCATTCAGGTGGAAATGGGCTTCATCTGATATCCATATGTTACCAACGAAATTCGCGTCCTCGTTAGTTTTAGCCAATATCTGCCTACTAAACTCCATACGTGACGCTGGGTCTCGTTCATGTAATTGTTGCACAATCTGCAACTTATAGGGATGGAAATGTAATTCGTGCAGTATTGTTTGTAAGCTTCGTCGCTTAATCCCTAGCGTAGATGCATGCTGTCGAACGGAACGGCGAGGACTTCTCTCGATTGCAGCTCTAACAGCCTCAATGTTCTCTGAGGTACATACCGTTCGAATGCCGCCTGGAGCTTTTTCTTTCAAGACAGATCCTGTTTCTTCAAAATTACGCAGCCACGTTGTAATCGCATGCGCAGATGGGACACGTCTATGACGTCCAAGCTGGTAATGCTATCGAAATATTCTCTGCGCGGCAGTCGCACTATCACCATTTTTATAAAACGCACTCACAGCTACTGCCGGCTCTCCAGTGCTGACAACTGTAACGTTCAAAATTTCCCGTTTCCTTGCGTCACCCTGTACTAATATTTTAACAAAATAATATCATTGAACACAATGGACCATTGAACACATTATTTGGAGGCCTTTAGCAATAGTATAAAGTATTATGGAAAGATAAATCCAAATTCCAAACCTTTGGTTCAAAACATCGATAATCTGTTGCGGAAAAAGAGAGAGTGAACTGCGAAATATGGTGAAAGCTGTGTGATAGTTTGGACCTGTTTTGGTGGTACGCTGGGTTATCTGAGAATCTTACCGAAAATGCAGTGCCAAGTGGGGAAAGATTATGTAGCCAGAACTTTACCTTCCAACTTATTTTATGTCACTAGAGGAAGAAGGCAAGGTGATAGCGATGATTTGGGTGACATAATCTCCAGATCTGTCACCAATAGAACTAGTGCGAGATGAATTGGATCGAACAGTTAACAGCACACAAGATCTTTGGCAGAAGTTTCAGATAGCATGAACTGAAGTTATTAGCATTTATCTGGAATCTCTGATTAGAGAAATGTCAAGACAATATGCTGCCATAATTCAATATTGAGGTAGGCATATCGAATAGAATTAAAATTTTGTAAGATTCTCCGTTTCTTTTTCGTTCTAAAACTTTAACTTCGCGATATCAAATACCTGTTCATAAATATTACTGCAAGCCAACTCTGTATTTCAATTTAAATGTCAATTTTATAGTGTATGTAGTATGTATTTTACACATGTCTAATTCTATTTGAATGAAAGTGGGAACAGGAACATTGTAAGTGTCGCGAAGAGAAAACAAATATCGAAACAGCTAACAAATAAATCATTTGAAGCCAAACACAATTACGCTTCAAAAGAATTTAAATCAATTAACTATGAAGTTTGAAATATTGGTAAACATATAGTAGTAGAAGGCTTTATTGGTTGAAAAAATATCTTTGCACTACAGAATGCTTTTTTCTTTAGAGTCGAATAAATAGTTTTCACAGACAAACAAATATTCGTTCTTACTACACTTAGATTCATTTAAACCAAAGTAAAGTTCAATTCACTTTAAAGACATACTTTTCAGTCAGAAGTTAAAGCAAAGCGGATTCTATTACATCGTGGAGGATATTCTACCTTCAATATATGAAAACAATTATTTAGAGCAAGGAAATACAATTTTCTGCTGAAAGACGTTATACCTTGTTTGAAATACTTTCCTTTGAGCAAAGCAACTTATATTCTCAGAACAGGCACTTCATGGCCGTATTATATAGGATCGTATCTCTATATTTCTTCGTCTTGAAAACTAATATTATCCCATTTAGTATCATGCGCGCGTCTTATGCTTACAACAAGCGCTCTGTGGACTTGATTGCGACACGACAGTCAAGCTCTTAGAAAATTTGTTATATAGTCATATTATATTATACTAACCGAAGTATTGGTTTTTCAAAAGGATTTGACATGTAGATGCGAACTACGGGAATATACCAATTTACTATCCCAAATACCGAGATAGTACTTGGTAAATCAGTAAACTACGTTATAACATACTAATAAGTCATTTAACACAAATCTTCCACTGACGTCATACAAAAATTCCATTTTAGGAACTCCTACAACTAAACATTGATTGGTCAACATTTAGAATATGATTTAAATCAAAATAAACGAGTGTAAATGATCTTTCATTCTAAAACCATTGCATCTCACAGAAAAGCAGTATTCTATTCAAAATTATAGGTCCTTGTCAGTAAGTAGTAAACAAAGAAACTGAATTTAGTGAAATATTCTGTCAACAAATACAAGAGTTCTCTAAGTTAAATCAATAACTGAAAGAAGTAATTTCTTGGAATAGATATCTGCATTTCCTTGAGCGAAAAGAGTATTACTTCGACTTAAAGGAGCATGAGCAAAAATACATTCATTTCACTTAAAAAATCTTTCATATGCGCCAGGAGTATGTTAGCTGTTCATCTAGAACAACCCCTAGGTACTTAGCTTTCTTGGCCCATCCGATCGCGTAGTTGTTAATTTGGATTTCGTGGGGCTTCTTGTGTTTTTTACGTGGCGTAAAATAGACGGCTGTCCTGTATCTTTGTTCTCCATTTTGAAAACAATTTGTAGAGCGTGTCGATGTATACTTGCAATCTATTGCGCAGCAGTTTCTTTTGCCTGTAGCTGTAATAAATAGCGGTGTCGTCTGGAAATTGCGCAATGTGACAAGTGCTTGACTGTCATATGTCGGAAGTGTAAATATTAAACAGGAGCGGTCCCAGCGGAACTCCTGCTTGGATTGTTCTGAAAGTGGAAATGTCCTCCTCTATTTTAACAGACAATGTTCTGTAGCGGAGATTAGTATTCAATGTGATTGGCAATCGTGGCTGGCATTCTTCTTCTTTTTACTTCTTTCTCCTCTTACTCTTATATCATATATATATATCATCATGGCACAGTCCAATTCCGCAAGTACTTCGTTTATTACTGTCCTTTAACTTAAAGCAACACCGAAAAATATAATAAACTGTGTTTCCCTCTTCAATGTGTAATTTCCATATAGATAATTCCCATTTTGTGCAAATGCCTCACTAAGCAGACATGTCCTGATAGTTCTAGGCCGATCATTGCTTTTAGGTGTAATCTATTCATTGCTAATATGTCAGTTACAAGTTATTGAAATCGCTCTCCTGTTATTCATCTGTAACGATTTTCTCTAGACACCTGATCCTAATAGAGACGGTGTTGCTGTGCAATCCACTTTCTGATTGAGTCACGCAGTGTAACTTTTACTGTGCCTGTAATCGGTTCGGAACAAATGAAACCAAGTTCAGATCCTCCTCTTGGTCTTAGCTGGTCTACAATTTCGTTGCCTGCGATGAATTTTTGGCGCGGCACCGACATCAGTGTAATCTAACTATGCTGACAGAGTCCATTAGGTCCTGCGAGCAAGACCATATTAGATTAGAAGATATATAATTTGATGCTAGTTCCTTTCCCTGCACATGAAGTATAGGAGATCACGAACTTATGTAGACCTGGAGAACTTCACGCGATTTCGTATTTCCAAGCATAACACAAGCATATAGTTATATATCAAATATTGAGTCGCCATAGTGTTCTGTTATGTTACCGGAAACTTTTGGTTGTTTATCGGGCAACGCAGAAAATCTACAAGAATGGTTATGTATGAACGCCTTGAGTAGCCGCAGTCAATAGTGAATGCCTTTGCTGATGAGTTTTTGAGTGTTTTTCAAATATTCACGTTTCTCTCTACTAGCGGCGCTGATACTTGCTTTGATGCACATGTGCATATTGCTACGTTGAAATCTGACCTAATTTCGTACGAATATTCGATGTTGATGGCAAACAACATGACTGATTCATGTTGTAGGTTCCCCTCTCTTCCAAAATGATTCTTAAGGTTTCTGTTTTATACACTAATAGTTGTGTTTTTTGTATATATAACACCTATTCGACGTTTACAACATTTAATGTGTGTTACCAGCATTTGCTTTTGTAAAAGATAAGCTAAAATCATAGTTACGAAACTTTCGTTTTCCCAGTTAGGTTTAGAATATAATGGAGAATCTTTAATTTTATTTATCTGAACTAAATCTTTCAGGTGTAAATTATCTCTTACAATAAGAGATCACCGTCGCGGCTCTTGAATTTAAGACATCGGTACAGACAGCCTACCTAATAAGGTCACATAAGTTTGAATGGATGACGTACCAGTTACATAGAAATATATGCAAAAGAACAATTTACACAAGTTACACAGAACAGTGACAAATTTTGTGTCTTCATTTCATTGCAAAGTTTTCGGGGCATTGGCTGGCACTGACTTGCATGTTGAATCATTAATACGGCACTCATTTCGCTAATGTTCCTACTTGGTTTACTCCCTCTAACTTCACAACTAAATCTCATTGAAATCTACCGAAATTTAATAACACTTGGAAAATGTTCACTTCCTGCCACCTTGATGGAAAAGCATGCATATTAACAAAATTTGTAATATTAGTTGCACATATAAATTTAAAGAAAGGGTGAATAGCAATTTATTTAGATTACTTTAGACATCAACTAAAGCTTACCAGAATTCTCTATTAATTGGAATAGTTAACGTTTTTAATAATGCTTATAGGGACTTTCATGTATTTAACTGCAATCTACGCTTTCTCAAAAGAAAATTACGCGCGTTAATAAACTTGTCATAACTAAACTTTGTTTTGTATTTCCTTTCATTCTTTTCACTTTTATTGCTTTAGTTTGACTTCTTTCAGCGGTTTTTGGTATTAATTATTTTCTCTATCAATTTACTGCATTACCATTACATTTTATGTCTGTAATATGATACACTAATAAAAACGGAACCGAGTTTTAGTAATTTCTCATCAACTTTTCAAGCTTAACGTATTTAATATTCTATACTATCAACTCTCTGAAGGCGTAATCAGTACACAATACTAATTATTTTATCGGATCATAGGTATGTACTACTTGCCTACGGCAAAATTGCATTATTGTACCCTAGTGAATTCCACTTATAGGCGGGTACCGTAAACATAAACAGTAGATTAAATATGGACGTTAATTTTCAAATTAACGTTATTACGCATGATTAATACGATCTGCTTTTGTACTGAATTTATGTTAGGAATTATAAACAATATTTTGTATTTCGATTAATTAGAATCAACTGCTTCTACTATTCAAATAAAATTACTATAGATGTAGTAGTAATCAATTACCAAGCACGTGTTGCCATTTTTCTATACCGTGAATAACGGAGTCAATTTTGAAACTCTGCGGGAACATGAAAGGCAATCTTTTATTAACGGCCGTATTGGATTTTGTAACCCATATCTTTATAGATTCTGGGTAAAAGTCCAAATGAATAATTATATCACCTCTCAAGTCTAACAGATTTATCCTAACTTAAGAATATCTGTGTCATACATGTCACAAGTTCGTTTGTGAATCAAGGTACTGTGCCTGGGACAGTTATAGTATATTAGCCTTTACCATTTTGATATTTTTCCATAGGTGGTCTTAAATTAATAAGCGATAGTGTACATATATGGACATATATGGATTAAAAAAAATCATACGATAAATCACAACTCAATTGTTGAGGAAATAAGTATTTTTTTCTTAATGACAAGGCACTTTTAATATTTCTGAGAAGGATTTTTTCTAGTTTCAATATGGTTTAGCTGAACGAGTTTAATACGACATTTATTGAAAAATTGGAATTACTACTTAATATTGAAATAACTTATTTGTTTACCTATTGCTTAAAGTAAGATAAATAATGTAATACCACCACTAAACGTATTTACGTATACTGCTCAAATTGATTACCACATTGTTGAATGTATGATTGATTTTTTATCTGGAACCGCGGATCACATTCTATTTAAAATTAGAATTTAGCCCGTCACAAGCACTGACTTGTTACTGTACACTTAATGAATTGTAAGCCAGTATATTATCTGTATCTAATGAAATTGCTCATATGCACTAGACATGCGAATTTCGTATGTAATGTTATGTAATGTTATGTATTTATGTATATGTATACTATAATTAGATTTGCATTATGAACATGTAGGAACATATATATTACGAATTACATTCTAATCTAGTGTATGAAACGTGTCATATTTTTACACATTTTCCACCTATTTTTGATTAACACCATTTATGGTGTTCCGAACAAAAATTGAGTTTGGTCAAGCGTATTTGCGATGTACGAAAAACACGAGAACCTTTATTTGTTTTTAATTATCCGCCCATATAGCTAGAAACTCGTCGTGGCAGAAACAATGGTAAAATAAAAAAAGAAAACAGTAAACCAGAAAATATTAACAAACATCAAGCAAGGTTTCAGTAATGTTTACTTTAATAATTGTATTCACATTAAAATATTACAGATAATATTCTAAAAGAAACAATCGGGATATGAAAGAGACGTAAAGGTGACAGAGAATACAGCATGTGCTTCAATATTTACTAGAATTCAATAAAATGGTTTAATTTCCAAGCATCAATAGGTTTCAATTCCAGAAGAACCCTATTACATAATATATAATTCAGCAATGATGAATACTAACGATACACCTTTTGCACCAAGATAAGAAAACGCTGTAAATACAGCTTTCTCATGGTGTTGGTAAAATCATTCACGAGCAAGACAATGTGAAGAGACACAAAACTCTAACAAACGGACATGTTTCTGCCTAGCCGCGATTTCGAGCGGTTTTATACTCAACACATGTAATGCCCTCTCTGCTTCTATCGCCATATCTAACCCTGCAATACTGATTATTCCTTGCGCTAACTAGCGCCAAAAGAATGAAACACTTGTCTGCAAAATCAGACATAGCAAAAAGAAGCGGATACAGTTTTCCACCCTTCTCTCCTGCAATAAATGGATTGCTCTTCCGAGAGGGCGCCCGAACAAAGGGCAGCGCAAGTGGAGTTGCACATATGAATGATTTCTCAGGCTTACCATGACTTATTTAAAATTCACCTAAAAGAATGCCTAGAAAATAACACCAAGATAAGAAAGAGTTGTAAATACAGCTTTCTCATGGCATTGGTAAAATCATTCAGGAGAAAGACATGTGAAGAGACATAAAACGCTAACACACGGACATGTTTCTGCGTAGCCGGCGTCATCAGCGTCGGTTCGAGCGGTGTTATGCTCAACACATGTAATTCCCTCTGTGCTCCTGTCGCCATATCTAACTCTACAATACAAAGTGATTATTCCTGGCGCGAACTAATGCCAAAAGAATGAAACACTTGTCTGCATATTCAGACACAGCGAAAAGAAACGGGTACAGTTTCCCACCCTTCTCTCGTGCAATATATGGATTTCTCTCCCGAGAGGGCGCCCTCACAGGGCAGTGCAAGGGGAACTGCACATGTGAATGATTTCTCGGGCTTACTATGACGTATTTATGGTCTTATTTTCTAAGCATTCTTTTAGATGTGTTTTAAATACACCTTTTGAATTTTCTTGCACCGCTAAATTTACTTTTGCAAACGATTGAAACGCTATAGTTGAACAGCGCATTGAGCACATATGGCTGCGATATTCCCACACGCAAACTTCTTATTTAGAAGTCAAGGAACACAATTCATTTAAATCAAATTGATTTTGCAAAACAGAAACGGCCAAACGGAATGTCCTCTTAATATGAAAAGCCCAAGAAATTATATGAACGTGCGTCCAGCAATACGTACAAAAAACTTTGGTAAGGACTGCCAACTTTCACTTTAAAATGTTTCGAAATTGATTTTGCGTAATCCACTATTTTACCTAATATCTTTTTCACCTTTATTTCAAACTTGTTTATGGGAGATACCCAACATAATAATACTGCTAAATGCAGCTACTCATGGTATTAGTTTCTAATTATTTGTATTTTTAATTAATATTAAGCTAATTGTATTTCTAGAACACTGTGTAATATGCTATACTAAATCATAGAATTGTCTACAAAAGAAAACTAACTTCTTCTTTCTGGGTTGCGGACAAGTTTTCAAACTATTTAATGACATTTTTCAAAGACGGGCTTTATTGAATAGTATCTTGCAGTAATTTATTAACTTGCTAACTAACTTATTCATATGATTTTGGAACTATATATGGTATAATATCTAAAATCATTGCGTAATATTGGAGAAATAGACGGATGCCGATGGCATGCTACTTAATACTCTTTATTTCAATTTGGCGATAGGCAATCCATATTTTACTTTTAAATATCATTTTACACCTGTGCACTGTGTGTTATTATAAATCCCTACTGAGCAAGCGAGTAAATAGGCCAGAATTTTACAAGCAAAAAAACAAGTATTGTGCCGAAAATTCACAAGGGAACTTTACGAGTAAGCTACATCGGCATTTGTTCTTCAAGCAGGGTAAACGTACACAAACACCTTTGCTTTTTCAAAGTCATTAATTTTAAAGAAAATAATGAAGGTCTATTTAACATATATTTAAGACGTAGATGTCAACTACACTATATACGGTATACATACCAGTAATCTAATACCGCAAATTTGCTTATCCCAGCGTACCTTCTAACGTTTGCACCCTGAAGCGTTCTAAAGCAGCAAATTCATGCACGCCGCTATGAATGACGGGCATTAATGTAATGCTATATAATAGGCAGTACGGTATGTTAGTGGAATATATGCTATTACTGGCATTATACATGGATATAATGGCAAGTTTAAAGCACAAATTTACTTTGAAGACGATTTTATGGACGAGGGAAAGTCATTAAATAAGTCACAAATTTCTGTGGGAGAGCTGGAAATAGTGGTGAGCTATTTCGCTATCTGTCACTAGATGTCAGCACAATCCAACTTTATGATGCTCAAGAGACAGTTGCCTTGCGCGTACGCGGGCAGCTTTAAAATAGCAACCATGCTCGAAGAGTGCACTGTAGAAGAGCAGCGTACGGGTGTGCGTCTTTTTCTTGGCAAAAGGACTTCCTCCAAAAGATATCCTGAACGAAATGTTTCCTGCTTACGGTGAAAACGGTATGTCGAGTAAAGCCGTGTATAACTGGGTCGAGAAATTTTCTCCAAGATGCTCGAAAGTTCTTGACAAGCAGCGAGGTGGCTGTCTCGATTCAGATTGCGACAGATGCAACGCCTCCATGGATGGAAGAGATGATTCGAATAGGTAGCATAGCAACTGTGATAGGATGTTCTTATGGTTTAGCCTACGAATTGATGTACGATCGCTTAAATTTTCGAAAAGTTTGCTCATGATGGGTATCTAGATTGAAGAACACAGAAACATTTGAATGGGCTTATCCTTGCAACACTTCTCTCGGTACTTAGAGGAGGTGGAGGACATGCTTAAGAGGATTGTTACTAGTGATGAGTCATGGGTGCACCACTACTAACCTGAAATAGAGCGCGCTTCGATGCAATGGAAACATCCTTCTTTACCGTGAACAAAGACATTCAAACTTGTGCCCTCAGCGATGGGATAAGTGTGTTAGTTTGTTGAAAAATAAAACTTTTTTTGCCTAACTATTTCTCTAATCATCATCATCCTTCTTCACCGTCAACAAAGAAATTCAAGGTTGTGCCCCCAGCCTTTGCCGTGTTTTGCGGTTTTGAAGGAGTGCCGCTAGCCCATTTGCAGAATAGAAATGAGAACGCGAGTGCTAAATCATACCGTAGAGTTTTGTTGTTGCTTTGGGATACAATTCGACGAAAACGTACAGGAATACTGACGAGAGGAATATTCCTGTATCACGATAATGCCACTGCGCATTTGACCCACTTTACTCAGGCGGGAATTGCAGAATTAGGGTGGGAACTTTCTGTACATCCAGCTTATAGTCCCGACCTAGCCCCAAGCGACTATCATCTAGTCCACTCAAAAAGCATACGGCGGCAAACATTTCAAGGGTGATAACGATTTTCAACAAGAGGTATGCACGTGGTTCAGACGGCAACAAAAAACGCTTTTATGCAGCACGCATCGGGGCATTGATACAGCGATGGGATAAGTGCGTTAATGTAGATGGAGACTTTGTTGAAAAATAAGTCTTGTTTGTGGCTAACTATTTCTCTAATTACTTTTATAATAGGTTTTTATTGTTTCCTCACTGACTTTCCTTCGTATTAGAATAGCCTATATTATTATATAGTCTGTTGACGAAAACGTTCATTAATCACATAAAATTAAAACGTGCACAATTAAAATTTTCACTGCTTAATGAATTAAGTGGTGAATAATTTTTGAACTGTTTTTAAATTAGCAGACAAAAGTGTTTCGCATTACATTGTTCAATTAAAATTATGTGCGGAATAGAAGCGTTTTGCTGAAAGCAATACTCATAATACATTTTAAAATATCGTACAGAAAGCGACATTATGTTTTATTACAAACAGAGATACGTATATCGTTAGTCAAAAATTATCTATAACCCAAATTCATTACATTTTATCAGTATCTGTTTAGAGATATCCCTAAAATAGGTGGGATGTAATATATATTATAATATCGCTCAGCGTTAGTAACCGCCTTTACGTTGGATTAGTAGGGCATAATTTGCATTGTTAGATGATTGGATTGCGCATGCAATTCACAATATGAACCAAATACTAAGGGCAACTCAGGCAAGGGTAGCTTTGGAAATGGGTGAGCTTTATTAGTTCTACGTTTCGTAGTGGATTGTCATACCTTGGCTATTCGAAGGCGCATTCCTAAATTCATTCTCGCTAGCGATGACGCGTATAACTTCGGGTATATATCAAATATCATTGTTATATACATATTCTCGTACAGTTCTTTTTAATATTAACCGAAAATGATGTGATGAAAGATTTCTCCTTTATGAGAATTGTCCACGTTAATTAAATCGTAATATATGGAACCCATGCTACAAGGATTTTGTTATAGAACAGCTGTTGCGACTTCGATGCTGTCTTATATAAAAGGCTTGTTCCTAGATTATCGTGTTGTAATACTGTTGCTATATTGTGTTTCAGAGAAGAAAGGCTGGTGTAGTATTAATAAGTGATTTCTTTTAATAATATTGTATTATCACTTACACTGTTACTGTTACGAACGGTCCGATATTTACTTCAATATTTAGAATCTGATAAACAGACGCAATGTGTTTATTCGGTTCCATCTTTCGAGACTTCCTCAGTTACGTAATTTTTGTGTGTGAGTAATTACGCAAAAGTACTATTACAATAAATTAAACAATACATACAATTTCCTTTGGTTCCAAATGATGGATTCGATTTCCTTAAATAACTAACTAAAACTCCGGCAGAATTTTAAACGAAGACTCTTACTCAAACCGGGTGAGTTAACTATTTACACCACAGAGCCTTTGGGATCGCATCACTTTAAATTCCTAGATCTAACGTTGGTCGCATATATATCGCAACATTTGGACAGATGCAATGTATAAAGTCAAGTTAAATTTTTTAATTAAATTAATCAATGTATACAATTTCCGTTGGCTCCAAATGATAAACTCTAATAACTAAGGCAACCAACATTGTCGTACCATTACATTATAATCAAGCATAGAGTCGAATGCGATGTGTGTTCAATCACATTTCCATAAAGTTTTGAATGATTTATGTAACAGATTAATTAACATAATACCTTATACATAACACATGGGCTGAAAAATCCGGGGCCTAACAAAGAAAACACGATTTTTTTGGTTCAAAATTAGCTTTATTCATCAACGTAATCTCCATCAAGAGCAACGCAATCATTCCAGCGCTGCTCTAAGATTTCAATACCACTTTTGTAGAACGATTTATCTTTTGCCTCAAAATAGGCCTCAGTTTCAGCGATAACCTCTTCAATCGTGCGAAATTTCTTACCGGCGAGCATTTTTTTGAGGTCTGCGAACAGCCAGTAGTCGCTGGGAGCCAAATCTGGCGAATACGGTGGATGTGGGAGCAATTCGAAGTTCAATTCATGTAGTTTTGCCATTGTTTTGATTGACTTGTGACACGGTGCGTTGTCGGTGTGTTGAAACAAATTTTTTTTCTTTGCCATATGCGGTCGTTTCTTTGCAATTTCGGCCTTCAAACGCTCGAATAACGCTATATAATATTCACTGTTGATGGTATTTCCTTTCTTAAGATAGTCGATGAATATTACACCACGCACATCCCAAAATACCCAGGCCATAACCTTTCCAGCCGATTGCTGTGCTTTCGGGGGCTTTGGAGGAGGTTAACCAGTTGCTGTCCACTCAGATGACGATCGCTTTGATTCCGGAGTGAAGTGATGGAACCATGTTTCATCCATTGTCACATATCGACGCAAAAATTCCGGTTTGTTACGTTTAAACATGGCCAAACACTGCTCAGAATCATCAACACGTTCTTGTTTTTGGTCAACAGTGAGCAAACGCGGCACCCACTTTGAACAGAGCTTCCTCATAGTCAAATGCTCATGCAATATAAAGCCAATGCGTTCTTTTGATATCTTCATGATGTCAGCTAACTCACGCAACTTCACTTTTCGATCATTCAAAACGATTCTGTGGATTTTTTTGGTGTTTTCTGGTGTTACCGCCTCATTTGGACGTCGACTGCGTTCTGCATCACCGGTGTCTCTACGACCACGTTTGAAGTCAGCAAACCAACGTTTTATTGTTGCTTCTGATGGAGCGGACTCCCCATAACATTTTTCAAGCCATTGCTTCGCTTGAACGGTATTTTTTCCCACCAAGAAGCAGCGTAAAATTGAAACACGAAATTGTTTTTGATCTATTGTTTTGAAAATTACAAAAGTAGCGTTACTCTTAGCACAATAACTCACAAACTAATGAATAGAATATCATGAAATTTTAACAGCTGTCTTTTGAAGGTTAGTATTAACTGAGAGAAAGGTGACTGCAATAAAACTAGCGTCATCTATGTGTTAGGCCCTGGACTTTTCAGCCCATGTGTTAAGTCGTTTAGCATACATAATGATGTAAATTATTATTACTAAATAACTATTAAAAGAAAATTGCATGAAAGCATCAGTACATCAAACAAATTTAATATCAACATCATTATAACTACTGAAATATGTAAATGAAGTACAAGTTCAATAGGAAAGCGAATGACACTGTTACTGTTACATTCTACTATTATTCCAATCCACTCTAGCAAACAAAAGCGACGTAATTTTTTGCAAACAGCACGTTAGTATGCGGCAAAAATAAAGATATAATTCGTTAAAAAGTTACAGGAAGAATAAAGCAGCAATAAATAAGGCTTCTTTTTAATAAGTGATTGACCACTTAGATAAGAAGAGAAAAATATTTTTTCCACGCTTAAAACTATCAACTCTTTTTTAAATTACTTTGTATATCGGATTCATTTCTTTTATGTGACACATAACACTTTAATATTTGTATAGTGACAATTAATACATAAAATATACGTATAGGTAATCCTTCTTATATGCTGTTACCTGAAAAAGCACAAAAAGAAACAAATTTCTTGTAATACCTCTTCTTTATCTTACAATAAAGTGGTACGTATGATATGCATATGTTCTGCTTTAACCTTTTCCTTCTCCCATATTCTGGAAGTAGTTCCTTGTGTCTTATTTCTCAATGAATGTCAGTCATCGGTAGTACGTTAAGTTTCAGCGTTTTCAGAACTTCTTATCCATCTTATCTGTTATGGAAATCTTCCGTCATAGTCTATATTTTTATCAGCCATGGAAGTACATACATACATATAAATCATAATATCATAAACTTACACAGATACACCGCACATTCATCTTTACTACTTTTGAATTCGATTGGTGTACGGTGGTACTATGTGGCAGCTACTGCAGCTTTATTGTTATAGTGAAACTCTGTTTTTACATTTTTAACGATCAATCTTCATGTCACAAAGCAGAACCAGGATATATAATACAATCTCTCTAAAAATATTATTATTGATATTGACAATTCACATACATTGTTAAAGTATGAATACTGTGCACTTTGGATTACTGCATTAAATTGTATGTTAATGAAAATAAAATGTTCATATTAATGAAAATGTAGTTATTAGCGAGTCAGAGGGTAGCCGCGCTAAGATAATGCTTTATTGGGTTTTATTTCTTTATTGGGTTTTAGATTCATTGATCACGTAAACTTTTATGAACTGTTCATTTACATTAGCTTCAGTCATAATTTGGTTGTGACTTCTCATAAGGCCAAGCTGAGAAAACTGCTTTAACACCTTCATGTGCGAATTAACTTAATAAACCTGAGCTCTATTGTCTGTTCTAAAAGGTTCCTGGTTCTGATTCTTGAAAGCGATGTCAACTAATATTATTAACATAACCTTCCACCTTAAACTAACCTTGGTGTTCTGCCTAAATTTACCATACATTATTTACGTCACGTATTTACGTCAGCAAAAGTTAAAGTAGTTACATTTACAACTGCTGCATCCACAAACAGATTTTTTACAAAAAGAGAAAATATTCATGAAAGAACATTAGAAAACCTTTTGCCGCATTATGTTGAAGCTGTTGTTTACGTACCATATATATGTATGTATGTACTTATTACTGGAGGGCAAATATCATTCGTAAATTCACTGATTCTTACGAGATATCTGTTCTTTAATGAGTTTTGAATATGCATCGATAATGTAGTTAAACTTAAGTGACGGAATTTTTATGGGGCAATATCTTTCTGTAGGTAAGTCGGTAACAAAAGTAACATTTTGGCTACGAAAAGAATGAGAGACAAGAATTCTCACCTAGTGTATTGCGACGGCAGAATCGGTTTGAAATTTTTAAGTTTTTCTGACACAATCTACAGTACCAGGTGACTCATACTGTATTTAGACAAACTCTTCTTTCGCATTTGCATTTTTCAGAAATCACTTTTGCAAAAAAAATTGACTAATGAAACATGCAAGTATTTCCTTGCAGTTTTATTCAAAATCTTTTAACTCACGCGCACATCACAGTATACTTATGAAAGCATCTGCTGTGTTTTTCAGAGAAGAATAGTTCTATTCACAAGTTCAAAGTTTCATATCAAAGTTGTAACTGTACGGGCTTGGAAAGTACTTGATGATACTGACACTTTCGATACAAATCCTATGAAACAATTTCATGGAAAATCCAGGTACTCATTAAGTATAACATAAACTACACATAAGCTGCTCAAGGAAAGACATATATTGACCATTATGCAATTCTTTGCGTAATGGTCAAATTACTAAAGTCTTTAATATTTACATTGGAAAGTTCTTTTGGTTTAGAACAATCACCATTTTTATGTCAATGTAGTTTCCTTTTTAATAAATACTTCCTTTTACAATTTTATTATGCTATAACTAATAGCCCTTCTCGGTAATATATCCTACAATATACGGCACACTTCAAGAAAACAACAATTTTAAGATGATAATTGTAATATTTTCTTGTTGATATATATTTATTTTTTTGTTTGCTAGCCAAATTGAAATGATATAACACTTGCCTAATCAAATGTTTACCCATAATGTGAAAGTGAACATGTTAATATTGGGTGTACTTAAAGTTTTTTCAAATTGTTTTGTTCACTCCGCGAACATAATCGTTGAGTGAGAAGTGGAGGGCATACCAATCGCTAGACACCTTGAAATTGCCTGGATGGAACATCCTTTCGCACCTGCCGTATTCCCCAGACCTAGCGCAATATTATTATTATCTCTTGGCATGAATGGGGTACGCGCTTACGAGGCAGCACTTCAGCAACTTCGAGGAAGTTGGAAAATACTTCGACGAATAGTTTGCCGCGAAAGGCAAGCACTTTTTTTGGCATGGTATCCATAAATTACCTGAAAAATTGGTGAAATGTGTAGAAGGCGATGCCCAGTATTTCGAATAAAAAAATAATTTCCCTTGAAAATCACGTTTCTTTTTTACAAAAAAAAACCGAAAAAACTTATGCACCGACCTGGTAATCGCTATAGAGCATTTTGCGGAAGCGGAGCATATGTGCTGTTTACGCCGTTATTACAAATACAATAATTCTGTCACTATTGCGAGGCGAAATCCTTCTAATTTCTATGGATAAACCCTGGACGGCATGATCAAGGACGCCAAAAGCAGTGGAAAACATGAAGAGCGGGAGCCAGTCGGTTCGCCAGTCTCACGGTTTCTCCGTTCGCAAAAGGGCAAGTGCCTTAAGCGTTCCTAAAAGTTCCATACATCGCATATTGTGTAAAAATTTGCGCCTCTACTCATATAAATTGCAGTTAGTGCAAGAACTAAAGCCAATTGATGCTCCTGAGAAGCTCAATTTCGCTAACGAAATAATTCAAAGATTTCGTTGCAAGTTTTTCTCAGATGCGTTTACACCGTAATTGCCACGTAAACTGATAGAACTAAAACGTATGCAGCAACACTCGTCACTCTTTAAATGAATTGAAAGAGAATATACGAAGAGAAATGACGGTTATCACGGAGAATATGTACCGAGCAATTTCCGAAAATTCACGTTTAGAAAGATGCCAGCAAGAAATAAATTCTCAAAGCGTACTGTAATAAAACAATAAATATTTATTTGTAGACTTTTTACTTTGAAAAGAACTTTTTGAACACCTTGTATATGGGAAAGCCCAGAAAAATTCTATAATCGCAATAACATTATATTGTGATAGGCATCTCGGAGTTTCTGACAAATCAATCATCCTGTACATTAATTAAGGTTTTAGTTGAACTGAACTAAACTACGTAGGTAATAATAATAAACAAATTCGTGTCATTTATTTAATGTATTTTCCGAGTGTTTAGCTTTTAATTTTATTAGTTTAATATGAAATACGGAAACATAATAATTAAAATTATAAATTTGCCGTGTTTCAAGTGTTTCTACCAATTTAGTAGTTATTGGTTATTTCTAAAACTAGCATTTATTTGATGCTAGTGCTATGTAAACCATAAATCATAAGTGTTCTGCAATTAAATTTATTTCATTATTTTCGCAATGAATTTTATCGCAGTTAACCCAACCATAAAATTTTTCCAGTACCTTGTGACCGTTTGAATTCGGTATTTGCTCTCAGTACTCCTTGATTCCTAATTTAATTTCAATATTAAATCAATTCATTGTGTGATATATCGATCGAAGTAGTTAGAGCGAATTTTCTGTGAGTCTGTTTAAATTATTACAGTGAGGGGTTTAGGTGCCTTTAAACAAAATAAATAAGATATATGCCTGAATTTCACTTATTAGCCGCCACTAAATAAGTTAAACAAGGGAAGCTAATACAGACCAACAACTGGTCGAAATATACACAACGTAAGAAGAAATTGATGCTTTATACTGCAATTTTAGTTCAAAATGTGTAATGAATTTATTTGAAATTAAATGTCTCTCCGCTCGGCGGTCCGGTGGTAAGAGCGTAAGGTCTTTGAAGGTGCCAGCGTCACGACGGCAACATGCCAGCTGTGTCGGCTGTCGTGTGAATACTCTCTCAGGTCATCATTCGCTGGGAAAATAATTAACAGCTCTTGACCCATTAGAGCAAAGAGGTGAGGCAATAAGACCACCGAACATATTACTCCTCACATCTAAGGTTCTTACAGTTATGACAAGCTTAAATAAGCTATGAGTCCGTTGGAGCGATCTCCGTACGAACTAAGAATTAGTTGTCCAACCTCATCAGTTGACATAATTCATTTCAGTTAACGAGAAATTCAAGAAGAGGATACAAATGAGTACAAAAAGGAAAAAGCACTAACTAGGTTTTAACTGAACATTTGTTTAAGGAGAAAAAGAGCTCTTATTCTCCAATGCACACGAAACCTTAAAACATTATTCGCAGTATTCATTAAACATAATCAAGATGCTTCAAGTAAATAGTTTTGAAAGATGAAGCTGTTTATTTTACAAATCGCTTTGTAAATTCTCATTGGTTGTGCAAAACAATCGATGTGCGGTCCATTTGTCGATTCGCTGACCTTTCATTAATCAGTTGCCAAGGAAACTTGATTCATATGATGATAGTGAACACAAATCTATGTACACTACCGTCCGTAAGTTTGGAAGCAATGTGAAATTTCTTCAAAACAATACAACTGATAGGTATATAGTGAAATTATTAATCTGTATTATAAATTATTGTATGCAAATATAAAATTGTTACACATAATCCATAAAGCCCAAACATTTAGATGCTACTTTCCAAGGATACGATTATTGTTTGAGGTAGATGGAGTATAATACCTGCAGTAATTACCCTCGGTCAAACGGTTTAGTACTACTTCAATAATCGTTTAGTGCGTGTGTTAAAGGTACTAATACTTAGTGCCTTGTAACAATCTGGTAAAGTACTGAGCGTCAAAATACCAAAAGGCAGATAGTTTCCTGTAGAACAAAGTAATAATATTTGTACTCTCCGTGACGAAGGATATACTAGAGAGAAATTCCTGCTGAGATTTCACCGAAAGGTGTGCACTATAGATTGGCCCGAAGAGGAGAGACAGGTTAAAATCTTGATAGAAGGCGAAGTGAGCGGCCCCGGGTGACTTCTAGAGCTGAAGATAGATTTATAGCAACGTCTTTGAAACGAGATCGACCACTAATGGCACAGGATATCGCAACGCGTGTTAATACACAACGACGAACAAATGTTTCTATGTTTGGCAGCAGATTTAAAGGGATGCATCGGAGGCATAAAACCGTTTTTAAAAGGCCTGCATAAAGAGAAACGATTAACATAGACAAGAGAGCGCCGTCCGTCAAGCACGGATGTGAAAATGTTATGATCTGAAGTTGTTTTACTGGAACAACTACGGCTGATTTAGTGAAAATTAGTGGTAAAATACGAAAAGAAAAGTATTATGATATTTTACAGAATCATGCTAATCCTTATGGAAGTCTTCTTGTTGGTGGGCTGTTTGTGTTCCAACAAGAAAATTACCCTAAACATACGGGTCTAACCTATAAAAACTTTTTAGAGGAGAAAGTAGTAAGAAATGAACTAAAATTAATAGTTGGGCCTCCTCAAAGGTCTGAGCTATTTCCAATAGTGCTCTTATGGCATGAGCTTGATGGAAAGGTTAGACAGCGATAACCTCAGAGCCTCCAGACATCTATGGACACATTTACAAAACGCATGGCAATAAATTGACGTAGACTATCTCGAAAAATTGCTTCGAGGTATGCCTAAAATTTGTAGAGCGGTTATCGAAGCCAAAGGGGGTCATATCGACGAGAATAAAGTTACCAGCTAAATGGCATAGATATTATGTTTAAATTAAAATTTTACTTCTCCGACATTTTGTAAAATCCGTTGCTGCTTGTATTTCCTATGATTACAAACAAGAAATTTGAAATTTCTTTTATATCCAGATCCAACCTTTTTAGATTCTGCTCGTGGCTCTGTGAATTGCCGAATACTTTTGCCGTCTCAACGTAATGGTATCGCGTCTTTCCAGCAAACACTTTGGAAGTATTTTTAGTTTTGCGCAACTGTCTTTCTTTATATTGGTATATTAGCGTTCCACATTCAGCGTATAATTTAGGTTAGTATTTTTGGATTTGTTTACATATGTTATTTCCTCCTATTCTCAGTTGTGTTTCGCTAGTAATTTTTAGTTATCGTTTAAATTACCTCCTGTCTATCGCCTGTGGGATTTCTGTGTCAATCAGCTGCTTATGAGGTTATTCGAGTTATCAGCAGTTAGCTCGCACAATACCACGGTTACAGGTGGCGTTCTCCTTAGCGAGATGTGAGTGGCGTTGAATTTTGTTGTTACATGGTTTCCGATTCCTAATTAGTTTCTTATTTATTAAGTCGTTTCCAATTTTTAAATCAACTTCATTTACCCACCACTACATATTAATTGGTTGCTAATATTTTTGTATTTCTTTTTATCATTTGATTCCTGTAATTTGAGAACGCATTTCCGTAGTGGAAACAATCGTATTCTCCATAGTGGATTTTTCCCGCCACATTGTTACAGTTATACGAGCGACTTATTGCTCGCTCAACTAATTGTGGAGATTTTAGCTAGATGTAGAGTTTTCAAATTTTGGGAGGTTTTCCACGTAGATATGTGAGTAAGGGTGGAAACCTACTGAAATTTTATGTTGCCGTAGTTTTGTTGGTAAAGAATTTTGGATATAAGCATATTAGGAGATAATAGCATCGGATAGTTAATTTTTTGGGATTTAAAGAATGCGTTTCCAACAGCTATTTGGCACACGTGACCCTGATATTTATTTTAATTCATGGCTTATATCATTTTCGTTGATTTCGATTCAATTTCTGTATCTAATTTTGGCTTTCAATTATTTCTTTAGGAGTTTTTGGTGTTTGGATTTCTGTTTTTGTTGAGAGACCTAATATCTAAGGACCTGGATAAAATATTTCATCGTTCCGGAGCCAAGGTAAAAGTGCCTCGTTTATTCGTTCTCATCGGAACCCTCAGCAGCTCCACAAACATATTTATCCAAATAAGTGAATCGTGTTAAGTTGTTTTGTTTCATTGCTCATTTATTAAGTCGCTAAACCTACATTTTCCCATCCATTTCCTAAATTATTACACATTAACTCCTACAGATTTATATAAAACCGATATTGTAAAACAGCTGTCCACAGATTTCAGTATTTTTTACGTTACATAAAAATTAAATTATTTATTTTTTGTAATGTTAGGTAAAGTTGATTATAAAATTCAAGACCTCCGTTATCTAAATTAAATTTAATTAATTTAGTGATTTAAAGGTTGCAGTGGAATATATTTGTGGCTGCGAATAATTAAAACTAAATTTGTTGTTAACTTAAAATTGATTTTTTTTTCACTGTTACAAGGGACATGAATGTTTCTTCTTATTGAATTCTTAACCATTAAGCTTTCTGGTTTCCCTTTAAAATTTTTTTTTGTATGATAACGCCTTCCTTGCCCCATATTAATGAATTAAAATCATTTTCAAGGAATCCTGTTTATCTTGTGTCTTGATGCGATTTCTAAAACGTGTTACGCCTTAATAAGGATAAGCAGGCTGGTGGCCTAAATGGTACATCATCAAGTTTTACAGCCACAAAGTTGAAGAAATGGTGCGATATATTTTTTTATTAACACTTACTCTGTTAAAGCGCTGCAGGTTGTTGCAATGGGAATCCATAGCTTTGGAAAAAAAACAAATAATTGCAAGAAACAAGAAAATTAATCTTAATAAATTAAGCCTGCAAATTAATCAGAGATTCTGAGGAACGAACTAATTATTTTGAACAGTTCTAGAATATTCAATAGTCCATAGGATTATATAAGGAGTTCTAACCGCCCCGGTACGCGAACAGATGCAGATCCATCAACTACTAAAGTTGATGAACCTGCAATTGCGTCACAACTCGTTAACAGAAATTCATTTTGGAAAAAAAGCGTTCTGTAGTATCTGAGAAATATATGCGTTCATTCCGTTATTGATTAGTGTACCTATTATTCGTAATGTGCCGTTCATTCTGTAAAAAAATACGTACATTAGATATGCTCATAAATAAAAATCGAAAATTTTAGGTTGGGTGGTAATATATAAAATAAGCGATACATACATATATCCCACAACATTAATATATGAAAAATAAATACTGGAAAACCTGCGATAAAACGCTTAATCAATGAAATGATAAGAAAAACAGAAACCAGCATAGACAGACACTGTAGTCGTGACTTACACGAATAACAGAGTGTAACAACCTTAACCTACAGTAAACATTACATTTTAAAGTAGCATGACATGTTGGCAGGTTAGACGATCAAACATTACGTTTACTACACTGTGGCTGCTACTACTTCAATACGTTGCTACAAATGTTATACGTTATTTTCTGCGCTGTAAACTAAGTATTTTATGAAACAGAATAAAAATGAACCAGATGCAACTAAGAAACCGCAACAAAAACAGCACTAAGACAAAATACAAAAACACTAGAATATTGGAAGGATGACAACTAATCACGTCAGCAAATATAATCTTAAGGTGAAAAAAGATAGAATAAATAGCAAAAATGTGTAATGTTGTAGATTTAATAGAGAAAATTGTATAATGTAGGCCGTCTAAGTGAAAATTACAATAGTAAAGTAGACCTCTTTTACTTACTTATTTAATAATATCTGAATAGATAAGAAAGTGATATACTAATTTATTTACTAGTACATATGCAAAAGAAATTATAGACCCAGATATACTTTAAAGATCGTATAACCGGATATTCAGCTTTAAGAGTTAATTAATTAAATCAACAGTTTCAGATCTTCAAAGTACTATTACTTAAAAAAAAAGAACGAAAGGCAGTACATGTTCCCATGGCAAGCAACACATGGTAGACGGCTAGAAATATGATATATTGGTGCTGTATGATCACATTGATTTAATTTTAATGGATTAGAAAGCTTCCTTCCATTACATGATAAGTTCGCATTAAATTACGTCATTAGGGTAAATTAAAGAACCCCAGTTACACTAAGTGGAACGTATATGTTCCTAAATAGGTTGACGAAGAGGGTAATATATGCTCTAGGCTTCCCACAAATAAAATAAGCTAAGAAAATTTCATACTAAAAATTTAGCGCAATATTTAGTGTAGGGAATGTAAAGTATGAAGTTAGAAACATTTTCACCATTATGTCGCCTACCAAATTTCGTCTAAATCTGTTAAGTACATAAGTTTTTACAATCGTTTAAAATAAACTGCTTTCTGTGTTTATATTAACATGTAGAAAAAGGAGTTTCATGTTTTAATTAAACATTATCTTTTACTCGAAAAAGCTGTCAAAGAAACTGAAGAGAAGTTAGATATTATAGTGAACCTGTTCTTTCCCATGTTATGATTTATAAGCACTAAGAAGTAGTCTTACAACTTCAATTGCTGCTCAGCGTCCAGAAGTGATTAATAAAGTCTGGCACTGAAGTAACAGCGCATTTTCAAGCGGGTTCCGCATGCTTGTGAGTCGCCATTCGCCTTTGTGAAAATAATTAACGGTACGTCACGCTTTACGGTGGGGAGGTATAATAACAAAGCCGTGGTATACTTTCATCTCACGATTCCTACACTTTAAGTCTTCTACTGTTATGACAAGCGAAATAGCTTATAACCCCGTTCAAAGAAGAAAGTCCATCCTATTGTAAAGATTGCCCCCTGAATGAACGGGTATATAACATCAACATTTAAATACAAAAAAGAAACTAACCGCAGTCGTCAGTCTAATCTTAGCTAAATGAAAGCTCGTGTTACAATTTGAAATTTCTGTGTAGTTAAGTTCAAATGGAATCAGAGAGAATTCTTTTGTCACTGTGTTACTGCATACATTACTATATTTTGGAAACATGAACAGAATCAAAATAATGGATTTCTTCTGGTGAATGTGCCCTTAAGAGGGTAAAAGCCTTCTTTTCGGCCAATATGATTATGGCCACAGGTTTTTTCGATTCCAGAGACTAATTACCTTTATTGACTATTTGAATAGGAAAGGTTAATAATTGGCCAACATTGCCGATTTTCTAATACGTTTCAGTACATTTTAAAGCCGAAATGTAGAAGAAGCTACCGTATTTATCCAAAAAAAGTTTTGTTCTATCGGGACAATTCGCGCTCTCGCCTACACTACTGCAATCACTAAATTTGTCGAGTTGCTGCCTCCTCTACTATATTCGCCAAACCTGACTTTCAGTGATTCTCTCTTATTCCTCAACTTGAAAAAGTAGCTTGGTGTGAAGAAATACGGTCGACATCCATAGAAGAGAAACCATTGTACCTCGCTACATCTTTGATATACTTTAATTATTTGTCATACCTGCTCTTTATTTTTAGGAGTATTTTAAGGAAGGTCCAATACAAACAACACATCAGAAATTCCACGACTTTGACATCAACAAACACCGGTAACAAGAAATTTATAACTCTTCCTTTTCACCCAACAGTAAAAGGGTTAAGTAAAATTTTCCGACAACTAAACATGAACGTGTCTTTTGTGTCAAAAAACAACTTAAAGAATCTCTTAGGGAATCCCAAAGATAAACCGGAGATGATAAAAAAGTCGGGAATACACCAAATCGCATGCAATGATTGTGAGAAAGTTTATATTGGACAAACAAAAAGGAGTATCGAAACGAGGTTCAAAAAACATATTAGACACTATCGTTTCGACAAACCTGAACTATCAAGCGTAGCAGAGCATATGGTAAAATCCGGACATAAGATTGATTTAAAAAATCTGACACTACTTAAAAACGTGAACTCGTATAGAGAATTAGACGCGTACGAAACGGTATATATGAAAAAGAACGGAAACTTATTGAACAGAGAACCACCCCCAATTGCACACTCGAGTTTGATGGATTTATTACCATAGGCCCTGTTAAAGATACGGTTCGCTTTCGGTCCATCCTTTCCCGTAAAAGGCATGAGACCACCTAGTAGATTGTAAATAGTCATATGGTTTAGAAATTTTAGAGCCTGCGTAGAAAATAATTTGCATGTGTGATACAGTTTTTACTTTCAGTCGGTAACACGGTTGACAATGGGAGCCCACGTGCTCTCGAAACGCTGCGTTCCGCATAATTAATTGATTTGTATGAGTGGAGTTTACTGCTATACCTGTGAATTGTACATCCACACAGTCCTTGCAATCGTCACTATATTGAGTTATTACTGTATTACATTGGGTAATAAAATATAATAAGTTTTTAATCATTTTCTAATCTATATTCTTGGGAGTTTACCTCTACAATTAATAAACAATAAAATTCGTAAAGGACCTAATTTGTTCATAGATAAAACCAATTATTTTATCTTTTAGTAGAGTTTACAACATTTTACTGGGTCTCGGAGCTAGAAGCGACGGCAGTGTACGTCAGAAGTGGCATTTTATGTGTCTGAAAGAATAAAGCAGTAAAAATAAATCTATATTAAGAGCAGAAAACAAAAGAGGTAGTTACAAACGATTCCAATAAAGATGAGAACATTTTGAATACTTAAAAGTTACCAACAGCAATATTGAAGAGAACGATTGCTATATTTCTACTTTTTAAGAAATTATTAAAAAGGGAATTGAAATTATAATTTAAAAAGCATGAAGGAATAAATTTGCTCACATTTATTACCACTATGCCTCGAAGTTTTGTTGTAAAATGCATGAACGTGTCTTCAATGATTCGGCAACCTGCATAATAAGATTCGCGGGAAAATAGTATGGAACTGTAAGAAAAGATATTGCAAGTACCATTGAAATGAAACAGTTATGGATGTATGACCCATTTCTAAACTTTGAACTTTTATATTACTAGTTAAATAAATGACTTGCGCTAGGTCTCTTATTCAATTTAAAGTTTTATATTTGCATGGTATGTAAATGTACCAAGAAAGCCTAAGATATTAAATATCCAGAGAGAAGGACTTAGCTTGGTATTTTAAAAATATATACACATGTGCATGTGCAGTGTGCAAATGGGCTACTCGATTATATTTATTAATTTGTAGTATTTGCGTTAATTGTATTGGGAGCCGCTATTTCTGCTATACCGCCCTGTGTTCCAAACAAAGTAGATGACCCTAACCATAAAACAGCGGTTATTTAACGTAATAATCTAATCCAGTAAAAAATAGAATAAATCCGGAAATTGGTGACAATGATCGAGAACGCATTCACACTATTGATGTATCCACATATGTTAGAGCTACTGTTATTTAGTTCCCAAATTGAATTTGTGGTGTAAAGTTTTCTATAATGGTTATTGCGTATTTCACAATCTACAACAATACAATACAATAAAATCCAAGAAAAGTCATTTGGAAAAATAATATTGGTAATTAAGACAGGCGTCTAATAGCAGAGGAATAGCAGAAAAAAGGACCAAGTAGACTGCTAAACAGCTTTTCCTAGTTAATATAACCCCCAGTGGCATTTCGTAAATGGTAATAAATAGAGAGTTAAATTCAACCTGCAATCTAAATTTTGTCATCTAGAGCACGATTGACTGAAAGTACCAAAGAATAAACAGAAGTCACACATGCCTCGTAGTCATTGTTGTATACTTCTGATAATTGTTAACAGTATATAATTTTGTATTTGTTTGTTAGGGAACTAACAATAAGCTAGAAATACATATTTAAAATTCAACGAGTGGTAATTCTACTCTAGAATGTATAGATACGACCATACTGCCCGAGATATCATATTTATTTGGTTTATTGCTGCCTATTTCATATAAATTTCCTCTAAATATTGTGAATGCATTCACGCATGAAGATGGGATTAAGGTAAGGTTTTCCTAGAGTAAATAGTTTGATAGAAACTTTACTTCTTTAATTCTCGTAACCCTGAATAACTCATATTATTCTAAATGATCAAATCACGATTTCCTTGTATTTAACCAGCGTTTCTAAATTCCTGAAAAAATATCAGTCTCGGTAAGATTTGAACCCACGGCCTCTGCGTTACTGCCACATTGTGCTACCAACTGCAGCACGAGACTGAGCGTGAGTTCTAATTGCAATTGCAATGTCTGTAGAATTTAAAAACGTTGGTTAAACGAATAGAAATCTTAATTTTATCATTACTAATGCCAACGGTAATTTAATATTGATATTTTCAATTTTGCAAGCAAATATTTAAATACATTATTATGTTTTAAATTTGTTGGGAGAATGCAGAATGTTGCATTTTTAATGTAGGAAAATAGGAGAAATATTCAATTTTGCAAAAGTTTCATTGCAAGAACTCATAAATAGCAATACATCTTTCCAAAGCCTCTCATGCGTATTCCGATGATTTACCATCTCAAGAATTAGTTGGCGATGTTATTTTCTCTATACTAACCTCATAGAACCACATATTCACGATGTTTACTCAACGAGGATAGGCATTATAATCCATAAAAATCAATTGTTCTTCCACTGTTGGTGCATACGGAAGAGTAATGAGTCGCAGAATTTAATTCCAGCAAGGGCTCCATTTTTTATGAAATAAAGGACAATGTACTCTCCAGTGCCTATCCCAGCTCATACCATTACGTTTTCGCGGACAAATTGTGGATCATTATGTGTACCGGGCGCACACCAAATTGGAATATTGAATGCTATTATTTGGCTACATCGTAAATCTCGGTTCGTTATTGAATAATACTTGTCTTCGTTAACTATAATTGTACGGATTCGGCGTTATGTAAACGATTTTCTATTATTTGCATTTATATGACAGCGGCAAACTCATTTCGAAACGAAGCTGCATTCCAAATGTGAGTCCTATGATCTAGTTGCGGAAGGTATCAATCGTCTCCTGGTGTTATCGAGATCAATCGATGACTCCCTTGTCTGCGTTGAAGATTATTCACAGCTTCTAAAAAAGTTATTCTGAAATCTAAAAGTTGTCCCCTGACTCACTCAGTAAGTTTTTGTCGTGTTTTTCCAATTTCCAATTCATCTATGGCCTTTCAAGCCTTTATTTCTGATAGACTATGGTGTATTTCCAATTCGAACGACACTCAAAATTTGCAAATTTCCACCACCAATTACAGCGATAAACTTTTAGATACTAATCGAGGAATGCATTGAAGTACGCATTTATATCCTTGAGAGATAATCACTTTAAAACATTCATCGACATGTTAAACATATCTGTATATTTAGTATCCTGTTTTTACTACGAATTATGTTTGTTGAGTAGTTGTTTTGGGCAGTATACTATTTCTGTATCTTTTACATGAAATGAACCAGACAGATTTTAGTTTATCCATTTTTAGTTATATACCCTAAGGCACACGTTGCACCATTTATTATATATTTTAGTGTTTATAACACAGCAGTGGAGTCACACATTTTGTATTTTTTAATTAACTCTCTGTCTTTTATAGTTTATGAGTGATCAATCTAACTGGAACAGCTCTTAAATAGTATTTCAGACTTTCACGGCCGTTTTTCACAGTCGTAACTGTTGTCGGGTTCCATTGTGTCACTAGGCATTTTGTCATTGACGTTTCGCGAACAACTGTGCTTCGCATTTTCAAAAGTACTTTTCAGTTTTCAGTACCTTCGAAAATGCGAACCACAGTTATTCACGAAACGTCAGAGACAAAAAACTTAAACACACGGCGGAACTCGACAACCGTCAAGACTATTTATTCTAACTTGTTCTTATTTTGGTAATACCGAAGCAAAATTTCTTGCGACTAGATTTAGCTCCAACCACAAGGAGCTTCATTTGTCTAAATTGGAAATATATATGTATGATGTCATCGAGTTGTTGTGTGTGTGTAAAGCTACGTGCATGAGTTCATTCGTAAAATAGTATATTATCCACATTAATTTCCACCTGCGTGAAATCTAAAGAAGAAAGTGCTACTATAAACTTTGTTGCATTAACTCATGAGAATCTCGTAGTAAGAAGGATATAGTGTGTGCCTCTACGAACAACAGTTTTAATGTGGTTAGTGGTAGCGAACCTTTTATCCGATTTGCTTTTCTCTTTTCTTGGCGTAGCAGAAATTTTAATTTAATTTTAGATTTTCATGCTTGTTTACTCTTCACTTCCGTAGTAAATTTTATGTATTATTATATTATAAATGGTGAAATAAGGAAAATATGATTTCAACGCAACAAATAAATTTACAAAAAAAGAACAATTTGGACAACTACTACATAAAAGTAGTATAAAATTACTTAAAGTTTAATAATATCGCTCATATGTATGTGTGTACGTGCATAAATTCTTAAATTTCCTTTACCCGTACGAGTTTTCATCTTTTCTAGTCAAAATTGTTAAAATCTTCTTCGTACTGGTTTTATTTAGTTCTTCACTGGATTTCTTTATATTCGACAAACTATATAATTTTATAATATTGGAATTATTAAGGATTGAAGCTGCGTCAAATGTACAAATTCTGCTTCAACAAGTCGACAACAGTGGACGTTGTTTACTCTCGATGTTTTAAAATCACTATAGATTTATAATATCTCCAAGATGCGTTATACCGGGTGAAAAGCAGCGAGCTGTTGATTGCACTCTCGGCGACTGGAAAATGAATCGAACACTGGCTTCACTTGAACCAAATAACGCATGTCCAGCGATATACCTTCATCTCGTCACAGTAATACGGAATAAGTGTTTCACTGAATCGATTCAAATTGAAAAAATCGATGTGAGGATAGTAGTAGTTAAACAAGGGTAGCATACCGCGGGTTGAAGATGGTGTATCGAGGCGTACATCTAGCAAACAATCGCCCTGCGAATAGCATGCGTATCTCTCAACTTTGTTAACTTATAGGAATCTTATTTCATCCTCCCCCTACTCACAATTACGGCTATCGACACGCCGAAAGTGTATACATACAGTCTTGGCCAATTGTATTAGACATCATCATAAAACCCCAGTATTATAAGTACTTCCAAAAAATGGACACCAACTTTATCGTTAATTTGTATATACATTTAATGAGATTCTTATCGGGTTGTTGCTTACTTTACGACAATAGTTTAGCAGGCAGCAATGTTTCGACTTTAAATATCAGTATAGTGTTGACGCAATAACAGAACGTGTGTATTAGAAGTTTATACCCGGAATATTCTGGATTTTATGTTTGATATTTTCATTTGATTAATTAATTGATTGATTGATGTTTAAGCTTAAAATAGTGCAACAGTCCCAAAAATTAGAAAATTAACCGAAGTAGAACGCAGTGAAAGAGCTCTACTTAAGTCATAAAGTAAGATTTTAACCGTTATAGCGAGGGTAATTAAATGTTCACAACGTGCGGTTTGGACCACGCTCCAACGATATGAAGGTAGTGGCCGGAAATGCCTTACAACGGCAAGAGAAGATCGCATTATAGAGAGAATAACTATACGAGATCGTACAAAAACATCAAAGATCTATCTAGTGAACTACTACAGCGACATGGCGTTTATGTTTCTGTAAAGTAAGAACATGTCTCGTCGTAAACCACGGTTGGCTGCAGTACGCAAGAAACAATGCCTTCAATGGCCAAAGAAATATAAAAATTGGACCATCGAAGACTGGTGTAGTATGCTATGGTCGGACGAAAGTAACATAGAGGTACGTCACTATGACCACTTTGAGTACGATTAAGTGAGGACAATTCAAATTACTGCCTGTACTTCTTAAAAACAAAGGTGACTGTAGGTAAATTCTATTGCTGCTGCCCACAGCTTTTTAAGCGGACTGGGGTGCGGTACGTTGGACGGCGACGCGGAGAAGGCCGATTGTACTGTCGTAAAATTTGGTGGAAATAGTATCATGGTCTGGGGATGCATGTCGGTAGCCGGCGTCGGAGAACTCTTCCTGTGCGCTATACTCAGATGTTAGAAGAGGTACTAGAGCCGTCCGCCTTAAAAGTATTTGATGTTAACGTACCGGAATATTATTTCCAATAAGATAATGCGCTGTCCCATAAATCACAACAGTCAACGTTGGTTCAGTGACAGTAACCTGCGAATATTGGAGTGGCCGGCGCAGTCTCCCTGGCTTGTCTCCCATTGAACATTTGTGGCAGATTTTGGAAGATAAAATGGCAAAACATATTTGTAAAAGTAAAAAAAAACATTCTGTGACAAATATTTGATAAATGAGAGAAAATATCTATAAGTGAACGTTATCGTCTTGCGGCAAGTATGCCAAAGAGAATCCGTGCTGTTATAAAAGCAGCTGGAGGAAGCACTAAATATTAAGAATTCTGATATTTTTTTGAATAAATTATCGTTATGTACATTTTTGTTTTCGTAGTTTTATTCTATTATTCACTGGTTGGTCTCAATCTATAAAAGTGAAGGGTGCCTAATTCTATTGGCCAATTGCATATTATTAGGTTTAACTTCGACAATTTCGTCTAAATAAAATGATTTCTCCTTAAGTGCTTGGCGTCTTGCATTATTACTGACATACAATTCTTATTTAGACTTTAGTGTGTATTACACAGATAATTTGTTAACACTTGTATGAATTGAAGGTAATTATAAATAACATTACAATATTCAGTGGCCTAACATTCTATATAAAGTATTGCATGATTTTTGGTAACTCCGCGTCCCTGTTGCAATTATATAGTAAGAATGAAATCTGCTTTGTAGTGTGTCGTTAATTCCATCCTCTTTCACTTGAAACACGATTACAGTAAACTCTCGACGACTTCAGATGTACGTATAAGATTTATTCCGACTTAAATAATACGTAAACTGTCTTCACAACCGCTAGTATTAATGTGGAATACTATTGCTTTAATTTTTACAGGTAAAATCCATCTCCCGAACTAAACCTACAGTATTATGCTAACACCATCATTTATACGGCATTACAGTATAGTGTCACACCAGTAATTTCACTGTGCGTCTTAAGTTTAACCACCAACTTTAAGTGTAACGCACCCTCCGGAAAAATGAAATCATTGATAAGGCACTGTTAAGTAAATGCCCACAATAAATATAATCCCATTCTTGGTAACAAAACAATGTTCATGGTATTAGAATATTTTTCAAAAATACAATTAATAAAATTTTAAAAAATCTCAAAGCGAAATTCAAATTAAGAGTAAGCTGCTCAGCCACTCAAACCTTGAACGCCCACGGAGTTTGTAGTAAACAATTACAGCGATACTAATACTAGAACTATCCTATTACTCCATGACGTGCTTACACATGAGATATAATATTAGTCAATAAGTCATAACTAGAGACCAGATTATTTGCAAAGTGGATATATTTAATTTAATTTATTTATTATATTTTACGTCTATATGTAGATGTATTATACTGATTAAAGTTAATTAACGCTAATTTACTTTAATCAGTGTAAGACATCTACAAATAGACGTAAAATATAATAAATAAATTAAATTAAATATATCCACTTTGCATCTAATCCGGTCTCTAGTCATAACATATAAGAGGAAAATCTCTTAAATATTGCAGCACCATGCAGCGGCCGTGTAATGCGGCCCCTCTGTCGTATATTCAATGTATTCATAAGCAGATAAGTCAGGTAGAAAAAATATACACTTTGTAAAATATATTGACTTATCATATCCAATTAACCAGTCTTCTTTACCACAAATAAACCTTAGAGAAACATTTTGATTACAATAGATATGTATACTATTACAAACATCAATGGCAGGACTATAAATTGGAGCGCAGTAAGCGAAATAGCATAAAACAAGAGAATGGCACAGTATTAATTACGCGAGAAGTATGTATGAAGATACAAAAGCATCAGATCGAAGTAAGCTCGGCAAATATATTTGATACCTGAAACCTGTATCTAAAATCATTGTCTGTAGTCAGGCCGAGATTTATAGCCACAAGCAATACCTCGGTAGCGACAATTAGTTTTATCACAGTACCAAAAAGACGATCGCTAATTTCTTAGTATTTAATTTTTAATTGAAGTTCTCAACACACGCGGGAGATAATTATCCGGTCACTATTTATTCTGATAACTCCTTCGCCAACGTCTGCAGCCTTGAAACAAGATTCAACCTGCAAATCATCAGCGCACATATGCACTGGAATGGGGTCATGACCTGAATAAATCATAAATAGATGTAGGTCAAAAGAGGATGGAGAATAACACCTTAAAGAACTTGAGCTAGTGTAGAATTTAATTCCTCTCCATTCAACCGAATAAACTGGGATCTACCAGAGAAGTATCTACCCAACAATTTAATATCACCAGGTTATAAGCATGATAATTTATAGTATCAAAGGCGACACTAACGAAACTAAGAAAGTTAATTTGGTATGGATACTGGAAATGATAATATCGGTATCCTAGAGACTGTAAACAAAACTTACAGGCTGTAAATCGCTAAGCTCAACAGGTTGGCTACTTTAAGTATATGAATTGTGACAGTAGTCTTCCAACGGTGTGGGCATTTTTGTTTTAAAATACAAATTGGGATGATCATAAAGGGAAAAGGGAAGCAAATAGGAAAGGAAAAAAGAAGAGGGAAATACAAAAATAGTACCTTTTGGTCAAGCAATCGAAAGAACAAGCTAAATTTTGCAAACAAAATGTTAATTAATCTTTTAAAATACAAGTATTTACTATATGAGTAATGTACTTTAAAATAAACGGACAACACAACATAACCATGTGTACATCGCCAGGAGACCTTTTAGAGATATTGTCACCAGAAACTCAAATACTGATCCAATGTCGTTTTTAGTATAAATGCTACAGTATGCTATAGTATTATAACAATATGTGAGGAGCACTACTTACAAAATATTAACAATTTATAATTGTTAGTTAAATGATAAGGAACAGAGAGCGTACTAGAACGGTTTAAATTAAGAAATATAAGAATTATAACTCTTGATTATATGATTGAAATGCGCTTTCTTCATTTCTAATAGCGTATGGTAAAATTTCGAAGTGATTTTCAATAACTTGGCAATCTACCGACACATTATCTGTCCTTTGCCATATCTCGCAAACACCTAATTTTATAAAATAGCTTTTGTCTTTCAAAAGTTATATTGACGCAGGCTTAATGTTCTGGGGTACCCTAGCGTCACTTGGCTATTAGACTCTTGATAATCGCATACATCTAATATAGTATTACTAGAGGAAAACGTTTTCTATTTTTCAAAGCTATTCACCAAATCGTGAGGATACGGAGTGTGAATATATCCCACCGAATACCTTGGAGTCTATAGGTAGCCGGGCAGCAAAAAAGGCTTTAGGCTTAACAGTACAAGAATTTATTAACAACTGGAATAGGGGCGAATATTTTATATTATTATTATTTTACGTTCCAATTTATTACAATAATTTCTTAAGATATCTGAATTTTATATTCTCCAGATTGTGTTTAGTTAACGGATCTCCTCATTTGGATTGCACTTGCTTATGTATAAAGAACGCTGTACCGTGAAAACAATAAAATATCCAACTTGAACTGTAATGATTATATAATAATAATATATAATAATAATATATAATAATAATAATATATAATAATAATATATAATAATAATAATAATAATAATTCATGCCTTCACATCTCCAACAGCTTCCGCTAATTACATCGGGAGCATCGGCCGGCCTTAAGTTATTACTACGCCTGCGTCTGTGGACCGTCTGAAGATATTCTTTCTCAGCATTCGGTATGGAGTGAGGAAAACCACAGAAAAATCTCAACCCTGAGAAAGAGCCCCGAGGTTCAAACCCGGACATCTGTACTGATAGCCAAGCGCGCAAGGTACTGAGCAACCAGCCCGTGATTTGATCATGCATTACAACACAAGATACAGGTACTGTTGTCTTTTGTAAAAGGAAGCATGAACTAATGCAAATATCTTTTAGCGGATTATTTGTCATCGTGTATGGGAGGATTAGATGAAACTAACAACTCACATAAATGTTGTTTGAGCGTAACAATTTTCCGTGTCATGTATTAAAAATTAATAATCTTAAGCATTGCTGGAGTGACCAGGAATTTTTTTGAATCTAAGTGCAACAAAAGTCACATGCGTTGTTTTACGAAAGATGATATTCTTGAGGAAATAACAGATGTTAAAGGTGTGTGGGAAGGCAGCAATGAAGTACAATTGGTAATACGAAAGTCAGTAGAAGACATCCCTAAAAGAACAGCTCCTATTATTAATTGAAGGGCGAAATTAAATACTAAGCAATCTACGTACATATTTATATATTGTAATAATTATTAATAATGTAGTACTAGTAGTAACTTAATGGTCAATGACTATCTGAAAACAAATCTTTTTCTTTCTAGGTATTATAACAACTACAAATTAGCTTGAACAAAGCGGTTTAATTAAAATTTTAGCAACAGTCTCGGAGACATTCTGGACTACTGCCGAGATAAGAGCGCTAATGAGCATCCTTGTCTGTGAAACAAAGAAAAAGAAATATAATAGGCCCCGTCACAATAAGGATACACTCAAACTCAAGATAGTACTGTACATCACAATTTGATTTTTCTATTTTATTATATATTTCCCCAATTAATTTCTTTTACCCTTCTGTAAACTGGTTTCGCCTGAGCAAAGCCCAACGTTTAAACTTTTAAAAATTTAATTATTGTTTAATATTGATAAATAGTGCAATTTAGTTTAACCAGAGCTTAACATATGTAAATACCAGAATAAATACTGTCACAGGTTATAATGAATCACCAAATTTTGATTGCATTACTGTTTATTCAAGTAATATATTTTGAAAAGCGAATACCAATGAAACCGTAACCTTTTCCATGCGTATAATTCGTAAAATCGCCATACATCAGCATACATTTTCAGAAAACTGTATTTTACAAGCATTCAAGTTTCGACAAAACCTTAGGGACTTTTAATTTATGTTTATATCTCGAAAACAATTACAGATATAAGTTATTGGCTATTTTGACCACATTTCAAGGAAATATAATTAATTCGTAATCTGATTTAAGTGGATTAATTATAAGTATGTGGTGTATATATTGATAAATTAAAAATAAACCCATTGTTCTGTCACATAGACCGCTATCGTAGTGCATATGGTTGAGTCAAATAACACACCAGAAGGTGTCCTTTCGCGCAGTGTAAATTTGTAGTTTAACGACGCAGTAATTCCTTTAACGTCTCAAAAAATCGAGAGAAGATGCGATTGCAAATGCTCAACAGGGAAACATGTTTTCCTTTGAGTATGTGGCAGGATTGGAGTTTGAACTATTAGAGGAACCATGTGCTACGCAATTTGTGGAAGATGCAGCAGAAGATGAAGAAAACAATTCTGAAAATATTGGATGTTTTGCTGAAGCAAATAGCAGTACTATTAACCTAGATTTCAAGATTAAAGCTATAGGACACAGGAAAACTGATAAAACCAAGGAACGTTCTATAATTGTTTAAGTGGAAAGAAAGTATTAACAGAGATGGCACTCACACGGATAAATTACGGTTTATTACAGAATATGTTCTTACAAAATTTCAAAGTAGCACTGGCGATGGAAAAATAATTGGCTACGTGAACCTTGGATGATGAGTTTTAGACAACAAGTAAGAAATTGGACATGAAACATTTAAGGCAGGATATTGGTGGCACTGCCATTTTAAGGTAATACATAGTATTGAATGGCAATAGTAATGAAGCTATTGCCATCCATCCAATATTATGTGTCATTAAGAAAGTTAAACTTCCTATCATTACTATTGGCAGAAGCAGCGTATATAACTTCGATGAGATGGGTTTAATCTAATGGTGCAGTCTGATCGTACTGTAGCAGTAAAATATGAGAAAGCAGTTGAAGGTGTAGTGCAATCTTTATCCTCCATAAGATACAACTACACAATTTCCTCGAACGGTCGCTTACTTTTACCATTACTTTTGGTATCAAAATAAACCATGAATACGTTTGGACCTCGAGTTATGCGATCATTCTTTGACAAAATCATATATGTACATTTCTTCTACCATATATGAAAAACTCACTTCAAATCATTTCGAAATCTGACTAACAGATCTTTTCTTCCCAAATATTGAACCAAACGGTGTTCCCTTGATTGTTACTTAGATTTGGTGAACTGCAAAAACTGGTGGCAAGCGATAAAACTAAAAACGTTTTAAATATATTCAGAAAATCAATTCAGAAAATGGTTCTTATGAACCACGACCTCGGAGAAGAAATATTATTAAGTTACGGTCGTTACAAATAGATTTGTTATTCAAAATGTTTTGATGTCTTAAAATATTCATGGTGTAAAAATGGATGCGTCGACAAAAGACCCTGTCATAACCCTGTAGAGAGCAAAACGAAACTAGTCTATACCATTATGAAGTGTCTGTAAACAACTTGCTATTGTACACTGTCACTGGTGCGGGCAATGCTTGTGTTTTCAATACTTTTATATTGACTGTCACTATTGCAGTAACAACATAGCACAGCTATTGTATGTGTAATAATACTATTCACAATTATAATATCAATAATCACATTTAATTTAATTGAAATGACACATGGGTTCATCACTTTGAACTTGAGTCCAAACAGGGGTCCATGCAATGGGGACACCACCACCAAAGAAATTCAAAGTGTCAGAATCGCCTGGAAAGTTGATGGCTACCGTTTTATTGGGATTGTGAGGGGATATTATTGATTGATTACAAAGAAAAAGGTAGGAGCATAACCGGGGAATATTACGTAGCGATATTAGAAAAATTAAAGGAGGCCATCAAGGAAAAACGTCTAGGAAAATTGACCAAGGGTGTGTTGCTCCTGCAAGACAATGCGCTGGTTCACAAGAGCAAAGTTGCAATGGCTGCTCTGCACCAGCATGGCTTTCGATCAATAGTCCATCCACCCTACAGTCCAGACCTGCCACCTAGTGATTTTTATTTGTTCCCCAATATAAAAAAAGACTAACGTGGAAGAAAGTTTTCCGACGACAATGAGGTAAAGGAGGCAATTTTGGACCATTTTGAGGCGAAAGATAAAAAATATTTTTATGATGGTTTAGAAAAATTAATTCACATATCTAATAAATGTATTGTGCTTAAGGGTGATTATATTGAAAAGGAAAAATAGATTTATTGGTTTATTTTATTTAAAACCCGTTCATTCCATGAACTTCTGGACCTCCCCTCGTAGAATAACATGCCCAGCTGTGAATCTACATTGTGCGTAAAATATGCAATAAATGAACCAAAATATGGAATTATATTTTTTCGTTCTTCTTATGCATTCATTTTTTTTTCTAATATGTGGAATTATTATTAACTATTTAACTTCTATACACCGTTTCCTACTTAAAATTTTCTTTATTTTTAATGAATCAAAAATAATTATAACGAAATGTGGAGTATGAGGTATCCAATTCCCTACAATATATTTTTTCCGAAAATCACTTCTAGCATGCTTGGCACTATGTAAGACATGTACATCGAACTATGTTATGAAAGAGGAATATATATCTATCACAGTTTGTGGGATATTTACAACAATTAAAAAGTCGTGCAAACTTTTGAGGGGGCTGTACCACAAATCGATTGATTTAGTCGGTAAAAAAATGTATTGCTCTTGTACCAGCCTACTCTTCCAATCCCTAGAGCCTCGTCAAAATCCGAATTTTTAGGCTGCCGTGTTCCAGTAGTGTTAATTTTTTCACGTATCAGATTCCAATATGCACAGTTATTAATGGTAGAGTACGCAATGTAAAGAGTACTACTTTTGAGGTAACTTTAACCATAATAATGTGTGTACGTTATAGAAAATTGTAAAAATAAGCACACTTCTTTTTATTAACACGTGCAAAATGCAGCGATAATAAATTTTAATCTCGTTCTACGAAGTATGACACTAACAACACCTTATTATAAACAAACGATTTGTTGGTTTGTAATGCATACAGCTTCAAAAGGATTATTAACGTAGTTTCAATTTAAGGAAATTCTATTATTATGAAAATACATGTGAAGCGTTATTATACTATTGTACATAGCGTTGACAGTATAGCATAGCACTATAATTTAATTTACAATCTCGTGTTGAATAAGCCTTTACGAAACTTTAATTGTAGCGGGTGCAACTTGCTTCTTATTGTCTTATTCCTTTTTGCAAGAAATTATCGTTCCAAGAATAATAATTATTGCTGTGAATACTTCAGTGTACTGATTTCCAATATAATGACAAGCCGAAAGTATAAAAAGTCTTATCTTTTCTAAGCTATTTTGCTTAAAATCAATGAAGTTTATTAGTATAACAACCAAATTTAAATTAGTACTTGCTAACTTACTTGTAACAGGACAAATAATAATAATAATAATAATAACAAACTATAGAGAGAAAAAATACGATTTTATTTACGTTTGTAATTTAATATTTGCATATATATTTACGTCCTAGTGTGCCAATTACTATACCCCTAACATTAAAATAGACGAATACAGTCAACATTACGTTAAAACTAGAATGTTTGTTTACTGTAATTAACAGCAGTTTATCATGCATACCTTTTTATTTACTGAAAATGTAGAGAGAACCCAAATTAGAACAATTTAATTAATGGTCCTTCAATCGCAACTACTTTATAATTAACGTAATTAGGATTGGAGCACAGTGAACTACTGACCGAGACGAATACGACGATCAGTGGTAGCACGCTTTTCGCATTGCGCGGTTGATCGCGTGCCATAATATCACCACGACGGATCACGCGTTACTGCCGGCGTCCGTCAGGCGTCGTCAGCCCTCACGGCGCACGCATTTGAGCGCCTGATTCTCCGGCCCGTTCATTCAGCTCGGCGCTTTGCGGCCACCGGAGGGCTCGAAAACTCGCGAAAACGTTCCGAAAACGCGAAAGATTCATGTCACGTTATTTTAATGTAACATACTTCCTAAAATTAAAGGTTAACGAACTCTGAAGCACAAGGATTCAGATACTTGTAGAACGCTACAGAGTAGCGTACCTCTCTATACGCTTGAAGCAAAGATGTTTTTCAGCTAACTCGCTTAATTCTATAAAATATATAAAAAAATATATAGTACAAAGGTGAATCAAATATGTATGAACCGGACTTTGGTTTTAAAACATTTATTGGTATAGCAAAAAAAGTTGAATGCACTTCATTTTCCTATATAGTCTTCTCTTTTATTCACATATTTTTTCGTACAGTGTTGGAAGTTTTTTAATTTCGTCAAAGAATGAATGTGGTTGCATGTGTAACCAATTGCGGACGAACGTTTCCACACCTTTATCGTCGTCAGAGTGGTAACGCCCCCAGTTTCTCCCAGTCCCCCACCCAACTCATATTATAACGTCACCTAGAGGGCGTTAAAAAAAAGTCCGGTTCATATTTGATTCGCCCTCGTATCTACTAAATCCTTTAAACTTACAAATATAGGCATGATGCTCCTAGCTCCTACAGAAACACTAACACTTCTTCAAGAATTTGAAATTGTTAAACAACAAAAATTTTAATCTCATGAAATCATGTATTTGGAAATTAAATTTTAACTAACAAATAGCTGTAAATACAAGATAACACAATAATTGCAGAAATACACACATCGTTTCTATTTGATAATGCTTTTGGTTGCACCTTTGCAACGGTACAACAAACTCCTGTTATTCGTACCTACTAGAACTATCAATTTTAAATTGTGGAGATCAATATTAGAAATAAAAATATTTTCAATTTTCCCATATATTTCATTAAATTAGAAGCTAATTTGAACTTTATTATATTAAATGGAATTCGCTGATAGGATGCTTAAACGTTAATCCGTTTCATTTGGTACCAGCTGCAATAGAAACAAGTTTTTAAATTTCTGTTAACGATGTAACTGACTAAATCGGTTTAATTTCTTGGTCTGGAGAGCCACAATCATAACGATTGTGTGATTATATAATTGACAGGTACCACAGCAAACTGTTACCAGTCGGTAACATGGTTGACAATGGGAATCTGCGTGCTCTTAAAATGCTGTGTTTCGAATAAATTATTAATTTGTGTGGTATGAAGTTTACTGCGATACCTGTGAATATAAATGACTATTTATGATTTTTAATGAATATAATTCATGCTCAAATACATTTATCTACAGAAAAATAATACCTACTTTTGATTTTGAAATTTGAAATTTACACACCCTATTCAAAAATAGCGTAATTCATCTTTTAATTCCTTTACTAATATTCACTCTTTTGAATTATTAAAAAAAAATTATAGAATCAGTAATTTTCGAACAAGAAACAGCTTTATCAACAAGGTAGGCTTTGTTTCGTTTACGTAAACGCATGCTATATCTATTGCACATAAACTGTAACATACACTACAACCCTACAATAAGTACCAAAGTAAATAATGTAATAAGTAGAGACCGGATTATATGCAAAGTTTTTTATATTATTTATTGATTATATTTTCCGTCTATATGTAGATGTATTACACTGATTAAGGTTAATTAGTGTTAATTAACTTTAATCAGTGTAAGACATCTACAATTAGACGTAACATATAATAAATAAATAAAATAAAATATATACACTTTACATATAATCCGGTCTCTAGTAACAAGCAACATATTTTATTATAATTGCAATAACTCTTCCAGTTAAACATTTACTCACGAAATAAGTATTCAGAATCTCTTAAGATCGCGCCGTAAAGTAACACATGGGCTGAAAAGTCCCGGGCCTAACACATAGATGACGCTAGTTTTATTGCAGTCACCTTCCTCACAGTTAGTACTAACCTTCAAAAGACAGCTGTTAAAATTTCATGATATTTTATTCATTAGTTTGTGAGTTATTGTGCTAGGAGTCACGCTACTTTTATTATTTTCAAAACAATGGATCAAAAACAATTTCGTGTTTTAATTTTACACTGCTTATTGATGGGAAAAAATACCGTTCAAGCGAAGCAATGGCTTGAAAAGTGTTATGGGGACGCCGCTCCATCAGAAACAACACTAAAACGTTGGTTTGCTGACTTCAAACGTGGTCGTAGAGACACCGATAATGCAGAACGCAGTGGACGTCCAAATGAGGCGGTAACACCAGAAAACATCAAAAAAAATCCACGAAATCGTTTTGAATGATCGAAAGGTGAAGTTGCATGAGTTAGCTGACATCATAGAGATATTAAAAGAACGTATTGGCTTTATGTTGCATGAGCATTTGACTATGAGAAAGCGCTGTTCAAAGTGGGTGCCGCGTTTGCTCACTGTTGACCAAAAACAAGAACGTGTTGATGATTCTGAGCAGTGTTTGGCCATGTTTAAACGTAACAAACCGGAATTTTTGCGGCGATATGTGATAATGGATGAGACATGGATCAATCACATCACTCCGGAATCAAAACGATCGTCATCTGAGTGAACAGCAACTGGTGCACCTCGTCCAAAGCGCCCGAAAGCACAACAATCGGCTGGAAAGGTTATGGCCTCGGTATTTTGGGATGTGCGTGGTGTAATATTCATCGACTATCTTGAGAAAGGAAATACCATCAACAGTGAATATTATATAGCGTTATTGGAGCGTTTGAAGGCCGAAATTGCAAAGAAACGACCGCATATGGCAAAGAAAAAAATTTTGTTTCAACACACCGACAACGCACCGTGTCACAAGTCAATCAAAACAATGGCAAAACTACATGAATTGAACTTCGAATTGCTCCCACATCCACCGTATTCGCCAGATTTGGCTCCCAGCGACTACTGGCTGTTCGCAGACCTCAAAAAAATGCTCGCCGATAAGAAATTTCGCACGAATGAAGAGGTTATCGCTGAAACTGAGGCCTATTTTGAGGCAAAATATAAATCGTTCTACAAAAGTGGTATTGAAATGTTAGATGATTGCGCTGGAATGATTGCGTTGCTCTTGATGGAGATTACGTTGATGAATAAAGCTAATTTTGAACCAAAAAAAAACGTGTTTTCTTTGTTAGGCCCGAGACTTTTCAGCCCATGTGTTATGCAGGATATCTTTATTCATGCAGCCTTGCATACTACCATTTTCCAGCTGTAAGACGAAAACATTATTCACTATTATTTAAATGCACTATGCATTTTTTATGGTTTATGTGCATCTCGGTTTGTTATGATAACATAGAAAATTCTGTAAATTTGATTTCAAATTTCTTTAGGAACGTCTCAGAAAATCAAGACAGGAAACGGTTTGACAGTAATGCATGTAGAAGATAACCAGTTTACTTTTTGAAGAGAATTGAGGTGCTTTTCTTTAGAGTATAATAGTTTACGCATACCGAAATGAAAGAATATATGTATGTATGAACATTGGCAAAGTATAAATATATTTTACCTTAAAACGTATAATGACATCTAATTAATAAAAAGATTGCTAAAACCAAAGTATTCGAACTAGGATGATAAAGCAATACCATATTGGTTTATTCTTCTATTTATTCGTATCTTTTATTATACATATTTGAATAATATTGACATAATTCATCGTTACTACAATTTTCACACTGTATATGTGGAAGTATGTTTAATGGAGTTTCAACAATTGAAAGAAGGTGTTAATGTGCGAACTAGGAAGAAATTGCAGAACTTAGAATAGAGAAAAAATTGAGATTAAAGAGATAAAAGCATACCTAGTACGAAATTCCCTGCAAGACTTTCAAAGAAATCGGAGAGATGTCGTTGAAATCGGAGATGAACACCTAGCATATAAAAGAAACAGCAGCAAAAACAACTAGAAATAAACGAAGAAAAGAAAAATCTAAAACAAGATGTACTTGACCTATCACAACAAAAAAAGATCAGGATAAAATCTATGTGAGTGTTATTAAAAGTGTTATCAAACATTGGATAAAAATAAGCTGACGGAGAAAATAGTCACAAAAGGAGGACACAATCAAGATAACTTCGTTGACGTAAAGATACGAGGACGATCTCATTTGAATACATTCATTTTCTGACTTACATTGTTGTGTTTCCACTACAAAATTATAATATTCAGTATGATCATGAAAAACCTAATCAAGAGAGCGATGATTTCTTTTCAATTATTTTCTATGTTGCTTACAATTACATCTGACACTAAAATCGTGAGTATATCATATCAAGATGAAAGCTTCAAATTATGTTTGACAAACTTGACAGTGACAATGCAGATAAATGTGTGTTTAATGTGTAAATGACTAATGTTGCAATCTAAGATAGTGATATTAATGCTTTAAGATGTATAAAGATATACATACATCAAGCGTAATTTGAATTTGAATTGTTAAACATAATTAAGTTTCAATCTTAAATGTAACTGTCAGACATAGTTGTAACCAAGATAAAAAATAATTCGAAAGATACATGGTTTTCCTATTCATATTTCAAGCCTTTCTTGGGTTAATCTTTATAAACTCTTAAGAGGTCTGCAAGGACCATCACAATTTCCACTATCTACTGGTAGAAAATGATGTTATCAATATTAAAGGCCAAAATACATTAAGCTGATGGTATTTATTTATTTATTTTACCTGATCTATTACAACCATAAAGTTTAGTGTAGTTACTTCCAGTACAAGATAATTAGTTTCTATACGGTTAATTTATTTAGCTATGCATATAAAATACTTGTGCTATTAGAGAGTGATTTTATTTGATTTTTATCGATGTAGTCTCATAGCAACTTGCTAAAACCTTGTTTTTAATATTTCTGTGACGTCAATCGCTTGGTCTTTGCATTACGGCTTAATTGTGTTTTAAATAAAATAGGCAGGTAGAAGTTACGATCCGAGAACGGTGAAATAGTTAACCATAATATATACTTTACAGAAGCAATTTTACAATGACAATATCCAAGTATATGTTTTGATGTTTAATAATACTGTAGTAGCCCTAGTGAATACTATGAGGAAAAATTGAACCTTAACTTTCCAAAGTTACATAATCTTGTAAGTGGTCATATGGCTGGGAAATAAAATTTGTTTCCTAGATCTCCTTCTAACATATTTGCAAGCGAGATTCTTACATTCTCAAATTGAAACGGTATAGCGGGTATTCTAAGACACTGCGAAAGTTAACCTAATCGGGTCATTTAATTATGATAATTTGAACGTTTATTACGACGTTTCGTATACTTAAATAGTGACTAAAAGAATAATATCTTAAAATATTTAAAAACAGTTTAAAATAAGGTATTCCTTTGTATAATTTTATATGTCAACAAGTCATTGCTCAATAGTACTTATAAAATTGGTTACATAACCTGCAGTTTACAATGATTTTGTATATCATAGCAATAGTAGTAATAGTAACAACAACAATGATAATGGTAATAATTTAACTGGAACTAGTTCTCTCTAAATATACAATTGTATGGAATTCTTCGGGAAACCTATTCTCCCTTCTTCGTCTGCAGCGACATATATAAATATATATATCTTATATATATATATATATAAATCTTTTATTGTTCACAATAGTACCTACTACAATTCGTCCAGTGTCACATCTCCCTAGATCTGTAAGTTTTATCATCACGTCAACGTAAAGTTCACCAGTAGAAATCTCCTATTAATTAGATTTTTATAAAGAGACGTAATGTTTCTAGGTAGTATAAAGAAACAATGATTACTTAAAGATAAATTCAAACCTCGATTCACAACCGTACATACAAAAATATCCTTCTAAATTAAATATGTTTGTTACTTTGCGAAGATATATTTCTTTTAAAACTCAATAGTCACTTGCATATAGCAAATTAATGTGAAATCTAATACATCTTTATATACCACCTTAAAACAAGCTTCAGTGTCACTTGACATATCATGATTACATTAAAAAGAAGACACTGAAATTTTTGAAATATAGATATAGACATACTCATTATCATACAGCTATATTCTAAACTTTGATGTGAACAAATAGCACGGTTAATTTCAACCATACATTTCTTTCAAAACTATTTCAAACATATTTAGAGATAGTTTTAAACTAAGTAGATCAAAGCGTTGGCATCTGGCTTCGTGCGACTGCATGGAAAACATTATTTCACTAAGTGAGTGTTACTATCACGTATGTACTATGATGCACTCTGCATTTATCTAATAACTAATTGGTGTGACGTTTGTAATTTTTGTATATTCGAACGTCAGAGGGCGCCACTAATCAAATGCCAGTGCTAAAGAACTCCATCTTTAGTTAACATAAATCCAAAACTTCAGTGTGGTATCTGTAGCATTGTAGCTACAATGAACTATCAAAGTTGATAAGTTAGTTAAAAATGGAATTAAACCGAGAACATTTTCGCACAATAATTCTTCATAATTTTGAATAGTTTGAAGAAGGATGTCTCTTGGAGTTGGTTTCCGTTTTTGACAATGAAGCCCCGTATCAGACAACAATTTGTCGTTGGTGTGGAGACTTCAAAGTTTGAACGAATTTGACTCAACGACGATCCAAGCGTTGATGCACCAAAAATGGAAATCACACAGGAAAACATAAATGCTGTACGCAAGGTCATCAACGAAGTTCGGCATGTGACATATCGCGAGATTGAGGCATTATTGCGGATTACAAAGATGTTAATTCAAAAAATTTTGCATGAAGAATTGTATATAAAAGAATTAGTTTCCCGTTGGATATCGCATCTGTTGACCGAAGAACAGAAAGCAACTAGGGAGAATTCATGTCAAACAACTATACATCCTTTCAACACCGCAAACTAAAAACTTGTTATCCGCAGTAGTGATGAATCTTGGATTTATTCACATGAGCCAGAAAATAAACGCGAGTCGTCTGTTTAAGTGTTCCAAGGTGAAGGAAATCCAACAGAAGTCATCCGTTCTCGAAGTTTTGTTAAAAAGATGGTCGCGACATTTGTCTCGAAAGCAGACCATGTAGCAGTAAGTCCTCTACAAGATCAAAGAACTGTTACTGCCTATTGATATACAACCATTTGCTTACTGCAAGTATTTTAATTTTAAAGTAATTAAGTGCTTGGGGATACCCGAACTTATATGTTTGTTATGAAAAATATACCCTTAAATTATGAACTGAATTTTACATATTGCAGCATAACTCTCTCATTTTATTAAACCCAGTTAAATATATAAACAATTTCGTGCACCGCTTTATGACATATATCTTTTGATTTTGAAAAACTGTAGTAAATTGTATATGTGAAACTGTGAATGTGAAATACTAGTTTTATCTAGTTTAACGTTACAGGAATTCCAAGTCAACTTTGCCAAAGAATTGATGCATTGGATATATTTTGTTTTAAACCAAGGAACCTGCTAGATTGATACGTATAAGACAAATATTTTCAATAGAAATATATTAGATAAATAACAATTTTGTCGTTGTTGAATCTACAAAGTTGATTAGACTAAAAAAAGTTGTATATTAGTACCTATTTTGGAAGAAACCAACTGTATTCTCAATTTTCTTGCTTCGGTCTTGAATAATAGTCAGTTAAACACAACTAATTGTAAGTAATAGCTTCAAACAATAGATTATGTACATCGTTTATAAAGATGTGGAAGAAGAGGAAGGAGCAAATAAATTAAAGAATGGATGCTCTCCGCATAGAGAATAACAGAAAGATGGAAAACCAAATTAAACTAAAATTATAACAACAAGTAAGTTATTTTGAAGTAAAAATATTGAGAAGTTATAAACTTCTATAGTTCTAGGCAAAGTGAAATAACACTTGCTTAGTCTTCAATTTCTGACTAAAACCATGCCAATCTGAAACAGTTCCCTTTCGGTTTTCCAGTGCAGGGGTTCTTTGACGCTCTGTGCTATTTTGAATAATACTAAAGCTGTGTGATTCGGACAGAATTATAAAAATGGAATTATCTTTATAACTGTATTACATAAACAAATTTTCTCAAATAAGCGATTTTTGTGCTGTTTTCTTTATCTAAGTAATACTCATTCTCTTCTAATATAAATTCTCTAAATTCTTTCAGGCCTACCACCATAAAGTTAAGTTCAGTTTTATCGAATAGCGTTTAGTACTCTTCATTCCTTCGTTGGTAGTATTTCATGCAGAATTATAGAAATATTATCCTTCTTGTAACATTGACCCAGTTATCCTCAACTCTCCTGTAATATCGACCTAGTTCCTTTTGTAAACCGTTCTAGATTTACGAACCTTAACCGCACAGAACTTTACACTCCGGCCAAATATTGTTGCTTTACTTAGTCGACAACCGTAGTGGTATTTGCTCACCCTTTTATTGCGATTATATAATTACAATACGCTTTTGAAAACTTTGATTTAATTTTAAATTAGCATAGCATTCCTGTTTATACCATGAATTTCGCTTTAAATGCAATACACAAACATGTATAGATTTTTTATTTCCAGAAACCACACAGTACACGGTTACTTTGTCCCACATAAAATGCAACATGTCAATATAATTTGACAGTAGCAATATTTTGATAAATCATAAACGTTAGTTTAATATTAGCCTTAAAGCGTCTACGCAAAGGTAGAGAAAATTCAGCCAGTAAAATGGTGCCTTTCAGGATTAAGTTTGCAAACAAGGGCTGATGTGTTTCACGATACCTACCCAGAAAGGCCAGTACCAAATTCGTCAGCTATACCAAGGTTAGTTTCGAAATTTAAAAGTGAAGGGTGTATAGAATTGGGTCATCGGAAACGAGGAAGGCCATATACTGCGAGAACTGATGCACGTAGACACTAATTACTCGAAAACATCGAAATTAACAATTGACTTTCTACTGGGCAATTGATGAGACAATTAGGAATAAGTAAATCTTGTGTATTTAGACTCTTGAAACACGAAAAATGTCACTGCTTCGGATTTGAGAAACACCAAGAACTTGGATGCGGTGACCGAGAGAAGAGGAATCTTTCCTAAGAGCATGAATTTCAAATTACACTGGCCAATCAGATTTGTTTTATCAGATCTAGTTTTCGAAATTCACCCTTTCTCCCCTACTTAGGAAAAATTCGCCAAAATTAGATATAATATTTTATTGTGTACGTAACTTTTTAAATATTACTATTTGATGACTGTTAACTGAAACACAAAAAAAAATGGCTAGGAGGTATTTATTAAAAAGAAAAAGATGCATATACAACGTACAATCATCAGTTAAACATTTGCTTTTATGAGATTTTCTTGCGTGAGGTTTACCAGAACAGTCTCGCTGAAGATTCCAGCGGTAATCAGCCATCATCATCCTTGGTAGCTTTCCTCCATAATGCTGATGTCGTTGAGAAATCTTTCCCCCTCTTCCTCACTAACATCACCTAAGTTTTCTGGAAAACGATCTAAGTGGCTGTGACATTACCTATTTATTATCGGAAAATATTTTTTGAGGGTTCTCGTTCTACCTTGAATAAGGCCATGTAGTTAAGTTTCTCGATTTATAACTCTTACTTTTGGAAGGAACCAAGTAGATTAGTAATCTTGAAACCGTCAGTATAAGTTTTAAAGTTTGTTGCATTCTTCAGACAAAATGAAGAATTTATTATTCGTAAACCCATAAAACACAAATTGAACTAAAATTAAGCACTGGTAAACCTCATTTAGCGCTTTGATGTTATTTTGCCGTATTTAAATCTGTTAGCGGCGTTGCCAGTGCTTTCTCGACAGAAAAAATTCAACCAATGCCTTGATTCACGTTAGTAACTCAAATAGTAACAAAGTTAGTATTCGTGATAAAATAAACGTTTGAAGTTTAGGTGCAGATCTTTTCGATAATTTAAATTTGTTAATTATCTAAACATGCACTAGAAAAACCGTAAAAGGAAAGCTTTATTTCAAAAAAGAAATCAATTCATTTGCTTCCGCTTTTCAACTGAATTAAACCATGATGAATTTGAAATACTTTTATAATATCTGCAACAGCTTTTTATATTACATTTCTTGCAGAGCAGTCGTCTTAGTGTAAATAGAAAGAGATAAAGTAGTATTGTCAAGTTCTATCACTTGCGGGTGTTTTTATACAACTATCTTTGACATTCAAAACAGTGGCGATATATAAAAAGTTATGCCAGCCTCGTATATCGTAGATGTTACAAAATTGCCACGCTTTATCTACGCATTGCTAAAATACATCGTCGGATAAATATTTGAAGATCAATGGGCTCAATCAAGCGTTGATGTGCATGTACGCAGACACCAAATATTCAGTGGAAAAAAATTTATATTCTCGCTTATCTTTATAGCGTAAAATGGGTCCGTGGTTATTCAAGTTTTCTTCCGTATTTCCATGTCTAGCCGATTAAGTTTGAAAGTGAATACCTTATAGATTGCGTATTGTACATCCCCTGTTACACTACTGCCTATAGGTTTGATGCCGTGAGAATTCTTTACAAAAATTTAAATACAAAGAAGGCGTTTAATGAAGAAATCGTGTGTAATGGTTGGGAATTATAATTGGATACGCCAATTCCTCCTTCGCACCAGTGTTGGCGCCTTCGCCGCTTCGTAGTAATTCTAATAAAAAATATATATATCAGTATGCAACTAATAATAAACATCTGCCTAAAAGTTATATTTTATAAAGAGACTGGCATTATCACCTAAGCAGACGCCCGTTTTTTGTGGTACTATGAAACAAGACAATAGATGCGTCGTGTGTTGAATATGAGCATTCGCTATTTACAAAACCATAAAACACTTACCCTCCTAAGCATGTTATCAACTAGATTTGCTCGATTGAACGTCCGTGACATTAAATATATTTCTACAGTCGTTTCAGCAAAGTTTATTCACAGCGAAGTAAAAGTATTCGTATATGAGTCACACGCAGCACATTAGTGACTTTCGTCCACTATTTGGCATGAGCCCACTAACGTCATCAGAGGATTTAGTAATTTATCTGTTACTTCAATGTGTCCTGCATACGAGGGCGACCTGAAATGTTTCTGGAATCGGCAAGAGATGGCGCACGTAGGTTGAAATGGATTAATTGGTCAGCCGGGGCAACCTTCTTAATGGCAACTGCCAAAATTTCAGACGTCCTCTGCTAATAGTTGTTGTTTAAGAGTGTGTCTTGCGTAGTAAGTCAGGTAGTTTCGCAAAAATGGATAAAATCGAATTTCGTGCAGTGTTAAAACAGTTCTGGATGGTCCGGGAAAACGGCCAAGGAAATTCGAAATATTTTGCTAGAGGTTCATGGCGGATGTACTCCATTCTTTTAGGACCATCAGCTTCTGGATGAGCGACTTCGAACGTGGCCGCGCAAGCACAAGTGACGAACCAAAATCGATGAAATTATCGACAAGATGTCGTTTTAGCCGATTGATGCTGAAAGAGATAGTAAAGACAACAGGCATCGTAGAAGAACGTGCTAGTCATGTCCTCCACGAAATTTTGGGCATGAGAAAGCTTTCGGCGCGATGGGCCGCCATTACATACCGGAGACCAAGGAACAGTTGAAGCAGTGGACTCTTCTGGGAGAATCGGCTCATAAGGAAGCGTAGACCTTTCCATCGGCCGGAAAGGTCACGGCGACCGGCGACCATTTTTGGGATTTCCAGGATGTGATCCTCATCGACTATCTTCAGAAGGAAAGGACGATCATGAGACAGTACAACAGTGATATATTGATACGATTCGATGCAGTATTGTGAAGGAGAAGCGGCCTCGTTTGCAGCAGATGAAGGTGCTTTTCCACCACTACAATGCACCGGCTCATTCATCCCGCATCATGGTGTCCAAATTGAGTGAGTTGCCCTACGAATTAGTCTCCCATCCTCCATATTCACCGGAGCTAGCGCCCAGCAACTTTTTCTGCAACATCGTATAACAGCAATAATATGGTAACAAGTTTAGCAAAGCTGGCTGTGCAGTTGTTTAAACTTCGGTTGCGACTGTGGTTTGGAATATGCAACCGTGCTTATGCGTACTGTTCAGAAAGCGTACTAAAACAGATTCATCGCTCACCTAAACACAAAAACTACTGCACGGCCTAAGATACTTCATTATACCTATTTTTGTTTGAATTTGAAATTGAAATGGGCATTCAATGTTATGCAACTAATGGAATAACTCGGATGCATTGCTTCTAGAGGTTTCATTTACTGTACCCCGGATGGAATTGCAAAACAAATTACTCTGTATTTTTAAGTTCCAAGAAGCAAATACGTAATTAAACAAATTAGTGTATTAAGCAAATTCATTTGTTGTACGATACGGTTAAGTAGTGATTCTACAATTCCTAAGAGGAACTCTACCAAGAAATGGAAAATCATAAAAATCTCTACAAAAATTTCTCAACGAATTCGAGGGCATAAACTACTACATCCTCCCACTCTTACAATTAGAAAAGTTTTTCCTTGGATGATCTTGGTTTTCTTTACTCTACCGCGAATGTTGGCAGGCATAATAATAATTCATAGCCGACCTATGCCCCTGTAATTGGTTAAAAAACTATCTTTTGTGTATTGGATTAAAGAAAACTGAAAGAGCAAAAGTATACAAAATGCTCCATCGAAGAAACTGAACTTTGTTACTACAGTGTAGAACAAAGAACTAACTGTGTAAGGTAATATCTTATAGTTCTAGTAAATTAAATAAGTCCTATACCTAGTATATCCATTATTATTTTCCCGAAACCAGAGCTTATGGAATCTTTACTAAAGTCTCTATATCTATTTTGATTTTTCAGACACCAGCTAAAAACATGAAGCAACATAAGTTTCTTAATAACCGAGTTACAAAACACGTGAAGCACAGGACCAATGTATAACAAGCAAAACGATAATTTTTCCATTTTGTGGTTAACAGCAGACTTTAAACATTAACATACGTACATTGTCAGTCATTAATGCTGTGTGAGTAAGTACGTTAAAAATACGCAATCTCAAGAAAAAGAAACGTATCTAGATAATCTCTTCAGCGTATTGAAGAAGTATTTTACAACTTATTGGTAGGCGGGAAATCTCAAAATTTTATAGCATATAAAATTTCGAAATTTACACACTACAAGCGTATATAAGATTTTATCACTAATAAAAAGACATTTGTGTCAACTCTCCAGAGACGCATACAGAACGAGATATTGAAATTCTCTCTTAGAAAGCGAAAGCACGGCGTAAAGCTTTTGCGCGAAGCGTGTCTCTAGGGTTCGGTAATTTAAGAGCCCGTAAAGTATTGCATAAATTTTAACATTTCAGGAGGTACTTTATTGAAAATATATGGTCGTGCAATTAATTCACTCGTGCTGCGACCATAGAATAGCGTGCCAATATTATATAGATATATATCATAAAATGTGAGCAGTTTTTCATGGAGTTGTTATAAAAGAATCAGACGAGCAGAAACTAACCCAGCAATTCTTACGGATTTATTATTATCGATTTTTTAGCGTAATGGAACTATGAAATGTTCAACACTGTAACGTTCCCGATATGAGTGCAATACTTCCGTAGCTATGCTTGTTTAGAACATTAAACTGTTACAAGATTTACGATATCGTTAAAATTACGATGCAGCTTTTGGTTATTTCCACGTATTACACCCACCTCAGCTAAATTATTTTCTATACACAAACGCGTTGCCTTTATTGTGTTCCATAATTTATTACAGGTATTTCGGAATAAACGGTAAATAATGGATAAGAGTTTAATTTAAGCTTATACAAATTACGTTTAAGCAAATACGGTAATAATTTAGGTGACGAATGGGGCAATTAGTTTTTATAAAGACAAAGATATTTAAGTTTTAAAAGAATGAATATTTTACTATTCTTTCATTACCATGGCAATTCAATTAAATCTAATCTGATTACTCCATACCACTTTATTTCATGGGCGAAGAGGGAGTCAGTAGTAATGGAACATCTGATAAAGCTACAGTAAACATGTCATATATTACGTTGTGTTAATACAGATTTTCAACAATTATCGACCGATTCAATCGAAATTTTATTTTACTTGTGACGGGTTTAGGGGTTATGTTACCTTTTCTTTAGGAAAATAATTGTAATCGAAACATCGCTAAAATTTACATATTGTACTTTTTACGAAACTTATTCAAAACGTGTTTGAAATGTTACATAATTATATTATTACTAATTAGGAATGCGATATTATTTAACTGTACGTGTGTCTACGTTGCGAAGTATACTTGTATTAAAACTATGTACAGGTACCCTGTATGTTTCATTTCAGTAAATATTCCTGATTTTCTCTTACGCTTAATTCATATTACATATTTCCATATCTGGGTATGATGCATTTCTTTTTCCTGCTGCTTGATTAATTTTTCCCTTTGTCTGTAGTAATGTTAGCTGCATGCCTTAGACTAACGAGGAGATACTCCAACCCGGATTTGTTGATACAAATGCGTTGAAACGGATAATACGTTCCATTGAAGTTCGGTATATTCGAAATCCTTTCAAATTAGCTCTTAACTATCAACATTAAAAATAATCAAATTATACGATCATGTAGCGCTTGGAATATATTAATGAAGCTCGCGCGTCACTCGCTTGTATTTGCTTCAAAAAAGTGACCCCTTATCATGCATCCCTGCAAAGTATGAGCCAAAAAAGTTTATCGACCGGAAGAAAGGAAGAAGGAAAATAGTAGCCTCACAAGACTTGCAACGCGTCCGCTTGGATGGAGATGAGTTTCTAAAAAAGATTGTGGCCGAAGACGAAACATGGATTAATGTTTTTGAACCTAAACCAAGCAGGTAGTCAATGGAATGACATCACACAAGCTCATAGAGGACGAAAACGTTCGAAACTGAACCGTCGACAGGAAAATTTATAGCGATAGTATTCTGGGATGCAGAAGGTGGAATTATGAGTGATTTGTGGCAGTACTTCACAACCTTCAAAAAGTTTAAAACACGTCTTCCGTGAGATCCCCCAGAAGCTATGGTGGATATTCTTCTGCGTAACAATGCAAGACCACACACCAATAGTCAGATCACTGAAGAAATTGTGAAAATTGTATGTGAGGTCTTGCCTCATCGCCCATACAGGCCTGATCTGACAAAAGAGCCGCTAAAAGATGTTCATCGTGGGATTCAGTCTGAGGACGAGGAGGCCGTGAAAACGTCCATATATCAATGGCTTAAGAAACGGGATCGTACTTTTTACCACATTGGGGTACATGCCCTTATTAAAAGATGGATTAAAGCTGTGGAAATGGATAGAAATTATACTGAAAAGTGACAAATCACTCATCAGTATTGTGGCATTCTATCTATTGAACTGCATTTTTTTTTATTGAAAATTAAAGGAAAACAATTAGAAGGCATTAGTTTCTGGTTCAAAATTGTTGTATTGACACTGGAAACGCTCCATCATTCTTCGAAAAAGTGGGGAAAAATCAGAAAAATTGGCAATCAATGCCGAATAAGAATTACTTTTCAAGTACGTACCATGGTGTAATGTCGCTTGTAACAAAAATCAAGTCTGTAAATGAAAGCAACATAGAAAGAACTATATGGAGATAGAAAGAGACCACTCTAATAAGAACCTGGGGATATCTAAAACCAACTACTGTCACATATTGCAGCATAAATTTTTTCGGGCTGCATTCCAGACATCGTTGTGAAAAGGTCGGTTGATTTTGTTCTTGTTCTACATCGACCAAATGTGGCATCTATCTCGATGAAAGCTTTCTCAAATTTAATTGCCGTAAAAATACATCTAAAAACGCCTAGAATATAATATCTAGTATAATGCTGTTAAATACAGCTAATCATGACTTTGATGGGATTAGTTACGGGAAACAATCTAAAGGGAGAAGAAACGCTAAGACGCGGGCAAGTTCCTCCCTACCCGCTGTTATCAGCGCGGTTTCGAGGGATTTTCTCAACCACACGTTGCAAATTCCCCCTCTGTTAATAACACTCTGAATAAACGAACAGTCAAAAGTGAGCATTTTTAGCGCTAAGGCAATACACTTGCCTGCCGATCGTAAACAGCGACACAAGCGAGTACATTTCCCGGGAAGCTGTACCCGCTTGTTTTTTTTTTGGCACTAAGTAGCGCTAAGAAATGCTCACTTTTGACTGACCATTTATGCAGAGTGATATTGGCAGAGAAGGAATTTGCAATGTGGTTGAGAAAATCGCTTGAAAGCGTGCTGATTGCACCGGGTGGGCAGAAACATATCCGCGTTTTTTCTCTCCATACATCGTGTTCCCTCTAAATTGATTCCAACAATACCATGAGTAGCTGCGTCTAGCAGTATTAGATTAGCTAAGTGTCGTATATGAAGTTCCGTTCGCATTTGACCGAGATATTTACCATTTCAACAATTCTTTAATCCTCACAATCGGCTAGTACTTCAATGAGTACTGAGCGGCTTGTACTCGTTCGACCACATCGAAACTTCGAAAAACCACTTTCTAGTCTCCATCATACAAACTGAGTGATGCTTTTCCCACGAAAAAAGTGTTGTTTAATTAACACACTGAAGTCCTCTATTCCCATTACTGTAACATTTTTTATACAAATCAGTTTCGAAGGTTGCCTCTTACTCTTACTCTTAAGGAATATAAGCTTTGTGTCATTGTCTTTTCTAATGAATCTGTTGTTTTCCATTCTCGTTGTAATGGCCACCCAGTGCTCGATTTGTATCTTGAATTTACCAACAGGTAAGGAAGTGTCATGCGACTTTTTTATAAAAATTGTTTTCATTGTATGAATTTTAGATTAAATACAAGGAATTTACATAATATCCATCCAAATCTATTAACTTTAAATACAAACACCTTCACGTAAACTTAGTTGCCTACATCTCACGTGTTGTATTCCTTATAGTTGCCGATATTGCTTCTTCAGTAAATTTAAATTTATAAATGTTAGTGTTGTTTTTTATTAATATTTGACTGTTTATTTGTTGTTGGAACGATATAGCGTTCAAATTATCTTTCATAGTTTTAAAATGCTCAGTTTTTAATAAATAATAAATTTTCTTTATCCGGTGACATCATACTTATTATAATAGTAAAACCGCCGATATACATATACATATATATATATATGATCACTGGCTTAGCTCTCTTCAACACATTTACTTTCCTAACAAGGGAACACCGGCGGGTGTGCCCCTCCGATTTCGACGAAACTAAACAGATCGAAAGAGTACCTTAAAATAAGAGACACGTATTTTTTTTATCGGCGTATCCGCACGATTTTAGGGTATAGCCTCCTCCAAGGTTTGGATGATTTTTTTAATTTTTGCAAATATTTCCTAAATTATAACAAATATTAAAATTTCTTCTTAACATAATTTGCAGCATATTGCATGGCTCTAAGGATGGCGTTGACCATGTTCGCAAAAAGCTAATAACGGGGGGGGGGGGGGGGTACCCGTTACGTCCGCATTTTTTCAATAATAAGTGTATTCATTATTCATCAAAAAAAGATCGCTTTTACATAGAAAACGGTGATGTATAATAAATTTAGAAAATTAATAATAGTAGTAATAACTTAAAATAAATATATGTACGTGTCTATTGTCATGATTTTGATATGCACTTAACTACGCATACGTGACTTTTATTAATTATTTAGTCACTTCAGATATAATTGGTAATTTGCATTATAAACTTAACGCGATAAGGTATCTGGTGATTGATCGTATTATTATATAGATAAAAAAAATTCCCGAATGCATAGTAATTAACCACGAACGTTTAAGTGGTCACGTCTGCATTTAGGAAATAGGTATATAAGACAAGTATTCCAAATGAGAACATTAGAAGTCGTTTTTCATGCAGAGTAGGTCAGTACCTGTAGTTTGGCACAATGGCGGTCGCAAATATAGCAAATGTGTTTGTAACGATTATAACATTTCGGAAACAATAGAACAGAATTAGAAAATATTATAATGCTTATAAATGTTTAAATACATTACATACTATAATGCGATTATTGGTATATATGTATTGGAATAGCGAACAAGATTAATATACATATAGTAATTAAGCTATGTAAGTATTACAGTAGTGATAGTCTGTGTAAAAGTGATTAAAACACAGATTTTGTTTGCACCATGAACACCGCACAATAGTTGATTTATTGCAAATACTACACAAGGGTGTAGACTGCGCATCTTTGTTAAAACAAAACTCTACAGGATTTTTAAAGGGCCCAGGTCTTTCCTCAATGGATTCACTCTTATACCACGAGTACATACTTGAATACGTCGAAAAATCTTGGGGAAGAAAACTGATTATGGGTTAGGGATTGCAACTTAATAATATTATTTCTCTGATATAAATCTATGTCATAGTTCATAAGAATCAGTATATCCGAAAAAGTTCTAACAAAATTTTTCCACAGACTAAAACCCCATACATCTAGAGGTTGTACCATTGCTGTCGTTTATTTTTGGTTATTTAAAATGTTCAAAGATTTTTTCAAATCTTTTGGCACTAATTGCTGAAGTTCGGCAACACAATGCCCACTCCAAGAGTCAATCAAAAGAACACTTTTTGGCCCGGTATTCGAGAGAAAGACATCCGTTAGCCAGGTTTTGAAATGATTTGAAGTGAGCTTACCTGATACCGCAGGAGAAATATACACATATGCAGGCCGAAACAATGATTGCGCAACTTGAGATCCAGACGTATTCGTAGACTCCTTTAATGCTAAAAATAGTGGTCAAAGTAAGCGACCGTCTGCAGAAATGGCTGGTAAAATTGTGTAACTATGTGTTGTAGAGTGCAAGGATTGCACAATACTTTCAACGGCAACCTTCACAGCTAAAGTACGACCGGAATGTACTTCTAGATTAAATCCGCTCTCATCAGCGTTGTATACGTTGCTTCTGCCAATGTCACTGACATAAGGTTTGACTTCATTAATAAAAGTGTCGCTTACTAACCTTGGGTTTTCCATATCAGTACGCGTAGAACGAGCAATACATTTTGTGATACTATTTTATGTATGTACCTTCTTGAAGAGCCATATCCAGAAATGTCCTGTTTTAAACGATTGCGCAATTTGTTCTTTAGCTTCTAATGCCCACCGTCGAAGATCCATGTCGTGAATTATTTTTCCATCCAAAATTTGTAAGAACGTATTCAGTAATAAACCGTAATCTATGCGTGTGGGTGCCGTCTCTATTAACACTTTCTTCCCATCTGCGCAACTGTCGTAGCTATTTTACTTTTTTGAATTTTTGGATAACACCTGCCAAAGTGCGTGGCTTGGATTTACCACTTTTCCAGTAGTACACAGCTCTAGTTTTGTAATCTAGGTCTACAACGGTACCCTCTTCTTCAGGAATACATGTAATATCTTCGTAATTGTCTTCTTCATCTTCTGCTGTTTCTTCCACAAATTACGCTTCGTGTGGTTCTGCTAATTCTTTAAACGCTAATGCCGTTACATCTTGAAAGGAAAACATGGCGTCTTGTTGAATAGATACAATTATATTTTTCAGGGCATCATGCAACTCACATTCTTGCGGTGTCAAAAGAATTGTTGCGATGTTAGTAACTTGAAACGTTGCAAGTAACATGTTCAACACATTTGCTATATTTACGACCGCCATTGTGTAGCATGGCACAATGGCGTACTGACCTACACTGCACGAAAAACGATTTCTAATGTTGTCATTTGGAATACTCGTCCTATATACCTATTTCCTAAATGCAGATGTGACCACTTAAATGTTCGTGGTTAATTACTATGCATTCGGAGATTTAGTTTTATCTATATAATAATATGATCAATCACCAGATACCTTATCGCGTTAAATTTATAATGCAAATTACCAATTATATGTGAAGTGACTGAATAATTAATAAAACTCACCTATGCGTAGTTAAGTGCATATAAAATTCATGACAATAGACACGTACATATATTTATTTTGAGTTCTTATTACTATTATTAACTTTCTAAATTTATTATACATCACCATTTTCTATGTAAAAGCGATCTTTTTTTTGATGAATAATGAATAAATTTATTATTAAAAAAATGCGGACGTATGGGGTACCCCGTCCACCGTTATTAGCTTTTTGTGAAGATATCTACCTTGAGACCATGTATTGTGCTGGAAATTATGTTAAGGATAAAAACTTATTTCTGTTCTAGTTCATTTGATTTAAATCAACAGACAAGCTTATTAATTTTGAAGTTCTATTATTATTTTTCTATTTTTACAATTATTAATTTTCTAAACTTATTATACATCATCGTATTCTATGTAAAATCGGCCATCTTTTGATGAATAAGAAAAAGAAAGAATGTAAAGAAAATGGGGGGTACGGGATACCCCGTCCCCCGTTATTAACTTTTTGCAAATACGGACGACACCACCCTTAGAGCCATGCAATATGCTGCAAATTATGTTAAGAAGATATTTTAGTATCTGTTATAATTTAGGAAATATTTGCAAAAATTGAAAAATCGTCCAAACAGGGGGCTGTATCCCAAAATCGTGCGGATACGCCGATAAAAAAAAAATACATGTCTCCTATTTTAAGGTACTCTTTCGATCGGTTAAGTTTCATCGAAATCGGAGGGGGACACCCGCCGGTGTTCCCTTGTAAGTATACTTGACTGATTTTTAAAGGAAAAAAATGCAAATTGTTACGGTTTGTAGGAATCCTGACGAAGTACCCAATTAAGTGTGAAATAGTGGTGAAATAATACTTTAAAAACGAGAACGGTTGAATCGCCAAGGCTTCCGTCTCTGACATTTCGCAAGCAACTGCGGTTCGTATTCTCAAAGGTACTCTGACAGCAATCCGACAACCGCTACTACAATGGCAAACGGCTGTAAAAGCCTGAAAAACTATAGTTTTTTTGCTTGCCATAGCCGAGAAGTTATTATTCGAGTAAATATTTCACCATGTATCTTTCTTGTCCTTTACGGAAATGTTGCTGTTGACCTTTATTATTAAATAAGTATATTAATTTTTTTTTCTATAGATCGCACAGCCATCTATTGAAAAGTACCTGACTATAGCCCCACAAGGCTAAATGATATAAACAAGATGATCCTGCATATGCATATATAGCATAATTTTAGTAATTCCCCTACATGTCCGCATTTAGGGCACGACTTCTTTGTATAACGCAACGCTCTTCGAACTTTGAAGACTATCTGAGTTACGATACTTAACCATCATTTGATTATATTTCTTGCTTATCTTCGAATAATGACTAACTGAATGAGGCCATCGACCTGGAAAATGTTTCATTTTCAAGACGCTTATTTTTACGACTGTTGTACAATTTCAAAGTGCCCCGCTGTACCATTTCGTTCAGGATCTTGTTGTCCTGCCATGCCATTCTCATGACCTTAATCCTCGTGTTTATTGTTATGTCCTTCCTCGAAGACAGACACCCGCCACAGAACTTAAACGTTGACGAGCCAGAAAGTGAATGTGCCCCCTCGCTAAACGACAGTATCAGCTCTGTACGGATCCTTTTGTAATTGAAATTATTTTTATACATCTCGCAACGACACTTTAGCATGCGACGAATAATATTTTTTGCAAATTGCTTGTGTCTCTACTCGTTGTAAATACTTAAGACGGATGTTTTATAGAAGACAACGGAGCGCGTACAGTATTTATGGAGAAGTTACGCTTATATAACCTTGTATTTAATTAAAAATCTTGTTTTTTATAATGTCTTACTTTGTGCACATCGAAAACCTGTTTGTATGAATTAGTGGTATTAAATTTTAAGCGATTTAAGGAAGGAGCAGATTCGAAATTTATTCATATTGCAAAAATGTAAGATAACGGCCTTGTAGGTAAAATTATTTAATATTTTAAATTACTTGACTTGACAGGTAAGTGGGAAGCGATGTAATTAAAAATAATAAGTTTAATCGCTAGACAGAGCAGAGAACTGAAGATATTAGTTTCTGTTATGATAAACTTATCGTTACAGTTGAATTCGCAAAATATTGCAAGTTATTATGGCAGCTTTGTGCATGTGCCGTAGATAACTTTACTTTTTATCATAAAGCTTGGGAGACATCATTAACTTTATATTTCTATAGACGCCTACTTTTTTTGCTTACGCATTAAATAGTCTAATATCTTCTGATTACAATGACATGACGCACACGAGCCTTTAAAGGAATAGCCGGGAAATATTCAAAAACGTTTTCCCATATTAAAATGTTTAGTAGGCTTTGGATAAGCTTTCGTTCTATGTATTATGCAATCGACATTTCCTTTCACACTTTTAGGTGATCTGCACCATTGAATGTTCAAGAATCAACAGTTTCCTGCGACGGTGAACAATAGACAAAATATTTTACATATTTTCGAGTCTGTAGGTTTATCAAGTGGTAATGACATTATTAGTATTGATCACTGTTTGTATAGATGATTGCTGGACACTTCCGCTTGGGCTTATAACACCCCTGTTAACAATATGCCAGTTTACTTTAATAGATGGTATAATGAGTGAAACGGTTCACCACATCAGTACAATCTCAAAAAAAACGTTTTCTAGTAAGAACTATGATGCAAATATATTGCAAAATTTTTAAAACATCATAGGAGTATAGTGTTTATTTGATTATTTATTTGTTGTTCTCGGGATTTTTAACTACATTGAAGTCCGAAAGAAGTTTCTGAAAGCTTGAATTGATGAAACTTTCTCTAGTGACAGAAGAAAGCCTTAATGTGTAATAAATGTCAGACTGAGAAAAATCTCAACCGAAAGTGAGTCAAAACATTAATATAACCCTAGAGAAAAGAACTATAGTCAACGGTGGAGCCACTTTCCATATTACCAGCTGCTTCAAAAATTATTGCAATGGTAATTACAGATAGATTGCTGAAATATTTGTCATAAAATTAAGATCTACCACAACAGTAATCGATGAATTCCTGAAATATGTAATCGACGCTTTTAATGAGACTGACTAGGCTTCAGTGTACTGTTCCAATGTTGAAAAGCCGTTGGTTCTGTGGAGTACGACACATCCTGAAATAAGCTAGTGACTTATGGAAGGGGGCTGGCCTCAAACTGGTTTGGTAGATTGCTGGCAAATGGTTTTCTGGAGGGGTCACCTATCGAAGGGAGTGCCAGTTTGAGATATTCTGCGGAGTTCCATATTGCAATTTTGGCCGTTGTTCTTTTTGTTACTTATTAGCGTCATCGCTTCAATCATCTTAAAGGCAGAAGTGACAATGTATGCGGACGACACATTTATCTCGTTACCTGATCGAAGCTGTAATAGATTATAGGAAGATTGAAGTAGGAAAGTCTTGAACACCAGCTGTCCGTACATCATTGAGTTGCAACATCAACATCTGCATAAGTACTCGACCACATCAGTGTTTACCATTCGTTGATTAATGGACACGACAAGGTATGAGTGAGTTAAAAGGATATTTTTAATTCTGTACCGTATGTGCAATTCAAGGATGGTGCCTCCGATGGCTACTGTTATATTTAGTTTACAGGAAAAGGTAGTAAGAGCAGATAGCGTACATCTCCACTGAAACATCGCATAGAGCTCAATTTAAACAAAATAATGTAATAACATTGTCTAGTTTGTATATACTGAGTTGCCTACTACATTGAGGAACTTAATAATTTAATAAATTACCGAAGTAATAGGTTCTGGCGTCGCATTAAAATATTCATACTAATGAAAATTTATTCTGTTAAAGAATAATTAAATTTCAAGTTTTAAAACGTGTCTTGTACACTTCTGTATACGCGAGTAGAAATTTTGTTTTTGTTTTGAATCACTCACTGTTTCTTATTTATGTTGGAATGGAACTTTAAATATATCCTAATATACTCCAATATAATATAGGAGCTAAATGAAAACAGACACTCATACTTGAAATTTTTATTACGCAAATATGAAGATAGGAAATTATATTTTTGGAAAAAAGATTACTGGTGTGCCCGGACGATTACAGCTACATAGGGTGCTGCATTGTCGTGCATTAACAAGAATTCGTTATCCATTACTGGTGCGTATGGTAACTGCATGTTGTAAAATGTCTGTTATATACCTGTGAGATCTTTGCATTTCTGTTTACTGATACTAACTGTGTACGGCCTTCCGAAACCATGATAGAGCCACTGCCAAAATTAGGCATACATCTATTGTTGCACTGCGTCTATGAAGAGTATGTTGGTTCAGTCATTCATTTCTCAAATGACATGCAAATCCTAAGCGGGCCGCTCGGTGATTATGTTCGATGTTATTCGAGTATTTCTGACTGTAGCCAAGTCGATCGGTAATTGCCTTATAGTTGTATGCTTCCAATGTAATGCTTGCAGTTTTATATACCAGTCATCTTGGAGAGTAGTACACCTTGGACTACCTGGCACCGGTCCTCGCATGTAACCTCCTGCTTCTCTATATTAGGCTACTGCCCTAGGAACACTTTACTATTTAGTAGTCATAAAATTAGCCAACAATGTTTGAAATCACCCATCTTCGATTAAAGCAACTATCCCAGGCACTTGTTTTGGAGTTAAATTATATATATATATATAATAACGTTAGTGTTAAGGACTTAACATTGTTTTTTGTGTTTTGTAAGTTTTTTACTATTATGTATTTTATCTTCTTTGCATTATTATTTTCATTTAGAATATTATTTTATTTTCATTTTTATATTTATTTATTTTCATTCTTATATTTATTTATTTTGCTCTCTTATATCCAATTTTATTTTAATATGTATGTACATTACGCATTGTATATGTATGCAAGTCAGCCATTCGCATTACGCTAGCTAAAACTGCCTAATTAGAAATCATTCACTGCAACGTCGTCGGAAATGTAATGGGAGTTTTCTTGAAATTTAAGGTACACAAGCATAGGCAGTCGTCTCCCGCGCGACGGTCGAGGTATTAGCGATCGTGCACTCTCGGTCACCTTTCGTGCCTCGTCGTAACGTGTACAGTAACGTCGTCGTAATATTATTAGAGATTTCTAAGTTTTTCTAGTTTTGGCGGGAATCGTCGAGGACGTTGTCTATACATTTATTTCTGGCGGGAGTCATTTGGTAACGTCGTCGGACCACATGTATAGATTTTTTTAATAAGTATAAATTCTCGATTTTCTATCATCGTACGTCGAGGCTACTGTGTCCATTGTCGTCTATACATATTTTTAGTCTTCAGTTAAGTTTGTGTCGGAAATTATTTTGGTGAGATTGTCGGCGCGCATGTATAGACCTCCTCTACAAGTACGATCACTCCGCTTCTTGCTGACGGTCGTTGCGGCCGCAGCGCCCGTTGTCTTTTGTACGTTTGTTCGGTCCTTGTCGTATCGGGACTTAGAAATTTTTCATTTAGTTGCTCGTCGTAGCGGACGAGTGTCACGGACCAGTTTTCTTATGTAATGTCGGCATCATCGCTCCGTTTTACTTGTCGGTGCACAGTTCGCACATTTGCTGGTTACTGGATTTTTCCCTTCTTTGGGGCGCAGTAGTATAGAGCTAAAGATTGCACATAGCGTAATATTTCAAACGAGAACGCCTGGGTAGCTGTGACATTACTTTTGTATTGAGATCGGCTATTATCGCTACTGTCGCCCTCGACCAGGCGTTCAAGCTCTTAGAGATAGGGTGGGTTCCCTATAAATGTGAATATAACAAATGTATTTGGTCAAGTACAAATACATGCCAATAATACAGGGCCAAGTCCCTTAGGCAAATTTAAAACAAGGAAAGTATATTAGGCTCCCGGAAAGGGACATATAAATAAGCATAGCACCGAGGTGCGCTTATAAATTTAAGAAATAAATAGGGTTGGCTCCCTATAAAAGGTAGTGGTGCATGCAAACAGATAGAGGCATTAGTACATGCCTCTGACAAAGCTTCAGCGGAAGCATATAAGAGTTTAACCTTTTAAACAGAATTAAGACATAGCGTTGCAACGTACATGCTGAGGCATTACTTTATGTTGCTACCAATGAAAATACATATACAAATGCTAATGTACATTACATGTATAAGAGAGCTCGAATAACTGCAATTGTTGCAAATCTATATATCTTACGTACATCGTACATGTACATAGGCAAGAGTGGAAACCGTGTAACCATTTCATTTTTAAATATATTTTTTTGCGCATGCGCATTGAGTTTTACTGTACAACCTCTCCTCTAGTAAATAAGCGAACATACTCTACAAGTAAGTATTGGTCAAGTAATTTAGGAAATTACGAGCAGGCTACAGCGGCGTTGTTCTTCAAACCAGGAGAACGTAACAGTTAGTAAAATACTACTACAGTGCATTTTAAATTTTATCCGTATTGGAACACTTTCAATAAACAAGTAAATAAACCATCGGTATATGTATATACTTTTCTGAAATGTTTCTGTAATAACAAATTAGAACTTATTCAAAAGCTAGTCCTAGGATTTTCTTTGTATACTTACTGGCACTTATGGCACGTGGACGTATAAAAAATATCTTAGTCTATAGTAATAATTAATATATGCGATACTTTCTTGGTTGGAGTATTTTTGTTATATAAGCGTCAAGTAACTTCCAAACTTTCCTGCCTGGCATTTACATACAATCCAGCATTTTTATGTTACTGACAATAAAATTGTATTCATTTTTCGTTTTAACTGAAGCAAATACAAACTTGTTAAAACCAAAGCATGCGAAGTTATTGTAAAATGAGGAAACTTTCAGTTATTTCACGTATCTAACCATTCTCCATTCATCCTAATACACTTAGTTCAGCGAGAGTCAATTCTAAATTTAAAAATTGCTTTACTTAGGTTTCTATAATAGAAAATGTGCTTGAGACATTTAGTTGAGAACATGGGTTAGCAATTGCGATTTAGTCGTAATACCTGAGGTATAATAAATAGAAAATTACTATTAGTTTTTTTTACTTTATGATTTAAACCTTTCCAACGAGAAATGTTTGTATGTACTCTTCCGAAGCTCTACATTCCTTTTTACATCGTTTTAACGATACAAACTTGTACTTACCCAACTTATACTATGACGGCTTGTTAGAGCTGCAAAGTAATAACGAGCATTACATATTTACCGAACTCCCTCTAAAAATTTCAAAACACTGTTTTTAACTGAATTTAGTTCTAGTTAGAGTTAGCTAACAGAATATATTTAGGTTTAATTTAAACTGAAACTTTGTTTCTTATTTTCTCATGTTTGTTTCAAAAACTAGAAATTCGATTCGTATACGTTCCCAATTTACATAAAGCCGAATACAGCGTTTCATATTATCAAATGGCTTTGGATTAGTAACGTAATCCGATGATATTATCTGGTAATCCGGTGAAGTTCTGGAAGTGTAATGCTTAATATTCTAAATCTGGGGTTGTAGTTTTCGTCAGAAATTAAGCCAGGAATTATAGTATATTAACTACGGAAATCAAGTATTATTCGTTTGATATTTCCTTCTAGAGAAAAGGTACTCGAGAACGTATGAAACGCACATAATTAATTTCTTTAAAGTCTTCTCACTGGTTACTGAACAATGCTTTTACTTATTATGGCATATACATACCTAACCATCATTCGTTTATGAAACTAGGTGTGTATAAATGACGATTGCAAGGACTGTGTGGATGTACAATTCACGGGTATAGCAGTAAACTCCACTCACACAAATTAATTAATTATGCGGAACGCAGCGTTTCGAGAGCACGTGGGCTCTCATTGTCAACCGTGTTACCGACTGCACACGACAGTCTATACCTGTGTCAGGTGTGTATACACATTTATGTTTGATAATACTGTTTGTAACATAACGCAATCTATTAAGAATGATCTAAGCTCAAAAAGCCTGCCATTGTTACATTGGCCCGAAAATTCTACAAACCTAAATAGAGAACGTATGGAACGTCAAGAAAATGTGGTATCCTTAAAGATAAGTACTTGTAAAGAAGTGTTAAGGCAAAATGAAAGGTATTGCAGAAGGTTTGGAGAACAGCGTTGAAATAAAAGTGTAAATACAGATGTCAGTTTATCCAAAGGATTAGCTGCAGCTTTTAAGCCAAAGAAGAAGGTGCTACATCCATGGTTATGTGTTCTAACGATTATTAACTCAGACAATCGACTATATATTTTTGTTATTCACTATTGCATAAATCAAGATTAAAGCATTTAAATAAAAGCGCACCAATATCATTTCAATAGCATCTCTTTCATTAGCGATTTTGTTGACTTAATCTGCTATATCAGACACAACTGCTGTCATAAATTCATTGTCACTGAAAATATTGCGGTTGAGTAACAGATTTCTTTTTTGGTATTCTCATTGTAGATTTTTGACAAAGATTTCGGCAGCGGTTGTAGTATTCTGAGACAATCAGACAAATTGAAATTCATCTTCATTGTAGCAACACATTTGGGAAATTTCTTTAAAGTCGACGAAACTATTACTTTTGAACTTAGACTAAGATTCTGATCAATATCTGAGACTTCAGAAAATTGTTTGGTTGCTTCCATATCATTTCAATAGCACCGTTTTCATTAACGATTTCGGTGTCTCGATCTGGTCTGGGCATTCGCAAATGCCGTCATAAATTTGCTCTCGGAGAAGATTTTGCAGATCTATGATGATGCTTCTGATACCCTAATTCAGTCAAAATATTGACTGGAGTCGTATCAGTATATAACGTCGTTAAGTCGTTGTAATGATCCTAGAAATATCATATTATTCAATAAAGTGTTTGTTTCCTTTGAAGAATTAACTCCACCTACACAAACTTGGGTGATATAAAAAAATTGTGGTTCATAATTTACCGTCAATTTCCTTTTATGGAGCAGTATAATGGGGTCACACGATGCAAACAGGCTTTTTTATACTTTCTTCATCTTAACTTCGTAGTTCTATGTCATATTTAAGACAACATGAAACCGTTACAAAATTACCAAAAAGAAGCAGCAACTTTAGCCTTATGGAAGTCGGTTGGTATATTTTGTTGAAAACTAATTAGGTCCGAACACGTTAATTTTCCAATAGCACTAATTTTTCTGGAGAAAGGTATATTTCTTGCTACGAAGAATATATGATAAACAGTTTCCAATATCCTTAATGTTCCTACATACATTCTTAATTTTCAAAAATTTTGGCCATACAATTTACATTTGGTGCATTAGAAAACAAAACACAGAAACTTGATCATCTGCCTATTTACTATACATCAGTGAAGTTGATTTCATTCTCCATTCACAGGTATAGCAGTAAACTCCACTCACGGTGAATTGTACATCCACACAGTCCTTGCAAACCTCATTCCATTCTCCATTCTTCCGTCGGAAAATTATTGACTATATCTGGATAATATCATTCCAAAGGCTCTAGAAGATTTTCTTAAACAACGACCGACATTCATGGCGTCATCTCTTGGAGATATACCTCCTTGTCACTTATAAGTTTACATAACTTGCTTATGAAGCAACACCTGTAACAAAACCCAAATCTGTTCTTTATTATATATATATATACCATAAATATATGTTTTATCCTCATCGCGATCATTAATTCTTTTATTTTCTAAAGTTGTGCTCTTTCTAAATTATGAAGACTTTTTGTTCCCTACGTATTTATGCTTTCTCTAAGATACGTATAAAGAAAATATAATAAATGTGCTCAGCCGAAATTTTTGAGATGTTGGAGAAGCTTTCTGTAAGTACACTTTTATCGTATACACGCCATTTCTTGAATGATTATTCGTGAAAAGATCAAGAAAGCGTACTCCCTAATCTAGCTATTTTAAAAGTATCATTACGTGGAAAAAGTATCCCTCAACTTTAAGACCTAATACCCAACCAGGTGAAGAGAGTAGGCCAGAAAGTTATAGGAACTTGTGTACTTACTTTCGCTTGTCTATCTCCAAACTTGCCTCGCAAATTCAAGGGTAGCTGTATAAATAATGAAGTAGGTTGCCGGAAAAGTTGCTTGGTTTGCAAAACAATTTTGAATTAAAACCTTTCAGAATAATTTAAGTTATTTAGAAAGGTTTAAATATAAATATAATTTGAGACCCTTTCCGATGAATAGTTTATTAAATTATTCTTTGGAAAGACTGACGTTTTGCCAAATCGTATTTTAGAGCCACAGATTAGCTTCCTCGTTGTAAATCTATCGATTGCTACATGACATATGTCATATTTAATATATAAATTAGAAATTCTGTTAATTGTAATATAAGTGTACATAGTGTGGAGCAGTAGTTTTCTTTTAACGTGTGGCGGATAACCTACAGGTGTTATAGGCTATTAGCTTATCGTAACCGAAGTAGTCTTAAAATGTAAGGCTGTGCGAGTAAAGTCTTTCATGGATTTGTTACTTAACTTTTGTCAATGCCAAGGATAAAACGCCGCTAAACTTTCTCAACGACAAATGCCCCCTCGAAATACTTTCCGAGAAAATGCACTATTACAATACCATTACGGACGCGACTAGAATGTCTGACACCTAACGTTATCACAGGCAGATGCAGCTCTTCATGCTAGTGAATGCTGTGCAGATTATGGAATTACAGCTGCTTAAATGTATGCTTAAATTTATTGCAAGTAACAGATAAGTAACAATAACAAATAATATTTTCAGAAGTATCACACTAACCTCGATATACGTTTCTGCTAATCCATAAACTATTTGGAAAGCAAGTCGAATTAAGAGGTATTTAGCGAGGCTGTGACTTTGTAGAGTAATTTAGGGTGCTTAGATTAGGTGACCACGGTAGGCTATTTTGAAAATTATCTCTGCCAATATATCGAATGGGTATTTAAAAAGGATACCCATTGGCTAAAATAGAAAAGGATTCCTCCACGTTGCAAGTAACCTTTCCAACTGTAAGAGCAACTGTCTTTCGTACTCCCAAACTTTCTTATATGACGAGTAGTAACTGTTATTACAGTTGAGTACTCCATTAATGTGATACCATGGGGTGTCAGTTTATATAATTTTACTAGAAATTTCCAAGTTGTTATCAATTTCCGCTAAAATTTATACAATCCCCAGACTGAACAACCTTTGTATGGGGAATATACAGCAATTTTATAGATGAAAGCACAGACAGGTCGAATTAAAGCATCCGAAATATTTGGAGAAAGATATTAAAATTTACTGCAACAAAGAAAATAAGTTTGTAATTAGAAAAAATAGAATACGTTAAAATTTATGAGATTGGAAGTAGGTCTTTTATAAAAATTCAAGTTTTAATAAATTTTAAAATAACTGGGCAACACCTCTGTAGAAAAGGTATATTGTTTTGGATTTCTAATTGTAAATATGTAAAAATATAGAGTGTTTAATTTAGGAACATACATTTTTATTCTTTTATTTGCTCTTGTGCCAATACTTGAAACTAATTTTACGAGGCATACCATGCAATTTCGTACAACGTTCCTACGAAGGTACTAATAAAATAAGAAATATTGAACTTTTCTGGAAGATTTGAGTACGTATTTAAAACAGATCTTTACGAAATCTATTGTAATAAAATAGAATTCTATTTTAACAATAAATGAATTTGAAGGAACAAATTAAGACTTTGGTTACTGAAAATCGCAAACGAATGACGGAGATAGCCAAAGAGAACAAAGCGTGCAATTTTGAAGCTTTACTACTGTGAATGTACTTAGTATTCCTTTAAAAAATCGTTATGGGCAGCTGAAGTATGAATATACAGAGATTTATACGTAACCACTGCACCTCAGAAACAAGCCACTGTTTATATCTGAGTCATGCATATATATAGGAAGGTTTTTAGAATACAATTATTTTTTCTACCATTAGTAGGTACAACATTGGTGGAGGACCCGGTTCCTATTTAACATTATAATACAGAGTAAAGACATATTCAACTAAATTATAACAAAAAGGCATTGGTTAGTTAAACATCTGGAGCATCATATATAGGATCTTCTGTTTAACGTAGGAACATTCATATCCGTTTACGGTTTAGTCGAATACAGCATGAAACTAAAGATATTTTTATAAAATATATTCTTACCTATAATATAGTTTACCAATATGTTGGAACGATAATTACATTACTTTCACATACGCATCTAATGGACTGTCGTTGTGAACCAGACTCTATACTCAATCACCGAAGGAAATAAATATGAATTTTAAAATGAGCTGTTTCTCCAAAAGATTGTAAAAACTAATGGTTCTTACGATTCTACGATTTATAAAATGTATAAATTTCATGTCAGTGTAGCTACTAAAAACCTATGGTACTGAGAAATGAAAGTGTGTGTTCCGTTTAAAATGGTTCGTTACGCCTGAATCGAAAAAAGCGTGATGTCTTTTGATATTTTGCGTTTTAGCTGTGGACTTGTTCGAAAGTCGCAGTTTTCGCATTTATTGTTAGTGACATTCACTTAAAAAAATCACATTCATACCAAATTAAAGCAAATCTAATAATTCCTTGGTTAAATAATATTCTTTGTAGGTCCGGATGGAGACTCAATCATAATTGGCTACGTTTAGTAGCAGCTGACCCACTTTAAAGCAGTTTAGGGTTACAACTTATGCAACGTGCAGATTCTGCAAAATAAATCTGGATATTCCGCATTCAATATATCGAGCTTTTCAAAACGGCTAAAAAAACCAACTTCGATACTTAAAACTGCATTTCGTTATTATATTACCAGTTAAAATACTTCACTTCCACTGCACACTTATTAAGCTCCGAAATTTATCATTATACCTTTTTATGCATTCGGAATTTTTAAATCCTTTTATAATGTAAAAAGGCATTTATATTCATTATTGTATACATCCAGCATCCCCTATTGTTGAAGAAATAAAACGTTTCCGACGGAAGAAATTTTTAATTTTGTTACAAAAGGGACAGACTGTTATGAAATTCACAGGCTCGACTTTTATAGTTGGCAAGAGTGAAATTACACTTGTAAATGAAGTACGTGACGCGGCTGTAATTATTAGCAAATGTAGTTTCCCATGGCGTACAAAGCATTGCTAATCCTATTCAGTTTCGTCAGTGTACTAGTAGCCAGTTGCTTTTACATCTATAATAAATAGATTATAGTAACGAAGTAAGCGCCGTAAACCCTGTACATACTTGAAGCACGAACTTTTTAGATGCAATTAATTAAGGAACCCAATTTAGATCACGGATTTCGTTGGCGATCTCACATAATCCTGATGTAGCGTAATTGTTACTAGATTTCCGTGTAGCAAACAAGGAGTGGGGTCTTTTATTAAAATATGTAGATTATTCTCAGGAACTATTTTATGCTAGCAACTTTAAGCAACCAACTAATGGCTTCCTATTCATTGAAACATTAAAATTTTTACTAACTTTTAACTGCGTTACTGTTATTATAAGATATGACAAACAACACAGTACTGGCTTCTGAATATCGTAGAGCTTTTTCTCTTGCTATATGAATCTGTTCCACTTCGTATGGTCTCTCTCTTAACTATTATCAGTGCTGTTTCGGTTAGTAGCGTTCATTGCTTAAATATTCTGCACTATTGTTATTAAGGATAGATAGAGAGTCTATTTAGCGAACAAGCTATACAATAAGACAGAAACAAAAGAATTCAATGTACAATCAATTATAGTGCTTAACAATATGCATGTACAAATACTTCCTAAAGGTATTAATAGTATTACTGTTAGTTTTAATTTCATATGGTAAAGAATTATATAGTATGGGACCACTTAAAAATATGTTTTTGAAAGTCTGAGTTCTGTGGGAGTAATATAAAAAACATTGTAGTTTGTAATTTGGAAGCATGAGTATCATGAACCGCTTTCATCTTTCACTAAGATAATTTGTAAATAAATTATTTTTCATTTTATGTACGGTAGACTCTTAAATAAAATTCTTTGACGAACATTCATTAAATTAAGGGTAATTAACATATCCTTAACTGGGGTATATCTGTCACACTTTGAAATTATTTTCATGGCTCTATTTTGAATATTTTGTATTTGCTGGATCTCGTTCTTATTTAGATTAATTAAAAATTCGTAACTGTTATCTTTGGTATAATTTGGATTATAGCATCTATGCTTTTTAAAAATTATTTATTTAAATTCTGTGCTATTTCTAAATCAACTCCCACATACGTATTATCAGAAATTACTCATGTATTGGTGGAACTACTTTCTTTAGGCAAGAGCGTTTTTAGAGTTTTCCATAATTCAGCAGGTCCATGTTTATTTTCATCTAGTAATAACTTATAGTATTTTTCTTTTTGCTACTACGTACCATAGTGACTACTCTGTTTCTAAGAAACCTGTATTCCTCCCAGTCTATTACGTTATTAGTAAACATAGCTATTTTACATTTCTCATCATGTGTGTGCATTTCTTTTATGATTCCTAAAGTTATCCACTTGTTTTTGTGATTATTACGTAACAACACTTGTTATTTGGGCACATAGTGTTAGTAATATTACGTAATGATTTGGTCCAGCATTTAGCCATTATATTAACATCTCCCGAATTATTTCACACCGTACTAAATATTTTGGATTGAGAAATATCTACATCGTAATTTTTAGAGCATCCCCTTCCAGTCGTTATATCATTATGTAGATTTTTAAATTAATTAGTACGTATTGATAGTATACAGTGATTGATCACTACAGGTTTTGGCGCTGAATGAACTTTGTGTTCCACTGTTTTATCGTCTGTTATAACATAATATAATCAATCAATATTCTACTAATACTTGTAATTCTAGCACATTTGGTAACAATTTGATACAGTGCATTTCTATAGAGCAATTCTTTAATCTTTCTGGTGTGGAATGCGTCCTTATTGTGATTAATACTAAAACCCCCCATTATAAGGATTTTCCCACGAAAATCAATTGAGTCAATGCAATCTTCGATATATCGTAACATCCATTGTTTGTGGAGGATGATATATTATAACCAATAAGGTATCTTGATTTTCAATACTAATTTCCACACTTACCGCCTATATATATAATTATCAATACAAATATTTCTTACTTGATAATTTAATTTACTTTATAAATAGACTGAAACTCCACTTATTCTTCTATTGTTAGTTGATGCTTTAATTGCATTGTATCCATTAATTTCGGGTTCGTTATCCATTATTTCACTATCTACAACAACAAGACCTAATACGGCTGGATTCCATCTGTCAGATAATTGCAAAGTAGAATCTTCATTATTTAAATATCCCTGACAATTAAAAACTACAATATTGGCATCAGAATTTTCTTCACGAAAGCCTTGTAGCTATAATTGCAATACATATATTTAAGTTAGGCCTTTCTTTGTCTAGTATCCGTTTATAATATGAACAATCTCTGTCATGTGCCAAATGGAGGAAATCTACGTCCATTTTAAATTTTTCGGTAACTTTCAAACAGTTTATACATTTAACTGTTTTACCATTACAATCACTTGTTTTATGATCACATTGCATTTTCTCCATCCAACATTTAAGGTTTCAAGCTGTAGAATTTCCGCATGCATCTGTGGTGCCACTCTTAATATAAATTTTTCATAATTTCTTTTGCCTTTAATCATATACTTTCTGTCAATTTTAATGTTGTCTTCCACACGCGCATGTGCGAACGATTTCTTCTTTCATCTGATTCCTCTCTATTCACGGAGTTCTTCTTCGTCGCAGGCATCAGAAGAACAGCTTTACGTAATGTGCCTCATTGTGCTGTCCCATTTCTCTGCTACACTCCGTTTTTCCTCTTACAATATTTTTTAGCAACCACAGCTTTTATTCGCAATATTCATGTTACTCATTTAATATAGTATAACGAAATTTGTAATTTTCGTAGAGATTTTAAACATAGATAGAGGGGAATTCCGAATTAAACAACCTGTTTTAGTAGAATAGAGAAGTTTGCCTACTGCTCTTGTGCTAATATAAGAAAGCATGTAAATAAAATCAGTAAACTGATGTCAATAATAGGCAACATTCAAAACGATGTTTAGACTCAAACTACTATTTTTTATTACTCACTGGCTTCAAACTAGATGCAACTGAAATAAAGAACATCATCTAGGGGGTAATTAATTGTGAATATAGAAAACGGAGAGTAATTTACTTCTCTTTAACTTGCTAGAATTCGAAAGCGAAGTTAATTAGACTTCCGTTGATATCTTATCGACGAAGAACGTTCTTGGCTGAACAAATCTCCGAAAAGAGTGGAAACGTAGATCTCATCACAGCTTTCGGAAGCGACCTAATAAGGTAATATTGTTTTTCGCGATGGCCGTGAACTAAGAACACTTTCGAAACATTTTCGTTACTAAGAAAAGAAAATCATACTAAATGGCTCTTTAAGGGAATATTAAGAATCAATTTAACAAATGTATGGCTGCCAGTTAAACCAACTTACGAATTGAGTATATTAATAGCATTCCAAAAGTTGTAACACATAGAAATACGTTGGTAAATTAAAGAACGCAAATTTAATTGGTGGTGCCCTAATTCTTTTCTTTGAAGATTTACGAGTTATGTTGTAAGATATATACTAGCGCTGTTAAGACCTTCTCCAATAATTAAAGTTGTTATTTATAATATGCACTACCGTCGTCTACTGCTCAATTCATCAGCATTTTATTCAGCTGCGCCAAAAACTTTGACCACCTTCACTCTACAATTGTAAATGAATTTATTACCATTACCGACTGCATCCAGTTCGACGTATCTTTGAAAGTAATAAAGCTATCGTTTTGAAACTATAGCAGCCGATAATGTGAGTAAAGATCTACTGTTTTCCAAATTTTCCATTTGATTAAATTGGAAGCGAATATGAACTTTTTTATTTCAAATAAAAGTTTCTGTATATTGAAAAATTTTCATGTAGCTTTGAGAAATTATTTTCTGAAAATTTTGATACGTAAGAAATTGAATTTTTGTCTTAACAAGGCATTGCGGAAAAGAAATGTATACTATGTCATATATTTTCTTTGATAAAGTGGTTATAAATATCAAATTACCGCCAACAAATTAAAATACCGAAGGTAGTTAATTAATCTGACACAACAGTATATTTATTAGGAATTGAATTTTTAAGAACTTCAGTACAGAAGTATCAACTTACTATATAAAACTCCGTCCGTATTTCTATGTGCTAACCTGTACGGTATTTCTTTTGATGCTTTTAGTCACACTCATACCAATATTAATTCTAAGTTATGTTAGTTGCGTTTAGTCTCGTTAAATAAAATAAAGTACTAAGACGGCCAAATTAACGTTTTGCAGACACTTTTCCCTAGGAATTCTGAGACTGTCAAGCAAGTACTACATTCTTTTAGGAAAACGCCCGTCTATTTTTACAAATAGGCCTACCGCAACTGCTGTTATGCAACCCCAACCATACGCTGAGCTCCCACCGCCTTTCACTATTGTCTACACACACCCCAAATTGTAATCCTCGGGGATAGATCTCTTAGCGTACTGTTGTCTTTTATTGTTGGAAGTCCTGAACTATTTTTCCGAAGAAGAGATTTCTTTCATCGTAACTTGGCCCCTTAGGCTTTGCTTAATCAATGCCGCCGTTCCGTGACCGTATGGATTGCAACGCGTACTATCTCCTGCAAGCAAAATATATCGCAAATATTATTTATAGTTACAATGGCCATGATAATGCGAAACGATATCGAGAAATCGCGTGTCCCTCCGAATTTAATGTTGTTTTGTTAATGAGCGATTTTTTTTTAGTTTTTTAGTTAGTTATCAATCAGAGCACCTTATTAACATAGCTACTTTCGTATTTTACAGACAATGTAATGAGATTTTAATAGAAATCCTATCAAGAATATGTACGATATTCCTACCTGATTGATACTTAACGTTTGTGCTTACTATTTCATTTGCAGCTTTCTGTTGTTGCATTCTCTCTGATTTTTGTTAGCACCTCGCTAACCACCGAGATAGATAGATTCCTTAATTTCTTTTCCAAAGAAATTCCATTTCTTTAATAAATAAGGAATCTCTTAATCATGAAGAATAGAGGAGTAAACTTCTGTGATGTAGGCTTTGTATCACGTAGATTTTAATAATTAATATGAAATTTATTAGAAAAATATTTGGCGAGCATGGGCACATACACGGGAAATAGGGAAATGTGGTCGTTGTCATGATGATGTTGCAAAGCATCAAGATCTTTTCATGTTGTACGCTCTTGGTTTTAGAACTATGCAGCGAACTAAAAGTAAAAATAGAGAAAATACCTCTCGAAATTTAATAAAACTCACTGTGTCTGCCGTTTATCTAATAAAATCTAACAAAATATTCCATATTCCAATACAGGACACCAGTAATCTTGCTAGATAAGATTGAACTATAGGCTAGGGCTACCATCAGCCTCCTTTTTGGATTTTGAAGAACCAAAAGTAGTGAATCTACAATTGTATAAAGATTGCGTGTGCAAGCAGAAAGAAAATACTTTATTAAAATCATATTTATTTGCAATATTCAATATTACCTAGCATGTAGGTTGCGTTAGTCCTTTGACAGAAATTGCCCCGATTGCAAGTGACATAACTTTTCTATTTGCACTAATATAAGATTTTGGTACCTCAAAATTAAGGCCATTTAAATTTTGTTTTTTTGTCGAAATTTTGCTTTTTGACATACAATACGAACAATACTCGTCAAGCTTCAACAGCAGAGGTAGAATCGTCAGACTCGGGGACCAGTAGCATGCCCTCTCACAATATTCACAAGCTTAAACATAACGTTGATAATTTCAGCCAGAAGGTGAACGAACTGGCAAAACAAATTATCTGTATCAAGTTGAAATAAAAAATAGTTTGCATGACAATAACCACAAATTTAATGTTGATAATATTCATCAGATGATGTCTGACATTAAGTATCACTTAACAGACAATCATAACGCCTCATACCCGTGCTAAGGCACTAACCTTAAGAACCTACTTCTTAGATTTAATAACGTAGCCGAAAATTCAGTAGATTACTTACATTCAAAAAGTATTACTTCATTACGCCCATGATGTAGACTATGTCGTCTCATGCATAAGATCCTTTTCGAAAGTGAAAGCAGCAACATAGATTTCAATAGCACAAACGTCTTGTCATTCTTTTGATGAATTCAAAGTTTTATTCCTAAAGCGGAGTGAGGTTGTTAAGTAAATCTAGAACTAGCTCATTTGGTCAAATATCCAGCTATAGGAAGCTAAGGAAGCCTATTTCCCGTAGAAGTAGTCTCCAATCTAGAATTTATCTTCGTCGTTGTCTGAAGAAGAAGTTGTGACATTTTTATTCAAGCATTACGATTTTAATATTGCAAGGGTAAGTTAACTAGCATGTAAAATCGTATCACAAATTTTATGAACTACCAAGATAATTTAGTGACGTATACGTAAGCAAGAATAATGGTAATAGCATCCAAGACAACAGACCATACAATACTATGTAACCACACAACCAATTATACAGCACAACATACAACGATATACCCAATATTCGTAGACCCAATTTCAACAATTACACCAAGGCAATAACAAGAGAACACAAAATAACAGAATTACAGTGGGGTAAGGCGGATGTGGTGGACAATAAAAATGAGCAGGAGGACCATCTTTTATAAACAACCTTCAAGGTCTCTGTAAAAATACTTTAACGTTAAATTCTTCATTCACTACTAAAAAGCTATTGTAAAATTACGAACGCTCTTTACAAAAAACGAAATTATTGTTAAAGAAGTATTGCCTCTTATCAATGTGTTAGAAGACTATAAAAAATTCAGAGAAATTTGAGTATAATATATTGACTTCTAAAGTACAGAGTAGGTTCATTTTGTGGCAAAATACAAAACTCTTAAAAAGAAATGTAACTCATAACCTGTGAGTAAAATCCATGGTCTGTCGGCTTCGTATTTTCGCAATGATTTATAGAAAGGTGAAATTCTTTCTGCATCCATTGATGAGATGCACATTTTACCAGTCTTTTGCTTTTGTTTGAAGATAAATTATCATCTACAAGAAAGACAACGCGATCGTTTTGTGATAGAGACACATTAGCTATTAAATCGCTCTGGTCAGTAAGACGTCGCTTATCTTTCAGGACTTTCTCGCTCACGGTTTCTAGGTCACCAACCAAACTCTGATTCAGTTCCACGGTTACGATTTTCTGTGTGTCTACAGAAAATCCCATACATATGCCTAACTTTAGCGTACACATACTAAGTATGATATATTTCCAAACACCTTAAAGCACAACCTGGAAATACCAGCTTTCAAATTAACGTTCTGGTACTTTAAACTATTCTTCTAAAAAAAAATACAAACCATTTTGAACTTAATTAAATATGAGCTTTTCATGAGAGTCCATTTAACTGGCTAATTTACTGTTATCGAGAAATCTTCCTAATATTTATTCTTCTAATCTACTAGACCTCTACCTATACAAATTCGGTATTGAATCTATTTCGTCTATAAGGGATTCAAGCAAACTAATCAAAAAGGTATTTACGCTGCAAAATAATTTAATATATTAAACTGTATTTTACCCACACAGCTTGATGCAACGTTTTGTTTTCTAGTTTGAAAAGATAAAACATTTTGTTTATATAAAATAATGTTGCAGTTTTCAACTTCAAAAATCTTACATAAAAATATTGTTTAAGCCAGACGTGTACTTTTTTAAACTTCCTGTCGTCATTCCCACGTACGCAGGTATGGAATGGTATTTATTCAAAAGCACTTTTGCTTTGTGGCGATGTGCTATAACTGCGTAACACATTTCTGTTATTAAACTGAGGGTCCAGCACGTACCAAGTCGAATAAAATATAATTCAAGGATGTTCATAAACTCAGATTTAGCTATTCATCGCGTACGCACTTACACAAACTGTGACATCGACATTTATCTGTAAGCGTTAACCTGCGGACCCTTCTTTTTATTACCAAACTTTCTACAAAACCGCTGATGTAGACGGTACTTTTGTAAACGGCTTTCCGATAGGCCAACTCGCATAGAATCAATGTGAGCGTGCGAACGTCGCTTCTTTGTACTTTCTGCATTAAATACTAAAGAGAATTGAAATCTAATAAACTGACAAAATTGGAAAGTTGTTAGCGCATTATTCACTTTTACATAAAGAAGTTGCTTTCATAAAGACATACGACTATTACCTTGTCCCAGGATTGCTAATTTACGCTGCAAACCGCAAAATGTGAGATCTGTGCCGCCATGTTTTCGGTAAAAATTATAAGAATACGATTTCAAACACATTTCACATGGCTTTTCCCCAATTTGACCTGAAGTTTATATTGATTAGGAATGCCATTCATAATGTATTCGCATCCTCTGCATTGAGAATAACTCTAGTACGTATAGGCAAATATCATTGGATGCATTGGATTTTTGTGGGAGGTTGATATTAGAAATAAGGGCAGTTGATAATTAATTGCTATTTCTATTACTTTGATTAAGTCTGATTAATTAGATATATATATTACTAAATTTGTCTTCTTTAGATCTACTATCAACATATATTGTGGTGGAAAATCTCAGGCTCTTTAATTTTTATAAATTAGTTCTTTGATTTAAATTTTGTTCTTTTTGTTTTTAAATTAAAAAATAAATATATTAACAAATAAATAAATATATTCCGCTTTTTGACAAAACTATGTTTTCGTTTACACAAAGCCTAAGGCAATTCCTGTCTAGCTAATCTTTAAATATTATATATAATATATTAGTAGGCGAAACAAAAACGAGAGCAATAGATACAAATAATTTTGAGGAATTTAAGAAGATTCGACGCCTTTAATCTTTGAAATCGTACTCACTCGCACGTGATTTCTCGCCTTTAAGAGGTACTGGTCTTCTGCTTCTAATATATGTGTCCGAGACTTCCAGATTTCATTTCTAGTATCAGATGATATACTTTATGACTAGATATAATCGAAGATCTTTCTAAATTAAAGAGTTATATGAGAAAACAACTAATTATTCTCAGGAGAGACGATGACAACATGTCGGACTTTGACACGATTTTTTTTTATATTCATAGCAACACATTTGTTTGCCTATATGGTAGGCCACAGAGTAGGTACATACTTGATATGAGTGAAATTATCTAGGTAAATGGTAGCAGTCAAGCCGTTCTTCCGTCGTACGAGAAATTTTGAAGATTATAAGTATATTTAGTATTAATACATATTTATACAATGTGATTGAAATGTATGAGTACAGCATATTAAGAATGAAATTTGAAAATATTTATATTTTTTAATAAACGATAGTAAAGCTTACATCTCTTCTGCAAGTGTTGTTGAAGGGACTTTTTTTTAAACAAGAAATTTATGAGTAATAGTTAATAAAGAATACCCAAAGTAGATATCTGTAAAACTTTAGAAATAAATCTGTACAGATTAAATATCTGTGATAAAAATTCCTAAAAAGGGAGTACTAACGGTACTTTGCGTCCAACTTATAACATCAACCATCTTGTTGATACCAGCAAGTATATGCAATCTTTAATACAAGTTATGTAATAGTGTTAAGCATATCAAGAATCTAACGACGTAAACGAAATTGAATAAATAAGACTGCCCGTAAAACATAAACCTATTCTGAAGAAAAGATGTACACGCCATTCCGTTTTGCCGCAAAGTTTAAAGATATTGGTTGACTTACAATAGATAAAACTAGAATGCAATTAAAATTATGTAAAGTCATACGCTTATGAGCGAATGAAGTAGGAGTTGAACATTCACTGAATAAGTAATTGTTAAACCATCAATTCGACGCTAATCTCGATGAAACACTTAGTCGCCCCACTTGCCTCTAGTTCAATTATACATCCCTGTTGCTACCATGATGCGTATCTAACGGGATCGCATATTGTTCATCCTACTATCGATCGACACGAACTGCTATTTCTGTAAATTATTGCAATTCCATCACTTTATTAATTTTTCGTGTGCCTGCGCAAATAAAAGTCTAATGAATTTAGATCATGATAACACAAGAATATTGGAATTAAAATCGCATCATAATACATAAGATAAAAACATGCCGAAATAACATTTAAAAGACACAACGTTAAAATGGAACACCGGAATACTAAACGTCTAATAATTAATTATGATAAAGACCTACACCAGTCAAAATAGATCAGACTGTGATAGTGACTTGTTCATAAACTTAGCGATAGATTAATATAGTGATGTCAGCATGCATTAAACATTACAACTTGGAGTATGTAACGCGGCAGTTTGGGGAATTAAAAACCAAATGATGCTAGCTCGTTCTTGTTGTGCAACTTCAATGCGTTGTTATGAATTTTATACACTATTTTCTTTGTCCCAAACTAAATAGGTATCCACAAATAAAAATCTGTTCAAAATAAACAAAACAAACACTAGAAGAAATAAATATTAAAACCGAAGCGAACAAAAACATGAGTACGAAATAAGTAACACAATACAATAAATAAATAAAACAGTAAAACCTATGCCTGTAACACAATTGATAGTTGCTGACTCTAGTGAGGATGCTAAGTGATTATGTAATATGATGATCACGCGATACAGTTTACAAAGGCGACCTAAAAAGTTTCCGGAACTGACAAGAAAAACACGGTATTGGTGTGGTTTTTTATCTCTATTTTTCTATGTAGTCTCCTCCAACACCAATGAACTTTTCAAACGGAGCTCTAGTCTCTTCAAGCCGTCGGAAAAGTAGGATGCTTTGAGGTCTGCAAAATTGCCACCTGTAGAGGCGATGACCTCCTCATTTAGGGAAAATCTCTCTTCCGAGTGATTCTTTCAGGTTTAGGAATAGCCGCCGGGGGCTAGGTCTGGTGAATATGATGGATGAGAGACTAATTCGTAGCGCAACTCATTCAATTTGGATATGACGATGCGGGATGAATGAGCCGGTGCATTATCGTGGTGGAAAAGCACCTTTTTCCGCTGCAAATGAGGCCGTTTCTTCTTCAATACCGTATCGAATCGAGTCAATAAATCGCGGTAGTATTGCCCCGTAATCGTCCTTCCCTTCTGTAGATGGTCGATGAGGATCTCGCATTGGGAATCCTAAAAAATGGTCGCCATGACCTTTTTGGCCGATGGAATGGTCTTTACTTTCTTCAGAGCTGATTCACCCGAAGAAGTCCACTGCTTCGACTGTTCCTTAGTCTCCTCTGGTATGTGGTGGTGGATCCAAATCTCATCTACGGTTACGAAACCGGAAATCCCTTGGATTGCGTTGGATCCTTCCTCTTACCGATTCCGGAAACACATCCACTGTGATTGTTCTATAATATATGTTGTGAATTTAACTGACGTGAATAGGATTTTATATATATATGTGAAACACTACTACAATATACATATATATGTTATGTGTATATATATATATATATATATATATATATATATATATGTTGTAGCGTATGTTTTTGCGGGTAAAGGTCTTGTTATCCTCTCGGGTTTTATCCCGTGTTCGGCGTTGGTTCTTAGAAGAACCATGCACATACTGACGTTTCGATGTAATCGCATACATCTTCTTCTTGAGGTCGTGATTGCCACTGCAGTTGCAAGTGTACTTACAGAACAAAATTAATGGATTACTACCATAAAACATTCGGTGTTAAAGTCAACATGTCTCGCTCCATATAAAGTTTATTAGTTATATAAATAACCAAGAGCTTAATCCACAACTTCACAAAAGGAGATTGAAGTAATACCTGTCAAATAAATAATTTGTACTATTCTGTTACATCTATAACAGAATGTCAACAACAAAAATAACTTTTACATTTATTATATTTTAACGGTATGTGATTCACATGGCAATGCCTCTTACAGAAACTTTCAGCGGGTATAAAAAATATGAATGCCGTGATATAAAGCACCATAAAGGAGATAGTGTTTTTATGAATATAGCAGGTTATGTTATAAATCGGACAGTAAAAGAAAGCGAGCCTATTTTGACACTGGTGTGCAATTACGTTCACTCTACAAACGCAAGTTTTTCATACTGGAAATATCCATAAGTTTAAATATAATATGAGAACATACCATGTGTGGTATAAGTACAAAGCTTAGTACAAGATATTTGAATACCACAATATCATGTATCGTCAGGCTATTGTTAAAATTTCAGACACATAAAAAAGGATGCGAGGATGTATTTAACGTAATTCAGATGTACTGTTTATAAAATGAAAAGCGTCGGAGCGCACAGATCGGATATAAAATGTATGCACGAAATATTATTGATACACTGTTATCTGAGAAACAACTTTTGATATACTTTAAAGAGATTTAAAACGAAACCTGTAATTAACATTATTATACTGTAAAATATTTACGTACATGTACATATATGTACTTACATAAATACAAGTAAAAATTTTAGGATGGATGGATAATCAGCTTCTCGTAGCGAGGAACCCTTGTACTAGTAGGTAAAAGGAGAAAACTATTAATACATCCTATGACGGAGTTTGTATTTATTTTGTTTCAGCTTTTGTAAAGTTTCGGGAAGACTTTTATTGATCTCTTCATCAGACAATCAACGGATGATACGATGAAGAAAAGTTGAAGCAGTATATAGTGGAGAAAGATATTAGGAAGGTCTCAAAAGCTATTGCATGTAACATCAGTGCTATGTTCTCAAGTTTTAAGATGAAGAGGACGCCAAAACAATACGTTAAAGGTATTGTGAAATTCCGAAACATTTCATTCAATGCAAGATTCAGAAAATGTTGGTAATTTCTGATTTTTACTTATATTTGTTACATACGGCAACTGAGCAAACATCCGTCTCAATATGTATGTATATACCGGGTGAAAAACAGCAAGTTGTAGATTGCATTCTGGGCGACTAGAAATGGGAAAAACTCTTAAAAAATCGAACACCGGCTTCACTTGAAATGAAATACGCATGTCTAGCGATTCGTTAACCTCACCTCGCAGTAATCCAGAATGAGGGCTTCCTTAAATGGATTCAAATTGAAAAGATTGACGTGAGGATAGAAAATACCATTAGACAGCAATACCATACCCGAATTGGAAATGGTATATCAAATCGTTCATCTGATACACAATTGCCTTGCAGAACAGCATGCGCATTTCTCGATTTTGTTAACTTATAGAAATCTTATCTCATTCTTCTTTTTGTTACAGTTACAACCATCGTCGTGTCAAAAGTGCACTCATGGTATGCTCATATATATTATTGTAAAATATGTCAGAGCTCGTAATGAACTCTTGCGTAGTGGATTCGTTTATTTAAAGTTTTGCTTTGAATACGTAATTTAAATATTTACAAGGGGAAAGATAATAAAATTTAGAGCAAAATAGTAACATGTTAATAAAAAAACAGATTGTAATACTTGCAATGGTGAAAATTTGAAAAAAAGCTAACGTAATCTCTGTGGTAGCTAAATATTGAAAAGAATTGAACAAATAAAGTTGAAGCAATAAAGTTGTTTCCTTTTAATTATTTACGCGCGCAATTTCGCTAGTTTTGTAGATTAGTGAATTTTCAATCTCATCTCCAGGACACCGACAACGGATACCCGAACTATTTTTGTCTGAATCAACGGTGTTTTCCCCGTTTTTAGGGGATTATAATAGAGTTGGTATATTGCTATTTGAAGAGGTAGTTATTCCAAGTAATTAGAAATATTCACATAAATAAAGAACTCACAGGGCTTGTTGATGCTCTGCTTCAACCACCCAAGCTAATTCTCATTTGTTCGACGCTTCGCTCTGCGACCATTTTGGATGTGATTCTTGTTAATTATCATGTGCGTAGGTGTGCTTGTACAACAGATTTAATATCAATTTAATAATCTCATATAATTTAGTAATTCTCCCTAGCAATAAAATTAGTTAAAAAAACTATATGAGCGTCTGTGTCGACCGACAGCCACAACTGCCACAGGTAAATATATAATTCTGTTGTTGAGTTACGAATAAATATATATTATGTACCATCATAAATGTGCAAAGATAAATATACTTTGGTCCTTGGAGCCGGATACAAAAATTCGAGCAAAAGCAACAATCATTGAGAAGAACACATAACTACGTGCTTGATGACAGCAACGGCATCTGCATCAGCCACAAAACTTGCATAAGTAACAATATCTTCCTCTTCAAACAACATCTCATTTACTTTCCTTTCTTTTGTGCTGGAATCGTCATTACTTCGCTGTATTTATATCATTTCAAATACGTGTAAAGAAAAAATAGATACGTTAATAAAAAGAATTGCCATAAAAGAAATTTGAGAGCTGCAGAAAATGCAAGTCTATATAAAACTGGAAGCATCGGAGGTGGAGTATTTTATATTTAAGCTGGAATTTTCGCCTAATAAGTATCTAGGAACTCTACTAATTCTACTTGTCTTCCGCGTAATTCACTCTCGACTACTTTTTGGATTAAAGCTAATTGAAACCAGACGGAACAAAGACTCGTAATTATCAATGCCTTTCATCATCGATCACTTCTAATGCTCTTGTCCAATCGTTCACAAAGCGGAAAATTTGTCAACGCATCCGCTGAAACCTCAAACGATCGCAGAGGGTAGCGTAGCTTAGCGTTCCTAAAAGCCTTGGCTAGAATTTAGCTTACCGCCGACATCTTTTTGCTCGTTTTTGCTGGTTAATTGTGAATGTTAACTAAAAACGAAATTAGATTCGTGTGAAACTAAATACTAATTACGTAGCACTAACGTACTTAAAACATGCATATATAATGGTTATATTGTTTGTTGTTTAGATTAATGTTTACATCAACATAATTAAGGAGCGATTCCATATTTTATCACTCGGAAAATACAAAATATCTATCTATATCTTGGAGAGCGATGATTTGATGCTAGATTTTTGTAATAACATGGGCAAATAAATAAGAAGTTAATAAACTAAGATAAAAAGGGTAATATGCAACAAACTGCAAACTAAAATTGCAGCTCAATGGACGGAGCGATCAAATACATGGTATGAGAATATAAATGAAAAATAGATCATAATGGTATTTATCTTTTATGTCTTGGTAGTGTATTGGGGTAACTGGTCCTCTGGTGAAGCTCTTTAGTACCAAAGACTTGAAAAAAGGAACTTGGGAGCGCAGAGGGTACAGAGTCCCTATCGTATGAAGACCGAGTACCGACAACTGACTGAAAAATGTCACCGAACTTCCTTAAATAGTGCTGTAATTTTAGTATGAGGTAGGCAAAGGCTCTGACGAATGAAATGCCACAAATATTATGAAGAAGTTACAGAAATCTTTAAAAATGATTAATTACATTAATATTTGATTCATGTAGTAAGATGCTAGATTAAGGATAATTGAGATGTTGAGAGTGCCAAGCGAGGAAAGTTGGATGTGTTTATTGGTTAATAAGAGATAAATCATTGGAAATGCGAATACATTGTGTATCGTGAGGTTAACATACAATAAATGTGTATAGCTATGTCTCTATTGATTAAGAATTCACAGTTATGATTGAGTAGATAAGCTAATTGTTCGGACTAGTTTCAGCAATGCTGTACAAACACGTAAAATAAACGAAATTATTGAATTAGACAACGATAAGGCAAGATTAATAAATTAGATGCATTTAGCGAATGGTGTACGGCACTGAGATGTATAGAGGATCTTACAGGCTGACAAAATTTTCTAAATTTCGTAGGAATTTCTGTCTATAGCTAGCAGTAATAATTTTTAGACAAAAGAAAAGCATACGGCATGGAACGTATTTTACTTCCTTCGCGTAAATGTAGTTGCCATACATATTGGCTTTACTAGTGAACAGTTGGATAATATAAAATTTAGGAAATACTATCCCTTTTCAAATATACCGACGAATAAGTAAACTTCAAAAATATTTTTAAATGGGACGTAGAGTACTGTTATATTTAACAATTTTGAATGTATGTTTGAATGCATCTGCTAGCTAAAAATTAAGTCATTGTGATGACACAAACTACCAATAAGTGTTAGATGGCAATGTACAAAAGGTGTTCTAATACTAAATTTAGACAAAGCATATACGGGAATAATAATCACTTTTGTCCATTATATAATGACTCTTGAATTTTATTTTATATTAAGATAATCGTTTCTTTTAATCAAAATAATATTCAAGATAATGATAATTTTTCTATGAAGTAAAATATTTTGTTTCAGGAAGGCAAATGTTTGTCTCGAACAAGACCAAATTTCCTTTTGCATAGACAGTTTCCGAATTTAGGGATTAATTTTTAGATATATTTGGGAAACAATGTAATAGTCTTCCTTTAAAAATAATATTAAAAAAGATAAGTATAAAATAGTGAAAACTCAGCTTATGCCCTCAAGTGTCACCGGAACCTTGTAACTTTAGTGTAATCTTATTTATACATATATATGTATTTATACACATACATACATGCCTATTCATAATTTTTTAAAATTATGCAGGCACCACATATCTTTACTTCGCTTAGATAAATGGTTTGATTTTCTGGAAGTTCCCTGTCTATATTCACAATTTATGGATTATGGTACGATTTCAAGTACAATTTCCTTTAATAGGCAATTTGTAGCATATACTCTTTTACGTTTGACTATTAATACGTTGTTCTTTTTTATTGGTTTTTATATAGTAGGTAGTACCATAATCAATAAAGTAAGGAATGTACAGCAACAGCCTGCATAGCCAATAAAGTAGAGTGAAATAAGTAGAATTTTCTTCCCAATGTTACAAAAGTTTAATACTTCAAAAGCTCCTTTTTAAGTTAACACATCGTTACTTTTCAATTATTAATTCCGTTGCTAATTATGTACTAATCCTGATAAAGTCTGCATACGTAGATGAAAATTTGACTTGAGGATGGTAAAGGTCCAAATTCAAATCACAGCATTTTCCATATGTAGGGTTTATAAATTTAATATGAATATGGGTAGCTTTTAAATGATCTTCATAAAAAATAAAAGAATTAAATAGGGTGGTTTGTGGAATATCGAAAACAACGACGAACTGATGTCTTTGAATTTTCAAAAACACTAGCGCATGCAGCTTTTCTTGAGAACGAGAGAAAAAGAAAGAAAGAGACCAAAAGAGAAAAATCTGTCAAATGGAATACAAAAGAATTAATGCCGCTAAATTTAAAAAATAATACCTTATTGAATTGCCCTTTATGAAGTTTCATTGCATTAGATGCATAAAATTACTATTCAAATTTAAAAAAGGAAAAATAAGAAAATGGCGCGCTATACCTTATCGCTGAAAACACCGATGCTATTTGCAGACTCTTTCGATAATGTGTTTCGAAATCAGTGATTTTCCTTGAAAACGATTGTTTGATGCATATATTTTAACCATTTTAAAGGCATTTACCTCCATACAAAGCTCTTTAACAAACTGAAATTATCCGACCGTGGCATCCACTTGCTAGCTTTAACCTTAGATTTTACCAGCGAGCTAAATCATCTTTACATAGAGGCTAAGGCAGTTTTAAAACGGAAAAGCGAGCGCAAATTATCAAAAGCTTCTCTGTTTTGTTCTTTCAAAGTAGCGAGTAAAATAAAACTGCAGATAAATTGAGACAATTATAAAGCGAAGGAATTTTATTGTGGCACTTCGGCACATCATTACAGAATCCGGCAAACGTTGGGAACGTTTCGTTAACGCTTTTGTGTCTTTTCCGAGATAATAAGATGACACTACGACAATTATTTCCTTTTTTCGCTTTAGCACTTATAACAGATGAAGTGACGTCTAGACTGCTATTATGAGTGTAGAACGCTTATTAGTACGACGTAAGTATATGACTATGTCAATAACAAAGGATATGTCGTAGAAGAATATTGTATAAGAGAATACACTCAGTAAATGCTTGCAATAAAAAGAATTTTAGATATGTACACGTTCGTCGGAGAAAAGAAATAATAAGACCGTTGTCAAAGTAAGATGTTACAACGAAATTGCAGCCGCGTCTTAAGACAATACGTTTGAAAATAAGGTTCCGTAAAGATATTTGATACATCAATTTTGTTACTATGCTGTTATTTGCGGGAAAGTTTGAGGTAGGTACCTCTTGGCGAGCCACTATCTTTCATAGATCGTCTACGATTAAAAACATACGTTGGAGTATTTATCGTTACGTTGACTTGTCTATGTAAAATGTAGTTGTATGGATTTAAAGACTTCCTGCGTATAACTTGAATGAGAATTTATAGCGCCCGAAACTATTACGTCGATTGTAGGTGCTGTACCTTGCAGGAAGTGCACTTTTTATTGTTCCTTTCTCCAGGTCTCCAAAAAATCCTTACCCTGACATATATAAACCTACATTCATTATCAAACACTATACAATTCAATCCATCTCGCCATTGTTGCTTTTCTCTGTACATCGCTAATTGCTCTTGACTTCTCCAAATACAAATAACTTAGATTCACAATGTTAAGAACGAATCTATTCGAAGATAACTATTCATTTAACTATTGCAAAACCGCTTCTACAAATTAGTTAATCCATCATAAATGAGTGAGTTATGGATTCCTACAAATGAGTAATATTAATATTGGGAGCGTGTGTATTTGTACACACGCAAACGAAATAACGTTTCATTACATTGACCAATGGGATACTGGAATGGAGGTACCAATAATTATACTGTGGAGACATCTAATACGGTTGTTCATGTACAGGTCCTTCACATTGGTAAATCGGCTACACCGACACAAATACGAGTCAAATAAACAGAAAGCTAGCCCTCTAGCGCCATAATGATATAATTTACTCAGCAATATACGATAATTCACTAAATCGAGGAATTTTGTTAAATTACATGCAATACAAGCCATTTCTTCTTTTGATATATATCGCGAAGTATATTATCAACGATATTAGTCATCGCAGTGCTCGTAGTTTTATTATATATGAACTTATACTGATGAATGTTTGGTTAATTGTTATTTTGAAATAGCTTGATAATTTTGTTGATTAAATTTATCGCCTCTTTTTGAATACCTTCTTTAAATTTTAAAGGAATCTGGTAATTTACCTGCAGCTATAAAGCTATTAATAATATTTTCGTGTGGCTAATTTACAGACCGATCGTTAGTACATGTGGCTCACCTAGCTACAAATTAGCGAAATATGTCGCAAAACAACTAGCACAATACTCCGGGAACACCAAAAGCTTTGTGAAGAACTCCGAACATTTCATCGAGATACTACAACAACTCGAAATAACAAAGGAAGATTTACTGGTATCTTTCGACGTCGAGTCACTCTACACCAATGTACCAAAGGAAGAAACACTAGAGATCATCAAGCAACAACTAATACCAAAAGGACTACAGCCGGATCTGATTAATTTGGCGAGACTTTGCCTTACTTCGACCTACTTCCTATGGAACGGAGAATTCTGCGAACAAGCGAGTGGTGTCGCAATGGGATCTCCTCTATCACCTGTAATCGCTTTATGGAAGCATTCGAACATGAAGTAATCGAATCTAGAAGGATGACACCTAAATGCTGGTACAGATATGTAGACGATACCTTTGTCATATGGCCGCACGGACCATGGACATGGAGAAATTCCTGCAACTCATCAATAGACAACATGCTAACGTTAACTTCACCTTGGTGATCGAAGGGGACGGCAACTTACCATTCCTAGATATACTAGTGGAGCATACCGACAGCAACAAACTGGGCCACAGTGTGTACCGGAAGAAGACTAACACAGACCGATACCTGCATGCAACATCTCACCACAACACTCAACAGAAGAAATCCCTCATCAATACATTGTTAAGAACAGCGGAGAGAATCAGTGACAAACATCACAGGAATAATGAAATGCATCAAGTCAATAACGCCTTGCAGAAGAACGGCTACAGCAGAAAAGATATAAGGAAACCACGGAAACAGGAAAAGGACGAAGACCCACAACAACCAGCAGGTTACGCATATCTTCCATATATAGCCGGAGTCACCGATAGGCTAAAAAAAACCCTAGGAGAAAAGAATATTACCACACGATACAATACGGTGACCAAAATCGAATAGCTACTCCCTCCCAACAAGGACGTGTTACGAAAACTACGAACAAAAGGTATATACGAACTAAAATGCCAATGTGAAAAAGCTGCATCGGTCAAACAGGACGAAGTATTCAGTGCAGGGTGAGAGAACACGAGAGAGACGCACGCCTCAGGCATATTGAGAAATCCGCAGTAGCAGAACACCTGCGCCAACAAGGAGACCACCCGATAACCTATCCGAGGATAATACGCGAGTCAATAGAAATAATGAAGAATACCAACAACTTCAATCGCGAAGAGGGATACAAAATGAGCAACACAAGAAGTTAGTACTGCGGAGTCATCGTGCAGCGGGCAACGCGATTCAACGGAACAGAACGGTTACGGATCGGCAAAGTGTAACGGTTATGGATCAGCAAAGCGGAACGGAAATTGAATATATAACGAGAAGCAAGAGACAACAACACTAGTCTTTAGAAACATTCTGAAGAAGCTGACAGCATGATCAGCGAAACGTCAAGTGAAACTGTAAATACACGACAAAACCCGAATAACATTTCTACTATGGACGTCGGTCGTGAAAGCCTACACTCAACTATATTGTGTTCATAATTAATACATTGCTCTACAATTCTGTTTTGTAGATGTGCAATATCAGTTATTTGAACCTTATAAATGGAATTTCCTAGAAATAACCACAAGAAGAAGCCACAAGGTGGTATGCTGCTTTTTATGAAAGTAGCTAGTAATTCATAGCATATTTCCACTTCATTGTTCGAAGTATTTGTTGCTTAAGAAGATGTTCGTGTGTTGTGGTGAATCTCCTGTTTTCGCAAATTTTTGTGTCATCTGTGCACACCCAATAGTCACTATCTGCACTCCGAGCGTATACTTCACATAACGGTGATGAATATCAGTTTTCATGCTTCCTGTTGCTGAAAACCGGATGACTGATCGTATTGCACACTTGTCGAATCGCTCATTTTTCTGAATCATTAACGACACGCTGCGAAGCATACGAACTGGAATCGTGAAGGCAAGTAGCATCTAATTCTGCGTAAGGAATAGCGGGAAACTGTGCGTACACTTACTCCCACATGCAGGTGGAATTTCAACTGGTATTCACAGACAGACCTTACTTAAAAGCTAATGTTCGTATACTCTGGAACCTACCCCATTTCCTTTATTGTATACTCTTTCTACTAAAAGATACTAGAAAGTTTGTAAGAAGTTATAAACTATTTTCGAAGAGTTACACAAATATTCAAGCAGTGTTTTAAGCATAAGAATAATACATTGATGCTCTAAATGAACGTACAAATATCATTTTGAATAAAAATTTAATTTTCATTTTCAATAAATATTGAGCCTTACAATGTTTACTGAAAATGAACAAAATACGGTAACGACAATTACTATCCCAAATATTAAATTAAAATTTCCTTTTACAAACTAAAACCTAACATATTGGAGCTTCTACTCTCTGTGAAGATTTCATTGGAAAATAATATTAATCTATAAGTCAATATAAACGAATTTATGTAGTTATGTCATTACAGCAATAAATAATATAATCCTTTAAGAAGATTACTAGAAATGTTGTAACCAAGACAGACGAAAAACAGCACCTGGAAAATCTAAACAACCCAGTGAAAGGCTAACATTTCAGTTATATCAGACATGCAACAGGGAAACAACTCCATGGCGGATTCCTTTACGTGTATAGGATTCCTTGAATGTTAAGTCAAAATTATATTGTGGTGTATTATTTGTAACGATAGAGTTAAAGTTCATATTTGCAAAAGGGTAGTGTTACCCAATTCCAAATTTAAATGCAATTTCATGTAATTATTAATACAACTTGCGGGTATTATTAACACGGTTTTTGATTGCCATAGAATTTGGAGATATTCAACATTAAATACGTATAACATAACCCATTAAGAGGACTGAATTTCCATTATTTTTTGCAGTATATAACCATAGAGGACATGTAAACAAATCTGCCGTGTGGCAGACCCAGCCATTATTGATCGTGTTACAAGCATATTATATTTTTATACTGCTTTCTAAGCTGTTTATGTGTTGTTTATTGTTGCATCACAATATTTTTTTATTATTTAAATTCAAATATTTCTTATTTTTGGTGTCATCTGAAACATTTATTTGATGATTGAAGGAATACTATTGACCGAACGATCGACATCTATTTTTTGAGCGCTATGCCTTTGATCTCGTATTATTTTTTCCACTTGCTAATTTAATCTACACCGATCGCGTATCTAACACTTTGCAAAGAAGTATACACATAATTTCTCAATTATCATGAAAATTGTGTAACTTTCTTCAACATGCATTTCTGTTGACAAGTGATGAATTATAAATATGACAAACATAGCATTGACATCTTATGGTGCTCAGTGTTGGTTTATATTTTTGCCAGTAACTCATAGATAATGATTCTGGAAGTGGAATTTATACCCACTATAAATTATTAAAATGAACTATAATTAAACGTAAATATAATAGGAACACGATTTTCCTGGTATTAGTTGACATGAACATTTACAGAAATTTGAACATGAAATTTGTTAAGCCCCTATTGCTGTAACTCTGGAGAAATAATATCTCAGACTTTTACGGCATTTTGTCATAGTGCAATAACATTTTCAAAGGTTCCTTTAAAAATGCGAACCACAGTTGTTCGCGAAACGTCAGGGACAAAAAACCTAGTGACACAGCGGAACCCGACAACTGTCAAAACTATAATTCTGTAGAAGTTTGTTTTAAAAGCATTTGTTTTTAAAATCAAAATATTTAAAGTACACTGACATATAATTACATCCAACCAATTTATGAATTTAATTATAGTTTAATAATACAAGTATATATACATAAGAGAGATATTCCTAGCTATAAGTAGACACAAATTTGTATATTTTTGTATGTTTTTTTGTAAATATTCTTAATGTTCGGAAATTGTAACTTAATTAATTAAATAATTAAATTATACTTACAGAATCTATTAGAGTCTAACAAGAGACTGTTTAATTGTACAGATTTACTTTGCCAAATTTTTATCGCGCAGGAATTGAACATTCCATGTAAGTATATACCCAACCACTTAAAAGATCACGAATTGCAACTTAAACGATGAAAAGAGTCAAGGGAGTGGTCTCGTTAAAAGGATTCGTGAATAAATTTCTTCGGCTTTCAGGTATGCATTAATCAAGAAAATGACTTCTTGGAGGTCGCGCTTTTCCACAACCTTTAATTCTTATCTGCCTTCACAGTACACATTCGAATGCGGCAGGCTGCATCTTAGCGACTTACAATTTTTCAGCGAATATAATAATAATAGACTGGCTTTTCCTATGTTTGCATAAGTAATGAATTTTCGTGACTTTTAGTACCATCGCCGTAAATGACTATTTTATATATACGTCAAGGGAATTGTAATTTGTTCTTTTATGTTCCTAATATGGCTCACGCAAACATTACTGGAACGAGCAATTTAAGAGAATGTGAACTATAATGAACCATAAATTCACACTTCTATTCTCGAGAAAGAAGCATACCAATAGTTTTACAAGTTTCATACAGAAACGTGCTTATCTAACTATTATTTGTACAGTGGCATAGTTTTAAAGTTATTTAAATAAAAAATCGGAAGGGTTTTGTAAGCCATAAAAATTACAATTTAAAGGTTAGTTAAAAAATATCAGTCAGTAAATTTATAAGAAGCAGCACAATACTAATTCTCTAAACAATCTTAATACAAAAAAGATATTTACTTATAACTGAACATGCACAATTTAATGTTGATTTCATCAAAATTGTTTATTTTCATATCCCAATTTTATTTTAGTAATGTTGTAATTATTTAGTAGATTGTACTATATGATCATATAAATTTACCTTCTAGCAAGCCACGAAATTACTTCTTCAAATATCTTGTTGGTAGTGAGTAGTGTATTGACAGTCACAAGTAAAATACATTTGTCACGTGTGCTGTATTAGTTTGTTGACACAAATCGTAGGCAATTGGAATTGTCTTACAGGAATAGGTGACAATTTTGAATTTGTTCACATTAATGGTTAGCTTGTTGCTAATACAACACAGGTGGAATATATTAAGTTGGCTTTGCAAATAACCGCAATCCTGAGGATTATTAATTATTATGTATAATTTTAAGTAATCTGCGTATAACAACTTTGGACAACTCAATTTATAGTACAAATCATTGATAAATATCAGGAACTAAAGCGGACCCAAGTTACTCCCCTGAGGAATACCAGAGGTAAGCGTGAAGTAATCATATTCAAAGCTCATACATGTCACAAACTGTTTTCTATCAAAAAGATACGATAGGAATAAAGCTAGAAGCGAAGACGAAACCCCAACACTATCCAATTTATTAATAAGAAGGATGTGATCGATCCGATCAAAGCTTTTGCTAGATCAGTATATACAATATCCACCTGCCTTCCACAATCCACAGTATCAGATAAGTATTGAGTAATAGTAACAAAATTAGTTACTGTAGATTGTTGAGCAACAAAGCCGTGATGGCTACCGGAAATCCAGAATCTAACTTGAGCATAAATATACTTATATAAACATTTCTCAAACACCCTAGCAAAATTATTTAGTAACGCTATAGGTTGGTAATTGGAAACAACACACTCCTCGCCACTTTTGTAAATAGGTACCAATTTGGCAACTTTCCATACGGATGAGAAGGTAGATGCTTTGAGGCTAAGACCAAACAAGTAGCAAAGAGGAGAAGCAAAAATATGCGCACAGTCCCTAACCACAAAGGTCGGAATATTATCGCTACCTGCTGTGCAATTACATTTCATCGATTCAAGAGCATACAGCAGGTCTATCTCAGTCTCAGAAACGAGATCAACCATACCAGCACTCGTGGAAGTCGAAGCAGCAGGCATCGGAGTTAATGTAGACGGAATGTACACCGATTGGAGAAATTATCGAAAAGCGTCCACTATGGAGGGTGGATCACCATAATCGTACACATACGATAGTTTAAATAAAAAAGGAATGCTTTAGATAACAAGAGGAGTAATCACAAGCTCTTCTGGTACAAGGATTATGTTCCAAATAAAAGTACACTCACATGCACTTTCTATTCTTGCAACTAAACTGGCGTTTTAAAAGAAAATGAAATTTTACATGAGTGACTAAGTAAATACAATTTAAAGGTAATTTAATGGAAATGGAGAAAATAGCAACCTTCACATGTAATTTCGTAAAGGATTGCTTAACTTGCATACCTTCAATTACGTATGTGATTGAAGTAGTTTCAATTCGTATCTGCGCTTTCCAGATATGTACAGATATTCTCACCGTATATTTCAACTCAATAGGACATCACTCACAATCATACACTGGTCACTTCTCCAAATGGTATTGCGACATGTAATAAACTGTAGGTACACATTACCTAAACATAAATACACATTTGCATGTAGATACTATTGAACTGCGACTATCTTCAGTTCCGTGCTTATTTGCTAGTAATTTCAGGAACTACGCACCTGGAAGTGCAGAGTAAATACACTGATGGCGAACATCCATAAATTAATTAATATTCCACAGTTGGTTTTTGTAATTGTAGTTCAAATTGAAATAGAAACAAGCAAAGAGGAATGTAGTAATTAACATTTTCACTAATGTGTTTGAATCGTTATGCTTCGCATAGCATGAAAAATTATTCATGTTCTCTGAAAACATGCAAAATGTATTCTACGTGTACTATGCTTTCTCCTATTCTTTATTGTTAACAGTAATGGGATTGTACTACAGTACATGTGTAGATATTTGCTTGATATGATAACTTAATTATCTGTTTCAATAAAATATCTGTTTACTGTTCCATTTTCAATATATCGTAATCGAATTTACTTACTCTAGGTCTGCGAACGATTGCAATGCGCTCAGTTATAGATGACGCACATACTACTACATACGTATATATACTCAGCGAAATTTCTATAGTTTCATATAAACTTTTGCAAAACTTGAGCAAAATATAAAATGTAATTCAAATTTATCAATAATGAACAGACGTGTACAATAAATTTTATCCGGCAGTAGACATTTTCAGTGGTTAAAGAAGGTTTAAGAATCACCCTTAAAAAAGACACATAAACAGGCAACACTGAAATTTGCGGAATATTATGAGATGGAACCATGAGTGGAACAACGTTATACTTCCCGACGAGAAAAAAATTAACTTGGACAGTTCTGTTGGTTTCAAATATTATTGGCACAATTTGCGCAAGAACACTGAGGTTGAGATGAGTCAAGATTTTGGTCGCGGTAGTGTAATGGTTTGGATAGCTTTTACCTACAACAATAAAACCCCTATATGTTTTATTTCTATGCGAATGGATTCCAATTTTTATATTCAACTTCTGGAAATGGTCCTGATAGACTTTGATAAACAATTGGCGACCCAAGACTGGATATTTCAGCTAGACAATGCAGCTACTCCAGGAAATTCATTTATTACAATAGCCTGTTCGCTCGTCCGATCCAAACCCGATCGAAAATCTTTGGGGAATATTGGTAAGAGAGGTGTACACCAATTATAAAGAACTAAATGAATTAAAATCTGCGATAACTAGGTGTTGGAATAATATTCCTATTTCAACATTGACCAAATTGGTAGACAGTATGAAAACTGGGATGTTTAAAGTTATTTTGAATAGAGGATCTAACCCTCACTGCTAAGTTTAGAAAGCATTGTGAAATTTTTAAGTTTTCATTTTAAATATTATCTTTTTCTTAATGGACCTATTCTCTGTATAAAATATAATAAATTTTTTATGTTACTTTCCCTTGCATTTGTGTTTTTCTGCAGTTGAGCATTAACTTCGATGCATAATTTGCCGAAGAGTTAAGAAAACCAAATATTCTGTTCAAAAGTTCATATGGAACTAGAGAAATTGCGCTGAGTGCAGTTATACTAAATAAATCTGTCGTGAAACTGCACTGTCGTTTTATTATTAATATATTAATGTACACTTTAAAGCAAAAAATTAGCACGCTAGATTTAAATTGATTGTAAACAAAGCCTCTATTTTGAAGTTGATTGACAATTAGCTAACCTATGACTCAAAGTTATAATAATCAAAAAAGTAAAATATCTTTCAAATACTTGTGATTTTTCGGAACATCTCAAATTTAAACAAAAAATTGTAATGATCTTTATTTCATTGTACAAGTATACGCAAAAGATGTACAAGATATTTATATATACATAAAATCGGTTACGTTTATAAAATATGTTTGTTGCAATAGATGTAGGTATTTTTAAAATGATAACTCGTCATCGGTTACCAACCATTCAGAATTCGAATTATCTATAGATATACTAAATTCTTGTTCTTCTGTTAGCCAGCCGCTTACGATACATCCCTCTTCAACTTTTTTAACGTTTGCGCTCCGCTTGCTACAGCAAACGCCTGCCTAACAAGTGCCTTCACAGTGCCACTTCCGCCCACACTTCACCAGGCAACTCTTTTTTTCACTATGCTCCAAACCAATTCTATCAGGTTAAGATCACAATAGTATGGTGGTAATCTCAACATTGGACGTCTGCTGCATACTTATCAATATCATTCTCAGGTCATGGATTGTTTGTCCCTAGCAAGTTGCTCATAGTTTAACACTTTTGGATGATAATATATATTTTTTAACATAAGCTAGAATATAATATCTGCCTTGTTAAATGAAGGGGTAGGTGCTTCATAAATTTGAACACTGTGGATGTGTTGTCCTTAGCGAAAACTGCATTTGTTGGTAAATTGGGAATTGGCTGTTTTAAACCGTTTTGAAAAATTTTCGCAGCTTATTTCCCCATGGTAGTCCCCACGTTTTGTTTTCGTTTTAAATAAAACAACGTTCCCTTAATGAAACTCATTTTACTACCGGCATGGTATAGTCCACCGATGTCCTGCTCCATCCTTTTCAGCACTTTTTCCCTTCCAAACCTTGCCAGTATTTTAATCTAGAGTAATCGTTATGCACATAGTTTTTATCGAGATATAATGCTGCCCCCAAATATTTTCTATTGATTCAGATTTCTTATATCTGTAACCTATATCTATAAGATCTTACGTAGTATTTCTTTAGCAACCCTTAAATTCAGTTTCACTTTTCTTGTGTATGTGTGTATATAAAACACGTAGCGTGGGTACAGTTTCGATAACGATATACATGGCACTTACCTTAGTTAGAAATACACACTTAAAATTTGTATGAATGTAAACCTCTGTAATTGTAGTAGATATTAGGGGTTGGACATTCAATGAAGTATGTAGTTTCTGTTTAATTCATGATATCGTCCGTTCGAATTTAAAAATCATTGCAGCGGTTTTTTTACAACCTGGTCCACAGAAAAAGCGTAGTTGGTTTTCTTCTTCACACAACTCTATAATAGTCTCCAGGACAATAAGGGCATCATCTCTTAAAGGTTTCTGTTTAACCAATTATGGGATATTCTGTAACATATTCGTTAAATAAGCGGGAGAAGACAGCCACCTATTTTACCGCGTTATAACAAGGAGCTCAAAAATATGTAAATATTACAGCAAATAAAGAATACGAGGGCAAGTGAAACTAGAAGATGTTGTATCTTTGTTAAAAGAAGTGATTTCCCTATTAAATTCAACTGTAAAAGTTTAATTTGTTGTTGAACAGAATACTTGTTATAAGGGCACCACGTTATTGTAAAGTTGATTGTGCAATGATAAAAAGAACGCTTAACAATTTAGATGTCTCAAAAGTTTTCTAAAATTTTAACTATAGCAAAGAATACATTATAGTACATAAGAGTACCAATACATGTATTATTACAGCCTGCAGTTGTCGTATTAGATATTTTCAGCGAAGAATACCAACAAGAACGTATTTCACAAAAGGAATTGTGTTTTTTCCTCACGTACAATACTCACCAAAGAAAAAAAAATTTAATGAACATAAATACGTAATTCCTTTCATCGATGTCAACAGAAACTGTAAGGTAATACATCTGACACGAAAGGTACCGATGTACACCATAGCATACAAATTGATTAATCCGTTCGGAACCTACGTCTCTAAAATTCGTGGATTTCCATTGTTTTATTCTAACATGCATCGTTCAGTCCCTATTCTACAAGAACGTTACGAATGTATTAACCTGTGGAATGTTCCAATACTTTTCCTATCCATATAATTCTATTGTCTGAAGACAGAATTGATTTTGTATTTCATTGCACTACTATGAAAACTGAACGTGAACTTGAATACGTGAGGCGTGATGTAACCTCCCTGCTTTTATCTAAGAGTATCGACGCAAATAACCGAGAGGGACATCGCGCAGAAGAGTAACCATACCATAACTAATCTCTGGATGGACCGATTATTTTAGACTCTTCACGGAAAACGTTCGAAAAGAATGAGATTTGTAATTATTACGCTTTCAGTACGCTTTAATTAATAGTTTAGTAATAGCAAAGACTAGGCTACACAGCAGATCTTCAGTCGCTTAATGATTAGTTACGGTACTCCCTTAATCTGCATATACCGAATAGGTATTTTTATAGTGCAACAAGGAATATGTTAAGTAAATTTATTGTAAGTTGTCAATAGTTACTTTCTCGGAAGATCCTTGAGGGTTAATTCTATGAATTCTAATAACCGAAACATCTGCAGCTACAATTCATATTCATCAACTGCTATTACATCGTTGATCATGTGTGATTTTTTCCGGAAAGTGACTATCGTTTGTGGTTGCCGTTTCTATTCCAGTATGTTCCATGTTATTTTGGCTTTAACCTGTTTGCTCCCATTATTAACGCACCTTTGGCATGAATTTCTAAACACAACACAAGCACAATTCCTTTAGCAGCGGTTGGACAACTCTTGATTACTACAATAATGCATAAATAAGCTAACCTCTGACTTTTTAAATGTCATGTTATCGCCTACTTCTGTGTAACCTTAAGCCGCCAAACTATGCAGCAGTATATTGTCAAGGGTCTTACAGTAGCCATATATAAGCAACGCATCACACGTCATGTTCGGTCCTTTGTTTTTCTAACTATTCTTTGTGTAATCTTAATATTTGGTCGTTATTCTTTGAAAATGTTAAGTCTAGTTTAGCTTAAGGTCTAGGACAACTTCTAGGTGTTTAGCCTTCTGACCAATCTGTACTATTTCATTATAATGTGCTACAGGTTTCAGTCCTTCAGCGACTTTGTTCTTTTGGTAAAAAACTAGTACTGTTTTCGCAGGGTTACATACTACATCCAAGGTTTCCTTTCTTGCTCCATCTTTGTACCACCAGGGCTCTTTGCATGAGGTCGGAAGTTATATTTGCGTTTTTCTCCAATATGAGTATCGGCATATCTTTGAATATAGTAGCTCGTACCGCTTGTAATTTATTCTATAAGGTAATTGTGTAATCTAAATATTGAAAGTGTTAAAATGTTTATAGAGAGAAATCTAACTTTTTACTAAATAAAGAAATATTAATGCTTCAATAAAATATTGGCAGATAATTTAAGTTACCTCAAATTATCTGGAAAATAAATAGCCCAATTAATGAAGAAAACTTAAATAAGTAATCGAAAAATGTATCATGCATTTAAATTCCATAATATAGAATACAGACAAATTTTGAATTCCAGGCTTGAACTCGCGTTGCTTTGTTTATATTCTAAGGTATCGTAATATCGATAAGCATTAGGCGATATATTCTAATCCATACACATTTCGCATACAAAAGTTCCACTTACGAGTACTTTAGATATGCCATACTCGATGTTCCAGAACTAATTTCCAATGTAAGTTCCCCTATGCGGATACCGCGTTTTACGTCAACCTTCATTGTTGCCCATTAAAGCAGATGTGCACAGAATATCTGTAGATAATTTGAGGAGTCGAATGTAATTATCATTAAAAAGTTTATCTCTCAGCGGAAACACCAAATTGCCTTGATTTAGATCGAAATCTCGCTGAGTTTCTCTTTCCCCTACCGTTATTGTTTAAAGCTTGCGATAATTGTCACGTTTTAATGATTAATGCACTTGAAATTCACATCAATAGCAAATTCAGATTTTAATTATTAGAGTACAAACTTTCATGCATTTTTGTCATAAGGAGAACATGAATTACTACAAATGTATACTTAGTAATGACTCACTGCTGTTCATGTTAGTATTATTAGATTTTAATTATTTTTTATACTCGTGGCACCCTTTCGTGAAATTAAAACGTATTTTGTGTACTTTCTTATAGCGTGCTGTTAAACGTAAGCATTACATAAAGCTCCATGTTTGCAAGGCACCTAGTTGCAACAAAATAATATAATTTTGAAAACTAACACTGCTTGTAGTTGTTTACAATGTTACTGCATTACGCAAAATCATAAATATCTTCTAAATAAATTTATAAATAAGTTAGTCATGGCCTTAAGTAAGTAATGTAATCGATCCACGAACCTCACGGCAACGCAATACCTTCTTTTTCAGTTGATGTCGTGTTAAAATTTTTGTGTTATATTAGAGCGTTTGCTTTGTTATTCTCTTCCATTATTATAGTAAAAGTTGTAAAATAGTTAAATTTAAACAGATGATAGGGTTACAAAAAAGATAGATGTGTCCGCACCACGACACTTTTTAATTGAGATCGAAGGAGTGTTTAGCCGATTCACGCATTTTTTTATGAAAAGCTTTCCAACGTAGCGAAATTCTAACAGCACATCCTTTATTGCTGAACCAAGACGATCAGCACCTAAAGAAAGACTGTGTTTGTTACCATCATTCTTAAGGTATTTTTATAAAACCTGGTGCGCGGCGTTAATTCGGGGAGCGTAGAAGTTAGGAATTTTCTGAAAGTCTTTAATGCCATCCAAGGGCTTTTATGTTGCCCAACCAAATAGAGCCAAGGGCTTGCTAAAGCTCGAGAAGGCTTTCGCCAGGGCGCTCTAATTACGATCAATATGGACCGTCCTCGATTAAGGAAATGCCTACATGGCATGGTCCTTACTCGAGAGGGGTGGCTCCAAAAGACAGCAATGGTTGTGCATACCTTCTTCTGTTCTCCTGTTAATCGCAAACGTGGGAACACCGGAACACCTTCACTTGTAAGACTTGACGATGCTGAATGTTCTGCACCGATTGATATCTTTAATACCTTTGGAGTATACTTCAGTGGTTCTTACATCAAACACAAATATAGTAACAACTTATTTATGTTTAATACCTGTACAACACCTCAGGTTGTATCATAACATTTAGTTCTATGACATTAGAGAGAATTGAGAAACGGTCTAAACGATCCGGAATTTTCAAACTTATATTGGAGTGTTCTACATTACCGACAATTTGGAAACTGTCTCGTATCTGTTCCATGTTGTAGAATGGTAATTTAACTGATATTACCAATTGCTGGTCAATTTCCTTACTTTGCAACTTTTTTAAGACGTCTGAACATTTTTTATTCAACTTCGTGGAATGAGATCTGTCACTGCACTGTTGAAAATCGCAGAATTCGGAAATTCAGAAGAAATAATAATATCAGGATTTATGTCAAAGTTCTCGAGATCATAAGATAGCTAAAATTTACCCTTACGTATAAAATATTTCGAAAGTTCGATAATTATTTCACTGTTTTGTAAGAAACACGTTTCTATTGAACACTGAAAAGTATTTGAGCAAATAACGACCTCCACAAAGCGATACATTAAATGTAAAATGCTAACTGTAGTTTAATACTTCTACCATTGTAAGTGTAAAGCATTATTGTTGTTAATAGCGACACGTAATCCTAATAAAAATGATTTTCATATAAAGAAGGAGCTTTTCAAGGTTTATTAATGTCTGGTCTACATATACATATATGTATAGAGATTAAAATTTTAAATAACTCCAGACTAGACATTAATAAAGCTTGAAAAGCTCCTATATATATGTATGTATATATTATCTACATTTCTGCAGAGCTGTAATATATAATAACCCCGAAGCTTCATGCAATTGTTAGCAAAATATTCATATATTTATTATAATTTATTCTGAACCTTGGAAGCTTCAAGCAATGGAAATATGATTACTCCTTATATTACGGACGGGAAATGAATTTCATTTTAAATAGGAATCATTTATACATTTATTATATATGTATCGTATTTTCAACGCTTGCTTGAGCCGATATAGTGTCAGCAATGTAACATTTTGCAGGTAGCTTTGTTGCATTTGCATTGTAAATTATGCGTACAGCTGAACTAAGAGCTACCTATTATCGTTAATGAGTGTCATTAGGGCATATTATCAGTTAGTAGCTGGCAGGATAGACGCATAGGTAATTATTACATGACTTCGTGGAAATGTATTCACATGACGCTACGTATATTTACATGTATATTACCCGAACGCAATGAATATTTTATGAATATACTAAACATCCATCACAATAATTTGGTGCCATACTAGAGCTATTACTACTTGCAGCAAGCGCCGTTACTGTCTGAAAATGCGCACTTTGCTTCAAGATATAGTGCAGAATGAAAACTTCGCTAGCGCCATGAATACTGTTGGTTGAATGCAAAAAACATATCGATGACAATAATTACAATAATAGTAATAGCAATAATATTTTTTATTAGACTTTACAGATATGACAGACCTACAATTCTTAGAATCACTTACGCACGGTGTAAACAAATAAACAAGACGACAGAGGTACATTACCATATTTTACGAATATATTAGCAATATCTAATCACAAAAACGAAATGTAACTAATAGTAACAAGCTCGGCAACAAAACTCGATAAAGATATTAACTATTTCTAGCATTTATATGAGCTCTGTAAAAATATTGTTCATTAAATAATGTTTGAGAGTATTTCTAAAGTTAATTTAGTTCTACTGTAATATGGAGATCCTTTAAGTTCTCCAAACGATGTATTGAAACGTATACTTGATCACTATGTCCTGTATTATATTATAAGGAAGCACTTATTTGAGTTAAAATTTGTTATGTATATGGTTGTTAACGTATAAAGGAATCTATAGTATGTAAACACTGGTCAACTTGATGACAAATTTGACCTGCAAGACACCACTTTATTAACCCGAACAATATTTCTGAAAAGCTAGTTTGTAAAAGCTAAATGCACTCAAAATAAGACTCCATGAGAACCTTTAAAATTAAGATCAGCCTAATAATGCGCTAGTAATATATTTGCATTTGTCATTTGATGAGGTCGGTAAATAACATAACATATAAAAGAAGGCTTAGCAAAGAGATAATTAATATGTCTTCTAATTTAGAGGATTTAATCTTAAAAGAAGATGAAAGGAAAACAACACGAGGTCGCGACCACCAGTAATTCCTAAAAAGTAAAACAGGAAAAGAAATAGTCAATCCAAAAAAGTACAGATTTTATAACATCTTCGCGTTGACCGTTAACCATAATCGATGAGGATTGAACGGGATATATATATTCATTGGATTTCATCCTCATCGTGTGTTCCGATATATTTTACTGTACATGCAATCGGTTTCTTGAAGATCCTTCTGCAGATTGGCTTTCATTGTATTTATTCTTCCTTAGTGTGTTTTTTATAGCAACCTACTTCAAATGCTGCTTGTATTTAGGTAACAGGCGTTCAGCGTTTCTGCTAGAATTGTGTACTATTGTTTCATGTCTATTACCTTTCTAGCAAGCCTTGTTTGCTATATAACCATAAAGTTTAACTTTCTGAAGTATGTTAGATGCTCTGTTTGGTCCAAAAGGGAACATTCTAGAGAAATTGGTAACCGATCAAGAACACCATTAAACAAAATAGTGCAAAGTCTTTTCGTATTGATATCCACTGTGGAAGCCTAGGGGTTTCTATGTTTCTAAAGCCGTTAAAGGCATATCTATTAATAGTTATGTATTAGCAGATATCGTAATAAATATAAGAAATAACATTTTTGGACTACCATGACTAGAGGACTCCGGGAACAAGACGACATTGCAATTAATTTGTAACATCCCCTCACATATCTAATTTCATTTTATGATAAGTCCAAGAAGGTAATGAAATATAATTCCATAATCATTTCCAGACTCCCTTATCAGAATATCTACTCATTGTGTACAAGAATTTAGCTTCAGTAATATTAAACGTCATTTCGCAAAATTGTCTTGGAATACGTTATGCAAGGTTTGTCTCTTGTCAAACGAACGTATGAGCTATTTCTATGCTTATACTCTCACTTGTCCTACACCTGCAAGAGCCGTGTTTATAATTTATCTAAGGAGTAGTGCCGTCTGTGTTGTTTATCCATGGTTGATAAAAGCGACTCTTACGGCTGGTTGTGCAATATCCTGCTAAAACTATCTTACAATTATCCGGCCGACATATTTGTCGGTAGGATAAAACTGGATATTATATTACAGTTTGGTATTGTCGGCAAGATAGTTATGGGTGAAGTGAAAATATGTTTTTACACTTCCTTCGATATTTTTTCTTATCAAACAATAAAATAAGAACTTAACGTCAACTTTGTTAAGAACATTGAGGGTTGATCTGTATTCAACGCGACGGATAATTTTCAAAATTCACAGGTAGATTGATACGTATTTATTAGGAATATGTATCAGAATTAACTAGTCTAAATATATTCTTATAGAAAATAGATAGTCTTATTGTTTCTGTATGCGTGTCAGAAAGAATCGATTGCACTAGCCAACACATATTTTGCTGCTTCGGATTTTTTAAGTGTAATTAAGCAATTTTGGGATGATTGATCCAAAAATACCGTCAAATTTGTTCTATCGGATTTAGTTTTTGAAATTCACTCTTTCTGGCCTATTAAAGAAAAAATCTCCAAAATTAGACGAGAAATGTTTTGTTATGTACGTAAACTTTTAACTATTACTATTTGATAACTGTTAACCGAAACACAAAAAAATGGGTAGGAGATATTTATTTAACAGAAAATATGCATATACAAGCTCCAATCATCAGTTAAAAATTTCCTTTTATAAAATTTTCTTGCGTGAGCTTTGCCGTTTTACAGTTTCGTCGAAGATTCCAGCAGTAGTCGGCCATTATATGGGTATCCCATCTTCCTTGGCACTTTTCCTCCATAATGCTGATGTCTTTGTGAAATATTTTACTTGTTTCTTACTAACATCACCTAAGTTTTCTGGAAAACGCTCTAAGTGGCTGTGAAGGTAATGAATCTTGATGCTCATGTTACATCCGAGAGTGTGAAAAATAGAAAGCATCTGTTCTACTAATAAATAATAGTAAAATTTATTACGTATGAGTAATAAATTTCACCATGGTGTATCTCTAAAACTAGAGCTACTAGGAAGAAATGTTATTTTTAGAACCAGCACATCAGGAATACCCTAAATCAGTTAGTATTTTACAGCCATCACAACTAAAAATTTATTTTGTTGGGGTGTGTTATTTACTGTTTCTACAGATAGAAGCTGGTGGAACTTTATTAATTTGTTTTTGCGAGTTGCTTATGGATATTTCACGTTGAATCTTAAAACGAATATGATGGTTAACGAAAATTAGTGACTGACTAAAATCTGTGAATGCGAAGAAAAAAAAACTGAAATTAAACGAAATGTCTTTGTAAATCCACACAACTATAACTTAATGCCGCTTGATGTAAGTAAATATTCGTGCAATTCTTTACGTTGAAGTAATGACTTGATTTCCTCCTTACTACTAGAGTCAGAATCATTTTTCAGGTCTCTTGGTGATTGATTACTCTTTTTTTATCTTTTTTAAAAGAAATAATGTAAAACCAATTATTTTATTTAGCACGTTACAAACTTGATTTCTTGTTCATCGTGTGTTATTTTAAATTAGCATTGATGAATTGGGTAGACTACTTATTATAGCTGCCCGAAAAGCTCATTCCAATTTTTTTTTGGGCGGCGAACGGTACAACGGGGTTACAAATTGTTTCAGCTTATCGTAACCGCAGGAACTTCAGGTTGTATGAAAATGTGTGTAAAGTGTTCCATGGCCTTCTTACTGCACCCCCTCTCCGTAAGGTAGTGAATGATGAGTCTTAAACATACCGAACCTGCCCCAAAAGGTAACGCACGACACCTGAGTTGCCAAAATTCAAGTGCTGGCCCTCACACCACTGCACCACCGAGCCGTTAATATAATAAAAAGAACATAACAAAATAGTGGTCAGATTTGAATAGATAGCTGTATTTCAAAAATCAAAATGTAAAGTATGAAATAAGTCTAACTTGAAACAGTGCAGTAAATACCAAATAATAACAATAATCAAACTAAAATGTGTTTTAATAAAATGCAAAACGCAACATAATGAATTATTGCACTAAACCGAGAAGGTGGTTGGGGTATCCGTGGATACCGTCATTAAGCGATGCTATCATCAAAAAAATCGTACAGGGAGTAGTAACATTTTAGTGGCTTAATGAATAAATGTTTGTTGTTTATTGAAATATAGGCTTTTGGAATTTATTTCTTAAAAACTATGTCTTCTAAATGTGTTCTGTTATTTTTCTGGAACTCTTTTTCTAAACGTAAGGCAAAATTTTTGGGAACTACGTGATAAATACTCTGAGAATTGCAAAATATGCAAAGAGAAATGCATATTCTTTTTTAATTCATTCAGAAAGTGAGGAATGTCGCTGTTCATCTTTAATTTAAGGTAGCCCCATAGGAGAAACTTGGTGTCAGCCAGTTTATGTCACCGCATCTAATCTATATCACTTTTCCAGAGAAAATTTTACGAACAATTGTTGGAACAAAGTGTTTCGCTTAAAACCATTAAAATTTTGTAAGGCTGTCCGAAAAAAGTTGTTAATCTTCTCCACATATCGCTCGGAATTTACGGTTACTGCACGACGTCTGTGATCAAAGACCTATGAGCCTATAGTTCCTTGCGCCAACATTATAACCCAAACAGTAACTCTTGGCGAGTGAAGTAGCCACACATGCTTCTTTTTTGGATTTGCTGAACTCCAGTAACGGCAGATCTGTCTATTTACATAGCCATTAGGGTATAAATCCGCCTCTAAGAAGTTTTTGTAAAATTTGTGCACACAGCACACACGCTTCATTTGTGTCAAACGCTCCATAACAATTAAATTCCCAAGAATGGGAATAGCGCTCCCCACGCAAAAATTGTGTTCGCGCAGTGAACAAAACAAATTGAAAAAGACTTTTGGGACACCCAATACCTAAAAATCTATTTTAAAATAAACGCTTTAATACATTGATACCAGCTGCAGATCTCTTACTTCTATAGAAATAATTATCCCCTTCTCGTACAATAAAATGGATTCTCATTAATTTCCTTATTGTTTGATCAATTAATGGCAGGTGCTTACCTATAGCACGATTTGTTGGCATTTATTGCCGTTAAAATGGTACGTTTTTATTAATTTTGTTAGCCAAATTTTAAACATGAGTATGTTTTTCGGCTGGTTTTTACATGAAAGGTGGATCAAAATTCCAAATATTAAATGTGTATATATTCTATCAATTATTGGACTATATCATTGCAACTTTACGTCGGCTTCCGTGCTTTAATGGGACATATACGGATCAAAGCTCTCTTTTACGTCTTGCGCTACAGGATGCAAAGTCTGATACGTTTAGAATCGTATCGGATGGGAAGATACAATAGAACTCGTGTAAAGAACTATATAACGAGTACTTTATAGCACTCTATATAATAGAAGAGAAAAGTGAGTATGATCTAAAGATTATACTGCGCTTCTATGAAGTGCAAATTAGTTCCATTGCTCACGAAACAGTCAGTATTACATGACAAGTATTGGGGGTAAAGATAAACGTGTAGACATTTTTATCGCTGTTTAGTTTTGACCATTAACGTAAAACAATTTTATGTCTCGAACCTGTTCAGAATGGCAAAAAGGTCATAAAAATTTATTTCATAAATATCGATTTAAACGACTACCATCTGAAAAATCAGTAAATTGTAATTATTCAGGAGACACGAAGGTATAAAAGAAACGGGAAAGTGCGTATATTAATAGGGCAGTAATTTTTCTCTGATGTAGCTGTTCAGTTTTTGTTATGCTAACTGGGTTTCCTCTAAGGAACGTAGGCGTTTTGCGACGTATCAATTAACTCGACCGCACAAGGCGAATACTTAGTGTCTCCTTCAATCGTTAGTCGCACAACTTGAAAGCTTGAACCTAGCGTAGGCCTGCGAAGAAGCAGCAAGTGAAATTCCCGGGTGTGAAATTTACGACAATAAATAAACTTAACTCCTTGCCAACTTAGTTTGATTGTTTCGGACTTAATAGGCCGTATTTAATTTTGTAAATTGTAACATTTCCACTCCTCTGGCAATGTAAAATTCAAATATTTATGCTAAGGCGCGTTATCTTTAACGTGAATGTTAATTCTCTTCGGAATTTTCAATTTTAATAAATTTCTTCATATCTAGGCGAGATGTCCCATTATCTAGGTGTTTGAATATTTATCGAATGTAAAAATTTGAAAATATGGTTGCTCACTACTGAGATCAACTCAGCTCACAAGGGAACCTTTGAGGATTTAATAGAACGATATAGCCGAACAAACTCCCAACTAAAGGTTATATTCAAATTATTTGTTAGAAAAACATACAGATTACGATCAAGAATACAGTAGATGACAGTATTTTATATATAGTTGCCATATGACTGCTAATTTCTATATTTTATTTTGTTATGATAAATAACACAGAAGTACTAAGCAGTATTGTTGTAGGATTAATTAGCGAATAAAACACATCTTTGTACAATAATATCCCTACTATTACTTAGTAGTAGGAGGTACATTATAACACCTTAGACTTACCGGCGACAATTTAGATGTTATACAAATATGTTTTATATTGGCGAAATTATTTCTTAGATTGTATAATAAAAGAAGAATAGTAAGTAGCGGGTAGATACTCATTCATGATTCCGTTAGGTGACAGCTCTACTTCAGGGATGCCCCTCTGCTTATGCGAGCTTTATCCCTTAATACCATGCAGGGAAAACAATTGTTCTGTCCTAAACCCTTGCCCAAAGCTACCATTTCCGTTCTAACATCCTATCCAATTTATGCCAGCCCGTCTGGCCAACGTGACGAATTATGAGCAAATTACCTATGATAGAGTACCAATGAATAAAATTACAGTACCCGAAGAAAATGCTCGAAACCTCGCACTGACCCTGCATCAGTCTGTCTCACGGATTCTGGGGTGGGGGCGGGGCAAAGAGTTGGCAAAGAAGAAATTGTCGGACGCTATACTTCGCAACATATAATGCTAGATGCTTACTCTCAGAAGAACAACTGATTGAATTAGAACATATTAAGTGGGATGTCGATGATCTACGTGAAGTTAGAAGACATGGGGAATAGATCTGGAAACTGGCATTGGGCCACACTTTCTACCATGTTGGGAACCGGAGTGTGTCGGACGGGGGCACTAGTTTCTTGATCCATAGATTTTATAACCCAGACATCGTGCCCATTAGTAAAACATCTCTTAGAGTTATATATGCAGTACTAAGATTAAACAAGAAATATTGTATCAATATTACTCAGGTATACGCATCCACCATTACGCATACCTACGAGGAAGTGGACCTTTTTTATGAAGACATAAGCCTAGCCTGGGACTATGTACTTGGACACCTGTTGCAGCATAACTTATTCCTTATGAAGAGTTTCTCTTGGAAAAGAACTAGTCGGAGGTGGACCTGAAAAAGTTCATGCGGTCGAACAAAAAATGAGATTGGCTGTACAATAAGTGACAACAAAAACACCATTAGAAACGTATCAGTATTAAATCTCAAGAACGAACGCCGTAAAATGATTACCAAATTAGCGGGAAGACCTTGGCGTCCCCGACGGATGTGTGTGGTTTCCTGGGGTGCATTAGTGATCTACTGAAACAGCACGACATGGTAACAAACCTCAAAAATTTAAATGACGCTATAGTCACAGCTATATCAGAAAGTCAGAAAAAGTATCGTCCTAAGACATAAAAGGACGAAAAAGTCAGTGAAACAACTAAACAACTAATAAGAGAGAGCAAGAGAAGCAAAACAACAACCCCAAATGAAGAGATCAAGGAAATAAACAAACAAAATATCTGAATCAATCAGAAACGCCAGCAGAAAATACAAAGAACAAAAGTTTGAACAACAAAAGTATAAAGGTGTTGCATAAACTTACGAGCGGAAATATGTAAGTTAATGGATCAATAAGGAAACCTTACAACAGAAAGAAAGAAAATATTTAACAAGGTCAAATGATATGTAAGAGTCGGTATGAAGTAACGAGGATTGCGAACCAGATATTCTCACATATGAAAATGGCATCGTCAACCAACGATCAGATGAAATACCTAATATTACCATAGAACTGGCCTTGCGGAAAACAAAAACTAACAAATCACTAGGTGAAGACAATATAGTTTCAGATACAATCAAAATACGCAACCTTTACTTGAAAAATTAAAAATGTTTAAATCTCTGCCTCTTCAATAACAAAATTCCCAATAAATGGCACAATTCCATCGTGATCCTATTTCATAAAAAGTATGACGGAGCTCAACTAGAGAATTATCGGACAATAAGCCTTTTGAGTTATCTTTATAAACTTTTCACTAATCACTCGACTAGAAAATAAAATTTATTTCTGTCAACCGGTGGAGCAGGCGGATTTCTTTCAATCCACACACAGCACGCAAGGCAATTGAATTTTTAACGTAACAAAATTCGAATTGTCACACCATCTTCCGTACAGGCCGAAACTAAGTCCCAACGATTTCATTATCTTTCCGAAAATCACCAACGGACTGCGTGTTCAAAGTTTTCAATCGTCAGAAGGAGAGCAGTAAATGCCTTCAAAAATGCAATTTTAACTGTACCAACAAACTAATGGAGTAACTGCTTCTAGAGTTGGTTCGAGCGCATGCAAAGGTACATTAACCTTCGTGGAGAATACTTCGAAAATCAATAGTCCTTAAAAGCTATCTCTCTTATTCCAGCTCCATGAGAAGCTTTAAAGACAACCCTTGTACAGTCAATGCAATCATTGTTGTTATATAATATATATTTCTGGAAAATAATATTCCTCTTTATAATAAAATATAGTTTCGTTTTCTGTGCGATATTTTAGTTTATTATGAGCATATTTCATACCCCAGGGTGATTGCTCCCCATATAACATTATTTCTCGCTACATCGTTTTCCGTGGTTTGCTTATTCGAAACCAATTCGAAATTTACTCATCATATCGTACATTAAAAAATTAAAATTCAAATGATTCCTGTCTCAATTTTATATGGTTGAATATCCAATGTGAATATGTTCATCTAGAGAAAACTAATATTATTACAGCCTGGGCCAAAGGTATTGAGCACCCTACAAATTTTGCACGTGTGCGATAGCAGTAAATAAACCTTGTTATTGAAGAAGTATTTTGTCGGGATCTAAAAAAGGTTAAAAACAATTACTCACGCTAAAGCTATCAGTAAAGCACCTGTTGTAATAAAATTTGTCATTTCTAAATTCTTCCATTTATTTTTTAGTTCGCTACTTTTGCTTATTGTGAACACATCCCGTGATCTAATGCACTTTTAGTGTTTCGAATAGTAACATTTAGTAATATTGTTTCTCTTAGTTTAGAAAAATGTGTACAGATACAACTTTTGCACAAACGAGGAATATCGCAGGTAGAGATTTCGAAAACTGGGAAATGTTCGCCCCGATCTGTACAATATGCTATAGAACGATTAGTCATGACCTAGTCACATGTCAACAGGGCCACAACCGGGAGAAAACGGATCACGACAGATCGTGATAACCAAAGGATATGGAGAAAGTCGTTAAGAAACAGGAGGAAAACTTCATCAGACCTCGCTCCTGTCAGAAGATTTTCACAAAACAATATCTGCTCGGAGTATTCGCAGAGGGCTTCAAAAACCTAGTCTGAAGGACTGTAAAGCAAGGAAGAAGTTATGGCTCTCCGATAAAAATAAAGAGGCACGAAATAAATGGGCTCTAAAATACCAAAGTTTCACCGAACAAGATTGATCAAATGTCGTGCGGTCAGGCGAATCAAACTTTGGGATAAGTTAGTCAATTTGATGTTCTATCAACGTTTAGTAAACTGATTAGAATTTGTTAGCGAAAAATAATGAGGGAATTCTCTGCATTATTTATTCACATTTCAGATTTTTGCTACACTAGGTGTGACCTATGTCCGTCGCCGAATAGGTGAGGAATTTAAACCAGACTGTGTGGTACCGACTGACACACAGCGGGGGCAGTGTGATGATCTAGGGCTGCATGAGCACTTCTGCAGAGAGACAAATATTCGTGTGTGAAGGCCGTATGGACATTATAAAATACATAAACGTCCTAAAATCTGCATCACTTTTACACCACGTTTTGGCAATACAAACATGGGACGAAGTTCCAATAGGATAACGAACCTGTCACAAAACTATCTGCACAATGGCTCGGTTTCAGGAAATTGAGCTCCTGAACTGGCCTGTCCAATCATCGGACCTGAACCTCATAGATCAATCATGGGGTTTACTAAAGCGCAAAGTCAGGCGTCACACAATTACTTCAAAAGAATTGCACCTAGATTGGGATGTTATAAGTCTCGAAGACTGTAAAAAGCTTGTGGGCTCCCTACCAAAAATAATTTCAGCTGTAATTAAGGCAAAATGTTGATTCTTTTTTAATAATAACCATTATAAGCCTGTACAAGTTGTTTCAATTTATTTTAATTTGATATTTTTCAAACACCTCAAAATTAACCTGGATTAATACTGTGTGCCACAAGTACTAAGGATGCTTAATACTTGTGGCAATGGCTGTATAATGCTATCACATCCAAGGAATCGCCTTGCAAAGAACAATCAAAGTAAATCGCTTAAGATATTTCGAAACGCAGTCTTGTTAAAGAGCTACTAATGTACTGCCTAACATTTGTCACCGGACCCATGCATAAGACTAATAACATAATACACTATACTCTATACATAAACTATACTATGAAATGTAGCATTGGTACATTACCGTTCGCATACGACGTGCATGAATTGGCTGATTTACAACGATTTAGTGAGCAAGCATTATAGGTGTAAAGGAGAAGTATATTCGCTAGCTTCAAATCACAAATCACATACGCATAGTACATACATACATATAGAAGGTCAACATTCAATGTGTAAAATGTTTGTTAAATAAACCTTAAGTATATCCTCTGGAAAGGATGATTTTGAAAAATTACATTAGAACATTCTCCTCGTCAAGACAAAGTGATACGATAGGCTTCTATGTGGAGTTTATACATACTGAAAAATCGTATTTTGAAGTTTACGTTTCCAATTTTATGAAATACTATAAATAATTGTAATTCTATTTCTTCTTGACCAATTTTTAGCAAATATTTCTGCCGGTTTTTTATTTATTTATGATTTTGCATTAGCTTGCTACCATTGCCGTGGTTTTTGTAGATCTTGTTATTTATGTTCCCCCTTGCAGGTAAGGAGTTTGGAAAATTTTATGGAAAACTTTTTACAGTCGATATATATTCATTACATGTTTTGATTATCCCAAAGTATATATTTGCAACTTACGTTATACATAATACTCTAACATCAATGAATAGCCTGCGGCTATAGAGGAATGATACCCTGAAAATACGAAAGAAATACGTACTTGTCTGATATGAAGATTAGTGCAACCACGCCAATAGATTCTATATTATTTAAAGATTATGGAAATACTTCCAAATCAATTCATGTAATTCAGAGTTTATTGGAAACGTTTGCTGCAAAATAACTATTCATTATTCTATATTAATATTCTAATGAAATTTGTATATATTACAGGTTGGTGCCTGGAAGAACATTTTACGGTAATTACAAAATTTACAATCTTCAACTATTTTATAGCATATGTAAAAATCTTTCGTAATCTACTATTATACCAGTATATTGCACATATTTCATGATATTTTACTGTTAAGAATTCAATGTATGTACAAATTTTATACATGATTATTTTTAGTTATAATATATTGATGGTTTTAGGAGTATACGTTCGTGATGATTGCAAAGTTTTTTCAACACAACAACCCCGTGGAAGTTGATGTATCTAGTGAAAAATTGATGTTTAATTCGAACTATCCGTTTGTTTCAAATTTAGGGCTATAACATCACGGTTGCAATTTTTGTGCTTATAAAAATGACATTTTAATTGACATAGGCTTTGCAATAGCTATTAGTGCAGTTCTCAAATGTTGACTCATAGGTAGACTATACTATCTTTATCTAAATTCTCTCATATTTTTTCATCATGAGGTTCCCTACCTGGTAATCGGTGATCCCGTCGAGTAAAATAATATCCTATTAACTGATGGTCCTTAGTCTATTAAACTTACTTATAATTATTGTAGAATGCTATTGGAACAAACGTTAGCAATATATCAGTAACCCGTATAAAAGATTTACAGGATGTTAATAAAAGTCCCCTAAAGTTTTTGTTGCCCTAAGGTATATTAGAATTCACTAGAATATTATTTCAAGCGATCATTATGAAAACTTTTATCATGTTTAGTACAAAATCGCAAACAAATTGTACAAACGTATATTGGCAATGTACCAAAATTGGCTAGGAATTTACATAAATCTTGACAATGGCAAGTAACAATATTTTCAATTAATTGAATTCAGATCCATGTCATTGTGATTCAGATGTTTAGATTCTATCATTACGAATTTAATATTCATGTATGTATCTCTGACCTTCAGTTTAAAGTCATTAAGTCAATTTTGTTCGAAAATTAAGGATTACCAGTGGCAGTCATTAAAAGACACCATTTTTAGACTGGCAAAACTCATTCGATTCACAAGCTGTCCTACAAAGAAGTAATCGCATTGATAATTTTAATTAACAGAGGAGGAGTATAATATGCAAAAATAATTAGGTAATTGTTGGAGAGGTATGGATTTGGACGATTTTTATTTAATTGCTTACGGTAATATCGTCGTACTGAATAACAATGTTAGCATTCGAAAGAGAAAAATGTGCCAAATATTCTTCCCTGTAAGGCGTAAATGAAGAAAATTTATTGATATTATCGTTTTTATTGATTTTAAATGTTTAAGGAGTCGAAATTGCTGTTGTTATTTTACACGTCAAAAATTAGCGACTTACTCCCTTAAAGAACTTACACAGTCTCATTTAAATCTTAATTGCCGGGTTACTAGCATTCTCTGATAATACATTTTGTCTAGTGCCTGAAGTTATATCGGAGATCGGTATGAATACGCATATTTCAGGTGCAACATTATATATGTTATTACAATTTCGATTTTATTTCTTGAAGTTTTTTGTCAAATTTGGATATGGTTGCTTATACTAATATGTATTCGATATTGATCTAAATTGGAAAATTAAAAATGCAGACATTAAAGCGATAAAATATTAATGATCGTTTCTACTTTGTTTGTACATAGATTATGACAATTTATTTCCATAATTGGTGATATACACACGCAAACGCAAATCCCAACAAACCCGTAATGAATATTAGTTTGCAGATATTATTACAGTTCGTTCCATTTTAGCGCGTTTCAGTAGCAGGTACGAGTAAAGAAATTATTCGTAAAAGTTATTGCTGGTAACCGATGTTCGAAAGTTTGTTTCAAAATATGCAGACATCAAATACGACGGATATCGTATGAGGTGTTTGGTGTGTAGCAAGTATTTACTGATTTGAAATCGATTACAATGTAATGGATTTTATATTTATGGTGAATGATAATGAATATTAAACCTACTATAAATTCGGACCAGTGCTTTTCAGAATATCTCTGAAAGAAAATTATGATTTTAATGAAATTCCCTACTTACGACTGAAGCGTCATCAATTTTTTCATTTTAAGTATACCTTGTCTATCTTTTATACTTTATAGGCCCTCTTATTTACACATTCATCAATATCCTACTTGGTACGCTTATTTAAAATATTCGAAAGAAAAAACTTCTTTTTCTCGAAAATATTTTGCTTAGAATTGACGATTTTATTAAAGATGTAAGCAGTACAGAAACACTATGTCCGTATGTATGTTTTTATTTTATGTTTTAAAGTAAGAGAAGTATTTCATGTTGTATTAAATTTTGGAAATTCAGTTCTTAACAGTACGCCAATGTAGGTACAAATTCGTGAATTACATTTGTCAACATTTTCTTATTGATTGAATTACATTCATCTATGATCCTTTGTCCCAATCCTTGTGAATTATTTGGACGTGCCACATAAACAACTGATTTTAAATGTTCCCATGGAGAGAAACCCATTAGGGAAATGAGCGGCTTACTCAAAAGATATCTAAGCCATCTAACATGGATCAGTTGTGCTCCATCTTGTTGGGACCAAAAGTTGTCCATTATATTGGCCTAAAAATAATGCAATAATGTCATGTCTTGGTATTCTACCCTATGCACTGAAATTGTCAGGGTATTGAGGGTCCGTTTCATGAACCCAGTGAGTATTTTTAATCGACCAATACCCTACGTTAGCCATTTAAAGAAAAACTTAATTGCATAATGATTAGATTTGCATAATTCTGTCAAAGAATTCAACCCATCGATCATAAACGTCTTCTAATAGTTTTGGAGCAGCTGGACTTAAAAATAATGGTACTTTTCGCATGTCAAAGTTCTGGCTTTAGAACGACTTATACCATGGTTTAATGCATAAGTAGTACTAAAAGTATGCGATCACTTTTCCAAATCCATAGGAATATTCTAACATAAACATTAGTTGCACATTTAGATCTTCCATTTTTTGCCGATTCTTTTACTATCGCATAAAGTATTTTAATAACAACCTAACGCCTATGGGATTTCGTTTTGAGGGCAAACCATTAAGTAAGTTACAAAGTTTTTGGCGAGTTCTAACACCAGTTAACATTAAAATTTCAATTCATTCGTTTTAAGTTAATTCAACATTTTCAAATGATAGATAAAATATTCAGCGTACAATAATCAATTATAAAAAGAAATGTTTCCTAAACCAAGAAATAAGTTGGTTGCTAAGAGATTAGAGATAAAGTGATCAAATTAAAATACGTGAAAATATACAGGATATTCCTTTAAAAAAGACGTTAAGACGTTTTCAGTTTAATCGGGGGTTCAATTGAAACAAAAAATACTCGTTCTATGCCTTTAAATCTATGTACGGAATTTCATTAAAATCATTATTTCCGCTTCAGAATTATTTCCATTGTTTCATACTTTATTACGACTCTCTATGAAATAATTGTAGTGTAAATGATACAATTTGTGAACAGTAATTTTTCTAAATACAGAGGAATTAAGAAAGTATTAAATATAATGCAAATTAGCTAGTACGGTAGTGGTTTAGTACATATTGAATCAGATATGTACAGAATGAACAGGAATTTTTAGAAAATTAAACTACTGAATATAGTATGAGCTCGTCGATTATGGAAATAAGCTGTTACAAACTGTATGCGCAAGCTTCATATATTTGAAACTGTCTACGCCTATCGCCATTATGAGTAATGAATTTGAGAATTAATAGTGTATTAAAGAAGACATGAGAGTTTCAGAGACCAAAAAATATATATACGTTAAAACATTTCGCAGGTGCGGTACTAACTTCATCTATCACTTAGTCTCTTTCAAACGAATTTGACGATCACGAGAGGACGACAAGATTAAGGTTACATTATCCGATCCGCTGTCCGTCAACTTGAGAAGGATGTTTAATTGTCGAGGTTTATGTCTACCGTGAATCATGGCTGGCTTTTATTTAAAACGCTAGCGTCACTTTGTAAGAGTAGGACATTCTTATTGTTGAGATATTGCGCTGGAGCATTAAATAACGCCATCAAGCAAAAATTACTCGAACAAGCCATATTAAATGTTTACGAGAAGGTATCATATTCCGCTGATATTATATATGTATATATTAGTACTGGCATTACATTGTTAGCAATTTTTTTAATAACGTTTATAAACAAGTGATACTGTCAATGCATAAATGAGGGTTGACACAGCTCATTTGGATGCAGAAAAATTAGAGGTTAGATATCATAGGAGGATTACAATAAATTAATGTGTCTTTCAATCAGGCAGTTCTTTTGTAAAGTAAAATTCTCCATTTTTTTTTCTTTGAGAGTAAAAAATTATATATAAGAAAAGAAACAATAGCAAGGTGTTAAACAAGTACTACCAAGTGGAGCAGAAATTGGGACGAATACAATTTAAAAAATATTACATACCTTTAGCGAAAAAATTACCGCAGTTCCTAGAAGTCCTTATATTATTGTATTTAAAGAAAAAGACGAATAGTTTCAACGATGTTCATTCTGGCAATCTTAAGTGCAATACTTGAAAATATTTACTGGTTCCTCAAAATGTGTGTAAATACAAAATCTGTGTATTTACACATATTTTGTTTTTAGAACTCTTGTCAACAATATCACGTTGACAATGGAATATAATTGGAGTTGTTTGGGCTATTTCCATCATTTGTGGAACTTACATAGTCCGACCTGTCGGCAGTGTATCTACTGTCACCTTCATGATAGCCCTGAGACAAGTTTTTGCTTACTTGTCCTCCTTATTTGTTACAGCGAAACTGTTTCGTATGGGGATTGAACTCGATTTGTTTTTCTCGAATTTGGTACTCCTATGTACTTGACCATTAAGCTAATCGGGTGGACAGAAGTTACTGTATTAAATTTATATTTAGTTAAGCTACAACTGCGTAGAGGAGGTGAGGTTGTGCAGTGGCTAGTTTTTTGCGCAGAAGAGGTTTTGCATTCTGTTAATCTGTCTCCATTGTGCGGGATAGGTCTGCGTATGCTTTTTATTGTTCTGTTCTCCGTATCATGGTTGCGGGTGTTCAGCTAATACTTTCTTGAGTCATAAAGCGCAAGACATTTCGACAAGACATCTCCAAGCTTGAGGTGCTAATGGTGGCCGGTATTATGATCATATATGCTGTTTCTAACATATTTCTTTTTGTAGCCCTTAGCAGCCTTAGCCTGGAGATCAAAAGCGTCTGGCTGCCTATGATTACAGAAAGTATTAGCCCAAGACAGGCAACCACGATACGAAGGACAGAAGAATAACACACACTAACCCCGTAGAATGAAGAAAGACTAACAGAATGCACAAAATGTACTGCGAAGAAAATTGCCCTACAGTGCAACCTCCTCTTCACAGAAAATTGTAGCTTAAATATATGTTTAACGCAGTAACTTTCGTGGTGTCCGATTGGTTTATTGGTCAACTGCATTGGAGTTCGAAATTTGACAAAAACAAATCGAGCTCGATCACTAAAAGAATAAAGGAGACAAATAAGTCAGACAAAATCATTGAACGAACGATGGATCTTGCAAGCTACAACAGCCCTTCCCAGGGCTACCCTCAAGACCACAGTAAACACACTGGCGAAATGTTCGAGCTATGTAAATTCCAGAAACGAAGATGAAAATAGTCCAAACAACTCTAGTACAATTTTAGAGTATCATATATACACCAAGTGTTCTATACATTGAGTTCGGGATATTAATATTTCATTTATACGTTTTCTATTGCAAGACCGCATTAGAATCTACATACAAAACACTTGTGACGTTTTCAGTCTGTCAAATTTGACCTTATCTTTTTAGAAAAAAGTTTATTGAGGGAAGCTGTTTAAAATTTGACAAATAACGTGGAAAATGTTTTGAAGATGCGTTTTCCGTACTTATTTTAGCAAGAACAAGGTAGTTACAAAAGACTACCAAACAATTAAATCTTCTAAGGTAATATAGAACAATTGCAAAAATGAAACGATTGTAATGCATGTTTACAAATTGTTTTCGTGAATGGCAACCAATTTGATACTTTGCTTGAATATGTGTCGAACATTCTTACTTGAGAAGATCGTGACACATGCAATATGGTGCGCGAGTAAGTACAATTTATCAAACAAATTACAAGAAAAATTTTCGCTTGAAAGGTAGGTATTTGTTTATATACAAGCAGTACTACATTCGTCACTGTTTGCAATAAACAGTCATAAAATTGTTCGAAATAAGATATTTGATGTATATCATATTTACTCCATAAAAATAACATTATGGAACTGAAACGAAATATATCCTTTATGTATCACATTTGCCCCGTAGAACTGGAGACAATGTGAACCAGTGCTCTAGCTATTTATCAAGAATCTGGCAATGAAGGGGAATTTAGATGAGTACAACAAGAAAAAGCTGAAACAAACAACACGCTAATTGACGACAATTTTAGAATCGATGTGGAAAAATAAATAATTGTACGATTACCCAGAAAAGGATCAATAAGCACTTCGTTAAGCAAGTGAAGAGAAATTAAGAATGGTAATTGGAAAGTAAAGTGCCCCAAAAACAAATTATTCCAAGCTTTAGATACCAATACGTGTTATTTGTCACAAAACCAGAACTTTTGTCTGTTTCCCGATAGGTGTGTGAAATCTGAATATCTGTCCCTTAAATAATCATAATGGAGGTAATGCGTACCATTTTGTTAAACAAGTCAAACTAATTAACTTAAATAAATTTTTCATTAAATATGACTCTTTTATAACAAATAGATTCTGCAAGAAAAAAACGATTAAAGTTTCTGTGATGTGCCTTACTTATCTTTGCAATAGAAAACAGAAAGTAATACAAGGGCATGTCTTTTACATCTGTCTTAGAGATAAGTCAAGCGACATACGTGTGTCAAAATAAAGCAGATATTATATTTGTTTCAGCTGCTGGGCCAAGAACGAAGTATTCACACGTTTTAGAAAAAATATATTTATTAATTGAATTGAAAACATTTTGCAATTGCTGTAGTATGTAGTAATAGACTCACAATTGTTATAGAAATTTTTGTGATATTTTGAATAAAATCTTCATACCACATGGATTGTGGAGGACGTATAGTAGGAACAAGTACCTTGGTACACTCCACACTATAAGAATTCATCATTTATTCAAAACACCTACACCTCGTTGAAAAGGAGAAAAAGAAAGAAATTTTTATCTTGTAGTAGGCAAACTTGTATGTTTTATTACAATAAATCCATCAAACTCGAATGTATAATTGGTAATACTTCTCTGTTAAATAAATTTGTTCTGTCCATCATGAATACTCTTTCACATGTGTCTAAATCTCTAAAATAGTTTACTACTTTCAGTAACTTATGACCTTCAAATCCGACACTATGACCGGATATCACCATACACTTACAATTGTGGTTTACCAAAATGAAACGGACCTATATGTCTCTAAACATTATTTCGGTAATTCTTTTTATGTGTTCGCCATAAAACTATCTATCTTAACTCTCCACGGCTTCTGAAAACCTGATCTCGCGATGGAGGAGCAAAATGTAGTTGTATATTTCACATTGTCTGCCAATCCTCTCTATTGTTAAACAGCATTCTTTTATGCATATTTAACAACATGCCTTCTATTTCACAACATTCATTTCGAACATTTTTAAATATACATTAGATTAAAGGTTTTCACGAAAAATTTCAGATCTAACTTTTATCCAGAAGGATATTGGTTACGGGATTCTGGCATAGAATGACGATCCCACTACCACCAGTTTTGAGAGTTAACACCTTGACCAAGATGTTGATTCTTGGAAAAAAAGGCGTATTCTATAAACGATCAGCCTTCCTTTATTTGCTCTCGAAGTCGAAAGCTAACTTAAAGTCGACTGTATAAGTTACGATTTTGCAATGTTGGGCTTGTTTGCTTTTAATTTTGTTTCTGACTGAAACCTGAAGTAATTCATCTTATTTATTTATTTTTAAATCGAGTGATTCGAGAATTCTAAGGCACGTTCTTCAATATGCCGATTTACTATCTGACGGCGTTATGATGCCAATAATTCCGTTTGTCATATTACAGTATACAGATACGCAAATATATTGAACCGGCTGTAAATTGATATTTAAACTTGGCGATATAATAGTTAATTGTCAGACAAATACATAACACTTAAGAAAGTCGTTAAACTCTGGTAGATTTTTGATACCAAAGCCACTCAAGACATCGAATATCGAGTTAAACTGCCAATGGTGTCAACATTTTTTATTTAACCCATAACAATCCCACAGATAACTACAGGTTGTAATACAGTATTCACTCTTATCCTCCAGACAAATATGCTGGGCGAATAATGATCTGGTAGATTTATCTGGACATTCACAGGTATCGCAGTAAACTCCCCACCACATAAATTAATCATTTATTCGAAATGCAGCGTTTCAAGAGCATGTAGACTTTCATTGTCTACTGTGTTACCGACAATGAGCGTCCACATGCTCTTGAAACGCTGCGTTTCGAAGAAATTATTAATTTGTGCGATGTGGAGTAGAACATTACAGTAATTTTAGGATTCGAAAAGTATTTAACAGGTTGAAGAACCTTTAGAAACCTTTGTTCTATATGGATGATGGCCACATACACATAACTCAATGTTAATTTGTTTTTTAGAGATTACTGTATGTTTTTGTACAACAGTCAAAAGAATTCTCACAACCTGGAAACCTATATTTCTTCTCATACATCCAAAACCGTGTTTTGAAGAACCGATTATACTTTAGTTTTTGATTTCAAAAACAAATAAGAAGGAGTGGTCCTTTATAAAATACAATTCGATATTTTCATTAAACAGAGTCGCTAATGACGAAAAGTTTGATTTTGTGATGAATGCACCCAACTAATACTCTCTCTTAAAATTAATGTTTAGCGCAACATTTTTGTAGTAAGATTGTTGATGCACTTTTCCAAGAACATTCAGAATTGATTCTGAAATGTACCTGAATGTTCTCCACCATAAGTTGGTTTGTAACAATTGCCTTCTGTGCTTACTGTGCTTTGACAATGTTGTGATTACTACTCACGGATATATTTAAACAAAACAAGTTTATATAGACAGATCCTTCAGGGATGCTGACCACAATTACAGAGCATGTTGCCTATGTATGTTTGTTTCATTTGTAACGTTGTAAGTATCAAAGTTACTGCCAAAAGTTTTGCTATTTCTTTTTCATTTGTAGGTATTTATTGAAGGAGTAATTTTTAGAATACGAATAATTGGCATAATAAGACAGGACCACATATTTACAACGGATCATTTACCTTGTATAAAGATGTCAGAATTATTAATGTTTGGAAACTAACATAACACATCGAATTCAGTATCGTTGTAACTGTGATGCCATTTCAAAGTAGGCAACAAAATAATACAGAGAAATACAGATTATACTTGATTAAAGTCCATATCGATTCGTTTATACAAAATCGATAACTGTAAATGTTTCACAATCGACACATTTCAAGACGATTAATTATAAGATGGAGAATCCGCTTAAGGATAAAAGAATATTTAGTACATCGTCGAATAAGTAATATACAAAACACAAATTTTATCATATTCTGCAGGTAAATATTATTGTACTAAAACTGTTAAAAATTCAATTCATTGCAAGTAAAAATACAGGATGTGTGGAATTAATTACTTTTTTTTAATTCGTTGTTAACAGTACTTCCGGATGTACTACTACTTGAAAACAAAATTGCATGCTTACTATTTTTCACATACGTTCAGAAAAAACAAGGCCGGTCAAATCGAATGTATTCTAATGCAAAATAAATCAGTGCCTACAGAGAACACACACGTTACAGTATACTCTGCATAACGAGAACTAACCAGTACACAGAGAACGTTATTTAAATTTTTGTATAGTCTAAGAGTACTCAGGAAGCGGAAGAATGATATATCCTATGACAGTTTATAAATCAAGTTCCCGCTTACATACCTTATTTTAACTGTCATAAATCACTTTTTCATAAAAGCTTCTTAGAAAGTACGCACATAATACACATTCCGCGTTTTCTTAATTTGGTCCTGTAGTAATATGACATAGAAAATCAATTTGGCGGTTATCTCCTTTTCTGTAAAACAGCATTCTTTCCTTCGGACTAGCGGCGGAGTGTAATTGAAAAATAATTGGACGAATTCTCGCTTCTTAATCGGAAGTTATTTACATTCTTCTTTCTGATATCGCCGGTATATGAGGACTCGTTCCTATTGAACCGGAACTAATCTCGCGTTGGCAATAAATTGTTAAACTATAAATTGAGTTCGGATGTATTAATTCGATTTTACTCAAGTTGACTCAAGAAGGTTTATAATAGGTTCTACGATGACTTTACGCTTAGTTGACTGGAGGATGCACTATATACTGCGGTTGAGCTCCCGACTATACTGCATCACTTATGATTTTCTTATCCAGTTCAGCTTTCTTAGTACATGGTGTACCGCCACTTTTTATAAAATAATCAAAATAGAGCATTATGCATATCTACTCAAAAATATTAAAAAGGAAGTGAGATATGCTCAGATATAATTTATATTAATAATACTAACAATCTACGATCATTAGCTCAACATAAAACACCCAATAGCAGGACATTACACTTATACAATCTGTAAAGTAAGAACGTGTACGGATTAATGTATAGAAAAAAATATCTTTAATGATTTTTAAGTACATGGATTTATTATACTCTATGAGAAGAAAAATGCTATACTATTAATAATGAGTCAAGTCACCATCGGCATAGATAATTACCTGGCATCTCCGAGGCATACTTTTCACTAAATTGACTGCGTACTCCAAATGACACGAGTTCGTCATATCAGTTGCTTCAAAGTGCACACTTTTTTCCTCGAAGCTTGTGCTTGAGATACGCCGACGCATGTTCAATGGAATTTGCATCTGGCAACTGTGATGACTAGAGACCGGATTATTTGCAAAGTGCAACAATTTAATTTAATTTATTTATATTTTACGTCTATTTGTAGATGTCACACTGATTAAAGTTAATTAACGTTAATTAACATTAATCAGTGTAATACATCTAACATATAGACGTAAAATATAATAAATAAATTAAATTAAATTTTTGCACTTTGTATATAATTCGATCTCTAGTGATGACCAATCAAGTGTGACAATGAAAGACTGCTCTTTCCACCCGGTGCAAAGCTTGCTCCGGTATTTCGGGTCGTTGTCTTCCTGTCCTCGTCTTTTTCTATGAAGCATCATTGAGTAGTCGCCAACAACAACTTCAGATAAATTCCAAGCATTCTTGGAGCATTTAAACAAGATTACAGGGTGTTTAACAGTCGGTTGTAGTAATCTATTGGTCATAGTTGACCAGGAACGTCGGATAAGGGTATGTCCCCAAACAGAAGCTTCGTCCGTAAAGATTACATTGTTCCAATCTCAGTCAAAATTCTCCTTTGCCCAAGCGAGTTTTTTCGTGACATCTTTTTCACCTAACAGTGGTTTCTTCGTTGTACTTCAATATTTCAAGTTATGGGCAATAAGATGGATTCAAATAGTACTCTGTGATACTCCTATATTCTTCTGTTTTAATTTTGCTCCTTACCGCAATGTTAAGGTCGAGTTCCTCTTAAACAAATTCACATTTCTTTTCATATTCGGCGTCACTTTGCCTATTGACCCACGTTTTGGCAAATCATCGACATTTTAGATCTTCTTGTATTCCACTAAATTACCGTATATTCAGCAATCACTCCATATGACATTTTTGGTTCTTTGGAATGAGAACAAAGGAATACAGCCTCATAGAGTGACGTGCATGCGGCAATCATGGGGTTAACTTATTTCTCAGGTTAGAGTCCGACCCCATCTGAGACTTTTGTGACAAAGCATTCACGAGAAAAATTTCATCTATTGACTGACGAAAGAAGTAGGACGATATTTGAAGCCAGCTGCCGTTTATGCCGTAAACGCTCTTACTTTACAAACAGTAATAAAAATTAGATTATCTTCAGGTGCTACACCAACACAATAATTGTCATTACTAAGGTTTTCAATTTTTTTCGCAAAGTTGTGGGTCTCGGTAGCATTTGAACATATACCCTCTCATGTTCCGGGTGAACGGCTTGCCACGGACCTTGTAGGCACAAATTACGTTAAATAGCTGGAATATATACGAGGGCGACCTGAAATGTTTCCGGAATCGGCAAGAGATGGCGCACGAAGGTTGAAGTTGGTTCACTAGTCGGCATGGGCAACTTTCTTTATGGCTCTCAAAATTTCAGATGTATACTGTCAATAGTTGTTGTTTAAGGGTGTGTTATGTGTAGCAAGTTAGGCAGTTTTGGAAAATGGATAAAAAGAATTTCATAAAGTGATAAAACATTTCTGGATGGCTGGGAAAACGGCTACTGAAGTTCGAAATATTTTGCTAGAAGTTCATAACGGATGTATTCCATCATTTTCGACCATAAACTTTTGGCTAAGCGAGTTCAAACGTACCGCTACCAACGATGAAATGGTCGACAAGATTCATGTAGTGTTAGCCGATCGCCTAATGAAGCTGAAAGAGATAGCAGAGACAACAGGCATTTTAGAAGAACGCGTTGGCCATATCCTATACGAAATTTTGGGCATGGAAAAGCATTTGGTGCGATGGGTGCGGTATCCATTGCTCATACGAGACCAAAAACTAAATCGGGTGACCGTTTCAGAGGAGTGTCTGGCTACAATCCAACACAATCCAAAGAATTTATTCATGCGTTTCCTAACCGCGGATGAGACTAGAATCCACCACTACATACCGCAGATCAAGAAACAGTGCAAACAGTAGACTTTTCCGAGCGAATCGGCTCCAAAGGAAACAAAGACCGTTCTATTGGCCGGAGTGATCATGGTGACCATTTTTTGGGATTCCCGAGGTGTGATCCTCACCGACTTTATACGGAAGGGAAGGACGATCACACGGCAATAGTACAGCACTTTATTGACCCAATTCGATGCAGTATTGAAGGAGAAACGGACTCGTTTGCACCGGAAGAAGGTACTTTTCCACCACGACAATGCACCAGTCATTCATCCCGCATCGTCGTGTCCAAATGGAATAAGTGGCGCTACTAATTAGTCTGCCATCCTCCATATTCACTGGACCTAGCCCCCACCGACTACTTCCTGATTCCAAACCTGAAAAAGTCACAAGGGGAAGGAAAAGGATTTGCCTCAAATGTCAAGTCATCGCTGCTACAGATGATTATTTTGAAGACTTCGAGACATTCTACTTTCCCGAAGGCTTGAGAGACTGGAGCACCGTTTGAAAAAGTGTATTAGCTTGAAGATACTGGATCACCGTTTGAAAAAATGTATTGATCTTCGATGAGATTACATCGAACAATAAAAATAAAAAATCACTCCAATACCGTCTTGTCGATTTCGGAAACATTTCAGGCCGCCCTCGTACATACAAAAATAGTACAAAAGTAATAATTAGAAAGGATCAATGGTACCGTATTACATTTCTTTAAATTATATAAAGACATCATTAAAATATTTCTTAGCGCTTCTGAACATTGCAAAGGCTGTTGTCCACTGTAGCAAATTTGTGGTAGCTGTAGGGACTAGAAAAATTTAAATATATCTAAATAGAAGACGTGGTACACTAAATGGCATTCGAGATATTAGAAATTCACAGTCTTGTTTGTTGTGAAAGATGTATAAAGATTTAACACTATGTTCATCAAGTCGTTAAGGTAGAGACTATAATCTATGCCGTTGTAATAATACATTCTGGTAAATACCCCTCGGAGGATATAAATTTTAGAAATCTTTCATGTGCACGAATCTTATACAATAGCATTAGTCCTATAATTGGAATTCCATATTACTAAGAGCGAAGGCGTTATATAATGCTTTGTGTGCATCGATATGAGAGAAAGGTTTGATATCTCTGTGAATGAGGCCAAGAGTCTTGTGAGCTGCTAAACATAACTGTTCAGTATAGCTGATGAAACATATATGTGTCAAATGTGATACCAAGATCGCGCATCGACTAAACTCGTACAAGTTGATAATTGCTAATGTGATAGGACGTCTGACTAGGCGAGGAGCTTCTAGAAAATATAGTACAGCACTTTCTCAGATTGAGAGTTTCATTATTTTCTTTGCCCCAATCCCCCAGCAAGAACAAATTGGGTTGCAGGTTATATACATACATATCTTAAAATCATCTACATAGGCTAATACTCGACAATATTTGCTGATCAATGGTTGAAGGGAATAAAAACATCCTTCAAGGTTAGGGTGATTCTCATTGCTTATCTTTGTAGCAAGATATAAAAGACAAAATAATGTGTTAAAACATTCTTGACAAATTCATATGCTCTCTTGAATAGAGAGCGCACCTAAAACCTGTATTGTGTCAGAAGGAGTACATATTTGCCATCCTCATAAGTACAATTTATACAAAAAAACCTATATTATTGTTTCAAAAATGTTGGATGGTATCATACTCTTCTTGTTTTAATGTTTAACCTCTAAACATTACCAAACATCTAATCAGTATGGGTCGCAAAGCCGGTACCAACCACGGGCGTGTAGAGAGGCACATAGCTAAGAGGAAAGAAACTTAACAATCGGTAAGGATTATCAATCTGCAGATAACATTGCCGTGCTCACCCGCTTATCTACGCTCACACGGGTCTGGCACCTGTTTCACGAACCTTGCTTATCAGTAATAAGTATCGGAAAGTTAAGGAACTTCTTGATATGAAGAAACCGCTTTTGAATCTAGTTGAAATTAGTAGATAAAATGTAAACAATTTAGAGAGCACTCATATTTTATATATTTCTTGCTGGTTTTAGGTACACTTAATTTAACATAAGTTAATATAAAAATAACTTTAAAAGTTTAGACCACAAACTCTGTTTAAAATCGTGTCATGTTTCAGCTTTTTCTACGACAAAGAAATCCTGTACCTCAGAATCTGGTAAATTTCCCCATTCAACTCAACGAACATATTTTCCAGGTAATTATCCACAATAAACATTTGACATCTACATTTGCCTGACAGTAACAAGGCATGGTAATTAACATGTGTTCCGGGTGAAATTTTATTGGCGGCGTACTTAATTTTAGTATCTAATGAGGAGCCGCAGTATAATAAGGAGAAACAATGGAATTAGACCTTGCGTATGTGACACTTATTGTCATGTAGATAGCCATCCTTTTTAAAATTTTTGTACAAATGGCGTCCCGTACATCTAATAAAATTGTAAAAGCTTGTCTGACGTTTTTGAACTTTGTGAGTTTACAACGATAATCTACTTTAATCTGTGTTTATGACGACGGCTTTGTACCGAACAAGAGCGCGGTATCGAAAACTTTATAATAAAGACTACTGTATATGCAGTTACGTAATCCATTACATGTTCCATTAACGCTTGATCCTATACACAACAACTTGTACGCAGAAATGTAAATAATGGTCATGATTATCAATTATCAAGTACTCCGCTATTGGTAGACTGCAGTAGGGAAACAAATCTGTAGCTATTAAGGTAACAAATTTCAAGTTTGTTGCCCAAAGAAGTTATTTGATTTCAGATTTTGCACTTACTGTATGGAAATGGAAAAAATTAAATTAAGATGATAAAATGTAGGTACTATAACGAAATTTCATTGGTGTATACATACAATTGTAATAATTTACCCACAATACCTACCCTACCCACAGCATACTAATTACTACCTAATTTGAAATTTTAATTGAGTAAAAACAATTGCTTCAGCTACCCACACATTTTTAAAGCAAGATGAAATCGGCTTCTGAATATATCCTTTAAAATGTAATGGTTTCGGGAATTAAAATATTACACTTGATTTCTGGAAGTGAATAGTTCAGGCAACTCTGCCTCCATAATTCTGTAAAACTATTTGACATTGTGTTTAGGTTATTTTAAATCTAAACGACAATATAAATTATAAGATAAGATAAGCATTCAGACGTTATGTAAATGTGCATATAAATTATGTGCATAAATATCTAAAATTATAAGTTAAGTACGATATCTCAGGGCTCTTAATGTACTATACCGTAGTAGACTCTTTGATTAGGGATTTTGCATTTAAACAACAAATTTAGATGACTCGGATTATCGAAATAGGAAAATACAGCAATTTAAATCGAAAAGTAACAACGTACTATTTAAATAAAGTTATATCACTTACTTTGGGGAGTCTCCTCAACAAATATACTAGGTTGTATCTCTACCCTGTACCCCTGGCCCCTTACAACAAAACTGGAGTGCCATTATATTTTTTATTTTTCGAAATAGTCTCCCTCTACACTAATGCACTTGGTCCATCGGTGCTCCAACATCTCAACAGTCTCCTGGAATTTTTGTCCGACATTTGCAAACCAGCTCTCTACAGTTTGCATTACTTCATAATCACTGGAAAGTTTTGCCTCACGTAAGATTTCTTTTAATTTGGGGAACAGCCCGTAATCACTAAGGGCCAGATCCAGCGAATATGGCGGGTGCTCCACTAATTCAAAGCCTGCTTGATGTATAGCAGCCATAGCAACATCAGATGTATGTCTGCGACCATTATCCTGATGGAACAGCACACCGTGCCTTAGTTTTTCTCGCCGTTTCTCCTTAATAGCGCCTCGCAATTTAAAAATCAATTGTGCGTAGTAGTGCCGCTGTAATCCCCTGGCCCTTTTGCAAATAATCAGTCAGGACGATTCCTTGAGCATCCCAGAACACACATAGCAAAGCCTTTCCAGCAGCCGGCACGACTTTAAATTTGCATGGACAAGGTAAACTGTGATGTCTTCAGTTTCTACTTTGCACTTTGGACTGGGAATCATAGTCGTGTGCCCATGACTCATCCATGGTCACATACCGACTAAAAAAGTTCTCTTAGTTTGCTTGGTACTGTTACATTCTCCTAGTTTGAAGAACAACACCGCTGTAGCCTGCTCGTAAATTCCTGAATTACTTGACCAATATTTACTTCGCTTATTTACTAGGAGGAAGGTTGTGCATTGAAACTCGATGCGCATGCGCAAAAAAATGGATTTAAAAAATAAAATGTGTACACGGTTTCCACTCTAACCTATGTACAGTTACGATGTACGTAAGATACGTATATTTGCTATAATTGCAGTTATTCGAGCTCTCTTACACATGTAATATACATTAGCATGTGTATATGTATGCTTTCCTTTAGTTTTTATTGTATAGGGCACCGCCGCAGCGAGTATGTTGTCAATGCTAGGAGTAAAATCTTATATGCTTCCGCAGAAGCTTTGTTAAAGGCATGTACTAATGCCTCTACATGTATGCATGCACCACTATCTTTTTATAGAGGAGCCAATCCTATTTACTTCTTAATTTTATAAGCGCACTTCGGTGCTGTGCTTATTTATCCCTTTCCGGGAGCCTAACACATATTCCTTGTTTTAAATTTGCCTAAGGGACTTGGCCCTGTTTCATTGGCTTGTGTTTGTACTTCAACCAAACACTTTCGTTTTTACAAATTTATAGGAGAACCCACCCTACCTCTTAGAGCTTGAACGCCTGGTTGAGAGCGCCAGTAGCGATAATAGCCGATCTCAAAACAAAAGTATGTAATGTGACAGCTACCCAGGCGTTTTCGTTTGAAATAGTACGCTATGTGCAATCTAGCTCTTTACTGCTGCGCCCCAAAGAAGGGAAAAAGCCAGTAGCCAACAAATGTGCGAAAAGCGCACCGACAAGGAGAACGGAGCGATAAAGCCGACATAACGTATAGAAAATTGGTCCGTGAAACTCGTCCGCTATAACGAACAACTGAATGAAAAAATGTCTAAGTACCGATACGACATAGGATCGAACAAATATATAGATGACAACGGGCGCTGCGGCCGCAACGACCGTCAAGAAGAAGCGGAGTGATCGTACTTGTAGAAGATGTCTATACGTGCGCGCCGACGACCTTACCAAAATGACTCCCGGCACAAACTTAACAGAAGACTAAAAGTATGTATAGACGACAACGGACAGTAGCCTCGACGAACGATGATAGAGAGCCGAGAAATCGTACAAAAGCAACCGCATTTATCTTAAATTAAAACTCGGAGGAAAATTCGGCAATTAAACACCAAACTGTTAAGCGAAGAGAACGAAGCGGCCAGTTTTGGGTTTCACGAGGATTACGTTCACCCCAGTAGCGGAAATTATGTTGGTTTACGCCTCCACAGAGGTGGAAGTCAGCTTCATCGCTACTCGGAACAATAGCATTAGCGGAAACCTGTTTAATAATTTCCACACTTACGGTTCTACTGTTGACATGATAACTCTTACTTAGTTCTTGAACCAACACCATCTTCTAAGGATTAAGATTTAAGTTGGCATAGAGAATTCTCCTCAAACGTCGTCCAGTTACGTGGCATGCTTACAAGCTGGCTCCTCTTGCGCTGTATCCTCTCTCGTTTTAGCGGTCCTAAATTTACAAGCTGATTTCCTTTTCAGTGTGGACCCAGTTACACAAAGATTAGAAATCCACAGTAAAATTGTTTTTCGATCTGGTACAGATACGCTAACACCGAGCGCGACCGAAACGCAGTATGCGTCGTTATCACGGTTATTTTCATAATATGCTTCAAGAATGAAGTCTCAATATTCACCGGTACAATGCATGATGAGTACTTAAAATGTTAGCGACTAACCAACCGAATAAGCCTCATTTGTACCCCGCTACAACTCGCATAGGGACTCCACAAAGATCTTAGTGCCCCACCCTGTATAACCCCACAGTTCTTGCAACCATCAGAAATATGAATGACGTTCGTCATAATTTGGCCAGGTTTCTTATGAATACCTTTGTACAAACACACATAAAGTTGCTATTATCATAAGGGCTACAAAGTAAGGCTATCAAATATACATATAATGCAAAAACTCATAGTGTCACTTAAAATAATTCTGGTTAGCGACTGGATTCGGACTAAAGCAAGTATTTATTTACTTCAAAAGTGAAAAATTATTTTAATTTTACTATAAGTAATTTTGGGACTGAGTTGTGCCTTTACGCTGTAGCATTGTCTCCAAACTTTATACTAACTTAGTTCTCGAATTACTGACGTCGATACTGTAAAGAAGATCAATTTATTTTTCATAAGCACAATGCGTGCTAAAAGATTTTTGGAAATGATGTCAAGAAAAACACACATAAAATTTAGTACATGACTACCATTTTGTAAAGTATTCGTCCTTGACGCCTACATACTAAAATCAATTTGCAAAGCATTTTTCCACCATACAAGTGAGAAAACAGTAACCGGAAGTTTTTAACCGCTGGCGAAGAAAACTAACTCACTATGTATTTTATTTTTGACTGTTCTAATAGTCACAAAGTGATAAGTCAGTTGGATACGGGTATTTAGTCATTAATTCAACATTTTTACTAGCTAAAAAATAACAGGGCAGCGCGCTGATGATCGTTGTCATGGTTAGAAATAATTCCCCGATCTCAATTGTTTCTTCGCAATTTCGGTAAATAAATTGTGGTAGGCAAATTCACGATTCTTCGATTCTCTTAAGTTACAAGTTTTGTTGATTTCGGCTCATTTATAATACCCACACCGTCAATTGTTATATTTTGAAACGAATAAATCTAGATTTCGCCACCAGTAATGACGTTGTGGGATAAATTTAAACTACCTCGAACTTTTTTGCGCTCCTGTCAAATTGTTTACAATACAACGATTGGAAAGCTTCCATACCTCGAAATACTAATGCAAAATCGTGTGTATTTCTTTATGGCAGTGGACAAGGATATTCCAATCTTATGGTATATTAACACCCCGATCTCTTCAAACTTTCAAATTCATGACTGAGTGTAGTGCGTCCATTAGACCAATCGTGGACACTGCTCTCTCGGTACTTCAACTCCAAAAGTCAAATAAGGTCGAGCGATGCTTTCTTCTAAATACTGCATAGAGGAAACTAATTAACTTAGTTAGCAACTGCCAATGAACTGAAATTATAGGTTAGGATTCTGAAATCCCTATTAAATTCTATAAGTATTCCCAGCAGCCCTCATATTACTGTTGTCAATTCAAATTTCCATTTCGCTTTCTAATAGAAAACTGAGCATCCAAAGACAAAATTAATGATGCCAAATCTACAAATTTGTAGCTCCAGTTAAAAGAAAAAATCATTAAAGTCGGTTAAGTAGGAGCCGCAATCGAGACCGGAAACAAAAAACATTTACGTTTTAAATATGCAGATAGAAAATAACAAATATGCATATAAAGTTATGTCTTATTTATTGAAAAAATTCTTGCGAATTATACTGTCTTTGTCTTATTTAAGGTATAACAAACGGCAATATCTAGGATGGAAACGCATACATTTTCGTTCGGCATACCATAAACCAGACTCTCGTTGAGTTATCTAACATCTTCATTACACTCTACATTCAGTATAAACCAGATATTCGTTCAGTTATATAACGCCGTCATTACGTCTACACCCCATCAAATCATATTTCATGTAACAACTTGCACTCCATTGAAACTGGAAAGGTCTTGAAACTTTAATCCGTCTGAGACATTGCGATAGGAAAAATCCCTGAAGAAAATTGTCTCAAGAATTTTCGTAGGTCTTTTAATAAACGTTATGGTAAAATGCTTTAGAGGAAAAGAGATAAGCAAACAATGAACCGATGTTATGTTAAACACTTTTGCGTAATGACTTACATCACTATATCATAATTTTAAAAACGCATACATTAACATTTATTAAACTATTATACTATTAAACTATTAAAAGTTAATTTCAAAATATCTACACTTCAAAAATTTAGAAGATTAGAAATAGAGGAAAGCGTCAAAATCATCTAAATGTTACACTCAAATATCTATCTAGTCCAACCAAAAACCCAACGTGAAACAATGAAATACATATATCCATTGAAGATCAGAAAGTTTTTCGAAAATTATGCAATAGGTATATATATATAATACTCGCATGTTTTGTTCAGAAATTACCTGAAATTTTTTATTTATTTATTATTTGAATTTTTATTATTTATTTTGCAAGTTATTGATTTTTATCCCCCTCAAAGTATTCTCTTCACCTATTCACACCTACTCTTAGCAAAGCAGTTCTGGAAAGCCTCTTTGAAAATGTCCTTCAATATTGGTAACAAATTTGTTTTAATATCAATGTTGGTGTGTAATCGGTACCGATTTCAATTTTGGGATTCAATAGCAGGAGTCATCAATGCAGGGTTCTAAATGGTATAGAACTAACGAATGGACAATTCAGAGTGAGCGGACGTATTTCCATGGTGAAGAAAGTTGTCTCGCCACAGTTTTAATCTCCTATTGCGTATTTTTGCATATAATCGTTATAAAACTCCGTTCTAGTGCCCACAATTAATTGTTTAACCTGAGGTAAAAATTCAAAATACCCAGTTCTATTAAAATAATAAAAAGTAAAAGTGAGCAGCAGTTTAAGTTGAGATTAAGACAGACGTACTTTTTGGCCATGGAGAACCTTTATCAATCCACTGCATGGCTGAACTTCTGTCTCAATGTCGTAGTCGTAAACACAGTTTTCGTCTAGCGTTATAATTTTGCATGACTCGTTTGTGTCGCCGGCAAATGTTTCTTCGATTTTCTTTCAACTGTTCATGGTAGTATGACATATTCGTTAAAGACCTTCATACACCCCTACTTATTATTCGCCTTTGAGAGAAAAGTGAAAAATGTATGATCCTTGGCGGCAGATAGGTGAAGTAACAAAGCCAGAAAGCACTGTACACAGTACTGCAGTACTTTCATGGGTCCTGCAATCGTGACAAGCTAAATAGCTTGTAATTCTCTTGGGCCGCTCATATAAGAAACAATTTACGTGCTAATTAAGAAATTGGTTCTTTTGGTAGGATGTCTTCAGCTACGTGTATAATCGAGGATATTCATTTATAAAACTCTCGGTTTTAGATACTACTTAAAGTAGATCCTGTTTCTGATAAACTTTGGTGTATGAATTGCAATATCCTGATTTATAATAAATTACTGAAGTTAAAGGGTAATTTCTAGTTTTTGAAATCATCTTTTAAAAATTGAAAATAATCGACAAAGGCAAAGACAAGGTCGGCCAACATCAACAATACCAGAAGATCTACCGCAACTAGGACGTAAAAGTCATACTCGGGATGCAATTCAGTTTCGAAGTGAGTTTGCTGCTGCTATTGGAAGACTAGTATCAACGCAAACAATAAGAAATCGTTTTCGCGGCTCTGGCTTTGTGTGCATCTCATTGCAGAGGAATCCAGATTATACTGCAACGAGATAGTAAAGATATAATCAACAGTTTCTTCGGGAAAGGCTTCAATATAAGGGTAATAGTAAGTTAGTATGGACCGGGATAAATACTGGAGGGCGCACTGATGAGCTGTTTATTATTATTATTAGTTACATTTATCTCAAACGAAAAAGAAAATGAACCTCCTGCTAAGTAGAGATGCTTAGATTAGATTTTGCTACTCATTGTTTCTCAGTATGGACCAATGAATGAATGCTGTTCGCCCAAACATCGTAAACAACTGGTTTTAATGAAGTTGGTACAGAGAGTATGATGTAACCAGTCAATCCTCCAGATTGTAGTCGACTAAAACAGATCTATGAAGACGTATTACTATGCGAAATATGCCACTAAGAACGCTTCAAGAATTATAAATTACAGGGGGGAATGGGTCCAAGAATTATTCAATATTGTAACCCAGACCATCAAGACACCAAGCACTTTTAGCTATTCATAGGTATTATATGCATTTTAATTTCTAATGTTTCCTAGAATGTATAAAAATAAAACTTTTGTAAAATTTAATATATGTGTCCCCACAAGGTCTCTTCAAAACTTGTCCAAACAATACCTGCTTACAAATATTGAAATTAAAATACTAAAATTGAAAAGTGTGTGAAATCATTTCTTGTAAATAGTATAACTTTTCTGAAATATCTGTTAATTATTTTGAGCAGTGTAGTATATATACTTAGTTACATTACCAGTGATTTAAATGATTATGAGATAATATTTAATGAAAAAGAGTATTTTCAAAACAATGTTATATAATAAAAAGCCCTTAATTTAAGTTTTTTTTGGGAAACATTGTAGGTTTCTTATCTGTGTAATGTATTAGATATTATGAAAATGAATATGTACACGTGAAACCATGTGAATACGTATTAGATTGTTTGCCAGCGCATAAATATTATTCTATGAAAAAGTGTGTCCAAATTTCACTACCCTGCTCTTTCAATAGCATATCGAATTCATAAGATGGGTGCGGAAAGTAAAGTGTAGTGAAATGAGTGAAGCAGCGTTCCATTAATTAACTTTCAATGGGAACGATTTCAGAACAAGAAACAACGCGCAAATTTTTAAAGAACATATACTTCTTTCACGAAAATCTGCGTTTTGAACTTAGATCTGAAGTAGGTTTTGTGCCTTGACAATTCTCGTGACGTGCAAAAATAAGGCGTCTAATTTATTACTGCCTATTCATAGGAGCAAGAATTCGCGTCGTATGATTCTAAAGCTCAGGTTTTTTGTTGCTTTCTCCCGTTTCCGACCTATAAATCCTCCACAGACACAATTACGCCTAATGAATAATCAGAGGAATAAAGGAAACTCCTTTTTCCTCGGAGTTTTCCAGTTCGACAACGTATGGATCACGATCTCCGCTGAGCAGAACGCAAAGAACCTACGTAATGATATCTCAAATATCCTACATAATAGACTATCGTCGGCAGGGAATATTCTCGGAATGCGAGGTGTCGATACGGAATTTGCGGTCCTTATCTGAAAGAACGAGTCAGTATAGTCACGTTTAGGTTGGAGCTTTCCTTGGATCCCATTTCAACGCGAGTATTTGACTAGACGATTGCTATGACCTCTACGCGACATTATCTGTACTAAGGGTCTGCTTTTGTATGATTAAATACGTTACGGGGGTGACCAAAACTAATCCTTAACTAAACTGAACGAATTTTACTAATTGATGTGATGTGGATGACCGTCCCCCTTGTTGTAGTTTACTTCATAAAGAATAAGTTTCTAATCGAATATATTACTGCCAAACAGAGAAAGTAAAACTAAACATTAGCGTCATTTAATAAAATAGTTGACATAACAAAAAATCCAGTTTTTTTGCAAAATGTTACTATATTAGATATTGAAATGGTTACTATTTTACAGGGTGTTATAAAATCACAAAGAAAAGATACAATTTAAGTTTATTATTTACTTAACTATATACTGAGAGAAACGTATACAGCCCCAAAAATACTAATGGTGCTCGATACCATTATTGCGATAAAATGACGAGTTATACTGATTACAAGTCAAATTTTGTCTAGCCCTACCTAACATAAGATAGTATGCTAACAAGAAAATTTAGCTAATTTAAAAACTCAGAATTTAATGAAAGTTTAGTGGTTTGCAAACTTTATAGGGTTATGTAAAATATTAGTATTAAGTTGCAACCCTATAGCGTCAGTCGTTTACGAATAGTTGCCTGCTAAACAAGTCAATCCGGAAGAAAACTGAAACTATGGAGGAAATTGAACACCGTGCTGTGATAAAGTTCCTTACAGAGCAAGGATAGAACGCTCAAACCATATTGAATGAAATGGAAACCGTTTATGGAGAACAGTGCCCTAGTAAATCAATAATTTATAAGTGGCATGGTGTTTTTAAACATGGTCGGGAGTCGATTGAAGACGACCCGCACTCAGGACGGCCAGTTGAGGCCACCACATCAGACATCGTCGAAAACGTGCAAAAATTTCTGCTGCAAGATGCCCGTTTGAAGAAAAAACAATTATCTGCATTAGTTAGAGTATCAGATACCACCACTTTGCGTATCCTACATGACCACCTGGGTATGACAAAAGTCAGTGCAAGATGGGTACCGAGAATGCTCACGCCGCTGCAGAAACAGCAGCACGTCTGCGCGTCCAAACAATATTTGGAGCTGTGTGGAGACAAACCTGCACAGATTTTGGAGCGGATTGTAACCGGAGATGAAACATGGGTTCATTACTTTGAGCCTAAGTACAAACAGGAGTCCATGCAATGGCATGAAAAGGGGACACCACCGCCAAAGAAATTCAAAGTGTCAGAATCGGCTGGAACGTTGATGGCTACAGTTTTTTGGGATTGTGAGGGGATACTATTGATTGATTACAAAGAAGAAGGTAGGAGCATAACCGGAGAATATTACGCTGCGATATTAGAAAAATTAAATGAGGCCATCAAGGAAAAAAGTCTAGGAAAATTGACCAAGGGTGTGTTGCTCTTACAAGACAATGCGCCGGTTCGCAAGAGCAAAATTGCAATGGCTGCTCTGCACAAGCATGGCTTTCAATCAATAGTCCATCCATCCTGTCCAGACCTGGCACCTAGTGATTTTTATTTATTCGCCAATTAAAAAAAAGACTTACGTTTATAGCTATAAGTGCTAAATTATGTTCCCATATAGAGCATCCAATCCTTTAATTTGTTTTGCTTTACAATGGATGAAACACCTCCTAAGTTGCATTCCCTAAAGCAATCAAATAAGGTTTGTGTTGTATGTATACTGATATTCTTAACTCATCGCATTCTATGACTTACCTGAGAATATTTCCGCCAAATCTCCCTGAAAAAACATTCTTTTTTGTACTGATTTCTTACTATAGTATTATCATTAACAATATTTTTTTTGACAGATTTTTGGAAGTGCAATTTAGATGCACGTTAACTTTAATAAGAAATATAGTACCAGACATAATTTTTATACAATACTTGTCTTTAATTTAAATCTTTTAGTTGTGTTTTGCTTTTTAAGACAAGTAAAAATTCGCTTCGATACCATAATATAGTAAATTTATCTTAACTATTAACAATTGAGAGATTGACTGACTTTACCCTGTTATTTGCTGTTATATTCTGTTGTCTCGCTTTCGCTCGAATAGATAGATATTTCAATAAGGAAATGGTAAAAAATGTTTCAATTAAAGCGTTGCTACTTTCTCTAAAAAAGTGATTTCGCTTTTGAGCTATGTTTGAATTTCTGTATGTCTTTCTATTTTCTGTTCTTATGGATTGAGATTTGAAAGAGTTAAAATGTATACCAAATACTTTCCATCTAACATCCTTTAATATATAAACTCCAAAAATGTTGCTTTAGAAATAGAATAGGGTTAGTCTAGGAGATTAGAATCTCAAATTTCAAAGGTAACTATATAATTTTGAAACAAAATAGGCAAAATTTGATTATTTTTGAAAAACTTAGAAGATCATCATCATAACAATCACGATATATTTGAAAAGCTACTATAGATATAGTTACACAACGATGTAGATTCGCCTGTATTCATTGGGACAAGCCATGGACATTTACTACTCGGTTTAGGTGTACCTCTTACAATTTAATTAATTTATTCAATAGATTTGCTACTATAAGTAATATAAGAATGATTACGTCCAATGTATATATACATATTATTTATATTACTCATTTAGCTAACATACCTAGAGTAGGATCAGCAATGTACATCTATCTATTTCTGCGACAAATAAACAATTATTCTTGATAAATGGAAAACGCTACTCTTCAAAGACAGCAGTCGCCATCTCTCGGTCTACAGCAATAGCTTGCGGTTAGTGGACGAAGGATGTATTCTAGGAACTGTCTCGACTGATATGTCGATAACGTCAAACAAAATAGGGAAAACGGGCGGTATTACGTCCTTTCATCGAGATATAAAACAATCCTGTGTAATACAAAAGTGTATTTCATAACCAAATAATTGTAATTTGGAATCTCAAAATATGATTTATTATTATATACAAGAAAAAGATACTGTATCAGCTCGAATACAAGTTTAACCCGGTCTTGTAGTGTCCTCGCGCAGAAATAGTTGAAATCCAATAGTGTTAAAATATTATAGTACATGTAGTTACAACTCTATTACTTTGTGAGGGGTGTTACAAATCATCCGGTGTTTGGATTTTTCTGTTACCGTAAAAAGATACTCTATAAAAGCCCTTTGTTAATGTAAAAATTTACTACCTAATCTACTACTAAATGTTCTGCAGTATAGTATAGATATCCTCGGTAAAAGTTTTACAATTCTTGCAATATAAAATTCAGCGTTTTGGTGTTTCATTACTTTTGGTTTTATCTTAAAATTTTCTTCTACCTAATCGAATGCCTTTTGCTTTGTTAAATACGTGTCTAGTTTTGCTTATTGTTGTTCATAAATTAACAATTAATACGTTCGCTAACGATGGTTCGTATAACATCCAAGGTAGCATTAGGACATCTATCGGCAGATCTAATAGGAGCTAAAAGTCTCGCTTATTTCTCTGTTAAACATTTCATTAGGCACTTGCTAGCAGGGTTTTGTGAATGTATTGGCATTTCAAGTAAAGCTTATTTTTGGCATTATTACGTGCACGGTTTGCTTTTTGCGCTTACAAAAATAACCATCACTCAATTGCGGACAGTAGCGTAGGACGGTGTTTTTTTTATAAAAGAAGAAGTCAAACCAGCAAGTAAGGAGGTGCTACGCATTTTAGGCGAAGATAATGATTCAGAATCTGATTATCTAGCGATAGAATTTGGTGATGATTCGGATGGAACTCGAGGATCACAAAATGCGACTGTGCAGATAGCATATACATCTAATCTTTTACTACCAAATGTACAAAACACAATTACTTGAAAAGGCGATTCGGATGGGATGAAATAGTATCCCCTTCGTCAAATGAATCTCTACTTATTCGCCCCAAAATAATGGTCCAATGAAATATTTCCGACTGTTACTTGCCGACGAATTTCTTCAAAAATTGCGAACCAAGCAAGCATTACAAATATTTTTATCTAAATCTACTAAAGAAAAGTCAATTGGAAAAACGTGGCTATGGAGGTACTTTGTTGGACTCTTTCTACATACGGCAATTATAAAAGTGATTAAGATTCAAGACTTTTGGAAAAAAGATCCGTTTCCCCGAACTCACGTCATTTTTCAGGGTTGGTGGTTCAGTGCATTGCGCGCTTAGACTCGGGCTCCCAAATTTGAACGCTGGGGTTATTTCTTATGGCTGGAGTTTTCTGTGGTTTTCCTCACTCCATAGCGAATGCTGCTAACGAATATCTTAAGGCACACCACAGGCGCAGGCGCAATAGTAACTCATGGTCGACCGATAGCCTCTGCAATTGGCAGAAGCTGTTGGAGAAAGGGAAGGCATCGATCATTATTATCTTTTTCTTTTCACGGAAATTTACATTAGGAGGACTACAATTCTAAGATAGATTGTATAAAATTAAGTCACCCCTACAGCGAAGGGATTGTATAATACTATACAGGCAGAGAGCTATCCTATGGTACTCTTGTAGGGCCATCTGTTTCCGAAAATACCTTAAGAGCAAAAAAGAAAAACACACATGCGCCTGATATAAAACACAGATTCTTCTCTTTCACTTCTTTAAGAGATACAGATAGGTTTCTTGCGACTGCCCAATAGATTCTAAAAAGTAAATAATTTATGAACTTTTAGAGCCTGTGAATCAATATTGTTTGCGATTGCAATTTTTCTATTGACCATGGGAATCCACGCGATCTCGAAACACTGTGTCCGGAATAGGTAGTTGATTTGTGCAGTATTGAGTTTACTAAAGCATGAGTATATGTAACTGCTTCTTGCCTTTACTCCGATTTCAGAATACTGCATCTACTGTATTTTATTTCTGTTTTTCTTTATGGTTTTACATATTTATACATACCATTTATTATTTATGCATTATTTTGTTTATTGGTTGACTTAATGTATTTATTTATTGTAACATTTCATAATTTCCATTGCAGCTATTACAAGTTTCTATCATTTCAATTTATAACGAAGGGAAGCTATTTTATGAGGTGCTTGGATATAAATGTAACTTATTTTGTCTTACAACTGTCGTATTTTACGCACATTTTTTAACTTGTGTAATACTTGATCGAATCTACCATTATTACTATTATTATTAATCCTGTTATGTGTCAAGATAAAATAACACTAGCAGAATAAAGGAAAAGTATTATCAATTACGAAGCAAAAGGGATAAAGTTCCAAGAAAAACAATTTTAGAAAGGTAGCCGATTTTCCTACTCGATCTATACTTGAAAAATATTATAAGCCGAAACACTTCAGTCATAATTTTTCCCGGTGAATTTCGTCAGCAATATATTTTGCAAAATTTTTACGAACAAACTTTGATCGTATACATTTCCTGGGTAGTTAATTCTGCATAGTTACATAAAGCTGGTGAGAATGGACATAGTGATTTTGCTGTGGGCGAAATTTTACTTTCTTTGTGGAATTCTCAAATAAACAAGTTGATGGTTATTGCTATGTGCATTATTTATTTTTATGACTTCTTTTCTCCGCTTTTTTATATCTTCGTTTTTATAATATATACTATCATTAAAGTAGGCTGTTTTAATTATATAGCTTAATACTTTTCATTGTAGCATAGCACAAATAACAAGAAAAAATGCGTCTGTATACAAAATTAGCTAGTATATTCGTGTTTTAGATAAACTATATATGTACACATATAAATAGAATTAATTGAAATAATCGTATATTTTACGTTCGCACAAATTTATGACACGTATATATACTGCCACATATGCCAACTTCTTATAGTCTAAATTATTATCTTAAGAATACACAACGTTTTAGAATATACCCTATCTTCAGTTAAATTTTAATTTGGAGTAACCTACGGTTTTTGTTTAAATGTGGGAACACATCGGAACAGGAATGCTTTTCTAAAGTCAAACTTTGACAACTGTCATAGTAAAGTCAACATAGTAAGACATAATCTAATTGATAAGACTAGTTTTCAATAAATTGACATTGCTACGACGGTTATCAAAGTTTGACTTTCGAAAAACATTAGTGTTCCACAGTGTTCCCAAATCTAAATAAAAATCATAGGTTACTCTAAATTTAATTGACAACATGGTATCAAAGTGCATAGATGTCAGCAAATGAGAGCACATATCATATAGATATATAGCGATATAAAATAAATACGTCGATTTTTCTGTGCAACGCTATTAGTAACTGGTAAAATACCTTCCTCAAAGCAATTCTATTTCATTGCCGCTTCCCCACGCATAATATTTTTTTATTACCACATTTCCCCAAGGATACGATGTCTGTAAAAGCATTGCCGTGCATAAATGAGTATGGACAGTTAGTTTCATTTAATCCATCAGTATATGATCTAAAATGCTTTGCATGGTTCTCCTTGCAAAGTACAGCAGCGATGAACATTGTGACGCAATGTATGAACAAATAATTGCAGAATGTGTATATTTTACAGTTTTTGCGATATAATCTTCTTTATAACACACATGTGAACATGTAACAAACTGAAGTTGTTCTTTTATCGAACCAATTTTCGATTTGTTAGTTAGTTCAACTTGAAGAAAATGATCGCAAGTTATTGCAAAAAATATGAACCTTTACCTTTTTTTAAAAATTAACAGTGAAATTCCCATGTTGTTTAGCGTAAGGGTAGTGAGCTTGCTTGATACGTTCCGTTAATTTTGCCTTTTAGAACATTAAATCCGGAAATTCAACAACGAATTTATTTACTGCGTCAGATAATATATCTTGTTAAGGACTTAACATTGTTTTTCGTATTTTATAAATTTTTTACTAATATGTATTTTATCTTCTTTGCATTATTATTTTCATTTAGAATATTACTTTATTTTCATTTTTATATTTATTTATTTTGCTCTCTTATATCCAATTTTATTTTAATATGTATGTACATTACGCATTGTATATGTATGCAAGCCGGCCATTCACATTACGCTAGCTAAACTGCCTAATTTAAAAATCATTCACTGCAACGTCGCCGAATATGTAATGGGAGTTTTCTTAAAGTTTAAGGTACACAAGCATAGGCAGTCGTCTCCCGCGCGACGGTCGAGGTATTAACGATCGTGTACTCTCGGTCACCTTTCGTACCTCGTCGTAACGTGTACAGTAACGTCGTCGTATGATTATTAGAGATTTCTAAGATTTTCTAGTTTTGGCGGGAATCGTCGAGGACGTTGTCTATACATTTATTTCTGGCGGGAGTCATTTGGTAACGTCGTCGAATCGTATGTATAGATTTTTTAATAAGTATAAATTCTCGATTTTCTATCATCGTACGTCGAGGCTACTGTGTCCATTGTCGTCTATACATATTTTTAGTCTTCGGTTAAGTTTGTGTCGGAAATTATTTTAGTGAGATTGTCGGCGCGCATGTATAGACATCTTCTATAAGTACGATCACTCCGCTTCTTGCTGACGGTCGTTGCGGCCGCAGCGCCCGTTGTCTTTTGTACGTTTGTTCGGTCCTTGTCGTATCAGGACTTTTTCATTTAGTTGCTCGTCATGGCGGACGAGTGTCACGGACCAGTTTTCTTATGTAATGTCGGCATCATCGCTCCGTTTTACTTGTCGGTGCGCAGTTCGCACATTTGCTGGTTACTGGCTTTTTCCCTTCTTTGGGGCGCAGTAGTAGAGAGCTAAAGATTGCACATAGCGTAATATTTCAAACGAGAACGCCTGGGTAGCTGTGACATTACTTTTGTTTTGAGATCGGCTATTATCGCTACTGTCGCCCTCGACCAGGCGTTCAAGCTCTAAGAGATAGGGTGGGTTCCCCTATAAATGTGAAAATAACAAACGTATTTGGTTCAAGTACAAATACATGCCAATAATACAGGGCCAAGTCCCTTAGGCAAATTTAAAACAAGGAAAGTATATTAGGCTCCCGGAAAGGGACATATAAATAAGCATAGCACCGAGGTACGCTTATAAATTTAAGAAATAAATAGGGTTGGCTCCCCTATAAAAAGGTAGTGGTGCATGCAAACAGATAGAGGCATTAGTACATGCCTCTAACAAAGCTTCAGCGGAAGCATATAAGAGTTTAACCTTTTAAACAGAATTAAGACATGGCTTTGCAACGTACATGCTGAGGCATTACTTTATGTTGCTACCAATGAAAATGCATATACACATGCTAATGTACATTACATGTATAAGAGAGCTCGAATATATATATATCTTACGTACATCGTACATGTACATAGGCAAGAGTGGAAACCGTGTAACCATTTTATTTTTAAATATATTTTTTTTGCGCATGCGCATTGAGTTTCACTGTACAACCTTTCCTTTAGTAAATAAGCGAACATACTCTATAAGTAAGTATTGGTCAAGTAATTCAGGAATTTACGAGCAGGCTACAGCGGCGCTGTTCTTCAAACCAGGAGAACGTAACATATCTAAAATATCAAAGTGTCACTATAAAAGTTTTTCAACATACATTTACAGTAAATTTTTAAATTTACTTAATGGCGTATCATGTTCATAATCTGACGTAAATCAACAGTATGACACTTTTCCTAGAGTATTTTTACATTACTTTGATATAGCATTTCCAATGAGCATAAACATCCAACGGCGGTATAGGAAAGGCAGGCAAATTATATTATATCAGCTTGTAGTTGCACATTGTAGAGACTTGACGTTTGAAGCTAATGTTCTAGAATTCGAAAGCATTACTGAATACTACACACGATGGAAGAGGTATACTAGATTCACGAACAAGAAAATTACGCGGAAATACATCTATTCAATTTCAAGGGTACCGAATCATATAAGTACATACTGTTGCCAGGCGCAACCACGAAAAGATTATACTCTGCACCAAGAAGCTGTAGGAAAGGTTTGGGAAAAATATAACAACATTAAATAATCATATCACTACAGCTTCTAAGTACCACTAGCATGATACGAGGGCGACCTGAAATGTTTCCGGAATCGGCAAGGGATGGCGCACGAAGGTTGGAGTAGATTCATTGGTCGGCACGGGCAGCCTTTTTTATGGCAACTGTTAAAATTTCAGACGTCTACTGTCAGTAGTTGTTGCTTATGTTGTGTCTTATGTAGCTAGTCAGGCGGTTTCGCAAAAATGGATAAAATTGAATTTCGTGCAGCGATAAAACACTTCTGGATGTCTGGGATAACAACCACGGATATTTTAAATATTTTGCTGGTAGTTCATGGCAGATGTACTTATTGATCTGCGCCCATCAGTCTCTGGGTGAGCGAGTTCAAGTGTGACCACACAAGCACAAACGACGAGCCACGTAGTGGCCGCCCAGAAACCGCTACCAACAATGAAATGGTCAACAAGATTCATGATGTCGTGTTAGCCAATCGCTGATTGAAGCTAAAAGTGATAGCAGAGGCAACAGGCATCTCAGAAGAACGCGTTGGTCATATCCTACACGAAGTCTTGGGTGTGAAGAAGCTTCTGGGGTGATGGGTACCACGTTTGCTCAAATCGGAGCAAAAACGAAATCGGGTAACCATTTCAGAGGAGTATCTGGCGAGAATCCAACGCAATCCAAGGGATTTCTTCATGCGTTTCGTAACCGTAGACGAGACTTGGATCCATCACTACATACCGGAAACCAAGGAACAGCCGAAGCAGTGGACTTCTCCAGACGAATTGGTTCCGAAGAAAGCAAACACTGTTCCATTGGCAGCAAAAGGTCATGGCTACCATTTTCTGGGATTCCCAAGGTGTGATCCTCATCGACTATCTGCAGAAGGGAAGGGCGATCACGGGGTAATACTACAGCGATCTTTAGAAGTAGAAATAACAGAAGACAGTAGCCAGGATTTTATAGATTTTTAAGTTATATATCTCCCTGGGCAGATGTCGAAACACATTTGAATTTGACGTACAAAGCACGTAAAAAGATTGCAAAGCAGTTCCATAAAAGATTATTTTATTTTCAAACATAATTTTATTTTATCAATAACAAAAAATATGTTTATAAGATGGATATACTAAACTTGATTACTTTTACACATTCTAACGTAATTACTTTACATTTAACATAATTGTGTTACTTATCATATAAATTTTATTCTCACTAAGTATAAAATGTTTTTATTTGTCCGAAGTAATATTGCTTTCAATTTAAATAAATTTTGTTGTTTTCTCAAGTGTAATCATAAATTATGTTTATTTGCAATATAACTTAGGCACTTGCGTATATTTATATATATATTTTTTTTTTTCTTTGTGTGTAGGAAATATTTTGAATATGCCTTGCTATACATATATACTGGACCACGGATAGACTTTAGCATCCAGCTTACCTACATGAAACTCGGCATAAGAATAACTCGTTAGCTTTTTATCATTTTATAATACAATTACGCACGAAATACGGGATGGTTATACTAACACCGTATATAAAACGAAAATGAAAGAATATATATTGCGTGGTAAGACATTCCACAAAATTCAAGCCAGTTTTTCATAAGATGATATTGGGACTAGCGGTTCGGCGCCTGGCGCGCTTCGCCATCGGAGTCGTGGTCTGAGGTTCGAACTCCCGGCCTGTTGTTTCTCAGAGGGTTGAAGTTTATTGAAAGCTTCAACCAATAAAAACCATTGAGGTTTTTTTGGCTTCATTGTGAATGCTGGGAACAAATATCGTACCACAGGCGCAAACGTAATACTAAATCATGACCGTAGATGTAATTGACGCGAAAATTATTCGGGAGTGCAAAGAAGTAGATTATTATTATACATTATGTATCTATTGAAATGAATAAATTATTAACTATTAACCTTTATAACATTTGTAACGGGACACTTTGTTAGATATTCTATAATCTTGAGAACTGGGTTGTAAAAGGACCCACAAGAGTACATATTACCGGAAACTTGCATTGCGCAAAAATTTGTTTCTTTTTACTAATATTTCCACCGATCTTACGGGAATTAAACTTACCATTACGCATTAGTTTCTACCTACCAAGGAGATTATAATGATGTTAGTGATGCGCAATAAATTAAAAGCGACTGAGAAGTTTCTCCTATATAAGTAGATAAAAAGCAGTCATTGAACGAATTGAATGCTTTTTGACATGCAGTAGGTCTAGTATATATAAATCTTAAGCTTAACGAAGGAAATTACTGAGAGTACTAGAATCTTAAGAAATATTTCATGAGTTCTACAACGAACAAACAACAATAATATTTTAAAGCTTTGCGTGCAATCTAAAAGAAACACACAGTAATTGTTATAAAAGTTAATTATCAAAAACATTGTACTACATACATCAACGACACTCAACATACTAATATAAATGTACGACAGCTGTTTGGGACTCGCAAAACTGCAAGAACTGGGCTTGTGATATATATTTGAATATAGATAACACAATAGTGTCTAATAAGGCGACCTTTGCGACTGTTTTTGTCAAATACTTTTTCAGCAAACAACATATATATATATATATATGTATCTTATATATATTAGAGCTGTATAATGCAAATAAAGAAAATAAAAGTTGTACAACTTCAACCATTAACACTATAACTTTCTTTTTTAAACTTTCAAATTAACTACAACGAGAAGCGTTGAACGTTATTTTAAAGTAGAACGAAAGAAATTTAACTGGGTTGCATATACATGTTTCGTAAAATTATATAGAACCTTAATAGTTACCGTTAATATATATTATTAACTTACTCGTCGAGAATGGGATATTTTCCGATCGTTTAAAAGTAGGTACTGTAGGTACTAACAGAATGATAATTTTAGACGTATTACGTTGTTAAATGTCTTAGATAAAGTTATAAAACATTTAATTTCTCTGTTTGCAAGATTCGCGATCAATAGTTCATGTCGACGTGTCTTTAACACAGAATGACGATAGAAACGGACATTTTTGATTTTGTCACTATGCTCACTAGTTTGAACGAAAGTAAACATGTAGCAGTATGTTATCCGACGAAAGATTTCAATTGCGGTGATCCGAAGATTATCGTTGCTGACTTTTACACTTTGGGATTTCGGTATCTTTAATAACTAGAGTTGTTCTTTGGGCTATTTTCATCGTTCGTTTAACTTGTATAGTCCGACGTTTCGGCAGTCTGTCTACTGCCGTCTTCAGGGAAGCCCTGAGGAGGGCTGTTGTTTGCCACAGCAGTCATGCTTCGATGTTTTTTGTCGGACGTCTTTGTCTTCCCTATTTTTTTATTAGCGAAAGTTGTCGTGACTGAGGATTAAACTCGACTACCTTTTCTCGACTTCTGAAATCCACTTGACTTAACCACTGAGCTGATATGGGAGCTTAGTGGTTAAGGTGTAATTATCTAATGCAGGCACGAGTTCAACATAAATAAACCGCCGAACAAAATGTATAACATCAGTACAACTTTGAACACCGTTGTACTAGGAACAATAAAAGAAATAAGTGAAACAGAAATACGAAACAATGTCAAACAATGTCAATATAGGAAAATGGGCGCGTTAAAAGAGACGAATGTGACTATAAGGCAAAATTACAAAATTAGTACTGATAAACATTCGAATAGTGTATGCATTATCTACAAACCCCGTTGTATGTATTCGTTTATATCTTGTGCTCTTTGAATTCGCAGCATTTTCTGCGCAATACGCTTCTATAGAACCTATGAAACTTTTTCAATTTCTATTTAAAGTAACCAATTCCTCTCATTCTTCTCGACGTAAAGTTTTACTGATTTTTTTAATACGTTCGTAATATAATCCCGAAAGAAACTCAAGAATTTAAAGCAGCTTACACTTGCACGTGCACATTTATCCAAGGTAGAAGATTGTAAATACGTAACAATGATTATAGTGCGAATATAACATAATATGCAACTACAGACATAGCTATATTCGTAAAATGTGCCTACTGTTTTTCAATACAAAATTGCTTTTACTGTTAAGTTCGTTTTTATATAAGACATTGTATGTATATATCAAAGTTTAACGCGATATACAATGTATTGGCAATACTAAGGTGATACGCAGATGATTTTGAAATGCAACACAGATACGGGTTAATAAACACCGAGCGCTCTTGCTTATGCGAGACTATCCTTTTATTTATATTGCTGGAATATATCCGCCTCTAGACACGAACAATATGTAGCAAAATCGCAGAATCTGACTCCAGGAAGGTGTAAGTAGTGAAATAAAAAGGTAAGATTTACAACCCAATCCCGAGGATTATTGCTGCTAGGCAGTAAATTTTAGCAAGTGGTCCGTTATTGTTATTTGTTCACAGACAGTGTTGCTTCTCCAAGACAAATTAGTCTCAAAGATATTACACATTTTTGTCACAAGTAATCTTTATTAGTTATTAAAGACACACGAATGAATAAATATTACCCCACCTACTCTAGGTTTCGCGCATTTGGTGCCGCAGTGGGTTACCCAATCCCGGCGGTGGTTGCAAACTTTACAATGGAAGAACTTGAAAATAACGCTTTAAGCAAGTGGAACATTTACATATCTTTTTTTCTTAAACGATATGTTGATAACTACATCCTTGCGGTTCTTGAAAATACTGGAAAAAACATTCTTGAAAAATTTAACACCTACCATGAACGGTTGCAGTTTACTGTTGAGATTGAGAAACAAAATATCATAAATTTCCTAAATTACGTAGTAAAACACCATGATAGTAAGGTATACATAAAATGGTACAGAAAGCAACAGGCACGGATTGGTTCTTAAACTTTCTACAAAGAGCAATAATACGTTACAAGAAGGATTGCAATTATTTTCGTGGTAACACATGGGCTGAAAAGTCCCGGGCCTAACAAGGAAAACACGGTTTTTTTGGTTCAAAATTAGCTTTATTTATCAACGTAATCTCCATCAAGAGCAACGCAATCATACTCCAAATGCTTTGGTCAATCTAGGATCGCGAGCTATTTGTCTTGTGCTGCCGTGGGAATTATAAGCCAGTGCGGCTAATACAGCAATTGTTTTCGACGGATCCTTTTTTTTTAAGCTAAATACTTCTTTCGGCAGTATACTGTTTGACAGTACGGAAAAACGACGGCCGTGATCGAGGCCTGTCCGAAAACCGCTAAGCATAAAGGTTGACAGCACTATCAAGATTCCTGCCAAATTCTCCATAAATAAGAACCATTTCAATTTTTCTTGTAAGGTTAACACGTTCATTTTCTCAGTGAGTAACAAGGTAAATTGTTCTTTGTTAATCTTTTTGAAGTAACACATGGCCTGAAAAGTCGCGGGCCTAACAAAGAAAACACGGTTTTTTTGGTTCAAAATTAGCTTTATTTATCAACGTAATCTCCATCAAGAGCAACGCATTCATTCCAGCGCCGCTCTAATATTTCAATACCACTTTTGTAGAACGATTTATCTTTTGCCTCAAAATAGGCCTCAGTTTCAACGATAACCTCTTCATTCGTGCGAAATTTCTTATCGGCGAGCATTTTTTTGAGGTCTGCGAACAGCCAGTAGTCGCTGGGAGCCAAATATGGCGAATACGGTGCATGTGGGAGCAATTCGAAGTTCAATTCATGTAGTTTTGCCATTGTTTTGATTGACTTGTGACACGGTGCGTTGTCTTGATGAAACAAAATTCTTTTCTTTGCCATTTGCGGTCGTTTCTTTGCAATTTCGGCCTTAAAACGCTCCAATAAAGCTATATAATATTAACAGTTGATGGTATTTCCTTTCTCAAGATAATCGATGAATATTACACCACGCACATCCCAAAATACGGAGGCCATAACCTTTCCAGCCGATTGTTGTGCTTTCGGGCGCTTTGGACGAGGTTCACCAGTTGCTCGTTTTGTTTCCGGAGTGAAGTGATGGATCCATGTTTCATCCATTGTCACATATCGACGCAAAAATTCCGGTTTGTTACGTTTAAAGATGGCCAAACACTGCTCAGGATCATCAACACGTTCTTGTTTTTGGTCAACAGTGAACAAACGTGGCACCCACTTTGAACAGAGCTTTCTCATAGTCAAATGCTCATGCAATATAAAGCCAGTACGTTCTTTTGATATCTTTACGATGTCAGCTAACTCACGCAACTTCACTTCTCGATCATTCAAAACGATTTTGTGGATTTTTTTTGTTTTCTGGTGTTACCGCCTCATTTGGACGTCCACTGCATTTTGCATCATCGGTGTCTCTACGACCACGTTTGAAGTCAGCAAACCAACGTTTTATTGTTGTTTCTGATGGAGCGGAGTCCCCATAACACTTTTCAAGCCATTGCCTCGCTTGAACAGTATTTTTTTCCATGAAGCAGCAGTGTAAAATTAAAACACGAAATGGTTTTTGATCCATTGTTTTGAAAATAACAAAAGTAGCGTGACTCTTAGCGCAATAACTCACAAACTAATGAATAGAATATCATGAAATTTTAACAGCTGTCTTTTGAAGGTTAGTACTAACTGAGAGAAAGGCGACTGCAATAACACTAGCGTCATCTATGTGTTAGGCCCGGGACTTTTCAGCCCATGAGTTAGATCGTTGTTTGCATTTATCTTACTAGCAGTTTTTACAAACTAACCTAAATTATATAAAAATGCATTATATAAAAGCAATTAGCCAAAAAATTTGTAGATAAAGTCATGAAAAAAAGAATCAATTTTCATCATTACTGAAATACTATAGAACGTAATACACGACATATTAATAATGAAGTAACATAGTCTACTCTGTCAGAAAAAAATTATAAGTGCATAAAGAACATGACATCTAAACAGCACATAGAGAATGCAACACAAATAAACAGCATTTCCCAAACATCAAACAATCGATTTTCATTGACAAACAAACACGCATCATTTACAAGGTTGATATATCGGGCAAGCACAACAATATCTCGATAAAAATATGTATGCACATAAATATAATATAAATCAAAATAAGGACGAAGCTGTTACTGCTCTAGCCAAACATTGGGACATAAATTCCATTTCCAAAATGTAAAATATTAGAGATAGAAGTAAATTATTACAAACGAATTACCAAAGAAATAATCCACATAAAGTCCAACACAAGTAGCATTCTCTAAAAGTGATATCTAATATTTAAACCATATATTACAATGTGCTACGTCCACAAAATTTGGATGTCGTCTGTGTCTCGATGAAAAGCTACACCTAATATAATTTAAAAAATTTAGAAAATAGTTCTAATATAATTTTAACGTGTTCTGCTGTTTGTAACATTTCAGATATATTTTAAAGAGATTGTGGGGATGTCGTAGAAAGTGCATTATTTCAATGTAGCTTTCGATACCAATTATTGTGTTAAAGAAGGCGTAAGATAACTTGGAAATGCGTCGCAAACGAAATAACGCTATGACGATTGCAAGGACTGTGTGGATGTGCAATTCACAGGTATAGCAGTAAACTCCACTCACACAAATTAATTAATTATGCGGAACGCAGCGTTTCGAGAGCATGTGGGCTCCCATTGTCAACATCAATTGCAGTCGGTAACACAGTTGACAATGGGAGCCCACGTGCTCTCGAAACGCTGCGTTCGCATAATTAATTAATTTGTGTGATGGAGTTTACTGCTATACCTGTGAAATAACGCTATGTAGAGTAATGAAATTTGACTATTTGATCGGAGTGAAAAAATAGTATATCGAAATTATTAGTAAAAATGACCGTGCAGTTTTGCTATCAATACTGTTTTAAAGTGAACGAGCATTGTAGACGTTGTCTATGTATAGATAAGTATTACGCTGCCATAAGATCAATAAAATATTTATTAGCACACAGCATACACTATTTCAAGAAGACTTTTTGAAACAACAGTTAGATGCTAAAATAAAAAAAAACAAAAAATAGACGTTGGAATATACGGATGGAGTTATAGTATGCTAATGGAAAGACAAACTGGATGCGTTAATAGTATTAAGAAGATATAATTTGGAAATTATGCTATTATGAAAAAGGAACTCCAAAGGAGAAGGAATTTAGAATCTTTGCTGGGGATAAATAGAACCGATCATAGCTATACTGCTAAATTAATGAATTGTTATCTAACGAACGAAGAGCAAAGGAAGTTATAGAAAATAAATAAAAAACTAAATTTCAAAGCTGTTTAAAGACTTCCTTCATATAACGATTACTAATGGAGTTCACATGTTCAATGTTATAAAGACATCTGTCAAGCAACAAGTAGAAACGCTGTGATGAAATGTTTCTTTGTTATCTAAGTATAAGATAAGTACAATAAAGTTCTTATTTCAAGATTCACATGGATGTAATATGCATAATGTGAAACGATGAATATAAGTATATACCGCATGATTCATTTAATATAGAATTTATATCTCGAAAAATACGCGTCGTACAGAAAAGTTTACCTTTCGGAGGACTTGATTAACGTGAACCCTCTTGCCTCTCAGTGTTCAACTAAGTGCTCCAAATGGTGACTTTGAACGACAATACATTCGTCGATCTGCGTTTCAAAGATTGCACATAACTGCGGCTCTAGTAATACGGGGACATGCCTTCCTGATTCGTTCAATCATATTATCACAAATTGTTGGTACTTCTTACTATCCCCACAAAAAGAATCTGGCGAAAAGAGATCTGGTAATCTTGCAGGCCAATTTGTCGGACCAGCTTTACCGATCGTGGAAATCACGATCAATTACTTCGCGTGCTACTACCGAATAATGTGTCAGACAACTGTTCTGTCGCACTTCTAAACTTACGTCTTCGTGTAACTGTGGCAGTTCATTGTCCACGAAGTCTTGATATATTTGACGGTATAAATTGCCTTCAAAAATGTGGGGACCGTTGAGCTTGTCGCCAATTATCTCGCATCACACGTTGATAGACTAAGGAGCCTGGTGCTTAACCTGACGCAGCCAGTGTGGGTTTGCAATACTGCAATAATGCATGTTATGTCGGTTAACAGCTCCATGGGTTGTAAAAGTTGCTTCCTGAGAAAACAATAGCCAGCGAAAGAAATTACTATTCTTTTGCATTTGTACCCTTGCCCACTGACAGAATGTTTGACGATTTTCGAAATTAAAACCATGAAGATCTTGGTGCAAAGACACATGGTAAGGATAATATTTATGATACTCCAAATGCTTTGGTCAATCTAGGATCGCGAGCTATTTGTCTTGTGCTGCCGTGGGAATTATAAGCCAGTGCGGCAATTGTTTTCGACGGATCCTTTTTTTTAAAGCTAAATACTTCTTTCGGCAGTATACCGCTTGACAGTACGGAAAAACGACGGCCTTGATCGAGGCCTGTCCGAAAACCGCTAAGCATAAAGGTTGACAGCACTATTAAGATTCCTGCCAAATTCTCCACAAGTAAGAACCATTTCAACTTTTCTTGTAAGGTTAACACGTCCATTTTCTCAGTGAGTAACAAGGTAAATTGTTCTTTGTTAATCTTTTTGAAGTAACACATGGCCTGAAAAGTCCCGGGCCTAACAAAGAAAACACGGTTTTTTTGGTTCAAAATTAGCTTTATTTATCAACGTAATCTCCGTCCAAAGCAACGCATTCATTCCAGCGCCGCTCTAACATTTCAATACCACTTTTGTAGAACGATTTATCTTTTGCCTCAAAATAGGCCTCAGTTTCAACGATAACCTCTTCATTCGTGCGAAATTTCTTACCGACGAGCATTTTTTTGAGGTCTGAATAGCCAGTAGTCGCTGGGAGCCAAATCTGGCGAATACGGTGCATGTGGGAGCAATTCGAAGTTCAATTCATGTAGTTTTGCCATTGTTTTGATTGACTTGTGACACGGTGCGTTGTCTTGATGAAACAAAATTCTTTTCTTTGCCATATGCGGTAGTTTCTTTGCAATTTCGGCCTTCAAACGCTCCAATAACGCTATATAATATTCACTGTTGATGGTATTTCCTTTCTCAAGATAGTCGATAAATATTACACCACGCACATCCCAAAATACCGAGGCCATAACCTTTCCAGCCGATTGTTGTACTTTCGGGCGCTTTGGACGAGGTTCATCAGTTGCTGTCCACTCAGATGACGATCGTTTTGTTTCCGGAGTGAAGTGATGGATCCATGTTTCATCCATTGTCACATATCGACGCAAAAATTCCGGTTTGTTACGTTTAAACATGGCCAAACACTGCTCAGAATCATCAACACGTTTTTGTTTTTGGTCAACAGTGAGCAAACGCGGCACCCACTTTGAACAGAGCTTTCTCATAGTCAAATGCTCATGCAATATAAAGCCAATACGTTCTTTTGATATCTTTACGATGTCAGCTAACTCACGCAGCTTCATTTTTCGATCATTCAAAACGATTTTATGGATTTGTTTGATGTTTTCTGGTGTTACCGCCTCATTTGGACGTCCACTGCGTTCTGCATCATCGGTGTCTCTACGACCACGTCTAAAGTCAGCAAACTAACGTTTGTTGTTGTTTCTGATGGAGCAGAGTTCCCATAACACTTTTCAAGTCATTGCTTCGCTTGAACGGTATATTTTCCCATCAAGAAGCAGTGTAAAATTAAAACACGAAATTGTTTTTGATCCATTGTTTTGAAAATAACAAAAGTAGCGTGACTCTTAGCACAATAACTCACAAACTAATGAATAAAATATCATGAAATTTTAACAGCTGTCTTTTGAAGGTTAGTACTAACTGAGAGAAAGGTGACTGCAATAAAACTAGCGTCATCTATGTGTTAGGCCCGGGACTTTTCAGCCCATGTGTTAGTATATAAGTACTATTTTCTACAACTAATGTATAATAATTCTCATAGAATTCTGAATCTAAAGAGACTATTGTTTGACGTTTGTGTTTATCAGAGGTAACGCTATGATATTTAAGTATTAAACCTAGGAAGTTTGATAAAAAATCTAAAAACTTAAATAACAATCAGTAAACGTCAAACAATTTTTTGCGATTACAGCATCATCTGTGACAAATCGAAAAAGATTTTCGGAAAAATTGTATGTTTCGACGAGGAATCCAAATCTGCGATAAAAAATAGGGGTTCATATTTAAGATTTCAATATTGCCGCCCGCATCGCCTGTAGAAGGTGTGAGGGTGGGCGTAATTTAATACTAATAGATGCCCACCTCGGAGAATTTCAGATTAAATTAATTACTCGATGCATACTTCTTAAATACTTCTATTCTAAGTATACTTATTCAATCTGACATAGTAGATCAATGTACAAAGAAATATTTTGACAAAAAATGGGAAGCGTATTATACGTACACTCACATGCAAGTGCATGTGGCTGTCAACATAAAAGCCAGTAAAAACACTATGGCCTACAAAATTTGCAAATTAACGTATTGAAATTGATGTTGACATGGATGTGGTGATAGAGACCACAAAATAAACATCACGGAGGTTATGTAGCAATGCGATTGGTTTCCTTGTCAGTCCGTGTAATGAAAATCAAAGAGCTCAAACAGATTTTTTGTCGAATGATGTTCATCATGTTAGAACATGGTAAGCTATAACTATTAACCATTAAAAAGTCATCATTTCTACTACGCAGACACACTATATTCAGTTGTACTTTTTTGTAATTCTTCGGTATATCTCTGAAGTTGCAATAGTTTTTCGAGGTCCAGTTCCTGTATGGTAACTAGTGAACCGTATTTGTTGATATGCAAGGCAATTATAATTTAGCTTTCTTAAACTATTTTTGATTATGTTACTCTCAATTTACGTATTTATTTTAGTTTACTTTATAATTGCATGTCTTTACTTCTTAAATAATAAATACAAGTAACTTTACATTTTAAAACTGTATCAAAATGTTCAATGAATTTGAAACAAAATCATTTTATATCCTCTTGAAAAAGTATGTATTAATTTGAACAATACTTCGGATAACTTTACAAAACTCATAAATCTGTGTAAGATTAGAATCCTCGACGTAAGGCGCCAACAAACGCAAGTGACTTTTATTTTAAAGTAAGATAAGTGTAACAATGCCAGGAAAATTCTTGCTTCCAGTGATATCCTGAACGTAGGTTTCAGGATCAGTATACCAGTAAGGGCAGATTTGTTTTTCCAGTAACCTCGTTTCGAGCACGTGGCCGAAGCAACTGCGCAACTTATTTTACCATAGAGTGCGCGCATCCAAATACTTACATAGAAACCGTACAAATCGCGTCTTCTGTTAGTAACGCAGTGGATATCGTGACGTCATGAATCGACGCCTGCCAGTCGAGAATTTCGAACTCGTCTGAGCTTTACGTTGTATACGAAATTAAGGTAAGCTATATTTCAAGTGTTATAATATAACTGCGTAGCGTAAATATTTATCTACTTTCATTATTTCGTACAATTTCTTATTATTACGACGTAAATCATACAAAACTTCTTCGTAGATATTACAGCTATTTCTTCTAATCGTTATTACATCTCAAAAAGTTTTGAAGTTAGTTAAGGAACCTTGCTTTGAGGATGGACGTGTTGACAATTTTAAATAGTCATTAACCTTTAATATTTATTCAAAGGGATGAAGCCTTGAATTACTTTTAGAAAGTTAAACTTCATACCACTTATAATATCGCACTTGCAATTTCAAGGTCTTTCTATGATGCTTGAGTTTTTGTTTAAAGAAAGTCGTAGACAGGAGTTTTTGATTTTCATGTTAATACTTGTTGGATTATTTTCCTTCTACGTTTAGACTAGTAAAAATGTACGTTTATAATGTATAAATTATAAGGTTAACGGACAAATTGTGAGATACAATTTATTTGTATATAAATATTAGATTTCTAAAGTTTGGAATTTGCGCCAAAATATCGTATTCAATTACAGTTGCAGAGATTTTACTCTTTCATCTGTCTGTTACAGTAGACAGTATAATTTCAAATTATCATTTATATTAGTGCTACGAATAGTGTTAATTAGTGGAGTTCCTGATAACTAATAAGACATAATATTAACATTTCCAAAGTAAATAAGTATCTGCTATCTGGCAGCACGTCTTAGTCAGCAATATCTTTCTTGTATCATTTCAAGACATACTAATAGACTAATGACCATTACATCTTCCGCATATTAATACGTATTACCGGAAGTGTCTTTTGGTATTATAATTTGTAATATGTACAAACTTTTTTCGAATTGAATTTTTAATTTGTTAATTGCAATTGTATATTTTTCTATTAAGAAAGTTAGAGGTGATACTTTTAGTGACTATTTACTAAATTTCTATCCACTTTATTTTATAAAACTTGCGCTGAAATTTTCCATAAACGAAGTATTTTCATATATGGTATATTTTCTGTCAACTTTAACCCTATCTTCTCAGGCAAATGTAATCTTAAAGATCCCATAATGTACATGCCCATATACGACAATCGCCATAAAGTATACACTAAATGGAAAACCTTCGTACTTCTAAATAAAAAAAAAAAAACAATTTCGCTACTGGTTTATGATTATCTGAAAACAAGATAACCCGAAATCGGATCTCCCAAGAATACTAACGGTTTCCAATTCACATTTTTTTAACGAGTAACTAAATTTGGTAAACGAGATTCCAATTTGTCTCAAAGACACTTTATTAATAATAACAACTAAATTTCTAAAATTTCAAAGTAAAATATTTAATATCTTTGGTGCCAACTGCATGTACCTTACAATACTCAAAGTATCAACGTATGCAAGATATTTTATCATCTGAAATATCGATAAAATTAACGAAAGCAGAAAAAAATGTGATTCCTCATTGATGGAAATGATTGAACTCATAGGAAGAAGACAATTATTTTAGCACTCGAATGAAAATGTAAGGCATACAATGATCTTGTTATCTACTGCTGCTATGTGCTATTGTGTTCTTTTCCTTCTCTCAAGTAAATCCTTAAAAAACAAATAGTAAATTTTTAATCAAAGGCTCTCACTTTCAGATGTACAATACATTGATTACGTGTATACAGAACTTTGAAAAGCGATTTTTTTAATAAATACTCTCATTTTCTAGTAATACTCAATACACAAATCTATCTACCTATTTATCTACTCTTTATTATGATATAGATCATCCATCAAATCCTTTACAACTGAATTCTTGAAATTACGATGTTAAACTGATTATCCCAACCACGATTGTAGTTAAAACGGATGCCTAATAATTTACATTGTTTAAAGATGCAAACCATTTGATTATTAGAGACAAAATTATCGCTATATTGTCTTTCTAGTTTTCTCCAGAATTCAGTAATAACCATATTTTATGATTAATAATTACATCAATCAGCAAAACTTTTAATGAGGTTATTAACTTTTAGATTAAGAGAGTTAACGCTTTTACCAGATACAACTGTCCGACAGTCACTAGCATATATAAATTCACCCGAGATAGATACCGTGGGGGCGTAATTTATAAATAGTAAAGAAAAGGGCCCCAAAACTCTCTCTTGCGGCGTATCTATGTTAGTATTGAATTTCTCCGTTCTGCCACTTCTAACCCTCACTAATCATCTATGAAGTAAAAAGAACATAATCCAGCTACTTTATTACTTATAGCCAAGCTAAAAATTTTTGTTAATATAACTAAAATATGTAGTGAGTCGTATGCTTTGATTACAAACTCGACATTACATATTGACTCATATCCACACATTCTCTGGTTTATGACCGCGTATGTTATTGGTCTCGAAAGAGGCTGTTTCGATTAAATCGCCGTTTCGATGTTTATGTACTATAATGTTGACGTGGATGTTTACAATCGCTAAGAAGTTAGAAATGGTGGTGCATTAGGAACTAGCGGCAAGTAATTATATCAAATTCATTAAGAATATCTTTAGCATAGAAATCATTAATCTCCTGTAATACTTCATCATATTTGTTTCGGAGTTATTTGATACTTAGATAAGCACAACTCGGTAGCGTATCATCACATTTTTTCAGAAAATTTTCCTCCGGTAATGCAAACTTTATGGAGATTACTCTATATAGTACTGCGCTTATATATTTTTTCTGTTTTATGTCGGTATAAGAATAAAAATCAATCGTTCATTACCGTAATTAAATTTTAATGGAATATTAAAGTAATGATTCTTATCTTGAGCAGGTTCTTTCGTGTGCTTTCATAATATTAGCGGAAGTATCTGATACTTTTGCAATCAAATTCAAAGGAGCTCCAATAAAATTTGGAATTAAATTATTTTACGATCGAACAGAAGGAACGCTTTGCTTCATAAATCGTAGTTTAGCTAAATTTGAAATTCAAATTTCTAATTATTTCAAGTAACATACTTAAACATAAGTACTTAGAAAACGATAGAGTCCTTATAATTAAAGATATTCTTTGTATTTTAATTTTAGTACACAATATGCATGGAATATCTTTCTAAATCCATTGAATTAAGCTGAAAAAGCTAAAAGTTTAAATTGTTTAAACCAAAAGTCATTTTCTATACCTATATAGAAAAAGGATCACTAAGAAATTAAATGTTCATCTTTATCATGCTATTCATTATTATCAAAATTGTCCCATATTGTTTTCAATTTCGATAACCACAATTACATAATATTTTAACAACGGCAGAGTGCATGTGAAGAGGTTCTATGAATATTTGCAGCAAAATGCTTATATTAATTAATTTACTTCATTAGTCAGAAACCACAACTTCTAGCAAACTTCAGTAACTACATAAATAACAATACTACACATTGCACATTTATTGTTTTGCCAACATGTTAAAATAAACGAGCACTACAGATTGCTCTTAAAGCGAAATGTTTAAATTAAATCATTTGGCGTATAATGCTTCATTAGTCCATTAATTAGAAAGTACTTCATTAGTCGATTAATTAGAACTCAAAATTATTAGAAAAAGTCAGTAACCATATAAATAGTACCGTAACACTTTGTCAGCCACAAATGAATATCACGGATTGGCTGCTGGAAGCCTGGTATACATTAACCACTTCCGCAAGAACTTAACATGTTTACAAGTAACTTATGTACAAAGATATTCAAGTTTAAAAGTGGTAGATGAGCCGCAAAGTTTATTTCTTTCTGGAACCTCATGTCCGGTATTACATTAGTTTTACTCGTATATAGTTTGATTCTCTGTTTAGTTGATATAGAACTAACTCCAATGATATAATCTCTCATTTGGAACTCGTTTAGTATTTTCAAAAATTTACTAACTTTATAATTTTTTTCTACTATATATTCCTTGGTTCATACCTTTATTATACCTCGTTGTTATCGTTGCTGTTGCTGTTGGAGGCAAAGTACCGATGGGACTCCCTATGGTATTTCAATTTCATTGTTTTTTTACATTCAACCTATACAGTTTTCTGCACTCAATTACCATTTACCGGCATTCGGTGAATTAAAAAAATATTAATTTATAATTAATATTATAATTAAAAAAAGAAAATTATTTAAAATTAAAAGAGAGTGTCCCTTAGACAATGTGCAAAGTGAAGACGTCAACTTCACCATCGTAACAATATTTACATATACTGTCTTTCTAAATTCTATTTGTCTATATCTAATTTCATGTAAATTATCTCTATTGATGAGTAGCATATTGTACTCACCCGCACTTTAGTGAATTGCGCGTAATTTACTACTTTAAAAAGCACACACATAAGCTCTCGTACGTGGAATGGATGGCATGACTGGCAGCTTTACTAATAATAATATTTTTCATTTCCTTGCAGTTAACCAACGTTTATAATTTCCTGGAAAACTATTACACCATGCGACTGAATGTGAATTCAAATAACTTTTGATACCTGGATTTAATTGGTAAGAACTTGTCTTTAATAATATTGTGCCTACTGAGATATTACGATATATCACAGACATTCTGACATCTACGTATTAAACCCGATTTTAAGTCACATTCAGTCTCGTGGTGTAATGGTAGCACAGTGCGCCGGTAACACAGAAGTCGTGGGTTCAAATCCTATCGTGACTGATCTTTTTCAAGGATTTAAAAATGTTGATTAATTACAAGGAAATCGTAATTTTATCATTATTGGTACCAAAGGTGGTTTAATATTAATATTAACTTAATAAGAGCTTTACCACTAATCAATTTCATTTCATCAAGAGTGTATACTGTGTAGTCTATCAACCAGGCAAGCAAGTCTGGTATATCATGGATGATTTATTTCCTTGCTAACAATAAGCACTTGATTTTTTTTCTTTACAAAAAGCACAAAAAGTTCTCCAGAGTGAGCAGCAAAAGCCAATGTTTCAACTGCTTAATATTTATTTGATTCAGTTGCTGTTATCGTTACGGAGGTCCAGACCGTAGAAATTGAAAAACTGTGAGTACCATTCAAATATAAAAGCTCTTCAAAGTTCGTCGTTTAATCTTATTTGGTATTAAAAAAGAAAAATTTAACTAGACAGCGGTTGATTTAGGTGGATGTTAAAAACGATATATAATATGTGTGTAATTTAATATATAGAGATAAAATAACATATTCACTTAATTGAAAAAATATAAAGAAAACCCATTCGGAAAGATAATCATCGGGGATTTTCGACCACATAACTAACCTAATAGAAGAGACTTTCTCGCTTTCTAATAAAAGGAGCAACGAAACAAACACATGCTTATATTTTTTCATTGTAATAAAAAAAGCTCGCCAGACTTTATCAGTGTACCGGTATACCCAGCGTCGGATATCAGGAGGAATGTACGTTAATGTGCTGCAATTTAGATAAGCTCGAACAAAAATAACACGAATTAGTAACATGTATATGTTTACCGAGATCTACCAATGAAACACTTAAACGTAAACCAACGAAATGTCAAACTCTATCTAGATTATGCTATTACATCGTATACATTACTGCACAATTTAGCGTAATGTTACGATTTTTTCGATCCACTAGTGTAAATCAGAGTTCTAGCGAAAGAATTATTAAATCATGGATACTATCTTATGGACATTGTTAATTCATTATTCACAAGATATGTTCATTTTTAGCGCAAAACATTATATTTAAAGGAAAGTTGTTTGCATAAATAAACATCTTAACTATAACATTATCAAACTTAATTAAACATCAGCCAGGTGCCAAAATTATAAGGAAAATAAATTCCATTAGCGTCATTATTCTGCATCATAATTTACTTAATTATTCTACATGTCGCTTCCAAACTCAACTGTTTAATTCAAGTCGTGTCTATGAAAATGCAATAAAAACAACGCAGCTTGCTTTTCCCTCTATACGGTACATACATACATTAGTTTAGCATTATTGTAATAGCCATACCACTTTCGAAGAGGAATGGCATAAATACTCAATGAGAAATTTTGAAATCAACATAAATGAAAAAATCTATTCAATGGATTTAAGTTAGAAGTGGTATGAAACGTATTGGATATTATAAGCGGAATTAAATAACTACACATTTAAAGTATCAAATAATATCAGTATCAATAGTATCAAAACTTATATCATATTTGAAGAAACTAATTTTGCAGTCATAATAGTCTGCATAAATAAGTGATTACTTATTTGTTTTTGATAAATCAGTTCACTGAAATTTTATTAAATATATCCTATTGCATCACGGTGACTGAATTACTAACCGTGGGAATAAATGGAAATACTACGGAGAATAACCAAGATCCTAGGCTTCAAAAAAAGTATTTTGTTTTTATAAATCTATCGCGTCAGCTTATAACCGGGCCCGCTATAAACTTTCCGATTTTAATGTGAATCCTATGTACTTTTTTCAGAACTTAGATTCTATGTTCTCTTATCTCACATGTAGCTTTATGCTTATAGGATGTAATTCGGGCCTCACTGAAATTGTGTACTTTCATGTATCAAAATTTGTCAAAATCTCTAAGTATTGCCAAATTTTGATAACCTATGATAAAATTCGTTTTTAAATCGTATTCTACTATACTTTTCAAGCAAAAAAGGCAATTGTTTCCACTATCATTAAATCAATTTAGTAAAATTCAATCTGTTCAGGATTTAAATAAGGCCCACTTTTACCTGAGTCAATACCTAAGCAAGCAAAAAGTCTATATTGGACCTCTAAAAACCCTTAAATTACATGAAAATCTGTTGTGTAGTCCTATGACCACAGTGTGGTGAGCAGTTTCATTATCTGGCATTGTTAGACGATTTTTTTCCAAGATGATCAATAAATGTTACAACCGCTACTATAGCGCGATATACAAATTTGAAATTTGAAATTTTGATTTCCACCAACTACGTGATTCTATCATGATTATGCCAGCTACCGTAATGCTTGTCTATTCATTTCTGCTTTAAGAGAACTCTTTGTTAATCATATTGTCACCCAGCTCCGTCGCTGGTCACGCCTTACCATAACCGGAATTACGGAAGCGGGAAGGAGAAGAACTCGATTTATGTTCCTTCATTTCATGCCTTTTTTCTTTTAATAAACGTCTATTTATTTTCCTAAGTTCTACTTCACTACCTAAACTTATTTCCATACTTTTCATACATCCTACTCTTTGCATAATTTCTCCCCTCAATATTCCTTCTCTATCTTTTAATATCCCTGCCCAGCGTCTTCACTCTTTCAAGAACCGTTCTTGAGTCAATGAAGACACTTTTGCAGTTCCTCGGTATATTAACCGACGATATCTGCAAATACGCATATTTTTGCATTTGGTGGAAATTTTTGCGATAATATCATAAAATAAAAATGGATACACTAGTTTGCCGGCTAGCCCTCCATATTTTGTCTGCAAGTGACTTTATCTTTTGTTGTTATGTCGAGAACTGCAAATGTTGATGAAGCTAAAATTAAAAATTTAGGAAGAAATTGAGCGCGTTGTACCGTTCATAATAAAAAAGCTGGCATGTCTCAATTAACAGAAATCTTTAAAAATGTTTACATTAAAATAAAGGCCTTTTTTTCGTTTCAATGACGCACACTGTATAGCAGGAGCTGTTTGCATTATTTTTTTTAGCACATTTTTAAATTTTTTCCAATTCACTTCGACTAGCGCACTAATAGTCACATTGCGACTATTGTACGAATATAAATAAATCCATCACATGTTTGCAAGCAAATGTTCATGTAACATACGTATTTACTTTTTTATTACGCACCTAAAAGTGGGCAATTATACCATTGCGCATGAATGTGATGGTCAATATGGGCATACAAAGAGATTTATATAAATAGAAAATTGTAACAACAAAAAAAGCAATTGTTTGCCCTAGCCCGGAAAGGTAAATGATGGTTCTATGATCTGCACAGAAACTAGTTTGAAGTTAGATTTTTTAATATTGTACTGCGTTATTGTTAGAACTAATGCTATCCCATTCGTATTTTGTATTTAATCACACGTAGCTTACGACTTGCAGAAGTAATAGTAGCAATTTAAGTAAACATTTTTTTGCGTATACGAATCAACCGTTTTGCTAGATTCACCTAAAGTTTTCTTATTTCAAATTAGTGTTTTTAAGTATGTCATTCAAATACCAGTGTAACTTACAGTGACTCACAGTCAAAATAATGCAATGGTATTTAATTTGATAAGAAACTGAAAATGTTAGGAAAAGTAATTATTTGGGAACAGTAAATTAAATATATTACATCTACTAGTCTTGAATTATATTACAAAAATAAAACAGAACTAACTACAGGTATTACGAATTTTAACTAGATAACATTGTAGCGGTTACATATTTATCATCACAGAGAAAATTTTGTAACCCAGTACACAATGTTTATATGAATAAATGCACGTGTACTGAGAAAAATAAAATAAAAATAATGAAGAGTTAAAATCGCAACATTTAAAACCAACTGTTAAACGTGGAAGTAGGCATGTGATGGTCGGAGGCTCTGTTTCTGTTACTGGTAATCAGTATAGGTTTATGTATGTACTTAAACATCCTTAAACAGAATTTAATGTCTAGTGCCACAAAAAATTAGAAGAAAATTTTCGATTTTACCAGGACAACGATCCGAAACATTCTTCGGATGTGGTCCAAGAATGGGTGTTATATAACTGTCCCAGTATAGTGAAAGCTGTCGCTCTTTGACCTGACATGAACAGTATCGAAAATTTCTAGCATATTCTATACGCAAAAAGTAGTCATCGAATATCCAACTGGAATGATCTAAAAAATGCTTTAATACCAGAATGAAACTGTATTTCGCCAAGTTAGTTACGTCAGTAGAATCTGTCCTATATAGATTATAATTAATTATAAAATCTAAAGAAAACCCAACTAAATATTAATTGCTATTGTAGATGCATCATTTTCACTGTTACGTTGAATATGTAACCGCTGTAACATTATGTCGTTGGAATTCCTAATATCTGTTCGGATTAGTTTGAAGAATAATAGATATAGTATATTTAATTTACTTTTCCCAAATAATTACTTTCCCTACCATTTTCAGCTTCTTACCAAACTATCTACCATTACATCACCTTTAACTGCGAATCACCGTATATGTTTGCTGAAGTATTTTGTGATACAAGTATGTGTACAATAAATGCAATGTTGAGCCAAGAAACAGAATATTTCCTTTTCTAACAGAAGAAGAAGTATCTCTGAGAGTGGGCTTATTCTTCCTCAAAAATTTTACAAACGATCTACCTGGTGTCTGGTTAGGTAGTATATGATAACCCAAATAGGAGACGATACCGCGAGTTCGCTAAACTTATTCGCAATATGTGTATACATATTACGAGAATATATGCAATAACTTAGGAATATATGTACTTCAGTTTCGAAGCGTTACTTTCGAGGATCTAACAAACATAAAACTTTCTACATGAAGCGTGATGGAGATTTATCGGTACCTTAAACAAATTTATAAACTCGATAACTTTAATATTATATTACTTACGTACCCATCAGATATAACGAGATTAAAAATTCAACGCAACGTTGCGCATGGTGATATCTCATTTGTTTAATTAAATATCGATTTTTGCCGTATCTTGTATTAAGATATTAAGCAGAATAGTGTTCAATATCTGCCATAGTCTAGCTATTTTACGCCAGGCTCTAACTTTATCCCCAAATCCGATTCTCTGGCCTAAAGGACGGCATAAGGTTTACATATAATTATAGAAGATTTAGCTTCACATATTGTCATGAAAACTCCTGTACGGAGCAAAACACGAGCCCTCGTAAAATAGAATGAAAGTACTTTTCTTTACATACACTTCCATACCTTCTTCGTTTACCACTACAAAATATGCTAGAAGATATAGAAGCGCTATCGGTACATTTTGTCGATAAAGGCTTTATAATAATTTAAAGACACCAACAACGTTTTGAAAAAAAACTCTTCCCTTCAATGACTTTTTTAAGAACATACCTGAATATTTTACACAAATATCTTTACATTTGTTTTTGTACCATACTGTGTGAGGAATTATTCATTTGCTACACCACTGCCTATAATATTTAACCTTAATCTGAAGGCTTGTACACTCAGAGAAATTTCTATAGTTCCATATGAACTTTTGAACAGAATATTTGGTTTTCTTAATATCTTAAATGTTGCTAAATATTGTAAATTACTCACACAAAAAAATTTAAAGCTCTGGTATGTAATACAGCAGTATTCAACAGTAACAGCATTTATGATCTTGGGGCGCTTTTCAATGATATCCTTCCCGTTTGTACAACATATTAATGAACTTCGCAAATCAACGTTCAAAACGTTGGGTTTCGTGCTAGAAATTTGTAAAGAATGCACATGACATGTAGACGATTAGATTACTCTACGATGCTCTTGTCAGTAGGGTTGAATATGCTAGTACAATATGGTACCCAATTCGCCGTCCTTCTTTCCATATATAAATTTTGTGTTTTCCACTAATTGAAGTGATCTGTTGGGCAACGAAGATGTATTCTATTCTACTCATAATGATTTGTTTATAAGTTAGTTACACATAGGCTTCTCAATAGAATTGATAAACAGTGGAATTCGGTTAGGAATTCCTGGCAGAAACATATTGGCACCATATATCACTAGTATACGGTCACGACGTGGTCAAGCCATTAAATCGTCTACAAATTATTAAAATCTGATCAGTGTAAGGATCAGCGATATTTCTTCTCAAAATGTAGTTATAAGTTGAAGAATATCTTTCTGTCGTAACGTTTTCTTTGGTGGTAAACGGCCCAACGAGGTTGTAAGCTATTTTAGCTTAACCTCAGGAGTTATAAAGTGTAGGAATAATGTGTGTAAAGTGTTTCATGGCTTTGTCGCTACATCTATTCGCCGTAGTTTCTGTACGACAAACTCACGAGGAGGTGGTATCGTTATACTTTATGTAACTGGTCTGGGGGCTACTCTATACAATTGTTTTTTACAATCTACTGATAAAGTTTTGAGTATTGTTGAGTAAGAACGAGACTGCTTAAGGTGCAGTATGTCGTTGTGTGTGTACTGAATTCTTAATAGGCGTATATAATTTTCTTAGCAATATGAGAAATTGGACAGAACTCTTTTATATGAGTACCATATATTAATTTAATAATGCATTTATATTAATTTAATAATCTTACATCATTGCTATCGATTAATAAATATGGGCAGGATTCCAAATATGCGCAAAAAATATACTTACCTCGTTACTTCAACGATCAAAGGATTTATAATTGTCCTAGAACTCTATCTAATAAGGTGTGGGAAGACTTAAAAACGATGCAGCTAACAAATTTGAATCGCTTAAACGTATTTAAAGATAGTAAATAGCATTGAAAATTAATTAGGAGTAGAAGATTATTAGGGATTAGTAAAATCGAAATATTAAAAAAATTGGAAATCTGCTCAAGAAAAACGAAAATGGGAACGATGGTACAATAGCTTTCAGGAAAGTTTTTTTATGAGGTGACAAGGAAAGTGGAGTATGAAAAGGAAGGGAAATTGTATATGAAAAAACTTAAGAAAGTAATTCCAAACAAAAATGTTGGAAACAAAGAAATGGCAACGAAATAGACATCTGGGAAGGGAAATTGCAAACGAAGAGGTAAACAGTGGAACTAAGATAAAGGTGAAAGCAAGTTAACATATACATGGAGCATGAAAGAGATAAGGGTACAGAATTATTACAAAAAGTTTACACTAAAATTGAATAAATACAACGAAAAATATCTCCGAAAGAAGAATATAACGCAATGTAAAAAAGAAGCAATAACACAGAATAGAGAAGTAAAGTCGGCTGAGAGGAACAGAAACTTGGCCCATAGAACGTTGCACGATTTAATGTCAAAAAGTGAACTTTTGGATGAATTCTGAAAGAAATTTTTTTTTTATCAAATTAGAATCAGGTAAATAAATTTTTAAAGAGAGAACTTAAATTTTGAGTATCTTTTCTATAGTTGATGAGATCAGTGTGCTTACTATTATAGCACATATTTCAAATAATTTTATTTAACGTTAGGTATCTTAACGCCGCCAAAGTTACAAAGAGTCGTCGCTTAAGGCAATTGTGATAATATGTATTACCGGTATCACGTAAAAAATCGTACCTTATCTCACAAGAGTGAAATGAAATACGCACATACTGCTACACAGCTAACGTATCAAACATTTTCAAAATCTGACAAAATGGATTCTGTAGTCACGATTAAGAAGAAAGCTTTATAATTTGGCAAAAACGCTATCACAATGTGGTACAAAATCAACACACAATTATTCCAAAACTCCGATGTGAGTGTAGCTGGCATGTTCCCGTTCCTAAAGAATCGCTAATTACCCGTTAGCCTAATTCTGGAAATTCTTAGATGATCGGGCTGAGAATATGCATCCACACGAAACGCGTGGCATAGTAATGCAACGCGGATAGAGTTAGAATTCGTTTCGGGGAAAGCATTGATTTACACAAACCTGGCGTAAAATGTTGGTAATTTATATTGCGGTTAAAGTATTAATTGATATTAGTTTTTGTTCTTCTCTATTGTGTAAAAATGATTTCAGAGTTCTGCGGAAAAACTTTTAATATTTATGTTTTCTCGGGAAAATATTCGATATCCCTAAGTTAAATTTTCAAGATAACATAAGGAAAATTACGAGAGCAAGCTTATAAAATCCATATATTTCACAGTAAAGTGAAAATTATTTTATGATATTAAAACATTAAAATAAAACACAATTAATTTCCTTATGTTTGAAAAATAATTTTGAACGGACATAAAAGTATAAAAATATTTCTTGGTACACCACCAATAAACAAGATTTAATGTTCGACAAAATCCTCCTTTTATTGCCGAGTTAGTACCGTTGCTCGTAAAGTATTGCTGCAGTATTCACAAGACATAAACTATTATCGCGAAAGTAGAGTTTGTCTCTGTTTTCTTTCACATTACTTAATACATATCGCCTGCGATATGTGATCTGCACTTATAGAAAGCTATTACAATGCTCAGCATTATACGTAATAAAAGAATGGGTTACGTTTGGATTTTTATGCGATCTTAAGTTGGGTTTCTTAAATATACATTATACGAGGACTGTTCAATAGAAACACACAACTTCATCGGCCCGATGATGTAAATCACCCACTTATATTGACTGTTTGTGATGCGTTTGTTGAAAAATTAATTTAGAGTATACCGCCATTCCTCACTCGACCGGTAGCCGAGCCGTTATCCGCTAGCATATCCCACCCAACCCGATGCACAATTCTAATGCGAACAAAGCTTTCTCAAGTATTGAAAATCAATTTTGGAACTGCTTACTTTACTCTATTCATAGTCTTAATTACTACAATACCACTGCTAACTTCTTACTTGTGGACAAAAGGATATGCGTTTACTGTTGCAACTGCAGCGTTAAATGCCTTTTACACATTTTATAGACAGTGCAAATCAGAATTCCAGATTATGCAATAGAAGGCGTAGTGAACTTCAAAACCGAAGTAATGTCAATACCTATTCTCACTAAGAAAAACATCAGTGATTATTTTTTCAATTACCAAGATGTACTGCTCCCATTTGTTAAGAAATTTGCTGCCAAAGCCACTGCCGAACGTTAAATAGTTTGTACGAATGGAACAAATTGAGGAGATGCCGTTGCCAAACGACACAGTGAGCTTAAGAATTAGTGATATTCATACAAATATTAAACTCTTAATAGAAACAATAAAGCAATGCAAGAAAAAGATGATATGAGTAACGCAGGTAGTAAAACTCATCTCCATCTATAATGAAAATAATGAAGTCCAAGTGCAATATAATGTTTGATGACTTAAGTAAAGTACATAATTAACAACCAGAGGAATTTTTCTGAGATGTTTCCATTTATATCAAAGATACTGGAAGATTGAGATTCGCTATCTTAGCCTATTAAGCGGGCAAGTTACCTACTGAATAATAAAGTGTATTGTCATTATTACATACATGTTTGAATGCAAATTAACGCGATGTTTTAGCGCGCGGCATATCAGGTTACAATGATATATCCGCCACTATAATCCAATTTAACAATTTACGTGGCTGCGCTAGTAATGTAGTATTAATTAATTAATTAAAAAATTACTTGGTAAACATTTGATATAATTTGATTTTTCTATGGGTGCGACAATAAAATGGATATTAAAAATCGAGGCAAAGTATCCAGATATTTCAATAATACATTATTGTATGTGACTATGTATACATTAATTAGCGGTAGACCCGATGCGTTACCAAAGAAAATAGTGAACCATAATATCTATGTGCCCAATTAAATACGTATTTATCACGTTATTATCAACTATTGGAATAAAATCTAATGCACTGACATCAAAGATTCTTGATGCTGATGGCGATTTCTTCCGTATAAAATGGATAGGCAAGATATTTTGGGAGAAGTTAATTTCAAATACATATACATACAAAACCTTCCAATAAAAAGATGAGTAAAATTTATGTTAACAGTGTCCGATGAAAATAACGCCAAGATTTTAAATCACCAAGAGGAGACAAAAGGTTCATACATATATAAATACATCTATGAAATACGATGCTTAAAACGTTATATATATATATATATATATATACGTACGCCCGATGTAATGTAACAGCGAATGTAAAATAAGCTCATATGCATGCAGAAAGCAAATGAAGTTTTCTGTATAAGGGAGAAACCATTTTTCCAGTTATGTAATATCCGTGCTTATGCTTCTAAAACAAGATATAATTTACCTGTTCTATATTCGCTTATTTTCAGTAAACCCGGCTATGTGTAATAAAGCAAACTCTCAAACACTGAACTGCAAAATATGTTTTACATTTTAATCATTCAAACACAGTGCAAGTACCTATTTTCTTTACTACACAATATGATGGTCCGTAAAAATCAGTATTGAAAATATCACGGAAAACTGAGCTAGAATGAAACAAAATCAAAACACATCTGATTCTTCAAAATGAAATTCTTAAATTAAACAAAAGCATATACGTATGCTTTTTAATTACACCGCCTTCGTGAAGGAAAGATAGGTGAAATTCTATTTTTATAGCAGGAACTACGTACTAACCCATGCACAGGTTTGATAAAGTTACTCAAATAACTACGCTACTACTGAGCTATAACCATCCATTGCTCCGGTCAGTACTATAATTTGTGCTACTTATCTACTTAGATGTTGCTATTTGTTTGTCTCTGTAAGCCACCGAAAAATATGTGTCACTTTGCAATATTACTGCATATGCAACAACATGCATTACACCTTCTCGAAGTGATTTAAATGTAATACTAATAATTAATTAATAAAGAACGAAGACAAAAACCAAAAATTGACATAATTCGAAAAAAACCAAATAAACATGGAAAAACACGAAATTTGGAGCACGTGTATCTAAGTCACTATACTTAAGCTAATAATAGTAAACAACAGAAAACAAAAAACAAGACCAAGTACTACATTACTAACTATTGTTAACGGAAATAGTAAACAAACATACGCATTCATATTTGTTTGTTTATTTATTGTATGATACGGTAATTACCAGTAAGCTAACAAAAATAAATGAAGTCTCCAATATTTATCTTTTCTAGTGCTAAAAGCACTTAAAGTTATGTGGACATAAACTAACTTATTCAACTTTGGACAGGCTGCCTTCACCTTAACTTACTAACTTACTTATCCTATCGGTCATAGCCGACCAATCTATTCCTATATGACTATTACATTCGACTATACAGTTACCGTTATTCGCTACACGCTTATTTACATAAGTCAAATTTAAGCCTAAATCACCTATGAATACTTTTACTTCAAAATTTTCTGTTTGGATATTTATTATCACTGGTGAGTGCAGTTTTCGAAACAGTATTGGTGTGCTATAACCGTAACAATAAATAACGTATTCGCTTACAGCTCCTCAATAGGGTGAATGTTACATATTTTAGAACAAGTATGGGTAACTTCTGATATGTTGTGGATCAAATTTTTGTGTCCAAATACGTTCGCTGGCCGCGTTTAAAAGTGCTACATTTTAAAGTAGTGTTCATAATTTTTAGCGATAAATATCAGGCATGAAATAAGACGGCATAGAAAATAAAATGAAAAAAATAGGTACGGCATTATAATGAAATCGTGAAATTTGGAATTATTGCAAACTACGAAAGTTAAATAGCGACAACGAAATCAATGAAATGACGTAGAGAATTTTCCAAATTATCGTCAGTAAACCTTGTACGATGTTTTGATTTATTAACTTTTTCATCATTGAAAAGAACTGTTCGCATTTATAAGTTATTAAGTACTGCCAAACGCCCAAATCAATCTTCTTGAGAATTTTCTAAGCTCCGGAAAATGGTCTTCTTCGAGGTATTTTTTGTAGAAATCGCACAACTCCACGTCTTCAAATTTAAATTTTAGGAGTGAGTTTTCTCAACTCCATTTGCAAGTGTATCGAAGCATATTGTTCATTACTTTTTGTTGGAGTAGCAAATAAATTGAAACTGCCTTCCATGTTTTTAAAATCGCTAAATCTGTTCCAAAATTCCTCTGACAGTAACTTGAGATGTTCAGCATATTGAGCATAAGCAGTATTCTCATACGCAGAGAGCGTTGTGAAATGGTAACTGTTGCTAGACATCATCTCTGTCTCTCAAAGGCGAATTTTGTCTTGAAACGCCTTCAAACGGCTGTACAAATCATTTAGTAACTGCCCTTGTTTTTAAAGTTTCAAATTTAAATCATTCAAATGACCTCTAAGGTCGACCAGAAATTCTAGTCACATATCCCTTTTGGGTCACTCAATTCAGATAGTGGTTTATTTTTTATTTGCATAAAATCTGCTATCTCATGTCTAAGCTCGTAAAACCGTTTCAGTACTTTCCCTTTGGTTAGCCATCTGACTTCACAATAATATGTTACGTCCTCATATTCGGCTGATATCTCATCCAAACACGCCTTGAACTGAAATTGGCTGTTTTTAGTACCACCTTTTATAAAATTCTGGAGTCGAATGGACTTAGAACACAAGTTCTGTTGGTGGATAATGCAATGAAGGACTATTAAATCATCTTTTTGCACATTTAATTCAGTTGATTTTTCATATAAAGTTCGTCTTCACAAACTAATTTTTCAAATTGATTTTTCTTTTCAGGACACAAAACACTGTAAACTTCTAACATACACTTCTTGATAAATTCACCTTCGGCAAATGGTTTTAATGACTGCCAATTTTGAACTAACTATAAAACTAGCGTTCACAATATTATGAAGTTATGTTTATTGTTTATGAAACATTTGCTGCTGTTTTTCCAAATTTCCGGATATTGTCTTTTCTTATATGCCCTGTCAGTAAGTACAACATAGGATGCTTAGTTCAGTAATGCTCTTTACATTGAATTCTTTCATCACTGAAATGGATTCATTACACAGCAAGCAAATAGGCTTGCCATTGTGCAAGATAAAAAGAATTCTTCCGTCCATTTTTCTTGAAACTAACAACCCTCTGCATCTACTTTTCGTTTCTTTCCACCAGACATCATTTTCGTTTACGCTTCGTTCGATAAGCTTAATAACGAAATATAATTAATAAGCAATCAATATGCACACAAAGTCACAACGCAAACTGACGGCACTAGCAGTTCGCTAGGATATTGCTTGTCGCTAGCTCAGATAGAACTGAATTAAAGTACGAGCCATCCACCCACGTATATAGGTAAAATGAAGGAATGATCTAGAATCGTCTAGTGTAGAACAATTGAGAAGTAATAATATTTTGTTCCGGCGCCAGTGATGCGGCAAACATCAAAGGCTTTGATGTTTGCCACCTCACCCTTTGATGATCGCCGCCACTCAACTTGCTCGCTCACTTCATTCCGCAGGAGCAAGCGACGAATCCCATATCACTCGATTTTCCTCATTTGGAGTTAGTATGAGTAAGTAGTACAATATTTTCTTTTTAATTGGGTTTTTCAAAATGTCTCGCGATCCGGATCAAATCTTACAGCGGCCGGATCCGACCCGCGGGCCGGTTGTTGCCCACATATGTTTTAGAACTAGCAGCTTAGTCACTTCTGAAAATGTTGGATTTACATATTCTTGGACAATTCAAGTAGATCTGAATAAGGTCTTCATATTGGTTCAAAATGGTCCCGATGTAATTTTATCAACAATCTACAGATTTAGTCTGGTAGAATAAGAAAGCTGACACAAAATTATTATATTCTTCCTATCGCCTTCGTATGTATTCTTAACTCTACAAAAAGTTTGGAAAATTAAAATATAAACACATTTTTAATACTTGTGACTGTTCTCGCTACAGCTTTTTTATATTCCAGCTTCACGCGGATGACTCACCACTTATTGTCCTTAGCAGAGTTAACATTAGCTGACAAACAAAAGTCGCCTTTCACTTGAAGTATTACTTTTTGACATTAGTGTGTTTCCGTATCCATTCCTATACACGACACAAAAATTCCAATATATAATAAATAGATACAAGGTGCTCATAATTTTGTTGATATGGAGATAATTGAAGCAATGGTAGTGACAAAGTGTTTATGCAAAAAGGACGAATCACCACAAAAAGATTTATAATTATGTGACGAAGGCTTTGGGCAATTCTGTACTACTGGGTGATTAAAAACTGGTTACGGCATTTTAAATTGGGTAGCGAGTCTTGTCGACATTGGTTACGTGCAAGACCATCAAAAATGTGTACGATGATAGAGAGTATTAGATTTGTAGCCATTTATACATGTGACATTTCTGCTAAAAGTGTGAAAAAATTGCGGATGGAAAGCATATTCACCAGCTGATCGCGGAAATTAATTTGACCACTATTCACGGGGGTACCATTAAGTTCCTGAAAAAAATTGAATGAAACTCAGGTTTATCACTTTGACCTAGTGCTACAACATCAAAGCATGAAATGCGTCAGGAGTCCCCACTCCCTAAAAAATATATGTCGTCAGCGGGAAAAATTGTTATAACAATTTTCCCAATGTTCTAAATACATCCGTAGATTTCACAGAGTAGTTTATGTTTTATAGAGTAGTGTTCCTGTTTCTGTGCACTAGGCACTGCTAATTCTGCATAATTTTCTGTTTATTTTGACGTACTTATCTACCTTGATGTTGCATCGCCTTTTTTTCTTTTCTTTCTTGTAATTCCTGTGTAGACGTAACATGGTGTTCGAACATCTAGATTATTCATAAGTGATGATCGTAGAAAGATCAGATATGGTCTGGAAGTCTGTTTAATAGCACCGCAAAAATGTTGGTTTATTGGTAATTTGACTATATTCGGAAGAATATTTGGATGTGCCATTTCAATCAATACATAGATTTAGATTGGTGTTGGTATATACTAGTATTAGCTCAACGAAATGAGTATTTAGGTTCGGTTTACTCAACTTTCCTTCAATTGTCATTTTTAGTACAATTTACATCCGAAGTACATACTTTTTCCTATGCCACGTGAAAGACATCACAAGTCACTTATTATTAAATAAAAGGAGCTATATTTGGCAGCTGCTACTTGGTCGTCTGTATACTTCCGAAGAATATACATCAATCTGCAATATTTCTAAATATTCAATGATATACATTACACCTGTTCAGTTAATTGTAATCCGAAAACTTTTACTTTTTATGGAGTAGAGAAGGTATTTTCCATACATCACGCACGTTTCTGTAAAAAATAAAACTTCTGCTTAAGGTTTAAAATGGTAAATGTGAAGTAAGAATGAAACAAGCTTAAATAAAAAATATTAACCATCCAACACACAAATCATACCTTATTTTATTCACAATAGAGGCGAATATAATTTAGGAGACGCTATCCTTTCAGAAGAAAAAAGCAAAATTTATATATAAACCTGGCGCATCCTCCATTATATCACATGCCATAGCAGGCACTGATTGGGTGTTCTTGAGCTTTCTAAAATAATGGCATCAGCTGAACACATAAATTTACCTGCAGTAATCTCGATACTAAACTGTGGGGAAGAAACTAACTTCTTTTGCCGCAAGAGTCTTATTACTATAACATCTCATGCATTTTCTGGCACTGAACATGTACAGGATATGAATTAGATGATAATTACTCGCACGACAAAATTTCGTTTATATGTGACTAAAATTTCAGAACAAATTAGTTCTTATTTGGGAAGTTAAGGCCCGCATGACAGGAAGCACAGTATAAGACAATAAAGGAAGAGATATTAAACAGACCGAATGGTAGAGGGGTAAAGAAATACCGGTCGTAACAACTATAATCAACCAACCGAATCACAATAATAATAACAGTAACGGTATATATCTGGCTCTGCACCAAATTAGGTTTCAAAGATAAATTGTTGGCATTATAACTGTTGAGCTTGAGAAAATGCATTTAATTCTGTTGTAGTAATTCAGAGGAGATAATTTAAAAGCGAACCATTCGATCCTTAGGTTTGCTTTATTTGTATATATCGTATATGTACTTGTACAATGTGGAACATTTACGCATAAAAAATAAAGATAGTACGGTATGGTTACTTTGTTCTCGCATAATTGCTTATCAAATATAAGTATATACTTCATTATAATATAAAAAATAATACAGTATATATATGGGCATTTAATAGGAAACTACTAAACAATGGCGTTGTTTGTATCTATGTATGTATGCATTTGTTTTACATTCGTTAAGTTACCAACAGTGTGGAGATTACTTTACTGTAATTTTACAACCACAATTTTTGAGAAAATAATCCTATAAAAATGGGGCCATTTAAAATAAATTCTCTATTCTATACTTTCTCATCTTCTTTGCACTTGTATAACTAAAGATGAATAATGCTGTACTATTTCAAAGCGTGACTTGAAAGCGTATACGTAAAAGTTAAATGTGCGTCATCAATTTTTAAAGTGGAGTTTCCTTCTTACTGTACGTCAGGTATAATTTGAAATATTAATGAGACATTTGGACCCTACCTGATATTATACGCATAGCGTACATAACGATAATTGTTATTAACAGTCTCCAATAAAAATTAAAGAAATTAATGGATTCACTCTACGTGGCAATCTGCTGCAAGTTATTTTACCATTCTTTTTTTTCGGTGAAATAATTTAAATCTAAAACTATTATTTAGTTTTCGTTTCACCTCCTAGCTGTAGCCGGTGCAGAGTCTATATTTTTATGAACTTTGTCCAGTACATACAACCAGTTTATATGTAAATGTACAAGGAAACGCTTTTGTGTACTGTTTATACTCTACCCCCATCTAGTTTTAAACTCAAGGAATTATTGTACTATATATTTCTCGATGTTCTTGATGACTCGAATTCAGGGTATTTTAACATAAAACAATTTAATACTGTCATCAATAATATCACTTACAAACAATAATATCCAATAGAAAATAAAATAACCGCAACATTACCTTTCTTTTCCAGCATTTCGGATACGAGCCCATTTCTATTAGACTATGTAAAAAGTTTATAACAGACGTAATTTCAAGTTTCGGTACCTATGGAAACGACTTCATTTAAAGACATGCATGAGGTAGACTAACGGAAAGAAGGACAAACTCACATAAGAAAGAAGCGAAGGATAACTAAACCGATGTTACATGAATAATTTCACTTTCCCAATAAACCTCCATCAATTTTGGTATTATTGCTTCTCAATATTTGTGGATAGATCAATACGTAGATCTCTTAATCCCCACCATTGTTTTTCTGTTTTTGGCTGTACATATTGCATCCTAGAGGCAAGTGATTTAGATAACCGTTTCTGTCGTCAAAATGACGTTCTGGAGCCTTCACCATTTGCTGTCTATACAAATGGGCAGGATACTGACGATGGCTAAATTGCAACCTGCTAATTGTTGAATAAAAATGTCTGAAAAATGTATTATCGATGTGTCAAGCTCTATGTTTTATATTAGAGCGAATCAAGGAGTACTATATCGGTCTTTCAACATTGTACTGCTGCCCACAAATGTACCAGTTAGCTCCTTTTTAGCTAAAATACCGTTCCAAAAAAAGATTCGGTCTCAGAAAAATGTCCTTTTGCGGCACCATCTTTAGCTAATCAGCCGCTTCATTAAGTGGTATGTTTGAGTATCCCTTAACCAAATACAAGAGCAATTCACTACCAACTTGTTTCAACTCGACTAGCTTAGTTATATCTAGATATACTTGATGAAAATGTTTTGGGAATTGATAGTTGTAGTTAGGTCTGTTATACTATCTCTGACATCGCTTCCTCTAAACCATACTGATTTAATGCTAAGCTTTTGTACTGATCTATCCACCATTTCAATCTTCTAATAACTTTCTATAATTTAAATATATAGGACAACAATGCAATCGGACGACATGAGTTAGCTAGTTTGTCGTTTGAATTGGATTTTAAAGTACAACTGTCATTATAGCTTTGTATTCAGGAACTTCCTCTCCTTTAGCTCAGATTAAATTAAAAGCAGATAGCAGAATATTTTTAAATATCTCCGGAAGATTGTGCAACATAGAGTATGTGATATCTTCCTAACCGCCAATGCTATCGTTAAATCCTTTGAACGAGATATCCAATTCAGACATATAAGTGCGACTGCTAAAGACATAATTTGCGGAAAACCTATGGTAACAGGTATGTTTACAAAAAAATGGGGCGCAAAGAATCAAGAAAGTGAAGAACCCATGTATTGAAAGCAGACTTGTAAACGATTAGGTTTCTTAATAATTCTTCATATCTCCGACGAAGGAATAGTTTTACTTAAAGAATCACAAAAATGCCACCAACTACACCTTTTCATTTGTCTTAGTAATAATTTAAAATACGCAATTGCTTCTTTGGATTTAATATAATTTTCCAATATCATACAAGATTTATACTGTTGCAGGGCTGTTTTTCCTCTCTTGAATTACTCGACTGCATTTATCATTCCACCACACAGGAGGCGGTCTCGCTCTTGGTTTAAAGGGTCTGCTTTTTTTAAAACGGTACTCCGCAACGAAATTAATGGACTTGGTAAAATGCTTTATTTTATCTTGGGCACTAGTAAGCGTCATATTTTCGTTATGGATCCGTGTAGATCTTTCGTTTGAGACCGTTCATTTTCATGCAGATATTTTGTATGGAGACGTAAATATGATTTATCTATTTTCTACTTTCTTGGCACATAGATTAAATTTTCTTGAGAAGAAGCATCATTTAAATGCACAAAAATGCAAAAAATGGTCCGAATTGAACGTATCGTCTATAACATTCCATTTCATGGGAGGGTCAATATGAGGAGACGAAATCGTAATATTTATTACTAATTTATTTTGGTTCGGGCGTGTGAGTTATCCATTAATTAGGAAGACTAATTTTTGCGTTATAATTTTTAGAAGTACTGCACACTCTTTGATAAACATTTAGCTTCTTTAATAGTCAACATTTTGTTGAGCAAACATTTAAAATAGTGTTTGTTTTCATCTATGATAAAAATAGCGCAATAGAAAAGATATCTAATCTGTTATTGTACACTTGCTTCATAATTCATATTAACGCTATAAATATTTAAAGACATAGGTTAACTCTTTTAATAAATTACGTAATGCGATTGTCACAGAAAAGTACATCCTCATTGAGAATACAGCAAGATAGAATAACTTACATCGGAAATATGAACCTCTTTGGTGTATACAATTCACATAAAATATTTGAGTAACGGATTTGGAGGTTAGCTTACAGAAACATATTTTATGAAATTAAAACAGAATGAGTAATGACAGAAAACAAATGTCGTCATGAGCTTTGTTATAAGACGCATGTAGAAATTCACTATATTTCTCAGTGGAAACCGGATTATATGCCAAGTGCATATATTTTATTTTATTTATTTATTATATTTTTCGTCTATTTGTAGATGTCTTACACTGATTAAACTTAGTTAACGCTAATTAATTTTAATCAATGTAATGCATCTATATAGAGACGTAAAATATAATAAATAAATAAAATAAAATATATGCACTTTGCATATAATCTGGTCCATGTTTATCAGTAATCAATATTTAATTTAGCATGCGGTCAAATAAATATTACCTCAATGTAGCCTTCGAACTTGTAATTATGACTTAGCTTGCTACTGAAACTCTAAATACAAATTTTGTTTGGTATAAGCTATTTGAATGTCATGACAAACACTATGAAATTGACCACTAGTGCAACTGAAAATAGTACAAGTTGCGACAGAACTATTTCTTGAAATATAAGACTAGAGGTAAAATTTATTTCATATCACAAGCCTTTGTGACGTCGCAGATCATATTTATTTAAATTTGTTGTCCGATGTCGTTTGGACTAGAATAGCATGTTGGAAAGTCTACAAAGCTTTTACCGAACCTTTCGTTCCTTTATTTAGAATGTTATCTATTGATGAAGCATCATTTTTATCACTAATTTGTCTACTATCCATATCTTTGTGGCAACAGAATTTATCAAAAATTACATTCATTTTAACCCATCTAAGTTTAGAGGTGTAAAATCAGTAACATGAGTAACGAATATATTTTTTCGCGTTTTCGTTTCTTGTTATGTGTCCGATAAATACTAAAATTAAGAAAAGAAGTAGTGTTTTGAAATCATATACTCATTATATTGTATATATTAAATTGAACACAAAGAAATTTTATATTAAGCTAACCTTAACAATGAAATATTAAAAAATTAATATTAGACATACATTATCCGCACTATTGTTACAATCCCTTCCACTACGTCTACAACAAAATCGTGTAGGAGTTTGCATGGGAAAAGTCTTAATTCTGTGAAATACAGATCGATACCTCAGCAACAGGATTGATTTCGTTTCGAGAGCATCACGCTTGGTTGCTCTAAATAATTGCGTTGTATACGAATAGAGCTTTGAGATGCTTATGAATTTCTTACTCTGTGTACTTTGCACACTATTTCTATATTTTCGTACAAAATACCACTTATTTTAAACTTTGGACATCAACTGTCTCCTACCACCAGCAATGAAAACTAAAAAATAACTCTGAATAACCAAGATACAGATTTATTTAGTGCGGTTGCTACCAAGACTAATGGCAGCGTCACATTCGACTTGCCACCCACAGCCCCGTTTCGGCTCCCAACATTTAGCTTTGATTTTGCAAGTGACTTTAAACATTTATATGAACTATTTCGATTATGTCAGTAGATTTGCGAAAAAGAAATAGCATAGCGATAACTCGATAGGTCAAAATGAATTCGTTAGACAGCAGTGATATAATGACTGAAAGAATTTGTACTGATATAGTATAAAGTTGTACCAGACTAAGTTAATATTTCCTCTTTCCAAAAGTGTATTGTAACGAGTGTGTTTATGGAATGATTATTTTGATTCCTCATCTCACCAGCATTGGATTTTTTCTTATCGGACTATTTAAATGGACGAGTTTACATAAATAAATTAGAAAACTTTGAATATCTAAAGAATCGGCTAAAATGTAATCAACATTCGCAGATCATTTAAGTAATGCCTTCAAAACCTACGAACAACACACATATTGCTACCAGGAGGAGAATTGAAACTAGTTGAAGTTTTAACTAATATTTGGACTTTCTGTTTCTTTAACCGCAAATTATGAACTCCTGCTAAATTTATTTTGTTTTGTATTTACACCGATTTTGTTAGTCATTATTGCATTCACTTACCTTGTAAGAGTCATCGTCCTGCTTCAATTGCTTTCCCCTGCTATTGGTTTAATTGGGAAACTCTTTGTAATTCTTTAGAAGTTAGGAATAAATTCTTCCGCCGAATTTGATGCAATTTTAAGAGCGATAAATAGATCTTTCGAATATGTCTTATATAATGAATACTAATTTTTTTATTATCACATTGCCATAGGATTTAATTGGCGTTATTTTTGGTGAGCTTAAATAAAATGGCATTACAAAAACCATTATTGGGCCACGGGTTCGCTCTTTTCCTTTTCTTTCAAAAATAAAAATCAACCTAATATATTGCAATGAGATGTATTTTGTGACCTCTGTTCTATTCAAAACATGTTTAATTTTTTATTGTATTCATCTACTTACTTTTTTTTAAGCTCATATTTGTAACTAATTGTTTCCTTTAATCTAATAGTATTGTTAGGGAGAATGCATTGTTGGACGTCCTCTGAGATCAGTTGCCATCTTAATTTCTGAGTAAATTAATAGATACCTTTATGCAACCTTAGATTACAGTTTCCTAATGTTATATGGTGCATTTCATTTCAATTATCAAAATTCCCTTTCGCCCTTATCTTATCTAAAAAAATATTTTTGTTTTAAAGAAAGAGTCCCTTAAGCAACAGGAAAAGAGGAGCATGAAAATAATCTACTAAAAGTTTATATCGCAAAATTCAATATAAGTAATTTAAAACTTTATACGATAATATTTAACATACATGCCTAATACGGCAAATAGCGAAGATCGTATCCGAGGCCTATATCTCCATCTCTGAAAACGCATAGAGAATGTTTTCGTTGCGGTGATAACCTACACAATTGTCAACTATCCGGATATAGCGGTGATGTTTGAACATGAGCGCTGAACGACGCGTTAGGAAATTAGCGATTAGCGTGGCTAGCTAACACAGAACACCAACAGAACTTGTGCGCTCCTTATTTATGAGAATTTCATCAGGTATTTAGAAGAAAATATGTCAGAAATCATATAAAAATTGTAGTGGACTGTGTCGCCACAGTATATTACCCAGATACCGGGCGAAACACCGCTGATTAAAGAGAAAAGGCGTTGATACAACTTTGGGTCTTCCGTCGTGTGTTTAACTCTATAAAGAACTCTCTTCTTGTCAAAATTATTTATTAATTTAATTTTCAAAAATTTAGGAAGCTAGGGATTGTATTACATATTTGTCGCGATATAGGTGATATAACCTTAATTAAATAATACTTATTTTTTGATTAAAATTACTCTATTTTTCCTTATTTCATTATTCGAATCATCTATATCCGATGTTTTAAAAGCAAAATCTCTAATCAGAGAATCCACTACGCTATAGTACATTACGGGCCCCGATATCGCTAGAGCATATACATATATATATGAAAGTATGTTTTCTCGGGTTTTTTGCCGCATGTGTGTTTTGTTCTGGTATAGACCGAAAGGATAAAACACACGCAGCCAAAAACCAGAGAAACCATACTTCCATCATATGTTCGCGAGAACATCACGAGTGCATTTAATTGTATATATATATATATATATATATATATATATATTGTAGCGTATGTTTTCGCGGGTAAAGGATGTCTTGTTATCCTCTCGGGTTTTGTTCCGCGTTCCATGTACGTCCTGACGTTACAATGTTTCGACGGCAGACGAAATCTCGACCTCAAGAAGAAAATGTATGCGATTACATATATTATACATATATACATATATATATATATATATATATATATATATATATTTGTTTATAGTATATACATATATATATATATATATATTATTTGTGATGGAAAATCTGAGGCTCTTAATTTACCAAAAGGGTTCTTTTATTCAAAATTTTGTTTGTTTTAAATGCGAATATAAATAATATGAAATTGTTGGAATAACCAAATATAAGCTTCTAAACATATATATTGACAAACCAAAATGCATATATATATATATATATATATATATAGCTTTTGAACAAAAATTTCTTTTTTAACAAATACCTAAATCAATCCCTGTGTAGCTAAATTTGTAAATTATAAACGAAAAACAAAATGAAAGCAAAAGAACAGTAAATTTTGAGAATTTATTATAATTTGAAGTCTTTCATTTTGTAATCGTACTTACACTCACACGTACTGTATCGTACTCTAGATATCTTGGTCTTCGGCTTCCACCAATGTGTCCAGAACTCCAAATTATTGTGAAAATATCAGGTGGTATACTTTTAACTTTGAAGAATTTCAAATACTATAATTAGTTCGAAAAGTAATAAATCTTTCTCTGTAGAGACAACTCCGACGTCAGTGACTTTGACGCAATCGTTATTTTATATTACGTCGTTTCCAGGGATACACTCATTATATTCAGCTTATTTACCTATATGATAGGTCACACAGTAAACGCACTCTTGATGGAATGAAATTATTTAGAAGTAAAGCTGTCAGGCGTGCTATCCATCCGACGTATGAGAAATTTTGAAGATAATGTGTTTTTTTCGGCACGATACATATTTTAATAATATGATAAAAATGTGTGAATATAGCACATTTTACATCTTTTAGAAATAAATTTGGAGGAAGTTGTAATTAAAGACAAACATATATTTACGAATAACGATATATATAGTAAACGATGGTGGAGTTTGCAACAACATCAACAACAACAAAATAAGGGAGTGAACACTGACGAGAAAATATCCAATATAGAAGTGTAAGAAAAATTTTTAAAAACGTAGATACTTTAAAAGATTTGAAAGTTAATAATATATATATATATATATATATATATATATTGTGACGGATGCTACGAACAGTATACGCAGCCAGAATATTTAAATGAACCTCTGTTCTCCTCAAGAAGATGTTTAGTTTTTACTTAAATGTGTTACTTACTTTGATAAAAGTGCTTCTCATTTGTAGCTTCTTTAAACTAATTTTATTCTGAGGGAGGATGTATTGTTGGACCCCACCGACACGAATTTCTTCATGTAATCGCCGATTACAGTTTTGTCAATATATAACTCATAACTGCATTTGATTTCGAAAATTCACTTTCACCTTCATTATCTAAAAGATTCCCTTTCTAGAAAAAAGAGTTCCCTAATCAACATAAAGAGAGGTGGAAGAAACTACTGCAACATAAAGTTTATACCACAAGAAATTATTTAATTAATATAAAGTCTATTGCAAAAATATTTGACAGGCGTGCATACACACACACACGACAATTAGCGAGATTCACATCCAAAGTATTTTGAAAATGTTTTCGTTGCCATCATAACATGCCGAAAGCAATTGCCTATTAATATTAGAATCTAATGGTGATATCCGAGCGTGGTTCCGGACCGGCGCGTCGAACAAACGAGAGTTAGCTTGCATAGCTGACACAGAATACAATAAAGCTTGTGGGCTGTTTTCGTGAATATTTCAAATAATTTAGAGGAAATACCTTTCGGTATTGCATACTTCAACATAATTCCCGGAAACCCGGGAATATATCGCTGATTCAGATGAAGAAATATTGAATTAACCTGGTGCCTTCAGAGATTGACGTCCTCTTTGGAAATTAGAAAACCGATGATCTACAAAATCGCCGAAATTGCCTAGGGGAGCAATAAAAGAAAAGGACTTTATTGATTCGGTATTTGTTTGTTCAAAAATCTTTTCAGAATTTAGTGATTACGTTGGTTTTTTTGTGGAACTTTCACCTTTTTTTGGTATTCATATATTGTTATTCTGTAAATTTCTCTTTCTTACAAGATATTTACATTTTCAAAGCAAAACCTAAAAAAATAAAATTAAATAAATGAATTTGTGAATGAGCCCTGATAAATTATACGATAATATATACATGTACTATAATTGAATTCATTTATTTAGGATTTGACCGCAATCGCAATACAGTTATCGAATTAGTCGAATAATTTAGAAAACGTAATAGCGAGTATGTCGAATTTAGAATACGAAGGCAATAGAATTAAATGTGTAGAGTGCGACAACTATTTGACGTGTACCAGCTAGTGGAAGTATGAACGCTACCTGAAATGTATAAAATAATGTTCTGCAATCCACGGCAAACGATACAGCGAACAATTAATATTTGATATAGGTGTTTGTTTTATTGTATGTAATGTACCCACTTTACCAGACCAATAAGCATTTGTCCTTTTGGAGCAAGTATTCGGATTATACAGTACCGAGTCGGACATTGTTAAGAAACTTTATGCCATCTGTTCGTGACTATGTTGAAAGAAGCATTAAAGCAGAATTGAAAGACAAAAAAGATGGTGGTTATGTGTGAATAAAACAACCGATCGGCAAAAACATTCAGTACTGAATGTGATGTTACATACAATGAAAGAGTTTGAACCGTCATCCCCTATCCTACTGAAGCAAGTAAGATAGGGGATTACGGTTGCAAAATGTACTAGCGATGAAATTTTAAAAGTGGTGTTGAGGGTATTAAACAAATTTCAAGTTTCAACAACCCAACTTTTAACGATGTCACTAACATCTTTTCCATAGGCAGGTCGCTTAATGAGTGGCAATCTGTAACATGTAAAATCCATAATTTAAACGTTTTGGCGCAATTGATCCCTAAATATTATCCACAAGTAAATGCTTTAATAGCTCATACGAACTCAATATTTCTAAAGTCTCCAAAACGTACAAAAAGATTTCACGAATTGTGTCCCAAAGTGCGTGAACCACCATAGCCGATTACTAAGCATTGGGGAACATGGGTAAAAGCTGCGTTTTTCTACTGGGAACATTTTGATGATGTAAAGAAGGTAGTTTTACAACTCGATCGGAGACATGCCAGAGCTATCAAGAAAAGCCAGAAAATGTTGCAAGATAGTCAAGTAAAATATGATTTAGAAAGTATTCGCAAAAACTACTATGGACTAGCGGAGGGAATTGAAAAAGTACAAAATGATTCGACGTCGTTTGTGGATTCTGCTCGAATTGTGGATGATGTTCAGTCACACCTATATACGACAAAAAAATGAAAGTGTAATAGGAAAATCTGAAAGTGTTATTGACAATGATTCAGATTTTCCCATACTAAGACAAATTTTTGAAGGTGCATAAAAACATTCATTAAGTTATCACAAGGATTACCTTAAATTTATAAATATAGCATCGATGTGGAACGGTCGGTTTCATTATAAAACAAAATATTTATTCCGCACTAATTTGACTGAAACAACTGTGGAAACATTTAATGATTCTAATATTTAATAGATGCCACTCAGTTTGTGATTTCATGGAAGCTACTTAGTAACTGTTTCAGTACGTTATATAATATATTCCTTATCATTATTTTATGTGTAAACATTATAACGTCCACATTGCTTATGTTCACTCATGAAGTTCACGATCATTAATGGTGCCAGTACGTAAACGTTACTGAACACTCGAATTGTTACAGCCGCTCGATCCCTCAACGTTGTTCTCCACACTGCACTGTAACTTACCCCACTTTGCCGAGGTTAGTTACCATATCTAAGCAGAGAGGCGCCAAAGATTAAGTACTGTTTGAATGCTGTATTCGTATTTCACTTGCCACTCGATAGTGTAATAAAATTACTACAATTTGATATTATTCTATTAGGATTTTACATTAAAAACTGTTTACTAGAATGTAAAGCAGTGATTAGCTGTGCGAATGTGTTTGCTTGGTGTAATATCGTTCGCGCGGGTCCGTGCTAGGCAAAGGTAACAACTTGTTGATTTTATGACTTTTTCGCCACGTCAGAGCGCATTGCATAAATTTATTTTGCACAAAACGATTTGTGTTATTTTATTTGTTTTCGTGTTCCCTTTCGAATTCATACATATTTAGAAGTCATTCGTTTCTATCGGTTATCTACTTATAAAGTGGTGGGAATACTTCCCTTTGCCAAAATCGCGATTGAAGTTTATATTCCAGCGTTGCTGTCAATTTATCAAAAAAGAAGAGACAAAGGGGAACAAAAGAAAGAGGCATAAAAAACAACTTACCCTACGTTTTATTCGGCGCCAAATCATATCGATTTTCCTCTGCTTTTCTCTTTTTGTTTGGAACGTCGTGTATTACGGAGGAAGTTCTATCGTTTTGTTTGGCCATAACTAGTTTCATAAGAATGCCTGTAAGCCTGTATAGTTTCTAAAGGCTTCTCGGTTTTATAATACACTATATTCTTAAAGAAAATTTATTGTTTATTAGGAAAAGTGAAGTCAGATCCAATATCAATAAATATTCTATAGAAATGATACAATTGAGTTGAATTTCTAGGAAGTAAGGTCAGTACGCCTTGCAAGATGTGCGCTTCGGTAATACTTAGAATTAAACGATCAGATGCATTACCAATTCAATACTTAAAACCAATACTGTATACATGGAAAATCAGAAATATGCGCTATCTGGTTTACAGAATATTTTTACCCTTTTTAATTGGAAAAAAGACAATCTAGCATTGCTTATGGTTTTTCACATACCATTTTAAATGTATTCAGTTGCTTTGAAAGCTTATAATTCATGTGTTACCAAAATTTTACATAATACTATATAAGTAGAAACTAAATGAAAATAAAATATCCTACTGCATTTCTTTGTTATTATGTTATTATATTATACAGTTACATAATTTTTACATAAGTAAACTACAAAAATAATTTCAATGAAAAAGCTCTCAACTACAATTCAAGTCAAACTAATTACCAATAGTTTAATTTGTAAACATCAGTTGAAACAAGGTAATTAGATTAAAAAAAGAAGAAATTAAGGAAAGAACAGTCTGCACAAGCAATACTCACATTTGTCTCTCACTTAGCAATTGCAAAAATCCTCAAAATAACATTATTTTAGATAACTGACAATACAGAATTTCACATTGCAAATAAAGCGTTGTTCTCAATTTTAAATTACACAGTAACCTTGATTTTGTTGTTATAGGAACGCTTGGTTTCGAGGTCATAAAGAAAATAAATAAACATGTAAATTCTATAATATAAAAAAGCAAAATATCAATTAAACATGTAATTATACATTTCTAGACGCTAAAGATCGGAATCGTCACCATCTATAAAAAGTTCCTCAAAGCCGACATCTGCTGCACTAACGCTGATGATAATTGGTTCAATAACAATATCTATTGTCGTATCATGATCCCACAATCGCTGCTCTTCTTGCAGTAGATGTTGAATATATTTTCACCATGATTGCGGCATTACATTTTTAATTGCATCATCGAGAAAAATTCCGACGTCTTTCAATTTTAATATTGTATTGTTTCTTGGAACTTCGCTTTTAATTTGTGCCCAAATCATTTCAATGGGATTTAGTTCGTAATGGTAGGGTGGTAATCTGAGTTACGAGCTAATTCATTAACTTCATATTTAAGGTATTTGTCTTTATGCGGTCGAATTGTATGTAACAGATTGGGTTTCACCATGATCTCTATGAAATATATGTTTTTAGCTCTAAGCCGGTGAATTATTTCTCCTTTTCGCTATGCAGACATTCACAGTCTCTCTAAGCGCCGATTATGATATGGCGGATTATTCATTACTACAACAGACGCAGGTTAAGTTTTGGAAACAATTTCCGAAAACTATTTTCCAAAACGACCGGCGTCCATATCTTCGTGATAAACACCAATCTTCTTTGACTCAAATACGTTAAATCATTTTCCAGAAAACCAGAATCACTGCCAATACGCGTGATTATGAGTCTACACCCTTTTCCAGATGGACCTTCCAAGCCAGTGGAAAACCCCTTAAAATGTGCCTGTCTTTTACTTTTTATAGTTAAATCTTGCAGAGTTTCATTGGCATAATATATTTTGCAACCTTGCAACCTGCAATTTCTTCGCCATAAAATTATTTCTTCTTTTTCAATGACGACGCTTTCTCTATTTCTTTTTACATACCTGAAATTCATTTCTCGTAATGCTCGTAATAAAACATGCCTCGATATTTCCGGAAGACTGTCGTCGGTTTCAAGAGCTGCAGCGGTATTCTTTTTCTTTTAATTTTGAAAATAAAGTGTACGTATAACATGACAAATTGTATATTTCGTATATTCCTCCAGTATAATTTTCTTTTAATATTTTTAGCGCAATATTGGGAAGATGTGCTTTCACGCAATTTATGTGTTATTGTCTTTAGTGTTATAAATGCTACACACACGTATGCAGCTTAGACTGGTTTTAACAGGAGGTCTTCTAAGTCTGTCTCACATTTTTTTTAGAATTTTCGTCTAGTACACAGCGTAAAGCATTTCATGCACAGATATATGTCACATATAGTATTCACAGGAAAAAATAAAAATCCAATTGTTATTTCAAAATCTGCTGCTATTGACAACAGTACTTCAGAAAGCGAGCATTTCCGACCATCATAAATCGTAATCTATCTAATATAATAGGTAATTTAAATATCACCAGCATTAATGTCTAACCTTTTAACCGTTAATGTAAATTTTACATAATAAATATTAATGTAGATTTACCGCTATACGTAACAAAGTTAAAATAAAAAGAAAACAAATTTAAGTGATATCAAGTATTAACTTAAGACAAGTACTAATTAACAACTGAGTCATTAAAACAATATTGGGTGTAGCGCTCAGAGTACAATCGACTACATTCGTCTTGTAGAGTTGCATTCCAATGTCCACTTTAAAGAAAATTTCACTGTCACAGTATGTAGCAATTGTGTGTTGCTGTTAGAGAATGCTTGCTGAATTAACAGATCTGTGTATCTGTGTATCTGTGTGTTGACGACCAAATAATGAACACAGTCTACAAGCCAACATAGGTGTGAAGCGACTTGAGTATACATATGTATCTACATTCGTACATACGTATTTGCTATCCCAATTGTATTTTACAGTACAGCAACTGACTTAATTAAACAATTAAGAATGTAAGAACACTTAACGCAAGCTACAAGATTTAAAGTAAGACTTTTTGGTGAACATTCTTGCATTATGCATAACGAAAGATAATATAAAATAGTAGTTAGAAGTAGAACATGTAGTTGTATATCCAACACAGACAATAATTAAGCTTCTGTCCGAATATAGATTTTTTCCGGATTATCGCATTGTATCACAATCATATTATACTTCGAACAGTTTTTCATATAAAATCATGTAATTAGGCACGGAAATATTGAGAGTTATATTAATAAACTAAAAACTATGTACTTACTTCGCAATATACTACGAGGGAAAGCCATTAAATAAGTCACAAACTGCTGTGGGAAAGCTGAAAATAGCAGTGAACTATTTTCTTATCTGTTACTAGGTGTCAGCACAACTCAACTTCATGATAGTCAAATGACAATTGCTGTGTAAAAAGTCCAGGCCTACTGACGAGAGGAATATTACTGCATCACGATAATGCCAGGTCGTATTTGGCCCACTTGACACAGCCGAGAATTATAGAATTAGCTGGGAACTGCTTAAACATCCAGCTTGCAGTCATAATCTAGCCCCAAGCGCCTATCATCAGTTTGGTACACTCAAAAAGCATATTGGCGTGTTCAAGAAGAAGTACGCACGTGGTTCAGACTGCAGCCTAGACACTTTTATGCAGCAGATATTGGGACACTGATAAGGCGATGGGATACGTGTACTAATATAGATGGAGACTTTGCCGAAATAAAAACCTATTTTTGGCTCTCAAATTATTTTTATATTAGCTTTTTGTGACCTACTTACTGACTTTTCTTCGTATACATACTTATGGGCTAAAAAATGCGAATTTGCATTTATTATTATTATTATCTACATGTGCCATCTAGATTTTCTTGGATAAGATAATCATTTTATTGCAGCAATTCCCATAGTTAAAGGCTTTGAAAGGATGAAATACAATTAACTGTCTTCATTTGTGGCATATAGCGTTACAATTTCAATCATCATACGCTAAACAATTTCCGAACGATGAGTAAATTTATCTAGAGCGACGCCGCACTAAAAACTGACGAGTACTAAGGAATAATCCTCAATCATTATTCTACATGCAGAAGGTTATTCTATTCGTCAAATTAGGCAAGAAATTGAATTTACAAAATTCACCATTAATAGTACCATACGCTGATTCATCAAACAGGTAGTTTAAAAGACCGCAATCACCGAGGATGGTTAGATAGCACGTATGTGCTGTTTTTATAAGGCTAAAGCCCATTACTAAGCGTAGTTCATGATGAACAACGTATGAATCAAATTTTGGTAATTGTTGTAGAGAACCAGCTGCAAGATAGATGTGTCCAAGTTCAAAGTACTTGGACAAAAATAAAGAATCTTCGTGACAAAGCCTAAACATGAAAAGATGGTACGCAACCGTGTTGTACCAACATTAAACTAATACCCAAACGTGTTGCATTTATCCAAGATTATGGAGTTACCACAATAGGTTACTCAAACAAACAGGTGGTTAACTGTAACTGAAATTGCCAATATTTTCAATGCAAATAGAAATGCAGCAGTTTCAGTAAAGACTGCTAAAAGCAGTAGAATTTGTCGATCTCGTAGTTGTCAAGAAACCTCTGCTACGGAGGAACATAGGGACTAGACAATTAATGATTGGAAATGTGGTTTAACGTTTCTGGGACAAAATCACAAATTTATGTGAGATGATGTAAGGATGAAAAGGTGCTAAACACTATCAAATTAGTATTGGTAACATGTTTGAACAATGATGTTTTAACAACCCATGCAACTACAACACGGTTTCAACCTAGAAGCCTAGATCTTTTAAAAGAATATCCGTACATCTTCTGGAAATTTACAAGGAATTTGTATCCTCTCTTTCAAACAGTTCTCAAAGAATTGCAATATTGGACGAAATAGTTAAAAAGTGATTGCCTCGTTCGCTCTCAACAAGATGAAATTTTAATTCTAGAATTATTATATTATATTATATTATATTATATTATATTATATTATATTATATTATATTATATTATATTATATTATATTATATTATATTATATTATATTATATTATATTATATTATATTATATTATATTATATTATATTATATTATATTATATTATATTATATTATATTATATTATATTATATTATATTATATTATATTATATTATATCATATTATATTATATTATATTATATTATATTATATTATATTATATTATATTATATTATATTATATTATATTATATTATATTATATTATATTATATTATATTATATTATATTATATTATATTATATTATATTATATTATATTATATTATATTATATTATATTATATTATATTATATTATATTATATTATATTATATTATATTATATTATATTATATTATATTATATTATATTATATTATATTATATTATATTATATTATATTATATTATATTATATTATATTATATTATATTATATTATATTATATTATATTATATTATATTATATTATATTATATTATATTATATTATATTATATTATATTATATTATATTATATTATATTATATTATATTATATTATATTATATTATATTATATTATATTATATTATATTATATTATATTATATTATTAAATACACGGAAGAAATTAAAGAAACAATCCGAAGAGTTATGAATGAAAAAGTAAAACTGTAAACATCACTACTATCAATCAAGCTTCAGGTTATATTACGTTTCTAAAAGTTAATATCTCAAGTAGATATTATATGCAAAATTCAACCAGGAAAATTGCTCTCCTTATGGCCAATAAATCTATATTTATCATTCAGTTAGCTCAAATCAGAAATAATATCACGAACAATGAGAATACCAGTGACAGTGGGCCGTCAACTACAAAATGACGTAAGATCGATAGAGACGAATATGCCCGAGGTGCAAGGAAGTTTGTGATATCATAATTTACTAGACTAAAGATAGATTTAGCTTTACTGGACACTTAACTGCGGCATCTCTATTTTATGCTGAGAAATTTAATCAGTGCAGCCTCCATTTTCTTGAAAATGTCTATCAGGAAACAATTAAATCTTACTCACATTTTGATGAACGGATATTCCGTATTGGACTAACCGTAATTTATGAAACAGAAGATTTTAAATTAATCCACTTTATGACATCATTTCACAAAACACTGTGACCTTTAGTCAAACTATAAAACTTTTGAAAATCCTAATTGTAACTCAGATGACATCAGGTGAAGCAGAACGATGTTTTACTACTTTGAAAAGAATAAAAACTTTCTTCAGAATCAGCATAAAACAAGAAAAACTTTCTGCATTAGCGATGGTCACCTACTGTGAAAAGTATTAGTATCCACAAAATCTGCAACCCCCACATTTTTAAGCAGGAACCGTCATTGCATAGGTCACTGCGGTGGTTCTTCAATATTAGAAATAAAGTACAACAATTGCTTGTTTTGTCTATTTCTGCTGTAATAAAGCAAATTACATAATATGCTAACATATAAAAGGACAAAACCTTGCAGGCGTGTTCTTGCTAAATTACATACGCTTAGCGTTTCTACCTTCAATTATTAGACTTTTTTTGTTATAAATGCGTAAAGGAAAGGATTTAACGAGAAGCAAAATATCTGTGTAGCCTATCATGCACCGCTTCGAAGGAAATAATGTAACAAAACCACGTATTCATTATAAAATAAGCAGTAATTGTTCGCGATACGAACAATTAGTATTACTCAGAAGTTTCGTCGGCAATCCGAAGTTTCTCCCGTGGTACACTAATATACCGCAGCACATCGGTTAACTGCTCTATCACAATTGCAAAATTTACGTCTATCCAAACTAACAACAAAATGGCGATAAAGTTATATTAACTTACTTGACTTAGTTTTTGTAACTGAAGTGCATGTGCTGTATGCTATGACATCCTTAAAAAATAATTGCACGGTCGGTAGTGATGACATTCCGGCCTTTTTTGTTAGGGATTGTGCAAATATATTTGCCTCTTCCCTTAGGTACTTGTTCAGTCTTGTTCTCAAAACACCCACTTTTCCATCTGTGTGGAAGATTGCCAAATTGATGCCTGTTTTCAAGCATGGCGAGAAGTGTGTTATTTCCAATTATCGTCCTATAGCGTTATTAAATAATTTTGCTAAAGTTTTTGGGAAATGTTTGTACAAGTATATTTATCCTCAAGTTAAATTCTAGATTTCAAATGATCAACACGGTTTCGTTGCTTAACGATTATTATATACAATAATTAATCATTCTCAGGATTGCAATTATTTGCAAAACTAACTTAATATATTCCATACGTGGTATATAAACAACAAACTAACAGTTAATGTGAAAAAATGCTAAATTGTCACCTACACTCGTAAGACGACTCCAATTATATATACCTATCACTTGGCTGGATCTCCTTTGCCTAGAGACACCTCTATGAGGCACTTGGGTGTCGTCTTCGAATCAAGACTCACCTTTACGGAGCATATATCCATCGCATCAGCGTTGAGTATGTTAGGATTCATTATACGTGTTACACGACCATTTTCTTCTATAGCACCCATTCTCCCCTTTATTTCGCCTTTGCTCGGTCTCGACTGGAGTATGGTCTGATCACCTATATACATCTATCAGATACATCTTCTAGATCTGTATCAAAGAAGGTGTTTGACGTTCTTATACTTTAAAAAATTTAATACTTACTCGATACAAGGATTTAGTTACAATACTCTGATAGAAATATTTAATATTGATTCCTTGGAACTACGTCGAAAATAATCTGAGTGCAAATTCCTATTTACCTTACTTAATAATGGTCTTGATGATGGTGTTGAGTGTAAATCAATTTCATTGTACCACGTCCAGGATCTAGGCAAACATATATATTTTGCTGTTTCGCACCTAGAACAAATATCGCGATCAGGTCCCCAATACATAGAATGTGGAGCAGCTTCAACTTTATATAGTTTGTTGAGTTAGATATACATGCCTGTAGTTTACCGTCTCTTTTGTCATTGTGCAGATCGCAGATGCATTATTATACATAGCTGAATTCTTTTTCCGTTCTCCTTTTTTTCTTAACCACTGGTGAACTATTTTTTTTTAATTAAAGCCATTTGGATGTATGATGTATTTAGTTACAAGTTTATTGTACTTTGATCTACCTTAGTTTTATGTTTACTTATAGGTAACTTGTTTTCACATGTATACATTAATTATTCAATATTTGCCTTGTAATTGGATATTTTTTGTCTGTTGGGCAATAAAGTATTATTATTATTAAATTAACTATAGGTGCAACGTATGCCGTTATCGTATGATTAGTGTCGGACTATGGCTATTGCGTGGCATGAATACCGTCACCGCACGTTTATTTATTCCAATACCTTGTAGTAAATTGAATTAAATTTAAAGATCGTACATCATAATACATCGTTTTGTTGTCACTTAAGTTCTGCTTTAAAGGTAGACACGCGATAAAATAATTCTATCTGCGTATATTGATAGATTTTAGAAGTTCGAAGAAAGCAACTTAATGTTTGTGTGTCATAAATATTTTTCTCTAACTGAAAAAAACGACGTTCCGCGAAAAAGCAGAATACAAAACCGACGCGGTTTTATGTGTTTTTGACAGACGCAGGAAGTCACCACAAAAGGAAAAAAGTGACTTTTATTCCTTTCCATATTGAGTGAAGCCGACACAATATAATCCACCAACGTAATCCCGTCAGTGTTTATCTAAGCGTATGGGCTATACATCGATGAACCATTAATAAGTAATTTATCAATTTGGACAAAGCCGTTGGAAGAGATGCAAAAACTTATATTGTCTGCTGACTTAGAAAACGAGAGATGAATGGCTCTATCTGCGAAAAATACCGACGAAATGATAATAGGTCGCAAAAAAACATCTAGCGAGATTGCGGTCGTACATATACTGTGAATCGTCTCTAGCCGGCGAATTATAGACGACTTTGTACTAGAAAGTAGTTTCTTAGAAACGGGTACTAGCGCCGGGTAACTGAAATTTAATAGCACCACGCGTCTAAAGAGTTTTATTGTGCCATTGTATGGGTAGTATAGTTCATTCGTATCGCGTTCGCGTTATCAGTGTATATAAAGTAGATTCCTTCAACACGTAAGATTAACTTTTATTCGGTGTTGTTGTTTTGATAGTTCATTCACACAAAGAATCTTCAAAAAGGAAGGATTAAAAAATAAATGGAAAGTCCATTTATAAAACAGGTCAGATACGAAATATATTACAAGAACTAAGTTACCAACAATATAAAATGAAGAGGGAAATGTTATATCGAAAAACACTTCCAGAGATTAAATGTGGAAATAGAACAGAACCAAGAAATGCCAAAGGTTTGGGATATCTTAACGCTAAATTGTCAAGAAAATAATCACCCTCATAGGTCAGACAAACCATAAGTAACGGAAAAACATCTGCACATGATAAAATAACGAAGAACAGTGGAAAATGAGCGACAGAATTGTTAATAGAAAAATGTCGAGGGTTTGGTAAATTCAAAACCACTTATTTATTGATAAGTAGAGATGAATCGTTTTGGCAAAGTACAATAGCGCGACTGGTACGAGTCCAGCCGGTGGTGTTATATCGAAATAAGTTCGCTCGCATTGCCTGCTGTGCGTATTCTTATTGTTAAGTTTTTTGTAAAATATGAATTCTGAAAATCTTCAAAATTTTAATTTACAATGAGCACGTCAAATTAAAAAAATGGTATGGACATTAGCATGAAGCTTATATATATACTAATTGAATTGACCTATAAAACTGGCCAACACATATTTTAGTGCCCCTAATTTTTTAAGTGTAATTAAGCAGTTTTCAAAATTCTCTCTTTCTGCCCCATTTAGGAAAAATTCAGCAAAATTGGATGTAACGATTTGTTATGCACGTAATTTTTTAAATATTACTATTTGATAACTGTTAATTGAAACACGGAAAATGGGTAGGAGTTATTTATTTAATAGAAAACTATGCATATACAACTTTCAATCATCACTTAAAAATTTCCTTGATAGCTTTCCTCCATAATGCTGATATCGTTGTGAAATCTTTCCCTCTGTTCTAACATCACCTAATTTTTCTGGAAAACGATCTAAGCAGCTGTGAAGATTATGAATCTTGATGCTTATGTTACATCCGAGCATCTGAAAGTTCGAAAGCATCTGTTGTACTAATAAATTTCACCGCGGTGTATTTCAAAAGCTAGAGCTGCTAGGACGAAATGCTAGGTATTTTTGGAAGAAGCACATGAGAAATACCCTAATCACTTCATATTTTACAGGCACCACGGCCGAAAACTTATTTTGTTGGGCACTGTAATTATGCCCGTTAATCTTCTGCGTTTCTTAATTCAGAACGCTCTTTATTATCCCTCAAATTTGCTTTTATATTAGCGAGTAATGTACAATTTTGCAATTGCTCTAGTGATACTCCAATAGCGGAATACTTTTCTCAAATTTTCGCCGTTTCATGTCGGCTTCTTTAAGTAGCTTTAGTATCATGTAGTTTCAAGATTGAAATAAAATGTTTGATACTCTAGAAAAGTTCACTCTAAGGGTAATGCTTTAAGCTAGGTACCTTATCTGGTTAATATAGGTTCAGGTGGAATTCTTGGACAAAAGTTCTTCGATTAGCCAATCTGCGAAACGTCAAGAAAATGCGGGAAGCCTTCTTTAGTAATCTTCCAACTTTAGCCACAGCTGCGGTTGCGTAAGTGAAAAATATTCTTAATACATTTGGTTGTACACTAAACAAATTATTTGCGGTATCGTTTCTGCATTTTGAAGATGATTTCTGCACAAAACAAGTAGTGTCGGCGGATCATTAAATATAAATCTGCTCACTGTAACATTTATCAAACAGTCAAAACGTCTGATGTTTCATCCAAGGTCATTCATATTTTCTCGTCCTCTGTAGTATTCTATATTGCTGTAACTTGTAATTTTAATTGGCTTCTACTCGGTAACTACGTACTTTTCTCAAATTATTCAAAACGCCTCCCGCTGCCGCTTGTTGAATGTTGCAAACGCCATGAGTATGTGTTTCATTTTACGCATCTATTACGATATTTTAAACCTGGATATTGAAGTATGTATATATTTATTAATTTGACGCATACCTTGTGCTTCCATTTACGGAAAGAAGAAAGTATTTGATTTGGAATGGGACACCTTTTTTCGTCAAGAATATATCCCAATTTTTTCATTTCACTTGTTAGTTACTTACTCCCTTAGTTGCAATTTCTCTTAAATAATTTTATTGTAGCAGAGGAAGTATTGTTGGACTACCTGTGGTTTTCTTAGCATTTCACTAATATATCAGGTACACCTCCTTGCTTATTGCTAATTTCAGTTTTACTTTCAGATTACCTTCGTCTTTAATGTTATTCTTCCAAAATTAATCCTCATTCCTAAAGTACTTGAAAATTCCTCTTATTGCAAAAAAAATTAAAATATTTAAAAACAGAAAGACATATACGCACAATTAACGGACCTCAACTCAAAAATAAGCATATCCATCTCAGAAAATATGTAAGAAATACTCTCGTTGCCATGGTAACAGCCTGATTGTTACCTTATGTCAGATCAACTTGCTGGTAAGCGCTCTTGTTTATCTAGTGGCCAGGTAAACAAAAGGGAGTTGGTTTAGGTTCATATGAGAAAGTGCATTCACAGTTTGGAAGGTCTTAATTTTTCGTATTCCTAAATTAAATAGAAGAAACAAGGAATTAAACATCGTGTCTACTCTTGATCTATCAAATATTCTAAGATCCAGGAGAACACTATTGATCCTTCGGTATAACATTGAACCGTAGCTATAAGGGCGTCACTGTTTAAAACTTGAAGAACCAATTGTGTATGTGAGTAAAACATACAAACTTTGTTAAAATCAGTTTTATTTACAAATTCAAAATTTACCTAGCATAGGGACTATATTAGATTATCGTCAAAAATTTGTTTTCGATGTAAGTAATATAACCATTCGTTAATTTGTATTATGCATAATATTTTGGTTCGAAAACTGCATAGAAAAAAATATTATAAAGCCCTGACGAATTGCGCCATAAATTGTTTCCCGATACTCTCAACGAATCTGGGTTATCTACCACGAAAGGTGTTATAGCTATGTTACATATTTTGAACAAGTTGCTTTCTCCAACATACTAAACTCTCTTTGAACATATTACATTTATATTATACTTATCACTTTAAAACTCGTAAAACAAACAATTATAAAAGCTATTAACATTGTTATTAAGAAATCATGCCTCCCCTTGGAATTGTTTCATAGCTAGGGGAAAATACAATTTGTATTGGCAGATAAAACTTATATTAAGTACTAAGTTCTGTAATTTCAAATTAATTACGCGAGAGATGAGAAAACCTAGTGTGGAGGAAGTGCAAAAGCTACCAATTTGCTGGGTTTAAACTTGTGAACTTGTAGGTAAGTATGTGTTATAATTGCAACACGTATTCTTAACAATTGCAGGTAAAAAGCTACTTCAGTTCCGCAGCAGCATTTCACAGAAACAATTCAGTATCTAATATTAATACCTCTTGTTTCACAACCATCTAATTGCTAGACACAGAAACAAATTTAATTCACATGAAAGTTTTCAGCTTTCCGTGCAAGGCAACTGAATTTTAAATTTGCAAATGTCAATTTCTCGGTGTGCTAAACACATAATAAAACATAAAATTAATATATGAAACCATAGGATCGATAAACTATTCAGATTAAAAAGTACTAATTGAAGTTTCGAATATTTTTGTACGCATTTTTCTTATATATTCTGGGATATTGTCAGAAACTAATAAGGAATACATACATACATCGCATAAGCTACATATTACATATTTTATATTTCCACTGTATATATCTATATGCATATTTGGCACGTACATGTATAAGATACTTCATGAGGGTTACAGAAATGAAATGGACGTCAAAATGCTCGTATCCGTAATTTCTGAAAGTGTTTCATATGTTGCATTGACATTACCGTCTATAAACCTCTCTTTTTCGCTGGATTGTTTGCTTTGTTCTAACGATGATGCAGTGGTATTAAATCAGCGAAAGTCTCCTATTGAAAAAGGAAGTCTAACAAATGCTACCACGGCTTCAGGTAACATACGATATTTATTGAAGTAGAGGATGTTGTCTAAACGATATTATATGTATACGTACGCAATACTATATCTATACATATGAATAAATTTAACTAGCCTGGTGGAATTGAATCGATATAGTGCACATTGAAATATAATAACACTGGTACTGAATAGAATCTACTGAAAGTATAAATAATAGAAAAAGACTGGAATTTTGCTTTAGCATACTACCCCACAATAGTATTAAATTGAAAGCAAATCGTAGTACAGTTACAGTGTTTAAAAAAAGGGAGATTCGAGACACTGTCATGTATGTATGTGTGCCGAGTTCATAACAACATTTCTTGTATTTCTTAAATCCTATCATAACATTATATCGATGCACATTCATAAGATTTATGGGAGTCTCACCTGTCAAAACAAATTCCCAGTAGACACAATACAGATCTGAAATTGTATTATTACATAATATTCTATACCGCAATTATGTTTATTTATTGCAATAAATATGTTCTTACTGCTTAGGCCCATTTTAGGGCGACAGATAAGAAAGTATTATTACTCATATATTTTATCTCCAATCATTGCACAGTGAAGATATTTATTTAAGATATTTGAACATTGAGATAAACATCGTTTTCTTACGCTGTCATGAATTCAATTGTATTTTGCAATTAGATTTTTCATCACTGTTGTTATAGACGAGAAAAGGTGAAGAAAATGAAAATTTGTGCTATCCTGGAAAGAAGACAAAGAGATAATATACAAAGAAGACATTTGTCAAAATTTGCTGAGTGAATTAAAAAGTGTTATTGGAAAGAGTACCCCGCAACAATATTGCAGCAAGAAGAAAGATAACGATTCGTGATGATAACACAAAATCGTATGCTATTTTCAAGGACATCGACCAAATAAATATGCAGGCGTCTGGTGAAAGAACCTAAAAGATCACGTGAAGAAAGCTTACTATCTTCATCACTTCTACTTCACTGACAAATGTTTTAGTTCAATAAACCACTATTTTAGTGTAAATTAAAAGAAAAACAATGAAAGCATTGGGAGTAAATGGATGTCCTGTTGCTCCCCGAAGAAATCCGTATTTCATTTTTCATACTATTTAATTCAACCTAATATAAGCTTAACTTCGCCGAAGTATGCAATGACTGGAAACCTATTAATCACATAATTTTAAAGCACGAAAATGCCTCAGCACAAGAACAGTCGACGATTTCGCATAAGGTAAAACTGTTGGAACAGTTCAAGAGAGAATTATTGTTTTCAGTACCTAGTTTTCATTTTGATATCCCTCTGATCACCATTTTTCGGTTTGAGTTATTTGGACATTTGTAAACAACGCTGGCACCATCGAGATAAGTAAATATATAAATTCATCTGAAACTTTCTAATAACAAAAAGGTAAGGATATGAGGTAACTAAAATGCTGCCAAAAAATTTGGACGTTCTAAATTAAGGCGGTTAGCGGATTGTTGGTTGCCAGATATTTAATATCCCCTCACTCAGCTCTGCGCTGAAAAACGAATGAAATAAAAAAGTAAATGGGGGAAACGTAGAAGGATTATGATGTAGTTCAAATTTGCATATTTAGATACTAAATCTTTTTTAATTCTTTTACTCGACCACATACTTTATAGCTTTAATATGTATGTTTCTTGTATTACAAAAGGATGTCGCTCTTTTGCGCACTTTATAACAACGTATTCTTTGTAATAATATATTGTATTTTTTTTATTGTGGTATTAATTTCAGTAAGATGATTGTAAGTCATTCTTACTGAGAGATGGTATAGCAATGTGCCAAAATTATCCCGAAATCTATATTCTTGTGAACCAGAAATATTTATCAAAAAGTCTGCGATATGCCTCCATAAAGGTATATCTACACAACCGTAAATACAAATAAATACAATCTTGCTGCACTAGTTAAACACACTAAGAAAACAACCATAAATTTAGTTTTGCCGAAACTAAATTCGTTGACGTTGAAAATAATTGGACAGACTTTTCCAAAAAAAAATGTTACACGTAAAAGACATGAAAGCTCATTAAACTGTATCAACTGAGCAAATTAAATTGCCGCGAATCCAATAAATTTATTCTTTAGCCGCACACAGTACATGTTACGATAATTATAGTAAAATGTAAAAATCGAAAAAAGGAAATTGATACCCTCAAAGAAAGAAGTGAAAAATAATTACAAATATTATATTATTTAGGATCTTTTACTTATATAATATACATACAGTATAATCCGCTTATATATCGGATATCATGGTCAAAGTATTTAGGTCACAATTTCAATCCTATTTAAATATGTGTATTTTAATTCTTCTTATAATGGACCCGTTTATAACGGACTTTCAGTTGTAATGGACTATAAAATTAACAAATCCACTATTAATGGAGTGTATTGGTAATTCTCCTAAATATATACAATAAAGTTAGTCACTTCCTTTGAAATTCAAATCATCATTTGAGCTGGCGCTTTCAGTTGTATGTACGCTTTTTAATAAATAAAATTCAGATGAAACGTGGAAGCATATTCAAAATACCAAATCATTTCTAGATGATTTAAACAAGATGCATAGGTTTCTGTTGCACCAGTTTATTCAAAACACTACTGTTCAAACAAAAATTACAAATTTTCTGAAATAAGTACACATATTGCATATATAATATTCGTACATATATTGTATATACATATATATGTTTATATGTTTTAGTTTATTATAAAATTATTTCTGCATGCGCTAATTCCAGAATTACTTAGCTTTTAAAATATAAACATCCATATAAAACTGAACTTTACTATTATTTCATACCTATCTCCTTCTTCCTATGTAGTGCACACCCGGATATAATAGACGTTTATATGAGATCCCTTGAAGTTCATTATAAGCGGATATTGCAATCGCATTATATAGTATATAAATTAATATTAATATGAACTCCCATTGGTGTTAGTAATGACAAAATTAAGGTTTTTTCCGTCTAGCTAACGCTTTTTAATCAATAAGAACTTACCATTATTAATAATATTGTCAGCTGAGATGTTGCGAAATGTCGACAGATATTGTATCATCTAGGTATTAGTAGAGTGATTTGAACTCACATTTAGTCTTGGTTCAAATCCTACCCTGGCTGATATTTTTCAGGAATTTAAAAAATATGGGTTAGATGCAACAACACCGTAATTTTATCCTATATGTACATATATATATATTCCGTGGTGGAAAATCTTAGGCTGCTTATTTTTTTAAAATGAGGTCTTTGATTTAAATTTTGTTCTTTTTGTTTTTGAATTAATTTATAATATTTTCTAATTAAAATAACCAAATATAAACATAAATATATTAACAAATATAACAAAAATATATACCGCTTTTATGACATAATATCCTTTTTTTTACAGAAAACCTAAGGCAATCCCTGTCTAGCTAAATTTAAAATATTCTAATTAATATGAAACAAAATGAGAGCAATATATACAAATAATTTTGAGAAATTTATGAAGATTCGACGTCTTTAATTTTTGTAATCGTACTCACTCGCACGTGATTTTCGCCTCTTAGATGAAGTGGTCTTCGGCTTCCAAAAAATGCGTCCTGAACTTCCAGATTGTATTTGCAGTATCAGCTGATACACTTTATAACTGGATATATTCGAAGATCTTTGTAAATTAAAGAGTTATATGAGAAAATAACTGATTATTCTCAGGAGAGACGATGTCAATATATATGACTTTAACACGATGTTTATTTTATATCCATAGCAACATATTTGGTATCCTATATGGTAGGCCACACAGTAGACACATATTTAATATGAGTGAAATTATATATGTAAATACTGCCAGTCGTGCCATTCTTCCGTCGTACGAGAAATTTTGAAGATTGTTAAATATAATTTCTAATGATACATGTTTATACAATGTGATTAAAATGTGTGAGTACAGTATACTAAACGTCTTTTAAGAATGAATTCGGAAGAATTTATTTATATATAAAAATTATGTTTCCGAAAAGAGATATATATAGTAAACGATGGTGGAGTTTACGTCTCCTCTGCAAATGTTGTTGAATGGACTCTTAAAAAAAAAAACATGAAAATTGTGAATTATAAGTTAATAAAGAATACCCAAAGTAGATATCTGTAAAACTTTAGAAAGAAAACTGTACAGATTGAATATCTGTACTAAAATTCCATAAAGAGGGAGTACTAACGGTACTTTGCCTCCAGCTTATAACATCGGTGACGAGAAAATATCCAGAATAGGTAAACTAGTAAAATTTGGAAAAATCATTACAACGATTATGAAAATGGGCTTACATATGGTAAAATCGCAGATCAAGCGTTACGAACGCAGCATTACGTATTGTACGAGGAAGAACATTGCAAGACTAATGGGTACCAGAATAACCAAATATAGTACCGGTATTAATATGTTCAAAATGAATTCCCAAAGTGTGGTCAAAATGTGTAACGTCGCATAAATCAACTACAGGCACTGATATAGTCCTGAAAGAAAAGAATCATGTTCCATATCATAAATTAATTATTTATGTGGGCCACAGCGTATTAATACTTAACTTAATTGCATGATCCAAATCAGAGAAGTCATATTTCGTTGACTTACTAAGCTAACATCCCGAGATTATATATTAAAAAGTATTTAGCCACTATCTTCACCTTCGTTAAATCTTTCTTTTTTTTTGAACCTTATTTCTCAAGAGACTGTAGATGGCAATGGTTAAACTATATAAATCCATTTTGACACTAGAAGATGTCACGTGATTCCTTTTTGCGGGACGGATTTGTTATCGTTCCTTGCTAACAAGATATGCCACCGCCTTTTTCTCATGCCGAAGGATTTATGTGTAAAAGGATTACCTAAAATTTACTTTGCTTTCTCGGAACATGCCGAAAAGAACTTAGATACAAGTAATGAACTTTACTGTCTTTCCCTACATCGCTCGTACGAAGTACAAATATAACAAAAAAATATCTACATATCTGGTTTGTTTGGCTTATTGGTTGAATATCGATTTCCATGTTGAATGTATGTAAATAGTATTGTGAAAGTACTACGCTGAAACTTTTCCAGTATCTTCATGCGATAACTTTGAATGACTAACTTTTACAATAGTAGCAAACTTTGGTTCAGAAACTAACACCATAAATTTCTATTGGGAGGTTGGCAGAAATCCCTTTGCGAAATTCACATTCATAATATTTAATATTTGAAAATTAAAGTAATCTTTCAGTTATATTTGTTAACTTACCACATATTAAAATTGATCATAAAAACGGTCAAGATATGAAGATACTATCCTTTGTTCACAAGATTTAAATTAAAGTCACAGTTTTAATCACTTTATCTTGAGCCGCCGAATAATTTAATAAATTGTCTCAAGTGTAAAGCGCTTAACCTTTACCTGCGAAATATGAGCATCCGCATTTGCATTTAATCCCGAAATTGAAATTAACGGTGTTATTACAAAGTAATTGCCTGCCGCGCTTAAAACTTCTAAAGTAATATGATGAAAGTAACAAGAAAGGTAAAACATAACTCCTTTAAAAAAATAGCATTCGATTATATTCCTAATTGGTAATTTACTTCTTTATCGTCCCGTGCTTCATGGCGTAATTTTATTTATTTTAAGGCTTTTATTGGCTATTTAAATTATCGTCACTTGCTAATACGTCATTAAATGTTTAAAAATTTTCATGAATGCAGAGGCATTAAAAATATAATTAAATATATTCATATATAAGTTTAGGTAAATAATAAATAAGAAAATCGAAAAGCCGGCTACCAACTCCTTTAAATCCGCTACAATGTAAACCGCATAAATACGATAGGCGAAATCAAAAAACTTAAAAACACATACGAGGAAGGCCAACAAAAACATAAAGTAGATAGAGAAAGAAACGAAGGAAGAAAGCTAAAGTAACTAACAAACTGCATAAGGTTTTGAGTATTATGCCATAATATTTTATTTAGGTGCCCCCATTCGTCATCAATAAAGTATTTACATAAGCGGGAAACAGACATACTATGTAAGATTACAATCTTTCTATAGAAATGAGATGTACAGTGGATTAGCGAACAGAAACTATAAATGATGTAACTAAAAACGGTGAACCTCAAAAACTCTAATAAATCACAAGAGGTACATAAGCAATCACATAACTAAAGTTTGGTTGGGTTTAGTATCTCCAGTACCGGCAACGAACTTAAAAAGATTACATATGGGATAATGTAAATAACTACAGGCAATCAAAATGATATAGGACACCAACAAGTGACTCCAAAAATAAAACTCGTGAAGAAAATCAAGACATCAGAACAGTTGGCAGCAAAAATCTGGCTAATGTAATATAACCCACACAGAGGTGTGGGACCCGTTTAGGCAAATTTAAGGAAAATTTTGACTAATTTGTAATTTCTGTTGAAAAGGAAATTTGGCAATTTACATTATAAAAATTGATAAGCGATCTGGTGAAGGGTTCAACTCTTTCAGTGGGAATAAACGAAAACTTTAAGGAAGAACTTATGGGAGCAAATTTTCGCGTCTAGGCACCATATTAAACACATTATTACTATTAAGTATTTTTCTGAAGCAAGGGATATTAGTCAATATTAATCTTAGAATATTATTTCTACACGGAGTGCTAATTACTGTAAAAACCTCTATTCGTTTTAAAATATTAGGTTGCAGGGTTAAAACCGCGTTATAATTGCATGAGTCTGCCCACGTTTTTTTTTACAGTTGAATGGAGCTTTTTCTGGGCTTCTGGATGACGCATACCTGGTGTGAGAACTTACATGCAACTGAGGGCGAAACATCGGCAAACTCATTCAATTACAACGCACTTTCTACCCGGAAATCTAAATTCTTTAAAAGAAAACAACAACCGCGGAAGTACACAACATAAACCGATATTCATGTTATACCATAGAAGGGACGAAGAATCTAAGCAATGAAAAAATTCCAAAATTGCTGGAATTAATCTGAAAAAGAATAAATTAATTATAATAAGTATCTGCAGGTTTTTTGGTGGTAGGTCAGATATATTTGAAAAATTAGATTTTATACTAACAAAGATAATGTGAAGTAGAATAGATCTTGTAATGATATGTGGTGATTTTAATATCAAATTTAAACCAGAAGCTAAGGAAAAATCTCGCTACTCTAATTAATAGCTTCCCTTAATCTATACTGATTATTTCCAGGTTCCGTTAAGAGTCTCTGCAATTTGTAAGAGCGGTTGATAACGTCTTTACAAAATACTAACATTCACACAACTCCGAGCATTACGGTCAGAGAATCGTAATGAATATCAACAAAACTACTTCAAATAAGTATTTTTCAATTCATTAAAGGAGATTTAATCAAAAGAAAAACATTTCATGGACATGTTGTAACCTATTGCCAAGTTAATGACGCTGTGTCTTACAGTTGTTTCCATTCGATTTTCTATATTAAGCTTGATATTAACGCGTTACAGTACAAATCAAGATAACTGTGGATTCATTTATCATAACTGAAATTTGACTAAAATTAACAGCGGACCAATTAAATCAACATTTCGTTACCATGGACAGAACATTAGAGCTCGAAATCTCTGGAATAAAAAATAACTCTCTCTCTGCATGATAAATAGCATAAAATATTACTATGGATCGATGTACTTGAATCTTGTTAGTAAGAGTAAAGTGGCAAATATAATCAGCATACTAAACTCAGAACATAGGCGTATATGGTGTATCAGTTAATTACTAGAGCAGTTGTTGCAATAAATCTCCAAGTTACTAGCTTAAGTTATCAATGAATGCTTCATTAAAAATGTTTCTGGCTAAATTAAAAACTTCACAGACATTCAAGGAGGGGAATAAAAATATGGCGGAAAATTGCAGACCAACTGCATTCTGTTCGATACCATCAAATGTATTCTATGCATTAAAGGAGAAAATTACTAAATATTTTCTCGTCGGAAAGTCTCAAAATGGCGCGCATTATGGTATTACAAAAAGACGATTGACTACATCGGCAATGGTAAAGTTGATAAAGATAAAATAAGTAAGACCTTGGATGAATGAGAGAGGTCAGAGATAGTGTGCTATGGTATAAGTAAATCATTCGATTCCATGGACCACTTGACAATAATAGGATTGGAACATTAAGCTATTAAAGACAATATCTTAAATCCACTTTCCTCATACTTTAACTCAATAGTCCAATGAAGAGGTATAGTGTCGAATTCGATTGAAATGCAGAATGTTCAGTTTTTGATCCATTCTTCTTTCTCAGATGCACCAATAAACATGACCGATAAAATTATGATATTCACGGATGATACATCTATCCTTGCACGAGATAAAGACTTAAACGAAAAATCTCGAAATTCAATCATAGAAACAAATGAATAGTTTCAGTTAAAACTAGACATAAAAATAAAACTCTGTATGGTAATTTCTAATTTGAAGAAACGAACCATGTGAAGATATTGTGTATGCTGCTGCCAAATAACTTGGGAAGGTCGTACTACATACTTGTGCAACCAGTTATCCAGTATAATACACAGGGTGATGGAGAAGTTACCAAGGAAGCGGCGAGGGTAGCACACGTCGCTGTATTCCACTGAAGCGCCACGTATGGAATATTTATCTGAGGACATTCAGTACAACTGCGTCTTCAAGAAACAAAAGATAGCTGTGCGAATTATTGACGGCGTACCAGCAACGATACCATGCAGTGACATCTACCATCAATATAAGACATTGACCATACAATCAATGTATTTGAACATCATACAGTGTCTCCTAAATGTGCCATATTCATCATACCTGAAACTGCAGCGCCAAGATTATGAAAGCTTGAATTGCCGCTGCAAATTATGCTGCTATCACGCTCCTATTATTGCATAAAAGTTCTTGCAAAACAACTTTTAATATATTATTTACCTTTTAACATGTATTCGCTTTACTTTACCTATCTTGTTTTATCATAGCTGACAATGCATACACAAATGTGCAGCGATAAAGCATACTATACTAAATAACTTCGACCCTGCTAACTAGGTGATTATGTTTTGAAACCTAGGTTTAAGAAATTCTTGAAATGGACTACAATCTAATAAACTGTGTATATATTTTCTGATTTCATTCTAGTTTCAATTACTAGTTGAGGAATACAATTTGAAATTAATTAATTTGCAAATAACTACTTTATATTAAATCACTACGAAATTAATGAATACTGAATTATATAATTTGGGCTGCTGCATTTCTATCTATTATTGCGGAATAATAAATGAACCAGAAATATGTATTGTTTCATTTGAATTTCCTTTATAGATTATATACGTAAATTTATGTAATTGCCACAAAATTCACCAGTGTTACTCGTGGAAATCGTTATGATTTATAATCAAATTGATTAGTTGCTAATTTGTTATTTATACGTGGATTTGCAGTATGTTTAGAGGTCTGTATGTATTTCTAGTTCAATAGTTTAAAATCTCATATATAGATCGGAGAAGATAAGCTGTTATGAAAATAGGATTGTTCAAATATTGGAAGCTTTTTAGTGCTTTGTACACTGTTTATAATTAAAAGAGCGTTTAAAGCTTTACGAAGTATTGCATATATTTTACCGTTTACGAGCTACGGACCGTTCCAATGAATGTCATCACAAAACTAACTTCAAAGGCACATTAGTATGTATCTTACCAAAGAAGGAAGCGAGAAGTATTGGATTCTTAGGGTATCAACATAAATTGCTAAAAATACATGTTCTGCTTCAAACAAGACTGTATTGCTCTGAATATCGTTTATAAATTGTCATAGTAATAATAGCTATGGTTAAGTGTAAGTTCTAAGTGGACTTAAAATTGTGGTGTATACATTCGTGGTGTCAAATATAGATTATATTAAATGTAGTTGGTTAATAAAACATTAAGAAAAAAGAAACAACGGAAGAGGGAGCATCGTTTTTGAGTAAGAATGAAACAGTACGGACTACGTCTCAGTGGTGGAGTTTCAAAGTCCTCTTTCCCCACGAATATCAGATTGGATCTTTCCCACCGAAAAAAAGAAGCATAAAGAAATACTTCGAAATGCAAAACATTAAATAAAGTATATATTTAATTCAATAAATTACGAAGCAGTAGAACCCATAAAAATTGGAAATATTAAAAATAAAAAGCGATATACGAGGGTTCCTATTTATGTATCCGGAATTGGCGACAATGGTGTTGCTAGGCGCCATCTATGTTCATATACAGCGTAAAGTTCAGTTTTAGTTAATGTTAGTGTATACGTACTCAGAACGTTTTTTCATGCGGATGCTATTTGTATTGTTTAGTGACTTGAAAATTTCAGCTCAGCCAAAAAAGGGAATTAACTCGTGAGAATTTTCGTGCGATGATTTACTGCGGCATTCGAAGTATATTATCTCAACAATAGTGCATCGATCAACCCACTTCAGCTTTTGGCGATGAAGCACCATCTAGAAATCACTATTCATCATTGGTGTAATGAAATGAATCGTAGCTGTTGCTCACTCAGGGACGAATTTAAAGAAACTCGTCCAAAATTGATTGTTGTTCACGAAGTGATAAACCAAGATCCTCATGTAACGTACCGTGAGATTGAAGCATCTCTAGCATGACAAGCATACACGATTTCACACGAACATTTAGCCGTGAAAAAGTTTGTGAGTGTCGGATTCGACGTAATCTGGCAATCGCTCAAAAAACTCGGCTCGTGTCGATTGGTGTAAAGAAATGCTATACAAGTGAGGAACCTTGGATCTATGCGTATGAGCTTGAAAGTAAACAGCAATCGACTGAATGGGTGTTCCAAGGTGAGCCAAACCCAGTAAAAGTTGTTCGCGCCGGAAACATTCCATATTCCGTTTACTACTAAAAAAATGTGACCTGGAACTGTATAACTAAAAGCTGTTAGGCTTTCATAATTTCTACTCATTAAAATCAAATCTACTGAATTTGCTAAATATTAACACATATTATCAGATATATTAACAATATTTCACTTTTCACTATCTCTAAACTAAATGAAAATATTTCTATTTCAGTGAATTGGGAATGACAAGACTAAGATACTGTAGAGACTTGGCGCCATGAGCCATGCGGTCGAGCAGCTGGGTGGCCACTTTGGGGCTCGCCGGTCTGCTCGCGGTTGTTTCCGCATTGCCTCCTGTCATTAAAATAGGTAAGAAAGTACGATATATTCGCTTCTAAAGTTCAACGTTTTTTAATACACTATTGTTATGCGACTGAAATATTACCCTTTGTTAACATAACACACTTCTTAATATTTGCGCATAACCCGCAATTAAGCTAACGGTTTTCAATATATGAAACTGCGGATTATAATAGTAATCTTAATATCCCAACTTTATACTGCGGAAGGGCACCGAATCCATTGCTTATCGTAACGGGAAGTGAGATGCCTATTCATCATATTGCAGTCGAATTCTGCTTACAACGGAATTGCATTTGCTTGGTTGACTTTCAATAATGCAAAGCGATACGATAAAAAAGCATGTACTTAACATTTAAAATTAATCTCGGACGTTAGAAGACTTAAACGATCGATGTAGAAGGTAAGTAACTTCATTAGAGAGATTATAAGTGAAGAAAAGTTGTTAAATGAATTGTCATGTTATTTAACTTTAAATTAGTGTAGTGCCAGTATACTGGCAGTGTTATATTTTCTGTTACAGGTACTATATCTGTTTAAAGATACGATAAAGGATGGATGTTTACAGAATATAACGTTCTGACTACATTGAGGCAACTTTGTAACTACACCCTTGACATATTCGCTTTTACAGCGTAAGAGAAGCTAAATTGTATCTATACTTCTGATTTCAACTTAAATAACTATTAAAGTATTACATATGTATACGTATGTACATAAATAACTACGTTAGGTTAACTGAAATGATATTGCACTTCAAGCTTCAATATAAATTCAATAACTGCATTGATTCCTTATACTTTAACAAGTAGTAAGATATGGAGACCGTATCGGATAATAACTTAACCCAATCAAATACGGACTACTAAAAATTCTTAAGCAATGGGCCTCTGCTACCTATATACAGTTACCGTCAGTCGGTAACTCGGTTAACAATGAGAGTCCATATGCTTTTGAAACGCTACGTTCCGATTATATTAATTTGTGTAGTGTGGAGTTTACAGCAATACCTGTGAATTACACAATCACATAGTCCTTGCAATCCTTACGCTTTAAAAAAAATTATCATAACTTAAGTTTAATAATCAATTCAATAATTCCAAACCACAGAACCTACTCTATAAATAATGACTCCTCAGATTTTTCAGTACAAAATTGGCGACTCAGCCCTCTAGGCGTTTAAATTATTTAAGATTCTAAATCTACCACATTAATATTTTCGATTACGGTTTACATATGTGGATCAATAGTGACCCAAACACAATCGATAGTATCGAACATCAATGATTCTTTGCTATCCAATAATGTAGTAGAGCTCGAACAATCAAGATTTTGAGCGAAAAAGTTAGTTAATAATTTTACAAAGGAACATTATGCTTGCTGTAAATCGTTAGAAAAATAAATGGATCTGATTGACAATTATGTCAAATTCAATATTAAAGCATCCATCAACGTACATATTTCTGACATTAAATCTTATAATTTTATGTACCTTATAAAGCCTTTCAATTAAAAATTTGTTGCCTAAATTTGAAGAAAAGTCTGAAAATCCTGTAAATTATTTTAAAATGTTGACAAAAATTGGAAGAAATGAAAAACAACAGTGTTGAAAATTGGAATATCATTGCAATATATTTAATAGAAAGAAATATTGGTATGAATACCAAACACAAGGGAAGGACTATTGCAGGAGTCCACTGCGAAATGCAACTGCTGGCACGTGTTTGCTTGGCCTTCATCAGTCCGATGTAGCTAAGGCACAGAATAAGAATCATAATAAAGTGCATTTACGCCTTCACTGAAGATAGACAGATATCTTAACCGAGGCATAGCCACCCAATCTCGGCACGAGGTAAATATTGGGAAGTCACTAAGTCTTCATTGTAATTAGGCTAATAATATCAAGTATATGCATAAGTTTTCTCCGGTTTAGCTAAGAGATGCCAGCAGTGAAAAGCACGCAGCGTATTAATTTGACACATACGTCATTTAAACTACAAACGCACACAAGTTGAATACGCCAAAAGCGTGTTTGCTTTATCGTTCAGTGATCATATCCAGCTTTGTGCCTGAAAAAGAACATTTGCGGCGTGCATCACTTTTCTTATTTAATCAAAAGGAAGAAGCTCTTGAAAGTCATCGTTTACTGGTAGCAACATATGGTGAACACGCTTCATCGATTAGAACACGTGAGACGTGATCTCGACAATTTAAAAGAGCTGATTTCAATGTGAAAGATAGTGTGCGCTTTAGTAGACCACAAAAATGCGAATACGAACAGTTGCAGGGATTATTGGATTATGACCCAGCTCAAACTCAACGACAATTAGCAGAAACATTACATGTGTCACAAGAAACAATCAGCAGACGTTTACGAACAATAGAGAAGATCAACGATTGGACAAAAGTCAAATAGATAATTGCAAAGTCACTTGTAAATTGCTCTTTCAACGCAACGAAAGGAAATCATTTTTGTATCGAATTGTGACGGGTGATGAAGAATTGATTTATTTTGAAAACCTGAAACGGAAAAAATCGCGGCTTTCACCTTCAACAACAACGCCAAATCACTTCAGCAAGAAGACCATGCTCTGTGTCTGCTGGGGCCAGAGCGGTATTGTATTATGAACTCTTGAAGCCTGGTGAAACATTTAATACACAACGCTATAGCCAACAAATGATTAATTCAAACCACGCATTAATCGAAAGACGACCGCAATGGGCTAGAAGACATGGGAAAGTGATTTTGTTACACGACAATGCGCCGTCTCACACAGCAAAGCCAATGAACGCCACCTTGAAATCGCATGGATGGGACATCCTTCCGCGCACACCGTACTCGCCAGACCTGGCATCATCAGACTATTACCTCTTCGAATCAATAGGGTACTTCAGCAGTACTTCAGTAGTTTCGAGGAAGTTGGAACATGCCTTAACAAATGGTTTGCCGCAAAAGGCAAGCAGTTTTTTGGGCATGGTATCTATAAATTACTTGAGAGATAGGTGAAATGTGTAGAAGTCGACGGCCAATGTTTTGAATAAAAAAAGTAATTTCCCCTGAGTGTTACGTGTTTCTTTTTAGCAAAAAACGGAAAAAAATTATGCATACACCTGGTAAAGGAATATTGTGAGTACAAACACAAATATTAAGGATTTATAGCGGGCTGCAGTAATAATCCTTAGGTAGAAGGATTTTCGAAACTAATTTTAAATTAAACAATTAGGTATGTATTCTACATGCCGAATCTGTATATGATAGCTCCAGAACTTCCGCCAATATGAATTTTTATGTAAGAGGGTTGTAGGTAACACACCCTGTGAACCCTTTGCAAGACGATTATTTTTTGCTAGTCATTCAGTATGTATGTAAGCATTCTGCATACCGAATCTGTATATGATAGCTCCTGAACTTCCGGTAATATGAACTTTTATGTGATGAGGTTGTAAGTAACACACCCCGTGGACCCCTTGCAAGTCGATTATAGTTCGATGGTAGTTTCGTATGTGTATTAGATATTCTACATACCGAATCTGTATATGATAGCTAATGAACTAATGAACCGGGAATATAAATATTTATTTGAGGGGGTTGTAGGTAACAGACCCCATGGATCCTCTGCAAATCGATTATATTTCGCTGATCATTTCGTATGTGTATAGGTATTCTAGATATCGAATCTGTATATGATAGCCCCTCAACTTCCACCTATTTGAATTTCTATGTAAGGGGGTTATAGATAACACACCCCTTGGACTCTCTGCAAGTCCTCCTGAACCTCCGCTAATATGAATTGTTATGTGAGGGGGTTGCAGGTAACACATCCTGTGAACCCTTGCAAGCCGCTTATAACACTTGGACTGAAAAGTCCCAGGCCTAACACATAGATGACGCTAGTTTTATTGCAGTCACCTTTCTCTCAGTTAGTACTAACCTTCAAAAGACAGCTGTTAAAATTTCATGATATTCTATTCATTAGTTTGTGAGTTATTGTGCTAAGAGTCACGCTACTTTCGTTATTTTCAAAACAATGGATCAAAAACAATTTCGTGTTTTAATTTTACACTGCTTCTTGATGGGAAAAAATACCGTTCAAGCGAAGCAATGACTTGAAAAGTGTTATGAGGACTCCGCTCCATCAGAAACAACAATAAAACGTTGCTTTGCTGACTTCAAACGTGGTCGTAGAGACACCGATGATGCAGAACGCAGTGGACGTCCAAATGAGGCGGTAACACCAGAAAACATCAAAAAAAACCACAAAATCGTTTTGAAGATCGAAAAGTGAAGTTGCGTGAGTTAGCTGACATCGTAAAGATATCAAAAGAACGTATTGGCTTTATATTGCATGAGCATTTGACTATGAGAAAGCTCTGTTCAAAGTGGGTGCCGCGTTTGCTCACTGTTGACCAAAAACAAGAACGTGTTGATGATTCTGAGCAGTATTTGGCGATGTTTAAACGTAACAAACCGGAATTTTTGCGTCGATATGTGACAATGGATGAAACATGGATCCATCACTTCACTCCGGAATCAAAACGATCGTCATCTGAGTGGACAGCAACTGGTGAACCTCGTCCAAAGCGCCCGAAAGCACAATAATCGGCTGGAAAGGTTATGGCCTCGGTATTTTGGGATGTGCGTAGTGTAATATTCATCGACTATCTTGAGAAAGGAAATACCATCAACAGTGAATATTATATAGCGTTATTGGAGCGTTTGAAGGCCGAAATTGCAAAGAAACGACCGCATATGGCAAAGAAAAAAATTTTGTTTCATTCAGACACGGCACCGTGTCACAAGTCAATCAAAACAATGGCAAAACTACATGAATTAAACTTGGAATTGCTCCCACGTCCACCGTATTCGCCAGATTTGGCTCCCAGTGACTACTGGCTGTTCGCAGACCTCAAAAAAATGCTCGCTGGTAAAAAATTTCGCACGAATGAAGAGGTTATCGCTGAAACTGAGGCCTATTTTGAGGCAAAGGATAAATCGTTCTACAAAAGTGGTATTGAAATGTTAGAGCGGCGCTGGAATGATTGCGTTGCTCTTGATGGAGATTACGTTGATGAATAAAGCTAATTTTGAACCAAAAAAAACGTGTTTTCTTTGTTAGGCCCGGAACTTTTCAGCCTATGTGTTATTTCGAAGGTAATTTCGTATAGGTATTCTGCATACCGAATCGATATATGATAGCTCCTGAACATCCGCCAATATGAATTTTTATCTGAGGGGAGTGTAGGTGACACACCCCGTGGACCCGTTTCAAGTCGATTATATCTCGATGGTAGTTTCGTAAGTGTATAGGTATTCTACATACCGAATCTGTGTATGATAGCTCCTAAACTTCCGTCAGTATGAATTTTTTATCTAGGGGTTGTAGGTAATGCACTCCAAGGAGCCTTCGAAACTCAATTGTATTTCTCTGGTATGAGTTTGTGGTAACAAGCATTGTATGTGTCGAATCGTTATGTGGTAGCTACCGAACTTCCGTGGATAATATTTTCTTTATAATTTAACTATTTATTCTGCCTTCTACGTCCGCCTATAGGCATTCGGATATCATCGAAGAAACTGGCTGCTAACTTTGGCTGGTGTTTTCACACCGGTCAAGATGATTGAAGGTGACATTAAAACAAACAAGAAATAATACAACAAATAAATCTCAGAAAATACGAATAAATATCAATGGATAAAGTTCATTACATACTATTTTTTTAATTTATATCAAAAATTAATGAACTATACGAAATTGCTACTAAATTACAACCCAGAGTCATCTATGCATGGTAACTATATCCAAATTCTATAAAAACCAAGGCGGTAGTGTCATAGAAAAAAAGAAAATAAAGATGAAAGACTGTTAGTAGCTCTACTTAGCCTCGCTCAACAGGAACAGCGATGAAGTAAATCGTTTCAAATGAAAGATTTCACATAGATATATGTACATAACCTGCGCGGATATTTCTCTAATTTCTTTGCGCCGTGATTGTGTGAGAATTAGCATTTGAAATAGTGTGCTTTTCCATGCATTAAAGATTGCAATATAAAACGAGACTTAGATAACTAATCGCCAACTTTATTCCACAGTATTTCATTTATTGTTATGTACTATGTACATAACTAGCTTTTTATACATTACTCTGTCGATATAATGTCAATTTTACCAAAAAGAAATTTTGTTCAGTTTTAAATTTTGCATTTGCCCTTATTTACTACTTCTTGCTTAACATCTAGTTTTAATTGCTTAAACTCGAAGAGATTTTGACTTTAAAGAAATTTCAGTAGCCTCACCTTACCCTTTTCTTTCTAGTTTTGATGGAAAGCTATACATCTTTTAAAGATTGATACCGCAAGACACAACCTTGCACACAATTGATGTTTATCCACTCTAATGATACAGTTAATCTGAAGCACGATAAAACCTTACAAAACATTTAATCCTAATAAAAGCGATTGACCCATTTAGAAGGTTCACGCACTGCCCTTCACGTTGTAAATCCACCTTATTTACACGCGAGTTAACTCAACATTCCGGTACACATTTCCTTAAATAGATTATTTAAATAAATCTCAACCCTTTTATTTATTTATTCGTAAACATGCATTTTCGTTTACATTCTTATAATGCACTTTCGAGTACAATTTATACGTATAAACCTAATTTTGGATTACATATGAAGAATAAATCTCTTTCATTTATTTCTCTTTGATCTCCAAACAGTTTTTATATTAATTGCGCGTTAATATTTATAGCCCCATGTTTTCATGAACAACCGACAAATGCTTGAACTAATATTGAGATAAGAGGTTCTTTTTAACGATACACGAAGGAAAATTGCGAGCTCCAGGCGTGCATATGTTGCCACACATGTCTGACTCGCAATGAGTTTTAATTTTTTGCGAGGGAGGTTTTACGAGTTCTCGTATCCGTGTTAGAAATTATATGTACACCTCTTTATGCAATGCTACCAAATTTAATTATCCGCTTAAATAAAACGAGAGCAACCGCTGCTGCGTTTTCCAATTACTGATACGCTTTTTATATATTTGCCTCAAACGTCAATAAAAAATCATAACTTTTTAAAAAATCATACAATTTTCAAAATACTATAATTTTCTTAACTGATTTGATATTCATTCTATAGTCTTTATAAAAGTGTCTTATTTTAATTGCCATAAAGAGTATTGATGAAAAATTGCGCAAAAATTTTCATTTAGCAAAAAAAATGACAAGATATTTGTTTCTACAAGGCAACTATTCTTGTTCTTTTCTTCTGAAATTTGCAAATCGTGGGCCATATAAGAATTGAATAATTTAAGTATTTTCACCCTCATATGAAATATACAAATAATTACTTTCCTTGCGCAACTAGTTTCTTTCTTTACTATTTCAACAAATTATACACATTTTTTTAAAAACCATATACTTTTTCAATCAAAATAAATTGAATAAATGTTGTCAAGGAAATTATATTAAAATAAATATAAACGTATTTCAATCCAAAAGTCTGTGGTTTCTTGAAATAAGAATGCAATTTGACTCAAATGCCATTCAGACAATTTCCTTCTTATTAAAACCAATAAAATTCTTTCATTAAGTACGAGAGCTGGTTTTTCTCAAACTCCGATAGCTCACAAAAGCCAGACAAGCGTAAACAACAAAATTAATTTATTACCAAAAGTTATGTACAAACATAGTTACTTTTCTGCGTAATCACCGTGAAGGTTGACTCATTTGTCGTATCTATGGATGAGCCTTCCAATACCCTCTGCATAGAATGTTGCCGCAAGTGAGTTGACTTGGTTTGTTACAATTGTGTACACCGTCGATCTTGCAACATCAGGAAATTCCAGACTCAAGTCACTGATGGTAAACCTCCGTTGTTCTCCAACAATTTTGTTAACTCGTTGAACAATGTCTTCTGATGCAACAGACATGCGTCCTTGGCTCCCCTTCGGCATGAACATTGGCTCTGCCTTCTTTAAACTTCCTACACCATCCACCATAAAGTTTTCGTCGTACACTCGGTTCATTCTTCCATTCATTTCATTCCTCCGAGACTGATATTTTTTCAGTAATCCAATTGCGTTGGCTGATTGCAAAGAAGTTGTAATTTTATGATTGCTAATATCAACGGTGGTTTAATATTGTTTATATTAGTTTAACGCTCTGTAGTTATCTGATAAAATGTATCTAATCAACCTATTACCTCTTAGGATTATAATAACCAGAGTTATTGTTTGGGATATTTGCATTGTTTGTTGAACTTGTATAGTCCGACGTTTTGGCAGTCTATCTACCGTCGTCTTCAGGAGCGCCCTGAGAAGGGCTGTTGCTTATCAGAGCAATCATGCTTCAGTGATTTTTTTGTCTGGCGCATTTGCCTTATAAGCTATAATTCTCTGCGCAGACTGCCGAAATGTCGGACTATACAAGTTCAACAAACCATGGAAATAGCCCAAACAACAACTCTAGTTATTATGAGAATCCAACGTCAACACTATCACGTCAAGAGTCTTAGGATTAGCAATATTTACCATTAGTATCATTTAATATTAACGCCTCAATTTATTCTTAATGTCTTTTTCAAACTTAATCTCAATAAACGTGAAATAAAATAGAGTTGACTCTATTTTCATTTGGAAATGATCATCCAATTTCAGTGCAAACAAATGAAGAAACTCTGTGGGTCGAATCAACTCGCGCGGTAAGCAGCAATATACCGATTTCCTGTTAATAAATAAAAATATGAACGGATTTCCTCAAAGGATAATAATTTCTTAAACATAGGAATCTATAATAAAGGTCCACCATCGTTCCTTACATATTGTAATCTGCCTCGCTTTTCCTTTGCATCCACTTTTAATATTCAATTTAATATTCAACTTACTGGTAAATGCAAATTTATAAACAAATCGATTGGAAATGAATTAATAATTAAGCAAAAAATGGCTTTTGGTCAAAGGCAATATGTTTGTTATCGTAGATGTTCAGTATTGATTTATTAATCGAAACGTCCGTGTGGCCATGTCACGAAACACACTAAAACGATGTTATTCAATTCTGCCGGACAAAATAAATTAACGCGACACCGCTGCAAACGGGAATCGTTTCGGAAAACGCATGACAAATGCATTACTGGACAGTTGAGCAAATTCATTCAATATTAATTAGGTAAGTTGATACACTAACAATCAATGGGAAGTAATTTGACAAACGTTAGCGTTTCCGCGACTCTTTCCATATTAGTGCAACTTTTACCCCGACAAAATTTTAATTCCAGTAAATGTGTTACTCTTAGATTATTGACCATTTTTGAATTGGTTAATGAACCATATTTTTTATCGAGAGTGACTGCATTTTTGACGCTCTAATTTCAAAAATATACGCGATAGATACTTTTTCGAAAGTCATCAAATCTGTTAATCTTCATGCTTTTGTGAATGTATATTTCGTTTTCCTTTACTTACCATCACGTCCAAAGTGGAGACAAAAACTCCATTATTGATACTTTTACTTAAATTATTATTTGTAAAGTTTTCTTTTTAATGCTAAAACGGAAAGTATGCTAAACAAATAAGTACGACATAAAACTGTTTGTGCTTTACAATAGATTCCGAATTAAACTCCAAATTTTCACAACTACAGAGTGGCAACAACGTCTTGAAAGCATTTCAAATCATCGAGTATATATGTACTATAAATGCAGCACACGATGGATCTAGTGGCGCTTTAGAGACAGCTGAGACTTTATAAACATCATCATTAAAATCAAGTTGTAAAGAATTTTCGTCGAACTATACCATCTTTCAAGGAATTTGAGCAGCACGTCAAACTATAATTTTTCTGCAGAGAGTATTCTGGAGAGTTCTACTTCTAAATTTTGTGGCGTAACTGGAATCCGATATAATAGATATATATATTACAATAATATAAGACCAGCATGTGTGTGAGTAGGCTATAGATTCAAAATTTTATAAATAAAATCTCCAAAATTTCAGTAAAATGTGTAACTAATCGGAGATTGATTTATATGTACATAAAAAAGCTGACATGCATTGAGGCAGCTTTGTAACTGTACCCTTGGGATATTCGATTTTACAACGTAAGAAAAGTTAGATTGTACCTATACTTCTCATTTCAACTTAAATAACTATTCAAGTATTACATATGCGTATATATGTACATACACATATTATCGCCAATATCCTTGTATGGTCTATAATAAGCTTTTCTGAAAGACAGTATGAAGACCATTAAATAAAAGAATCTTTCCATTTGGCACTATCAATTAAGATTCTTCATTACAGTATATTATCATTGCTTAGGGAAGTTAGTAACTTTTTCCGGAATGATGGTTTAACAGTATAAATAAAAATGATATTATAAATATTCTCAGTCCAATTTAAATAGGTTTCCACAGTATTAAAAAATGTAATGTATGAACATTAGATTTGTTTCTTGGTACATCGAAATAATGGTTTTTAAAAGATTTCCGGTATTCAGTTCTGCCAATTTATAGGCTAATTGAAAGAATCGCCAGACATAGGCTTAGTCAGATCTCCCACCGATATTCTAGTCCCCTCTTGATTGCGATGTCAATATTGGTACTTATTTCAACTTGTGTTTATCTCCATATCAACTATGCGTTATCATTTTAAAATATGTTTACCTGGAGTAAAATCAAAAGAAACTTATCGCATAGTCTAATTCATTCTTCTTACTAACAAACTCTACACTTTACCTGTTGTATCTTTTAGGAAGTTTTTTAACGCCGAATTAGAAGGTAAGATATTCACATATATGTACATACATCGGCTAATTATAATTATATACTACCTGCTAAAATAAACACTGCCGAAATGTAAAGTGCTATGACATTCTCTGCACAATTTTCATTTTGCATAAGCTGTCGTGTTAACACTACGCTCGTCTTCAAACCATTTTGTGTGTACACAGTGTACACTGTTTTCGCTCATATGAAGATGGACGAATTAATACTCCAAATTTCAAACAAGGCCCAGAAACATTGACATCAGTTTAACAAAAATTCGTCCAGTGATAATGTATTGTTAACAATTGTTGAGAAATGTTATTGCGATCATAGTGCCTTGTATCACCGCGAAGACTCTTCAGTTCGTTGAAGAAAAATATGTACTAATAACACCGAAGCACGGATTCTTGCCCAGACCTTGCAGTGTGCGCAAAGAAAACTACAACAAACAGCGTACAAACTACATATGTATGAAAGATACATACGCCGAATGTTCCAATTTATTGGTGGTTATCCATACCCTATTCAAGCTGGACAACGCCGAAATACTGTGAACAAACGTGCAACAGAGGTTTGTCGTGGATGTGTATTGAGTCTAGTACGTACATGAAGATGTGCCGATTACTAGTGAATACATGATTTTTAGACGAAAATGATGACGGCTGCAGCAATAGACAAACAACCTGATTCTTTAGACTTGAACACCCGGGTGTTTGTGGAGAAACCGTTCCCTTCACATTATTGTTTTGTTAAGGATAACAATGAACATCTAGTTACTGTTAACTAAAGACGTTACAGACCAAACGTAACTACGCCTTTTATGAAAAATTGAAGAATTCTTACTGAGCACGAAATTGAACGAAGTGAACAGGCAGTGGTTCCAACATAATAACGCAAGAAACTATACAATCAGATGCTCATTAGATGAAGATTAGAGAAACAGAATAAGTTCTTATGCACTCATCTCAATCAACTGCTCTGACGCAACCTGATACCTTTCAGACGTGTAAACAGTATTTGTTAATGTATATTCAAGAACTCATTAAATTTATAATATTCTGCAAAATGTTATTAAGTTTGTTTGCACCGCAATGGCGCACATCTGGAACTTGTATATTATACAAATTAAAAAATAAATAGAAGTGCATTTTCGGTACTATTTATTTCGGCAAATATTGTATATAAGGTAATACTCTTTTACTCATCTCAATTATGGCATGTTGTTAATATATAAAAATAAAGAGAAACGTAAGTATATTTACTTCTTCTATAGTGGAAAACTTTGTCATATAAATGGAATAGTCGTGAGAATATACGGCCTTGTATGTTATAAGAAATCCAGCACCAAACTGAACATTGGACTAGTGCCATGCATAATAATTTAATGCCAGAATGAGAAATAACACGTCCCATAATTTATCAAACCAGCAAAGCAGGATTTATATTTTTAAATTTTAGAGCTCCCCTTTGCATCAATTTGGAGACGAAATTACACCCGTTCGCAAAAACAAGGGAGTTACATTAAGCCCTAATACACATTCTCGTCTATTTATAAAATCCCAAAGAAAATCAAAACTGCTACATATAGGATATATACTACGTATGATATATGCCCTAACGTTCTCATTCAATATTTCCATTATTTCAAATTTAAAAATGATAAAAGATAAAGTGCAGTTGAAAATAATTTTAATTTCAAATTCCACGTTTAACAATGTTTAAACTAAATGCAACATCTAAACTAAAAGCAGAGTAACGCTAGAAACGGAACTCCACTATGGAAATTGGAGCCAAAACGAAAATCAAAGGGAAATAAAAGCCTTCGAATTAGGTTTACATGCAGCAAGGAGCTACATTATACATAGTAAACTAATTGCTTACATACATACATAGACAATAAGAATGCGGCGAAACATTTAAATATCAACAGTTCCATAAGAATTGCGCATGCAGCATGTTCATTGAAATTAAGGCGGTTATAAAGATATGTAAATTGACACGTACTGGGAATCTAATTAATTATTATTTATAATTTTCTACTGCATTTACTAGTAGCTTAGTACATTAGGGAGTTCCTATGTACATATGTAGTAAAAATAAAGTTGATATATTTTATCTATTATTCGTTCATATGAAAACTTGTAAGGTAGAAATACGACATTTTCATTCAAAAATAATAATAAATAAAAAAATCAACGGCAACGTAGGTATCATATGTTGCAAAACTATCTGTATAAAGATACCTTCAAAATATTTGTTCGCACTCCTACGCATAGCGGAAACTGGTGGCTTGAATAACAGCTTCATGCGAGCTTTAGAAATTAAAAAATTTGAAGCATATCTAGATGCAAAACATGATACATTAAGTGGCACTTGCGATAGCAGAAATTCACAATTTATTTTGCTGTTAAAGATGTATAATAATGTGGCACCATATTCATCACGCCGTTGAGATAGAGATTCTAATCCATGCCATTGTAATAAGGCATTCTGGTAGGTATTCCTCGGTGGAAAAAGCGAACAGTTTGAATGATAGAAATCATCGGTGTACACGATCCATATATAAAGCATGAGTCACATGCTAGTGAGTTTCTATATAATACAGCGGTACTCCAATTTACTAAGAATGAAGGCGTTTTATAATGCTGTGATTACATCGATGGTCAAGAAAGTGCTGATAACTCTACAAATCAAGCCAAGGACCTTCTAAACTGCCAGACTCAACTGTCTAATGTGACTAACGATACTCACATGTGTGTCAAATGTGATGTCAAGATCGCACAGAAGACACTCGTGAAAGTTGATATTTAGCAACATGATAAGACGTCTAGATAGGCGACGAGCTTCCAGAAAATGTCACAGTGCAGGACTTGCTCAAACTGGGGCTTAAATTATTTGCTTGGCACCAGTCCGCCAGCAAGAGGAAGTTCCGTTGCAGGAATAGAATATCTTCAGTGCTAATTATCGTTCGATATATCTGAACATCATCAGCAGAGCCCAATACTGAAGAGGTAAGAATTTCATATAAATCACCTACAAAGATATTGAATAAAGCAATTACACCCTCCTTGGAGCCTTGTGCAATACCTAAAATCGACAAAATGTCGTTAGAACAATATCCGTTATAAAATACATAATTAGATCTTCGATTCAAATAGGAATGCACAAGCTTCAACGGAATAGGTGAGAATCCAAAGCTACTTCGTTTTCCAAATAAGCTATTGTATTCAATGAAATCAAATGCTTTGAAAAAAATCTTTGTAAATTACATCCACTTGAATTTTTCTGTCGATGTATTCACAAATGTAATAAGATATGGTAGCTAGGTTGGTAAGAAAGCCATGTTGATACGGTGATATGTAAGATATCACGCTTGAATATATTAAGCACCAGGTTGAAGATAGTAGCTAATGGTTTGACCAGTACATATTTGCAATCTTGGATTGATTACGTATAACCAAAGTTGCTCAAAAATTGTATAATATTCACAAAGATATTGTGTTACGCACTCTAAAAAAAGATCTAGTAAAATCACACGTAAAATCGATAGTAACTTTGTTACCAACGATTTATCATGCAAAATTAACGGTGCTCGGCAAATTTAGTATAATATTTAAGGTATATGTAATTTTCATGAGTAAAAAATAATGCACATGTAATTTTCAGACATAAATTTAATGAGCATATAATTTTTAGAGGGAACATTAAATAAGCATATAAATTTACTACTTAAATCTATACTGACAAATATAATTTCTTAAGAATAATAAAGGCAAAAGGGAATTTCCAACTCTATTTTCATTTTCTACAGAAATAGTACTGGTTAAGGAATTCGAACTGCTTGTATTGGGACACGCCTTGCAAATCTCGGCTGGTTCCTACGATTCATCTGAATCCAATAAAGCTACATCAGTGCTATCTCCTTCAAGTACTAATTGGGACCTATTCGAATGAAGTTTTGGTGATGGTACAAAAAACAAGTTTTATTAAAATTGACAACGATATGTATATAAACGTAGGAAAAGGAAGGATTTGGAATCTTTCAATATTCGCACCGGTGGATAGTCAAGATGTGCCATAACTATAAGTTTCAACGCTGTATCGACACCCAACACTTAATTCACTAACATCTTATGGCTATTTAAGAGTAGTATCTAGTAAATAAAGGATGCTGATGTTTTATTTATTAACATATCAGTACTGTTATATTTTACTATCCCTCATTTCTGCTAAGGCTGGTAAACTTAAAATATTTATCTCTTAATATAACTTCCTCACATAGGTTTTCCAACGTAAGATCCTTCAAACAAATAAATGCTTTCTTAGTTCTGGATGCGCTTCATATTTTAAAAATAGCTGCCATCATGGTACATGCCTGAAATATATTAATTTAATAATAGGTAACATTCTTATAGCAAGAGCATAGACAACTTGAAGGCAGTCAATCATGTAATAAAATATTTAATGTTGCTGCCAAAATCACATGTTACCTATAAAATTATACCTACTATTTTACTTAGATTCTGTACAAGGGTATTTATCTTGATAATAAAAGTAAGTATGTTTCAACCATGTAACAGTGCTACAAAAGGACCCGACCTAAATAGATAAAACGACTTATTTTCTTTATTATTATAGTATAAAAGTGGTTCATGACTCAACATATCATTGAAATGTATACCCATAAGCAAATTAATCCGATTAAATACTTCAGCGTTAGCTCCAATTAAGTGAACATATGTTCCTGAAAGCACTGTTAACTGTAATATGTTGAATTAAGCAAGCAGTGGAATTTCTATTTTGGTACTTAGAAAAACGAACATTCCAGAAGTGTAAGCAATAATTATAAATTCGACTTCTTCTGCTATAAACCTATTGACTACATACATCTATATATATACATACATATATACATACACATATACATACATATATACATACATATATACGTACGTATATACATACATATATACATACATATATGCGTATATATGTACATATATATATATAGGGATGAAATTGAGCTTTAATAAGCTTAAACTAATTTACTAATTTTACTATGTAACACATGGGCTGAAAAGTCCCGGGCCTAATACATAGATGACGCTAGTTTTATTGCAGCTGTTAAAATTTCATGATATTCCATTCATTAGTTTGTGAGTTATTGTGCTAAGAGTCACGCTACTTTTGTTATTTTCAAAACAATGAATCAAAAATAATTTCGTGTTTTAATTTTACACTGCTTCTTGATGGGAAAAAATACCGTTCAAGCGAAGCAATGGCTTGAAAAGTGTTATGGGGACTCCGCTCCATCAGAAACAACAATAAAACGTTGGTTTGCTGACTTCAAACGTGGTCGTACAGACACCGATGATGCAGAACGCAGTGGACGTTCAAATGAGGCGGTAACACCAGAAAAGATAAAAAAAATCCACAAAATCGTTTTGAATGATCGAAAAGTGAAGTTGCGTGAGTTATCTGACATCGTAAAGATACCAAAAGAACGTATTGGCTTTATATTGCATGAGCATTTGACTATGAAAAAGCTCTGTTCAAAGTGGGTGCCGCGTTTGCTCACTGTTGACCAAAAACAAGAACGTGTTGATGATTGTGAGCAGTGTTTGGCCATGTTTAAACGTAACAAACCGGAATTTTTGCGTCGATATGTGACAATGGATGAAACATGGATCCATCACTTCACTCCGGAATCAAAACGATCGTCATCTGAGTGGACAGCAACTGGTGAACCTCGTCCAAAGCGCCCGAAAGCACAACAATCGGCTGGAAAGCTTATGGCCTCGGTATTTTGGGATGTGCGTGGTGTAATATTCATCGACTATCTTGAGAGAGGAAATACCATCAACAGTGAATATTATATAGCATTATTGGAGCGTTTTGAAGGCCTAAATTGCAAAGAAACGACCGCATATGGCAAGGAAAAAATTTTGTTGCATCAATGGCAAAACTAGATGAATTGAACTTCGAATTGCTCCCACATCCACCGTATTCGCCAGATTTGGCTCTCAGCGACTACTGGCTGTTTGCAGACCTCAAAAAAATGCTCGCCGGTAAGAAATTTCGCACGAATGAAGAGGTTATCGCTGAAACTCAGGCCTATTTTGAGGCAAAAGATAAATCGTTCTACAAAAGTGGTATTGAAATGTTAGAGCGGCGCTGGAATGATTGCGTTGCTCTTGATGGAGATTACGTTGATGAATAAAGCTAATTTTGAACCAAAAAACCGTGCTTTCTTTGTTAGGCCCGGGAGTTTTCAGCCCATGTGTTATATGTATATTTGTTATAGATACGTCCCCAATATTTTAATAATAACAATAATAATATTTACCAGTTATAATACTTGATGAAGATATAATTCCTCGTGATGCATGTAGCGCTTGTACTGACTGATATTTTTTGAATAACATTTGATTTTATTTAATGTTTTCCTCTTTTGTCAAACGTTTTCGCCAAAAATTATATCGAATTATGTAAATTTTTTCGAATTGATCTAAAACTGCATATTACAAATTAAACGTACTCATTAAACGTTACAAACTATTCCCTTGTTTTAATTATTTCTCATATATACATGTTGTTTCGTCATTTATCCACTTACGTTTACTTTACCATGTGGACAAACTTAGGGCTTCGTTTGAAACACAATGCTTGTATGTGTATTATTTACGGTTAAAAATGAGTTAATACAAATAAATACGTTCTAATATAATTACATATTACTTACTTGTCCTTAAAACTACACAACTACAGTACAAACTCATATTATCATCATCTCATTATTGATATCACCCAATAAAAATTCGTTACTCCATACTCAATATTACTACGACAATAAGTATTTCCAACTGACAAATCGAATCACGAATACGTGTGGTGTACGAATATTGTGCTTACTACAAATTACACGTAAGAATATCTGAGTACGGGTAATTTTAAGATATTTTTGTCGCTTGTATTATAACATATAATTAAGTATCTTTTCCTACTTAGTTTCTCCTTTGTGTGACAATAAGCTTTATTTGATTTGAATTAGCGGGAGTGGCAACTAACAATTAAAATTTGAATTATAACTGTTAATTAGATGAAATATTGCTTTACTTTGGGCATATAAATAAATAATGCTATTGATATACACCTAATTATAAGTGATCTACCCTTCACATCTGCTAAAAATACTATGTATTAAAACAATTTTCGGATAGCGTTAGGTTGGTACGTTTTCCAGGTCTGAGCAGTCGAAGTTCTACCATAAAACGTAACAAAAGCATTTCAAAATATACTACTCTTATATTCCGTACTTAAATGAACTATAGCCGTACTAATATTAATGTTATTAATTTTATCTCTTGCTGTGAGCTCAATATTACATTATAAATTAGGTATTATGGCATTAATAATATTTCAGGTTGTCCATGAATATTCAAAATTTTGGAAGAGTATTACACCGATTTTCCCTAGAAATCTTTCTTATTCTTTCATTCTTAAGAATATACCAAAAACCATGGTAGTTTTGTCTGAATACTTTATTAAATATTAAAAATCCCTTAGAAAAAACTAGAAAAGTGCAACCTACATTACTGATCATTGCAAATTTGGCAATTTGGTACTAGTAATACTATTGGGTGATGATAGTAAAATTACTATCATATTAGAGTGTGTACTTATACAACTATCTTCACTTAACTTTTGCACAAATTTTCGTATACACAAAAAAAAAACACTTAGAGAACCTTCATATAAAATTGCCAACCGCATAACAACAAATTTATTATTGTATTTGGTTATTACTAATTTACTTTTAATTAAGATGTAATAGCTATGCATTACTTACTATTCGTAAATAGATTAATAACATGCTTATATATCGCCTGTAAAGATCATCACTTGGCCAACAATCAAGCGGAACATCGAAATTTTAATTCAACCATCCATTTTCTGTTGTTGACATATTAACACGCCAAAGAACGTGCCTGCACACTTTACCAATATACATATATTCTACTTTCAGGGGCCATATTTACAGAGGACCAGAAAAACAGTACTACAGAATTAGCTTTCAAATATGCCGTTTACAAAATCAACAAGGATAAAACCCTCTTGCCGCACACATCTCTCGTTTATGACATTCAATACGTTCCCAAAGATGACAGCTTCCATGCCAGCAAAAAGGGTGAGTTGTATTGTTTACCATGTCGCTCGTGCACAAGTAATAAAATATCTAGACGATGACGAAACAGTTTTATTTTTCGAACTTACGGTTAAATATACGTAAACGTTTTACGTGATTAATGAACAAACCGAATTTTGGATGATTGGAACGCAAATTACAAATCGTAAATTTCTTCCGCACGATAAATCTTATGGATTGAAACAATATACTTGTTTTTACATGTAATCTAATGTAAGTAAATTTTCGCGCAGTAACAGCATCCTGGATTTATGTATAAAACCTATTGTTGTATTATATAGCGAATATATGTATGTTATTTTAAAACATGCAAAACATACGACGTTTGTTGTTAGAGTAACGTAATAATTAAATAACAACATTATATTAGAACGTGTATTTTATTTTGAAACAAGGGGATAGAAAGAAATGGAACAAGACTTAGGACAATAATTACGTACTTATTGTATCTGGACTGGTAATTTAAAACAGGTCTGTTACTCTGCTAAAAGTCATATTTCAGTTGTGCCAATTCGCTAACAATTTCTTTTTCTACAGTATGCATTATATATGAACCATACCGGCCAACAAATAAAAATTTTTCTGAAATATGAAACCTAATCTTCCTTATCACGTCGCCTTTCTTTGTACGGCGTTTCTTGTTTACCGGTTTGAAAATTCTTGAGAATCTCGGAACTAAATGTAGCAAATTCTTAATTGTTCAAATAATTATATGAATATTGTAACTGGATCTTTAATCGACAGAGAAAAAGTAATTCTTCTACCTCTTAACATCAACTTGCATATCGAATTTTCTAGGTTCAATAACAGCATTGTCTGGAGGCGCTGTTAATATTTGATGAAAGAATCTTTCACACACCACGGCATTCATTTCTTCATGATAATCGTTTGTTTTTACCTTCGAAGAGCAATGAGCCATTCTCCACAAAACAATAATAACTCCAAACAACGTCTTCCTCTGTCTGTAGGATTACGCAAACCTGCAGTCATTTCTTCATTGAATGCCTGCCGTTGATTTTTTATATTATCATCAACTCAAACTTTTTGTTTGCTATGACCTTCGTTTGGCCATGTTCCGTTTAAATAATGAATTGACCGATTTTGATGGCGATAATTTCTTATTGTCATCAAGTACCTTCTTCTCCGCCTAATGATATCATCACGCTCTATCAAAGTGCTTTTTGCAGAAGGTGGTGTTTATCCACTTAAGCTGATGTGCATATAATGGGACAAACGAAATATTGTGTACTACGAATTGTTTCCAACTAGGAAACCACCATTACTGAGATTTACTGACCACAACTCCAACGTACGATGGCATAGTTCACTTTCATATCTCTGAATTTTTTTCAGCATGGACTCAAAAAGCTACCAGATCGTGAATAATGGAGGAAAATACATTCTTGATTAGTTTCTGTGTGTTGTTTGCTAAAGAAATTATAAATAGATTTATGAAATTCGATAAGAAATATCACATTTCCTACTTTCAAGCATTTTATGAAAACATGGGGAAATCTATTTCTAATTTATATTTCCATATTACAGAAGCTTGTAACTTGAATGGTATTAATTACGACAAATGTTTCATTTTACAAATAGGATATAATTTTCGTGAGGGGCTTGTATATTTAACATCTCCCAACAGAATATTATAAAGTAGAATACGGATATGGTATAGCATTGTCGGTAACTGTTTTAAAACAAATACAGTAACGTACCTTATCAAAACAACAAACGTCTATAACGTAGAACTTAGCAGACTGGAGAATTAAGAGCTTCATGTTACTAATGAAATAAAAGCGAAGTTATGTTGACGACTTTATACCAACTGCACAAATACTGAGGAGAGGAGGTTAACCAACCCATTTATCAACTGTTATGGTACTACACCGAGAACTTAGCGCAATTAAGCTCTAAAGTACGGAATTACATATCTAGGATGATCATGTACTATAGTGGTTGAGAGCTTAAAACAAAGTTAAAATCAAAAACTAGGAGTCTGTGTGTGTTTTATCTATTGATGAACACGCATGTTGTATTCTTTATACATCATTTTATTGAGTGAAAAAAGTAAATAATGGATTACATAAATTCCAATAGATAATAAACCGCAATATAATAAAGTACATCTGTATAAAAGCTTAAAATTCTGTAAATTGCTTGCTGAGTGTGTTATAAACACATTCAATGAGTTTCGTCTGTAGACTACCTCCTTAAGCGTCTGATATGCTTAATGATAATGCGTTAAGAAATTACGTAGTATTAAAGAGGATTCGTTTCATACAACCGGAAAGAATTTGTAAGGACACAATAAAAAATATTCACGTCTCGTTTTATTCGCTATATCCTTGTCATGCTCATTGTCGCATCAGCGTTGTTAAGAGGATGTCGCAAGAATCTTATGTTAAATGAATAGAGTAAAGAAGACTTATGTCTACCCTACAAACTCTTGGAAGATGAAAATGCAATACTGTATATGAATTTTATATTTCTCTAAATTTAAGCTTTTATCTAATTATGATTACAAGTTGTATTGTTATCAAAAAACTATATTAGGGATTGCCTCCTTCGGTCACGATGTTGTATACTCAGCACTCATTAGCATGGTGCTTTAAATCCATTTCCAGGAGAGCTGTTAAAGTCAAAGTTTCAAAGCAATAAGTGAATTTAGAGTGCTTGTCTATATTGTTTCTAGAAATAAAAAGCTAGAAATTGGAGATTACTTATATCAAGTTATTTTAAAGGAAAACGCTTTAATTATTTCCCCTAAAACATGCATGTGTATACAGAGGAGGCACCTAAATAATCGAAATAATTTTTGGAAAAACCTGGAAATCCTAAAACACAGATTGTTCTCTTTATAACTAATTTCAAGGAATTCGGAATAACTTCATAACTAAATTGCCCTAACTCTTTTATCGAAGCCTCTTGAGCTCTAGAAATTACGTTTAATAATTATCTTGCAAACTAAGCTCGTTATTAAACGACATTTAAAAGGAAAATGTGAACTAAAGAAATTTTTATGTTGCAAATGGTGGATGACAAAATTTACCAGACGATCACTTTAAGATTGTAGTTACATCATTAAAATAAACGTATAATATAAAATGTTGACAATTTAATTAGCACGCTATCATACGAATACGTATAATGTGTTATATGAATGGCTAAACCCAACGGTATAACATCCTTGACTCCGAAATAAATTCTTTTTGAAAAGGAAGACAGCTAGGGAATCGGCTTTACTTAATAGTTGTCTACTTCACAACGACTGCAAGGACTGTGTGGCTGTATAATTCACAGGTATCGTAGTAAACTCCACGTACTCTTGAAACGCTGAGTTCCGAATAAATTATTAATTTGTATGGGGTGGAGTCTGCTGCGATACCTGTAAATTCCCTACTTCCCTTAAAATATTCTACTGACCTACAGGAACATGAAACTTAAAAATCTTGACTACATCTATCCGTAACTTATGCACAGGTATCGTAATAAACTGCATCCCATCCAAATTATCTATTCAGAACACAGCGTTTCGAGAATGAGCTGGTTTCCATCCTGGATTGTAAAACCTATTGAATGTTCCCGAATACATATGTACATATGTTCTCGAAAAGGAGAAAAAAAAGAAGAATCTATATTTTGTAGCAGGCACGTGCGTTGCGGTTATAAATCTATGAAACTAGCACGGGTAATTGAAATTATTTTTTTAATGAGCAAGTTCTATTTCTTTCACCATGTGCTATACAATATTAGACAATTCTTCTTTATCTAAACGATAATGCTTTACGTATTCTTTAACCTTTTTATACACCCTTTGTTTATCGAATGTAAAGTTTATCACAATCATTACATGTAATTTGGTAACTATCAAGCTTATCTTTAGAACTGCTTAAAGCGTTTTGAAGGTGTAAACATTACCAAATCCTTTAATTGCTGAATGTAAAGGTAATTTTATAAATTTCTTATTAATTACTAGCGTCTGTTGAAGACAAGATCGTGGAATTTCTGATGTGTTATTAATGTTAAGATTTTTTTTAAACTGCGGCCAACATTTGTGAGAAAGTTGGTATCTCTACCAAATCTTTCTTAACGGAAATCTAACAGGTTTATTAACCAGGAAATTCACGGCGGACCTTTTTTAATTTACAATGATATAAGTCAGCAGTGATAAATCCATTGGAATTAACTTCTCCTCCATAGATGTTTATCTCTAGTTTGTTGGTAGTACATGTGGCCAAGGTATCCAACGCTGGAAATTACTTGCCCACTTTTTCTCTATTGTAAACTTCATAGTAGTAACCTTCGAATGACGTTCAGCTGGGAAATTCTGCTCCATTCATATCAAACACATTTAAAATGTCCACCACGTACCATAGCCTGATTCTCGGAAAGCACGTGGTTTCTCGTTTTATATTGGTTTCAAATTTATTCTTCAATATATTCGCAACGAAAAGAGAGAGTAGATTTCCCATCGCCATGACTTTCAGCTGTTCGGCCAATCTTTGCGCCTATTTGCAAGCAATTTTAAGTGGTTAATGTTTTATATCTTGCTATTTTTACACCTGTCATGTTTTTCGTTTCAAAAATCAACCAAGAACTCTGGTGTTTCCGAAATTGATACTCTGGGAAAACGTAACCAAGCGTTGAACGATAATAGGATTTCCCCTTCTATTAATACACTATTCTTAATTTTATCTGCAAATTTTGGGCAATTGTCTACATCTACTTTGTGATACGAATTCTGGTATTCGTTCAGTAGGCTTTTGAACAAGTTAATGTATATATCTTGACAGCCACAAATTTTTGTGTATGGATAAGATTGATTATATTAGATCATTTAAAACTTTAAAGGAATGTAAAACTTTGAAGGAACATACATATATAACACACACCACCGCAACACAAAGTTAAGATTTACAAGCGATTTTATAAACTTTATGAATGCAAAATTATTTGCGCTATCACATTTGGGGACAAGAGCTCCAACAGACTGAAAAATATTACAATGTTTTCCACAATATAATTGATCCGACAACATATTACGATTAATTCTTCGTTGCAGAGACGTACATGCGTATAGAACAATACCTAGGGCTTACGGAAGAGCTAGAATCAATTGCAATCTTTAAATGAATCATTAAAAGATCTATGTGTGCGTAATAAATCTTTAGAAGAAAAGTGCTTGTATTCAAAATTAATGATATGGTTTATAAGAATGTGAAACACATTAAATATTTATTTTTATTTCTTGATGTATGTATCTAAATGTATATAAAATTAGTTAATTAAGTAACACCTAAGTAGAAACCTATACCGATGACAATCTAAAGAACAGAGTTCATATGTACAATTACTACCATTAGCACTAATTACAACATTTAGCCTACGCGGTATTGAGTATATTAATTTTTGTGTCACTTTTTTAGGTATTTGTGCCTATTCTCCCACTATGGCCTGCTTCAGGGAATCACGACTAGCTATAACCCTTTTTTTTAAGCGATGTTTTAATTTCTCCCATAAATATTCAATGATGTTTAAGTCCGGCAACTAAGGGAGAGAATGGAGTTGATGTGACATATTATACAATATCCATTCCATTGCCAGATAAGACGTATGATTAAAATCATTGTCTCGTTGGAACATTTATCCCTCACCATGCTCCAATTTTTTAATAATTTGAATCAAATTTGCCTTCAAAATATCAACATATTTATGTTTGTACACAATACCATTAATAAATTCAATATCTCCTACCTCAGCCGCCGATATACAACCCCACAGCAAAACCAACCGCTCCCCACGTTTAACTGTAGGTTGCAAAATTTTTAATCAAAGCGTATAGGTTGTTCAATATTACATCAACAATATTTGAATCTTCACAGACGTTTTGTGTAAATTAAGTAATTAATGTATATGCCAACCACACAAGAGACACAACATTTCGAAACATTTTCTTTCATAGAACTGTTTAAAGCCTTAAAATACGGTTTAGGCGCAATATAAAAGTGATATTATGCAATATGTTTCAAACAGGTCCTCTTTTTCAGTAACATAGTTATATACATTCTCACTACATGCACATAAAGTAAGTGTTGCCAACAAGGGATATTAAAACGCGTTAAAAATTCTAACGTCGTAATTTAATTACTCGCCCAAAATACACCAATAAATTGTTTCTACTAATTGGGCGTATTCCAATTAAACGTGCAAATTAGCAGAGCGTGAGATTGACGAATGCCCTCTAGTTGTTGACTTCATGTACAATAGAAACAATTCACACGAAAACAGATTTGCAAATCGGACGCCGAATATCACTACTGAGGTGGAACGTAATTAGATATGAATTATTTTCGCGTATTTCCCTGAATATCTACTACATTAACAATGGAGCATTTCCAAACGTCGCTAATAATACCCCATGGTTTCTTTTTAATGATATTAATAAATTAGTGCGTGTAAGTATAATGTCAAGTTTACCAGCATTTCCTCATATTAAGGTGTTTTTGTTGTTTCTATCTAAAATTTCAAAATATCCGTTATATTAGAAAATGTTATTGAAAAAGAAAATTTCTGCTTTTCCTGAAACTTAGCAGTTTTGTTCAGCTACTAGGTCTATATGAAAAATCTGTTTCCGTTTTTGCTGAATAAACATTAAAACAGAAATAAGCTCCCCGAAGATTGATTATTTTTTTGTTTTTGTTTCTGCCAATAACTCCACAATAAATTAAAAAAATATATAGAAGGACATGTATGTATATCGTTTCAGAAACTTCCAGGGAAAAAATTAACCAAATAACCGTTAGCTAGAAGTTGTGAATAGTTGAAATGAGAAGAACTTTAATTTTCATAAGTTAGAACTGCATCAATGGAGGAACAGTGTAGTGAAGCATCTATGACGGTATAGTTACGCATTCAAAGTGGAGAACGTATTCCACTTCATGTATTTAATCGTATATTAACATTCTATTGTAGTTAGTCTTTCATTCAAAAAGTATTAGAATAACATGAACTAGGTGTTAATATTTAAAAAATCAACTGTTTTTGTTTAAAATTTGCGTATTACACTTTCATTTTCTTCGCCTTCCGCTATACATAAGTGTGAGTGAACATCATCCCCAATTTGAACAGAATACACAAACGACATCGAATCATTTTGTAATTTTTCAATTTCCTCCGCTAGTCCATACTAGTTCTTGCGAATACTTTCTGACTATATTGAAACACTCTCTGGCTTTTCTTGACAGCTTTGGCGTGTCGCGGATCGAATTGTAAAATTACCTTCTTTACATCATCAAAATGCTCGCAGTAGTAAAATGCAGCCTTTAACCATGCTCTCCAGTGCATTGTAATCAGCTGTGGTGGTTCAGGCACTTTGTAACACAGTTCGTGAAATCTTTCTGTACGTTTTGGGGACCTTAGAAATACTACCTTCGTATCAGGCGTAAAGCATTTACTCGTGGATAGCATTTAGGGATCAATAGCGCCACAAGGTTTAAAGCAGGGATTTTACATGTTACATGTAACAGATTGCCACTCTCTTCGTTAAGAGATCGGCCTAAGGCAAGCGTATTTGCAGCACCGTTACTCAGAATATTAAAAGTTGGGCTGTTGAAACTTGAAATTTGTTCAATGCCTTCAACATCACTTTTAAAATTTCATTGCTAGTACATTTTACAACTCTTTTGGAAGCAAGCAAGATAGGGGACGACGGTTCAAACTCTTCTACTGTACATACCATCACATTCACCACAGAATGTTTTTGCCGATCGGTTGTCTCGCCCACACATAAGAACACAACAATTTTTTATCTTTCACTTTTGCTTTAATTTCTCTTTCAACATAGCCACGAACAGATGGCATAAAGTTTCTTAATGATGTCCGACTTGGTAGTGTATAATCCGAATACTTGCTCCAAAAGGAGAGAAATGCTTGTTAGTCTAGTAAAGTGAACGGTACAGTATATAGAACAAAACAAACACGTATATCAAATATTAACTGTTCACTGTATCTTTTGCCACGGATTGCAGAACTGTGTTTTACACTTTTTAGGTGGCGTTCACACTTCCACCTGCTGGCACACGTCAAATACTTATCGCAGTTTACACATTCAACTCAGGAACAACATCCGCAACTTATGATCTAATTAACCTAAAAGCAGAAAATTTGCGAATTAAAATATCGTAGTAATCATACTCGTAGACGTAAGGAAAGTATTCGATACAATATCAAGGACAAAACTAATTAAGAAACTAGAAACTTTAAGCATAAAAGGAACCGAATTAAATCTTCTAAAAACCAACTTAAACGATAGACAGCAAATCACAAAGATAGACTCTGGTTTAGCAATCCATGTGCTGCTCGAGAGAGGATTGGGAATCTGCGCTTGCATCGCTGTTTAAAAGCAGCAGGCAAGTGCCCTTTCTTAACACTAGTTAGCACTAAGAATTGTTCACCTTTGACTGTCCGTTTATTTAGAGTGATATTGGTAGAGAAGGAATTTGCAATGTGTGGTTGGGAAAATCTCTCCAAACTGCGCTGATGACGCTGGATAGGCAGAAACATGGCCGCGTGTTAACATCTTTTCTCTCCTCACATTGTATTTCTCTAAAATGATCCCACCAATGCCATGAGTAGCAGCATTATATTAGGTATTGTGTTCTAGGCATTGTTTCGATGTCAAGTAATTTAATACTCAATACACTATGCTTGAAGATGTCAATGTATTCGCAGCATTAAAACGAGTTTATTGGAGTAATATCTAAATGTATATGTAAACCTATATATTATTAATGAAAATGTTAAATTATGGATATATAGATCTGTTAAGTACTTAAATTTTATATCTTTTGAGATTTTCCAATTAAACTAACATCCAAACAGATTATTTCACATAATTTTATTTTTCTCACGACGCATTTCAGGGTTTTCTTGCCCCTTCTTCAATGGTAATAATACTAAACGTCGTTAAGAATTCACATTCTATGTGCTTCTCGAAGATGTTATTTTACAATGTACCTTAAAATCTCATTAAAATTTAACTTTAATATGATTTTAAAGTATAATGTAATATTTCCAAATAAGTTTTAGAATTTTCGCAAAAATATACAGTGTGTGATAGTAATAATAATACGCAGTAACGGCACTAAATGTAAAGCGAATATTGTAATTAAACTTTTAAAATTTATAGTAAAATCTATCGCAAAATATTTAACATGAATTTAAAAAATATGTCAGGAATGTACCTGCATTAACTACTGCAATTACGTAAATTTACAGTATACTGCTGCAATCAAAAAATTGTAAGCTTACAATACTTTGCCAGGCGTGCGGTTACCTGGAGTATCACGGACTTCTGTTAGATACTTTAAATAATTGAAGTTGATTAATGATTGATTTTTTGTTTATTATATTGCTACAATTGAACTTTAATAAATATACGTGAATACTAACCCTTACCCTCACAAACGCTTACAATTATACGTACCAAGACGATATATCTAAATACGTGTAATGCGGACATACGCATATATATATATAACGATGATAATACATATAATAGTAAACTCGCCAAGGTTAGCGGAAAATAATTCATATTTTACAAAATATTAAACATGTTTATTTCATTTACGTTGTAAGCAGTTTAAAGTATAGTAATATAGTCAAGTACTGAAACAAACTGACCATAATATTCGGTAACGTAAATATAGCATGACCTAAAATTCGTAACTTTTTATTGTAATATAGAATACTATACATGTTCATACAGAATAAACTTCTTTCTATTCTATTTGATGATTCGGTAAACATGTTGAAAATCTTTTAAAATATGGCAACAACGTGCCGTTTGTATTAATACAATAGCGATGGCAAGAGCAACAATTCAAGATATATCTCGCCGTTTGAGGGTCGAAATAAGCGAACCATGTAATTACACAATTTTCCGAAAATTGCGCGAGTAGAAGCTTCAAAATACATGTACCTCAATCCTGGATCTGGACAAATTTAATTCTGAAAAGTCAGACGTCTCGATTCCCATTCGCTCGTTGTATATACCGGACTGCCAAATCCTTTTATCACAATAAACTTTTATCTGAAAGTTATGAAGTCGGCGCCCGTTCGGTAAGTTCGAACCAGCTACGTTGTTAATTAATAAATAGGTTGCGCCTGAATTATTAACTTCACGTTGGCGACTCATTTCGCCCCTAAAAATATACAAGAGATAACTTTTAAGCGGCTGCGTTTGCGGTATTAAGAATTAATAGTGGTTATGATTATATTTGATTGAGTTGCTATTTTGCAACATTTGAAGGAACCACAAAATCTCCTTTTTTGTTTAGAAATAAAAAAGTCGGTAAACGTACAATAATATACGTATAAAAGATACGAGGGTAAGCCGAAAAATTCGGTAACTAATTAAGAGATGGCGCTGTGTGAAAGCAATCTTTGTCACTATTGTATATCTTGATGCTTCAAGGAGATACGTATTGAACTTCATGCCGATCTGCCAAGTAGTTTGGTGTGTACATTCGTTCAAAGCAGAGCACTTTTGGGGCTTTTTAAAAATGGACAATATTGAAATTCGCGCAGTGATTAAATACCTGTGAAATAAGTACTCTTCGGCCAAAGAAGTTCATGCTTGTATGGTAAATGTATTAGTTAAGGATGCACCTTGTTTTAAAACAGTTTCAAATTTGTGAATGAATTCAAAAACGATCGTACGAGCGTAAATGACGATCCCTGTTCTGGAACGTCAGACTTCTACAGAAAGTGTGTAAAAAGTTTTGACCGGTCAGCATTGAGAGATATTGCTAAGGCTACAGGCATCTCTAGAAAACGGGCAACGTACATTTTAAATGTTAAATTAGACATATCTAAGCGGTGTGCAAGATGGGTGCCGCGTTTGCTCACACCACCGCAAAAACTCAAACAGGTGGAATGTTTTACAGCCATTTTGGAGCGATTTCGTCAAAATCCAACAGATGTTTTCCGCCAATTTGTGACTTGTGATGAAGCGTGGATCCGCCACTACACACCGAAAAGTAAACAGCGACCAAAACAGTAGACAAGACATGGCAAACCGGCTTCAAAGAAGGCCAAAGTCATTCTATCGGCAGGAAAGGTGATGACTCCCGTTTTCTGAAATGCGAAGGGAATCTTGCTTATCGATGACATTCTAAAGGGACAAACGATTACTGGACAATACTACTTCTTTTATTTGGAAATAAAAGAATCGGTAAATGTGCAATAATGTACGTATAATAGATATACAACAATATTTTTCGCTTTTTAAAACTCCCGAAACCACATTCTTTAGAGAGAACAGATCTACATGATAACAGATTTTATAGAATTTCTCACTCCGTGAATGTTTTACTGGCTTTTAAGGTTGATGTTCTGACATGAAAACACTCCACAGTCAAGTTTGTTGGTTGTGTCTAAAACATTGCAAGTTAACTTATTGTTAGTATCTTCGGGAGACGATCCATATAACGTTAATTTTTATGTTCATCATTTAAGATTATTACCTTAATACATTATTTTACTAGTACTGTTCAAAAGTACGGGTGCACTAATATTGATATCGGGTGGAATTAAATATATCGCTAGTATAACAACTCATATTAAGTATTCAAAATATGAAATAAGGTGACAGATTTGTAAAGATATTAGTAACATACAATAGTCTACCTGTATTTTATTTTTGGGTTTGTCTTTCGTGGTAAACCATTAACAGCTTTTCGAGATTGGCCGATTGTAAGCAGTTCCTTTTTTGTATCATACATTCGTTTTAATAAAGCCAGTTCGGTTAGTTATAAGGAGCTTCTAAATACAAAATGCCCCAAAAGCCCTTTTCAAAATAAGAAGAATATAATAAAATAATGGCCAGGTTTAATAAATAAATGCATATTTTTTATTAAAATATGGTCCCTGGAAATTTACTTCTTAAAAATCTTGTCTTCTAAATATGTCTCATTATTTTGCTGGTACTCTTCTAAACGTGAAGCAAAATTTTCTAGAACTGCTCGGTACATATTCCCCGTGATAGTCGCCACTTCTCTTCTAATATTCGCCTCTAATTCAATCAGAGAGTGAGGAGTGTTGCTGTATATCTTTGATGTAAAATGGCACCACAAGAAAACATCCATTGGTGTCAAGTCTGGATTACGTACTGGCCAGCTTGTGTAACAGCGTCTAGGTATCAATTTTCCAGGGAAAATTTCACGAACTGGTAAGAACACGTTAGACGTGTGAGATACTCCATCTTGTTGGAACCAGGTGGCCCGATTAAAAGCAGTAAAATATTGCAAGGTCAGGGTAAAGAAGTTGTTAATCACCATTACGTATCCCTCAGAATTTACTGTACTACTTCTGCAAAGAAATACAGGCCGATAATTACTTGCGGTGACATTGCAGCCCAAATAGTAACTTTTGGCGAATGAAATGCCCTCTGTTCTGCTTCTGTTTTCGGCTCGTTAAACCCCAAGAACGGCAATTTTGGCTGCTTACATTCTGCCATCAAAGTGAAAATGCGCCTAGTCTGAGAAGTTTTTGTAAAACATGTGCACACAGCACGCATGCTCTGCTCCCGTAAAACACTTCAAAGCGATTAAATTTCTAGGGACGGAGCCAGCGATTGGCATACCCCACTCCCCACTCAATAACTGTCAGACTTTTGGGAAACCCGGTCGCTTATAACCCTGTCAATTCATCACCAAAATATTGAAAACATTGTTTCATGGTGAATCGATTTTAGTTGAACACATTTATGGAATTGATAACATCGGAGACTCCATTTGAACCTGCGTAATTGAAACACTTGTAGATTATTTATAACCAAAATTCTTTTGCAAAACTTGCTTAAACTTTTTTACCTACTTATAACAAAACACATTGATGATTCTTTTGTAAGAACCTTTCCATCGCGCGAATACGTATCAAGTAATAATAACTACTAAATTGTAGCAGAGAAAACAAGCTCTGAAAAGTAGGAGTTAGACAGTATCTCAGACTTTCACGGCCGTTACAACTAGGAGTTAGACAATCTATTCTATTATATGTTAACAGTATGTTAATATAACACTGACATTTAGTAAATAGTTATGTTTTAGTCATAGCTACACTATTTTTCATGCCAACAATGTTATTTTATCTGGTTGCATAGATAACATTAAGGTATCTATGATTTCTTAAATTTGCCTAAAAGGGATAAAAGCAAATATAAAGTAATTAGTATCATATCAATCATTAAAAAATTTGCTTTTCACTTGACGCGATTGCTCATGATTCTTTATTAAGAAAAACTGTTAAATGGAACTTTCTGACGTCGCACTAGCTATAGAAGACGAAAGATCATCACATTCATATTTTTCTACCTAGACTATGATTGTACTCATTTGAACTTGTACTTTAAAATAAAAATCTAAATATTCAGTCACAATGGTAACCAAAACTAACGGAAAATATATTTTTTCCTAACTTGCTCTCTCTATCCATATATATATATATGAACTTTACAGATATAAACAGATACTATAGTATATATATATAATGTATGTTATATATTATGAAACTCTCGTAGGCGTTTGCAAATTACTAACGCTTTTAAAGTCCTGAAAAGACATCAGTCTCGGTAGGATTTGAACCAACGTCCTCTCCTTTACCGGCGGAACATCATACCGACTAGATTTGTGAGTTTGAAATGTTGGTAATTTCAAGAAAATCGTAATTTTATCATCAGTAACAGCAACAAAAGGCTGTTATATTTAAAATGTTAAACTGGATAGTACTTCCGATAAAACAGATAGCGGCAGAGAATTGCTGAATGTCCCAAATCATACATTAAATATTTCAATCAAGTGCTATATAGAAAATGTAACCCTGTACCCATTGTGTAAGACATTCGGTATACGGAAACGTTTACCAAAAGAATTCAATCATATGGGGCCCGTTTTACAAAATTACATTAAGAATTAGAACCACCTAACGGCACCATTAAGCCATAAGTTTTATTCAGCTGGATTTGTAAATGTTTAATAAGAGATAAAGTCATTTTGTAATCAAGCTAAATACGTCATTGTGCATGCATTGAATTGTGAACGGTACCGACATTGTACCGTAAATATCTTTTTATTTTTCTTGAAACACGCCAGCACTGCTCTCGGATACCAATTATTTCAATGTGCGCTAGTGCTAACATCAACTTAGTCGAACTTTATTTGTCTAACTTTAACCAATTTAGTGAACTTTCTACTGTTTAAAGAATTATCCAATTTTATTTCGTATGTCGTTCCTCGAGCATGAAATGTCTCGTATATAAATATTTGATATTCTACGACAGAATTATCCTGTAATCATTAGATAATTGCTGCTACTAATTGTTTTTGTAATTCTCTTTTCCTTACCAATATGTAATATTCTCCTTTAAGGATGCATTACACAGCAATAATAGAGGTTTATCTTGAATTATACTTTTAGAAACAAATTAACACAGTACAGCAAACAAAAATAGCAATTCTATGCGAAAAAGACATTGTGTGGACATCTTTATCTTGTAGATTCGATACTTTTAATCATCATTAATCCTTATTTGCAAAATCGCCGATTAAGTCTGTCGATCGTTTATCTTGTTTTTTTTTTTTCAGCTTGTAATCAAGTCCGTTTCGGCGTCCAAGCCGTTTTCGGTCCGTCTGATCCGTTACTGGGCGCTCACATCCACTCGATCTGCGACGCACTCGATATTCCCCATTTGGAAGCCAGGCTGGATCTCGATACGGACGTTAGAGAGTTCTCGATCAACTTATATCCCGCTCAACATCTCCTTAATAGGGCTTTTCAGGATGTCATGGCATTCCTCAATTGGACGCGCGTCGCTATAATATACGAGGAGGATTACGGTAAGTACAAATGCGTTTTTATATGGTGTATATGTGCACGATTGAAACGTGCACAGTATTTTGAAATATACAAACCTTATTAAATAACAAAATTTATTTGACGTTAGGATAGTGTGTAATAAATATACACAACCGCTTCGTGATTTAGGACTACTTGAGAACTAAATTAAAATAATTTATTAATCTTTATCCAAATCAGCTGAAACTAGTAGACTTTGTCTACTGTTGTATGTCACGTAGGCATAAATTAGACGTAATAGGGTGTACGTACGTTGAAACGAATCAGTAATAAACTAATCGCAAGTGCAACAGGATCGCTCTAGGCTATAGTCACGCCTTAAATAATTGCATTTACATATTCTTGGTCTTGTATTTTATTTGTTTTACTTTTATCTTGTACTTTATAATAAAAGTTCCCTTTTCTTCACTTTGTATATGTTAATATATTCAAAAGAAAAAAGGTGTACATTGGTACTACGCTCGAGAGAGTAGTGCAAATGAGGTTGTTGGTCGTTCCACTTAGGCAAGATTAGGCCTGTTTCTACAATAGGAATGGTATTAACAATTGTAGCTAAGTTTGAGTCTACAGAATGTATCACAATCTGTAGACATTGTTAAAATTTAAGTACACGACATTCTGTTATAAGGCGTTTAAATGACAGCCACGAGGACTTTATATGTAGGGCATATCGACACGCTAAAAAATCACCTTTTCATGTCTTCGTGTACTCACTGTCCCAGAAAATTGAACGTGAAAGTCGATTGGACCATTCTTCATTGATGGATATACTAAATAATTTAATTATGCCTACTCTTCGTGAACACAGTTTCAACTTCAATAATGTGTGGTCAACGCAGGACAAATGTCCTGCACGTGCTGCAAGAACCGACAAACCATATTTAAAGGCCACATTTCCTAGCTGTCCCATAAATTCAATGGCCTTCAGTCTTGATTCCATAAGATATTTTTTGGGGTTATCTAAAATAAATAACATACCCGTGAGAAAGGCAAAGTCCTTAACATCGGAGAACTAAAATGAATGCCGAACTCAGATTTTTGAAGAAACTACTTTCGTTTCATAATTTTTAATTACACCTTAAAGTTTGACCTTTGGACGTGGATGGAAAGTATCTTTCATACTCATAACGATCGCAAGGACCGTATGGTTACATAATTCACAGGTATCGCAGTAAATTCCGCAGATTATACATTAAGAGAGAACGACACCAGCTGATCAAATCAAACATAAACAAATACCTCATCTTACGTCTCCATTCTAGCGACATGACCTCACACCAGACATTCGAATATTGAGCATACGTTAAGGCGATGTCCTTTACTTTACTATGCCATGCAATAAAGACGTAAAGCATAAATACCTCCTGTAGCGCTAGTGGTGTGGAGTTTATTGCGGTACCTGTGAATTTTTTGTTTCAGACTTTTTTACTTTGAGTTACATACTTTCTATTTTCAGTATGTTCAATATCCGCATCCAATTCACTACTCTTGTTCACTTTCTATCAAATGGTCTACAACATTCACACAATAAAACTAACCTATCAAAATCGATATTCACCAAACATTAAATTTACCCCTTGACTATCTTCTCTTAATGTTTGTCAAATTCCCATTGTCTGTTGCTATGAACATTTAATTTATCACTAAAAAGAACAGAAAATGTCTTCGTACCTTTCTGAACCACTACATTAATGTATTGAAATAAAGCTATGTTGCGTAAAACTTTGATGGTGGTATATGTTGTAGGCTTCCGCGGTATTGGTTTTCTTTTAACTAATTTAGGTTAGCGGGTTAAAATCGCGTCGTCGTTGTATGAGTCTGTCGACGTTTACTCTCAGCTGCATGGGCTGCTACACATGTACAGCAGCCCCGAACGCTGTTGTGAGAAGAACAACTACAACGCAGTTTCAATCCGAAAACATGAATTCTTTATTGGCAGTGGTAGTCCTACTACAGTATGTAGAGCGCCTTTTGTAAATTTAAAAATAATGTATAAACAAAAACTGTGGATAGCTCTTGATCTTCCATTTTGTTTCCTGTTTTAATATTATTATCCAAATTAGCATACACATACACTAAGCCACGTCTAACGGTTGCAACTTCGCACGACGATAATGGAAGTTTTCCAAGTCCATTCTCTATTACTTTGTTCTGTTTGTTTATTATACGGTTTCCTGCTGTCACATCGTGCAATATTATAACCTTTGGATTTATAAAGTTCCCGAGCTTGCTTTCCGATAAAAGACAAACAAACATTGAGTTCGTATTCTGGAAATAACAGGTTCATTGAATTATTTTGTGAAAAATATATCTAGTAAATAAACGGTAATATCATTACCGAAAATAAATCTAAAGTACACAAAACAGATTATTGTTAAACTGAACGGAATACTTCGATTACCATTAACAGTAGCGCAGCATATTTTTGAATTACAATAAAATAAGGAATATTTGGATAAATATTACTCGGCGAAGGAAGTATAACCACCAGAACGTTGGCATCTGCACATATAAATTTTCGAATTTAAATAAGCATTGGCGGTTTTTCTTTAATTTCATTTTATTATCATTTGGTTCTCCACAAGATTATTTCGAAATATGCAGATGTCTTTCAACTTTGACAAATTATATTGCAAGCTAAGAACGATCCTATTTCGATAAAAGTATTTATGTAAATCTCTCAATAATAACTGGGAAATTGCACGTAATGTTTACTTTAATAAAAGTTTTAGGGCAACTGGTTAGTCTACCTTATAAGTTCTGTGTGAAGTTACGACTATTGGCATTTGTAGAAATGCACGCTAATCGTAACCATGATACATGAGGCTTGCATGCTCCATTGTTGTGTCCCTACGGTTGCTATTTCAAACGCATTGTGGTGGATCTTGTACATTATCATACATCGTGCAAACCATACATTTTATGATGCGACAACGAAATGTAAATGTAATATATAAGTATAGTATTGGTAAACAAAAATAAGAATGAACTAGAAATACGACATAAATAATATAATACAGGTAACAAAGGGGATCTTTAATTAGATTGATAATGTTCATGGAGATACTTGCGACGGGTGCTTTAAGTAATGTCCTTGTTTTACACTTCCATATCCCAAAGATAGGTAGCGATCCTATAAATTCGTGACTTGTGTAATATACGTTATACGATTAGAATAGTGTGTGACTTTCAAAACTGCAAGAGCAAAATTTTCTCCAGTCAAGTATGTAATCACTACACAATTATAAAAATCCATGTATATCATTTTAGGTTGTGAAACTACGAACGTGTACCTCTAAAATACATATTAGTTTCTAAAATTTATTTCTTTGTATATAACGTTAGCTCTTCAAAATTTAATTTAGAAGTAAACTCAATAGACAGACATATGTTCTTATCTCGTCAGGCATTGTACCTATTTTATTGATGTGAATTCTTAAGTTCCATTTATATAACTAGCAGAAACATCTTGTCTTATTGCAGGTTTGATAAAATTACGTGAACTGGTCCGGTCACCCTACAATCGCGACATGGAAATTCACATACGTCAAGCTGACCCGGAAACATATCGACCAATTTTAAAGGAAATCAAATGCAAGGAAATACACAACATTATCATCGATACAAAATCGAAGAATATGAAGTACTTTTTGAAAGGGGTTAGTATATTACAATAGTATTTTCTATGTTAACAACCTATTAGTTTCCATATGGTAAATTGAATATTGTGCAACTTTATTTAGAAGTTTCTTCTTTGTTCCCATACAAGATGTTATGAATCATTTTGTTCAACTTGAGAGAAATAAGGAAACATATTAAAAATGGTAGCTGGATTTGTTTCAGACATGAAATTATTGTGAGAAACTTTCGTAAAATTAAACAAACGAAAAGCGGTACAGAACTATTAACCAAACTTTATTACTTGCGTGACATCATCGTAACTTCATAAGTACCAAAGTTAAATTCTATATAGGTAGTGTACTTGATAACCACACCAAGTATGTATTGTGAATTAAGACAGGTTGTTGGATCATAGCTTACACTCAAGATAGAGAGAATAGCTTGAAAATATTATGAAATAAACTGTAGCTAAAAATAATAAAGATTACTAAAATCGGAAATCTCTGAAGATATTTGTTGCACACAAAATCCATCTTAAAGCCTGTAAATGTTCATAGATAATTTTCCAAACGTGTCTTCCGAGTCAAATTGCGCTAAAGTTTCTGTTAAGGACTTAACATTGTTTTTTTTATATTTTATAAATTTTTTACTACTATGTATTTTATCTTCTTTGCATTATTATTTTCATTTAGAATATTACTTTATTTTCATTTTTATATTTATTTATTTTGCTCTCTTATATCCAATTTTATTTTAATATGTATGTACATTACGCATTGTATATGTATGCAAGTCAGCCATTCGCATTACGCTAGCTAAAACTGCCTAATTAGAAATCATTCACTGCAACGTCGTCGGACATGTAGTGGCAATTTTCTTGAAGTTTAAGGTACACAAGCATAGGCAGTCGTCTCCCGCGCGACGGTCGAGATATTAGCGATCGTGCACTCTCGGTCACCTTTCGTGCCTCGTCGTAACGTGTACAGTAACGTCGTCGTAAGATTATTAGAGATTTCTAAGATTTTCTAGTTTTGGCGGGAATCGTCGAGGACGTTGTCTATACATTTATTTCTGGCGGGAGTCATTTGGTAACGTCGTCGGACCACATGTATAGATTTTTTTAATAAGTATAAATTCTCGATCTTCTATCATCGTACGTCGAGGCTACTGTGTCCATTGTCGTCTATACATATTTTTACTCTTCGGTTATGTTTGTGTCGGAAATTATTTTGGTGAGATTGTCGGCGCGCATGTATAGACAGACATCTTCTACAAGTACGATCACTCCGCTTCTTGCTGACGGTCGTTGCGGCCGCAGCGCCCGTTGTCTTTTGAACGTTTGTTCGGTCTTTGTCGTATCGGGACTTAGAAACTTTTTCATTTTAGTTGCTCGTCGTAGCGGACGAGTGTCACGGACCAGTTTTCTTATGTATATATAGTTCGCACATTTGCTGGTTACTGGCTTTTTCCCTTCTTTGGGGCGCAGTAGTAGAGAGCTAAAGATTGCACATAGCGTAATATTTCAAACGAGAACGCCTGGGTAGCTGTGACATTACTTTTGTTTTGAGATCGGCTATTATCGCCACTGTCGCCCTCGACCAGGCGTTCAAGCTCTAAGAGATAGGGTGGGTTCCCCTATAAATGTGAAAATAACGATCGTATTTGGTTCAAGTACAAATACATGCCAATAATACAGGGCCAAGTCCCTTAGGCAAATTTAAAAACAAGGAAAGTATATTAGGCTCCCGGAAAGGGACATATAAATAAGCATAGCACCGAGGTGCGCTTATAAATTTAAGAAATAAATAGGGTTGGCTCCCCTATAAAAAGGTAGTGGTGCATGCAAACAGATAGAGGCATTAGTACATGCCTCTAACAAAGCTTCATCGGAAGCATATAAGAGTTTAACCTTTTAAACAGAATTAAGACATGGCTTTTCAACGTACATGCTGAGGCATTACTTTATGTTGCTACCAATGAAAATACATATACAAATGCTAATGTACATTACATGTATAAGAGAGCTCGAATAACTGCAATTATTGCAAATCTATATATCTTACGTACATCGTACATGTACATAGGCAAGAGTGGAAACCGTGTAACCATTTCATTTTTAAATATATTCTTTTGCGCATGCGCATTGAGTTTCACTGTACAACCTCTCCTCTAGTAAATAAGCGAACATGCTCTACAAGTAAGTAATGGTCAAGTAATTTAGGAAATTCCGAGCAGGCTACAGCGGCGTTGTTCTTCAAACCAGGAGAACGTAACAGTTTCTGTGTTCTAATTAAATTAAAAATTGCGTAATCGAGTTTCCACAAATTGTCATCAACAAGAAAAGAATTTGTTTTAAAATTATTCAATTCAATCAATTTTATCGTATTTATTGCAAATTACTTAATTGTGCACTTCTTTTTCATAAATAAAATAGTGATTAGTAAATGTAGTGACGACTTGCGAAGGACGGAAATGTGGCCTACATGCATCTAATACGTAATCGCGTATAGTATTCAAAGTGCCAGTAGTACAATAGCCAATAATAGAGTACTTTCTGGACTTTTCAATCGCTTTTCTAAAAATAAAAGCATATCGATTTAACAATCATTTTCTGAAGCAACAAGTAGGTGGGTGCAAACAAATGAAAGCGTTGCCTGGGGAGAAAGTGCGGTGACAGATCTGGGTAAAAGGAATTTAAAAGCAGTGGTAAGAAAGAACAACGGCAAAAGACCGGGTAGTTTACAAGAGCTTGGTTATGGTTACGATATAATCGATTACATCCATTCCGTTGAAAAACGTCAAGTTGAAATACATATCAACTAATAGAAATGTATTAAAGGAACATTTCGAAACATTGACAAAAGTAAAATATTATTGTAAAACAGCTGCGCAATTGTGTAATATGTTAGATATTCATTTCAAACAGCAAAAGAAGCAAATAAGATAAACATGCACAAATAACAAAAATATCCTGTAAAAAGAAACATATACTTATGAAAGTAAATATATAAAAGTAAGTTATATTAAAAGGCTTATAACAACAACATATCTCAAACAGCAACCTTGTGCAAAGTATTATGATAGGCGATTTTATATATTATTAAGAAAACGATGCAACAAGAAGTTTATAAATTTTATATTTAAAGGGGAAAAGTAAACACTAAGGTATGTACAAACCAATAACGGTTAGATATCCAGTTAATTTAAACCTGTTCCTGAAGATCAAACACTTGACAAGAAACTTGTTTCTGTAGGAAAAAATTGCATTAATTTCAATTTCCTCAAGGAAAGAATGCCATGTATTTCCATCCAACTATATGTACGTTCATATTCCAAAATCTTTCCTGGTTAACTTTTCCGAAAATTTAAAAATATTATTTTAAATTCCATGTGATTCAGATAATTATTGGTAGACGTTGATGGAAGCATAGACCTTATACCGAACTCTCTATAGATTTAGTAATGTTAAAATTTGGCGTAAAGAAGGTAACTATGGATCAATAGGATTATGAAAGTTAAATTTACGACTAATATCAGTTGTTATAATATATCATGCGTCTAGTGATATTGTGTAAAATATTGTGCACCACCAAGTATACTATAAGAAATACGAAATGATCTAATATCTTATAAGGAAGATATATGATGTAAATCCAATATCCAATCTCATAGGTAAAATTCTAGCAGCTAATAATACATAAAGAAACATGTTTTAACTGTTGAAAATAGTGATATATAATTTCATCTTGTTCTTTTTAACATTTATATGTGCATGATAAAATGTAAAGTTACTTTTCAGTAGTTACATTTCTATTCTCGATGTATTTTTTATACATACAAAATTTACCTACACGTGTTATGTAGGCATGTATTTTTTGTCGATCTGAAAATAATATCCCCTTTTTTAGACTTAAAAAGCAAACATCGTACTTAATGACTTAATTAAAACTTCGCGGACAACGTAACGCTAACGCCAACTGGATTAAACACGTGTTGGTTTAATTGGATTTTGTGTGCATTATATGCATTATTAACCTCCCATGTAATCATAAAATTCAAAACTATAGAGGCTATTGTATTGTAATAAAATATCATTAAATTAAAAATTAGTCTGCTAAGAAAAATAGAAATTAGATTATAAATTTCCTTTTGTATTTCATTATAATAATTATTACAAAAGGTGGATATGTGTAATAATACGTAATTAAGAGTAAATGAATCAGATTTAGGCAAGCTTGCAAAAGTTGTATGACGTAGATGGTAGCATCTACAAATGATCGATACAGCAGAATTTTTGCATAATAACCTTTATTAAGCCGATAACAGCGTCGTTACCTGTACTATGATCGAGCATTAAACAGTTAATATCCTCTACAATAAATCTGCTAAGATATTCACTCACTCTAAGTGTACATATATGTATAAATTATCGAAAATTGTTGATATTATTACGCTATTCTATTATTATCATATGCATTCACACCCATAGTATAAAATATGATTGCAGTATATTTCCATACATTAAATTTCTATTACAAAAGAGAATTTATTTAACTCGGTGTGGTTTATGATGGTTTACGTAAACAACTCTTATCGAAGTAAATGAATATTGCCACTACCACCGCTGCTATTTCGAAAATCATAGAATAAATGCTTGTACAACAAGTCGATCCTGGTAAGGATACAGTTGTAAAAATTATCAACTCAAATTCCAATTAACGATAAGATTCTAAAATTTAGTTATCACGTACATTATTTACAGATTCTGCAACTACAGATGAACGATTACAAGTACCACTACTTATTTACTACATTCGATCTGGAAACTTTCGATCTAGAAGATTTCAAGTACAACTTCGTCAACATGACCGCATTTCGAGTCGTAGACGTGGAAGATTTGTCTGTGCAAGAGATTTTACGCGACATGGTGAAATTTCAGAATAGTTTGTCGATGCCGCCAATGTTAAACACCAGCTACATTCAGGTGAGTATTTCTTACGTTTTTCACCATATATCGCCTTTTAATTAGAAAAAAAATAGACGTTTCCCGTAGCTATATATTATACTCGATGCGCTCAACTGTAAACTTATTGGCGCAAACTAGTGGCATAAAATTACTGCTTAATTGCTACTGTACAGATAGATCTTCTAGCGTTATTAATGAAGATAGCAACCTTAAAATTTTATTCTACGATGAAAGTCCACAGCAGTAGAGTTATCGACTCGGTAACTCGGTCGATAATGAGAGTTCGTGTTATCGAAAACTTACGTTGCAATCCTTGCAATCGTTATACCAATATTAATTAATAATTTTTTAAAAAGTTTCTGGGTTATTGAGAAATGAAGTTAGTTTGATTGCATCATTAATGTTAATTCGACTTCGATTAACACTCTCCTTTAGCACAAGGGAACACTGTTTATATCAGGTCATACGATAAATGCTACCGCTTGGAAGAATTGCATTACAATAGAACTGCAATAATAAAAATACAGTTGACAATTGCATGTGGTGCCTTGTATTTTAGCATAAATAGAATTACTAAGTTGTACAGATTCACAATGTAGTTCATTCTATAAGGGTATTAGTTTCTTTACATTTCTTTACAAAAAGAAAACGAAGGAAATATAACAAAGGCAACTTATCCATAAAAAATATTACAATCTAATTAACCGTAGCTAGAAGAACTTTAAGGCAGTTAATTTTTGACCAAAAAGGTATAGCACAAATATTTACTGTCATCTGAAAGGATGACAATATTTTCAGCTTTATATGATTGTGAAGCAATTAATCATCTAGAATTTCGAAGAACTCTTCTAATATAGTATCATATTCAGACATTATTATTTACGTATATATATATATATATGTTGTGACGGACGGTTTCGCGGTCACCGTATGTAGAATAATACTCGGGTTTCTGGCCGCGGGAGCTGTTGTTTTGCGTTTTGACTAAATCGACCTTTTCGACGAGATCTCACTCACGCGACTAGCGATCGGGGATGAACATCAGTTATATACGAGGGTGACCTGAAGTGTTCCCGGAATTGACAAGAGGTATTGGTGTGGGTTTTTATCTTTATTTTTCGATGTAGTCTCCTCGAAGATCAATACACTTTTTCAAACGGTGTTCCAGTCTCTTCAAGCCGTCGGAAAAATAGGATGTTTCCAAGTCTGCAAAATAGCCATATGTAGCGGCGATGACTTCCTCATTTGGGGCAAATCTCTTTCCTCCCAGTGATTGTTTTAGGTTTGGGAATAGGAAAAGTCGCTGGGGGCTAGGTCCGGTGAATATGGAGGATGAGAGACTAATTCGTAACGCAACTCATTTAATTTCGACACAAGGTATGGATGAGCAGGTCCATTGTCGTGGTGGAAAAGCACTTCTCCTGTTGCAAACAAGGCCGTTTCTCCTTCAATACTGTATCAAATCGAGTCAATAAATTGCTGTAGTATCGGTTCGTGATCGTCTTTCCCTTCTGCAGATAGTCGATGAGGATCACACGTTGGGAATCCCAAAAAATGGTCGCCATGACCTTTCCGGTCGATGGAATGGTCTTTGCTTTCTCTGGAGCTGATTCTCCGCCCCTGCTTCCACTGTTCGGCGACATGTAGTGGTGGATCTAAGTCTCATCCACGGTTACGGATTGCGTTGGATCCTGGCCACACATTCCTCCAAAACGGTCACCCGATTTCGTTTTTGCTCCGGTGTGAGCAAACGCGGTACCCATCGCGCCGAAAGTTTTTCCATACCAAAAATTTCGTGTGGGATATGGCCAACGCGTTCTTCTGAGATGCCTGTTGTCTCTGCTATCTCACAGTTTCATCGTTGGTAGCGGTTTTTGAATGTCCACTGCGTGAGTCGTTACTTATGCTTGTGCGGCCACGTTTGGATTCGCGTATCCAGAAGCTGATGGTCGAAAATGATGGAGTACATCCGCCATTAACCTCTAGCAAACTATTTCGAACTTCCGTTGCCGTTTTCCCAGTCATCCGGAAATCTTTTATTATTGCACGAAATTCAGTTTTATCCATTTTTGCGAAACCTCCTGACTTATTACACAAAACACATTCTTAAACAACAACTATTGACAATAGACGTCTAAAATTTTGACAGTTGCCATAAAAAGGATTGCTCTTACCGACCAATAATCCACTCCAAGCTTCATGCGCCAGCTCTTGCCGAATCCGGAAACATTTCACGTCGCCCTTGTCACACTGTAAAGCCTTCTTCTTTAAAACTTTTCCGTGATTCAATATTTCTCCAAACACAGCAGTTTATTTAGAAACTCTGAGATGTCACTATCATGTATTGTTGGTGTCACGCGTTACTTATTGTTGATTACCTACATAACACATGGGCTGAAAAGTCCCGGGCCTAACAAAGAAAACACGGTTTCTTTGGTTCAAAATTAGCTTTATTCATCAACGTAATCTCCATCAAGAGCAACGCAATCATTCCAGCGCCGCTCTAACATTTCAATACCACTTTTGTAGAACGATTTATCTTTTGCCTCAAAATAGGCCTCAGTTTCAGCGATAACCTCTTCATTCGTGCGAAATTTCTTACCGGCGAGCATTTTTTTGAGGTTTTGCCATTGTTTTGATTGACTTGTGACACGGTGCGTTGTCTTGATGAAACAAAATTTTTTTCTTTGCCATACGCGGTCGTTTCTTTGTAATTTCGGCCTTCAAACGCTCCAATAGCGCTATATAATATTCACTGTTGATGGTATTTCCCTTCTCATGATAGTCGATGAATATTACACCACGCACATCCCAAAATACCGAGGCCATAACCTTTCCAGCCGATTGTTGCGCTTTCGTTCGGGCGCTTTGGACGACGTTCACCAGTTGCTGTCCACTCAGATAACGATCGTTTTGATTCCGGAGTAAAGTGATGGATCCATGTTTCATCCATTGTCACATATCGACGCAAAAATTCCGGTTTGTTACGTTTAAACATGGCCAAACACTGCTCAGAATCATCAACACGTTCTTGTTTTTGGTCGACAGTGAGCAAACGTGGCACCCACTTTGAACAGAGCTTTCTCATAGTCAAATGCGCATGCAATATAAAGCCAATACGTTCTTTAGATATCTTTACGATGTCAGCTAACTCACGCAACTTCACTTTTCGATCATTGAAAACGATTTTGTGGATTTTTTCGATGTTTTCTGGTGTTACCGCCTCACTTGGACGTCCACTGCGTTCTGCATCATCGGTGTCTCTACGACCACATTTGAAGTCAGCAAACCAACGTTTTATTGTTGTTTCTGATGGAGCGGAGTCCCTATAACACTTTTCAACCCATTGCTTCGCTTGAACGGTATTTTTTTCTCATCAAGAAGCAGTGTAAAATTAAAACACGAAATTGTTTTTGATCCATTGTTTTGAAAATAACAAAAGTAGCGTGACTCTTGGCACAATAACTCACAAACTAATGAATAGAATATCATGAAATTTTAACGGCTGCCTTTTGAAGTTTAGTACTAACTGAGAGAAAGGTGACTGCAATAAAACTAGCGTCATCTATGTGTTAGGCCCGGGACTTTTCAGCCCATGTGTTACTACACAACGTTTTAATTCGATTATTTTAAAATGTAATATATATAGTCATGTCGTCTAGGGAAATAGTTGCACTGCATATATGGTGTAGCGACCATGTTCTTAAACGCGAACTGTATAATTTATTCAATTTGGAAGTGTCGTGAATACAAATCTCGTCATTAACCCTTTCAAATCTTTTGACTGTGTTATAGAATTTCATAAATTTGATGTTGTTTTGGGAAAAATATTACCTATTCTCTGTCCTGTACTTTTAAAATACACGAAACCAAATCTGGAGAAACAATCTTTCTCTTCTACTCTGGGGGTTATTCCCGATAAGATCAAATCGAATTTGCCGTTATAAATCAGCTTAGTTACTTTATCGGCAGACGCCTTAAATAAATCTTGTTCAACCCGCACGCAGAAATTGGCTGTTACCGTTTATTAAATTAAATGGTAAATCTGTTTGGCAAAGAATTATTGGAATAAATTAAATTTCGAAAATATTCACGTTGAAGTTGAAAATACTAAACTGCTTTAATAAAACAAATTTGGAGATAGGTACGTAGTTTGTCCGTTAAAATACTGAAAATCGTTAAAATGGAAGCAGCCATATCTTTATAATAAAAACAAGTCCTCATAAATGGATTGTTAATACTTTTTAATAAATTTAGCTGTACTAATGTACTAATTAAGTTACACTAGTAGGTTATGAAGAAGTAATTACTGCTCTCATTTGAAAAATATGATAAAAAATTCAATCTACGTATAATATCAAATTTAAGAACTTACTGATACCACTTTCTGAAATAAAAATGAAGTTAAGCTCCTGCTAGTACCTACATATATGACCATCCTGTACGAAAAGAAAATATTTTTAAGCCAAAAAGTTATCAAACTCTACACATATTTTTTTGGTGCCAAGTAGTATTTCTTTAAAGACCACTCGTCTTCGTTGACTAATACTAATACTTTATTGTGACAAATCAAATGCCACATTTTTTCAAGTTACGAATTCTTTTCTTTCATTTAGAGAAATATATTAGCTTTGAATTTTTTTTTTTGTAAAATTCAATACTTTGTTAAAAGGAACAGTTTTTTAAAATAAAACAGTCTGCTTGTTTATGTTACATTTGCAGGATTTGAATTACCAGCTGCACAGATCTGTTGCAAAAATTGGACATGTAAATGACGGTAATGGTTCACAGTAACGATGTTGCAAGCAACTTGTGACTAAAGATAGATCGTTTTACCGGCTCAAAATAGCAGGGCTCATACAAGTTCCGCTGGCAGTCGGATAGGGTGATCTTATTAGTGCATTAGTTCGCTTGGATAGTTTCTAAAATGTATATTATTGGATCAACTAACCATATACTGAGAAGCAGGAACGTCATGTAAATAAAAACACAGGTTAAGAAGTATATCAAATTAATAAATCTGTATACAGATACACTACCGGCCATAAGTCCTTACCCACTCTTGAAGTATTACAAAAACAAGTCAGAAACTAATTACAAATTAACCTTTATTTTATACTTATACCAAGAACTGTAACAGTTATACCAATGTGGTTATCAATTTGCAATGAACTAACTAGTTCATCTCCAATCGCTAGCCACACGAGAGCGTCCAAAAGAGGATGAGTGCGATCTTGTCGAAACGTCGGTATAGTCAACCAACAACATACGCGGTCAAAAACCCCGGAATATTATATATAAATATATATACATGTATATCTATATATATATATATATATATATATATATATATATATGTATATACAGCTTTTAACAAAATTGTTTTAACATTCTCGTAAATCAATACCTCTCTAGCTAAATTTTCATTTTTATATACTAAATGCAAATGGAGAAATAACAAATTTTAATGAGTGTTTGATTTAATGTTTTTATATTTGTATGATACTCACACACACACAGGTATAGCAGTAAACTCCACTCACTGGACCCAGTCGGTAACACGGTTGACAATAGGAGCCCACGTGCTCTCGAAACGCTGCGTTCCGCATAATTAATTAATTTGTGTGAGTGGAGTTTACTGCTATACCTGTGAATTGTACATCCACACAGTCCTTGCAATCGTCACACACACACATACTGGTTTTCAGCTACTCCGGCTAGATTATCTGTAAGGATAACACCAACTTTAATGAAATGATTTTGAAATAGTAGGAACATTTGTACAACAACAGTATGTTTTGCTTTTCGCTTTGGAGCTTAAAAACTTTCTATTCTTTTTTGAAGATTAAATCTAAATACTTTTGAAGGGACAAGTCACATCGGCGTTGTTATGATGTCTAGTGCTTGTTATTACCGAACTCATGCAACATCCATGGTATACTAGATTTGTTTGCCTGGTTGATAGGCTACACAGCATATACTCTTAATGGAATGAAATTAATTACAAACAAAGCTGTCAGTAGTGGATTTTGAAGATTTTGTGTGTTTTCCAAAATAGTAAATTACACAAATTTCGATAAAGTACGTGCAAGTACAGCATCAATTTAGATAATTTTGTTAAAATTTAAAAATAAACAAATAGATTTAGAAAAGCGATATGTAATGTTGTTATGATAGTGGAGTTTGTGTCTCCACTGTGCACATAGTTTAAGGGACTCCTTTTTTATTTAAAATTTTAATTTTTAAATTGTAAGAAAACTGGTATAAAATGAATGTTTTAAATCCAAAAAAAACTTCGAGTTGAAAATTAGAGGGAGTCATAGCGGCACTTTGACTCCAACAACAGTAACAAAATATAATAAAGGCGTGAACCAAACAATACTAGGGAGAAAATTTGGAAAATTGGTAAAAATTTAGAAAACAGTAATTGAATTCCAAATGAGGTAAATTATATCATTATAGTACGTATAGCTCATCTTACTAGTGATTGTCTCATTTCCTATATATGAACTTGCAAACTTAAAGTGTAATTTGAATTGAAATGGTTTCCAACTTCTGTTTTACAGTAAAATATTTATGAACGCATATGAGTAGAACAATATATAGTGTAAAAGAGGCATAGCATAGTTTTACTCTAGTTCATCATCTGAAAACCTTCTGGACTCACTAAAACTTATCAATCCTGATCCACAATTAGAAGGAGCACGACAAAGGCTTGCCTTAAATTTTCTTAAGAAAATACGAACTAACAATTGAATGGTGAATTATTTAACATGTTTATTAGTGCTTCGTTCTTTATCAGTAAACATTAATCTAGAAAATTTTCTTTCCTTGAAATCTTTGCCCACCAAAAGCAAAGCTTTATTCATTTTTCCTTATTCCCACCTTCACGTTTATATTTTATTGAGATTATTTACATGAATTTCAATTTCTTCAAAGGAATTTATTACTAATACGCGATAGCATAATTCTTGTTTATTGTTTCTCTCGTATATTACCAATCACTAAAGTTTTCGCAGTTTAGAAATGTTAACTATCGCATAAAGCATCGACAGGTGACATTTTCAATTCCACAATATTTCAGCTAATAAATCAATATATCAAAAACTATGGAGCCTATACTAATGAAAATTATCGTTCTTTAGTGTACTGAGCAACTATTTGATCACACATTTTTTTCTAAGAATAGTGTAAATAATATTTAGATATGAATCATCTAAGACATTTTATCTGCTATAAATTTAAGTATTGCTTCTGAGGTTTCTGTAGGAACAGGACTTTTTATTAAGAAAGAAAGATTTTTGCGTAGCATTTTGAAATTTTACAAAAAAGAAAGTATTTAGGTTTCCGTGTTGAAACTGCTTCGTAATTGCATGAGTCAACATTTTGCTTGATCCCAGTTGCGTGGAGCTTCTTCTGAGCTATTGTATATCGTATAGCTACTGTGTTCTTCTCACAGTAACGATACGATATTTCTATTGTCAAATAATCTTTTTAAATATATCCTTCTCTCATATTTCTACTTATATATATTTTCACGGTTGTAATCTATTGTTTTAGATTCTTGGGTGTTGTTTCTCGACGATTCTATGAAAACTTCATCTTCTTCTGGAAGTTGTCGGTCAACTGACTGACAGTTACCCTTTTGAGATACCTTCGTCGTTTGACACCAGTAGAAAGTTAAGTTTGCCTGGAACACTATAACCTTCTTTGTCCCGCAAAATATAAAATCAATTTGGTGATGGCAACGAAATATACATAGAATATTACACATATATGCTAGTCATGATAGATTATCGTAAACAAGACTTGGTTTTCCTGGAAGTTATATTGATCAACAATGATTTCCCCGAATAACTGGTCAATTCTTTTCCATTTCTCAAATCAGCGTTCGCTCCTCGGTCGTGCAGGAGGTTAGTGGAAGGATTCTAGCAGTACAGATACCATGTGCAACATACTTACATATATACCTAAACTTTCTGAACTTATCTAACAACACCAATATCAAGATAGCCCTTACAATTGTTTTTCCAGTTAGTAGGTTCTTCATTATATTGGGGACACCTAAACTACCAGTAAAACAAGCACATTCTCTATGTGGTGAAGTGCCAGGGTTCTATATAGGTCAAACCATCCTAAGTTGGAGCGAATGGTGTACCCAACATATACACTAGGGTGACAGAATAAAATAGACACCTACTAATTAAAAAAAAGATTCTATTCTCGTTATATATACAAAATATTTTAAAATGTTTAAATTAGCCTAATATTTTGTCTATCCACCTTTACTTGCTTGAAGTGCTGCGAGTCGTCGTGGCATAAAATCTATTAAATGATTAATGGTGTCTTGTGGAATATTTAACCACTCTTCTGTAACAGCTGCCACGAGTTGTTCCTTATTGCTGGGTTTTCGGAGTCGTTTCGCCATATTTGTCTGGACTATATGCCAAACATTCTCTATCGGATTCATGTCTGGTGATTGGCCTGGCCATGGTAAAATCCGAATACCCTGTTCCTCTTTCCATGTGGTTGTTGTTCTTGCTTTGTGGCAGGGTGCTCCATCCTCCATAAAAGTGGCGTCTTCTTTAGATAAAATGGCGTTGTCGAATATCGGTAGTAGTCCTTCTGTTAATATTTGGATATATTTTTCCGCATTTATATTTCCGTCGCAGATTACTAATTGCGATCTTCCACCATACCATATCGCACCCCACACCATGATGTTCACACCGCCGTATTTCACCGTCTTATGCAAAAATTTGTCGTCCAGTTGCTGTGACGAACGTCTCCATGCCCACGTACGACCACTATCACTGAATTGGCCGTATCTGCTTTCGTCTGAAAAAATGACAGGCCACCAAAACTCTTCGGGCTTGGTTCGCATTTCGATTGCCCAAGCTATTCGTTGCCGTTTTTGAAAGGCCGTAAGGAGAGGCTTTTTCTTTACCATCCTTTTATAGATCCCCATACTGTGGAGGTATCGCAGAACGGTGCGCTGACTTTTCTGTGAAGTTGCTGCAAGCTCAGATGTACTTTTTCGCAGTTCTCTTAACACTTCGCGCACAAGCACGCTTTTACTTCTTTCAGAAGGTCCGGCACACCTGGTCTCGGCTTCACTGTTGTTTTTTCCTTGTGTTTAAATTGTGTTATCACAGGGTTAACTGTGGACAACGGAATATTAAAAATTTACTTATTTCATGTTGCGAAGCGCCGCGTTCACTCTGGCCAACGATGCGACCCCGGGTGAATTCTCTAATATCACTCAAACCTTGTAAGCGAGGCATAGTTGTAACGATACTAAACTATGACGAATTCTTTCCGATACATCTACCCCTACCCTAATGACAAGAGAAAGTTCTTAATTCGTTCTTAGAATTTAGCTGTTTACATATTTATATCGCTTTACCTGGTGTCTATTTTATTCTGTCACCCTAGTGTATATATATGTTGGGTATGAATGTCGTTATTAATTAATTATTAAGGGACTGAGCTCTTCAATGATAGGAAGACCTGCATCTGATTGTTCTGCAGTTTCCATCTAATAAGTTTTAATTTAGGTACACATTTCTACATAATGTAATGATAAAGTGTGGAAGAAAGTTCACATTTCCTGTAACTTTATTATATTAATATTTAATTTTAAAATGCCATTTTCTGATGGGAAAATAAAACTGATGCTTCACCATTTGTACTATGAACCTCCACCTACTCCGTTGATTTCTACTGTCATATTCGTATGGACGTGTCGGGGCAAATGAAAGCATAAAAAGTATGCATACGTCCAACAGAAATCATGTGCAATAAACATCAGTTGTAAACTTAACGACAAACGAATATCGGATAGCAGACCCCATTAATTATTATCTATAAATGGTTTCACAACCGTCAGTTTTAAGCTGCCTGTTAATCTCAGAAAAAGTATGGTAAGATATAAATCTAAGAAATTCAAATTTGTTTAACTAATAGCAAACTAAAATTAAAAAAGAATAAACAAGCAAATCAGAACATATGAAATAAACGAACAATTTCGTAAACGCAATATTTAAGGCCAATATGTTGAACACTGATAAGTAGCCGCCGTTACAAGGTTAAGTAATCTTGTTAAAAGCACTATTACACTAAAGAAAATTTATGACGGTTAGATACTATAAACAGTAACTTTTCGTAAATTAAATAGAACTTCTCAAAATATATTGCCTGGATGTATGGGGATGCAAACAAATATACAACAGCAGCAACAACAAACGTTAAAAAAGATTGATAAGAAATTTCCATTTGATCTTTTCGGCTTTTACTTTCATTCCACATAAGAAGGGAAAACATTAGCTATAAAACGTTTCTCAACAATTTCCCGCTTATAAAAAAAGTAAACCTCTCGCAATTCAGTACAGTAGGTAAAATGTTTTAGGGTTTCATAATCTGTCGATGGCGCACAGCCTTGAGGTGAGCGTTCACATATTACACCTCGTATTATCTGTAAAGATTGCTTGATCCTCGCTACTACGAATATGCAGGGTTACGGAGTTTTTAGGTTAGTGTCGTCAGTCGTTTACGTGAAGTTCAGTCTTGCATATGGAATAAAATATCGATTCTCATTCTTCTTTTAGATTTACTTCAAACGACGGCGGATGTTACCGATTGAGCTTATGCATTGGTGCGGTAGTAAATAAATCTCTGTACCGGATAAAAATACTAGGCGCTTAATACCCGCTTCACTCTATTTAAATGCTACGATGTTTTAAAATCCTGATTCATAGTTTACACTATTTAATTTTGAAGTTTTTATTTGTTTGCGTTTTAAGATAACAACAAAAGGAAAGAAAGTAGAGGGTTTTGTAAACTGCCGACCATTCGTGTGCTTAATTAATAAATACAGGTGCTATTACAGGGATTACAGGGATGTTACATATACCGGCTGATTCATTTATCCTAGAATTTATAATATCTCGAAAAATACGCATCGTACACCAAAATTTCGGGGAACTTAATTAGCGTGAATCCCCTTGCTTCTCACTGTTCAAGTAAATACGTACGTCTCTATTAATATAGGCACATGCATTCCTGATTCGTTCAATCACATTCTTACGAATTGTTGGTACTTCTTGATATACTTTGTCTTTAGAGTATTCCCATAAAAAAATCTGGCGAAGTTAGATCTGGTGATCTGGCAGGCCAATTTATCGGACTAGCTCTACCGATCTAGCGACCATTCAAGTCAAAATCAAGTGCTTCGCGCGCTACTACCGAATAATGCTACGGACAACCGTAGTGTTAAAACCACATGTTCTGTCGCACTTCTAAACTTACCTCTTCAGGTAACTGTGAGAGTTCCTTGTCCATTAAGCCTTGGTATATTTCACTGTTTAAATTGCCTTCAAAGATGTAGGGAGCGATGAGTTTGCCGCAAATTATCCCACACCACACGTTAATGGACCAAGGACACTGATACTCCACCTGACGCAGCCAGTGTGTACCCGACGAAAGAAATTACAATTCAATTGTATCTGTTCTCTTGTCCATTCACAATATGTCGATTTTCGAAATGAACACCATAAAGACCTTGCTTTAAAATCCTCCAAATACTGCTTTGGAACAATCCGGAATCGCGAGCTATTTCTCGTGCACTGACGTAGGAATTATAAGTCAATGCACCCTTCTTCAGTTACTGTTTTTCGATGGATCATTTCTTATGTTGCATCCGTTTTTCGGCAGAAAACTATTCGACAGTAAGACGAAGGGCGTAGTCGCGGCCTGTCCGGAAAGCGCTGGGTATAGAAGTTGACAGCATTATCAAGTTTCCTAACAGATTCTCCATAAATAAGAACTATAAGAACGTGATGACATGTAAGTATTAATCTTAAGAGGTCTGATGAAGAATTTAAAATCTTAAATGATAATCAGTAAACATCAAACATTTTTTTACGATTAGAACACCATCTGTCAGAAATCAAAACGTTTATTTAGACAAATTGTACCTAGCTTTCGACGTAAAATCTGAATCTAGGCTACAAAATAGGGGTTCCTGCTTAAAATTTCAAATTTACTGCCTACCCCGCTTACAGAGAGTGTAGAAGTAGGCGTAAATGGATGCCCATCTAGGAGATTTCGATTCAGCAAATTTTGCTGTACGATACGTATTTTTCGGGATATTATAAATTCCAGGTTAAATGAATCACTCTGCATAGTAAACTATGTAAATTAAGGGTAGGGGTAGAACAAGATATCCTGTTAGAGTCGTAAGGGTTGTCGGGTTCCGCCGTGTCACTAGGTATTTTGTCGCTGATGTTTCGCGAACAACTGCGGTTCGCATTTTAAAAGGTACTACTACAAAAAACCCAGTGACGCGGAGGAACCCGACAACCGTTAGGACCATGATAAATGGCCGTGAAAGTCAGAGATATTATTTAAGATATTCTGTTATTTACAGACAACTTAAAAAATATGACACATGATTTAAGCCAACGCAAAGTAACCAAAAGAGCCTACTTAGCTGCGGTTGAACTGATATGGTAAATATGGAGCAGTTGTACAACGGTACTGGGATATAGAGGTCGCCACTATCCAAATGTCAGTAGCAAAAATTAATCTCCATCTTTAGTTAACCTAAATCGAAAGATCCAAATAAAGTTGAGAAATGGAATTAAACCGACAACATTTTCGCCCAATAATTTTTTATAATTTTCGAAGACAATGATCTCAACAAGAATGCCTCCGCCGAGTTGGTTTCTATTTTCGGCAATAAAACACCACATCAGTCAACAATTTCTCGTTGGTATTGAGAATTTAAACGTGGACAGATTAGTCTTAGCGATGATCCAAGAGCAGATGTACCGAAAGCGGCAGCTACTCATGAAAACGTCGATGCTGTGCGCAATATCATATAAGGTGTCGTTGGGATTTCAAACTCAACTTCAAAATGTTGCATGAAGAATTGTGTGTAAAAACATCAATTTCCCGTGGGATATCGCATCTCACCTAAGAATGAAAAGCAGCTAGGGTAAATTGATGCCAAAAAACTCTTAACCGCTTCAACGCCTAAAACTCAAGTGTCGTCAGTAGTGATTAATCTTGAATTTACTCATACGAATCACAAAATAAACACCAGTCGTCTGTTAAGGTATTTCAAGACGAAGAAAAGCCGACAAAAGTTATTCCTGCCAGAAATATCTCCAAAAAAATGGTCGCAACATTTGTCTCAAAAGCGGATCATGTAGCAGCACTTCCTGTACAAGATAAAAAAACGGTTACTGCCGATTGACTTAGAAATTTGAATTAAGTTTCGAAAAACAACCCCGAACGAGGAGTCATCCTGCACCAAGACAATCTAAGTTCGCACACAGCACGCACGACAATTGAATTTTTAACGTAACAAGACGTCGAATTGCTAGAATGTCTGGTGTACAGTCCAGATCTAAGTCGCAACGATTTCTTTACCTTCCCGAATATCAAGAACGGACTGCATGGTCAAAGCTTCCAGTCGTTAGAAGTAGCAATCGACGTCTTCAAAACCGCAATTTTGACTGTACCATCAAACGAGTGGAATAACTACTTCCAGAGTTGATCCAACAGCATCCAAAAGTGCATTAATCTTCGTGAAGAATACTTCAATACTTACAATAGTCTTTAAAAGCTATTTACTGTTTTATTCCAGATTTCTATGCAAAACTGTCGTACTCCAAATATTTATTGCCCTGATCGTCTGATGAAACGTCTGTATTTAAAAGAGCAACAACTGTAAATTTCTTCTTTTTATTTTTTCCGACTAGAAATTATTTCTGCAAGAATAGACTTTTTGCAACTATTCAATTGTCAATAACACAGTAACAATAAAATACGTGCTAGAAATAATTGCATACTTTATTGATTTATCTATAACTAATTGCCGTATACTCTAGTTATAAGACCGAAAATATACTAGAAGATTGTTCCAATCTACTGTTATTTTGAATTCCTGTAGTTCAAGGCAGCAGTAACCATGCCTTTTCTCTGAGAATAGGCTACCATTGAAAAAAATCACATGGGTTTTCGCTGATAAACAACTGCATAAAATAAATAGCTACGTTTCTACTGAATTCTACCAAGTGTCACAGAGATTGGTCTCTATAATTTTAAAAAGCCTTCGATCATTCTTTTAATTTGAGTATCTGAAATCTTTTTAAGAATCACTGGATCAGTTTCATTCTATTCACTGCTCGTTGAATAGTTCAATAATCACGTTGCTATGTAGATATTAACCGTATTCTTTCCAACTAACATTAATTTAGACTACACTGATGCTTGATAAAATTACGATTTTCTTGCACATACACACACACAGTGATTGAGCTCACATATACCCCCGTGGTCTAGTTAGTTATGACGTTCCGCCGGTAATGGAGGGAGTTCAAATCCTACCGAGGCTGATATTTTTTTCAGAAATTTTAAAAACGTTGATAATTTGCAGAAAAATCGTAATTTTATCATTACTAACACCAACGAAAGTTTCATATTAATTTAATGTACACTAACGCTTTTTTCGTTGTAACATATGAGAGTCACAATTGCATACGTATGAAGATACACTACCGCTTTGTCAGTTTAAAAAAACCTTGAAAAATCTGTATTGAGATGTAATAAAGAAAAACACGCACATTGTATCAATAAATCTACTTCTGTATTTTATTAGTCTTCTAAAGGACTTATTTAAACAATCGATCAATTTGTTGCATTTCATATCTTGTTCAATTTTCTAAATCTTATAGATTTGTTGGCCACCATTCATTCATATTTAAATACAGCTAAAAGAAATATTTAATACAACGCCAGTCGGTTCATATAACCCATATGAAAAAGATTTTCTGTACTTTCAAGATTACAATCTGTACATATACACTACATACTTCATAGATATAACAATATATGATAACGTAATTATTATGTCTGCTTGCATTATCAATTTTGCGCTGACCGATTAAATGGAACAGCCTATTTGTATCAAATTCTATTTGAAACTCAATCAGACTGCAGAAATACAAGAAATGTTAGAAGAGGATTTCACTGATAACATTGCCGATCAAATAGAAACTTACAACACGTTGTTATTCGAATTCCAGCTGTAGGCCGACCATCTAAAACATCTGTAATATAACATTATTGTATAATTAAACAATTTTGTTGGCTCTATTCTTTTGGCCAACTTCCAAATAAAATGGTATTACAGAAACCGTTATTGAACCATGCGTTCACGTGTTTTCCTTTTTATTTAAGGTACCTGGTATCTTTAAATTCGTTTGTCTGTTACTTTTTAAAAAATAGTTTTTCTATTTGAGATAGGGTAGTTGGGATCACTTCCAATGAGAGATGGAATAGACTCAACATTAAAACTTACTTTACAGAATTAGAAACCAACCTATATATATATATATATATATATATATATATATATATAATCTTCAAATGTTAAAACGGGGAAGGGGATACTTTCTGTATAAAAGGTTTCTTCTGTTCGTACTTCTTTTATAAAAGAGGTAGCAAACCTATTATTTATTTATTTCGTTTACATAAGAAGAAAATGGCAGGCTAATAAATAAAGCAACTCCTAAATTAGAGGGTGTTTGTGTCGAAATTTATAGCTGCTTTATCCCTTTGTTTAAGTAGGAACCATGAGTTAATTAATTAAGCAACACGATGCATTCTCAGTCCTAATTTACCTGCAATCGTAATACCGAGTAAATGAAATAGCCGTCGAAAGGTAACCACATTATCTCCTAGACAATAAAAGCCACGAGTTTATTATTAAATTGGATTTCACTGTTATAGCGTATTAATATAAACATGGCCTTATCGTTAGCATGCAAAACGTTGTAATAACGGTGCAAAAAGTTTCAAGAGTTGCAATGTTATTTTCGAAGGAAGAATTTTTAAAAACGCAATTGTCAGAATTTTACTTATAATAAATGACTTATTAATACATGCCCACGTAATTTTACACGAAAATAATTGCTGAAATGAACGAGCATCGATAGAGAATTTTATGGCTCTTTCTTATTAAAGTAAAACGAAGACCTCTTGGTATAGAACATTTCTCGACGTACATATTTACTATTTGTACAACTAGAAGAAGAATACCTTAGAAACTTAGTACGTTTTAGTCAAACGCAAAGTCTCCTTTACACAGTTATTGTAAAAAGGAAATTGTGAACGTATGATGATGATTACATTTTTAAAAAACGGCAGTAGGCAACTGAAAATGTTGCAAGCAAGTTCACGTAATCCCATACTTTTTTCTTTGATATTCCTTCTAAAAATTGGAGTAAATAGCCTTTTGCAGTTCTGTAACATACAAATGGACTTGCCATCTATGCCACCTACAAAAATTGAAGGTATGCTACAAGTGGTGTGCAAATGATCCATCAGTGTAATGTCTTCGTGTGGGCACCTAGCAAATTCCATAGCAGCCTTATTTCCCTGAATTTCCAACTGAACTTTCTTCTTTATAACCCGGAATGGTTGAACACTAAATTTTTATTTTCTCTTTATAAACATTTATTAAACAACCTTCTTAATTAAACTTTCTGATAATTAATTTATTTCAGTAGACAGTATTGATCTATTAATTTTTTAAAACCAGATTTCGCAAGCTTCTTAAATTGCTTTTAGTCTGATGTGGTACTTCTAAATGACTTCTAGTTCTTATCATAAATACGAGGGGAGATCCAGAAGTTCGTGGAATGGAGGGGATGGAGTGGGAATAGGAGCACTCGCTAGGTGTCATTCCGGTTGGCGACTCAACATTAGTATATAAGTTAAGCCTTATAGCGTCAGTCGCTTACGAATAGTTACCTGCTAAACAAGTCAATCCGGAAGAAAACTGAAACTATGGAGGAAATTCAACACCATGCTGTGATAAAGTCCCTTACAAAGCAAGGAAAGAACGCTCAAACCATAACAGTGCCCTAGTAAATCAATGGTCGGGAGTCGATTGAAGACGACCCCCGTTCAGGACACCACATCGGACATCGTCGAGAAAGTGCAAAAATTTCTACTGCAAGATGCCCGTTTGAAGAAAAAACAATTATCTGCATTACTTGGAGTATGACATACCACCATTTTGCGTATCCTACATAACCATCTGGGTATGACAGAAGTCAGTGCAAAATGGGTACCGAGAATGCTCACGCCGCTGCAGAAACAGCAGCGCGTCTGTGCGTCCAAACAATTTTTGGAGCTGTGTGGAGACAAACCTGCACAGATTTTGGAGCGGATTGTTACCCGAGATGAAACATGGGTTCATCACTTTGAGCCTGAGTCCAAAGAGGAGTCCATGCAACGGCATAAAAAGGGGTCACCTCCGCCAAAGAAATTCAAAGTGTCAGAATCGGCTGGAAAGTTGATGGCTACTGTTTTTTGGGATTGTGAGGAGATATTATTGATTGATTACAAAGATAAAGGTAGGAGCATAACCGGAGAATATTACGCAGCGATATTAGAAAAATTAAAGGAGGCCATCAAGGAAAAACGTCGAGGAAGATTGACCAAGGGTGTGTTGCTCCTGCAAGACAATGCGCCGGTTCACAAGAGCAAAGTTGCAATGGATGCTCTGCACAAGCATGGCTTTCAATCAATAGTTCATCCACCCTACAGTCCAGACCTCGCACCTAGTGATTTTTATTTGTTCCCAAATTTAAAAAAAGACTTACGTATAAGAAAGTTTTCCGACGACGATGAGGTAAAGGAGGCAACTTTGGCCCATTTGGAGGCGAAAGATAAAAAACATTTTTGTTGTGGTTTAGAAAAATTAAGTCACACATCTAATAAATGTATTGTGCTTAAGGGTGATTATATTAAAAAGGAAAAATAGATTTATTGTTTTATTTTATTTAAAACCCTTTCATTCCACGAACTTCTGGACCGCCCCTCGTATGTACGTGCTTTTAAGAAAGGGTTGTTAATACCAATAGCTGAGAAAGATATCAGATAACCAAATATTTTAAGTTCATGCGGTTTTTATGAGAAAATATACATATTTATTAAGAAACAATAATACACTATTATTAATCGAAATAATTACCATCGCACATCATTGACCTTTTGCCAACGTGGCACCAATCTTTGTATATCGCTTTTGTAAAACTTTTTGATTTTGACTTTTAACATTTTGAATCAAGAAGTTGACGGATTGCATTTATTACATCAACTCGAGTTTTGAACTGTCTATGCCTAATACAGCTTTCATGAAACAAAAAAAGGTAGTAACCATTTGACGAAATATCGGAAAAATATGGGGGCTGTGGTAACATTTCCCAAACAAGTTCAGAAATTCTTTCCCGGGTCAGTCTTGCAGTATGCGCTCTTACAAATAACATTCGAATACTCCCGAACTAAAAGTAATTTCTATTGGTATGATAAAGAGGTAGTATAAATTAGACATTTCGATTAAAGAAGCAGCATATTTTATTGTTCTAAATATTCGTAGAACATATAAAAAGTAATTGGAAGCATCCTCAGCTCCCACTTATTAACGGCACAGTGTACATGGTTCGGCACTTTGTATAGATTAAGCCGTATCCAAAGATGTTCACGTTCTGTTTATATTGTCGGAAGAAACCTGCGATTAAGTAATTTGCAGGCAACGCATTAACTAAACACCGCCCATTTAGATAGTAATCTAGACATTTTGGCAGTCCAAACTTTGTTTTAAGCTAAGTATTTATATGTAAACAGCAAATAGAAGCTAGACATGCTGCAGCACTAAATTAAGTCGACGAAAGTATACGACCACCTTCTGGATGCTGTTACTCGTACAGAATGCGTTTAATTAGAATAGTGTTACTAGTTTTCTATAAACTATTTAACATTAAAAGTACACGATTTTACACGTAAGAGTTTGTGTATAACCTGTAACTGCTATAATAGCGAAACTTACTACATTGTATATAACAACAGAGTGACACAGATAAACGAATGTTGCAAAAATCTATATCAATTTAATATTAAAGTAAAATTTTAATATTATTTTAGATAATGTTGTTCAGAGCAGTTGACAACAACGAATAGAGAATGTAGAATGTACAGGCAATAATGAAAGGTTCTGAATATGGAAAAATATATACAACAATAATGTTAGCTTCTTAGATGGAAAAGAAACATCAAAACTACCGAACATCTCCCTATGAATGTGCTATTTATACAAATAATTGGTTGAGATGATTTAAATTATTTGTATAAAATCACAATTTAAATTATTGTGATTTTTTATTTTAAAAAATCATGATTTCTTTCTTGTAATTTTCTTCTATATTTTTATACCATGTATTTTCCTAGTCAATTAAAAGAAAAATAAAGAAAGACTATATCTATTTATCAACATATGACATATTACTTAAAATATGTTCTGATTAAATGTGAAGAAGAAGTGAATAGACGTAGAAATCGAATCATTCAGAAGATCAATTAATTTAAGAGGAGTGTAAAAGGAAACACTAATTCAACTGATTTTTTATTACCCATTCATAATTCTGAATGGGTAAACCCACATGTTGAGAAAGTTCTCTCGACATCCGCAGAAGAAGTATTTGGACACAACATACGGTAATATAAAATACTTCAACTGGATCAGGCAAATAAGTTAGAACATGAAAAGGCCTCGTAGCTTGTCCACACCTCTTCAGAACTTATATCTAGAAATAGACAAGTTTCCGTTGAATACTGTTGGTTTGAATAATTTTAAAAAGTCGTCGGCTATTCGATTAGTTTATATATGCGAAACATTTTAAAAATCACTGGATTAATGTCATCTTCGTTTTCTTTACAAATTTATAATAACTTAAAAGTATATCGCGTCGATAGTATTAGAATCTTGTTTATACCTAGCATTGGTATTGCCTAGAATGTGCATGTATAATTCTTGTTGTTTGTTTTTCCCTGTTCCAAAAACAAAGGAGTTGTCACCACTGCTATGGTTACTACGATAACCAGCATCAAGATCAAAATTGCTACTGCAGCTCAAATGCTCATATCTATTAAATTTTTGTTTTTCATGTTTCCATAGTTGTTTCTTCGCTTCTTTTAACTTGTCTTGGCGATTGTGATTCACTTATATTTTCATCATTACCGTTCTTCCACCGAGTCTTATTTTTAAATCGGTCAACTACTCTTCAATCATTTTATCGCATTTTTAACGGTTGGCGCTACACGGAAGTTTGCCAGTGACAGTTTTATTAATAAAATACTACCTAATAATGTATTTTCTTCTCTAGGTGTCATTTAAAGTTCCGTTATGATTCAGCACGTTGGCGGAAGGGTTGTCAACTTGTAGAAGCAAATATCTTGTGAGTTGTTTAACAATTTCAAATTGTGCAATAATTTAATGCTTTGATAAAGCATCAATGTTTAAAATAAGTAAAAATCATGTTTCTTCTAAGCATCGATGATTATTACACAAACAATTTTGCCTTGTGGAATTATCTTACCTCACTACTGACGTTTCCTTCAAAATTTTTTTCGGAAACCCAGTGTCGTAATTATGTTTTCTACGTCCTAGTAATTTTGCATCAGGAATACCTGATTGTTTGTTTATTCTTCTGTAAAATTAAAGTGATCGTAACAATCTCTAGTTCAGACTATTTAATGTCAAACTGGCAAAAATTTTATTGTAGAGGATAAATCAGGAAATATAACGACCCTGAAACTGAACGCTGAAAGGAGGCTCTCGTTCTCTAAAAATAGTCACGAATAAGCAATCAAGGCATAACATTATTGCATTATTTCAAACAGATATCTTCAATAGCATTAGAACATTTTTTGGAATAGTTCAACGTTTGAGGAGTTTCTTATAGTAAATATTGTGGATAAATTATTTACAAATTAATACCACTAATATCCCTTCAAAAGAATAAGTCACACTGTATATACAATAGTTCGGCGACAAGATAATCATCTAACTCCATGTTGTCAATGGATGGTGGTGTAATAAAGTAATATATGATTTATTAAATGTAAAGAGCTTATTGGCAGATAGAAATCCATTTAAAGAAACAGCGTGGTACATTTTACCCCAATTGTAAGAAGCTGCTTACGCTAGTAAAAGAGGACATAAAAGGAAGTAAAAGAGGATTTAAAAGGAAATAAATTTATATTGGAAACCTTGAATTTTATATGTCAATTTAATAAGAAGAAATGCTACTAGAAAGTATAGCTAATCACGCTTCTGTATAAACACTATTTTTTTATTTGCTCAAGATTGGTTTTTAAAAAATTATGAAAATCTTCAAAACACAACAATTTGCCATATTGTGTAATAGAGCTGGTTTTTCTTAAAAACGTTACATTTAAGTCTATGCTACCCGTTATGGCATGTAAGGTCTAGTTTAGGAAGCAACATTTGGTCACTGTGGATGATGTATATGATTTAATAGGAAATTATTGTTATGTACTAAAGGATCAGAATTCGTCTATAAATTTAAAAAAATACTAACATGGAACAAAGAGCAGTTATTAAATTTCACGCAAAACTTGGTATAAGTGCTTCAGAAACATTCCGATTGATGTAGCAGGTATAGGCAATTATTATTCGAGTAAGGCAAATGTTTTTCTATGCCATGGACGTTTTTAGGAAGGCAGAGAAAGGTTAAAAATGATAATCGTGAAGGAAGACCAATTTCAGCTCGGACACCAGAAATGATCGGTAACATACGTGGTTTTATTTGAAAATGATCACAATGCTTCGCTGAAAACGATGGAGAAAGATATAAACATCAGTTATTTGTTGTCTTTTGCACGATAATGCATCTAGTCACTCATTGTTCGTCAATTTTTGGCTCGAAATCAAATCTGTGTTGAATTATTCGCCCTATTCACCTGATTTGGCCTCTCACGATTTCTCCCTATTCCCTTAATTAAAATCTAAGTTGACTGGAGTTTCATCAAAATAGCTACAACACAAGCGCTAGAGGCGATTCCACAAGATGACCTAGAACACGCATTGGAATCACCGTTGAATCGTTGTAATAAGTGTATTGAAGCTGGAGGAAAATATTTTGAATAAAAAGTTGAAAAATATTCAGATTTCTTGTTTTAATGGTAATTTGTTAAATCTGTTAAATTTTTAATGTAGTTCAGTAGCTCCTTACTTTACCTTATTCCTCAATTTAAAATTGCATAAAACTATTGCCGTAAAGTTGTGGAAAATATATCGTGCATTGCTACTAAAATCTTACTCGAGTTTTGCTTCTTCAGAGACGCTGAAATGGACACTTACATGTGTATTAAATCTGCATATCGTACACCGTTACTGTTAAATGTGTATAGATAACAAGCTGTAAACATAACGGAAGCAAATACAAATTTATGTTCGCTCTGTGATAAGCGCAAAAGAGTTTCGAGATCCCTATGGTCGATTTAGGTTAGACTCCGTTAAATAAAACACAAAATAGTAAAAATTTAGTATGTAACTGCATGCTACAACAGCAAATATATCTTTCTCAAAATAGATGACATGTAATCAACTACTGCTTAAATGTTGGATATAGTTATTATATTTCTATTTATATTTAATAGTAGCTCTATATTATTGGCCACTCTATTTGTCAGAAAGAGTTTTAAGTACGTAGGTTATTAATCAGTAACTAAATTCAGTTTTACAGTCAACAGAGAGAAAATCTTTAAAAATACAAACCAGTAAGAGAGTGCACATGCGTTATGAGTTTAACTTCTTTATGTTCATAAATATAATATATATATCCACTGTCAACTATATTCCACCTAGTGATAAGCACGTCAACTTTTCCAAAGGATGGAAAATTAGCAGAATTACCCCCGTATTTAAGAAAGGAAACCGATCTAACATTGCTGATTATAGGCCTATAAGTATACTGCCCAATTTCGCTAAGGTACTTGAACATTTGCTTTACAAACAAATATCTACCTGCATAACTCCTTTCATATCTGAGCATCAGTACGGTTTTGTTGCAGGCAGGTCGACGATCACTAATTTAGCATGCATTGGCCAATATCTTAGTGAAGCGCTTGATAAGCGAAAGCAGGTGGATGTTATTTACGTAGATTTTTCTAAAGCTTTCGACTGCATTAACCACGAGATGTTACTACAAAAAATGGATAAATTTGGTTTTGGTGTGGGTTTCCTGACGTTGATTGAGTCTTACCTTACTGGAAGGGAACATTTACAAGACAATCTTCTCCGCATTAGTACTTAGAGCAAGGTCAATTATCTCCCTCTGAACATCAGCAAGTGTACTGTGGTTTCCTACAATAACACTCACACTATTTTACACTATAACTACCAGATTAATGATGCAGCCATACCACGCAATATTAAAACTTTGGATCTTGGTGTTTTGTTTGATAATAGACTGTCATTTACGGAACATATTTCGTCCATGTGTTCATCTGCTTCCAAAACTCTCGGTTTTGTCATGCGTTCTTGCAGGCATTTCTCAGACTTAGGTGTAATGAAACGTTTATATTATGCCTACGTTCGTTCTAAGCTTGAATACGCCTCCATTGTTTGGTATCCCCGTTATTTACACCAAGAGCTTATGATCGAACGCGTTCAAAAGAAATTTCTAAAGTATCTCTCCTTTCGAATGTACAACGTGTATCCTGCAAGAGGTATCGAGTATTATAGCTTACTTGTTGAGCATGGTTTTCTATCTCTTGCTGACCGCCGCGAGCGTAACAGTGTGGAGTTTCTTTGCAGGATCCTGAAAAATACTATCGACTCGCCAGCCCTTCTAGCGCAAATAAACTTTACCGTACCTACTCATCATACTCGCTACTATAATATATTTCAAGTACCTAGAGCTAATACCAACATTTTGCTTAAGGCACCTCTCAGTCACATGGTGAGGAACGCAAACAAACGGGATCTGGAGCCATTTTTGTGAGTCTTTCTTTTTTTCTTGTTTCATTATTATATACATTTTCAGCATGTTATTGTTGTAGGCAACACGATTTTAATTATTTTATTTTAAATAAGAATTGTATTGTAATTTGCCCTGTAATTGGCCCTTGGGCTGTTGGGCAATAAAGGATTATTATTATAAGGATACTGCGTGGTTTTAAAAATAAAAAAGTTGTCCATACAAAGAAACCTTATTTGTTGAATTACACTTCAGTAACGGTGGTAAATTTGGTAAATTTTTGTAGCGTACATTAAAAGTTAGCGTTAAGCGTCAAACCCAAAAAACAACCACACTGAAGGAAAATATATTATTTTTATAGTATGTGTAGAATGTCATTAAATTAGTTAGTTCTTTCAATGATAAATGTTAAACTATTTACATTAAGCGCTGGTATATGATTTCAAATTATGAGACATTTTTTTCTTGGGCGTATGGCATCATTGTCACAAACTTATTGTATTAAATATTTTTACTAAAATTAAAATACTTCTACTAAACATGGGGATAGTGAAGTATTTCCTTAAATTCATCTAATGAACTCGTTTTAGGGTTTTTTGTTTTAGAAAATTTTCAAAGTTATTAAATATTTTAATTGAAGCTATCTATTGAAAGGCACATGATTTTCCACTTTAACTTCGTAGTTGTTTGCCGTTTGTTCCCCAAGATGTTTTCCGTTACTTATGTTTTACGGTCCAAAATAGATATTTTTATTAAGTCAAACACTTTAAACAGCTAGGTGGAAATTCATTACTTAAGTAAGGAAGATAATAGGGCGTTTTTGGGCAACCTATGATAAACAATACCCTAATGCTGCACGCAATATGCAAAAAAGTAAACGTGCAATTTGCTGACTAGCTAGAATAAATTACTTGAAACTTATACTTCTTAAAAACATTTACTTACTAAAGAATTTTAAAACTACAATTTTTCTGCTTATGCACTACGAGCACAAAAGTTAACAATTATTCAAATCATACCCTTTGTAGAATACTTTGCAAAGTTAAATGGCTTGACGAGATAGGAAACATTCAAAATTAATACCAGCCATTGAATAAATTGCTGCCATTATTATTTTTTAGTTACAAAATTTCACCAACGATGAATATCGATCCGATTTAAAAAGTTATTGATTGCGTCACCACTGGAGCGTAAATAATGTGGCAATATCGAGAATACTGGAAAAATATGTTCGAAAAAGAATATAAACTACTGTCGGTTATTTTAATCAAATATTGCTATTCCGATAAAATAACGAGTTAGCGCTTAGGTCTCAAGCTTTCTGTAATTTACAGAACATCAAGGATATTAACAAAATGATTGACATTCAAATATTCTCTACATTATTTAGAAAATAGTAAAATATACTTATAGAAGATACTTCTCTCTATATAATATTATAGTATTGTAAAACTAATAATACTATCTAAGGATATGCAAGTAGGCGCCTAAATACTCCCTACGACAAAGTTTTCAGTGAGTTAAGGAATTGTGAAAAAACAAATCATATAATATTGGAAAAGAACATTGGCAAACTAAACATTTGGCGTTTTCAAGAAAGGTTCTACTCCAAAATTAGGTTATTTCCCACATTTGCTGTAGATTGGATAAAGGTAACCATTAACTTTCAAACAAGAACTCCATCTCGTCGTGAAGAACTGGCTATTGTCGATAAAGTACAGATGTTGTTGCTGCAGCGGGAATGTGTTTCTGGAAAGCGTCTCTCAGTTAGTCTCAAATATTCTGGAGGTTTTGGTTACCCAGTTTCTTAACAATCTAGGATGAATAGGACCTGGCAACAATTTATTTTGTCAATTCAATTATGTATTCTAAATAGCTTTTCACTTCGCCATCTCTTTTTCATAAAATAAGTGAATTTCAAGCCGTAATAAATAAGTCCAGGAATATCTTCTTATATTTCTTACCCCTTTTCTGAACAACTAGATAACTATGCAAGTGCTGATCCAGACGGTCTACCCTACCCATTTTAGCATTACAGCCAATGACCAACTTTAGTGTTGTTACAACATTGCTGTCTTTGTCTTTTTTATTTTGTAAGGTTTCTTTTCAGGATTCTAAATAGCTAAAAATATATAGAAACGCCTTTTATCTCGTCATTTCATTAGCATTATTTTTATCCTTTGAAGAGCCATTACTTCACTCTTCTTCTTGCTTATATTCTGGAGTAATTCTTTCCTAGTCGCATGTTTAGTATGTGTCAATTTCATGGGTAGTAAGAACCTCGGCTAGCTAAGGTGACGTGTAAAAGTTAGTCGTTAGACAGTATTTCATTCTTAATGAGGATGCGAGTAAAATTGATGCCACTTGCTGATATTGGCATATCTGGGAATTTATTTCCTAACACAGTTATCTGTCTAATATAAACCAGTAGAATTTTATTCCGAAACGAGATCGTTTCATTAGTATATAGTAGTATATACTAGGCCAGGTATAGATCTACCCTAATCCCTCCCCCATTCTATTCTATTTAGAATGTATAAAGAGAAATACCTATAGATTTTGTTGAGCTTTGGATTTGGGTGTGTTCCTGATCTGTAGATGTCATTATTGGAGAAGTACAATTTCTTTTATGTATACATATCACCTAAAACCCATCAATTTGAAGACTACTGTGTTACTAGGACTGTATTGGTTGAACCAATACTTTTGTTCACGCATATTCCATACACAATTTGACTGCAAAGAAAAATTCGCATTTCTTCTTCACGTGCAGGTGACAATGCAATATCTCATTTTCTTGGCTACTGTCTTACTTAGCAATTTGCCTCTGCTGTCAACAAATATACTAGGTCGTTGTTGAAAAATGATTGAAAATAGTCGATAATATCGTGATCGTCGGCATCGAAGGTACACACACTAATCGGTACATGAAACATACTTCTCTACAACTTTAAGTCAAACAATAACTAGCACCGGTAAAGTGCAGTCAGTACGCCTATATACTTATCTTGTAATGTTAACTAAATAGTGAAATTCCTTCTTCATCACAACGCGCAAATAAATCTCAAAAAGCAGGATAAATACATATTCATATTTATGGGCAAGTGACCCTTAAAACTAGACTCTCTCTTCCACCATATGTATCATATGTCTTGTAATATTTATTACATGTGAGGTACTTATTTCTAGCAAATTCGTTTGCCACCTTTCAACAGGTGTTGCTTTTCTTATTTTTCCTAGTTCGTAATGTGTTCAAATTGATCTCTCCATTTTACAGTCCATACTCCTTGCTATTCCTGGTTTATTTGCAATTGGAAAATTCAGTGTTCTATCTTTCAGTTAATGGATGTCAATATAAAAGGGAATGTTTTGTTTCTGTTAAAATACATGTACAAATTGTTAGCAAAATTGATAATTATAGCATATGAAAATGTTACAATTAAATCTAGAAAAGCAACAAAATAATAGAAATGATATTATTTATATATATACTAACCAAAGTTCAGGCTCTGCAACACTAAAGTAAAATCCATAATAGGATTTATACTTACAATTGATGGTTGCCACGTTTTGAGAAAATACTGAGGCGGTACATAATTTCCTATATGAATCTAGCGGCTTGGTATCTATCGATCGGGCTTCTTTAGAAGAGCAATAAAGTAAAACGTTAATAGGTTTGTTTGTGTGCAAAATATAAGAGAAAGACTTAGTCATAATCGCATTCATAATTTGAACAGAGGACACCTATACGTCAGTGTTAAAGGGATAATAATTTGGTAGGAAGCGAAGAGCAATATAAAAATAAAAGTAATAGCCTTTATAAGTGCACCGTTAACTTGTGTAAATGGTTGCCAAGTTGAATAGTTTACCATTTTTTACGAATCCCATATTCATAACATCCTTATATCGGCGTTTGCAATGTTATAAACCGTTAAAACAGAGATTTCTGGTTCAAGTATTAAAAAAAAGGAACTAGTAGTAGATAAATAAAGTAAATTGCGTTAAAGTAAATCATTTTTATATTTATCCAATCGAAAAGTATGAACAAAGACGCAGCGAAAGAAAATCGAATAAAAAAGAAAACAAAGTTTGTATAAAAGTTACAATATAACGTGCTTGGCTAGTTCAAACTAATAGCGAGTGACATTGTTTTTGCCTAAAGCATGTATAAGTTCAGCTGACCGTTTTCTCTTGTCGTACTTTTGTTTAGCGTGTTTTGAAGGTTTCATTACGCCTAAATTACGACGTGGAAATTATTGCAAGTTGAGCGAATTCAACAAATTATTAATAAAAGTAAAGCTAAAGTGCGTTAATCTTTTGTTTCCTTGTTTTTTTTTTGAAACCATATCCAATTATTACATTTGAATAATTATACGTTTCTGTCAAGTTTGGTAAAAGAATAGCACCTCTTCGTGGTGTATGTGTATTAATACAACATACATGACAAAATCTAAAATGTGATCAAGGATATAGATATACAGGGTGCGGCAAGTTAATTTCCTTTTTTCCAAACGCAATTTTATGCATCAGAAATTTATATTTTTTTAATAATGTAGGTACATAGCTAAAATTTTGTTTTAATTAGTCTTAAACATCATGTCAACTAGGTGACGCCTCCCATTGCCTACACACTGAAGCATTCGATTTCTGGCGTTTCTCATCACTCTTATCAGCATGTCAGCGGATTTGACAACTACTGCCCTGTTATTGGCTCTCAGGTCTTGTAGGATCCTCAAACGGTTGACGTAAACAGGGAATTTCAAAAAGAACCCTCAAAATATCACAAGAGCCCAAATCGGGACAAAGCGCTGGCCACTCCAAATTCCCCCTTCTTGAGATGAGGCGCTCCGGTAAACGTTCCCTGAAACGAGCCATCGACATCCTGGAAGTGTGAACCATTACCCCATCTTGCTAGAACCAGTCCTCAACTCCAGTTCTTCAAATCGTGGGAAAAAGAATTCCTGCAACATTTCCGCATTTCGATTTGCAGTTGCTGTCACCGTGACTTCATTTTCCCCAAAAAACCGGGGACCAACAATACCATCTGAAGAAATCGCACACCGTGACTTTACGTGAATATAAAGAAGTTTGATGTAATTGTCGAGGATTAATGTCAGCCCAGTAGCGAATGTTCGGTTTGTTGACGCATCCACTCAGATGAAAATGGGCTTCATCACTGAAAAACACAATGGCATCCACAGGAACGTCTTCGAGAATCGCGTCGCATTCGTTTCTCCGAGAATTGAAATCGCATTCTGAGAGTTTATAGACAATCGCCAACTTGTATGGGCGGTAATGAAGGTCACTGTGTATAATTCTCCTCAGTAAACTTGCGGATCGGAAGTCGGAGAACTAACGCATGTTTGCGTCCAGAACGCAGTGGTGATTGCAAGATTGAAACTCTCACTCTCTCAACGTTTTCACGTGATCTGACAGGTCGATGGACTCCATTCCTTTGTTTTGCTGTACTAGAAATTTGTCTGAACGTATTGACCCACGTAACAATTGATTTCCAGTGCGGGACAAGAGCCAGCGGGGCTAAATTATAGCGATTTCTGAATGCGCGGTGAGTAGCGATCACGGAATATCCGTTCGAAAGGTAGACCTCGACGGCAAACCCTCATTCCTCGCTGTTCTAACGCATGGTGGCGACTGAACGAGGAAGGGAACAAAACTTTAGAACAACACCTGTGAAATGAGGGTTTTGTATAACTCGATCTGTTACGATTTAATTCTGGAACTATTCAGTCTGAAGACAAAAATAACACGTTAAATCTTCATTTATATACAGGTGGGAATTTTTTCTGGTATGGTGCTGTTTCTTATTTTCCAGTGTAATTCTATGTTTTTTAACGTTGGTTAATACCTAATCAATTTCTTCTTGTGAACAGACTGCCTTAAGTTTATGCGCTATCACAGATATCTCAAGATTTTGTGCTTGTGTCATTCTACAAACAAATCCCTATACTTAACTGTAACCGACATCGCGTTCGTTCACGATCGATCCCAATTCATTTTTGGTATGAAAAATGATTAATATATGAATAATCTTAGAAATAAAACATCTGGAAACGTGTACAATTTGCTATAAGGTAACTCACACGATATTTTTAAACTTCATACTAGTACGTATTAAACTAAGTAACGTACAGCTACTGCAATAAAAATGGAATTAAATTAACTGCCTACCTTTAAAAATATCACTCATACTAAACCTCGCAAAATAAAAAAATGCGATATAGAACTCAAATTAGTGTTTGAGCGCCTACTTGTAACTTATAATACATAATGACGAATACTCGGTCAATAGAGCTCACTTAGAAAACGCGCAAGAGATTAAACAGATATTTAACGTAAATAAAGGCTTACTCTTCGTAACAGCGTTTTCCGTGGTAGATTCACAATGTGGATAAGATCGATTACATATTTGTAGCATCGTGTATGTTTCGACATTTACCTCGTGTAATTTGTCGATTCAACTGTTTCAAAGCACGTGCTACTGAGATTTATGAATTGTTAATTGTACTTCAAAATATATAGTGTGCAGATTGCCTAATTTAGAAACTACTAACACAATTTGGTAAATTACTATTATGTCGCACTAACTACAAATCTAATCTGACTCGCAGTAGGGACTGGTAGACAGAAGCGAGTGCGAGGCGATTTTTCAAAACCGATCGGACATATCTGAAGTCGGGATTCATGCGCGTGTAGTTAGTATGATTATGAATGCTGGATTAGATTCTTTGTTATGTTAGACGGGTGTTAATAAACTTCTTAGTAGATTTCCAGCAGTAGCATACACTGGCACTATTATTAAATGTATTATTTGCAATATAAACATTTTACCGTATAATATTTTTGTACGTGAAAAACAACACTGGTTAAATGCCCAAAGTGTTGTACGCTATTATAAACTTCAGTATGATTTTATTTATATGTTAAGTGTGTGCAACATTCCACAAAATATGAAGAATTTCGAAAGTTTTGGGGAAATACGTTCCGGAAGGGAAATTACCAGCAAGAGGTCAATGACAGTTTAACTTTCATCGAGTATGAAACACGATTATGGATCAAATAACGGTAAAGTTAAGGGATAAAAAAATATGGCTGATGGTTTAAATGTGTTAGTGCGCACTTTGGAAAGCGGTGAGACATCCTTGCCTCTTCTTTTAAATTGTAGAATATTACAAAAAACAAACGCGGAAAAGGTGCCTGTTATCTTGAATCTGAATTCAACAGAAAAGGTTATCCAAAAGTTTTAATTTAGAGTTTCTATTAAATTTTCAAGATACATTCCTGTATGTAAACAGGTTTGTTCGGGCCTCACTCACCACAGCCGATATTCTCGAGATGCGGAACGTAGTTTAAAGCTGTTTTATATTATGAGATATTTTTACACACTATTAAACCTTTTATCATAAATTTGAACCCGCAAGAAGCCCAAACAATTTCACTAAGCCAGCAGCTAATTTCAAATACCGAAATCGATACTCAAATAGAGCAAATTTCCCCAAATTATTCAGTTCTTCGGCCACTACTTCCAAATTAGAGAACGCCAAGCTGCCATTATATGGAGCGTTAAATATAGTAGATTAGATAGATCTAACAGATAATATAGAGAGAGTAACAAGCGATAAACTGTGTGCGGTTATAAATAAGATCCCGTTTTTCAAACTATGGTCTTATAGTAAGAGTTTAACTGAAAACCAAGAGTGTGAATATGATGCGAACGACCTTTCTAAATTCGCGAACACCAAATCATTAGATGCAGAACGCTCCTCTTCGAAATAGATCAACATCATTTCATCTCGCCGTAAAAAAATAATTTTCAACGAGTGAACACGTAATTTCGCAGTTACTATGAAATTTGTGCATCTCTTCTATCAGAATAGGTTTGTATTGTAGCATCATGAAAAACAACCAAATATACATTTCTGAAAAAACAAATATTTGTTTTAGAGGCAAAGTTTTAATGGTTGTCTGGCAAATATAACTTCTAGGATGTCTTTTCAGAAAGAAGAATTTTAAGAAATAAAATTTCGTTGAACCTCAACTTTTGATTATTTTTTTTAAGTCTGTTACTAAAGTCTCTAAATACTACTTACTTACGCCTTAATAGTTCTTTATATAATCTTTACGTTCATTCAATTTTAGAGTACAATTCTTCTCTTCTACCCATACTATGTCACTTAAATACGTGCACCCTTGATATACAACAATGATACGTAGAATATGTAAATTGTCTTTCTAGAACAACCTTAACAGTAATAGAGTCTTACTAGACATTTCGTCTTCATTTCATTCGCGCAATTCTGGTTAATCGCTAGAGACGTGTAATCCAATTTACTTTATTTCCCTTATGTGTTTAAAATCATTTGTATATCTACATTTGTTACGCTTTAAGCTCTTGGAAGGAATTGCGCAATAGGAAATAAAATACATTAGAAAAGCAAACAACAAAACCTACAGTGCTGTCAGTACAAGTCGTTTGTTAGACAAGTCAAAAGTATACGACATAACTTCACTAATGTAATAGACTTCGTCAGTCCGAATCAATAAACAAGTAATTAAACTAATTACTAAGATCGATTAGAGAAGAAATTTATGCTAATGCTTAAACTGTATTAATGTTGAACATAAGTTAATTAAAATAACTGAAATAAAATATTAGAATCAAAATAAATTGTTGAAACATTGCATCCAACACATCTCTCCTATCCGACTGAAATTAGAAGCCATGCATTTGAAGGTAGTGATTAGAAGCAGTACCTCGAGGAGAGAAAACGCCAGTTCGTTTCCGAACTCTGTCTTTTGTAAGACATCGATGCAGGCAATAAGAATACCAAACAATTGAGGCGTCTTCAACGTTAGAATGAACAAATAAATAAGAAAGGGACTTCAATGAACTAAAGTTCTTTCATTCATCCATGAGTGGTTAAGAAATCTTAGTAATCGAGTGTCAAAAATACAGACTGTTTGGATGGGTTCATGGAATTGTAAGGGACACCGTGAGTTCAAATTACTTTTAAAAGTTTTTTTAATCCTACGTCCTTTGTACCTTGCGGTGTCAGACTGCCATTCTCTTATTTTTGTCTTCCATAGTTTCCTGTTCTGAGCCAGTTATATGGCTTCAATCCATCCTATACTTCTTTTTGCTAATGTTCTATACATTTGTCCTTTCCAGGTGTTTCGGGGCCTACCTATTCTGTTTTTTTTCCTCTGTTTCGGCTTCGAAAATCTTCTTTGTTATTCGATTTTCTTCAATTCTGTGTGTTCCATTCCATTCCATTCTGCGTCCAAGCCATCCAAGTTGTCTCTCTTTTATGATTGTTTCTATTTGCTTGATATATAGGCTGCTAGTGATTGTCATGTTTCTGATTTTGTCTCTCCTTATTACTCCTTCTATTCTTCTTAAGAATCTCATTTCCATGGCCGTAACTCTGTTTTTGATTCTATTCGTGGTTATCCATGACTCTCTGCCATATGTTAGTGTTGGGCTGATTACTCTTTTATACACTTCTGTCTTTATTTGTCTTGGTATTTCTTTTTTATCTGAAAATGTATTTCTTAATGTATTGTATTTTTCTTACAGGTTTCCCAATTCTCTCGTTTATTTCTTTATCTATTCTCCCCGTTGCCCTCAATATTTGTTCCTAAGTAATTGTGTCTTTTAACTTGTTCCAAGGTTCTTCCTTTGAATCTGATGTACATGTTTTTTTTTTCTTCTACCGCTATTATAATTGAGTTTATTTTCATCGTGTTTATCTTCATGTTTACGTTTTCTAGTTCTTCTTGGTATATCTTTTCTGAATCTGCTATCAATACCATATCATCTACAAACATTAGTTCCTGTCCATTAATTGCATTCATTTTCAAGTTTCCTGCTTTCATATTTTCCCTTTTGTTTGGCTTTTTTATAGGGTCATCTATTAGTATGGAGAATAACAAATGACTTAATACGCATCCCTGCTTTAATCCAATTTATGCTTCGAATTCAGCTGATTGTGCATGTGAGCTTCTGACGGTATTTCTGTTAAGTTTTATACAATGCCTAAATCATCTCTACCAATCTTCTCTCTAGCCCTCTCTTTTCCAGGCTCGGCCACACATCTTCTCTCCTTACCCTATCAAAAGCTTTTTTGAGATCTATAAAACATATGTATTTCCTTTCCTTTTCCTGCTAGTTTTTCTCCTAGTTGTCTGATTACACATATTAAGTCTTGGCTGCTTCTTTCTTTTCTAAATCCATGTTGTGCATCTTCTAATGTTGTTTCCAGTTTGTCTCGGCATCTTTTTTCTAATATTCTTATCAATCCTGGAATGCTTGTTAACGTTATTCCTTGATAATTTGAGCATTTTTTTGTGTGTCCTTTTTTGTATATGGACATAATTATTCCCATATTCCATTCCTTTGATATATATTTTTTAGTGATATTGTTTAAATGGTAGTTCTTTCTTACTTTTGTTTCCGATATATTTTATCATTTCAGCCGCGATTCCATCCTCCCCGGCGGCTTTTAAAAATTAAATTAATTTGAATTCACAGGGTCCCGTGGTCTAGCGGCAAGACGCTCTCGCGGCAATAGAAGAGGACCTGAGTTCAAATCTTACCGGGGCTGACTTTTTCAGAAAAAAAAATTAAAAACGTTGGTAATTACAAAGAAATTGTAATTTATTAAAAGTAGTAGTTGAAAGTATGAATTACTTTAATATTCTACAAATTTACTAAATGATTATAATACCATTTTTCTTTTTCCTTGAACAACTCCATAGCTTACCTGCACCTTACATCAACTTCATCCTAGCTGTTTTGTTTTTATTGTGGAAGCAACTGTAACAGAAATGTTACAGAATTTGATTAATCTATCGACGAATTCTCGAATATGTAGGATATTTTATTTACAAAAATATAACATTATATTTGTGTATTTTCATAATCTACGAATTTATAACTAAAAGAAGAAGATCAGTCAGTACATTTCCGGGTGTGCATACGTACATACACTAGGGTGACAGAATAAAATAGACACCAGGTAAAGCGGTATAAATATGTAAACAGCTAAATTCTAAGAACGAATTAAGAACTTTCTCTTGTCATTAGGGTAAGGGTAGATGTATCGGAAGGAATTCGTCATAGTTTAGCATCGTTACAACTATGCCTCGCTTACAAGGTTCGAGTGATATTACCGACTTCACCCGGGGTCGCATCGTTGGCCAGAGTGAACGCGGCGCTTCGCAACGTGAAATAAGTCAATTTTTTAATATTCTGTTGTCCACAGTTGGCTGTGTGATTACGCAATTTAAACGCAAGGAATAAACAACAGCGGAGCCGCGACCAGGTCGTGCCGGACCTTCTGAAAGAAGTAAAAGGGTGCTTGTGCGCGAAGTGTTAAGAGAACCCCGAAAAAGTACAACTGAGCTTGCGGCAACTTCACAGAAAAGTCAGCGCCTCGTTCTGCGATACATCCACAGTGTGGGGATGTATAAAAGGGTGGCAAAGAAAAACACCCCTCCTTACGGCGTTTCAAAAACGGCGCCGAATGGCTTGGGCAATCGAAATGCGAACGAAGCCCGAAGAGTTTTGGCGGTCTGTCATTTTTTCAGACGAAAGCAGATACTGCCAATTCAGTGATAGTGGTCGTACCTGGCTAGGGAGACGTTCGTCACAGCAACTGGACAACAAATTTTTGCATCAGACGGTGAAATACGGCGGTGTGAACATCATGGTGTGGGGCGCGATATGGTATGGTGGAAGATCGCAATTAGTAATCTGCGACGGAAATATAAATGCGGCAAAATATATCCAAATATTAACAGAAGGACTACTACTGATATTCGCCAACGCCATTTTATCTAAAGAAGACGCCACTTTTATGGAGGATGGAGCACCCTGCCACAAAGCAAGAACAACTACCACATGGAAAAAGGAACAGGGGATTCGGATTTTACCATGGCCATGCCAATCACCAGACATGAATCGGATAGAGAATGTTTGGCACATAATCCAGACAAATATGGCGAAACGACCCCGAAGACCCAGCAATAAGAAAGAACTCGTGGCAGCTGTTACAGAAGAATGGTTAAATATTCTAGAAGACACCACTAATCATTTAATAGGTTCTATGCCACGACGACTCGCAGCACTTCACGCAAGTAAAGGTGGATCGACAAAACATTAGTCTAATTTTAAAATTTTAAAATATTTTGTATATATAACGAGAATAGAATCTTTTTTTTAATTAGTAGTTGTCTATTTTATTCACCCTAGTGTATGTATATCGATTGTAAAGGATTTCTTTTTTTCAATCTCTACGAAAATAGAAGCATAAATTTAGCTACAATAAATTCTTTTTCTATTTTATCTGGAACTAACATTAGAATTCAAACCGAATACATATACAACATATATTATAAATAAAGCTTTACTGGGAAGATTTATGTATCCTAACCCCGAGAAACAAAAAAAAAGGCGGGCTAAGAATGGTCGAAAAAATAGATAGCAAAAGCGGTATACAAATTGAAATTCTGATTTATGGTTTCAAATGAAGCAAAACTAGTTGATGGTATTCCACGTCTATTTGCAGGCAGAAGCAGCTCTCATCTACGATTCCGTATTCGTCTTCACGATAGGGCTACAGACTCTAGAGCAGTCGCATACCCTTAAGCTGTCAAATGTCTCGTGCGATCGTGAGCAACCGTGGGATGGCGGATTAAGTCTTATCAACTACATCAACTCGGTAAGTAAATGTACCCCTAATTTGAAATCTGAAAAACAGATTTATATCCATATATAAAGTAAGAGACGATAGGAATTGTTATATAATGTGAATTCGGAGGAGTTAAATTTAATCAATATCGGTAGAGAAATATCGGTTACTTTTGTTTCAAATAAAACAATTTCATTTAAACATTTTCGCGTTTACAACAACACTTAAAACAGAGAACTATGTTTAATTGTATGATTAATATACATAGCACCTAACGAGTTATATAATGAAGAACACAGCTGTAACGATTATAAGCACTGTATGGTTTTGTATAACTCGCAGGTGTCGCACTGAACTTTACACCGCTCAAACCACTGCCGAGTCGGTAATTCGGTTCACAATGAGAATCTATGCGCTCTTGAAACGCTGCGTTCCGAATAGATTATTAATTAACACATAGTGAAATCAAGGATGATTTTTATCTGTTCACAGAAAATTTAAGATAGAGTAATTTTAGTAATTCACACGAAAAATAGCCTAAGTATTATTAATTAAATAATGACAGTTAATTAATAGTAACACCCGATACAACTTCTAAAAAACTAATTTTTCGCAGCTTCTCATGGATCTCACAAAGGTGAACTCGTAATTCTTTTTCCCATACCGACTTCAATTTTGTTCTTGACAACCTCTGTAGATACTTATATAAGATTTTGAGCAACTTTGTTCTTAGATGTTCGCGTATATCCACACTATCAAGACCTCTTGGTTCTTAAGTAATACAGTTAGTAACCTGAAGTTGAATGAGTGCTAGTGGCCCCAATGAAAGGTCATGTATGGTCGATTTTTTATGTCACTTTAACAGACCTAGAAAATAATGCAAAGCTAATATGTCAATTAAAATCAGAACATATTTCAATACATACGCATACCCAAAACTCTCATCACAACGACACCTATATAAATTCCCCTCAGGATGCAGTTGATGCTTCGCCGATTTGTTTTCTTGAGTACATATTGCCAGTTCATTTTTTTCTGCAACCAGTGATTTTCTAATTGAATCTGCCATACTGCCCGTTTCAAAGAACGAAGTTTTATGGCAACATTTCTACAAAACGACATTGCTGAATATAACGTGAAAATGTAACTTACAATCGTCTATACATGCCACATCACGAAATTCCTTTACTTTATTATATTATTATATAATTTGCTTTAGTAAGTACACTAAAGTAAAAGTTCTTGGTGCTTTATTTTATACTCGCCTAAGCTTTGCGCCGTATATTAGTGGCCTTTGCATTTCAGCCTCATAGGCGTCGGGTTTCTTCTTGTGCATCTGTAGGTCTTTTTTCAAATTTATCTCTGTTGCAGGTATTATATTGTAGTTTTGTCATTAATGAACTTAAATATGCTTCACCTGTTTGATCTCCTTGTTACATTTATTTACAGTTATCATTCGAAAAGATGCAGCGCTAGTGTGTATAGTATTTATTTTTTAAAGTCGATGATGAGTATCCTGACTGGAATATTGATTATGGCTTACAACCTTATAAGATATAATGTCCAACCACTGGTTTACCGACGGGGAATCCAGGGAGCACGTTTTATATGGGAACTCGTTCATTTTCCTCTATCAATTTTCTTCCACACCGCACTTCCTCCCGCTCCTTTCCCACTGTTTCTCTACATTTTTCTGGAACCACTTTGCTTCACACAACATGTTGCGCTGCTAGTTTACGTTGTAGATATATTTTTCATTAATTACGCATTTTAATTTCTGTTTCTTGCGCTTTTTTATTAATTTTTTGTATTTCAAAAGTCAAATGTATACATCTAACTTTAAATTATTCTGCAAATGGTTCAACCGTTGGATAATAAATATTATTATTATTACTATTATCCGATTATAATACTGAAGTATTACTGTTTACATTTGCTACTTTATTAATTCCAAGTGATTGTCAACGAGTATGCTATCAATCGTCTAATAACGTTGAATGTAATTCGAACGTAACAAACAATAACACCCTATAGTTGTGTAATCAATAGTAAACTAAAGGATTCGGCTCTATAATAAACTGAAATCCATACAGATATTAAAGGTGCTGCTTGTAGTCCTATAGCTAATAAAGAAACTGTAGGACAGCTTAAAAGCACTGTTATCGTACTAAATAGAAGTAAACGGCTTTATATTAGAAATTTCTATATAAAAGAAACCATGTGATCTACGAATCGAATAGTGGTAAAGTTCTAATATTTACTAAGTATCAACGAAAACAAATCACATTAACAAAAATATTACAATAGCAAGCACCAAGTGTTGAAGGATTAAATAAGTAAAAATCAGGCAAGATAACGAATACAGAGGAAATATTAAACGCTACGGTTGGTCCAATATATGTATGTATGTAGCTATACCACAACAATACAAAGTCAAATACGTGGCGCGTTGTACGATTCCCCACAATGATGTAATTTGCCACCTAGCTGCTTTCTTTAGTCTACTATGCCCAGATAATTTCTTTGATATCGATTTGCAAGAGAACTGGGTACTACAATGCAGAAGTAGGATAGTTCGATGCTCATTTATGACTAACGATAATGTTGAGAATTAAAAGAAAACAAAAGATATTATTCGTAATGTACTGTTATACTTAGATAATTAAATATCTTCATATTATCTACAATTGCATCTAATTAATTTAGTTACAAAATGGATTATCCCCATAATAAATATAAAATTATAAATATGAATTTGCCATAACCAAGAATTTAAACAATTAAAAGAAAAACCCAGAAGTATAATATGCTCATGATAAGGAAACATACCAGAAATATACAACAATATTTAAACTATATTGTCAATGTTGTATATAGTACGTAGTGGAAACTAGGGCTAGGATGTCTCTGCATGCGCCAAGTTCATGTTGAGTACGCAGCACACTCTCAAGAATAATACAATAAGACGGATCAAGCATAGAATTATAACTTAGTACCGAGAGGTTGTTTATACGAGAAAAAGTCAGTGAGTAGAACAAAAAGCTAATATAACAATAATTAGGGAAATACTTAGCCAAAAACAAGTTTTATTTTTTAGCAAAGCAGTCGTGACTTTGCTGCTGTTTCTGTGGGAAAGTTATGATATGTCTATGTACTCCTGGGTGTGCTTATACAAACTTCCTCAGAAGTAAAGGATACAATTACGGTTCGACTTGGAAAGTAACAGGCATTGGAATTTGGAATGAGGGAGAACTGGATCACGAGGCCATCAGCCCCCCCTCCATATTTCAAGCAGAAGTAATTGCCATCCAAACAGGTAAAATCGTATTGGACAGCCAAGCCGCCTTTAGGGTGTTACAAACTGTCAAGTTTGACTCCGAAATGGTGTAGAAGTGCCATAGAAAGTTTCAACAATTGGCGGAACATCGCAGCGTTACGCTAGGACTTGTGCCAACCCACTCGGGAATCAAAGAAAATAAAATAGCTGACTTGTTAGCAAGAGACGCTAGTGGACGACCATTCTCAGGTACTGAACCCACGTATGGAGTACCTATGTCACTATTGAGACCTATCTTAAGTCTGAGCTCTCCGTCAATCACCGGTCCTACTGGAACGGCATAGCCGGTTTGAGACGCTGCAAATCTCTCGGGATCTATCCAGACGACGAAAGTTTGCATAAGGCAGGACCAAACTGAGAGCATTTGCAGCAATCTTAACAGGGCAGTGCGCACTGAATAAACACATCAATCATATGGGCCTATTAAACTCTTCATGCAGAAAGTGTGGGAGAACGGAAGAAACTCCTGTGCACCTCCTTGTCTACTGCCCGGCAGTCTGCAGGAAAAATAGGTTCACCCTGGGGATGCTCCGCTTAACGAACACGAGCTAAGAAAATTACCTCTCGAGCAGATTGTGGACTTTGTTGTTCAGGCACAATCCGATCGAGTAAATTAAAATCACATAGGTGCACAATAGGCAAGCTATTGGCCGAGCTGATCCTCGAGATTAAAATTAAAAAATTCGACTTCCCTATAAACAAGTTGCAATATACATGCTCACTCTTACGTGCATTTTACAAACTTACTCGGAAGTAAGATATAAAAAGATACGATTAGGTTCCTAAGTAATATATCCACACTAGTTGCGTTTATAGAGACTTCCACCAAAATAATTACAGAACACAAAGTAACTAAATGCCTCGCACTCATACTAAGTGCGTAAATCTAGACAAAAGAACTGAATACGTATGCATATGTGAATGGACATACTTCTCTATATAAGACGGAATTTATTCCATTCCTAATTGCACGTTCAATACTCGTACATTTACGCATCAAAGTGAATACCGCACATTTCGTTCTTATATTTTATGAAAAGAGTTTTTATAAATTTCAATTCATGCACGAGTAAATTAAGCACTATTAAAGAATTTTGATTTCTGGGTTGACCCGTATTGTAATTGCATGAGCCTGTCGACGTTTCACCCTCAGTTGCATGGAGGTTCTTCTGGGCTGCTACATGTTGTATCGCTGCTGAGAGAAGAAAGGAGCAGCTCATACTGAGACCGAGACGTCGGCAGACTCACGCAATTACAACCCGGTTTCAATGCTGAAAACTAAATTCTTTAAAAGAAACAGCAACTGCGGAAATCTACAACAACATAAGGTAGCACTATATTTTTTCAAGGCACGTATTGGTCCTATTACTATCGCGAATGAACACGACGTCTATTCTTCAAACTAAAAAAAAACGTATTTGTTTAAAAGATAAGAAAGTGTAAAATGTTGCCGACGGTAATAATTTTGGGGGGCAAAGACTCACGTTATTATCGCTATACACAGAAACAATTTGCCACGTAACTCCGTAGTTGACCAAAGGCTCATGGAGCAAAAAGAGAGAATGAGTACGATGGTATAAGGTTTTCAAAGACTCTCTTCAAATTTGCGTTACCATTTGGTTTTATTTAATGTAACTACTGAGTATTTAATATTTAAGATTATGATTAATTGATGCGTTATAAAAACACGGGAGTGCATTGCCGCTCAAAGATATTCTTTTTTATTGAGAATTCAAGTATTTTTAAAAAGTAGGCATATAGAAATATCATCCTATAACTTCCACATGAATCGCAGTAGTCACGATTTAGATTCTCTCTCCAAAAAAAAAGCAACTCGGGACACCCTTACAAGATTTTTGATACCTATTGATATTATTATATACCATAATAGTGACCACATTGACGACCTGTAAACACAGCAAAACATATTTCATAATTACATGATCTAGCGATACTAATTTTGTACTAGAAAATAAAGCAACCTCAATCTCAAAATAATAACGAACGATAATATCGTAGCTTTAGACAAATTGTTTGGCGATTTTGAGGAAAGCAATTAAACGAAGGAAATTGCCTCCAAACTAAGAAATTTCGGTGAAAGTAAGCCGCTACAGTTAATGTTTCTACCGTAAATTAAGTGTTGTCGCTTCACATCTCGTCGCATAATTTAACTTCAAACGCGTATCACAATAGACGCAAAGCTAGTTGTTTCACTGTTAATGATTTTGATGTACCGCTTTTGTTCTAAAATTTATAGAACAATAAGGATTAGACGCTGCTTGCGTAGTAACTATCGCGATAGACACGAGGTAGCTTTAAAAGGCTTTCTTCTCACAATGTATTGAATCGTTTGTAGTAATTGTTACAGTTGAAATGTATTTAACTGCGCATATACGTGCTTATATTTAACTCGCCGTATTAAGTTAATTTTTTCTTTGTTTTTTGTCTTAACTTTATATCGCTCTCTATTAGAATGTATTAGTTTTTTCGTCATATGGTGTATACATGTCCTTCGTCCTTCAAATTGATTTAGTAAGTGGACAGCTTCTACTACTAATGCCTTTGCTTTTGTTTTTTTTTGTAAACTTTTTCTGTTTGGATGTTTCTTGGGTCTACTCCTCAATGTATATTCTAAACATTTAATATTTCAAATTGCGTGAAAATTTGAGATAGAACATATGGTTTATTTTCATTTTGCTGTTTGTAATCTGTTCGAGATCCTTTCCATTGCTCTCATTTACCCTGTGTTACTTCTTTTAATAAGTCACCGTGGCAACTACTGCTGGCGTGAACCGTGTGCCCCTATTTTCTCTTTTTCTACTCGCTATGCCTATTTGCGCTTGTTGCGGTACTGATAATGAGTCGCAAACTCGTTGATTATAAAAAACGTATGGAATCGATTGTGTTAAAGTTACACTCAGTGAAGCACGAAAACTTCATAGATTTAAAGACCGGATTTACCTGGACATGTACAAACTGTCTCGGTTTAGGCAATCATTTTAATAGTCTGAAGTCAATCACTGCAATTCGTCAGATATTGAAACAATTCTTGTAGCAAACATCTATTAAAAAAATATATCGCAAACTTTGCGATAGGATTGTATGGTCCGTAACATGTGGAAAGGCATTAATGAACGAGAATCAGCACATCGACTGTTTGGAATATGCGAAGGATTATCCTTTTTTGTAGCACTTGTGCATTTTTCACGTTCCTTTTTTTATTCACAAAAATTTATATTTTTCTAACGTAATGAACAGATGTTCTATCAAAATTACAGCTTGTAATTGACCTACAATGTTCGCTAGGTCTGTTTGATATTGTATTAGCCGACATACATTTCATGCACAATCACACTAATGTCAACGCTAGGAAAGTACGGCGTCTTTATGTCGACGCTCATCTCAGTGGCCTGATCCCTTCACTTCGTGTTTTTCTAAAATTACACCAAAGATTGCGTAATACCGATTCATTGGGAAACGGCACCATGATTATTAGAAATCAAGATCGATATTCAAGGATATTCAAGCAGAAGAGGCAATTTTAACGGGCAATATCAGACGAGGTAGTAATTAGTGCGCCTCTTGTTTGAAGAATCCTCCTCGTGCAGCAGCTTCATGCGTACCACGTCCAACAAGTGCAGGTCCTAAATCGACCTGATCATTAAGCACGTTTGGTATTTTAGCACTTGTTTCTACTCATTGGTGCAGAAGACCCCACTTTTGCTGCCAATATTCTCTTTACTTGTAAGGCCAGCTCCATATCAAATAGAGTTTTTAATTTCAACAATATGCATATGCGGGCCGATGAATATCCTTATACCATTATGGAGTCCAAACATCAGATACGGTTTTCATTGAGCACTTGGATAGTTACTTTGGGCAATAGGTTACTAGGTGCAGTTGTTTTGCCAAATCAATTAACAGACGTCGCTTATCTTAGGCAGCATTCAGACGGAAATCTGGATGAAGACGAGTAGGAAGGGGCGGACGTCTATCGTGCAAGAACGCTTAATTTGCAAGAAGGTTGAAAGTATCTTGCAAGAGCTCGTGGCGGCTGTGAAATGAGACAAGACATTGTAAACATCTCATTTGACTTTTTGTCTTTGTTTGTTTTTATGCGTAAATATAAAAGTAGTGTAAACGCAAAATGTTTCGAATCTCTGAAACCCTCCATTTGCTGGTGAACGCTATTATCACGTCTCCTTATTAGAATTCAACAAATACTAAGCAATAGCGGTCCCAAAAAACAGTTGCAATCAATTTCCTAACGATTTGGCTTTTCAGCACCTGGATTCGGGTATTTTATAAGAAACCCATATTTCATCTCCCGTTGCAATAGAGTTCGAGTGAGTCGTAACCATCTTCATAACATCAAATAAGGTAATTAAGGGCTACTTCCGTTCGTTTGAGAACCGAATGAGTTCATATTTCTGCAGCCAAGGTGATTTGCGATCAATTTATGTAGGAGAGAAGGCAGGTAATCGGTTCGCATGCAACGACGGTGGCGGAAGATCTGTATAGGGTACAGTGCGCGGGACGACCCTCGCATAAACCGTTAGGTGTATCTATACAAAATAACCTCAGTATCAAAAAAGAAAAGAATTTTATTTAATTACATTTTTCTCAAAATAGTTTGTATTTAAAGTATGTAAGTAATTTTATAAATTGCGTTGGACAAACTGAATATAATACTGCAGTCTGATCATAAAAAAAATGTAGTCAAGAGGACTATGTTTCCTTTTTCGAATTATTTTTTATGTTGATTACCATTACATCTGACACAAATTATATTTCACGTTTATTGACCAGTTTTACATGTTTAAAAACCTTTTTTTTTATCATCATATCGCATAATAAACATATATGCTATATGGGTTGCCTATATGGAGCTGTGTATGTTGCATTCAAACAGCACCCACAAGCTAAGAATTTCTCTGTCACATTTGCTAAACGGAACTAATTCAATGTTTTGATAGTCAGATTTGTGAGGCGTTTGAAAACTAATTGCATTTTGTTTCATTTGGAAACATATGACTTATATGGATGCAAAAGTAACACATCAAAATGAGATGATCCACGCCCGATCATTAAATATACTTGACAGCTATTTAACAAAATGTGAATGTGTATTGCAGTGTTTACGTACAAAATCTTTGAATATTACCCCTGTCAAAAGTGTGTACCTGCCATAATAAACAACGTAATGTTTACAATATACTTCAAACTACATTAGAGATAACTATTTTGACGAATATATATGTTTATAGTGCTAATACCTAATAAATATAAGATTTATTCTGAATTCTCCATGTTAATAGTGTCTGAAGATGTTTTGACTGATTTCGGTTAGTATACAAAATTTACTTTTTGATTGTAAACTCTTCATTTACAACTAACAAAACGTTTCATTAATAATTATCGGAATAAAGAGGAAAACGAATACACCGCAAAAGTAATCGGTGTATGGGCTAGTAAACACATATAAAGCACATCATAAAATTCCTGAGATTGATGAATACTTATTACAGAATTCATAGTAGCTTCTTTAATCATCTTAAACAAACAAGTTTTAATGTATTTACTTAAACCGAGTTGTTTTGCTTACAACAGAATTCCGAATTTAATGAAACTTGGGTAATTTGTAAATCGTATAATACCATCTAAAATATCGGTTTCCATTCCTGCTTAAAAACGGACGAGAGACGTCAGTATTTCGTAATATGGGTTTTCCGTTATTTCGTTCATAAAAATTATTGATACACATAGGTATTTAACATGTTTACTTTATAGTACCACATAACTGAAGGCACTAAAACATTTCGAGTGATATACCAAAGAACAGATCACACTCTTTGGTACGTAGGAATCGAGGCTGAGGGTTATTCCCTTTAAGCCTTGCCTGCGTCAAGTGGGCAAATGCGTAATACTACGAAGATGTTAAACGTACATATGTATCAATAATTTTTTTATGAACACCTGATAGAAAATAATTAACGAGAAACTGAGAAAACCCCGATTTTCAAATACAGACTTTAGCTCTCCGAGGAACCGGTATCTTGTATAGTCGTATTAGATCTACAAACCACCCAATTTCCACTAAATTTCCTTTCTTAGGTAAATGACAAGGTCCGATTTAGCTTTTGGATTCTTAGAGGTTCATGAAGGTATTGGATTAAGCTCTTGTAATGAAGAATTTAAATTGCCATACCCACAGAATCCGAACTAAAACTTCTCAGGTCCCACATTTTGGTTGCAGATTTTATATTATTTTTATTACTTTCTACACCAACTCGTGGAGAAATAGAAAATGATTTTTTACATTCCCTCAATGTACATACTGCTTTCTAATAAATTCGAAAGTAGCAATATATCTTTTAAGTTTTAAGCCTTAAGGAATCATACTTTCCTAGACTTTTAGTTATAAGTAAAGGCTCATTCATGAAACATTTTATGTATACAAACACATGTACTGTAGGTGAGATCCTTCATCTAGATGAACGGTTGCTACTCACACCTTAACTAACTTCTAAAAATAAAAGATTTAAAGAAATACCTTTTAAACGAATCATGTACGATCCCGATATTTTTGTACCGCAGGTAGAATTTCGAGGCCTAAGTGGACCCGTCGAGTTCAAAGAGGGCAGACGCATTCAGTTTAAGTTGGATCTGCTTAAGCTTAAACAGCATGCCATCGCCAAGGTCGGGGAATGGAATCCTGGGACAGGGGTCAACGTCACCGACCGAGCAGCGTTCTTTGATCCAGGAACAATGAACGTCACTCTCATAGTTACAACCATTCTGGTAAGTTTAACATGGACTTGATTTAGTAGTCATAGACAAAACATCTTGAGCATGAACTACTCTTGAAAACTACCATCGATCGCAAGAACCATTTAACCACTATCATAATTTACAACTAGAGAACCTCTTTAAAGCTAACTCAACAATTTTATACTTGCATGCAGATTGTCTACCTTTTTATAACAATGTGTGCAAGAAGAATAGATAGAGATAAATGAGAAAACTAAAGGAAAATATGGAATATCCACTTGAATTTATATGTCAATATATAAATTGAAAATAGTACAAAATAATAAAGAATCAACGCAATAAACCATTTTTTACAAAATTAATGAAATATACAAAACATTGCCAAGAAGCATCAAATAATCCCCATCTTGTCCTAAACAACATCTCACCCTATTGAAAATACTTCTTCGTGTTCTGATTACTGCTAAAAAAAATTGCCTTATAGCCTCAAAGGTATTTTTATGGAATAATCCTTGTAATTATATTCCTGCTGCACCAAACAAAGAAAAGAAACTAATCCATCAAGTCCAACTTAAGAAAAATGGTAAATTTCCCGTTCCGTTCTATTGTCACCTAACATGCTTTTTCTCTAGAACCTGCCTTTTCTGACATTCGCGTTAATGAATCGATATAACAAAAAAAGGGTCGTAAAATTCGTATCTGATGCAATTCTTTGAAGGACGAAAATAGTTTCTGCTTAATTAACTTTATTTTCTAGTGAATATACTTTGAGAATGTTCGTATATGTTTTAATGATTGTAGATCTCTCTCAGCCATTACAGCGCGGCTTCTAAATAAATAAATCATGATTATAAATAAACGTAAAAGAAGACGATAATATAAACAAGTTATTAATAACTTTAAGTATTATTTGAGTCTGTGTACATACAAATATTATTGATAAGATGATAGGTATGTGTTATTTTATTAATCCGTATTATTCCTTATTTGTACTGCACTAGCATAAACACCCAACCTTGCCCGTGCTAAAACTCCTTCAGATTCTTTCAGAAACAAAAAAATCGCTATTCTAGTATTAATAATTTGCAATACAAAATCGAATATAAAATTAATTTTGTGACACATTGATCTTCATGAATAAAAACTGCCTATTAGTGCACTTATCTTGAGGGTAGCTCAGACATCTCTGAAGTGAAGAAAACTACAGAATGTAATGTGCGTCGCTAACATTTTAAATGAACTGAAAAAAATAATTTCGATTCGCATTAAAATCCGTGAATTAATTTATTGTTTGTCCTTTGTATTCTTATGACTTATGATTATAGCATAGATTCTTAGGATGTTGTAATGCTTAGGAAAGCTTTAGTTTTCATATGATTATCACATTGTAAACAGGTTAATTACAAATAGGTTGCTCAAAACTTTCTAGTATCCACTTTTTAATTGTTTGGATATCAACATTTAAAACTTCGTTCGGTAACGTTGCAGTAGATACATGTAATTTTTAGGAATTTGATCTCCCATCCATCAGGATTTTAATCTAGTCAGCGTTACTGAAATTTTTGAGAGAAAAAAATGTGATTTTGAAAAATTAGGTAAATTTAAAGATTACTCGGATACCATATAAGTGCTTTTCTCTTTAGTAACAACACAATAGGGGTTTATACAGGAAGCATTTTGAGGACCAGAAGAATCTTTTAATCTACATAACCAGAATATGGACACTAGCAAAATTGCTAGATTAAAAATTGTTAGAACTGTTCCTTAGAAGAAAGAATAAAGGACAAGTTCTCAAAGGAATCCAATTCAGCTAATCCTGCGACTGTGATGGATTAGCCAAATGTTCGTATATCCGTTATAATAAATTATTTGAGCAAACTGGGAGCATCAAGGATCGTCAACGATTCGGATGTTCACGCACAGTACGAATGTTAAAATGGTCAAAACCAGCATTTGGAGAGATCCCTTGTGTTAGTAAAAAGAACGTGCTTAGTGTGGCGAATATGACTCAGAAGTCAATAAGTCGTATTGTTAGAAAAGACCTAGGTCTTAGGACTTCCAAACGCCGTGCCGGACAATTTACTTACTGACCTCAGCTCTTAAGAAAACTCTAATATAGAAAAAACTAATATAAGAAAAGAATTGCTCGTCAAGACTTCAAAATGATATTTTCATTACTTTTAGATTTACGTCAAAGTATGGTCAGAATGATCCTATATACATTAATACATAAACATTTATCAATGGAAAAAGTTTAAGGTTACTTAGAATTGCATTTCTGAACGTATTGAAATAGTATAGGTACTCTTTTCCTCGATATGCACATATAAATACGAGCGGAATTTCCATAAAAATCGTGCGTTGTGTTCCAATGCAAAAATTTATTTATTCTTAAATTTGTATAACACTAATATATACGTAGCACTTTGTAGATATGTCAAGAGGTAAGCTTTCCAACTATAATAAGAAAAAAAATGTTATAGAGAAACAGTCTTTTCAAACTGTGCTATTTACAGCATTTATAAAATTCGATTATTCCTACAGTAAAGATGGCGAAAATGAAAAAAGAAAGCAAAAGCTCACACGAGGTAATGGCCATTGATATTGCGATGAACCCCTTCTGGTAACGTAACCGCACAATAAATCTGATTAAAGTTTAGCTGTAACTAAAGACCGCATTCAGCAAATGTTAGACCGTAAACGCTTTCAATAAGTAATTACTGTTCAAGAGCCCCCTTAATAGAGAAGAAATACCGTCACAGGACTTCATATTCTAGCGAATATACGCTATTGTCCATACTTTCTGGCAACCACAGGATTGCTTTCATAATAAGAGAATCAAGTTAGTACAATGAGCAGGTCGCTCAACCGACCTGAACCTCATTGAAAATCTATGGAGAATACTGAGAGTATATACAAAGGTATGTATACGCCAATAATAAAGAATGCAATACCGCCAATTAAGGTGGTAGACAGTATAAAGGAATAGACTTTTCATATTACTTTGAATAAAGGATCCAACATCCATTATTAAGATGAGGTAAGCTGCAACTGTGCTGTTTTCTTATTCGTTTTATGTTAGCGGACCTATAGAAGTTTCGTTGTGTTAAAATACCATTAAAAATATTTTCTGAAAAGTGCAAAAATGTTTTGAATATTATTTTACTCTTCCATTTACTATACTAGAAAAAAAACAAATATTCTATTCAAAAGCTTATGTGAAACTACGGAAATTTCGGTAAGTGTATTACTAATGATCATACACTACGTACATGCTATATATTCATTTCAAAACCTCCTACCGTCAATTTCTGGATATCTGGCAATTTAGGAGAAATTTCCTGAAACACGCAAGAAGTATTATGGAGGAGGACAACTTCTTATATAAAGGTTGAAAAGTATATTTTGGCGATGAATTTTTTGAAAATGATTGATTCGTTTTCAAGATTTTTAAGAAAATCTTTTAGTGTGGTTTGTTTTGTGTCACAAAAGAACTTTTATGAATTTCTCAACAACAAGGAAATAAATATCTTTATGGTTATTTAAGTTTTAAGATATACTTAACACAGAATAGTTGTCATCCTGTTTGCAGTTATTTAGTAAATAAAAATGCTCTCGAAAATCAACTGGATAGAGATGGAAATCTCCTACTTGATGAGAATGGGATATATTTTCAACAAGATGGAGCTCCTCCTCACTATATTCTTCCAGTACGGCAGTGGTTAGACAATGTATTTCCAAATAAATGGATAGGACGAAGAAGGCATATAGAATGGTTAGCTAGATCGCTTGATTTGACGCCACTAGACTTTTTTCTATGGGGTTATTTAAAATCTATTGCATTTATGCCTCAGCCTCAAAATTTAGAAAAACTTCGTTAGAAGATTATGGAAATCTCTCGTGAAATTCAACGAGGCGTTTTTGAAAATGTATGTCGCATTTTTGACCAACCTTTCTTAAAGAATAATGGACAACATTTTGAACAATTGATGGATTGATTTTTTCTGCAACAAATATTTGAATTCTTAAATAACTTTGAAAACAATAGTAAAACATCTTGAGTAGTTAAAGAGAGCTTGAGTAATAGATATTAAAGTCTAAAACAAAAATAAAAATACTCCAAAACGAATCAATCAATTTCAAAAAACTAAACATCAGAATGTACTATTTCAAAAGACCATTAAAACTAGGTATTACGCGATACCCCTTTCCGTTTAAAATTTCTAAGGCGGTAGATGCCGGAGCTGGGGTTTAAAGTGGGTTGTTAGTTAGTTTTTGCATAAAAAGTTGTCCCCCTCGATAGTGTTCATAATGTTCCTTACGAGAGCAACCTCAAATGTTTCCTGAATTGGGAAGAGATGGCTCACGAAGGTTAAAGTGGATTCATTGGTCGGCAATTGCAACCTTTTCTGTGGCAACTGTCAAAATTTCACACGTCTATTGTCAATAGTTGTTGTTTAATAGTGTGCTTTGTGTAGGAAGTCCGGCGTTTTCGCAAAAATGGATAAAATCGAATTTAGTGCAGTGATAAAGCACTCCTGGATGGCTGAAAACACGGTCACGGAAATTCGAAATATTTTGCTATAGGTTCATGGCGGATGTACTCCATCATTTTCGACGATCAGCTTCTGGGCCAAAAACCGCTACCAACGATGGTCGACAAGATGCATGATGTGTTAGTCGATCGCCTATTAAATCTGAAAGAAATAGCAGAAGAAAATCTCAGAAGAACGCGTTGGCCATATTCTACACGAAATTTTGGGTCTGCAGAAGCTTTCGGCGAGATGGGTATAAGGTTAGCTCATACAGGAGCAAAAATGAAATCGGGTGACCGTTTTGGAGGAGTGTCTGGCCAGGATTCAACGCAATCCAAGCGATTTCTTCATGCGTTTCGTAGCTGTGGATGAGACTTGAATCCGCCAGCACATACCGGAGATCAAGGAACAGTAGAAGCAGAGGATCCATCGGCCGGAAAAATCATGGCGACCATTTTTTGGGATTCTCAAGGTATGATCCTCATCGACTATCTGCAGAAGGGAAGGACGATTATGGGCGAATATTACAGCGATTTATTGACCCGATTCGATGCAGTATTGAAGGAGAAACGGCCTCGTTTGCAGCAGAAAAAGTACTTTTTCCTCACTACAATGCACCGGCTCATTCATTCCGCATCGTCGTGTACAAATTCAATGAATTGCGCTTAGTCTCTCATCCTCCACATTTACCAGAACTAGCCTCCATCGACTTTTTCCTATTCCAAAACCTGAAACATCACTGGGAGAAGAGATTTGCCTCAAATGAGGAGGTCATCGCCGCTACAGATGACTATTTTGCAAACCTCAAAACATCCTACTTTTCCTACGGCTTGAAGAGACTAGAGTACCGTTTGAAAAAGTGTATTGATCCTCGAAGAGACTACATCGGAAAATAAAAATAAAAAAACCACACCAATATCGTGTTTTTCTTGTAGATTCCGGAAATATTTCAGGTCGCCCTCGTACTTGTTAAGGAAATTTTTCATCAGATATCCAGAAATTTAGAGTGGGAAGTTTTGAAACAGTGTATATGTAGTGTTCCATGTTTTTCCAGAAATGAGTAACAATATCATCAAAATGGTTTTAGTAACAGTTTGCTTCGAAAGAAAATATCAGTTCAGTCACACAAATTCACACAATATTTTTGGGATGGATGACGTTATACAAGGAACTACAAAGTACGTACAATATTTAGATGTATATCCTAACACCCATAGTCATCATACACATAGGTAAACAAGAGAAGGAATGTTTACTCCAGAAATTCAAATTTATTATTTGGTTTATCCGAATCTCCTGCGAAATAAGGGAAACAATATTCTTTTTATCCGCGAAAGCAGTGTAGTAAAAAGTATATTACTTCTATAATCCTTCGCTTGCTTTGCTCCCGGACTTAAATGCCTAGGGAAATACTATATGCAATACAGAGTCTGCTAAGTCTGTTTTATTCGATCATCTGCTATAGAACGGTTGCTCTGTTTTATTTACAAAGATATTTTTCGCATTTTGCCACAAGATATTCACATAATGTTGTCTTGGATAAGAATGTTTACGACAATGTTCTTTGTTTTTTTGAAGCGTAACGCGGGTTACCTTCGATGCTCCAGACAGCGAACAATTGTAAAAAGGAAATTATAAAAAGTAATTTCTCAAGTAAACCGAAACAACGAGAAAATCTCAGTTAATATGCAGACATCAAACAAGATGTCAGAGATTATTCCTTGAAGATTACAAATATTAGGTTATTAGAAATTTTCAAGCTAAGAATTTTCTTGAAACTTAAATTCAACGTTCAGCTACAGACGAACTATTAAATTAGCTCTAAATTTACTGTGCCTTAAAGTTAATTTTAGGCAGCACCTTGTTTCGGGATTTTTCAAATGTTAGATATTTTTTTCGGTTACTTACAGCAGCGCAAGGAACTTTATGATAGTTGGATCGTTCACTCACATACTTTTAAATCATTGTTTATACTCTTGAATAAAGAGAACAGATTGTAAAATATTATTCGGATAGCAGGTCACAGAAAACAGTCAGATGTTTTAGCTTTAATACATCAAGCAAATTTGTGCTTTCAACGACTGTCCTGTTTTCAATAGCAAAACAGTTAACGATTATTCATCATTTTGAATCGTATAGATGTGTGGGTAATTGTATGAATGTTTAAGTACTCAAATGAACAGCAAAGCGACATCTTCAAAGTTTTATTAAAATAAATCGTTGAACCCCGTCTGCTTCATTGGCTTTAGAAAGTGTTTAGTTTAAGTCACTGCATAATAAATATTTAGAAGGAGTCTGACTGCACGCGGACGCCCACTGTCTTGATAGGTCCGATCTTCCAACCTCTAAAGATAAGGAAATGGAACGGTAAAACGTTATTTCACCGGCGCCCTGGTGAAGAACATATTTTTTAATCAGAAATATTATGCTCAAGAAAATCATTTCCTACTCAATTAGAGGGTTGAATTTTATCCGTTACGATGTAAAAATGTCCCTTTTTGGTATTAAAATTCGCTATTTTGGTATTAAAATTTACTGCTATGGTGGAAAACTTTTTTGATATGGTATTAATATTTTTTCTTAGCTTTGGAATTTATAAGAAGATCATCACTTTGATGTTTATTTTCATAGTTTACTGCAAAAGGTATGCATAATTGCATTGTTACTGCATAAATACAAATGATAATCAATTTATTAGTGAACAATAGGTGCACCAGATCAGATTGACGTCGTTTACATTGATCTGAGCCGAGCCATCCACGTAATTTTACGAGATAAGTTATACCTTTGTATTGGGCCCTTTCGCATTACAACCTTTACATTCTATATTATAGTTAAGTAAAAGGGTCGGCTATGTATTTTACGATGGTACAAATCCTTTGGGTTGATTCCATCAACAGGTGTACCACAAAACTCATAATTGGCTTTTGTAAACGATTTACTGTTGTTTTTATTATGTCCAGCAACCATGTACACTGATGACGATATACGATCACATTACATTTTCAAACGCTGTGTTCTCTATACAAATTAAATCATACTCATCATCAACTCTAAATGTTAGCAAATGTGGGTTTCGAGTACGCGAACTTTGTTTACTCAATGTACTCAATACATTACAATTACCTCAGCAGAATTGATACCGTTACAAATCTTCTTGTTCTAATTGATTTCAAATTGAGTTGTGCTGTACACGTTATTGACCTGAAACGTTAGAATTTGCCCAATGTTCCCGCAAGTTCTTTAATTATGTGTTTCTACTTAAAACACTACATTTTACACATTACATCTACATTCCATGGAGGATAGGGATTATCCAACGTCGTTTTCTGAAGTACTGGTTCTTCAAAATGAGTCACCAGTATCCTGAGGGAAGTGTTGGAAAGAGATGATATGCAGTAACTAGAATATCATCGAGATGTTTTGTGGAGAAAGATTCACACAATTATATTGACTCTCCTTGCTTTCCTTTATCAATTTCATCACACTTCCTTCCTCTTCTCGCTCCTCTTCTACATTTCGCCTTGACTCAGTTCATTGCAAAAATTACCGTTAGCTACCATATGCTGGCAACGCAGATTATGCATATGAAATATTTTTTTGATGCTGTTAATAAAGTAATTTGATTTCTTATTTTCGTTATAACGCACTCTTATTAATTTTGCACTTTATTTATTGCCAGCATGCATATGTGTGCTTGAGTTTGTACTGTGTGGTTCTGCTGTTGGACATAAAAGTATTATTATTTAATACAGTTCCTACCCCTAAAAGAGAAAGATTTTCTCGTTCTGAATATTTACAAAATTTAACTACTTATTATTTAGTTATTCTAAACATAAATTCAACACTTCTTAGTAAATTTGTAATCACGTTCTATCTTACACCGTGAATTCTTTTTATTTGTATCTACGACAAATATTACTTCCAGAAATATTTCATCATTCGAGGAAACAACAAATTCAATGTTGCAAGTAAGTTATCTTAGGGAAAGAGGCTTTAACAGCATACAGAATGGTGATTACTAAAACTTTTCTATTTTATTTTTGAAAAATTGTCCCAGGAAACTACAGTTAAGTTATTCCAAATCACATCCTCTATAGTACATGCTTTCTTAACAATTGCACCGTATTCTTCAAAGTGAGATCAATATAAACTGCATTGTATGTAAATCTGTATCCATTTCATTTCGACACGTATGAGATATGGTTTTTTTAATGCCCAAAGTGGACACTGATTTCAATGCATCTAAAAATATGTGGAGGATAATGACATACATGTAGTCAAACCATGTATCACGTTCGCGGTGTCTTTCCTTATTATGTATGTAAATCAATATATGATACACACTTGACAAACACACACGCCTATTCCGATTTCCAGATTGATAAGAAGGCAGGTGTAAAGTCTTATATACAGTATTGTTGTTAACGTACAAAGCCAGCTGGAAAGTTAGCTGGCTAACATTTCTTCTTAAATATGTTTTATGTTCTCTTAATTCATGGTTTATTAAATGACATTGAGTTCACTTTATCACATAAAGTTCTTACGCATTTCCTTGAATAAATTCCTTTGGATATACAGTTTATATAGTTGGCTTGCACGTAATATGTAGCAGCAACTCCAATAGTTATCCTGTACGAAATTATCTCGACGCTTTAGTAAAAATGAATCCTTTGAGTGAATTTCCAGTTCATTTATTTACGTGAATGCATGAAAAGAAAAATATCGCGTCTACATTCTATTAAAGTTGATTCCATATACAATGGATATAAAAATGTTGGATGTATTGAGTATGTTCATTTGACAATACAAATCGTTGGTGATGTTTTAATTCCTCTTTGTGAAAACTAGTGAAGAAAACTTCTTGAACTAAATTTCGTGTAAAAAATCTTCATTTAGGCACTTCCTAGCTACTCCCTTATTCTCCTCTGTGGCACAAATTATCCTATGGCTGCAAAAGTAATTAAACAAACCCTTATTCAGTAACTTTGCAGGTCAACAATCTTTCTGTTTATCAAGTTCGTGATAATTATTCATTATTAAACTTTGGCAACTGGCTCGGTTCAAATTATGTTTTCTTTATTATCACTGCCAGTAATAGGCTCAGCATTCAATCAATTTCAAATTTTTCTTTAAATTTTGATTACTATAAGAATTTTTTAATCCAAAGACAATCCAACTCATAAACTACCCCCTTTTATTCTTCTAATGTTGATCAATTTATGCTTACTAGTTCTACAAGTAACGTTGAATAACAATATCAATGTTTCGCAAAATAGTGTTGAAAGGTATCTTTGATATATAATATTTATACAATCTACAAACGTTGAATAAACGTACGGATACGTTGTAAAATCATTTAGAATTAACATGAAACTAACATTATTTTTAAATATAACAACTTCAACGTCGAACTTCTGTAAGTTGAAAACGCCTGGAAGCAATATTATCTATGAATCTAATTTTGTTGCTATTTAGTAACATTAAATAAACATAAAAAAATGGCAAACAACGTTGAAAGATTATTAGAAATTTTATCCGTTCTGCGGCGCATCTTATCTTTTGGCGAAAAGCTTCACTAGAATTCTAAATTTTAAATATGTGATGTCAATTTTCTCCATTGCAATTCAAGTACACCATAGTTAAATAATATATCTAAATTTGATTCGCGTCAACACAAAAGATTCTTAAGCTGTGGTGCCATCTGCGAGACGAATGTCATGCGGTTATGCAGCTAGCGTATAGATACCCCGTTAGTATACAAAAACCACTGACACAAATATAAACACGTAAATAACTTTATTTTAACGGTTTTGAGACAAAAAAGATGTGACTAACTACAAAAAATGAAAGTACAAGGGCGATTTTTTTTCAACCTTCGTTCGTGTGTGTAAAGAGTCATGCGAGAAGGTGACTGGGCATCTTCCTCACTACAATATCTGCCACTTACAACGTCATTACGATATTTTTTGCTGAGTTGCAGGCACCTAAACATGGCTGGTACAATTGATTCTCCCGCCAAGTACCAGTTGCGCAGTTCGATCCCTTCAAGCACAAGCAAATAGTGCAGCTGAAATTCATCGAAGAATGAGCCGAGCAGATGCTATTGTGCGTGAGTGGTGTAGGAAGTTTAAAAAGAGTCTAGACGATGTTTACGATGGAGTAAGATAAGGACGCAAGTCTGTCGCAGAAGACATTGTTCAATGAGTTGACAAAATGCTTCGAGAAAAACAGATGTTTACCATTAGTGAGTTAAATATGTAAAGCGGCTAGGAGGGCAGAGCTTCCAGAGTACAGAGGAACTTCAAAGCAACATCACGAACCATTTGAACTCACTGATGGAAGAATTCTATACAGAAGGGATTGGAAGGCTCGTGTATAGGTGTGACAAATGCTCAATCTTCATGGTGATTATGTAGAAAAGTAACCATATTATAACATTTGATAATAAATTTATTTTATTTTTACACTTGTCTTGTTTTTATGACCTATCAGAGGAAGAACAGCCCTCGTAAAATAAAAATAAAATTAAATTTGTACTGTATCACTTTAGTACGACTATTTTTATTACTTGATTATATTTATTATAAGCCGCAGTGTTAGATGAAAACTACAATATAATTAAGTATATTAGGTTAATAGTTTTTTTCCGGAACTTGCCTATATATCATACAAGTCTACATGTTACAACGTAGAAATTGAAGTATAATGAAATTTCCCTTCAGGTTCTTAAGTACAGCATCAAGTGGTTAAATGGTTATTTGCAGACATCGTATACTTAATGATACACTCAGTCACATTCAAGTGGAAGCATATAATTAACTTTGTAGCCGCTTCCATGGAAATTGTTTTACTGAGTGTACATTAACAACTACTTGTTAAATATGTAGTGCAGGTTATATTATGCATGAGCACGAGCTTTTAGGAAACTCCGTACATGATGATGCATCTCGGTAAAAATTATACGGGCAACAATAGATTTTTCGGCTTCTGCGTTGACATCTTGGATAGAATATCGAGAGAAGTGGGCTTTAGCTACTTATTGGATTTGGTTCCTGATAGAAAGTACGGCGTTAAAAATCCAAAAACGGGCGAATGGAATGGCATGGTTCAACAGCTTGTTATGCATGTACGTCCTTTTTCAGTTCCCTTTTTTTCGTACTTTCTAAATAGTCTAGGTTGGAATAGTTAAAATTATTATAAAGGTGTATTATACTTCTTGTCTTGATTGTTGTTTGCTATTGCTTGCAAGAATATAAGTTAAATAATTTAAGTTATTCAGCTTAACACATGAATTATTTTTGAAGTAATAATTAGCATTAAAAAGAGAGCAGACAATTGTCGAATCAATGTTAGGATTTTATTAGAAAGCAGGAAATGAGTTCACCAACTAAATGTCCACTATACGTTCAAGTCGTAAGAACTAAATTTGCTATTAATCATGCTACACCGTACATGTTGAAAAATACATAACAGGTTTGACCAGTAAGTATAACACTAAATGGAAAATAGTACTATAAAAACAAACTTTCTTTAAGGTAGCTTCGTCGTAATAGTAATCAGCTGTAAATGTAAACAAAAAGTATAGAACGAAAACCTATTCTGCTTATTGTAAAGAGAAAATTTCAGAATGTAAACTCTATATTGTGTTATAGGAAAACTTTGTTTTTCAGTTTTACTTTACACACTTCCATCCAAAAGGAAGTCAAATACAAAAGAAGTGAACCAAATTTATAAAGAAGGCATAATCAATTGTATTGAGTTAACTGCATATAAACTAATATAAATGTCGTCCACTAAATTTACTTAAGCTATACATTACTTCAAATTCTTCTTCTTACTTTTTCGCCGTCTTCCTTGAATGTTATAGACTAACCATTAATTTCTACGAGGAAAGGTCAGTAAGTAGATCACAAAAAGCTATTATAGAAATAATTAGTTAGACAAAAAACAAGTTTTATTTTTTAACGAAGTCTCCATCTATATTAATACACTTATCCCATCGCTTTATCGATGCCTCAATGCCTGGTACATAAAAGTGTTTGGGTTGCCGTCTGAACCATGTTGAGCATCGTTATCACCCTAGAAATGTTTGCCGCCAAGATGCCTTTTGAGTGGAACAAACAGTCGATAATCGCTTGGGGCTAGGTCCAAAAAGTTCCAGTTCCTAGTTTAAATGCGGCTTGGCATTATCGTGATGCAGTAGGCCTGGACGTTCTCCTGAAACAACAACAAAATTCTACAGTATGATTCAACAGACACGTTCTCATTTCTATTCTGAAAATGGGCTAGGAACCCAGAACACGGTAAGTATAACCTTACCAGCTGAGGGTACAACCTTGAATTTATTTGTTGATGGTGAAGAAGAGTATTTCCATTGCGTTGAAGCACGCTTTGTTTCGAGTTAGTAGTGGTGCACTCATGGTTCATCACGAGTGACAGCCCTGTTAAGCATGTTCTCCCTTTCCTTTGCGTACCAAGGAAGCAGTTGCAAGGACAAGCCCATTCGAATCGAGTTATCCACGTACCCACCGTTGGCAAATTTTTCGAAAATTCAAACGATCGTGCATCAGTTCGGAGGTTAAACCATGACAACATCCTGTTGCAGTTGCTATGCTGTTTATTGTTACCTGCCTGTCAATTCGAATCATCTCTTCCACCCGCCGAAGTGTTGCATCTGTCGCAACCTGAACGGGGCGGACACTTTGCTGATTGTTAACAACTTTCGAGCGCCCTTAAGAGAATTTTTCGACCCAGTTATACACGGCTTTATACGACAAACACTTTTCACCGTGAATAGGAGACATTTCCTTATGGACATCTTTTGCAGAAAGTGCTTTTACCCAGAAAGAGACGCACAACATCACGCTCCTTTTCTACAGTACACTCTTCGAACACGGTTGCCATTTTAACACAGCCTACGTACACGCAGGGCGACTGTCACTTAACTATCATAAAGCTGCATTGTGCTAACAGTTAATAACAGATAGGGAAAATAGTTCACTGCTATTTTTAGTTGTCCCACAGCGGGTTGTGACTTATTTAATGACTTTCCCTCGTATAATTCAAAATAAGTTACATTTGCATCGGAGTTCTAGCACTGTATTCTCTGTGGTCGCACGTATATGAGGGTGCTGATTGCAGAGCTAATAGCGTTTCAACTAATTTAATGACACCATCGGCAGCAACATGTCCAGTACTATTACTGCTTAATCTAAATTATTGAGGTGAAGATAACGGCTTATGATGTAATGTGCTCTATTGTATATAGCTATTGGTTACAAGTTTATCACTTTCTCCTTCCATTTCCATAAATTGCACTTGTGTGCTCTGTACCTTTATGTGATTGTGGTTTGTAATTATAATGGTAGGAATTGCCGTATGTAAAGCTGAAACCTCAGTCGAACCTAACCGGCAACGCACGCTACGAAGGCTTCTGCATAGACCTACTGAAATGTATTGCTTCCATGGTAGGATTTGAATACCGTATCGAGCTAGTACCCGATGGTAAATATGGTGCAATTGATCTTGAAACCGGCGAATGGAATGGAATTGTTAGACAACTTATGGATAAGGTAAAGCATTCTTGTTTTATAGTAGATGTTGGAACAATAAAATAAGCCTTAAATCGTAAACCCGCATAAAAAATATTAACTGGATGAATGATATCAAAACAAGTTTGTGTTTTCTATTACTTATTTTCTGTATGTTTTTTTTTTATCGGTTAATACAGTGACATGAGTAGGGAATTTATTTTAACGGGATTCATACACCAAATATTTCACAGAAATTCATCGTTCATTTTAAAAGCCTCTCTTAACATAAAACAAAAAATCGGGATGCGGTAAAAATCATGCAAGATATCTCTTTTACAAACTTACAAACCAAGAAGATGTCATTTGACGTATTTAATGCTCCAGATAGACTAAAGAAGAATTTTACCCTCCGTCAATAATATTCTACTCAATCAGTGTTAATTCCCTACTTTCATGTTCCTGCAGGTTATTACTCTCTTCTAAAAAATAAACGTAAAAAGGAAACGGTGGAAATTGAATTTCACTGTTTTAAGTAACGTTTCAATTTTGTTCCTCGTTTTATGAGTCCTGTCTGTTCATAAGCCGTCGCTTTTCTTACCTCACAGTTATAATAAGTTATCAGTTAATCAGTGAAGAAATGTCGGTTTTACATAAATTTGAATGTAGAGATGAAAGTACGTCTTGTACGAAGCTAACCCAGAAAGTAAAGAACGTTTTTTTATTGGATATTTATTAGTTGAGAGAATGAAGGTGTTTGCTATGCTGTTTCTTCACCTAATCTTCGTTCAAGTTCAAACACTACCATAACATCTGATAAATGTTTGTACATAGACGTGCAATCATGATAACGTTACTTCATAATCGAAGGAAGTCGTTCGCAGTTAATTCAATAACGAAAACCGAATATAAAACAGGTTTAAGAGAAACCTGTGGAACATTGTCGTAAATGCTTGAGTTTCAATACGTGGAGAAGTGGTGTACAACATATTTTTTTATTTCATTGTCTCAATTGATAAATGCCCAAGAAGAAAACTTTCTTTACTTTCTGAGTAATAATATATTGCAAATAGCTTAAATACATACTTGTCTCCCCTAAAACACCACACAAAAGATAAGATATGGAAGTCTTAAAGTTACCCTGAGTTCAAATTACATAGTATACTGTACTGTATTGTATAACGTACAACGTATATATCTAGTTATTCATTTGATCATAGAACAGCATACATAATCAATATTGATACTATATATACTTGCAAATACGATTATTTACACCTAAGTAACGGAATATTCATAGTGACCACTTTTAAGTATTGGTATTTACTCCTGATTTTGCACGATATAGGTCAAATACTTCAAAGGATTCGTCTTTCATTTTCATTTCATATTTATTTTATATCGCACATAAAATTATTTACGTTACTAGGATTAATTAGTGGATTAATTTGGATAATAAATAGGGTCATCAGAAACGATGCGAAGCGATTTGCTCCTTTTGATGAACTAAGTGTGGATATGAGTAATTAAATAACACTAATTAAGTTACTAATAATATTAATATGAATCAAGCCCTCGTTGAGGTTAGCAATGATAAAATTATGATTTTCTTGGATTTTACCACGTTCTAAATTTCTGAAAAAATATTAGTCTCGGTAGGGTGTGAACGCATGACCTCTCCGTTACCGGCGAATCGTCCCGGCCAGTACACCACGGGACTGAATGTAAGTTTAAATCATTTTTAATATCTAAACATTGCAATATCTCCATATTTATGGCAATATTATTAAAGACAGGTTCTTATTAATTAAATTAATATTAATATATAACTCCCGTTAGTATTAGTAATGATAAAATCACAATTTCCTTCCATAATTTTATTAGAAACAAAACTTCTTAATATTTCATACCTATTAAAGAAAAAGGCACTCGTATGTGTCCTTGATAAAAATAAGATTGAAAGGGTTTTCTTTTATGTATTACAATGAAAACTCCATGTACATTTCATCCTGTCTAAAAATTTCACATCTACAATGTGTATATTATTAAAACTGCATAAATAGTAAAGGAATAATAAGCTATAAATACTGATTGCTTCAACAATTGAAGAGAAAAATAGAAATATTTTAACTTTACATATACATACATATGTATATGCAATAAAATATCTCATGCAGTATACATATGTCAATAAAATAAATATTTCTCCAACCCAGAAGATTACTTGTCCAAATTATTGTTCGTTTCTAAATCCTCATTAGCGCTGATTATTAGGAAATACTCGTTCATTCTATAATTAATAAAATGGCTGTAATTCTCCAGGCGATAAAAAATAATTATTCGTCGAGAAAATGGTCTTGAAAATCCGATCATAATTTTTCCATTTGAACAAATTTTAATATCTTCGAAGTAGAGCGTAGCCAAACAGCGTAGATTTTGTACATAATTAAATAAAATACTACCACTGTAAAATCTCCCTAGAATATGAATTACTAAGGGTGAGCTATTTGGTTAACTGTTAATTTCTAAGGATATATTATACTTGATTAATTTGGTATACAAAAAATCAGTAATACATGCTGCACTAAGAAAAGATAGCTACAAACTTATCGAACACACCGTATTAATTAAACTGTGATATTAATAAAACGCTATTGTTGTCAAAAACATGTTAACAATGCTGAATTTTCTATGATGCTACAAATAAGTGTGTACGCGACATGGACCGTCCTCTGCTTTAATAAAAGAATATCGATTTGCGTGTCTTCATTCGTCTAAGAAGTCATTTTGCTTCCGGGCATTACATCGTCACTGTATGGTATAATTGCTGAATGCCGATGGCTAGAATCATGCAACACGCGATTCCCGTATTTCATACAAGAAAAGCAATTCCTAGGGCTCCTCTAAATTAAATTCAAACATTTAGAATTGCATGGCTGTTTGATTTTCATTCAATATAACCTCTAACAAAATATTTAGTTCTGCAACATAAACAACCGGAAGAAGTACTTTTTCCTATATTAGAACGCTCACTTAATTTTATACAAAAAAATCTCGTAAGATGAAAAAAATGCTTAAGACAATATCGCGATATTTTAATTTTCCGTGTGTACCTAAAATAATCACAATATGTCCACCTAATGCGTCACTGAAGATAACGCCTCTAAGCAATTTATAGAAAACAAAAAATTACTCAGGCAAATGCACCTTTTCAGTTTTCGCTAACAAATACAATTTAATTTTTAAATGTAACACAGTGTATTACTGCCTCTTGCCCCCTTTATTCAACATTCCATGTATGTTAAGACTTCTTGTATTTAGAATATCAGGCTACTGTAGTGAGTCATTGTGCGGGTTTAATACAAGAAAGAGACATAAGAAGATACAAGTGAGGTGTAGTACGTGGTAGTTAATTGTTCAGTATTAGTTATTAAATATTAATAACTAATAAACAATTAATATTGTTAAATATCGAAATTCAGTCCATTTTAAAAACATCATTTAGTTCAACAATGTACTGTCAGGCTTGGTTTTAAAGTTAACTAAAGTTATTTTAAACTTTTACGAAATGGCTTTAAATGCCCGATAATTAAGAATTTGATTGAATATTTGTTGGAGTTCTAAGCGATACATCAAGATCTTTTACGTCTGCTTTTCAAAATTCTTTTTACTGAAATACCTTATATATGTTTTCAGAATTTAATAAGGAAATAAGTCTGAAATAATAAATATTTCTCTATTTAAAACTATTTTGAAATAATATAAATATTAAGAATAATCTGCAATATTATATGTACCTGCGTTACCTTACAGTAAATATCCGCATGTAATTATGCAGTATCGCAAGTGCAACAAGTGTCTGCAATAGCTGTTGCTGTATGAACATTACACAGAGTATCATAATTATTATTATTAAGTTCAGAAATATTCGCATCAGTAAAAACCTTTTGCAATCGCAAACACGAATGTCTTTGTTATAGTCTCTTCCAAGGTATAGTGCGAAATGCAAGCTTTTGCAGTAACATGACCAGAGCAGGTGGTGTGCAATAACACTAAAACTTCAGAATATTCTTAATCTGGCACAGAAATTTGTGTTTACCATCAAATGTTGATGAGAAAATTATAGCAGTAAATCAGTAAAGTTTGTTTATAATTACGCGCTATAAATTTAAACGGACAGTACGTTCATATAACAAAAAGCTTAAGGGATCCATGTACGCTTATCTTTCGAACTTCTTAAATTTAATTTGAACGTATGATGATTTGATTTAAGGATGTTAATTATAGATATTGAGTAGAGCTGCTTTTGATCATTGCTAGATAAAATATTGTGCGGGCCAAGGTATAGGGTGGCGCAATCGGAATTGACGCTTTTTAGGAGCTGACTACGGACATACAAATGAAACGACCCGGGTAAAAAATACACCTTTATTGCACATATAATGCAGCTTAATAACAAAAATTATTATTTATTTTAAATAATACGAGGGCGACCTGAAATGTTTCCGGAAACAGCAAGAGATGGCGCAAGATGGTTGAAATGGATCATTGGTCGGTAAGGGCAACCTCTTCTATGGCAACTGTCAAAATTTCACACGTCTACTGTTAATAGTTATTGTTTAAGAGTGCGTTTTGTGTAGCAAGTTAAGCGGTTTCGCAAAAATTGAAGAAATCGAATTTCATGCAGTGATAAAACACTTCTGGGTGGCTGGGAAAACGGCCACGGAAATTCGAAATATTTTGCTAGAAGTTCATGGTGGATGTACTCAGCTTCTGGGTGAGCGAGTTAAAACGTGGCCGCACAATCACGAAAAAAAAACAGCCACCAACGATGAAATGCTCGACAAGATTCATAATGTCATGTTAGCCGATCGCCGATTGAAGCTGAGAGAGATAGCAGAGACAACAGAACAAGAACGCGTTAGCCATATCCTACACGAAATTTTGGGTATGAAAAAGCTTTCGGCGCGATGGGTACTGCGTTTACTCACACCAGAGCAAAAACTAAATCGGACGACCGTTTCGAAGGAGTGTCTGGCCAGGATTCAACGCAATCCAAGGCATTTCTTCCTGCGTTTCGTAATCTTAGATGAGACTTTGATCCACCACTATATGCCGCCGACCAAGGAACAGTCGAAGCAGTGGACTTTTCCGGGCGGATCAGCTCCGAAGAAAGTAAAAACCGTTCTATCGACCCCAAAGGTCACCGCGACAATTTTTTGGGATTCCTAAGATGTCATCCTCACCGACTATCTGCAGAAGGGAAGGACGATCATGAGGCAATACTACAGCGATTTAATGGACCCGATTCGATGCAGTATTAAAGGAGAAACGGCCTCGTTTGCAGTGGAAAAAAGTGCTTCTTCACTACGACAATGCGCCGCTACGAATTAGTCTCTCATCCTTTATATTCACCAGACTTAGCCTCCAGGGACTTTTATCCTATTCCCAAACCTGAAAAATTCACTGGGAAGAAAGAGATTTGCCTCAAATGAGGAGGTCATAGCTGCTACAGATGACTATTTTACAGACCTCGAAACATCCTGCTTTTCCGACGGCTTCAAGAGACAGAAGCACCGATTGAAAAAGTGTATTGATCCTCGAGGAGACTACATCGAAAAATAAAGATAAAAAACCACACTAGTACTGTGTTTTCCTTGTCGATTCCGGAAACATTTCAGTTCGCCCTCGTATCTATGAAACGGCCTCCACGCTTTTCTAAACATTCATGAAGTCGTGATTAAAAACCGTTTCTGGTTGATCGCTCGAATTATTTGAGTAATGTCGGCTTTTAATGCTTGTCGCGTTCGACGAACATTTTGGAAAACGCTAGCATTTAAATAACCTTATAGAACGAAATCAGGTCTAGTCAAATCCAGTGACCTTGGCGGCCAATTTAAATCACCACATCGCTATGCAAGTCCTCCAGGAATGTTTCTTGGAACAGCTATGCAAATTTGCGCACTATTGCTTGTTGCTCCATCTTGCTGGAACCATAAATTGTTATGTTCTACCCAAAATCGTTGCAATTCAGCAACTAGGAAATTATAGAGCATCCCCAAATACCGTTGAGAAGTTACAGTCGGTGTACGGGCGTCTTCTACGAAGAAGTACGAACCTAGCATTCCGAATGCAGGCACACCGCATCAGCTGGTAAATTTTTCGCAATGCAGGTGTTGTTCGCAAATTTTCTGAGGTTGTTCGGCAGCCCAGTACAGGAAACTGTTTCTATTTACAGACCCCGATATGTGGAATGGATTATTAAGTTATTTTAAACATTTGGGTTGAGTAAATTAATAAAGATTTTAGGCTTGATGGCTACTAAACTGCATTATATATGGATATATTTAGGCCACTGATAATACCCCCCACATTCATATTCGAACAGAGGCGTTTAAAAAACCTCCAATACCTATTGCACCATTCCTTTATATAATTAAAGATACAAACGCATATTTTCAGTAGAAAAAAAAATTTCGCACATGTCAACATCAACATGTTAATACAGCAGAAACCTTCGTATTTGGAGTACCACCCATGTAAATTTATTTAAAACGATATTTTAAAGTTTAATGTTTAAACAAATATTATGAAGTAGACAATATTAAAGTATTTTAGTTTGTTTCATTGTAACTATTTAGTTTATAAACGTTTACTTTATTATTTTGGTATTATTTTTATATTTGTTGTTTACCAATATTTCTTTATGGCGTGGAAGAGTGGACAACAAATATAGCCATATAACGATATAGATATATGTATATATTCTCAGATAGGATTAAGAATTGACTTAAATTTTTATCACTAGTTTATTTCTTTTCTTATATTTATTAGTTAGTTTGTTGTCGGCAGTAATAATTGAATGGACACCAAATTTTAACAACCGCTTTATGCTCCAAACCAACTTTTCGTTTACACGCATAAAATGTGTTCATTGAACATTATTCTCTATAATTTTGAATACAAATTTAATATTAATCACTTCATATACTGTTAAAAACTCCACCCCTCTAACCTTTTCCTGTAACAATTAATTGATTTACTTTGAAAGCCAGAGCAATATATCGGAGGTATTGGAAAATTAACAGGTAAACATCCTGAAATATGGTTATTACATATCTGAAATAGAAAGCAATTATACGCCAAATCGTAGTTAGCAGAGATCCAGTAAATCCTACCTAACCTAAAATTAATTTCCTGTTTCCAAGTAATATCTAATTACATTTTCGTTATACATCGATATAAATGTATTAATGGAAACCTTGGAGTTAATGAAGAAAGCTAAATTGATCACCAATATTTGGACATATTTGCTATTGTTTTTAAAAGTGTTTACATTCAGATAAGTTAAAAGTGTTTACATTCAGATAAGAAACGATCGAAGTAAAAGACAGAAATTATTTCAAATATTTATTACACCTTCAACAGTTTTGTCACATATTCACATTTCTCAAAATTGACCAAATAGATTAAATATATTACCTTATACATATTACAAGACGAGCATTCTCAATGTCATCAAATTCTTCTTACATCTTTAACACTGGATATACGTAAGTGCAGAGTTTCAGCTTCCTTCAGTATTTCTATGCTAGAGTCAGTTCTCTGCTCCTGCAATACATATAATACATGATGACTAAAAGCCAAAATGAAGAATCAAGCATGTTCTGATTCTGATTTATTAAAATTAATCAAAGTAAAACGGGGAAAAGCAGTACAATCCTGAAATTTATTTGTAATGTAAAGCGAAAACTTGTACAGACAACAGGCAAAAGCATATCCTTCATAATTTACACAATTGCTTTTAAAATATTGTCTAAGTTTAGCTCTTTCATACCCTACATACGTTAATGTATATATGCATTGTGATCAGAAAAAGACAAGATAAACAATTAACCTGAGGACATTCCGGCATTTTCGGAAAGTTACAATAACAGTGGAAACTGTTGCTGTAGTAAAATGTAGTTTATTTTCAAATTCTACCAAAACTGAATGCGATATAAAAAAAAGGTTGCAATTGCAAAATCTCACTAAATTTATCTTATAATAAAGTATAAGCTTATACGAACGATGTCTTATAATAAATAAGATTCGCATAGTGGTGCGTGAATATGAATCAACTTGTAAATATGTGTTGTATACTTAGAATTGGAACTAATGGAAAATATATCGCTTACTTTTTCGTTTACTTCATTTTCACGTTTATTCTATCATCTTTAATTACTTATGTGGAAAGCGTTATAACTAGGGTTGGCCAAATCTTCGGCGGGGCAGGTCCGGACGCACCTGAACGCATGACTTATACGAAAATTGACCCAGTTCGGTGAATAAATCTGTCTCTGTTTGCTTGCTGTGTATGCACATATGGTACATCGTATTACGCGTTATAATGTAATTATGCTTCACTATATGGAAGAACATTTTAGCAGTTTATCTCTAGATATTTGATTGTAAACTAGAGCTAGCCAAATATTTCGGCTTAACAAAATCTAATTAAGTTGGAGTTGGAGTTCAATTGTTTTCCCCCTTGTTAAAAGCTTAACTGTGGAAGATGTTATACATAAAACAGAAATTTGTCCCTATTGTTTTGCAAATTAATTTGTCTTTTAATTTTAACGGAATATTAAGGTATGTTCCCTGTGCTTTAGCACGTATCTCGAAAACATAGACTTACCTTCTTTACTGTTGTTGGCGAGTTCAGCTAACCAAATTAGAGAAGATCATATCGGGTATGTTTCGATATTTGTCTCGGTGAAGTTGGTTCGCAAGTGGAAAACAATGTTCTTGTACCAAGAAGAGAAAGATCGTTCAACATCGACCGATGTAACATACGCATGGTTAAAATAATCTTTGATATCAGTTAACGGATCTGCCGACAAATTTGTTATGAAATAGAAATCTTTATTCAAAACACTTTCGAACTTTTTCCATAATGCGCTTGTTTTTGTCGACTATTATTGCCTGCAGCGATGTATTTACTTCGTCCACTATTAGCACTGATTCCACTAATAAGAACACTGTACTTTACAATATTTCAACTGCATCCACTGATCCTATATAATTATAATAGTAAATAGTTTTTAAATCTCTTTCAACGGAAGGATCTTGAAATATCTTCTGGCTCTCAATAGCTGCAGTTTCGTCCGCATCGAATTTTAGAATCAGGGATTTTATTTGATGGAGATACTTCCAATAACAAAGGGCGGTTTTAACCATGCTCTCCAACGTTCAGGAATTGGCTGTGGCGGTTCAGGAATACCACGACATTGTCTGTGAAATGCTAGAATAGGTTTCGGAGATTTTAGAAACACTTTTTTTTTGTATTTCCTGTCAGTGCATTTACCCATGGATAACATGGTTTCTGCTACTTTACACGTAGTATGTAAAAGTCTGTTCTTGAAGGGAACGGTCTACTAAGCGCATAGCCGCTGCACCATGCACTCATGAACTAGGTGAGACTTGAAATTCTTTTAACGTATCTAACACTACCCCGGTAATTGTTTCGCCAGCACACTTTTATAGTCTCTTACTAGCTAATAAAATTGCAAACATCAAGGGTTCTAGTACATGCACTATAATATTTACAATAGAGTTCTTTTACGACTTGTAGTCTCGTCTATACGTAATCACAACTGTTTATCTTGTAATTTAGCTTTAATTCTGTTTACAACGTTTTCACGTGTCGTTGCTAGTTAGTTACGTAATGCTGCCCGAGACATCTGACATAAACTTTTCCATACCGTGTGAGTTGTATTACGTGCATGTTTCTCGTAATCGCTCTTGTACCAGTACATCAAAGGGATTTCGCAACCATTACACCATACTTTACAACCATCGAAGTTTAAATCAGGATATTCGACTATAAACCTGTTTATTTGGTGGTTCCTTCTTCCCCTTACATGTGTTTGACACAGTAGGTTTCCGCATCGGCCTTGTTAAGGATCCGGCACGTTGGAGATTTGGCTAACTTTACATATTACTATCCTTCATAAAATATACGCAGATAAACTGTGAAAATATTCTTCCATATAATGAAGTATAAATAAATACATTCTAACGCAGAATACGATGTTTGCGTGCATACATGCATACACAGCAGAGAAATGAACAGATTGCTTGGACGAATTCGGTCAATTTTCGTATCAACATAGCGCACTGAAGATTTGGCTAACCTTATAACAACCAATAGGAAACTCTACCTTATTTTAAATATACTACAAATCAACAAATACTATTGCTATACTGTACTCGTTATATAGTAATGCAAGTAATTCTTCTCGAAACTACATGAAAAACGAAAGATACTCTAGGCTAATGGTTTCATTGCTCATATCTTTATGTAAAATTACAGAAAAAAACTTGTTAACCCCAGTTTTCATATAATTTGCTAAAATCCGCTGCTTTCTTCCCCGCCCTCGCTTTCTGTTTCGGAATCCTTCTTTGGCATTGCCGTTAGAATGTATCTCTCTACGAGGATTTTGGAAAATTCTTCTACTGCTCTTAAACAGCAACATGAATCACTTTCAGTTGCACAATTTTTATATAATGAATCATCTTCTCTTTTCGCATCTAGATCACAAGAACATAATGATTCAGTTCCATGAACCTGATTCTCAACATCAACTTGTTCCTGGGTTGCACGTTTTACGTCGTAATAATCGGTGATCGTCTGAGTTACTTCTACATCGCTAGGTTTTCTAGGTATTTCTATTTGATCTGCTTCTTCTCTTACTGCACGATCCGTTTCGAAAGCTTCCGTAAAACCATTCCTTTCAGAGGATTTATCAGCATCAGGACCTTTTGATTCTACAGTTTCTACACAGCAACAACGACTCTCTGTAACTTCTAAGTTAGTTATGCACTTACTTTTACCGTCGCATTCAACGCTGTGGTCGACTGTTTCTGGAACACTTTCCGCGGAACACACACAGCTACTTAAGTTCCTTCCTTCATTGCTAACTTTTGGGCTTATATGGGGATTTTGGACAATTTGCGTTTTGCCAAAACAAACACAACTGGTTTTCGGTTCTTCGCTATTTTTCACTGAAACTGTCGGACATACGCAACTATCTTCGCTGAAGGTTTTACTAGCAGTAAATGCATTAGCACCTGAGCTTGGTGTGAGAGTTGCAGAATCAACGGAGCACATGCAGCTGTCTTTGCTAGGTGTTTTAAGAGCAGGTGTTGAAATAAATTCATCTGAGCTAACGGAACATATACAACTGTCTGGTTTGCTAACTTTGCTGACGCTCTCCGCTTCAGAACAAGTACAACTTATCTCTTCTATCGTTTCGATGCTACATTTGCAACTAATTGGGGGCTGAAGTTCTTGTTCACAACTGCAAAGGCTCTGCAAACTTCCGTGTGTTTGGGAGTAATTAGAAAAGCAAGGTCTTCTGGAAGCTTTACATGCGCATTCGAATTCATTTTCTTGTTTCCACTTTTTCCATGCATTACACTCTTCACAGTTGCATATGCAATTGACGTCTGAGGTACTTTCTTCTGATTCCAAATCCGCTCGTGTTTTTGCATACTGTGTACATATCTCACAATTACAAATGCATCTTGTTGCGGAATCAAAATCATCTTCTGCATTCTGCGGTTCCTGACATTCAGAACAGGTGCATATAGGGTAGGTGATAGCGTCCCCTAGTTTGCAGTCGCATGTTGACGGCGTAGATCCAAGTTTTTCTGCACAAAGGTCACAAGAACAAATTGTGTCTAACTTCTTTCCTAAACTGTTGTAGCATACGCAATCATCTTTAGATTTGTCTTTAGAGGCTTTCCCTAAACGTTTATCTAATTCCAACTTGCAAGACAAGCATTGGCAAATGGGAATTTCAACATCAGAACGTTCGTGTTTCTTTAATTCTTCACAACCGCATGTGAGTGCTTTAAAATTAAGATCGGACGTATTAATACGTTCTAAAACTGCTTCTGCACATAGATCGCATTCGCATACAAACGCATCTTTAAAGGTTCCCGTATTATGGCTGCAACAAGTGCACTCATGCGGATGATTTATTTTCTTGCCCGTTTTATCTTTGGAGCTACCGTCGAGCCTAAGTTTCTCGGGAATCGTGTCTACGAAACCTTCTTCCTGAAGCCGTCTTGTAGCTTCTTTTGCGCATGCATTACAATCACATATCAAATCTTTTAAATAACTGCGAAGTTCCGTCTCTGAACCTATAATCCTCTTTAAAATTGATTGGTTTTTGGCTTCGCATACACAGATTTCCTTCGGTCCCTTCTTTTCTTTCTTTTTTCTTTTTTCTCGTTTTACTTCTTCTTGATGGCATTCTTCACAATCACATATGCAACTAACATGTGAAGTACTTTCGTCTGAGTCCAGTGTTGGTGGCACTGCACGTATTTCAGTACATACGTCGCAATCACAAATACATTTCTCTGCAGTAGCAATATCTTCCTCCGTCACTTTCGATTTCTGACATTCAGTACATGCACATACAGGTAGAATGGCAGTGTCCTGCAATTTACATTCACAAGTCGATTCAACAGGACCAATTTTATCTGCGCAAAGGTGGCAATTGCATATTGCATCGGGTTTCATTCCCAAATGTTGGTAACATATACAGCCTTCTTCATCTTTATTTTTAGGAGTATTTCCTAAACGTCTGTCTAATTCCAATTTGCATGACTGGCACTGACATATTGGCATTTCAACATCAGAATCTTTGGGTTTCTTTAGTTCCTCGCAACCGCATGTAACTGGCTCAAATTTAATATCGGAAGCATTAATACGCCTTAGAACCTCTTCAGGACATATATCGCATTCACAAACCATTGCATCTTTAAATGTTTTCGTTACATTATTGCAATAAGCACATACGCCAACTTCATTCAATTTCTTAGTCTCTTCTTTTCTTGAATCATTTTCTGGTATAACACTGTCCAACCTTGTATCCACTTTATTTACTAGATCATCCTTGGGTGAAAGTTTCTCTGGAATCATAACATCAATAACAGGTTTTCCTTCCTGCATACGTTGTTCTGCTTGCTTCACACATGTGTGACAATCACAGATCAAAGATTTTCTCAAATCACTATCTAACTTCTTTTTCCTTTTTGAAGTTCTAGGAAACTTCCGAATTGGCCGAGAATATTTAAAGTCATATAGATTCTGAGGAAAGTTATCGGGAACCTTAATAGGACACGGATCACAAGCACATGCTTTACTAACTGCGCCTGGGTCTTTGTGAGGTGCTGCTAATAATCCCATAAAGTGTTTAATTTGTTGTTCTGCATTCTGAGGATTTTTTCTTAAATTGTAGCAAAGGTACGTAGGTAGTTGCAGCTGCAATACCTCCAATCTATGGCGCACTTCACATCTTCTCTCTGTAAGTTGTTGTATCCTCTTCTCATATTTTACCGCCAATTTTTGCCAAAAGCTTTGGTATGGATCCGCGTGACATGAGCAATTAGACATGATGAAGGATAAAATGGAAGAAAACACTGAAAATTTTGATTATGAGTCAAATGTATTTCGGAAATGTCAAAATAGTAATTATGACATACAGTGCCTTATCAGTAGAGAGAGAAAAGATCAATGGAAATTAGAAAATACTCATTTAATTAAATGACGCAATATCTTCAAAAGAAAGTTTAAACTGGAGTTTATTGATAAATATAATACACGAATTATCCGCCTAAGCATCAACAAATCGAAGGAAGAGGGACGCACAACATTCAGAAGCTAATACGCACTCGTTTGCGCATATACAATAATGCACATGCAATATGTAATATAGCTTTCGTAAATAAATAAATAAATTTTGACTAATAAATACACTTCTCACCATTGATGATTAAAAGTTAAACTGAATAATGATTCCATTAGTGAAAGTAGACGCGAACTTCAATACTCCTGACAGAAATACGGACGAACTAATAATATATACAATGGGCACAGCATCCTGAAGATTAGTCCCGTTTTCTCTAATTTTTCCTATATTTTGATATGATTGCTTGTGGTGAATTTTCTAGCTAACCATTCCACACTTTGATGCTTGGTTTTTGGGTTGTACTGAAAGCACCATGTTTCGTCACCCGAAACAATTGATTTCAGAAAGTTTGGATCATTTCTGGCGGCTGCAACAACTTATGTGGAGTGACTGATACGCACCGATTTTTGGCCATCCGTCAAAGTGTATGGGATAGCACAGACTTTTATTCTACCCAAATACTCGTTAAGAATGATTCGGATCGTTTCTCTGCTGATGTTTAAATCCTCTTCCACCATTTTCAGCGAAGCATTGCGATCATTTTCAATAAAACCATACACTCTTTAGATAATTTCTGGGTGTCCGAGCTGAAATTGGTCTTCCTTCGCAGTTATCACCTTCTAACCTCTCTCTGTCTTCCAGAAAACGCTTATGCCACGGAACAATATTTGCTCTACTCAAATAAACATTGCCGTACACATGCCACATGAACCAAAATGTTTCTGGTGCACTTTTACCAAGTTTTGCGTGAAATTTAATAATTGCTCTTTGGTTCATGTTACTATTTCAACATCGACGTAAAAGTTGTTTTTGGAGGAGAACCGTCATGACTTTGCTATTTATCGACCGATTGACGCAAAGTTGGTATTATCGGAAAGAGAAATGTCACAAATTTCAAACATCGGCCTGAACGCATAGATGGCGTTACTAGCTACTCAGACATGGTTCGAGGCTCAGAACTTATTTGCCGCACTGTGTATAACCGTAAAGTGTTATACCCTAACACTGCTTCCAACAAATATTGCACAATGTTTTCTTAATACCAATACAAACAATATTAATATGTTGATACTGAAAGAATTGAAAAAAATCGATTTCCGCAAGATAATACATTAAAACTTCATAAAATAGTAAAATAAACGTTTACGCGAGAATAAATTGTAAACAGATTACAATGATTACACAGAAATATTCCTTACTAAACCGTATTCTTGAAAATACCAAAAAATATATCTTAATAAACATTTACCTTTCGAAATTAACCTTTGTTCTCCTAAACTTTGTTTTAATCACTTTCATTAGACTATAATTCGCTTTCACTACGTACGGAAAACGAATCCAGTACTTCTTTATTATCGCATTCCGTTGTAATTATTGGAACGATGACTGCTTTAAACAAAACAAAACTTACCTTCTTAATACAATTTGTTTTAAATGGAAAATGATTTTTCTTCAATAATTCAGATGTAGGCCAAGCGAAATATTTTATCTTTATTTCTTGAATAGAATACGCAAAATGTAATGATTGCTATCTATATAAGGTCCAAGTTTCTTTAATTCAATCTATTTGTGCTTGAACTATATAATATATTTGACATTTATTTATAACTACAAATAGCTATCGATGTCAATAATAAGAATCTAAAACCTTCAACTCCGAATAAAATATATATGCACATAAGGAAGTTTATACAAATCTAATTTTATATTTAAAAAATAAATCTTTATTCATAAGATTATCTGCCAAATCAAAAAATATTTATCACTTCGAGGAATACTTTCATAGACAGTTGTAAATTTTTTAGAGTACAAACGCAAGACGGAACATAACGCCTAAGTTACGCCTACTACATCTCTTGTAGTACTAGATAAATTAATAATTAAACACGTAAGTGTGGCACATTTTGGCGCGTATAATACTGTATATTGTTAATTTAAAGTTAAGGTAAAAGTTTTCATTCATTAAAACGGTGCAATGAGGACGAATAATGCTGACACATCGTTCTGCAAGAGTAGTTTAGAATTTATGTGTAAAAGTTTATGTTGACGTACTCTTTTGAGGGATATTTTGAAATGAAATGAACTCATTATTGAAATTTTAGTAGTTATTGTTTTAAAATAAACATACGCAATTACAAGGTAATTTATAAATAACTATTAACATGATTAGGTATATGTTTGCCGATACGCTTACAATTCTATTTATCTTGCACTTGTTTTGATATCAGTTATCGATATATTTGCTCAATAAACTGTCCATAATAGATGTTATTTTATCATAAAATTCAGGAATAGGATTTATCCTACAATAAAGAACATTATAGATATCAATATCTAAAGCTCACAATTTTGATCGAATTGAATATTTTCCGGTTTCATTGATAGACATTCAGATTGAATAATTTTTTAATCCTAACTAAAACCTTCAAAACTCGGTTCCACTGGCCTTAAAACAAATTAACCGTGAAACGCATTTTTAACCCCTTTATATTAAAAACACCAAACTTGCGAGCCCTGTTATTCTTTTATTTCCGTTCCCATCGTTTGCGCAAAATGTTCTCAGCTTCATTAGTTTTTATTAGGAAATTGTTTTCTGCCGTGACTGCTAAGAGCGGAAGATCGGAAAGCTACTTTATATTCAGTTCAAAATAAACGCGTTCTACACTTTTCGTGGAAAATTTCAACACGATTCAAAATATGTTGAAAGTTGAGTTGCTGTCATTTTCAATTTTACGTAATTATTTTTGTTTGATCTTTTTCCTTGTTTTTACAGAAAGCTGACTTGGCAGTTGGATCGATGACCATAAATTACGCTCGGGAGAGCGTAATTGATTTCACAAAACCCTTTATGAATCTTGGTATTAGCATCTTGTTTAAGGTTTGTATGATAGACTAATATTGTATGGAGTCCCGTTACAAGCCGTAAACTATACTTATGAGCAACATTCTAGGGGGAGGATGTGTATATAATCGTAGATGTATCTTTCATATACAGGTTGATTCAAAATAAGTGCACACGATTGCTGTACTTCTGTGTAAAATAAGTTACATGAGCGAATTATTATACAATTATATAACATATTCCAGAAGAAAATCGGCCTCAACGTAGCGCCTTTCAAGAGGATGTGTATTCTATATATACAGCCACCGCCATAAAGTTCGCACCACATGGGATACTTTGTTATGTAAAGCCATTATTCGTTTTGGAACCAATACCATTTTTTTACATTCTAACTAACACTACAGTCTTGTATCGAAGAAAAATGAGTTTATAACCGCCTTTTACATATCCATTTTTTTTTTTTTTTTGAAAAATGCAGTAATTATTTGAAACGATATATTAGATTCCATTTATTTTTGGAGGTTAATGTACTTATTTGTAATTTTTTAACTTAGAATAATTTACGTAATTAAATTCCTAGAATATCTTATTAGATTTTTAACGTTTTTGGTGCCACTAATATGCATTACTAATTTTTGTACCTTTTCGCAGCGTAAAGAAGGTTTATTTAAAGTTGGGGAGTGGCGAGCTTTCCGCATTAAATCAACCCTGTACGCGATATTGTCGAATGAACCCATGATGTAATGCAATAATGGATAATGAATTTGCTACGGATTACAGTGTTCAACACAATTCCTACTGACTTCTACGAGACTTGTTATTTTCTAATTCGGGTACACTAAATCCGAAAATCGTATTAGTTTTTGCAGATCAGGTCAAAATTTAACTATATGTCATACTGTTTGAAGAATCACTAATGCAGCTAAGTTGTTACTTAAGAACTGATAAGATATAAACAAAGTATAAAATTTTAATAATTCATATATTTATTTAAATAAAATATTGGTCACGAGTATACAACAAGTAGTTCGTTTATTACTAACTCTCGCCGTGGAAGCCTACGTATTCATTTCAACAAGTATTTATGTTTATTAAGTTTATTAAAGAGTACCTGTAGAAACACAAACAACAATCAGGGAGTAAATTTTCGTTTGCTGCACTTTCCGCTGTGTATTTTTGTTTTGCAGTTTCTTTGAACACTCTAACAGTAGTCGGCAGTGAGGAACCCACCTGCCTTGATACCCAGTTTCTATGGTTTTTAAATCTTGATGAAATCCGTCGCGTCGTCCATCGCTTACACCACGTACATTTTCAGGAAACCTTATCAAGAACTATGAAGGTGTGAAGCTTTATGCTCATATTACAACCTAGACGGTGAAATTTTTGAAGCATTGATTTTACTAGATCTTTCTAGTTGCTTTTTGTTTCCAAAAGAATTGTTAAAATATTACATTTTATACAGAGAATATTTACAATAATAGTAACTCGAAACAGCGAAATTTCTATAGATCCATTAACACTAAATTCATAAATAAAATAAACACATGAAAGATTCACAATTCTTTCTAAACTCAATAGTGAGTGTTAGATCATGTATTCAAAATAACTTCAAACATCCGTGCCCTCATACTGTCTATCAATTGGGTGAATCTTGAAATAGAAATATCATTTCAGCACGATCTATATTGCTAGGGAATTGTATGATAGGACAGTCAACGAGACGAAAGATATTTTAAAATGTTATTTTATGTATTACAAATGTTAGTTTTTCCGTTTTTACCTAGGTCTCCTTGAAGTGTAACACAAAACAATAAGATTTGGTTTTAATCCTATATATTTTTCAAGAAACAGTAGCATTCTAGTTTTGACTGTTCCAAAATAAGTAATAGCTGATTAGATTTAATTTGGGATTACTTCATTTTTAGATAGGCAAAATTAATAGCCTAACTTTATTTCGAGTAAAAGCGAAAATTAAACATTTTCCCACTTGGTGCGAAGTTTATGACGATTACTGTATATATTTTTAAATATTTTTGAAAAAAGTGCTAAATATGATTTTGCTACATTAAACAGATATAGCTGTTTTGATCTGAAGTATGTGAAAACTATTATAACTCATGTAAAGGTTCGTTTTTAACATAAACCACAACACGTACATTTAAACGTATGTCAGTAACGAATTGAACATATAAGATGTTCACTTTGCATAATATTTCGACTTTTTTACAATACGTCATACACCTTTTTCGTCAAATGGATATTCATTAATATACTTAATCTAGGTCAACCACTATGTTGACTCTATTATATTACTAATTATTAATGACTAAATTTGCTAAAGCATTAGCACATACACGAAACTACGCTCCTTCTATCCTTATTACGTAATCAAATTCAAAATTAAATTCAAAATTAAATTCAAAATTAAATTCAAAACTGATATCTTTAAAACAAAGACTGCAGTTTGGACATTGGACATTAGTTATTTTATGTTATGCGTTGGTCTAACACGTTTAGATTATATAATTAAACTGCTTAATCCCGCGTCTATTAAAAGTATTTGCGATTTGGTTCAGTTAGAAAATTAGGTTTACAGTTAAAGATTCATCTATCTGACGTTATTGTTAATTATTAACCTCCGAATACTACGTATGGGGACTGTAATTATTCTCATACCGCAGTGTTTGACTGGTAAAAGGATAAGGTGCACCACAAAAATCCATATTTATTGACTCTGGAGATGCGACTTTTAGATCTTTAAAAACCAGGTATTCACCTCAATGATAAACTATATAGAGACATCTTAACCTGTTGACTTAAAACTAGGAAGAATAAATGCCCCGGCAACACTACACAAGGCATTATCCCTCTGCATGATAATACTCGCTTGACTCCTTGTAACCCAAATAGTTCAAAATCTGTTTACTCGTGCACATTAGGATATCCACCTGGTAATTCCGGTTTGTAATTTCACAATCCTCATATTATAAGAGCTGCTGTAGGCATTCGGTCGCTGGCAAGGGTGTGTATAGTGGCAAATAAGGTGATTACTAATGAGGGATACATAATAATTGCCGAGGGATAGGTACAAAGTAGTCGAGCAATTTGGAGCGTATATCATGTTGAAATAAATGTTAACCATAATTTGATAGTGAGGGGAGATACAATTTAATTGCCATTTGGTAAATAAAATCATCGAGATGCAAGCAGTTTTGATGATTATAATTGTATGCGTATTACTGCACATTACTTTGGATATATTGATTTGATTAAGAGATGGTGATCTGTAATATATGCTTGAGGTAAGTGTACCTGGCAAATTTCCGCATATGACACACTTCTCCTTACTAATGCTAGTGCTTTGAAGACAGCCTTCCCTCTCATCGGAATATACCTGCAAGTACAAATTGTACCAATATCCTGGTGTGCAAGACTTATTGCTTAAATGAAGACTTTCATATAAGTTGATTAATTTCTCATTTAAAATACTTCAAATATTGAATGCCCAAGAGAAATAAATGAAAGTTTGTCTCTATTTAATTGAATACTCAGCATGTTGCTACATATTCAAAATAAGAACTTCATAATATTTGCAACATATTCTTTCACCATTGAATGAGTTTTGCGTAAAAAAGATCCTGTATAATTTTCTCTGAAATTACATAAGTAAATCCAATAATGAACGCATAAATGATTTCGAAAACCACAAATGTAATCTTATATTCCTAACATACTTATTTTCAAATGATGTACAAAAGTTGCCGCAAGTTGGGCATCATGTGGTTTTACACCGTTATTCTGGAACAAAATTTATCTCTAAAGGATCAAAGACAGATAATCTGGATATTTTTGAAATTCCGCTCGAGGAAAATCTAAGGATTGATCTTAGTAAATGTACCTTTATAAAAAGATGGATTTAATCAGTGACCTACTCCACTTATTCATACGTTTACAGAAAAACGTACCTAGCATTGAATTTTTGTATTCTATAGTTATTGGCGTAATCTTAAAGATGATGTATTTATTTAAACTAGTGCTGCCGGTAACCGATAAAATTGAGATCCGATTCCGTTATTTGATTTTTTGGATCCGCATTCGTTGTCAAACGCCCGTGTTCCACATTCACTATCGGTATCAGTATTTAAGATTTGTGTTCGCTCTATGGAATAGATTGTACTCTACTGAATAACCTTACACAAAAGATACAAAACACAACTGACTGGAAGTATGTGTATTCGTAGTTAGTTTATGTTGTTATGTATTAATTAAATCTAATGTAGGAACGTCATACCTCAAAATAAATTAGCAGAAAATGTCATATTCCGTGTTTTCGCTATTAAATGTTATCGAAACGTCTCTTAAGAAATTATAGTGCTATTTCAAACTCCTGTTTAGACGTTTTAAATATTTGTACTGTTAAAAGAGTTTTCATTTATTGTATATGCCTCAAACGTTTACAGTTTAGCAAATAATTCCTTTTAAAAAGTATACAGTATTCACAAAGAAATTTAAAATTCTACGTATCCATTTTGTTTGAATGAGATCAACTGTTCCAATCCACAATTCTATTTTTTAGTGGTGGCTTTTCATTTTTCTAAGCTGCCTATTTTTAATATAACAACCTCTTCATTTTTAGAAAAAGAATCTTATCCGCGTTCGTACATTCTGTATCCTGATTCTATTAATTCGTTTAAAAAATGATGCTAGACTACCAATACAATGAATACGAGTGGACAGCTAAAATTCCTGAAATTCTTAAAAATTATATCTGTATATAATCGTGTGCGATACATATTTGGTAAATATTCACATTTGCAAAAATATTCAACAGTAACGGGTTTTAAAATTTCTTTATTTGCCAACAATTATTAAGCAAAAGTAGAATAACATCCTATAGAAACGCCGAGAACATGCCAAGCCCATTCGAATCCTTCTGCAATCCTCCGTCAGTGGTCTAGGTACCCACCGTGAGCAAACTTTTCGGAAATTTAAACGATCGTGCATCAGTTCGTGAACTAAACCATGGGAACACCTTATTACAGTTACTATGCTGTCTATTGTTACCCGTCTATCAGGTCGAATCATCTCCACCACCCATCGAAGTGTTACATCTGTCGCAATCTGAAGAGGATCTTAAGAGAATTTCTCGATCCTGCTATACACGGCTTTATACGACAAACACTTTTCATCGTAAGCAAGAGACATTTCCTTATGGATATATTCTGCAGGAAATCCTTTGCGTAGAGAAAACGTACAACAGCACGCTGATCTTCCATAGTACACTCTTCGAGCACGTTCGCCGTTTTAATACTGCCTGCGTACACATACGGCAACCATTACTTGAGTATCATAAAGTTGTATTGTGCTGACACCTAGTGGCAGATGGGGAAATAGCTCACTGTTATTTTCAGCTTTCCCATAGCAATTTGTGACTTATTTAATGACTTTGCCTCGTAATAACGTTCCATAAAGTTCCATCTTTTCTGGTTGAAAAGAGGGTAAAATATTATCTATATTGTGAGTATATCTTATTCTGAAACATGCAAACCACATATATATGTGCGTATGTTGCTGAATAACGTAGTAACTAAATGACTGCAATACATGAGAATGTATATTTCATTTTAAAACATCGGAGTATAAAGTATTTGAACAAATCTAAGAAATTAATTAGGTTAATAGAAAGAAATAAAATTATTGTAATGAAATAAAGTGTAAGAAACTAAGTGGATGCATAGAAAAAATAAATTTAATTAATCGAGCAAAGTTAAAAATAAATTTAACATTTGGTTATTGTACCTTACGTATGCTCAGAAGATATTTGTCTTGTAGCAGCCCGTATTTTATTTTTTAGTTGGTCAAAGTTGTTTGGGGATTCCCTATTAAAAATTTATTTTTGAGCAAAAATCGTTTGGAATCTACTTAACCTCCACCTTCTAACAAGCAGTTTGGAAAGCTTTGATTTAGAAAGGCCCAAACTATCTGAACATTGCGTGCGAGCGCGCCATCTTGTTGTTATCAAATCTCACCACCAACATTTAAAGCATTCAAGGCCGATAGAAGTCTACTCGAGCTCAAACAATTCTGAATATCTTTCTCCTGTAAGGATATCCCCGATAGAAGCAAATGGTATTACGACATTGTTGATCGTGAGACTTTATAGAATGGTATTCCTGCAATTATACTTGCTCGAACAACGGCAGTTCTGTGGATTATCTTCACTATGTAAATAAAATGTTGCTCCATCTGTAAATTACGATTTCGCAAAAGCTTCGCAATCAGCTTTTTATTAACTTTTGATAAAACAAAATTTATATAAAAAGCTGAAATTAATAATTGTTTCAGCAATCTATGTTTCAAAATAAAATACACGCTTTAACATATTGCTGTCATTTAATTATTACTCTTCTAGCAGCAAATCTATGCATGTGTTTTTTCATGTTTTAGAATAATATGCATTCAGCACAGTACAAGGTTTACTTTTCCTAATCTTACCTTAAAGGTTAATCCTTTTTTGTTTAAAGAAAAAGGCTTTAGTACAACTTAACGTCTGTATTGATCACTCAATACAACAGCTCCTATTGTATCTGTTGTTTTGCCGCAATGCAACTTATAATTTGCACTAAAAATGTTGGTTTAAATATATGTAAATTTTCCAGAAGTATAACCTTTACTTTTGTTACCTATAGAATAATTTGTTACATCACATATATTTTATTCATTGCAGTGTGCATATTAAACGTTACTTCTCTTCTCCTATGAAAAAAGCAGTATCTGCGTCATGGCGTTTCTACGTCTCGATAATTTGTGGTTCTTCATTGACGTAAACTGCTTTTTTAGCTTGTAAATGTAAGTGCGTCATAGTTTTTTATGCTTGTTACTTGTAACGGGATTTCCTTAAAACTATGTACACTGAATTTCGGTTGTAGATGGATTAACTAGTAATTAGGAAAGTAAGAAACGCAGTGCCATATTTTTTATACTACAATATATAATTTTGACTTATTTTAGAGCATTAAAAATGGTTTTCCTATATATACCAAACTCATTACCGCTAATTATCCTGTAATTAATTTAAAAATTAAAGTATCAGTGCTGTAGGACTAAATTCACTTGCACACATATTGAAGTTAGCAAGGTTCCAAAAAATGTAATATGGATTTCGCTTAAAATAACTGTTTAGATGCTCTTAGGTGATCCTAATAATTTTAGGTGTTCTTCAATTCAGCATATAATACTGAAACTTACGAATACTTAAATGTAATTGTAAACTACAAAATAGAATCCAAAAGCATTCTCAACACACCATCTTCAAGATGTGTCTGTTCTATTCCTTTTATTGCGTATTGAACCAGTACTTGTAAAGCAGCTATATAACTAATGCTCTAAAAATGTTCACTTTCAACACTAATCAATATTTTTCCTAATTGTAAGTTCGACAAAATAAATAGTTCCGAACGCTCATACTAGCTATCTCCCTGCAAATATGTAGTAGTACCGATTATTATTTAAAATAAAATACCTTTCCACTACTTAAAACTGGTACTTGCATATATATTTTAACTAGGTTTTGATAATGAAACTAAAATAACAACTCTCTCCTATTGCACACAAGATCAATCAGATTACCAAAAGTTTCAGAAATGAAAGAGGGCATAGACAAAAGGGAAACTGTCAAAACTAACTAAACAAACTAATAGAAGAAAGGAATATTAAAAGAAAGCATTGAAACCGACCTCCATCTGCTTACCCTTTAAGCAGATGTACTAAATATATATCTTACTTTTGCTGGTCAACGAATATGTCAATGGCTATATATTAGATGGTAGTTCCTGGTTCGTACAACGGGTGTGGTTTTTTTGTGCCCAAGTATGTGCCACTGAAGGGTAGTGTTTGCCAAATAAAGAGAAAAATTCACCCGCAAGCACAGTGTTTAAGAAACGCGTTATGAAATAAATTTTGAGTTTCTGTATATGTACGATCTGCATTAAACCATTTCATAATTTGCACTTTCATAGACATCAATTTTATTTCAAAAATATTACTTGAATCGCCCAAAATAATAATAAAATAATTAACGTGACCGAAAAATTAATGTGGCAACTAACACCAAACACAGCCCAACGCTTATTGAAATGAAATGTGATGTATTGATGAAATGTAACCGAAAACATCGGATATACCTTAGTTTGCTTTGTCACCCAATATCAGTACGGTAGTATGTGTGCTTGAACGAACTGATCTATGTATTATATTCTTCCAAAACTGTGAGGGACATATTAAGCAAATATTTCTCGTGCCTTTAGGTGTTAAAAACAGTTTTATCGGAAAATAGTCGCGTTCGTAGATTGTTTTATTGAAGGTTTTACTAAAAGTAACCAAAGCATCACAGTTAAATGGAAAAGTTTATGTACAATGAATTCTGATAGTAGCCATTTTAAATACAAATGCTACACCACATATGATCATAGATCTAGAACGTATCAATATTTTATTTCTTCCTCATGCATTTTACTCCAGAAAATGCCGACAAAGGGTATATTATTCGTGTGCCTAAATTCATTTGTCTTCAAATTATTAGGGAAGATTTATGAAAAATTCTTCTTCTTTTGATAGTTTCTACTCGTTTCGGATGTTGGCTACTATATATGCTTTAACTTTGTTTACTGCTGCTTGGACTAATTCAGCCAGATTCAGAGCGAACCGAGTTCTGAGATTTTTCAACTAAGAAATTCGTCTTCTACCAGTATCCCTCTATTCCATTACTTTTTCCCGCAGAATATTTTGTAGTAGATGAAATCTGTTCTCATTTCTCATTGTGTCTTAAGTATTGTTTCCGAATTTTCATGGTATTAACCACTTCCATTTCTTTTCCGATCCTTCTCATAACGCCGATGTTTATTATGTGTTGTATCCACGGTATTTTTAGTATTCTGCGATGTAACCACACCTCAAATACTTCCTTGTTGTGGCTTCAATAAGCGTCCATGCTTCTACTCCGTAAAACAAAACAGAGAACAGACAACAGCGCGAGAGTCTTATCTTGGTGTTTAATGTTATGTCATGAATGTTTTAATGTCTAGTTTTCGCATAAGCCAAAATAATATAATAAATTTTAATCAACAATATATTAGCAACTGTTTATAGCAGCATGAAATAATATATGATTAATTTATGAGTGTATTGAATCGACGATCTTTCCGCAACGAAATACCTGTGAATATTACGGATAGAAGGTGCACCATAGACTCTGGGGATCTTTTGACACGAGCTACAATTAGCCTTGGATACGATACCACAAAAAGACATTAACCGTTTATTGGAATCCATACCGTAACGTGTCAACGTATCCGCAAATTACTGTAAAGGGAAAGCACACTTCTAATAAAAAATCACAAAATCATTTGTTTTTCTTTCAAATTTTTGAAATAATGTTTGCCAATATATAATACATCAATATGTAATCTATATTTAATAATTTTGATTAAGTGTGGCAATCTCTATGTGATATGAAAACATAAAGTAGTGCGATAGGGCGAAGTTTTTTTTATTATTGGTAATTTCCCAGAGAAAAGTATAGATATCCTAGTATAGATAGCACACCTAGAACTGTAAATTTAGATATCAGTATACATTAAAGTATAAATAAGGAATTTTCACAATCGTGCATATGTGTTTTCTCCATTACATGCCCAATCTCTTACTATTACATTGCTTGAGAGTTCCAGAAGACCGTTGAAATCACTTATCTGTTACTATACAAAAAGTTCTATTTAAAATAACGGCTACAACGTTACTGCGAAAACTAAAATTATTAATAAAATGTCAAAGTGAGGCTGTGATTAAGAGGTTCGCTTTTTTGTAAGTAAAAAGATTCCTAGCAATTATATTCAAATACTAGAACGAAATGCCGGACATTGCACAAATAACAATTGCTTCGACAAAATAATTATATACTATATTTCGAAAACACTTGAGTGTGGGTACAGATAATCTTATAAACAATAGGGTTTCTTACAGAAGCCAAATATGTATCCACGCGCGGGGCATTCTACTAAAAAAAAAGCTTTTAGTTGTAAAATTTCTTTGTACCTCCCGCATATATCAATGTAGTTTTAAATTGTAGTGCTTATAGATACCTACGGCTTGCAGAAGAAACATTTTTCAATTCTCCAATAATTAAGATGCTATCATCATGTCTCGAAATAATATAGGAGTTTACATGATTCCTATACTCTTAAGTCAATTAAATACAGCATAATCATTTAGTGCAATCAAATAAAAGATCGCATTCATAACGAAAATCATCTACATGTTTGCAGGAGGAACTTAGTTTCGTTCCAACCTAGGGGTAAATTTCATTTGGATATAATCCTTAAATCAAATTCACAAAGCAGCCTACAATTGGAGAAAAAATGTGTTCTTTTTTCAGTTTCTAGAGAATCTAGGAATTGAAATAACTTCCATAAATATTTTACGAAATTCATACTAGCAAGTTATTAGAATGAAATTATTACTAGTTGATGGGACTATGTTACTTTCCTTTACTATTTAATTCAGAACTTTAGTGTACATATAATTACATGGAAGATGTACAAATTTAACAAACAATTACTCCACAAAGGTACCGACCGATAAAGAATCGGCGTTTTTTACATTTTTGAATCCGCTTGGCTTCGATATTTGGATATTCGTATTCGGCGCCTTTTTTATGGCGTCCTTTACGCTCTTTACCTTAGCCAGATTCAGTCCGTACGAATGGGTCAATCCGACACCATGGAGAGAAACTGATTATTTAACCAACAATTTAGATATGTCAAATAGTTTTTGGTTTATAACAGGCACCTTGCTTCGTCAGGCTTCAGGAATAAATCCACAGGTAAAAACTATTATAGCGTACCAAAACCCATCATTAAATTGACTAAATAAAGCGATCACAACTGTTTTGAATGTAATGCATAACTTATTGTGAGTCAACTGATTTGTATTTCATGTATAACGAAGCTAACTTTTTGCAACATTAACTTCCGCCGCTCTTGCCATCACTTTTGGTTCTAAACTTAGAAGGGTCAATTAATCTCTGTGCGTGATGTGTAATTTACTAAATCAAGTAGAGTATCTTATGATTAATTACATTATTGAACTTCTTTAAATGTAAAGATTATGATTGATTGAATCAATGCGTGAGAAACGAAATAAGAGGACTATTATTATACAAACTGAACGGTACCTACTTATTAGTACTTTTTACTGCTTGACAATAGCATAATCCTTTTTTTTTGTAATTATATATAACTATTATCGCGAAAATGGCTCTATATTATTATTCACAATGGAATACAGAAAAGACCATATCTTGGGCATCTCTGGGTATAAAATGTACTTCATTGAAAACTGTACATTTGGTTATTGAGTAAACAAACAGGATCCAAATGATCAGTACACTAAAAAGCTAGATTAATAACGCAATACCCTTGTCATTGCATAATTGAGTTGCATTCTTAAAGCATTTAAAAAAATAAACAGAAAGCTTTTTCATATAATAGGAAATGTACTTATAGCAATTAGTTGTCATTGTTACGGTGTACATACTTTATCACATTCATTGGATATTTTGGAACTAACTATTTTATGAAAAACATCCCAACAACCATTAGTTTATTTTTATTTTCTCTGTTCAGGTTCCAACCAGCCAACAGACACGTTTATTCTCATTTATGAATCCTTTGGCGATGGATATTTGGCTTTACGTACTCTCGGCGTACATTTTAGTATCGATAACAATGTTTGTGGTAGCCCGCTTCTCACCTTATGAATGGCATAATCCTCATCCTTGCGATACAGAAAATGAAACAGTAGAAAATCAGTTTTCTCTAGCAAACTCCTTTTGGTTTACCATAGGCACTTTGATGCAACAAGGATCCGATTTAAATCCTAAGGTACCATGCACATTAAATAAGCACTCTAAATATTTATCACCAACTCAACTTGTCCCGCGTACCTTAATGTATGTAGCTAACTCCTCAACATGCAAACTAATACTAATAAATTAGATCATAGTTTTTATGTTGAGGAATGTTATATAAATTTGGTGAATAAGCACCCAAACGGAATAATACGATTTCCTGTTTCTTTTTGTTTGAAATAGTAAACATTTGATGGGGTGCTTATTTAATTCGGACATGATACCTTATCAATACAATTTAGTGATGGGTTTAGTTGATGATAAATGTGACCAACAAGCTCTTTTTCATAAAAAAATAACGCTTAATAATTCATACACATTGTAGGCAACATCTACAAGAATTGTCGGAGGGATATGGTGGTTTTTCACCCTCATAATTATTTCATCGTACACAGCAAATTTAGCGGCATTTCTTACAGTAGAACGAATGATTACTCCCATCGAAAATGCTGAAGATTTAGCCAGTCAAACGGAAATACCTTATGGAACCCTTGATAGTGGATCTACCATGACGTTTTTCAGGGTATGTATTGACAGAAAATATTGCATCAATGTCCCTGTCATGTTCCTAGTTTCAGGATTCTATGATCGAAACCTATAAAAAAATGTGGCGCTTCATGGAAAATCGCAAACCCTCAGTATTTGTTCCGACATACGAAGCGGGCATAAAAAGAGTTTTAGAAGGAAATTACGCTTTCTTAATGGAGTCTACAATGCTTGATTATACGGTTCAAAGGGATTGTAACCTTACCCAAATTGGAGGACTTCTAGATTCTAAAGGCTATGGCATCGCTACCCCGATGGGTAGCCCTTGGCGAGATAAAATCTCACTTGCTATTCTGGAAATGCAGGAAAAAGGAGAAATTCAGATGTTATACGATAAGTGGTGGAAAAATACGGGCGATATCTGCACCAGAAATGAGAAGGGAAAAGAATCAAAAGCAAACTCGTTAGACGTGGATAACATTGGTGGCGTGTTTGTTGTGTTACTGTGCGGGTTGGCATTTGCAGTAATCGTTGCAATATTTGAATTTTGCTACAATTCCAAGAAAAATGCATTAACGGAAAAAGTAAGTGGCCATTTGGAGTATTAAACTATTTATATTCAGACCACACAATGCTTAATGCACAGTATTGTGACGTATGTGGGTGCCGTTTACTTGGAAAATTACGCAGCTCCGTAAATGTCACGGACACCATGCTTTTCTATTGATTGAGATATTATAGCTTCGTTTAAGTCATGTTTGAAGTTAAATTAATGCTATTCAAATGCCGTCAGTCCCTTTATGTCATGTTCGTTGATTTTTATCACAAAAATTTCATTCTATATACAATTTTAGGAAAAATATACATATGTATATACAGCGCGTTCTATATACTGTTTTATTTACAACATAAAGTACACATAAAAACAATAATTTATACAAACAAGTAATTCCATTTGGTATGTTATCTAATTCAAAATATTTTTCATCCACCACCGTGATGTCAAACTTCCTGTGAGACGAACATTTTATGGCTGCCACTCTTTCACTTTTCTGCCCTACACATCCCATAAAAATTCAATACTGCTCAGGGTACGAGCGGATAACACCGTTAGTGTTACTTTACTTGTTACTCTTTCTTCTTCCAAAAAATTCTTTCATACCCTAACTGTATACTTTCGGTCGTTATTTTATAATGTAAACAGTAGACTGATAATGCGATTTAAAGATGGCAATGGGAAGTTGTCTGAATACTCTCCTTTTGGAATTTCCCCAGTTATCTTTACCAAATCATCCGCTGTACAGTAAAACATGCTTAAACCATCACATTTCCATCCCCGTATTTGACTGAAGGCACTGAACAATCTTCAATAACATGACAGTTAAGTAAGTTAATCGAAAATTCGTTTGGAGGCCAAAAATTTCAAATTTTGATTCGTCCGTCCATATCACGGTTTTCTTTCATCTGGACTAAAGAGGTCGGTGATATCAACATTACTATATTACAGTATACCCGTTCATAGGCTTTGATACATAATGCAAATAAGCAAAGAAGAGAGAAAATAGACTTCAGAAAAGTAAATTTTATCAAACTGTTTGAAGTATGCGTTAGTTTTAGCTATTACCTCCTTGTTCAACTCAAATCTTTTGCAGCCGATTTAAGTTTTACAGGTAGAAAAACGGGAAAGTCTGATTAGGTCAAATATAGTGAATAAACTGGAAGCACTTGAAACAGCTAACATAAAAGCAATAGTTTCTTCATTAAGTGGGACCTTTTGTGTTATGTTGCATCACACAGCAATCTAAAAGTAACGCAGAGTATTGGCCCATTATCGTTTTACCTGTGTGAATATAATCGATAAGAAGGATTGCAGTATAGTCTTAAAAAGCAGCAGCCATAACTCTTATGATCGAGTGTACGGTATTTGACTGCCTCCAAGCACTTGTGTCCATTATTGTAATTCTTACTTTATTTCAAGGGTATAAAGGCGAATCCCCATTTCATCACCCGGTATTATTCATCGCCAATAGTGTTTCAGATCATGTATTACCTTCGCCAAATTGAGGGCTGAAATGGTTCTTATTCGCATTTGTGGTCCACAGTGTAGTATCCATATTGCACATAATACGCTCATACTTCATGCATTATCCAAAAACTGAACTACTGATCCATATGATATATGTATAGCCTCTGCTATTGGGTACACTTTTATTCCACTGTCATTTAGCACTACCACTCTTTTAATCATTTCTCGAGTATGCGCCGCTATCGCAGTAAATCTGCCTTCGTAGTCATTTCTGGGCTACATACATCTCTTTGGCATCCACTCTGGTCACGCTTGAAGACAGCCATCCATCGCGCTATGATTGCAATCGATAGAGAATAGTTCCTGCAAATAGACACCATTTCAGCTTCGATTTCATCATTTGTTTTATACCTTAAAAGTAGGGACCATATAACGAATAATTTTCCTATAAATTGCTGTCTAAGACGAATGCAAATCTTTACTTCTTCTGTGATATCACTGTCAGAAAAAAAATATTAAATTAATAGATTGTCTTTGCTTTTTTAACAAACAGTATACTTGAGTCCCACATTACAATGTGAATATGCTGCTGTACCGCTGTTGTTTGCCTATTCTGCAAACGATCCATATGTACGTATCTTTAGTCCTAATGATGAACGTTCTATTTTCTGACTCCTCCTAGAATTTCTATTAGTTACTAAATAAGTAAGTTAAAACTAGATGTCATAACTTACAATGCGCAGTGTGACGTATCGGTATAGATTCAACGAATGCTAATGTGTATTAACTGATCTGAAACAATACAAAGCTTTTCACCTTACACATATTTAAAAAAAAGCTCCCACAAAGTAACACAATATTAAAACAAGGCACTAATGTAAAGTCCAAGAACGCTTTACTATTACGGTTCACATCAATTCAACTTTATCTATTTTTAGCGACCATCTTCCACACCACAACAGTCCTTATGTTCGGAAATGGGAGGTGAATTTTGCTTCGCTCTTCGTTGTAGAGGATCTCGCCAAAGACCAGCACTACGAAGACAATGCTCAAAATGCCTTACAGGAGCAACTTATGTGCCTGCGATTTTAGACATTCCAACTCATCATCCGCAGCCACCAAGGAGGGTGAATCCGACAAACGGCTTAACTCAGTGTTGTCCGGAAGAAACTGTAGTGGTATTGCATATAACGTTACAATCTTACTGACGTATTACACTTGACTTCATTTCAGCGAATAAGAGAAAATACTACAAATGAAATCGAACCTTACCCAATAAGAGAAGAATTCGAAGTAATTTAAGCTAAGGATTACACTTTTAACCGATTTCTTAATCATTTCAATTATTTGGTTAGATTATTATGTCAAAATACGTAATTTCGATTATCGTACAATAAGAGTTTTTAAGTAGTGATTTGACTGGCAAAAAGTTGTCGATCTCCGTCCTTTCCACAACTTTTTGCCTTAGATCAGCTTAGAATTGATTAAGTTACCTGTATCAATAGCAACTGTAAATATATCCTGTGATAAATGTTAAATAAATAGAATAGAACAAATACGGTAGTTTGACTGCTCATATTTATTTCATATCTTTTCTTCTTATCATATTGAAGTACTTACAAACAAATCAATGCTAATTAATGCCTTTTTTTAATATGTCAAGGGTTTTATAATATATACATACATACGTAGGATAACAAGCAAGTAGACGTCTAGACGTATTTGCACATCTTGTATCATACGTCATTTTAATTTATTTATGTAAGGAATACTTTTTAAGCAATTACACTGGTTGACTGTGGCTATTATAATTACCTTGAGACCTACAGATTCTGAAAACAATAACAGAGTGACAACAACTGATCACGTGCCTTTAATACGTCAATATACGACAATGTAAATAAAGCTAAACAATACACTAAATTCTAGGAAGTAAAAAATCAAATCTGTAATGGGTGCATAAAGTAGTTTCGGTTAATGGATTCTAGACATACAGAGCTACCATATGGAACGGCTGTGAAGCTGCAAGTCAGTGGTTTCGATTCTTTAACACTAACTCATCTTTAGTAACTTTGTGAAATGTATCTCCAAAATGCCCATTTTCTTCTTTTGTATTCATCTTTATTGTATTTCAGGGATTTATTATATAGAATAAAATAGAATTTATTGGCAATGGTAATAAAGCAAACAAGACGTGTTACAATAATTAATTAAATTTATATACCAAACAACTAAATCACTTAGCTGTATATATAGAGGTATACAGCGTTCTACCTCTAGTCTTAATTAAGAAAATATCCAAAAAATAAAAAAAAAATTTAAACAGAACAAATGCAATGATAAATTAATATTAATATGAAACACTTGTTAGTAATATTAAAATTTTGATTTTCTTGCATTTTATCAACTCACAGGTATAGCAGTAAACTCCACTCACACAAATTAATTAATTATGCGGAACGCAGCGTTTCGAGAGCACGTGGGCTCCCATTGTCAACCGTGTTACCGTTAGTCTATATACCGTTAGTCGGTAACACGGTTGACAATGGGAGCCTACGTGCTCTCGAAACGCTGCGTTTCGCATAATTAATTAATTTGTGTGAGTGGAGTTTACTGCTATACCTGTGAATTGTACATCCACACAGTCCTTGCAATCGTCATTTTATCAACGTTTTATATTTCTGAAAAAGTATCATCCGAGGTAGAATTTGAACCCACGACCTTTCCGTAGCCGGCACTGATATTTTTAAAAATTAAAACGCATGCAAGATAATCGTAATTTTATCAAATATAAGGGTAACTAATATGCTTGCCTTTGTAGCTGCGGTACGGATAAGAATACAAAATTGTTCATGTTGTATTGCTAGTAAGCTAGTTTCTTATTTTCTTATTCAGTATATCTAATGGAGTAAAAGGTAAGATGTTTGATGAAACTGTGTTTGTGCACCCCACAGTAATACATATTTACGTCTCGTACTGCCGTCAGAGGTTTTGCAATTTAATATTTCCTACGTACTTTCCTCCGATGGAGTTTTATTTCCTTCATTTTATATAATATTTAGATAACAATAATATTTAGAATCTGCCTTTGCTTTGTAATTTTAGATATGAGCCAATAATACTTTTCGTTAAGGTTTGCTTAACATAGTATCCATATACAGGCAAGCCGTCGTTTTTGTATTTGCACGTCAATCCATACACTTTATACGGTCCCTGAGTACCCAGGCCTCTTAATATATCTCGCGTCATAAATATGTGTAATAAACCGTATATCTTTGTTTGAATCCGTAGGCGCTCCTCGCAACTATGATTTTACATATGCAGAAAATCAAATACTGCTGAATGTATCAAGCACGAGACTGGCTGTAAGTATTTGAATCACCGCAGCAGCAAATGCGGAAAGACAGTTTCCGATATATACTTATTAATTTCTCAGTTACCCACAGTACCACTTTTTCTTCTTCTCTGACTTCATTATTATCTTTGGAGGTATATTTCGTTACTGAAGTGCAGCATTTGTTTGCTATTTTAAAATTGTATTCAGTTGGATATAAATTTTAATTATTGAAATTGTATATGCCATTTGTCTAAGGTATTATAAAGGTGTTAATTGTTAGTAGGTTATAAACAGTATATAAAGCAATTTTTGCACAAAATTAAATCGTTCCAATTTCTTCTATTTTACAAAATAAAAATTTGCTTTTGAAGTATGTCAAGAAAATCAACAACAAAACCCCGTCACCATTCCAGAATGACATCATGCACTCTACCCCCAAACGGCGTCAACAAATAATAATTTGACAACTGCAATGTCATTTTATAGATATTACAAAATTACATCATTTTCTGAATTGAACGTAAGCTAAAAATATCTTCGCCACTTTTTAGCTGAAACCAATCATGAGTATTTATTCGCTCGTTGGTACCTTTCAAAATCCAATTGCGTATGACCTGAACCTAACAAAGCTAAGTCTTAATACCGCTTACCTGCTATGCGTAAAATTAGTAAAACAGGAGATATTTCTATATGAGAAACATGAACAATGTTTGAACGTATGGAATATACATATAATATAAGGAGGTATAACATTTATTTTTCCCAGCTTTGCAGTGTCCGTATGTGATGTATAACCACATTCAAAATTTATCTGTACACAAAGTATCTTCCGATAAGCAATATAGAGTCGCATCAAAAAATTTTGCCTTACTAGGAGTGGAATCAGCCGAGAACGTAGTTTGCGATATCAATGACACGTTTGGCGAATTTGGTATTTATAAATTAATATTAGATCACAATAAGACATGCACACTGGAGGTACTACGAGAACCAGTGAACATATATTTACGTAAGTTACAAGTATATACACATATATATACAAATAATCGTTCCGTAGCCCTAATTTTAAATACAAGTAAAGCCGGAAAGGAAAAACATTTGGGAATATTAAGCATTTGAATTCAATTAATGTAATTAATATATTTTTTTTTGTCACAATTTGTGATATTTTTTACTTTGAAATGTAGAACGTTGAATATTTTCTACTGCTTTTAATGTGTAGTTTGAGAGCTAAACACGCTTCATTTTAGCAAACGCATATAACAGTTCAAAAAAACCCATTCGAATAGCAAGGAAGAGGCACCAGCTTCTTTATTAGAATCTAAGTTGCTTTCGTTTCTTTTGCACTTAGGAATTACATCAGACACTTTCTCATAACATGATATGATCTATTGGGTATGGAGTTTATTGAATCTAAATAATAAAAGCTGTACAAAATTCGCCGACACGAGCGACAAACGAGAAAGGGCAGGCACATTCGCATCGGGGATAGTACCGCCTCGACCCTCAACAACGAACGAACATTTTACTAACTAATACGTTTCTTTATTCTTTCTGTATATATACATTTAGTATTGTCACATTTCATTTAATAGTGTTGTTGAAATAAACCAAAATCTGTTTATGAAACAGGGAATTTAATTTAACGCCTGACAATTTTCACAAAGGCAAAAGGGTGAGATGTCAGATATACTACGGTCAAACAGTGTATTACACAAAAGTGTTAGTGTTAACCTGTATATACTACTTATTACATGAAAGCTATAAAAATGTCACAAAGCAAACCCTTATCATCAGAAGTAAGTATACTAATTCTGTAAACATTTCAGCAATATTTACGGTGGCGCTCATCTATTTGGTGGCATTCATTTTTGTGTTTACGTGTAAATATGTATGGACGGATCTAAAAATTTTGAAGGGTAAGGTAAAACTGCACCATGTTGAAGAAGTGGACGTTTCAATGAGCGAAAAGGAGAGGGTAAAATCTTTGGATACGTTTAGGGGGTAAGCAAATAATGATGAGTATGCAGAAGGCTGCAGTAGCGTACGGCTGGGTTACTATCAATATTAAGAATAATGAATGGAATTACCTACTATTTTAGTTTGATTGTGCAAAAATTCGCTGTAGGTTGTGTCATTAGCATGCCCTCCAGTGCTGACTCAGTCATGCTCCTACGGCGAGGTGAAAATATGTTGATATATTTGGGAAAAGAGCGTTCTGCGTCTAATACTGTGGTGTTCGAGAATGTAAAAGACTCGTTTGTATTATATTCTCATTCAGTTAAACTCTTGTTTCTACGCACTATAGCTTGAAAATCAGGATTCTTATTTATAACCGCACACAATTTATCGATTGTTAATCTTTCTATACTATCTGTTAGATTTCCTAACGAGGCTTTGTGGTAATCTACTATAATGAACGCTTTATGTAATGACAGGTTGATGTTCTCTAATTTGGAAATAGTATCAAGAGTAGAAACTCCTAGTTCCTTTAGAGTAAATCGACGAGCCAAACAACACCATCATATCGACAATGATTCAACCTAGGATTATTATTGACACACCAGAATTCTAGTTTATTGATATTCTCCTGCAGGAAATGGCAATCAGAAATGGTACTTATTCTGGCATAAAGTTTGAGGTCATCAGCAAACAATAATTACATAATAACAATTTAATTAACAGTATAGATCGTTAACTAATACCAGAAGAATTGGTCACACAACGGATTTGAATATAATTGCTAGAGAAAAAGCATGCAAATGGGTTGACTATATTCTGTAGAAAATCGAGTATTATACTATAGCAGTGCAGTTTCACCCACAACCACAACAATCTTTGAACTGAATACTAAATTGAAATCAAGCCAAAGTGAATATTTTCTTTTCATATTCGCTTGATATGGCAGAGAATACAGAATTTCTATGAAATTTCTTATAAAACCAAGTGACTATTTATTATATTAAAGTAAATATAATGTTTGTATAATGAGCGTTCAACGTTTTCCATTTCAGGATTGTGATAGCTTTAATGGTTTTCGTAAATTACGGTGCTGGTGGGTATTACAAATTGAAACACGTAGTTTGGTACGGTTTACATTTAGCTGATTTGTTGTATCCGTGGTTCTTGTGGATTATGGGTGTGTGTATTCCGATCGCAATGCGGTCTAGAATTAAGCTGAGAGAAAGTATGTTGAGGACATTCTTACATATTTTGAAGGTAAAAATGCCCACTTAACAAATTCTCGATTTCGTTTGAATATTATTTTCAGAGATCATCCACAATTTACGTCTTAGGTATTTGTCTTGATGGTGGAATAAATATAGACAAATTGCGAACAATGGGCATATTACAGCGGCTTGCTTTATGCTATTTTGTTCAATCATTTATTTGTTTTATAACAATGAGAAACCAAAAGGAATATAAAACGCAGCTAACTGTAAGTATTATTATTAAGTCTTTCAAAGTGCAGCTTGATTTTTATGTAATTAATTTAGAATTGCAATAGTTAAAAAATGGAATTTCAGAGCAGAATGGTGACGAGTATTTTAACACTTTACTAACTAGGAAATTAGTAAATTGCTAATCAATTTTAAATATCAGCTTTGTAACGTAGAATATACATATGCTAAAATCGAACTTCAAAATATTAATCAATTTCATCTATAAATTTACCGTATGTAACACATGGGCTGAAAAGTCCAGGGCCTAACACATAGATGACGCAAGTTTTATTGCAGTCACCTATTTCTCAGTTAGTACTAACCTTCAAAAGACAGCTGTTAAAATTTCATGATATTCTATTCATTAGTTTGTGAGTTACTCTGCAAAGAGTCACGCTACTTTTGTTATTTTCAAAACAATGGATCAAAAACAATTTCGTGTTTTAATTTTACACTGCTTCTTGATGGGAAAAAATACCGTTCAAGCGAAGCAATGGCTTGAAAAATGTTATGGGGACCCCGCTCCATCAGAAACAACAATAAAACGTTGGTTTGCTGACTTCAAACGTGGTCGTAGAGACACCGATGATGCAGAACGCAGTGGACGTCCAAATGAGGCGGTAACACCAGAAAACATCAAAAAAATCCACAAAATCGTTTTGAATGATCGAAAAGTGAAGTTGCGTGAGTTAGCTGACATCGTAAATATATCAAAAGAAGGTATTGGCTTTATATTGCATGAGCATTTGACTATGAGAAAGCTCTGTTCAAAGTTGGTTCCCCGTTTGCTCACTGTTGACCAAAAACAAGAACGTGTTGATGATTCTGAGCAGTGTTTGGCCATGTTTAAACGTAACAAACCGGAATTTTTGCGTCGATATGTGACAATGGATGAAACATGGATCCATCACTTCACTACGGAATCAAAACGATCGTCATCTGAGTGGACAGCAACTGGTGAACCTCGTCCAAAGCGCCCGAAAACACAACAATCGGCTGGAAAGGTTATCGCCTCGGTATTTTGGGATGTGCGTGGTGTAATATTCATCGACTATCTTGAGAAAGGAAATACCATCAACAGTGAATATTATATAGCATTATTGGAGCGTTTGAAGGCCGAAATTGCAAAGAAACGACCGCATATGGCAAAGAAAAAAAATTTGTTTCATCAAGACAACGCACCGTGTCACAAGTCAATCAAAACAATGGCAAAACTAGATGAATTGAACTTCGAATTGCTCCCACATCCACCGTATTCGCCAGATTTAGCTCTCAGCGACTACTGGCTGTTTGCAGACCTCAAAAAAATGCTCGCCGGTAAGAAATTTCGCACGAATGAAGAGGTTATCGCCTGAAACTGAGGCCTATTTTGAGGCAAAAAATAAATCGTTCTACAAAAGTGGTATTGAAATGTTAGAGCGGCGCTGGAATGATTGCGTTGCTCTTGATGGACATTACGTTGATGAATAAAGCTAATTTTGAACCAAAAAAACCGTGTTTTCTTTGTTGCGCCCGGGACTTTTCAGCCCATGTGTTAGATTCTCTATCTCTAATATTTATATAATCTACCATCTATGTCTTACTCGTACTTTATTTAAATTGTGCAATTATCACTATATTGTTATCATATATCATCGAAGTTAAAGTGTCCCTCGAAGTGCAAGTATCCTAAAGCGTTTGTATTTTATTTTGGACGAAACATTCTATATAAATTAATATACACTATAGATCGTTTCCTGGAATCAATATCAACTTTCTTCAATATGAAATAAAATTACGCAAAACTAATATTGTGAAACATTCTATATCTCCAAAGCTAAAGCCAATATAGAAAAGCATGAGACACTCCCAATCAAGGACATAAAAGTTTATGTATAAGTATTCTAGGAGACGTTAGGAAGCCTCGGCGACAAAGAAAAGATTTAATTTTGAATGAAAGAATTCAATAAAATAAAATTACAGGGTCCTTGTGGTGATATTATAAAGATGAAGTACACTTGGCTTATAATGGTTGTGCTTATGACACTACATACGTTAATAACGTTCCTTGTACCATTCGAAAATTGCCCAAGGTAAGATAATTTTACACAATTGCAACAAACTTATACAGAATATCTCACTGGGAATTGTAACTATTAATTTCTGAAGAAATATAAATTTGTAAATTTTGGAAATCTGTCGAAATAATTATACCAGGGAACTCAATTCTGATGAATATGCCCAGTGGCATAGAAGTTATACTACCTGGCGCGGATGGACATATTTTGGTCAATTTTAGTTAGAAATTTTGGACTGAAATACGATCATAAATATTTACGTTATTATTTACCATGTGAATGGCATTCTTTGAATCAACCTGCATGTTTTGCTTATCCCAACAAACAAATAAAGTTATTGTAACATTAGACAATACAGATTTGCTCTGCCCATTTTGATTACTTATAATAAAAAAAATAGTTATATATTAAAGGGATAACAGTATTACGTATTCACCAAACCATTTCCATGTGGTTTAACTATATGGCAACCAGCACTATGGTACTGAAAAATATAATTTTCGCCGACATTTAACTTCTCTGCACTAGGTAGTAGGCAGTTTCGTACTATTTTCGATACTTTGCAGCATTTACGGCACTGTTTTCAAACTCAAAGCATCCTAATCTTGAAGCTAATACATAAAATCCTAATATTTTGAAGAAACTTCACTGTACACTTGGAACGTTGTGGAAAGCTTCATTTCTAACGTAACATATGTTTGTAGTAATCGCAAACACATACATCAAACTTTAGTTCAATACTAAATATCACCTTAGACCAATTCCCTACTGAGCAAGACAGTTTAGATTTTGTACGTTTAAGCCTGATTTACTTTTGATTTTCCGTTAATAGAGGTTTTTCATTTGCATATAAAGAAATTTTGAGTTACTTATTCATAATGCAACCTCATTAAAGGCTTGTTCCATATTTATGAATCCACTTTAGGCAGAATTTTGACAATTTCAGTTTAGTCTCTCGATTCTATTCAGCTGTAACTCGTTCCAAAGCAATCCTTCAACCTTTCCTGCAGGCTTTTGTTTTTTATCCAGAATATTTCTGATCTCTCTATAATGCTTAAATATATTCCACACTATGGTTTTGGGGATGTTAAGTTCAGTCGTCACTTCACGCATAGTTTTATCACTATAACAATTACTAACCACTATGGATTTTTTATCACACACCAATTTGCTGGATAAATGGCACGATAGCAATATAACAAAAGGACTCCACAGTATTCCCTCAACAGTTATGCAATGGCAAGCCTATATGCTTTAATGCCAACAAAATTTTATTTTCTTCATTGTCCTCAGTATTGATCTTTATTGAGACCTAATACCATATTTAGTTGCCACATATTTTTGGATAGGTTTATATTATGAAATAATATATATATTTTGTGAGATTTTTATACCATTGCATATTTACCAATACCATTCATAATTAGCAATAATTATAAATAATCAAGAAAGAAAAAATAAAACAAAACTTGAAATAAGCATTTTTTTATTTTATCCTAATATATAGTTGTTAGGTCTCATAAATCCAATAAATAACATTTGCGTTAAAATAACAACCATAGTCCACTACTAATCCCGGATATTACACCAATGCTATCTTGTACGAAAACATCTGTCGCATTGTACCAATTACGAGAATATGATAACATCTATAAAAGTTATAAACTGTTAAAGCAGCTCAATACTGAATGTTTGAGAAAATAATTACGGTAAATGAGAACAATAAGCCGAAAATACGAAAACAGGTAAGTTGAAGTATGAAGAATACTTTATATAATCGTCGCAATCAAAATAAATTTGATATAGAGCATTATTCAATTTAAACAGATAAAAATGCTACTCGGAAAGTAAAACCTCTGTACATTGATCAGAGTAAATCTAAATGCCTTCAAGAAGTTTTTCTGCTTAGGTTAAATAATATCCAAAGCACACGGCGTATCAGATATTACAAAAAGAGTTATTTCGGTAGAATATTGCAAGAACAATTTTTCAAATGAAACATGTTTCGGGTTTTGTTGCAGAATTTGCGCGTGGATAATCTTATACATTTTCCTGTAAAAGCTAAAAGTGTAGAAATATACAGAATATACTATTTAAGAATGCAATATATAATTGTTTGCTAGTTCATTCCAATTGATTTTAAATAATTTTTGTATAAGAAACTTTTTCTACTGCCAATTATAAGATTCTACCAAAGAAGAAAATACTAAATTGGTCAATGCATTTAGCTTCAACCAAGTAGAATGTCTTTTCATCATAAGCAGATGAATGTAATGAAATATTTATATTAGCTATTATCAAGCCAGCAGAAAATCGCGTAGTTGTACGATCAAACGAAGCAGACGAAAACAGTACCACAAACTGCTGCCGAGTATTTTGTGCCCGCACCTGGTTAGTGTCACCATAGTAAAAGGGCGTTGTATTGAAGAACGAGACGAGAGAACACAAAGTCTGTACGTTAGAAGATTGTATGAAAGTGCTCTGGACCCATAAATTTAAATATCTCAATGTCAGATCAAGAGGTAAGTATCTCACATTTGGATCAAGCAGAACAACATTGCTGCGTAGATCGAAAGCAGAGCGAGCAGTTGAATCCTGTATTACCCCAACAATAAAACATAGAGGAGGATTAGCCATGATTTGGAGTTGTTTTGGCGATACCTCTGTGTGGATTTGGTCAATATAGGTTAGGTGGTATAGAGGTTATAGGACGGTGTTGGAGAGGAATGCCGTCTCATCTGGAACTAGATCAGTCAGCGAAAATTTCTTGTTCCAGCAGGATAATGATCTATGTTCCGTCAGTATTTGGAACAACTGGAGCACAGAGATAAATTTGTTGTTATAAAGTGGCAGCACCAAAGTTCAGATCTCAATCCGATCGTGCTTCCGAAAATCTTCTTCAAATTCGACAACAGTATTTTGAGCGCAACTTCAAGATACCTGAAGAAAAATAGGGCCGCAAAACTGCTAGAGAAAATGCCTCGATCGTGTGCAGCAATAATAAAAGCTAGAGATGGGCACACTGACCAATCGCAAATTTAAGTTAATTTATGATTATCTTTGTTAGCAAACTGATAAGCACGTTGTTTTTATAACTGTTCTTGGTATAAACACAGAATAAAGGTTTATTTTATAATTAGTTTTTAATTTGTTTTTGTAATATTTGAGTATTTAATATTAGTTTCTTTAAACGAGTTAAGGACGTTGTAATTTTTTATCAATGGATATTACTTCTTGTATATATTTCTAGAGGTTATTTTGGTCCAGGCGGATTTCACGATAATCTTAAGTACGACAAATGTACGGCTGGGATTGCTGGATATATTGACAGAATGATATTAGGACACCACATTTTGCAAAGTGCGCGTGCTTACGATATCTATAGAGCAAATATATTTGAAGCCGAAGGAATTCTTGGTACGTCGTATATAAATGCTTTTGGCAATTTTTGTAGTAATACTATATAATGACAATATTATCCAACTCAATTCTTTGTTACCAGGAACATTCCCTGCCCTTCTGCACGTCTGCTTCGGAGTTCAAGCTGGATTTACACTATTGACTTATGCTGATCACAAATTTAGAACGAATAGATGGCTTGTTTGGGGTGTGATACTTACATTAATGGGCGGGGTTCTGTGTAACTTTTCATTTAATGGTGGAATAATACCCTTGGTCAGGAATTTATGGTCGGTAAAAAGCACCAAGTAATTACTTGAAGTAGACATAAGTTTCTATATTTTGCAGGACGCTATCGTTTGTATTGATAACTTGTGGTCTAGGTTTCCTTTTGTTTTCCTTATGCTATCTGATAGTGGATGTTACAAAGGTTTGGAATGGTAAACCGTTCATATTTCTCGGGATGAATTCGATTTTTGTGTATGCCGGACACAAACTCACAAGAGTTACGATCCCATTTACCTTTACTAGAAATACGCAAGTAACACATTTCACCAAATTGTTTGCAAATGTAACTGGTACAGCTTGCTGGACGCTTATTGCATATTATTTGTATAAAAAGAGACTTTTTGTAAAAACATAACGATATTTATGTAAACATGCTGTTGTCACTATTATATTTTCACGAATAAAAATGAAGTGTGGTAGCCTTAACAGACCCCAATCCAGTCCCAGTCTCCCAGTCTTAACAATCAGATCCCGATAGTAGCCTAAGAATACTATTAAGAGAAGGGAATCCTGAAAACCAAAGAATAACGTTAAAAAGAATGAGAAACACGTTCACTGACTATACCGACGACTCAGGTAACTACTATGTAATTATAATATCCACGTTGTAAATTAATTCATGAAACTGATGTAGGTATCCAAATCTTAACTTGTAACCACGACTGTGATAAATTTGGTTTACTACAATAATGGCATTCGCAGCCTCTTAGTTACCTTTCCTGAGAGTTTGTTAAACAACAGCAAACGTAACATGTTCAACTTTGAAAAAAGATCAATAAATCGAAAGCTAAAAGTTGAATACATTACATAATATTACCTGCGTTGGCCATTAGTTATTCAAACAGCATCAAGTATAAAACCTTGAATAAATTCTTTAATTATTGATATGCCGTAGACAAATAAAATTATTTCCATAAATCTGTTAAATTATTCCACTAGCTTTGTATATTTAAGTATCAAAAAATATCATTTCGTTTAATCTAACTTCAGCGAACTCTACGCATAGTAATATTATAAAATAAGCTATCAGACTTATGTTGCAGAACCGCCTCCAAACAAGATGTTCTGCAGAAGTTTATTATCATATATAAATGGGCCGTGCTGTTAGGATTAATGTAACACAAGATGCTAAAGTGAAAAATCTATATAAATTCTCCTTGTTATTACAGTTACATATATACATACTAAAGTTTTTATAAAGAACTTGCAGTCAAGTTAGTAAAATGTAAATATTTCAATATCTTCTACTTTTTTTAAGAGAGAAGAAAAAAGAGAAGCGAAAAATCTTCGCCGAGATACCCACTTAGAAAATGTTTGTGGATTATGTCAGATTTCTACCAACTAAAAAACCCTCCCCTTTTCCATCTACACACACTACATCTGAACCGCTTTAGCATTACTTTCGCATACATGTCGTCGATACATCTTACGTACCTGGGGTCCTCATGAACTTCTGCTTCCTGTCGATGATACGCCTGGTTACCGCGTAGGCGCACGTCCATCCTTCTTCGTTTTCTATTAAACTCCGTATAAATTTTTCCGCCGTCAAGGTTTTTCCTGTTTGCATCAGATAGAGGTTTCTGGTTTCTGTCCTAATATCGCATATAAAAAGAGTATGTGTAAGGTCCTCCATGTCTTGACAGTATGGCCACCGGTCTGCCTCAGCTTTCCCTCGATACAGGTACTTCCAAAGCACCCATGTCCTGAAACCGTGAAGAAGTGATCTGTCTCTCCAAAAGACTGTTCATCTAGGTCTGAATGTTGGGAATTAGTTGGTAAGTCCAGCATCTATAGCTCGCCTGAATGCAGTTTGATTGCCATTTCTACATTACCTCTTCTACCGCTATCGTCTTGTCTTTGCCATTATACCGTTCTATTCTATCTCTGACAATGAGTTCTATCGACGGAATGTCCGCCATAACGTTTGTCGCCTCTCCAGATATGCTTATGTATGCACTACCGACTCTTATACACGTCGTCTATTATAATCTCCTTAGCTTTTATAATACTGCTTATTTTCTACTTCCATTAGAAGCGTTTTGAATTACTGATATTTTGTTAGCATCGTGTCTTTTGTGAATATACACTCAAATCTTGAATTTCTTCTACTCCATTAACTAGAACCATTATCTTTTAACAAATAAATATTCGCTTTTTTAGATAAAACGCTGGATGACAGAAATATAGCATTGTTAAATGGCAAATAGTTTGAATAAGAATGAAAGAAGTGATACTTCGTTTTAAGACTACTGTCGTGTTATTTCGATCAATACCCCCAGTGCCTTTCTCTGGAATACTTGATCACAGAAACCATCATCGTGCTCTGATAATAGAAACACGATGAGCTGCACATACATCGATTTAGTGAAATTTATGATTTGACGACTAGATATTTTAGCTTGATTTAACGAAGTAAACCTTAATGTAATGTTTCCTCAAGGACTAAGAGTATGATACCAAGGTACTGTAAACGCCAAATTAGATGGCGAGCGGTAGGAATACGCCGTAGTCGTTTTTACAAACGCGCACTTATTGAGGTAATAGGCAGAGTATAATTGTCAGTGGCGGATCCTAATGTCTTTGCTAGGAGATCATAACGCGAGAAGTATTTTTTTATGTTTACAATAATTTTATAAACACAAAAATACATCAGTGCCATTAAGTGAAGTAAATGACTGTGTTCGTGAAGCAACTGGTGTGTTGGTGCGAGGGGGGGAAATACAGCATCAAACAACCATAAAAAAGAAAATTAGAAGTTCTGGTGAAAAGAGACAAAGAACAGAAGGTGTCCGAAGTTTTCCGGAGCATCAAATACCAATAGTGCAGGATATGATCTATGATTTTCATAGAACAGACGAGCGACGAGTTACGGTTTCAGTTCCACGCCAAAAGATGCACGACGAATTGGAGTGGAAAGGATCAAACCCATCATTAAGGAGAATTTTAAAAGATTTGGAATTAAGAATTGATTACTCGCAAAAGATTAAACATTTTCGCAAGACAAACCGATCTATTGCATATATAGATAAGACTTACATTCACTATAGTAGTACCTCTTCCAAGATGCGGGGTGATTGGCATGGCGATAGGTTTTTTATTCCTGACATTTCGCGAACAACTGCGATTCGCATTTTCAAAGACGGCGACGGTGACACGGCGGAACCCGACAACCGTTACGACTATGACAAACGGCCGTGAAAGTCTGAGATGCTATTTAGCGGAAGAATAATTTTCTAAAAATTCTCAGTAAGATAGACAACAACATTGTAAACATGTTGTTCATATTAAAGATAAATATTTTTACAATCAGAAATATTAGTTGATGAAACGACAGAAAGCTTAATTATTAATGTAAATAATTAGAGTGATAGTGATGACGACAACTTCAGTTCCGGAGAAGATTAATTTGTTTATTTAAAACCGTAATTTACTATAACAAATATTTCTAAGAAATGTAATCTGATGTACTGTTAGTAATAAAGGAATGAACCATTTATAAATTAAATATTCTTTATACGTATGCAAGCAAATAGAATTGCGATTTCCGAAATTCTTAACTACCTGTGTACAATGTTGTGTGTTGTTGTATTTAATCTCATTTCATATGTAAATTGTTTAATTAATTGTAACACCAAATTACTTCATTCGTAAATTTATACTACTTTAAAAATATTCTTAGATACTTGTTTATCCATTAAAATCTCACTATTTATATCCGGGCGGCAGATATGCATATAAATACTACTCCACAGCAATCTACAAATTAGTTAATCTCCGATTATCGAAAGTATCGAAGGTAACCTATTTAGTGTGTACAAAAATTAAGATAAACAGGTTTCTGCTATGCTGCGTCTTGAAATTAATTTTGTTCCCTAATAAGAGAACTTAATCGCTATTATAGGTTAAAAAAAGGTTCATAACGATGAAAAAGAAAACGTGATATAGTACAGAAAGCAGTTTACGATTAAACTGTAACAAGAATAGTCAAATTACTCAAAAGAAATATTTTTTGGATGGTAACAATACGTCGAGAACGAATGCTCTATTCGTTCTCACTAAATTGTGTAAGAGTGAGATGTGAACTTAACAACTCGAAGCGTTTATAGGCAAGCGGTGGCCAGTAAGCAAAAGAACAAAATTAGTAGAATACATGAAGAAAACTTCCTCCAAATTGTGTTTAATCAAGAATTAAAAACTGAAGTGGTAGCAGAACGTTCTGAATGTGTTCGAAGATCTTCAGGTGACCGTTATCAAAGAAAAGGTGTACCGTGTAAACAATAAAATATCCATCTTTCATAATGATTTGGTTATCCATTGCAAATTTCAGGAGCTGCTGTATTTTATAAAGGGCAAGATAGACCAAAAACTATACAAAAACGTTTGAAAAGTTATTACTATATATTAAAAGGTTAGATGACTAACAACGCATACACATTTATCTATGACAGTGCTTCGTGTCATTGATAAGTAATTTATTAAAAATTATCCAAACCCCAAAATAAATACGAATACTGGATTGGTTCGAAAGTTTTTCGGGCCTAAATTCAATAGAAAACGATTTAAACGTTAAAAAGTATAGTATCCTTATCTATGAATGTGATTAAAGGGAATTAATAAAATGTATAAGAAAAGTGTGGAAAAGCAGTAGTGAAATAAAATTGGTAATACAGTTTGAAATTTTGTAAATAATCTGGGCCAGTAGCAAATTCTGTAGTAACTGTCATAAAGCTCGTAAACAATGATCTAATTTACAAGGGCCACGTGAAATGTTTCCAGAATCGACAAGAAAAACATAGTATTGGTGTGGTTTTTAATTTTTATTTTTCAATGTAGTTCGTCGAAGATCAATACACTTTTTGAAACGGTGCTTCAGTGTCTTCAAGCTGTCGGAAAAGTAGGATATTTCGAGGTCTGCAAAATAGCCACCTGTAGCGGCGATGACCTCCTCATTTGTGGCAAATCCCTTTCCTCCCAGTGATTTCTTCAGGTTTGGGAATAGGAAAAGTCGCTAAGGGTTAGATCTGGTGAATATGGAGGATGAGAGGCTAATTCGTAGCGCGACTCAGTCAATTTGGACACGACGGTGTGGGATGAATGAACCGGTGCATTGGAAAAGCACTTCTTTCTGCTTCAAACGAGGCCGTTTCTCCTTAAGTACTGCATCGAATCGGGTCGATAAATCGCTGTAGTCCTGTCCCGTGATCGTCCTTGCCTTCTACAGATAGTTGATGAGGATTACACCTTGGGAATCCCAAGAAATGGTCGCCATGACCTTTCCGGTCCATCGAACGGTCTTTGCTCTCTTTGGAACCGATTCGCCCGGAAAAGTCCACTGCCACGATACATTCTTAGTCTCTGGTAGTAGAGGTGAATGGTATGTAGTGATAGATCCAAGTCTCATCCACGATTACGAAGCGCATGAAGAAATCCCTTAATTTGTGTTGCATGCTGGCCAGACGCTTTTCCGAAACGGTCACTCGATTTCGTTTTTGCTCCGGTGTGAGCAAACGCGGTACCCATCGCGCCGAAAGCTTTTTCATACACAAAATTTCGTGTAGGATATGGCCAATGCCTGTTGTCTCTGCTATCTCTCTCAGCTTCAATCGGCGATCGACTAACACGACACGAATCTTGTCGACCAATATATACTCAATAGTATATCTTTTTCTGCTGAAACTCACTCTGAAAGGACCATATACCCCTTTGAAAATTATATGATTTTCGATTTTCTCAATGTAACTCCAAAACGGACAAAGAAGAGTGGCACCACACTTAAAAACTTTTCAAATGCATGATCGGTATACATGGATATAAGGTATTGTATTGAAGCGCAACGCTTATTTTATAATACGAGAAGTTTTTTGAAATAACATTGGGTTATCTTTTAATGCTGCTAATAGCGTTTCTTAATATGCAGGCTACTTCCCTGAGAAATAACAAAATGTTTTCGTTTTATTTATAAAAAAACCGCTGCGAAATTTAATGAAGCTTACAAATACATTATGTTATTAGTATTGATTTTAGAACTGTTAAGATGATCAGAAAAAAGTTAATGTGATTTCTTCTTATAAAATTGCTATATTTTAATTAGTTTTTACGATTAAATTTAGAAAAAAGTGCATACTATAAATTAGTTAAAAATATTATAAATTTGGCCGGACCCGTAATTACGACAATGATAATTCTGTCAACAGAGAGCAAATAACTTTCAGCATTCTGCTAAAATATGAATTTCAATCTCTGCAAAAACCTGTTTGTAAAATTAATGTAGTAATAACTAATGTATTGCTCTTATGTAAAGTTCAAAAACAATATTCATATGAGCTGGACCAACGACTTTGCGCATATGCAAAAAGTGAAAGTGGTCATTCGGTCGTGTCAATGGTATACCATCAATATTCAAGATCGCAATAATATTATTAAAATTTAAGATAACTTATCACAACGTATAATAGCTTGCCATTAAATAAACATCTATAGAGCGAACTCTCTGCGCCAAAGTATTAATACAAATAATGAACCTGATATTTACACACTATTATTGTTATTGAAGGTGTGGAATCCGAAACTACAAGTGGTGTGGGTAAAGTACCACCGCTTGCTCTTTTAAACGATTCTAGTGCGCGATACGTCGATGAGAGTATATCAACCTATTGTATGTGTATAAAGTGAAGGTGACAGAAATAATTTTAACAGGTAAATGTATGTATATATTGTCCGTTAATAAACAATAATATTATTTACGCATTGCACTGAGCATTTCATTCAGCTGCACTTACAAATATGCGTGTGTATACACAACAATCTATTCATATATTCAACCAAAATGTGTTACTACTAACCACAAAACAATTACTCGACGATATGGGTCAAGTTTATAGTAGTTTTCATTGTTTTCTAGTGAAATGTGTTAATTAGTAAATCGGATTTAAGTTATAAAACAATTTTAAAGTATTACTGTTGTACAAAATGGAGCAACTATTTAACTATCATTTAAATAAAATGTAACAATAAACGAAGAGAGAGTATTTGTTTTGTTTCGATTCTTATTTGAAAGTCTCTTCGTTCAATGAGGTGTAAATTACGTTTGTAAACAAGCAGCTATCCCGGATTCTTACTACGTAAAAGTTGATTATGATTTTATTAAGATGGTCTATAAGTGGCAATTAACATTCTTTAATTCGTAATCGTGAGTATTTTTTTTTGTTTAGTAAAATACGTTTTTGGTGCGGTAGTTTTTCCGATTTTTTATTGCTTTGTTAAATGCATTGAAAGAAACTTTATCATTACATATTTGTGATGAAAGCAGCCTAATGTATTTATCTCCAAGAGGGTGATTTTAATTTATTAACCACAACAGTTAAATAATTAAAATTTTCAAAAATTCGTTTGCACACATGTTCAACAGTCATTAAATGTAAATGGCATATTCTATAAAATATAATTATTGAAAAACAGCATACTTTGTAAGCACATAAAATAAAGGCAAAAACTGTAAAAAATATATTGGTAATGTTGGAATAAAATTTTAAATTTACATGTGAAAACCTGCGCAAAATAAATAAGCTTTAAATTAACTTTATAGTAAGTGATACAAGGTTCTCTCATTAAGATACTTTCAAAACTGTCGGAGTATTTTTGGGTAATAAAAATACGTTTTCGAAATGGAAAGTGGGTCTATTTAACAATCCGCTTTTCATGACGGTTTTTAAGATCCCTATTTAACAGCCCACATTAAATGTTAAAGGTAGAAAATAATCACCTTTGTGGGTATAATAACCATGACAGTGATAAATTCATAATTACTGCGACCTCTTCACTATAGAATTATTTCAACACGTTACTGTAGTCGCAAACAGCCGTCAATATATTGTCTGAAATATGCTCTAAATGTACCAAAAAATTAATAACTAATTAGCAGTTTATTCAAATTTGTCCCACTTTACGTTTTGCGCATTGTTTGTGTCTTAATAAAAAAATCAATAAATAAAAATGACCTACTTTTAAATGTTGGTTTTGAACATTACTACAATATATTTCTTTCTTGTCACACTGCGATTTCGAGATTATTGCTACATTTTCATATGGAAATTCACTACAATGGGAGACATGTAATCTCTATATTTTATCTATTAACAAGATATCTATTCTGTTAATTAGTATTTTCGTTTAAGCTAATATCTAATACAATAGTCATTATGACATAAAAAATTGAGCAATATTTTGGTACGATTATTTTGGTACACGTTCGATAATCGATGTTCTAATATAGATACATCATAGCAAATTAGCTATAAAATAGTATTATTAATGCAACATTATACTTTTTTGTAACTATCAAATAGCGACTGGCGCGCTTTACCGAACAGAACAAAAAGGTATAGGTTGTCATTCAAAAAATATGACTTCCCAAATATTATTCAACAAACTATTAAAATATATCCGTTGTGTAAAATTACTGTACACGTTTGACCATTTTAAATAACTATTTTTAGAATTTATGAATTTTATTTCATATTTTCAGCTCTTTAATTATCTCTATTATGTACTTGCTCTTTAGAGTTTCCTCAACTGTTTTAGTGGTTATTACTTGACGAATAGGCAATTTTGCTAGAAAATCTTTAAAAAAGATTTTCTGGAAACCTTTTGTTTAACGGGAAGACGATGAATTGACGCACTTTTTATTACTGTTGCCAACACTTTCTAGTGTGCTAACATTCTTAATCCTTATTCTATTTTATCAATCTGATAATACTGCTTCTAATTCCCAATGTTTTAATATACCTAATCTATGCTTCCAATATATACCATTCTTTACCACGTGACGAGTTAGCTTGGTTATGTACGCGGCCATACTGCATCAAAAACTGGTCAGTTAGTAAGCGATATTCTATGAAAAGTAATTTTTCTGTTAAACATTTTCCCTCATTCAGCACTATATACAGTCATGCACGAAAATAGCAGTACTAAATTAGTACTTACAAATCACATTTACAACAGGTAATTCTGACGCAACTGTATTAATATTATCTAAAATGCCTACATACATATGATTCTCGTAAGGTACCAATTGTGATGGGTAATTACTGAGTTTTCTAGTTATATGCTGTTATTTGCGAATGCATTGAAATAGCAGTACCATAGCTGTCAGCACTAAACGCAGATACATAAGGTTCTGTCTGTTGCAGAGTAATACAACCATATTTTAATTATCAATTTCTATTGTAATATGGGTCGGGGAAGACATTTTTCATTGAAAACAGAACAATTACACTTGCCTTCTTAAAGGAAAAGCTGCAAGTTTATACAAGAAACACTCTTTTATTCTGTGATGAAATGATTGTAAACGCTAGCAACTGGAGAAAAGTAAAAGAAAATCGTGGTGAAGGGGTGACATGACGGTGAAAGGTGAAAGGGAAAACTAGCCCTAGAGAAGACAGAAACATTATAACTTGTGCAAAGAAGACATCGTTCATAAGTTCAACTGCAATTAAAAAATGAGTTAAACCTTTCTATAAGCACCTCTACTATTAGTCAAAGATTGATTCAAGCAAAGTTGGGTGCAAGAAAGCCTAGAAAGCCATTACTAAATAAAAGGCAAATACACAGTAGATTGTCTTTTGCTGTCAAGGGGTGATAAAGAATACAGGTCAACCAACAAAATGTTTTTCCAATCCAATTGCCTAATGAAAATAACTATGGATAGTGAAATGACTGCTATTCTAATGCTCAATTATTTTCCATGTCTTACAATATAAAGAGTCTTATTTTCTCTTTGGTATTAAGAAAGATATTTCTTTATCATTGTAGTTACGTAACGTGTACAAATAAAGAGGTGAACAAACTGGCATTTTTTTATTTAACGTATAAATTGATATTTCAGCCAAATTAAAATCACTGCTATTTCCATGCATATGCCTATACTTATACTAACTGAAAAGTGTGGGTATTTAATTTATTATAATGTCTCATTTATTGATAATCGACTTATATCAAAATTAAAGTTTTTTGGGCGAGATTTTATTACCCAGCGCCAACCTTTAAATCCTAGAAAACTGAAACGAAAAGAAGAGTACGAAAAAATGGCGAGAATCTGCTTTTTGTTTGTCACTTTAACATGCCGCTATTTTATGTTTAACAAAAAATTTCAATTAAAACATTGCTATTGAAGAAACACTATATTCCATACAAAATATCCTTTCATCTTAGCGAGTAACTTCATTAGTATTGTCTCTATAAAAAATGTTTAGGGTATCAAACTATTAACATTTTTTTCTGAATGTTAAGTATCAACATAGTATTAAATACACATGTATATGACGAAACTAATAATCGTATACTTGAAACATTAATCATTTTAACCGCTTGATAATATCCATAATCGAAGTTAAGATCAATCAAAGTTTACGGTCGATCCACTTGCAATGAGTGTAGAAGAACGGTATGACGTAATATGTACTCAAGTAATAACATTAAAAAAATAAATTGCATAAGGTTCTCTACTGTCGTAATGTCCACTATCTTCAACTGCATTAATGATATGATCTACCGAATGATTTTATTTATATTTATTGTAAAAATATTCCACGTAATATACGCGTATTTAAACTACTAGTAAGATGTTGGACAAACGTGCCGGAAGATCTGTTTTTGACTACACCAGATCTAACAAGAAAAGGGCACATTTTGATGATTTAAGTATGACAGAGAAATATTGACGTACTTGCTCTGATGTATTGATTGCTCTTTCATCATAAAGCGAATATATATATAGAAAAAGAAATGAGAAAAAAAATCAATTGTTGTTAAAATGAAAATTAAGAACGGTTTGTAATAAAATTACAATTTTCTTGCAATTACCCAACGTAATTAAATTCCGAAAAAATATCAGTCTCGGAGGGGAATTGAACCCAACATCTTTATGTCTTCGGCATAACGTGCTTTCCTCTTCTTCACCACAAGACCATTGAGCTCAACTCGCCTTAAATCCCCCTAGATGTCACGATGCCAGTAGAGGAAAGCACGTTATGCCGGAGATATAAAGATGTTGGGTTCAATTCCCCTCCGAGACCGATATTTTTTCGGAATTTAATTACGTTGAGTAGTTGCAAGAAAGATGTAATTTTATCATTTCTAATACCAACGGTAGTTTAGTAGTGATATTAATGTTAATATTAGTATTAATATGGATATTAGTTCAACTGTTACGCACTTGCTGTATCAATAATATTGTGTCCGTGAGATATTACAATATATCGACTGGCATCGTGACATCTAGGGGGATTTAAGGCGATCTGAGCTCAATGGTCTTGTGGTGCAGAGTAAAGCACGTTATGCCGGAGACATAAAGATGTTGGGTTCAATTCCCCTCCGAGATCGATATTTTTTCGGAATTTATTTACGTTGGGTAATTGCAAGTAATTTTATCATTTCTAATACCAACGGTAGTTTAATAGTGATATCCATGTTAATATTAGTATTATTACGGATATTAGTTTAACTGTTACGCACTTGCCGTATCAATAATATACATAGTGTCCGTGAGATATTACAATATATCTACTGGCATCGTGATATCTAGGGGGATTTAAGGCGACTTGAGCTTAATGGTCTTGTGGTGCAGAGGAAAACACGATAGGCCCGAGACATAAAGATGTTGGGTTCAATTCCCCTCCGAGATCGATATTTTTTTAGAATGGTTGTTAGAACGGTTTGTTTTTTATTACGTATCGTTGTAGGTATGGATATTAAAAGTATCGATTTTTTTGAGAATATTTGTTGAAGGGTATTAGAACAATATATCGTATAAAGCAAAAAACCTATAGAAGATTTAATTTCAAAGTGGTACGAAAGGGAGTAATATTTAGCCAGTATAAGAGTTGGGAGGAATCCTGAGTCGGAAGAGGAATCTAATCAGATACTTTTATAATAGCTGATCTTAGATAGTCGTAACGGTTGTCGGGTTCCGCCCTGTCACTAAGTTTTTCGTCCCTGACGGTTCGCGAACAACTGCGGTTCGCATTTTCAAAGGTACAGTACCTGAAAAAAACTAGTGCCACGGCGGAATCCGATAAGCGTTACGACTATGATAAACGACTGTGAAAGTCTGAGATACTACTTAACTGATCTTAGATACTTCCGTATACTGTTTTTACATACTTCCTTTCTTGTCGAAATAATGTATTATGTGATCCCGTGCAATTCATCAATTTTAATTAATTTAGCTATTCACTATATTATGTTTAGCGCGATTGCAAAGAATTAAGGTTATGCTGTTCTATTTTGACACGTAAAATGTCTATACTTCCATGTATCGCATTTTATGAGGTATCTTAATTTGACTACAAAGTACCGATTTGATTCGGTCATAAAAATAAATGACGATCATGGCTAAAGATCCATTAGAACGAGTTTACGTACATATATCAAGCTTACGAAATAACGTGATAAGATCATGTAATACAACAAATTTATCTGCAAGTAGTCATTATTGCTATAAATACGCCAAATACGTCGATTTTCGAGTGTAAATAGCTACATTGAGATCTGCTGTATAGTTGAAACTAAAAATATGTTTGCGGAAGTTCCTGTGTTTCATATAAATGACTTAGTAGATGAAGTAAGACATTGCCTTGGGTATGTATAAAATTAAAAATTCACTTTAATATGTGGCATGTACATTTTTCTGTTAATGAGCCGTACATTTGGATTATCTTGTTGCTCTATAGGTTTCTCTAGAAAGCAGGTTCGTTGAATACACACATGATTACGCACTCAGGCTTATCTGCTTTGTAGGTGTTCTATTATATTGATTGTTTCGGATCATGTTGTCAGAGATTAGCTTAAGTAGTAATGATAACTAATTCGGGTGTTAAGATCCATCTATACAGTATGCTGGAAAAATAACAAGACTTTCTCAATTTACAGAAAGTTCCTACTATACTATTAATGCCATATACGCGTATGTTCGAGTGGTATAAGCGACTTCAGAATGCTTTGAAAGACGACCCAAAGCCAGGCCGCAAGAAAATGGTCGAAAAGAATGCGTGAAATTATCGCATACAATGCAAATTCGACTGTGAGGTGGATAGTGGTGGAATTAAATACGGTCAAAGACATGATTCATGAAATTTTTACGGAAGGTTTGAACAAACGGAAAGTCTGTGCTCGACTTGTTCCTCAAGCCTTAACTGAGGACAAGAGATAAATTGCTCGCATTGAACATTGCAAGGATCTTATCAAAACAGCCAGTCGAAATCGCACATTTCTAGAATAGATTGTACCTAGTGATGGACTTGGTGCTTCAAGTACGATCCTCAAACAAAACGCCAAAGTGCTACGTCAATAACCTCAGGTTCTCCAAAATCGGCAAAATTGTGTTTCCAGATGACACGAGAGAAAACAATGTTGATTTGTTTTTACGACTCTCAAGGTATTCTACATCGTGAATTCGTTCGACGAATATTATGTGGGTGCTATGGAGCGTTTGTGGAAGAGAACTGTTTGAATGAGACCCGGATATTGAATACCGGGAGGTTTGTTTTTGTCGCACTATAACGCACTACCACACAGGAGTGCTACTCTTCACGAAAAACAACTCTGTGTGTTACAACAATCTACTCATTCGCCAGAGTTATTACCATGTGACTATTTCCTCTTCCTGAAACTGAAACTAGCTATGAAAGTAACGTTTTACGACAATGTTGAGCAAGTCCAAGAAGTTGTGACGAGGATCTACGAGACGATTCCGAGAAATGACTTAACAAAACCTATGTTATCATTGGTGGAACGTGCCCTGAGTTGTATTGACGCAGAAGGGATGTATTTTGAATGGATATAAATAATTTTGGCGAAATAACAAGTTGTTTGTTTTTTATTTGAAAAGTTCCGTTATTTTTCCGACATACTGTGTATGTATGCAATTATAGGTTACATGTTAGTAAGTGTACCAACATGGAGCTTAATGTTTCTTTTCAAGTTGTGGAAGGATTTTCTTGCATGAACGAAGGTAGAATATTCTATGCCAGTAAATGTTGTAAAAGAGTATATACTGTATCAAAACAATGAAATTCAAAACCTTTGTAGTAACCTAAAATTACACAGCCCCATAAAAAGTAATATAGTGGTATTATATCTGAGAATAATTTTCGTTGTATATTCTTCAACAGCTCTTGCATTATGTGCAATAACATCATTCAATTGACGCCCACAGTTTTGAACGAGGGCAAATAGTGAATTCAATATTATTTTGCAAGAAATTTAAAGTTAAAGAATTTTCGTAGAAAAAGGAACCTATAATTCCAACTCACATGTTAGAATTGAAATAATATTGTACGCTTTATGCAGAGGTGAATCCCTATTCAGTCTATTGTTTCTACCCACCTAGCGTCACCAGCGCGGTTTCGAGCGATTCTCTCAACCACACATGGCAAATTCTCTCTCTGCCAATATCACTCTAAGTAAACGGATAGCCAAAAATGAACATTTCTTAGCGCTAACTAGCACCAAGAAAATACACTTGTCTGCCTCTTAAAAACAGCAGCACAAGCGAGTACAGTTTCCCAACCTTCGAACAGTGCTTGGACTGTTAAACCAGAGAGGACGCGCACCCGAAAGTGCATTAGGCAAAACTGCATATTTGAAAGATCCCTCAGCTCACCATGATGTATCAAAAACACATCGAAACATAATACCTAATATAATGCTGCTAAGGACAGTTGCTCATGCCATTGGTGGGAGTATTTAAGGGAAAGACAATGTAAGGTGAAAAAACATACATCATGGTAAGCCTGAGGGACCTTTCGCGTGTGCAGTTTTATCCAAAGCACTTTCGGTTGCGCGTCCTCTCCAGTTTAACAGTCCATGGAGGAAGGGTTGGGAAACTGTAGTCGCTTGTGTCGCTGTTTTTGAGAGGCAGCCAAGTATACTTTCTTGGTGCTAGTTAGCACTAAGAAATGTTCACTCTTGACTATTCGTTTATCTAGAGTGATATTGGAAGAGAGGGAATTTGCAATGTGTGGTTGAGAAAATCGCTCGAAGCCGCGCTGATGACGCCGGTTAGGTAGTAACATATCCGCGTGTTAGTGCTTCTTCTCTCCTCACATTGTCTTTCCCGTAAACAATCCCACCAATGCCATGAGCATCTGTATTTAGCAACATTATATTAAGTATTGTGTTCTAGGCATTGTTCGATTTGTCTTTAATTGTTACCTACTTTTAATATAAGAATCACTCCTTATGCACGTTAATTACGTATCCCCATTGCATCAACTCGTTTGCTAAACGAATTTTGACAAGGTTGCCTTACAATTTGTGGACAGGTTAAATATTTGACCTTCAGTAATACGAGGGTTGTCTTTTAAGTTTCGCATATAGAGCTAACAACAGTAGAGAGTTTTAAAGAGTAGTGTTTTTCGAAGTTTTCTCCACGAAGATTAATCCACTCTTGGTTGCGTTCGAACCAACTTTGGAAGCAATTATTCCACTCGCTTGGTGGTATAACCAAATTGTGTTTGTGAAGACACCGACTGCTCCTTCTAACAACTGGAACCTTTGACCACGTAGTCCGTTCTCTATTTTCGTAAAGGTAAAGAAATTGTTGGCACTTAGGTCCGGACGTTACGGTAAAAATTCAATTGTCTGGCAAGCTATATGCGAACTTGCATTGCCTTAGTGGAGGATGATTCGTCGTTTGGTGTTGGTTTTTCAAAGCTCAGCAATGCCTTGGCACAAACAAATGGTTGTATATTAATCGACAGTAACAGTTCTTTGATCTTGTAGAGAAATTGTTCATACATGACCTATTTGCGAGACAACTTCAAAAACGGACGATTCTTGTCGATTTTTCTTCACTTCGGAACATCCACACAGACGGCTTGCGTTTATTTTCTGGCCCCTATGAATAAATCCAAGATTCATCGCCATTGATGATGTATACGTTTTTAGTTTCCCGCGTTAAAGCGGTGTAGCGTTTTTAGATACCAATTCACCCTAGCTGCTTTCTGTTTTTCGGTCAGTAGATGCGGTATCCAACGGGAAACTAATTTTTTTAAATGCAATACTTCATGAAGAATTTGTTGAATTGGGGTCTTTGATGCACCAATTTTGCGGTATGTCACATGTCGATTTTCGTTGATGATCTTGCGCACAGCATTAACGTTTTCCTGAGTGCCTAGCGCCTTTGATGCGTCGTCTTTGGGGTCGTTTTTAAGATTAATTTGTCCACGTTTGAATTCTCCATACAAACGAGAGATTGTTGACTGATGCCGAAAACAACAGTTAACTCGGCAAGACATTTTTGTTGAGAGAATCGTCTTCGAAAATTGTAAAAAGTTGCGCGAAAATGTTCTCAGTTTAATTTCATTTTCAACTAACTTGTCAATTTAGACAGTTCGTCGTAGCTACAATACTGAACGTATCGGTCTGGAACGTTGGATTTAGGCTAACTAAAGATAAAGCTTAATTTTTAATACTGACATTTGATCAGTGGACTGTCTATATCCCAGTATGCGAAACTTAAAAGACATCCCTCGTAGATATATTTGGTAAATATTCACATCTACAAAAATATACGACAATAAGATATTTTTTAAGTACTTTATTTGCCGACAGTTAATAATTGAAAATAGAATAACATCTTACAAAGAAGAAACATACAGATTCTAAAATTAAACAACATCCTTTTTTAAATTGTTGTGTATAAACAGCAATTCTTCGAGAAAAGGTAATCTTTTTTACTTTGCTAACAAGATTAGTACTCTACTACAACATAACAGAATGTGTACCTTTCTTAACGGATCAATATTTTTCTCATACAAAATATTTCTAGTAAACAAATGAACGAAATAAGAATAACATTCTAATACTCAATTATTACTTAACTAGAATATATAGTAATGATGAATTAATAGTTTCAGACCAGAATTTATTATTTTCCCGGTATACTTGTCATATACACATACACATACACTTCCCACTTTACAGAAAAACGAATTGATTACCTTTATACCTTATCTTCTTATTAATAGCTTGATTTTTATGGTGTTATGTGGCAGGAGCAACCTGGAACGATTGTTTATTTTGTATAGAAAAATTAATACGCCACCCTACTGCTGATCTTCCTTTGAAATACCTATAATTAAACAGGTAATTGCAATAACATGTCTTTATTTTCATCTTCGTATAACATTTCTCGTAATTCTTATGATAATAACAAATAATAGCTTCCTTACACTTCCAACTTGGAGATTATTAATTCAGTAGTGCCTTCATACCACATATTTCTTATATATGTGCGTATGTACGAGGTAGGCGCCCCACAAATTCTCGACCCGATATAGAAAAAAGAAACTTGGAACAATATAAGAAATTTTATTTTTCAATGTAATTTTCCCTAACTTCTATACATTTATTACAACAATTAATTAATAATTCGGTACCTTTGTAAAAATAATCTGAAGTTTTTCCGTCAAAATGTTCTGTAACAGCTGCTTACAACTCACTGTCGTCATTAAAACGACGTCCTCTAAGGTCTCTTTTAAAATTAAAAAACAAATAAGAATCACAAGGAGCCATATCCGAACTATACGGTAGATGTTGCAATTCTTGAAAGCCACATTCGCGGATGGCAGCTTGTGAAACGGCGGCAGTATGGACGGGAGCATTGTCGTCCAATAATCGCACACTTTTTGTCAATTTTTCACAACGTTTTGCACGAATACTGTCCCTGAATTTATACAATAATGACGCGTAATATGTGGCTTTCACAGCTGTATTGCGCTCTTTTTCTATTTTCGATAGAGGATCGTAAATCAGAATCATTATTTCATCCCCTGTGACAATGTACTCCAAAATTGGTTTTGGGCATACATGTTTAAAAACGACCGCGCACATTCGACTCGACGTTCACGTAGGAGAGCAGAAAGAAGTCACGGTACTCATCTTGCACTAATTTTATTCATAATGCTCATGGAGAACTCGGCGAATACTTTTTTCGGATATGTTTGTTGTGATTGCTAATTCTTTCACTTTCAAACGGCGATCTTCTAGCACTAAATCTTCAATAATTGAAATTTATTGAGGCGTTATCACTTCACTCGGTCGACCCGACCGTTCAGCATCTTCCAGAGATTCTTGCCCCAAACGGAAACATTTTGCCCACTCTTTGACAGTGGAATACGAAGGAGATGAATCACCGTAAACACCGTCTAAACGTTGTTTTATTTGATAAGGCGTGTGCCCTCCTTCTGTTAAAAATTTGACGACCGCGAGCTACTCAATCTTTATTACTTCAGACATTGCCCTGGTTCGGTTGATTGGCTGGCTACTGAAAACTACTACTCTTCGAACTGTCATATTTATAGCATAGACCTCGCGTATGTGCATGCATGCCGTGACGAAATTTAAACACGCTTGAACCTCTATAAGCGTGTCAAGCCGAGAATTTATGGCACCTACCTCGTATCTTATACCTCAATTCGTAATCTATTTTAAATTTATTTTGTTTGAATAGTTTTGTTAAGATTAACATCCGAACTATGCTTGTTAAACTTAGTACGTTTGTATATCCCTTAGCGTAATGGCTTGCTTTATTAATAGCGTATGTATGTCACTAAATAATTATGTAAATAAAAATTTTATTTACATAATTATTTTATTCTCATATAAGAAAAAATAAAAGACATGATTAAATCCTAATTTCCAATTCCTGGTTACACAAAAACAAATTAAAAAGTTTCATTAAGAATGCTACGTCATTAATGCTGACATTATTAAGAATTGAGATTGCCGAGAAGCAATATGTAATGTAAGCAAATTTATGTACCGGTTGCAAATAAGTTTCCTTTTGCGTCACACATTCGTGTTGACTTACATGCAAATATCGTATAGAAGCCGATGTAGCATTAAATGAACCTCTCAAGATATGATTCTCAGAATGCAGTTTATACTAAATTACTAATAATTTTCCTTTTTAGCAAAATGACTATACGTTCATTCTTTGAGGACTATGGTGATACGACGTTTCTGGGTCTGGATATGACTTTGCTAAAAAGGGACGAGGCGTATCTTATTATAACCAATTCTCGAAGCAGCGAAACATACTTATATAGTCAGTATAAAGATTGTATAAATGTAAGTGCAGTATTTACGTTAGTTATGCTCTTATGTAAAGCAAATTAATAGTGCCCTTTCTTAAACGAATATGGACATTTAAAATCGAATACAACACTTAAAATATCAACTGGGTACGAGAAACTTTATAAAATAACAACGGAAATGAAGGATGCGCTACCTTGGAATACGAGCGAAAGCGTATTTTGTGACGTACATACAAAATTCGGGGAATTTGGTGTTTACGAGTTAGCTGTCACAGACAAAAATTGCACGGTTGAAGTTCTAAAGGAACCAGTAAATATTTATCTACGTAAGTATTGCAAATCGTAATTAAAATGGTATGTATTCATATATAACTAAAGCATTATTTTTTAGCTATATTAACCGTTTTCCTTATCTTTTCCGTCCTCTTTATTTCATTAAAACTATGTAAATATCTCATACGAAAAGTCAACAATGAAGATGGTATCAGTAACTCGGCTAAAGAGGTACTCCCAAAAAAGGAACGAGTAAAGTCTTTGGACACATTTAGAGGGTAATGAATTGTATAAAATCTATGTATTGGATAATCAACTAAAAATAAGTGGGGTTTTAAATATGCAAAATTATACAAATGGTTCTGCTTTTGCCAAAGACGCTAGACTTATTTTCTAAGACGTAGTAGGCTTAAGACTAAAAACTAAAACAACATGTAACTCGCTTGTATATATGTACATATGGCGTTTCTAAAGCAAGTAATATGGTAAAAGTGCACGTTTTATAAGAAACATTTATACCATGATATCATAAAGTTTCTAAGGCGAAGATGAACAAAATATTTGGTTTTCTTAATATCTTCGGCAAATTGTGGATCGAAGTTAATTCTGGACTACAAAACAAAAGACACAAATGCAAGAGAAAATAACATTAAAAAAACTTTATTATTAATACCAATAATGGTAATAAGTGAAGTTTCTATAACAGCCTATAATCACTAGGGGCCAGATCCGGAGAATATGGGAGGTGCTCCAGTAATTATATAATAAAGCCTGTTTGATGTATAGCAGCCTCGGCGTTTCTCTTTAATAGCATATTGCAATTTAGAAATCAATCGTGCATAGTAGGCCCCTGTAATGTTCTGTCTCTTTTGTAAATAAACAGTAAGGATAATTCCTTGAGCGTCCCAGAACACAGATAGCAAAACCTTTCCAGCAGACGGTACGAACTTACATTTGTGCGGAAGAAGAGAACCGTGATGTTTCCACTCTCTACTTTGCACTTTGATCTCGGGATCATAGTGGTGCACCCACGACGCATCTATGGTCACATACCGATTAAGAAAGTTCTCTTTGTTTGCTTGGTACCTTTCCAAAAGATGCTAACAAATCAACACCCGATTTCTTTTTTGATTAATGGTTAACGTTCGGGGCACCCACCTTGCATTCATGTCTTTCATATCTAATTCTTTAGTCAGTATGTTGTGCACCACATAATATGATAAGCCAGTATCTTCCACAATATCCCTTATCTATACTTGTCGGTCTTGCAGTTCGATATCGTGTATCTTTTTAATGGTTTTGTCTGTTGTTACCGTTATGGGAGGACCACCAAAATCTCGACATTTGCATTTGACTATATCATAAGAAACTGCAGACCCACAATAGTTGCGATAATGTCTTTATGAATTTGAGTTGGCGTCATCCCCTTTTTCTGCAGGTATTCTATAACGACTCTTTGTTCTACGGGATCTATTTTTATGACAATCATGACACACAATTCAACAATCGGTCACAGCACACCAACACTTTGAGATACAAATTTGATATTATGTACACTCTGTTAATTTTTAAATGCGAATCGAAGCGACGTTGGAGGTAGGCAGTCCACTTAACAAGCAGTCACACGTAGTGATGCATAATCTTGATTTTTTCACTGTTTTTCAATATTTATTTGATCACGCAGTGTTATTTGTTATTCGTTTTTACTTACAATAAACAGTAAACAACAAACAATTCCGTAAACATTTGAGAAAATAATAAATACGGGCAATAATAACAGTGCGTGTGACTGAAAGAGAAAATCACTTGAAAGAGAGGTGGTATATATCTTATATATTGCAATGATATAAATTGTTGTCCTTTATTTATCAATGATTTTCTTCTATAATTTTACCAGTTCACCTATGGCAGATATACTTTTTTTTCCTCACTGTTTGGTGCACGCCGTTATTTTTTATTTGGTTGATGTTAGAAGTTGGAGGCGAAGTGCCCTCAGTACTCCCTCTTTATGAAATCTTTAAACAGATATTCAATCTGTACAGGTTTCTTTTAAAAATTTTATAGATATCTACTTTGGGTATCCTTTAATAACTCATTATTCACAAATTTTCTTGTTAAAAAAGAAAAAAGAAAGAGTCCTTTCAACAACACTTGCAGAGGAGACGTAAACTTTACTATCCTTCATCTTATATATCGCTTTTCGTAAACATATTTCTTATGTAATTAAATTTTTCTAAATTTTAGCTTTAAAAGACGTTTAATATACAGTACTCACACATTTCAATTACACTGTATGAATATGCATTATTCCGAAATTGTACTCATAATCTTCGAAATATCTCGTACGAAGAAAGAATGGCACGACTGGCAGCCATTCCTTTATAACATCACACACGTCGAGTATGTCGGTGTATACTGAGTGGCCTACCATGCAGGCGTACAGGCGAACCAATGTGTTGCCCTGGATATAAAACAAAAGAAGAACAGACAGATGAAGAACGGGAACAAAAGTGAGAGATGTTGGCATTTTTATTCTCCTAAGAAAATATAAGTCGTTATTTTTCTGATATAACTCCGTAAAATTATAAATATCTTCGTATTATATTTAATAATAAAGTGTATCAGCTGATACTAGATACAAAATTTGGATGTTCCGGACACTTACGTTGGAAGCCGAAGGCCAGTCCATCCTAAAGCCGAGCCAGTGAGTACGATTTCAAAGGTTATAGACGTCGAATCTTCTTAATTTCTTCAAAATTAATTCTATCTCGATCTCATATTTAGTTTCATAAATTAATTAGAACATTTCAAGTTTAACTAGTCAGGGATTGCCTTAGGTTTTCTATAAAAAACATTTTCTTTGTAAAAAAGCGGTATATACAGATATGTATATATATTTTTATTTGTCAATATATTTGTTTTTTTAACTTTACATTTGGTATTTTAATTTAGAAAACATTTTCACATAATTCATAACAAATAAGTCAAAATTTCAATACAAAGAACCCAGTTACAAATTTTAACGAGCCTGAGATTGTCCACCACAATATATATATATATGCCATATGCCATATGTACTCTTAGCGAGGTTCTCTTATAGCTACAGATGCTAAACTCGAGAAGTGGACGCTCGTCAAACAGAATATAAAATACCACACGAATAAATCGTGACGTCAGGTTTTACGCCGTCGTCGGATACACACACATAAACTCGCTATAAAACCTAATTTTTGTGAACAATCAGGACACACAATTCAACAATTCGCCACAGCACAACAACACTTTGAGATGCAAACTGATATTATGTACATATGATCTACAAATGTCAACTGCTTAATCCTTGCATAATTAATTAGAACCCACACAATCTAATCTGAATATACGGTTATAGTCCTGTAAGTGATTTTATTGTTGGACTAGTAGGTTACAATTATGAACATCATTGTTATTATCATTATTGTTATAATTATTATTAGTTATTATTAAAAAGAGAATCCAACTATTTACACCAGAAGAACTGTAGAGTTATATAACACACACGTGCCCGCATCACGTAAATTAAACATTTCACACAGTGTTTCGAGAGTGCGTATGCTCTCATCGTGAAACGAATTACCGAATGTAACCCGTGCAACACTGTGTTCCGAATAGGTAAGTAATTGTATGGTGTAAGGTGTACCATACTAAGATCTATAACGCATATTGTATGTATAAAATAACCAAGGTATCCATTAAAAACGCTAGCGTACTATTTGCTTTCGAAACAATCCGTATACCTTAAAATAATTTTACGATATGCATGGGTCATGCAAACTTGAATAATACTTATATAAAGATCGTTAATGACATGTCAAAAATCAAAGAAATTTGTATAACTTTGATTTAAATAAGAAACTGTCTACTCTAAGAACTGTCATTTACCTTCCTCGCTCATTATAATGCCATTCGACTTACGAATGCGACCTGAAATATGTCCAGAATCGAGAAGAAAAGCACGGTATTGGTGTGGTTTTTTATCTTTATTTTCCGATGTAGTCCCTCGAAGATCAATGCACTTTTTCAAACGGTGCTCCAGTCTCTTCAAGCCGTCGGAAAAGTAGGATGTTTCGAAGTCTGCAAAATAGTCATCTGTAGCGGCGATGACCTCCTCATTTGAGGCAAATCTCTTTCCTCCCAGTGATTTTTTCAGGTTTGTGAATAGGAAAAAGCCGCTATGGGAGGATGAAAGACTAATTCGTAGCGCAACTCATTCAATTTCGACACATAAACGCGGGATGAATGAGCCGGTATATTGTCGTGGTGGAAAAGCACCTTTTCCCGCTGCAAACGAGGCCGTTTCACCTTCAATACTGCCTCGAATCGGATCAATAAATCGCTGTAGTATTGCATCGCGATCGTTCTTCCCTTCTGCAGATAGTCGATGAGGATCACACCTTAGGAATCCCAACAAATGGTCGCGTGACCTTTCCGGCCGATGGAACGGTCTTTCTTCGGTGCTGATTCGCCCGTCCATTGCTTCGATTGCTCCTTGGCTTCCGGTATGTAGTGGTGGATCTAGGTCTCATCCACGGTTACGAAACGCATGAAGATATCGCTTGGATTGCTTTGGATCCTGCTCAGACACTCCTCCGAAACGATCAGCCGATTTCCTTGTTGCTCCGGTGTGAGCAAAAGCGGTACCCATCGCACCGAAAGCTTTTTCAAACCAGAAATTTCGTGTAGGATATGGCCAAGGCGTTCTTCTGAGATGCCTGTTGTCTCTGCTATCGGCTTCAATCAGAGATCGGCTAACACGGCATCATGAATCTTGTCGACCATTTCATCGTTGGTAGCAGTTTTTTTTTTTTTTAAAAGTTGCCCCTGCCGACTAATTAATCCACTTCAACTTTCTTGCCGATTCCGGAAACATTTCAGGTCGCCCTCGTATATGACCACTTTGTCCAGAACGCGAAAACGAAGTATAGTTTCCTGTTTTCTTTTAAATAAAATTTTATTCTCTTTTTGAAGTAAAGTAAATGATTATTTTATTACCAAAAATATTAAAAGTTCAAGTGATAAGTAGTACCTGGAGATTAATAGTATTAAAGTATTACATATTAAAGTCACTACATCAACAACATCTTTTGGTGTTCAGTGATATCGAAGCAAGATACTTATCATACGAATCATATAAATAAGTAATAAATAACTACGAAGTGTAGAAATCACATTTAATTATCCACAATGATACACATGCGTACTGTAAGGAAGGTACATCTTTTAATAGCATGTGGTGCTTGTTTTTTAGCATAACGATAGCCTTAATGATTTTTGTTAATTATGGTGGCGGTGACTACAAATTCATAGAACATGCTATTTGGAATGGTTTACACCTCGCTGATTTAGTATTTCCATGGTTTTTATGGATTATGGGAGTATGCATTCCAATGTCTATCAGATCTACCATTAAGTCGAACACACCAACTAATGAAGCATTACTGAGAATTACCAGAGTAAGTAAATCTGTAGGAAAGTTTTAATGCCATGCATTAGTGCAAGCCAATCTTTTAGAGATCAATTATTTTATTCTTGATCGGACTTTTTCTTGGAGCAGGAACAAATTTAAAAACAATGAGAATTTTCGGAGTGTTACAGAGATTTGGTATATCTTATCTGGTTGTTGCGTCCGTGTGCTTCTTATCGATGAAGTATTTGGAGAATTCGGAAGAAGATACAAAAGAAAGCGTAAGTATAATTTTTAGTACACTATGCGCTTATTATCAGCGCAATTTCTATAGTTCCACATACTGTTGTATGTGTTGTATCTGCTTTTTTAAAATATCTTTAACAGCTTACATATACGTTAAAGATAACACTAAACTACAAAGAAAGGCAACTAAAGAAGAAAATAACATTGAAGAAATTATTGCACTATTACAGAAAGTATTTACGATAACATAACATATGGATATGTATAACATCCTTCAAACCGCTCTAAAACTCCAAATATTCGTTGGCATTTGCTTAACGTTGAAATGTTAAGTCATTATTTTCTCCTCATCTGCTGTAGGTCACAGGTATCGTAGTAAACTCCATTCCACACAAATTAATAATTAATCGAAATGCAGCGATTCAACAGCACGTGGACTCCCGTTGTCATTCATGTTATCGCCTGAATGTGAAAATGTATCGCACATACAAAATTTCCTACAGAGGCTCTAAACGTTCTTAAAATACATAACTTTTGACAACCTAATGGCTGGTCCCGGGTATCTTGTATCTTTTCCGTATCTTTAACAGTGTATTGTGGTAATAAATCAAGTAGACTCGAGTGTGCAGTTGGGGGTAGTTCTCTACTCTGTAAGATTCTATTCTTTTTCATAAATGTCGTTTCGTACGAATTAATTTGTGTAGAGAGACGCGTACGAAACGCAATTATAGTGATATCATATATTATCCTCGGCGTTACTGAAGATTCTAAAAAAAATCGCCGTGTCTAACGATGTTATATAAGTCTCCTGGTATTTATAAATTCCGCATGTGCCATACTTATAAAGAACGAAAGCATTTGAATGCAGCAGATACTCTTTATAGCCACTCATCACAACTTTAGTGTTCTTCCGCAAACCGTGCCAATAATATTTAAAGCCATAACTGCCTAAATAAAGTTTCTTCTTGTTAGGAAATATGCCGTTCTTTCGATAATTATAAAATAATCATTTATTGGTTTCAAGGAGAAAAAAAGCAAAGTATTGAATTTAAATTTGTTTAATGGGAAATGTGTCGCCCTATCGTTACTATAACCTCTTCAACACGTTTTGGCATAGATTCAAAAAGTGTTTTACAGTTATCTATAAATTTGCGGGTCTCGAAACCTAAATTGATTTTATTTTTATTGTACAATCTATTTTACGAAGTCTTGCCTTTTGACACCCAGCATGGAGCCGAATCTTGTTGAAAAACTGCTTGACCATTGGCATTACGATTCATCAGTTCTACTTCCAGCTTTGAGTTTTTGGAGTTCGTCATGCCTTTGATTGGTACAAGAGCTCCAGTACCTGCGCAAGAGAAACAGTCGGTGTTTGACTGTTTGATCAATGGGAGTTTTTTCTAGCAAAGCAAGGTGCTTGTTCTTGTACCAAACAAATGGAATTTCATCTCAGAAAAAATGTTCCTACAATTTTCAGCAGGCCAACTAGCATATTGTTTGGCCCGGATATTCTTTTTTTATTGAAGCTGCGGTCAGTAATTGTTTTTTTTTCTGAGATCTGGTTGTCTTACTTCTGCCTTCTATAAGTTTATTTTTAGATTGAGGTCTTGTTTTTCTAGGATTTAATTTACTTTCCCTTAATAACTTCATTTCTTGCGGTTGTGTTTCTCTTTCTTCCGCATGTTCTTCCTTTGTTTTAAAATTTTCTTTACATCACCCAATTCACACAACACTATTTGGCAATACCTTTTTGAGTCGTTGATGTGTATTTACTTAAACTAACAATCTTTGTTCACACAGGCGCAATTTTGTTGCCAACTGCGATAAAGTAAAAATTGATCGTGTGTGAAGATTAAGTCGCACAATACTGGCTATGAATTTAGTAATGAGTAAACTTTTTAATACATTTAGAAGAGCTGGAAAACAATGCCCAACTTTGTGCAATATCTATTTAACTCTGTGGAACTATAGAAATTTCGCTCGTATTCATATACACGTTCATATTAAATACCTTCCTTATCTATCAATAACGATATTGATAAGTAACTACTATTTCATTGTGTTCAGAAATGTAATTCTAACTAATTTCCAACTTTCACCGTTGCTAAATAGGGAAACTACAAAATTATATGAAATTATAGAAATTGCGCTGAGTATAGTACCCTCTCTAATATTTGCCTTACTGTTACAGGGTAGCAAAAGGATGTTTGCTGATATCTTAAAAATCAAAGTGCAATGGATTATCACAATTATTATTATGGCTGTACATACATTAATATTATTTACTATTTCATTTGAAGAATGTCCTAGGTATGTAGGTTTGGATTCGTTGGACGTGAAATAGGTATTAAACCTTTCGCGACTGTAGGATCTACACTAGGATAACAGAATAAAATAGACACCAGGTAAAGCGGTATAAATATGTAAACAGCTAAATTCTAATAACGAATTAAGAACTTTCTCTTGTCATTAAGGTAGGGGTAGATGTATCGGAAGGAATTCGTCATAGTTTAGTATCGTTACAACTATGCCTCCTACAAGGTGATATTAGCGACTTCACCCGGGGTCGCATCGTTGACCAGATTGAACGCAGCGCTTCGCAACGTGAAATAAGTAATTTTTTAAATATTCCGTTGTCCACAGTTAACCGTGTGATTACACAATTTAAACGCAAGGAAAAAACAACAGTGGAGCCGAGACCAGGTCTTGCCGGAGCTTCTGAAAGAAGTAAAAGGGTGCTTGTGCGCGAAGAGTTAAGAGAACCGCGAAAAAGTACAGCTGAGCTTGCGGCAACTTCACAGAAAAGTCAGCACACCGTTCTGCGATACCTCTACAGTGTGGGGATGTATAAAAGGGTGGCAAAGAAAAAACCTCTCCTTACGGCGTTTCAAAAACGGCGCCGAATGGCTTGGGCAATCGAAATGCGAACGAAGCCCGAAGAGTTTTGGCGGTCTGTCATTTTTTCAGACGAAAGCAGACACTGCCAATTCAGTGATAGTGGTCGGGGTATGGAGACGTTCGTCACAGCAACTGGACGACAAATTTTTGCATCAGACGGTGAAATACGGCGGTGTGAACATCATGGTGTGGGGCGCGGTATGGTATGGTGGAAGATCGCAATTAGTAATCTGCGACGGAAATATAAATGCGGCAAAATATATCCAAATATTAACAGAAGGACTACTACCGATATTCGACAACGCCATTTTATCTAAAGAAAACGCCACTTTTATGGAGGATGGAGCACCCTGCCACAAAGCAAGAACAACAACCACATGGAAAGAGGAACAGGGGATTCGGATTTTACCATGGCCAGGCCAATCACCAGACATGAATCCGATAGAGAATGTTTGGCACATAATCCAGACAAATATGGCGAAACGACGCCGAAAACCCAGCAATAAGGAAGAACTCGTGACAGCTGTTACAGAAGAGTGGTTAAATATTCCAGAAGACACCATTAATCATTTAATAGATTCTATGCCACGACGACTCGCAGCACTTCACGCAAGTAAAGATGGATCGACAAAATATTAGTCTAATTTAAAAATTTTAAAATATTTTGTATGTATAACGACAATAGAATCTTTTTTTTTAATTAGTAGGTGTCTATTTTATTCTGTCAACCTAGTATAGTCGAGTTGTGTATTGCTGACGCTGACATTTCGTTTAGTACTGTAGCCCAACATCGTCTGAGCTACTAACTGTGTCGATTATCCTCTTTATTAATTGGCCAAGAGGACATTTTAAGTAATTCTCTCAAAGTTTGCAGTAGTTTTTCTATTCGGTTTTATATGCTTTGAGTATAATTTCTATTTAAAGTGTACAAAATTGATGTAAATCCAAGTCACATTAGTATACTACGTTCATGTTCTTTCTTCTTGGTCGTTATCGATCTTCCTGTCATAAACATATACTTCTTCACTAGAACAAGGTATACTGTGTATACGCCCGGTATTGACAATGGATCTCTGTTGTTCTTCCCTGTCTCGGTGTAGTCTTATACATTCGTCCTACTCGTATGGTAATTCTATAAAAATACGAAACAAATGTTCTGCCTCTCCAATGTTTGTGAAATTTATTTTTCATGCTTTTCGGATTGCGGCCTTGTTAATTACGTCCTTTGGAAATCCATTGGCCTATAACGTTCCTATCAGTTTTCATTTTCCCTGGTAGATGTTCCGAGTTCCATACGTTTCTCGTCCAGTTGATGAAGGTTTGTTGTGTGCATGGGCTTTCTGTAAACTTTACAAGTAGTGTAATCATATTTGTTATCTTTTGTGGGTATATTTGGTTGACATATTGCAAGAACAGATATAAATTTTCTTGCCCGTGTAGTTGTATTAGAAATGAATCATTTACATATCTACACCACACCGATGGTGTAAATGGCGTTGTGAGTAGGGCTTGAGTTTCGAATTTCTCCATAAAGAAATTCGCAACTGCTCGACTGAGTGGGCTGCCCACCTACTTACTCGATGTCGTTTCATATCACTGTCCAAACAACTTCTGATGAAAATAGAAAGCTATTAGATGCCATTGTCTATAGACCAACCGACCGGTTAAGAATTCCATACTACCAGAAGGAAAAAGAAAGGGATTAGCAAAATCAAAGGAACTGACATCAAGATTACACGATCTGACCAAAACGACGTCTGCCAAAGTCTATATTCAGCTCAATAGATTCACAGGCATAGCAGTTAGAAAAATGCACGCGAGAAGAAATGCCGACTCTATAAGTATATATATATATATATATATATATATATATATATATATATATATATATATATATATATATATACTGACTAAAGAATTAGATATGAAAAAGATGTGTGCCCAGAATATTAACCATTGATCAAAAAAGAAATCGGGTGTTGACTTGTAAGCGTCTTTTGAAAAGGTACCAAGGAAGCAAAGAGAACTTTCTTAGTCGGTATGTGACCATGGATGAATCATGGGTGCACCACTATAATCCCAAGACCAAAGTGCAAGTAGAAAGTGGGAACATCACGGTTCTCCTCCGCTACGTAAATCTAAGGTCGTGCCATCACCTAGAAACGTTTTGTTATCTGCGCTCTGGGATGCTCAAGGAGTCGTCGTGACTGACTGCTTGCAAAAGAGACAGAGCGTTACATGAGCCCATTATGCTCGATTGATTTCTAAATTGCAATATGCTATTAAAGAGAAACTCCAAGGAAAGTTAAGGCACGGTGTGCTGTTCCAACGGGATAATGCTCTCAGCCATACATCTGGTATTGCTAGGGCCGCTCAGTCACAGACACCCTGATGCGCGTCAAGGAACTGTCAGAACTGCCAGATATGATGAAGTATTTTAAATACTGTTAAGAAGTAATTACTTCACATGGGATGCAGCAATATATGAGCAAGTAGATGCAGTAGCAATAGGTAGTCCACTCAGTCCAGTATTTGTAAGTTTCACTACGTAAAAATTCAAAATTCAAGTCTTTCAACTGCTCCAGCACCAGAGGTTGTTTTTGTGTAATAGTAAGAACAGAGCATATATGAACTGAACAAAATATGTGTTGATGTTACAATAGCTATTGCCAAACAACAACTACTCCAGCAGGTTGTGCGCGAGAGTAATTGAATAATTAATACACAAACATTCGGACATCAATAAGGACGATGGCCTGCAATTGACGTACGGTACTGTATACGGTTTACAACATTGCCGCAACGACGCACTGTAACTGATCTAGACGTTTCGACTTATCAGGAGAGAGAATCGCATAATAGCAGACGTATCATAACCGTCACAGTTAGTAGTTCAGATGATGTCGGCTACAGTGGCAGGCGAAACGTCAGCGTCAAGAAATACGCAACATGCGATTGAATACGAAAGAAGATTGACACTTGTTAAACACGGTACTTTTTACAGTTATTTGTATCTTAATAGATATACGTTTTATACGCAATTATTGCTAATTAACTTTTTTTCTGGTTTAGTTTAGATGGTTAGATTTTCATTCTATCACAAGAATATAAAATACGTGTATGGTTAAACAGTAAAACTTACAAACTTAAAATTGTTGTTATGAATTGGTACTTTTAAATAGTTGTATGCAAATTTTGCTTTAATATGGTAATGTCCACTATTTTCTTACTCCAAAATTGTAACTCATAATAATTCTTCCTGTCGAATTAATCCTGCCCCAATTTTTAGTGGATATATAGGTCCAGGAGGGTACCATGAAAATGGTAAATACTTTAACTGTACTGGTGGCATCACAGGGTATATTGATAGAGTAATATTAGGAAAACATCTGTATCAATATGCAGAAATAAGAACCATCTATCAAACTCCTTTCGCATTTGATCCTGAAGGAATATTCGGTAAGTGCTTTGTATTCTCAAATAAGAGAATTTACGAATTTTGCAAAACAGGATGCTTACCGTCGATTGTACATGTCTTCATTGGAGTTCAGGCTGGTATTACACTAATGACGTTCAAGGATCATAAAGGCCGACTGCTACGTTGGCTTGCTTGGGCTGGAATTTTCGGCATAGTTGGGGGAGGACTATGTGGATTTTCTAGAGAAAACGGCGTTATTCCATTAAACAAACACTTATGGTGAGTGAAGTTCACGTATAATTAAAACACTTTAACATCGATTGCATTATTTTAGGTCCCTTTCGTTTGTATTCGTAACTTCATCCTTTGCATTTATTCTACTCTCTGCCTGTTATACTCTAGTAGATATCAGGAAATATTGGAATGGAAAACCATTCTTATATGCAGGAATGAATGCAATTGTTTTATATATCGGACACAGCATGACTCACAGCAGATTCCCCATTAGATGGCAATGGGATGGGAATCAGACACACTTTTTAGCTTTGCTTGAAAACGTGTGGGCTACGTCACTGTGGTTACTTATATCTTACTACCTATATACAAAAAAATTGTTCTTAACAATTTAAGCTGAAGCTGTAAGCTGTAATTATATGAATCAAATAAATTATCCTTGTTTTATGAAGAAACGTTCTTCGTTAGAAAGAAAAATTCTTCGTCTATAAAACGGAAAATATTGAAAAGTTGAACGTTCATTTTAAAAATTTTCGTTTATATTCTATTATACACAATTGAAAAAAGGCTCTATTTTAGTAACATTTCGAACTTCCGATAATCCAGGTTTTGCAGGATAAATAAGAATAAGAGGAAAATAAGGAAAAAACAATACGCAGGAGACAAAAAGAACAAGTGTCCATATGTTATAATCATAGAGAGGTATAATACTAATGGAACACGCGTAAACCTTAACGCATCCTAGGAATTTTGAGCACTGGAGATTGTAATTTTGATACACGTTTTGTCAAAGTCGGTTGTGCTTTATAAATTATTAAGTTTATATTTTCCTTTTACGCTGAATTATTGCAAATAGATATACCGGGTTGTTTTTTTATCATTACACATACATTTTTCCTACGTGTAACTTCAAAAAGATAATCATCGATACATTAGAGGCATGATAGGCAACCAATTATACACCGCGAAGGATTTTATAGCTTAGTGATTAAATTAGGTTGCCTTGGAAAGGAAAATACATTTTTTTATTATTTATATTTCTATTGTTTTAATCATACATGAATCTTAAATTAAATAGATTTTATTGAAACGTAGATAACTAATTTAAATAATGAGTAAGTACATCGAGGTGAAATGGTGGCAATAACAGTGTGGTACTAGAAGAATAGTACTCTAAGGAGATTTAGACACATGTATACAATTAATTATTCTGACAGGTATATCTTGTGCGAAAATAATTCTAAACATTTTTAATATCAAAGATAAAAATGCTGTTAAATACAGCTTTTCTCATGGTATTAGTGAAATCATTCACGAGAAAGACAATGTGAAGGGACAAATAACGCTAACACACGGACATGTTTCAGCCTACCCGGCGTCATCGGCATGGTTTCAAGCGGTTACTTGCTCAACACATTACAATTCCCTCTCTGCTACTATCGCCATATCTAATCCTACAGTTCAAGTGATTATTCTTGCCGCTAACTAGTGCCAAAAGAATAAAACACTTGTTTGCAAAGTCAGGCACCGCATTACAGCAGCAGCCGCAATAAAATAGGTACTTTAGATATTTAATTTCACACGTTACACCAATTTATGATGTTTTGTAAATGTCACTATTTTAATCGTTTTAAGAAAAATCACGATTACAGTTTCGATTTTTCGCAATTGTAGGTTTTATTGCTTTAGTATTTTCTCGTACTTAATTAATTCTACTTTAGCATTTATTTCTTACTCTGTTTATCTCTACTATCACCTAATAGAGCTGGTGCGTATTTCCGCCAAACTGGAAAGTAGGATTTCCTTATAAATCAGTTCTCTATTAAAAAATAGTTAATATTTATATTGTACTTACTCTATCCTCTAAATAACAGCTGTAGGCAAGAGTGAGCATCAGAAGAAAGCGGTAAGTCTTTGTCCCTGGCGGATTTGCTTATTGTTCTCGTGTTTTGACTTCTGAGATTACACACCATCAGAGCAGGAACAATTTGCTATTTGATTTAGAAATATAGCTTGGTTGTATAATAGTAACTGTTATATTTTATTAGTAAAACAGAAACAAATCAGGTAAGGATTAAACAAACAACCAAATCACTTCAATTATGTATATTTAATAAGAACACAAAATCAAAATATCCAGTACAATTGAAATGTAGAATTATAACATTTTTTTTTTATTAAACGAACCATATCCATGACAGAAGTAATAACACAGTTTAAACTCAAATAACTCAGTAATGCAAGGCGATCACAGATAAACAACTGCCAAATATAAACATGCAGAACTTTAGAAGTTTGTCCATCGTAAATTGCACATTTCGATTGATATGAATTATATCAACGCTTTTTTAATATGTATATAATGTATATTCAATTATTTAAAAACATTCAGCTAACTCTAGGTGTACTGGAAAACGTTCCTTTTTTTTTCTTGTTTTTTTTAATATCACTTGGTTTAGTTTCACTTGTTAAACTCTATTGGGTCATCGTGTTCGGCTAAAGTTGAATTACATTAGAACATTATTCGTAAAACGGAGTAACCATGTATTATTCACAAATTCGAGCAATTGTTGCTGTATTTACGTACACTGTAAAAATGTAAACTTGAATTGTTAAAAACTTTAAAATCATAAATTGAATATGACGAACATAACCATATCTGTCAGAACATAAAGTAACAATAATGATCTAATGTTTTTGAATTTGCTGAAAGTATGGATTGCCGATTTGTGCTATTTTATAGTGATATCTTACAGTTTCCAGTACTGAGATTAATATTAAAATGGTCACTGTTTCGTGACACAGTGATAGTACTAAAGTATTAAAAGTCTAACATCCCAATACTTCAGTGCATTATTATATATAATAATAATAAGTTAGGAAGTATGAAGGCAATATAGATAGTTTCATATTTATACATTTTTTTAAAGATTTGTTTTCAAAAAATCTTGTATCAACACTTGACATTTTGCACGATCACTAATTTGCAGTTACACATTTATGACTTCTTTTTCTAGTTTTGTATGATATTCACTCGCTATTTAAATATTTTAATTTACTAACAAACGCGACGAATCCAAAATGTCGAGTGTAAATACAATAAAGCTATTCAGAATCAAGGATAGCTATCACAAATAACTCAGCGTACTTTATTGCTTGGTTCCCTTCTTCCTCTTTTTTTTTTATTTTCATGACCAAGCTGATGAAGGATACTTAACATGTCACAATAGTATATAGCAACAGATATAATGGTCAGGTTTCGATCCAATTCATATATATATACATATATATACAAATATGTCTATTATAGATTACACGTAATATAAATACCTCCTTTAGAAAACAAGTATTCTTCATTGTATATATATCATATAGAACGATAAAATATATAAAACCTGCTTGATCGAAACCCTAACTAAATTAAAAACAAAGAAGAAAAACACTTAGAAAAGATAACTCGTTTAAATGATGCAATCAGTCATAAACTACACATATTTGACGAAGTTATATACACAAAAGATTTTGTCAATCAATCACTTAAAAACACTTATCAAATGCGGATTGTTCTTAGCTAGATAGAAAAGTGTTTATTGCTTAGTCATACCACAGTCTGGCTCATAAATGAAACAGAAATAGATATAGAATGAAATTTCTTTTGGAAAAGGAAAGGCGGGCCAACGAATTCTACACATATTTTACTGCTTTTGCGAATTATGTTTTCTTCCGAAAAATTAAGTTGGTTTAAATACACACATTTTTACTACAATGAGAGAGTTGTTGCTTTAATTATTACAATTTACGTGTACCTATATATCGATTAAAAAAACTACATTTACTTTGAGAGGTAGTAAAAAATTAAATGACTAGTTAAATTTCAATCAATGTCTATCTAGTGATTGATGTTACTAAATCTTTAAATGTATTTCATATTTTTGCTTCCTTTCTTTTAGATAAAGACATTTGTCCCAAACTTTAATACAGATATATTTATATAGTCTAATAGGTAGTAAGAAGTAAATATTACTTAGGTATTTAGAGCTTAATCAACAATTACATATTTATAAAAACATTACAAATATAAGAATAAATCCTTCGGAGATTGTTTTAATTAAATGGTTCGTTATTATTTCTTCTTTCCATACTTTTAAGATTTAGTAAAAGCTTATAATTAATAATTAATCAATCATAAGCGCAAAATGTGTAGTACAATATGTATAAAAGTTAAGGGACGTCACAATATATACTTTATGAAACCTTTTTTTTTTTTGATATTCTCCTAAGTTTATCATCATATCCGATAGTTTGGTTTGAGATATTCTCTATTTTATAATAATTAACTATACCATAATAATATATGTATATATATTATAGAATAAATTTACAGTATTCAATAAGATTTATCAGATATATATATATTTATAATTTAACACACTAGCACACAACAGAAGTCATTCACTCGACAACTTGCTTGTATTAAAGAGACTTCTAATAATTACATCTTTTTAGCAATATTGATAGATTTCATTAAATGATCAATGAGAACATTGTTTTCATTCAAGTTACTTAGCCTAAGATTGTTATTTAAAGCAACATTCTCCATATTTATCATTCGCTTACAACTATCAAGGAAAAAATCGTTAAACCTACTGTGCATTACCATTTAATATATATTATTTATAATGTTTAAGTGCAGTCCTAATTTTAAAAAGGATCTTATCTCGTATTTTCAAATTACTAGGGCTATTAGAATTAACGAAAAACTTTCAATCTCGTTACTTTTTGACGAATTTCACCATTCTGATTTATATAACATTCCTGCTTCAATTAAAAAGCGACTACATAAAATTAGCTGAAGGGAAATTCTTTACAACTAGAAAGCCATATCCTACTGTTCGTAATATCGGTTTGCAAAAACCAGCTGTGTCTATAAATTGCTTGGAACTGTAGGTTAAATTGAAACAGCCTTATGTTCAAACGAGAAGGTGCGAATGTAGTGTACGGAAAATTTGGGAAAAGGTTCCAAAATCTCACCATTTTAAGGCAGTAGATGGACTTACTTTTTAATCACGCTCAATGTATATCGAATGCTGTATGCTATTATGATTCACGGAGCAACCTAAATGCGTTTCCTCATATGCATATGCTAGAACCTTTTACCTCCTCTAGTTAGGCTAAGTAAAATTAGATACGATTCTATTAGAATACTTACCTTTACAACAATCAGTACCTAGAAAAGAATTCTATTCATATTTAATACGAGATCATCACACGTGAGCTACGCTAATTTTGGATTAACACTTCAACTTTGAATAGAAGCGGTAAAAAGTTGTAACATTTAAATTACGCCTGTTAATAAAACTAAACGTCTTAGAAAAATTGAAAAAAAGTAAACAGTCTCAAGAAAATGAACATTTACCATTGAAATTTCGACTTTGCTCCAATTTTTTTTCCACACTACTTCAGACAAATATGTATATTGCATAACAATATACATACCATAAAAATCTCTTTAATACAAAAAGTATTATATTTAATATTAACCATTTTAACACAATTTGTACAATCAAAAAATAAGTACAGCTCATAGCAAACTTGTTTATTTTTTTCTGTATTATCTTTTAAACAAGTATTTTTATATATATATAATTTTTTTCATATTATAGAGATAAACGATAGAAAGAAGGTTTCTTCAACTCGGCATATGAGTTTATAATAATATATTTTAGCAATATCTTCTTTAGTTTAAAACTTAAATACACACATATAGTGAAGAATGTACATGGGAGAATGATGAAACATGATAACAATGATTTTATTCCACTTCTTGGCGACGGACAGGTTTATGGCACGTTTATCACTCATAAAACACGTGCAATCGTGCATATTTGAACCTCCACACTACATATTACCACGACAGCAACGTACCCAATGGGAGATTGTTGAACTAAGATTGCGTTCAAAGACTCCCAAAAAATAATTGCTTAAATGTTATTTAATTACTTAGTGAGATTTCATTATCTTGGCATCTCAAATAATTAAGTTATTTAGTTAGTATATTCAGTATATATGAAGAATAAATTTTTTTACTAAAGCAATATAATTTTCAAAGTAATGTAAAACTTTAATCAAAAGTATAGAAGCTACTGACATGACGCAACAAGTTTTTTAACTTATTTTAGTTTTCCCATTTTGTGTGAAATAGTATTTACTTATTTTAGTTTTCTCTTTTTTAGTTAAATAGTAATAATAACTCGCTCGTTTTCAGTGTTCACAAAGTACACTCAATTTGTTTTGTTATAGTATGATATTGAACAATATTAAAATAATGCATTCAACACTTTTTAAATTATCGTTATACATAAATCTCAACTACATGAACTAGCACTCTTTTATGTAATTACTTTTTTTTAAAAAACTGGTATATCCATATTTGTTTAAAATTTTGAATAGCCTCACCGAAAACCACGTTAACCGTTAAATGTGAATACGCGAAAGTAATCACAATTTAATTTGAGAAAAGTTCCCAGATTTCTAAAAATCGCCACTGCTTTAATGCATATTTATTTAAAAAAAAATGAAGCTATTGTATTTTTTATTCAAATATATACTGTTTTCATTTCTCTGAATATTTTCTACAATACATAAAATATACACACATATACGTAACTATAATATTTGTGTCAGAGTTTCACAGCCCCCTCTTAGAAATTATTTTTGGGCACGTTACTGTATTACAATTATAAATGTATTCATTATTTTTGCTTCTATTCATCGGAATTAGGAAACGAAATAAAATTATAAGAATAGATAATTACTAGTCGATCGTCTACCCTCGATGTCTTGAATGAACCAGTAGGCATGGAATGTAGTCCATTACATAACATGTAAACGAAACAGAAGAGAATTTGAACAAAGAAACGAATTTTATTTATATGTAGAATACGTAGTGGTAATAGGAGGTTCAAACTGCAGGAGGTACTGAGAAGGAAGCAGACCAGCTACTTGTTCGAGAGAATGTGAACGAGCCTGTCGTCCCAATGACAAAATGTGATCAATAAGCTAAGAGAGATGTAACATGTATAAGAGGTGACACGCCATCACAAATGATTCAATAATTTTCTTCATTAAATACATCTGAAACAAAAATCTTTACATTAACTAACGGTGCAGATAGATCTAACTATCTAATTATACATCTACCAATAGATTTTTATCTGTGACAGCCCCCGTTTTATTCCATTAAATGATAATAAAGATGGGCTAAACCTTCGAGAATTGTTGTCTCAGGCAGTAATCACAATATTAATAAAGATCCATTGGAGGAACTGGACCTATCTTTATTCATGCATACTTAGAGCCAATAGAAAGTAACTCACAGCGGTAATGGCTCATAAAATATGAACTATCATCGTTACGACGATATAGAAATCGTAAAAATATAATTCTACCTCTACACTTGAGAATAGAATTCAGATGGAACTTCCCGAGGATTGTACACCCGACAGCATTTTGTAAAACACCTACTTATTGCCTATAATATGTATATTACGTAAATAATTTTACTTTACAAGATACTGTGAGGTATTTGTGACCTACCTAAAGCGAATTCGCGTTTATTGCTTATCTAGTACCAGAAAATATCTGCATTTTTGTGCCTGAAGTCACTATGGTTTATTACAGGAATTTTAGTTATTAAGTAAGGCTATTGAAGGGATAAAATATAAACTCCGTATTTTTTCACAATTTATCTTTAAATAGCACTCTAGACTCCTATAACTTTAATCATCGCAAACTAAGTAAGTCTTCTTGTGGAATGTTAGCACCCGGTCATACGAACCTAGCTCACAAATCGCGAAATGCCGCGTGGAAGGCTACATGAAGAAGGTTATTCCATTCGGAAAATTAACTTGAAAGTTGAAATTACAAAATCCACTGTCAATAAAGCCATACGTGGACTTGATAAAACAATGAATTTATAAGACCGCAATCGGCCAGGACCGTCAAACAGCACATCAAAAGTTGATTTAGCACTTAAACTCGTTAGTAAAATAGGTAATACAAAATTAATGACTCCAAAGTGTGAGCCCAAGTTCGAAGTGATGAACAAAAATGAAGAATCTTGAGATATATGAACAGTTAGGCACAAAAACGGTTTCGTATATCAAGGTATGGTGCAATGAAAATTGATGAGATTATAAGAAAAAAGCAGCACCGAAAATTTTTCACAATTTCAATAAGGAATCGATTAGTAGGAGAAAACTTCATAATAATGTAGTAACAATAATTATATGGCTTCTTCATAGCTTCCATCATATAGAAATTCTTGCAGGAAAAACTTCTCTTATTCTTTTCACCTTCCTTTCTATTTCACGCCCTCCCCCCTTCCCCCTTCATCATTTTTTCTTTTTATGTTTTTTTTTCTAATTTTTCTTTCTCCTCTTACTCTTATTTCGTTTATATGTATATATATCTCATTATGACACGGACTAATTCCGGAGGTAGTTCGTTTATGATTACTGCTTGTACAAAAAAGGCAATCGTCGATCAATAGTAATATACAATTGCTATTTACGAAGGATTTAATTCCACTTTGCCTTTCTAATCAATAGACCAGTAACAAAACAGTGAGCTATTAATTCTATACCTCACAATGCATTGCCAGATATTGCGCTTGGTTGGATTATCTTTTACCAATGTTTTTCTTTTTTTTTTGCAGTATGTACGCTCTAACTAAAACAAAGGTTCATAGTCAGTGCTAAAGAAGTTGTAACACTTAGTGTAAGTATATTGGGGCCATTTCACCAGAAGCGTTATACCACTACTGAGACACAACAATTGATTATAATTTTGAAATACCCAGCGGCAGCAGTCTAATTAATATGTGAATTTGTCTACTTAAATTAATGCCAACTGTTTGTGTAGGGATTTGTGCGGCTTTTCGTATCATTGACTGCTTCAAGCCCACTTTTACCTCCGTAAATAATTTTCAGTTCAACGAATTTCAAATAAGTTGCATAATGATCTAAGAGAAACCAGTTTGTCGTTCACTGAAAGCACTGACTGTGTAAATCGAAGTAAGTGCACGGTTTGAGAATGATTGTGAATGTCGAAGAAAGGCTAGTGGCTCGCGTGATGTCTACTGCATTACCACTTCTTTGATTAATTCCAAAGACAAGATTTACAGTGGTACAAAAAAGGCTTGAACGGAATAATTAGTGAAGTAAGATCGTCTCGAGCGAGTATTGTGGCTTCTGTTTTGAAATGCATGATGACCGTTATACATGGACTAGTGAAGCTGAATACGATATGAGATGCCATTACACATGGAGACTGGTTCCTTCTAGTGTTTATTAAAGGTACCATGATCGACGAGTGTCACTTCGAAGAGACCTTCTATAAATTATAAAGAAGTCAATCTCCTTTAAAATTACAAGCATTTTCACAAAAGCCGCGATAATTATTCTTTTGTATAGTAAATGATGTTCAAATTTATCAATACTTAATAAAGAAAGTTAATTTTGTTTTTGCTAAAAAAAATGATGATTGTCTCTCTAATTCTCAAGTGTAGAGCTATTGGAGTGAAGAGTGCCTCATCTCACCTAAACGCAACACCTTATATTAGCATAGTTAGGCAAAAGCGAATACAAATTGAAAATGTATGTTGACTTATGTATGTTAAAGCTAGGTGTGTGACCAGTGTGATCACTCTTCAGTGGCATAAACGGTTATTTGTTAAAATAGAACTAATAGTTAGCATTAAGAAAATTCATTCCAAATTCACAAATAATAATTTCTTCGAATAAATTCGCTATTACCACTGCTGATACTTGCTAATAATCTATACGCTTAAATGGACTTACTTGTTCTTGGACAATGTGATGCACTATGTAATTGTAGCTCACGAGTGCGCATTGGACTGGGTATGATTGTGGTCTTGGGGCGTTTCTTCCGCGGGAGATGGTGGAGCGTCTTTTCGTGGCGGCATACGTTCGTTTATCGCGTCTAAACCTTTCGCCTCCGCGAAACTTGTGATCTTATGATTCGGCGAGAATCCTTGTAGAGCTAAATATACACGGTTGTCGATGTATAATTATTACGTATATGAAATCGTAATTACACGCATTAAGTCAATGTACATACCATTCTTTAGACTTGTTTTACCACCAGATAGCGCTCCTAGCGGTAAAGCACCAGTAGGCGTCAGGCCTTTTAGTTGCAAGACAGACTCGCTTTCCTCCCTAAATGCAAAACGAAAAACTTTATATTAAAATAAGTTACAGGTTTCGATATGTGTAATTATAATACAATTTGAAGGTCTCTTATACGTTTTCGTGCAATTACAAAAAAAATAATGAAGATAAAAACATAATTTACTACTTGAAGATATATTTTTTTGTCGAACGACACTTGAGAAGCGCGAAGAGGAGCCTTAACTTTCGTGCTAAAAGCATAGATCAACGTCCATGCAATAATTAGTCGCTATACGGGGGTTAAGTGAAAATTCAAATACTCTTTGAAGAACACTTGTTATATTTTTCACAACAATATTAGGACTTTTTAATCCCTCCAAACAGTAAGATTTTTCCAAGACTGCAGAATAGCTCAGTTTCAGCGATGATCCCTCTACGTGATAAGAGTTCCAACAGACATTTTTCCAAGCTCGAGAAGAGAAAGAAGTCGCAGGGAACCAAGAAAATAAGATTGATGTGAACGAATGGGCGGGTGCATTGTTGTGGTGAGAGTGCACCTTTTTCTTCGCCAAACGAAGGTGTCTCTTCATTAATTTTCTATGAAATCAACCCAATAATGCGACATAATATTTGTCTCTAATCGTTTTTCCCTCTTTCAAAAAGTCGATAAAAACGATTCCTTACAAATCCTAAAAGCAGTGGTTATGATTTTTCTTGCTGCTAGTATTGTTTTTAGTTCCTTCGGCGCACGTTCGGCACATAAAATAAAGTGATTTGACCTTTCTTTCGATATTGGCGTATAGTGGTGAATCCAAATTTCATAAACAGTCACATATCGCCACAGAAACTCTTTCAGATTGCACTGAAAGCTTTCTGATGCCCAAATGTTTATGTACAATGTTCTGTACGAATTCGTTCGCCATCTCAACAGCATTTGTAACTTCTACATTGCGATCAGGCAACACGACGTCAAGGATTTTATTGATCATTTCCTCGGTGGTCATTTCACCGGGGTGTCCTGAGTGTAGAGTGTCACCTATGCTCATTCGACAACATCAAAATTATGTAAGCCACATATGACATATAAAATATGAAGGAGCAGAATCTCTGTAATACTTTTTAGTTCCCTTCATTTATATAATGATTTTTCAATGTTTAATTAATATACGGAATTCGGTTTCTACATTATTTGCAAACATGTTTACATGTTAGACTGGAAATTAATAAAACACGACCAAAAGGGACGATACTATCCGGAAATATAATCATATTTGCGATCGCACTGACGTCTACTGAAAACTGTCTGAGTTTTCACTTTAACTTCGTATGTACTAATGATTTTAAGCCCTACATTTATACTATACTGTGTTTATGTATCTCTTTTCTTTTAAATCTCACTCTTCCTCGCCTTCTAAGCAATCAGGCGCTATTGTACATAGTGTGGTCTCTAAGTAATAAAGAATAAATCAATTTTTAACATATACCTCAACAATTTTTGAATAAGAAATTTTTAAATGGACGGGGTCTTTGTCCTCTACCCAGTATTGTAGCATTTCCTGAATTTTTTTATTGGAAAAGATGTTTCTCATAGAACTACATTTCATTGCAAATAAAATCCAGTTTTTTTCTATTCGATGGATCAATAGACACAGTGAAAATAAGTAGCTAGATCATTCTTAAAGTTTTGACCCGCAAATGATATAAAATGTTTTGGAACAATTTCAACAGCTAGTGAAATGCACCACAAACATTAACAAATTTTTATATTGTTTACTTCTTGCATTTTTATTGCCGCATACTACTTTTTAATTGATTATCTGCATTCCATTTTGTTGTTGTATGTGAGGATTGTTCGACAAGAACCCGTTTAGACAGCACAGCAACAAAATTCAGCTGTTTATGTTTATTGGATGCGCATGTTAACAATACTTGTTGCCTGCTTCTTTCCAAATGTTCTCATTAAGTTAGAAAATGACATTTATAGTAGAGAATCTGTCTTAAAAGAATAAATTGATGGCTGCTGAAGAGAGAAAATGGAGGCTGTAGTATCGTTATTCTTATGCGTCATGCGTTACATTTCAACAAGCAAAGGAGCTGTCTTGCTGAAGACACTATCATACTGCAGTGTCAGATGACAATGCGCCACAGTTAGAAAGTATTTCCAGCCCATTAAAACGTGTGAACTTTGTAAATTTTGAGTATCAGTGGGGAATTTGTTTAGTTCGTTGGATACTACAAAGTTGCCGCGAATAAGGCAATTGCCTCCTTAAGAGAAATTGTCACCGGTGATAAATCTTAAAGTTATTCAACTAGAATCCAGAAGCTAACTCTGCGATGGAAGCATGCAGAATCTTTGAAGGCAAAGAAATGTCTTTCAACAGGAAGTAATGACGACCGTATTTCTTAATTATAGTGTACTGATCTTGAATTTTAAAGAACCTGGTTCAATACTAGGCAATATGAGGACACCTGAAACTCTTTACACAATAGCATATGTGTTCCGTGAATTTTACAATTTCAAACGATTCATGTGTTCTTATGAACCGGGATGCTATAAGGTAATCCATCTTTTAGTCCCAACTGATCTGAATGCGACTTCCGTCTGTTTGGCGTATTAAAATAATCGCTGAAAGGTTGATGCCGAACTAGATTTTGACTCTGCACATCTCAATAGGATTGGTGTTTTTGATAGTCCTTGCTGCTCTTGTGATAATGTGACATTAAGTGATACTGACCATATTTTATTTGGATGTCCTATTTTCGCCAGACACCGAGATAAATTCTTTCAAGATTTACGTCAATTCTTTTTTTACCTCCTTGTTTAATACCTCTTTCGTTCTGGCAGATGATAATATATAGGTTTATAATATTCATACAGAATATTTAATCGTAATAAAATACGTTTATGGGACTGGTCTTTGTTTTTCTGTCGCTTTTAGTTCTGTTATTCAGTTTCGTTTCCTTTGTTTACCATTTCTTTGTGGGTTTCCTCCTTTTTTGCAGCCCTGTATGTATTGTTTTGTTTCAAGTCGGCACGATCGGCCCCGTGTAGTGAAGCGTGTATCCTTGCGCCGTTCCTTTCATATCAAATCTTATTTTTAACGTTTGTATTTTAGAATTTTTAGGTGGCTAAATGACATTTGTCAATGCCAAAAAAAAAAGACTTTGCCACTAAATGGTCGCTAAAATTTCAACAGTAGTAGGGAAAATATTGCTTTACAGCTTCTAAAAGTATTTCTGCTTAAAAATTCAACGTCATAAACTAAACATCGCACTGGGTATAGCTGGAATACGGTGACATACAGCACTTATCCAAATGTGAGATTACTCACTCAATTATTTTAGAGAATTAATAATAGAATGAAAAGTGTCAGTTGTTTGTTAAACATGGAGATCATAGTGTCAAGGTTATTTCTTTTATATTGTACTGAAGAATATTCTATGCTGTTATTTTGGCTGTGGTTCCACTATGTTCTATAACTGCTGAATATTTCGAATAGATTTTCAAGTTTACTTTTTATTTTGTTACAAAATTTATTACTTGTTTGGGAATATGTTGTAACTGAATATATATTATCCGAAAAGTACAGTGAAAATATTTCTTAACAATTATTATGATATTTAAACATTAGAACAAACTCTTTTATAAAAAATAGTATATAGAAATATACTTCATTAAATTAACGTTGACTTAATAAAGTAGATTACCACAAGCATTTTAAAACATGGCCAATGCATTAAAGTAAAGATCGTCAATTATTTTTATAACACATTGTAAAGTAGGGAAAAATTACTAGACTGGATACTTATTTAATCTGTAATTTCCTTTTTCCCTAGCGTAAATGTTCTTCATATTGGAGACCCTCAGAAAAATTAATACAGAACATCTTTTATGTTTTACGCGCGTATGAAACTTAAATTTCTTACCTTAGCACTGAGAATACTCTTGCCATCTTTCCGATTGCTCTTATCTTATTGCGTATAACTTCCTTTCTAACGTTTGCTGCTGTACCTAAAAATTACACACAAAGAGATTAATACCAGATTTGCGTCACAATTTTCTAAATGCGAAAAAAGAAACTGCACTAAACGCTAAAACTAGATAGCTTGTGGCAAAAAGAAAAAAAAGGCATGATGAAGATAAATGCCCATTTATTTTGGAATATAAACCAGATACCTAAAACAATTCGGAATAGTAGTGCGTTACCTTCCACATTTACTGCAAAGTTTCTAATGAGTCGGAGATTTACTAGACTCTCATATTATGCTGTACATTTTTATGTGTACTAATTTTTCGAAATACACTCTTAAGTAACAATAAACCGCTATAAATGGTTATCTGCTTTCTGTGTATCAAAACGGGCTAATTGATGAGCTATACATTTGCGATGATGTAACATGCAAAGATGCATTGATAGGAACTACTACACAAAAAGGACCTAGCACTTCGGAAATGCTAAACCCTGATCTATCGAACCGAGCGAATCATGTATAAATTACGGGATTGTTAATATGGTTATATACATTCTTGGCCTGCAATAGCACTTGTAGACAGGTCATGCGCAAAGAGTATTAGTAAGAAAATACATACGTATATTGCACTGCGTAGTTAGTAGGAGCAATGTGTGCTTATAGTAAGACAATTGACAATTGAAGAGCGTGCAATTGAGTACCTAACTTACTTTTAAAAATAAATTTACAAACAGTATTATACGCGTATGTTCATAGTAAAATGTAATAAAGTTCATATGTATGTATACAAGCACCGAATATTCTACAAAAAGTCTAATATAACACTAGTTTTCAGTGTCATTGTTAACAAATACTAATAGTAATTATAGAAATAAAAGTTGTGATGGATGTTTCGCGTTAAAAGGAATCTTGAAGAAAGAAAAGGAAAGAAAAGTAGGATGAAAGCTTACAATAACTTAGCATGTAAATCTCGTCACAACATACCATGTGAAAGACTACGAGAAACCTCTTATGAGACGGAAAAACACCAATAGAATGTCAAGAATCTGAGTCGTTCGTATTATGACTACGTAAATCACGATTTAATCAAAGTCGAAACAATTTCTAATAAGAAGAAAGTGTAAACAGGAACAAGTAGTAAAAATACAGGAATCTACAAATAAACTAAAAATAAAGGTTGCATTCTGAAAAGTAGAACAACACTGTAACTTGTTGTGATTAAAATTCAACATTTTCACATATTTTTATCGTAACAACTTTACCAGGTGTATGCATACGTTTTTTGAGAGATGGCGCCAGCGAAAAGTACGCAGCGTATTAATTTGAGACATACATCTTATCCGTCTAACATTTAAACTACAAACGCACAAATTGAATCCTCCAAAAACTAGCCTCTTTGCTTGACTGTTCAGTCGATTTTCAACGATCGTTCAGTGATCATGTCGAGTTTTGTGCCTGAAAAAGAACATTGCTTTCCTTATTTAATAAAATGAAAAAGGCTGTTGAAAGTCACCGTTTGCTGGTAAAAACATATGGTGAATACGCTCCATCGATAAGTACATGTAAGACATGGTTTCGACAGTTTAAAAGTGGTGATTTCAATGTGAAAGACAGTGAGTGCTGTGGTAGACCACAAAAATGCGAAAACGAGCATTTACGGGAGTTGTTGGATGCTGACCCAACTCAAAACCAACGGCTATTAGCAGAAGCATTACATGTGTCACAAAAAACAATCGGCAGGCGTCTACGAGCAATGGGAAAGATCAATAAACTTGGTAAATAGGTTCCACACGATTTGAATGAACGTTAAATGGAAAATCACAGTCATCTGTAAAAAGCTGCTTCAACGCCACGAAAGGAAATAATTTTTCTACCGACGTTTTTGTGATGGGTGACGAAAAATGGATTTATTTTAGGAACCTGAAGCGGAAAAAATCGTGGCTTTCACCTAGCGAAGCCGGTCCTTCAACATTGAGGCCAAATCGCTTCGGAAAGAAGACCATGCTCTATGTCTGGTGGGACCAGAGCGGTATTGTGCACTATGAACTTTTGAAGTCCGGCGAAACTGCTAATACACAACGCTATCGCTAGCAAATAATTAATTTAAATCACGCATTAATCGAAAGACGGCCGGAATGGACCAGAAGAAAATGACAAAGTGATTCTGTTATACGATAATGCGCTATCTCACACAGCAAAACCAGTGAAAAACACCTTGAAGTTACTTGGACCGAACATCCTGAAAGATGGGTGAAATCTGTAAAAGCCGATGGCCAATATTTTGAACAAAATGAAATTAAGACGTATTACAGCATTCAGAAGTGGTTTATAGGGTTTCGGTTTCCATCAGCAGGACCACTATGACCACTGTTTTCTGGGACCGCCAAGTATTCTTTTTGTCAACTATTTTGGAAAAGGTAAAACACATTTCACGAAGAATTGATCCTCATTTGAAAAAAAGTGCTCTTCCACCACGCCAATGGACCCGCTCATTCTTCAGCTAGTGCAAAATTGACCGATTTGCGCTGCGAAATGATGCTGCATCTACCTTATTCTTCCGATTTCACTCTTTGCAACTTTTTCCCTTCCCAAGCATGCAATAAATATAACACTAGAGAGAAATTCTCATCAAATGGAAAGCGCATCGCCGAAACAGAGAACTGTTTTGCACCTTGTGTGCATGTTTGGATAATTTTACAGAGTAAGCTGTAATTTCCAAAATTTTTTGGCTGTAATTCCCAAATATATACAAATATATATATACATATATATATATATATATATATATATGTGTGTATTTTGTGAGACTGGTTCTATGGGCCATAAATCACGTACTGGTAGACCAACTGTTCGTTCGAAAGAAGTTATAACATGAACAGAAAAAAAATTAACCCACAAAACCTTTGAAACGTCTTTCAAGAGATTGGACTTTCTTATGGAAAAAAAGAAAAACTTGCACATGCATCCGTATAAGATGCAATCGCAATAAACCACCTTGCGGGAATATTACCCTAGACTTCTTCCTTATTGCCAATAGTTTGCAAATAATTTAATGTAAGATGATGAACCTACTATATTATATATTATATATATTTTTATATTATATTTTAGTAGTGGCAAACAATACAGATTGGTTCTCGTAGACATCAGTTCAGCTTTAACTTTACGCTTTGTTTTGTGCATAAAAAATAAGAACTTAATCCTTAATCAGTACTAGACTTTTTCCATGTTTCATGTTCCACAAAAGCTAAAAATAGTTCACTTTTTACTGAACTAGTAAGCGTCTTTGCGATCGAAATGAACGAAAATTTTGAGAGCTATGTTTTGAAGGATTACAAAATAAGAAACAAACAAGATTTTTTATTATTGCTGCCTTCTTTTGCCACGGTCGGTAATTATTTATCCATTCCCGTAAAATCAATCGAATGAAAGGAAACTTATTTATTAATAAATTTAAATGAAGCACGAGTATTTAATCTACCACAAATAACTGTGTTAAAAAGGAAAAAAGAATTATTTTGCTCTGTAATATGTCAATATCGATATGTTTCTTACAACGACTCTACCTAACACATAGATGTAAATAAATTATTATACTCCAGTATACGTGAAAATCGGTATGGTAAACGCAACTTTCCGGTGGTATCACACCTTTCGCATTATTATTTTCTGTTGGTACAAAACGTGTCTTAAAGGTATATATTCAAAAGTTATAAAAATGTAAATCAGCTTTTAACCGTATACATGTACTCTACAAACATGAACTTTTTAAAATGGGATCGTGAAATGGAATATAAATATGCTCGCGCTAGTAACATGAAATATTGTCACGAATCACCACTTACTTTAAAAACACGGAAGTTAGTTTCATAGATAAAAAGTTAATACATAATTACAGAAAAGTGCACTCCCTCCGACTTTAAGGACAGATTACAGCTTTATAGCCTAAGTGTATGATGTTCAGCACAACGGAGATATTTATTGAGAATTGCAAAACATCAGCGATCGACTAAATTTTATAATTCTTAACTAACACAGATAAGAGCTTGAAAAATATCTGAAAAAAGAAAAATAAGTAACAAATTCAACAGAAAAGCAGATGCTCTAAGCTGTAGAAGTTGGTCATTTTATTATATCAAACAGAAGACTAACTGAAGAAATACATTTAGAAATCAGTTCGACTTACACTGCGCATTGACGTAAGAAAGGAAGGAAATTTATTCTAGGTGTGATGAGAAAGGATGGATGGATTTAAGGAAGGAAATAAACCAGGATAAGCCAGAATTGCACTAGCTCCCACGCCAGTACTATGACTATATTATGTAGGTATATTCCAACAGTTTGAAACAGTAAAAGCTTCGCGACCTTCGCTTGTAGATACACTTATGTTGTGCGGTGACAAGCCAGAAAAAGAATATTCGTGTTTGTTTACCAACAAACTATAAGAGCTTTAAAAAACAATACATTATGGAAATATTTATAAGTACGTATTACGATAACCAAAACTTTCAGTCCAATAATTTAGGGACGGTTAGCATGTGACGCAAAAATGTCTATCGAATATCAAACGACAACTGAATACAACCTAATAGATCACAAAGTTCCTTAACTCTTGCTAGTACGTGACTGTTTGTGAGGAATTCTGAAAGCATGGAAATAATTTTCATTCTCAACAGCATGTAACAGCACTTCCCTATATTTGTCATAAAGGAATCAAACCAATCACTTGCTGCATTAAGGCTACATTGTAAATTTAAAATGTCATTACAGGTTTTAATGGGAATAGATTTAACATTTTTTAACTATTTGCACAGGTTAGGATGGAGTAAGATGCAGAAGTTAGTAAGACTGTAAAAGTTGACACACTACGGAACTGAAGGCAAGACCAGAATACTTTTGAAGTAAAACACTATGATTTGGTGTGTCCAGTGCTTTATGAAGAACTTATATTCGCGATTCAAGTTGTTGACTAATTTCGACAAGGTGCAATATAATATTTACTTTGATGATATACATAAGTACATATTACAGGCTGTTAACACTTTAGCACGACTATACACGATGAAAATAAGCTTGTTAACTATAGACCGGACAAAGGATATGTTTGAATGAACAAGTTGATTATAAACAATAAACATTCAACGTTCCCAGCATCAAGTACGAGACAACTAGGAATCATGCCTTCACCAACGTTGTAATTATCGGAAAATAAAGCCAGAATTGATGAAAGGAACTTCTAAAACGAATGCAAAAGAAACATAACTAGAGCGCGTGTATTTTGATTACGAAATTGATTAGATGAATAGTAAGACTTATCAAACTTGTAGACAAAGGCTTCGTCTATAGCAGAGGTACCAGATACGAATAGTGTTTTTGGAAATCAACAAATTGTGCTCGCTTTCTATGTGGTTTAAACTAACAAATATGAGGTATCTACGATAACATTTTCAATCCTAGAGCAGAAATAACTCTACTAATGAACCAATAGCATGGTTGTTCATTTTTGGATACATATCAAACAGCAACAAAATCAATATTGCAGAGATGCTTTTATAAGGCAGAGTTGGTGAAGTTAGATTTCCAAAATTTATATATGACGTTAGTATTTGAGAGGTACACAACTGTAAGGAAACAGACGACATTGGACATGAAGGAAGATCATTTGAAAATTAATTATCTTATCGTTTGGAGGTTTAAAGATGTGTACATAATGTAAACTGCTGTTATATATAAAGTGAATGGATTGAGCATGAAATTTGCAAATCACATAACAGCACTTCTTATCGCCATATGGTTAATTTGGGAGAATTTATGAGCACGCATGAGGATCCAACTCGCAGCAAGAAGCGGAATCATCCAATAATATTTTTTGTAATAATCATATTATGAATTCTCACACGCGCTGATAGTAAACCTGTCAGCATATGTTAATACAATTCTATAAAATTGACGCTTGTATTGGTAATAAGCTAGAGATACACTTGACCGAAACGAACGAAGTTAAAGTAATATTACGAAGAACGATGAAAATTAAGCTTCACATATAAATCATACTACGTAATATTACAGATAATATACCCAATTTAATATTACTGAATGATCATACGCGTATCAATTCTTTAAGATACACTAGTATTTTACTACTTTCAAATATTTATTTTTTAAGTGTCTCGACATTCACGTTACTTTGCCAAATCGCAACCATCCCTAAAGGAAGAAAAGGAATATTTTTTCACGACATATAAACACAACCCATTTGCTACGAGTGCTATCAGAGGCCTTTAATATGCGTACACTCCTTTTAGCTCCAAAAGTGATAAACGGTTTCCGCACATATTATTCCATTTATTTCGAATGTGCTAAGTCCTTCATAAGTAAACAGCGACTGTCAACTTACCAAACGATGCAGAGATTCAGCCGCACCGTTGACGTAGGGTAGAATCGACAGCAAACGGGCAGAATGACGCAAAGTGTAGCGAGCGTAGAGTTATAGAAAAAAACAAAAAACAAACGGTGCATGTAGAAAATTATAGCATCATACACACAGACAAATAAGAAAAAAACAAACTGTTTCCTTTCTTCTATAGGTTAGATTTATAATTGCCATGGATTTACCTTAAAAGAAGTAATTACTTACAATATTACTTCTACGTTTACTTTTTTTAGGATAAGCTTAACTTGCATAAATCCATGGTATCATTGAGTAAACAAAAAAAAAAAGGAAAACAAAATATTGGCCAACGAGCGGCCAATAATTTTGTTTAAAAACAGAACAAAAAAAAACACCAAAAAACCGCTTTGCTCGTGAATGTCAACAACGTAATAGCGTAAAATTAAGCGAGAAAAACATTTTAAGTAAGTTAAGCCAATCAAAAACAAAAGGAAAATTAAGGAATCCAAAAAGCTCGACATCTTTGATAAATGCCACTCAATAATATATGACAAAAAATATGAGAAAGCCTTGCTAATTGGTAAAATTAATAACAAGTACGTAACTAGCAGATTTCAGTTGATAACAGTAACAATTATGAGTAAAAAATAATTATAGTTATCTTCCTCGTTGTGCTTTTAGCACGTATGGCTTCCACATTGAGGTTTTTTTATCGAAAGTGACGAATAAAAAAAATATACCTGGCTGATGATTACTTTCTGTAAAATGTTCTTTGTACAACGTCGATTGCAGACGAAAATACAAAAAATAATCATTGAAATAATAGTTTTCACATACTTACTACAATAAAATATACACAGACTCCTTTTTTAACACAATAACTATAATCTTGCATTTAGAAAATAGAGTGATAGAAAAGTAAAATAATAACTTAGAAGTAATTAGAACGTAAACAAAGATTGTATTTTCTTTTTTTTTTGGGAAACAGCAAACAACTATAGATAAATTTATGCGACATGCCACTATGCTGCTAATGTATATTGAACACATCGAATTAAAGAAAATAAACAACTATCTACTACTTGAAAAAGATACTGCTCTTTGCACCAAAAAAGAACTAATATAATTTTATAGAATTATAGAAATATTGCCAAGGTGGTTAGTGTTCTGATAAAAGGAAACTAAATAAACAAAAACAAGAACAGCTCATTAATTTTGTTTAATTATGAAAACAATAATTCTCTTTCTTTTAAATATCGTAAGTGTTGTACCGTACGTTAAGATTGATACTTATTTTATTACTCAAAGGAAATGAAATGACTTGTATGTTTCAGAAAGAGGACTAATATTTTTTACAAATCGATATGTATTTGTATTTAATTAATCCACCTTCATAAATTTCAATCTTGAGTATAGTTTCTTTATATACAAGATAATTATAATAGCTTCACGTTTTTTGCTCATAGTTAGATTTTAACATGATTCCTAGAAATGTGTATTCTCAGAGTCGAGTAAGTAAGCTTACTTTGTTTACTGAATGGGCAATTTACGATTTTCTTATGCAAAATTTTCTGGCCCAATACTTTTAAAGTGACTCCTTTAAAACCGTTTTTAAAATTTTGCTTTATTTTTGGCAATTTTATTCTACTTTCTTTTTTCATTACGTTAAAGCCCGTACACATTATTTTAAATAATGTGGCTTACCGCAAAAAGTCTTGAAGAATCTTATTACTGAAAGCTTAAACATCACAAAAAATATAGCTATACCACATTATATAACAGAATGATATAGTTATATGTATGCCTACCTACATAGTTGCTAGTCATTATCTATTTCACGGCTGTTACTAGATATTAGATACAATGTAGCTTACTTTATTTTTTAAAACAATTTAAGTGTAAGTAATAGCAGGAAGCAAGTTACTGACATGCACGTTCTGTTAGTATCGCGACAAAGCTTTTCTAGACAGTTTCTAACAGATGCCCTTTTATTTACCTATTTATTTCTGTTACTATAAATACCTATATCTAATATGATATTTTCAAATGCAACGCTTTTACGGGGCGCTTTGTGGAATAACATTAATCCTTACATGAGCAAAATGTGTACACAACTATTCATCCGTATATCTTGCATCTATTTTACACCTGGTTATTCATTTCCAAATAAAATATATTAATATAGAACTTAATTTGTTCCACTATTTGTAAATTATTTGTGACAAGTTTTTACTTTTTGTGTATTATTGTTAGTACTCAGACTTAATACAATTTAAAATAAAATAAGCATCACTAATAACGCGGGTACGTAAATTTTGGTTTTGAAAATTTGTCAAAATGATTAATGCAGTGTTATTTTAAACTCTTCTGTCCAAGCTGCATGTTCTGTGATAACTTACCAGGTTTTTTTAATACTATTTTTGCCTGTTTCGCTGTGTAGGGGCGCGATTCCAAGGCGAATATAGACAAATAGTGAAAAATAGAAGTGTCAGAATAGAAGAAAAATATAAGCATACGGTGTGCATGGAATTGTCTCAGTGATAACATTAAATAAATGAGAAATTCAGTTTATAGTGCCGAAGAATTATGCAGTGCCATTAGAAAACAATCGTAGAACAATAGTAATAATAACAATAATATGTAAAAATTTCAAAAATTTCAAAAAATAAAACAACAATAATGAAAAAAAATAGATGCTACTTGGGACATAGGCATTCCAATTGTACACACAAATCGGGAGAATATAAATAGTATATAAAAAATTCCAATGCTATAAACAGTAAAACAATATTTTGGTTAACATAATGTTTACATTTCACGTACACAAGAAATAAATCGAACAGAAAAGAACCAATTCCAGTATACATTTATTTTTCGTGTTATATTAGTCATTTCTTTAACCACCCGTTAAATTTTCTGTTGTCATTTCAGCTCTCTCAAAAAAAACTTAAAACATGTAAGAACTATTCAGGCAGACTAATTTTTATCTACAGTTTTAAGCAAATCGAAGTAAACGAAATAAAACTGAACCTTACCATCTGGTATTCCAAGTAGCATTGAAAAAAAGTAGTAAACATTTTTTGAATGTTTTTGTTCCAGTTTAAAATAATAAGCGTGTTAAATTCAACGTTTTATAAAGTAACGATGACTGTGTAAAGGTAATGTGATAAAATATGACATATGGCATAATTTATTACCTATGCAAAAATTATTATCTATATTTTTAAGTAATCGTTAATCCGCTATCATAGTATATACTTTTTCCTAAGTAAATTGCAGCAGCATAATGTAAAAAAGTCTGTTAGTAATCTACTGACTCTCTTATCTCAAAATATCTCTTAAATAAAATTAGCTAAAGGAAAAACTTGGATTTGGTGCTACTCCTGCTTTTTCTACAATTCACTGTAGTAGTAGCTTCCTGCGCCAATGAGTGGCAGCACTGCAGACGCTCACAAAATCCGACAGGTTCGTATTAGACAACATTTTATCATTGAATTCTTGAATGCAGAAAGAGAAACGCACATTCGCATTCATGAGTTTTTGAAAAAGATTGTGACCGGAGACAAAACATGTATTCATTTTTTTTTAACTTGAATCAAAGAGGCAGTCACTAGAATGGCATCACACAAACTCACCAAGAGCGAAAAAGATCAAAACAGTGCGATCGACAGAGAATGTTGTAGTTGATTTTTTTTGAAGCAGGGATGTACAATAAATTCTGTCCAATACGTCACAACTCCCAACAATCTTAAATCATATCTTCGGCGATTTCACCCAACAAAAGCTATGGCGGACGTTCTTTTGTATGACAATGCATACCAGTCGTCATATCACTGAAGAGATTCTGAAAACTGGATAGGCAATCTTGCCACATTCTTCATAGTTCGCTGACCTGGCACCATCAGATGTTCATCTCTTCGGGTCCCGAAAAAGCTCAGCAAATGCCCATGCGTCAATGACTTAAGAAGCAGGACGGTGCTTTTTGCTACACTGAGATACATACCCTTGGTAAAAATTGGATTAAAGCTGTAGCAATGGACGGAGATTATATTGAAAAGTGACGAACTCAATGTTGTAACTTTCAATCTACACAATTACATTTTAATTCTTGACAATTAAAAGAAGAAAAATTGGGAGGAATTAGTTCGTGCATAGAGTACTAGCCATAAATATAGAAACAAGTAGAAAAAATATGAAAATAAGTAAATACAGCATACCAAAGAGTAAAATATATATACCAAAGATTATAACGTATACAATAATATATTATTTAATGTGTCTATCTATGTTTTGGACCATTGAAACCATTTTGTCGAAATATATCCATGTTGTTACAAACAATGGAAACATACACCTATTAAAAATAGAATATTTCGAATTAAAGACACAATTCTAGGAATTTCTACTATCACTACCACATGTTTTTAGTTTCAACATGCGTTCAACAGGTTGGCATAAAATTGTAGGTTGTAGACCGCGCTGGAGTTTATATAAACCGGACGATTTCTTTTAGTTTTTCTTTTAAACTATAACGCGAGGGATCAAAATAACGAAAACATGACAGTTATGCATTGCCGAACGTGTAAGAGTATCTGCTTTACATGAAGAAAGATATTCAATGAAGCAAATTACAGCAGAGCTGATAATTAAGAAAGGTACAAAGGAGAAACCGGAGTTAACATATAAACGGAGTGGTCAATCTATAACAATCTCCCATTTTTTGCACATTTCTACAGTTCGTGTCTGAAGTAGTCAGGCAGATTTTGGTTTGACCTCACGAAAAATTATTTACGATAGTTTAGTTTCGAGCGACGTTTAGCCCCATCTCAAAATGTGGTCTCTTGTTCTTACTATCTTTTTCCCAAATTCTTCTACATCTAAGTCTCTTTAGCTCAACAAATCATTGAATAAATTTCGAATCGATGTCTTATTTGTTCGTTTCTAATTCTATTCTTTCTATTGAGCCCTTTCATTCCTCCTAAAAGATTCACTTCAAGTTTGCTTTTCCTCACACAGATACCCATTAAGTTCGCTTCTACCATCTTCTCATTTAACTCATGTTCTATCTGCTGTTTCTTCCATATAATATAATATAATTGCTCTGAAGCTGCTATTAGCTCATGCTCTACTCGAATTCGTATTTGGTTCTTTTTATTTAATACCAACGTGACTTTCACTTTCATTCCATTCCATTCTAGAACATCATTTCAAACATTCAAATGTTCCTTTTTAGTAAATTTCGCTCATTCAACAAGTAATTACTCGCTAAATTGTAATAAATAAATGGACTGGAGCGAAAGTGTTTACGAATTTACAATATCAGACCTATTTGATAGCAAAAATTGTCATTGTTCGTCTTTTGTGTCTTACATGAGTTGGTGTAGCGACTTTTAGCCTTTTATTTATTGCGAACCCCCTTCTTTTAATAGTAGCAACTGCTCAGGCATGTTTTGCTTTGTTGGATATAAATGATTTATTCGTTTTTATAACCTTCAAATCGAAAATTGAAATACAGCTGGATTCGATAGCTACAATTACTTTTTCGTAATTATTTCAAAACTTTTCAAACTTTTCAAAACACTGTTGAAATGTAGATAAGATCTCATAAATTTCGCGAACTCTCTGGAAGGAAACCGGTAAATTAGTGAGCTTCAATTATTCAATATGCAGTTAATTAACTTATAAACATAAAGAATGGGGTTTATTTGTTCAGCTCTCTTCTATTTGCAAGCAATGCAAATGTTTGTTTCTAAACACTAAGAATACATTAAAAGAGATTTCGACGTAGTGTCTAGTTGATAATTATACTTTTTTACATTTTGCTGCGAATTGTGCTGTATGATTACGAATTGCTTATAATTGAAAATAATATTTTTATTAATAAATCACGTATTAATTATTTGTCCTACCTACACAGTTTTATCAGTTATATTATAAGCACTTGTACGTAAGCCGAATAATATGTATGCTTTTAATTAAGATAATTGAACACTTCTTGAGTTTTACGCTTAAACTGGTTTAAATACACAATATGATGTTAGGTACAGAAGCGCAGAGCTTTTATTAACTCTGTTTGCTAAAGATCAGTCGACTGATAAATTTAACGAGATTTGAGGCTTTATTTAAGCAGCAGTAATCCATATAAATTCAAATAAAATGCTTTCTTGAGGGTTCCATTTTCTTTCTACAGGAATAAGCATCTCAAAGGTATTTTGAGTAGAAAAAATAAATTTATAAACTGGTCTTTCTCTATCCTCAATAAATATACTCAAATATTACGTGGGATCTGAAAATCGTAGCACAAAAATATGCTCATATGAATATTAAACAATTTTCATCCTTCATCAAAATAAGTATCGATAAGCGTAAATTCTACGTTAAAATGTCCAATCATCTTAGTGCAATCACGACACCGATTAACATCGATTTCTCCTCAATATACGACAATTACATTGTAAAAAGACCTACCTTCTTCTTGTCCGTCATCTCCGTCTGAAACCAGTTCATCATCCGAACAGATATTGAGTACGTTAACAAGCATCTCCGTTACCTTTTCACCTACGAATGGCAGCGACCACGTGAACACATCCATAAAATTGGGTAACCAATATGGATGCGGCGAGCAGTTGAATTGTCGTATGTTCATTACATTGTTTTCATATTTTAATACAGCCGCCTGCAAGATAATCGCGTGCTTGATTAGTAAAAATAACTATTACAAAGATAACATTGTCCGATATAAATAAATAATTGCAATATGAATTTTTATTATAAAATTGTCATAGTAATTTTAAACAGAACAAACGCTACCTCAGAGAATGTGCATTTAGTGGAGGTATTATATTATGCGGGCAGTTTTACATTTTATAAATTAAAAAAATGGCTGACCTAGTTAGTGTAAGGTCAACAAAGATGTATAAACAACATACAGCAATAGATGTTGCAATACTCAAAGTTCGAAAATATGTTGACAATTTAATATTCGGTCTTAATAAATAATTCCGTTTTGTTCTATAACAGATAATTTCATTCAAAGCCTATCATCAAATAACTATTAGCTTTCAAAGTTTTAAATTATCGAGTTATTATTGTCCTAATCCTTAAAAGTGTTTAATCAAATTATTTAAAAAAATGTTCACACTGTTAAATAAAGAAAACTTCATGCTCAATTCTTTAAAAACTGATCCTATAAAAAAACACTGTAACAATCAATTCAATTCTAGTGTAACCGATATTCAAAGTACAGCACAAAGTCCGGGAATGGTCGAATAACTTTGTTGTGCTTTGGCTGTAGGTAAATAAAATGGCACAGAACGAGCCGCCAATCGTGGAACGTTGAAATAAATCTTTGCAGTAAGATGTAGACAATCTATACTATTGTTCAATAGCTTGGCGAAAAATCTGGCACTATGCTTTTTTCTTCTAATTGACAACGGCTACAAATTAAGTTGCTCCATGTTACAAAAATTTGAACCACAGGCGGGGTAAACGCCTGTTATTTTACAAGTAGCGAACTTCAGAGATCGTCGTTGAATTTGTTCCAGATTTAGGGAATGTGTCGAATAAATTGGAAACCAAATTATGGAATGTTTGCTGGCAATGAATGTCATGTACAGCAATTTAATTGTAGTAGCGTCCGTAAATTCCTTACAAATTTCTAATTAAAACAAAACTGTGTTTTGGATACCGATTTACCCAGTTCATTAATATGCGGAACAAATGAAAGCTGCGAATCGAAGAGCACTCCAAGATTGCAGAAAGTGTCCACTGTAGATAACAATGCGTCATGAAGTCGGTATGAATATACAAAAGGTGATAATTTTTTATTGTATGGTATCTTACAGTGACAAGGGAATACATTTTTAAGTGATCAGCATAAGCCATTGCTGGACAAGATAAAGTTGTGAGTAAGTGATTCATATATAATAAGAACAGTAATGGCCCAAAGTTGAAACCTTGAAGTACAACAGTCAACAACATACTTTAATGATGAAAACGCGTTATAATATAGACTGCCCATTTTATTTTGAGGAGAAAAAACAAAGTTATCGAGTTTATGAATTAGAATAGTATGTTTTATAGTATCAAATGCCTGAGATATATCTGTGTAAATCACATCCACCTGACCACGGTTATTGAGATACTCACTGATGGTATTGGGCTATACAAGCAAAATTCGCCAAAGTAGATCAACTAGAAACAAATCCTTGGTCCAGGAATAAATTGAATTGTAAGACACTTGCTCATATATTGTGGGAGTTAGAAAAAAATGGATATTGGTCGATAATTCTGGACTTGATCCTTTTCTCCCTTTTACAAGCACGGGGACTATACGCGTAATTTTTCATTTTGTAGGGAATACGTGGGAAATAGTTAAACAACGCATTTATTGCAACATTTTCACTTTTTTCCGTTTCCGGTTTAACAGAATGCTTCCTATTTATGAGATATCCAGTATATTGTGACAATTTTGAATGCAAACTGAAGAATAATTTTCATAAATACCATGTTTATTTTTGTTGATAGATAAAATCAAGATATTTTTGAAAACATTTTACTATAACCTATCGGGTTGTTAGTTAGAAGTTATTAATGTCACTATATTTATATGCAAAACTGAAACTCTTTACAATGTTGACCGCACTTTTGTGAATTAATTAACAGAATTTATCAGAGAACAACCTAATTCGGTGAATCAAGTAGCCTTTTCTAATGAAGCAACCTTTTGACTTATTGGTACTGCTAACAGCGACAATTGTCGTTATTTGTCCGTAAAAAGTTAAATAGCGACGAGTGTTTAAATTTATTGAGAAACTAAGTTGTACTAGCACTTACTCTTTTTCAAATTCAAGCGGAAATATATAGTTCCAACAGGACGGAGCTCTGCTCGCAATATTCGTGATTATTTAAACTATATATTTCCTTCACGCTGGATTGGACGCAAAAGAGCAATTGAACGGCTAACCCGTTCTTCAGACCTATCGCCATTGATTTTTTTCTCTTGTGGGGTCATTTGAAATGTCAGGTGTATAAAAATTAATAAAATAATTTTAAACAACTAGAACAACGAATAATTGAAGAAATCAATCATATTAGGCCACAACTGACACAGAATTGAGACATTTTGTTAATTTATTACATCACTGTGAAGTTGTAGACGGTGCAGAATTTGAACATTTATTGTGCCCTCGATCAAATTTTACGTTGCTTTCGAAGATATCTTAATTTTACGTTGTTGCGTTTTTATGGATAAAAAACAATATGTCGATACTTCTCAAAGTAGTTGTTCAATCTGCATTTGAAAATGTAACAATATACTTACTTAAGAAAGAATAGACAGTAAGCATTTCCTACCAAACCAAAAGGAAAACAAATGCTATCATAAAATCGTTATTTCTAACTATATATCATTACAAATTAAAAAAACACTTCTCAAGCAACAAGGTTATTGGACTACCTTTGCTGTACCACCACTGGAAAACAGCTCAGTAGTGAGCAAACGAAAACAGCACACTGTGTCACAATAATGTCCTGAACTGCCCCTTTCTTCAAATAATCCTCTCGAATATATATATATATATATATATATATATATATATATATATGTTATAATATCCCCTAAAAGCGCAATAGAATGCCATGTCGTGATATTCTCTCCGATTATCTTTGTGCCGATTGTTTAAACAAATTTTTGCACGTTACTGCTATCTGCTTGGGGTCCTTATCGTGGATGAATGCGAAATCCTCACAAATTAAATCGAACTTAGAGGATATTCCATTGCGTTGTGGTATCTTAGCCCACGCAATGAATATTTTCATCGTTTTGCGGTGGATACTGTGCTCTTAATTTTTCTAGCAAAGATACGCTTCAACTGATTAAATATTGAAACTATGACTCGTTGTTTCCAACCCTCTACGGTTCAATTTCAATGGATTTCAGTCTACGGAAGCCATTTTAACTTGGTACTACGCTGTAACAACGGCTTCCTTCCTGCAATGTAAGTATCGAGACCGGCAACTTTTAATCATCGCTTCACCGTGCTAAAAACGTAAAGTATGTTGTTCACAATCGCAGTGATTTCTGGCACTGTTACTCTTTGATTTCGTTTACTTAACTTAATATGGTTATCATTAGCTTTAAATATTACTTCTAATGCACCTGGACGCAGACGGGTCTTGTATACTACAAATTTCTACAAGCCGCTTTATGATGTCAGTTCCTCTCTTGGTCCTTGCTTTTTCCACAATTTTGCGTACAAAATAGCCTTCTTGGTGAAATGCAATACTTGATTTCCCTCTTGCCATTTTAAATACTGTATCATCATAGAAAGAGTGATGGCGGGGGCCACGTTTTTCACGAATTATTTTTTATGTTGACATCGGAAAGTTAAATGCAAGATTGAAACTTAAACAAATTACGTTTTACACAGATAATTCAAATTACATTTGATGTTGATTCGCGTACCTTATTTTAAAACATATTACTATAAACTTATTTGCATTATTACGTTCACATATGTCAAACGTAAAATGAAGTTTCAGTCTTGCTATTCACTTGGGATTTGGTATTATTTAAACAACATTTAGTTGTCAGATGTAGCTGTAACCAACACAAAAAGTAATTCGAGAAGAAAACATGACCCTTTCGATTATGTTTTTTTTTTATGATAAGAATTATAATCTAAGAGAAAATTGCTTGTATAACGCTCATTCACTATAAGTATGAACATAAAGACGGTTGTCAGCTGAAACAATTTGTAAAACTTTTGTTTGCTTCAACGTACATTATAGTTTTCCATTGTTATTTTCTAGTTTAAAGGTTATACCTATTACTTCGAGATTCATTCAATTTTATGGCCTTTTAAATTAACATTATTCTGAAACAATACATATCCTAGACTTACAAACACATTCTATTATATTAACGCTCATTTGCCGAGAGTAATGCTGTATGAGTAAAGTGGTCGGAATTATTCAGATTTAATAAAGCAAAATCCCTTTAACCGCAGAATTTTAGCTTCCACTTTGAGCATTTGCTCGAAGTGACGGCCATTGTATTTTCATTGAGTTACACATATCTATATTAGTACACTAGTAATTCGTTATTTCTATGAAGCAGATTTTTGAATTTGATGTAACAATTATCAGTACTATAATACACTGTTTTAACGTACTTAATCAGTCGTTATTTTGAGTATCAATAAACGTTCGTTGTTATGACCTTCAATGCGTTACAGCCGTTTACAATGGAAAACATGATCAGTTCTTGAGTGCCGAAATCTATTTAAGTAGAGAAGATAAAGGAAACAGTAACTCCGAACGATCAAGAAGTATTGAAATAATTGTTGCTATCATGATGGCAGTGGTGGTAACGACCGCGGTGACAATCACGTACCGAACACAAATTCACGATCACAAGAATGATCACCTACTTAGATAGCTAGACACTACATATACAGATCTGTGCCTATCCTCTCAATGTCTCAAAGTGAAAGAGAAGTCGCTTTCGCATTTCTGAAAGAAAAAAGTAAAGGATCAAATATAGTACTTTCTAGCACGACTACACGATCATGAAATGTGCTGATATATAGATATATACGAGAGAAAGTCATTAAATAAGTCACCAACTACTGTGGAAGAGCTGAAAATAGCAGTGAGTTACTTCCCTATCTGTCACTAGGTGTCAGCGCAATCCAGCTTTATGATACTCAAGTAACAGTTGCCTTACGCGCACGCAGGCAGTGTTAAAATGGCGACCATATTCCAAGACTGCACTGTGCAATAATAGCGTGCTGTTGTGCGTTCCTTTTTTTTCTGGGAAAAAGGACTTTCTGCAAAAGGTATCCATAAAGAAATGTCTCCTGTTTACGGTGAAAAGTGTTTGTCGCGTAAACGCGCGTATAACTGGGTCGAGAAATTCTCTGAAGGACGCCCAAAAGTTGACCATCAGCAAAGTAACCGTCCCATTCAGATTAGGACAGATGCAACACTTTTATACAGCAAGCATTGGGACATCGATAAAACGATGGGATAAGTGTATTAATGTAGATGGAGACTTTGTTGAAAAATAAAACTTGCTTTTGACTAACTATTTCTCTAATTATTTTTAAAATAGCTTTCTGTGACCCACTTACTGACTCTCCACCATACATTATTAGCGGCATCAGTAAGCCGGTACGTAAAAAAAAACACCCTCTACGCTTCGAAGTATTGCTCTTATGGGGATAAAAGGCTGTCCTATTTCTAGCACACGGATTATTTCAGATAACAAGTTGGTACTAGATACGATTATTGAACAGTACAGGGAGAGTTATTCTCCTCATACTATCCGTAAAGCATTGTTACAAATTTTATTAGAAAAAGTCTCAGTATAGGCTATCATTATAAATACTTATGATGAACTAATTTTGTAGAAATTACGTTTGAAGAAAATGTACGAAAAACAATGAAAACGAACGAAAATTCACCAGTTCAAGTTTTTTAAAATCTTTTTTGATACATAATCTGAAACATAATTTTATTCTGTCTATTATAAGATAAATAAATGTATTATTTGCATATAGTTGGAAACAATAAACAAAGCAAATGTGTTGCCCTAGATATAAACCGCGCAAAATAACTTACGGTTCCTACTTTCAAAAAAAAGTTACATGTGAATTTGTATAAGATGAAAAGGGAAGGTTATACTGCAAAAGACCTAACACTTCAAGACCTGGGTGGCATAGTCTATAGCGAGCGATCGATTGTTGCAAGAAAGTGAAGTGGTTGCTATCTATGTGTACGTTATTGGTATCAGCAACATGTAATCGTTACTGCGGCCACTACCGTCAGCGCCACTGCCTCCACTACCGATGTAGAGTTCACTGCAGCGTTCTCTTTAGGATGGTGCGTTAGCTAACAGGTGGACTTGGAGTGATTCAACTCGTGAATTCCAAATATTAAGAACTAGAAAACCTTTAAACTGGCTTTCTTTGGAAACGTTTCCGCTGAAAAAGAACATGCGCAAGGGTTTGTATAAAGTTTCTTAGTTAAATTCGGTGCAGTACTTATGTCTACGAAAAAAGGTATATTGCAGAAATTTCTGAACACAATGAGGCTAATCCAATTTAGTACAAATCATTGTTCATAGGATGCATAAACAGGATGTGGTATCAAACATACACATTTCGTATTAAAATCGGAATTAGATAAGTAGATTATTTATTGTTGATATCAATCAAGAGATTAGATACCAGATTCGAAGGGATGAGGAATTTGTTAATTGTGGAAGCATCCAAAAATCAGTCAAAGTTATGACTTAGTAATCAGTCTCTATCGTTAAATATACCAGACTTATTGGAGCAATTAAGAATAAGAAAACAACTAAATAAATGTTGAAAGGTGCTGAAGACAGCAATACTTTACGTTATGTTATTGTTACTCAAGAAATTAATAGACAGCTATTATACTTTATACGTGTCTTCATAACGTATGTGTAATAATGCCTTATCTACCACCCAATGCGGTTTCGCTTATTCCCGGTTAAAACGTGTTCTAAAAGTGTTTATACATATTAATTTCCTTCTTGGAACTTAGAACTGAACCTTCACGAATTCTGGAGGAACACTACTTGTGATTAGGCACCCCTAGACATGATTTTCTTACCTTATTATTATATACATCCAAATAATTTGGCGCTGAAAATATTGTTATAAGTGATGGGAAGCCGGTTGTTTGACTTTTTCTATACATTCGATACCTGAAACAAATAAAAAAAACTATAAGAAAGGTCAAAACAATGCCAACTTGCAGCGAAAATGATTGACAATAATCTAAACAATCTACGAATGTGCATTTTCACTTAATTGTTTATTGAAAATACTTAATTCTGTAATGGCAGTAGAAGTACACGGTAGATGTATCTTTCATTACATATCAGTAAACCCAAATTAATTGGTATGCTACTCCAGAAGAGGTTAGAACGTTGTGAAGTTATTTTTGCAGACAGACACATTATATTTGCGCAGTTTCTTGTACAGACACAGCACAGTGCATTTCAATATTGATATAAGAAAGTACAACAAATGTGTAAAATGACACTCACAATTATATAAACATTATTTCATGATAAGAAAGGCAGGTAATGCTTGTAATTTACTATATTGAGACTGCAACTTTACATTTCTACATGCACTAACACATATATTAAGGCTTTACGCAATTGCAAATATCTTTTTCTTCCATTATATGATCTATCCCTTATTGTTAGTGTTACACTGCTGAAAGTATAAATCGAGTATAAAGTTGCAGCGATTTTTTTCAGTATCCCTGAATATTACACTACCTAACAAATATTTTTTTTCTGCTGACTAAGATCTGACACTACGTATTTTCTTTTAGGGCATTTCATTTTTGCCGAAATTAGACTTTATGAAGCAATATGTTAAAGCTTTAGGTTTGCAAGAAGACTGTTTCATGTACATATGCCAACAGTTCCCACGATTAAGTTACGTAATAAATTAAAGTTGGGGTATTGGATGGATCCAAATTAGAACTTTAATAACAGATCCAAATTTCATCAACTCTATGAACGAAGCTGAGAAACAAGCTTGCACTTTATTCACTGTGGTTGCGAACAATTTTCTTAGAAACAAAAAAGACTCCAATTACAAAGATCTAGTAAAAACAATGTTACAAAAATTTTTCCGCCTAGGTTGTGACGTGAGCATAAAGCTTCATTCCTTTGAAAATCATCTTCATAGGTTTCCCGAAAATTTAGATGCTATAAGCGATGAACTAGGCGAGAGATTTCATCAAGATTCAAAAACCATGAAAACCAGGTACTAAAGACCCGTTCGCTGTATCGTTTGTCATGGACTGCAGAACAGTGTTTTATACTTTTTTAGGTGGCATTCACACTTCCACCTACTGGTGCATATCAAATAGTTGTCGCACTTTACACATTTAGTTCTATCACCTTCCTCTTCTAAATCCGGCGTACTCGCTATTACATTCTCTAGTTTATTCGAAATACGCCGTTTTCGAAACGTACTTAAATACGACATTTTCTAAGTATGTGTGTACTGACAAGCACTCACAACGACCAGTCGAATAATAATGAACAAGCGTACATCGATACAGGTACTAAATTCTCCGCGTCGCGTGCTTCACACTTCCACGTAGTTCTCTGCACGGCACTGAAATGTGCCCCTCTCTACTGAGACTAGTGATTTACACCATTACCAGTTTAGTGTTAATATAAATCAGGCAGCCTGTGTAGTAGCAAAAATGCTATTTGCAATTAATATGTAAAAGTTTATTTATCTCATCTCATCGTCTTCGTAATCGAAAAAAAAAAATAGTAATTTGTTATCTAAAGAGCAATTTTAAATCTTAGGGGCGCATTAAAATGCTAACGGAAATTCTCTTGCATATATGGACCGAATACTCATTTTTAAACGACTACATCTAACTACTAACATGATGTAGAAAAGTTCTCTACGAGTAATGTTTATTTATGTTTATTGCCCTTCTCCGTATTTTATACGTTTTCCACGGATAGCCGAAGGAGGATATAAGCCAAAGGTCAATAAACTTTTATTCATTTCCTTGCTAGAGAGCAAACGCGGAAAACTTAACATATACAAATAAAATGACGAAATGGCCGCAATTTTCAGCTGTTATAGTCTGTGTATCTTAAAAGACTCTTGCCTTAGTACACCAGCTTTAAAGTACATTTTACAGTGGAACAACTTGCGCTATGTATCAAAACAGCAATCTCCCGTTGACGACCCACGGGTATTATTCATTTTCATTGTCCCTTCGCCCGCGGCCTCTTTCCCTCTCTATGCGAACTGAAAAGCTCTCGAAAGCATCATGAATAAAAGCAAGAGACAGCATGTTCAAATTTAATATTGCCTGTAAAATAGCACGTCTCCACAAGGAGAAAACGAAACAGCGAGTACTAAGGAAACCGAAATATCCGATACGACAGGAAATCATTCGGTAACTTTATAAAATAGATCTTAGGATCCGAAGAGGTCGGAAATCTAAATTTATGACTTAGGTAGATCACTATGTTCAAGTAGAAGTTCCAGAGAAGTGTAATAAATTGCAGGTTTTACCGTTTTCTTTGTGATTACTTGATATTGAGCACGCACTACATAAATTCCTTAGTATGTGCTATGGTTACGACCCCGGGTACGTTATCTTAGTTTATTTCCTATAAAAATGATTCGTAAAATTATCGAAGCATAATATACCATCGATTTTTTATAGATATAAACTAATGTATGGACCTCACTTTTTACTGGACTTCGTTACCAAAAGCACTATTCAAGCTGTTATTTCTATTAAACGTAGCTACGATTAGACTTTGCTGTGCATTTTGTTGAGGACTGTCTCCCCAGAACTTTGGAAATTTGCTACAGTGTATGCTCTGCAAACACTCAAAGCCTATGAGCATTAAACGATTTGAAATCTATTTTAGCCAGCCCTCTGCTTTGTCGAAAGTCGTTCAGTAGATTATCAATATCTCATCACCTGCAACATCCTTTTCCCACGCAACTCGTACAACCAAGTTTTAGATCAAGTCTAGTTGCGAGGCAACTTTATATAAAGCAACAGATAAGGTTATTGATGCTACTGATAAGATGTATAGTATTGCTTGACCATAGCAAAGGGCATATTGAAATATAATATACAAGTATATATTGAATCTGAATAAAAAGTAGAGCACATTACAGAAGGGTCGTCCAGAAAATAAAAACGTTTAGGTGCCGTTCAAAACAAGATACCACAACAAACCTTCATTCACATTAACACCGAGCCCAACCCCAGTTGTCGACGTAGTTGCCGTTGCTAGCGAGGTACTTCTCATAAAGTGACACTAGGTGGCGCCAAGTCGAGCCTATAGGGAAGAAACATCTCCCTTGAAGTGTTGCAGTTCTTGTTGCTACAGCTGCGTGAGGTGGAACATTGTCGTAAATCAACACGATCCCAGCAGATAACTTTCCGCGCCTCTCGTTTTGGATGAAGTTCCAAAGTCGTTGAAGAGCCTTACAGTAGGCTGCTGTCGTTACTGTTTCCTCTACTGGCACAAATTTAGCAAACAGTAAGCTCACACAACTCCCGAAGCTTCTATCAACTTCTTTGTAATCGGATTTGGTATTGAGTAAGACAATCAAGGACTACTCCCGTTAGTTGCGTTTTGTGGACTTCTGTCAAAAGTTTGGGTTCCCAGCTTGTACACGTTGTGATCACATCGTGACATCTCGATAAATGCGGGTTATTTAGACTAGCTCTATGTTTAAAACGTCTTAGGTAAATTCAAAGAGATACCTGTGTCCAAAGAAAGAGGAAAATGTTTTAGTTGCAGAATTTACTACTTTGCTATTTACTTTACCCCTTCGAAATATTGACGACGTATTTTCGGACATCCTGAATACATTTTTGTTAAAACGAGTTGACGTCAACATTAAGTTAAAAATCAGTCTGTCTAAATTTCGTCATGTGCGTCAGTAATAAACCAACTGTTTCCGGGATTGGACCATCATGATAAAGTATAGTAGGAAAAAATAAATTAAAAGCATGACGAAACGAAGAAAATAGAAAAGAGATGAAGAGGACAGGAAGGGGAAGAAAGAAAGAAAAAGGGAAAAGGTGAAAGGAAATGAAAGAAAATGAAAGAAGAAAGAGAAATGGGACAGCAACTTTCCTTTGTTTCCGCCCCCCGTTTCTTTTATTTTCTTTCCTTTCCTTTCAACTTTTTTTCTTTTCATTTCTTTTTCCCCTTTCCTTTCATATTCATTTCCTTTCTATTTCCCTTGTTTCCTCGTATTTTATTTTTTTCTATTATACGTTATGACACGATTCCGAAAACAATTCGTTTATTATTATTTTTACTATAAAACAAAAAAGAAATAAATAAATCAATAACGATTGTAGTATAAAAATTCAAACTAATCTTCTCTTCTTTAGTTCAAAGAACCTTCACAATATGTGTTAGGCAATTTTTGAAGAAAAGATTATGCAGGGTGGGACATTAAGATCTCCCACATTTTGTTGAGTCATTATGTGACTTGTAGCGTGAGTGGAGAAGGAAAGCTGGTTCATTCAGTTGGTTAGTCTCTAACGTTTTCAATATCCATCATGCGTTGGGCCGGTGAACATTGAGAGTGTCTTGCTGAAGCGTATTTATGAGCAGAAAGTCCCAAAATAATAATATGAAAATGTCGAATAATATTTTCAAAAATAACTTCCGTTGCTTGAAGCTAGCCTGCAGTTCGAGTAACAGCTCTATTTCCTTTAGAAACAATATAATCCGAATTGTAAACTGGAAGAAAATTTGAATATCCTAATTTTGACGACGTTATTTATCAAGTTCCAATTGGTTCCAATGCGTCACCGCAACCAAATAAATATAAATGTACTGCATTTATATTAATTTGCCCGGATCACTTGATAGAATGCTTTTGTCACTACCAACCATTCCATAGTTTTGGAAATTTAAAATATACTTCATATTTCAGGTAAATGATTTGCAAGGAATGGAGCATTTTCGCAAAATATGTTAGACTTAGGTAGTCTAGCACATTTTGCGCTTTAACATTTAAAAATAAAACGATATATGTATTGCAATATCGATAGAGGAGTTTTCGTCTCCACTACGCACATAACTAACGGGACACTTTTTTACATTTTTGTTTATATCGTAATCATATAAGTAACAGAAAGTTATAACCTTAGTCATACAATAGAGAATGCAACATGGTTAAAGAGGAATGGTTGAAAATGAATATTAAAAGGAGTTCTAACAGTATTCTACGTTCAACAACAACAAATCAACAAAAACAAAATAAGACAAACGCGAAAATCATTTTCATATAATCGAAAAACTGTCAAAAAAGAATGCGGTTACAGTTACGTACAACTTCTTCTACAAGTGCCTAGTAAATATGTATATGGAATTCAAATTAAGACAGAAAAATTCCATGAAAATTTTAAGTTCTAGAGTTCATCAAAATGTATTTACGCAGTATCTTTTCCGTCTGTACTCTTGCAATATCATTCATCACTTTTTGTATTACTTTTATGGTTGTTATAAGACTTTCCTTCTAGAGAAATGTCAGAAGGATTCATACATTTTTATGGCGGTGCCAATAAAATGAGTGTTCCGTGATTATATCGCTAAGATGTTTACACGGAGTTATTTCGAAATACTTGTATGAGAGACATATTTTTCTCCCGATGTTATTAGTGACATTATGTTAGTTATTGGATAGCTTTGTTTGTATTCGTTTCCTTTCCGCAAACAAGAAATAGTAAAGCTTCTGCCATCATATGTGCAATTATAAACAAACTGTTTCCGGAATTAGACAGTGTCATGATGAGATATAAGAGGAGAAATATAAAATAAAATAAGTGGAAAACAAAGAAGAAGAAAAAATAAACACGCCCCAAACCTTAAAACATTTTTCGAGTTCGTTAATATCAATCCTTCAAAGAAACTAAGAATGATCGTTTCGTTTTCAGTTGGAGTGTACAGTATACATAGTTTATATCGACATAAGGCATGATAATGCACAGGTTAACAACACCACCGTTTTGCGAGTCGTTTTCAAAAATTTACAATTTTATTAAATCAGATAGAGCGTAGTTAAAATTTATGTAGAATTAAAACAATTAGCATGTGGTACTGCCAAAAGGTAGCAGTAGATATTCGTTATTTCCAAGAAACGCTATCTGTTTTAATTATTCAAAAGCAAAATAATTTAAAATAAACGCGTGCCCATATTGAGTAGTACAAGCTATACGCAGATCAAAGATATTCTAATAAAAACAGTTTACCCCAACATGTCACGATCGTAACACATAACTCATTGTAAAAGTATATCAAGCGGAGTTTTTAAACCGCATTTAAAGTAAGCGATAATATGTTAATGATACGAGCCGCCGAGAATCAGTTTTGTTGCACGCTAAGTAACTAGATCTTCAGTTAGCGATAACAATTTAAAGAACGAAAAAGTTTTTGTGTAATAATTTTTCTTCGTCGGGAATTACGATGTTTTTACGAGCGATTGCACCCTATAATTAATAGTGAGTTACAATTGTGTCCTCGATATCATACCGCAGATTGTTCTTTATGGGTTTCTTACATGTGCGAGATACAATCCTTGATTACCACGTTTCGTTATATGGTTGCGTAAAAGAGTTCTGAATTAGTAACAACAGGTATCACTTCACCTATGACAGTGACAAAAATAATCCAATGGGAAAACATTAGTTGAATAATTGTTACTTCAACGTTGCAATGGTTGAATATAAGTTACATATTACAAGGACAACATTAATTTTGTAACCATATTTCTATCAAATGCCGACAAAACGTTATACAAACTTATAATCCTAACCAATGGCTGTTTTAAATTTATTAAACAACGTTCTAGAAATGTTGGATTAAAGAGCATTTCAAAGCAATGCTTGAAATGATCGCCGATATAGACGTAACAACTTAACATTTAACTAAACCGCCTCTTTAAATATAGGTTTAAGAAATTCCCAAAAGCAACGTTATTTTGCGCAATTACATCATAAAAAGACGTTTAATGAATGTTGAATTAATAGCATTTCAAACTTATAATTGAAGTATTAACAAACAGCAAAGTTGTTTTATATACTTACATCAACGTTAGGTGAAAGTTGCAAACTAATGTTCAATTGAGCGATGTATGTAACTAAAGGAAGTACCTAATGTCTAAATGCACTATTATTTCACTGTAAGTAAATCTAATAACTCATTGTAAAAAATTCAAGATTGTAAAGAAACGTTTAGTTAATGTTTACAACGCCGTCAGCGTCGACAGTAGAACGGACACTAATAAAAGCCCGAGAGGTCGTACAGCAGTAAAACCACGATTAAGTTCTATACACAAACGGAAAAGGCTAAATTAGGCAAAAGCTTTGGCAAACTCAAGTGTAAATGATTGGAAAAATATGTTATCGACGGACGAATCGAAATTCGAATTATTCGGAAGTAAACGTCGAAAGTTTGTTCGTTACTGGCCTGGAAAAATAATGTTAGACGAGTGTATTTCACTACCAGTGAAAGATGGAGGAGGAAACATCATGATATGAGGTTGCCTTGGAGGTAGATGGATTAAAAAATTAGTTAAAATAGAAGGAAGAATGACAAAAGATGTGTATTTGGGAATCTTAGAAAACGATGCGGATGTGAATTAATTGGAGGGGGGTTCATTTATCAGCAAGATAAGGACCCACCGTAAAGTGGTTAAAGCAAAACTTTCAAAACAAATCTTCTGAAAGAGTGGTCGCCACATACCCCTCATTGCAGCCCCATTGAGCTCTTGCGGAATCACTTGAATCGTAAGGTCCGGAAAAAATCTACGACTGGCAAAGCAACATCCTAGAATGCTCTGCAGGAAATGTGGAATGCTACTGACGAAACGTACTTGGAATGGTTAGTTCTAATGATGGCCCGTATCTGTCAGGCAACTATTAAAGCAAAATTGGGTTACTTTGAAGAAACACCATTGTGTCAATAAAACGTTTTGAGTAGTTTGTTTCTTTGATAAACTCCTTGCAAACATTACCTGCTTATTTTTATTTTCTATACTACGTTGTTATTGCTAGAGTGACGAAATATATTAGAGCGTGTATTTTATTTCGAAAATTATTACTGCTTTTAGGTGGTTACCTAAACTTTAATTTATAAAAAAGTAATAAAATACTAATTGTAATGATTCAAAAAGAATGTACAGTGTACAAGAAAAATTGCCATTAGTGAACTGGTATTACACAAATGTGAGTTCAAAAAAAGTAGCAGACTTGTTTCAGATTACATATCAAAACCGTCCAAAACCCAGTTTAGCTAAATAGGTAGGTCTTCACGGCATTAAAGGCATAAAAATAATGGGTGGATCATTCTTAGCACAAAAAAAAGAATAAACCAAGATGTACTGACGCCAAAAGAGATGAAGTTCTATAAGTAGTTGGTAACAATAATACGCTCTCAACGAACGTTTCGGCAAAAATTGCAAATGTAAATAAATCTGCCCGTTCATAAACAGTATTTTCGTAAAAAAGAGAACATTTTAAGTCGTATCATTTTGAAAACTATCAGGAGCTAATTGGGAACTATGTGGAAAGAAATTTTGCGAAATTATAATGGATAGGCCTAACAATAATGGTACTTTGCTGGGCAGAATTTGCGAAATGAAAGCAACATTTCATTCAAAAAACCGAAGTTAATTTTGCGGATCTGCCATTATTAGAAAAGACAAAATTTGCTCGGATACCAACCCACAAAAACACAACGCCCACAAAAAGTAAATGTGTATTGGGGACACTCTAAAGAACAAACGTATTTAGAACTGTTCGAGTAAAGAATTCTGCCAGTCCTCAACACCTTAAATTATATGGTGGCGAGGTTTGATATCAGAATGATAGCACGCCGGTGCACAACTCCCAAATGGTACGATCCTTTCTAACCCAAAGATTGCCAAGTCGCTGGATAGGACGTGGAAAAATCCGCGAGATTACCCGAGCTGGCACCAAACGAAATCTTTCTTTGATGATGTATCAAAACTACAGTTTTTAGTGGAGCATCTCTAAATATCATTGACCTGTTAAAAAATAGAATGCATAGAGCTGCAAGAGAAATAATCGTTGAGCATATACAACATACGATAAACGAATTTTACAATCGTTAAGGATAACCACGTTTTTTCAAGATTTGTTGAATTAGTTTTTGTTTTTGTTCCATTATCTGAAATATATGCTTTCTATATACGTTATTAATTTCTTAAATTTTGTTTCACTATATTAACTTTATTTTTTCTATATGTATCTAGTTTCTGATACGTTTCAAATGAAAATACACGCTCCAACAACATATATGCAAAAGTACATAATTTTAAATTTTCATATGCACTACCAATAATAAAAATGCAGAAATTTGAAAATAATATATATATTAAAATAGTTACAGATACTTGACTTTACTTTACAGTACCATATTATTAAAAATTAAATAGGAACAGAGTCCTCCATATAGTTGTTAATAACATTCGCGACGATACTGGGATCATCCATGTGAACATTATGGTTTCCAGGAATATTTGTCCAATCAGCAATTTTCTTATAAGTTGCTACTAAATTGGGCCATTTATTATTATAAAAGTCCTCGTAGTCTTTTGTAATAATCACAACAACTTTAAAACTAATATTATGGCTGTTAAGTACTTCGCTAGCGTATCTGTCATCTACTGGAGTGCCCATGTAATTTTTCAATTTAGGATCTCTCGTGAACACATATTTGCCACTACTAGATGGCTTGATTGAACGTTGCAGTAAGTTTTTGGCCGATTTCGAAGATAACGAATAACTATTGAACCTCCAATTACTCATCAACTCAAGGCATTCCTCATATTTAAATTCTACATTAGCATTTCGTCGCATTTGATTAGAAATTTTCGTGAATTCATCGAATTTGTGCCTGGTCCATTTTCCGAAGTCGGATGGTGCCACAATTTCAAACCATAAAGTGTCCAACATAAATACTTTGTCGAGTTTTTCAGGATAAACCAAACCATACTGCATCGCTAAGATTGCTCCAAAGCTATGTCCTATTATTATAGTCTTTTCTCTTGCAAAGTGGTCGATAAGTAACTTTATGACGTAAACGTAATCCATTCCTTGAAGTGGTAAACCGAGTGATGAGAGGTTATCCGATTTCCCATGACCTGGCAAGTCAACACTTACGTAATAATACCCGTAAGGTAATTTATATACCAAATAGTCGAAAGTGTTAGCATTATCTTCCAGTCCGTGAAACATAAGGACTAATGGGTCTGAATCGGATCCCCAAGTTTTTGCTACAAACAAATGAATACAATGACTTCTACATATTCGTATAACTCTACAATAAATTCTATAACACATTTATAAATTATTATAAAAGAATTATACAACGGTATAAAATTGGATAAAAAATTATTGCTTCGAATTTCGTTAATTATCTTATTGTGTCAAAGATTGGAGGTCTATAGAGATAGATTCAATTAATTATTTTTTAAACAAAAGTTAATCTCTACGTTGAAAACATTCGTAGATGTTCTCTTTTTAATTAACATGAAGCAAAAAGTCGTTGCCTTAATAAAGAGAAATTTCTAAGAAATACTAGCTCTAAAATATCAAATAATTAAACAGCTTACTGAGAACATATAGGCAAATACTCACATACGTAAACATACTAACCAATAAGATGTAAGTGCATATGCAACAACCACCATCCGTCAGTAACACAACTTTGATTTTATACTGTGCAAAATTATTAGAACTCCAAGTTTTGGGAATAAGTCATATATAAGAACCCGGAAAATATACGGACAGCCAGTGCTGAATCAGTTTCCCCTCACAATAATTTATCATTTCTAATTAATTACTAATATAATGTGGTAGTAGAAAATCTCAGGCTCTTTATTTTTTTAAAATGGATTCTTTGATATAAATTTTGTTAGAGTTTTCTAATCAAAATAACCAAATGTAAGATTGTAAAAATAAATGTATTAACAAATTAAAAAATATATACCGCTTTTATGACAAAATATCTTTTTGTTTACAGAAAATCAAAGGCAAACCCTATCTAGCTAAATTTTAAACATTCTAAATTGATATGCGAAACAAAATGAGAGCAATAAATACAAATAATTTTGAGGATTTATGAAGATTCGACATCTTTAATTTTTGTAATCGTACTCACTGGCACGTGATTTTTCGCCTTTTAGGTGTACTAGTCTTCGGCTTCCAATAAATGTGTCCGGAACTTCCAGATTTTATTTGTAGTATCAGTTGATACACTTTATGACTGGATATATTCGAAGATCTTTGTAAATGAAAGAGTTATATGAGAAAATAACTGATTATTCTCAGGAGAGACGATGACAGCATGTGTGACTTTGACACGATGTTTTTATATGTCCATAGTAACACATTTGTTTGCCTATATGGTAGGCCACACGGTAGACACATACTTGATACAAGCGAAATTATATAGGTAAATGCTACCAGTCGTGCCATCCTTCCGTCGTACTGGAAATTTTGAAGATTATGAGATATAATTTCGTAATAATACATATGTATACAATGTGATTGAAATGTATGAGTACAGTATATTAAACGTCTTTTAAGAATAAATTTGGAAAAAATTATTTATATATAAAAATTATGTTTACGAAAAGCGATATATATAATAAACGCTAATAAAGTTTACGTCTCCTCTGCAAGTGTTGTTAAAGGAACAAGAAAATTTGTGAATAATAAGTTAATAAAGAATAGTCAAAGCAGATATCTGTAAAACTTTAGAAAGGAACCTATACAGATTGAATATCTGTGCTAAAATTACATAAAGATGGAGTACTAACGGTACTTTGCTTCCAACTTATAACATCAACCATAAAAAATAATGGCGTGCACCAAACAGTGACGAGAACATATCTGGAATACGTAAACTAGAATCATTGATAATTAATATACAAGATTTCATATCACTAAAGTATTTATTATTATTTATTATTTGAATTCTCCATTACTTTTAACCGATCATCATCCGCGCAGTCTACATATTGTATCAATTTCGAATATCAATTGCTACTGTTAACATGCACGAGTAATGAATCATTCGATCTTTACTTGACCTCTACTCTATGCTAATTTTTTAACAATAAGAAGTTTAAAAATACGCCAGATTAATTATATTTTAGCAGCAAATAAATACACAAATCAACATTATACAATTATTGCAACTATTCACCTGCTATTATTCCCCACGCCGTTGGTATTTCAATCTCTTTCGCATTCATGACCTTCTCTGAATAAATTTAATTAACTGAAACACAGCGAATTGTTTTCTGAAAATCGGTCGGGTATTTGTAAAGTTCTATATATATATTAATTTTGACTTACTCTTCCTTTTGATTAAAACGAAAACCACCAACCGCGTCTGTCAACAGAATCTAAATGAATTGGACTTGTTTAAAAGGTTCCACCGTTCTACTATGTAAATAGGGACGACCTCTCTATTTACAAATAAAAGAGGTCAACGATAAATGAAATGAAATAACCGCTACGATATGAAACGTTAACTAACCCAAATTATGCGTTTTATTCAAACCAAGTTCATGACATATCTAAAATAGTTCATAATATGTGCGCGTTTAATGTCATTTTACATTTGCATACCTACCTTTCATTCGAAATCCATTAATCCGAGAATACAATACAGGCATGGTGTGTTCCAATTATTCTTTAAGTCCATTACAATAATAACTACTGAATTACTAAAGCAAAAACTTAGAAGAATAATGAGATTGCAATAAAATTATTACTTGTTGATATTATGTAATAAATATACAATCGTAATTAATATTTCCTTTTATATAACAAGGCACTAATTATAATAAAAATAAAATAGTGCCGAGTAAGAATATATGAAGGAAAGTCAGTATGTAGCTCACAAAAAGCTATTATAAAAATTATTAGAGAAATAATTAGCTAGAAACAAGTTTTATTTTTCAACAGCCTCCATCTATATTAATACTCTTATCACATCGCTTTATCAATGTCTACTGCATAAAAGTGTTTGGGTTGCCGTCTCAACTACGTGCGTGTATCTTTGGGACACACTTCGTGAAATCTTATTGTACGTTTTGAGGACTTTAGAGATACTGCTTTCGTATGAGCTATTAAAGCATTTACTCGTGGATAACATTTAGAGATCAATTACGCCGCAAGCTCTAAAGCACGGATTTTGCATGTTACATGTAACAGATTGCCACTCCCTTCTTTAAGAGATCGGCCTAAGGAAAGCATGTTAGCGGCACCGTCACTCACTAACATTAAAAGTTGGGTTGTTGAAATTTGTCCAATGACTTCAACACTATTTTCAAAACACCGCTACAACATTTTGCAACTCTTCTGGAAGCAAGTAAGATTGGGGATGATGGTTCAAACTCATCCATTGCACGTACCATCACATTCACCACATGATGTTTCTGCCGATCGGTTATTTCGTCCACACATAACCACAATTTTGTATCTTTCAATTCTGCTTTAATTCTTCTTTCAACATGGTCATGGACAGATGGTGTAAAGTGTCTTAACGATGTCCGACTTGGTAACGTATAATTGAAATGCTTGCTCCAGAAAGAGATAAATGCTTGTTGGTCTAGTAAAGTGAACGGTACGTTACAGAGAATAAAACAAACACCTATATCAAATATTAATTATCTGCTGTATCGTTTGCCACGGATTGCAGAACAGTGTTTTATACTTCTTAGATGGCGTTCATACTTCCTTCTGCTGGTACATGTCAAATAGTCGCACTTTACACATTTAATCTTATCGCCTTCGTATTCTAAATCCGCCATACTCGCCATTACGTTTTCTAGTTTATGTAATGTATGTGTGTACTGACAAGCACTCACAGCGACTAAGCGTGCTTTGATACGGGTACTCGATTCACCGTGTCGTTGTTCTCCGCACGGCACAGAAACTTGCCCCTATTTGCCGAAACTACTTTTCACTATAAACAGGAGACACTTCCTTATAGATATCTTTAGAAAAAAAACGTGCAACAGCATGCTACTCTTCCACAGTATAGCACGGCCGTCATTTTAACACTGCCTCCCCCCTCATTTTGTTCTTTTTTCCTCTTCTCTTTTTATTCCTTTCTCCTGTTACTCTTTCTTCATTTCTATGTATCTCATCCTGACACGGTCCAATTCCGGAAGTAGTTCGTTTATTACTGACCCTGACCGTGGAAGCCTACGTATTCATATCATAGAACTAGATTGTGCCGACACCTAGTAATGATAGGGAAAGAGCTCTCTGCTATTTTCAGCATTCACACAGCAGTTTGTGACTTATTTAATGACTTTTTCTCGTAATAAGCACCTACTTAAACGATATATTTTATCAAACACTGATTTAGTTAATTTAGACATTTACAACCCCAGATATGTTTCTATAATTGTCTTAGCAAACCATGTTCGTCGTGATAGAAAAGGATCTTACGTGAAGAAAATGACCGTTCGATATTTGGTGATATAATACTAGCATAATTAAAATAATCATTGCAATTATATAATGAAAGAATAGATTCAGAAACACGTTTTCATCTGGCAAAATCTGAATCTTCTTTTCAGAACGCCATTACACTTTCCTATGACACCATTATCTTTTGCAGTATGTACATGTTCGCAATTTTTCTATAGTGTCAATTATTGTGAGTAGTGAGTTAGTAACTCCCGCTCAACTTGAGGATCTTAAAATATCGCTTCACTTTTCTTGATAGCAGTTGCCTCTTTAAGATCAAATTGTAACACTACAGACTATATTTTGTGATTATTTGTGACTATGCTTCCCAGCGAATAGCAACCGGCTGCTATAGTGATCAAGGATGTCGAAATACGATGAAACTCTCACATAAGTGATACCCCCTTCGTAGATGATATTAATCCATGTATGCTATCACTACTAGTTGTCTTCTTGGAAAGTCATATTTTTCTAGTGCATTTAGTACCACCCGCGATTGCTTTGCTGTTAAACATATTTGTAATAATCAACTACTTAGTAAAAATAATGGTAATGGTTCAAGAAATTCAAGTGTATGCACTATAATATAATGAGATTTTATCCAATTTCATTTTTTTTCCTGTACAGGTAGTATAGACGTATGCAGTGTTTTCCGAGTTTGTGGTATCATGGTCGGACTATATTTATATCAGAAGTACCGAAATAATGGTTGATCAAGTAAATTAAATGGAAAATTACTCATGATCAGCCTAAAAATTAATTCCAACAAAAGTTCAGGTTTCGGTCACAGGCTATTTTTTATTTGTACTGTGCACTGTTGTAGTGAATTCTTCTATTTAAGATTTTGTTTTAACTCTATATGCTTGTTTTTTAAATGAAAATAATATAGAATTTAGAGCAAAAGAACAATCTACTAATGTAGGAGAAGGTTATATCGCAATCGGAGCAAATAAAAAAAAACCTAACGCAATCCCTATGCTAGCTAAATGTTAAAAAACTTAACATATATTCGATTCAATAAAGTTCTTTTCTTTTTATTTGTAAATTAGCAGCTCTTTAAATTCCCAAAAGGATGCCGATGACGGAAGTCCCTAGGCTATTTTTCAATATTTTTTGTCTGGATTAACGGTATTCTCTCTAGTTTCCTGGCATTATAATGGATAAACAATATACACAATGGGGTCATACAATTTTGAGACATATTTCCTCTATTTTACCCACAGCGGATATCACCACTAGATCCTGATATTAACTGACACTTGCCTTCGGTATGTCATCATGGCAACTATAGCATTTCCAAAACACTTCCAGAGATTTGTTATATATTGCACACTCACTGAGGACTTATTAGAAATTAAAAAATGTGTCACAGCTCACATTTACAGCCATGTTACTACACGCTGTAGGCATTACCACGTCAAAACTTCTAACTTCTAAAAAGTCGAATATTTCAATTCGTCGCTCGTTCTTCAAATTATTTGATGAGAAAGCTATTTTATCTTGTTTATTTGGTAGATTTTAAAATATGTTTTCTAGAAAACTAAATGTGATTTCAATTTTACATACATATGTATGTATATGAGGGCAATTTTAAGCCCTTAATTAGTTCGAAATTTTTGGCTCCCATGCGTTGCTATCATTCAGAAAACGTATTTTGATGCAATACTGAGTTGCTACTTTATGCATTACATGATGATTTGAATTACTCTAATATCCGTAATGTTTAATGCGCCCATCGTTTTTGTTTAGTCTATACATTAATATAATTTTGTAAGATTGGAATTTATACTTGCAAAAAAAAATTAAAATACCTGTAGTTCTTAACAAAATTTAGTGACAGTTTCTTATTATTAACAATCTCCACGAATCTCTGCAATAACTCAATACCTAGGCAAAATTGATGTATACATGTTTATTAACATCCGTACACATAACCGGAGAAACCTTTATAGTGTCAGTATCTTACTTTACTCTGCAGCTGTACTTATACGGACATTAGACGCTAAATCAGGGGTTACCAAACTTTATCAGTTTGCGGCGCACTTACGGTTACCGCTTATGCTCTACGGCATCCCGGGGCGCCGCTGCGCGCCTTTAGGGAACTGCATCGAATCATTTGGGAACCATTAGCTCCGTACAACTTTTTACCTACAAGCTTTAAATTAATTAATTTGACACCACAACCTAAATTTAGTATATAATTTTGTGTCTGTGACATGTGAAATAAACATTTCTTCTTGCTTCCTAGTCATTAAAACTAGTTCCATTTTAAATAATAATTTATGTACTTTCCAGAATTTTCTCTAAACCAGAAAATAACATTGCTATAACACAATATTTTACGTTCTAAAAAATACGACATTTCTGACTATAATGTTAACAGCGAAGTAAGGTTAAAGCCGCTATAACAAAATCAGCTTTTACTGGTAATTTTCTAATGGTATTCTTATATTTAAAATATGTTTGAGAAATCCTAGGTGCCAGAAGCAGAACCTGAAAGAACGTGACTACAATTAAAGGTTTTAATGTAAAACCAGCCGTTGCATATATTTAGTACTATCTGTTTATGTCCTAAACTCAAAATTGAACTTACGAGGTAGGCGCCATAAATTCTCGGCCTGACAGGCTTATACAGGTTGAAACGTGTTCAAACTCCGTCACGGCATGCATGCACATATGCGAGGTATGATGGTTCGAAGAGTAGTAGCCTGCCGACAAAGGTGACCAGCGCATGAAAATGTCTGAAAAAGGGACAGCCAATCACGTAAACCTACGTTTAGACGACGTTTACGGTAATCCTTCGTATCACACTGTAAAAAATGGCCAAAATATGTCCGTCTTGGGGCAAGAACCCGTGGCAGATGTTGAATGGTCGGGTCCACCAATTGTAGTGATAACGCCTCAAGACACTTATTGAGAATTATTGAAGATTTAGTGCTAGAAGATCGCCGTTTGACAATGAAGGAATTAGCAGTGATAACAAACATAGCCAAAACAAGTATTCGTCGAATTCTCCATCACCATTTGGGTATGAATAAAATTAGTGCAAGATGGGTATCACAACTTCTTTCTGCTCTCCAACGTGAATGTCGAGTCGAATGTGCACGGTCGTTTTTAAACATGTGTGCAGACGACCCAAAATCGAAATGGAATCCATTGTCAAAGGGGATGAAATAATGGTTTTGTTTTATGATTCTCTATTGAAAAGGGAGTCCATGACATGACGGCGACCTAATGGTTCCAGAAAGGCGAAAGTCGTTCAAACGACGAAAAGGGTGATGGCTACAATATTCTGGAATTGTGAGGGTATTTTGCTAATTAACTTTAAAGAGGGCAATACAAATGCGAACGGCACATATTATGCGGCTCTATTGCATAAATTAAGAGACAGTATTCGTGCAAAACGTCGTGGGAAATTTACAAAAGGTGTGCGATTATTGTACGACAATGCTCCCGTCCATACTGCCGCTGTTTCACATGCTGCCATACGCGAATTTGGCTCTCAAGAATTGGAACATCCACCGTATAGTCCAGATATGGCTCCTTGTTACTTTTATTTGTATTTTAATTTAAAGAAAGACCTTAGGGGACGTCGTTTTAAGGACGACAGTGAGTTGCAAGTAGCTGTTATAGAACACTTTGACGGAAAAACTTCAGATTATTTTTACAAGGGTATCGAATTATTAATTAATCGTTGTAATAAATGTATAGAAGTTTACGGAGATTACATTGAAAAATAAAATTTCTTACATTCTTCCAAGTTTCTTTTTTGTATATCAGGCCGGGAATTTATGACGCCTATCTCGCAAGTAGAATAACTCAATTTTTACTATGTATAATAAAATATCATTGAAATTCTTAAGAACAGCTCAGAAATGAATTGTTGACGAGATATACTTTCTATTTCTATTCATCACAACATTTCAGAAAAAAGAATCCTTCTAGCTTATTCGCTTAACCAAAGGTATCTTTACTTACTGTTCTAAACAATTATATCCTGTCAGACTCTTCTCAGACATCTACCATTAATTTACAAGAGAGATGTAAGGTTCCGATTTGATCTCAAATTTGGTATAGATTGGGCTTTTACAAATTTTATTATGCAAATATAGTACTAGTATTTATTACCGGTCATCATTGCATTATAATTTTCTAAAATAAGCGTGTTAAGTGCGAAAAAGATTTCTTCGCCTACCAATAATAAGATCATGCTGTGCTCTTCCCACAGCATTTGGAGAGTCACAAAGAATAATCGTTATAGTCAAAATCATTGCTCATTCAATCATTGTTTCAAAGAAGGTTCTGAATGTATCGTTTAAGGACATCAATTGATAAATAATCCGGCTGACGATTGGGCATTATTAGGCTGCAACAATTGTATAAAAAACTAAGTTTAAACTAACACTACGCGTTCAATGTTTAAGTACGATCTTTATTATGGTACTCCACAATTTCCCAAAAAAATACAGAGGTATCTTAAGTATTGGGGATGCCAACAGCACTCTTTTTACTTCACGTCTGCTATGTTGAACAAATGCAGGAATCTTAATAATATACCATGCAACCGCAGTTGGAATGAGAGAGTGCTAGAGTTTTGTATAACATGAACTTGGTTTCGAAAATCAGTAACTTTCTACCGCAAAATATAATTTTGTGGCCTATTAGAGATCTTCTGGTGTTAAAGTGTAAATGGGAATTTGTGTACATGACTTTTGACATAATTTGGAAATGAGATGTATTTCTTCTTAATTAATCCCTACGAGGATTACTGTCAACAAGATTTCATTATTTAGGGGCTGGTGGCTCACTGCCTTCTACGCTTGACTACCGACCCCGGGGTGGCAGGTTTGAACAGTGTCTAGGAATAAAGTAGTAATGTAGGGTGAGTTGCAGTATCAAACCTACTACTAATATCAGAAAACAATAGCACAGTCATCTTGCCACTGTCTGTAAAGCACACGATATCACTAACAACCTTCGCCACAGTTAGGACAGAACAGGAACCTGATCGGTGTTCATCATCAAAATAAATCAACTTAAAAACCTAAAAATAGATAACTCGCATAACAAATGTAAATATATTCTCATTTTCCTATTTGTCTACTAGGCAATTATTGCAATAAACTACTACTTTTTTACTGTATCCCTCAATACCTAGAAATATTCCGATCTAAATGTGTTCAATATTAAAACCTACAAGAATTGTTAATTATTTATAGAAACGAACATTTGCACCTGGCTTTGTTTATCTTAATGCGAACTTAATAATAAAAATATAAACTTACCCTGCGTCTTGTGCTTCATGTGCTCTAATAATTGATAGGAGATTATTATTCTGTAGGAAGTCGCAACAGGCCGCATAGCTAAAAAGAAAGAAAATAAGTGTTGATTAAGAAAAGCTTTAATGTGTAATATTCTATAATTAGTTTTCAAAATAAAAAGGTTACACTACTATAAATATTTCTCTATCTAGCCCTGGCCATACAGGCAAACTGTAAATTATTGATATTAACGTACTGGCAATGATTCGTACAATTGGGGTTCTCAAAAATATTAGAAAAGAGGAAATGTGTAACATTTCAAGTTCATTCTTTCTCAGATACTTTCCGAAAAAACATTTAATACGTTGATACCCTCTTAACGAGTTTGCGTTATCCAATTTATATTTAAATGTTTATCATGTGTGACATATTTAACGCTAAGAACTGTAGATGTCTATATATTAATAGCAATAAATACATTTATTTTAAGACACAAAATGAATACATCCTTCAGCTCGGTTGAAAAGACGAAAGAAAAGAAAGGAGTATAGTACTTAAAACTACAAATCCTGTTTGTAGCAATTCAGCATTTCAACTTAATTGAGCAATAACAATTAATTTCCAGTACAATAGATTTTAGATGTCTGTTAAATAAATGAAAGTGATTAAGACATTTCGTTTCAAATGGTAAACTACTTTAAAATTGATAAAAAATTGTCCTATGAGGAGAAAGCAGGCGATACTCATCTGTAAGAGTATGATATTCATGTAATTATATTATTTCTCACTCCTGTATCAAAAACAAATAAAGATGGAATGGTATAACAGATCATAAACCGTCAAGATAGAATTATTTCAAATATGCTCTTGCAAAGACCTCTGAGATCTATATAATATAAAATTATCCTACATGTCCGTTCTTTAGAGAAACTTTGATTAATTATTAAACCTAAAATTTTTGTTGACAAATCTACATTCCACCTAAAATTATCAATGTACAGCACATGCTTTTTTAAAAGATTAACTTATTTTAGCATTAACTTCAAAGATAATTAATTACTTAGTTATTTAACATATAAAATATTATATACTTATAAAATTGATTAATATTTTCTGTATCCATCCCTTGCGCGGATTACAGCGTTGTTTCTCATGGGTACACTGTTAAATCACTTATAAATTCAGACGGAATTTGATTCCATTCTTCTTGTAGAACTTCGAACAAATCAATAATTATATTTATCGGCTCTGAGTTATGTTTGGCATAAGCTAATCTCTTCTGCTTATATCTTCAGTTAACAACAGGTTTCCTTCGGGCAACTCCCTTCCATTTTTTTAATCAAATGTCACCGCACCCAAAGGAGTGCAGCACCTGTTACTTTCCGCAAATCTTGTGACAGTTGCGAAATTTGTTATAGAAGTGGAGAAGGTTAATTTGGCCTTATTTAAACGTAATCAAGTATCTCATTCATCTACAGACTTTGGAGAATAGATGTTGCATTTTGTCTGCATAAGTGATTATTTCTTGTCGTCAGGGTATAAAACATAACGCCTAATTTGCGTAGCTGAGGTGCACCTACGCTAGCTTCCAGAAGAGATGATTCGAAGCTATCTTCTCTAATGTTTTGCTTTCTCCCAAAGAGATATAACTTAAACCAACATGAATGATACCTAAGATAATAATGCTGCTAAATACAGCTACTCACGGTATTGGTGAAGTCATTCACGAGAAAGACAATGTGAGGAGACGAAAAACGCTAACACATCTCCTCACATTGTCTTTCTCGTAAATGATTTCACAAATATAATGAGTAGCTGTATTTAGCAGCATTATTGTGTTAGGTATTGTTTTCTAGGCAATTTAGATGTGAACATAAATGGCTTTAAAAAAACTACAAAAATACTCATAAAATGTCAATTACTATCTAGATTAGTAAAAACATAGTTTAAAGAAATAAAGAGATAGGTATTAGTAGATTTGTTTAGAGAACAGAACTTAGTAAATTAGAAGTTGCTACATAGTTGACAAGCTCATATATATTTTGACCAGTAATGAATTTGTAAATATCAGGGAACATTGACACAGGTGTAATAGGTGGTGCGATAATTATTAACATTATTTTGTTTACCCTTTTTGAAGAGAGAGTTAACAGCAGGTAGTTTAAATTTTGATGAGAAGATACCTTTTCAAAAAGAAAATTATCAAGCAAGTCAACACCTTAACAATCAACGGTGCTGAATATTTAAGAAAGAAGTACAATTGTGACGAATTGAAAAGCCGTAAATAGGTTTAATAAAAATCAGCGCTTCTTTTTCAATTATAGGGCATATTAAATTGACTTCTTAGTATATTTCAAATATCTGATAATAGAATTGCACTGGATATTGCGGTTGTATTTTCTGATGTTAAATGCCGTGATGGTATTATAAAATCTTTTATTCAAATTCAGATTACGCCATCCAACGAGCATAAGTGCAATGTCTTGTCAAAAACAGAAGAACATTCCAAAGTGTCTGAGGGGTTAAACAAACTCGTTTATCTATCTATTGGTTTAATACATGCCGGTTCAAAGAGTCCAGAACTCTTGCTTCGGGTTCTTTTCGTATCCGCTATGTGTCAAAGAAACTTCTACATACCCAGGTAGTATAATTAATATAATACCGTTTTTTGTTACATACATGTACTCTATTCAACTCTATAATAGTCTTTATTTAAACTCACCGCATATCTTTACCGAAAAGTTCAGCTTGGAACGGACGTTCTTAATTTGAACATCAGCCGTCGCTTTCGAAATATCTTATTCATATAATATTAGCAAAATTTATAATGGTTTGCCTGCTTGGTTAAAGTAGCTTCTCTTAGTAGTTTTACGTAAACACTGTACCAGCTCCTGGTTTCAGAACAGCTACAGCAATTTGCGCACATAAAATATCCGTTGGACTTACATAACTACATTTAGAATTTTATATTAAGTTAGTTAGTAAACATTGCATTTTGCTTTTTACTCTGAAATATGTAGTGGAAAATGGCAAGTCTTCTTCAAGCCAAACTACATATGTTCGATGATTTTTATATGAGCTATAAATTAAACATACACGTAGAGTACGAGGGTTGTTTTTTGAGTTTTGCATATTGAGCTGGAATAAAACAATAAATAACTTTATTGTTCTTCGAAGTATTCTCCACGTAAATCATTTAGAGTAACGTTGATTTTACAAGAATAATTGAATTTCCTTATTATTACCAACATTTAAATTTAATTAAATTAGTTTCTTCCTGAAATATGTAATGAATTAAGAATTTGACGGTTCCGGTAGGATTTGAACCCACAGCTTCTGTTCCCTAGACGGTGTCTTAAGCCATTACGCAACAGAACCGTCTGAACAAATCGTCATTTATGTTGCTAAATTTTTGACATGTAATAGCGGCTGCAGGTATGCCCCTAGCATCTAGGAAGGCACGATATTTTTATTATCAATGCTAAGTTGCATATCAATTAAATAATTTAGAATAACTTTCGTTGGTTTTTCAATGATAACTGAATTTCCTTGTTATTAACAACGTTAAATTTACCTAAATTAGTTTTACGTGAAATTTTTAATTGATTAAAATTTTTTCCTTGCACTGAAAAACTCTTTATCAACGTAACAAATCTTCATTGAAAGCTTAACCGTGACAGCGCTAGCATGAACCTTTACACAATAACATTGGAATACTTTGTTCTTTATCGATTTGTCAATGACTGCGCGGTACGACCTTAGATAGTAATTTGCCTAGTCATTAATGGAAATTATAGAAAAAAAAAAGAGAATGGGAGAATTGTCATTCGTCAAATAGAAAACATTAAAGGATAACGTTGAACGTTAACGAGTCTCGTTTAGATTGCAGGTAAGTGATATTTTGCAATTTTACAGTTCCCATTATTATTGCTATCTGTGATATATTACTACAAATTAAATCTTTCGCTATCAACTTAATTTATACTAACGTTAATGGCAAATCTATAACGATCAATTGAAGTAAATATATATATTTGTTCCATTAAGGAGGGCACATTTGCAAATGAGAACTTCTTTCATTTGGCAGGCGTGTTGGGTTTGCTTTTCTGACATTTGTATTCCTCCGTACCTGTCACTTCACCATGGAACGATACACGTTTTGGCAACGCGGCCACTTTTTATGTAGTAACTTCAATTTTTAATCGTTGGAATAGTCGAAGTCAAAGCGCAAACAAACGTCTTGTTTAAAAATTCGAATCAATATATTCACTTCATATAAATACAAGAAATAAAGAGGATATTGCAGCTGTACGTCAAAATGTTCGTGAAGGTTGAAGTGTGTTAATTCCTCGTCTCAGTATTTTCAAAACCTGTGGTAAATTTTGCGAAAAGATATTGGCCTACGTACTTACAAGATCGTTTTAACTCAAGAACTTAATACAAACGATTTGTTGCGTCGCGGATTTAGTAATTGGGTTTTGGATAAACTTGAAAATAGTCCCAAATTTCATACGAAAATCATCTTCAGCAACAAAGCTCGCTTATGGTTTAATGGTAAAGGATGTTTTTTATAGAGCTGTAGAACTTTGAAATGGAATAAAACAAAGTTGAATTATTTAAATTCACAAGAAATTTACTTTATTCGAAAGATAATCTTCTGGCATTATAATTTAAATTACTTCTGGGATATGACCGCCACGGCTGGCTTCTTGCACGAGTAGGATTCTGTAAGCTCGCAAACCAAGATCTTTCCGGAAAATATTCCATAAAGTGGATGGACACATATCCAATTCCTGTGCACGATGGCGGATAGACTGATTCGGGTCTTCCTTTACGCTACGCTCTACAGCAGCAGTGACTTCTCCCGTACGCACTGTACTACGTCTCTGTAGATGCGTATTATCATTTAGAGTAAACCTGGTGCGAAAACGTTCCGTAGTTAATCGAATTAATTGCTCTGATGGACGATTATGTTGACCGTAAAATGGACGTAGTGCGCGATACGTATTTCAGAACCATGATTTTCAACATAAATTTGCACAATTTGGAAGCGTTGTTCAGGCATTAGTCTATTCATGTTGACATGCCAAACCAAACTTAACATAAATCACTTGACAGCTGACAAAATGGCCAGCAGTTAAAAAAGTGTTGCCAACTTAAAGTTTTATACCTCTATAAAAAACACCTTTATTTTGGTCTAAAAATCAGTCAAAAGTAATACATGAAGAAGCATTACGCAGCATTCAAACTAACTGCCTCGTATGCATTTCCTGTCAGACAAATCGTTGGACCTTATTTTTTAACGATACAAGTAACGTTGGTACTGTGAATGAAAGTCGCTATGTATTGACTGGATTCCTTTGGCTCGAATCGAATATTCACGAATTGGATACGTGGTTTCAATAAGATGGTTCACTAGTTGCATGAAGTTTGATGAATCGATTATTTCCAGACAAGGAGCCGGCAATTATCGTCCTCGTTTATGCACTTTAACACCTACTTCTCGATTTCTTTTTGTTAAGTTAATTTTAGGTCGTTAGTTTGCTTCTACAAACCAGTAATATAAAGCTTGCGAGCCGACACTAAACGTAGTGTAATAGGATTTTTCTATGACCTCTGTTCTCTTCAAGAAGACGTCCAGTTTTTTTTATTTTATTTGGTTACTTCCTTTGACATTTTGCTTACTTTCTCATTAGCAGTTTTCTTTAACATAATTTTATTGTGAGAGAGAATGTATTATTGAACTCCCTGAGATAGTCGCTAGCGTTTAACTTGAGGCTAATCGATAGATTTCTTTATTTAATCGTCGCTTATCATTTTCTTACTGTGTAACTCTCCATTTAATTCAGTTCAAAATTCATGAAAATTCCATTACAGTGTGATAGCTGGTGTTTAATCAAAATTTAGGTGATATAATAGAAAATTGAATTCAGTGGATATATGCCTATTAACTAACGCTTCCATTGAGGATGTTTGAATGGTGCATTAACTGCACTTTACACTGAGCTAATAATTTTAAATTTCTCATGATATCCGTGTTCTAATGAAAAATCCTTTACATCGGATGGGTGCGTTATATTTATGGGCAATCTGACCTAAGAATAAACGTTTTTTTTTTAGATAAAAGGTACTTCTGAAGAGCATTTAGTCAATAATAATATTCATTTTTGTTGATACTTTTTAGGGAAATTTTAAAAATATGAAAGTAAGGGAGGGAGGGAAGAGGATTTATAGACTGGATGCTATAACGTCGAAATCTTATATCCAATGCCGTCCCAATTTGACTGCAGTTTATTGCAATTTTGTATCTCCTTTAGTTTCCAAGCAAATGCGTGACAAATTAGATACGAGGCACAAATTTTACACTAACGTTTACCAAAACTCACAAGACTTTCGTTTTTTCTTTCATCACGCGTTATCGATCCTGAAACGGACGGTTTTACGAGACAAAGAGAATATTTAATAAAGTTGATTCTGCACAAGTGTCTAACCGTAAACGGTTAAATGCTGGTTTATTGTCCCCTTTTTGTTTCTAATACGATTTCTCCTATCCCTTCATAGACCACTATCACGTCTGTTAACTTTTGAGTAGTAAGAGAGATCATTATTGTATATTTTGCTTTGTACAAATCAAGAAAACACTGACGCTCAAGCTTCGTTGGTTAATGTGAGATGACTCGATGGAGTATTTTACTAGCAAACTCCTAGCATTTAAATAATACGTGTGAGCATTAGCACAAATTCAAGGAATCCGCGACTTGAATAGAACGACGCTGTACTTTTTCATACTCGCAAAGAGTGAGAGGCCAAAGCCGCTGCAAGACTATCAGGGACAAACATTCCTCTGAATAGAGACGGCGGCATTCCAACTTGTAGTGCTCATATGCGGCAATGTCTTCATTTTGCAATTAGACGCATAAAATCCCCAGAGATTAACATCAGTCGATTCAACGTCAAATCGGAATTCTTATTTCTTTTCATGTTCTGATTTTCTCTCTAGTTCTTCGCAGAATGTGTTTGCTAAACTCTTAATGTAAATATTTAATTTTAATGTAAGTAGTGAATTTACACGTGTATATGCAAAATGTTTTGCTGGTGAATATGCACATAACTTGCTCGGTCGAATTAATTAGCATATATAAATAAGAGTTTTAGATCATATATTGCAGCTGTCTCATATCAACCTAGTACTTATCCCGTCTATAAGCAAAATCTTATTTCAATGATTTTATTAGTTATTATTTTCATAATCGATACGGAGAAAGACCACTGTTGCAAGAGGGGAGCACTCTATAAAACTACATAATACTTTCTAAAAAAATATATGGCTACTACAAAACCAATAGTTGATCAGGAGAACAAAATGTTAACCCTAAGCACTATTCAGGTATGTAGTGGATTGAAGTAACATGGTCAAAAACTTTACATTACAATCGGGCAAGGTTTTTGAAGCATTACAAATTTTACGCTGATAAACATCAAGTAGCAATCTATCCCTTTCCCATCAATCATGACTGATGTTTGTGTAAAACAATAATCGTTTAAATTGATTCTCATAACAATTCTTTCTTAAGGATTAGTGCAAATGTTAGGCCGCTCAAAAAAGACTGAGACTACGAAGACACTAGTAATAAAATGCTTTATGGTGAACCCATCTTTCGTGAAGTTACAAGCATTCCATGTACATATGTAAAAATGTTAGATGACCTCACGTGATCCGAAACTTAACAACCAATTGCATACAGTGACCTCGTTAAAGTTGATACCAAATAGAAAAAAATACGAAAGATTTTATACAAAACTCAGTTGCAGCAACCATTAGTGTTAAAAAAAAGCAGTAAAAACGGAAGTTGTCGCGTGTGAAGTTTTAACCATTTGTAAACATTTCCAAAAATTTTACTTTCTACTAAAACGTCAAAATTAAAAAAAAAATTGAATATATTTTCTTATTCTCATATATCTAAACAGCGTTTCTTTTATTTACCTCACGCTTGGAAATGGTTAAAAAATAACTTGGTTATTTACCTGGCTATTTGAAAGTTACTGTAGTCGCATCGCAAGTAAGATGAATCGGGTTTCGACAGTAACAGATTTATCAATTAAAAAATTAGGGACATTAATTAATTAGCCTCTATGAAGTTTTAACTGTCTCGTCTCCTATGCCGGTTAGCGAGTTTAACAAAGTAAAGCTAATCAGGTTTAAAGTGTTTAATTTGTCTCCAAAATAACAATCTCTTCGAATAGGAACAAATTCATTCCAAACCGCAGCCGTTAGAAAATGTGTTAATTTCAGTTGACAGCAAGGCAATTCATGACAATTTAATTAACTTCAGCCATGTTACTTGAATACGGTAATATCTTTACTTTTAAGCAATTATAAATGGCACTTTCTATCTTTTCGTAGAAGTAATTCATTATAATGATGATAATAAGGATGGGTTGGATTAGGTTTTAGCGGCTACTCGAACCGAAATTTATAATTCAAAAATATGTCTTGCAGAAAGTAGCGTGCGTTAGAAACGCAAAACTTATGCAAAATATTACTTTTCCATAAATACTAGAAATCTGATTAGGAAATCAACAATTTCTATTATTTTCTGTAGTTATAGCATTTTGAAGTTTTCGCTCAAAAACCGTTAATTGAAAAAAACTTACAAAATATTCAAACAAAAAAGGGGTTTTTGGAGTACGACATTATTCACTAGCCTATAATTAATAGAAATTTCGTTATCTAGATTTGTCTGTTCAAAAGCTCATCTCCTTTATTAATCTCTTGCAAATTTAAGATTTAATCAATGGACTTGTAGCATAACAATGTCATTGTACAAATACTAATTCCAAAACGAATGGAACGGAAGAACCTCATTCTTCAAACATGTATGTCCGTCTGTTTACTACGTTGTCAAAGCTGAGAGGCCATTTCCATGAACAGATTTGCTATAATCCGGATCGGATCTCGTTACAGTGATCACAACCGTTGTAGCTACTGATTATTTAACTGACCATTTGTGATATGTTAGAGTATAGTAGCCAGTATAATTAGTTGTAAATACACATACGTACACAATGTAAATTTTTCAATGCGAATCGAAGCGGCGTTGGGGGTAGGCAGCCAATTTAACAAGCAGTATATAGTAGTGCTGCGTAATCATGAATTTTTTTCACTATTTTTCAATTTTTATCCCATGATGCAGATTTATGTTTGTGTTCTTTGTTTACGTAAAATGAATTCTATGTAATTATAACGCTGAGCATAATTACAACAAAAAATTACGTATAGATTTCAGAAAATAATAAATACCGCCTATGGTAGCAGTGCGTGTGACAGCGTGTAGCATAACATACACAGTTATATATATATATATATATAATACATGCATATTGTGGTTATATTAGCTGCAAAACTGTGGTGTACACATATATATATATATATATATATATAAATACATAAAAGAACGCTTCGCTAGAATACATAATGTGAGCAGTATCGAAGATATATTCCTCCTCTCTTTCAAGTGATTGTTTCTTTCGGTCACACGCACTGCTATCATAGGCAGTATTTGTAATTTTCTGAAATCTTTACGTCACCTTTTGTTGCAATTATGTTCGACGCTATAATTACATATACTTCATAGTAAGCTGCGGTATACGGGTGGTTGGTATGTTTCGTGAAATTCCCGACCGCGGCTGCAAGTTACAGTCATCGTCGAAACTGCTTCTATTCCAATTGACCATGAAAGGTCTTTTTGCTGAATTTCAATGCAAACTTGACATACAACTAAACTATCTTTTCCGCAACGACAATGTAATTTTCCACATAGAAGGGTTTCATATTTCATTATGTCACTGCTGTACTTCGAGGACGATGTTTCAAATACAATTACTTGTTTCCCTTTTTTTTTTGGTTTTCTTTACGTTCCCATTACATGTTAACTTGAACCATATAAGGTCTATTGCGTATTTTATCCAGAATCCTTTTGTGTTTATTAACACATCATTTTCCATAAGAACTACATTAAAGTGACTTTCGTTGAATGAAGGAAGAGAAGCCAAGTTTCTTTCCTCAAAATTGACGACTCTATTCTTCACTTGTATTACCTTATTTCTGTGATTATTTATCTGTTAATAATTATTACTGGATTGTCGACGTTTTTTCCATAATTGTAGAGATGTGGCATAATATACATATACGTATGTTTATATACCGATTGGTGTATTTCTATACATATATATGCATATAAATATGTAGAATAAACGAAGATGATATATGCATATGCGTAAATATATATCATTGACGTATTAATTTATGCACTATAGATGTGAATATAGTCTTATATAATTTTTTGGCATTTTAAAGGCAGTTTAGGAAGGTAATAAATTGCGTGAAATAAGTAGCGAATACTTTCTGCATTTCTGTTTTTTATTTACAATAGTGCGTTACGAGCGCGACAATCCGATTCCTCATCAATAAGGATCCCATTTCCTCGACCACCTAATTCCGGACGTATTAGTTTACTGCACAGAGCCCAAGGTTACATAATCGGTTACTATAAACGAACACTTCGCAGAGAATACATATTATGAGTAGTATGGAAGATGTATTCCTACTCTCTTTCAAGTGAATGTCTCTTTCAGACCCACACGCACTGGTACCATAGGCGGTATCTATTATTTTCTATTAAATTTTTCTTGTAATTATGTTCAACGCTATAATTACATAGAATTCATTCTAAGTTAAAAAAAAAGACAGAAACATAAATCTGCATCATGGGATAAAAATTGAAAAACTGTGAAAAGAAATTCATGATAACGCAACACTACTATAGACTGCTTGTTAAATTGGCTGCCTACCCCCAACGTCGCTTCGATTCGCATTTAAAAATTAACATTGTGTACATATATGTGTACATGGTGAAGTTGATAATCCTGTAATACATTAGTACAAAAACAAAATGAACAGTGGATACAGGAATAAAATCATTCACATACATCGTAGTAGTACCCAGATTGCTGAGACTGAATACATTACTTAAGGCTTAGCATATGCATATATACTGGTCCTCATAAATAAATTAACATTCAGTAAAAGTTGATGTAGTGAAATTTTTAGGAATTATTTCTGGATAATGGATTCATCACTAATAAAACATGTGTGGGACATGATAGCACAGAGGATCAATAACCTGCAATCACCCCCAAATATTGTATATATTCTTCTACAAAAGATTTTAGAAGCGGGCTACCATTCATTCGTTCATTTCAAGTATGCCTAATGTTACATAATTAGTGTTCAAATAAATTATTGGGATCATATCTTACTGAAATTTTCTTCGTTTCTTAGTATGAATAGAACACATATTTCTTCAAAGTTTCAATAAAATATACAAATGTTTACTGAGTATTCATTTATTTATGGCGATCAGCAAGTACATTCATAGCATTAACTGCAATTGATTTCGCAGCAGATCTTGGTAGCCTATTCAGTTAACATAGTGGATTGTGAAGTACGGCACAAAATAGAACGTGAATATGTGTGTAAGATTAGATTTTATTCTCCACGTAATTGACTACGACTTTGATTATATGTTTTTATAATTAACTCACGCACAAGGTAGAATAAAATCGCAGCTAAATACCTGTAAAAATACGAGCAGCCCCTTACAGAGTTGTGTGAAAAGTGTTCTGCGTTGTTTTCGTTTCCGAAGTCTTCTAAGGGATCTGACCACAATAGATCACACATTGGACCAAATGCCGGTGGTTCCTTAAATCGATCTAACTGTAAAATAAAATAGTATTAATGTGGAGCATTTAAAAAAAAAGTTATTTTCAAGGTGACATGAAAAAATATCGTGATCAGTACATTACGTAAGTACTTAATGCACGCGAAAATCTTAGAGTTTAGAATGCTATATACACATATGCACGAGCAGCGCATGTAAAACTACCCTATCATCGATTATTGATACATGAAACAAGTTATTACTTTGAAGTAATTAATACGCATTTTAGAACAATTATACGTCGGTAAGGTCAGAAAATTTGCGTTGTTGCACAAGAAATTCCTTATCACCAAGTTCCAATCAAAAGCCTTGAATAAAAAAAATCTTGATAAGAGTACGGCAGCAATAATTTATAGTACCTACTGAAATACGACACATGCAAAGTATTTTTCAACAAACGTTGTACTTTTCGAATTCTGAAAATCTTATTGTAAAAATTAAGTATAACATTACCTAGCGTAAAACTATACCGTTATTCCTTTCCTTTCTAAAAGATATGATAAATCAAGTAATAGAGGAAACAAGAAACAATTGAATGATGTACTCGATAAAGTAACATGTTAGAGAAGATGGCCGTGACCGTTGCATTTATCCACTTCATAAATAAAGCTTTTGAATGATAATGTGCAAATTCCGAAATTTATAAATTACCTATAACTGGTAATTTGAAAATTGTATATGAGAAACAAAATCTAACAGGTAGCTTTTTAAGTGGCGCGTTCCTGTGTAAGAAATTTTTATTTTATCTTTTAGCTGGTAGAAAAGACAAAGATGAATTTATAATTCATATGGCAAATTACTAATGAATATTAAAATACCAGGAACCAGGTCCCAATCTTTTAGTGTTTACTAAGAATGCGTAAGCTGTGTATAACACATGAGTACCTAAGTACTTTTTAATTCTCTTTTACAATAAGTACGTTAAAAAATTATCACATTTTACATTTTTCATATTGGACGGTGGTTGCATAATTAGGTTTAATTTAATAATTTGTTGTGGAATTATAAATAAGTTGTTACTATTCCATGTTTTCCAGGAGAATTTATTTATATAGAGAAATCATACAAATATACAGCAATCGAAAGATCTTAATTAGAATGCTAAGGAAAGGATATCGAACGCCGTTAAACAAAGATGCCACTTGTATATTGTTCAATAAAAACTGCAATGACACCTCACTGACAACTGTCTAATATGATAACTGGGCGTATTGCCATCGCTCGTAAACCCCAACTAAATTAATTAGATTGCGGTGCATTTGATTTAAATAGTAGATAATAATACATATACATACAGCTTTATTATTCTTAACGCTAACAATTAAAAGAGTAATACACTTGACAGTGGAAATTTTGAGTAAATGAAAATTTCATTAAAAGTAGACCTTCTAAACTGATTTTGTTTACTCATGAATTAATGAACATGTTACTACTGAAGCTTTCTCGTTACTGCGCTCAATCAAGTACTCTATGTATGTACAAAGAAAGCCGCGTGCCGAAATAATAAATTTTTCGTAATCGATATGTCAGACCATATCTTATCGAAAAAAGGTATATTTATACAAAAATCCGGTTTTTCATTTTTAGTTGTTTTGGAACCGGAAATACGTCATGATATACTGAGCGAAATTTCTATAGGTCCATTAACACAACATTAATAAACAAAATAAATACATAAAAAAATATAATTGTTTCTAGACTAAGTAGCGAGTATTAGATCGTCTATTCAAAATAACTTCAAACATCCGGGTCTTGATACTGTCTATTAATTTTCTCAATGTTGAAATAGGAATATCATTCTAACACCTCGTTATCGCAGATTTTACTTCTTTGGCGCTAACATATTGTTTATTATTGGCATACACCTCTCTTCCCAATATTCCCCAAAGGTTTTCGATCGGGCTCAGATTGGGCGAGTGAGCAGTCTATTGTCATAAAATGATTTCCTTTTGATGAAGCCACACCTTTGTTTGTTTGATACTATAGACAGCTGCATTGTCTTGCTGAAATATCCAGTTTTGAGTCGGCAATTGCACCAAAGTCTATCCATTTCCAGAATTTATACATAAGAATTAGAATTCATTCGCGTAGAAATAAAACATGTAGGGGTTTTATTGTTATGGGTAAAAGCTGCCCAGACCATTACACTACCGCCACCAAAATTTCGAATCATCGCTACTTCAGTATTAAATTAATTTCCTTTTAATGAAACCACTAGAATTATGGATAGCTGCATTGTCTTGCTGAAATATCCAGTGTTGCGTCGGCAATTGTTCACCAAAGCCTATCAGAACCATTTCTAGAAGTTGTTGTATAAGAATTAAAATTTAGGAATTTCATTGTTATGAGTAAAAGCCGCCCTAACCGTCACACTACCGCCACCAAAATTTTGACTTCTCTCAACTTCAGTGTTCTTGGGCAAATCGTGCCAATAATATTTGAAACCATCAGGTCTGTCCAAGTTAAATTGCTTTTCGGTGGAAAATATGACCTCCACTTATGATTCCATCTCATACAATCTTGCGCAAATTTCTGCATTGCTTGTTTAAGTGTCTCTTTTAACAGTGGTTTTGAAATCTCTTTCAGCCATGGAAAACATTTACTACTGGATAAATTTTTTTATACACCTCTGTCTGTTGCAGATAAATTTAGTTTCCCTACTTTTTATAAATGGTATTGCTGGCTATATGGTCAATTATGACATCGCGATGTATGCCAATTAGTGCTACTAGTCGAGTCTTAGTATTGTCCAAACTGAACACCGATCAAATCCATTATTGTAGAATATAACTGCATGGTTCACCAACAGAAAATTATTTTTAAACTAGGGCAAAACTAAATATTTAGTTTTCCATAAAATTCAGAATAAAACGCAACATGATCTAGATATTTCTATATAAAATAAAGGGATAGGTTGCATCCCCAAAAGTTTTTATCTATGCATATAGATGAAACACTGTTGGAACCCTGCAGTGTAAGAAAATTATAATTAAACTAAATACTTGTCCTTGTGAATTGCACAATTTCACAAGTTGCCTAATAATATTATACATATTTAAATAATAACGCATACTATTATTTAAAAAAAAATTGTTCTGCAAACGTAATGCAATACAAAATTTATACTTAAACTCTTACAAGTATTTAGTCGGACGTATACTGTAAATATATCTGCAAATTTCAGCCATTACAATTTTATGTTACCTCCAAGAATAATTTAGATCAAACAATTTTTTCATTAAGTGGCAATTTTAAAATTGATCTTAGTACTCAAGTTCATTAAACATAATGTTAATAGTCGAATTATCTTCTAAGTTCTTGTCGACCTCCTTTTTAAGTTATGCTAATGTAACGCTAAAACTAACATTCGAAGCGATTACCTTAATTGGAGGGTCGTCAGGTGGTTAAAAAGAAAGTCCTCTCATTAATTGAAAATTTTGCGATTTACAACGGCTATTACTGGCAAGCACTTTGCCGCGATAAGTTCTATTCCTTGCAAGCGCGTTCATTAAGAAGAGAGGAGCCTTGCATGTACAATAAATACAAAACAAGGTAATCACCAAGTTACGCTTCCTTCCATACAAGGAACTCCTTAAACAGTATATCATTTGTGTATTAAGGAGTAAGTACCTAAGGATTTCAGTAGTTAGAAAAGTTCGCCTTGAATTCTCCAGAGAATTATGGGATAATAATAAACTGCGTTAATAACAGCAGCAGTACGAGAGTATTATACGAAGTCATCCAATCAAGTTTAATTAATGGGAATAATCCTATTAAGTCCTAATTTAGATACCTCGAAAAATTTGCATACGACAAATTTAAATTGAATCAAATCTTGTACGACTCTGTTCTCAGAATAGAATTTAGATTAATATTATCTTCGAACATAAAGAAGGATATTAACCTATTTGGATTATACGCATATATGGGAAAATAAGAATTGCTAATTAACAGTTAAAAGCAATATATTAGTCCAAAACGCAGTACGTATTTACTTACACTTATGAATAAGCCCCTTGGTGGTTTCGGTGTGTAAACTTATATGAGCGCTACTATTATTAACAATCGCGGTGTGTAAGCGCTGACAGCCACTTAGTGTATTACATCATGGGAAATAGCAATTATAGCGACTATGTTCTCTTGTACACATACATACAAATTCTCAATACCATTCGATTTATGTAAGTAGGTGGAGATAAAGGCCCTATATTCGTGCCGTAATCGGGAGTCTATACCAAGCATAACCATTGTAAGGTATGGTTGTATAATCCACAGGTATCGCAATAAACTCCACTCCAAACAAATTAATGATTTATTCGGACGCAACGTCTCAATAGCACGTTGACTCCTATTGTCAACTGTGTTACCGACTGAATATAAAAATATATCGTACATTCAATATTTCCTGTGCAGGCTCTAAAAGTTATTAAAATACATAGCTTTTTACAATTAGATTTATGCCTAAGTGCCTTCCATTATTAAGTGGTTCCGGATATCTTGTACCTTTGCGGGAAAGGAAGGAACGAAAACGAACCGTAACAAGCCATTATGGTAATAAATCAAGCAGAGTCAAGTATGCAATTCAGTAAGGTTTTGTTCTTTTTCATAAATATCGTTTCGTACGCGTCTAATTCGCTACACGAATTTACATTTTTAAGTAGCTTAAGATTTTTTAATTCAATATTATGTCCGGATTCTACCATATGCTCTGCCACGCTAGATAGTTCTGGTTTATCAAAACGATAGTGTGTAGTATGTTTTTTAAACCTTCCATTCTTTTTTGTTTGTACAGTGTAAACTTTTTCACAATCATTGCATGCGATACCCAGCAGGTTCTATTGTTGTTTTGAGAATGTCAGAGAAGTTCTTATTGTTTACGTTTAGTTTGGAGGCATAAAAATGAGGTAAACCGAATTTTGTATATTCGTATATATACTTTATTTTAAAAAGAGAAAGACAAAAATCTGAACAGACCTCAAATCTTATAAATTTGTGAAATCAATTTTACGCGTTAAGCTTACATTTGCCTGAAAATTAAAATTTTCCCTGTTTTTTTATATTCGCTGATAACCCGATAAACTGACGGTTTTGAAATCCCTACAACCCAATAACTTATAAGATGTTGATATGTTGTATATGTTCCACTCAATAAAGTTACCTAGTACATACTTGCAAAATCTGGTTTATCATGTCACCTTTTCTTGTGTTGGATGTATCCGTTACAATTTTTTTTGTAAGTATCCAAAGTTGTCCGCGATTCAGCGTAACTCAAGTGATTTGCTTTCGCTCGTTTCTTTGGAGGAGAATACACACCTGCACTTTTAACAGTACTGGTGCTAGGTTCTGCATCCATAATTGAAAGCGACACCTACAAAATTATAATTTCAATACAACTAAAGTTCTCTGTACTTGCATATTACTTACGTAATCTGTTAGTTTTCAAATCAAAGCTCTGAAATGAATTAATCTGTACCGCAAAAAACTAAAGTAATATAATAACTATCAAGAAAACTGCCGAAACACAAACATGATATAAAGAATGTTAAGAATGTCAATAACAATTTATAGCATCTGCCACTTGACAATTTATAGCATAAAAAGAATGCTGTACGATGTGATTTCGCCTTGCTATTAACCAATATGGAATAACTGTTATTTGGGTCTGTTCATAAATTTGTCTCTCTCTTTTTAGAATACATTATAGCTTCGTAGCTATAGTATGTACTACTAATTTGTCGAAAAACATATTATTAATAGGTTTATGATTACTTTTAACAGCCAAACTACCACAAATCACCTTTAAATGCGCGCCACGTCTTGATGTTATATTCTACAAGATTCTTGTCAAAGCGTGCGTGTTTTTACTCCATGAATAATAGATATAATCCTCCTATGACAAGATCTGCGTCCTAAAAAAGCTTCTTTTTCGAAACAACACACAATCTACATACTAATTAGGTTACAATACAATGTTTACGTTTTATCTTCTTAGAAAACGAAAAACCGAGCATAAACCTTTAAGAAAAGCTTTTCTGCAGCAGGATAAATAATTTTCAAGATGTTAAGTAGTCAAGACGATCAGGTTTCATAGACCTACATTGAGGGCAAGGTTGAAGATTAGTGAAAAAAATAGACCAACTTGAAAGGTTCAGAAGAGTTTTTTTAAACCAGAAAGAATAACAAACGCTTTAAACAATAAAGTGTCCGTGTAACAAGTCCACATGTTTCATAAATTCGATCAGGCAGGAGGAATGGAACGCATGGAGGAATTTCAAATAAAGATGTTTAATACGGTTCTGAGAATTGGTTACTGACTTTTTCAGTGGAAAATCTAATAAATTGTTGAAACGAGAAGAATTACATATCACCCAGCTCAATAACTTTGCTACTAGCAATCTCGAAAGTACAAGAACTACTATTAACATCACCGACCGTATTTTTAGAGATAAATCAGTATTGTTTTAAAATGGTTAAAATAATAAACTTATTCCAGACCATCAGCTCTGGATTCAGAGTAAAGCATACTACAATCAAGTAGGTACATAGAATTGTCGACAAAAATTCAAATGCTTCAGAAAAACAATATTTCCTTTCAACACGCCTGCCGAGGTTCACGTAATTTTTATAGAAATTAAAAAAGAATTTCCATCAGTTATATGTAACAGAACACTGAATGAGACAACTAATGCAAAATACTTAAACCTCAATAGAGAAATAACTTGGTGAGAACGTATTTTGTGGTATTAGCCAAAAGGAATTAAATTCAGGGAAATTTACTGGCTGACTGACAGAAAGTTGAAACTAATGCTCGATAACAAGATACTTGTCTGTAAAACAATCTTCAAGGCGGTGTGGATCAGCAATTCTAACCTCAATAATCTAAAAAGTTTCCCAAACAAAGTTTTGAGCTTCATATTTAATTAAAGAAGAGGTCAAACGTTATAATGATATTCATAAAGCATTGAAGCGACTAACTCACAGAAAGTACGCGACTTTCTTAATTTCATGTTTTTGCTAATTTCTCTACTTTCATTTGAACTATTAGCATTCCTAAGTATGCATGAGTTTCTTCATTGAAATATCCTCCAAGCCCCTCTTAAAACAGTTGAATTACTTCTTTTCTTCACCATATTAAAATTAGTTACAGCATTTAGTGTAAGTCACCTTAAGCCCAGCTTCGAGAAGTTGTACAACTTAAATAAATAAACTTCCTGGATTTCTAATATAAATATATATAAATATTACCATTTGAAATGAATTGTAATGATTAATCCCACTATAACGCGAAATAAATTACTTGGCCTTTATTCAACAATAGGAACAATTGTAATTATAGATAACATGTATACTATAAGTATCTCAAAAGAATCTTGTAATATTTTATTTGTCAATAACCTTCGGATAGTAGGACGCCTAAAATATTAAGTTGTTGCGTTTACTAATGTGTACGAAAACTGTAAATTCCCCTTTAAACAACGTGTTATCGCAACTCCCAATTCAATTGTTATAGCACTTCAGATAAGCACTAGTTAAAAAAAAGTATGCACCAGTAGATTTTTTATTAAATTCAGTTATGGATACCGGGTAGTGAGTTCACGAATAAATTTTGTCAAATAAATGTAAATAACCTAATAACCCCGATTTAGAGCAACAGCTACTCGTTATTTACACAGCTTGTTATTTCGTGAGAATGAAACCTTTCATCACTGCAGCTGACAAGAACAGGTCTTTACAAAAGATATAGCCACTGTTTTTTTATAATTTCCGGCAGTTAAAATTTATGTACTGTCACACAGCCGTCAACATTTTCTATTCCTTTCTATTTGCAGGTTCCTAAGTAATTATTTTTCGTTACAACGTAAGAACCTTTATAGAAAAGTAATGAAAGTTTGGAACTGACGTATTTTACGTTATTAATAACTAACTACAAAAAAATTTGCTATCGTTTTTTGCTTCTCGTCATGTTCTACTATATTATCTTACTTTTTTCTTCATAATAACAATAACCATCACATAATAACCGTAGTGATAGTAGTAATTCATTACATATTATCATTTAAGATGATGTTAAACCAATCTAGAATGAAAAGTATGTAAATATATGACAAGTACACACTATACTGTATGCACGATAAATAACTAAAAACAATGTATAAATAAAATACCAAATGTATATACTCAATACACATAAAAAAACAATAACATAAGCAGAACAACATCAACTTAATTTTTGATAGCGATTTTAACGTGTTTTATGTTGTTGTACACTTACGCAGTGCGATAAATAAGTTTCGATATTGGCCCCGGGAGAAATCATTGAAACAAGAAATCTTAATGTCTTTCACTTTTTTACACAAAATATTCACATCCAGTTTCAATACACTTGTTACAGCAATTCAATAGTGATTCAAATGTTCTTCTCTTCTTCAAGTGCTGGCATTGTAGCTGTTTTAATGGTCGAAATGTCGTCAAAAACATCCTTTCAACTTTAATTTCAATTCAATCAGGTGAATACGGCGGATGATCCAACACACAGACTCCAGATATTGAGCCAAAAATTGACGAATGAGTAAGGTGTGATTCGGTGCATTGTAGTGCAACAGACACCAGGTCTCTGGATTACGATATTAGGGTCGAACACGATGGATTCTAGCCACCAAACGCTTCAAAACTTCGAGATATTGTCCAGTAATTGTTTGTCCAGTTGGGACGAATTCCCTGTGGACAATTCATTTACTGTCGATAAAGAGCAATGTTTTGATTTTTGCTGACTTACTGTTTTCTTCACTGCCTCCCAAAAAACGTTTATGCAAGAGAAAAATATTCACTCTACTCAAATAATCATCGTTGTACAATTGCTACTTCAATGTTTTTGATGCACTTTTACAAAGTTTTGCGTGAAATTTAGTAACTGCTCTTTGTTCCATGTTAGTACTTTAACATCGACACAAAAGTTGTTTCGGGAGAACTGGCATAACTTTACCATTTATCGATCGACTGAAAAAAGTTAGTATTATCGAAAAGAGGAATGTCACAGATTTCAAGCTTTCACCTAAACATACACAGCTGTGGCCATATGTATTCGCCACTCTCGTTTTGAACGTGTTACACGAATATTATTGTATTTCTAAGAAGCAGGGTCGATGACGGACTTAACTAGGTACCTGGTAATGAGGGTTTAATGGTTAATTGTAGGCCATTCTGAGTAAATTAGAAAATAGACGTAAAATTGTAATTTCTGAATATTTCTTCAGTCTTTCTTAAAAGTTGGAAGAGTAAGGTTGAGCTAGTTAAGGTGAAGATATTGTGTCTGTGATTATCTTTTGTAATACCGGCGTGATAGTATAACATAAATACAATAACTTTTTTGGAATACTCCTTGAGATATTTCACTACAATTGTGTATTCACGGTTTTTAAATATATACACGTATCCAATTTTACAAATTAGTACACCCGCCACTGTTCCTGATGATCCAAATATTACGCCGACTTTTACAATCCAGTCTAAGGCACAAGCGCTCCTCGAAAAGACGAATAAAAATTCTCTTGAATCCCGGAATATTCCAAATTAATATGAAGTTTTCAAATCTAAATTTAGGATTTTTGTATAATTTTTCAGGTTGTCTATGTCCAAAAATGTCCAATAATTATAGGACATTTTTATTATAGCAGCAAACAAAGCCACTCTCCTTTTTGCCTGATTGTTAGACAACCTAACATGCATATCATAGTCGACATAACACTAATACTTGCATTTATGCTGCCATCATCGTGGTAAACAAAAACTTTCTTATGTAATCTCGAACCTGGAGATATCGATCTCGAATTTAGAATTTTCAGTATTGCATGTACATTTTTACTATAAATTTTTCATTAGCCAGAAGTCTTATTAGTAATTTAATTCTTGCATAAGAACATTTCATAATTTTTTCCCCGTCTTAATTCTTTTTTTTATTACTGGATATGTAAAATTCCTAAAAGTATTTATATATGGAATTTATCGAAAACAGGCTGTCGATTTGGCAAATACAAAATAAAGAGAACTTATCTTTTTGTGTAAGTATGTTTTCGTCTATCTCTTCTCGGTAATGGAGGGAAATATTACTGAGTGGGTATTTCTTATACTTTGGACCATTCTTTATTCTACCTTATTAATATTAAATTTAAGTATATTGGGCTATACATAATTTAGCGATGCAAGAACCTGCACGAAATTATATAAAAACGAGAGCCAGATACTCTATATTCTATTTTATCAAAGTTATTAATTATTTCTCGTTCATATATCTTTTTTAGTTTTAAGTCGAAATTGGAAAAACATAATTTCTTTAACATATAACAACTGGGAAATTATACCGTGACATCAAAAGCTTCCAAGGCGAAGATGGCATTTGAAGTAGAAGATATATGTTTGAACTTAAGCCATATCGTCATACTCGTAACACGACCATAACTTTTGAAAATTGTTTTGACAGTCTCATCATGATATTAGTAAGTATATAATTTGATACAAAGATACAAGAAATCGATATACTCAGCTGGTATTCAAGATTTTATTAATAAAAGTAAACCGAAATTAAAGCAATTGTTGACATTGTTGCTCATTATTTTCAATTTCCAAGTTCGTATACCTTCGAATACCGCTAAAGGCATTTTGCAACATTGCAGACGTTATTAATGCTCATTCTTTAATAATTCTTTGCTGCAGTAGACCTTGCAAATAGCAAGAGGAATTTTAAATATTTTATTCTTTAGGTGACGAAACACGATAGAGTCTATAATTGTCAAACAAGATGATCGCGGTGGAAATGTAACTTTTGCATGTAAACTTATAATCCGATAGTCAAGATACTCAGGAATCAAAGCAATATTTTCTTGTTTTGTGTGTGTCACAGCGCCATCTTGCTGCAAGAAACTATATTGTAACTCATCTTCGTGCAGCTTTCAATAAATGCATTTAAAATGTTTTTATACCTCTTAGCATTTGTTGTAAATTAAAAGAGAAATAGATCCAGCAATTATGCGGCTTAAAGCTGCTAGCCAAACACCAAATTTCGCGGTATACAGAAACAATTCCGCAAAAATATGAGGATTTTTGCTAGTCCGCATGCGGGTATTTTAGGAATTGACGTACCTCAAGAGATGAAAACGCACTTCATCACAGAAAAATGTCAAATTTAGCAGGTCATCATCTTGTATTAAATTATTTACAAATCACTGGGAGTAAGGAAAACGGCTAGTGTAATCTACCAGCAAAATAGACTGATATGATTGCATCTTATGCGGACGCGTGTGTAAGTTTTTCTCTACAATTTGCTGGCATATTCCATAGCAATCTCTTGAGAAAGACGTTTCAACGGTTTTCCATCGATTGCCAAACATCATTTATAGCTTCTTCCGAACGAACAGTTGGTCTAACAGTACATGATTTATGGTCCATAGAGCCAGTGTCACGAAATACACCAACACAATTGGAAAGTCAGTTATAAAAGCTTTTGAGAATTACAGCTAACTCTGGAAAGTGCTCTCTAAAATCATCCAAACATTCAACACTGGCAGTACACCCAAATTCCATCCATCAATGCGAACTCCATTCAAACTCACTCTAATAAATTTATTCAAATTCGATGTTTAAACTTGCTCTCGGCAGTTCTAATACATTAGTTGATGACAGCCAATGTCACTAAAAAAAATTTTCAAAATCGTTAAATTATAATACCTATGAATGTTTTTAATTTCAACGCTATCTTGGTCCTAGAAGCTTTATGATATGATGCTGTATGCTACATATTCCGCCAACAGTCATGTAAACACTGCGAACGATGAAATTGACGAAATGGATCTTCACATTGTAAAAATACACATAGACAACGTTATTTGATACATTCACATATAGCATTGAATATTTACTTTCCAATTTGGTATTAAATACGTTTTCTTAACACTACACATACGTACACTTTAATATGTATGTACGGTGTAAGTATGTATATTGTATGCACACACAATACATTTCCATTCCCTCGGCTACATTTCAGGCTGGTTTATTTCGTAAATTGGAAACGTGAAATGGACGTAAATACATCATCTATATAACGTGTGCCGTCGTAAAACTTGACACATAAATCGGGAGGATAGTATTTTCGCGATAAATTTTTACTCCGGTGTGCGGTCTACGGCGTGTTATAATTTTCAGATGTTGCTCACCAGCGTAAAGCCAATACAGCTACAGGTTCACGTCTGTGATTTTAATTGCGAAGAGTATACTTTCGAAATGCATCTGCAGGTTATCCGTGTCATTCCTGTACTTACGTAACGGATATATTAACATTTCTCTGCCGTCGTTTGCGGCTCGTTTTATGGAGCATATATCAATTTTATTGATGCGCAACTTCATATATTAACACATGTATGTATGTACACACTTACGTATGTATGTATACGTATTTCACACTGACTGAAAATGTAACACTGAAAGATGCAAGAAGAATGAAATATACCATGATACTGCACATGGATGTATTTTCCTACATACGATTATTTCACTGCTCATTTCGAATTCAACTTGATTTCGTTGACCATGTTGCAGAAATTGTTTACTTTGGTACAAAGACCATGGGTTTCATATTGCGTAACACCAGAATGTTTACTAATATATCCGCATTAAGAACGTTATTTTTCCTTTGTACATTTTAAACTAGGGTATGCTACAATCGTATGGTGTCCATATTACGATGTTCATAAAAAACATAGAAAATGCGCAAAAGCGTTTCTTTAAATCCTTATGGTTTAAAGAAAATAACATCTACCCTTGCAGAGGTTTTCCATATAAAGCATTGTTGGACTTCCTTTCAATAACATCTTTAAAAGTTAAACGCTTATCCCTCCTTTTTATATAAGTTGCTCAATAACAAAGCTGTTTCCTCCATCGCGTTGAGCAAGCTAAGGTTTTTGGTTCTTCGACCGTGGTGCGCATGTGTGCCAACTAGAATCGCATATGTTCTGATTATGATATATTTCACTTCTTTGATGCGATTGTTGGATGCTAACATCAAGAGCTTTGGTTAATATCCTCGTGTTTGTCTGGGGTTGGTGCCCAGGATATTTATAGTATTATTGTAGTGTATATTTACATGTGTAATTTTTGATTATATTTTCCGATTGTGTGTTGTACTTGGGCACATATTTAAAATGATAGTGTACATTGTCTTTAATTTGGTATTTGTACTCGTGGATTATTATTATTCTTATTTAATATTTAAGCAAAATATACTGGAGTAGTGTGGCAAAATATTTGGAGATAATTGTAAGTAATTTATTTTTTCCTAGTGTTCGCGGACCAACGCCTTCCCATCCCCCCATAGTTTTTGCTACAGGGGGCATCATGAGTTATTATTACGCCTGCGCCTGAGGAACCTGATACATCTTAAAATATTCGTTTTAACATTCGCTATTGCGTAGGGAAAACCACACAAAACCTCGAGAAACAGCCCGGGTGTTCGAACCCGGAACCCTGAGGCTGTTAGCCAACGGCACACGGCACTCAGCCACCAAACCCAATATGTATATAAATTCCAATGGCATCACTCCAACTTGACTCTGTCAAATTTTTTCTGAGGTTATTTAAAGCAAACAATTTATACTCATGAGCATAACAAAACCCATAGCTTGGAAAAACCAAAAAAATATTGATGTAAACAATAATATTACACCTGGTGTGCTGATACGTCTATGACAATTCTTTTATCGAGTAACGTACTCTCAAGAACAAAAAGGAGGAATTATTTGAATATTTATTATAATACTATTTTATATAAAATATTCATTTTGATATAAGGTTCATGTAGATAATTTAACTTTACATAACGGATCTGTTCATTTACTTACTATCATGTGGACCAGTTATATATTAGTACATATTTGGATATAATTTTACTCATTTTGGGGTGAATATTCTTTGAATTCATTTGTTTATCTGTTCATAGTATATAACTGGATATTCGCATATTTTTTTGGTTAAATTCACTGTGAGAACGTTTTCCTTTAATTCACGTACTATAGCAATACATTCACGTAAAATATTCCTGTTTTATTACTGAACAATGATTTATCATTGGAAATTGTCAGTACGATAACTAGTCGCGGCAAACAGGGACAAGCTTCAGTGACGTGCGGAGAAAAACATGAAGGGGTGAAGCTCGTGCCACGGGGAATCGAGTGCCCGTATCAAACCTCGCTTGTTCAGTATTATTCGACTGGTCGTTGTGAGTGCTTGTGAGTATACACATACTTAGAACGTGTTGCATTTAGGTACGTTTCGGAAACGGCGTAGAAAACATAATAGTGGGTATACCGGATTTAGAATACGAAGGCTATAGAATTAAATGTGCAAAGTGTGACAGCTATTTAACGTGTACCAGCAGGTGGAAGTGTGCACGCCAGCTAAAAAGTATAAAACACTGTTCCGCAATCCGTGGCAAACGATATAGGGAACAATTAATGTTTGATATAGGTATTCGTTTTATTCTATGTACTGTACCGTTTTTTTTTTGTCTCCTTCTGGAGCAAGTATTCGGATTATACACTACCCAGTCGGACGTCGTTAAGAAACTTTATGCCATCAAAAACATTCTGGGGTGAATTTGATGGTATGTACAATGGAAGAGTTTGAACCGTCCTCCCCTATCTTACTTGCTTCCAGAAGAGTTGCAAAATGTATTAGCGATAAAATTTTAAAAGTGGTGTTGAGGGCATTGAATAAATTTGAGTTCAGTCAAGTTTCAACAAGCCAAAATGTTTGTAAGTGACGGCGCCGGTAACACGCTTTCCTTAGGCAGATCTCTTAAAGAAGAGAATGGCAGTCTGTTACATGTAACGGAGAATTCATGCTCTAAACCTTGTGGCGCAATTGATCCCTACATGTTATCCACGAGTAAGTGCTTTAATAGTTCATACAAAAGCAGTATTTCTAAAGTCGCCAAAACGTACAAAAAGATTTCACGGGCTGTGTCCCAAAGTGCTTGAACTACCACAGCCGATTACTACGCGTTGGGGAACGTTACACTATTCCGAACATTTTGATGATCTAAAGAAGGTAGTTTTACAATTCGATCCGGGGTACGCCAAGGTTATCCAGAAAAACCAGAAAGTGTTTCAAGAGAGTCATCTAAATGTAATTCAGAAAGTATTCGCAAGAACCACTATGGACTAGCGGAGGGAGTGAAACTGTTATTGGCAAGGATTCAGATTTTCTCATACTAAGACTAATTTGTGAAGGTGCTTCGAAAGATCCATTAAGTTGTCACAAGGATTACTTTAAATTCGCAAATATAACATCACTCGATGTGGAACGGTCGTTTTCATCAGCAAAAGTATTTACTCCACACCACGTACTCATTTGACTAAAACAAGTGTGGAATATATAATAATTCTAATATTTAATAGATGCCACCCAGTTGTCATTTCGTGGAAACTTCTTAAAACAGTAAGTGTTTCAGCACGTTTTATAATATATTTTTTATCATTATTTTACGTGTAAACATTCCTGCGTCCGCATCGCTTATGCTCACTCATGAATGCCGCGATCGTAAATGGTGCGAGTACGTACACGTTACTGAATACTCGCCTTCACTCGGCCTCTCCACGTTTTTCTCCGCAATACGCTGTAACTTGCTCCACTTTGCCGAGACTAACGATAACAATTGTCAAATGTGTAAATGTGTGTTTGTAAGCATATAATTATCACAATTCAATAATTCGCCCTGTACTGTAGTATATTTATGTATATCAACACATTATCTTTCAAAAATGTTATAGTCACAATCTTTTATCTGTACAGAGTATATTCCAACGTATGCTCCACTAGGGACATTTTTTAAAAATTCAGGAACGTTGCAGGTAAGAGTTCATTCAGTGCAATACGCGTGAAACTCAAGCCAACATACATAAACACGAGTACGTACATACCGTGTAAGACCAGGTAATATATTCAATAATGTATGTATGCACCGTCTATATGGGGAACTTCGCCGAGTTATGACCGCTCGGGACCGTATTTTGGGTTCGATCGGCTGTACATGTATTACGCCGTTATAACGTAATGGTTTTAGTACAAGTAAGGTAAAAGCATCGGTGCTCTCTACCGTTGTAATCAAGCCTCTGTACGAGAATATATGTTAGAAGTTTATCCGCATTATGGGCAGAGCTAAATGAAACGTGGCGCATGCATATATAGTATAATTCTACGATACGATAGGTGAATAGTGTGGAATATAAACCCTATATCATATGCTTACAGATAAAAGTGGATAAAAGCGTTAATTAAAACCTACTAGTTGTTTAGTAGGTAACGGTAAAATTTATCTGATGTTGAGTCTAATTTATCACTCATCAAATGTCTTCATGTAAATTTTACCACTTACTTTCTGGTAAAAGTTCGACGCAATTCGAGTATGAAACAAAGTAAAATGTTATGATAAGCGTTTAGACGAAGACAACGTGGATAAGTAGTATAGGAATCATGTTGAAGTTATTTTAATCTCGTATGAGAAACGAACGTTCTTTACTTTCTGGGTGAACCGGCAATATGAATTTTGGTTGAATAAAAAATTACCAGATCCGATATCATTTTGACCGAATGTAAGCAGCATGCTGTTAAACAGATTCACATGAATAGGAATTGCAGTTTTGCGAGGTTGCATTGAACGGCTGGCTTGCAAAAGATTTTTAGTGGACAAAAGTAAAGAGATAGACTTAAAGATGTACACTTCGCTGCCTTTGTTACAACAAATATATTTTAGAAAAGTACATATATACATGGTTTATTTAGTTGTTTGTTTAAAGTGTTCCTACACGACCAAATTTTAAAGTTGCGATTGCAAGGACTGTGTGGATGTACAATTCACAGGTATAGCAGTAAACTCCACTCACACAAATTAATTAATTATGCGGAACGCAGCGTTTCGAGAGCACGTGGGTGCAAGTGCGTTGTTAGAGTACTTTACCAACGTTATCATAAGCAAAATAACTAATTTAACTCCAGAACAAGTGGCTAGAATTGTTCCTTTAATCGAAGGTGGACGATTTCAAACATACGTGCCTAATTTGAAGAATATTAATCAGTCAAGTGTTTCTAGGACAGTACCTAGATGTAGAGAAACAGGAGGTTACATACGAAGACCGATACCAGATTGTCCAATCAGTACTACTCCCTAAGATGACCGATATTTAAGACTACAAGCATTACGTTAGAGGCATGTAATAGCGCAGCAATTACAAATCGACTTGGGTGGAGTCACAAATACACGAATAAGTACTCAAACCTTTCGTAATAGGTTGAGTCAGACTGGAATAAGAGTTAGAGTAGCGGTTATAGCTTCTCGTCTCACCAGATATTACCGAATGGCCCGCTTAAGTTTGCTAGGGAACATCTCAATAGAAAAGGAATGATTGGGCCAACATACTCTTCACAGATGAGTCAATATTTAGCCCTTACACCTCAAACAAACGCATACCAGCGTACAAACGAGACGGTGAGTGGTGATCCCAGTGCAACATCAGATCTATGCCTAATTTTGGTGGTGACTCTATCATGGTTTGGGGAAGCATCTCTTTTACAAGTCGTACGGAGTATCAGTAAACAGAGGTGCAATGACTGTCAACATGTATATAAGAGACATATTACAAGATCATGTAGTACCATCCGCACCAGTAATAGGCAACGAATTCTTGTTAATGCACGATCCTATGTAGCGATAATCGTCCGGAAATACCTTGATGAGGTTGACATTCCAGTTTTAAATTGGCCTGTGGTAAGTCCAGACATGAATCCTAGCCACAAGGGGTGGGACTATCTTCACATAATTGTACGAACTCAACATGTTGCCCCAATAGAACTACAGGGATTATAAGATGCCCTCCGTGAGTGGGAGATTTAGAGCAAGCTTTGAATCCATGTCAAATTGAGTCCGAGAGGGCATAAGAACCAGGTGTGGCAATATCGAGTATTGAGCTACTATCCTGTAATTTTTTTCTTCCAAAAATATAATTTCTTTTACCATATCTGCTTAACAAAAATGTCAAATATGAGTTTCTATTTTCATTTGGTCCCTATATTATTAAACTAATCATTTGTTTCTTGGAGTATATTGGCATATATTTAAAAGCTACTTTCATAAAATCACTCTTGTGCTACAAAAATGAGTGTGCGGTACTCTTTTTGCGGAGTGTATTGTAATACAATTTTATATGGAACAGTAAGCGAACTAAATAATTATATGGTTACTTCAGCTTTCATAATTCTCTATATTATTTCAGTAAAAAGAACATTTTAATGGAGACCTTGACGAATTAAAAAAATTATAAGGACGTCGTAATCAATTTAGAGACAAAATACTATAATAATTCACACTTGATAATCTAACCACCGGGCTATAGTCATTTCGTATTCAATAGTTGAATAAGCGATTGAACTGACGCTGATCAAGAGGTAACTATACTTTGTTAGATGGCGTCTTAGAGAGAAAATGCTAACCTCTAACTAAACATATTTTATATTATTTTTTAAAAAAGGATGGGCAGATTTCAAATTTAAAACGTCCGATTCGACACATACAATACCCTTCACACTGCGCTGCTAACTCAATACCTAAGGTTAGATTTTATAAATAAAAGGAATATCATATGAATAAGACAATTTAGTTCTATTCTGTGGACAAAATCAGATGGCTTTAAATTTAAGCTACTGCGTCAAGATTATACTAATCCCGGCGCAGTTTAAACTGGTGATGTATTTTTGATGGTTGAGCAAAAGGAACTCCAAACTTAATCTGTTAATCCCACTTTCAACTTACAACATAATATAATACGAAGAAAATAATGCGTTTGCAATCTTCCGATCATTTTACGGTTAAAAACATTTTTTGATTCCTTTTCAAAGATAGCCGAATCAGTGACATGTATGACGATGTCAAGATTTAACAGGAAAATTAATGTTTTTAAAATCATATACCATTTAAATAGCGCTGCCTATTTGTAATTTAGGTAATCTTTTCTGAAATCAGATTTCCTAAATTTACTAGTCTTACGTTTGATTTCTTTTTGTGATTTATCTGTCTAAATGCAGAGCATTAGTTTTGTACAGTACTTGTTCTTTTTGTTCGTTGGTTTTTCTTCTTCTTTATTTATGCAACATTCGCCACCAAATACAAAGACTTACTTTAAAATTTTTTTAGAAGACCAACAAAAGAAATCCAAATTAGTTTGGTACCTTCTTATTTCATTGAAGTATAAGCACATTTGAACAGATGATTGGTTAACAAGTGATCAACTCTTCGCGAAATGCAAAAATAATCTACCAATTTTGAATATCAATTATGCGAAATACGGGATAATAATTTAGCATCTGTCTAGAATTTACGTGCTACTGCTTTATAACTGCTAGAAAGATATAGTGTCCACTTAAAAAAATTACTTGATAACTTATTATGCCAGCAAAAGATTTAACTGAGACACTAATTTGGCTGGCGCAAATTTGTTCGTGTACAAAAAATCGGACTAAAATTTTCAATAAGCCTCAGTTTAAATCGTTTTATATATATATATATACGGCGTCGGTCTGGAGCCAAGCATGGAAAATTAATGTTCACCCATTTTCCCAGTACTGCTTACATTTGATCTGCTTTTACGTATCCTTATCTAGGTTACAAAAACCGAATGCAGATGACCCAAATCCGGTGTCGACGAAGGTTTATTGACATTAATTAGTTTTCTGAACTGCGTTAACATCTGTAATCCAATTGTGATTGATTAGAAGTATGATGTTTTATATTATTTTCGTAGTACTTTCAATAGTGAAAGTTATTGTGACACAGAATGACAGCAATGGAAAGAACAATAAATTATAAATCACCTAAAATTTGTTATTTCTATTCAAATTAAGTTAATTTTACAGTTATGTAGTGCTGTACATAGGAAAAATATTTTTTTTTCAATTCCAACAATTTTTTATACGTTTTTCTTATTACATCTTCCTTGTTATTTAGATATTTTAGCTACAGTAAGTGCCCTAACATGTTATCTCTTTTGTCTTAAACTACGTGCATTTAACTGTTTAAACATAAATTTATAAGCACATTTTAACGGTTTCTTAAAATATCTAGTCATTGGTGTGCGAAAAATTATAATACGCAAATAGAACAATAACATATTGTTTAACTTTATTGCAATTCTTTTGTATCGTAAGTTCATTTAAACTTGTTACAAATTTCGGTAAACATATAGTTAGTTTTCAGTTTTCTCACATTGCTGCTTTCACAATGGAATAGCAAGTTTTGCTAAATTTGTAATCCGACGTAGACAACTCTGTAGATCTTTTGCCTTTTTATAAAAAACTAATAGAAAAACGAACATGACGATACCACATCTGTTACTTAAAGAATACGCAGTCGTAAAAGTATAGACTTCCTAACTAATCAGTTAGAGAAAAATAAATACCAGTTAAAAATGTTATTTCAATCAACATTTGGAGTTTTGCCATGCTATAGCTGTGATGGATTTTGATAAGTATGTTGCGCTACTGTACCTCCTTAAAATAATCGATCTAGTTGTCTTAACACAATATTTTATACTCCCTATACCCGTAAAGCAGCACGAATCTTTTTTGTGAATATGATATTCGCAGCTAATACATTTGAGTATTACTTTCATGAAATCACATTGAGTGGTTTCTATACATACTATGTTACAATGTAAGGTTTCTAGTCCAGTTCCTATAGCCTTAATATGTACTAGTAATTAAATTGAGAAATGATACCGGGTCTAAAATATCGCTGTAAAATGTAGTAGCTGTAGATGAATAAATGTAATTAATTACATATTTATGTCTACGTATCTCTTCATTTAGCGATGCATGTCATAGCCTATATCTATGTAGAGCTACAAAGACAAGATGTCAGTACCTATTCGCCATGATCTCTATCTATCTAGCATAGTAATTAAAATTTATACAATGATAACAAAATGCTGTACAACCCGTTGCTTTTGGATGAGAATCCTGCTCAGGCAGCCATTCTCAAATTATATTTAATTAAGTTAATAAGCCGACGCCGAACAACCGCCAAAAGGAGAAAAACAAACAGTGGATATTTATCTATGCCATTTTATTACAACGCAAATAATTAATGTAAATTCATGAATGGGTATCTAGTAAGGGAAGAGATAACGAAATGCATATATTTCCATATTCATTATTTACATAATTGCGTGTAACACATTTTTGTCCCTTAATTAGCCTGTATATATATATATATATATATATATACATAGTACCCGACCAGTTCGCTGTTATTTCCTTATATAGGGGACGCAAAAATCGATAATAATGTTCGTATTTAAGCATTAAACACGCTTACACTGTTAAACTGTAAGTCATACACACACTTTAAAAATTTTCATATGGATTACCACTAAATTTTTACAATATTACATTTGAAATACTAAACATGTAAATTGATAGGTATTCAATTTCGAATTCACTGGCTTGATATTTGTTTTGTATTTAATATGAATTTTAAATTCACATATCCAAAAACAACGAAATTGGGAGAACATTTGCTGATAAAGAACTAATTTCCACGATATGAAGCAGGTTTGAATGATACTTGATGAAATGTGTTGCCTAATAGTTTTACTTATTCTGATAATTTAACGTTAATTATCTGAGTACACGGGTACCCATGTTCGACTTTCTGTTAATGTAATTAAAGCAGAGATCGCTTATTTTTAAACATACTCTTTGATAATAGCAAGTGTACTGTCACTTGCATGTCTCTAATTGATCCAAAATGAACATTAATTTAAACAATATTGAACCTAAGAGTTGGTCATTAAACTTAATCAGTTTAACGCAAGTAAAGCATCATCTGAATAAATGCGATTGGTTCGTAGATTCGACTACAGAGATGTTTCATTGAATTTTGTGGCAAGCTACTGCAAAAATCAACTGTACATATATGGGTAAATGATTTCCTTTACAAGGAAAATTATAATTATCATTACAAAAACCAAAGGAAGCCTCACATTGATCTAATTAATATGTACTTGGCATTAAAAATAATATTGTGTTTGCTGAGATATTTCCAATATGTCTAGATACATTACAAAATCTAGGTATTATGGTAAAAGCGATTTGAACTTACATGGACCCGTGGTCTACGAAAAAGAAAAAGCTAGCTTTCTTTTTCTGTCTCCGTTCTCTCTTACTCTTTATTTCACCCCCCCCCCCCCTTAATTTTTTCCTCTTTCTTTCTTTTTTCTTAAATTTTTTTATATCTCATCATGACACGGTCCAATTCTGGAAATAACTCGCTTATTACTGACTCTAGCCGTGGAAGCCTATACATTCATAGCAACGATAGTGGAGTTTGCGTCTCTACTACACATGTTTAAGGGACTCTTTAAGAAATTTAAAATTGTAAATTACATGTCAATAATGAACAACTTTACTCACCGTTTTGATTGTTTAAACAAATTGTTCGAGTCATCTTTTGACAAATTTGGACGGGTTTGAATACATATTTACTAACGTTTTACTCTAACTTAGTACGACCAATAAAAAAACATTACCGTATAACTCTATTTTATTTGAGGTTAATTACGTTTGCTCTTAGTTACTATTTACTGTATATTTGTGCAGCACTTCTCACAGTGCTCTAATTTACTCTAGCTGCTATAGTCACGTCGTATGGTTAATCTGAAGCAATTTAGAGAAAGACGAAAACAAACTTTATAAGAAGCGTTTGAATAGTGCACTTCCAACATATGCACTTGAAATGGATAAAGTGCACAGGAAATTGAGGGGCGTATATCCCCAGGGATTCTCGATCTGGTCCAAATTTAATGAAATGTATATTCTAAAAAAAGGTCGAATTCTATTCCATTGTAGGATTATGCAAGAAAAAGAGAAAGATTTAGAAGGAATTTGCAATTCTACAAATTAGTGACGTAAAGAAAATTTTTTACATATATCCTGTTCAAACACTCGAGAAGCATGCATTTGATGTGGTTCCAAAAGATTATACCTTAACCAGCGTTTCGTCTATAAAACCAACCAAAAACCATATTATCAAGTTTAAGATTTGGTTAAAAGGAGTTAAAGTAAACAGGTCATCTCGACAGAAATAGTATACAAAAAATTAAACAATCGATACTAAAGGGTGATAATTTCCTTTAAGAAAATAAAGATAGCAGGATAAGATGCAACCAAATTAGAAGATATACTATATGTATATGTATGTAGAATAACAATTCAATTCTACACGTGTGTCAGTATAATTTATTATATATTGTAGTATACTAAAAGCATAAACTTTTGCATACTAAAAGAAAAAAAATACTGATATAGGAATGACTACATCTATTTGGATATATTCGGCAATTAAGGTGTTGTTATGACTATATCTTAATAAACATGATACGTTATGTAAACATTGACTATTTAACAACTACACGCAACACATCCCTACGACCTAGCAAAGATCAATTATTTATAATAACTCGATACAATATACGTTGAGATCTCGAAAACTATATAACAGGAAATTTGGATTGCCTCGGTGTGAATCTTAGCAATCTCGCATATCTGCGGTTGTTGTCTAGCGTATTAAAAACTGATGTTCGGAGAAAAATTAAATAAAACTATCATGATTTTGAGAAAAAGTAAGCAACATAAGGAAGATCTATTAATGCTTCCTCTGCAATCGCAAACAAGAGAAACTGTAACCAAATTAGGAGTACTAAGAGCTACCCCATATAGCATACACAATAGATGATAACTTACTTTAATGCTTTAAAGCAGTATTAAAAAGCAAGTTTGAATAAAGAGTACCATATAAAGAAAAAAAGACGGTGATAAGAATACGATCAACAATCACTCTAAATCAGCACCAAGAAGTAAAAAATTATAATGCTAATACTGAATACATTTTTTAATAAGAGAAACCAAAATTGAAAAACAATAATAAAGATATTGGGTAGGCTGGCCCGAATTAAATATGATGCTTTGTTATCTCCCTTATTATCGATTCTATAATGTAGATAGTTCGTAATTCTAGTAGTATTTTTAATAAGAATTGATATTTGGTTAACAAATAGTAACAATTTCATATCACATTATGGAGAAAATCCCAGCATTCTTAAATAAAACACTCTGCATATCTTCAAAAATTTACAAAGGGAATTGAATATAATCCCAATTAAAAAAATTTGGGTATTGCAGTTTATATGGTGGATGCGCCTTCATTGTGTAAAAATCATAGAAGGTATTCTGCATTTTAAATCAAAACTAATGCTATTATCCTTCGAAAGTATTAAAAAGATTCTTCCCGAATATTCCTGGCGCGTTTAATTGTGTAAAGCTAAGTAATCAAAACATCGGTTTAAAACCTTTGTGAACGCCATTGTGGATAATGTCCCATTTTCTAAAAATATTTTCAACTTCAGGTCATTCTTCTTAAGCCAGAGATAGATTTTCGAATCCATCTAATAATATTGCAATTTGCCAAGTTTCAAGTTCAATTTAAATATCAGTATCTTTTATTTCGTATTCGTGACGTAAACCAACTCGAAGTAAAGCGAAAAAAAGTGACATGGATAATATTATTTACAATCCTAAACCAATATCAAAAATTTTATGCAAAATATTTCAAAAATTAGGTTCAGACACAAAGATATTCCACTAAAAGAATTGATATATTTTTTTAAATAGCAACCTCTATTTTGGATTGTGTCTATATACTCTACTCCACAAAATGCGTCGCATATTTTACTTCATATTGATAAATTCGCTCCTTCCAGACCTACATATTTTGGAAAATCATATCTAAGTATGATTGTAGCACTTTCAACAGGTATTGCATTCGTCGCGGCATAAAATTGTATCTGTCACATGGACTTAAGTACGCCATATTTTTTATTACTGATCTTACGATCATACTTTATTAGTACATTTGTAGACGAAATTAAATTATCAAAATTGTTAAAAATATACGTAAGTACTCCATTTTGAAAGATACTGTAACTTGAATTTTCTTTCACGTTATAAGATTTATGCTACATTGTATAATTTACAACAGTAATAGTGATGACTTGCATTTAATTTGAATCCGTCTATAAAAGAGCTATAGCCAAAAATGAAAAACTGTATATGACAGTAAAGTAAACAAACAGCATGAAAGAAAAGATAAAGAAAGAGATTTAGCATTTACAAGATTTATCCAGAAGGTAAAGAACGTTTCAGTTTCAGACACGTATTAGTTAAAACATTGAAACAAAACTTGTTATGCACTACTGCTCTACATATTCTCAGTTCAAGTTATAAGAGTTATCACACCATTTTTTCTACGCCTGTATCATATTCGGTTATCGCCAGGTTATCGCATTAATCACTAACAGCCTCTTTCAGTTACGAAGTTAGCCTGAAGAAAGATTGTAATCATTCATATGTTAATGGCTGTAGGCTCACATTCAGTTGTGTTCAAACATGACTTGCTTCATGGATTGGGGTGGAAAGTTTCACCATACAGTCACAGTGCCTAATGATTATGTCTTCTTCAGGCTATAATTCCTTTTGGACAATACCCACTTTGCAAAAAACAGAAGTCATTAGTGACCAATTTAATAGTCTGACGGCAACCGAACATGAAGTAGGTTTAAAAAATTTTGAAAAACGTAATAATGATAAGTGTTTGAATTTCAACGGAGACTATGCAGAGAGCAGTATAGAAACCAAAGTACTTGTATAATGAATTTTCTTTCATTCTCTCATGTAACAAATGTCTCACAAAAAAAAACGATCTTTACTTTCTGGATAACCTTCGTGAATGCTTAAATAGGCGTATTACAATACATTTGGATGTATAGGCAATAAGTGTGAGTATGGTGCCTTGAGACGGAATATACATTCAAAATGTAATGTTATCTAAAGTGTAACATTGTATATAATGCAGCCATACGTGAAATTAACTATCCCTAAGGACTTAAGATCTTCCAATGTGCAACGCCAGAGAAAATTTAACGAAGCGAATACATGCATAAGAAGGTACCGGAGAATATACATAACCAATCTGATATCGTCTTCTGGAAACAGTAAACGCTCAGGAAGCTTATTGAGAGGGGACGCTGAAACCCTTCAGCATATCAAAGTAAGTAATCCAGTTGCATATTTAATAAACCTCTGCGTTATAGTTGCTCTTGGGCAAATCGCACTAGAAGATGATAGCATCGCGAGTCAGTGTTATTAATTAATGAACAACGGCGCGATCTTTTACATGGACCGTATCATGTCTTTCCGAAATACTAATTAAAAAATCACTAAACTTTTATGATTGTAAGTCTAACTGTGAGATAGTCTTTAAGTAACGCAAAAAAACTTAATTAGTTTTATATTGAAACGTAACCATTTGAGGTGTATTTTCGAAAATAGTTTCCAAAAATATGTCCCAGTTTATAAGACTGCAATAGTAATTAAATTATTTCTTTGCCAAGATTACGTACATACGAATTCGAACAATTCGAAATCAAATTCTCATAGGTTCAGTTCGACTATGATCACAAGCAGTAAAAAAGTCTAAATACGATATACAATTGAATTAAATTGGTCTTCATAATAATGACTCAATATGAAATCAATCTGTACTAAACAAAAGAAATCTTGCTATCAATTACCACAGCTACTATAAGATAAGTATCTACCTTGTGCATTCTATTTTGTTCTATTAGTACCAGTGTTATGCTTACAATACATATTGTAAATACGGCTGACAAACTACACGCAACTGATTTTATTTAAATATTTTGTGTCCTGTTGCACGTACAGAAAAGTAAAGTAGCACACAGCCATTTAATCACTGCAACTTCTATTGATATAATATGTAAGACTTGTTTTAATTTTCTATTTAATTTCAGTATTATTGCCCCTCATTTCTGAAACATAATTAGTTTTTCCAGAAGAGTCAATATTTTCATTTAACTTAAAACAGGTTAATGATTAAAACACTCGTTAATTCGATGTTAATTTGCTCACTTCGAAAGAGCACGTTCTGCGTTTTGACATTTGAACTATGGCAATTTTTTTTGCAATATCGATTTGCTTGGGGTATTATAATAATTAAATACATATGTATGTATAGCGAATCTAACAGGAAGTTACAGTAATTTAAGCGAATGTATTACAGAGAGCCTTGAACTTTTGTAAAGAGTTAATTACTTGCCAATTCTATTACTGGTTGCAAATTATTAATACAAAAATAAGCAAGATTAAACTCTTTTCGGCGTCTCCAAAACAAAATTCCCAAAATACATAAGTTACTCGTAATATCGACTTCCAGTATAACTGAATATAACATAGAAGTCAAAATATTCAGTCAATACTGGTATATTATCAGCTTTTCGGATTTTTTCAATCCTTGCCTTTATAGGTATTTGCTACAGTTTCTGATAAGACACTTCATGCACTTATAAGCGCTCTGTAAGTTCTCTTATTGCTTTTAAAACTGTTGCACCAAATACTTTTGAATAGAACTTATATTTGCAATAATAAACATTATTAGACCACATCTATGTTTGTAATAATTGTTGTTCAACATGAAAATTCTCAGGCCTCTGTAAAGAAGTTTTATCTGTAGTGGATTCTTTGATTTAGTTTTAAATCAGTGTATATTTTAAATTAATATGAGACTTTTCTCGGGTTTTTATAATAATGTTATAATTTTCTTGTAAACACCAATGTTAAAATCTTCCTAAATAATGTCGGTCTCGGTAGGATTAAGCTTACGCTCTTTCGCTATCTGGGCGAGTGACCTGTAGGAATAGTTTTCCTATGATACTCGCCCTGATATCGACAGAACGTAGGTTCAAATCCCACTATGACAGACATCTTTTCTGAAAATTTTAACGTTAATGTTTATAAGAAAGCTATAATTTATTACTATACATTTTTTTTAATAAAAAATACGAAATTTCGAAGCAAAGAAATAAGACATTCATGGAAAATAAGGTTATATCACAATCGAAGCAACTTCGACAAAAATCGAACGCAATTGCTATGATAACTAATTTTGGAAATGTTAAAGTAGATAAGATTTAACAAAGCCCTTGTTTATATTCTACTCTACCCATGCACGCAATCTTTGTAAATTTGTAGATTACTTACTCTTCAAATTCCAAAAGGACGCCGAAGATAAATCCTAGGCTACATATCATGTTATTCAACAGGATTAAAAACGTTCCCTTCAGTTTCAAGGTATTTTTTTTTTAAATAAACAGCGAAACAGTCGATTTTATAAAATTTGGAGATATTTTCTCTATTTCACTTGAAAATTAACAAAATTAAACAGCTCATAAACTGTATTGTGCTATGTATCCAAGACCAACGTTGATATCACTATTAGAATCTGATAGTAACAATAATAGCCTTCGTATCATCATGCCAACGAAAACATTTCCAAAATACTTCCAGGAGTTACTGATTTTAGATCTGGTTTTAGCTAATTTCTGTGTGTGCGTGCGAACCAAATATTTTTATAACAAATTTTACATTAATTATTAAATTTGATGTGATATGAACTTTACATCGGACAAGTTTATTGCTTTTCTTTTCCTGTTATTTAAGGAACTTTTTTTGAAGAAAGAGAATTTTAAGGTAATAAGAGCGAAAATGAATGTTAGGAAATAAATCACACGCTAAGTTTAAAGTTGAGAAACTCTTGTCGGCAATAAATAAATCTGTCTATTTAGTATTTTTTAGTTAAATGCTAGTAGCAATCACAGGAATGGCAATAAAATTAGTTTTAACAGAAAACTGCAAATGACATAAGCAAATTTTACGTGGTAAATAGCAAATAAAATAATAAATCCGGATACGTTCTTGAGAAGAGTGATCCTACTAAAAGTCCCATTCAGCTTTTATATTTTTTGGTCATTTTTATTAACTTTTTTATCGTAATCGAATTCTCATTTTTAGTGGCACTTTCATGCGAGATTTTTGCATACTAAATTTGAATATCCTTCCTGACTTTCCTTCCATGTTTCTTTCTTCTTTTCTTTTAATTTTATTTTTCTTATGAAACGCCGAGTAAGTTTTGGAACGGTTTTCTCTTTCTCGGTTTCACGTATGATATTTTTGTTGTGATATCTGTCTTAAAACATAACAATGGATGTTTAGAAATGCGTGTTTTCTGAAACTGATCCTAGGCTAACTTCAACAAAAGATTCAATAATAAGGTTGACCACTTAATAAAATACAATGTGATGATAATTGCATTACATAAACTACGGTGAAAAATGCTGACAAAGATGAAATTTCTCTAAAACTAAATCACTTAAACTTCATTTTAAACATATACCCAGACAAAATAGCTTTGATTTAAATTCGAAAATGTGATTACTGAGAAAATATGTCCGCGATTACTAATTTAAAAATTTGGGGACCAGTTATTAAGATAGTTACTTCCGAGTTGCTAAAAGCTTTATCTCGTTGAGATCAAATGTCTCCTATTTCAAATAATGCTAACTTACCCAATATTCCTTCTAAATCTATTCCCAATAACTTCAAATACTTTTCGTTATTCAAAGTTTAATTAGAAAGTACGGCACTATTTTAGGTGACAAACTGATTTAAAGGTTTCCAAACATATCGACCCAATTTACCTTAATATATCTTACAGTATTATACACCGTATCAAGTTTAATGTTTGAGCATTTTTGGTACTACACAATCAGTGCATTGTTTGAGTAATTGCAGGTCATGAAAAGCTTTTAAATTACTTTACGCACCTCGATTGGACAAACTGCTTTTTTTCGTTCTACAAAAGGAACAGCTCCAAATACTTTTCTTAAAGTAAATTTCTTATTAATTATATTATTAATTCTGAATCACATCCATTGATAAACAAAACATCGCAGTGGCGAAGGATTTCGGAAAATGAAATAAACAGAAGAAATTTTCTATTTTATGTTTTCACATCGATGGCGCAAAAATATCTAGCACTAACATATATGTCAACAATGTTGGTGATATTTTTCCCACTATCACTCCAGCAAACTGGATCAGCTCAACTTGAACCTCAATTCTAAATACTTTTTGTTCATATTTCCAAATATACCATTTTTAGAAAACATGTATTATACATTTAGGTAATGTACTAATAAACCGTCCACATGAATTAGCAAAATATGAAGAAGAAACCTGAATTGGGATTATTAAAGAAGCAGAAATGGTATATAAATTCCACAGTTATTACGTAGAACAAAAGCTTGAGTTTTCTTCTTTAGTATAACTATTAAATCTTCATCGGAAATATTCCCTGAATACATCTGATAACAGGACATTACACTTGTAATATAAAGTTAAATTATCTTCAGCTACTACTATACTAGAATAACAAACACGTACGTACATACAAAAATAAAGTAATAAATAATAATAAAAGATCAATTGTAAGGTAAGTATCATACGTATGACGCAAATTTATATAAAAAGCTCTTCAAAATATTTCTTAGTACTCCTACGAATAGCAAAAACTGGCACCTGCAATAGGAGATTTGTGCGAGTTATAGGAATTTGAAAAATTGGGACATATCTAGATGCAAGACGTGATACATTAAACGACAGTAGGAGATACTAGAAATTCACAGTCTGCTTTGTTATGAATATTTTAACATCATCAGCCTAGGCCAATACTAACGGTAACAATTTCATATTGGTACAGTGAAATATAATACATATATCACACTTGGATATATTAATGTGTATAGTAAATGCTTAAATACTTTTAGAAAGTTTTAAATAATTGAGATCGGTGTATAGTTGGAAACATCCAAGACATTACCTCTTGAGAAATGCTGATTTTTTTTAAATCGTAGGGAACACACCTGTAGCTAGCTAACATCAGGTTTAAGATGTGGTTAGTGATCTAACCAATACATATTTGCAATCCTTGATTAAAAATATTGAGGTTAAATCATGATTAAGAAATTCCTTGGATGGAAAAGCCGATATGCTCTTCAGAACATCCCTCAATAGATTTAAATGTGCGTGATGAGCGACTGCTATAGATATCGGATATGTCTGCCTTTGTATCAGGTAGAAAAATGTTAGCCAATACTTTAGCGAAGGCATTTACGATATTTTGAAGACGGGTATATTCATTAATACAATCAAAATTCCGCATATTCTAGTCATGCCACATTTAGACCGAACAAGCTTCCATAAAGAATGCTGAATGTACTCAGTGTCTTCCAACCGGTGTGCCGCGAAAACCTTTCAAAATCATCGGCAAAATTTCAAAATACAATAAAGGTACAGGATGCTTCCCTATATTTTGTCAAATATAGCTTTGCGTTTATATTAGTCGCACAAAAAAATAAACTATCAGTGTTCTGGTTTCTGAATTAACTTCAACAAACATATTAAACATATGTATTTCTTTCTTTTCTCACAGGCGATAGTATGAACTGCTTTCACTAAGTAAAATGAAATGTTTTCATGAAATTAGTAAACAACAATAAAAACGACTTAGCGATTGGAAGTAAAACCTTTTCTTACAAGAAAATGGTAGTGAAGGATCGAAACTTTCATTCAGAGATAGAATTTATACTGGAAATTTGATACATTTGGATAAAAATAACAATGTAATAGACAAAATTGGGAAAGTAAAATATATATACATAGTAGTGTTCTATTATAACACTACTATACACTTTTTGTGGGTCAACATAACTTAAGTGTAGAAGTTTGACTATACCTTCAACTGTGTTGGCAAATGGAGAAACACTGCGGCACTAATCTAATAACTAACTCGCCATTTTTATTACACTGTTCTGCTTTAAATAGTTATTTAGATACGTCTAAAAACAGTTGAATAACACCAAGTGAAATGCATATACTTGCTGCGCATTCCTATGGCTTGTTCTTATATATTATTCAGGGTCCGTTTCGCTACATTTATCGGACTAAATCCCTCCAGAGCAGCCTCGAGAGTGCCCGCCTAAGTGCGTAATAAACTTTGGATTTCTTGAGACATAGAAATCAATTACTGTCCTATGATCAAAAACTGAATGTAAAACCAAGAATGGGCCAATTTGGAAAAATAAACATATACTATAACAATATTGAACGGAGACAGCTGAAGAATCTAGAAGAATGGGTAGCATTTATTGCGAAACGACGCTGTCATCCTGTCCTTCGCCCTTAGAACTCTGTAATTACCATACAACTTGTGACAAAACCTAAATTATATTTGAATTTCGCAAGATCCTTGGTAAATATTTCCGCAAATCTTTTCTACTGAATCTAGTTTTGTTTATACATTATGTTTCTACCCTTAAGCTACACACGGAAACCACGGGCATACCGTGCACAAGAATCCAGTGTTGCTAAAATACACAAACAAGCACGTTGGCGAGCTACAAAGATGTGGCATTACTTGCCTAACGATTATACTTTTTAGAATGTTAATTTATGTACATACTTGGACAAAATCTTTACTATTGGCGCCCCTATCTTTAATAGTGTAATAATAGTAACAAGATTAGTTCATTGGTTGGAAAAAACCTATACTAGAACTACGCTTAAAATTCACACTTCATATAAGATTTTACTTCACTATTCCAATTATTAATTTTGTAATAATTTTACATGCGGTTCACGTATTTGTTGCAATTTTACTACACAGCACCATTAAAGATTAACTCACAAAAAAATATAAATTACTTAGCACGACATAACAACCACTTATTCTCGCAAAAGTTGCTCTTCTATCTCTTATCTTTAAAAAAACTTCCCTATCGCTTAAAACATTAAAATGCTTACATCAATGTATACATATCAGCAAGCTAGAAAGAAAGACTTACTAACCTTTCGAATGTCATCTAAATTATGTATCTCGGGCGACAGTCCTCCATGCACGCAGAGAAACTGTTGATTCATGAGTGCTGCTAATGGCAAACAGTCGAAAGCATCCATACACGCATCGTATACTCGCTCTGAATATTTTATTTTACCTGAAAAGTAAACAAGATGTAAAGATGTGGGCATAGATGAATGCATTATGATATCTAAAGAGATAAAATCAGTGTCATGCACTCTCTTTGATCAATAAACCTACATATAACAGAATAAAAATGTAGCTACACATATATACATATAAATATTGGCGATAGCGAAAGAATATCTTTTAATTTTTCGAGAAATAAATGATTATTTCAAAATAACATTAAAATAATCTCTTCAGTTGATATGGCACAAAACAATTGGTGAAAAGGCAGTACCATATAACAGAATATAAAAAGTTTCACAGCCAGTGTACATTGTCGGACATAAACTTATAAATTCTACAGAGATACGAGGACGACCTGAAATGTTTCCGGAATTGGCAATAGATGGCGCACGAAGGTTGGAGTGGATTCAGGGCTCGGCAGGGGCAACCTTTTTTATGACAACTGCCAAAATTACAGACTACTGCCAATACTTGTTGTTTAAGAGTGTGTTTTGTGCAGTAAGTCAGGCGGTTTCACAAAAATGGATAAAATCGAATTTCGTGCAGTGATAACACACTTCTGGATGGCTGGAAAAACGGCCAAGGAAATTCGAAATATTTTGCTAGAGGTTCATAGCGGATGTACTCCATCATTTTCGACCATCAGCTTCTGTGTGAGCGAATTCAAACGTGGCCGCACAAGCACAAGTGACGAACCACGCAGCAGACGCCCAAAAACCGCTACCAAAGATGAAATAGTCGATAAGATTCATGAGGTCGTGTTAGCCGATCACCGATTGAAGCTGAAAGAGATAGCAGAGACAACAGACATCTCAGAAGAACGCGTTGGCCATATCTCACATGAAATTTATTGACCCGATTCAATAAAGAATTGATGGTGAAACGGCCTCGTTTGCAGCGGAAAAAAGTGTTTTCCATGAGGACAATGCACCGGCTCATTTATCCCGCATCGTCGTGTCTAAATTGAATGAGTTGCGCTACGAATTAGTCTCATTCTCTATATTCACCGGACCTAACTCCTAGCGACTTTTTCCTATTCCCAAGCATGAAGAAAAAACACTGGGAGCAAAGAGATTTACCTCAATGAGGAGGTTATCGCTGGTATAAGTGGCTCTTTTGCAGACCTCGAAACATCCTACTTTCCCTACGGCTTAAAGAGACTGGAGCACCGTTTGAAAAAGTAGATTGATCTTCGAGGAGACTACATCGAAAAATAAAAAGAAAAAACCACACCAGTACCGTGTTTTTCTTGTCAATTCCGGAAACATTTCAGGTCGCCCTCGTATAGTAATAATTGTAATTTCATGTCATAAAAAGCAAACGCTCACGGTATTTTCTGTTAATCAAATTTCCTATACCTAATCTTGCCACAAATACTTTTAAAACTGTTTTTTTTTAATAAAATCTCTAAAATTGACGGTTCATATTTGATAGTTTTTGGAAAATGGAAGTGTAGCTTACAAAATATTCAAATCCCTACAACCACTAGTTTATAAAACATGGCCTGTTTTAGGTCTTTAACAAAAGCAACAGCTACATTCTTATTAGACACCGTGTCCAACTATTCACGGTTTAACCAAACAGATTAAAGACGTGTTAAACTGCATTAAAGCTAGGGGGAGTGATTTTGAGTAGAATTTGTTTCTTCTTTTCTTTTAATTTTGATGTTTTTACATGAATATAAATAAAAAAATCCGTTAAATTAATTTACATGTTACGACAGTCTTCATGCAACAGAATTTGTGGCTAGACTATGTGTTGTCTCTCATTGTCTGATACCCAAAATTGCTGTCAACAGTGCTTTATCAATCAGCGTTGTAAACCAGGAAGGTTAAAGATTACAATAGTTAAAAGAACTAAAAATTAAAATATTAAAAAAAATAAATGTATTTATCCACCTTAAATAGAGTTAGCTTTTTGTAATAGTGATCAGTTTGAAGTACATTGATTTATGTTCGTTATACAATTGTAAGTGATGTAAATGGAGTCATAATACAACTTGGTAGGAATAGTAAATTCTATTGATTAAAATAACGAGTTTATGCACATTATAGAACCTGATTTTTAATACTCAAAACTGCTGGTTTTAAGAAAGCTTCATCTTTACAACTACTGGCTTTATTGGAATTGACGACAGACGTTTCGGCAGTGTGCCTACTGGCGTCTTCAAGGTAGCTCTGAGATGGGCCGTTTCTTGCTAGATTCATCATTCGCTTAATGATTTTGTCTGACATATCAACACAATAATGAAAAACGCCTCCAATACCAACAAACAAAGACAATGTATTAACAAAATAAGAAAGTAACGTTGCTGTGTATCTTTTATCAATCAGAGACTTAGTATGTAAGCCAGGACGTGTTCCATGCGCTGTTTCGTCTTTTTTAAGCGAGGAGCTTATTTACAAAATAACGAACCTCCTATATTGTGTGATTTTACTTTGAGTTTATTATTTTGTTTTGGAATATTTTTACTTTTATTACCTTACATCTTATTAAACCCTAAGGACCCTCCGAGGTCTGTGGGATTTGTTAAATAATCATATTATTTATTTTATTATTACAAAGCTAAACTGTAAGTATTATGCCTAATAGGATAATACACATTTCAAAAAAAGAGAAACAATAAACAAGCTGAATTAACCTTTTAAAAATACAATACATTCCGATGAATAGCCCGTTTTTGGGATACGACAAATTTTGATCGTTTCAAACGTTGCCTGAATACTGCATTTAAAGGAAAGCACGTGCTCAACCATAATAAATTACGTGCACATCTAAATTTGCGAAGAACGCGAAAATGACATTGATCCAACATGATTTTTAAAAGGATATAAATTAGAGGCGTTTACCAATTACTTTTTAACAATACCGAAACCAATGTTTGTGACTGGTGTTGCTTGGCAAAACTCAGCGGAAACGTGCCTATTTATCTTGGACGGTTGAAAAATAGAAAAATTTGGACGCAATTTTTTGAAGTTCTAAGGAGAAAATATAAAACAGATATTTATGAAAGTGTGTTAACAAGCTACACCGACTTCTTTTGACATAACTGATTGATCATAGAAATAAAAATGAATACCTGTTGTCAACTCAGAAAAAAAATTTGGTTTAGAAATGATTACTAAATGTTATTCTGATATAGGATTATTACTATTAATAAGCAAGTTGAAAGCTAAATAACATCCATTCTATGAAACAATATTCGTAAGAAATATTGCTGAATGTAAATACAAAATGGTAGAGATCTCAACAGAATAATTAGAGTATTGAATATCACCGTTCAAATTTTGTATGCAAATGCGTCTTCCGTGGATATTGAAGGAACTATTTCACATATTCACAATTAAGAAATACATTGAGAAAAATAAGAGGGCCAGAATTAAGTTTTAAGCATTATAAAATACCTTAAAAGGCTTTAAAAATATACAGATTTATTACACTTCTGTTAAATTAATTTTAGTCAGTAACCTTTTGGAGATTTTTTGATTTTAGTTTTGCAAAGAAACCTGTATTTGCTACTAAAAAGACAAGTAGTTTTCAGATATTTATTGAATTTTAGTATGCTTTTTCCTTGTAATTAGAAGAATTAAATAGCGTGTGGTAAATGTAAAATGTATTTTTTGTTATTTTGGCTTCGTAATACATTTACTTACATAAATACGTAGTGCATAAAATATAAAAAACTACTACAGGAAGAAATCACTTTGATTCAAATCATTTAATTCATCTCAACTTATAGGTACAAGTGACATATACATGAACTCGATATATACGTACGTAAATACATATAGGCGGATGTATTTTTGCGCGAACTTTCCGACGCATGTTTTTCATCTCACAACATTTTTGTTATACCCCTTTATTGTATGTTCTTTCGATAACGACAGGTGAAAATGAATGAGTTGTCAGATCTATGAAACGGTTACCATTGAATATGATGGGAGGGTGCGCAAATAAATATAGAGCGTATATAACGTGTATGTATGTACATATCTATGCATGCGTAAACATAAACCTGCGTCAATATGTTTGTATCCGCAAAATGTCTTTCAAACACCCGTACACAACGATATGTATACGTATTTATATTGTGTAAGTACATGTATGTATGTCGTTCACGTTATTGTATGTAGGTGCTTTATTTAAATTGATACGCGGTTTCAGTGGACCAATATTGATCAAACTTGTTTTTGTTCTGTCGTGCTGATTTCGTAGTAATTAATTATATATATATATATATATATATATATATATATATAATATATATACGTAACAGGTGTCCAGATAAGTTTAACTTCATGTAAACGATAACTGTAAATTTGCATGTAGTACCCATATGAAGAGCAGGAATCTTACAAAGATGCAAAGTGATGTAATTGTTTAAAAATATATATTAAAAGCATTCCGTTTCTAACATCATTTACACACTTTCCAAAGTACATCCCTCACTAGACGCACAATGTAAAAGGACATATGATGCGTACTTACTATTTGAAAGTTGTCGGCAAGGAAATGCCTAACACACAGCTCTTATTGTCTGTTTAAAGATATAGTGCGGAATGCAAGCTTTTACAGTAGCACGAGCACAGCAGGTGGTATGCAGTAACGCTTAAACTTCAGAATATTCTTAATCTGGCACAGAAACTTTGAAGGTTTGTGTTTACCATGAAGGGTTGATGAGGAAATTATCGCAGTAAATTAGTAGTGGGTTTGTTTATAATTGCGCACTATAAATTGAATGTATGTAGTTGTAAAATATCTTTTACTGAAAACAAGCGTAACGTGTCAGAAATTCCGTTTCTTTTGTAATATAAAAAGCACATAAACGTTGAAAGTATATAATCCGGCAGTTTGGTTTATTATGTTTTATTATAGTTTACTAGAACAATCTCTATTTGGTTTTGTCGAATCGTTACAAAACTGAGAATCTAGCTTATTATTATGTCTTTATGCACCTTTATATAGTTCGTGGTTTGGAAAATTAAAAGAAGAACTTATACGTGGTTGTTGAAAGTCAAAAACTAATTAAATTAAACTGAATGAAATATATTCAATCAATATAATTAAACATAATATTTTATAAAAATCTATAAGAAAGTAAATTGTATTCATAAAACTTTGAACAATGCATTTTATCCGCCTATCGTAAAGCTTACACATTGAAATATTACAAATCACAAGATAATTTGCATATTCCCTATGCCCATTTATGCGTAGACGAAACTGAATTTTAAAGTTAAAATTTCATAAACTGGGGATAATTTATGTTGTACTATTCATTTTCTATAATACTTCTTAATTTAAAACGAAATTTAAATTTTGAAACATGAATTCGTCAAAACTTGCTCCTGCAAATCAAATTCTAAGCTGTGGATTGTGTACCCAATTATCAAGTTTGTTTACGAAATAATGGGGATTATAGTTTAATACCTCAAAACACAAGGACGCATCTCAAATATTTTTGAAATTATCAAAGAACTACAAGAAAAAATAGTGTCAATTAGTATAATTGTTCTTGACGTAGAATTTAATTTAATCTTCACTTGCAATTTATGTTTAGTACAGATTCTCTCAACACATTGATATATTATCCCGTTCTATTCATCCGATTCTGAACAACAGTGGTTTTCGTATCGATCTATATTACATTCGGCCTGCGACAACTTGTTCATTAAGTAAATAAGTTTCGATGAGAATTAAGCGACATAAAATGCAGGTGTTCAGTTTACGATAAATCGTTCTTATCGTGATACAAAAGGGACTGTAAGAAGCACATAAATAGTGTGTTAAGGACTTAACATTGCTTTTTGTGTTTTGTAAGTTTTTTACTATTATGTATTTTATCTTCTTTGCATTATTATTTTCATTTAGAATATTATTTTATTTTCATTTTTATATTTATTTATTTTCATTTTTATATTTATTTATTTTCATTCTTATATTTATTTATTTTGCTCTCTTATATCCAATTTTATTTTAATATGTATGTACATTACGCATTGTATATGTATGCAAGTCAGCCATTCGCATTATGCTAGCTAAAACTGCCTAATTAGAAATCATTCACTGCAACGTCGTCGGATATGTAATGGGAGTTTTCTTGAAATTTAAGGTACACAAGCATAGGCAGTCGTCTCCCGCGCGACAGTCGAGGTATTAGCGATCGTGCACTCGGTCACCTTTTCGTGCCTCGTCGTAACGTACAGTAACGTCGTCGTAAGTTTATTAGAGATTTCTAAGTTTTTCTAGTTTTGGCGGGAATCGTCGAGGACGTTGTCTATACATTTATTTCTGGCGGGAGTCATTTGGTACGTCGTCGGACCACACGTATAGATTTTTTTAAGTATAAATTCTCGATTTTCTATCATCGTACGTCGAGGCTACTGTGTCCATTGTCGTCTATACATATTTTTAGTCTTCAGTTAAGTTTGTGTCGGAAATTATTTTGGTGAGATTGTCGGCGCGCATGTATAGACTCCTCCTCTACAAGTACGATCACTCCGCTTTGCTGATTTGGTCGTTGGCCGCAGCGCCCGTTGTCTTTTGTACGTTTGTTCGGTCCTTGTCGTATCGGGACTTAGAAATTTTTCATTTAGTTGCTCGTCGTAGCGGACTAGTGTCCCGGACCAGTTTTCTTATGTAATGTCGGCATCATCGCTCCGTTTTACTTGTCGGTGCACAGTTCGCACATTTGCTGGTTACTGGATTTTTCCCTTCTTTGGGGCGCAGTAGAGTAGAGAGCTAAAGATTGCACATAGCGTAATATTTCAAACGAGAACGCCTGGGTAGCTGTGACATTACTTTTGTATTGAGATCGGCTATTATCGCTACTGTCGCCCTCGACCAGGCGTTCAAGCTCTAAGAGATAGGGTGGGTTCCCCTATAAATGGGAATATAACAAATGTATTTGGTCAAGTACAAATACATGCCAATAATACAGGGCCAAGTCCCTTAGGCAAATTTAAAACAAGGAAAGTATATTAGGCTCCCGGAAAGGGGACATATAAATAAGCATAGCACCGAGATGCGCTTTATAAATTTAAGAAATAAATAGGGTTGGCTCACCTATAAAAAGGTAGTGGTGCATGCAACAGATAGAGGCATTAGTACATGCCTCTGACAAAGCTTCAGCGGAAGCATATAAGAGTTTAACCTTTAAACAGAATTAAGACATGGCTTTGCAACGTACATGCTGAGGCATTACTTTATGTTGCTACCAATGAAAATACATATACAAATGCTAATGTACATTACATGTATAAGAGAGCTCGAATAACTGCAATTATTGCAAATCTATATATCTTACGTACATCGTACATGTCCATAGGCAAGAGTGGAAACTGTAACCATTTCATTTTTAAATATATTTTTTTGCGCATGCGCATTGAGTTTCACTGTACAACCTTTCCTCTAGTAAATAAGCGAACATACTCTACAAGTAAGTATTGGTCAAGTAATTTAGGAAATTACGAGCAGGCTACAGCGGCGTTGTTCTTCAAACCAGGAGAACGTAACATTGGTCCTTCGAGCCGGATATTAGCCTTGTCTCGATAGAAATTAAATTTCCCGTCTAACAAAATGGACGATCTATCTTCGTTGAAAGCGCACAGAAGGCAAATTAAGACTCGCTAACAAGAGCAGGCAAGTTTTTAGACAAACACGATGCTACTACACAACTTGACCAATTACAAGTTCGCTATGAAAAGTTTACTTATTTGTACGATGAATCTGACAGAATTCAAGGCAAAATAGAAATACTAGATGAAAATGAGATAGACGCAGACGAACGCGAAGAATTTGAAGAGAAATACTTCGACTTTGAAACTCGCTTTAGAAAAAGCTTTGACTGTAAGCGGCAATTTGAATCAACAGAAAACTGAGGTTTCCACTCGATATAATAAAGCTGCCGAGAATAGACTTGCCAAAATTTTCGGGTAATTACGAAGAATGGCTACCGTTTTACGATATATTCAGCTCTCTTATACACAGCAACAGTAATGTACCAGCGGTACAGAAGCTGCACTATTTAAAAGCATGTTTAAAAGGAGAAGCAGCGAATATCCTGCATTCGCTAGAGACGTCTGCAGATAACTACGAAAACGCCTGGCAAATGTTGCAAGACAGATATTGCAATAAACGAGTTATTATGCAGAAGCACATAACCGCTATCCTTGATCTCCCTTCTGCGACAAAAAGAGAATGTGAGCATGCTACGTCGAATCTTTGGACGGCATTTTAAAGCATACTAGGGCTTTAACTGCTTTGAAACGACCCACAGAACATTGGGATGATCTACTTATCGTTATCGTCGCCAAAAAACTAGATGCACAAACGCTAAAAGACTGGGAGACAAGGATACAGACAACAGAAATACCGACATTTAAGGAGATGGTCAGTTTTCTAACGCAGAAATGTCAAACACTAGAGGCTATCGCTAAATCAGCCGGCACGCATTCTCAGAAAGCAACCATCAATGTGGCAACGAAAAAGCCACCGTCGAATACACATAAAACATATGTCGCTACATGCTTATTTTGCAAAGGCAAACACATGATACACCAATGCGAGAAATTCCTCGCACTAGTACCAAGGAAACGTTTCGAAGAGGCCAAATCGAAACAGCTATGTTTTAATTGCTTGAAAGCCAGGCACAAAGATAACAAGTGTCCGTCAAACTATAGTTGTAGAATATGTGGCAGGAGGCATCATTCCGTCTTACACATTGGCGGAAGAAACGATGAAGCTCAACGCAGCCGACCTGGCTCTCCACAGCCGGAATGCTCCACTTCTGTTACAAGTCATAGTTGTAATACTAAGTGCCACGTATTGCTATCAACAGCCGTTGTGAATATTCTGGATCGCAGAGGACACTCTCGAAGATGTCGAGTATTATTGGATTGCGGATCCCAATCCAATCTAATAACTAAACGAATGGCTGATAGTCTTGGCTTTAGGCAAACACCCGCTAATGTAGCATTAGCAGGCATCACACCTACGAAAACACAGATTACACGAGCAGTAGACGTATCCATTAAATCAAGATGTACTGGATTCCAAACAAAGCTAAATTGCCTCGTATTAAATAAGATTACCGATCGTTTGCCTCTTGTTTCCGTATCACGAAGAAACGTTAAGATACCGAATAATATTAAACTTGCGGACCCGCAGTTTAATACTTCCGCCGATATAGACATGCTAATTGGCGTAGAATTATTTTACAAACTACTTTGTGTTGGCCAAATAAACCCTACTCCAAATGGGCCCTGTTTGCAGAAAACTTTATTGGGCTGGATTGTTTCTGGTAAAATACCGACGCCACGATCGTCAAATTTAACAACCTGCCATATTAGTACAATGTCGGAGCTGAATCGCAATATCAGTAAGTTTTGGGAAATAGAAACGATACCAGAGCGACATATATTCTCCGCGGAAGAGAACCGCTGCGAACAACACTTTCATGCCACAGCGCAAAGAGATACTAGTGGACGGTTTGTGGTATCATTACCTTTTAAAGAGAATGTAAATTCTCTCGGTGCTTCTTACGACCAAGCTTTGAAGCGATTTTATTCTCTAGAGAAAAGGTTAAACAAAAATCCTCCGCTTAAACAAGAATATGGAGAATTTATAAAAGAATATTTGGAGCTGGGACATATGCGGAAGGCAAAACCATACAATTATTCTACTGAACCACACTTTTACTTGCCCCATCATGCGGTAGTTAAAGAGAATAGTATAACTACAAGACTAAGGGTTGTTTTCGATGGGTCTGCGAAAACATCATCTGGCGTTTCTCTGAACGATACTCTAATGGTCGGGCCTAAATTACAGCAAGATTTATTCGATATAGTCTGCAGATTCAGACTATATGCATACGTTATAACGGCTGATGTAGCCAAAATGTACAGGCAGGTTAACATAAATGAGCAGTGCATGCCTTTTCAGCGCATACTATGGCGAATGTCTGATAAGAGTGAAGTTGAAATCTTCGAGTTAACTACTGTAACATACGGCAGAGGCTCTGCTTCCTATTTGGCTACGAAAGTATTACAGCAATTGGCAATGGCAAAACAAGATGCGCAACCATTTGGCGCTGAAATTATATTAAGAGATTTTTATGTCGACGATCTATTAACCGGAGCTCAAACAATTGATCAAGCCAACAAAATTATAGCCGAAGTTACAGAAATCCTGTCTCAAGGAAAATTGGAATTGCGAAAATGGGCCTCAAACAAGCCGGACTTACTACAAAATATACCGGCAACATGTTGTGGAAATACAATATTAGATCTCGACAAAAGCGATAACATTAGTACTCTTGGCCTTCAATGGAATGCTGCTACCATGGACACGTTACAATATGCCTTGTCGGATGTTCCCGAATGTAAAAACATTACAAAGAGACAAATATTATCCCATATATCCAAAGTCTTCGACCCGTTAGGCCTGTTATCTCCATTCACTGTCAGAGCCAAGATCTTAATGCAGGATATATGGAAATTGGAGATAAACTGGGATGAATCTCTACCTCTCAGTATTGAGACTACATGGCTGTCGTACGTGGAAGAAATGAAAGATCTAAATAATATAACCATTCCTAGACACGTATTTCCAATGCAGCAGCCAGAGTATTTTGAACTTCACGGTTTCAGCGATGCAAGTGAAAAGGCTTACGGCGCTTGTGTCTACGTAAGAGCACTAAACAAATTTGGCGATATCTCTTGCAATCTGTTATGTGCAAAATCCAGAATTGCTCCAATTAAGACAATGACTCTTCCCCGCTTGGAATTATCCGGAGCATTGCTGTTGGCACGATTGATGGAACGATTAACACGATACTTATCTTTACAATTCCGCAAAACTTGCTATTGGACTGATTCGTCAATAGTATTGTCTTGGCTGAAATCGCCTAAAACTTTCAAGACCTTCGTGGCAAATAGAATAGCTGAAATACAGGAGCTCACAAACATTGCGGATTGGCATCATATCGGTACCAAAGAGAATCCTGCCGACTTACTATCAAGAGGAACTACTTCCTCAACACTGATGCACACGAACTTGTGGTGGCATGGCCCTAAGTTTTTGCAGTGTTCGACGAGCAACTGGCCTGACTCTGAATTTACGTTGACAGAAAACTTGCCAGAATGTAAGCTTGTTGTACTTACGAATTTAGTTCAAACCAACAGCCTAATGAGTATATTTGAAAAATATTCCGATTTAAACAAATTAATAAGAGTGGTAGCGTACTGTTTGAGGTTCACAAACAATATAAGAGCCCGTATTCAAAAAAATACTACTGATTGTGAGTTACAGTATTTAACATCCCAAGAATTAAATCAAGCAATGATGGTCCTTACAAAGAGAGTGCAGGTGCAAACATTCCGTAAAGAATACAAGCAACTTCAAAATAGCCAGAAAATAGATTCTAAAAGCAATCTGCTCTGTTTAAATCCTTTTATGGATAACCACGGAATAATGAGGGTTGGCGGTCGCCTCAAGCATTCCAATATTCCGTATGACCAAAAACATCAAATACTTCTTCCGGCTAAACATCACTTCACTAAGTTAATTATTCAGCACGAACATATCAAGCAATTGCACGCAGGTACTCAGTCTACGATAGCTGCTGTACGGATGAAATATTGGCCATTATCTTTGAAAAACTCTGTAAAATCAGTAATTAGATCTTGCGTAACGTGCATTAAAGCAAAACCTATATGCACAGACTATTTAATGGGCGATCTACCTCAGCATAGATTAACACCAGGCAAGGCTTTCGAGAATATTGGAGTAGATTACTTTGGTCCTGTACATATTCGTGATAGCATGAAGCGGAAGTACAATCTTATAAAAGCCTACGGTGCAGTTTTGTATGCTTTGCTACTAAAGCAGTACACGTAGAACTAGTGGGTAACTTATCCACAGAAGCTTTCCTAGCTGCCCTAAAACGTTTTGTGGCTAGAAGAGGAAGTATCTCAAATATTTACTCTGATAACGGCACTCAATTCATTGGGGCCAACACAGAACTAAAGAAATTGCTCACGCAATTGCAAACACAAACTCAGACCGAACAAGTGAAGGCTTATATGGCCCACAATGGCATAAGATGGCACTTCATACCCCCTAGATCTCCCCATTTTGGGGTCTCTGGAAGCAGCCGTAAAATCTGTTAAGACACACCTGACTAAAATAATCGGAAACGCATCATTAAATTACGAAGAAATGAGTACCTTCTTGTACAAATAGAAGGTATTTTTAAACTCTCGACCTATTACGCCAATTTCGAATGATCCAAACGATTTATCATTCTTAACTCCCTCGCATTTCCTAACTGGAGGTCCTACTGCAACTATCCCTGAACCAAATCTGTCACATCTAAAGCCAAACACCCTATCCAGATGGCAATATGTCCAATCCCTACGTGAACATTTTTGGAAACGATGGCAGAACGAGTACCTAAGCCAACTTCAACGAAGGAATAAATGGCAATCAAATCAGGGATTGGGTATCGCTCCCGGCACCTTAGTCCTTGTACGTGAGGACTCTAGCATCCCATGCAGTTGGTTAATAGGACGAGTACTGGAAGTGTTTCCAGGCAAAGATGGTATTGTACGCGCTGCCAGCGTGCAAACTCCCCGTGGGATAATGCAGCGACCCGCTGCAAAGCTGTGTGTGCTGGCTCTCCAGCAGCGAAAGAAGACAGCCTTCTCCAAATCACCACACCGAAGAAGAGACTGAAATGTGCAGTGTTGTGCTAGTGCGCGATTGTAGTTCTCACCCAGTGCACCAATTTCCCTCCAAAATAGACTAAAGACATTAAAAACACTTTTCGTAGTGCATGTTGAAGATGGTCCCTTCAAGGGGCCGGTATGTTAAGGACTTAACATTGCTTTTGTGTTTTGTAAGTTTTTTACTATTATGTATTTTATCTTCTTTGCATTATTATTTTCATTTAGAATATTATTTTATTTTCATTTTTATATTTATTTATTTTCATTTTTATATTTATTTATTTTCATTCTTATATTTATTTATTTTGCTCTCTTATATCCAATTTTATTTTAATATGTATACATTACGCATTGTATATGTATGCAAGTCAGCCATTCGCATTATGCTAGCTAAAACTGCCTAATTAGAAATCATTCACTGCAACGTCGTCGGATATGTAATGGGAGTTTTCTTTGAAATTTAAGGTACACAAGCATAGGCAGTCGTCTCCCGCGCGACAGTCGAGGTATTAGCGATCGTGCACTCTCGGTCACCTTTCGTGCCTCGTCGTAACGTGTACAGTAACGTCGTCGTAAGTTTATTAGAGATTTCTAAGTTTTTCTAGTTTTGGCGGGAATCGTCGAGGACGTTGTTCTATACATTTATTTCTGGCGGGAGTCATTTGGTACGTCGTCGGACCACACGTATAGATTTTTTTAATAAGTATAAATTCTCGATTTTCTATCATCGTACGTCGAGGCTACTGTGTCCATTGTCGTCTATACATATTTTTAGTCTTCAGTTAAGTTTGTGTCGGAAATTATTTTGGTGAGATTGTCGGCGCGCATGTATAGACCTCCTCTACAAGTACGATCACTCCGCTTCTTGCTGATTTGTCGTTGCGGCCGCAGCGCCCGTTGTCTTTGTACGTTTGTTCGGTCCTTGTCGTATCGGGACTTAGAAATTTTTCATTTAGTTGCTCGTCGTAGCGGACTAGTGTCCCGGACCAGTTTTCTTATGTAATGTCGGCATCATCGCTCCGTTTTACTTGTCGGTGCACAGTTCGCACATTTGCTGGTTACTGGATTTTTCCCTTCTTTGGGGCGCAGTAGAGTAGAGAGCTAAAGATTGCACATAGCGTAATATTTCAAACGAGAACGCCTGGGTAGCTGTGACATTACTTTTGTATTGAGATCGGCTATTATCGCTACTGTCGCCCTCGACCAGGCGTTCAAGCTCTAAGAGATAGGGTGGGTTCCCCTATAAATGGGAATATAACAAATGTATTTGGTCAAGTACAAATACATGCCAATAATACAGGGCCAAGTCCCTTAGGCAAATTTAAAACAAGGAAAGTATATTAGGCTCCCGGAAAGGGACATATAAATAAGCATAGCACCGAGATGCGCTTATAAATTTAAGAAATAAATAGGGTTGGCTCACCTATAAAAAGGTAGTGGTGCATGCAAACAGATAGAGGCATTAGTACATGCCTCTGACAAAGCTTCAGCGGAAGCATATAAGAGTTTAACCTTTTAAACAGAATTAAGACATGGCTTTGCAACGTACATGCTGAGGCATTACTTTATGTTGCTACCAATGAAAATACATATACAAATGCTAATGTACATTACATGTATAAGAGAGCTCGAATAACTGCAATTATTGCAAATCTATATATCTTACGTACATCGTACATGTACATAGGCAAGAGTGGAAACCGTGTAACCATTTCATTTTTAAATATATTTTTTTGCGCATGCGCATTGAGTTTCACTGTACAACCTTTCCTCTAGTAAATAAGCGAACATACTCTACAAGTAAGTATTGGTCAAGTAATTTAGGAAATTACGAGCAGGCTACAGCGGCGTTGTTCTTCAAACCAGGAGAACGTAACATAGTGCACAGCATAAATGTAAAAAGCGTCCTATGAGAGCTGCATTTCTGCTTGACATAATTTCTGAGTTGATTGTATCTAATTTACCATTTAGCATATTTAATCAACGACGAAGTTATAGGTCGGAACACATTCCAGATGTATCTTGTATGTATCTGAAAAATCTGGAATAGGTGACAAATAATAAATGAAGTCTGCTATTAGTGGTACAGTATATTCAATCAAACCTCTTAAACCATCGCGTCCAATCTTACTAACTGGTGAACGATTACAAACATGGACAATTACAAAGTATCAATGTTAGCGACTGATGCCGTAGAATGTAGTAACATTGGATAAACGTATTAATATTGTCCACAAAAGCGGTGTTTCTCAAGTACTTTAAACGTATTCAAGAGACAAATGTTCCGAGATCCCAATCGGATGCATTTTATATTGTTTTGAGCATTTCCATAAAGTAATTTAATATTGCAATCTCATTCTAAAACGGCAGCTGCTATCAAACGACATTTTAAAATCCTGAAATTGGGGTGGATTTACAAATTAGTCACAATAACTAAGAGAAAAAATTGAGGCAATGGAAAAATTTCCGTTAGCGGAATTACTAGCGGAGAATTTATAGATTTTGGCAGATTAGAGCAAATGTGTTACATTTCTACATCTAGAGATTCGTTACATAATTGCAAAAACTCATCAGTAAATGTTGAACGGCCCTCCGCTTCACATACGATGCTTTTCTCGCCACGGCGAACATCTTTCACTCAAAGCATGATCTCCTTAACCTTATTTCGCAAGTTGAAATATTTTCGTGAAAGTTTTTCCTCATTTGACACAAAATTCTACGTTGTATCGGTGCTCCTGAAAACCGCACGTTGCAACAATTGCTACGCACACTGAAACACCATTTAATCAAATAATAATACCATAAGAACTAAGCGATATGTGAGCACTACGAAAACATTATTGTATTATGTGGGAAATTATGTTCGATACAATCTTGCCAACCGCACGTCACTGGCTATTTGTTGGCGTATAATTCAAAATGCCTGCAGACTTCGTATGGTGAATATAAGTGAATAGCTTGCGTCTACCAGAAGAAACAATATATAGATTTTTGTTAAGCAGAGGGATATATACGTGTCACTGCACAAAACAAACAAGAAAGCGACTTGTAGAAATACACCAAACATATAAAAGGCAGAAATTACCTAAAGGAATAATTTGCAAGATTGCCAGGGTTGGTCAAAAACGCAAAACTAGTTTAAACGATCTGAACAATACTAACCACAATAAATCTGGAAAGGTCACAGTGAAGTAGGCTTAGCGACCACTTCAAACTTGCACTAATTCAACATGGCCCTTATAAGTGAAATTTATTATAATTCTAACCGAAGATTATTTATGTAAATAGAAGCTCAAATTAAGTAAAAAGTTTTCAATTTAATCTTACGGAAGATTTGTTTATTTTCTCTTAAACTTTTTACGATATTATTTAGCTTTTGCTACATAGTACTTATTTCTTAGTTACTTTTTATGGCGCACACAGTTTTAACAGAATATAATAAATCTAAACCAATATCGATGTCTAACGTATTTTCTATTCTCATACGTTCTACTTTTCAATACATTCGATGAGGCAGGATAACAATCATTCCACATATCTCACGAAAACTCTGACATGTCGGAGGTAAAGAATCGGGCAAGCTAAACCTCACCGAAATGGAAAAATTCAATCGAAAAGTGTGAATATGGATACCGGATATTGATGACGTCAATGCCTTTTAACGAGGATTTAACGTTATGCACAAGGCAAACCTGTTGGTGGAGATCGTATCTCATTTAACTTATCCGCTTAGTGAGTTTTCCATTCTTCTTCCTTCTCTTTCTTACTCCGATACGCGACCCTTAGGTACACCCTTTCTGATATGGATTTAAATGCGATGAAACTACAAAGGAAAATAAGGATGACGTGAATTGCAAAATAAATATTTTATTCTCATAAATTAGAGAGAAATAAGCCTAATTATACCTTTAGATACTACAATTAAACCAATATATAGCGTTTATTATTAGTTTAAAATAAATGCACATTTACAATTATTAGAAAATATGGACTTAATAAAACATTTTGCTTGATACTTAGTCCTCATTTATCCCCTTGTTATTGGCAATAATAAGTTGGCAGCATGATTTTTTCATGTTTTCATGTTATTGATCTAATAATAATACACATTTAGCAGAGAAAATACAATGTTATATTTCAAGGCATTTAACTAAAGTAGGAGAAGTTATTAAATTCGTTGAAAATAACTCATGATTTGTAACCCAAAATTGTGCGCGATAGCAAAAGGAGATAAAACGTGTCAGTTGGTGTTCAAACCAACTATAGTTACGTTTTACGTTAAGAAAACGCCCTACTGTATCCACATCACTAGTTATTATCGATAAAATGGAACTTATACTGGTAGCCTCATACCATCTTCCTTTTAATGTGAGTTACAAGCAATAACACATGGGCTGAAAAGTCCCGGGCCTAACACATAGATGACGCTAGTTTTATTGCAGTCACCTTTCTCTCAGTTAGTACTAACCTTCAAAAGACAGCTGTTAAAATTTCATGATATTCTATTCATTAGTTTGTGAGTTATTGAGCTAACAGTCACGCTACTTTTGTTATTTTCAAAACAATGGATCAAATACAATTTCGTGTTTTAATTTTACACTGCTTCTTGATGGGAAAAAAATACCGTTCAAGCGAAGCAATGGCTTGAAAAGTGTTATGGGGACTCCGCTCCATCAGAAACAACAACAAAACGTTGGTTTGCTGACTTCAAACGTGGTCGTAGAGACACCGATGATGCAGAACGCAGTGGACATCCAAATGAGGCGGTACCACCAGAAAACATCAAAAAAATCCACAAAATTGTTTTGAATGATAGAAAAGTGAAGTTGCGTGAGTTAGCTGACATCGTAAAGATATCAAAAGAACGTATTGGTTTTATATTGTATGAGCATTTGACTATGAGAAAGCTCTGTTCAAAGTGGGTGCCGCGTTTGCTCACTGTTGACCAAAAACAAGAACGAGTTGTTGATTCTGAGCAGTGTTTGGCCATGTTTAAACGTAACAAACCGGAATTTTTGCGTCGATATGTGACAATGGATGAAACATGGATCCATCACTTCACTCCGGAATCAAAACGATTGTCATCTGAGTGGACAGCAACTGGTCAACCTCGTCCAAAGCGCCCGAAGGCACAACAATCGGCTGGAAAGTTTATGGCCTGGGTGTTTTGGGATATGCGCGGTATAATATTCATCGACTATCTTGAGAAAGGAAATACCATCAACAGTGAATATTATATAGCGTTATTGGAGCGTCTGAAGGCCGAAATTGCAAAGAAACGACCGCATATGGCAAAGAAAAAATTTTGTTTCATCAAGACAACGCACCGTGTCAGAAGTCAATCAAAACAATGGCAAAACTACATGAATTGAACTTCGAATTGCTCCCACATCCACCGTATTCGCCAGATTTGGCTCCCAGCGACTACTGGCTGTTCGCAGACCTCAAAAATATGCTTGCCGGTAAGAAATTTCGCACGAATGAAGAGGTTATCGCTGAAACTGAGGCCTATTTTGAGGCAAAAGATAAATCGTTCTACAAAAGTGGTATTGAAATGTTAGAGCGGCGCTGGAATGATTGCGTTGCTCTTGATAGAGATTATGTTGATGAAGAAAGCTAATTTTGAACCAAAAACACCGTGTTTTCTTTGTTAGGCCCGGGACTTTTCAACCCATGTGTTAATATAATAATATGACAATATAATAATACAACTTGTAAATCTCTTTTAAAGGATTCCTCTGCTATTTCCAAACGTTTTAGCTGTGGTATGTATAATGAAATCTTATTTCATTTACCTTAACTTATTAAAGATGGGTTTGCAAATATAACGCATACACAAAAACGTCATTATTAAATAACCCTATCTCGAGATTCTCTATTTTCCAATAACACAACAGATATCGAACACGCGTAAATTCAATCACGTGGCATAAACAAGAATTTTATTATTGACTCCATACCTATTAGAATAAGCTAATAAATTATTATTGGAAACAAAAAAAAAACGAAGAAGTAAGCTCCACATTCTCAAAGTGGTCCCTTTTTTAATAACTATTTTTTATTGACTTCAATCACAAATAAGCTCAATCTGGATCACTCAATCTGTGTAATGAAATTGTAGGTCAACATAGTCCGTAAAGATAGCAATAATGATAAAGCCGATGTTGTTTCATTAATTACAAAAAAAATGGAATTTGAACAAAGAAGCCATCGTATACCGTGCGATGATTTTCCACAGATTCATTCAATATTTCATTTATACGTCAATGACAAGTATATCAAATAATGATTGACTAAAAACATTCAATTTATGTAACGATCCCATTTTAACTGCTGGTAATTTTAAGGACCATTACTCAGTATGAGAGTCAATGAAAGGTATGGAGCAGAGATAATTATGCACGGTAATCGTATATATATTAGCCAGTTACCACGTTGAACTTCATCGTCGCGAACAATAACTAATCCTCAAGACTAATACTCACGAGAAATCATCATCGCTTCACGCATATCCTTAAGTATTGCGCTCCGGTTTACTTCAAATAGCACCGAAGATACATTAGGTTTTTATCGTTTTCCAATTCTTATATATTATACTAGATGGTTAATACCTGATGATTCCGTATGTATAAAATCAAGGTGGGATAGTACTAGTTGAGACAATGATTTTAAAAAAGAATGTAGAAAACAATCTGAAATGGCATAAACCTGACACTCAGATTAATTCAATGTATCACTTCTTAAATAATTATATGTGCCGTACAAGTTATTATTGGAAGCGTATTTACGAAGATATTGTGTAAACTCAATGTAATAGGACAACAATTATTCGGAAGTGGAAGGAATGTTTACAAAAGTATAAAAATTATCCAACTCAGGAAAGTTCTCTCGTGTATCATAAAATATTTGCGGACGTCTAAACGAAATTAAAAGCGGACGAACTAGAGAATATTGTTCTAAATTGAATCAATTTCTCAAGTTTGGTCACAGATTAGTAGAATTGCCCATTTGATTTGTTTAGCAGTGACATCAATACGATGGCTTGACTTAACAAATATAAAATATTATATCAAGAAAAGATTCGGATGGTCTCGACTATACACCTATAGAATTACGTATATGTCTGCAATCGTTTATATGTATCAACAGAAAGAATGGTCGACATCCAACGATGTAATATTCGCATAATTAAAATGGTTTTTGAATCTGTTGAATGGATCTGTCGAAGCATTATTATTATAAATACAGCTGCGAGCAAAAGTTATAGGCACCCTAATCAAACATGTGTTTCGCGCAGCAGGTAGCGCTTCTTAGAACAAGGGTACTGCGCACCTATACCTGGTCGTTATCTAAAGTAAAAATTCCTAGAACATATAAATTACGAAGCTATATAAGACAGAAATTTTTTTAGGTTGAGTAATATATTGTGCGTAGAGAAAGAAACGTCGTTTGTCGGTTTCAAATGTTCATTTAGAGCGCAGACCTTCTTTTGTAAGTTTGTGTATACACAATATGCCAAAAAATCCCCAAATATCTGAGGCTTTACGAAGCCAGATAATTTTATTGCACAAACAAGGATTGTCACAAATAAAAATTGCTAAGACAATAAAATGTTCTCGTTGTGCAGTGCAAAACACAATTAGCCGCTACCAAAGGACTGGAGAGTATCGTAATCTATCCAACAGCGATAGAAAACGTGTAACGACTGTGCGAGAAGAACGATTGATAGAGCGTATCGCGCTCCGGGATAGGCACAAATCCGCGATAGCGATTTCTGCAGAGCTGCGCGCTCACCCAGACGCACCCATCTCGTTGCATACGGTAAGAAGAAGGTTAACTGCGGCGAATTTACGTGCCAGAAAACCGCGACACAAGGCTTTACTGACCGAGCTACATCCCAAGCAACGCTTTACGTGGGCAAAGAAGTACCGACATTGGACTGTAGATGACTGGGCTAAAGTGATGAATCTAATGTAGACGAAAGTGCTTAAAAATATTTCATAATCCTTGCAATATACATAATTGAACTCAGTGCCTTTACTTTTCTCACCAAAATAAAAATATTCAAAAAGTTAACGTCCTTTGTTTATTCTGTGCAGGTGCACTGCGTTTCCGGAGCAAGTTATGTTCGGAGGAGGTCCGGCCAAGCATTTTCCCCAAAGTGTATTTTACCTACTGTTAAACACGGCGGTGGAAGCATTATGATTTGGGGGTGTATGTCTGCACAAGGTGTAGGGGAAGTCCATGTGTGCGAGGGCCGCATGAATGGAGCACGCTACATCGGGATGTTGGAAGAGGTTCTCGAACCATCAATTGTCACATTTTATGATATGGACTCAGAGGAGTATTACTTTCAGCAAGACAGTGCCCCTTGCCACAAGGCTCGACCTGTAATGAAATGGTTTACTGATAACTAAGTGAAGATTTTGGACTGGCCCCTGGACTGGGCGTCTATTTCCCCAAAAACATGTTACAAACTGGTAGCTACTATGGCTAAAAGAAGTAAAGCTGTAATAGAGGCGAGAGGAGGCAGCATTACATACTGAATTATTTAATAAAAGGACCTTATAAACCGAATTATGTGTTTTTCTTTTAGTTTTGAGATTATCGTCTTATCGTAACGCTAAAAGAGTTACCCTGCCTATAACATTCGCTCGCAGCGTAATGTCGTAATCTGGGCAAATTAAAATTTTTGGTTAAATACAGCATGTAACCTTTCTCTGGCACAAACACTTTTTTATCATTTAAAGTTTATAGTACTAGTGTAGCTTATCAATAATTTGTAACGATTGAGGTAACAACAACAGAGAGTACTCTGCAATTTGTTTATTGTATCCACTACCAGTGCATATTTGTAAGCAACTATCAAATATGCTGCAACATGAGGATTTTGGCATTATATTTGACTATGCTTGATTCCAACTACTTTTTTAGCAGTTGTCTAGTAAGTTGTAAAGTCAATAACCCATTTTCTTCAAAATGTTGCAATGTTAAATGTACCCTCTAACCATGTACTCTACCGCGTAATAATTAGCTATGGCGATTGTGCAATATTAAAACACTGTGATGAATTTGAAAAAAAAAGTGCTTTCATCTGTGGTATTAATTCATCCACATTGCGATAATACTTCAGTATAACTTTCGCAGGCATGTAATGTGTAGTAAATAAGACAAACATTTCTGAATAAATGGCCCGCACAAAGCATAACTCGGCCAGCATCAATAGCAATCATTAGCAACAGCTTTGGCACAATTTGAAAGTTTTTAAGTATCCTAACTGACTGATTATTAATAACTTCGACAGTACGTCGTTTTGCTTTTTTTACAGCCTAATAAAAAAAAGTTGTTACGGTCCCTGTCTACTCAAGTCTAGAAAATAGCACAGATACAACATTTTTTTCGAGTGGTAGCCATTTCTTTTGTCTTTTATTGCGAATTTAATACTGTTCTCAATTCTTTCACGCACAGACGATAAACGCCTTTGCAGAGTTATTAGACTTGATAATATTCTTGTAGGATTGTATTTTGTTAGTACTTATCTAATTTTTGTCGACGGCATATTATAGGTGTGTGTTTAGTGCGAATATAGAGCTTAAGCGAGATAGAAAATCAATATGCTATTTGTATGTTTTCACACAAATACACGTATTTCAACATAATAAAGTTTTATCACAAACTAAACACACCACATTATGTTTTAAGTTCAGGAATTACCATAAAACCCTTTTAACAGTATTGGCAAATAGTTGAGTTGAGGCGCTTTTACACACCTTTCACACACAGAATTCAATCGCTCCGAATTACTGTAAGTGTATTAATAAGTAAGTCGATAAATTACCGCGCACAGTCACAGGTGTTAGGTACAATGAATCGGGAAATTTTCCGGTCGCGGCGTGTCGAACTTTCTTCCTAGAGTGTCAGTGCGAGGCAAATAAAAATGAACAAATCTACAGATTAGATGTACAAGCGAAAACAAGTCAATCTATAAGTGACACATGTCGATCTATGTACATACGTTGTTGAAATCGATAGCCGTGAAGTTTGTCTTACTAGCATGCATTGTCGACACCAAGTAATGAATTTGTTTCTTACGAACAAATTAAATAGTGAGTTTAAAATTTTCTCTCTCTTTGCCAGTTCGCATCTTGTATAGTTTATTTTTAGAGGGAAAGAACGTTAAAATCTGTAGCTTTTGTATCGATTCTTGCTGTCTCATCTATTTTTGGAACTACCTCTTGAGCGAAATTCACCTATCAATATTATTAACTTACTTACCGTAGTGAGAAAAATCTTATCTGACTAGTGACCATCGTATTTCATGAGAAGTGTAACTAATTTGTATAAAAGCCGAAACATTTTTGTCGTCCAATATCAAACTAATAAAAGAGAAAAGGTGCCCTTATCCACACTACCACCCGCCAAACTCTTAAAACGATAGTTTAATTACTTTCAGGTATGAGTGCAACAGGTAGTCGCCGCAAATAACTTATACATTGATTAGCAAATTATATCTGAAATAAGACTGAACTTTGCCGTTCTACTTATAACTATCTACACTTACTATTACAGAAAATTGGAAGTATAAACTTAGAAATACGATTTCTTAACAAGTATAAACTGCACCTAAAAGTGTCTTATATCATTTTATTCGTCTTGACTTGAGAAGAAGGCTGCAACGACGTATTTTTTTCGGAACCAGTCCTCTTAAAGAAAATAATGAAGATTTATTTAACACACAGGTGTTTGCCATCTGTGAGTTCACGTTGCGAATTTATTTTTTCCACTGTGCGTATTTAGGCTCCCTCTTCACTCTAAGCCAGCCAGTTTGCAAACAACACTGAATCATTTAGTAGTCTTTCCCAATTGAGTTAATATATGAGAATTCTGCTAATTTACTAATTTACCTTAATATTACCTTCATCTTCCAGCGATGTCGTTGGCGTCAGACTTTTTTCATAAAGTTTAAAATAGATGGAGACTCCACTGAAATGTTGCTAGACATAGTGTCAAATTTTCCATAAATAGACTGCTTAAAACATTAGTAATATTACAAAATGCACTGTGGGAACTGTAATGGATTTTGTAATAACTAAAGTAAAATAGTGAACGATAATCAAATAGCCTATTAAAATAAAAAAAGTGCTTATGTCTACGAAGCTATCTACAGAAACACACAACCCAGTTGCCCAAATTCAGTGCAGCCAATCGAAATGCTTTAAGAATGCTCCCGCCAATAACAAACGCTTTCAAATAATGAATCACAACACGAGTTTAATATTTGACGTTGAAACACCAACACTTTTGTTCCTTAAAAAGTAATCTGATTATGCCCAGGCAAGGTCGGGTATTTAAGCTAGTGGTATATAAAGTGTTGTGTGTACACTTGTATGTACATACACTACCGTCCATATTAGTTCGGAGACCCAGTAAAATGTTGTAAACTCTACTAAAAGATAATATAATTGCTTTTATATATAAATAGCATTTATATTAGCTCCTTTATGAAGTTTATTGTTTATTAATTGTACAGGCAAACTTCCAAAAATATCGATTAGAGAATGATTGGAATCCTATTATTATTATTATTAGGGCTCGAAAAGTGTATTCTACCTCCGTAGGCCACCTGTGGAATATTTTACTACAAGAGGAAGAGACTAATATGCCAAATAGAGTCCTTGAAAGTGAAGCGGATGCCTCGGATTGTGAAAGCTGTTCTTCGCGCAAAAGAGAGTTTCTTTGATGAATGGGATGTTTAAGAAATTCTTTTTTATTTTTCGTTAGAATAACTTTTTTTACTTTTACATCTTCATTTTAATCGCTATTAATAAAATGCAATAAAAATTGTAAGTTTTGGAAAAATGAGTGAATATGTTCTTTCTTTTAATTTATTTGCGTGTCCGACGTAATATGGACAGTAGTGTATATGTAAACTTATTACTATGTGAATAAGTTTTTCTTATTTCGTATAATAGGCTATCGGTGTGAATGGTCTTAAGTACTGCGCATTAAAAAAAGTAATTATCCAACCTCAATTCTATAATCATGCATCTAATAGTCCAACTAAAAAATGTAAACAAATATTGTTAACAGGAAGTATGCCAGAAGAACAAAAGATTCTTTGCAATTACTATGTAATGCAATGACCACCAATATGCATTGCATATGCAGAATACAGAATTCACAATGTCAAGAAGTCTGATAATTCATAATGTTATGAAAATATTTGATGACGCGTTTCTAAAAAGACCCGAGTTAATTATTATTATTGTTATTATTATTATCAGTAAAGCAATCAATATAAGAAGATTATAACTCCATTGTTACATTTATAGCTGTGCTACAGTTATAGATTAACATATCTATGATCGTACAATAAAATGCAACGTGTTTGAAGTCATATACACACGTATATCGTTAGTGGTGTGAAAATATCCAACATTTTTTTCTTGAAAACACAATTTCTACACTAACGTATTCTGATCACACGTGTCAGTTAGTTGTAAATTAAAAGGAAATTGCGGAATACATCTACAAGAACCTGCTATCTGATTGCAATTGACACTGTCTATCTGACACCAATACCACTATAGCCCAATGGAAAACAAATTTGTTTCATAAAACTTGACATTGAGTAGAGGAGGTATTAGTACATCACTCATCTATTGCATCGAAGATCTCATTTGTTGTATTTACATCAAGGAAGATAATTTTTGGTTTGTTGATTTAAGCGTATATATAAGTCATTCATTTAAATATAAGCTATTCGGATTAGCGATTAGTATAGTCCAATTCTTTTCCATTTCGGATAATATTAATAGCTTCAATGCTCGTATATTTGTAGATAAGAGAAAGAGTAAATTTATATATGTACACCTACCGACTCTCGAAGAAATACATGAGTCATAAAGCACAATAGATGTATTTGCATACATAGGTTGTAGAAAAGGTTCGACTCTTATTTCGGCAAGGTGTTCATGTTCTTGGCAAACGAAGTATACTGAATTCGATTCGGTGCCAAGATTCCATAGGGAATACGGTCTAAACGTTAATATTTTGTTTTTTCCACCCGTATACGTGTGATTATATTTGGAAAGCTTTGTTTTGCTTATAGTAAGTTTATTTTGTATTTTGGCACTCTGCGCTATGTACGCTCACCTAAATATTTTACTTGTTTGTCTATTTAAATTTTAATACGATAATTACTGATTTGTATAATTACTTGTGTTGACAGGCCATAGTTCTCTAAGGAGTACATACATACATAAATACATGACAAGCTGCTTTGAGAAAAACAATTCTAACATCTCAAATTCGCTCTATTTTCTTTCACATGCGATATTTATCCGTTCAATAACCAATTATACTTTTCGTAAACGTAACAAAAATTAAAAGAAATAGCTGAAACACAAAAAAAGGTTAATAATAAAAAGTGGTCGATACGATCTGTTCTAAAAGTCCACCATTTATAAGTTACGTACATAATTCTGAATGTGTTCGTATTCAGGTTTCTCTCTAAATTCGCGTTGTTGTAATAAAAAAAGTTCTTTTGAGAACTAATTGGCTGAGGTATTCTCCGTGTAAAACATTTTCACAGCGTTTTTCGTGGATATGGAGGAGGTAGCAACTACTTCTGGAACTCAAATATCTCCGCCGAGAAAGCGAAAATATCTGAGCTTAGAACATCTATCTTTGATAGAGAAGCAAAATATATTGAATATATTCAAAAAACTCCGAACTGATAAGCCGAGAATGAGAATTACTGCTATTGTTGCAAGAATATCAAGCATGATAGGTTGTCGTTATATTACATTACCATCATCATACATATTATAATGTTATCTTATTTTTAAGAGTGGCACAGTCTACTGTCTATCGTACCATAAAAGAATACAAGGAGAGAGGACAAGTTACCCCACCAAAGAAAACTTCTGGTAGACATTCTTTAATTGCTGATTACGATGAAACTGTCAAGAATTCTATAAGGCAATTAATTCATAGTTTTTTTTTAGAAAAATGAACTTCCTATACTTGATAAAGTGCTCAATGAAGTAAAACAGAGTGATGATTTGCCACAGATGATATAATTAATATGCAACAAATTTTGAATATAGCTACTCAAATATATATTTTACACACTTGATATGTTAGAATAAGTATAATTATTATTGCAGATACTTGAAGAGAGATCGAAAAAGTGTTTTTGACAATTGACAATTGGAAGAAATGTGTAGAACATGTGATTAACGAAGATAGTAGTTCAAGTGAAATGGAAAGTGATAGTGAATAATTATTTTAGAAGGTAATGTAATGTATTCACATGTGTTTAAGGTCAATTTATTGTTTAATATGAATATGCTATATTGAATATTAGTCTAAATTGTTGTTCACTTGTAAATAAATATATCAAAATAGGAATTATAGTAGAAAGTGTTGATCAATCACTTTCCAAAAGTTGTTCAGTTAACTCTAATCTATGATTTTCAAAATAAGCTCAGCAAGAAATCAAGTCTTAGCAACACTGTGTGCTACGAAAAAAGAAAAATATGACAATAGCCCAAAATGTAAATATGTAAAAATCTACAAGAGGATATTCTAAGAAAGGAGGTTTAGAGGGATACTTGCTTATGGAATGTATACTCAAAAATAATTTTACATTTGTATAGGAAATACTGAATTTTTACTGAGAATCGACACATCTTGTGTATAACCCAAAAATATTTCTAGAGTTCAGATTACTAAAAACATAAAAGGACAAAAATGTTGAACAGAAATAAAGTGAGAATATTTGATATAAAGTATGAATATTTGAAATACAATCACAAGAAAAATAATGTAAACAGCAACAGCACTGCAATATCGATGCAACAGATCGAACACTGCAGGAATAACTAACTGGGAAATGTCAACACGTTATTAATCAAAAAATAAGTGGTGCAACTTCCATGTCACGTAATATACACACTATTATAAATACCTGGGTTACAGTGAAAGGTAAATAGTTCAATGTATTTCAATTCCATTAGGCTTATAGGAAAATTAACAAATTTACAGTAATACGTAATAAGACCACTATACATTAATAGTAATTTTCATGTAAAACCGATAGTTTTACTGTAGTAATTGGCGCTCAAACAAAATACTATAACAGTACACTGTAGTTTGTAAAACTGCCAATGTATTGTAATATTAGGTTTCATCATTTGGATATGTATTTCCGTGATATTTTGATGAAGTTTCTATGCACGTTTGTTCTGAAACTTAAATTTATATATTCCAGATAACATGTTTTTAAATGGTTGGCTTTTACAAAGTACCTTCCTATGTCTAAACAGTTTTACAGTATGCAAATGCCTGAAATTGCACTACACCAACACTTATGGTAGGTAGTACATTTATGGCACATATTTTTGCATTTTTGCGGAGGTTTCTTTGCTCTGTTTCGCCGATTTGTAACGGTTGGTACTGTGTATTAATACAGCGTTAATGTATTCTAATTTAAAGATGGCACAAACGCTCAACGATTCATTAGGCGTGTGTCGAGCAATCTAAGAGCATCCAACAAAATTTGATACTTTCTTCTCGTTCACACTGTTTTGTCGATTGTTGTATTTACGAGGTTTTGTGTACTGTATATAATTATATCGCAATTACGTATGTCGAAGGAACAGCCTTTGTCTGACAAAATAAATAAGTTTATTAGTGAATTTCCAAATCTAATTTACGATGGCGCAAAAACGCACACACCAGAGGCAAAGCATGCTGACGCACAATCGAATAATCCAATTCTATTCGATTAAAGTTTAACAATAATTACGTTAAAATCTACCTTTCCATTTATTAGGTAATGACGGTTTCCTCTTCATATAAGCACATTTTTTTCATCACGGCGAACTCGGTCTGCTGAAACAATTGTGGAATCATACCAGATGCATTTACTGATCTTGTTCACAATAACACTGAAAACGTTGCTCAAAAAGGTAGGTATTAACTTTTTATAATTTATAACTTACTATTTATTTTATCTATTATCAAGTGCGCCTCTCATTTTGCCTTCTCTAATTATAACAGCAAATTCGTATGTTAAAATTGTTGCGTGTACAATTTCGGTTTATTACTTTTCTTTTTCACAACTCGACTCATCCTTAACTGTAAGCAATGTGAATCGTATTGCTCTTTTTGTGCTTCTTCAAATTCTGCCAGGGTCGTCGACATATTGTTGCACGCTCTCTCGTTACTTAGCTGTGGTACAAGATAGAAGTCTCGAGGTGTTTAGAATTTTAGTAAATTCGACCCATTGATTAAGGGATCTGACCACGTGCTTCGTTGAAATTTTGGGCTTATTTGTTGAATTTGAATAATTTATTAAGCTCCCAAATTATTTTCGTTTAACAGCCAGCATATTAATATAGGGTACAGGTACGTTCTCTTTTTCTGTTCATTTTATTTCTAGAGAGAATTTCTCCTGAAAAATTCGAACTTACTTTTTAAGAGAAACTTCCTGACTAGCAGCCACCATTTTGGACACCAGTCAGTCAGCGTGGGGAAAATTTACCACAAAGCATACTTCTACCAAGTAACTTAATTGAAATCATTTTTATTTTCTACTGCTTATTTTTCTGTTTCTGTTCTTGTTGAAAAGCAAGCCCGAGTCTGCAAAGATCATCTGAATGGATTAAAAATTGAAATAAAAATAGTAAACAAGAGAAAGAAAAAGTAGAAAACAGAAGGGTGCCGTGCGTTGTGCTGATGTTGAAATGGCAAAGCCCTCGTGCAGAACGACACTGGGGAGGCAACAGAGTAAAGATACAGAAAAAAAATCTAATCACTGAACTCACAGTCGACGAATCCACGTCCCAAACCTAAACAACGCCAATCTAAATACCAGCGGCAAAATATAAGAAAAAGTATCCAACCTATGCCCGGAACAAAAAGAATAAACGGTAAATATAGCAAAAGCTGTGGGGTCTCGAGACAAAGTGCCAACTAAAATTTGAACATATGTCCAAAAAAAGACTCCAAATCAGGCAAAGTTTAAATCAGTAAGAATATTAGGTCAAAATCGGTGAATATTTGCTTACTCCATATGTTAAACTTTGACAAAACTAAGCATCGCAAAGTTACTAAAATGGAGTGACCATATTTACCATCTGCGCATACAATTAACAATATATTGGCATCTGTTGAGTGCGTATGAGTTTTCTTCTAGAGTAAGATTGATTATTTTTAGTCGAAGGTATAAGTGGATTTATTAACCAGGACACTTTTATTTAAAATATTGAAAATGTTGAGAATTCGCTATCGCCAATTTATAAAAAAAACGACGTGATATACAATCTCTAGGGCGTACTGTCAAAAATAATAGGTATTTCATTTTATTTACTTACAATACAGGCATATTATCTTTAACATTATGATATACTTCTGAAATATGAAATACATGGTGCTTTTATTGTTGCATGATATGTTAGATAATTTTAGATATGCTTTATTCGAAATAGAAGTACTGTTACTATTTTCTCATCGCTTTATATATTGGTATTGGAGAGAAGTAGGTATATAAATGGGCTACACGACAATGAAAATAGGGAATTTACAGCGCGCATACGGCCTATGGCCTCTACCTTTGTTATCATATTATTAAATTACAAATTTTAAATAATACTTACATTCTTGCTTAAAGGTGAAGTACTCTGTGAGATGCCGACACTCGTGATTACCGCGTAGAAGGAACAGTGTAGTCGGATAGCACAATTTGAGAGCCCACAGGTACAGCACGCACTGCCAACAGAACCAGACCACACTGTAAACCAACACAGACATAGCCCGAACGTCGCACCATTCTCCTCCCATTCACAGAATTTCAATCAAAATATTTACCACACTAAATACACGTGTTCGTAAGATTTTTCAGTATTAATAGTTCTGCTAAGTACTTACTGATCGCCGCGATGTTACGTAAAAGTTACGTCTATTTAGAATGACTCTTAATGTTTCAAGGCAAAAAAGAAAAAAAAGGTCTGAAAAAATACTAGCTGAATTATAGCTCTGCTTAATTACGAAGAAAACATCAGTTGAGTGTCTCCATGCACTCTATCATTTTTTAGAGCCGGAAGTTTATAGGAAGCCTGATTTTGAATAGGCGGAAGTACCTAATTTGTGTTTTTTAAGATGTAAAGAATGTGTTGAAAAATCAGCGAATAAGCAAACGTGACGTTCCCATTTTGTTAAACATTTCAAACTTAAAAAAAAACGGATAACACTAAAATGGCAACCGAGCTGGCGCTAATCTAATAGTAGCTAAAAGTAATTAGGGTAATTTTCCTTATGAGATGATATAAAACAAATGAATGGCATATCAATATGTCACTCCTATTCACACAGCTACACAATTGATCATATATCAATTTCATGAAATAATAATGATAATAATGTTATTTTTGTATACATACCGCACAAGTTTGTTTTCAGTAATTTCAATATGAAAGTTTCTTCTCGATTATCAAACACAATTGCTTTACAAACACAGTATTTATGAATATATTTTGATCGAAAATTCTAACGACGTACATTATGAATAAAAAGTAAGTAATTGAAATATTTACACTTTATTGAAAGCTAGTGAACTGTAAAACTTCTGGATAAGTTTTAATTAAGTTAAGACGAAAAGAACCTGCAGTACACTAAGGTTTATAAGAGAAAAGTATACGACTTCAGCATGACTAATCCCGTTAAAAACTTTGATACTCTGTCGTTATAACTCATTTTGCAGCGTTTTATTCGCCTTGATACTACATTAAAATCTTAAACTTACTAATTTGTTACGTAAAGTTGAACTTACCTCTATACTAAAATATCCTCTATCAACATAATCACCAAGAAAAAGGTATTTTGTACTAGCTGGTGGTCCACCTACTTCAAATAATTTCATAAGGTCGTAAAATTGACCGTGTATATCCCCGCACACTGAAACAAAATAAATATTTGATTAAATGTTGGCATCACACTCGACTACTACGTTAAATAAATGTTTGAACATATAAACAGGTAACAAGAAAAATTGCTCCATATAATAATGATGCCACTATTCTACCTGTATTCTTTATTTAAATTACGTTATACAATCACTCTAAGTATGTACACGTTTAATTGATATAGCATAAATGGAAATCACAGTTTCGTTTCACGAAGACTTGCTTTAACTTTCTTTCCACTACTCTCTGCATATTATAGGGTAACAATTAAATAAAATTCTTGATGCAGTAAAAGAAGCGATGGATCAAGCGGATACCTTGCGTGCGTTAACTTAGTGAAATGTTCTGTAATTGTTCTTAGAACAGCAGCAGGTAGTTAAATTCGTACTTAAAATTATTAAGAAGTATCGGCTTCATCCGAACAAGCGAATCGTTCTAATCTTGCTAATGTTATATGAGCAAGTTATGAACGTCCATTCACAACTGAACTTTTGCAAAGATACATATATGTGGATTTTGAAGATTATTACAGATTAGAACAGTCTTATTGCATGCAACAGAAATCGCTGTCACATACCTCTTATAACACGTATTTTATTTCTGTATTATTCGATTATTTCGATATAATTAGTAGCATCCATTTACGGAAGCTGGGGTCTTTTGTTTTAGTAACTTCCCGCAGTAATTTCAATATCAAAGTTCATGCCCTTAAGAGAAAGATGTTTAGATAATAGAGACATTATATACTCTCAAGAGTAAAAAATCACCACACTTTTTATTTAGTAGTCCCCCGGTCTTTATATAAAACAGCGGCAGTTATATTTTATAATAAATATATGAAAAGAAATTTTTCGGTATATAACAGTTATTTCATTTGTAAAGAATATGTAAAGAGTACGTAAGAAGGCACGAGGAATTCTTTTGTGCTTGTGAGAAGCAAAAAATAACAAAAAAAAAACACCAATAACCATTTGAAGTATCAATAAACCACTCATGTTGTTTTACCAACGTTGAAATATTCACACGAACATGGCAAAAATTGGCAAAACAACGTCTGTACCCAGAGTTATAAAGTGAATTAACATCCGTTTCGGTACGAAAATGGACCTTACTAAGATTATAAATTTTGGATATATGACGTTAATTTCTGTTTGTAGTCTAAGTGGACAATAATGAAAAAATAAATCAACATAAATGTCCTTAGAGTGTGGTGCTGTGTGTAAGGTAAATGAATATTTGTCATGTATGCAGCGCGTAGACATCGTTTTCCATAGTTTTGGCATCGCCAAAATAAAAATCGCTCATAACAAGCAAACAACATTATTATTGGAGATCCCACCTTCCTCTTTTGTTCTCTTTCTTCCTTCTTTTTCTCTCGTCCCCCCCCCCCATTTTTTCTGTCTCTCTTTCTTTCTCTTATTCTTTTCACCTTTCTTTCTATTTCACGCTCTCCCTCCCCCTTTTTTCATTGTTCTTCTTTTTATCTCTTTCTTTTTATTTTCTTTCTCCGCTTACTCTTATTTCATTTCTATATATATCTCATCATGACACGGTCAAATTCCGGAAGTAGTTCGTTTATTACTAACTCTGGCCGTGGAAGCCTACGTATTCAGTAGTCAATTCCTATTCGAATAAAGTTTAACAGTGATTACCTATCTGTAATCAACCGCTTCATTTATCATATAATAAATCATTTTTAACGGTTTGCCAAAACCACTGTAGCAACATGGCTGATGTTAAAAATATTTAACTGATCTCCAGTTTGTCGCAACAGTGAAGACGATGCTTCAATAGATGTTTCAGAACCTCTTATAAATTCCACCTTACTATTCATTTTATAGAATTTGAGTTTTCCTAGGGTGCTTAAGATATATGAATGCTACTGTATGGATTGCTGTACAAATTTTCAACCATCAGTGAAATTCATTATAGAAAATTAAATATGAAAAGAATAAAACAGAAATACACTCGAATACTTGCTCTGACTAAATTCATTTGTACAACAAACAATTGGTAATCGTAACTAGTACTTGCCTTTTTACATAAAATTATTTTTCTGCCAATTTCTCAGTAAATATCTAAGTGTCATTACACCATTATAATCAACGGAAAAAATTATACAAAGTCAACCTGCATATACACAAGATGCAGGGAATTCCCGGAAGTATGTGTGTACCCGTGCATACGACATGTGGCAACGATATTGCTCCGACGAGTACATGGTAATTTTCCGCACCATTACTAACATATGGATGACAGTAACAGCGCTCAGTCAGGAGTGATAACTGCAGAAATGCAGACACCATCCAATGTTTGGTGAAATATCACAGTTGAGGCAGAGACACAACATTTAAATTCAAACGAAGATCAAGCTAAACGATTGCTGAATGTACGAGTGGCTTAAGTGATTTAAAAACTAAAAACACACAGGAGTCAGTTGAAGATAGGCAATGCGTTAGCAGTTCAGGAAGTTTTGGCAGCGGAGCAAATTCTAAAGGTGCCGCACCGACTGACTATTTGCTCCTATTAAAGTGGGGCTTTGCGATGGCTGGAGAGTGGATGACATTAAACACAGCTGCTTTGCGGTTAATAACAAAAAAGGAATTTCAGTTGTAATCGTTGCATTGGCAAGGCCATTGGGGCAAGTGTGCTTGTGTAGACGGAAATTAAGGTGACTACAAACGCAATGGGCAAAGATCATTTGTAAACGTATTCGGAGTGAATTTTAGGAGTTTTTTAATTGTGCTTCGTATGTACACGTAATTTATTTAACTACGAATACTTAATTGTTTTACTAATTATTGTGAAAAAGCAAGTAATATATGGATAATAAATTGCAAATAACTATATTTGATATTCCTACAAAAATAATTATGTATTTACTATCTTTAACCCGCTATTAAACTTTTTTATTTCTGTTTTCAAATCCGGCCAAAATTAAGTTTAAATTAGATCTGCACAGGGCCATTACAATATTTTCTACATTATGAATGCGGGATTTGCACTATTGAATGATTTAGTAATTCTAGACTCTGTTTACATGTAACATCGGTGAATGCTTTGCCAATTATCAACTCAACAGTGCGTCTGTTCGTTCCCGGCTCTATTTATAATATTACAACAAATTCCAGTCGGTTTAATAAACTTTCGCAATGTCTGAGTATCTCCAAATGTCTTCTCTTTTTTGGTTAAAATTTACCGTACCAATAGTAAGATGTTAAACTAATTAGTGCACTAAAAAGAGATGGTATGGTAGAATTTAGTGAAAAAGATGTAGTTTTCTCGTGTAAAACTTTACGTACAAATGTCGACTGTCGATCTGACATTCGTTCTTAATTAGATGTCGTTATTGTGTTAGATATTATCTTCTATATTATACCATGTAGTGCGCGAATTTTTTTTTTCTATATTATATTTGTATAGTTGCTTTATTATAGGTCAGTTATACATCACTTTTCAACAGTGATATACTTCTAATCACATCAAACAATTTCATGAAACTCTTAGCTGGAATATCTAGAGTCGCAGAGTTCGGATTTTAGGAGACCCACAAAGAAGAGAACGACCGTCATCCAAGGATTAAGTTTTTACAAGTATATATTTCTTTAAAAAGAAACGTATCTATACATTATTGTTTTGTAGGTAATACTTTGGATCTATATTTGCCAAAGTAATCTACTTGGGCCACTAGAATTCGATTTTGTCTCGCAAGGGATCCATGTCAACGAAAAAATAATTTAGGGGTTTACAAGATTTAAATGAAGATACGTCAAGTCATAACGCTGCCCAACACAATTTTTGCTCATTAAATAATTGCAAGAATACTTGTAAAAACACAAACAACAATCAGGGAGTAAATTTTCGTTTGCTACACTTTCTGCCATGTATTTTGGTTTGGTAGTTCCTTTGAACACTCCAAGAGTAGTCGGCCAGCATGAGAATCCAATCTTCCTTGGTACCGAGTTTCCACGGTTTTAAATCTTGATGAAATCTCTCGCCTTGTTCATCGCATACAGCATCTAAATTTTCTGGAAACCTATCAAGATGACTATGAAGGAAATGAAGCTCTATGCTCATGTTACAGCATCTAAATTTTCTGGAAACCCACCAAGATGACTACGAAGGAAATGAAGCTTTATGCTCATGTTATAACCTAGTCGGTGAAATTTTTGAAGCATTGATTTCACTGGATCTTTATAACTGGAGACTTTTTTATTTCTAGGAAAATTGTTCGCGACCATAGTGAATGAAGTCCAGACTTCTTTCTTAGCTTATTCGTAGAGTTGACGAAATTTGGATCTGTCATTAAAGTCCGTCAAATACCTCAATACACTTTTGCAGCTGTAAGTTAAAATTTTCAAACATTTTCTTCTCAAAATAGATCAAATGGTTGATGAAATTATCAATTTGGAACAAATAAGCTAATATCAACCATTTTTTCAGTGTGAGCGGTATGCTCGCTTCAACATCAAAAAGAGACTGGAAATCAGGAAACCATAAATGATACCAACGGGCGTTATGTAATTTTATCCAATGTACGCTTGAAGTAGATTATCGAAGTAGGGTTACTATTAAGTCTCTAATCTTTTCTAGCACGAATAATTAATCAGATTTCTTAGTTAGCACATTTTGTCCCGCAAGTATTTGGGCTGTCCTACAGAGATTGGAAGATTTCCGAAATGTTTATTGAAAACCCTAATGGCTTGGTGGTAATTTCTATTAACCTCAACGCAAACACAACTTGAGCCCATCTTGTCCTTCATATTCCAAGAATTCACCATTTTGTAACAATTAAAAATAAAGCAAAAAACTATCATAAATTAAATTAAAAAATGTTATAGAAGAAACCAGTACTTAACGAATGGCGATGATAATTTTAACACGGTAAATAGCACTGTGTCATCTACTGCAATGGAATTATTTCAACAAAATAAACCCGCACATGAATGTTACTTTTATTTAAATGAATGGAATTTTCTAAAATCTTGGTATTACATCTGCGCTCTATTGAGGAACATCTTTAAAATAAAGTGTAATTCATATGTGTATGTGTGAAAGTTTCTGTAAAACTATCCTCTCTTCAACACTGTCAACTAAGCAGTTATATTACCATAAAAATGCAAGAACTACCAACGTTTTAACAGTTGCTTAAAAGTTAGCAGGAATGAGAGAGGAGGACAATACTTTCAGTAACTCTACACGGCAGGGCTAGTATAGAACAAAATCCATAAAATCGAAGACATCTTTCTTCATAAAAATGTATAAGTAACGTATGGTAATTGTATGTAATCCGACAATGTTGGATTCTAGTTGAAGTGATGACGTCATCGATGACATCTTTAAATGGTGATCCAGTTTTTTACTTGATGTTTATTCTAGGTCACTGTTCGATAGTTAAAAAAAACAATATGCTACACTACAAACTTTTTGAGAAAACAAGAAACACCATCTTATAGTTAATTGGGAACTACTACTAAAATATGTCTATTGTGTAATTTTTTTTCACTGTACAGTCTCGTGTCTAAAAAAGTGTCTAATATTCACAGTCTTATTCAGATTAAGCGCGCATTATTGCTATATTTACAATAACCGATTCTTTCTTAATACTAGTTAAAATATACTTTTTAACTGATTTGAGTATTTTCAAGAATGTTCAAGGATAATTTAAGTTAGGTGATAAAACTTTTAGGAAGGTATGGTCCCAATTTAATAACATTTCCATTGTGCAAAATTCGTAGTAGGTCCCTTTTTTTTCAAATCAAAACATATGCTATATTCCTCGAAAGGGCCAAGAAAATACTTACTGCGCGATTTATTGTTAAATATATTTATCGTAAAATTCCCGAACTCGTAAACCGTATTACTATGAGTAGCACTGAAAGTATTGAAAATATTGCTTTAGAATTTTATTTTAAATAGATAATATTACGGATGAAAGTATATTTTGTAAAAACGTTTTCAACACCAGGGTATTCTTAATAAAACAGGAAATAGATATGTAGTTTTTTGTTTCATATAACAAGATGTCACATCCAAAGTCTTTGACGTATCAATTTTCAGAAAAGTAGTTTCTCTCAAAAATTTGACAGCTGTGGGATTGGACATGTTTCTTACTAGGTGTCAGCAATTTGGATAAGTTTTTAAATTTTTATTAACTACATATTATTATTGATATTTATATACTATTCATAATTTTAAAAAGACATCAAAAGGTCTAGTCTAAACACAGAGAATATTTGTTAAATACAAACTGTCATTTTTTACCATTTCTGTAAATTTTATTACAAAAAAGAAGTACAGATAGAGCATTATTTACTTGTAACACCTAAATTAACTCATTTCTGAGTTGTTTTGAAAATTTCGTGAAATTGGCCTATGTCCAATAAAAATATTTTTAACAACCAAATGCGCGAAAAAGTTTCGCCAAGCATGTTTGTGACATTCAAATGGTATAGTATTCGTTTTGATTTAGACACACAGGAAGCCTATGAGTTTTACAAAAAAAAAATCGTATTTTCCACATAAACCGAAGCGATCTATTTTTATTATTCGTTTTAATACCATACTTTATTACAAGTTTTAAATCCTCTTTCAAAGTTTTGAAAAGTATCCAAGATGTCTCGTTCAAGAAAGAAAAAACTAAAATTTGTTTTGTTCTTCCCACAATACATTATGTAATTGTTTTATTCCTGTTAACATAGCATCTTAATTAGCATTGAGGGTACTACTAGCTTACTAATTTAACTTACGTTGCTATAGTACTAACTGAAAAAACAATTTTTTTACAACCTTTGGCCTAGACAAATAGTAATTTAGCCACGTAAAAAATGTTAAAAATCCAACAAGTCTACGTTAACCGCAAAATAGAAAAAAGAGGAATTAAAAAAGAAGCGAAAGGAACAGCACTAGAATAGACACTTTACGACACGGAGCCGATCATACCGAGTTGAATCAAAACAACGCATACAGGGCCACGGAGAAGCAAAGAATAGTAAACAAAGGAAACGCAGCTAAATTATACAACCAAAAACGAAAGAAAAATGGAAACAAATCTCATAAGAGTATTTTATTACGAATTAAAAATTTCATCGTTATAACGTCTATATTGTTTTGGACCTAAATGAAAGAGGCATTAATTAGGAGGTAACAAAACGTAAAGTCTTGAAAGAATTCATCTTGGTACCTGACGAAATCAGAACAGTCAAATAAAATATCATTAACATCACCTAAAGTCTCATTATCACTAGCAAGAACACCAATCTTATTAAGACGCGTAGGGGAACATACATAATTGAACTTTAAACGAGAAACCGTAGAACTAAAGTGTCTGGTAACACTACACCTATGGATACAATCAATGTGAGAGAGTAAATGAGAATGGAATGATGCGTATTAAATTTCTGGGTAAACCCCAATCAGTAGCCCATCGCTTCTTACTCTGAGCCCTAAAGTAGCTAATCATATCCAAAACAGGAACCGGTGAAGAACGTATATCTGTAACACGATGTTTTAAATGCATATCAGCTATGTCGTTGTTAAGTATGTTACAATGAACTTTATACCATACAAACTTAACTCACTTGTAAACCATATAGCAAGTCAAAAACTTTAGTGACAATGGCATGATCTTTATTAGAATACCAACAATTGTGTATGAATAGATTGAGAAAATAGAAAAGCTGTCATTATAGTGTGGAGCTCATCAGTCAAAATAGAGGCTATAAGATTCAGTTTGAGATGCAAAATAGTTGTTTCTTGGAATGTAAAATGCGGAACCGATTAAAATAATACTTTTGGAACCATCTGTATAAATTTTTAAGAACTGATTACAATGCTCTGCTAAACTAGAGTTAGTAGAGTACAATACTGTTAGAAATTACATTGCTACTTGTAATCAGGATATATTAGAGGATTTAGAACCGTCCTAAGATAATTTGGCGTATCAGTAGAGAGCATAAGATTGATATGACCTGAATATTCAAGATGACTAGAGAGGTAGCTCAAGGGATTCAGCTGAAATGGGAAAACATGGGGTGGACTGCATTGCTCCTATGCAAAGTTGTAGAGCTTTGTATAGCCTAAAATAGATACAGGCTTTGTAAAATGTCAGACACACTGCTGAATCAATCTCTCACCACTTCTTTGGCAATGTATGAATAATTTGGATCAACTTATAACATTATAAAAATCAAAAGTTCTTTGTCATCAAAAATGTAAGAAAGGGTCTGAGCTCTAACACCAGCAACCTGAAATTAATCTGGGAATGCGTAGAAAAACTAAATAGCCTAGGCAGAGAAAACAGGGTTGCACTATGCTAGGTACAAGGACTTACTGGAATCAGCAGCAACAGGAAAGCTAACCTATTAGCAAAAGAAGCCGCCACAACTTTGTTTGTGGGACCGGAGTCGTTCAGTGGTATAGATATATACCACAGGTACAAAAAAGAACTCAAAGACAGGGAGGAGAATCTTTCTGGTCTGAATCATTCCAATGTATTCCTTGGAAACTTCAATAAGCAAAGGACAGTCTCACCCTGGGGACACATGACTAGGATAGGTCTGAAACAGAATAGCGACTGCAGGTTTTGTGGAGAGGAAGCTAAAAGTCCGAAACACCTAACATTTAACTACATTGCTATCACAGTGATCCGTGCCAATCACCTCGGCAAAAACGTCATAGACGAGGGGGAAATACCTTCCCTGAAACCATCACTGCTACTGCAGTTTATTAAAGCCCTTAGAGTGGATGGGGAGCTACAAGTGCGGGTAAGCCCTAGAAGCTTATAGCTCATATAAGGGGGCACAATAGATCAATAGGCCACAGTGCAACATTACCCTTAATTAATCTAATATAATCTAATACATAAAACATTTATAATTTATAATTCTTTCTAACTTGTGTTAGATTCTCTATTCAAAATAAATTCAAACATCCGGGTCTTCATACTGTCTATCAATTTAGTCAACATTGAAATAGGAATATCGTTGTATCATCTCGTTATCCGATATTTGAGTTATATGACGTTATCGTATTGTTTATTATTGCCATATACCGGCTCAGATCGAGCGAGCAGAGCCAGACCCCCTTTTTGGCATTTTAATTTGTTGTATACGTCAAATTTTTTGCTGCCGTGACGCTTCTGATATTGTTTCTTGCATCTGTTTTAATGCTGTAGTCCTTTTCTGGAGTGTGTTGGCCTGAAGGTGTGCAGATGTGCTCAAAACCGGTAACCATTGAATGATTGAAATTGTTTGAGCTACTATGAGATGATCCCGTTTTCTGTCCTTTTCCCTATATTTTGAATTTAACTTACACCGAGTTAAAAACGTTTCCTTATTAAATTTTGTTTTAAAATAGGAAAAAAAATTGCTAAAATGTACGAACTGTTGAAAGAAGTGTATGGTGATGAGTGGATGTCTCGTACAAAAGACGGTTACGCGATTTGAAAACGCTCGTGAAGTTTTAAATGATGATGCAAGACCTGGACGTTCACAAGGTGAAAATCGTACTGAATTGATACAAAACATTCGAGAAGCCATTGCTATCAATGGAAACTTCACTGCAGAATTCAGTGCCAGTAGAGAAACTGTTCGACAAATTTTTGACGATCGATTTGGGTAAAAGAAAGGTGTGTGCTCGTGTAGCGCATTGTAGACATCATTCAAACTACTGAGAACGACCCAGATCTTCTTAATTCTGTTATAACTGGAGATGAGACGTGGTACCTTAAGTATGACCCTGAAACTAAGAGCCAATTTGCAGACAGGAAATATAAACGCGTAAAATAAAATAAAATAAAATCGCGGTTTCAGAAGTCAAGAATGAAGACAATGCTGATTACTTTTATGATTTAAAAGGTATTCTCGACAAGGAATTTGTTCCAGGAGTTGAAACTGTTAATGCAGAATCCTATCTAGAAGTTTTACATAGTTTGTGGTCCAGAATTGTTTGAGTTAGGCCAGAATATTCAGCAGGAAAACTACTGTTTTCCTGCTGCAGGCACAACCTCAGAAAACCTCATCGCCCACCCACCGTTTAGGCCTGATATATCACCATGCGACTATTTTCTATTGCCAAAAGTGAAAACTACAATGAAAGGACACATTTATGATAATGTTCCAGCCACTCAAGCAGCCGTGACAACATAGATGTTGAAGAACATCCCACAACCCGACTTCAAAAAATCGATGTATGCATTAGTCATCCATACACTGCATTGAGCTTACAGGAACATATTCCGAATAAAAAAATATTCAACAATAATATAATGTGTACTTCATTATATATCTAAAAAGGTCCTTTATTAAATTCTCAGAGTGTGTATACACGCTGAGAGCAGATTTGGCGTTCAGTCAAAACGACATGACGTAAAATTCTCCATTTACAACTAATCCGACTGCAGCTTTTGCTAAATGAAAATCTATTATGACTAGCAAGAAAATTAGAATGCTATTCTAAAAACATCAACATGCACGTATGCACGCTGTAACGCAGAATGAAGAGCATTCATAGAATGTTCGTAAACATATAGATTACTACCGTAATGCAAAGATTATGTAAACGATCTTTGCCTTCAGACTTCTTCAAATAACCCTAATGATTTTCAAAATGTATGAACCACTTCGTGATTAATTTTCGTGCTCATGTGATTTGGTGATCGGCGGTAAATCAAATGGGCCACTGATTATATCGCTTAGCATTATGCATAATAAATAAACTTATATAACTATGCACTCATTCGATGACTAATTTACTCATAGATAGCAATCAATAATAAAGTAAATAATTCTTTTGCTAGTATTGAAATTTTGTATATACTTTACATTAAGAAACCCCAACAGTACATAGGCTATATTTATTAATCAAAAATAAAATATTATCTTTTAAAATTCAACTCTATCCCTAAAGGATGAAAGAATTTTCAAAAATTGAAAAACTGAAAAAAGAAAACGGATGACAACAGAAACATGGTACTTTAATTTTCTTTTTTTACCATTAAAAGCCAAAACCGTTACTTTTTCCTCATTTACTAATTACGTGAAGCTTAGCGTCATAAATAATAACCCACACCCTTTTGCAATATACTCTCTTAACGTAGGAATTACTCTTTGCGCACAGTAATTACCACCGAAAGGATTTAACTTTCCCATACCCATTTACGCTTTAGCCCTGTATTTCTTCTGATTGCGGCAAACCTCTGTTTATGGCGGGCAATTAATTAAATTGGTGTAACCGCAGTTCAAACTTTATAGCACTTGCTCCTCTTTCATTCTTGCACGATTTATTTTTCTCTGAAAATATAAAAATGAGAAACCATATTTGGCCACTTACATTTACACAATTGATCATTTTGCAGAAATCCCTAATTCGTGGTTTTATTTTGTAACCGTTGTACCTAATTTTGTTATTGGTAGAATAATTACATCGTTCCTTCACGAACGAACCACAAAAAGTAATTGCAACTTAAGCCATTCCTTTTAATACATAAGTTGGTTTTTGGAGCAGAAAAATAACATTTAATTCAAAAAAGAAAACTAAACTAAACTAAACTAAATTTTTATAGTGGGTTACTCAAACAAATATGAAATGACAACCATGTGGTTGAAATTGACAAGTTAATTCTGTGCATTCTGTATATTTTCCAGACACTGTGACATTGATGACTAATGCAAATAAATAAAGTTGTGCTAAAAAAAGGTTAAAAAAAGACAATACAAAAATTGAACACCAGAAAACAAAGAAAGTCATATGAAAATACTAAAAGAGTGCAACCTACAATAGTAGAAATAGAAAAGAACAATAACGTAATGGTCGTGATATATTCATGAAACGATTAAAAGATTAGATACTAAACATTACAAATCGGCATAATAACACATGGGCTGAAAAGTCCCGGGCCTAACACATAGATGACGCTAGTTTTATTGCAGTCACCTTTCTCTTAGTTAGTACTAACCTTCAAAAGACAGCTGTTAAAATTTCATGATATTCTATTCATTAGTTTGTGAGTTATTGTGCTAGAGTTACGCTACTTTTGTTATTTTCAAAACAATGGATCAAAAACAATTTCATGTTTTAATTTTCCACTGCTTCTTGATGGGAAAAAAATACCGTTCAAGCGAACCAATGGCTTGAAAAGTGTGGATTCCGCTCCATCAGAAACAACAATAGAACGTTGGTTTGCTGACTTCAAACGTGGTCGTAGAGACACCGATGATGCAGAACGCAGTGGATGTCCAAATGAGGTGGTAACACCAGAAAACATCAAAAAAATCCACAAAATCGTTTTGAATGATCGAAAAGTGAAGTTGCGTGAGTTAGCTGACATCGTAAAGATATCAAAAGAACGTATTGGCTTTATATTGCATGAGCATGTGACTATGAGAAAGCTCTGTTCAAAGTGGGTGCCGCGTTTGCTCAGTGTTGACCAAAAACACGAACGTGTTGATGATTCTGAGCAGTGTTTGGCCATGTTTAAACGTAACAAACCGGAATTTTTGCGTCGATATGTGACAATGGATGAAACATGGATCCATCACTTCACTCCGGAATCAAAACGATCGTCATCTGAGTGGACAGCAACTGGTGAACCTCGCCCAAAGCGCCCGAAAGCACAACAATCGGCTGGAAAGTTTATGGCCTCGGTATTTTGGGATGTGCGTGGTGTAATATTCATCGACTATCTTGAGAAAGGAAATACCATCAACAGTGAATATTAATAGCGTTATTGGAGCGTTTGAAGGCCGAAATTGCAAAGAAACGACCGCATATGGCAAAGAAAAAAAATTTGTTTCATCAAGACAACGCACCGTGTCACAAGTCAATCAAAACAATGGCAAAACCACATGAATTGAACTTCGAATTGCTCCCACATCCACTGCATGCACCATATTTGGCTCCCAGCGACTACTGGCTGTTCGCAGACCTCAAAAAAATGCTCGCCGGTAAGAAATTTCGCACGAATGAAGAGATTATCGCTGAAACTGAGGCCTATTTTGAGGCAAAAGATAAATCGTTCTACAAAAGTGGTATTGAAATGTTAGAGCGGCGCTGGAATGATTGCGTTGCTCTTGATGGGGATTACGTTGATGAATAAAGCTAATTTTGAACCAAAAAACCGTGTTTTCTTTGTTAGGCCCGGGACTTTTGACCCCATGTGTTATAACGGTGTTTTGGCGAACAAGTATCCAAAAAATACCTTTACTCTATTGCGATTGCTATTTCAAGACGTTTTTGTGAATGTTGCGAGTTATTTTCCCTGCTATAACTTAGTAAGTACAGGTAAGTTTCTACAAATAAAAACCAGATGATTATACAGAAAGAGAACAAAAACCTAGAAATGAAAGATGTGAGCACCATACCAATAAAAACATTAGAATACTGAAGAAGTAATAACTGCAGTAAATAAGAAAATGAGTTTTAAAACAAGAAATATTTAAAATAATTGTAGATTGAGTATCATCGGCTTTCCTTACTTTGATAAACTTTATTATTTTATTATTCATTGTATATATTGTAACAGTGTACTTTTGATTCATAAACATTTCTACTCTTGTTATATTTAATTTTGCAAAAGCCCAATTAATTCCTAATTAATTCTGCAATAAGCAAAGAAATTTCTTTGCCGATAAAAACCATTACATGTTTTATTTATCTTTTCTACTGTTTTAAGCAGAAAAGATACCAAATTTAGATGCCTGATTTTTCTACTGTTATGAATCAGTAAATAATAAGAATTAAATACTATACCAGAGTTTCTTGATAAAGTTTATACTGGTGGTAAAAATATTTTAGAAATTAGCGAGCGTAAATCAATACTATACTATATACAATAATAATAGTATTGTAGGAGCCGAGAAAATGCAAATGAATGTAAACGAAATAGATATAAAAACAGTAATATCAATAAAAAGATTAGAATACTGAAGAAGTGATACTACAGTAAATAAGAAAAAATAGGACAGTAAAATCGAGACTACTAGAAATACAAAACGAGAACAGTACGGAGAATAATAAAGATAGACATGGGAATAGTACGGCCCCCATGACCTATTTATATTATGATCGATAACATACTAACGACCGATGAATGCGCTAGACGCTACGCCACCACTGGACAACAACAATAATGTGTACAATGCATTTGCAATAACTTCACCCCAGTTATACTTCCAATAATACCACCAATATTTTTTCTAAGAATGATTTTTGTTTAGCAGGTGGCATTATCTATTAGAAAAAGTGCCATGAATGTCTATAACGCCTTGTATAATACTAATTAGTTACCAAAATGGTACTGTTTAAAAATAACTACTCCAGCAACTTACTAGTCCACTTTTATTTCAATTTTACGTTTCCTTTAATTTAATTTATTTATATAAACATATCACAAAAATGTGTAACAAAAATGACTAGTGACTTTGATACATTTTCATTTAATATCTATTTATTTTCAACGACAACCTGTCAAGGCAAACGGTACTCGAAACATTTGTCTGTCGACGGTGATACAAATCTGGCATAGTCACGTTTATATTTTGAAGAATTGCCAAAACTCTTAAACAAACGGATTTTGATATTTTTAGCAAACATTAAATACTAGAATCACTAATGATATGTATAGTATTTCCTGGTAAGGTTGTTTAAAAGTTTTGAGACTTTCTATTTAGTTATCATTAAGACAAAACGTTAACATTTAAGATGTCCTTCATAGTTCTCCTAAGCATGCATTAAAGCATATGTGGACAACCACCGGCCCGCTATAATATTTGATCCGGCCCGCGAGATATTTTGAAAAACCCAATTAAAAAAAATATCACACTACTTACTCATACTCCCTCCAAATGAAGAAGATCAAGTGATATGGGGTTCGTCGCGATCCGCGAACGTATTTGCACACCAAAGTTTGGCCCCCCAACATGTCAAAGGTTACCCATACTTGTATTAAAGCATCCACCAGAAATTAAAGTGATTCAAGCTAAATTGTACTAATTGCAAGATATGGGTGGTTAAGTTTTAGATCATAACAAATAGAGTTGGCACGGCGAAGGTTCGGTTAGTAGCGCGTACCTCAAAGAAAGAGAACCGATTTAAGACGTGTTACAATAGGGAGACCATCAATCACCTATCACTCATCAGGCTGAGCATATATGTACATACCTCGTTTGTGTATATTTATTCTATTGGGGTTTTTATACAGTTTAGTTTAATAATGTCGCAATTAAGAACGTGGGTTTACAAAGTATATAAGTATACTTATTTTTTACTATTATTTTCAAGTTCAGAAATAAATTTGAATATAAGAAACACGTGGATAGTGCACAGCGCCAATTTATTTATATTCGATTTGGGATTAGCACTGATTGAGTGCAATACATTGCTAATTTATCAGATAATGAATCATGTTATTCCTTCTGGAATAAGTACTCGAACTAGAAATTACCTACCTTTACAGAAAACTATAAAATCAGTACGCAATAAAATCACAACTACGACGGTTGTCTTTTAAGTTTTCCATATAGCGTTGGAATAAAACAGTGATAGCCTTTAAAGACTTTGTTTTTCGAGGTTCAATAAGATTGATGTACTTTTGCATGTGCTCGAACTAACTATGAAAGCACTTATTCTACTCGTTTGGTACAGTCGAAATTGTGTGTGGAACCTTTGACCGTGCAGCCCGTTCTTGATTTTCAGAAAGGTAAAGAAATCGTTTTAACTTAAGTCCGGACTATACGGAGGATGGTCTAACAATTCGTCAATTTGTTGCGTAAAAAATTTGATTGTCTTATATGCTGCGTGCAAACTTGCATGGTCTGATGGTTGGTTTTTCAAAGCTCAGCTCAATGACTTGCAGCAAGCAAGAGATTGTACACAAATCGGTAGTAACAGTTCTTTGCTCTTGTAGAGGAATTTTTGCTACATGGCATGCTTTCGACACAAATATAGTGACTATCTTTTTGGAGACACTTAGAGAACGAATGACTTAGGCTTTTCTTGAAACACCGAAACAGACGATTGGCGCTTATTCTCTGGCTCGTATAAGTAAATCCAAGATTCGCCACCATTGATGATGTACACGTGTTTAGAATTTTCGGCGTTGAAGTTGTCTAGAGCTTTTTGGCACCAATTCACCATAGTTGCTTTGTATTCTTCGGTCAACAGGCGCGGTATCGGACGAGAAACTATGTTGTAGGCACAATTCTTCATTCAATTCTTTTTGAGTTAACGTCTATGACATTCTCAGTGATGCCTGAATCTCGCGGTATCTCACATGTCGATCATCGTTGATGATCTTACGCACAGCATCGACGTTTCCCTGAGTGATTACCGTTTTCCGTGCACCTACTCTTGGATCGTCGCTAAGAATAATCCGTCCACGTTTGAATTCTCCATACCAACGAAGAACTGTTCTCTGATGTGGTTCTTCACTTCCGTAAATAGAAACAAACTCGGCGAGGCATTCTTGTTAAGATAGCTGTCTTCGAAAATTAATAAAAAATTATTGGGTAAAAAGGTTCTCGGTTTAATTCCATTTTCTAACTAACTTGTTAACTTTGACAGTTCGTTGTGTGTATCGCACTGACACTTTGGATTTACATTAACTAAAGATGAAAGTTAATTTTTAGAACTGACGTCTGATTAGTGGCGCCCTCGATGTCCCAATACGCAAAACTTACAAGACATCCCTCGTAAAAAATAACGAAGGTTAACGAAGGTAACCGGTTATGCGTGGGTGAGCGGATTGATCGTTAGAAAATGCTGTTCTTGGTGCAGTAAAACGGCATGAATCGTCACATTCAATTCTCCGGTTAGCAAATATGTATACATATATGGCGAAATAATTGCAACGGAAATGCTTAATGCAATTTCAAGAAACTAACTGTTAATGTTTATGACAAACATGCCGCTCTCTTAAACAACAATGTTGTAACATTATGTATTATGTATTAAATCCATGCATCACATCCGCAGAAATTATGCAAAGGTGTGGTTCAGAGGTAGACAATGGGCTAATTAAAGCACTCAAAAAATTACAACATTCTTCGTTGCGTTAGCGGAGTGACTGCAAATACGAGTTACTATACAAACACTGGTAGATGCATTCAGTGACGCAAGAAATATTGGTCTTATTGCTAAAATAGATACTGTGTTAACGAAAGATTCATTTTTTCCCACACAGTAAAACAAACTTTTTGCGATAGTTGTTCCACAGATCCGTTAAGTATTTGCAAAGATTATTCTTAATTATACAAGTATATCATAATTAGATGTCAAACGATCGTTCTTCACATATAAGAACATATGTTCGGCGAGCACCGCTACTACATGACGAAACTGTTGAAACAGAGCTGATGCTGCAATTAATTCACCAATTTTCTCCATTTTGTGTGTCTGTATACTGAGAGCAGCGCTAAAAATGATAAGTGTTTATTTCCGTCTATTACCTGTTAAAGTGCTTACACGTTTTGTAAGCGCGCGCTGCTGACTGAACGGTCGCAGTGCCAACACTAATAATAAATTATTACCTCCGTGCTGTAATATATTTAAAACCTGAAGTTCATGTTACGAGTAAGTTCCTTAACGCAGCATATTTTTTTTAAACTAAAGTAATTTGTTCTAGCTGACCGAACTCACGATATGATACATATATGTATATATATATATATATATGCAACTATAATCAAATTAAACAATTTATTTGCAATAAACAAATAAAATAGATTTGTTTTGTTGAATTATTTATGTTTCATATCACGAAAAAGCGTTTCGAGTTTTTAATTTACACAGCGTTTACTAAAATTAAATAATAAACAAAACAAACAATACCATAATGCGACCGAGTTGCTTTCTACATTAGCGCGTAGTACGCATAAATATTAACTGGCTTACAATGGTTTATAAATAGCGAAGAAAAGATGTAATTGTGACTTCACACGCAGACGGTATGAGGTAAAAAAGTTATAGATCATAAAATCCCACACTTATAGATTATTTTCAGGGAAACTGTAAAGACGTGGACGTTAACAAACGTTATTAACTGTTTTGAAACGGTGTCACCATATATTTATAAATTCAGCACGGTTTGAAATGCGTGAACATGAACTATCAAATAAAACTTGTTGCTTTTGCATTTCACTGCAAGTCCTATGTATTGCCTGAATGAGTATGAAAAAAAGAAATATTTAAAATAATTGTAGATTGAGTATCATCGACTTTCCTTACTTTGATAATTTTATTATTTTATTATTCATGGTATATATTGCAACAGTGTATTTTTGATTCATAAACATTTCTGCTCTTGTTAAATTTAATTTTGCAAATGCCTAACATTAATTCTACAATAAGCAAAGAAATTTCTGTGCCGATAAAAACCATGTGGGTGTTTTATTTATCTTTTCTACGGTTTTACGCTTTTTTAGATGCTTGATTTTTCTACTGTTATGAATCAGTAAATAATAAGAATTAAATACCATACCAGACTTTCTTGATAAAGTTTATACTGGTGGTAAAAATATCTTAGAAATTAGCGAGCATAAATCAATAGATAAATATTGTAAGAGCTGAGAAAACGCAGATAAATGTAAACGAAATAGATACTAACAAAAACAGTTATAAATGTTATAGTGCATACTTTTAAACTTGATGGACCTGCATTTGTTTTGTGCGGCAAGCGATTGCAAAATACGAAGGCAGAAACTACAGTGAAAGCGATAAAAGATGCTATTAATACTTTTACTGTACAACGAACTCAATTAAAAATGTTTGTTAATCACGAAACCGCAACTATCGATAAAGTTGGAAGATTACGTAAAAACAGATTTTCCGCATCTCCTGCGCGTAAGAAGTGTAATTACATGCATTTCATATTGCGGAATATAGTATAAGGCTCAGTTATCTAAGACTAGATAAACTCATAGCTAACACAAAGAAGCTTCTCCTCAATTCCACTTCGAAATAAGTTCACAAATTCAAGAATCTTTGTCCAAGAATTCCACTACCACCCGAACGTATATTAACCAGATGAAGTATTTGGCTTGAAGCAGTATTGTATTACAGTGAACGTTTAAGTATCAAATATTTTATTTCCATGCTGAAACCACACGATTCTAAAGCTACCCAAAAAGTTCAAAAACTGTTTTCAAATCATCAACCTGAATCAGATATAGCGAAATTTGCGAAAAGTACTCTACTGTCGGAGAATTACGTGAACAAATGCAAGTAGTGCATTATTTTTATCGAAACTATTGGACGTAACCGATTATGTGAAAATGTTTCTACTAAACATAACAGAAGATACAGAGTATCACGAAGCCGATGCAATAAGTCAATGTATAAATGACACGCCCGAATGTAAAAGCTATGGAGGATTTTACATACACAGGTTTTATTTCAGGAGATATAGAGCGCTCGTTCTCCACGAACAACCATACATTTTCACAATGTTTCAGAAAATTAAATGAATCTTTTCGTTTCACTGACGGATCCTGCATATCAGTGTATTGTAAAATGTGTGTGATGATATGCGTATTCCTGACGTCCAAACAGAAAATTTTCCAATACTCGCTGAGGATGTGTAATGCGTGCAACTTCTTTCTAAACTCTTAATTTAGTTTTCGATCGTTCCACAAACACCTTGCTCTTGAGAAAATTCAGAAAAAAGAATCTCATGCAAATAAATCCAGAGATCTACCCCATCAAACGATGTCTTCATTTGTTGATACGACACAGTTCGAAGAATTCAAAAATGTTGTGACCATGCTCCTATACCGCGCTGTACTAACGGTTGTATTGTTTCCTCGATCGTATTGAAAAAAAATTATCCAATGCCAGATGATGAAATTGCACATCCCCTTGTGTGACCTTTGGACTATGCAACGGTTTCACATATATCTCAAGTGAACTTTCAACGCCTCATTATCGACTGCTTCAGTTATTTACACATCCATTCAGGTTAAAATGGATCTTATCCGATATGAACATATAGTACATTAAGTTTTTGAATACCTTCCAAGGATCGTAACAATTCTCAACAAAATGTCATGCGAACAATCAAATCAGCATCGTTTACTTCCTGAACACTTTGAAATTTATAGTGGTAAAAACTTTAGTCCTGACCGATAATTCTACAAATCGATCGTTCATTGTTATTCAATGCTGAGATGTAGAACGTTTTACTTCACTTCAAACTCTAGCACATTAATTGTATTAACTGACGGTACCTAGCCATGACGTGGGACATTTAACTGATTGCGAAATAATCTTCGTATTGTTATGGCGGAGTTGCCATTTTTATCCAAAGACAAACACAGATAGCACAATACGCTCTGACGCACTGCTTCATGTTGACTAAATAGCATTAAATAACAGAGAAAATGTCATCAATGCAGCGCCCTCACAAAAACTTTTTCCATTTCACTGACGGACACTGTATAATTCCATCGGTCAAATTTGCATCAGCCGTGTTACTGTGCGCCGACAAAACGGTCCATCTCTACTTATGGTAACTTAATTTATTTATCAATCTAACAATTCTTTTATAAACCAAAAGAGTAGTACTCTCGTTCCAGGGGGGTTGTGAAGTTGAATGCAATAAATATTATGACCCGTGTCGGTAAGTACTAAGTTGTAGCGTTACGCTCAAATGAATTTGTTATAAATATGTTAAATATTTGGCTAGAAGGATATCGGGTAAAGAAGAAAAGGCACTCTAAAATCTCATTAAGCACTTTACATTACAACTACTAATGCAGTTCACATACAACGAACGTATTAGCAAGCACCGTTTCATCAGAATGCAACCCAAGGAAGCACGCTGTGATTAACCTTTGTGTATTATTAGACGTAGGAGCATTAAAATGACTATCACGACCTAGCTGAAGTGGCGCTGAATATGAAGTAGGCTAGCTTTGTCACGCAACCACGCTGATATGTCCCTGAATATTGTAGGTGTACATGAAGCCTATCCACGCGACGCTCCATAATTACGTAATTTCTCGGTTTCCTGCATTGTTTTATCTTCTAAATCCATTAACTTGAGTCACAGGTCCAAAAATGCGCATACGATGTCTGTTACATTTGCTATCTTCGTAGGCAAATCGTGGGTATATTTTAGTAACAATATAAAACAATTGAAGCTGTTTGAGATCACTTAAAGTAAACGGAGCTACAGTTGTAACTATTTGAGGCATTTCGCAGCAGACTTAATAGACACTTAGAGGGGCGTCATAATGTCTCTGTGGGAAAAGAATGACAAATTATCTTAAGCAAGAGATCTTAGAAAGTTAAAAATGATATCTAAAGTACAAAGAATACACAAAAATGAACGATGTTGAATATCAAAAGGTATGAATAAATCTAGAGGCAAGTTATATAGAACCCCAATATTTGTACAATAGCAGCAAGTATATAAACACAAAGAATAATGATAAGGTAGCCTAGCTGTTGGTTAACAATAGCTTACAAAAAGGTGAAGTTAACGGAAACTATGTTAATGATGTTTGTACAGATAGGATATTACTATCTTAATCACAATTTCTTTAACATAACAAAAGAATTAATGTTTGACCTGAATGGCACCTCCTCTAGCACAAATACGCGATAGTACCCAAAAGTTCTTTTCAACTAGAATCACGCAAATGATCGGATGAACTTACTTAACAGCTACTATGTAGACTTTTGTGAATCAATGTGCAGAAGAAAATCACCTAAGAGGAAACATTCTTTGTTGATGAACAATTTGTCATTGTTGTGTCCGTGTTTGCTATTTTGCAATAGTTGATTTGATGGAACAGCGTCATTTGTATCAAGTTGTATTTTAAACTCGGTGAGATTACCGCAAAAACATACAAAAAGAAAAATTAAGCATTCGAGGACAACAATTTGAATCAAAGACAAATTTGCGGTTTACTTAAACTGCTTCAAAAATGGCCAAAAATCAAAAGCAACGTCAAGTTATTGCTGTTTTCGTCTATTCTTTCGGACTGATGGCACACAGCACATTAATGCAGAATTCTATTGTGGCTAAGAGAGCTAGCTAGCTAAGGCAGTTGAGAGAGAAAATTTTCAGATAAGCGGCACAGAAGTGACTTGGTTTTGTACTATGTTAAACGCGATACCACATACGTAGGGATTTCATTGTACAGGAGGCTTTGGAAAAACCCAGCATGACCATTGCGCACATTGACTTTTTTTCTTTCCAAAGATGAAAGTAGAAGGAGCAGAGATATTACCCGATAGAGGAAAATGAAGCTGAATCGCAGAAGGTGGTGGAAATATTCATTTCATAATGGTATCAGAAGTGAATGAAATCCAGGCATTCTGTAATTTTATTTATCGTTATATTTACGGAACCGCAAGACAAAAGTTTTATTTTAAATCCGGTAGGGAGTCTTGACAACACGCACTTAGCGCAGAAGCACAAAAACACTGCAGGAACCAAGGAAAATACCAATTTCGTTCATTATATAGTACAAAATTATGGACCAGTGACAGCTAGAACTATTGCAGACTTGTGACATTTCGGCTAGAAATGTGAAAAAATCTGCACCTTAAATTAGGAAAAAAAAGGACTAAAAACTTGTTACAGTAGATTAATCTTAGGTTGATCACTTTGTCGAAACTTTCAAATAAGAAAACGTCAGAAATGGAGGCATATAGATTCCCCACTCCCTAGAAAATATCGTGAGGTTATTTTCATAGACTTTTTCTACGTGAGCACATCGCAACAGGCGAATACTATACGAATTTAATACCAAAAATGCGTGCTGGAGTAAAAGAGAAACGGAGAAAAAGATTAAGACAGAACAGTTTCAACTAGGACAAACTTCCGCCCATTAGACTTGCGTTGTAATGGGTGTTATTTACAATGCACGCTTTTAGAATTTTGAGCAACCCTCTATTCTCCAGATCCGAATCATTTCGAAAGAACCCTTACAGGGGAGTCACTTCTTTAATGGCGGAGAAGTGATGACTATCGTAAATAAGTGATTGGCAGAACAAAGTAAACAATTTCTCAAAGAACTTCGACATTGTTATATAAAGTGCGTTCAACTTTCGGGAGAATATGTTGAAAACAAAATTATTTATGCTTCCCAGGTATTGGTTCTATGCTATGGACAATATTTACTGCGCCATCCTCATGTGTGTACATATTTTGGTATATTAATTCTACTCTACTATACTTTCTATATTAGCGTCTATCACGGCTTGTAGGTGACGTGGTATAGTTAATTAGGTTTTCCATTATATTAGGGTTGATTTTAGGCCGTTCCCCGTTAAAGCAGTTATTACTTGTTCCTAATTTTTATTTTTTCATAAACGAACTTGGTGGTCCAGTACATCCCACAAAGTCCGGTGATTGTGGAGGTGTTAGCAACATATATGGCAAACACAGAGTAACCATTCTTTCACTATCTTCGACATATGGTTTTGTGTTGTTATCATGCTAAAAATAGAAGCAACCCTCTAAATTCAACTTTCCGCACTGGTTCAAACTTTGTTTTAAAATGTTCAAATATCCATATCTGCCCATCATACTTTGAATGTAAATTATAGGTTTTCTGAACACCCATTTCTTGCCATCTGAGCCAGTAACCATACATTTGCTTACGTCAGAAAAAATAAAAGTTTTCCAATATTCTGCAAGTTGGTTAATATATTTTGACAAATTCCAATAGTTTGCGTCGGTTGACTTTCCCCATTTTCTTCGGACAGTACAGACTTGATACCCATGTTCCCTTAGAACATTTTTTATAGTAACGGGATGTACATGCTTTTGAAAAACATTATAAAGGGTGGCTGCTAATTTGGACGCACTACTAAAGAATTGTTAATAAAGAATTGTTTTTAATTTCTCTGATTATAAAATGTTCATTTCTCGCTATTAACTTTCTTGGACGACCTGATCGCAATGAATTATTCAACTGTTCTGTATCTTTAAACTTTGTTACAATATATCAAATTGTTGAAAATGGTTTATTTAATATGGGATCAATTTCTCCACATTTATTATGTAATTTTATTAGTAACTACTTCTCTTCAAATGTACTTTGTTTCATTTTGCTTGCCATTTTTGTTTGTACTGTCCGAATTATTGTAAACAACTGAGAATCGACAACTGTATGAAATTGTCTTCACTATAAAGCGGTCTTTTCGCAAAATTCTGTATGGTGTGCAAATACTTTTTCATGTATAATTTTTGTGTTGTTTACGTAATCTTTTTCTTATTGCGACGTTTATAAAAATTTATGATTGTGGTTATATATGTATTGAATGTAGTTTCATTTTTTTGTGTATTACAATATAAGTTTCTTTTATTAAAAACGTTAAAATTGTGTTGATGTGCAAATAATGTTTTTGAATACTGTATGTTGATTATTTTATTACTTGTCGTATACCGCTTTTAGGGTCAATACACTAAACATTTGCTTCTGTACTTATTAGAATTTATTTTAATTATGATCCATCTTCGAAATAGCCCCATTTTTCTGTTTTACATTAAACTTATATCGGAATATCTCAGATGTTTTGCTGCTCTTTAGAAGCGCCTAAGTTGCTTGTAACAATATATATTTGAAAATCCAAGCGTTCATCAATGTGTATGTATAATGCATTGATGTACGTATAAATGAATAGTGGATGTTCTACAGTTAAAGCATCCATTCTGAAAGTTAGCTAATAAATATTTATATTTTCAAAAACGTCTCAAACGAAAACTTTTATGAACAGTAAAAAAGTAGCGAAAACTACGTGTACATACGTATAGTTCCGTCGAGCTGAATTGGGGATATTAAAACAACTTTTCTAGTCACATACACACATACATACTTCAGCTAGGTGTTATACGAAATACTAATCGCTGTAATGGCATCCGCATCAACCATTAAAGCAATACTGAACGTAAACCGTTGACGTTTGTGAATCTGCTTTCAACAAAGCGCCATTTAGAAACAGGCTGTTCTTAGTTCGATGTTTATTAATTACTAAAGCAAAATAAATTAGTATTAGTTGTAAGGTATTTATTATCGATAATATACTGGTACAAATTTTTCTTGGCATTGTATCTGATTTTTATAATAATCGTCTGATGGTCTGTGACCACTTCAATTAACTGTTCACGCTACATATATTACAGTAAAGATATCAATGTACCAGGCAATAAATACAGTCTACGTTAAGTATCAAGCCTTTACATAAAAATTTTGAAAGAAACCGTAAACGAATTAAAGTTATTTTAAATGATACTATATACAGCAAGCGACTTGTAAGTGGGCATAAAAAACATAAACATACATAACTCATCGTTCAAGTGAGAAATGCGGTATGATTAGATACGGGATACTATCGCATGGCTTAAACTCAGCAGTAGTTTTACGAGGAATTCACTTTAAGACTGGATTTACCACAACAAACTGAACTGAAACACATTTCTATCAAGAAAATATTTATGAGATGGTGCAACATCTAATATCGCATATTAGAATTATTTTAATCTGATGATCGAGAAGAAGTGGGCAGATGCATATTAGACTTTACATTTGTTATTTATACAGTGTTATTCATTAAGTCCTCAAAATCTCTAGAAGAAATATGGTTTTAAAATCTCGGTGAATGGTACGGATACACCTCTATTTTTTAAGAATATATTTAGCTTCACCACGTACTTGATTAAACCATAATGTTCTTATTTCAAAGAAAAAACCTGCACATTATGGATTTCTTAAATATCTCTTAAAGCCAAACTACCGTAGCCGTAGCGGTGATCGGACCAGATAATAATAGAACAACGTTCAAAGATTTTTTTCTAGTGTGCCCATGATTGGCGGAAATGCTTTAAACAGGTAATTCCAATTATTTTAATGATAGAGTCAACTCTCGACTTATGAAAGTAATCCGATCCATCGAAGGCGTAAGCTGAGTTCATATTTAACACATGGGCTGAAAAGTCCCGGGCCTAACACATAGATGATGCTAGTTTTATTGCAGTCACCTTTCCCTCAGTTAGTACTAACCTTCAAAAGACAGCTGTTAAAATTTCATGATATTCTATTCATTAGTTTGTGAGTTATTGTGCTAAGAGTCACGCTACTTTTGTTATTTTCAAAACAATGGCTCAAAAATGGCTTGAAAAGTGTTATGGGGACTCCGCTCCATCAGAAACAACAATAAATCGTTGGTTTGCTGACTTCAAACGTGGTCGTAGAGACACCGATGATGCAGAACGCAGTGGACGTCCAAATGAGGTGGTAACACAAGAAAACATTAAAAAATCCACAAAATCGTTTTGAATGATCGAAAAGTGAGGTTGCGTGAGTTAGCTGACATCGTAAAGATATCAAAAGAACGTATTGGCTTTATATTGCCTAAGCATTTGACTATGAGAAAGCTCTGTTCAAAGTGGGTGTCGCGTTTGCTCACTGTTGACCAAAAACAAGAACGTGTTGATGATTCTGAGCAGTGTTTGGCCATGTTTAAACGCAACAAATTGGAATTTTTGCGTCGATGTGTGACAATGAATGAAACATGGATCCATCACTTCACTCTGGAATCAAAACGATCGTCATCTGAGTGGACAGCAACTGGTGAACCTCGTCCAAAGCGCCCGAAAGCACAACAATCGGCTGGAAAGGTTATGGCCTCGGTATTTTGGGATGTTCGTGGTGTAATATTCATCGACTATCTTGAGAAAGGAAATACCATCAACTGTGAATATTATATAGCGTTATTGGAGCGTTTGAAGGCCGAAATTGCAAAGAAACGACCGCATATGGCAAAGAAAAAAATTTTGTTTCATCAAGACAACGCACCGTGTCACAAGTCAATCAAAACAATGGCAAAACTACATGAATTGAACTTCGAATTGCTCCCACATCCACTGTATTCGCCAGATTTGGCTCCCAGCGACTACTGGCTGTTCGCAGACCTCAAAAAAATGCTCGCCGGTAAGAAATTTCGCACGAATGAGGAGGTTATCGCTGAAACTGAAGCCTATTTTGAGGCAAAAGATAAATCTTTCTACAAAAGTGGTATTGAAATGTTAGAGCGGCGCTGGAATGATTGCATTGATGGAGATTACGTTGATGAATAAAACTAATTTTGAACCAAAAAAACCGTGTTTTCTTTGTTAGGCCCGGGACTTTTCAGCCCATGTGTTAACTGTTCAGTATAGAACTCATATATGTGTCAAATATGATGCCAAGATCGCGCATCGACTAAATTCGTACAAGTTGATAATTGCTAATATGATAGGACGTCTGACTAGGCGAGGAGCTTCTAGAAAATATAGTATAGCACTTTCTCAGATTGAGAGTTACATTATTTTCTTTGCACCAATCCCCCAGCAAGAACCAATTGGGTTGCAGGTTATATACATACATATCTTAACATCATCTACATAGGCTAACACTCGACAATATTTGCTGATCAATGGTTGAAGGAAATAAAAACATCCTTCAAGGTTAGGGTGATTCTCATTGCTTATCTTTGTACCAAGATATAAAAGACAAAATAATGTGTTAAAACATTCTTGACAAATGCATATGCTCTCTTGAATAGAGAGCGCACCTAAAACCTGTATTGGTCAATGTTTGTGTCAGAAGGAGTACATATTTGCCATCCTCATTAGTACAATTTATACAAAAAAACCTATATTATTGTTTCAAAAATGTTGGATGTTATGATACTCCTCTTGTTTTAATCTTTAACCTCTAAACATTACCAAACATCTAATCAGTATGGGTCGCAAAGCCGGTACCAACCACTACATGAATTGAACTTCGAATTGCTCCCACATCCACCGTATTCGCCAGATTTGGCTCCCAGCGACTACTGGCTGTCGGTAACTCGGTTGACGATGAGAATAGCCCATGTTCGCTTGAAACGCTGCGTTCCGAATTATTAATTTGTGTAGAGTGAAGCTTACTGCGATACGAGTGAATTATACAACCACGCAGTCCTTGCAATCGTTGCGTTGTAGAATGGCTAGTGAACGCGCGAAGGTGCCAGTTGTAATATATACCACAAGCAATAACTGTCGAATAATAGATAAGCAATATATTTTATTCATGCTTCTTGGAAAAAGTGGTGTTATAGCTCATTTGCAAGTGAGTTTAGTCACAACATTCAATATGCAAACTTAAAATATCTCAAAATCTCTAAGGCGATCTGCGTTCAATTCCTGTCAACTCGAAAACGTTAAAAATTTTAGATAAGTTCAAAAATGTTCGAGTGTAATTTAATTATCGCAAGGTTAGAAACCGAGGCAAGAAAACATCAAAAACTAAACACTATGGTGAAGGCTTATCCAATTGATAACGGATACAGAAACGATAAAGAGAATATCTATTATTCCAGGAGATCATTAATTATATCAGGATCCTTATCTGATTACGTTTAATCTCTCCGGTGGATAGATCTAATAGCAACAGTACATATGTACTACACACATAAGTACCTTCGAACTAAAAAAAAATGCCATGTTAGTAAAATATAGCGGTGAAATTTTTAGTTTGACATGAAAGTCGAAAGTATCACTTATATGCCAGCTAATGAAGACAATATACATTACTTTAATATTTACGCAATTGGTCAAAACATATAAACCATTTCCGTCTTCAGAAGTGTCGACGTTTTTGAGTTGCGTATGAGTTATATGGTTTATATTCTGACAGTCCTTACTAAATATATTACAAAGTAATACCATATTTATTTGCAATAATGCATATTCGTTTATATTTTTATAAATATTTTCCTTTAATTAATTTCATAACTATGTGACTAAATACTAAAATGTATTTCCCAAATCAAGTAGTGCTCTAATATCCTATATCTAATCTGTAAATAAACAGTTTTGCAGTGGTTGTAAATAGATTCTTCTGTGGAGTACTTTAATAGGTTATTAAGATCATAAGCGTGAGATCTTAGAATTAATGTCAACAATCAAGATGAACCTACATTCACTATGCTGAAACTAGAAGTTCCGAGTTTTAAAATAACTAGAGTTGTTGTCTGTGCTATTTCCATTGCCTGTTGAACTTGTATAGTTCAAGGTCTCGGCAGTTCGTCTACTATCGTCTTCAGGGTAGTCCTGAGAGTTTCGAGTTTTAAACCTAGTCTAGATTAATAGCATGTCAGGAGTAAGAAAAATAAGAGATCGAAATACCTTTTACAGAAAGTTGGTATAGGAAAGGATAAAGTGGCACTTCAGTTCATATCGTCAGCTGCTGCCCGGCCATTCAGTTCGGTATATTTTTAATATACGGAAGTAGGGTATAGACACTCTACTATCAGCTATTATTATTCGTATATCAACCATTTCCGAATGAAAAATAGCGTTGTTTCCAAAGCAAGCAGAAAAATAGCAAAGCTTTATTTCATATGTATCACAAAATTCTGGGAAATGCATCAAATCGGAAGTAATTCGTCGTAAATCCATAAAAAATTGAACTGCTATTATATAGTACAAAGAGTAATTGTTAACAGTACTATAAAATTAAATGTAATATTTTAACATTCGCGCACTCATAAACTCATTCACTTCTTTTATTATCTACAGTAAACATGAAGCGATGTAATTTCCTATACTTTGTCATTAAAGCAAGCACTATTAAAATTAATATCTGAACTATTGTTGCACCTTTACTAGAAAATAATTGAATTTGATAAGCTTCCTCTTACAAGACTTTATCTAAAACGTCTTTCACGAATTAAAGCACTTATCGTTAGTAATGAAACGAAACGTATTTGCACTCACCAACGAATACTTATGCTAAAACAATTGTTTCCTAAATGTTGTCGTAATTTCAATGTCGTACAGGCGGATTCAAGGAGTTCTCATGTATTTTTTTTGGTACAAAAGGAAAAGTGATTAGTTTCCTATAACATTTGGCAAGATTGGATGAATTATCTAACAAACACAAGTTCATATTAGCCGGCAATAATTAATCTAGTAAGCAAAAGAATTAGCTTAATATCAATTTTATTAAGTATTATTTTAACGCATCTATTTGCGGTAAAATCTCTTAATTTAGTACTACTTTTATTGTTTATATTGTGGCAAATACTTTAGTTTTCTTAACGCATCTGTAAACTCGTTGAAATACACATACAGTTAACAGTAAGCTTCACTGGAAGATGACAAAATTGACGTACATGTAATGACGTTCATATTAATATATCCATAAAAAGAATACCTACTTTTTACGCAAATACTAAAATTACAAAGTAAAATGAAATTAGTATCACTGACGCATATTCAAAATAGTGAATAGAAAAAAAAAGGAAATTGATAAATTGCTTGATTCTAAAATTAAATTGCGAAAGACGTATTATGCTATCTAAATATAAATATAAATGGTAGTGTACTATATGACGCCTACGTATTTTATTACCTATTTTTTGCGAAATAAACCTTGTCTTTTAACCTGTTTTTCTAAATATCTCTCCAACTATGTCCTTAAACGTTGATCTGTATAAAAATAAGCAACGTAATAGATAATCAAGTAATAGTATCTATTGAAAAAAATTAGTTCCGAAACGTTAGGATAATTAATCCAAAATTTTGCGCTCAACTGCAATCTTCGTCTCCCATTTTGAAAACATTCCAGAACTGGAAATATGTTGCAATATAATACGGCAATAAGACAGCTCCTCAGATCATTCAACAGCTTTTGGTGATCACTTGGCTTTGCTGTTTAACATTTATGAGACAGTTTAAATCGGCTTGATCTGTCCCACAACTTAAAAACGAGAATGCGTAAAATGTATGGTGAATTCCCAGAAAACAGTAAAAAGATGAAAATGCGTGAAAGTGGTGTGCACAATTAAATAAAAAAATCTAGAAGACAAAAGATATGTAGCATTCAATGTACAACGCGATTCAAATGACCACGATATCAATACTTTTAGGAGCGAATGTTGTCCACTGAACGAACATACCAGACATGTGGATAAGACTTGTAACGTGCCATTTTTCTATTTGTAATTAAAAATTTGTTGTAAATAATGTTGTAATGCTCACATATTACAAATACGTAATTTCCATCCATAACAAGGAATTCCAAGTGTTGCCTGTTTACTTGGTGTTTCAGTACATTTTATACGTTAAAATATATGTACGTACAGGCATCACAAATAGTACATTTTTCGGCTCTCTCTCACTATTAATCTATATAAAAAGTTGTGAATTATACATCTTTGTGTATACATAACCTCACAAAATCGCAGCATATCAAATATAAAGTATTAACCACAAATCACAATCGTTAACTTTGTTTCGGCAATGTTAGATTGTGAACGTTTTCTGATATCAAATATATTACGTGTGCAAAATCATGATCAAAAATGTAACTAAAAGGAAGTGATCTATTTAATATAAACTTAACTAATCCAAGTTAAACTTGGTTCACTATTGAGAAAATTACTGAGTAGTAAGTAATCACGAAAAACCATATAAATAGCATTAAACACTAAAGTTACATACAATTGCACATCTCATTATACCCAATTCGCTAGATTCAGATGAAATACTAGGTGGGGAACAATGAAACATCCATTTTTATGACTTTTAGTCGGTAAAAACCTCTTTAAAATTATTCACATCTGTCCAAAAATCACTCGTGCAACTTGCTCGAATACTGAAAAACAAGCTCACTATTAACATTTTCTAATTAAAAATTGTTAAATCTGGAGTGGGGAAAGCATATTCACATTAACTGATTCTGTGAACAAAATAAATCTTAATGCTTAAGAAGTGAAAGGATAACTGAGATTAAACCGCCCAGTGGTCCAACGGTTAGAGACCCTGCATCTGAATTGGCAACGCAGATGTCGTGCGTTAGAAACCAGTGCATGTAGTGCTAGTACATTTTCGGAGGGTTTCAATATATTCCCGTTGGAAAAATAATTAAAACTTCACCCCCCTACAGCGAGGAAGTGAAGTAACAAGGCCATGGAACACTTTACATACACCATTTCTACACCTTAAGGGTCTTGCGATTATGACAATCTACAATAGCGGGGCTATCCACACCAAAGAAATCACGCAAGATCATATGAACAACCTTAAAGAAACATCAAGGGTAGGTGTTCAATTAAACAATTCACTAAAAATTCAGTTCCTAGATATTTAAAGCGCTATATGGAGGGTTAGATTATTACTGATTGATAGGCGCGCAAACATGACCCTATAGAAAAGTAGTTTTAATATACAGATTTTGTAAACGTGTTATTACTTTCGTTACTAGAAAGGGTGCACGATGCATGCAATTAATGCATTACGAGCATTTTCATGTTATATTTCCTAGTGTGAAATACAGTTATACTGGACAGGTCTTTCAGCTTACGTTATTGTTAACACTTTTGCTACAAACGTTTCGTTAAAACTGAATCTTATGTTTTTATGAAGAAATACAAAATAATTTTTAATGACTTCTGGCTTGTCATGTGACAGTTGTTTGATAAATGAAATGAATGAAATTAGTAGCTATGAAAAATTAAAAGGCGAACTTCAGCTACAGAATTAAAATCCGACACTTGTTACTGTACACAATGGTGTACTCCTATTGATAACGAATCTCAGAAAATAAGAATTTAACAGTCAAAAATGATTTCGTAAAAGTGGGCATGTGCCGTTCTGTCCTTATAGCGTCCCTACTAGATATAATTGAAAGAATTTAACACCGATATAAACGAAAAGTTGCTAAAAGAACATATACAGGATAATTTAGTGACTTTGTATATCTAGAAAAAAATTTGCATGAAGAATTGTGTGTATCTATCTGTTCACTGAAGAACAGGAAACAGCTAGGGCGAGTTGGTGTCAAGAAACTCCAGACAGCTTCAACGCTGGGAACTGTAAAAGCGTATACAACGTCGTCATTGGCGATCAATCTTGGATTTACTCGTACGAGCCAACAAATAAACGCCAGTCGTCTGTTCGAATTCAATAAAAAATGAATCTTTAATCAATACTATTTGATATTTCCTTATATTATTGTAAATGACAAATTTATTCTTTTCTGTGCTTTAACAATTTCTTATAAACCTAATAAAAGCAAATAATCGTGGGTAGTTTTATCCAATCACATCAAATTGATACGTTGAAAACTGATTAGAATGTGTAATTAATTAACAGCTTAAGCTGTACAGGGGGAAGAAGAAATAAGAACGGGGAAACAAATTAGCAAGATTTATGGATATAACTTAGCCCTGCAGCCTACTCTAAGACGCAAGTACCAAATGTGAATATCGATATTTAAACGTAGACGGAGAATATATTACACGAAAGTGCTTTACAAATTATCACATTGTTTCATTCCTCCGTTTCCTTATCAATCACAACGGAATGAATACCCACCAAAGCGAATTCGCAGTTTAGCTGCTCTGTAAATTCACCGCATGTAGAAATTAGCTAGACAATAGAAAATGGAACATCTTTCAATAGCTTTTGTTTTGTTTGTGCCAAAACAGAGATAAACCGTGATACATGACACAATTAGATATGTACATATTTCTAGAAACAATTGGCTTGTGCCCTAACAATATTCAGCTATCGGTACTTTCTGGCGAAAGACATTCGCATTGATGGTTTATATTTGACAGAGATTAGTGATAAGACGGCATTGTGTTTTGCTTAAATAAAATTAAACTTTATTTACGCATGCGTATACTTACTGTACTTTATTATCATTATTAACAATAATTTTATTCGATAGTGCTACATTATTTGCCTTAGAAGTAGGTGAATGGAAATCATATGCAACTAACATAACGTAACGAGTTTACACTTATCTTCATTGATATATCTGTTAAAGCATCATTTTAGTTTCATATATATGTCATAGAAAAATTGCTAAATCTTTCATTACCGTTAGTGGAGTCATTGCAAATAATGGACGATATACGAGGGATGTCCTTTAAGTTTTGCTTACTGAGACAGATAACCACTAATCAAATATCAGTACTAAAAACTAACGTCCATCTTTAGTTAACGTAAATCCAAAGTTTCACTGCGATGCGTACAGTATTATAGCTACAAAGAAGTGTCAAAGTTGACAAGTTAGTTGAAAGATGGGATTCAACCGAGAACATGTTCACGCAATAATTTTTTACAATTTTCGAAGACAATTAGGTCAACAAGAGTGCCTCGTCGAGTTAGCTTCTATTTTTTCCACTAAAGCACCACAGCAATCAACAATTTCTCATTAGTATGGAGAATTCAAACGAGGTCGGATTATTTTTAGCGACGATCCAAGAGCAAGTCCACCAAAAACGGCAGTTACCTAGGAAAAGTCGATGTGACATATCATTGGGGATTTCAAAGACCTCAATTCAAAAAAAATGCATGAAGAACTGTGTCTAAAAAAACTAATTTCCCGTTGGATACCGCATCTGATGGCCGAAGAGGTCAACGGATTCATCGATAGTGATGAATCTTGGATTTACTCAAACGAGCCAGAGAACAAACATCAGCCGCCTTTTTTAGTGTTCCAAGGTGAAGGAAAAGTGTCTCGTAAAATTGTCACATTTGTCTCGAAAGCAGGTCATGTAATAACAATTCCTTTACAAGATGAAAGAACTGTTATTGCCGATTACTATACAACCATTTATTTGCCATAAGTCATCGCTAAGCTTAGAAAAACCAACCCCGAACGACGAATTATCCTGCAATCAACCAATGCAAGTTCGCACATACCACGCAAGACAATTGAATTTTTAACGCAACAAAACGTCGCATTGTTGGACCATCTCCCGTACAGTCCGCACTTAAGTCCCAACGATTTCTTTACTTTTCCGAAAATCAAGGACAGACAAAGTGGTCAAAGGTTCCAGGTGTTTTTACAAGAAAAGATTTAGATTTTGTCAAATTAAACCAAAAGTGTAGAGATTTCTGTGTCTATAAATTCGCTAAATAATTTCATACTATTAGCCCAGCATATTGAGACAAAATGCAATTCTAAGGGATTAAAAAATTGTACCTTTATCTTTATATTAGAGTGACTGTATGGTAAACCAGTCTTTGTTCGCAACTACATTGTTTTATCAAAATACGAAAGAATATGAACGTAGATCTAATGAACAAATGGCTATATCATACAGTGTCGTTTGCAGGATTAAAGGGAAAGTCTACACGCATCCCTAATGCTAGTTAATTTACATATTAAACATTGTTCTTGTAATACCGGAAACTAAAATCTGTAAAAAATAGCAATGCTTAAAAGAGATTTTTATCTCAGTGCTGTTTTGATTCTACTTTGTGAACTGTATTTTTTATACTGAAAGTCAAATAAATTGCATTACTCAAAGTATTGTGGAAATAAAGAAACACCTTGAGTCTAAAATATATATCCTAACACATTTCGTTACATGCTACTTTATTTTGTTTCTCCAAAACAAATCGAACTTCCGGTACCGAAACTTAAGGATCATTCATAGCATTATCGATCATTTCTAAGGAGAATTTATATTTAAACTTCCTGCTCCGCCTATAACTCAAAAGCTTCATTGATTTATGTTATTTATCACTTTTGTTGTGTTAGTGAAGATCAAACAAGTTAGGGTGACCCAACCATACGTATGTTTGTGTCTCTGAAAATAATAGGTTAATTTTAACACACTTATATCTATTTTAGCAAAACAAAAAGGTTACTCATCTTTATATACATATACTAAGAGAAGTTTCTTTACTTTACTCTAAGAGTACTATAACAGAGAGTTTTATTGGCTCCTCTTAGTTGAATTCTGACAGCAATTCTCAAAAATTTTTTCTTTTGGTCCTATCGTTGTACAGTCAGTACTCCTCAAAGTTTCTATAGCTCCATATACTGTTGAAGAGAATATATTATTTTTAATATCCTCGGCAACTTTTGCATTAAAGATAATGCTAAACCAGTAGAAGAAGGCAAATAAAAGAGGAAATAACATTAGAATCAAATGTATTGCATTAAAAACATAATGACAAATGAAAAGAACAAAATGTCTGTAGGTTCAACAACCTCATAAAAATGCTGCTACTCTTGCGCTTGTTAAAACGAATGACAAAATTCTTAGATAATTCTTCCCCAACTCTACTACGCACAAGACTACCAAAGAGCTGAAGCAAATATTATGAATTAGGAAATATATCCTTTAACATATATATATATATGTATGTTTATTGCTATACCTATTTCGTTATTTCACCAAGCACGAACCCTTTTCCAGTTTTCAATCGTCCAATATTGATGATTTTTCAACTGCGACACAACGACACGACGCCGGTTACGAATCGTTGCTCTAGTACAAGCAATTTTGGTACTTGCATGTAGCAGGTTGCACAACACATTCATTCATGAGTGGCAAAACAAAAAGAAATTTTATCAAGTCAGTTTTTCAACATGACAATTTCGTTCCTCTTCGTAACCACTTTCACTATAATAAAGAAGCTCGAAATTAAAATCTTTCCATCTCAAAAGGGTACAGACTTGCTCTACACCAGATTATAGAGGCCTATAATACAAGCAATGAAGTTTAAAAATGCATCTTTAGCGATATTTGCTTCCAAAAAAATTCGTCGTAGATTTACCCACAATTTTGATTAGCTGCAAATATGTTCAATATCTTGAGCGGTATAGAAAATATTGAACAGTGCTGTGCAAATAACTTTGTCATTGGGTATGTACGAAGGAGCATAGTTTTATACTCTACCGTAGATTTAATACGGACAAGTACTACCGGGTTCATCGCCCATACGTCAATGATTTACGCCATAATAATAGACTAATATATGACAAGATGAGACAGAAATATCTATGTATATATAATTTTTTTTTGCAAATTACTAACAACTTCAGAATTTTTGAAAAAGTATCAGTCTCGGTAGGATTTGAATCCACGCTGTTTTCGTCATAACCAACTAGACTATAATTTCCTTTAATAGCATTATGCCTGCCACTTTTTCAAGCACGTCTGTACTTTTTTTGTTTCTTCCGTTGCCCTACATACCCTTTGTACGTTACTACATATGTTAGAGTATTATAATATCCTTCCCAGCGCATCCACCAAAATTTGCACGTACATAGAATAGTAATGTGCAACGTCGGTGGTTCATTCCAGGTGCGCTAACATTCGACGCCATACATTAATGCACTACTTCAGTACAATCTTGACGTTGCAATACCCCCGACGCGCCACAAAGCGCCGAACTCTATATGCGTGTCAAGTGGCCTTGCTTTATTGAATATTATTAAGCACAAGTTAGCGAGTAATGCGCCGTCCACGTGCTTTCCTTTGTACCGTACGACGGGCACCGACCGATCAGCACGCGAACGGCAGCAACCAGTTGATGTGATAAATGTAAACGACGAACGACGCGTATGTGAACTTCCGGAAATGACAGGGAAACACCAATTATTTATTCGCAATTGACCTACTTGTACTCCAACAACTGAAGAAAATAAACATATATCAAACTGTTGATAATTTCATAGTTTAGTCATAGTATATGTTGTACTTTACCAAAATAGGGAGCGCCTTTTAGGATAAGTTTCAAGAGTGAAAATAAGTCAGATACAGAATATATTGTAAATACATTCAATGTATTATAAAATAATTCAAACAATTCTAATACAAAAGATAATCACTTACACTTTTAAGAGCCCCTTTTTGCATGTATAAATGCAGCCATTGGCTATTAAATTTGAAAATGTGATTTAGAAAATTTAAAGTACATAATACTTTCAATTTTTCCCTAGAGACTATTGAATTCGATACAATCATTTGTCAATAAATTAGCACTACTTCAGATAATTCATAATACCTCGTTTAAGAAATTATATTCTACACAAATAAATAATTTTTAGTTGTTTTGTAGATTATTACAGTATTCTGTACTATAATTAAGTCAATTTATTACGATAAATGTATATGTTTAGAAATTACTTTATTCCTTAAACCTATTTAGAGGCGGCAAGTATCACCCTCACAAATCTATCAAGTAGTTTATCCGCGATTATAGTACATTGAAGATAACATATTTATCGTGTTCTTTCTGTTGTGCTGCTAAATTTAATTTTAGTTTGTTCGGTGTTGCTTTGTGTCCGAAAAACAACACAACGGCGGAGAGGAAAACAAGAATTTTTGCTTTTTTAGAGACGGAACTATATTTGAAACACAAAATAGCAGAATAAATCAAACTATGAATTGCCCAATTAATGAAAGAAAATATTGCGGCAAGAAAACAAAGACAACGGCTCGACGTGATCATAATATTATAAGTCCTCCAAAGCTATTCACAAATTATGAGAGAAGAGGCTGGGAACATATCAGCCGAATCACTGAATAGCTTGAAGGCCCCTAAACGCAGCCAGGTTGAAAATCATAATCATGTAATAGAAAACTCAAGAGAAATCACAAATTAAAATTACTCCAGGCAGTGCAATAAATGCACTGAACACATCCAATTTAATGGGCAGAAGAACATAGACTTAATTTGAAATGTATTCAAATATTAAAAGAAATAAGAAAAACAACTGTAACACAAAAAGTTGAAAAACAAAAAAACAAACAAAAAATACAAGATATTAAATGTGTGCTTATGTTTTTCAAATGAGCAAACAATTATTGATGCAACAATACCAGTTAATTTATGGATAAAATCAGTAATTCCCTTTAACGTGAACAAATCGTGAGTAGAAACAGTCTACTTGATACTAAACCATTTTAAAAAAAGATTATTGAACTGGATAAACAAAAGCAATATGTCTGTATATTAAATATTATGATATTAAGTGTTTTACATTTTAAAACATCAATTTTAATATTCATTTGTCAAAATTCACTTCAGTGATTTAAATTCCAACATGCAGGCTTTGTACCTAATTATTAGGTTTAGTTATTTACAGCTATTAGATACACCTCAAAGTAAAGAGACACAATTCAACTCTTCCCCAACTGATCCAAAAAAAAAATAACTGTTAATGAATATCATTCTTATTCAACTATAATTTAATCCAATCTCTGCATACAATTTATACTTAGTACAGATTTCTCCAACACATTAACATCTTGTCCTGTTCTACTTATTCGATCCTGAACCACAGCGTCATCACAGCTGGATAGTATGTATTTTTATTCAGTTAGTAAATTATCAGGTGTTTATCTTACGTACCCTTGGTTAAATTTAAATCAGCGATCACTAACACTAGAAACGTGAGCTAACAAAAAAAAAAAAATATATGAGAACTCTCATAATATGCATTAAATATAACAAAATACCTATACCTTTTTCTTCGTTTCTTTCTTTAGTTTAAAAGACCTAATCGAATATTCAAATAAGACACAAATGTAAATGAGCTTGGGATTTACCTTTGCAAAATAACGGGTTTTATATAATGAAATGTTAATTAATTCTTTTAAATTTATCTGCAAATATCTAAAAGGCAATACATGGAAGCTATTGAGTGTTATATTACTGAACAACATGTATAAACGACAAATTAAATACAACAAAAAAAGTATATTTATAGCGAATACTATTAAATTCGTAGATAAATCTTCTAACTCGGTATATTTGGGGAATTATTTTGGTTGTATCACGTAGAATAGTAAAATTATTCATAAGACGCGATTCATTCTTATATAAAACGCATTAGAACTAAATACCGCAAAGTAAGATGCACTAAATAATAAAAATCTTGAGAAATAAAGCACGCATTTTAAGATAATAACAGTAACATTTAAAAACCGAACTATATTTCAATGACAGTAAAATAACACGAAGTTTGCAAAAGAAGTAAATCAAGGAAAAGAGAATATTTCTTCTGAGTAGTATTGTTTTAAAATATTAGGGGAATGGAGAAGTTTTACATCTACATAGACAATTATCACCCAATAATAATTGCTTTTGAGTCAATCTTAACACAACGAAAAGGGTATATATATATCAAGGTAAATACATTATAAGAGCATCTTTATTAATTAGTTGGTGTAGCACTTGTTATTATATTGAACTATATAATTATCAAAGATGCTGCAGTACAAAAAAAAATGACTGAATCGGGTTCAAGAAAATCACAAAGAGAAAACGAAAACATTCCAATAAACAACAATTATGTTCCACGTTAGACGTTATGGTATTACGCCCACAAGTTTACCGCTTATATTTAACGTGAATGCAATGCACACAATACTTTGAAATAAATATAGTATCTCATGTAGTACATTGAAATCTTCTGTCACTTTAGTTAATACCTTTGCTTTAGAAATACTTAAGCAGCACTGTTTACAGTAGTACAGTAGTATCAAAAGTAATATTTTCTAATTATAAAATGAATTCTCGTATTAAACATCATATGATTTCACTCTCTAATGAAAAATTATATGAAATTAATGATCTTATATGTAAGCGAATTTGTTATTTCCATGGGATACATATTCACTCAATTTACCAGATGGAATAACACATGGGCTGAAAAGTCCCGGGCCTAAAACATAGGTGACGCTAGTTTTATTGCAGTCACATTTCTCTCAGTTAGTACTAACCTTCAAAAGATAGCTGTTAAAATTTCATGATATTCTATTCATTAGTTTGTGAGTTATTGTGCTAAGAGCCACGCTACTTTTGTTATTTGCAAAACAATGGATCAAATACAATTTCGTGTTCTAATTTTACACTGCTTCTTGATGGGAAAAAATACCGTTCAAGCGAAGCAATGGCTAAAAAAATAAAACGTTGGTTTGCTGACTTCAAACGTGGTCGTAGAGACACCGATGATGCAGAACGCAGTGGACGTCCAAATGAGGCGGTAACACCAGAAAACATCAAAAAAATCCACAAAATCGTTTTGAATGATCGAAAAGTGAAGTTGCGTGAGTTAGCTGACATCGTAAAGATATCAAAAGAACGTATTGGCTTTATATTGCATGAGCATTTGACTATCAGAAAGCTCTGTTCAAAGTGGGTGCCGCGTTTGCTCACTGTTGACCAAAAATAAGAACGTGTTGATGATTCTGAGCAGTGTTTGGCCATGTTTAAACGTAACAAACCGGAATTTTTGCGTCGATATGTGACAATGGATGAAATATGGATCCATCACTTCACTCCGGAATCAAAACGATCGTCATCTGAGTGGACAGCAACTGGTGAACCTCGTCCAAAGCGCCCGAAAGCACAACAATCGGCTGGAAAGGTTATGGCCTCGGTATTTTGGGATGTGGGTGGTGTAATATTTATCGACTATCTTGAGAAAGGAAATACCATCAACAGTGAATATTATATAGCGTTATTGGAGCGTTTGAAGGCCGAAATTGCAAAGAAACGACCGCATATGGCAAAGAAAAAAATGTTGTTTCATCAAGACAACGCACCGTGTCACAAGTCAATCAAAACAATGGCAAAACTACATGAATTGAACTTCGAATTGCTCCCACATTCACCGTATTCGCCAGATTTGGCTCCCAGCGACTACTGGCTGTTCGCAGACCTCAAAAAAAATGCTCGCCGGTAAGAAATTTCGCACGAATGAAGAGGTTATCGCTGAAACTGAGGCCTATTTTGAGGCAAAAGATAAATCGTTCTACAAAAGTGGTATTGAAATGTTAGAGCAGCGCTGGAATAATTGCGTTGCTCTTGGTGGAGATTACTTTTATTCATCAAAGTAATCTCCTAAGCTAATTTTGAACCAAAGAAACCGTGTTTTCTTTGTTAGGCCCGGGACTTTTCAGCCCATGTGTTATCTTATTAAAATATTTTATTATCCTACTTTACCACTAAATATTTTGGCAACGCATGAAAACACCACCAATGATGAGAGAGACGTTCGTTTAGTTGAATACAATGTTTTTTATGCAAACTATATTCACCAACTAAAGTGGAACAAGAAAATGTTGAACTGTTATAATTCCAGCAATATCCGAACTACTGGATATCTTTTTCCTTTGATCCTTACGTGGATATAACTGTGGGAAGTGAGAGGCACGCCAATCGCTAGCCCTGTCCTTGGGAATTTAGTCGTTATCGAACGTTTTACGGGAACGAAGCGTGCGTGCTGTGTGCGCGAGTTCTACAAAAATTTCACCTTAACGGTCATGTAAATAGGCAGAACTGTCAATAAATAAATAAAGTTCAATAAACTCCAAACAGAAGCATGAGAGGCCACTTAGCTCGCCAAAATTTCTTGTTTGGGCTGCAATACCGGCGCAGGGAATTATCGGGCCGTGGTTTTTTAAAGATGACAGAGTACAGTAACCGAGCGATATGTTAAGATGATTAATAATTTTTTTACGCCAGACTTGCAAGATTTTAAGGGTTTTAATCGGAAAACTTGGTTCCAAAAGAAGTTGCTCGTGAAATTTTGGAAAATTGATATATAGATCTGATAAACTGGCTGGCATGTAGTCCCGACTTGACACCAATGATTTTTTCCTATAGGGCTGCCTTAAATCAAAAGTGTGCACTCTATAAATGAATTAAAAGAGGATAATCGCGGCTATCGCTCGAAAATTTTGCGTCGCATTTAAAAGAGTGCCAGCAACACATTTCGTAAACATAACATTTAAGAAATAAATTTCGAAAGCCTGCATTTTCATAAAAAAATATTTTGTTATATTCTTTTTATTTTGAAAAGGACTTTTGGAATACCTTGTATTCCACGGTACGGTAATTAATGAATTTTATTACTTTCTTTTCATTTCACGCTCCATACATAACTAATTGTTTTTAATAAATCGTTTTCAGTGTGCGTGAGAGTTTGGGTTCTTCATAAGTTTGCTCTACAAGTCCAGTCCCTTCCTATACAAATTAAATACCAAATATGAATAGATACCTTATAGCAAAACATAAAAATGCTTTACATTTGGTTAGGCAAATTATATGAAGGTGAACTGGAATGTATTGAAAGATGCAACCCTATTTACAAATCAATATGCCTACAAGTTTTTGCTACGAAGTATTGCCATTGTCTATTTGAAATGTCTTTATATCGGTTTATACAACATAAATTACAGTAATTTTGAATATTTCCTGGAAAATTTCTAAAATTCATCACGAAACTCTACATAATTCTACGTATCTACAAAGTAATGACATTAAAAGTAGAAAATGTCAAGATATTTGTGCGCAATTAATATTAAATATTGTTTTATACATAAATATTACGAGTTATTTCGTTTGTTCGAATAATGTATAAGGTAACTAGGTTTAATACCAGATAAATGGACTAAATATTTTATATTTGATCATTTATTTTATCGGTTCATTGGTTCATTATACAATTGCGTTTTCATGTATATAAATATAGAATTCAATAGAACACATGAGAAGTAAAGATATCTTTCGATATTGATTTAAAGCAACACCACAATACCATGCAAGCACATAAAACTTAGGGGTACATTGGAAGTACATAAGTAGAATCCAATACACTGAAAATAATCAGAATCCAATTCATTTCGTATGAGGTGACACCTATCGGTGGCATTGTGTAACAATATTAAACTGTCAGTGCCCGTATACTAATAATATGCGGTACTGCGCGGTTTTATTGGTGGCAATACTTTTAATACAACGTTTATGTCATGTTTCGTAGATCTCAGGTGTCATCCGAAATGTATCGAACGCTATAGCTTTGTAAAATACAAGAAATGTCTTTCATCGCATTACTGCAAGCCATATAAAACTTGGATCCACAATATCAGTGATACTTATAGTTGCTGTAATGCTACAATTTGTGCCCACCTGCAATTATCTATCACATTATTCTATAGTATTCAATGAGCTTTAGGAATCACAACAAATACAATTTATATGAATTTAAATATCAATATTCTTGTTGATTTTTAACTAGTTCGATTAGCAACTAATTAACTTAGAATTTCCCATTTTTGCTCCTTTCAGAGGCGTTTATAGCGTCGGTAGAAATATTTGTTTACACAAAGAAGATGAACGTTCGACGTCTACCAATACAATATTCGAATAATTATAATAGTCCTTTGAATTTGTTGAACGGATCTATCAAAGCACCATCATTATAAATTGTTAGCGGGCATGCAACGTAACAAATGAGGACAAAGATTTCTGATAAATGGCCTGTACAACCACTTGCTCTCGTACAAATTGAAAATTTTGTACTCTGTCCTAACTATAGCATTATTAATTACTTCGCACTCTTTAACAAGCTGATAAATGACACTCCGCGAACTCAGTCTACGTGCTAGGATAGAAACAGCAGATTCTTTAAGGTCTGTAGTCTCATTTGCAGTTAATTATTTCTTTTATTCATTACTGCGAATTTAATATTGTTCTTAGTTGTTTGGCGCACAGACGATATGCCTTTGTAACGTTGTTAAACTTGGTAATTTCCACGTAGGGTTACATTTTTTCCAAAACTGACGAAATAGTACTTCCTAATTTTTACAAATAGTATATCACACGGACTGAACACAAATATTAAATCACATAGAAAACCGATCTTCTCTGGTTTTCTTGAATTTATGTGTTACACTATTTACACGTTTTCTATACCATTGTATATTTTAACATAATAAAGTTTTGTGACAAACTGAACACGCTACTTATGTATCACTACATTTTAAATATGAAGATTACCATAAAACCCTTTTCATAGTGTTGCAAGCAGTTGCGTTGAGGTGCCTTTACATGCTTTCGACATTTTCAATTCATTCGCCTCGAATGACGTGTATATTTACACTAGGGTGACAGAATAAAATAGACACCTACTAACTAAAAAAATACTATTCTCGTTATATACAAAATATTTTAAAATTTTTAAATTAGATTAATATTTTGTCGATCCACCTTTACTTGCGTGAAGTGCTGCGAGTCGTCGTGGCATAGAATCTATTAAATGATTAATGGTGTCTTCTGGAATATTTAACCATTCTTCCGTAACAGATGCCACGAGTTCCTCCTTATTGCTGGGTTTTCGGGGTCGTTTCGCCATATTTGTCTGGATTATGTGCCAAACATTCTCTATCGGATTCATATCTGGTGATTGGCCTGGCCATGGTAAAATCCGAATCCCCTGTTCCTCTTTCCATATGGTTGTTGTTCTTGCTTTGTGGCAGGGTGCTCCATCCTCCATAAAAGTGGCGTCTTCTTTAGATAAAATGGCGTTGTCGAATATCGGTAGTAGTCCTTCTGTTAATATTTCGATATATTTTGCCGCATTTATATTTCCGTCGCAGATTACTAATTGCGATCTTCCACCATACCATATCGCACCCCACACCATCATGTTCACACCGGCGTATTTCACCGTCTGATGCAAAAATTTGTCGTCCAGTTGCTGTGACGAACGTCTCCATACCCACGTACGACCACTGTCACTGAATTAGCAGTATCTACTTTCGTCTGAAAAAATGACAGACCGCCAAAACTCTTCGGGCGTTGTTCGCATTTCGATTGCCCAAGCCATTCGGCGCCGTTTTTGAAACGCCGTAAGGAGAGGTTTTTTCTGTGCCACCCTTTTATACATCCCCACACTACGGAGGTATCGCAGAACGGTGCGCTGACTTTTCTGTGAAGTTGCCGCAAGCTCAGCTGTACTTTTTCGCGGTTCTCTTAACACTTCGCGCACAAGCACCCTTTTACTTCTTTCAGAAGGTCCGGCACGACCTGGTCTCGGCTCCAGTGTTGTTTTTTCTTTGCGTTTAAATTGTGTAATCACACGGTTAACTGTGGACAATGGAATATTTAAAAATTTACTTATTTCACGTTGCGAAGCGCCGCGTTCACTCAGGCCAACGATGCGACCCCGTCTATACCGCTTTACCTGGTGTCTATTTTATTCTGTCACCCTACTGTTTTAGTAAGACGGTAGTTAATCCCACACAAGAGCAGCTATTCATACCAACATAATCAGATTGCTAGTTTCGCTTTGTTCAACCTCTTCCTTCGTACACCAGTGTTAGACAAAAAAAAATGGGTAACCCTAGTAATAACACTATTTGTAAAAATCCTGCTCCAATTTACCTTAATCCCATTTTTTTCACATATGATATTCTTTAATATAGAGCAGCAAATGTTACCGGTAAATTAGTTTAATACGTTTGAATACTTTATAGTGGTATTTCTTTGCTTTCTGATAATTTATTATGGCTCAATTACTTCTTGTTCTTACATAATTGCGCTTTAAAATAGATTGATTTCCTGAATACCTTGCGAGCCAATAAGATTGGAATATACTGTAAACCTAAAGAGGAATATATCATATAAAAATGGGGTACCACTAACAAAAAGAGGAAAAGTAAATAGTTCAAAATCAAGTATTGTTAGAAAATCAAAAAAGAGGAAGTAACAGAAACTTTGATTTTCAATGTCATATCAAGTTTTCTCTGCATAATCGCAGAAAGTATGCCCTAAATTGTAATTTAGAAATCAAAATTAATTCCTACTGCCTAGTCCTATCAAGATATTTTATAATTGCAGAATTAAATTAGCTGTTAAGTACTGCATTGGTAAGGAAAGATTATTGATATAAATTTACTGATATAATAGTATTAAATCTACTTCCCAAAGAGAACATTCGTTTACAAACTACATATTAACTGCATGCATATTATTATTATTAAAATTTAACAACTGCGATTACCAATTAAAATCATATCGCATTGAGAATAATCTACAACACGTATAAACACAGGAAACAGTGAAGGTCGCAGTAATCGTTGATAAAAATACCTTTATAAGAGCTTGTAGAAAGAAACTTCGAAAGAAAATATGAAAGCGTGCGTCGTATTGTAATAGCCGCAATGTAATAAACAGGAACTGAAATTCTTCTAACTCAATCTAGCAGTTGTTAATTTTAAATTTAATCGAAGAAGAAATCTTTACCAAACAAGCGTTAATCATTTCTATACATTCAAATAGTATGTTGAAAAGTAAACATTAGGAACTACGCTAAGACGAAACTATATAAATTTACATTGCAAAACCTTGGTTACTTAATGTCATGATTAACTCTGATACTTTCACAACGTGAAGCTGGTACTAATTGAATGTAGTATCTAATGTTGAATTTTTCAACTAAAAATAATAGTCCTATACTCCAAACACGTTAAGAATGCAGACTTGGAATGGATAGGCCTTAAAATACTGGTTTATCATTGGCTAATGGGCGAGGCATATTCACACAGGAGAAATTGATGTAATTTCTGTCAGTTGTCAAATTTACTTACGATTTTCGTATCGTTGTTTCCTGCAGTTTTTCATTGTATTTTTTACCTATAAACAAGTTGTGGCAAAAATAGTTCTTTTCAAGCTCTTTTATCTTATCATTTAATAATTCAAGGTACTATACAATCGATTATATAAACAAAATAATTTCTACTCTACTATTACAATTACAGCTTTATTTCGGTATGGCTGAAGAAGCGGTAGTAGATTCAGTTGCAGGACCATCGAAAAGCCCTCAAGGGAAGCATATTGGCAGTAGGCAAAGGCTAAATTGAAGATATGGTTGAAGAATTTACCATAACTACAGATGCAGATTCATGGACAGATACATCAGATTCTGATTTTGCCTAATAAATTAATAAAATGTGTATAACACTTAGAATACTCTGATTGCTCATTTATGTCGTCATACATTCCATACATTTAGTTAAGGGATTTTACACAATGTAGCAATTTTAAAACAAAATTTGTACAAATTAATTGTATCAAACATGTTATCGAAGAAGAGAGTATAATGTGTTAACTGGATAATATTGTTGAAAATACGCTTGAAGAATTTATCATAACAGCATATACATAATCTTCGTCAGACCAGCACCATCAGAATCTGATTCAAATATCCGTTAATACCATTTGCATAATAAATTGAAATTATTTGTTCACCTTTTTCACTCTACCCTTTGATTTATAAATTAAATTCATATGTTTATTTAATTTGTTATTTTATAAGTAAAATACTAGCAGTAAAGAAATCATTTTTATTAAGTTTATTCCAGATATGAAGAGAAGAAAACTATATAAATGTGTAATAGATGCAGTTAAGAGATTGTTATAATTCATTAGTACATTTAGTATTTTATTGTACTCATTTATATACACGCAATTATTTATTGACAATACTGTTATTGAAAATGTACATTGGTTTTACTGCAGCCGGAGTACAGTAGATAAGTATACTTGTAGCGCTGTTTTCTTTTTCACCGCACAGCTCATCTAATTTCATAATTGACAATAACCAAATTTTATGTAGGATTTAAGGATATTGTGTGCTGCCATGTACTCTGAAGCCACTCGATGGACTTACAGTCTTGTTGAGCCCATTATGTATCATAATCAGCAACATTCTTCCTTGTCTAGCTTTATCTTGTATATATTGAGTTGCTTATTTTCAACCATACCATTGAAATTGATGAAGATTACCAACGCAGAGCTTTACTTCATGACAAATGACTTGGTATGACACTGTGTATATAACCATTCATGTCGAAGATATATTTTCGATTGAAATTTATCCATGGCAATATTGTTATTTTAAAACTTGTCATATGGCATTTATGTTCTCTTCAATTAACCCCAAATGCAATCACATTTACTTTCTAACATAATTAAATAAGCTCCAACTATTTCAGTAAATGAAACAACGAAAGGATCCATTTATATTGCAATTGATGTTACTTTTACTTTATTATTCCGGTATTATTTTACCAGATCATATAATCATAATGTATTGCACATAAAATATGAAAAACTTTGCTATTTATTATACAAGATTTTGATAACCAAACTTTAATGTTTACGATGTTGTCATTTGACAGCTTCATCGGTTAAATTTCACCAGTGTAATACAGCCGCGGATCGTAGCGCTACCTACTGCATTCTTAACGTGAATGAAGTATAAATAGAAAATTAAATTTGTGTACGTGATTGGTACCTTGTAGTTTCTATCTTGCTTACCAAACCGTAATGTCTAACATATCAGGGAATTGACTGAAGCAGGAAACTATAAAGGCATAATTTATTCATGGCGCATAAATATGTTTCGCGATGTGCAATTCATCGCTATGGAAGCTTATTTCTATACTTTCGTGAATACCGATAACACCAGCAGCATATAACCACGAGAATAATGTCATCACTGGCTAGGATGCGACAGACGAGGGAAAATTCCCAGGTGTCAAATTTAGATCTTAATGAAATTTGGTAAGTAAATAATGTAGAGTTGGAAATAAAAATCGTTTATTTGTACTAAAATTCAGTGCGAGAGGACGAAACACCCCTTCGCAAATTCACAGATTTTCAGTTTTCTTGATTTAATTCTTGAGCAGAAATATATAGAACAAAAATTTAAATGCAAATGTACCTGATCGAAGGATCTTTCAGGACACGTGAATATGATATATACGGGATGTTGCATTTAAACGCTACCTTCTTATACTAGCGCTGACTATAGTAATGCGGAAAGAAATTAAGGCAAGTTGTTCATCTTTAACATTCTCTATTGATTTTAAAGCAAAAAATGAAAACAGTTATTCTATATAATCCTACTTCATACAGTTTAGGTAACTCAGATTGCTTCGCATTACCAATTTTAATTAAATTTGATTGAAGTGTATAATTGCAATCGCTAATTGATATGGTATCAGATGCGGCTGTTGTTAGTATACGTGGATATAAATAAAACCCGACAAAATTGACACATTATCGTGACTGGTTATTTGATATCATAAACATTCACATTTCTTTGAAACGAAATATTTACGAACCCATATCCTATTATTTGAAAACTCATACTTAAGGCATTATTGTCTCTTAATAGCAATTTTAAGGATACACATATTTTGATATTGGTGGTATTTGTTCGATTCTAGATATTTTCATAATATATCACAAAATTTACGTTTCGTTAAGGTATAGAAAAACAATAGTAGAGATAACGTTCTGGTTCGATAATACAATATTTATACACCTATTCCACGAATTCTAAAACAACTATATATTGTGTATAAAATATAATGGAAAATGGTTAAAAGTATTGTCGTCATATGACAAGACAATTTACATGAAAACCGTGTTTTAACAACGCATTATTGCGCCTGAAATTGTCAGGCCTTCGTATTTTTGACGCTTTCAAGATCTCGGGTGGTTACAAGGGTAAACTGCGAGTAATAGCAAACAAATTTGAGAGCCAAGCAACAAAGATCACGTATTTCAGTTCATTATATATTTACAAAATAAGCTAAATAGTATCAGTTTGGTTCTCTCGGAAATAGTCTTATAGGATAAGAGACAAGCGCATTAAGCAGCGCCTGCTACAAGACCATGAGATTGATTTAGGCAGTACCATTGTAAGACTACACAATATCAAGAAGTGAGCAGTTCATAGATGAAAATATGTAAGAATTAGTGATACTAATCACTATAGTTTATTTATATATTTAATAAGAAAAAGCTTGACAAGCTGAAAAATAAGAAATGGCGAATATAAGCAACAAAAATATTTAAAGAGATCCAAATACTCTCCTCTCTGCCGCAAGCAGTTAGCCAAACCATTGCGGAAAGCCTATACATATTTATTACGATTGGAATCTGGCTAGAAATATCTCACCTTTTAATTCTTATATACACTAGGGTGACAGAATAAAATAGACACCTACTGATTAGAAAAAAGATTCTATTCTCCTTATATATACAAAATACTTTAAAATTTTTAAATTAGACTTGAGTTGATAAAATGGGTGAATACGAGCAACGAGTTGTTAATTTAACATTTTTATTGGTTAAAAAATCAATGGTTTCAAGTTATGGTGAAGAATAAAACCCAACAATGAATAATTTAGGTAATTATTTTGTTGGGACAAAGAGTTTTTTAAACAAAATATTGGCGTAAGTAAGAAATCTTAGATTAGGGATAATGTACACTAGGGTGACAGAATAAAATAGACACCTACTGATTAGAAAAAAGATTCTATTCTCCTTATATATACAAAATATTTTAAAATTAGACTAATATTTTGTCGATCCACCTTTACTTGCGTGAAGTGCTGCGAGTCGTCGTGGCATAGAATCTATTAAATGATTAATGGTATCTTCTGGAATATTTAACCACTCTTCTGTAACAGCTGCCACGAGTTCTTCCTTATTGTTGGGTTTGCGTGGTCGTTTCGCCAGATTTGTCTGGATTATGTGCCAAACATTCTCTACCGGATTCATGTCTGGTGATTGTTCATGTGGTTGTTGTTCTTGCTTTGTGGCAGGGTGCTCCATCCTCCATAAAAGTGGCGTCTTCTTTAAATAAAATGGCGTTGTCGAACATCGGTAGTAGTCCTTCTGTTAATACTTGGATATATTTTACCGCATTTATATTTCCGTCGCAGATTACTAATTGTTTTTTTTCTTTGCCACCCTTTTATACATCCCCCACACTGTGGAGGTATCGCAGAACGGTGCGCTGACTTTTCTGTGAAGTTGCCGCAAGCTCAGCTGTACTTTTTCGCGGTTCTCTTAATACTTCGCGCACAAGCACCCTTTTACTTCTTTCAGATGGTCCGGCACCACCTGGTCTCGGCTCCAGTGTTGTTTTTTCCTTGCGTTTAAATTGTGTAATCACACGGTTAACTGCGGACAACGGAATATTTAAAAATTTACTTATTTCACGTTGCGAAGCGCCGCGTTCACTCTGGCCAACGATGCGACCCCGGTGAAGTCACTAATATCACTCGATGTAAGCGAGGCATAGTTGTAACGATAATAAACTATGACAAATTCCTTCCGATACATCTACCCCTACCCTAATGACAAGAGAAAGTTCTTAATTCGTTCTTAGAATTTAGCTGTTTACATATTTATACCGCTTTACCTGGTGTCTATTTTATTCTGTCACCCTAGTGTATATATAGAACATCAATATTCTTGTAGATCTTTGATTTGAGATAAATCCACAAAAAAAACTATCTACAAGTTCAAAATGGTCACTGAATATTGCTATAACTAACTATCCAGCGATCTGGAAATGTTTCATTAAAGAAACATATAACAAGTGTCATCGAATAGGGTGGTGCCTCTTACATCTGAAAAATAGCACTTTGGAAATTGAAGTGACGTATTTGGGGTGCAATATACTCTTGCAATAGTTCTAAAAATAGATTTCATTGGAAAAAGGCCTCGCAAATACATTATTACGGATTTCTGTTCAGTCTACATACAATTCACCAGAAATAAAAGAAAATATGGTTACAAACTGATACTTTTTCTGTAAAGAAAAATCCCAGTAATTTGAAAACATACTTAGGTTCTGTCACAAAGTCCTGCGCGCAGATGAGTCCGATATTTCAAATTTGTTAGCCACGTTACGAAGAACAAGAAAAAGATTGAATTTAATATTGAATTTAATTTCACCGATGAATACGTAGCTGGATCTTTTTTCTTATTACGCTTATTTGCACTGCCAGCACTTTCCAATTTTCTGGATTGTACACTAGCCTAACAGGATATGTTAAGGCAAATAAGTACTTCAGATTTCTTAAACTATGTATTTCCTTTGGGTATATAAATCTTTATAATTTAATTGAGCTAATGCCAAAAGAGTGTGCTGAATTCATTCGCATTTTATTAGCAAATTAGTGTCAAGCAAACGTAATTTTATTATTATTAAGGACAATAAAACGTAATAGGCATAACGCAGTCAATGTGTAAGTTTTAAAAGCATCAGTTAATTTTTTTAATGTAATTTCTATATTCGACAATAAAGATGTAGCACGCGATAACCAGTTTATTATAAAGCTAGTAAGTGAATCGAATTTATTAATTATATCTCCTATCTGTTATTTATAAGTGCAGTAAAGGTAATTCAAGATCTCACTGTAGAGATTTGTAAATGCTCAATAAGTTTGTAACGTAAAATTTTATTCTTGAAAACAAATCATAAGATATAAAACCATTAAATTGTCGAAAAGAAAAGTATATTTGCTCTTGGGAAAATTATTTTGATGTTCAAGGTATGTTCAAGGTAGTAGCTTCTCCCAGCCAAAAAAACCATCGGGCGATAATTTCATCGTTAATATTACAACTACAATCTCGATTTCTTTTAGTTTCTTTTGCAATATTATTCTTTTTACTTTTTATATTTTTTATTAATAGCTATGAGTAGAGAAGGCACAATGGGCGGCGTACCATAGGCGCGCACTTGATGGTAGGTAGATAAAATAAAACAATCATTTATAAAACGTTATGAAACACTTACTATTTTAAGCAACGTTTTCAGTTTTATCTGAATTAGATCCAGTTAACCACAGTTGCTCTAGCAAGCAGAGTTCGCAATGAAGGAAAGACGTTCCTATCTAATTAGAACAAACGTTCGAAATGATTCATTACCTAATAATTAAAACACATAGATACACTATGAGTTGCTATAGATTATTCACGTGTCTTACAGTCATGTTTGTTTCACACATAATGGAAGTTCACAAAGAAAACATTTAATTTTTGCGCCATCGTTTACACAAAATTCCGTAGCACAATATTTAACAAAAGCGTATGAGCGAGGTATGCTACGGGATATAGACAGACGCTGCAAGCGCGTTTCTGCCATCTCTGGTTATAAGAGCTTTTATGCAAACAAAAACCTTGAGCTTCTTTCCGAGAATATATTTTTTCAAGTAAATTGGACAAATACGAAAATTTAGAATTCGCACTCAACTAGTCTCCCACTTAAAACCTAGACAGGTTTTACTTATTACGAGTATGCATAATGTAATGTTGAATTCATCAATCCAACCTTCATATTAATTCTTTAATCAAAATGTATATATCTGTGCATGTAATATGTCCTGATTTTATCTTTTATAGTCTAAATGAGAAATAGAATACTACATTCTGTAGTGTGTCTGAGTTCGATTCAAATAGATATGAACCAATACTAATTTTTCCAACAAATAAATACATTAGCTTAATCAATAACAAAATATAAATATTCATCTAGATACTACTCAAATATTTTACTATCACTGAACTCCCATTGAATTAGAAAGGGCAATACCTTCATAGAAAACAATTCTAAGTATTTCAAAAATAATATTCTAGAACATAGTGGAGATAATATAGAACAACTTCAAGTGCAGAAAAATATTTAGTCCTTTTAATTCTAACATAAAATATTATTGGGGACATTAAACTATTTCCTTTTGTACATCAAACAGAGGTATTTACCACAAAACAGTTTAGTTTTTGTTTTGGAATATTTATGCTAAAGCCGAATTTGGACCGCATTTATTACAGGCATATCACGTATTTTATACGATATTTCATAAAACCCGCATCTCAAATATTCCTAAATAAGGAAACTAATAAAAACGTCTTACCAATAAAATCCAACAGAGAAAGGCATAAAAATGTTTACCTGTAACAAAAATAATTGCAAATTATTACAACCAACAATATCTTTGACAAATAGTTATCTTTATACACAAACTAGTATGATCTGCACAATGACCCTATAAAGTCTATTGCTGATTCTAAATTATATCTGTTGTAAAAAACAGAACGAATTATGAAAATCAATGGTTAGATCTGATTACCTAGCAATCGCATTCAAATTTTAGAAATTAAAGACATATATATGCGCTCAGCTAATGCCTAGCATCGACATTAAAATCATAACAAATAATAAAATAATAAAAAAATATATAATATCATTATAAACGGAATATTATTATCTTAGTGTACAAATTATACATGTATGAAGATTTTTTCTGTATTTGCAAATTTTTATTTTAAAAACTTTATGATATAAAGAACGCTATAAACGGCAACAACCACGAATACTGGGTCATTTATGATTCAGTGCTTTTCCGTGTAATATTTGGATAACTTTCAATTGAATATATGCATATAGACGAAGAAATAAACAAAACTACCTATCGCTATAATTTATAATCAAAAACCAAATTATAAATAGGAACAGTATGATGAGATACGCTACAATCATAATTACGTTGACAAACTACCACCCGCTAGGAAAAGAACTAAACAAGTATCTGTTATTTTATTTAAGGGTTCCGTAAATGCTAATCACAACCTCTAATATGATAGTCCTTGAACCCCATTCAGCCATGAGCGTATCCTTGTAAAATCGGCAACGCCTCCGCAACGTCTTTATTCAAAGTTTAGAATGGTGGAAGGAAGGATACTGCAAAGACTGATCATCGATCCATGTCCGGCGACGCTATTTTAAAAGATTAAAGGGTTTTACGCGCTCCACATCCATTCTATGTATGTTTAATAATACGCAGGCAAGTTTAAACGTAATCTACGTAATGGAATTGCATACATATGTATGTACATATATATAATTACACATCCAATGCACACATGTATTTACAGTCGTTGGCCAATAAGTTCAGACCTCTTCAAGTAATTTAGAACAAACTTATTTAAGACATTTTAATCGAAATTATTATAAATTACATATGCAATTGCCCCAATTCTGTAGACTTAAATCCAATAAAAAAACACATTGAATTTTTTGTGAAATATAGTACGCTTAGGCAACAGCATCAATAAAAAAGTTTAATGAAATCCATTAAAAAAGAATTGAAAAGCAGCAGAAAAATTGCAATTCAAAAGTCAGTAGAAAGCATATCCAAAGGAATAGCTGCTGTTATTAAATCAAAAAGAGGTCGTATTTCAAAGCAGTCTCCATATTTGTTTCAATAGCTATTAATAAGGTATACTCTTTCTTTGAATTCGAAATAGTGTTTTTAAATTGAAGCGCTAAAAAGTAGGCTAGTTTTTGGTCAGTTTTCGGCACAAATTACAGTAGCGACATTTAATGTATTGTCTGATTGATGATTAGTCGTGTATTTTTCTGAGTACCTATGTGTTTAATTTTTCGCCCTAAAAAGGTAAGCGATGTAATCGGCTGATATATTCTCCGTGTAAAATATTGTCACAACTTTTATCGTGGATATAGAGGAGGTAGCAACTACTTCTGGAACTCAAATATCCCCGTGGAGAAGGCGACAACTTCTGAACTTAGGATATCTATCTTTGGTAGAGAAGCAGAACATATTGAATATATTCAAAACGCTTCGGACTGATAACCCCAGAATGAGAATTACTGCTATTGTCGCAAGAATATCAAGCATGATAGATTAGTGTTTTTTTCGCACATACGATCTGAGGCTGGCTTTTGCGGAGAAAGACTTTTCTGAGGGTAAAAAAAGGTAAAAAAACGATTAATGTGAAGAAATGAATGCCGAGGTGTTTGAATGACGATTCCATCAAATATTGACAGTGCTATGGGTAATGCTAATCATAGTCGTAAAATAGAAAAAAATCCCACAATAACATCTAGAAAACTGAATATTCAATCATGATTAAAATCAAAAAATATCAAGTGCGATGAAGAGAAGGTTCGATCTGAACTTAATTTGATTCGTCTTAATAAAGATCAATATAATATACACATGTGACAGATGAGATGGCCAAAAGTTGCAATAAAGCCATGCTGAGGTAACCACCTTATCACTACAAACTCAACCTAATTGAATTAGTGCGCGGTCAAATGAAAAAAGAAATGGCAACTAAGAACACCTCATTCAAATTAGAGACAAATCGAGAATGTCACTACGGACAGTTAGAAAAAAGGTTACAACGTATGATTAAAGAAGAAAGAAATATGTATGTATTACATGTATTGATCGATGATATAATCGAACCATTTGTATATTATACCAGTGGGCAAAGATAGTAGTTTAATTAAAATGGAAAATGATATCGAATAATTATTTTAGAAGGTATGTAACGTATTAACATATATTTAAGGTTAAGTTTGTTTAATATGTATACGCTATATTTAATACTAGTCTAAATTTTTGATAGCTTGTAAATAATCATCAGAAACTTCCACTAAAAAAGGTACGGTATATAAACTTGAAACTTCTATGGTGCATTTGATCAATAAATGTTATTCAGCGGTGTTTCCTATATTTAATTAATTAATTAATTATTTTTGTAATGAGTATGTAACTAATGATGTAACTATGACTTATATAAAATCCCAGCTAGTTTTAAAACTGCCGCCAAAAAGTAGCTTTGAAAAATTCCATTGTGTAAACGAGTCTTTTCATTTTATTCCTCCGAATTAAAAAATGGAGTATGGTACAGAAAAATGAAAACGTAGGCTTCCACGACCGAACTGCTTCCGGAATTCTAACGTGTCGTGATAAGTGGAGAAAAAATACAAACAGAAAAGGTGAAAGTAAAAGAAAGAAAAAGAGAAATGGAAAAGAAGGCAAGATCTCGATTACAAGTTTTCGCCCCTAGCGTGTTTAACACGTCGAGTTACCGTGAGCTTGTTCCAAAGTAGTTTCGACTCTAGCGCGATTTATACATCGAGTTACCGTGTCACTTTGGTTCTCCCTGCTTTTCTCCTAAAGAAGTCTCCTACGACAGAGGCGAAACGTCGAGATTCCGCCTTATTTTTCTGTTCTGTTTGTGCGCTTTCTCTTTTTCTCTTTTTTTTCTCTCTTTTTCTTTTCGTTACTTTCACCTTTTTCGTTTTTATTTTTTTTTGTTTTCCTCTTCCTTATTTTATTTTTTCTCTTCTTATACCTTACCATGACACGTCCCAATGGAAGGAATTATTATAATTTAGTAATTCAGTAATTGTTCAATTAAACACCTCCTTGTAAGGCTATAGTGAAACACTATTTATAATTGTAACATCTAGTATTACGAATAGAAAATCATGCTCTATCAATGAAAGGTATATGTTGTGATGTTGCTTTTCTTTCGGTGAAGAAATAAATTTCGCACTTCCTCGACAACGATTACTATGATCATTAGCCAACCTTACTACATCTTTGCCGAATCCAGAGTTATTCCAACCAAAACGATCAAAATACATATGTTGTATTTAAGGAAAATGCAAGAAACAAGCAGACATTCTAGTAATACAGCATGATAAAGTGAAACTACGCACTTGAAATAGAATTTAAACCAGACGATTTTATCTTGTAATTTGCAGATACGTAATGTTTCGCGTTAATTTCTCTTAGAACGTCTAAATAAGAGTATACTCATGTTTGATTTAAAATTAATAACCAAAAACTATCGTGGACCGTAAAATTGGAAGAGCGACTCATTAATCATTCACAATTTTACAATAAACATATTGTATGCATGTTTGTATTTGGGTCAGTGATTTAACCTTGATCTTAATTCAGGTTTTCTTTAAGAAAATACACATGGCTAGTTCAGAGTCAAATTCAAATTTAGTGTTCATTAATGTACATCTATATACTAAGTATAGTAAATAGCGTGTAATTAACAGACTAAATAGAAATACAAATTACGTCACATACTTAAATTTCACAGTATTGTTAACATTCCTGCATAATAAAATATTTATTAAGTACGTGTTTAATTAAAGCGGGCGCAGATCTTGTAAGATTAACAGCATCAATGCCGTCAACTATACAATTATACAAAAAGTAACACCTGATCACAAAGTATCTCAAAACTTCTTATAAAAGGTATTAAATTTGGGATTAGTCAGAAATATTGGACAAACTAGGAATATGCTGGAATAACAAACATATGTATATGATCTAATTCTTAGTAGTTAATTTTTAAACATTTATCAAAGAAACCATTTGTGTCACGTATATGTATGTATATAATGGCAGCTCATCTAAATTGCAAATTTTGCGTTATCTTAGGAAAATAAACTAAAAATTTTGCTTCAGCACACAAATGAAACTTTGTCTTATATTGCGAATACCTTTAAAAATAAGAACTACAGTACCAGTACATAACAGTAATGAACTAACGTTTATTGCAACTTGAATCAGGTATGCCAATACCAAATGTAGACAGAGCTATTCTCTGCTAGGGTTAAATGATAGGATATTTCAAAGATCCAAATTACTAAGCCAAACAGATAGATGCATACATACGTATATATTTTTCATCATATTGTAATCAGTGTGCGCACTACTTATGAGCAGCGTATGGATATATAAAAACAGTTAAATAACCTTCAGTAAGCTATTAGGAACTATGTCAATTAATACAACTTTAGATACAAACACCTAATAAAATGATTGCGGTGTTTGCGGTTACATTATAATTTACATTCATTTTTATCGTTTTGTTAACACCACGCTGTTTAAATTTTGTCATTTGATAACACAACTGTAACAAGTCTCTTACGGTTACAATTTATACCAATTCGGCGTACATTTAACGCAAATTGATTCATTAAATTTTGATCAGTTTCAGTTATTCAATGCATACAGGGTCTGACAAAAGCATAACTGTGATTTAAATCATAGACCACTTAGCGCCATATATTAAACAGTAGCAGTATTAGAAACACACAGGTACCCTCTTTTAAACGCATTGAAGTGCGAGCAAATCGGATGATAGCTTATAAAGTTACACGCATTTTAGTGACGATAGGTTAGGTTGCTCATGTTGTAAAATCACAATGGAACAAAGTACAAATATTAAATTTCGTTCTAAAATAGAAAGAAAAATTTCTGAGACACGCGCATTTTTGAAAAGGTGTATGATGATGAGTGCATGTCTCGTACAAGAATTAACGAGTGGTTTACGTGATTTAAAAACGGTCGTGAAGATTTAAATGACGATGGAAGACCTAAGAGTCCACAAGGTGAAAATCGCGTTGAATTAGTGCAAAAAATACGAGAAATCATTGATATCGATGGGAATTTCACTATGACAATATTAGCTGACGAATTGAATACCAATAAAGAAACTGCTCGACGGATTCTGGGTAAAAGAAAGGTGTGTGCGCGAAGACCAAAGAAACGCTCATGTAGTGCATTGTAGACATCATTCAAACAGCTGAAGACGATCCAGATTTTTTTTGATTCCATCATAACTGGTGATGAGACATGCTGCTTTAAGTATGAGCCTCAAACTAAGCACCAATCTATACAGTGAAGGTACAAAGGCAAATCAAAAGCAGAAAAGTGCACTTTCAGATGTCATGAATCAAGCAATGACTTTTATGACTCAAAACGTATTGTCCATAAGGAATTTGTTCCAGAAAGTGAAACTTTTAATGGAGAATACTATCTAGCAGTTTTACATCGTTCGTGGTCGAGAGTTGTCGAGTTGGGCCCGAATATCCTGCAGGAAATCAGTTGTTTTTATTGCACGATGATGCACCACCTCACAAAACCTTTGAGGTTCGTGAGTTTCTGACTAGAAAATAAATATGTCTCATCGTCCAAACACCTTATTCGCCTGATGTATCACCGTGCGATTATTTTCTAGTTTCGAAAGTAAAAACTGCAATGAAAGGACACTTTTATGGTAATGTTCCAGCCATTCAACCAGTCGTGACAAAGGTACCGAAGAATATTCCACAACCTGACTTCAATAAATCGATGCATGCAGTGACTCAACAGGAAAATATTTCGAATAAAGAAATTGTTAAACAATAATATAATGTGCCTCTCATTCTATATCTTAAAAGTTTCGTTATTTAATTGTCAGATTGTGTATAATGTTTAATCATGAAATAAAAATGCGACAAAAGTATTACAATACAAAATCCTTAATTGAACTCTTGCTGCAAGGTTAAGTGAAGTGGCGGTACTCTATAATCAAAAGCAATTACAACTTTTACAATAGTTGTTTGTTGCCATCGATTATTTTAATGGACTTTTTAAGATATGAAAATGAAAATTCTCTCTAAGGTTTGTTCGCATATATTTGTTCTATAGCCGAGTAAACAGCAAAATTACGTGTATTTAGCGTAGTAAATATTGTACGAAACTCTATTCTAAAAGAACGCATTCTATACACTGCCCTTCATAAAGGATTAAATACTTAAAATTCTATAAACTACACATTTTAACACTGTTATCCAAATAAACGAAGAATTATATTACTCTACAATATATATAATATAAAGTATTATAAGGCCCAATAAAACGAATTTAAACTATTAAGCATTTAGAATCGTGGCTAGGTGTAGTTCATACATCGAGGGAAAGGCGTACACGTATGTCCATAAGCTCATTCTGCAAACAATTGAGAAACTGATTGAAAGGTATTTTAGAAAAACCTATCTATTGGAAAGGCAGTTGTTTCCCAATTAACTTGTGTCAAAAGTAGAAACGTCGCTGAATAATCTGCTACCACTACCACCAATCAGAGCGTGCACGCTTGCACCATCTCCAAGCGGGTTAAAACTATATTACAAATCAGGCAACCAGAAGCAATCTTGACATATCAGACAATCTAGGTGTGACTTGCTCACGGAGAGGAGTTCTATCCCCGTTAGTATGGGATATGGTAATTGACAAACTATTAGTCTTGCCAAACAATGATTGATAACTATTACATTCAGGCGCATGCCGATGGTATCATAATACTCATATTGGAAAAAAACACAAATGTAACTTCAGAGTCCACGCAAATAGCCCTGCGGCAGGTAGATGATATAAGAAGGAACACCTTAGAGTTAATTCCGCAAAAACAGCATTAGTTGCTTTTATCAAAAAAACAAAGCTAATAAAATTGAAATCTCTAATTCTATGTAATAAAATAGTGAAGATCAATCAAAGAGTCGATACTCAGGAGTGGTGTTGGTCCAACTGACATGGGCGCTTCCAAACAATGACGGATACATGTGAAAGGGTGCTAACGGCTATCGAAAGGACATTTGGAAAAACATGAAGGCTAAAACCACTTATGACGTGCTGGTTATATACCGCCGTTGTAAGACGCATAATAATAAAAAGCTGGGTCAAAAAGTCAATTGGACAACCCCGACTCTATTTGCCTGAACAGAATCATAACAAACGTACGATGGAAAAATTATTTCAACAACTTACAACTGCATTGAACAGAGTACAGCTTAAACCAGCGACCTGTCTAACAGAACACAGTTGCTTAAAAGGGCGTGTGCACAAAATGGGAATTTGTTACGAAGAATCTATATGCTATGTAATGAAGAAGAGGAAACAGGCAACTTGTTATTTTCGAGTGTGCAGCACTAAGTCGAAGAGGATATATGTTGGGCATGCTAGATAAACCATTAAAGGAAGACTTACTACACAGGCCGACAAACCTAGTTAAGGAAACTAACCCATCTTCGAAAACAAAGCAAGGGTGCATTCGAAAGATGGAGCTATCACATAAAAAAATAGCACGCCCCTGTGTTCGATAATTGAAGATATTTGTTCCAGGGTGTACTTTCTTGCAACCAAGTTTGAATTTGGTTGTCATGTCTTCGGACACGCGTAAAATTTATATATGTATTTCAGAAACGGCTAATTATGATTTCTTTCTGTTGTTTAATGTATTTTATATATCCCTAAAAGCAAATATACGTCTTTGTATGTTCAATATATTTCGTATTGGAAATTATTATGGATTATGTATACACATGGAGATGCTTTTTAAACACAAAATTTTTTCCTTTCCCAAAAACTTGCAGTAATAGTTTTCTAAAATTACATATACATACACTGCAATATTATTAATAGTAGATCAAGACAATTATAACTTTAGTACACCAAATATATTGAGAAATTAATTTTAAGTTTAAAACTCTGCATTCTAGTTTTATAACATATACTAGTCAATTTATTTCATGTATTTGGTGGTCGCGATAAGTTAACATTTTAAATTTTACGAACTAGGTCTGAAACGAAAGTTTTATTGAAATGTTGTCAGCAAGGGAAATAGTTCTTGTTTCAATTTCTCTTAAATAACAGTAGAAATAGAATATATTGCGGTATAAAGGAGACTAAGAGGAACTAAAAATTGCGCCAAAAGATATTTTCAATTTGCTTATCAGCTTCCTAGTGCACTGTGTCTAATGTATATACGAGAGGGATTTGTATGCTGTACCCCTGACCCCCTTACAGTAAAACAACAGTGGCATTATATTTTATTTATTTCTCGTCACAGTTTCCCACTACACGAATACACTTGGCGCATCGGTGCTCCAACATCTTAACAGCCACCTGGAACAATTTTATCCAACCTCTCTACAACTTGCATCATTTTATAATGACTGGATAATTTTCCCCCACGTAAGATTTCTTTTAATTTGGGGAACAGCCTGTAATCATTAGAGGTCAGATTCTGTGACTATGGCGGATGCTCCACTAATTAAAAGCCTGCTTGGTGTATAACAGCCATAGCAATACCAGATGTATGGCTGGGAGCATTATTCTGATGGAACAGCAAGCCGTGCCTTAACTTTCCTCGGCGTTCCTCTTTAATAGCGTCTCGCAATTTAGAAATCTGTAAGCTGCAATGCTCTGTTCCTTCTGAAAATAGTCAGTCAGGATGATTCCTTGAGCATCCCAGAACACAGATAGCAAAAACTTTCCAGCAGACGGCGCGACCTCAAATTTGCGTGAAGGAGGAGAACCGTGATGTTTCCACTCTCTATTTTGCACTTTGGCCTCGGAATCACAGTGGTACGCCCATGATTCATCCATGGTTACATACTGACTAAGAAAGTTCTCTTTGTTAGCTTTCCAAAAGACGCTTACAAATCAGCGCCCGATTTCTTTTTTGATCAATGGTTAACATTTGCGGCACCCATCTTGCACTCATCTTTCTCATATCTAATTCTTTAATCAGTATATTGTGCACCACATGATATAATAACCCAGTACCATCCACAATGTACCTGATGTGTACTCGTCGGTCTTGCGGTACAATATCGTGTACCTTTTCAATGTTTCTGTCTGCTGTTACCGTTATGGGAGGACCATATGTTGGCATGTTAGTTTTCACAGGATTTTCTTCCGCATTTAAAATCTTGACACCAGCGTTTCACTATATCATAAGAAACTACAGACTCACCAATAATTGCTATAATGTCTTTATGAATTTGAGCAACAAATAAGAGGAGTTTAAATAAAAAAAAAATGAAAAAGCATGAATAAGAAATCTTATTCTAGATTTAATAAACTCTTCATGTAATCTATAGCTTTCATCTTCAGTTATCAAGAAGCACCAGACAAACGGCTCATAATAAAGCTACGATAACGATTATCTTTTTATAGTTAACCGACTTGAAAAAATATTTGATATGGATAAATATCACCCCAATCATAAGCAGATCACAACTGAGCTAACAAATATTCATTGTGAGAATTGAAATCCTTCCCCCTTCTTCAAGCGTTCGAAAATTGTAGGGGGTTCCTGTCACGTGGTACGTACACCGGCGTTGCGCAGTACACAACACGACCTTGATTTTCAAATACGCCCCAAATAATAATAATAATAAATTACAATTGCCTTGTAATTACAAACGTTCTTCATGTTTTCTCTGAAAAAGCTAGTCCTTATAGGATTTGAACCCACATCATCTCCCTTGTCGGGAGAACGTCTTACCGCTAGACCACGGGACATTAATTAATCCAACCTTCTTTTTGAATATAATCCAAATGTCTAAGCTTCTATGAACGGCAGTGTATATTTGAGCTACACGCTTACCTGTTACTTGGAAATTCCCAAATATATAAATAATATTACTATTCTTAATATAAAACAAATACTAAAATAAATAATTCTTTGCATATACATAACCTTTGTTTCAATAACTTTGTACTTAACGCTTTGTTTCTTTTTATACATTATTATAAATTCATGTGTGATTATGATAAACTGATAAACCGAATCTCACGTCAAATACAGCACACATAATCAATAAAGAAACAATAACAAACATGACAGACACTTTTCATAAATGTAATGAGTATTCATCCAGTAGAATAGCATTATATTCTTCTAATTTCTAACATTTTTGAAAAGCAGATCATTCCACTCTTTATTTACTGAATCTTTTGATCTATTTAATTGAGCATACTTCACAAATTAACACAGAAAATTTTGTTTAACATAAACTCTGTATCGGTAAATACATTACCTCCCTTGGATAATAAATGCTTCAATAGTAATTAAGGTTAGAGCGTCAATAAAATCAATACCTTAAATCAAATTCCAGGGATTAAACTAATGAATAGTTTCAAGTACCTAACCCTACTCATCACCAAATAAACAGCGCTGTTCGGCGCTGGATCAATTTAATATATCCTATACGATCTTAAAAGGTATTGACAATTTGATGAACCTACCGACGTCCAATAACAACAAACTGGAAATAATCGGTTGATGGGAAGGATAACGTTTAATGGTACCAACTGGAAGCAAGTGCCTTATCGCGCACAAAATATATAGTGAGATAGGCCAATAATAATAAAAATTGGACAGCAGGAAAGAGGAATAAAGTTTTATTAAGCTCGTGCACGGGATGGGATGCGTGTGGCTGAACGCGATAATTTTTCGAAGGATTCAGCAAAAAAATATGTGGTAAACTGTGAACCGGCAGCGGTCGAGCACGACCTAGTTTTATTAAGGCGAATAATGTACATTTGAACGATATTATTTCGTCATAATCTGGTTCGTCGTTATCGATTCAAATATAAGTTAAAACATTGTTTGTATCCATCCTTGCAAATTGGGATGTAATATTCTTCGGTATAAGCAATTTCAAAACATGTATTAAAGTAGTCCAAAATAAATACAATTCAGAATAGAGCACGTTATAGATTATCATAATCTATAAAGAATATCGTTTATTTTAATGCGAGGGAAGCCGCAAATATATGAAATACTATAAAATGGCACACACGCGTCATTTTCGCTATTTAACAACCAAAATGAGTTAAGGTAAATTACTAGGCAGATGTATGTAGTACCTGCTTTTAGTTCCATACTCGTACACGCTGTAAGTTAGATAGTAAACCGTATCTATTCTTCTATAGCTTGATAGCAAATGTATGAGAATTAAGTGAAACCAACAGAGCACAACGTGTGAATTCAACAGAAATCTCGCAAATAGTAATTAATCAAAGGTTGAAATCTTTAGGTGATTTTGTGGTTATACATACACGTAAAACTAGCAGAGGTTATAAGAAGCTCTGAACAAAATTACAATAAAAGAATTAGGGCAGGCCACTACCTCAACTAAACTAGGAACAAATAGCAAAAAAAAACAACGTTTTCCGTGGAAATTTATAAAAGAAAATTTAAGAAGATGGAAGTTCGATAATACTGCGTTTAGATTGTTAGATTTCAGTTCGTCTAGAACTGGTGTGAAGAATCTACATCACCTTCTCACTGAAATAAAAGAATTTTTATGAAATAAAAGACAAAAACGTGGAGAATGTTATGGTCACATTTATGCCTGCCTAAGGCAAGTCGACAAACCAAATATAACATAGCTCAGTTCCGTGTTGGCAACGTATTATCGATTATAATGAGAACGTTGGAAAGAAATCACTATACATAATACCCGTTAAAACGCCCAGTATATTCTATTAAATTTTATGGTAACTTTGTACCAGTTCGTAGAGGATACGATGAGGAATATTTGGATTCAACGTTGTAATCCAAGCAAGTACACAAAGTATTATATAATTATTGAAAAAATGTATACTTTTTTCACGTGACCAAAAGAATAAGCATATTAAGTAGCTAAGTGATTTATTATCTACGAAGTTAATGTTAAAATAGAACTGATCTTTTAATAATTGGGGAATTAACCTCCGTATATAAACGGAAGTTAATTCTCACACACCTACCGGAGGGCACCTTATAATCCCTGTAGCTCTACTGGGACAACATCTTAGATCCGTATCATTCTGTGAAGATAGTCGATTTGTAATTGCCTTGCATTTGCATGGCTCGACGTAATACTTGTAGTCTTAAAAACTGGTCATCTTGGGGAGTAGTAAAGCTTGGATGTCCTGGCACCAGTCTTCGTATACAAACTCCCGTTTCTCTGTATCTGACTACTGCCCTAGACTGATTAATATTCATCAAATTAGCCACGTATGTTTGAGATTGCCCACCTTCGATTAAAGCAAACGATTCCAGCCACTTGTTCTGGAGCTAAATTACTCATTCTGCTTTTAATAAAATTGATAAAGTAGTTTAACAGCGCACGTTAAAATTTATCCATATAGGAACACTTGCAGTAAACAACCAAACAAACCACGTGTATATACACTTTTCAAAAATGTTTCTACAATAACAAAAAAGAACTTATTCGAAAGCGAGTTGTATGGTTTTCTTTGTAAACTTGTAATCGGCGCAGATATGGCAAACATATTATGGACGTACACAAGATATCTACCTCTGCAAACGCCTTTTCGTGGTCTATGCGGTACTTTTTTGAGGGAGTGTACTAACATGGAAGTGTGTACAAGTTTTATGAACGACTTGGTGTGCCGCATAAATTTAATAAAGAAAAACAATTAGTCATCAAAGAATCGCACCTAGTATTCTTTAGATGCCAGCCAAATATTTCTCAGCGTAGAGCGCAGCAACTTAAATTTATCTCAGACTCAGGAACTGAAGAAGTCTATAATAGACGATTACTTCAAGAAGTTCAATAACCTCTTATACAAAACTAGATTAAAACATCGACTCTCTGTTTCACTGTCAGTAGCGTGTACTCGCTGAGAAAGGATACAAAAGAGCTCATTTAGTAGGACCAAAAGATGCTATACTTGAATGAGCAAACGCAGTAAGTTACATGATTCCCCAATTGTAGTATTTAAAAGGCAGAGACTAAAACGGCTAATTCCGACAGATTTCCAAGTATAGTTGACCACATGACGCCTAAAAGCAGTATGGCGACAGAGGTGTTTTTAAAATAGTTGGGACACTTTGCTAAAGTTATGTTTACCCCTCCTACAATTAATGGAACACCTAGCCATCTAGATGTAACTATCGCCAATAAGGCCGAATCTATAGGAGTAGAGTTTTTTGTCTGCCCAACATCATGAGAACTCCAACTAAAGGACAAGTGCCCCAAGGATCTAAGGTTTCTGAATTATTGAGATCAATAACCAGATGATTATGTAAATAGAGAAAGGTTTTCAAATGTGTTTACCGTAGTATGACGTAAGTGTTTGACCCTGGACAACATCACCAGTGAGTCCGAAACAACAAGCATTTAATTCTTCAATAGAAGTCCTATTCCAGAACACACTTTGGTGTCCAGCGTTTTGACCCACTGTCAGAATAAAAACGTGGTCACGTTAATGCTAAAGCGAAAGACCAAGACAACCAGGAGTTGGAAAACTCGAAGCTCCATTGGCAGATGTGCTTAAAAAGGAAATCCAAAATAATTGTTTTTCCGAAGTGTTAGTTGCGGCAGGTAGGCGATCCATTAAAATGATCAAACGTAAAAAGCTATGAATTATAGAGCTCAAGAAGTTGAAAGAACTGTGTTCATGGCTACTTTTAATAATTTATAACAGAAAAACTCCACTTCGGTTCGAAAGCTTTAGCATTTGCCAAGTACCTGTAAATCGACAACTACTAAAGTCTAGGTATATTCAATTTCTCATGTAGCACCTAAATGCATTAGGAACGTGTTGGAATCATTGTTGATGACACTGAAGTGTTTGTTTGCGCGAGATGCACACTGTAGCTTGTTCGTGCGATCGGCTTTATTACCTACCTTCACAATTTGATTTTATCCTTACAATCTGCGTGGTTCAGTAATAAGGTCGGAAAACAAGTTATTATATTCTGTTCTTTAGGAGTTATTATATTTCATTTTGTTATCCAACAGAACCGTGGTAAAAGTGATTACTGCAAGTATTCTACCTCATCCCGACAAGCAATACTCGTATTCCTGGAAAAGACAAATAAAATGTATTCGGGTGAAATTTGTACCTAAATGCTTGAACTTTACGGATTATGTGTAACAAGTTTATATTCGCATACAATAGTTTACGGTAGGAATTAATGATTTCACGATATGCCTATCAGTTGTACTATATTAAAAAAATTTCATCTTGCTTCTAAACTTATGAACGGTAGTGTATATGCGGAACATGTATAATAGCGCATGTTTTCATATCAAACCACTTGCAACTGCACACCAGACTTTTTACATGTTGCTATGTAATTTATTGCATCTATGGAGAATACAGTACATTGCAGTACACAATTCTAATTCAGTCGTAACCTGTTTGTTCAACATATCGTTTAAAAATAGAACTATTGAATTAAAAACGGAAGGAAGCATCATTTTTACTAAATAAATATCATCACAAAAATAATAGAATATATTTTTATCATACCACAAAATCGACTTTACAAATTGCGCAGAACCATTTAATTTACTACAGCTCCGTCTACACATTACAGCATATAAAATACTATATCCAAAATTACTTTATTGCTACACTTCTACACATAATCGAGATAGGAACGGTGTAATCAATCAGTTTAATTACAACGATTTCAACGCATACATATCATTAATTTCCTCAATGTAAATAAACTGCATCATAAAAATATTCAAAATAATCTTAATTTAATAGCAACCGTAAAACGGCAGTATCCTAAAATTGAGTATTAACCGTAAAAATAAATATTCATACGAGCACTCTATCTGCTATGACGTTTATTGGTGAATTAAACACGAATATTAACGATTCTATCAACAGCCTCAATTACAAGATTTTCTTGTGTAAATAATCAAACAATATACTAAAAGAGAAACTGATACATTCCACGAAACTAATATTTTCTTGCGTCTAAGATTCTGTAACGAGTTTAGATATCTAAATAAAGAACGCATGCAGAGGTTTAACTCGCATTAGCTTGTCATCATATAACAATCAGGTTCCAGAGAAGCAATCTAGTAATAATTCATGAGAATAAAGACTCTGATTCAAATTAAAAGTGCACCACTTCTGCAGTTCAAGGTACTAAATCATTAAAATAATTTTTTTTTTCTTTTGTAAATGTCCATACCTTCATAACAATTGAAATATATATTGTTCTTTACGTTCTCAACTAATTTTGTATTAACGATTGCAAGGACTATGTGGTTGTGCAATTCACAGGTATAGCAATAAACTCCACTCACACAAATTTGTTAATTATGCGGAACGCAGCGTTTCGAGAGCACGTGGGCTCCCATTGTCAACCGTGTTACCGACTGATAATGAGAGTCCACTTTAATTAAATAAATAATTAAAATTAAAGTTATATTAAACTAAATTCAAATACCTACCCACAAACTGCGTTGTCGAGTGAAGCGAGAAAACATTAATGTATATTATAATTAGTTATTGCCTGGACGTTATTCTGTGTAATGCTTTATTGTCTTGCCTGCATTGGCAGTTTCAATACGAACATACGAAATTTAAGCCAGCCTTCGCGTATTTCGCCATCCGAAATTTATTCGACTCCAGCGTCGTTGCTGTAAGCGTAGGTTAAAGTAGTAAATTAGCAGTGCTTTTATTTTAATACCAAGTACAAAACAATAGCAAACTACATAATGCACCCCATTGATTTTAATATACTTTCTTAACGGATGGAATCCCCTATATATTCTAAAGGATCTTAACATAACTTGCGACATAAAGTGTGGTTCTAAAATGGATAATTATTATTTAAAAGACAAGAAAAATCATGTTATTTTCAAATATGCAACATTAAGTCAAAGAATGACATCCTGGTCTGATTGGATCAACCATTGCAGGAATGTTTACTGTACTAGTAGGGCTAGTTAAGAAGACAAACACGTTTTTTAGTAAAACAAAACTAAATGCGGGAATAATAGGCCACTTAGCAACAGTGTTGGGGATACACTAATAACTCGTATCAAGTAGCAATCAATTAATCAATCAGGTCTCCCATACCCTAAATCAAAACAAAATATGTTAGTCTTCAGGAGTGTCAAGCATAGCTAACTGCACATACTTGTTAAAAATACTGTTTATTTCCTTTTAACTGAAATATGGCAACTGTCTATGAAGAATACGGATTTATTCTCATAAATTATATATTGTCAGAAATAAAGAAAGAAAAATTTTTTTTTATTAAGCCACAGCCAACTAGAGGTTCCATATGTAGGGAATATAAAACAAATTCCCGAAAAAAGTAAAACCTATTTTTCATATATATTCATATGTATTTTCATAAACAAATTAACAAACAGCTGTATTGCAATTTTAATTTCTATCATTTTTAAGAAAAGGAGATAGAGGGCGCCCACTGCATATTATATAACTTTCGGAATTCTTTATAAAAATTACGAAATTTAACCACCCTACTTATGCTACTATGCTCATGCATATTTGCTACTCATGTTTTAACGTTTTCTTTGTAGCACGTAAGCACAATCGATAAACATAGCAGCAAATAAAGCAGTAAGATGTTTAACGAAACAGCAGCCGAAGTCGCACTGGCTCATTAATTTCAAAAACACGTTGAGTCTCCCTGCTTTTAATAGGTTATCTACTTCACCTGTAGCGTAGTACCGTAGTTACTGGAAAGTGTAAATCGTAAGTAGTAGCAACGTAAATGTCAGATATTGCCAGCTAATTACGGCATTCTATGTTGACTAATTACCTACTAGATATAGAAGCAGACACAGATATCAATTAAACGGTAAGAAAGGTGGACGGAAATACTGTATCAATATCATAGCTCGAGATATTCTTTGCTAATTGGTTTCCGACTTGGATTTCGATTGGTAAGAAACTCATAAGATGGAAATTGTATATTTTGACAAGCGCAATTTTACTTAACGGTAAAATACCATTTCGGAAAAAAAAAGGATAAAAACAATAAATCAATACATACTAAGTATACAAACATGCATCGGGCCTATGCACGGAAAAAGTTTAACAAATATCAGCTACAAGGATGAAATTAAAAAGATGGTAATACAATTCAATAAGAAAGGCCAGCACCCATCAAACATGTCGCTCTTCCAGGAATGATTAGTGTGTACAAAAAGATCGTCACAGTGTGGTCGACTTAGTGACTGGAACCTTTAAACAGGATAAACAAATACTTCTCCTCGATCTAGTACGATCCTTTGAAGGCAGTCTCTTCACCCTAATCCGTTATAAATATTACCGAATCCCTAGATAACAAGGGAATAGGGGCTGGTAGATACGAGAGGCGCGTTTTATAAGGAAGATGCCCATAGAAAGCTCCCCTGTTTTGGTCGCTCTTATAAAATGCCCAGATGGTAATCGTAGACGCGCTTAGGGTTGAAATGCCACCTGAAGGAAGTGGTTCATATAATCCAAATCTGTTACAGAGAGGAAGATTTGACAATAAATCCACACAAGACACTTCCGCTCACAAAAAGAAGAAAGTTAGGCCTCACCGCTCCCACTCTACTTGTTGAAAAATTTCAGTTCTTAGCGGAAATCAAATATTTAGTGATCGAGCTTGACAACTTCATTGGAATCCACGCTTGAACAAGGTGACTCACAAGATTAAAATGGCCTTACGAACATGGTGCAGACTTTCTGGGAAGACTTGGGGAGTATTCCTCAATAGGATGATCAACTGACTGTTAATAAAGGTTGTAAGAGCCAGGATTATACATGGTGCGGAAGAAGGCCTAATAGGTAATAAGGACTGTAAATCTCTCTGTATTCCAGAGAATTAGTCTGGAAATAACTAGAACATTTCGTATAACATCGCAGTTGGCTCTGGAAATACTTCTGGATCTTACTCTCGTTCATATACTACTGGAACGCAAAGCCATATATTCAGGAACACACAATCCCTCTCACTTGACTTAAAGTTTTTGAATTGTTATGTTTATTAGAGGAAATTGTATATTAACTGATGCAAACCTTTCATTCCTTTTCATAATGCTATCCGTTTCATACTATTGCTATAATATTGACGAAAAAAAGTAAAGGGCGTTTTATATTATGCACGTTTAATATATTGCCTCTTCTATAAAAGATATACTGCACAGCCCTTCAATATAATTGATGATATAAGCCCCTCTTAGGGATTTCATGCCCAATTTAAAAGCCTGAAATTTAGAAAATAATATTTATGAAAAATGCTGGGAGAAATTAATAGTATTTAGTAACGTTGCTTTATTTCACGTTTTAAGACATAAAAGCAACGATAGACCAAAATTAATTTGAACTTCTTCAAATGTTGTAATACCTTCCGCTTCCCAATTATTTGGAGGTAACGTTACTTTTTTCATTCTAAGGAAAAAATAACTGCTCTTATTAAACATAGCTTAACAGAACAATACAAATTTCATCGAATCCTAAAAAAAATTATTAGCTATTTTTAACGTACGAGGAACCTTTATGGCACTTGAAAAGTAGTACGAATACTACATTTTTACATAATTGCAATTTAAAAAAGGAGGATACATTTGCTAACATGGTGAATTCAAATAAAGAAAGACTTAGAGGTACGTAGATGAAATTTTAATTTTCACCGTAATGATATTGGCATTGATTTAGCACACCCATTGGCCCTACTCCTCCGCACGTTGTCTAGCTATCTCTTTCTTGTTTTATGTCGGCTATCGCCAGTCTTACAAGTTCGAGCGTTTAATTACTGCGGCTCCCTATGTTTAATGAATACCGCGACATAAAACCCGCCTGAAGGCTTAAATATTCATACTTAAATTATCGCTACCGGGATGATAATAAAGCCAACTTCCTACTTAGCATTAACACTTACTCTTTTAATGCAAAGAAAATGGTAAAAATGAAATTAATAACCTATTCTCTTACAGTTTTTAAACGGCGCATATGCCCATCTTTCATATTTTACTATGTAACTTTGAATATGTCCGTATGTAACCTTTCTCAATCGGTCGTCAATGCAATGTTTAGTTCATCGCCCAACAAAAAAAATTATCGTGGTGCCTGTAAAATACGAACTGATTGTTTCTGAAGCGCTGGTTCCAAATATAACTGGCATTTCTTCCTAGCAGCTCTAGTTTTTGAGACACACCACGGTGAAATTTACTACTTATACGTGAAAATTTTCACCGTTATTTATTAGTAGAACAGATGCTTTCTAACTTTCACACGCTCGGATCGGCGTCAAGATTCATTACTTTCACAGCCACTTAGATCGTTTTCCAGAAAATTTAAGAGATGTTACTGAGGAACTGAGGGAAAGATTTCACAAAGACATCAGCATTATGGGGGAAAGGTACCAAGGAAGGTGGGATATGATGGCCGATTACTGCTGGAATCTTCAGTGACACTGTTCCGGTAAACTTCACGTTAAGAAATCTTATAAAAGGAAATTTTTAACTGTTGATTGAAAGTTGGATATGTATATTTTTCTGTTAAATAAACACCTCCTACCCATTTTTTTGTGGTTCGGTTAACAATTATCAAATAGTAATATTTAAAACGTTACGTATATAATAAAACATTATATCTAATTTTGGCGAATTCTTCCTAAATAGAGCAGAAAGAGTGAATTTCGAAAACTAGATCATATAGAACAAATCTGACGGCATTTTCGGATTGCAAGCCCCAAAATTGCTTAATTACACTTAAAAAAATCCGAGACACAAAAATGTGTGTTGGCCAGTGTTATCATTGCAAGAACTTTCATTGGATTCAAAATATTGGGGACGAATCTAGCCACATTTTTTTCTTCGGTTACTTAGTTCCCCTTAATTTAACAAAAAACAGGTGATAACGTAGAATAGTAATTTTTTACACGTTTTTAAAGACCCAGTGGCACACAGTCGTTGGTCGTTAAGTTAGAATTACTTCATATAATTTAGAAAATCTAGGGCACGTTAAAAATTGTGGAGTGTGAGTGCGAAGGTGCTCAGAGTGCGCTGTTAGCGTTCGAAAAATCTGGTTGTCACACAATGAATTGTACACCACTGCGCTCGATAATAGAAGATTTTAGCCAGAGTGAACTCTTTTACAACCAAGTTTGAACTTGCTCATCTTTTTTGGGGCACGCACAAGATGCAAATATATCAAAAAGAGGTGATCATGATTTATTTCTGTTGTTGAATGTATTATTTTGTATATTCGCCATCAACTTTTTTATTCGAATATAGTGGATAATAGTAACTTAAGAAGGTGATCGGACTCATTAGTGGAATTAGAAGATAACAATATTGTGGATACAAACAATACAGGTTATTTGCAAGATTATACTAGCAAGTATCGCATTTCAAACGCATCGTATAGCAAAATAGATTTTTAATTAGTTTTTAAGTCAATAATATATTCGCTTTAAAACGATGTCAATGTGGTGTCGTTTATAGGCGGAGAATTAACACAAGTTAAATGTATACTGGAATTAAAAGAGATGTATGGCTTGGAGGTATACGAAATTGTAGAGAAAGAAATGAATTCGATGTTGTCAAATAAACGTTTCGTATTTAATAAAGCTGTTATAATGGTAACCGTGGGTATCTTACCTAATCTGATTTGAAAAATATTTAGTATGCACAAATAGCACTTCAATTACAAGTTGAGTAACCAGACAAATCAATCTTTTTAGCGAAAATTCAAATTTTCCTTCTTCCTTCCCGAGTTTGCGCCCATTAGCGTTCAAAAACTGTAGGGGCACCATTGAGAGTGCACACTACACACCGCGTCCTCTATTTTGAAACGCACCCTTAATTTAAGAACTTTATACTAAATGAATAAATGCATAAAAGTTTTAGTTCCTTTGTATGGATTATTATTTAGCATTCTGTCCTATAATTAAGCTAATTCATCACTAATCCGATAATCGTCTATACCATAGGACCGGGCCATCGCCTACCAAGCGAGGTCGCCCGCACATACATACACATATATACATATACACTGTCGTCCATAAGTATTAGCTGACCTACGTTTTTTCTTATTTTTTTATTGTTATGAATTATCTACTTCAAATAACAAGAGTAGATATAAACAACCCATGTTAAGGACTTAACATTGTTTCTGTGTTTTTTGTAAAAGGAGTTTTAAGTTTTCAAGGAAATGTATTTTGTCTTATCCATGTTTCTTTTACTACTTTATGTATTTTAAATGATTTTATCTTCTTTGCAACTGTATAGGTTAGCATTATTACTTTATTTTCATTTTTATCATTTATTTATTTTGCTCTCTGTAGAATATATAGAATTTTATTTTAATATGTATGTACATTACGCATTGTATATGTATGCAAGCCGGCCATTCATAATACTCTTGCTAAAAGGGGCTAATCTAACAGTCAATCAGTGCAACGTCGTCGGACAAATATTGGGAGTTTAGTTAATATTTAATAAATATACAAGTGCAGACAGTCGTCTCCCGCGTGACGATCGAGGTATTACCGATCGTTCACTTTCGTACCTCGTCGCAACGTGTACAGTAACGTCGTCGAACGAATATTGCAAGTTTTTAATAGTTTCAAGTTTTGGCGGGAATCGTCGAGGCTTCGGTGTCCGTTGCCGTCTATACATTTATTTAGTCTTCTGTTGCGATTCTGGCGGGAATCATTCTGGTAAGGTTGTCGGAGCGCATGCATAGATTTCTTTAATAAGTACGATTTCTCGGCTCTCTATTATCGTTCGTCGAGGTGTTATCGTCTATACATATTTTTAGTCTTCTGTTAAGTTTGTGTCGGGAATCATTTTGGTAAGGTTGTCGGCACGCATGTATAGACATCTTTTACAAGTACAACCACCCCGTTTCTTGTTGACGGTCGTCGCGACCGCAGCGCCTATTGTCATCTATACGTTTGTTCTGCCCTCTGTCGTAACGGGACTTAGACATTTTTTCATTTAGTTGTTCGTCGTAGCGGACGAGTTCCACGGACCAATTTTCTATATGTCATGTCGGCTTCATCGCTCCGTTTTCCTTGTTGGTGCGCTTTTCGCACATTTGTTAAAAACTAAAGGAAAGCATACATATGCGCATGCTAACGTACATCACATGTATAAGAGAGCTCGAATAACTGCAATTATTGCAAATATATATATATCTTACGTACATCGTAACTGTACATAGGCTAGAGTGGAAACCGTGTACACATTTTATTTTTTAAATATATTTATTTGGGCATGCGCATTGAGTTCCACTGTACAACCTTCCATCTAGTAAATAAGCAAACATACTCTACAAGTAAGTATTGGTCAAGTAATTCAGGAATTTACGAGCAGGCTACAGCGGCGTTGTTCTTCAAACCAGAAGAACGTAACAACCCTCATATATTTCATTAGTACACGCTCCATTAGTGAGTTCTTAGAAATAAAAATTCATTTTAGCTATGCCCGAGCGATAAGAGTGCCGACCCTGCTAATAAGTTTTTCTTGGAATTTTGACGCAATATGGTTAATTGCTTTGTTGCATTTTATGATCCCAGGTCTCCTTGTACCATATTATTGTAGTTTGTGTTACCTCGGAATTTACTGTTGAGAACAGACACAAGCGAATTATTACCTGCAAGTTTTGATATTTTGTAATTATTTGTGTTATAGTAACGAAAACTATAGAGTTGTCCGTACAGATGAGTGCTTTAATTGTTAGCTATAATAGAACGGGTAAAAGCAATCGAGAAAATGCACTCGAATTGAACAATAATAGGCACACAGTTGACTAGAACGTGAACAAATTAGCAAGTAGTGGTAATTTCTCCAATAAAAAGAGAAGCGGGCGACCGAAAAAAACGACACCAATCGAAGATCGCGTAATCGTAAGAATTAGCAAAGGAAATGTATGGAAAACCGCGCCAGAAATCACGGCTGAAGTAGAAACGCAGGAAACCGATTAGTGTAACTACAGTAAAACGGCGCTTGGGTAAAACTGGACTTTGCGGACGAGTAGCTATAAGGAAACCAAAGAAGTGGAAGCAGTACGAGTGGCCACAAGCACACAACAATTGGACCAACGAAGACTGGAGGAAGGTGTTGTGGGGTGACGAGTTTACGACTCACGAAGATGCGTATTCATTCGAAGGTCGGCAGGAGAACGAGTGTTAGACCAGTACACTGTACCGACCATCAAACGGGAAGAGGTTCGGTGATGGGTTGGGAGTGTTTTGCGCCCACATCTGTCAGGGATTTACTGAAAATTTACGGTATTCTGCAAAGAAAAGGGCACAAAATATTTTAGAAAATAATGTGGCGTCATCGGAGTTGCGACTAGTCGGTAAAAACTTCATACTACACCATGACAATGACCCAAAACATACAGCTAAGATATGCCGCGATTACTTGCAAAAAAATCAAGAACAGACCAACCTTATAGTTATGGAATGGCTCGTTCGATCCAATTGAATGGTTATGGGATGAATTAAATCAAAATGTAAAACAACAACTTCAACATCTGCTTCTGTCCTAAGGACCCTCCTACAGGAAGAATGGAACGCGATATCAGTAGAAAGTCTGACAAAATTAATTGGTAGAATGCCTCGATTATGCACGGCAGTTGTAAGAAATTGAGAAGGCTATGACGAATTAAAATTCGATTTAATTTTGTATATATATTTGTTTGTAAGTACCGTTAAATAATAATATCGACGACTCAAATGCAATTTTATTTGGAAATTTAAGAAAAAATGTAGATGGCCAAATACTTATGGACAATAGTATAATCGCATGCTGGTCAGCCGCTAACAATCGACACGATCAGGTGCATGCTATCACATCAAACACAGTCGCGTGATAATTATAATTGCTAAAGCTACAGTATGATGTCCACGCAACGCAATAAGTAAAATAAAAGAAAGTAAGTAATTTATAAAACGCGTACCCACTTAAGCAGTGTCATTAGAAATAATTATTGCAAGCTAGATGCTATCAGAGAAGGACTATAGTATGCTTCCATTCTTGCTGTATTGATATAGTTGAAATAACCTTTTGAATTCCTAACATAATGCTGCTAAACACATCTACTCATGATATTGGTAAAATATTTCACAGGAAAGACAATGTAAGGAGAAAAAAAACGCTAACACATGGTAATGTTTCTACCTATCCGACGTCATCAACGTGGTTTCGATCGATGTTTCTTGCTCAACACATTGCAATTCTCTCTCGGCTACAGTCACCGTATCGAAACTAACAGCTTAAGTGAGCATTCTTGGCGCTATCTAGTGCCATAAGAATAAGACACTCGTCTGCCGGTTCAAACACAGGGAAACAAGCGGGTACAGTTTCCCAAACCTTCTCCCGAGCAGCTCATGGACTACTAAACCAGAGAGGGCACGTAACTGCATATGAGAGTGATCCCGCGGCCTTACCGTGATGCATTAAAAACACTTTAAAAAATATAGGAAAATTTAATCAATCAATAACTATCGGTTTCGTGCACATCTGCACATCATCAGGTCAAGACACTCCAGAAAAGGACTATAGAATAATTTGATTTAACCTGATTATGTGCAAATGTGCACCACCACCGGTAACCATCGATTGATTACATTATTTGAGATATTGTGAGATTGGTCCCGTTGCCTTTCCTTTTTGCTAAATTTTGATATCAACTCGCACCGAGTCAACAACGTTTCTCCGTTAAGAAAAGCCTAGAAAACAATACCAAACATAATAATGCTGCTAACTACAGCTACTCGTGATATTTCAAAATTTAATCAAACTTAAGTGAAATATAAACAGCTGTAGTAATGTGTTGAAACGATGGATCAAAAGAAAATTTTATTGTGCATGTCATAATACGTATACTAATCTTATTAGCTAGCAAAAAAACCACAAAAGTATACTGGCGAAGCAATTACAGAGGCAGTGTTGGATACGCTAGAAAAAGTTCAACTTTCAACTAATCAACTGTTGATGTTTATCAGTAATGGTGCCGCGACAATTCGATCTTTTACACGTGATGTGTAAGGTTTGTAAAGTTCATGCTGTAAATCTTGTGGTATAAGCTGTTAGAGAATGTTTTCCAATGTATCAACATCAAATATTAAAAAAATCTTCCAAAACTAACTCGAAATTGTCATGAACGGTATCCTGGTATTCCCAAACCACCACAGCCAATTCTTATATTTGTTGATACTTACTGCAACGTCTTATATCCTGTCGCGCTGAGATAAATGGACCTACTTATAAAACTATAATTTATAACCTTATAGTGAGCATCTGACATGAAACCCTAGCTAGAGTACAAAACTCAATGATAGCTTAAATGTTTATATAAACATTTTTGGAAACAAATATCAAGTAGTTTTCTACTTCAATAAGTTTATTAACTACTACTACGCCGTTAATTACGTAGACTTAATTAAGGATCCAATCATTTGTTCCTGAATAGTTGAAATAAAAAATAACATTTTGGTGCTTGTGTTTAACGAACCATCAGGTATGTAACGATAACACAACTCCTTCAAATCTCACGAAACGAATGTTATTATAAAAGGTGCAAAAAAATAGAAAATTATTTAAATAAGTACTTATCTTTTCTTAAAAGGGCGATACCCTTGCTATGTTGCAACATACCCTTTCCACAACAGATGCATTCAGAATTATTAAATAACTAAGTTCAATATTTTTAACTTAATTTATTCCCTTGTTTAAATAATCATACGTTTCAAAAAATAAACAACCAAAAAGTGTTTTCTAACATAAAAATACTGAAGTATAGCCAATGAAAATGAAAAGCGCAAAATAGAGGTTGTAAGACTTCACCTTTGCTCTTACTAAAATATCATCTCCCTTAGCAGAAGTTAAAATAAAATACAAAGCGAAGTATTCACACAACGCAACTGAACCATGTGACGATTTCAAGGTAATTAATTTAACAGATCTACACCCGGGTTACACTAAACGAACAAAAACTATATCATAGCAATGGATAGAAACCTTGAAGGATTTCTACATCTAAAATCTACGTTTCTGTGAGTGTAATTAAAAACTAAAAGGCGATACTTTTCGTTTCCAAAACACGCCCAAGTATACGACAATGTATCTTTCCGATCTGTTTAGGTATATTTATTGATCCCAACGATAACATCTTCGAGAAATTAACCTAAACAAAGTTCAAGGCAGGCAAAGTGTTGAACTTGCTACTGAAGCTTCCGTGTAGAACAAAAAGGCGAACAATTATAAAGGATTAGTAGAAAACATAATTGGCTCTCTTAAGGATATGAATATTGTCATGATCCGCCACAGACGGCAGCATACTCATAATAAACCGGAAAGGTCCAGAAAATGTATATCAAAATCGGATTTTTTAAAATTCGATTTGGTTGTAGCGTGTAATCAACAACTATTTGTTAAGGATTTAAGACCACATCTTACCAATAATATAAAATGTGATAGCTACATAATCAAAAGGAGTTACACATGCATAAAAAAATCTGTTATTTACGAGTTACCTTTAAGCCTGTAGAAACGAGTGCGCATCCATTGGCGGCGATGATATATTTCGAAAATAGTCGAACATACCCGAAGTCGGGATTCGTACGCGTGTGGTTAGTATGTGTATAAACGCCGGATTATATTGATGGTGGCGAATCGACGACATTCTTTGTTATATTCGAGTGTTAGTGGATTTCTTAACCGATTTCCGGCATTAGAATACACTGGCACTATTATTAAATGTATTGTTTGCGATATCAACATTTTACCGTACAGTATTTTTGTATGTAAAAGACATGACAATAGCAACAACGCCGGTCAAATACATAACGTGATGTACCATATTATAAATTTCCATATGACTTTATTTATATGTTAAGCGTGTGCAATATTCCACAAAATATTGTAGACAATTATAAATTTCGAAAATTATGGAGGAAATACGTTCCGGAATGGAGATTGCAAACAACAGAAGCATTTCCATCGGCTGAAAAACACGACTAGGATCAAATAAATGCTGAGCTAAAAGATCAAAAAATATGGCTAGCGATAGATTTCCAGCGAATGCAAGAATTGTATTTTGTATCCTTTCTTCTTCTTTTACTTAGTAGAATATTACAGAAGACAAACGCGGAAATGATAATGGTTACAACTGGGGGCTCGAACAGGGTTAAACCTGGAAAGTTACTAATACATTCTTATCTTCAATTGCTTCATGTAACCTGTTTGCTACATGCATGTGATAGTATAGCTAAATTCACTAGAAACAGTTATTCAAAAGTAGATCAATTTACAGTTTCTACCAAAACAATTTTTATTAAATCTCCAAAAGGCATTCCTGAGTTTAAACCCAGTTTGTCCGGGCATTCCTCAGCCACCACAGCCTGTATTAAGGAGATGACAAACGTGGCTTAAAGTTATTTTATATTATGAGAAACTTTTACACATTATTAAACCTTTTATCTTAAATTTAAATAGAGCAAATTTACGAAAATTATTTAATTCTTTTAGATACTATTTCCAAATTAGAGAACACCAAGCTGTCATTACATGAACCACTAAATATAGATTAACTCAAAGTCTTCTTAGGAAATCTAACCTTTTTAAATTCGCAAACACCACACCACTAGACGCAGAACGCTCTCTTTTTCAAATACACCAATATATTTTCACCTCGCCGTAGAAGTACGACTGAGACAGCACCGGAAGGCATGCTAATAACAAAATACTAAAGGGAATATTTACGTCATTCAACACCAGCAAGACAATCAAACTAGAATAGTAAATAATTACATTCATTACTTTGAACATTGATAGTAACAGTGCTGTACGCTACTGCGAAAGCACTCGTTTCTGCAGCCTTAGTTATCTATGACGTTCTCTATAGATCGAACCACGAAATTATCGATTATTGTCGAAACGATGGTATGATGACGAGGCATCTATAATCTGCAGACTCACAAGCAAGAGGAGAACAGCATTCGACAGGAAAGCTACAATTTTTACTGACATCCTTGTTACATATTTAATAAATTATGCATTCTACTGCAAGAGAAATGCAGACAATAACACGAATAATAGGTAGGACACAGTACTTATTTCGCCGCCAGACGCAGGTATATATATATATATCTCGCTGGTCCAATTCAATAGTGCTACTTTTGTCAAGTAATGGCACCTAGTGTGGATAGCATCATATCTTGTATCTTGCACTCAATTGTTATTAAATCTAATAATGAATTCGGCTTGTGAAATGGAAACTAAATGAGTGAGATTTAGTCGAATTGCACGGAGAATTTGAGGGTATGTAGATTTCATTTGACCACGCGAATATAATAATGTATTTGGAGCCAAGTATCGAATATTGTGTTCGCCATAGATGGCTGTTACACGCTGCGGGCAGCACTTTATGCGTAGTTTATATAAAAGTAACACAAACGCCACCTCAAATGTTCAATTGGTTTCATATGAATAATATGTAAATTTTATGTAGCTTTCACCGAGTAGAACAAAAACGAATAATATCTATTACAAATACTCTACCGCAGGAAATCGCGAAAACATTATCCTTGAAATAAATATTATATGCAGATTCTATTGTACTTTACGAAATCTTGGTACGTTTTAGGAATGTATACGTATTAATAATAAATAAGTGAATAGAGAACCAATACACTTTTGAGAAGGGAAATTTAGCAATCATTTCTTCTTGTTAGCAGACAAACTTAATACAGTCCCTGTCCATTTTATTAGGTCCACCTTATAAATTTCAGCTTTTGTGTGTTTCCAATGCGATAATTTTCAAACACAAGTATAAAATTCATGAATAGGGTTACAATGCCTATAGAAATATGTTGCCTAATATCTTCATACCAAATTGAGGAAGTCCCACTTAATGACCACCTATCTATCATCATCCTCCTCATGAATCATTCTGTACTGTATAGAAGATGGATAGAAACAAGATTAAAAGAGACATTATTCCCAGAATATTATTTGGATCGGTTACTATTCTGGAAAAGAATATTTATCTGTTTATGTAACATTTTTTACCGTGTTTACGTGTTAGTGTTGCATTTTAAGTTATTGCTTGTATGCACTTTATATTTTTTCGTTATGTAAAAGAAGGACATACCAAATCAGAAAAAAACTGTATTGAGGCATTGTTGGGTACAGGAGTGTATTCTCAGCGCACAATTGCAAAGAAAGAAGAACTATCGCGACAGACAGCGCAGCGAATCAGCGTTTTAATAAAAGAAAAGGTACCCACTACAAGTACCGGAGGAGCGTTTTGCGGCAAGAAAAAGATTACTACTAATCGAGATGTTCGACGTATCCTGCAACTAGAAACTGAAAACGGAGGCTTATCTACCAAAGAAATACGAAAGGGAATGTGGTCAACAAGGAGTGCAGATATCAACGCGTACAGTACGTAGACGATTGTACAAAACCGGATTAAATACAGACACACCCTAAAAAAGCCAAGATTAACACCGATGATGAAGCGAGCACGTTATGAATGGTCAAAATGCCATTACAACATTACACAATTAAAGATTGGCCAAAGGTAAGACAAAATAACTTATAATATGTAAATCAAGCAAATTTTTTTACTGAATTTATTTTTTATTTATTAATCTAGATTTGTAAGCTAGTAATATTTTCAAACTCAATAAATAGTTAAAAAGTAGAGTGTAAAGTTAAACAAAGTTGCCGGATCCGCTGTCGTGTAAATAGAGTTTTTGAAACTACTATATACATATAATAAAACATTTCCCAAAATATATATTCGTAATACCTAACGTTAATTTCCTAAACATTGTATTTGACTCTATCAATAATGGATTAAATTAGGATAAAAATATATAAGCACGGCCTAAAAATAAAAGCTAAAATACATCTTTAAATTTTTCTGCTCAATCGTTTAAATAATTCGAGATGTATCCATCGCAGCCGTTGGTTCCCAAAATAAAACACGACCTCGTATAATTAGATCGGCATTTACAATGTGTCCTAATTATAGTTAGTCACTCGGAAGTGGATAAACGATCGCCGACCGTACAATCACTACTGTAAGCTCATTTATCTTGCGATGCGGAAGCTAGTCCTGTCAGGTTGTGCACCAATATGTAAATACACACATACGTACATATATATCTACATATTGGTAAATAATATGTATATATTATATTTTAAATCACAAAGAACCGCGCTAAATAAAATATTAACTGCAAAAATTTGGTCTTAACAGTTAGGTTCATTATAAATTGTACAATTTCTTATCCCAGATTTGCAAGCAAGTTTGATGTTAAAAATATTATTATAACTTTTACTAATGATATGTCGAATTATTTACTCGCCTCAAGTATGTACACATATCTGCAATAATTTATATAAACGATGTCGATTATTACTACGGACAAGTACTGTTAGAAAGAATTAATGGATGGTAGATGAGCAGGAACAAATTAATCATTAATAAACATGATACCACCTATATATCATTTGGTGCCAACATTAAATGCTACATGTTCTGAATATACATACAACTAGATTTCAACATTAATTCCGTACTGAAAACTCTCGCCAAAATTCCACAGTCTCTTTCAGTAAATATTCTGTAAACCAAAATATATGATGATATATGGTCCTTCATCCAAATGGAATATTGATTCAAATATGTAAAAACATAGTATTCTATTTAAAATAAAAAAGCTGATGACGTTTCTAATTACTCCATTATTCAATGATAAGGATATCGTAAGCGCTGTAAACTTTAAATCTATGTACGAAATTTCTTTAAAATCATTATTTTCACTTCAGAAATATCTCTATTATTCTGTGCTTTATTAAAGCTCTCTATGTATATGCACTAGCTCCCAAATAAAAAAAACAAAACCTGTAACAGCTGTAATACTGGTTTGTTGCAAATTACTTCCTAATATCTTATACTACGACATCTATTCGAAAAATATCAATAGAATAACATCCTTTAAATATAAACTTAAAATACTCAACATGCATCTATACTAATGCGAAATTACGAAATATGCTAGAATTTTACTATTCTTTTACAATAAATTAAAAAATATTGCACATCATAAAATGAAAATCAAAACAAAGTAAGTCATTAATGTCATTTCGCGTAAAATATATTCTTTTTGAACTTTTTAATCGTTTTCATCACATTATAAAAGCTTTACGCAGTTGTTAGCTAACGTATACGTACTAATAATCATAACAAGGACAGATTATAAACAATACGTTTAAATTATGGCCTCCGAATATCAAATAGTAACTGAATGTAAAACTAATAATAGAAAAACTAAAAATTCCGTAAAGATCGCGATTTAGCGTAGTAGTAGCTATTCTCTTGTCTAGTTTGGTATTCGTTTGGCATTGACGACAAATACATTTTCGTAATGGAATGCCCACTATACCTTCTCAAGTTTGAAAAAGTCAGGTGCGCAGGTATATGCCCATCTAACAATAATTTATATGACAGAAATAATTTTATAGGAATAATGTTGCCTAATTAACAAAGATTCTTCATTCCATTTACAAGAGTAAGAGCACCACATTATTGCAAAATCGAGATTATTTTTTGGCATTTAGTTTTCTCAGAAATTTTAGTAAAATTACCTTTCGAAAGATTGTGTATTTTTAACACACATCATGTGTTCATAAGTGGATGTTTTTTCTTTTTCATCTCTTGTAATTGATTAATATTACTCACATAATGCCATATATTGCTATTCTGTAATGAATTGCGACGAGAAGTTTTTGATTTTAAGGAAATTTTATATATTTGTGTTACGGAGCTTCACAATAAAAGCTGCCCCAGTGTCAGACACTGCCTTTACTTAAAACATCCCATGTGTTATACGGAATACAAGACCATACTCCTTAAAGTTAAACAAACGGTATACAATTCTTTTTCTTCTTTCTCAAGAGAAACAACTATATTATTGCATCAAATATATTACGTATATTAAATCAAACAGATATATTTTAAAATGGTGAGAATAGATTACGTACAACAGAGAAAGCATTTGACAGGATACCCAGAAATAAAGTATGGGAATGTTTACACAAGAAAGGAACTAATTGCAAACTAATAATAGCTGTCAAAAGTTTATATAAAGAGACAGCAAACTGTGTAATTAACAGAAACATGAGGTATTTTACACAAAGGAAGATGTTAGACAAGGAGGTGGAATTACCCCACTTCTAGTATTTATAATATTTATGGATGAAATTATCACAGAAACAAGGAGGAGAACAAGAGCTTTTTATGTACAACTTAGAAAAGGTAGAAATGGCGGAATGTGTATTCGCAGATGATGTCGCATTGATAGCCGAAAACGAAAAAACTCTACAGCATAACATACACGCTTAGAACAACATACTCACTGATTAGAAAATGGAAATTAACACAAACAAAACAAAAGTAATGGTTATATCAAAAGAGGAAAAGAAATACACATACAACTTGGAGAGACAGAAATACAGTAAGTTAGAGATTTCCAGTACTTAGGAATTACGATACACGAGAAAGGAAGACAAGAAGAAGAACTTAACAGAACACAGAAAGCCAACAAGATATACTACTACTAAACAGAAAAGAAATAACAAAACAAACAAAAATGACGGCCTACAGAACAATGTTCAAACAAATTCTCACATTTGGATGTGAAACCTGGGTACTCAATTGTCAAAAGAAAAAAGTAAGCTTCAAGCCCTAGGGATCGAATATTTAAGAACAGTGAAAAATGTAACTAGAACGGACAGGATAAGAAACGAACAAATCAGAAGAGCTACAAACAGAATCAATAAAAAGTTATGTCGAACAAAGATAATTAGCATGATGGGGACATCTACAAAGGATGGTCAGTACAATTCCGGTTGGGCAGGACTGAAAAACAAAGATACAGAAGAAATAAGAGAACAAAAGGGAGGCCAAAAGAAATCTGAAATAAAGAAATGAGTAAAATTTTAGATATGAAAGGAAAAATTTGGGTTGAAGCTTAGAAAATTGTAAAGAACAGAGAAGACTGGCGAAATTTTGTGAAATGTTAGGAAGCAAATTTAATCTAACCCGATACCCAATGGGTAAGAGGGTTTTATTGATTATATATATGCTAATTGAGTTGTTTGTTTATATGTTTGAGTCAAAAAATTATACCATACCAAAAAAATACATTTGTGCCATCATTTGAAATTATGATTTGATTGATCCAATGCATACCTGTTTGATTCAAGAACTTTTCTCTCTGTGTAGGAAGACCTATTCTTTGAAGTCATAAATAATAGCGGAATCATATCAACCGTTGATGAAATGTGTTTTCTTTACCTAATGTCATGCGTATATTCAAGTGTTGCAGTTCAATTAATAAGCATTAGCAAACTAACTTTTTTATTTGCAGAAATTAATGTTCTGATCATGATTAGCTATCAGCGTAGTAGCGTTAATTTAAAATCTACAATTAAACCATTAACTAAGAAATGCGAAATATGAGTTGCGTCTAAGCAAGTGTCGCAGAGTGTATATGTGAAAATCAGGTTTACTTTTATTTTATATAGGTATAGAATATAAAATAAGATATATTGAATTTAGCACCTCCAAAATTCTTTGTTCTTTCGTTTATAAGTAGATGCAATATGTTTAAATACGTACTTCTCTATAGCAAATCAAATATTTCATTTTAAGTGTGTTATAAAGCGCATTTAAAATACATCAATGACAGTTAGGCGGTCATTTGCGATATTTTAAAATGGACCACAAAGAGTATTTGTTGCGAGATACACAGGATTTGCGATTTTATACAACCGTAGAAAAAATTTCTCAAACATCGGTATCATTACATAATCAAACAAATATCGAATACTAGAACAAAATAAACAAAATTTGAGCATATGCATTCAAAAAAAGGCTCTTTCATTTAAATAATACACTCAGTCTAATGAGATATTGCGATGCACGATGACAAAAATATGTTGCTCGAAGACTTGCATCGATAAGACAAATTTTCTATGTGTATTGTTACAAATTAGCTCAAAAGTGCGAAAATATGTACAACATGATTAACTTTCTTCATTTGTCTATTATCAACTACTGTCATCGCAATAAACGTCGCGGAATCCACTTCCTTGCAGATATAAAATCTATTACATCATATACCAACACATTATCAAAGCAAAGGCCGTCGATGTGTTACCGATCAACAGCGTAGAGTAAGGAAGCTAATGATGTGTAAACGATTGGCAATAACATAAAACCGTGATTAAATAGATCAAGCAAGTAAGTAAGCAGCTAACCAACCTGTGACGGGAGCCTCTATGTCTATCATTGTTTTTTCGGCGCGCAGCAGCGCTGCGCCCTCATTGATTATTCGGAGTGCGGCTTGCTCGTCGATTCGACCTTCCAAAATGAAGTGTTGCTTCAACACATCAGGTCGCGGTTTCGCTGATCGTCCATCGAAGACCTCGGCGATTGTTAATTTGTGACTTGGTGGAAACGGAACCGCTGAAAAACGGAGAGAAATTGTAATCAGGCAATTAAGCAGAAACATATAAAAATTAGTTTAGATAGATGAAAGAAAGTGAATATTTTAAACATTAACAAAAAATAACAGAACTAAGATAAACTTATGATATATTTGGACTGTTTTATGTAGTAATGTACTCCGTATATTTAAAACATTTAACTTCTTGCTGCAGCACTTATAAAAATATTTCCGTTCTATGATAGACGAATCCATGCCTAAAATCTAGAACAATTATTGCCTTACGGCCAATAGCAATTAAGATTTAATCTGGAATTAGGTTAATACGCCAGGTAAATTGTAGCAGTTTTTTAACAATAAATGATGGGGCAGCTATCGTATGTTATCTGGCATCTTAACTTAATTCCACATTAAATTTTAATTTGTCTTGGTGCAACTGGTTATTAGATTCAACAACCCTCCACCTGTAAGATAATGTAATGCTATACACAGTATCTTATTTTCGATTTTTAATGCCGTACAATCAAAAATCTGAAAAAAGTATCTAGGGCTTTTTACTGAGATAATAACAATCAAAGCAAAGTATGATTTATGACTATTGTGGTCGTTGTCGAAGATACAGGTAGTTGTTATCCATTTCTTTTCCTTTTTTGTCGGAAATTTTCAGTCAAATAAAATGATCAAATTTGATTATTCTACATATCTTTATTTGTTTTGCGTTGCGTTTCGGGATTGCTCCCCTTCTTCAAGACAATAATCAGTATTCTATATTCCACAAATCATAATAGGAATAATTTAACTATTTAACAGTACCAAAGAATATTCATACTCAAAATATTCCACTTTTTATGACATCTCAATAATCTCTTGTGTCAGATTTTATGTGGATCATTTCTTTAATAATTCGTTTGTTATAATTTACTTCTTCCTCCAATATTTTTACATTTTGGAAATCAAATATACATATGTCCCAAAGTCATAGCACGTCTCGCTAGAGTAATAATATCTTCATTTGATTTACACTACAATTATGTGCATGCATTCTCTTATTCAGACATTGTTGCGTTTGACCGATATACCCTATACACCATAGCAATCAACCCTGCATATGGTGTGTGCTTGCTTGTCTATGGGAATTGATTGTTTGATGTTTGAGAATTGTTGTTTGTTTATATTGTATTTTTTATGTGCTATTCAGATGTCATGTCTTTATGCAGAAAACAGGAAGGGCGATGTATCTTTTTGTTTCTTCATTATTAACATGTTTATTGCGTTCTGTAATATTTTTGTAATGCTGATAACTAATCCTTTCTTTCATGACTTTATTTATAAATTTCTCTGGGTAATTGTTTATAGATAGTGCGTTTTATATAATTTAGTTTAGTTTGTAAAAACTGTTGGTAGGAGAAATACAAATAATGATCTACCAAGCCAATAATTATGCCCTTCTTGTAATGTAGTGTGGCGCTTGATACGAAGTTTGGTAATCGATCTTACTAGTCTCGGCAAAGAGGGGCAAATTTCAAGTCGTGTCGCTTTTTCTGGACCAAAGGACTTCCTGCAAAAGATATCCATAAGGAAGTGTCTCCTGTTTACAATGAAAAGTAGTCTCGGAAAATAGCGGCAAGTTTCAGTGCCGTGCGGAGAACAACGTGGAGGGGTGAAGGGCGCGGCACGGAGAATCCAGTACCCATATCAAAGCATGCTTGTTCAGTATTATTCGACTGGTCGTTGTGAGAGTTTATCAGTACAAACATACTTAAAAGATATCGCATTCAGTTACCTTTCGGAAACGGCGTATTTCGAATAAACTAGAAAACCTAATAGCGAGTATGCTAGATTTAGAATCCGAAGGCGATGGAATTAAATATGCAAAGTGCAACAACTATTTGACGTGTACCAGCAGGTGAAAATGTGAACGCCACCTAAAAAGTATAAAACACTGTTCTGCAATCCGCAGCAAACGATACGGGAACAATTAATATTTGATATAGCATTTGTCTCCCTCTGGAGCAAGTATTCGGAATATACATTACCAAGTCGGACATCGATAAGAAACTTTATGTCATCTGTTCGTGACTATGTTGAAAGAAGAATTAAAGCAGAATTGAAAAATAAAAAATTGTGGTTATTTATGGACGAAGCAACCGATCAGCAAAAACGTTTTATGGTGAACCGTCATCCGTTATTTTACTTGCTTTCAAAAGCGTTACAAAATGTACTAGCTATGAAATTTCAAGTGGTTTTGAGCGCATTGAACATGTTTCAAGTTTTAACAACCCAACTTTTAATGTTTGTGAGTGACGGTGCCGCTAACACGCGTTCCTTGGGCCGACCTCTTAAAGAAAAGAGTGGCACTCTGTTACATGTAATATGTAACATGCTTTAAACCTTGTAACGCAACTGTCCCCAAAACGTAGAACAAGATTTCACGAACAGTGTCCCAAAGTGCCTGAACCACCACCGCCGATTACTACGCGTTGGGGAACATGGCTGCGTTTTACTACTGTGAATATTTTGAAGATGTAAAGAAGATAATTTTACAATTCGATCCGAGACACGCCAAAGCTATCAAGAAAAGCCGGAAAATATGAGAAAGTATTCGCAAGAACTATTATGGACTGGCGGAAGGAATTGACAAATTACAAAATGATTCGATGCCGTTTGTGGCTTCTGTCCAAATTATGGATGATGTCCACTCACACTTATGTACTGCGAAAAATTTGAAAGTGTTATTGAGAAGGATTCACATTTTCTCATACTAAGATAAATTTGTCAAGGTGCGTCGAATGATCGATAAAGTTGTGACAAGGATTAGTTTAAATTTGCAAATATAACATCACTCGACGTTGAACGGTGGTTTTCATCATTAAAAAAATATTTATTCTGCACGCCGTACTCATTTGACAGTAACAAGTGTGGAAACATATTTAATAACTCTAATATTTAATAGATACCATCCAATTTGTGATTTCGTGGAAACTTAAAACAGTAAGTGTTTCAGCACGTTATATAATATATTTTTTAAGATTACTTTGTGTGTAATTCCTGCATCTGCATCACGATCATAAATGATGCGGGAACGTAAACGTTACTGAACACTCGCCTTGATATGGCTGTTCGGCCCCTCCACGTTGTTCTCCGTAACTTGCTTCACTTTACCGTTAGTACTAATAAAGAGTTCACATCCTACCGTGACTGACATTTTCTCAAGAATTCCAGTGCAAAAAAATAGTAATTTTGCCATAGTAATTTTACCAGTAATTTCATATCGATATTAATATTAATTTAACTTGCCTTTAATCATATTGTGTCTGTTGAGATATTATCATATATCTATAGATGTTGTAACATCTAGGTACTAAAAGTAATTCGAACTCATATTCAATCGCGTAGTGTAGATGGTAGCACAAACGCTGGTAACGCAAAGGTAATGGGTTCAATTGCTACCGTGACTGATTTTCTTTAGGAATTGAAAAATTTTCGTTAAATGCAAGGAAATCGTAATTTTATCATTATTAATACCAACGGTAGCTTCATATTAATTGAACTATTAATTCAATTGGTGAGAACTTGCTTTTAATATCACTGTGCCTGTTGAGATATTACCATATATACAGGCATTGTGATATCTGCCAGGTGGGTATCGAAAACATTCAGTCCCAGGTGCAGTTGGTAGCGCCGGTAACGCACTGGCCGTGGGTTCAAATCCTACCTTTACTGATATTTTTCCGGGAATTTAAAAACGTTGGTTAAATGCATGGAAATCGTAATTTTATCGCTACTAATACCAACGGTAGTTTCATATTAATATTAGTTTAAATAATCTATAAATATAACACTGGGTAACAATATACGAGGATGAGTCACAAAGTAATGCCTGGTATTTTTTCCTTCTAATTCTCAAGACAATAAAATGCAATTAGATAGGTTAAGAACCACAATTGAGATGATTAATTTGTCACTTTTCAATAAAATTTCCGTCCATTTCCACAGTTTTGGTCGACCTTTTAACTTTTTCTGCTTCTTAAGTCTTAGTACGGACGCTTTCACAGCCTCCTCATCTTCAATGTAAATCCCACAGTGAGCTTTTTTAGCGCAGTCTGCGTTCAAGAATTCAATCACAGAACGTTGTCTAACACCACCAAATTCCAAATTGTCGCTTAGCCAGCTTTGTCTAAGGCAATAGAAGGCATTATATATTGACTAACCCTCGTATTTTCTACACTAACTACAACTTTCAGAATAGTGACGCATTTACAGTTTCTACTGATCCTCGTAGTTTACAGAAATTACACTTTTACATAGCGGTTTATTCAAAACTTTGCTGAAACATGCTATACTTTGTTTTTATTTTCACTTTGGAAATGTCTGGTCATCTTCATGGTACGTGCATTAAGGCATATCTTCGTTGAGGAATAAGTTCTATGAAGTAGAATAAACACTTTTATTGCACAAGAAAGGTATCTTCATTCTCTTCTTGCGGAAAAGTAAACAGGTTATGTCAAAGCAAAGCAGTGTGTGAAGTACACGTAACAATTTATAATCATTATACATAAAATTAACACTGTTTCAATTGCGAAATTTTCTACATTTCCCACTTAAAAATATTATTATAGATAAACTTAATTCATGTGTTCTATCAAATGGAACCATGTATTATTTTAATACAATTTGACTCATGTTACCACTAGCAAACTAACGTATACAAAGACATGACACTACAAACGCTTTTGTACTCAACAAATGTAAGTTCCCTTTCTAAGAGTACAACATCCAATATAATAAATAAAATTTTAATTTTAGATGTTAGGATTTTTACTTGATAATATAATTACAAGCGAATAAAATTTTAACGAATTACCGTCATAATCCTTAATACCATTTTTTTTCTCCAACTAAATATGCCATACTAGATTGTATTTAACTGCCAGCTACTTGATATTTTCACGTAACTAGTTACAGCTCCCTGTTTGTTTCACAATTGATCCGATTTAGATAACCTGAACCCCCATCCATATTCCACTATCGTTCGAGGGAAAGCTCCGTGAAATTAAGTTGCTCTGGTGCTACAAACTGGATTTACCAATATCAGCTATTATACGCAATGGGCCTCTTGCCATTTAATTAAACTTAGATTATCTTATTTCTCCTTATAGTGCACTCACGCCGATAAACAACAGTGCACATAACAAAAAGAGAATATAATACTAAATTCCAGAGAAACTTATGCTTTCCTACTTGAGTGTAGGTTTTCCGTGTCGACAACCCCCGCAGGATTATTCTACATTATGCTGTCCTTATTGCCGAATACGGCTAAACTCTTTCAGTATTCGTAATTTAGAACAAAAGCAAACATCAACAAGCATCCTAAAACAACTTTCTACTCAGCATCCTTTCAACTCCCAACATACGTATGTTTTAAAAAGATTGTCTTGTTTGCGTCAGGCTTTTACTATTGATTAGATATGACGGCCATTCTGGCTAAATAATCTAAGCTGGAGGATTAAATAAAAAGAAATTCAGCAGAAAATACATTTATAATCAGCTAATCAAGTGGAGATTTAGAAACAATTCCTCTATTAATGTAACAAAAAGCTAAAATTCGAAATTGATGATAACGTTGATATTAATAACTTGCGAATCCCAAGGGTTTTATTGAAAGCAAATGCTTGCAAACTTACAAAAATATTTGACGTGCCAACTATCGTATTTTTAACTTTTTATTTATGTGCTACCTCCTTCTTTATCAAAATTACAAAAGTTACTATTATAACTCCTGTAATATGTGATAAAGTTAGTTCCATTGTTTATCGAGAAGTCGCAGAAAATATGCATACATAAAAATTTTATATGTTTCTAGGACAGCTGCTTAGAAGCGTTACCAAATTTATTGCGTATTCTTCACCTACGCTTCTCCAGTTTCTCCTAAAATATATGTTGATAATCAATAAAATGGTTTTATTCATTAATGACGTAGTATCGAATAAAACCGTACACTTCTCTCAGAATCACACACGTAATCAGAAATGTATATGTATGTAAATATTTCACACTAATAACATCCAAAGAAACATTAATATTTGCTAAGATTAGCTTCTAATAAAACGTCAAAACTTTGGTCTCACTTCTAATGATATGTATTAATTTAACAATTGCCAAACGAAAATTTTAGCACCATTCTATTTTAATTGCAATAATAACTCGCCCGATTTAATCGTTTTATTATTATAAAATATTTGAAACGAGATAAGCTAGCTTAATTTATCTGCTGTCAATTGCTATAAAACCTCTTTTCTGATATATTGCTTAAATAAGATCAGTTACTCGCTGATTACTAAAACATATATACACAATAACAATGTTACGCATTAAAATTTACAAAGAACGACAACTTTAATTCCTATGGCAACATCTTCTATGAAAGACAACATAATGACATACGCATAGATGACAACAAGATCTGCAATAAAGGAAATGAGATTTCTTTATAAACTAATGAAAACATTCCCACTATAAGATGTTGTTATAAGTTGCTCCAGTTTTAGATGCGAAACCTTTAAACAGCTGAATTGTTGCTGCTCTAGACATCAATTAGAATCCTGCATTGGGTTGGGTATTTGCGGATGCCCGCAATATCAGGTACGATCGAGCATGCATAGAGCGAATAATGAGTCAAATGCTTGGTTAGATCTGGGCTGCGTACCCGTCAGGTATAAGTCGGGCGTCGTACCTTAATAACATACGCATGCCTATATTCTATATCGACGTACAACAGTATACGTGATTCTACATTTCGTATATTAGAAAACTATACGGTTCTTTTTATTAAAAACTCTCGCTTCAATATAGTGTAGTGGTATCTTTTCCTACACGGTTCATAGTAATGTGTATATGTCATTTTCTTAGTCTCGTGCCTTACTGTACTGGCAATATATACACTATCACATGCCACCATACATTTTTTATAAAATCCACATATTGAGAATATCGGGCATAATACATTCAGATACGTATTTATAATAACAGCAGTATATATTATTCAATAGCTTAGGTGAATGTATAATAAAATACTATTTCGAATTTTAAAAACTGGCAATTGTACTTACACCAGATAAAAAATAATACTCCACCACTATAATCACCCTGTTCGTACAAAGTCTTAAAATAAATACTGCAATGGTTTCAAATGTTTAACAATTATTAAGTATGCTTACTTCCACAAAAATATTTAATTACAAAGCAATTTTGCTGTTGTTGCTTTAATTTTTCACACAATTGTATTTCGTTTACTAACATTTTGTATTTCACTTGTAAACAGAATTCTGTTTAATCCGATATTTAGATTAATAGAAAAATACGTATGGTACAAACGCAGTAATCAATGTTCCTGGTCGCATTTTTTAAATCGCGAAATGGTTCTATTTCATAAGAATGGTACTAGACATATCTCTTACAATCGCCTCAATCCGTTAGACAATTTGTAAAAGTAACTCGATAACACAACATTACGCGAAAGCTTCATACCACTTTTCTGTGTTACTGCTTGTAAGAGAATGCAAGAAGTTCTTCTCTCAGATATATCGAATAATGACAAAGATTAGTCTCAACTCCTCTTCTATTTCACCACATACTTCAACTTAAACATTTTCACAAAAATTGAAAACGCCGGAAGCTGTATCTAAGTAAACTAGTAAGACGAATCGCTTTTGTAATTACTACAGCAATATAACGTTCTACACAAATACGGAAGAAAATCCGCTTTGAATAGAACCAACATTGTATGAAGTTCGAAGTTGTTTCCCGTCTCACAATTTACTCCTGTGATTTACTCCATAACTAATATAACGACTTAATGCATTGCCCTTAAGAAATTGCGTGTATGTGTTGTGTACGCCGAGTAATTTCCCGTATTGGGTGTCTCAAGGAGTTACTAGTACTACGTTCTGATTACATAATCCACCTTAACTTTCATAGTTAAATATTCATATAATTTCGAATTAAGCGTATAACCTCATTCAACTTACATACTGACAGAAACTAATTTCCACCCTCCGAGAACTACATACACGCATGCATATTAAAATCTACTAGAGGGAAAATTTAAGATGTCTACGAGCTTACAAAAATGATAAAATGTAATTACTGCCTGACTACACTGTACTAATGCAATACAATTAACATTAGCAAAAAAATATTTGTTCGTACGATTACTTACCATTGAAGAAATTGTCTGATTGTCAGAATCAATGAATATAGCTTTTGTAAGAAGCAATACCTTCACCTCTATTTATAAGTGGACTCAAAAGTAATGTAATCTGGGGGAGTGTACCAGGGTCATTCAGAAAGTAACCAACGTTTCTCAGACCTTTATCAGTGGAAAAGACGACAAAAATTTATTATACACTTAGTATGATTCCTACACTATTTATCCACCTAATTTCCGTTAAAGTTCTTTTTACAGCAACGTTTGATTACTAAATCAAACTGTAGCAGCTCTTCAGTCCCTGATCGTTGGCAAAGTGATTACACCATGGATATTGAATAATTTCTGACCTAAACCGCGCAAGACATCTGTAGTATGCAACTCAATATGAACGTATGGCCAGAATTTAGAGACTAGTAGTTACCATGTTTTTCCCAGGCTGAAAGATTTTCCTAAGTGGCACACACTTCGCCACCGAAAGGTGCCGTTAGTGATTAGTTCAATCACCTGGTGACAGATGAATGTGAAACAGGTATAGATATTCTTGAAGGTTGTAATTACTCTTTGAACTTGAACGGTGACTACGTAGAGAAGTAGCAAGTAATAAGCTTACAACAAATTTTATTGAATTCACTCAACTAATAAGTGTCTGAGGACTTTTTATTACTTTCTGAACGACCCTTGTATTTATATATTGAATACAGTGTAACTTTTCTTTGTATCTGTGTGTAGAACCCTTAATTTTTAATTGCAAAATTACAGTTAGGTTGTATATATATATATATATATATATAAGAAACACAATATGCAGATCGATATATATATATATATATAATTTTGCAATTAAAAATTAAGGGTTCTACACACAGATGCAAAGAAAAGTTACACTGTATTCAACACTAATTGAAAAGTGTGTGATCACCCGTGCTTTTTTATGTGGGAAAGTTAGCGCTTCTATATATATAAAATATAATCAGTAGCGTCCTTTGGTAGTGTCTATCCCATTGTTTTGATTTTCTGTATTTTCATTTTCATCTACTTGTTTACTATTACTAGAAAGGCTTTTCTTATTGCCACTTTTTTACAGCCGTATATTTGTGATCAGTAATCAACGAAATAGTCATAATACATCCGTGCAAATATACTCAACGTTCATTTATTTATTTTTTTTTTATTTTTATGTTACGCCTATGATATACAGTGTTTACAGCTTCAGAGGAGTTGACTAATACCTTGCAACAAGTTAAAACAAAAAGAAATAGAAAGCGCACCTTTCAATCATACATACACACTCTGTAAAAGAAGTTCTGGATAGAAAACGGGTACTTAATATATAATTAAACTATTACGATTTCAAAATAGTGTTACGTATGCGATGTTGTACACGTTTTTAGGGTTTCTGGTGTTGAAGCGGTATAGAGCTTGTTCACACCAATTGCGGCATTCAACGAGAAACTAATTTTTTATTCACAATTCTTCATGCAAAATGTTTTGAACTGAGCTCTCCCTAATGAAGCCTTACTCTCGCGATATGTTACATGTCAATCTTCAATGATGATCTTGCGCACAGCATCGACGTTTTCCTGAATGGCTGCCGTTTTTGGTACACCTGTTCTTCGATCGTACCTAAGACCAATCCAATCACGTTTGAATTCTCCATACCAAGGAGAAATTGTTAAGTGGTGTGAAGCTTCATTACGGAAAACAGAAACCAACTCGGCGAGGTATTCTTGTTGAGATAATTGTCTTAGAAAATGATAAAAAATTATTGCACTCGATTCAATTCCATCTTACAACTAAGTATCACGCTGAAACTTTACATTTAACTTACTAAAGATGGAAATTACTTTTTAATACTGACACTTGATTTAGTGACACCCTCACTACCGATCTATGCTCGCGGCTATGTAATTCAACCGAGATTAACTTTCAACAACGGAAATTTCATTTTAACTTATAATCCATTAATTAACAAAATTCGAAGCGAATCATGATTGAAGAAGAAAAGCTTTTCAACAGATACGAACGTCGACAAAAGCTTATAAAGTTTAAATCTCTGAATTCCAATGCATTCGAACTGGAGAGTTCTAAAACGAGAAATATTAATATCACACAGATTTCCCTGTTTTTTCCAACTAGCAAAATGTAATTGAACAAAAACTAAACCTAGAAAAATATATATACAACCTTGCGTAACAATATTTAATGTAGCGATTAGTATTGATTTTAATAATACAAAATTTATCGCACGTGCATATGTATGTTATATCCATCGTACACTTCCATTCGCACCTCCGTTTCAATATATTAGCACGATATTCACTCATAAGTTTCGCTATAGCACTGTTTAAACTAACTATTTCACCTACAATTCCCAAACTACTATCACATCTCCAAAGCAAATATTTCATGCTTTAGTATTTATCTTTACATATTATTTATTTTATCACACTTTGAATCACGGTATTTATAAACCACATTGTGTACAAAAAAACGTAGTCTATGATAATAGCAATATCGTAAAAACAGCAAATGCAAATGGTACGTTTAAGCTATGGAATGCTATTACATTCCACAATTGCTCTTTCAATCAACTAAAGAAAAGAAAGAAGAGTTAAATAAAAGTTTACAATTTCAAATATGTAATGGAAAATTATTTTGCAATCACTGCTACTAACATAGAAATAAATGTAAAGTCCATTGAAATATAAATATGTATATTCGCACTATGATGCATATCGTAGTGGCAACTTCACTGCTTATAATGTTAAAATTGAAACGCTTCTTGGACTGCATGTGTTATAATGGAGAAATGAACAAACTTTAAAACTGAAATTAAGCTTGCAACAATAATTAAATTTATTCAAATTTCTATTAAATAGTAATTACGTATGTTTTAGGTACGGCATTGTCAACTTAAAGTTGTGAAATAAGGCAGAGAAGGCTTTCGAATATATGTAAGTCTTTATGACAACATTTGTCTCGAAAGCAAGTCATGTAGCAACAATTCCTCTACAAGATCAAACAACTATTACTGCCGATTGGTATACAGCCATTTGTTTGCCGCAAATCATTGCTTCAAGAAACCAACGCCGAGGAGCGAATCATCCTCCTCCAAGACAGTGAAACCTTGTAAACAGCACGCAAGACAAGTGAATTTTTAACTCAACAAAACGTGGAATTGTTTGACTATCCTCTGACGGTCCGGACCTAAGTCCCAATGATTTCTTTAGCTTTCCGAAAATAAAGAACGCACTGCATGGTCAAAGGTTGCAGTCATCAGAAGGAGCAGTCGATGCCTTCAAAAACGCAATTTTGGCTGTATCAACAAACGAATGGAATGGCTGCTTCCACTGCTTTATTCCAACTCTATATGCAAAATTTAAAAGACAACCATCATACAAAATAGTTGAAAACAATTCAGACAATAATTTATCTTTAATACGAGAATGAAATCAAATTTTGATTTAGCTGCACACATTTGGATGTGATTGACCACGTCAGGCTACTTCGTTCTAATTAGTATCATCGTAGAGGGTGAAGGGGTTGAGTTGTGTGCTCGAGAAATGCTTAAATTGTTCTAGCTCTCCCAGAAAAAGAATAAATCAGGAGAAAAAAGAAGAACCCTGCGAAATGCACTTACGGGCAAAAAGCTTTTTATAAAATAACAAAAGAATTAATACCTTACCGTAGTCATGAGTTCTGCAAAGACGTAGCACAAATATGATAAATCCCTAACAGGTAGTTAAGGAATAATAATTCCACTGAAGCTAAAAAGCTCAAAATTTCTGTGGAATAATAAAAGCACGTGCGTTTTCGTTTGTTCCTATCTCGTGTCTAAGTGTCTTTTCCACCGTTAATGGTGGTCGTTGTCTGTATTGAAATATTAAATCAATGCACGATTTGATCACTAGATGACGGAGCAATACTGATTTCATAAAAAAATTAATACGAACATCATTAACAAAATTTGAATGGAAAGAAGTGTAACACGTTAGCGATTTGTTACATTACCCTAATAGAATACACACGATCACCAAATTACCTCAAAAGTCAGAGGTATCTCCTGCAAATATTTCTAAAATTCCTTGGACATACATTTCCTTCGTACAAAATTAAATAATTTATACCCAATACCCAGTATTTTATACTTAATGTTTATTTTATTTATAGTTTGGTTAATAATAATCATTTTTCAAATTTTGAATTAAACTTCGTTTTTCTACAAAACTTGTCTATCTTCATCTTTGAAAGGAGTAAGAAAGCTCTTCCCATAAAATAATTCCCCAGTGTCGAAAATCTAATACGAGGGAGGAGGAACATTTGGCTCACTCCCTAGATTACTCGGTTCATCTTCTCATTTAAAATCGTATTGCTTAAGCACTGGAATATTAAAACAAAGCACCATTTCCCTTATTTTCTTCTACAAAAAGTTAAAAAAGTGACTTTTTGTTTGATTGTACTCGAAACATTTCTATAACCCAATGTGTCTATGTTGTAACTACATAAAGAATGCGACGGATTAAATCGGAAGTATATTCGTCGCAAATATTAAATATAATAACAGTACACATATAAATAAATATATGATACTTAAATTCACCAAATATATGGTCCGCCTATTGTACACGAACTTTGCCTTATCAATCATTTTTTGTAATTGTTTTTCGACAATCACTTGGTCCCTTCTACTTACGCAAAGCGAATCCAATTGTATGAGTTTAGCATTCTTAACGGGAGATTTACATAGCGGACATTCGCACTTACCGCCTCTCTTAACATATTTCAAAAACATCGCCAAACAAGTGACACAATATGCGTGGCCGCAACGAATTCTAACTGGGACACGCAAGGGACCTAAGCAAATCGGACAACTGTCAATGTTGTAAACGAAGTTCTCATTCTTCACCTCTTGACCATCTTCATTGTCACTAGATTTGTCGGGTACAATTTTATACTTAACAACCAATATTACGGCGATATACACACATAATAGACATGCGGTAAAATATGATAAATCTAGGAGATATATATTTTCTTGTAAATGTTGCTGAATATCGGCAAAATAAGGCGGTTGGAACTGTTCCAAAAGTTGGTGCTCTTCTTTTATTAATTCATTATGCATTCTGAACTAAAATTTATATTTAGGAAGGAAATAAAAGCCGTAAAATATTTGTATATACTGAAGGTGACATGTCACACAATTGACAGAACTACAATTTGACAGTCACATATCATTCTGAAAGCAAGAGGCAATATTCACATTTTATTTAAATTGACTAATCAATGACTATTAATCTAACCCCAAAAATTATGTTTAAAGATAAACGTTCCTTCAGAATTGTATTAAGTAGTGATATAATATACACTACCGTCCAAAAGATTGGAAGCAGCAACGGATTTTACAAAAAGCACAGCAAAATTTTATTGTGATTATTAGTGAATTTATACAACATAAGTGACTGTCGTCAAATAAATGTAAGTTAATTCAAACACAATAATATTTATGCAAGATTTAGCTCAAAAGTTTATTTTCGTCGATATGACCTCCTTTGGCTCTGATAACCGCTGCACAAGTTTTAGCCATTCTTCGAAGAATTTTTTCCAATCAGTCCGCATGAATTTGTTGTCACGCGTTCTGTATATATTCCCGTAGGTGTTGGGTGTTCTGAGGTTGTCGCTGTCTAGCCGTTCCATCAAGCTCATCCCGTAAGAGCTCTACGGGGGATATACCCGGACTTTGAGCAGACCAAACCGTTAATTTTCGCTCATTTCTTGCCGCTTTCTCCTCTAAAAAGTTTTTACAGATTAGAGCCGTATGTTTGGGGTCATTTGTCTTGCTGGAATACAAAAGGCTCACCAAAAAGATGGCTTCCACACGGAATAGCATGATATTGCAAAATATCAGAATAGCCTTCTTTCCGCATTGTACCATAATTTGTACTAAATCATGGGTAACTGTTTCAGCATAAAAACCCAAACCATAACACTACCATCTCTGTGTTTGTCGGACGGCACTAGACCTAGCTCTTTTCCCTGTTTGTCTACGAAAAAACCCTCTGTTGCGTACCAAATAAATTTAGACTCGTCGGTCTATAACACTGCGTTCCAAACATTCAGTGACCAGTTAGCATGCTCTCTTGGCCATGTCAATCGTTTCTCTTTATGCACGCGTTCTAAACACAGAAACATTTATTAGTGGTTGTGTATTAACGCGTGTTAAGATGTTCAGTGCCGTCAATTTCGTCATTACTATAAATCTATCTTCAGCCCCAGATCAGTCACCTGCGGCCGCCTACTTCGTCTTCTATCAATATTTTGTCGTGTCTCCCTTTTCCGGGCCACTGTTTAATGCACATCTCTCGGTAAAATCCCTAATGGTAGAGCAATCTCTCTCTCTCGGTATATCCTCCGTCGTGAAAAACACAAATACTACTACGTTGTCCTACAATCAACTGTCGTTTTAACATTTTTACGCTGAGTATTTTACCAAATTGTTGCAATTGCGCACTGATTTCAAAAAAACTAATTTCGTACAGGAAAGCGATAAAACACTAAAGATTAATACATTTACTGGATGCACTAAACGATTAGTAGTACTAAACCGTTTGACCGAGTGTAATTACTGCAGAAATCCTTCCCCATTTCCGTTAAACAATGGTCGTATTCATGAAAAAGAGCAATAAAATGTATTCGGCTGAAATTTGCACCTAAATGTTTGGACTTTACGAAATGTGTCTAAAATTTTATATTTGCATACAATAATTTATAATAGGGATGTTAAAGAAATTTCAGCTTGTTTCCGAACTTATGGACGGTAGTGTATATGTGCGTCATAATGTATATGTGCGTCATAATGCATACTGTGACAGCCAAATAAGAGCATTAATTTGTATATGTAAATGAATATGTCTATTGTATTATTACTTATGTAACACGAAATCATTGGTTTGCTTCTTGCCACCTTCATTGCTACACCAACACGCTTAACGAAAACGATAAAGTGAGAGTAACATGAAAACTGGAAATAGCATATCAACACTATAATGTCGCATGTCGTTTTGGATATGGTTGAATAAGAGTGTTAGAAGATATAGAAGATGATTCGCTACCTAACCACGTTAACGAGAACCGTTTTGTAGAAGGGGGCTCTGGAATTAAGGGAAGAGGTACATATTATACAAATTCACATACTCAATATTGATACCATATAGCTGACTAGCCATGTTCGTTCCAGTAATAGTAGGATTTGAAGCGTTGTTCTGTTCAAGATTCAATTTAGCTTCCGAGAAGCAAACAAGCGTGACATGTGCAATCGCAAAGCATTTGAAGGGCAAGGGACGCGAAGTTATCAATAATCAATAATATCACAACTGGGATAGAGGTCTCAACGTTTACAAAGATAACGGAAAACAAACGAAACTGTAGTTTTTCTAATGAATTAAATATGTTCTTCAATTATAAACATTAGTGTAACTTTAACTCATATCAGACATCCCTCGCACAACAGTTACAAGTACGCCAGAAACTAATATTTCGCATATCTAGGTGATTGTGAGTGTCACTTGCGTATTAGCTATACTTTTCCTTATGAATACTGAAATGTAACGCGGTTTCATGTAAATGTGCATTAAACTGACCGCGTAGGACGCAATTATATTTTTAAGCAAATGATGGATGTTGTTTCTATTGTACACATTTGACTCATGACTCCAATAAGTATATTGTGGTGTCGATGTACGACATATTAATTTAAAATGTGCTTTAAATGATGACATGCTAACCATCGTACATAGATTTACAACTTTACATTTAGTTGTCATAAACAAGATACATCGGTAGATAGTAGTTACTGCCGTTATTTTAGAAACTCATATTTAATTCAGGTTTAGAGAATTTAATGTAGCAGCTTCAAACAGCATCGCGTACAAACTCAAAATCCTTACAATTATATTCTCATGTGTACATATTGCCACTTAGTATGTATGTATATATACACAAGTATATATACACAAAAGTACAAAACCATCTTCCATAGACTCACTAATGAGTAGCACACAGTGAATCGCGTTATATATGTACTTCAGCTAAATCCCTGTGAGACCACGCGTTAGAATTACACTTCAAAACATAGTAACGTAATTTCTCGCGTAATGTAATTTTTTATATGAAAAAGTTAACGCTGTAACAACGCATTCAATTACGCCAGCTTTGCATTCTCCATGTATTCTTACATGCTCTTATTAATTTACATTTTGAAATAAGTTTTTCAATGTTTGGCCATGACGCCAGGTAAGCAATGTTCTGTACTGTAAAATTACAGAATTTTTCCTTAGTATAGTTGCCCCGATTAATTATGTCTGTTAGTCAGATCGATCCAAACAAATGATGGTTACAGAATCGCGTATTCTTTAGCGCTAGGAAAAAATTGAATATCGAAGCCTCATTTGTTTATTATCAATTATTACCCTGAAAAACAAGAGTTTTGTTATAAAAGTAGGGAAATTATTGTTTTTGTGCATTAATTTACTTAACTTTTATGACATTTCTAATTTAACGTTTGGGAATAAAACATACTTTTAAAGCAATACATAGTTTCAAAAGGGGCCTTCGCAAATTTTACGAAAATCATGTTGATTTTCAATCATCTTTACGTATCATTTTCAGGTGATACATCTAAGAAATTTCAAAGGTTATTGTTCAGTATTTTGCATATAACCCAAAATTACTAACATTTATCTCTTATTGCATTTCTACTCTTCATCCCAATTTATCTTGGGTATGTTCCAGTAAAAATAAGTTTATTTTGCTTTCAATTAATTATATACTTTAAAGTTAGAAACGGAACACTGCTTTGTATAAAAAAAAATTTACCGTAAGGAATTCACTTCAAATACAGTTTTTCTTGCATACACGTAGAATATTATAAATTCCACTGTGTACTCTAACAAACCAAATTATAGTTTTCAAGACATCTAATATATATATTTGTACATTCACTTGGCAGTTGGCAGTTACACAAGTGAATGTACAAATATATATATATATAAATATATATATATATATATATATATATATATATATATTATACGAGATAGGCGCCATAAATTCTGGGCCTGGCATAGAAAAAAGGAATTTGGAACAATATAAGAAATTTTATTTTTCAATGTAAGCTCCCCTAATTATAACGATTAATTAATAATTCGATACCCTTGTAAAAATAATCTGAAGTTTCCTCGTCAAAATTTTCTATAACAGCTACTTACAACTCACTGTCGTCCTTAAAACGACGTCTCCTAAGGTCCTTTTTCAAGTTAGAAAACAAATAAAAATCATTATACGCCGGATGTTCTAATTCTTAAAAGCCAGATTCGCGGATGGCAGCTCGTGAAACAGCGGCATTTCCAAAATATTTTGGCCATCATATTTTTCGTTGATTGAACAACTTTCGCCTTTCTGCGACGAGGTTCATCAGGTTGTCGCCATTCCATAGACTCCCTTTTCGATAGAGGATCATAAAACAGAACCACTTTTCACCCCTGTGGCAATGGATTGCAAAGTCGGTTTTGGGTACTTTGAACACATGCTTAAAAACGACCGCGTACATTCGATTCGACGTTCACGTTGGAGAGCAGAAAGAAGTCGCGGCATCCATTTAATTTTATTGATACCCAAATGGTTATGGAAAATTCGAAGAATACTTATCTCGGATATGTTTATCACTGCTAATTCCGTCACTTTCAAACGACGATCTCCTAGCATTAATTTTGCAATAATTGAAATTTGTTGAGGCTTTATCACTTTAATTAGTCAACCCGATCGTTCAGCATCTTCCAGAGATTCTTGCCCCAAACGGAAACAGAATACGAAGGAGATGAATCACAGTAAAGGCCGTCTAACGTAGTTTTACGTGATTAGGCGTATGCCCTTCTTTTGTTAAAAATTTGATGACCGCGCGGTACTCAATTTTCGTTACTTCAGACATTTTCATGTACTAGTGTGGTTGACTGACTACTAAAAACTACTACTCTTCGAACCGTCATATTTACAGCGTAGACCTCACGTATGTGCATGTATGTCGTGACGGAGTTTGACACGCTTGAACATGTATAAGCTTGTCAGGTAGAGAATTTTTGGCGCCGACCTCGTGTATATATATAGCATATATATACACGAGGTATATATATGCTATATATATACCTCGTATGTAGCGTGTGTTATATATATATACGTATTGTAGCGTGTTTTATACAGCTGTGGCCATATGTATTCGCCACTCTCGTTTTGAACGTGTTACACGAACATTATTGTATTTCTAAGAAGCAGGGTCGATGACGGACTTAACTAGGTACCTGGTAATGAGGGTATAATGGTTTATTGTAGGCCATTCTGAGTAATTTAGAAAATAGACGTAAAATTGTAATTTCTGAATATTTCTTCAGTCTTTCTTAAAAGTTGTAGGAGTAAGGTTGAGCTAGTTAAAGTGAAGATATTGTGTCTGTGATTGTGTCTGTGGTTTTGTCTGTGTAATACGATAGTATACAGTAAAAAGTAATGCCGAAAACACGCGAATTGACGGAGGTAAAGCGAGGACAAATTGTGGTGTTAGAAAAGCAAGGGTTGTCGGTGTCTGCTATTGCCCGACAAGTGAAATGTACGCGATCGACAGTTAGAATGACAATAAAACGATACAAAGAGAGTGGATCTTTGACAAACAAACCGAAAACTGGTCGAAAAAGGAAGACAACTAGCAAAGATGAGCGAGTCTTAGAGCAGATGTCTTTGCGAGACCGGAAAAAAGAGTCTAAACAGCTTTCCAGTGAGCTTTTCCGGCTACATAATGTTGCTATTTCTCCTCGCACGGTTAGAAGACGCCTTTGTGAATTAAATTTAGGTGGATACAAACCTCGACATAAACCACGGTTGTCTCCGCAACAAAAGAAAAAGAGACTGCTGTGGGCTAAAAGTCACCGCGACTGGACCATTGACAATTGGGCCAGTGTTATGTGGACGGATGAGTCAAATATTGAGGTATGTAATACATAATTATTGTATTTACAGTATTCTGTATTCAATTCCTGGTATCTACAGTGTTTTTATTCTTTTTAATGGGTTCCAAAATGTAACAGTATTCATGTTTTTGTTGGTAGCTTTGTGGTAAAGCTGGGCCTCAATACGTGCGACGCAGGCGAGGAGAGGCCTTCCATCCAGACTGTATCATCCCGACTGTCAAGTTTGGGGGTGGTAGCATAATGGTTTGGGGTTCCATGAGTGCAACAGGCGTCGGAGAACTGTTCGTCTGCGAGGGCCGAATGAACAGTCGGACGTACATCGACATGTTGGAAGAAGTTCTGGAACCGTGTGCGTTAAAATTATTCGATAATGATGAGCCAGAGTATTACTTCCAACAAGATAATGCACCGTGCCATAAATCTCGCGAAGTAATGCGCTGGTTCGAGGAAAATAACGTGCGGGTCCTGGAATGGCCGGCACAATCCCCGGACTTATCGCCAATTGAGCATTTATGGTACATTTTAAAGCGAAATGTAGCTAAATACTCATCTACCACAAAGCAATGCTTAAAACAAAAACATTCGAAGAGTGGAATAAAATCACCGAACAGTGCTACAACTTAGTGAGCAGTATGCCCCGACGATAAAAGCCCAGGGAGGAGCCACCAAATATTAAGCAATATCTGTATATATCTGTATACACTCACAATGAAACATTTTCATCGATCAATTTTCTTTTATTTCTTATATATTCGTCGGAATAAAAAACAAAAAAGGGTGGCGAATACATATGGCCACAGCTGTATATATGTATTGTATGTAGTGTTATATATATATATATATATATATATATAAAACTAACGACAATAATTGTAGAACCACAACGCCCCATTGTCATCCATTTACCAGATCGTAATTCCAATACATACATATGTTCACACGTACATATATAAATATCACAGACTTCCAAAAATAACAACCTCTTATCACTTCTTGCTAGCATTTACCCGTTTAAGTGAATAAATAACGATTAAAAGCGAAAAGATAATACACAATACCTACTGTTCGCATTGGAAACATGTACCTCAGCACTTTCGCGTGTTCGAAACGACATGCTCACCTGAAACAAAAAGGTAAGGTTAAAGTAACCGCATTGAAATTCAGATTATGGATATAAATGATCTACAATCGCTTTTTTTTCAACAAAAAATAATTAATGTACAACTGCAATGAAGTATTTTATAAAAGTAGCAAAACGTTAAAAACATCAATCACGCATCTTAGCGTGTATAAAAATGCATACCTTCTATACATGTACTTAATTTATGCGTGCAGATAAAGAAGTTATTAAAATATCAAATATACAGGTACATACAGTTACAAATTCATGTGATACTAGACAAGATATACTTCAGATAAGTGTACCGCTCCATGGCCGCAAATAACGATGTATCATTAATTAGGTGGTATTAATCTTTAATTATTTAATGACAAAATGACACACAAACTTACACTTTCTAAGAATATTGGTTGTAGTAGCCACACGTCATATCTTATATATTTTAAGTGCATTAATTATATGTAATATTTATCCAAAGAAAACATTAGAGTTAAATTACAATTTTCCATTTTATTTTATTTTGGAGGGCTAACTAACAGGATCACACAGCCTGAATAACAAATAGACATGAAAGCTATTTACAAATTGCTACAGTTTACAAGTTGCTATGACTAAACAAAAGTATAAACACTTTGAAAAGTAAAATACAAGAGATATAAATAGCACTAAACATGTAGGGCTTTAATTAATGAGAATGCTATACTAGAACAAGTAGAATGATAAGTTTCAGAGGTTACTGAGGTATTCATCGGAGTTCGTGGAGTAGCAAGAGCCAAAGTGAACTCAACGACAGATGTGGACGTATTAAAAGCATCAATATTAGTAAAATGTGTGCTATAGCAATTTATATATATATATATATATATATATATATATATATATATATATATATATATACATATATATATATATATATAAATAATTAAATTTTGAATGCGTTGGTATTTTATTTGCTGATACGAGGGTTATCTTTAAATCTTGCGAACAGAGTTTGAATACAACAGTAGATAGCTTCTAAAGGCTTTATTGTTTTTCGAAGTATTCTCCACAAAGGTTAACACACTTTTGCATTCACTCGAACCAACTCTGGAAGCTGTTAATTCCACTCGTTTGTTAGCACAGTTAAAATTGCGTTTTTGAAGGCGTCGACTGCTCCTTCTGACAACCTTTGATCACGCAGTCCGTTCTTGATTTTCGGAAAGGTGAGGAAATAGTTGCGAATTAGGTCCGGACTGTACAGATGATGGACTAACAATTCGATGTTTTGTTGCGTTTAGAAATTCAATTATCTTGCGTTCTGTATGTGAACTTGTCTTGTGGGAAGGTGATTTGTCGTTCGGTGGCTAGCGGCAAACAAATGGTTGTACAATTGGCAGTAACAGATCTTTGATCTTGTAGAGAAATTCTTCCTACATGGATACTACTTTCCAGACAAATGTCTCGACCAACTTTTTAGATACACTTCGAGAACGGATGACTTTTCTCGGCTTCTCTTACCTTGAGTAAAGCTAAGATTCATCACCGCTGACGATATTGAACACGTTTTTAGACAGCGTTGAAGCTGTTTACAGTTTTTTGACGCCAACTCACCCTAGATGCTTTCTGTTTTTCGGTCAACAGATACAGTATCAAACGTGAATCTGTTTTTTTATACACAATCTTTATTACAATTAGTCGAATCTGCGTGCTTGACGGAGCCATCTACAAGTTATATACATAGTTCTATAGTCAGAAGTAGCGATCTACATGATGCAATATCTACAGTCAGCGTGTGTGTTTTGGGTCGTGAAGTATAACGTTCCTTTTATTATCTATTATACACAATTATATACCACATACAGTGCTATTTTTCTTTTTTTTTAATCGGAACCCACAAAAATCTTTCATGCAAAACTTTTGAACTGAAATCCTTGAAATTCCCATGTCGATCTTCGTTGATGAAACTGCGCATAGCATCTACATTTTCCTGAGTGTCATTTTTGATGGACCTCCTCTTGGATCGTCACTAAGACTAATCCGTCCACATGTAAATTTTCCATACCTTCGAAAATTATAAAAAAAAAAATTCCGCGGTTTAATTCCATTTTTCAACTAACTTCTCTTTGACATCTTTCTTTGACAGTTCTATGTAGCTACACTACACCTATCGCACTGAAACTTTGTATTTACGTTAACTAAGAATGGAGGTTAATTTTTAATACTGACATTGGATTAGTGACGCCCTCTATGCCCCAGTAAAAATTTTAAAACCATCTCTCATATAAAACATCAAAGGCCTTTTAGAGAAATAAATCGAGGCGTTTACACCAATTTGGGATAACCAGCAGGATAATATAAGGACTTATTGAGTAATTTATAAACAAAAAATAGGTTAAATGAGTTACGTCAGACAATAAGTGAAGAAATATAAAGATGCTAGTTTAAGTTGTAAAGAATGTGAAACAATAAATTTATAATCCAAGTAGTTTAAGAACTCTTTTTATACTTGTTAGATTAGATTGATGTACTTAAAGTTCCAGATGATAGAGAGGTACTCGGGTCTATAGTTCTAAGATCATGGGTCGTTTTCATCGACTATTTAGAAAAAAGAAAAAAAAATCAAAAAGTATTGTCTTGCGTTGTTAGTCAAATTTCACAAAGGATTGATTAAAAAATACCCTCATTTAGCAAACAAGGTGCTCTTTCACCATGATAATGAACGCACCCATTCATCCGCCGTTCCAGTAGCAAAGTTAGTCGATTTCCACTACGAATTGGTGCCGCATCCGTCTTATTCTCCGGATTTAGTTCACTGCGATTTCTTTCTCAAATATGAAAAAATGGTTGACTGAAAGGAAATTCTCATCAAACAAAGAGACTATTGCCTAAAGAGTGCTATTGTCCAGCCTTCGAAAAATCTTACTTTTTAGAGGGTTTAAAAGTAAAAGTTGAAATATTGTTGGGCGAAATATGTTAAGCTAAACGAGAATTCTGTAGAGGAATAAATGAAAAATTTATCAAAAAATGTGTCTTCTCCAAAATTTTTCACTCCTTGTCAAAATTCTGTTAATGACATCGAAACATGATTCCTAATTGCACTTGATTGAAAACTTTTTACAAAATTTGCAAGTATGATTACTACGATTATTGCTACTATTATTGCAACATAGCACAAAAAAGCTGCTTAAGATCCAAAAATCGAAACATATTCAACAATCTATTCAGTTAACAAGCAAATTTAAGGAAAATATCTTCCACCTACGCTCTTTATAATCCGTTATTCCGGTACAACACGTCAAACTCCGGCTTAATACAGCTATGTAGACAATGTCCTAATTAAAACCAGCAAGACAACGCTCTCGCAAAATGTACGACACACTAGGTTTGCGCGCAAAGATAAATTGGATTTCTAATTATTAATGATCTGAAATGATACGCCACGTCGTGCATACTTAATTAGAAATTATGATGCCTGTTAACATCAATAACGCATAATACTGTTCCACACGCACATAAATTAGCCAGAAGTGTCAGACTGTCTTCCTGTATCATCCCATATCTGATACATTAACAAGAGATTACATCTTATGTTAGTCATAGTGTGTTTGATTTAACGGTTTACAAAATAGTTTTTAACAGTTTTTACATACTTTGCTACATACATACAAAAAGTATATTTGTTTTTTTTCTGTAAAGCCTTCGGGGATGAAATATACTTTTTCCGGGTATTGATCTGCGTAGATTACTGGTCCTCAGAAGAACCTGAGGTAGGTCGGTATTTCGATAAAATCTCTTCCATCTTCTTCTCGAATGAGTGGTGACAAAAAGTGTGTTGCTGTGATTATACGGCCGCCTATTTCTACCTTCGGTACACAGTAGAGCCGCGGAGAGGAGGGGGAGCGTTCTGTTGTCTCGTTCGGCTTCGCTCCAGAAGATTAAAAAGACTGCATCGAAACGTCAGCTACTTCAGGTTCTTCTGAGAACCAGGTATTTACGCAGATCAATACTCGGATACAATATATTTCATATATGTATATATTAGTCAATATAAAAGACAAATTTCTGTAGCTTGGGGGACTCAGCATGTGATGCATTAAATTTAATTTTTCTGACCAGCAGTAGATAGCAGTTCAATTGAAATTAAGGGGTTCTAGTTCTAATGTTGTTAAGTTGAACAGAATTATCTGTGAGTTCGTGTTTGCTTATTTGTGCATGGCATTAATAAACACTGCCTTTTTTTTGTGCAATAAAAAAGAGAACCCCAGTATGAATCTCTATTCTCTAATCGCAACTTAATTATTCGACCTGTGACAATAATTTTGTTTTTTAGCATTGACCGTTGTTTGAGTTACATAGGTAAGTCAGACGTATTGGCAAGTGATTTCTGGGCAACAGCATGTACTCTAACTTTTGATAATATATTTCAAGAGAAGAGAAAGGCAATACGGTGACTGAATTAGCATATATTTAGTGGTAGTTACTATGGCTGTTTTAATCTGAAACACAACTGAAAGAATTACGTCAAAAGACTAAAGTAAAACTATGTATTCAAAATTAGAAAAAAACTGCGATGTAAGATTATTAGTGTCAATTTTTTGGTTAATTTTATTTCAGATATACGTATATAAAGTGGTATATAAGTTTGTATATGTAGATATATGCTAACAAGTGTGCAATGTTCAACTATCCTCCTACAAAAAGGAAATTAAAAGAGCAAATTTAAAAAATGCTTTGCAGCTGAAAACATATTATCCGAAGAGCATCCAACATTGAATGATTGGGTATGATATTTGAATATTTATCAAAAAAACAAAGTAGATACCATAAAAAAGTGCGACATATGACGCTCGAATATTTTTCATTGTGGCGTACCGCATGCAGCATACCATAAATTTGGTCAACTGAAAGAACGGCTTACTAATGTGCCTCATTCGCAATACATTAATATCGGTATTATCGAAAAGTTAATCAACACCTACAATTTGTTATAGAGTATAGTTCTATCAGTGTTGAACACAAATTGTCTGTTGAGCAGAATTGTGAGCTACATGAATTGTAATGTTAATTTAAATTTAATGCTATGTAATCACATACATTATATACACACAGTGCCCTAAAAGTCCTTTTCAAAATAAAAAGCGTATAATAAAATAATGGCCAGGTTTAATGAATAAATGTTTATTTTTTATTAAAATACAGACTTTCGGAGTTTATTTTTTAAACAATCATGTCTTCAAACCGTGCTCCGTTATTTTGCTGGCACTTTTCTAAACGTGAGGCAAAAATTTTCGAAAACTGCTCGGTATTTTAATTCATGCAGAGAGCGAGGCAGTTTATGTCACCATGTCTGGATAGCAATATTCCTTGGACTGGTAAGCAGGACACGTTAGATGTATAAGATGTTGCTCCATTTTGTTGGAACCAAATGTTAAAACCATTAGTCTTTCAACGCAAGCGTAAAAATGTCTCCATATATCGCTGATGAGTGAAGTGGCTCCTCATGCTTCTGTTTTGGATTTGTGGAACTTCAATAGTGACAGTTCTGCTTGTTTACATGACCATTAAGGTGAAAGAGCGCTTCATCTGAGAAGTTTTTGTAAAACTCGCACGCACAACACGCGCACTCCCCTTTTGTAAAACGCTCTATAACGAATAAATTCCCAAAGACGGGGTTAGCGATTATCGTGCACTCCACTTCTCACGCAACGATTGTGTTCGCGCAGTAAACAAAAGAAATTGAAATATTGACTTTTGGAACACCTAGTAAAGTAGTATCTCTATATATGTTTAAATTAAGTAAATTTTTATATATAATAAATAAATAACAGATTTTATTTTTTGTCTTTTTTTAATTTAATATTTCTTTTAACTACAATGGAAAAAGTTCGACTTCTTATATAATGTAGAGAACCCGCTGTAATTCAAATCTGTAACTTTATCGTTCATTTAAGTAAAAAACAAGCTATGAAATAAAGCAACAAAGTTACAAGTATGTATTATAGTTAATTCTGTACATTATATCAAAACTTTATAGTTACAAGAATTTAATTATAATTTTAACAAACGCACGGAAAAGGAGTAATTACTCGACCCAGCGCTAGATGACGTCTTCAAAGTTTATATTTCATTGTATTTATTAAATTGACATTATTAATTTCTTGTTCTGTGTATTACGAAGTTATTTGTAAATTAGACTCATATTAAGACTCCCGTAAGCAAAACGTTACTATAGCAGATACGATGATTGGCTTAAAAGTGAAAACTATAGACCTATTGATACTTGAAAATGATCGATGTGCTGCGACATATCTCAAAATATTGTTTAGCTTAAACTTTTTTGGTTACTTTAAAATTATTAGAGAAGCAAATTCGAATGTTAATAGAATTTTAGTGTCTTCACATTAAGTGAATATGCATGCCATTATGACTACACAAATTGGTACTTAAAAACTAAAATTTCGTACAATACTTGACCGCATTTTAAAATAAACGGATTGTAAAAAATGTCTTATAATTTATAAAATTCTTTCAAATTATTACCTTTCAAAATGATAACAATGAAATTTTATCTGCAAAAGGTGATTCATATTTGAATCATGCGACTGAAATGACTTTACAACTTTACTTTGCATTATAATTTAAATGAATATATTCGATGTACACTACGTACACCGAGAGAATTGTATCGTACAAATTGTGTTGTATACAGTGTATTGTTACTTATAGAATAAAACTTGTTAGCACAATAAATTACGTTGTTAAGTGTATAAACTCGTAGTATTAGGCTAATAAATTCATTTTTATAAGGTAAAAGCAAGCGTATTTTTGAGGACACTATACGTATGCAGTACAAAATCTATAGTAAATTTGAATAAACCTGATACAACTAAGTTTACTACATTATGCAAACCTGTTTGGAAAAAAAGGGTTTTCACGACAATTATTAATAACTTATAAGTATAATGCTATATTGTAAGAGATCCTTTATTCCGTGAAATAATCTTTTTCGTGTTTGGCTTGCCGAGAAAGGCTTACAAAACGAATCTAATCGTGTTACTTTAAACACACGAAATGCCTTGTTAGTTACATTTATGTCCAACTTCGTCTACCGCACCTCTATTTTTTTGCACAAATTTGTTTTCAATACAGTATCGTATGTAGCTGGAAGTGAACTTTTGAAATACGTAATTTGATCTAACTAAACTATTAAAGTATATAATTGTTATTATCCAGAAAATCAAAAACATTAAAACAGTATGGTTGGAGGTTGCTTAATCGGTTATCATTGCATTACCAACGTGTTTGAGTTGAACATAATAATAAAATCGCGGTAACAACAATCACGCATTATACTATATTTACACGTATTGATATATTGATATTTACACTACTGTTCATAAGTTTGACTGCAAGACATTTGTAAAATCCATTCAAAGACGAAAACAAAATATTCCTGTATTAAATTTTATGATAGCAATAGATTAATAATGCGTCAAATAGGAAATTGGTAATGGACAAATAGAAATAGAATCGAAAGGGAACCTGAACCTTCCACCTACCTTATAATAAACTACATTCAGTATGCATTTAGTGTATTGCCGAAATACTGGAAACGTATGTGATTATGTTAGGGAGGCCCTACTTCATATCATTAGTTTGATTAATCGAAGATATGGCAAAAAGAAGGGAATTGGATATTGAAACCCGCACCAGAATACGCGTTTTACACGAAACAAATGTTTCAAATAGAAAAATTGACCGACAATTAAATATTTGTGTGTGTAGGACAATTAAAAGAAGGGAAGATACTGGTAGGCTTCAGAATAGATAGTGAAGTGGGGGTTAGGTTCTATACACACGGTATAAATAATTGGAAAAATATGTAATGGACGGCCAAATTGAAATTCGAATTATTCGGAAGGAAACATCGCACATTTCTTCGTCGTCGAGCTGGAGAAAGAATGTTAGACGAGTGTATTTCAAATACAATGAAACATGGACAAGGAAACATGATGGCATTGGATTGATATGGAGACGGAAGGATTGTAAAATAAAATAAAATTTTCTAAGAGAGTGTTATCCTTAATAGAATGGCCGCCGCAGAGCACCGATTGCAACCCCAATGAGCTCTTGTGAGATCACTTCGATCGTGAGGTACGGAAAAAATCTCCGACTAGCAAAGCAGCATTTTGGAATGATATGCACGAAATGTTGAATGCTATAGACGAATCGCATTAGGACCCCACGTATCTATCAGGCAATTATTAAAGCAAAAAGGGGTTGCTTAGAAGAGACATTATAACAGTATGTATTTTATTAGAATATACGACCGTGATATCGTAAGGTTTCTAAGACGAACATGGCATTGAAATAAAAAATATATGTCTGAACTTAAGCCAGGTATTATAACTTAACGGTTTTGAAAATTATTTTGACAGTGATATTGACTGTCATCAATTAATGTGTTAGCACTGCTGAAAGCAAGTTTGAGCATCGAATTTGAATAAGTTCAGACATAGTTTACAATACCGTGCAAAAAATGATTGAGGCCTATTTTCGAGCTGGCTACGAAATGATGGAATTTGGGTGTACAGTAAACGTGCATGTTTGGATAATTTCAGAGAGCACTTCCCAGAGTTAGCTATGGTTCCCAAAAAATTCTATAATTGCCTTTCCAATTGTGTTGGTATATTTCGGGAGGGAGCTGTAAATTACGTACTAGTAGACCAACTGTTCAACGGGTGGAAAATGAACCCACAAAACCTTAAAAACGTCTTTCGGAAAAGATTGAGCTTACGTAACATACAACACACATCCGCATAAAATGTTATTTTGTCGATTCACTACCCTCGACGTCTTCCTTACTGCCACTGGTTTGCAACTAATTTAATGCAAGATGATGATAGTTTCCGCATACTACGAAACTTCGTGTTCGACTAGCAGTTTCCTGTCGTATTTTTTTTTAATTTTGCAATTAATGCTGAAATAAATATTTTGAATAAATTTATTGAACAGTTGCGTGAAGATGAATTACAATATGATTACTTTCAGATGGTGCAACGGCACAGACGACACAAGAAAATATTGTTTTTCTTCGTGAGTTTTTTGACGATCGGATTAGAAGCTTACATGCAGAAGTTGAATTTCCACCACAATCACCTTATTTAACAATTATGGACTTTTTCGTATTTCCAAAAGAATAGAATATTTTAAAATACCTGTTGCTAATTTACAAGATCAGTAGCAAAGAATTACTGAAGAATGTGCATTTATACAAAACTCCCGCAGTGCTGCAAAATGCTTTTAACAGCATGAAAAGGCATATAAAGTTAGGAATTGAAAATAATGGACCATTGCAACACTTGCTTTAATTTGTGTTTTTTGTTAATAAAATCTTGAATACCAGTTGAGCATACTTATTAATGACATGATGAGACTATCAAAATAATTATAAAATATAATATGGCTGAAGTTCAGACATATTTTTTGTATTTCCGTGCCATCTTAATCTTAGAATCTGTATGAAATGTAACAGTGTTTTCAGTCAGTAAAACATTTAAAGTTAATGAATAAAGTTTCTTTCCTTAATAAATTTCTCGCAAACATTATCTGTCTAGTTTATTCTGTTATGTTATATAGTGCGATCAAATTTATGAACGGCTAGTGTAGAGAGATCGATGAAATTAAAATTAAAACTATGTAATTGTGGCCTGCCTAATAATGCGTTGTTTAGCATAACTTAAGGTAGTTGTAATATTACAAAAATTATCTTTTAATTGTTAGAGATCTTGTGTTGCTATAATCCGCTGACATATTCGAACAAATAGGATGCAAGAGAGCTGTCAAAGCTAAATTTATTACTGCCAGTTACTGTCGTACTAAATATTCATGAACAATTTACTATCGACGTCAAAATATACTCCAGAAATACTTCGACTAACATTTGAAATGGATCCTATTTTATGCCTGTCGTCATTCCATCTCTAAGTATCGTGAAAAAGTATTAATTACATTACAAAAAATCGATTAGAATAATTGCTCAATAAAACGTCGCAGAATTCTACAACTTCTGACGTAGCACTGACCTACTTTAGAAACGTAAATTTAGAAAAAATCCTTATCACGTTTAGAATAAATTATTATCAAAATATAATTAAATACGTAAACATTAAAAACGTCACACGTAAACGTACTTTGCGGGAACAATTTCGTAAATCTGACGCACACACCTCCATATAGAAAACGAGTTTTTTGGACGTAAATAGCAAAGTAGTATATCACACACATAGATATGATTCGTCAAATATCACGGTGATTCCACAGCGTACTAAAATAACTTTCTAGACGCATTGCTTTAATCTTATTCAAGGAAAAGCAGTTAATTAACTTTACAATTATATCCGTAGGATAACTAACGTTATGGCTATTGAAAATATTACCACAGAGTAACTTCTAATTTAATTCAAAACCATGAAAGCGAAAAGGCTATACAGTCCCTGTCCAATTTATTAGGGCCGCTTGCTAAAATAGCGATTTTGTTAAAATATATAATGAAAAACATACTGTACAAGCATAAGTTTATTCAGAACTATTTATAGACATCGTTAGAACTATATAACCAATACTTTGTAATGCCTTCTTTGGCTTTTATAATTGCTCTTATTATTTTTGGCGTACTGTCTACGCAAGCGTTAATGGTATGTGTAATTGTACCCTCAATATGTCCCTCATCCACAATATTTCGTATCAATTGCTCTTTTGTAGTGTTTCTTCTCGAATACACGTGTGATTTTAGGACACTCCACACGTTCTCAATTGCATTGAGGTCGGGAGAATTTCCCGGCCAAGGTAACACTGGCAGAGCGTGCGCTTTCAAAAAACTTTGGATGGATTTAGCCATGTGGCACGGTGCCTTATCGTGCATGAATGTGTAAGGGCCTTCATTCGGATCATGATATATGGCATTAAGACACCCTCCAATACGCGCTTATATTGGTGTTGATTCATGGTGCCTTGGCAAAAATACAGTGGTCTAGGACCTTCGACTGATATACAGGACCACACCATAACTGGCGGATGGTGTTTCACCATTTTTACTACTCTAGCTTTACCAAACCGGACAGATGAGCGTCGTCTAATTGAGCTCTTTCGGTCATGGCTTCTAGTTTTGACCCATCGCTGAATTTTTTCTTTCCCGAACGTATTTAGATAGGTGTTGTAAACCCCATTCATGAATTTTATGGTTGTATTTGTAAATTATCTCGCTGGAAACACACTAAAGTTTAAATTTATAAGGTGGCCCTAATAAAATGGACAGGGACTGTATTACTATTTTATTGGTTTTACTTTAATTATAAATCTAGCCTGAAAATTCTTCCGAAATTATTTCATATATAACATATTATTCTTTCAAATACTAATACACAAAGCACGGTTCAGGAATAAAAAAAATATATCTTCTAAGTGCCCTCCTGCTGCTGTGTTACCGGTCTTGCCAAATCATTTGCATAAAATGTTTATTGTTTCTGAATGGAAAGTGACACCATCCTGCAGAAACCACATATTGCCACACATCCATGCTTTCGAATTCGTCAAATAAAACGCTTGTAGTCATGTTTTAATATCCAGTAACACTGACATATTCATTTTCAAGAAAATGCAGTTGCTATGCCAGCCCAGAAATCACGTCAGGCAATTACATTTTGTATATGCAGTTTCCCCAGTATTTCTCGTGGATTTTCGCCCGCGCCAAATTCGGTAACCTTTTTGTTCACAAAACCACCACCAACATTATTTCTTGGATTACTCCAATCTTGTAAGCCTTCAAATGAAGATCTTGAACATTCTAAATAAGGTAGTGGTTTTTAGAATATCCAATTGCTAATAACGATGATAGACTGATGTTTTTGAATTCTCAATAATTCTAGTGCTTACAACCGCAATATTTTCTTGTAAACGACCAGTTTCCTCAAATTTTTAAACAATTTTTCGAACGTGAAAGTAAATAATTGCAATGTATAATTTTCTTTTCTATATTTTGTAAGGATGTTCTTTATAGATAACTTCCACCAAACATTTTTTAATAAACAACACACGTTGTTTAATCGTATACCTTTCCATTTTTAATAACCGCAACGTTTATATTTGTCATCTGTGAAATAACATAGTATTTTAATATAAAAATAATATTTGTAAACTTCTGAAATTGGAACAATCTTTATTATATTACAGTATTAATTTAATAGGTAGTAATAACACATTTCAAATTCACACTTAAGATACTTTAACCTTTTAAGTTTATCAGAGAGTATTATCCGTTAAAAAATTTTAAACGTATTAATGCGCCGGTTTTGCTTTGCAAGATTCGTTCCATTTACCCATTATGTTTTACATTGCTCTCAACATATTTATAAATAATTACGCTTATTTGTACTACAGAGCAATAAAATGCAACTTTTCATGTAAAAATATATACTCTATGAAATTTTGGTGTGAAGAGCATATACCTACAAATCCAAAAAATAGTGTATTATTCAGCCAGCTCAAGTATCGACAACGTGTCGTTGCAGTATTTTGCTATACTGGGGGTATTTATGGTAGATTTTAAAGCTAGTAGTCGATGACATAGTGACGATATACATACAACAACAAATGGAATAAAACCAACATAAATCCCTGCGAAACCTCTCCTAATAAATCTGCGGCATTGATGTACAAACTGACAAAAAAGTACGCTAGTTTTTACACTAGGTGTAACAATCATTTGCGAATTTCTTTGAATTAGTATAGGAGAAGCGCTTCTTACATAAGACATCAAGAATAAATGAAGCTTCAAGTTATGTTCAAAATTAAATAAAATTCGTCTTTGTATCTATTTTGCTACAATATTAGTAATATTCAGTAGCAACACTATCAGGCAATGACAAAATTTGTACAGAAAAAAGTAGTATTCCAATCGTCAATTTCACACCCTGTTGTGCACGAACGTACACCTATCGTTCGAACTTCCACTAATTATTGCAACTATATACTAATTTTGTAAAGTATACGTTTATTTGCAGACATATACATGTATGTACGTTTACATGCATATAATAATACATGCATGTGTTATAGAAAGAAATGATCATCAATTAAAATAGATTATGTGTGTGTAACTGTTATAAGCACTTCACTTCTTGAACATGCCTTTATTACAAGATACTTTACAAACGCATCGTAAAATAAATCACATTTAGCGTAGGTATAATTTTAAGCAGATATTTACAGTAAAGGACTAAAGTTTAAATATACAAACACCACAGAAAATGAAAATAAACCGTTGTAACACAAATGTATGTATGCAGTGTATTTATTAGTGGAATAATAAACAATAATGAAAAGTAAAAAAATGTATATTTTGTTGCGTAGATAGTGGTAAATTCACCAGAAAAAAATATGCTGGACAAACAATACTATACAAAAAATATATCTCTTTTGGCTAATTTTAATTAAATTGAAAAATGTAGAAATGGATAACTAAATTTCCTATTTCGGCTATCGTGATTTTTGCCAGGGTTTTTGAAGCTGCGGAATCAATTTTTCGAGCAACAATTCCCAAACGTGGTGTATAGGATTTAAGTCTGATGGTTGGGGAGAACTACAGAGCTGACGTGGAGCGTAATACGAATTCTCCACCAAATACTCGGTATGCTTAGGTTCCTTATCCTGTTGGAATACCCAATCTCATTCCAAACCCAAACTATCCACAGAAGGCCAAAATATACTTTTATACAGGTGCCTGTTCATTAAACCAGCGATAAAAGCTGATATCCTACTCCAGCTGCTTCAATCGCTTCCCAAATCATCACACTTCTGCCACCACGCTTAACGGTAGGTATTACACTTTTGGTTTGAACTGCTGCACCGACCTCGTACCAGATTTTGGCGCGACCATCACTGCTAAAAATATTAAATTTAGGTTCATCTATAAATAGGACTCTTCTCCAAAAGTCATCATCTTTAACCTTATACTTGTTTGCAAATCCTGGAGAAGCCGCCGCTTTTTGTCAGAAATAAGAGGTTTCTTACGTGCAACTCTGCTTCGATAACCCTTATCCCGTAAAGCTCCTTGTAGAGTTTTCGGGTGAACATGTTTGCCTAATGCTGCTGCAACTCTACCGGCTAACTTTGGCGCACTAAATTTTGGATTTTTGCTCACTTCTTTTACAATAAAGCTAACATCTTGGCGAAATAGTTTCTTGAATCCTCCAGTTCTAGACCTATTTTTTCCACTGTTTTGTAAGTTTTATTTTTTCTTATAGTATGTTGCACGCTTGCCAATGACAAAAATTTGCCTAATTTTCGGTAGGATTTGCCTTCTTGATAATATCTAATAATTAAACTTCTTACACTAGCCTCTATTTGCTTTGCTTTTCCCATTATTTGTTTACAAGTCTTCCAGCAATAATGAAATCAGAATTAATACTGAATAAAAATGTGTAAGTAACTAAGTCAGCAAATAGAACGGAAAAACTCGAAGAGAAATTGCAACACAAACATCTTTTGGATTGTAGTTGAAGTTGTGTTCAACGTATTTTTAATATTTCTGGCGAATTTACTGTTATCTATGCGACAAGATAAGTTGTTCAAGCTTTCCTTGCTGCTTATTACTCAAGTATAAATAAACTACATACATACGTTTGTGTTAAAATGCTTTTCATTTTAAGTGATGTTTGTGTATTTTAACTTTACTATATTCAAACTTTAGTTCCCCATTGTACTAGCATTAATAAGAGATGCTTTCTTTAAAAAAATAATTAGACACAGGCTATAAGTCTGATTGCTGTATTTAGGAAAAATAACAAGCGTTATATGTATATGTATTGATCGAACACATAGATGGTTTTACGATGTCGTTAAAATGGAACCTCTAAATTATACCATATTAACATACATTCATTGTATGTTAAACTAAGACTACAAAGCTGTAATTGAAATGCCTCCCAAAAAAACATATTTTATGCAGAAAAATCAGTTTTACATGAGTTGAAATTGCAGTTGTTGGCCACTAAATCAAGACCACTAGGAAATTGTGGTAATTCCACACACAAAACAAATAGAAAACTACTATATGACCATATAAATTTATCCTCTAGCAAGTCATGAAATTATTTTTTCAAAGTATCTTGTTCGTAGTGAGAAGTGTATTAATGGGGACACATAAAATACATTTGCCATGTGTACTCTATTGGTTTATTGACACAAAAATGTTTTCAATAAATCACAAAGTTTTCATTATCGAATCATATTTTGGAAATGGTATAAAATTAGAAAATGAAGAATGGTCGTACTCTTTGCAGCCATGTGGAGATGAATTTCGGACAATTTTCAAATTTTCCAATAATATACGAAAGTTTACGGCAAGTTATTTAAGAATCGGTGAGGAAATTTCGTGAAACAGGGCGTCTGTCCCGAAAACCAGGTAACGGTAGACCATGAAAACGGACAGCTGAATATACATATAGCAGATGTTGGGGAATGAATAACTCAATCACTTAAGAAATCCATTCTAAGCTTTCACAACAAGCGCAACTTTCATATGGGACATGCCAGCCAATCCTTAAAAAGAATCTGCAAGAATTTCCATACAAGTTTCATTGCGTGCAGGAGCTTTTACTCATTGATCCCACAACCCTGCTTAACTATTGTCAATTGTTTTTAGGTACGATGAATAATGATTATGTTTTTGACAAATCCTTCTTCTCCGATGAAGCATGGTGTCACTTAATGTTATATATCCTGATATATAACAAACAATCCGCATCTGGTCTAGTGGAAATCGACATGAAATTCTCAAGAGACCATAGAGTTTTTAAAAAACAGGGCTTTGGCTTGCTATTTCTCATAGATGGATTATTGGTCCAATATTTTTTAATGACAGCACAAATGCGGAACAATATCGTAATTTTTAAATCAATTGCATGACGACAAACTCCGCGAGGGATATTTCCAGCAAGATAATGCAACACCTGATATGACAAGGGAAACGATGGAATTGTTACATGAATTCTTTGATAATCGGATAGTAGACTTCCCACCGCGATTTCCCGATTTGATAATTAATGGATTATTTCATATATCCATACCTGAAGAATAGAATATTTATAAATCGTCCTCACACAATTGACGAACTTAATGAAGCTATCCGAAATGTCAGCGAGGAAATTGTACTACAGAATTTAAGGAATGCCTTCAATAACATGAAAAAGAGAGTGGCGTTATGTATAGAAAATAAAGGAGCTCATTTTGAGCAGTTAGTGCAAGCATTCTTTGTTATTATTAAACTTGTGTGTAGTTACTTGTCAAAACTTCAAAACCTAATCTAACAACCGCATGTCCGCGGTGTAACAAACTGAACCACCTGCACTTAAGCGCTGTCAGTGACCTATCAACTTAAGTTTAAAGAAGAAAGATTTCATAGCTTACTAGAGAGTAAATTTAATCGATCATATGGTATTAAAACAAATAAGTATGCATATATGTACGTGTGGTATTCAGTATGACCTCCTTCTAAGTTAATAATAGCAGTCATTCCTTCAGGTATGCTTTCTACTGCCTTTTGTATTACTAATTTTATTCTATCGCCGCTTTCTTACACTTCTTTAACGCATCTCATTAATTCTTATTTACTGGTACATTTCTGGGACATTCTTGCTTTAATATGAAATGTTTTAATCGTATATGTTTTCTACTAGATTGGTAACGATTTGAAAGAAATCATTTGTAAACCGGGCCTCATTTCGAGTTCTGTACAATACGAAATATCCATAAAAATTCATTGAAGCAATATCTATTATAGAATATATAGGATGAGAGTATAGATGAGAATTCAAAGCGTCTTAATTTTTGTAGTAAGATATTGGATCAACAAAATCAAAGGGTTTGGAAAAACCTGTTGAATAAATTTAGAATGTATCAGTGTGCACAGTAGGTGCTCAAATACTCTTGCGAAGTTGGAAGGACGACATAACTTTGGTCAGTTGTTAATGGTTTCACTAATACATATTTGCAGTCTTTAATTATATACATATGCAATCAAATCATGATTAACAAATTAGATTCAGTATGCCAAAACGTGAATGCAATCCTATGAGAAAAATGTCTATAAGTAGATACCTAACAGTATTTGAAATGTGTCCGTATCATTGGGTTATAAAAGGAAGTTAACATAACTGTTTGTATAAAGCGATAAATTTCCAATACAATTAATACATCATTTTTACCTAAAAAATCCGATTTTAGGATAACATCATATTAGTATACATTCATAAATCGTTCCATTTATCCCCACCGACGTACATAGACGTCTCTCGATCTTTGTTAGAGGCTTATCATTTCCCGCTCGAATCTCTATATTGTTAACCTTAAATGTTTTGTTTTCTAATTTTGATAAATTCTCTTCCTAAACGGATGAAGATAATAAAGTAAGTTCTGAACCTGTATCTACTAATGCTTTTAGTGTTATATTTCCTATAGTGATATTTATAAAAGGTTAAATTTCAGGTGCGTTAGTATTTTCTTCGGTTTTTTCATTTACACAAAAGAGTTCCATTGGATGCTCATAATTTTCACAACGTTTCATTGTACAAAGATGACTAGAATTTGGAGAGATCACTTTAAAAAATGTCCATATTTAGATGGCTTGCATAAGCAATTTTATTCTTGGTCACTTCATGTTCTATTATATGCGCTGGTTTTGGAATGTGTGAAAGGAAATTACTGTTTTTGCTAGTATTATGATTGTTGTTCATTTGCCTATATTCATTGTTGTGATTCTTATTAGGCCTGTATAGACGTGGTGGCCTATTAATATGAGCATGATTATTTTTTTATTGTTATTATTTTTGTTATTACCAAGTGTACTATATTGTCTAGAGTCTGATGTCTTCTTAATATTTGAATATTTGTTTGTACACAGGTCATCGAATTCCCTCAGCAACTCACAGAATTCATGGTATGTTTGTACCTGGCGAGTTATAACAGCTTTAAATATATTGCAATCAAAATGCCTATAAAACTTTAATTATTTCTTTTTCTGGTAAAGGCGGAGATAAATGTTGCAATTGAAAACTTGATGACACACATACCTCTCTGCTGGAAACTTTGGAAAGAATCATATTTTATTTTAGGAACAATTTAGAAAAAATCATTGCTATTTTAAAAGATTTAAATGTTAATAATACATATCATTACAATATGCAAATATCACTCACATTACTACCAGTTTTTCAGGTGCGTCAACACAATCAGTAAAGTTGTGATCGTACTATAGTTGTGTGATGTATTTCTGCCAGTATTTTAAAATTTCAGTTGCATTTTTGTGCAGAAAAGGGTTATTGAATGGAAGTGTGCTTTACAGATAAGAAATGCAATACATTTGGAAAATGTAACAGTATTTTAAGAGGATTTCGTACGATTATATATGTAATTTTATAATCAAAAAGCTACCACCGTTATTTCATTACAACTAATCCTGTGTACATACAAATGAGAAAGATGATACATTTTCATTATTTAAGATATGTCGTAAACAGATTGTACTAAATAAAGAATCCTTAAATATGACATCTTATCGACCTTCTGTAGATAATAACTACCGTATCTGTGCTTACGTCATCAATTATAGGTAGTTATTTGTGGAACGCCATATCAGCAAAATACACACATATTATCTTTATGTTTCAAACGTTTATACGAGAAGGAAAAAAATTAATGGAGGGAGCGAACAATAAGATACGCGCCAATATTCGAAAACATACCTAAACTCCCATTAATGATCATTTAACGACAATCAACTGCAATAAAATAAAACACAGTATTTGTTGTTAGAAGTCAATAATGCTTCCGCGAAGGTGTTAAAACATATAGAAACCTGTAAGTCGCGCTGGATCGTCTAAAAGGCAAATACCGGACCGCATTTCTCGTAGTTAATCTTTTCGGTTTGCACTGATAAAGTAAATCTATTAATTCAACGAATTTCAACGATGTTCGGGGTTGAATTAATTTCAATTTTGTTATACAAATACCTTTTTTATGCTTTAAAGAGGCAGAAATGTTTAATTGAATGATATATAGATTTTATTAAAATTATTTTATTTAATTTATTACATCATTGAAACCATATTAACACATTTACATCAACAACAAGGTGTTCGATTAGCGATTTGCAAACAGACTTGTAGTATACAACCAAACAAGATTGTTAAAGTAATCCAAAGAATGCGTTCAAAACAACATCGTATTGAATCCACATGACACAAAAGCAACTATAAACTTAAAGCTATCTGATTATTTGTGGCGAAGTGCACGCAGACTAATAAATGTTTTGCTAATTTTATTATAATTTAACAAAATATAACATGGTTTGTATCATATACTATTTCAGTAGGGTTACCAAAATTAGGAACAAAAACTAACTTCTCATAGCTAATACTTGGAATTTTAGTAAACTCTATTTCGCCGTCGAGGAGCGGAACAGAATTCTAAATTGGTTTTAATGAGTTTTAATGATTTTGGATAAAGACGTTATAAATCAATTTTTACGGAATATATTCGTTAAATATTTAACGGTGGCAAACAACATGACTGGTGTATGTTGTTGACTCGTCCTTCCCTCGAAATGTTCTTCAACGTTTCTTTTTATACGATTAGTTGTATTTTGTACACACAAAACCTATCTGATGTTTACAGCAATGAAAATGTGTTACCAACACTCTTTGTTTAAATAACAAATCAACTGTACGTTAAATTAAACCATTTTCTCTCCTAAATAGATAAAGTCGCCGATTAAATTATCAATTTCTGACAAATAGTATGCATAACCCTTACCCTCTGAACAACAAATGAAACCTATTCAAAAGAGTTAATGTATTCCTTTGATTAAATAAAGTGTACGAAATATTGTGTAAGTATTACATTTCGGTTATTCCGATAAATATCAAACTGCATAAATTAACATTACTTTTCCTTCAATTCAATGTTAACATGTTTTTGAATTAAGCAATGAGGTTTAACATTTTGCTTAGTATTGAGGCAAATTGTCAGACATATTGAGAATTACTTCTACTTACTTTTCAATTTCTATTTTTGGGAATAGCTTCCATATGGGAGTGATTTTCAAATAGTCTTTATCATAAATCTTAGGTCGAACCCACGAAAACGATGCGAGATTCATTAAATTTGGCGATAAACACTTACATTTGTCGCATTTCTTAAAATTCTCAGGAGACACATCTCTTACCATATTCTTAGATACAAAAAAAAAACGCAAAATTGTCAACAGTGCTCTCACAAAAATTTGGATAATAAATTCTTCCAAAGTCCTATTACTACTGTTGCAGGCGGTCACATACAATGGAAAATATACACTTTTACAGCTAAAAAAATGAACCTATCAGCATGTTTTACATCATTTAAATAAATACGCAAACTAGTTGTAAATCGGCCGAAAATAGAATCAAATGTACCAACCTCTCTATTGTTATTCGAAAGTATATTGTTTAAGGTAATCTCTTAATTTACGCCGTTTTATTTTACACGATTGTGAAAATGTATCCTGAAGCTTTGAATTTATACGCTCGGTTTCTGACAAAGAAACTCCTTTGGTTACCTCCGAGGATTTCCCCACGTAGTTGCCCTTTAGAGACTTCCTTGTTTTAATCGTAATAAAATATACACTGAACCATAGTAACTATACTTAACATATTACTATGTTGTAATAAAAAATAATTTAATGAAATACAAAATGGTGTTAATGAATAAAATACAGTAATCGTTTACAAAGCAGACAGTTTTCAAGACGAATCTATCCTTTGCGAGAACAGTAAAATATAACAAAATACAAGTAAAAAAAGACGTTAACATCTGAAATGAAGATGTTATTCAAAGAAAAGCTTATTACAAAGCAATTACTGTTATGTTTAAGCGCTGACGGTTGCTTAATCAAACTATTAATGATTTACCAATTCTTACATCCGCGTTTTCTAAAAAAAAAAAAGGATAACAAGTACAACAAGGCGATTAACGTTGTGAGCAACACACAAAATCTTGCATTCGAGATTTTTTATTTAGTGACATATTGAATCAAATTAATATATACATTACTTGAGCTCAAGTCTTATTAGCTTTGGAAATAACAAAAGTGAATTTTATGTCCCTTACGTTTCTTGTGACTGTCACTTGTTTATCACAATGTCAGAAGGAATAAAAATTGCGGATCGTGCTATTATCAAATTACCTAGTCTTCGCAAAGCATCAAAGATCGAGTGGATGAGTTGTACAGAAAAAATCATTGTCTCTAGTAAAAATTGGGTGAAAGCAGTTTCCAATGGGACAAAAATCCATAGAAGATGGAGACAAGAACAAGAAAGACGGTGGAAGTGGTGACGGATGACTCGACGCTTAAGCGTGAAAGAGATATAAACAATATCAGGACTTGCAGATACAAATGTTCGTCGAATTCTTCACAATCGTTTAAGCACGAATAAAGTTAATGTAAACATCTCTCTGCAGCACAGCGCCAACATATTGCTGAACGAGCTCCATCCTTTTTGAAGCCCTGCGGGGAAAATCCTGTAGATGTGTTGAAAACAACTGTCACCGGGGATGAAACTATGGTTCTCTGCTATTATTCTTTGTCCAAAAAAAGAGCCGACGCTCAACGAAGTTCAGGATCAATCGACAAAAAAGGCAATAGTTACGATTTCTTGGCTGTGAAGGCGTTCTTCTTATAGTCTTTAAAGAAGCTGACACTACAGTCAATGGGGTATATACGTAGCACCTCCGCACAAATTACGACGAAATATTCGGGAAAAAAAGAAGTGAGAAATTGACCACAGGCCTGCGCTTGATGTTTTCCACGCTACTGGAATTGCAGAGGTCGCAATTCGTGGCTTTAAACAAGGTGATCACCAATGGCAATTACCTGTTTGGAAAATTGCCACATTTTGAAGACAACGAAAAGGAATATGAAGCGTCGAAAAAGCTGCAACAATGTCAGGTAGGACTATACTGAAAAATACAATCTAATTACTGCTTCGCTTATAGTCAGGCCAATAATTTTTGGCGCTACTTTTGTATTTCACGTTTTCTACGAATTCGATATGCACCTAAAAAATAGTAGTATTAAGCTATAATCATTCCCCCCAATCAATTTTCTTCGTTATGGTATAGATCAGGGGTTCTCTAACTGTGCGCCATGGCGGCTCGGGATGAAGAGTAAACAGTAACAACAACTATAGTCAGCTCGCACCTTAAAATAAAATATAGCTCTTATGGAAAATGCGAACTCAGTTGCCTCATTGCGTCAAAATCATATTCTTAAAATGTTTTAAACCCTTCAAATAGGCTATATAAAGAAATGACAAATGAAACATAACTCATATTTTTCATATATGTTTATTATAATATTATCTCAGACGATAGTATTTAATGGAAATATAACAAGTTATTTCCATATTTTCCAAATTATACGAAAGGGCTTTTATTAAAATATAATTTACGAATGTGATGTTTCTTTTTTATTTAGAATTGATTCTACAATTGACTATAATGAGATTAGTAAACTGATTTATTCATTGTGAATAGTGCTGTAATGATAATACAAATAGTGGTCTTATACGAGGGCGACCTGAAATGTTTCCGGAATCGGCAAGAGATGGCGCACGAAGGTTGAAGTGAATTCATTGGTCGGCAAGGGCAACACTTTTTATGGCAACTGTCAAAATATCAGACGTCTACTGTCAATAGTTGTCCTTTAAGAGTGGGTTTTGTAGCAAGTCAGGCGGTTTTGCAAAAATTGATAAAATCGAATTTCGTACAGTGATAAAACACTTCTAGGTAGCTGGGAAAACGGCCACGGAAATTCGAAATATTTTGCTAGAGGTTCGTGGCGAATGTCCTCCATCATTTTTCACCATCAGCTTCTGGCTGAGCGAGTTCAAACGTGGCCGCACAAGCACAAGTGGCGAACCACGCAGTCGACGTCCACCGCTACCAGCGATGAAATGGTCGACAATATTCATGATGTCGTGCTAGCCGATCGCCGATTGAAGCTGAAAAAGATAGCAGAGACAACAAGCATCTCAGAAGAACGCGTTGGTCATATCCTACACAAAATTTTGTGTATGAAAAAGCCATCGGCGCGATGGGTTTCGGAGGAGTGTCTGGCCAGGATCCAATCCAAGCGATTTCTCCCGGCGTCATATACCGGAAACCAATGAACAGTTGAAGCAGTGCACTTTTCCGAGCGAATTGGCTCCGAAGAAAGCAAAGGCTGTTCCATCGCCCGGAAAGTACATGGCAACCACTTTTTGGGATTCGCAAGGTGAGATCGTCACCAGCTATCTGCATAAGGGATGGAAGATCACGGAGTAATACTACAGCGATTTATTACCCGCTTCAATGCAGTATTGAAGCAGAAACGGCCTCGTTTGCAGCGGAAAAAGGTGCTTTTTCACCACGACAATGCACCGGCTCATTCATCCCGCATCGTCGTGTCCAAATTCAATGAGTTGCGCTATGAATTAGTCTCTCATCCTCCATACTCACCGGAACTAGCCCCCAGCAACTTTTTCCTATTCCCAAACCTGAAAAGAATCACTGGGAGGAAACAGATTTGGGTCGAGTTAGGAAGTCATCGCCGCTAAAGATGGCTATTTTGTAGACCTCGAAACATCCTACTTTTCCGAGGGCTTGAAGAGAGTGGAGCACCGTTTGAAAAAGTGCATTTATCTTCGAGAAGACCACATCGAAAAATAAAAATAAGAAACCCCACCAATACCACGTTTTCCTTGTCGATTCCGGAAATGTTTCAGGTCACCCTCGTATATGTAAGTAAGAGGCGGGTGACATAAGATTTTTATAAGTTAACAAAGTCGAGAGATATGTATGCTATTCTGCAGAGCGATTATGGGTTAGTATGCTAGTTCTGTGTATTCTCTTCCCTTGTTTAACTACTACTGCGAAATCCTGTGCTCATTCGATCTTTTCAATTTGAATCGATTCAATGAAGCCCTCATTCCGTATTACTGCGAGGTGAAAGGGTGTATCGCTAGACATGCGTTATTCGTTTCAAGTGAAGCCGGTGCTCGATTCATTTTCCAGTTGCTCAGAATGCAATCAACAGCTCGCAGCTTTTCCTCCGGTATATACATATTAACAAATATTAAGAATATTACACAAAGCTATTGATAGTAGGAACAGACATAAGGGATTTCGAGTTAAAGCAGAAACAGTTGACACGAATAAGTAAAACTTAAATACCAATTTATTTGTTAGTAATGCAACCATAAAAAAGGTCACTAGTACAAAATCCCGTAACTCTGTCCAGGTTGAAAAGGGATGTACATACAGAAGTTATCTGTCAAGAGAGGATAATATTCCATAAGAGATATACTGAATTTTAAAGTACAAACGGACTATAGTAACAGTTATCCGTGAAGTAATAATAAAGCATGGGAACCTCTGATATAGATTATTGTTTTTCAAACGATACCACTGTGTAGTATATATAGAAACCCGCTGGCATGCTTTGTTCGTTATCCAAGTAGTACCTCTGTTTTCAGTACTTTCGTACTCGCTAACATTATTGCAATAATTACATAGCATATGTAATTATTATATGCACAATAACACTAGCCACAACCTATGTAATACGACATGTATAAATGTAGCAATTATTGTTACACTACATTAATCTGCTGACATATAACATATTCTTTCTTTAAACATTGCTCCGCAACGTAATTATTTATAAAATAATACCCCAAACTTTATATCTGAATTATATACAGTAACCTCCATAATATTAAAACCAAACGTAGATTCTCTATTTCTGCTTTTTTTAAATAATTATGTAGTAAAACAGTTTTCCTTATCTGAAAACTAAATAAACCCAAATCATATCTGACGGGTTGCTACTTGTTTTAGAATAAATGGCATTTTCAGGAACAATGAAAACAGAAAGTAATACCATTTCTCTAAAAATAAAGAAATTTCAGTCATATGTAAAATTTTAACTAAAGCTAGAGTTTCGTATCAAAGCAAGAATAAATTCATCAACGTGTTAAAAAAAATCATTCTTCTAGTTCCTTGAAATTTCTTCCAAAACTTGCTAACCAAACCTGGAATTTCAGATTCTAGTTTTCTTCTAGAGCTTAGATTCCTTATTTATTATTAAGATTAATAATTCACACAACTAAATTCTTGCAATATCGATGTGATTATTAATGTTTTTGGTACAGAATACTCTTAATAACTAATATAGCAATATACTTTACAATTTTTATAACTCCCAATATTTCAAGTCATTATTAATTTTTAAGTAGAAATTTTACAGTTATGAAGTAGTGAATTTTCAACATTACATCAACTAAAAAGTCAGCTAGTACGCGGTACTATTACCATAATTCAATGTAATGAGCTTGCCCATAGATTGTCGATTATCCAACTTGTCAAAGTAATTGTCCTACTCAGCAATTTATTAATTATTGCTTGTTTTTAGATGTGTATTGCGATTTGAAATCCTGGTAGAATTAATGAAAGAAGATAAAATTGGGCTAATTGGTGGTGAAACCTCGAAAGAGGCTGGATCTCCGAATGATTGAAAATCTAAAAGAATTGTTGTTACACGAAGGTACTCTATTATATATAAATTTTCGTCAAAATCTGAATTTTCAAGTTGGCAGTTATTTGTTAGTAAAGCATTCAAAAAATACTTAGTCAATTCAGTGGCAGATAATAATAAGGATATTGCGCGATATAATATGGTACTAAATTCAATTTTGTAACTACACATGCTATTGCATCAGAACAGAGGAGGATTAATGAATGCTGAAGTATTTAATATCCATCTGAAATATCAGCATTATTATTATTGCCAATAACTTAGATTCTAAATAGGTAGATAAATACAACTTTATCAAACTGTAATCGTTTTACGGAAAAAGCAACTTATCACTACAAAACATAACGACATACACTGATAAATTAATATATCGCTCGATTTATAAGAAATATACGCATGTGTATAAATGGACATACATACACTATGAAAGGCATGCAAGTGAAAAGTTTATGTGTTTGACAGTAAGTGATATCTGGTGTATTAAATTATCTAATTTGATGCTTGGTTATTTATTTTATCTACTGCATGCGACTAGGTTGAGGCTTGGGAATGTTTATGTTTATCTATCTGTAATATTTTGAAACTACACATTCATATTCGTTAACTTACTTCTTCAAAAATAAATTATTATATAGATACTGACTTCGTATAACATTCTAAATCGTGTATTTTATTTTAAAACTAAGCATATAGTTCTTAATAAATATTCTAAACCTTAATAAAACATTGTTTATTTCAATTATTAGAATTTCTAAATGAAACACAAGTGTATTACAAGAATATATAAAAAATCACCAATGTTACCTAAATTAATGAGGATACGTATAAGAATGTGACGTTGACATTTTTGATATATAACAGTATCATTCAGCTAAAGAAATAGCTTTACTTGATCCACAGAAACTATTAATTTCCTTATATGCAGCAACCGACACAACGTTCGCACCAAATGAGAAGTGTATCCGTTTTCTTCCGAGCGTAACTAGTTTGTTTGTCTGAAACCTGAACAGGCTTAATTAAATCCAATCCGAAGAGCTACTATTTCTTCGAAACTAGAGGGCGTTTTTAAAGATACGGAAATTACAATTATTAAAGATTTCAGCCAAATATCATCCTAGTTTGTTACATTTTAACCAAACGTATAATTTCGCATCAAAATAAAAACGAATTTATAAAAATGTTTCAAATATTATCACATTTCTCAATTTTCCCATTTCTTAAATTAAGTTATTGTATTGAGAATTTCCTGTGAATTAATTTGCTGCTACGACGTAAACTGGAATTTTGATATAAAAAATAATATAACCTCTTCTATTGCCTTTAATCCATTACACTTTAGAACTTTTTGTTCTGTAACTTATTGCTAATTTAACCGAAAACTTAAACCAAAAATTGTGACAGTGAGAGTTAAAAAAAAAGCGTAAAAAGTATCCTTACTTCTAGTATTATGTACAGGGTTAAATATGGGTAGCCAATTGTCAAATTTATCGAAGAATTTGTTATACTCGCCAAGCTATTAAGTATTCCGTATTGTTGGATGTATTTTGTCATTTAAAAAGCAGATCTGGCAGTAAAATAAATGAATTGATCGTTGAGTGGGGGAGTTTTACAGTGGTTCAAGAGTTCGAATTCTGTTAACTGCAGAGCCATTATGTTCTATTTCTTTTATGTCGTTCTAAGAAATATTTAGAAGAACAATCAGTGAATAAATTCATTCACGTATACCTTACGCAGAATGGATATTTAACTTTCATTCCCTGCTCACACCACTCCAGGTCCTGAATATTGCCGCACTACAATTTTAAGCTGCCAACACAACTGATTAAGGTCTTAAAAAATCCAACATACAGAGATTTTAAAGTGTAATTTGTCATTTATCAAAAGCAAGGTTCCTTCAGAGCGTTTGGATAAACATCAAAATATTAACATATACCTGATGCCAAAACCGTGCTTTATTATTAAATAATACAGATATAACTTATATTTTAGTGAAGTTGATGGTGGAATATGCTACCATAACACGAAACAACCTATTCTTCATGATTTTTTTAACTTTTAGAGGCAATAACACCTAACTGATGGTGTCTCACCGTTTCTCGATGAACGGTAAGGAAAAATCGTTTACAATGGTTTAATCAAATAAAGTAAGATTTGATTCTACTACAGGTGTATGTCTTCGATAATTATTCATCACATCAGCATTTACATATGAGTTCAGGTAATTCTGTTAGCAAAATATTTATCTCCGACGTTAGCACAGCATTGACAAGAGACTATTTTTCAGGTTTGTATGCAATTGATAATGACACAATTAATACAAATTTGGTCTCCTCATTACTAATAAAGTGCATAATACAACAACGCTATGAACAGCATCACGGCATGTGTTCTTATTGACTTGTCGTTTTTGATATTTTAACTATTTTATTGTCCTGTTTCGTCCTTATACTATATGAACGTGTTGGTTTTTAATATAAGAGTTAAATCTACGAAAATTGTCTCTCAATATTGATAGTTTTGCATGTTTTCAGGAGCAAATCAGCACCTATTTGTGAAGTTAAACAAATGGCAGAACGATATGGTCACAAAATTCTTTGTTTACCACTATATCAGTGTATCTTCAACCTAATCGTAATATCTGGAGTATATCAAAGACTTATTACAATCGGCATGTTGGAGAAACTTGCCATTCTCTTAAAATTGCAAAGCTGATATGGTAGGAAACTTTAAAAACAATTACCCCTGAAATTTGGAAGAAAACTGTAAAACATGCTGAAAAAGAGATGCAGCGATGGTGCGATAGAGGAATTGAAATAGATGGAGAAGAACCAGGGAAATTTATCATCTATTTTGGTTCAGACAGTGAAACAGAAGACGCGGATTTAAAATCTGCAGTTAAAGTATGAAAAGATTTTTACTTAAAGTGTAGTCAGATTAAATTATGCGATACGTCGCATTTAAATACTTCTTTTATAACAATATATTTTTTATATCGTATATGTCTATACCTACTTGCCATTTCATATGCAAAATTAATGAAGTTTTAATAAAACTTCATCAGTATACATATACGAACTAGGTTGTACTAAAAAGCACAAGAGAAAGAACATTTTCTTTCATTACGTAGTAGTTGAACATTTGCTACTGTACTAGAAAGTAATTAACACTAGCTTTTGAGGTGATATCCATATGACAGAGTAAAAAAAGTTTGTCAATAAATTAACACCTTCATTGCTAATCCATCGTTCAATTTTGTATATTTATGCCAATTACGACAATTGTTTAGCATAATATTTCATTTCTCATTTCATTGAAATTTGACAACCTTGTACGCTGGTGATCCCCGAAGTGCATGCACTGCTAAGTTGAACGCAGAATATTTCGCTGCATTAACGATTAGGTTCAAACACTTTTCATAACGTTTGTCGTTTTCTGTACCTGTTTCGTATTTAGTTGCCATCAAGTTATTGAACTAATTGATCGTTTTATTCCCCCCATTAATAAAAATTTGAGAAAAAAAATGTTTTGAAAAGGGATAAAAAATATGCCATACGTCAAGAAGAAAGAACACTTATTAGCGCAGTATTTCCGGTGTTTGTGTTCATGTCATATGATCTAACCTCTAACAAACGTGTTGCGAATGTTTCTTTCTGTTTGCTTTTGTTTATTATTTTACGAAGTCAATTTCTTTTAACTACCGCATGCTATTGTATAAATAAAGACATCATAGGAGATTATAGAACAACACATTCTGAATCACAACAGTTTGTGATAAATCTCCTGCAATACTTTGAACAAGAGGGGAAGGTTAATGGGCCCTTAATATCGATGACTACTATGCAGTAGGTAAATAATACAATTGTTATTAAATTAACTATTAATATTCACTCGGCTGCATAGTTTTAGCGAGTAGCAAATGCATTATAAATCAATGTTACATCTGTACGAAACCCTATTCTATCAAGGAAGAGAAAAAAAAACCAAAACTAATGACTTAGATTAGATGAAGTGTCAATAGTGGATATAGGAAGCACGTTGCACACAACGTATTTTCAAATGACATTCGCTCTCATTACATATTAATTATTTGTACTTTTACAGAGAAGCATATGACAGGTAATACAGTGAATGGAGAACTTCGGGAAAATGATTGGGTTTAAGTCTCGAAAAGATAAATAATCATAAAGCTTTGGTAGACTGGCAACACAGTGCCAAAATAAAATTAGCATTTATTTATAAAAGGATATATACAAAGTTTAAAGACTTCTTTGCGAGACAGCACTTCTTGACGAAAAGTGGATATTTGTGAAAGGTATCTTAAAAAATCATGCCAGAACTACAGTGTAAAACGTGCGCGAAAATGTTATAGTACTTCACGAACAATAAGTATCTAGTATTGTATCAAATGGTTCATTAGTATTTGCTACTTAATCGGAAAAAGAAAATTATATGGTAAAATGAACGATCAAATATCTTTACAATTGGTATTTGAGAGGTTACTTTTAAATTTAGTGAATTCATCTTTGATATTAGATAATCCTCCACATCACTTCTTGCCCTCAGAAAAAAATAAAATATATCGCATTGGTCGAAGCAGCGCACACTCCAATATTTAAAAGATAAAAATATATCTCACGAGCCAAAATCTTTTCAACAGGAATTATTAACATTAACGGAATCACATAATCCAAATAAAGATTGTAAAGTTTCTGCTTCGTCTACCTCCATATTACACCATATCGTATTATACAGCAGGGACGGAGATGGAGATAAAAACTTGCCACTATGGAAAATGAGCACTAATGCAGCTTAATGGTTGCAAGAAATCTGGGTAAAATGCGTAGCTCACACCGAAAAGAATACTATTTGCTTCGAAGAATTTGATTCAAGTAATGAATGTGACTAATGAACACTTAAAATTAATTTAAATTTATTATTTAATACTTAAATACTTAAACATTTGAATTATGGTTTTACTTAACTGTTTGTAGTATATTTAAACTTTTGGATTATTATTTTATTTTACTTTAAAAAGCATTATTTCGTCTGCTTTTATATTTATGGCCAACTCAAAATAAACATGTTTGGTAATTGCCTTGGGTATGAAATAAATACATATTTTTAGTAATCTTGCATGACATTGGCCTTTTGTATCAATAATTCGTATTAGAGTGAATTTTTATAAAATTACTTCCGAAAAATATTAAATAGTTACAAAAAGCTCCCTAATAAAAATCAATGACATCACAGGCTATTGAATTAAAAATGCCCCCTTTTTTAAATAGAAAGAGAGTGTATAACTTTGAATGCCAATATGACATCAGCATACTAATTTGATACATGAGCAGATACAGAGCATTTTCCTATTTCCGAATGTACATCTATGTATACTGTACAAAATACAACCTTCAGGACTAGTACGTGTTATGGTTTACCTAGCTAGAATATCTCCAGAGTCAAAATCAAACCACTATATCAAACAGATACAATGCAATAATCATATATAACACGGAGTCCGCACTCATCTTACATGCTTTTGTAAATATAAATAAGTAAATTTTGTCAAAGGACAATACCAAAACTCTAGAACAATAGAAGATTTCAATTCCAATATCGATTTTCAAATAAATTCATCAATATACCTACTCTAGAAATGGGTAAAATCGCATGAATTTACTGAATCAATTCTCTCTGGATAGATGACAACCAATAAAAGTATTTTAAATCTATATTTCACTAGAACCATTGGCACAAGTGTTTCACCGCATATTTGCCAACAAAAATTATTTGCAGCAGCGAAATCTGCCGTTGTGATGAACGTTGTTATGATTACATATATCAAACTTGACGATTTGCAATGCATTACATACCTGAAGAAAAAATTGACTCAAAATGGGAAAACAAGGTGAACCTGAGTTATGAAAGAGGCAATATATATTTAGCACAGAATAATTTCCAGGTATTCTATCAGAAACTATGAGTAAAATTTAATTATTCAAGGCTAATTAACTGTGATTATCTTTAATCTGCATTAGTTACAAATTTGTTAATCATTTGAAATCCAATAATTACTCCTCACAAATATAATTGTTTCAACAGGTTGTAACTGATTAGAATAAATATAAGTAGCATACGTTGCAATAAGTGAAACTATGAAAACTAAAAAATATATATGTTGAAACATGCATAGAAAAATTTACTTCCGATTCCAAGAAGTTCGAATGACCTCAATTCGCAGAAAGACTCAATATATTAATCCATATCAGGAAACAACCTAAATAGATCTTTCCATATATAATCCTTATTAAACTGTTATTTTTGATTTTGGCAATACCATGTTTGTATGAACCTAATTATCTAACTACAAGCCAGTAACAACGATTTTGTTCAAATGGCCTTGAAGAATCTAATAAAACTATATGCATAAGAAATATGTATTCAGCAGAAATTAAAAATATCATAAGGTGAACGTTAAATGACATTCTCATAGATTAAAGAAGAAAGACAATAGCTTCACTTGTATCAAAACTACACAACAATTTAATAGCACACTTCCACTATGTTTATATCGATTCAAAAATACCCATTACACCTTTTAGGAGAAATTACAGCGGCCTGAAATGTAGGAAACAAGTCGCTTTCCTTCAAATTATACCATAAAGCTAAGTGTATATTTTGAAACCGAAGTGGTATCTATGCAATCAGCACACCGCCATTTTTCAGTAGTGTGTATATATGTTTTCTTTTCTTATAATCGAGTCGATCACAAAACTATATAATTATGTCAAATCTGCAAGTAGTGTGAATGATAAAATTAATTCTGTTAACTATCAAGCTAGCAAACCTAAATAAGGCCTATGTTCATAGAGTAAGAGATACTATCATCCCTTGCACATGCTGCATTGCAGTAATTCAGATACACTTGAAATATAAATGATTGGGACGCATTACTAGCAAATACACGAATAGTAGATATCTGTGTATTAAATATTTACCTAAACTCAATACACTGAAACGATATATGAAAGAAGAAAGAGAAAATTAGGTAGATAGACTAATTAATCAATTTGCTAGCTTTGACCAAGAAACACCTAGAATCAATATAAGTATCACGAAATGAAGAAATTAGGTTAAAATAAAAAGTTTTGGCAACTATTTGCTGATTTAGACCAATATATTCTTCTGTATTGACGCTTTCTTTCGTAAAGTACATGGAAAAGATTTGCGACATAATAACAAACAGGAATAACAGAATAAAGATGTATAAATTGTTTGAAAACTTTTTAGAATAAGCGTTATAATTATTAAAAGAATATGAAAACCAACATGTATTGATAATGCCAAAATTGTACTTTGAATATTTAGAGGAATGTTAAAAGTAATGCGAAATGAAAGAAAGCTTCAGAAAAAGCAAAAAACTTCTAGAGAAACGATTTGGTTTTCAACAAAAATATTTACTTTTTGGTGGATCACAAAAGTTGAAAAGTGTTTGAAACGAATGCAAAAAAGTTCAAATAAAAAAGAATAAAGCCGGCTTTTTCTTAAGCTTTGTCAGAATTTTCAGTGTGGAGCGCAGAACGTGAGGTGATGTAAACATTTAAATAGACCCAGCCAAATCAGGAACACTGCAGCATGGGAATAGTTACTAGGCTAGTGGCCAGCAGGAAAGGCGTAGTTCGTCAACAGTTGATACGACAAATAGCTCAGCCAGGCACGGCAAAGACGTGACATATACGAAGATGATATTTAGTATATACTCTACACACTTGTTTAATATTGAAAGTGTCACAGGTATTTGTGAAATCAATAGTCATGGCGCCTAGAAAATCAATTCTGTGTACGCGAAATGCGCGAAGTATAGAAGGTGCATGCAGGGCCGCGAAAATTTCATAAAATACGATACAGCACATCACTGACCTTGTATCATACGCTGCGTGGTCGATAGCTTCTGGTTATTCGAAGACATTTCTTGAAATAATTCTATACACTTTAAACTATAAACATCGGTTATTTGTCGCACAATAATACACACACCGCTCACAAGCTATTTCTACTCAAGATGGAGCAAGTAGCGCAATCCAGCCGGGGCTCACCAAATGCGCGCATGACGGTCCGAACGAATCGTTGGATTCGGACCGCACAAACGAGTATGCGTTCAAGGTGGCTCGATCTTTTGAACCGTTGCCGCACTAAAACGCACCGCTACACAGATATACGCAGAAACCTCTACGCACCGAATTAGAGACTGTTAAGGTTTCACCTTCTAACACACGAATGCGTACCAAACACAAAATATATGTAAAAGTAGTAAGGAATATAATGGTTATGTTCTAGTTACAAGTTTCAATCATTACCGAGAATGATTCGTATTGAAAAACCGCTAAAAATATAATCCCGGGAATGAACCTTTATAAATTCAATCGCAATATATTCACAAACAACTTATTTCTGTACGAAAATTCGTTATTGAAGTTTCGCCTTTTAAAGGCCAAACGGAGGAAATGGGTGGCAGAAAAAAATTTACAGAGAGAAGAGCAAGGTGAATTTATTCACCTGTACGGAAGTTTAAGGCAAAATCCAGAAAAATTTTTTGAATATTGTCGAATGTCTATAGATTGCTTCGATCTGCTCTTAAATAAAATGCATCACAAATTATCAAAACAAAGCACAACATGTAGGAGATCTATATCACCAACAGAGCGACTGATAGTATGCTTAAGGTAAGCCATATATATAACACACACTATATCCTAAGTGTATCTACATCCTTATTTACGAGGGCGACCCGAAATGTTTACAGAATCGACAAGAAAAACACAGTATTGGTATAGCTTGTTATTTTTATTTTTCGATGTAGTCTCCTCGAAGATCAATACGCTTTTTCAGACGGTACTTCAGTCTCTTCAAGCTGTCGGGAAAATAGTAGGTTTCGAACCCTACAAAATAGCCAACTGTAGCGGCGATGACATCCTCATTTGAGACAAATCTCTTTCCCTCCAGTGATTTTTTCAGGTTTGGGAATAGGAAAAAGGATGGGAGGATCGGAAACTAATTCGTAGACGTACTTATTCAAATTGGACACGAGGATGCGGGATGAATGAGCCGGTACATTGTCGTGGTAGAAAAGCACTTTTTTCAGCTGCAAACGAGGCCGTTTCTCCTTCAATACTGCATCGTATCGAATCAATAAATCGCTGTAGTATTGCCTCGTGATCGTCCTTCCCTTCTGCAGATAGTCGATGAGTCGCCATGACCTTTCCGGCCGATGGCACGGTCTTTGCTTTCTACGGAGTCGATTCGCCTGGATTAGTCCACTGCTTCGACTATTCTTTAGTCTCCGATATATGGTGGTAGATCCAAGTTTCAGCCACAGTTACGAAACGCATGAAGAAATCCTTTGCATTACATTGGATCCTGGCCAGACACTCCTCCGAAACGGTCACCCGATTTTGTTTTTGCTCCGATGTGAGTGTGAGCAAAAGTGGTACCCATCGCGCCGAAAGCTTTTTCATACTCAAAATTTGGTGTAGGATATGGCCAAGGCGTTCTTCTGAGATGCATGTTATCTCTGCTATCTCATTCAGCTTTCATCGGCGATGGGCTTACTCTTCATCATGAATCTTGTGGACCATTTCATCGTTAGTAGCCATTTTTAGGCGTCCACTGCGTGGTTCGTCGCCTGTGCCTGTGCGGCCACGTTTGAACTCGTTCACCTAGAAACTGATGGTCGAAAATGATGGAGTACACCTGCCAATGAATCTCCTTCAAACTTCGTGCACCATCTCTTGCCGATTCCGGAAACATTTCAGGTCGCCCTGGTATAACTATTTTATTTATCCTACGGAATATTTCAGGGTTGTCTCTTAAACACCACACGTATCTTTTGCTTGATTCATTACACTGAGAGAACAAAAATTATATTGATAGAAGTATGTCATCGAATTTGTAAATGTATGTCTTAGCTCATTTTTTTTTATATAATTCTGACAGATTAATTGTCACACAGTTATGTGGAAATATTAATGTCAATGTTACACTTAATCTGTCAGAATTAAATCAAAAGAAAAAAAAATGAAATACGCTACGACATACATTTACAAATTCCATGGCATACTTTTATCAATATAATTTTTGCTCTCTCAGTATATACTGATATATATTGATCGATTTAAACATACTAATACGTTATATTCTCAATTTTCAGATATTTAGCCACATGTGCATCTTTTCGTTCAATAGCATTAACATTTAGAATGGGCATTTCTACCGTAGGGATGATTGTAGTAGAAACTTGTACCGCTTTATGGGAAGAATTACAATCCCAGTACATGCCGTTTCCAACAGAGGAGCGCTTGCGAAACGTAATACACCGATTTCAAATGCGATACAATTTTCCTAACTGTTTCGGAGCAGTAGGAGGGATGCATTGCAAGATTAGATGTCCTCCAGACCTAATTAGGTCCAAATACTACAAGAAACATTTTTCCGTTGTACTGCAAGCCGTAGTAGACGCCGATCACAAATTTACTTTCGTGGAGGTTGGGGGAGGGGAAGATAACGACGATACATTTCCCACATCTACGCTTTATAAACTTTTAGAAAATAATCAGTTTAACGTTCCAAACAGTGCTTGTCTTCCCAATTCGACAATTAAAGCGCCACATGTATTAGTTGGAGATGGTGGTTTTCCTCTAAAGCCGTATTTGATGAGGCCATATCCCCGTGCTAGTTTAATAAAAGACAAAGAGGTATTTAACCACAGATTAGCAACTGCCACGCAATGTGCAGACTGTGCCTTTCGAACTTTAGCTGGGAAATGGCGAATTTTCACAAAACAAATCGATACAAATATGGATAATGGTTGTATAATTATCAAAGCAGCTTGTATACTGCATAATTTCATAATAGCAGTAGATGAATACAGAAATGATACATTTGATAGTATAACAATAAATTATCGCCAAGTAGGCAACAAGAATAAAAATGCTACAAGTACTGCAAAGAAAATAAGACTAGTTTTCACGGAATACTTCCGAAATAATCCTATTAACAACACAGATGAATAGATCGTATTTGTATATGTGTATGAAAATAAAATTAAGAAACAGTTGTCACATTGATTTCTTGCCGATGCCATCAAGTAAACAAACTCCAAACCATTGCCCTACTCCCTATAAAACTGTATTGACCCGTAAAATATAAACAATTGCAAAGCAACTTAAAACCAACTTTCCACGTGTGTACAATCAAACGCTTTGGAGATGTCCTCTATCAAAAAACAAATGTGACATCCCTTTTAAGAGCATCTGTGGTGACCGTAATCTCTACCTTTATATATGCCGCAAATAAACAACCACTGAGTGTATTCATTAGCGACGTTGTCGACATGATGCAGCTCAGAAGTTTCATGCAAGTGAAAGGGAAACGTCAATATGCTGACGAACTTTCAACCCGAAAACCTTCCATTCTCTGCATCTACACTTTATGTGGCATCGGGTTTTGAATACTTTTGAATACTTCGCTTTTCTTGTTTTCAATCATTGAAAAGCAACAATACCAGGAGCAACTGTCGTTGTTTTTACTGAAAACGATAAAATTGATATATGATTACCACTATTTATATTTGCAACCTTGTAGATATACATATTTTGTTTGTAAATGTATTTCAAATCAAACCTAGGATGCCTTCAGATTCAACGCCCATAGCACAATCTCTTACACCAACCAATTGTGGGGTAATGTTAATGAGCATTACCAACCAAGCACTCGCACTATTTTTTCTACGTAATCGATTGAATTAAATGCTATCAAGAGTAATACACACAATATCAAATCAAAACTAATGTAATGAGTAGTCTCGGCAAAATAGGGCAAGTTACAGTGCAGTGCGGACGACAACGTGGAGGGACCGAGCGGACGTATCAAGGCGAGTGCTATTCGCATCACTTATGATCTTGACCTTCATGAATGAGCATAGGCCATGCGGACGCAGGAATGAAAATAATGATAAAAAATATATTATATACGCGCTGAAACACTTACTGCTTTAAGAAGTTTCCACGAAATCACGTTAGTATCATAAATATGTCTTCACACTTGTTTCAGTCAAACGTCTACGGCGTGCGGAATAAATATTTGTTAATGATGAAAACGATCGCTCCACATCGCGTGAAGTTATATTTGTAAATTTAAAGTAATTCTTGTCACAACTTAATGGATCTTTCGACTCACCTTCACAAATTTGTCTTAGTATGAGAGAATCTGAACCCTTGACAATAACACTTTCGAATTTTCGTATTACACTTTTATTTTTTTCGCCTTCCGCCCTACATAGGTGTGAGTCAACATCATCCATTATTTGAACAGAATCACATTGTAATTTTTCAATTCCTTCCGCTAACCAATAATAGTTCTTGCGAATACTTTCTAAATCACATTTTACCTGACTATCTTGAAATAATTTCTGGCTTTTCTTGATAGCTTTAGCGTATCTCAAATCGAATTGTAAAACTACCTTTGTTACATCAAATGTTCGAAGCAGTAAAACGCAGTCTTTAACCTCAACGCGTAGTAATCTGCTGTTGTGGTTCACGTACTTTGTGACAGTTCGTAAAACCTTTACCTGTACGTTTTGGAGACTTTAGAAATACTTCCTTCGCATGAGCTATTAAAGTATTTACTCGTGGATAACAGTTACGGATCATATACGTCAGAAGGTTTAAAGCATGGATTTTACATGTTACATGTAACAGATTGCCACTCTCTTCTTTAAGAGAACGACCTCAGGAAAGCATGTTAGGGGCACCGTCACTCACAAACATTAAAAGTTGGGTTGCTGAAACTTGAAATTTGTTCAATGACCTCAACACCACTTTTAACATGTCATCGCTAGTACATTTTGAAACTCTTTTGAAAGCAAGTAAGATGAGGGTTCAAACTCTTCCATTGTACGTACCATCACATTCACGACAAAATGTTTTTGCCGATTGGTTGTTTCGTCCACACAACCACAATTTCTATTTTCTAATTCTGCTTTAATTCTTCTTTCAGGATAGTCACGAACATATGGCATAAAACATCTTAACGATATTTGACTTGGTAATGTATGATCCGAAAACTTGCTCCAGAATGAGTCAAATGCTGGCCTAATAAAGTGAACGGTACATTACGTAGAATAAAACAAAAACCTATATCAAATATTAATTGTTCGTTGTGTCGTTTACCACGGATTGCAGAACAATGTTTTATACTTTTTAGGTGGTGTTCATACTTCCACCTGCTGGTATACGTCAAATAGTTGTCGCACTTTACACATTTAATTCTATCGCGACATTTTCCAAGTATGTGTGTACTGATAAGCACTCACCACGACCAGTCGAATAATACTGAAGAAGCGCGCTTTGATACGGGTACTCAATCCTCCGTGCCACGCGCTTCACCCTCTACGTTGTTCTCTACACAGCACCGAAACTTACCCCTCTTTGCCGAGACTAATGATTTCACTTCGCTGCGAACAATCTCCACCAATACAACCGTAGAAACATATTTAATGCTGCAGATATTCAACCGAACATAGATCCATCTGATAATATTGTTTAGGAGGGTAAATATTTTGTAGTGCTTTATAAATAGGTCATTGTCACGTTGAGGAGGCGTATGTATATATATTCATATATAGGCGTGTACATACGTATTGTACGATTGTCTATTTTTCTAGTTTCATCGTGCCACGAGAAATATGATTAATATTAAAAGACTTATTATTATCCTCTTGTGCGAAGAAGAAACAGGAGTCTCCACTTATAAGACAAGGTTTAAGATTTATTACACTGTCAAATTCTTAACGAAAAGATAAGACTGTATTCATCACTAGTTTCAAAATTACCTATAATACCATTTTTGCCTAGCTCAATATCTAGTAAATATCGATTTCCATCAACATATGCAGCTATCAATTTTTAACAAGAACGAATGAGTATTTCCTACTCCGATTCCTTTAACTGTCTTACGATAAAGCAAGGAATTAAAAAATAGCATGTACGGTATTTTATTTAAAATAAGAAAGTTTAAGTTGACCTCCGTACTAACCAAAAGCGACACAAGTCTGAAAGCATTTGAAATAGAACGGGTAAGTACAACACAAGGAGATTAGATATAATTTACATTGTTTTTACATAGCCTAAGCTAATTATATGTTACGTGTTCGTTTATTTAAGGTAACTGTTAAAAAGTGAATCTAACATGCACGATAGAATGATGCATGGCCCTTATCCATGCCCCTAGCTTATCATTAATTGTCCTTGGTTACGAACGCTCGGTGGTATCTATAAAAGATATTAATATTTTTGATGATACATATATACGTTCTATAATAGAATATATCCATTTTACAGGCTCTATATTATGTTCATGTTCATAAGATAAATAGTGCAAATAGTATGATTTCGTCTTATCAATTGCATAAGATCCTATCTATTTTGATTATTAGTCATTAAGTAAAACCTAGTGACGTAAGTGGAATGGATGTTGCGCAATTAGAAGGCAGGTCTGATAATTTTACCCAATATATTTTAGCTTAATGACTCTGCAAATATACGTATTCTATTTATAGAGCCATTGTTTTTATATGTCTTACAGAAACAATACCATCTCAAGAAGCTAAATGAAAAGTGTGGCTTTCATATCTTTTAGTGTACAAAAGCATTTAGAAGTCGTGTATCCTTAATAAATCGGCAGAGCTAATAGCGCATCTACTTTAAAATGCTAAAAGGTTACGGTCAACATTGTACGAACTCTTCAGAACTAATCGAGTAAAAACATGTAGTAGAATGGAACTATGGACCTAATACATTTTTGAAATAGCTGTTGATACATTTTCCAGTGTTTAAATGTTTGTCTTGAGCGAAAACGTTTATAAATTGTAGGTAACTCTCGCGAGCTCTTAGCATGCGACGTGATTCAAGAATAACACATTTGCGCATTTGATTTATGAGTCCCTCTACCTTTAATTAGTTTAATTTTTCCAAACACGCGGCTGTGTTACCTTTCGTACTTCGCCAACTATTATTGGGACAAATATGATGTCGCATTTGCTGAAGGTAGGTTTAAAGTCGTACACCAAATCTTTATGGTTTCTTATTTTTGCGTCTTCGTTATCAATTACACTAGTTTCACCGAGACAGAACATCTCAATTACGTACATTTTCTTTTCTGGGGAATCTACGATCACCAAATCTGCCCTATTGTATGGTAATTAAGTTGTGGTGATAGAAATCTCAGCATATCTTACGCCAATCATTGGTGACAGTCATCTCCGTCACGGACTTGGAAAGACGCGATGTGGTGATCGTGTATTCTAGATTCATGCCTGGGAAGATAGTAAAGCACATTTAGGACCATATCATGGCGATGTACAACGAGGACAGCGTCGAATGGCAATTTTGATATTTGGCACGCTCTTGATGTTGTTTTAAGTGGAAAACTACTCTATCTCTCTCACTCTAGCAAACTAATGCCATTAGGGGATCGCCAGAGCACAGGTACAATGCACAACTCCAATCACCAACCAATTATGTAGCCATTCGATGTTGATTAGTCCTCGACCACCTTCATGTCTTGGTAAGTATAACCGCTAGGCCAAAGGGTTGTAATCACTGACTTGTGCACGTTGTTACGATTCTCCTGACATCTCTGCTGATTTGGACTATTTTTTGGGCTTCCGCACTCCTCCTTATAGATACGAACTATCAATATCGTTATCGTAATGGTTATCGTTACCGTTAGCGTTTTGTTGCTACTGCTATTGCTACTGCTATTGCTACTGCTATTGCTACTGCTATTGCTACTGCTATTGCTACTGCTATTGCTACTGCTATTGCTACTGCTATTGCTACTGCTATTGCTACTGCTATTGCTACTGCTATTGCTACTGCTATTGCTACTGCTATTGCTACTGCTATTGCTACTGCTATTGCTACTGCTATTGCTACTGCTATTGCCATTGCCATCGTTGGGGTTATTTTTCTTATTCTTATTAATTTTATTTCTCAGAAACGGGGTATTTTTCAGCATACTTTTAGAGATTTGTAAAATATTTTTCGATGTATGACAAAATAAACTAAAATTTTCTATGTGCAAGGTAAAAAAAAGGAGGTTACAATACAGTTATTCTAAGAAAAGCTCAAAAATAAAAAATCCAAAATTTTGCATTTTCCGCTAAAAATTAGATTAGATAAATAATAAGATAACAGGGTTAGCTCACTGATTCTACTAATATTTATATCGTCCAATCCGTTCTTTCCAGTTCCAGTTCAATTGTAAGCGCAAGTAATACAGGCAAATAAAAATTAGTAGTACCTAAACGTTGACAAAATATTGTGAAACTTGATATAATCTAACTAAAATTGCTACTATAATATAAACGGTAAGTAATGTTCAAGGGCTTATCTAATACAATTTTAATTTTTAAATGACAAACTGACCATATTTGAGCAAAACGAATGTATATTTTAATCCTGCACAACAATCAGCGTGATCCACGTTTCGTAGAGAAGAACAATTTTGTCCCCATTTCTTTCTTGTCGCTTATCATTTCCATAATCTAAAGGGAACGTGATCGAGACACTGAAACTATAATAAGCATAGTATCAAGAACGGATAGCAGCTTTACTTGGATTGCACTTTATAAATTCATTCAATTATCACGAAATGAGCTATACTTTCTAAGAAATCGCTTGCATCGGCTTTATCTTTGATTATTAAGGCTACAGAAACGGGTACTGTTGGAGATGCGTGTGGCCCGGTTACTATCTATACTAAAAATAATAATTGTAATTACTTACTATTTTAGTTTGAGTGTGTTGTCGATGTAAACTCTACATCAACAAATCCTGCATCAACTACACAAACAAACTGAAATAGTTAGTAGCTATATAAATTATTTCTAATATTGATAGTAACCGAGTCGCACACATGTCTATAAGCCCGACAATTTGGGTAGGTCAACTACATTTTTACTTTATCAAATTGTATAACACCTTCGAAATCTTCAATTTTTTTTATTTTAAAAGTAGTCGCCTCTTTATTAGAAAATATACTTTTAAACATTTAGTAAAGCATATAGCACTTATATCGGTGTATATACAAATTAGATATTCCAAGTTCACAACTTGATCGAAAAAAACATACTCTGCACTAAAATAAATGATTTTTTTAATAAAATCAAGTAAATATATTTTACACACCAAGAAATATTTTTCTACTACTCCATTTATTTGGATCAGAGAATAATTTAGAGATTCTAGTCAAAAATAATATTTATTTTTTCTAAAGAAATAATTCTATTGAACCAAACGAGACTTTATTTCATTGACAAAAACAGGACGTTCCACTTAAAATTGCGTTTTTCGATAGATAAAAACCTGTAGATAAGATATTAAACATTCTTCAAAATAATTTTTTTCTTGAGTAAAATATTTATCACTTTGAAAACCAATTTTGTTTACTTTCGTTTCAATTTAATAGTTTTGTTTCGACTTTTTGTTTTTCTTCTGATTTGCATAGGGAATCAAATCGGAATCAATGCACGCATTCATATCTCTTTCAGAAAAATAGCAAGTTCGCTAATTTCCACATTTTATTTTCCTAATTTCGTTTTTTATTCTCTGCCATCATATGTACGTCTTATTATTTCAACATAATCTATATTAGTTTGACTATGATACGATAATCAATCACTTGGAAAAATTTGTTATGTATTCATATGATTTAAATACAATAGTAATGAAGAGGCATGTAGAAATGAAATTATTGTTTAATGCAGCAACCTAGCAATATGCTGATCTAAATATTGAGATACCACGAGTCACTTCAAACAAATCAGCCACTGACGTCGTACGAAAATTTTATTGTTATTCTAGTAACTACGAGAGCGATCTGAAATGTTTCCGGAATCAGCAAGAGATGGCGCACGAAGGTTGAAGTGGATTCAGTGGTCGGCAAGGGTAACCTATCTTATGGCAACTGTCAAAATTTCAGACGTCTACTGTCAATAGTTGTTATTTAAGAGTGTTTTGTGTAACAAGTCAGGCGGTTACACAAATATGTATAAACGCGAATTTCGTGCAGTGATGAAACACTTCTGGATGGCTGGGAAAATGGCTACGGAAATTCCAAATAATTTGCTAGAGGCTCACGGCGGATCGTCATTTGCAACCATCAGCTTCTGGGTGAGCGAGTTCAAACGTGGCCGCACAAACACAAGTGGCGAACAAGATTAATGATGGCGTGTTAGCCGATCGCCGATTGAAACTGAAAGAGATAGCAGAGACAGGCATCTCAGAACGCGTTGGCCATATCATATACGAAATTTTGGCTATGAAAGAGTTTTCGGCCACATTTGCTCACACCCGAGCAAAAACGAAATCTGGTGACCGTTTCGGAGGAATGTCTGGCCAACGCAATCCAAGAGATTTCTTCATGCGTTTCGAAACCGTGGCTGAGACATCACTACATATCGGAGACCAAGGAACAGTCGAAGCAATAGACTTTTCCGGGGGAATCGGCTCCGTAGCAAGCAAAGACCGTTCCATCAGCCAGAAAGGTCATGGCGACTCATCGACTATCTGCAGAAAGGAAGGACGATCGTGGGGCAATACTACAGCGATTTAGTGACCCGGGAGAAACGGCCTCGTTTGCAGCGGAAAAAAATGCTTTTGCATCACAATAAGAGACCGGGTCATTTATCCCGTAGCGCCGTGTCCAAATTGAATGAGTTGCGCTACGAATTAGCGACTTTTTCCTATTTCCAAACCTGAAAAAGTCACTGGAAAGAAAGCGATTTGCTTCATATGAGGCTATTTTGCAGACCTCGAAATATCCTACTTTTCCGACGGCTTGAAGAGACTGGAGCACCGTTTAAGAAAGTGTATTGGTCTTCGAGGAGACTACATCGAAAAATAAAAATAAGAAACCACACCAACACCGTGTTCTTTTTTTGTCGGTTCCAGAAACATTTCAGGTCACCCTCGTATTTACTAAGAATGAAACTAAAAACTTTAGAAATTATAAAGCAATAAAATAAAAATTTGAATTTAAATCATTATCGAATAAAATAAAATAAACGACACAAATTTAATTAGTCAAGAATTGTCGCAGGGTTTTTTTTATAATAAAGGAGAACTAATTTTTTTGTAAAAGCAGACCATAAGTTTTTTGTTGTTTTTGATAATCTGCCCGTTAATATTCTGCAGAGATACCACAAGGAAATTACTTCGCTGTAATGTGTGTACGTCCAGGACAAGATGAGTGAGACTTCGTCGGAACTTCGACCTAGTCGAAGCAGTCCCTTTCCGGACCGACAACGCATGCGGTCACAAGCCCGGAAACGTAGTATCATACGTGCATATATTTTGTCGTGAGATTCCTTGTGATCTCTGTTCTCCTTAAGAACATGTACAACTTTTGGTATATTTGTTTACTTACCTTTTTCTTTAGCTTATCTTTCTAATTAATAGTTTCCTTTAATGTAATAGCATGCTTGGGGAGAATACATTGTTGGATTCCCTCTAAGATCGGTTCGTATCTTAATTTCAAATTAAATTAATAGAAACCTTTATGTAATCGTAGATTACAGTTTCCTAATGATATATGCTGCATTTAATTTCAATTCCCAAAATTCCCCTGCGCCTTCATAATTTCTCTTGGAAAAAGAGTCCCTCAACAGGAAAAGAGTACCAACAAAGTACTCTCTCGAAAAGTTTATATCATATAAAAAATATAATTAATGTAAAATCTTTTATAAAAATATTTGGCACACATGGCAATTAGCAAATATCATATCCAAAGCCGGCTTCTTAATGTCCCATTTCTCCGCAATTGCAGCATCGTTTTTCGCGTTGTTTCGATTGTCTAATAGCTTCAAACTGGAGACCCTGTGTCAGAGCGTTGTTTAATATTTTTGACCAGAAATTATAAATATTATCAAATGCTGTGGGACACATATATCTGACTAAGCTGAATATATCAACTTCTTGTTCCTGTGGGCTTTCGTTTAGTTTCTGGCAACGCTTCTTCGACTGTAAGTGATAAACCCGTATTTATGTCTATTGCCAAAAGGTGTCTTTAACTGTCTGATAAGCTCCTGGCAGTTCTATCGTTCTGCCTGAAGAAAAGACAGGGCGGATGCTTTAATTGTCTGTTTATCGGTTTGCAAAAGCCAAAACATGGACAGTTTGTTTAATGTTACTGTATTTATTTCGCTCTGCTCATTGCGTACTTCTGCGCCTTTACTTTGTAATATGTTCACAAAAGGTAACCCTTTTTCCTGTATCTAACTTCTGAAAGTTCCCATGAAGCTCTCTTCTAGAATTATTAAGTACGTTGTCTTCTAATTCTCTTCTTTTCTGAATTCCCGATCACGTTTTTATCTAAAAATATTATCTTTTATGTTACTGGATTTTTCTAATTCATGTATAAGATCTGTGGTTTTTAGATGCATTAATTCTACTCTAAACTACCTCTTTGCTATCTAACTTCGTTCTTTCTTCCTATTTAACGCTGCTTTAACGAAAATATTGCCAAGCCTGCATCTGACACCACCTATTACGTACTAACCAGGCCCTAGTTCAAACAGGTGATAAGTACTTCAATAAAATGATCTATTTACAAACTAAACTAATTTAGCAAAAATGAACAAAGAACGATTTGAAAACACTACTACTAATTAAATATTTATCTACACGAAATATTTATCTGCATGCTATATTTATATTTCACGGCACTTTCAATACATTTCGTTAAAATTTCTAGAGTTTTCTCTCTTTCTACATTTACGTAGTTGTTTGCACCGCTTGTAACAATAATATTCAAGTTTGAAATACGAATTCTCATTTAAAAGATGAATTTCTAAAATTGGTTAACAAATGATGTTTAATATTACTTTCACCATAATCTTTCCATTTCTTATACCACGATAGAAGCTTAAGTCAAAAAATCGCACCAGAAATCGATCCAGAAAAGATCAATTCCAGCAAGCACTTTTAAATTAGACCTTATGTATAAAGTGTTTCTTTGGCACTAAATGCAAAGCCTTGAGAAAGAACAGTAAATGGCAGCAGTTTTAAAATATCTTACCCTTTGTGAAAATAAATGGTAGGATCAAATAATATATATAACACATAGGCTGAAAAGTCCCGGGCCTAACAAAGAAAACACGGTTTTTTTGGTTCAAAATTAGCATTATTCATCAACGTAATCTCCATCAAGAGCAACGCAATCACTCCAGCGCCGCTCTAACATTTCAATACCACTTTTGTAGAACGATTTATCTTTTGCCTCAAAATAGGCCTCAGTTTCAGCGATGACCTCTTCATTCGTGCGAAATTTCTTACCGGCGAGCATTTTTTTGAGCTCTGCGAACAGCCAGTAGTCGCTGGGAGCCAAATCTGGCGAATACGGTAGATGTGGAAGCAATTCAAAGCTCAATTCATGTATTTTTGCCATTGTTTTGATTGACTTGTGACACGGTGCGTTGTCTTGATGAAACAAACTTTTTTTCTTTGCCATATGCAGTCGCTTCTTTGCAATTTCGGCCTTCAAACGCTCCAATAACGCTATATAATATTCACTGTTGATGGTATTTCCCTTCTGAAAATAGTCGATGGATATTACACCACGCACATCCCAAAATACCGAGGCCATAACCTTTCCAGCCGATTGTTGTGCTTTCGGGCGCTTTGGACGACGTTCACCAGTTGCTGTCCACTCAGATGACGATCGTTTTGATTCCGAAGTGAAGTTATGGATCCATGTTTCATCCATTGTCACATATCGACGCAAAAATTCCGGTTTGTTACGTTTAAACATGGCTAAACACTGCTCAGAATCATCAACACGTTCTTGTTTTTGGTCAACAGTGAGCAAACGCGGCACCCACTTTGAACAGAGCTTCCTCATTGTCAAATGCTGATGCAATATAAAGCCAATACGTTCTTTTGATATCTTTACGATGTCAGCTAACTCACGCAACTTCACTTTTCGATCATTCAAAACGATTTTGTGGATTTTTTTTATGTTTTCTGGTGTTACCGCCTCATTTGGACGTCCACTGCGTCCTGCATCATCGGTGTCTCTACGACCACGTTTGAAGTCAGTAAACCAACGTTTTATTGTTGTTTCTGATGGCGCGGAGTCCCCATAACACTTTTGAAGCCATTGCTTCGTTTGAACGGTATTTTTTTCCCATCAAGAAGCAGTGTAAAATTAAAACACGACATTGTTTTTGATCCATTGTTTTGAAAATAACAAAAGTAGCGTAACTCTTAGCACAATAACTAATGAATAGAATATCATGAAATTTTAACAGCTGTCTTTTGAAGGTTAGTACTAACTGAGAGAAAGGTGACTGCAATAAAACTAGCGTCATCTATGTGTTAGGGCCGGGACTTTTCAGCCCATGTGTTATATATATACATATATATCTCAAACGTATATTTCAGGTCAAATTCGTCCAATTTCCAAAATGCAAAACGATAGCCCTTCACAAAGCCGAAGAAATATAGTTACGGATGCTGGAAGAGTCAATCAGCGTATAGAGGAAGCTCAAGAGTTATCTAATGTTCCAATAATTAACATTGAAGATTTAACAGTACCTCAAGTGTCAAACAGGAATACAACTTCAGAAAGTAAACTAATTGGCAAATAACAATATAAAAAGATACTTAATTAAATATTTATTGCATTTACATTTCAAAAATATTTTTAAATTATTAGATTGACAGTAGCTTTACTATAATCATTTTAATCCAATTAATATCAACGAGCTCGTGAACATTCTAACTATGAATTAAAATGAAAATTGAAAATGTTAAGCTTTGAGTTAGAGCCTTGTACAACTAAGGTACCATCATGAAGCAGCATGTCGAAAAAGTGTCTGTAATACCCATAAAATAGCACTGCTAATGCAATTCCTCATGGTATTGGGTTTCAAGTGATTTTCTCTACCTCACCCTGTCGGCTTATATCGCGACTCTTTCTAAGTGGAAAGTCAAGTACATCCAAGTTTCGGTGCGCCCTCTCTGGTTTAGCAATCCGCGAACTGTGTGGGGGATGGTTGGGAAACTATACCCGCTTGTGTTGCTGCGTTCTGGACAGAAGGCGACTGCGTACTTTTGGCACTAGTTAGCGCCAAAAATGCACTTGGCTATCCATTTAGAAAGAGCGGTGATTTAAGCTGAGAGAGAATTTCAATGTAAGATACCGCTTTCTCTGCTCATGTTGTCTTTCCCGTGAATGATTCCACCAATGCCATGAGTAGCTGCATTAGCAGCATTATTTTATAGGCAATGAAGCAACATAATTGATTTGATTGTGAATTTCAGCAGTTGATGTGAAATCTCGTACATACGTGGAACGCGATGACAAACACCCAGATGAATTAGAATACAAACGAAACGGAAGCGATCAAGGAATAGTAATAATATTTAACCAAGCACACTTTGATAAGGCCAAAGAATTTCGCAAGGGATCCACAAAAGATGTAAATAATATTATATTCACTTTAGGTCGTTTGGGATTTAATATTGATGAAAAATATTTATTTTCAAACCTAACACATTCTCAGATATTGGAAGAAATTGAAAAAAGTAAGTGAGCTTAATTATTATTCCTATTAGGTGAACCTTACATCCGTATATACATATATATATATGAAAGTATGGTATCATCGGTAATCATCTTTTAAACGTATTGCCATCTCTCCAAGAGCAAGATTGAAAGGAAAGCGTGCATTATCTACGAATAAATATTCTTAGTTCAAATTTTCATTGCAGTAGGAAAGGAAGATCTCTCTGATAGAAATTCTTTAATCTTATTTTTCCTTACTCATGGATCTCAAGCTGACAAACTTATGGCAAGGGACAAAGAATTTAACACAAGTGATATTTGGGAAACATTGGAACGCCATAAGGATTTAGTAAATAAACCCAAGCTTCTTGTATTTCAGGTATTCTTTTGTTGTGTATAAACACTATATATATATTACCTACGTATAATCGTACAGAAATAATTTTAGAAAGGTAAAATATTACACATAAACTGTAGTAAACTACTTTATTGTTTTCCAAGTATACGTTTTCGACATCAACATATTTTGAATACTCTTCACCCAATTTACCAACTATTTTTTCACTCTGTAGCTGATACTTCGTAAAGTGGTGTTCGAAATCTTACTTCAGACGCAGAAAAACCTTTAACACGAATTTATTTTTTGAGGTTTAGGAATAGGATGAAATCATGGGGTGACAAAACAGGCGAATACTGAAAATAAGCCATTAACTCCTTTTTTTACTGTCTTAAACAAACAACAATTTGAGGTGCTGAATGAGAGTTGGCTTTATCACCATGAAGAGTAATTTTGGATTACTTCATCATATTTCATCGATCACTTTTTGCAAACAAATTACGCTATACAAATTAGCATTTACAGTTATTCCCTTTTTTAAAGCTGAGGTACTCATCTGACCACTAAAACCATAGAGACAAACGACCACTTACTACTCCATTTTCATAAGCTCCATCAGCTTCTGGGTGTGCGAATTCAAACGTAGCTCCATCAGCACAAGTGACGAACCACGCAGTGGCCGCCTAAAAACCACTACCAACGATGAATTGGTTGACGAAATTCATGGTGTCGAGTTAGGCGATCGCCGATTGAAGCTGAAAGAGATAGCGGAGACAACAGGCATCTCAGAAGTAGGTGTTGGCTATATCCTACACGAAATTTTGGGTATGAAAAAGCTTTCGGCGCGATGGATACCGCGTTTGCAAAAACGAAATCGGGTGACCGTTTCAGGGGAGTGTCTGGCTAGAATCCAACGCTATCCATTGCGTTGCGTAACCGTGGAAAAGACTTGGATCCAGCACTATATACCGAAGACCAATAAACAGTTGAAGCAGTGGACTTTTCCGGGCGAATCGACTCCGAAGAAAGCAAAGATCGTTTTATCGCCCGGAAAGTTCATGGCGACCACTTTTTGGAATTCGAAAGGTGTGATCCTCATCAGCTACATGCATAAGCGAAGGACGATCACGGGGTAATACTACAGCGATTTATTGCCCGCTTCGATGCAGTATTGAAGCAGAAACGGCCTCGTTTGCAGTGGAAAAAGTGCTTTTCCACCACGATAATGCACAGGCTCATTCATCCCGCATCGTCGTGTGTAAATTGAATGAGTTTCCTAATCCCAGCTAGCCCCCAGCGACTTTTCCTATTCCCAAACCTGAAAAAAATCACTGGGAGGTCATCCCGGCTACAGACAGTTATTTTGCAAACCTCGAAACATCCTACTTTTTCGACGACTTGAAGAGACTGGAGCACCGTTTGAGAAAGTGTATTGATCTTCGATAACACTGCATCGAAAAATAAAAATAAAAACCACACCAATACCGTGTTTTTCTTGTCGATTCCGGAAACATTTCAGGTCGCCCTCGTACATTTACATCAACATTATATGACAGTTACAAATTAATATTGAATTGAACGGTACATTTATTTTAGTTATTTTTTGTAAATATACTTAGTGTACGAAAATTATTTCTTTATATCAATCACAAAAATTCAATAAAAAGAAGAGACTCAGCAGCAATAAGCAAATTTGTGGAATTTTCTTGAAAACCCCTACGTGCGACAAATTTAGGTTGCGATAGAAAGTGCTTCAAAAAATTGTCAAAACTGTTAAGTAGTTACCAAATATCTTTACGAAAGAAATTGTATATTACGTAGTCAAGACTAATGAAACTAATAAACAGTACTTTTGATTGCCTTTAAGTGCAGAATGTCTCCTACAATTAAAAAATGTGCCAAACAGATAAAATGCAACATATAAAATAAATGCAGGCAGGAGATACCTCCCGCGTCATTAAGTGTACAACTACAAGAATTAAGGATTGATTAGAAGTGCAGTGCGTTAACATAGTGTTGTGGCCTTTTAAAGACTTCGATCTCAACGCTACTAAAAATCTCTCAATAAACCTTAAGAATGGTGTATAAGTACTAAAAATCAAGCAGCATTTACGCATAATGGGACTTGATTATAAATGCTTGTGGATTCAACAGTGAAGACATGCACAGACTATGGCACAAAATAGTCACGCAACAAATTATCAATTTATACTTGTTTTTAGACAAACATTTCTTTTAAGGAATGATTTTTATATGAGAATTTATTTTTGTTTATAATCTTGCTTTTTTTTCTAGACCAACTTTAAATATTTACTTTCTTTGAACGAAGTCATTGTTCTATGACACAGTATCTTATTAACTATTGTAACTATTCTCACTTCTTAACTGGCATCAGATAATATCTTGTTTAGTTTCTCTTAATACTTCTATAATCATCACTTACAAATTGCAAAACAAAACATTAACGAAAGCATTTTTATTTTTAGGCATGTAAAGGCGGCAATGTGTCAGCTCCATTCGATAAAAGGCCCTCCAAAGATGTAGAACATGCACTCTCTTACATACTTCCATCCTCAGATTCCTTTCCCGACGATGTTTTGCTTTGTTACAGCAGCGTGGAAGGTAAATATGTATTCCATACGTACATACATTGATTCTTCGAAACTGACAAATTTTAGGAATGCTATCTCATAGGGATAAGCAAAAGGGGAGTTGGTTTATACAGGAAATATGTAGGAATTTTATGATGTATGGCAGAAGAGACGATGTCCTAAGCTTATTTACAAGAGTAACAAAATGCATATCTACATACGCTCATGAAAATAATAAACAAATACCTGTCGTAGTATCGACACTGTCACGAAAATTTTATTTAACAAAAAGCAAGGATAGAACCAACAAGATAGCTATTCGCGAGTCATATACCGATATTTTTGAAACTTTAAAAGAAATCGATTGTAAACTTCAAGATTACGAGAGACAACATAACATAAAATAATACAATTAAGTAAACGGCATAAAGAGTTTGCTCCGCTGGTATTGAAAAAAAGTATATATGACATATGTATATACGATAGCTATAATGAGTGTATAAGGAATGTAAATATATATTCTAGATTAAATCTTGTTGATTATACATATTTTTAACATGTATGTAATAAATTTTGTTTCCGTAATCGCTATTTTTCTTCGCTACTCCCAAATAACAGCGGGAACCCTGTTATTGTGTCAAATTTAGATATTAATGAAAGTTAGTAGGTAAGTAGAGTATGTTGAAACTTAAAGATAATTTTTTTTTGTTTGTGCTGGAATTCAGTCTGAGAGGGTGAAACACCCCTTCGAAAATTCACAAATTTTCAATTTTCTTGATTTAATTCTAGAACGGAAATAAATGGAATCGAAAAGTCTTTCAGGACACGTGAATGTGGTATATACAGAATGTTCCATTTAAGCGCCGCCCTCTTATGCTAGAGCTGACTGCAATTAACGCAAGTTATTCATCTTTAATATCCTTTATTCATTTAAAGCAGTTTGAATTATACAGGGTGTTACATAGGAGCTTATATATTATGTTACGCGCGTCCTACATGTACATATATCAGAAAGGGGAAACACTTATTATATATAATTCCACTTCATACAGTTTACTTAATCAATTTGCTTCGCATTACCAATTTTATTTAAATTTGATTGCAGTACATAACTGCAATCGCCAATTGATATGGTATCAGATCCAGCTGTTGTTATCGTAAGTTGATATAAATCAAAGCCGACAAAATTGATATATTACCGTGTGTGGTATTTGTTATCGTAAATATACAAAAATATCACATTTTTTTTTAAATGAAATATGTATTTACGGACTACATCATATTATTTACGAACTTATAGCTAAGGTATTGTCTTTTAATACAAATTTTAAGAATATACATATTTTGATATTGGTGGTATTTGTTCGATTCTAGATATTTTCATAATATATCAGAAAATATGTTTTTTGTTAAGGTATAGAAGAACAAATATATAATAGAGATAACGTTGTGGTTTCATAATACAACATCTGTATACCTATTCGATGAATTCAAAAACAAGCAGAAATTGTGTGCAAAATGTCATTCATAAACGAAATCAATGGTATTTAATTATTAATGGAGTCGTTTAATGTTGCTAAAGCCGAACAAATACCTATAAATCTAGACGAATTAGAACTCCATAGTATACTAAAAAAATTGATCACAGGAAATATAACCGATACTAGTTTGGAAATAGATATGGATACGACTTTGGAATTTCTTCAACGGTAAACCGCACTCTATCGAATTAGTCGACAGCAAATATCCAATTTCTGAAGAAGATCTAGAAGAGGCGGAAACGCGTCCTTGTACATCAGAAGAAGGTGGTATTTTAGATATGAAGTATAAAGAAGACGCTATTAATTATTGGAAGAGTGGGAAAGAGAAACGACTCTCAGTAGAGTCGATGCAAAGGAGATTTAGAAGGGTAGACTCTCTATGACACTGGGCCAAGTCCAGAAAAAGGCGGAACGCAGAGAGAGAAATTAACAGCAATATCTCAACACGTGATAGAAAAAGATTGAGGAAATGAATGGGCCGAATACCATTATACACCATATGGATATAAGAAAATAGGCATTAGAAGCTAATGAAGATAATATACTAGAAAACTTCGAAGCTCCAAAGAAGTGAATACTGAATTTCAAAAAGATCATATAGAATTGTTTCGTGCGAAATCACTAAATGTATTAATCCCTCATATGGATCAGATACTCTGCAATTAGAAAAGATTGCTACTGATCGTATCAATGAATTTAAACCAGTAATGCAGAGTTATGGTGCCGAGCATGTATATAATGCAGATGAAAGCGGTTTCAACTTGGAGATACATTCTGGATTTCACTAGCATTCCAAGGTACGTAAGTTGAAGTTGCTGTTCGTCTACAGACGCAATAACCCACAGTTATACTATTCTTCCAATAATGTCTGCACCTGGCAAACTTATTTCTCCACTGCTGATAGTGCTAATAGAATTTGGAAACAAGTTTGGAGCCTAAGTACATGAAACCCTATTTGAGCGTGCAGACGTTGTTAGTTAAGCCTCATCTTCAAGTGAATTAACTACTGATTTATTTAACGATTGGTTTCTTAATACTTATTTATCGAGCACTGGGTCAAAGAATCTTATGCATTTAGACTCATGGACAGGTCACTGTCCAGAGTCTGAAGAAAAACCTCCACCTAACAAAGATGTTCAAACACTGAGAATACCAAAGAAAACAACAGGTATGATTCAACCACTGGACGTCTATAGATTTTGAACAAGGAAGAAATTTATACGACGATTTTCTAACTTCTATATATATCATATTGCTTGCATATGCCTGGTACAAGGCCGGTTATATAGAGAATCGACCTGGACCATTCGAACATCCCACGAATTTTGACTTTTCTAACCAAGGCCTTCGGTTTCCTCTCCGTTGCTTACAATGCGATACTTTTGCATTTATTTGTTGTTCTTGGTGCGAAAACTTCTTATTCTTTAAGCATTGTTTTGTTTGTCAAATCATGAATACATAATTTAAATACCCATTGCAATAAATACTTATTATTAATGCTAAGGATTTGTTATCAAGTGGAAACTCGTATTTATATTTGTCTGAATTATGAACATTAGAACATACTAACTGATGCAATGTTGCTAATTATTGATCGTCTTAATAGAAGACATATGTATGCAGTATATAGATGGTTTTGCTTCAAGTAACGTAAGATATGACTTGTTCTAACATCCTGTATAATTGAAAATGCTTTAAAATCAATAAGGGATGTTAAATATTAAGAACTTCGATAAGGTACAACATTTGCATTTAAATTACTGTTCTACTTATTTCCGTTCAAGAATTAAATCAAGAAAATTGAAAAACTGAATTTTTGGAGGGGTGTTTCATCCTCTCAAAGTGAATTTCAACACAAACAATAAAAAATATTTTCAAGTCTCAATTTACTTTACTTACCTACCAAGTTCCATTAAGATCTGAGTTTGACACCTGGCAGTCTTTCTTTGCTAGTTATACATTTTTGCAAGCCCGTGATCTGGCACATTCGTCTGGCTTTACGAACCTTTGTGATTATTACCGTACACTTTGTAACGAAACAATAACGATTATGCTTCGTTCACGTATTATTTCAAATTAAATAGTTATGTCGTAAAATGCTGAGGAATCTTAACATACAAAATTGCTTTATGTTATTTTCTTTCAGCTCTATACAGCTACCGTATCGTTGATAGCAATTTTTAAAATATTGGATTTATTTATCGAATGTACAGTTTCCTTTTTTTATAATATGTAATATGCTAATGACAAAATCCACAATTTTAAATGTCTTAATTGCACTACATATACATCTTACTAATATTCCTAATATATAGAACTGATAAGCTCAGATTAGATAAATAATAAGATAACAATAATATAGGTTTTATATAGTTAATATTTACACCACTCGCTCAGTTTTTTAGTGCCAGTTAATTTACACAAGTAACAAAATTACAAACAGTTACATTTTACAAAAATAAAAATTAATAGCATTCACCTTCAGAAAATTATGTGGAATTTGACTTCATTTATATTATCGAATTAAAGTTACTCCACGGAATAAGTAGGTGAGTGATGGTTATAACATAACTTTGTTTATATATTTAAGGAGTTGTGTAATATAATCTTAATTTTAACTGACAAAATTATCGTAAGTAAACTAAACTAATATACAGGATGAGTCATCTCCTCGGGCTCGAAAAATACCGCTTTCTCAAAACAGTATTTGTTATGCTAGGTGATACTGAGCATGTTTTAAAACAGTATTGAACTGTATTATATACGATAAGGTCCGCGACTATCTAAAATTGCGTGTTTTTTCAAATAGAGCATGCTGTATAGTATTGCATTTTTGAAGTCTCCGTTAAACCTGCGAGAAAAATTGTTGTATTACCACATAATGTGATTATTACAGATTGATTATACTAAGGCATATTAGATTATATATTATATTATTATTTATAAATTTTGATGTTGTGTTGTAGAAAAATATTCTTCTTCTTCTTCATTTTGCCTGTTACGATGCCTATCTTTTATTTGGTTTCTTCTTCCTGAACGCCTATAAAATCTCGCCCTGGCTAGCAACCTCGTCACCTGCATCCGTTCTACATGTTCCTTCCACTCCTTTTTGTTTCTCTTTATTCTCTCATTTATATCGAAGTTCTGTTCTTATATCTCCATTTCTTATTCTATCAGATCTTGTGCAACATTTCACTCGTCTCAAAAATTTCATCCCTTGTGGCTGTATCCTGCTTTTTTGTTTTTTCGTTGTTGTCCATGTTTCACTACCGTATAAGAGGGTTGGTGCTGCTATCGTTTTGTAAAGTTTTATTTGTGTATCCTTCCTTGTTTTGTTTTTTAACATGCTGTTGATTATTCCACAGATATGTGCGAATTTATTCAGTTTTCTTATATGTCTTTGTTTCGATCATAAGATACATCGCAGCCTAACTACTTAAAGTGTTTCACCTGTTCCAGTACAATATCGTATTTTTGTCCTAATTGGGTATTTACCTAGGAAAGCCATAGCTTGCTGATATTTTCATTTCATAGGTTTGACCATTTTTTTGTAAGGAATATATCCCTTTCTGTAGATCATTGTCTGTTTATACAATAGCATCAATATATATGGAAGAATATTCCCGGGTTTCTAGCCGTGTGTGCTGATCGCCAGCCGAACGAGAAGGTCCAGAAGAATCTGTTTACATTATCGAAAGCCTTCTCGAAGTCTATAAATCCTATGTATGTTTCTCTCTTGTATTCCGTGTGCTTTTCTAGAATTTGTTATAGGATGAATAGTCCATCTGTGGTTGGTCTGCCTTGTCTAAAGCCGGTTTGTTCCATCTTCTATTTTAATATTCTAGCATACATTTTATAAGAGGTGTTTAGTAAGCTGATTCGTTTTCGCTCTTTTCCAATCATCAGGGACAACACTATTTTTCCAACATTTATTAAATACACGCGGAAATCTTATAATAAAATAAACTTTTTGTAGAATTAACCCTTTCTATAGTATAATGATACGATTCTACAAATTATACAGATAAGAGTATAAATAAGTTGGAGTTCCTTAGATTGATAGGTATCAATGCCACATGATCTGAAGTTTCTACGAATTGAATCTTATCAATGGTTATCGATGCAACGTATTCTAAAATTAGATTGTGTACTTTCTTCGTGGAATACTACGGTAACAGATAAATAGCACACTTTTACGAACAATTAACAACTTTAAAAATGCTTGCAGAAAACAAGCTATTCAAAACAGAAATTAGTAGATTTTGGTAAACAATATGAATTGGAATCGTAATGGTTGTCGGGCTCCGCCGTCTCACTAGATTTTTTGTCCCCTGCAAGTCTGAAATACTATCTAATATGAATTTTGATTGATATTTCAATAATACCTTTTAATTTACCTAACAATATAATAGCTAGTTTCTTCAAAACAATCCTTTCCCATTATTAGGTAGTAAAGCCCTCCATTGCTCAGATGATATGAATATTTTATTAACTATAAAATATAATAATATTCGGGGCAATACATAGTGATGCCTATTTAGGTTCGGTTCTAGAAGTACATATAATAATTCGAGTTTAAAAATTAAACTTGGCAGCCATTATGTAAAATCTATTGTTAATGCAATTGCATATTTGATTTCTTTCAGATATATAGCAGCAACTAGCAAAAGAAAAACTCCATTGCTGGTACAGTAATAAGTATAATAGTTAAGAAATACTAACATAAAATATAAGCTGATCTCTTGTGACTAACTAACTAAATTAAATTAAATTTAAAATAACTTCCGTTAGTATTCTGTATTTACACACAACTATGTCAATTGCGTTGCAATTAAATAAAGAATGTTCCAATTTGAGACCACTTTTTAAATTTACTTCCACATGTTATCTGACAAAATGACAAATAGAAACAATTAAATTGAACAGTGTGTTATTAAAATTTATTGTAAATTTGGTGACAGTCACGCAGTTTCCATGTAGAATAGGAACAAGAATATTGTGATTTTTTCGAAAAAATATTGTGTCTGTGACGGTAATGCTATTGAGAATCCAAAAACATCAATTTGTCATTATTATCAGCAACTGAACATTCCAAAAACCACCTTATTGAGGATTTTGCACAAGGATCTTCATAGAAAGGCTCAGAAGATTAAAATAACCAAAAAAGTTTAAGTTGACTTTGAATTACTTTGTTAATTCGTAAATTATGCCATATAACAAAAAAATTATGACGAAACGTGGTTATAAATATTTTATTCGAATTAGAAAGTACGAATGTCGAAAAAATTCTACCCCAAACATTAATTGGTTCACCAATACCATGAGAAAAGCTGTATTTACAGCGTTCTTATCTTGGTATTAATTGGTTGACTAGATCGTGAGATTTAACATTTCCGTTTGGGCTATTTAAAGCAAAAAATTTACACAAACTATCGTAACTAACAATTGATGAACTTAGCATTATTTATGGTATTCGTGAAATTGAGCCGCAGTTATGTTAAAATGTTATTGAAGATTTTGGTAAGAAAATGGAGGCCTGTCATACAACAGCAACATGTCGCTTATAAGATGCAATTTACACAACCATGACTTTTTACTAGTACTAAAAATTAGCGTGCTCTATTGCAAATTTAAAAAATAACCCCAAATTGGGATACTTTTTATGAAAAGAACTGAATGTTGTAGAATTTAGGTGTCCGTGTTGAAATCGTGTCTTAATTGCATGAGTCTGCCGACATTTCTTCGGCTACTACATGTCGTATCTCTCCATGCAACTGAAAGCAAAACATTGGCAGATTCATTCAATTTAGATACGATTTTAACACGGAAACTTAAATTCTTTAAAAGACTCTTGAACTTGATTTGTACATACAAAGATAAATTTAATAAATTCCCTTGGATTCAAATCAATTGTATATATTCAGACTTAATTCTTAAATTATAGTAAGCAATAAAGAAGTTTGCTCAAATTTCCCTGGTCCCGGTGCCTAGAGGATAAAATTTTGTCTCATTCCAGATGCGACTCGTTAATCATCGCACACAATGTACAATATTAAAATGCAAATATTATCAGCATTCAGAATAAAGCAATATTAAAAGATATAATTTGTACGATCTGATAACATTATATTATGAATAATTTTTAATTTAATTGATTCACCAACGTCTAAATTTATTCGTGAAATTAAAAATTTTCACGACGGTAATCCACAGCTCTTGTTCACTAGACAGGTACACCACAGAGATGATTACCAAGTCCCTGGAGTAATTGCTTAAGGGACTTGTCTAACAAATAGGAATTGTGGGTTCGAATTTTTTTTATTTGACGGATTAATTTATATGCTGAGAAACCATGCAAACTAAAGTATATCATTTGAAGCCAACAGAAGTTGGATATATTAATTTAATTGCACCGCTTTTCTAATAACAGTACACTACTCGTTTCCCCCAGCAATACATAATCTTTTATAAAGTCCGCACGCACTACCTTAATAACATTTACCCGCTTCTTTTTATTTTGTTTCGTCAGCTTCAATTCAATTTGTATATTGCATTAATACATAGTATTTCATTATCCGATCCTTATAACTTACAGGATGGAAGACGATAGCCAACGAAGCACACAAACTACAGTTACAGATGCTGGAAAAGTCAACCAACATACACACCAAGCTCAAGAACTGCCTATTGTCCAAATTGGTACAACTCTAAATTTACCTCCACCTCTAATTCCCAAAATCAGAAAAACATCTCCAGAAAGTAAGCTACTTAGCAAATGGCATATAATATGAATCATAAATTATTTGCTTTCGGATTAAATATAATCTCGCGATCAATATTTTAAAATTATTTCATATCACAAATAAGGTTGACTATTTTCAACAAAATTTCATTCTTATTCCCCAATGAAATGACAATAAATTAAGAATAGTTCCACTATAACCGTTGTTTGTCATATATGTAACGTGTCATTATGGTTTACCCAAAATATTTAATAAAAACATATTTAACAAAGGCAAAAACAACACCCAAAATGTATGTACACACACTATCACTCTGATGTAATTCATATCCCAGTAAAAATCCATTAACTTTCTAACTATGAATTGACGTAAAAATTTACAAATGTCAGTTATTGAGTGAAAGAGTTATATAATCAAAATACCGCGTAAAAATATTTCTTCCCTAAACAATATAATTTGTTTGATTGTGGTTTTCAGTAATTGACGTAAAATCTCGTGTGTATGTGGAACGTCAGGACAATTATCCAGATGAATTAGAATATGCACGAGACAGGAAAGACCAAGGAATAGTAATAATATTTAACCAAGAACGGTTCGATTACGAAGGTCCTCGTCGAGGCTCCACAAACGATGTAAATAATATTATACTCACATTGGGTCGTTTAGGATATAATATTAATGAAAATTATATATTTTCAAACTTAACGTCTTATCAAGTTTTAGACAAAATCAAACAAAGTAAGTACATTAAATTTGTTATTCGTATGTATATACTTTGAAGATATCTCCTATATGTATGATATCCGTGTTCAGAACATCTATAGCTATTGAACATATCGTCCAGGCTCTATCTCGCATTGAGTTTGAAAATTAAAGAAATAATCATAATGTGCATCTCTCGATTTTCTTGTTTTTAACAATTTAGTTTTGACTGACGTGGACACTCATTATCATCCGAGTTACCGACTGGCCCTTGGAGTTTACTGCGATATCTGTAAATAATTCTTACTGGTTACACTTATAATTCTAGAGAATCATGTACTGTGTAGATATATTTAAGATATTAAAAATTTTAAACCTGTCGTATCCGCTATTATTAATATTTGAGTATTATCAATAACACTTACAAAACATCACGAGAATAACGTTACCGATTAGATTACCACGAAGTTTATTGGCGAAACTTAAAACAACATATGGTAAATGTATTTGTACACACAAATTATAAAGGCTTACTACTCATTTGTAAACTAGGCTTAGAAAACAATGGTTTGCAAGATAGAGAATATTTAAGATAAACTGTCTCCAAATTACTTTAAGAAACGTTGTTGTTACATTTGTAGAAAAATATGGCAAATAGAAAGCCGATAATGTAACTTGCATAGTTCCAATTTATCCGCATTTACTAGAAAGCAATATGTAAAAGATAAAAGTGCTAAAAATCCTTTTCTAGTTTTCATAAATAAATATATAACAAAACAAAATGTGTAACAAAGGTATAGGGCCTAAGAATACTTAGGCCCGTTTCTTTGAATACGCAGATGTATCACTTTAATTCACAGTACCTTCAAGAATATTTAAGAACTTGAAAGTAAATCGTACTTTATCCTTTACCTTAGAAACAGAAAGGAACTACATTCAAATAAATAGTTATCAGTGCTAATTGCTCTTAACGGTAATAATTTAGAATAAATCTTTTTCACTTGTTAGAAAAAAACCAATATCGGAAATATTTTCACCAAAATAGAATAGTAGAATCGCAGGTAAATATCCTTGAAGAAAATAATCTTGACAATTGCAGCTCAACAAAGCATTCAACTGTACATAAGACGTCCGTAAGTTTATAAGTTAAATTTTACTAGAAAACTCTCTAGTCCGAGATAATAGCTTCATTAGATAATAAAGGTTTTTGTGTAATATTGGAAAAATGAGCCATAAAAAAACAAGAATTAACAAAATACTACACCTTAATACATGCATATTAAGCAACAGGCTTCATATTGCAAACTCGCTAGGTTTGTTTTCCATTTACTCTTCGGATTATTAGAAACAGAGGTATAAACTTACTTCCATTACACGTGTATATGTAAAATGCACTATTGCAAAGATATCAAAGGAATATTGTTTTCAGCAAGATTCAAAGTTACTAACAAGGTTGTGAAGTCCTAACATCATAAATAATGCGAAGACGTAATTTCATAAAGATTGCGGAGTCCAAATTATACTAAATATATTTAATTTTTAAGATTCCCATAACTAACTATTCAAAAACATTACATTTGTTGCTGCAAGCGGTTGTTACACAATTTACGATACTGTAATATTAACGATTATTTCATAGAACTCAACATCTCAGTAAAATCCACATCACACAAATTAGATATACTTGGGACAGTGTTTCAAGAACACATGGGTTCCTGTCGTCAGCTAAGTTACCGAATGTAGCAACCGAATAGATAAATAATTTGTGTGGTGTAGAGTTTGCTGAGGTATTCGTGCATTACACAACGCTATAGCCTTTGTACTCCACATCTCCAGAATAGCAAAGATCACCTTTATTAGTGCAGAGCTTTTGTAGCAAATAAAACCAAATTAGCCCATCACCCTGCTATCACCTTAAATAAAGCCATTATCGATTCTGAATTATGCAACCATTTTTCTAATTATTGTAGCAAATCAGATACGTGCATGCTTTTTGAATCCCTTCATGTTTACTGAATTCCTCCTGAATAGATTTTGATATCCACCCAGACACATGGAAGAAAATTTGTAGAAAATTCCAGAGACATGGAAGACAATATAGATATTTTAGAAATTTCGAAGAGCTTGTGGAAAATTCCAGAAGCTTGGAAGGGAAATTTAGAGAAAATTTCGGAAACATGAGGAAACTCATGGAACATTCTAGAAATATGGAAGAGGAACTCCCAGAAAGTTCTATCAAGAAATCGGGAAACTTGAAGATGGAAGTAGAAGGAAAGCTTATATAAAATTGTAGAAGTATGGGAAAAGAGCTCCTAGAAAATTCTCGTTCATGAAAAATTCCGGAAGCTTGGCCCCCCAAAGATGCTTGTCAGAGAATTGCCACATGTGAATGAAACGGAAACTAAAGGTCCATAAAGTGCAGAAGTATACAACAAACAGAGAGAGACAAATAGAGTCGAACTAGTTACGCACCAGGACCGAAGTGAATTACCAACTTTTGACGATTAAACGCCGTTAGAACGTTATGTAACTAAACAACTGCTCTCGTGAACAAATGGACGGAGGCAACTAGAACTTCTGCGCTGTCTTTGGCTCTCCGTGACAATATTCTGAAGGTACCTCAATTCATTCCTCCAGAAAAAGGAAAGAATTATACAGAGCTCATTAGACAGAGATGCGCTTCAACAATAAATATTTGGAACAGGTCTATCGTTCACAATAAAAGAACTGATACCAGAAGCGCGGTGTAAACCTACAAGAATATAAAGCCGATATGCTTCGCTTAGTCAGTAGTGCCTGCCCCACAGTCCCGGATCATGTCTAAGAAAGTTTAGGAATAAACCGATTTCTCGATGAAGGACAGCAAGCAGGAGAACTAACTCCCTAGGCTCCCGAATTTAAATCAGGCACTAAACTATACGGCACTACCTATTTGTTTGAAGATGTCATCAAGGAATGGGGCTAAATTCGCATCATGGCATGGCCCGAAATTTTGGGTAGAGAATCCGGATGCCGGGTTTCGGATAACGGACCCGAATTCGAGATTTCGGATAACACATCCGCATCCAAGAACTCGGATAACGGATCCGGATAATAACATCAAAATATAGATAACAGCTCTAACAAAAATCAATCATTCACATAAACAATTCATATGGTCCACACACTAACCATCAGTTGTATATTCCAACTTATATTCCATACATTTGTGATTCCGAATGATTATTACACCATCAATGCAATAATAACAACATCGAAAGCAAAGACTACTAATTATATTTAAGAAATCAGGACACTAGGTCATTATTCCATTACTCACCAGACAAAAGAACCCGATTAAAACATATAATTGTTGATACCGACACAATAGTCCCTTAATAAGTTTATTTATTTCCTGCACCTTGGGGTTTGGACACATTCTTTTAATGCTTATCGAGCAAAAGAGCAAATAAGCATCAAGGTTAACTGATGTATCCAAACTACACTAGGGTGACAGAATAAAATAGACACCAGGTAAAGCGGTATAAATATGTAAACGGTTAAATTCTAAGAACGAATTAAGAACTTTCTCTTGTCATTAGGGTAGGGGTAGATGTATCGGAAGGAATTCGTCATAGTTTATTATCGTTACAACTATGCCTCGCTTACATCGAGTGATATTAGTGACTTCACCCATCGCATCGTTGGCCAGAGTGAACGCGGCGCTTCGCAACGTGAAATAAGTAAATTTTTAAATATTCCGTTGTCCACAGTTAACGGTGTGATTACACAATTTAAACGCAAGGAAAAAACAACACTGGAGCCGAGACCAGGTCGTGCCGGACCTTCTGAAAGAAGTAAAAGGGTGCTTGTGCGCGAAGTGTTAAGAGAACCGCGAAAAAGTACAGCTGAGCTTGCGGCAACTTCACAGAAAAGTCAGCGCACCGTTCTGCGATACCTCCACAGTGTGGGGATGTATGAAAGTCAACTGGACGACAAATTTTTCCATCAGACGGTGAAATACGGCGGTGTGAACATCATGGTGTGGGGCGCGATATGGTATGGTGGAAGATCGCAGTTAGTAATCTGCGACGGAAATATAAATGCGGCAAAATATATCCAAAAATTAACAGAAGGACTACTACCGATATTCGACAACGCCTAAAGAAGAAGTCTAAAGAAGACGCCACTTTTATGGCGGATGGAGCACCCTGCCACAAAGCAAGAACAACAACCACATGGAAAGAGGAACAGGGGATTCGGATTTTACCATGGCCAGGCCAATCACCAGACATGAATCCGATAGAGAATGTTTGGCACATAATCTAGACAAATATGGCGAAACGACCCCGAAAACCGGGCAATAAGGAGGAACTCGTGGCAGCTGTTACAGAAGAGTGGTTAAATATTCCAGAAGACACCATTAATCATTTAATAGATTATATGCCACGACGACTCGCAGCACTTCACGCAAGTAAAGGTGGATCGACAAAATATTAGTCTAATTTAAAAATTTTAAAATATTTTGTATATATAACGAGAATAGAATCTTTTTTTTTAATTAGTAGGTGTCTATTTTATTCTGTCACCCTAGTGTACATTATCCCTAATCTAAGATTTCTTACTTACGCCAATATTTTGTTTAAAAAACTCTTTGTACAGACAAAATAATTACCTAAATTATTCATTGTTGGGTGTTATTCTTCACCATAACTTGAAACCATTGATTTTTTAACCAATAAAAATGTTAAATTAACAACTCGTTGCTCGTATTCACCCATTTTATCAAGTTCTGACTTATTGCATTGTTTTCCGAAGAACCAGCGTCAGCAAGTAAAAAAATTGCTTCACAAATTGATTCGTGGAAGAATGCATTGATGTCAAGCGAACGCTTTGAAAAAAGCATGAAAATTGTTTGCTAAATTTTGTGAAGACCCTGAAATTATATTTCTACTTCCCATTTGTCCGACACTTCACTAAATCCGACAATAATGATTGATAGTGTTGGTTGGGAATTTGGTATATGTTTACTTATAACACAATTACCAACTACAAGTTCATTCCTATTATAGTGTTAGTTGGAATGGAGGTTAACGCATTACATACGTAAACTTGCACATATTTCGTAAGTTGTCTAAATGGTACATTTATTGAATTATATTAAAAATATTTAGAATAAATATTTTTGTTTAGTAACTAACTGTGTGTATGTAATACGAAAATGTTAATTATCATAGCTATTTATTTCACATAGTTAAATAAATACTCATCTGCAAAAGTGTATAAAATTATTCGAAATATTTTGATGCCTATTTATTGTATTTCAACACAATTCTCGAATTGACACGATCCCAATGCAGTTTATATTTGAATTGTAGTACAAAATGAAGATCTCTCTGACAGAAATTCATTAATATTATTCTTCCTTACTCATGGAGACGAGAAAGATACACTTATGACAAAGGACGGTATACTTAAGACAGATCAAATATGGAAACCCTTAGGATGCCATAAGGATTTAGAAAATAAGCCCAAGCTTTTTGTATTCCAGGTATTATTTTACTTTAACAGTCACAATAAACATGCATATCGTCAATTGCAAATCATAGGAAAACATAAAATGTAATAATAAATTTTCTTTGTAGGCATGCAAAGGTGACTATATATCAGTCCCATTTGATAAGAAAACACCTGAAAATGTAGTACACCCAATTTCTCATGTATCTCTATCTTCCTATCCCTTGCCCAAGGATATCTTGCTCTGTTACAGCAGCGTTGAAGGTAAAACTTGGATCACATCTATCGAATTCTTTTAGAGAATGATAAATTTTAGGAATGAAGGCCTACAGGCACATTGAAAAAGGAAGTTGGTTTATACAGGAAGTTTGTAGGAATTTTACAATGTATGGCAGAAGAGACGATGTAGCAAGCTTATTTACGAGAGTAACGAAATGTGTATCTACATACACGCATGAAAACACAAAACAAATGCCTGTTCTTATATCTACATTATCAAGAGCATTCTATTTAACAAAAAGCAAAGATAGAACCAACAAAATAAATATTCACAAATTAATTGTTGAAATGTATGGTCTTTTACAAGACGCAGATTCTAGTCTTCAAGATTATGAAAGAAAGCACAATATAAAGTAATATAAGTAAAACGACAATGTACTAGGTAATATGAAACACAAAAACTATATGTGCTCTAAATGAAATTGTGTTGATTGATATAATTTTTTGCATATGTAAAATAAATTCAGTTTTTTTATGCTGTGTTTTCTTTTTCCTTTACACGTTATCGTATTTGGACGCAATTAGAGATATACATCTTAAGACCCGACCAGTAGACGCAGCATTAAATACATCGGGACATTTAATGATGCTTCTAGACAGTTTAGTTTTGTTTAAGATGTACACAATTTTTAATAAATAATACTTGAACAATTCCGACGGGTGTACCGCTTAAAAGCATATAGTACGCATTCTTTGAATAGTCCAAATGCACACAATACTTCTAAAATATACCAACATTTAGAAATTTAATTTCTTTATTTAGAAATTTAATTCCTTCTGAAGGTTTTATTTAATTTGATATTTTAGCTGTGCAAAGTAATTCTAAGATTATTACTGTTGTCATAGTTATTATCTACGATCATACTATATACCAAAAGTGTTACACAGTCTACTCCAAAAATTTAGTCTAACCATAAAAAATCATATTCTTAAATATAAAATTCAATGCTTAACCATTTCCTTATATGACGATTACAAGGACTGTGTGGATGTACAATTCACAGGTATAGCAGTAAACTCCACTCACACAAATTAATTAATTATGCGGAACGCAGCGTTTCGAGAGCACGTGGGCTCCCATTGTCAACCGTGTTACCGACTGAAAGTAAAAACTGTATCACACATGCAACAACTTAAAGAATCTCTTAGGGAATCCCAAAGATAAACCGGAGATGATAAAAAAGTCTGGAATATACCAAATCGCATGCAATGATTGTGAGAAAGTTTATATTGGACAAACAAAAAGGAGTATCGAAACGAGGTTCAAAGAACATATTAGACACTATCGTTTCGACAAACCTGAACTATCAAGCGTAGCAGAGCATATGGTAAAATCCGGACATAAGATTGATTTAAAAAATCTGACACTACTTAAAAACGTGAACTCGTATAGAGAATTAGACGCGTACGAAACGGTATATATGAAAAAGAACGGAAACTTATTGAACAGAGAACCACCCCCAATTGCACACTCGAGTTTGATGGATTTATTACCATAGACCCTGTTAAATGATACGGTTCGCTTTCGGTCCATCCTTCCCCGTAAAAGGCATGAGGCCACCTAGTAGATTGTAAATAGTCATATGGTTAGAAATTTTAGAGCCTGCGTAGAAAATAATTTGCATGTGTGATACAGTTTTTACTTTCAGTCGGTAACACGGTTGGCAATGGGAGCCCACGTGCTCCCGAAACGCTGCGTTCCGCATAATTAATTAATTTGTGTGAGTGGAGTTTACTGCTATACCTGTGGATTTCCTTATATCTTCAGTTACATTTATTCGTTTTTAAGTTCTTTTTAGAAGTCATTCACAGCAATAAAAAGCAACTAAATTTATAAAGCAAACAACGCTAAATGTAATATCTGAAACTAAGACAGCACCTTTTAATAATTAGATTAATTAAAGACCTATCCTACAGCAAAGCACTTTCTTTCTAAGTGCACAGTTCTTGTAGAAATAAGAAAGTCGGATGAAAGGCAGTTTTATATACCCGTTACTAGAATAATTGCTTTAGGTAACGCCTTAGCTTGCATCAAAGCTATGGGTTACTTGACATACTAAAAGCCTCACCAGTATATTATGGATATAATGCATACTAAACCTATTTTGGACCAAATACTATGCTAGCTATGATATTTTGTTACCGCACAAGTTATTGCTCAAATTATTAGTTTTAATGTTATGGAGCGCCCATGTATTTTTAGCTGTAGTATCAAATATTTTTGACATCTACATACGAAGTTTGTTCAGGAAATAACTGGCTTATTCCTTCATTTCTTTTATTATTAATCATATAGTGCGTTGGTCCTTGTCTTATTCAAAATACTCCCCTCGCCTAATCATATATCTAGCGATTTCGCAAAACTGTCCTGGAAAGCTTGTTTTGAGATACCATTCAATGCCTGTAACGAGTTTATTTTAATGTCATCAATAGTGTCCTCTAAAAACTGATTTCAATTTCGAGAAAAATCGCACGGAGGCAGATCTGGCAAGTAGAGAGGTCATTCATCTGCTTTTTGGCACAAAACTGACATATTGGTAAAACAGACCGAGCCGGCGCACTGTCATGGTAAAGAAGTCATCAGTTGTTTCGCCACAAATCTGCTCTACTTTTACCAATTGTTTATGTAACCTTTGTTAAACGCCTCTGTAATACTCCGGGATGACTGTTTGATGCTAAAGCAAAAACTCAAAATGCACATTTAAGGCCATTTCAACCAGGAAGCATCACTTTGATATGGGATTAAGACTGAAATGCTTTTTAGCGTGGAAATCCTTCTCCAATCTACTGTAATGATCGAAGTTTTGTCTCGCTGTCGTAGCTATAAATCTAGTTTTTGTGTCCCGGTGTGATCTTTTGCATAAATGATTCGTCGTGGTTGGCTTATTGAAGAAGATGTTGGCAAATGTCCATTCGATTTTCTTTCCACTGTTAGGTCATCAAACGAAGAACAACTCCTCGTGTGTTCAGCTTTCCTATTGAACCTATTGAGGTACTAACCTCTTCTGCAAATTCTCCGACAATCAGATTCCGTAACTCTTAGTCGACACCAGGTACTCAACACCTGCCTAACACGACGTCGGCATGAAGCGGAATTTTGTAACGGTGTCGAGTATGAAATCGGGAATTGAACTCACAAAACATGTTTCTAATAGTGTTAAAAACCACTATTTACTTTGTCGTGAACTTCCACTTATGTCATTCTGATCAAATTTTAAGGCTGCGCGTTTCTTTTGGAATGCGTTTTAAAATATTTGAAATTCAATGTTCTTTTTTAACGCTAATTATTAAATAAATTGTGCATATTTTGTCATTTATTTACTGATTTTTTACATTATCCCAGAGTTTTTAATTTTTAATCCATTAATTAGTTGCGCCGATAATTATTTTGTACTTATCGTTTCTATAGGGTATTGAAACTTCGCCAGTCTCTTATGTCGTTCCATAAAATTAATCGAGAGGCCAGTGGCTGTATCTCTGATTTTAAATGCCAGTCATAATGTATTAAAAGGAGTTATTCAACATCCTTACGTTAAAACAGATTTTGTTAAATTTCAAGTGAAAATAAATTATTAGTATAAAAAGAATACTAATCATTACCCTCGCATAAGAACTGAAAAATTCTAGGAAAACATTCATAAATAGGTGCATATTATTTTACAAATCTTTTAAATTAACGGTTTTCTATCGAACCATTTCTATTAGATAGGATAGTAAATTATAATACCACATAATACAAGCACAAACAAACAATTAATACATTTTGGTTTTGAATAGCCGCCAAGGAAATGGTCTCTCTTGAAGAGTGATAAAAACCAAGCAAAATGTAATAGAGTAGGATGTGAGACCCAAACGACACCAACTTTGCTGTCGAATATATTCCGTCGGTTTGGTTGACGGCTAGGAGCGAGTAAGCGTTGCGGAATCCCGACTGTGTTGACCCACTCGATGTCTAGCTTACAGAATCCCTATGCACTACTGAATATTATATCTGTAAGCGTGCTTCAAAAGTTGACGTACAAGTTTTCCCTAGTTTCACGCAAAATTTTATGCTGCATCGCTTCCGAAAATCGCGCATTCCAATGACCGCAAGGATCGTTTTGGATTTTTGGAAAGCTAAAGGAAACGTTGGGACTTGGATCCGGACTGAACCGAGGATGGTCTAACAATTTAACGTTTTGTTACGTTAAAAATTCAATTGTCTTATGTGCTATGTGTGAATTTGGATTGTCTTGGTGGATGATGATTCGTCGTTTAGGGTTGGTTTTTCGGAGCTCAGCGATGACTTGCGTCAAACACATAGTTGTATGCCAATCGTCAGTAACAAGATCTTCGTTGATGATCTTGCGTAGAGCATCGACGTTTTTCTGAGTGACTGCAGTTTTTCGTGCACCTGCTCTTGGATGGTCCGTTTACGTTTGAATGCTCCATACCAGCGAGAAATTGTTGATTGATGTTGCGCTTCATTGCCGAAAGCAGAAACCAATTCGGTGAGGCATTCTTGTTGAGATAATTCTCTTCGAAAATTAATTCTTAATTAATACGCGAAAATTCAATTTTTTAATCAACTTGTCAACTTTGACAGTTCGTTGTAGCTACAACACTACACGTATTGCACTGAAACTTTGGATTTAGGTTAACTAAAGATCAAGGTTAATCTTTAGTATTGAGATTTGGTTAGTGGCGTCCTTTATGTCCCAGTGTGCAAAACTTAAAATACATTGTTCGTATCAATATAACCGTTTTACAGTGTAAATTTTGTTCTTCAAATATTTGGCGTCGTATATAATTATTTTATAGAACAATGTTTACCGATAAACAGAATCCAACTAAAATTCATGATAATTGTAAAATAACAGTTTCTTTTTTGATTTAAACATATATTAAAAGGTCAAGCAGTACAAAAAGTTTTAAAACATTTTTTAATATCCCATTTTAACAATTTGATTGATTTGCTTTGAATTTTAATACTGTTTATAAATTAGATACATTCGTGTAGGACTTTATTATACGAACATCAGCAAATTTTTCAAAAAAAAAATCAAAACAGAACTTACGACAAAGAAGAATTTTATTAGATTGTTACTAGACGTATATAAAAATAAATTTCTTATCTCAATACTTCCATATTTTCCTAGAATCAGGTTTGTCTTTATCTTTCTTAGCTAAACTCGATGTACTGCTAGCTTTTTTTCTGCTGGGGCCATCAGCAACCGTCAGATTTTTCATCGATTTCGGTACCTTAGCTGGTGATTTATCCGACTTACTATCAGATTTTTCAACATCGCCACTGGCAGGATATGGAGTTTTCCGTGATTTGCTTATTTTCGCAATACGAGTTTGCAGAGACTTCAATGTCCCTAGTACTCTATTGCTATGACCCATTATATCAAAGATATGTTCACGATGGTCGCTAGAGGAAATAAAAAACTTCTTTCTTAACGTTGAGATAGTTAACGGCCTTGGATTACACTGCGTACGTATTATTAATCCCATTATATCATCCCGTATACCATAATCTTTTACATTTTCACAAAATTTCCCCAGAAATCCAAATATATTCTTTTTCACTACTAAAATGAATCCAATAAACTCAAGAAATATTGTTACCATATTGCTTACCGGCACTCTTCTGATAAACAATGAGCACATCAGCTTCGGTCGGTATGTCGTATGACTGGTCTTTCACAGCAAAGGCAAAGCCATCCGTCGTTATGGCTGAGTCGTCATATTGCTAAAAATAAATAAAAATTAGTTATATTCTTTAACATTATGAGCTCCTATCTTATTGAATGTATATTTTAAACCGCAAACTGGTCTAAAGAAGAATGATTTCCTTTCTGAAACCATTTCTAGTTTCTTTTTGTTAATTTTGTTAGTTCAGCGAACCTACAAAGGTAAACCATTTTATGATGATTCCCGTAACTCAAAAACTTCGTAAGTCGAATTACAGTTTGCATATAAATTGCGCAATTCGTTTTGACCCTCAAGTACAAGCAATATATATAAGTGCTGTAGCCAAAGTGAAATACAAAGTCAAAACGCGAATCAACTACGTAAACAAAAATTTTGTAACTCTTTCAGCCAATGGTTTAGTGCAATCGATAATTTACACTCACATGGTGTATACTATTCCTGTAAAATTGTAGGTTAAACTTATTATTTTCGATTTCTTCAAAAACTCGTTCTTTATCAAAGGTTTTGCTTATCTTTAGAAACCTTTTCTGATAAAAAATAGAAGTCATTAGAAAGATAAAATTTGGATATTTTCCTTCACTATTAACCATTTACCATTAAAAAACCTACTCTTTAATAAAAATTACTAACTAGATCTACAATCAAAATAATTGTTAGAGCTTCTTGCCTTTTTAATTTCTCAAACGCATTTGTGTTACTATTTTTATAAATCTAAATACCTTGTAAACATTTACTATTTAATAAGTGACCATGATAAACAAAAATGAAATATATCTTCGTGTAAATTTTCACAGAAACGGAGCATTTGAAAACTACTTGACCATATTTATTCAATAATAGATAAACATATTTCTTAGTAATAATAATAATCCATGATTTCGCCATGAGTTATTATTACGAGTAAGTATATGGTGCATCTTAAGACATTCGCACTCAGCATTGGCCATGGAATGAGGAAAACCACAGAAAATTCCAACCGTGAGAAACAGCTCTAGGGTTAGAACTTGGAACTCTGAAATTGACAGCTAAGTGCGCAAGGCACTGAATCACCAGTCCCGGTCAATAATGATTACACTAGAGCTGCCAATCTATTTAACTTAACTTACGGTATAAATGATCGAAAATCTAAATGATTCTTCTCACCAACATTTGTTTGGTATAAAATGAAAGCATTGTAAAGCGAAATGTGAAGAATATGGAAAAATATTTTCTTGTAATATTTCTTTTCTTCTTTTCTCGTTGCAGGGTATCTATATATTCGTTAATCAAGAAGATAACCAGTAATAACTTTTTCCTTTTAATAAAAAAATGCGACCCATTGAGACAAAGCGAGCGTTTCTGGTAGCCGACATCTTAAAACCGCTTACTTTTCTCCTCGAAAGACTTTTCGGTTGCTATTTAGGAACTGAACTGTATCACCAAAGTATTGCCATGTTTATACCAGCTGCCTCACCTACTTAGAACTTTCGTGAATTTCAACAATGCCCAATAATATCCTATATGAGTCTACTAGAAAGTTCTATAAACTTCACGAAAGTTCCGTACTCTTCGAGAATGTTTCATACGAGGGCGACATGAAATATTTCCGGAATCTACAAGAATAACACAGTATTGGTGTTGTTCTTTTATTTTTATTTTTCGATGTAGTCTCCTTAAAGATCAATACACTTTTTCGGGGGGCCTGTTGTCTCTGCTATCTCTTTCAGTTTTAATCGATGATCGGCTAACACGACATCATGAATCTTGTCGACCATTTAATCGATGGTAGCGGTTTTTGGGCGGTCACTGCGTGGTTCGTCACTTGTGCTTGTGCAGCCATGTTTGAACTCGCTCGCCCGGTAGCTGATGGTCGAAAATTATGAAGTACATCCGTCATGAACCTCTATTTCGAATTTCCGTGGCCGTTTTCCAAGCCATTCATAAGTGTTTTATCACTGCAAGAAATTCGATTTTATCCATTTTTGCGAAACCGCCTGACTTGCTACACAAAACACACTCTTAAACAACAACGTCTGAAAACAAAAAAAAAAGGTTGTCCTTGCCCATCAGTGAATCCATTTCAATCTTCGTGCGCCATCTTTTGCCGATTCCGAAAACATTTCAGGTCGCCCTCGTATCTCTCTAGAAAGTTTCGTATACTACAGGAACGATCTAGTCTAGATGCTGCAAAAAGTTCCATTAACTTCGAAGCAGTTTCGAAATGTTCTCTTTAGAATTTTCCAGTACGTCGCAGTGGCCCTAGTATATACAGTAAGGTGCACCCGTAGACGGACTACATATTCAATTCAAGTTATATCTAATGCCAACATTGGCACTATTGTAGATGTACGCTCTATATCGCAAAAATGTGGCAACGGTACTGATTCAGTTTAAAGTAAACGTGTTTTATTTTTATCATATATAAGTTTGTATTGCTTCAATCCTTCATATACACTAGGTACTCCACCACCGATAAGTATTCTATGTTTTTTCTTAACTTTGTGTTATGAATTATCTACTACAAAGAACGAGAGTAGATGCAAACAACCCTCATATGTATAAACATTATCAATAACTTTCATTAGTATATACTCTATTAATGAGTTCTTTTAGAAATAAAAATTCATTTTAGCTATACCTGAGCTAGGGTACCGACTCTACTAATGAGTTTTAAAACAAGCCACTCCAGCATCAGCTACTATTCTGTGGAACCTTCCCCGGGAAGAATGGAACATGATACGTTAGAAACTCTGACAAAATCAATTTGTAGAACGCTTCGTTTATGCCCGGCAGTTATAAGAAATTGGGGAGGCTGTATTGACAAAAGCAAAATTTGATTAAAGAAATTAAATCAAATTTTATACAAAAATATACTGGGTGAAAAGCTAGAAATTGGACTCCAGCTGTAGGCGTACATAAGGACGAGGCCAGAGCACAGATTTATTAACAATCGGTGACACGTCATAGCTAAGCCAAAATAAAATAAGCGTGTTATTCGTTTACTGGCTATTAATGATGTGAATGACAGATTTATAACCAATTGGCTAAACGAGCTATTGTAAACACGATTTATAAAGTTGGTAAAACTAATATTAAATTCAACGCTACTGTTTGTATTAGTGAAAAGGGGAATAATAAGACAATATTCATTTGATAACTAAAAGATGCCATAAATTGCGAAGTGTAGTATCGACTTGTTTTTATCCAAGTATATATATGGAAGCATCAGACAATGTAACTGATAACCGATATCAGTGACAGAATTAATCATAGCCTCGTGAAAAATAAAATAATATTAAACTTTCTAAACTGAATAAAAATTCTTATCAAATAAAAGCGATAAACATAAATAAAATTATGAAACTTAACAAATTCCTATTAGAATAAATAAAGAATTAATAAGTGTAACAGACTTAAAAGCAATAATTGCAAACAAACGTAAAACTATGAATAAAACCACAAATTGTAAAAGAAAATTAACTATTTATTAAATGTTCGAATAACTGTCCCCGTTAGTATAAGCAGTAACCCAGCCGGTTATAAAAATTGCGACAAAGATTTCTTAAAAAATCTAGAGTGACGTCGTTGCTAGCTTCAATGATTTTCGAGCATAATTGTTCGCGGTTCAATGGACATTGTTCACCATACTCGTATATGGAATTATTTAAGAAGGGCCATAAAAAGAATTCGTTTAGGCCTAAGTCCGGGAAACTTAGTGGCCATGTAATAGGACCCGAATTACCAATCCATCTATCGTCAAAAACGGTATTTAAGAAATTACTGACATTACGGGTATTAGCGCCCGGCAACCGTCCTATTGAAAGCAAATTTTATTAATATAAAATCACTCCCGTACTGCAGAAATAACATTATTTTGCAATGATTCTAAATACTTATTTCCATTCAAATTTTTTTCAATACAAAAAGGTGCGAGTATTTCATCCCCAAGAATACCAGCCCAAGTTCAATTTTTGTGGAAACTGTGTCCATGTGGGTGTATTAAGATACAGGTTTTTACGCGACCAACGAAAGGCACGATTATGATGCCCGTGAACATAAAGTAACACAACTCGTTGTCGTGATATCTATTCTTCATCATTTCGCAAAATCCCATGCGACGGTAATAATCGTTGGACATAAATTCTGAGGATATGCTAATTTTGTACGACCGATATTTATTCTTATGTAAAAGGTTTTAAACAGTTGTTGCACTAATATTACATTCCCGAGCAATTTGTCCAGATGTCATACAAGGATTTAATTCCACTAATGCGCATTTTTCGCAAGTACATTTTTATTTTTGCTATTTCTAATGTAGACCTTATTTGAAAACATCGGACCGTCTTACGTATAGTAGTCGTGCTAGGAATTGATCTTTCGGGATAACTTATTCCAGCATTCCAATTACCACTTGTTTGCATCGATGAATCACGTACTTGCTGAACAACGCTTTGATTTGTACAAAGATGCGAAAAAATGGCTCGATGAATGGTTCGCAGCAAAAGGGAGAAAATAAAATTTTACTGGTATGGTATTCAGGGAAAAAAATGTATAACAGGCGATGGAGTTTACTTTGAATAAAGCACTTTTTATCAGTCTTCTGAATTTAATATGTTTTTTTTAGAAAAAAGGAATCGCATTTTATACTTGTACACCTGATAATGGTAGATAGCTTCTCAACACTTATCGACTTTCCCTGAAGCATTTAAAAAACAAATTACCCACTATAAGCTAAATTCGTATGACCACGAACAATTACCAAGAAGACTACTTAATTTGTGATGAATTAAATTGTATACAATTGAAAACACAAATTATATAAAAATACAAGAAATTATAGTTCACCCCTTCAGTACCCCTGCTAAACAAATGAAACTTTTCTAATTATTCTCTTTTATATAAGAAAAAAATCTATCTTAATTAGGGCACAACATCCCATAATGTGTAATATCATAACGCATCACGCCACAAAATTCGAATGATAAAATGTTTTAAACGTTGGTTGTTTGTCGAAGAACGTGCTCTTTTGTATAATATATAAGTATTTAATGTGGAAACACCAATTTAAGGTATTTTTAAACCCAAACCTAAAATTGAAACAACACCGCAAATATTTTGATTAGGTTGAATTAGCGTTAATTTTTAAATTATCGGCGTACAACCGAAAATGAGTATAATGAAAACAGTTACCAATGTCATTGATATATATTTAAAAACATAGCGAATCAAGATGATTTTCTTGTGGTATGCCAGAGATGATTTGGCTTGAAGCCCCGATACCACTTACAGACGTTTATTAATATAGAAACACACCCACCTAGACAGATTCCTGTAAGCATCAAAGCTATTTAATTGACAAATTTTGTCATGTAGGTACTGCAAGTAGATAAAAGCCATGTCCGTTGCAAAGCCATGGAATTATTTTTTTGGACAAATACTTCAAATTATATGTTCGTATAGAATAGATTCCAAAACTTTTAAGGCAACCGAAAGCAATGAAATGGGTCGGTAATCTGCAACATAATTTCGTATTTCCCCTTCATAAACAGAAGCAACATACGCCTTTTCCCATTCCCGGGGCAAAACATCCTAGCTAAATAACAACATCTGTAAATAATAGATCTAGATAGTGTATCAGCACACTTTTTACGAAAACCGGGTGGCAAACCGTCAGCACCAGTACCCACATTTGGATTGAGAGCTAATAGCTATTAAAGGGCCATATCAATGTTACAATCCTAAATATAGCCACGATCCAATGTGAATTGACTAGAGTCATTGCTAGTATATTTAAACAAGGTGTAGATGAAATAAAACTAAAACAAATACATATAAAGAAGAATGCTATGATAAATTAAATTGAATGCCTTGAATGGCTCCGTAAATATGCCAATGCAATATTCGATGCTATCGAAATTACTGCAAATATTTTTAGAAAATTAAAAGTTGCTGTGTGTGCATATTTGTTAGGACAAAAATCGTGTTTAACAGAAAGATAACTAAACGTACTTAAGTATTCAATCAGTTAGTTTTGGTATAAATTCATATATTTTAGCAAATACAGTCAGCAAACTAACAGAAAGATAACTGCTCTTTTAAAAAGAAGTCTTACAATTGACAATCTGAATTTTGTGGAAACTATATAAAACGCAATTTTTCATAACAGCTCATATTTCTAACAACTTTTACATCTAATTCGAAATCGTATCAACTCCCCAATCTTCCATACATGAAAGTATATATTGATTCCTTTATCAGAAATGTCCCTCTAAATATAGCGACAATTTCAAAATATTAACAATTCGTATAAATTGTAGATAATATTATTAAGATTAATATAAAATTATATTTTTTATACTTACGTAAAGTATGAAGATTTTTGGTTTGTATTTCAAGCTGTTGTTGTTGATAAAAGGTGACCATATTTTCGCTGTTACATCACTCTTCAGTAAATCCCCGAAAATGCGATGATCGCCAATAAGAAATACAATCAAACAAGATATTTTGGTAAAATCTTCTTTGCTGCCTATAATAGAAAGTACAAATTCATTAATTTGAAATATTTCATTTTAATATGATAAGAAGAAACAAGCTTAGCATATTAAAAAATTCAGATTCAATTAACTGCAACTCAATTATCACTTCGTAATAGGCTAACCAATGTATTTTGATACATTAATAACAACACATAACCTTTACCTATCAAAATTTATAGGTAGATTATGCTTCTTTTTGTATGTTAAGCATGTGTGCACCTTCCCATTCCATATTCGTCAAACAATATAGGTAATTGTTTGGACAAATAAAACATCGCTTTGATTCAACAGTGGTTCATTCTAGTAGAGTTACAGCAACAATAACAGAAAGTCTCAATTGCTTCACATTTCGCAAATTTTATTCACATGTCTTTTTCGATGAAGTAGCAATTCTAAAACGTTTAAATAAAACCTCGATTCGAACCCCGCGTCCCTTTATATTTAACCAAAAGTATTTTCAAGATATTACCAAACTAAGTGCAATTCTTATTCTATTCAAACAATGCTAATAATCGGGCTTATGTTATTAGTGTAATGCGTCTATAAATGAATTACAAATAACAAATATGTCCATAAAAGACGTATTTGGGCGACGGTTGTACCTAATCTGGCACATATATTTGATAGTGTGACACCTACTTCCTTGTTTGTACACATATTTTCCTAATATTTTTAAGATCCTTTTACATTTTCTAAGTTCATTATAAAAATTTTACATTATTTAGCAAAACATATACAAATGAATTTATTAAACGATTAATTTACACAGACCATACTAACTAATCTCACATAATTCTCCAAAATATTGTAATAATAACGTGAATATACTATAAACATGTATATGACTCATAAAACTAGTTCCTAAAAATTAAATTCTTACGTTCATTTAACTCATTTAAAAAGTCATTAGTATCCTTTACAGATACCACATTTTCTTCCGGTACATTGTACTCGTGATGATTGATCGAATCCAATATTTTCTCATGGAAACGTTGGGTTTGACTCTTGTCATCTTGAAATACATACACTAGCCCACTACTATTATTATCGTGTTCGTATTCATCTGAAATTAGTTCTGTAGGAAAGTCTATAGTAATTTCATCGTCACTCTCATCAGGAGGCTTATAAGAGTCACCATCTGTTTCCATGTTGATAACTAAATAGAACTGAGTAAATGAACGTTAAATGCACCTTATCTGTGCTAGATAAGATATCGATAACCAGCATAGATTTCTAACAAAGAAGGCAGCTCTCAAAGGTACAGTTACGTATGTATGTACAGTGATGGTCTGAATTAATGTCTCCCCCCCATTACGCAGAGAATATCAAAACTACTTTTCCTGTGGCACTGTAAACAGTTCGACTTCTGTCGGTAATTGGAGAAAAGAAAGTGTAGTGTTATATTTAATAAAAATACTCTTAAAACAATGAAATTGATAATATTTATTCAATAATACAATTTATGTGAGAGAAAAACATTTTCGTAAAAATGACCTCCTCTGCCCTTCAGATGTGGTTGGACTATCGGTGATTTTCATTTTATTTGCAATATAATCAATATTTTCTTGTCATCATTATTTTATAACATTTCAAATTTTGAAGCATCAGCAAACACAACTCAAAGTTGTTAGCCTTACTATTTGAATAAACTGGGACGAATATGCTATAATTATTATCCCTCTATTTTAGTAAAAATATCAAAAGTTAATTAATCTCTCTGCTGAAAACAAATTTTAATAAAGTAAATACTATTTATTTACTAGGCACAACAATGAATGGATATGACCTTAAGGTATTTTTCTATTATTTATAGAAGAGACAAGTTCAGCGATGGACATCGAAATATGACAAACAAACGTAAAAGATGCAAACAGGATTGTTGAGTTTATTGCCGAATATTTGCTTAACAACAACAAAAATCAAAGAAGAGCTTCAATTAGAATGTTGGGCCAGAACGGACACAAGAGTGCTACATAAAAACAGTATTCATCACCGAAAATCTGCGCAAAAAGTGGAAGTAACAGCAGACCACGCAGCCGCACGACTTAATTTTGCCAATGAAAACATAAATAGAGATTGGCAAAATGTTATATTCTCAGATGAGACAGTTTTTGCAACCTCGAATGACACACCAATGATATTATGGCGAAGGTGGATGAATTAGTTGCGGTTTTTTGGGGATGGATGAGTGCAGCTGGTCCAGGGGAAATTCTACCCATTACAGGACGATTGACTTCAGAGCAGTATGTGGAACTTTTACACTATGTTTTTCTGCATAGCGTACGAATTATTTTTCCCGAAGGCCCAATTTATTTGGTTCAGGGCAACTCAGCAATTCACACCGCCAGAAGAGTAAAAAGTTGGTATAGAGATATTCCAGAAGTAAGATAAATTCCTTGTCCAGCGAAGTCACCCGATTTCAACATAATTGAAAACTTGTGGGCGTTAATGGTAGTTAATTGGAATGGCGACATAGCTAATGTAAGAAATGTCGAAAATTTTAAAAACACTGCGCGTCAACCGTGTTACCGACTGTCGGTGACACGCTTGACAATGGGAGCCCACGTGCCCTCGAAACGCTGCGTTCCGCATAATTAATTAATTTGTGTGAGTGGAGTTTACTGCTATAGCTGTGAATTGTACATCCACACAGTCCTTGCAATCGTCATAAATTATATTATTGAATAAATATTATCAATTTCCTTGTTTTAAGAGTATTTTATTAAATACAACACCATAGTTTCTTCTTCAGATAGCACTTCTTTTATTTGTGGATTATTTCATAGGATGGGTTTGATAAGTTTGTTCGATAATGTATGTATACGATAATAAGCTTTTATATCCTCTCTGTAAATAAGATTTATACCCGTAATAACCGACAAAAGTCGAACTGTCTACGGTGTCACATGGAAAATAGTTTTGATATTCTCTCTGTAATGGGGAGGAGACATTATTCAGACCGCCACTGTACATACACACCGAGAGAGTAAAAATTAATTAATGGGATAGTCCTATTTCCTTACCTATCATATTGCTCGGTTTGAAAACCCTATCTCTCTATAACGATTTATTTTTGTTTTTTAGTCCTCGGATAGCAATTCGCCTCTCAGCATTTTTATTCACTGATGTGTATACCTCGATAATATATATATTTACCGATAAATAAACTTTTGAAGATGTTTGGAAGATTTTTTATACTGGAAGGTAATGCCTGATTTCATAGAATGTGTCTAACTCTCTGGAATTATAGAAATTTCCCTTATATTTATACGTTTATACGCCAGGGACTTCCCTTACATATCTAACAACTGTGAAATTTCCCTGAGTGTATTATATCTAAAATAGTTATGAGTGAATATTCATATGCGTACATATCTACATATAGTATATCGCTTGAAATAATTTTATGCTTCTCGCATTATATCTGTCACTAACAAATTTTATTCTTGTTAGTTTTTCAATAAATATAAGGGATTTTTCAAACATTGTCATTTACTATTACCAGTGCGATAGAACTAAAAAAAATGAACTAATGAAATGAGTATTACTTAATCAAGAGATTAGAATTTATCTACTTGTATAAAACAATTTTCGCGATTGTATCAGTCAATTTATCTTTTTTTACCAAGATCCTAATAAAAGTTTGATAACTGTAATTCTAAGTAAGAAATGGGAACAATATAAGACAAGGTATAAAGCATATAGAAAATTGTTTTAATATTTAGTAATTTAATTAAACAACGGTTATTACATACAATGTGCTCAGAAATATTTCCAGGTATACAACCCTACTCTGTTTTTACAACGTTAGCACTGGCCAACAAATTTTAACATTTGGTTTTATCATCAAAAGACGTATAGTCATTTTAAAAGAAAAGAGAAAATAGATGATCATGTTCATGAACATTGATGTTAGCTCTAATTTCGATAAGATTGCAGTGAAGATTTTTCTGTTTATACCATATTTTATTAATTATTTAAAATTCTTACAATTAAAAATTTGACGAAACATTACACTGTTGCTTATAAGCAACATCTTCTGTTTCTTTTCTTAACGCCCAACAGTAATTTGCTAACATAACAGGAGGATACCTATCAATTTGCCCTGGTACCACCTTTCCATTCCCAAAATGTCTTGGTAGAAATGTTCGCCGCGCTCGTCACTAACAAAAAACAACAAGAAAAGTCTAAATGAGAATGGATAATTTGCATTAGTAAATTTTTGTATTTTTTTACGTTTTTGTTTTCCAAGAAGTTGATAAAATTATGCTGTTAATTTAGTTTCAAATGTTCTATCACTTACTATTTCTCGAATTTCATGTCTAATGAAGATACCTCGTTTTATTTTTCTTTTACTGTTTTTGGGAACTTGAAGGTATTCAAAACCAGCAACTTCGCGATTCAATGCCTTAACAAACTTGTTCATGGGTTGACACAGTTTTGCGTTTAAAGGTAATATGTTTTTTTTTCTACTAAAAGTAGATGAGGTACATTGACCTTTTTGGTATAAAACCTTTGTATAATGGGCGCCTCTATTTAATGTAATGGTATTTCCTGTCACGACTGTCCCAAAGACATAAAAAGTAATAATATATTATATAACCTGATTTCATGCCTAAAATCCACACAAATATTCCAGGAGTGGTTTTCGTATTTTATCTTCTCTAACAACATTTTCAAGTATTTGTAAGTTTCTTCCATAGAAATACCATAACTTATTGGAATGGAACGGTGAAGGTTTCCATTGTATAATAAAATCGTTTTCAGCCTGCCCTTTGAGGCATCTATAAATAATCTCCATGAACTGTATTTTAAAAGTTTTAATAAGTTTATAAGTATCACTGCGGTAGACTAAACTGCCATCCAGGTTATAAAAATCAGCAGGGTTGTCATGTCTGCTTTGAAACATACTAGTTCATGTTTCTTTCGCTAAATGATTTCAATGCTGTAATTGTGACCCAAAAATTTCTGCTTGTGGTGTTGACAGGTTCAAACGCATTATACACAAATTTAGAAATGTTTTAAAACTATTAATTTCTTAATTCGTACTAAACTTCATCCGGAAAGTGATTTTTCAAATTTATTTCTCTTAAAATTCTTTTAATTCTATACTTTCTTCCGTCACAGACAAAAGACTCAGGAATGAATATCTCAATTGCTACCAACCAAACCAAGCTGGACGATCGTCCGATCGTCGAATGTAAACTAATTTGATTTGTAATCGGGCGTAAATTGAATATGTGCATTAAATGCAAATTTTAAACTACCACCAACTCTGAGAAGAAAGCAGTGGAGTATACATGAGATAATGTACTGCATTTCATAGGTGAGGATGAACATCTTGTAAAATACGTCAGTCGTCTACTAACCAAATGTGAATTGAATATAATACCACCGAGAGGGAAGCTCTCGCAATTGTTTGGGGCTTACAGAAGTTTCCAGGTTATGTTGAGTGTTCTAAAGTGGTAATATCTACAGATCACCAACCTTTACACTAGTTGATGAGTCTAAAAACTCCAACAGATCGTTTGGCTCGATGGGCATTACAAATTCAAGCGTGTAACTTAGACGTTCAGTATATAAACGAAACTGAAGACATCCGGAAAGAACAATTATTGGATACCGATTTGGAGAAGATAATCGACGCTTTCGAAGCAGATTCACCCAGAATTTGTTCGTTGGACTGAACGAGGATGTATAATGATGAACGGTAGTTTATCATTATAATGATGAACGGTAGTTTATCATTATACATCATTATGATCAAGATTCCAAGAATGTGGAAAAACAATTAGTGGTCCCAACTTTAGGGCGGTAACAAGTACTAAAGGAATTCAATGATTCGGAAGCTGCAGGACGTAATGAAGTGGATAGAACATTCCAAAGAATCAGCCGTCGTTATTGCCCTGGTATGAGACGATATATTATTAACTACACTAAGAGTTGTGTTGAGTGTCAAAAATATAAAGCCAGTAACCAAAAGCCTTCAAATCTGTTGCAAACACCTCCCTATGTTAACCGATTTGTGGTGATAACTACTGATTTTTTTCGAACTTTTGCCAGAAACAGACCAGGAAAATTGATAGATATTAGTCACAGAAGGCTATTGTACAAAATGGATAGAATTATTTCCAATAAAGAACGCAACAGCTTACAATACAGCGAAGATTCTAGTAGAAGAATTGTTCAAAGGGCATGGTTTGTCTCTACGAATAATCAGCGAGAATGGGACACAATTTGTAAGTAGAGTGATGCATGGAATGGCCCATATTCTAGGTATACGCCAGTCACTCATAGCAACTTATCATGCAGAGGCAAATCCAGCAGAAATTAAGAATTGTGACCTGAAACCACAATTGATTACCCTCGTGGGAAAAGATCATGCTGTTTGGGATACTAAACTACCTGCGATCAGATTCGCCCTGAATTCTGATGCGTGTCACAGTACCGGATACTCACAATCGTATTTAACATTTGGCAGAGAAATGAGGACTCCCTACGATGTTTGTCATGATCTCAGTCTAGTTATAGCGGCCGATATCTTTGTGCCCTTAATACACCATATTAGAAACTATTGAGTCACGTTCTAAAAGAAGCAAAGGAGACATTTGAAAAGGAGTAAGATCGACAGAAACGGTACGGCGATCAGAAACGTTAACCGGCTCCAGCATTTGAAATAGGAGATGAACGTTATTGAAGACACGGCAGCTTAGCGATTCCATCAAATGAATCACATCAATTAATGCCGAAGCGTACCGGTCCTTACCAAATAAATGAAGATTGTTACACCCACAAGCTACGACTCGTATGATCCTGACGATCCAGAAGAGGTTCCAACTCGAGTTCATAGCTCGGATCTTACACCCTTTATTGTGAGAGAAGAAGAGACCGTCCGTGAAAGCCTATCCATAGCCAGGTACTGGTCCAGGAGTAGAACGCAAATCTGAGCCAAAGGGGAAGTGTGTAACACAACGCTTGCAGCGGTGCGTTCAATGGAGTTAGAGCTACGCACATGCCAACCTTTCTTTTGAAACAATCACGATTTAAATAGATGTAATTTTTAAAATATAATAAGCGCCTAAAATCAATCTCTATAAAACCCAATTTCTTAAAATTCTCGAAAATTTTCTTCTCGCTTTTAATGTATTCAGTTATTTAATCATAAAATGTTTTTTCGTGTATATCAAAGCAATTACACCATAACGGTATCTGTACTTTCCCACAATTTGTTATCTTTAAATGATAAATTTGAAAATCGAAAATACTTGTATTATCAGAGACATCACTATAATCTTTATATCAAAGTTAGACCATAGATATCAAATAAGGGGTTTTAGTTTAAAGATAATTTAACCAGATTAAAAGAAATACTTATTCTGTAAATCCGCTTTGTCATTGACCAATACCACGTCGATAATGCTGCCCTGATATGTAAGGCGCTTCTTGGCTAGTTTCTGAGTATGACTCTTGTTAAACCAACGGTTATAACCCCCGTCTCCTTAATTACTCTCAATTTAAATCATAAGATTAACTTCACGAAAACAAGGATTACGAAGTGAAGCAGTTGTCAACTGCCTAACCTCAAATGAACCCAAAACTTCTAAAAAAACGAGTGCTTTCCTGAAGCAGATTGCATCATATTAAAATAAGCCGTTGTAAAGCTTAATGTGTTCATTTCATATTTGCATCAGTAATTAATTTAATACAACACATGTGTAACAGCAAGATTGCGGTGCCGCCATTGATTATGATTTAAATCAGTACTTCAGCGCCATATTTGATATCGTGCTTCCGGCAGTATTTCAAAAATGTTATGGCGCGCACATAACCAACTGTCAAACTGCAGTATTAAAATATATGTATTATAGGCGCCTACCATCTTCTTACAAACATAAAGAATGCACCAAGTGTTACCTTAGATCTGTTAATTAAATAAAACAAAAAATATTGAGAACATAACGTTCTGCACGAACATGATATCAATAATATTGATACTAATTTTAGAAAACGCGTTTTATAAATTAGTTATGAAGTATTATAAACATGTAAACAGCAATTTGCGACGCAGGGCTCTGCTTTTTATGGTTGGTTACGCATGTTCTACATTTGTATTTGTACATATACATGTATATTAATAAAATCATCCAATATATGCTTTTTTATTTTTGTTGTACCTTTACTATAAATACAAGTTTAATAAGCTCATTTTATCTATAACAAATTGCCTTAGACAGATCACCAGATAGATAATTTTATATAAAATAAAGCTAGCTAATTAAAAGTTTTGAAGAAAAAATAAATATTAATGTAAATTTTCACTCTAGAAAATCCTTGCTCCACCTAAAAATAACCATAGCATAACATTCTAAACATCAATTAATATCCTACACATTATTTGAAAATATGAGGTATTTGATCAAATGTGAATATCCAACATAAAGAGAGCTGCCTGAAGTTTCCTCGACCAAGCAGTTTTTAAGTTGGCTATAAGCACGATTTCTTCAAACATTTGTGAGCATAACCTCGAATAAGTAATGGTATAACCTCTAATTCACGTTAAATATTTTCAGCATAATTAAATACCATATCAGAAAAAAATGGATTCGCTGCCTGGAGGGTTAACAAGCGCACAGAAAGATGAGTTAATGGATCAAGTAAAACAGCAAATAGCAGTTGCAAATGCTCAGGAGTTATTAACGGTGAGTTATAATAAACAAATATACTAGTACCTATTATATCAATTTTAAAAATACATTTCAGAAAATGACAGAAAAATGCTTTAAGAAGTGTATAACAAAGCCAGGCACTTCCTTAGACAGCTCAGAACAGGTATAATTCTACGACAGCACAAAGGAAACATTACTAACAAAATATATTTTAGAAATGTGTTGCCATGTGCATGGATAGGTATATGGACTCTTGGAACCTTGTATCAAGAACGTATAGCCAAAGAATAGAAAAAGAAAGACATCGCATGTAATCTAATGTACATACAACATATGTAGTCGTATTCTCAACTAGATTTCCGATTTAACTTAAATGTTGGTTTTGTGCACTTTTAATGATGTTCTATAGAGCTTCATTGGTGATTGATCCATCATTTTTAATAATCTCTCTGTTAATGAGGTTTTATTTTATTTATAAAATGAACAACACGTCAATTTCTTTGTTGTTTATTAAATACAATATAATTAAAAATAAGTTAATAAAAAACAATAAAAAAGTAAGTACTAATGTTTAACTTTTTAAGTACATGATTCAAGGAATGTTGCCGTAACTAATACTGAATATCAAACTATCAGCATGAATTGAAAATATCGTCCACATTAGAATTCAATTCAAAATTTTCACTTGTTATACTACTTGTACTGCTAGCATCCAAGCTATGCTTTTTGTCCCTAAGAGTAGATAACTGAGAAGAAGTACTAGTATTTTCGTTTATTGATTTTTTTTCCATGATATTTTCTTGCGGTTCTCCTACTACATGCCCCCTAGTAATATCTTGCTGTTTACTTTTTGCCAAGTCAATTTCACTTTCTGACAAAAAGTCTTCTTCATAATTATCCATGGGTTCCAAATCAAAGAGTTTGTCAATGTCCTTGATGTTGCTTCTATCTTTAAATTCCTTTGTATATAAAGATGGTAGTAACATATCATTGGTACGAGACTTGGATATTTGTATAGGAGGTAAGTCAGACAAGCTGTTTAAATTAGTCTTGGTTTTAACCTTTTCACCTTTGGCAGGGCATAATTTTAATTTATCAAAAGAAGAATCAAGTTTTGAATACTTTAAATCTTTCAAGATAGGCGGTGAAAATTCTACATCCATTGAGGATTTATTTCTTAAATGCTCAATTTTATCTAGCACATCTTCTGAACATATGCTTTTGTCTAAATCGATTAATAAATTTTCTTTTGGAGTTTCATCCAATTCAGTTTCAACATTTTTATATTGATTTTCAGTTTTCTTGGTCAAAAACGGAGATTCATATTTATGTCTATCAGACACTTTTTTCTCAACCTGAAAGGTTTCATTTAAGATATTAGTACAAGAGTTATTAGTTACAGATTTGTTTGATGCATCACTATTACTAGCTGCCATAATTATGCTATTATTCTGATTATAATTACTTTGAGAAATAGACTCATTTTTACAATTCAAACTTGATAATGAACCATCAATGATTTCTGTACTGTTCGACGTATCATTCAATTTACATAAATGTAGTAGTTGCAACAAAATAGGATCTGAAGATTCTTGTGTTAAACTTGGGATTTTTAAATTTTCTATTAATTTTTGTCTACCAATATACTCATAGCTTGAACCCATATAAGATTCAGGTTCAAAAACAGAAATTGTAAATTCAAGATCAAATTGCTCCAAAAATTCACGAACAATGCAAAACATCAATTTTCCTTCTTCAGTTTCCAACGATGATCGTAATTTTTTATTTGATAAAAATTCTGTTTTCTGAAACTAAAGACAACTGTACCTCAAAAATTCGCTGTTAATTTAGTTTGATTACCGAATCATCCTCATCTAAAGCCAAGAAAATACTTGCCCGTAACTGAGCCTAAAAGATTTCCATTTAATTCAATTTATAAGTACTATTTAGAACTAGAGCGTACCCTTATTTTAGCAAAGCATCCATTTGCTTCAAGCGTTTGAGATATCAAATCCCGCAGTTCTGTATCTTCTTCCATAGACATGTTCAGCTGCCTTTAAACTCTGGGCTTCACAAGTGCTACAATATTATTTGATAAAGATATTCAAGGAAACGTTTGTACTGAGAAATACGTTCATATATTATACTGTCTTCAATATACAAAACATTATACGTTCTTTGCTTGAAGAAAAATAATTTTGAATACAGAAAAATGTAATCACAACAAATAAATAACCTATCTATACTTGATATAATTTTATATTGGTCATACTGATTGTGTAATATCCCTAAGAATTAAATAGTATAATTGGAACTTATTAAAATAAAATAATTGTAAATCCACTATAACTATAAACTATATCATAAAAAAGACTAAAAGTCCTAAATATAAACATAAAAAGTATTTATTTTTTCGAGATACATATAAACACAAGCGAAATATAACAGTAACAGATTACATTTGGATTTAAATAAAGTGATAGAGGTGACAAATTAAAATTTGTGCAGCTAAACCGACTTCCGAATACTTTTAGCTACTTTATATGATTTTCTAATGGATTTTAGCATTTTGTATATAGCTTCTGGCTCTACCTGCATATTAAGTAATTCGATAATAATGCTAAAAGAGAAATTCAAACATTGAAATATGTTGCTACTGACATTTTAAAACAGGTTACTTACTGAAATATACTTGAATTACAATGAATTCCTGCTAATTCTGATAATTGTAATAATTCTTCTTGATGAGGCTGCAAACTTATTGAGAACTTTGATAATTTATCTACTTGCTTCATTGTTGTTACTTAAATTTAATTTTTAATAGAAACAATTGTAAATTGCAATACAAGACTAAATATTTTGTTTTGTAAGGTTGGCTATGATTCTGTAATATATTATGTTTCAAGGCCTTGGACTTCCTTTCCTTGTTTTTTCTTGCAAAGTTAAAATCGATTTAATTATTTGTATTTCAACCATTTTAAAGTAAAACGATGGCTTCCTTAAACGACAACAACGATATTTATTCAAGCGGATATAATACCGGGGAAGCCACGAGAGGCTTAACAGGTAATAGATATCTTTTTTGACAGTTTCATTCTGTAACCTCTAAATTCATGCTTCCAGGTTTATATAAACCATTCTTATCCCCATACTTAAACTATGATCCCGTGTATATGCCACCTAGTCAACCTGAATACATATTTCTGGATGGAAGTAACAAGCAACGAGGACGTTTCGAACTGGCATTTGGACAAATTGGTGCATCTTGTATGATCGGAGCGAGTATAGGCGGAGGGATGGGTTTTATTAATGGACTGAGAAGCACAACATTAGAAGGGCAAACTGGAAAGTTAAGACGAACTCAGTAGGTAGCATTACAATACAAAAATTAAAATTGTTGCTAGTAAGTAGTGTTAAGAATTTTACATGCCCTAGATACTCTAATCCGTATCAGGAAGCAGCAAATAGCTAGAAAGATCTCAATTTATAAACATATATCTGCTGCGAATTAGACTACTTTTACAGAATATTTATGTTTACTTTTGAATTAGAACATACATATATTTCAATATGTGCGATATGATGACAAAGAAGTTGCTTTATTTGAACATCCTTAGTTACTTTAATAATATGACGCGTGTTTCTGCTACTAGTGCCGTCTTCATGGTGTTACTACGCAATATTTATTCATTAGTCTTTCATTCACCTGTTTGAAATATAGCAATAAGAAATTATCCTCTATTAAATTAATATAGTGTGTATACACATGTATTTTTGAGCAAAGTAAATTAAAATAAGGTGTACGAATTAAAGAAAATACATTCTGAACAAAGTAAGTAGACATTAAGTGGCGCACGGTGTTACAGATGAAGAATTTTTGAGAAATAAAATGTTGAAATTTAAAATAAATGAAGGAGTTCTGTAGTTCCATCAAATGCATAGTAATTAGAAGAACATTATTGGTGCAATTTAATGTTCTGAAAATATTTGAAAGATCCTTAATATTTTTGGTATGTTCTGTAGCTTCATATTGTTGCCAAAAATATTGAAAGCCCGCACTATATTGGATTAGAAAATCACTACTATTCTTAAATTAAATTGGCCTATAAGCTCACAAAATTTGGTTATTTCTTGGAATTCTCAGATTGATCTCTTATTAAATCTTCCTGACCTGCGAAGATACAATATAACTATATACGGCCCTGGAGCCCCAGTTTATCTGCTCCAGTGTACGCAAAACGCCCAACCCTGCTAATGAGATTTGATGCATTAAGAAAATTCATGTTAAAATTTTAGAATGTTAAATCATATCATGAAGAAAGGAAGTGCGACAGCAAACACGCTAGGATCAATTGCAGTAATATACTCCGCTTTTGGTGTAATTTTGTCGTGGACACGAGGTGCAGATGATGATTTGAATACAATCACAGCAGCAACAGCTACAGGACTTCTATACAAGTCTACAGGTACATATACATAAATCTCTAATTTCAGTAAATTATGATGTAATTATTCGTAGCTGGTATACGAAAATGCGGGATGGGTGGAGCAGTAGGCTTTGGTCTTTCAGCCTTGTATGCGCTATGGAACTCGTGGGAAAAATTGGCCGAACTTACACAATTTAATCCAGCGTAAGCTTTAATTGAGTTTGGTTTAGGTTGTAATGTTTTAAAACACTTTAAATTTTGTTTTAACTAGTAAGTGTAAAGACAAAATTTATCTATTTAACCGTCTTTACAAACGATTTAAAACAAAAATTTAATTTGTGTGAATATTAAGTTCTGTCAGACTAAGTTTATGTAGTATAAACACACACATATATAGCAAAAGTTTCAAAGTAGAATGTAAGCTATTACTAAAAGAACTGGGGCGACAGACTGTGTACGTTTTTTTTTAAGTTGTATATTCTTTTGTCCTATTATTTTTTGTTTGTACATATTTTGTGCTGTGATCTTTCATCATGAAATATATTTATATTTTTCATTTTCTTTAAGTGCGTTTTTTTCTACTTCACTAATATTTTTTATAATTTTAAAAAGTAGTAAATGTGTAATTTACATTTGGCTTTGTTTAACAGGCAAAGGTAACCCAAAAGTGGTGTACATGACGTTTAAATGAAGTAACTAACTAGATGTAATTTTCGGATGTACTAGGATCGTGACGTGTATATATTTAAGCAAATCTATCAATTTATAATACTTCCCGAATATGTAAAAAAAAAAAATAAATTATTACCAAGTCTACGCATGTTTATTTACAGATTTTTGCAAAATTTCTTCATTTTTTGGTCAACATTTGAAGCAAACAACTTAATTTCAGAATATCCAGTGGTGTTGAATTATTTAGTACATAACTTGTAAATTAATTTAATAAATATTTACTAGTATTCGCAAATCACGCAATATATTTCTCAAGTGATGAAGTGTCTAATTACTTGTGCATACTTAACTTGACTACATAGGATTTCGGTAACGTTATATAGCTAAAAAACGTTCGCAATACGTAACTACGATAAATCCACATTAACCTGCGATGGTAATATACCGTGCGCTCCAAAACATCCGAGCACCTAATTTTGTTATTTTTTGGAGTATGTAATTGGTTAAACTAATAAGGAGCGAAAGTTTTTAACATTCATCTCAATGACTTAATAAAAAAGAAACAACAGAACGTCTCGCTAAACGTAAACGTACAGGGTGCGCAACCCGGAAAAGTCTAATATTTTTTGTATCGTTACAAATTTGATATGGGATTACGGAGTCTTCATTGTGAAATTATATTCCAATATCCTTTATGTTTCGTAAGCAATTGCCGCGCTAAGGTTGCATTACTTCGAAGTTTGCATATTTTTACATGTTTGTATTTAGAATAGGGAATCAACCCCAAATATGTATTTTCTTGTAGAGCGCGGTGTTACTTAAATACTACTAAAATTTGATTTTCCCCATATTCGAAAAATTATAATTTCGTTTTTTTTTTTATGGAGCACGTGTTTATAAATACATATGTGCAATAAATTTTTATTAAGCTGGGATAAATTTAACTAATTTAATTTTAATGCTAATTGTTTGCAATTTACCGTCTGCATTTTATATTTGTTCAAATTTCGCCAGTTCTGAGATATATACAATTTCAAATGGAAATTACCATCCCAATCAACATGTTAAAATCAACTATAAATCCGATTTAGATACGAAAAAAATTGTGTCGTAGTTTTGTAGCAGCATAGATTAATAACGGCATAAATGATAAGCCATGCACATTCTATGGTTTAGTAAGTATAGATTTTGGTAAAATTGGCGTCGCATTTTGATAGTTCAAATAGAGAAACAGGCCGGTCTAAACGTCAAATATCGCTTTCAAAATCCTTATAACTGTTAACATTCCTGACTCCGAAAAGTTAAAGCATGCTCTTTTTACTTTAGATCAGTCTCAGGATCTGCTTCAAACAAATAAACGTCAAATGGACCTATGTTCTTTAAGAAGTAAGCCCCACTTACAGCACAGAACAAAATGCAATTTGTAGACTGTAAAGAATATCATTTTGTAATATACATAAGTTTACACCGATCAATGAAAAGAGAACCCACGAAAGAAGACACAAATTGAAATAAAAATAGTTAACTGCGTTTATAGTGAAATATTCAAAGATTTACAATTAAATGACACCATTCTCTAGAAAATACTACTTTAAAAGAAAATGAAACAATGTTTCTATGTTCATTTTGTCACTTCTTACGTCACATTAGCTTATAATTATCATGTTAACTGAACAGGCACTATTCAAGCTCATTTTCTAAATAAATTTTAAACAAAATAAAAAAAAGTGTAAATTGAATAAATTTGTTGTATTTAATAAACGTAACTAAGGTATTGCATTTCATGTGTTTATTACATAAGTGTTCTAGTTGAGTTAAGTATCCGCATCTGCCTGATTTATTACCTTCTGATTGTTGCTATTCCCAAACATCAAAAATAAAATGCGTAAAAAAACTTCGAAAAATGATTCGATCGTATACAAGAGTGCATTGATGTGAAAGGCGAATATTTAGAAAACTAATAAAATTACATACTGAATTTTGTTTTTTTTTTTCAAAAGTATTCCCATGGGCTATTTTAAATGTAAATGAATTTAAAATGTTTGCATTATAAAGACGTCTTAGTAAGAGTTTGAAATTTAAAACGCGCGCCAAGGATACCGACCGACCATAAATGGTGTACAAACAATGCCAACTTTTTCTTAAAATAACCGAAAGTGAAGGAAGCATTTCGCAACAAAATCATCTTTGACGGTGAAACACACTTCCACTTTAATGAATGCATCAGCAAACGGAATTTTCGAATTTGCAAAATAGAAAATCCACTTGTCATTGGAACCTCCGATGCACTCTCAAAATGTGACAGTTTGGGTTGCTATGTCAACAGAAGGCTTCATCTTTTTGGAAATGATCCTGTAACTGTTAATGGCATTTGCTATTGTAGCACGTTGACAACCTTTTTTGTGATGGGAATTAGGTGGAATGGAAGTAAATGACATGTAGATTTAAAAGAATGGCGCGACCTGTCACAGTTTAGGCGAAACAATTACATTTATGCAAACTGAATCCTCTTAAACTTCTTCCTCTAGGGTTGTTTGAAAAGTAGAGAATCTATGTAAACCACTCCGACATGACTTAACAAACCAAAAAAGAAATCGAACGCAACATTTATGACATTCAGCCGCCTTTACTCCAAAACGTCTCCTGAAATCTCGTCGGAAGGATACATGGTTACTAATGAAACCGCGGTGGCTATTTGACTGATATTTTTTTTGTCTAGTGGCAATATTTGCACATTTTAAATTAAGAAAAATATAAATATATAAATTTCATTAAAAAAATTGTTTCTTTTTAATTTTAAAAGTTCATATTGAAATGCATTATAGTGCAATATTTGTGGTTAATTGTCACTGTATTGTAATGTAAAGCATAGAAGACTTAATTATGTGAAATAGGGACACTATACCGCGAGTACCTACAACACCCGAGAGCTCTTAAGGTTAGAGGGCCCAAAATCGCTCCGTTAGTATGTCTTTTCCTTAGCTTTGGAGGTCCTAATTTAATATTCGCTTACGATTTGAAGCTCTGCCACTGAATCTGTATTTAATATTGTTAAAAGCGCGGGTTGACGCGAAAATTAGGCCAAATGCGGTACTATTTCTCAATTATACAGAGTGCCAGTAATTAGTATAAACAATAAGCCAACTACTACAATGCAACTGCTCCTTTATTATTTTGAATAACTTTCGTAAAACTTTTAGATATTAAACTCGACTATCTCCTCGATTTGCCCTGGTTCGACTGCCCATACGATCTTTTCCTAAAACCTCCATCCCTTATCTGCGTGTGAACTCGCTGCCCACTTAACATTCCAATACGACGATGCGTTGAGCAAGGGTTGATGTTGTTTAGTCTACATCCCTTATCTGCATGTGAACTCTGCCTACTTGACATTCCAATACCTTGACGCGTTAAATAGGAATTCGGTGTAACAATATATTTATAGAAGTGTAAACGTTACAATGAGACATGAAACATATTGGTTAGTCTGAGAAAATAATTTACACAAAAATATGTCATGTCGAGCCTTTTTATACCTAAAAATTGGGTTACAACAAAAAGAAAACACCTGTCGATTCATTTACCCCTGTTTTCATAATATCGTAAATTTTCAATCACATGTCTTAAGTAAGGAGTTTATCGGTTACGAAACGGACATTTTTATACACAAAATCGGCAACGTAAACTTGTCGCTCGGCAACTTTATGAATGAAATATCTGCGTCGTTTGAATTTATTAAAAGAATAATTAAAGGCCCAATTAATTCGCGGGGACGATATTTTAATTGTATTTCGAATCTATAGTACTGCATTTAAAAGGTAGGAAGTCATTTAAGTAAGGTACCCCTCCCATTCGATAGGCAGGTAGGTATAGCAAACCGAACAGGTATTCTTGGTAAGTTGTTTGTAAACAAAACGTGTGCAACAAAATGCGACTTTTAATTATTGGACATCCTACACAAAATTTGTACGTATAGATACTTAACATTAGAGCAAAAACTGTTTACTTGTAATCTTATCTTTCAATCAGATAACATATTGGTCTTCACAATATAGTTTACAGAGATAGGTTAATTTAAACGTGACCGATTTTTAAAAGGTATACGTGGGTGTGGCGATGTAATGTTACTCAGTAACTAATTGTAATTATTAAAACTAGTATTAACTATATCTATTATAACAGCGATACGTGCTTAGTATGTATTATCTTCTTGTACAAATGCGAATGTTAAGCGGTAATAAGTAGAACACAAGTGAGAACACATTAATCACGTAAATAGTAGGCTACCACATAAACGCGAAGCATGTAAGTTGTATATTTTGTACTTATAAAAATATTCTTCATGCTGCATGCATTTTGGCGCAAAAAGTAATATTCATTCAAAACTTAATTAGTTGAATAACATGAATCACTTATGTAGTGGAACTATATATAGACATAAATATGTAATAGCCGAATCAACAAGAAGTTATAAACAATAACGAGTCTGTGAAAAGTTGATTGATTTTAAATGGTTACGTAGTGATAACTGGTCCAGGGAGAAGTTAAAAACCTTTCTAAAACTATGCTAGACTCTCCTATCTTCTTTAATTAATAAACTTAAGCCGTCTTGATTGATAGAGAACTAATTATTATTGTAGTAACAGAATATGCAAGAGAAGCGCAAACATGTTGATTATTCGGTATTTAGTTTTCGCCAAACTTGTACATGCATTTTAAAGATAGTGTTAATAGTAGTGTATTCTTTCAGAATACGGCCGTAATGTCTCCAACTATATCTCCTTAAAGAGAACGTGTCTTTGGAATTACTTCCTGTCGTAAGGTATAGAATTTTGTAGACGCGCTTTCAGGAGTCTTCGTGTAAGTATATTTGTTGTCGACTTTCTGACAAAGCATTTTAATATATTACATATTAAACAAACATTAATAATTAACATTATTTAACATCAAATCAAACATTTTTGGCACTTTTAATTATTTGAAATAATTAGAATAACGATAGTTACTCTGTTCTAAGTAAAGTGTACGGTACTTGCCGGTGTCCTGAATCTTTTTAGTGACTATTTAGCTTATGCAGGCTTTGCCAATAAATGGAAATAAATCTCAATCACTCACGTAAACAATACACACTAAGAAAATTCACATTGTAAGAATATATGCACACTTAGCCAAAAGTATTTGCTATCTCCTGGTTTCGTAAAAACAGACAAACAAAATAAAAAAACAAACGCAAAATCATTCTTAAATGTAATTTATTAATAACATTTAATATTTTATTGCACCATCTTTAGCTTTTATTACAGCTTCTAGCCTTCTTGACATACTAGTCACAAGATTATGGCAAACGTCAGAGTAAATCTTTTCCTATTATTTAAAAATTTTTGTATTCAAAACGCGTTTATTAGCACATTTATAATTTGCAATTATAACTTTAATGCGCGCCACAATGTTCGATAGGTGATAGGTCCGGTGATTGTGGTGACCATTTCAACACTTTAACGCATTTTGCATCAAACAAGCGCGTTGCATCACGTGATTTATGGTAATGTGCATTGTCCTGTTGATATAAACAATCTTCACCTTGAAATAATGTTAACCTCTTCTAACATTTCAATGTGCCGGCGAGTATTCATACGCATGTGTACAGTTCTCCGACTCTGGAGGAGGATATGCGTCCCCAAATTATTAAACTACTGCCACCGTGCTTTACTGTGGGTATTATACAATCAGAGTGCAAACCTTCTCCTGGTCTACGCCCTACAAATTCTGCATCAGGTTGAACGAAAAGCTGCATAAAAAATCAATAAATGGCACCAAGATTTCCAAATAAGAAAACACTGCAATAAAGTAAATCAAATATGTTGTGTTTACAATTTATGATAAACATTATTTCTAGCTTAGCTCTATGTTAAATTGATCAGACCAAAGAATTTCACAGTTGTCAATCTATAATATGCGTATTTCTTTCTCCCACGATGACCGTTTTTGTTTGTGTACCTTGGTTAAAAGGGGGTACGGGTACATAGTCCTGCTGATATGGCACCCTAACAATTCACTAGAGACATCTTTAGACGATTTTGTCCGACGCAATGCTGAGCTTTCCAATATTCGATCTTCTCTTACGGGTGTTACACGTTTTCATCCACTTCTTTATTTAGTTCTGTATGGTTCCAGAGTCTCAATAACGTTGCTCCGTATTGCGTCCCTCCCTCGCGAAGATTTTATTATTTTCTTTTGCGAACTTAACAGAACTATCTGAGCACGTTCAGCTTGTGTTAGTTGTCGCATTTTGGACATTCTTTGTTAACTTTTTTTAACAATTAATAAAATTTCACAACGTATAATCAGTTACAAACGCGCTTTACTCACTGAATACATAAAAATACTAAGCTCTAAATTTAAGAAACACCATTTTATAGTTGAATATCCTTCTTAAAGTATGTATCTGAATAGCAATAAAACCTCACGAATAAAATTTTATTGCTATAATCCTCAACTATAGTTTCGAGAAATTCAATAGAAATAATAATATCGGGTTTTCACTGGGGTGGCAAATACTTATGGCCAAGCCCGTAACTTAAGCAACTTGAAGTTATGGAACTTTTAAAGTTTCGTAACAAAATATTTAACATAAATTTGTTATCTAACTTGCTTTGTAAACTCCTATACCCCATTTCAAAAATAGATAGACGGTTTTAAGACACATGTAAAATTATTCTGTAATTTTGTATCCTTACCATATTAAATGAAGTAATATATTATAAGTACTTTATAAATAATTCCATACTTTTATCTTATAAATTCATATATTGCCTACGAGAAATAGAAGCAAAGATCTATTTGTGCAATTTTCGTTAGAACATACAAGGAAAATTTGCTGTACCAGAAGATTGTATCATAAACTTATGACATGCGGCTCAATATGTACTCTGCTTATAGCAAGAAAAATCTTCATTCATTGTTTTTGATAGAAGATCTTTAAATTATTAGTTCTTGAAATAATTTCAAATGTGTGAATTAAACTTCATTTAGCTAACTGTAGAAATACCAAGATATAGTACCTAGTAGTAAGTAGTAAGTACCTACAAGAGACGAAAGGAACATATAACAACGTGTAGGAAGAAATTGAACAAAGATCATTTCTAAAAAAATTATTTCCCTAAATTTATTTCATAAAATCCACTCTTTGGGGACTGCATGTATAACTAACTATACGATTACATCACATCACATCACATGATCGCTGGTAGTTGTTACCAGTCAGGGCAGATGTCAGCTGTTATTAACTTATACATATACTGCATCGCTTAGGTTTTCCTTTTACTGTTCTAGAATATAATAATAAATAAATAAAATAGTATACTGTATCTTACTTTTATTATGTTGGACTTTGTTTCTATCTCAGTACATATTTTCTGCTAAGCTATCATTTACTTGCTGCACTATCAGCCAAATCTGATTTGCGGTTATGAAATACTTTGTTTATGGCAGAAGTAATGATTCACAGCATTACAATGAAATAGCAACCGTGACGGAAGAAATGGTATACTTTGGAAGTTTAATTCTTCAAAATACAATATGACTTTAATTTATGATGTTTGGCACATTTTGCTCTCTGTAATTTTTTAGTTTCTTTTTGACCACATGCACATTAGTACATATACAGTATTATTATTGTTTTGTACATTTGTTGCTGGAAATTTTACTATTTTAGTATTTTACTGTAGTTAATTATTGGCGTTGCACAGACTGTCATCTTCAAAATTTTCTTGCAGTCTGATTCTACGGTATTTGGTCTTCATATATATGTAGACGTCTTCGATGTTGCAACGAACACTTCGGTGTTGCAGATTATATCTTCTATTTCTTCTTCTTCTTCTATTTCTATCAACAAATGCTGGAATAATTGAATACTACTGGCGTCTGCGACTTCATATAGCTTTATTGCATATATATGAGCTTTATTTACTTCACAGCGAAAACGAGCTTCCATTTCTATCACAAATATACTGTTTCTTGTAGGCAAGTTCACGAATTGTTTTTTAAAAGTATTTTTGAAAAATTTTGGACTATACTAAAAGGAATTTATACTTACCATATAACCACAAACATTATATGCTATGCAAAATCCTCCTCTCATCAATAACTGCAAGCAAAACACAGGCTCTGTAACTTTAGATAGAATTGAAGTTGGCTAAATTTGTTATGAATTGAAATGGCATTACTTAAAAGAATAGTTTTATGTAACTAATACCAGATAATTATAATACAATTTTTGCTTTATAAAGATTGTAATAGAATTATGTAAATTTACATAAGTTTGCTTCTATCAATGTAGTCCTATGAATAGAATTATACTCACCTCATATTATAGCTAAAAATTGATTCTAGTCATTTAAATTTTAGGTTCACATGGAGCAACAAAGACTAGTCGAAAAGCGGCTTAGCATAGCCTACTCCCTTTGTATAATTCTTGGTGCCATTGCCGCAATTACCATTGGTGTAGCGTGGGGGCACTGGATGGAAACGTTAGATCATTGCGGTAATTTAGGCGGTAGACGAAATTGCAGCTGTATATTATATGGAGAAAACACTTTAACGTATTTTCAAGGTAAAAATATCAAACTATTTCAATCATAGAGATATTATAGATTTGCGGAACATACTTATTCGATGTTTATCAAAAGAAGCAAATTGGAATATATTAAACTAGACCGGCTTTTGGCGCATGTTAAATTAAAAATGATGATATAGGCAGAATAAATGTAGGTAGAACTATCTACACTTACGAGTAATAAGCAGCTTTTAATTAAATTATTTGCGACACCTGAAAAGGTATAAAGGATATGAGAAGAAGAAGAGGAAGAATTAAATTATTTCTGAATTGCAATACTCAAATTGTGCAATTAATTTCTAATATAAGCAAAAACGTTACTTTCTTGCGTTTGCTGAATGTTATAGCGGTTTTCACGATATAACAACCTGATGTTTTATTGTCTATTATAATTATCTACATATATTAGTACTATTTATGAGTAGCTACGTATATATTATGTGCACAAAAAATTGGAAACAAGAATACGGGAGTATTTGAACATATCGGCACTCAATTGGGACGGCATTAAAAAAATTGAATCGGATGTATTTGAAATCTAAATTTAATAGTGAGTTGCTTTTCAAACGTTTGTAAAACTTGCGTTTCTATTTGAAATTAAGATATGAATTCGTTATAGAAAATAAATACAGTAGTGGCCAGCAAACGTGAACCACGTACCCACAACAATATAAGAGCAAGATACTCCTAATCTTACCTATAAAATAAACCAGGGGTTCCCTAAGTATGCGCTGCGGCGCCCCGTTATTTTCTAATAATCATATGAACGAAATATATTGGTAAAAAACTGCTTTATGATTATATGTATTATTTCTTTAGGTGGTGGTGTACCGGCGTGTGGTTGGGTAACATTTGGTCCAATAGCCTATATGCTGTTTAGTGCTGGACTGGCGTGTTTTCATGGTTTTAGAGTACTTTTTGGATCGAAGGGAACGAAACGAAGAACTATAACAACACGAAATGAGTAAGCTATATTTTTATACCATTAAATACAACCTTACACTAAAAACATTTTTTGGTAGTACAAATTCTTATTGTGACTGAAATAACGCTAATACAGTCACTGCAATTATGTACAGTACGATCGATAAATAACAATATCCACATCAATAGGTAGCTGTTATTTATTTGTTTCTACTTTTTCAGTTTGTCTATTTGTTTCTAACATACACTACCACTCATAAGTTTAAGATCACCTTGACAAGTTTGTATTGAAATTTGCTTAAAAAGAAAGCAAAATTCTTTTAATGGAAAAGGACATGTATATTTACTACAAGTTATAATACTAAAACTATGGAAGTTATTATTCACACACAGCTAAATCTATAAAATTTTCAATTCTCTTTTCAATTTCCATACCATAACCGAACCCTATTATTGTTTTATAAATGGTACGATAGCTTGTGGTAACTTTTTTTTGTAGATGTTCTTTAAACAAAATCTATTCTAAAAACTTCGAATTTGATTTGTCGCTACAAAGAACATGCGCCCAATTTTCTTTGGTCCAATTTCTATGTTGCAAAACTCAATTATCATCTCGATCAATTAAATTGTTTTCTTTTATTTTCTTTCGAATTAGTGGTTTTCTAGCTGCCAACTGTAGCTAAGTTTTAGATTCCTCCTGTCAAAATGTCGCCCAAATCTATCAAATAGATGTCTTTACAATCGTTGAAAATAAACCATTTGTTATCTTTGTGTTTTGTTCATGGACTAAACATTATTTTTACGTGCAAAAACCGCTAAAGAAACTAAAAATTACAATGAATGTACTCTCTTTCATCGAATGATTTGTAAGCGGTTTACTATTTTCAAAAGTGGTCATATGAAAACAGATGATGCTGAGCGTCCGGTGCCTTCATTTGCAGTAACTTCTCCAGAAATTATTCATAAAGTCCGTGCCATTATAAAGAGCGAATAAAACTGTACGACGTGGCTAATGTCGTAAATATCTCCACATCTCTCGTAACCGATCAAGTACACAATATTTTAGATCAACATTTATCATAAATATGAAAATTCAAACGAAACCATAGAAGAAACAATGGATTTTTCTGGTGAACGTTCTCCTAAAAATCGTTTTTTCGTCCAATGGGATTACAGTCAGGATCTATTTGGAATTCCAAAGCCGTAATCTTTGTTCCATCAGCATAACGCGCTTTCCTATTCATCCGTTATTACAACCGCTAAGTTTATCGAATTAATATACGAATTGCTTTTCGTTCTAAAGGAATAATCTATTGAAAAATTACGTGCAGTCGTACCTTTCAATATTATTTTATAATAATTAATTTTTCCAGAGTCGGCGAAACTGTGGTCCTACAAACGGTGGAGACGAATAATACAAGTCCGTTACCACGTGGATTTTGGATCACAACTTCCGTAATAGCAGCAGTGCTAATGCTGTACTCGTTAATACATTTTGCTATCTACATCGACGGTTTTCTATCCACTTGTAGAGAGTATCGAAAAACTCTCGAGAAAGCTCTGAGATTGAGTGGTACCGTTATATCTGTAATACATAGTAGATTATCTTGTTCAGCGATATTTGATTTTATGGATTACATTCATCCGAATAGAGCAGATACCTATCGCAGCGGTCTTATAAATACAGCAGCCGCTTTGATTATCGGTATTATTTCTTCATTCACTGCATGGATTCTATTTTTCTTCGCTACAGTATTGAACATACGATTCGCAAGGATTAAGTCCAAATAAGAACGAGTTAATTAGAATGAAAAATTAATAGTGTTAGTAATTTGTTTGTTCTTTACAATTATGAAATTCTATATACTATTTTTTAATCATTAGCTTCTATATTTATTTTTTTATTACATGAATACAGTATTTTTAATTGTATTGAAATACTTTGTTGGCACACCTGATGGAAAAGCAGGGAAGTAAGAATCTTTTAATATATGTAGAACATATTTTAACATGACATAACCAAGATAGTACAACCGTATTCTACTTCAAAATAAACTCATGATCAATTTTTTATACTTTACCTTCTCTAGTTATCCAGAATGACATTAATTCGATTTCATTAAATTACTACTTATTTTTTTTATTTTATAGAAATCTATAAGATTTTGTACATACACGTATTAATTAATGAATTATTATATAATAAATTAGATACAATTCCTTAAATGTTTTTATTTATTTATTTAAATATGGTAAACGTATAAAGGACATTTTAGATGTTGAGAATGGCGATTGTTTATGTATTATTCATTTGTAATCATTTTACGTAATATTATTTGCTTCGTTTTTATTTGAAGTCTGACTTTCATAACAATTACATTAATTTTCTTTGTAGGATATCAATACAAAATTGATTTTTTGAAAATTTATCAATACTTTATCATCCCTACAAAATTTATTCGAAACGCTACTGGCTAGGAGTCCAAAATCAAACCGCTAAGTTAACAGAAATTTCGCAAGACGAAAAATTCATGCTATTGTCAATCATTTAAAATCACTCTGTATACATTATGTCAAATTCACTTCATATATTTGAAAATATTTTTTCCCACTACCAGCTACGTAACTATGTCATTACTATACTGATTGAAAGGCGTAGGTTCAATTTACCGTTTATGTATGTACTTGGTTGTCATTGGTAACGGGATTCATGTTCTCCCTAGGGAAGTAAGTTACTATCGAATAAATAAATAAAAAATAAATTGACTAAATTTGAGATGTAACGTTGATTTTTTCCCAATAACAATTCAAAGGCATAAAGTATAGAATAAAACGCTATAGTTTATTACATAATTTTAAATATATTTTATAACATTGTAATATTTTCACAAAGAATATGTAAGACAACTGCAATTACTTATGATATTAAGTATTTACAGTACAATTTATGTTTGATGTTCAATACTGGTGTTTTATTTCCCGATATCGATATGTTATCATTAATGCAACGAGACGAGGATTTTTCAGAAGTATTACTGTACAATATTTTATTAGCAACGTCAATTTTATGATCTGTCGAATCACAACATATTCCTCGGCAATTGCAGACGATTTCAAGCCGCCGTGTCCTTTTAGAGCTAATATATCGACTCCAGTATTGACCTACTAATGTCATCGACGTTCTCCTAAATGAATGACCGGTGTAATAATTTTCCAAATTTAAAAATTATGCAATATTGCTAGCAATTTTACTTATTGGTATTCTTCCCTACTAAGTGGTTAAAGCATTTACCATCCCTATACTTCATGAAAAAGCGTCGATGTACCATATTATTTGGACGAAGAACGGCATACTTTGTGAATAGGTTACTACTTATATGAAATTCCATGCTCCTTATTTGTGATGGTAAAGGTGCGCTGAATTTGCTTTCAATTTTGAATACATGGAGATATTCACATTATCGTTTATAAAAAGCATACTTTTCAACAGTGAATACTTGCTCCATAAACTCGATGGAGATTTTAATTTTCAGATCGCTCAAGAAAGTATACCAATAACACTTAGATTGACGTGGTTAGTATTTCTTGAAATTTACCAGCTTTTGAACGAATCATATATTAATTTGTATCTTTTTTCAGACCTTTTTGGAAGTAAAGATGTACAAACAATATTAGCTGCCTCTTCGATTTTGTTAATATTTACAAAATTATCCATAAGTCTTCGAAGTAAATCAAATATTTTTCTTAGATTAACAAATAATATGCACTAATATCATAAATTCGTTATTTTGTTTTCATAGCAACAATAAAAACGGCATATGATTGATATAATTATGATTTAAATTTGACAGATATAAAATATATAAGCAAACACCAAAGTTTACTATAAAATCATCTCTTTATATAATTCCAAGCCGGTAGTGGGAAACATTTTGTATCTCCTATGGGGCGTAAGTGTAGTTTTGCGGTCTCGGATAACTTTTACAGGCTTCGGCTTCACTTCAAGCCTGGAAACAATATCTTCGAATGCAAGACCTTACTTACGTCCGTTGTGACACAGATAACTATTTGTGACAATCATTGGATTACACGAAATATGAGGCATGCTTCAAAATTAAGGACCGACCAGTAATTAAATGAAAACAATTAAAAAAAAACAAATTTATTAATGATTTCAAAAACGTATATATTTACCTTATTTTTCTACATAATCACCATGTCGCCCCAAGCACTTTTGATATCGTGAAACAAGATTCTTCAAACCTTCTGCATAAAATTTCGTCGCTTGGGAAGATTTTTTAATTGCATACTTTCCTTAAAATATTTGCACGCAAGCCTGTTTTCGAGATGTCGGAAGACATGGGAACAATTCCTGATCTCAACATTCCCCATCATTGGTCTTGAATAGCTTTTGGGTCCGCAATACAGTGATTTTCCTTTGAAACTGCATTTGTTCAAATTTTTGCGATGTAGATGAAGCGAAATGGCACCACAGGATTGTTTTTGTATCAGTGCTAATGCATCAGATGTACATTGCACTATTAGTGACGCTATTCGTCTTCTTCATGGTTAAAGCGGTGGAGCAAAGCACGTGTAGATGCCATTCTGTGAACTTTTGAGCATCTGTAGATATTCTCGGCACCCATCATATACATAATTCTTGATAGCTTAGAGTTTCAGTTACAATTCTCAACAGTGTCGTCCTAGAGCTTCTGGAATTCTATTTAATTTGTTTACCGTAAAGCGACAGTTTTGTCCCACTTTTAATTGACAGCGAATTTCAGCAGCATCTCCTCACTGATCGAGTTTCACAACTGCCGGGATTTGTTATTGTTGCAGTCACTTTAACGCGCTAACCTACGAAGGCAGACAACGATGAACTGATACTAATATGGAAATTCTCAACAGACCAGTTGACTCTAGAACGTATACGCGAACTAATCAATATTGCTTTTTATAAGTGATTGGTCCTTAATTTTAAGCCGTACCTTGTACATTAAAGTTTAATTTCTTAGGTTGTTTATACATGTGGGATTATACTAACGAAATATTGTAATTATAAAGAATCGAAAATAAAGTTTTATATTTTTGTTGGTTTGCATACCTTTATTTATGTTTCAAGCTAAATAAAATATATAAATGTTAATAAAAGCTATTAACGCGCGCTTTATGCATTGTTGCTACTTATGATCAAGTATACAAATTCACTTCCATGTTAGCTTACAGCGGTACTGTTCAACAGTTCTGCTGTTTGGTAGAAAATGAGCAACGGGGCGTGGAAAACTTTGTAGTTCTGTTTTGCAGTGTAAAGTTTGATATAACTTTTGCAGACGCTGCGAACTTCTTTATCGTATTACACTTTAATTTTTTTCGCCTTCTGCCGTACATCGGTGTGCGTGAACATCAGCCATAATTTGAACAGAATACACAAGCGACATCGAATCATTCTGCAATTTTTCAGTTCTCTCCGCTAGTCCATACTATATAGTTCTTGCGAATACTTTCTAAACTACATTTTACCTGACTATCTTGAAACATTTTCTGGCTTTTCTTGATAGCTTTGGCGGATCGAATTGTAAAACTACTTTATTTACATCACCAAAATGTTCGCAGTAGTAAAACGCAGGTTTTAACCATGTCCCCGGACGTGTAGTAATCGGCTGTGGCTGAACCACCACACTTTGGGATACAGTTTCTGAAATCTTTTTGTACGTTTTGGGGACTTTAAAAATACTGCCTTCATATGATGTATTAAACCATTTACTTGATAACATTTAGGGATCAATTTCCACAAGGTTTAAAGCAAGTTAGCCGCACCGTCACTCACAAACATTAAAAGTTGGGTTGTTCAAAAAAATTTGTTCAGTGCCCTCAACACCACTTAAAATTTCATAGCTTAAATACTTCCACTGTACGTACCACCACATTCACCACAGAATGTTTTTGCCGATCGATTATTTTGTCCACACATAACCACAATTTTTTATCTTTCAATTCTGTTTTAATTCTTCTTCCAACATAGTCACGAACAGATGGCATAAAGTTTCTTAATGATGTCCGACTTGGTAATGTATAATCCGAATACTTGCTCCAGAAGGAGACAAATCTAGTAAAGTGAACATAGAATAAAACAAACACGTATATCAAATATTAATTGTTCGTTGTATCGTTTGCCGCAGATTGCAGAACAGCGTGTTATACTTTTTAGATAGTGTTCACACTTCCATCTGCTCTACGTTAAATAGTTGTACTTTGCACATTAAATTATTACGTGTTTTAGTCTATTCGAAATACGCTGTTTCCAAAACGTACCTAACTGCAAGATTTTCTAAGTATGTGTGTACTGACAAGTTCTCGCAACGACCAGTCGAATATAATACCGAACAAGCGTACTTTGCTGCGGCTAATCGCTCCTCCGTGCCGCGCACTTCACCCCTCCACGTTCTAGAAAATAAATTGAACAATTGTGTTTTTATTAAACTTTTCATCTGAACTGAACCAAAACTAAGCTGACTTCCGACGAATTTGAAGGTTCTACCAGTGGTTATGGATAAATTCCTACTAGAAAAACAAGCGTAAAAAAGGTGATGATCCACCACACGAAACGATGTTAGCAACTATTATCATTTTACAAATACCTCAATAAGTTTTTAAATTTATTTTTAGTTATCTACTTACCTTCACATTTATTTACATTATTTTTATTACATTAGCTATAAATATGTGAATAGCCTTAAGAAAACAATATAATCTACTGAGACATACATAAAACTTAAGTAAAGTACATACCTAAAAGGCAGAGGATTTTCCTATCGTAGTTATTCTTTTCTCACAGACAGCGATAATTTGCTTCGGTTTATTGCTGTTATTATGAACTAAATTACGAGCATATCTGTATAATAGTGTTATAGTAGAAGTCTAAATAGAAATATGTATTAGAAATCCCACGTCATTGTTCCGTTAGAGATACATTGTATGAGCTATCTTACTACCATTGCTAGTAGATATTTAGAATTATACGTCTGGAGGATTTCCATATTGTTTCCTAGATATACGTACAATCATTGAACAATAATTTAAATTGGATATTGATTGTTGTATGTGGAGCAACTAGTTATACAATGATAATATAAGGTTTTAAGCAAGAAGCGTTAATGGTGTATCTGATGTCAACATTGCGGCAAGAAATGGAAACACAACTGAATAGTATTTTATTTATTTATAGCAGTAATTATAGATTTATACATTCGATGATATACAGAATGCTTTAAAATAATCCAATCATTCATTTAATGTTACAGTGCGAAGTAAGGTTACTGAAAAATGTGAAAAAATATTTACAGGAGTTTAAGTAAAGCTCATTACCCAAGAAAATACATATGTATAGCACATTTGTCCTGCATTTATTATATTTTTTATTATAGTTTAATTTGTGTTTGCGTAAATAAATCGTTTTAGTCTAATTATATTACTTATTTGTTTGATCGAAACCCGTTTAAAGCGTATGTACACAGCGAAAGGTATGGATATGCGATTGTATATGCTACCATATACTTGATTGAAGAAAATTTTCTCATTGTGTAGTTGGTACATAATCTAAAATATATAATCATTCGTCCAGGGAAAGTAATGCGATTGAAAAGTAATTTCCTTGATAACCAGACAAATTCAAATAAAACTCTATCATTTTTGTAACGTTTTTATTTCTATTTTACATAATATAGAAAAAAATATATAAAACGCGCAAAATTCTTCCTGCGCTAGTGTAGTTACTAAGGAATGTAACAATAACATAACACATTTACATAAGAAGAAAAGTATAAATATATTTATACAGCAGCCATAATAAATACTTAGTTATTATACAAGCAGGTCTTCTTCGATATATTGTTGTATATAGATTCTTCGAATTTTAAAAAATTAGTCAAAATAATCTTATTTAGATGCTGAAGGTACAATTTTTTACTAATACACAATTCAGGTTGTAGTGATACTTCTTAATTATAATTGGATAGAATTTTATAGAGATGTAACTAAATTCGTTCTCCACATTGCTTGTAGATTCATTTTATAATGGACTCTATAGTAATAAAATTATAATAACTCAATTTCAGTGTTTTACATATTTGATAATAAATATTATAATTTTATCAAATATTAGCACCTCGTAATTCCTTTGGTAAATAAGGTAGTGGCAGATATAATTACATAAAAATATTTTTTTATTAATTTAGTGCACGCAAGAAATGTGCTCTTCTCTACTTTAAGATGAAGTTAGAACGCCCCACGGATTTCTTTAAATACACAATATTTTCACTTAATTTTATGTGTATCATGGCATCATTTTGTAACTATATTATCAAATTGCAAGGCACCTAATTTGTGTACGAATTGACTATATATATGTATATACCTGTACAAATGCTGTTAACATACGAAACATGAAACATTATAGGGATTAACGTGAATTAATGCTTTCCGTATATATTGTCACTAAATTTAGAAATTATTTAAGAATTAATTGGATTTAATGTGCAATGTCTGTAGAAGAAATTAGCAACAAATTTGAAGGTTATAGATTCAAGTCATTTATATTGTTAAGAAATGAACTCATTATTAAAACGCCAACGCATTCTATAGCATCATCGTCTATTTAAATTGCATCAAGATATAGACTCAAAAATTCTTCAACCTTCTACTTACTAAATTTGTGGAATACTATTGCTTATTAGCTGCAGAAATATGTAATCTGTAGCTAAAATTCATTCATTATTTTTATTTTAATCATTAGAGTCAGTACCTAAAGAATGTCAATATTCGAGTGTTTTTAGTTTTACCCATCCAAAGGCAAATAGCTGCTTTTAAAATGATAAATAAGTGTAATATGATGTGAGAAAAAAAATGTAATCCGAGATCCACTTCTTTAATATATTTTCTTGCAGACTTCTAAATAAAAGTTACCAGGAAGATACCTTGCGTAAAGTACTAGTGAAATATTAAATCGATCATTTATCAATCAATTCAAATAACAAATATTAAATGGTTATAATGTATATCACAATATAAATTGGTAGTAGTTGCAACGAAAAAGTAAATTTGGTTAACAAAAAATAATAAACAAAAAATATAAACAACAAAATTAACAAATAACATTAATAAGAGATTATAAATACTATATGTAGGGCAACGTTAAAATATGCAATCAATTAGACTGTACAGTATAGTACATACCCTGATTCAACTGATACGCCTTGCGTCTTTTTCATAATATTATTAATTCTTCATTAATCTAGTAATCTCAATTTTCTTTATTGTTTTTATTGACATGTAGGCAAATAAAATGAAAAATAATACTATTCCATTATTAAAGAAACGGCGCTTCAAATTGAACAAGGTCTGCGTAAGTAGTAAGCAAAAACAATAAAACATGCAAACGAAGTCTGAAATTATGGATTGCTTTAATATAGATAAATAAAAATAAATACATTATAATCTACTCTCTGTAATCGCAAATTGTAAAATAGCTTCCGCGTGCAAAAGCAGTGGTGTTCCTAATCAATATATGCAAAGGATTTATAACTACTACAACTGTCAAAAAGATTTACCGAAACAGTACCGGGAAAATGCTGAATAGTTAATACATAAATAATAAAAGCTTATGAAATCCAAAAGCAAGTGCAGAATTAAAAAAGGCATAATACTTTAAGGAGATGAAATTTGATTCTCGAACAGTAATACAGTTATATTTATATCTTCCGTATCGGTTATGTGCAATAACACAAATACAATACTAAACTGTAACTTAATGCGAGCAACTTGGCTGGTTATATGATACAGTGAGCAATAAAGGTCATGTCTCACTAGTTCTGTCATGTTTTTTTCGGTTTCTGTTAAAGTTCAAAGACATAGGTAAATACATAAAATTCTCCTCTTAGTCTCTTAATTGAAAAACTATCGAACAATAAAACAAAAGAAAGGATGTGCCAATTGTTTAGCAAAGTCAGTATTTCCTGCACTGTTAGAGATATTAGAAAATAGTTGTACAGGATTATGTAGCTCATTTTGTAAACTTCTCTCTAATATTAAAGATGTGATAAGAACAAGTAGCATAATGAAGATGTATTTTCTAAATCGCACACCGTTTATCTGTATATTTAAGAATATACATTTACATTGAAGAATATGAGAACTACGTAGTACTCATATTTTTTTCTGGCTAAGTTATTCCTTAATCTGTTAAAACTTATTTCTTAATCTTCCTTTAAAAAAATATACCTAGAAACTTATTTCAACAAAATCAATAACACTTTTCATTTTAATAATATCCTACGTTTTAATAAAAATCATTTGTAGTCTAGAGCATAATCTTACACATTGGCCGTGACATAAAGAGCAAATAGTATAGTTATAAGTGCGCCGCGGACTGATGTTGGAACTGATGTGGAAACCCCTGGTCTAAAGCACCCCGGGGCGCCACAGAGAGTAAGCTGTAACTTGTAAGTGCGCGTTTTCTTTTTCTTAAATACATACACCAGCAGGAACATTTTTTTTATTTTTCTTTTGATTTATTGTCATCAGTTTGTTTGTATTATAAAAACCAGGTCATAACGGGTGACTTAGTACCGACCAATATTGCCAGCACTGTAGCAATAATCGAACACGCAGTAAAGTTGCAATGTAGTTTGGTTGGAGGTAAATCGGGGAATATGCGAGAAGAGGGCAAAAGCTAAGTGCGAGTTCCATAGTCTAATTCGATTTCTTCAAGTAGAAGGGAATAATAGCGCAGTTGAAATTCATGAAGAATTTGAAATAGAATTAGCCGAGTATACGGCGAAAACCTTATGGCGGATGGTGTGCGTAAATAGTATAGGAAGTCTAAAGAAGACCGAGCCAATGTTCACGATGAAGGAGACAAGGACGCAAGTCTGTCGCATCAGAAGGCATTGTTCAACGAGTTGACAAAATGGCTCGGAAACAACGGAGGTTTGCCAACAGAAAGTTGAGTGTGGAATTTTCTGAAATTTTAGGATCAACAATTATAACGGAATACCTACGCCCAGAAACTTCAAAACAACGTCACGAACCACCTCAACTCACTGGCGGCAACATTCCATGCAGAGGGGATTGAAAGACTCATCCACAGATATGACAATCTTCATGGCGATTAGGTAGAAAACTAACTATGTTTGTACATAGCTTTTGGTAATAAATTCATTTTGTTATTTACATTTGTCTTGTTTGTATGAACTATCGGAGGTTGAAGAAAAATAGCCCCCCTATAAACTCTTTTAATCCAGCACCTCTTAAATTTTGCGTATGATTCTTTTTGTTGTTTATTGTGATTAACAATACTCAAAACTCTGTAGAATTCACAAATTGCAATTGCAGAAGAAAGGAAAGTGTTCAAGATGCGCTACACAGGCATAAACGGTTTGGGGAAATAGAAAGCTATGAAAATAAATTAAAGTAGATCAAAAACGGTCCCAAACAGCAAAGGTGTTTCCCAATTACAGCACGTTGTGCACTGAACAGTATGCAAAATTTATATTCTTAAAATGAAGCAGTAATTCAATGATCCGCATAGTTATGTATGCGCAGAACAGTAAAGGATTTATAGCTTGTAGTAGTTTCTGAACAGATGATAATCGTGTGTCCTCCCCATCATGGAACGCTCTCGTAAAAGGAACAATTAACTGGAAAGTGCTTCTGAGCTGATCGTTATTTACAAAGAATAACTTAAGGGCATCTCTAAAAGAGGTAGGTATCAAACTATGAGCAACATGTAAGAATTGAGACAAATATCATTAAGAGGTGACAACGAATAGTTAACGTGCTTGGATACAACATGTGTACTTAAGCACCCAAAAAAACGACCAGCAAAATAAAATATTAAATTTATTAAGAAAATTTTCTCTTCTGGAAATACATGCAAACTGTTTCCTGTCAACGTCCATTCAGTTATTCTGCAGCATAGCATTAGGCAATAATTATGTCCACATAGCTGTATATATATTATTGCAAACAATTAAACCATTGTGTATGTAAGTCCAGCCAAGTATTATACACTATTTACGTGTGTTGCGAAAATCAAATTTCTATGCACATTGTGACTAAGAAAATGGTCAATGAACAAAAATGTTGATTTTCAAATAAAAGCGTAATTCTCAATGTGTTAAATAACGCTCATTCAGAACTTGGTAGTTATATCTATATTTTCCTGTTCACAGTGCATATTATTGTAAATATAGCAAGTTGGATGCTATACACGTCTTCAAAGAGATAATACTTCTACTTCATTATTTTAATACTGATAACCACCCTTATAAAATAAATGCAACATCTAAAGAAAACTCATTACAAACGTAATAAAACACGGACAGGGGTTTATCGATACTATATAACTTATGAATAAATATTTTAATGGAAAGTAAGTTGTCACAGGCATAAAATAGTTAATACCTCAGACTTTTAGTTAGCTTGCTATATTCACAAAATTATTTATAGGAACAAGGGCACAAAAGGTCACAATATATAAATTTGATACAACCGTAATAAAAAAATTAGAACTTAGTTCAAGTAGTAATTACTATGTATATTTAATCCTTCTAATGTGATAAATTCACTAAAATTCTTTTAAAAAATGTGTAAATTCGGAACTGGTTTCGATATATTTTGAACATATAAAATAACATTCGAGTTCTATATCGCTACGTATCATAAAAATTTTAGCTGTTTTAACTGTAAAATTGTGGCAAATTTCGGATAAAGTTACTGACAAACTCAGGGTCAATTTGAATCAGAGTGTTTAACAATAACGTAACAAGACTTTGTAAGAATAAACCGAAACACTTAAGTGCTTTGTAATTACATTTGCATCCTAATCAATTTGCCACACTTTCATTTAACTTCTTGAAAATTGTAGTACTTTTAATATAAACAAATAATTATGTAAAACAGCTATTTTTCCTTAAAATAAGAAAAAAATCTGATATTTAAAAATATTTTATGCAAATATTGAATAATTTTTTGTACCTTAAGAGAAGGGATTACCTTTCCTTTTTAAGCTGCCATACTTCTTATCGTCAACACTTCTTAATACCTCAAACGGCCTAACAATATTTTGATCTACCTCTCCTTCATCAGAAGGAAAATCTTCAAAGCTCATATTGCTGAAACCTGCTTGAGATTTCGCTTTCCTATTGAGTTTTTTCGATTTTGCAGTCTTTTTATATGCGTGTCCTTTAGGTTTCCCAGATTTCTGGACGATGACATTCTCATCAGAGACCCTATCATCAATTAGAAAATATTTTGACTTACTATCTTTCTTGCGATCTTTCTTATACTTAAGTATCGGAATATCCGTAGTGCCTTCTTTAACGTAAGTGTCTCGACTAATGTCTTCATTCAAAAAGTCTTTCATACTACCTAAAGAGTTGGTTTTGTGAAATGTCCCTCCGCTTCTTGCAGGAAACTGGAATTCGGACGTGAAAAATAATCTAGAATCAGTCTCGCAATCAGGTTGACTATAAAACGATTCCTCTTTAGAAAAATTGTTTTCAAATTTGTCGAACGGTATTTCTACATTTTCATAAATGACATTGCCTGTATTATTAACAAAATAGTCTTCCTGTCTTACGTAAGGTGTATTAAATGTAGAACTCTTATAATAGTTAGCATTGGTTGTTAGTGGAGCGCTTGAACTAAAAGTTGTAGGCTCATTTGCCGTAACATATATTGGAATATTTTGTATTGTATGGATATTAAAATCATTACTCAAAAATGGATTTAAAGACGTACTTTGATTAGAAAACGAATCGTTAGTGTTTTTTGGAATGTTATCTATGGTGTAATGCTCTCCAGAAGTTTTGAATGGAGTGCTTGTAAATGCAGGACTTTGTTCTCTTGATACAATTGGTGTATCATTTCTATATTTTTCAAGTTTAATAACTGACCTAGGAGGGCTATCTTCTGCTTTATTTCTTGTCTTTGTTGTAGCAAAGGGAGCTAAAGCAAACACGTCATTCGGTTCTTCTGACAAAGTTTCCTTTTTCATCCACAAATCCGTATTTTTATTCTTTTTTTCAATAGACCATTTATAATTATCATATTTAATTTCACAATCTGAATCAAGTTCATCGTCAAGTAATAATGGCTTTTCTCCATATTGATGACCGACGAATAGCATATCTTCACTTTGAATTGTTTTAGATTTTGCTTCTTCTTTTAATTTGCTTCTAATGATTCTACTAGTCGCATCTTCCTCATGGGTGGCCATACTTTCGCATTCAGCATGATAAGCAGATGAACCACATGTTCTAATACTCTCACTAATTGTTTCGCTAACCGCATCTGGTTTACAAACATTAGCTTCAACATCCTCATCTATCCTCAAATCACTTGCTGAACCAATGGAATCATCTGATTCTATTTCTACAGTATCAGCTTGTTGGCTGTTTTCGCTTTTCTTTGATCTTTTCTTTACACCTTTATTGCTTTTATCTTTTAAGGTTTTTACAATTGGAAGCTCTACGTTCTTATACACAGACTGTAGTTTTTCGGGAATATTCTTTATTTTCCTTTTCTTTTTAATTTTGTCAGTGTGTTTCGATGGTTCGTTGTCATCATGCACACTATCTTCTGAACTGACATATGCGCATTGTGTTAATTTTTCGTACTTAGAGCGATCTTCCAATGGTGCTTTTACGAAAGACTGTGAAATAGACGATTCCGGTTCTTTTTGAGAGATATTCAGCAAAGGTGCTTTACCTTCAGAATAGTTAAGGTTCACTGATTCAGGTGACATTTCATAGATTGCAATTTTCTTTTCCAGCGATGACTGTTTGTAAACAGATTCTTTTGTTGAACTTAGTGTTGATACTGAAAACATACATTAAGAAACTATTACAGATCTATATATATTTTCTGGTTGGGTTTTGAATACCAACACATTTTGTTTCTAAAACTTATCATAGTTAAATAATGATTTAATTAGAAATATATTATGCTATATATAATATTTAGACATTTTACGAAAACGTTCTTATTCAAAACGCAATGTTTAAGAAGTCTGCCAAAATGTTGTTTTATTCGTATACAGCAAGAAAATAAAAAATACCCTAAAACCTCAGTTAGTCATCATATATTATATTAATGTACATCAATATTGATCCAATTTACTCCTTTCCTTTAAAAGAAGGTTGTGCTAGTACTAGAGTTACTAGAAAACATCGTTTTGTTCAGGATGAATACAAATTTATGAGAGGTTTTCTCAACTTAATATACGATGGTGCAAAAATAATATTTTCAGTGTAGGAGAAACCTTTATTGCGCTGGGACAAATTTAACTGTAAAAAATACAACATGAATATGAAAAAGTGTTGAAAAAGCTTATAATGATTTTCTCTTCGAATTAAGTTTAATGCTAACTGTTTGAATTTATCATTTGCTAAAAAACAAATGTCGGCAATTCCAGGATACATATAGGATTTCTTCGCGAGTAAGAATGTTACAGTTAGTTACAGAATTCGATAACGTCTGCATTTTCTTGACGAATAGTTATAGCTTATTTCGTCATACATGACGTCATATATTCGACAATTGTTATATACTGCCAGAATCGTAAGAGAAGAGTCCTACGTCATTAACAAATATAATAATAAATACTTCAGCATCATATTAGATATCGTACTTCTGACAGTATTTCAAAAATGTTATGGCGCGCACATAACGAATGTCATTTACAACTTACTTTAATTTATATGCAGTATTGAAATATGTGTAGACATCTTATTTCTGGTTGCAAAAATAAAGAGTGGACAGAGTGTAACATTAGATATTTGTCAATTAGGAGGTAGTTAGTAGGTCATTTATGTTACAATAAATGAGGTATATGAGTACTGTTTCAATTTCAAACAAGATATTTGGGAAACGGGGAACAACGTTAATCAAATTATGTCTCTCAGTACGGCTGCTTATGGCCTGCATGTTGTTGGCATGGAAATTTCATTTTTGTTGAATCTCTGCCTTTGTTCTGTACATTATTGAACACAGGGGGTTAGTAGAACGTCTATGTTACCGATGCGTTACGAACGAATGACATACGAAATGATAGAAACGGATGTGTCACTTTCTATTGTATATTCTTTCCCTTTGTAATTTACATTTACAGAACTTATTTGATCATACATTTTTTTCAACAAGTATCCACTGATATAACTTGATATGATTAGTAACTACGAATAACCACCCCCGTGAAGTAGTTAAAAAATAAAGTCAGAATCATAAATAAGGCTGCAGAAACGAGTGCTGTCAGAGATTCGTTCGGCTCGATTACTATCAATATTAAAAATAATGAATGTAACTACCTACTATTTTAGTTTGATTGTGTTATTGATGTAGAGTCTACGCATCTAGTAAGTAATTACATTCATTATTATTAATATTGAGAGTAATCGAGCCGCACGCATCTCTAACAGCACTCGTTTCTGCAGCCTTATTTATGATTCTGACTTTATTTTTTTTAACTACTTCACGGAGGTGGTTATTCGTAGTTACTAATCATAAATCAAGTTATTCAGTGGTATATGCATCATTGGATACTTGTTGAAAAAAATGTATAATCAAATAAGCTCTGTAAATGTAAGTTACAAAGGGAAAGAATATACAATAGAAAGTGACACATCCGTTTCTATCATTTCATTCATTATATATGAAAATTCAGTTGCAGAACTCATTCTTTTGCGTGTATGTTTGATTATTTATAATGAAATGAAAATAAGAAAAACGTTATAAATACGAAGACAACCTATTTGAGGTGATTTTTAAAAATATTTAAAAACGCAGTTTTGGCGAGGAAGTTCGTAGTTATAGAAAACTTCTAAAAAAAATAAAAATCATTGTGCTTGTTATTTATGGCTATAACCTCTTAACCATAGTTGCTCGCGAAGAAATCCTTATGCAATTTCAAATGAAAATTACCATCTCAATCAACATTATAAAATCATGTAGCCTCCTTGTACGATAGATAAAATTGAAAACAATATTAAATACGATTTAAAAAGCTCTGGTTGTGTGTAAAGAGTGCTATTGCCAATATAGTAATACAAACACTGGAACCTTTTCAACCGTTACTTTCATTGTTATTAGCAAGTAAACGATTAGAAAATGTACGAGCGAAGCAATTTCGAGGGTAGTGCCAAATACATTGATAAAATTTCAGCTTTCACCAGACCAACTCTAATGACAATGACTGATGGTACCATAACCATGTTTTGTGTAGGTATCTTGTAGTACGAGTAATAACTTGAATTAATATGTATAACGTGTAATTTCATCATATTCTGATATCAGTGTTTTGCGTTGCAATATGCTAATTATGTCGAACGTACGTAGAAATAAAAAAATGACCGCTTACTGATCAACTAAAAAGTTTTAAAAGGGAATTTACCGACTGAAAATACAACAGATTAAAAAGAATATGTTTAATTTGTAATACACACAATATATTCAATTAAATAAATTCAGCGAAAGAAATCTACATTCGTAACGGTCCAATTTGCCGAACGCTCAAAGATGACTTACCTGTATATCAATTTCCAATGGCACATGATATTTCCTTATTCTTGGATGAAAATGGAAATGAATAAGTGAATCTAGTATTAACTCAATCAATTTATATTACTATTTACAATGGAATGAAGCATTCAAACATAATGCGCATAGTTAAATGCATGTTAAGTATAGTCCGATTCATTTCGGATGGCACCAGAGATATGCTAGGCGTGACTCAAACTTCATATTATTTATTGTAAAAGTAGCGGTGCCAATAACATAGCGAAGGATTACACAGAGAAGTCGTGCAACAATTTTTGTTACACGTACTGGAGTATAGGGTCTGCTCTATAGAACACCTACAGCTGCGACCCAAAAGCATCTTCTGAACAAGTGCTATATGTGAAACCAATCGAATTCTACGTAAGTATAAAACTATTGACAAAGTAACTAACAATCACATATGAATTCGTGCAACCAAAATTACCACAACCATACTAGATAATTTTTTTCAAGTTTCAATTTATTTACAATCTTGCATACTACACGTTACTTAAAATTACTTAATGTAATAGTTACTGTACTCTATTAAGTAAAATTGTAAGAAAGTGATCAATAGTGCAGCAGTAAACTAGCATAGCTTGATGTATTTATATAAACACAGCCCACACTACACATGCCTATGAAATTATTTTTAGCGAGGTGAGGACTTGCTATAGTGAAAATCATACATACTCCGTCTTTATGGTTTTACTAAGCGAATCGTATACGCAAATACAACTTGAACTACGGATTCAACAAATGAAGAAGGGCGACGGAAAATACAAAAGAGAGAGAGGGAGAGAGGCACCCAGTGCTGGTGCATAGCTTCCGTCTATTCACTATTATTGCACTTCTTGAATCAGCAATTTTTAATTGGTATGGTGATTGGATCAGACATAAATTCTACACTCATCATCACTACACGCGTTCGTGTATACCTTGTAGCCTATTCAAGAAACCGTTACAAATTTTGAGAGAGGATAGTATAGTCCAAAATGCGGAAAAATCTTAATGAACATTGATTCGTAAATGGACGGTTTCGGAGATATGTAGGATTATATTTTTTTGCAGTATTTGTGCATTTTTATATTATCTTTTCTTTCATTCGCAAAACCATATTTTCTTATCCACCAACTATCAACCACGTTTGATTTTTGTCACTGGTTCTTACGCAATGATACTGTTGGAATTTAAAATACAGTTTAAACAAGTAATCTTATAATATGCTATTGCGCTTCACACGAAATGCACTTTTTTTAGTTTCCACAATATACATATCTGGACCGATGAAAATCAGCATGCTATTATGGAATCAAGACATAAGGTCTGCAAATTCTGAACATTTGTGTAAGTATTTTGGGCGACAAATAACTAAATCCGGTTGTTTTATCCAACCGATTAACAGGCGCTGTTTATCTAAACTTTCTACAGAATGAAAGGCAATAAATGTTTCAACGTCCGTTTCGATTGCCGTCGGAGAACATTTATACAGAACCTTTTTGACGAAAATGCGTAGAAGGCAGATCTGATTTAAATCTCATGATTTCCTTCTCTTGAGGTATTTAAAAAACTTTATTGTACGACTGTAAACTACCCCGATAAGGCTGCAATAGAGAGAGTAGACCACATATATTGCTGAATCCGAGGCAATATGAGGATTTTCGAAGGAATTCGAAGTTCCTTACGACGGAAATGTCGTATCTGCTATGGAGCAGAAGGAAAGCAGTGTGGTCATCTCATTTGACTTTTGTTTTTGTTCATAAATTACATGCATTGTTTGTTTGCACCCTGCATACTTGGATTATAGTTTGTAAAGTGTTCAATTGTTTTGTGCATTGTCGTGTATAGTTATCGAATAACACGAAGTTAGGTCACACGTTGCTTAATCACAGATGCGATCAAATTTGAATCAGACTTTAGTACTGTATCCTTTTTTAACCTTTGTATTCTCGTATGTATTAAATACATGGCAACTTTTACATGCATTCTTCATTAACTAGGCCTAAACATTATTGATGTTATTGTTTTTGTAACGATCTCCAAACATGATGTATATGGATGAATCATCTTGCTAAAGTATCTACCGACTATGCCCTATAATCTCCGCTATACGAAATTGCACCCTACCTACCTTTCAAGATCCATGAAATTTATTTTCATTGGTAAAGATGTATTTGCTTTAAGTGATAATGTTGTTTTCCCATTTGGTTTTTGCTATTGTGCGGAAGCGTAATATATGATTCAGTCCCCGTGATACAAAAAAGGTTCCGATTATAACAATCAATAAACATTTTTCAAATCCTACAAATTATTGCCTTACTACAATTATGAATAAATTTTGGTTATTCATCCTTACATTGGATAGCTATATCTGTATCACAGCTGCCTTTGTTTCTGATTGTATTTGTTTGCTATTTATTACTTTCAGACTACGTTAATTACATGCATTTTCTCTCTTTCAATTAAAATATAACGCTTTTCGCTATCAGCAAATAATTTCCATAACATATCTTGCATGAAAATTGCAATATTGGTGTAACATGGCGCATATGATTCCAATGTAGTACCCGAAGTTATAACAATTGATATGTTTTTGTTGGAATGCACTATTACTAAAAAACGCAAAATGAGACACCATGCATTTGATAAATAGGTAAATAAAATATAGCGAGTTATAATTTATAAAATGTTGTCGAACATTTAAGCACTATTTCAGTGCTAGCACAAACTGGGTAGGATGGTTTCCACAGTTGTTTTAGCAAAGCGTGTTCACGTAACCACAGACGCCCTCTTACTGATACCATATTTATGACGTAAATGTTACACAAGAAAACAAGTTAATCCCATCGCAATAATTTAAATTCTAAATTTCTTGTAATATAACGTTGCAATTTTCCGTTTTGATACAGGACATTTTTAACAGTAACGCCCATGTCAGTGTCAAGTTCCATGTTTCCATTCGTATTTTATTAATTTGAATTTCATATATTTTATATAAATTTATACGTAACCATTCAAACCTTTATTATTTATTCATTGCTTAAGGTGTTATTCAAATTCAGCGAATGATCTACGGAGGATTTCACTAATGACATAAAAGATATTTCAGCTACATGAATACTTTCTAAATGAATGAAATATTCTACATACAGGTTTGAAGCAATAATGAGAAAGCAATTCCAAACAATTAGCTTAATTTACAATCGTAAAGAACAGTGCATTGCCTGTGCTGATGATATCGCCCAACTAACAAGGTTAATACGCTGGCCAAAAATAACGTTTAGAAAGTTTATAAGAAGATTATGGTAGCAGGCAAAGAACATGAAGAAATTGGAAGCCCAAGGAAGAAAAGTTTTCAGGAAGATATTTGGATAAATAAAAATAATGAAAGACATGTGGTGGAAGTCAAAAATCACACAAAAATTATTCAAAATAGTTTGCAACATATTTTTAATAATTATTTTTTTTATATTCTATATGACATATACATTCTTTGTGCAATGCTGAGCTAGTGTATTTTGCGGTGTTTTTATTCTAATCTTTGAGATAATACGCAACGATATGTAATCATTCTTGTATTATTTTTTAGCCCACTGTCTGCTCTACCTTTCTTATATTCCTCGAAATCGCAAATTACATAATTTTCTTGTATATGGTTGTATTGAGGATGGTGATAGCAAGCAAAATCAAAAAAAAAACGTGATGAAACCTTGGTCACAGATATACTTAAAGAAATTGGTATTACCAATACTGTCAAATCAATGGATTTAGGCAAACTTGATCCAACTAAGTTACAACGGACTCAGCATATGAAGTTTCGTTTTGGGTCTTTATCTGTTTTCCCAGATACAACACCGAAGCAAATATCCCTTTATAACACCTTTGAGTTTCAGTTATTCACGCATTCAGAGCGGAAAAAATAATTTATTTATAAAACATCGTAATGGTATTCTCACAATTGTAAGGAAAGAATTGGGAAACGATGTTGGTCCAACAGATCAGTAATCCCATTCAATATATATTGTCGAGATGTTAGAGGTCTTAATACAAAAACTTACACATTATGCAGCAATGTCACTTTCTTATATTGTCTTGATGACTGAAACTTGGTTGACCTTATCCGTATTTAATAGTATACGATGTAGTACATTGCGGCTAGAATTTCGTGCAGAGAGGACGGAGTAGGGGTGGTGGCGTTCTGATGGCATTGTTACCAAATATGACTTTCCAACATACAGATACTTCGGATCTGAAATCTCTTGCACCTTTCAACGATCCTATTGCTTCTAAATATAAGTTAACCGAGTCGCAGTCTTTCTACATTTGTGATAATACACTACTACTCATAATAGTGTAGACACTTCCTATTTCATGGAAAATTTGACGCATGCTTCAAAACTTTAAGCAAAACAATTATAAGACAAATATTTATTCATCTCCGACTTATTGCACATATGTACACAAAAGAAAATTAATAAACATTAGAAAACACAGTTATACTTTCTTCTCATCGAAAAAATCCACCTCTTAATTTAATAACTACTCGCACAATCCGTGACGTTCTTTCTACCAATTTCCTCAGTGTATCTTGGAATAGTGTTCCACTCCGTCTGCAATACCGTCCAGGGATGAGTTTTACACGTTGAACATTCTCTTCTAATTAGTCTGCACAGTTCATCCCACAGAAGCTTTATCAGATTAAGACCCGAACTCTAGAGAGGCCAAGTCGTTATTTTTAATATTCCTTCATTCTCTGCATCAGGGAGATAGTTTTTGCATAATAGCGACCTGTGCTTCGGATCGTTGCCGCGCATCCACTCAAAATTGTTGCCCATTAAGTGCAATCCGGATGGTAGAGTATTCTCTTGTAATATTTCGCGACAATTCTCCTTCCTCATTATTCCATCAATTTTTACAAGATCCCCCGTTCCTCTTAATGAAAAACAACCCCACGCAAGAATTGAACTACCACCTTATTGTCGGTGTAATAGACCCAAGACACATTTTCTCGTCTTTTGAGCGTCTGACAAATGTTCAGCGGTTTTGCCCAAACACGTGAACCCATCAGTCTATACTACATTTCTCCATTATTCCATTAGCCCACTGGAGACGTTTTTGTTTATTCCCACGACATAGCAACGGTTTTCGTGTAGCAATACGGCCGTGAAGCTTTTCTTCTTTTAAACGACGTTTCACTGTGCTAACGGATATCTTCCTGTTTCTAATTCGGTTCATTTCTGCCGCAATTTCAGGAACTGTTAACCATCTATTTCTCTTATTAAACAATTTTATGCATTCATCGTCGCCACTGGATATTGCTCAGTATTGAAGGAGAAACGGCCTCGTTTGCAGCAGAAAAAAATGCTTTTCCACCACGACAATGCACCGGCTCATTCATACCGCATCGTCGTGTCCAAATTGAATGAATTGCGCTACGAATTAGTCTTTCATCCTCCATATTCACCGGACCTAGTCCTCAGCGACTTTTTCCTATTCCCAAACATGAAAAAATCACTGGGAGGAAAGAGATTTGCCTCAAATAAGGAGGTCATCGCCGCTACAGATGGCTATTTAGCAGACCTCGAAACATCCTACTTTTCCGACGGCTTGAAACATTTTGCGGCTTTTCTTGATAGCTTTGGCGTGGCTATGACGTTTCGGATCGAATTGTAAAACTACCTTCTTGACATCATCAGAATGTTCGCAGTAGTAAAACGCAGCTTTTAACCTTTTTGTAGGTTTTGGAGACTTTAGAAATACTGCTTTCGTATAAGATATTAAAGCATTTACTCATGGATAACATTTAGGGATTAATTGCGCCACAAAGCATGGACCTTACATGTTACATGTAACAGATTGCCACTCTGTTCTTTAATAGATCGGCCTAAGGAAAGCATGTTAGCGGTAGCGTCACTCACAAACATTAAAAGTTAGGCTGTTGAAACTTGAAATTTGTTCAATATCCCCAACACCACTCTTAAAATTTCATCGCTAGTACATTTTGCAAAAATGGATACTCTTTTGGATGCAAGTAAGATAAGGGATGGGGGTTCAAACTCTTCCATTATACGTATCATCACATTCGTCACAGAATGTCGGTTGTTTCGCCCACACAACCACATTTTTCAATTCTGCCTTAATTCTTCTTTCAACATAGTCACGAACAGATGGTCCAGAAGGAGACAAGTGCTTGTTGGTCTAGTAAAGTGAACGGTACATTACATGGAATAAAACAAACACCTATATCAAATATTAATTGTTCGCTGTATCGTTTGCCACGGATTGCAGAACAGTGTTTCATACTTTTTAGGTGGCGTTCACATTTCCACCTGCTCGTACACGTCAAATAGTTGTCGCACTTTAGACATTTAATTCTATCGCCTTCATATTCTAAATCCGGCATACTCGCTATTACATTTTCTAGTTTATTTGAAATACGCTGCTTCCGAAAAGTACCTAAATGCGACATTTTCTAAGTATTCTAGTACTACTTACTAGTACTGACAAACACTCACGACCAGTTGAATAATAATACGGAACAAGCGTGTTTTGATACGAGTACTCGATTCACCCCTCCACGTTGTTCTCTGGACGGCACTAGAACTTGTCCCTCTAACTAATGAGATATGTTACGATATACAAACTGACACTGTCGACGAAAGATATTGTCGAACTTTGTAGGACATGTGCTCGACGCACGCATAGTGAATCGACGCGCACTTTTCTCTAATAATATGGTATGTTTATACCCATGACGTGACGGCGCACATTAGAGATAATATAAACTAAACGTATCATCACACAAATTACAAACTATTACACACAGCACTATAATACCAATTGTAAAGGTGCTTAGCAGTAGAATATGACTATGCGGTTAGGACCTATTTTTGGCTGCTATGTAATATGTCTCGTGTATTTCTACTATGAAATGGTAGTGAACTAGTAAATAAAAAATAGAATCCATATTAAATAGGTAATATTATAATATTTCCCATTTTCATATTACACGTGTTTAAACCGCTTGCTTCTACCTAGTTTTAAAATAAGCAACACCTTCTTTGGTGTTACCGTTTTAATCATTTTGCTTGCTATTAGTGATTTAATTTGAACAACTCCAATTTTTATAGAATACGAAACAATTTCCTTTAATTAATCTCTAGTTTTAGCAGCCAAAAATAGTTGCCGAATCAAATTATCGGTGAAACAATAGAGTTGAATATTAAGCAGCAATTTTCCTATAGTATAGTTTCTTATCTAAGGCGCCATAAATCGGTGACGACTTAACAAGAACTTAAATAAATGTAATTTAGAAAGATGTATTTACGCGAACTAATCTGAACGTTCACATTTAGAGGTAATATGCATGTATTGCGAAGGCGCCTGTAGTATCCTCCTACCATATACATCTACAGATATGCTAAGTACTTATGTTTAACGTATCTACAATGAGACTTCACTTACTTTTTTTTATGAATCTGTAAACTTACATTACATGCAAATATTAGAGTATAATTTACGAGACGCAGTTGAAAATTAAGGGTCGATCAATAGTAAAATCAAAATAACTGAAAAAATAATGATCATTACATTGTTCCAAATACGTTTGATCATGGAACTACGAATTTCGCCACCTGGAATTTTTGCCAGTTTTGCAGTGAGCTGTTTAAATCCCCACTTTTTGCAAAACATTTAGACATGAGTCGGTTTTCGAAATATCAGAGTAGATGGTAATTATTAGGCTCGAGATCAGAACTACAAGGCAGGGAGATGATCAAAGATCTCTCATCCGAATTTTTTAATCCCTGATCGCAGGTTTCGCCGTCGCTCGGTTTTGACAGACACGCCGCACTTTTGGAAGTATTTTCCTGTAGATTCTGATGTAATGGTTTGTTACTATGATTTGTTTTGGGTCTGAAGTTATTTAAATTTTTTCGGCTTAAATGATGAACTGGAATGACATCACCGTATGGATCATTGTTTCGTCTTAGCATTGATGTTCGAAATCCACATTTTACCACTAGGGACGATATGAAAAAGATATTTAGCTCCCTCATGTAACCATGTGATCGATACAAGTGCATGTAGATGCCATTCTGTGATCTTTGTAAGCATCTGTGAGCATTTTTGACAACCATCACTCACACAGTTTTCGATAACTTAGACTTTTAGTCACAATTCTCAACAATGTTATTCTAAAAACTTCTATAAATTATAAAGTTTGCTTACCGTCATACAATAACTTTCTCTCACTTTAGCATTCAAACGCTCAGCGAAATCATCAGTTACTAGGCCTGCAATTATTATCCCAATTTCCCTTCACTTATTGCGGCAGGCCCATTTGTTTCACACAATTATTGGGTGATATACACGACAGCATTAAATTCATTTCATTTATTAACAACTGCAATTTATTACTAAACTCATTTTAACATATTGTCTTCTGAAGCCAGTGTGACAACAATGTACTGAAGGCAATCTGGAGGTTACATTTCCAATAGACCAATTAATACTACTAAGCATGTGCGAACCATTGCTCCTAATTTTGAACTGCGCCTCGTATCAAGATTAAAAATGGCAAGTGATCCAAAATGCTGCGAGTGCTTACGAATGAGAAGTAATCAGTTTCACATACCTCAAAAATCTTACTGATTGGTTAATTAAAGCATCTAAAAAGCTGTATCTACATACAGATAGTGGGCCAAAACTACAATAGTGGCAGTGCTAATGATATAGTCAGTGCAAGTACATGAATACAAGTAGCTATAATAAGAATCCCACCACCTGCATGGAACAGCTATTTTTAGAAGAGATGTGTACACGAATCATTGAATAAGCAAAAATTTTAAAAGCTTTGGGGAATAGCGCAAATTTTTGCTTACATGATTGTACTCTGGAGTAAAAAGGTAAGTTGTTTTAACAGAAAGCAACTTTATTGCTGCATAAATTTACAATAACTCATACAGTCAAATTTATATATACAATTATATTATAGATGATGATTTCTAAATAATACAATGAAATTAACATCAAATATATACACTAATACGGATATGTGGAAAATGAAAAAATCACTAGACGATTAATTGGGTTGAAATAAATATCATCTATCAGATAGATATCACAATAAAAGAAACTTCTAAAAATGCTGTTCCGTTATGTTGGTTAATCAAAGGTAAAGAAAAATAGAAAAATCAAAAGAAGAAAACAAATTTAGAGGAAATACAATTTAACATGTAACTATATCAAATCCCTTCAAGTAAAATAATGAGTTATACGCAATATATTAAATCAAGAACGAAATAATCACAGCCTTTCCTAAATTTTGTTCGTAATTAAAGATAATTCTACTAGTATATGTAAAAGAATCAACTGAATCAATTTTTACAAAAACATACAAATTAACTCATCATTTTACCATAATTAAATACTGGTTATTATATTTTATATCTAGTACACGTTATACATTTATACTGACAAAAATGTATTAGTAGTTATTATTTTATTAAATTCAACGGCACAGATATACTCTGGCTTAATAACTTGATGTAAAAAATGAAAGAAAAACTTTCAGATATATTTTCAAACTACAATAATTAATGCTAAGTTCTAGAGTGCATATGAACGATAAACTTGATATGTATTAGTTGTGTAGAACAAAATTTGTATATGCAGTTACTAATTTCTAATGTACATCGGCAAATGAAGAGAAGCTAGTGTATGTACCAAAAACCAGTTCAGCAAGATACGTTTCAAACAAAAAAGGATTAAATTAATCTAAATAGTTAATTTTGAATACACATTGCACAAAAAGAGTAATATAAGTATAAAAGTAATTTTATTGTGACCAAATACGCAAATGTTTTTGGCAGGGTCTTTGCTGTGAAGAGAATTCAAATGCGGAGATATCTCAAGTCCTATTGTATATTGATACGCCAAGAAAGAAGCACGCATGTCGTTTAAGAACAACCTTGATCTTTTTCCGCATTTTTGTCATAGCCTATTAATATATATATATATATAGATTTCCACCAAAATAGAGTCAATTGGTAAACATCTATCGTAATAATAATGGATAATCTCCACCTATGATTTGAGATCTATAAACATGTTTACAAGCAATCATCGCAAGATAGCTTTGGAGGAATTCCCGTTTTAAAGGTAAAAAAAATCGCGAATCGAAGCGAAAAACTACGTCCATAAACAGATAGGATTGTTTATGTTTCACACGCAGATAAGTTCAAATCATCTAGACAGTAAACCCCAATTGGAGTTAACTATTAGTGCACGTATGATTTGCCGACGACTACAGGAAAACAACATAAATGGAAGAGTCGTCAGAAAGGTATGTGAGCATAAATATAAAAGTCAACTCTGATTTACGAACGTCTGAATTGGAGTAGCACGCAAAATATTAGCAAATGGAAGAACATTTTGTGGAGCGATAAAACCAAAATAGAGATTATGGGCTCTGATGATATACTCTATGTCAGAAGACCACCACGAATAGAATTGCTGCAAAAATATACGAGAAAGACCATCAAACATGGCGGTGGTAATATTAAGCTATGGGGTGCGCTTTTGTGGTCTAGAATCGGTTCATTTTATTGGATCAAAGATAATATGGACCAAAGCGAGGACATTAACATACTTTAAAATGTTATGCTATCTCACGTGGAGGAAAACACGTCTTTAAAATTTTTGAGGGAGAAAACATAAATTTGTTATCGTGGCCCTCACAATCTCTCGATTGAAATCCTATAGGAATTCTATGTAAAGATTTAAAAGGCGCAGTCAGAAGATACAAAATAAAGAATAAGTCTGAATTGTGGGAGATAGTCCAAAAAGAATGGTCTGCCATTCCAACAGCAATGTGTTGACAGCCGGTTGAATCTATGTCAAGACGATGCGCAGCTGTCATCTCTAACAAAAGGCAAGCAACTAAATATTAAAAGCTTTAGTCACGAAGATGGTTATTAATTGTATTCTGTTGTAGCTCTATTTTTATGTCCAACAGGCACCAATCAATTTTCTTGAGAAAACTTTCAAAAAATCTTGGATATGCGGAATAGCGAGTAAAGCAGTCCTAACTTTTAAAAGCACAAATGCATTAAGAATAAAAAAAGGTTCTGAACCTCGCGAAAATCACCCATAAAAGTAGAAATAATAATGATGGTTTGTGGTAACGATTTTTTTTTCATTTCTTATAATACCAACACCAAAAGATTAAACAAAATATTTACAAAAAGAGTAGCACAAATTCAAATGAATTAGTGTCAACAACTACGAATTATGTACAGAAGAAACTAATTACTACAAATATTTTTTTCAAATGCTATTAAACCAGATATATCTCTTGCATTTTAAAATAATGTAATGCATTTGAGCACACAATGCAAAATTTCACCCTAACACAGTAACATCACCATATAGATCTAACAATATAAATTATCACAAGCACTTTTTCTTTCGATTAGTTTTCCATACCATGACAATTATCTATAACAATTTTGTTCAATTGTTTCTTTCATCGATATCTTAAACAGAACGTCGGGATATTACCAACAAACCAATTGGAATTTGCTTTGGAAACTGGTTGACTTCCGTTTGGAATGATTTCTTACATATTCTAATTTTCGAAAAATTACTTGTACCTAAATAAGTACTTAATCATTGTAATCTGCGAATATATCATTTTGTGTTATCGATTGTATATGCACTATATGTACATAACTAGAAGCGCATAGTTTACGGCTTAAGCAATTTTAGCTAAATTTGAATATCCCCTCTAATCCTGTAACCGCATTGTTCTATATGTATTAAAAAAATCTATTTAATTAACTAAACTTTCATTATTTTCACTAATGGCCACAAGCACAATAAATTAGAGCGCAATTTTAAATAGCTTGTAAGTGAGGATCGTAATGTTGAAACCAAAAAAAAAAAAAAACTAACAGCAATGTGCTCGCAGCAATCATTTTGTCAATAATTATTGCAAAATTAGTAAAGGCTACAACTGCAACAAAATGTAAACAAATGTGAAGCAAATATGAACTGATAGCTTCTTTACTGTTTTATGGTAGTGTTTATAATGCTCCCAAGCCATATATATTTTTATACTGCTTTAGCAAATAAATAAAAAACGTGGACTCAGATTATTCAAACTTTTGGTTATGTCCTATCTACATAATTTCGGATAATCACGATTCTACTGGATATTACGTCCGCGCCTTAGAAGGCAGTCAGCTCAAACACAAAAACCCTTACACAATTTTGAATGCAGGAAGAACAGTAGCATATAATGTACTTACTATAAGTAAAATTATCTATTTGGTTCGTTTAGTAATGCCGTCAATACGGCGGCTTGTAACAAAAACGCGAATAATTTGTAAAATGTTACAAAAAAATCGAGCGGACTTGACTATACACCTGCAGCATTGAGCACGTCGCTACAATTGTTTCTTCAAGACGCAGTCGTTGCGATACCTTTGTGGGTAAAGAAAATTAACGTTCGACATCTAATAATATATAATTTCGAATAATTGAAAGATTTTTCAATTTATTGAACGAATCTGTCGGAGAACCATTATTACTATAAATCTGGCGTAATCTTGTAAATCTAGTTTTTGTTTCAGAGAACAATATAATACTATATTAAGTAAATACCTTTTTAATCCCTTAAAGTCTCTAGCGCTGTTTGTAGTTCATCAATAATTTATATTGCGATAAGGATAAAGGAATGTTCCGTAATTTATTGCATCCATAACTAGTGAGTATTTATATATAGCTTCTAAATCTGCTACTTGATTTTGGAATTGCATTTGACTTTGCGTTATTGCAGCTACTTCTTTAACGCCATGTTGTAAAATCAATAACTTAATCTTTTCAAAATGTTGAAAATAATAGGATGTAGTCTCTAATCACGTACTCCATCGTGTAATAATTAGTCGTGGCGGTTTTGGAATGTGAGGAAACTGTGAACGCAAACGTCGAATACGTTTCGCTTTCGTCTGTGCTATTAATTCATTCACAACGGTATAACACTTACATAACTATCAGTGTACAAGCATGTAACTGTTAAAAATATGGAGGAACGTTTCTGAATAAATAAAGCGCACAAAACGTACCTAACTCAGTAACAATCATTAACACTTGCTTTAGAACAATTTGAAAGTTTATAATATCCTAACTATGACATTATTAATTACTTCACCATATATTGTTGCCTCTTATAGGTTAGTAAATAAAGGTACGGCAGTCTCTACAAATCTCAATGTACGTACTAGCATAGATACATGGGCTTTTTTCAATCTGCAATCTCATCTGTGTTTAACCACATTATTTTACGTCTTATAGATTTAATATTATTTCCAATTCTGTCGCGCACAGACGATAATTGCCTTAGCAGCGTTGTTGGACTTGTTAATTCACATGTAGAATTATATATATTTTTTCAAAACCAACGAAAGTAATTTTTGTATGCGGTATATTACACGCACTAAGTATAAAAATTAAATCAAATAGAAAATCGACCGTCTTTCTCCTTTTTTTTTTAATGTTGCTCTATTCACATATTTTCTGCACATTCGTGTATTCTAATATAATGAAGTGTTATCACAAGTTTACCACACCACTTGTGTGGCATCACTTTTTAAGTCCGGAAATTGTGACAAACTCCTTTCTAAAATATTAGTAAACAGCTAAGTTGATGCTTCTTTATGTATCTTCAACATTTTCAATTCATTCGCTGCGAATTACGTGCACGTATATTAATAAAGTTGATAAATAAGTATACCCAACAGCAGGTGTTCATATGTGAGATACAACAAATCGGAACGTTTGCCGAACCTCGACTCGCGAACGTCAGTGATAGGTAAACAAAAATGGGTAACTGAAATTATGATTTTGTATCTCATGGGAAGTAAAATCTCCGCCCTTTATAGTAAATTCACTATACAGATGTCCAAAGTTTCGAGGAAATTATTCTAACGCTACTTACAAAACAAAAACCAATTTTGACACAATGAAATAAGTAAATACTAGAGTAGTAAAAGAGTTACAACGCAGAACGATAAAACACTAAAATATTAAAACCTAGAGCAGTAGAAATAGATCACAAGAAAATATACTAATCGCAACTTGTTATTTGATGCGAAATTGTGCTACAGCTACACAATGCAGACTCATAAATAGGGTTGGTCAGATCTTCAGCGCTCCATACTGTCCAAAACTAAATAGAACCATGCCAAAAAAGTAAATGAGTACGTATAAGCGCTATCTAGTACCAACAGGGAAAGTATTCACGTTAAAATTTAAATATACTTCTTGATGTTTTTGCATTTAAATGTTAGCGTGAATACTTTCCCTGTTAGCGCTAGATGGCGTTTATACGTACCCATTTTTTGACATGGTATTCTATTTATTATGTATACTATAGACTGTATGGCGTACCGAAGATTTAGTCAACCCTAGTTATAAATATGCGCCTAACAGTATTTACTACGTATTTCTAAGATGCAAGCGGACTAAATATATATACTGGTATGATATGCCAAATAGTTATAAATCTTACATTAACATACATTTACAGTGCAAAAGCTATCTACAACATATTCTGCTTTTCTTTTATTTTTCTAGTAATGTTATTCGTTTTATTTCAGATATTACTTTGATTTTATTAATTCTATTATTCATCTTTCGTCCGACTCTTGCTTACGTTACTACTTAGAGAATGTATTTGTGTAAGGTATGGTTTAACAGGAATTAAAAAATAACTGTAGTTAGAAAGTGAAATAAGTATTATCAATCAAACTATATATCAAGCTGTCTTTAATTTATTTGTTGTCTGGGAAAAGCTTTCAAGGTGTGATATGCTGTAGCATTTAAGTAATTTTGTAATAGCATTATTTAGTCTTAACTACTTGACTAATTACACTTGGAACAGCACCGTTTCCTAACCTATTTATGTTTCAATCAACGAGTACCTAAGATAATTTAAGGGAAGTATTTCGAAGTCACGCTAATTTAAGTCTCAAATTTAATGCTTGTATTACCATTAGTGAAAAAACTACTCTTTTTCTCTATAATATAAATAATACATAGTTATTATAAATAGATATTACAAAGGTATATATATTCTCCTACTTTCAAATAATTTATGAATGTTTATCTGGTACAAACTAATAAATTGAAAAAAGAGGTATACAAGAGGAATACAATTTGGCTTGTGGAAAATTCAGACTTAATTGCTTATAAAGCTACATTGAATTAAGATAAAAATATAATATAAACCAAAAAAAAAAATTACTAAGCTTTATTACCTGAGGACTGGAGACCTGTCTTAGGTCGGGACCGCATCGGAAGACTAAATGGAGCACAGCCAAATGGATCTTCGGACATAACCAAGCTTTCGCGAGATTTCACACCTTGTATGCCTGCTTAAATTTAATGAAATTTAATATGTACATACGTGTAAAATAAGCGAATATTATAATGGTTATAAAATACTAATGTATGCGATTTTATTTATTACCAAAAGAAAGATAAGATACAGTTTTATGAATTAAAAATAATCTCACAAATTTTGCAAAGTGTTGAAAGTATATTACGGTATTACTTTTGGACACAAGTAATCGCAAAACGATTACGATAGGGGAAATAGCAACATACGAAGTTCTACTGAAATAAAGTCGATTTATGTACAATTGTTCTAAATTTAATTACGTAAAGTTAAACTGTTACTGCAATAACATTCTCCGCTAAATAATTTAACTTACTGCTTTGGCTTCCTCGTCTAATTTTATCAAATTCTTCGCCAAAAATATGATCTTCAGTCATCTGGTTAAAAGGTTGCTCCTCCTCGAAAGGATTCCAATCAGCGACGTCTGCCGATAAAGATCGACTGTCACGTCCTATTGGATGGCTAATATCAGTAGTCGATGCAGACGCTCCCGGAGGAATCATGGGCATCTTAGTTATTTCGTTGGGCGGTGTATCACTTCCTTTAGGTTTAATTGAAGATTCATATGGTGCCAAAAATTGGGAGGTTTCAGTTGCATAAACTCTAAAATATGCAAACTTATATTAGCGTTTTTATTAAAGAAAAATGAACTATATTTTTGAGAAGCAATAGTTTTGAGAAGTGTATATAAATATTGTTCTCAAATGATGTTTTTCCAGTATTTTAAACATAACATACTGGAAAAACATCATGACATTCAGCTGAAAAGCAACATATTCCCCATAGATTGTAAGCAAAAAGTTTGCTGTAGTAACAGTGAGAATTATACGTAAGGTAGAATTGATTCCTATCGCTTACTATTGTGCATAAAAAACACGTTAATTTAAGTAAACAAGACACGATCGATTCTTGGAATCATTCGTAGAAGTCAAGTAATACAACTGTTATGATAAGCTATCTGTGCATCACATTAAAATACTTATAGTAAACAATGTGTCAATTAGAATCCTCCTTTTTATATTAAAACTTTTAAATGTTTATGTGGAATATTTTTGAAAAAACAGTAGTTTGAATAATTATGCAATGCTTATTTGATTAATTCTAATATTATTCCAAGGGTGATTTACAATATTATAGAAAATACACATAGTTATGTATCTACATAGGCACATAAATGTCCGAATATAAAGTGCATACGTATATATTTGAAATTATAATCCTTATAGTTCAACTTCATCGATATAATTTTAGCCAAATGTGCACCAGACAGATGGAAGGTAATTTCATGAAAAATTTTTCAAGATGCCCAAAAGAGGCATTTTTTTCTGCTTATCTATAGTTATCCAGTCGAACCAACTTCACCCACATCTCAATATAGAATTTTTTTTTAGTTTAGAATAATGTTGGGCATTGAAATGAAGCTTTTAGTTGACTAAATTTATGGTTAAAGATATTAATTGTATTCTCGATTGTGACGAATTTAATCTTAATCGTTAATTTACAGTCTAATATGTGATCGTCAATCATTAACTTTAATCGGAAAAGATTAATTTCCATTGTAATCTAGCTAAGATTTTCGTTACTTGGTTTGCCTCTGTGTGAACAACTTTTTATTTCTTCAAATAAAATAATAGTGTTCTTATATATACTAACCAACAGCCGATATTCGTTAGTATTTTATATAACAAGAAAATTTAAATTACCAACATGTTAGCTTTTGTTGGGTTCTCAGAATTTAGCTTGAAAACTATCAAAAAAATATTAAAACTTTAAATGTTAATGAAAGTTCTGTTTTCTAACATGGTTATCCTCTACAGAATGATAGTAGTGTGATTCCAAATATTCGACGTTACAGTTGTGTTGGGCATATACCTATTATATATGTTGATTATGCTATAAAATTCACCGATTATACTAAGTAAATATGTGCACACGTACGTGTAGAGGCTACAGCTGTATTTGTACAATATTACTAGTATTTTGAAAACTAAAGAAGATTATTTATAGTAATTTATACAGAAGACTAAGTATAAGTAGCCTTTAACCTATCATGGCCATTGTCGTTGGCTGCTCTTCGGTTCTCGGGTTCTTTACCGCATAAAAATCTTATAGTACTTGATATTTTGATTATCTTGTGATCTCCAGAAGAGAACGCAAGAACCAAAGAGCATAACTTGTTCAATTGCTTTGAGTTTCAGAAATATTTGAGCTATAGAAATTTCAAGTAGAAAGTTAAAACCTATTAAAGTCGATACTAAGCTACTGTGCACGCGACAGATATTCGAATTAAAAAAAATGTATTATAGAAGTTTGAGCTAGAAAAGTTCAATCGATCGTGTAAATTTCGTCAAATATATTATACTTTTTTAATATACCTATTGGCGAATCGGTAATATTTATTCAAATATTGTCAGCAATGGTATTACTAAGTGCAAGAATTTAGATTGATAAGTACTTATTAAAAGCCGTTGTGTCGCTCATATTTCGACGATGTCCTTTTGGAACAGACAAAGAAGGGGAATTGGGAGGTGTATCAGAAGAACTAACAATACACTGGCTAGATGATTCCATCATTCCATGTCTCAACTGTCCAGTATATAATCCTTGTTGGGTTGCACCAGTTATTACAAACCTATCGGGAGATATAGGCGAAGTGACGTTGTTAGTTTCCACCTTGGACGTATCAAAGTCAGTCCTAACAGGTAAAGTAGGTGATGCATTTGTGTCGTCTCGAAAGGGATCTGGGTAAATGGAAGACTGAAATAGGTTATCAAGTGTTTTTTCCGAAACTTCCTGACTAGATGAAAAATATGTTTGTGAACTTTGGAAAATTGGTGTGGATTGTTGCGGAAACGTGGAATAATTAGTATTAGGAATAAAATTTTGGGATGAATTTGGTTTTTGAGCAAATGAGGGGAAATCGGCGGAAGTTACTGGACTCTGGGATTTCTTTACTGTTGTTGGACTTGGACTTAATGTTAGGGGGATGTTGTTTAGCGTGAGCGGCTGAGTAGAACTGCCTTTTGGTCGTTGACGTGGTATAACACTAGTGCCCTCCACAGTTGGAGCAACATTAGCTTTCGTGGCAACTTTTACTTGCATCTTCTTTGATTCACTCTCAAATTGAGGAAGTGGAAGATCCTCTAAACAAGGTGTTGGTGTTTTCTACAAAGATAACATAAGATACAATGATACGATAATATATAGAAAATTAATAAATCGGTTTTTCAATTTGGATTGGTTTGAATAAAATATTTTTGTTACCTCTAACAAATTATAGCCAGCACATATAAAGAAAAATATGTTAAATAAAGCTTAAACAATTACCATTAGATTAACAACAGGATTTTCCTTTCCTAAAAGTGGAAAAGCAATGCTAGAAACTTGATAAATATCTGGTCTCTTCTCAGGATCAGGCTCTAACATATATCGAATTAACTGGTGCAATCCTTTAGAGTATCGTGAATTATCAGGAATGCAAAAGTTTCCACTTTGAATGGCTAAAGTGCTTTCACCAAATGGTAGTGTAAAAAAACATAACTTGTACAATAGACATCCTAATGCCTGAAAGGTTTTGTTTAATGTATAAATAATTTTAATTATATATTAATTTACCCAGATATCAGACTTTGTTGTAATAGCTTTCCCACAATACATATCAACCATTTCTGGTGCTCTATAACTTAATGTTGTATAACGCTTAATTTCTTCTTCTACTACAGAGGCACCTTGTATACTTGGATTTAAAATGCGTCCAGTTGCAGAGCCAAAATCACAAATTACGTAATTTCCATTCTCTCCAATTAAAATGTTTTCAACCTATTGGCATATGTATAATTATTACTCATTAAAAAAAATTACCAATTACAAACCTTTAAATCTCGATGTAATATTGGAGTTTGGCAATGATGAAGTCTTGATACAGCTTCACATGTGTCACAAAATATTGTCAACACCTCCACTTCTGAAAATAATGGCTTGCCCCGTGCTTTCATCAAACCCAGAACGTTGTTTTGACAATACGGCATCAACAGAAGAACTTCATACACACCACCTCCAGTTGCAGTTAAACTTGAGTCTATATATCCAATTATATTTTTATGACCACTTAAATTACTCTACAATACCTTTGTTTAATTTTTTTTTATTTGTTGAGAATTACAAATAGCACTCACAGCAATTTGTATTTCTCTCTTAGCTACATTGAGATCCTGTTCGTTGTTTACATACATACGCTTTAAAGCATATCTTGATCCATTATTTGCTTTGACAAGATACACAATTGCAAAACCACCTGCACATTTTTTATTAGTGTTAAGATAAATTACCTAAATGTAATATATAATACCTTCTGCTAGAACTTCTTCTACAGTAACTGTATATCGACCAACTGTAAATACTTTTCCCACATAATTATTAGTTTCTTTCGCGGTGTTATCTATTTTAGAAAATAGCTTTTTCATTTTGAGTAAATGAGAAATATTGAATAGACATTGAATTAATGAAATTGATTTTATTTACCACTGTACATACACTTCTAATTCAAAGCATCATCTACTTTCGTTTCTGATAAGATAATAAAAAAAAATTTTAATTTACTGACACGATTTTAATGGTTTCTGCATATTAGTATTGATAATGACGTTTCTAAGGTGGAATTATAAAAATGACAACTGACATTTCTGATTTAAGCGTCTTAAATTAGCTGCTTTACCATATAATTTCATAACCAACTGTCACAATCTAAATTCTCAATACAATACATTTAGTTGAATTATGATACTCTTTTATAATAAAACTAATTTTCGGTGTAATGTAATTTTTATTTGGTTGATAATAATTCATTAATCCCTAATAGAACAAGCTTCATTTTAACTTTCACTTGAACAGCTAGTTTTCTAAAATGATCAATTTCTTTTTTCAATACTTTTTTTCTAATATCTGAATATTTTAAGGTTTCATCAAAGTTCATTTCTAAAAGACATCCCACGCCAATATCTACTAACAGCTTGTCGTAATCATCTGTAATGGCGTTTACATTAACGTTGCTGCCTATTGGAACTAACATCTGCAAATCTTTTTCATTCAATGTTTGCCAAATACGTATTGTATTTTGTAAACTTTCCCATTCTTCGTATTTTTCTATATATTGCTTTAATTTAACTTCTATTTCTTTAAGGTCTTTCTTCAAAATATCTTCAAGGAAATGTTCATATTGTTTAACTTTATTATCTATATTATCCATACTTAACGATACACATACACAATAGGAAGTAAAATAATGTAGTATAGTAATGAAATGAGTTACAAAATCATATAAACTTCGCTACATCTATACAAATAATGTCAAATCCAAAATCTATGTCATATTCATTAACTCTCCGACTCTGACCGACACCAACCGAATCGTGCTTTCTAGAAGTACAAATATTGTACTGAAAAATACCTTATATTGGATCACTGTTTATAATGCTAAAGTATTATTACTAAAGAAATTTTTGTTAAAATAATATATATATATTAACTATAGTTTAAGTGGTACCGTACCCTATGGGTATAAACTAGTTTGTATTTTAGTTAAAGCTTTAGTTACTATATTTATTGTATGGATCTGTATGAATATTAGCAAGTATGTAGTGTGCAACAATATTCTTGATTTGTCATTACATCATTTGACATGTCATTGACGTTCTTGAAGTATTTCACAACAATGTTGTGATATTCTACAATAGTTCATAATGTGAAGAGATTTCTATTTTATAAGGTATTTTCATTTCTAATATTAGTATACATTTAAAATATGTCATATAGTGCTCAACAAATAACTGCTTCAAAGTTTTCTCTTAAATTTGTTATTGTATGTGCCACCTGGACACAATTGTCATGTGATTTTGACAACACTACATATTTACTATTTTAATGAATTTTCTAGAATGCCAATTCAGGCACCTCAGTGGACGGAGTTTCTGTCGTGCCCTGTCTGCTTTAATGAATTTGATGTGTCACTTCGAAGCCCTATAAGTTTGGGCTGTGGCCATACAATATGCAAAACATGTTTATCAAATTTGCATAGAAAACAATGCCCCTTCGACCAAACAACAATAAGCATAGATATTGATAGTTTGCCGGTTAATACTGCATTATTACAATTGGTAACAACAACAGTTAAAAATGACAGTACTGATACAGTTGATGCTAAAGTGGTACCTCAGGAAAATTTGGAATATTATATGGTTTCTAAAAACTGTATTGAAGAACTGGCAATGTACCTTAAGCCATTCTCAAATGGTAACATATGTAGTAGTGCAAGTATTTTATCAAGACCGATGCAAAGAAAGTTAGTCACGTTAATCAATTGCCAACTGGTAGAAGATGAAGGGCGTATCAGGGCAATGAGAGCAGCCAGATCATTAGGTGAACGCACGGTTACTGAACTTATTTTGCAGCATCAAAACCCTCAACAGTTAAGTGCAAATTTATGGGCGGCTGTAAGAGCAAGAGGATGTCAATTTTTGGGACCAGGTATGTCTTAACTTCCTAACTTTTTTTGCAAATACTTTATAAATTTTCATTCTTTTATAAGTAGATATTTGGTATATTGTGAAAACATGTCACTTATTCCTTTGTGCACAGATTTTGGAATTTTTTTATTATAGTTCCTATTAGTTTTTCATATATTTAAAGAAATTTTAACATTGAAACAACAAAATATTTACTTTATTATTATAGCAACTTTTTACTACCATATTGAAACCTTTTATCACCGAATACAGATTTTGCACCTTGTACCGTAAAGACGTGTGCAATATAAAAGTGCCATATGTCAATATTTTTCTCTCTCATTGGTTGCAACTTTGCCTTAGTTTTTGAATACAAATTAAATTTCGATAAATTGATACTGCAAAATAAAGAAATTAATTAAACCCTATTGTATATATAATTTACGTATATATTTAAAAATAGCAGAATTACCAGTTTTAAGGAACTTGTTTTTTTATTCCTTAATATTTTTATCTTTTATTTACATATTTTTTTTATTTTTATTCATTTTAGTCTACTTTCACTATGAGCAACGGTATTCTTCCGATAACAAGCAAAACTAATCACACTATAAACAAATTTAATTTTTAGTCTTTATAATTTCAAAATAATTTGTGAGATTTGTGGAGTATAATTGTAGGAACAAAAATAATTCAATATATTTCTGTAAGTATTTACAGAAATAACATTTTTAATAGAAATCCCGCATACAGTTGTGAGCAAAATAATAGCTGTACATTAAAATATACTCTTGTATAAAACAAACCCTTGTCTTAAAAAGTAACTCGTATTTCATTGTGTGACTTAATGAGTAAAACTGTGAATTGCGTCCGGGTACCAAAGCTTTGTGGGTACGTAATAATTCAAATAAAATGAAACAGGTAATGCAAAGTAATAATAAGCACCTGAGTATACGTGGTAATTTCTGAAACATTTGCTAGCTATTAATGAGTATCGTGGCGTATATTCCAATAACGATTAGCATCTTATCGCTTGAATGGATTTTTCGAAGCGCGTCCAATAATTCTCGCGTATTGTACAATTTAACACCTTATGCGTCTTTCTTATATATATATATATATATATATATATATATATATATATATATCTAGAAATTTTCACTAGAATTGAGACCGATTCTTTTGATCAATCTTTAACTTTATACTCCAATTCATAATCTTGAATACACTATCAACGAATTGGCATGATGGTATGTTGTTATTTGTTTTATTTATTTCGTCCCATTTTACTAGACCGGGGAAGCACATATCATGCATTATAGCCACCATAACTGGCAGTTGTTTTGATGCATTGAGGAAGATGTTATGTTGCAGATCGTCGATTTTGTCAATTTTATTATAGAATAACTCTGTCCTCGTTTTGTCAAATCAGAGATACAGCGCCATTTAGATGACTCCCAATCTTAATTTTGCGAAGATCAAACTAAAAAGTAATATTTTCTTATCGCAATCTGACTTCTATCAATCCTTTTCTAAGTGAAATACTAATATTAAATTATGATTCCGTTACTATTCTTACTGTAGAAGTAGTAAAGGATTGATGTTTTATTATTGTAATACTAAGCTTTATGTATTTGCGTCCCTCTTTTATTTAATCGTTCAATTTTTGTTTCATTTCATGCTATTCGTAATCAAGTAATCATTTTTATGGAAAAGCTAAAAGTATTTTGTATCAAATTGTGTGGCTTAATTGAGTTTGTAAGATTTCCCACAGATTTCGTTGTTCTTTCATAAAATGTATTTTACAGTGAAAATGGCGATTTTAGTTATTACAATTAATTTACCTTCAATGGCAGTAATATTTTTTTTAATTATGACATATTAATAAGAAATATTCATTTTAAAAAATACATTTTAAGTTCGGTTGCCATCTTGCAGTGTGGCTTTTGCATTATATATTCGATAAGTTTATTGTGGCTTCTTTACGATAAAAGTAAGTCTCTTTGGGTTTACTTGCTACATTTTCTAAAAGCAACTTAACTTTTGAAGAGAAAGAAAACACCAGTTTTAAACGATTATAATTAGTAAATATGTTAAAAAAAGATAAATAGATTAATTTTCGTAATAACATTTAATAATATTTTGTAATATATAATTAGTATAACATACAAAAGAAAATCGAAAGTATTTCTATAAAAATTTTCAAACTGATATCCTTTCACTTCCTGACTTTATTCGAAACTTCTAAAGGAATTATTTAAATAATCGACGGGTATTACGATTTTTTAAATACATTCATAAGGAAAGATTCGTCGGTGACAGATTAGGTGATTTAGCTGGTTATTTCATAAATACTTTTTTGAATTTTTGAATATGTGACCCAGTACTGTCTTATTGTAAATAACTGCCACTTGGAAATAAATTTTGAATTGCGAAATTATGTTTTATTAAAGCAAGTCAAGTATTTCTAACTACAGAGTGTGACTTTAATGAAGAATTAAAAGATTTTAAGCAATGCCAGCCCGTACATCTTTTGGGATATTTGGAGTGAGTTTCTTCATTCTGGTGTGGGTCCTAGTCAAGCCAATATCTGCAGTTATTTCTGTTAACGATATCAACGAAATAAATCGTAGCTTCATCAGAACATATAACTGAATATAATTTTTGAAAACTCTTGTACGTTCTCGTGTGTCTAGTATTTCACAAAGTAGTACGTCCAGACATTCCTGAAATATTTAAATCGTTACACAGCTAAGTAGCAGATTTTTTTTGATTTTACTTAACTCTAAACACATATTCTAGAGCTCGATTGTCACACTTTTCAAGTCATGGGCCACATAGGACAATGAGAGCTATCATTGTGGGCCGTACTTGGCTATTATGTAGGTACATTAGCAATATAGACCTATCTTTATCATGTGTGTCTGGATACATATGTATATAAATTTTATATACAATTATAAATTCAAAGAAAATACGCTCGCTCATGTAAATACCCGATAGTGGAAACGTCGTGGTCACGTAAACAGAAAATTGTTACTATAGGATCAAATGGTATGCCCGATAATGCAAACAAACTTGCATCACGTACAATTCGATAATGTAAACAGTTTAGGGTACCGGTTATTTCCCGATTTACATACATAATTGAATTGATTAAACGAATGTTTACGTAAACGTTTTTGGTGCCGGCACCGGTTGTTCCCCGATTTTGGCTCTCTTGCCTCTCGTGAAATAAAGTAGTGTGCAGCTAAAATCACGCCAGAACAGACATGGTATCCACGTCCAATGAAAGAACATATTTAAAATTAAATGACAAAGTGAAAAGTCATCGACGAGATTAAAAAACGTACGGGGGTGACTCAATTGGCTAAAAATATGGAGTATCTAAAGCCACAATCTGCAAAATTAAGCGTTTCTAGTCACAAATTTTACAACGTGGAGGCCCGGGAAATCGTAGAACTTTAAAAAATGCTCAAGCATCTGGAATGAAAAATTGTAAATAAATGGTTTTTAAAACAAAGGAATAATCATGTTCCAATTAGTGGTGAATTAATTAAAGAGAGAGCAAAATTATTGAATGAAACCCTAAAAGAAACCGAAAATTTTGTAGCCGGTGATGGCTGGCTAAAAAATTTAAAAGGAGATATGGAATTCGACTGCTGTCGATATCGGATGTTCTCAAATTATTAAATGCAATAAATCCTGATATTGTTTGCGCAATTACCGATGTTAGTATATAGACTGACGATAAAGAGATGGATGATGCACATGAAGAGGAAAATGAGTTGAGGGTTGAGGGTTGAGTGAAGATGACGACCCTCTGATTGAAATAAAAAATACAGTGAGTTTCGCGCAAGCTATAGAAGTTTTTAATCAAGCGTTAGATTGGGCCGAAGAAAAGACATTATATTCCGATATTTTAGTGCTCCGTAAACTACGGACAATGGCATTAGAAAATACCAAACGTAAATTTACACAAACAAAAATAGATATATATAGAATAAATTATTTTTTAATATTATATGTATTATGTTATTCATTGTTCACAATTTATTTTTTAATAAACATACATATTTTCTTTTGTGCAATTTCTTTATAAATAAAATAAAGCTCGCTAATGTAAACTTTCAGTAATGTGAACAGTGCTTGGCTGATATCGTTCACATAATCGAGCGTCTACTGTAGTGCATTCGAGATTTTTATTGGAACTACTAGTTTATGAATTTGTGAAACTTTATGCTATCATGTAATTTTTCAATTATTTCTTCTATATCGGCGTCTTTGGGACTACATGCAATCCTCATTGCGTTATGTAAACGAGTGGAAAGACTATTGCGATATTTGTTTTTCAAGAAGCTCATTTCTGCCAAACATTACTTCAAGTAGGATACCATATCGTGATAGGATACTATTGGTAACCGGTACGTCGGATTGCAGTGCAGTAACAGTCGGAAAATTAGAAGTCTTCTACTTCAACCTCGTTTATATATAATTGCAGTTTAGCTTCAAAGATTTTGTTCGTCATTGGTCCGATTAATTTGTTGGGTCCTTGCAAATCTAAATTAAGATTGTTGAACTTTTAGTAACATGGGCCAAAAAAACAGTAAGTGCTCACCCGTCATCGTTTTGAAGCAATCTTGCAACAATACAAAAAATATAAAAAAAAAGATACGCTCATAATTGTACATGTTCAAAATTTTCATATTTGGTAATGATAACATAAATATATTATATAACTATGTACACTAGGGTGACAAAATAAAATAGACACATACTAATTTAAAAAAAAGATTCTATTCTCGTTATATATACAAAATATTTTAAAATTTTTAAATTAGACTAATATTTTGTTGATCAACCTTTAGTTGCGTGAAGTGCTACGAGTCGTCGTGGCATAGAATCTATTAAATGATTAATGGTGTCTTCTGGAATATTTAACCACTCTTCTGTAACAGCTGCCACGAGTTCTTCCTTATTGCTGGGTTTTCGGGGTCGTTTCGCCATATTTGTCTAGATTATGTGCCAAATATTCTCTATCGGGTTCATGTCTGGTGATTGGGCTGGCCATGCTAAAATCCGAATCCCCTGTTCCTCTTTCCATGTGGTTGTTGTTCTTGCTTTGTGGCAGGGTGCTCCATCCTCCATAAAAGTGGCGTCTTCTTTAGACTTCTTCTTTAGGCGTTGTCGAATATCGGTAGTAGTCCTTCTGTTAATATTTGGATATATTTTGCGACATTTATATTTCCGTCGCAGATTACTAATTGCGATCTTCCACCATACCATATCGCGCCCCACACTATGATATTCACACCGCCGTATTTCACCGTCTGATGTAAAAATTTGTCGTCCAGTTGCTGTGACGAACGTCTCCATACTCACGTACGACCACTATCACTGAATTGGTAGTATCTGCTTTGGTCTGAAAAAATGACAGACCGCCAAAACTCTTCGGGCTTCGTTCGCATTTCGATTGCCCAAGCCATTCGGCGCCGTTTATGCCGTAAGGAGAGGTTTTTTCTTTGCCACCCTTTTATACATCCCCACACTGTGGAGGTATCGCAGAACGGTGCGCTGACTTTTCTGTGAAGTTGCCGCAAGCTCAGCTGTACTTTTTCGCGGTTCTCTTAACACTTCGCGCACAAGCACCCTTTTACTTCATTCAGAAGGTCAGGCACGACCTGGTCTCGGCTCCACTGTTGTTTTTTCCTCGCGTTTAAATTGTGTAATCACACGATTAACTGAGGACAACGGAATATTTAAAAATTTACTTATTTCACGTTGCGAAGCGCCGCGTTCACTCTGGCCAACGATGCGACCCCGGGTGAAGTCGCTAATATCACTCGAACCTTGTAAGCGAGGCATTCTTGTAACAATACTAAACTATGACGAATTCCTTCCGATACATCTACCCCTACCCTAATGGCAAGAGAAAGTTCTTACTTCGTTCTTAGAATTTAGCTGTTTACATATTTATACCGCTTTACCTAGTGTCTATTTTATTCTGCCACCCTAATGTATTGTGCAGTGTTATGAAAATAGCCCTAAAAAATATAGAAGTAATTGTTGTTTATAACAGTCGATGGCAGATAATGTATAGTGTCGTGACAAAATCTATAACCGTGTTAAATTACTCAGATATATCTGTCTTTAATTTCAAAGTGCTTTGCTATCGCATTCGATAAAACTGGTAACGTCATTACGGTTTGAGTCAAATATACCTAAAAGAATTGATAGGACATTGTTTTATGAAAAAAGTAAGAAATATGAATTTATAGCAAATAGATATTGTTTATCTCAGCGCTGCTTTTACGCATACTGTGTCGAATGCTGATTCGCAGAATGTTAGTATATATTTTAAAAACCCACATATAATTATGACAAAAATGGAGCGAACACATGTGGGATTACCGGGCTGTAACACTTCGCGACTCCATTTAAGAGAAACAAACAATAAAATATATACCAACGTAATACTTTGATAATTTCAGCTTTCTCGTAGTATTAAAATTAGCAGAGATAAGCTGCTAAAACCTACTACAATACAAAAAAAATCTATACATATACACGTATTAATGTGCGAAATATATTTTTTACACATTTTCATAGCACGATAAATGTCTACTTTCTTGGTATAATCGTTAACAATAACAAATAGGAGTTTGTAATTACATATTTGATAATGAATTAAAACTCTGAATATGTCAATGTTCAACATTGTCGTATCATATACATATCTTCATTGTTCTTTTCAGCAATGCAAGAGGAAGTCTTGAAACTAGTTCTCCTAGCTTTAGAAGATGGATCCGCCTTATCACGTAAAGTTTTAGTAATGTTCGTCGTGCAAAGACTCGAACCACATTTTCCACAAGCATCAAAAACAAGTATCGGACATGTCGTTCAATTACTATATAGAGCATCGTGTTTTAAAGTGTCTAAAAGGGAAGGTGACTCGTCACTTATGCAACTAAAAGAGGAATTTCGAACATATGAAGCGTTACGGAGAGAGCATGATGCCCAAATTGTTCAAATCGCAACTGAAGCTGGCTTAAGAATTGCTCCGGATCAATGGTCCGCGCTCTTGTATGGAGATACAGCGCATAAATCACATATGCAGAGTATTATTGATAAACTGCAGACGCCACAGTCATTCGCTCAATCTGTTCAGGAACTTGTAATAGCTTTACAAAGGACGGGAGATCCTGGTAAACTATCCGTACTGAGATCTCATTTGGAATTGCTAGCAAATATCGATCCAAGCCCAGGTGAATTTTTTTTAGTAACTTTAAATATATTCCATACAATAACTATATATACTACCAACCATACATATGGGACGACTATAAAAAGTATAGAAATACACAGAAATATTAATGCTAATATTTTAATATCATGTGTTACATATTTCAGCTGTATTTTGATATATTTATAGCGCAGTTTACACAAACAATACCCTAATATAGTACATTTTAAAACTAATTTGTATTTTACACCTGCCTTTTTTTTATATTTTACTATAGCTGGCACTGTATTAATCCCTACTATAATCATATTCAGATAAATTCTAACAAAGAATTGTTTGTAATGTAAGACGAAACGGTTCTAAGAAGTACATTATAAAATACCGGAAAATGTATGCAACTGCTTTGAATAAAGCGTCAGTTTAAAATTTGTTATCGTGCGCGTAAGATCGTAAATAAAAATGTCGAAATGACAAGTAATTTTAATTATAAAACGCTCAGCCATTATAACATTACGCTGTGAATGGTATTCAGTAGCACAAATCGCTCACAAAAGTAAAGTTATCAAAAACGGAGTGATTATGACTCAAGAGAATGCAGGAAACAGGTTCACTTCGCAATAAAAAAACGCTCAGAATGAAAGAGAGCAACGAGAGCCGCTGAGGATCAGTTTATCTCAGTAGTATTTCCGAAACAAAATAGATTTCTCACCACGCCACACATTACTCATAAAATCAATATTTCAAGCAGAACACCAACATCTCACAGGCTAGGGAGAAGAATAGGAATGAAAAGGCCATTCCTAAATCAACAAAATAAGAAAATGCGACTGCAATATAAGGATTGGACCTTTGATCAATGGTCTAAAATATTATAGACAGATGAATCAAATTCTAAACTTTTGGTTCAAAACGTTGATCATTTGTGAGACCGAAGCAGGCTGAAGGAGTGACCAATGTATGGTTCCTGCTGTGAAACATGGAAGTAGTGTGACGGTTTGGGGTTGTTTTGGTGGTACAATTGTAGGCGATTTAATAAAAATAGACAGGATCCTGCGTATGGAGAATTATCCGAGAATCCTACAAGAAAATGTCAGTGGGGAAAAGGCAAGTTGATACGGATGATTTGGCCACCCCAATCCCCAAATCTGTCGGCAATAGAGCTAGTGTGGGATGAATTAGACCGAAGACTTCGAAAAGAAGGGGAAGACCTTTAGCGGAAGTTCGAAGTAGCACGGACTGAAATTACAGGTGATTATCTGGAATCTCTTATTAAAAGAATGGCAAAAATATGTGCCGCCGTAATTCAATCTCGAGGTGCACATACTAACGAGAAATCACCTTCAATTAAAATTTTGTAATACTTTCCGTTTGTTTTTTCGCGGTGTCAAGTGTCTATTAATAAATATGACTACAAACCAACTCTATATTTCAATTCAAATCAAAGAAATTGTTAATTTTGTAGTCGTCTCGATATATGGTCCGTGGTGTATACATACATAGTGATTGCCACAAATATGGAAGCGTGTAACAAATAAGAAAATAAACAAATACTGATTATAAAAGCAAAAAAATCTATACAGCAGAGGCTACAGTGCACAAACTAATGTATTATTTAATGGATCGCTCTATGTTTAGAACCATTTAGACCGTTCTTTTTTAATTTACACATGTTACAGATAATGGAAAATTATGGTTATTAAAAATAAAGTATTTCTGAATTAAAATGAGCAATAAAATACTGAGATTTCCTACTATTACCACCGCATGTTCTTAGATTTGTAGTATGCGCTTAATAGGTCATACAATTCTAAATAGTAGGATATGGGGAAGTATTTAAATAACGGACGAATTGTTAATGCTCTGGAGTAGTCGTCACATAGCTACTATAAAAAAACCTTTGCTTTGAAAAAGTTAGGCTAGGAAAATTATCGCAAGGACTAGACAATTGGACAACGATTGGAAACGTATTCTCTGGTCTGACGAGTTCAACTTTTTGGAATCGAATGGCGAGTTTGTATGATGAAAAAGTATTAAAGGATAATGTAGTGTCAATTATCAAACATAGGGGTGGTGGTAACAATCAAGTCAGACAATTGTCAAAAATTGAGGGAAAACTGCTTAAAGAATGCGGTTTAGATATATTACGTGATTGTGTAGTGCCGTGCGGAAATAGCTTTTTCAAGGGGATACCGATTCAAAATGTGCTTCAAGATTATGTAGAGACCTCTTAGCAGAAAAATAAGAAGAGGAAACATTGGTAAGAATGGATTGGCTGCTACAATCGCCAGATTTGTCGCCCATCGAATTCATTTGGGTTGGACTGGGTCGTGGTATGAAGGCGATGTACTGTAAAGACGCTAGGAACATGTGAGAAAAACTACTAAATATCTGGCAAACGATAGGCTCTCCTAAATTTTTACATTGAAAAAATGCCGAGAGTCTGTGCCTTGATTATTAAAGCAAAAGGCGATTATTTTAATGAACAAGTGCAGTCAAATGAATAAACAAATAAATTATATAGGAAATAATTATTATAGAAAACTAATAAGATGTAGTTCCAAAATCCAATGTTCTATTATCTTTATAGTATCATATTTAATCCAGTCGTTTCCATATTTTTGATAAATACTGTATATATATATATATATATATATATATATCTATATGTACTTGCTTGATCGTTTCCATTTTTTTCAAACATATAATCTTATTCTTCATTTTTCAATGGGCTTTATACACTCATCGAAGTTTCTATAGTTCCATATGAACTTTTGAACAGAATATTTGGTTTTCTTAATATCTTCGGCAAATTATGCATCGAAGATAATGCTGAACTATAAAGAAACATAAATGCGAGAAAAAATAATATTAAAAAAGTTATTACATTTTGTACAGAGAATATTTACAATAATGGTAACTCAAACCAGCGAAACTTCTATAAATAAAGAGTTAGACTTCCTACGAAATCAGGCATTACCTTTCAGTGTAAAAAACCCTTTAAATAACTTCAAAAGTTTATTGTTAAATACATATTATCGAAACATACATATCAGTAAATAAAAATACCAAGATAGGACAGCAATTTACATTGCTATCCGAGGAGGAAAAAACAAAAATAGATTGTTATAAAGAGGTAGGCTTTTCAAACCGAGTCATAGCTTAAAAAATAGGATCATCCCATCATCTCATCAATAATTTTATAAAGTTAGCCAATTCCTCCAGCAAAAATCGTGCTAACGGGAAGACAGCGCCGATCGATATTTCAGTTAGTCTTTCTAGTAATGTAACCGCGCAACAAATAAAATGTAATTTAAACTTATCAGTAACAAACAGACGTGCACAATAAATTTTATCCGGCAGTAACGTTTTCGGTGGCTAAAAAGGTTTCAAAACCACCCTTAAAAAGACACATAAGCAGGCAAGACTGAAATTTGCGCAAGATCATATTATTGGCACGATTTGCGCAACACCGAAGTTGCGATAAACCGAAATTTTGGTGGGGGTAGTGTAATGGCTTGGGCGACTTTTACCCATAGCAATAAAACCCCTACGTGTTTTATTTCTACGTGAATGAATTTTTATTCTTATATACAACTTCTGGGAATGGTTCTAATAGACTTTAGTGAACAATTACCAACGGAAGGTTGGATATTTCAGCAAGACGTTGAAGGAATCCATAAATCCAGTGATTTCATTAAAAGGGAATTAATTTATTACAATGGTGTGCTCGCTCATCCTATCTGAGCCTCATTGAAAATCTCTGGGGAATATTGGCAAACTAGGTGTATGTTAATAATAAACAAAACGATGGATAGCGTTAAAGAACGAAAATCTGCGATAATTAGGTGAATGATCTTCCTTTTTCATTATTGACCAAATTGACAGACAGTATGAGACCCGGTTGTTTGGAGTTTCATTTGAATAGAGAATCTAACATTCACTACAAAGTTTAGAAGGAATTGTACAGTTTTTATGTATTTTATTTATTAATTTTGTGTTAGTAGACCGATAGAAATTTCGCTGTTATGAGTTAATTATTGCAAATATTCCCTGGACAAAATGGTATATATTTTTTTAATGTTATTTTCTCTTGCATTCGTGTTTCTTTGTAGTTCACCATTAACTTTGATGCATAATTCTCCCAAGTTATTAACCAAATATTTTGTTCAAAAGTTCATATGGAACTATAGAAATTTCGCTGGGCGTACTTATTTAAAAGATTGTTAATTTTGATCATGGACTTAGTGCTTTTGCATATTATTTTAGAAACTGTAACACCTACTTGGAAAGAATGTAGTGATGCATTGGAAGCAGTAAAACATGTTGTATCTGGCTTAGTCGAATTTATCCATCAACACGGAAGTCGGAAATTACAAGACCCGGCCCATTCCCAACATGCAAAATATAAGATCAGTATGTGCAGAGATTTAACATTACGAGGAAATTGTCCTCGTGGTACCAATTGCACTTTTGCTCATTCAAATGAAGAATTAGAAAAGTATGCACAACATTATAATTAAAATAGTTAATTATACAATGTATATTTTTAGATACAGAGCTAAAAATAAGAAAACTAATATACGAAATAAAGAACATCGAATAGACAACCATTCACCAAATGAGAAACCATTTTCTGCAACTGAAGACTACTTCCCAGCAGTAAATACAAACAGTAATCCTGTTTCTATACCAGCAGTCGTACCTATGCCTAGAATAGGACTTGATATCCCTTATAATGCAACATTTCCCCCAAATGGAGCTCCATATCCCACAAACGGAACATCATTTCCCAATCCACAAACACTTTTTCCAGTTAATTCCAACACGTATCCAACAGATATTTACAACTCAAATCCTCACAATATAGTGTTTGCTAATGGAGGACAGTATTACCAATCGATGCCAGAATTTAATGCATCTAACACAAGTGGACAAAACATTGACTTAAATAAACAAAGAAACAATTGGGAACAAGTGGTAAATATATTTTATTCGGCCTATATTCCATTTAAATAACTTTTCAACCATTTCAATAAAAAATTAGAAGCAAATAAGATGCACAGCAGTAATACCTACTAACAATCTATTGCCAATGAGGTATTTCAAGTCAAAAAACTTTTATAACGTAAAGTAAAGGAGTGTATGAGTTTGCTAAAAAAATTTCAATTTGTACCTCCTTATTTTAAATCGTAGATATTCCACTTAATTCTTATATTTTATTTTTCATCTGTTGATCAAATTATTTGTTATAAATATTAGTAGAGCTGACATTTCATCTTTTATTTTCTATATTTGTTGGTTTTCAACCGTATATCATGAATTTCATACGTAATATAGCGTCAATTTTTAAAACTTGCGTGATTGGTGTATTTTACTAGGACCTTAGTAACAAAATGTTGTATTAATAATAAATTGATTAATCTATGTTCATTTAGCTTATGAAAAATCAAAACGTGACATCACAGCAGAAATCTCGTGGTTCTATAAAAACCCTCGCCGAACTTCAACAGAGAAAGCAAGAAGTTATTTCACAGTTGGAAACTATTTTTGGTAAAACTGCAACTACTCTTATTTCTAATACTGCCACTAATTTGGCGCGTCAAGAATCGGATTTGGATAGTCCAACTTCACCATATACGTTTTGGTCCCACATTAGCAGCGCCCCAACTTTTGTACGATCTGATTCTATATTAGCTGAAGATGATTACGTACCGTATGATGCACCGTGTGTAAGTAAATACGGCCCCATTTCTAGGATGCCAAAAGAAAACTCTGTCAATCAAAATGTACAAGTACCAACTACATATAAAGAAGGAACCGTTACAACACCAATGGTAAGTTATTTGTATGTAACTCAAAAAGAGTTTATTAATTCAAAATATATACTATATTTCTGTGATCTTCCTTAAGACGATCACTCCTGTTGACCATCTCTAAAACTCAATTTTTAAAATACATACTTGAGTATTAACAGTAATAGGAAACGTGCTTGAATATAGGAACGTTGTATAATTTTATTAGTGTTCTTTTAATCGTGCCATAAGTAGTAGGTTTCGAGCATTATGATTCGTTTTCATTACATTACTGTTATACATTTTTTTGCTGTTTTGATTATTGTCATAATTTTATTTTTTATTACTTGACCTGGGAATAACGTCCACATACCAAAGGCGGGTACGTAATAATTCAAATAAAATAAATAATGCAAAGTAAGAAATAATGATGAGCACTTGGTTACACGTTGTAATTTTGAAACCTTTAAACAGCGTCATGATCTCGGTTCTACATCTATAACGTTTGGGTTGTTTCTGTAGCTTTTGCAGCGAGCGATGTTTGTCGTAGTAAAAAATTGTTCTTATGTGAAGAAAACGTGCGTTCGGCATCTAGCGATGCAATATTGACATAATTAACCTGCCGACGCAGAAACACTGTACATTCATTTCAATCTAGCAAAAGCATTTTTTGAGTCACTTAAATCACGTATCTGTGAGTGTACGGTGTCCAGTATTCGCAGTGTCTCCACTAATAACAACAATAAAATTCTCGAATATGTTTTGGAAATTTTAGAAACAGCGCTTTTGTAGAAAATATGAATCTGTTCACGTTTAAATAACATTTTTAAATTTCTCTAGCCACAAGATGTAATCCATCATTTTTGCACATAGTATGTATGTAAGAAGTTATCAGTAGTATCAATCACACTTGTTAAAGACGACGGCCATCATAATTCATAGTTGCGGTCATAAACACTAACGCTTACTTTCTTAATGATTATATTCACCTAATGCATTCGGCACCACCCTCATAATTGCTTTATTAGTACATGCAATCGTTTACTAGCTAGTAAGAGTGAATGTTATTGTTGCGAAGGTTCCAAACTACGCACAATCGGATTAATAACAAAATTTAAAAAAAAAATATTGTGTAATTCAGATTCCTGATTGTTTTGGATTTGTTCCTGCATTCATGGCACATACAACTACAATGTTTTCTTACAACTTCGTGATGTGTTTACATGTATTTCAGAAGTGTTGAATTGATTGGGTAGTACAGGGTGGCGCAGGGGAACGGGAAATTTTGAAATAACGTCATTTCCACGAATAAATTCATAAAACTAGTAATTTATTAACGAAAGTGCATGTATGCAGTATGCCATTTATGTTTTTACAATCAAAATGTCCAAAAGTGTCTCTTTACTTTTTAAAGATGACATCGGAAAGATGTCCTCCCATTCGGCGTTCACACTCTAACAGCCTGTTATGAAAACTCTGGAATGCGCGGTGTAGCAAATCTTGGGGAATGGCAGTGATTTCTTGTTCAATGTTCTCCTTCAGTTCATGGATTATTGCAGGTCGTGTACGGTACACCTTGCCTTTAAGATACCTCCACAGGAAGAAGTCGCACACACTAAGATCAGGGGATCTCGCAGGCCATTCAATGTCACCGTTACGTGAAATAATGCGTCTTCCAAACAATTGACGAACTGCTGCCATCGAATGTCGAGCAGTGTGTGACGTGGCTCCGTCCTGCTGAAACCACATGTTTTCCATGTTAAGATTAAGCTCTTACAGTCTCGGTGTAAAGAATGTTTGAAGCATTTCAACATATCGAGCGGATGTTACTGTCGCTGCACTACCATTGTCACGTGCAAAAAAATAAGGGCCGATAACACCATGACATGATACAGCACACCATATTGTGACCTTGTCGCTATGTAGTGGTCGCTGGTGTAACTCACAAGGATTGTCATGGGCCCAATAACGAAAATTCTGTTTGTTTACGAAACCGTTCAGGTGGAAATGGGCTTCGTCTGATATCCATATGTTACCAACGAAATTCGCGTCCTCGTTAATTTTAGCTAATATCTGCCTACTAAACTCCATACGTGACGCTGGGTCTCGTTCATGTAATTGTTGCACAATCTGCAACTTATAGGGATGGAAATGTAATTCATTAGTATTCTTTGTAAGCTTCGTCGCTTATTTCCTAGCGTAGATGCATGCTGTCGAACGGAGCGGCGAGGACTTCTCTCGATTGCAGCTCTAACAGCCTCAATGTTTTCCGGGGTACGTACCGTTCGAATGCCACCTGGAGCTTTCTTTTTCAAGACAGATCCTGTTTCTTCAAAATTACGCACCCACGTTGTAATCGCATGCGCAGATGGGACACGTCGATGACGTTCAAGCTGGTAATGCTGTCGAAATATTCTCTGCGCGGCAGTCGCACTATCACCATTTTTATAAAATGCTCTCACAGCTACTGCACGTTCCGCACCAGTCCAACGATCCATGATTACTAAATGGCAATGCGTTCACAACAATTGTGCGACGTTACGAACAACTGCCGGCTCTACAGTGCTGACAACTGCAACGTTCAAAATTTCCCGTTCCCCTGCGCCACTCTGTATCTCGTATCTACAGAGCTTTCGGCGTAGAAAATAAAGTTTCAAAACATCGGATATTTAATTTGCCAAAATATCATATTACTACTCCAAATTGTGGTACTTAGTGCATATTTAAATTCTATGTCTACTACAATACAACAACAGAAATAAATCTCCAATCTGTGTTTTTATATACGTAAAAACCTTTAATTACGTTTCTTATTTTGTGTAGGGATAAAATACAAAGTTGAAATGTTATGTATTCCAGGTCCACATAATAAATAATAGTATTTGAAGTTGTACATACATAAAAAGAAAATAACATAGGTATTGACTTATCATGTAGTTCTTACAAAAGACATCTTTACAGGTCAGAAAAACTACTGCTAACTCTGTAACACCGTATTTTTATAATGCCAACCCACAGTTTCATCAAAACGGAATTACGTCTGGACCAGCACTTGTGGCTCCCCACGGTACAGGAATGGGTGATGGTTACTTTATAGGTATTCCATCGTACGTTTACGGAGAATTATTGTGTACAGCGTTTTGTTTTCAGGATCTCCACAGCTTTTCTTTCAAAGAATGCACGATCCTTCGAAAGAACTTCTTGCCGAATCGCAGAGAGTAAAATTGCAATTACGTAATTTAGAAAAACAGTTGAATGATTTGAAACTAGCAACGCAAGGTGTGACCAATATCAGTGAAGGAGAAAGGTTAAAACAAGAGCTTCAATTAATCGAACAAGGTATTCAAGAAAAACAAAAGGAAGTGTGTTTGGTAAGTGCATAGTTTTTATTCATATATGGTCTGTTTTTTTAATTCCGCGGAGCTCTATTGAAGGTTGTGTTTACATCACACAAATTAATTGTTTAGCTTCTTTTAAGCAGGTTAAATATGCTCAGAAATGACAGACGCATCAAAATTTGATATGATTGTGTGTATAAATATAATTTTATTAAAAATATAGACATTTTTCAATATTTTTGCAAATCTTTTATCAATTCACAGAACATTGAAGTAAGACAACATATGAATAATTGAATATTTTAATATTAGAGAACTATTTTTTCCATTATGTTAAGTACAATTATTTGTCAGTCACTCATTAATATACATAACCTGGTGAACAACATAATTTGAAAAGATGATAAAGAACTTTGTGGCTGCTATTTACGATACTGCAATTTGTTTCCGGTTTGTCCATTTTCAATTTCTCGAACATATTAAGAATTGTTTGCTTCTCAGTTAAGCGTAGTTAAGAAATCCTCGTTTCTTTGGTGAAGAAGCAGGAAAATATCGATTATTTGACACTGATTACATAATGTCGCGCAGGCAACCAGTAATTATTAATTCTAGAAGGACTGTTGTTAGCTAAATAGCAGCTAAAATTTATTGAAAACAAAAGAACCGAACATTAAATGGAGGCTATCAATGATGCGGTTGCAACACATTGTAAAATGACTTGATCTAAACACAGCTTCTACTTTTGACTCAGAATTTTGAAAGTACTCCGTAGAAATAAGAAAGGGACTGTAGAAAACATACAAAAATGTTGATAAACAACCATAATTCTAAACAAGCATATCAAATAATTTTTCTAGCAATAGTCAAAATAGAAAACCATTTGTTTATTCGCTATTTTCGATTAATTTTTGTAATATTCGCAAAAAAATTCATTTCATTTCTGAAGATACCACTTTGACACGTAAATTATTTACTTTATATCATTCGACGGATATTATTTAGAAATATGTGGCACGCTACGTCATAAGATTGACCATCACTGTTAGAATATTTCGGGGCAGTATTATAAATAAAAAGTTATTTTAAAGAGTGCTACGTTTGTTTCGTCTGTTCACTATATTCATTGTTTGCACTAAATTACTCATTAAATTTGCTTCAATACGTCAAAAATCGTTCAGTTTTGTAGTTAGTTGATAGGTGGAAAAGTAAAATTCTTGTTAAGTATATAGTAATATAATATAGTTGTAAAATTTAGTAAATGCTTTTTTAAGGATTGAGAACTTTTCCATAACTCTAACGCAGTTTAGTACTCAATGTAATTGTCTATACCATGGAAATCTACACTTCCTTTTAAAACGCGGAATTGCAAGTAAATCACGAACTTAAACACTGCAGCACTAGAATACTGAAACACTTCAGTATCACCTTTACAACAACACTTCACTATACTAGACGCACATTTCGGTACCTTAGATCAGAGTCCAGTTTTATTGCTGCAGGCGGTGTAATAAGGCTGATAGTGAACTGTTGTGGTGGAATTTTCTGTTTAGCATACCTCTTATCTTTATTTTTGTCATGTCAAATCAAGTAACTCTATACCTGGCGCGGTCAACAGATGTAGTAGTAATAATGGCTGAGCATTGCGTCATCAAGTCGTCACATGCTAAATAATGGGATAAACATTCGTCGATTGGTGACCTCGCTTACATTAAGATAAGACAGTCAATATGCTGCTTTATTGATAATTATCAGTAGCAGTGATTCATTAACTTCATCTTCTAATGAACGCAACTAACTAATGCGAGATTATCAGCAATAAGAAGATATTTTTTTTGTTTATAACAAATTATATTAATGTGCGGTGCTACTTTATATGTTAATTTTTTTAATTATTTCATTACGAATAAATAAATTGCTTAATAGCGTTTACATTACGTAAAATTTTTCAAATCTGTGTGTTACTAATATCAAATCGTATAATAATTTCATATACATTTATCATATGAGCAAATATTTTTGAAAAATCCATTAAGAAGTTTTAAAAGTTAAACATTCACTACAAATGAACAATACGAATTTGGCTTTTCAATTTTTACGTCAATGTGATGGTGTTGCTACTGCATCTGTCCAGCGCAATGCATAAAAACACGTAACTGTTATTTATAAATAACAAGTAGTATATGTATACACACACACCTCACCTGACAATGTATTTTTTTACGGTATACAGTCTTAGTGTTATTGGGTGTGCTTCGACACCAGAGCTCGTCGTTGCTACAGCCTAAAATATTTGTGGCAGTAACCCTGAAATTTATTACAACAGTTGAAAATAAATCGATACCAATCTAGGCTTCTTGTTCTTTAGTTCACTAATATTTAAATCTTTCGTAGACGATAGAGCTGATTTTTAAGTTTTTCAACGTTTATATAAACGGTATTTGAGGGCTATGTGTCTTGGCTTTGTTGTTCTTGGTAAACATTGGAAGAATGCCTTCGTAAAACTATTTTCCCAGTATAAGAATGTCTTATCTTTCTTCTATTTTCTGATTTCATGTTCTAGACAGTTCTTTTATAGACCATGGCAGGGCGCCAGTCCACTACCTACTGACTAATTTATCAACCTTCCTATTTCCTCCAATCTCCTGATGGCTTCGGACCCACCATAGAGCGACACATCAGCTCGGATACACACGTGTAAGGTCATAGAACCCTTAACGCTGCTTGACTGTCCGTTAAAATATCTTCGGTTACACGTTCAAGTCCTGTCCACGGATTAAGTCTCTCCGACATCAATACAATTCATCTATGTTCATACCAAAAGTGTCTCTTTTATACTGTACGAGAATAATATTCTTAACAGTGTATATGAGATGGTTTACGTTGTGTTCGTCAAGAATTTTGAAACATCTGAAGACATTCTCAATATTGAGAAGCAGTAGTCCTAGAGTTCGAATTTCAAGACTAATAGCCACATACACCAGGAATTCCGATACCAGTACCGCGATATATATTTATAAGGACATGTGTCATAGTTTATTCCAAGTAGGATTCTTGGAGTTGCCCTAGAGTAGATACACGTCATACCTAAAATATTGAGATACAAAGTTGTTTGTCTTTTTCGTTTTTCTGTGGTGATAGAAATGAAGTTACGTGGTTTTACAATTATAACAAATATTTTTCACATCATTTCGTTGACATACTGCATAATCAATTATTATACAGAAAATGCGAATAAAAGTAATATAATAATCTAAACTTTGTCGGCAAATTGTTCCTACTACGTTAAAAAATGTTTTAAACATGCTTAGATATCCCACATTTTCTCTCTATACATTTATTTTCAGAATCGTATATATTCTTCGCTTGTAAATTATGGTAATGGAAGCCCAGCTTTACAACCATCAGACGAAGCCTCCTATGAAGAATTCATTGCTAACGATATTCGAGAATTAGAGCTAAGGCTACAAGAAGAACTAGAAGAACATGAGAAACGCTGGAGCAGTGAAGATGACTCCAATACTAAATAAATTCAACCCAATGGGTTCAGTTTTATTACTTCTTTCCTGACCGTATTTCCCATTCTCGGATTTGCATCAAACCTAATCGGTGTGCAATTTGATAGACACGTACTACACCGGAAATCTAACGATCTTATTTTGAGGGATTTAGTTCTAACTACCAATAAATTAGCAAATAGCATCAAAAATTAAAATTTTTACAAATTTAACATACACAAAGTATAATGTGTTATTTCCAGTTTTATTGGAATCGAAAGGCAAATGTTATACATCACTAAGTCTTGAATGAAAATATAAATATGTAATAATATATGTAAACATACATATGTAACAGTTTTGGCAGCTCTAAATGTTGTCACATGTTTTTAATCATACTGTGTGTGATTGGTAAATCAATGTTATCAGTTGATATAAGATATTTACTACTATCCTCTTTGATGCATTTGTTTGAAAATGCATAGATAATTGTCTTCAATGTCATATAATGAACTGAGAGGAATAACTCTGATGTGATTTTATACCTATTTTGCTCTTACTTTATATGTATATTTTATATTTACGTATTGACTTTTTATTACGTTTCAACTATTGTGTTCTGTTTAAGATTTATTATATTAATTTTTATTCGCTTATGTATAGTAAACATATATGAATTCAAAAGAGATCCGATGCAGATATATGCTATAACAATTTATTAATACATCAACTAATGCATACTATATATTAAATATATGGATTATATTATTTATGCGAGTTTGAAATTATGTGTTATCTATCGTAAATATGGAAGATTTTTAAGACGACCATATCTTGTCAATATTTTAGGATTGCTAATAATTATTCTGTTGCATTTTGAGCTATGGTTGTACAACATATAAAACAATGTATCTATTAAATTACTATTTTATGCTATGTATTAGCTTTTTCATTATTATATAATATTTATATATTTGAAATTTATAATCTTTTTATAGATTTATATATTACTTAACCTTACCTAATAATTTTTTTATGTACTGAGTATGTAGAAGGTGTTATCAAATTGTATGCTTATTTTCATCGTGATTGTGTAAGTATATACTTCATACTTGATATGATGCATATGCACTTTAATTTATATGGCAATTGGATTCCTTTTTATTACTTGCATATATGGCTTTAAGTTACCATAAAATTTCCAAATTGATTCTATTGCATTTGGAAATGTTGCGCGCGTTGCTATCTCGACTTAAAATGTAAATTAATTTTGATGTTGCAGTACACAATTGGCAGATAAATCTATTGAAGGAAACTATTGTACAAAATAATTTTTAAAAATATTGTTTCATCCTAGCGTATTCGTACATTGGACACGAGAATATAAATTTTCTGTTACATCACAATTTCCTTTTTATTTGGGGATCATCACAATACCAAGAACGTGGTTTATTGTATGCAAGACATTGCAATCATATAATAATAATGCTATAACTGTCTTGTTAGGGCCTTAATGCTTTTTTCACTAAAAGAAATATCATATGCAACTTTGAAAACACCTTATTATGTCAATTAGGCCTTTGGTAAAAATTTTTGGTAACTATTTATTCTTGAAATAACAACTATGTGCAGTTCTACATGAGCTTACGGTGAGAACTTGATATTAACCATGAAATGACATCGTGTTCAAGATGCACTGGAAGGATTTGTGGAACATCGTCTGATTATTATTATTAAAATGTATATTTTTAGTATTCATTTTTTAAAATCTCTAATCGGATTCATATAATATTTTACGTACTTTATAGACAATAAATAATTCGTTAACTTAATCGATTTAATTTTTGTTTAACGTATCATTAAATTTTTAAACAGTCAATATGAATAAACATAATAAATGCAGACAAGTACATTGCTTTAGCTACAGATACAGGTGATTTTTGAAAGTTAATACATAATCTGATACTTTTACACTTTTCGTATCGACTCTACCGATAGCACAAGGCTCACTTCTATTTGTAGTGCCGAGCTCTATTTATAGTTTTATTTGCTCCAATTCAATAGCGAAATGCGTAATTGATACTTTCGCCAAAGATCATTGAACTATGTTTCATTATCACAGCAACAGCTGTATTGATGTTAACTATGTACGATATAATATTAATTATATTGCCCAAAAATTTGAGATCATCAATGGAGTATTAGCAAATTTTTTAATCATACAAATAATTAGGTGCAGCTTCTTTTAAATTTATCCATTTTACCTGTAAGATTTATTTAATAAATCGTGTTGTAAAATGCTCCATCACGGTAAGCACTAGATTTTATGATTAATTCTTAAACTAGTAAACAGAAAATCTTTGGCATCTAAGTATTTTTATCAAATTTTAAAAGTAAAAGGAAACGTTTAATTTTCATAGCACTATTATTAAAACATATTTTGCAGTTACAAGTGAAAGTAGTGAGGAAAAGTTGATAGATAATTCGTACTATTAGTAATTGTGTTTTAAGGTGTTTTAAACTTTTGAATAATTATATGCGTAGTTATACACGTTTTAGTGTCAGGTTATGCGAAATAGGTTGATATAAAAACTATTTTCTTTTTTTGTTAAACCATGAAGTTTGATACTGTCCAGTGGATTAGTCTACTCACTATCTATATATAAAGATTACCATAGTTGAATTATTTTGACAGATTCATTATTTGTTACGCAAGTACTCTTCTTTACAGGTTGCCAGTTTTAGAGCTTTTTTGATAACTTGGAAATCGTAAAAGCAAAAACGCCAAATTTGGGTAAAAACGATTTCATCCAAGCTGCAGTCAAAAAAGGTGTTCAAACTAATTTCTTTACTACTAGCATGTCACAAAATTTGTTTTTCTTTTCCCCAAAATGTGGTTGTTATAGATAAAGAAAAGGATCTCGTTAATAAAGTAATAAAGTTAGTAGAGTACAAGTAAACGTTTGCGGAAAAATTAACCAATTTAATGTACGAAATGTTTTACATAATCCAAATTTTAACTGATATTAACGTAGGCTGGTTAAAATTTCATTCAAATTTCACAAATTACCCTTGCCTTCTTTTCCACCGTGGTGCGCTCCCACGCTGCGAGTCGACGAATTGGATTAACAAGTAACGGTAAATATTAATATGCCCATTATAAAAACAGAATTTAGTGATGAAACAAGTATATAAAATAAATTTGTGTATAGTTTGTTAAACGCAGAGAGTAAACAGATATATAGTCTGTTCGCACCTTAAAATTCAATATGGCTCTTATGGAATGTCCTGTCTTTCAATTGATAGAGTTTATGTATGTATGTACATCTCTCTTCAACATGAGCAGAATTGCGCGATTTTGTACTAGTGACTTTTTTCATATTTGCATTACTAAGAAATAAATGGCAATTTAAGTTTTACTTGCCAACTGTTCTGCTTTAATTCTAAAAACCTTATATCTGTCCTTACTATCAATAGTTATGTGTCTAATATTCTTAATATTTGTTAATATTATTATAGTCAACGGTAGGATGAATTCTAAAAGCAAAAATTTGTGACATTCGTAAATTAGTTTTTAATAAAATCTGTTTTGTATAATTTGGAAAATATAGAAATAACATGTAATATTTATATTAAATGCTATCATGTAACAATACTATAATAAACATATATGAGAAATACTGGTTAAGTTCCATTTGCCATTTCTCATAGAGCCAACTGTAGAATTTAAAACATCCTAAGAATATAATTTTGACACAATCTGGCAACCGAGTTCGCATTTCTCATAAGAGACATACTGAGTTTTAAAATACGAACGGACTATACATACATTGATATCGCCACCATAAACAATTACAAGATTTGGCGGCAACATTTGCAATAAATTGCTTAAACTGGCAATCCAGATTCTCACTTAACAATTACTGAAACGTCTAAGCTTATGACTTTTTGTTAACGGAAAGTTTGGTTTTCGTCCATGTACTACGACAATAATATTTGTGTTGCTTCCGTTTCTATAACCAAATTATGGACACGGAGCTCGGTTATTAAATCAGGACTACCTATGTAAGTAAACTGAATTGAACGCACCATTAATAAAATATATTTCACCACGTTATTACTCACAAGAATTAATTTGAGGAAATAATTTCTAATTTTTTTTTATATTATAAATAATTTTACTCGTTACATATCAAGGTAATGTATTCACATGGAAAACAAAAAAGACAGTTGTAAGATGCTTTTTTTTCCTCTTGATTTTCGATAGTTGAGGAATTATAAAAAAAAGTGGTAAAAGTATTTTTAAGCTATTATTACCCACCATATTTTAAATACACGTATTTCTCGCAAATTTATTTTCAAAACTTTTCTGTAGAAATTGCTATTTCGTTATTATTGCACGTTCAGTGAGTAAATAGGCAAATAGCCAAATCTGTCGCAGTTGGTATTTTAGTGGCAGTTTCCAAAATCAGAAAAATGTTTTTTATTTTTATTTATGATCCTTTTTGAAAGTAGAACGCAAAGTAAAAATAGTCTTTTCCGCCGACATTTTTATAAATCTTCGCAAAATTTAAGGGACTAGTCTTCTTTTGTATCTAAAGGAAGCGAGATTAATGCGATATTTAATCTTTTTTATTACATATTCCATTACTTTGAAAAGAGGGAAAATTAAGAGATGATCTACTCAACGGGAAGTATATTACGCATTGTACCAAAAGTTTATATTCAAAGAATTGAAGGTAAATTTCTCATAACTGTGAATGTTGCTTCTATGTGCATAACCGTTAATACGATAAAAATGAAATCCATGTTCTATTGCATGGTATTACGGACCAATGTTAGCCGTTCTTTTACCAGTACATATTCAAGTGAATATTAAATTATTATCGGTATCTTTATTTATCATGTGATCAAATTTCTCAATTCCCAATATGTTGGATAACTTCTCTCGTAATATATAGAAACTATGTTCTGCTAATTATTAAAAAATAGTTGATTTATGGATATTTTTATTTATCATATGTAAAATAAAAAACTTACAACCTACACATCCATGGAAAAAATTCCAAATAACTAGCAAAATCGTATTTTGGCTAACTAAACCATAACCTATGGTTGCATCGATTTTAAATGTAACAATACATGTAATACATTATATGTCTATATTTTTAACTCAAAATTATATATTTCCTGCAATCATGTATAACATAGATCATGTTGCACATGTAATTAATTTTATAAAGTATTTATACTGATTACATTAATCACGTTTGTATATTTATGGGTGGAAGTATATAATGTATTTACCAATAAATTATACTTTTATTGTTTATTGTATTTGATTTTCTATATATAGTATGCTTCACATCTATAGCTACGCCCATAGGTACCCGAATAAATTACGAATACTAAGAAGTTCGAAAAAGAGCGAATTAACAGTGATTTTAAGAAATGTAGCAGAAGTAGGAAATATGACTCAATTTCATTTATATTAATTGTGATAGTGCAGGTGTTCAGTGTTTGTTTGAGTACTTTTGTGATACTAAGGCCCCGATAATGGCACAGAAACCAGATTTCTGAAGCTTTAAGAACTCAGATAATTTTATTGGATGAAGAAGGGCTATCTTAAGCGAAAATATAGGTTGTACAAATACAATTAAACGTTGAATAGAAACTGAATTGTAAAGAAATTCACCGAGGAATAGCAGAAAACGAGCAATTCTCCAAGATGATCCCTTACTAGAGTGGCCTGTCCTTCATGGAACGCAAATTGGCCGAAGTAAGTTCTGTCGAACTGCGAGCTTAGCTGTTTCTGAGCGTACCAGTTAGGCTAAGATTAACCACTACAAATGTTCTCGAAAACCGTGAGAAAAACGGATGGTAAAACATCAAAAGCAGCGGTTTGTGTCGTCGACGGAATCGTTGCAAGTAGTGAACGATATTCACTCACTCCTATTCGCTGTAAGCAAAGTTCGACAATCTTAATGACAAAGATTCAGATTTTGGACAAATTTGTAATGCGTACAGGATCTGATCTAGCTGCTTAGCAGTTCCGGTCAAAAATTATATCTGCCGCCCTTTACAACAAGACATGTTTTCCCTGCCGCTCCGGGCATTGATGGAAGACGTGTTGTAATTACAACATGTCTTCGGTCTTATTTAATAATACTGACCTGACTTAAATTTTTTGGTGGTGTATCTTGCACGTAGTATAATCTATCTTATTTATTGTGTTACAAATGTTAATTATTGTGTATCTAGGTTTAATGAAAATTAAAATGAAATTTAGCTGAAATCCTTCATACTTTTCGAAAAACAGCATTATTTTGATTGCAATTGTTCCTAAATATGCCATTTATTACAAAACAAACAGTAACTGGTCAGGTCTGATTCTTCAGTTAAACACAAACTGATAGTATAATTATATTTTGTTACGTTCTCCTGGTTTGAAGAACAGCGCCGCTGTAGCCTGCTCGTAAATTCCTGAATTACTTGACCAATACTTACTTGTAGAGTATGTTCGCTTATTTACTACATGAAAGGTTGTACAGTGAAACTCAATGCGCATGCGCAAAAAATATATTTAATAATAAAATGTGTACACGGTTTCCACTCTTGCCTATGTACATTTACCATGTACGTAAGATATATATATTTGCAATAATTGCAGTTATTCGCGTTCTCTTATACATGTAATGTACATTAGCATGTGTATATGTGTTTCTTATATGCTTCCGCAGAAGCTTTGTTAGAGGCATGTACTAATGCCTCTATCTATTTTGCATGCACCACTACCTTTTTATAGGGGAGCCAACCCTATTTATTTCGTAAATTTATAAGCGCACCTCGGTGCTATGCTTATTTATATGTCCCTTTCCAGGAGCCTAATATATTTTCCTTGTTTTAAATTTGCCTAAGGGACTTGGCCCTGTATCATTGGCATGTATTTGTACTTGAACCAAATATGTTCTTTATTTTCACATTTATAGAGGAACCCACCCTATCTCTTAGAGCTTGAACGCCTGGTCGAGGGCGACAGTAGCGATAATAGCCGATCTCAATACAAAAGTAATGTGACAGCTACCCAGGCATTCTCGTTTGAAATAATACGCTATGTGCAATCTTTAGCTCTCTGCTACTGCGTCCCAAAGAAGGGAAAAAGCCAGTAGCCAGCAAATGTGCGAAATGCGCACCGACAAGTAAAACGGATCGATGATGCCGACATTACATAAGAAAAATGGTCCGTGAAACTCGTCCGCTACGACGAGCAACTAAATGAAGAAATTTCTAAGTCCCGATACGACAAAGGACCGAACAAACGTACAAAAGACAACGGTCGCTGCGGCCCCAACGACCGTCAACAAGAAGCGGAGTGATCGTATTTGTAGAAGATGTCTATACATGCGCGCCGACAATCTTACCAAAATGATTTCGGAAACAAACTTAACCGAAGACTAAAAATATGTATAGACGACAACGGACATAGTAGCCTCGACGGACGATGATAGAAAATCGAGAATTTGTACTTATTAAAGAAATCTATACATGCGATTCGACAACCTTACCAAATGACTCCCGCCAGAAATAAATGTATAGACAACGTCCTCGACGATTCCTGCCAAAACTAGAAACTATTAGAAACTTCCACTAATCATACGACGACGTTACTGTACACGTTACGACGAGGTACGAAAGGTGACCGAGAGTGCACGATCGCTAATACCTCGACCGTCGCGCGGGAGACGACTGCCTGTGCTTGTGTATATTAAATTCTAAGAAAACTCCCATTATTTATTCGACGACGTTGTACTGAATGATTTTTAAGTTAGGCAGTTTTAGCTACAGTATTGTGAATGGCCGGCTTGCATATATATACAATGCTTAATGTACATACATATTAAAATAAAATTGGATATATTCTAAGAGAACAAAATAAATAAATGATAAAAATGAAAATAAAGAAATATTCTAAATGAAAATAAGGTAATAATGCTAATCCATACGGTTGCAAAGAAGATAAAATATAAAATACATAGAGTAGTAAAAAAATGGATAAAACACAGAAACAATGTTAAGTCCTTAACATATTTAAAAACGAAATAAAAACCTTTCTCATTTGGTATGTACTTTACAGCGAGCACTTATATTTGAATCATATTTTTATTTTGTGGCTAAAAGTTATAAAACTTACGAGTTCATTTATCACAACTGCAAGGATTTCCATAATATGAACACGCTATCTGCTATATTTTTTCTCTGATTGGGTCTCAATTGGAGTACGACGCTTTGATCTGGTTGCCTACTTACATAATCCATGTGAATTCCAAAGAAGGTTTCCGAAATTTGTATGTTCTCCACTTGAAGGATCTAATTCAGATAGAAATTGCGAGTACAACGGTTTATTAAACAAGTTTAATTTTACACCACTCTAGGTGAGAATTACTTCTCACTAGTTCTTATATTATTTGTTACATAATCGAATTGATTGTCTATGGCTGCTAGGTAAATGCAATTTTCTGGTACTCCAGGTATATTAGATTATCTTTTACCTACTATAGGAACTCTAACACGACAAATGCCTTAATGTGTATCCCATCTCCTTGATGTGTGGCAATTTGAATAACATCGTAGACTTCTGTAATACTTAATTCCGATACCTTCAGTTCAACTCTTTCCGTCATTCCTACTCGGTTCTTATTTAATTTAAAGTTTATATCTAGCTTATTTCTGTATTTCCTATAATTGGATGTATACCTGTTGAATATACATGTATATTCTTATACATTATCTAGTAGCGGCTATACAAATATCACATGTAAAATATATTCTCTGAATTACATGTTTAAATTTTTCTCGCTTAAAATATTAAGTTTATATAAGAACCGTTTAGTATAGCGTTTGTTCTTCCCGTATTTTCATATAAAGACTAAAAGACTTTACAATCTCTAGCAAAAGAGTATTATTCTAATTTTTCGTGGAAGCATGTAAATAGCACAGTTACTGATGTAGTGCAGAAGTATTCGTGTTGTTAGTTTATATTGGTATTCATATCAACTGAAGGTAAGCGTAAAAGTTGAAAATAAGTAATGTGTTATTAATAACAACAAATTAGGTATTGCTATAATGGAACAAGCTCAGCATTGTACACCAGGTAAAAGAGAAGCAATTTTTACAATGAGAGATTTTTCGAGCATGAAACTGTTCTAGAAAATTAGTACGGAATGCATTAAAACATATTAGGATACAAAACACCCTAGAAAATGCGAGACGGAGAGTAAAATGACCGCGCAGGAAGATAAAATTATTCGGCGGTTAAATCAAAAAGATCCATTTCTTACAGCTAGTCGGATAAATACCAAATTTAACACACAATTTCACGTTAACATATCAGCGAGAGCAATCTGTCGTCATCTCAATTAAATTGGCTTGCGTGTGCCACTTATTTCAAAACAAAACCGCCCCAAAAGCCGCTTTCCTTCTGGAAATCTGCTTTATAGACAGACTAAAGAAAGTATAACAGACTTGCATCTGACGGTGCAACGACATCCCATCAACGTAAGATTTAACCCTAATTATACCATTAAAACATGGCGGAGGAAATTGGTATGAGGTTTTATGGCAAGGCATGGTGTGGGCCCTATATACAGAATCCACGGAAGAACCATATGAGGACAAATCGCTTCCAATAACATGGAAGCTAATGCACGATAACGCCCCTGAGCATACGGCAAGGGCCGTAAAACAGTGGCTAGAAGAAAAGCACATTACTACATTAGACCGGTTTGAGCAGAGCCCAGATCTGAACCTCATAGAGAATCTATGGAGGCATATTGAGACTGCCATAAAGTCTAACTCTCCAACAGTTTAGATGTTTGTCAAAGAAGCATAGCATAGTCTTTCTGTAGAGATGTCAAAAATTAGTGGAAAGTTTGCCAAGATGTGCTGTAGTACTAATATCTAAAAGCTATTCTACAAAATAGAAAGCGTACAAATACATGTTACCGCTACTTCTCCATTCCAATAAAAACTTTTGTCGCAACTTGTACTATTTTCACTTGCATTAATTGTCAATTTGACATAGTATTTGTCGTTTCATTCAAATAGCTTATACCAAACAAAATTCGTAGTAAGAGTTTCAGTAACAAGCAAAGATATAATTGTAATTTCAAAGGCCACCTTAATGTAAAATTCATTTGAACGCTTGTTATTAACTTTAAAAACAGAAAAGCACTTTTATACCAACAAATTTTATTTTGATGTCATATGTGCATTTCTATGGCCATCTAAAAACTTGGGTTTGATAGAATTTATTTATTTTTATTTATTAGGTTTGGAATTTTATAAATTATTTTTTGTATTTATTCTATAAATTATCTATTATAGTACATACTCTTAAAATTAAATGAAGTGTATTATATAACAATATTTATACAGGAAATCGCCGTAGGATAGCGAGAGCCCGTGTATTCGGGCGAGGTCGGCGAATGAGAAAGCATTAGTTACTGTGATCACAGGCATAACACAAGATTTATGATAAACAATCGACAATTAATTCATAATTACAAAATAAACTGGATTAGTTATACGGAATTACTAAACTTAAACTAAATTATCGATCATTTAGTAAAACGCACAATTTCTAGTATTTATTTATAAACCAATGCACAACACTGCCACTGTTTGATTTTGAACCATTGCGCATTCCCTGCTCTCGCCACCTTACAGCAATTAACCTCTATATTCGTCAATATATCTATGAATATTCATTTATCTGTCCACCACTGTATGTACAGCGTGACCCTCTTTTTAAAACATAGGTAATGTCTATAACTATTGTCTTTGTTTTGTATTACCAAGACTTGTCTTAGGAGAACTACTGCGTTTGCTTAGTATGTTTCCCTTGTCTGCGCTACCCATTCAACACTTTAAAACAATGACGTTTCATTTATTACTATTACTACTTTGCAATTTAGTTTCATGATATCATTGGTAACTAACATATTTGGTAAAGTTGCTTAATATATATTTTTATTGGTAATCACTTTTTAGATTAACAAAATTTATCATAAAATTAAATTAAGTTCACGACATAGTAGAAAGATGTTTATTTTGATTTTTTAACACCTAAATATATAGGTTTTAAGAGGAGTTGTACTTACTTAGCTCCCGCTCGAGTTTGGTAGAAGCAATAAAACAATACGTATTCTAATAAATTGTAGTACAGAACACTAATAATCCAAACAAAAGAATTAAATTATTATGCGTACATTTATTTAGAGTAACATTTCTTAAATCAGATAGTCTAAATTATTTAAAGTGATCCTAATTTAACAGCAGTAAGATTTAGTTGGTCTATACAGCCAAGTGCCTTTCAGTCTGCGGCTTAGTTATCATACGAAAAAGTGTGGTTCGCAATTATAAATAAAAGTTTATCTTTAATTAAATATCTTTATTTTTTATTGAAATACAGTCAATAGCATAATAAATACAAGTTAATAAAATATTAAGTACATCACATCTTTCTTCCGCTTATATAACTTCCTTAAACCTGCTTTCCATGAAGCAATAAGTTACAACCTTTTCGACCGTTCGAGATTAATTGAGTATTATTATTGAAGAGCCTAGCATATACATAAATTATGTATGCATACTGAAATTTTAATATTTTAATCTACTACATGTAACACTAAAATCTATCGTAATAGTGAATAATGCTTCACGGAAAACGACAACGTTGGAATATTCATTTAAGGTAAAGAAATCATTTACAGAACGTGGATATTTCACGACGTATATAACATTCTTCTTATAAAGATTGAAATAGCTGCTCTGAACCAGAACATTATCTAACACTTATATTCGTTATTGAGTTCAATATAAGCTAGAATGTCATGTATGGGATAGTAAACACCGTGTGTAACGAGAGTGAACAGCTCTCGAAGCTTAACTGTTTTTTTTTTAATTGTAAATAAATTAGCTAGAAGCGATCGGATTGAAGAGAACTGCAAGAGGATGCAAATCATACGTTCCAGAACGATGGAGGTAATAGCATATAGTTCTCGGGCTGGACAGAATGTGGAATTGTTTAATAAATAAATAAGATTTTCCCCTAAACAACTCTTTCATCACGTCATATTCACACCGAGCATTCTACTCGTGTACTCGTACACCACATAGCTTATACTAACTGCCGGCATAACCTTAATGAAGTTGGGCGTAATACCTCGGTAAAGTCCAAATATGCCTTCCCTTTCTAATATTGTCCTAAATACTCCGGTCATTGTTAAGCTAGCTTGATCCATTGTGGGCGTCACCACTGAAACAAACGAGCTTAGGTTTAATACAAGAAAGTAAATGGTCTTACAAAATGCAAAATCAAAATGAGACAGAAACTGTCGATCTACATTAAAATTTCACAAAAAAAAAAAAAAAAAACAAATAAAATGTAACCGCTTCCCTCAACTGGATTTCCCAATTTAGAACACCAAATATGGAGGAAGATAAACCAACAACCAATAATAAAATAGTTTTAAGATTCTGTTTACTTTATGAATAATATGTTTATTATTGATTAGATTACGAGAATTTAAGGTATTAAGACTCTCGAAACTGTATTACCTGGTAACACTTACTTAAATACGTGAAACAGTTTGCAAAAAATTTTTTTTAAAGAATTAAAAAAATCTTAATTTTTCCCTGACATTTATGGCAAAAAATGTACTCAGTGAGATTTCCTGATTAAATATGATTAAGTTACGGTTTCTTAGGCACTTATTTCTTAAAGTTATATTCCTTTTGCTTAACATATATAAACTTTATTTACCTTGAGCTTGCAACCTCGTTCTAATTAACGCTAGAGGATAAGAGCACATTTGGCCTAAGGTGCTAGAGGCACTTCCACATGCCAGTAACATCCAGAAACTTGGCTGTTCATCACTGGAATGCGTTTTGAGATACTTCCTCTTCAATGTTTCGTATACTGCGAGATCGATACCCGCGTAGGGAGCAATACCTAACATGTTGGGAACGTAACCTCTATAGAAACTCCTAAGACCTTCCAAACTGTAGATTTTGTATGCGGCATCAACAATGCCCTTAAATTGTCCAGTTTTTCTTAACGCCAATCTGGTCTTTAATACCTCTAGGGGGTATATTGCGGTTTGACTGATGCCGCCGGCCAACGCGCCCGCACAAAATCGTTCATAAATGCCTAATGCTTGCTTGCTATCTCCTTTAATGAGCCTCTTTACGTGCTCATATGCTGCAAATTTTATAGCAGATTCGGGAGCTATTTTTAAAACATTTATCCCATTCCCTCGCCACATCCCCGTTACACCACCTTCGTTCAACATATATTTTAAACAGTCTCTAATTTTTTGCCTACTTTGTTGTACCTGAAACAAAAAAAAATGCATTCAAGAACTTGCTTAATGATAATGAAAGATATGTGAAGCCACAGATATTCTATTAATTGAGAATACGACTAGGATTTGCAATATTTTTATATAGATTTTTGAATGATTTCAATGCATTTAATTCGATGAAGGCTTTTTTATTTTTTTTATATTATACAATATAAATATAATATAAATTCTTATTGACAGCAATATGTAAAATTTTACGTATTTTGACAGCCGAACCGTTTAGTCCTAATACCCAAAATACTTAGTATTAAGAATAACAATAAATATAGAATATAAAATTAAAAATTATGCAAAAGCGAATTTGAAACAGTTTCCTTAAAAAAGCGTTTTCTCTTCTTTAACATCATAGTGGTCTAATGTGTCGTGATAATCTGACATATATCTTTCAACGAACATATGTATTTGTATCTCATGTTGTGTTTGAAAAAAACGGTGGAAGCTAAACTTCTATGGTTGAAAGTCCTATCTTCTTACTGTAAGATAAATATACTACGTGAAAGTTGAAAATTGATTGTAAATGAACATAAGTTTCTGTAAAATTGCAGAAACGCAAGAATGTGCGTAGTTGTTTATATGTACGTGTATTTCCGTAAAAGCATACGTATACGTAAATTAAATGCGATTCAATTCAACCCCGAGTTTTCGACAATCCTTTTAATTTCTAAGCTTATAAGTTACGTTTATTAGAGATACTACAGATACAGGTAATGTTACATTAAAATTTATATTTTATTCACTATGTGCAATGTAATACACAGTGATTAATTTATTATTTATTATTTACTTATGAACCTCAATTATTTAGTTAAATAATTCTCTTTATTTTTGCATACTTTCTAATATTCGATGCGATTCTTATTTCTTTAATACCTACTTGTAAAAAAACTTTCAGCCTATCTAAGGGTGCAGTGCACGTTCTTGATACAGCTCCAGCAACTCCACCTGCTGCTAAATGCCTCCACCACATTCCAGTTTGCATTTCGCTTGGTGTGAAGTCATCAGGTACATTCATATCCTCCCCGATGTCCAAGTACTAAACAAAAAAATAAATTACTCGTTACATTAATTTTACCAACTTGCCCTGAAAGGAACAGTTAATAGTGGACCTTTGATTTCTTTCTCCAATACGTTAACTGGAATTAAGTTCCATAACTCTGCTAAAAGTAGTTCATTGTATTTTTGTTCAGAACAGTAGTATAGGTATATAAAATAGATGATTAAATACCTGAATTGTTATACATACGGACAAGAGCTATTTTATTCGACATCAATAAAAATTTGCGATCATGCGAGTAGTATATGATAAATTGTGTTTATCATACATGATTTGACAACGCTCCGAATGAACTGTAAACATAGGGGGTATATGATTTAAAAATAACGTTACCGATAAGTCGTTATTAGGATTACACACTCATGTTAGCACCATGCACGCGTGGCAAAATATTTTGCAATATTTTTGGTCGCTCAACAGTTTCAATGTCCAGGCATTAACATTACAGAATCAGTTAATTGAATCAACAATACTCAATGCAACAAGTACCATATAAATATTTACAGATAAATGAATTATGAAATACTACTGTCTGTTTAATCTAGTTTTTAGAGGTATACATATTTTCTCATCAAAAGGTTTAAGGCCAATCATTATTAGATGATGATTTGATATAATTTGAATAGGCACTACAGTTTTTTGGTTGTGATAGGATTTTGACTGATTTAATTTGTTTTGTATTAATTTAGTTATATTAACCATGTAAACCGACAAAATAGAGAAATATTTCGGAAATTATAGTAAAAAACTAGTTAATTTTCCTTTTGGAGATAATAATATCGCAATTATGACTAACATATACGAGGTGTAGCAGAAAACTAATGCGAGTGGCGGTACTGAGAACAATCTGGGTTCCTCTCTACATAGCTCGTAGGTTAGTCACTAGTAGACGCTCAGTTAAAATTTCAAAACTATACAACTGTACAGCTTATAATAAGTGAGGTTGTGGAACAGTGTGCCATCAAATTTTGTGTTAAAGTTAGTGAATATCATATGAATGAAATGTTGGTAAATCCGCGAATTTGATCAACGGAAAGTAACAATGAGTGTATGGCAAACATTCCTTATCAAGAACACCAGTTTTTTGGTGGTACAATGCATTTTGGAGTGCCGAGAAGCAGTAGAGTTTTCGCTTCGAAAAGCATTCAACATCGAAAGCTGTGATAAATATAGAACGAGTGAAGGTACTTGTGAGGTGAGAGTGTCGATTAACACTGAGAATGATGAGTAATGAATTACAATTGAATTGGTTTATCGTTTGTCAGTTTTTGATTCAAAATTTGGGCAGGAGAAAGGTGTGTGTCAAGATTATATTAACAACTTTACATTAAACAAAAAAACAGTCGGATAAATGATATTTTGAACCCGTAGATGTGTCACTATGGCATCACTCCCTCTCACACGGCTATACCCATCACCCAATTTTTGGTAAAAAGGGGTTCTCCTGATTCCCTAGTCCCCTATTTATTCCCCATAATTGAAACTCATTTTGACACTGTCGATAACATGTAAAAGAGCGCAATCGGGAAGTTGAAGATGATTTCAATTGAAGACTTTACCACCACTACCACGAAGACTAAAAACAACTTCTCTGCAAATGTATAGGGTACTACTTTTAAGGAGATGACAGATGAATAAAAATAGAATTAAGGTCTTGCAAAACATCAATGTCGTTACATTTTTGGGATACCTTATATATTTTAGAAAAGTTAAAACGTGTTCTGTAAGGAGTTCATTGCTTTTGGAAGATCAGGTTCGTAAAATGTTCAATTTTCTTTATTTGCTAACATAGCTGCTACACATAACACATACGTATAAAGCCAAGAAAAGAAACGTCCAACTAATCCAAAGCCTACTTGGCGTGGCATAAGAAGAATTGAATCAAGATAAATCACACTTTTGAGTGTAAGAAAAAATCACAAAAGCTGTTCGAATTCTTTGTAACAAAATGTAGTAGTGTTAAACTACGTACATAGTTTCATTCACCTTTAAAATTTCTAGGTAAATGTGTAGGTATCTATTTATAGCTAAGACATATTCATAATTTCCTTTTCCATTAAATTACATTTTTGCAATTTAAAAAATATATACACCATGTTTACTTCCTTTTATGCTTACGTAATATACAGAATACTAAATTAGGTTAATCAATTAATTTTTGATGATTGAGAATGTAAGCAGATACATTTGCTAATAAAATAAATTAATTCAGATATTCATATCTCAACAATTGGTTATATCCTAGCAACAAGATAAAGTCAAAATTGCATTAAACATTTTATGATACTTCGTTTGGACAGAGATAATGAGGTGGTATGATTTTTATAAATAAATTATATCAGAAAAAAAAACGTATTAGAAGCAAAGATTATATTTTGAATATTGATTTGTTATAGGATTTATTTTTGGTTAGTTTAGAAACGATTCTCTTTTTTATTTATTTAGTAATGAAATACACGTTTTAATAAAAATAAAATTATTTGTCGAAGTATAACAACACGTCTATATCGAATACCGACTATTATATTTCATAATCTAGATTATTCTATGTAAATGTGGACTATGCTACGATTTCCTAAAAATACATCCAAATAGAATTTTAAATTTCGCGTTAACTTTTATTAACTTGGAATCTTTTCATTGCTTTCAGGGAAGTTCTGGGTTAACTTAAATATTTCCATTAATAGTCAGCTACCTAAATCAAGAGTATGTAATAAAAGTTGCCATTTATATACCGGTGAACTACTCAGTAAATTTGCATGATTCTAGATTGCATCATTATTTTTATTTATATATGAAGCATTTACCTTTGAAAGTATTTGGTGGAATATGAAAACCAAATCTTCGATAATATCGGGTAGTGCCGTTGCAGTTTCATGTTCATACATTTTTGCAGTATTTATCACAAATAAATTATATAAAAGTCCTTAATAATTTCTATAGGTACAAGTAGGATACTTTAGGTAAGAGTTGCACTTCACTCGCGTCAGTCTAAAATTTTCATCTTGGTATTACGTTAACGACTACACACGTCTGGAATGCAACTGAATAGGGACATAAAGTAATTTTATCGTGACTTAAGCAGGAGGTGGGGTTCCCGCCTATCTCGTGGTATATGACGACACAATTGCACGCCGGCATTGTGGCTTTGGAGCAAAGTTCGTATAGTACTGATTACTGATACGTAATCCATCCTGATAATGTCAATGACAATTACCTTGAATTTATTTTTATGTCTTTGGTAGACGATCAAGCGTTTGTAACGTTTATGTAGAGCAAAGTATTTCGATGAAATGTAAAACTCAATAAACTGCCAAAATAGCTCGTATAATATAGACATACATACATACACATCACACTCAAATATAGAGCACATTTACATTTGGTTTTTTAATACTGTGATAATTTTTAACGGAAATATATATGGAAAAGCCCACCATTCAATAAAGTTACATGCTTACTTTTAACATAAGCAAATTGTACATAATAATGTAATATTTATTCAATTAAATCAGCGTGATATAACAAAGACATATTTCTCATTTAATAGTTTGGAATGCAACATAGCTCCAATTTTTAAAAGGCTCTCTAAAATATTTGAAATCTCGATTTATTCTACTCGTCACTCCTGTCATTAATTATATGGTTTCCAGTCTCTCGTTTATTACTTATTGAAATTTAATAAGCAGATACTATTAATCTAGTAATAGAGTTTTTATTCATTTCGTGTATCTGATATTTCTTATAACTTTGACCTCAGAAACTACATGTTAACACTGCATGCAGAGATGGCATTGTTGCTTTTTACATATTTTAAACTATTCACATATTGCTTTTATGCTGTTAATTTTCTGAAATGTGCTAAATATCTAACTTTATATTCATAACAGAAAAGTTACAGAAAGAAATAGAAAATTTGGTCTCGTAGAATTTATCAACTATAAAAGTACAATTGACTAACTTAACTATTCCGAAAATAATTTAAAATGATGAGCATTTACTTAAAACCATGCTTGATGTTAATAGCAACGTTACAAAGAAATTGTCATCGACTTTCTTAAATTCACGAACTCACAACCTGATACTAAAAGTGTTATGTTAATAATTAAAACACGTCATGAAATGTCTGCATTCGCACATTAATTATACTTGTTAATTGTTACGTAGAAATGTACAAATACAAAGCAATGATGATATGCTTCGATATTAATTGTCATAGAGTTGTTAATCGGATATTTTTAATACGCACAAACTTAGTATCAATAATTATTACTAACTAGATATATATTTAAGATGCGTTTAAGAATGCAAATGTACGTTGTCTTCCTTCATGTCAATATGATATAGTAATGTTATTCGCGCTTACGTTTTGACCAATCATATTTATCCAATAATTCAAATAATGCACCCTGAAAATAAACGTAACTAGGCAGAAATATTTACACAAAGATGTACATACATTTAGATCCGTAAACTAGCCATATATACTTACATTACAGCAATAGATATGGTAGTATTATATCTACTTTGTTTATCTACTAACTTTAATTTATTTATGAAGCAGTTGGGAAAAAACTAATGACGTTAGTTCTTTATTGGCCTCTAACCTATTTCCCATTTCTTGGTTTTATTGAAGGAAACAATATACATCAGCTATTTATTATTTTATTTGCTGAGTACGATGAAGTACATATGTATATTCCAAGAAGTAATGGATATTCTGGAATTTAAGAATTATTGGCAAAACTACACTTATCTTCTTAATAAAATCCATTTTCTATTATAATTTAAAGTTTTTAGAATATGAAAATGTTTAATATTGTCTATCCCTGTTGAATATAAGAACAAGGCGATAAAGTTCTTGTAACAGTAAGCAATGCACAAAGTATAATTCAAATTAAGAAACAAATTTTGGAGAATAGCTTTCCTTACCGCCGCATGAAAAAATTGTATCAAATGTACCAGTTTAGTTATATATTTTGAATTGTAATGATATTTAAATAGAAAAAAATACTAAAAGAAATCGTAATCTTTCTGTAGTATTTAAGAATACGATAAATAAACAGATAAGCAGATATGCCACAGGCAGGGTAATTGTATTGAGAGGCAATAAAATTTATAGTTAGGTCTGTGTTTATTGTTGATTGGGGTTCCCTAATGCGAAGAGTTTACCTGTAAATTATAACGAGTTTTATGTTATAATAGAAAATTGAAATTAAAGTATAAAAGTAATAATTCATTTCGTTCATCAAAAAAACTCCCTTTTGCGCGAAGAAAAGCTTTCACAATCCGAGGCATCTGCTCCACTAGTTTTTCTTTCAAGGACTCTATTTGGCACATTAGTCCATTCCTCTTGTAAAATGTTCCACAGGTGACCTGCGGAGGTAGGGCATACTTTTCAGACCCTCCTGTCCAATTCATCCCCTTACAGTTCGATAGGGTTTAGATCGGGGCTTTACGCCGGCCATGTCATTATTTGTAAGGTGCCATTATCTTGTTCTTCATATAAAAATTTTTACATATCAGTGCTGAGTGTTTGGCGACGTTGTCCTGCATGAATACAAAATTTTCGCCGATTAGACGTTGCCCCGATGGTATTGCATTTTCTTGCAATAGTTCTAAATAACCCTCTTTTCGCAAAATACTTTCGATTCGCTTCAAGTCTTCTGTATCGGCATAGAAAAACTTACCCCAAATAAGCACAGAACTTCTTTCTTGCTCGACAGTTGGCACTACACAATCCTGCAACATTCTCTGGTCTTTCGCTCTTCTTACAAAAACGCGCCTTGATTGTCCAAACACCTCAAACTTTGGCTCATCAGTTCATAGCACCCTTTTCTAATCATTCAGTGTCCTATTTCCGTATTTCTGCCCAGTATAGCCGTTTTTGCCTGTTTTCCCGTCAAAGTAGGGTTTCTTTTTTGTTGCAATGCGGCCGTTAAGATCTTCTATTTCGCTTGCTCGGCAATTTTATGCGCTCATCGTCGGCGTGAGTTATTCTCTTACGAGGTGGTTACATTCGGAAAAAAATGCCGTAAATATCGTTATTACACAGTAATAAAATTGTTGTTTTACATCAAGAAAATTACAGCCAAGCAGAAATCGCAAGGTGACGTGGATAAACTGAAGCTTGGACGGTCGAAAAAACTTACCGGAGCGGATGCACACTTGTTGAAAGTAACAGCTCTAAGAAACAAAAAAAAAAAATAAGCACGGAACCGACCCGAGAGTTACAAGAAGCTACAGGCATATCAGTACATCCTTCGACTGTAAGGCGGACTTTGAAGAAATCGGGATTACGTGGGTGTATAGTCAGGCAACCGCTTTTGCGAAGAGGCAATAAAGTAAAAGGCGTCAAATATGCTAAAGACCATCAACATTGACACATGATGAGTGAAGACAAGCATTGCGGACCGACGAGTCTAAGTTACAATTACATGGATTGAATAGACGTCAGTATGTTTGACGACGTGTTGAAGAAGCTCTTGCAGGACTGTTTCGAAGCTACTGTCAAACATGCGGGTGGCAATATCCAGATATGGGACTGCATTTCATCGCAAAAGTTGGTGACATTATTAAAATTGAAGGGAAGTTTATAGCGAAGAAATATCAAACAATATTGGAGCAGCATGCTATACCTTCAGGGCATCGTATAATTCGTAACAATTTCCTCTTGCAGCAATATAACGATCCCCAACACACTTTTCGATTGGTTAAGAACTATTTAAGTCAGCTAAAAGAGGACTGAATAGCTCGGACTGGCCAGGCCGCCACAAAGCCCGGACGTAAAATATTATCGAACATGTTTGGAAGTATCTTGACTGTAAAAAGATTGAAAAATGTCCCAAAGATTTTAAATGAGCTGGGGAACATTTTGCAACAAGGATGGTATCGTATTCCAGACGATTACATCAGAACACTGCACGATAGTTTCCAGGCTCGTGTAAGAGACACTATCAAAAATAAGGATAGCCATACAAAATATTAAAAACTAAATGTTCTGAAGATAAATATTGTATTAGTTGTAAACCTTTATCGGATAATATAGTCCCCCCCCCCCCGTTATTTACGTTAGACTAACACTTAAATTTCCTTTCTATCAAATTTGTGAAGGAGCGAACATGACAACACTATTATCTTAATGGTAACAGCTCTACAGTGTACGAAACCGACAGTAACCAAACTATGTTTTTGTGGCATTCATTAAATTTTACTCTCAAAATCAAAATCCCCTAATGATTATACTTGTATACATTCAGGTTATAGTGAAAATTTTTGCTCTAATTTTTTCCTTATTAATTTACACAAACGGAGAGAGTTAACAGCTAATATTTTCGTGAAATACCTTACTTTTCATGTAGATCGCGATATACTGCAAAATCAGTAATTTTGCAGTGGAGGGACTGTTTAACGAGCCAGTACTTCCTAACCCTCAATCTTGCCATAATCATAATTCTCCCTTTGTTCGTGTCTTTTTATAAAGATCTCATTTGAACTACTATCCACAACATAGAAACAAGTTCGTTGTTTTCAAAGTGATGTTTTTCTTAACTAAAAATTGAGAACAATTTTAAGACATAAGCAATTTATCATTATCTCTTTTGCAACGTACATGGTTATCTTGGCTGGCACATAACAGACAAATTATATCAATTCCTGTTTAGAGTAACGGATATTGTTCTGGAACATTAAAAAGGTTTCTAATTATTCTGGTTGTGGCTAGTGTTATTATTGTTTGTATTTTTATTACCGCTAGGTTTATTGAGGAATTAAACCAGTAGCTAAGACCACCACTAGTACAGTGGTATCATGTCTACGGTTCTTATCTTTTCTTTTGTTAAGACGCATATATATCAGATTTACCTCCTGAATTTTTTGTCAACTATGATGATATTTGGTGATCATGGCTGTGCTTGTAGGAATGAAAAAGTCCAATAAGGTTTCTTATTCTACATAAGGGAAGAAGTAAGCTCACACCGCAATACTTCCCCTTTCCGTATTTTATGGTTTTATTGTGGGGTGTATATTATTTACCTTTCAAATCGTTGCATATAACTTCTTCGATTTTAATCTGGATCGAACACATTTTGTATTCGTTAGATAAAATATAACGCTGCCAAGTAATATGTTCCTTCGTAAAATCTAATCTGCGTCAAATATTATGGCGACTTTATAATGATACTCTTCTTGGCACACGAGCAAACAAACTCTAGTCCAAAAGGCGTCTTCTAATAATTGAAAAATAAATACCCACATTCAGATTATTTTTATACACCTTGAAGCGGTAAACGGTGCAGAACCTTTTTTATGGCATGGTTTGTGCGATTCTTGCCTAGTATTCCCTATTTGTTTTAGATTTCCGTTCTGTCACAAATCTAAAGTATACGCAATATATAAATCTTTTCTATCGATTTTTATTCAAAGCGATTGTTTTGCTGTATTTTATAAAATAATACAATATAACTTTATATTACTGGCATTTTGTAACTAATTAGAGATTAATAACTGAATGGGTCCACACACCTAGTTCATTATACAGTTCCTATCTACTACTGGTTGGTATGGTATTACGAATTCTGGTAAGGTAACATTACAACTGTTACATATTCAACATTACAGTGAAATTGATGCACCTACAATAATAATAAATTAATTATTTTTCCTTTAGATGTTATAATTGTAATCTATGTGGAACAGATTCAACTACCTTACGTGTATAATCTGGCGAAATACTGTTCCTATTGTAACAAAGCATCTTTTAAGTCATTCCTACTGGATATTCGATAACTACAGACTTTTGCTTCAAAAATATGCCACAAATTTTCGATGATGTTCATGTCAGTTGACTGAACTGGGATTTTCACCGTACCGGCAGTTATATAGCAATCATTTTTGCATCACGCACGACGAATGTTTCGGATCGTTGTCCTGGTAAAGTCGAAAGTCATCTTCTATGTCAAGTTTCCTGGCACTAAACACTAAATTTTCTTTAAGGATGTTTAAGTTCATAAACCTATCCATAGTACCTTCAATAAAATTATGGCTTCCAACACCAGCAGCCGAAACACAACCTCTGACCATCACATTCCCACGTCCATGTTTAACAGTTGCTTTTAAATGTTGCGGTTTTAATCCTTCATTCTTTTTCCTCCGCAAATTACTCTTCCCATCTGAGCCGAAAAGATTAAATTTACTCTTATCGGTGAAGAAAACAGTTTTTCAGAAGTCAAAATTTTTATTTTGGTGCTCTAATGCGAACTGGTTTTTTTCCTGGCTATTCATTAGTGCAAATTGGCACGCCTTTAAGAACACTTAACAATGGATTATTTCTAGATTTTCTAACAATCCACCGCTCGTCATGTACGTTAAATATTTTTTTGGACTTATTTTACATTTGTTCTTCACTCTGTTTTTGCGGTTATATCATTCAATAATATGCTGTATAGTGAGTGCATTTCTGTTTAATATTTTTGTAATTTCCAGTTGATTTTTATTTTTCTTATAGTGAAAAATTACTAATTCTCGTTCTCCCAACGTTGTCGGTTGACCCATGTTGAACTACTCTAAATTATAAGCTGCTTGTGATAAAATCGAACTTCACAGTTGTAGCAGATTCTGCATCTGCTACAACTGTGAACTTCGATTATAGTAAACGTGCATCTAAGGGCTTTCCCTCTTTGTATAAAAATTGTGTATGAGCTTGCAACATTTCTACTGTGATATTGGATATGTAACTCCTGTAATCCTGTTATCTGGTTAGAATTCGTAATACCTGTTCGAATTAATTTTGTTTTATTTTTGTAATATATTTAAAGAATAGTAGATATAACATATTTAATTTAGTTCCCCTAAATAATTACTTTTACTAACACTTTCAGTTTCTTACCAAATTATATACCACTGCATTATTTTCACTGCGTGTCACTGTATATTCAAATACAAATACTACATAATTTTTTTTATAGTGTAACAGTAAGCGTAATAGTATAGAACAAAATTAAATTATAATCGTCTTTTGAGAACAAAAAACAAAATGAAATTTTGACATTCCTAGATGTTTAAATTGAATCAAATATTAGTATCAGTGGATATATTGGACACAATTAAAGTAATTAAACTGATAATGACATGATACGTTTTGAATTTATTTGAATGATATGAAAGGAAATTATATCTAAAAATAAATCTAAAAAATTCTCCTTTAGAATGCGAATTTATTACCTTTAGAATGTAGGTATTATAGGCTTACATAAAAAGTTAAATTATAGCAACGATAATGTATGTTATGAATATAAAGGATTATTACTATAATAATTAAAATAAAATACTTTCGAATAGAAATAAATTCAAAAATGTAAATATCTGCCTGTATCTAAGCGCCAGTTAGGTAGATACACAAAGAAAAATAAACATTTTAAGTATCATTACAAGGAGTTGTAAGTGAACTTTGGTCGTACGTCGTCCATTAGTCTACGTTTCATTTGTGAATTCGATTTCTATTTATATTATTTAGCAGATTTGGAACGAAGCAGTTTCTAGCGCGTGTCTGGCAAAAGTTTTAAACGTATCGAACTACCACAGAATGGTTAGAATTTACTGATCGATATACCGATATTTATCAAGTTCGATGTGATTTTTGAACTTTGTATTTCCCAAATATTTAATTATTAACCTTTCAGAGTGACCGTATGCAGTTACACTCAAATACAAATTGCGAAGATCTATATGTAGTTTGCATAATAAATACTTTTTTAATCTTTCGTAAGAATTGTAGTATGGTTAAAGAAAAGTATTGTTGCTTTTAAGCTTCTACGTAGAAATACCGATGAGATGAGCGCTGATTTTATTAACAATTTGTAGGCTTCATTGCTAAGCCGAACGTCAGCTATGATTAAAAAAAATATATTTTCTAGAAAGCTTTAAAATAGAATCGTTTAACCCGATGGTTAGTTGCCCTAAAGATATAAAGGAGTTAGACTATTAAAGTAACTAACTTAATAAAATAACTGTCTTTACCTCATTAAGTAATATAAAGCATTCGTATTAGTATCGCGTAAGTATTGCTTATAGGAAGTTCTTCCTATACCTTAATAGGAAACTAAAATCACGATAACAAATGAACCTTGTAATTACCATCCCAGTACCTCACAAAAGACATCTACAGCAGTATTGGAAGTGTCTTACCTATTGACTTCAAAGCAAAATGCACACAATATTTTTAGGGGCATAAAATTATTTTACCGAGAAAATGTGATAATACAGAAAGTGAATGACATCTACATATTTTTCAAATAGTATCAAAAAAGTGAAGAATTAGGCTGGTTATAAATTTATTTAAATTTTATTATTTATACAGAAATACCAAAATATAGAAATAACGATTAAAGAAACTATTAAATGCGACATTTTTCTTCTATGTACTTTTAATTGTACACCGTATACACAATCACGTATCACTAATTCAGTCACCAATTGTTTTAGGCATTATACGGATCTTAATAATATCTTAATTATTATATAGATTACAAGATAATTAATATAGATGTGGAAGTGTTAATACATAATTCAAGGGATATCAGATTGTGTGTAGACACAAAGACATTTTAAGCCAGCCAGACATAAGCCACAATGCATTTTTATGTAATAAGCATAACTACAACAGGGTCTACACTGTTACTGATTGCACACGATACATCATTGCGATTCTCAGAGCTTGAGACGTATCATCTGATACCAGACACAACTTCAATTTTTATTATAACGTATTCAACGAATGCTTTGTACTACTTATCGCAAATTTCAAATCATAAGTTCAATGATAAGTTAAATATAAACAAAAATCTGTGTTTATTACAACGAATTACTTAGTCGCAATAATCTTTGTTCTTATCGTTATCACCAGCTTTACAGACAATGCGCTTTAGTGACGTCACCCTAAAAAGTTTATTAAGATGAATTACAGAGATGGCAATATTAGACCACACATACATGCAGATTAATGTATATATATTTTGTTAAATAAATAAAAATGAACGATATATGATTTTAATTTTGGATCTTTATATTGGTTTTCATACGAACGCACAGCAGTAGATTAGGATAAACGGATTTAGAATATTGAGAAGCATACCACCACAACGCAGTTAATCCAAAATTAATCCATCTGTGCATTGGGCTGTAAAGATTAGTTTTAATTTATGTGATTAATTAGAAAATATTTAATTGAAACGCCACTACATATACGATAATTTAATAAATGTACACGTAAATTTAATTAATCTTGGCATACCAAATTTACATGCTACACATAATAGAAGAATTTACATACTATACAAAAAGGAAGAATTTTCATGAATGACATGAAAATTGCAACACCAAGAAGGGGACGAATTTTTTTAACTAAACTTGGCAGAAACGTATAACTATTCAAAGGCAATCATCAATTGTAATTTTAAACAAACAGAACAAAAGATTGAATTTTATTTTTATTAATAATGTCTTGCCGCCTCCTTCCCCTTATTAGTTACTCCCTCACTCTTCGTGGTATTGGTTCCAGTAGGTGGTCCTCTTGGGATATGGCGTCCTAAGCAGACTACAATTCATGTCAGAGAGCTTCTACTGTTTGCTTAGGATTCGCTAAGTTCCTTAGTTTTCTTCTCTTGGCGAGGGATCGGGAGTGTCCATGGCAAAATATTGACATGGGCTTCTTCGAAACGGTTTAAAGAAATTCTCGCTACATCAAAGGGGGCATTATTCCACTAGAAAAGTGTAATGGTGCCTCGGATGAACACTCACTCAAACCTATTTCCATATGTTATAGTACCCCATGCCATAACCATCACGGCTTGGTCCACATGGATTCAACAGAAAATTGAATTTCGCGCCGTTATCCATGTCTTCCTCTAATATTCATGCGGTCATCACGCATCTCTATACACAATCGTGATTTGCCACTGAACTCTATACCACTCCACGTTCCAGTAGATTTGCAACCTACACCACTTCAAACGCTAGCATCGGTGTTGAGTCATAAGTGGTAACACAAAATGTAATCGGTGGGATTGTAAATCGAAAACCCAGATTCGGCGATAAACAGTTCGAGAAGTGAAAGGGTACATATCAGCAATTGACTTGATATTGGAGAATAGGTCTCTTAGTGCTGTTGTAGTAATAGTCAATATTTGAATAAAGGCCAGTGATACTATATACGTACTGTTCATATCAATAACACCACTGTTCGAATTTCACTAATTTTAACATATTAAAACTTTTTTTCCAATGTAGCACACTTAATATTAATTTGTTACTGAAACTATACAAAACACTGTAAGATGCTTCCTTCTCTGAGCCGTCTTCTAACTATTTTACGACCATCATGAATCCATAAACAAAATTAAGATTGGTCACTAACAATGAATTGATTCCATTGTTTATACTAACGCAGCCTATACTACTCCCATAGTACAATTTTATGACGTACAGTTCGAGGAAAACGAAGAAATCGTTGGTGTGATGTAGGCCTGAAAGATCGGATTCCTCGATATATATATATATATACACAATTTATATATATATATATATATATATATAAATTGTACGGGGATTTATCGGTTAATTAAATATCTTCATCTCTCACGAATTTCCCTCGTTAACGAGAAACGGTTCCGACGAGCTATGAGCCGAAGAGTGTGATCATAATCACTAGTTCTGGAACGCCCGGCCCATAATCTTCGTCATTTCTTTCTTCATCAACACACAGCTATTGGGACGACACTACGCGTTTCACAATTAATAACATCGCGAATGAATAATCGATTATTCCGCCACGTTCAAACTCAGATGTTCGAAAATTTGCGCGTTGTATATCTTTTCACTCTACTAGGACTAAAGAAACCATAACAGTACGGTGACATTTAACTAAATAATAATAATAATATCTTTATTGTCCAACAGAAAATAATTCCATTTACAGGACAATGCGAGAATAATGTAACCTAGCATATATATGTAGTAACAATATACAGTGCAGTAATAAATTAAAATTCGTCGAAAAAGATACAACTGAATCATAAACATAATAATGGCTCGGTGACACCAGAATGCAAGAACAAAATAGGACGACAATGTAAATCCATGTAGACTCTTCAACAAAAAGGATCGTGAAGTCATTCATTGGCATTTCTAATCATATGCGTAAAGGGTGCTTTAAGCAAAACATTAGTTTTGCATGACGGGACCTTAAAATTAGGGAAGGACCTGGTATCGTACTGAGGTACCACAAAATTAATTTTGGAGAGAAATAATAACAAAAGAAAAACAAAAACATTTTTTTAGTTTATAGCCAATACTATCTTGATTAATTGAGTGTATCATGCTAACATTCTCATCGTTTGTACGAATAATATACGTAGTTTCTGAACAATATACTAAAATATACCCAACGGTGTTCATTTATTTATGGCGGCACGTGTATCTAAAATAACTATTTGATACATGATATTCTCACAATTACGTACATTATCTATTTCATGGAATTTTCAAGATAGTCGTGACGTAGTTAAGTACCGAAATGTTTCTAAATAAATATTATATTAATTATTATCAGCTACGGTTTATCTTCCGTAATGAAGTTTTTTTAAAGAATTTTTCACCTTGTAGACCTTTAGATCTTTCATCACCATTTAAATCTTAACGATCGTTTTTAAATCGCGTAAACCACTTATAATATGAACTCTTGCACGAGACATGCACTCATCATACACTTTTTTCAACAGTTCGTACGTGTCAGCAAATTTTCTCCCTATTTTAAAACAAAATTTAATACTTGCTCTTTGTTCCATTGTGATTTTACGAAATGAGCACCTAAGCTACAGTCACTAAAATACGTGTAACTTTATAAGTTATCATCCCTTTTGCTCAAACTTCAGTTTAATACATGGCTCAGTGTCCTATGATTTAAATTAAAGTTCCGTTATTTAATTGTCAGACTGTGTATGTGTCTAATTGTGTATTACACATCATGGTGGACATTTTAAACATAGCTTTGTAGACTTTTGCTAATCTCTTGTCGTTGCGTTCGTGTTGTTTGTTATTTTAACTTCCGCTGCTTTTATAAATTGTATAGCTTTCTTTTCTGAAGCTATTAATATCATTTACAAAAGAAAATAGATATAATTTGAAATATAGATGTTAGAATTATTATGTTCTTCGCTTGGTAGCTTGTGATCTAACGAAAATATCGAACATATCAATCACGAAATGGTAATTTCAGTCCTAATGCACACCTACCTAAAAATCAGAGGGTGGTATTGATATGAATTTAATATAAACTATTTGGTAGTTCCCTTTGAGGATATCTCGTATCATAAATGTTTATGGTAAGTATACTATTCCTACACTCTGCAAAATTTCTATAGTTCCATATAATTTTATAGTTTCCCTAGCAACGGTATGACTCTAGAATTACCTAACATAGAATTACATTTCTGAACGGAAAGAAATAGCAGAGACGTTATTTCGTCCATATCACAATTGTTGGATATGTAGGGGGAAGTACCTGCCGTATAAACGTATACACGAGCAGAATTTCTATAAATCCGCAAAGTTAGACAGACATCCTACGAAATCAGGTATTATCTTACAGTGTAGAAAAGCCTCCAAACATCTTCAAAAGTTTATTTATGATTAGATATATATGTTATCGAAGTATAGACAAAAATAAATAGTTATAAAGACGTAGCGTTTTCAAACCGAGCCATATCTAAGCAAATAGCACGATCTCATCATCTCATCAACAATTTTATAAAGTTGAGTAATTCCTACGACAAAAATCATGCCTAAAGGGCGTAATCAAGGGAGAATAATAAAAAAACTCACTCGAAAGCAACAAATTCTATCCGAGAGTAAACGTTTTCGGTGACCAAAAAAATGTTTCAAACCCACCCTTAAAAACAGATACATAAACAGGCAAGACTAAAATTTGCCCAAGATCATATGAGATGGGATCATGAGTGGAACAGCGTCATATTTTCTAACGAGAAGAAATTTAACCTGGACGGGTCTGATGGTTTCAAATAAATGGGCCGAAATTTTTGGGGGCGGTAGTATAATCATTTTGCCCGTAACAATAAAACCCTTGTCTTATTTCTACACGAATGAATTCTAATTTTTATATACAACTTCTGGAAATGGTTCTGATAGACTTTGGTGAACAATTGTCGACGCAAAACTGGATATTTCAGCAAGATAATGCAGGTAACCATAATTCCAAACAAACGAAAGAGTGGTTCCATCAAAAGGAACTTAATTTATTACAATGGTCTGTTTGCTTGCCCGATCTGAAGTCCATCGAAAATCTTTGAGTAATATTGGCACGAGAGGTGTGCGGTAATAACAATATAATAGCGTCAAAGAACTAAAGTCTGCGATAGCAAGGTGTTGGATTGGTATTCCTGTTCCAACATTGATCAAATTGATAGACAATATGAAGACCCGCATGTTTGAAGTTATTTTGAATAGAGGATCTAAAACTCGTACTAGGTTTAGAAAGAATTATAACTTTTTTATGTATTTATTTTATTTATTAATTTTGTGTCAATGGACCTATAGAGATTTCACTGTTTTGAGTTGCCATTATTTTCTCTTGCATGTATGTTTCTTTGTAGATCACCATTAACTTAGTTGCATAATTTGCCAAAGATATTAAGAATACCAAATACTCTGTTCAAAAGTTCATATGGATCACATTTGTAGCAACACCGTAGGTAAATCATATCTATTAATTTTTCCTTAGAAAAATTTTAGATAAAAACTAGCCAATATATGATACAAATACTAAGAATTTAATGAAAATGTAGTTATATCATACTCGTGTAAAAATAACTAAAAGAGGAAATAGTTGCTTAGAATATATAAAAAGGTCAACTTTATATTGTAGCTTCGTTGTTGTAGTATAAAACATAAAACTGAAAGCCAGTCGATTCTATAAATAAAATTACGTTTTTAACCGTTTATTTTTTTTATAACTGCGATCCAGCAAATTTTAATAGCAGCCAAAACCTGAATATTATCTGGTAACTCCAACATCCATCACAGTAGCCAATGTTATTATTTTCGGCAATAATTTTACTTTGAAGAATTAAATAACGTTAGAATAGATGAACATATTTTTCTAATAAATCCATTAAAATAAATGTAAATAATTGCTCTGTGTGGTCATAAATAGTGTTAACGCTAATTATTGACGTAAATGATTCCTATTTCTTCTAGTTATCATATTTAATTTTTCTATTTAAGGAAAAATAACTGATAATCTTATGCGGCAGGTGTTTCACAGAAACAGGTTTATTTTTCGATATATATTCATTTAGCGTAATAGTTATTCATACCAATTTGCATTATCGCCCAAAGATAGAAAAATCTAAACAGAAAAAATGCGGAAGACTTATAGGCAAACAAAAATAGGTTAACATGTGAAACCATGCATTGAGAAAATTTATAAATAATACCGACATTAAACATAACCGTTGACATGCAAAAATATTTACAAATGCCAATATTATCTTCTCATAAAGTACAGCACATGGCAATTTATGTGGAATAATAACTCGAGACATGGCAATTAAAAGTAGTTAAACAAATGGTGTATACGTCAGAATTTTGTTTTCGCAAACCGCGAAAAATGTAAATTAGAAGTTACGCAAATTATACCTAAATGCATCAGATATACTTCACTAGTCATTTTCCACACTGCAGTTCCAACTACAAACTTCATCTTTTCATTCTTCTTCTTCTTTCATGTTTTTTTTTAACTGCTCGAGTCAAAAGGCTCTGATGGAACTTATTAGATCTGATTAAATTCTTAACGCCAAACTGTAAATATATTGCAAACTGTTGTTAAAAGATTCCATATTGGATGCGTCAACACTGTTCTGTGAGAGCAGGAAACATAAAAAATGTTTTGATCAAAGTTATACAATTACACAACAAATGTCTGTATAGTGCAATTAACGGAGTGCTTTATTTGAGGGCCAATTTCTTGCATTTGTAGGCTTCATGAATCAAATCTAAAAAGTGATTTTTATATAGTTAGGAGATCTATAAATGTTCTAAGATTTACTCCCCGTTTTGAAAAACTTTCGTTGTTAATTAGTGTTGATTCATTGCGCCCATGTTTTGCCAATTTTGTTATTCTTGAATTCATCGACAAAACACTTTTAAACAAAACAAGAGATGATTGTATGTTGTGTTAATAGCAAACACGAGTTCTAATATTTGAAAAACCAATAATTACTTTTCAACTTGTCAATCGAAGTGAATGAAAAGAAACCGTTAGCTATTCAGATATCGCAAAAGCGATTACTTTATAAATATCGAGTGTAAAACTACGTATCACGAGAATTTGTTACGTCATATCCCGCAATACAAGGTGCGTCAAAAGTTCTTTTCCAAATAAAAGGAACATAATAAAATAATGGCCACCTTTAGTGAATAAATGTTTATTTTTTTTATCAAAATTTGGGAATTTATTTCTTAAAAATTATGTCTTCTAACTGTGCTCTTTTATTTTGCCGGCACTCTTCTAAACGTGAAGCACAATTCTCGAGAACTACACGCTACATATTGTCCGTAAGAGCCGCCATTTCTCTGCGAATATTCTCTTTTAATTCATTCAAAGAATTAGGAGAGTTGCTGTGTACCTTTGATCTAAGGTTGTCAATAGGAAAAATTCATTGGTAGCAAATCGGCCCTACGTGCCGCCCAATCTGTGTTAACCCGATTGGATATAAATTTTCCAGGAAAAAATTAACGAAAAAGTGGTAAGGACAAGAGAGACATGTTGGAACCAGATGTCCCAATTAAAACCATTAAAATCCTGTAAGGCTGGCGTAAAAAAGTTGTTAATCATTTCCACATATCGCTCGGAATTTATGATAACTGTACGACCTCTGTTATCTTTAAAAAAGTACGGGTCGATAATTCCTTGCGCCGACATGGTTATCCAAACAGCATTTGGCGAGTGAAATGGCCTCTCGTGCTTCTGTTCTGGATTTGGTCAACACCAATAACGGTAGTTCTGCCTGTTTACATGACTATTAAAGCAAGAATGCGCCTCATCTGAGAAGTTTTTTGTAAAACTCGCTCACACAGGACGTACGCTCCGCTTTCATAACACCTTCCATAACGACTAAATTCCCAAGGACAAGGTTAGCGATCGGCATACGCTTGTGTTCGTACAGTGACCAAAATAAAATGAAAAGGACTTTTGAGGCACCAAGTATTTCTCATATTTCGGAAGTTATATCTGCGATCAATGTTAGATCTTGTTTAATAATTATAATTTTTTAATAAGATACGAGAGAACTATATCCAGCAGGCTAGTAATTTTTTGTCTTTATGGTCAATTGCACAAGACTTTATTTTATCATGACAAGGATTAAAATAAGTTGAAATTTACATAAAATACCTTAACTCTTTGTATGTTCTCTATGACAATTTTTAAGTCATGATAAACCAGTTGCTGAATTCGTATTTTCTGTCAAGAGAAATATAGAGATTGCGACAAACATATAAGGCACTAACATATTCAAAATATTCAACTGTTTCCACTAAGTAAATAAGTTGTTATTTTGAATATTTTTCTTATTACATACAATGTTTGAGCTAAGATACGTGATGACAAGAACAAAAGATAATTTGGGCAATAATAATCCTTTTCAGTGTAACTTTCAGAATTTGATGATGAAGATGTAGTGGGATGTTAAAACTAAGTTTTGTTATGTAAAAAAGCACTAATGGTGTACATTTTATAGACGTTGAAGTATATAACCATGCTGAGTTGTAAGTAAGGGTTTTATTCCTCTGCACAATAAGTTGAAGTTCACCAAGACTAAATTATAAAAAATTGCTTCGATGCATGAAAATATCAATTCTGTTGGAGTGTGTTAGTGCAGCATCGGATAGTAGATGTAGGGTTGCGGAATGTCACAGAATACACTTCTCGGTTTAGTACCAGTTAAAATAGAAGTATTCTTTCTGAAGGGTTTTACAGATTTTGTAAGTTTCATTCAGCTTAGACAGATATCACTTATTTTCGTCATCGACTGTTTTTCTTAATGAAATATCCTTAGTGTAATAATATTTAACAAAATGTGATAAATAAGAAGCAGTGTCAAAAACAAGACAACTTTATAATTGCAATCACTTTTATTTATTTAAGACAGCAAAAACTGATGAAATAAGTGTTGAAACGTGCGACCTTCAGCTACCTGGCAGTATCCCAATTTGTTCAATATCGTGAAGGATTTCTGAATCTAGTGCGACGATGTTTCATAAACAGCCATCTTAATTCAATCCCGATTCTTCTAATGTTGGTGAGATTTGCTTTTATAAGCAAGCAACTAAATGTTCTTAAAAAAATAGTCTAAAGGAGTTAAATGTGGCACCCGAATCAGTTCTTTCAATGTATTATCTTCGAAATGTTTCACCACAATATTATCACACATTAATTCTATAATGAAGTGTAGCTCCATCCACTTCATATATCAAACTCCTTTGATAAATCAGAAATCCATGTCTGAGGACCTTGCTCAACTTATTTCACATGTTTTTAAGATTTAAATAAACGATAACCTATACTTTTATCGCACTTTTATTGATGTAGTAATTTAAATTACCTTTGTGTCGCGAAATAGTAAATTAATTAGTGGAATATGCTCATCAGATCAGAAATTGCAACAAAAACAATTATTTTTTTTGACATGGTGCATTGGACACTAACGGTTTTATAGTAGTTTTAATTGGTGTTACTTTTGTATATATGTACATAATTACGTAAAAGTAATGTGAAAATAAAAGTTGAGAACAGAAAAGTATCTATTTTTATATGTGTATTGCACCCAGAGTAAATATGCTGATAGTCGACCGGACCAATCACATAAATACATGTCTCCATGAATTTAAATAGACTGGAAAGATACATCACTTTTTCACAGTATCGATGTTTTTACAGTAGGAATGACTTATATAATTGTGAAAATTGGTGAAATGATTGATAATTTCGCAAGTGCAATCGTGCAACATTTATTTTATCGGTTTAAGAACATGCAAAGTAGATGCAGTTAATCACTGCTGCGCAATATAACGTTAGTTTGCATAAGAAAATGCATTTGTTATATAGTAACACAAAGCGATTGCACTCAGACGAGTAGTGGAATTATTCACGTGCACAAATACTTACTGAATGCGTTTATATAATAGTGTTAAATTATGTAGTAGCAGCATAAAGCCATAACAAAAAACACTATACTACGTACACATGTAGAGGAAGTGCAACTGGTGCTCAGTCAAAATGACGTCAGATTATTATAATAAGACAATTGGTCTGCAAATTAGTGAACGAGCCTCCAAAAACTATATCGCAGTGGTACAGTCTCAATAAATGGATCATTTACTATCCTGCGAAACTGCATGCCATCGCAGTTGCATCGACAAAAACAACTTTGTCATTAAATAATAGATGTTTGAACATACCTTTTTAAATAAATCTATTTGTATTAATATTTTTAAGGTAGATAAGCCAAATAAAATTATTTATATATATATATATATATATATATTATTTCAAGTATTGCATCTTTCGAAACTAAATTAGTCCAGTATATATAGATATATATATATATATATATATTATTTCAAGTATTGCATCTTTCGAAACTAAATTAGTCTAGTATATATAGATATATATATATATATATATATATATATATATATAGAGAGAGAGAAAGAGAGAGATGGACATAGTTACAACGTGCATATAACACATTGTTGTCTGTTGTTGTTTGCTAAATAATCCATTTGACTAAACTAATTTAGTTTCTAAAGATGCAATACTTGTAATAATACACAAATAATACACTCAGCCAAACAAGTATCGCATAGACTACGAAAAAGCGTTTATAGACCGAGATATTTTGTATACGTTCAAAATATGTTTGTCATATGTGCGCCTACTATAAGTTTTTACTTACTACTTTACTAACGTTATTAGAAGTAAAATAAGTAATTTAGCTCCAGATCAAGTGACTAGAACAGTTGCTTTAATCGAAAATGGGCGATCTCAAACATACATGGCTAATTTGATGAATATTAATTAGTCAAGTGTTTCTAGAGCAGCAGCCAAATATAGAGAAATCGGAGGTTACACACGAAAACCGCTGCCAGGTCGTCCAAACTGTACTACTCCTCAATATGACCGGTATTTAAGACTACAAGCACTACGTTGGAGGTATGTAACTGACTGCAAGGCAATTGCAGATCGACTTGGCTAGAGTTAGAAATAGTTCGAAATAGGTTGAGTCAGAGTAAAATAAGAGCCAGATTAGCCGTTAAAACTCCTCATCTTACTAGGAATCACCGAGAATTAGGAGATGATAGACGTATACCAGGGTCCAGACGAGACGGTGAGCACTATTCCCAGTGCGGTATCAGATCCACACCTAATTTTTGTGGCGACTCTATCATGGTTTGGGAAGCCATCTTTTCAGCAGGCCGTACAGTTAGTATCAGTAAGCACAGGTGCAATGATTGCCCACAGGTGTATAACAGACATTTTACATCATGCAGTACCATGCGCACCAGTAATAGGTAACGAATTTTTGTTAATGCACTATTCCATGTAGTAATAATCGTCCGGGAATACCTTAATGAGGTTGGCATTCCAGTTTTAGATTGGCCTGTGGGGTGCAGACATGGATCCTACCGAGAATGTATGGAGCTATCTTGACTCAACATTTTACTCCAGTAGAGCAACAGGGGTTAGAAGATGCCCTCCGTGAGGAGTGGCAGAATTTGGAACAATCCTATATACAAAGGTTAATAGGATCCATGCCAAATAGAATACGAGTGGTCATAAGTACCAGGGGAGTATTAAGCTACTATTCTATAATTTTTTCCAAGGATAGAATTTCTTTTACTATATCTGCTTGATAACATTCAAATATGAGTTTATGGTTTCATTTGGCCCATATATTATTTAAATAACCATAACAATTGTTTCTTGGAGTATATTAGGATATATTTAAAAGTTTCTTTAGTCATAAGATCATCCTTGTGTTACAAAAGTCACTTATGCGATACTTTTTGAGCGGAATGTATTTTGCATACTTAATACCAAACGAACAATAAACTGTTGAGCATGATTTGGATATGTAATAAGGAGAAATAAAATTATACAAAATTGATGCTGTAAAAGACAGGGTAAACTAGAAGCTTTACGCAACCTAAGCGCGATAAATAAAATTGTATACAAAGCAGATACGTTTTTGTCAAGAATCCAAAGAAACTGATTCAATAACCTTTGAACGAAGAACACGATTTGAACGTAATGTATGTAGTTTCGAAATGTTTAGATATGGAACGGAAAACACCAAACATATAGTTCTTGCCACAGATCAGCGACTACATCCATTGAACTGTAACCTACGTAACTAGAACGATATCATTATTCATAAAAATGTGAAGTGGACTACAAATAGGCAACCAGTAATACTGACGTATTTCTATTTCTTTCTAATATATAATAACGGATGATATATTAAAAAACCTTCAAATATTTTCGATTGAATGTAAATAACTATCTGGAAATGGTTCACAAAACATTCTTTGTCTTCTTTTGCAAAAGCTGTACTTGGCGGCATAATACTATTAAACGCAATACTGTAGTACGAAATGGTCCCTTCTTCCTTTTGGAGCCGGCTTTGCAGATTATAACTATTTCCATAAGTACTGATATTATGCCACAATGATTGCAAGCACTGTATGATTGCATAATTCACAGATATCGCAGTAAACTCCACACCTCAGAAAATTGTTTGAAACGCTGCGTTTCAAGAGCACATGTTGTTAACCGAGTTTACGACTGTCCGCTACCGGCAGTCGGCAACCTCCTTACGGAATTTTACTTGCTGTGGGTTTGTGTCGCAAGTAGGAACAATTAATTCAGTTTTATGTTGCACGACCTTGAGAAAACTACGTCAAGCCATAAAGACGTCAGCCGGTGCCATATTGTTTCATTACAATGCGAGACCTGGCTCAAATTCGAGATCTAATCACCTCTTTTGGCCTGCGAAATTCGATCATGCACCATACAGTCCCAGGGCATACGACTAGCGACTACCACCTCTTGCGACATCTGTAGATCGTGAATAACTGGCATCATCGCAGAAGGCAGAATTCTAAGGGGAGCGTATCGATTTGTATTTGTTACGATACATATTTATATCGCCAAGAAAGTTATGCAGAAATATAGATAATTGTATCTAAATTTAGAAAACAAATTTTTTTTCGAAAAAATTGTCTTCATTTTTATTTTAAGTCGATTTAACATGTTGCACGAATACATAAACCAAGTTGACGTTGACGATGATACCTCTAAAATATTTTTAAAATTATCGTTATTAGTTTAATAATAATGGCAAATATTATCCTTTTAATAGCTTCAAAATTACTGAAAGCAAAATAAAGAAATAGAAAATTATCATTATTTCTATAATGATCGTGTACAGGGTTTAAGCATATTAATTTTTTTCCCTATTTTGACTGTCAAGATAGATCTCACTTCTAAAATATCCTGTATATAAAATTGGTTAAATTTGGTGTATCTGGTTTTACGTTTAGCTTTCGTTACATTGTTACAAAATTACAATAGGCAAATTTAATTTCCTAATTTCTATTTGTCACTACATAGGCTGATTCAAATTAACCGGACGCCAATGTTATCTCTGTTATTATTGTTTCTGGAAAATACGTTAAATTAGCAAAGTAATAGTGTTCATAACGCTGATTGGTACGAAGTATACGAGAAAAGAATTCCGTGACGCATGTTCGAGACATTTTGAGATTTATAAATTCTTTTTAAATGGAACATCCGGTATACTTAAAAAAAAAATTTAAAAGATATATCAAGTTATGATGTAAAAGTTTTAATACACTATTTTCTTAAAATGAATAATAAAGAAGTTACGGTAGATTTTAGTTAATGGCACTTTAAACCAAAACAAATAGTATGCCTTTTGAAATTGCCAAAAACGCACTGAGCTTCAATCTTTTGCACGTTTAATTATTAAAAATAGTTGGTTATTTGATTTTATGATGTTCGTTGGTTCTCTATTATTATAATTACTTTCTTGAACATTTTTTCTTTCATTGTTCAGTGTTAAATAATATCTCATTACGATGGTTCCTCATTTGGAGACGTGCGATATATTGGAAGCATATATTGTATGCGACAAAAATTCAAGAAGGGCTAGCGAATATTACGCTGAACACTATCCTTTATAACGGCCGCCAGATCGACGTTACTTTCGAAAACAACATGATTGCTTATTTAAAAACAAAAGAGCAAGTTCGATTTACTTTTAATATTGGTGCAGATTAATTAGTTCGATAGTCATTGGTCCAGTGTTCTACAATGGTACATTGATAGGAGACAGATATTGGGAATTTGTTCGGAATATTCTAGAGCAAGTAGGGGCAACCTTTGACATGTTGTGGGCCAAACTTTAGTGTGCAAATACGTTCGCGGGCCGTGTTTAAAAGTAGTCCATTTTAAAGTAATGTTTTAAAGTAGTGCTTATAATTTTTGGCGATAGATATCAGACATGCAATAATACGACAATATTATTATAATGCAATTTATTAAAATAAGAAAATGAAATGAAAAAAATAGGTACAACATTATAATTAAATCGTGATTTTTTTTAATTGGGTTTTTCAAAATGTCTCGCGATCAAATCTTACAGCGGGCCGGTTGTTGCCCACATATGTTCTAGAGGATTTCCTTGATAACACCAACAATTATCTAATGCGACAAAATTTATACTTTCAGCAGAACAGTGTTTCCGCACACAACTGCCACAGAGAACGTAACTCTCTGGACACCATCTTTGCCGGTAAGTAGATTGGTACAACTGGGCCAATTCGACGGTCAGCACGCGTCCCTCACCTTTCACCTTTAGACTTTTTTCTGTGGGGGCATTTAAAAAAAATCAGGTGTACAAAACACGGTACAACGACGTGAACGAATTGTAAAATAATGCGAAGAAGGTTTTCCGCGAATTGGATGGAAGGACAGTCTTAAAAGCTACGCAGAGTGTACACAAGCTGACACGAAAATGTATTGAGAAGGAATGTCATATTTTGAAGCATTATTTATAAGTTATACATTTAGTTTCTTCTTTTCAAATTAATTGCAAAGACATTGTTTTAAAATGTAATATGTTAGAATAAACACAGACATGTATATATCTGTTTTGTCAAAAGTTGGTGGAGTTAATAACACTTAGAACAAAATGGAAACTGTTATAACTTCTTTATTATGCATTTTAAGATAATAGCATATTAAACTTTTTACATCATACCCTAACATATATAAAATATACTGGGTGTTCCGAAAAAAATATATATAAATTTTAAAATTTCTCGGATTTTTTCGTATACTGCATCCTAATCGGCGTTAAAAACACTATTACTTTACTAATTTAACCTACTTTCAAAAAACAATAATAACAGAGATAGCAATGGTGGGTACAACTAATGTGTATATTACGTTTATTTATGAATACTCTTTAAGTTTAAAAGTTTTAAATTGAACACAGTAAAAAATCATTAATAAAAAAATATAAAACGAACATATGCATTTTTTACGCTCATAAAAGTATCCGGCCATTCGGAGATTACCCCAATAAAATACACAGAGAATTACTTGACTCGCCGGGAAGACACACTATATTATTAGTCAATCAGTTAACGTTGTTGATAAAGGTTCTTCCATTTATTAGTGTATTACTAGAATAACAGGGCCAAAATTCAACTGACTCATACTCATGTTAATTCCAGCTTAAATTGCATCACTATACATAAGCACAAGAACAGACTAAAACTTAAGCATAAGATAAAGATATTAATTTGAAAACTAATTTGATGTATTAAATCACAAGCAGTAATACGTTATAGAACTACTCTTGTCCGTTACAATATATTTTTTAAGTTTTCAAGTTATTATATTAACTATACCAAATGAAACTGACAATTTTATCATTCTCCTTATAAGCGGTTGTAATACCTCATGTTGCAATACGATGATCATATATCATAGTTGATATAGTAGTATTTACGTTACGATAAACTAGAAAATAAAATAATGTACCTTATCAAGGAAAAGTAGTAAGAATTCAGAACGCAAACATTAAACATTGAATTGGCTTTCTGCCAAGTCTCCTACTACCATACTATTCAGAGTAAGACTGCGATAAATGAAACTGACCTGGTTAACGCACCAACATTATACATACAGGACCGAGAATTATCTTAAAATGACCGAGCTAAAATAAAAAGTGGAATCGTTAAAAACAAATTGAATGACAGAACTTTTTTTCTTACAACAATCCGTCTAATATGAATCTCCAAAACGCGACAACCGTTTAGGAATAACTATTGCTACACGAAGCCAGTTTGTAAATGACTAATTTAAATATTTATCGTAATTGTAAGAACATTTACTTATCTGTATTTGACGATATATAGAAATAAAACTGCTAACGTAATACTTTACTTTTAACTTTCATCTTCAATTGGTTTAGTTCTATCAGACTGGATCTTTAACTTTAACCTTGTGAAGTGCTAGGCAGCAATAAATGATGAGCGATCAGCTGCCCGCTTTGCCCGAGTCGTTTATAAAATAAAACCAGCTCAGATTGGTACATACCGCATTTCATCAATGCTCATTATTCGTTAATATTCTATTCTAATTGGGAAACAGTCCGAAATACAACTGTTATTATACGAGATGAGTTAACAGTTTCACAAAGTCCGTTTATTCCTCCACCAAAGATTATATCAAAATTTAATATATACGGACGTAGATACATAATTCAGTATACAGTATAGTATCGGTGCATATACATACAGTGGGTAAAAAAGTATTTGCACACCTCTAATATCTTCAATAATTTGATAAAATTACAAAAATGGATTTTTGCAAACTTGTCAAAATATGTATTCTTTATTAATTATAAAATTAATATATAGTCATACAAAAGGCAACACATTAATAAACATTTTATAAACTAAGAAAACTACAAATTTTATAATCCAAAAATATTTACACGCTTGATTACATCTATAAAAAGTAACTGCTAATCCAGACAGAGATACTTATCATTTAGTATGTAAACAATTTGCATCGATAATAGTTGCAATCTTTTAGGCATAGATTCTACTAACATCCGTAACAGTTTATTACTACCAAGTATTAATATTATCTATAACAAATAAACTGACATAATTTTGAAGAGAATTTACTATAGCTTATTAGTATTATTTAAAAATCTTGGGCGTGCACAACCTTTTTTTTACCCACTGTATATCATTTTATTAAAAGTATGTTACACCATGATTTTGAAAAAATCTGCAGTTTGAAATGCAAGTATGTTCCTAAAATGTTAAAAAACTGCCAATTTTTCTTATACGCCTGTAAGCTTCTTATATTTGTATAACAGTATTGATCAAATATTGATTCCTGTGGTCAATAACGACCTTATCTTAAGTAGAACACTTAATATACACTAGGGTGACAGAATAAAATAGACACCTACTAATTAAAAAAAATATTCTATTCTCGCTATATATATACAAAATATTTTAAAATTTTTAAATTAGACTAATATTTTGTCGATCCACCTTTACTTGCGTGAAGTGCTGCGAGTCGTCGTGGCATAGAATCTATTAAATGATTAATGGTGTCTTCTGGAATATTTAACCACACTTCTGTAACAGCTGCAACGAGTTCTTCCTTATTGCTGGGTTTTCGGGGTCGTTTCGCCATATTTGTCTGGATTATGTGCCAAACATTCTCTATCGGATTCATGTCTGGTGATTGGCCTGGCCATTGTAAAATCCGAATCCCCTGTTCCTCTTTGCATGTGGTTGTTGTTCTTGCTTTGTGATAGGGTGCTCCATCCTCCATAAAAGTGGCATCTTCTTTAGATAAAATGGCGTTGTCGAATATCGATAGTAGTCCTTCTGTTAATATTTGGATATATTTTGCCGCATTTATATTTCCGTCACAGATTACTAATTGCGATCTTCCACCATACCATATCGCGCCCCACACCATGATGTTCACACCGCCGTATTTCACCGTCTGATGCAAAAATTTGTCGCCTAGTTGCTGTGACGAACGTCTCCATTCCCACGTACGACCACTATCACTGAATTCTGAATATCTACTTTCGTCTGAAATAATGACAGACCGCCAAAACTCTTCGGGATTCGTTCGCATTTCGATTGCTCAAGCCATTCCGCGCCGTCTTTGAAACGCCGTAAGGAGGGGTTTTTTCTTTGCCACCCTTTTATACATCCCCACACTGTGGAGGTATCGCAGAACGGTGCGCTGACTTTTCTGTGAAGTTGCCGCAAGCTCAGCTGTACTTTTTTGCGGTTCTCTTAACACTTCGCGCACAAGCACCCTTTTACTTCTTTCAGAAGGTCCGGCCCCATTGACAAAAGTATTTGGAGTAAGTTGAAAAGTCATACAAATGTGCCCACCAATAAATTGTTACTGTTGCAGACTTATAGTTCAATAATGGAGCCCTCATAGAAAAGAACTACACAAAAGTGAATGTTTTCCCCGAAAAGATGTTTTTAACCATTTCCTTAAAAAACACATGACTATCATCGCCGAAGCGAAAGAACCAATTAAAGCAGTAAATTGATTGATACGTAGTATATGCAACATAAGGAACAAAACCAGAACAAGGGCCATTATCGAGTCCCAATAAGAAATAAACAGGACAAAAAGCGTTCGCAAATAAATGTTCGACTGTATACGAGGGGTGTTGTTTTGTCAACCTTCAAGAGGTCATAGATACAAGATATGTATATATAACAACATTTTTTACATAATCACCGTGAAGATTGGTGCATTTGTCATATCTATGGATGAGCATTCTAATGCCCTCTACATAGAATGTTACCCCCAGTGAGATGAGATAGACCCTGACGTTTTGAAGTTCCTCTGTACTCTGGAAGCTCAGTCTTCCTAGCCACTTTTTCAGTTCACGAAAGAGATGGAAGTCGCTTGCCGCTAAGTCAGGGCTATATCAAAAACTTTCCATCGAAATTATTCAAGAAGTCCTTACAGCAGCAGTGTTAGAGCTGGCATTGTCATGAATGAGAAAAACTCCAGAAGTTAGCATGCATCTTCTTTTTATACAGATAAGTCGTAAGCTAGTGTAGGACAATATAAATTAAAGCATGGTAAGATACTATCATTAAAAGTAGCAGCGAACATTTGTCCAAGCATTGACGACAGGATTAAAATCGTCAATTGGTCCTCGCTTTGCCTTCATTCATGCTAACGATGAAATGGATTTCTTCCTGGCGCAGAACTAACATTTATATGTTAGAAAAACAACTGATGCATATACTGAGATGAATGCAGACTCGTATGAAAAATAGTTTATTGATCAGAATCCCAGACTTGAAAGGTCGTGATTTCTTTTTAGCGGTTTTCATTAAAAACAAACTGTATATTACTTCACTGACTACCAACAAAAATAAGAATCAATAAAACCTCCTATGTTTTAAAAGGTAACCCCAACCATGTTCAGAAACAGAAGAACGTAATCGTCTTTACTTAATGTGAATTTTCCAGATCGCTAGTTTTGTTCTTAAGACTTTTTCCGTTACATTTTGTACGTTATTCGCTTTATGAAGTGGTCATGTTTTATTCGCTCTTAAATGACAGTAATATTCAAGTTTCTATTTTCAAACCTAATAGATATGAGGGAAAAATTGTGTTGTACGAAAATACAAATGAAGCATAAACTCTCTGTAACTACCACTGGGAAAATGTATCATATTATGATATTACGTAAGCGTAAGTAAGTTATAACTGTTCATATTTTAAAACGAAATTTCCATTTCTCTTTAAACAAGTTAGAGACAAATATGGTAAACCGGCATTAAAGAAAGAAAGCTTAATTCTACGTCTAGCAACATCATACATCTATGACCCTTTAAAAAAGTATATCCTAAGGTTTTTAAGTGTACACTCCAGTTACTGTATGTTTGTAAAACGAGCAGCATATACTGACATAGGCAATAGTAAAATTGTGTAAGATTTTGAATAAGCGGTACATCCTATATATTCATAAATATTTCTTAATTACGCACTCTTTAAAAAGGAATGACTATTCGAATTCCAATTTCGTTCAATACTAGCACATTCAACTTATGCATATTTTTATAACCATTCCGAAATTTAGAGAAGTTGTGCTAATTTAATTTCCGGAATAACGGCGCAGTGTTTCACGTGACGTAATTGCGGTATGGGAATCACGAGAATATTGACGATTGTCTAGTACTTTGGCGTAGTGAATTGACAGGATAAGAGTTGTATAAAATTCTATCCAATAAAATAAGTATCTACAGTTATACATGTTAGGAATTCTCTTTTTTTTTCAATTCTGTTTTCTAATAAACGGCTCTTCCAAGCATGCATATGTATGTAATTAAGTAAAATAATTATTGTAGTATGTACAGTGAAGGACTAACGTTTAAATACAAAAAAGTTTAAATACACTAACATCCCCTAAAATTAAACTAAAGCATTGTAACACAAATGTATGTTTGCAGTGTATTTATTAGTTAAATAATATACAATAATGAAAACTTGTATAAAAAATATATTTTGTTGGATAGATAACGGTAAATTCTCCAAAAATATGCTGGACACAAGTTTAAATACAATCCAAAAAATGCATCTCTTTTGGATAATTTTCATTAAATTGAGAAGCGTAAATTTAAATTAATATTTGGTTCGTCCGTCCAGAGTTTCAATGACGGCCGTTATATGACGTGGCATGGATAAAACAAAATTTTTTGATCCAGATATCGAAATTTCTGACCAGATCTTTGTTAGTTTCCCTAAGGGATTCTTCATTTTTTTGAAGTTGCATGATCAATTTTTCGAGCCAATAATTCCCAAATGTGCTTTATTGGATTTATGTCTGGTGATGGGGGAGGAATTCAGAGGCGACGTGAAGCATAATACAGTAACCAATCCTTCAACCAAACGCACGGTATACTTGGGATCGTCGTTTTATTGGAATATCCAATCCCTTCCCAGATTCAAACTATCCACAGAACGCGCAATATACTTTTATACAGGCGGCTGTCTATTATACCATCGATAAAAACTAAATGTCGTACTTTAGCTGCACCAATCGCTCCCCAGACAATCATGCTTCTGCTAGAACACTTGCGCCAGATTTCTGCGCTATGATCGCTGCATATTAAATTTAGATTCATATGTAAATAGGACTCTTCTCCAAAAATCCTCAACTTTGTTTGCAAATCCTAGACGACGCCGCCGATTTTTGTCAGAAATAAAAGATTTCTTACGTGGGATTCTGCTTCAATAGGTTTGATCACGTAAAGTTCTTTGTACAGTTTTCAGGTGAACATGTTTGCCTACTGCTGCAGTAATTCTACCGATTATAACTTTGGGGCACTTATTTTTGGATTTTTGCTCACTTCTTTAGGAAAAGGCTAACATCTCGGCGAGAAAGTTTCTTGTGTCGTCCAGTTCTTGAAAATGTGTAATAATTAAATTTCTTACACTAACCTGTATTTGCTTTCCTTGTCCATTATTTTGTTTATACGTCTCCCGACAATAATGAAATCAGGATTAATACTGAATAAAAATACGTAAGTGACTAAATCAGCAAATAGAACGGTATTTAGTTCGGAAAACCCCCAAGAAAAGTTGCAACAAGTTATCTATGCGACGAAATAAGTTTTTTAAGCTTTCATTACTGCTTATTATTCAACTGCATATTTATATCTCTGTTAAAATGCTTTAGTTTCATTTTAAGTAATGTTTATGTATTTTAACTTTAGTGTATTTAATCTTTTCTGTAATTCATCAGGTATATTTCTAATGCCCTATTTCAATTATTTGATTAACTAACTGACGTAGTAGATTTTCATATGATATTAAAACCTTTTCATTGCACGTACATATGCAACATCATTAAATTAAAGCAGATTAAATAAATACATACCGTCGAATGCCTCCAGTACTTGATAAGCTGATGGATATCGTGGCTTGGAGCAAGTAGCAGAAAATCCCGCCATTCATCGTAACTTATGTTTAAACTTCCGTCTTGATCCATTCTGTAAACAATTAAAATTTGGATTTAAAGTCAGATTATATTTCTATTATATTCCTGGTGATTTTTTGATAAGGTACTCTTATCAAGTGTGGATAAGGCACGTATACGGGACGAAAAAAACGTCTCACGCGAATAAATTTTAGTGAGGAAATAATAGAGTTAACAAAAGTTGTCGAATTGGACGGTAAACTCATATTCAAAGTTTTAACTATGTTCAAAGTTTGGTAGCTAACGTAATTATTTCAAGCAGTGAAAACTTATATTGCGCATACCAAAATATGTGGTCATTTCTTTATCTATCTACATATATGTATATCTATCTTTCTACCTATTTATCTATCCGTGCGGAATTGTGCATTTTTCGAAAGTCGCTTTATATGAGGGTTCGTTTCATGTGCATATACAAACCAAAATATTTTTTTTTTCGAACTTATCTACATATGTACGTACAAAAAAAAATAACTACGGAAACTATTGAACTAGCTTCGATGAAAATATACTTAATTCTAGTAGGTGGTGATTTTAGATAAAATAAACTGTTGTTCTATGATTGAAATTAACCTAAGTAATTATTTTTTTACGTCATTTTACAAACGAAAATAAACACAATTAATAAATGATAGTAATAGATGAGTAATTTATAAAATTCAACGGGGTACTTCCTTATTTTCCTATGGATATACTGGGTGTCCGTTACTTTTAAACACCTAATTATACGTTATACTTCATGAATCACTGTAGAACACCTACGCTCCTAAACCGTATTAGCAGCTCGCTTAAATCAGTTAAACATCTGCAGTATTAGGTACATTCCTACAATTGTTGTAGCGAACGATATTCACTGTGGTGATAAAAGGACCTTATATGGAGAAAACGACAGATCTACATCTAATGATGTAATAGTGGTATAATTAAAATGATCGTTGCAATGTATTATTATTCTTTTTTCGAGGTGGGCATATTGACAAAAAATCACTTTGAATTAAAATTTTGTAATATTTTCCGTTTCTTTTTTGTTCTTACAGTCTTTTTGCGATGTCATATCTATTAATAAATATCGCTACAAACTAACTTAACATTCAAATCAAAGAAAACGTCAATTTTATAGTCGTCTCCCTATATGTGGATGGTAGTGCAAGTGCTGTAACATTAATAATAGTAATAATTTGTCTATAATCTGTTGTCGTTGGCAAAGAATTAGATAGATGTTCTTTTTTATTTAAAATAAAACCAAGAATATCTTCCACGAGTACTGGAAAGAGCATCGCGAAACATCTTATAAACTGATTTTAATTCATTTTTTTTGTAATACAATAAAGATTAATTTTATTTTAAAAAATATAGTTTATAGAAGTATTCTGAAAATAACAACATGCTTTTAAAATGTATTTCCCGCGTTCATAATCTTAAACACTCAGATGTCAAACTGTTAAGTTTCCTACCAAAAAAACTTAGTATCAATTAATTAATTGCCTCAGTGTACTACATTTGGTTCCAGATTTTCTCTTGTATCAATTAGTAATGTTTAAAATATGTGAGCAACTATGAATAAAGGTGCATAACAAAAATTAGAGAATATGGGAGTAATTAACGGGAAAAAATATTTGCCTAAAAGCGATTGATAATATGCATTAGTATATTCTACGTATGCATGTATTACCATTTATTGTTACTTACGTTTGTCCGATATTTAATCTGTAATAGAAGTACTGATAAAGTATTAGTGAAACAAATGAAAAAAACGAAATATCTAGTTACATCTTATGATACAAAATGATCATGTGTTCATGGAAAATGAACCGAAGACAATCAACTTAGCCAGTTAAACAAATAATTTCAATTTAGAACATGGTCCTATAAGAATTGAGTATAAATTAGTGCTCTGCAACTAGGCATATTTTGTAGCCGGTTAATCATAAATACATGACCAGTCTGTCGTGAGCGGTTAATTTAGATACTCTGTAGTTAATGTATATGATTTTAATTTCCATTCAAGAGAGACGAGATGTAACAACACATCGACCAAAACAACTCAATATTTAACCAGGCAAAACATCGAATTGATGGGTCATCCACCATACAGTCTTGATTTGGCAGCCAATGATTTCTTTTTATTTCCATCAGTGAAGAAAAGACTACATGGTTAACGATTTTCGACGCCAGAAGAAGCGTTCAAAATGCATGTTTTAAAGATACCCCAATCGAAATGGAAAAAGCGCTATGAAAATTCGTTCAAACGTATGCAAAAGTGTATCGATCATCGCGGAGAATATTTTGAAAAACAATAACACCATCTTCAATGGTAAATATTATACATTTACATATGTTTGATTATTTGTGACGTCTAAATGATTTTACAATAAATCTATACTGTTAAAAAATAAGTTTGTATATAATTTACTCTAATAAATTATTAATTTATTAAGTGATAGATGTGTAGTTTGCGCCGTCTAGTTTCTTACAGCCTTATGTAAAACTAATCACAAAGCTTCCCATTATTTCTAATGCTGCGCAGACTTACTCCCACTGCTTGCAATCAATTTGGAGTTTAGAGTGAGGTAGATGTACGTTCCCTTAGAAAATATAGCAGCAGTAGTGGTGGGTTCATGCATAAACTTAAAATTAAATTAGATTTAACATTACCGATTGAATATCTCCAAGCGCGTCAAATAACAAATCAAATTTTCACTAAGTTAAAAACCTTAATAAATGCCATAACGCTTGAAAAATATATTGACCGATTAACCGATCAATATATTTAAAATACCTCAACTTATAACGGTCTCGTCTCAATAACCGGTTATCCGGTTGAAATCCACACCATTAGTATACTGTATATGTAACTTGTTTTCACTGCTTATTTAGCTTTTCAGTAAGAGCATAATAAATTTCGATATACAGTAACAAATTTATTAATATTAATACTATTTGTATGGTGGAATATAATTCATTGCCACTATATGTATAGAATGTAGAAGGCGATGGGGCAATTACTACATAGCAATAACCACGAAGTCTACTACGTTTGTTAATCCAGGCCAACCTCATTTTCAACAATGTACACTCTCTATAGGTACTCTTAGATACTAAGCCCAGAGTACACTCCCATCAATATGTATGAAGCACATCAGATAAATTAAAAGAGAAAGTTTATGCAAGCAACGGAAAAAGCAAGAAATGATAGTAAACTTATACATATACGCTACCGTCCATAGGTTTGGAAGCAAGGTGAAATTCCTATAAAATAATTCAACCGATAGGCATACCCTGATTTCGTTAATCCCTATTATAAATTATTGTGTGCAAATATAAAATTGTTACACATATCCAAACATTTAGGTACAAATATCATACGAATACATTTTATTCCTCCTTTCCAAGAACACGAGTATTATTTCATGGGGTACTTGCAGTAATTGCTTTTGGTCAAACGGTTTAGCACTACTTCGGTAATCGTTTAATGTAGGTGGTAAGGGTATCCATTCTTAGTGCCTAATCGCTTTCTTGTGCGGAACTATAACAATTTGCAAACTGCTGAGCGTAGAAATGCCAAAACGCAGATAGTTGACTGTAGAATATACGTAGTAATACTTGCACTCTTCGCGACGAACAACCCGAGAGAGAAATTACTCTACGGTTAGGGATTTTATCAAAAGGTGTGCATCACACATTCACCCGAAGAAGCGGGACAGGAGAAAATCTTGATGGAAGACGAAGTGGGCAGCTACGGGGGACTTCTGGAGCTGAAAATAGATTTATAGTAACGACTTCGAAATGAGATCGACATCTAACGGCGCCGGATATCGCAACGGCCGTTAATACACAACGTGTATTAACCTGTTACCACCGTCAAAAGCCTATTATTAGCAACAAGTTTAGGAGGATGCATCGGCCATAAAAAACGGTTTTTAAAACGCGTGCATAAAGAAAAACGATTAACATGGGCGAGAGAGCATGCAAACTGGTCACTGGATGATTGGAATGCATTCTGATGGACAGACGAGTCCAAATTTCAGTTATTTAGTACGCAACGGGGTGTTTCTGTTCGTCGACGACCAGGGGAAGCATGGGAGTGGTACTGTTATGGTTTGGGGTTGTTCTCCTGGAGCAACTACGGATGATTTAGTGAGAATTAGTGGCACAATGCAGAAAGAAGAGTATTTTGATATTTTGCAAAATCATGCTGGTGAACCGTTTGTGTTCCAGCAAGACAATGATCCCGAACATACAGCTCGAACCTGCAAAACGTTTTTAGAGGAAAAACCAGCAAGAAATGAATTAAAATTTCATTGTTTGGCCTCCCCAAAGTTCGGATTTATCCCCCATATGGGATGAGCTTCATCGAAGGGCTAGACAGCGACAACCTCAGAACACCCAAAACCTATGGGAATATTGACAGAACGCATGGAAACAAATTGACGAAGACTGTTTCGAAAAATTATTTTCGAATAATGCCTTGAATTTGTGCAGCGGTTATCAAAGGAGGTCGTATCGACGAAAATAAACTTACGAGCTAAATAATGCATAAATATCATTATGTTTGAATTAATTTAGTTTTATTTGGCGACAGTCACTTGTGCTGTATAAATTCATTAATAACCACAACTTCTATATCTGTGACTTTTTGTGAAATCCGTTGCTGTTTTCAAATTTTTGGACGGTAGTGTACATATTTATTTATTTTGATGAAGTGGTACAAAAATATCGTTTACCACTTGTTTTATGTACAAAATTGCTACAATTTCCAAGTGATTCTAATTGAATGACCAACTATACATACGTTCACTGTAAAAAATCTTATCCGAAAATTTGCAATAGTAAAAAAATAGACTATAAATTAGAACACTGAAATAAAGTTAGATGTACTATAAACACAAGCTTCTTACCTCTATTTTTGGCTACTATTTTTTCGAATTAATAATGTTTTGTACATTTATACTCTATTTTTAAGGAGTCTTTTTGAATAGAAGCGCCAAAAAGAAGGCTAACTGTTGGTCAGTTTTCGGCCAAAATTACACTAGCGATATTCGATATATTACCGGCCGCCATATTGTTACAACAGCTGATTGATGTTTCGATTGAGTATTTGTCTGTGTGTGTTTGTATTCAGTTTTTTCTCTAAATTCTCGTTATTGTAATAAAAAAAGTTCTTTTGAGAACTAATTGCATGACATATTCTCCGTGTAAAACACACAGCGTTTTTCGTGGATATGGAGGCAGTAGCAACTACTTCTGGAACCCAAATATCTCCGCCGAGAATGAGAATTATTGCTATTGTTGCAAAAATATCAAGCATGATAGGTTACCATCATTATTCATTTTATAATGTTATCTTATTTATTGGAGTGGCACAGTCTACTGTCCTATCGCACCATAAAAGAATACAAGGGGAAAGAACAAATTACCCTACCAAAGAAAACTTCTGAAAGACATTCTTTAATTACTGATTACGATGAAATTGTCAAGAATTTTATAAAGCAATTAATTCATTGTTTTTTTTTATAATAATGAACTTCCTACACTTGATAAAGTGCTGAATAAAATAAAACAGCGGGATGATTTGCCACAGATGAGCCGTTCAACATTGTATAAATTTATGAAAATGATAAACTTCAGGTTAGTGCCGATCTAATATCGAGTACGATGAAGAGATGAAGTGAAATGGAAAGTGATAATGAATAATTATTTTAGAAGGTAATATAATGTGTTCACATGCATTTAAGGTCAATTTATTGTTTAAAATGTATTTGCTATATTGAATATAACTCTAAATTGTTGTTCGTTTCTAAATAAAGATATCAAAATAAGAATTATAGTAGAATCTGGCAACATTTAGAAACTTCCATTAAGAAAAGTACGATGTATAAAGTTGAAATCAAGCATGATGTGTATTTGATCAATAAATATTATTCTGTAGTGTTTCCTATAATTAATTAATGAGGAATTAATAAATAATTGATTACGTAACTATAATTTATATAAAATCATAGCTAGTTTTAAAACTGCAGCCAAGAAGTAACCGAAAAATTCCATCGTGTAAACGCGTCTTTTCATTTTACTCCCCCGAATTAAAAAATAAAGTACAATAGAATGAAAAAGCGGACGCAGGTCAATGTTACATCAATTCACATTCAATTACAAAAATTAACTTGTCGTAGATAGCGCCTCATATTCACTTCGTTTAACTTTATTTGTTATATAAATGCTTATGTAATTAATGATACTGCAATTTTTCCATTGATCAATAAATAGGAGATGTGTCATGGAAAATTTAAAATAAAAGGAATCATTTAATGTACTTCATTAGAAAGAGAGCAATAAAAACAAGTTATTTTCCTATAATATATTGAAAATTACCGTGTTTACAATGTGCAATGTATTAAATACACATTTAAATAAATAATCACTAAGTCTCATCCATACTTCTCGAAGAGTATCATATTATAAAGCAATTTTGGGAACTCACAAACAGTTTTTGAATAAATATGCGCACATTTCGTATTAGGAAAAATTAAAGGATTTCAAAATCCGACACATTAAATAAGAAGACGAAAAACTGTTTTAATAGGTAACAAAGAAGTATTTCAAATGTGCAGCACCTTTAATAGGTAAAATACAAACTGGCGTTTACAAAAACCGTAACCTACTTACTCAACCTATGTACAGATATTCTGGTTTTGTAACGGAATGGTTCATTTCTAATATCGATTTTTCACTACTTTGTAAAAGTGCACTATGCAAAATTTATAAATCAATACATAACGGGCAATCCGCTAAAAGCATACTTGCTTTAGTTTAGATAAAATTACAAAGATTAGAGATTTTTTTTGTTATACATTTTTTACGCAACTGTGTTCCTATTTGCAAGTGCGATATTATACTGCTAAAAATTAACGGATATTCTATATAATTGACGATAAAAGTACCGTCAATTGATATAACATCCAAAAATATTTTTATAGACTAGTGTCGACCTTCTTAAACAATAAACCGAATACACAGATGTGTTTTAACATGTTTTAAAACGATCGTTGTTGAAGAATGTAAAAGTACGCTTCGATACGCTTATCGATCAATTCGTAAAAGTTTGTCACTGTGATTCATACTGGAAACTTGTTATTTTAAATGTCGTCTTACTTCCTCTTCAAAAAGATGTCAGGGCTTCTATGTATGCACAAGTCATGTTTTATGGTGATTATATCGCGTAATGGTAGTACCTATAAACAGCGATGCTGAATCTTCCTTTTATTAATATGCGAAGGGGTATATCCAGAAGTATTTCCAAAGGCATCTCGGGTGTGGTGTTAAATGTATTAGTTACAGACAGACTTGCAACTCTTTGGAAACCACTGGTCTTGTTACTGTCACGCATAACCAGTACATCTTTTGGGAGGATAATCCGTAAGTATTCCCATAAATTCTGCAGCAAGTCCATAAGGACATTTTGCTCTTGTGAGTCAACGTGTCCAGATGGAAAATTCCAGGAAAGTGATTTGTGAAGCACTATTCCTAGGCATTGATCTCCAATGAGAGTGGAAAGGGCCAATCCTTTTAACTTCTTTTCTTTTTATTGTGCGTTAATTAATAATTCTTCTCCCTGCACCAGATTTGGATTATACTAAGCAGGGTAGGGGTTTGGTTAAGTTCCTGGTGCCTCCAATTACAACCAGATCGTCAATATATGCTTGTATTTTAATTAGTATAGCAGGAAGGAAAGGACAGTACCATATCTCGGCTGATATAGTATCTAACATACTGCGGATCCATTTCACAGCAGTAGTTTTTATACCTTCAACCAGTACTGGTCTAGACAGATACATAGTTTGAGCGTCATCTATCTCTAAAAAGGCATCAACCACAATCTTTTTGTTTTCTAGGGATTTCATTATCTTTGCAATAAGGTTGTAAAGAACTAATTCAGTGGATTTAACCCTCTGATAGGGGTACTGATGGAGATGGAGGAGACTAAGTCGTATATATCCATCGAGTACCTTCTCAAAGTTTTTCAATAAGAAAGACATAAGACTAATTGGTATAAGACTCTGGTTTGGGTTCCTACAGTCCCAGTTCGGAATTCTAACCACTGGTCCATTGTAGTTGGTATGTAGCCCACTGTTTCTAAACAATCGTACTAACATAAAGAAAAGTACTTCTCTACTCTGTTGCAGAAAAGCAAAGATGCCGTTTCCTGGAGTTTTAAATGGCTTTAAAATACTAATTACCCAGTCAACTGCATTGCAGGTATATAATAATAATACTTCTGGATACAATCCAATCATCCCTAGAGCACAAGGCATCATGGGAAGTGACTATTCGTTAAAAACTCGTAACGTAGCCCGCCCTACCAGAGACGAAGGCCCTTTTCACGGCTTCACCGGATCTATAACAACAATGTGAATTCTTCCATTACTACGGTATACTATCAATACCTTGACAGAATCTCTTCCAAGATTCTCTTTTGGCCTTTCTAATCTCTTTGATGATTTAGCTCAGCTAAAGTTTCGGAACCGCTCTTCTTATAAGGGATTTTTGTTTCACCAGGGAGAGGCACCGCTACTTAACTTTCTTTATCGACGCAAACATGGTAATCAATCGAGGCAATTGATACCTTCTGCAACTGGCAGATAAAAATACAACCCGGCCTCGAAATGAATTCGCTGCTGCCATTAGAAGGTTAATATCAACGCGAGTAATAAGAAATTGTCTGCATAACATTCCCCTTACTGTGCGTATTCATTGAGGTCGTAATTAGTGAGAGCAATATTATTCGGTGATTAATCCAGATTTAGATTGCAACCAGATAATAGGCGCACCATGATTTGCTGTGAAGCCGACAGACGCAATAACTTACAATTTGTCCGGAGAAGACCTCAATGTGAGGATGGTATGTAACCGAAAGTGAGATTTTGCGGCCCATTGTTATTTCATATGCAACAGCAGTCGTTTTTATAGATGATAATGTTCGTCCCCTTGAACAAAGATTGTGAATAACAGGTTTCGTGAAAATGACAAACAAAATGGGGTAACCAATTCCTCATATACTAATCTACAGGAACACGCTCGAATTGCGATGGGAAGAGGTGTTGCTGCACAAAATATGGCACCAAAAAATGCTTCAAGAATTGTAAGTAACTCTCTGGAAAAAATAGCATATTACATATTCTCCAAGAATTGTTCAACACTCTAACCCAGCCCATGCCATTAAGGTGTTAAGCGATTTTAGGTGTTCATTGGAATCTCACACCTCATTAATCTCTGTTTTCTGTACATTTTTCTATATTAAAAATCCAACATTTTACTCTTCCAAAGATCACATTAAAAATTGTCCAATCAAGTTTAAAACACAATGTATTCAAATATATGTTTACAAATATTGAAACTAAAAAGCGTGTGAAATTATTTTAATTTTTTTTCATCATGTTTATGAAGTATCTGTTAATTATCTTGAGCTTGTGTATGTTTCATACATAGTTAATTAGAGGGTTACTTAATTTATTGGGAGTAGTAAGGGAAGTGGAAATATGATTTGTGTTAATGTTGTTGAAAGATGTTTATTGAAACTTGCTTACTTTTGCAGAAGGTTCGTTGCTTCCATTTTCTCAAGCGGTATTCCCAGTTCATTAAAGGCCTTGCAAAGTTCATCCAAGTCAATTTTGCCTAGAAAAAAAAACATTTAATGTATCAAAACACATAATGATCTCATACTTAATCGATAAATTATATTTCATAGAATCCTATCGACGATACTACTATCGAACAATATAACAACATACAGCTCAAATCGACTAATTAATTACATTATATATATAAAATTAGTTATGTGTCGAGTTCTGGTATATGTTCATGCACTTCGTCAAATGGATCTTTAGACGCACGGCATTGTTTGATGGCATAAGTAAAGATCGTTGGTTAATCTAACTATCCTTATTTAATATCGATATCGAATATTCACGCGCGGAAGATACGTATGTATGTCTGATGACGTGCGTCTAGAGATCCATTTGAAGAATAGTACATTCAAGTGAAGTAGGAGGTAAGCCTGTAGAAACGAGTACGTACTCATTGGCGGCGATGATATATTTTGAAAGTGGTTGGACATACCCCAAGTCGGGATTCATACACGTATGCTTAGTACAGTTGTGGCCATATGTATTCGCCACTCTCGTTTTGAACGTGTTACACGAATATTATTGTATTTCTAAGAAGCAGGGTCGTTGATGGACTTAACTAGGTACCTGGTAATGAGGGTTTAATGGTTTATTGTAGGCCATTCTGAGTAAATTAGAAAATAGACGTAAAATTGTAATTTCTGAATATTTCTTCAGTCTTTCTTAAAAGTTGCAAGAGTAAGGTTGAGCTAGTTAGATTGAAGATATTGTGTCTGTGATTTTGTCTGTGTAATACGATAGTATACAGTAAAAAGTAATGCCGAAAACACGCGAATTGACGGAGGTAAAGTGAGGACAAATTGTGGTGTTAGAAAAGCAAGGGTTGTCGGTGTCTGCTATTGCCCGACAAGTGAAATGTGCGCGATCGACAGTTAGAATGACGATAAAACGATACAAAGAGAGTGGATCTTTGACAAACAAACCGAAAACTGGTCGAAAAAGGAAGACAACTATCAGAGATGAGCGAGTCTTAGAGCGGATGTCTTTTGCAGACCGGAAAAAGTCTAAACAGCTTTCCAGTGAGCTTTTCCGGCTACATAATGTTGCTATTTCTCCTCGCACGGTTAGAAGATGCCTTTGTGAATTAAATTTAGGTGGATACAAAACTCGACATAAACCACGGTTGTCTCCGCAACAAAAGAAAAAGAGACTGCTGTGGGCTAAAAGTCACCGCGACTGGACCATTGACAATTGGGCCAATGTTATGTGGACGGATTAGTCAAATATCGAGGTAAGTAATACATAATTATTGTATTTGCGGCATTCTGTATTCAATTCCTGGTATCTACAGTGTTTTTATTCTTTTTAATGGGTTCCAAAATGTAACAGTATTCATGTTTTTGTTGGTAGCTTTGTGGTAAACATGGGCCTCAATACGTGCGACGCAGGCGAGGAGAGGCCTTCCATCCAGACTGTATCATCCCGACTGTCAAGTTTGGGGGTGGTAGCATAATGGTTTGGGATTCCATGAGTGCAACAGGCGTCGGAGAACTGTTCGTCTGCGAGGGCCGAATGAACAGTTGGACGTACATCGACATGTTCGATGAAGTTCTGGAACCGTGTGCGTTAAAATTATTCGATAATGATGAGCCAGAGTATTACTTCCAACAAGATAATGCACCGTGCCATAAATCTCGCGAAGTAATGCGCTGGTTCGAGGAAAATAACGTGCAGGTCCTGGAATGGCCGGCGCAATCCCCGGACTTATCGCCAATTAAGCATTTATGGTACATTTTAAAGCGAAATGTAGCTAAATACTCATCTACCACAAAGCAATGCTTAAAAACAAAAACATTCAAAGAGTGGAATAAAATCACCCCCGAACAGTGCTACAACTTAGTGAGCAGTATGCTCCGACGAATTCGTGCGGTGATAAAAGCCCAGGGAGGAGCTACCAAATATTAAGCAATATCGGTATATATCTGCATACACTCACAAAGGAACATTTTCATCGATCAATTTTCTTTTATTTCTTATATATTCGTCGGAATTAAAAACAAAAAAGGGTGACGAATACATATGGCCACAGCTGTATGTGTAGCAAGTGTGTAGTAAGAGTGTAAATAATAGATTTCTTAACCGATTTCTGACATTGGAATACGCTAAAATAGCAAGTAATGACAGTCATTATTTTTAATATTAATGGTAACCGAGGCGTACGCTACTGCGAAAGCACTTGTTTCTACAGCCTTAGTAGGTGGTATTAAGTTGGATACTATATAAATAATTGTCATCAACACAACGTTTTATTGTTAAATACGTAGTTTTTTGTTGATTTTTTGCAAGTCATGCTCGTTCAGCAAATTCTATCTAAAAAAACTTGCTACGGAAGGATTAATTTAAGTACACATTCTTTTTGTTCATTTATGCATTAATATAAAAAACAAAGTTCTTAATGTCGTCTACTTATCTGGTAATCGAAATTATATTGAAAAAATGCTACAGTTTGCTCTTAATATATACGTATAAAAAACAACACTTAGTTCAAATAAACCGGGATAAATATACACTATAAGTGATACATTAATTACAGCAGAAAAGAATAAAGTCCATTTTTAACAATCAATACATTGGAATCAATCTAAGGTAACCATCTAGAATTTTTTTTCGTTTTGAATTTATACATTACATACAGTACTTAAAAGTTAAGAGTTCTGCTTCGTACGGATGCGGGTGAGATTTTTATAGTTGGGTGTGGTGTAAATCTAAGTGGACTCATGCAGAATTTTGCATTCGGTCATATTTTACAGACCGTGCCGATACTTTGTCGGCTTGTAATAATAATAGAATCTTATATTATAGCATACTCCACTTACTTAATATTATCATATGTTAAAATATATTTGATATAGTTAAGCATAATCGTGATTTTATTAATTATACCAAACGCCAACTAGATTAGAGAGACACATACTGATTTTAATAGTTCAATTAAATGAGTGATACGCATGCGAAAATCGACAAGTTCGTGATTTAATAGCAAAGGTTTAATTACCAAAATAATGCCTTAATTTCACAAAGATTATTTTATTTTAATAGAAATAGGTAACAAAAAAATGTACAATAATTTTTGCACGTGTTTCAAAAGAGATCGATAGTTTTACTTCTAACTTTTTTTAACGGCAAAGAGAGCTAATTCATAATGTATAAAGAATCAAAGCATAAAATATACCGTATATCATATGGTGCGTAGCCATTGTAACCTACAGTCAAGCATTCACACTCGCAAATTGAATGTTATGCGCAAGCACATGGCTATTTTGCTAGTTCAGCCCCGGCACCACGGCGAAGTTTTTCTCATCGGAAGAGACTAAAGGTTCTTGACATTTCTGCTGCATGTTTGTAGTCAGCGCATGGATTTTTTCCTGACTCCAAAGTCTTAGCTTGACCCTGACAATTTTTCTAATTCTTCTTCTACAAATTCCGAATTTCTGGCTTAACTTTCTCTAACAACTTTAGATTTCTCTTGATCTTTCCACCGGTAACTTTGACATTCTTGTTAGTATTCAATGGATGGGCGGTCAGATCTCTTACGGCCAGCAACTCCTCTAGTCTCCTGGTACTTCAGCACACGATCCCCTTGTTATACAGGACAACAATGTGGTCGCGTTACGAACTATCAATTATTTTTAAAACATAAACAATCTAAAATGAAAATAAAAATACTCATTCAACATATAACGCTCTTCAAATCATTGTTAAAACGTGTATTAACTCATTTTGCCTTGTAATGTTGTTGTTAATCATCTCCACATATCGCTTGGAATTTACGGTTACTGTATGACCTCTATCATCTTCAAAAAAGTACCGGCCGACAGTCCAAACAGTAACTTTCGGCCGAGTTAAAAGGCCTTTTATGCTTCTGTATTGGATTTTTGAAGTCCAAAAACGGCAATTCTGCCTGTTTACATGGCCATTAAGGCGAAAATACGCCTCATCTGAGAAATTTTGTAAAACTTGCGCACACTCCGCTCCCGTAAAACATATAGCGACTAAATTCCCAAATACGGGGTTAGCGATTCGCATAATCAACAATTGTATTCGTGCAGTGAACAAAACAAATTGAAAAAGACTTTTATTATTATAGACAATTACACATTTTTCCGCTGTACTAAATTTTACGTTTTTATCCGGCAAAATTTAGAAGCTTTATGAACTTCTGTTTCTTCGTCAGTTATATCTCGCAGTATACTTTACATCACAGCACAGATAAACTAGATTAGTGGAATTTTGTTTTTAAATCTTTGATTTCAAATTTATCTAAAAAATCGAGATGACAAACATGCTTAATTAATTCGTTATCCTCAGACGTTTTATAAATTGCATCTGAACATTCTTAAAAAAAAAAAGTAATTTTGTGAATTAAATTACTTATGTCTATTAAATATTTTTATTTATATATGGATGGTATCTTTATGTATGCGATTCTTCTTTGTCAATGCCGTGGCTAGTTATTTAAGCGTAATTTTAACGAAAATTACGTCAGATTACTCTTACACTTTACACTTCATAAAAAAATTAGTAACGTAGTTTAACAGGTTCTAAGCAACAATTATGATAATAGTAGCAACTTTTTGTTTTAATTAATAAAAAAGGTAAACTGCATAACGTACATTAGCACGAAAAAGCAAATAAATAAATTATAATATCTACATATGTATAAACTAAGCAGATATCATTCCTTGTTGCTTATATGTATTACTTGTATTATCTTTAAGAAAATACTACATATATTTATGAGCATCATTTTCCAAAATTACATGGTACATATGTCGTAACCTTCTCCAAAGAAAAGATAACGCAATCAAAATTTTTCCAAAATTCTTAATATATAAAAAAAGAATTGTAATCCGAAGATCAACAACCATTTTACACTGAATGACGTCCTTTATTTTCTTTTGAAATCAAACAATGAACAAATATGTCTCATTGTCTCACTTAATATACAAGAGAATAGATACGATATTTCAAAATGTGATACCATTGATAAAAATGAGGCAAAACAATAACCATCTTTTTGAAAGTATATGAGATAACGAACAAACGTTTCCTTTTTGTGTATCTACATATACACTACCGCTCAAAAGTGTTTAGGCACCCCTGTTTTCATGGATTATTCATATAGTATTATGTTTACCAAAAAAACATTATAATAAAATGGAATACGTATTTAAAATGTAGTTCAGTAAGATAAACACCCATTATATCGCATAAGGTTTACTATCATTTACCTGCACTTGGTCGGATTACCATAAACTGTTTATTGCGGTGCAATTACAATAACAATCCCTCTGAATTTACTAGGTAAATTTCGTCATGTGTTAGATTGTAGGTAATAATGTTTAAATTACCTTCCTAGAAAATTATAGTGAAATCTGTAACCTATGGTCAGTTGCAGTGTGGTATTTACTCTATTCACGTCGTGAGCGAAATGCCGTGTGACAATTTTTTAAAATACCTCCGCGAAGAGAAATTAGTACTGAAACACGTACGCTTATAATAGCTTACCATAAAAGTGTCATAAGTAATCGACAAATTGCCAAAAAAATGAAAATACACCACGCTACGGTTGACTATAACGTAAAAAAATATCGGGAAACTGGCAGTTTTCTTAATAAAAGACGGAGTGGAAGGCCAAAAGCGACAACATCTGCAGATGATCGCAGAATAGTGGTTACCAGCAAGTTAAATAGACGCAAAACATCCCCGGAAATCACCGCAGAATTGAATGTTGGTCGCCAAAAACTAGTCAGTGTTTCTACAGTCAAACGTCGCCTACAGAAAGCCGGGCTCCATGGACGTATTGCGATGAAAAAGCCATTACTACACAAACAAAACAAGCAAAAGCGACTTAAATGGGCTCGTGAACACCAACACTGAACCATTGAAGAGTGGAACAACGTCCTATGAACGGATGAGTCCAAATTTGAGCTGTTCGGAACCCGAAGACGCATATTCGTAAGAAGATCTATGGGTGACCGTGCCAGAGAAGAGTGTATTGCTGCTACCGTGAAGCATGGTGGAGGTTCTATCATAATTTGGGGCTGTTTTGCTGGCACTAGTGTAGGGGACATTGTGAAAATTGACGGTATATTAAAAAAAGAAGGCTACCGCGAAATTTTGGAGAACCACGCAATACCTTCCGGAATTCGACTTTTGGGTCAAAATTCTATCATCCAACAAGATAATGACCCAAAACATTCCTCTAAATTATGTAAAGACTATTTACGCCATTAGAAGAGGAAGGCACTCTCAAAATTATGGAATGGCCTCCCCAGAGCCCCGACTTGAATCCAATCGAGTTACTATGAGAAGAACTAGATCGGGAAGTACGGAAATCGCCTACGACATCAGCTACTGACGTCCCCTATCCCTATCAACACTACATCAAAAATATGTTGAAATTTCTTGAACGGAAAGGAGGTCAAGCAGCTTATCAATTAAAAGTTCTTGCAATTCCCTCTCCTATTGAATTATATTTTTATACCTATAGGTCATTTTATAGAGACGTTGTGCTTTGAATACTTTTCATCAGAAACTCAATTTTTCTAATTAGGATCAACTACTTCAAATGTTCGAAAGTTTTTAGTCACATTATTTAGTATTGACTTCACAGTACATAATGTAATATGGTTGGGACTCTATCGCGACAGCACCCACCAAGTCTACATTGCTGCATCCATTCCTCCAGAATCCGGGTTCACGTATTTGTGTCGTTCGTGACAAAGGAAGATACGAGAGATTTTGGATGGCAGTTGTCCCGTCCCACGGCGATTAACGCGGGCCTACGTTCACAACGAAACGTAGAGAGAATCAAAGACAGCGAAACGACGGAATCGTGGACATTCTTCAGCGAAACAGCCGAAAAAAATCGAGGGATTACGGCACGATAATTAGTGTAATATGCGAACGCAAAAGGAGGCGAAACATAAGGGCATGTAGGGCCAAGTTCCCTGTTATGGGGACTCGTCTCTTCTGGGCGACCGGGTGTTGCCCCGCTGCTCGGCACATATACAGCAGAGGGATCAGACACCGTGGCGCATCGTGTGTAACATGCTATCCAGGTCCGCGCGTCGGAGCAACAGATCCTGAGTGGCTGTCGTATAATTGCCCCCGCGAACAGCGTCAAGATGGAAGAAGCGTGATCGTTCCAGACCTGATAGCCAAAAATAGCGCTGTTGGCCCTGGGACGAGAGACACCGCGCAGGTTGCGCCATTTCGGGTTGGGCCTTGGCTCGACGACGTCGGACTCCATGCCGCGAGGCGTGTTTAAATTCATTGTCTGAAAGGCGTGGGACGGTTCCGGATGGTTCCGCGCGGGTGTCTTGCGGGATAGAGCTGACGGCTCTGCCGTTCTCTCTGGTTCTCCAATCTAAAGGGCGCGAAATACGTGCATATTTTCCCTTTCTGTTTCAGGACTCTCCTTCGACAGCAGAAGAAGAAATTAATAGGACAAGCTCTGAAAGGGGCAACATGCTAAGTATATATTTGTATGAGAGAGAATGAATGTTGACAAGGGCACGCAAGTTATATAAAAGGAGAGAGAGAATGAGTGTAGGGCTAATTTTGTTGAGAATGATGACTACCAGTCTCCCATTGTTTCAGGTAGCTCGAGACGGCAACTGACGGTGGGACGATCGTTATTCATGAACCCAGAGGCGAGAGACACCCACCTGGACGATCACGAGCGGCCGCCTAGGATCCAAAAGCACCAACGGCGAGAACGAATCTTTAAGAAGCAGCGGACATTAGAGAAGACGCGTATTTTTTTTATTTTTTATTGTATTATATTTGCGATTAAAGTTGTAATATAATAAAATATTTATTTATTCTGAACTGCTTCGGTAGGGTTAGGAGATATCTAAGTTATGTAGGGCGCGGGCTATACCTGCATTATCTTTATCACTAGGTTAGGATTAGTGTAGATATAGTGTTAAGGACTTAATATTGTTTTTGTGTTTCTGTGAAAATGTATTTTATTTTTATATATGCGTTAGCATTATTACTTTATTTTAATTTTTTAGCATTTATTTATTTTTCTCTGTGTAAAACATGTCGAATTTTATTTTAGTATGTATGTACATTACGCATTGTATATGTATGCATTCGGCCATTCACAATACTCTTGCTAAAAGTACCTAATTTAAGAGTCATTGAGTGCAACGTCGTCGGACAAATAATGGGAGTTTTCAATATTTAATATGTTCAGACAGTCGGCTCCCGCGTGACGGTTGAGGTATTAGCGATCGTCTACTCTCTCTGTCAGCTTTCGTACCTCGTCGTAACGTTTACAGTAACGTCGTCGGACGAATATTGGACATTTTTAATAGTTTCAAGTTTTGGCAGGAATAATTTTTGTAAGGTCGTCGGAGCGCATGTATAGATTTCTTTAATAAGTACGATTTCTCAGCTTTCTATTATTGTTCGTCGAGGCTACTGTGCCCGTTGTCGTCTATACATATATTTCGTCTTCTGCTGAGTTTTGGTGGAAATAATTTTTGTAAGGTAGTCGGAGCGCATGTATAGACATCTTCTACAAGTACGATTACCCCGCTTCTAGTTGACGGTCGTCGAGGCTGCAGCGCCCGTTGTCATCTCGCTTTGTTCGCTCCTCTGTCGTAACGGGACTTAGACATTTTTTCATTTAGTTTCACGGACCAATTTTCTATATGTTATGTCGGCTTCATCGCTCCGTTTTCCTTGTCGGTGCGCACTTCGCACATTTGTTGACTATTGGCTTTTTCCCTTCTTAGGGGCGCAGTAATAAAGAGCTAGATTTGCATATAGCGTATTATTTCTTATGAGAACACCTGGATTGCTGTGACATTACATACTTTTGTATTGAGATCAGCTATTATCGCTACTGTCCCCCTCAACCAGGTGTTCAGGCTCTAAGATACATAAAAAAGGGTTTGTTTCAAGTACAAACACAAGCCAATGAAACAGGGCCAAGTCCCTTAGGCAAATTTAAAGCAAGGAAAATGTATTAGTCTCCTGGAAAGGGACATATAAATAAGTACAGCACCGAGGTGCGCTTATAAAATTAACAAGTAAATAGGGTTGGCTCCCCTATACAAAGGTAGTGGTGCATGCACACATATAGAGGCATTAGTACATGCCTTTAACAAAGCTTCTGCGGAAGCATATAAGAATTTAAACATAGCTTGGCTACGTACACGCTGAGGCGGTACCTTATATTGCTGCACATTACATGTATAAGAGAGCTCGAATAACTGCAATTATTGCAAATATATATATATATATATATATATATATATATATATATATATCTTACGTACATCGTAACTGTACATAGGCTAGAGTGGAAACCGTGTACACATTTTATTTTTTAAATATATTCTTTTGCGCATCCGCATTGAGTTTTACAGTACAACCTTCGACCTAGTAAATAAGCGAACATACTCTGGGAGTAAGTGTTAGTCAAGTAATTCAGGAATTTACGAGTAGGTTACAGCGGCAGTGTTCTTCAAACCAGGAGTACGTATCATATAGTTAGCTAAATTTGTATTCATTATGTATTGTTAAGTTGTGGATATCCGGTGTAGCGCCTCTGGCGAAGCACTGGAGTTAGGGCGAGTAGTTTTTCTAGTAAATAAAGAGTGGTCCTGTTCCTACATACTAAAACCAGGCGAAGATTTCGGGTGAAAAGGAAGAGGCACAAGCTGAATGAAAACATTCAGTGATATATCCCCAAAAGAGCAATTCACGTTATGAGAAGGGTTGAACATTATAGCTCAGAACTAGCCGACGGAAACCCTCTGGTTTCTTTGCAACACCATTGTTCCTCGAGAAAAGAAGCGAATGCGGGATTACTGATATATCTTACGGATTCTCTGAACCATTTAGAGGTGCTAATTCTGGGTAATATTACGACCTGGTTGCGTACTTATATATATCCATACGAGTGCGAATAGACTTTTCCATGGAATCCTATCCGCTAAGGAAGATCCGAGACGGAGATTAACAATGTCTCGGTGATAACTTTCTCAGAAAATCATTACGGATAAAATCTTCCTCTTGGATAAGGAAGAAATACTCTACGCCCCGTGACAATATAATGTTCGGCAAGTTGAAAATCCCTATCGGGAAGGCTGAAACACCTCTGGATCGGATAAAATTGTAATACGGTTGGTTAGTGAAGATAGTAATCGTTGCCTAGAAGTACGAGGTGTGCTCCGTAATCCTACGCTTCGCTCAACAAAAACAACAACAATAATAACAAACCTCTGCATAGCAAGAGTGTCTCCAGTTGATAAACGCAAATAAGTACAAAAAAATGTATGACAAGGATAGGGATCTCTGGACAGCATATTACTAAAAAATAAATTTTGTCTGTGCTTTATGAAAAAAATCAGAACCATCACCTATGACTTTCTTAAAGTTATGATGTGGAATCAAACAGTTCTGGCTATTTACATGTATGAACTCTGGGCGAACACTGCTTGTCCAAGAAGCAGTCTTCAGGGTAGACATCGAAGTCGTTCGTAAGTAATTACCACTGGCGTCAGTAAGAAGTACCATACTGGGCGAGGAACGACTATCTAAACGTCACATTAAGATGACGTGCTAACCTATAAGAATCGTGTTTATAGAATAGCCAACCAACGAATTGGCGTAGCAACCAAAAAAAGGTATATTCAAACAAGCACGGCGCAATAGTTTAAGGTATTACTAGGCTAACGAATTCGAGACAATACATCTCATTCATGTCTTATGAGTAGAGACCGGATTATATGCAAAGTGCATATATTTTGTGTCGGCTATTTCCATCGTTCGTTGAACTTATAGTGCCCTGAGAAGGGCTGTTGCTTGCCAGAGCAATCATGCTTCAGTGATCTTTTGTCTGACGCATTTGCCTTATAAGCTATAATTTTCTGCACAGAACGGGATGCGCATTGGACCTGTGTGGGGGTGGCACGCAGTAGATCGATTTTCTGCGCATGGGCGGTCGCCGGTCTTCAGCTAATGCTTTCCCTAAAGATAGGAAGCCAGACCTTCTTTATTTCAAGGCTGGGTGTGCTGATGGCGGTTGGTGTGGTAGCCATATATGCCGCTTCCAACAGTTTTCTTTTCATTGCGTTATCTTCTTTATCCAGGATTGCTAAATTGTTCCATGCAATCCTATGCTCTTCCCAAGATGTAGAGCCAATTGTGACTTATCCGTTTCCCCCAACCGAACCAGTCCCTGATGTTCTTTGGTTCTCCTATGTACGGTCTTCCACATTCGCATGATTAAAGTTAATTAACGCTAATTAACTTTAACTAACTAAGGCATCTACAAGTAGACGTAAAATATAATCCGGTCTCTACAATTATCAGGCAGTGGAGTTATTCGATATGTTTAGTCTTGGAATAGGTTTTGTATGGAAATTATCTTGAAAGTATAGCTTGTTCTACATATACTAAAATGATTAGAAAACTTATTACTGCTTGTTTCTCTTTCATAAACATAGTTGAGAAAATAATCTAGCAACTAAAAGTATTTGTTACACAATAAACATTTTTGTTTTATTGCTAAAATTTTGCTAAAAGTAAAAGATAGAGTGCGGTTGTTTTGTATAAATCAAAATTGAACAGCACATGCAATGCTTTTACATTTTACGCACAGATGTGTGCACACTATTGGCGCATAAATTAATATTTACAACTACTTTCTAAAACCATTAGCGTGCAGGTTAGGTGGTAGTATTACTAGACAACTTGTTAAGCAGGAAATCCCACTTTCAAATAGTTTTCATTTAAACTTAGATGAATATACAAGTTTACTTAAAATATAGGATGAGTATCCCCAGAATAAAATAGCAATAAATACGATATCGCTAACATTAGCCCCAACAATTACTATATTGTTCTGAAGTAAATTATTTTAAAAGGAACAAAAATGTGGTGGCTCAGTGCTAAAAAACTCCACCAGATGTTGTTTTCAGTTTATCAGAAAAGTTAATGAATTTCCATTCAACGAATTTTGTAAAGAGTGGAACAGATTGCAGTCTGAAGGGCCAAGTCCAGATTATATGATGGATAAGGCATCCTAAGTTCTAATCACTTTTGCCGGATGACCAAAGATACATGCGATTGCTTGGCGATTAGCTAATTCTGGGAGTATCTGTTCAATTGCTTCCTTCAAATTATCAAGTTGATTATATCTTTCAGAGTTAATAGTTTGGTTACTCGGCAATAATTAATAATAAACAATGCTCTTCCAATCCCACCAGCAACAGAGCATAATTTTCTGTGGTTGAATATTAGTTTTTGGGGTGGTTGATGGCGGTTTAATGACTCCAGGATCGTTTTCGCTTCATTTTGCGATTCATGCGATTCATGCCTCATCCCCAGTTATCATGAGCTGTTTTTTGTTATGTTTCAGTAGCACATTAATTTGTGGGATACCTAAATATTAAGACAACTCATAAAGCCACATCAAATGGTTATGAATAGTTGAATTCGAATTGAGGCCTTTTACTATTTCACGAGTAGTAATACGCCGATTTGTTATGATTAACGCTTTGATTTGGTCATCAACCGTGGATGGTTTACCGGACCGTTGCCGGTCTTCAAGTGTAAATTAATAAATAAGTAATAAATAGTTCTAAATTACAGGCGAATATCTGGAATCTCTGATTAGAAGAATGCTAAGAATATGTGCACCGCGGTTCAATCTCTAAGCAGACGTAAGATGAAAAATCACTTTCGATTAAAATTTTGTAATATTTTCTGTTTCTTTTTCATTGTTAAACATTCCTTTCACGATGTCAAATATCTATTAATACATATTACTACAAACCAACAGTATATTTCAATTCAAATCAAATTGTTAATTGTATAGTAGATATAATCTGAGCAAAGTCAAAAGTTATAACACGCATGTGCGTCTTCCGTTATTCTTTCTTGCTGCACTATTCTATTCCCCTACAATAAGACTATCAGTCATTCGCCAAATGCAGTACTGCGCTGTTGCCCTTCTACATCATGCTTATAGCTATAGTGGGGGAACGTGGGAACGTAGGATTGTAGATACCTCCACGTCGTTGACTTGGCTCAGATTATTGCTGTATATAGACGACATTGTATGTAGATTAAGCTAAAATATCATTTACAATTACAATTATTGATGTTAAAATTCCGGACTTTTAATATTTATTCTTACACATTTTAGTATCAAATTATATTCGTAAAATGCAAATACTTTGATAATTTAAACATTGTTGTAATGCCAAAAAGCTATTGGCTAAAATCTTGTAAATAATCATTTGTAATCTGCACATATGAGAGATCGAATCATCTCTTTAACTATTTTCTTACTTCGCAAATACTTTTTTTAATATCGTTCCTTTATTTAGCGAATTAAATCATTTCTTGGTTAACGCTAATCTATGTACACACATATGTGCGATATACTAATTGTCCGTTTTCAGCGTGGGGAATGTTGAAAAAAGCGTGTTATTGGTTACAATTTTTTCAGTACATAAACTACAGAACTGAAGACTGTAAAATTGTATTTCCAAATATAATACAATTGGAATTATAACATTTACTGCAATTACAATAGTTAGACGTAATTATCAATGAAAAGTATTCCAAGTCATGTAAATGTATCAATTCTGGAGGATTAAAATAAAAGTGTCAACAATAGGAACTATTAATTATTATTACTAAATATTAACGCATGCAACTTCTATAGAAGTGGTATATGAGGGAAAGTCATTAAATAAGTCACAAACTGCTGTGGGAAAGCTGAAAATAGCAGTGAGGTATTTCCCTCTCTGCCACTAGGTTACTCAAGAGACAGTTACCGCCGTATTCGTTCCACTTGGCCCAGGCGAGAATTGCAGAATTAAGGTGGAACTTCTTGAACATCCAGCTTACAGTCCCGACCTAGTTCCAAGCGACTATCATTTGGTTGGCCCACTCAAAAAATATCTTAGCAGAAAATATTTCGAGAGTGATAACGATGTTCAAGAAGAGGTACGCACGTGGTTCAGACGGCAATCCAAACACTTTTACGCAGCAGGCATTGAAGCATTGATAAAGCGATGGGATAAGTGTATTAGACAAGAATAAAACTTGTTTTTGGCTAATTATTTCTATAATTATATTTATAATAGCTTTTTGTGACCGACTTACTGACTTTCCATCGTAATGTTATTTGCTACTTTTCCAAAGTACATGGATATACTCACCATCGCGATTTCTGTCTAAGCTAGCAAAATGTTGCTTTAAGTTGTTCTCGTGCTCACGCACATACGATATAAAATCCGATAAGGAAATATCACCCGTCTGAGTCTTGCCTATTTGTTGAATAAATCTCTGAAAATAAGAAGCAAAATTAATATTTCACTTGGAAAATTTCTAAAATGTTGGAAGTGTCTTGCTAAAAAAACTAAACTAAAAAACTAATGTACATATTACGCGAATTGTGGACTATTCTGAAAATTTCGATTGTAACAATAAAAAGGAACACTACACACATTAAGAAATGTTGTTGGCACTTGATGCATTTTTTCCTTGAAAAAGTTGAAGATGCAATTTATGAGCATCCTTCGAATACACGGAAGAAGATTAACTATAATTTTATGTTTACAAAATTATATATGTTAATATACAGAAATACTTTTATTGCTAAGTTAGCAATATAATTAGTAAATGTTAATATAATTTTACTTTTAAGGGCAATCGAAAGCGATCGCTTTTTAACCAGTTAAAGAAGTTTTAGTTGAATGTGTTTCTGTAGGAAAAAGAAATGGAAAGCATTATGAAGAGTTCGGGTTTCTCAAAATTGAGTTTACAATACAGTACGTTACTTATCTTGTGGTAAATTATTAACGAACTTAGTGTTTCACATACAAAGTCTGTTTGGATAATAACCGAACACAGATTCACGCGTCAACGGAGACTTGATAACGTTGACAGCATTGTTTTCGGCATAACCATATTTTCTGATTATTGGTTGACATTTTACTTAATTGTCGTTTAACTGTTAAATGCAAGGCGTTTCAGAGATTATTGCAATGTGCAATTTTTTGGAGCAATGGTTCAACGTAAAATCTTGCGTGAAACTGTGGAAAACTTAGTACTATCAGTACTTCGCTGTTGCCCTACTACATCATGGTTATAGGAATAGTGGGGGACGTAGGATTGTAGATAGCTCCCCGTCGTTGACTTTGCTCAGATTGTCTGCAACAATATGTCCTGCTTTTTTGAAGTATGGTTCTAACGTAAAGATTTTACTGTGCAATAACATTTGTAAGATTAAATTAACCAAAAAAGAAGACATAATTCGCCAATGTACTAAACTCATAATTGAAAACTTTTTGAAGAACACGAAGGTGAATAAGTATAAAAAATTAGGTAGAAATATGATTCATCCTTTTAAAATAGCGAACGTCTACTATAACGTTCCATACTGTGTCCACATCTTGACATAGCTTCCGAGGCTTAGCTTCCGGAGCGGGTGATGGGGCTTGTGTGCATTAAGGATACAAGAAGCTATGCCGACGGTAGCTTTGTTACTGGTAGTCACCCATGTTGGACAGGTTTCTATTGAAATACCAGACCAGGCTGGACACACCACTTCCTGACCCAGCTGTCGTATCGTTGCTAAGGGTTTGCACGAGGAATAAACCGGCGCTGGACGGAGCTTGTCATTTGTCCGACACACCAAGCACTTTCATGCTGTCGTGGTCATGTCTCGCGAGCATCGGGTGTTAGGGGATGTTGGAGACAACCTCACAAAAAACCTAAATCTTAAGGCAAAGGGGTCCGGCCGAAGATATGCATGACTAAATAGAAGATTAAACGTTAACGCCTCAACCTTGGGGCACCAGGGGAAACCCCATTGTATTTACCCCTCCATCCTACACGCGGGGCTTTGTAGAGATGAGTTGTTATTTCCCTAGCTGCTCGTGGGATTCATCATGGGTAAGACTAAACAAAACAAACTAAATAAAGAGCGGGGTGTTACCGCACAGACTGCCGGGACTGCTGATAGAGACCGACTCTCTACTAGCGTGACCGGAACCAAAGAAAGATCGGTTCGTCGTACGACACCCCTTCCTGGACTAGGGCAACCTGGAGGACTGGACGATCCAAAAGGGAAGGGCCTCAGCGGAGCAGGCATGAAGTGGTACTTGCGCTTTCTTAAACAGGGACTAACACTGGAGGAAGCCAGGGCAAAAATCGATAGGCAAAGGCAGGAAAGAGAGAAGACCCCACCATTAGCAAGGGCAGACACAAGCCAGGGTAAACGGGACAGTGAGCATATCTCACCAGTTCAAGCGCCCTAGCACAAGAACAGGAAAACCGAACCCTCTACTTCCGGTACAGTAGGCACAGCTGGGCAAGCCACCAGCTATGCTACAGCTGCAAAAATAACCAAAGTAGGGATACTACCAGAGGAATAACCTCGGGTCATGTTGGACGCCGTCATCTTTGCTAGAAGAAACTTTGGTGGAAGCAATAATGGGCAGTAGGATGCGGGGTCTGCAGTTCGCCAGCATACGCCAGGGAATGGTTCTGGTGGACTGTGAGATACAATCCATTACAGGTTTGCTAAGATTTTAGTGTCGGGACTCAAGAAGAACCAAGAAAAAATAGAGACGAAAGAGACTTCCTCTGAGACCTCGAAGCTCTTTAAGACCATGGCGGAGCAGTGTGAGACCGGCGAGCAAACCTCGCCAGTCTCTGGCGGTACACTTGAGGAATTCAATTTGGATGATGTCAGAATCGAGCCTGGATCGGAAGGAGGAGACACTCTTATACCGCAGGAGATTGCAGAACTGTGAGCATTTGTCACTCCATCTGACTAGTTGCCTTCACCAGGTTGGCGCAAATTAATTTGCAGCGTGCGAAGGGAGCCTCTACTGTGACTGCAAGAATACTTGCGGAACATAATCTGCGACTCGTAATGATTCAAGAACCTTGGATCAATCGAGGACAGATAAAAGGTCTGTCATGTAAGGACTCACACGTAATTTGGGACCGCAGACAGGAACACCCTAGGGCCTGTATCTGAATTAGGAACCATATTAAATATATCTGCGTTTCGAAATTTATGACTCGGGACCTGACAACAGTCGTGGTACATCTCGATATCGAGGGTAGTAACCGAGCCATTGTGATTGCTTCTACATACTTCGCCGACGACTGGTCAACGCCACCACCTTCGGAAGTGAGGAAGCTAATGAGGTATTGCAGCAGAAAGAACTTGCCGCTGTTAGTCGGCTGCGATGCCCATGCGCGTTGTGTGGGGGAACATTGACATCAATGAGAGAGGTAAGTCACTCTTAGAATTCTTATTAGGTTGTAATCTCCTAATCCTGAATATGGGCAAGGAACCAACGTTTGTAACAAGGGCAAGGAGGGAAGTACTAGATGTAACATTTAGCAACCTTAGCCTGAGTAACATGGTCAAGAACTGGATGGTTTCAACTGAATCCTCCCTCAGATCACAGGATAATAGAGTTCACTTTAGAGGGATTAGACTCCTCAACCTACCACGGCAGGAACCCCAGGAATACAAACTGGGATCTGTATAAAACATGTTTAAGGGACAAGCTTAATGAGCTAGCAGGCGGAATAACACGTCACCTGAAGCTGGAGCAGAATATAGAGTTCTTAATCGGGGCGATAACAAAGGCTTTTGAAGTCAGCTGTTTGCTAACCCCGAGAAGGCCAGCCAACGGTGTTCCTTGGTGAAACGGAACTCTGGCAAACCTCAGATCCGAGGTCCGTCACCTGTTTAACAAAGCAAAGGTAAATGGGAATTGGCAGAGGTACAGAGAGAAGTTGAATGCATACAACAAAGAGATAAGGAAGGCTCCACTTCACCGAAGTCAGCACGCACATAGGGCAGGTAGATCGACAGAGATTGCTCTGCTTGAGCTAACTGGAACAATTCAGAAAACTCTGGATGAAGGAGAAACAGCTATCTGTACCTTCATAGACATTTCAGGTGCGTCTGATAATACGTCGTACGAGGCAGTCAGACAAACACTAGAAAAAAGGGGGGTGAGTAAAACGGTAACTCGATGGTTAAGCGCGGTACTCTCCACAAGGACAGCTGAGGTAACAGTAGGTGAACAGACTACGAAAATCAGAACCACTCGTGGAATACCTTAAGGCGGCGTTTGCTCACCTTTGATGTGGAACCTGAAAGTAGATGAACTGCTCAACAGGCTGATGGCCTTCGGCATGCACTGTATAGGATATACCGATGACATTGATATAATAGCAAAAGGTAAGTTTGAGAGAATCCTTTGCGAACTAATACAAATGAGCCTTAGAATTACTAATGAATGGTGTCACTCAGTGGGGCGGAAGAGGAAAATTTCGAACATGAAAGACTTCGTCTAGATGGAACACTGATCGAATGCAAATCAGAACTCAAGTACCTAGGAATAACCTTAGACAAGAAACTTCTGTGGAATAGGCTTATTGCACTGACTACCAATACGGTAACAAGAGCCTTAATTACATGCCAAAATCTAGCAGGTAAAGCATGGGACTGTAACCCAAGTATACTGCGATGGCTATACATCAGTATAAGACCTACAGTAACATACGGGGCGACAACCTGGTTTCAAAAGGTCACGCAAGTTACGACCAGGAATACCCTTGATAATTTGGAACGGTTAGTATGTGTATGCATCAGCAGAGCTATGAGAACATGTCCAACCGCGGCCCTGGAGGTCATCTTAGACCTTACACCCTTCACATAATAGTGGAGGGAGTGGCTCATACGGCAATGTGTAGACTAACCATAGCAGAGACTGAAGGAAATGAGATTGCGTTCCAGAGAGTTTGGTCATCTCCTCCCACTTCTAAGTCTACCGCGCAACGAAATGGTTAAGAAATATAGCATCAAAAAGAATTTTCTGACAAAGCTAGGTAACAAGAAAGAATGGAACGGAGAATTCTTCACCTACTTTCTAAAGGCAGACTACGTGTCCTCACAGGTTTTCTTACAGGGCATTGTCACCTTGGGGAACACATGGCAGGGATAGGTCTGAAACAGAATAGCGACTGCAGGTTTTGTGGGGCAAAGGCTGAAAGTTCGGAACACCAAACATCTAACTGGGCTACCATTACAAAGGCTTGTGCCAACCATCTTGACAAAGACGTCATAGACTAGGCGGAAATACCTTCTCTGAAACCATCACAGATATTACAATTTATTAAAGCTATTGGACTGGATAGGGAGCTATAAGTGCGGACAAACACTAGCAGCTTGCAGCTCATATAAGGGGGCACAATAGATCAATAGGTCACAGTGCAACAACACCCTTAATTAATCTAATCTAATCTACTATAACGCAAACGAATATAAGAAAACCACTAAAAGTTTCAAAAATAATAAAGATATTTTGTATTGAATGTTCTTTTAAAAACAAGGTTTGCCCTGGAGAAACAACAGCGTATTTTCTATAATTTCTTAGTCGAAATTTTTCAAAGTTCAACTTTGTTGTAACGTGAAATCAACGCATTTGAAATGAGCATAAATGTTTGCCTTTACCAAACGCGCCCTCTTGGTACATGTATCAGATATCACTATGGACATATGCAATACCATTTTTTTTTCTGAAGGAACGGTTGGCAACGCTGCAAGTTAGCTATCGCCATAAGAGGGTCACACGTAATAAATGGCCTTGGTGATTCTCGCGAAGACTGCTGTCATACGTAAATATAATGCATAAATTTATATAACGTCATCTCAACGACAGTATAAAAAAAGCTCCTCGGTATACCCATGTTCGACACAAGTTCATTAGCAGTAAAAAATTAACCACCACTGTACAAAAAGTTGAAAAGTTGCAAGAATAAAGTCTTTAAAATGAAATTCTAAGCGCTCACGATATTGTACGAAAAGTAATTTGAATTGTCGATAGAAAGAAAAGACAGTATTAGTTTAGAAGGCATATACTAGATAATTAGCTACTAAATATTATCAGCTTCGAGTGCTTGATAGATTATTATGCCGATTTGATCAATAAAAATCTCAGTATACTGTAATACAATAAAAATGGACTGGTATATATACACTACCGCCCATATACATGAGAGCTACTATAAAAAGTGTATAAATACGCAGAAATGTTAATACCAATGTCTTAACATCCTGTATTATACATTTCTATCGTATTTTAAGAGATTTATAGCGCAGTTTACACAACCAATACCCTAACCAGCCTGACTACATTTTATGATAGCTGGAACTGCATTAATCCCTAGTGTAATTAGGTTCAGATAAATTCTAGGAAAAAATTGTGTGTAATGTAAGACGAAATGGTGCGAAAGAATAAACTATAAAAATACTCGAAAATGTATGCAAATATTTTGAATAATACCTCCAGTTAAAAATGCTGAAACGATAAAAATATCAATTGAAAAACGTTCAGCCATTATAAGAATATGCGGTGAAGGGTATTCAATAGCACCAATCGCTAAAAAAGTGAAGGTACAAAAAAACCGAGTATTTATGACTCTTAAGAGAATGCAAGAAACAGGTTCACTTGACAATAGAAAACAGTTAGGACGAAAGAGAGCAATGACAGCCGTTGAGGATTATTTGAGTATAATATCTTCGAAATGAAATAAGCTTTGCATCGCTCCAGAGATCAATCACTCAATAAGTCAATATTCCAAGAAGAACACTAATATCTTACACAACAGTTAAGTGGAGATTTCTCGCAACAGGGCCAAGGAGAAAAATAGCCGTGAAAGAGTCATTTCTGAAACAACCAAATAAAAGAAGACCCTTGAGCAATAGTATAAAGTATTCTGGACAGATGAATCCATACTCCAAACCTTTGGTTCAAAACGTCGATAATTTTTAAGGCTGCAGACTAGAAGAGTAAGTAACCAGTATGTGGTCCCTACTGTGAAACATGGAGGAAGTAGTGTGATGGCTTGTGGTTGTTTTGGTGGTACGGCTGTAGGTGATTTGACAAAACTATATGGGATCTCGCGTAAACAGGGTTATTTGAAAATCTTACAGAAAAATGCTATGCCTAGTGGGGAAAGATTATGTAATTCATCTCATTTAGGAGGAAGAAGGCGTCCAGATTTTAGTTTTTGGTTCCAAGAATAGAAGAGGATAAATCATTTGCCAAATTTATTTTATTCAATCTTGCGTGGGATATTTAACAATAAAATTGTTGGGCCTATTTTTTTAGAGGGAGCTTAAATTCCAAAATATATGAATTTTGTTTACGAAATCAGCTACTTGACAAAGTTGAAAATATATCCCTTGAGTTAGGTACAAGAGATCCTGGTAATTTGTTCGATGAAATATTTCTAAAGAAGTCGATTGGTTCATATTCTGAATACGTATGGCCCGTATGATCCCTTTTTTACGGGGACCGCTTAAAAATACTACATTTAGAAGGCACTATATGAAAATGTACAAAACAAATCATACCAGTATTTTTAAGCAATGTAATCAGGGAATTGTATAATAGGACAATCACTTGTATTCAACAAAACGGAAGACATGTCGAAATGTACCTGACTTACATTTTTTGTTGATGTGCTTTACACGTTGTTTAATCTGTCTTACTTCATGTGTTACAAATGTTAATTATTGCGCTATAATCTAGAATTGCACATGTGACAATAAAATTCAGCTGCAACCGTTCATACTTTTCGAAAAGAAAATTATATTATTTTGGTTTGACTGTTCCTAAAAATGCCGTTTATCCCAAAATAAATAGCATCACGTCAGGTCTGATTTGGGCATATTTAATTTCCAGATAAGCTTGAGAAAAAATTGTCTATCTGGTGGGTGGTGAAATTTTATGGAGGTCACTGTATATGTATCTATTTCTCTGAATAATCCCTCCTAAAAGGAGTTTAGTACCAAAAGTAAATTTACGTATTTAAACTTCAATATATTTTGCCCCAAAGTATTTGCAACACCAACTCACTAACCTATTAAACCTGGAAGTACACTAGGGTGACAGAATAAAATAGACACCAGGTAAAGCGGTATAAATATGTAAACAGCTAAATTCTAAGAACGAATTAAGAACTTTCTCTTGTCATTAGGGTAGGGGTAGATGTATCGGAAGGAATTCGTCATAGTTTATTATCGTTACAACTATGCCTCGCTTACATCGAGTGATATTAGTGACTTCACCCGGGGTCGCATCGTTGGCCAGAGTGAACGCGGCGCTTCGCAACGTGAAATAAGTAAATTTGTAAATATTCCGTTGTCCACAGTTAACCGTGTGATTACACAATTTAAACGCAAGGAAAAAACACTGGAGCCGAGACCAGGTCGTGCCGGACCTTCTGAAAGAAGTAAAAGGGTGCTTGTGCGCGAAGTGTTAAGAGAACCGCGAAAAAGTACAGCTGAGCTTGCGGCAACTTCACAGAAAAGTCAGCGCACCGTTCTGCGATACCTCCACAGTGTGGGGATGTATAAAAGGGTGGCAAAGAAAAAACCTCTCCTTACGGCGTTTCAAAAACGGCGCCGAATGGCTTGGGCAATCGAAATGCGAACGAAGCCCGAAGAGTTTTGGCGGTCTGTCATTTTTTCTGACGAAAGCAGATACTGCCAATTCAGTGATGTACGTGGGTATGGAGACATTCGTCACAGCAACTAGACGATAAATTTTTACATCAGACGGTGAAATACGGCGGTGTGAACATCATGGTGTGGGACACGATATGGTATGGTGGAAGATCGCAATTAGTAATCTGCGACGGAAATATAAATGCGGCAAAATATATCCAAATATTAACAGAAGGACTACTACCGATATTCGACAACGCCATTTTATCTAAAGAGGACGCCATTTTTATAGAGGATGAAGCACCCTGCCACAAAGCAAGAACAACAACCACATGGAAAGAGGAACAGGGGATTCGGATTTTACAATGGCCAGGCCAATCACCAGATATGAATCCGATAGAGAATGTTTGGCACATGATCCAGACAAATATGGCGAAACGACCCCGAAAACCCGGCAATAAGGAAGAACTCGTGACAGCTGTTACAGAAGAGTGGTTAAATATTTCAGAAGACACCATTAATCATTTAATAGATTTTATGCCATGACGACTCGCAGCACTTCACGCAAGTAAAGGTGGATCGACAAAATATTAGTCTAATTTAAAAATTTTAAAATATTTTGTATATATAACGAGAATAGAATCTTTTTTTTTAATTAGTAGGTGTCTATTTTATTCTGTCACCCTAGTGTATAGATAAAGTAATTCAATTACCTACGTGAATTCACTCACTAATCTTACATCATAAATAAATACCTCACGCTTCAACACTGTCTAGCTCGTTGGAGATGCGATCTTTACAATGGCAATAGTATTTTGGAGAAATTTGCGAGTCTCTAATTGAATTTTCAAACATGTACATCTAGATCAGCTCGCAATGTATTAGGTGTAGTTACACCTATGACATCGATAGATGTGCACAGGAATTATACATTTGTCAACGTAATGGCATAATTATTACATTTCAATTGCTCTCTGCGCTTTACGCAAGAAGTCTGTCGTTTTCAGCGATAAGACTCACAAGTTACTAGTGATAACGGGTAATGTAAATCAATATGTAAATACACCTCAGTAGTCACCGTTTACATGTAAGTGAACGCTTAATTTTCAATTTTTTATTGTACAAGTTACAGATATACATATATGAAGATTTAGTATTATAATCTAATATCAAGTATAAGTAACCCATATAACTAATGCAAATAACATAATGAATAGAGATGACATTAGCACTTGGTTACCTATCAGCAAAGTCTATTTTATTTATTTATCATCTATTTAGGATTTTATTTAACTATACTTTAGTGTATCGAAATAAAAAGTTAACACCTGCGAAAAATTCATTTTTCTACAATAAGTTAAAGAGTGTATTTTTCAAAACAAATTTTGAAATTCTCTAAATTATAATATGGATACGATCAAGCGATGTCGGTTTCACTTTGTAATTAGAGAACGGAATAGAATGATATGAGCAAATATGCAGAAAAATTGTTTACTTTCGTAAATAGTAATATTTGTTCATATGCAGCAAACTCTGCGGAAAATTGATTCAATTAGAATCAATATAAATGGAGTGGGAATAAGCAAGTACTGCCAATAAAAAACAGGTCAAGCATCAGTGCATCCAGCATATTCCAGTACATTATATTACACTCTTATTTAATTCTTAGAGAAATAAGATGCAAATGTAGGTGCTGCTGGTAACTACTTCAGTTAAATATTTACTATATTGTTTTAGACACAAAGCTCATCAAACTGACATTTTGTAAACATAATTTCAATGAGACTTTAAAAAAATGTGAAATTTATAGATGAGATTGTGTTATAAAGAGATAAAGAAATACAATAGAACTTACTGCAGGAATAATGCAATGACTAATAATTGCAAGCAACAAGGTCAAATAAATAGTTACGTACTGTATAACGATTTGCAAATAATTAGCTCTTTGAACCTATATAGCAGAAGTCACTATTGCAAAAGTACAGAGTATTGAATTTGCATTTGTGTAAATAGAATAATAGATTGATATTTATTGTTTGACATTTGATACTTGCTAACAGTGGGCAGGGTTATATCCATGAACGTCTAATTCTTAAAATAAGTCTTTTATGTAGAAAAAGACTATACCTATCTCTCGGTAACATCAGAGCAGCCTTTGACTTTTGTTTGCAAAGAGAATGGTAGTTTAAAATTAGAATGCTGTAGACGACAGTAGTAATCTCTTACTGTTCATAATACGCCTAATTTTCAGCTAGCTTTTTAAATTTTAAACTTTTAATATAAAATTTTAATACTTCTACTTACCTACGATTTTAAATTAAATCAAAAGCATACATGTAATTGAATTCAAATTGGTCTAGGTTATCTAAAGACGATTTGATCTACACATATACGTTTGTTACCTGAACATACCATTTATAAAGGTCATGACAGCAGTAGCTTCGTGAAAGTGAATGTGTGACTTGATTGAATCAGAAAGTTGCTTTTAGACATTTGGAAATTAGCCAGTGACATTGTTTTAAAAATTGTTTTAGCACAACAAAACAGGTGTTAAACGACGTTAAAATATAAATGTGGATATTCACTTGATGTAATATCTGGAATTTTACTTCCACAATATTTTAACCGCTTAACAATAAACTAGAAAAATGATTGATAAAAAATTATTCTAGGTAATAACTTAGGATCATAGCTATTGAAATACAACACGTCATACGAAAAGAATTTGAAATCTAAGCGTACTTTTATGATTTGGCAGAAAAGCATGTGCTGTCAGCAAATTCGTTATAACATTGAATGCGTACATTGGCCCACATTCGCCAATCACACGGAAGTAATACTAACCTCAGCATATCGACGATGAAGACCAAATTCTTTTAAAGCATCTGATAATTTTTCAACATCTATTTTTCCATCACCACGCTCATCTAATTTAACAAATAACTTTTCGAAACGTTCCTCTTCCTCTTTTGGTAATTCATGTAAAAAATGCGGGGGGTGTTGAAGCAAAGGATCGTCCTCTTGAAGTCTTCCTCTCATAGGCATTTCAAGCACACACTATAAAACTATTATCACTTTTTGCACTTAAAATTACAACAGAAAGTATATCATTAAACACCACGTTACCGCAATGCACAATACAATTTTACGGTATGACAGCTATCCCCGAAATATTACTTTATCGACATCTGTTAGATAGCAATAAAATTAGGGAGTTAGTTGTGCCTGCATTATCGATATGTCGCATTGTTATCACCTACATTTAACGTATCTCCACTAGATTGCGCTAGCACAGCGATTTTAAGAGTAATTAAAACAAAATTAAGATTGTATCTAAATGTCAGTCCTGATCATTGGTGACTGAATAAACAGTATATATAAAAGATGTTTCTGTATCTTACTGCACAACTTCCACAAGTATCCGCGGAGTAACCACAGATGTATAGAGCTCTACATTGAAGAGAGGAAATTCATTGATTCAACCTCCCTGCGTTTCGTGCAATTTCTTCTTGATGGATACACTGTTCAACTTCGTACAAGCTGATGGCACATATTAAATCGCGGATCCAAAAATATACCCATTGCCGCAACTGTTTCAGTCCAACAAATTTGTTTTCTCTTGTGTTGAGCATATCATTGATGTAGTAGCGCACCAACCTACATATGTTGCTAATTGTCGTAATATCAAACATCAAAATGATCACATACAACTGCAGCACAGGTTGATTATTTTCCTTTTATTTTGCTAGCATATCGCGTCGCCAAAATCAATTATCATATGTACAGATTTTTAATTCTTCCACTTCTTGTTATATACATTTTTAGCAAATGCAAAATAATGTTTTGTAAAGTTAGTAAGTGAATAAATCTGCAATACTTAAATTAATAAAAAATATTTAATATTGGTAATATCCACTTAAATTTATTATACTAACTATACAGATTTACCAAAATGAGCTGATTTAAAAAACATTTTGTTGTTTACGCAGCTTAGGTAGAGTGCTGAGAATATTTGCGTCTATAATAAATTTCATAAACTTTGAAGACTTTATCACCAGAATTATATATTTGCAGTAATATCCAAAATAATAAATACACAAATTTAGCTGCAGGGCTTATATTTTAGTTATATGTTTTTAGTTTACTTGGAACTAAATTAAGTACAGTAGACGCTCAATAATATGAACTTTGGGTAATAGAAATTCAGGATAATGTGAACAACCATTTTCATAACATTGAACCCAGTACAACGTGAACAGATTCGGATTGGCTGACGTCAACACATGTAGTTCGTACGGCGGGAATTTCCTGGATCGATGGGTACGCACTGTATGTTCTAATGTTTCTATACTTTCCCGGATTATATGATATGCGTTGTTTACGCAATACAGCTTGATGCCTTAACAATTCTATCGGTATCTATATCATATATGGGCAACAACCGACCCGCGGGCCGGATTCGGCTCGTTGTAAGATTTGATCCGGCCCGCGAGACATTTTGAAAAACCCAATTAAAAAAATATATTACACTACTTATACTAACTCCAAATGAGGAAGATCGCGTGATATGGGGTTTGTCCAGGCCCGCGAACGTATTTACACACTAAAGTTTGGCCCATAACATGTTAAAGGTTGCCCATACTTGATCTATATGATCGGAGAAGCGTTCGATCGCTACTTCTTACATCATGTCGTCGCAAATAAATACGAAGTGCTTAACACATCGTGAAAAAGCGAGTATAATTAAGAAATAAAAAAGCGGTACAAATGCGACAAATTTATCCAAAAAAAGATAGCATTGGTAAATACACGACTCGTAAAATAACTAAAGAAGAACTAATATTACGTGCGATGGCTTGTACTTATGCAGGACTAAGACAAAGAAGACCTTTGAAGGGATCTAAACATCCTGAAATGGAGGAAAAAATGTAATGAAATAAAACCATTATGGTCAGTGGTGATATATTCAAAGAAAAGGCAAAAGTATTGAATTCGGAGATGACAGAAAATTCTGTTAAAGAATTTACTGTTAGTGATGGCTGGTTACGAAGATTAAGAAAAGAAGATTCGAAATTCGATATTTAAAAATTACTGATCCATTTAAAGTCCAATTAAAAAGTAAAAAAGAGCAATTGAAAATTACACTTAATCAATTATATAATGCTGATTGCTGTATTGGAAACTTCTAGCAGATAACACCATTGGTTCGTCTCAAGAGAAGATTGCTGCAGGTAAAAAACATGAGAAACAAACGACTAGCATTTTTTGTATGTACTGCCAATGGAAAGTCAAGCTATTGGTTATTGATAGGGCGACATTTCCCAGAGCTTTCAACATTCTTTTCTTTTCCTACGGGGTTTTGAATCTCCATTCAGATTCAAACACACCCCGGTAATATGAATAGAGAAAGCGGATAACAATTATCCGCGATTTGGAAACCGCTCCTGAAAGCCCCGCCCCTCTCTACCGTTCAGGACACCAGCCGAGCGCGTCCTACATAAACCCGGTACTCAGCGGTACACGTCAGAAGGTTTTCGTTTCTAGCACGCTTAGCATGTCAAGTCACCGTAACCTTCTGCCAATGGTACGGTGACCTCTAGCGTAGTTTCCTCGTCGAGTTACCGTGCCACTTTGGTTTCCCCTGTTTCTCCTGAAGAAGCCTCATACAACGGAGGCGAAACGTCGAGATCCCACCTTTCTCTTTTTTCTTTTTCTTTCTTTCCCCCCTTTTCAGTCTCTCTTTCTTTCTCTTACTGTTTTCACCTTTCTTTCTTTTTCACGCCCGCCTTTGCTTAATCCTTCCTCTTTTTCTTTTTATTTCTTTCTTTTCTTACTCTTATTTCATTTCTATATATCTCATCATGACACGGTCCAATTCCGGAAGCAGTTCGTTTATTATTAACTCTGGCCGTGGAAGCCTACGTATTTATATATAATGTTATTGTTCGAACACGGGCACCCACCTTCGATCCTAAAATTAAGTATTCAAATACTCGGTTTCGGGTGCTCGAAAACGGATCTAGAACCAAGAAGCACGCTGGATGCGGTTTCTGAAAAAAATGGTATTCGACAGCCCTAATAAAAAGTATGCCCAAAAGAATAATTACTGATATTAAACCACTAAATACTAACCAATCTTCATGTATATTTATTTATTTTTATAGTTATAAATAAAATTCTGCAGAAAAATCTTTTTCTATTTGCTTTGTATACGGAATTTCCATAATTTGTTAGTGGTCCTAACTTACTAGCCAACGACTGTATTTATGAGTAGTTCAAAAGTTTATATATCTGGAATTTTACATTTATACTCAAATTTTAAATTTTCTCATAAATCTTATTTTACATACTTTAAATCATAACACTATTTGTAAATTTAATCTTGTAATAATACTTTTCCAACTGTAAACCGGTTGTAAATACAATTCTGTAGATTTCCACAATTATGCGCAGTTGTTGTTTTGTTTTGGATCACCAACAATATCGTTTTCAATTCTTTTATGGTATTCTTTATAGGCTATTTTGACTTGTGTTTTGATTAAGGACCTTAACCGTGAAAACTCTCTTCTATAGAAAGGCGATCCAGTTCTTTTCCACTTAGCGTAATAGTAATTCTTCGTTTTCAGATTCCTCTTGATATCCACATTAAACCACGGAGGAAAATTGCTTTGAGAACTTCTACATCTTGGAATAAAAGGACTTAAGGTACCATACAGCTGATCATAAAATGCAGCAACAGCATCAACATTAGAAAATGCTTCAACAAAGGACCAATCCACATTCATAATACTATCATACAATGACGGGAAATCGGCATTTTTAAAATTATATTTGAGGTTTGTGTTAGATGGAAGGTTTTTTGCGGATTTAGTATTGCCTATATCAAGGGCTGTACTAAACGCAGGATGAAATACATCCTCGGATACAAACGGATCAGTATCATGAGATACTGCAATTAACCATGGAACGTTAGACAAAACCAAATCAAGGACTCTATCATTTCAGTTCAAAATATCATTAAATTGCTTCAGGTTCAAGGTTGATATGAAATTATTAAGTATAGAGGTTTTTCGATCAATACCACTAGAAGAATTTAAATTTGGACAATTGAAGTCACCACATATCAATAATTGTTTATTAAGAAGTTCTAGACATAAGGACTCAAAAAATACTTCATAATCATCGCAGGTAACATAAGGAGGTATGTAAATATTAACAATAAACAAAGTCATTACATCAAGGTAACATTTACATATAAGTAGATCGATCGATGGAACTAAATTGGATATATGATCAACATTATACCGGACAGACACAAGACTACTAGAGATAGCAGTTAGAGTGCCACCGCCAGTAGCACGATTAATAGCATTAAAATTCCTATCCTTCCTGTATATATTGAAAGAAGAATCAAAAACCTCAGAGTCGGAGATATCCGAACGTCTCGGTGAATAAAACAACATCAAAATCGACCAAGGTACTGATGGATAAGATATCATCAAGCAAACACCACGGACATTTTGGTAGCCAAACTTCAACTATTGTGAGCTTCTGTTGGGCGACTTTAGTTTCCCCGCCGAGTTCCAGAAGATATAGTGGTCGGAATGTCGTTGATGAATCTGATACATAGAGCCGATACCAGATAACGGTCGCTGAAATCTAGGTGAATCTTCCATTAACTTGAGATCAAATTCGCATCTTCTTGGCTGCTCCTTTTCCGAAAAAAACGAAATCTTCTTAGAAGAATACGAGAAGGCCACATCTCAGCCTTATTAACAATTTCCAGGTGTGAGAAATCAAATACAAGTTTAAAAGATTCAAAAGATCCTTTGCTATTAAGATTTTCTAACACAAAAACGATATTTGGAAACTTCTTTTCCAGATAGTTTTGTACGTCCTCCGTCTTAACTGTTTTATTTACTTGTCCTATATATAACCAGGCTCTCTACGGAATACGAGAGAAAGTATCGTCAACAGTAGCGGTACCTATTGTTTCAGAGTTTCTACGTCTTCTTTTATGTAATACTAAACGAAATTCATTTTTCTCATCTCCAACAATTTGTGCGTAAGTTTTTTGTTGTACGACCCTGACCTGATCCAATTTCGTATCGTTGTCGTTGACTAGACTAGTTTTTATAGTCAGTGGTTTTTGTTTAGGATGAGAAGGTTTTGTAGACGTTATCTTCTGAGTTGGTTTCGATAGGTTTAAATCAGTTTTTTCCACCAAGTTTAGAGCATCTGAATTACCTTTTAATTCTGCTATTTCAACTTTTAATTCTGATACAGTTTTCACTAGTGCATCTATCTTGTTACTTAACTTGATCATTGTGTCATGTTGATTACTTAGAAACGACAGTAAAGTAGTTCCAGAGAATAAAGCCAGCTCACAGTCGCTACAGAACCACTTCACGTTTTTCTTCACAATAGTAGCAATTTCGGTGCGTCTAACATCAACACAAGGAAAATGATATGTTCTGTTGCAGATTTCGCTGCGGGTAATGTGATTTTCACTTAATTTAACCGATTCTCCACAAATTTCACATGCACTTCGCGAAATCGGGTCTACACCGACCACCATTTTTAGGCTAACCTTGCACCTAGCTCTTGCAAGAGCAAAGTTGCAATGGTTGCTCTGCACAAGCATGGCTTTCAATCAATAGTCCATCCATCCTACAGTTCAGACCTGACTTTTTATTTTTCCCCAATTTAAAAAAAGACTTACGTGGAAGAAAGTTTTCGGACGACAATGAGGTAAAGGAGGCAATTTTGGCCCATTTTGAGGCGACAGATAAAAAATGTTTTTATGATGGTTTAGAAAAATGAATTTATAGATCTAATAAATATGTTGTGCTTCAGGGTGATTATACTGAAAAGGAAAAATAGATTTATTGTTTTATTTTATTTAAAACCCTTTCATTCCACGAACTTCTGCACCTCCCCTCGTATATCTGTTACTGCTTCCTGTAAATCTATTCCACGCAAATAATTTCTTGTTAATTGTTTTTCATGATAGTCATATGTAACTAGTATATGGATAATATTACGTATATCCATGTTGCAGCTTTCCGGTACAAAATACTACGAATTAAAAGCACGTCATAGACATAGGTGCCTTGTATATATAGTGGCCCTGTTTATGGCGTAATTGACGTTATTTGCACTTGCTATGACACCACCAGAGATAAAAAATTATAACACATTTTTTTTGGAAAATTAAATGCGAAAATATATTGCCTTTTGAAATAAACATTTCACGATATGTGTTTTCACTTGAAATATTTTGACACATTGTATTATTACGAACAAATGTATTTCTGAGTAATGCTGTGTATTTTTCTATTTATATACGATCCTAGAAGAATTAAATTAATTCATTTCAGACACGTACATACCATACTATCTAAAAGTGTTTGGACTTAGAGTATGCTATACAAATTACTTATTATTATTTTTTCGGGATATATTTTTCCTTTTTCGTTCAACCCTCATTCTGCCAGGAGGTAGAGAGATAATGGTAGAGACGGCAAAAAATTCATCTGCGCTACTTTGGTAAATGTATAAAAGGTGTATTTAGAAATTTTATTTTTTTATTCGTAATAGCGTATTGTAAAAATTTGAAAAACCTTTGACATTTCAAGGGTAAAATCCACCCTCTAAACATGGGGTTCTGCCAACACAGAAAGCAGCGTTTTACAATACTAGATGGATTCTACAAATCTACCAAGTTTCAATCTGATCGGTGATTATCACCTCGAGATCTTGCCTTGATAGTGAAGATAAATCTTCGCTCTTGTAATTTATCTTGTAGTTTTTTGTATCATTGCAAGCATTGACATCAACATTAATTAATTCATAATGCTTACTACTATATAAACAAACATGTAAACCTGTGAAGAAGGAAGATTTCAACTGTAAGTCGGCAGAGTTTGACAGCAATTTGCCAATTCCTGCTTGAATTAGCCTATTGAAATTCCCGTGCGCTATAATTTGTGTTTGTATTGAAAACTGCAGAGTGCCAAGATGCGACTGTTTGAGGCTGTCGACTTTGGGCTTACGGTGCGGTCCGAATATTCCAATCATTTACATTATTTATATACACAAAACGGAATATTCAGTTCACAAAAGAAGAACAAAGAGATTATGTAATTCTGTGTGAATTTATGTATATTTGCTTTAATTTTATCACACATGAGTAAGTTATCTTCTTTACAGCTCAAAATCCATTCTTGTGTTGCTACTACACAAAAGAAATAGTTCACGTCCTAATATATTACTACCAATATCTTTCAAGAAATACATGGCAACTTACAACATAGATTAATGTATAGATTGTGTACTATATGTACTTGCTTACTTCACGTTATATATTTATTACAAGATCTATAACCTATCTATAATATTATTATAACAAATGAACTAGCTGCACATTATCAATACAGTACGGAATGTGATGTCTAGCATCAACGTAAAGTGGGGAGAAGTACCATGGAACATGACGAGTATTTCTTAGAGTTGAAGTTCTTTTATAAACGCTGTTTAACCGAGAGGGTTCTTCAAGATTTCTAAGCAAGGAGGTGCTAGACAACTTTTCTGAAAAGTACGGATGTATATGACGTACACGTCGCATCTCATTCGAGTACTTGATACTGCAGAGATCTGTTAACAGAAAGTAAAATTTACTGAGATTATTTTCATGTCTAATATTTTTCAGACGAAGTTCGCAAAATTCAGCATCTGATATCTTTAATACAATGAAATTAGGTCTTAAATTCCATGTTATGTTTTATAGAGATATAAAATGCGAATCGGTACAAAAAATTAGCAACAATCATTTCTATTGAAGCCTATACAAAAAATGGAATATAACAGCGGAACGATGATTTTATTATTATCCACCTTAATTAATATTTCATCTATATATATACGAAACGTGACGAATAGCCCTAGTCTAGCCAAAAAACTTTTCTTCTCACATTGCGGATAAAAACAAGCATGAATATATCCTCATTATTTTTCCTCACATACTTACGTCTTGATATATTTCATTATGTATTTGCAGTAAAGGCAGTAGATTATTTAGTTTCAAAATGTAAAAGAATTTCAAAATACTGCTTTTATGAACATAGATTTTTAATGGAACTGTTATTTTAAATAACAAGTATAGTAACTACACACCAGTCCGACTATAGAGATAAAAGATTTACTATATAGTGTATTTATACATGCACGTGTAGTGAAACAATTTTGCATGCATTTATAACAAAACTTAAATGCAATAGAAAAGAATGAACAGATGGAAAACAAAGTGAGCATTTTTCGTTTATACTTTTATTTGAAGTTTAAGTTAAAATGCAATTTCATTTTGTTTATTATACGAGAAGTATATGGACATACTTCACAGTCTCTGGAAGCTTGATTCACATCTTTATCATTTTATGATCTGTTTCAAATTTACTAGAATTAAGCTAAAAATATACAAATATATTTCTAATGTAAAGTGCTGATTATTCATTATAGGGTAGTTTAACATCTCACTAAACCACCTTTAGTTTCAAGGGCTAATTTTTATGGCATGTTGTAAATACAGTTTTAATTTAGTTTAGCTCAAGAGTTCCCGAACTTTATCAATCCGCGCTACACTTGCAGATTACCGCTTATGATATATGTCATTGAAACCGCTAGCTGCTTCAAGTTGTAGAGTCGACTGTCGAAAAATGTTTTGGTGTAGCTTGTCATCTTCAACCTCTACTGAGGATGGAAATTATAGTAACAAATACGCAATTTTTTATTTATTTTTAGTAGTCAATAATAATAATAATATAATAGTAATAATAATAATATAATTATACATATTGATAAAACCTTTAAAACGATTCTTCCACTCACAGAATTTCTTGTTCATCTTGTTCTTTTAATTACTACTAATTGTAACATATCGTTATCTAACTTCCTATGAGGTGTTTGCATAACACTAAATGAACTTAACAATGGATCGGAACTAAGGATGACTCTGTGAAACTGATCTTCCTTTATTTTTTCCGCACTATTTTTTCTGGTGTGATATTGGTGATATCGCCTAATGTCTTTATTTTTCGATTATTGAGCCTCTTCAGATAGTTCACCAATAGGAAGAATCGCTTCTTCCACGATAATTGGACCACGGATCAATAGTTTGTAAGAGGGTGGGTGGCATGTAGTACCAGTTATATAATAAAACGTATTTCTCGGCAGTTTTTAAACAAGACAACTCGAAATTATCGAGTTGTATTGTTGATTGTACGCAAAATTAGATCAAAACGTTTAACCAATTCCTCGCCAATCCCACTAATGTCAGCTGATACAGGTTGAGTTGAAAAGAAACGACTTGCAGTATTTTCATCATTTGTATTCCCAGATCCAGTTCTCGTAATGTCACGAAGACCCACTTTTGTTCGAAATATCGATTGAATCTTTTTCTTCTGCGCCTCGAAAGTCTTTTTGTGAGCTTTATTTACTTTCCACATTTGCAGCTCAAGTCGATATAAAATATGTAGTAGACATTCAAAACAACGAATATATGAATGTAAAACAAAGTGTCCAAATTGTAAAATGCTCGAACCAATTGGGAGTTGCCGAAGCGACACTATATCATTCATTTGTGAAATTTTTTCTCCACAAACATAGCAAATCACGCTTGAAGTATTTGTCAGGGCATTGCGCTCTTTTCCGTCCACCATTGTTAAGCATAATTTAAAATTGAGTTGCCCTACTGGAGAGTCATATGGGATAAAATTTTCAATTTCACTTTTCACAGCTGCTTCTTCCTGTGCTGATCGCAAGAGATCATACATTCGAGTTTGTAATTTATTTGAAGACTCATATTTTCAACATCCAACAATTAGTAGGATTGGCAAACTATGTATTTAGAAAAATCTTTGAAATTGGCAGTTATTTCGTCTGGACAAAAATGCGTAAAGGAGAAATCCATCATTGGATATCTAATGTATTAGGCAGGCTATTAAGAATATTTGGTTCAGCAACAGCGTAATTAAAAAGCTTACGTTACATATGGCAATTTGAGTATTTTCTTCAGAAATTTACCATTGAGCTTTAACTAGGGCAGCATTAAAAAGATTTCAGCGTCATGTTGATCATTCCTATTCTTACTTTTGCGTAATGTTAAATATGATATAATTATTATACAAATGTATCCAGCAGCAATTTTTACTTCATCTGAAATGTTAAGTATTTTATATTAAGCTCAATTACACTGCATTTTATGATGATTTGTTAACTCTTGAAACCTGCTTGGTTTGTAGACCGAGACTGGATGGAATCCTTAAAGTATAAACATATTTTACTATATAAATGTTTAATTGTGAAAGCATGGTACCTATTAAATAAGTAATTGAGAAAGCTAGTGTTTCAAAATTTTAAAGTTATGGTCTTTACTTTAAACTTTTTTGGTAAGTAGAAAGTAGTTTAGTAGTAAAGTACAATCGTGAATTTGTTAAAAAGATCGCAAAATTTGGGAAAATTAATTTGAAGAATAAGTATATTTCTAGAAAGTTGTGCATCCGGTGTTTTTGTTTATGGTAGCCGGTAATATCTATTTCTCTCAGTGCAATAAGTCTTCAATACGGATAACCTAACTACACAGAGCGCAAGACTAATAGCCGAACCTAGTGTACGAGTTTCGGCGTCCGCATTCGTACTAGAAGCGTCTCGACGACCGACATCATTCGACTTATAAACGCGATATGTGAGCCGACAAGGACAATGTGCGTTTATTTTTCTGTTGGTGACGTTACGGCAACCTGAGTTCCAAAATACGGCGTCGTGTCTACAGATTATGGCCCTTTTGGGTAGCAAAGACAGAGAAAGAGATATTGTTCCGCCTTTACCTCCGAGGTACCGATTAAGAGATCTCTTCATGGGTGACTATGCTTTTAATGATGATGGAGAAAGGTAGGTAAAACTTTCTACATTTATTAATTGCCACATCTTCAGGTCTTTCGGAAAATTCTTCTTCGAATGATGTCGTGTTTACGAGCGAAAATATATTAAAGCGACTTACTGTCTCTCATGTTCTGTTTTGATACAAACAATAATATTAATAATTGGCTTCGTATAACGCCTACTACACGTAATCGATAAAAAAATACGTTTGTATTTATTGCATATTCGACCGAAAACGTCATACAATAGAAGTTATAACTACAATTCCCATCAGGTTCTTATTATATTGTTCTCTTTGGTAAAAAATTAATGTCATTTTCTAGGAACTTTTATTTAATATTATGCTATTACTACCGGACATTTAAAAACTTTAAAAAGAATAATAATTCAACAACGCGTTTCAATTACATTCATGAACAGTTCGTTGACATTCTAGTTCTTTGTTATATTTTACATAATATACACAAAACTCCTATATACAGGGACAGATATAATTCAAAACAGTAAAAAAGATTCAAAATAATTTAGTGTCAAGGTAATAGAAATATTCCAATGGAATAGAATTCAGTGCAAATTTATACAAGCTCTTCTATTGTGGATAAAGTAAACAGGATGCTATCGAAGGCGCCAGTCTGGTGACCCTTACCTCTCGAATGTTTGCTCTTTAGCTAAGAAACTTAATCTCGCGGTTAGTAGATGTTAATAAAATGCGGTGGGTATTACGTATTTGGCACTTCTTGCTTCCAACTAATGCATAGACAATAAACTGGTTTTTATTGTTAAATCATAGCAGAATATATGTGAAGTTATGGAACATCAACATTGGACTGAGACATAACTTTCGCAAGAAAGTTATAAAAATGATTGGTTTCTATATAATTATAGTTTTTAGATAAAAAAAATCCAAAGCATTCCACTGCATGCAATATTATTTGATAATGTTAATGATTTTGTTTTGAAACCAGCAGATGTTTTTGTTTTGGAAATGAAAGTTATGTTTGCGTTTTGAATGTGCGAAAAATATAATATAACTTAACACTAAGATTTAACGAATTAAGTCTTACTGATGAATTATTATTAAATAATACTTTTTTGGCTAATACCCATTCTTGTTAAGGATGTTCTTGTTTAGCCTGGCTGAAAGAACAGATGTCGTTTGTTACCTGTAAGATAGTAGGCTTGAGTGAAATTTAGATACTCCAAAAAAAAAGTAGTTTGGGTAAGTTTTTAATTTGTTTCGCCACTGGCTAGACAAATTTCGCTCATCAATATTCCTGCCTTTTTAAGAACTCAATGAAGTAAACTTTCTATAAAGCTATAAACAGATTTTTGTTTCGGCGATCATCCCTCCATTTGATCAAAATTTCGTTCCAGTCAGCCATTTTTTCACTTTTGCGAAAAGAAAGAACTCGCAAACGCCCAAATCCAGAGAATATGGCGGATACGGCACCAAATCGTGGAGCAAATCGACCAATTTCGTTGTTGTAATGGCGAATGAATGGGCGAGTGCATTATCGTGTAGGAAGAACACCTTGTCAAGTAAAGGCATTTTTTAATCATTTAATAATACGCGCCTGTGATCACTTTTCCCTTCTTCCAGTAGATAAAACCTTGCGAATTCCAAAAAAGCAGTGGCAATGACTTTCTCTGTTGATGGTGCCGTCTCTGTTTTCTTCGGGGCACGTTCGCCAACTATTTTGACTGTTCCTTTGAATCCAAGTTTAATAAGTGAATTGAATTTTGTTGATACATGTCCAACCACCATTGTGAAGAGGTCTGTCAATTTAAACAGTAAAGTAAACAAACGCAGCAGTTATCGCGGTTTTCTCATGTCTAAACGTTCAATGTATATGTAGGAGGTTCCATAGGCGTCTAACCGAGATGTGTACCGACTGGACAATATCTCTGACTTTCACTCTGCAATTGGCTAACACGATGTCATGGATTTTATTGATCATCTCCGCGCTATATAATCACTTCAACGGGGCATCCTAAGCACAGAACCTCACTTGTACCCGCTCGACCACATCGAAACTACGTAAAGTACTTATGAAACATAGAATGCGAAGAAGTCCCCGTAATATCTTTTCAACTTCTGTTCGGTTTGCGCGATAGTTTTTCCACGAAGAAAGTAATGCTTAATTAACACATGGAATTCATTTTTTCTCCATTTTTTACAAAAATGCTTACACTATCCGCTTTCGAAGTCAAAAGAAAACTAACTGTCACACCGGCATGGAATTTATGGAACACCACTATGGAAAGGATGCTATTATCCAGAAATATAATCATCTATGCTGTCTGACTTTCCGCTTTAGCTTGGTATTAACCGTGAAGAACCAACACTCGTATATTTTTCATCCTTACATACAAAATACAAAAAAATAGAGGCATATGATTTCCTATTTAATTAAGAAGTACATATAATGCGGATTTCTTTGCGCTCAAGTGTATGCGGTAAATTTCCTTAGAAAGAATAAAGATTTACACATATATGTAAATCTTTATTCCTTCTAAGAGATGCTTCTCTTAGAAATTTACATATATGTATCTGCAAATACTGCCCGCCATTGAAATGTAAGACAACTTGTAAATATTATTTCAACAAAAACCACCTTTAGAAAAATTATCTAAATAATTTCTGCATTGATTTATTATATAAAATTCTAATGGGAAACTGCAAGCATAATTACACACCAAAAATCCAGTAACTGTATCTGTGACGTGACATTACTTCATCATATCATCAATGTTATTTGTACTTCATTCACCGCAGTAAATAGAAATTCACTAACGACAAATGTTAGTGTATTCCGATTGTGTTATCAACAGGTTGTGATCACCGCATTACTTTTCTATTTTTACTATTACAGATTTTATTGTTTTAATATTCTAATATTTGTTTTGTTCAATCTCTCCTCTAAACCGTTGAATTTTGAATGTCATCATACGATTTAAATTCAGTAGGTATATATAACAACGAACTGAAACCACAAGATATGCGGAAAACAAGTCTGCTATGTAATACCTAATCAATCCATTCAATGACTTTTTTAAAATACCTTCACAAGTCGTAGGTCACTCTGCATCTTACGTAGTTTCATTTACTTTCATTCTCTTCATAACGCAGCTACTAAAACACTGAGGCAGAAGCTATCCTCAGTAAGCCACTATACAATGATAGACGAACTATTGCCGAGATTGGATTGTATCATGTTTTTTCTTTTTATACTTTACCATTACGTGGTTCAATTCCGGAAACAGTTCGTTTATTACTGACTCTGACCCTGGAAACATACGTATTCATTATACACTATACAATCACAAACATCATCGAGTCGCATTAATTTGCACATTACATACACATGAAATTGTTTTTGAAAACTAAACCATTTACTTTACTATATGTTTAGCACAGATAGGATACATTACTTTGTAGCATCTACAATTATTTTGTGATGTTCTCTCATATATTTGCTTTCCATGCATATGAACCGACGTGTACCAATGTGGTCTGTGAACCTTGAAGGTATCTATACGGACTGACACTAGTTACTGATTGTTACAATGCGATATGGATTACACCTTATGTCATAATCTTCTTGTTAGGGTTGTCATTTGTTGTGAGGGTTCGGATATGAAGCCTCTTCTGCTCCCTGGAGGGATAGAATACAATCCGATGAAGTTATATGTCATGTTTGCGGTGAAGTTAGAATATATATTGATATATAGTTTGTCTGCGACTTTTCAAGTGTTTAATTTAACTAACCTGTTGATAAACAAAGCAATTCAGTTTAGTAATATGTGATGGTCAAGGTTGAAATATTAAGAGTCACATTTTCCCTTTAACAGTTTTTTTAAGAAATCAATCTTCAAATATTTTTTGATATAAATCGAAAATAGTCAGCAGCACTGTGTTTACATGTATGAATTTGTCTTTCTCCATATGTTATTTCGTAAATAAGCAGAAACGTATTTTAGTGATTATAAAAAGTATGGTACTGATTGCAATGTTAATACGTATTGAAAATTGAACATTGAAAATTACATAGATTGTACAGTATTGGGTGGTAATTTTAATTTAACTATAACATGATTTTATATGACGTCCTATATTACTTTCTCGGTGCAGTGAACTTGAAACAGGTTTTCCATACAGTATTCCATAATCCTGTTATAATAATCAATTATAACAGTGTAGCAAAGTATAAGTTTTCGATACACAATCAGATGAAAGAAATACGAGATTTTTGTAAGTGTTGTTACTACCCTACCTAGCCATTTTAGTTTTTTTTTTATCGATGGCAAGCATGTTTTACCGACGAAACAAAAATGTTGACGTATATACACTTACGTATATAACCGACCATTTTCTAAATGTCAAGGCCTTTGCCTACGGATACCACCTCAATAAAAGCACTGCAATTTTGGGGTAATATATAGTTTCATTAGGGAACGATATAAGGTTGGAAAACATCTGATATTAATCTAGTAGGAGCTTGCTATTGCAAAGAGACTTGTAAAAACCACTTGGCATTTAATTGACATGTGTATACAATATACTCGTTGTTAAAGAGAAAGGTCAATTCTAAAACTGACAATATAAACCACTTTTTTCTGTAAGATATAATATGATTATACATTATTACATTTTCAGCTACTTGCGAAATATATTTTTGATCTGCCTGCGAATACATGTAACTAATTAACGTTTAACCTACATTACAATGAATATTTCCATAAACGTAGTTATTTTCGGAAGTTTATTTGTATTATGTAAAACGAAAAGGTGTTATGATTACTAATGTTTTATTGTCTGCGCTTTTATTTGCATATCTATGAATATATTTTATATACTGTTTAAAAAGTGACTGACGCGATAAAATTTGTTATTATAATACAATACTTTTTATCAGGTGGTGTCATAACACTCATAACTAGACCTGTTCGATTTTGTTAGTGCCGAATGTGTGCCAACACGTGCGGATAGCGAGTTGGTGAATCTGCATCTGCGCTCGATCGATCGAGTTTCACAATAGTTGTTGAACTGTTAGTGGTGAATTATGGATTTTGATACCATTATTTTTGAATTGCAAGTGCTAATTAATTATATTGAACTTGTAGAAATAAAGAAGAACCACTTGCTGATAAAGTAAATAACTTTACACTGAAAAAATGTACATTGTAATTTATATAATTGATAATTTTAAAATCTATGTTATGTTATGGGATATTAATTATGCATAGTAAGTTAAAGAATATCTTTCCATAGTCTTCGGTCAAAATGTACGTAATTTACATAGTAAAATTACATAATTTTGTTAACGAAATGACTTGCTTTATCAAAATGATTTCGGGATATATATGATCTGAAGCTTGTATTTTATAGGTATAGACCGCTTCACTTTCAGGAAGAAATATTGTTCTTGTGAACTATAGCCACCTACTAACTTTATTAGATACATACTTGTATATTACTATTCTCGTTCTGTTTACTATTTTGCGTATTTTACATCTAATCAGTTTGTTTAAAAAATACTATCGACTGTAAGTATAATCAGAAATATCAATTACATTTAATATAAATATGATGCAATATGTCGAGATGGAATACAAAAACTTGGAACCAAAAGCAAAAGGACAGGATACTAATTTGTTGTAAATCTATTGAAATAGCCGTTTAGAATGTTTTCTTGTTTGTACGGGAATTTTCAATCAAACAAAATAATCCATTCTGATTACACAATATGATTTTATTTTATTTAAGACGCTTTACGGGGTTGTGTTATCCCTTCTTCAAAGCAATAATGGTAATAGAAACGTCATTAATATTTATATCTTGCGAAAACTCCACTGCTTATTAACTTATTTAAAATCTTTTAATATAATTTTAGCGTGTTTGTGGCTGTTATATAACATTTAAAAGAAATCTACAGAAAATGGCTTTATACCAAGTAATATATCACAATTATTTCGTAAAGGCCTTTAGAAAAACGAAAAATACTTACTTCGAGGATTAGAAGAGGTGATTATATGTTTACCGATAACTTTACTTTTTGTGTTACTCTTTTTGAGTTTCATCACTTTCCCATCTAGCATTTATTTTACCCTTGATTTCTTTTCTATACATTTAAGGATGTATAATTTCAAAGACCGTCTAAACAACGTAAGAACAGTGCATCATAAAATCCAACTAACAACCAAAGAAGTTAACTAATAATGACAAATCATTTATTTTGAAGAATTCGATCTTTCAAATATTTTGATTTTTAATACTTTAAAATTATTTAAACAAAACATTTACAGAACATATTTTCAAATGACAACAAAAACATCACTTAAAACATAACAAATAGTAAAGCGAAAAACGGTTTCAAATTCATGTCAGACGAATAAATACAGTAATTGTTCTGAAAACGTCTTTCGCAGATTTCAGAGCTAGTTATGATTATATATAGCCACCACTACATAAAATGATTATCGATTTTTCAAGGAAAACTATAAATATATAACTTTTTTGCCTAGTCTTACTTATTTCAAGATAATTTACACAGCTTTTAGATATCAGTATTTTTTTTTGTATTCGAATTATTTTGTGCTCCTCATAATAAAGGCGTTATGGATGAATTTCACTTTACCTTTATCCTGCGGTAATTCTAAAATGGTATCATGGCTTGAGCTAATTAATGCTTATAATTATACGTCGGCGTTGGTCCCGAGAGTGCATTTTAAAATTATATACATTGTACACAAACATAGTACCTCTACTTTGTATATCATGCATTTCTCACATGAGTTTATAAACATCTTTATATTGTGTATTTTTATGCATTACAAAAATGTTATCATTATCATCACTCCCGTGCTATTGATAGATATTAATATTCGTATACCCCATTTAATTTGACAAGCCTTAGAAGACGTTTATATTAAATATGTTTTACATAAAAGTATAGAATACACCTATTAAACTACCAACATTTAAATTCACGTGTATTAGAATTGAATTTAAGAACAAACTATGTATTAATGCGTTAGGACTGTTATAAAAACTATTATAACTTTATAAGTGTGCTATGACAAAGATATTAAGTAACAAACGTAGATAAAACTGAAGAGTACAAAATAAATGTATTAAATTGATTCACCCTAGGGTAAGAAACTACTGCAGGTTGCACTTTAAAATTACTACAGATTACAGATACTGCCAACTTAAACAAAAAGAAAAAACTAAATAAAGTTAAATTTCGAACACTACCGAATCTTTTGAGAAAATTTCCGCACTCGAACTATGAAGTAGAGGGTATTACGTTAGTGACAGTGGAGAGATAAACTAACTGCAATAACAAATATTAAATATAGATTAATTGGAGAACCATCCAAGTATTATAGAGAATTGATAAAGATTTAGATTTACTTGCACAATTTAAAGAATTCAAAAAATTTGTACCAATTAGTGTACTTAAGAAGACATCTAAAAAAATGCCTAGAAAATAACACCAAGATAAGAAAAGGCTGTAAATACAGCTTTCTCATAATATTAGTGAAATCAATTCACGAGAAAGACATGGAAGACCTATAAAACGCTACACGACGCCTACCCGACGTCATCAGCGTGGTTTCGAGCAGTTTTATGCTAAACACATGTAATTCTATCGCCATACTTAACCCTACAATACAAGTGAATATTCCTGGCGCTAACTAGTGCCAAAGAAAGAAACACTTGTCCGCAAAGTCAGACAGCGGAAAGAAGCGGGTACAGTTTCTTTTAGAGGTACTGAAGAAGATCTTATGAAATTGAGTAAAACACTTTAAGCACGAAGTCTGTGTGTAGTTCACAGTGTCACAAATTTTGTTGCACATTTAAAAATTATAGGAAACGATGTATTAATAGAACATTTAAAGTGTTCTAGTGCTCCTGAATGAGTCGGGTTAGAGAAAGCAAATGTAACGTGGAGCTAAATCAGTTTAGAGGAAATATGTGAAAAGTTTAGGTCCTCTTTTAATGCGAACTGAACATCTAATTGCAGTTGAAGAGTTAGCCAAACAGGAAGAACTCAATGAATTAATGTTAAAAAATAGATAGCCTAGTACATCCACCATTCTCTTACATGCCACTATTACAAAAAAAAAGGATCACATTGCTAAAAATTGTAAAACTTCACAATATTCACGTAAGGGAACATTTTAATCTCAAACATGCAAAATGAAACAAGCAATATATTTCATTGGCAGAATTATTTAACAAACAAGTTTAATATTTGATGTTTTATCTTTAAACCCAACAATAAAACATCCATATTGTGAACTCTTAAAAGTTTATTCATAGATATTCCCTGAACTGTGAAGTGAAGGGATTACGACCTGACTTCACATTTTCATGGTCCAATTTGTGTGTTTTGTTTGATGGCTTTTGTTCATGGGTTCCTGGGAGCAACGGCATCTCAGTCTTTCATTTACTAAGCATCTTCACGGACATATCACAATTGACACAATTCCCCATTCCTTGATTAGTAAAGTTTCTTGTTGTCTGTAGTTTAGAAAAGGTTTCATAAATCTTACAATTTAAAATACTTTCTGTAAGTATTATCTTTTTAGGTTTTCTACCTTTTTAGTACCATTTTGAATTGCTATTTTTATAACTTCTGGTTTTTTCAATTTCTCAGTACCCTGACTGTAACCCTTCTCATACAATCTGATATAAATCTTATTATGACTAAACTGGAATGTTTATTTATACACTTTCATTAGTAAAACGTAAACCATATACTCAAATAAATTCAATTCACCATTAGAAAACGTAACGTTACCTGTTATACATTTATATCAATTATCGAATTCTTGACGTTGTTTATTACACCAAAATGGTCAACTTCCGTGTTTGTTGTATTATAAATTATTTAAAATATTTTTTCAATTATTAGTGGAAGAGGGAGAGTCCTAGAACAAAACAGATGTTTCTATATCAAACATGAATAACAATTGCTTTACTGAATTAGACAAAATAAAAATAATAAACATATTCACACTATTCTACTTTCTTTTTTTATATACTTTTTAATTTATTTTTATCGAGGTACTGTTTCAATAGAGTACTGAGGGATGAGTGAGTGAATAATGGAAATGATAAGATCGTTTTTTGGCAATTCTTGTTCGCTGTACTCATAAAGCTGTACCAACCGCTGACAAATGCGTAGAATTGCTTTGTGTTTGATTTTAGGAAACAGATCTTGGGAAATGCGTGAAAAAGCACTTCTAAATGCACTATCAAATTAATATTAAAAATAAAGGCAATAGAACACATATTACTATAAATACAGTTCAAACAAATGTTAGGAATGGTAAACAATGATTATGCTCAAATAATACATACCGTTGTTTTGCCGCGCATCTCTGAGTTTTATGGATAACATTTCTTTCCCAGATTATTACAGTATTTCTTTCAAACATTATCACGGAAGAACCTACAAAATGGTGTCGTTATGGTTGATTGCTGTCATATTCTATGCTAACCCTAGGACATATATTCGAATAATTATTTATTTAGAACACCGTAATAGTATTTCTTTTGTAGATTGAAGATATTTCTTTATTCGTTAGATACATTCAGAAACATTGGTATTAAAGAATAAACTTAGGAAAAAGAAACTGTTAATAATTAAGATTTTAGGAAGTCTGCCGTTATGGAAAACGTTTGATTCACTAGTTTTTAAACTTGCAACAGCAGGAGTTCGATTGAAAAATATTTTTTTTTTTACTTGAATCATTTTATTATTACCATTATCTCTTTCGGATTGTCCACACATATGCACGTTTATAAGCATGAATCTAGTTGGAACGTAACGATAGTAGAACTATGCAATTTATTTGAATGGCATTATATTTATATTTTCATATTTACTGATACCGTTTTGTGATTTCTCCCAATATCTTTATCATTTTAAGGTAATTCATAGCTTCTAAAAAGCCTACAAGTTTAAAATAGCAATAATATATAGATAAGAAATAAATAACTTCACATCGAAGTAAATATTACTATCTCACGCATTTACAATAGTGTCGCGGACAGACATGAGTTGCCATTTACGACAAAAGACGTTAGCTGCTTTCGCGGTGTTTACTTGTTTAAGGTAAAATTTTGTGGTCATCGCCCAGTGATCGATGCCATATATGAATATCCGCTGTAAATCTAACTTGCTGCAAGGTAAGGTGGGGTTCCAAAAGTTATAATAGAGTATGAAACAATACAAATTCATATTTAGTCAGGAGAATTTACACAGTTTATGTACGATACATACAGCACTAAGGATATCAAAATTTCATTCCTAGAAGGTACACGTGCTTCAGACATTGATGAAAATCTCCAAACTAGAATGCAGTGTTGTATATACTGGAAAATGTTTATAGAATATTTCTGCCATAAAATGTATATGATCTGCCACTAAAAAGAGGAAATAATATTAATTAAGAGAGATTTGGATCGCGCACACTGAAAACCGAATACTTTGTATACTTGAATATAATTTCAGGTTAGGCGGTTTATTTATTAATTTTATTTGAACTTTTTTTTAAATTATAAAGGCGTTACCATTCGTCCACGAAGTAAGTGGACACATTGTATAGCGTGTGTGAAATTGGGATTTCTTTTTTGTAAAATAGTCATGAATTACTGTTATTTTATCGCATATGATTCATAACGCTTTCGAAACAATTCTACCAGAAAATATAATAGAAACACTTCAAAAGAAGATACGACTCAACCGGCGTCTATACATAAAGACAATATGTTTCCTTATATTAGTAAAGCAATTCTCCAGTGTCAATATCCGATACCTATCAAAATGGATTTATGGATATTTCGGAAAACAGTATGTTTTTTATGATCCTCACTAAGGTTAGATATATTGCACGTAAATTGAAAATGGAAACTGAAAACCGAAAAATGCTTATAAGAGCACCCAAAATACTACCGATGTATCTAAAGTAGACAGTTCACCAAGTATTAAGTTAAAGTAATGTTAGCGACAACTATATAATATATATTTGGCAACATGTTATAATAGAGCGGGAAAATACTTTCTTAGTAATTCTAAAAATGTGTAAAAGAAATAATTTCCTCCTTCATTAATGAAGAAGAATTCGCTTACAGTTAATTCGAATTCATAAGGCAAGGGAATTTGTGTGAAGATTATCAGTAGCAATCTGCATACGTTAGATGACGGATACATACCTAATTAATTTTGTAACAGAATTTTAGATCGTTACTACTCTAACCTGTATATTTATGAAGGACTAATTTCAAGTTTGTCACTCTGGGGGCCTAGCCGCTCTTTCTCTTCTGTTTATACGTTAACTTTGTCTAGACTTGTTTACGTAGGAACACTGTTTCCGTTTCATATACGAGAGTTTAATAATCGTAATTTACGCTAGAACTGTAAATAGAATTTTGTTTAGTTTCATGTGGATTTTGCATACTAATACCAGGTAATATTTATACGTTTTTGGCTTAACCAAATACGAATGCGTACAGAGTATTTCCCTATATTTCAGCCACAAATATCAATTATACAGCAGCAACGACTCTTTGTTAAAAAGATACATTTCAGACAATCATTATTTTCTAATTTCTAAATGAGAAGTATATACAGATAGGTAGTTCGACCTAAGTTGGGGGTGCACCATTGTTGTCTCCGTAAATAGAGAATCCATAATGGGGCTACTCAAATTGTGATATGAACACTTTGATAAAGAATAGTCTCACAACGAACAATAAAAAAACTACTATGGATTTTGAAGAGTTTAGAGCAAAGTCCATTTCCATTTTTTTGCGGTTAATTATAGTATATTATATATCAATTCTAGTATGGTATGCAATAATGTAGTACACTGGAAGTAGAGGTGTGCGTGGACTAAACCAGCCTAACTCAGCCGGGCCCGGTCTGGTATTCGGGTTGAGGCGGACTTTCGGATATTTCAAATTCTGCTTGGAGCGAACATTTTTAGAAGAAGCATATTCGAACCAACGAGTCCACCTATTCCGATAAACACGACAACCCCGACAAGATCACTCGCTTCGACAAAGACATTCGGCCTGACAAACACTTTCAATACAGCAAGCTGAAATACATACGTAGGCTTTCACGGTTAGAAGCAATGTATGAACTGTTTCTGGGATTGGACCTTGACGTACTGAAAAAAAAAACCATCACATAGACGAAAACAATTTAATTTTGTTACATATGGGGTAAGCACCTCAACGATGTTATAAAATAAATACAAGGTATCTCAAAAGTCCTTTTACGAATGATAAAACGAATATGATAAAATAATGGTTAGGTTTAACGGATAAATGTTTATTTTTTTTATTAAAATTCATTGTTTAAAAATTATGTCCATTATTTTGCGGAGACTCTAAACGTGAGATAAAATTTTCGAACATTGCTCAGAAGATATTTCCCGTGATAGCCGCTGTTAAGAAATACTCTCTTTTAATTTACTCAGAGTGGGAGTAACTTTGATTTAAGGTAGCCCCATAGGAAAAAATCTATTGGTGCCAAGTTGGGGCTACGTGCCGACCAGTTTATGTCACCGCAACAGTCTTGTTGTAACCAAGTGTTCTGATTAAAACCACAAAAAGCTTGCAAGGCTGGCGTAAAAAAGCTGTTAATGATCTTCACATATTGCTCAGAATTTACGGTTATAGTACGACCTCCGTCATCTTCAAAATAGTAGGGGCCAATAATTCCTTGCGCTGACATTACAACTCAAACAGTAACTTTTGGCGAATGAAGTGGCTTCCGATGCTTCTGTTTTGGATTTGTTGAATTTTAGTAATGGTAATTCTGTCTGTTTACGTGGCCATTAAGGTGAAAATGCACCTCACCTGAAGTTTTGTAAAACTCGCAAGACTCACAAGACGCACCCTCCTCTCCCGCAAAATGCTCCATAGCGGCTAAATTCCCAAGATAGGGGCAGACTTACTCCCCCACTCCCTACCGATTGATTGTGTTTGCGCAGAGAACAAAACAAATTGAAAAAAATGTTTAGGACACCTGGTATCTTGTCATAAACCTAGTAGCCTTAGTATGTATAAAGCATTTCATGGCTTTGTTACTTCACTCTTTTGCTGTAAATGCTGAAGCACTATTAATTATTCTGCCAATTGTCAATAGTGGTTCGGGAGCTCTTTTAACTTGCCCGGTAATGTAGTGCCACTACATCGATATAGGCGGGGATTAAAGGCACAACAACTGATGTTGGACAAAAACAATGTTACGACAAAATATTAAAACTATTTTCTGTAAATACAGCGTTCTCATGGTATTAGTGAAATCAATTCACTAGAAAGACATGTGAGACACAAAATGCTAACACACGTTGTTTCTGACATGTTTCTGCCTTCCCACCTTCATCAGCGTAGTTTCGAGCAGTTTTATGCTAACACCTGTAATTCTCTCGCTGCTTCTATTACCATACTTAACTCTACGATACAAATGAATATTCCTGGCGGTAACTAGTGCCAAAAGAAAGAAACATTTGTCCGCAAAGTCGGACAGCGACAAGAAGCGGGTACAGTTTCTCACTCTTCTCTCGTGCAATTCGTGGATTGCTCTCTCCCGAGAGGGCGTTTTTGCACCAAAGGCAGTGCATAGGGAAACTGTACATGTGAATGATTTCTGAAGGCTTACCACCAAAGATTATTAAATTGTTATTAATTTTTATGTTACAACAACGGTAAAAAGGAAAATTTACTTTCTTGAAGAGTGATTTCGCAGGTAGTTTGATAAATTAAACAAAATTGAAGTAGCCTTTAGTCTTTCACAGCCATTGTTGCTGGTTGCTATTCGGTTCTCGGGTTTTGATCATCTTGTCCTGTTCTTCTTTACAAAATTCCTACACGGTAGAGAACCTGAAGCCGTAGAAGGATTCTCTGGTCTGAGCGAGCTGATCGGAAATAGGTGAGCCGGGCCGCACCGAAAACATTAGCGCGCAAAGAGTTAGATAAAACGGAAAATGCTCACCTTTAGTTGGAAGTGGATAATTTTTGTGGTAAAAATTTCTTAAGATCCCATGCAATTTGTCAAAAGTTCAAAAAGAAGGTCAATTCGACCCAGCTTCTTCAAATTTACTTTATTTTTGACGAAATTTGAATTTGTCCATGTGATCCAGAACGTAAACAATAGTCTAGCATTTGGGTATTTCAAAGTGAGCCAAATCCAACAAACAAGTGGTGCTGCAAAGTAAATGATAGTTTATTCCTTCGGTTTTAGTGGACGACTACCAGAAGTTTAGAGAACCCAAGAGCCGTGAACCACCGTTTGATGCACCACAATTTCTTTGCCAGAAGTTATCAATGATATAAAAAGAAATAATATAGTTTGGTGAATTATTCTTCAGCACAACAGCACCAACTCGCCTTCACCACGTCCAATCATTATTTTTTAATTGACCTTTACCAACACATTGCAGTCGCTTATGGTGACGATGCTGCAAGAAAATTGAGAAAATGGACCAATAATGTCAGACTAGAGTCGTAGAATCTTCTTACTTACGCTTGTACACACTTCTGTCCCCTGATGAACCTTTGAATTAACCCGAAAGATTGGAATAATTATTATTGCAATTGCCTGTGAACACTATTAATGTACGATTAGTTATGACGTAAAAGTCATACGAAACGTATTGTACAAAAATTGCTGTCTATGTATTGTACAAGTTTTAAATTTAGTTATCACTGTAAAAGTATTTTATTTTACCTAATCCATTAATTTTCGTAATTTTGAATATATACTTGGACCTTATTCCAATCAATACCCATATAGTTTTAGACAACTTTTGTATTCTGAAAATATGTATGATAAAAGTAATAGATATTATTATAATCAAAAAAACACAGAACACTTTCAACAGCTTTTACGACGGCAGTTCCACTTCATACGTTAGAAGTTAAATGGAAGAAACCATATCAGTATCACGAATTAATTTAGGTAATTATAACCTTGCCCTAACCATAATGTCTGTATGTATATGTGGTTCACCGCACACGCATGTAGATCATAATCGATAAAATTGTAGTAATAAATGTCATGTCTTTCATTCCGACGGTGTATAAAAGGAATTTATACTCAACTTTGCGGCATGTAAATTAAATTTGCAGAGTTTCTAAAGTTACGGCAGTAAATTTGGAAATTTTCCTCAAAGTTTTCTAACATAAGATAAACGACGGTTAAGTCAACTGCCCCAATTTTGGACATAAAAATTCAATACATGATATCACGTCCAAGTACAATGTTGTCAAACACTAGATTTCTTGGATATTACATCATATAATTTATTACTTTTTCGTGGAGCAGCGGACTGTAGGCAAAAGTAAGAGAATAATGGTCGCGTAGGTGTTTTTACAAATTGCTAATAATACATTACGAGATCATGTGCAAAAGGGATATTTCTTAAAAACAATGTTCTTCAACAAAGTTATTTAAAAAGTATCTTCGTTAGAAACTAAAAGAGAAATGTCTGAATATTTACAATTACATCGATTATTTGAGATAATATAATGGGATATATCTACTAAGTACAAAAATCAATTTACAAGTTGTAATTGCACAAATAATCATCTGCAATAGTAGCAAATAATATTGTGGTATTTATTAGCATCAATAATAGGATTTATGTGTTTAATTGGCACACATAACACGTCGCAACTATAGTTCTGTGGACATTCCCGCATACTAAGTAGGCTTCTTCATTAATTTCTTTACCGTGTTCCACATTACAATCTTCATTTACTTTCATTACACTTTTTCTTTTCAACCGCACGCAGTTTGCAATTCTTTTAGACTGTATTTTTATCTAAATTATCGTCCTGGTTTTTAGTCTTTTTTTCCTAACTGTGTTTCTGTGTTGCGTTCTTTCTATTTTTTTTTGTACCTTGCAGTAAATTTCGATGAACCTGGTAAAGACGAAGTTTCAACAAATCGTCATTAGTTTTAATTTTCAGGGTTCAAGTCTTATGTAGTTTTCCTTAAGACGCACTACAAATCTAGACATTTATAAAGTATAATGTACTTATATATAATATTTTACCAGAAAAATATTTTTTGAGCTCGGCGACACGAGGAGGTATTGTAGGCTGTGTTCACATAAGAGCAATCGTTAAGTAGTTTTAATAAAAGAGGTTCTGATCTTCACATTCTTTTACCTCTAAGTATGTCGTAAATGAATAGTTACAATTAGGGACCGGATTATATGCAAAGTGCATATATTTTATTTTATTTTATTTATTTATTATATTTTACGCCTATATTACACCGATTAAAGTTAATTAGCGTTAACTAAGTTTAATCAGTGTAAGACATCTACAAATAGACGTAAAATATAATAAATAAATTAAATAAAATAAAATATATGCACTTTGCATATAATCCGGTCTCTAGTTACATTTGTTCAGAACAACGGTTTCTTGAATTAGATCTTTTGTTTGACTTAAAAGTAAATGAGTCGCAAAAACTGCATGGGGTTCCTCCCCCTTAGATAAACGATAAAGTTCCGCTCTTACACTTTTATGAAGCTTCGATTGAAAAAGCGTTCGATTATCTGAAACAAATTCGTCGGGAAATTAGTCTGTTTCTCTCTCCTTTTTGATCACCTTCATAACATTATCCCCACTAGATAGATATAAATTGATGCTGGGTTAGCCAATCGGTTAAGACTTAATCGGCTAGGAGAATTCAGCACTAATTAAATATTTCGAGCAACACTGTCTTAACAGAAGTAACTTGCTGATTAATTAAATCACAACGGACTTTATTAGCACTATGGATGACCAGATTAGTTTTGCGACGCTATTACGCGATCCTCCGATTTCTTCCGTCTCAATTAATGTTTTACTTCATCTTGCAAATGGTAGACTTCACACCATTTAAATCATTTCCAAACTGCAAACAATCTTTCTACAATCACGATAGCCCGCTATTACAACTATTTCCTTTTGTTCATTCTGAATATATTCTTATGCTACGATGATGTATTCGATGCAAAATATGCACTTTATAATGTACACATCGTTAAATGAATCTTTAGACGCACGTCATTGTTTGACGGCATAAGCAAAGATCGCTGGTTAATCTAACTATCCTTATTTAATATCGTGCGTCTAAAGTGATTGATTAGTGGCGATGACAACTGAGATATAGACCAAAAAGTAGTCCATGAAAAAGCAACAGACAAGTAACAAAATTGAGATGTTATTTAAGAGAGTGAGATAGAATTTACACCCCAGCAATCCTTTTTAGACGGAATAATTAACATTTCCCACTTCACAAACTGTAAAGGTTTTCTTTGAAAAAGAATTTTTAAATTGCAGAAGCCTAAATTTAAAACTGGTTAAGTAAAACATTACCGACTGAGAATAGATTTCCTGTTTAAATTATTTTACTGCCTCTAGAGCATCTCGGGCGTTAAAATACGTTAAATAACATTTCCCGAGCGTCAAAATTTGAAGAAGAAAAATGTGCCTTGGATAACATTATTTATGCTACTCCACATACAAGTTTTTGTTACAGAATTTTTATAATTTACCTATTAGTTGAGATTACAAGCATTAAACTAAAAATGTATAGTACACTCGAAAGCGAAATTTCTACAGTTCCATATGAACTTTTAAACAGAATATTTGGTTTCTCTATATTATAATAATATCGTCGGCAAATTATGCATCGAAACTAATGCTAAACTACAAAGAAGCATAAATGCAAGAGAAAATAACATTAAAAACTATTATTACATTTTATACATAGAATATTTACAAAAATCGTAACTCGAAACAGCGAAATTTCTATAGGTCCATTAACACAAAATTAATAAATGCAATAAATACATAAAGAATTTATAATTCTTTCTAAACTTAGTGGTGAATGTTAGATCTTCTACTCAAAATAACTTCAGACATCCGGGTCTTCATACTGTTTATCAATTTAGTCAATGTTGAAATAGGAATATCATTTCAACACCTCATTATCGCAGACTTTAGTTCCTTGAGGCTATCGTATTGCTTATTATTGGCATACACCTCTCTTGTCAATATTCTCCAAAGATTTTCGATGGGGTCCAGATCGGGCGGGTGAGCAGGCCATTGTAGTAAATTAATTTCCTTTTAATGAAATCACTGGAATTATGGATAGCTGCATTGTCTTGTTGAAATATTAAGTCTTGCCTCAGTAATTTGCTCGCCAGAATCAGAATCATTTCTAGAAGTTGTATGTAAGAATTAGAATTCATTCGCGTAGAAGTAAAACATATAGAGGTTTTATTATTATGGGTCACCAAAATTTAAAGTTAACGCAACTTCAGCGTTCTGACGCAAATCGTGCCAATAATTTTTGAAACCATCAGGCCCGTCCAAGTTAAATTTCTTCTCGTCAGAAAATATGACGTCGTTTCACTCATGATCCCATCTCATATGATCTTGCCTGTTTGTGTCTCTTTTAAGGGTGGTTTTGAAGCGTTTTTAGCTACCGAGAACGTTTACTGTCGTTTAAAATTTGTTGCAATTTTCTTTTACATTTGTGATTTTTGTAGTTCAGCATCAACTTCGGTGCGTAATTTGCCGAAGATAAGAAAACCAAATATGTATTCTGTTGAAAAATTGACTCTTTTTATAGAATTTCGATTTAATTTGATTAACTCATTTTCAAAATGCTTTTTAGAGTAGAGATAGTAATTCGTTTGTAGCTGCAGAATACAGAAGAGTTTCTATGTGTTTTTGGATTCACAAAATTACTATCAATTACATGCTGCATGCATGCACTCTGTGATTGATTACGTATAATGTCACCATAGGTTATCTGACTTGGTGCGCTTATTTAGAAGTAAAGCAATTTGCAAGCATTTTATTAGCATGATGATAGTCACCATGTAAGTACTGCTTTCACTCTTTCTTCGGCAGAATTTCACTCTTTTTAATATAACTGCAGAACCAAAAAAATAGAAGTATGAGACAAATATATAAGTTACACCATATTTAAAAATATTCTAGAATACGTGACTAACGTACGCGGGCTGTTGTGAGTCTTTTAGTAACAATACGAAAACGTATTTTAAGTAAAAATAGTTTGTCTGTACATTCTGTTTAGATTATAAGATAATCGTTATAGTAGCTAACGCTTGCCCGAATTTTACTTCAACCTGCATGCTAAAATACATAAAGTTTTTGCAGATTTATTAAGTTATTAAGGTATTGAGAAGTGTTTATCATAAATTCAGTTTTCCATTTATATATACATTCTCCATATCTCCAATAATCTCTTGAATACGAACCATTTTTGGAATATATTATATTAGTTTTGTATTTAATATCTTAAAACTGATCTAGTTGTACGTATTATCTAAACTCGACGATGTTTGATTAACCAATGGGGCTATTGACTCATCTGTACGGTTTTAGTGTTGTCCTCTTGAATTTAATGTTCTAAATTTATTCATCCACACGTATTTAAATGCCAATAGCGCGTTGCCAAGTTGTTTAAGGATGTGACCGAATAGAAACACGTTTGAACCAACGTAGTCATTTTTGGCGCAAGAAGCAAATCTTCGTATACAGCAAATAGTAATAAATTGTGAAATATTCTGCTTTAAACGTATAAAAATGATGAAGCTCTTTGTAGAAAGTGAAAATCTGTATTGAACGAAATTACTTTCTAATTTTTTTTTTGTTGAAGTATTAAATGGTAGCGTCGCCTCATTTTAATAATTAGTTTAATTAAATAAAACATTTCTATATTGATACTTGTTAAATTTATCTAAATTTTAGATATTGTATTTTAATACAATGTTCAACGGTCTATTATTTATATTACTATATAACTTAAATATACAGTGATGTTGAGACCTTTACGTAAATATGGAGAAAGGAAAGTATAAATAAGGGAGTGCCTATGCCGACGGTGACGAAATATACACAGCTCTAACACCGTTTGGGTGCTGCGTAGCGCCGCCAGGTCTACCCATTTTTCGGTTGATTTATCGATTATCTGAGATTTTTTGAAATTATTGCCGATCTACCGATTTATGTCAAAAATCTACCGATAACTTTGACCCGTGGTAAATTTATTTATAGTTCATTCCATAAAGAAAGAGACGAAATTCTGAACAGACCCCCAGCCGAAATTACAATCTATAAATTTGTGAAATCAATTTTACGCGGTAAACTTAAATTTGAGGATCTGTTTGAAATATTAAGTTTGTACCAAATAAAATTGTATACGAATTCTTCAGAGATAATTCTACAATTAAAACAACAGAGTGGTAAATGTAGTAGTTACAACACATGAAAATAAATAAATTTGTCTAGAAAACACATATTTTATTTATTTGTTGAAAAAAGTTCAAGTAGTACGTCGTTGTATAGATAACAGTGTACATATGGTAACACATAATAAGCAATGGAGTTGAAAATAGCTTAAATTTTACAACCATAACAATGCATAGCAAGTATTTAAAGTTAGAACTGCCTAAGTTAATAACAACATTTAATTTGAAAAGATTTTAGAATTTATTCTGTTTGTGAGGAAATTGAGTCATCACTGTCGTCTCCAATAGAAATTGTAAATGCGATAATTCTACCAAGATTCTTCATACTTGCTTCTTTTCCGATAGCATGATTTATGCTCCGTAAGAACACTGTTTCTGCCACGTTTAAGGTATCTGCAACATATAGCAGCATTATATTTAATTAAATAGATATAATAAAAATATTCTTATTTAAATTGCAGATGCTTCATCAGCCAATATAATGTTGAGCGACTCATATTTGGCAGTTCACTGCTATTGCTTATTTGTACCAATTCCATTAAAGATGGTCTACCAATTATCTTTTGTCTCTGAAGTCTTCCCTGTTTTTTTTATATTCGCTGATAACTTGATATACTGTTGGTTTTGAAATCCCTACAATCATAATCTCTTGTAAGGTGTTGATAAGTTGTATATATTGCACTCAGTAAAGTTACCTAGTACTTGGGAAACCTGCTTTATCACGTCATCTTTTCTTCATTCAAAATTGTCTGCTTTTCAGCGTTACTCAAGTGTTTTGCTTTCTCTCGTCTCTTTGGAGGAGAATACACACCTGTACTTTTAGCAGTACTGGTGCAAGGTTCTGCATCCACAATTGAAAGCTACAGAATTATAATTTCAGTATAACTAAAGTTCTCTGTATTTGCATATTACTTACATAATCTATTAATTTTCAAATCAAAGCTCTGGGAAGAACTAATCTATAGAGCAAAATAGCTAGGGTAATATAATAATTTTGAACAAAACTGTCAAAACGCAAACGTGGTGTAAACAATGGTAAGGATGTCAAAATCTTTTACAATTTCTGACAAAAAGGGAATGTTGAATGTGATTTCGCCTTGCTTGCAACCAATAAGAAATAACTGTCATTTGGATTTGTTCAGAAATTTGTCAATCTCTTTTTGGAATATTGTATAATTAATGCATTTTGAAATTTATTATGCATACATACAATATAACTATTATATTTTAAAGTGGAGCAACATTAGAAAAATAAAGAAAATTTTACTTTTTCAGTAACAGTATTTATTACTTTTTTTTTAAATTTAAGGAACCATCTATCTTGAATACTAATAGATACAATTCAGAGAATTCCACGAAGAACACCTGCACACTGGAGGTGCGAAGAAAGTCTTCGAATTGAACTTATATACATATTAATTACATATTAATTGCTACTGGGAATTGTCTGAAGATAGATGGTCATTTTAATTTATAAGTAGGGATGCATAAAGTTTTTAAGCCATTCTAGTTTATACTGCCGTACTTAGACATATGTACATACCTGTATAAAAAATAATTTTTACAAGTTTTACTAATTCTAAGCAAATTAAAAAAAAATAATAATGAGTAATAATGAAGGAACTACTCCAACAAAAAAAAATATAATGAGTTCCGATGGAAGCACTTAAACATAGCTTGTCCATATTTCACCAGACAAAGGTACACAGCTTGGAAAAACAAACTACGCCCACTTTTTTGCGATAGTTTCAAAAGAACGTTCGAGGAAGAATTAAGAGAAGGTAATTTTGTTATTTTTATAAAATTCTATCAAAATTTATCATGTATATTGTTAGGAAAATTGCGGCTAAGCGTATTTATTGTGGAACAAAACTTGCCATTCGCCGCAATGGATCATTAAATCAAGACAATTCGGAAAACTTGCTCTGATTCCAAAATAGCGCAGAAAGTTACTTGTGGACGAACGAAAACTACATCTATAGTTCAGCACCTGTTGGGGCAACATACATTTGAACTTTGCACAAATCTTCAGAACAACAAATTTTCTCTTATTGTAGATGAATCCACCAATAGAGATACCACGAAGAGTCTTTGTTTAGTAGTAAAATATCTTTAAAATAATCAAATTGTAGATGAGTTTTTTGCGCTTGTAAAGTTACATGGTGCCGATGCAAATACGCTTTACAAGTACATTGCACCAGAATTTAAGAAGAATAATATTTCGTATAAAAATAACCTAATAGGCTTTGCGTCTGAAGGCGTAAACGTAATGATGGGAGAACATCATTCTGTAATGGCGTCATTAAAAAAAGATAGCCCCTCATTGTATATTATGAAATGCATTTGCCATTCATTTCACATTTGTGTATAGCTTACATGTGAAAAGTTACCCGTTTTTACCGAAGATCTAACGCAAGATTTCTATTTCAATCGTACTTCCAAATGAATTTCAGACTATTGAGAATTTCAAAACTTTTGCAATATTAAAATAAAGGAAATTCTCCATCCATCTCAAGCTCGTTGGATGTCAGTGCATCTTGTAATTTCTCGAATTTTGGTAGAGTATAATATTCTTCGATTATATTTTATTGATGCTGTTAGTATAAATGACATTAATTTTAAGTTAAATAATCCTATAACAAAATTGTATTTGCAATTCTTGGACTTCATTTTGGCGTTATTCAATATTTCAAAAGGAAAATATAAAATCTGAATTTTCCAAAATTCATATTGTGTATGCCAACAACGAAATTATTTAAATAATAAAAAATTACAACATATCGAAGTTCGAAGCCCTGATAGATATTTACCGATTGAGGATACATATTTAGGTGCACAAGTGGAAAATCAATTTCCGAAAAACTGTAACTGAGCATCAGTTACACGTATTCAAGTTTAAATGTATAGATTTTTATGTTGAATCTTGTGCACAAATAAAAAGGAGATTTCCTTTAACAAATAATGTTATGAAAAAAAATTCAATTTCTTAGACCCAAAAATAATAAAACCTGGAAAAATTAATTCAATATCTTCAATAGTCAATCTATTTCCTAATAGACGATTCAAGTCTATGATGAATAGCGTTTGCCACGTAACACTAACGAAATTCAATCATTTTTATAAGATATAGAGGAATTAGCTGATGAGACAGCATTATTTAATAAACTAACAATATTTGCCTTTCATATGCTTTGCCTTCCACATTCCTCTGCGAACGTAGAAAAGATTTTTTCGTAAGTAAACCTCATGAAAACAAAGCAAAGATGTTCATTAAACAACGATATAATTTCTGGTTTACTCTATACAAAAAGTTACTTGCGCGATACTAATTGTTACGATTTTGCAATTAAAAAAGAATTGCTGTCAAAAATGACAAATACAAATCTTTATGGTGATAAATATGAGCTAGATTTACAAAATATATAATGATGTATAATATTTTTGTTCAATAACACAATATACATATCTACTGTTTTTATCACCAAATTGCGTTCTTTTATTTAGTAATTTTAAATCTATCGATTTTTTCCGAAATCTAAAGAAATATACCTCATAGTATCGTCCAGATCAGCATGGAATATTTATTCGCAGAAAAAGTACAAATCATAAAGTGATTTCGTCAACGCCATTCGATTACATCAATTGTAGATCTTTTTCGGAATAATTTTGAAAATCGACCCATCTCTTATTTCGATACAAAACGTCGTTTCGCAAGTAATTTTAACAAATTTAGTTGCGTTTCACCATCTGAACTTAAGAAGCTAAAAGCTAATTCCAATGGGGAACGCAATATAATTTTACGCAAATAAGTCAACAAGTACAGTATGCGGCAAAATAAACAGTACTGAAATGCGTCAAATGTGTATGTCATGTGCTGAAACGTACAGAGTGGTTTCCGAACGTGGTTACAACGTAAGCGAATGTCCTTTTAATGTTAGGTGTCCTTCAGGATGGTTCTCACTGTTGCAGAAAAAGTTTGTATCTACCATTTTCGGTCATACGGAAAAGGGCACTCACCAGACCTAACACCACCTGATACGTACATATGGGGAATGCTGATGGAGGCTGTTTTCCGTACCGATCGACCGTCTGACATTCCGGAATTGCGGATTAAAATTCAAGGTTTTTTTCGTGCCATGCAACAACCTGTGTTCACAGACATGTTTGTGAACCTTCGCTAATGCTACGAATACTGCTTGAAACTGAGCGGAGGGCATCTTGAACATCTGTTCGGGAACGGCGTCGTGAATAACGTTTGCAACGCTAATAAAGGGGCCACCAAATACGCAAAAGTACCTTGAGTTATTACAGAACAGTGTCATTCGATTTTTACTTATAATTCCAAATCTTGCGCTGAAAAATGTGCGGTACCAACATGATAGCTGCCCTCCCCACAGAAGCGCGTTAACCCAGGAATATCTTAATGCTACCCCCCGGTAATCGAATCATTTCGAAACAAGGAACAATTAGTTGACCCGTCATGTTGCTAGATCTATGACCGAATGACTTTTCTTTGCGAGGTTATGTAAAATCAAAAAATTGCAGCTGTAGTAGGCCAATAATTTAAATGTCACAATTAAAAATTACTGTTTAGAATTAATTACATCACAAGTACAAGGAGCTTGGTTCGAACATTTAAATTAGTTAAGTCAATTATAACATTTAATTAATTATTTTAAAAAATAAAAGATAATAATATTTGGTTATTTCCTTACTTATTATTTTTTAGAATCACCCTGCTGTTGCATTTAATACACCTACGTGTTGACTTATTTACGTTGTTGTTTACGTGAAGTTATGTTCTATGCTAGCGCATATCGTTATATCGTGTTCCTCATTGGCATTAGTATGTATTTCTTATGTTCAGATGGTAAAACGCAACTACATTTGTCAAAATTACTTACGAAACAATGAATCCTATCGAAACAAAGCACATTATTTCTGAAATGATCTACAACTGATCGAATCACGTGGCCTTGATGGAACCATTTTACGATTTTCATTTTTTCTGCAAGTAAATATTCCATGACGATCTGTACTTCTTCTATGAGCTGTATCTAACTGACACAACACGGAGACATGATTAGATTTATACTCCGTCACCGTCCGTATACGCACTCCGCACTTACGCTCTCCTTTTTCCATATTTACGTAGAAGCGTGAGTATTACTGTATACACACATTCGAATAAGTGAAATTTCTCGGTTTTATTTTTTTAATGATTTTTGTAAAGCTTTGAATAAAATTTTTGTTTATTTAATTTCGAAGTTCGATAAAGTAGATGCTTTCAAGATGCCTATTCAAAAGTTTTTCTCATCATATCAACAACCCACGCCAACTCCGTTTTGTTTGCCTAGTTGCTAGACAGCCTAACAAGCATATATCTACTTGACCTGGTATCAGCTAACAAATGCCTTTATGCTGTAACGAGAATATTTTATACTTCCAAAGATGAAGATGATGACTTTCAATTCGAATTCTCTCAATTGCCCTGTATGCGTGCGTGCGTAATAACATTTTTATAATAAGCTCTACACTAGTTAAATATTTTTTGTGATATAATCTTTATATCAGAGAAGTTTATTATTCCTTCTCTCCTACTGATTAAGGGACTTTTTTCAATAAGAAATTGTATTTTGGAATACTGTTAGAGCGAAAATGAATTTTGGGAAATTGTATAGCAAATACAGAAGTTTGCAGAAAACTGCGAATTAAAAGAGAATGAAATGGAATGTTTTGACATATATTTTTAAATATAAAAGTGGTGATACCAAAGATCTCATTATAATATTGTCATATACAATATATGATAATATTATAAGTATATCTTTATGTTTTAGTATTTTTTTAAGCTCAGTACTTTACCAAATTGTTATAATTGCGCACTGATTTCAAAAAACTAATTCCGCACAAAGCAATTAGACACTAAGGATTGATACCTTTACAACAGGTACTAAACGATAACTGAAGTAGTACTAAACTGTTTGACCGAAATTAATTACTGCAAGTATTCCACCCAATCCCCGTCAAATAATAGTCGTATTATTGGAAAGGAGCAACAAAATGTATTCGGATGAAATTTGTACCTAAATGTTTGTATAAGAACTTCATATTTGCATGCAATAATGTATAATAGGGATTAACGATTTCACGGTATGATTATTAGTTCTATTATTTTAAACGAATTTCGCCTTGCTTTCAACCTTATAGACGGTAGTGAATATTAAAGTATTATGTCTTAATTATTTGAACGTACAGTATGATTTTTCAAGGAAAGGGTATCTGGATATGCAGCTGAATAATATATTATTTTAAACATCTTTATTAATTATTTAACACTTTGTCAACATTTCTGGTTCCATACATTAATGAATAGAGACCGGATTATATGCAAAGTGCATATATTTTATTTTTTTGCATATCTTTAATTATAGTCTATATGTAGATGTATTGCACTACTTGAAGTTAATTAGCTCTAATTAGTGATTGCATATATTGCATATTTAGGCATTTCTATGCATATTTCTACAAAAGTTGCATATATTGCATATTCAGCCTTTTTTTTTTTATCCTTTCTATTAGTAAAAATTCCTAGTAATTCCTAATCTAGATCGACAACGGACAATGCTCAGAACGATAAATGTTTTACATTGGTTTCTCTTACACTTCTTTTTCCAAGAAATGCACGTGTTTAATTTCGCCTAGTAGAAGGGATGTGGTAAATACGTTTTATTATTACTAACTCCCAAATAAACTATTCATTCATTGAATATCTTTAAGCGAAACAGCATGTAATTTTGTTACGTTTTTAAATACTGTGCGTACATACAATGAGTATAGCGTACAAAATTTCTTTATGGATTAAGCCTATTCTGAGCTGGTAAAGGATGGCGACAAAATATTTTGTCAAGCTTGCACTTTAACTGGTAAGTTTAATTTTACTAAAAGCTTTACAATTGTTTTTAAATTCTGTAACTTTTGATATAAAATGACAATTGTTGTTGTAGGTATCTTGTGAGAGAAAATACCTGATTGATCAACACGCTAAAACTCCATCACATATTGGAAAATGTCAAAAACTAAAGCGATCCGTCTGTGCAGCAATCTATATATCAATGCGTAGCATCAACTTCACGCAACTCAGAACAAGAAGAATATAATACTGATCTGTGTAACGCATCAATTTCGTCTAACATACCATTAGCAAGATTAAACAATGTTAATTTAAAACCATTTCTGCAAAAATATTGCAAACATAATATACCTGACGAAAGTACCTTACGAAAAAATTACGTCACATCTTGTTACCAGCAAACAATGGCAGAACTTCAACAATTGATAGGGAATAATTTTATTTATATCGTGGTAGATGAAAGTACGGATAAGTGTGGCCGTTATATTGCCCATTTGTTAATAGGAATTCTTCATGAAGATATTGTAGGTAAATCATATTTAATTTATTGTAAAGAACTTCAAAAAACAAATAATGTGATAATTGCCCAATTCGTTCAAGAAGGTTTATCAAATTTCTTTTAACCTGGAAGTGTACCTTGTGAAAAAATTTTACTAATGTTGTCCCACGCTGCACCATACATGATAAAAGCCGCGCAAAGTTTAAAAGTTATTTATAGTAATATTATTCATACCACTTGTTTAGCTCATGGGTTCAATCGTGTAGCCGAAGATATTAGGAATCAATTTCCTTGGATTAATGATTTAATTAGCAATATCGAAAAAGTATTTTTAAAAGCACCTTTACGAATCCAATTTTATAAGGAGCGACTTCCCGGTGTTAAGTTGCCTCCTCAACCGATTATTACGAGATGGGGTACATGGTTAGACGCTGCAATTTTTTATGCCGATAATTTTGAAGGACTAAAAAATGTAATTCTTGAAATCACTGCTGACTGCATTGCTCTAGAAAACTGTAGAAAGATACTAACATCAACAGAATTGCTACAAAACTTTTGTATATTAAGTCAAATTATAGCTTTGTTTCAAGTTCCATTCGTATACTAGAAAACACAAGAGATGTCGCTCTCGGAATCAGTTGAAATAGTAGATGAATTTGATATGCTATGTAAGAAGGTTAAGGGTACAATAAGTAATTCTATATACGATATTTGAAATTGAAGAAAATTAAGAAAATTTTGGAAGGTGAACCGGTAAACGATTTCGAATGACGATTGCAAGGACTATGTGGATGTACAATTCACAGATATAGCAGCATACATATAATTATATTGTAGGCATATTATTGTTAAGTCCTTTTTAAACTGTCTAAACAAACAGCACAAACGTAGAAATAGAAACCACATTGACCATGTAATCATAAAACCCTTAAAATTGTTTAGTTAGGTTAATATAAACTCTAAGATGTAGGCATTGTATTGCGACTAAGTGACCCTTTGAATCTTTAGACTAGATAATGTAAACAAGCATCCAGTAAGATATATATTTTGTAACGTAAACATTGTTCGCCTGAGATTGTAGTGGCTAAGATCGATTTCAAGTTCTTGTCATATTGCAATAAGAGCAATCAATAAAAGTTATTTCATACGGTTTTATAGTTGTTTTTGAACTGAAACTCGTGTTGTAATAACTTAATTATATGCGTACATATTCCAGCTTTTCTTTGCACATAATCCGGTCTCTATTAATGAATATTATCCTTACAATGTATATATGAAGATTCAATGATCTGAAATGAAAACTGAATATGAACTGAGAAGGTGGTGTAAGACTAAGTAGTTCCAAGTATTGTAGTAGTAAGTGCTTTATGGATTACTAACGTGAATAAAATTGGGATAAAACGGTTGCAACACATAGATGGTTACCTAGCCTTCGTAAAATTAAAATCTTGTTTAACAAAAATAGTGACATATTACTGATAACTATTGTAATTTGTCAATATTAATAAACCCTAACTTACAAAAAACTTACGAATGAACTGATTCTTAATAATTTTAGTAGAGAAAATGTATACTTACACTTAAATCCACCTTCTTTTATGAGAAATGCGAAATTTAATATAAGCTTTGCAAAATGCTTCTTCTTGATGTTCTGAATGAACAATGCCTTCTTCGAAGCAAACTTAATTTTTTAAACTCTCTTTTTAATTATTGTAATCCTTAATCTATCAAATGGTTCTCTTAAAATTTGCACAATCGACATATATACACTAAATTTAAAAAAAAACATTTATGTCCAAGACTAATAAACAAAAGATCAAAAGTTTAAACAAATGAGGTAGACAGATAAGGAAGTATTCAAATAGTCACTGATAAAATCAAATTTTGTTTAGAATGTTTCACTTGTATCCATTGTAATTGACATTCAATAGATAGCCGTATGTATATGTATATATACACGCATGTGTTGCTGTTTACGTAATGCATATTATTATTATTACGTAGGCGGATATTTGCATAACAATAACTAGAAAACATTTTTTTCTTTTGAGCAATTTCAATGCTACAAAACATTGAGCGCATCTCCTTTAATAAATAGGCGATGTTATTCCAACTAATATTTGTTCCATGATAACCGCATTTAAAATTTGAATCACATGTTTTCCTATTATTGACAATGCTGGAATCACTTCATCATACCGATCGTGCTACTGATCTATTGATCGGTTATTTGTAATAACGTCGCACGTTTACATTGGTATCTAATGCATCTTCGACCTTAATTATATCTGATAGTAAAAAGGTTTCTGGACATAAAAAATGAATTATCTCAAATTGATACTGGCACAGACAAAAAAGGACTGTATTATAGCAGGACTTGGTTACATATAAATACAAGATTTTATATGCATATGTAGTACATAGTATTTTGTAGTTTTAGTACATATCAGATCAGGATCCAAAATTTTACCCAACATTTACTGAACATGTGATAAATCTTTTACTACGGAAAATTGTTTCTTGTAATTGTTGGATAGTGCACATATATATGTAGAACGATTTAGACATTAATTTTACGCCAAAAAACCTTTAGCGAAAGAGACGCTTCAAGATAAAGCACGTTAAGGAGTTATCAACGTTTCTCCAGCTTATCAATTATCCAGCGCTTAATTGCTTTGCTTGTTTATCATTTATGGTAATTAAGGAAAATAATATTTTCTTTTAGAAGTTTTAAGTAAATATATTTAGAATCTTGCTATTTTTTTTTACTTAGATAAGTCAGAGATGCACAGAAAAATACAGTAATAAGAAGTTATATTGCAAATTGTGTAGTGCTTTCATCTTCTTATTCTTTTAAACGTACTAGATATATCTACAGCGTATCTGTAATAAAGTATACATTGCAGTACGATTTTACAAAAGTGCAATTTTTAACAGACTGTGTTACATACGTTGGACAAGTTAGGTTTCTTATTTAAACTTTGTGGTGTCCCAACGAACATTTTACTGTCAGATACATGCAACTTTCTTTTAAAGGAATTTACCGCACTACTAATAAGTATTGTCACAGTAATAACTAGAGACCGGATTATATGCAAAGTGCATATGTTTTATTTTATTTTATTTATTTATTATATTTAATCCGATCTCTAGTAATAACACTTAACGCTAGGTAAGTACAAATAAAAACACAAATATTCGTTTGTACCTTTCTCGATTCACGTTACATATTTCTTCTTTACTTCCATATATATTCATTCAAATAAATGGCAAGCTTCGACTTCCACGATTGTTGTTTCCAACCCCCTAACAATTCGACGTTTTGTTACGTTAAAAATTCAATTGTCTTGCATGCTGTGTGCGAAGTTGCATTGTCCTGGTGGAGGGTGATTCGCCGTTCGGGGTTGGTTTTTTGAAGTTCAATGATGATTTGCGACTAACAAATGGTTGTTCACCCATCAGCAGAAACAGTTCTTTGATCTTGTAGAGGAATTGTTGCTTTATGGCCCGCTTTCAACACAAACATTGCGATCATCTTTCTGGAGACTTTTCGAGAACGAATGACTTTTGTTGCCTTCTTTTCACTTTGAGACATCCAAACAGACGACTGGCGTTTATTTTTTTCGCTCGTATGAGTAAGTACGATTCATCACTACTAACGATATTGTACATCTTTTTAGTACCCGTTTTAGTACACGTTTTTAGTAGTTAAAGTTTCCGGCGTTGGAACGGTCTAGAATTTGTTGACACCAATTCGCCCTAGCTGCTTTATTTTTCAACAGATACGGTATCCAACGAGAGACTATTTTTTACACCTAATGTTTCATGCAAAATTTTTAAACACGAGGCCTTTAAAATCTCCAATGATGCCTCAATCTCGCGATATGTCGCATATCGATTTTCGTTAAAGATGTTGCACCCAGCATCGACGTTTTACGGAGTGGCTGCCATTTTTGATGCTCTTGAATCGTAGCCAAGACTAATATGCTCATGTTGCCCATGTATGGTGCGTCATTGTCGTCATTGTTAACTTTGAAAACAATGAACTTTAATATGCGAACAATAATTAGATTTAGATAAATACGACACTTCATTAAACTAACATACGTATTTATAGCCGTAATTGTGAAATTACCTAGTTCGAATTGTAAAGTAATCTAACAACGAAGCTTTAAAATTAGTTCAGAGTACTAAACGGATCGTCTAAACGTTTATGTACTTTAACAGAGATTTAACGTTATACATTGACTTGTGGTTGCTATTTTATTCTCTGATGTATAAAATATTTAAACACGTAATTCGATACCTACTGACTTACTTCTTGTAGCAAAAATAGTGACAGGAATTGAACCAATACATGCATACGTCGAAAAGTAGGTTGTAGGAGTACGAACTCCTACGATTACAGTTCTCTTGAATATTTTAATACTATCGATTGAAGATTATCAATGAAACAAGGACAAATAGATCGTGCCCGTGTGCAATTTACTGAATCCTAACCAATAAATGCACAACAGTACTTTGTTCTCAATTTCATACCATTACATTCATATGTGTACAAAAGTTCATAAACATTTAATTCCTTATCTTTTCCTTATATACCTATGTACCCACACATTAAAATCGGAGAAAACTTGCGCAGAAATTAATTTGAGCACTAAAAAGAGATAGTATTTTGAAATCTAGTGGGACAGATATACTTTTTCCAAGTAAAGGTCTACTTAGAAACATTGTTTGTCGGTCAGCTGTTCGTGCTTGATTAGTTTGTTATTGTTGAATTATTTTCTATATTACATTCTACATTACTTGAAAATAGTTGCTTTAGAAATTATATAGAACCTTGTGTAGTTATTTCGTTGTATACTTATCAGTTTTCTATAATTATGTGTTTATAATCAGATCGACCTTGATTATTCATTACAATGCCAAAAGTTGTAGCGATCTAGGGCTTTAGGAGAACCTTAAAATACAAAATGGTCATTTCTGAATATTTTCGTGTAATAATCTTCAATGTTTACAATTAAGTTTTTACAAGTTTACTTTTCTTTAAAAATATATTATTACGTTAATAAATAATTTGCGAATCATTGTTTTTAGTAAGGTATGCACATACGAGGTAGGCGCCATAACTTCTCGGCCTGACAGGTTTATATAGGTTCAAGCGTGTTCAAACCCCGCGACGGAATGTATCCACATACGCGAGGTCTAGTCTACAAATCTGACGGTTCAAAGAGTAGTAGCTTTTAGTAGCCAGCTAACCAACGTGACTAGCGCATGAAAATGTCTGAGGTAATGAAAATTGAGTACCGCGCATCATCAAATTTTGAAAAAAAGAAGGGAATACACCTAATCACATAATAATAATTAGTCGGCGTTTGCGGTCATTCATCTCTTTCGTATTTCACTGTAAAAAAGTGGGCAAAATGTTTCCATTTGGGGCAAGAATCTCTGGAAGATACTGAACGGTCAATTGAAGTGATAACGCCTCAATAAATTTCAATTATTGAAGATTAAGTGCTAGAAGATCACCGTTTGAAAGTGAAGGAATTAGCAGTGATAACAAACATATCCGAAACAAGTATTCGCAGAATTCTCCATGACCATTTGGGTATGAATAAAATTAGTGCAAGATGGGTACCGCGACTTCTTCTCGCTCTCCAACGTGAACGTCGAGTCGAATATGCGCGGTCGTTTTTAAACATGCATGGAGACGACCCAAAACCGATTTTGAAGTCCATTGTCACAGGAGATGAAACAATGGTTCTGTTTTAAGATCCACTATTGAAAACGGAATCCATGGAATAGCCACAACCTGATGAATCTTGTCCCAGAAAAGCGAAAGTCGTGTAATCAACGAAAAAGGTGATGGGTACAATATTTTGGGATTGTGAGGGCATTTTGCTAATTAACTTTAAAGGGCGCAATGCAACTGTGAACAGCACATATTATGCGTCTTTATTGCATAATTTAAGGGACAGTATTCGTGCAAAACGTCATGGAAAAGTGACAAAAGGTGTGCGATTATTGTATGACAATGCTACCGTCCATACCGCCGGCGTTTCACAAGTTGCAATCCGTGAATGAGGCTTTCAAGAATTGAAACATTTACCGTATGGTCCGGATATGGCTCCTTGTGATTTTTATTTGTTTTCTAATTTAAAAAAGACCTCAAAGGACGTCGTTTTAAGGACGACAGTGAGTCGCAAGCAGTTGTTATGGAACATTTTGACGGCAAAACTTCAGATTATTTTTACAAGGGTATCGAATTGTTAATTAATAGTTGTAATAAATGTACAGAAGTTAGGGGAGATTGCAATAAAATTTCTTATATTGTTTCAAGTTTCTTTTTTCTATATCAGGCCGAGAATTTCTGGCGCCTTCCTCGCATGTACATTTGACATTTAACAATATTTTCAGAATGGTCTTTACATATTCATGCCACGTGGTTCGTGCAGGTAGGCCTCTTCAGATTTTAATAGTACTCGCGTTTTCTTAGACCGAAGAGTATTTACATACGCTCAGAACTAAAAATTGTTTGCAGTATTTGTAGCAGTAACTCGTCTGCTGAAGATTATAAATTGATTGCTAAAATTAAACATAAACTAAGATTTTTTTAACTCATTCTAACTTGATTTTGTTTCGCTAGATTTGATAATAATAAAAATATATAAGTAAAAATATCAACTAATACAAAGGATACAGGAGATAGCAGAACGAGTGTGTTACACATGCAACAATCGTACGAATGTAATTTGGAAGTAATAACCCTAGCGCGATATATGTATATCATGTACCTCGTTCACAATAAATGCAATTAACTACTTTGTTGTTGCAACTAATGTAATAGTTTTGAATGACATACACATCGAGGTTGTATACCAACTTTCACTTTTGCGTTCATATTAATTTTTAAAGTAGAGACCGCTATCAAATTATGCCTTAATTGTATCTGTCAATTATGCGTTGTATACGAAATATCGGTCCAACGGATCTTTACCAACGCGTCATTGATTTGCGTTACAATAATACTTGAACCGAATATTACGTCATATAACTTGTCTCGTTTAGCTTGTATATGATCGCATGAAATGAAAACTTCTAAATTCAACCGTTTGTCTGCCAGACGTTTGATACAAGCAACGGCATACAAAGAAAGAAATAAAACATGTAAAAGCAGTGTATTATTAAATGTTATGTATGTACTGCTATGGTCAGTTGCATTTTGCATCTTAGCTCGTTTTAACGTTTGAGATTATTGGTTGTATTTATTTCACTACTTTTATCGCATTACTGAAAAATTTCTTCTTTTAAGAGCAATTGCAGTAGTCTTTGAACAGTTACGTAAGTTCTTTCAATTATTTCTATATACTACATGTCTTAATTTTACTATAAAGTAGCGATTTGATTCCGGACATAAAAACAAATGCGAACCACGGGTAAAGATCCATTAGAACGAGTATACATATTTCATGCAGCGTTATATCCAACAATAAAGAATCATAATTTTAGATTATTACGAAATCTTGGCCCTTAGAAATCATGTTTGCCGGTGACGGGCAGTCAATACGCTTCATAAATTACGTATAAACTGCCGTGCATTAATCAATAAATCACCTTTAAGATCTTCATTTCTCTATAAAGACATTTCAACTTACCGTTTTGTTTTCTCGAACATTTATTATTATAAAAACAGATTCATATTTCTTCTACATTCGGAAAGTTCGTAGCATCAGAACCTTACTTTGTACTCTAGGTAATCTTTGGTAAATATTTATGAATTATCCTTTTGAGAACTCCCCGACTCCCTGCCAAATCGCGAATTTTTAATTTTGAAGACGCGTCTCATACGAATTATTTTAATAAACTTCGCGTGTACACTAGGGTGACAGAATAAAATAGACACCTACTAATTAAAAAAAAGATTCTATTCTCGTTATATATACAAAATATTTTAAAATGTTTAAATTAGACTAATATTTTGTCGATCCACCTTTACTTGCGTGAAGTGCTGCGAGTCGTCGTAGCATAGAATCTATTAAATGATTAATGGTGTCTTCTGGAATATTTAACCACTCTTCTGTAACAGCTGCCACGAGTTCTTCCTTATTGCTGGGTTTTCGGGGTCGTTTCGCCATATTTGTCTGAATTATGTGCCAAACATTCTCTATCGGATTCATGTCTGGTAATTGGCCTGGCCATGGTAAAATCCGAATCCCCTGTTCCTCTTTCCATGTAGTTGTTGTTCTTGCTTTGTGGCAGGGTGCTCCATCCTCCATAAAAGTGGCGTCTTCTTTAGATTAAATGGCGTTGTCGAATATCTGTAGTAGTCCTTCTGTTAATATTTGGATCTATTTTGCCGCATTTATATTTCCGTCGCAGATTACTAATTGCGATGTTCCACCATACCATATCGCGCCCACACCATGATGTTCACACCGCCGTATTTCACCGTCTGATGCAAAAATTTGTCGTCCAGTTGCTGTGACGAACGTCTCCATATCCACTATCACTGAATCACTGAATTGGCAGTATCTGCTTTCGTCTGAAAAAATGACAGACCGCCAAAACTCTTCGGGCTTCGTTCGCATTTCGATTGTCCAAGCCATTCGGCGCCATTTTTGAAACGCTGTAAGGAGAGGTTTTCTCTTTGCCACCATTTTATACATTCTCACACTGTGGAGGTGTCGCAGAACGGTGCGCTGACTTTTCTGTGAAGTTGCCGCAAGCTCAGCTGTACTTTTTCGCGGTTCTTTTAACACTTCGCGCACAAGTACCCTTTTACTTCTTTCGCAAGGTCCGGCACGACCTAGTCTCGGCTCCACTGTTGTTTTTTCCTTGCGTTTAAATTGTGTAATCACACGGTTAACTGTGGAGAACGAAATATTTAAAAATTTACTTATTTCACGTTGCGAAGCGCCGCGTTCACTCTGGCCAACGATGCGACCCCGGGTGAAGTCGTTAATATCACTCGAACCTTGTAAGCGAGGCGTAGTTGTAACGATACTAAACTATGACGAATTCCTTCCGATACATCTGCCCCTACCCTAATAACAAGAGAAAGTTCTTAATTCGTCCTTAGAATTTAGCTGTTTACATACTTATACCGCTTTACCTGGTGTCTATTTTATTCTGTCACCCTAGTGTACATGTACACTACAGTATAATGCCATAACGAATCGTAACAACCGTTTGCTAGATCTGTTTCTCTCCAATGCACCCTGCCATATTCCTACTGACTTTGATAACTTTCCTATTGTACCTATTGATACTTACCACCCGCCGTTATCTGTTTCATTGACATTTTTCGATGTTTTCCTACAAAATTCCCATCTAATAATATACCGAAGAACTTAAGTGAATCCAACTGTAACAAATTATACAGCGACATTTTACATACAAATTGGTTGATACTACAACGTCTTAACAATGTTAATGATGCCACTGATCATTTTTATAATATATAATACAATGCTATATAATGCAATCTATTTATCTGTGCCAAAATTTTTAGTCACCCCCGGTATGTGACACACCACCTAAAACTAAAGCATTATTATAGGCGTCCATGGATAGTTACCAAGAATCAACTCTTCTGTAATGAATTTAAAAGACTCACGATCCTTTGTAAGTCTCTCATCTCTGATTTCTATAAAGCCTACATGAGCAGAGCTGAGTCATCAATAATGGAGAACCCTAACGAAATCTTGAAGTACATACATAGTAAGCGTGGAACTAGTCGAATACCTCTTACTTTGTTTTATAACGATATTCGTGTTGATTGCCCTCAGAACATTGTGGATACCTTTGCCAGTATGTTCTCTACATGTATCACAACCTAGTTCTTCTTTTTCCATCGACGTATCTTCTCCAGCTCAAGTCCCATTTACTCTGTCCGATGTTATGGATGAGCTATTAATTAAAATTATGTCCACCTTTCCTTGGAGTTTTAGTGCTGGCGAGGATTCAATTCCAAGTATAATCGTAAGGGATGCGAGATTTGCTTTAGCTAGACCGTTAGCAATTATAATCAATCTTTTAATTAGAACTACTGAGTTTCCATGGCGCTGGCGACGAGCCAAAGTTTGTCTTTTATTTAAGAAGGACAACAAAACTGCAATGGAGAACTATAGACCGATATCAATTCTTTCAAAATTCGCCAAAGTTTTTGAAGATTTTATGTATTCGTGCGTATTCAACAATATTAAAGCGTTTATGTCTCCTTATCAACATGGTTTAGTATGTGGACGTTCAACTGTAGTTAATTTAGTCACGCTAACACAATCCATTTGTCACATACTGGATGACCGGAGCCAAATCGATGTGATTTACACCAATTTTAGCTGTGCTTTTGACACCACTGATAATGGTTTTGAATCAATAGAATTTTTCCCCTCATCTGGTGTACCCTAAGGCTCAAATTTGGGACCATTGTTATTCGTGCTCTACTTTAACGACTTACTTTCTTCGTTGACGTGTTCTGTACTGGCATATGCAGATGAAAATTTACTCCTGCATCAGGAACTGGGATAACGTGTTACGTATGCAGAATAATCTGAACATTATAACTAATTGGTATAACGAATTTAATTTGAAGCTTAATATTAGAAAATGTTGCTACATTTCACAGAATCGTAAGATTAGCAACGTACAATCTACCTACTATAGGAACTGAAGTCTTCGCGAAGGTTGAGAGTTTTAGGGATCTTGGTATATACTTCGATTCCCGTTTGAGCTTCTCTAACCATATAAGTTACATTTGTACTATTGCATCAAGAAGCTTGGAATTTGTCCAGCTCTGCTGTAGATATCTTAATAATTCGTTGCTTTTGAAGAAATTTTACTTTAGTTTTGGGATCGGCAAACCTGAATATGCTTCGCAAGTTTGGTCCCTACACTACGTCTATTTGCAACTCAACATCGAAAATATACAGCAACGGTTTCCGAAATACCTTTCCTTTAAAGAAAATGGAATCTATACCCAGCGTAGTTTATGTGAAAGCTGTGTAATGGATGGATTAATTCTCCGTATCTCCTTTCCTGTTTAGATTTTTACACACCTAGAATTTCCTCTCGCTCCTTTCCTAGCTTCTCTAGAACTAATATGCTACAAGGATCACCTGTTGTAATGATGCGCCGAGGAGCAAACTTACATTATGATGATATACTTTACAGTTCTGTATTCGATTAGATGATCTATAATTTATAAATTTGTATATTCTGTACGCACATTTATGTACTATACTCTGTCCTATAATTGAGTAACTGTTGGACAAATATATGATACTAGTGTTATTATATGTTTATGCGGTCTTTTGTAAAGCGTAGCTACACGTGTAGAAAATGCATCTTGTCTATTTTCGCCTATCACTAAACAAATGAATTTCGGTAAATCGCAAATGTGGTTAGATGATTCAGTGACATACTGCCTTTTTAGAGCAAATATATTACGTAGCTTCGAATAGCTCGAACCATACGAGCATATGAAGAAAACCCACTAATTCACAATTAATAAGGAGCGGAGAGCCTAATAGTTAACAATTAATAAAATGCAAGAGGAAGAAATTTATTTATATTCATGTTACTAAAAATTGCTTACAACTATTAAGAAACTACGATTTCTACTTTTTCTAATGGTATTAAATGCACGATCACTACTCAAATTTTTGGTACAACAAACTGCTGCAGCAACTAACTTACTAACTTTGCAACACAGTAATAAGATATATCGAAGATATTAGTTGAGGTATAAGTACACTAATAATAATAGCTGCCAAATCATATCGGTAAACCAGTGTCTCCAAAACGCAAGGGTATAGAGTACCACATGCAGTGAGATATCCACGGACATCTCCGAAAGAATTGGAACACATGATATCTGTTATACTGCGCAAATTGTCTGTGTAGTGAGGTCGCAATGTTTCTAGAGTTACTAGAAACATTGGTTTCTTGAGGATATATACAAGTTTATAAAATAATATGCTCAATCTGCGAAAAGCCTCTGGTGAGCCCGAATAAATTTGACAGTAAGAATACATTAAAAGTGCACAACATAGTTATAATGATAGAGGCAAGAAAGCTTGTTATGACTTTTTCTCGATTTAATTTTTATATTCTTTCAACTCTAATTTACTATTTGCTTAGTTACTAGAAAGCTGTTACATCCATTCTGAGGTTCATACAGCTTCAAATGAAAATTACGGTCTCTATGTTCTAAGCATGATGTTGATTTAGTTTCATTTAATAACAGTAAATAATTAAACCAAAAAGAATCTATTTTATTTAAGCCCAAAGAATTCTAAACAAATTAGCTCCGACTTTAAGCTTTTTTCAATTCTTACAAATTTTATTGGAACATTATTACAGATATATGCAGCATACTGTTTCTTTAGGACAGCCCAAATCAGTTTTGCCGATCCGGGGGGAACAAGATCCGCATTCTCCGCCAACGCTCCTACATTTCTTCTCTACCAATGCTGTAATGAGCGTACTTTAGTTATTGACTGTCTGAGCAGTAAGAAATTATCATACGGTAACAACATTCTACCCCTTCACTTTGTTGTTTTGGACAAAGACCTGCCGAATATGGGGAATGTTCACATCCTTTCGCACATACTCCTCCAGCCGTGCTACATGGTTCCTCAGGTTCAACTTCTAAAACATTTTTGTATAATATGTAATTGATATTTATGTATAAAATGGTGCTACATTAATTGATGCTGCTCTTATGATACGGGTATGTATTGACTACTAATTCTTATTAAGGAAAAGAAGCTATTAAAGATTGGCATAAAGAAGAGACAATGAAACCGTATACCAATACTATTTATACTTATAATAGTATATTATATATTTGCAAAAAATGTACAAATCAAACCAAATTCCAATTGCCGTATTTCCAGTCTCGGCAAAGTGGGGCAAATTTCAGTGCAGTACGGAGAACAACGCGGAGGGGCGAAGGAGCCGTACCAAAGCGAGTGTTTAGTAACATTTTACGTACCCGCACCATTTATGATCGTGACCTTCATGAGTGAGCATAGGCGATGCGGACACAGGAATGTTTACGCATAAAATAATATATTATATTATGTGAAACACTTACTGTTTTAAGAAGTTTTTACGAAACACGATCTGGGCGGCAACTATTAAATATTAGAATCATTAAATATGTTTCAGTCAATTGAGTATGGCTTGCGGAATAAATATTTTTTAATGATGAAAACAACCGTTCCGCGTCGAGTGATGTTATATTTGCAAATTTAAAGTAATCCTTGTCACAACTTAATTGAACTTCGGCGAACCTACACAAATTTGTCTTAGTATGAGAAAATCTAAATACTTGTCATAAGACTTTCAAATTCTCGTATTACACTTTCATTTTTCCCCTTGCGCCGTATAGGTGAATGAACATCATCCACAATTAGAACAGAATCGATAATCGAACGGACATCGAATCATTTTGTAATTTTTCAATTTTCTCCGCTAGTCCATAGTAGTTCTTGCGGATACGTTTTAAATCTTATCCGACTATCTTGAAACATTTTCTGGCTTCTTTTGATAGCTTTGGCGTGTCCCGGATCGAATTGTAAAACTACCACTTTACATCATCAAAATGTTCACAGTAGTAAAAGTCAGCCTTTAAACATGGTAAATCGGCTGTGGTGGCTCCGGCACTTTGGGACACAGTTCGTAAAATCTTTTTGTACGTTTTGGTGACTTTAGAAATACTGCCTTCGTATGAGCTATTAAAGCATTTACTTGTGGATAACATTTAGGGATCAATTGTGCCACAAAGTTTAAAGCATGGATTTTACATGTTGCGTGTAACAGATTGCCACTCTCTTCTTTAAAAGATCGGCTTAAGGAAAGCATGTTAGCGGTATCGTCACTCACAAACATTAAAAATTGGATTGTTGAAACTTGAAATTTCTTCAATACCCTCAACACCACTTTTAAAATTTCATCGCTAGTACATTTTGCAACTCATTTGGAAGCACGTAAGATAGGGAATGACGGTTCAAACTCTTCCATTGTACGTACCATCGCATTCACCACAGAAAGGTAATGTATAATCCGAATACTTGCTCCAGAAGGAGACAAATGTTGGTCTGGTAAAGTGAACGGTACATTACATAGAATAAAACAAACACCTATATCAAATATTAATTGTTCGCTGTATCGTTTACCATTGATTGCAGAACAGTATTTTATACTTTTTAGATGGCGTTCACACTTTCACCTGCTGATACACGTCAAGTAGTTGTCGCACTTTACATATTTAATTCTATCGCTTTCGTATTCTCAATTCGGACTACTCGCTATTATGTTTGCTATTTGTTTACTTTATTCTAAATATGCCGCTTCCGAAACATAGTTAAATGCAACATCTTCTAAGTATGTATGTACTGACAAGCACCCACAACGATCAGTCGAATAATACTGAATAATTGTAGTATGATACGGGTCCTCGACTCTACGTGCTGCACGCTTCACCCCTCCACGTCGTTCTCGGCACGGCGATGAAACTTGCTCCTCTTTGCCGAGACTAGTTATTTCATTGTATTATAAAAGCGCAATAATTACAAAAAATCAAATGTGCTATGCACTAGAGTGCAGTAGAAAGTAGTGGATATAACTCGAGGTGTGTAAATATATCTGAATTAAGTTGCTATTAGGTATAGTATTTAATTATTGAAATGGACGTAGTCAGCATAAACTACTTTATCCTATTATACTATCTTTAACCAAACAAAAGTGCATAAAAGATGTTAACAGTTTGGTCTTTCATTTGCGCATCTATCTTTAGACCATGAGTATTTGAAACCTCGAAAAATATTGACGAAGAAAACATATCGTGAGTTAATAATTTCAGCATAATAATGATGTTCCTCTCATTATCGTTCCAGGAACCAGAAAAAAACGCTAAAACTCTTCCCCAGTGAAACAACAAACACATCTTTACATTTCTGTCGAAAAACGGTATTCTACACCAGCTTTAAGAACATCTAAAAGGGACGTGGTATTTACAAAGTTATTGTGATATGGTGATGTAAATGCTGCACATACCGATCAATTTCTTTAGTGAAATTCTATCGAAATATAGTTCTAGTGCTTAACGGTTGTTTTTCGGTTTGTTATGTTAATTGTATACTATTTTTTTCTACTGCATATATACTTTCGTTAGGAAATAGATAATCTCATTTGCCTTCACTAATTTTAATTATGTAAATTTGCTATACCACATTGTTTCTTACGTACAAATACATTTATTTTTGCTGGATGAAAGAGTAAATTGAAAATGATTATAGCATAAAACCGATGCAGCTTCCCAAATATTTAAACAATATTCCTTCCAAAAAATATCGACTTAGAAAGAAAACTATAAGCAACTATTACTGGCAATTATTTGATACTGACTTTTCGAGTGAAATGCAAATGTTGTAGTGTGTATAGATTGGAGAAGATATAAAAATTCATATCAAGTAATTTAATTTTAATAGAAAATTTAGGAAAGCATAATTAACAAATGTATACCTTTGTTTACTTAAAAAGTTAATCTAAAAAGAAATAGAAACCTCGACAAAAGGGCATGATCACAAATTTGCAACATAAATTTCGAACCAATTGTACAAAACAATTCACTAAAAACAATGAGTTTTTTTTGTTACATTTGATGTTGATTGTTATAAGAAACTTAAAAAAAAATAAAAATTTAAGTATTAAAGAAAGGAAAATTTTAAAATAAATTTTTGGAAAATTAATAAAACTGTCGCTTATGTATTTGCAAATTTAGTTAATTACTACAGAGAGAAGTACTTTCAACATTCACCCTCTTAAAAATCATATTCATTTCAATCACAAAAACAGTTGCTTTAGTTATCTGTTTGATATTCAAATGAAGACTTTGCGTACTGTACCTACTTCATTAGCGCAGTGTTTTCCAGATTGTATTTATTGGCCGCATATCTGTCTCTTTTAAAGACTCTATTTTGACAAGTAAATACGCGAACAGTGCGTTCAATGGGAGAAGAACATTTATACAACAAACACGGCAAAACTGACACGCTCCTTCAATGAGGTTTTTGTTGAAAGATTTATTTGTGTTTTCTTAATCTCTTAATCTTATCTTAATCTTATAAAATGAGCTTACAAATTTGAGGCAATTTCCATAGGCGGCGAGTGAGACGGTCAAACGGCGGTAAACATGTAGCGGTATCAATTCACAACGTGATACTAAGAAAATTCAATTGACCATTTTAACTACGCAAATATTACATCACTAGGTGGGCTTACGCAATGTTACATTAACTATTATAACATAAAATATTTTGCTTATTACAAATTATTGCGATGCTTATTGTACGGCAATGGTATATACCATACTTTGTGCGCCCTGCTTATAAATATTGAAACTATTATGCAATTTACATCGTATTGCATAAAGAATGTCTTAACGTAAGGATAGAATCTATAATAGTGTTGTAAAATTGTAATTTGTGTACTACATAAGCATTGAAAAGTGTAATTTGGATGAAATAATTCAATAGTGAATATTGAGATCACAGCGTTATAAAACGTTTATATTCATGTTTAACAGAAGAATTATAAAAAAGTTTTTTACCTTGAGCTGTAGTGATTTCTATAGCTATCGCAAATACAACGAATAAAACACAAATCTTCATTTCTTTTGTTTGATGTGTCGAAGCGAAATTTGTAAGTACACTACCGGTTTTATGCAGAGCCAATACGTTGTATACTAGAAATATTTTACTACTTGATGGTAGTTCGAACGATACAACGCATCCGCTGCAAGTCGAAAAAGTGGAGAGGATGTGTTAAAGTTGTGTGATTTTAAACCAACCGCATGCAATGGTTTTCCGCTGGCTTATCTCATTCATTAAAACACTAGTTTAAAAATGCAGTAAAAATGAGCTTTTCGCTTACAATCAGCAGGTTAGACATTGTTTTCAAGATTGGGAGCAGCACATAACATAAACAAAATTTTAATGACCTCCGTATCAGCGAAATTTCGCTGAATGTTATATAATTATATAACATTCAGTTAAGTCGTACTACGTAAACAGACATGTTAAATGGGTAAAACAACAAACTGTGTTCTTGGTGGGCGTCTGTTTTACCGATACCGCGTAATTTATAAAAGATATATTAATACGTATAAAATTTATAAATAACATTCAAAGGCATTTTCAGTTTGTTTATAAGATGCTAAGCATATTAGGTAAAGAATTTCACCAATGAAATGTTTCATTTCTTAGGTTAAGATAGCATTTGTTACTTCCACCACCGGCTATATATAAATATCATAACGGATTGTACGTGTTATAGGTGAAAGTAAAACATGGAAGTAGAACAAAAACAAAGTCGTTGCCAAGTAAAAATATAATTGCGCACCATGTTTATTAATTTGTTACCTCTACATATTATTAAACAGTGTTGAAATTTTTTATTAAGAAAATTGAAATATTCGTTTATTATCATTTTTTCATTGTCTCAAAAAAATGATAGTATCTAGTTTTTAGTTTCTTTATATTAAAATATCTTAATACTTAAATCTACGGCCCTAATAAAATAAATCTGAAAGGTAGGTTCAATCGAAAAAATATAAAACAGTGAAATTTTATAATGTAATACCCCTAGCCTTAGCGTTACTGAGTTGTATTGTTGGTGAAATACAATCATAAGTCTCATGGGAAATTTGGAAAGGTATATTACATGGATTCTTGGAAAACCAACTCAACACTTCTAGCACTACATCGTATACAGAAACGTATAGGAGAACGTTGAAAATCTCTATGACATTTGAAGGTAATGCTAAAATTTTAAATTTTTTAGAACTTTAAAAATCTAATTTCCACGCATCCTCTCGTTGAGGTTAGGTTTACCCTTTTGAGTTCGGCAAACACTATTTTGCAATTCTAGTGATTTTTAATCGAAAGAAGTCAATAGATCTGGAATACTGTGTTTCAGAAATTCTGCTGGAAATATCGACAATGTAATGTAAAGTATTGCTTTTTGATATAGCTAGATACATACATTAAAGGTATTCGTATATATTATTATTTATAATATATACATATACACTACCGTTCATAGGTTTGATCGCACTATATAAATACAAGAAATTTATTAAAGAAAGAAACTACTCACCAACTTAAAATGTTTTATTGACAAAATAGTGGAGTCTAAGAAAATACATACTGTTATAATGTTTGTTCAAAGTAACCCCATTTTGTTTTAATAATTGCCTGACACATACAGGGCATCCTTAGAATTAATCGCTCTAAATACGATTCATCTATACTCTATAGCATTCCATATTTCCTGTTTCCCATTTGGCAGTTGGAGATTTTTTCCAAGTGATTTCACCTTTTGTGTTACAATCAGGATTCTGTGGTGACCACTCCATTAAGGACTTTTTCATAAGATTTGTCTTGAAAATAAGCTTTAATTACCTTTGCGGTGTGTTTGCAGTCGTTATCTTGTTGATAATTGAACCCTTCTGCTGATTCTCAAATACACATTTTCCATATATTTTAATTAATTTTCCAGTCCTTCCGCCTCCAAAGCAACCCGATACCATGATATTTCCTCCTCCATGCTTTACTATCTTTGAAATATACTCCTCTAACATCCTCTCTCCAAAACGCCGAGGAACAAATGTGCGACGTTTACTTTCGAATTTCGATTCGTCCATCCGTAAGACGTTTTTCCAATTATTTACACTTTAGTTTACGTAAGCGTTTGCCCAATTTAGTCTCCTCCTTTTGTGTTTTTTTATTGCTTTACGGCCCCTTACAGCAACTTTTATTAGTATCCGTTCTACTGTTGACAAACTTACTAGTTGACGGTGTTGTAAATAGAACCCTGCCGTAATTTGGGGTGCGGTAAAGCGTCGATTGCTTTGGAAAATCACTCGGATGTCTTAGTTGTCTCATTCCGTCGTTGATCTGAACCCTCTATTTTGCTTTCTAACTTGAAAGCCATCGGTTTCTTCCTTTTTTTTTAATTGTCCTGCACACACAATGCTTAGAAATATTTAATTGTCGAGCAATTTCTATATTTGAAGCATTTGTTTCGGATAAAGCGCATATATTTGGACGCATTTTGATATTCCCTTCTTTTTGGCACATCTTCGATCAAATAAACTAACAATATGATATTAGGTCTTCCTAGCGCAATCACACACGTATCCAGTATTTGGGCAGTATACCGGTTGCATAGTGAATGTACAGTTCACTATAAGGCAAGTGGATGATTTAGTATCCCTCTAAAATTCTATCTCATAACGCATTCTTCCCCATTTCCCCACTATTAACGCATTATTGCTTTATTACCGCCACAAAATTTAACACAGGAATACATTGTTTTCCTGTTTAAATGGATTTTGTAAATAAGTCTTATTGTTATGAATATATACTACCAACACCAAAGTTTAGATTTTCGATTATTTGAAAGTAAGAAATACAAAAAGGCATGGAAACATAACACTAAATTAAAATAAAAATTAACTTTCTTGTCGTCGAAATAACTCGTTCATATAATACCTTCATATTCTAGCAATTAATTTCACAACTATTTTGTTACCAATGTTTCCCCATTCTCTTTATCAAATATCTTCCGTGGTAAACTGCTACTGTACAACATCATCGCGAAAATCCTTAGTTTTAATCGGAACATTTCGAACTTGGACTTGTCTATCCAAAGCAGCTCGCCTCTCTATTGTCCATACTCGACACGTTTGTGACAGTTGTAAACATTTTGTATTATTACTTCATCGTAGAAGTGATTTTCTTCTAATTCTAGTTCCTAGAGTCGTAGTTTTTAACTAGAATCTATATCATCGATTATATTTGCTAACGAGTTTAACTCTTAAAGCATCATCTTGAGATATATTTCTTGACGATCCTGGGTGATCGTGATCTTCTAAATTCCTACTTTGATGAAATTAGCAGTATTGACGGTAGAATTTTTAATTTCATCTTTTTGACTAATTTGAATTTATCGAATAGAATAACCTTTTTCACATATTTCGCGGGTCATTTCTCAATGGTCCGTCTTGTCGTGAGATAATTTCACTCACTGATCGCGTGCTGATGCCAAAAAGACTCTTTAGTTTGCAACTAATAAATACTCTAGAGAATTATTGATAAGATAAATGGTGAACAGATACAGGAACTTGTACTTCATCACTTCAATACCTCTGCTTAACAATTGGAATCGCTGCAAGAAATGATGATTATCTTGATTAAAGGGGATAGTTTATTTGCATAAGTCTTATAGCTGTGCGTTTTACAAAACTTTATCGTGTCCAATCTTTCTTGACGAAGAGTGTATATATTCGTGGTAGTACACTCATAATTTGCAAACTTAAGTTAAAGATATGAATGTAATATTCATATTAACATACATATGTATATCTATATCGGTGAATTCATAACTTAGCTTACTCATTTTTTGCCTGTATGCGAACAGTACTTTCATATTATCGTGAAATTAAAATCCAGAGATAGCGTCAATTCGGCAATCTAAAAAGTTCTTTTATTCATAAATGGGGTACTGAATTTTCTCACTCCAAATATTATCTATACTCGTAGAATTTAGTTACAAAAATATAAAGATTGGTTCAGTACTTAAAGTGCTAACAATTTGCTTTGCATGTAACTGTGCGACCATAATGCACAGAACAGATAGCAGCAATAGGAGTTATTGATTGGTATGAAGTAACTGAAGTGCACTGAACTGTCCTTTGTCCCTCAAATTTATCCAATCACATGGTTTCTGCACCAATTATCATTAGCATAGTTAGTTCAAAATATACTGCATGTACATCATTTAGATCTACATAATATGATGTTCAGCTAAGCACATAATTAATGAAAATTTTTCTTATGCCACTTTAGATATTAGATTAATAAAACACGAAGATAATACATTTAACAATTCAATTACATTAATACGCATAGCTAGTATTACTATTTGTAGAAATGCTTTTACGATATTCCTATACAATCAATAAAATTTATGTTATGAAATTAACGTATCTACACATCAATAATTAGATAGATATTGTTTTCAGTATTTAAATAGTATTACTAATAATACTGACTGCACTATAACAATATTCTAAATACGCTAGGATAGTTAAAGGACTTTTATGTATATTAACACCAGTTTGGGGTCTCCCTCTTTCGACTCAGTGAGCATTAAAATTTCACTACTAAAAAATTAACGACACATTTACATAATTATATGTTCCCTCAGTTTTAAATCTTTGTCGTTTAAACGGCAAAGTTGATTTTCACCATTTCAGAATTTGTGTGATAGGAACACATCGTGTCAGTACATATACCTTTTCTTATAGTAACCGTACAATTCTATGTATTTTGTAAAATTCATTAACTTTAACTTTTTCATATATATGATCGCAAAACACTTGAAGTCTCTTTAATAATTTCAAAGTAAAGTAATAAATATGGGGTAAACGGTGATTCCAATTAAACTTCCATCAGGCATAGATATCCAGCTCCACATATATAAAAATACAACCACCTGCATGCTTAATCGTCATTTGATCATACTCATGATGTATGCATCCTTTACTCTGTCTTCTGAAAACCTACTGTGTCGGCATCTCAGTTTAAATAATTCAAATTTAGATTCATCTGTCTACATTACTCGACTACACATTTCTTTATCTAAAATATTTGCATACTCCAGCTATTTTCGTTTTACTGCCTGCTCGAAGTAACGATTTTCGGACAATAGCACAACCTTATTAAATATTTTCTTACGTCCTGACACCTGCACCACTTGCAGTTTGCAATTCGTTTTCTGGTGAAGTTCTGTAAACTGTGGAAGTTTTGACACGGTTTTGTAAACCTTTGTGATTTTCCTATCTATAACTTCTTTCGCATGCTTAAACCTTTTAATAATATTTTGAATTGTTGTTTTTGTTCCTGTCTTTTTGTGCATTTCTCTGCGGCTGTAACCTTTTCGATAAAACATTGTTAACAAATTACGATCTAAGAGTTATTGTTTTAACCACTTTAACGACTTTCTTTGATAAAACGTAAACCATTTACTTCTCAATGCTTTTACATAGCTTCAGCTAATTAGAAAATCAATTGCTGCGCAATTCTTCGATTCTACGTTTATACTTTATTTTTTAAAAAGCTTTCTAAGCATATCTATTTAAAATACTAACAGTTAGTAATTTATATTGTGCATTAAAAACTGTCAAAATATTATTTTTATCATAATTCACAACAAAGTCCTTACCCCAAATATGCACGGGGATACCTCGCTCATATATTGTTCTATATGTAACATTCTGGTGTTTCCATTAATGATTTCAATGAAGATACTAAGGCAATACTATTTCTTGTCGGGTTATAAGCAGAACTGATGCTCTTTTCCTTATTCTAATGCTTCGCATCGTGTTTTGATACTATCGGCCTCAGAGACTTCGCAAGCACATTCATTGGATATTATACGTAGAGGTGTTTTATGTACATACACACCCTGACAATTAAACAGCGGAACTTTTTAGATATAGAATAGAATACACATTATATTTTTTTATTTTATTTGAAATATGTTTCTGTCGACACCTGGACTTTTTGAAGTCAGGTTGTGGGATGTTCTTCAGCACTTATGACACGGCTCCTTGAATGGCTGGAACATTATCATAAAAGTGTCATTTCATTGCAGTTTTTAGTTTCGGGAACAGAAAATAATCACACGCCTAAAGATAAGACGAATACGGTGGATGGGTGATAAATTTATTTATTTAGGTTTTGAGAGGTGGTGTATTATCGTGCAATAAAAACACCTCTTGGTTATTTGGGCGTAATTCGAACAATTCTCGACCACAAACGATGAAAAAACTTCTAGATAGTATTCTCCATTAATAGTTTCACTTTCTGGAACAATACCTTCTGAGTTATAAAAAGTAATCAGCATTGTCTTGATTTTTGACTTCTGAAAGCGCAGTTTTTGTGGTGTCGACTCGCTTTTGGACTTCCATTGTGTAAATTGACGCTTAGTTTCAGAGTCATACTTAAAGCACAATGTGTTATCACCAGTTATGATAGAACCAAGAAAATCTACGTCGTTTTCAGCAGTTTGAATGATGTCTCTACAATACGCTACACGAACAATTTTTGGTATTCATTCAAGTGATGTACAACAAAACGTGCATACACCTTTCTTTTACCCAAATTGATCGTCAAAATTTGTTGATCAATTCCTCTATTGGTATTTAATTCTTCAGACAACATTATCACAGTGAAATTTCCATCGATAGCAATGATTTCTCGAATTCTTTGCACCAATTCAGCGCGGTTTTCACCTTGTGCATGTCCTGCATCATCATTTAACTCTTCACGACCGTTTTCAAATCGCGTAATTCACTCAGAAACTCGTGCATTATACATGCACTCATCCTATTTTAAAACAAAATTTAATATTCTGTCTTTGTTCCATTCTGATTTCACGGCATGAGCACTTAACTTATAGACACTAAAATGCATGTAACTTTATAAGCTATCATAAAAGTGGAAACCACTGTCTATCTAATGCTCCTACTGTTTGGGAAATGACAAGTGTTCTATGATTTAAATTGAAGTTCCATTACTTAGTAGTCAGACTGTGTACATATGTTAAAAAAAAGCAATGAGTAACTAAATGATACATCAGAAAAGAAATTTACAAATCAAAAAATAAATCTACATTCCAACACATAGCTACTAGTGGGAACTCTGGGGTACGAGGAAAAGGCAACGAAAAGATAGAAGTAAGGCGCGGAAAAATACGAGGTACAAGGAAAAGGCAACGAAAAGATAGAAGTAAAGTGCGGAAAAACACGAGGCACAAGCAATTTAGCAGAGGAAAGTAGATTAGGTAAATCAATATAGCCATTCACGATCTTCCGGATAAACTTAGCTCCTGTAGTATTAAGGCAGCGCCTGTGTGGCTCCAACCCATGTCTTTCTAACAGAGAATCATAATTTCTACCACGTTCCGGATATATATAATCAATTTCGAACGACAGATATTGCAAAAAGCGCCGTTGTAGTTTTCCGATGGCCAACTAAAAATATACATAATAAGGTGACCAGACAGTTGACGCGTATTCTAGTTTGCTCACGACAAAGGTAAAATATAAAGTTTCAAACAAAAATATGCAATTGACCAATTTATAGATACGCAAAACGAAACCTAATGTTTTAGAAGCGGAAATACATAACTCTATGACATGAGAATCAAAACTCAGTAGCAAATTGAAATCTCTCACCATATTAACCTTTTTAAGAACACAACTGTATATCGAGCAAGGCGAATGAATGTAGTTAACTTTTCTGGTGTTAGAGACAAACACTTACTAATATTTAACTTTAGTTTAAAGATTGAACACCACATCATAATTGCATCCAAATTATATTGTAAACGTAGTTTATCATTCCAATATCTAATTTGTATGTGCACTTTCATATTATTGGCATAAACAAATATAGGACAACATAGAGATATTAATAGGTTATTAAGGAAAAGGACAAATAGAGCTGGTCTTAAATTCGACTCTTGAGGCACACCAGGTAATGGACGGAACTCAAAAGATCTATATCCATTATAAAACACATATGACCTACTCGTGCCAAGCTTAATCCAAATGCTGATAACTTTTGTAATAGTGTCCCATGATCAATAATCTCAAAAGCACAATTAATCTCAGTGTCAAGTTGACGTTGAGCGTCGAGTTGTTCGTTAATAAACTGACACATGGAAACGAGATTTGTAACAATAGACCTTCTTCGAACAAAACCATGCTGAGCAGAGGATGCATAAGGAATAGTGTTATAGAACAGACAAGAAGAAATAACACTACAAAAGACCTTAGGAAAATTCGATATAATTGATATTGGCCTGTAATTGTCCATACGAGTTTTATTATCTTTATTAACTTCTTATATTACGTTTTTATTGCACGGAGAGGGAAGAAGTGGTGATTGCTAAGTTATTAATTACTGCCAAAAGAATAACATTTAGAGTAGGCAAAAGAAAGGGTTTATCAAGAATCTTACCAAGTTAAAATCAGCAAGTAAAAGAACCGATTTATCAAGCAAAGCAGCTTCAAATGATTCACCGAATCTTGTTGCGAAATATTTGGAGGTTTGTGAACAACTACTAACATATGTAAAACGATACAGAATATCATTTATATCTACAAACAACAAGATAATATAACAAAAACCCAACCATCAGCAGAACAACTACCAACAGAATACTTTCTGTCATATCTGACTATATTGTAGCAAAAAGATACTAATTCTAGATTAATAATAGAATTATCACGTCCATTTTTAGTAATAGCAACATTACAATACGATCCACAAGCAGCCATAGAAATCTAAGACCAAGTACATTTTGATAGTATATGTCAAAAGTTTTTAGTATACGGTTTGTGCTACTCACTTTAAAGAATTAGCTATGGTAGGCATTTCTTTTTTTATTTCATTTTTAAGTTCAATCCACATTTAGATATACGATCATTTAAGTCCATTTTAGCACTTTTATGAATTTGTAGTTGCATCGGTATGCAATCCCTACATATTGACAACGTAGAGAACATTGATATTACAAAAAAAGAAATCTTAATCGATCTGCATCAAGAAGATTCAAATTTACCTAATCTAGACACTTTAAATAAAGTCTCGTAGACTTCAAAGGAAGAGTAAATATGATTAACCATCAACACCAACTTCTTCGTTATTCGTTTTACATGAAATTTTTTGCAGAACCAAAAATGAGTTCAGTATCAAGGAGTGAGCTAATTCCTGAAGATGATCGTAGAAGTTACTGCTTTAAGTTTTTTTATATCCTCTCGTAGTGACTGTATATTATAGCTACTATGACTGCTTTGAAGCTGTTCAAATGGTTATACCAAATTTTTGGTGGATTTTTCGAGCTTCAAGAGGTAAAACATCTACACATTCAATTTTAAACGTTTTACTACAAACACAGTAATCAACAAATTTGTGCTGATTAACTGCACTGCAACAAGCACAGAAAGTCATTGTTAACGTAATTAAATAGAGAATTCTTAATAAATACTATTACAAGGAGATCACATAGAAACACTTCATGCTAGTAGTGTTCTTCGCGGTGACTTAAAAAAAAACATATAAAAGAAAACAATGGTAAAGTTTTTAAACAGAAACAAAAGAAAAATATTAATATTTAAAGGCAAATGTTAAATTATTGTTGGCTAGTGATTTACATAAAATACAAGAAATTAAGAAAAGAAGGAAAGTAAAGCAGAAAAGCAACAATGACAAACATAAACTTACCAGGCAAATGTCAAAACAATGCAGCAACATAAACACCAAAACTGTATGAAACGTTTATTCGTTATTTCTATGTTTACGCGCCCCATAAATTATTCGATATATTTTACAACTATTACGGGATTTTTCTACAATAAAATACCTTTGATGATAGTAGACATAAAGAACCGTGAAATAATAATTGCTTCTCATGGTTATTGCAACCGAATAAGTTAAGAAAAATAGCGAAATTATTGGTACTGCTCGGGAACGTATTCGCACTACTGTACAATTTTTCATGCTTGTTTGTAATTAAGTAATGTGTGCAATAGAAAACGCATGTCACAGGTTATGCAGTGTACTATGTTTTTTCCTACATGCCGTGGGACTTTACTTCATTAGCTTTATTATGGGAGTGGTACTTATGATTACCTGAACCGTTGATAACAATATACGGCGGAATATGAAAAGTAATTAGAATAACCGCTTGGAAAGCAAAGAAATTACTGAATGTCATGCATCTATTACCAAAACAAGTTTGAGATTGGTTAAACTATTGTATTAATAAGCATATAAATTAGCGTTAGTCTATATTCATTCGATTTTTTTAGAACAACAATAGCTACTGCTTAATTTAATAATAAATTTATTTCAGTAGATATTCCAGGAATCTTACCACACATCGCTGTTGGTTTTTATCTTTAGTATATTCTACATGTTGTTGAACTTCGGCTAAATAATCTTGATCCATCTTTTAGCCCACCTTGCAATTTATACTATCAACATAAATATCATTCATTAATACTCATACGTTATGAAAAATAGGCGATTCGATTGGATACGTACAGTATTTACATATGGACTGTGCTCTTACACTTAATCCGTCGCGCCTGAAAAAAAAGTGTAGAAAAAGTGCTAATAAATTATTTTCAAATTTAATAAACAAATTCATTCAGTTAAATAAAAAAATGGATGAAAAGTAAATCAATTAATTTAATTCATTGCAATCCATCAATTTCTGGTTCCTTGGTGATGACCCTGACCGTGATGTCTGAATAAAAAGCACTAATGATTGAATACGTAGAATATGTTTATGGGTAGTTGCTTTGCACTTAATCCGTGGCATACGAGAAAAATAAAAGAAACATAGATAACATCAAGAAACTGTGATTTTCGTCTTCGATTCAAATTTATTTGTAGTTTATTCCACAGAGAGTGAGACAAAATTCTGAACAAAGCCCCAGCCTAAATTACAACCTATAAAGTTCAAGATCTGTCTGAAATATTAAATCTGTACCAAATAAAATTGTATATAGATGCTTCAGAAATAATCCTATAGTTAAAACAACAAAATGATTAATGTAATAGTTACAACACATGAAAAAAAATAAATTTGTCTGGAAAACACATTTTATTTATTCGTTTATTTATGTCGTAAAAAAGTTCAAATAGTACATGTCATTATATAGATAACGGTGTATATATCGTAATACATAATAAGAAATGAAGTTGAAAATAGCTTAAATTTTACAACCCTAACAATGCATGACAATTGCTTAAAATTAGAACTGACCAAGTTACTAACAACATTTAATTTAGAAACTATTTGAAGATTTTTGAATTTAATCTGATATTTGTAAGGAAATCGAATCATGACTGTCACTGTCACCTCCAACAGAAATTATAAATGATTCTATAACTTCACCGATAATTCCATCAAGATCCTTTATACTTGCTTCTTCTCTCATAACGTGCTTCTGCCAAATTATTGCAGTTACTTTATTGAAGGAATTATGTAAATGTTGCTTAACTTTGTTAAATTTGAAAGTTCTGTTGTATGCAGCAACCCCATCTTTTATGTGTGCCCAGGTAAACGAAGAACAGTCGTGCTCTTTGACTTTGTAATTTCATCAATTACATATGAATTGTATTTATTTTTGATCATCTTTACCAAATTCAACAATTTTGCTCTAACCATATCCTTTTCATACTTTATCCCCTTATTTTGTAATCAATTTTGAATGTCCGCTTTTCTCAGATTGTTTTCGGTGTCTTTTCAACCTTGCTGCTATGATATGGTGCATTATCCGTCACTACAATAGTATGCACTGGTAAATAATGTAATATTTTAATAAACCACTCCTCGAAAACTATGGAATTCATTTCCTCGTAATAATCAGATTTTTTCTTTCTTTCAAACAGCAACGAACCATCTGTACTACCAATATGTAAACCAGGTTTCATCTAAATAGAAAATTGGTCTATTTTGAAATATCTTTCAGATATTGTCGTCTCCATCTTACAATATCATCTCTTCAGTAAGAACACTGCTTCTACCACGTTTAAGGTATCTGCAACATATAGCAGCATTATATTTAATTATGTGAATATACTAAAAATATTCATTCTTAAATTCCAGTTACTTCAGTAAGCGATATAGTTCGTTAGTATTGTTTATTTGAGCCAAGACTTTATTTAATCTTGGCAGTTCACTTTGACGAAACTTAGGCAAACAGCAGTTTTGACAGCCTCATCAAAAGATTCCAATAAAGATGGTCTGCCGATGATCTTTTTTGCCTCTGAAGCTTTCCCTGTTTTCTATATTCACTGATAACCCGATATACTGTTGGTTTTGAAATCCCAACAATCATAATACCTTGATATGTTATATATGTTGCACTCAATAAAGTTTTCTTGCGTTGGGTGTATTCGTTAACATTTTTTTGTAAGCATTCAAAATTATCTGCTTTTCAGCATTACTCAAGTGATTCGCTTTTCTCGTTTCTTTGAAGGGGAATACACAACTGTAGGTTTAGCAGAACTGCTGCTGTGTTGTGCATCCATAATTGAAAGCACCAACTACAGAATTATAATTTCAGTGCAACTAAAGTTCTTTGTATTCGGATATTACTTATATAATCAATTAATTTTGAAATCAAAGCTCTGAGAATAACTAATCTATACCGCAAAATCTCTAAGAGAATGTAGTAATTATGAACAAAACTGTCGATATGCAAACGTCATATAAACAATGGTAAGAATGTCAAAATCTTTGACAATTTATAGCAAAAAGGAAATGTTGTGCGGTGTGATTTTGTCTTCAAGCAATAGGAAATAACTGTTATTGGGGTCTGCTCAGAATTTTGTTGAAATATTCATGTGATGACTCCTACACCTAAATAAAACGAGTTTTGATCGAATCGGTAGATAAATAACTTGTCTAGCATTACAAAATATAATTATGTTTGTAAACATTGGTACATCGACTTAAACAGGCATCACTCTTCAATGTAAAAAACCCAAGTACAAGATGGATGTTGGACCAATATTGGCCCTATATAAAATGTGAACATCTTGTAACGTAGATGCAATATTATTGCCCAATATATGCAGCATATTAAGGAACTATATATCTCAATAAATTATTTAAATATTTTAGAATAATGAAATACGATATCGATTCATATCAGAAGTAGAAGATACTGATATCGCTTAAACAATATTATATTAATAATGATACTAAAATGTTTCAAATATTACTGAGTGTATTTAAAGTTTTGTCCTAGTTCTAGTTGAAACCAGAAGTTTTAAGCCACGTGTTAACATTTTCCTTTTCCTTATTCTTAAAGCGATAATAATTGGAAAAGCACCTTGCAAAAAAGAGCACATCACAGTTTGTCTGATGGTCAAATTTCAGCTCTAGAATTATGACAGAATCAATTTAATTTTTAGATTTAGTAATGTTCAAAACACAATTCGTTTATATTAATATAATATTTTAAACACAATTTTTTATCGCTGTTGATAATTTATGACATATGTATAACAAACGTAACTACGGCCTTGAAAATAATGAAGGCAAAAACTATAATTTTTCGAAATATTTCCAATTGATAAACAAATAAAATCATGCATTGTAAAACAAATAATTAGATTTCTATAAGAAAAAGCAAATATTTGATAAATTTTATTCAAAATTACATGAACAACTTCAACATTTCTTACGTTTTCAAATTCCTCTAAGACTAACTTGATATACCTTTGCAATTATAATAATATGTAAATTTCGCTAAAACAAATTCTAGCATAAATTTGATAACAATCTGTCTAAGCTATATCTAATTTTCGATGTGTTACTTGCCATTACCACCACATGTTTCTGCAAATTTTGTAAAACATCACAGTTTACTTGTAAGTTGCTCCTTAAATCAATGCATTCATATTTAAGAGACACATTAATTTACATAGTTTTGATTTTTTAGTTTCTATCCTTTTTTTTTCTAAAACCACAATAATTTATAAAGTTCCTGTTTTTGTACAAAACACTCAATATTTTGTTTCGGGCACGTTATTCCCTGGTTTTCAGTATATATTTATTATTTTCAGATACGTTCGGATTTATGGCCTATCGGTTCGAGGTATTACTGCAGGATTGAACACATACATGTAAAAAATAAACCTTTATATTTGAACAAACATCTACTTTCAGTACTTGATGGCAAATGAATTCTCCCAATTAACCATGTTACCGAATACTGGGATCAATATCAGACGCTTCCATTGCAGAATTTACTTTGTAGTTGTTTCGTCACGAAATGTTTTAAAGAATTCCGATGATGCATTCACATATTGTAACTACGTGAAAAACGAACTTTTAAGTCTACAATTTCACAAAATATATAACATACACCAATTTTGCACAAAACTACAGATTTTATACACTACAACTGCAGGATTTGCTATTATTATTACATCAGATCTATACAGGTGCCTGTAGTGTCCGTGACCTAAAAGGTCTGTAATAATACCCTGAATGTGATCAGAATAATTCGTGAGTTTTAATAAAGATTAATTTTAGCCCAGACGCCTTGTCATTTAATTCAAAATGTGTTAAGTATTCCCTTTTAAAGAAAAATGTGTCGTGGGTGACTAGTGACAATATGTGTGCATAATATATATTCTGCCTTTCCTGGATGTTCTTGATATAAACAAGAAATTTGCTCTTCAGTTTTTCAAGTTTTCATGAATGATATTTCAAGGCTACATGTTGTGTTAGTATCCTTGCCAGCAGTCTGAAGTCTTTGCGAAAAAATTCCAGCGTCTTTGTTGTAATTGGGGAAATGGATGCTTCCACGTCCAAGAATGTTTGCTCATTACGAAGCCTTTTAATTTTTTTGGCCATTTCTTGATTTCGTTGCTCTGCTCCATTGAAAACCGCATGTCCACCGCTTCTTCGGCCAGCTAGTAAACCTTCCCATTTCTGTCAATCCTTTGATGGTTTGCAATTCATCACAGGATAATGTGATTTTAATGTCTAATTGCTTTACGTAAATGTGTGCCAGATCAAATTCAAATGTATAGGCCAGTAGAGCTTTCAATACTACCTAATTATCCGTAAATGATATTAATTGTTGTACCCCGAAGTCCTTTTTTCGAGGATGTTTTTAACGCATGGATGCAAAGCATAAATTTCTGCACGAAATATGTTAGCTTGGAGTCTTGTAGGGAAATTTTGGTGGAAACTGATGTCAGGTCTTTCTATTCTTGACTCAGGGTCAGGACAAAGGTAATCGTCATGCGAATTGATATTAACCTTAGTAGAATTTCTAGAGCTGCTGTCGGACAAGCATGCATTATATATGTGTTAAGGTATACATTGAATAATTTTTTGTCACTATAACAATCAGGCGTAGATGATAATGGCTCCAATTATTGACGTATGTGACCAAAAACATGTTCATTTGTAACTAAAGACATCTTACTAGTATAGTATGTAAACTTTTTGATTTCAGTAGTCAAAAATTTGCAGTCTTTCCTTAAACAATATATATATATATATATATATATCATTACTTTATCTCCAATGAAATTTCATTTGTAACTAAAGCATTAGTAATTGGTCCCACAGCACAGATATACGGTCTCGATATAGTTATCAGAAATATGTTTGAAAATACATAAACGGCCGCCAGCCAATTAAATTAAATATAAACATATGTGCATCAGCGAATCAAAAATATTGGCAGCATTTTTTAATTTTCACTTGTAAGTGGTGCTCCTGTTTGTTTGATGTTCATTGGCATTTGTGAAATGGAGTATCTTTACATCATTCACTAGTTTATTACTTAAAGCGTGTCGAATTGAAGTGTAACTCGGATGCTACATTATCGGAATAGATATTCCATAGATACGCGAAAGGTACCTATATCGCTTACTTATTAGCGTACATATATGATAATATCTTGGCCATCTAAGCGACGTACTAATACATAAGTGGTGCAGCCCCTGAGACATACTTAAATTCGGCAAGTCCTTATTTGTTACGGTGGGAAATAACACATTTCGACTAAGAAAATAACTGGATGTAAGCGAAAAATATTTAATTCAAAAATATAAACAACAAAGATAAACGTGTAAGGTTTGTAACATAATAATAAATACAAATATTGATAGAGGAAGAGCTATTGTATGGAAATAGTTCACTATTTAATAAACTGCATTAAATTGCATCTACTAGTTGTGAGTATAAATAAGGATATGTTTAGTATTAATCTCTTGCTTTATTACGCGTTTCATTTGTTTCTAATTATCGTTAGAATTGTTCACACTGTAACGCAGAAAAAGGCATTCTGTCTTTGGACTCACTCAAAGCGTGAATGCATAAATCAACAAAAGAGACAAATGATTAGCTAAAATTCAAAGAAAATGCTAGATGTGCTCTACGAAAGAAATCAATTAATTTAAGTGCTTACTTTAACAAAAAGCGTTCTATTCCTTATTTTTGTCTGCATAGTTCACTATTTTGTGCACATGAAATAAATATTCAACCGTGAAACGAACTACTGAATCCTAGTATAATTTTCAATATTATCTCTCTAGATAACTATTTCGTTAAACAGTAGAATTATTAATAGTTAATGTCGTACTTCCCTGCGTATTAAGAGCCCATTTCTAAGTTTCATTGTTTGTATTACCAACTTCCTTGATATTATCAACTACGCCCACTATAGATTTAGTGCAAACTTTATCAGATCATTGAGTCAGTAGGCGTAGATTATTTATGTAATAGGTTTCCCTAAATGCTTATTATCCTGCCTTCGCCAGTTATATTAAAGGTCACTTCAGTGGTTACAAACATTTCTCATTTTTAATCTTTTAGCGAATTCGTTAAGTTCTATCTTAATATGGAACTGTACAAAATGCTGAATTATTTTACATGCAAATTAGGTATCAATAATACTAACAAATTTTAATATCAGAGATTCTTATATTATTATTATGAATATTATTTTGTTTTATATTAGTATCGAATTTTGATACAATATTCTGTTGCTCTGATCACCTAAGCAATTTGTAAAACACTTGCGAGATTATTATTGACTGTCACTTTGTATTGTCCTGCATTATTAAATATCAATTGATTCGGCATTAAGCATCAGTTCATGGCATTAAAATGCTCAAGCTTTCCCAATAAATTGGGTGAGAAATTTAAATTCCTGCAGGAAATATTTGGGTGGACAAAATTTAAAGAAAGAGTACAGCTGAGCTTGCGGCAACTTCACAGAAAAGTCAGCGCACCGTTCTCCGATACCTCCACAGTGTGGGAATGTATAAAATAGTGGCAAAGAAAAAACCTCTCCTTACGGCGTTTCAAAAACGGCGCCGAATGGTTTGGGCAATCGAAATGCGAACGAAGCTCGAAGAGTTTTGGTGGTCTGCCATTCTTTCAGACGAAAGCAGATACTGCCAATTCAGTGATAGTGGTCGTACGTGGGTATGGAGACGTTCGTCACAGCAACTGGACGACAAATTTTTGCATCAGACGGTGAAATACGGCGGTGTGAACATCATGGTGTGGGGCGCGATATGGTATGGTGGAAGATCGCAATTAGTAATCTGCGACGGAAATATAAATGCGGAAAAATATATCCAAATATTAACAGAAGGACTACTACCGATATTCGACAACCCCATTTTATCTAAAGAAGACGCCACTTTTATGGAGGATGGAGCACGCTGCCACAAAGGCAAGAACAACAACCGCATGGAAAGAGGAACAGGGGATTCGGATTTTACCATGGCCAGGCCAATCACCAGACATGAATCCGATAGAGAATGTTTGGCACATAATCCAGACAAATATGGCGAAACGACCCCGAAAACCCAACAATAAGGAAGAACTCGTGGCAGCTGTTACAGAAGAGTGGTTAAATATTTCAAAAGACACATTAATCATTTAATAGATTCTATGTCACGACGACTCGCAGCACTTCACGCAAGTAAAGGTGGATCGACAAAATATTAGTCTAATTTAAATATTTTAAAATATTTTGTATATATAACGAGAATAGAATCTTTTTTTAATTAGTAGGTGTCTATTTTATTCGGTCACGCTAGTGTATTTGCAATAATTGCAGTTATTCGAGCTCTCTTATACATGTAGTGTACATTAGCATGTGTATATGTATGTTTCTTATATGCTTCCGCAAAAGCTTTGTTAGAGGCATGTACTAATGCCTCTATCCGTTTGCATGCACCACTACCTTTTTATAGGGGAGCCAATCCTATTTATTTCGTAAATTTATAAGCGTACCTCGGTGCTATGCTTATTTATATGTCCCTTTTCGGGAGCCTAATATATTTTTCTTGTTTTAAATTTGCCTAAGGGACTTGGCCCTGTGTCATTGGCACGTATTTGTACTTGAACCAAATACGTTCGTTATTTTCACATTTATAGGGGAACCCACCCTATCTCTTAGAGCTTGAACGCCTGGTCGAGGGCTACAGTAGCGATAATAGCCGATATCAATACAAAAGTAATGTGACAGCAACCCAGGCGTTCTCGTTTAAAATAATACGCTATGTGCAATCTTTAGCTCTCTGCTACTGCGCCCCAAAGAAGGGAAAAAGCCAGTAGCCAGCAAGTGTGCGAAATGCGCACCGACAAGTAAAACGGAGCGATGATGCCGACATTACATAAGAAAAATGGTCCGTGAAACTCGTCCGCTACGACGAGCAACTAAATGAAAAAAATGTCTAAGTCCCGATACGACAAAGGGCCGAACAAACGTACAAAAGACAACGGGCGCTGCGGCCCCAACGACCGTCAACAAGAAGCGGAGTGATCGTACTTGTAGAAGATGTCTATACATGCGCGCCGACAATCTCACCAAAATGATTTCCGACACAAACTTAACCGAAGACTAAAAATATGTATAGACGACAACGGACACAGTAGCCTCAACGGACGATAATAGAAAATCAAGAATTTGTACTTATTAAAGAAATCTATACATGCGATTCGACAACCTTACCAAATGACTCCCGCCAGAAATAAATGTATAGACAACGTCCTCGACGATTCCCGTCAAAACTAGAAACTATTAGAAACTTCCACTAATCATACGACGACGTTACTGTACACGTTACGACGAGGTACGAAAGGTGACCGAGAGTGCACGATCGCTAATACCTCGACCGTCGCGCGGCAGACGACTGCCTTGGCTTGTGTATATTAAATTTTAAGAAAACCCCCATTATTTATTCGACGACGTTGCACTGAATGATTTTTAACTTAGGCAGTTTTAGCTAGAGTATTGTGAATGGCCGGCTTGCATACATATATATTAAAATAAAATTGGATATATTCTAAGAGAGCAAAATAAATAAATGATAAAAATGAAAATAAAGTAATATTGCTAACCCATACGGTTGCAAAGAAGATAAAATATAAAATACATAGAGTAGTAAAAAAATGGATAAAACACAAAAACAATGTTACGCTTTCGAGAAAACGTTTTGAAGTTTGCTTTTGTAGAAAAAGTCTACCGCGATTTTAAGATTAGATGGAGGCGTTCACTGTAAATATGCTTGGACGATATTTTGTCGAAATTCCTGGAAATAGAGGCATGACTTTGTTAGCATGGCAATTGGAAAATGCCACTTTTCCACGAATTGGGAGGTGTTGACATTCTAGTCCAGTTTGTCAACACCTCCCATAAATTTATTATAGTTACTTATGCAAAAGGGTTGATTTGTTTCTCCCAGACTTGAACCATCTAGTTACATTGTTTAACGGTTGTATACATTGATAATTTGACAAGACTTTCACACATTTGTTGTCTTTTCACACTACACAAAATTTCATTATTCATATCAAATCTGCAATTTAAACCACCGCGAAGTTAATTCTCGAGTTCATAGTCGGATTTTATAAGACACTTGTTTAGACGATTTGATCGAACTGTTTCCATAGGCAACATGTTTTTTTCATTTAACATTTCATTAGTTGAAAACTAATAAAAAGTTATTAAAGTAAAATACATGACATGAAGAATTTTCGAGAAGCTCTGTGTTCTTCGGATTCACCCAAACCTTGTAATTTGCAGTCTTTATTTGTCTTTCCCTGTATACAACTCAGTGCGATAACAGTATCCTTCTTTTGCACAACACATTGTCCAATGTTTGATTCCAAATCGAATTAGCTTTGCCCTAATGAATTGCTTGAAATAATAATGATGACCGTAGTGCCAAACCATTTGCTCATCAATACTTGTAATTTTTGAAGAAAACACCAAATTTGGAATATCGTTGGTTCATTAATTTTATTAGTGGATTTATTTATTTATTTTAGGCTTGGCCGAATTTTCAGCACGGCAGGGCCGAACTTGCCCGTAAGCACGACCGACACGAAAACTGGCCGAGCTTGTTGAATCAATCTGTCTCCGTTTTCATTGTAATTTTAAATACTAGTTGTGGAAAACTAAATAGGTAAATAACTAGTATTAATTCGATAACTAATAAGGAAAAGAAAAAGGACGGGAATCATTAACTCTCATAATGTTGCGCAGAATTGTACTCACCAGCTTTTCAGCAATCTTATTTTGTTTTAAAAAGCAGGGAAACTTGCTTCTTACTGATACAACGCACACTATAAATATTTTAGATAAATAAAATATGCATTTTATTGCAACTACAGAATATCGCCATTTTAAACTATGGTAAAATATTAATATATGCAGTTAAATACCTTGCACTTGAAGTAAAGACATAGCTAACGTGAAGTATGCAAATCACTTCCCAGTAAAACCTTGTTACATTGCAAAAAACAGTTTTATTTTCTACCCATATTTAACCGTGTAAGTTAGGCATCTGTATGCAATCCTATTTTAATATTTCTTTCTAAATTTAGAACAACGCTAATCGCGACATGGATTTATTTATAAGTATAATTTGTTGTGTGAAGAATAGTTACCATATACAAGTGTTTCTATTACCTCTAGTACCAAAAGACGTCATACGCACAAATTGTTAGTTGATAAATAACCAACGTCAAATTATTTTGAAACAGTTTTTTTTTAAACAGGTTCGGTAAAGACAAATTGCACATGAACGCTATATCCGTTTTAATAAAACGTTTTATACTTTGACTTCAACTACAAAATCTGTGGTTGTTTTGTATAGGATTTAGCTATATACTACTAAACTAAACAAATCAACGATACACGATTAAAGTGTTTTACTGGCTATTAAATGTGGAGGTAAAGATGTACTTTGCTTTGATATTTGTACTATATGTACCACAGTTTCTTTGTGCCCGTTGTTTCATCTACGGTCAGTCACACTTTTTATCCGTGGGATAGGTACCGAATCATTTTATATTCTCTTTCAAACATGTATGGTAATTAATTTTGCAATATTAATTCAGTAGGTGATTTCATGTCGGGATTATGTTTATCCCAAAACTTACGAGACTGCGCTTTTTAGATATTAATGGAATGTTACAAACACGCATCGTAGATATTAAAACCATGACAAGTTTGGCATAGGATTTTCGACCGCACTTTTTTCATTTGTGTTTTGCATTATTAACATGTTTTTCGCATTGTAATCTACCACAAATCAGTAAATCTCTGTTGCACACCAAACACCTTACACGATATTACTTCTAACATTGGCCACCATGCAATAATTTGCATGAATTATTTCTTCACTTATATTTATTACTACAAACTGATATTCTTAACGTGATTCTTAAGTTTCTTAGATATGAGGTAATATCCAAGTGTAACGCCAACGGTCTGCCATCGGCTTTGCGAACGTCGATAATCACACAGCATGAAGTCTAGTGAGCGAAGAATCCGTGAAAGGTCTACAATTCTTGAAATAACGTACCCGGAAAACAGGTTCTCACTGTACGTGTCGTATCTTGTTGGATTCATATGTAGGATATGCAGGATTAACAGCTTATTCGTCGTCTTCTAAAAAGAGAAAGAAATGTGCACTTGTCACTTCTCAGGAATTTAGGAGAATTTACAATATGAAAACGAGCTTCATTAGGCATTAGGATGATACTGTTATCATTAATAATGGTCAGAATTTACCCGGCATACTCTCTTCCAATTTAGGAATCACGGTCACAAAGTTCTAGTAGCGCCACGACTTTGTATGTGTGAAAATGGAGGTCCGAGTGAAGTATTCTTGGAGCATTATGGTCTGATGTGTACAGAGTGAGAAATTGTTAGTTGATCTAGTAGTTTTGGTTGTGAAACTACTCTCCTGAATACATATACATAGGTCGTCAATGACCAGGAGCCTTCTATTTATAGACGAAAACGTTTCCCTGAAATTTCTAACCCAACGCCTTTCACATTTCAGATTGATATACTGTCGACCGTATTTTACGGAACAGTGGCTGAGCTTGAACAACAAAATAGCCTCCCTTAAAGTAAGTTTCTACAACCAAAGCATGATGTCTTCGATTCCGCTGTTCCAACATAACTGAATTAAATTACGATATTATGACATGGAATAAATCGATCAATCGACTTTATCTACGTCATCAATCTCTGCTTATAATCCTCGACATCATTAAGACATACATAAAATGCTAGTAACCCACTCTCTGATCTTTTGTCTTTCAACGAATATTTTTTTTCGAAATGTAGTACTCTAAGTACAAATAAAAAAACATTGCGAATGAAGCAATAATTGATAATTACAAAACACAATTTTTACTATTGGTTGGTTTCACATATGGTTTAACTGCCAAACATTTTGTTTCTTACCTAAGATGATGCAAAAACTAACTGGTGAACAGGATATTTGATAGTCACGATATCTATTTATAAAAATATTTGCTTTGTTCAAGGATTTAATTCTGGAATAATTTATATCATATGTACACCGTACTATATATACTACTATATACCATAAAAGGTATATAGATACACAGAAATATTAATATTAATGTCTTAACACTCTGTATTATACATTACAATCCAATTTTGATAGATTTGGAACGCAGTTTACACAAACAATACCCTAATATAGTATACTTAAAAACTAATTTGCATTTTAAGACAAATGCCTTGTGATAGCTGGAACTGTATTAATCCCTATTGCAATCAGATTCGAATTAGTTTTAAGGAAGTCTTGTTTATAACGTAAAACGAAACGGTTCCAAGAAATAAATAATAAAAATATCCGAAAATGTATGCAATCGTAATTAAAAATGGCGAAATAACAAGAAATATGAATTGAAGAACGTTCAGCCATTATAACATTACACGATGTAAGGCACTCAATAGCACAACTCGTTAAGAAAGTAAAGGTATCAAAAAACAGAGTATTCATGACTCTTAAGAGAATACAGAAAACAGGATCACTTCGCAACAAAAAACAGTCAGTTTATTATAGTATCTTCGAAACGAAATAAGTTTCTCACCGCCCCAAAGATCACTCAACAACTCAATATTTCAAGAAGAACTCCAATATCTTATACAAAAATTAAGCGCAGGTCTAAGTCGAGGATAGCTGTGAAAGCAATTACTGAAACAAAAAAATAAGAGAAAGATGCAGAAATGGGCCATTCAACGCGAGGATTGGATCCTTAAGCAGTGGTATAATAGTGTTATGGACAGATGAATCCAAATTCCGAACCTTTAATTCAAAACGTCGATCATTTGTGGGGAGGAAAACTGGAGAAAGGGTGAGTGAGCAATGTGTGGTTCTTACTGCAAAACATGTGAAAGTAGTATGATGGTTTGGGTTTGTTTTGGTGGTATAGCTATAGGGATGATAAAAACTGGATGGGATCACTCGTATAGAGGATTATCTGAGAATTTTACAGGAAAATGCTGTGTAAAGTGGGAAAAGATTATGTGGCCAAAACTCTATCTTCCAAGAAGATAACGATCCCAAACATTCATGTTGTTTATGTATTTGATGTCACTCGAGGAAGAAGACAAACTGGTCCGATTGACTTGGCCATCCAATCTCTAGATCTATCGCCGACAGAACTAGTGTGGGATCAATTGGGGCGAAGAATACGAAAAAGAGTTAGCAGCGTACAAGATATTTGACAGAAACTCCAGGTAGCATGGCTCCAAGTGGGCATATTGATGAGAAATCACATTAAATTAAAGTTTTGAGTTTCTTTCTTATATTCTTTTCGCAATATCAAATATCCATTAACAATTATTACCACAAACTAGCTATATATTTCAATTGAAATCAAAGAAGAGTGAATTTTGAGTCGTACCCATGTATATGGACGGTTGTGAATGTTTTTTTTGTGTATTTGTTACTCTAATACTGCTTTTAAGAGTAATGATTTCTTTTGTGATCTTTTCGTTCTGTTTTATTATGTTTATTGTTGTAAGATATACTCTGCTGTATGATTTTAATTTAAAAATAATTAAATTTGTTTTTTCAGTACTTCTCATTGTTGAATATAAATACTCATTTAGTTTTCCATTATTCTTTAAATATTTTATTTGTATAATTTATTATTTCACACCTGCCAAACACTACGGTTTAATTAAGTGATAATAAACTTAGTCTCTGTAAACTTTCTTTAATTCAATACACAATTAAAAAGCCAACTTAAATTTTATAAAAAACAAATAGCAAAACCCATAATGGATGGAGAGACGGATGGCAGGGGAGGCAACTAGCGCCGAAATGCAAGCAATCTCATTGATTTTGTTTCTGCGAGCCAGCCATAGCGATCTTATAAATTTTAAAATACTTCTCAGCGAAAATACTAAATCGTTATATTGGAATGTACAATGTAACGCTGGCTACCCCTTTCGTTCTTGTCGTTGCCTAGGCCAATGACCTGCTTCAATTTTAAATACAAAACTTGTTCATTAAATCGTAAACTCCCTACCGTAATATATTCGCCTAGCAGAAGCAATACAAGAAATATAATCTCGTTCACAATTACATTATTTGTCAAGCTCATATTATTTAATAAGTATATTCAAGGGTACAGAAATAATTGTCACTATATGTCTTATATTTTGATATTCCTTTCAGTTAATTTTCATTCTGTTGATATCCTACGGCATCACATAGTAACGAAACAAACACGAATTACGGATACCAGAAGCGCACATTTGTCCTGTCGATGGCCGTAATTGTGAGTTAAAGGAGGATGGAATAAGATTTCTATAAGTTAATAATATCGAGAAATAGCTATGCTATTCTGCAGGGTGATTGTGTCAGATGTACGATTCAGTATACCATCAGTATACGGTATTCTCTACCCTTGTTTATCTACTACTACAGAATGCTATCCTCACATAGATCTTTTCATTTTGAATCGCTTGAATGAAGTCTCTTAAAAGGCAAAGTATTTAGAATTAATGCAAACTAATATTATTCCTGCTGTACGGGAGCGACTTGATATTAATGAAATTTGGTTTTACAGAATGGTTGCCCGGCGCATAATATGGATGTCAGTAATTTCTTAAATACCGTTTATGAAGATAGAAGGATTAGTAATTCGGGTCCTATTAAGTGGACATCACGCTCCTCGGATTTAGCGCCAAACGATTTCTTTTTATGGCCCTTTTTAAATAATTCAATATACGGGTACGGTGAATAATGCCCATCGGATCGCAAACGATTACTGCCAAAAATCATTGAAGTTAGCAACGATGTCACTCCAGAGTTTTTAAGATATGTTCAATTTGTTGTTTTACTTATAGTCTTACGTTTGTTTGCTATTATTGGTTTTAAGTTTAAGTTGATATATTTACTAATTCTTTATTTATTCTAATAAGAATTTGTTAGGTATCAGAATATGATGTATGTTTATCGCTTTTGTTTCATGAGAATTTTTATTTAGTTTAGAAGGTTTAATATTATTTTGTTGTTCACGAGGCTATGATGAATTCTGTCACTGCAATCCGTTATCAGTTACGTTACCTGATGCTGATGATGATAGAAACAAATCAATGCTACACATTGCAGTTTATTGCGTTTTCTAGTTATCAAATGAGTATTGTCTTATTGTTTCCTTTTTCACTAATACAAACGCTGGATTTAACACTAATTTTACAAACTTTGTAAATCATATTTACAATAGCTCACTCAGACAATTGGTTATTCATCTGTTATTCATATAATCATTCATATCATCAATAGCGACATAAGAGTGAGCTTCAGCGAGAAAACGAATATCACACTCATTTTATTTCGACAGATTTGTACCGCAGCCTCGTGGTTATGTATGCCTACAGTAGGAGTCTTTCCCATTTCCAGTCGCCCAAAAGGCAATCCATAGCTTGCAGATTTTCAGCCGGTATACTGTTTTATTGCCAATAGGGACACATATTCTTAATGTAAATTATATTTGTGCGTAAAAAACATATTACAACATTACGACAACGAATGCAAGGTCTGTAGGGTTATATCACAGGTATCGCAGTAAAGTCCACACCTCACAAGTTAATAATTATTCCAAGTTTATTCGAAACTTCGGTAATTCGATTGACAATGAGAGCCCACGCGCTGTCAAAACACTGCGTTCCAAATAAATTAATAATTTGTGTGGTCTGCAGATTGCACAATCTGGGAAAATATACACTAATTCATTTCTATCAATTACAATCACCAGTTGCTAGAGAGTACCTATTGCCCAAGAGGGACATAGAAGTAAAGTATTATATGAAATAAATTCAATTTTCTTTCAAATTTGGCGATATAAGTGCACAGACATCAACGACGCAGTAGTATTACAGATCCAAATTGTAGTTGCGGCTAATTTTAAAATAAAACAATGAAAATTGCCTCAATGGGTCATATAACGGCCTTTGTATTTTTTGTCTGAAACAATTTCATGCATATTGTTTGAGATACTTTACTCACGAAAGATCTGTCTTAAATGAAAAGTAATAAATTTCTTCTTTTGCATATAGCATCTATCTACGAAGGTCTATGTCATGGATAATATTTCCGATGTTTGTTAGTTATGTGTCGGCAAAATTCTGTGTGAATTCAAAAAAGCTGACGTTGCAATGGAGAATAAGTTCTTTTGAAATACCAGATTATCCTTAACAAACACATGACGAATAGCCATGGCTAGGGCAAAACTTTAGTGGTATCCCGTATAAGTTACGTTCGAATGGCGCAATCATAATTGAATTTCGGTTATTGCTTACATCAAAATCGTGATAATTTTAAATCATATTTGTGTTTCGATTATTATTCTTGTATTTGATTGTAATTTAATGTCTTTAAATAAATGCGTATTTTATCCAGTATTATTTTGATTGCTATTAAGTATTTTCTCGTCTTATTTGTTTTTTATTGCTTTATGCCTGCAAATGTATGCCATTTATTCTTAATTTTACGTTGGTTTTAATTAATTTCTCTATCTTGGGGTCTTAATAGAAGGTTTTCAAATGTTATTATATTGATGATATCCTATTTTGTGTTGTATTTATACATGCTTGTTATAGAATCTTAGACACGATTCTATCATTTCATATTACAAAATTCTTACATATCTGTTATAAATTATGTATACAGAGTAGCATAAAAACACACGCACTTGTTCTAATGGTTGAGACTGCTGCCCAATTAAAAATATTTTTAGAAAAATAGTTTCGTATAAAATTCACCTACATCATGGTTATAGCTATAGTGGGGGAACGTAGGATTGTAGATACCACCCCATCGTTGCTCAGATTATATTTATAGTTTTTTTCTTCCTTTTCTATCTTTGCTATTCTAGGATTTATTGCTTTGCTTATTTATCTTAATTGTTATTTGTTAATATTCTAATGTCTGCTTCTGTTTATCTTCATTTGTCAGAAAAATGTTGGTCTACATATAATTTCTTAATTACTACGGAGTTTGTGCAAAATTGTTTCCCCAAAATAAGTTTTTAACATAATCCCTTAATGTAAATTCATTATTCATATTTTTATTGATTTGTAAGAAACTGGGAGTTTTCACTTAAACTGCACACGATCTTTTCCTAGTATTTTAAATAAGCAAAAGAATTGCATATACTGTGAAAGGAATATGTACTAATTCATCTTCAGCGCAATTGTACTATGCACTGAATCATTACATGTACATTCAAGTTTGAATTGACTACACATTACATATAAAATTACTGTGGAAATAACAGTATTTATACAGTAAACTAAATACTAAAACATTAAAGAAGTAATATAGTGAGTGATAGATATTTTTCCATTTATATTTTTTTCATAAAATATAGTAATCAACGTGGTTTCCGTCGTACAAAAATATTACTTTCCATAGAGCATATAATTAATCCGATCACTATTTTAGTGAAATATAGTTCATGGAAATTAACAATAATGATATGTTTTCGAATACAAGAAGCTGCACGCATTCGCGGAAGGGAGTCGCCTGCAAAACGGATTTGTAAAACCGGGCCACAGTCGTTTCAACCCCGATCGATGTGCGAGTACTTACCGTAGGTTCTCCCCTGTCGCACTTCAGTTCTACACACCATTGTCTTTTGTATGATTTCATTAACAATATTGGTGTTCGACATTGTAATTTTTGCGAAAAAGGGGAACGATCTTCAATGAAAACATCGTAATAATCGTGGATAAATGTAACATCGTTCTCTTACTCAATAAAAATTCACGGATATATTAAAACAACCCGCTTTTCCTCTAGAAGGTCGTGGTGTTCGATAATTTACGTATATAGCATTCCTATATTCGATAATACCTTATATGTGTGCACCAGTGCCATGATGTGTTTAGTGAATATCTAAAAATAAATATTAATTAAATGTCGTAAACAAAGAAAAGTAAAAAAGATATTAAAACGAAATATTACGTACATATATATATGTATATATACCTTTTTAATGTAAGTAATTCGCTCAAACAAGCTTGGCAGTTTTTGGATTTTGCAAATGCTTGGCAGCTGTTATCGAAATGTATTCATAATTTCATAAACGTATTTAACAACCCAAATTTCATACGCATTTTTGCAAACCACCTATTTCATACAAAATCATTGTCACTTAGAAAAATACAAAAAAACTTGTAGATGTGTTAAAAATTTCTAAAGGTATAATCAAACATAATGAAGTAAAACACTTACTTGACCCGAATAAATGTTGAAATATCGAAGTAGAATTCGAGGCATTTCATTTATCGATTTAACATCTACCTACATTGTTTTTTATTTCAAAAGTATTACGTATTTTAATGACGCCTTTAGTTTCATGTACGTATATTATAGCGTACATAAAAATGTTTGTATAAAATCAATGTTTCGACAATTCGTTAATTTGCTTAGTAGTAATGTTCCTCATTGTTTTTTAAATTAAAAGGATAATAAAAAAATGTTTTCTTCAATCTAGAGTTTGTATACCTTTGTCCTTTATTCAAAGTATTCTTTAACATGTCTTTACCCGGACGTCTATAATATTTAATTTGTGAAAAAAAAATTGTAAACTCTATCATCTTTTCTTTAAGTTTTTGTTAAATCAAAGAAGATGTAGTAAGGAATACAATGATGAGTAAAAGAACGAATAATAATCTCTATAGCAATTTAAAAATAATTTCATTGTTACATGTTTAAATAAGAATTACTTGGAAATTCCCTCAGAGTTGATCTGAGATCTAGTTCTGCTACTTCGAATTTTATTCCTTACTTTACCGAACAAGAACGTTTTATCATTATTCATTGCGCAGCTGTATTGTAATGCAATTCATAAACCTGCATGGTAATTGAACTTTTTGTGTGAATTTTGAGTTTCGCAAACAAAGCTAGGCGGTTTGTAACGTATGTGGCAGCTTTATTTTTAATTTCTTTATTGGCATTGAGCGCTAAATTAAGAAACAATTGAAACCTATACTTAAGGAAGCTTATTTATGTTGAGGAAGTGTTGATTATAATTTTATAGGTATGTATATGGACGATGGAATTATGCTTCGAATGTTCTAAATAGTCGAGTTTTCGGTACAAAAGAAAATTTTGTAAACACTTTTAAGAATTTATTCTGCCAGAAGTAAATATCAATAAATTTCATTGAGATTTATGACCTATTTCATCTGTTCCAGAAAATATCCTTCGGGAAATGCATCATATCAATTTAACCTTTTACGCAATTTCTACCTACGTATATATTCGGTATTATGAGGCGATGCTGCTAGTTAAATGTATGTATAAAAGTAGTAAAAATGTGCTGAGATTTTGGCGAAACATAATGCTCTATTCTCTAAAAATATTTAGCACATTTGATTAAACCGAGAACTGTCTCATTTGTAATTTTGAACAAAACACCTTATATATTGCGGTTTCTTGGAATAGCTTGGAATATTCAGATCGATTTATGTACTTGCAGTCTAATCTTACAACAAACACTTTGACGATTGCAAGGACTGTGTGGATGTACAATTCACAGGTGTTCACATTGTCAACCGTGTTACAGACTGTCGGTAACACGGTTGACAATGGGAGCCCACGTGCTCTCGAAACGCTGCGTTCCGCATAATTAATTAATTTGTGTGAGTGGAGTTTACTGCTATACCTGTGAACAAACACTTTCTTTCTGTTTCGTGTTACTACAGACACATTTTTCAAAATACGATTAGACAAAATTCCTGAAAAGAATTAACAACACTCCTAAAATTGCTCAAAATGTTTTCCTTTACGTGAAACACGTCACTAACATTGGATGCACGTTTCAGTAGCCAAGACATCATTTTTGGCAGTAAAAATAAGTTGAAAGCTAAGCACAAATCACGTCATTTATATACTTTTAAAGTTCCGGTAGACTGAATTTAGAGGTTATTAATTTAATTAAAATATAGTTGGTTTTGTAAATTTCCATCTCTTCATTACAGCTGCTTTGGAAGAACTAAAGTGGCGTCAGATTTTACTTATCTAGGAAAAAATGGTAACGTCGATTTAAATTTTGCAGATTACAAAAATCCTTTCTATCCATATTAATAAAGAATGAGGGGATGCATATAAACATCGTATCAAAATAAAGTAGGACATCATAAAAGTAATACCGAACAATTAAAGCAACTTGGTCCAAGATGAACTAGCAGTGATGTAGAAAATATTTGATGAGATTGTGGACAAAACACGTTTGTATACCGCGCATTAATCTCAAGCCTATTTGCTCGCTTGATTTGGCTTAATTTTCAAATACTTACTTTATATCAGCTTTTATGTTCTACTCTACGCATAATAAATAACACGAAACATTGCTATAGAGTTTCAATTTTCAAGTAAATGATAGACATATTCCTTAAAAAGTCAATATAACCAGTCAATATTCTTGGATCACAAATTTATATTATTAGAAAATTTAATTTAACTTCATTATTCTCCCAGATTTCTTGCTTTTCAAACCCATTTTATTAATCTAAACTCACCTGCTTTTCCCTATTCTTGCATCACGTTTTCTAAGCATTTCAAACTATCATGTCTAATATGCTACGCAACACTCTTTTCGATATATTCTCTCTTGTTTTATTATTACTGCCCCACTGCTTCTTAAAGTCTTTATCATATCATATCATATGCGAAAAACATTACTGAAGAATTAAAAGATTCATTTGCGCTTGTTCTGTTCAACTTCTAACAAAAATCTGTTAAAACTAAATCTAAATTGTAAGAGATAATAATGAAGGTACTCTATCAAGAACATTGAAAAAAATTCGGTATGCCTTAAATCGTCCAAGCAGTTGGAGTAAGAAAATAAATTTATCCTGTAGTACATTTTATATACTGCAATGAAATAGCTCAGGTTTAAATAAATTCATTTACGAATTCTCTGGTAAAATTTTGAAAATATATTGCTTTTGTACGTAAGGCAATCTCTGAAGTACTATTTTGAATTTTGTAACTGTATTTTTTTTAATTGAATTCCGAATTACTTATTCGCACTGTTTGTAATAATCTGCAAGTTTTTATAATAATCTTGTAGTAGCACTTCGGTTCATTGTGTATGTCCTTAAATGTTACTTATGCTGTGTTCCAAATTAATGATTGCTGGTCCTCGAGATTCCCGAGCCTAAGGTTAAGAAAATTTGGAATATCGACACAATCAAGTAATGATTACATTAAATTTTAGAATTTGGAAATATCCTATAAACCAAGTTTCGACTATGTTATTTATAAAATACCGGACTAAGTAGTATATAAATAACCGTTTACTTATTTTTTTTTTGCCTTAGTGTTACACAATTATACACATGAGTGACTAGCTACTATTCTGTGGTAACAGTATTGCTTCCTGGTAAATAAAGGATAAATCCCTAATGTGTGTGTTTACATTTTTTACACCTTCACAGTAAGATTTTACACTAAATATAGTAATTAAGTGTTAGTGGAATTCATGTCTTCGCTGCGCATAGTATTGTGGATTCTTTTTTAAAGAAAAGTAGCAATTATTGAAAACAGTAACTATTAATTTATCTATAGAAAACTGTAATCCGTTAAGTAGTAAAGACTTCTTTCGGAAGAAATAACATAAATTGAAAATTAGAGGGAATCCTAATCATACTCCTACTATCGGCTCCAACAACAAAGAATAACAAACGTTAATGTTGTTTGTGTGTGCGGAGCTAAATCAACGATGTATGGACTGTATCGAATTGGTTGCTCCAACACTAGTTTTTTTTTTAATAAATATATTTCGAAGCACCAAAATTTTACATAAATAATTCAATCGCGTCGTTTTAACACTTTTTATTATTTTGTTAATGAATGTATCCGCGAAAACTACACGAAGCGACTTAAATTACGCGTAAAAAACTCAACTCTATTCTAACTGTCTCTCTGACAGATTGTCTGTAACTACATATCTAGATGTAACTTATATATTTATAATAAATTATTTTCGTTGAGGATGACACCAATGTATACAGATAAAAATTATATAGTCAAGCTCAAAAAATAATCGTATTTTAATAACAATGCGTGTAATGCAAACAACAGAAATACTTTAACAATTCTATTATACGTTTTTATTCAGGTTTACACCCGAGACCGGTGCAAGTCAATGCACATCGATCCATAGAAAAGCTTTTTCCATAAAAAATCTTCTTCCATAAAAAGCTCAGCTCAATCATATGTATAGGAAATCCAAAAATCACGAAGATTTTATAAAAACAAATTAAAGGTCTTTTGTCAAATTTTTATTTCAACTCTCCAGAAAGTCTTCAATTATACTAGTTATGACAATAGGATTGCATTATTACTAAACTATTCTTAACTGACAAAACATTGCATATGTAGAATAAATATTTAATTCTGCAAATCGTCGAGATTGCATGTTCTTTAAACAAGCAAACCGTAAGGTAGTAAAATAATCCACTCCTGTCGTACGTATACTCTCATTTCTACCTAATAAAGAAATGAATCATTCAGCACGCATGTGTTTTAACTCATTAAAGCATCAACAAAACAAAAATATGGATGCAGTCTCAACAATTAAAATGAAGCTTGATGAAACTTAAAATTAGTCAAAAATTCAGTTGTGCTACCCTATTAATATATATCAATGTTTACGTAGTAATATTATCAGGGGAACTTTACAGATCTTACTACTAACCAAACTTAAAGGTTTTTTTCAGAATAAATGGGTACAGTTTACGCTATTGTAGTTCCGCTCAGTGATTGATGTATTAAAAGTAACCAGTTTGAGTATTTTCTAGTTTTATTTTTTTATACAAGCTGCAATTCGATTTTATTCGATTTATAAATCGAGGAAAATGCGTCCTTACACCCAATTAAAGAGTATTTTGAAACTCGGGGAATTAATAAAATTACTTAATTCATACAGAAGTATAAATGAAGAGAGAGCTAGAGAAATAAACATTACCTATGTAATGTTTATAGTATTAGTACATATAAATTACTAAAAGAGAGTAACTCTTACTAATTTGCTTTTTATAATCCATGATTTTTAGACAAGCCCTTCTTTTTTTATAGGTAACACATTTACGTTTATACGTAACACGTAATGTCTCTTATTTGTTCACTAATGTATTAATTTTATGTAGGAATATATTTTAAGGAAGGGAGGAATATGGATTTATAAAATTTATTATTAAGCATTTCGTCGATGAAAAATCCAAGTGTGGCACATATGAGAATTGTATGAGATATAAAAGTTTTATTGAGAGTAGCTCCTTTTTCGATGTACTTCTCTGCCAAGATTCGACAATAATATTGTGTTGGCGTCTTGGGATTTCTATGCCCTTTATATTTTGTGAGAAAATCTTATGGGAATCTTTCGCCAGGCTTACTGGACATTTCCCCTAACACCTGAAAGGAATATATGAGGGAGCGCAACATATCCATACTCCTACAGTTGTATCCTAATAGTACTAACATTTGCAGATTATTCAAAGTAGGATTGAGATGTATGGTTAATATCATATGTATATAAGTTTAATATCGAGAATCGCGCACACCTTTCGGTTCCGCGGAAAGCCTTATATGCAATGCGAAGTTGGTCATTTAAGAAAGACGTTCTATTATACACTAGGGTGACAGAATAAAATAGACACCAGGTAAAGCGGTTTAAACTAAACAACTAAATTCTAAGAACGAATTAAGAACGAATTAAGAACTTTCTCTTGTCATTAGAGTAGGGGTAGATGTATCGGAAGGAATTGGTCATAGTTTAGTATCGTTACAACTATGCCTCGCTTACAAGGTTCGAGTGATATAAGCGACTTCACCCGGGGTCGCATCGTTGGCCAGAGTGAACGCGGCGCTTCGCAACGTGAAATAAGTAAATTTTTAAATATTCCCTTGTCCCCACAGTTAACCGTGTGATTACACAATTTAAACACAAGAAAAAAACAGCAGTGACTCCGAGACCAGGTCGTGCCGGACCTTCAGAAAGAAGTAAAAAGGTGCTTGTGCGCGAAGTGTTAAGAAAACCGCGAAAAAGTACAGCTGAGCTTGCGGCAACTTCACAGAAAAGTCAGCGCACCGTTCTGCGATACCTCCACAGTGTGGAGATGTATAAAAGGGTGGCAAAGAAAAAAACCTCTCCTTACGGCGTTTCAAAAACGGCGCCGAATGGCATGGGCAATCGAAATGCGAACGAAGCCCGAAGAGTTTTGGCGGTCTGTCACTTCTTCAGACGAAAGCAGATACTGCCAATGCAGTGATAGTGATCGTACGTGGGTATGGAGACGTTCGTCACGGCAACTGGATGACAAATTTTTGCATCAGACGGTGAAATACGGCGGTGTAAACATCATGGTGTGGGGCGCGATATGGTATGGTGGAAGATCGCAATTAGTAATCTGCGACGGAAACATAAATGCGGCAAAATATATCCAAATATTAACAGAAGGACTACTACCGATAATAGACAACGCCATTTTATCTAAAGAAGACGCCACTTTTATGGAGGATGAAGCACCCTGCCACAAAGCAAGAACAACAACCGCATGGAAGGAGGAACAGGGGATTCGGATATTACCATGGCCAGACCAATTACCAGACATGAATCCGATAGAGAATGTTTGGCACATAATCCAGACAAATATGGCGAAACGACCCCGAAGACCCAGCAATAAGGAAGAACTCGTGACAGCTGTTACAGAGGAGTGGTTAAATATTCCAGAAGACACCATTAATCATTTAATAGATTCTATGCCGCGACGACTCGCAGCAATTCACGCAAGTAAAGGTGGATAGACAAAATATTAGCCTAATTTAAAAATTTTAAAATATTTTGTATATATAACGAGAATAGAATCTTTTTTTTAATTAGTAGGTGTCTATTTTATTCTGTCACCCTAGTGTACTAACCGCAATATTATTGCGGTTAGTATAGAATAGTTATTCTATCAAAATGTAATTACATACATTAATGAAAAGATTTTATAAATGATTTCTATGTTAAAATTTCTTCAAATCTTTTTTCTTTTAGAAAGGAAAGCTTGGAGTAGAAAAGTTATGCCGACAAAATTTGTCTTCGTGCAGAAGTGCGAAACATAATCGCAGTTTTCGTTTCGTAATATTAGAAGCTCCAGAAATGCCTTAGGTTTCTCTCTGTAAAACTTAAACTAATGAAAAATATCTCACGTATAATAGAATACTCTTTTATTTAAATAATTTAAGCAAAGTTTCTCTACGGAGGTCTGCATATAAATTTGGTTTCTAAATTGTTAGACTTGTAAAGTAGGATATGAATAAGTAAAACAAATTAAAAATTGCCTTATTACTTTTTTAACATTTTCGAATTTGTTAGGCGATATATTAAACTTAAATAGTATCGTGTTTTTTTACTTTAATAACATCATTTTAACTGTATAATAACCTTTAGTGAAACGGTAACTTCCCAGCTTTTAAAGGTTCATCTCACTCTCTAAATACATTTTAGCTACAACAGGCGACTGGAATTAACGACTCCAGGTTGAGAATGTCCTTCTGTCAGATTTACTTCATATTTTATTCTATAACAAATTTACGACGAATGTGTAAATTTCATACCAAGTTCATCAGTGCTGTTTTATTTTCTATTTACTGATATTTAAATATGTAGGATGTCGCATTAAAAAAATGCGAATTGTCTAAGCTAAAGCAAAAATATAATGCAGCAAAAAATTGCTTCGTTGGTTACACCATCATCATCACCAGCAAAAACACATCCTGGTATCAGTGATAAAAGGGCTAGCTATAATGTGCCGATAACATCGAATAGCATGTACACCATCTTCTCTGTTCATATGTTAGTTCAAATTTCTAAATAAAGTGTTTCAAGTTGAGGTATTTTTTAGATTTTATAGCACAAATGACTGAAAATAGAACAATGCCGTTACAAAAGTTGTAGTTTAGTAGTAAAAGACAATATCTTGGAAGTGTTCTCTTCCTGGGGTAAGGCAGATCAATAATGTTCTGCTTAAGAACTGTCAATTCTTTATGAATTGTTAGCGAACACACTGTTTGAACTCCTCCTGGTTTGAAGGAGTTGTATTTTTCTTTGTAACACGTTGTTAATAAAACTAGCAAATACAATATGTACACTATATTTACAGTTAGTTACAAAGTACACTTATTACATTGAATGCTGAGTTAACCCGCTCAACGACGAATTGAAACTCTATTCATTTCTAGATATTATAGATAAAACTATATCTTGCTTTTGATGGAGATACACGTGACACTTTGCTTTTAATGTATGTATAGAACTATAGCTTGATTGTTTCTATAACTTTGACTTTCTTGATGTAGATATACGTATACTCAGATTCTAATATTGTATCTAACAATATAATCTTCTTTGATGCAGCTACACGTATACTCTTCCTAATATTGTATCTAACACTATAACGTGCTTTGTTGCAACTACACGTATAGTCAATTCAAATTGTGTTGTGTTTGGTTTAAATAAGCCTCGGTTTGTGTTATCGGTAATTAAAGGATTACCTGAATGCCCTTGCAATAATGAACATTCTAGATAATTACCGATAATATCGTAATCGTATTTAGAAACCGCAGCAATCATACCCTAAATGAGAATAAGGAATTTGCTAATGAATACTAAGAAGATAAATAGGGACATTGGCGGGATTTCTACGAATTCTAAAATTTAAACATGCTTAATGATACCAAACCTACGAATATTTGAATGACAACAGACTACTTGTCTACAATAATACTGAAGACAATAAATATACATGAATATGGAATGAGATTAAGTAGGAATAGAATAATCGTTCAGCTTTGCCTGAACACACACCAGAGAGAAAAATGCAAAAGCGTTAAATTGCATGATCTAGCCGTTTGGTGTTTTCTCTTTGAGAAACTATTCAATTGCTAGATTGTAGGCAAAAAAACATCTAATATTTTGAAGGCTGTACAAGATGTTGCACCATCCTGATGAAATCACATATTCTCAACATCTTTGCTCTCTAATAGAAGGTTTGTAATCATGTTTCGATATCGAGTTTCAGTAATAGTAACAGCATCGCCATATTCATTTTCACCAGTCCACTTACTGTCCGTGGATACAGAGGCAATTTTGTTTGTTTACAAACCAGTTGATTTTATTGAAAAAAATTAACATTAATGCGGTTTTCGAAATATTTAATTGCTAAGAACAATGATGAGTTGATGCTTCTGGATTCTTAATAAAGCGCTTACAGCTGTAATATTTTTACGATAATGTATATTATTTGTTCATCCTTTGCCGTATAGGTTTCCTCAAATTTCCGTTAAGTATTTCAGGCAGATTTGCCTGTGCTAAATCCCTTATTGTACATTACATTTTCAATCAAATTCGATGCCACGCTAGTTGTGTTTACTCAATTCACGTATACACAGTTAACTCTACAAAAAAGATCAATTACATCGTAATTCATAGTGGCGTGAAATAAAAGAAGAAAATAAGTGTGACAAAAAACACGCAGTCTCAACGGTTACTACTACTATGCAAAGAATACTACATTTTTATAACTGCATTGCTGAATTAGAAACTAAACATAGATCTTTACAAAGGACACATTGCTTTATATCATTACTAGAATAACTAAATCATATTTTCTGTGATTTGATGTAATCTTTTATGCAATAGTTGCTATGATTATACTCCTACTATTACCAAACACTGTTGGAACATTTAAACTGAATGGAAGTAGTAGTGTCCTTTTGTAGTCGCATTACATTTATGGGAACATGCTATAGTCTTGGAAATGGCTGAACATTTATTTCAGATAAGGCTTTTTTCTCCTTTCAGATATAAATAATTCTTTATTCTGTACATATACACAGTTACTCGCGAAAGTCTACATACACCTGTAAAAATCCCAAAATAACCACTACAAAAAAGATTTCAAGTATATTAATAATTATAATGCAAAACTAAAAATATATAAGGTTAGCCGATTTCAAGTAAATTGCTTCCCTGCAGCAAAAAGAAAGGAAAACACATGTATACAAAATCTCACGAAAGTCTACATACGGGTTAACGGTGTATGTAGAAAACCTAGAATTTTTGGAATAGGGAAAGTCCCGATATTTATAGATGTAATAATTTAATTAAAAATAATTTTGGTAGAGTAAAGTTCTCCTGCCTACCAATAATAATAATAATACCCTTAATAAGATCAAAGAAATCCGAAAAATAGTGGAGTGAAAGTAGTACAAAGTGTCGAAAACTGTGTGTGCAGAATGTGTTCATAGAATTTTGCGAAGATCTGGTTATAATGGACGTAGCGCTACAAGTAAATCACATATTGGTGACGCAAACATAAAGTGTATTTGCAGACGAAACAAAGGTTAACCTATTCGAATTTGATTGGCATATTAAAGTTGCCAGTGGTGGCAGCATAACGCTGAGCTTAAAAAAAAAATGTGCAACCTACTGTTAAACATGGTGGCCAGTCGGTTTTACTTTGGGGTTCCATGTCGGCGGCTGGGATAGAAAATATTGAATTTATTAATAGAATAACGGACAAATATAAATATGTTAATATTTTGAAGGCAAATTTGATTCAAAGTGTTAAAAAATTGCTACTTGGCGAGAGATGGACATTCCAATAAGACAATGATCCTTAGCGTATGGTACGTCTTATCTGGCAATGGAATAGATGCTATATAATGTGTTACATCAACTTCATTCTCTCCCTGTGGGAAGAATTAAAACGTGACTTAAGAAAAAGGTTATAACTAAAGACCGGATTATATGCAAAGTGTATATATTTTATTTGTTTATTATATTTTACATCTATATGTAGATGTACTACACTGATTAAAATTAATTAGCGTTAACTAAGTTTAATCAATGTAAGACATCTACAAACAGACGTAAAATATAATAAATAAATACAATAAAATATATGCATTTCGCATATAATCCAGTCTCCAGTTATATCTGAGCATGATTTCTTAAAGCAGACCCTGGTAAAAGAATGGCCACAAATACCTAAAGCAGTGACACAAAAATTAGTATACTCAATATCACATAGGCTACAGCATTTAGCCTTAGTACTGATGGCGGCGTTACAAAATCCTAATTTGTTATTAGTAACTTTCCGTATTGATTTTATATGTTGTATGTAGACTTTCGTGAGATTTTTTTATAATTACATATAATATAAAAATACAGAATTTTAAGTACCCATATCAGTCCGACAACGTTGCATAAGGTAGCCACAACAGCAACACTGCTTCTTGAAAATGGCATTATAGTAAATTTTTCGTAGTTCCACATATAGCTTAAATAATATAAACTTATCTCTATTGAACAATCTTTAACACTTCATCAGGTATCTCATCTCAGAATTGTTCACTTTAAATTGTCCTTAAGGTTCGTTCTTATATATTCTAGGATGGTAATTATAACACGACTTTTAGCATTTGTCGTTATTACTGTAATTTCAAGTTCTATAGAATTTTCACATAGAACGTTACATCATGATTTTAGGAATAAAAATATTGGGGTTTATCACAAACGCATAAAGAACATTCCCCAGGTACCTACACAATCAATACGTATATAAACCACAACAATAGTAGACCATTGTGTAGATATAACTCGGCAGTTGAAAACGTACAAACCCCATTAATGGGAACGATGTGCTGAAATACCACTAATTCAGTAACGCGTAAACTCGAGCGTGGGTTTAACATTCTAATAAAGGTAATGGTTGGCTAGATTTGAATGAATTCGATAATAATACAATAACAGCTAACTTACTTCCACAAATATTAAACTTCACGTTATATGACGGTTGTATGAGACTAACTTGTTACTTAAGGTAAGGTAACATATAAGGACTTTATAATGCGTCAACATTCTTATATCTACTAATATTAGAGTAACTACATAAAAAGTAAAGCCATTATCATTAAATTTCAATACTGGACGATTTACATATTAACGAGGCATGAACAAACATACCGTACGTTATGAAGGCAGATAATGAAATATGTATTACCTAGGAACGCATTAAATGCAATTTAATGTAATTTAAACAGCGGCGGTATGTGCCTTTTTGACAAGGTGCCTGCAATTGCCATTGTTGACAATATATTGTCAATAAGCAGAACTGAAGTTCCGTTCTTTACTGTAATAAGTAGATGTAGATCTTTCATAGCAGTTCGAGTTTTACTGAAATCTGATGATCCGGCATTATAGAACACTACACACGAAAAGCAACATAATAAATTCGAAACTTCACATCCAATTATTCAATTTATGAATTTTCATGGATAAATATCGTGTGAATGTTGAAATTTTCAGCTTTTCTCTCCGTTATTTGTTCCTATTTTAGTTTAGATAATGGCCTGCCTAATACTTTTATTCTATTTTTTCTTCAGAGAAAGTCTATTAAAATCACTTTCCGAAATTACGCCGATTATGTTCACTTTTATGGTCGTAATAAACACACACAAAAAATTTACGTCAAATAACAACACTTCGTCCTGTAGATAGAAGACTGACCGCAAAAATTGTGGGATGAAGATGTTGTTACACTGGCCAGGCTATTGTTGGTTCAACGTGTTACCGGTGCCTTAATAATAATAGCGGCCAAGCTCTTTTATTCCAATTTTTGTGTACTTTTATTGTATAAAGTACAATGCATGTCACAATATTGGTCATAATATAAGAAGGAAGCCGCAGGATTATTAAAATTGTATTTTCGCAATAAATATATAATATAAATTCCCATAGTTTTGCTTATTAATTGGATTGATGTATTAGACGAGGGGCGCGACTTCGCGGTCTTATAGAAAACCAATCCTGAATTTAAAACCAAATTTGATAAAGGTGCATATGGTATTAAAAAGTAATAAGATAAAAACACACATTTTAAGACTCTACCTCGGTTTTATCAATTCCTAACAAAAAATGTATTGTTCCCTTCTTCTTACCTGTATGATAAAAATCAATACTTAGAAAAGACAGCTGGATTACTGCCTATGAACCAATTTGGGGCCGCGTAGTAGACTAAAAATTATACTTCCCGAAATTGGAAAGCACGTGCTAAAAGCATTTGTGCAATATTCATACACTATTGGCAAAATTAATCTCAAAAAGGTACACAGATCTATAAAGCCTATGAATAACAGAGAGGTTTATTTGTTCCTAGGAAGAGAAAATAATCACACCAAGTACAATGAGAAATGCTTTTATTCCACAAAATAAGGATGCGCTACCACATATCTACTGTCTAAGATGCTTTTAACAATCACGATCCTTAGATGGAAATGCGTAATCTGCGTTGAATAGGTTAGAATCGATTCTTTAAGCAGATCTTGGTTTTATTTATGAACCTCCAATAGTCGTAATAAATCGATCGTCGGAAACAGAAAGTTTGCAATTTGACTGTGCTTGTCACCTTATCAATGTGACGTAGATGGACATGAACATCTGGAAAAGATCAATTTATGTTTATAAGTAATAAATTGCAAATATTATTCAAATCCAATACTATTTACCGCAAAATCGGCCCAATGAGCTTTAACTAATGAACAGATTCCTCATTATTATAAACGCTTCTATGTAACACATGGGCTGAAAAGTCCCGGGCCTAACAAAGAAAACACGGTTTTCTGGTTCAAAATTAGCTTTATTCATCAACGTAATCTCCATCAAGAGCAACGCAATAATTCCAGCGCCGCTCTAACATTTCAATACCACTTTTGTAAAACGATTTATCTTTTGCCTCAAAATAGGCCTTACTTTCAGCGATAACCTCTTCATTTGTGCGAAATTTCTTACCGGGGAGCATTTTTTTGAGGTCTGCGAACAACCAGTAGTCGCTGGAAGCCAAATCTGGCGAATACGGTGGATGTGGGAGCAATTCGAAGTTCAATTCATGTAGTTTTGCCATTGTTTTGATTGACTTGTGACACGGTGCGTTGTCTTGATGAAACAAAATTTTTTCTTTGCCATATGCGGTCCTTTCTTTGCAATTTCGGCCTTCAAACACTCCAATAACGCTATATAATATTCACTGTTGATGATATTTCCTTTCTCAAGATAGTCGATGAATATTACACCACGCACATCTCAAAATACCGTGGCCATAACCTTTCCAGCCGATTGTTGTGCTTTCGGGCGCTTTGGACGAGGTTCTCCAGTTGCTGTCCACTCAGATGACCATCGTTTTGATTCCGGAGTGAAGTGATGGATCCATGTTTCATCCATTGTCACATATCGATGCAAAAATTCCGGTTTGTTGTGTTTAAACACGGCCAAACACTGCTCAGAATCATCAACACGTTCTTGTTTTTGGTCAACAGTGAGCAAACGTGGCACCCACTTTGAACAGAGCTTTCTCATAGTCAAATGCTCATGCAATATAAAGCCAATACGTTCTTTTGATATCTTTACGATGTCCGCAAACTCACGCAACTTCACTTTTCGATCATTCAAAACGATTTTGTGGATATTTTTGATATTTTCTGGTGTTACCGCCTCATTTGGACGTCCACTGCGTTCTGCATCATCTGTGTCTCTACGACCACGTTTGAAGTCAGCAAACCAACGTTTTATTGTTGTTTCTGATGGAACGGAGTCCCCATAACACTTTTCAAGCCATTACTTCGCTTGAACGGTATTTTTCCCATCAAGAAGCAGTGTAAAATTAAAACACGAAATTGTTTTTGATCCATTGTTTTGAAAATAACAAAAGTAGCGTGACTCTTAGCACAATAACTCACAAACTAATGAATAGAATATCATGAAATTTTAACAGCTGTCTTTTGAAGGTTAGTACTAACTGAGAGAAAGGTGACTGCAATAATACTAGCGTCATCTATGTGTTAGGTCCTGGACTTTTCAGCCCATGTGTTAGTCCCGAGAAAATTATTTTCATAACACGTGCTGTTAATTAAATCATAAGGAAAAACTTCGGAGGGTCTCTGATTTTATCTTCTTTTTCGTATTATATTAGTAAATGCCAATACAAAGATACAAGGCTGAAGGTTCATAAGTATTATTTAAAATCCATTTATAAAGGACGCGAAAATTTAAGTACAATTTGAATAAACTAATTTCAGCAAAATATTTTAATATGAATAGTAGAATGATACTTAGGTGTATTTGTTTCTTATAGAATGTTTCAATGCACCTACGTATTTATGTGAAATACTTAACTTCCGAAATACATCAAACTTTACCCCTTCATTTAAATGATAGTTTTAAATGTTTGTCTTTTGGGAAATAGCATTGTTGATGCGTAGTTCTTTCCATGGTAATTGTCTCCATTTTTTAGTTTGTTTGTACTCTTTGAGTTGTGCTCTTGTAACTAACTATGGGAATTGTTCTCAATTATTTAAACCACCTTTTTGCTGCGTTATTTTTTATAAAAGTTTTGGTTATAAAATAGATTTCTGAATGCCTTTTTGTGGTTATAACCATGATTACTATTTTATTTCGTGTTTCCACTGCACTAGGAGCTTATAATAGGCCATCATAATACTAATAAAAATTAATTATTTAGGTTAGTGAATTGGGGATTAAGCCTGAAATTAAGGTAGAAAGTAGCTTTTCTTGTATTTACGAAGTTCCAAAATCAATTGCATATAGAGTCTGACAATTAAATAATGAAACTTTTTAGATATACAATGAAATGCACATTATATTATTGTTGAACAATTTTTTATTCGAAATATTTTTCTGTAGTCACAATAGAGACGGACGACTAATATATGCATCCTATGTCACGGCTACTTGAATGACGTTTCATTGCAGTTTTTAGTTTCGGAAACAGAAAATAATCGCATGGTGATAGATCAGGCGAATATAGTGGGTGGGGGATGAAACAAATTTATCTTTTAGTCAAAAACCCAAGAACTGTAAAGGTTTGTTCCATTGTGATTTCAAGACATGAACACCTAATCTACATTCACTAAAATGTGTGTAACTTTATAAGCTATCATCCGATTTGCTCGAACTTTAGTGCATTTAAAAGAGAAAACCTGTGTGTTTCTAATGCCGCTACCATTCAATACATGGCGCTAGGTATTCTATGATTTAAAGGAAAGTTATATTTCGTTGTCAAACTGTGCATTACGCTCAGGGATTCAACAATACCACATTCCAATAAAGCAATGTTTGTACTTTAAGCCTCCTCTAGAGTTTCCACAGTTTGCAAAAATATTGGGAAAATTGTTTAAAAAGACTTAAAAGATTGGTCGATATTTCTTATGTCAAAAATATTGAAGAAAGAAGGTCATCATTTTAATGATAGCTAAGATGAAATATGTGTTTTCTAATATTCCAACATTAGCGGCTTTGCCATTTGTTGTCTATACGTGTAATTTTGTTACTGGTGATAGTACAACGATTCGTTATAAATTTTAATTTTACATTAAAACTCGTATATCTCTGTATAATTTAGATACAGCCCTTATTGCTGTCTTCCACAAAGTTTAAATAGACTATGTTGCCTATCAAAGAATATATTCAACAGGTACTTTATAATAAGCTAAATAAGTAGGCAAACAAACAGAAAATGGAAGTATTCTCTTCCACTTTATCGTCATGAAAATATCCAATAATTAGAAATATTTCCTTATAAAGTAACAACCAATCCAATGTCTAAAATGATACCATTTGTTTTAAACGGTTCGGTGGTCTAAAGGTAAGGAAATCTGGGTCTGAATTTCGCAAGTTAGGTGTCGTGCATTCGTCCGTTAAGCGTAGTGGCGGATTTGGTATGTTCCCAAGTCACCATTCTCCGTTGGGAAAATAATTAACGGCGCTTTAACCGTTATAGCGAGGGGAGAAACATGAAACATTACACACAGTGCTAAAACAGTTTATAACCCCGTTGGATCGCTCATCACCAAAAGAAAAAAACATATTTCCAATAATCATTCACATTCCTTCTATGCCGTTAGTGTGTATATAATAAATGCACAGCAGTTTTGACGATCTATTGGAATCAAAGCGATTTCTGAGAGCTGGCGTATTAGAAACCGGAGGTTGCAAAGATTGCAAATGAAGCAATCTTCTGAATTTTTAAAATAGAAATAGATATACAGAATGTCTTTCAAATAAGATGAAAACGTATGGAAAATGAAAACGCGTAATTATGTAGAATATAAATCCAAAAAATTTGAGCCAATTACAATGCGAACATCAGAATTAAAAAAAAATCTAATACATCCATCCAACCACACCCGCATACGTAGACTGTACTTATTTTATTTCATGGACATCCTGTATCTAGGCGAGATGTACGTTAATGAACATCTTCATTCATGAAATAAGTTCTATCAAATGAGAATAACTTCTGTCACTACTCAGTAAAGATATCTTCAAGCTCAAGACTATGAGTCACAACCTGAGTTTTATGTTTGATAATTGCACTTAACGCTGAAACACCATTTTTATTCTTCAAAAAGTCATCTGATTCTGCCCAGGCAAAAGCCTCGTGTTTGAGTTTGTATCTAATATAAACTATATATTACAACTATTATAAATTCGTATGGTGTTGCAATTTCTTTTTTTAACAAGATCCAAAAAATTGACGTAAAGTCACCTAAATATCAGCATCAACCTCAGCATCATTAAAATTTGATAGTGTACTAGAAGCGTTAGAAAAAAAAACCAAAAAGAATCATCGTATCGTAAAAATGGAGATTCTTTTTTGTTCTAAAACCGAACTTTTTTCACTACAGATAGTAAATAGTATTCCATAAAATGTTTAAACTTTACGCAACATCAGGAAGCAGTGTACAAGCAGCTATTCATTAATTTATATACATTTCGTATGAAAGATAAAGTTGCCCAGATGGTCGGAAATGAGGCGCTCTACATAAGTTATATATAATCGTTGTAATTATACGCAGTATTTGTGCAACCCTATGTTGATGCATTAAGGAGCTAAATAAAATATTCATAGGACAATAGTTACACGGTTCGACTTAAAGCGAGGTTTGTGTTCCATTTTCTTTTCAATTTAAACGTCCGGGGTCCCTACTCGGGCATTCCAAATAGCAATATAAAATATGCACGTACACGTTCTGCCTGAAATGTAACAGTCGTTGTTATCCTGGAAAGTATGAATTCTAAGTGAGGGTAATTTCCAAGGTTAACAAGAGTGAACAATTATCTTACCAATTCATTTTGAACACTTTTATAGGTTTTGGATTAATCTGCACAGATAGTTTTCAGTACGATGTCTTACTTCTTAATAGTAACTGTTTATATGGCTTTAAAGAAGTATTTTGTTGGCACGTGTTGTTTGTTCCTTAATGAAGGAAGGAATAAAAGTGAACTACTGATTCATGCATAGCACTGCTTACGTTGAAAGCATTCAATCCTGTAAATGCGCCAACATTAATCTGTGCTACTGTATAAATTTTAAGGTACGATCTTTCACATTCGATTTTCCAATAAACATAAATTGCAACTAGAATTGTATTATATCACTTTGTTTGTTTCGACAAGAAGGAAGCCCCACATCTTTATTTTTCAATATCATTTTTTTTATGATGAAGGTTATATATATATATATATATCTCAACTTTTATCAGGTATCCCTTGTAAAAGCATTGAGAAATCTACTACTGAAATAGCGTGTCAGTTTAATATGGGCTGATCTTCTGTTGAAATTGATATAGTGTAGATTATCTTAGATATAAATCTCAAAGAGACAGCATCTAATACAAAATTCAGGTCTTTTATATCTAAAGATAAATATTCGAATGCAAGGCAAATTGCCGCTTAGTTGACAGCAATGTTTAAGCCAACTTACTTGTGCGAGTCTGCATTTTCTGAAATGAAAATAATTAAGACAAAATATCGCAATCGACTAACTGCGCTACAAGCTGTCAAGTTTGACTCCGAAGTGGTGTTGGGGTGCCATAGAAGGCTGCAACAATTGGCGAAACATTGCAGCGTTACGCTGAGATGGGTGCCAAGCCACTCGGGGATCAAAGGGAACGAAATAGCTGATTTGCTAGCAAAAGATGCCAGTGGACGACCATTCTCAGGTCCTGAACCGACGTGTGGGAGTACCTATGGCAGTATCAAGACCTACGTTAGATCCGAGCTGGCCGCCAATCACCGGTCCTATTGGAACGGTGTAGACGGTTTACGACACTGTAAATATCTCGGGACTTATCCAGGTGAGGGAAGACTGTGTAAGGCAGTCCTAATGACCAGGACCAAACAGAGCACTCACAGCGATCTTAACTGGACACTGCTCACTGAATAAACACATGCATCGCATGGGTCTAGTAAACTCTTCTTCATGTAAAAAGTGCGGGAGAGCAGAGGAAACTCCAGTGCACCTTCTTGTCGACTGCCCTGCAGTCTGCACCTTGGGGATGCTCAGCTTGACGGACCCAAGTTAGGAAAATTACGACTCGAGTGGATTATGGACTTTGTTGCTGAAGTACAACCTGGTCGAGTGTGCTAAAATCACATGGGTGCACAATAGGCGAGGTACTGGCCGAGTTTGCTCTTTGGGGTTAAAGCCCCGCCCATGAAAAAAAAAACTGACGAACATATGTTGTCATGCTTGGGATTTGAATTTAGTAATTACCTACCGTCTTACGAAAAGTGCGTTGAGGACATGCAGTGCCATGCGCCGACATCCAAACATTTGTAATTCTTTAGGTTAGTTGCTAAAACATCGTTTTGTAAAACCAATTAGGACGCATTTTTGGATATCGGTTTTTTCATTAACTTTTTATAGTAGTGACCCACACCTATGACCTACCTACGCTATGATACACCTTATCTACATACACTACAATCCTGTATCACGTACTTGCGGCATCTACAGAGTCGATCGCCTGTAATTTAGCAATTTTGAGGTAGATCACCGGTGGTTCAAGTCTGAGGACCCCTGATTCAAGCTATATATTATCATGGTTGACTTCCAAAGTGTTGTATTTTGAACACATTTCTCTAATTTTGATCACATTCTATAAACGTTAGTTGCCTATAAACAAACACATCGGTTGTGAGTATCTAAAGGCACAAATTATGTTTTAAGGAACAAAAATGTTCACAAATCACGGGTCCTGGTCGTTGACTTAAGAAAGTTAAATAAGAATTTATAAGTCGTAATTAACATAATACATATCAAGAAACACTTACCTACTAAATATTAAAATTCCGAATGTGTTCGACCAAACATCCAATTCCTTCAGTCTTGTTCGCAGTGGAGACTAAATATTTTTATATGACGAAAACAACTGTTCAACATAAAATAACGTAATATTTGCATAATTTTAATGGTCTTTGAGATAAGTAAACATATCTGTAGCAGTACTATTACCCTAAATCTGCCTTAATCTAGCCAAATCTGTCGTTTTTATAGTATACTCTTAAATATTACTCTAACATAGATACCTTTCTCGTCACTAAAGACTTTTAACACTCATTGGATGTTATCTACTATTTGCAAGGATTCGACCAACAGCAATAAAGACCTTTGTTATACTGTAATTGACATTTGTTGACTTGGTAATGATTGAAAATACTGTGCAAATCAATTTCAATTTGACAGTCTTAAAATTTTAATTGACTTGTTTTAATAGCAGACGCTTCTTGTGTATGAAGTTGTAATATTAAGCACCGCAGAGGAAAGAATTGTTAAGAATGATAGAACACTGTTTCCAATTGCGTTCCCTATCGGGTCAAAATTGGCTGAGGAGATTCTGAGATAGTAGGACGATATTCATTAAATTGCCGAATTCGTTTGAGAGATTTTAAAAATGCTTCTTTAGTCCGTGTTACTAGTTTCTTTACATCTGAATACAAATGGTTAATAGTTTCACCCACAAAGTAGAACGCATCCAACATATACGTTAGATGTAACAAATTAGGGAAAGTAGGTTTAAACAAGAGGCCAGTACGAAGCAGAGCTGTTTCATCTACGTCCAATTACAATTTTTTACCTTGTACTTCACGCTGAATTAAATTCGATATTCTTTTACGTACACGTGGTAAATAATTCCCCAATGTTGATTCACTTGCGATTTCCACTCGGGGTTATATTTATGCCAAAACTTACGGAACTGCCCCTTTCGAATGTTATTGAATAAAATGTTATAAATACGAAGTCGCGTATAAATTCGGCGCAGGGTATTTGACGCGCCATTTTGTATTTGTAGTTTTGCGCTATTGACATGTTTTTCGCGTTAATAATTCTTTCCAAATCAGTAAATCCCTAGTGGCTCACACGATATCAATCGAAGTCTGAATGTTTTCAAATTAAATTCTGAACGTTAATCACCAATTTTTATGAATTATTTCTTAACTTATATTTGCTATTGAAAAAGGGAACTTAAATCATGTATGCAGACTGATATTCTTTACGCTATTATTTCTCCATATTTAGATTTGTGCGTTACAAATGTTTTAATTCGTGTGGCGTATGGTACCATCGAAATATCAGCTACCTCTCTACAAGCCCCCTGCTTTACGAACCTTAATGATTAGTATGGTCCGCAGTGTATTAAGAAGCTACATGCAAATTATTAATAATAATCATTCGTGCAACAGAATAAGCTTCTTCACTGCACAATAAGGGTGTCTTCGAACTTAAAATGGTGCTATGAATCACAACCCGAGTTTTGTATTCGACTACTGCCCTTATACCAATAATTTTCTTCTTTTAAAAATATCTGAATTGTCTTGGGCAAAACTGGATATTTAATTAGTTTGTATTTAAAAATACTCTATAAATTTGTAATAAAGTTAAGGTAGTACTTCGAGTCTTAGGTGCTATATATTTTAGAAAATGTTCCGGTATGCATAGTATAAAAACAAAACACATGAGGAAAAAAAGGAAAGCGTAGTATATCTTTCTTTAAATTTAAGGATAACAACATTTTCCTTTAATTAACTTCGATCAACCATTCCAGCTGTGAAATCGTACATAGTTTTTAATAAAATAACATGTTTTCTTATTTAAGTACATAGACATAAGTATAATAGGAAATTGATACAATTTTCAAAATAAAATACTGTTTTAATGAACGGTATACATATTATATATAAGCACATGCCGTGTATATATTATTTTTACTTAACATGAAACACGTAAAATGACCACACCCGTATACTTGAAAAATCAATATATAAATATGACGTAATGAGATACCAACTACAATTACGTACCTGCCGTTTCCCAATAGCGTTAATTGTCATTTGCTTTAGCTTCTTCGCCTATGTAGCTTGTCGCACGTTGTAAAGGCATTTGTAGACGTATATCTGTATATACGTATCTACATATATATACATATATATATATATATATATATATATTTGAGAGAGTGAAATGTAAACAAATCTTACAGTTGTGAGCAATATGGAAGTAAACTTTTCCCTTTGTATTTTTGAGTTGTGGAAAGAAAAGTGACAATTAAAAAAATGCTTAGAAAATGTTATAAGAACATAATTCTTCCACTTTTTTAAAAGTATAAATAAAATGTGGTCAAATAATTACGTACATATTACATTACAAGGAAGTATGTTCTATAATAGCACATTGCGATAACAGTACACGATACTTCCATTTATCAAACTTGCTTGCACAACATTATGGTGTTATAAAACACACAACGGCTACCTCTAAGCGTGCGTTATTATAATTATTTGTTCATCATTAGCTCAGTCATATCTCGAAAGATATTATTCTTCCACAGAGATCTGCGTTGCTTTATATAAAACAAAAACAAGTAATTAGTAATTACGCTAATCGACATTTTTTCTTTTATAACTGCTGTGAATTCATTTAATATACTGAATCTATGAACTTCAACAGATTTGTTCAAGCACGTCTAGGTCACAAGTTAGGTACAATACGTTACACCGATACTCTTTAATGGTATTTTCATTACAACAGTAAAAACTCTAACAAACAACTACTAATTCTAACTAAATGTATTACATAAATTGAAACTAGCTTCAAAACGGGAGGAAGATTAGGTACGAGTATAATCCTGTAGAAAACGATTTTTTTTTCTCTTATGCTGTCTATCGTCTCCATTTTCAAGAAACCAACAATAAAACACCTATCACATCTAGATTCCATCTTTGTTGGTACTGCCTCTCCATGATGCTGATATCCTGGTGAAATCTCACTCTACTTCACCCCAGCGCCTAAATTCTCGAGAAAAAAATACCAGATGTGAGTGTATAAAATGCACCTTTAGCGAAATTCTACACCCCAAATTCTTCTACTAACTTAGTATAATTTTAACTTTTTTCATTTCCAAGAAAATGTTTATAAATTATGGGGAAGGGCGTCCAGGCGGCAAGTTCCAGTTTTGATCTTTCGAGAGCTTTCTTATTTGTGGACCAACCCCGATTTTACGTACAACGACGGGAAAATCATAAGTTTACTAATGCTTCAAAATAATGTAAATGAACAGAAAGGTTATCCCAGAGGCAGAGAGAACAACAATACATAGCAAAAAAAAACACCTATGCAATACAGCGATAACCTTCAAATTCTCATAAACCTGCCAAAGATATTGTTTATACTGAACTAATGTTGTTGACATAGATTCATATGTTTCTTGAGTGGTTGTAGAATGTGCAATAGGAATCGATGCCATTATGTACTAACTGCCTTCAAACTAATCTTAGAGGAATCTATGAGTAAAGGACATTTCCTCGGATTATGAAGTTCAGTACTTGCATTAGAGCTTCTAAAGATCTTACAAAAACAAAGACAACTGTTGAGTTCGTAGAAGATACTCAGGTTTGCGTGACCCTAACTGCTGGGCCTCTTCTTTGCCTAGTCTTAGATCATGAATCAAATTGCTTAGATCAGTTTGTGTGATAACATACGGCATCTTAGACAATTCTGGCATATAAGTTGGATTGTTGAGTGTAGGCTTTGACAACCGTCGTCCATAGTAGAAATGTTTTCCGTGTTTTGTCGTGTATTCACTGTTTTACTTAACGTTTCGTTAATCATGCTGTCACCTTCTTCAGAAGGTTTCTAAAGAGTGGTGTTGTTGTCTCTTGCTTCTTGTTATATATCCCATTTCTGTTCCGCTTTGCTGATCCATAACCGTTCCGTTTTGCTGATACGTAACCGTTCCGTTCCATTAAATCGCGTCGTTCGTTATATGATGACTCCGCAGTGCTAACTTCCACGTGCTGCTAATCTTGTATCTCTCTTCGCGATTGAAGTTGTTGGTATTCTTCATTATTTCTATTGATTCGCGTATTATCTTCGGGTAATAGCGCTTTGGGATTGATGATTCCTTGATAAGAGAGGAAAGCACTTGAGGATATACGTCGTAATCAGAACCTAATCGTCGTGCGAGCTGATAAAGGCAACGCAACAGTAGTGATGGATAGTCAAGACTACAACATGAAGATACAACTACTGCTGGATACGGACCACTACAAGAAACTAAACAAGGACCCAACCACGAAGGTAGAAAAACAAACCAGAAACGCTTTCAAGGAATCATTAATCCCAAACAAAGAACAAAGAAGACTATTACCATCAGAGAGCTGACCACCAAAACTGTACGGACTGCCAAAGATACACAAACTTGGCAACCCTCTCAGACCGATCGTTAGTACATGTGGCTCACCTACCTACGAATTAGCCAAATATATCGCAAAATAACTAGCACAATACTCCGGGAACACCAAAAGCTTTGTGAAGAACTCCGAACATTTCATCGAAATACTACAACAACACGAAATAACAGAGGAAGAGTTACTGGTATCTTTCGACGTCGAATCACTCTTCAATGTACCAATGGAAGAAACAGTAGACATCATCAAGCAACAACTAATACCAAAAGGACTACAGCCGGATCTGATTAATTTGGCGAGACTTTGCCTTACTTCGATCTACTTCCTGTGGAACGGAGAATTCTACGAACAAGCGAGTGGTGCTGCAATGGAATCTCCTCTATCACCTGTAATCGCCAACATCTTTATGGAAGCATTCGAACATGAAGCCATCGAATCTAGCGGGATGAAACCAAAATGCTGGTACAGATATGTAGATGACACCAATAGAAATAACGAAGAATACCAACTTCAATCGCGAAGAGGGATACAAGATGAGCAACACGTGGAAGTTAGCAACCTCGGAGTCATCATACAACGAACGACGCGATTCAACGGAACGGAACGGTTACGGATCAGCAAAGCGGAACGGCTATGGATCAGCAAAGGGGGACAGAAATTGTATATATAACGAGAGACAAGAGACAACAACACCAGTCTTTAAAAACCTTCTGAAGAAGTTGACAGCATGATCAGCGAACCGACAACTAAAACAGTGAATACACGACAAAACCCGAAAAACATTTCTATCATAAACTGGATTGTTACCTCCACCTTAAAGTAGTTTTCGTACGGAAGGCGCATTAGGATAATACACGCAGTTTTCATTCTTCTTTAAAAAGCATTTTCACTAAAGATAATAGTCAGTTGCGTGATTGGTAGATTGACGCCATATCGAAATTTCATACAAATGGTTTTGTTGTTTAACCACTGCGTTAGATTGACATAATACGACGTGCAGCAAATTCTTGGAATCCACTATTTGTCTTAATGATTTATTCTAGATATTCTAAATATCACTTCTTTATTCAATTACTGAGAAGTTTTTTGAGATTTTGTGACATAAAGTTCACTCATATGAGAAAAGTTGTTAGGAAAATTCACACATCTACAAATAAACTTTTGGATCAAACTAAAAAAAAAAGAATGTTACTGACACAAGTCTACTTGACTTTACTTATGCTTGTACTAGAAGGTTGGAAAACGTGACGTTATGAGACATGAAGGTAAACCTTCATATGCATAGCTTTAATAATGAGAAGAATAAGAGGTTATCGTAACTGTGTTAATTGGATAATTCTACATTAAATAATTCGTTAGTTATCCACATTTCGTATAACCACTACTGTATTTCCAAGTAGTTTATTGGTTGCGTAGGTGCAATGTAAGATTTTCCGTGCGTTTCCGAATTCAACGATGGACCAAAGGTTGGCAGCACATCCATTTCATGATATACCAAACAATCCTTATCTGAAACAGCAAAGCACTCAATATTTTACTCGCTCAATGTTTAAACCATTTTCTCACGTAAGCATTAGGATAAAATATTTGTTTTTATGATAGATATAAACGCGCAAAGTGATAAATGTTTATAGCATTTTTGATCAATTTCGTCAAATCATTTACGTATAAAGCCAAAAGATAGGCGAATACATTCAAATTGATTTAAAAATTAAAGCCATCCAAATTGTTGTCGTCAATGGTATTTTTCAATTTAAAAGTTGTTAAGTTGTGTGTTAATGGCGTCAGCTATTTGCAAGAATTTCAACAGAAATTTTTGTCTTGTTTCAAAATTCAACATAAATTCACTGGACATAAGATTCATTAGTGCTTACATCACAGATGCCATCGGGGCAAATTTATTGAATTCTGAAATGTACATTTTGTTAAACGCGGAGGTTTCTGCGATATTCCAATTTAATGCGTTCCAGATGCATAAAGAATGTAATTAAAATTAATTATTGGTTATCGTACCGCGTTTTTTAGAATCCTAATATCTTTCACATTTAATATATAAATTCGTATGTAAAGGCGGGTAGTTATGAATTTCGTTTTACTACCGACCACTAAATAAAGCAAAACAATAATGGTGTTAGGGATGAAACAAAAAGAGAAGAGAAGTTAAAAAATATGAATATCAAATAAATACCCATAAAATGAGAAAGTATTATATCATTTACACTTTTATAGATATATATTAGTTATACGATTTTTAAATAATAAATAAATATAACTTCATTTTGTTCCTCTTGACAAGAAGAAGGTTCTAACGTCTTCATTTTTCGGTCGTTCTTTTTAAAAGAAACGCGGTTTCTTTAACATATATTTCATACAATAGATGTCGACATACATAATACGTGTCAGCGATTTATAATTACACAGTAAATTTGCTCACCCTAAGCCGTTGTGAGACAGCCAGTTTCATGCACACGGTAGTGAATAACTTTTTAACTGTACCAGAATAAGTAGAAAAAAAAATGAAATATGATGAAAAATAATATTTTATGGGGAGGAATCAGCCAGGGGTGCGTCGTTAGTCAAAAATAAATATTATAGTTGAAATTATATTCCATCATTTATACTATTTAAAGATATCTTTAAATGTAAGTATATTACAGTATCGCTCATTGTTCATAACCGAATTCACGCTGAATCAGTATTGCATAATTGACATCGTCAAGTGATTAAAGTGCGATTCATACTGCATTCATTCTCTTAAATACTAAAGACTATACTGTTAGTTCTTAATGCCTTGTTTCTTAGGATCTCATAGTATGAAACTGAGTTGGTTGTTATTCCGGCGTAAAGCCACAGCAGGAAGAATTCTATGAAGAAAGTATGAAAAAGACCATTGCTCATTACTATAATTGTTTAAATCCACAAGAAAGTTAAAGAAATATGTAGAAAAAATAGATAACGGCATATCAGAAAATAAACGTCTTCGAAGAATGTTTACTTGTTTCACTTTTATTGCTAAACGAACCTTACTTAAAAAGTAACCCTCATAGAACTTTTAACAAATGAATTACGAAACTTAACTTATTACCACTTAATACTAGGTAGAGCGGATATGTTTCTACAAATAACCCTCAAATATCGTTCAAAGAAAAGACCAGCAAACGCATTTCTTCACAATTAGCTATTTAAGCATTTTAATTTTTAATTATGTCGCAGTTATGTGAAGCCAAAATGCCCAAATTTTATTAAACTAATGTGATGGATGTCGCCTGCTCAATAAAAAGTTGTAAACTGTGAAAATTTACTTTTTAAATGAATTTGTCAAAATCGTGCCAATAGAATAGAATCGTTTAGAACTGTTAATTCTCGTGTTTTTAAAAATGATTGCATACCAAATAAAATATTTTCATCAATTTCTGGACACTGAGTACATCAGCCAACTTTTCGGACATATTCACGCATTAAATAGTATCTCAGACTTTCACGGCCATTTGACACAGTGATAAAGGTTGTCGGGTTCCGCCGTGTCGCTAGGTTTTTGTCCCTGAGGTTTCGCGAACAACTGCGGTTCGCATCAGTACCTTTGAAAATGCAAACCTAGTGACAAGGCGAAACCCGACAACCGCTACGACTATATTCACGCATTTTGCATTTAGTTTGATAAGGTTTAAATTGAATACATAAATTGTACTCTATCTCTTATATCGAAAATTATGTCGAATAATCAGTAACTACATAAAAATGTCTGCATTCCGGTAGTATTATGCTGTGAATATATGAATACAGTAAAGGTGGGCAAATATCGTGCATCGAAAAGAAACACACTTCACGCAATACTCAAATCCTGAATTTATGTCTTTAAACAGGCGTACTTAGTTTCCCACTGCGCAACATTTTTACTTGTACTTCTGAGAATTTTTCGAGCTGAAGTAAAATAAATATAAGCAACAGTCACAATTCTCGGCGAAACTTTAAACATTTCAATTTGCATGAAAAATGAGTTATTTTATGCGGCTAAGTGTTTCTAAATTATAGTTAGATACAGAAATACATTATGCATAACATCATAACTTTTATACACGTATATTGTATATTAAACCACCATGACCTATATATTACATATGCTTCCATAAAGGTGTCTGAAATACGCAGCTACTGATTACAGTACTAGGATCGTAAGTGGTTATTTCAAAAAATATTAAAATAAATTTTTCAATTTTCCTTTAAATTACATAGAATTTTTATTTTATAGTGTTAAAAATGTGCATTTGCATACATTTGGCTTATTAATGTGATTTTCATAGAACCAATCAGTAACCAGCTGCAAATTGATTGAGGTTACAATATAAACAGAAATTGATCTCTCACAGAGCAATTTATTTCAAATTTTACCAATGTACGCTATGTATTTTATTTTACTTAAGGAACGTCTGCACCATTCTCGAGGTAGTACACAATGAGCATCTTTACTTATAAACTAAGTTCAAGAAAACGGCATAAACTCACTTACTCCACAATTGGGACATCTTAAGGGAGCACTGTGAATCGCAATCTAAGTTTTATATTTATATATTCTAATCAATATTCAAACAGTAACACTTTTGTTCTGTTAAACCATGTATAAAAAAACAAACTATTAAAAGTGGATTGCTTATATTTATGTGAACATATTTTGTATATAATTGTCTGTGTTACATGACTTTTAAAGCGTGTTTTTTAATGACGATGTTTTTATATTAATTAAATTTAGAGACTCATCATACCTACCATACACTCTAGTAATAAATGCATAAAATTCAGTCAAGAGGCAATTGAATATTTTCAATTAGTCTTTCTAATCTAGGATTTCTACTTGTTATACGCCTCTCACCTTTAGAACACGCCCACTTTAATCAGCGTTATATATTCGTTAAAACTTTTCTAATTAAACAAACTTTAACCGTGGGACATATCGTGGCTGCCGACTAAATTGTTTTATTTTGTTCATATGTAATTAAATTCTCAATATCTAATTTGTAATAGGTAAATACCACTCTTGATATTATAACAAAAAACTTCTTAGTAGCTTTCGTTAACAAGAGAAGAATGCAAATAAGACTTCCATTGTTGTTAATAAACTTCTTTCTAATTGATAAACGAAAGAAGGTTTCTGTATGCACAATGGTTTTTCATCACTTAACTCTAAAATGTAAGGTTGTTCGGAAATTCCCCGTCGCCTTTTGATTAACTCTTTATTTGCAATAGTTGAGAGAGAAACAAAACAAGAATTAAGATGCAGGGAGACATTGGAAGGCACAGCTTTTTCTACTATATATTATTACATAAATTTGGAAACCTAAATGTGAAAATGCAATTTTGCAATAAATATAAATTACATCAGAAGTGTGTTATATTACTTTATTCGTCTTGGAAAGAAGAAAATTATAACAATTTAATTTTTTCAAAAATATTTGTTTTAAAGGAAATTATTGTTTACTTACCCACACTAGAAGTTAGCCCTCCATAAATAATACACGTCAATATACGCAGAGGATTGACTTCTCATATCGTACCTACCAATGTCCGTTTTCAACCGTTCCAAATTAGCTACCTCATACACATAAGTGATAGATGATAATCTACTAATAATATATGCAAAAAAATTGCGACCATTTGCAAAATTTTTACATAAAATAAATAAGAACAGAAATTTAAACATTAACTTTATTTCACAAATTTTTTACGACATATTTCTAAACCAATTTACAATTAAATGTTTTTCAAAATTGTGTAAAAGAAAGTTTTGTCTTCCATCAGAATACATATGTTTCGAAATAGAAAAGCTTCTTTTAACATCCACAGATGTAATTGGCGCATCTTTTAACTTTGCAATACATTCTAAACTAAAATTAAAGTCGAAATCGTTTACTGTTTCACCTTCCAAAATTTTCTTAACTTTCTTCAATTTCAAATACCCCGCATTTTTATTTATCACCTTTTTAAATTTATCATATATAGAATTACCTATTGTGCCCTTAACCTTTTTACATAGCATATCAAATTCGTCTACTATTTCGACTGACTCCGAGAGCGACATCCCTTGCGTTTCTAGTTTACGAATAGAACTTGAAACAAAGCTATAATTTGACTTAACATACAAAAGGTTTTGTAGCAATTCTGTTGATGTTACTATCTTTTTACAGTTTTCTAGAGCAATGCAGTCAGCAGTGATTTCAAGAATTACATTTTTTATTCCTTTAAAATTATCGGCGTAGAAAATTGCAGGGTCTGTACCTCATCTCGTAATAATGAGTTCAGGAGGCAACTTAACACCGGGAAGCCGCTCCTTATAAAATTGGATTCGTAAAGGTGCTTTTAAAAATACTTTTTCACATTGCTAATTAAATCACAAATCAATGTCTTCGGCTACACGATTGAACCCATGAGCTAAACAAGTGGTATGAACAATGTTACTTTAAAAAATTTTTAAATTTTGGGCGGCTTTTATCATGTATGGTGCAGCGTCGGACAACACTAGTAAAATTTTTTCACAAGGTACACTTCCAGATCAAAAGAAATTTGATAAACCTTCTTAAACGAATTGGGCAATTGTCACATTATTTGTCTTGAAAGTTGAACTTCTTTACATTAAATTAAATATGATTTACCTACAATATCTTCATGAAGAATTCCTATTAACAAATGGACAATATAACGGCCACACTTATCCGTACTGTCATCACGATATAAATAAAATTATTCCCTACCAATTGTTGAAGTTTTGCCATTGTTTGCTGGTAACAAGATGTGACATATTTTTTTCGTAAGGTACTTTTGTCAGGTATGTTATATTTGCAATATTTTTGCAGAAATGATTTCAAATTAACATTGTTTAATCGTGCTAATGGTATGTTAGACGAAATTAATGCGTTACACAGATCTATATTATATTCTTCTTGTTCTGAGTTTAGTGAAGTTGATGGTGCACATTGATATATAGATTGCTGCACACATGAGGATCGCCTTAGTTTTTCACGTTTTCCAATATGTGATGGAATTTTAGCGCGTTGATCAATCAAATATTTTCTCTTACAAGACACCTACAACAACAATTGTCATTTTATATCAAAAGTTAGAGAATTCAAAAATAATAAGCTTTTAGTACAATTAAACTTAGCAGTATACTGCAGGCTCGACAAAATATTTTCTCGCCATCCTTTACCAGTTCAGGATACGGCTTAATCCATAAAGAAATTTTGTTCGCTATACGCACAGTATTTAAAAACGTAACACAATTACATGCTGTTTGGCTCAAAGATATTCAATGAATGAATAGTTTATTTGGGAATTAATAATAATAAAAGGTATTTACCACATTCTTTCTACTCGGCGAAATTAAACACGTGCAGTTCTTGGAAAAAAGTATAAGAGAAACCAATGTAAAAGATTTATCGTTCTGAGAATTGTCCGTTGTTGATATACATTAGGAATTACTAGGAACTTTTCTAATAGAAAGGATAAGAAAAAGCCTAAATATACAATATATGCAATTACTAATTAGCGCTAATTAACTTTATTTACTACGTCGTATAGACTATAATTAAAGATATGCAAAAAATAAAATATATGCACTTTGCATATAATCCGGTCTCTAGTTAATACATATATACAGATGTGAAATTAACAAATTATTATTATTAATATAATTATAAAATGTTCAAGCATAAAGTTAATTAAAAAAATTCAAGAAGATAATTAATTAAAGTCTACGAAAATCGATCCTGCGATCCGTTTCTACCAAGAAAAATGCAACGAACGCTTATGTAAAGCATAAAGAAATTATCACATGCTGCTAGCGCTTATAAGGGCGATTGAAATTTTGATTTCGCGCAAAGTGCTTTTGCACATTCCTTGATTTATAATTTCAGAAGCGAAACTTTCTGGGAGTCTCCCAAATCTGAAATATATGTAGCATCTATCTTTAGCTGAAATAAACGCTCATTTTGTACTTAAAATTTGCCTAAAAAGTGAAGAAAATGACTGATTGAGGCTTATGGCAATCGATTCTATATATTCGTTTCTATCAAGAAAAGTGCAACCGACGTACTAGTAATTTATTACTTACTTTAATAATACTTTCTTTAATAGTACTTAGTTTAGTAATACATTCTTTAAAAATAGTTACTAATGTAGCATTTGTTCTTGTTTCTCCAAATGTATGTCATTTTTGTTTTAACCTTTAGGCTTATTACATACACATAAATCTAAAAATAATAAATAAATTATTATCTCTATAAAATGTTTAAACATAAGATCAATTTAAAAAAAAATAAGAAGATAATTGATAGAGGCCTACGATAATCAATTCTACAAATTCGTTTCTATCAAGAAAAGTGCAACCAATGGTTATATAAATCATAACGAAGTCATTAAATGATCCCATGGCTAATAATCGCGATTTAATTTTTGATTTTTCATAAATCAAAATGTAAGTTACATTGAAGGACAGACTTTTGGGCCGATAATATTTTAATTAAACCGTAAGGGCTCTGTGTATCGGGCCAATTTATTGTTTACTCCTCGATCCGTTCCTGGAATTGACATCATCTATCCCTGAGTGCCGATCCGTGGTGATAAGAAATAGTGTTTTGTAAAAAGCAGTCAGCCAGGAGTACGAAATGCACAAAGCGAAATTTTGTTTGATTACAGAGAGATGTATTAATACTATCACTCATTGTTTACAACCTGCATTACGCTGGATTAGTACTGAATAATTTGCAGTGACTGAAGCGCAATTCATAATGCATCTTCTTAAGTGCTACGGGCAATTCATATAAGAGTAGGTTCCGAAATAGGGTAGCTTCATTAATGTTACTTTCCATAGTGGGCTGCCGTATTTCGATTATTTGAATAAGCATTCTTAAATTATTTCGAATGGGTATACTACACCAGGCAAGTGTGTTGCGATATACTTATGTTATACAATATGAACTGGCTGTAATTCATATTGTTTGCTGGTATCCGTTTATACACATTTCGTTCTCGATATACCATTCTCGAGAATGTATCACCCTACTGGGATCTATAAATCGAATACACCGTTTATCTCAGGTCTTCATCAGTATTTTATATTGTATTTAAAATTAAACTTAAAGTTTCCAGTTAGACATATAAGGCGGCTTCAATCAATTACGCTTGAAACACAAACCCCACCTAAATATTTAAACAAAGTTGCCCCGTCGGAAATTATTTCCAATCTGCCATTTAAAATTACCTTTAAAAGCAATGTGCGATAAATATACTTTAAATTCGTAAAACAAATAGTCACAACAAAACCTTCTACACCTTGTTGACCTCGTTATTATTTTCTCAATATGGTACGTCCGATAATGTAAACAAGCTGGCACCACGTACAATTCGATAATGCAAACAGTTTAGGGTACCGGTTATTTCCGATTTACGTGCATAATTGAATCGATCCAAAGAATGTTTGGATCGAAAGAATGTTTGTGTGCGTAATCGAATCCATCAGTGCCAGCACCGGTTGTTCCCCGTTGGCTCTCTTGCCTCTCGTGAAATAAAGTAGTGTGCAGCTACAATCACGCCAGACATGGCATCCACGTTCAATAAGAGAACATCTTTAAAATTAAGTTACAAAGTGAAAATCATCAACGAGATTAAAAAAGATGCGGGGATAACTCAATTGGAAAAAAAATATGGAGTACCTAAAGCCATAATCTGTAAAATTAAGCGATTCAAGTCACAAATCTTACGTGTGTCAGATACATACGGAGGCCCGGAAAATCGCAGAACTTTAAAAAATACCCAAGCACCTAGAATGGAAAATCGTCTATATAAATGGTTTTTAAAACAAAGGGATAATCATGTTCCAATTAGCAATAAATGAATTAAAAAGAGAGCAAAATTATTCAATGAAAACCTAAAGGAGAGCAAAAATTTTGTAGCCAGTGATGGCTGGCTAAAAAGATTTAAAAGGAGGTATTTATCTAGTGAAAAATTATCGGCACCATCACAACTAGTGCAACCGTTTAAGGAAAAGTTAATGAATCAAATCAAAGAGCTACATTTAAATGAGGAGCAAATATACGATGCAGATGAAACCAGTCTTTATTGGAAATTATTACCTACGAAAACCTATGTTGCATCACATGGAAAATCTGCTCTGGGAAGAAAGGAGGAAAGACAACACATAACTTTTCTAGCGTGCGCTAATGCTAGTGGTACACACAAAATAAGGCCACTAGTAATAAGAAAGGCAAAAAGTCCACGTACATTTAGAACTATTAAGAGTCCCGTTGATTATAACTGTTCAAAATCCGCTTGGATTCTCAACGGCATATTTCTGAAATGGTTCCACAAACACTTTGTCCCTCAGGTACGGCAATAAAACTGTAATAATAAGTAATGTAATTTAATGATACATATTCAAGTTATAGGTGCAAGATTTCTTAGGAAAGCAAGATCTTCTAATAAAGGCGGTGTTAATAATCTTGGATAACGTACCAAGTCATCCTCCAGAAGAAAAATTAAGAATCCTTAAAGCACGTAACTTCACGTGAAGCAATTTTAAATTTAGATATAGTGTGGAATGCCCTTAACCAGCAAACAATCAGAGAGTGTTGGAAAAATTTGACTTACTCCAGTGATGATTAAGACGATCAAGACCGCTAACCATCATTAAAAGACAGTTACTATCTGATGCTAAAGTTATTGACAGTGCATCATCGGACGTGCTCAAATTATTAAAACCAATAAACCCTATACTGTTTGCACAACTACCGATGCTAGTTTATGGAATGACGATAAAGAGATGGATGATGCACACGAAGAGGAAGATGGGGTGAATGAAGATGACGACCCTTCGATTGAAATAAAAAATACAGTGAGTGACGCGTAAGCTGTAGGAATTTTTAAAGCGTTAGATTGGGCTGAAGAAAAAGGCGTATTATATTCGGTTATGTTAGTGCTCCGTAAACTACAGGCTAATGGCATTCGAAAATACCAAGCGTAAATTTACGCAAACAAAAATAGGACATTATTTTTCAAAATAATGTAAAATATATTTTTTATTTTTTAATATTATATGTATTATATTTTTATTATTATTTTTTAATAAACGTACATATTTTCTTTTATGCAATTTCTTTATAAATAAAATAAGGCTCACTAAACTTTCAGTGAACAATGCTTGACTAATATCGTTCGCATAATCAACCGTCTATTGTATACTGTTTTGCTAGTAACTAACCCGTGGAATTCTTTATATGTATTTCTAATTATTTTTTGCAATTTCTCGACATTTGGGAAATAGTATTTATAACGGATTTTTATTTACTTTACTCTAAACTATGCAAAATAGTTTTATACCATATACCAAAATTCCATAACTGAGGTACTTCAGTTCAAAAAATTCCATTCTGGTGCAATAATTTTCATTTTTCTAATAATCTCAATTTAAATTTATGATTATTCAATGTTTATATATTTGAAGCACAAATTTCCTACTGGCAAACCAATTAGGAGCAGCGGTTCTCAAATTTTCTTCGTCTGCGACACAGGTGGAAATATATTATTCGCTTTGAATGAGCATCTAACATTCCAGACTCGGGTCAAACTTTCTAATTTTCTTGCGTAACAATCACAATAGAGTTAACAACAACAGAAATAAATTATAAATTGCGCGACACAGTTTGCGTCCTTTTGCGGCATACTTTTTGAGAATCGCAGGTTTGGAGAATAATAATAAGAAAACAAGATCTAAGGCATTTGAAAGCACTCGCTTATACAGCACAAATAGGGTTCCAATATACGTACATACACATGTACTTCCGTGCTGGATAGGATACTGTACGAAGACAGACATCGAATAATATTCTTCAATGAGCCACTTGTTGATCGCGATTATTCAAATAAAAAGTTAACAATCAGTAGACCAATATGTCGTAATTTAATGTGTTGGTTAACAATTTCAAACTTGAGAAGCTATATAGTTGCAAGATAGTCAGGACGTATACATGATACTGCTAATTTCAACAGTACTAGGATTTCTGTTGAAGTTAACGTCAACCAATCTGACAAATGTGTTATATTTTGAATGAATTACCGTTGTTTTTTTGATTCTATAATTAAGGCGGAAGGTATTGTTATATCCTGACGTGCTTTTCATAAAAACAATCCACAATACCATTCTAAAATCATATTGATGAACAATTATAATGAAGCGAATGTAATATGGGGCACTCTCTAAAACGCAAACGCAAAAAAGTAATTCTACAATAAAATTTTCGTCAGGAAAATACAGTCTTTCCAATTAGGCTACACCATGCATGTTCTGGTGACTATGCATTCGAATTTCATGACGTTATGGATCAAACCTAAAATATGGACCACAATTCGTCTGCCCATTGAATCTTTAAACAACTGAAGAATCATCATACTAAACGTAAAGTCATGCAGTAAGTTCCATACGTTTGTCTTTGCTTGACGATATAAATTTTGAACCAAATTTAGTGTATAGTTGAGATAATTATTTCCTTTAATTAACTATTCCTTTCTTATTACTATTATTCCTTTAATAACTACTGAAGATGAAGTGCCCGCTGCAACTATTCATATAAAGATATTGTACGTATCTTCTAAGTTTGAAGCGATATTAACAATATTTTGATCATTACAAATATTTTTCAAGACGCACATTCATTTTCGGATGTGATATTCATAGTATTTGAAACGCAGAGAAATAAAGAATCTTTCATTTAAGAAACCGGAAACAAAAAAATGTTATCATCAGTATACACAAAAAATTATTTTATGTTAAAAATGTGAAAGAGCTGTGCAGTTAGTTTTGACAGTTATTGAGATATTGGTTGTTACGCATTCCAAGAACAACCTTTGTATCAGAATACATGCTTATACAGGGTTAGTTAAAAGTCACAGAATCGTCGAATAACCTCGTTGTGTAAGTATATTCTTTAATTTGGTAGAATATTGTTAGATTTTCGGAAGCAGTTTAATAAAAAAACTACTTTCGGAAGTATTAATGTATTTATTTTTATTGATAAAACTTAATTATACCCCATTTATAACTTGACAGTGATGTAATCGATCGACTTACTGAATTCTCTATAAATTGTGGTATAACATGGTTGGTTTTCTCAAAATTATTTTTTAACTCCACAAGACGAGGCTTCATTCTGCAGAACCATATATTTTTGTTTGAATGATTAGATCTGTTTGGATTTGGAGAAAGAGCTGCAACTTTTGGCGCAATCTCAATAAAGTTGAATTTCCGTGAACTCATAAACAATTTGTATTTTGAAGGTTTCCAGATTTTAGAATTTTGTGGGCAGATTTTTAAGAGATCTCATAAATTTGTCCAAATTTCGTAGTAGACGCGTGATTATTTTCTTCAGTATTCACACTGGAGTCTTCACAGGTTGCTGTTCTTGAACTTCTTGACTTGCCGATCCGAATAAACAGTGTTAAACAATTAAAAATATCACGTCAAGAGTGTTAAACAAAATGCTAATTTCTTCAAAGGAACGTCGGTGATCGTGGTGACACCCATCTACATATATTCTATAGGTTTTACTACCGTGGTAATTAACTTGTCACAACGATTTGACAAGTTGCAATAAAGTACCAATAAATCAAAGATATCTTGATTTTGCCTTAGGTAGTTTTTTAGACGCAATGGGTCTTTATCAACAAATGTAAACATATTCCTGAAAATAAGTTTTCACTCTGCTTTCGAAAATGTAACAACACACTCAGTTCTATTTAAAAAATAAATAGGAAACGTTTTCTGCCAAACCGGAAGCGAAAAAATATAAACATGTTACAATAAATTCGTTATATTTAATTATATATTCATACCAAATTAAAAGGAAACTCAAACAACGCTTATCCATCGTTCTGGAACTTTGCAGTAACCGTATATAAATCCACAAATGTAAATATCAATTATTTAATAAACTAAATAATTAACTTTCCAAAATACAAAAAAAAGACTAAATGATTAACTCTTCGCGCAGTAAACTATCTTTCTTCGCCATGGTATGGATCACATGTGATTTAAACCACATGTTAACGAATTTATCGTTCCGAAACTATTCATCAAGAAAAAAACAGTTTTAAGTACCGGACCAAATGAAAATCACCGGGTGAGAAGCCTAGGCTAAGTGGATGATCGGACTGTTCTCCATAGAGAAATCTAAAGATGTGTTGATTTGTGAGCAAGACTGCGCAAATAAGTAATGTTATAAATCAATGTAGTCCTATGCAGTACCGTAGCTGGGGGCACTAAACGCAGTCAGAAGTTTTGTCTGTTGCAGAGTAATGTAACTATGTTTTAATTATCCAATTCTGTTGTCATATGGGCTGGAGAAAACATGTTCATCGGAAAAAAGAGCAATTATATTCAATCTCCTTAATAGAGGGAAAGACTACAAGTTTGTACAAGAAGCGCCCTTCTGTTCTGCGAAAATGAAAAACGTGGTAGAGAAAGAAAAGCTAGCCCTAGAGAAGACAGAAACATTATAACTTGTGCAAAGAAGACACCGTTGATAAGTTCAAGTGCAATTAAAAATGAGTTAAACCATTCTGTAAGTACGTCTACTATTAGGCGAAGATAGATTCGAGTAATGTTGCGTACAAGAACGCCAAAAAGGTACCATTATTAAATGAAAGGCAAATACAGAGGAAATTCAAATGACGATTGCAAGGACTGTGTGGATGTACAATTCACAGGTATAGCAGTAAACTCCACTCACACAAATTAATTAAATATGCGGAACGCAACGTTTCGAGAGCCCACGTGCTCATAATGACGTTACCGACGGTAACACGGTTGACAATGAGAACCCACGTTCTCTCGAAACGCTGCGTTCCTTAATTTGTGTGAGTGGAGTTTACTGCTATACATGTGAACAGAGGAAATTGTTGTTTGCTCATGAAGACGAACATAAGATAGAAGGCATAATTAATGCTGATCTCTATGTAAATATATTACAAACTGTACTTCTGCCATATGCAGAGAACGAAACGCCACTAAGATTGTTGTATATGCAACCAACGATCCGAAGCATGTTTCCCGCAAAGAGAAAACATGGTTTCGAGATAATAACGTTCCCGTTTTGGGTTGGTCGCCGCAATCGCCGGACTTAAACCCAATTGAATATTTGTGGGTGGAGTTGAAAAAGGTTGTATCTAGATGATAAGGAATAAAGGTCAAGCAACAAAGTATTAAGTTTTTCAATCCAATTACCTAAGTAAAAAGGAATTTGGATAGTATTTTAGAATAACTGCTATTTTACTGCTCAATTTTTTTTGTGTGTCCTACAATACAAACCGTTTTATTTTCTCTTTGGTATTAAGAAATTTATTTATTTATTATTGTAGTTATGTAACATAGGAATAAAGACTTCAATAAACTTAATTTATTTAATGTATAAATTGATATTTCAGCCAAATTAAGACCACCGCTATTTTCGTGCACATGACTGTATATGTAATTGATGTGTGCTAAACATTATCAATAATTTTTTCGATTGTTTGCAACGCTCTCTTCAAAACCAATAAGTATTTTAAATTGATAATAAAGAAAATGGACTGTTTAAATTACAGCTTTTGTAAGTGAACAAAGAAGTACATCAAAGCATCGACCTTGAATAGCTTCCAAATTATATTTCAATAAATGTTCAATTACTGCGTATTAAGGTAAAGTTCACAACGTTCTAAGGTACCAACCGTTAGGTACATAAATATATACTTAAAATGCTTTTACTTTGATAAAAAGCAAATTCGCACTTAACGGCAAAAGTTTTTGCTAAAATTCCCCTAATATTTGTTTAGTGGGTAGGATATGTGTGAATGTATATCTAAGCAAACTTTTATAACCGTCAACGAACTCCGAAGTGGACATTTAAAATTTATGTTCTTGGAGGGATGTTCACTCTTCGGTACGGAAACAGATTTTTATTCTTTTCATGTCTTTATAATGGAATAACTTTCGTCTCTCCTCTTTGTGTTTGCTCTTTAACAAATGCGTTTCGCTAGCAAGAACTTCTTTAATTTAAATACATATTTTCGCGAGAAATGTCACGCAAGATAAAACAAGATTACTTTCTACGAACATATTTACGTGGATATGCATAGATACGCTTAAAATTTGACAATATTAATGCGTATAAAATTTGTTATCGTTATCAGTAAATAGCACTGCCCAACAAAATATTTTTTTTGTTGCGGTGTAAAATACGAACTGATTTAGGGTGACTGATGTGCTGATTCCAAAAATAACTGGCACTTCTTCCTTTGAGATACACCACGGTAAAATTTATCTAGTGTGTAATTATTATTACGTTATTTATAGTAGAACAGATGCTTTCTAAGTTTCACACGCTCGGATGTAACATGAGGATTAAGATTCATTACCTCCACAGCCACTTAGATCGTTTTCCAGAAAACTTAGATGATGTTAGGGAGGAACAGGGGCAAAGAGTTCAGCATTATGAAGGAAAGGCACCAAGGAAGATGGCCCATTACTGCTGAAATCTTCAGCGAGACTGTTCTGGTAAACCACACGCAAGAAAATCTTATAAAAGGAAATTTTTAACTGACGATTGAAAGTTGTATATGCATATTTTTCAGTTAAATAAATACCTCCTACCCATTTTTTGTGTTTCAGTTAACAGTTATCAAATAATGTTAAGTTACGTACATAACAAAACATTATATCTAATTTTGGCGAATTTTCACTGAATAGGGCAGAAAGAGTGAATTTCGAAAACTAGATCTAACGGCATTTTTGGATCCGAAGCACCAAAATGTGTGTTGGCTAGTGTAATTTAACATGTTCAATATCCACTTAAACCTAACAACTTGTTATTAATAAATGTCAATTTGATACATTTTTTAGAGTATTCAAAACAAGTGCGGAATATATAGAGTAGCTTAACAACGTTGATACAGTTTCAGTAAAATATAAACCGAAAGCTCAAAGCTTTGAAGTGCTTAGTTCATTCTTCCGATGAATAATGGGTACAGAAAAAGATTACTATTCAACTAATAATTACTTTCTAAAATAAACCACAATCTTATATATAACACCTAAAACAGATATATAGATTCCGCTATATCCTATTTTTTTAATTCGGAGGAGTGTCTTTAAATTGAACCGCCAAGAAGTAGGCTAGCTATTGGTGAGTTTTTGGCAAATATTACACTAGCGATATTTAACCTAATGCCAGCCGTCATGTTGTTGCAATAACTATTTGATGTTTAGATCATGTACTTTTCTGAGTGCGTTTGTATTTAATTTTTCTCCCTAAATTTGCGTTGTAATGATAATTTCGTAACTACAAATTATATGAAATCCTTATCAGTTCTAAACTGCCGTCAAAAAGTAGCTTTGAAAAATTCCATTGTGTAAACGCCTCTTTTCATTTTACTCCTCCGAATTAAGAAATAGAGTATAACAATTAATTATTATATAACTTACATACAAATCAGTTTAATCAAGTAGATATGCCATAATACTGACATTCGAAGGCAAGCGAAGTTATATTGGATGTTTTCGGCTCCATTTCATCACATTTCATTTCATTGAGCAAAAGGCAATGTTAGGTGTTGGTTGTCAGTTCATTCTCTAGATCGCGTGAATTGTATGCAATCCCAATATTGAGCGATCCGAGAGATACCTTTACAAATTATTAAGCGGTTTTATGCAGGTCGTACATATACAGAAATTAAAAATTAACACAGACGGTTTTCCTATAACTCGCATTAAAATAAGTTTTGAAACACACGGTAACATAAGAAAGCCGCAATTGGTTAGTAATAAATAGAAAGAATCACAAAAAGGGAAAGTATGTGCTCTTGTAGAAGATCCTAGTTAATTCAGTTATTCTATTACTGAGCAGTGTCAAATACCACAGTGACAAATGCAGAAAATTTGAAAACGAAATATTTTCACAAAAATTTGAACGTAAACTGTTTTGTAAACAATTAATGAACTTATACAACGATACTAATCATTTTATTGAAAATACTGTATTTAGGAATAAATCAACTTTCTCTTTATATGGTGAACACAACCCTTCGTCTGTGTGTTTGGGCTACACGTTTAATACGCTTGCAAAATCACATTATGTAAAACCGTTTTTATTTTTTAATAGTATGATATCTTTACGTTAGTAATACCGTTGATAATGCTCTAATAATAAACAATAAAAATAATCTTGAACTCTTTCACACATGGTGCCTCAACACCACTTTAGTATTAAATAATAAATGTTATTGCATTCTAACAAGGTCTTAATTCAAATATATTTAGATATTTATTTAAATAAAACGGTTTATTTACAAACTAAATTAATTTAACAAAAATAAATAAGGATCAATAACACTTTCTTGAAACTTCTAGCGCGTTTCTTAAATGTTTTCGCGCTCCCTGTTGTTTGTAGCGCTTGCAAAGCAAATGCTGCATATTATCTTACAGCAACACCCTCGCTCTCGTACATTATAATTTATACATTTGGATACTTTATTTGATATCTCAGATCTGCAATTTATTGATGTAAACTCTTGCCTTTGTTATTCACTTGTGCAGTCAGTTGGCAGATCTAAATGCAATACCTGTATTATACATTTATACGTTCCAAGCTGGTGGCTACTTCTATCGTGTCTATAGTTTACATCAGTCCTACGATCGATCACTTTTAGAAAAAAGTGGACAACACTTATCCTATCAGAGGAACTGATAGCAATAGTTTTCAAGGCATTACACTTCTAATACCGAAGTGACAGTAAAGCGTTGAACGCTTTTGTAATAGTCTAAAACATAAAACACAAGGAAAAGTCATTAAATAAGTCATAGCCGTGGGAATGGTGAAAGTTGCAGTGTGCTATTTCTCAATCTGTCACTAGGCAGTGTTGAAGTGGCGACTGTGCTCGAAGTGTGTGCTGTGGAAAAGGAGGGTGCGGTTGTGCTTTTTTTCTGGGCTAAAGGACTTCCTGCAAAAGATGTCCTTAAGGAAACGTCTCCTGTTTACGATGAAAAGTATGTCTCGCATAGACATGTATAACTGGTCCGAGAAATTCCCTCAAGGGCGGTTGAAAGTTGTTGACGATTAGCGAAGCGGTTGCCTCGTTCATATTGAGACAGATAGAACACTTTGACAGATGAAAGAGAGGATTCTAACTATCAGGCGGATAACAATAGACAGCATAACAACTGTAATAGGGTGTTCTCATGGTTTAGCCTACGAACTGATACACAATCGTTTGAATTTTTGAAAAGTTGCTCACGGTGGGTATCTAGACAAGTGACTAAGGAACACGGAAGGATTCAAATGGGTTGGTGCTTGCAACATCTCTCTCGGTACACAGAGGAAGGGTAGGACATGCTTAACAGGATTGTTACTGGTGATGAGTCATGGATGCACCACTACCAACCCGAAACAAACTATCCTTCAATGCAATGGAAACAGCCTTCTTCACCGTCAACAAAGAAATTCAAGGTTGCGCCCTCAGCTGGTATGCTTACCGTGTTCTGCGATCAAGGAGTACTCCTAACCGATTACCAGAATAGAAATGGGAACGTAACTGCTGAATCATACTGTAGATTTTTGTTGTTGCAACGTCCAGGCCTACTGCGTCATGATAATGCCAAGCCGTATTCAGCCCACTTGACCCAGACGAAAATTGCAGAATTAGAGTGGCCACTTCTTGAACATCTGGCTCACAGTCGCGACCTAGCCCCGAACGGCTATCATCTGTTTGGTCCATTCAAAAAGCATTTTGGCGGCAAACATTTCGAGGGTGATAACGATGTTCATCAAAAGCTACGCGCGTGGTTCTGGCGGCAACCCAAATACTTTTATGTGGCAAGCATTGGAGCATTGATAAAGCGATGGGATAAGTGTATTAATGCAGATGGAGACTTTGTTCAAAAGTAAAACTTGTGTTTGGCCAATTATTTCTCTAATTATTTTTATAATAGTTTTTTGTAACATACTTACTAACTTCTCCTCATAGATTTCCCAGCTCTTTTCCACAATCAAACTGTGCAGTACCTACCTTTGTCGATTTCCAAGAGCAAACACCAACTTTCTGGTGAAAGAACTTGTTCTTCATATAATAAGTGCAAAAGAAAACAATCTAGACCCTTTCATTGCGTAGCCGTGCTTTGCTTCTTTCGTTCCCCTTCCATACTTTTTAGCATACTGCGACGAAATTAATTTCTTCTTTTATGCACATAAAAATACTGACCCAGTAATACTCAACTAAATTAATGAAGAATAAGAATGGTTTATCAATTAAGATAAACATTACAAAAATGGAAATTTGACCTTTTCTTTTTTATATAAATTCAACAATAGCTAGGTATCTATTACAATAAGCAAAATCCCGATATTGGAAATATTTTCTGGGATGGCTTGTTTGTGCAGTAATTACTAATATAATTTGAATTTGTTACATCTCAAATTTAATAATCTTATAGAATATAAATACAACTTTGTAAAAAAGACATAACATAACATACAAAATTAGAGGCACAACATATAAATATTATTTGTCTGTTATTATAGTTTATGTTTACATACTTTTCTTAGTTAGAATCACAAACCAACTTTACCGTTGCTGAACTCGTTCTTGTGATTAATTTATAACCTAATACTAATCTCAATTCCTCACTTGTTCCAATATCAATTTTGCTCTGGGTATATAACGATTTATTGCTTTAAAATTTTGTAGGGCAAAACCTAATGTTTAGCACGCAGCACGTTTCGATTTCAAAAAGATTCTAGCGTTTAACACATGTACCTACACACATTAGTTCTCTAGAAAAAGACAACCGTAATGCGGCAAGGAAACAAACGCGTTTCACTAAATATTTTAGTGTTTTCCCCAATTTCCGTTTTAACTACACTCTCTAAATAATCAATTAACTACTAAATAATGCACTGACTTGCGTAGGTATTAGCGCGTTGATGAGTTTTCAGATTAATAAAGCTCTGGTATGATACGCGTACATACCTTCCTACATATGTATGTACATATATAAAACAATGAATGCCGGCGTAAAATTGTTCGCGTGAGGATATTTCCCTTGGCATATAGAACAATGATCTCGCTTCGGTCGAAATAAACTAAACTTCCAAACAAAGAACACTGGTATTTCTGCTACATTGCACGGATGCTATTTACACTCGATTTTGTTGTAAAACAAATATCACCGTACAGCATGTACACTTTCAATAACAATATTTGAAAGTATTTTAGAAGACACTCATTTCTAAATTAACTACTATGAGTGAACTGTACATGAGTGGTTGCATGTTTTTCGCTACTCTGTTCAAATTACGCAAACAATTGGCAAAACACTCTTGTTTTTGTAATTTAGTGCTCTTAAAAAAATTATAGTTTGTCTGTACATTTTGAATTTTATTGTCTTTTTTTATAAGACTAACACTACATGAAAATCAAAAAATCGCTCCGTGTCAAAACTTTTATCCGTTTTTAAAATATTTCTGTGAAAACAAATTGAAAAATTGGAAAAAGATATCAAACTGTAAAACTGAAAATTAGAATAGTTTCTTGTAATGTGATGCGCACTGTAATGGCAAAAGGTGGAATTCTCGGATTGAACATACATAAATATAGTGAGGGCCTTTGGTCTTAGAACACAATACTGAGGTGACACTCTTGCATTTCCTAACCCCCTTCAACCAAATTTTACCGTACTATGGCTTACCTGCTCGCATGGATGACTTTAGAATATGAAAAAGATAAGATTATCTTCTACAAGTTTTATTTCATACTGGTGCACAAAGATTAAGACCGGCAGTGTATGTATGTATCTATTTCCCTATCTTTTTATCTCTGTTGTATATGTATGTACATATATCATAGGTTCTCATGACTAAAAATTGATTTTAACTTGTATGCGCAGTCTTTCAAAATTGTATCTTCAAAGTTAAAGTCAAAAACAATGTGCTATCTCACAACATTGTCGAATTGAAAGGCAAATGTACTATTTACTAATATAAAGCCGCAATGATTGATATTGATAAATACCTTTTTACCACTCAAAAAGTTGAAAAAAATGCATAAATAGAATGCTTTAAATTTAAAACTATTCACTCGGCAAGCAATTTTCGATTCTTTTGCATAGTCTGAGCTACTTCCTATGAAACTATAGGATTTTCTATTTTTTTTGGTTTCTACTCTTTCTTTCTATTTGTAAATATCTTTCCCAATATTTTTCTGGTGCGAGAAGTTGGCTCCTGGACTTACAAAATCGGGAATGTTTTCTTTCTACGCCAATTTTGTGCTGTAAAAATAATATTGTGTTCGTTCCATTTTCGAGATATTCAAGTTTGGAAAGTTACTATCATGTTGAGAAAGATTGAATATACAAAAACAATTTTAATCTTACGACCATATTTATTCCCTAAAATATGGTCATACATGAAAATGCACGCTTGCAAATAAAAGCAACAAACTTTAAGACAAATATTATTTCCTTCACAAATTCAAAGAGCAAAAAAAGCAGAATTATACCAAAATAAGAGGTATTTTTATGTAAAACAACGTACATATATTATAAATAAATACAGTACACAAGTTTTTTTCTGGAGGAAAGTTCTGGAAGTATATATTAATGTACATAAGCCAATTTTAGGCAAAATACAGATACGATACTTTTCTATAACTTCGAAACCGATGAACACATATACTCATATACAAAAATAAGTTGCGGCAACTACATACTGTAAAACATATAACACACAGATAATAAAGCAATTTTAAAAATCTTTCAGATATTTAATAATGTAGAAAAATGTTAGGTATATAGATATATGTAGAATTATAAGTTACTGAGATGCAATACTTGTGCCTTACTAAAGTTCTATATGATTTCACACTTTGCAATTTATGTGTACACTATATAACTTTATTTAGTATACGCGTGTAAACCTTAAAAACTGAGTTACTAAAAAAATTGCGGGATAAAGCTAACGCCAAATTTGTTAGTTACATATTATTACCTAAGTTAATATAAGAGGAAATCTTTAGCACTATGTTTGAGATATTTTACACCGCAGAGCAAAAAAAAATTGAAGAAAAGAAAAACAAATTGAATAAAATTTACTTACTGATATAGAAGGTGCACTCAAATGACGATTGCAAGGACTATGTGGATGTACAATTCACAGGTATAGCAGTAAACTCCACTCACACAAATTAATTAATTATGCGGAACGCAGCGTTTCGAGAGTACGTGGGCTCCCATTGTCAACCGTGTTACCGACTGAAAGTAAAAACTGTATCACACATGCAACAACTTAAAGAATCTCTTAGGGAATCCCAAAGATAAACCGGAGATGATAAAAAGGTCTGGAATATACCAAATCACATGCAATGATTGTGAGAAAGTTTATATTGGACAAACAAAAAGGAGTATCGAAACGAGGTTCAAAGAACATATTAGACACTATCGTTTCGACAAACCTGAACTATCAAGCGTAGCAGAGCATATGGTAAAATCCGGACACAAGATTGATTTAAAAAATCTGACACTACTTAAAAACTCGTATAGAGAATTAGACGCGTACGAAACGGTATATATGAAAAAGAACGGAAACTTATTGAACAGAGAACCACCCCCAATTGCACACTCGAGTTTGATGGATTTATTACCATAGGCCCTGTTAAAGATATGGTTCGCTTTCGGTCCATCCTTTCCCGTCAAAGGCATGAGGCCACGTAGTAGATTGTAAATAGTCATATGGTTTAGAAATTTTAGAGCCTGCGTAGAAAATAATTTGCATGTGTGATACAGTTTTTACTTTCAGTCGGTAACACGGTTGGCAATGAGAGCCCACGTGCTCTCGAAACGCTGCGTTCCGCATAATTAATAAATTTGTGTGAGTGGAATTTACTGCTATACCTGTGGAAGGCGCAGTCGTTCAAAATCGTGCAAATTTGCTCCTGGAACAGTTACTGTACTTCTGATTAGATTGTGATTATGATCTCGAAAATGAGTGACTGCTTAATAAAGGTGAAACGTAACAATGTAGTCAAATTGGTATTCGCGGCAGTTTTTAATTGAAGTAGTGTTTCTCAACCTTTCCCGTGTTTGTTGCTGTAGAAATTGGCAATATGCTCAACAAAATATCAAGTACAGTATTGTTGCAAACACGACTACATTAAAAAAACAGTACATCGATAACACAAAATACATATACAAAAACGGTATACTTTGTTCCCTAGCATTTTACACTATAAAGTGTGACACACTAACACGTTATAAAATGCAGTTTTTACCATATCGTTTTGATCAATCTTACCAAGATTTACAGTGGAAAATTTAGCAAAAATGGTGTGGGCTTGTACACTGTCTTTGAAATGAAAACAAAAGAGTATGGAAGACGAAAAAGTGTAATTATATAGAACATAAATTCGAAAAATTTTAAATTAATTACGACGTTGCATAGTTTGAAAAATATTTAATTTTGTATATGAAACGTGGTCGAAATTTTTCCGGAGAAATAAAACACTTGTTTGTTACTTATAGATCTACTGAAAGTTTTTATAGGTGCAGGAAAATGAATTTATAATATCAAAACATTCTTTTTCTATATGAAACTTGCGTCTTCCCATTTCCATGTTTAGGCTTCTAAAATTATGATCCATAGCTCTAGCATTTATGTGTTATCTATTGCCCTTATTCAAAGTTTTTTCGGCAATTGATAGAAGTATGGTTATAAAATTAACATTTTAGTAGTGTGTAACATGTACATGGTATTTTCCTATTATTGCAATCTTTGTTTTCGTTGCTGAATGTTACCGCTTTTATTCTGTGCATATTTACTGAATAAATTAATTCATGATTTATGGAATTCTTGTAGTATATTTTTCATTTAACGAAATAAACATTCATATAAATTGAACTTGTAAATATTTTATTTACTTTTACCGTTTTTGAGTGCACATTCAGCTATATTTCTAGTCGATAGGCGTTATTTCTGTTAATTACGTACAGCTACCGTATTATAATTATGTAGAAATTAATATTTAATCAGTTTTTAGAAAGATGTTGCTGGTCATTACTTTGAATGTAAATATATAAACCGATAATACTGAGAGTCCAGTAAAATTGATATTTTATGCTATCAATTCTTACAGACTGCATAATATTAGTAAATAAAGGCAGCGGGGAAATATCAGTCAACTGGTTCAACTAAAACTCAACTATTTAAAGAAACATGTGATTCAAGACTTTCTTATAGTATAGTACATGTGTATTACCTCCGAATTCGACCTTTTTGAATAAATAAAGAAATAAGGTGAAGCGATTTTGTCTCTTGGTATGCATGCATGTTCACATAGAAGCTTGTTTGCATAAAATTTTGTTGAATTGTACTAATATCATATTTTAAAGTAACCCTACTCAGTAATTAAGATTGAAAAAGAGCGATTGGATACAGCACCGTATAATTTAATTTCAACTCGAGTAAGTGTGTGGGCATTGGGACTTATTCAACGTCAACGAGGATAACTCTCCAAATTGATCTGAATCTAACTTGACGTGATTTAATTTAACTGCATACAAAATAGAGTGTTTAACAAAATTCGCGAACAAACTGATGGCAGGGATCAGGAAAAGTTCTCGTGCTTCCGTCCCGTATTGGACTTACGAAATGTTACCTAACGGGGAGACATCCCCGCAAATAAATAGAGCCAGAGTGAATTTTCCGCCGGAGACATTAGAACGCCCTCACAATAGGTCAACGATCAGACGCCGAAGAGCCAGGAGTATGAGCGCATGGAGCGACCTCAGCAGACTTAGCTTTCAAATGGATGAAAGGTATTTTTATGTTATTTAGTCCTGTAAGTGTTGTATGCATGTTTAAGGATATCTACATTATTTATTTGTGTATATGCATTTATAAATCTCATAATATAATAGACTGTTTTCTGAAAAAGATACCGTAACCCATAACACTTTTACATAAGTACCTGATTTTTATAAACTAAAACGTAACCAAATGGTGCTATAAAAACTGTAAGGCCATTATTTTTTTGTCAAATTAGAATCGGTCAACTGTTGACGGTCGTACGGACATACATATTTCTTTATATATTTGTACTACAGTAAATATTTTATAAGCGCCGTTGCACTTCATTAAAAATTCATGACAAAATTATGATGCCTATTAGTTCGCCGTTTAAGTTCGCTTGTAATTATTGACGAACAATAATAACCTATAATAAAAATCAATTAAAACTAAAATCGAGCGTAACAACTCTTATATTTTGTCGTACTAGCAACTACTAAAGGACAAAATTCTAAACATTCTTTTTAGTTAGCATACAGTAAAAGGACGCAATTTCTCTTTACTTTTGATATCAATACACCTTGAATTTAATACGAAAAATAAATGATATATGTTTTGCACAATTACGTGATTTATTGGCAAATTACACATATGAATTTTAATTTTAATGGAATAGCAACAGATTTAAATGCTTATGATGTCAATAAACAATTTCATTGATTCACAGATTCAGTTTAACGTAATACTTATTGGAAAAATTTGAAAATAAAATTTAACTATGGAATCGTTCTTAGAGGTGTAGTAGTAAAGCAAGCGTACAATGGTGTGCATTATAATAACAGTGGTACATTAAATGACTAAAATTATACTTATTTCTAAGGGCCATATGTTTTAATCTGTAGGAATTACTTGAAAATGTATTTTATGCAAGCCGCATATGTATCGACGGGTGTATGTAGGAGGGAAAGTCCCGTCATATTTGACAAAAATCCGTAAGTTTGGTGCACATTAAAATAATAGTGACACAACGAAAAAATGCAGTTATCAGGGAAAAGAACTTGCTAATTTTCTAGAATTTGTTACTACAAATACGTCTTAGGCTTTTTAAAACTTTAAAATGATCCATAGTATACCAGCAAAACAATTAATTATGGTGGTTGCAGTTTAATGCCAGGGGTCTGTTTTTAATGATATGGTGTTGGTCCATTGAATAAAGTTGAAGGGATAACCAATGCCGACGGATATGTAAATATTCCAGAAAATACTTTATTACCCTATGCTGAAAAAAAAATGCCTTTGCGGTGGGTCTTTATGCAAGACAATGGCCCAAAGCACATTTCTCGCAAAGCAAAAGTCTGGTTTCAACGCAATAAAATTAACCTTTTAGTCTGGCTAGCGCAATCGCCAAACTTATATCCTATAGAAAACTTCTGAGTGGATATAAAACGCCATTGATGAGAAGAAACCAAGAAATATTCATGAATTGTGGGACGTGTGCCAAATATTGGTGGTCCATTCCTGTTAGCAAATGTCAACAATTAGTAGAATCAATACCTGACCGATGTAACGCAGTTTTACAAAATATTAACTTTGTTTACAATATTTGTCACTGTTTTAATAATTTTCCTTTTTTTTATACGTACTGCTATTTTAATGAGCAGTAAATCGTTGTTCAGATAACCGAAAAGTATTATTAGTTTTTGATAAAATAAAATATTTCTTTGATTATCGACGTTTAATATAAGTTATTAGAATCTCTCAGGTAAGCTTTATTTAATATTTTATTGTTTATTTAAGAAATGTATTTATATCTATAAATATTATTCCGGCACTGCTATTTTCAGAACTGTATATACTGTACTAGTATTTCTTTGTATATTCCGGACAACATAAAACATTTTAAGTATATAATTATTCTTAATATGTGACATACTTAGAAATACACTCCACGAAACATGACTCCAGAGCACCTCATCTTATGCAGTATTAGCTAATAGCAAAATCAACCAAGAAACAAAAAATTGTGACCCATACAAATTCGGTTAAATTAGATTATTCTTTAGTGTTGGAAGTTTTTGGTTGTTTTTGAATTTACAAAATTCCACACACTAACACAAAAAATAAAAATCCCTAACCTTTTGCCCCTCCTACTTTTGTTCTGTTTCTTTCTCCCTCTTCCTTCTCCCTCTTCTGTTTCTTCTCTTTACTGAGAGTCGTCTTCTTCTTTTTTATCTTCTTCTGGACTTCTTTTATCCTTACCTTTCTTCTTGTGTTTGTTCATTTTCTTCTTCCTCCTTAATTGTATAAATACGCTGACGCTTCTGGATGCGTTAGTTACTGCAATATGCACGCGGCATTATTTACGCTGATACATGCGGTGTACAATCAAGCAGTGCATAAACAAGCGATATATATGCGATATTGCTTTGTCCCCATGCACGAAATATAGTGCATAGACAAGCATTGTTGAATAATTACTTTTTTAATTTTTAATATTACATTATTATAAGCGGTTATCATTAAATATAGCGTTTCACGTGTGCTGTGCGTTTTAATAACCTGCCAACAACAATTATAATTTAATCTATTGAAATAGAAATGATTAACTAATTTGGTAATAACTAAAATTAATTCTTTAATTTAGCCACTAGCCTTATTTATTTTTATTGCTTTTCTGACGTAAAGATCGCAAAATAACTGTAGTCCGTCCGCACCTTAAAATTAAGTATTGGGTCTTATGGACTGTTGTCCTCTGTTTCTATTGACAGAGAGTTTATGTATATGTATCTCTTTTCAACCTGGGCAGAGTTGCGCGATTTTATACTAGTGATTTTTTGATAGCTGCATTACTCTCGATTCCCATGACGTTTACATTCTCGGTTAATTTAAGAATTTCGTATTTCTTCCATGATTTGTATGTGCTTTTTGTGCCCTGTTTCCATATAAATGTAGAAGACCACTATTTATGTCATTGCTTCACTATTCTCAATAAATAATTCAATTTACTAATCTGTTATAGTCAATTGTAGAATCGATTCTAAAAAAAAAACTAAACGCTACAGTTGGCTATATCAAGAAATGACAAATGGGACGTAACCAATATTTGTCATATATGTGTATTATAGCATTATATGGCATGATGGGATTTAATACAAATATTACAAGTTATTTTTGTATTTTCCAAATTATACGAAACGGTTTTTATTCAAATATAATTTAAGAATGTGACATCTCTTTTTCTTTTAAAATTGGTTTTACATTTGAGTATAATAAGATTAGTAAACTAATTTATTTATTGAGAATAATGCTACAATAATATAGCATAAATAGTGGTCTTCTGTATATATTAACACACATCAACAATTATTACACATAAAGTAAGGACAGACATAATTTTTTTCGAGTTAAAGCAGAACAACTGACACCGATAAGTAAAACTTAAATACCAATTTATTTGTTGGTAATGTAGCTGTCAAAAAATGTATGTATGTAATGCGATGTACATATGCAAACTCTCTGTGAATAGAAAGAGAAGATAGCATTCCATAAGGGCCATATTGAATTTTAAGGTGCGAATGGACTATAGCTAAAATTTTTAACTAATAAATAGAAATAAAGAGAAAATTTTAATTCGAATGAGTTCTTGGTTTAATTGTTTGTATAAAATGGTACACATACATACACGCGCTGATTTATATATCCGTTGTATACTTATCCTTCCTTTATACGGAGATTGTAAAAATGATTCATACACTGTTAACAGTTTCAGTGAACGATTTGCCGGCTCGTCTGAATTTCACTCAATAAGCTATTTTATATGCTTTTTTAATTTACGCATAATCTTCCAATCCTCAGTGCGCAACTGAGATGACAATAAATGTTCCCGTGTCTTGAAACGCCGCGTTCCAAATAAATTATTAATTTGTGTGGAGTTTACTGCGATATCTGTTAATTACACAACCACTTAAAATCTTTGTGTTTCAAACCTTCGTCTATTTATAATGTTGTTTAAGATGATACTTGCAATTAAAAATAATTTAGCCAAATAGAAATTGATTTTGTTTGTGGATTTGAAGTTCAAGCATCTTGCAATGTGAGTTTTGTTATATGGTCATACAAACTCCCTACCCTTATCAACAGCTGTATTTACTATAACATATGTATCTCTATTAACCAAGACTCTCTACATAGATAATTTCGCACATAATTGTATATCTATTATAGAATCACTGAACAGATAAAATAGCAACGCGTAGCAATGTATAAGCTCCTAAGCGTAAGCGATTTTTTGACATTTGGAACGAATCCTTATCCTTTAATACTATATATTTTGTGAAAATACAAAATAATACGTACATTGACATACCAATAAAGAATTTATTTACTCGTAACAAAATAATTAGAAAAGATTAACATGTAAGCAAGCACGACAATTTAACGTCATTTCAATATATTCCAATTACAATTTCATTAGAAACCATAAAAATGTACTTAAATATAAAAAGGACCAGTTCGTTAAAAAATGAATGTATCAAAGAAATCTAACCTACAATACAAAGGCGAAAACTTTATACGCGCTAACTTTATTTTATGCGTTTATAAAAACAACTTATGAAGGAATCCTTATCGTTATACCGAACGCATAATTTCTAAATAACACACAAATTGAATAAACGAATTAACGATCCTAATATAAGAAACAGGTAAAATTGTGAAAGAAGGCGATTTATATGAAGTTCCAAAACCTAATTAGTAGTGATAGTGAAATTGTGATAACCAGATTTTCTTTTTTTATAACTCAGGAGACTTTGAAAATAATCAAAATATTTTGTTTGATCACTAGTTGTCGCTAAATATGACAGTTTTACCAAATTTAACCTTAAACTCTAAATAAACGAGATCCTCGTACCAGCTCGCGAATTTGGGAGAAATTAAGATCTCTTATATTACTATATTAAGAAAAAAGTGTTTTCTTTTGTAGCTAACTTATAATAGGTAAATTTGAATCTACCATACGAAAATTCGTTGGCACTGCTGATAACAATGATTGTAATATTAAAAAAAAAGTACTATAATATGTTGCTAATTTCAGGTCATGAAGTTAATGCCTGTATTCAATCTGTGGTGGCAACAGTGATAACATAGCCCCTTCCATTTTGTTTAAAGTTGATATAACAAATAAAGGCGTTTTAAATAATATGTTTAAAACTACATCCAAATGAAAACAATTTTTTCTTTAATAAAAAAAAAACGTACAAAACAATCTCTATTAAACAATATTAGTGAAATAATAAACCCAAGAATTCGAAAATATAAATAAAAATTAATGAACAGGCGCGCGAAATTAACAATTATGAAAAATTGTGGTCTTTAAATTTCGTTGTTGTTAGTTTGCCAAAATACTTTCTTCCTAAATCTCATCATTTCGTTGTAAATGATGATGATAGATTGTTAGGGAATGTGATTAGATGAACTTTTATCATTATCATTGACTACAATATGATAATAGTTGGTAAATACTGTTTGTTTAACTCTTTTTGGTAGTATCTTTCTAAGGTATATTTTCTATATTCCGTTACCCTAGAATTTTGAATAATGTAAAATCAATGTGATACTTAACTGCGCAAGTTGTAATACCAAACCATAAAAGCAAAACTCTGCTTTTGTGCCGACATTTTCTTAGAAATTTAACGGGTTTCGGTATACTTATAATCTTTGCGGTCGCTTTGATTTGCAATTGTCTCTTTTTAGTGTTTATATGTAGAGTTATAAGAAGCTGGAGTTTATAATTTTTATGAAAATATAGTCATCGCGTTGGGATTTTTGTTATTATTGGTTATTTCTGTGTTGTCGAAAGTTATCCAATAGCAAGCGTCTTGGAAGGGTTATACACTTGTGCTACTGTTACTAAGTTCTCTTTTGTGTACTGTACAAGTTCAAGAGTGGCATTGGTGAACTTATTTGTAGATTTGTACGCATAAAAATGAACGGTTGTCAAAGCATGGATGCTATAGCTGCATCGGCAGATGAAATGTTCAAAGTACTTCGTTCTAAAATTCAACAAGTGAATGGTCAACGAATATTCAGACCTTTTTGGGACGGAGAACAGCGACCAATAGAGCCAGGTTGCGAAATTTTCGTCGGTCGTTTACCTAGAGACGCTTTTGAGGGAGAACTTATCCCCCTATTTGCAACTTTGGGACAGATATACGAATGCCGATTGATGATGGATTTCTCCGGCTTAACAAGAGGATTTTGTTATGTTACTTATACTACTAAGGAAATGGCGGATGCAGCGGTGAAATTTTTACATGGTTATCGCATACGTCCCATGGAACAGAAGATATATTGTTATCACTCACTAGATAATAGAAGATTATATTTGGAAGGCATTCCAACTGATAAAACAGCAGTTGAAATAGAACAAGCAATAAGAAATCAAATACCTGGAGTACATAGGGTTATTTGTTACTATGGAGGTGTTGCATTTATTGAGTTCGTTAACCATCGCTACGCTGCTAATTGTCGTAAAAATCTTTGGCCAAGTAAATTAAAATTGTTTGGTGCCCCTGTTGCTATAGAATGGGCTGTTCCCCTTCCTCATCATACAAAGGTAAGATATATACCGTCAGAGACGTTAACTTCGAAATAAAATAATTGCCTATGTTTATTAACGCCTGGTAGTTAATTATGTTTTCTAGTAGATTCTTGAGATAAATGTATTTTTGAAAAATTAGTAACCAAACAAAAGGATAGCTTATAAAATTAATTTGAAATTAATTAAATTACACTTTAAGGCTCCTGAGGTTATGACAAGCTGTACTCTGTCTTTAATTCAGAGAAATAAAAGGAAAAACGCGTTTACCTAATGGAATTTTCCAAAGCTACCGTTTGGCGGCAGTTTTAAAACTAGCAAGGATTTTATACAAGCCGTAGTTATCTAATTATCATTACAACGCAAATTTAGGGATCAAAATTAAATATAAACGCACTCAGGAAAATACACGATCTAAACGTCAATCAGTTATTGCAACAATATGGCGGCCGGCAATATATCAAATATCGCTATGTAATTTTTGTCGAAAACTGACCAACAGCTAGTCTATTTTTCGGCGCTTTAATTTAAAAGCACTTCTCCGAATTAAAAAATAGAGTATAATATAGTTTACGATCTCGTTGGGCAGCACACTACCAAAAAAGTAACAGTCATAAAACTATTAGATGAGTTAGATAGACTAAATATTTGTGTAAGCCTCCACATTCTTTTCAGAAATTGGTGTTCGTAGAGTGCATAAATGCTCTGGTATAAAGAGAATGGCTGTTCAGTCTTCAGTCATGTATCGTACAGTCAAAATGGTCCTTGAACTGATCTGTAGAACCATTACTGTAAATTTGTCTTAATCTATCAACATCTGAATTATTGCTTAATACACTTCGATATATTATAATTATGATATAAAAACTCGTATATATTTAAACCAAAAAGAAAGCTGAAGTCATCGCATACAACGAAATACTTATATGATGACAGAGAGTTGCGAAACATCCATAGTGCTACTTGTTTGCTACTGTTCTTTGATACTGTCTCAAACTCTCAATTCGTTATAGTTTCTACAATTTATATGAAAAAGTCTATAGTTTTATTTTAAATACTTACTACTAAATAATAATAAACAAAATTAAATTCCTAAACAAAAATAATTTTAAGGAAGGTAATCCATACATAAATTCGTTATATCTGGAGAATGAATCATCATGTTATTATAAACCATTTATAACATTTACATTAAAATTAAATATCAGTTCAATAAATACAAAAGCATTTTAATCTATATATTCCGCTAATATAAGTAAGTTTTTTAATACATATGTAACATATCAATAATTTCCCTTATTTGTTTATTTTTAGAACACTTTGTTGTTGATAAAAAATCTTAATGCTACTCAAACTAAGTCAGCTTTAGTTAAAGAATTGCTAAAGCTCTTACCGGGTCGTAGTAGCGTCGTTAACGTCCACAAGCGTGGTGCTTATGCAATTGTTCAATTTTTGCACGGGAAGGATGCAATCTCCGCTTCAGATCTATTACAAGGTAAGAATTATATTTATAAGACATTTCACGGAATATTCGCAACATAAAAGCTTTTTAGGAAAGTTTCTTGGGGGAAATTCCATTATTACACGACTATTTGATTTGACTGATGAAGGTGAAAAGCAGTAAGTATTTTCGAAATATACTACATGAAGACATATATTTACTTACTTAACATTTGCTTCTTTATTCGCTTTATTATAGTATATTATGGAGAAAGTATTCGATTGTGATATGCGCTTTGCACATCATTCCTACTAAAATTTTGTCATACAGAGATGTTTCAATGTCTCGTAAAGATTTTTAATTTGCCAGACTTATACAGATATAATATGCAAAGTAGGTATCTACAATCCTACATTCCTCAACTATATATATACAACAGCGAAGTACTACTTACGGCGAATGACTTATAGACTGATTGCAGGGGAATACTGCAGCGAGAAAGAATAGCGGGCGACGCAGATGCGTATTATAACGGTTGACTTAGATTATATAGATTATATTTGTATATAAAGTATCACTTAACGTATATCAGCTTTAGTTTTCAGTTCCGAATTTCTCCTAAATGCTTTCAGATCCGATATTCATATTTTATATGAATTGCAAAAATAAAAGCAGTTACTTACAAAATATATTTAGAATTATACTCCTATTCATTATTTCAGTACATATCGTAGAGAAAGTATAGCATATTCCGTTGCCCGCTATTAAATTTTATGACGAAATGATGATGTCTACTTCGGTATTACAAATTGCCTTATAGTCAGAATCATAAGAGAAGGGGCCTGCGTCACGAATTGCCGCGTTTAGTAACGACACACATTTGTAAAGTTATTAGTCCAGATACTTTAAAAGACAAAGATAGAAATTTATGTCATTCGTTCGTAACATATCGATAAGACATTCTACTAACTCAATGTGTTCAATAATGTACAGAACAAAGAGAGAAATACAACAAAAATGAAATTTCCATGCCATAAGCAGGCGTACTAAGAGATGTAATTTGACTAACGTTGTTTTACTGGTTGTCGAATGTCATAAATAGATTATTTGCTTTTTATATGTTATTTGTAACCACTTGCGACGTTTGGATTTTTGATTGTGTTTATTTATAATACTTTAGAGGTAATTTATAGAACGACTTTTGTTAAAACTAGTATCAATATGACATCATGTCTGTTCGTGGAAGAACCTTGTGCGCGCCATAACATTTTTGTAATATTGCCGGAAGCACGATATCTAATATAACGGTGAAGTACTGATTTAATTTATACATTGATTTGTTGATGACGTAGGGCTCTTCTCTTATGATTCTAAATGTGCCGCTTTTTGTACCGCAAAGAACCAGTTTCGCGCTGCAACACAGTGAGGCATAAAAATATAGGTGTGTAGCATGTGGAGGCGCTCCCAACTTAGTATTAGGGTAATTAAGGTTTTGAGTTGTATTTCAAAAAATATTATCAAGTGTATGCGGGAATAATGGGTCAGTATGTTCTATTATTTGGAACGGCGTTTTGAAACATCCATAATTTATTTCCTAAATATAGTTCAATCTGTTTTCTAAATGTAGTTCAATCTCTTTTCTAAATATTATTCAATTTGAAAACTCTTATGCCTGAACGTGCACCACGGTATGATACTGTGAGGAACAATATACTAGAGGCACGATAAGTTTCAATGCACGTCACCAATAAATCGTGACGTCAGGTTTTGGGCAGTTGCCGATTACACATATAAACTAACCTAACATATTAATGTAACCTAATTTCTATTACTTTACTTATTACGGTATATCAAACACAAAATTTTAATAATTAGCATTACAGAATATAATAAAAGTATCTGACCATACGTAAAACTGTTCAATCAAACTATAAAAAGTAATATCTTGACTGAAGGAAAAATAATGTGTTATTTGTAGTACTTTAAATTATTTACGAATTAAATAAATAAAAAAAAACGGTTATGGATCACAGTTACTTTATTAAAATATTTGCCTCGCACATGTAATGAGATTACATAAACGATAAAAAAAAAACCAAACACGTTAAAATAACATTAATGGATTATTTATTTACAAATTCATTACTTAGCTATTTTTTTTTCAATATGATTCGCAATGCAACTAAATGTAGTACCTGATGTTTTTACATATTAGGATCATATGGAATGTTATTTGCCAGCCACTCTTGTATATTACCTTTTCTCCAATTAACATCTGGTATCTCGCTTTTTAGTTCAGAATGATAACTTGCGTTATACATCATAGAATTAGATTTTACATTTAGTAACAACTGCATCATAATCCACTTTGTAAAATTTCCCTTATTCATTTCTCCCTGATAATTATGCCGAAGGTGATTGACACTACTCTACGAACTGACAACGTTTAAAATGGCCGGAACAATGACAACCGACAACATCGTGTTTCATCAAACATCTTTCCAAAGAGCCAATAATAGCTACGTAATGCGATATGGGAAGTATATACATGTATATATATGCATCAATTAAGTAAATAACTATTTCTATAACATTGTTAAATTTGATAGAACGAATGTTTGTATTAAAGAACAGTATGTTGTGTTATCCGTTCAAATTTCATTTAATTATTAACTATTACGTTATAATTATGTACTAATATAAAATACTTTTAATTTATTTGTGTGGTCGCATTGCATATTTATGACGTTATTCGATTATATGTATGACGTCGGGTTAATGACGTGCATTGGAACTTATCGTGCATCCACTATACTAAGTATATACTAAAACTGCAATTACTTCAAGAAAAAATGATTGAAATTATAGTATTTATATTAGGCATAGGATTAGGCACTATTACTGCAGCAAAACTGTGAATTTTTCAGCGTGTATGTACTATTTATCAAATGAATCTTTAAGACGCACGTCATTAAACATATATATCTTTCGCGCGTGAATACTTATTGTTTAATGTCGATATAAACAAGAATAGTTAGATTAACCAGTGATCTTGGCGTATGCCATCAAACAATGACGTGTGTCTAAAGATCTATTTGGCGAAGTATACGTTTTGATAAACGTTACAATGCATATAGGTGCTCTTGTCCGAAAATGATATCACGTGTCTACTTGTTTCTGCTGCATTAGCGTTTAGGCGCACAAGCATGTACGGGGATCGCTTAAGCATTGTCAAGAGCTACATATATTATTTGTGTTTAAAAAATGCAAAGTTTTTTATAGGTTAACAGGACAAGACGTGCGTCTATTTGAACTAAAATGTAACCTTAGTTTGTTTCGTACTGTATGTTATTATACTAACTATCAATGCGTATTCAATTCTATACTAAATAATTAGCACTTGTTTTCTGATGACTTTGTAAGCCGAAAAAAAGCTGAAAAATTGCTGACTGAGATATATATCCTATTGGGTTTAACTAAGTTACAAAACAACATTATCGTGTTAACGTACAGGACGAAATCTTAAGTTGAGTCGAAATTTACACGTGTATGATTACAATTATGCAATCTAGATAATAATTAACAGCATAATGTACTTGAATAATTTATTTTGCTTAAATCTTTTTTCTGAATGTATCTACTCTTTCAACTCCATTTTGTTCTTTCTACTAAAGTTCAAAAAAATTAGGACCTAACTTACCTGAAATTTTGCACTGTTTCGATTGACTCGGCCAATACTTGTTGGAAAACCATAAACATGAGCGAAGAAGTAAAATAATTTTGCATATATTTCCAATACACCACGTAATACACAAGTTCCACTATCACTGTAGCTTCAATAGGTGTTCTCTTACTATTAATAGTAGTAATTATTACTAGTAATGAAATTACTACTAGTAATATAACAGCTGGTGAAGCTACACTGACAGCGAAACATGCCAAGTATTACGTTGTGTTAAATACATATATTGGAAATGTTTGTAAAATTGTGTTTTACTAAATAATAAAATATATGCACTTTGCATATAATCCGGTCTCTAGTTATCAAACAAATTAACCTGTACTGTGTTTAGTAAGGGATTGAATTAAGTACGAATTGTAATGTAAATTGAATTAATTTACATCACTACAAAAACTATAATTATATTTTAGTTCAAATACGCCCATGTATTGTATTTAACCTATAAAGAATTTTGCATTTTTTAAACACAAATAATACAGCTGTTCATAATTCTTAGGCAATCCCCGTATATGATGCCCTTGGGTTTAATAGCTGATGCAGCGAAAACATGTAGACAGGGGTAATGATCTCACTTTCAGACAGGAGCATCTATTATTTGCATTACGTTTAATAGAAACGCAGACATACGGTTTTGGTATAATAATAGTGCCTTATCCTATTCGTAATACAAATTATATTTTTTTTAATTGAGGGTTTTGTGTATATTTAGCAATATCCTTCGCCGTATCATATGTGGTACATGGCGAGATATAACAGTATATTCAAATTGAGTCATATTTTTTTAGCAGATTAAGGAAAATTCATCCTAATGACGGACATACAACCCCAGATGTTCGCAGACACCTCATTATGTCTTTTTAAAATGTTCGGAACCTTAATTCACCAAATGCTAGGTCTTATACGTTACAGCTGTATTTTTATACTCACCGTTCAGTACAAAATATGTGCTTTGCGGCATAAACCAGTACATTAGTGCAAAACATCGTAACATACTACAAACCCTAGAACCATCCTTTACGTAGCTAAAACAGGATTGGTGACGCCGTAGGCATGCTTCAAAAATATATCTTTTGCGATCAAAGGGCAGTAGTTCAAGCATATGCTGATGACACACAGTTATTTCATTCTTTTCATATACATGAATTTAATTGAGCGATGAATACCATTAATTTACAATACATCAAGGATGTTGTACTTGAGCGTAATCTTACTTTTAATTCATATGAGATCAATGTTTTGCTTTTTAGTTCGAAAGAGCCCGTTGTATTCTTAAATCAACTTACCGTGATCGACTTCTAATATATGCTTGTCTTTTGTTGATGTTGTTAATGATGTTGGATTGCGTCTTGATGGTCGACTTTGTGTCAAAGAATATCTATCATACTTAATTAAAAAGTTGGATTAGTCTTTGAGAATAGTATACACGAACAGGCATATTTAAGCCTCCCATTAAGAAAAACCTGATTCTCTTATTTTGTCTCTATTTAATCAATGCGATTTCATCTACTATCCGTACTTCACTTTATAAGGCAAACGTATTCGAAAACTTCTGTTGTGGATTAGTTTCTAATCTTCGAATATGTAATCAAGTCTTTGAGTGTGTGACAAGTCTATCCTTGTTGAATATAATATAAACCACTGTAAGTTGCACTTACCAATTCTATGCTTAGGCAAGACGACTCCTAGGTTCCTGAGCATACAGCACAGAGAACTCAATTTCGAAGTAAGGTATTCACAATGGTGTTGCAATTCAGGTGCTTCTCGATAAAAATACCTAAAGTTTGGAAGCAGTTACATATAATAAAGAATTTCTTCCAGCCGAACAATGAATTGCTTTACAACGACGCTGCCAATTGTGATATCTGCTATATGGATGGATTTAATAATAACATTATTTTGACACTAATATGTAAGATAATTAAGAATTAAATTAGATTTGATTTGTACGATGCAGTCACTACTATAGATAGTGGATTTAATAGAGGATTGTCATCTGCGTACTTGACAAGAGAGTCTCCGGTGTATCTCACTTGTGTATAATATGTTGGAGTACCTCAGTATTAACAATGTTCGTGGAAGAACCTCCAGATGTAATCTCTCACACTCAGATATTAATCTTTCCCCCTCAAAAAATCTTCGATTATACGGGACCCGCTTATGTCAAACGTTTCTACTTTTGACATCAGTAATGTATAGTCATTACAGTTGAATGCTCTATTGAGAGTGCAGAAGATCTTGACAGAGCACCTGTAAAGTACTATCTACTAACTACTACTAATCGCTAAAAAACGAAATTTGTGAGTCATTTACGTGACACACTTTGTCAAATGGATATAGGTCGAATTTAAAATTCCGATGTGTATCTAAAGCACTATAATTTGGTACCATGTTTTAATACTATTATACTTATTACTGGTCCATTTCTCGGCGTTTAAAAATGTATGCATATCCAAAAATAACTAACTTCTTGCTTCCAGATTAGAAACTATAAGACGTATTTAATTTATTAAAAGTGTATTCCGTTGACGTTGATATTTCTATTTTACTTCCTATCCTACGTAGTAATAATAGTAATACCAAAATTAATTTTATTCAAATTTAGGCAGTTAAATTAATAACATTAGCAATACCTGCATTTCGCATTAAACCGAACACCAACGTTATCTCATATGATCGTTCAGCTCTTTATGGCGATGTTCAATGAACTTAATCACAGTCAATTTTTTTATAACTGTTTTCTGTAATAATAGTCGAGACAAATATAATTAGATTAAAAGTAAAAGTAATGTAGCTTCATGATGAAAAAGGAATATTATAAATTAATGATTAAAATTAATAATTTAACTTTTTAGATTGATGCTGGAACTACAAATGTGTGAACATAAGGTAGATCATCAACTATTGGTTCCATTCGGTATGACAGAATCATCGTCGACATGTAATACCATCCAATCATCTGAATCCGCAAATAGTTCATCGTTCGAAATTGGTACGTGGAACCAGGCACCCGTAAACAAATCGGGTGTCTCCCTGCACACAAAGAATTTTAACTTTCACTACAGAGTATAGTTTCGTCAATTATTGATAGAGAATTTACTTTATATCACAAAAATAATAATTGCATACTACGATAATAGGAATGTTGGTACGCTAAGCTGGCGTAATGAAACAACACTAGATTTTCTGTTAAGGTACTGTTTTTGTTATTGTTCGTACTAAATATAAGATAGTCATAGATCATCAGTAAATAGTTTATGCAATGTAGTTATCAGATAAGTGGTTGGTTAGTCTTACCAAACTTTTACTTGTGTGGCATAACTATTATATTATTTAATTTTATAGTATTAAGGATCTTCCACTTCACAAAGTACTAAATTATTTATACTTCGAGATACGCGCATATTTTTCATGTGATTGAATAATGCGAGTATCAATTAATAAATAAATCAATTTGTGAAATGTGAAAAGTATGAATTAAATACCATTTTCTTGGTTATATGCTTTTATGGTTTTGGTAACTAGTTATTTGTTTCCAAATAATTCGAAATTACATCCCTTAACCGAATCAAACTTGAATTTCATATTATTCATTGTAAATTGGATTAATTGGCAGATTTTAGTAGACACACATACAATAAACTTACTGACAACCAATTTAACTTATACACAAATTGAGTAATTGCTTTTCCTTTCCTCTCTTTGAAAACAAGTTTTTTTTTACAGTAAGCCAAGAAAACAAATTAGACTTAAAACGCTAATAGTGTAATAAATTATATATTTTTCTAACCGTTATATATTTGTGCCTTTATAGTTGTTTATATAAGTGTAATGTTTTTGGAAAGAAATATATTATTCTTCAATTATGAAAAATTCTCTTTATCTTTAGTACTAGTGTTCAAATCTGTTCAAAATTATTTACTCATCTTTCCTATCTATTGCTGGGGGAACAAAGTAATAAAATCGATGTGTTATTTTTTCTGTATGTAGATTAAATTTCTGTAAATAAGAACATAAAGAGCTCTATTTCTGAGATAATTATAGCATTAACACTTTTTGAAAGCCTGTAAGTTTTTACATATTTTGAAAGAAAATGTAGTTGTGTACAACAATGTTTCCAGTTTCAACGTAATATAAAAATAAACGTATAATAAATAATTATATTATAAAGCGCACGTATTAAATTATTATCGCATTTGTGAGCTTTATGGATAATATTCTCTTAATACATTTGCATAATGATATTGAACTTCAATATGTTTTGAATTTTTGGTAAAGTTACCATAATCATCCTGAAATATGTTTACAGATTCTTTTGCATCAACATCAAATATTTCGTTTAACATGCTACGGACAAAAATGATTGCCTCCGATAATACCACATCTACAGCAAATATTGACGGCTTTGTCACAGTACTTTGTTTATCAGACCTCCAGAAAATGACATAAAACAATCTAATGGCATATCTGGTTGCAGATTTTCTATCATTGCAATCGCCTGTCCAATCAGCATCAACCATACAATCTAATCTCCGTGCTTTTAGTACATGGTGGGCATAAATGATTAAAAGCTGTTTGAATTTCCCACTTTCTATTTTTTTCTTTTTTACTTTAAGTTGGTACTAAGTACTAGTCAACGCTTCTGAAGCTATAAACACTATATATCATAGGCGTAACACAAAAATATGAGAAAGGAACCAATTTTAGTAATACGTATACTTATTTATTGAAAGATAATTACAATGAAATTGTTTTCTAATTTTAATATTTTGAATTACGCTTTTGTTTAATTTCGGATTAGACTAGTCAATGAAAATTATTACAAAACTACAGCACTTATATTCGTCATTTAAATACTCTAAAACTACAACATTTGTTCAAAATGCTGCCCAAGTAAATTTAAACACAATTTCATCCTTTGGTTTATACTGTTGAACACATTGCGTAATATACAAGTATGGCAGTAAACTCCACTCACACAAATTTATCAATTATTTGGAAAGCAGAGAAAAGAAACTAATTCCAATTAATCACGGCTGATTCGCACCATTGCGAACAACAAAAAATGTCCGCGATTAGTTTTCTGGAGCAAGAGTAGGTACGATAAGAATTAAAATATGTCAAAGATGTAGCGAGGTACAATGGTTTCTCTTCTACGGATGTTGACCGTATCTTAAGGAAGGTCCAATACAAACAACACATCAGAAATTCCACGACCTTAACATCAAAACACCGGCAATAAGAAATTTATAACACTTCCTTTCCACCCAATAGTAAAAGGGTTAAGCAAAATTATCCGACAACAAAATATGAACATGTCTTTTGTATCAAAAAACCACTTAAAGAATCTCTTAGGCAATCTCAAAGATAAACCGGAGATGATGAAAAAGTCTGGAATTTACCAAATCGCATGCAATGATTGTGATAAAATTTATATTGGACAAACAAAAAGAAGTATCGAAACGAGGTCCAAAGAACATTTTAGACATTATCGTTTCGATAAACCAAAACTGTCAAGCGAAGCAGAGCATATGGTAAAATCCGGACATAAAATTAATTAAAAAAAATCTTAAACTTCTCGAAACGATATTTATGCAAAACAATAGAAACCTATTGAACAGAGAACCACCCCCAATTGCACACTCGAGTGTGATGGATTTATTACCATAAAGATACGGTTCGTTTTCGGTCTATCCTTTCCTGAAAATACATCCGAGACCACCCATAGATTGTAAATAGTCATATGTTTTAAGACATTTTAGAGCTCGCGTAGAAAATAATTTGCATGTGTGATACAGTTTTTACATTCAGTCGGTAACACGGTTGACAATGAGAGTCCACGTGCTCTCGAAACGCTGCGTTCCGAATAATTAATAAATTTGTGTGAGTGGAGTTTACTGTTATATCTGTGAATTATACAACCACACAGTCCTTGCTATCGTTATTAATTTTATACTAATACCGTAATACTTCTGGTCTAACATTATTTACAGCTTCCACAATTATACGTCGTAATTCCTCCAAGATATGAATACGATTAGAATGAAGTTTATTTTTTAAATAAACAAACATGAAGTAATCCAAGGGGGTCAAATCTGGTGATCGAGGAGGCAGGCGGTTTCTGTTTATCAATCGGTCTCCGAAAATTTGTTGTAGATAGTCTAATGTTCAGTGTGTTGGAAATAACCAAGTTGCAACTCATGATTATGAAGTTGTTCAATAGAAGGATGTAAAATAAGATTTTGATAAGTATTGGCATCAATGTTTTGATGCAAAAATAGGGTCAATGATTCTTCTTCTTGACATCGCTAACCGTACACCAATCTTTTGATGTGATGCAATGTAATGAGGACTTTCTGCAGACCAAATTCTAGTATTCTGTGAATTTACATATCCACTAAGACGAAACCATACTTCGTAACTGAAGAATAAGTCACAGTTATTTTGTAAGGATGTATATGAAGAATTTTCTTGCAAGCTTTTCGACAGATACCAATGAACTAACTTTGGGCTGATAAGCTACGTAAAAGAAAATTAAACTTACATCCATTCTTTGATCAATATCCGCAACAACTACTTCAGTAAGAACAGTAGGACAACCTGCAGATTTTTCTTTCACTCCATGTGAACCGTTTGTCAGTGGGTAACTCGGTTGACAAAAAGAATCCATGTGCTTTTGAAACGCTGCGTTCAGAATAAATTATTCATTTGTGTGGTATAGAATTTACTGCGCATATTACGTCATAAATAATACTCATGCATGAGTATTGCAGTAATGTTACTGTGACAGTTTATTTACATTTAGAAGCTTGTTAAATAAGCAACTGCATAGCTGGACGAAAACAATAAATTAAAGTTTTTGTTTGCATCTTATTTTATCTTTTATACCAACGCTTACGGGACATTTATTTTAATCAGCGTCCTAGCTTGTAAATATTTTTTATACGTTTATTTCTAATATAAAATTGTTAGCACATTAAGAAGTATTTTGCCCTGAAAATCTACATTTCTTTGAAAATAACGGGTACCTAACTAGACTGATCCAAATTAAATATACAGCATTCCTATCTCCGTTAATATCAATAAAGCTGATTAAAATGCGTAAAGCGTTTGCTAATTTAATATGCAATAATGAATTTGGTGTCTGGTGTTAAAATTAATGATAAAAAAGTAATACATGTTTTAAGCTGTACATAAGATGCGCTTTCCTTGTATAATAAAATAAGTACACTTTCTAGAATCTACACGAAACGTTTATCACTATATCCCTCGAAAGTGTCGGGAAGATTGCGGATTTAGTCATTAAAAATGCTTACTGCTTACTGAAAAATTGTGGATTTAATAAGTTATTTTGTTAGACGTATCGTTAAAAACAATTAAAATATCGCTTGCAATTTCAGTAGACGATATTACGAGAACTTTGTTTTTTAATATTCTCTATTTCAGGGTACCTTAAATTAAACGTATAAGAAAAAATTCCCCAGTATGTTCTTGACATTCTTAAATAATAACCTATACTAGGCTACTATATTTATTAAACGATTAAACGATGTATCACACAGGCTAGTTTAAAACTTTGCAATTTTTAAAATAGTCCATTTAGAAAATTGTAAAATTGGAGGTTTGTTATTATAAACTATGTATATTGTAAAACTAACCAATGCGTGATAGCCGGGAACAGTCGTGTGAATGGAAAACTCGCGGGGCGTATTTACCGGATGGTATAATATTGGTTCAAACAGTAGAGGTATGGGAAATTTCACTTTGCGCAGTGTTACATTTTCAGTTTGCCACGCGTATAATTGTTCTGCGTTCCGCATATACCTTTTATTATATCTTACCAAAAAGTTAACAGAAACAACAAAAAATATCCAATATTATTTAATTTGTGCCAGGAATACCATAAAAATCTAAGAAAGAATAGCAAGATATGAAATCGAATTAGAAAAGAATCAATGAAGATGGTAAGTACAATTTAGTTCCTAATTCAAAATAAAAACAAACTGATTATTGAAATAATCAATAAATTTTTCGCGTATTTGGAATGTCGTTGGATTTAAATATTCGTCATTGCTGCTATTTCTTTCAGCTTTAATCGGCGATCAGCTAACACATCATGAATGTTGTCGACTATTTCATCGTTAGTAGCGGTTTTTGGGCGTCCGTTACGTGGTTCGTCACTTGTGGTGTGCGGCCACGTTTGAACTGATTCGAGATTTCCAGAAGCTGATGATCGAAAATGACGGCGTACATCCGCCGTGAATCTCTAGCAAAATATTTCGAATTTCCGTAACCGTTTTCCCAGCCATTCCGAAGTATTTTATCATTGCACGCAATTCGATTTTATCCATTTCTGCGAAACCGCCTGTCTTGTTACACAAAACAGACTCTTATACAGGTGGCGCAGGGCAACGGGATTTTGAAATAACGTAATTTCCACGAATACATTCATAAAACTAGTAATTTATTAACGAAAGTGCATGTATGCAGCATGTCATTTATGTTTTTACAATCAAAGTGTCCAAAAGTGTCTCTTTACTTTTCAAAGATGACGTCGGAAAGATTTCCTCCCATTCGGCGCGCACACTCTAACAGCCTGTTATGAAAACTCTGGAATGCGCAGTGTAGCAAATTTTGGGGCATGGCAGTGATTTCTTGTTGAATGTTCTCCTTCAGTTCATGGATTGTTGCAGGTACGGTGCACCTTGCCTTTAAGATGCCCCCACAGGAAGAAATCGCACATACTAAGATCAGGAGATCTCGCAGGCCATTCAATGTCACCGTTACGTGAAATAATGCGTCTTCCAAACAGTTGACGAACTGCTGCCATCGAATGTCGAGCAGTGTGTGACGTGGCTCCGTCCTGCTGAAACCACATGTTTTCCATGTTAACATTAAGCTCGTACAGTCTAGATGTAAAGAATGTTTGAAGCATTTCAACATATCGAGCGGATGTTACTGTCGCTGCACTACCATCCTCACGTACAAAAAAAATAAGGGCCAATAACACCATGACATGATACAGCACACCATATTGTGACCCTGTTGCTATGTAGTGGTCGCTGGTGTAACTCACAAGGATTGTCCTGGGCCCAATAACGAAAATTCTGTTTGTTTACGAAACCGTTCAGGTGGAAATGGGCTTCGTCTGCTACCCATATGTTACCAACGAAATTCGCATCCTCGTTAATTTGACCAAATATCTGCCTACTAAACTCCATACGTGACGCTGGGTCTCGTTCATGTAATTGTTGCACAATCTGCAACTTATAGGGATGGAAATGTAATTCGTGCAGTATTCTTTGTAAGCTTCGTCGCTTAATCCTTAGCGTAGATGCACTCTAACAGCCTCAATGTTCTCTGGGGTACGTACCGTTCGAATGCCACCTGGAGCTTTCTTTTTCAAGACAGACAGGATCTGATTCTTCAAAATTACGCACCCACGTTGTAATCGCATGCGCAGATGGGACACGTCCATGACGTCCAAGCTGATAATGCTGTCGAAATATTCTCTGCGGGGCAGTCGCACTATCACCATTTTTATAAAACGCTCCATGATTACTAAATGGCAATGCGTTCACAACAATTGTGCGACGTTACGAACAACTGCCGGCTCTACAGTGCTGACAACTGTAACGTTCAAAATTTCCCGTTCCCCTGCGCCACCCTGTACAACAACTATTGATAGTAGGCGTCTGAAATGTTGACAGTTGCCGTAAAGAATAAGATATATAGTACAATAGAATTGCCGACCAATGAATCCACTTCAACCTTCGGCACCATCTCTTGTCGATTTCGGAAACATTTCAGGTCGCCCTCGTGAAAATATTTATTGTTGAACTGTAGGATTTTATACATAGCTCATTCGTTACTTATCTGGACCGATTTTCGTCCTCTATTAGCGCTAATAATAACAATAATAGGGCTCTTTTAAATGTATGCTAAAATACAATTTTACAATACTTCACACTCAGTATTTATATGAATATTGAATAACTTTCTCCTGCAATAGTAAATTTCCCGCTTCTGCTAAGCCGTATTGGTTGGCTTAGCCTGGAGATTCCTTAATTCCGTTATGCATGCGAGAATGTCACTCCAGTTCCTGTTCCCCATCATTCCGTGTTGATCTAAAAGAGTCTTGTATGACCTATCAAAACTAAAAGCACTTAAATAAATTTAATCTTAATATAAACTATAAAATGAACTACGGTTGCCTACAGCCCTGAAAGAGCTCAATTCTATTTTGTCAGCACGAGGTACAAACGGTGCTTTGTGCTTCGTCCGTAGGAGATTATACAATAAAAGTGTATGTAAGCTGTAAGCGCGGGCACAGCAAAATTTAACTTTATTGTTCGAAGAAATGTGAATAATCCGTTGTATTTGTTCAGCTTTAAATGAAATGCACATAAATTGAAGCCTTTAGTAGAACGTAGTTAGCGATAAACAGAGAATAAACGCCGTAGGCGTTGTAATTTTTGTAAGATAAGATTGTACACTATTTCTTTGGAAATAAGTATTGAATATGTGAAATATTGTGTGAGTAATGAAAATATTAATTTACTGGCATATATGTATACCTAAAATTATGTTGAACTCGACGAAGAAACTAATCTGTTTCGATGATTATTTCTAGAGCAATACATTGAGAGGTATTATTTAATTTTGCATCGTAATAGTAATGCGTACACACCTACCAGTGTAAAGTGAAATGTAAATCATTTCATATAAAAGATACCGAAATAGTACTTTCACATTAAAAAGTTTCATTTTTACCGTAGAATTTAAATAGCAAAATATGAAGAATTGACAAACTTTTAAATTAATAGACACACTTAAACAAGAGAATTTTCGCATTCGCTTGATAAATAACGAACGTATTCTGTAGAAAGCAATTATTTGGACATATGTATATCATTCAAATTCTTTGGTCTAATTGCATACAGATGCTGGCCATTGAAATTCAAAATTTTTGTGTCATCTAGTGTTTAAATCAGCGGGTTTATATTGTAAAGGAAAATGGGTAAGATCAATATGAACAATGTCTTAACGTAGTTTTGTACTGCTTACACATTCCATTTTAATTTATGTTTTGATTCATATGATATCGCACTTTATACGATTACTTGCAGTAATAAATGACTAGGTTCTAAAAAACACATCTAAAAGAATGCCTAGAGAATAACACTAAAGATAGGAACGCTGTAAATACAGCGTTTCTCATGGTATTGGTGAAATCATTCACGAGAAAGACAATGTGAAGACAAAAAACGCTAACATATGGACATGTTTCTGCCTACGTGACGTCTTCAGCGTGCTTTCGAAACTGTACCCGCTTCTTTTCGGTTTGTCTGACTTTTGCAGACAAGTGGTTCATTCCTTTGGCACTAGTTAGCACCAAGAATAATCATTTGAATTGTAGGGTTAGATAGGGCAACAGTAGCAGAGAGGGAATTGGAATGTGTCGAGCAAAAGAACCGCTCGAAACCACGCTGATGACGCCGGGTGGGCAGAAACATGTCCGTGTGTTAGCGTTTTTGTCTTTTCACATTGTCTTTCTTGTGAATGATTTCACCAATACCATGAGAAAAGTTGTATTTACAGCGTTCTTATCTTGGGTGTTATTTTCTAGGCATTCTTTCAGATGTGTTTTTTAAATACGTCATGGTAAGCCCGAGAAATCATTCACATGTGCAGTTACTTATGCATTGCCCTTTGTGCGAGCGCTCTCTCGGGACTAGCAATCCAAGTATTGCTGGAGAAAAGAGTGGAAAACTGCACCCGCTTCTTTTCACTTTGTCTGACTTTGGATACAAGTGGTTCATTCTTTTGGCACTAGTTAGCGCCAAGAATAATCATTTAAATTGTAGGGTTAGATATGGCGACAGTAGCAGAGAGGGGATTGCAATGAGTCGTTCGAAACCACGCTGATGACGCCAGGTAAGCGGAAACATGTCCGTGTGTTAGCGTTTTTTTTGTCTCTTCACATTGTCTTTTTCGTGCATGATTTCACCAATACCACGAGAAAAAAAAGCTGTATTTACAGCGTTCTTATATTTGATGACTAGGTGCTATTAATATTCTCACTTTGGACATTCTAAACTACCAATTGATTTCTTATCCCACACTTGAAGAAAAATTCCTTAATTAGCAATAAATTACAGCACAGCTAATTTGTGCTAGTTAAGAGGAAATGCGTTGTCGTTAGTTAAGGAAGTTTCTCTCTAGACGCCTCCACATCGATTAGTAGCACATAAACCGGATATTAAAAGTTGCCCTTTCCGAATGCGATTGGCGTACCCTCCTTCATTTAAAAGAAAATTAAATTGCTTTAGATTCTGCCTTTGACGTTGGCAACTTTTCGATTACTAATTACCGCATGTGCCACGCATTCTGCAAAATGTTACAAACATTTTGTTTAATGAGAAACTGCAGTAGTACGAAGCAAACTTAATTAATTAAGAGCAGAGTAATTAAACTGTATCTATGTATATCGTAATATTAATCATATGGTGGTTCCCAATTGCTTGTAATATCTACAACAGACACACTAACCCCTATCGGATGTCTGTTTAAATTGAAATTGATGCTTATATAATATTAAGTCTATATTTATTTTTTACATTTTCAACATTTTCAAATTAAAATATTATACTACAGTATTAGGATCCTATTTATAATTAATTTCTAACGGCGTTTCAAAGATAAGTTGTAAATCAAAAAATTATTTACAAGAACGCGATATTATCTATTTATTGGAATGTACTCAATTTCAGTGAATTGTAGTTACGATAAACCTTAACATGTTTATTACTTGTGCGTGGCCGTCCATTGGCAACAAAGATATACTATCTGGCGCAAATTAGCTATTTCCGTCCAAAAAAATAAGACGAGAATTTTGTGAGATGCTGTAGCTCTGAGATTATCTGGATTACCTCATTTTCAACATAAGATGAGCCTGTATTAAACTGATTTGCTGTTTCAGTAGCAGTTTTCTAAATGTTTTCACAAGAAAAAGGATACCTCATAAAAGTTAATATATTTGTTAATTTACTAAAATCATAGAAACGTCTGTCAAATTCACTCATAATATTTGTTAATTTTTTCTAATAAGTATCAAAATTCAACTGAGGAATCCTTGCTTTCAAAGACGGAAAATGTGCCAGATCCTTTCTTTTTAGTTGATTAGTTGCAATTTACTTTTGAATGCGTTTACTGGGCTAATCATCTTGGTAATAGTTTTTTGTTTATCTTATAACTCCAAATTAATGGTACTTAAATGTATTGTGATGTCCGTTAAAAATTCTGAATCAGTCAGGCATTTTTCGCTTTTAAGCATCGGAGTGTTATCACCTCTTCCTAGGAATTTTCAGCCGTCTTACGTCCATGTGAAAAACTAAATCAGTGTGTTTAGCAGATTCATACAATATGCACAATCCATTTATTTCAGATATTTTAGTTTATCTGTCATGTCCTGGCTCATGACTTCAACACGCTTTGTGACTGTCGGACGAGATAACTGAAGTTCTTTAATAACAGACATGATTTCTGTTTTATTTTTAAAATATCCAAGTAAAACTTCGCCCGCTTCAAAAAATGCTTCCTTCACAACCGTCTTCAAAGGGTTTCTTGTGTTTCGCTAATATAAGAGAAATTTTAAATGACGCGATCGTTACAACTTTTGATTGTTTGACCGGTCTAGGAACGTGCTTTGTTCTTTTTTCGAACAAGTTACCAAATCATACACTTTTCGTTTTTCTTAATTCTCTCTTTGGTGGGAAATAGTTTTTATGAATTTTTATCATGCTACTCTATTTTCTCACGCTTAGGTATTGCAACTGATTCTTGAATTTTTACTCCAAGTCGTTATTAAAATGATACGTTTTACTTCTTTTTGTCGCACTGATTTTTCATTGTTATGTGCTGCGGATTTGAAAGGATAAAATAATGACACACAGATTTTAGTAAGGCAACGCTTTATTTATAAACTTCGTATCGCATTTGAGTTACTACTCGGACTGACATCGGCTCCCGTAGGCGCAGTATTTACATGGACGCGGACGAAGTCTTCGATGTTCCCGATAGGTAGTTTCGGCATGGTTTGTTAGCGTACCGCCAAACACGCCGCCCGAAGTTTTCAGAAGAATCAGGGAGACTCAAAGACCTCGCGCGCCGTCGTCTTTTCTTTAATAAATGCCGCGTGTTTCTTTGATAAAGTCGCCTTTCCCGCTAGCAGGGGGTTATTCCAATATAAAAAAGCAATAAGGGAGTTATTCTGGCTTAAGTGTGAATGAACTTAAATGTGGATCATGTCGTCATCAAACAATAACTTTGAATCGACCGATATCTGCTAATACCTCCCGAGGTCGATTCAAGAAGCTCTTCGATCGATCGTTTGAGCACCTCAGCTGGAAAGAATTACTAATCTACTAAGAAATATAGACGTTTTGTTCAAATATTTTGCCAATATTTCAAAATTACAAACGTATGAATTCTGTCGTGTATCAATTTTAAAGCTGTTTAATCTTTTTGATGCGATCGATGAAGTAACTGCATAAAAATTAACAGTTTACTGATTTCTTGGTATTACGTACACTTTTATAATACCTAAGTAATAAAAATTGTTTAATTTTTAATAATTAAAAATTCGAATCTCGTCTCTAACGAAGTATTACAAATGTCAAAAAATTTCATTACTACCATTTTTTTACTATGATTAGAGGGTATATTACGTGCAAACTATTTTCTATCCTAATTTTATTAAATTTACTTTAATTGAACCACATTTTGATATTCTACCTGTTGTGGTTGTAATATAAGTGAATCGCTTTAAGTTTCTATAGTTCTATGTGAACTTCTAAACAGAATATTTGGTTTTCTTAATATTTTCGGCAAATTATGCATAGAGGTTAATGCTAAACTACAAAGAAATATAAATGTAAGAGAAATAACATCAAAAGAATGTTACATTTCATACAGAGCATATATACAATAATAGTAACTCAAAACAGTGAAATTTCTACAAATTCCCAGAGTTACCTCATACCTTTCAGTGTAAAAGGGCCTCTAAACATTTTCAAAAGCTTATTTACTGTTAAAAAATATATATATTATCGAAGTATACATATCAGTTAATAAAAATGCCGAGAAGTAAATTGCTATCCGAGGAAGAAAGGTCAAAAATAAATTGTTATAAAGCGAAAGAATTTTCAAACGGTAATAGGACGATCCCATCATCTCATCAACAATTTTATAGAGTTGGGCAATTCCTACGGTAAAGATCGCGCTGAAGGAAATGATCGAAAACAGCAGTGCTCATCGATATTTTGGTCAGTCTCTTCAGGTAATGTAACTGCAACAAATAAACTGTGATTTAAATGTATCAGTAACAAACAGACGTGTACAAGAAATTTTATTCGGCACTAAACGTTTTCGGTGGCTAAAAAGGCTTTCAAAACCACCCTTAAAAGAGACACATAAACAGACAAGACCGAAATTTGCGCAAGATGATGAGACGGGATCATGAGTGGAATTTTTTGATGGGAAGAAATTTTACTTGAACAGGCCTGATGGTTTCAAATATCAGTGGTATGATTTGCGCGAGAACACTCAAGTTGCGATGAGTCGAAATTTTGGTGACGGCAGCTTGGGCAACTTTTATCTATAAGAACAAAACTGTATGCTTTATTTGTACGCGAATGAATTCTAATTCTTATATGAACTTCTGGAAATGGTTCTAGTAGACTTTGGCCGACACAAGACTGGATATTTCAACAAGAAAATGCAGCTATCCATAATTGCAGTGGTTTAATTAAAAGAAAATTAATTTGTTACAATGGCTTGCTCCACTCACCCGATTTAAACTCCATAGAAAATCATTGGAGAATATTGGCAAGAGAGGTGTATGCCAATAATAAACAATACGATACCGCCAAAGAACTAAAATTTGCGATAACGAGATGGTGGAAAGATATTCCTATTTCAACATTGATCAAATTGACAGGCAGTGTGAAGACCCGGATGTTTGAAGTTATTTTGAATCGAGGATCTAACACTCACTACTAAGTTTAGAAAGAATTATAAATTTCAATTATTTAATGTTGTGTTAATGAACCCTTAGAAACTTTGCTGTTTCGACTTACCATTGTTGTAAACATTCTCTGTATAAAATGTAATTTCTCTTGCATCTGGGTTTCTTTGTAGGTCAGCATTAACTTTGATGCGTAATTCGCCGAAGATATTAAGAAAACCAAATATTGTATGCAAAAGTTCATATGAAAATTTCGCCGAGTGTATTAGTTGTTTTTCTCTCAAAATCGACACTTTGCATAGAACTATATTTAAATTTGGCTGTGGATTTTTATTTTGTGTTATTGCATAGAGTTAATACTATAGTATTTACTAGGCGGTATCTATCCTTAGCTTTGTAAAAGAGATTGGATATTTTATGTCACGATTTATCACCAGTTCACGGTTTGTTAACTGACAATATGATTGATTTTATATTTGTTGTCAAAATTAAAGCAAATTCTAATGCGATATTCTTTTATTATAAAAAACAGATCGTAAAACAACTAGATACATGCACAACCTATTACAATAAACATAGAAACAATATGCATGTTATCAGAAAACTTTATATCTATTTATCTGTTTCAACATACAATGTAACTTTTAAACAAAAGAGTGAAGGAAATATTGTTCGTGGCTTCTAAGTTGCACAAGTTCATTCATTATGTTTGAAACGTATGGAACATTGGTAGGTAACATATCAATAGAAGGTCGAGAGGCAATTTTATTCTGCATTACCTGTTTCCGTAATGTAGGAGGTAAAGATCTGCGTGAAAAAGACATGAAACATTGTTACTCTTAAGCACAATCAATTGTGGCGATATGATATACTTACGAACAGAAGTGATTTATTGGTTGATGTGCGCTGTAACTTTTACTGTAGATTTTTGGTCTAGCCCACGATACTTCTATTTTCAAGTTCCCTAGTATCTTTCCTAAAATGTATAATTTTGGTTTAATATAAAAAATTTGTTATCCTATAGATATTTCAAGTATACCTTTAATAGCTCTGAAACAAAACTCTGCTGATTTTCTATTGGTAAGATGTACAAATGCGTAGTCGAATGTTTTATGAATTTTATAGATAGTGGACGAAGTAACGAATTTAGTTAAAAACTGATGCAAGTCACTAGCCGTCATTTGTAGATCCAAATTTCGGATATAGAGCTTTTTCACCTAGAAATTTTATAGAATTTAATTTGTTATATATGTGTGTCTCTAAGTTATTGAATATTTAGATAGAAAGCGCTGCTTGCACAACAGATATTAATCCAATTGAAACAAATTACAGAAATTTCATAGGAACTAAAAAATTACATGTACATTATAAGCAGAAAACGGACCATTAATACAACGCTAATCCCGCCCCAACCACGTTCATTGCAACTACGATGCGTGTCTAACAGACTGACGGATCATCACACATCCGCTTATTAATTAATGCTGTTTCAATCGATTATTGTGATTCTATTTATTTACTTCATTTAGGTCACAAACTATCAACTGAATTTGAGCGATATTGCATAAAATTAACAATGCATCCATATATTAAATATGTCACAAAAAACATATCTAGAAAATTGTGTATATGTATCTACGTATTTGATGTATATATATATGTATGTATAAGTAACGATTTGCACTTACGTATAGTTTTATTTTCAGATTTGCTCTATGTAATTATTAGACAAAACAAATTATTTGATATTACATGTCTACATGCCAATTTATTTACTGCCCATACCAATATATAACTTTTCCGCACGTATTTATATCCAACACACTGATATGATAAGCTGCTGTCCCAGTTTTCGTTGGCATTTTCTTTTTGTGCAATATTATACAAATCTATGTATTTCTACGACACACTTTATATCTATATACTGTCGTGATTATCTGAATAGATCGGGATCAAGACCGCCTTTGATAATCTGCGAATGGGCTAAAGCAAAGAAATTTTAAGAAGCAACAATAAGAATGTTAGGTGGTAGAATGTGAAAAAAATATCATACGTTGACTGCTTATAACAGGCTACTCTGATTAGTTATTGCAATAGTGGTAATTCGTGTAGAAATGTTGAAAACAAAGAAATAGCTTACACCAAGCACAACGAATAAGTGCTGCATAGTGGTGCACTTTATGAATCCTTCGGGAAGCAGAATCGTATATCGGATTTTCGAACTTTGGTGGTCGATCTTGGATCTGTCTACTTTTATACTACGCGTATTTAAATAAATCGAAAAACCTCCGCGATGGCAATTGACTACGCGTCAAAGACTGTAACTAAACAATATTGTTTCTTTGATGTAGAGTTAAATCGTATCCTATAAGTAGAACTTCACCTGAGATTCTTGTCACAATTCTTTTTCCGTATTTTAAATCCGTAAACGTCTAGAAGTTGCACCATTGAAGTTGTCTTTTTAGGAATTGTGAAAATATTGTTCATCACGTGTTATTGGTGCCACAGCGATATTTGTAACAAAGAATAGTGTATGTAACAACTTCAGAACATTACCAATGTTAACTTTCATGACTTCAGCAATTACTATTCTACAATCAAATCATGAAACGTAGTCATCATCAATAAACCCTGAACTGCAACTCCTATCTTCTCTTCCGCTACATATTTGCATTTGGAAAGGAGACAAGGATGTATGACATAAGATATCCAAATACTTAATCTGGATAAATAACTATGGATCAACACTATAAACACCTGTTTATCTCAATCAAATTCTTTAAGATTGTCGGTAATATTTAATAGCGATCATGTGAATTGTATACGTTTAAAAGTAAATAATGGAATATAATGCATATATCATCTAAAGGATATTAAAGATATTTAGATAAGCACATTACCTATGATTTCTTCACATAAATAACAATTAGTATTCTTGTTAATTATACATGTACATACATATTGCACATCAATACGCAGGTACATATACACAATTTTCTAGTTGTGTTCTTTTCTCCGTAAATTAAATTATTTATGGCATCATTAATATATACCAATCAATTGTGCATAACCTCTGGTATTTTTTGAGCAAATAAAAGTTTTCAAATTTAAAATAAATATGATTGGAGGTTGTTGTCTACAATCCTGAGGGGGATACTATTGTTGTTATCCTTTAGTACTAGTAAAATATCTTAACCTTTGTTTGATATGTCTTATAGTTTTGGAGATATTAAAGTAAATACCGAGGCGATAGGCCACTCAAGCTCCCGAAAGAGAGCGATTTAGCAGCTAAGAAAGTTACCGTCGCTTTTGTACTATATCTGTCTACAAACCCGCACTTTCATTTAAATCGGTGAGGTACACTTGCCTATGTTCCCTTGTTAGAAATCGCTAAATAAAACTAAACACTAGAGTACTATAGGAATGACATCAAACTAAGATAATACTCTAAAACAGTAAAATCTTCAGCAGTAAAATTAGAAAATAATAACATTATGGTTGTGACTTATTCGTATAACAATAAAAAGATTAATCTAGCCGCGTTAAGATGCACCAAACATCACAAAACTAAAGCGCAGTAAACGCTTTTATACAGAAAAAATTAAAAACTATCTTTTAGGACATAGTATTATCCGTCTAAATATAAGGACCATAATCTCAAAACCATCTATATAACACGATTATTTTATAGTGAACAGAGTTCACTAAATCATTCTTTCGTAGTTGATGGATATGCAAATTTTAGTAATAATTAAATGCAGAAAATATGCAGCATTGCTATTTTACTATGATTTTGCTAAAATTTTAAAATGAAATAAGAATATTATCCAGTATAAAATTAATAATCAGTCATAGGGACTTTGCGATGCAATACTAGCAATTATGTTAACGTGAGCACTTTAAAGGTTAAACGCGAGCATTCACTGCCATCGATGAGAAAGCTGGTAAAAGCAGTGGAGAAAATACAATTAGAAAACATGTTGTTCAAGTGTCGCCTATAATGTTAAGATATGCTTCAAGGAAAATGTATGAAAGAACCTTACATCACGTAGTACGGCCCTTTCATACATTTAGAGAGATATAGGCCACGTTCAAACTTAATGCTTTAAATTTTTCTTTAAAAAATAAAGCCAAAATCTTTAAATTCTAACGCAACTGCTATTGCTGTATTCAATTTAATATTTGATTACGTTTTCTTATTCCTCGTACAAGTTACACTTTAAATTTTTAAAGCAGCTTCAAAGAAGATATATTGAACATGTTATTTTAAATTAAAAAATGTTTTGGATCATAATTTTTCTAATAGCACGCTAAATTAATTGCCAACTTTTTGATGAAGCTTCTCTTCATCTAGAATAACTAATCTTTTCTTAAAATTTGGCGGATAAGAATGCCACGTGACAATTTTTATTTATCTTTTGTATAATCTATAAGACCGACTTGCAAGTTGGTGGTACGAGTGTATACTTAAATATAGTGAAACGTGTCTGAATATGGATATTCCTCCAAATTTATTTTTAGCATTTAGCATATTAAAGTAATAAAATTCTTATATCACGTTACCTGTGCCATAATTAAGGGGTCTACATCTGGAAGAGGTTCCGCCCAGTCAACAAGAATAGGCACATTCCACAGTATTAAAGAACCCGGTGAAAGGTTCCGACGGGCCATAGCAGCATGACGATGAGATTCAAATTCTATGAATGCGTATCCTCGGTTTTGATTCTTATTTTCCATAGACGGATACATTATTACGTCCACTATCCCATCAACATATTTCTCAAAATTTTTACGAACTTCTCTCCGAGTTTTATTAACTGGTATACCACCGATAAAGAGACGACAGTTATCTATTGATTTGTAGACACCAATACGTTTTTTGGGCCTTATTTCAAAGCCGTTAAGTATAGACACTGCTGTATTAGTATCCGCCGGAACATAGTAAGATATGAAACAGTAGCCTCTATTCTTGCCGTTAAAATCCATCATGAGGCGAAGTTGATAAATAGGGCCACATTTACTAAACAACGGCACAATTTCGTCTTCAAACAAATCTCGAGGCAACTTTCCAACAAAGATTTCAGAACCTCTCTTCGGTTTTCTTGTATCGTTAGGTCGGTGGTAAATACGTTGCCCATTTGTTTGTATAATTACGTAATCTGTATTGTTAACTAATTCTAAACATCTACGATATATATCGGTGTTTTCTATCATAGCTAAATTGCTTAAGAACACCACACTGTACTGCAGTTCTAGTAAGAATAAGGTTTAAACTAGTGTAGTACTAGTGTTTATTGAATCCGTGGGAACATTTCCACTAAATTTCGAACACCTGCGTAATGTTTTTTTCTCTGAAAGAAATGCGGCTTTATCTTCGCTTGAGCTAAGCGCTTGAAGGAAATGAGTGATGACTGCGTCTAGAGGAAAAGTAGTTTTGCCATTCTAGGCTATAAAATCACTTATTCAGCTTGAAATGAAACGTCTACTGTTTTTATTTCTTGGAAATTAGCAAAGCCTACATCAATATAACGAACTTGTGTTATTTAAATATGTTACCCGCGTTTCCCTAAATATTTATAAATCATTGTATAGTTATCATTAGGGACCGGCACCCAGCGTTAGATGATGTCAATTCCAGAGACGGATCGAGGTGTAAACAATAACTCGGCCCGCTACACAGATTTAACCAAAATACTTCCAGCTCAAATATTCGTCGTTCAACGTCATCCATATTCGCCTCGACAAATGCTATTGTTTTTATAGATAATCATCATAACTTGTAAATATGGTTATTGGGAGCGATGAGCAAAGCCAGTTGGGTCGCGTTATATTACCCCGTGCAATTTCGTATTATATTATTCGCCTAAATCTAGTCCTAGAATGTACCCCTTAATGCCGATCCCAAATTCATGATTGTAAAGCTAACATATTAGCTTTAGAATCATATGATAGTGCTGATTGCATTTTTCTCAACAGAAACGAATCAATAGAATCAATTCGTGTAGCTCTCAATCAACTAGCCATTATTTAACTTAAGGATCATTTAATGCCTTCCTTCTCTTTAATTTATATAAACATTGGTTGCATTTTTGGTGGTAGAAACGAATTCGTAGAATCGATTGCCGTAGGCCTCAATCAATTTTTAAATTGATCTTATGGTTGAACATTTTGTTGTGATAGTAATTTATTCATTACTTTTACATCTACTCTTACATCATAAGTCCAAAAACAAAAACAGAAAGCCAAAACTGACATATATTTGGAAAAATAAGAATAAATATTACATTATTTACTATTATTAAAGTAAGTATTATTAATCTAAGTACTATTAAAGTAAGGAATAAAACTGTTAATGTGTCAGTTGCATTTTCTTGATCGAAACGGATAAATAGAATCGATTGCTATAGGCGTCAGTCAATCATCTTCATCGTTTAAGTTGACTTTAAGAACAAAATGAGCGTTGGTATTAGCTAAAGACAACTGCTACATATATTTCAGATTTCCTAGGACTCGCCTAGACATTGTTGCTTCTAAAATTATAGATCGAGGAAAGTGCACAAAATCAAAATTTAAACTGCCATTACTAGCTTCAATATCATTTGATAACTTCTTTGTGGTTTATATAAGCTTTCGTTGTATTTTTCTTGGTAGAAATGAATGTATAGAATCGATTGCCGTACACTTTGATCAATTGTCTCTTTCAGTTTTTTAAATTAATCATGTGCTTGAACATTTTATGATATTAATAATAACTTATTACCTCTAAGCGCGATCCCTACTTATCAACAATTTTAATAAACGTTGAAAATATTGAACGGTTTAATAAACATATACCGAATCCAAAGTTGTAGACTTACTATTGCTAACTTCGCTATTTTTGAAACTGTAAGAACAATTATATTAGAGAATGTATTTTTTTAATTGTTAAAGTATATAGTGTTCTATTTTAAATAGTTACTATTATAGATTTCGTAGATATAAAAGATTCAATTGTTGTCTGTATTTACTATTCTAATCTGAAGAGAATCTAAATGACCGCAAAACTGTAATCATAATTAGCAATTGAAACTAAAATATATTTTCTTTAATTCAAACATAAAATCTACGAAGTAAATGTGCTGATGTCGTTCCTGTTATTCCAGTGCAGGGTCTCCAAACTACCGTTCGCGACCCGAATCCGGCTCGCTAGTCTCATCAATCCGGCCTGCAACAGCTAATGGCTTATTGTTGTTATTGTTGCTGAGATAAGTAAGATAAAAGAGTACAGAATAATAATAACTTGGTTTTATTTACTTGCTAGGTAAAGCTTAATGACAAGTATAATACACAGAAAATTTAACTTAAGCATAATAAGTAATAAATACAGTAGACGCTCGATTATGTGAACGATATCAGCCAAGCACTGTTCACATTACGGAAAGTTTAGCGGGTCGGAATATAAGGTCTTTTTCTTCAGCCCAATCTAACGCTTGATCTTCCTCTTCATGTGCATCATCCATCTCCTTATCATCATTCAATTTTACTTGAACAGGCCTGATGGTTGCAAATATCAGTGGTATGATTTACGCGAGAACACTCAAGTTGCGATGAGTCGAAATTTTGGTGATGGCAACTTGAGCAGCTTTTATCCATAAGAACAAAACATTATGTTTTATTTCTACGCGAATGAATTCTAATTCCCATATAAACTTCTGGAAATGGTTCTAGTAGACTTTGGTGAACAACTGCCGACACAAGAATTATAAATTTCAATTATTTAATGTTGTGTTGATGAACCTATAGAAACTTTGCTGTTTCGAGTTACCAGTATTGTAAATATTATTTGTATAAAATGTAATTTCTCTTGCATCTGGGTTTCTTTGTAGGTCAGCATTAACTTTGATGCGTAATTCGCCGAAGATATTAAGAAAACCAAATATTGTATTCAAAAGTTCATATGGAAATTTCGCCGAGTGTATCAGTTGTTTTTCTCTCAAAATCGACACTTTGTATAGAACTATATTTAAATTTGGCTGTGGATTTTTATTTTGTGTTATTGCATAGAATTAATACTATAGTATTTACTAGGGGCTATCTATCCTTAGCTTTGTAAAAGAGATTGGATATTTTATGTCACGATTAATCACCAGTTCACAGTTTGTTAACTGACAAAATGATTGATTTTATATTTGTTGTCAAAATTAAAGCAAATTCTAATGCGATATTCTTTTATTATAAAAAACAGATCGTAAAACAACTAGATACGTGCACAACCTATTACAATAAACATAGAAACAATATGCATGTTATCAGAAAACTTTATATCTATTTATCTGTTTCAACATACAATGTAATTTTTAAACAAAAGAGTGAAGGAAATATTGTTCGTGGCTTCTAAGTTACACAAGTTCATTCATTATGTTTGAAACGTATGGAACATTGGTAGGTAACATATCAATAGAAGGTCGAGAGGCAATTTTATTCTGCATTACCTGTTTCCGTAATGTAGGAGGTAAAGATCTGCGTGAAAATGACATGAAACATTGTTATTCTTAAGCACAATCAATTGTGGCGATAGGATATACTTACGAACAGAAATGATTTATTGGTTGGTATGCCCTGTAACTTTTACTGTAGATTTTCGGCCTAGCCCACGATACTTCTATTTTGGAATTCCCTAGTATCTTTCCTAAAATGTATAATTTTGGTTTAATATAAAAAATTTGTTATCCTGTAGATATTTCAAGTATACCTTTAATAGCTCTGAAACAAAACTCTGCTGATTTTCTATTAGTAAGATGCACAAATGCGTAGTCGAATGTTTTATGAATTTTATAGATAGTGGACGAAGTAACGAATTTAGTTAAAAACTGATGCAAGTCACTAACCGTCGTTTGTAGATCCAAATTTCGGATATAGAGCTTTTTCACCTAGAAATTTTATAGAATTTAATTTATTTTATATGGGAGTCTCTAAGTTGTTCAATATTTGGATAGAAAGCGCTGCTTGCACAACAGATATTAATCCTATCGAAACAAATTATAGAAATTTCATACGAACTAAAAAAATTACATGTACATTATAACCAGAAAACGGACCATTAATACAACGCTAATCCCGCCCCAACCACGTTCATTGCAACTACGATGCGTGTCTAACAGACTGACGAATCATGACACATCCGCTTATTAATTAATGCTATTTCAATCGATTATTGTAATTCTTTTTATTTACTTCATTTCGGTCACAAACTATCAACTGAATTTAAGCTATATTGCATAAAATTAACAAGGTATCCATATATTAAATATGCCACAAAAACATATCTAGAAAATTGCGTATATGCATCTATGTATTTGATTTACAATATATATATATGTATATATGTATGTATACGTAACGATAGTACCTATGTATAGTTTTATTTTCAGATTTGCTGTATGTAATTATTAGACAAAACAAATTATTTGATATTACATGTCTACATGCCAATTTATTTACTACCCATACCAATATATAACTTTTCCGCACGTATTTATATCCAACACACTGATATGATATTGTAAGTTGCTGTCCCATTTTTCGTTGACATTTTCTTTTCGTGCAATAGTATGCAAATCTATGTATTTCTACGACACACGTTATATCTATATACAGTCGTGATTATCTGAATAGATTGGGACCAAGACCGCCTGTGATAATCTGAGAATGGGCTAAAGCAAAGAAATTTTAAGAAGCAACAATAAGAATGTTAGGTGGCTTATAACAGGCTACTCTGATTAGTTACTGCAATGTTTGTTATATTAATTATTCGTGTAGAAATGTTGAAAACAAAGAAACTGCTTACAACAGGCACAATGAATAAGTACTGTATAGTGGTGCACTTTATGAATTCTTCGGGAAGCAGAATCGTATATCGGATTTTCGAACTTTGGTCTTGGATCTGTCTACTTTTATACTATGCGTATTTAAATAAATCTAAAAACCTCGGCGATGGCAATTGACTACGCGTCAAAGACTGTAACTGAATAATATTGTTTCTTTGATGTAGAGTTAAATCGTATCCTATAAGTAGTACTTCACCTGAAATTCTTGTCACAATCTTTTTCCATATTTTAAATCCGTAATCGTCTAGAAGTTGCACCATTGAAGTTGTCTTTTTAGGAATTGTGAAAATATTGTCCTTCACGTGTTATTGATGCAACAGCGATATTTGTAGCAAGGAATGCCGTATGTAACAATTTCAGAACATTACCAATGTTGATTTTCATGACTTCAGCAATTGCTATTCTACAATCAAATCATGAAACGCAGTCATCGTCAATAAACCCAGAACTGCAACTCTTATCTTCTCTTTCGCTACATATTTGCATTTGGAAAAGAGACAAGGATGTATGACATAAGATATCCAAATACTTAATCTGGATAATAACTATGGATGAGCACTACAAACACCTGTTTATCTCAATCAAATTCTTTAAGCTTGTCGATAATATTTGATAGCGATCATGTGAATTGTATACGTTTAAAAGTAAATAATGGCATGTAATGCCATAAATCACCTAGAGAATATTAAAGATATTTAGATAAGCACATTACCTATGATTTTTTCACATAAATAACAATTAGAATTATTCTTAATTATACATGTATATACATATTGCACATCAATACGCAGGTACATATACACAATTTTCTAGTTGTGTCCTTTTCTCTGTAAATTAAATTATTTCTGGCAACATTAATATATATGAATGAATTGTGCATAACCTCTGGTATTTTTTTCGAATTTAAAATAACTATGAGGAGTGGAGGTTGTTGCCGATAAACTATAATTCTGAGGGGGATACTATTGTCGTTATCCTTTAGTACTAGTAAAATATCTTCACCTTTGTTTGATATGTCTTACAGTTTTCGAGATATTAAGATTTGTTTGATATGTCTTACAGTTGTCGAGATATTAAAGGAAATACCGAGGCGACAGGACACTCCAGCCCTCGGAAACGGGCGATTTAGCACCTAAGAAAGTTACCGTCGCTTTTATATCATATCTGTCTACAAACCCACAAAGTTTCATTTACATCGGTGAAGTACACTTACCTGTGTTCCCTTGTGAGAAATCGGTAAATAAAAAGAAACACTAGACTACTATAGGAATGACAACAAACTAAGATAATATTCTAAAACAGTAAAATCTACAGCAGTAAAAATAGAAAATAATAACGTTATGGTTGTAACTTATTCGTATAACAATAAAAAGATTAATCTAGCGGCATTAAGATGCACCAAACATCACAAAACTAAAGCACAGTAAAGGCTTTTATACAGAAAAAATTAAAAACTATCTTTTAGGGCATAGTATTATCCGTCTAAATATAAGGACCATAATCTCAAAACCATCTATATAACACGATTATTTTATAGTGAACAGAGTTCACTAAATCATTCTTTCGTAGTTGATGGATATGCAAATTTTAGTAATAATTAAATGCAGCATTGCTATTTTACTATGATTTTGCTAAAATTTTAAAATGAAATAAGAATATTATCCAGTATAAAATTAATAATCAGTCATAGGGACTTTGCGATGCAATACCAGCACTTATGTTAACGTGAGCACTTTAAAGGTTAAACGCGAGCATTCACTGCCATCAATGAGAAAGCTGGTAAAAGCAGTGGAGAAAATACAATTAGAAAACATGTTGTTCAAGTGTCGCCTATAATGTTAAGATATGCTTCAAGGAAAATGTATGAAAGAACTTTACAGCACGTAGTATGGTCCTTTCGTACATGTAGAGAGGTATAGGCCACGTTCAAACTTAATGCTTAAAATTTTTCTTTAAAAAATAAAGCCAAAATCTTTAAATTCTAACGCAACTGCTATTGCTGTATTCAATTTAATAATTGATTACGTTTTCTTATTCCTTTTACAAGTTACACTGTGAATTTTTAAAGCAGCTTCAAAGAAGATATATTACAGAAATTATTCTAGATTAAAAAATGTTTTGGATCATAATTTTTTTTAATAGCAAACTAAATAAATTACCAACTTTTTGACGAAACTTCTCTTCATCTGGAATAACTAATTTTTTCTTAAAATTTAGCGGATAAGGATGTCACGTGACAGTTTTTATTTATTTCGTGTATAATTTATAAGACGAACTTGTAAGTTGGTGGTACGAGTGCATATTTAAATACAGTAAAACGTGTCTGAATGTTGATACACCTCCGAATTTATTTTTTAGCATTGAAGTAATAAAGCATTTAATGCTTCTATCTCGATAGTTGTTTAGTACCAAGGCAGCGCGCTTTAAACTTATGTCCAAAAGATGGAAATGCGGAGTACCTATCAAATAAAGCATATTAAAGTAATAAAATTCTTATATCACGTTACCTGTGCCATAATTAAGGGGTCTACATCTGGAAGAGGTTCCGCCCAATCAACAAGAATAGGCACATTCCACAGTATTAAAGAACCCGGTGAAAGGTTCCGACGAGCCATAGCAGCATGACGATGAGATTCGAATTCTATGAATGCGTATCCTCGGTTATGATTCTTATTTTCCCTAGACGGATACATTATTACGTCCACTATCCCATCAACATATTTCTCAAAATTTTTGCGAACTTCTTCCCGAGTTTTATTAACTGGTATGCCGCCGATAAAGAGACGACAGTTATCTATTGATTTGTAGACACCAATACGTCTTTTGGGCCGTATTTCAAAGCCGTTAAGTATAGACACTGCTGTATTAGCATCCGCCGGAACATAATAAGATATGAAACAGTAGCCTCTATTCTTGCCGTTAAAATCCATCATGAGGCGAAGTTGATAAATAGGGCCACATTTACTAAACAACGGTACAATTTCGTCTTCAAACAAATCTCGAGGCAACTTTCCAACAAAGATTTCAGAACTTCTCTTCGGTTTTCTTGTATCGTTAGGTCTGTGGTAAATACGTTGCCCATTTGTTTGTATAATTACGTAATCTGTATTGTTAACTAATTCTAAACATCTATGATATATATCAGTGTTTTCTATCATAGCTAAATTGCTTAAGAACACCACACTGTACTGCAGCTCTAGTAAGAATAAGGTTTAAACTAGTGTAGTACTAGTGTTTATTGAACCCGTGGGAACATTTCCACTAAATTTCGAACACCTGCGTAATGTTTTTTTCTGAAAGAAATGCGGCTTTATCTTCGCTTGAGCTAAGCGCTTGAAGGAAGTAAGTGTTGACTGCGTCTAGACGAAAAGTAGTTTTGCCATTCTAGGCTATAAAATCACTTATTCAGCTTGAAATGAAACGTCTATTGTTTTTATTTCTTGAAAATTAGCAAAGCCTATATAAATATAACGAACTTGTGTTATTTAAATATGTTACCCGTGTCTCCGTAAATATTTAAAAATTATTGTATAGTTATCATTAGGGATCGGCACCCAGCGGTATATGACGTCAATTCCAGGGACGGATCGAGGAGTAAACAATAAATCGGCCAGCTACACAGATTACCTACGATTTCAAAATACTTCAAGCTCAAAAATTCGTCCTTCAATGTCATCATCATAACATGGTTATTGAAAGCGATGAGTGCAAAGCCAGTTGTGTCGCGTTATATTACTCCGTGCAATTTCGTATTATATTATTCGCCTAAATCCAGGCCTAGAATGTACCCCTTAATGCTGATCCCAAATTCATGATTGTAAAGCTAACTTATTAGCTTTAGAATCATATGATAGTGCTGATTGCATTTTTCTCAATAGAAACGAATCAATAGAATCAATTCGTGTAGCTCTCAATCAACTAGCCATTATTTAACTTAAGGATCATTTAATGCCTTCCTTCTCTTTAATTTATATAAACATTGGTTGCATTTTTGGTGGTAGAAACGAATTCGTAGAATCGATTGCCGTAGGCCTCAATCAATTACCTCATTGAATTTTTGAATTGATCTTATGGTTGAACATTTTGTAGTGATAGTAATTTATTCATTACTTTTACATCTACTCTTACATCATAAGTCCAAAAACAAAAACAAAAAGCCCAAACTGACATATATTTGGAAAAATAAGAACAAATATTACATTATTTACTATTATTAAAGTAAGTATTATTAATCTAAGTACTATTAAAGTAAGGAATAAAACTGTTAATATGTCAGTTGCATTTTCTTGATCGAAACGGATAAATAGAATCGATTGCTATAGGCGTCAGTCAATCATCTTTATCTTTTAAGTTGATTTTGAGAACAAAATGGGCGTTGGTATTAGCTAAAGACAACTGCTACATATATTTCAGATTTCCTAGGGCTTTCCTAGACAATGTTGCTTCTAAAATTATAGATCGAGGAAAGTGCACAAAATCAAAATTTAAACTGCCATTACTAGCTTCAATATCATTTGATAACTTCTTTGTGGTTTATATAAGCTTTCGTTGTATTTTTCTTGGTAGAAATGAATGTATAGAATCGATTGCCGTACACTTTGATCAATTGTCTCTTTCAGTTTTTTAAATTAATCATATGCTTGAACATTTTATGATAAGAATAACTTATTACCTCTATGCACGATCCCTACTTATCAACAATTTTAATAAACGTTGAAAATATTGAACGGTTTAATAAACATATACCGAATCCAAAGTTGTAGACTTACTATTGCTAGCTTCGCTATTTTTGAAACTGTAAGAACAATTATATTAGAGAATGTATTTTTTTAATTGTTAAAGTATATAGTGTTCTATTTTAAATAGTTACTGTTATAGATTTCGTAGATATAAAACGTTCAATTGTTTTTCTGTATTTACCATTCTAATCGGAAGAAAATCTAAATGACCTCATAATTAGCAATTGAAATATATCTTTTTTAATTCAAACAATGTTGGGCTATACTGATGACCTAGGTCAATATACTTTCCATTTCAAACATAAAATCTACGAAGTAAATGTGTTGATGTCGTTCCTGTTATATTAGTGCAGGGTCTCCAACATACGGTTCGCGGCCTGAATCCGGTTCGCTAGTCTCATCAATCCCGCCTGCAATAGCTAATGGCTTATTGTTGTTATTGTTGCTGTGATAAGTAAGATAAAAGAGTACAGAATAATAATAACTCGGTGTTATTGCTAGGTAAAGCTTAATGACCAGTATAATACACAGAAAATTTAACTTAAGCATAATAAGTAATAAATACAGTAGACGCTCGATTATGTGAACGATAATAGCCAACCACTGTTCACATTACGGAAAGTTTACATTAGCGAGTCTTATTTTATTTATAAAGAAATTGCATATCAGAAAATATGTATGTTTATTAAAAAATAAATTATGAACAATGAATAACATAATACATATAATATTAAAAAGTTAAAAATAAATTTTACATTATTTTGAAAAATATTTATTTTATTTTTCTTTGGATAAATTTACACTTGGTATTTTCTAATACCATTGCCTGTGGCTTGCGGAACACTAAAATATCGGAATATAATATGTCTTTTTCTTCAGCCTAATCTAACGCTTGATCTTCCTCTTCATGTGCATCATCCATCACTTTATCGTCATTTCATAAACTAGCATCGGTAATTGTGCAAACAATATGGGGAGGGACAAAGTACTTGTGGAACAATTCCAGAAATATGCCTTTGGTCATCCAAGCGGATTTTGAACAGTTATAATCAACGGAACTCTTAAAATTTATAAATGAACGTGGATTTTTTGCCCTTCCTATTACTGGTGGCCTAATTTTGTGTGTACCACTAGCATTAGGTAAAGTTATGCGTTGTCTCTCCTCCTTTCTATCCGAAGCAGATTTTAGGCAATAATTTCCAATAAAGATTAGTTTCATCTGCATCGCATATTTACTCCTCATTTAAATATAACTCTTTGATTTGATTCATTAACTTTTCCTTAAACAGTTGCACTAGTTGGGATGATGCCGAAAATAGATACCGACAGAAGTCGAATTCCATACCTCCTTTCAAATCTTTTTAGCCAGCCATCACTGGCTACAAAATTTTTGGTCTCTTTAGGGTTTTCATTGAATAATTTTGCTCTCTCTTTAATTAATTCGCCGCTAATTGGAACATGATTATCCCTTTGCTTTAAAAACCATTTATACAGACGATTTTCCATTCTAGGTGCGTGAGCATTTTTGAAAGTTCTGCGATTTCCCGGGCCTCCGCATGCATCTGACACACGTTGTAAAATTTGTGACTTAAATCGCTTAATTTTACAAGTTATGGCTTTAGATACTCCATATTTTTTTGCCAGTTGAGTCGCCCCGCACCTTTTTTAATGTTGTCGATGATTTTCACTTTGTCACTTATGTAAACATTCTTTTAATCGCTTATATTACGCACGAAAATCGGGAAATAACCGGTACCCTAAACTGTTTACATGGTGTAAGCTTGTTTACATTACCGGGCGTTCCATTTGGTGGCATAGTAACAATTTTCTGTTTACATTACTGCGACGTTTCCACTGCCGGGTATTTACATGAGTGAGTTTACTGTAATTGAAATAAATCCTACTAACATTATAAACTAGTGAACATCCCGCTGTTTTTGCATCCTCGGTAGTTATTTGGGATAAAAAGTATCATATACGTATGTATATCGATGTTTGGAATATATATTCAGCCTGAATAGCACATATGATTTACACTAGGGTGACAGAATAAAATAGACACCAGGTAAAGCGGTTTAAATATGTAAACAGCTAAATTCTAAGAACGAATTAAGAATTTTCTCTTGTCATTAGGATAGGGATAGATGTATCGGAAGGAATTCGTCAGAGTTTAGTATAGTTACAACTATGCCTCGCTTACAAGGTTAGAGTGATATTAGCGACTTCACCCGGGGTCGCATCGTTGGCCAGAGTGAACGCGGCGCTTCGCAACGTGAAATAAGGAAATTTTTAAATATTCCGTTGTCCACAGTTAACCGTGTGATTACGCAATTTAAACGCAAGGAAAAAACAACAGTGGAGCCGAGACCAGGTCGTGCCGGACCTTCTGAAAGAAGTAAAAGGGTGCTTGCGCGCGAAGTGTTAAGAGAACCGCGAAAAAGTACAACTGAGCTTGTGGCAACTTCACAGAAAAGTCAGCGCACCGTTCTGCGATACGTCCACAGTGTGGGGATGTATAAAAGGGTGGCAAAGAAGAAAACCTCTCCAAACGGCGTTTCAAAAACGGCGCCGAATGGCTTGGGCAATCGAAATGCGAACGAAGCCCGAAGAGTTTTGGCGGTCTGTCATTTTTTCAGACGAAAGCAGATACTGCCAATTCAGTGATAGTGGTCGTACATGGATATGGAGACGTTCGTCACAGCAACTGGACGACAAATTTTTGCATCAGACGGTGAAATACGGCGGTGTGAACATCATGGTGTGGGGCGCGATATGGTATGGTGGAAGATCGCAATTAGTAATCTGCGACGGAAATATAAATGCGGCAAAATATATCCAAATATTAACAGAAGGACTACTACCGATATTCGACAACGCTATTTTATCTAAAGAAGACGCCACTTTTATGGAGGATGGAGCACCCTGCCACAAGACAAGAACAACAACCACATGGAAAGAGGAACAGGAGATTCGGATTTTACCATGGCCATGCCAATCACCAGACATGAATCCGATAGAGAATGTTTGGCACATAATCCAGACAAATATGGCGAAACGATCCCGAAAACCCAGCAATAAGGAGGAACTTGTGGCAGCTGTTACAGAAGTGTGGTTAAGCACTCCAGAAGACACCATTAATCATTTAATAGATTCTATGCCACGGCGACTCGCAGCACTTCACGCAAGTAAAGGTGGATCGACAAAATATTAGTCTAATTTAAAAATTTTAAAATATTTTGTATATATAACGAGAATAGAATCTTTTTTTTAATTAGTAGGTGTCTATTTTATTCTGTCACCTTAGTGTATATCCTGAAAATCCCGCGGTAACGAGAAAGCTAAATTAACACGAATAAAAAAATCTACTGAGATTTGTGGAACTGTGATTTTCCAATAGTTTGTAGTTCTGGACCAATTTTACTTGTACCAATAATTAAAATAGAAATAAGATGCTCATCGGTTAAATTAGATTTGTGAAAATTCTTTGTGTACTTTGATTTTGGACAATGTTTTCTCACATAATAGTGTCAAAAACGGAAAATAGCCCAGGAGGAAATTTATGCAAATTATCAAATTGTACAAATGGAAGACTCTTATAAAGTTCTAACAAAGATGAGTGTCAATATTTGTTCTTAATTATATACTATCGTATCGCTGCACTGTAAATCAATAGTTTCCACTTGATCTTCCGGGGCTAGAGTTTCAATGCCGGTATCAAAAGGGTTCATTCGCCGTGACGTCAAAGTCTGAAAAATGAGTATCAAAATTTATCTTCAAAGCACTCAAGCTTCGATTGCAAAATTGACAGTAAACTCAGACTCAGTAACGTGGCAGAATATTTCACATGTTTTAAAATCAGTGAAGCATTTTTTACGTAAATATGATCAAAACATTAAGCGATTTGATATTAGCCGGAACGATTTGATATTAGTGTATAAATCCGGGAGAAGCTTTTTCTCCTTGCAGTCTCAAATTCAGTTCGTTCATATGTTTCCCCAAATCCACATGTAATACTAACTTCCACCGTCATTCACTATTTTGTCATTCGGTAAGAGGGCGATGCGTTTCATTCAAAACCATTTCGATCTCTGCTCGAAGTTCAAAAAAGCGCTGAAGGACTTTTCCGCAACTAAGCCAGCGTATGGTAGTATGATATGGTAACTCATTTGCTCTAATATCTTCAACAATCTCGCAGAATTGTTGGTGATTTAGCCCAGTGGATCTGATGAAAGTAACAACTCATACGATGGTTTTAGAACTTTAGACATATCCAAACATTTTCCGCATAAGGACTGCTGATGAATGATACAATGTAAGACTAATGGTTTTGAACCACCATCATTTTCTACAGCCACAAGTACAACCACTTCTTTACTGCATATTATTTTTATTTTTACTGCATATGTTTTTGCCTCCATCAGTTGTAATATATTTTAAACTTCTCCATCGAAGGTTCTTTTTGTTAATGGCCCTTAAAAATATTTTCCCGAGTAGTCGTGGCGTGAATACTATCAATATCTTAGTTCCCTAAGTTTTGGCTACACGTCATAGCTTGTATCTGCTCCTGAAATAAAACTTAACACCTGAGCCGTATCTGACACATCCGTTGACTCATCCAAGGTCAGAGAAAGCCACTCAAGATGCCCATTTTTATCAGACAGTTGAGATTATATATTTTCTGCGATGTCTTGTACCCTCCGAACCACGGTATTTGCTGACAAATTGACAGTTTTAAATAAATTTACCTTTTTGGGGTACATTTCTTTGGCTACTGCAATTACGGATTATTTGGCCACACGAAAGCTAGTTGTAGAGTTTTGTGCAGTATTGACTTTCGTAAAGAAAGATTGCTGCGATTTCAATCTGCATATTCCATAATAACGTTTAATGTTATATTCTTTGAGAACGGGTGTGGTTCCGTTGCAAACCAAACATAGTGCCTTATTCTGGCCTCAATCACGAAATATTAAAAGTTCCATTGATCTTTAAATGTTCTGTATTGACTGTCTATTCCATCTTCCGCTTCTGTTCCATACTAGTAAATCACACACCAAAAGAACAAGTCAAATCAAAATACTGTATGTGTGTTGATCGGTCGGTTCGAAAATGTCTTGAAAACGGTGTTAGCCACTACTTTGTTTCACAACAGACAGTTTCATTTCCTTCGCCTTCTCTACGCAGACTAACTCGCGCTCACGCCACCAGCCTTTTTATACTCCATCTCGAAGTGAGTGGAGTACACCAGAACTACCTCAAATCAACGAGGTTATTCGCGAATGTTTAATTACTACTGCACTTTCGAAAGTACTACTACGCCACCTATTAGCGACATAGTGTACTACTACCTATTTGTTTCCAATTAACTTAAGCCTACGACTCTATTTCTGATAGTTCGTGGTGTGTTTTTATTTCGGAAAACACTCTAAATTACAAATCTCCATTACTAATCATCGCAGCAAATTCTTGAATACTGATATAGTAACTCATAGAAGTGCATTTTTGTAGCTTTCAGCGATGATCGCTTTAAAACATGTATCATGAATTAAAACACATGTGTATATTCGCTTTCCTATTGAAAAAGGTTGACAGTAGTTTATAGAAATATTTGTAGGTGTTATATTAACAGGTATTACTTCTTATTGCTAGTTTTGTGGAATATATGCGGTAAATGTTTTGAACAGTGTATATAACTCAATAAACTTTATCATCAATATATTTAAACATATTAATAAGTATTTACCAGAACTAAATTTTACAATGTGAACAAATTTAAACCTAAATTCTTGCAATAACTAACTGCACCTCACAATATTTTGCAAATACGAGTACTTACTGAAAATATGCCCCAACCTTTAAAATGTCTTCTCAAAAAATGTGTTCTAACTGGAGGATGTAAGTCCAAATACTTATTTCGATAGACATATGTTTACCAATTCGGTGAGTGTATTATACATTGTGACAATGTATTCATATTTTCTTGTGGTGAAACCTAAACTAATCAATGAGTATTTTTGTACATTATTCAAGTTTTTAAGATTTTCTCCCTTGTTTCAGAGTTCGAGTGGAATACTACGTTAATGAAAATAAATTCAAGGAACGACTGCAACTTTATTTTATAAAAAACCAAAGATCTAGTAAGTACTTTTACTTCACATTTAATTATTTATAAATACATTTACTGTAAATCGTACGCCAAAATATTTCTTATATCATTGTTATCTCAATCTCAACGTACATCTTTCCATTAAGGAGATAGAAACTGGACAGAGAAATAAGGAATTATGACCTATAAGAACGGTTCTTTTTAAATATTAAAAAGAAGTGTCAGTTGATCTTCTTTGTACAATATATTGATTTGAATTGTGATTAAAATCAATGAGATTAGAACTGCAGGAGGTTTATAATTCGATTGAAAAGAAGTAGTATACAAAGATTGAAAAAAATGTAAATACTATAAACATCGCAAATCAGAAGGTTTTCGTTCACAGATTCCAATTTAAAAGACTTACTTGAATCGATGTGCTCAAATCACTGAGTACATTTAAGTGTAATGACTGCGGGAAGGATAATACGAACGCGCGCATGCTAGGAATCTGTATATCCCCACTCGTGGATTGTGTGACTCATACTTTCAACCACTGCATTGTATACGTCTGCATTAAACCTATTCCTAAATCAATTACTGTAGATGAGATAAAAGACCTGCGCCTTATTAGCATTTTATCTGTCCTGTCGAAAATGTTTGAACGTTGCTTAAATGACTACCTTTCGTCGACTGCACCAGCATTTTGCCTGCTAATCAGTCTGGTTTCCGACCAAGGTATAGGTGCACTATATCATTTTCCCGCATTGTAGACCCCGACAACGGAGACATCACAGTTTTGGTGCTTCTAGATTCTAGTAGAATTTCGATACAGTTCACTTTGACATCCTGTTGTGTATTTTAGATCCTATCGGTTGTAATCTATCTGCAGTGCACTTATAGAGTCATACTTGCGACATAGCGAGTATTAGATAATCCCATTTCCGAACAAATCAATATATTTTGCGATTTGCCATAATCAGCCACCTTAATTTCACTTCTATTTTCCATCTACACTAGTAAACTTCCCAACGTCGTACAGTATTGAAAATATCATTTATATGCGGACGACACCTAACTTTATTTTTCCTTTGGCCCCTCCAAGCTCACCGAAGCCATGAAATGTATAAATGATGATCTGCGTAATCTAACACTGCACTGTGATCACCATCAATTGGCACTGAACCTTGACAAAGCACAAGTTATTATTTTTAGTCCAAGAAATCCCAGAGTTGGAATCTTACCCAATCTTCACACATATGGGGATCTGCAAGATTGCTCCCTTAGAGTATATGAAGAGTTTAGGCTTCTATATCGAGTCTCCTCCCCACTTCCATCGGAATACCTCACATATGATTAGGAAGGCCGATATAGCATTAAAATCAATTTTTACACATAGAAGGTTGTTCGATAGCATAACAAGATCCAGGCCGTGTAAAACTATAGTTTTCTCTAACTTTGATTATGCAGATGCTGTATACAGTCACTGCATTACAAAACAAGACGGTCAAAGAATACAGCGACTTCAAAACGGCTGTGTTCGCTTCGTTTGCTGCATGCGCGGTAGACGAGGCATTACACAGAAAATCAGATTTAAACATACTAAATATGTATGTATTGCACCCGATTGCTTCAGAGTGTAATGGTTTTTATTACGTATCCACTGTATTTGTACAAGTTAGAACTCGGACATCAGGCACATTCACGGGGCGATCGTCATGATTTCTCTTTACCTGTTCTTATGCACACTGTATAGTGTATAAATCTGTACCTATAGTTTATCCAAGTTTTTAAATATCTACGTCTTATCTCTTACTCCACTAGATACCCCGATTAAAAAATAAAGAACCAGTTACAACAACATCTACTAGCAATGTATCAAATAATTCTGTATTCTTTTCCGTACCTGACCTTCACAAGCAAGCATATTAATTACGATTTTTTCTTTTTAGTTTTAATTGTTTTTGGTTTTATGCACACTGTATAGTGTACAAATCTGTACCTATAGTTTATCCAAGTTTTTAAATATCTACGTCTTATCTCTTACTCCACTAGATACCCCGACTAAAAAATAAAGAACCAGTTACAACAACATCTACTAGCAATGTATCAAATAATTCTGTATTCTTTTCCGTACCTGACCTTCACAAGCAAGCATATTAATTACGATGTTTTCTTTTTAGTTTTAATTGTTTTGGTTTTATGCACACCGTATAGTGTACAAATCTGTACCTATAGTTTATCCAAGTTTTTAAATATCTACGTCTTATCTCTTACTCCACTAGATACCCCGACTAAAAATAAAGAACCAGTTACAACAACATCTACTAGCAATGTATCAAATAATTCTGTATTCTTTTCCGTACCTGACCTTCACAAGCAAGCATATTAATTACGATTTTTTCTTTTTAGTTTTAATTGTTTTTGGTTTTATGCACACCGTATAGTGTACAAATCTGTACCTATAGTTTATCCAAATTTTTAAATATCTACGTCTTATCTCTTACTCCACTAGATACCCCGACTAAAAAATAAAGAACCAGTTACAACAACATCTACTAGCAATGTATCAAATAATTCTGTATTCTTTTCCGTACCTGACCTTCACAAGCAAGCATATTAATTACGATTTTTCTTTTAGTTTTAATTGTTTTTGGTTTTATGCACACCGTATAGTGTACAAATCTGTACCTATAGTTTATCCAAATTTTTAAATATCTACGTCTTATCTCTTACTCCACTAGATACCCCGACTAAAAAAATAAAGAACCAGTTACAACAACATCTACTAGCAATGTATCAAATAATTCTGTATTCTTTTCCGTACCTGACCTTCACAAGCAAGCATATTAATTACGATTTTTCTTTTTTAGTTTTAATTGTTTTTGGTTTTATGCACACCGTATAGTGTACAAATCTGTACCTATAGTTTATCCAAGTTTTTAAATATCTACGTCTTATCTCTTACTCCACTAGATACCCCGACTAAAAAATAAAGAACCAGTTACAACAACATCTACTAGCAATTTATCAAATAATTCTGTATTCTTTTCCGTACCTGACCTTCACAAGCAAGCATATTAATTACGATTTTTTCTTTTTAGTTTTAATTGTTTTTGGTTTTATGCACACTGTATAGTGTACAAATCTGTACCTATAGTTTATCCAAGTTTTTAAATATCTACGTCTTATCTCTTACTCCACTAGATACCCCGACTAAAAAATAAAGAACCAGTTACAACAACATCTACTAGCAATGTATCAAATAATTCTGTATTCTTTTCCGTACCAGACCTTCACAAGCAAGCATATTAATTACGATTTTTTCTTTTTAGTTTTAATTGTTTTTGGTTTTATGCACACCGTATAGTGTACAAATCTGTACCTATAGTTTATCCAAGTTTTTAAATATCTACGTCTTATCTCTTAATCAACTAGATACCCCGACTAAAAAATAAAGAACCAGTTACAACAACTTCTACTAGCAATTTATCAAATATTTCTGTATTCTTTTCCGTACCTGACCTTCACAATCAAGCATATTAATTACGATTTTTTCTTTTTAGTTTTAATTGTTTTTGGTTTTATGCACACTGTATAGTGTACAAATCTGTACCTATAGTTTATCCAAGTTTTTAAATATCTACGTCTTATCTCTTCTCCACTAGATACCCCGACTAAAAATAAAGAACCAGTTACAACAACATCTACTAGCAATGTATCAAATAATTCTGTATTCTTTTCCGTACCTGACCTTCACAAGCAAGCATATTAATTACGATTTTTTCTTTTTAGTTTTAATTGTTTTTGGTTTTATGCACACCGTATAGTGTACAAATCTGTACCTATAGTTTATCCAAGTTTTTAAATATCTACGTCTTATCTCTTTACTCCACTAGATACCCCGACTAAAAAATAAAGAACCAGTTACAACAACATCTACTAGCAATGTATCAAATAATTCTGTATTCTTTTCCGTACCTGACCTTCACAAGCAAGCATATTAATTACGATTTTTCTTTTTTAGTTTTAATTGTTTTTGGTTTTATGCACACCGTATAGTGTACAAATCTGTACCTATAGTTTATCCAAGTTTTTAAATATCTACGTCTTATCTCTTACTCCACTAGATACCCCGACTAAAAAATAAAGAACCAGTTACAACAACATCTACTAGCAATGTATCAAATAATTCTGTATTCTTTTCCGTACCTGACCTTCACAAGCAAGCATATTAATTACGATTTTTTCTTTTTAGTTTTAATTGTTTTTGGTTTTATGCACACAGTATAGTGTACAAATCTGTACCTATAGTTTATCCAAATTTTTAAATATCTACGTCTTATCTCTTACTCCACTAGATACCCCGACTAAAAAATAAAGAACCAGTTACAACAACATCTACTAGCAATGTATCAAATAATTCTGTATTCTTTTCCGTACCTGACCTTCACAAGCAAGCATATTAATTACGATTTTTTCTTTTTAGTTTTAATTGTTTTTGGTTTTATGCACACCGTATAGTGTACAAATCTGTACCTATAGTTTATCCAAGTTTTAAATATCTACGTCTTATGTCTTACTCCACTATATACCCCGACTAAAAAATAAAGAACCAGTTACAACAACATCTACTAGCAATTTATCAAATAATTCTGTATTCTTTTCCGTACCTGACCTTCACAAGCAAGCTTATTAATTACGATTTTTTCTTTTTAGTTTTAATTGTTTTTGGTTTTATGCACACTGTATAGTGTACAAATCTGTACCTATAGTTTATCCAAGTTTTTAAATATCTACGTCTTATCTCTTACTCCACTAGATACCCCGACTAAAAAATAAAGAACCAGTTACAACAACATCTACTAGCAATTTATCAAATAATTCTGTATTCTTTTCCGTACCTGACCTTCACAAGCAAGCATATCAATTACGATTTTTTCTTTTTAGTTTTAATTGTTTTTGGTTTTAAATATATCTTCTATTATTTTTTGGATATTTTGTTAATTAAGGTTAAAAATAGAACTCCGTATACATCCATATATGGCGGTTTAGTCTTTTTGTTACATAAATTTAATCAAATAGTGTAACCTATTTTGTCTGCTTTTTCACTATTGCTAATAAATTCTAGTCTATTCTAAAAGTGAAATAGGGGGCAATATTACGAATTCTTTGTGAAGGTAATATATCGCATAATAGAAAGTTTTATTAGTTAAAATTTAATACATCTCATAAATTAAAAAGAGAAAAGGAATAACTGGATGCATTACAATTACCTATATTAGCCTTGTACTTATTTCTATTATTATAGAAAAAACAGCAGTTGTTGTAGAGGTCATTTGAATAAACACTTATTTAATAAATATATCCCAGATACTGTTAAAGCGACGGCAGTTATGAAGGACTCATCCGTATATTCAAGGTTGACTAGAAATTGCAGTCGTTAAATATAAAATTTAAATGAGCTTTCATATTCAAATGAAGCGATGTATACAACTTAACAGGTAACTTAACAGGGTATTTCTAAATCTAAAGTACACAAAACATTAATAGCCTCAAGAAGTTATTTTTACCTTGTGGTTTGTAACGTTCCGCATATCTATGATTTTCAATTCTCACAGTAATAAAATAATTTCCGCGGCATGTTTTCTTTATTGATTTATTGGAATAAGTACAATAGAAGTTCGATTATTAGTAGAAGTAATCTGGAGGCACATTCGCAACAATTTTATTGGATTGACCTAAATACATGTATACGAGATGCCTCAAAAGTCCTTTTCAAAATAAAAAGAATATAAGAAAATAATGACCAAGTGTAATTATTAAATGTTTATTTTTTACTAAAACACAGGTGCTGGGAATTTATTTCCTAAAAATTATGCTTTCTAAATCTGTTCCGTTATTTTGCTGACACTCTTCTAAACGTGAGGCAAAAATTTCGGTACATATTCTTCGTGATAACTGCCATGTCTCTTCGAACATTCTCTTTTAATTCATTCAGAGAGAGAGAAGTGTTGCTGTATACTTTGATTTAAGGTAGCTTCATAAGAAAAAATCTACTGGTCAAATCGGAGCTACGAGGGGAGGTCCAGAAGTTCGTGGAATGGAGGGGATGGAGTGGGGATAGGGGCGCTCACTAGGTGTCATTCTGATTGGCAGCAGCACGTCTGTGCGTCCAAAGAATTTTTGGAGCTGTGTGGAGACAAACATGCACAGATTTTAGAGCGGATTGTTACCGGAGATGAAACATGGGTTCATCACTTTGAGCCTGAATTCAAACAGGAGTCCATGCAATGGTATAAAAGGAGACACCACCGCCAAAGAAATTCAAAGTATCACAATCGGCTGGAAAGTTGATGGCTACTGTTTTTTTTTTTGATTGTGAGGGGATATTATTGATTGATAACAAAGAAAAGGTAGGAGCATAACCGGAGAATATTACTCAGCGATATTAGAAAAATTAAAGGAGGCGATCAAGGAAAAACGTCGACGAGAATTGACCGAGGGTGTGTTGCTCTTGCAAGACAATGCGCCGGTTCACAAGAGCAAAGTTGCAATGGCTGCTCTGCATAAGCATGACTTTCAATCAATAGTTCATCCACCCTACAGTCCAGACCTGGCACCTAGTGATTTTTATTTGTTCCCCAATTTAAAAAAAGACTTACGTGGAAGAAAGTTTTCCGACGACAATGAGGTAAAGCAGTGAGTGTACGTCGTTCATAATTTGCATTGACGTCACCAACTATAACCCAGTGCTTTTCAAATTTTTTTATTGAGTCGAATAAACCTTTATACTTGCGTAATTTTTTTCTTCAGTGTCAAGGGAAGTATTTTCAAATCTTTCCCGACTTCCTTTAATTTCTGCGTTTTGTTGGGGTTGAACCGTAGAACCATAGATTTCATTTGTTGCAAATTCTCGCAATAGAAAGTCGCTTTCAACCATGTTCCGCAACGCGCGAGAATTGGCTCCGGTGGCTCAGGAGCACCAGTCTGTGGAATTCTCGAATTCGTTTGGAAGACTTCAAAAACATTTTTTTGGCACTTGAAATTAAAGAATCCATCTTTGGGTAACATTATCGAATACTTTGTACCACAAGGTGTAAAGCATAAACTTTACACAATATATGTGTTCACTAATAGAAGGACCTACACTACACATTGTCGTTACATCATCGCTCATAAACATCAACAGTTGGTCAGTTTATTTTTAGTACAGCTTTGATTATGTTTTCGATGTTTTTACTTACAGGAGGCGTATGGTTCTATAGCACTCTTCGTAAAGGATACATAAGTCATGAAACGCTTGCTTACCAAATAGATGAAGTCTCAAATCGCAGGCAATTATCATGAACAGTAAATCAAACATAAATTTCCTTATACGTTGTACCTCTATATGATATTTACAGTCGTGTTTGTCCCAGCATCTGCGGTTTATCGCAAACTTTATAGTACACTGTACAATTATTGTAATATAAATCGGAAAATTCATCAATAAACCTTCGCACTGTGTCACGCAATGGTCTCGTTTTTCGCGTTCGATCGTCCGTCATAATTAATAATTATATGTCTATTTTATATAAGGATTCGTTCGGTACTAATTTATAATTCTACGTTTCATCAGTTCTATTACATTGTATTGGTTAGCACGCTGCGTACTCAATACGAACCTGGCATGCGGGAAGACATCCCAACACTGTATAACTCCAACTGTCTTACTGCACTAGCGTGCGAAATTTGAATGCTGAGATGTTTTTTCCCTTGCATCGTTTATCTCGTTGTGTGGTCTGTTCCTAATTTAGCCACATACAAATAAACTATTTCGTAACTTAATTCTAATATTCGATAACAAAGTCGAACGCTAAGAATCGAAATTCTTACACGAGTATTGAAAAGAGTGCAGCATGTCAGATCATGACCAACGATGGTCGTTTTGTGCCAGATATTAGGGAGTTTCCGGACAATCGGTAAACTGATCGCTAACGCTAAAATCGCGTAACTACTTAGGGTATTTTTCAATGACATATCGTATGGAAGACTCTAATTGCAAGAACAAAAGAACCCCGTTCACTATTCTAGTATTCAATGTATATTAAAAAAATAAAAATAAGAAAGTATTGAAAGCAGCAACGTTATTTATTATTTAAATCGCAACACTAACTATGTGCCGTCCTCTATGAACAAGTGAAACAATATGTACGTATGTACATATGTAGTTGCAAACTAATGAGCCATAAGTTTATAATTACAAATTATTTTTTAAATTTTTTGGTGACACCCTCGTGAAATATTTTTAGGACCTAAATTACGTTAAATTTATTATCCACTACAATCTTGTAAATTGCTTTTCTTTGCATTTATTTTTAAAATTTACGTCAGATGCAAAGAAATGGCTTTTGTTTTTTACAAAAGGAGAGCGCGCATCTTGAAAATATAAAAGCGTCCTATTTGTTCGCAATTTCCTCTTTCAAGTAAAATAGAAAGCAGCCTTAGAACATATTTGTCGCCGAGACAAAATGGATAGGGAGAAAGCAGCAAAACGTACTCGTGCCGAGACCCCTATTTATAAAGCTTGCCATAATGTGTTGTGTTCGTACATTAAACCTAGCATTTCTGCAAATGCCTTGGTGTATTGTAAAATTTCTATTGTCTACATGCAGTTAAACATGTTCTAACATTTTCATTGTCTCTAGACATTGCATTTCTCTTTTATAACGCTCTCTTCTCAACAACAAAAGAAAACGTTGATGAAAAATATAAAGGTGTAGGAAACGATCTAGATTTTATAAACATGAAATAATTGCTCCGTTATGTTACGTCTACCATAGCTGAACAAGTTTTTATCTGGTGCTATTATTATATCTTCTTGGGCATTGTAATTTTAATTTGCTGCTTTTGTGAAAAATCTATATTGTTTGAGTATTCATATTTTCTGCCCAAATAACCGTAATTTGACTAAGTACAGAACGATAAAATACTGCAGTTAAAATTGAAATATACACTTTTAAAACAATTTAGATACCTTTATGGACGCAATTGAAGTTATTTAGCTATAAAAGTTCATCTGCATAGTGCTTAAAGAAAATATGAAAAGCAGGGACGTTTGAAGCAATTTCGAGTTTAAAGTGTCAGTTAGTTCTTTGCACGTGCCTCACCTTTACTTAGTGCATCCTACGGTGGTTTCTTTGTTTTGGGGTAGTTTGTCAAAACTTTAGGGGTTTCTAGACGTAATAATCACTTTATATTGAATTCTTATTTTAATGAGCAAATCTACGTACTACTTAGTATGACCAGTAATTTAAATGCCAACAAATGAAATCTGTTTTCCATTTGATAAAAATAAAAAGGACGATCATATAGTCTCAGCAAAGTGGGGCAAGTTACAGTGCAGTTCGGAGAACAACGTGAAGGGGCCGAGTGGCCGTATCAAGGCATGTTCACTAACGTTTACGTACTCGCACAATTTATGATCGTGACCTTCATGAGTGAGTATAGGCGATGTGGGCGCAGGAATGTTTACACATAAAATAATGATAAAAATATATTATATAACGTGCTGAAACACTTACTGTTTCAAGAAGTTTCCCCGAAATCACAAACTGGGTGGCATCTATTAAATATTAGAATAATTAAACGTTTGCACACTTGTTTCAACCAAATGAATACGCCGTGCGGAATAAATATTTTTTAATGATGAAAACGACCGTTCCATATCGAGTGATGTTATATTTGCAAATTTAAGGTGATCCTTGTGACAACTTAATGCACCTACACAATAATATAATAATAATACACTGGCACTATTATTAAATGCATTGTTTGCAATATCAACATTTTACCGTGCAGTATTTCTGTGTATGAAAGACATGTTAATATCAAACAGCACCGGTTATATGCGCAACGTTATGTACCACATTATAAATTTCTGTATGACTTTATATGTTAAGAGCGTGCAACATTCCACAATATATTGTAGACAATGAAGAATTATATTTTATATTTTCATCGGGTGAAAAATACGATTACGTATGAAATAAAGCCAAATGAACTGAAATATTAATAAATATGGCTGATGGTAGACGAAACAACGAATGCAAGAAGGAATTGTATTCTAAATGTGTTACTTCGCACATTAAAAAGCGATGAGGCATCGTTGCCGCCTCTTCTTTTACGTAGTAGAATATTACAGAAGACAAACGCGGAAAGGATAGTAGAAACTATAGAAAATACCTTTAGGAAGTTCAATATATCGCAACCCAACTTGTAATGTTGGTTACAGATGGGGGTTCGAATATGATTAAAACTGGAATGTTACTAAAATAATTTTATCCTCAAATGCTTGATGTACCCTGTTTGGTCCATCTGCGAGCTGAATTTATTAGAGACTGTTATCTAAAAGTAGATCAGTTCATAGTTTCTATCCAAAAAAATGTATGAATGTGTATTCCTTAGCCACCACGGCCGAATATTGACGAGATGGGCAATATGGTTTAAAGCTGTTTTATATTATGAGAAATTTTTACACATTAATAAACCTTGTATCTTAAATTTAAATTCGCAAGAAGTACAAGCAATTGCAGTAAGCTAACGCCTGGTTTCAGATATCGACATCCATACTCAAATAGCGCAAATTCCGAAAATGATTCAATACTTTCAGATACTATAATCAAATTAAAGATCACCAAGCTGTCATTACATGAAGCACAAAATATAGTATATTACCTTAAAGCTTCGTTAGGAAGTTGAACAGATCGTATAGGAAGATTAACAACCGATAAATTGTGTGTGGTTATAAATAAGAATCCCGATTTTCAAACTATAGTACGTGTAGACAAGAGTTTAACTGAAAACCAAAAGTGCGAATATGATGCGAGCGACGTTTTTAAATTTGCGAATACCATATCATTAGACACAAAACGCTCTTTTTCCAAATACACCATGTTTTCACCTCGTCCTAGGAGTATGACGCGCGTATTAACATTGAGGATGTTCATTTTAACAAAATAAATACATTTTTGTTTTTTCATTAAAATTTGTTTGAATTTTGGCCTTGCGTTTCTGACCGACTGTAGTTTTCTCTTTATTCGACGATACTCATATAATAGTTAATAGTAATGCTATATTTATCGTAAGCATTAACCAATAATTTAAAGAATGTTTTCAAAAATGTTACACGTTGGTTATGACTTATGTATGTATTATGTGACCGTTCATTACAGCATATACGCTCTGTCCCGAATATACAATTTATCTGTCATATAAAAAAGAGTTTTTCTTTTCATTTGTAGATATAAATTGATATGAATTATATTCACACAATTTATTCGTAAATTGATTTATCAGGTTCCACTTATTTCGTTAAAAAGGATGTTACAATATTATTATGTGACATGTAAATTGCTTTCTCTTCGATTTTTTATAGAGTAACACAGTGCGTAATTATTTTAATAATAGTAAATATATAACAGATTTATTATGACAATCACACGTTAGGGTGTTTGAAAGGTCATAGTCTCTTGCTGTGTTTCATAACAGTTACCAATGAATATTTTGGAAAATCTATCTACTAATTACGGGGGAAAGTCAGTAAGTGGGTGAAAAAGAGCTATTATAAAATAATTAGAAAAATAGTTAGCCAATTTTTCAACAAAAGCACCATCTATATTAATACACTTATCCCAGCGTTTTATCAATGCCCCGACGCCTGCTGCATAACAGTGTTTGTTTTGTCACCTGAACAACGTGCGCACCTCTTGTTGAACATCGTTATCACCTTGAAAATATTTTCCGCCAAGATGCTTTCTGAGTGGACCAAGCAGATGATAGTCCCTGGGGTCGGAACTGTAAGCCTATGTTTAAGACGTTCCCACCTTAATTCTGCAATTGTTGCCTGGGTCAAGTGGACCGAATGCGGCTTGGCATTATCGTGATGCAGTAGGCCTGGACGTTCTCGTTCAACTGCATCTCGAAGTAACAACAAAATTCTAGAGTATGTTTGGGCAGTTCCGTTCTCATTTCTATTCTGGAAATGGTCTAGAAGCAGTCCTCGAGGATCCCAGAACATGGTAATCATAACCTTACCAGCTGAGGGCACACCCTTGAATTTCTTTGTTGACGGTGGAAAAGGATGTTTCCATTACACTGAAGCATGATTTGTTTCGGGTTGATAATGGTGCAGCAATATTCCTCTCGTGAGTAGGCCTGGATGTTTTTGTCGAATTACATCCCGAAGCCGCAACAAGTCTCTACAGTACGATTCAGCAGTTCGAATAATCTCTTCCATTCGTCGAAGTATTGCCGCAGTTTGAACAGGGCGGCGACTTTGCTGATCGTCAACAACTTTCTTGCGCCCTTAGAGAGAATTTCTCGACCCTGTTATACACGGCTTTACATTATAAACACTTTTCACCGTGAACAGGAGACATTTCCTTATGGATATCTTTTGCCGGAGGTCCTTTTGCCCAGAAAAGGCGCACAATAGCTACTTTTCTACAGTACATTCTTCGAGCACGTCGCCCTTTTACCACTGCCTTTGCACGGCAATTATAGCTTGAGTATCATAAAGCTGGTTTGTACTGATACCCAGTCACATATAGGGAATAGTTCACCGCTATTTTCAGCTTTCCTACAACATATATGCATATTATAAATTGCTCTTGCCTGCGTTGCCCTGAGTTTGCAGGTTTCTGAAAAGGATCAATAAAAGAGGATTTTACTGCCCAGAGCAATGTACTTGATGCATTTACAACAATAGCTCCCACTGTATGACTGTTTATAAAACATGTATTATAGTTACAAACAATTGCAGATAGCTAATGAATAATAATCATCTTTTTAATTGTTTCAGGTTTAAGAATACGAATAGCAAATTTGGTTTTAAAACTTCTTACATGTGCGCTGTATATAATTCGAGTGATTACGGATACGGATCCTATTCATGCGTCTTGGTAAGTATTACATTAGTATCTATTTCTATTGCATAAAGACGTTTTGTAAACAACTAATTGATCTGAACTTTTCATCAGAAGCTAAATCTCTGCTATAAAAGAATATCATATTTATTATAAAACTTGTAGGTGCGCATTAATTAGTTTTCATTACAACCTTTTCAAATTCATCATTTCATATCAAATAACCACCATCAAACCTTACATATTTTTTCATCTTTATACGAGATGAGTTTTTATTCGAATTCTAGCACAGGAATCTTGGGAAACGTTAACAGATGGGGTTACATCTTTCTTAAAACAGAATCAAATGCCTTTAAATATTTACAAAATAAGCGTAAAAGATCTCATTTCTTTAAGATCATTTTTTTTCTTTTATTATTACGTATAAAAAAAGTGTGGCAGAAAAAAATTTTAGGTATTTGTACGCTAAATACTATTTTGCTGTCAATATTTTTATTTAGCTTAACCTTTTCTATGTACAATTCAAAGTTTTAAATGGGAAACATGAAGATAATGAAGACACTACAAAAATAAAATAAAATATACAGATCAACTATAAATATTTTAATACAATATGTAAAGTATATATAATGGAAAAGAAAACAAAAACCATCAAATAGCATATTATACTGCTCCTTTTGACGACTGGGACCATTAACCAGGCAGTCCGTTCTTGATTTTCGGAAAGGTAAAGAAACCGTTATGACTTAGCTCCAGACTATACAGAGGTTGGTTTAACAATTCGACGTTTTGTTGCGCTAAAAATTCAATTGTTCTACGTTCTGTTTGCGAACTTGCATTGTCTTGATCGAGGATGATTCGTCATTCGGGGTTGGTTTTTCGAAGTTCAGGGTTGTCTTGGGGCAAACAAGTGATTGTATACCGATCTTGTATAGGAATCGTTGCTACATGACCTGCTTTCGAGACAAATCTTTTCGGAGACATTTCGGGAATGGATAAGTTTTGTCGGCCTTTCGTCACCTTGGAGCACCAAACAGACGAGTGGCATTTATTTTCTGGCTTGTATGAGCAACTCCTAGATTTATTACCACTGACCATGTTGTCCACGTCTTTAGAGCTTCCGGCGTTGAAGCGGTCTAGAGTTTTGTAACATCAATTCACCTTAGCTGTTTTCTGTTTTTCGGTCAATAGATATGGCATCCAAAAGGAAACTACTTTTTTACACACATGCAATATTTTTTGAATTATGGTCTTTGAAATCCCTAATGATGCCTCAATCTCGCGATATGTCGCATGTCGATCTTCGTTGATGATCTTGCGCACATCATCGACGTTTTCCTGAGTGACTGCCGTTTTTGATGCAGCTGCTCTTAGATCACCGCTAAGATAAATCCGTCCATGTTTGTATTCTCCATACCAAAAAGTAATTATTGACTGGTGTGGTGCTTCATTACGAAAACAGAAACCAACTTGGTGAAAAATTCTTGTTGAGATAAGTGTCTTCGAAAATTATAAAAAGGTATAGCGCGAAGATATTCTCAGGTTAATTCCATTTTTCAACTTACTTGACAACTTTAACAGTTGGTCGTAACTACAACATGCATATCGTATTGAAACTTTGAATTTAGATTAACTAAAGATGGAGGATAATTTTTAGTACACATTTCATTAGTAGAACGGATGCAACGGGGTTGTCAACCATTGCGACATTTTATAGATGTTTACGAAGAAAAAAATGTAACCAGACCAAATAATAGATGGGTATCGAAACAGGCAAAGTGCTAAAACCTTAAGTGAAGACAGAAAGAAATGATTTGATTAGTGGCGCCCTCAATGTTCCAGTATGTAAAACTTAAAAGACATCCCTCGTGCTTTATTGCAAGCTAATATCCAATTGTGACTAGCATATAACAATATGGCTTTAAGTTGTAGTTAGACAAGCTAAACTAAATAAAAATATTGATAGTCCACCACTAGTTATTAACATTTCAATATCTAAATAGTCCTCCCTCAAATCTTTTTTCTAATGTTCATATGCTAATAACAAAGATATTATGTGGCTAAATCACTATTTGTCAAGGCCAAAAAGAAAACAAAGACAAACGATGCTCAGGATATGAGAGATTTTGGGTTCCCCACAAATATCTAGAAGACAAGACTTTTTCTTCCCCTATTTATCTGTTTTTACCTTCTCTTAATTCTTGTACTAAACCTCGAAAAAAAGTTCGACCTATATATGCATATGCTAATTCGCTTGCAAAAGGATGGTCATGGGCTACATTAGATTTCACTAGAAATCAGCGACAACTTGAAAATTAAATTTATGCGCTTATGTGTTTATACATGCATATGTACATATTGGCCTATTTACATTCAAAATAATGTCAATAAGTATTTATATATTTAAGTTACGGTTGTACGCCGGGTAATAAAACCGAGTACAAGATTTCGGCGAATTTAACCGAGGAAAAGTTTCAAGAGAATCCGATCATTAACTGGGATGCTATTGTGTGGGTGAACAGGCCTCTGAAGCTGTGGGTCGTTCAGATTATATTAGCGATGATTAGTCTGACGGAAGCTCTTTTATTAGCGTATTTAGGATATAAGGTAAGTACCCTATTAATCAGGGAAACCCTATGATAGAATCCAATATGACGTAGTTAGAGTCAGTACCTTTCGTACTTCAATATAAACAGGTTTAATAGCTTAATAAATTGTTTAGATCCATTCTAGTAAATTTTGTTGTTCTTATTTATATTACTCATTTGTTAAATTTCTTAATTTTATTACAAGCGTGTTTTAAAATTTATATATGTATAGAGCATATCTCAAATGATATATGTATGATATTTATCGAGGAGGAAACAAAATAGTGACATTAGAAATTGATCTTAACGATTCTGTTTCCCAAATTCATTTTGCAGTCAATTTTATTTTTTCAACGTGAAGTCGATAGTTTTTCCTTATGGACTTGCTAAGGAAAAATCGTTTCCATTTCTAAAATTGAAGTGGATTTCGAGATTAATCTGAAAGAGAAGTCAAAGTTAATATCATCATTTTGTCTTCGCATCGATACCAAACAAAATTTATTTCTCCTTCCAGCTTAAGCATCCTGTATATCTCTTCGTAATTGGTAAAAGCAAATTTATACCACTCTTTCTTTGCAGCAGAAGATCGCAATCTTATGGATTTTATTATTTTCATTCTCTCTTACCCAAATTTTCTTGAATTAGGTTGGTTTATCCACAGACAATATATTGCTAGCGACATGTAAATATTTTTCAGGATACGATGGCGTTTGGAAACTAGGGCAACAGTTGATTCGGTTTTTCAACTTTCCAATTTCTATTCTTGTCTCATTTCCGTCTTTGTATTATTTACTTACATACTGACGCCATATTGGATTCCAACAAACCAATAAATATTATCGGGATGCTTTGTTGAATTGTATAGATAATGATCGTTGAAATAAATATCACAGTTATTTTCTAGGGAAATATATGGCAACAGTTGTTATCGTTCCATTTTATATTAGAACTTGTAAATACAATTCCATTTACGTTGACGGTAAGTCTTGGGAAATAATTCTGTCGCCTACGACTGTGTGGTTTTACGAAAGGTCGATTTTCAGGTTTTCTATCCGCCGATAAGGAATTTATTTATACCGGTTTTTTTAAACTGTTGGTTGGCGAAGCACTCCTTGGAGAATATGTTTGTGAGTACATTATACGCATCCACTAAGTTTATTTATTGCTACGCATATATTTGAATAAAAAATAGTTAGTTGTGTGAAAGGTTCTTTAGAGCCATATAGCCCATTAATCGCAATAATTACTTACAAACAACTGTTAACTCAAATTTCAAACAAAAAGCTGGAAACATCTACTATATTTTGTAAGATATGACGAAATTGTCATACACAAAAGGTATATTCGATTAAGAAATCGCTAAAAATAACTCCTTTGCCAAACAATTGCTAGATATTTAAATTAATGAACTTTCTGAAGAGAAGAATATTGTAGAGGAAAAGAATCAAATAGGTAGTTTTGAAATGAACTGCAAAATTTTAAAATTTGTAGAATCCACAATGCACTCTTCTTAATTCTGAACACAGGCGTCTCCTAGAAACAAACTTTCAAACTCTCAAATTTAATACATATAATTACCTAGTATCTTTACAAAATCATATGTGAAAGAATAAAAATCTTTTATTAGAATGTGAGAAGTGCATAAATACGGTAACGTCAAACAAATCAAAATGGTACCTACAGACTGATGTTCTTTAGTTTTTTTTCTGTTAAAAATGTTAAAGACATTCAATTCTTATAACTATTTATGCTTACCTGAAAAAAATGTGCATTGTATGAACCTATTGCAAGATTTGTTTTCCGAGCAATAGCTTTCTATAAATTTACATTTAATTTAGTCAAAGTTTATAATATTGGCTGTTAGTCGTAGTTAATACTCAAATTATTTAAGAACCTGAAATTTCTATAAAGTACTTTAAGTGTTATTGCGTTTTATTTTTTTATTTAAATTAACCCTGTATGTAAGTGAAGGAGTACTTCCTTTATTTATTTACTATATTTAAAACATATTCGCCTTTGATTTGTAAGAGGTTTCTCTTTTTCAGAATGATCTCCATAGAGCAATGCAAAAATCGCAGTCTGCCCTTTCGCAACAACTTATGATTTTGTCAGCGACACTTCTTTGTTTAGTGTTTACAAGGTAACTTTTTATTTATGCAATGCGTAATCCACTTGTCAATAAAAGATGTGTGTTCTATGCAATTATGAAGTATTATCACTAACCGAAAACAAAAAATTCTGCGATGCATAGGCCCAATGATGACAGAAATATCGGTCTACTGAAATGAAGTAATTGATTAAAAGTTCGGGACCGTATAAAAAGTAATATCAAGTATGAAATTGATATGTCAAATTATTGTCAAGTGATTTGTATTAATATGCACGTTGAGCTTTTGATATTATAACTTGATTTATTATTTATAATTCCGTTGTTATATCTGAGTGAAAGTACGTGAAAACCATCGTCAATTGAGTGAATTTTACAGAGATTGGGTTATTTATCTAAAAGAAGCAGCACTGTGAATGGATAACGATTCACTCTTACGACATCTTTCGCACGGTTTGAGGATGACAAGGAATATCAAAAAAGAGCTAAAGCAATGCAAATAAGGACAACTCATCAGTACCGTCGCTTAAAAGTGTTAGCTTCCAATTAACAGATCAATGAGCAGTGTTTTGTTCGGTGTTGAAGACTGCCCTGTAATTTTTCGAACAGTCTACCGTAGAATAAAATATTTTAATCGTCGTTATATAATTAAATCAAGAGAATTTCTGAAGAAAATCTGTTTACTCAATTACGAGATATCCTTGCTAACGAGAGCAGGTCTCTTTCAGTGTTCATCGGTTCATAATATTGCGATCCTCAACGTTATCCATGGCTCACATCTTCCAACGGATTTCACCCAAAACATAGGGGATCGATCGACCATAATCTATTATTACACATCTGCAGTCGTGGAACACCCTATTATTTATCTTTAGAATCCGCCATAGTGTCAATAAAGCGGCGGAAAACTCCATCTTTGAAAAGCAATATGATTGGTACTCTGAGGCCGTTAGTCAAGTGCTACAAATATTCTTACTTAGATTAAATTGAATCAATCTTCTATCTTATCTTCAGAGATTAGAATATCCACTTTTTCAACAATGATAATGCACGTCTCCATGTAGCGAAGTTTTCTTTGGATTTCGTTCAAGAAACTCATTCCAGTCTTGCTCAAATTTCAAGATGGCGTCCCAACAGAAGACGTATAGAATATTGTCTATAGAAAATTCACTGATTTGACGTACTTACCTCAGACTTAGGATGATCTTCAACGTGAAGGCGTGGTATCTTGAAATATGAGACCATAAGAAGTCATTAGCTAGTTATTAAAACCGGTGTCGCAATGCCTCAAGAATATCTGAAGGGGATCAACGCATGTTTAGAAAAGCAGAAGTCGTTTGGTATTTTTCCTTTAAATTTTTGTCTTTTATCGCTTGCCAACATTTATCAACATGTAATTATCCCTACTAAGATTTGACATTTCTATGTCGCGTAGTAGATACCGGGTTTTCTTTTCTTATTACACATACATTGTTAATAGGTGCATCTTTAAAGAGAAAATTGTCAATGCATTAGCGATATAGTAGGCAATCAATTGTACGCCAATACCTATAATGTATTACTTTTTAAAATAAAATTGCTACGGAGAAAAAAAGAAACAATTTTTCATGTCAAATATTTCAAATAATTTATTCTGAATTTTTATTTATACATCAATTTCAAATTAAATGTAGTTTATCGAGAAGTAGATAATTTATTTAAATCATGAACAGGTATAATACAGATGAAAAGGTGGCAATAATGACGTAGTATCAGAAGAATAATAGTTTAAGAAGGGTTAGGAATGTGTTTTTAGTCAATTATTTTGAAAGGCTTATACCCTGCACGAAACTATTCCCAATATTTTTAACAAATTCAATGCAGATGGTTGTATTCCATCCGGTCTCTAGGATCACTTTTAAATGTAGTCAGACATTATGAAGTATCATGCAGTTCGGTGTATAAAACCCTAAAAAAATAATTGTAAGCGATACCAAATATCTAAAGTAATATCCATATCAATACTAATATTAACATGAATATCAATACTAAGCTACCGTTGTCATTAGCAATGATAAAATTTTCTTGCCATTACCCAACGTAATTAAATTCCGAAAAAATATCGGTCTCGGAGGGGACTCGAACCCAACATCTTTTTGTATATAAAGGTATATATAGAAATATGTTGGGTTCGACGTTGGGTAATTTCAAGAAAATTGTAACTTTATCGATAAGAAATGTCAAATCATCGGAAGCTTCTTGAAGAAGATGAAGTAAAAAAGGAGAGATTTTTGTGTTAACTGAAAACGTAGAAATTTTTAACAAAATAGTCCAAATTTACGGTTTGTAGCGTATATTTATCAATTGAAAAATGCAAAATTTACTTTCGATTAATCTATATGGATTGGTCATACTCAAAACTTGACTCGAATGCAGTACTCTCAAAAAGTCAATATCTGTATTGAAATACACTCCGCCAAAGAAGTATCGCATAGACTACAAAAAGGCGTTTACAGACTGAGATATTATGTATACGTCCACAATGTTTGCCATATCTGCGCCGACTACAGGTTTACAAAGAAAATCATACAACTAGCTTTTGAATAAGTTATTTTTTGTTATTACACAAACATTTTAGAAAAGTACATATAAATATGTTTTTTTTTAGTTGTTTATTCAAAGTGTTCATGTACAGACAAATTTTAAAATGCGCTGATAGAGTACTTTACTAACGTTATTAGAAGCAAAATGAGTAATTTAACTCCAGAACAAGTGGATAGAAAAACTGCTTTAATCGAAGATGGGTGATCTCAAACATACGTGGCTAATTTGATTAATGTTAGTCAGGCAAGTGTTTCTGTGTTGTAGCCAGATATAAAGGAGCAGGACAGAATTGTAAGGCAAGTATAGATCGACTTGGTTACAGTCAAATGTACTTGAATAAGTACTCAAACCGTTCATAATAGGTTGAGTTAGAGTGGAATAAGAGTCAGAGTAGCTTTTACAGCTTCTCGTCTCACTCGGAATCACCTAACATACTTTTCACAGATGAGTCAAGATTTAGTCTTTACACCTTGGATGGATGTATACCGGTATACAGACGAGAGGTGAGCGCTATTCCCAGTGCAACATCAGATCTACGGTGAATTTTGGTGGTGACTATAAGGGTTTGGGGAGGCATCTCTTTAGCATGTCCTACAGAGTTAACATCAGTAAACAGAGATACAATGACTGCCCACAGGCATATAAGAGACATTTTAAAAGATCATGTAGTACCATATGTACAATAGGCAACAAATTCTTGTTAATGCACGACCCCATGTAATAATAATCATCCGGGAATACCTTGATGAGGTTAGCATTCCAGTTTTAGATTGACCTGCGGTGAGTCCAGACGTGAATTCTATAGAGAATGTGTAGACTATCTTCGTAGAATTGTACAGACCCAACATGTTGCTCGAGTAGAGCAACAGGGATTAGAAGATGTCCTCAGTGATCGATTGGTCGAAGTGGTCATAAGAACCAAGAGTGGCAATATCAAGTATCAAGCTACTATCCTGCAACTTTTGTTTGAAAAATATAATTTCTTTCTGCTTAATAAAAATTGTAAATATGAGTTTCTGTATTCATTTGGTTCTCATATTATTTAAATAATAACAATTGTTTCTTGAAGTATATTAGGATATATTTAAAAGTTCCTTTAGTCATAAAATCATTCTTCTGCTACAAAAATGAATTATGCTACACTTTTTGCGGAGTAGAATAAGTTATGGGCTTGTTGATACATTTCTTATTGACAGAAACCTTACTATAGCGACATTTCTGGATTTGTTGCGAAACCACATCATCTCATTAACTGAGACGCTGAATGTTAATGAACCTTGCTACCAAATGGATTCCACTGCATTCTACTAATGGTGTCAAGAATTTTTTAAATAACGCATTTCAAGGACTTTGGATACCATGACTCCCAATACCAGCTGATTTGTCTCTAAACGATTCTTTGTATGGGGTTACGTAAAAGTAAAGTTTATAATGACGTACAAATACGTAACTTGAACAAATTGAAGGACCGTATACTGCACGTGATGGAATAAATCCAGAATTTATCTTACTTATTGCCTTAAAAGAGAACGGTTTAAAACTTGCTGTGAAATTAGATTTCACCTTAGTGATGGTGTGTTATTCATTGTTAAAATATGACAATTTCTTTCTTCAGAGCTAAAATTGTACCTTTCATTTATTAAAGACATAATCAAATTCTTGTTAGGTTTGTTTTGCTTTTTCTTCTCTATACAAATGTTATTTCCGTACTAGATACTATTACACTTTCGTAATAGATTTAAAAAGTTTCATGTACACAGGAAAGGTTATTTTTTTTTATACAAAAAAAATAGTAGGTCCTTAGAACTAAAAGTGACGAATTTACGTAATAGTTATTTAGTTTGTGTTATATGTTACAAACGTAATAGCATTGGGCACCGTTAACGCTGAATTTTGCTAGATGTTGTTTCACGCCTGTCAAATTGTAAACGTATAACTGATTGTTCACTATATATGTCGCTAATGCATTAACAATTTTCTTTTGAAGGGTTACACTAGAAAAATGTATGTGTAACAAAAGAAAGACGCCGATATGTATAAAAAAATTATCTGCTTAACAAATCTATGAGGAGTAAGTAAAATATAATTTCAGACAATAGAATCGTTTTGTTTTCTTAAAAGAGAACCTTGGTTGTAAATGATAATTGATATAATTGACATTAAATTTTAATACTGCACAGCTAATAATATTTCAGTGAAATATAGACATGGAAGACCAACAAACTATTCATGGGTAATTTCTCGACAGAGCTATTAAAGTGAATTATTCTCGAAGGAGAACTATACGAAGTAATTTACGATACACGAAAGAAGTAATTCTCAATGAGCTGGCATAGCATAGCGACCATTGAAGATAAGGAAACCGTATACACGCATACACTACAACATAGCACGGCGGCGTAATTTTCATTGGTCCTTTAATCCTGAGCGAGTAGATATACATACATATCTACATACATGTTTTTACACACACACATATGTCTTGTAGTTCGTATAGCATGCATGTATTGACTTAGCTTTCAGAAATTTCTGAAGAACAATCTGCTGGACTTTCACTTGAATACAAAAAAAAACATATTCCATAAATATGTATTTCTAAATTGTCATTTAAAGTCTAAGCAATAAACGACGTTCGAAAATTGTGCCTACTACGTATGGATACTAACAGGCATCATTGATGCAAATACATTTTTATTCAATAGATATCGACTTAAAGCTATCTTATGTTACCGACACTTGGTTTAAAAGTTGCATCTTGAGTACTGAATTATTTCCTCCAAATTATAATGTTATCCGCTGTTATGATAAATAATTTGATTGCATTGGCAGAACGGACGAAAGTTGTGTATAATTAACTTTCCGTAATAGTATTCGGTACACTACAATTAACACAACATATAAGTTACTCTTTAAATTCCTTCAACAGATGTAATTATTTATAAATGCAGAACCTCATACCATCCGATATTTCAGCGGCAAATATTGAATCATTTACTACTTTTAGATTTCATTTTGCCATATTTCATCATTGTGTTTATCCATTTTATATCAAAACGCCTAATTTCAAAAATCTGTTCTGATATGAATCTCGAGTTTCAAAGACTTAGTTTAATTACAGTCGAGATGTTGCAAATTTATAGTAACACTTGAAATAATCTAGTTCAGCGAGATGCACGACAACGCCCATCACTATGAGGACGACCTGTAATGTTTCCGAAATCGGCAAGAGATGGCATACGAAGGTTGAAGTAAAAGCATTGGTCGGCAAAGGAAGCCTTTTTTATGGAAACTGTCAAAATTTCAGACGTCTACTGTCTATAGTTGTTGTTTAAAAGTATGTTTGGTGTAGCAAGTAAGGCGGTTTCGCAAAAATGGATAAAATCGAATTTCGTGCAGTGACAAAACACTTTTGGATGGCTGGGAAAACGGTCACGGAAATAAGAAATATTCGAAATGGTCGATATGATTCATAATGTCGTGTCGCCGATTGAAGCTGAAAGAGATAGCAGAAGCAACAGATATCTCAGAACAACACGTTGGCCATATCTTACACGAAATTTTGGGTATGAAGGAGCTTTCGGCGCGATGGGTACCGCGTTTGCTCACACCGGAGCAAAAACGAAATCGGGTGATCGTTTCGGAGGAGTGTCTGGCCAGGATCCAACGCAATCCAAGGGATCTCCTCGTGCGTTTCGTAACCGTGGATGAGACTTGGATTCACTTTTATTTTGTCGATTCCAGAAACATTTCAGGTTGCCCTCGTACTAGTACCTAGCGTTATCATGTTTAAATCTAGTAAAATAGGGATACTCCAGAATTATGTCTTCCTTTATTAATATAGCGTTCTTAGTACAGAGTCTTAAAATTTGAGAAAACTCAGTTATTTTATTGCAACCATGGAATGAAATTGTATTCCTTAAATTATTTTTCAACATAAACAGAATTATATGCAAATGTTTACAAATCCGTTCATAATGTGGTTATCATCCAATTATGTAACGTACATGCACAATAGCCTTTTGTGCGATCAGATCAGTGGTACACACATGAGTAGATCGTATCGGGATTCGTTAAAAGGGTCTCGACTGTCTCATTACCGTTGAATAACAGACGATTTAATTATAAAACGAAACTACAATACACAAGCAATTTATTTGATATAACGAGCACAAATTGTTATTGACGGTAGAGCTATTAACCGAATAATCAATTTAGTCAAACACGTTTGAACGCACCTACTGCGTATACAATGAGATTGATTAGAAAACAAGGGTTCGTACGGCATCCATAAATTTTCCCGCCAAAGTCGAACTCTGTTTCGCATCGCAGCAGTCGTTTAAGTTAGTCCCAAACTTGATAAATGTAGTTGAACGTTTTGTTCAATACTTACCGGCTAAATCTTTGAAGAAACGAAGACGTAAAGCAATTTCGTTCCTATGTGAAAAGTTGAAAGTTAAGCAGGTATTGTAAGTTTAACTTGCCTTTGATATCCACGTATTTAACATTTAGTCTTTGTTTTTTAATAACAGTGGTTATGAAAACACGTAAAAAACCTATTATGATCAATGTGCTACCCAATTAAGTATAAATCCACATACAACTTAAAATAAAAGATTAGCAGTGCCATAAATTCCCAATGCAATATGTAGATTTAATTTAAGAAAATTGTACAAGAAGATTAAAGTAAATAATATTCTGTAAATTAGGTTATTAAGGAATGAATGTTACAAATACAAGAATCTTTCAGAACAACATACGACTGAATGAATTTATACAACATAAGCGACTGTCGTCAAATAAAAGTAAATTAATTCAAACAATAATGTTTATGCATTATTTAGCTCGTAAGTTTATTTTCGTCGATATGACCTCCTTTGGCATTCTTCGAAGCAATTGTTCGAGACAGTTCACGTCAATTTGTTGCCATGCGTATTGTAAATATTACCATGGGTGCTGGGTGTTGGGTGTTCTAAGGTTATCGCTGTCCCTTCGATCAAGGAGGTCAAACCATTAATTTTAGTTCATTTCTTGCTGCTTGTCTTCTAAAAAGTTTTTATAGATTCGAGTCGTATGCTCGGGAGCACTGTCTTGTTGGAACAGAAACGGCTCATCTGCCAGACGGATTCCACACAGAATAGCATGATTTTGCAAAATATCAAAATATTCTTCCTTCCGCATTGTACCACTAATTTTTACTAATTCACCCGTAGTTGTTTCAGCAAAACAGCACCAAACCATAACACTACCACCTCCGTGTGAACCTTAGTAGCTCTTCCCCCAGGTCATCCACGAAAAAAAGCTCCCCGTTTCGTACCAAATAATTGAAATGCATTCGTCGGCCCATAAGACTGCGCTTCAATCATCCAGTTACCAGCTTGCATGCTCTCTTGCCTAAGTTAATTGCTTCCCTTTATACACGTGTTTTAAACGGTCTTTTGCGTCCGATGGAACTCCTTAAAGCTGCTATCAATAATCCCCTCTTGACGATGGTAACAGAAATATTTGTTCGCCGTTGTGTATTAACGCGCGATTCGAAGTCGTTAATATAAATATGTCCAGCTCCAGAAGTCACCCGTAGCCACCCGCTTCGTCTTCTATCAAGATTTTCTGTCTCCCTTCTCCGGGCCAATGTAATGCATAGCTTTAGGTGAAATCCCTAACCGTAGAGCAATTTCTCTCTGGGTATATCATTCATCGCGAGGAGTACAAATATTACTACGTTGTTCTACACTCAACTGTCTGCGTTTTGGCATTTTTACGCCCAGTGCTTTACCAAATGGTTACAATTGCGAACTGATTAAAAAAAACTAGGAACACACATGTTATTTTCTCTTGTATTTATGTTTCTTTGTAGTTCAGGACTAACTTTGATGCATAATTTGCCGAAGATATTAGGAAAACCAAATATTATCGAGTCTATTGCATGTTTTTATGAGAGTAAATCTATTTTTGCGAAATAACTTGGAATTGCTTGTAATTATATACACCATTCAGAAAATTACTGTAGTTTTTGGTGCAAAATACAAATGCGTCAAGAAGTAGAAGGTTCTATTTAAAAAGTTTGATTTTTTATTGCTTTTGAAATCGGCCTTTCTTGATAGTTATTTTGTATGCGTTGTACGGGAAATAACATTTTAGAGTATACTTTGTATAATTGTGAAAAGGAAAACATGAAAAGCGCATTAAAAAAAGGAAACGTTTGTGAGAAACTTCCTCTACTGTATACGCTAATTTTACTATAATACTACAAATAATTCAAAAACAATTGCCAATAAGTATAGAAAGTGCTAAACGAATTTAGGTTATAATTTTAAGTAGAATTCAGAAACGCAGTAATATGCTCTCTGGTTAAAATTAGCAAGTTGCGTGTCGACTTTCAGTATAATAGAAAGTGAGATACTCTAGTGAAATTATTCCTATTTTTATTATACACATTTTTAGATTTCTTTAATTTATTGTTCTGGATATCGATGTTTGTAGTTTCCTTTAAGACATTCTGTAGTCGTATATCCTATATATACTTACCATGAATAAGCTCTTTACTTTCCGACTATATGAAACAAAAAAAAGCTTAATGAAAGTACGAAACCGCCTTTATCAATACGCACACTAAAAGTAGCACTTTCATCTCCTCAAAGTAGTTACCAACCATTCCCTGAAACTGTTATAATGGATGGCATTTAAGGAGTGGGTTATACCATACTTACTGTATCATACAATTCACTGTAGGCTAGCGCTTAAATGGGTAAATCACTTGGAAAAATAAAATATGCTCATATCCCTGTTTCATTTGCATAAAATGGGAATTTATGGCGTTTCTGACGTACGGTTTCATAAATACTCAAAATCTATTACGAAGTTTATAAATGTTTTTTTTTCATTCTAGTGTATGTGGTATTCAACATTTTCAACGAGCCGGTCATCGACATCTAAATTTATTTCAAGCAACGTATTACGTAGTTGTTACTTTTTCTACTGTTGGTTACGGGGACTTTGTTCCTGATATATGGCCTTCCCAATTATATATGGTGATAATGATATGCGTGGCACTGATAGTTCTGCCAACTCAGGTAAATGGTTTAAAATACTATACTCTATAATAAAATAATATTAGTAAATTAATCTGTTAGTTACCAAGACAACAACCAACATACTGCGAATATTTTACTATGTTGAAATGTGCATGTGAATGAATATGAAACGAGCCTGTACTTCCACAAATTTGTAAGAAAAGTATCGCGTAGGAAACGTTCTGTATAATGATTTCCTGTACAATATTTAATTATTCCACCAAAATAAAATCTTAGTAATTTACTTACAAATTTAATCTCAAAAAATTCCATTGGAAAAATAATATAGCAAATATCACGCAAATAGTGTAAGGAAGCAAAATACCGGTGAAACAAAAGCATTAAAACAAATGCACAAACAATATGACTGCATTTAAGACATATCAAGTCATCAATTCAATTCCGAAAATTCAGATATCTTAAATGTGAAATAAATTGCAAAGCCGGAAGAAATGATTCAAATTCAAAAATAAGAAAACTGGAAATGATAGAATACAAATAGCAAAATCTAAAATATATTTACTTTTATTACAATATTACACTTGGAATATTTTAACAATGTAAAAATAAAAAATAAGAAGATATTTTAGATTTTATAATTTTAAAATTACATTTTCAACGTGAAATTAAAACGTAGTAAGATTAAAGTAAAAAAGGAAACATAACATTGTAAGTAATCAATTAAAATATAAAATATAATATAGTATATACGAACTTCAGATTTTATACAGGTAATGAAAATGCAAATGTAATACATATGTCTCCAACATCCTGGAAAAATTTATTGACATCTACAGTTTCTTTATTATTTGGTGTCAAAAATGGCCTAGTATCCAACGAAATTGCATTACATTTCTAACAATAATCCTCTACAGTTTCTCAATTAAAACTTACTACGTACTTACGTGCCGAGAGCACGTAATAAATGAAACTTTTGGCACTGTATTGGCTACCTACATGCGGTTCAATTTCGAGAAACAGACAAGCACATCTCTTGACATGTCGAAAGAACTCTATTTCCACCCAATGAAGAAAAAAAAGAGCATCTCCACAAGAATTACCGCTTGTTCGTGATCTCGTATACGAGAATATATTGCATTCCTGAAAAAACACGGTTAGATCTTCTCCGCAGGAAGTTCCGACACACCCTGATAAATGTTTCTTGAACTATGCAGCTTAATAAATCACCGAAAACTGTTACAAATTCCTAAGGCTATTCACATAACATGTTCTATGTTATTGTAATTAACTCTGCGAAATTTAATCGTCTGTTCATCTCTACCAAAGCGCAATCTCACTTGGTTAGGATGTTTGAAAGAAGAAAGTTTAGTTTATGTGCATTAAGACATAATCAAAGAAAAAAAGGTTTTAACTTGAAAGCTATGTGGTATGTTTATATACTGATACAAATAGTAGATAGATAACTAGATGTAAATACCATAAACTATTTGACCGTTTGGAAATAAAATACTAATAGCATACTCTATTTTCGTATTTCGTAAAGTTCTGTAGACGTTTTACGTTTAGTCAATCTTTTTTTACCAAAATGATGTAAAGTACGGGCAAATTTTACAACAAAACTAGTCAGATTGGTGTCGTAACAAGGCGCTAAACTCGAGTTGCACATGTAATTCCAAAATCCGAATGATTTTTTACTTTCGGATCTAATCAAATACATTCGTTGTGACAAAATAAAATAACTCGTTCGCTTCTGCAACTATTTGATTCATTCTTTTTTGATCTACTAGTATTTCTCTTTATTTCTCGGCCTCACTTTTAAATTTCAAAAACAGAGTGTTGCACAAACATTTCTTACATTTTGAAGAGGAATAAAAAAAATTAACTAGCAAAAATTGCATATATTTTTGAAAAGAACATAAAATGTTATTATGTTGTTAATATGTTTTAAAAATTATATCAGGCAAATGGTGGCGGTTGTTGCCAATACATTACTGGAGACCTTTCCAAAAGTTTTCCATCACTCTTCGTGTTAGTTGAGGCGAAATAGCGTCGATTTCCTGTCGGATCCTTTGCTTTAATTTCTCAAGAGATGAAAAGTTACAGAGACTTAAATCGGGTAATTGTGCAGGCCACTTCACACCTTCTCTTTAATAAATAAAACGTTTAGAAAACATTTCCCTTACCATTCTGAAGGATCATCGCACTGTGTGAATTGTGATCCCGTCCTATTAAAACCACAAATTTTCTGTATTCATATTGGTCACTTTGATGCGTAGAAAAGTCTACAACATTTCAACGTACCGATAACAAGTCACAGTTACCGTTACACCATCTTCCTCAAAAAGTACGGACCGATCACACCAAAGTCGGCAATCGCACATCAAACAGTTACTCGAGGAGAGTGGAACGGCCGTTCTTGGATTTCGCGGGGATTACATCTAACCTAGCAGCGGAAACTTGTTTAAGAATTTCCGCTCATATGGTTCTACGGTTGACATCTCTTTTACTTAATTCTTCAGGCAACACCGTCTTGTAAGGATTAAGTTTTAAGTCGGCATGAAGAATTCCCTTCAAATTTCAATTTGATATACCCACTGTCGTGGGCGGAACACTTTGGTTATTGCTGAATGCCTGCTCTTACTGCATCCACATTGTCTGGTGTTTTAAGAGTTCTAGGTGTACCAGGTGATTTCGTTTTCACTGTGTATCCAATTGCTCGAGGATTAGAAATTCATAGCAACATTGTTTTCCGATCTGATGCAGATACTGAAACTCTCTTTCTCTACGTTAATCACAGAGCAGTTGTTCTCATAATACATTTCAACAATGAAGCCTCGGTATTCACCGATCCCACGTATGATAGATACGTAGATAGTGAAAACGCTAGCGACTAACCAATAGAATGAGCCCCACTTCCCTTCTCTATTTCCGCTACAACTTACACGGTGACTCGACAAAATATAGGAAATCTTATTGCCCCGCACTGCAGTATCAAGAATTATTTCACACAAGTTTAAGCGCTGTCAGGACTCCAGTATTTTGATAAGCCCATTCGGTCCGATAATGTAGTTGATTGCATTCGCAATCCTACTACTCATAAATTATGGATTGCATTACTAGTAACAGCAACCATAAGAGTATATAAAATTACACTATGCATTTAAATATATTATCATAAAAAAACCGTTTAGCATACTGTGAAATAAAATCCGAGCACTAATGATTTTGCTAAATTTTTCACAATATTTGTATTAATCCTAAATAAATTGTATGTAACAAGCGAATTATTGGTGACACCGGAGAAAACAAAACCGTATGACTATTTTTTAATAATGATGGATGATGATTATTTGAATGATATTGATTTGGCACCTGGATATTGTAAAGCTACATCGAGTTCAGGATTATTGGGAAAAAGCGTCGACTTTTAATTTTTCATGTTTATGGAATACGAGTAGTGGTCGGTACACACTTATAATGCGTTACCTGCATTTTTCACGTAACGCGGAAATGGGACAACCGCAACCGACATATTGTCTATATAAAATTCGAGCTGGCGTGAACTATTTCAATAATAGAATGAAATATATTATCCCGCCAAGAATTTAACACTTGATAATTCCATGAATCTGTGGAAGGGAGTACTTATCTTCTGCCAATACATAGAGAATAAAGGACACAACTATGACATGAAGCTTTACATGTCGATAGATCCTGATGGTGTCATTTATTGTATATGTGAACTAGACCACTTGATGTCACCGGAAGTAAAAGGCATATATTAACTACTATGACTCGGAGTCATGATAAGCGCAGACGGAAACAATCACAACGATATAATGAAGAAAGTGAACAGAGGGAAAAATAAGATCAAAATGCTACATCCAATCCTGTGGAATAGAAGTCTAACAAATAAAACAAAAAGAAACATCTCTAAAACTTTCATAAAAACCGGTAATGAGGGGTTGGAGGTGTGGATAATAAACAAAAATGTCCTAAAACTTCTCAACAGAAATAACAGTTGGAGAAGATGCTCCGGCTTACCATATTAGATACTGTCAGAAACGAAAATAGAAAAAGAAATGAAAGCAGAAGATATTATTATAGATACAATAAACGAAATACAATTAAAATGTATGGACATCAACGCCGAATGGAGAGGATACCGCTAAAAGTATGGAACAAGACTCCAACAGAGAGAAATTTACGAGGAAGGCCAATGAAGAGGTGGACAAAGAGTGTGAAGACCGAAATGGAAAAAAAGGGGTCTGAACCAGTATGAATGGAACGATAGGAAACGATGGCACTTGGGATGAGAGAAACGGATATAAGCTGCAAACACTCGCTGTATATTCATGAAATTATATATACATATATATCTAAAATTCAGTTGAATTGGCACGAACATTTGCTTGATAAGGAAATACACTACACACGTACTCTACGTGGCAGTAGAAAGAGTACAGGGTCTGTCACTGTCAAATTGAAATAAGGGCAAAATAATGCAAAATGCTTGAAAGGTATGATGATTGGTAAATGGAAAGGTAAAAGGAACAAAGGGAAGAACTGCTGGGTATGCGGCCAAAAGAAAAAGAGAAAAGATACGATTTATTACTGCATATTATGTCCTATATATCTGGTTTATGTCTGGGCGAATGCTTCAAAGTATATCATAAGAATTGATAATTACTTCTTGTTATTGCATTAGCATTTTGTTCCTTTGTTTAGTTTTATCGGAGCTGATTGCTTAGTGTCTTGCGCGCTTGGCTACTAGCGTCGGGGTCCCGGGTTCTCGTACGCCGGGGTTCAGGTTTTTCTGTGGTTTTTCTCACTCCTTGGGAACGAATATCTTTAGACGCACCACAGGCGCAACAGACGTAATAATAACTCATGGCCGGCTGATGCCCCCTGTTAACTGGCGAAAGCTGTTAGGGGATGCGAAGACACGGGTTATTATTATTAGTCTATTTTAGTGAACAATGGTCGGAGAAGTAAAACTCAAATTTTACAAAAATTTCCATTATATTTATCACAGTGTTATTATAACATGTTTCGCTATCACTGTAACTTCATCACGTGATAGCGAAACATGTTATAATAACATTGTTATAAATAAAGAGTGCTTTTTATAGAGGTATAAAACTTTAAGTTGGCAACACTTTTTTAACTGGCAGCCATTTTGTCAACTGCCAAGTGATTTGATATGTTTAGTTTGGTTTGGAATCTCAACATAGACTGACACCTGAGGAACGCTTCCAAATTGTGCAAATTTATTTTAAAAATCATGGTTCTGTTCGAAATACGTATCGCGCACTACGTCCACTTTACGGTCAACATAATCGTCCATCAAAGTAATTAATTCGATTAAGTATGGAACGTCTTCGCACCACGTTTACTCTAAATGATAATACGTATCCACAGAGACATCGTATAGTACGTACAGAAGAAGTAATTGCTGCTGTAAAGCGTAGCGTAGCGGAAGACCCGAATCAGTCTATTCGCCATCGTGTACAGGAATTGGATATGTGTTCATCCTCCTTATGGAAGATTTTGCGGAAAGATCTTGGTTTGCGTGCTTACAAAATCCAACTCGTGCAAGAATTGAAGCAACACGATCACCTAGCATTAGATTCGGTGAATGGGCCCAAAACAAGATTGCCGTTGATCCCGATCTTCATAACCGAATTTTATTTAGCGATGAAGCTCACTTTTGTTTGAATGGATACATCAATAAACAAAACTGCCGTATTTGGAGTGATGGTAATCCTCAAGTGTATGTTGAGACACCGTTACATCCAGAAAAACTGACTGTTTGGTGTGCTTTATGGGCTGGTGGAATCATTGGTCCGTACTTCTTTAAAAACGATGCTGGTCAGAACGTTACAGTCAATGGTGACCGCTATAGAGCCATGTTTACTGACTTCTTCGTTCATCAATTAAACAACCATGATGTCCAGGAGCTGTGGTTTCAACAAGAACATGTCACACAGCTCGTGCCACAATTGATTTATTGAAGGAAGCGTTTAGTAACCGCATAGTTTCACGTTTCGGACCCGTGAATTGGCCCCCAAGATCGTGCGATTTAACGCCGCTAGACTATTTTCTGTGGGGATATGTGAAGTCGTTAGTCTACGCCGATAAGCCCGAAACGATTGACCACTTAGAGGACAACATTCGCCACTTTATTGCCGATATATGGCCACAAATGTTGGAAAAAGTCATCGAAAATTGGACTTCCAGATTAGACTATGTCCAAGTCAGCCGTGGCGGTGGTATGCCAGAAGTCATATTTAAAGTATAATGTCAGAAGATTATCTTTCGAATAAAGTAAATTTCATGTCAATAAAAAAAAAGTTATCTTTGTTTTATTCCATTTCAAAGTTCTATACCTCTATAAAAAACATCATTGTGTTGGAAATTTTTGTAAAACTTGAGTTGTACTTCTCCGACCATTGTTCAATATGGATTTCCAAGTATCGGCCGATTCAATCGATATGTCTATTTTAGTGTTTTAAATTTTGCTTTATAATCATAATATGAAGAATATTTATTTAAAAATCTTACAGTAAAATAAATAAAATGATCAAATATTTTGTATTTTTGTAAATTGAGTAGACATGTACCCAAATAATATGGATACACAAATACGATCTCCGTACAGATCAGAAGTTTCATTAAAATGTACAGAGGACGTACATGTGGGCTATTCCGTATAAAAAGATATGTTTTAATTCTATTATTGTTATACAAATTCTCCTTTAAATCAAAAAAAAGTCCGCACAGGGAAAAAGTACACTCTTTCGTATCTGCATTGAAAGTATGAAAAAGTCGCCCTCACAACAGAAAAATATTATATATAGATTTTGTTTTAAAAACGCATATCCGATTGCTTTAAATTATTTAACATTACAATTGAATAGCCCCGACAGACGTTTGGTCATGAAAGTATTCTATAAGTACACGTGTATATACAGTACAACAAATAGGTTTCAAAATATTCTCCTCCAGTTTTAATACGCTAGTTACAGCGATTCAACAGTGGTTCAAATGCATGTTTTAGCTGATTTTGTAGAATTGTCTCCACTGCTTGTGTTGTAGCTATTTTGATGATCAATATGTCTTTAAGAAACGTCCTTTCAACTTCAATTTTGATCTGGGGTATAGAAAAAAGTCGCACGGGGCCAAATCAGTTGGATACAGCGGATGTTTCACCACATGGATTAAGGTGTGCATTATTGTGCACCAGACACCAGATCTCGGGATCACGATGTTCGAGTCGAATATGACGCACCGTTGTTATGACCAAATCCTCACGAAGAATGATTCGGATCGTTTCTCTGCTGATGTTTAAATACCCTTTCATCATTTTCAGCGAAGCATTGTGATCATTTTAAATAATACTAGTGTAGTGTTTCGATCTTTTCTGGTATCCGAGCTGAGATTGACCTTTCTACATGATTATCATCTTCTAACCTTTCTCTGCCTTCCGAAAAATATTTATGCCGCCACAAAAACATTTGCTTTATTCAACCGATCATCGCCGTACACTTGCCGCATCAGCCGGAATGTTTCTGATGCACTCTTGCCAAGTTTTGCGTGAAATTTAATAACTGCTCTTTGTTGCATGTTAGTATTTCAATATCGACATAAAAGTTGTTTTGGGAGAACTATCATAACTTTGGTATTGATCGGCCGATTGAGGCAAAGTTAGTATTATTGGAAAGAGGAATGTCACAGATTTCAAATGTTGGCTTGAACACATGGATGGCGCTTCTAGTTACTCAAATATGGTTCGAGTCTCGGAAGTTATTCGTCGCACTATGTATTCTGGTACAAAAGTCTACTTGTTTTAAGTCTCAAGTCTCACATATTTCTTTAAAAAATTCAGCAAAAATTAGCTCTTGGAATGTGTAACGTATTTACTGTAGGTAGGTGTAGCAGTTGATATGCAATGCTGCATCACAACATGGTTACTGCGTAGAAACCTGTTTTGGTGCGTAACAACAATTATTTATTCGATTATAAGTATTTTTTGGATAAGAAATAATATCAACCTTTTAAATTCTTTCAGTGTTAGGATAAAGAGAAAGCACTGTACTGTTATCAAGCCTAATTATTTTTAACTTAAACGAATTAAAACAAAAATATTAACATCGAATCTTCATATCTGAAGTAACGACATTTCAAGCTACTTTTAATTTACCCTTCAGTAAGTGATAGTATACTCTGTATGTAATTTACCTTTTTCTTAATTTTTAATCGCTCTGTAACTGTTGTTAATATTTTGATTATTATGAAATATTTTAGAGAGAAGATAAGCAAAAGAATGATTTTTTCTGGAAAAATGAAAAGTTTATAGGTATAGTTAGGTTCATTCTTGCACTTATCAAAATTACACAAATTGATGATGCATATGACTAGCTTGTAGTATTTCAATCATTTGTTTATACATTGAGAGTACTCAACAAAAATTGTGATCAGTTATTAAAAGTATAAATGTATGTATACGTGGATGTGCTAAAATTACATATATTTTCATTTCTACAACTACATTCCATTGCACGCTAAAGATATACAATTACACTTTTTTTTTAGTAATCTGAAACGTACTGTTGGCACACTCCCGAAGGAATTTATGTTTGTCGTCCTTAAGATCCTTAACTTCTTAATTAAAACTTTGGTCGTTACTGTTAATCTATAAACCACCTTTTATTTTCTCCGTTATATCTAGTTCGAACAACTCGCATTTACCTGGATGGAACGGCAGAAATTAGGAGGTTCGTATTCGTCGCACAGAGCCCAATCGGAAAAGCACGTCGTCGTTTGCAGTACAACATTACACGCGGATACTATAATGGATTTCCTGAACGAATTCTACGCTCATCCTCTTCTTCAAGACTATTACGTCGTTTTATTGTCGCCAATGGAATTAGATACAACCATGCGGATGATACTACAAGTGCCAATTTGGGCACAACGTGTGATTTATATACAGGGTTCTTGTTTAAAGGGTACAGACTTAGTAAGGGCGCGTATGAGTGAAGCCGAGGCGTGTTTTATACTAGCCGCTAGGAATTATGCTGATAAAACAGCTGCTGTAAGTACTCAATTATCAAATGCGATAATGATTATTTCGTAGATGTTATTTAAAATTATTTTCCCTAGTGATTGTACACAGACACATACTATTACCAAAATCAATTTGGTAGGGGATATTTTAGATATTTTACATTAGAAAATGTCTTTTCTAAAATAATAAAGATACAAATTAAATACAGTGAGCGAACTAGATATAGAAGGCACGCTTGTTTGGAACGTAGTTCTGTTCCTGCAACAGTTGCTGTAGTTCCGCCGAAACTCGGTAGTTAAATTACAGTAAAAACGCACATCAGATGATTCTCAAAAATATACTCTTCCCAAAGTGTAACAAACTGAATAGAAGAATCATAAAAATATCAATTATAATGCCAATGAATTAACGTACATACGGGAGATGTCTATTAAGTTTTGCATACTGAGACATAAAGAAAGACACTAATCAAATGCGAGTACTAAGAATTAACCTCCATCTTTATAATAAATTATATTTTTTATAATTATTATATGTTTTTATAGTTAACCCAAATCCAAAGTTTCAGTGCGATCCGTGTAGTGTTGTAGCTACAACGAACTGTCAAAGTTGCCGAGTTAGTTCACAAATGGAATTAAACCGAGAACATTTTCGCGTAATATTTTTATGCACAGGATCATCAACGAAGATTAACATGTGACATATTGCGAGATTGAGGCGTCACCTCAAATCGAAAAATGTTGCAAGAACAATTGTGTACAAAAAATTAGTTTCCCGTTGGATACTGGATCTGTTGATCGAAGAACACAAAGCAGCTAGGGTGAATTGGTACCAAAAAACTCTAGACCACTTCAACGCCGAAAGCTCTAAAAATATCTGCAAAATAGTCGGTGGCGGTAAATCGAGGATTTACTCCTATGGGCCACAAAATAAACGCTAGTCGTCTGTTTGGGTGTTCCAAGGCGAAGAAAAGCCGACAAAAGTCATCCGTTCTCGAAATGCCTCCAAAGAGATGCCAGCGGCATTTGTCTCGAAAGCAAGTCATATAGCAGCAGTTCCTATACAAGATCAAAGAAGCTTGTGGCAAGTCATCGCTGAGCTTCGAAAAACTAACCCTGAACGACGAATTATCCTCCACCAAGATATAACAAAAAGTTGAATTGTTAGACCATCTTTCGTACAGTCCAGACCTAAGTTCCAACGATTTCTTTACCTATTCGAAAATGAAGAACGGTGTGCATGGTCGAAGGTTGCAGTTGTGAAGAGGAACGGTCGATATCTTTAAAAGCGCAATTTTCACTGTACCAACAAACGAGTGAAATAACTGCTTCCAGAGTTGGTTCGACCGCATGCACAAGTGCACTGATCTTCGTGGTGAAAACTTCGGAAAACAAAAGTCTTTAAAAGCTATCTACTGTTTTTTTTTAGCTCTATATGCAAAACTTAAAAAACAACCCTCGTACTATACAGCATTTCTGAAATAAATAAAATTTAATCTACACCTCTATAAACTTTAACACTAGCTTGATTTAAAGCAGTTTAATATTTTAAAGTAAATAATCCTGGTAGAGCCATAAACAGTAACAAGGAACGCGTAAAATGGCATTTTAGAGGTATCTTGATTTTCACAACGACCCCTTTTCCGCTACACTGTAACCAAAGTGTATTCACTGCAGAAATTATAATACAAAAAATTAATCTAAATTGTAGCAATGTAAGTTGAATTTTCGCTAATATTTTTACAAAAAATTAGTCGATGCTAAACGCTGTATAACGAAAACCTAAGAACAAAATTTGATTCCGAGATTTAGTTTGCTTATATAGGCTTCGTAAAAATAACATCCATGGCATTAAATACTTTGACATCATAACAACTGTATGTAATAAGGATTGTTTCTCAAATTTAGACTACGTGTCATGTGTTAAATATGAAGGGCTAGGAAGTATTTTAATATAGATATTGTAAATAAAAGCTTTGGTTTAGATTTAGTAATAGCCTAGCATTATATAAGTTTTAGTAGAATTTACTCCATGCTAAGCAGCTGTGCTAAATGTTTTTAAATGTTTAAGGATGTAAATTTAAAATCCAATTAAAAAACAGTAGTTCATATTACCGCTTTCAATTACGATATCAGCGTACTAGTTGTGCATTGAAATAATATGTAGTTACTATGGAATAATTAAAATTATCACCAAATCGTGATTTATGAAATTGAGAAATCTAGAAATATCTAATAAATCTGCATAAATTTTACATAAATGTTAATAGAGTAATTGAAAGAGGTATCATAACTGTGAAAGATGCAATTTCGCATTACTAAATTTTGCTTGTGTAATTGTTAGTGAAATGACAGTTTCAGTAATGGTTTTCATAACTGATTTGCGTTCAATGTGTTTAATTTATTTTATTATTTGCATTTAAACTACTTAATTTACCTGAGATGATGAGAGACTGCTAAACACCACACAGCATTGCATTATTTCGCAATCTACGATCTACATTACAGCTGATTGAACGCATTTTTACGATATTCTAGTTTGTTGGAAATAGTTTCAGGAAGGTTCTTTAACATTAACAGTCTTTCTTTTAAAAAATACAAAAATAAAGTTTATGGGTTGGTTTATTTCATTAAGAATGGCGACAATGTTGGCAAATTTATTTTTGTTTTGTACACTAAGAGTAAATCTCTTAGAAAAATTTTGTTCTTTGGTTTTTTGTTTAGAAACTAGAACAGAGTACAACCACTGAGAACTTGCTGTTGACAATAAATTAAACGAGCACTTCTTTGGAAATATAATATTAAATGCATCTACATACGTACTATCTGCGGGATGAACTTGTGCCGAAAAGTAAGCATAGAATTAAGAGTTACATATGCGTATGTTAATCAAGAGTAAATTCTAAATAAACTTATTACAAACAGAATTATTGTGAAGTAACGTAAAACAAAGCAGTCGTAACATATTCCTATGTATGTATGTACGTATATACACCATGTGTTCAGAGAGTTCCGAAATAGCCAAATATCTCTCAAAATAAGTGGTTAAATAATAATAATAAATGATCTTTATTTTCCTCTATAGATAAAGTCCAGCATAACTGTTCAACTTAACCTAATCAGTTTTTTCAAACGTTGCTTAACTGACAATTGTGAAGCTGAAGTAGAGGTGATATAAAGAAAGAATCGCAATTTCGTAGACCCAATTTAATGCGCTTCTTGATTATTTAAGAAAGTAAATGATTTGTTAGATACTGATTTTAAATTGTAACCTAACTTAATATTAGTGATCTTACAAAAAAAAAGTGTAAATACAAAAGTTATAGGTAATTATGTTCTTAATAGAAGTCCTAGTGTTTTTCCACGTTATAATTTTTTATACTAAGGCTTGTTTCACCACTCTTCAAGTGCGACATGGAACACTTTTCAAATTTCAATTGGAAACTTTCCTCTTTTTTATAGTTTCATATTCTATACGAAAAAAGTACATATCTTTTATGCGAAACACTAGCATTTTTCGCTGATGGCGCTGCTATCGATGAAATTCCGATTTGATACAATCGTTGTCACCGCTCAATCTTGGTAAAATTGCATAAAAATGAAAAATTGTTAGGTTTCATGTGTGATTACGCAATTAGGTGTAAGGAATATGCATCGAAGTTGATTGATGCTACTTATCACAATTTAAAGTTATTATATTCTGACCGAGGGCTTTTTAATATTAAACATTAAATAATTTACTAAACACTGGTACGATCAGATTTACAGATTACCCATCTATGGACTTTATTTGTATGTTATGGATAATACTCAGAGCATTTGCCTGGGACATTTAATTTAAGAAAGTATAACAAAATTTCTTATAAACTTACTGAACTGAAAATGGCCAATTAAAAACAATCTTGCAAACTATTCACGTGTATATTTTCTAAAAAGAACTATTATTCCATTATTTATGGAATACAGTTAGATACGGTATTCGATCGGTTCACTGGACCGCAATTTTTGAAAGATCCTGTGCCATAATTATAATAAACAGCCTCTATTTCTAAAACAGTTGGTATCACTGGCGTTCAGACGCGTAAGGTGTTTATTTCTCATATTCATCGTAGAATTTTAGTTTAAGCTTTAGTATACTTTGAACTGCAAAAATAAAAGTAAATAAATACAAGTTTAATATCTTCTATGGTCAGTTGCACGGACACATTAAGCTTTAATCCCGAATTAATTTAAAATTACAACTAGGCTGCGTCCGTTATTATCACTTGCTGTGGAAGAGCTGCCACATCTTATCACTTCCTATTTGTTTTCTAACGCAATTCAAGAGTAAATTCTAATTCATGTCAGTGCAACTAACAGTGAGAGTACTATTCATTTTTACTAAAGTCGCTGCCCTTGACCTCTCCAGGGGAAAACGGAACCAGTCTTAAAATTTCGAACGCTTACTTTCCACTGCTGATTCGTATTCCTAAAAAGTAACTTTTATCTGGAACATCTTTGGGAGTTGTAATAGATTTTCTAAAAATTTAGATGGTGGACTGCAACGTGTGAGGTTTTTAGTTCCCTTGCTTCTCGCTACAGGGTGCCCAAGTTAAAATATTCTAATAAAATTTAATAGAAATACTGAAGTGGCAAGATGCTTGGCTTAATTCTCTTAAAATAATCCAATGGGACGAAGTAATCAATATAAGAACAAATTAAGTGCCATCAAACAAGAGCCGAAAACAATATGTTAGGCAAAAGTTAGATGAATATGTAATAAAAAATGAGCTGCCGAATATCACCTGCATCTCTGCTGAGAGGGAAATCGATTTCTATTCTTAACAATTTTTCACTTTTATGCAACCTTAACGAGATAATCTACTGATGACAAAGGTATCTGTATCGAGTTCGATTTTCACTAATTTCAGCAGTATGAAGAAATAAAGAAAATGTTTCATCTAGAGGTTCCAAATCGAAAGTAAAATAGAGGGGTGCCTATTTGAAATTTCGAAGTTGCCTCTTATCTCATTTACAAAAATATCAGGAAGCAGATCAGATTAAAATAATTAAATAACTCTGTTGAAAATACTAACGTTTTTTAAATATTTCGTTTAAGTATTTATTTTGCGAGATACTAAGCATTCCGAATCATTTTGGACACATATTATGTACATATATAGGTACATATACTGAGAAAATAACTGCAAAACTTATATGTGATAAACTTGTTTTCTTTATTTATTATGTTGGACCAAATGTTCATTAAACTATTCATCTGACAAGTAAAATGCTATTATCCCTTATTTTTCACAATTTTTTTAGACAAATTGGAACACGCGGTGTTTTTAATTATAATCTCGTGATCTATTTTCTGTTCTCCATTATTTTTTCTGTAACTACTTTTTGTTTGTATTTTAAAATGTTTATATGGTCCATAACACTTGTTTGATATCATTTACTTACAAAATTTTCGAATAAAATTTTTGAAAAAATTGTGTATCGTTTCAAAGAATTTATTAAGAATAATCATCAATGCGAAACGTTTTCAATTTGGCAGCCGTTATGTAGAACAATATATGACTTAGTGGTCCAATCCTTGCACTAAATTTAATGCGGTTTAGTTAAAACTTGAATTTTAGATCTCCGATATTTTCAAATCCATTTCTTATAGCTTCCATTAATATTTAATACTGTTGGGGTGTTGCCTAAAATACAATTGCACGGTATCAATCTATTGTTTCATAAAATTACAGCATTATTTTATTTGTATCTTATAGTTTAGTATGACTGGATTAGTTGTGTTGCAAAATATATGTTTGCAAAGGGCAATAAATCATCTCTTTTCTAAATATAATTATGTCATTAATTTGTGCTTATCCGAAAACCAAATAAGCCCAAATCGGATCTGACGAACTACTATTTGTTTTGGAACACATGGCACTTTTAGGAATAGTCAAAAATTATATTCTTTTGAAACCGGAAATAAAAAATTTTCCCATTTAGTACGAACTTTATGATGATCACTTTAGATAAAGATGGTCTGCCATTTAAGTAAAACAACGCGGTCGCTATTCCCAATAAAGAGTTAAAGAAAAAGTAATTACCTTAAAGCCAGGTAACAATTTTTCATATGAACAATATGTAATAAATTACAAGCACCGTATGCTACTTTTTTGGCACCTTGTGTACATTTACCATACACTGCATGCTTGTTGAAATATAGCTCTCACCAGTAAATACATTTATTTTCAGTTTGAGGTACATGCTTCGCGCTTGTTACAGGACGAACACACTATACTTCGTTCATGGGCGGTGAAAGATTTCGCACCCAACGTTGCGCAGTATGTGCAAATCTTTCGACCGGAAAATAAACTACACGTAAAATTTGCCGAGTATGTCGTGTGCGAAGATGAATTTAAATACGCTTTGTTGGCCAACAATTGTACGTGTCCCGGGGCTTCTACTCTCGTCACTTTACTTCTGCATACTTCACGGGGACAGTACGTGACTGCTTTCAGACTTGAACTTTATCTAAAATGCGGTTACTAACAGTTGATCTACTGTGTTTATCTTTTGCAGAGAAGGACAACAATCTCAAGAAGAATGGCATCGGCTCTACGGTCGCTGCTCTGGTAATGAGATATACCACATCGTACTGGGAGATAGTAGATTTTTTGGCGAGTACGAGGGTAAAAGTTTTACCTACGCTAGCTTTCATTCACACAGAAAGTACGTGAGATTTTCTTTGTTTATTAATAATAATGTTAGCCAACGTTTTCAACATAAATTGCTTATTCCTATACTATTCATTAAAGGATAGATTGTAATAATTTCTAAAGGTAGATATAAACTGAGTATATCCGGCGCCTCCGCCAGAATTAGTTTTCATGAATCAAAGCAGTAATATGACACCAATGATACTTTAATACATTTATACTGACTTCTGTTCTGGTTATCTGCCCATCCATGATGTAACCAAAAGATATAAATACATTCAGTACATATATATTCTGTTTTTCTCTCGGGTTTCATCCGGCGTTCGGCGTTGCTTCACAGAAGAACCGGATACGTCCTTCGTCTTCTGAGAACCAACATCGAATGCGGGATGAAACCCGAGAGAAAAACAGAACATCCTTAACCGCGAAAACATCTGCTAAACGTATATATATATACTGGAAGCGTATATATATATATAGATATATATATACGTTTCCACTATTTTATTTAAGGAATGCGTCATTGATGCCAAATTACAATTCTTACGTCATATAATATAGGTTATTTAATAGAAGAATACTCTACAGCAAGGGTACATTGCATGTTACACCAACAGATATGTCAACCACTACGACAGAATATACCATGGACATACTCTGCATTACACTACTAACGAAAGTATTGTAAAATATTTTATATTTCAATCCTTTTGGTTATACACAGAAACTTATAAAATTTAACAATATTTGAATTGAATGCATTTGTGGAGAGATCTATCTATCTGATTGGTAATGATACATCATACCAAGGTCATTTATTACGCACATTCATTTCTTAAATAATTAAAATATATTATATATTAAGGTGTGCGTTTTAAAAATGATACAGAAAAGTTTATATATTTTTTAAAGCGCAAAGTTGGCCATTTTTAGGATTTTCTCTAAATATAATTTATTTTTGATATTTATTTATTTTCTACATGAGTGCAATGAAATAATTTTCTCTAATTTAGTTGTATTATAAAGTACATCATAACTCACAACAAACGATCTACACCACCAGTTGTAAAAGAATGAACACTTCACATTTTAATAAAATATAAAAGTAGTTTTATTCATGTAATGATTCTATAAGCACGTACACGATTTACTAGTCAAAGAACTTGATAAATAACAAAACTGGAATTACTTTTCAAAAACGTGAAATAATTAGGTACAGTACAAACAATACCATGTATAGATATTTTAAGTAATATACTGGTAGAAATTTTATGATACTGTAAATGAAACCCGAATTCTAACAATTCAGTGAGTTCCTGCAGAGATGGTATTTCCCTCATAAAGTATGTATAAATTACATTAACAGTGAGTTTAGTTTATCATTAGATACCGTTAAGTGTAGCTCAATATCGTTATTTCTTGTGCGAGTAAATAATTTAATTCTTGTGTAAAAATACCTCGCTGAAAACCGCTTGGTGTCGAACCACGATTAACCAATATTGACATCAAAAAAGATATTCTGTACGGAATATTTCCGGGTGACTTAATGTAAAAAAATCCATAGTAAATTTAGCTGTTCGCTGCTTCGAACAAACTGGTTCACTTTCTAGCAAAATCGTCCAGGACGTCCTCGAGCAACATCCATGGGCGACGATGAACGCACAAAATTGCTTAGTAAAAGATGTAGACGATTAACTCCCCCTTAAATTACGGCGGAAATAAATCGGGAGAGAAACAGGAAGATACCCGTTAGCGCAGTAAAACATCGACGACCGTATTGTTAAACGAAAACCGTTGCTACGTTGTGGGAATAAACAAAAACGTCTCCAGTGGACTAACACTCAGAAAGACTGGACAAAAGAACAGTCTGGGTTGTGCTTAGTAGGCAACAATTCTGAGTTGATGCACGATAACCATTCAAAGCACACGTCGTTTTTATGCAAAAACTATATCGCCGATGCAGACAATGGAGGAATATTAAAAATAATGACTCGGCTTCTCCAAGTTCCGGATGTTAGTCCGATAGAGCTTCTGTAGGACGAACTGGACAGACGAATTATAAAAGAATATCCAACGTCCAAAACCCATCTCTGGACAGTATTGCAGAGTTAGTGAAACAATACTCCTCAAGATGTACTGAGGAAATTGGTAGAAAGAATATCATGAATTGCGCGAGCAGTTATTAAATCAAGAAGAGGATTTTTCGATGAGAAATTAGCATAAGTTACTTTATGTTTTCTAATGCTTATTATTACTTTTTCTTTTTTTGTACATATGTGCAATAAGTCGTGGACGAATAAATATTTTTCTTATAATTGTTTTGCTTAAAGTTTTGAAACAAGCGTCTAATTTTGCATGAAATAGGAAGTGTCCATACTATTATGACCGGTAGTGTACTTTTATCAAAATAATTACTATTTAAAATTACTACTTCAGGAAAAATTGTCTTCCATCGATGTACCTTTGCGAAAGGTAGTAGCCACAGCGTAAACAAAAATTACAAAACTGTCGACTTCTTAATAGTATAAGGTTCAATTTGAATGACTTTGAATCGAGTCGGCCATATCAAAAAGTGGCAAAGTGCGCAGTTTTTAAACTTACATTGCAGCTGAATAGTCGCATATTAATATATATAAAATATGTTCCGTCTTGTGTTTCTGATTGTATTATATCCACTTTACCCAGAGCAACAAGAAAACAAATATATTGTCGTCAAAAAAATGTATTTCACACTAGCTTTACAACTGTTTTGTGTAATTATCTTGGTATTTTTTCCCTTTTGAGAAATAAAGTCTATATTTTTGCTTGGTCTACAAGTCACAGAACTTAGGTTTAAGCTAGAATTGCGCATGTTTTCATTTTTACTTCGTTTTCGATTTTTCATAAGGATATGGAAGATTAAAAGCAGTTGTAGTGTTTTTTTAATTCAGCCTTTTGGCTTTTTCTCTGCAAGTACAATGTTTTAGTTTATAACCACATCTTGTAATAGTTGTTACAGAAGAAAATAAACGCTATTATTATTACTATTATTATCAATACATTTTAAAGAATAAATAGAAAATTTTTAATCCTATAAATAAGTTTAAGAACTAGAATTTTGGAAATAGTTCATATGGACAATCATATGGTAACTATAAACAAACAAAAAAATGGATATTTTAATATACAAAACGTGTACCATTACCATTGATTTTAAACCCGCACATCACACTATCCATTACAGAATGAAAAATAAATATTTACCTTCCTCTCCAGCAGGATTATATAGTCGGAAGAATGGCTAATTTTAAAAGAATTAACATTTAAACAGAATTCCCGTATGGGTATGGTCGTATGGACTTCAGTGAAATATATCTTCTGTTTTGGGTGCGCATTTATACCGTTCAGGTTTTACCATACTTGCTGTTCTTCAATTTTTTTTTGCCTTACGTTTTCACCAGATTTAACTAGTGTCTTATTTCGTAACATTTTTGTGTCTTTCTTGTGAAGAAATCAATATGTTAGCATTATTTAACTAACACTCAAGCATATACTCTACTCAAATATAAACATACGAGTATATACATGCATATTACGGATTGGAAATTTAGTATAAAGGCAAGGCACAGTTGGGCGCAGTTTAATGCTACCTGTACAAATTAACAAGGCACATGTTGCTATTTGCGAAAATGTTCCGCTTGACCAGGCTTTAATGATACTTGTAACTACTGAACTTTGTCCAAAGTTTTCTATAATTCTCTACACTCACTTATATCACTTAAAGTGCAATGTTTTCTGTTTTATATACGTAGGTACGGTGTAGCCTTGGTAGGTGTAAGACCGTCAGAGCTTCCGGAATTTTATGAAGATACTATACTCCTTAACCCAGGACCAAGGCATATAATGAAGAAAACCGACATCTGCTACTATATGAGCATAACGAAGGAGGAGAATTCATCTTTCACGGTGGCCAATCAGCAAGCGAATAATAACAATGCCGCTTCCGATCCGGTAATTGTGACTGCCGAAGAGAAAACCAACGTGCCTGCAACTAACAAAGACGGTACCGGTCCTCCTCTACTCATACTTCAAGTCCCCACTTGTGTCAGTGAGTGTTGTCACGCATGCAATTTCATCAGGAAGCATCATTTTTCCGTCAGTCATTGATGTAATTAACCGACTTAACGCGCACTTGCGATAGGTTTTGAGTTAACAGTAAAGTTTGGATTTAGTAAAATATCACTATAGAATATACGCTTGCGAAAAGGTTCTCTTGAAAATGCTATAATAGAAACGGTTATCAATAATTTCTCTAATTTTTTTTACTTATTGCATTCCAAAATCCCGTCACATAAGTTTTTTTTTTATAAAAATCATATATGTACTTGATATTGTTGTAAAAAAGGTACGACTTTAAGACCTTATAAATAATAGTAAATATTAAGTAACTAGGAAGTTGACAACATTTACTTATTATCTTTACAGTAGATGAATGCTTCTTGATATTGTTAGAAAGTATTAACTTACGAATGTATATTATTTGCACATAATTTGTTATACATTTAGAGTAGCCTATGATTTTCATTTAATTTTGGAAACACTCTGGAACAATAATGGTTTTCGAAAGTCAAACTTTGTCTTATCAATTAGATTATTTATTATCATGTTGACTTTACTATGACAGTTGTCACTTTCGCGAAACATTACTGTTCCATAGTGTTCCAAAATTTAAATGAAAATCATAGGCTCTTCTAAATGAAAATTTAATTAAAGGCTTGATATACAGAGTGATTTTAAATGACCGACGACAGTTTGAATCTTTCGACTTGCTAATTTTCTTGTCAGACTGACGACTTCATTTTTTGAACTCCTTGCCAATAGCATGTCAAATAGATTTTAATTGGATGGTAAAACATTGATAATAAATCTTCAAAAAATCAATTTTAATATAAATTCATAAAAATGTGCCTGGACAACAACAATGATAGCTTTAAAAAGAACATGCATAGAATGAAATCCAAGAAAATAATATTTTAATAGATAAAATTAAGATAAATAATGAATAATAAATAACGTGTCGCAAAGGTCGCTGAGAGAAAATGACAATGGTCGTTCTTAACATATAAAATGTCCAAAAATCCATGGCGGGAAATTTGAACTAACGTCAGTCTCTTATAAAATCACTCTGTGTATAGTATATATAAAAATGAATTCGTCGAGATAATGTCATAATTACATTATCAACTTAAAACTTATTGCAAGTCGTAAACATATTGTAAGAAATTAACTTTACATAAATACTAACGTACAAAAAATGAACGTCCTAAAATACACAAGGTACTTTCACTTCAGGCAATTATTGTTACTTAGACGAGAAATTCTAGAAGCATGAACAAAACATATTGGTGCTTTAAGATAATAATTAACACTTTTGTTACTCCAGAAGAGTATATTCACCATTTATTATCAAACCTACATTAAGTTGCCGTCAGGCAATATATTCATTACTAACACAATTATCGTTGAAACAGCAGTACCTATTTTATTATTATGTAAAGAAAAGGTAAATAGCCAGATATTGCATCAAATATATTGTGAATACAAACGAGACGTAAAAATGAAATCACTTACAGCACTAAGTGGCTTATTTATAGAAGTCCGATAGCTTAAACTTTTCTGTAAAAACTAAATAGATTGAGTCGTCAAGAGAATCTTTCACTAAGTTTACGACGCTTTCGTAAATAAAATCAATCATTTTAAAGATCTTCTTACCAACATTATTTTCAAATTCTGAGATAATTAAAAGCAACGTCAATAATGTATTAGTTGTAAAAAATGTTTTTTAAAAACTTTCTGAAAATTCTTCTACTTATTTTTTACTACTTTTGCTGACGCAATATGTGTATCAGGTGTTCATAAAAATCTGGATTGAAGTAGATTTTGGACAAAAAATCGTATGTCCTATAACTTAAGCCTATGAATTGTATTAAATTTTAGTCAGAAATTGTGTATTAGTGGATACATTAACTCACAAAACCTGAGAATATGGAGTGGTACAAAGCAGGATGATTTTCATGTCAAAGCTCGTCTACATCCTCAGAAAGTTCGTGATTGGTGTGTTATAAATAAAAAAAGGATTATCTGTCCAATTTTTTTTTATTGTTAGTCTGAACACAGTATGATTTCAACAACAAAATATTCTTTTTTCAATCAGTTTCTTAACGATGAACTATCTTCAGGTTACTTTCAATAAGATGGTACTCAATCTCACACCAAATGAAACAATAACTATGAAACCAGAAATGTTTGGTAACAATTCAATTAGTTTGAACTGTGAACATGAATTTCCATCCAAATCTTGATTTCCTTTTCTTTTTTTTAAGAAATAATATAAGTGCCAGTGCAAGATTATTTAGGTCTTAATTACAGCCAAAATTAATTAGAAATGATCTCATAGTGTAGCATTAGAAGGAGTATAAAATGTCTTATTTTAAAGATATATATAAGGACTATGCGAACAATTAATCTGTTTCAAAATTATTTTAAGCCATTTCTTTGCAAATTTGTTTTCAGTGTCAGCATTAAACTATTATTTCTGCAGTATTAAACTATTATTTCTGCATTTCGTCTTACATAGCCACTTGCTACAGTACTACAGTAAACTATCTCATGAAGAAGTGTTATTGTTTGGCAAGAATTTTCTGAAATATGAAAATGCGTAATTTAAAATTAATTATTTTTACTTTCTAGGATCATTTTTGTTGAATAAAGTGGCATTTTAATGAAATTTTGAAGTAATATAACAATCACTTGCAAGCAGAAATATCTTGTGACACAAAATGACATTTGCGTGTATATCTATAAAAATGTGTTAAGTAAATGTATCATTCTATTGCACTCTATATCAGATATAACTTCAGCTTCCCACGGATTACTTGGGCTCCGGATTTTTCTAAACATCTGTGACACCTCTTAAGTAGATTTAGATTGTTCCGAATATGTGTGACGAATAGACGCTTAGTATATGATATTATTCTTCAAATAATTTATTTTTTGTTTCAAAATCAAGTATCAATAAAAACAGAATAATAAAGAAGGTGTTTAGAACAACTGATTCGATTTGACGCAAATGTGCGACACGGTAAGTAGATTTCTGATAATAGATTCATTCATCATTTCATAAATACTATAACACAAAGAAAAAGCAGTAAGGACTCAAGTACCCATTTGTCACGAATAAGCATAAAAATGCTGCAAGTCACCAAAGCTCTCAATTTTCTTAAAACCTTTTTAAGATTATGTTTGCAAAGAATACGTAGGCTTCCCCGGCTAGAGTCAGTAACAAACGAACTCTTTCCGGAATTGGACCGTGTCATGATAAGATATAAGAGGAGAAAATGAAAATAAAGTAAGAGGAAAAACGTGGCCTTACCGTGCCACTATGGTTCCCCTACCTTTTTTCCTACGACGAAGGCGAAACGTCAACATCCCGTATTTCTGTTTTTCATTCCTTTGTTTCTGTCGCTCTTCTCTTTATTTTCTTATTCTTTTTCCGCCTTTTTCACTTTTTATTTCTCTGTTTTCCTTTCCTCTTACTTTTATTTTCTCCTCATATACCTTATCATGACACGGTCTAATGCCGGAAACAGTTTGTTTATTAATATTTGCAAAGATTCAATCAAAATATGTATGTCATTGTTTTCATATAACGACTGAAGTTTAGAAACAACTAAACGGTCTTATTACGGGGAACATTTAATGTTGAAGTTAACTGGCGGATAGTAATGGAGAAATCTGCGTCTAGAATTTGCTCTTCCAGTTAATTGTATGCTTTTGTCTTAGTCGGTTAGGATTAGCATTTATTGTTCCTGATTTGGCAGTAATAAACGAACCCACAAAAGCGTTGACCCAGCCTTCGAAATGCATTCTCACTAGGATGTTTCCAGTTCAGGGGACGTATACGATATTGGCATTCTGCCCTGTTAGCATTTCCAGAAATCTCGTATATATCGACATATTCATTAAATTAAAATCTATTATGGCAGAACAAAATCATGAAGCACCGAAGAAACACAGAAACACAAGAACTAATCAAGATTGTATAAATAACCACAAAAAAGCAGAAGTACAAAATTATAACACTAAAGTAGAATTTAAATGCATAAATGTCAAGATTTGACAGTAATGTTTTTTATTGAAATTACATATGTAAGTATATTGTTCTACAATATTTTGAAATGTGTTTTTGGTGAAAGTATATTAGCGAAGACATATTAAAAATGAATTTTGAAGTCAAAAAGAAAACATTAATAATAATATCGCTGCACGTAGTTTATGCAGTACTACTCCATCTCTGTTCGACATTAACCCATTCATTCACTAACTTTATATTTATTTCGACGTTCTCCAAAAAGATTTTATTATTACTTTCATGGTTTAAAATGGTTTTCAACAGAATGTGTGTTAGAATAGAATTAGCACATTTTTTCTCATTTTGGTTAAACTACGTCATACAGAATGGGGCACAACGATTTCTCACATTTTGAAGAGGTGAAAAAATTTAACTAGAAAAAAACTAATATATTTTTGGAAAGAACATAAAATATAGTTAAAAAAAATTTTTTAATGTGTTTTAAAAATTATATGAGGCAACTGGCGGCTATCGTTGTCAATACATTGCTGGAGACGTTCCCGGAAATTTACCATCACCCTGCGCGTTAATTCAGGCGAAATAGCGTCAAATTCCTGTCGTAACCTTTCCTTCACTTCTTCAAGAAACGGAGGTCGGCGTTAAAAAACCTTTTCCTTTAGGTATCACAGGTACTTAAATCAGCTGCAGGCCATTCCACGTCTCCTCTTAAACTGATCGAACATCCAGGAAACATTTCCCTACCCATTCCGAGTGAAGATTGGGCTGTGTGATCTGTGGCCTTGTCCTATTCAGACCTTACATTTTCATCGTCCAATTTGATGCGCAGAAAGGTCTCCAACATTTCAACATACCGATCAACAGTCACAGTTGCCTGACATACATAGTCACATTTCTTTTTCTAGTTAATTTTTTTCATTTTTTTTTCTTCAAAATGTGAGAGATCTCTATGTCCCACTCTGTATTTGCTGAATTATCGTATCAAGCATCTACTCTAGTAATCGACAACCAATTATTGCACACTAAAAAAAAATTGTACATATCCAATTCATTAACTGTATATTTATTTTGGTAAACTAACAGAAATCAATACATCTACATACTATATGCCAAGGTGTGATGCACAATTCTGGTTTGAATGTAGGTGGAACAAGTAACAAGTAGCAAATTACAGCTGGACGTTAGTTTTAATTGAATTATTTATAGAAAGTTTCAACTTCATCGGTATAATGATTACACTAAAATAAAATATAAATTATGTCTGCAGGTTGCTTACATTTTCGGACGTTCATTAGTCTTTACAGCTGCATTTGTGACATCCATCGTCGAACACTGCTGTTAAGACATACTAACTTGTTTTTTCGTTGAAAAAATTATGTTTCCACCATATGATCTATAAATATTAGCATATGTATGATGTATATTACTTGCATGTGAAATTAGTCTTTGTATATATCGCAAAATTATACAAAAACCAATTTAATATCCAAGTTTTAGCTAAAGTAAATATAATTATGTATTTTCTGTGCTTCCCACATTGTAATTAATATAAATTTCCTTCATACATTTACTCTCAACTCGCAATAATCTTAAATTAAACATAGAACTTTGAACTGAAACGTAATGACGTACGCTCCCTCAGTAAATTAATATGTCAGCATGCCCCAAGAACATACACAACATATGGTAAAAAAATAATATAGGCATAAAGTTCTTGTATGGATGTAGTACCTCACGCGAAGTAAAATTTAATATCGCACATCGTATTTATCTAATTCTGCCTCCAAAGTCGTTTTTTCTTGAAACCTAAAATGCATTCATGTGTAACGTACAGAGATATCAAGTTCCATTTTCTTCTATTTCTGCCTACCAAGTTTATTACTTTACTGAAACAGAGTATTAGGAAAAATGTTATTTCATTTAAATCGCATGCTTGTACAGTTGAATCTGAGAAGGTCCTACGAGATACTACAAATTATAATCAATAAAGTAAATTTGTATAAGTGCCTTTTAATACATTTTCAGAAAACGTTTGTAAGAAGTTCATAAAAGTAAAGCGTTAGAGACACAGTTCATTAAAGTATTCTTAATTACTAAATAATTTTTAATTAAATTTAATTAATAAATGGAAAAATCTTTAAAAGTACTACATCCCTGCAGTATAAGTGAAAATACAATAATTGAATACAAAATAAATTTATAACTTTCGTCATTTTTCGGTTTTCAAACTTTTCATTGTGGGATGCACTTTACATACAATTTAATATTTTTTGTGGTAATGCTGTATTGTATTAATATGAATGTAATTGTATTTTTATTATTTATTAATATATATATTTTTCTGTATATATAATTGTTAGCAAATATGTACACACAATATACAGGTATACTTTGCGACTAATGAATAGAACATACTGCATTAAGCTATTGAATAATTTTTTCAATATTGACCAAACAATCAGTTTATCTTCGTAAATGTAATTACTTACTATTTTAATTTAATTTTGATCAGTTTTTTCATTAAAACAGCTAAATTTGAATATTTTTATTTCCCGCTCTCGCATTATAATCCTTAAAAGCAAGTCAAATTTATGTGAACAACTCGATTATCGTTTGATGTATCTTTTACTTATTGAGTAAATACGTGTTAAAATTGTATTATAAACTAACATTAGCAATATTTTCTTTTAGAACGAAATAACTATAGACTGTTTCAGGTTCACGGTGTAGTATAGGTCTTATGGAGGTAGCTTACATAGTTGCCAAGATAACTTATTAAAACTTAACTTGCCAACATACGCAATAATATACAGCTTACAGCAAGCATATAAACATAACCTTTAAAATTGTTGATATAAAACAGAATTTTAAATAATATTGGTAAATCATACAAAATATGAAATTTTCTTTTGTTCTTCATTTAAGTAGTGCGGCATTTTGTCTGATGCTAAGGGGAAAAAGAAACTGCATTGATGCACCAAAAGGGAAAATGACACTGGAATTTGTACGTACTTTGTTTTGTACTGCGTATTGATGCAACAAAAAGAATTGGTATTAAGTACGATGTATTTAAATGTAAAGTGTATAAATATCGTTTCGACAACAAATTTTAAATATTTCGGAAATAGCACATTTAATTGTTAAACGCAATTGCCATTTTAAATGAAATAGTCTAATTTGTGCCAGATGATAAATGGATAAAAAATTGGCTGCAGTATTTAATAGAAACTTAGTCTAAAACATTTTATCAATTGCATATTAGTGAATTTCATAATTGCGGTATATTTTAAAAATACAGTAAGTTTATGTCATATTTTATTATTCGCCCACTTACTTTGAAAGACTATACTCTATTTTTTAATTCGGAGGAGTAAAATGAAATGACGCGTTTACACAATAGAAGTTTTCAAAGCTAGTTTTTGCCAGCAGTTTTAAAACTAGTTAGGATTTTATATAGGTTGTAGTTACGTAATTACTATTACAACGCAAATTTAGGTAGAAAAATTAAATACAAACATATTCAAACAAATACGTGCTGTAAACGCAATTAATCGTTGTAACAATATGGCGGCCGGCAACATATCAAATATCGCTAGTGTAATTTTTGCCAAAAACTGGTCAACAGTAAGCCTACTTTTTGGCGCTTCAATTTAAAAACACTCCTCCTAATTAAAAATAGAGTATACAAACTACAAACATTTATTTAAAGAAGTAATTTTTGCCTATAAAATTTACAACAATGGCGAACAGTTATGGTGCATACTCTTTCTTTCGGGTTAAAAACTATTTGTTATTTATACGCTTCATTATTTGAACGTGCATTGTGTTTTAGCAGTACCTCATAGTTGTATTTTATTTAGCGAATATTGTCGTTCTTTAGAATAATTTTCTGACAACTTAGAACATTCTGTATAGTTAAAATTAGTAGTTAATAGTTAAAAACGAAATTTTATACAAGTGAATAGTATTTTTCGATCAATTAGTGTAAGAACCCCAAAGTGCCAGGCTAAAAATTACGTTTACAGCTCAGAACTGTAAAAATTGGGTATTTATTTTGTATTTTTTTCTTTCCACTAACAGGCAGATTGAAGAAACGATAAATGGAATAATAGCGAAACCAATCTAATGATATAAAGGAAGGTTAAATTGAATTAAAGGACGAAATATATTGACGATAAAACCAAACGAAAAAGTAATTGCTATAAATTCAAGAAAAATAAAAAACTCAATTCCGATGTAATCCAAATGGGTCAAGTGTATATCGAAGTGAAGTAGTTATCTAGTAATGAAATTCCATACAAAAATAGAAACCTTTAAAAGTGATGCGATGTATAAAAAAATTGTATCGGCGCAAATACAGAAAAATAATAATTAGATCGGCATAAAAATTTACCCACTTTAGAGTAGATTACAAAGTATCAGTTACCATGATAGATATTCCATAGATATGCTAAAACTGTTTAGATCGCTTGCTTATTATCGTACATATGTATAGAAATAAAATACCGAGTATTTTGGCCATCTACTCAATGTATCGACATGTCAGAGAGGTGCAGAATCTGAGTCATACCAAATTCGTCACGTCCTTAGTTATAATGCAAGAAACGTAAAATTGAATGGAAGATATTAATGGCGAATTATAAAAGCGATCACTAATTTCGAAATTATGCAATCAACTTAATGCAGTATATTTTTGTCGCAATGTGCATAAAACAGCATGTTGTACAGCAAACATGACATGCTTACAGCACGCTTTTTAGACCTACATACTTACGTAAGTACGATACTAAATATTCGTATGGAAAGGATTGATAAACATTTATACTCTTAATGTTAGATTGTAGTTGAACTCAATTAGATTCGACAAGCAAATGTAATTTCTTTTTAAATTTTTGTTTGTGCCACAGCAGTATTCCCAGATAACAGTGGACTTTGTGATTCAAAACAGTGTCTTGGAGATACTACGAACGATTCCCCCGCGGAAGTCGGTAGTGCAACGGGTAATCACCTGGATATCCCGAGACCGGGAGATAATCCAAATTTACTTAGTCCAGAAACGATAAACCAGAGAAGAAACTCGCGGCGCCCTAGCATACTACCCGTGCCAGACATGTTTACGAGTTCTTCACTGAATATTTCCCAAGACGTCGCCGACGAAGGTGACGAAAGCGAAGACGAATTGGAAGATGATGTGCCTTGGAGGTCGCCAAGTGAAAAAATAGCGTAAGACTCTTTTAATTGTCGACATCTTTGAAGTAGCTTTATAATTTTTAGTTGCATTTTAGTTGAAACTTGCTACGGCATATCGATTCTTAATCAATATTACTACATGTAGTATGCAGATCTTCCGAATGTTTTTTGTTGCTTAAGAGTTTGCTTTCTTTTTTGATCATTAGCTTATGCCCAAAACGACTTTAGATATTTCTTTTTGCCTTCCCCGTGTTTTGTAAAGTCAAGACGTTTGTGTATTGCTTTCTAACCTAGGATGCCTTCTATAAATGCTTACGTAATTCTAAATAAAATAATAACATTATCAAAGGTAGTAACCATGTCATTTAAAAATCAGCTCTTTTCCAAAATAATGGCTAGACGTACTATAAATAAGTATCCTATATTTAAGTTTTTGTATATATATGAATATGCCATAATAATGTTGATAAGGTCACGATTGTAATTTAACACATTTAGTCGATCAAATCATAGATTAAGGTCTTAGCAAACCTTTTGGAAGGAGTGGTAACAACAAACTAAATCTGAAAACCATATTTATTCAGGCTTTGAAAGCGGGTATGTAAAAAGATGCACTTGGGATTTCTAAATTTTACCGTTGTAACTGATTTCGCAAACGTATTTAAATTATTTTGTGTTCAGGTTAACCATTGATATACAATGCTAAATAGCCTAAAGCAGGCGATTGTTACTATCAATATTAAAGATAAATGTAATTATTTACTATTTTAGTTTGATTGCGTTGTTGATGGAAGTGTATATGGCGAGGTGAAAATATATTGGCATATTTGGAAAAGGACCGTTCTGTATCTAATGAAGTGGTGTTCGCGAATTTAAGGTCGTTCGCATCATATTCACACTCTTTGTTTTCGGTTAAACTCTTGTCTTTGGATTTGTATTTATAATCGCACAGCTTGGTGTTCTCTAATTTGGAAATAGTATCTAAAAGAATTAAATAATTTTCGGAAGTTTGCTCTATTTGAGTATGTATTTCGGTATCTGAAATCAGCCGCTGGCGTACTGAAATTGCTTGGGCTTCTTGCGGGTTCAAATTTAAGGTAGAAGGTTTAATTATGTGTAAAAATGTCTCATAATACAAAAAAGCTTTACGTTACATTTCCCACCTGGTTAATACCTGGTGTGGCGGCTAAGGAATGCCCGGATAAGCCTGTTTAAACTCGCCAATGCGTTTTGGAGATTTAATAAAAATCTTATTTGATATCTGAATGCCTCATCGCCTTTTAAAGTCTGCACTAACGTATTTAGAATACAATTCTTTCTTGCATCTACCGTCACCCATATTCTTTGATCTTTTAACTTTGCCTTTATTTCATCCGTAATCGTGCTTTTCAGCCGATGAAAATTATACCGCAGTTGATCTCTTGTTGGCCATCTTCATTCCGGAATGTATTTCCCCCAAAACTTTCGAAATTTTTCGTTGTTTGCAGCATTTTGTGAAATGTTGCACGTACTTAACATATGAATAAAGCCATATAGAAATTTATAATGTGGTACATCACGTTGCACATTTAACCGGTGTTGTTTGCTATTAACATGTCCTTTACAGACAATAATACCGTACGGTAAAATGTTGATATTGCAAGCAATGCATTTAATAATAGTGGTAGTGTATTCTAAAGTCGAAAATCGGTTAAGAAACACTCGTTTAACATAACAAAGAACGGCGTGGATACGCCATCATTAATCTAACCTGGCATTCATGTGTATACTACCCGACTTCGGGTGTACCTCGGTATGAAATATATCATCGCCGCCAATGAGTATGTACTCGTTTCTGCAGGCTTAGTTATAAAAACAATTAAATACATATAATCGAAAAAGAGTGAAGGGACACCTTAAAGAGATTCATAAATTTATATCAGATATAAATTTATTCCGATAAAGAAACTGTACGCGCGTTACCAATGTTTCGGGGTATAATTTCATTGATAGGCTTTATTGTTCAGAAAATAGGAGAGAAATTTCATTACAATGCGCTATTTCACAATTTGTAACGAAGTATAACATTAGTGATTTAATACTACAATTGTGGCATAGTGACAGCTTGACAAATTGTATGTTAAGAACCTATTCAGTTCAAAATTTATTAAATAAAGACTACCAAATCGATATTTAGTAGCATTCGACGCTGGAATTGACAGAGTTATGTGTACATAAAATCTGATACGTGACTCAAATTACCTAATAAATTGGTTACGGCTGCACAATATGCGAGTTACAGTTTTGCGTTAAGCGGCTCGCTTATAGGGAATGCAATGTCGATAATCTAGCTGTGAATACAGAAAAGCTAAGCGTGTTATAGTTCAGACTTCTATGACTTGATCGCGGCTATATTATTGACATCGCGTTCCCTCTAAGGGTAAGATTCTAGTGAAGCGGCAAATATAGCTTCGAGCAGCGTGTTATGAACCCAACGAAGCATGTGTTTATAATAGTAGCGTTGAGTATGGAATCTAGAAAGGTTGTACGGTTATGTTTAGAAAATAATTCATTACAAAACAACAAGAGGCGATATAACATGCACCCTTTAAATAGGAAAGGGCATAGGTTCAGGGAGTTTCATCATCTATGTTTCACGAATACCCGTGAAAAACGTTTAATTATATTCTTGATAAACTAGCTCCAAGTTTGAGACAAAATTGGTCAATTTTTAACAAAATACCAATTAAACCCAAGAAACGAGTAGTAATAACATTAAAGTAATGTCATATTACACGGATATTTTTATTTATGCAAAATATACACTCTAATATACTATTTATGGTTAATAATGGTCTGGAAGTTGAGAAGGTCTCATTATCTGTTCATTATGAACAAAATTGAAAATAACCCTCAAAACATAAGTTTGCGATGCGGCGGTAAGCAGCGATGTTAAAAAATTCACATCGGGATCTCTTTCGTTCTTAGTATTTTTTCTTTAATTGACAGAACAGCTTCCCTCAAATCATTACAGGACCTACTCTTATATTTCTGCTTCTTTGACGATCTTGCAGAAGGATAGCTGAGAGGTGTTGGGGACGCAGAAATGGCGTTACACCTTTCCTCCACTTCTTCATTTTTGTATTCCATCATACTCTTCTTATAAGAAATATGAAACATACTTCAACCTCTTCATATGCAAACTAGAGAAGTGTTTATTCGATCGATGGTAAACATGGTAGAGTAAAGTGCCCAGTCTTATTTGGAAATATATTTTATAACTATAGGAACTATTTTTATATTGTCCTTCAAGCAGTAACTGATAGCTTTAACAATTTTATTTTAACGAGTGTTGGTGATTATGCTACGCAAAGCGATGGTGGAACCTTTCGATCATTTACACTGTTTCATTTGCTGCAAAACGAAGCCTTAAATATTCCATTAGATGAACGTTTGCCATCTTCAAACATAGTTGTATGTATTGATTGGAGATGATCCGTACCTATTAATGAAACATTTATTAACACCTGACAGCAGAAAACAATTAGATCACGAAAAAGAATACTTCTACCTTCAGTGTGTATTTCAAAGTGGGGAAAAAATAATTACCTACGCAAAACTACGACCAAGCAAAATTATCAGAGATCATTAAACAAATCTCTTATGACGAAATCGAATTAAATAAACGCATGAACACACCTCTTTAAAATCAATAAAATTATTTATTATCACGTGTGTATTGAACTTCTTTTGGCACTTCCTCCCATAATTTATCTAAAATAAATCTGTTACGATGCTGCATATTTCGTAGATTTTACAGTGAGGTGCGCATAAATACTGTATTAATTAGCATACTTAATATTCATATTATATTCTAATACAATATTCGCGTTTCGAACGTCGAAATTTGAGCAATTTTGTTTCCGTGGTTAACCCATTGCTATACTAATCGATACTTTTACAATCCACGCTCTAACTTGTTTGCGGCTGTTTGTGTTCGACGCTGCGCTTAATTCGATGTTCCACACAAATACTCGCTGGTTCACTATAAATTCAGCCTAAACGAGCCGCAATATGTTTTATAAGTAATCCATAGACATATACAAACTATACACAATACACAACAATAGCAGAGGCACCGAAAGATATTACTATATAAACCACAGTGCCCCGAGACAACCCAGGGTTATCTTTGAGTCCGGTTTCGTTTTTTAAAGGGAGTACTAAGATAGCAATTTTGAATATCATTTGATGAAGTAAATTACGCAAAAGCTTAAACATGTACAAATAGTAGAAGGCAGTAGATTCAAAAGTTAACTTTAAATTGATTTGAGGTTACGTTTTTTTTTTAATTCCTCATAAAGAAAATATGTTCCTTTTTTGAAATCTTTAAACATATTTACAATGTACGTGAAAAATATCGGGAAGTTTTCCCTTCTAATTAGTGTTTGCTACGTGGAACAGAACAATAAACAAACCACATCACTGATTATTTAATACTAATTAATGAAATTAATCTGTTTCACGCATATAATTTGACTTTTTAATAAAAAAAATCTATCCACATTATTATTTTTACGGTTAATTTGTTTTCTCATAAACAAATAAAACATATGTGTGCTAAGTGGATCGGATTAATTGTGAATGAAAGCTGTTTCAAAGAATTAAAGTTACATAAATCCTTAGAAATCATTTGTTAATGTTATAAAATATTCTGTCAGTGATTCCCATCTCCTTGTCTACACAGGCTGATAAATCACAAAAAGTTTATATTAGGAAAATGAATACATAGGATATCTCAAATTTATTTTCCTAGGTACATACATATATACGCGGGGATAAAAAGTTGCACTGAAATCCAGTGACATTGAAATGCTGTTACATGCAACACACACTCGTTATAACACCCTTCATATTAATAGCTTCATATTTACTTTTGAAATTATACGGTCTAAGTTTTTTCATGTTTTCAGTAGCTAGTAGTTTTACAAATACAATCATATGCACAGAAATATTTGTATTATAGCATAGCTCTTTTTGTAAGTTGTAGTGACGTCATTACGGTACCTTGAGTAGCTGCATTAGCAACATTACTTTTTGGATATTGGTTAGGCACTTTTTTCAATGTGTTTTCAATGACGGTGCTCTGTCTAACCATTCGCACATAGCTATTTAAAAATATGATTTTATCGAAACTAAATTAGAAATAGAGGGGCAAACAGATTTAATTTTTCTTCTGTGGGTTGTTTATGTTGAGAGGCCAGTTAGTGTTTTGCCTTTATAATACAAAGTACATGGAGCATGTCGACATATTACCACAGAGCTACTAAAAAAAAACGTATTTTGAACAGATATGAACATTATCCAATGGGAAAATAGTACATTCTTAATATGCATTTGAAAAAAGTAAAATATAGAATTTTTATTTTCCCAAAATTGAATAGATAGCCTTAAATTACAAGAAGTAATAACATAATTTTTCCTATGATAATTAAATGTGTTTAATTGATATGGTGTACAGTATTATATTGATTGTTATTAATGGACTTTAATGAGAAATTTACAGCTATTTTTTTATTTATTTTTTTATCAATATCAATAAGATGTTCCATTGTAAGGAATGCAATTCAATACAAGTACAGGGTTATTAATATATTTCGTAATATGCGATGCATAGATGTTACAGAAGTATTGAAAAAATGAAAACTTATTACGCTTTGATATATATAAAACAGTTATATGTATAATGTAAATTTATAATTACTAGTTTCTCAAATAGTGAAAAACGAATATAAAAGCTTGTTAGTGCTATATTTCAAAAGTTTCTACTGTTGCAAATCATACTTCTTCTTCTAGCAGTTTGCCCTCTTTCCTTGTTAAAACTGTTAATCTGTCACGCATACATACTCGTATGTTTATAGACTATTATTGCAAAATGTTTCAAAGGGCTAGCAGAACTGTTTGACTGTCTGCGAACTAACAGTTAGAAAGTACCCTTCTATCTAATACAAAATAAATTAACAACTCACTCAAAGAAATATGACATTACATACTTTTTTAAAACTTAATGTACGATGGTTTTGCGTTAGAATAGTCTGCCTACATATTCTTAAAATTAAATAAGATTGTAAGAGAAAATGTAACTTTCCCATCAAAAACAAATAGTTAAAAAAACTTCAATCATGAAGTTGTAAGGCAAAAGACTTACGTCCAAAATTAAAGCATCTCTGCATAGATCAAGAAAATTTCTCTCGAATTGATTATGTTAGTTGTTAATTGTAAGATATACTTCCAGAATAACTTTCGAATTAAAACCGTTATTGGTGTAATCTAACATATGTGCGAAACTGAATGCCGGCAATTGGGGTGAAGTTGATCATATAACACAGTTTCTTGCGTACATTTTATTTGAAATTATTTGAGTTAGTGTTGCAAACACAGATCCTTTCTAATGAAGAGGTAATAGAAATACATACCAGGAACAAACAGTTTACAAGATCTTTTTCAACTACATTTTCTAATTTCTTATCCATTTCAGTGGATCTAAAAGCGAATAATTGGGGAAAATTCTTCTCGTCTATTGATATCTGCTTTCAATTTGTTAACACAGTTCTCAACGTCATTTTAAATGGATGGAGAAGGCCCACATCCAAGGGTGGAGCGAGATGCGTAGATTCTTTCAACAGATAGGAAAAAGTTACATCGTTTTATAACAGCTTCGCTAAAATGGAACGAAAGATTATTCCCCAGCAGTACTCTAAGTCCTGATAATTTTTTGCATATGGCAAGAAGGAGAATTGAAATCGGTCTGTAAGTGTCTGGATGTCCATCAACCTATTGTGTGTTCTATTGTAGCGTGCTCCAACACCGTTGATTACAACGCGTTTCACTCTTGGTCCCATTTCAATCCACAGTTGCCACAATTTATCGGCTGTATATACGATACATATAATACATAATATGCATAATAAATACACTCAATGCCTTATGGTAGTTTTGGTAAAATTGTTATACGTTCTGGATATTTAGTGCCTCATCAGAAAAGCATTTTCTTTTTGCTAAGATCATCGTACAAATTTGTCTCAGCATAGTTAAAGATATTGCAAGCAGGAGCATCTTTCAGTATCTTTCGTAAATCGCCAAAGTATTCGGCACAAGAGTGCCACGTGAAATATTTGCACGTACGTTTTTTTATATCCGTTGCAACTTTTTGTCCAACTTCCTTTTGGTATCTCTCCACTATAATATATTGACATTTCTTACCGATCATATAATTTACGTTACTTTGCAGTACATCGGTAGCAGTCAAAGAAAAGCCCAATTATCCACAGCAACTTTCAGATTCGAGAAAATCTAGTTTGTCTACCAGTTATTCTAGTATGAAGACATAATAAGCGAAGTACTTGCGGAATTGGACCGTGTCATGATGACGTAGAAGTAGTTCGCTTATTATTGTCATAAGTCATAATCAGTACATTTTTGTAACCTTAGCTTTCGTTTAAACTTTCGTAGCATGACACAATCCCTAAAAATAGTTAAATATTAGTTTACGTAAAACATTGCACTTACATAACATAGAAAGCTCTTGAGCAATCTCACCCCACATCCGTGATGAATTAAATTTAAGCACGCCGTGATTCTATTACAGGTGAGGGTATTTGCAAAAAAGTCAACAAGTGCTGATATACCCTAATGTTATTCCAGTTCATGTTTCTACTTACCAATGAAAGTTCTCAATGTTCCAAATGCGAATGAAAGCAGTCAGCAACTTTAAGCGCGTTTTCTACTTCATATTTGAAACTCCTTCCACATTCTCTGTTAATTATTTATCAGTACGAATTAAGAAAAAATCAAATTTTAAAGTCTCTTATAAAAAAGGTTTGTTCAAGTGAATACTATCCTGTTCCTTGTTTGAATTATTTTATTTTACTTTATCTAATTTGAGCAATGTAAGTACCCACTTACGCCTTTTTATAGTTTTACCATAACCACGCATCGGGTGTGTTTTGTTTTTGCACGGTTATGATATGCACACAAATGGCTCTTTTTGACCACTTCTCTTCGAACCTTGCACTCCCTAGGTCCAGTCTTTCAGACGACTCTGGTGAATCTACAAGACCCGCATGGCATGATGATTGCACCCGGTAAGTTTCTATATATTTTCTCCCTTTCTCATTCATTACTATTAATAACGCATAATATACCAGCTTGAAACTACTTCATATATGTAACCCTAATTATGCATGGTCTTAAAACTATATAGTAAAATAATATGTACAGCGTGATGATAAGATATGGAACAAAATTCATAATTGTTGCATGTACTCTTTTTAAGGAGATTGCTTGAATACATCGCTTTTTAATTTTAAAGTGCCAATTTCTGACGAAAAATAAAACTCAAAAAAATCATTGCCATTTTTTTAATCGCGACCCCTTTTTCTAAGTTTCGATAGATTTTTACTGCTTAAAACATGAATAATATTACCCCATTACATACAATTCTTTTGACGAAAACTGCTCATTAATTCGAAACAAATCTATTTAAATGGAATTCTGTCGGAATAACAAAAGAAATACCAAAATATATTAATGAAATTTAAAGTAAATGTTTGAGAAGTATATGTTTTTCATTTGTTTAAATAACATTAAAGTTTTCACTATTGGAAAAATTGTTGTGCAAGATGTCAATATTATTTATTCATCGATCTATCAAAAACTAAATAGGTAATATTTAAAATTGCAGAAGTGGTGATGGTATTATTAGCTTTATTTTCGTGGAGATGCCATTTCAAAATTTAAAATTAATGTGTCTAAGCAATCCTTTCAGAATCAGTTATACGACTATGAACTTTATTCCGTACTTTGTCATTGCGTCATATATGTATTTAATTTGACTATAAGTTTGCGGGTAGATTGGTCCTTTAGTGCGAAAATGTTAGAACTAGTTCGCAAGATTATTAGGATGGTAAAACGCGTAGCGTAGATACCATGGTATGTTGTACATACATAGTTTCTAAAATATTGCGGAATATATATTTCCCTGGGTAGCTGATTTTCCTCACCTAAGTGTTTACTTCAAATATGAGCACGTAATTATGTGGCGTAACGATGAACACTTGAATAAAGGTCAACACTTTTAATAGAATCAGTGAAATGGTCAATTTTCACATTAATGAAAACAATGAAAACTTATGTTCCTTTTATTAGCAATAAAACATGTAAATGCTCTGCAATGTTTACTTTCCTTTTATAATTTTAAAGGACTGCAACACAATTTTCTGCTTCGTAAAACTGGTTTTCTCAAATAAATTAGATAAAGTTAAATTAACCAGTTTCAGGTTACATATTTTACATTCATATTTCTCAGAAATCAAGTCATTTTATACACAGTTCTTGTAGAGTGTTGGTGATTTTTTAAAGTAACTACACCCAAAAATCGTATAGCTGAGATATCCAGCGACACATTTTAAAAACTTACTTCTGGAACTAAAGAAGATGTAAAAAATTCCTCAAAACCATTTCGCACCAGAAGGTGGAACCTCAACCGCCTCAACAAAATAAACTATAGAACAATCTCTACCTATGATACACCGTTAGGGAATCGTAAATAATGCTATACAACAGTATCAATTATTTACTTCAATCACCTAAGGTAATTAAAGAACCTTATCAAGAATTATTGCGATATGCTATGATATTTCCCAAAAAATATTTGCTAGGGTGCATAAAAAATTTGAAATTGTACTATATGTTATAACTACACACGTGAATGGCTTTTAAATAATGGCTCGGATAGCTAAAAATTATCATTCTTTTGAAATAATCAAAAACCATTGAATTTATCAAAAACAAAATCATGACTCTTTCGATTTACTTTCAATATTGATGCTAATATTTTTCATAAAAACTGACTAAATATTTTTTTTTTCAACAAGCCAACAATCTTTCCACAAACGTGTTGAAGCATTCGAAACCTGTAGGATCGTATACAAGTCGAATGCCATGTCATATTTCTTGTAGCTAACCTTTCGATTTGGTCGTCGTTGGTAAACTTGGCATACCTGTTCATCGTATGGGCTTATCCATTCAGAATTAAAGAGCAGACTAGTTAATGAAAAAACATCTAAATGTATGTTGCTTTTTAAACATTATAGTAATACCTCGTAAGTTTTTAAAAACTATATTTTTGAAACTTCTGTTAATTAATCTTCTCAAAGATTTTTAAAATTTTAATTCTATGAAAAAGTCATAAATTTCGTATGAATAAGGCACATCTTATTTTTCTATGTTTATTGACGCCTTTCTTTGTATTTAGAAGTAATGTGTTATGCGTCAATAAATAGATGTTAAATGTAGTCTTTTTTTATTTTTCTCTCATTAAAAAATATGACAAAAAAAACAATCACGATTTTTTAAGTAGAAAATCACTAATTTAAATTCATTTTATTCAATTATTCAAGTAATTTAAATCATCTTAATCCTTAATCCATTTTAAACATTGAATGTTCAACATACAATAATATTAATATTAACTACTCATTTTTTTTTAACTGCAATCAAAAAATATTCAGATATTGAAATATTTACATCATTTCAAATTTCCTTTTTGTTCCCTGAAAACAATTTTGAGGAACTTTGTATACCTTCTTTAGTTCTTGTAACAAACAAGTAGTTATAACTTCAAAAACTACAAAAAAAGTAATTCGCTAGGATAACTGAAACTAAATAAATAGTAGTTATGAAGTAGACGTTAAAATTTATAACCCTACAAAGCAACGTGATAAGATCAGTACATGAAAAAATTTTGTTCAAATACAAATCTTGTGTCACTAGTGACGGGTTGTCTCAATGACAATACTACAGATATTAGTTTACGGAAACGTTAAATATTAAATATCATTGTATCATTAGTATGACTCCCTTCTACGTTATTAATTTTGAAGTAAATATATTGTTTTCCAAATTATAAGAGTATGCATACAGAATTTGTTGGAATTAAAAATTGACTCATTTTAACTTTACAGTTTTGATGCGAGGATGGCTGAGAATATCTCTGGAAGCGATGTAAAGAACACGATGTAAACACATAAAATTTAGTAAAGGACTTTCTTGTTTTTCAAAGAATTTTTGCCATCAATACGCTTTTGCATACGATCAAATCAATTTGCAAAGCATTTTTTCCATTCTGTAGTTGATACTTCGGAAACCAGTGCTCGGAATCATACAACTGCTTCAGACGACAAAAATTGCTTGCCCAGAATTTTATTTTTGATATTTGTGTCTTGCTTACCGCCAGTGGTTTGCAAATAATTTAGTGCAAAGTGGTAACCAATTAAATTTGACATTTTTCATCTTTTGGGCTACGTCAATTTCCAAAACACTCGGATGTGAAGTAGCGAAAATCCTCATATTTTTGTTGAATGATTTCCGCATACTACGAAACTTGGTATTTGGTTAGCAGTTTCTCGTCACAGAATTGTTCGACCTATTTTTATTAATTTTACAATTAATGCTGAGAGGAGACTGTTGCTAATTTGCCAGATCTGCAGCAACGAATTATTGCAGAATGTGCATTAATAACGTCTGGAATGCTGCAAAATACCTTTAACTGTATAAGAAGGCATATAAACTTGGAAATTGAAAATAATCGATACCAATTTCAACACTTGCTTTAATTTCGCCTTTTTTATTAAGAAAATCATGAATACCAGCTGAGTTTGTTGTTTTATTGTATGTTTAAACCAAGTTACATATTGATTGATGTTACGATGACTGTCAAAGTAATTTTTAAAAGTTAAGGTTATGTTATGAGTGTGCTAATGTGGTTTACGTTCAGGCATATTTTTTATTTTAATGCCATCTTCGACCTAGAAACTTTATGATATCACGGTAAGTCTCAAATGTGATGCTTGTTTAACTTTTTAATTCTTTTTTGGTGAAAAGCATATCTTCCTTCTTGGGTTCTTGAAATTCTGCCAGTTCTCAAAAGTAGAAACATTTGTTTTTAGCATATTTTTACGGTTACTAATCGCGTTATCGTAATTTAAATCCCACCAACACAGAGTTGTTTTCCTTGGATAAGAAATGGTTTTACTACCAACAGAATCAATTTGCTTTAAATAGTAAATATTTGTAGCTTCTAGTTCACTTAAATACGAACTGCCAGGTGAATCATGTTAGAAACGCCAAATTTTATGAATACGGTAACTGGAAAACGTGTTCACCACTTAAGCCCCTAGATTTTAGAAATATTCTCAGCGCCTCTCGTATAAGTCTAATCAAATTGAAATTAATTTATACGTCAAATACTTCGAAAAATAACATTATTCTTGAAAATTCAATTTGCGGTAGATATGCGTATAAAAAGAATTATGCTTTATTCAGTTTTCCATTTGCTATAGTCTTATTAATATCGAATAATAGCGATGATAATATTAACAGAAATCAAAAAAAGGTAGTAATCACGTAGCTACTTTACAACTCTAATCTCAATCATTAGAGATCTTGAATTATTGTTCTGATTTTTCAACCATGCATTATTATTTATACTGAAAGCATTTTACACTTCAAACATCAATAAAAATCATCATAACGCTACTTTTGCTAAAAGGCCATACGCTTAACACGTGCTAATAATACTTGTGTGAACTTTTTACATTAAGGAGATGTTAACTAATTATTTTTATTTAGAATAGTGAAAGGTTTTCCGCCTGTTTCACCATATATTGGTGTCAGTCCGACGTTATGTTATCTACTGAAAGAGAAGAAACCCCTTTGCTGCCTTCAACTTGCTCAAGTATGCGAACACTGCAGCTACCGAAACGCTAGAGATTACCAGTGGCAAAATAAGACGATAATCTTGGCAGCGGACTATGCTTCCAATGGAATTTACAACTTCATTATTCCGCTAAGAGCGCATTTCCATTCGAAAACTTCCCTCAATCCTATTATCTTACTACTGGAGCGGAGGCCCGACATTGCCTTTTTAGATTCAATTTCTTACTTTCCGCTGGTATACTGGATGATGGGTTCAATTGACTGGTAAGTTCTAATTAAAAAGGGTATCACAATACAAGCTCTCGTATTTCAACTAGAACCTTATTCATTTTGATTATTTTTCGTCAATTCTTTTTAAATTTTATCTATTACGCTATAATTACTTTTTTCAAGTTGCGAAAAGATGTATATTCCTGTAAAAAATTTATAATAAAAGAAATCAGGAAAGTTACTTGTTACTACAAACTTAATATCGCAGCTAAGAACTTACGATGTCAATCGAAATACGTATGTACGAGGACGAATCAAATATGGAGGTTAATGAGGAGGTTATATAGAAAAATAAGTTGTATTCAATTTTTTTTTACTGCACCAAGAAACGTTTTAAAACCACAGTCCGATTCATATTTGATTCGACCTCCTATATGTATAGTCTTTGACGAAAACGTCGTAGTTGTTTGCTTTGTATATAATAACAAATGATAAGGCATCATCATAATAATGGTATATTTGCATTGTAAATTAGGCAATATGAGATAAGTTCTTAAAAAGTACTTATTACATATGCATACCTTTGGTATACTTGACAATTAAGGTCCCTTCTAAATATTTTTTACGGTATTAATGACCGAAATAATTAATATTGCGTGTGAATTATAATTTATAAAACAGCTTAAATAATATATTCAACCAGAATTTAAATCTAGAATACAGAATTGTAAACACTTTGCGTGCTTAATGTTTAATTTCAACACTGAGTATATTACAATAGTAGTAACAACCAAGCTTTACTCACGTATGTGCCACTTTCGCACGAATGTACAGTCACACAGCTTGCGCAATATAGGAACACCCGTTTAAACATCAACTGTTAAAATATCATAACTGCTAGCACCCCCGATTTTAAACAGATAAACATGCTGACAACATTGTGAAGCTCCAAATCAGGGAACTAATGAAAGATGCCATTTTCGACAATACCTTAGATGAAGTACATAGATTCGCCTGTTTGGCTAGTACATCAAAAGTATAATAACAAACTTCTTCGGGATGAACAAGATGAAAAATATAAACAGCTAGTTCATGATTTGTATATCTAAACTAAAATACGCCATATTTGTTAATTGTAAAACCATACTTTGTACAAATTATCGTCTAAAAGTTTTGAAAACATTTGTTTTCCAAAAAAGAAACGAAAATTCGAATGTCCTCCGAAATACTCTGTTACTGTGTTGCTTTTTGTTAACTACATTTAAATCAGCTTCAGAAACACTAATTTAATAATTTGACTTTGTAGCATTCACAATAATAGAAACAGTAATGGTTTGCAATTAATCAGCCCATGTTTGATTATTTTGTTTTCATTGTATAATGAATAACTGTAAAGCTCATTTTTATTTACAGTTTAGATGATCTGCTTCGAGCTGGAATCACTTTAGCCGAGAATGTCGTAGTTGTAAATAAGGAACTATCAAATTCAGCAGAAGAAGACTCTTTAGCAGATTGTAATACAATAGTTGCTGTACAAACTATGTTCAAGTAAGTACTACTCACTTTCATTATCACTGTCGAAATAATTTTCTAACAAATTTCTATAGACCAAAGTCATTGCAATATATTTCATATTTATATTAAATCGATTCGATAAACCAAATTACGAAGGGATATGCTACATTTTAAAACCAAAATAACATGACTAGGGTAGCAAAATTGCAATAAAATGATTTGCAGATTATCATAATATTTAGATAATGACCAAAGCATTTTTAGCAGCATAAATATTGCGGCTATTGCAGAAATAAGAAGTTTTTCTATCTGTGCGTGTTTTACTAATAATAGTGCCGGTAACTCGAAAAGATATTTAGATGAAATTTTGTATTTTCCTCTGAATCTGCTCATGTTTTATTTGAATTCACCTTCTCTTCGTAAATCACCAAATTCTGTGTTAATGTTAAAATATTTATACGCAAGATCATTTTATCTAATACCAATAATGCATACGACATAGATAATTCATATATCTTGTACAAGAGCTACTTGTATGTTTATCCGACATTTTATTATTCTGTTTTCAGATTTTTTCCAAGTATCAGAAGTATAACAGAACTATCGCAGTCTTCTAACATGAGGTTTATGCAGTTTAGAGCTCACGACAAATATGCTCTTCACTTGTCTAAAATGGAAAAGGTATAACTTCAAAATTGTTTGTAATTGTATACTAATTGTAGTTTAATTCTAGCGAGAAAAAGAACGTGGTTCGCATATATCATATATGTTCAGACTGCCTTTTGCAGCTGGAAGTGTGTTTAGTGCTAGTATGTTAGACACATTATTATATCAGGCATTCGTTAAGGACTACGTGATAACTTTTGTAAGGCTGTTACTTGGAATTGATCAAGCTCCTGGTTCCGGTTTCCTAACATCGGTAAATATATTTTTCAATAGCCTATCTTTGTTAGGTGTATTTGGTTGTTATAATTGTATCATTAGATCTTTCATACATACACTATCGGTGACATCGGTGTAAGTAAAGAGAGGCGGAAGGAACAACATATTATTTTTTAACACAACGAAGATACGAGTGTATCGTAATAGTCGAAATACAACTGTTACACCAAAGGTCTTCAAATATTTCTCTATTACTGAATGCAATTCTTTTTGTAATATCACTGCTAACATGATTATTAGTGTTTCTTATCAGATAATTATATTATTATTATTATAACTAAGAGGACTTTCAAATATTTGCCTTTGAAGAATACTGGCATATATGTACCTTGAAAGAAATGCAGGTACATTAAAATATATTAGTTTATTAAATCTGCATAATTTTGAAACCTTAAATTACCACCGTAAACGATATAGTGCCACATTTATTCTTAAATCGTTACGATATAAAATTGATTCTTGTTCTTTATTTGACATAGTTAGTTTTAATATTCCACACCGCAGTGCTAAATATTGTGCCACAATTAATGTCAAGAGCTAAAACAAACGTTGTAAGTCTCACTGTACGTAATCTCAAAAAAAATTAACATGTTTTGTTGTAAGTATTTAGAACCATAACTTGTTCATAAACGTTTTCCCCATTACTGTATTATTTTGGAGTTATCCTTATAACACCAATATTTGATTGAAGCAATAAAGCGTTAGAAAGAGTTCAGCTAGGATTAGATTTCATTTGTATATTTGCCGCTGTTTTGTTTCTTTTCTTGTACTTATTACCACAGTTGCAGGATCGGCATTTTATTTCATTTTGTAAGCAGTTACTAAGTTGTCCTGTAATTAGGTATTGCTGGTGGACGAACAAATTCAAATAAATAAATCTGCAAAAAAATATAATATTTCTATAACATAACTACAGGGTGTATATAAATTATTGAAAGGCATTTGAATTTTCCGCTTTCTATGTTTTAGTAATATAAATATGCGGCTGTAAAAAAGTGGCAATAAGAAAAGTCTTTCTAGTAATAAATAAGTAAAATTATAAACAAGTATAGTCCGTTCACACCTTAAAATTCAGTATGACTGTTATGGGAAATACGAACGCGGTTGCTACATTGTATCAAAATTATATTCTTAGGATGTTTTATGAAAATAATGTATGGATATAGATATATTGATTAACATGCACATATTGTTATGTAATACACTTAATTTAATTTCAACAGTATGTACTCTAGTAGATAATTTATAAAATAGATACAAACTAATTTATAAAATTCCGGACCTAATAAATAAAAAAGATAATAAATTTAATCAAATCCATTTTTTAGATGGCCATAGAAATAGCACACATAACAACAAAATAAGATTTACTTATATAAAAGTGCTCCTTTTTAAAATAGCCTTTAGATGTTTGTACTGCAACACATCTTCTCGGCAAACTTTCCACTAACCTTTGAATCTCTCTACTAGAACACTATGCCATGCTTCTTCGACAACGGTCCATAAAACATCTAAACTTGGAGAATTAGACTTTATACTAGTCATTGTAGCTTTTTTATTTCGTTTTTTTATTACCACATATTTTTGAAAAGTAGTTTTCCAAAATTCTCAAACCTCATTCAGATTATGCCAGAAATTAAACTCACGTAATCTGGCAAAAACGAAGTCAAAAAGACGCCAAACACGTGTGATACAAGCTCCTAGAAATTAATTACAAATTAACCTTCGAAGAATAACCAAATCAATATTTCTAGATTAAAATAACAAAAGAAGATATGTGGATAAGGACGTATGGCCGCTTGTATCAGAAACTTTGCTCAACAACTTGTGAAATACCGATTGGAATATATAGAACAATAGATACGTCCGTTTCAGAATCATCGCACGTAAGTGTTTATAAATAATAGTAAGTAGGATGATCTTGCTTGATTAATTTTGAATTGGTGAGTTTTCTAAAACAAGTTAATAAAGCAGAATGAAAAAGACTCGGCCTTAATTGTATGACCTAAATTCGAGTTAGAGCAATAGTTAAACTTAATAATATGCTGTTTTACCAAGCTTAAGATTTCAATTTTAAATTGCAATTTCGCCTCATAATCGATGGGCTCTTTTTAATTGCGATAGCTTATGACTACACGCAAGAAGCTGTAGAATATACATATATACGTATCTATCAATAAATGTAAAGGTTAATTGTACTTAAAGTAGAATGAAAGGCAATGTCACATCCGTGCTATTACTTATACTATCGATAAATCATTGTCTTGTCTTTTTCATTCTATGATCAGCAATTGATAAAATATTTAATGAAACGAATTATATTCCATGTCCAGCTAGATCATACCTATGGCTTTAAATGCATGTTAGAGCACGAATATAGAACTAGATAAGTTGTTTGTGTGAGTTTTCTTCCCATTTTAATACTTAATGAAAAGATTTACTCAAACTAATCAATGTTGACGATATATCTCTACTCTTTCTATTTTGTTCCTCTTACGATGGTCGTTGAACAAATAAATTGATCTTTGATGAATAATATTATAATTTTGTATTTTCAAACAACACTCATTAAAGAAAGTAATTCGAATTTATGTTTTTAACAAGATCAGAATGCAGCAAGCCTACTATATTTATTTTGTACTACATTTATTTTAGTATTATTTGATAAGAATGCGCAATTAGATGCCAAAAGCAGTTTCTGGGCTCAATCCATTTTTTTGTCATGACACCATCACCCCTTCTTACCTATCAACTCTATAATATTGATTCTTATATAGCTTTAAAATGTTGTTTTGAATATACAAGGTGTCACGCAACTTGAATTCAAATTTTAACCGAATGGCGCACTTAAATGGAAACTCACTCTGATGAAAAACTTTATACAAGTTTTATAATAATTGAGAAATTACGTACCTCCATTTTATCGGAGTTATAGGGGTACCGAATGACGTATACACATATCAAGCAGCGGATGAAATAATGCAGCCTCAAATAAGTAGGTTTTTATACCAAACATTACAGGTTGAAGTAACATATTATTTGGGCAAATTAAATATTTAAAAGAAACATTTAATCCGTTGCGGCTACTGTTTCAATTCGTTATTGTGGATTTGGTGCGCCCCATTCATTTATTCCATAAATAAACATCAGCTGATAATACACAATGCAAACGACTCTATTACAAAAATATAAAAGAAACAATTACCAGTAATAATTAATTATGATAACTAATAAATTGATAATGGCTGGCACTGGCGTTGGTGTTAAACATGATCTTATATTACGAATGTATCTACAGCGTATTCAAACAACAACTCAAGTTGCATGACGACCTTTATAAGATCACAGAGCAAAAAGTAATTTTTAAAAAACATCCGCCATTAAAAAATAAAATTTTATTATCGACGAAGGAAACTGTTCAGTTATTAAATTTATAGTATTCTAAAGCAGCTATTTAAAAAATTATGGTAATCAGTCGAAGATAATCGAAAATATTTGAAATATATAGGTGCGTGACATGGTAACAAGGGCAGTGAACTTATAAAACAAAATATGCACTTACAAAAATCTTTCAACAAAATATTTATTTACCCTCACGTTTTGTACGACGTTGAAATTTTACAGAATAATATCTATTTCCATAAACACTTATGTAATAAGGATGTTCCAAACAAACTTCCATTTGATAATTCTGTAGTATTGTGTTGGATAAACCTGTCTCTTTATTATTGTAGCGGTGCAAAAAATAATACATAATAATATAACAACCACCAACAACATTTTCATACTCTTCACTCTCTTGAAAGGGTAATTAGGATCTCTTGGAAGTATTATAGTTAAAATAGATTCCAGCAAATATTTATGGCCACTGTTTTCTCACTCCAGTAAACAAGACCAAACCCAAACTAAAAAACATATTTTACGGTCTCGAGGAAGCTAAAGTAATATTCTTTGAAATAATGAAGGGAGATTTAATATGTTGGATGAGATCGAAGAGCGTATACATGTTGCCACTATAAAACTATAGTTATTTTGGCCACTTAGGATGTAGTAAAGGGAGAGATTTTTGTTATACATCGCAAAATATGTTTCTGTACATCACAACTCAAAATAAACTTTTTGCCACAAAAATTTTGAAAAATCGGAGGTGCGGGAGAAATGTGAACTTAGATTCTACCCTTCACGGTCGAATATGTCAAGTAAAGTCGTTTTTATCGGTACGCATTTAACATAATTTCCGTTAAAAGTGGTAAAACACTACTTTTAATATAATTTACGCACTTAGCTATAGAAAGCTTTTCTCTTTTCTTACAAAATTTGAATTGTCATACGAACTCATTTGATAATTAGACTGACGATGAGCTTTACCCCCGCAAAGAAAGTTTTACGATTAGAATTAATTCCAAGTGTCATTCTGAGCCATTGATAATCACTGCATTATTTATAATTTGGAAGGTACTTACTATTATTCATACAAAAACAGTCTTCTGCATTTTTGTAAATACAGAGTGATTTTAAATGACGATAGTTTGAATTTCCCGCCTTACTAAATTTTTGTCAGTTTAGCGATTTGGTTTTGAACTTCTTGCCAGTACCGGATGAAACAAACATTGTGTAGATGATAAAATATTGCTAATTAATCTACAAAAGAACGATTTTATATCGATTTTCTACATGAAAAGTTAATATAAATGGGATAAAAATTGTTCTGGACAGAACAGATTTCAAACAAAAACGGGGCAAATAATAATAAATAAAATGAATAAATAAGGAATAGTAAATAACAAATCACACGGGATATTGGTAAATAATGACAACGGCCACTCTGAAATGGAAATGCAAAAAAAGCACCGCGGGAAATTTAAATTATCGTAAGTTTTTTAAAACCATCTATGTGCTGGTCCATTATACCATCAATGCAGTGAGGAGGACCAACCGATCATAGCATTGTTTTTGTTGTCCAACAAATATGGTTAGATAAGTATTTCACGTAATACTCCATACGTTTTTGAATTTCCCTGATAATGAATAAAATATGTAAGTACATATATCCTATGTACTTAATGATACTAATATAAGTATTTATGCCATTTGACTACCTTTGACAAGGTTGAATAAAATTATGTATGAATTTAGTAATACCTTTATTACTGTGCCCGCATCTTTATATTTGCAACATGAATTTTTTTGATTTTGTGTAAAAGTAACACATCGTTACAAGTTACAGCATTTTTTGCGCTTCTTTTTGTGCTAGCTTGACGAAGAAAATTTCGGAAAGGACCGTGTGGGCGTAACCTATCGACCCAAAAAAGGCACGAACTGCCTAGGCTGTACAGATAAACGTAATTCGATGGTAAGTTTTCAACATTAACTTAAATGGTTTTAGTAAATTAAGCAGGTAAATTTGATTTTTATACTCTTTTGGAAGTTAATATTCACGTAACGAATTCATTCAACCATAAAACAATACTAGATATTTTTAAATATGATTACCTACAAGTTACTATTGTGACTATCAGTTAAATTAAAGCCGATGAGTAAGATTTGAAAAGAAAGAGTCAAAAAGTTTTAGTACAATGAAGTTTCCTTTGGGCAAAAATGTATAACCTCTGTGTATATTGTTATAGCTTCTATAACCGTTCTCATCTTTTAAGCTTCAGTAATAATCACCTAAAGCATTCTAACTGATGCATGCTAACGCCAATGCATAATAGGAATTAGCCCTTTTCTATTAGTTCCACACTCTAGGAATATTTCGTTTAATTACAGTGTTCTTATATTTCTTACAGTTTTCTCTCAATATGGTCGACGAAGCTAAAGACAATCATGAACAGCGAATTGAAAGGGCCGAAATTGCCAATTTGGTACGATCGAGGATGGATAGTTTAAACTTACCTGCAGTAGACTATAACGACGTTAGCGAAAAACGAAATAGTTTATCTTACGTTATAATTAATCCTAGCTGTGATTTAGATTTAGAAGAAGGCGATATTATGTAAGGATATTTCTTGTAGCCCTAGATTTGTTTCACATAATTTATAAACAACAGTTCCATAAGGAATTGCAGCTATCGATATCGAGAAAAATATGTACCGCTTATGGAATCCTATACTATAAGTTGACTTCTATTTAATATTTTAAATTCATGTAAAGATTCCTCGGACCATTTAATAATAATAAAACATTTCTAAATTGCAATTCCTTTCGATGCATGATGATCTTTGTAATAAATAATCATTTCTATAAATTGTCTCAAAAGTAGGGAGGCTGATATGAATTATTCGTGCAGAAATTGAATGTTCCAATTAATTCTCAGAGAACCTAGATGATAACTGACGTAATAACATTCAAGAAAAGCTTAGAACATGTATGTACTTATGTGTATTATCTTTTTACAATAAGTACACGGATATCGTTTACCTTCTCGCAGCTCTTACACATAATGAACATACGTTAAATGAAACCGCTTTTTTTCTGCTCGGCTTCGAAAAAATACGGTCTAATGACAGCATCAGCCGTAACCCCATCAAACTGTCAGGTATTGGGAATACAATGCTCATTCCAGTATCTTGTTTGGGTTTTCTAAGCCTGTAATGCGCCAGTTTTGCTTAAATGAAAATGGGCTTCGTCGCTCACGATAATTTTGTTGTAAAAGTCATCGTCAGCTACTTGCATTTCCAGCAGTCGATTTGAGAATGCATAATATTGTAAGTGATCTGCCAGTCTCAAATCTTGCGTCAACTGTACTTTATACGGGTGTAGATGAAAACCAAGATGTAAAATTCGTAACAAACTGCTGCTTGAAATGTTGGAGACGCCTTAAAATCAACATGCCTGGATCATTGGAATGGGTGCAAATTCTCTTGTAGCAGGGGAAATGCCCTTGATTTCTTTTAGTTTCTAACGGACTCGGTATGCTTAAATTTCTTGATTATTTTTACAATCGCACTGCGAGTTGGTACGTCACGATGAAGTTTCTGAACTATTTCTACCAAGCTTTCACCACTTTTATGGTAAATTTTAACAATATTTATCACATAACATTCCTCGGTTTGTAGTTACTTTACGAGATAGACGTACTACAAACTACCTTAAATGTATGAACGACACAAAAGAACATGTAACTACGAAAGAGGACATAGATATTTATTCTTGTTTACCATGCATCAATACTGCACGTTTAATACATCTAAAAATCATTTCCCATACGGTAATCATAATCTGAAAGTATAATTGGTCTGAAAGTATCTTTTCAATTTTTGGGGCAAATTATTGTTTCTAAAGGTCGACTTTCACGTATGTACATGTACTAAGCGTATTAATTTAATTTAAAAAAGGAACTTCAAGTGTTTTCTTTTTTTTGGATGTTTCGAATATTTATATATCCTTCGTCTATTTTATTTTTAGACGTATCGATATTTATCTCTATGACTCAAAACAACTATCTCTAATTAAATAAAATACTGTATCAATGTATATAATAGCTAATGAAATAATTATTTAGGTAGACTAGGATTTGCGCAAAATAAAATAAAAAAAAAATAAATGTATACATTCTTGATACATCATGAACTTCAAACTAGTCATTTGCAACAAAATCCACGTGGACCGCATGTTGCACAAGCTACTCGAAATGTCTGAGCAGTTCTTTCAATAGTAGACTTACTAGTAACAACATATTTCCTCCAAGATTGTGTGATTTAGTACCTTTATTATTATTATTTTGTGTTTCCTTATTTAAGAAATTTAATTTTGAAAATTCCAATTCACAACGTAGACCATTTACGGAACAAGTTTACAAGACATTGTCAGCGAATCAATATGCTGATTCATATTTTCAAAAATATGAAGCGTTGTCCTTGTATATTTAACATTTATTTGATTATTGCACAGCAATGGATATTGTTTCATTCTAAACGAACCTCAATTCAAACAGGCAATACTTTTTAAATGAAAACGTACAAACGTACTTATTTACAAAATTAAACTAGTTTGACAGGAGAAATAAATAACAATGATAATAAACTGCAAAATACAAGTAAAAACTCTAACTTTAGATGCATATTTATCTGTACGGTATTTATCTTCATTGTGTGTTTAGCTCGAGGCACTTTCAGGACAACGTTAGTCCAACTCCTTTCGCCTAGGAACGGATTATGCTTGCAGTCTGAAAGCTCTTGAAACTTCCAGCACGTTTCGAGAGTATTGCCGCGCTTAGTCACACTTTGAATGAAGTTTTATTTAAGGTAACTTTGACTACATTTAAGCACAGACATGCGTTTAACAGTCTATGCCTGCCCGGGATGTAAGGACTTTTTGAATTCATATTCTATAGTTGGTTATAAAATTCACGCCGAAATTGGACATCCAATGGAGTAGTTCTTTCACTTGTTTTTGATTTATAATTTTTCACATTGACTTCTCAATACTTTAAATGTCATGTAAAGTAGTAGTTTTCCTCACTTTTAGTGTAATAATTAACCATATTACGCATTATCTCAGTTGTAAGCAGAAGATATGACTTCTCATAAGCTCTAAGCGCTTGCGGCAAACGCACCAACACCGATGGAAAATACCGTGATATCATAAAGTTTCAATAAAGTAGAAAATGTATCTCTGAACTTAAGCTAGGTATTATAACTTAACGAAAATTATTTTGACAGTGACATTGACTGTCATCAATTAATGTGTTAGAACTGCTGACAGCAAGTTTGAACGTCGTGTTTGAGCAAAATCAAATATGCTTTACAATGCAGTATAAAAAACGTACATGATTAAAGCCTATTTTCTCGAGAGATTGGACTTTCTTATGGGACATGCCAGAAAATTGTAAAGAAAAAACTTACACATGCATCCGTATAAGATGCAATCATATCAGAAATTTTGCCGGTAGATCACCCTAGTCGTTTTGTTTACTGCCAGTGTTTTGCAAATAATTTAATGCACGATGATAACCTACTAACTTTGACTTTTTTTCTGATGAAGCGTGGTTTCATGTTTCGAAGTATGTCAATTCTCAAAATACTCGGATGTGGAGTAGTGAAAATCCTTATATTTTTGTTGAATCGTTCCTGCTTACTACGAAACTTGGTTTTAGCTAACAGTTTCCCGTCGCTGAATTGTTGGACCTATTTTTTTAGTTTTACAATTAATGCTATATAGAAACATTTTGAATGAATTTATTGAACAGCTGCACGAAGATAAATTACAATGTAATCGCTTTCAGCAAGATAGTGCAATAGCACACACAACACAAGAAAATATTGCTTTTCTTCGTGAGTTTTTTGCGATCGGATTATAAGCTTACACGCGGAAGTTGAATTTTCATCACGATCACTTTCTTTCACAATGATGAGCTTTTTCGTGTTTCCACGCCTAAAGAATAGAATATTTAAAACTCCCGTTACTAATTGGGGAGATTCTGCAGCAAAGAATTATTGAATAACATGCATTAATAAGACCCGCAATGCTGCAAAATACTTACAACAACAGTAGAAGGCGTATAAACTTGGGAATTGAAAATAATTTTAACACTTTAATTTCGTCTTTTTTATTAATATTTCGAAAAAGAGCTGAACATGTTGTTTTATTGTATCTTTAATTCAAATGACATATTTATTAATGTCATGATGATACTGTCAAAATAATTTTCAAAAGTTGTGTTACGAGTATGACAATATGGCTTAAGTTAAACATACATTTTCTACTTCAATGCCATCTTCGTCCTAGAAAATTTATGATAATGTTTGACACAACTGGCTTATCAATTGAGTAATGTCATAGTGTAATTATTAAACGGAATATCTTTGTATCTGCGGTAAATAATGGTGTGCGGCTAAAAATAAAATAGACGAAGTAAAATCGAAACCAATATTGTGAAACAAATCCGTATAGAATAATTCATGAAAAGCACAATTACAATAATCCTATTTTTTCAGTTATTTGGTTCGACCTAGCCCATTTTCCGCACAAAAAACATTCGAAAGACACAATAGCAGAAGAAAATCAAATATAAGCTTCTGTTCACAAATGTTCTTATCACAGTTATCAACGGCAGCGCAGCCAGGTAGCCGTCGGGGGTCTGGACTAGGATTATCTGGATATCAGTCCCCACGAGCGCCTCCTTTAGTCACAACTAAATCAAATTCATTATCGCTGCCAGATAGTCCTACTGTTACCACTTACCAAAGAGGTAGATCAAATTCTCTTAGGGTTATAGACGACATATTGCTCAGAAGATCAAACTCATTAAGGCAAGGATTAACTGGCATAGATGGAGGAAGAAGAAAAAGCAGTTTAGAAGACGTAGGATTATCGCATTTTTCCTCGTCTATTAATTATAGCAGTATACCAACGAAAATATCTTTAAATAGAAGTATAGATCTCGAAATAACACCACCCGAAGAATCCAGTCCTCCTACAATATCTAGTAATACCGCACTTATAAATCCGTTGGCATCCTCGGGGATGCTGTCACATGCTGGAAGTACGCATAGTTTAGTGCAAAGCAGTTTACCTGGTGCAAATAGTATAAACCAAAGTCTATTAGGTATTAATGTACCAAGTGGTTATGGCGATTCCCCCGGCCCGCAACAAACAACTAGTCTACTGCAAACACCATCGCCATCGGCAGATCCCCAACATCTTCAAGGAACTATTGTATGATATAACCCTATGTGGGGGAGGAAATTAAGTGGTCTTAGAAACAAATGGATTTAAATCCTCTCTTCCACGACTAATTTCTTCTTATTCTAGACTCTAGCACTAAAAAAGGTGTATATTCTACCGCAATTGGCCTTATACAGACTTTCTATTTAAAACATTATTTCTTTGTTATATTTATCAGGGTCGTGAAACAAGAAATAGAGAAGAGTAAGAACTTACATATTTACCGACATGCTTATAGTTTCGTATACCATACGAACATTTATATTTCTACGTTGAAACGCTACAACATTCTTTAATTTTGCTAGTTACAAGATAAGTCTACAAATAGGAAACTATATGGTTCGATGCACATTTTTTTAAATACCATATGACTGAAATACAGCCGTATAATATTAGGCCCGTCCTAACCTGCAATTTTGAACAATTCTAGAAGTAATGAGAACGTGATCTTAGCAAAAAGCATTACTTTTTAGTTAAATTTCGAATCCTTTTTGTGAAATCGTGTGTGCCTTTGGTCTAAAGTTGCTTAGAACTGCAGGTTCGAATAAGACTAGTACGATGTTTTGATATCGTTATTCATTTCTCCACAACACTAAAAATAATTGGAAGGTTTTACAGTTAGACACTTAATATAATTAACTTTTATCAAGCGACCCTCCTAAATTAGTAGTACTAATACTTAGGCCTAAGTACTTTCGTAAACCTAAGCGCGTTGTTGGCTTGCAAATATTGTAAGAAATAAGAGAATTTCTTCCAAGTTGACCAAAAATTTTAAAAAGCGTAATTTAATGGCCAATTATCACTATAATATAATTTCATCAGGTATGTTGAATGAGGGATCAATTACAGTAGTTAGATGAAGTATAGCTGTTGATTATTTCGAAAGAATATAGAAGTTGTTACACCACGTATGAATTGTAATCACTCTTAAAGCAACAAGAAACTACAAATAAAGATATAACATCTACATTTGTAAATTTTATATTGGAGGCGCTGATACTATATTTTATTACTAAGAAAACATCTTCTATAGCATTTCTAGGACATTAAGGATTGGTAATGTACTCCAATAAATTGTACAGTATACCTATATAATAAGTCAAAATTAATAACGAAACGATATATCTAATACTTAGAAGGTTCGGGTATATTGAACTAATAAATTGACTGTATTGTACTAGGCAGTATATAAGATACAAAGTAACTTAAACTTATTTCTCCTCATACCACACAATTAAATGCTTTACAGAAACAAAAATTCTAATTAAGTTAGAATATTTGAGGAACATTTACTAATAATAAATAAAGAAATTTCCTGAAATTTTCAAACCCATTTCGAGTTGATTTTGTTTAAGAAACTAGTAAATAAAATAGCCTTCTGTTGTAAATAGAAATAGTTAAAAAAAAACAAATAGTTACCATCATATTGGTTGCAAAATTCGTAAGCCACAAATAATAATTAAATCTGGAATAGCTTTTGAAGACAACTTTTAAAACATGTATTTTCTTTAGTTCTCTTTTTCTTGCCAATTTCTAATGTGTCAGTATTAATTATAGTCTAAAAACGGGCTTTCTTATTCATTTTCATATTACCCATATTATTTATCAAATTTATATAGTATCGCAAAAATCTTTTTCGAAATAAAAAGAATATAATAAAATAATGGCCAGGTTTAATGAATAAATATTTATTTTTTTTAATTAAAATTTGGGAATTTATTTGTTAAAAATTATGTATTTTAGTTGCGTTTTATTATTTTGTTGACATTTTTCTAAACGTGAGGCAAAATTTTTGGGATACTGTTCAGTGCATTTTCTCTGTGATAGCCGCCATTTCTCTTCGAATATTAATTTTTAATTCATTTGGAGAGTGAGGAGTGTTGTCATAGGAAAAAATCCATTGGTGTCAAATCGAAGCTACGTATCAATTTTCCAGAGAAAATTTCACGAACTGGTAAGGATACTTTAAACATGTGAAACTTCGCTCCATCTTATGGGAACCACGTATTCTGATTAGTACCATTAAAATTTTGCAAAGTTGGTGTAAAACAGTTGTTAATCATCTCTACATATCGCTCGGAATTTTCGGTTGCTATACGACCTCTGCCATCTTCAAAGGACTACTGACCCATAATTCTTCGCACCAACATTCTACCCCATTGGCGAGTCAAGTGGCGGCTCATGCCTCTGTTTTGGATTTACTGAACTCTGTTAACGGTAATTCTGCCTTCTTACATGGTCATTAAGATGAAAATGCACTTCATCTGAGAAGTTTTTGCACATAGTATGCACGCTTCGCTCCCGTAAAACATTCCATAGCGACCAAATTCCCAAACATGAGGCTAGCGGTTAGCATACCTCCCTCTCAACGATGTGTTCGCGCAGTGAATAAAGTAAATTGGAATATACTTTTGGGACACCCAGTATATTTACTTAATCAAATATCGTTAATACTTATATACAAAAAAGGATGAAATTGGTTGTCTCACTTACAAGAAAACACCGACAATATGAAAATTCATATTTTGCACATACAATATTTTCATATAATAACACATATCTAAACTTAAGATTTCCCGCCCCTGAAGCTTATTGGTTTTAATTTCGTTTTTAAGTATTTAACGTATTTTGAAGCATATTGCATAAACTCAAAAGTAACGCACATAATCTTTGTTTTATTTTCGTTCATTCTATTTTTACTCGTGAAAAGAGTCACTCTTTTTTTTGAAAAGTATGCCGCGTTACATAATTTTTTATAAATTATTTATTGTAATTGCCCAGATACTCAAAAAAAATTACAAATACGCAAACTTTTGAGGGATCTGGCACCTTGAATCCGGCGAATGGATAGTTAAAAGCGTACGTTGTTATTATATGACTGTAAAATCTATAAAATCAGTTTTCCGAATCTAAATTTTCGGTTTGTCGATGTCTGCTTGTTAATGTTTTTAAAAGTTGAAGCAAGTCATGGTCATAAATTTTGATTAACTTGTCAAAATATACAGTCCCCATCCCTGTTTATCGCCTACAAAATCAATTCGTTCAATTGTAAAATGTAAATAGGTGTAGGGCAGTTACAGAGACTAATATTTTACAATCCAATTCATTTGTGCTAAATTTTTGGCAAATTTTGGCTACTAACAAAGAATCCAGAACATTATCGAAGATCATTTACACCAACTACAAAACCATATTGTTAGTGATCTTTTAGCTAAAGAGCCAGGAAAACTACAGAATTGAAGGAGTAGAACTTTTTTTGGGTAATATTCACAATAGAACATTGTATTCCAGTTTTTACTATCTACTTCATGTTCTTGAAAATATTAATAGAAATTTTAAAGTTAAACAATAAGATTAATAAACTATAACTTTTATTTTTGTTCCAGAAGTTTGTTTTTCTCGTGGTACATTTCATCCTATAATTTATTCTAAAACTATTACTTTAGTAACATAGCAATATTATTAAAAATACCTCTTTGCGATATGTATAAAACAGGTTACGATTAAATATTTTTGTAATAAAAATGAGCAATTAACAAAAAACATTTCTATGTGTAAATTTGTAGTAACGAATACCAACGTTTTTATTTACCTAGCTGAAGCCGCCCATAGTAAAATTAGTATAAAAAATCGACTAGCGTTGCTTAGTGGCTACAACGCGTATAGATCAAGAGACTGTGGTATGGTCCAAATATATCTCACTGTAAATAAAGTGATAGTTTCCAAATTATAAGAAATTAACTAAATACAAGTAGTTGAATAAAAATTAAACAATTTATTTAAAAAAATAACATATCAGAACTTAATAAAATTCCAGTAGTATTCATAATCTTTCTTTGGTAACAAAGCTTACGTAAATTATATCAACGCTAAAGCGACTACATTTTTTATAACGTTTTATATATAAATTACCTCTTTACATAACTTCTAAATTCATATTGTAATTTATTGATTACCGAACTTCGTATACTGAATTATGATCGCATTATAGATGCGTGTTAAAAATATGTAAATAAAACAAAATACATGAATAGATGATTTTATACTAACAACATTCAACTCAAAATGTGCATGATGCTGCAGCAAACCTTAGATCGTTGCAAACCTTCATATTACTTTTAGTATACGTAGACTATCTCGCGTAATCGAAATTTTGTATATTTCAACAGTGATCCACTAGATTTAGAACATTATACATACATATTGTACGTCATTTAAGCCTAATAATTTTCATAAAGTATATGAAACAATGAAACTTAGGTGAAGAACATAGCTTGAAGAAAGTTTGAGAAATTTTAAGTTGAATGATATCAACAACAAGATTTTGTTGTACAACTAAAATCTTAATGTGAGCCTGTAAATAACTAAATCAAATATATTTAGTTCTTCATTCGGTATTTAATCATTTCCCAATTTCTTCAAGCTTACTGAAAATATATAAAGTAGATTATGAACTATTCTGTACATTTTACCAAATAAACTTCAGAAACACGTAAGCGCCCACTACAAATATCTAAACCTGTGTTTGAACCGCTCGTTTGCTCTAAAAAAATATATATATTTGTAATTTCAATTAGCTTATCTTACGTGATCCTAGCCATAGTTTAAATGACACAATGAAAAAATAACTCGAAATTGAACGACACACTTTCTGTGATGTATCAAGTAGAGCATAGAACAAAAAAATGTTAACCTTTTTAAAGCTTAAAACTTCATTAAAATATATTTACAACGAAAAGTAGCCTACAGAATTCTACGTGAAAATGGATTTTTTTCAGCTTTGGTTTGTTCAGAAGTGCCGCAAATATCGTATTGAATTTAAATCTGAAGATTGTGGAGGTCCGCCTGAAAAAAGTTTTATACAGGTGACCTGTAGCATTTACAACATACTTATACACTTCAATGTTCATGTTTCTCTGACAAAAACACAGTCTGTACAATTCTAAAAAGATAAAATCTGGAGGAATTGAGTCCCTCAAACTATTTTGCTCTTATCATTATTGGTGTCACCTAGATGTATAATTGAGTTTTGTTCAATGTTCATTTTCAATTAATATAATAATTCAAAGAGCTGATATTTTCCCTTGAGACCTCAAGTAAGCTTTTATTAGTTTGTCTGTTGAAGCTTTCTCTCTATCAAAGTAACAATCACTGGTATTGTGAGTGTTTCGTTTATTTATTGAGGTTACATTCGGTATATAGTATACATACCTAAAAATTGCTTGACACATCTATCACTATACAGAATTCGAAAAATATTAACATTTTGTATAACTGCGTACCTATTGCAAATTATACAAAATTAAAAGGTCAAGCGTTTCAAACACCGGTGCAGATCATCTATAATTACCTTTCTAATTCTTCATCCCCATATTTTATATTTAATAATAATATTATATCCTTTTGGTTTAAGTAATTATTTACGTGTTGCTTTAAACATTTAATTTACAATAAAAATATATTTTTATTATTAAAAACAATGTTTATATTTTAACCTTCCTTCCCTGCCGAAAACTTATTAAAGTTTATAGTAATAAAGGTTTATTACATTAATAATTAATCATTATTACAATAAAGGGCTTGTGATACAATTGCGCCTACAATCCTTAGATCAGATACTTGTGTAAAGACAAATAATAGACCGAATGATATTGATTTCCAGTTTATTTGTCACAACTTAAACTTAGATGAAAATTTTCCGAGAAAGTATTTAAAATAAATTTCAGCAACTCCAACTCTTCCGCCAGAACACTATAACTATTCCTCTTTCCATCGTGAAATCTTGAATTATACAGTCTGCCAGCGTTTAATATTTTGTCATCGAAAACAAATTTTGTTGAACGTTGCTAGTTTTCAACATCCTCTATCACTTCTGTGTCTGGCTTGAAACAGAACTTCAGATCGCAGGACAGTTACGGTCAGAGTGCAACTCAAGAGGTACCAAATCGACCAATATTTTTTTTAACTAATGTTTCAGCAACAATTATGACGTCTTGGTTTGGTAGTGCGTATTTTTCTACTCAATTGATAAAGCACTCCATTGCAATCAAAACAAATTTATTTTCATCTTCTGTTGTGGGAAACGATCCGCCGATGTCAACTGGAATTTTTTCCAAAGGACTGGCTATGTTATACTGTGTCATCAGGGACTTTCTCCTTTGGTGAAATCACAATTACTACACCAGTCCTTTACAGTTGACCCAACAAAATCGTTTCTCGCACTTTCTCAAGAGTCTTTTGGGTTTTCAACACGAGTTTTAATACACCGTTTTCTAATACTACAGAATCCTACAGTGAATAATACGCTTTTACGCTTTGATTGCGCAGAACTACCACTTCCCAATTTGGTCGCACTCCTCCTATTTTTCATTTAATCACAAACAAGTCTGGATCGGAGTCTTGGTCAGTTCAGATTCCATTTTTACTCCATTCATCGGCCGTGACAGATATTCTATAACAAATTGCTCCCACTTCCTCTTCTGCCCGGCGACAAGTGTGCAGTTTTCGAAACAAGATATTCTTCAAAATCATATTCGTGGAAGCGTTCTATTCACCTGGCTAGTTGTCCTTCTAGGTCCTTGGAGAGCACCATCTCAGCAGCAACAGATTGGTCCTCAGCGGAAATATTCTGTCATAGACAAACTTACGGAAGTGTTCCACAGTTTTCACCAGACTAACAGTTCTTTTCTTGTTACGCAGTAATTGCGTTATGGCTTCGACAACACCTTGCTAAAATACGCGATAGTTTTTTCTTGGTCATGCTGTACCTAGAACAATACGTCTCTGATGCCTTGGTTACTGGCATCTCTGTCCAAGATAAATCTGCCATCAAAGTAATCCAAAAAAGTGCACAAATCAACATTTGCTTCAGCTCTCTAAAAACATTTTGTCAGTGAAGATCCTAGGAGTAATTTTTACCGTCTTCTGTAAATTTTGTGAGTGATTAAGCAATGTTAGCAAATCCGAGGACCTTCTCTTATTTTGTTGTTTCAGCAGCTATTCTTTCCCTTAGAAGAGAGAATCTTCACTTAATTGTTGTGTGAATTATGTGTTCTTTCTGAAATATTAAGTTATTGAATGATCTCTGGGGAGGTGAGAAACCTATTTCGTTCGAAGATACTATAATACACTGATCGTCAGCGGCTGTCGTTGCTTTCTTTCGCCCTGATGAAGTTTCCTGCATTTTCTTAAGTCATAAACACTCCGTTTTTTTGATACCTTTACTTTTTTAGCGATTTGTGCTATAGACCCTTCGCCGTTTCAGCGTTTTTAGTTACTATCTTACACGCACGATAAATTTTAAATTAACGCAATTATTATTCAAAATACTTGCATACATTTTCAGGTATTTTGGTAATTTATTTCATGGAACCGTTCCATCTTGCATTACAGAGTTATGGGGTTACAACTCCAGCGATCGTAAAATGTAAAATAAGGGAGGTGCCGTAAAATGCAAATTAGTTTTAAAAGTGTACTATATTAGGGTATTGTTTGTGCAGACTGAGCTATAAATCTGTCGAAATACTATTGAAATGTATAGTACAGGATATTAAGATATTAGTATTATTTGTGTATTTTTATACTTTTTATAGTCGTCCCCATATACAGACATAATCTGAGCAAAGTCAACGGTCATAATACGCATGTGTCTACCGTTATTCCTTCTCTCTGTAGTATTCCTCTACAATCAGTATATCATATATCACTCATTCGCTCAATATTCAACTTAGCCCAGCGGCTGTTATTTTTACATGCAAGGATCCCACACCGTATATACGCAATACTTCGGTGTTGCTCTACTACATCATGCTTATAACTATGGTGGGGTAACGTAGGATTATAGATACCTCCCCGTCGTTGACATTGAACCAACCGTCGAATAGTAATGCTGAAATATTTACGTGGTAGTGAAAAACCAGTTTTTTCGCGGCTCCCTAAATACAATTTTTTTTTAGATCCATTAAGTTATATCATCACTTTTTTCTCTAGATGCAGGAACATCTAACTTACATTGATTTAAATTCTAACTCCCGCTCACTTTAACAATACCACATTTAATCGAGGAAGTAAACATCACTTGCGATGCCTATCATAATAATGCTATTAAAATACTGCTACCCATGGTATTGGTCTCTTTCTTGTTTGGTAGTCCGTGGGCTTCTCAAGGGAAGGGTAGGAAAACTGTACCCGCATTTTTCGCTGTTTGAACCGGCAGACGAGTGTTATTCTTGTGGCACTAGATAGCGCCAAGAATACTTACTTGCGCTGTAAGGTTAGATATGGTGGTAGCAGCCGAGATGGAATCGTAGTGTTAAACAAAAAATCGCTCAAAACCACGCTAATGCCCTCGAATAGGTACAAACATGCTCGTGGTTAGGATTTTTTGTTTACTCACATATCCTGGCCGTGATGATTTCACCAATTTGTATGAGTAGCTATATTTTAACAGCATTATGGTTAAGTGTTGTCTTCGAGGCATTTTCGATGTGTTTATTTCATTGATAACACCCGCTTGTGGATTCTTACAAAATCCATTACCGTTATGAGTTGACTTTTATCAACTTTTTGTACCTGAATCCCCGTTTACTTTTAGTAATGTCCATATTCTTGATTTTGAACGCTCACTGTAGTCATTCGTTAAAGAAACTCGTAAGTTAACAAGGAAAAGACATAATTATAAACTTAAACGTTTTTATCAAACATGATTGGCAAGAAAATTCGGATTAATATTATTTAAGTAATTTTCATAATATTCCTAAGCCAGACTAAATATTTTGTAGATACTAACATTTGCAGTTAATCAAGATTATCACAATAAATCCTTTCATGGATAGTGCTATACATAAATTGGAACAAACATTCATTCAAAGAAGTATTACAATGATGCACAGTAAACATATCTTTTATTAAAAACAATTTAAACATTAAATATACAAATAATAAATTTAAATAAACTAAAGTTTAATCATTACGGGATCTTTTCCTCTTTCAAAACCTACTAATTCGCCTTCATCATCACTAATTGCTTTACCTCTTACTACCCACAAAGGCTTTAAATCTTTATTAAAACCCAACAAAAATTGATTCTTATCAGTAATGACTTTTCTATCTGCAATTTTATTAGAATTTGGTAGCCCTTTACGCTTTTCTTTAACAGATTCATCGACATAATCATATTTGCCACTTAAACTAAGCAAAAAATCTTTTACACTTTTGTGTCCATATTGAAAAGCTAATGGTGCCAAAATACCAGTTGGTCGTTTGCCTTCTCTTGTTCGACATATAGAACAATTACAAAGATCTCTACAGGGAGGGCATTTCCACTTAGGATCTAGTAAAGCTTCTTTTGCATCTTCTCCATAACGATTTTTTAAACAAACACCACAGAACTGTCCACGTACACCAATGCAGTGTCCACTTCTACAATATGTTTTACTGTCCAGGGTTTTCTGACGACACTGATGGCAACTAGTACCAGTTTTTGAAGAGTAAGTTTTGTCAACTACTCGCATTGCTATATTTTTTAAATACTCAACAGTTATATCTGTTACTGCAACATATGGTGCAACAGTAGACTTTTTGGGAAATGATGCTCTTCTTCTAAATACCACTTTTTCAATATCATCAACATTATTTGAATATTTCTTTCTGTATGGTACAAAGTCCTGCAAAAAACAGTCAATGTTATTTCTTCTTGTAAGAAACAATGAAACGAATATACCTCTTCATCATCTAAATCGGTATATGAGTAACAAGGAGTTATATTTGCTAATCTATCGGATCTTCTCCTCTCAAAAGGAAATTTTTCTAGAAGTGCAAATGTAGAATTAACAACTCTCTTTTTCTTTTTATTTGGTTGATGTAGTGCTTGTTCATACTTATTTAATGTTGCAATAGAATCAGTAAGGTCTTCGGAGAACTCGGTCATCTATAACAAATTCATAATTGCTAATATCAGTTATGGAAATATAAGTAATAGATACCATTGCTTCTATCTCCTGTATATTTTTCTGTCTTAAGCGTTCATATTCAGTCATTTCATCGTCAATAGCTATATTAAAATCCATTATTAAGTTTAAACGGCTTATTTACTTTATAATAAATATGTACAATATAGTTTTTAAAAACCACTTTAATGCAATAAGGTTAAGAAATCTGGTCACATTAATCCCGCCAAAATTAATAGTCTAACCTAATCTATTGAATGGACAGCGTCATCTATCGTGCAGTACAAATAGCAATATATTTCATAATATGCAAAATCGCATAAACAAATTTCTTTTTTTCAAATTTATTTTTGGTGGATATCCAAAAGAATATAATTTGTAAAGATTGCTAATCACCTAACATTTCGCTGATTTGATCTGCCAAATCCACAAGCCCGATATCCCACTTCGTCTCATTAGCAGTGCTATTAAAAATTCCACCTATTTGTCTTAATTCCTTAAAATCTATGGATGTAACAGTGATCGCTTTATTAAAAATTTATTCTATTTTGTGGAATACTTGACTTGCACGAAATTCTAATAGTTAATTTTGATGTAGAATTTCTCTTCACGAAGGTTCCTATTTACGATACGATCCCAATCATTAGAAATATCTTGTTCATGTATGACAAAGTGGTAGACTTAATTGAATTGGGGAATGTATGTTTGTCTTCGACCTATTTTCAATTCCGTAGCAAGCTTTGGGAGCTGCCTAGAAGCTTTCTCAAGTTGACTTTGAAAGTTATTTCTCATTTATAGATGTACTGGCATCACGTCACCCCAACGGTGAACTAGGACACAGATTACTAGAAACTTATACACATGGACCGTTATTTAACCGTTATAAATATTTAACCTTTTGCATAATCATTCAGCATAAAAAATTTCCCTACTTCTCAACTGAATTCTATATCCCAAGAATCAGAACACGCTCTTATCGCGAGTTACCCAATCGAGTGGCGCTGCCATAGGCGTGCGGCGTGCTACAATGTACAGTAGGTAACAGGTTATACAAAATAATACGTGAAACATTTACCCTTCAAAAGTTTAGTAGACTCAGCTATACACGTGTGCGGCCCAGCAATGTCGTCAAGGAGCAAGGTTGAGATCTATCAGTACAACACAATCTTTCTGAGAGTGGATTGGTGATATTTCTTGCACTGTAAGAGTTATACTGCATAGCGTAACTGTCATGTAGTAGAAAACATTGATTTTCTGAGAATATACGCAAGTTTCTAAAAGAATTTCCAGATTTTACATACAATATTGCAAAAATAATGTGCTTAGTGTGCGGTAAACCTTTGTTTATCGAGGCAAATATGCGTTACATCTAGTGGCAGAAACTGTGAGTCAAAATTTCAAGGTATTTCAGTACTACAAAGGAACAGCCGAGATAAAAAAAAGTCCTTGGTTGTCGCTACCGGGGAGTCGCTGCAAATAATGGGTGATGAACATTTCCAAACTTGAGCACTTTATAGAATGTAACTTTAAAGATTATTTTAACTATTTAAAGCATGAATGCAGGTAACATATTTAGCATGATGTCAAATCATGCATTGCTGTTGAAGTGCGGGATTTACATGACATAAACTGTATAATATGTATTAAGAAGAACTTTCCACATAAATACAACAATTAATAAAAGAATCGAAATTGTATGATGAAAAAAAAGAGAATCATTTTATATTATAATTGTCGTTTGGCATTAAGACTGTATTGTATGTTACGTCATCAAGTATGCCAACCATTACAACGGGAATATATTCTAAGCGTCGTCTGCGTTTAGTATCATTGAAACAATTCATTATTGCGCAAGTAATGAAAATGTTATTCTGAAATATTTTATATTTTAAGACTTCTGATTATACACAGAAAAGTATACGTTTATACGATTTATTACAATATTTGAATTGAATGAATTTTGGAGAATCTACCTCTGGTTTCCTTTGTATCAGAATTGTTTACTGAAACGTTATTGGAAGCATACCAAGTGCTACAGGTGTTCCTTGACAAGATCACCAATTTTTAGCAACTTTGTCAACAAGCGAAACGTCAGTATACCGACTAATTTTTAACACAATTTGAAACCGAAAATTGAATATTTTAAGAGAATAACAGCGATCGCGGAAATTTTTTTTCTTACTAATTTGGTGTATTTCCATAGTATGTTGTACAGATTATGATTTTACTATAGGTACTGATTTCAACAGCGCTGATGGTAATTATTTTCTTAATGCAGCAAAATTTTTATTTTGAATCTCTCCATTTATTCCTTGTAAACTCTCTGGTTATATTTCGCGAGTAAGTTACTTTCATTTCAGAAATGTCAATAGCCACTTTATTTACATCTTAAATGTTATTAGTTCTCTTGTTTCAGTATATTGATTGGTTTAGGTATATATATTATACATATATATATACATATATATAACTTTTTTCACCTTTTATTGAGAATTTTAGTTATCTAACTAACTAGATTTGTGATCAATTACAATTTGGATATGCGAGGATTAAATATTCTATTCATATATATTACCAGGTAAGGTCGCATAGAAATGCACATGCAAGAATTTGAAAATTAAAATATATTTCAATTTTAAACCTACACGTTAATATACACTAACTTAAATGGCACCTTTTTTTATACAACTAAATTTATAGGAACGTTATTAATTTATACGAGTTTGAAGTTGGGTGCTCTTCGTCCATTATTCTATATTCCATTGTGCACTTATTTCTTTCACTAACAGCATTCACCTCGTTAAATAACTGTGCCTGAAAATTAACACATTTATATCAGACACAGAAAGCTAAGATATCTAAGAAAAAAGAGAGTCTAAGTAAAACAAAAACGCATTCTATTGCAATTAGGCACCCAACATTCGGTCCTCATGTTACTGGATTATGCGAAAGCAATAGACCTAGAAGTCTGATGCTAGAGAAATATATAGTTGTATCAATCTAGACATGTGTAGCCAAGATGAACATAGGGATACGTATAAGAATAGAACTGCAATTGCGCATGACCTCAAAAAACGTACAAGGCGCCAGTAGGTGCGTAATGTAATTGAGCCAACATTGCGGGTATCCGACCCAATGCGGGACTTCCCCATCCCACAGAAAATATAGAAAAAAATGGTTTGTGTAACTCAAAATAAAACATGAATAGTCGTAAATGAATTACATATCTTATAAATATTATTAAAAATAAAACAGATAACGAAAAATTATTGAAATTATATTACCTGTAATAATAACACGTTTTTAACTCTAGAAAACGCTTCAATCTTTTGAAAATATTCTCTTGATTTGTTTAACATATTAGCAGCATCAAATAGGTCCTTCCTCCTCTCTTCTTCACTTTTAATTTTTGAATAAGCAACTATACATTTAGCATACAGCAATAACGCTCTTCCTCTATCGTAAAATCCTCCATGGGCTAAAACTTGCACCAAACAGCGATCTAAGACACTTAAAGCCTGCGCTGGCATACCCGTTAATAACTGAACGTTCGCAATATGTAATTCCACTAATGACGTATAGTATTCCAGGTGGTAGTCGCTGCAATAAGCCAATGAGGAATTCAGTAACGTTAAAATCCCGGGAGAAACAAAATCTGGAAAACTTGTAGCGCATTGGATTTCTGCCAATAATATCATCGCTCGAACTTGAATGTCAATTCGAAATCGTCTCTTGCCTTCTTGGCACTTCGATAAAATTTGATTAACGCAATAATGTGCACGACTATAATCGCATTTGTACAAGTACATTTCAGCCATCCTTAAGCAACTTTCCCACTTATTAAACGTAGATATTTTTTGAGCGATAGCTTCTGATTCAACAAATTTTTCATGATATAAACAATAAAGAAATTGAAATATATTTTCAGAGAGCATCCATACATGAGATATTGGCTCACTAGGAAATCTTTCTCTTGCAAACCCATAAAGAGAGTTTGCAATCCCATATTCGCCTTGTTGGTACATATAGGTTGCAATATTACATAAGGCGTCACAAAAACCTTCTCCATAATAATTCCTGGTTATTTGTTTATTATTTGTGTTAAAATTTAGAAGTAATTGCGACCATAAGGATGACATTTCTGTTTTACCATAAAATAGCCATAAACTTGATTTTTGTACGAAACTATGGGATATTAAGTCGAGATGGCTATGCTGATAATTTATTAAATCACTTCTAGTTAATGTCTGAAAAAAGAGAACGTCATTTATTTAATGCCAGTGCTATCTACACTGAAGGACAAGCGCATCGATATTCATTTAGTCTATATGATAGAACTGTCGAATTTGATTATATATTTTATAAATCATAGGACAATTTTAGAATTTCAAAGTTTAAATACTGTAACAAATTTTTGCACTTCATCATAATTTCTCTTTTGTATTTTCCCTTAAATCGAACATAGATGATAAAACGTAAAACCACGATTTCATACATGTAAAAGTAGTTATCAGAACTTAGCATAATGAATGGAGTAATAGTGCTCACGATGTAATGTAAAATATTAACATGAAATTGGATATTGATTTAGCAGAGTATTGCGCACTTACGCACAGATCTGTTTTGAAGCATTGCGATGTAACACGGTCTTAGAAAGTTGCAATATAACTCTGTAACCGATGAAATTCTTATACATATTCGTGGTTGTACTACGAGAAGTTAACTTTATAGTTATGCGTTTTTAAGGTACTTTTGTTATTCAAAAATAAAGTACGTTTTTAAATTTAAAGGCCGCCGAACAATTAAACGGAAACGAGAGTGAAAACGGTAACGAGAAGGTAAACGCAAACGGAAAGCTTTCCTATATATATATAATCTAATATATAACTATATATATAAGATTACGTCTACGATTATGGATATTTATTTAAATTTAGTGATACTAAGAAATTTTTACATGTTTGTTGTTTACATCACTTTTCACTGCCAAATTAACAAATCTCTCATTAATTTTGTCCATTTATTTCATTTAACTAAGGAAGAGAACAATGGATTTCTTAGATAAAGATACATATGTTTCTCATGTAGATGCATTTTATAATATATATGTTTATTGTAATATTGTAATTCATCATTCATTGTTGCTTGTGCTGACACAATAATGACTGCTATTTATATCCTTGATTATTATTTTTTGGCCGATTTGTGGTTATGAAGGGTTATGTCTATTCACGATTTATAAGCATGTATAACACGAACCACGTGCATACGACACTTTGCGCACACTCAGCCTTTCCAGTCACGCTATTGGTTCTGAGAAGATCCCGAGAACGAAGAAGTTGAAACTTGACCAACTTTCCCGTTTCCGTTACCTTGGCTTTCCGTTCTCGTTCTCGAAAATGTATTGTGCATGTATACGCTAGTATCCCATGATTTAACTTCTTTCTCGTTCTCGTTACCGTTCAATTGTGCAGCTGCCTTAAGTATTTTTGTTCGATTTCATTCGGTTTGGATCGAGATTCTTCATTCGGTGTTGAGCGATCTAATTCGATTGCGTTCGGTTTCATTCTGGCAATGCCAATGAACGATTGTTTGAAATTAATGATTAAAAATTGATAATTCATTAATTTAATTAGGTTATTTCACTCAGTAGTGAATCAAAATTTTAATTCCCCAATACGATCATTTTCCTACTAACCATGGTACCAACTTTCAAGTTTAGTTGATACACAATACTTGAAATAGCACAAATATATTTTATATTGTAATATAATCAATAAATGTATAAATAGAGTATAGTATTGTCACTTTGTATCTATCTATTGCATTCTTAACGTGAATGAAGTACAATTACACACGCATTACAGTTTAATTTACCATTAATAGTAATAACCATTTTACTTTCGATAGTTTTATAAAATCCAAAGTTTACCAATCCAAAAAACGAAAAACTTTTACTCCACCTTAATAAGAGAACAATTAATTATTTTTAATTATATATTTCACGAAATTGAAAAGCATTCTCAATTGGGAATAGATTAAATAATAAAATTACTGCAGTATTTTCTTAATTTTGTCCTGCTCAAGAATTATGATGTTGAAGCACTTGTATTACGGTCTTGTATCAACGTTAAACAAAACCAAAGCCAGAGAATTTGGAAGAAATTCTCATAACAGCGATGAACACTTTCCTTTTAACGTAATTCGTCAACCCTCTTTCACTTTTTAGAATTTAGTATTCAAATTATAAAATTTAAACTTAGTGGAAACCGCTTGTCAGCGATAATACAATAAACTGCAGTATGTCATTCTTTCATTCATTAAGTTCTAATAATTGTATATAGTATGTTAGCAATATATTATATATGTGCTAAAAAAAATGATAACATCTTACTTCAAAAATTTGTTTTGGATTTCCACACGTAAGACCACCATATTGCCCAAATGATAATATACCCAGTGACATAATGTAGGACAAATTTATTTCCAAACTTTTTAAAATAGAATGTTCAATAAGTTTATCACGATTACATTGAGTTAAGCAGAAAAGCCATGACAATGCATGCTGTAAACAAACATTGTCGCTCACTTCTTGTGCTGTTCTAATAGCTTCTTTTAGTGCAGTCAATGCTTCATCTCTAAAACAAATTAATTTTTTATATATTATTTATCCTACAAATATAATATCAAATTGATTGAAAATCTTATCAACATATACATATACACCACACCTTTCTCCAAATAACAATTTTTTAAAATTAAAATCATGACAAAAGCGCAAACACAGGGTTTAGTTCTCCTGTAACTGTTGGTAAAGTATATATTTTTTAGATCGACTATGCTTAGACATCAAGACTATGACAAGTGCCCTTGTATATACTTAAGATTATAAAACAGCTTCGAGAGATCTTCATAATATCTAGCTAATAAAAATATAAATATCAATACTGCAACTTAAATTGTTTCTCTGCAATTGATAAAAAAATATTCAACCTTGCTGATACCAAAATGCTGAAGTAATTTTGGGAACGTGACTAATTTCTTGTTTTTAAGATACATATTTTACTTGCACGGCGATGGTTGTTATTTAGTATACTTTTAGTATTTTCACTATGGAGGCGGAAATAACGGAAGATGAGGGAATTCTAATTTTGGTAGAACAACCTCGACAGGACTCCGCGATATATTTGGTCCGAGCTACTAACAAAGATGATACACTGGTTCGAACTAGCAATCCAGGACCAATAGTTGATTGGGAAACGAACCTTCAAGAAGTTTTTAATTCCATTGCGGAAAATACTCAAAGAAACGAAAGAGAAGAAAATATCCTAAAAGTGCAAAATTACTTTTGAGAATTTTGTGGAGCTCGTGGAGGATATACCGATTCAATGAGCCTTACAAGGCGATCATGAAAGACATAGTGCATATGCGACAGATCAAAAATAGAAAGAATGCGGTAGTCTTATCTACCATCTTCAAGCGCGATTTTAATATTCGATTGATATCAAGAATAGTCAGACAAAATTTTATGGTAGTCAGATTGAAACGACTTTAAAAAGTATTCAAAACAATTACGTAGGACTAGTTGAAGCCCTAGATAAATTACTAAATCTTCATTGTTATTAGTAGAGTCACTTTGAACAGTGGTAAGTGCTGTAAGTGATGACTAAAATTATCGTGTTGTACTAACGTTCAAAAGTATTATTTTGTTTTATTGACACTAGAGCAAATCCAGCTGATAACTTTATTTAGGAGGGTAAGTGTTTTATAAATAGCGCATTGTTACATTAAGGCGCTCAGTATGGTATACCGATTATCTACTGTTTAGCTTGATCGTGACACAATGGAGAAGGTCTGGTTAGGTGACAATGTGCCAACCTATATATAAAATACAACTTTTAAGCAAACGCTTATCAGATTCTTACTTAGTGTTACAGCGACTCTGGTACAAAGAAGAAACGAACATCGTTAGTAATTTCTACAAAACTTTCACCATTTTGACCTTTATAAATTAATAAATAAGTTTAATTTGAACATCGTGGTAAGATAGCTATCCAGATCAATAAAAAAGTTGTTAACACTGACACACTTACTTATGATTAAAATGGTAATGTAAAACGGCTAAATTAAGAGCAGCAAATCTGTAACTTTTTATTTTATCCTCAATTGGACCTCTCCCATTCGTTGAAGTAGTCTTATCAAAACAGTGGTATAAGCTTTCTATTGCTCCACAAAAGTCTTTTACACGTAAGTAGTTTAAGTATTCTAAAAAATGCTAAAACAGAAAGTAATTATATAAGTAACAGAAAACTTTTTCTTAAAACTAGGTACTGACTGCCTCTGGTATTTCATTATTTGTTTTCAGAAGATTTCTAATTTGTTTATGCAAATCCACAGGTGACAATGCTTGTTCCTGATTATTTACTAATAGGTTGGCTTGTGTTGCTATAAAAAGTTCTGCTTGTCTTCTTGACCATTGATCTCTATTAGAATACCTTTAAAATTCATAAGCACCTTATGATGAAATATATTATATTACATGTAACATACCAATCTGCAGATAGCATTTTATTTTTTGGAGGTAAAGTGTTTAAGTCTTTTGACAAACATGATTGATTAAAATATTGTTTATATGATTCCAAGGTAACAATTACTTCAGAAAATGTTAATTTATCAAAAAAGATTATAAATCTTCTCAAAAAATAACCTAAAACAATACAGTTATTACAAGAATATACTATAGTAATGCAATACCCACAAACAACACTATTCCTTATATGAATTGTGCCACTTTTTACTACATTCTCTTCAAATACAGGTAATCTACCAATAGAATCAATAATATCTAATAAATATCGGACACCTATTGTAACTATATTGTTAATCAACTGCTTCACTTTTTCAATTAGTACATTATTTATACTATGGTCAACATTTAACATTAAACTAAGCAACTCATCTAGTGCTATGTCAGGACTTTGAATTAATTTCAAAAGTAAGATACAGTAGGATCGAATCATTTTCTTTCGTTCAGTTTCCGTAAGTTGTTTAAATTCTTCTACAAAGAGTTATGATGTAAGATAATGTTACAGAAAGCTACGCACACATTTTATAGTTGCCCATACCTGACCCTCGAAGATTACAAAATTCGTATATTAAAACTGAAACTGTGATTCTGTGAGGAGTAATATTTTCTTTGTGGCGCTTTTTGTTGGATGGATTCAGATCTTTTGTGTTTGCCATTTTCACTATTAACTTTGATACTTCTTATGCAGTTATTGGTTCTCACATAGCTTATTTACAATCGTTTAGAATTGTTTACAATTTTCACTTAATCAATAAGTGAAATTGTCACCATTTACGACATCTAGCCACATATCTCTCAATCAAATCTCTTACATTAATAGATCTATTGTCAATTAGTAGATGGTGCTGTACTTATGTATGTAATAATACAAAAAAAATACAGAAATACAAGGAATGAGGTTTAATTGTATCTTACAAAAAGAATTAAAACTATCTATAATATATACCTTCCTGCAAGGAAAAATGCAAAATCACCAAATTTTGTGTTATAATCAGAGATAATGAAATAGGACAAACGCCGGCTACAATGGTTTCACGTTTAGCGCCATCTGCGCAGTTTGGAAGAACAATGATAGCATTCGTTACATATATATATTAAATTTAAATTGAATAATGCTTAAGAACAAAGTATTATATACCAAAATTTTATGTTAATACTACATAAAATTTTCCTGTGCTACATATAGTTTGCATTTGAAAAATATAATAAGTGAATTATTATATTACGTCTTGTCTGTATCTGTTCTTTATGAATTTAGAATATAACAAAATGTGAATTTTCCGATTATACCAAGTAAACATAGTTCAAGTAAAACTAGTGGTAATAATAAAATAAAAGTGCTTTCCACAATCTCTGCAATTGTATATTTCTTCATGCATAACATAATCTTTTTAAAATGCATTCTATATTTTTGGTGGAATTTGGGAAGCTATGCCAGCATAACACAATAGACTTCTACCATACTTACACCTAGCAATAAACGAAATAAATGATGATATGAAAAACTTAAAGGATTTGTATATTCTTAGAAACTGTATAGAAAATTTAACTTCCCCTTCATCCATATGTAAAAATAAGGTGCATACAGCACTCTTTTTATTATTTAAAAATTACTATTTCTATATAGTTCATTATTATTGCCATTAATGCGGTATGTCAACAAAATATGATATATTTGGCACATACAATATTTACTTACTTTCCGTTTACCCCTCTCGATATCGATAAAGCAAATACACCTCTCACTACAGTTAAGAGAACTATAAAAACGTATAAAATGTGGTTTTTCAGGCAATAAGGCATAAAAGGCCAAACAAAACAGTTGTTATACATTTGTACATTTTCGCACTGACAATGCGCGCACTTTGTTTATCTTCTGATGAAACATTTTGAACGAACTCTTTAAATTGAATTTATACTGTCGTCTGTTATCCTGAAAGAAACTAATTGATGTGCGAACAGCATCGTATAATGGTAATGTCACTCCGTTGATTATAGTAAATTGTAGAATGAATCCTAAAATAAAAAGAAATGTCACATTCGTAAATTATATATTAATAAAAGCCGTTTCGTATAATTTGGAAAATATAGAAATAACAATATTTGTATTAAATACTGTCATGTAACAATACTATAATAAACATATACATATGGGAAATATTGGTTATGTTTCAATTGTCATTTCTTCATATAGCCAATTATAGAATTTAAAAACATCCGAAGAATATAATTTTGACACAATGTGGCAACGGCGTTTGCATTTCTCATAAAAGCCGTACTGAATTTTAAGGTGCGATCGGACTATAGATTAAAACAAATGTGTAGTGTTTCTACATCTACAAATTTGTTACATAGCGGCAACGTTTATTTTAATTACACCAATATTATATCATTAGGTATCGGACTGCCATTTTCTTCGCATAAGATCCTTTTTTACTCTGGCGCACATCGCTCGGTAAAATAGCTATAGGGACGTACCTAATGCCGCAGATGTTCAATCGAGCTAAATCAACTCCTAACGTTGATTAGACGCCTCTGGTTTGCCGACGAAACGAGCAGCTCTAATCATAACAATATATTGTGCTTCGCCTTAGTATTTAGTACGATTTTCTTTTGATTTGATAGCGTTTTCATTGATTCTTCTTTATTGGTATAATTCTCCAATGATATCATGTTTCTATAGAACATCCCATTTCTATTACATCTAGTTCCGAGAAATTTGAGAGCCAATCCAACAGCGGCAAGTTCTGTTAAGTTGTTATTTTTTAATAAATGCACTTCATCCCACGGAGCATTGTTGTGTGTAAATGTGAATAAGCTGTAAGTTTCATCTAAATACACGGTAATAAAATATAATGGCTTTGGAATTTGTATTGTAGCGCATGACCAAATAATTCCAGAAAGTGTATGTTCTATTGCTTTCATAATACAGTTTCTGTTACAATATTTACCTGAACATCTTTTTACATACTGAAGACACTTTTTACCTCTTCGACTTTTGACTTGTCAGAGAACGTAATCCGGAAAAATTAATAATATTTAGGTTCTAAAAATTACATTTACGAAATTATTACAACAAATATTAGTCATTACCATTTCCCTATCGTTAACAGTCAAATTCTCATACTATTTAGCCTAGAGGTATCGAGCTTTCTTTATGCGTTTAGTTAATTTCGTTGTTTCGTTTTCGTTTTTGATGGAATATGTTCATACTTCGGTCTTTCTGTTTTGTGTTGATATTTTTACAATTTCGTTATCATTTCGAATCATTTTCGTATTATTTTTTGTTGTCACAACACTGCTTCAGCTACCTACTTATTGCCGACATATTTCCTTTCGTTAATTCACCAATTCTTCTTATAGTTTACTGGAAAACGTTTTTTTGTGCTCTTTTCCGTTTAAAGTAAATCCCTGTTTATAGATGAGTACAAATACTTGCGTTGTCCTGCGTGTTACCTCAAAATAAAAGATTTACGACAAATGATGTTTATCTTAATTTTCGAACACCACAAATATAGTCGGTAATAAACTTACACCAACAGATACTTGAGTGGCAACTCATACCATCATGCCTCACAACATCACTACAGTGAGCACTCTGGTATCTAGGTCACTAAAGCTTAGCCCACGTGAAGGATGGAATTAGAAACGTACCAGAAGCATTTTGCTCAATGGATACTCACCCAAAGCCATTAACAAAATTATCCACATCAAATCAAGAAAGTTCCAGAAAAATACAAGCTGACAATCAAAACTAAAGCGATTTTACCTTACGTGAAAGACACAACAGACAAAATAAGCAAACTTTTATGCAAGCGCAATATTGGTGTAGTATAATTTTTATAACATAACAAAAACTTGGTGATGTCCTTTGTAACTACAAAGATGAGGTTTCATTAGAAGACCAGGAAGTGTACGAAATCCCATCCAGAGACGAATATAAGCTAGTAATAAAAAACAAACAACTCATTTCATCTCTAGCGCAATATGCAACGATGACTTATATGTAATGATAACTTTGACAACACTCTATCCAACAGGAAGGAAGAATTGAAAAATAATCGACATAACTTATACGGCCTGAGCACAGTTCTCGCAACGCGCTCGAGAAGAAGAGGAAGAGATTTCATCAAATCGTCGAGGTACTTCAGGTTCTTCTGAGTACCAGCTATCTACGCGGTTCAACATCCGGGAGAAGGATAGTATTTTAGTTAATAGTTTCACTATTAGTGAATTAGAAAAAGAAATAAGTAAATATAGCCAAACGATTTCAACAGATATACATATATGTAGTTCTATTGCGTACTTATTGTTATTTTTTCATTAAGTGTAGTAATTCTTCAATTTACTACTTTTTTTTTGATCAAGAATTTTGAATATATGAGTTTCATCAACAACTTCGAACAATTGTGTTTGGCAGCTCACAAAACCCAAAACGGTATGAATTATATTTTCTATCTCAAACGGCCTGATGAACATAGTGCTCAATTTTTATACAATGTCTTTCATAACAAAATACATTGTGAATTTCTACTATCTCGAGTGCCACTTAATGTATCACATCTTGCATCTAAACGTGCTTCAAATTTTCGAATTCCCACAACTGGTACAAATCTGCTATTCCAGACACCAGTTTTTGGTTGTGTGTTGAAATCACTTTTAAAAGTGACCTGATCAGTTCCAGTCTCGCGGTCTAGTTGGTCAGGATGTTCCGCCGGTAACGAAGAGGTTGTGGATTTAAATCCTATCGAGACTGATAACTTTTCAGAAATTTAAAACGTTGGCAAATTGCAAGAAAATCGTAATTTTATCATTACTAACACCAACGAAAGTTTCATATTTAGTACTCGTTATTGTATTGTAGTAGTAGCTGAAGATGATTTAATTCTTATTACAAGTGTAGTATCCTGTTAGTAAGTGTTACCTGTTGGGCTAATGAACGTATATTATTATATGCGGCAGGCCAACGGAAAAAAAGGAAAAACTTACGTAGGAAAAAAATGAACTAAACACGGATATTATGCTACAGTTGCATCTCCTTAATAAATTTCAGAAACTTCACTTTTAAAATCTGTATATTTGAGGGTTATCAATATGACCCCCAATTCTTGCAACAGTTTCCTTCTGTGTTGGCTATATGTACTGCAATCTATAAGATTATGTGATTTAGATTACATTTCCATTTTAATATTACAGTTAAGTATAAATCGAGCGTAAATTTACAGTGATTTTTCGACCGATAAATGTATAGAGCAAGATTTTCCCTGTTACTGTGCATATTTTAATGAATGAAAAAACTCAACCTGAATGCGTAATCAGTGAAAGGAAAATGTTCGTCAGCGAAGAAATAATAATTTAAGTACACATTTAGTCAACAAAAATGATTAAGTGTTTAGTTTAATGCTGGTACTTCATTTACAAGTGTTTGTAAGTATTCAATGAAATACGAATATAGATCAAAAAAATATTACTATCTGACACAATTGTGGTGGTATGCGTGTATAATTTATAGCACAAGGAGCTATATAAGCGTAGTTTGTAGCATTTTTCTCTAAAAAACTTGCACACAGAAATTGTGGTAGTACTTGCTATGTATTCCAAGATTATTCTGATAAAATGTTGCAATGCAACCCCCGTACTTCTAAAGAATAATGAATTGTGTTCATTAAGAATGTAATGAAAAATAAAGTTTTCGTGGTGGTTTCCAAGTTTGCTTAAATATATGAAGTATGATACATTATGTGTTGTTCGTAACAACTAGTTATCTTGTTGGCACACGAATATAGTGAAGTAAGTTTTCCCATTCATATTGTAACCAATGGATGGGTCAAATAAAACTAATAAATTAAGGTAATAATCTTCACTAAATATAGTACAATTTTCTATAAAACGAACATTATAATAAGATGCAAAAATATTGGAGAATAAAATTGCATTATTGAACGTAGTTGTAGCAACCAATCCTACAATATAAAGTAATGTCATATTACCGTGTGAATTTCGACGAACTACATATAGATTTTCTTAGTTGTAGGTTAAACAACAATGCAAAAGCAGTACAAAGTACTTTTACATGGATATAAGTAAAGTTCAGAAATATAAGGTTAATTCTACACTAACTTATGATTAATATTGCTTTTTGTGCGTACTTTATTACTATAAGCACTAAGTTAAATTGTAGACCTGGTAATAGGATCCCCCGAAATTAAATATTTATTTTCCTTTTACTCGTAGATATAAAATTATAGTTTTTTGTTCACAATTGCAATGAAAACTCGTGGCGTAATTTGCTTTATAATCCAACATTAATTAAATTCTTATGCTTCTATTGCTAAGTCCAACCAAAAACTTCGTACTATCGACTTCCAGTTTTGACAGAAAATCATATAGAACAACAGTCACTTAAATAATGGCTAAGTACATATATCAATATTTTTGGATATTCCTTTATACAGGGTCACCTGTAGGTGCCTCTTGTGTTTTATACTACCCACTTTTGCTAATCCCCAAATCATCTTTAGAACAGGTACTATCTAAAATTAATTAATTTTTTTCACCAAAATTAAACTACAACCATGCGTTCAATAATCTTATTTTGCTGGAATAGATTGTATTCCTAAAATAATTCCTTGTATTTGATGGACTTTCCTTATCTGCGTACTAAATAAGATGTTTTCGTGTAAAAAATGTAAACTTATGTTTTTCAAATAGGTATAAGCGTGACAGTTCGAAGCATGTTCGGTTTAAAGTTGAAATGGGTGCATTATTTCTTCTTAGTAAACCTCTTAGTTTTCTCAGGACTATTTACATTTGTGCGCCTATACGTTGGACTACGATAATACAGAAATATTAAAAGACTAGTATATTTTAGAACTTTTAGGTATCAAATAAAAAAAAAGTTCCTCTGGAGTAAAGCACAATGTCGATATCCTTGTATTTGAGTGTCATCTAAATGAGTTCGTCTGGCATTGGCGTGGAGAATATTGCGGGGGTGTGGTTTGTTCAGCAACGAAAACGCTCCACCCCAATATTGTGCGTAGGAATACAGTAATGGCGGGATATAGAAAAATACCGCTAGAGGGCCAGATAATCCATGTGTAGCTTTAGGTGAAATGTGAGCGGTTCTCTAATCATTCAGTTTTCTGCACATGTATGTATTACATATACTTATAAATGACTATATTTTTATAATAACCACTTCATTCTTGTTTTATCTTAGTTTTTTTTTTTTTGTTAACATGTACAGATAATCAGAAAAATACAGTAAATACCATTTTTTCTTTTAAATTGTATTTATTATGGAAATTAAATTAACAAATTCTTCGAGTTTTACATCCGAGTTTAATGTTATGCATGGTAGTAGTACATCAATGGTATTTTACTATTATGCTGTTGTAATTTCTATCAGTAAGGCATTGGAGTAATAAATAAATGTAGGCACTCGTTTTTATAAATCTTTGACTTGCCACTCTTTCAATATACTCCGCTTTTATTCGGGAAACGAGATTCTCTTTAGAATTTGATTCATCTTAGTGATATTATTAACTAAGATAATACATTTTTTTTTCAGGTTCTCGAGGTTTTTTGTTCGAGTTTAAAACACCATACTATAACTACATACATTTGCATTTTATTATTAGTTTGTTACATTGCTGCAATTTTTATCCGCAAGTAAAGAAAATTTTGAATAATTATAATAAAAGCACTTCCTTCTATAAATTTTGTTCAAGATTGCTCTCATAATTCGAACTACCTCTACGAAAGTACTTAAAATACACATAAAACATTTTAGGATTACTATTATTCTTTTTCCACCACTTGATATCAACAGTTCTTATGCCGAAAAAAATGCTTTAGTATTTATTACTGTCAAATTTTGTCTAAGAATCAGGCAAAATACAGTCATGTGCGGTGATCTTAATTTGGCTGAAATATTAATTTATACATAAAATAGAAGAAATTGAAGTTTATTGAACCTTTCATTCCCGCATGTTACATCAGTACTACAATAAATAAAGCGATTTTGTAGTACCAACAGAGAAAATAAAACTGTTTATATTGTAGGATATAGAAAATAATCGAGCGTTCAAATTCATTTTTATTTACATAATTGGATTGAAAAACTTAATATTTTGTTACTTAGCCTTCATTTTTTTATCACTTTCTGACATCTATGGGGTAGCAAGTTTATAAGTTACCTACATGTCTCTACCGAATTTGTTTGCCATTCACCTTGGCATATTCTCTACAGATTGTCAATATTTTGCAGCTTAGCGGCAAATACAGTCTGTTTCAACTCCACCCATAAATTTTCAATTGGGTTTAAGTTCGATGATTGCGACGGCCAACCCAAAACGCGAATATTATTATCCCGAAAGCATGTTTTCGCTTTACGAGAAACATGTTCTTCCTCTGCATATGGCAGAAACGTAGTTTGTAATATGTTTACATAGACATCAGCATTCATTATGCCTTCTATTTTACGTAAAGGGTTGACGTCATACCATGAAAAATACCACCGCAGCATGATGCTTGAGCCTCTGAACTTTACCGTCTTTTTAGTGTACGGGCGATGGTGGTCTTCGTACTTGTTGTTAGTATGTACCAGAATTAAATAAAATTATTTTAGTTTCATCTGGCCACAGCACACTACACCACTTCTTTTCGTCCTATTGTGCGTGTTTATGAGCAAACGTCAATCTACTTTTGCCTTTTATTTAGTAATGGTACCTTTCTAAGCCTTTTTGCACCAAAATTTGCTTGGATCAATCATCGTCCAATATTAGAGATGTTTATAAAACGGTTTAACTCATTTTTAATTGGAATTGAACTTATGAACGGTGTCTTTTTCCACCACAATTTTCTTCCACTTTTCTCCAATTCTCAGCGTTTACAATCAGTTTTGCAGATTAACGGTTTCTTGTATAAACTTGTAACTTCTCTCTATTACGGAGATCGGGTATAATATAATAACAAAAAGAAATAATTCAAAAATGGTGGTATTATTCTGCAACAGACAGAACTTTATGCATTAGCATTTAGTGCCGCCAACTATGACACTACTATTTCAATGCACAGGCACATAACAGCTCATGACTAAAAAACTCAGTAATTCCCTTCCGCATTCGGTACTTTACCGGCGCCATATGTATTCAGGGACTTTAAAGAATTTTATTAGAGCTGCGTCAGAATAGTCTGTTGGAAATGTGATTTATAAGTATTCATTTAGCTGCTATTTTCATACTAATATACACTAGGGTGACAGAATAAAATAGACACCAGGTAAAGCGGTATAAATATGTAAACAGCTAAATTCTAAGAACGAATTAAGAACTTTCTCTTGTCATTAGGGTAGGGGTAGATGTATCGGAAGGAATTCGTCATAGTTTAGTATCGTTACAACTATGCCTCGCTTACAAGGTTCAAGTTATATTCGCGACTTCACCCGGAGTCGCATCGTTGGCCAGAATGAACGCGGCGATCCGCAACGTGAAATAAGTAAATTTTTAAATATTCCGTTATCCACAGTTAACCGTGTGATTACACAATTTAAACTCAAGGAAAAAACAACAGTGGAGCAGAGACCAGGTCGTGCCAGACCTTCTGAAAGAAGTAAAACGGTGCTTGTGCGCGAAGTGTTAAGAGAAACCGCGAAAAAGTACAGCTGAGCTTGCGGCAACTTCACAGAAAAGTCAGCGCACCGTTCTGCGATACCTCCACAGTGTGGGGATGTATAAAAGGGTGGCAAAGAAAAAACCTCTCCTTACGGCGTTTCATAAACGGCGCCGAATGGCTTGGGCAATCGAAATGCGAACGAAGCCCGAAGAGTTTTGGCGGTCTGTCATTTTTTCAGACGAAAGCAGATACTAACAATTCAGTGATAGTGGTCGTACGTGGGTATGGAGACGTTCGTCACAGCAACTGGTTGACAAATTTTTACATCAGACGGTGAAATACGGCGGTGTGAACATCATAGTGTGGGGCGCGATATGGTATGGTGGAAGATCGCAATTAGTAATCTGCGACGGAAATATAAATGCCGTAAAACATATCCAAATATTAACAGAAGGACTACTACCGATATTCGACAACGTCAAAGAAGACGCCACTTTTATGGAGGATGGAGCACCCTGCCACAAAGCAAAAACAACAACCACATAGAAAGAGGAATAGGGGATTCGGATTTTACCATGGCCAGGCCAATCACCAGACATGAATCCGATAGAGAATGTTTGGCACATAATCCAGACAAATATGGCGAAACGACCCCGAAAACCCAGCAATAAGGAAGAACTCGTGGCAGCTGTTACAGAAGAGTGGTTAAATATTCCAGAAGTCACCATTAATCATTTAATAGATTCTATACCACGACGACTCGCAGCACTTCACGCAAGTAAAGGTGGATCGAAGAAATATTAGTCTAATCTAAAAATTTTAAAATATTTTGTATATACAACGAGAATAGAATCTTTTTTTAATCAGTAGGTGTCTATTTTATTCTGTCACCCTAGTGTATTTCGATCAATCGTCTTTAAGGTATGAAACTAACCAGGAAGGGTACTGAACCCGGGCATTCAGAAGTTAGTGAAATTCGGTGCAATTAACGCTTAAAGAGTGTAAATTTATACATTATCAAAATGAAAGTGCAACAACAAAAAAAAAACTACGACAAATACTTACAAATTAAAGTCAAAACGAACGTAAGTGTAATAACTTGTTAAGACTGCGTCAGATTGCTATTTTCGTGCACATGACTGTATATAGGATTCACTGCCACAATTATGCAAATTATTGTTATATACATATTTTGCCTTGTATTATAGTTTCCATTCTATACCAATTTCTACTACTTTACGTAGATTATGCGTTGCTTTAGAAGCATCATATATGAGAAGACGTGCAATTCTGTTGAGCAACGTATTATTATTAAATTTTTGGCGCAGAAGGACGTAAAAGCTGTTGAAATTTTGCGCCGACTAACTGCACAGTTCTCTGAAAAACCCAAGTCTACGACTGGTACAAAAAATTATTGAATTATTAAATGATGAGGTAAAAGAACTCTGAAAAGAATTCTTTTTGTCACAACTTGTTTATAAAGATGAAATTCCATGAAAAACTGCAGGAAACAACGGCAACAAAGTCGTAAGTAAATTTGACAACTGACAGAAATTTCATATAAATAAATTGCATGAATTTCTCCTGTGTAGACATGCCTCGCCCATTAGCCAATAGCAAGCCCGTATTTTAAGGTCTATCTATTGCAAGTCTGCATTCTTAACGTGAATGGAGTATAGACTATCACAGTTGCATTGACCCAAAGTATGTTGGGCAAAATTCATTGGGAAATATTGGAACATCCGCCCATAGTCCCGATCTGTCGCCGTGTGACTACGATATGTTTGGGGCACTCAAAGAAGAACTGGGAGGTCACCACTTTGTGGAAATGCTCGTGCGCAATTGGTTACAGATGTGCATTGTTTGATGATGTAATTAAAAAGCTTCGGATACGGGGGGAAAATGTGTGAATAAAAGCGGAGGATGAGAAAAATAAAATGTATTCAATTTTTTTTGCTGTACCAATAAATGTTTTAAAAGCAAAGTCTGGTTCATTTTTGATTCGTTCTCGTATAAATTGCATATTATCTTTATATAATTTTGCAGTTCTGTTGTGTAAAATTATTTGCGACATCCGGAAGAAAAAGTTTTCACTTAACTAACTTGGTTCCCCATTTAATCAAAAAGATAAGTTCTAGTGCATACAAATTAGTGTATACAAGAAAAGGTTTGACAACCTTGTTGCGTTAACAATAAAATAAGTACTGCATCTTTTGCTAAGTAGACTTGCGTTGTTAGTTACATGCATATCAAGTACAAGTACAGTTGTTATAAAAATTTTCGGACGAACGAGAGAACACAGTCAGAGAAAAGTTTTACAGTACAACAAATACAATTGTTTATAGTATAAGCATCTCGCCCCCTGGCTTCAGACAAGAAAACTACACCGCTATTTACTCCTCTATTGGCAATTTATACAATTTTTATACGCTGCGTTACTATCTTACCGCACACTACTAGCACATTGACCACTCGACAATCTCTACACTCTCCAAGATGTAAAGCAGTAATTTTTCCCACATTCTAGCATATCGTAGTTGTCATCCTTAATGATCACTAACTCGCCAATCACCAAGTTTTGTCCATTTAGGACATTGTTGTAAAGAAGATAAATGCTCGTAGGGCATAGCTTCCAAAAGTGCTGTGTTAGTCAGCTCAAGTTCGGGTTATGAAGGAAAGGATATAGATTTCGATATAGATAGAGATCGGCGATAGTGCATAGACTTATCTGTTAGACAATATTTGCATGCAAACTTGAACGATTCGGTTATCACGCTCGGAACATTACCCCGCAAATATGAATGACTTGATGTAAAAAGTTGTGCGCCGGGCGTTGAATCTGAACGCAGCCAGGGAATTGCTGATGTATTTCTGATCTTGAAGGTGTTGAAAAGGAAACATTGCGGAGAAAAATTCAAACAATTATAATCATAGATAACATTGTACCTTATACAAATAAGTAAGTATCCTTATGTAACGCAGCAGTTTATACATTACAACCTTGTTTAATATCTACAATTTTAAATTCTAAAAGACGTTACCTCAATTTGTTACTAGATGATATTATAAGTACTGCAATATTCTCTAGTAAGTTCGAGTGTCGTACATTTTACTGTATAAACTGTATGGTATCCAATAAATATAGCGAAATTATCTTAACCGATATTATGAAAAAGTGCTAATACTATTAAATAATTATGTTAACGGTTTATGTTAATACTCCCAATATGAATATAGTACATTTCCTAAAATAAGAATTTAATAAATGTTGCTAACAAATACTTATGAATATATTTTATCCTATAATATAAAATGGGATTTACTATTTTCCTTAGTGTATAAATTTGGTTGCGGATGATTTTTTTGTCATACTATCTGCAATGAGCTTTACTGCATGAAAACAATGATGCAAAATCCTTTTTGCTTGCATTTTTATATAAGACAAAAGATATGTTGTCAAATAAGAAACTTGAAGAACTAAATTGTTCCATATGTATTGTGTTGAATATTGTATTAAGAAAAAAAGAACTAACTTGTCTAAACCTAGTTATTTAATTTAAGACCTACATTTACTATACAGATATATAATAAAGTATACGTATGAACTTTCTTAAAAGTAACAATTGAATTGCAGTTCTGTTATCTTCCTTCTTTAAATTTGTCTATGTCTATTTCTGAAGCACAGTAAAAGTAACCACGTGGCACTAGGTGACGACATGGCTATTGAGTTAGACAACATTCCCAAGTCGTAAAAGTATCGACGCCACATCAAATAAGTAGACACACGAAAATATAGCTATGTATTGACTGTCGAAAACCCTAAAATATATATTTCGATTTACACATAAAATTAAACAGTCGTATTGGCGTTACCTCTGTTGATTCCAAGTTTTTAATAAAATTTCAGTTCATTTTAGCATATTTAAAGCGTCAAATTTTCATTATAACATTTGAATAACGTATGTATCCATAGTGATGTAATATATGAAATTGTTAGGGATACGCGAATTAATTATACAGTGATCGCCATAAAGTTTGCATGAAGCGGACCTCTTTTCATTTCTATCTTTTCTTAAAATATAATTATTTTATTAATTTGTTCTACCATGAAATATGTCCAAATTAGATGCTCCAGGCTATACTGCCCTCCCGTGATAAACTGATGTACCTCAAAATTTTTTGTTGTTTGTTTACTAAACCATTGAAGAATTCACTGGAACATCAGCTTATATAAATTATATAAACTTTGCACATAAATATAAAAATGCAACTTATATACTTGTTCACTTTCCCCAAATCTGAGACCTATACTCCACGCACGTTAAGAATACAGACTTGGAATAGATAGGCCTTAAAATAAAAATTCTTTATATGAAATTTGTCAGTTGTCAAATTTACTTATGATTTTCGTGTCGTTGTTTCCCGCAGTTTTTCATTGTATTTTTTATCTATAAACAAGTTGTGGTAAAAATAGTTCTTTTCAAAGATCTTTTATCTCATTATTTAATAATTCAAGGTATTATAAAATCAATTATATAAACAAAATAATTTCTACTCTGCTATTATGATTACAGCTTTGGTTCAGTATGGCCGAGGAAGCAGAAGTAGATGCAGTTGCAGGACCATCGAAGAAACCTCAAGGGAAGCATATTGTCAGTAGGCAGTGGCTAAATTGAAGATATGGTTGAAAAATTTATTATAACTATAGATGCAGATTCATTGACAGATACATATAATTCTGATTTTGCCTAATAAATTAATAAAATGTATATAACACTTAGAATACTCTCATTTATATCTTCATGCATTTCATACATTTAGTTAACGTGCCCTATACAAGATAGCAATTTTAAAAGAACATGTGTACAAATTGATTGTATGAAAGATGCTATCGAAGAAGAGATTATGATATATTAACTGGATAATAGTGTTGAAAATACACTTGAAGAATTTGTCATAACAGTAAATACACAATCTTCGGCAGACCACCGTCATCAGAATCTGGTTCTAATATCCGTTAATATCATTTGCATAGTAAATTGAAATTATTTCTTCACCTTTTTCAATCTAACCTTTTATATATAAATTAAATTCATATGTTTGTTTCATTTGTTATGTTATAAATAAAATGCTTACAGTAAAGAAATCTTTTTTATTAAATTTATTCCAGATATGAAAAGAAGAAAACTATATAAATTTGTAATGTATGCAGATAAGAAATTGTTATAATTCATTAATATATTTGTTATTTTACTGTACTCATTGATATGCATGCAATTATTTATTGACTGTACTGTTATCAAAATTGTATATTAGTTTTACTGCAGTCAGCGTACAGTAGATAAGTATACTTGCAGTGCTGTTTTCTTTTCACCGAACAGCTCATCTAGTTTCATCATTCACAATAACCAAATTCTATCCAAATTTAAGGATATTGTGTTGCCATATAATCTGAAGCCATTCGATGGACCTAGATACAGCCCTTTGAGCCTATTATGTATTGTTCATAATCAGCAACATTCTTCCTTATTTGTCTTTATCTTGTATATATTGAGCTGCTTACTATCAACTATAAAATTGAAATTGATGGAGATTACCAACGGATTACTTCATGACAAAAAAAATTCATGTCGAAGTTATATTTTCGATTCAAGTTTATCCATGGTAATATTGTTATTTTAAAGCATGTCATATGGCATTTATGTTTTCTTCAATTAACCCCAAGTGGAATCTCATTGACTTTCTAACATATTTATATAAGCTCCAACTATTTTGGTAAATGAAAAAACGAAAGGATACATTTATATTGCAATTGGTGTTACTTTTACTTTATTATTGCGGTATTATTTTACCAGGTCCTAAAACCATAATGAATTGCACATAAAATATGAAAAGCTTTGGTGTTTATTACACAAGATTTTGGTAACCAAACTTTGATATTTACGAAATTGTCATTCGACAGTTTCATCGGTTAAACTTCACCAGTGTAATACAGCCGCCGATCGTCGTGCTACCTACAGCATTCTTAACGTGAATGAAGTATAGATATGCGTCATTTTGGCTTTTGCAACATTATTTATTTGGGAAAAGAATGGTGAAAATCAATAATAATGGTATTTTGCGAAAAATATGAGGGTGTGCAGTCAAATTTTATTGCCGTATGTTAAATTGTAATCCGAGATTTCATATAAGAGGAAAAATAACTTACGGAATAATACTAACTCCCCATTTGCTTCAAAATCGAGTATTAAATTTGAAGCTTTGAAAAAGTTTACATCATTTATTTATTATTATAATGTACATAAGTTACTGACATTAACTTGTTCAATTAAATTTTTGGAATTTCGACGTGAAGAGTTATTTGACGTAATTTTTAATGTTTTTGGTGTAAAGTATCTTTAGTAAATACTATGATATATTAAAACTTCATTATACACTGTGTTCAAATTCAAGTAGCTAGTTAATTAAATCAGCAGAGTAATAGCGTTCTTGCTGCTGTTAACAATGATGGAATCAGAAAAACAGTAGCACATCATGTTGTTAAAATATACTTTCACATAATGGTACACACAGTCTAGTTTCACATACCTTGAAACATGGTAGGAAAACAAAATTAACACATAACTACCCTAAACTTAAAAATAAAAGAGTTGCAAGCATTTAAATGCATTACCGGATATTAAAATGAACAATAAATAAGTAGCTTGTGAATAGAATTTATCATGAGGCGCTAAGGGAAGAAAGAAACACATGCACATTGCTACTTGTCATAACTAAACTGATATTGTCGAAATTGTATATACAAATTTAGAAAAATGTGAAATGTTAGAGAGTTACATATGTTGTAATAAAAATTGCTAACGTAGTCTCGAGCATTATAGTACTTCCCAAAAGAAACTTGCCTGATCGAAGATATTTCTTGACCTCTTATCAAAAGTTTCGATCAAATAAGAAATTATTCTAAGTATATACCAAGAAAAGAGTTTATAGTCAATGAAAAAATTGAAATCAATGTTGTAGTACATTTTGAAGTGCTTTCGGAGAAACCAATAAGGGATTGCGCACGTAACCTAGACCGTATTTGGGAACAGTTCATAATATTATAGACTAACTCAAGTTTTATTGCCTGAAGACCAAGAAAAACGGATAGTGTTTTATCACTAGCTAAGTAATATTGCAAATTTCTTACTTTTAGTTATGCGGAGTGATTAAGCTTGCCTTAGTAGTAGTAGAATGATATTTAATCGAAAAACCTACATTACTAGAGCTATCAAGATCTCATGTTGTTGGCCTCACAATCTCCAGAAACGGTTTAACAAGAATTGTAGGCCCTGTATTTTACGAAGGTACTCTTACTGGTCAACATCACATTGAGCCGATAAAAATGTAATTGTGAAATGTTTACAATTTTAATTTGGTGATCTACTAATTGAAATTTTTCAAACCCGTTGCTTAGCTACACGCGGTCCAGTTTTATGACTACCAGCAATATAATAATAATACTGGTCGACGAACAACACTAAAGGCCATAAAAAGTATGTACAAAGGTCTTAGAGAACATGTACAACCAGGAAGAGATGTGTTTGAGCATTTATGTATCATTTTAATGTGCAGTAATGCATTTAAATGCTTATAAGGTAATTATATGTTACACAGTTTTTATTTATAATTTTATTCTTTTTCAATATGGTGGATAATGATTAATTGTTTTTTTTTTCTGATTGCACCATCGTTAGCAGCAGGAAAAAGTGTTATTACTTTGTCAATTTAGCCAACTTTGTAGTTTCAATAATAACAAAGTTAGCAATACTGCAATTTGAGAACACCTTATCGCTAATTCTTGCAGTTTAAGCATACTGTTATGTTGATAAAGGTTCTCATTAATTTGAAATATTGAAGTTTTCTTAAATATTATATTAAGTAAAAGATTACTAGAGTGTCTTACTTCTTACCTTCTTCATATTGCTGTCATGTAATAAGATTAGCTGCAGATTGTCAACTATCTAACTTGTCATATTCAAACAACGTTGGTTACTTTTAGGTTTAGGTGTATGCTATCATCTGAAATGCTGATAAAATTAACAAAAGAAGAAGAATAGTTGAATAATCGTTGGTATAAATGGCATTTACAAATATAACATGTACATACATACACTAGAGGAAGTTTTACATAGGCATAGAATAGATAACTGCTAAATTTCCCAAATAATAATCCCCTCATATCTTTCACAAACGGTATTTAAAGTATTTAGTAATTGAAAAATAAAGTGAAAGCAGTTTTATGACAAGAATGTAAAGATTTTTTCAAATTATTCATAGCGTCCGAAGTAAGATTGCAGAAACGGGTGCTTTCGGAGATGCGCGCAGCTCGGTTACTATCAGTATTAAAAGTAATTAATGTAATTGCTTACTATTTTAGTTCTATTATGTTGTTGATGTAGACCTTACATCAAACAAAGGCTACATCAACAATACAATCATACTAAAACATCGCGTGCATCTTCGTGGGCACCCGTTTCCGTAGTCTTAATCCGAAGTTTATTGCCTTGGTTTTAAAAATTGAGCTTGAATCCGATATTACGTCATCGCATTAGTTAACAATATATTTGTTTCTATGTTATTTAAATATATTATATGTTTCATTATCTATCCCTTGCACATTAGTATATACTATTCTTCAATGGTATATATTTTAGTGAATATTTAATGTAAATGTACTTTATATAAAAGCTGTAATAAATGTTCTGCAAGTTAGACTTTGTTCGAATAACTACATACAGATAAAAGTAATAATCGACAAGTTACGTAGATGATCTATGACATTGTCTGGTCTCCAACACTCACACCTGTTATTGAAATTATTTACGCCTCTGAATAATATAAGATCCGCCGTTCACATGAATCAATTCATCACGCTCCAGTAACCCGGGGTAATTCCCTAGCGGCTGATTATACGCTTCCATAGCGATTAAATCTCACCCCATCAGTTAGAAGATATATATAGCGGTAACTAAATATGAATTATTTGCGGGCTATCATTTATTTGCATACCTATCGAATCTACTTTTGATCTATTAAAAACATTTCAACATATAATTTGATTCTTGCCTTTTCTATTTATATTAGGCACCGACATTTTTTATTAATTCCTGCTGCACTACTACAAGTTGTCCTAAATTTGCGGATGACTACGGGAATCTTGCTTATTAGAAGAAAGAGAATATGGATTTAAATTTGAAAAAATTGTTTTACTTAGTTTTGATAAATGATCACACAAAAGATTGTATTTCTAAAATTCCCTAAGTAATGCAGATGAATGAAAATTTGCTTATAGCGACTTTTGCTTGTTTCTGCAATTTCGAAAGAATTCAAAAAAAAAATATCAGTACAGCTTTATATGTACACGTTTTATTTTTAAAATAGATGGTTTTTTCTGCGGTTTCCAATTATCATCTCCAGGTTACAATGATATAAAATACGACGTAAGGTATTTAGAGAGAGAGAAAATACATATTCGTCATAGCGAAAAATTTCAAGAGTTACTCTTCCGTCAAATCGCTCTTGTATGGAAAACAAATTCTTGTTCTCAATTCTGTTGTTTTTAAAAAGAAAAACGAAAGAACTGGAATAAATTTGGTCTATAACGCATCCGTCCTCTGCATTGGTCGAAAGTAATTTTCTTTCTGAACAATTTAGAAAAAAGGCTTTCTGATAAAAGTCATGAAAAGGTAGGACCTGCGTAATATAAAATTGTATTAAGTATATGGGGTGTTTAGTTTTCGCTGTAGGTAATACAAATTTGGTTTTTAAATTAAAACTGATGACAGATTAATTTGGTCTTCTCAATTTTAATCAACGTTTTTACTGTGCAATAAATAACTTATTTTCCCGATGTTAAGAAAATTTGGACTATAAAAAGTACAAAAAAGCTTGTTATTAGTAAACGAGTGCTTAACTTTATAAAAAAAAAGATACTAACATATCATTATTTGATATCATTGTTCTTGGTAATTGGATAAATTTAATTTATATCATACGTATCTATATGAATTTGACTTGAAATTTATGAGTTTACTTATTTTTGATGTTCCAAAGTCTACTAGATATTTTAAAATAAAAAGACAATTTTCTTTATCTATGTAATACTGCTTTAATCGAATATCTAAAGCACTTCAGCAGCCTTATCTAAAAAAGATTACTAAAGTCGCTTTTGACTTTGGGTATGGCACTCGATTTTTGTTGCAACATTTTTAACAAAAATTGAAACCGGAAGTAATCACTTGGGTGATGCTCTGACAGTTCTTAAACGTTTGAATAAATAATAAACGTATGCATCCAACGTTTCCCATACAAACAGTTACCAAATAATATACAAAATATATTTTTGAATTTTTGCAAAGCTGAAAAGGTTAAGAAAGACGTAATCACGAAACCTCCCTTTGCGAATAATCAAAAACTAGTTTTTAACAATTTAATGTCTAAGTTTAGTAATCCTGCTAAATTTAAACTTGCGCTATATCTATTATAATAAGCGAAATCCTCACAGTGCTCTTTGAATATGGGACACCTCTTCAAATTATAATGAAAATTGATCACAATCAAACCATAAATAATTTCTTACAGTAATTTGTGTATTTTTGATAATTAATCATAACAAAGAACACGATGTAGGAATCAGTGCAAGAGGTAATTAAACCCACTTTTCGCTGGTATCAAATTAAATATTGCAAACTGTAGTCTATATAATATTGTGAACACTATAATTTGGTATATTTAAAGTAGTGGGAAAAGTACTTGAATATGGAAAATCCCGTACCTAAATTTAATAATAATAATCTTTATTAGTCATGTGTCCAACCGGTGAAACATAGACATTGTCAGAAACTAATAATATGTAATAATAATAACAAATAAGAAGTAATTTAAATCTAGCTGATCTACACATCCATATTATTTAGAAATTCATTTAAATTATAATATGGTTTACCTAAAAGATACTTTCCCAAAGATTTCTGAAAGAAATAATATGGTTTTTCTCTTATTTCAGAGGGGATATTGATGTATATTCTAATACTCAAGCATATTAAACTATTCGTAGTTAACGTAAGCCTGTGATTAGGGACATGAACCTTTAGGTTTCTTATATTATAGTGATAATCCGGGTTGTTCTGAGCTCTTAGGTTATACTTGTTTTTATGTATATATAGTGCGGCCTCTAATATGTAGATTGCTATAATTGTTTAAAGTATGGTTGACACGTCGTTTGCTGCGAGATCCCCGCCATTATACAGATAGCTCTCTTTTGGCATAACAGTATCTTTTGTACGGAACTGCTAGGGCGCCATACAATTATTCCACATTTTAAACGTGATTCAATGTCTGAAATGTATATCTCATAACCTCGTAATTTATTATGGCTGTCAAATGTCTTAGTATGCAGATTGATCTAGATATCAGTGAATAAATTGTGTCGATGTGTTTATTCCATTTTAGATCTTGCGGAAAGGTTATTCCTAGATTCTAGATACTTAAATTTCAATTCATTAGGGGTGGGAATATATTGAATTAGCCAATATCTAATATCTCAAAAATGTAAAATTGAAACTTAGTTGCTTTTTCCATCGAGGCCTTCATTTCTTTAATAAGTATATCGAATTAGTTATGTAAAATGTAAAATGAAAATTTGGTAAAGGATCGCTCACATTGAAATTACCCGTTATTTTATCAGCAGCTTTGGGCTTTCTGAATAAATTTTTTAGCATTTTAAAATAAATAACTCGATCTCTGCCTATGTAAATGTTGAATATATTTCGCTCATTATTGTATACAATTCAGACTGCCACAGAATTAATGCAGCTACTTAAATGCTGCGTAATCCTTTTTACAAATACGTAAAGTCGCAAACAGGCCACCTGCAGCATCACTTCATCAATCTTCATATTTGAAACGGAAAGGGTGTTAATCTGCGATGTCAAGGCTTTGTTGCCCATTTAACTCTTTTAATCACAATTTCATGCAACGTTATACTTATTAAAGTTTAACGGGACCCTCTCCGTTAGTATTCGGAGGGATAGAAATCGCAAGTTTTTCAACATGTAACGATGTGTAGCATTGAATTAATGATTTTTTCATATGATACTGTAATATACTGGATGTTTTATAACTTCTAAGAAAGCTTGACGCAGCCTTTCTTTTTCTACGCCATAATAAAGAAAAATATTTTCGAGACATAGTTTTCTTATATTGAAGTAAGTCAATTGTAACTTAAAATCATAAACAAATAAAAATTTAAAGTAATAGTGATCAGGAATAGTATATATATTTAATACTTTCAAATCTTCTAGATTTACAAGTAAAGATTATTAATTATAAATTTATATACGATCCAGTGGACTGCATACCATTCCCATTTAATTTTTGTCTTGGCTATAGACTCTTTGCGTTGTTGTGAATGGACAAATTAACATGTTATTACTTCATTATTTGCATTTTTGCTGTTATTTTTTGTAATATCAAGGAAAACGTGTAATAATTTATTTTATTTTTGTTTTCTTTTGTCTGTGTTGAGGATATTGTATTATATGTATCTACCCTATTGTGTATATTTGTATACTATCGTATTGAAATAATTATTATTGAGTCCAAGGAATTGGTGTTTCTAGGTTGAAAATAAAAAAAGGATTAGAAAAATATTGTTTTTTTAATTCGTTCCCTATTTTCATTTTTAAGAAAAGAAAAAACGTTGTCTTATAGATATACACTACATATTTGCTAGAGTATCACAAATGCTCACACAGTAGAGAGTGATATCTACAAGTGCAGAACAATGATTAGTGACTACACAACGAATAAAGAAGTTTCATAAAATTGTATTTGAAACAGTTGATAAAAGTAAAGATATTCTTTTAAAGTATCGCATTGGTCGTTAGCCAAAACGAAATAAGACCACATATGGGAGTTTGATCAGAGTAGATAAGACATCTTTTTTGCGTGTACCAATTTTAAAGCCAATTGTATTGAAAGAGCGGTGTGAACTTTTAAGTTAAATTCCCAAACGCCAACCGGGAAGGGAGGTGACCGCATGCATTTATAATCTAAAACTAGCAATGAAAAAATTCACTAATAGCATAAATTACATTGAATATCTCTACTCTAAATTTTACCAAACTATATAAAAATGGCCTAACGAAATCGTGAATTTTCTTATTCCATTTATAATAACACTAGTAACCGACGTATGCTCTATATGTCTTCGGGCAAAACGAATGAATTAAGAAAGCAACTACAGAAGAACCGCGATTACAAGTCTTAACAGAGCAGAAAGTGCATACATTTAAAGCTAAAGCTCTTGATTACTTCCTGGAAAGTGATGGAGATATACAATATTTTTCTATCGATTATTATGATAGCTTAGGTGTACCAAACAAATCAGTACTACAACTTAATAGTGGTCAAAGGAAACTCCAAAGCCAAACTTACTCTAAACAATGTTTTCTCATATCTACGGATGGAAACGGATTTTCTGAACGATTCAAAGTCTCTGCTGCTAATTTCTTAATAACTTGTACCTTCTTGGGAAATGGTACGATTGTTCGCAGACAGTTGTGGATGACAGAATAAAAATGTCATGATGATGTCTAGTGTACGGGCTAAGTAAAGAAGTTCCTACACATATCAAATACGTCCAGATTGTCTTTTCAATAGTTGGACATTCTTTTCTAACCCCGACTACGTTTTCAGACTTATTAAAAAACAAATTAGCATGAATGTAAACAGATACGCGAGAATATTATCAAAAATTAATCAAGCATTAAGAGAATCGCAGAACATTGAAGAATTTTTGATTGGAATGAATAAACCAAGCGATCTAGAAAAAACCCGGCTTAATGGTATCTTAAATTTAGTCGAAAAGATTTATATTCACCAGAAGTAAAGATTCCGTTAATCGGTGAGGAAAATTATAGCTCCAACCTATGTGAGAGCATATTTACTTTCATCAGTTCAAACTAAAACTACTAGATATTCAAAAGAAACTTAAAGAAAATGAAGGAGCACTATGGTGACGGTTGGAGACAAGACGTAAATTCTGTAAGATAACAGATCAATGTCATTTAAAACTCGAAAGAAATCAAGTACACCACTATTCTTGAGAGCGATAACGATATTAACGTATTAATTTAATGTATTACTACTCATTTTTTGTATTACTTGCTACTTTTTCTCGAATAAGAAAATGTCTATTACCTAAATTAAAAAAAATATTTTTGCCGAATAATGTACCTAAAAACATAATGGATTTCAACGCCTTGTGGTGTTTGGCCACACACGCGTTGTACTAAAAACCTTAAAATTCACCTTCATACGTTGAAAATTTGCGTAAATGCGCAATGTGGCTTCTGATTTGCTGTCATCTCAGAAGACACGTTATACTGGATTCCAACATGATTAAAAAAAATGAACGCACTTTCGCTCAGCAGAATACACAAGAAGTGTATGAATATGCCCACTTTTCTGGTGTACCGCTACATTAACTGTGTAGAAAGTTTCTCACATTCGACTTGTTTTTCATAGAAAGTTAGGTTAAACGAAGAGCTATTGGAAACCAATAAAGTGCCTGTCACACTTATGCGTTATGCCCAGCAGACTGCGACATGCTAAATTCTTTGAAAACCGAAGCTTAACGTACGAATTCGATGAACTTTCTACCTTTTTAACGCTTGACCTAGTAAGTTGTAAGTTGCCAAACCTATAATTATAGATATTTCGATATAGAAATACTTATTATATATATACTATATGTGTTAAAATCTAAAGTGTCCATTCTATTATAAGCGGTGGTGCAGATATTATGCATTTGTGTTGCGAACTTCACCATCAGACGGGTCATATGCCTAAGATTGGTGGAGTGTATACGGGAATCTATTGAAGACGTCTTCATTAGTTAATAAGAGACGTAATATCCCGTATACAACTATTTTTGCTTTCTTCTAAAGCGTTCCGCTATTTTATTACTTATTTTGTTTTATTTATTATACAGTGTAACATCTTTCCATATAACCTACAAAATTTAATTTAATAATTTGTCGTGACCGTTATTTTTAAACTAATAAAATAAACCGCGACACGCGGCTACCGAAAACATATTGCGTCTAGGGAGATCCCTGCGCAATATGCTGCCAGAAGATCGTATTTACCCTAATCCGACTCACACACATATGGTGGGTGGAATAGCGTTAGGGAAGGAAACAATAAAATACGTACTTACTAAGATTTATCGAATTTGGATTCTATTTTATTTGAAATCATTGCGTTGTGGCGAAATATACCCCAGCAGTTTCGGCATTTCTTACTAAAATATGTGCAGATATGAAAAACAAAAAATAATTAAGGAGTAATATTTATTTGATATTTATCTCTCTAACAAAATTACATTTAGTTGATAGTGCATATCTCAAGAGAAGATCTAATCTGTTAATACTTTCATAAAACTTTATGCAGCTTCAAATTTTCAAATTCTTGTTTTTTTAACCTTTATAAATGATCGGTGATAGCATATTCTGTAAGGGCACGCTTTGATTAGCCCGGAGATAAATAAGTAGGAACATGTAGAGCTAACAGCAAGTAGGTAGGCAGAAGATGGATTGCCTGATGGGAATTCAAAATATTTGATTGAAAGGATAAAGGCGCAGAGATTAGCACGTTACGCCGGAAACGTAAAGATTATAACAAATGGTACATTAAATTTTACGAAAAATACTGTCTTAGCGACGAACTAACAATGTCATTGTTGATAAATTGTTGGAAGATCTTCCTTAACGTTGAAAACAGCTCGGAGGATCGTTAGTGTTTAGTTATTCAGCCATATCGTACGTATTTGCTGAATTACACACACGCTGTCATTCTATGAGTTTAAACAAGGGTAATAGGAGTAGTGCAGTAAGACTTTTAAAGAATTACTGGTTCATATTTCAGCATTAATTTTATAAAAACAATACATTAATCCGAATGGTAAATCACTTAATATAATATCGTTTATTACAGTTATTAATTTATCTACTTTACAATACGTATATTGTCCTAAACTACACAACCTATAATAAGGATATGGAACAGTAGGAGTTATCTATAAACAGTTTAAATAATTCTTCTATCAAAAAAATTAGAACGCTATTTTTCCAATAATTGTCCAAAGACACATTTCGTTGCCATAATACACCTATTGAATTTGCTTCCCGTGATGATTTACAGTTATATTTACTTTCATCGTCTATTGATTGAGTTTCTCCTAGCCAAAAAAAAAATCAAATCTCGAGTTCTAGGCGCAATAAATGGTCTTACAACAATGGCGACAGCACTCCAACGCTGTTTGTTGTTGATGGTTTGATATAGTTTTCTTACGGTCTTATAGTTACAAGCTGAGTTCATTGTTGTTACTCTTTTACAGCACTAACAATATACTCGCCCTGTTCCAGGACCCATTGCTCATAATATAGTCATCAGGCTTTCACGGCTATTGTTGTTGGCTGCTCTTCGGTTATCGGGTTTTCTGGTGTGTAGAAAGTTTGTAATACTTAATGTGTCGATCATCTTGTCGTCATCTTCTTGAGGAATGAAGTGACTGCTTCGCCGTGACCCTGGCTTTATATATGGTCGCGAGTCCTTTGGTAAATAACGGTTCCGCTCTTTGTTGTTCGGATTCTTCAGTATTTCAATAGTTTCTCTGTACAATCTTCTTCAGTAGTGCGATTCCTTTGCTAATTCTCTGCATTTGTCAAAGTTGATTCCGTATTTCGTGTTCGTTCAGTATTTTGCTATTGCTGATTTGTCGGTGTATTCATATTTTGTACCTCGTATATATTTTTTTAACCAGATCTTGAAACATTTGTATATTTGATGTATACTTTTGTGTGTTTAGGATTCGGCGTTAGTGTACTAGGAGATGGTGGCTAATTGTGTCAAGGTAAGTGTTGGTCGGTTTTCGACAAATCAGGTGTCCTAGCGTTCTGTTGGACTCGCAATATTGCGTGTCGGTACTCAATCGACTACTCCTTTGAACGAATAACATTGGACTGGAATCCATATTGATTTGAATAAAATAAATTTAAGAAAGTAAACAGGTTTTTGCATCAAAAAGCTAGGAGAATAGTACGTAGGTTGCTATTTATCCATCTGGAATCGGCAACAATGGTGTTGCTAGGCGCCATCTGACGTATACGTCGTAAAGTTTGGCATTATTTGATTGTATACGTACTCAGAATGCTTTTTCATACCGATGCTATTTGTGTTGGTCAGTGACTTGAAAATTTCATCTCAGTCAAAAAATGGAATTGACTCGTGGGAATTTTCATTAGATGATTTACTACAACTTTCGACGTCGATTATCTCAACAACAGTGCATCGATCAACTCACTTCAGCTTTTGGCGACGAAGCACCATCTAAACACACTGCATATCACTGGTTTAGGGAATTTAATCGTGGCCGTTGTTCACTCAGGGACGAATTTAAAGAAGGTCGTCCAAAATTGATTGTTGTGTCAGAAAACATCAGTGCTGTGCGCGAGGTGATAAAGCAATATTGGCATGTGATATACAGTGAGACTGGGGCGTCCATGGGCATTAGCATAATAAGCACACACAAGATTTTGCACGAACACTTAGCCGCGAAAAAAATTGTGCGCGTTGGATTCCAACAATCGCTCAAAAAGAGGCTCGTGTTGGTGCAAAGAAATGGTCAGGAAATACAATCGTGGTGCGTCAAAAACCGTGTATAACATTTACACAGGTGACGAATCTTGGTATTATGCATATGAGCCCGAAAGTAAACCGCAGTCGATTGCTATTTACTTTTGGGTATGGGTCTTCTAAGATGAGCCTAAACCCAATAATAATTGTTCGTGCCAGAAGCACCTCGACGCAAGTGGTTGCCTGTCTTTTGGAATAAACGGGCATGTGGCTACAACATCACTAGAGAATGGTAGAACGGTCAGTTCTAAATGGTACACAACCATTTGTTTGCCAGGAGTCTTTGAAGAAATAAGAAGAAACAACTAGCGACGTAGGATCATTCTTCACGCTGACAATGCGAGCTCTCACACATCGACGCAAACAACTCAATATTTAACCGGTCCTGATTTGGCAGCCAATAATCTCTTTGTATTTCTGTCCGTGAAGAATAAACTACGTGGTCAACGATCTTCAACGCCAAAAGAAGTGGTTGATGCGTTCAAAATGCATGTTTTGGGGATACCTCAATCGGAATGGAAAAAGTAGTATGAAAATGGGTTCAAACGTATGCAAAAGTGTATCGATCATTGCGAAAAATATTTTGAAAAACAATAAAACCATTCTCACAAATTCTGACAAATATTTATTTTTGTTTATTATTCCGGATACATAAATAACAACCCTCGTAAAACAATCGATTAAGGAGACACAAAAATGAAGTTTGCTGCGGAGAAGGAATTGGCCATTTCTGAAGAGAAATTTTTGAAAAATCAATATTAAATTTTGTACACACACACACACACACACACACACACATATATATATATATACTTCAAAAGGGTATTTTAACTGTAAGTAAATATTTTTCTATTAATTCTTTATACGAAAAATTCAAGTATACATATTTCCGTTTCTTTGAAAAATGTATACTTGTAAGATGGAAGGGAGAACATTAAATGTGCTGTGGGAAAATGTTCACCCTATTGGCGATTGCAATAGACCTTGACGTTTAACAACAAGAACGTACAATGAGTGTGCAGAATAAATCGCAATATTCATTTATCGATGTTTACTTAGCGACGTTCTCTGAACGTACTATCTAAACATTACTCTTAGATAAGTTTCATAGTAGAGAATTTGTTTAGCTCTTTTATAATTGTAATAGGCAATCTAATAAATATTACGACAAAATGTTATTGTAGAAGTTTCGCGTCTAACAATTAGAACTGTAAGTGCATCTAAGAAATTGAAGATCACTAATTTGTAATAATAAGTTTTTTGGGTTGTGAATAAAGATCCAGATGTTGTCCCAAAACTTTATAAATATGTATATTAGTTATGCGACAATGTTAATGTCAGGGTTCAATAGATCAAGTTAGTTGCACTCTTGAGGTTAATTAATATGCCACTTCTTTACATAGCAATGAAATTTGGCGATATAGCCAAATGAAACACAACATATCCTTTGCAACAGAACGGCTGCGAAACGAGGGTTTTTAAAGTTTTGCATATAGATCTGGAATAAAACAGGAGATATATTTTAAAGGCTTTTATCCTCTACGGCGATTAATGCTCTTTTGTATGCGTTTTAACCAACTCTGGAAGCAGTTCTTCCACTCGTTGGTTGGTACAGTCAAAATTTCGCCTTTGAAGGCGCCAATTGCTTTTTCTCACGACTGGAATCTTTGACCACGCAGTCCGTTCTTCATTTCCGGAAAGGTAAAGAAATCGTTGGAACTTAGGTCAGGACTCTACGGAGGATGATTTAATAATTCGATGCTTTGTGTTAAAAAATCACTTGTCTTGCCTGCTAGACTTACATTTTCTTGGTGGAGGATGATTCGCCTTTCTAGGTTGGCTTTTCGAGCGCAACGATGACTTGCGATAAACAAATGGTTGTATACCAATCTGGAGTAACAGTTCTTTGATCTACTATTGAATTGTTGCTAGATGACTTGCTTTTGAGACAAAATCGCGACCATTTTTTTTTGGAGACACTTCGAGAACGGATAACTTTTGTCGGCTGTTATTCACATTGGAAGACCCAAGCAGACGACTGGTGTTTCTTTTCTGGTTCGTATGAGTCAATACAACATTCACCACCACTGGCGATATTGTACACGTTTTTAGAGTTTCTGGTGCTGAAGCGGTCTAGAGTTTTTTGACGCCAATTCACCCTAGCTGCTTTATCTTCTTCGGTCAACAGATGCGTTATCCAACAGAAAACTATTCTTTTACATATACTTCCTCATGCAAACTTTTTTGAAATGATCTTCGTTTATGATCTTGCGCACAACATCGACGTTTTCTTGAGTGACTATCATTTTTGATGCACCTACTCTTGGATCATCGCTAAGACTAAACCGTCCATCTTTGAATTCTCCATATCAACGGGAAATTGTTAACTGAAGTGGTGCTTCATTACCGAAAACAGAAACCAATTCGGCGAGACACTATTGTTGGTATAATTGTCTTCGAAGATGATAGAACATCATTGTCTGTTGACGAACTGTCAACTAACTTATCAACGTTGACAGTTCGTTGTAACCACAACACTGCACGTATTGCATTGAAACTTTGAATTTAGCCTAACTAAAGATGGAGGTTAATTTTTAGTATTGACATTTGATTAGTGGTGCTCTTTGTGTTCGGGTATCTAAAACTTAAAAGATATCTCTTATGCATGGAAAATATTAAGAATCTAAGCAATGTTTGGTTGTCACTTAGTGCCGGAGTTAATGATAAATTTGACCGTGCTTAGTCTGTGTTTATCAAATAGTGCGCTAAAGAAAATAAAGCAATTCAATGGCTTCTGGCAACAAGCATATTTGGAGACAATTATTGTATTGAAAAGATCTTTGTTTATTGAAATTCTATAGTTAGTAGACCAATATAAACTCAATTTTAGTTAAAGAAACTTCAAGCATGCTTCAGCGGCTGTAAATCACAAAACATTGTTTACCTTCAAAATTGTGGTACTTAAATACTACTTAAAATATAACATCAATCGCTCCTTGATATCATTTCATTTAAAAAAGATATTTTTATAATATCTAATTGAAATTAGTGAATACGCTGAACGAATTTTACAATTTTTTTATATTAAAAAGTATCTGCGTAGAACTCGTATTTATCGCAGGCGATAAAGGTAGTCTTATTGCTATAATTTTATTTCTGTCCAGTGAATAACTTAATAAAATAAATAATTAGAAGCATAGCTGTAAATGAAATAGTACGTTAAACGTCCACCTAGCGAACATTTAATTATTTTTATTTTTTCGCTGTTTATCTTTCGTCTATTCGTTATCAATTCAGTTTTTCACACATTATTTTACGGATAACAATATAAAAATATAGCTATCCGAAACTACGTCTTATTCATTGAAAAATGCTGTATACGATTTTGCGATTGACTTCAAGAAAATGTTGTAACAAATAGGTACTATAATATCATTATCGTGGTATAAAATTTATTGATAGCTTGATTATATTTTTAGAAGCAGGTTTGAAGTAATTTTCTACATAAATTTAACAAACGTATTAACCACAAATGATGATTAAATAATTTATTTCTACATAAGCGAAATAAAAGGTAGCGTGCCGAATCAGCGATGGCACTTATACAATTCTGTAATAAACATAGTTTGCATTAGCGATACGTAATATACGCTGAGATATATAAAAAAAAACTAAATAACAAAAATATTTTCTACTTTTAATTCAATCTACAATAGAATCTGAATTGTGCGCGTTCTAATATTGCGTTTGTCAGTTGTCGTTTCTCTGTAAACGACCGACACTAAAACTAAGCCCGGAGTATGCTAGATCTCATTCCTGCGCGAGTCTTACCACTTTTACCTGTTTATAAAGGATAATAAAGTCTTATTACGGACCCGACATGGCGCCATATTTTCTGAACTCCGCAGCCTTGCCGTTCGTAAATTTGATTTTAAGTGCTTTCTCCCTAACTTCCCTCTTCTAGGAATTGCAACCACCACTGGATTCTTAGTTAGGAATGCAATCTAATTGTATTTAAATAATAAAGACTTAATGGAGGATTTTTTATAAAGTAACTTAAATTATAACTTATAAAATAAATATTATGAGTGATAGGTTTTGAAGTACAATTAAGCATTATTGTGTATACGAAAAATATTTCTGTAAAGAAACTGTGTTCACCATTCATCCACTGCGTTAATTTTCATCAATATTAGAATTTAGTTTTTCAGTACAGTCCCTGTCCAATCACACACATATATGACGACGTTCAACTAATCTTTTAAACCATCTTCAAAATACCTCCACCATCTATAGCACATTTCACTTCATTTAAGTTCTGAATTTGAACAGTTCCCCGTGCTTTTTCTTTAAGTGAAAGCAAACCAAAACGATTGGGAGTCAAATCTAGTGAGAAACCTGCTCGTGGAATCAATTTCTAGTGCAAATCATTCATAATATCGATCAAATTACGGTTTTCTTGCATTTTACCAGTGTTTTAAATTCCTGAAAAAATATCAAAATTTGAACCCACCACTTCTCTATAACCGGTGAAACGTGCTACCAACTGCACCAGGAGACTGAATATGAGTTCAAGTCACTTTTAATACCTAGATGTTACAATGGAATTTAAAAGGTTGGTAAGATACAAGAAAACCGTAATTTTATCATTAACTAACACCAACGAGAGTTTCATATTAATATTAATTTAATCAATAAGAACTTGCCTTTATTAATAATATTTTGTCTGCTTAGATATTGTGATATATCTACAGACATTTATAACATTTAGGTGTGATTTCAACTCACACTCAGTCTTATGATGTAATGGTCAGCATGTTCCGCCCGTTACAGAGAGGTGCTGAGAAATTTAAAACGTTGTCAAAATGCAAGAAAACTGTAATTTTATCATCATTAACACAAACCAGAGTTTCGTTCAAAATATCCTTAATTGTCTGGGGGATATGCTTTATTGCAGTATTCTGTTGTAATATCGTACGCTTATGCAACTTTCCAGGCCGTTTCTGTTTGCAAAGTGTCTGCCATAATGACCTGGATGATAAATTAGTATAGTATTCTGCGTTGGTTGCAGTTGATGACACTGCCCAACACAATTTTGTTGACTTGTATATGAGACTTGTTTTCTACTAATTTGGGTGTACTGAATTCGAAAATCACTTAGCTTTTACGTATCATGTGAAAATTTAACTTTATGCCATATTATGCTCTTTAAAGAATCACTAATTTGTTACTTAAGAACTGGTAAGATGGTAACAAAGTATAAAATTGTAATAATTCATTTTTTATTTAAATACAATATTAGTCAGAGAATAAATTTTCGTTTGCTGCATTCCCTGCTGTGGTCCCTTTGAACACTCCAACAGTAGTCGACCATCATATGAGGATTCCATCTTCCTTGTTCTTCCATGTTACAACCTAGGTGGCGAAATGTTTGAAGCATTGACTTCACTAAATCTTTGTAATGGGAGGATTTTTTGTTTCCAAGAAAATTGTTCACGGCCATAGTGGATGAAGTTCAGGCTTCTTTCTCAGCTTCGTTTATATAGTTGATAAGATTTGAATCTGTCATTAAAGTTCTAATTTGAGGTCCATCAAATAACACCAACTTTAATTATTTCGTAACTTAGACGTGGAAACTTTTGACATATGTATTTGAAACAGTCCCTTTGCAAATCTAGTGTTTTAACATATCGCTTCGAAAGACCCAATTTCGGGAAACAAGAAATGCTGTAGAAAAAGAAAACGTGACGTAATAGGGAAAAATGGGTTTCATATTTGGCATTAGCGTAACAATATTAGTTGAAAACAAGTGTCAGATCTTATTCAGCAGAAAAAGAATATTTATTAGCCAGTTTAATCCATAATAATAGACTCCTCGCGATGCTTCAATCAAGTATCCATTACCTTTTCAACCGAGCTAGATGCGTATATTATTATTATTATTATTCTTTGGACTGGTTTTTGATATCAGGATTGAAGGAAGATATTTCTGTGTTCTTAGTAATTATTCGTTTCTCAAATAGGTCGATGTAGTAAGTTAAAAGTTCGTGAAGATAGCGATAACCGTCGCTTCCGTTAAGTTTGTGTTTAAGTCTTCCAGCGGACTGAAACTTTGCTCTCGTCCGAATATTCATATAAGTTGCCGTGAATCTGTGGTGCCTAGGGTAATATTAATTTCATGAATAATTATTTGTTTGTTACTTTTAAGTAATGTTTCTTGTATCTATAAAGGTTCTTGGGTGTTTACTCCCAGTGATGTCATCTCATCTTAAAAACCATATCCATCGATAAACAGTATTTTTACATTTTTCAGGCTGCCCCAAAACCATTAGCAAACCTTGCACGATTTCTGATGGTTTCAAGGACTCTTTTCACAAAAGGAAAATGATTGCTCTTTTTTGCTCTTTGTGATTTGGCCAAGCCGTCCATATGTTTGAAGAAAATGCTGCTAAATGTGTCCGTACTTGCAAAGTACTTCCTCTAAATTTCAGGTAATTAGCTCATTTGTTAAAACTTTGAGAATATTCCTCATAATTATCGGCAGCATAATTCCAAGTATTTTATATGCGTTCTTGCATTGTTTTCTATATACTTGGTTGATGTGTGATAAGTTTTGTACTATCAATGCAGGATTTTTATCGTTACGTCGTGAAACTATTGATAATTCGCGAATTATAGCATGCTATGCGAAATAGCAACGTGGTTATACTTGTAGGAAGGAATTAATGCATTTATATTAAGTCATAAGAAATATTTGTAGGCACTACTACTACTATTGCGAGTGTGAGAAACCCTTAAATAAGCAACAAAATAACAAATTAAAATATTTCTTTTTGCATGTTGAACGACTTTATTTGTCCATGTAGCTTAATATTTTCTGGGTATAACTGTAACATACGCTGTTTTCAGATTAAGTAATTTGGAAAAGAGTGGAAAAGTTTATATTTAGCTGCACTAAGTGTAAGTATCAAAGCAGACATTCTCATCTAAAAATCAATACCTATACGTATGTATGAAAGGCTGAATAAATATTTGGGGTACATTATTGTTATGCGACTTATTATAATAAAAACTTATCAGTCGTGTTTGATCCACCTTTATAAAATAATTCTCATTGGGAGGTTAAGCAATGACAGGTAAATAATAGATATCAATTATTTTATTAAATACTATAAACTCGTAATTTTGATAAGATAAACAATTGGTGTTATAGAAGATACGTAACAAAGTTGGACTAAATTAAATTTTCAGGTGCTCGTTTCCACGCATAAATTTAATAAAGCATATGTTATCAGAAAAGGAAATTGTCACAATATATGCCATCCACATTAAAACAACATTTGTTGAAATCATATGTATTTTCAATATTGATATAGCCCTTCACTAACGACAATCGAAGTATGAGTAATAAACAATTCCAATAATCGCAATCGCTTTTTCAGTAGAAATAGGTATTTCAATTACTATTATCGGTAACGCGGTATCAAATTAATTCATTATTCAGTTTTCACAAACTGTTCATTTAGCTGTTATAACCTACTTCCAGATACCTACAGGGATAATTTCGTAACACAAGCTAATCTATTTGTTCGGACTGGAAGTACTTTTTTTATGAAAGAAAAGACATTCCTGAAATGTCTGCTTAAAATTAGTACACCTATTTCTTAAGTAAAATATTGAATTTTTAACATGTGATTGTTTCCAGTACATTTGGCACCGCTTATTGGTTGGTTTAGCTGCTCTAATGTTTATATAAGGATGTGCTCCAAGAGATTATTATGTGAACTTTCTTTTCTTTAAACATACGAATTATGTACATATGAATATACCTATTTTCATTCGTGGTCGGGCCTAAAACTAACGCATCAATTGTATATATGTTTTTGACAGTTAATATGATGAAACAATTAAGTTTACCTGATCGTTTAATTAATAAATAAGTATAATTAAAAGAGCGGGGCGTTTTCTTGGCAATTTGGAAAACTGTGACATATACCATTGTGGTACAATAAGTACCACAGTTCATAATTCATAATTAGTAACAACATTTTGTTTGGGTGCAAGAAACCCTTGAGAGTGTGTAGTATCGAATCAGTAGGGAACAACCAATGATACGAACGCTTAGAATTTGAGTACAATATCCACATTTCGTTGTAGGTTAACAACCGATCAAGAAATGGTTCATTATCGTTGCGTGAAATGTTTGCCGAACAAATAGTAAGGCGGCTTAATTTGTTATCATTTAACAATCCACATGGGAGCTATTTGCTTAACTTCCACGTTGAGATCTCGCGAGGAAAATGTCTTGAACCACTTCTGTTCTGTTCGATCACTAACGGCATCATTTCCGAATGCGGTACATATTTTCGCACCGCCACTGCAGCCTTGGTTCCAAGTTTGTACTCACAAAGTAAACAACCTCGGATTAAAGTTGTATTCGCTACCATTTTTAATGTGTATCTGATAAGAGAATAATAAGATTGTTTCTGGAAGTACGATCAAATTTAGATATAAGGTATGCTACACCACATATATTTAAGGTCTTATGTACATTTTAAAAATGGGGAATTTTCTTGAAAAACTCTACAGTGATATATCTACCATATGTATGACTCCGTATATATAATAACATGTCTTCAGCCAAAACAAATAAAAATAAAAGTTGATTTGTTTGAGCGTCTTTCTACAACTAAGATACTTAGCTGTCTTTAATTTTTATAGAATTTATTTACATATTGAAATTTCTCAGAGTTTATAGATTTCATTGTTATGGGTTTTTGTAGATCACTTAAAATAAACGAATTTTGACAGTTACTTAAAACAACTCCTAATTTAGCTAATGGTTTTGAATTTATAAATGAAATGGGTAACAGCTTACTTTTACTCTCACACGCAACTTTTTATAATTTTATAGATTCGTTCCAAAAGACACGCCGATTGTATGTCCTAAACTACGGTAGAAAGCTCCTCAAAAGAATGAATAATATTTTCTCTATCCTAGGATATCAGATTATTAGCATGAATGAAGAATTTTATAAATTTTAAGGTAATTTCCGTTTAATTATTTTAGAACTTCAATGAATTATAGCAAACAATTTGTAATAATTTTTATATTGGTTATAATTATTTCTTTTAACAAAGTAATAAATTTTGAAATGGCAAGCGAGCTTCACAAAAATATATCAAATATTGATATGATTGGAAGAACACAACTATGAAATGAGCAAATAAAGGGTAAGTAGAAATATAAGGACAGAAAGAAATATTTTGAGACATTTCTAATATAAATAATTGGACAAATCCCAGTACAATATATACACTAGGGTGACAAAATAAAATAGACACCAGGTAAAGCGGTATAAATATGAAACAGCTAAATTCTAAGAACGAATTAAGAACTTTCTCTTCTCATTAGGGTAGGGGTAGATGTATCGGAAGGAATTCGTCATAGTTTAGTATCGTTACGACTATGCCTCGTTTACAAGGTTCGAGTGATATTAGCGACTTCACCCGGGGTCGCATCGTTGGCCAGAGTAAACGCGGCGCTTCGCAACGTGAAATAAGTAAATTTTTAAATATTCCGTTGTCCCCACAGTTAACCGTGTGATTACACAATTTAAACGCAAGGAAGAAACAACAGTGGAGCCGAGACCAGGTCGTGCCGAACCTTCTGAAAGAAGTAAAGGGTGCTTGTGCGCGAAGTGTTAAGAGAACCGCGGAAAAGTACAGCTGAGCTCGCGGCAACTTCACAGAAAAATCAACGCGCCGTTCTGCGATACCTCCACAGTGTGGGGATGTATAAAATGGTGGCAAAGAAAAAACCTCTCCTTACGGCTTTTCAAAAACGGCGCCGTATGGCTTGGGCAATCGAAATGCGAACGAAGCCCGAAGAGTTTTGGCGGTCTGTCATTTTTTCAGACGAAAGCAGATACCGCCAATTGAGTAATGGTGGTTGTACGTGGGTATGGAGACGTTCGTCACGGCAACTGGACGACAAATTTTTGCATCAGACGGTGAAATACGGCGGTGTGAACATCATAGCGTGGGGCGCGATATGGTATGGTGGAAGATCGCAATTAGTAATCTGCGACGGAAATATAAATGCGGCAAAATATATCCAAATATTAACAGAAGGACTACTGCCGATATTCGACAACGCCATTTTATCTAAAGAAGACGCCACTTTTATGGAGGATTGAGCACCCTGCCACAAAGCAAGAACAACAACCACATGGAAAGAGGAACAGGGGATTCGGATTTTACCATGGCCAGGCCAATCACCAGACATGAATCCGATAGAGAATGTTTGGCACATAATCCAGACAAATATGACGAAACGACCCCGAAAACCCAGTAATAAGGAAGAACTCGTGGCAGCTGTTACAGGAGAGTGGTTAAATATTCCAGAAGACACCACTAATCATTTAATAGATTCTATGCCACGACGACTCGCGGCACTTCACGCAAGTAAAGGTGGATCGACAAAATATTAGTCTAATTTAAAAATTTTAAAATATTTTGTATATATAACGAGAATAGAATCTTTTTTTTAATTAGTAGGTGTCTATTTTATTCTGTCACCCTAGTGCATAAACGTATATATACATATCCGTTTACGACGTTCTGTGTTTTCTCTTCAAACGCAAAACTGATTTTTCCGAATACATTTTTACGGTATTAATACGAGTTTATTAGATTATTTATATAGTTAACTAACAGAACTTCTGTTTATATTCGTACAAATGTCGCGTTACTTTGTTAAACATTTTATATCCTAAGTTAAATAATATTTATTAATATTAAAAATATGCAGGATATTCAATTACCAATCAATTCATTTTTTATAACATGCGTTCAAATAAATTTTAGCTCAAAGTAGACTTTGAAAATTATACGTATATATAATAATTATGTCTTAGGTTGATACTGAAACTCTCAATACGAATTTTGTTTTGTATAAACTAATTGAATGACACGACAAATGTCCCTGTCAAATTGACAATAATGCAACTGAAAATAATAGAAATTACGATAAAAATGTTTATTGGAATGGACTACTAGAGGTAAAATTTATTTGAATGCTTTTTACGATGCTATTGTTTCGTTAATTGTATATTAATTAACATTTAAAGCACATATATTTCGCTATTTTAACTTACTATAGTATCGATAGCGACGGTAGCTATGATTCGTATCATCCAGCGTAATCATATACTTTTATCTCCCATTTATTTTCCATTTACATTCTTGACCTTTTTGCGTTTCTAAATTATATCAAAGCTTTGTATAATCAGCTGATCGAATGAACGATTTATTGACATTGATAATATTTCTTATACCTACACAATGTTCAAGTGCCCCTAAGGGATGCATTGTGCGTACAACAAGGATACCAATATCCATATAACTAAAATGTAAATAAACACCTGTGGATTACTGCACCATGAGAGGTAGGGTTGTAATCTTTTATAAATATAATATGCATATTATTATATTGGAGGAGCCATCACCTTCAGTTGATACAAGAGGATAATGTGTTTGTAGTTATCTACTCACTATTGTTAACTTTCTTATTATTGAAGTATCAGAATTAAATAGAAAAGCAACTGAGTATCTTGTTTTCTAAGAGATTTTAGTTACGAAATAATTATTACTATCACAATATGAAATTCGTTCCCTTACACATTACAACGTTTGCATATTCAATTTCACAGTGAAAATGATACACATACAACAATAATGAATTAATTATTTTTGAAAGTTAAAAACAAAAATTAGTATTCAGATGGGTTTCGTTTAGATTTTATAATCAATTGTCAATGTTCTACTAACTTGCGCGTATAATCTGGTTCAATACTGATCCATTCTTGTAACAAAGCATTTTTTAGGTCATTCCTATTGAATATTTTATTTCCGATAATGTTTATGTCAGGTGATTGAGCTAGAGTTTCCACCGTACTACGGCAGTGATATAACAACCACTCCTGGACCACACGCGAAGAATGTTTCGGGTCGTTGTCCTGACGAAATAGAAAATCATTTTTTGTGTCAAGTTTCCTGGAACTAGACACTAAATTCTGTTTAAAGATGTTTAAGTACACAAACCTATCCATAGTACCTTCAGTAAAATGAAGGTTTCCAACACCAGCAGAAACACAGCCCTAGATCATTACATACTCACCTCCATGTTTAACAATTGGTTTTAAATATTTCGGTTTTAATTCTTCATTCATTTTCCTTCACACATTACTCTTCCTATCTGAGCGAAAAAAATCGAATTTTCTCTTCTCGATTATATCGTTCAATAATACGTTGTATCGTGGATGCACTTTTATTTAATATTTTTGTAATTTTCCGTTGACTTTTATTTTTCTTATGGTGAAAAATTACTAATTCTCGCTCCTCCAACTTTGTCTGTCGACCCATGTTGAACTATACTAAATTATAAGCTACTTTTGATAAAATCGCACTTTACAGTTATACAGTAACTTACAGTAACAGATAAAGAGGTAAAGTGCATGTGCATCTATGGACTTTCCTTATGCGAATAAAAATTGTGTACTGCGCTGCATCATTTTCACTGTGATGTTGAATATGTAACCGCAGTAATGTTATCTGGTTAGAATTCGTAACACCTGTTCGAATTAGTTTTGTTTTATTTTTGTAATGTACTTCAAGAATAGTAGATGTAATGTATTTAATTTACTTATCCCAAATAATTATTTTACCTAACATTTTTAGCTTACCAAATTATATACCACTGCATCATTTTTACTGTCACTGCAGCTGTTTCTTTTTATTCGGCCGTATATTAGATTTTAGAACATTTAATGGAAATTGCTGACATACCAAGCACGCGATCATAATATTTAAGTCAACAAAATATGTCAAAGAAAAACGATTGTCCATATAACGAAATGTTAATTGAATCAAATAAGCGTTTGCTAAGTTAAATAAATAGTTTGAAACATTATTATTTGAAACAATATTTGTTTAATTGAAAAACGTTTTTCTCTGTGCACTATTATCCTGTCAATACTTCATTAAGTCCAACAACAAATAAAATTTGAGTTGGAGTATGCTTTTACATTATAATTTTTAAAATTTATTCCAACATACTTGGAAAACCGTAAATTTAGCACCCAGTACCTGCACAATGCGTTATTTTGACCCCTAACTCCACAGGTACTGGACAGCAAATTTACGTTTTTTTTTTAAATGTTGGAGCAAAACTTTAGTTTATCTCCAAGTTTGCCAATGTCATAACTTCTGTGGGAGACTGACTATTAATTATATATATATATATATATATATATATATATATATATATATATATATAATTAATATTGATTAATAATTAATAACTATTTGATAATTGACAATTCACTAGTAGAGACAATTAAAAATGTTTTAGTGAAAAGTTGTTAATTATATAAAAAAAGGAGAACGCATAAAAGCTGCAGAAGGCACAAAGAGAAATTTGGAGGTTCAGTTACATAGCTAGGCTTCCAAAATCATTCTATGTATGTACAAGTAAATTTAATTATTTTCAGCTTATACCCAGGTGGATTTCCATGCTGTACCCCTGACACCTCCTTACAGTAAAACTACAGTGGCATTATATTTTTTGTTTTCCGACATAGTCTCTCTCTACACCAATGCACTTGGTCCATCGGTGCTCCAGTATCTCAACAACCTCCTGGAAAAATTTTGTTTGACCTCTACAAATCACTTCAGCTTGCATCACTTCATAACTACTGGAAAATTTTTCCTCACTTAAGATTTCTTTTAATTTGGGGAACACCCTGTAATCACTAGGGGCAGATCCCGCGAATATGGTGGGTGCTTCCCTAATTCAAAGTCTGCTTGGTGTATAGCAGCCATAGCAATACTAGATGTGTGACTGGGAGCATTATTCTGATGGAACAGGACACCGTGCTTTACTTTAATAACGTCTCGCAATTTAGAATTAAATTATGCGTACTAGGCCCCTGTAATGCTCTATCCCTTTTGCAAATACTCAGATTCCTTGAGCATCTCAGAACACAGATAGCAAAACCTTTCCAGCAGACGGCACGACTTTGAATTTGCGTGGAGGAGGAGAACGGTGATGTTTCCAGTCTCGACTTTGCACTTAAGTTTCGAGATCATGGTCACTATGATCACCCATGACTCATCCATGATCTCACACCGTTTAAGAAAGTTGTCTTTGTTTGCTGGTACCTTTCCCAAAGATGCTTACAAATCAAAACCCGATTTCTTTTCTGTTCAATTGATATTTGGGGCACCCATCTTGCACTAATCTTTTTCATATCTAATTCTTTAGTCAGTGTGTTGTGTACCACATGATATGATAAGCCAGTACCTTCCACAATGTCCCGGATGCGTACTCGCCGGTCTTGCAGTACGATATCGTGTACTTTTTTAATGTTTTTATCTGTTGCTACCGTTATGCAAGGACCACCTACATGTTGGTTTTGGCAGCATGTTCTTCTGTATTTAAAATCTCGACACCAACGTTTGACTATATCACAAGAAACTGCAGACTCACCAATAGGTGCCATAATGTCTTTAAGAATTTGAGTTGGCACCACGCCCTATTTCTAGAGGTAGTTTATTACGTCTCGGTGTTCTACAGGATTCAGTTTTATCAACAATTACGACACATAATTGAAGAATTAGCCACAGCACAACAACACTTTGAGATAAAGACGTGATATTATGTCGATATGATCTACAAATGTCAGTTAACTAAATGTCAAAAATGACGATTGCAAGGACTGTGTGGATGTACAATTCACAGATATAGCAGTAAACTCCCCTCACACAAATTAATTAATTATGCGGAACGCAGCGTTTGAGAGCACGTGGGCTCCCATTGTCAACCGTGTTACTGACTGAATGGGAGCCCACGTGCTCTCAAAACGCTGCGTTCCGCATAATTAATTAATTCGTGTGAGTGGAGTTTACTGCTATACCTGTGAAATGTCAAAAATATTAATCAAACAACCAATTAGGAGTAGGTGAGGGTAGGACATGAAGATCCGCCGTCGTAAATTATTAACAATACGAAATATGTAATTATATTTTCATTATATAAGTATGATATATTTAAATGTAAATGTATAAATATTTTCTCAGAAACATTCTAAAATAATTTATCACATTTCGGTAAAGAAATGCAAGTTTTTTGCGTGGCAAAAATTGTAAATCCTGCGTTGATATTAAAATGTAACGTCTTTAGAATACTATAATTTTTTTTATTACTTAGTTTGATCGCGATTTGAATGCATCGTTTTCAGTGTCTTACTCTGTATATGATTTATTGAAGAAAGTTCATATTTTCACTTAAATGTATTTGGTTATTCAGAAATGTAATTAACTATTTATTAAAGCGACATTGGGCGTTCTCTAGGTTAGCCGCATTTCAGCCACGCTCCGGCAATCATAAAGCTAGGGTGTTATGGGCTTTGGACGACGGTCGTTTTGAATAATATTCAACTAACGACGGTGTCACGTGGCTAAACCAGTTAATGGCTTTTAAACAACTTACTTGAACTTATACATTTATTTCCGATAAATATTTCATAGCTTTTGGAACAACGGAAGTATAATCCGGAAATATTATTCGTATTTTTACATTGATGCATGTAGAGTCCGTACCTTCGCACTTAGAACAAATCACTTCGTTCGAGTTAGAATAATCTAACTCTATTAATTTTCTTTCATATATATGTAAGCATATAGTTATTTTCTTGGCGTAAAACATTCCTTTTTTTTTGAAACTCACTCAACTTACAAGGTGTCCCAAAAGCCCTTTACAAAATACAAAGTATATAATAAAATAATTTCCAGGTTTAACGAATAATTTTTTTATTAAAGTACAAGATTTGGATATTAATTTCTTAAAAGTGTTGTCTTCTAAATGTGTACCATTATTTTGCTGGTATTCCTCTAAATGACGCAAACTTTTCGAAAACTGCTAGGTAAATATTCTCCGTGATAGCCGCCGTTTCTCTTGAATATTTTCTTTTAATTAATTCAGAGACTGAGCAGTGTTGTTGTATACCTTTGATTTAAGGTAGTCCCGTAGGAAGAAATCTATTGGTACCAAGTCGGATCTACGTGCTGCTCAGCTTATATCACCGTGTCTAGATATCAATTTTCCAGGGAAAATTTCACGAACAATGTAAGGACACATTAGACGTGTGAGATATTGTATCATACCATTAGAACCAAGTGTTCCGGCTAAAACCATGGAAATCTTTGTATAGGCAGGACTGGCGTAAAAAAGTTGTTAATCATCTCCACATATCATTCAAAATACACACACGCCTACATTGCAGCCCATACAATAACTTTTGGCAGCTGAAGTGACTTCTCATGCTTTTATTTTGGGTTTGTTGAACTTTAATAAGGGCAATTCTACCTGTATACATGACTACTAAGGTGCAAATTCGCCTCATCTAAGAAGTCTGAGAACTCACGCATGCAGCAGATACATTCCGCACTGCGTAAAATGCTCCTTAGTGGCTGAATTCTCAAGAACAGAGCTAGTGATTGGCATATCCCACTCACCAGTCCCCACTCAACGATTGTGTTCGCGCACTGAACAAAACAAATTGAAAAGGACTTATAGGAAATTTGTTCGTAAAAATTCTTTCACTTTTCCAAAGAAAATATTTCAAGTATCATATTAGTAAATCTAAGTGCCCAGCAAATCCAGATAGTAATAATGATGTCAGGCCATGCGTTTGTTACATAAGTACTAGGATGCCTCATTTCTTAAGCACATATATATGTGCTAAAAATGTGGCTGTGAAAAAGATTGACGATGAAATTCAATAAAGAAGTAACCATGTCATGTCAATAAAAGAAGACCCGTCCTAAAGGCAGAAAGACAAAAAACGATATATATATAAATTATTGTTGCCACTGGTTACAGGATACATACATGGACAGCCATAGCAATTTTTAAACGGTCGTCCTAAACACATTCCCAATTTACAGTTATTAGAATATTACCAAAATTTAATCATTAATGTAGTATTAAGTTTAAGAAGTTTTAAATTACACCAGACTTTCACACGCTATTTTTTTAACCAGAAATATTTATTTTGTAGATGTGTACATGAAATTCTAACGAAACTTTTATTGCTGCTTGTAATTTCATGATTTAATTAAATTGTGTTAAAGATTGACATTGAAAAAAAAATCAATTTTCCAACATCTGAACCAAAACATACGTTTCACAGATTACGACATTTTTTTTTAAACCTTTCTCCCTTTATGTTTATTGTTATCGAATTTGCCTTAAACATAATTCACCTGTTGCATTGATGTTAATCGTTAACAACCTATACAAATCAAGTGAGTAGAGGTTTTTATGACCTGTTGAATAGTCGAATATTTTTTCCACACTATCTACTGGAATGTCTATTTGCTTTTGCTATAATTTTTACTGCAACCTTCCGTTTATGTTACGGACTACGAGTGTTGTATTTTAAGTTTTGCATATAGAGCTGGGATAAAACAGCAGATAGCTTTCAACGACTTTATTGATTTTCAAAGTATTTTCCGCGATGATTAATGCACTTATGCATGCGCTTGAATTAACTGTGGAAGCAGACGACTGGAGCCTTTGAGCACGCAGTCCGTTCTTCATTTTCGGAAAGATAAAGAAATCTTGGGGATTTTAGTCCGAACTGTACGGAGGTGATTTAACAATTTGACATTTCGTTGCGTTAAAAATTCAATTGTGTTGCATGCTGTGTGTGAACTTGTATTGTATTGGTTGATGGAGGATGCTTCGTCGTTCTGGGTTGGTTTTTCGAAGCTCAGCGATGACTTGTGGTAAATAAATAGTTGTATACCAATCGGCAGTAACAGTTCTTTGATCTTGTAGAGTAATTGTTGCTACATGACCTGCTTTCAAGACAGATATCACGACCATCTTTTCGGAGACACTTTGAGAAGGAATGGTTTTTGTCGGCTTTTCTTCACATTGGAACACGCAAGCAGACGACTGGTGTTTATTTTCTTGATCGTAAAACTCAGTGCACCACCACTGACGATGTTGTACACGTTTTTAGAGTTTCCGGCGTTGAAGCGGTCTAGATCTTTTTAACCCAATTCACCTCTATCTGCTTTCTGTTCTTCGGTCAACAGATGCATTATCCAACGGGAAACTAGTTTTTTTTTACATATACTTCTTCATGCAAACATTTTTGAATTGAGGTATTTGAAATTCTCAATGATGCCTCAATCTCGCGATATGTCAGATGTCGATCTTCGTTGATGATCTTGCGCACAGCATCGACGTTTTCCTGAATGACTGCCATTTCTGATGCGCCTACTCTTGGATCGTCGCTATGATTCCGTCCACTTTTGAATTCTCCATACCACCGAGAAATTGTTGACTGAGGTTGTGCTTCATTGCCGAAAACAGAAACCACCTCGGCGAAGCAATTTGCTTGGGATAATTGCATGCGAAAATTATAAAAAAATATTGCGCGAAAATGTTCTCGGTTAAATTCAATTTTGCAACTAACTCGTCAACTTTGACAGTTTGTTGTAGCAACACTACACGTATCGTAATGAAGCTTTGGGTTTAGGTTAATTAAAGATGGAGGTTAATTTGTTGTACTGACATTTGATTAGTAGCGCTCTCTGTGACCAAGTATGCAAAACTTAAAAGTCAACTCCCGTATATCGATATTTTTTCAATTGCGATGATTTTCTGTACTTCTACATTTGTTACACATTTACGAGAGCTTTTTTGTTTTGCCACTTCTTGAATGGCGACAACTTTCATTAAAAGTTAATCCATATTTGTGGAAATATAGACAAATATTAATTGACCTTGAATAAAACAAGACAAATGTTTCAAACTTTTGTTAGAGTACATAAATGACTAAATCCACAAAAATAATTTATCGATTATAGGAATATAGCAGTTTATCTTGTGGGATAATAATTATTCGTGAATTCTTGCACATTGTTATTTTTAATATTGAATTGTCCTGAATATGTACACTTTAAATAAATTCGAAGAGTTCACATGTCGATATATGAATATACCCAAAATGTACCTTTCTAGATTTCATTTGTCTCGAAATATACACATCGATATACTTGTATTCGTGTACACGAAGGATGTCGAGTGTATTCGTTCGTGCTGTGCCCCTTCTTTTAGTAGCCCATTGACGTGCTTGCTCCGACTTTTAATAAAACTCTTGTCTGTTTCGATCTGATAGATGACTACACCCCAGCCAGATATTAAACTTACGTGGGTGGGTGAAGTCGGGTTCGAAACGTGAGGGGACTGAATTTACTGGAGATCAACTTTTTAAGGGGAAAGTACTCTTCAGCTGTACTGATGCTGACGTATACCCAGTTTGAACTGGCTTGAGCAGGAAATAAAAGAACAAACATGTAAACTCTTGATAGCTAGGCGACGCCATACAGAACTTTAGGACTTTTCGACTGCAAATTGCCATTTGTAGTTTACATTTGTGCCTTGAAGTAGCAATGTATGTATGTTAACTTCGAAGTCAAATACTCTTGGATGTGTAGTGCGGTAAAATTTATTTCCAAAAGACATTTAAATACCTTGAAGGTAGTCATTTTATAGAACCTCTTTAAATAATTGAATTAAACTATAAAAGTAGAGGCGCATTTCGCGATGTTTACGACACCTGTGTTCTTTTAATCTTTAATAACTTATCTGTATTCCCGAGCATAAAATGAAAAGCTGTGCTCTCGACACATAATGCGGGAGTATTAAAAAATGCACCCTTACGAAAGTGCAACATGGTGCACGATCGTGTCTATTAAAATATACAATTTTTAAAGGGAGTAAATGTATGGATATGTATATCGTTCTCTAAACAGTGGTGTAGATCATTTGATAGCTTCAAGTGTATTTCAAACGGCATTGAATTAATTTTAAGATAAATATTAGCTTCAGAATCTGTAGAAGGTATATAAACTAAAACAAATATTACATACATTTCCATAGGCATATTCTAGCTCGCTAGTAAATTATTATAGAACCTGCTACACGCTCAAAAGAATTCCTTAAGTCTCCTTTGAAATTGTTGCAACAGTTACTTTTCAATTAACATGACATTACTGCACACACCCCGCATATTTATGAGTGATTATCATCCAAAACAAAACCATGTACAATTTTAAATCACATACGCTAACAACTTAATAAAACTTGTGGTAGCAACAATAAATAGAATTGGCGATGTTTTTTTATTTTTTTGGTAATTGTCGCTGCATATTGTTAATGCTGTTGAAGAAATATCAAACTGTTTCTGTTTAAACAACTGAAAACGAAATATATTTATAATACGTCTTACGAACATTTTGCTGTGCTTATCTGTCTAGACTCTTAAGCGATTATTAGAATTTGCTCTAAGTTATAGCAAAATATGTTGCATCTTTTCGAAATTACATGTTTGAAGTGAGATTACCATACAAATCTTAGAATTTATATTCTATGTGGCTCTCAATGGCGTGTATTAAAATGTTGATAATCTGCCTTATTAAAAGATCGGTCCTGTGTGTTAAGAGTTCGGGTTTATGTCATGCTAACTGTAGAATCAGTAGTTTAGAATGCAGGAATAATCATAAAGAAAGGACAATAGTAATGTAGAGCAAAACGGGTAAATATTTAGAAAAAAGTTATTTGAGGTACCAAAAAATGTAAGCAAACAGCAAACCGACATTAGATCAAGGAATTAAAGCAACAAAAATTATAAAAATAAGAAAAGAAAACAGCTAAATCAAATTTCATTAGGAAATGAAAGAAATTAAAAAATTAAACTATTTCATAAAATGTTAAAGAATTTCACCACCGAAAAGCGAAGTCAATATGCAACAACTATGAGTAAAGATGAGGATATTACAACAAATTGCAAATATGCAGTGAATAGGTAACAATAATCCCAAAATCTACTGACTTTCGCAGAGGGAATGTTTACACATGATAATAATGAAAAAGAATAGATAAAAATAGATAATAGGGAAAGCTCTCTGAAAAATGCTAAAACTATAGAATGCGACATAATAACATCGGAATGCTGAAGAACTTGTAGTACTGGCAATTAGGCAATAGGACAGATAGTACCAGGCTAAAATACTAAAAAACAGATTACGAAATTACATAGAGACAATATTTGAAGAAGGAAATATGTATTTATTAAAAACTTTTACGCCTCTGTTTAATTAGCTTTTTTTATCGCATAAATACGTTTGTACAAATACTTGATCCATAATCACAAAAATAGCTTACAAATTAAACGTATTAAGTGTAAATCTATTTGAGAATTGACATTCAAACATAATTCATGTAAATCGTCTTAGCCATTAACAAGCTATTTGGTTTATTTAAGAATTATTGATCTGTTGTTCATGTACTCGAAATTCGTCTTATGCAGAAATGCAGTAGAGATATATAGCTCAAATTTCAGAATAATTAACAAGAAGATTATAATATAAATGAAACAGTAATGTACAAAAAGTATACGATTGTAAGTAGAATAAAGGAGATCTAGAATCTAACAAGTGAGATGATTCAATTCAAAGATTCAAATGTCATACGCACAGGATGCGTTGTTTGGCTGACAATGTTCAATCTTTCCAGTACCATTAAAAATAGAGAAGGTTTCAAACGCATACTATAAGAGGAACACTCTCTAGGTTCGTGTTTGGGGCTATTGAGTTTGTAGAGTTACATTTTAATTTTTTTCTGTAGCTTGCGGTATTGGGCAGCCGTCCCATGCTTGACTAAAATCTGACTTTTTGTTGGCTTGTCTTTGAAAAATTATATAGCTTAGAGTTGACAACAATAAACAAAAACATTTTGTTGAAGGTCATAGTCAATACTAACTACGCTAATATTTTAAGTTCTCGCCGTAGCTTGTTAAAATTTTCGTAGATGCAATGATCATATTGCAGCATTTCATTGACATTTTTAATAAAATAACCGTGGGATATTCGATGCGAAGAATTTATGAAGAAACACATCTACAAAAAGAAAGAACCAGTTGAAAAAATCTGAGAAAATAAAGAAATTGCAAAATGCAAGGATTACCGAATATTGCTATGCTATAAGATATTACAGCATGATTTCTTTTAATTGTGCATTACACTTCATGATGGATACATCTTATACATCATTTTTGTTTTACTATTCCCTTATTGTTGAGTACGTTTCGTCTGGTATTTTGGTTTTTGTTACTTCCATCAATAGAAGAAATTAGATTGAGTGTAAAATATACGCAGTTCGAATTGCTTTTCTTAGGGCTACTTATTGTACACTTCTTAGAGAATTGTGGCCTCTCAATATGTTTTTGCGGATATCAAATATTTAAGAAAATAGTCATTTAATACAAATAATATAGAATTAATGAGAATGATTAATTTCATAATGTTTAATTAAATGTATCTACAGTTTAGTATTGTTCTCTTCAAAGTATACTTCTTTGTTAAGCATACAGTGCCTCCGTATTTCACTTCTGGTAATAATTCTGTAAGTTTTGTTCCGTTAGGTTACTTAAAACCAACGTCGTGATTCTTTGGATGTTGTTGTTTGTTCCATACTGGAAGCTTTGAATTTCCACTTAAGTATTCGAAAGAGAAAATACTCACATGGAGCCACCTTTGGGCGTGGAATGTTTTTCTCTGCCAAAAATTCTCTAAGTGACAATGGGAAAAGCTCGTATGAACAATTCCCGAATCAAGACCATGCTTATCATCTTTTTTGATTCTCGTGGAATTGTCCACAAAGAATTTATACCGCAAGGCCAGACAATTAATCAATCCTTTCATCGCAGAGTCCTTAAACATTTGCGGGAAAGAGTTTTGCGTGTGCAACCTCACATTGCCAGCTTGTGGATTTTATGTCACGATAATACTCCCAGTCGTAGCTCATTGTTGGTTAGAGAATTGTTGGCTGAGAGGAACATTCCAGCACTCCCACACCCACACATGGCTCCATGTGATTATTTTCTTTTTTCAATGCTTAAGCGGAAGTTGAAAGGTTCCCATTACGGAACAATAAACAACATCCAAAGAGTCACGACGCAAGTTCTAAACAACCAACGGAACAAGATTTCCAGAGATGTTACCAGGAATGGAATACTCGCTGGAGACGCCATGTGAATTCCAAAGGAGCATACTTTAAAGAGGACAATATTAAATTATGCATGCATTCAATTAAACACTTTAAAACAAATCGTTTTTATTAATTCTAAGATATAACTCGTATATAAAGTTTGGGTATATTGTTACCAGCTTTACAAATTCTTGTGATATGTAAAACACCACACCAGAAGTATTATACCTATTAATTCTTCCTTAGGTAAAACAGTTTTTGAGTATTAATTGTAACAAACATGAATTAATATACACTAGGGTGACAGAATAAAATAGACACCAGGTAAAGCGGTATAAATATGTAAACAGCTAAATTCTAAGAACGAATTAAGAACTTTCTTTTGTCATTAGGGTAGGCGTAGATGTATCGGAAGGAATTCGTCATAGTTTAGTATCGGTACAACTATGCCTCGCGTACAAGGTTCAAGTGATATTAGCGACTTCACCCGGGGTCGCATCGTTGGCCAGAGTGAACGCGGCGCTTCGCAACGTGAAATAAGTAAATTTTTTAATATTCCGTTGTCCACAGTTAACCGTGTGATTACACAATTTAAACGCAAGGAAAAAACAACAGTGGAGCCGAGACCAGGTCGTGCCGGACCTTCTGAAAGAAGTAAAAGGGTGCTTGTGCGCGAAGTGTTAAGAGAACCACGAAAAAGTACACCTGAGCTAGCGGCAACTTCACAGAAAAGTCAGCGCACCGTTCTGCGATACCTCCACAGTGTGGGGATATATTGAAGGGTGGCAAAGAAAAAACCTCTCCTTACGGCGTTTCAAAAACGGCGCCGAATGGCTTGGGCAATCGAAATGCGAACGAAGCCCGAAGAGTTTTGGCGGTCTGTCATTTTTTCAGACGAAAGCAGATACTGCCAATTCAGTGATAGTGGTCGTACGTGGGTATGGAGACCTTCGTCACAGCAACTGGACGACAAATTTCTGCATCAGACGGTGAAATACGGCGGTGTGAACATCATGGTGTGGGGCGCGATATGGTATGGTGGAAGATCGCAATTAGTAATCTGCGACGGAAATATAAATGCGGCAAAATATATCCCAATATTAACAGAAGGACTACTACCGATATTCGACAACACCATTTAATCTAAAGAAGACGCCACTTTTATGGAGGATGGAACACCCTGCCACAAAGCAAGAACAACAACCACATGGAAAGAGGAACAGGGGATTCGTATGTTTTCATGGCCAGACCAATCACCAGACATGAATCCGATAGAGAATGTTTGGCACATAATCCAGACAAATATGGCGAAACGACCCCGAAAACCCAGCAATAAGGAAGAACTCGTGGCAGCTGTTACAGAAGAGTGGTTAAATATTTCGGAAGACACCATTAATCATTTAATAGATTCTATGCCACGACGACTCGCAGCACTTCACGCAAGTAAAGGGGAATTGACAAAATATTAGTCTAATTTAAAGATTTTAAAATATTTTGTATATATAACGAGAATAGTATCTCTTTTTAATTAGTCGGTGTCTATTTTATTCTGTCACCCTGGTGTAGTTTCATAAAAACACTCGAAATCTCAACATCACCACGGTTATCTTTTTAAAAATTTCATGAAATGAAGCAGAATAATTAACATATTTGTCGCCTATCTTAGAAAGTAATCACTTTAGACATGTTATACATTAAAGTAGTTTGAAGATATTATTCATATAAGGTCAATAGCACAGTAGTACACGGGATGTTCCATTTGAAATAAAGAAGTTAGAATACGTTGCAATTGAAGAAATTTGAGCGATCATATTATTGGCTTGAACAAGTGATACTAAATGTTAGTACATTTTACTGAAGTGTTGACTCAGCTGCTGCTTTTCAAAAGACAGTTAATTTTAGACCTGTAAAAGAAATCAAATTTTAATACAGGTTGGAAACATCGCGCACTACACTAGTGTACAATGAGTTGAATATAAAAAATGTACAGTGATCTGTTTAAAGAATTGCAACTTTATCATTCCGCATGCTTGTAAACCTTATATATTTGTAATTCTGTATAACATTAATTCAAGTTCCGAATTTTATGAAACAATTAGTTTACCCTATCTGCCAACAGAATTTTTTCCATAAATCTAATATCCACGACTTTATTGTCGTATATATTTCTTTCGTTATTGATATTTTGAAGGTGAATTATATGAAAATAAATGTATACATAAATTGTTAAAAATATCTAGTATCAAAGTAATAACTTGCTTCTTTCAAAGCACAAATTAACTCAACATCACATAGCGGTATTTAATCTTAATTTCACATATTCGTGTAAATGAATTGCAAAATGTGGAAAATTTAAACGATTTACCAACAGATTAGCTAAACAAAGATCGCCAATAAAAGTGACTGATCACATTGTCCTCTCTTTACTGTTTCTCACGGGTAGGTTTACGCTGGCAGCAGAAAGTCGAAGAGAGGATCTATCCGACTGATAGTGCAAATACACACGTCACCCTTGCGCCTGCGGCAAAGGCGAAATGAGAGAGAATTTCTATTTGCAGACGCCGTGCCTCTAGAATATTTGCCAACATGGAAAAACTTCCACACTCAACTCCTACAGGAAATGTACTCTAAAGCTTTCAACACAAACTATTCAGATACAATAAAGATTGTTTCTTAAAATCAGAAGCTAGTTTAGTGAATCGTAAGTCCTAGTTAACTTTGACTATGTGTTTGGAATTTGTTTTTAATATGCTAGTAAATAGCTAACGTAATGTCATGTTTTAAAAGATGGTCTCCAGAAATTAGCCGATGCGTATAGTTTAGAAATAAATTTAAAAACAACTGGTATCAAATAGAACAGCAATGTTGTGTACTAAATAAATTATGCCATAATCACACAAAAAGCGGCAATTCAACGAAGTAAAATTACTGCTACAACTACTACTATTCTTCAAATTTTATCATTACGTCAGGTTTTGAGATATTTGCTTAAACAGTTTTCCTCAAAAATATATTAAATTTCAATGCAATCAATATTTTTGTAATTGCAAAATATTATAAGAAATATTGTACTCTCTGACTAATATGTTTTGACAAGTTTGAATATGTCTAAACACATTTGCTACGTTATATCCATTCAGTTACATTTAATTAAATTAAAGAATTGATAATTTTGTACTATGTGGATATGTAGCTTACATGCATTCAAATTAAAACAGTATCACGCACGCGTGTAAATGCTTTCAGCGGTTTTTGTCTTGTGCGTGGAAAATTAAGTACTTATTAATACAAACGAAATATGGCACCTTTAATTAAAACTTAAACAAGTAACTGGTTGATCATAATTGCTGTGTACGATACCTTAGTTCTTTGCGAGGCTAATTAAATGATAAAAATGTTCCGATAACATTTGCACGTCATACGATATGGCTCGAATAAACGTACTACTTCAGAAATGGCTATTTTTGCCGTACGAAAATGTTTGAGTTTTAAAGCAAAAACAAAACTCATTGAGACGCAAAACGCTATGCCGAAATGCGTTCGCGATTGTTTTTACTACAATCTAGATGGCATATCGCGCATAAACAAGCACGAATATAGGAGGACGTATCTCCACAAACATTTTCCGTAACAAGAAATTTGCCTGTTTATTCAGGGCCACTGTTGACAATTTTCGTAGGGTTGGAGACAACACAAAATCTATGTTCCATAGAACTTACCGTTGTATTTCATTTTCATTGAGATTCGCAAAAGTTTTCTTAGCTTTTCGTCCAAAATCTCTGCAGAATAAATAAAATGATTTGGATACGATCTGGCATAAAAAATCAAGTGCAATTAAGTTTGAGGCCTGACCAGCCATGTCCAAGTCCGTAACATTCTTATCTATCGGTTATGAAATATGCGTCAATTCCTACCTAACCTCGTTGGTGCAATATGAAGGTATACCAATGTATACGCATTTCACTCGGATTTAAGATGTTCATAATTTCTATTATGGTATTTCTTATCAAACTTAAATACTTCACGCCGTTTACACTTCTGATATAAAATACGTTGAAACTACATTTTTTGTGTGAGGTGCTGATTAACGGGAGCTCATTTCTTGTATTGTATTCTAACGAAAATCTATTCGCAGTGAGAGCACATGCGCTCATGAAACGCTGCCTTCAGAATAAAATATTCATTTGTATGGTGTTGAGTTTATTGAGATATTTGTGGATCCTTTTGTTGGTTATGTACATTGGTGGGTATGTCTGTATTTATATTATGGCGGTTTGTAAACAGCTAATTTCGCCAATCTCCAAGAGATTCTATCCCTAACACCATCTTCCCTCAGCCCTCTCTTCCTCTTAGGTTCTTTAATTTCTTTTTCCCCACTTCTTCTTGATCTTCCTCTTTTCCTTCTGTTAGCAGGCTTCCATTTCCAGACCTTTTGTGGCAGTCCGTCCTGGTCCATTCTCCTCATGTGGTCATACCATAATAATTGTTTCCATTCTAGTTCCTGTATTAATGATGTGTCAACTTGCATTATTTCTCTTATTCCTTCATTTCTTTCATGATCTAATAATGTCTTTTTACAGCGTCTTCAGTACATCATCTCCACATGTATGTTTGTGATACGTAAATATGTTAATGGGTACTGAATGTTATTTTTTAGAAATAATACTTGCTGTAAGTAAAGAAAAGGAATGCAAAAAATGCATCGCTAATGCAATAAAAATCTTAACAGAACTTGTTAAAGAAAATAGAAATAAAATAGTTTGCCTTATGAAACAAAATTATTACTAAGTTTATGATTTGGTAAGTACAATTTACTATTTCCTATTGTATAATTGTATGTAGGATTGTTTGTTTGTAATAATTAATTTATATTTTTTATGTACGTAAATCGGAAGCAAGAATGTGCAGATTATGATTATAACATGTTGAAATCTTTAAATATATGTCTACATAATGCTATTCATTAAGCACCAGTTATGAGTCAAAGAACCGTCTTTTGCTACGAAATTTTAATATTTCAAGATTTAATATTTCTTGTAGGTGTTATTAACGAAAACTTAGGCCATGAATTTGTATCATTTTATCTACGCTCATGAAAAGTAAAAGCGCAGAGTCTCAATCGAAGCCACTCCGTTTATGGTGGTATTTTCAATGGATAAATTCAATTGCGGTAGAGTATAAAATCGATTTAAATTGAATTGTAATGTAATTTGGTTTAGTGAGAAGTAATTTATTACAATCAAGCCAATTGTTAAGCTGATTCAATATATCGAAAGTTTTTGTCTATAATGATACTATCAATTAACATCACACTTATGTAAAAAAAGAGAATATCACTTAAAACGCCGGTTGTAGCGGCTAACAAATTTGATTGGGAGGTTTGTCTTTTCTGTTCGTCTGTCGTCGATATTCGCACCACTTAAGAGTGGTATCTTTAATTCTTGTCTCCTCTAACTGATTTATAAAGAAATTATGTTGTACATAGCCGGAAGGTCTGCATAAATCACAAAATATACCGATTGGTAGTTCTTGTAGTGCTATGAATACATAACTAATGTTAACCTACATATAGTTACGTATATGATTGTAGATATATAGATATATACGTATCTCCATAACATTGTAAAATTGTCCAATATTACTATAGAATCAAATGGAACACCCGGTAATGTAAACAAGCTTGCACAATGTACAATTCGATAATGGAAACAGTTTAGGGCACCGGTTGTTTCCCGATTTACGTGCGTAATGAAATCGATCGAAAGAATGTTTACGTAAACGCTTTCAGAGCCGGCACCGATTTATGTATGGCATTCCTGTAAGCGTTGGCTCTCTTGCTTCTCATAAAATAAAGTACTGTGCAGCTAAAATTACGCCAGAACAGATATGGCATCCACGTCCAATAAAAGAACATTTTTAAAATTAAGTGACAAAGTGAAAATCATCGACGAGATTAAAAAAAATGCGCGGGTGACTCAATTGGCAAAAAAATATGGAGTATCTAAAACCACAAACTGTAAATTAGCGATTCGAGTCACAAATTTTACTACGTGTGTCAGATGCATACGGAGGCCCGGGAAATCGCAGAACTTTTAAAAATGTCCAAGCACCTAGAATGGAAAATCGACTGTATAAATGGTTTTTAAACCAAAGAGGTAATCATGTTCTAATTAAAGAGAGAGGAAAATTATTGAATAAAAACCTAAGAGAGACCGAAAATTTTGTAGCCAGTGACGGCTGACTAAAGAAGGAGGTATGGAATTCGACTGCTGTCGGTATCTGGTGAAAAATAATCGGCACCATCACAACTAGTGCAACCGTTTAATGTTTAATGAACAAAACAAAGAGCTACATGTAAATGAGGAGCAAATATACAGTGCAAATGAAACTAGTCTTTATTGGAAATTATTACCTACGAAAACCTATGTTGCATCACATGAAAAATCTGCTCGAGGTAGAAAGGCGGAAAGACAACGCATAACTTTTCTAGCGTGCACTAATGCTAGTGGTACACACAAAATAAGACCACTAGTAATAGGAAATGCAAAAAGTCCCCGTTCATTTAGAAATTTGAAGGGTCCCGTTGATTATAATTGTTCAAAATCCGGTTGGATGACCAAAGTGATATTTCTGGATTGGCTTCAGAAGCACTTTCTCCTTCAAGTATGATAATCAAACCGTAATAATAAGTAATGTAATTTAATGATACATTTTCAATTTGTAGGTGAAAGATTTCTTAAGAAAGCAAAATATTCTAATAAAGGCGGTGTCTTAGATAACGCACCAAGTGATCCTCGGGAAGAACAATTAACAAGCAACGATGGCTCAATTTTTGTTATGTTCATGCCGCCCAACGTAACTCCACTTATCCAACTGATGGCTCAAAATATAATACAAATTGATGAAGTTATTGACAGTGCATCATCGGAAGTTCTCAAATTATTAGTGCTCCTTAAATTACGGACAATAGCATTAGAAAATACCAAGCGTAACTTTACGCAAAGAAAAATAGGATATTTTTTTCAAAATAATGTAAAATTTATTTTTTGTTTTTAAATATTATATGTATTACGTTATTCATTGTTAATAATTTATTTTTTGATAAATATACATATTTATTTTTATGCAATTTCGTTATAAATAAGGCTTGCTAATGTAAACTTCAGTAATGTGAACAGTGCTTGGCTGATATCGTTCACATAATCGAACGTCTACTATATAATAGTTAAGACTTTCTTTAAATTATTTATATCGCTCATATACAATATACGTATAATCTGACATCCCAGTGTATGTATTCCGTATAGACTGCTGTTTATTAATGGTGAGCACAATGAGTCATGGCCGCGGGTGGTCTTGGATATTAAAGGGCGGTAGTCAGTAGGCACGCTTCAACATTGAGACGTAATCCAAGCGTCAATAGGATGCGTTACGTACGGGATTAATACTCTAAAATGTTTATTTCGTATCTTCTATGGTTTTGCGCCGCACAACATTATATTAACTTATTTACTTTCTGCTTTCAATATTAATATATGTACACACAAACTCTTATCTATCTTATGTGAACGGCGTCAAGTTCCTAAAACACGGGATGAATGCACAATCAACCGGCGTCGGTAGGTAAATAATTGATAATACTTCTCCCCACATGAGTAAAGTTTAGCGTCATATTTTCAATAATTTTGAATCTTTTCACACTAAAAGTCAGACACTTGCCTATTACTGACTTTTTTGAGAAAGATATTTTATTAGAGAGAAAGGCGCACCAAACTTGGGATGTAAATTTGAATTAATACTAGTGTTAGTAAGTGAGATGTTCTCCGCACATTAAGAGTAATAGATTCAAAAATTAATATCAAAAATTTATTCTGTTAAGTATACTCTTTTTTTTAATTGCTTTCTTGCACATTACGTAGATGTTCATAGTAACCGGAAATATTAAATGTATTTAATTTTTTACTGCATAGAAGACTAGACTACATGTTTTTACTTCAAATTTCTAATTTCTAAATGTTCATAATGGGAGTGTTTTTTCAAGGGGCATTGAACAAACTAAGACAAAAGCAAAAATAATTTCATAACCTATTTCTTAGTTAAAATCTATTTCTGACGTTCCATTTCGTATTTAGTGAAACAGTAACAAGCTTTACTATATTGCTCAGTTTATTGCTGAAAAACTTTGATAAGAATTAGTAGGTGAACGTTATTTGCAGTGATTTTTTTAAAATATTCGACTAGCTGAGTTATCGACTACTCCTATCAAAATTATAAGCTGCCGGATTTATTTTCGAATTTACATCTTTCTTTCCATCGCATCTAGCAAACAGAAGGGAAGCTTTGTATATAGAGGTCATACTTCCTTTTTGATATAGATTTTCCACAAGGGAGTAATATTGGTCCCCTGCTTTTCCTGATTTTGATCATTGACTTATACGATGAATATCGTTGTAATAATTCGTTTTTTTGCTAATTGTCTAAAGCTTTTACCGAGTTATATGTAATGTCTACTAATACTCAACAAAGCTTATATACCTCCTAGAAAATTATTCAAACCCCAGCCTTCTGTTTGCAGTTTGAAGAAAAAAATATGGGAACAAAATCAAGTAAAAACAGAAAATATAGGTTTATTTCTTTGTAATATAGCGTAACAAGAAACTAATAATTTATTCTCCTACCGATAAGCTTTTTTTTATAAAAGCAGAAACAAAATAGGTCATATTCATGGTTTGAACGCAACATAAATATTCAGACCCGCCTTAATGTCTAGTATGGCCGTCTTTTGTCTCTATTACAGCCTGGCATCACTTAGGTATTGACCCCACCAACTTTTTGGTATATTCTGGTAAAATTTTGTTCCATTCATTAACAACAATTTGCTTCAAATTTGAAATACTATTCGGTTTTTGCATAGCAACCTTTTTTTAAGTGAGCCCACAAATGCTCAATCGGATTAAGATCCGGTGACTGAGCAGGCCAATTTAGAACTCGTATATGGTTTTCTTGAAGCTAGTTGGTGACCTACTTGGCTGAATGCTTTGGATTTCCATCCTGCTGAAATGTATGAGTCGGTGAGTCTCATCAACGATGTGCCACTTGGGACAAGGTTCGTTCGTGATATATTGGCATACATTTCTTTATTCATTATACCGTTAATGAAATTCAACTTTCCAACTTTATTCTATGACATACGCCCAACAGCAGCAACAGTTTTCATATATTTTAATAAACAAAAAACTTATTAATTTGAATATTAACTGGCTAAATATTTCATTCTTAATTAAGCACGAATTTTATCACCACCATATTTTACTGCAGGGCGCAAACATTCTTCTTTTTTATGTTTTTATAACTCCATCAGAGTAATAACATAATTTAGGTTTCACCAGACCACATTATTTGCTTCCACTGTTCTAGTCTCTATGTCGTTTTTTCTCGTACCCACTTTGGTATCTCCTTTTTTGTTCTTTTTTGATATAAAACGTTTCCTGGTCGCAATACTTCCCCTAGATTCAGCGTACGGTCTGGCTCGAAACACCAAATAAAGTATTTATTTCAGCAAGAATTTTTGGAGCAGATATTCGACGATCGTTTTGCATTTCTCTATCATCGCATCTAAAACCAATTCTTGTTGAAGTTTTCTTCTTTTGACTTCTTCCACTAACATTTTCAATTGTTTGTATTTTTTATGTTTTCGCAAAATACTTACCACAGTGTTTTGCTTCACATAAAGGTTTCAACTTTTTTGTAGTCAAACCCTCTCCCGTGTAATTCTACAACTTTCTTCCTTATTTCAATGTCCAACTCTTTGGTTTTCGGCATTCTTATGTGATGACGACTTCACTATGAATGAGTTTTTCTTATAATATTAAAGCATTACAAGGCGAGATACTTTAATATTGTTAAAAGACGGGTGTAAATATTTATGTTGCGTTGCCAGCATGAATGGGAACGTTTGTCTGTTTGTATTTATAGCATATTTGGTATAGCAAAACGAATAGTTGCAATTTTATTTATGATTTGTTTTATTTTTACATGACTTTGTTCAACATTTGTTCTTGATGTTACAAGCAGAGACGTGGGGTGTGAATAATTTTGTTAAATAGTGTATATGTTCAATGACATTTATTGCATTTTACATTCATGGTCATGGGTCTCGAAATCTATTAAAGATAATAAATACATATTTGCAATTTAGACGCGGCGATTTTAAAAAATTATATATAGGTATCTCTTAAGGAAAAACACAACACATCTTCAATTGTTTTAGTATCAAATGTCTTATAAGATTAATATTAATACTGACAAACTGTTGGCTAAGTTAAAAGTGTCATCGTTGAGAAAAAGATAGCTTGTGTAATTTTAGTATTAACATCTGAGAATTGAATGATATTGAATTAAAATCATATATAACGTACATTAAAAATAATTTCTAAATTAATATAGAGTAGCAAATACTGCAGCTACCCAAAGATATCGTTTATAATTTGTTAAGGATATATTATACAGTGGTAGGTTCAATTTAGCTAATGACGCAAATGCTTAATGATTCTTTTCCCCAGATCACAAGCGATCTTTGTCAACTATAGTAAAGAAATTGCAACAGGAACGGTATCTAGAGAAGAGGAAGTCTTAATAGTATATATATTAAATTTCTTCACCCATTTCGGTGATACATATCAGAAATAAATTAAATAAACAAAGGTACTCTGTAAATAATTCGTAAGGTATTTCAAAGTATCGCAGAACTTCTAGCATAATATGGTTAAACTTATTGAATATTTCATTCATTAAGTTTGACTACTTTTTAATATGCAACTTTGCATATTAAAAAATGGGAGAAGCGATCACAAGATCGAATTATTTCCAAGGTCTGTATATATGCATACGTTTCAATCATAATCAATAATAATAACGCTACCGTTGTCATATTCCGTTTTTAATTAGATAAAATTTACTGCAATTCTTGTAACATAACGCTGAATGCACACATTCAGTTACTGGATCTACGTTGAAATGAAATTCAGTCTTCAAAAGAAAGCCGGGGAATGGTGGATAGAAAGTATAGATGTGCATGAAACTGTATGAGACGACTAACGCTTCAATGCTTACGTGTATCCTGCAGCAAGAACGTGGCAAACAGCTCGAAGAGGCGCAAAGCAGAAGAAAGAATCGTTTCCGACGAAACGAACGCTTCCGCGTGATACATCAAAAGAAATTCTCTCTGGTTGTTTTCCAGCGCCAGCAGCTTTTTATATCTGTTTTCAGAAGTATCGTATTTACGCTCCTGACTCCTTTAGATCGCCATTTTTCTTGTTCGTTTTTTATACAGGGTTGGGCGGTTTAAAAAGCGAAATATAGGCTTTTGCAACATTCATATATTGTCTATCTGCATAAGACAAGCAAATGGTTGGTATAACCTATGATGAAGAGGTGAGAAGAAAGGACTTCTCCGTTGTTGAGATTACAAAAATCGCTCTGCCGCACACAAAACTCCATGAAAAAGGATGCTTCTTTATCACAGGTCACTGATGCACTCGTCTTATTTCTGCCATTTCACTTTCAGTGCGTTGTATTTTCGGTTGCATAAAGAACTACATGAGATTTATTTTTACTATTACTGTTGCTTTAATCACAAATGAATAAAACTGGATGTGTGTGAGTAATAATTCGTAATAATTGTTGTATAAGTTTGGGTTTGCTCTTGGCTTTTGCCAATAATTCAATGCATTTATGAAAGCCTATATATATATATATAAGTATAGGTAGTATATAGTATCAAGATAGTATAGGTAGTATCAAGATTCTAGTTTGTTTTTGTTAACACAGAATTTTTTATTTGTGCTTTTTATTCAAATAAATTGAATAATAGACATTCATAAATTTTACTATAAGATGAACATTTTTTATTCATTTTTCTGGTGTTAATTAAAATATAAACAATGCGTCTCTTAACTTTAAAATATACATAAGATTGGAATGTAAAGTCAACATCTCTGAGTTTTTCTAATTGATTTTTACAGATCTTATCAGTACTTATCAGAAAAAGGGAAAATTGAGAAAACCAATGGAAATATCACGAACAATTTTTATTTGATTAAAATTAGATTAAAATACAACGAGGAAATAGTACGGCCTTAATATTTTCATAAGACTTAGATATATTCATATTACATTAATTGAAATATTTCTGCTGTAATTATTTTTTTTTCAATTTAGGTAGTACGTGATCTGTAAACCATTTCCAAAAGCTTATTCTTTATTCAATTCACCATGGCCATTAGCCTTTTTTATTTTGGAAGCAAATATTTAAGATGCTCCTTCCGCCATCACTACTATCAGCATGCCACACGACGTACCAAAAAATATATTACTAAACTAATGTAAATTTAATAGAAATTACAACTCCCTTTTTGCCTCTACTCTTCCTTTTTTTAACTGTTTGATAAATGAATACTTACCAATTTGATTTTCAAAATGCCAAAAAGCCAATTTAATTTATTGTGTACGTCCTTATACAATTTTATTTTTTTTTAATTAGTTTTATTGCTGTGATACTGCCGATGCTCTTTTTTCCATCTGTTTTGATTTTGTAGTTTTTTTCTGGGGTGTATTGGTCTGTGCAAATGCGCACGAAACCTGTGGCCAATGATTAATTAAATTATTTGAGGTATTGTGTGTTTTCTTTACTTTTTTTATATTTTATTGTATTTTATTGTATATTTTATTGTACATTTTGCACAATAATATATTATTTCTTGGTAAATTATTATTGGGGGGCAAAGCTGTTTGCCTCCGTGCAGAATGTTGCACGTGCTTCTTGGGTAGCGCTAAATGAACAGCAACGAATGCCAGACTGTCTTTTAGACCTGCTGGCGGATACGCTGTGATGGTAACGGGACAAATACAACATAGTAATTGGTCCTTATGAGGACCACTTGGCAATTGAACCAGTAATCATATTATTGATGATGTGTCCTTATTTTCTTTTCTAAATGCTTTAGTGATGTGTAAATTCATACGAATACACCAGGTGTATGCATAAGTTTTTTCCTGTTTTTGCTAAAAAGAAACATGCAATTTCCAAGGAAAATTATTTTCTTTTATTCGAAATATTGGTCATCTGCTTCTATATATTTCATCCATCTTGCAGGTAATTTATCGATACGATGTCAGAAAAACTGCTCGCCTTTTGCGGCAAACCATTCGTCGAGCTATTTTCCAACTTCTGCTAATTACTGTTGAGTTTGAGTTGGGTCATCATCTAATAACTCCTGCAATTGCCCGTCTCCGCATTTTTGTGATCTACCAAAGCGGTCACCGTCTTTCGCATGTCTCACATGCTCTAATCGATGGAGAATGTTCACCCTATGTTTGTACCAGCAAATGGTGACTTTCAACAGCCTTGTTTTTTTTTTTTTATTAAATAGGAAAAGTAATGCGTGCCGCAAATGTTCTTTTTCAAGCACAAAACTCGACATAATCACTGAACGATAAAGCAAACACGCTAGCTTTTGGCGGACTCAACTTGTGTGTGTTTGTAGCTTAAACTTCAGAGGAATAAAATGACATATGTCAAATTAATACTGCGTACTTAAAGCTTATGCATACACCTGGTATATAACATATATAGGAAATAATTTTCTCGCGTTTCTGACCGCAAGGGGAATCCCGAAAGGGACCGATTCGAATAGGTCGACGTTTCGATGAGATCCCACTCATCTTATTCTGGATGCTCTAGTTCGGCTCGTTCGGTTCGGAGAGATCTAGTCGAAACGTCGATCTCGTCGAAGTGGTTCCTTTCTGGACAACAGTACACGCGGCCAAAAACCCGGAAACATCCGTCACATATATACATTAATTTTAATTTTAATGAAATGGCAACACATTCAATGGTTATGATGTCAGTAATTGCGTGCAATGAAAATCTCTGCTATACCAAAGTTGCAAGTAGTTGCTATATGTGCCAATAACAAGATTTTAGCAACTTCATCTTCTTCGGAATCTCATATAGAAATCGTTTCAAAATTAAGAGAAGGATAAGTTATACAGATTCGTTATATGCAATCATTAGATTTGCGGTGCAATATCTGATTCAGTAATAAAATCATCTGTTTTATTCATTGCTGAAGATTCTTTTTAATAACCTATACTTTAGTCATCTGCAACTCGGCGAATTATGTTTAATACTAACTTGTACTTCGCAATATTTAATGGTCTAAATAAGGATATAGTTTCAATGCGTAATATACGGGAATATGCGACAAATATAATAAGATACTACTTTAAAATGTGCTTTACTTAGCCAGACTTCAATTATCCATCACTTCTCGTCAATTTGCAAATGATATACGTATTAATAACAGAAAGAAATGGAACGAGTAGTTAAAAACAATAAATAACAAGAATTGAGATTTGAATGTTATTGGCCGATTAAGAAGCGTTGAAATTGTGTTTCCTAGCAATGAGGTGTTTGCATAAACTTGATGTCACAGGAGATAATTAATTGCTTTTTTGTAGTAAACTTTGCACAAAAACGAGAGAACATTGCTAAAACCCATATTGTTACATATTTCCATATTTTTTTGTATTTCAAGCGTAACATTTGTGGTTACGTTCCATACGTTTTACATCATCATTGAAGAGCGATCTTTAGAACCTCATCTTATACGTTCTGAAAAATATTTCATATCATTTATTCCACATATTTCGCATATGCATGTAAATTTAAAAACATGTTGCAATAACTGATACTGAAGAAAATCAATCATCTTAATAATCTTATTTTGTTGAAACATACGTAATCAAAATATGAAGGTACGACTAATTGTATGTACCAATGCATCTTTATTTATCACTATTGTTAAAGGACTGGAATAAAAGCTTTGAAGCGGCTAATTGCAGGTTTTTAATTTACGAAATCGACTACGTGATTAACGCACAGCGTATTTCACATTTAATTTTTTCAGTAGGTACTCACTCCTCGTGAAGTTAAACGCGATATGATTTAGCGTCCCATGACAAAGAGCTTACTTTCGTTCAATGCACACGCTCTATTGGCAATATCTAAACATCTAGCATAAGGCCGGCCGACGGCTGCGGCACGTGGCCTTGGCGAGAAAAGATTTAATACCGGTATTTGCAGCACGCGCCCGAACTATTTACAAATTGCCGGTGGTGTGATGCGAAATGTTACAGCTCGGCCCCCCATGGGAGTTATCAGCCTTACTACTGCACTGATCGACGTTTAGATATAAGCCTGTGGGGCCGTTTAAATAGATATCAATAAAGTGATGTCGATAACGTAGAGAAATAGTAAAAGAACGCGGGGATACAAACAATTGAAATCTGCAATGGGAGCGTTTTATACCATTCTTGAAAAACTTTAAAAGAAAATAAAAGGCATCAATTGTAGATTCAAATGAAGATATGATTATGTAGATTTATAAGTTAATTAAGAAATAAAAAGTTGATACATTTATTGCTTCTTTCGAGAAGTTTACAGATGAGTTAATGTTTAGTAGCCATTAGAATGCTATAATAACTTTTTGGCTTATAATAATATATTTTATTACATTACAAAAAAACAAACTATAATCCTTTGCTGAAACATTTCGGCATCACATATCGTTTTCTTTAGATGGAAACTGTGTAAGCTTAAAATATATATAATATGTTTTTACATATGTCACATAGTCTATTTATTTATTTTTACGAAATTTAATTCCATGTTTTTAGTATTTACGTTTGAATATCGCTGGGCTATGGTAATAATCTTTTTCCCATTGTGTTGTTTAAGTGTTTGTTTTGTTAGATTTTTAAAAGCGAGAGAATATAATGCTACTGAAATTTACCGCCAAATTATGTGAAATATTTGGGCTTTCTGCAATTAGTGAAGAAAAAGTAAGGCAATGGTGTCTTGAATTTAAGGAAGGCTGTTCACATGTTCACCGTGACCAGAGAAGTGACAGGCCCAATGTTTGTAGTGACGATCTCATTCAACGCCAAAATGCAAGGTGATAGAAAATCGTCGCTTTACGATAGCCAACTTTCTCTAGAATTTTCAAAAGATTTTAGGAAAATACGATTGAGAACCGCGACTGAAACTTTATGCTATCGTGAGCTGCGTGTACAATAGGTGTTGAAAATGTTACAGGTTACGAAAGGTCACAGAGTGGTATTTGCCTGTGCTTTTCTGGACGGCTTTAACCATAAGCTGATATCAAGATATAACCTATAGTGTTCCAGTTCACTTATACCGAACAAATTCAGACGAATCCAGTTTCAAAGTAAAATTAATGCAACTGTATTATGCGGGCAACTGTACTTTGTGTTTCCGATTGGATTTACGCAACCTAGAACAACCATTACATTAACGAGGAATGCTGTAAAAATCGGATGGAAAATTTTTGTTTGTTCTTCTTACAGGTCTGATCTCTCCCCCACATTTAAAAAACTGGCTTTTGTCTAAACTTTTTAAAAAAGCTGAGGAATTGCTAATCTCATCGCAAAATTGGGTAAGATCTTAGACGGCGGAACTTTATGAGGATGATTTTATTACCTCAAAAGTATTTGCAGTGATATTATTCAGAAAATAAGGTATTTCTTTTCATTCGTTTTCGTTTCATTACTAATCAACCCTTAATTTTGAACCGCACCTTGAATTTATTTTGGTTTGGGATTCTGAAATTTGGTACTGTTTAATTCATCTTTATTTTATAATATTTGTAAAGAATTTTATGGAGTCATTATTTTCTATATGAATCTTTAACCGTTTTTTTGATTTTTGCGCTTCTTTATGTGGTATTTATAGTACATTTTTGCTGTTTATTTGTTAGATCATGTTTCTTAAAAAGTGCCATTACCATCTTATATTGTTCTTAGCTAAGACAGTAAAAGGGGACTACTTTCAACAAAATTCGAAATACTTTTATTATGACGTCCTTGTTTCGATTATTTTAGTCTTTTCGACTCTCATAGTGCATTTACAATTACTTACACGTAGAAGGACGTTGGTAAGTTACCCATGTGATTATATATCACATAGAGACAAATGTGATCAGTCAGGTATAGCAGAAATTTTATAAGTTGCGTTGCATATCGTGACGAAATTATGACTTCTATTTCTTCGGCGTTTCAAATTCGATTATAATTATTAACAAACAATACTAATCCAAAAGGCAAATACACTATACTGAAAACCAAGAAACTTTGTAGTTACATCATAGTTGGTTGCGACGTATGCTTAAGTAGCTACGACTTATGTTATACACTATCTAGCTTGTGTATAGTTATGCTTCTAACTTTTATATATATCGTTTGTCTTCAGCTTATTCATGAAACGATGATGTAACTACAAACTTTCGTGATTTCATCTGTATATATATTATAGTTATAGATGTGTTATATGGAGATTTTGGCTTTTGCAAATAACTCAACGCATTTAAGCATATCTATATGATGTAGGTATAGTATTAAGATTGCAGCTTGTTTCTATTAATACAGAATTTTTTATTTATGCTGCTTAATTAACTCTGGAACAATAGACATTCATAAATTTTACTATAAGCTGGAAATTTTTGATTCGTTTTTTTGTGTTAAGGGGTTTCCTTAAAGAATTTACTGATTTTGAATTTGTACTCTTGGCAATTATTTTTAGTGACATTTTCGTAATTACAATTACAGATGCCATTTATGTTCTCCAAAAGAAGTCATTATATATTAATTATTGCGTTTCGAAAATTGCAAATGTTAAGAAACTTCAAGATGGCAAAAGAAATAGAAATGAGTTTACGAAATTGTTTTATCTGGAACAATGCTTCCCACTAATCTCCACGAAGGTCGCAGTAGAGTCATACTTACACAAAATCAAATTTTTGAAAAGTACAAAGATTGTACTTCGAAATAGTAAATACAATTTTAACGCAAATCAATATCCGCTTTGAAGATATAAATAAAATAAAAATAGATTAAGAGATGTTAATGAAAACTTTTCCAAAGAATTTCTGATATATGTTTTAAATAATTTTTAAAAATGCCTCCATTATTTTTAAATGATATGCAACTGCAAAGGTTAAGAGTTAAATTACAATTCATTTGTAGTACCGAACAATATCGAGAAGCTGAACTTTTTTTCAAAACTATCGGTGGTGATAGTGCTGCAGATCGTAGCGCAACTCATTCAAGTTGGACACGACGATACAGGATGAATGAGCCGGTGGAAAAATAAATTGCTGTAGTATTGTCCCGTGGTCGTCCTTCCCTTCTGCAGATAGTCGATGAGGATCACACCTTGGGAATCCCAAAAAATGCTCGCCATGACCTTTCCAGTCGATGGAACTGTCTTTGCTTTCTTCGGAGGCGATTTGCCCCGAAAGGTCCACTGTTTTAGCGGTTTCTTGGTCTCCGGCATGTAGTGGTGGATCCAGGTCCCATCCACGGTTACGAAACGTATGAATAAATTCCTTGGATTGCGTTGGATGCTGGCCAGACACCCTTCCGAAATGGTCACCCGATTTCGTTTTTGCTCCGGTGTGAGCAAACGCGGTACCCATCGCGCCGAAAGATTTTTTATACTCAATATGTTGTGTGGGATGTGGCTAACGCTTTTTTCTGAGATGCCTGTTATCTCTGCTATCTCTTTCAGCTTCAATCGGCGATCGGCTAACAAGACATCATGAATCTTGTCGACCATTTAATCGTTGGTAGCGGTTGTCGGGCGTCCACTGAGTGGTTCGTCACCTGTGCTTGTGCGGCCACGTTTGCACTCGCTCACTCAGAAGCTGATGGTCGAAGATGATAGAGTACATTCGCCATGAACCTCTAGCAAAATATTTCGAATTTTCGTGGCCATTTTCCCAGCCATCCAGAAGTGTATTACTGCACGAAATTCGATTTTATCCATTTTTGCTAAACCGCCTAACTTGCTAAACAAAACTCACTCTTAGACGACAACTATTGACAGTAGACGTCTAAAATTTTGACAATTGCCATAAAAAGGTTGTCCTTGCCGACCAATGAATCTTCACTTCAACCTTCGTGCGCCATCTCTTGCCGATTTCGGAAACATTTCAGGTCTCCCTCGTATAGCGATGCATTTCAAAAGTGGTGGACTGTTTACCAACGCACAGTCGCGATGGTTTGGTTGTCAAAGCACAACAGTAGAAATTGCATCAAATTCTCCGCTCTTGTTGGGACACGCGTTATTTTTTAAATAAGGTGAATACGCCATATTTTTATTATTCGCTACAGAATCATTCTTTCTTACAAGTTTCATAGTGCAAATTCAATTCTCTTTCATAATTTGTAATAACATATAGAAAGTGAGAAATAAGAATGCATGAATTTTCTTTGCAGTGTGTTAAGCATTCTATTAATATTATATTAATCCTCACGAAAAACACTAGTTTGTTAATTAGTCTAAATTGTAAGATTAATAGCACTGGTTCGTACTCAATTTGAATCAAGCTAATAATTAATCAAAAAAAATATATAATTTCGGCACTCCAATTGAATAGTTTTAATACATTTTCTTCGTATTTGGTATGAATATCTGATACCCTCTTCGCACCAGACTTAAATTAAACTTTCTTTTCCTGTGTTTTTCTTTGCTGTACGTAAACTTTATTCACTTTGTTTTAGACGAATTGACAAGGTTACCAATCCAATGCTATACATGTTTCTCTGTGATAACCTTTACGTTGTTTATTATTTATTCCATATTATTTAATTTCGAAATGTATTAGGTATTGCTATGTGTGATTTTGATAATTTTAGTATATACCTGGTGTGTTTCGTTATTACCGCTATAATGTTTTTACTGGACTATTTTTTAACTTAATTAAGTGATTATACCAGCAGATATTTGTAGCAATACATTGTATTGGATAATTTGTTTAAACCTTATAATGAAATTAGTCGATTATAGTGCTAGATAATTCCATGCAAGTACAACAATATTCTATATTACTCAGATATTTTTGAAATTACTAAAATTCTGTAGAAACAATTTTAACCTAAATACAATGGAAGTATCCATCTGTATAAAGATTTTTGCAGTGCTTTTAAAAACATGTGCAGTCATAATTTTGAGTAGCTAATCGGAAAGTATAGGTAATGTTACTTAATCGTAATCCTGTTTTACACATGGCACCGTTGCCAAACACTTGTTGCCGTTTCAATATTAATTCGACCCTTTGTGTAAAAACTAGGGGAATATGAAAAGAACATAGGGTTCAAAGCTAAACTTAGTTACAGAAATATTTGGCAGACATGCAATTTTGAATCGTATTTATCAGTAGTGTTATTTTCAAGCTCTAATAAACTCTTCCTATACAAGTATAACAGAAATATTCCAATGTATCTCCAAATATTTTACTAACGAAATCAAGGGAAACGTTTTAAGGACCCTTTTTCATCCATAAAGACATATTTTCAACTCATTTCAAGCTCTAATTTAATTAGCCAGTTCAGTGACTGCCCAGAATGCGTTCGCTAACTCGTTCCACCAATATCATTGCATTTCAAACATCTTCATACGCTTGGGTCCCTGCGCAGGGAGAGAAGACCGTTTGAAATACTGAATACACATACGACCATACATTCGGATATAAAAAATACATTTGGGTAGCACACGTGTTCATATGTGGTTACAATATTAATGACTTATGTTACCCATTAATTGTTAGATATTAGGGTAATTTTTGCGCCCCATTTATGAAAATGATATTCTACATTTCCTTTCATATGCAGATTAATTCGATTGAAGAGGAGAGGTAATTTAGAAAATTGAATTCTTCGGTTCAAATGTGATATCAGTATTTCAATATTGAATTTCAATATATTGAAAATGCGGAAATCATAAACCCTCTTATTTAATTAAAATTAGTTCTATATCCTATATCTCCTTCTTTAACATAGCCTAAAATGTTAAAAGCTCAATTAAAAAAAGCATTCAATTTCAAAACGGTATCATTCGCAAAACGAACATAGTAGACATTTTCTAAATTCCATTGCACGTTATTATTGACGTTATAAGCATTCAAATTTGTTGTTACTTCATTAAAATTTATATAATTTTCCAGTAAATAATAAGATATCGTGGAAAACATACATAATTTACTTTTAAATTACTTCCAACATAGTGTATTTACATCAAAAGCAAAGAAAAATTAGATCTTTTTATTATACAATAACAAAAGAAAGTTTTATTCGTTCATGTTTTATTCGTTTACGTTGCTTTTTATATTTATTGCGATTTAAAACATTTTTAAGAACTCATTGACGAACACATCAGTTGTGTAGTCAAGATTAAAAGAGAAATAAATAATGATTACGGTTAAAACTTATCAGTACTGAAATTAAAGGTGGAACTATTTCTTGAACATAAGTTCAATTCTTCTATTCTTTAAAGCGGAAAACTTATCAATGATGGCATCATAAAAAGGTTTGGTATCTAAGAATTCATTCAGCAGTACCTTTTTAATTGTAATTTTCGACAAATTTGTAAGTCAGTTCTCTGCAACCCGCAAAGCTACGCTCTGCAGAAGCACTGGTAAAGGAAATGGTTAATTTAAAGAAAGTTTATATGCTTCTTTAAAAATCACTATCACCACCGATAGCTTTGAAAAAAAAATTGGGGTTCAGCTTCTCAATACTGTTCGGTACCATAAATTAATTGTTCAGCTTTTAACCTGAAAAAATCACTGGGAGGAAAGAGATTTGCCTTAAATGAGGAGGTGATCGCGGCTACAGATGGCTATTTCGCATACCTCGAAACATCCTACTGTTTCGACGGCTTGAAGAGATTGGAGCACCGTTTGAAAAAGTGTATTGATCTTAGTGGAGACTACATCGAAAAATAAAAAACTACACCAATATCGTGTTTTTCTTGTCGATTCCGGAAACATTTCAGGTCGCCCTCGTACGACATAACAATGCGTTTTTGTTGTTAAACATTAATTAAGTAATCGTGAAAATCTGACTCACACGATTTACAAATTGCGTCGAATTCTTGGTATTCAAAATGTCCCAAATGCAGCAACCGCGAAAAAAATTGTCGAAAAGTTTGAGAAGACTGGTCGATTACTAATGTCAGGTGATCGACACGTGTTCAGCCAGGTCGATCAGCAGAAAATATCACGTATGTTCATCAAAATGCGGGTGAGAGCCCGGCAACAGCCATTTCGTATCGTTCTCAAGCGTTGAACATTTCATGAAACAATATGTAGCGTATTCTTAGAAAAGATTTGCGTCTTTATGCCTACAAACAGCAATTGACTCAAAAGCTCATGCTTATAAACTATAGATAAAGACTTCGCTAATTGGTTGTTGAACAATACTAAGTTGACGAGTTTCCTATAGAATTACTTTCAATGGTGAGACCCCAGCAGTGAGGAAAACTCACATATGTTTCATGAGAAGGAAATGTATATCAACCGTATCACCACCTAGTACGAATTTTGGGCTGGAAGCATTATTGGTCCATTTCTCTTCGAAAACACCACCGGAAATACGTAAACGGTCAATGGGAAGCGGTATCGGGGTGTGATAATCCACTTTTTTCTGCCTTAAATAGAGGATATGGATATCGAAGATATGTAATTCCAATCGAGCGATGCCACTTGCTACACATTATGTGAAACAATGATATTATTGTATGAAACATTTTCTGCGTAAATCATGGGATTTATGTCTCGCATTTATACTAAATTGCGGTTTGGCAAATTTCGTCAAAAGAACGCAGATCTGCCAGCAAAGCCGAGGAGGGCATTTATCAGATGTGTTATTTCATAAATAATTTCCACATGTCTATTTTATGATTAAATCAACATTTTTCACTAACACCCTTTACGATTCCATTATGTAAAAGCAGAATGAATATACTTCTTAGACTATAAACCAAAACATATGCTATATCCTACAAAAATATTCCAAGTACTTAGAAAGATTTTTTCGCAATTAATAACAATTTCATCTACGTAGATAGACGTGGCCAAGTTGATGTTATTTATACCGACTTGTCTAAAGCTCTCGATGTGATCAATTATAAAATGATGTTACTGAAACTGAGTTTCTTCGATGGTTAGTCTTCTCAAATCATACCTAACACAGAGAAAGTGTTATGTTACTTGTAACGGGTATTGCTTGAATGATTTTATTCCCGCCTCTGTTAATATCAATTTGCAACATAATGTCATAAAATTGTAATCATTAATACACAATCAATGGTCGTCCTCTAAATATATCAATTTGTTTGCATATGCCCGGTACAAGTCCGGTTATATAGAGAATCGACCTGGCTCGTTCGAACATCCCATTAATTTTGCCTTGGAAGTAGGATCGAACGGAATTATTACATTCCATCTGTTAATTTATTTAGAACTTTTCAAAATATTGTTGACCTATGGAATTTAGGGCGGTTTTATGTGAAATAACGGAAAATGTATTTATTTCTAATTTAATCAAGAATGCTCCTAAATTAATGATATTTTTAGAAAATAAAACTTTATTCATGACATTGTCTACCAAAATTTTAAAACGATATTTCGGCTACTTTTATATAATAAATTATATTATAATAATCCGTTTCATGAAATCAAGGTTTCCTAATAAGACGTATTTTTGTGAAAGATATTTGACACATTCAAATATAATTTTGTTTTTTTTTACTGTGTAAGATAAGCTTATTTGTGAAATAATGTAATAAAATCAGAATTCGTTTAAATTAAATTTCTTTTCTTTTGTTTGAAAGTATCATGCACTTATATAAAAAAGAATTTTTCAGATGGAATATTTTTTAATGGGGTTCAATATCTTGTTGTAACGAAATGCGTTTCTTATTCAAAACATGACTGCTTATTTTAGCTTGTTTAAATGATGTTTATACGGTTATAAAGATTTATTGTAACAATCGTACATGTAAATAGTTCATATACCAGTGATTAGTTCTACAAGTTGTAGGAGTTCTTAATCTAGTTAGATATTTATTTACTACAGTAGTATTTTAAAAGCCTATATCTTGTAGGGTGTCAACACACACACTAGGGTGACAGAATAAAATAGACAACTACTAATTAAAAAAAAGATTCTATTCTCGTTATATATACAAAATATTTTAAATTTTTTAAATTAGACTAATGTTTTGTCGATCCACCTTTACTTGCGTGAAGTGCTGCGAGTCGTCGTGGCATAGAATCTATTAAATGATTAATAGTGTCTTCTGGAATATTTAACCACTAACAGCTGCCACGAGTTCTTCCTTATTGCTGGGTTTTCGAGGTCGTTTCGCCATATTTGTCTGGATTATGCACCAAACATTCTCTATCCGATTCATGTCTGGTGATTGGCCTGGCCATGGTAAAATCCGAATCCCCTGTTCCTCTTTCCATGTGGTTGTTGTTCTTGCTTTGTGGCAGGGTGCTCCATCCTCCATAAAAGTGGCGTCTTCTTTAGATAAAATGGCGTTGTCGAATATCAGTAGTAGTCCTTCTGTTAATATTTGGATATATTTTGCCGCATTTATATTTCCGTCGCAGATTACTAATTGCGATCTTCCACCATACCATATCGCGCCCCACACCATGATGTTCACACCGCCGTATTTCACCGTCTGATGCAAAAATTTGTTGTCCAGTTGCTGTGACGAACGTCTCCATAGCCACGTACGACCACTATCACTGAATTGGCAGTATCTGCTTTCGTCTGAAAAAATGACAGACCGCCAAAACTCTTCGGGCTTCGTTCGCATTTCGATTGCCCAAGCCATTCGGCGCCGTTTTTGAAACGCCGTAAGGAGAGGTGTTTTTCTTTGCCACCCTTTTATACATCCCCACACTGTGGAGGTATCGCAGAACGATGCGCTGACTTTTCTGTGAAGTTGCCGCAAGCTCAGCTGTACTTTTTCGGGGTTCTCTTAACACTTCGCGCTCAAGCACCCTTTTACTTCTTTCAGAAGGTCCGGCACGACCTGGTCGCGGCTCCGCTGTTGTTTATTCCTTGCGTTTAAATTGTGTAATCACACAGCTAATTGTGGACAACAGAATATTTAAAAATTTCCTTATTTCACATTGCGAAGTGCCGCGTTCACTCTGGCCAACGATGTGACCCCGGGTGAAGTCGCTAATATCACTCGAACCTTGTAAGCGAGGCATAGTTGTAACGATACTAAACTATTACGAATTCCTTCCGATACATCTACCCCTACCCTAATGACAAGAGAAAGTTCTTAATTCATTCTTAGAATTTAGCTGTTTACATACTTATACCGCTTTACCTGGTGTCTATTTTATTCTGTCACCCTAGTGTACATACATATGGCAGTGATTTCTATACGGAATTGCATATATAATACACCAACTCCATATATCATAAACATATAACCATTGAGAAACTTATTTAAACAATTTCATAAATTAGTCCAAGTGGTCACTAATTTCCATGAGTCCATATAGTTTACGCAAACATTCTTTGTAGAAAATAGGTGAAATATCGTGGTTTTATTCAAGTACGTCATATTTCAATAAATACAGTGAGAGGTCGCGTCGCCCTCCACTCAAGTTTATTAATCTAAATTAAGACTAAAACGTGTTCGTACAAAAGATTCATCCACCTGTACTTCTCCAATACTACGTGCAACTTAATACAAAAGGAAGGTAATAATAAAGGGAGTCCAAATCAATGGGGCGGTAGTTTTCTTATGAAATCTGTCAGCGGAGCAATTCTAAACAATGGCCGAACCAGGTGGTGTGTAACTAAATCAACTCGTCACTATCTGTTGATCCGTTTAAACCTTGTTTTAAGCAGGATCATCCTTTTGTCACCAACACGTGGCGGCGTGTGCATCATGGGAAGCTAAAGCTTTGTGACTAGCGAGCAAACAGAAATATATTAAAGGTGATCTCAGTAGGTAGTGTTTAACGAAAAAGATCAATACATCTAAAGCTGACAAAAGGTTCTATGCTATTGTTTGATAACATGAAATTTGTTAAACGTAAGATTTAAAAATAGAATATATATTTAGATGAGACGAAATATTCGTTATCGAAACCATTTTTTATTGGTAATTTAAGAAAAGAAAATACTTTTACAATTTACCTAGAAGATGAAGATTTTTTTGTTATTATTAATATCTTTTTATTTATTGCATTTAGTTTACTTCATTCTTTTTACGCTTTATTAAAAATTATTACTATTTCTTATTTTTTGATGAAACTTGGTATAAATTTCAAATTCAATACCAACAAACATACAGTGGCGCAATGGGCATTGCTTCTTGTAGAATTATTATGGACATACAAACGAAACAACCCAGGTCAAAAAGTACATCCTTATTGCACATATGTAGTTTAACAATAAAAATTATTTTTTAGCGTCTATTAAATCACCGCCGCGCTTTTCTGAACATTCATGAAATCGTGACTGAAAACTCGCTGTAACTCATTGCAGCATTTTCTGGTTTATCGCTCTAATTTCTTAAATAATGTTGGCCTATAACCCTAAGCTTTAAATAACCCCACAGAAAAAAATCAGAGCTGGTCAAATCTGATGACCTTGGCAGCTAATTTAAATGATCATGTTGGGATATTAGTACTGGAAACATGATTTTAGAGCAGCCGTGCAAATTCGCGCAACATGGCTTGTTACTTCACCTTGCTGGAACCATAGGTCGTTATGTCCTACCCCAAATCGCTGTAATTCAACAGGTAGAAAATCTTCGTGCATCTCCAAATACTGTTGAGAAATTACAGTCATTGTACGGTCATCTTCGAAAAATTACGGGCCTATTCTTCCGAATGCTGCCACACCACCATACCGTAACTTTCTTGGAAAGGAGGTGTTGTTTGTGAATTTGTCGAGGGTGTCCGACCCCTTAGTACCGAAAATTATTACTTGCAGATTCCTATATGTGGAAATGCGCCTCGTCGTACATTATGAAATTATTTAAAACATTTGGGTTAAGTAAATTAATACAAGTTCTATTTTCGCTGACTACTAAATTGCGTTACATAGGGACTCATTTAGACCATTGCTTTACTTCCCACTTTATTCATATTCGAACAGTGACGTTTCAAAAACCGTCAATATCCACTGCGTCAACCTATATAAATTTTGTGCTTTCGTAGTTTAGACAAAAGCTTTCCTAGAACAGAAACTCTACTAAAATACTAATAAAAGTTTTCTTGTTTTCAAGTCTTTGCAAATTATAGCAGGTAATTAGCAAGGTTTCGTAAATTTTATGGCGATGAACACTGATTGCCTAATTAACTCATTAAATCCGTATGTATTATGTGTATGCAAATGTAATAATTTGCATTTTCTGCGAAGTTTAACAACAAATATTCTTGCTTACATTGTCTGAGCGAAGTTATTAATCAATTATCTAACTGAATCCAATGTTCAACATTTCAATGTGCTTTAATCTCCTTGAAGTGCTACTTGTTTCAAGCATAACTTATTTCTGTAAATACTTTTGAGGAAAGTTGAATAACTCCAAAATGGTATAGATTTGCGTGGATGATATATGTTGCAAGGAATCACTCTCAAACATTAGAAGGAGTCTGAAAATCCATGAGATATATAGATAGAAGACATAACATTTTACAATGGCTTTAATTATGCATTCAAGCTCTCAGTCATATCCTGTGTTTGGAAGCATCCTGGTCTCTTTTAAGAATACAATCGGAGCTGAGATAATCACATGTAATTTGATTAACTTTTCTAAACCACTTTACGTATTTCACCTGCTTCACATCGATGTTTGAATTTTTGTATCAGATATTGACAATAGCGAATTTTTCTTACTAAAAGTAATAAACGATAGCTTGGATCTAATCTCACCCTCCGCTTAAACAGAGAACGGTTCTTACTGGAATCGTAGAGAGAATGATTTTCCGCTTCTCAATCGCTTGTTTGTCAACACGCGCCCCGCCGCACGTTACATGGGGTGTAGGAATCGGTTGGGGTTCCGCAGGAAGATTGATTGATTCCCTTCGTTAAATACTTCGTCATTGAATCATATGTTGAAGGGTTAGATACACATCTACAAGGAAATATTTCACTTTCATTACGTTTAGGTAGGTATTTAAAATAGTGGTTGATGTCAAATAAGCATATTTCCTGTAGTTATTGTTAATGTTGCTTATTGTCAGTATGTTTACAAATGGTTCATTGTACTTCAACTTTCTTGCATAAAATTATGAAAACTTATGGAAGCCTAACACCTTCTCTAGGCTGTCTAGAAAAAAAGAAGATTGCTTACAAAAAAAATGTTCTAGATGAGTTTAATATACAAAGTGTTCTATTAAAAAAGTACTGGGATTACATTACAATAACGATACATTAACTAATAACGCATATCATTTCCGAACTTGTTTTTCCCAATCAAACAAAAAATAATTATGTATTAATATTAAATTTGAAATGCTTACCGTTTTCATACTTTCAGTGGTACAGATTGTAGAAATCCTTCCAATATCTGCTGCAAATTAAATTATTTAAATACAAATATTTTCTGTTTTGTGGATGTGTAGGAGGATCGACGAAGCTTAAGTAACAAACACGATTCAGTTTCGATATTTTTAAACTTTTTCATCAATATTCAACAATCTTTATCTCTGTTATCAACTGTTACGAATCTCTTTACTATTACATAATTCATAATTCCTCTGGAAGAAGTTCCTACCGTAAAATATTTTTGCTCTCATATTCAAGTAACATGGCCAATTACATTTAATTCAATGGTGTTTGCTTTGGAGAAGTCACTTTGGCTTCTGGAGCACCCCAAGGCGCATAATTTAAAATGTTTTTGCACGTATCTATCCCATAATTCTAGATGTGCATGTAGTGATGAAAATGGAGTACGCGTTGAAGTAAAATTACTTATCACTATCTTACCATCGTACATAGATTTGCAGCTTTTCATATTTTGCACGGCAAGATATACCGGTAGTTGTAACTATTATTGTAAATCTAGGAGATTTAAAATCTAGAATTAAATATGAATCGAAATAGTCCTGACGTCATTCACAATGTGCAAAATGAATGTGTCTATAGATTTACTTATTGTCTATTGGTGAATGATTTTTCAGTTATTTTATTTAAAGGACTCAATCATTTAATTTTTTGAATAACAGCATTTTTCTTTGCTTTTTGTTATTAATAAAATTTATGTTTTCCATGTTTTAATTAGCTTTTATTCGAAAATTTTGTCGTGGAATTAAAATTTTGATTGCTTTAAATAATTATATGATAAATCAAAAGAAATGGATACCATTAGCTAGAAAATTGTCGACTACATAATTACTTTAAAACCAGAGGTGGGGTATATTAAAAATTTATGCAAAAATATATATATTGAAAAAAAATTGATCTCCTGGAGGAGATCTTTTAACAAAAACAAAAAACTCGAAATTTAATGAATTTATTCCATAATTTCCTCTTATAATATTACTCAAAAACTTCTGATATTCTAAAAATTTGGAACAAATGGGACGATCAGTATTATAGCGGTTGCAAGTTCAGAAATACTTAGAATTTTTTGGTATTTGACATTAGAAGACTGTATGGCGTATAATGATAATTGATTTGAACACCTTTAACGGCATTTAAAAAAATATTCATCGTTATTTTGGTTTTAGCTAATCCAATTTTATTAAAAGAAAAGTAAAAAAATTAACATGAAATTAAATTACGTGAGTTTAAGAACACGCAAATGGACGGACAACAATATTCTTTTTACAAAACATATATAAAGGATTTATGGTTGGTTGTGTTAAAGAAGTGCTACCCACAGACAGGACTAATTTTTTAACGGCATATGAATATTATGTCAATGTTAGCAGTGGTAGGTAACAGAGAATGGTGGCAATAATATAGTATTTTTCTTTTATTTCCCCAAATAAGCTTAGCAAAACACAAAAGTCATAAAATTCTGATGCCTCTGAAATAAAATAGATGCCCATTCTAATTAGGCGGGTGCGAGAGTAGTGGAATGTTTTTCCCTGTTAAAAATTCTCTAACCAACAATAATCTGAAATGAATACGTAGGCTTCCACGACCAGAGTTAGTATAAACGAACTACTTCCGGAATTGGACCGTGTCATGGTGAGATATATAGGACTGAAGTAAGAGCAAGAGAAGAAAGAAATAAAAAGAAGAAAAATGAAAAAAAGATGGGGAGAGGGAGGGGGGGGGGGAGAGGGTCGTGAAAAAGAAAGAAAAGGTGAAAAGAGTGTGAGAAGGTTTTCGCCTCTAGCGCGCTTAACACGTCGAGTTATCGTGACCGTCTGCCAAAGTAGTTTCGCCTCTAGCGTGGTTTACACGTCGAGTTACGGTGCTACTTTGGTTTCCCTATTCCTCCTGAAGAAGCTTCCTACGACAGAGGCGAAACGTCGAGATCCCATCTTTCTCTTTTCTTCTCTTTCTTCCTTTCTTTTTTTTCTTTCTTGATCTGTTTCTCTTTCCTTCTCTTACTCGTTTCTTTCTTTTTCACGAGACTTATAGACTTCTAGAATTGTTACCGGCATTGGAAAAGTCGCGGGAGACGCTGTGTGCATTCCAAGGGAGCATACTTTGAAATGGACAGCATTAAATTGTAGACACATTCAATTAAACACTTTAAATCTAATCAGTCTCATTAATTCCTAATCCTCTCGACTACAATAACAGTATGGCACAAGTCAGTTACAGCAGAAAGGGCAAAAAAAGTAAATGGAAAGAACTCCATTTACTTTTTATAATTCATAAACCTTATATAACAACATTAAAATCAGCATAGTTGCTAGCTAGCTGCTCATATCACAGAGATTCTTGGAATTTCACCGTGCTATAGGAACAACCATTAATTAATAAGTTCGCTTTTGAAGGTTGCTACAAACATTTCGATTTGTGTCTTTCACAACGTGTTACAGCAATGTCGGTACCAAACGATTTACATGAATTGGCAAATCAGTACAACCATAAGAAATATTGGTTATACTTGGTTGTTTATATTATATTATAGAATTCGATAATAACAGTTTTATTGATACTGATCATTAGTTTATTGGTTTTGTACTATTTATTAAATTCTTCAATGACCGTTTCAATCTTACGCATCAAATATAAATTGTCAGTGTCAGAGTCACGTGTCGTCAGCATATTGAAATATCTACTAATCTATATGCATGGCAAGATATATATTTTTTGTTTATCAAAATTGGAAAAATATAGATATATCAGTATTTAGCATTGTTGTTCTCATTACTTCATTATTATATGAGACGAAACAATTTTATAACGTATTGTCCTGCGTTTAAATAAGGTTCAAATTAAATCTGAATTGTCTTTAAAAAAATCCATGATGATGATATCAAGCAAGCGCCTGGTATACAAAACAAATGAAACTCACACAAAAAAATTATTTTGAACAGTTTAATCCTTTCAAATATAAATTCCAAGTATAAAAATATTTGCAACTGATTCCACTTTCTACACAACCTGAACGCTTTTAAATTTTTTATAAGATAACCATTGGGTGATTCGTTTTGGTGGGATACCAACAATAAGAACAAACTATAATAAAAGTTCAAGGAAAAGGAATTTATAGAATTTATAAAAATGGGTGTACCGTATTCTAATACCCGCACAAAAAAGATCATCCAGTATAGATGACATCGACGAATATACAGTCAACTGGCAACTGAGTGTAATTTATTTGGTACGACAATACGGAATATTTATTAGTTAGGGGTGCACTGTTACGTCAAAATGACGCGCAGCTGTTTGTAATTAGTTATGGCCTACTATACTACGTACGAACTTTAACGCGTGTCAAATTCGCAATTTCATTCAGAAGAAAAGATAATCACCTGTTTTTTGACAAGTGGAACTTGCGCAGGAAACGTTCAAATACGAAAACCCTATTTTGGTGTTATATTGGGGAACATCGGGTTTTACGCTTTTTCTATGCAATTTCGGATGGATTTACCGTGTACTTGTTTAGAAAGAAGTTATTGTCACGTGATGTAGTTTATGCCTGCAAATCAAAGCCAGTGCAAAACTAAATATTTATGAAAAATAAATAAAACAATTAAATTTAGATAATGTGTGCTTTAATGTTATTAGGATGTTAAAATTTGTGTTAGCATACTTGCTAAGTATGCATTCATTAAGAAAAGAAAACCGAAAACAAATTCTTAGATGTGATCAATTACAATAAAGCGCCGAACATATTAAAAGCATATCATCAAAGTATTCTCAACCATATTGATCAGATGTATACGACCTAAAAAAAATTAAATACAATAGCAACACAAAAATTCTTTATTCCTCATTAGCAAAAAAAAAATTGAATCTCAAAATTTAAATGAAGAAAGAAATTAAATTAAAATATTACAGAAAGCAAACACATTAAGAAAATTTGCAAATAAACAAGTTTCACAAAATAAAATAATTTCATAAAACTTAGTAGAAACTGAGGGAGGAAAATCTAACATAAATAAATATTCCAGAAAATTTTCTGATAGTCTTATGTTTAGGATCCGATTTTGGTTATTCAGAAAAAAAATAGTGCTGAAGAAATTACAGGTAACATTGAATGTAAAACTGAAAGACTTAGAAGGAGATATACAAAAGGAAATTGGATGCAAAATTGTTAATATATTAATTATAAAAACAACATAAATTTACACAAAAGATCCGATTTATAAAATGATTCACGAAAGAGAACTATTTCTCAAAAAGGCATCCGGAATTGTGGGTACTGAGAGCCGATGGAACAAGAGAAACTATTGGGAATGCAATGGAAAAAATACAATGTGCAAAAAAATGAATACAGTGTTGAATGCAAAGAATACGCATATACTATTAAAACACGGCTGTACCGATAAATTACAAAAATTAAATAATAATATGATCAAAGAATGGGAGATAAACCAGTTAATTAAAAAAGAAGGTAACAAACTAAAAATGAACAATAACTTAGCATGTAGAATGTATGGACTCCCCAAAATGCATAAATATACTACTCAGAACCACATTTTCTAGTGTCCAAATACCTGCGTACATCAAAATTCTTAGCAAGCAAAAATTCGGAGAAAGATAAATATCATGTTAGGAATTTTTAGGAATTTATTGAATGCATTGAAAAAGACATATCAAAAACATAATAATTAACTTAGACGTAATTTCATGATTCACTACTATTCCAACAGAATTTGCGATCCACTGAGTTGAAGATAGATGGAATGAATACAGACAAGTTCACTAAAGCATTAGAAATGTATCTAAACACTATATACATCAACTTTAATAACAAAACGTATCAAGAAGAAGAGCCATTCCAACAGCAGTCGCTAACTTAGTTATAAACAGTTAGAATATTAAGAATTAAAAAAATAACATAAACATCCGATTCTTTAAAAGATATGTAGATGAATGTATTCTTGCTCGCTTCGACTGCTCGACAACTGATGAATAACCCTGCAGAAACGAGTGCCCACTCATTAGTGGTGAAATTATCTCAAAGCCTTATTAGGAAATCTAACAGATAGTATAGGAAGATAAATTTTGTGTGATTATAAATAAGAATCCGGATTTTCAAACTATAGTGCGCATAGACAAGTGTTTAACTGAAAACCAAGAGTGCGTATACGATGCGAACAAACCGTTTTGAATTCGCGAACACTACATCACCAAACGGAGAGCGCTACTTTTCCAAATACACTACATATTTTCAGCTCGCCGTAGGAGTACGACTGAGTCAGCACTAGAAGGCATGCTAATTAGACAATACGTACTACAGCGAATTTTTGCGTCACTCTACATCAACAACACAATCAAACTAAAATAGTAAGTAATGACAATTATTATTTTTAATATTAATAGTAACCGAGCCGTACTCTACTGCGAAAGCTCTCGCTTCTGCAGTTTTATTGATAAATGAATTGAGTAATAGTGAGGTAACTTGATGCCTATGCGATTAATACACGTTGAAAACCGGAAAGTGTTTATTTTATTGGTGATTGCATTTGGCCAATAAGATTATCGAGATAATTAGGCATTTCTAATATTTTGTGCAGTAGTTACTCTGAAAACTGATACAACATGCTTTTTCAATTTTGTCAATGGAACAGAGCACAGTTCGGTGCGGCATTAGGACGTCTCAGCAGATCAACGATATTAGCGCACTACCGTAATACCTACATTTAATAAGACAAAATAGGCACTTATTTGTAATAAACGTAATTTCCAGAAATAATCTAAAATATGGGTTTGTTTTTATGTTGATTTATGCTTTCCATCACAGTGTTATCTTATTTTTCAGGACTTTTTTCTTCTCATTGAATTAATGTGTTTAAACAATGTAGTAAATGCGTTAAGCACAGGTCTGGATTAAATTTGTTTTTAAATTATTGAGAGTTTTAATTTTTTCATCATCTCAATCTTAAATATTTTCCACTTGTGTTCCACTATTGCGTTTTATTTAATAACGTAAATTCAGTCGAAAAACAAATGGTAATGAAAGTTGTGTCCAATATTACAGTTGCGGTGACAACCTGTTTAAAGTATCACGTGATTCAATTATTCCTCTTGTTTGCTTTTCTTTTGATTTTTGGCACAATACAGCAAGTTGCATCCTTTTCTTCTTGATCATTGAAATTTAAATTTTTGTTACAATATTTAACAACTAATGTAGAATCCAATCGTTTCTAATATTGAAGCTGTTTGTAGTAATGTTAAGAATTTGATGAGTTTAATCATATTCTGATTCATCTCTTTGAATAAGAGGCATTAGGAGGAAAGTTACATTTTCACGACTTGTCCATCTTCGCTACGTAGTTCGTCTTTTATTGGGTAATCTTTTGGTTGCAGATATATGTTACCTACAAAATACATAATCATATCTCATTATCTAAACAATTTTGAGAAGATTGACCTATCGGTTTGTTAATTACCAATAGTTTGATTTATGATTCCCACTAGCATAAGTCAAAATTGTTAACCAAGGCTTTTCGAGTTTTCTGTCAGAAGTTGTCCTTTTTCCATACTAATTATCATTGTATCTTTTTGCTGCACTTTAACTGGATCAAGTAGTTCTAACTGGGACAAAAGTATTTACTCATAATTTAATTTTAATTAAATCTTTATAATTGTCGGTACTAAATTCTTCATGTGCATTTTTTTTTAAATAAAGTAGTTACATTTCAGATACTAGTGTACTAGCATTATGCCATTTAATAGTGTTTCACGCAAAATTCCATGAAGTTATTACGTTTTCGTGATCATTTGCCAACAAAAATACTTTAAAAAGTCAGAAAAGTCAAAAAGCATTAATTTTCTCAACTGTTTAAAGGGAAAATACCAGGACAGATATTATTGAAATAATAGGAATAACTTCTTGGTTTAAATAAATCTATCTCGTTCTTATACTGTGAAACTGTTGTTGAATATATATTCGTTTATATATTCTCTATTTACACATGTTCAAAATATGTGCATAGGCGTATTACCTCTTCACAAATTTTTATTAGGGTTCTTGCTAAAGAACAAGTGATGCATGTACAAGTATTCTAATATTCCTACCTATGTGGTCTGTACAGTGGGTAGATTCATAAAACATACTCGTTGTATGAGTGGTTAACTAGCCTAAGCGCATTGTATGCCCTTCACAATAAGTACTCATCCGACAATTTTTTCAGTACGAGTACAACACGGATAACGATGATGTCGTTGTGTGATGCTTTCGATTGAATAAAATCAGTTTTGCATGAATCTCTACTTTGCAGAGACATATGTATGGGTAACTGAATACTTTTTCGAGCGTAAATGCCCTTTATCCCGATTTACTGAATCAAACAAACAAATTTCAGCGACATCGTGCGAATGTTAATTGTTGGATATACATTAAATAGGGTTCAAACCTAAATAAAAGAAGTAAATATGAATAATATACATTGCTATAAATGCATATACCAGTGTGTATACATACATGCACCAGACACAATTAGTCGATAAATGTTTCTTTAAGTCTATGATGATTATATGTTACAGCATTTGGCAGAAGTGGTTTATAAAAGTCAATGAGAATAAATAAAATTAAAATTTCAATTATTGCAATACACTTCATAGTATGTAAAGATGTAGATGCTTTAGATCATTATAAGTACCGTTGCCAAGTCGGAAGCACTTATTCTTCTGCGAAACATTATAAAAACGAGTGATGTCGGCTATACGCCCTGCAGCATTTAGTAAGTTTCCAATAGTGTTTTACTGAAAGAAAACCACCGTTCCACATCTAGTGATATAATATTTACATACATAAAATAATCTTTGGAGTTACGTAAGGGATTCGAAGAAACACATTATTATTACTATCTAGTAGATCCGAGAGTTTATGTATATACATCTCTTCTCAACCTGGGCAATTACGCGATTTTGTACTAGTGGCCTTTTTTGACAGCTGCATTACTCATGATTCCTATAGCGTTTACATTTTCGGTTAATTTAAGAATTTCGTATTTCGCCCGTGATTTTTATGCATTGTATGTGCCTTGTTTGAAACTTTGTTATTTATTTCCTTGCGTTTGATAGCATCTATATCTAGTAAATCTGTTTTTTAAGAACTAATTAGTAATCAGCGGTTTCCGAGCTACTAACTAATAGACTGACAGAAGAAAGATGATACAGTAACATATTATGTTAATATGTGTTCTAGAATACGGATCTTGCGATGAAGAAGAGGCGCCAGGGCGAAGTGCATCATAGCAAAGAAAAGCAACTGATTTTGAATGCGTTTTGTTATTTTAGCAGGACGATGAATGTATCTGTTGCTACCAAAGAAACGAGCAAAGCGTTGGTTTGCAGTGAAAGAATTGTATATTCACTTCACACACAAGAAGGAGCAGTGAAATCCCCACGAAAGAAAGAAGGTTACCAGAAGAATGCTCGTACACTAGTATGCGATATGCAAGTTCAAACACTTATACGTCGTAAAGTGCATTGCTACTTAATATAATGATATTCTTTACAATGGAAGATGAAATGTGGAGAGTAGATGAGATTGAGCATGCTATCGAACAATTTATTATTCGTTTGAATGAAGACTCTGGCGCTTGTATATTTGGATTCACTTCTCGAGTCATCTGAGCAGCGATCTACTTAAAAATCTCAATGTCTGTATACAAACTGCTTTGTCTGTAATAATTGTCATCTTTGTTAATAGAACTGTCTTATTAACATTTTATTACTGCAAAGAAATAAATTGGTATTTAAGTTTTACTTATTGATGGGATGTTCAGCTTTTACTCGAAAAATCTAATGCTTGTCTTTACTATTAGCAGCTTTATGCTTAATATTTTTAATGTATGTTAATATACACAAACATAATCCCACCAAAGTCAACGGTTATAATACACATGCACGTCTCTCGTTATTCTTTCTCGCTACAGTATTCCTCTGCAATCAGTCTATCAGTATTTCGTCGTATGCAGTTCTTCGCTGTAGCGTTACTACATCACGGTTATAGCTATAGTGGGGGAACGTAGGATTATAGGTACCTCCCCATCGTTGACTTTGCCCAGATTATGTCTGTATAGAAAACCGCTACTTATATTATATCATTGCAGCACTATTCTCAATAAATAAATCAGCTGTTTAATATCGATTGAGTTGGAACAATGGTCGAAGAAGTAAAACTCAAGTACTTTACAAAAATTTCCAATATATTTACCACAATGTTATTATAGCACGTTTCGCTATTACTGTAGCTTCATCAGATATTATATACAAATTAAATACGGTGCTGAAGAAAACGTCAACAATTAACATTTTGAGACACTTATAAAAAAAATCTACGTATCAAAAGAATACGCTACATGAATATTATATACGAACTATATAACAATCATATTATTAGCTTCCCAAATAGGAAAATGGCCGACATAGGATTGGACTATGGAAGTAATATCCATCAAAATTGACTGCAAATGTCATATCTAGAACTGAATATTTTTAAGAGCTGTATTCTACTATTACTTTGACTAGACGAGGGTGATCTGAAATGTTTCCGGAATCGGCAAAAGATGGCGCACGAAGGTTGAAGTGGATTCATTAGTCGACAAGGGCAACCTTTTTATGGCAACTGTCAAAATTTCAGACGTCTTCTGTAAATAGTTGTCGTTTAAAAGTGTGTTTTGTGTAGCAAGACAGGCGGTTCCGCAAAAATGGATAAAATCAAATTTCATCCAGTGATAAAACACTTCTGGATGGCTGGGAAAACGGGTATGGAAATTCGAAATATTTTGCTAGAGGTTCGTGGCGGATGTACTCCATCATTTTCGACCATCAACTTCTAGGTGATCGAGTTCAAACGAGGCCGCACAAGCACAAGTCACGAACCATGCAATGAACACCTAAAAACCGTAACCAACGATGAAATGGTCGACAAGATTCATGACGTCGTGTTAGCCGATCGCCGATTGAAACTGAAAGAGATAGCGGGGACAACAGGCGTCTCAGAAGAGCGCGTTGGCCATACCCTACACCAAGTCATGGGTATGAAAAAGCTTTCGGCGCGATAGGTACCGCGTTTGCTCACATCGGAGCAAAGACGAAATCGGGTGACCAATTCAAAGGAGAGCCTGGCCAGGATCCAACGCAACCCAAAGGATTTCTTCGTGCGTTTCGTAACTGTGGATGGGACTTGGATCTACCATTACGTACCGGAGACCAAGGAACAGCCGAAGCAGTGGACTTTTCCGGGCGAATCGGCTACGAAGAAAGCAAAGATCGTTCCGTCGGCCGGAAAGGTTATGGTGACCATTTCTTGGGATTCTCAAGGTGTGATCCTCATCGAGTATCTGCAGAAGGAAAGGACGATCACGGGACAATACTACAATGATTTATTGACCCGATTCAGTTTTGAAGGATAAACGGCCTCGTTTGGAGCGGAAAATAGTGCTTTTTCACCACGACTACGCACCGGCTCATTCATCCCTCATCGTCGTGCACAAATTGATTGAATTGCGCTACGAATTAGCCTCTCATCCTCCAATATATCCACTGAACCTAGCCTCTAACAACTTTTTCTTATTCCCGAACCTGAAAAAATCACTGGAAGGAAAGAGATTTAAATCAAATGAGGGGGTCATTGTCGCTACAGATTTTTTAGACTTCCAACCTTCTTACTACTCCGACGGTTTGAAGAGATTGGACCACCGTTTGGAAAAGTGTATGGATCTTCGAGGAGACTACATCGAAAAATAAAAATAGGAAACCGCACCAATACCGTGTTTTTCTTTTCGATTGCGGAAACATTTCAGGTTGCCCTCGTAACTTCTACATGCAAGTTTAAAAAATAATAAATTTATTTGCTATGGACATCCAACTACTTAGAAATAGTCAATAAATCGCATGAAATTGATATAGATACTACTAATAGCTATCAAAATTTCGATGCTGTTGTTAATTCAAAAAAGAAATGTATTAAGTATAGAAAGCGTATGTTCAGAGATAAAGAACTCCACGATAATGCAATGAATGATATTCCTGTTGAGGCGACTCACGTTTTAAATGACCTTATGTTGAACGTAAATGGTTACATATTTACGTAATATGTTGAACAATAGAAATATAAAGATAATGGTATAATAAACGATTTATATTATTTAAAGAAAGGACGCCAATAGTATATGAAAGAATTCTGTATACCCTGCATCGTCAAAACTATACGTAACATCGTATGCGATACATTTTAGAAATCAAATAACATGTATAAACCTAAACGACAAAAATTTAAAAATAAACGTTCAGGTTATAAAGTAGAAACATGGGCCGCATTAAATTGATAACTCTATATATTTTATTTTTATTTTTTATCAAAAACAAAAATGATATCGTAAACGAAACTTTGGCACTCGACATTCTCTCTTCGATACGAAAGCTAGAATTTAAATTAAAATTGCAATTATAAAAGTATATAATTTTATAATCCAAAAATCATCCAATGAAAATATTCAAGAAGTAGGGGATTTGTTTCATTTAGAATAATAATGAAGTAGTTTGGAACAATTTAAACAGATTAAAAATTTACATTATACATGCACATTTATCAGGAGGATATTATTAATTATAAGTAGGCGTAAATTTGTACAATATTCGTCCAAATTATCTCTTTTACAGAGAGTGAGAAAGTATACAATCGTAGTATACACTGTTACTACATCAACTAACAACTGTCAAATGTTGGTAACTGAATACGAAAAACTAACACTTACTGCAAAACTATTTTATAGATTGTTTGATGCTTTCTTTGATATTGAAGGTGAAAATTTGTCGTTAGCTTGATAGAAACTAACATAAATAATGTAACCTTAAAATTTTTTCCGAATCTTGCAATTAATGTATTTTGTTAGTGGTAATAGATTTCATAACTTATTTTTAAATGCTCTTCTGAAACTTCTGATTTAAATAAAAGCTCACTGTATTCAGTTAGGGAGAAAAGCTGTCGAGACGATTACATGCACGTGTGCATACATCGTTTGGTCAATTCAGACGTCTCCTGTAAACGGCAAATCAGGGGTTCCAAAATATTCCTACCGCTTTTTAGCAAGTTGGGAAATATTTTATTTTATTGAACAAAATGAATATGGAGATTTTTTTTTTCTCATTTATATAAAATTCGGAATAATGCAGTTGCACCGAAAATAAAAATATCATATAAATAATTATATTTTATATTTATTTATAGTAGTCATAGTACTCTCCGAAGGTATAGAAACGTTAAGAGTGGAATAAGCACATATGTATGTAGAACATACTTGAAGTATATAGGATATTTTTAATATTAAGTTTTACTACTGTCGTAGTGATAATACGCAATAGAAGCTATTGAAACTAACAAACCACACTAAACGATGCCCTAAAACAATTTCTAAGCGGTGATTTGTAAGATTGCTGGGATTTGCAAGCTTTATGAAGTGCTGTCGTCAGAAAATATTCAGAAACTATTATTTAACCACCGAAATGTTTTATCTATTTATAAACTAAACTAATTTTATAGAAATTCTTCATATCGTTAGGAAAACATGTAAATCTTCATTAACCTAATCAGCTATACATATGATAGAAAATCAATACTCAGTGTCCATTGAAGACACATGATATCAAAAATGGGATATAATGATATTAGTTATATAATAAAAAAATTAGAACACCTGAGCCCACAAATCACCATTCTTATAGTACTCATACGTACATACGTTATCTCACGATTTTCGTAACAAACGATAATCATGCTACGACAATATCAGACATATTTTCGTTGCAATTTTCATCCAGACCATTATCGGTGACCAATTGTGCAAACAGCTTGCATTGATTTTTTGAGTGTGAGCGATATTTCGAGTAACTTGTAAATATATGTTTATTCCCCCTTTTGTTTATTTTAATTTTATGTACGCTTGTTTATTTCGCGTAGAAGTACATATAAATACAAAATAATTTTAATAGCATCGACTTTGTACAAAGTAGATTAAAGGATAATACGTACTCATCTGTCTCAAAAAAGCATTTCATATAAAGGTAAGTTAAGTACTTTGCGCTATTTACAGGTAGGGCTTTCACAATTGTTTGGTAATATATTAGTTAATAACAAGAAATTCTGAGGAACAACTACACAAGAGCATAAAATATCCCACCGAGTTCTGCAGTTAGTAATATCTAAGAAAGCATGAATCGCACAACTTAAAAATTTTATGTATATTCAACACTTCTAGGTCCAACTCAATTAGGTTACACTCGATGTCGATGACAACTTGCTTTTTATATATATTATGATTGTATTTTACACTAATAAAGAGGATAATCTTCTGTTAGGTTTCCTATACCAGCTTTAAGTATTATCTAATAGTTTCAACAGTCAAGTTCGCCAAAACCGCGAATTGAAAGCAATAATTACTTGATATATTCTATTTTACGTTCTACGTATACAAAATTCCAACACATATAATATTAACAGAAACTTTTTAGTATTTGTTTATGAAGAATACAATAATGTATTGTATATTTTTCTACTCAAGAAAACACACCACTTAACTTAATAAAATAAGATCGAATTTGCTAAATTGAAATTAACTATCTGGCAGAACTCAATAACGAACCTTTATTTTCAACTACTTCCCTAATGAGTGTGAAATCTTTTCAATCCTCTAATTTGCATTTGACTTCCTATACACATTTATTGAAGCTGAATATAAAACCTGTTCATAGTATTATTATCTTGAATCGTATAATTTGTAAATAGTAGATATATTTGCTTTATTTAGTCGTCTTAACAAGATATGCTTAGATATTTTGACATAAGTACCATAAGTATTTACGGTTAGGTATAGAGAATCTAATAGATATTTTCTCTATTTTTTATCGGAAAGTGTACAATTGTTTCAAAAATGGAGGCTTTTATTTAAAATTTCTGACTTTTAGATCAATTTTAACTATTACTGCAAGGTTTTATCGGCCCACCTAGTATAACAAAAAACGTTTTACTTATATTATTCTATGTCGAACCTTATACTAAGAAAAATCCAAAGGAGTAACAATTGCTTGTATGCATAGGAATCTATAGAAAATTAACTTAATACCCTGTGTGGTATAATATTTTATTGTACTTTTTCATTGTTTGTGGTAATTCTTGAATTTACAATTCTTCTATTTTTATCGGGAATTTTCAGTCACGTAAAAGAATTTGAGTACTCTACATAACATTCTTTGGTTTTCTACGCGTGTCAAGGTTATGTTACTCCTTTTTCAAGGCAATAATTGGTATTGAAAACTATATTTAAAATATTTCAGTTTTTACATCTCCATAGTTTCTTCAAAACATTTCTAAAATGTTACGAATCAGCCACAACACGTTAAAATTATGTGTTCTATAATAATACTACAATTGGCCTCACTACCAAATGAAAATGTAATCCACCAAATTTTCATTTCTTTTCAGTTCATACTTTTCTTGACAACAGTAGTACTGATGTATGATACCAAAACAAAACATCAAATCAAAACATTATCTTGTTGCTAAACTTATTAATGGCAATGAATATATAGTAACAGAAAATGGTATTAAACATGGTTATCATTGAAATGAATTGGTAGGCTTTCAATGTCAGTGTCAGTAATAATCTAACTGTTTCCGGAATTGGATCGTATCATGATAAGGTAAGTAAAAGGAAAACAAAAAGTAAAGAGGAAAAGGGTGGAAGGAAAAGGAGAGAAAGGAAGAAAAAGAGGCAAATGGGACAGAAACAAAAGAATGGAAGAGAAGAAACGGCGGCGCCGTTTTGCCTTCGTCGTAGAAAGTTTCTTCAGGAAAAAAACAGGGAGAATCAAGTTGGTACGGTAACTCGTCGTGTAAACTGCGCCAGAGGCGAAGCTACTTTGGAAGAAGATCACGATAACTCGACGTATTTATCACACTAAAAGGGAGTTGCCGTGACCTTCCAAAGTGACTTCGCTTTGATTTTCCCTGCTTTTCTCCTGAAGAAGCCTCCTACGACGGAGGCGAAACGTCGAGATCCCATCTTCTTTTCTCTTTTTCTTTCCTTTGTTTCTATCCCCTTTCTCTCTTTCCTCCTTTCATCTTTTTTCCTTTTTGTTTCTTTGCCTTTACCTTACTCTTACTTTATTTTCTCCTCCGATACTTTACCACGGCAAGGTCCAATTCAGAAACAGTTCGTTTATGGATATCATTGTTCAAGAAAGCATAAAAAGCTAGCCAAAGAACTAGCGAGTATGCCTTTCATTGATTTACAGCACTATTGTGGCACCTAAAACACAAAATCGAGAAACGGAAGGAAAAGTAATGCACAGACATATTAATTACGTCCTTGTTAAAGTCAGTGCTATCTTTCAACAAAGAGGACTTCAGACAACTAGCGGAGATATGTATCTGTGAAATATTATTTATACAAACTTGGGAAAGCGGAAGATCAACTATCCCATCCATCTAGTCAATAAGAAAAATAGACTTACCTATTTTCCACAAGCATAGCAGGGAGACACTTATATAAACTGACATAGGTTATTAAAAAAAAAGAAAATATATTCCGTCCAAAATAAGCAAATTGAGATTGACTTTTAGCATAGCAAAATATAAATTCGACGTACATAAATATTCTTGAGAGATCATTGTTGAAACCCAAATTCGGCTAACCAGTAAGTTAGGCGCCACATCCTGTGTACAAGGCAGTTGTAAACAAAACAGTCTCAAAATTAGTATTTGTCAACATTTCAAGTTTGTGTGTACCAAAATGGGCGTTTGCATTTGCTGTTCATATTACTTTTAAAATGGCTAACATCCGCATATACATATGCATGTTACAAATAAATTTCCTATTAAACTTCAACCCGCAATTGGATTATGTAAATAATCACATATTAAAACCACACAGTTGCACGCTTGTATAATTAAAATATGAAATGTGTAATTCATCGTATATTCGTTCCATACTACAAATTATAATGATTTTGTAACATAGATACAGTTAAAATTGCAAAATTAAATACATAAAATGCCAATGTTGGAATTTGAAATAAAACTGCCAACTTTATCAATTATACATAGATAAATGTTATTAATCCATACTTGTTCGAGGTTTGAACAAATTTATTATATGAAATATCTGTATTAAATCAATTTTTTGTAGGTTGGTTACTGCGATGCTTAGTTCTGTAGCTATGGACGATATACACGGGATTATTTATTAGTTTTAAACTAGGGGAGAAGAACATTTGTAAATACATAAAATTTTTATTCTAAAGAAAGTTGCTGGAAACACAAAAAATAGATACCTAATATATATATGAAGATATTGCAATTGTTGGATCAAAAGGTTGTTATAACAAGGTGCTTCTTGATTTCAATCTATTACTGTTCTTTGAAAGTATAACCAAGTTTCGAAGAATGTAATTCGAAATCCTGGTATAGCGAAATGTTTTGATTGCTTATTTAATTGATCAAACTTAACGTTTTTTAAACATACTACTTTAAAGGATAGAAGAACAAGTATTAAAATTTAATATTCAATATTCAAATTCATATTGCACTTTCTAACTAAGCTTTCAACATATACAATCAGCAGGTGTAACATCTTTTATACCCCAGGTTGATTTTCAAGAGATCATCATGTTTTTATTAAGTCTTTTTTTTAAAGTTTGGTAATCATCTTAAATATTCAGTTATGTCTTTCACAATAGTAACACAAACTGTTTCTAATATTATTCGGAGCCTAGTACGAGGGATGCCTTTTAAGGCTTACATATTGGGACATTGAGGACGCCGCTAATCAAATGTCAGTACTAAAAATTAACTTCCACCTTTAGTTAGCATAAACCCAAAGTTTGTATGATATGTGGAGTATTATAGCTAGAACGAACTGTCAAAGTTATATAAAGTTTTCGTAGACAATTACCTCAACAAGAATTCCTCGCCGAGTTGGTTTCTATTTTCGGTAATGAAGCGTCATATCACGCAACAATTTCTTATTGGTATGGAGAATTCAAAAGCGGACGGACTAGGCTTAGCGACGATATAAGAGCAGGTCCACCAAAAAGTGTAGTCACTCAGGAAAACGTCGATGCTGTGCGCAAGATCATCAATGAAGATCAACATGTGACATCGCTAGATTGAGACGTCATTGAGGATTTCGAAAACATCAATTCAACCCTTTGTAAATTATAGTGGGTAATTAATAAAACTTCGTAAGTTTTATTTCGGTGAACACGCATTGTCTAATTGTGAATGTAATAACTTGTATTTGCTAGGAAATTTAACAAATATTCTTGCTAATAAATTCAGCGCTACACTATATTCACATTGTGTGATATAAATAACTACACAAATGCTATACAACAGCTTTCACGTTGTTATAATTACGTTTTTAGATATTAATGTAAACACAATTGTAGTCTGGTCACACATCGTGTTTTGTATAATCAGATACTGCTTGGAATGTTTAACAGGTGTTACTATCCCATTGATAGCCGCAGGCACTTGTCGCTTTACTAGATATTTTAGGTACATACCTATGTCTGCTCTAGATATAGGCTAATATAGAATTCAACAAAAAAAAAACTAATTTTCGACTTCCAAAGTTGCTATTTTCTATTATAATTCTATAGTTATATTAACGATATAATTGGAACAAATAGCTACTTCAAAGCAAATAAATAGTTAAACTATCACAAAGTATAATCTTTATTTTATTTATAATGGTTCTCTATACAAGGTATATTTTATATAACTTAGTAAATATCTACATACATGTAAAACAATTTATGCAAAGTGTTTTAAAGTCGCTAGTGCACAAGTAGCTTAATTCTCGTTACCGGATCAAAAAACAAACTTGACAACATTGTTAAAATTACTTAAAAAATAATCATTTTTAGAACTTGCCTTAGAAACTCTCTTTGAGGCTATTTTTAAATAAAGAATGTACTTCAACGTTGGAGAAGACATTGAAACTAATTCTTTATTTATGCTAACTACAAGATATTGTTAACATGCTCCCTATCAGCTACAACCCATTTAGTAGTTAACACTGACTTCTTGTTGTTCGTCATTTGCGTCTAAATGAGTAAAACCAACAAATACTTTTCCTGATCTTGGCTATGTCACGCTGGTCTCTAACTATTGCAAACATTAACGACGATGTTGATAAAACCAAATGACCTAATTCTATGATATAGAGTTAATATAAAACTTAATTTGCCTACAGGGGCTTACCATGTACCAGCTGCCTTTTTAGTGTTAGTATCTAAATATGTTTCTTAATGTGGAAAGTTGTAGATCTTCATGTTCTGTACACGATAGCAAATATTTTACAGGCACAGCCGCGGTAATTCTTACGCTTAGAATACAACTGTTTATTTACATGCAAATCCGCAAAAGTACTTTTGAATTGTAAAAGTTACAGTCATGTTATACATTTTTTGATACAAATTTATAGGCGTATACTAGAAGGTAATATACAAAGTATCTATTTGCTCTTAAATATGCACTACAATGGACAGGTAGATGCTATATTGTTGGAACAAAATTTTGAAAAATGCATAATGAAAGACGTAAGCTTTAAGCACCAAAGTGTAACTTACAATCGTATGATATGGATTATAAAATATGTAGTTGCACTATGCAACAGAGACCAAAAAGTAAATTGGTGAAAATATAAATTTTGTAATTGTATTTTCTTTTGTGCTGTTATATAAATTTTCTATTAAACATTTTGCATGAAACTATTTGTTAGACAAAGCTATACCTGCACATGTATTTTTAACCACCCAAAGCCGTTCATGACGAATTCCAATTATGTATTTATCTATAATTTTATTTATAGAAACAGCAACATCTACGACACGACAAGCCGTTACGTTTTCAATCGTGTTTGTAAAACTTCTAGAAGTTCATAAATAATTGTGAAACAGAAACCGCATGCTGCATAATTCTATAAAATTTTAAAGGCACCTTTTAAGAAAGTTGCAACTATTTTTTACTGCGAATGGCCTTCTTCTGTCCATGTGCGATAACAACTAAATGGCGTAGTTAAGTCTTGACTAACTCTTCTTACTATTTTTCTGATGAATATTCTAGCTGTTATGAGCTCAACAATTTTCATTGTAATGTGCGATTTTCGGAAACAACGATGCAACGTACAATTTTGCGTAAAACTGAGGAAAACTTGAAGCGTGTCACCATTCAAATTAGGCTTACCACGATGGTACTCTGGGTTGTACTTAATGTTACGACAGGACCAAAAAAGCACGTCAGTCTCGATCCCATGTCAAATTATTGTTTAGCATTAGAAGAATTATTAGTTGTTAAACTTACAAAATTTCATATATTCACTTCAAGAGAAGCTAAGAAGAAAGAAAGATGTCAAATTACATTTATTTCTAATAACCCATTTATGGTAATTCATACATCATTTTTAATCGTATTTTCTCGGACTTTGTAAAATTTCCTACAGTTACTCGAAAGTCTGCATATACCAATAAAAATCTCAAAATAAGCACTACAAAAAAGATTTTAAGTATATTAATAATTGCGATACGATTATTATAATGTAAAGCTAAAAATCTGTAAAGTTAGACGAGTTAAAGTAAATTATTTTCCTACAGAAAAGAAAAATGAAAAAATATGTAAACAAAATCTCACGAAAGTTTACATACAATACATAAATGCTACATAAAATGTATACGAAAAGCTATTATTAATAAATTAGTACTTTGTAACGCCACCATTACGACTAATTACGGCATTTAGGCTACCCGATATTGAGTATACTAATTTTTATAACACTTCTTTAGATATTTATGTCCATTCTTCCATGGTGTACTTTAACCAATCGCGCCAAGTTATAACCCTTTTTCATAAGCGACGTTTTAATTCAACCCATAAATGTTCAATAGGGTCTACATCCGGCGACTGAGGAAGAAAATGAAGTTGATGTGGCACATTATATAGTATCAAGTCCATTGCCAGATAAGACCTATGCCTAGGAGCATTGTCTTGTCGGAATATCCATCACTCGCCAAGCTCTTATTTTTTTAACACTTTGAATCAAATTTGCCCACAAAATATTAATATGCTTATGTTTGTATATAATCCCATCATAAATTCAATATTTCCTATCCCAGCCGCCGATATACAACCCCAAAGTAAAACCGAGTGCCCACCATACTTAATAAGTGGTAAAAAACAATTTGATATTTGTCGTGCTAAATGTCTTTAAAAAACAACAGTTTTTACCATAATGAAAAATAAAAATAAAATTCTCGCATTAGAATGGGCAAACAAAAATGTCAAGTGATTACGTAAGCCGGTTCGAGGAAGAGTTCATGAAGTTTTACTACGATGGTTTGAGTATCAACGAGCCAATAACATACCAATTAGCGGTCCTTTTCTTCAAACTAAAGCAGAAGAATTTGCTAAATTATTTGCAATGACAGTGAAGTTAAGTGCATAGCAGATTGGTTACGCCGTTTTAAAAAACGTCATAACATAAATGCTGGTTACATTCATAGGTGAAAGTGCAAATGTAAATTCAGAGGAATGCAAGGTGTGGCTGCAGTCGGCCATAAGTGATTTTATGAAAGACTATCACGTAAATGACTTCTTTAATGCTGACGAAACGGGCTTGTTTTACAAACATACACCTAATCGTACATTAAAATTTAAAAAACAAAATGTGTTGGGGGCAAACAATCGAAGCAGAGATTAACTGTAACAAAAACCCAAGATGTTCCAAACATATTAAAAAGTTACCTTGTACTTACGCTGCTAATCGTCGGGCATGGATGACATCTAAAATTTTTGAAGACGAAATAAGAACTTGGGATAAAGATCTAACAAAACAGAAACAAAATTTTATTATTGGTTGATAACTGTCCAGCTCATCCCCGTATAGGTGATGTTAAAAATATTTGTCTGGAGTTTCTAGCACCGAATTCCACCTTCGTGATACAGCCAATGTACCAAGGAATTATTCTTACCTTAAAATTATCGACGCCTGCTAGTAATGAAACATATTACGAATTTGGATACTGGAACGTCTAACGAAGTAAATTTGCTAGAAGCGATGAAAATGTTAGCCAAAGCTTGACAAAATATTTTGCAAGAAACCATAAAAAATTATTTCAGTAAGCCAGGAAAATGGATTTTGATAAAGACGACGATTTACCGTTGTCTCAATGGCTTCTCAAATATGATAATAACATCGATGACGATAATTTGCCTCTAAGTGTATTTCCAGGATCTTAGTATCGTGAATCTAGAAACAACAGATGAATTTGTGTCAGTGGATAATAATCTCATCAGTTCGTGTATCCCAAGTGATACAGATTTTGTTGAAGAAGTTTTAAATCAAGAAAATAATAGCGATGATAAAGTAAGCGAAGAAGAAAGGGCAGCTGAAATTGTAAAACCCAGTTATGAAGATGCGCTTACCGGAATAAGGACAGTTACACGATATTTAGAAACTGAAGAACGTACTACCAATATGATTTTAAATAATGTATTAGGTATTGCACATTTTTTAGATTCTATTTGTTTCAAAAAATCAAAACGATAGACCCTTGTTACCGACTTTTTTACTAATTAAATTTATATATATTTGCTTCTTACTTATTATTATTTATTATTATTGTGTATCCTCTTATTATTTTATAAATAAAAATACATTTTGATAGTATATACGTAATCGTTGGTTATATATTTTTTAACGTACTATTTTGTATGGTCCCGACGAGTACATTATAAGCGAATTTTCCCGTATATGGTTTTAACTTGCATGTAGACTTGTGACATATTGCATACATATTTTTTGCGTTTTCTTTTTCTGTAGGGAAACAATTTACTTGAAATCGCCTAACTTAACAAATTTTTAGTTTTGAATTATAATAATTGTATTTCAATTATTAATATACTTAATATCTTTCTTGTAGTGGTTATCTTGAGGCTTTTGCTGCTGTATGTAGACTTCCGTGAGTAACTAATTTCTCTGTCATCTCGCCATGACTATAATATCCAGATCGCATATTTGTTCATTTAAGAAACCGATTATATACTCTTCAGTACCATACACGCCTTATGGATACAAAAAACTATGTGAGCTTGGATATAGCATGATTTACTTTACTGGATAATATCACACGAAAAAAATACGTTGGTAATTATTACTACAAAATTATGTCCAATGTAAAATAAGTTATTACTATTAGGCTTATCCGAATCTCGAATATTTTTACGGTATTTCAAATAGACTTTTCACTGTAATACTCTGTAGAACAACACCACTTTATTTGATGAAATATGTTTACGAAAAATACAAAAATTACAAATGTAACAGTTCATATATTTAAGCAAACTTGCAAATCATTACGAAAACTTTATTATTCATTGTATTCTTAACGAATACAATTGATTAGTCTTTAGAAAGAAGTATTACAGTAACAATATTATAATATTTTAACAGAATAATCATCTACCGAGAACCAAGAACTATTACAACTTTTATGTGCAGTTTTCTTAAAAGAAAGTGTTACAAAACTACACTTGGAGCCCATTGCGCTATAAATTATACTGTGCACTACCACATTGTGTCAGATAGTAACATTTCTTCGGTATAGCTAGTGTTTCTTTAGCTCAAAAAGTTTCTTCTGCCAGTGTAGACTATTTTGTTTAGGGATATAAGACTAAAGTTTATGTTTCTGCTCAATAATTTTATATGATATCGAATTGTGTAGTTGTTTTGGAGAGCTAACTTGGAATTATTTTTGTTAAATACACATTCTCAGTTTAAGAGAAATTTACGTCATTTTCGAAACTCAAGTACATATAGCAGCCTTTCCAACGCTAAAGAATAATTCCTCTAATTTATTACAATCTGTATCTTTCAAAGCAAGCAAGATCTACATGGTGAAAGTATTTGGAAAACTAAATTCACGGTAGGCATCTACATAATGGTACCAATTTGTCTTTTTTATTGTTTGTTTCTAGCAAAAGTTGTCTGAAAATAATCCTAACAAATCCCAAAATTAAAATTATTTTAATTAGTACCGTAGTTAAACGCATTTCTTTCTTATAAAGAGAAAAGAAAACAATGTAAAAACAAAATGTGTCAGAAATACTGCCTACTGCAAAAGTTTAGAACAAAAAAGAAGATAATATCAAAGCAGTAAACATACATATATCAGTTGAGTAAGAGTATAGTGAAGGAAGAAATTGAAGATCGTCTTCTCAGTTACGTTCGTTCCCTATTACTTTAGAAGGGAATCTTTGGCGCAGAATCTCCCCCAAACAAGAAAATTAAATCTCATGTTGAATCTCAAATACGCACACATAGACACTAGGACGCACATACACATATGCAAGTTGGCTATGGATCGAGGCATCCCTTCCAATAGGAAGCGCACGCTGTTTGGGCGGAGTTAAATTGGGAACTACATTTTCGGCGGAGGAACCCGGTTCTGACGTCAGGCTTGTCTGATTAAAGCTCAGATCGACGAGGGTGGGGCGTTTCAACCCCTCAATATCTGGTGTCACTGGCAATCTATAGCCAAAAGGGAAGGTAGTGTATTTCGTGTCGCGATCCAAAATAGAAATTTTTGTTTTCTTTGACATCAGCAATTTCGACGTCGTCTAAATAAAAAATTTCAAATCAACAACAAAAATACCAATTTAATAATACGAGGGTAACAAAATAACCAGTGATGTGTAGGTAGAACGGTTCAGTGGTCAGTGAAAATATCTAGGGAAGATAGAATAATTATAATCAAAATGTTAGAGTTTTATCCTAACTTAAATATAAATCCTGTGATGTTATCTGAGCCAAATATGCAAAATAGTGATTGCAATGGACGTACAGGTATGTTTGGAAACACCTAAATTTACTTTTAAAGTAAAAATTGTGACTTGTTGACCAACACTGGGTTGGATATGGTACTTGTTTAACATATTTTTCATACGTGAATAAAGATCTACAACTCTCTTCTAGAATTTCCGTTCTGTCTGGAGTATTTTACATTTTCATTTTAAGATATTTGAATCTACGTTATAAATTAACATTGGGCATGCTTATGAAGTTTGGGGTTTCTAACGATGTAGACTATGCTTCGTAGATCCATATTATTGACATAAATATTTTAAAATTCATTATAATGAAAGGATTTAATTTTATACACATGTATATTACGTTCTGAATAAAAGAATAACAATCAAAAATCAGAATCTTTCCAGTGATATCTTTCTCTTATAGGAAAATTGAATGAGTAATCATTAGTATTATTGAAGTTGAAGAAATACTAAATTTGGTCCTGTCGTTTGCTGTTGGCGCTATTATTGCTGTCGGTCCTATAATTATGCTATTTCGCTTTACTCGTGCCTAAAATATAAATTGTAAAAGTAATAAAAACAACTTTATTTATAGAATATTGATTTCGCAATTGAGTAATGGTCAAATCGTGATAATCAGTTAAAAAAAAGTATAGATGACTGAATATAGTCTACTGTATTTGGAAAATGCTTAAATATTTCGAATGTATTAAATTTTTTGTGACAAGAATAGTAGTTTACCAGCACACAATACCATTACCTCCCATTTCTGCAAAGTACTAGCTAGTCTGTATTTATAAAAAGAGTTGACTCGAATTATATTCAACTTTGTACAAAAAGTAGCAAAGACACAAAAAATTATATTTTAAATAGTAGCTTAGTAAATCCAATTAAATAACAAATATGTTGGCGTAAGAATTAATATTTGCATAAATGTATATGTAAATGTAGTGAATGGGCATTTATTATAGTGTTTTCAACTTTACAGCTTACACATTCTGCATTTTGTTTCTGGGGAAACTGCTTAAGACTTTACATTTTAAAGCTTAAACTTGATAAAATTTGGCAAAACGGGATTCCCAAACTTCGGGACCATTTGCAATACTTCAAACCCTTTGTTAGTAGCGTTATCAGTTCATCTTCCTTTCTCAGGGTGACTCAAATAACCCTGACTAGGACATAGCCCACCTTAGAACGGCCTCTGCCTTTGGCAGTGATAGTTCAGGTATAACGTTTGCTTTATAAAAAGAAATTATGGTGCATAATGTGTTTTATGCATGACATAAATTTCTTAACAGTGCTTTAGAATTGTAAAGAGCTTATTTCTGAAAATTTAACTCAACCATTACATGAATACGCAGGCTTCCAGGGCCAGAGTCAGTAAAAATGTGTCATGGTGAATAATATTAGGTACAGAAGGAAATGAAAATAAAACTAAAATAAAAAGGAAAAGAGGGGGAACCAGTAAGAGATAAAAAGAAAGGAATAACAAAAAGAAAAAGCGTAAGGAAAAATGAAAGAAAGGAAAGCTTTTTCGTTTTTTATTATTTTTGCGTTTGCTTTCTTTTCTTTTTATCTCCTTCCAGTTCTTCTTCTTGTTCTGTTTGATTTTGATTTTCAAAAGTTGGCGACAATTTCGGGATAATGGGTGTCTTGCTGCCTTTAGTTATGTTCTAGAAAACTACTGTCAACACTTCGCCGAAATCTGTCAGATAGCTACATTTTTACAATCATTTAAAATAAACTATTGGTTATGTTTGTGTTAATATGGAGAAAAAAAATCATATATTGAATAAACATTATTTTTTAATTAGAGAAAAAAACTGTTAAAGAAACTAAGTAAAGGTTAACAAATATCATGTTAAATGAACTCCTTTCCTTGAAATGATTTGTAAGTGGTGCATTGGTTTCAAAAGTGATTATATGAATACATATGATATTGAATGTCTAGAGCTTTCATTTGTAGTAAGTTCTGCAGGAATTACCTCAACCAAATGGGTAGATAATACATTACATTCACATGTTGGCATATTGTTAGCCAAATGCAAACTCGTGTTACAATTTCAAATGATTGTATGGCTAAGTCCAAATTTCATCCGTTGACAAAAACAGTCAAAATAATGGACTTCTTCTGATATACATACGTGCTTCAAAGCAGGCAACAATCGTTTCTTCGGGTAGTAAGATTATGCTCACGATTTTACAGGTTCCAAAGGTGTAATGTTTATTGACTATTTACAGAAGAAAAGGACAATAATTGGAACTGAAAAAGAAACCGCATTTATTTAGAAAAAGTTTTGTTCCATCACGATAACGTGCCTTCCTATTCAACCGTTGCAATTTCTAGAAGTAGCGTACGAATTGCTGAATTTTGTCGAGTTACCGAAAGGTTACTTTTTATATGACTTAAAAAATTGGGAAGTCGCTAGGCTAAATATGTAGAATTAGATAGGAATTATGTCACTTTGCCATCAAATTGTTCTTATCAGGGTATCGTCGTAATTTTCTCTCAATATGTTGCACTCAACTATGGTACAAACACATTCTTTTGTCTTTCTAAAAAGTTTCTGATAATAAAATGTCATATGCGTATGCTGCAATAAATCAGGAGGTTTAATTATGAAATCTAATATTACGTGGGATTGTATTTAATGCGCATATGTTGATAAAACACATACATACGCGAAATCTACTCAAATTAAAACCCGAGCTTTGTCTATATTGATGCTCTTCCTACAATGTGAACCTATATCACCATCAGTCACGATGTTTAAAATGTGAAATTTGTAACGTTCTTGCATTTGTTTATTGCTTGCAAATTACATACCTATTATAAAAACTTTTACTATACGTCTCTATGTTTTGTAGAATCTATGCTTTTCTCCATTTTGGTACAGTCTTGTTGTATATAAATTTAGTTCATTTCACATAGAAATATTTTATAATAAATAATTCTAATGAAGAAAAATATCAAAAAAAAAATATGAAGACAAATAGCGAAACAAATAATATATGTAATAATATGCATGGTAGATATAAAACTTCCTCAATATAAGGATAGAATCAATTAAAATTACTAATCATCTACTACTAGTAGTTTTTCAATTGCTACTTCACATTGTGCATTTTAATAAAAAATGTGTACCTCCTTATAGATTGCAGAATGAATAGGTACATTTTACGCAGACTACAATTACAATGATTAAATTCATGTCTTACTTTTCTTACAAATAGGGAATATTTTAGGCTATTGTTCATGAAAAATATAAAAGAAGCTAATACGTTTATTTGTAAAGAATTTGAAGTTCGTATTAGTTATTCTTGCGGTGGTAAAGTATAGTAATTTTTTGACAGTTTTTGGTAATTATCCGGTAAAACACGAAAATATGGAAAAATAAGTTTTTCTTTCAAAATAGAGAAAAACTGTTAGAGCCTTTACAGCAAAGGAATTTCAGTAAAGTAGTTTTACTAGAAAAGGGGCAAAATTTTCTGCGCTATAGTTGAATTGCTGCAAAATTAAGACCTACATTCAGCGAAATTTCTATAGTTACCTATGAACTTTTGAACAGAATATTTGGTTTTCTTAATATCTTCGACAAATTATGTATCGAAGTTAATGCTGAACTACAAAGAAACACAAATGCAATAAAAGATAACATCAAAAAATTTAATACATTTTATACAGAGAGTATTTATAATAATGATAAATTAAAACAGCAAAATTTCTGTAGGTCAATTAACAGAAAATTAATAAATAAAATAAATTCATAGAGAATTTATAATTTTTTCTAAACTTAGTACTTAGTGTTAGATCCTCTATTCAAAATAACTTCACACATCCGAGTCTTCATACTGTCTATCAATTTGGTCAATGTTGAAATAGGAATATTATTCTCACCTCACTGATGCAGTTCTTTGAGCCTATTGTATTGTATATTATTAGCATACATCTTCCTTGTCAATATTCTTCAAAGATTTTTGATGGGTTTCAGATCGGGCGAGCGAGCAGGTAATAAATTAACTTCCTTTCAATGAAACCACTAGAATTATGGGTAGCTGCATTGTCTTGGTGAAATATCTAGTATTGCGTCGGCAATTGTTTACCAAAGTTTATGAAAACCATTTCCAGAAGTTATATATAAGAATTAGAATTAGTTCGCCTAGAAATAAAACATATGGGAACTTTGTCGCTATGGGTAAAAGCTGTCCAAACTATTGCACTATCGTTAACAAAATTTCGGCTCATCGCAACTTCACAGTTCTTACGCAAATTGCGCCCATAATAATTGAAACCATCAGGCCCGTCCAAGTTAAATTTCTTCCTCATCAGAAAATATGACGTTCCACTCAGGATTCCATCTCATATGATCTTGCGTAAATTTCAGACTTATCTGTTTATGTGTTTCTTTTAAAGGTGGTTCTGTAACCCTTTTTAGCCACCGAAAACGTTTACTGCCGAATAATATTTGTTGTACATGTCTGTGTATTACGATAAATTTAAATTACATTTCATTTGTTGCGGTTACATTATCTGAAGAGGCTGACCGAAATATCGAGTTAACTTTTGATTACTTCCCTTAGCGCGATTTTTGCCGTAGGAATTGCCCAGCTTTACAAAATTGTTGATGAGATGATGGGATCGTTGTATTTTCTTAGCTATGACTGGGTTTGAAAACTCTACGTACTCTTTATAACAATTTATTTTTGTTTTTCCTCCTCGGATAGCATTTTCTTCTATACTTCGATAATATATGTATGTTATGTATTATATATATTTCGTAGGATGTCTGTCTAACTATATAGACCTATAGAAATTCAACTGTTTCGAGTTACCATTATTGTAAATAGTCTCTGTATAGAATGTAGTAATTTTTTCAATTTTACTTTCTCTTACATTTGTGTTTCTTCGTAGTTTAGCATTAACTTCGATGCATAATTTGCCGAAGATATCAAGAAAATCAAACATTAGAAATGTCGCTGGGTGTAGTATTAGATAAATTTATTTTGCTAAGAAAGTCGTCTACTATTAATTTCTTGAAGAATTTAAACCAAAACACTAAAAGTACTACCAATTGATTTCATTCACGTTCTTTTTGCTTCGTATTTATAATTATTTTTTGAAAGATAACTGTATTGTTCCTATGGTAATTTATAGAGTGTAGCTTCCAGTGCCGATTGTTGCATTGAAGAAGAGAAAACGCAACCCCATAATAGTAAAATACAAATATGTAAAGTAATCAATCAAAGTTTGATTATGCTCGTTATAGTGAACAGTTCACAGGACAGTTGTAATATAATTTTAACGTGTTTTAGCTATTTTGTAATGTATTAAAGAAGTTTTAAATAAGTTAAGGAGTATATGTTGTGGTAGGCTTCGGCGATATTTGTTTTAGTTTTCCGGATTGAAGTCGCGTCGTAGCTGCACGAGTTCGCCGACGTTTGGCTCTCAGCAGCATTATGACACAGCAATCCAGAAGGAGCTCCATGCAACTGACAGCGAAACGTAGGCAGACTCACGCAACCACGACGCAGTTTCAACTCGAAAACGTAAATTCTTTGAAAGATAGTTACGGAGTTTTCATTAAAAGTGCAATATGTATGTTTAAGAAATGATTATTGTTTGGTTGTGTTAAAGAGCTAAATTATTCCTATATAACCGCGGAATAACGCTTCTATTATCATTTACTGCCTTAAAGAAGGCATAACACAACTCCGAAACGCGTCGCAAATTAAAGAAAACTATGTGAAGTAATCAAAATTGATTTTTTTACCTGAAAATTCCCGATAAAAAAAGAAAAAATACGAGATTGAAAAATTACTGCAGCCAATGAAACAGTAACAATAAAAAATGAACACGCGATGGATTGTACTTGCAATTTGTTTTGCGTATTTATATATATATATTATTTCTATTGTTTATTTGTAACTTCAGGAATGAATTAATATTAACTCTATTTTGCTATTACCGTATTGATACAAACGGTAATATCACCAGGCATTCCTTTCCAGATATTCATTCCTTGCTTACGAAAAAATTTAAATGGTCACTACCTCGAATTATTATTAGTGAATGAACAATAATTACAAACTAACAAAATTGATGTTTTATGTTTTTATTTCTTCCATTATATTTTTGTAGATGATTATTATTTATCTATTTCACAAATGAGGGAATATCTTACTTCATGTTTGTTAAAAGATTTATTGTATAAATTTAGCGGGTAAAGAGCACAAGAAAGTTCTAATGAATACGTAGGCTTCCACGGCCAGAGTTAGTAATAAATGAACTACTTCCGTGTGTGTTTATTCCAATTTGACATTTTGTTATGTAAATTTACTATTTAAGTACATATTCCTTCGTATATAACACTTCCCTTAGTCTGTAACGTCATCTTAAAAGAAATAAATTTATTTCTTATTTCCAGATGGTACGATAATAAAATGTGAGAAAAATTATGAAATGTGCGAGGGTTGTGGCCAGAAAATCCATGATCGGTACCTGATGCGAGTTGCAGATTCCAGTTGGCACGAACATTGCCTTTCGTGCTGCATATGCGGCGTTCTTTTAAGCCATTCCTGTTATACAAGGAACACAAAATTATATTGTAAAACGGATTACGACAGGTAGGTTTCAAAAATGTAGTTTTTGTATATTCGTAATATACAAACACATATCCATTTTCTCACGTGTGTGCTTGGAATCTAATTGAAAATAAAACATTGCGGTACACTGTAAAAAATATTGTTAATTTAACTACAACTTTTAGTTCCCACAGATGTGCCCTTATATCTACGGGATAGCGTTGACCATAACAATAATGTATTTGCTAAAATAAAATATTCTTTTCAAGCCCAATGTTCTCGGCCAGAGAGTAGTTAATAGAGATATTTTATTTACAATTTGCGCATTTTACTAGATTTTGGTGTAAAATTACTATGTTTGTTTTATCATTACGGAAGCTAACACAATTTATTGTTAAAATTAATGAACTTCAAATAATAATAATTATTATTAAGTATTAATTTGACAATAGCATTGTATAAATTCATGCTTTTCGTAAAGCTAACAAAAATGTGTGAAGAATATCAATTGTTATTAAGTATCATAAATTGTATGTTACTTTTACACATTTTGTAGTTCCGTTGCGTTAAATTCTTTACAACACTAAGAAGAAAATGTTCTCATTTGACTACAGTTGGTTGTTATTTAAACAAAAGTGTTTGCACATTTTATTGCTATCATTATCAGGTTTAGTATATATATAGAACATTAAACATCGAAAACCGTTGGTAGGCAATACGAATAGTCATGCATTTCAGTAAAAAGATGACAAATGACGTCTCATGCAACTTGTAAAATTACTATAGAATTCTGTTCCGCGGGCACATCTTTCGCTGAAATAGATTTTACTAAAATTCCAAGTTTTAGGTGTATGTAGGCAATTTAAGTCCTGTGCTTTCCGCTGGGCTCTTTTGCCCATCTTCTTTCAGCTTCTTCCTTCTTCAGAATTTACTAGGCGAGCTTGCCTTCTTCATGGGTCCTCGAAATCTTCGTCCTAGACTTCCTCGTTTATTCTCTTTTCACCTAATTCTGAGAATCAAGGAAAGAATTCATTGAAGTCGATGTATATGAGAATAGAAACGTTATTCCGTGAGGGGTTACAATTTCCGGCGAGACTTAGTGAGTGTCCTATGTTTGGACATCCCCGACGTCTTCTGGGCGAATATTGTCTACACCATCGGGTTCCCTTTGGTAGGAATTTTCTCGAAGAAATTTCTGTTTAGTCTGTCTAGAAATCTCGTCAGGCTTTATATATCGGAGAGGATTCTTAGCGCAATTAGTGTCGTAGAACAGTGGCCGCGGAGTACTAGCTGCAAGCAGCGGTTCTGTACCCTTACGAGTCAGTCGAATTCTATGATTGCCGAGGCGCACAAGGGGCTGGCGTAGGTTAGTATGAACTTGTATAGTTTCATGTCCGTCTTGGGGTTGAGTAGGGGGTTAGATAAAACACAACTGACATATTCTAGCGATCTATCCTAGCCATTTTTAAGTGTTTAGAGACAGTAAACCGTGTGGGGAGGATTATTCCAAGGTACTCAATGCTGTTACTCTAGTCGATCTGCGCGTTGGCATTTGTTATCTTCTATTCCATGTACTTTTCGGAAGATCCTATATCATTCATGATGACATGGAATCTCCTATCCTTCAGGTAGAATTTGATGGTCTTTAGGATTCTGGTTGGGAATCCTTCAGCTTTAAGAAAAGTGGTCTTTTATTCGGTGCTCTTAATTAAATAATTTTATTTTTATTTTTATCAACATAAAAGCTTCTTAAACTGTGATGTCATCTGCAACGTGAAAGAAAGTTGAAATGGCAGGCAAAATGTAGACATCGTTTTTTGTAGTAGCGTCGTCTCCAAAACAAAAACCGCTGACGACACCCAAGCGACATTATTTTAATGAATGTGAATAAAATTTATTAATTAATAGTAATATAAGTATTACATATATTTGCTAAAAAATGCACAAGTATGTGACATGCATCGTTTTCGATAATTATTGTTTCCTTACTCAATTCCTTTTTAATTCTATCTGTAAGAATTTTTATTTTGCAAGCATTTTTGAGCACTAAGCATTGGTAATTAATCCTATAAAATGTGGCGTGTTAATGTCTATTTATAATAACGGAAAAAAGAACGATCAAAACAACAATTCTGCATATAATAATAACTATACTCTATTCTTAATTCAGAGGAGTGTTTTTAAATTGAAGCGCCAAAAACTAGGCTAGGTGTTGGTCACTTTTGGCAAAAATTACACTAGCGATATTCGATTTATTGCCAGCCATCATATTGTTAGAAGAACTGATTGACTGTTAAGTCGTGTATTTTTCTGAGTACGTTTGTATTTAATCTTTCTCCATAAATTTGCGTTGTAATAATAATTACGTAACTGCAACTTGTATAAAATCCTAGTTAGTTTTAAAACTGCCGCCAAAAAGTAGCTTTGAAAAGTTCCATTGAGTAAAAGCGTCTTTTCATTTTACACCTCCGAATGAAACAATAAAGTATAACTTAAATCGCCTGCGAAATTTAAAAATGTTAGCTTGGGAAGGTTCTACTCGAAAAGCTATCCTAGACTTACGAATTAGTTTCTAAAAAGTACAGAAAAAATAAAAACTCTGTCAAAAGTAAGAATCACACCTCGCTCTCTTACGCATTTCTCGTGATTTACTAAGGAAACAAATTACAACCCTAAGAAAGAACAATACGTATTTAAAAGTGAATGAAATGTTGACCTATAATATATATTAGCGCATTTTCTAATTGCGAATAGTTATATCAAGCACTTAGCGTTTTTCCGCTACCCTAATCTCTATTGATAAGTATTTATGTTCCCTTTATGTTAAACAATTCTCATCGAAAGAATAAAACAGGTAAATTGCATCTGCACATTTATTTGAAACTACTTATATGCTACAAAAACGTTATTCCTCTATATAATGCAATACTGCAATAACTAAATGTAAATACATTTTTACTAATTTCTTGAATCAACTAATTTGTCGAATAAATGACCACTAAATGGAAAGCGCGTATTTCGAACAGTTATTGTAAAATCCACCAATTCATGTACTATATATAGCAACATAACAATTGTTAATTATCCTAATATGAAGTCACTTCATTATATTTAAAGTATATTTCCCTCATTTGGATAGATTGATAAGAAGGAGTGAGTTTGTATACCATTTTAGCATTTTTTTTTTGGTTATTGATTACCAAACAGTTAGTTTTGGGCTTATCGTACATCCCGACATCTTATGTATTTTGAAAATATAATAAAGGAATATGTACTGCAACAACTTTGATAGAGAAAGAAAGACAAATCAAGGTTGGCTATTCATAGCAACTTAAATGTAAAATTTTGAACACAAAAAATGTAATCTATATCTACAATCTCAGATAACATTTCCAGTATCGATATCTCCCTTGTTATGAGATACAGACTTCGTTAAATTAGATGAATTATACAGTTTAGCATTAGATGAATTAACTGTTCTTGATGTTACAAAGTTATGTTTGCTTTATAGAAATTATACTAAGAAAAATTTTTATTTATTAAATTTTTTCTAGTTTTACTTGTTTCCTGATTTTTTTTATTAAGGATTTGAATGTTTCCTATTTTTTCTTTCACCTTCCTGTTTCAGGTTTTAATACCTTAAATGTTTGTATATGTATTTTTATAGTATGCCAAGTACGCTCTAAAATAGATTAATGTGCTTTTTCTTGTTAATAAAATTTTCGTTTGTCTCATAGACAGTAAGTACTTATTAGAAATTGAAATAAAAATACTTCAGATCATCTACGTATTTCCAATGCGATATTTGTACGGTATTTAATTTGATTCATACGAACAAAAAATCGATGTACGTTAAAAAAATTGACGTAAGTATTAAACCAAATAATTTAGAACCAATTACAAAATTGCGCATTAGGTTCTCAACCCATGTATTACTTACATTGTCGTCATAATTGCGCTGAAAACTACGGCATGAAATACTACAAAATGCTGTAAAAACTGGTTTACGATCTCTAACATCAACAAGTCCGTTACCAATTCACGAATTGGAAACCTAATTGTTAAAATATTTAACAGCAAATGCTAAAAGTATGAAGTATTTCTTCTAAATCTGTATACAGTAAGCTCAAATACTTTTAAAATTATGTGACATAGTAATGTATTACAGAAGGCCTTAAATATCGCTTACGAATTTCTTAATTACTTGCCAATTTCATAATTGATGGTGAACTATTTGGTCTAATACTTATAACTGTTCAATAATGGCCCCTTGATTGTTTATCTGTTTTTCAAAGAAAATAGAAGCAGTTGTGTAAAATACAATCTTTTCAACTTTTATCTCCTGTACTGTATCACTATAAACAGAAAATAGAAATACCCAAATCCCATTTGGCACCTTAAGTTAAGTAAGAAGTGAATAAAATAAAGAAAAAGGAAGGTGAAAGAAAGAAAATCAGAAATGATTCAAATTCCGTATTAAAAAGTAACTAAAAAGTGCAATTAGAAATATGTGTAGGTTACTACACGTACGTTGTTATATATAAAAAAGAAATTTGATTTTTTGTTTTTTTGAATATTGCTACTGGAGTGAATGGAATTTTGTACACTCAAAAACGGCTAAAAATCCTACTAAAGAGCAGTTCATCTAATTTAACCCAATTATTTATTTATTATTTGTAATAATGTTCTTCATTTTGTTTTTTGTTTTCGTTTTTAAGAAGTGCACTAAATTAAGCAAGAGTCTAAGTATGGCCTTGAGTGTGAGTATAGCCTATTCCACAAGAGAATTTGTTCTGTTTCATGGTGCTTACTTCATCCTAATTCGTATATAAGATAAGAGTCCTCCGCCTTCTAATCAACTTTATTTGAGTTGCATCTAACACCTAAAATGAGCATGCAGTATAAATCGCACCATAATAAGTATGAAGTTTAGTTTTCTTGTACAATGCATATACACAAATAAAGTTATTAAAACCGTAAAATTTTAGATTTTAGAACATAAAGTTATTCAAAAGAACGTTGTATTTTGGAGCTATTAGAACTTTTTAATTAATTGAAAAGTCAACTAAAGGAGGGTACAATTGTAAGATTTACTAACAATCATTCATCGAAATAATTACCATCACATTCAATGACCGTTAGCCAACGTGACACCAATTTTTGTATGCCGCTTTTGTAGAACTTTGTGGATTTTGAATCAAAAGATTGACGGACTGTATTTATTACATCAAGTCGCGTTTTGAACAGCCTGTGCCTCATACAGTTGTCAAGTGACAAAAAAAAGATGTAGTCACTTTGCGAAATATCAAGAGAATATGGAGGATGTGATCATATTTCCCAGCCAAGTTCAAAAATTTTTCCCCGGATCAATCTTGCGGTGTACGGTCTAACGTTATCCTGTAAGAATACTATTCTTTCTCGATTGACTAAAGCAGGCTGTTTTTTGGATGAGTGCTGCTTGTACTATTCGTGGCAGGTTAACAACCGATCAAAAAATTGTTCATTGTCGTTGCGTGAATTTTTTGCTGAACAAATAGTAAGACGATTTGATTTGTTATCATTTAACAATTCATGTGGGGCTCATTTGCTTAACTTTATCGTCTTTCCTAGCTGATGAAGGTGCAAACGAATGGTTTCATCACTCATATTAAACTACTCTGCAAGCTCTAGGCACCTTGTACTGGAATTTACCTGTTTACTAAACTACCCTAGTTGTTTGGAGCCTCTTCTATATTTTATCGAATCTGAGGTTTAAAATATGTGTTGTCAGGAAGCCTTTCTTTATCATAAGTGAAGCACAGTATACAGAATAAAAGAGTTGAAACTATGGAATTAATTTTGAATTTAGGCAAATACGTTAACCTTTTTGGATTTTAATTATTTCGTAAAAACTATTTGATTGGATTTAAAATAAAATTGGTGTTCATTTGTTGCAGTAGTACGCGTATCATATCCTTAGAAATTTAATGCAACTTAATTGTCTCCTTGCGTGTGATTATATTGCAGGAAGTCATATTGTCCAATAGCACAACATTTTGTAGGAATAGTCCCATGCTTAAATAAGCCAAAGAAAGCTACGATATTCTCCCGAAGATCTGAATTACCGTCATTAAATAAATTATATTTGCTTGTATAAGAAATAAAATATCCTGGATTGAAGTTATATCTACCAACTTTTCACAGATACGGAATACTGTTATTACACGATAACAAACATTAGCCTTGTGTATGCCGTAAATACTCCACTAATTAGTCTAAGATTCTATACGACTTCATTTATGCCATGAGTGATTCGGTGTAACGAAACTACATTATATTGCTCTACGAAGTCAAAATGACGTAATTCTGCTTTTACTGTATTGTGTTTATTAATTTTTCGAAGCCCCTTCAACCCCAGTTTATATTGGTCATATAAGTTTTCATCTAAAAAAGTCTGAGCTATTGAGATCACTTTAGTTTAAGAAATCTGTATATTCTTGATTATTAAGTGGAAGCTGCAATAGAAACTAAAAAGATATTAATAAACCCCATTGTTTTACAAATATAATTTTAAGAAATGTAAGACATATAAGGCGAAGTAAATTTAATATTTGTATTATCTCGTATATGTAAATAGATTTCTTTCTTACTACTATAAGAATGTGTTACTTAATATGCGATGCTGAATTCCTATTCTAATTCTGTATGTGGGTCATTGGATTGATGTCAGAAGATTGCGATGGAATTGTATGGGAGTGTGTAAGATATATAGTAAAAGATTCATTGTCTCACTAGATACCTAATATGTTTAAAGTTCTCTTTGTTGAAAAATCATATTCGCGTCAAAGAGAGATTTTCGTACGTTCCTCGTTAAACGATTCTTTAATATTATTCAGATACACCATTCTATCAATATGAGCAAGCAATAACAGTTTGAAGACAAGGGCACCTAACTTAAATTTTCAAGCAAACTTCTTAAGTACTTATAAAAATGCTTTTTGATTATTTAAGTGTTAATAATAAAATATAAACATATATTTCTCTTTTGCTTTTACTTTTATACTTGCCTAATTCCAAATGTTCCTACTGTACCAGGTCCTATGTATTCTATTTGAAGGGTGTAGTATGTTATTTTATGCTTACATCTGTATTACCGAGTATTTTTGTAAATTACCGCTGAAGAGCAGATATATACGAAATTAACATCCTTGTTGGTTTTTAGGATATTTGGCGTGAAATGTTCGCGCTGCGGAGATAGATTACTACCCCACGAAATGGTAATGAGAGCCCAGCAGCATGTATATCATTTACCGTGTTTTGTGTGTGTAGTATGTTGTCAACCATTGCAAAAAGGTGAACAGTTTGTTCTACGTGCGGGGCAGTTATTTTGTAGACAAGACTTTGAAAAAGAAATGTATTTGATGCAACAAGCTAGTTCAGGTGACGACGATATATTAGAAGAAGGTGGAAGGCAAAGAGATGGAAGAAGAGGACCAAAACGACCTAGGACGATATTAACGTCGGCACAAAGAAGGCAATTTAAAGCGTCATTTGAAGTTAGCCCTAAGCCATGCAGAAAAGTAAGAGAAGCCTTAGCAAAAGAGACCGGTTTAAGTGTACGAGTTGTGCAGGTTTGGTTTCAAAATCAGCGCGCGAAAATGAAGAAGATTCAAAGGAAAGCGAAACAAGATGACGGGAAATCATCAGCTGACAAAGAGAAGGGTGAGAAAGACGAGAAAGTTATCAAACAAGAATCACCGTCTAGTGAACATGGACACTATATGGGATTGGGAAGTCTTGGAGATACACACTTTCCCACATCAACACAACCACTTAATCCAAATATTCCATATTCTCCAGACGGTGAGTTTGAGTTTTGATAAACTTCAGATGTTTGACAAGAATGATGAAACGTAAATAATACGTACGATGTATCATAATCAATGTAGCACTTTTAAGAAACATTTTACATCGCAGCACAGCACTGATATTTTTATATACAGGGACGAGTATTCTTTTCAGTAAGTTATTTGTCACTATAGAAGCTATCGGTATTAAGTCTTGGGAAACTAAATATTTTCCTACAATATCTATGGCATAAATAAAAATTTGTATATTTCTATGTTTTAGTAGTTGATTATAATTTCATTGGTGTGAACGTTACTTGACGGAATTAATAATCAATAATTTAAAAGAAAAAGTAAATCCGGAAAATACAAATATGTAAATAAATGTACTGTTCTATAACAAATACAAGAAAGTTATCTTCTGAAGCAAGAAATTGTAAAAGATTGTAATCGACATTGCATTTGATTATCAATTGTAATGTTTAAAAACAAATTATTTCCTTTCTATTTTCAGCATTTTTTTAACGAGTAACTTGTGCAATTTTTATTTCAAATTAATAATCTTTATTTTTCTTTACTGTATCCAATTTTAGTAATCATAAGAATTTTTAAATATGCATGAACGTATACTAATATTTCACTCACCTAGTTCAAAAAGATAGCTGCGTGATGTTTTTAAAAGCATACATTTACATTGCATCTACTCAAAATTCGAATAATGGTGTAACTTGCCAGGATTATTCTAAAGGAATGTCAATTTCGCTAATTGACATACGTACATCGCTTTTTCTGATGTATGTGTATAAGGCAATTCAATATGTTATCAAATCATTTTTCAAATAGGGTTTATAGGATATAAATCAAATATACATAAGATAATGTGGTGCTCTTTGGAAGTTTAATTTAGGTGAAATTCGTTATTGTAGATACAAAAATGCTTTTATTTTGTTATGATATATAGAAGTAAATCAGAGTGAGATCAAGTAAGTAATTTTTTTTCAATCCTCCTATCACACTTTTTTTTGCAAATGTTGAGCAAATGTCACTGTATTCAGATGATAATTTACTAAAATAAGAACTCATCGTACATGGTCACAATCTCTTCCTTTTCAAAAATATAGACTCTCTAGCTCCTTTGCAATTGTTGCAATGTTATACATCGAGTATAACTTCCAAATAGCGTTACGCTATCTTATGGGTATCTGATTTGTATCCTACAGACATCATTTCAATGATGATGTGACACCAGTGACAGCGTATTGAATTGCCTTATTGTACATTTACATAAAAAGCGTTTAAATAAGTTTTACGTCTAGTACTCCATTCCAATAAAAACTTTTGTCGTAACTTGTACTATTTTTAGTTGCATTAGCTGTTAATTAGACAGAGTATTCGTTCAGATGCATAGTTGATAGGAACTTGTTAAAATGGTGCTGTAATATAATGGTTTTTACAATATATCTGCTGGAGGTCACTTTGAACAATTTTCTTATTAAAAAAATAAATTATTAAATAATTAAAATCTTACTTGCTTGTTACAAGTAAACATATTTCATTCAGTTAAAAATTTTCGTTTTATGATTTTGACATGTCATGCAAATAGTTTATACCAAACAAAATTCGTATTAGGAGTCTTAGCTTGTTACTAAATTATAACTATTTAATATATAACTTCAAAGACTATTTTGAGGTAAAATTTATTTGAATATTTCATTCAAGCTTGCCTAAATAGATTGAATTTGTTTGGTTATAATTTATAATTTCTAACTTTCTTTAAAACATAGATAGGCACAAAATGTCCTCAATCTTGATTCGTTTGATCTTAAACAAACTAATGATTTCGTTCACTCATTGTCATTTGCAGTTCATTATGTATTCGTACGTTTATTTCTCTAATAATTGTTACAGATCTATTAATAACAAATATGCAAATAGGGGTGCCTCGCAAGTTGTGTTCATACTTTTGAAGGGATGACTTTACTCGCTAAACAAAAGCCATTTTTAGAAAAAAAATACGTAATTTTTACGTTATTTGTTGTATATAATCTGCAAGTTGAAAATCACTGGCATAATTAGAACAACTGCACTGCAGATATGTCTGACGCCAATTCATAAGAACGTCGTTTCTGCTTTTTGCTGGTCTTTGTTATTGTATTATTTCCGATTTTCTATTTTTTAGTGTTCTAAGTTTTACTGTTCTAATTATTTATAGTAATTTGTTCTTACTCTGCTTTAATGTTCCTCTCTTTCGTCGTATATTCTATTATTCTTTACATGTATCCCATATTTCATTTATAGCAGAGAAAATAAGGTGCAAGATTCATAACAGATAATTGAAATAGTAATCGCAATGAAATGGAGATAGTCTTTGACATGAAATTTGTCATCTACTTGCAATTTATGACGTTTGGGACATGTTAAGGCCGCTATTTTAATTGTCTTCCGAACAGGTACCGAGCGTACACAGCGTTATTGTTATCGCATTTTTACTTTTTCAGGTTCCACTTCTTTAACCTTTTATCGACAACCATTTTAATATACTTGTATTTTACTTCTTTCTGCTCTAGTGTTTTTTTTTATTCACACATTCTTATCCACATATGTTATTTCTGTGTGGCGCATCATCAATCCAGCGATTTTTGTTTTTGGAAACACTGAGAATACTCATTTTATGAAATAAGAGTTTCAGTGAAAGTAATAATCGTGGTTATGAATGGCACATATATGTATGGTGATTTGACAAATTTTCAGCAAGCGCGCTATTTCTATGTCTTACGCGCGTATGCATGACCCTCCATTTTATTCAGACTCAAATTAAACCAGAGCGGGGTCTGTTGCAGATGTTAACAGAAGGTCCTTGCTTTGATTTAGGATACAAAATAAAAAGGCGCTTTTGAAGATTTAGCACGGCAAAATTTAGAGACAAGACTAGTCACATGAATGTCTGTCAGTCAATCACATTCAATGTATTAAGATAAAGTCATTTCGATCTTGTGCTTAACTCATTTTTATGTGTTTCAATGTAGAAAAAGAACGTTCTTCGCAGTAGTTAGTAATCATTAAAGATAAGTAAATGTCTACATTTACGAAATACGATTTTGATAAACTCGCCATTATAAGTGGGAAGACCAAGGAAAAGTGCCTCCGTTGCATCAATTCAGGCAGATCACTTAGTGTCCAACAACATTTCACCCTTGAATTTTTGTAAAACGAATTTTTGAACTAGTATCTTTCAGTGCTTCGTAAGAAGACTCCATCGATAGAGAAGCGGAAAAAATGCATAGATGCACTCAACGAAATCGCAGAAATGCATGTTTCTGTACAGCAATCGGCAGTGCATCTGGCAACGAAATTTAATGAATCTGCGAAGGAGAGAATATATTCTGCGTACTTATTTATCTCCTTAATTTGTGCTTGCAAGCCGTGGTTATTTCCGCTCATGTTGCTAGTATTTTCATAGCTTAGCCCACAGCAATTTTCGCTATCAATGTCATTTTCCTTTAAAAAGATCTAGTGAACTTTGGGCTGGTTATTCAGCAGTATAGTCTTTCATATCCAAGAACTTTCCGTTGGTGTAGATGGCAGGATATAGCGCATTTAATTTACATGCGATATGCCTGGTTTAAAATCCGATGATACTAAATAATATTTGCATTCTTTAATTTCGCGAATAATGTTCCAGTGTGCTTGATACATTTTCGCATGTTGTTTTTGACAATCATGGTATATAGCTTCTTCCTTTATTTGCATCTATATTCGTAAGTTGGGGCAGAAAAATTTCAAATTTAGCTCTTAATTCCAATAAACCTAAATAATTTCCATTATGAAATGACTAGGTTCATCACATCACTAGAATGCAAGATCTTGTTCTTTTAAAAATTTTATAACTGTAATAATTCATTCTAAAAGTGTCCGCCAATACTTGTGTTCAATTTGACTATGTCTTTTAAATAATATACCGCGTTTTTTTAATCACGTTGCAGCAAGTACTAGCCATGTAAATTGATATAGAATAGTTTTCTATGGAATAACTTTGATGTTGATTCTTCTATGGGTTTGATTGGACTAACAAAGTAGACCATAAAATGCCTGGCTCTCCGAACTACTTTTGCTGGATTGATTAGCTCAAAATAAAACACAAGTATTCAGTACTCGCTTTCTATGGAAGCCTTCAATGATGCTCGGGAACTATTAATTATGACTAGCTGTAGTTTGTTCACTCTTCGCTGTCTAAACTAAGATTTACAGCTTCGCACGAGCGAAAAAAATACAAGAAACGCAAAACTGCAATATGATGTTAAAAAAATAGTCTAGAAAAAAAAACAAGCTTTACAAGATAGCTCGTATCAAAAAATAAGAGAAAAAAACAATGAACGTATGCGTGTAATAGCAATCATAGATATGCATTAATTACTTTCTGATTAGTGATTACTAGAAACCTATTTTATTTGGTTATTACAAATAGCCTGCTCGAAAACAACTTCAGGGAATTTCCCTGTAAGTTTTGGGGTGTTGTCAACTTGCTACACATAATGTACGTGGCTAATTAGGCGAAGATTATGTTATTCACACTTCAATTTTAATTTAGGTTAGTCAAACCTAAATTAAAATTGTCTCTAAACCAAAGAAACGAATTAACACATACCATTTTTGAATTAATATGAAAGTTGTGTAAATTCTACTTCAAAATGTCTTTCTATTTAGCGAGTAATATCATTCATTCTAAAATACAAAACAACTTGAACTATGTATATATTTATAATTAGATTTCCGGATGTGTTTTTACAGATGCTTACCCTGCACATTCTGGGGAGAGCTTCTGCAGTTCAGATATATCTCTCGACGGCAGTACGAATTTCGATCATCTCGACGAAGGCACATCTGACACTCTTTCGCTTCAACATTTGGATATACAATCGGCTCATCAGCAAAACCACGACGGTTTACCGCCCAGCGGGATTGCGAATCCAATAGATAAGTTATATTTAATGCAGAATTCGTACTTCAGCACTGAACAATAGAGAATACGAATTATAGAAAGCTAAACATTTGTAAATTTTGTTTTTCATTTTCCTTTTTATACTTTGTCATTTGTCTACTTATTGGGAATATGTTCCTAGACGAAATATATATTAATGTATATACATTAATTTAAGACTTTGTATTAAAATCTTGAAATACTACAGTTAAATTACAATTTTGCCAAAATATATTTTTATGTATGTATTTTTTTAAGTGGGGGATGAAACATTACCGTCAGTTAATTCACCAACGATAATATATCAGTATTTTGGTTGTCTTATTTGATGTAATACACTTTTCCAAAAAGTATACCTCTTTGTTATTCATATTGCGTTTACAATTTTTTCAATGTACTCCAATGCGGTAAATCAGACATTTTAAAAGTATAAGGTTTCAGTACACCAAGATTTTTTTAATACTAATATTTTTTATTTTTACATTAGTGTCACACGAATTTATGCATGGAAAAATCTCAGGTTTATTTCATTTTTATTAACAGAGTCATTAGTTGAAATTATAATTATCCATTTACTGAATTTAATATATTTTTTATAGTAACACATTTTGTCACAAATGATACGCATATGTATTAAAAATTAACATGGGTGAAAAATAACTGATGCAGTACTTTTGGTGAGCTAGCCTATAGCTTCAAAATTCTCAATTTTTTATAGCGCCATTGCATTAACTTGTTTTTATGTATTAATTTGACGATTTATATTTACATGTATTTAAATTTGTACAAATGGTATTACCTTATATGATATGTAAATATACATGCGTTTCGCGATTCAACGGTCATTTGTATTGTACATAATATTATGTTTAGGAATATATTATGATAGATATATTTCTCAGTCGAATTATTAATTGTGATGACGTATTATGCCAAATACAGTATTTCTTAGATTTTATTATGTATATTTTAAATAAATAATAAATAAGATTTATTTGTTTTTATTTTGTATACTTACTCAAACGTATGTCTGACCTATATTATTTCAATAAACAATTAGTACGCTTACATCCTAATTCAAGGCAGGAATATGAACTACTGTTACTTCATTGTATTTTAAATATACATCCTTAAATATTTAAAAACACTTAATACGACTACTAGGCATTAAGTAAATTCTATTAAAATATATCTAAAAGAATGCCTAGAAAATAACACCAAAGATAAGAACGCTGTAAATACAGCTTTCCTCATGGTATTGGTGAAATCCTTCACGAGAAAGACAATGTGAAGAGAAGGAAAGCTGTATTTACAGCGTTTTTTATCTCTAGTAAAACATGTATAACGTTCGGCTGTTACTAAAACTAAACTAAACTTTTTACTCACAATGTCTACCATAAAATATTTCTCAGCCCTTCGTTTTAACACATGACTCGTCGCCTAACAGCCCTTATTGGATTTATTTGAAAATAGAATTTTAATAATTACAAAGGATTTCAATCATGTAAGTGTATAAAATCGTTAGAGCTTGTTATATAATGGAAGAAGAAAAATTAAAAGAAAATTTATAAGTTGGCAAATACTAATAGCGATTTATTTTAACTTTTTCGCAAAATAGGTTATTGGTACTTAAAGACAAAACAAAAAATTACTTTCTACTTCACAGCAATCTAAAAATTTAATATTATAACAGGAAGAATAAGTAAAGAATGTAATTCTTTACTTATTCTTCAATAGAATCCTTTCTGTTTCTTAAAATACAACTGCAAGATAACTAATTTTAGTAGTTTTACTTTTTCATTGGTATTTCCCAGCAGTAAATAAAAATATAAATGATTGAAACATTATCGCACTACTCTTGCCATCTGTTGCTGAAAATTGTAATATACAGGCTGATACATAATTGCCGATGAATGTTTCCGATTTTGGAATTGTTGCCAGCGACATCTTCATTTGTTTTTAAATAAATTGAAAGTCACAGATTATTTTGCTTTGATTATCTGGCGAGATATAAACATGATACCTATCTTATTAAATAACGTAGTTGTATATATGTTACGGCAATTAAACATTAAAATAGAAATAATTAGTTTAGAAACTTTAGTTATTTCTTTCTATAGGTTGGTATGGGCATACCCTGTCATAAACAAGCGATTTAAATTTTCATTGCATCAATTTTTATAACGGCAAATATTATATATATATTAATTTATAATTTTAATTCAGATTTGAAATTTGATCGTAGGGTTTATTATAAATAGAATATTTATTGTACATACTGAATTCGGATTAGCGGGTGTTTAAATCAAGTAAGTATTTTAATCTTACATTTAACCTTACATGTTTGTTTTATTATACTAAAGGAACAAGCATATTTCTCCCATTTGCATAATTTAAAGATTTTGGATTTTCCAGCTTGTGCATGTGGTCTTGAGGTGGGTAATTGAAACCACATTAATTTAACATGCTGCATTTTGAGCACAATACCTAAAGTTTATTCGGGAAACTAATAGCACTTAAGATAGCATTACCTACTCCTAACACCTACCTCCTAACACTACTATTGAGGTATAATAAAGAAATTCACAATTATAATAAAGAAATTCACACACATTTAGTTTAAGTTTCTTATTGACTGTAGTATCACAGTTAAATGTGTTGTTATTTTTGTTTTATTTTGTAATAGTACTGTGGCAGATGGGCGTTGATTACTGAATACAAAACAAAGTAACGAAAATTGTAACATAACATGTTGGGCGAGATGAGGAATAACGGATATCTTTTGGTTTGTTACAGATCGAGTATTGCGAATAGAGAAACATTATCTTTAAATCCTTTTAGAAGTTTACAACTTTTATATGCTATAAGAAATTAAGAGAAGAAAGAAAAGTATGTTGTCTTCTACATATCAAGGTAACTTAAGTGGATAAGGATATAAAAATATATTCAGTATGCATTAAGATTAATAGAAAGTACTTTATACTGAGTTTGTAAGCTAAACAATTTAGAAAGTCATCTTGTAATTAGTTTGATAGAGAAAAAGTTATGTATGTATATAGAGGGCTAATTTTAGTCCTTAATAGGGCATTTAATTTTCAAACAAAAGCGTATCGATTGTAGTAATAAAACGAATACATCGTTTATTAATACTGTTTATGCAATGAAGATTGAAAGTTTTTACAAATTTTTAAAAAATAACATGCACTATGTATTTTATTACTTCTGTTTAATTTGATATTGTAACACATTTTTAAAATTCATACTGCATTTAAGCACTTAGCTAACATTAAGAAAGATAATTACTTAATTGTTTTGGACATACAATTTTATCATTTTTATTTTTAGAGAGACTGTTTTACAAATCAGTGTTTGCTTATTAAGACAGAAGTAACTTGAAAGATAGCTGACATTACCTTAATTGTTCCGAGGTAAGTGCTAAATAATGTAAATCCAGGATATAACCTTTTCAAGTTATTATCAGATGGCGACACACAGATCTTCACTGAAGCGAGCCCATCCTGATGATGAAATTGACGGAGATGATAGTGAACATATAAACTTTTCTGATGAAGAAGGTGGTGTACGTATAGATGACATATACATTCCTCCAGCACCAAAACCTGTATGCTCGACAAGTGATACTGGTCCAAGGCTTATTATTACTCAAATTGTGAATGAGTGGTTCAAAAGTTATGCTGGTGGACAAAAAGTTGGTCCTTTTCATAAGGTTTGTTACATACCTTACGTGCTTATTCTATTCTCAAATTTCATACATCCTTGATACTTTTCTATTAAGCAGTTTATTGTTATAGCATATAATGCTTGTAAAACTTGTTATGTGTGGACTTGATTTTCTCTTAAATTTTGTAGTTTTAATGTTTGTAGACATGTACAGCCTTGTTTATGCATCGTTCATTAGATATTTACATCGTATTTATTGGTAGGGAGATACGACTTAAAAAGAGAAAAGGGAAACAAAAAAATGTGAACAACATTTATATATTTTTTGGCGTTTTACTCTAGTATTTTGCATTTAGAAGATATTTTTCTTGTTTAAAAATAGGGGAAATTTCGTATGTAAACAAGGGCGTATGTGTTGTGTCTTATAATCATAATAGTTATACTAGAATATCTAATGTTATCAAACAAGTTCTCAAGTTTCCATATTTATCTTTCTTTGTATACATGCTGTTTTTAGCGTTTTAATGCTATCATAGGACCAAATGGAAGTGGGAAGAGCAACGTTATCGACTCTATGCTCTTTGTGTTTGGATACAGAGCCACTAAAATAAGGTGCAAGAAAGTATCAACGCTTTTACATAATACAGATAAATATAAGAATGTGCAGTCCGCTACTGTATCTATTTATTTTGCACAAATTACTGATATGGTATGATATACTTCCTTCAACAAAAATAATTCGGTTATTATTAATTTGTCACGCTAATAGGTGGTATGAAAACCCACTAAACAGTTCTTAATTTTCGCAGAGGATTAAAGTTGGTAGTTCCGACAGTAAAGATTATATTTTATATTTTTTTAGAACAATGCATTTAAATACATTTTTTTACTGACGGAATTGTCCGTAAAACTTAACGAAAATGTTTACTATACATGTGAATCTTCAAGTATCCCTCTCCACCGCCCTCCTGCTAACTTCAATGTAATAGTACGTTACTAGAAAAAAATATGTTGATTTTTTTTTTTTCGTAAATTAACCTTTAATAGTATCGGCAATTTAAGTTTTTAATTTTTTGACTATACTAACTTTCTTATCCCAAACGAAATCCAACGACACTATTACACTTTACAGCTCAAATGAAAAAATATGGCGATATCCGGCAATAATGGGTCTAACGTAATCTTGTCTTTATGCAACGTTGGCTGGAAGAAAGGTCTAAATTATTTCCTGTGGCGTCAGGCTGTAAAGTACTCGATGCTAGGAAACGTAATCACAAAAATTGGCAATCTGCCAATAACATGCAATTGTCAATTCAAGGAGAGTGAATTGTTTTTGTTATTTATTTCTTTTAACAATTGTCTTATCACGTTTTTGTTTTTCATTTTCGATCGCTTGTTTGTTCCTATTTTGTCGATTGTTCTTTTTTTTAAAGAACTCAGTTTTATATCGATGGAATTTTGATTTTTGGTTAAAAATTCTATTATTGCTAGTAATGCAAGAGGTTGTTTGCTGCCGGTTCAAAAAAAATTTTCCAATAATTTGAATTTTATTATCTTCTGTCAGATCACGTTGCTCTGTACATTTTATCCTATCTATGCTACCATCGTAAATTTCATGCAAGATTATCTGAAATATTACCACAAATGTTTTTTTTTTTTTCTAATAGAATGAAAGTTACCACAAAACCGAACAAATATTTAATGGACATTGTTCTAATACACTGTATATTAGGCAACAAATTTATCAGTTGTTCATAATTGTAGTGCTGTTTAAATTCGTTTTCTCGGGTGTTCTAAGTTGACTAGAATTATAGTTTTTCTGTTAACATCTTTCTATTAACATTGGTTTACCTACTCAGTGTATATTTTTGTTCTCGACGAATTAAGGTAATATTTCATATATATATATATATATTGCTCTTTCTTTTTCCTGATTTTCATTTTATATATCTAGCGATTTACTTTGTCAAGTACCAGCTATTTGTCTTGGAAACGTATTTGTGTATTTAGTATTATTGTAATAATTTCTTTATTGTATTGATATTTCCTATTGTTTCTATTTCCTTTTCCTTTATCCGCGGCCTTCATGTGCGTGCGTTAGACATTGCCTATGGGCCCGGTCAGTGTGAAGAATATCACTGTCTAAATCCTTATTATCAATACAATTTTTGGTTTCCGTTTTTCTTTATATTTATAAAATGAATTCTTCACTAAGTAAATATGAATTGTGTCAAATGTCCTGTTGCAGTTGATGAAGTTAAGGACAAATGTATTAAATGTGATGGTTGTAACCGATTTGTGCATTCTACTTGTTCTGAATTAACATCAACTGAGCTAAAATGTCTTGAACTTAGACCTAGTAGTAAAAGACATATGAAGTACATATGTATCGATTGTGAACAAGGCATCCATCAAATTCCTAAGCTGATTTCCATGATTAACGAATTGAGAAACGATTTGAATAAATTGAAAAATTACTGTTTGGCCGTTTCATCCCCTACTTCACCACCTGTATCATCAATGGTCGCAACCGAGAAGATTATTGGGGAAATGTTGGAGAGAAACAATTTGATTTTTTCTACTAAAGACTTCAATGTATCTGTATGTATCAGGCTTTGGAAATCTGTCTTATACACGCTGTTGAATTGAAGTATCTCAATTTTCCTTCTTCCAATAATTGCTACTTTAATTTTCGTAATGTTAATTTCGATGAACTTCATAACTTGCTTTGCGGTGTAGATTGGTCTTCCCTTTCAAATTTCATTGACATTGACGAAGGTGTTGATCATTTCTATTTGAATCTTAATTTGGCTTTTCAATTGTGTATTCTGAGAAAACGAAAAAGCACCACAATAAGATACATTTCCGATTTAGTTTGCTCCTGAAATTAAACGGAATATTAAGACTAAGAATTACTACAGAACCAAGCCTATGCCTAAGATTTTAAGCGAGTACGTAGAATAGAGAAAGAACAGATATCGGCAGCGTATAAAATATATTTAACCACCGTGCGCCAGAACATTAAGACAGATATATCAGCACTATGGAAATATATCGATCAAAAGCGACGTAGTGCGAGAGTACCTGGTATTATGCATATTGGCGAGTATGTACTTGAGAATCCTCAGGACATTGTTAACTCTTTTGCCAGTTTGTTCTCAAATATTTTTCGGAGAGATAATTTAGATAGTTCTGTGGAATTTGTGGAAGTGATGTCCAAAAACATTCCTACAATACATCTTGATTTTGTCACTGAAGATTGCTTACTTTCTACTATGTCTAAATTTAGCAACAAATTTACTGCAGGTCATGATCAGATACCAGTGTGTGTACTTAAACATTCCGTGCGTTCAGGGAGCTCGGGCGCCGCCGGCGCTGAGCTCCGCTAGCTCGAGCGGCGTCCTGAACGCGACCACTAGGTGCCGGCGCTCGAGTTAGCGGTCGTCATCTTGCCTAGCGAAAAAAGAGCGCTGGACAATCCACCGGAGAGTGGGCGGCCAACATTCAAATACGAATTCGTCGCAACATGCGTTCGGCGTAAAGAAGAATGAAAATATCGTATTTTTATGTTTGTATGTGTTTTGAATCGTGTGTAGAGTTTGGGGTAGGTATAGCCATCAACAGAAGTTTTAGTTTTGAAGCCCAGTTTTTCGAAAATCTTCGTACTTTTGGTAGAAAAGGGCAAAACTGACCTGGATCCCCTTATAAGTACATTTTCCAGAAGTTTCTGTTTTTGTTCCAACGGTAAACAACCGTTCGTTTACTTTCCGTGTCCCACACGAGGGAAATTTATATATTTGCCGACACAGATTGTAGTGATCCATCAACATCACTGTAACGGTATCGATGGAGGTATCCTGGTATTTGCAAAGCGCATAGGGGCGAATGAAGAGGTATCTCTCAACAATCAAATATTCATGTTTTGAAGACGTATTATTTTTAAGTAAAGTAGGGGCCTTGTATGGATTTGGCATTTCCTCATATGCATTAGTAAAGTATTATATTAAGCGTTTATATTACACCTCCCAACAACGTGTGGTAGGAGACGTATAAAAATTTAGGGTGCCATTACGTCAATTCGCGCCAAACCACCAACAAAGTAAGCAATAGGCATGTGTCAGAAAAAACAATGCTGTGGGCCGTTTAACCAGTTCTAGCGCTGACCTCAAGCGCCGTTGTTCTGACTTCTAGCGCCAACTCCCTGAACAATTGTCGTTCTGCGGTGGCTGGGCCATTGTCGACGTTAATGAATCTTAGTTTAAGAACAAACATATTTCCTACAAAATGGAAAATTACGCGAATAGTTCCCGTATTTAAGAAGCATCGAACTAAGAAGAGATCAACTGCGGAATTATCGACCGATCTCCATCCTTTCCCAAAATATATGAACAAGTGCTCTACGGTTCAATTTATCCCAGGTTAAATGCATACCTCTCACCGCAACAGCACGGATTTATTTTTGGGCGATCCACTTTGACGAATTTGGCTTGTATAGCAAAAAATCACCCCAGCTCACTGATGTAAGTGAGTATCTCAATCACCGTGGCCACGTGGGTGTGACTTACATGGATATTTCTCACGCATTTGACACTATAAACCATTCTATTCTTATTCATAAACTCGATAACTTTGGCTTTTCTCCATCTCTATTACAACTAATGGCTACTTATTTAAAAAATACGATGGGCTATGTGTACTACAACGGGTTCGCATCATTACAGTATGAGATGTTATCTGGTGTACCTCATTGATCCAACCTGAGGGGCCATTACTGTTCATATTATATATGGATGACTTACTCACTACATTGTCTTGTCCAGCATTAGCTTATGCTGATGACTTACAGATTTTTCCCGTTTTCACTGGCGGAGCTACTTCTATTCTTTTGCAACGCGATTTGGATGTGGTGGCTGATTGGTGCAAGCGTAATCAATTGCAGTTGAGAAGTGCTGTAAAGTGACATACACAACAGAATCATCACCTTTTGTATATTCATGCCGGCTTCGTAACACATTCTTATCTAAAGTCGATACTTTCTGTGATCTTGGAGTGCTCTTCGATGCCCAGCTCTCATTTGTTCCGCATATTAATGAACTACGTAAAACGGTATCCAAAACACTGTTTTTTATTATTAGAACTTATAAAGAATTTACGGACGCTGCTACGATTAAGCTGCTGTATATGACATTTATTGTAAGCAGACTTGAATATTCGAGTTTAATTTGGTTTCTGATTTATTCAACACATTCCCAAAATTTGGAGCAAATTCATCGCAGATTTTTGGAGGTCGCAGCTTACAAAATAACAGGTGTTTACCCCGAACGTGGTTAAAATCTTAGTGACATTATGGAACTCACCTGCAGCCGTTGTCAATTGGAAGAGAAAAACAGAATGCGAGATTTCTCGCCAAACTATTGAACAATAGTATAGATTGTTCAGATCTTACCGCAAAGATTTGCTTCAACATACCACGTTTGGCGTTTCGTTCATCTGTACCATTTTATTTACCTACAGCCAGCACTAACGCTTTGATGCGCTCGCCTATCTACATTATGTGCCAGTGTGGATTCTGTTCTTGTGTAATGATTCTTCATATTTTTGTGTTTATATCTATTTAGTTATGTTAGCCTTTTTATACAAGTTGGTTATAGATTAATTGTATTTTTTTTTGCCCTGTAATTGGGTTCTCCTGTTGGACAATAAAGTGATATTATTATTATGAACCTAGTTGGTCATTTATACTATTATATAAAATCCAGGGTTTCACAACTGTTTCTAAAACTCTTGTGTAGGCAGGAACGTCGACCCGAAGCTCCCGAGGAAAGAAGTGTGGTGACATGATGTGTTCTTCATTACCCACTTCATTTCCAAAACTATTACAGTTGCCAAATACCTAGTGTGCATCATAGGGAGAACATTTGAAGAATTCGAATATAACCACCTGGTTTTTCGTCGCTGTTCTTTGATCCTGTTCAACATTCTTTTTGTCAGGAAAAAATCCGAGCATACCGGAATTCTTGGACATTTCAACTTGTTTAAAAGTCGCTTTTCTCGGATTAATTGCTAGTCCAGAGTTAGTATTGACATAAAATACATTCTGCGCATTGTGTAGGACTTGATGGATTAGACCTTAGAAAATATTGTCTCTCACAATGGCACTCCTGGACTTTAAACGATCTTGATCAATCATGACCTGGACTTGTTATGAAAACTGGTGTTCTGATAACAAAGATGTTTATTATAAAACGACGGCCACGTGTATGAGTATCTCCATATACCATGCGCGCCCTGTGTACTTCTCCATTTATTGTATTTACTTCTATATGACACCATCAGATTATTTAGTTGTCCACCTCCGATATGTACAATTACAATAATTGCATTAGTGTACATATAACGATGCATTTTGTAATAACTATAGTGAAATTGTGAATAATAGACAAGATAATATTGCCAAAGCTAAATGTTGTTGGTTATCTTCATATTTTAAAATATAATACAGTGTCGATGGTTTTGCTTTTTCGTAACCTTTCAAGTTAGTGGAGTTATCCAAAATGTTCATTTGGGATAAGAAAGTTGGCGCAAATAGCATTAAACCACCGATAACACTTGTTATGTTAGTTTATAAAGAAGGAAATCAACGTATTTATTCTAAAAGCATTAGTTGTTATTTAAGAGTTAGCAGAGAAGAGGGAAAGATACCTTGGGACTTGCCTAGATAAGGTACTCTCATTTGCAGTCTACAATAAGTTTTGTGGTAACTTTACATGATGTTTGGAAGCCACGAAATGTTTCCCTTTTTATTTGAATTGTTGAAAATAATAGTAACAGAGACGTAGTTATCTAGCTAATTTATAATATTATAACCGATTTTTCTTTTGTTGGAACCAAATATATTTTGCCCGTATATTAAATATATGATATAAAATATTTTGTAGGAAGGTGACGAATATAAGATTGTTCCGGATAGTGAGTTTGTTATCTCTAGAACAGCTAACAAAGATAATTCGTCATTCTACCAATTAAATAAAAAACGGGTGCAATTTAAGGAAATTGCTGTGGTATTACGCAAACATGGTGTTGATTTGGATCACAATAGATTTCTGATATTACAAGTAAGTATTCGAAATGGTGGCATGAAACCAAAATAAAATGTAACATTAAATTGAAAACATTGGATTAAACGTAATTATTTACAGTACGTGGAACGAAATATTTTCATGTGTTTAATTCACTAATTTATTTTATTACTTGATAATCAAGTCGATAATTAAATAAGTTAACTCTAAATGTTTTACATTTCTAGGGAGAAGTGGAACAAATAGCTATGATGAAAAGTAAGGCAACGAATGAACACGAAACAGGAATGTTGGAATATCTAGAAGACATCATAGGGACGTCGCGATATAAGGTTTAACCGATGAAATTATAAATTTACATTTCTTAATGTTGCATTATAGGAACCACTGGAAAAACTGTTGGATAGGGTTGAATCATTGACTGAACGAAGAACAGAAAAGTTAAATCGATTAAAATTAATAGAAAGTGATATAAATGAGCTTAAAGGGCCAATGGAGGAAGCTGTTGAATATTTGAAACTGGAAAATACTATTACAAAGAATAAAAATATCTTATATCAGAAGAAATTGTACGTAAATAATAACACCATTTTACAAATAGTGTAAACACCTGAAAAATTGGGATTGAAACTGACGAAGCGCTCATAACTATGTTGGTTTTTTCAGTGGCGTATTTATGTAATTGGAAGTTATTTAAATTATTTAATTAATTGAATATATTCATTGAAATTTAGCATTGCTGACTGTATTTTAATAGCAAATTGAAACATAAACTTTAACATTTAATATCATGGAAGAAGTATTTTAAAATTACATCGAACATATGAATAGATAAAATACAGTCTATGTAACAAGCACATACATATGTTTAAATTAAAAGAAATAAGCGCATTTCCCCATTTCTAAAACGGTTATTTAAGCACATCCGAATATTACGTTTTGAATTTTTAAACATGTAATGTAACGTTTCGATATTTATATTTCATTTTGAATCGCTGGTTATAATTTCAGTATTATGGAATCTATTACGAAATATTTTATCCTGCAAATAAAAATAGAGTGAGATCAGATGATCTTCTAGTTTTATACTTTGAGGGAAAAAGTCCTGGAAATTAGTTGGTGTAATAGTTGTTGCATGCGTAGTGGCGCCGGGTCTGTATAACAGTTCCTCTGGAATCACCTGATGTAGAAGAGAATTCAAAATTGTATGTGCCTCCAGTGATGCCACATACATCAATTTTAATCGTATGCAATTTTTTTGACGACCACTTTCTATAATTTTGTAAATTCACACAGGCAGATAAGTGAAACTAGGCTTCATAAAAAGAATTTCGTCTGAAATAGCCTTCTTAATATTCGAAAACAATTGGCAGTATTGCATTCGTCCGTTAAAATCTTTTAGAAATAATTGCTAAACCACAGTTACTATACGGATGAGTGTGTGATTGCTTCTACATTGCTATATGATAACTTCTGTATGATCAGACTACAAAAAAATTATTTTGCTACATGAACAATAAGAAAGGAGACCTATTAGCTGAAAAGGTTTATGAAGGGATTTAACGGGGCTCTCTAGCATTTGGCGTATCTTTTGTTTCATTTCGAGAGTTAAAACTTCAGTTACTAGGGGCGTTTGAGGGCAAACCTTTCCAAAACTAAGAAAACGTTGAACGATTCGCTCTTGATATTGCACGAAAGGGTTAAACGGTACACCATTTTATCTTGAATACTATTACAAAAGTACGGCCTAACTATAAAGGTATTCTTGTCTCACAGAAAATCTAATTTTTACATGTATCACCATAGTACTGAACATTACTGCTATTTATATAGCCTTGGTTGATTGTATTAGCCACCCTTTACTTTTATAGATTGGGACCAAATAGTAAGAAGTAAAAGAAAGCTACAAGAACAAAAATATATGTAACGAGAACTTATTCACAAAATATTAGAATTCTTAATATTTAGTGCTTCCTCTACCTGCTTTTATAACAGCATGGACTCTGTTTGGCATACTTGCCACAAGACGATAACATTCATCTACAGATATTTTCTGCCAGTCTCAAAATATTTGTACATTATTACATGTTTCGAAATGTTTTTATTTTTGCAAATATGTTTTGCCAGTTCAACTTCCAAAAATTGCCATAAATGTTCAATGGGAGACGAGTCAGGTGACTACGCCGACCACTCCAGTATTCGCACGTTATTATCACTGAACCAACGTATTGATAACAATAAATTAATAATAAATTGATAGAAAAATGTTAATGGAAAATGTTTTAAGCTGAGCAAGCTACAAATATCTGCTTTCAAATTACCTTAACTTTTTTTATCACATTGCATATTGTCAACTAAATGACAGTGTTTTAATTTTATTCTTTCTCAACTAAATCTGGAAGTTAATAAAAAAAGTACCACGTCTGAATTAAATTACCATGTTACTACTCTATGTGAAAAAACATCTGTTTAATTATTTTTTATTTATTTCAAACGTTGATTGGTCTATTTTTGTTGTAAAAACTCAATCTTTCATCACGTTTTTGTACTACTAATATTCCACTATTCACTATTCATAATTTTTAATGGTAGCGCTTTTCTTTCTTGTTACGAAAAGCATTTAGAGTAGGAAATCAAGCTAAATATAATACTTATTTCTTATTTCTTGCTCCTTTTATTCCCAAGAAAATTACTATATTCTTGAATAAGTTCCAAGTTTTGCCTTCTACCTTTTTCTTTTGTTAATATTGGACCCACAAACGTGTCTTCATTGCGTTTAACTGTTATGGTTTTTAGGAAAAGAAAAAAAATAGAGAAATTAGCCACGCTAGTTCAATCTAAGATTGAACTTGTAAACTTTCTTCATGCTTTCTTCATGATCAATTTTCTGAATTTGTAATTATTGCAAAAAAATAAACAAATAAGCTGTTCTTATTTGACTACTAATCACCGATTAGCAATCAGAAAACTACGGTAATGTTACCCGTTTTGCTTATGATGAAATTATTACAAATATAACAAAGCACTTCCTGGCACCTATTCACTACTACTCACATCTGGTTTTAGAAATCGAGAACGTTAACATAAATATATTTATATAATTTAATAAAAATATGTTAATAAGCATTTAAGTTTATGAGGTACTATAATATGCTATTTAATACAACCACTTTATTTTTTTAGATGTGATCTCCAGAGTAAAAAGGAAACTAATGATAAAGAAAAAGACACGATTGTTGCCGAACAGAAAGAATTTATAAACAAAATTAATACCATCAACGAAAATAAAAAAAAACACGAATCGGTCTACAATACCTGTCTAACGTATGCATATCTTCAGTTTGTATTGCATCTACTATAAATTTAATATTGTAGGTCTTATGAAGACTTGCGAAAGAAAAAAGATATGTTAAAAGATGCATTTGAAAAAGCTAATACCAAAGATTACCAATTACAAACGAATATGCAACAAACTAATATGTCGAGAAAAAAATTTAAGCAGCAGTTAATTACTGAAAATAAAAAATTGAATGAACTGGAACATCTACCAGAAAAATCTGTTCAGGTATGTATGTAAGTTTAAATACAAATTATTGCAAATTGCAAGAGAATCACATGGAGTCAAAAATTCTTATCAGGTAAAAGTTTCACAGTAGAAATTCAACATCAATAGGGAAAGTTCTTTTTAAGCTTGAAATGTAACTATCGTCAGTTCAAATATCCATTTTGTATACATTATAATAATCTTTTGTAAATGCTAGTTCGACAGCATACCATAAACTTGGACTTTTTTGCATATGTAGTGGTAGTCTGTCATACAATTTTCAGGCTACATAATTCCACTATGGATATACTGCTTATTATAAGAGATATTGATTAAATTAGATAAATCGTTTCTTTAATAAGGAATTCTAGCATTAAACGGGTGATTAACTGGTGTTAAATTTATAAAATTCAATTATTTCTGGGGTTATACAAGGGTAGTATGAAAAGTTTCAAGTCCCAAAATACAGATGTCGTTACTCAGCAAAAATATATTAGCATTATAATTGCGTATACTTTGAAGGATATTTTTAAATGTTGGCAATGTTGGACGCTCAGTTATTTAACGCACGTTTGTCAGTTTTTCTGTAAAAATGAAAGAAATCTGATATCAAACCGTTATTAAATTCTTGGATTTGAAAGACAATCATTTGCCCCAATGAAATTTTGATTAAGCGAATTTAAACGTGGCCGTACCAGCTTGATTGACGATGTATTGTTGATTTAAGGCTATCGGACTATCCATCGATCATTCTCAATAATCAACATATTACCTTGCTGTAATTTAAATATTACATTGTTAAATGTCATAATTACAGCTCTTTTATAACTTGGTAGATTGGGAAGTGGATACAAACATATGTAGTTTACATTGCTTATTCAGTAAATTTCATTTAGAAAGCTGGCCTATAATTATGAGGCTTCTTTTTATAAATATAATCCTTGAATTTTTTCGCTTATTGAGGTAGGGCGATGAACGATGTCTTCAAACATTTTTATATCCAGTTGCAAGTTAACCTAAAACATAAATGGTAATTCAAACCTACACGCTCATAATAATAACACTAAATATTTTCTCTCGTTTCTAACTTCAATTTTGCTTGGTATTTCAAAATAAAGTATCTTATAACTTAAATACTACAACTACAGTTAATAACTCTACTTTACGTATCCTTCACCTCAAGTTAAAACCACTTACTAAAACACTAGTTTCAAATGATATCCAAACAAGATATTTATTATAGACAAAGTAGGACAGACAAAACATAAATATAATCTCAAATGATAAAGCACGATTGTTTGATAGTAACACAAAATATATCAAAATAGTGGCTCTCATAGAGCATGAAGGTTTTAGAATTACGCGTCTTGGAATAGTATTATATTTGCTTAGTAGTATATGGTTTAATTTTTTCATCTTTTTTTATATAATTTTAGTTGGTACACACAACTTACTTTTACTGTTTCTGTCGTTTTCTTCCAGAACTAAAGAATGTCATCGTTTGTGACTATGTATTTTATTATATCGATGCAATTTTTATATTAAAATAATATGTCAACTCAATTGTTTACAATTCATGTGATTGTTATTAATGGCTTTAAATTCATAAAAGCGACATTGTAAATACACACTATCGACGTGTATGTGTGCAACAATTTATGCACTTGTGTTGTGGGCAACCAATGTTGGTAACAAAAAATATACTGACATGGAAAATGTAGCACCAAGGAGGGGTGCTAATTTTTTGAGAATATTATATAATAATAATCAATGTAACGGTGGGCGTTTATGGTGTCTAGGATGAACACCGATCACGACCTATTCTCCCATGCTATATCACCCCCTTACTCCCGCGGCTCAGTTCACACGACCTTCGACAGAGAATTTAGAATCGCGAAGTTCCCCACATCGTTGTCTGACCCATGCGGTCATCACGCATTCCTACACAAAATCGAGATTCATCACTGAGTACTACCCTATATCACTCCATGTTCCAGTTCATTCTTTTATTACCGTAGATCAGCAATTAATTTCGTACTGAAGAATGGGTCTGCAGTACCATTAAGCGGAGGTGGCGGTCCCGCAGCTTATTTCTTCTTCGGGCCCAGATTCTTCTCTGGTGACTTCCCTGGCTCTCAGTTAATGAATGGTAACAGAATGAAGTTCCCTGAACGAAGAATCGCCTTTAAGCAAATAAAAAACTCAACTGGCGCTAACTTCGATGTTGCTGCACTTTAGGCATAATCAAACCATAAAAACACATTGAAAAGTATGACAAGAGAAAGCGGCTAAAATTGAATCAAAATTCGCGCGAAGTACGCCTGACATTAGTGTCAAAAGGGACTACAGATATGTCATGGTCGCTTCATTCATCGCAACAAAATTATAATTAATAGTTATACGTTTCTGCCAAATTTGATTAAAAAAATCGGGCCCTTTGTTGATGTTGCAATTCGTTGTGTAACATATAAACATTTACCAAGAAATTAACATTGTAATACATCGCCTTTTATTTAATAAAACCTTTTAAATTATTTAGGACCTCAAACAATTACATAATAAAGAGAAACAACTGACTGCACAAAAAGAAAAGCTAGAAGCAGACAAAGAGCAGTTGATTTCTACATTAAATGAAGACACTAAAGCACTGCGTGAAAAAAGACAAGAACTGGAGCCAAAGTTAGCTGATCTAAAATCCGTCGTGCTAGAAACACAGTCATCTGTAAGTAAAGATATATATAATAATTTATATATAAGTAAGTAATATAAAAATCTGCAGTTTCAATTGGCTGAATCAAAATTAAAAATGTACAAGAAAAATGAAGATGACGAACGACGCAAATTCGAATCGCTGGCAGAGGCTCATGAAATTGCAGAAAAAAATGTTATTGAATACACAGAGAGTATTAAAACTTTAAAAAATAAAATTCCTTTGACTGAACGATCCCTGCAAGAAGCCATGCGACAATTGGATGCCGCCCAAACTAAGCAAAAAGTTTTGGAAAATGACAGACGGCAATGTTGGACAAATTTGGAGAATTATAGGTCGTCCATGCAAGCATCAAGATCTAGAGGCCGAGTACTCGATAGTCTAATGCAGCAAAAACTTGAGGGGCAATGCCCTGGATTCTTCGGGCGACTTGTAAGTATGGTTACGTTTGTAGTTGAAATTGTTTATGAGTTGCTGTATTAAATCTTGATGAGAAGAAATTATTTTAACGCTTATAATACATATATTGGTGGTGTAATCGTCTTTTGTGCTACAATAAGCGTTAGCCGTGTAAAATTACTATAGTCGCTATATTAATACTTAAGCCATTACATTGTACAAAATAATGTATGAGTGCAGTATGTGATTTATCAATTCTTCACTCGTTTTACACAGGGAGAAATAGAGTAATATCATTCAAATGGATTAAATTAATGTCGTTAATTACGCAATCCTGTAATACATGTATGTACATATTTTGTACTGATTTATTATATATTGAAATTCTAAAAATTCTCAATTAAATATCTAGGGTGATCTCGGTGCTATAGATAAGAAATATGACGTTGCGATTTCTACAGCATGCGGACCTTTGGACAATATTGTTGTTGACACCGTGGACACAGCGCAGTGGTGCATAGAGTTCTTAAAGGCACACAATTTGGGCAGAGCAACTTTCATTGCTTTAGACAAGCAAGAACGATTTCGGGAAGCTGCAAATTCAAAAATAAGAACGTAATTTTAGCATAAACTTCTATTTGACTATATTGAATTACTGATTTTTTCCCCCTTTTTAGACCGGAGAATGTTTTCCGTTTATATGACTTAGTAAAAGTCAACGATGAACGCGTAAAAACTGCATTCTACTACGCCTTGCGTGATACTTTAGTTGCAGACAATTTGGAACAAGCGTCCAGGGTTGCTTATGGTGCTCAAAGATTCAGGGTAGTAACACTACAAGGAAGCCTGATTGAAATTAGTGGCGTAATGAGTGGTGGTGGAAATAGAGTAAGCAGGGGGAGAATGGGGCAATCAGTAGCTGTAAGTGATACTAATCCAGAAGACGTTAAAATTATGGAATCCGATCTTGAAAAGTTAGAAGAAACTATTCAAGAAAATAATAAACAGTGTGTACTGCTTGAAAAACAAATCGGAACTCTAAGACCAGAGTTGGAAAAAATGAAGCTTGATTTGAGGAAATATACAACAGAACTGGAAGTAAGTGTATTGAGAAAATTGTTTTATTTACCAGCATTGTAATATTTCACACATTTTTTGTTAGTCTTCAAAACGCCAAAAACCAATTCTACAGCGGGAATTAAAAGAACTAAAGAAAAGAGTTAGTGTAACGAGAGCTGATCCAGAGGAAGTTAAAAGATTGGAAATTGTCATTCAAGAGAAAAGAGCAGCATTCGAGACTGCTTCTACTAACGCGTCGACTTATCAGAAGGATGTTGATATTATTACTGAGCAAATAAACGAAAGGATGACAGGTCGCGTAAAAGTAATTGATAAAAATATCAATGATGTCAATAAGTCCATGACAAAAGTAAAAGCCGAAATTACACGTATTAACGTAGCAGTGAAAACTTCAGAAAGGTAAATATTACAGGTTTTATATTGTTAACTTATTTTGAAATTTGTAAATACTCATTACAGTTTGAACATATAATATTATTATTGCACGTATAATGATCGCCATAAAATTTGCATTATATGGAAAAAAATTATTTCAGTTTAATTCAAACATAATAGTAATAATGCATTTGTTAGCTCGTAAGTTTATTTCCGTTGCTTCCAAACTTATGGACGGTAATGTATATTTTATATTATTAGTTGAGAATTTCTGAAAAAATAAAATTTCCTGTTTCTCACAGAAAAGATACTTCATTTTTAATAATTTTAAATACATTGTATTTATTATGGATGAAGATTTTAAGAGGTGCAGCATACAAAAATTTTAAAGTGCTTATCTTCAATGCTTTTTAGCAAAAACATCAGAAGTTGTGTAAAATTTTCTTTCATAGCCAAATTCCAGGAATGTGTACTGGAGATAGGATTTAAATAATTTATTCTTTTTTATTATTTTAACGTTTCAGTTTTTTTTATTACCGTAGCATGCATAAAGCATCCTATACTTCATTCACGTTAAGAACACAGTAGGTAGCGCTACCATCGGCGGCTGTATTACACTGGTGATATTTAACCGATGAAACTGTCAAATGACAACATCGTAAATAGCAAAGTTTTTCATTAGATCAGGTCATATGACCTGGTAAAATAATACCGCAATTCGTTGTTTCATTTACTGAAATAGTTGGAGCTTATTTAATTATGTTAGAAAGTAAATGAGATTGCACTTGGGGTTAATTGAAGAGAACATAAATGTCATATGACAAGCTTTAAAATAACAATATTGCTATGGATAAACTTGAATCGAAAATATAATTTCGACAAGAATGGTTATATACACAATGTTATACTAAGCCATTTGTCATGAAGTAATCTCTCCTTTAGCAATCTCCATTAATTTCAATGGTATGGGTGAAAATAAGCAACTCAATATATACAAGATTAAGCCAAACAAGGAAGAATGTTGCTGATTATGAACAATACATAATGGGCACAACGTGACTGTATCTAAGTCCATCGAGTGGCTTCAGAGTACATGGCAACACAATATCCTTAAATTTTGCATAGAATTTGGTTATTGTGAATGATGAAATTAGATGAGCTGTTCGGTGAAAAGAAAACAGCACTGCAAGTATACTTATCTACTGTACGCTGGCTGCAGTAAAACTAATGTACATTTATAATAGCAGTATAGTCATTAAATAATTACATGCAAATTAAGGGGTACAATATAATACCAAATATACTAATGAATTATAACAATCTCTTATCTGCACATATTACAAATTTATATAGTTTTCTGCTCTTCATATCTGGAATAAATTTAATAAAAAAGATTTCTTTACTGCTAGCATTTAATGTATAAAATAACAAATGAAATAAACATATGAATTTGATATATAAATCAAAGGGTAGACTGAAAGAAGTGAATAAATAATTTCAATTTATTATGCAAATGATATTAACGGATATTTGAACTAGATTCTGATGACGATGGTCTGTCAAAGATTATGTATTTACTGTTATAATAAATTCTTTAAGTGTATTTTCAACAATATTATCCAGTTAATATATCATACTCTCTTCTTCGATAACATGTTTGGTGCAATTAATTTAGTTCTTTTAAAATTACTACATTGTATAAAATACGTTAACTAAATGTATGTAATGCATGAAGATATAAATGAGCAATCAGAGTATTCTAAGTGTTGTACACATTTTATTAATTTATTAGGCAAAATCAGAATCTGATGTATATGACGATGAATCTGCATCTATAGTTGTAATAAATCCTTTAACCATATCTTCAATTTAACCCCTGCCTACTGGCAATATGCTTCCCTTGAGGGTTCTTCGATGGTCCTGCAACTGCATCTGCTACAGCTTCCTCAGCCATACTGAACCAAAACTGTAATCATAATAGCAGAGTAGAAATTATTTTGTTTATATAATCGATTGTATAGTACCTTTGAATTATTAAATGATGAGATAAAAGAACTCTGTAAAGAACTATTTTTGTCACAACTTGTTTATAGATAAAAAATACAATGAAACACTGCGGGAAACAACGAGTCGAAAATCATAAGTAAATTTGACAACTGACGGAAACTTCATCTGAAGAAATTACATCAATTTCTCCTGTGTGAATACGCCTCGCTCATTAGCCAATGGCAAACCCGTATTTTAAGGCCTATCTATTCCAAGTCTGCATTCTTAACGTGAATGGAGTATAGGTATCGTTTTTCTTAAGCATTCCTTGATATAGAAATTTGTGTTTCATAGAACATATTTCTCACATAGACAAGAAGAAATGTTAAGGTAGCTCATAAGGTTCCTTGAGCATACCTTGTGTAAAAATACTTGATAAAATAGCGGTGGCCGTTTACAACATGTGTACTGTCATCGATTATAAATTTTTGTTTATATTATTGTCCCAGTATCATGTCTGAATATAATTAACGATAACGTTCATTTCATTGTGTTATTATGTATAATTTATTGATGTAATGATACTTCATTAGTTTGTTTATTTTCTACCACATTTGCATTTCAAGTTCTGCTATCAGCATTTTTTCTTTTTACTCGAGAGTTTCCTGCTTTCCATTCGAGTGTCAAATAATAATACTTATTGAACCTGTAACTATGTAATAGAGAGTTATTCTAAGTGTAAAATAGCCTTACATAAGTTGAGTTTCTCCTTGAGATTTCATGTTGACTATGAATATCTGATTTAATGTATTCACATCTTACTAAATGTTTTGAATAGATTTTAGCTGTTTCTAACAATTGCTTTCTTTGATTTCTAGGAATTTAGCTAAATGCAAAGAAAAAATTACATCACTGCAAGAAGAAATAACAAATGCGGAAGAATCATTAAAAGCGATGAACTCGGAAAAACAAGAAATTGAAAGTGATGGTAAACAGTTATTGGCCTGTATTGACCAGATTGTTACGCAAATTATGGAAAAAGAAGATGAACTTTCAGGTAAATTTCGATTGAATTTTATACTTGTTACGTTCTCCTGGTTTGAAGAACAACGCCGCTGTAGCCTGCTCGTAATTTCCTAAATTACTTGACCAATACTTACTTGTAGAGTATGTTCGCTTATTTACTAGAGGAGAGGTTATACAGTGAAACTCAATGCTCATGCGCAAAAAAATATATTTAAAAATGAAATGGTTACACGGTTTCCACTCTTGCCTATGTACATGTACGATGTACGTAAGATATATAGATTTGCAATAATTGCAGTTATTCGAGCTCTCTTATACATGTAATGTACATTAGCATTTGTATATGTATTTTCATTGGTAGCAACATAAAGTAATGCCTCAGCATGTACGTTGCAACGCTATGTCTTAATTCTGTTTAAAAGGTTAAACTCTTATATGCTTCCGCTGAAGCTTTGTTAGAGGCATATACTAATGCCTCTATCTGTTTGCATGCACCACTACCTTTTTATAGGGGAGCCAACCCTATTTATTTCTTAAATTTATAAGCGCACCTCGGTGCTATGCTTATTTATATGTCCCTTTCCGGGAGCCTAATATACTTTCCTTGTTTTAAATTTGCCTAAGGGACTTGGCCCTGTATTATTGGCATGTATTTGTACTTGAACCAAATACGTTTGTTATATTCACATTTATAGGGAACCCACCCTATCTCTTAGAGCTTGAACGCCTGGTCGAGGGCGACAGTAGCGAGAATAGCCGATCTCAATACAAAAGTAATGTCACAGCTACCCAGGCGTTCTCGTTTGAAATATTACGCTATGTGCAATCTTTAGCTCTATACTACTGCGCCCCAAAGAAGGGAAAAATCCAGTAACCAGCAAATGTGCGAACTGCGCACCGACAAGTAAAACGGAGCGATGATGCCGACATTACATAAGAAAACTGGTCCGTGACACTCGTCCGCTACGACGAGCAACTAAATGAAAAATTTCTAAGTCCCGATACGACAAGGACCGAACAAACGTAGAAAAGACAACGGGCGCTGCGGCCGCAACGACCGTCAGCAAGAAGGGGAGTGATCGTACTTGTAGAGGAGGTCTATACATGCGCGCCGACAATCTCACCAAAATAATTTCCGACACAAACTTAACTGAAGACTAAAAATATGTATAGACGACAATGGACACAGTAGCCTCGACGTACGATGATAGAAAATCGAGAATTTAACTTATTAAAAAAATCTATACATGTGGTCCGACGACGTTACCAAATGACGCCAGAAATAAATGTATAGACAACGTCCTCGACGATTCCTGCCAAGACTAGAAAAACTTAGAAATCTCTAATAATCTTACGACGACGTTACTGTACACGTTACGACGAGGCACGAAAGGTGACCGAGAGTGCACGATCGCTAATACCTCAACCGTCGCGCGGGAGACGACTGCCTATGCTTGTGTATCTTAAATTTTAAGAAAACTCCCATTACATATCCGACGACGTTGCAGTGAATGATTTCTAATTAGGCAGTTTTAGCTAGCGTAATGCGAATGGCTGACTTGCATACATATACAATGCGTAATGTACATACATATTAAAATAAAATTGGATATAAGAGAGCAAAATAAACAAATATAAAAATGAAAATAAAGTGATATTCTAAATGAAAATAATAATGCAAAGAAGATAAAATACATAGTAGTAAAAAAAATATAAAATATAAAAAACAATGTTAAGTCCTTAACAATACTCATTGGAAATTATGCACGGTTATGCTTAAGTGTTTTCTTTCTTTTGCAGAAATGAAGCAGGAGATTGCAGAATTTTCAAAACAAGAAAAGGGTATGAAGTCCAGTAAGATAGAAGTTGACCACCGGTTAGATAAATTGAATAAGCTTATCAATGAAATAAATGCGCAAATGCACGAATGGCAAATTAGGGTATGATCGTCAAATATACGTCGTAATTTATGCAAAGTTAATATAAACTTGTGATATTTACAGAAAAATAGCCTGAAACTGAATAAAATCCCGTTTTCTACGTCAACTGAAATTGAAACCCTTAAAATATTTACGTTAGAGGAGTTGCAAGAAAGAGATTATACTTTACTGAATAACGAATTACACGCCCAAGAACAAATGCAAAAAAATTGTAAACCTAATTTGAAAGTAATAAAAGATTACGAAATGAAACAGCAAGTATATTTAGAGCGTTTTAAAGAACTAGAAGAAGTGACCAAGCAAAGAAACGATATGCATAATATGTACGAATCTCTACGAAACAGAAGAAAAAACGAATTCCTTGATGGTTATGAGATAATAAGAAAGAAGTTAAAGGAAATGTATCAGATGATCACGCTGGGTGGTGATGCTGACTTCGAGTTGGTTGATAACTTCGATCCTTTTACTGAAGGGGTTCAATTTAAGTAATACATTGCTGGAGCATACTTATCGTACTTTCATTTCATATAATGTTTTGTTTTCAGTGTAAGGCCTCCAAAAAAGTCATGGAAGATTATTAGTAATCTTTCAGGAGGAGAGAAAACGCTGTCTTCGCTGGCGTTGGTATTCGCGCTTCATTACTATAAACCTTCGCCACTGTACTTTATGGATGAAATCGATGCTGCATTAGATTTTAAAAATGTGTCAATTGTCGGACATTATATTAAGGTAAGGAACTCAAGGTTTTTATATCAGTGTCAACAATGCAACAATATATAACATTAAAGTGCTACGTGTACGAGCTAAGTGTTCAAAAAGTAATGATTGTGTTGAGACACTTGAAAAATTGGCGTTGAAATTTACGAAGTTTGAACCAGTTTTGATTTTTTTTTCAGTGAAGTATTTATGTAATGGGAAATTGTTTAAGCTATTTAATTTATTGAAATATAGTCGAACCTGGATAAGCGAGATTTCAAAGGGCCGGGAATTTTTTCTCGGTTAGACGAGTCCCTCACTTAGCCACTTTCTCAGTTATAAAGATTCATATGCGGCTTCTCGCACTTATAGAGGTTTTCACTAATCCAGGTCTAACATAAACTTCTCTCGCTTTCAGAGGTACAAGAGAACATAGGATTTTTACATTATTACATTTACCTAAAGAAATCCGTCAGTTTTCGTTAGCGCAGTTAATGTAGTTCCGTGTAGAAACAACAAACAGCGGTCGTATAATATTATGATTATGTACAACTACTTACTCTAATTACTCTACAACAGGGAAAACTTTTTGGCCTGAGGGCCACACTGATTCCCTCACTAAGTTGCAAGGGCCAAGACCTAGCTAGCTCATCAAACCAAGATATTGTAGTTTTGAATTTCGCGCAAATTTCAGATCACGCTATTGTAGTACAGCGCCATCTTGTGAAAAGCAGTGAGCCGAATTAGTGATGCTCATAGGCCATAGTTTGGAGACTCCTACTCTATAAGGACCAATCAGATGTAAAGATATTTTTCAGAAAATTGTTTTGTTATATGCGCTGCGTGTTTTTCTTCAAGGCAGTGATATTCTTATTCTTGCTTTTCTTTATTAAAAGCCTCTACCAGAGTATACTGCTTTTTACTGTTAAACTCGGTTTGTTGATTTGCGCCTTGTTAAGTAAACATTCTCTGCTAATTTAGATAATTTGTAAAGTAACTACCTAAATTTATTAAATGTGGCATTGAATTGCTGCATTCATTTATTTTTGTTTAGCGTAAGATATTCGTTTTTTTCATGTGAGTTGGTAGTCCACAATAATTATGAAAATGTATCGGAAGCTGATCAATATTTTCTCCACTTCTACTGTTACTTTTCTATAATGGGATGTCCTCATCGCTTTATTTGTACTACGAAAAACTAATTTTATCATTTATGTATTTTTCTTACACAAGCTGTCGCCCTCCACTTTAAAGCAATTGGTTTCGTATCGAAGTTATTGAATTAAATATCACCACTTTTTTTTAGGAAAGAGCCAAGAATGCGCAGTTCATTATAATATCCCTGCGTCCAAATATGTTTGAACTAGCCGATCATTTGGTGGGAATTTTTAAAACAAATAATTGTACCAGTTCCATAACAATCAAGCCACGTTCTTTCGAAACAACCAGTGAAGAAGCTGCTGAACAAGAGCAAAACCAGCCGAACGAAATTGTATTGGGAAAGGACATTGCAAATCAAAATAATGTTGAAAATCAAGATGCGAACGAACGGACAGACGAATCAGAGTTGTCCCATACTACCAGTAATGACAGCGACGATCAAGTTATAGATGATTCATTTGAAAGTCAAATGGATACAAGCAATTAATTCATTTAATGTTTATTCATATATATTTTTATTGTATATTTTAGAATCAGATTTTATTACAAAGTAGAGATTTTTAATGAAACACTTAACGTTTGTTTTATTTGAGAATTAGAAATAATTACACGCGTTAAGGATGAAGTACGCTCCAACCGACAAAAAATATGCGAACTAATATAGTAACCCCTTTGGCGCACACTCTTGGTGGCCTATATTTTGTAATTCGTACAGTGTATCGATAGTATTTACTATTCGTAGCATTTACGTGAGGTTGTTAGGCTAGAGGCAATTTAATTTAAATGTTCTCAGACATTACTGTAAAGTGTACAACAGAGCGATCGCATTGCTTGAAATATCATGTTTTATTTGATATACAACATATAGTGTTTTAGTCGTCACTTATTACACTGCGCATTAGTTCTATTATAGCTATTGTCAATTATTGTAAAGTAACTGTAAGTTATGATGTTTATTTGAATAATTTTTTATCAATTTGCAAAGAAGCAATTATTTTCATTGTGTATAAATCCACTTAAGCGCCTAGCCAATAGCACGCGTGGAAAATATAAGTGCATCGTACCTAATATCAATCTTAAATCGAATGGCCCATCACCATATTGTCCTAAACCTGACTACATTTTGATTCTTTCAAAGAATTTAATCGCAATGTTTATGATATATAGTAATGATTAAACACTAGGGATTTCTAATTATTTGAAAGATTGTTGCATTTATACCGATGCTGTTTTAATATACTTTATGTGAGGCGAAAAGAAAAGGGTACAAGGCGGTAATAAAGACGTAGCTCTATTGAGATAAACTGTGTAAACTTCACTTTCCGTATATCTCTCGATCATTGTGATATTGGGTACAGCGTCATATATGCTTAACATGTAAAGATCCATGTTATACCGCAATCGAATTATTTTGGGTCTGCGACCGTTTGCAAACGCGCAGTTGAATATAAATAGTTGTCAGTGAGCTGCGATCACTTGTTTTTATTGATACACTATACAAATAGCGTCATAGCAATATGCTCATCTCCATTTAACGTCCTTCAGATTGTGATCTCTATCGTTTCTCTGTCAACCTAAATAAAATGTTTCTATTGCTGTATATAAGTAGATGTAGATATCATGTCTCTGATATGACCTTTGTTGCCGGAACCACCAATTTACATTATCCATGAAATTTAAAAAAGTTGATTGTTTAAATGAATACGTAGGCTTCCACGGCTAGTTGGTAGTTTTATTGTTTTTTCTTGTTGAAACAAAATTATCGAAATGTTAAAAAAAATAAAAAGTTTTTCGTTATTTATTGAAAATCCGTTTAGATGAACTTATTTTATTTTGTATCGCTATGTAGGATGTTTCACTTAGAAATAAAATTAGAACCCAGTAGATTAAGATATTTAATGATAAATTTACATATATTTAACAATCATATAACTTTTATTACATCTTTTATTATGAAATATATATATATATTTTAGTATATATCGTCTGGTCAAAAATACGTATGTATATTTCAATTGCAAGTTCCAATAACCAAATCAAAGTCATTCGTAATCAAAATTTGATTAAAATGGAAATGTATTTAATTAAAGTTGTCTGCATTTGGACTTTTTGGCACGTTTCCTACATGTCCTTAATTAGTTTAATATGTGCTAAAATGAGTCGTTTTATAATTATGTATTTTTGACCATTCCGAAAACTAATTTGCATTGCTATGTTATACAGCTTTACATTCAATAATAAAAAATACAGTATATAATTAAACCTACGTAATATATATTTCAATGAAGCGCGACATGGATTCTCCTATACCATATCTATATTTTCTATTACACAGTTACTGAGCCAGTATGCAGAATCTTGCTAAATTTCTGACAACATATTTTTATGAAAGGAAATGCGGTTTTGTAAAGAGAAAATAGAAAGGACACTACAAGTAGGCAAACAATATGCTTTCTTGTGCTTTATAATTCTTAGTTTATCTTTAGATAATTCATTAAAGCAAGCGTTAATGACAGCAAGTTCGTTATCAAACCAAAAATATTGTATAGATGATTTATTTATATTTGAGGGTTGAGATTTTTATAGTATTTCAATCGTACCATTTGTTATACTAAATGAACTTTAGAACTTCTGAACCGTTTAAACCCAGGAAACACGGTCACGTCACTTTGCTGTTAAATTTTATTTTTCCTCACTGACTTTGAATATACGAAACGTCTTAATAATATCATCATTGATAGGTTTATAGGGGGACCGCTGCTACCGAGGTGGTCAAATGCAATGTCCACACTCAAAAATGTGTTTATAGGTCATTATTAATGTGATGTCATATACCCTGGAATGTTGGCTTTATCATATTGTTAATTTTGAAGGATTTTTAGTCCATTTTTGTTATCTCTATAATAGTATTATATATATATATATATATATATATATATATATATATATATATATAACTCTCTTACGCTGCTGAACAATTCTTTTGTTAATTTTTTGACTTTAATATCAATTTCCGACGACACCAATCGACCGGTTCAACGTGTTATTTTTTAAGCTAATGAGAACAAATTTTGGATAAAGACCTGTTTTTGTGTTACACTTCTAGGCTTATGAACTGTTATTTCATATTTGTTGAATATATGATGAACTAGCTCTCTATCCTTCAACTGAAAATATAATATATACATTAAAAAATTAATTAGATATACATTACCTACAACGTACAATATGATTATAATTTTAAGAACTTATCAGTTTAGGTGGCTTTAAAATATGATATAATATATCCATATTTTCGTAGGCCAATGGAAAGCCAGTCTTAGACACTATGCACTAATTCAAAAGCCTTTTCATTATATATTTTATACAGTTTTCACTTTATATAAAAGTTTTTCTAATTATAATAACTTAAATCAACACCTACTTGTCTTTTTTTAATAATGTAGATATTATAAACTTAGTTTTATTCTTTTAAAAAAAATAAATTGCTATTAGCAAAAAAACCGTTAATTTTGGAACACCGAAATCGTGAAACTTTGGCTTTTTCGCTTCTTTTTTCTTGTAAAATCATCCAACGGGGTATAAGTATTTCTTGTAGAAATAATACAAATCCCTAAAACTAGGCAATAATATTTTTAACGGTGTCAACCCTTACTTTGCGAAATCTTTTCATACGAATGATCAAAATTTTGTGTATAATTTCCTTTTCCTTTCATCAAGAACGCTGCCATAACGGCGCAAAATATCAAAAAAAATATGCCCTTTTTTATAGAGAGTGAAACTTTCTACAAAAGTCTCACTTTTACAGTTTTCGAGTTGTACTAATTAGAAAAAAGTAAACTTTTCCTCTCAACGCCTCTGATGTCCAAACTTCTAATTTTCGAATAGGACTTTCACAATTTTTTTTTTTCAGAAAACTTCGTTTTATAATAGAGTTCCTATACATTTCTTGATATCTGACGCTGTTTTTTTGCAACATTTTAGATAAAAGGATATATCAAAAAATTAATACTTTTTAGTTGCTTCTCCACAAAAATTTTCTTTCGCACCATATTATCACAAATTTAACCACATATTATTTATGTTCCCTAAAGCATAGGACCACTAAATGTATAAGTGCGGCTGTGTAGCTAGCATATAATTACATTTTTAGTTTTTTTTTATACGATCTATTTAGCCACTAGCTATTAGCTATAACCAGTACCGGTCTTCGGCCAACAGTAGCTTGTTTATGTTGTGTACATCGTCATTTACAATAAGTCTGATATAGAAACTCTTTCTCTGGCTCTTTTCGTAGATTAATGTCGCACTGAGCAGTGGCTTTTCCATGTCAGAAATCACGTATTGCTAAAGTTATATCTGACGAAAAATGTTCGTCGAAAGTGACATGACTGTGGTTACTAAGTTATTATTACAATAGTTATGGACAACGGCAAAGTTTAGAATCTATAATTTAGTGTTTTCACAAACAGTGGATTATTTCACATATACAGGATGCTTAAGCAGACAATCAACCTAAATTCAAATTAATTCGAAATTGTCTAAGTTGCGAGAATAGTAAGCGACACGATCAATACGATAAACGAGTTTAAAAATGAAGTGGAAACATTTCTTTTGTATTTAACAGACTGGGAATGTGAATAGAGCTGAATCGCCCACTAACACTTTTTAATACTGAGAGTGAAACCTATGTACGGAAACACACTGTAAATAACACTTTAAAAAATGGAAGAAAAAGTATTAAACTAATGAGTTCATAATAAAACACAAATTCAAAAATTATTAAGTTACGAGACATACATATACTGTCGTTGGTTATTAAACTAGAACCACTTCAAATAATTTAGAAAATATGAGAGGGAATTTTAATAAAATAAATGTATAATATCTTTAATTCTTTTGCATGGATTATTACTATTCTGTACTATAATTAAGCCGATATATTAAGATAAATTCAGCGGTTATGTTATTTAAATTCATTTCCACGCAGCAGCTAGGAAAATACCATCTCTCATTAATTTATAGATTAGTTTATTTCCGACTATGTCCTAACGTGAGGATAATTTCGTAAGTTCGAAAATTAATATGAGCATTTCATTGGTGTGCTGGGTCCTAGATTTAACATTATTTTGTGATGAGAGAGTGTTTAATCCTTGGTGCTATGGATAAGAAATAGAAAATAGCACCGGAAAAACAAACAAGGATTTGTGCTCTCTTACAAATTATTTAACGCGAACCAAAGGTGTTTTCCATCAAACTCAAGCAAAAATTACCAAATTCATTGAAAAAGATATTCCTGGGATGGGTATCTCGCGGCGGAATTTAAAAAAAGCTATCAGTTCGAGATGATCGCGTCTCCCTGTTAAAGCTGTTTACGAAACCGAGAAACTGTGGCACGATTATTTCATGACAATTAAAAAGTATCTGGAAAGGGGATAATTTTACATATATTAGGCATGGTACGATAGTTACGGTATTGTTTCTAAGGGTTGGGTGCACAGCGAGGGCATGTGCTACTTGGATGTGTCTGTTCCTGGTTTCTTCCGTTTACTTTCTGTACTACTATCATTTTGAATTGATGTGTTAGAAGTTCCAAGTGAAAAGTCATCACTAGTTCTGTAGTAGATAATTCAACAAAATCGTATTTCGCGTAGGTATGCAGCTGCATCCACTAACCCTGAAGTGCACATGAAACGCTCTTTGTGCCCGTCCAATCCTTGGTGACACTTGAAAATGAGATCGCTTTCACTGACGATTGCGACCCTCCCCACCACTCTGCCCACAACATCCTCCGTGTAATAAACTTTAACAATATGGAAATTATTTTTGGCGCATCCTATATTTATTGGAATAATTTCCTAGACGAAATATAATATATATAAGTTTTTGATTTTTGTTTATTTTCTTTAGATTGTGTTTAATAACGAATGAAAAATCGAAAGTGTAACAGAACATGGTAGATGAAACTAATATCAGATATACATTTACTCATGACGATGCTTCGTCGCGCCCAATTTATTAAAAATTACCTATATTCAAAAAATATGTCATTGGTGGATTGGGCTAAAAATTCTCCAGCGCTGAATCCGATAGAAAACGTATGGAATATTTTAAATAATATAGCACCACTGGAAAAATGTATCACTGAATAATTAATGAAAAATGTTAAAGGCGGTGAAATAAAATTGGTAACACAAAAATCAATAGAAGGTATGCCTCAAAAGCATCTAATTATTGTATCAAAAGAACAGAATACCAGTATATATGCATATTTATTTATTTCTATAGTTAACTGCTACATGTATACGGAATTCTTCTTCTTCTTCTTCAAAATAGGAAAAATGATTTGTGTTGCTTGCTTCCTTCTGTATACTGAATTATCATAATGTCATAATTTAATAGTCAACGACTTTCTAATTTGCAAATATAAAGAAAAATTGTTGTTCACTAGATACAAAACAACATTTTTTCTGCAGCAATTACTTGCTTTAAAGCATCAGAAAATATTTTATTTTTTTCGATTGAATTTTCATTCCATAACCGTATCCCATATTTTTTGCAGAAAAACAAACAAATAGTACCATTATTCAATAACCTTGTAGAGGAAGTGGATTTTATATTTATACATAAGTAATCTTTTAATGTTAAAAATATAACGTTAGCTATAACTTATTTATTATTCAGTTAACTTTTTCTTTCGGCATTCAGTTTATAGGAGACACATAGGTTCGTAAAACTATAAAAAATCCGTACCTATTAATATTACAATTTTGTAGCGTCCGTCTTGTACAGGTTTCACCGTACTATAAATTAATTTTTTTGAGTCTTGAACAATCTTTATTACATAGAATTCTTACTACACAGAAAAAATGCTTTTAGAATGACTCTAGACACAGCGATAATTTATTAAAAAATATTAACAATCAGCATGCATTTACATAATTCAGTTCGAGTATATTTTGGTTAATTTTTTACAAACTGCGCACAATAGCTATGTATAATTTATACATACTTAACTAGTGTATCTAGATTTATTATTAATTTGTTATAAATTTACTTATATCGTAGAATGCACGACAAGGTCGACTACAGGACCATTTTATATCAATTGGATACATCATTTTTAAATATAAGAGTTTTTATTGAATAAATAAACGAAAACAATTAAATAACTAAGAAATAACTAAAAAAACATTAGATTGTTAAAGGCAAATACTGCATTGTTTCAGTATTTTATTGTAGCTTTTTGTCACGTTTGTTAAATACGTGATTTATGGAATGTTGCTTTGTTACCTAGACTATATAATAACACTGGCCAACAAATAATTTTATTGTCTGCTAACTAAGATGTGGCACTTGTTTTTAACTAATATAGGTACTCTAATGTTAAATATGAAACCAATTTTTCCCTATCGCGTCACGTTTTTCTTTTTCTACGGCATTTCTTGTTTACCGAAATTGGGTCTGATGAAGGAATATGTTACAGCTCTATATTTGCAAGTGACTGTTTCAAATACATATGCCAAAAGTTTTCACAACTAAGTTGCGAAATAATTGAAACTGGGGTATTTAATGGACCTCAAATTAGAACTTTAATAACAAATTCAAGTTTTATCAACTCTATGAACGAAGCTGAGAAAGAAGAGTGGACACTGCGGCCGTGAACATTTTCTTGGAAACAAAAAGTCCTCCAATCACAAAGATTTAGTGAAGGCATGCTTCAAAAATTTCACCGCCTAGGTTCTAACATGAGCATAAAACTTCATTTGGAATCTCGGTACCAAGGAAGATGGGATCCTCATATGATGGTCGACTACTGTTGGAGTGTTGAAAGGGACTGCCAAACCAAACTACACAAGGGAAAGTGCAACAAACGTAAACTTATACCATGATTGTTGTTTGTGTTTTTGCAAGTGCTCTTGTAATTTTTTAATAATTATTAACATAAATATTTGTACTGTAATTAATATTGTATTTAAATAAATTAATTGTTAAAATTTGATACTTTCTTTATATTTTATCAGTTGCAACAGCTTAGCCACATTAATGATTTTTCAAAGAGCGTGATACGGTAGAGTTAAATTTTAACGTGATACGCAAAAACCAATATGATTTACGAATTCAGCACACCCAAATTAGTAAAAAACAAGTCTCATACAGAAGTCGGCAAAAATTATGTTGGGCAGCGAGTCAATGGTTATCTTTTCTCTGCGAAAATTTTTCTTGTTGTTTGAATTAGAATTTATCGTTCTCCTTAAATATTTTTCATGCCATTTCTCCTGTTATTCTTTGATTCAATTTTAATTAAAAACAATATGAAAATCATACGAATGGTTCTAGTCCAGTATAGCTTAAATAAATTTGTACAACGTGTGAATTTATTTTCACGTAAATGGACTCAGTTCGGGAAAGTAATCATTTCTTAATTAATTATAAGTTGAAAAGCAACAGTAATCAATGTTTAAAAATTCAGAAGAAAAAGAAAATCGATGTGTTCCATCAGATAACGGTAAAATATGTTATTTGATTAGATACTTCCTGAAAAGAAGTTAACGTGACGTGCATGTATAAAATGGTGCATGAAAACATTTATTTATTCACTTTAATTGATTATACTTACTAAATATGTAGATTTAGAATTAGAACGTCTTTCCTAGAGAAGTAATTGTTGTACACTAAAGCCTGCTAAACGCGCACCATCTTGATGAATAGGCCATTTGGAAACATACGCCGCCTGCACCTTGGATTCAGCAGGATATTAATTGCAAAATGCGAACGGCTATAACCACACTAACTAAACAACAAACTGATAAGCGACAATAAATATTTTATAGTAATTTATACATTCAGTTCGTTTGATATAGGTACATATATTATCAATTTCACAATATATTTATAAATTATAGAAGCGTAAAGATCAACGTTCTCAAATATCTTTGATCAAACTATTTTGCCGAGGTGTTTTCCGATCAATTTAAATATAATAAAAATTCTATACCTTCTACGTATATATATTCTGTTGGGTCTGAAAAAGACAGAAATCTACGCAAGACTTTCATCAAAAGTTTACAACCATCATAGAATTTAAACTATTTTGTATGTAAATATTACAAATACAAATACAATATTACAAATAAAGTAAGAAAATATTTTATTACTAGTCCAACACCATTTAAATAAGAGGAGCTATAATTATAACCAGTAATATGTAACGGTGATAGTAGCTTTCGTGTATTGGTATAAGTCTTAGGATAGTGTTCGGAATTAATGATTTATACCTGCCACCTATTATTAGCAACCATTAACTGCATTTTTTTAATACACCAAGCGAAAATTGTTCAAAATTTCTTGGTTCCATTTTCTTTTATTTTCCTTTCATAAATTGTAAACAATATGTACCGATGTATGTATCAACTATATTCAACGACATTCACATCGTTCCAAAACAGCTAAAGTAGTAACTAGTCGTAAAAGTTTTGGCGTTTGGAATGTTTCTACTGTTAATTACAATATGTCACTAATTTTATTGTTACCAATTCAGTAATTTAGTAATTATACCATAACTTTCAACCGAATTCGTTGAAGTGAAATTTATAACGATGCGCTGTGGAAGGTCAATGTAAAAATTTTGAAATGGCCTAATGGTCGCATAGCAAATTATTTACAAAGAGTGAACACGTTAACTTTGAAGAATGTGTAGGGAGTAACGTGCATTCTTAAAACCACAATTGATTATTTTTTTATTTCAAGGCATTGTTACGCTATCGAATCGAAAACAATTTCTTTTACACGGGCTTGCAAAAATTTTGGGGCACCACACATTTTACGCAAGATTGGTTCAATCAAAGCCTCTTATTCCGTATATCTTATTATTTTTTGATGTATAAGGCATGGATTTTCCTCTACAACATAATTCAACACTTTCCACTATGTAACGTTGATACATTAAAAGTACAGTTTACGGCAATTCCAGTCATAGCTCAAAATTAACGCAGCACTCCAATCTACTTTAATTAATTAGATAAATATTGACGTTTACTGTATGAAATCAGATGGCTTCTGTCAATTAGGTATTCTTGTCGGTTTTGTACATTTTCAGTTTGGTGGGTACACTGCTCAAGGTCGTTGCCTTCTTTTCGCACAATAGTCAATATTTAACCACTTTGTTAAAGAAAATAAATCATTTAAGCAATGATGAATGCGTAGGAGCTTTAACTTTGGTAGAAGGAGTAAGGAATATGTGTTTGCGAAAAGCGGATCAGAATATAGAAAAAGTATACAAAACGTAGCCAAGATGGAAAAAAAAACGGTCAAAAATCGTATTGATAAGCAAAGTGCGCAACAAGAGTTGGAATTTCTGCCTTAGCCGTTGGGAGAAGACTAAAAGAAGCCGGACTGGCAGGTACAAGGCTTGCTGTTGCACCGCCGCAGATTACAAATCTCCTAAATTAAAGTTCGCTAGAAATCCTATATTGTGAACTATGGATGGCTGAAAGAGTTTTGTTCATAGATGAAACCAATGTGAGCCTAAAATCTCCAGATGGTCGTAATAGATGCTGGAGATCTACAGAAAGATTTTGTAAATGTATCTTGTGAAAAGATCAGTCTGGTCTCATGTACCTGCTCTAATCAGCATGCAAGAATTGAGTGCGTGCTATTCTCGTAGAATGGAAGAACATTCTCAGTAAGTTACCTCGATGAATGGAAGCGGTTATAAAAGCTCGAGGAATTACTACGCGTTATTAGGGTTCGTATCCAGTCGTAAAATTTTTATTAATTCATTCAGCTTTAATTAAAAGTAAATGTTCTTTAATACAGTCACTTTATATTATGCTAATGCTAAATTGACTAATGATTGCACTAACGGAAACATAGTAACAGTAGTTGTAGTGATACGTTAATTTTCAAGAGAATTTTATCTCTATGTACATCTTCTTTTAAAACACCTGTGTTTGATTCCGAAATAAGCAGTATATCTATATTGCTTACGATTTATTAAATCGATTTAGTTATTTTAGTGTATATATTTCTAATGTTTTTTTTATTTTTAACAATCGAAAAGTATACTTAGTATAAAAGTATATTGTTACTTAATTGTCTAAGTTTTTAGAAATTCTTGATATTGATTAAAGTTGAACAAACAATTTGAGGAAAATTGAAAAGAAAATATTTTATCTCGTAGACTCACATTTTATTGTTACAAATACCAAGAAAAGGACACAATTCTTTGTAAATCTAGTTAAATTAGTTATTATATCTTTTGTTTGAGAGTATAAAAACAGTTTATGAAAATGCCAAATTTACTGATTCTAATAAGTCAAGTTTAAAGATGTTCCACTATGGAAACAAACTTACTCGAAAAATATTGTTAGGGCAAGACGGAGAATATACTAAATTTCCATGTTTTTTTGTGTGAATGCGATAGTAAAAATAACACAAAGCATTGGTCTAATACCGACTGAATCAGAGAAAAATTTTTAGTGCAAGGAATGAAGAATATGATTAATTATTAATTAACCTCATTAATTCAATCGTCTCTTCTGCATCAGTTTTCTGCCACAAAATACGAATATAATTTCGCAGACCAGTTATATTATTTTTTTTGTGATGTCCAAATAACAGTTGTTAAAAATGAATCTAATAATTACACTTTCTAGGCAAGTATATCATTATTCACATTGTTTTGATAAGGAAAGTATTGTTACTACTGTATCAATATTATTAGTTGGGACAATGTGAAGTAACATATGTAATGGGCCCCTCAAAATAGAAAAACGATGAAGTATCTTTTTCCATTTTTTCGTCGATACATATATTTTAGAATTTGTGTACAATTTTGAGGTCTAACTTATTGATGTTAGATAGGCTGCGTTATATATTTTCATAACGTAATGCATTAAGCAGTTTACAAATAGTTTTTCAATGATGACACGTTTGCGTTTATTTAAAAAATAACTGGAATATTTTCGGACAATAATATTTGTTTGAAAGTAGAAGATTTTTTTGGTTTTTCAATAGTATTTTCCTTCCAATTTACTAGTTTTGAAACAAAATATCAAAGTAACTATACAAAATAATCATTTTTCTGAAACTAAAGTAACTATTTCACCAGATCAAACATAAAACCCCAACGCCAGTTGTACAAAACAAAAACTACATATGTACGTATTTCAATTAATTAGTGCAATATTTTTAAAAATGTTATTCGATATTTAAAAATAGCTATTTAAACGTGATGTCATTAAATAGACAATTAGAAACAGCAGTAGGTAGGTAAAACTTGAATGAAAAGTTAGTATACATGTACTAGGGTGGTCTTTATCTGTAGGTGGCATCTTTGTAGCGTATTTCAAAATGTATGCCTTCGGCTTTTCAAAAATGTGCGCAAATATCGTCTACCAAATTTTTGCACCACTGAATAATGTTAAGATATGCCGTATTGTTTTTAAAGTACACATGTTTATTTTTGCGCCCACGTGACTGCTGTATTATTCACTATTACATTTAGATATACACTGGATGATGTTTTGTAGTTTTGCGTGTTTCTATTTCGTTTATTCTTTTAGTTGCCGTTTAAGCTAAGTGTGAATTTGTAACGATCATTCTTTGCTCCCATGTTGTAAAATGTTGCAGTTAAAGTTTTTCTTATTGGTGCAATGTATAGTAAAATTCTCGGTACTAAATTACCCTCAAAAGGAAATAGTTTAAATGTATTGTTCTATAACATGTGAGATGTTAAAATGAACCTAAATGGTAGTACGGCTCTTACAACACATGAATGTTAATCTTTTAGAACCGCAATAAACGACTTCTTTGGTATAGCTCATACTGGTTTGGTCAAAATGGAAGAAAATAAAAAATCCTTAAGACTTCAAAGGCAGAAGAGACGTGTTGCATGAAAACATATATCCTAAGGAAAACAGAGCGATAAATAGAAAGCAAAGGCATATAACAAGAAAGAAAAAACTTCATTTTCTAGTTCCCATAAATCTGAAACATGTGAGGAATTCCATAAGCAAGCTGTGGAATTTATGAAATATATCATTCGGAACCAGGCAAGAAGTTGTTTGGGCTATTTATGATACTTTATAGGAATAGTCTTTACAAAATAGAACTCAAGTTTTTGTCTTTAATACAACAGTTTCTAATCATGATGACACATGTGTTTGCATATATCTGAAATAAAAATTAAACTGAGATATTTCCTATCTACCTTGTAGACATCACATGTATGTAATTATGCTGGCAAGCACTTTCGAAGACGCTGTATGTTGTCCAGATATATAGAGAAACATTGGCCATTAGACATATTTGTTGTCTTACTATTAAGTGTTATACGAGATGGTTTTGTTCTGCAAATACGATTCAATCATTAATAAACAATTTTGAATTTTTAAAGAAATTGGAAATTTATAAAATAGACTATTATCAAATTGGTAATGGGGTATAGAAAAATTACATAACTTATGGTATTTAAATTAAGAATAAACATTTTTTTATATTTAACAACAGAAAATGATACTCTCAGGAGAAAGGAAATTCCCAATATATTATTGCAGAAAGAAAAACAAGATGAAAAACAAAGCAGTGAAATAGAGAAAAGAAAAATTTACGAAGAACTTTACAGCTTTCTAAGTAAAGATTTTCTGGAGCATTTTACCGACCCAAAGACTTGTTTCTGTCCTCCTAGAAGATGCCTAGAGACTGGAAGCTATATAGACAGATTAGATGTTTTTAGTTCTCTTGAAGTAGTTGGTGATGTTGCTGAGAGGGGTGTAAAATTTATGGAGGAGTTTAACAGCAAAATTATAGGAAATGAGGACCAAAAGCAGTATCTTTTGAAGGTTATAAACAATATTAAATTTCAACTAAGTAAATATATACGAGATATATTTAGACTGAGCAGGAATATAAAAAAAAATAAGACGCAGCAAAACAGTTCTAAATAAATCTGCTGATAGTTTCTATATTTTAAGTTGCGTTAGCAATTCACATCTTATTATTTGATCTGATATTCCTTTTTAAGTGTTATTTATGCTCTTGTCAACACTAATGCCAGTAGCTTTGTAAGAATACTGCAATTTTAGTTGAGAAATTAACTTTATTTGAAGTTCGAGGCTAATGCGACACGTGTTGCAATTATATTAACCCTCTAGGATTTTTTGTGTTTTAGTTTACTACAAAAAGGGACAAGCACGCACTTTTTTCAATATAACAAATTTAAAAATTAAGGACCACCCTAATACCTACACTTTAGAATAGCATTTGTACTGAATTCGCTGATGTATATGCGTATAACAAAATTGCAAATTACTTTCAATACTAAGATAAAGAAGGGTCAAAATGATATTGGAGCTAGGAACTTACGTTTTAATGTTAAGTACTATAACGACTTCTTGAATACTTAAATATAACTTTGTTGTATCTAAGTAAAATATGATTCCGAACGTTACACAGCTATAGCTGATGTTTGCCGACCTAATATAGAACTTGAATGTTACTAAGTAATGTTTGGAACTGATAATTACGCTTCCATTTAGCGTCGCTCTCTATCAGTAGCTTAATGTGGATAGAAAAGTTTATATGCAAGTTACTTGCTTAATCATAATATATATGTATGTATGTATATCTATGTATTTTAAGCAGACATGAATGCAGCTAAAACTGTTGATATATCGAAACTAATTAGCTGCAAGGAGTTTTTCACATTTAATTTTTAGTATCTTCAGAGGTAATAAGCTTAAGGATGCAGCAACAACTTCAACGCGGAAGGAATTTTTAACTACATACATTCTGCTTAGTTAACATATGCAGTTCAATTTGAAAAAATAGACACATATACATTTCTAGTTACATATATCTAAATACACAACAATTGTTTATCAATAAATTGACATTTCGTTATAGAACGGCAAACAATTTGATTGTTTTACGCTTCATTATATTTGCCTAAACTGTCAATATTGATGCAAAATTAAATAAGTTTGAGCAATACTTTCGTGAACGGTAACGTGTTGCGCTTGTTATCTTTGACGTTTATTGTATGTACACATCTTCTATTTAGTGGTAAACATGTGGTAGGTTTGCCTTTGATTTTCTTCATTCATTACCCAACTATTTTGTTATTAGTAATTATTGCAGTACAGTTGATTTAGAAGTAATATACAGGTAATTTTGTTGTCATCGAAATATATGTAATGTAGTTTACATTGATTGCATTATATTAAGCTCATTTATCTAACTAAATAAATATATTCTTTTTCTATCAGATAAATATTTCGTTGACATTAAATTGCTACTATAATGTACTTATTATCAAAAAATAATCGAATACAATTTGGTGTTATTTTGATTATAAAATAGTGTACTGAAAATACTGTACTGTACATTTAATTAACTATCATCGATAATTATCAATATGTTCAGTTATATTTACAAAGAGATTCTATTATAACAGTAATTCTATCAGCATATTAAATCAATCACCACATTAACTTGTAACATGTGTACTACCATACGTCCTCGTGAAACTGAAAGATAAACTATAAAAAAGTATTTATGGAAATGTATAAACCTATTTATGAGGACATGTTGCGTTTTTTTAAAAACTTAAAAACAGAAATCTTCTCTGGGGTTGAATACTAACTATTATTTATACTCATGTACATATTGTTGTGCTTTATGTGCTTCTTTAAATTTTTGGAACCATTTACACATCGACATCATTGTATCGTCATTATAAATAAATCTAAAAGGAAATATGAAAATGTTATTTTGTCTTCTCCTGATTGCATCTATTGCAGGTTTCTTGCGAATACTAGTTTCATAAACTGTTTATAGCCGCGGTATCATCAACAAATTGTGACTACTAACTAAATTTCAGAATATATCGATTTATAAATGAATAATAAACAACTGCAACTTCAATTTCCATTTCTTGCTTTAGAATATTATTTGTGATTAAGTTTGGTTGATCTAATATGGAATTATCTATTTGTTATATACTTTTAACACTTACTAGATATACATTAAAACAGTCGTTGTAATAAGTTACTACAATCGATTAACTACCTTAATATGGAAGTTCAGTGTTCCTTCCCTTACATGTAGCTCCTATCATGTAATCCGAATTACGATTATTACATTTAATTGACTGTATTTAATTCATTGCTTATAACATTTTGTACAATCCATATCTACTTACAACCATTAACAAGAACAGTCAGATCTAATAAATGTATATGAATATACAGTGTTTGTTTTCATACATAAATATATATTGTATATTTGTCATATTATAGCAGAAGCACTTTATTTTCACAAGAAATACATTTTAAGCATCTTGTCGATAATCAGGAAAAGAGAGTGGTCTCGTATAATGGCACCAGTATCTAATTTTCCTTACTATGTACTCATAATCTCTGACAACCAAGCCAGTTATAGGAAATCTAGTAGACGGAAAACATCCGCCAATTGGAAAGAGTAGTCAGTCGTCTGCTTCCATATCTATTAATTCAGCTTGCATTCGACCCTTGTATCGGCAGCAGATAGTCATGCAAAAAATTCTTAACGCTAAACGGAATTGGGGGCTTAAAAATATCAAAATCAATGATTTCCAAAGCGAATTTATGAAACCTATCCAAACGATTAAGAAATGAATCAGTGGTATTTGGAGTCTACCACCTGTCATATACTCATAAACCTTTACGCCAACGAACGGCGTCCATGATATCCAAAAAGATGCTATTAGAACGAAAGACATCATATGGCTTGGATTAGCCAAGTTCTCCGACAAAGCCGTTACGTATTCCTTGTCGTGTATCGGAGCATCGCTTTTCAGCTTCCTTATCATGTTAAAGATATACGAATAGGTGTATATTATGGTGATCAAACTAGGGCCCAAAATCAAAATCAATAACGTAATAGTATACGCAGCCATGTTTCCCCAATTTAACACACATATATAAGCTTCAGAATCGAATAACGGTTTGCTTAGACCTAATAAAGGTGGGCTACACATCATAGCAGACGATATCCAAGTAAAAGCCATCCAACATTGGCACCTGATTTTGGTCTGTATAGTTTCATAACGAAGAGGCTTTCGAACGGCTAAATATCTATCCACACTGATCCACATGAATGTATATACGGTTATAACCCACAACGTCACTTCCACATATCCTATAAGCCCGCAAACTACATCTCCATATACCCATCGCTGTACTAGTGCTGGATAAACAGATAGAGGGAATACTATAAGACCGTAGAGAAGATCTGCGACGGCCAGAGACAGTAAGTAGCAATTTATAACATCACTGGGACCTATAAAACAATCCAAAAAATGGGATTAGAATTATATATACATATATATATATATATATATATGAGATATATCAACAAATATAAAAAACCTACGGGTATGAAATATAAAATTTTAAATTTACAAATACACATCTTTATTTTTCAAAGAAACTATCTTTACCAAAAATATAATATGATTTATAGAAAATTGACTCAATTGGTAATACCCGAACAGAACATCTGTGTTAAGACTTTAGAGATAAGATTCGTATTTTGAATTAGTAAAAAATATAAATAATTTTTATTACTTGGATGTTTCAAGTGGGCGCAATGCTAAACAACCACTATGATGCTCTGTATATACAATAACACCTTGATAGTTCGAAGCTGCAATAAACCGAATTCTTCGGTAATTCGAATTGTCTTTTAAAATACATTATGTACTTTGTAACGTGAATCTTTATGATTTGCTTATCCGAAGTTTCTGCAAGTTTCAGCTTGAATAAAATTATGTCATGAGGTTAGTTGAGTCAGTTCGTTAGTTCAGTATTATTATACAGAATACAGTTAGAAATGGGTTAAAAACGAAAACACAACACCCTAACACTGAAACAAAAGTCTGAAGTTTTAGACAAATTAGATAGTGGTACAAGTGGTAAGAGATTTGGCTGTTTCGCATAGTGCTGGGTAATCCACAATTTCGGGTATAAAAGAGTAAGTCGAGAATTAGAAAGTAAGAAATGCATTTATTGTTGTTACTTCGATTAGCAGTTAACTGTTTTAACATCTCTGCAGTTTCGTTAACCGCTGGGATACTGTGCTAGGCAACAGAAAAGACACTTACAGGTGCAGAATATCCAGAAATGGAAACTCAATTATATTCCTGGTTTAGAACTCAACAATCTCGACATGTTACAGTGACATATGAAATGCTGGCTGCTAAGGCAAGAGTACTGTATCCAGAAATTTACAAAATAGATCATTTTATTGGTTGGTCGACTAATTTAAAAGCCAGATTTGGTTTCCGTAAACTAAAAACTTGAGGACAAAAATTATTTAGCAATTATAGTGGAGTCCAGCATTTTTTAGAAACATTAAAAGAAAAAATAAAAAGCTCTGGCCTTGCACCTGCGCAAATTTATAACGCATATGAGGCTGCTTTGTACTGGAAATTACTACTTGACAAGACGGTATTCTTCTAAAAAAAGACTAACTTTTTTGGTTTGTGTAAACAGCGATGGATTTCACAAATGAAAACCATTGCTCATTGGAAAGACAAAGAATCCAAGATCATTTACGAATATAAATTTACCTGTCGACTACAGGTTTTCTCGAAATGGCTGGATGATTTTAGCGATATGCAGTAACTGATTTAAGCATCTTTTTGTCAAGTTCTCAGAAATTATCTTAAACTACGACATTTACCAGAAAGAGGCTTTAGTTTTAGTAGACAATTGTACTGGATATTCATGTGGAGAACTCGCTAGTGAAGAAGGTCAGTTTACCATCATATTTTTACCACTAAACACAACCGCTCTGATGTAGCCAATAGTGCAGAACTCAATCAATTTAACTAAGCTGACTTACCGAAAATCACTTTTAAATAAAATTTTATCTTCAGATGAACCGAACTTCACTAAATATCTTTAAGAATTTAGCTTGAAAGATGCCGTTTTTTTTGTTATCGTATACATGAAGTACTTTTACATCCCCTACAGTGTTGACGAGTATGAGTCGGATGATTTAATTTCATTAGAAGCTTTAAATCAGAAACTTTCGTGCAAAAAAAGACGATCTATTACTGATTTCTAACATGTTAAATTCAGTTGGTGGGGAAATGGTACTGAAAGCAGCGTTGAACTGGGTACAGAGTGCTGAGAACTTGCTAACTACCGAACAACTCGATGAAGAAGAAAATGCCAAAGAGGAAGGGAAAACAGTAATCAATAACAATATTGTAAAACATAAAGCAACAATGAAAGCATTTGACACGTGTTTAAATTGGGCAGAAGAAAACAATATTCCAATGGTCGATATTCCCACATTATAAAGATTAAAGGACGACGTTTTTCTCTGAATCAGAAGAAAGTTAAACAACAAACAACTACAAATTATTTTAAAAAAAGTATAGAAATTAGGATTTTGTGTTTACTTGTGTTAATAAAATGTAAAATAAGTGCTGCACCGATTTGCTCTTTATTTACAAATCAAATAAAGCATAAAGCCGTTGTAAAAAAATTATTCGGTAGTTCGAATTTTTTCATACTTCGAATCAACACGGTTTTAATTACTTAGAATTATCAAGCTATTACTTTATATATTGTTATTGTCTATGAACACTACGTTATAGGAAAATAACTTGAAGTAGTTTTAAAACTACATCGAAGGCAACTTCTCCTCTACTATAGTACACAGTAGAATTTGCACTCCTGTAATTTGGAATATTGGCGAGATATTTAAAAAAAATGTATTGAAAATTAAAAAAGAGAAAGATATCTTTCTTGTGACGCCATGACAATTTGTATGTCCTCTTTGGTAAATGTTGCATTTACTTGATCAGAATTTAAAATCTTTACGCAGACTTCTTGTAATTTGACGGTCCCACTTTAAGTGGCGCAGCCTATATACATTTCACACGTAAATTGTTCACAGATTATTAAACTATTCACGCTTAAGATAAATATTAATCTCACGTTAACTGTTATCTATGAAAAAAATCTACAGTAACACTGTAAACGGTTCAATAATTACAATATTATTTGTTCCATTAGTATTGCTAATTCATGTTATTCAAGTCAGTCAATTACATATAATACATTAATATCTGCGGTTAACCAAACAGTTATGCTTATCTATGGTAAGATAAGTGCGGTATAACAATCGGTAAGCGAGTTATAAGCCTACCACAATTAAGCTGGTCGGTAGGGGGGTAAGAGGATCTAATTGATTTCGGATGTAATAATTAAACGTACAAAGTATCCGCTTTATGGTTGGAAGATAATAACTGCTTCCCTAAATAATTTAGTTTGAGGAAAAAATCATTTTCGAGTTAAAAGTTTTGAGAGAAAACATTCCGAGAGAGATACTGCATAGAATTATTTGGAAATATCCAAGACGTTCTTTTTCGCTCTATACGATACCAGTTTAGTTTATAAAAAGAAACACTGTGATTAGATAGCCAGGCAAATTTTTATTTTTGGTTTTTCTATGAAATGACGTACAATAATTTTAGCAGAAAACATAGAAATAGCTATGTTAATAAAAGATACATGATCATGTTAGCTCTAGTTTCCTTTGGATTTTAATGAAAATATTTTTTACATTTGCTAACATAATAGGATTCTATTTGCTTTGGTACCATGTTCATCAGTAACGTCACCCATATTTCTAGGATAAAAGTCTAAGTGAGAGTGGAGAATATGTTTTAAGGGATAATAATTTTATAATTTTATGCCGTTCTATGTCCCAAGAAACTTGTACTTAGAACATCAACGCTATCAATTTGAACTCAAATGTTCTACCACTTGCTATTTCTAGTAATTTAGGTCCGACAAAGCTGTCTTCTTTTATTTTTTCTTCTATTACTTTCGGAATTTCCTTCGATAGTACGGAAAACCGGTGGTTTTTGTGATTATTTTCTTTCCACTGAAGACTGATAACGCACATTGTCTTTCCCCGGTATGAATGTCTTTCGTAGTAGCCATCTCTGATTAATGTTTCTTGCCACAACTGGCCCATATACTATACAAAGCAACAATATTTGGTGTAATCTAATAAGTACTCAAAGTAAACGCAATGACTTTAAAATTCACTAAAATATTCCAAGAATAGTCTTCGCACTTTATCTTCTCTAACAAAACGTTCAGGTTTTCACAAGTTTCTTTCATAGAAACACTATAACCTATTAGCGTGGAAGGATAAAGATTATTTCGGGCTGGCCTTTGGCTCCTCTACGTTAGGGTCATGATGTATGCCGAAAGGTTCAAAACATTTATAAATATGACTGTATTAGGCCAAACTGCCGTCCATACCATAAAAATCAAGAAAATATCATAGACGATTGTTGGGTTCCGCCGTGTCAGTAGGTTTTTGTTGCTGACGTTTCGCGAACAACTGTGGTTCGCATTGTCAAAGGTACTGAAATCAGGGACAAAAAACCTAGCGACACGGTGGAACCCGACAACCGTTACGACTATGACAAACAGCCGTGAAAGTCTGACATACTATTTAATTGTCATGTCTGTACAGAAAAATACTAGTTCGTATTTCTTTTTCTAAGAGATTTCATTGAAGAAGTTCTGCTTGTGATTTTGATAAGTTCAAGTGATTTAATTCAAATGGAGTAATTAAATACGGCTCGTATGATGTAGATGGAATAAAAACATCTATTAAGTATGGATGGTTTCATGGTAGAGTGAAGATTTTTGAGCTGAAACTATTTCCACATAATTTAATTTATGGCTGTTGAGTACAGTGTTCTTAGAAAAAGAATATCGTTGCGTAGGTAACCAATCCTTAAATATCGGCCAAATATTATATACATACATGTGAAAGTAGTGGCTTCCCTTGATTTTTGCCGGTCATACTGAAGTGAAATTCATACGCCCAATATATTCTCGAATTTTACGCTTATCTAAAGCGAATTTATAACGCACACAGTAAAAAATATTTCGTTAATTTTTACACAGAGGCGCCATAATTGTATTTAAAAAATTAGATTAAAATAAAAATATCTTTTTGTGCCCTCCAGTTATTAAAGATGCACCGACCTTCACGGTTTTATGATGTGCTATTTCAATTAAACTGTTATTCCCTATATAACATAACACATGGGCTGAAAAGTCCCGGGCCTAACAAAGAAAACACGGTTTTTTTGGTTCAAAATTAGCTTTACTCATCAACGTAATCTCCATCAAGAGCAACGCAATCATTCCAGCGCCGCTCTAACATTTCAATACCACTTTTGTAGAACGATTTATCTTTTGCCTCAAAATAGGCCTCAGTTTCAGCGATAACCTCTTCATTCGTGCGAAATTTCTTAACGGCGAGCATTTTTTTGAGGTCTGCGAACAGCCAGTAGTCGCTGGGAGCCAAATCTGGCGAATACGGTGGATATGGGAGCAATTCGAAGTTCAATTAATGTAGTTTTGCCATTGTTTTGATTGACTTGTGACACGGTGCGTTGTCTTGATGAAACAAAATATTTTTCTTTGCCATATGTGGTCGTTTCTTTGCAATTTCGGCCTTCAAATGCTCCAATAACGCTATATAATGTTCACTATTGATGGTATTTCCTTTCCCAAGATAGTCGATGAATATTACACCACGCACATCCCAAAATACCGAGGCCATAACCTTTCCAGCCGATTGTTGTGCTTTCGGGAGCTTTGGACGAAGTTCATCAGTTGCTGTCCACTCAGATGACGATCGTTTTGATTTCGGAGTGAAGTGATGGATCCATGTTTCATCCATTGTCACATATCGATGCAAAAATTCCGGTTTGTTACGTTTAAACATGGCCAAACACTGCTCAGAATCATCAACACGTTCTTGTTTTTGGTGAACAGTGAGCAAACGCGGCACTCACTTTGAACAGAGCTTTCTCGTAGTCAAATGCTCACGCAATATAAAGCCAATACGTTCTTTTGATATCTTTCCGATGTCAGCTAACTAACGCAACTTCACTTTTCGATCATTCAAAACGATTTTGTGGATTTTTTTGATGTTTTCTGGTGTTACCGCCTTATTTGGACGTCCACTGCGTTCTGCATCATCGGTGTCTCTACGACCACGTTTGAAGTCAGCAAACCAACGTTTTATTGTTGTTTCTGATGGAGCGGAGTCCCCATAACACTTTTCAAGTCATTGCTTCGCTTGAACGGTATTTTTTCCCATCAAGAAGCAGTGTAAAATTAAAACACGAAATTGTTTTTGATCCATTGTTTTGAAAATAACAAAAGTAGCGTGACTCTTAGCACAATAACTCACAAACTAATGAATAGAATATCATGAAATTTTAACAGCTGTCTTTTGAAGGTTAGTACTAACTGAGAGAAGGGTGACTGCAATAAAACTAGCGTCATCTATGTGTTAGGCCCGGGACTTTTTAGCCCATGTGTTACATGCTCATCTCCTCCCCAAAGCGTATAAATTAAACATATTGGAACAGCAATGTAAACTTTGTCCTTGCATTACGTTCCGTTTGCAGGTCTAACCTACATTTTCTCTATCGTAGTCGGAGCTAAGCAAATACTACCATTTCTCGAATAATATGTATTTTATATACGCTGTTTAGTTTCATTAGTTACTGATTATGGGTGAAAACTTTGTTGACAAGTATTATTTAAGATTTCTAAATGAATTGCGTTATTTTTTTAATGCTAATAAAACATGGGGGCTTAGGCTTCAAAATCAATATGAAATTAATGTTTGCCTTTTTCTAAATGAAATCTCTCCAAAATTAGACAGAGACATTCAGATAGGTTTTTGTAAACATTCAGCTATTCCCAACATCCCATATTTTTAAAACTTTCTACAAAATATTCAGTATTTCATTGATTCTTGTCATTGGAAATCTTGATGTGTCGTGATAAATAGATTTCGTTAAGTTTTATGCTGTTAAACTGTTTCCTGTAAGTTTTTCTTATAGTACTCTTATAGTACCGTAATTACGGCTGTATGGAATGCATGTATGTAAGGAATTAACAGATGAAGAGTAACTAATTAATAAATTAAATTATAAATTGCAGTTTCTAAACTAGGTTTTTATGTGGAATTTTCACTAACTTATTCGAGAGAATCCATGCTATTTCATTTTGAGTTTTGGATTCACGGTTTTGTGAATGGAGGTACAGTTAGAAAATATGCAAGATATTGGTGGTGCACTGATCAGAAAGTTGTACTGTAGAACATCTAACTGTACCTCGTTTGCCATAGCACTCACAAAAATGGTTCCAAGTTTTAAAATGACGAAGTTTATATGCGATGGAATTGTTCTATAGTAAGACTCTACTTAGTTGGAACTATAACATGTCAAAATGTGAAGAAAATTCAATGTTCAAACCTAACATTATGCAATTTCTTTCTGTGGTGCTTTATGAAAGGTTAAAGTAAAATATCACTTAAATATTTCGCCATATCACAGTTCAAAGCAATGTATAATCTCACAATGGTTCTTATATAGGAAGTAGTACTCATTTAAAATAGTTGTTGTGCTTGTGGAATACTCATACACCTTTTTGATTTAGATGTTTGTAATTATTGAATCACACACCAAAACTTTTTTCCTATTTCGTTTGATTTTTTATTCACTATTTTTTCAGCCACGATTATTGCAAAAATAACTTTTCTGTGTTTCAATTATTATTTTATCACTTGCAAGAAGAAACCTGTGTAGTATATATAAATCCAGAATTAGAGTAACATGGTATTTAGTAAAAGAATATTTCTATTCAATGGATCAATCCCAGTTAATAGTTATTCGTTATTCATTAGTCATTAGTTATGAATAAACTTATTCATTATTCATTAGTCACAAGTTATGAATAATTTTATTGATTTTTTCTAAGTCATGACTAGAGACCGGATTATATGCAGACAAAACCTGGAATATATGCGCATATATATGCATCGATTTTTGAGAAAATATGCATAAACCTGAGGCATATATGTAAAAAAATTGTGACAATATGTAAAATTTTTACATAAAATAAATAAGAGCAGAAATTTAGACATTAACTTTATTGCACAAAATTTTTTTACAACATATTTCTAAACCGTATTATTGTATGTACGCACAGTATTTAAAAACGTAACACAATTACATGCTGTTTCGCTCAAGGATATTCAATGAATGAATAGTTTATTTGGGAATTAATAATAATAATAAAACGTATTTACCACATCCCTTCTGCTAGGCGTAATTAAACACGTGCACTTCTTGGAAAAAAGTATAAGAGAAACCAATGTAAAAGATTTATCGTTCTGAGAATTGTCCGTTGTCGATCTACATTAGGAATTACTAGGAATTTTTACTAATAGAAAGGATAAAAGAAGCCTCAGCATGCAATATACGCAACCTTTGTAAAAATATGTATAGAAATGCCTAAATATGTAATATACGCACTCGGTAATTAGCGCTAATTAACTTCAATTAGTGTAATCCGTCTACATATGGCCTATAATTAAGAGATATGCCAAAAATAAAATATATCCACTTTGCATATAATCCGGTCTGTAGTCATAACTAAGGTCATACATGTGAGAATTTAAATTTCCTAGTAATTTGGATAAAAAATAATTATGTTGTGTACGACATGGCATAGATCAGCAATGTACGTACTATTCTAATATTAGAATTTAGAATTACAATTAAAGAAACAGTCCAACATAACCTATCTTTGAGCTAGTTCTAAATTTTTTTAGGCAGAATATTCCTTGACTATTTAATATTTTGAAAAGCAATTCAACAATAAGCAGATACTTCCCCATTTGATACCGGCTTTATGGCGGTTGTTGCATGTACAGGGATGAGACTGTTAGATCGTGCGTTTAAAGTAGAAAAGTCACTGAATATCTTTGAGCGAAACAGCATGTAATTGTGTTACGTTTCTAAATACTGTCCATACATACAATGAGCACAGCGAACAAAATCTCTTTATGGATTAAGCCGTATCCTGAACTGCATATAATCCGGTCTCTAGTTATGAATAACATAATAACTCAAGAAGAAGGTGTATGCGATTACATCGAAACGTAAGGACGTACATGGTTCTTCTAACGTGGGACAAAGCCCGAGAGGATACAAGACATCCTTCACCCGCGAAAACATATATCAATATGTATATATATACATTAAATGCATACGTAGGCTTCCACGGCCAGAGATTCCGTTTAACAATATACACTAAACGGAATTAGATGCAAACTGTTTAAGGTTTAGATTTCATAATTGGTGGAGTTGAAAATGTATTGTTATTAAGGAATAAGAAGTACCATAGTTATATGGACAATTCGATGATGAACATAGTTACAATTTCGTAACTGCTGTTATAATGACGATTTTGCCATTCTTGTTCTCATGCAAGCTGACATATATCTCATCTATTGCTTTTGCTATTTTGTTTCAGTTGTAGTTTAGTAGTGTGTGTTTTGGATGAAAGAGGAAGAGCAGCCGTTGATGAGTACACCTGTATAATATTGAAACACGAACGTTTTTAATAAAGTCCAGTATGTACTAAATACAAATATCCAATTTAGTAAAGCGTTGCGTTAGGCCAAATTAAAATCTTGTACTTTTTAATTACATTAATTCGTACATCACAAAAGTTAATGAACACGTTCTTGAATCAAATTATTTTTGTGTTTGACTGGAATAATCGTTCGCTGAAAGTACGATGGAGATTCTCTTTAAACTCTGTACAGCAAGGCAAGCGTGAATAAGAAAATGATTCTATCACCAGGAGTCAAATACAACCAAATTACTTTCCAACATAATCATTGCATAGATTAAGACATTTGTCATACCAATGGGCAAGTTTTCAATGTGTGGAGACAGCTCTCGACGACTTTTTAAGCTCTTTCTTTTGCAGCATTATCCTTCCAAACCTATCTTCAACTGCCGAAAAAGATGATAGACGCTTGGCAGCAGACCTAGACGGTACGTTGAGTGATCGAACATTGATATTGTGCAAGAAGCTGTTAGGTTACTATCGTAGCACGTGGTCATGCGTTGTTGTGAATCAAAACAATTACAGAAGACAGTCTCTTCTTTTGTTCTCAATGGTTCTTCGTACGCGACATAATGTTTCACAATACAGGCTTGCAATGATCGTAGTTCTAGGCTTCTTAAACTTCATGAGCAATATACCTTTGTGATTTCAGACGGCAGCTTCCTGTTGAACGTTTGCTTGGACTTTTTGGGTTTGTTCGGGGAGTTTGTGTATCCATTGTTTGGATTGTTATTTTCTTCCGTCACGATTGATTTCAAAAGCTGTTTTCCCTCATCAGCATAGTATGTGACAAAGTTTAAGGCTGATGCTATCCGCCGAGTTTTGTGGTCCTCAGATCCCCTTTCTGGAAACTTATCGTGCGCCAAATATTCAGTAGCCAACGTGTTCCGCTGCAACCCTGTACAGGGTTGACCGTAAAATGACAATTCATAAATGGAAAAGCTCCGTCCCCTGTGAACCACTTGGTCACCTTGTTGAACGAGATCTTTTCTAGCGACAGATTTGTGTCCTTGTTCATCTTCAAAAACGTCCGTTCAGCCACTCTTGTGTATCATAGACCATTTTCGCACAATACTACTATTTGCAAATAAGGCCGCAAAAGCGATAGCTTCCGGTGATGCGTGCGGGTCGGTTACTATTAATATTAAAAATAATTAATGTAATTACTTCCCATTTTAATTTGATTTTATTGTCTATGTGGACTCTACATCAACAAAGCCTGCATCAACAACACAATCAAACTAAAGTAGTAAGTAATTACGTTCATTATTGTTAATATTGGTAGTTTGTATTGTATTATTCCTTGGCAATGGGGGACTACGCCGTACATGGAAGAAATATCACGTGTCACGCAATGTAAATCAGTATTATTGTAATATATTTGATTAAAGATGCCAGTAAAGATATCTTTTAATTAATAATGTAAGGTTGGTATCACTGACCAATCTGTTCCCGGTAATATAAATAGTTCGTAGGTAATGGCTAGATGTTGGATGTTTGTAATAAACAAGATTTTGAAGATAAATGACACAAACAAACATTAGATATATTGAAAGAATCATACCTCTAAAGTTGACGAACGTTGCAATGAGCACCACATTGGCAATAATGATGGCTACGCTCATAATGAAAATAAATGCCGCTAGTATGAGTGATCGTAGCGTCAAAACAACATCATCATTGGCATCACTGAAGATGATCATAGTCGAGGTGTCTCTTGGGTGAATCATGACTATTGAATTGTTGAAACTTCTCGTCTTTAAAGTATCGTGCTCTATACCAGAGTCACGTTTCTAGTACATGCTACCTTTGGGGTAGAAATAGAGTTTTCGAATCCATTATTAATCCTGAAAGAGAAGAATAGTAATTGTAACAAATTGATTTAAAGGTTATATGTCGCATAGTTAGATAAATAAAGTGGTATTTCTTATAAAAGGCATATGGCGACCGCAAAAAGGTAAGGATTAAATAGGACAGACTTTTATTTGTGATTTAAATTTAAAAGAACATGTGAGTGATTGCATGGAAACCAAAAGATCTTTATAAGAATACTAAGTACTTTTCGCTTAAAAAATTACATATTTCAGAATTGATAAAATCAACTAGGTGCTATTTTTCAGAAAGAAAGTAAGCGTGTTTTTTTGCCTATTTATTATTTTTTAGACTGCTGAATAATATTGAAAAAAATGCCCGTAAAAACCATATGCGTGATATAGCAATTAATAACATTGCCCAACACATTTTTTGCCGATTTCTATATGAGACCTATTCTTCACTAATTTGGTTGTGCTGAATCCAAAAATCATATTAGTTTATGCGTGTCAAGTCAAAACTTAACTCTACGCTATGCTTAAATACAATATTAGTCACGAGTATAGTACAAGCATTTATTTTCATATCATTAAAAAATTCCAATAGTACACGTGAAAACACAAACAATCAGGGGAATAAATTTTCATTTGCTGCACTTTCTGCTATGTATTTTGGTTTGACAATCCCTTGGAACACTCCAATAGTAATCGGCCTTCATATGAGGGTCTTATCTTCCTTGGTATCGAGTTTCCATGGTTTCTAAATCTTGATGACATCTCTTACCTTGCTCATCGTTGGCAGGACCTAATTTTTTGAGATCTTTGTAATTGGAGGCTTTTCATTTCCAACAAAATTGTTCGCGATCCTAGTGGATGAAGTCCAGACTTCCTTCTCAGCTTCGTTCATAGAGTTTAAAAAATTTGGATCTGTCATTACAGTTTTAATTTTGATGTAAAGAAGTGAAAAAAATATTTTTTCTCTGTCGGCTAAAGGTTCATTTAGAATATTCTTTTGTCCAACATCTAAGGACGTTCTGGGAGGCCAACGTTTCTGCCTCGACTATGCCAAAGGCATGAAGAGCACGGAGATTTTGTATATCTTTTTTGAAAACCAAGTAAAAAGTTAACCATTTTGAGATCCGCACAGATGACTCAGTTATGGTCTCTATATTTTAGCAACTTTATAGCTTTCTCAATGTTGTCATGTTCTCTTTAATATAACGGAATATCCAATACGAATTTAAACGAAAACATTCCCGTTGTGTAGTAGGACACACTTGAGCGTCCTGCCGGGGCTATCGACAGACAAACACCACTCACTTTGGTCATATTGTACGACGCCCATTTTAACTAACAAACCTAGTGCATTGTTACAATAAATAAATTCACACTCTTGTTTAAAATATCGCATAAAATCACTTTCCATGTGTCAATAAAATGCTATCTTCGTGCATTGCTCGAGTCAGTTCGTTTCATTTAATCTTGAAGCTAGCACATCCGATAATTCCTTTAATATACCCCATATCAAGTGAAGGAAGCTCTTCATAAACTGGCACGGGTATTTCATAGGCACTGGTAGAATTACGGGGTTGATATTAGAATATACAGTTTTATTTTTATTGTTCTTATAACCGATCTCAACTAAACAAAAATGATAATCATCTATGTGGCTTTTCGGTTCACGCCATATCATTGGAATGACAGAAGCTAATTTCTTGCGTTTTCCCTTGCTCCATTGCCGCAAGTTTTTTACACATGGTTTACATACTTTATGTCTTTATGCGGATCCTATAATTTGATCACCAAGTTTTACGTGAAAATAAGCCATTTAATAATAAATACGTTTTCTTAACGAAAGCACTATTTGCCCTTTGACTTGGAACAGTGAAACTGTCACAAATGTAGCAGAAGGAGTCGATACTACTTTTACATCTTCGCGTAGTAGACTTGGTGTAGTCTCTTCACTACAACTAACATGTAACCAACATTTTATTATCACCCTTGCTTACTTTTAAATAGTCGTAAGTGTTCAATACTTTCTAAATAAAATCTCATTACACTCTGAATGAGTGATATGTTACCTTAAGGTTGAAGATTACCTTAATAGACTTGTATTTTTTTGTAATTGTTTATTACTTAATTACATCATTAAGTATTTAAATATTATCAGGTACATTATGCTAATGACCTAAATGTATTTGGAATGTCCTTCAGTTGTTTGCACAATTAAGAATTTGCTGCATCAGTTAATGATTTTTAAGAACTTTCAAATCGGCAAACAAGAAATACCATAGAAAAAAAAACGTGACGTGATAGGGGGAAATGGGTCTCATATTTGAATTTGGCGTTCTTATATTCGTTAAAAACAAGTGTCAGATATTAATCAGCAGAAAAGAAAAAATATTTGTTGGCCAATGTAATCTGCGAACTAAGGCTGCAGAAACAAGTGTTGTTAGAGATGCGTGCGGCTCAGTTACTATTTTAGTTTGATTGTCTTGTTGATGTAGAGTCTATATCAACAACACGCATTAGCAACACAATCAAATTGAAACAGTAAATAATTACATTCTTTTTTTTACTATTGATGGTATTTAAGCAGCACGCATCTCTAACATCAGCTTGCAGCCATACTGCGATCTTTACTGATTTGATATACGAAAAAGTCATTTTTGTATAAAATAATAGGAATAAATCATATTTCGGATGTAAAATATTCAAAATTCATCCTTGTTTGTAATTTGCTTTAACTTTAATTAAACATTTATCATAACGTTTGTAATCTATGTTATCACATAGATGATCTATCTAACGTTGTTTATAACTCAATTCACCGATAGCCTGTAGTAAAACCTTCCTTTATACTGACTAAAAAAATGTGACGTCGTTTTTTTTGAAATTAAGCCCTTTACCTTATCTATGACATGTTTTAAAGCATTTATAGTTGTCATTGTTTGATACGAATTTATGACACTTGTATAATTTTTAACTGCGGTTTTATCTAACTTCGAAAAGGTTTAGAAAATAACATCCATATTGCACTATAATAGGTTATTTCAGTATAAAATATTTTCCATACCATCTAATTATTCCAACTCATATTTAATCCTGAAAAGTCTGTTGTAATTACATAGCGTTTTTTCAATTATCCTACTACAAAACACTGTTTACATAATGGTAAAAAGATGCATAAACATTTTTGCATATTTACTTGTAGATGCTGTTTGTTAATTTACTAATATATAAATAGATTGGGGAAAGGGAATTGCTGAATTTGACGATCACAATATCTACAAGGCATATTATTATTTTAAGATTTTTAAGTTGTAAAAATTAGGTTTGACAAACTACTCTCTACGTATATTAATAAGAGATCAAATATGCGCTTCTGGTTCCAACGTCGTTTTAACTTCATTTCTAGTTCTACAATCTATCCATTCAGAATGGTATACAGGTATATACTTAATGTATAAAGTTTGAATATAAACCACTCTATCACCAATTAAATTAATATAAGACTTCCCTAGCTTGATATACACCAAGATATTATCAAGTTTATATTATGTATTGTTAAGTGTGCTGAAGTTATGAAAAAAGGTAATATAATTCTCATGTCTTTTAAATGGCGAACTGGTGATTTTCAGAACCCTGTTTCTTGGACTAGAGCCTGTAGTAGTTATATGTAATGATACTAATGATGAATATTCACTAGTGTAATTTTCTATCAAGTTTTTGAGTTGTATGCATGCAAATATTGATATTCTTATTTTGTAATGAATTGCTTGTTGTTAATTGAATATCTTTGTGGACTAAATGTTCGGAACAACCTGCATAATGCTTTTGATGTTTATGATAATTAAATTCTAAAACAGAGAAAAAAGAAAATTATTAATGCCTAAACTGAATTTTAAACCTGTCAAAAGATTCAGTGAGCAATGATCGAAGGTGGTGCTTTCTAGACACTGAATTCATCATATATGGATATTATTGTAGGGTGACAGAATAAAATAGACACATACTAATTAAAAACAAGATTCTATTCTCGTTATATATACAAAATATTTTAAAATTTTTAAGTTAGACTAATATTTTGTCGATCCACCAATACTTGCGTGAAGTGCTGCGAGTCGTCGTGGCTTAGAATCTATTAAATGATTAATGGTATCTTCTGGAATATTTAACTACTCTTCTGTAACAGCTGCCACGAGTTCTTCCTTATTGCTGGGTTTTCCAGGTCGTTTCGCCATATTTGTCTGGATTATGTGCCAAACATTCTCTATCGGATTCATGCCTGGTGATTGGCCTGGCCATGGTAAAATCCGAATCCCCTGTTCCTCTTTCCATGTGGTTGTTGTTCTTGCTTTGTGGCAGGGTGCTCCATCCTCCATAAAAGTGGCGTCCTCTTTAGATAAAATGGCGTTGTCGAATATCGGTAGTAGCCCTTCTGTTAATATTTGGATATATTTTGCCGCATTTATATTTCCGTCGCAGATTACTAATTGCGATCTTCCACCATACCATATCGCGCCCCACACCATGATGTTCACACCGCCGTATTTCACCGTCTGATGGAAAAATTTATCGTCCAGTTGCTGTGACGAACGTCTCCATACCCACGTACGACCGCTATCACTGAATTGGCAGTATCTGCTTTCGTCTGAAAAAATGACAGACCGCCAAAACTCTTCGGGCCTCGTTCGCATTTCGATTGCCCAAGCCATTCGGCGCCGTTTTTGAAACGCCGTAAGGAGAGGTTTTTTCTTTGCCACCCTCTCATACATCCCCACACTGTGGAGGTATCGCAGAACGGTGCGCTGACTTTTCTGTGAAGTTGCCGCAAGCTCAGATGTACTTTTTCGCGGTTCTCTTAACACTTCGCGCACAAACACCCTTTTACTTCTTTCAGAAGGTCCGGCACGACCTGGTCTCGGCTCCAGTGTTGTTTTTTCCTTGCGTTTAAATTGTGTAATCACACTGTTAACTGTGGACAACGGAATATTTAAAAATTTACTTATTTCACGTTGCGAAGCGCCGCGTTCACTCTGGCCAACGATGCGACCCCGGGTGAAGTCACTAATATCACTCGATGTAAGCGAGGCATAGTTGTAACGATAATAAACTATGACGAATTCCTTCCGATACATCTACCCCTACCCTAATGATTAAGAGAAAGTTCTTAATTCGTTCTTAGAATTTAGCTGTTTACTTATTTATACCGCTTTACCTGGTGTCTATTTTATTCTGTCACCCTAATGTATATGGTAGAAAACAACTTGTCAAATTGAAAATATTTTTGGAAAAAGATGTTTATGCATAATATGATCCGTCGAAATCTCAATATCTTCATTACTTTTGCAGATGCCTAATAATACGTATTTCATAACGAGCACCTGATTTAAAGCAGATGTGGACGAAAAACCAATGTTATGTGCTACTGTATATAAAAACATGTCGACAGTTTTTGCGGGCTAGGTGTTATGTGTATTTTAATCTGACCAGAACTAATTTATAGGTGCATTAAATTATATCGATGTAATTGAGTAAATTGAAGTGGAAAATTGGTATAGGAATTGTTTATAGCAGAAACAGTGTTTACATGGGTGAGTTTCACTATAATTATTTATTTTTAATACGAGGTCTGTTCAGACAATAACCTAACATTTTGAATTATGCGCCAACGGAGATGCTTGTAAGTAGAGTATGTTGAGACTTGAAAATAAAAATTTTTTGCTCGTACTGAAACTCGCCCTGAGAAAGTGAAACGCCCCTTCGAAAATTCACAGATTTTCAGTTTTCTTCATCAAATTCTTGATCGGAAATAGATAGAACAAAAGCTTAAATGCAAACATTATACCTTATCGAAAGGACTTTCAGGACATGTGAATATGGTATATACAGGATCTTGCATTTAAGTGCCGCTTTCTTATGCTAGATTTGATTATAATAATATGGAAAAGAAATTGACGCAAGTTGTTCACTTTTAACATTGCTTATTGATTTTAAAGCAGTTTCAATTATATAGGTTTATTCCAAAGGTGTAGATCAAGGCATGCCTTATGCTATTTAAAGCAAAACTATCTATATATTGCGTACATACGTATATGTTCTATTAAGATAGACCATCATTAATTAGTAAAACTGCATCTCTTATTGTGTCCTAATCTTCATAATTCATAAAAAAAGTAAATACGGGATTATATATGATAACAAATCCTTAGCATTCATAATAATTAATAAAGTATTTATTGTAATGCGTATTTAAATTATGTATTTATGATTTGGTATGGTAATAAAAGTTGTCAAAAAATACTTAAAGCTTAAAGAGTTTTCACATCAAGAACAACGAACGAATGCAAAAGTATTACATTGTAAGCAACGTGGAGGAAGCGGAAGGTCTTGGTTTGAAAGGCAAAATTCGTCGCATGTCCGAGTGGTCCAGATGGATTTTATATATAACCAGACTTGTATCAGACATATGCAAAACAAATTGATATATTTAGAGGACGAAAATTAATTGTGTATTAATGATTGTAATTTTATGACATTATCTTGCAAATCGAGATTAATACCATAATTTGAGATAAGAAGCAGGTGAGAAAATCGTCGTATAAATCCCTTCTATATTCGAAATCCATAGACGTCCAGGTTGTTTCCCTTGGCGTTGTTAGTATTTGAAAATCCTTGTTGGCTGAGACCTCTTTCTTCAACGATTCTGTACAGTGACTTGCCCATGAGTCTAAAATTATAAGACTCTTTGGCCCAGTGCTTAATAGGTAAATATTAAAACGAACTTTTAAATAAATCACCAGTTAATTTACCTAAAGATTAGGCTTAATGACAACGTTTGTGGGTCGAAATTGGATTTGTTGTACTTACGACCGAAACTTGTCACAAAGTTCTTTTAGTACTATCATTAGTAGAGGCATAAGTTTACCAAACGAAGATGTTATTGGGAGAATAGTATAACTGTGGGTTGTTGCTTGTATAGACTGAACAACAGCTTCAACTTTCTTCGTATCTTGGAATGCTAGTGAACGTCCGGAATGTATTTCCAAGTTCAAACCTCTTTTATCTGCATTATATACATGCTCGGCACCATAACTCTGGATTACTGGTTTAACTTCATTAGTAAAATCAGTAGCAATCTTTTCTAGTTGCAGGGTATCCACGGTATAAACGACTGATAAATTCAGTTATTTTATTTCCTCAAATTTTTCTATCACGTATTGAGATATTGCTGTTAATTCCTCTCCCTGCGTTCCAACTTCTTCTAGTCTTGTCTCCCATCGATACAGTTGTCGTAGAAAGTTTACCTATATAAATCTCTTTTGCAGAGACTCTCCGGAGAGTCGCTTCTTTTTCCCACTTTTCCAATATTAACAGCGTCTTTTTTATACTTCATATCTAATCTAATGTCCCATTCTTCTGATGTACAAGGTCGCGGTTTCTTCTGCAAATATTCTTCTAGATCTTCTTGAGAAGTTGGATATTTGCTGTGGGGTTTAAGCGGTTGAAGAAACTTCAAAGTCGTATTCATATCTACTTCAAAAGTAGTATCGATTATATTTCTTGCGATTAATTCTTTTAGTATATCTTGCAGTTCTATATCATGCCGATTTGAAGATGTTTGTCTGCCTTCAGCAATATTAAACGACTCCATTAATAATTTAAGAACATTATTTCCGATTATGAATGGTATTTTACAATTTTGATTTGGTTATAGGATTGTGTTAGGTACACTTGTAATACAGCCTTTATGCACGACTTCTGTTTGTTTTTGAATTGGTGGAGTAGGTATATAAATGTTGTATTATAAAGCCACGCGTATATTATGAAAATATAAGAATCGCGCAAATACCACCAATATCAATATATGTATATCCTTAAAATTAGTATCGTAAATATTTCGTTTTAAACAAATGTGCTATTTTTGGGTATTGGCGATAACAAATAACCACACACGCCAATGTGTCGATTTTGTCGAGTTTTATTTATATCTACTTCCACTACATATCAATTGACGGTTGCCGTTATGTACTTGGATAAAATTTAATTAAAATTTGCAATGCGAAGAAAATTGAGTTATATAAACTGTACGAAGCGGGATTATATAGAGTAACTATTTTCCTTTTCTGATACATGATATAAAGTACCTGTGTAGCATAAGATATAAGTTCTTATGTTAATATCAATTTTGGAATACCGTGTATAACTGAGAATGCTTTAAAATTAATAAAGGGATACATGTTACTATACATAGCTCTAGCATCAGAGGGTAGCGCTTGCATGTAACACCCTGTATATACCACATTCACGTGTCCTGACAGACCTTTTGATAAGACACAACATTTGCATTTAAATTTTTGTTCTCTCTATTTCCGTTAGAATTAAATCAAGAATATTGAAAATCTGTACATTTTCGAAGGGTTAAGAAAACGCTGTAAATACAGCTTTCTCATGGTATTAGTGAAATCGATTCACGTGAAAGACATGTGAGACATAGAGCGCTAACACACAGACATGGTTACGGCTTCATCAGCATGGTTTTGAGCAGTTTTATGTTAACAGATGTATTCTCTCGCTGCTTCTATGACTATACTTAACTCTACGATACAAATGAATATTCCTGGCGCTAACTAGTGCCAAAAGAAAGAAACATTTGTCCGGAAAGTCAGACAACGAAAAGAAGTGGGTACAGTTTCCCACCCTTCTCTCGTGCAATTCGTGGATTGCTTATACCATGAGAAAGCAGTATTTACAGCGTTTTCTTATCTTGGTGTTATTTTCTAGGCATTCTTTTAGATGTGTTTCGAAGGGTTGTTTAACCCCCTCAGAGCGAATTTCAGCACAAACAAAAAAAAATATTTTCAAGTCAACATATTCTACTTACCTACCAAATTTCATTAAGATCTGAATTCGACACTCGGGAATCTTTCTTTGTTAGAGACGCGCGATTGGCAACGTTGTCATTTAACTGCAGCGCGCTTCATTGTCTGTAGAGATTATTGCATTGATTTTCGGGAACAATGATGTAACCCAAAATTTTGGAAAAAACTTCCAGAGCAAGTTTACTGAGGTAATGCTCTGAGTCGTACGCAATGTTACAAATAGTTTATATGATTCAACTGGTCTGAAGTCAATTGAATAGGATTCTTGGTCAGAAAGGTCGTGTTTTCACTGTCAAAGAAATTGCAGAAAAAAATAGCATTTCAATAGGGTTGTGCGATGATATTTTGGCCGAAAAACCACACATGCATAAAGTGGCAGTAATGTTTGTTCCGTTTGATGACTGAAGAGCAGAAAGAATATAGAGTTGATGTTTACCGGCAACTTTTTGTTTAAGCGAAATGGCAACAAATTATTCATGCAAAACATCATAGCGAGAGACGAAAGTTAGCCTTACGGCTACGATATTCAGGCAAAAGTCCAATCATCGCAGTGGATTGGCAAAGGATCTCTATTCCAAAAAAAAAAAAACACGTAAGTCTCGTTCTCTTGTCAAAATGATGCTAACTGTTTTTCGATTTTAATAAAATCGTGATTTTGAATTTCGCTTTAAGGTTACCAGTCAACCGTGAGTACTACGTAGGAGTTTTATAACGGTTGCGGCATAATTTGCAAAAAGAGACCAGCATTGTGCCCAGACAACCTGCAGCTCCTTCACAATGACAACACACCCAGTCATTCTGTTTTGTTAATTCGTCAGTTGTATCCCAAAAACCACATAAGTGTCCTCTCTGAACCTCCATACTCCCCAGATCTGGCTAATTGCGATTTTTTCTTATTCCCGAAATCAAAATTAATACTGAAAAAACCGTTTTACGAAGTGGAAGCATTGATGCGAAAAGTATGTAAGTAGGAGCGGGGAACACTTTGAAGGAGACAACGACCTATCATCTATAAAGTTGATAATTAGAGTTAGAAAAATAAAGTTCGGTTATTTTCTGAACAGGTTTCGTATATGCAATAATAGTCTATACCGTAACAAAGATTCTCGAGCAATTTTAAGGTTATCTTGTTATCCAATAGAAAATGTTTTCAAAACTTGATGTTATAAGAGTAAGAACTATAAATGTCAGAAGTTAAGATGTCAAAATTACTAGTCACTCTACTTTTAGCAATGAAATTTAAGTTTCTAAGCGGTAGGATAATATAATTTATTAAGAATTATCTATTTTACTTGGTTGAGTATTTGTCAACTTTTTATTAGATTTATTACATATTATACAGAAAAGCAGTTTTCAAATATTGCAAATTTGTAAAAAGAGTAAACCAAAACAATCAGTCAATAGTTTAGAAAACACGGTTAATGACATTTTCTATATTTACTACTAGTGGCAATTAAAAAGAATCAGTAGAGAAAGCAGTCAACTTTTCATATTTAGAAGTATATTTTCAAAAAACATTACGTTTTTGTCATCTTTAATAGATAAATGATGATTCAATAATGCTGCGTGCATCTAAATTTGAGTTAAATAGTTATTGTAACAAAAGCGTAAAAATACCAAATATTTTAGGTTGAACTATTTAGAAACCGTATTGTCTTTTTATATTAAAAACAATGTATATTTCTGAAATACACGAGGAAAGTATGCATGTTCTGTAAATAGTACTGACAATGAGTAAAAGCTGCAGTAGAGCCGGAATATTCGTGGTATATTTCAGGCAGTTTTAGACAAATTTATTTTCGAGAAGCGTAATTTATTTATATTAAATATATGTATTATTATGATATTATCATTAAATTACGGATAATTTTCCTAAAATTTAAAATATACATTTTATAAATTATTCTTGAATTCGTTATATTCAAGAGTAAAAATTGATAGCATACAGTTTATAATAGGTCAGGGTTATCCGTTACGCACTTCCATTGTTATTAATATCGACATTCTCTTGAACTACTCCCAGCGCATTTAAATATTAATTTTTTAAAGAGTTTCAGTTTTATATAATATTGATTTTTTCTCGCTTTTATGTTTTACTGGCAGTTGACCATATAACTTATGGTATTACTATTTATGTGACTATGCCATGCATAAAAATAATGAAATAGTATTTTGGAAATTACTATAAATGCTTAAGGTAAAGAAAAAATTATATCACACCTGTTTATGGTATAGTTTTTTAATAATTTATTCACGAAAATGAACTTAAGAACGGTATCAATATTTTTTCTTAAATATAGCCTCGTACATACATTTACTAGACTAGTAAAACTTATAGATGTATTTGTATCTAACGCTATGTATGCTGCTACTAAGAACTTTTTCTTTATAGATGAAACCAAACTGTTAAATGTTCCAACATTTTAACTTAAAAATAGACATTCTTAATTGAACATTTCGCACCAAAACAATCAGTGTACTGCAAATACTGCATAGTCTGACCTATATTATGCCTCATATCCAGTAAAGTTCTTTACAATTTAGTGCAAGTGCCTTATCTTGCATATTGATTTGCATTTTCTTAGAATTCTGAAAAGTAAACCTTTTCAAAAGCATTTTGATCCTTAAGCATTCTGAGGAACAATGCTAGCTTAAAATGCTCCGCATCATATCTTAAAGAGAAGATACTCCAGAATGAGAACTTTCGCTTACTTTGAATCATTTTGTATTGACCTTGACTTTGAAAAACAATAATTAATTATTAAAATATACCCACCGTCAATAGAACCGTGCTGGTTCAACAAAGGAATGTTTCAAATTTAATACCGAAAACGAACAGTCGCTTTTACGATGATCGTGAAGTATTTTTCGTTCAATAATCACTTAATATTTAACATTATATAGTGAAATCAATTTAACACTGTTTAATCACGTTTTAGGAGCAAGCTTCTAGCTTTTTATCTGATACCTTTTCCGTTATTTAATATCAATTTTATGTTACGAATTCAAAATTTATCATCAAAATAATAATAACTTGGCACACACATTTAACACTTCTACCGTACGAGGAATAGACAAAGCTTTACCCACTTTTTGTTTTTAGATTTGACTAATTTAGAACAACTTTCGTTTGAATCAATTTTAGGTAGTGTTGTTGTGTATAATCTCAATATTTTAGAGTGGGAATGATGTGCAGAACTCTATTGGCGCGTCCACTGGGAACTGGTGCATGAGCCGGGAGTTTGGCCCGGCGTCGTGTCGATCGGGTCGACCGTGAACATCTTTCCCAAGACGCAAGCGTCGACTTTCCCAACTATGACGTCACATAGCGCTGAAGCAACGTCATCGTAAACTAACCCTCTCATCGCTGGAAAAGTACGAGATCAGAGCCTGAGCATTAGGGGTTCGTATTTATTGACCATTTTTCTCGCATTTTAATCAAACTGATAGCATCGGAGGAGTATCCTGGCGTCGAATTAATCCAGAATCCACATGAAATAGGAAATTCATTATCGATATCGACAAGAAAAGCTACTGTTTGTGTAATTTCGAGAATTAAAAAAATATCGATTTGGACATAGCGAAAGTGATTTCATACCTCGCCTACTTAATTAATAAAGTAAATAGTAATTAAGAGATCGTTGATGTTAAAGCAATTTACTACATCGGTACTTAAAATGATCTTGCTTAATTTCATCTACATAACAATGAGATTCATCACACCACAATCTTTCCCATTCACCTTTTGATTTTGTATCTGGTCAAGAAAAAGACTCCACTTTCTAAGATATTGTACGTAATTCTGTATTAACATCAAATCAGATACCTTCTAAAATAAAACATATTCTAAGAGCCTAGGAGAATAAATTTCTAGGCGTGGAAAGCTTAATAGTTGGCTGAAAATATAGTAGTTTAAAACGGAAGAAACATATTTAGAAAAAGTTCATATATTTATATATGAACTATATGTACATATATGTCTTGTTATCCTCTCGGGTTTTGTCTCGCGTTCGGCGTTGGTTCTTAGAAGAACCATATATGTACTGGCGTTTCGATGTAATCGCATACTTCTTCTTCTTGAGGTCGTGATTGCGACTGCAGGAGATGATCTCCGACCGCTAGCTAGGGAGTATTATTTCATTTGATCGTTTTAGATCGAAATATGGTTTAATCGTACATATAGGGTTTGCAGAAAGTCTAGAGACAATGCTACGGCGTCGAAAAGACTGTTAAAGACTGGTCGTTTTCGTATAATAATAAATAAATAATAAATAAATATTTTTCGATTACTACGTATTCGTTTTAATTAATAGCTTACGAGTCTGGTCGCTGATCAATCTTTGTATTAGTTGTTGTTTATGTAATGATTAATTGAATCTTTCGAAATTAAAGACTCCATAATATTCAACGACAAAATGTTGAAACTGATAGTGTGAGAGGTTGTCCCGGTTGAAGACGATCGCAGATTGTAACAAATGATAATAAGACTTTATACTCAGAGTTCAGCAAAACCCAAAAGCGTCCATTACTTAACTGGCCAACGATTTAAAAAAATCAGGAATGTAGGTGCTACTTTACAAAAACCATACATACCATGCATATATGGTGCCCAATATGCAAAAGCTTCCAGAAACCAATTTCAACACAAAACTTAAAGTTTGCGAGAGAATGCAAATAGCATATTTTACTCTAGAATCGCCGAATAGATGCAGCAGCAACGTCGCATTGACATAAAGATTGAAATGCCTAATTTAATGTGTACAAATTTTCTAAGCATAAGCGATCGGTTGACATTTGTAGAGAATCCTTAACCTTTAATGCTTAAGGGATTTTTTGAAAATATTTTCTCATATGACGAATAAATATAATTTTACTTAGATGAGATTAGTAATACATAAGTTTCAAATATTCTACGTAATATTACGCACGCTATTCATATATATTTATAATATATTTATTCGAAACAAAATAAAAATTAACATACCAGGGAAAGTCAGAAATTAGGTCACAAAAAGCCATTATAAATAGTTTTATTTTTCAATAAAGTCTCAATTTACATTAATACGCTTATCGCATCGCTTTATCAATGCCCCAATACCTGGTTCATAAAAGTGTTTGGGTTGCTGTCTGAACCACGTGCGCACCTCCGATGTTGAACATCGGTATTACCATCGAAATATTTGCTATCAAGATGCTTTTTGAGTGAACCAATCAGATGAGCTAGGTCGGGATTGTAAGCCGGATGTTCAAGAAGTTCCCATCCTAAATCTGCAATTTTCGCCTAGGTTAAGTGGGCTTAATTGGGCCTGGTATTATCGTGATGCAGCAATATTTCTCACGTCAGTAGGTGGTTCTCGTTGAATTGCATCCAGAAGCAATAACAAAATTCTACCGTATGATTCAGCAGTGATGTTCTTGTTTTTCTTCTGGAAATGGGCTAGGAGCAGTCCTTGAGAAGCCCAGAACACAGCAAGCATAACCTTACCAGCTGAGGACACAACCTTGAATTTCTTTGTTGACAGTGAAAAAGAATATTTCCATTGCACTGAAGCATGCTTTGTTTTGGGTTGGTAGTGGTGTACCTATAACTCATCACCACTAACAATCCTGTTAACCATGTCCTCCCCTTCCTCTGCGTATTGCGAAAGGTGTTGCAAGGACAAGTCCATTCGAATCCTTCTATGTTCCTCGGTCAGTTGTCCATATTTTCGAAATTTCATGCGATCATGCATCAGTTAGTAAATTAAATCTTGCAAACACACTATTACAGTTGCTCTGCTGTCTATTGTCATTCGCTTGTCAGTTTGAGTCATCTCTTCTACCAGTCGAAGTGTTGCATTGCTGATCGTCAACAACTTTCGAGCGCCTTTGAAAAAATGTCTCGACCCAGTTATACACGGCTGTACGCGACAAACACTTTTCACCGTAAAGAGGAGACATTTTCATGGATATCTTTTGCAGAAAGTCCTGCACAACAGCATGTCGCTCCTCCGCAGTACCCTTTTCCAGCATGGTTGCCACTTTAACTCTGTCTGCCTATGTGCACGGTAACTGTCACTTGAGTATCATAAAGTTGGATTGTGCTTACACCTTTGTGTCAAAGACGAAAACCTCTCTGCTATTTTCACAGCAGTTTTTGACTTAATGACTTTTCCTCGTATAACCAAACTCGACTCGTTAATATAATTTGAAAACACTGCAATTTCAATAAAATCTATAAAAAATATATTCGTGTACGAGATATGCCAAATGATATAAGGAATCAATTCACTATAAACAAAACATCTTCTAATTGCCGATAATCTAGTAGTTGTTAGTTACATTCATTAGAAGATGAGATAGATGAAACATTGCATTGGTACTGATAATTGTCAGTAAAGAAGTAATAACTGAAAGACGTCATAAGCAGACATTAAATAACGAGACTTTCCTAATGTAAACGAGCTCGCCTATCAACCAATGAACAACGTTATTTGGGGTATGACCACTTGAAGATGCAATATTGTTACTATTGCATCTGTTGGCCACGTCATGTATCACCGCACAGATTCACTTACAACGTCGCATTGCCGTAAAGACGAAAAAGCCTAATTTACAGTTCAGAATGCAAGGGCAAGCGCTTATTTAATATTTATAGTATATGCCTAATCTTCTTTAATACCTCTTGACGAATTTTTCGAAAACATTTTCTCGTTTGATGAATGAATATGATTTTTAAAATAAATATGAATTTTTTATATGAGGTTCAAAATGTTTACACAATAATATACACATTGGGATACCGAAACCATGAAAGAAATTATATATTCGTAACAATGTAATTACGTAAAATTAGCATATAAGCAAACACGACATATTAATATAATTTGTATACATTTCAATTTCATCAAAAACTATAAAAATATGTTCATATACGACCTGTACCAAAAGATATAAATAACCAATTTGTTACAAAAAGAATATATTAAATATATAAAAGGAAAACTGTACATATCCGTTAACTATTTTACAAAAACAACTAACGAAGGAATCTCTATAAAGACTGATAAAATACTACTATCGAAATAATGTCAAAGATACTAAAGCAACAAGAAAAAAGTGGGAAGAAGAAAGCGGCATCTCCTTTTCTTTTTCTTTCATATCTTGTCGCTGTTTTCCCTCTTTTTTTATTTACTTATTTCTCTTTTTTATCCCTTCCTATCCTTTTCATCTCTTTTCTATTTCCTTATTTTCTCTAACTATTATTATTTATTTTTCCTTTTATATACTTTATCATGACACGGTCCAATTCCGGAAACAGTTCAATTACTGACTCTGGCCGTGGAAGCCTACGTACTCAATGCATCTATAGGAATATCTTCTGAGCATTTAAAGAGAATGGGCAATATAGCGATATTGATCAGCGTGCAGACTTATCCAGTGTATACTATTATCTGCGTCCAGATTCGATCGGAATTGGCTACCTACGAAGGTTTAATATCCGGTTTAATAGTACATCTAATCTGTGTGTAAAGAACAAAATGCTATTGAACCTGTGACCGTAATTTATAGCAGTATGACTATGGTATTAATAGAATTTAATTAAATAATTTAGTGGCAAAATACTTTCTGTTTTGTATTTTTACTCTGTGTTCAGATGAGATTATTTAAAATTTTGATTTACTACTACTTACGATAGAGTTAAATTATCTTGTTTATAACTGTATTATTAACATTAGTAATATATTATTATTAAATAAAGAAATGTTTATTAAATGCTTCACAGAAAAATCTGCGGCTACTACTAGCAATGAAGAAACATTGTACGAATCGATGACATAAGCAAATGTTTACATGTGACGTTTTGTATCTATCAAATTTTTCAAAAGGGTTAAGGGAGAATGTTGTTAAGCAAAGATGTTTAAAATACATTATTATATATTAGTAACGTAGTTCTTAATTGTATTTTGTAAGTGGTTACAATACCTGAAATATATTATAAAGTGGGGTCTTTAGGTATCCTTGCAAAAAAGAATCTTAGACTGTGAATGGTGAATACGGGAAGCAGAAATTTTCTATTACATTAAAAACAAAATTCAAGCGTCTTTTGGAATTAGGACCTCAAATTATTATTAGAAAATTTCTCATAAAGTATTTATTTTGAACGAGAACTGATTGATCATGTACTTTCCATCAACTCGCCAACGATACTGCTTATTGAATAGGTTGCTAGAATAAAGACAGATTTTATTAACGATCGTCTTCTATCTACTTTGAAAGCCAAAAATTAAAGTACAATCGATTATTCCTCACAGTATTGTAAAGAGCTATCATATTAATGACATATATATTGAACTATAGTTTTATGCACTCGAACTTGCAATATTTCGACAATTCCTTCAGACGCTTTTTTGTACCTAGCTCCTATCTACACTCAACGAAATTTCTATAGTTCCATATGAACTTTTGAACAGAATACTTGGTTATCTTATCTTCGGCAAAATTATAAATTATAATTAATTAAATAAAGTTAACGCTGAGTTACAAAGAAACACAAATGCAAGAGAAAATAACATTAAAAGAATATTACATTTGCATAGAGATAATAATGGTAACTCGAAACAGAGAAATTTCTGTAGGTCCATTAACACAAAATTAATAAATAAAATAAATACACAAAAAAATTATAATTCTTTCTAAACTTAGTAGTGAGTGTTAGATCCTCTATTCAAAATAATTTCGGGCATTCGGGTCTTTATACTGTCTATCAATTTGGTCAATGTGGAAACAGGAATATCATTCTAGCACCTCGTTATCGCAAGTTTTACCTCTTTGACGCTATCATATTGTTTATTATTGGCATACACCTTTCTTGCCAATATCTTTGAAATATTTTCGATTGAGTCTAGATCGGGAGAGCGAGCAGGCCACTGTCATAAATTAATTTTCTTTAAAGCTGAATTGTATTGCTGAAATATCCAATCCTGCGTCGGCAATTGTTCACCAAAGACTATCAGAACCAGCTATAAAATTGTTGATGAGATGATATTTTCTTAGCTATGGCTCGGCTTGAAAACCCTACTTCTTTATAAAAATTTATTTTTGTTTTTTTCTCCTTGGATACCAATTTACCTCCCTGTATATTTATTAACTGATACGTTTACTTTGATAGTATATATTTAAGAAAAAATAAACTTTTGAAGATGTTTAGAGGCTTTTTTACTAATTTCCAACTCATACCATGGCTAAATGTTTATAGGGGAATTATAAACTTATATGGAACTAAAGAATTTTGGCTGAGAATATTTACAACATAATATAATGATAAGTGTGAGGCAAAAGCTAAACACTTATCTATGCACATAACTAATCAGTTTTATTACTGACACAGTGATAGGTTTCACGTTTTTAATAATTCAGATGATATGCACTAATAAAATACAAATTACGTTTTAATGTGTAACGATATTTTTATCTTGCCGAATTATCGGCTTATATATGCTATGCCATCATTGGGAAAAACGGTTGTAATCAACTGTTAATATTATATGCATATTCTCTTCTCATATAATTTCAAAACAACATGAATTTATTCGTGGTAGAAGCAAAGATATCAATCGACTGGTTTATCATCGCCGTATTTCTAATTTACTTGAATATAGTTTTCAAGTTGACTGGGTATACACTGATTTCAGCAAAGTTTTCAATCACCGTGACCACAACCTACTTTTATGGAGGATATGCTTTGAACCTAGTTCACATCTTATTTGTCAAATCGTACACAGATCGCACGAATATGTGTCGTTACGTTCAGCGTAAGACAGGGTCTGCGCCTTAGTTTTTAAGAACCGGTCAGGTATCATTGACTCAATCTTCTGAAGCATATGGCTTAATTTTTCATATGAGAATGAGTTTCATATTGAGTTGCCTTTATGGTTGATATCTTTCTAAAAATATTTCATATTCGTTTGTTCTTTCTCTTGTTTTCTCTCTGTTTAGTTTTGTCTCAAAACATATTAAGTTCCGCTTCATCTCTGATAACTTACCCCTGGCTTATTGTAGTATTTGCAGAATATTAGTTTTACTTCAGTGTCCTACTTTGAAGGTTATAGATCTGTCGTAATTTCTGTGATAGCTGAGAAAAATGCTATTAAAAAACAAGTCTCTACGATACCAAGTAAATTTGTTAGTAAGATTTATTTCACCACATATTTTCACAGGATATTTAAATGCTTGCTTTAAACGCAAACTTTAAATTTAAATAATATAGCTTATTTATTGTTACAACATGTAATTCCAAATTTTGAATGGGCTGGTTTCTGATGTCCTACACATTAATTTATGATAAAATTAAATACATATGAAAGAACAATTATTGTGATTAACAATAAATAATTTCAACGTTCATATCTTTTATTTTCTCTGCTACACATCTGCACTAAGTATGGCTTTTGGCTACAACTTGAACTATAAATGTACGAATTTCCATTGGTTCTAGCCTGATAGTTAAATCAATATTTTTTGCCTTTGATAATTCTCTTCCACTTCCATAATCATAAGTATTCCAAGACATTTTTTCTATGTCTGCCTTGGGCATATTTGCTGCTAAATTCATTTCTTCTATATTTACAACATCAAATAGTGTAAATAAATTCTGTAAAAAAGAAATAATAAATAATAAGTTTCGATTTTGCTCAATTAGATCCTTACATCTAAATGAACTGTTGCTATTTGAGACAACGTAGCATCTTCGTTTACCGAAAAGATATGTTCTAACCTCAGTAATAAGGATTCTTCATTCCACGGTTCCAGTGTAAGAATTTGAACATTATCAGGAAGAGCTTTAGTTAACCCAGAAAACTACAATACTTACAATAAACAAAAAATGCAAACTAACTTCATGACTCACCTCAAAATTAAAGTTTGATTGTAAATCTTCTAACGTATGATCCGTGGAATCTCCAACAAATACCCAAGGTGATAATATTTTTTTCTTTTCCAAATCCTTTTGGGTAGCTGATGCACTTTTACCTGAAACAATGCCTTCCCTAAATTAGCTGCCTCTATTAATAAGATAATAGGTACCGCTACGCTTTTTACGACACGAGTTTTTTTGACCAAACGTTAATAAATGCTGGCCACGTACGACTACTCCTCTATTAAATTCATATTCGTTCAGTGCTTCTCCAACGCCAAATGCATCATCCTTTAGTAGCCTTCTATGAACCTAAAATTAAGAATGAGAAATATTTTTAACTGATGTTAGGTTGAGGTACCATTAATTCGATTTGACCATCTTCTAAACTAGAACCACCTTGAGCTCGATCATTCAAAACCGCAATTTCTAGGTGATTTCCTTTAGTACACGCTTCAGACCCTCCATCTTTAAGTACGATTTTGGAGGTAACTGGGTAGTAATTACCTGATACTGGTTCTTCGTTAGTGTAATCATACATATCCCTAAAATTACGTATTCGTTTCACCATTTGTTTGCCATTTGAATCTGTGTAGAAAACTCTATTAGATGGTCTGTTCGTTGTAAATCTGGTAATTACTTCAACTCCAAGGTCACTGCAAAGCTATCAGTTGAGGAGAGTATCGTATTAAAGAAGAATATTCACTTACTTTATAGTTGCGATAGGTCCAACTAACCAATCAAATTCAATATAATCTTCATCTCTATATACGCGAATTATTTGCTTGATCCAACTGTTAAATACCTGATGCACTTCATCAACGAGATCTGTACTGTATGATGTATACGTAATTGTGTTTGCAAGTGAGAGGGCTGTAGGTGTAACACTGGCAGGCCTAAATATGTAAGCGCCTGACGCTCTATAAATATCTTCGGTATTTGACCCGTTTGCACCATTGTAAAACATAAAATTCTGACTAACTTCTAAAGTATCACCGTTCAGTGTGATAGAAGATAATAAGCCAGTTTCTTCATCAATTGTAAATCCGGAGTGCTGTAGCATTACGTATTATATAAGAATGTAGTTAAACAGCTTACTAGAAGGTGGCAAAGTTTAATGTAAGAAAGCGTTTTAATATTTTCTTGGCTTCTGTGTTGAAACAGCGTCATTTTCTCTTTTCTTGCTAGCACCAATTTCAACTCAGAAGCCTCGAAAAGACAACCTTCAAAGCCTATGACTTAGATCTAAGAAGCATCATATTCAATATTGTATCTTATGTAACGAAAACATTGATTTTGTTATAATGGTCATATCCTGTAATTCCACCTCAAGTTTATGGAAAATGTACAGAACTTGCGATTTTTAAACAGTTAAATATAGGTTCTCAGATATATTAAGTCATAGTTTCACATATAGTGTTTTGCAAGCTAAAATAAGCTACTTATTTTCAAAGAAATTTAATGCGAAAAAATGTCTGAATGGTTTCCAAATTCTTACCCAGTTGCTTTAAAGCACTTTATACGTTTCTAAAATCTACAGTGCAACTTTGCAAAGTATTGTGTTTGGATGAAATTTAACAATCATTATGCTTGCTGTTCTATCTATTGTAATGAAATTGTTTTCTTTTTAATGTCAGTACAAAGTATCATGGAGCGTTCGAATATTTTACCAATTTAAATCTTCCCTCGCCCTAAAGGAAAAAGTCTTATCTTGCTTTAGAGATAGACACTTCTAATATTGTTAGCGAATGTAGATTTTATTAAACTAGTATTTTTTAATAAAAGTAATACATCATTTATTGGAAGGTCAGAGTCTAGAATAGCGACATTGGAGATACTTAAAGCGGATGTTGGATATGATTTTGAAAAATATTTCCGTGAAAAAGAACATTGCACCTTTCTGAAGGTACCAGACAGTTGACTTATCTGATACGCTGGCTGTTTGAGTCCCTTTAAGTTAGTTACAGCTTTGGAATAAAATAGTTAATTTTATGACATATGTTCATTAATATCCTTTTTCTTCTTGATAAGGGCTATAAGTGGGTATAATATCTGAAAATGTTTTACCATCCTATCTCTACTCTATGAAGTTTTATAATTATAGTAATAATTGAATTGTTTCCGGTATTGGATTGTGTTGTAGTAATGAGAAGAGACCGGATTATATGCAAAGTGCATATATTTTATTTTATTTATTTATTATATTTTACGTCTATATGTAGATGTATTATACTGATTAATGTTAATTAGCGTTAATAAACTTTAATCAGTGTAAGACATCTACAAATAGACGTAAAATATAATAAATAAATAAAATAAAATATATGCACTTTCCATATAATACGGTCTCTAGTAATGAGTATAAAAAAAGAAGGAAAACGAACAACAACGATTGCAAGGACTGTGTGGTTGTATAGTGCGCAAGTACCCCAGTAAACTCCATACCGAGATACCAACTGATGATAACTCGGTTAACAATGAAAGTCCACGTGCTCTTGAAACGCTGCGTTCCGAATAAATTAGTAGTTTGCGCGACATGGAGTTTACTGTGATAGATGCGAAAGAAAATAAAAATAAAAAGGTAAAAGAGAGGAGATAAGAACAAGGAAAAAGGCGGGATCTCGACTTTTCACCTTCTTTAGGAAAGAGAGTAGGGGACCGATATGACACTGTAACCCGATGTGTAAACCACACTAGAGAAGAAATTATTTTGGAAGATCACGGTAACCCGACGTGTCAACCACGCTAGAGTTTTTTCCCTCTAGCGTCGTTGCCCACAGTGTCTGCCACCTCTCTAACGTTAATCCGACGATCGTCTAGCACTATTTGGTGAACTTTTCCGATGTTATTGGTAAAAGTTGCAGTTTTTGGTCATACCGAATGCTCATCGTCAACCAAACCGGTACGACCACGTTTAAATGCACCTGTCGAAATTTTCACTGTGGCAAATGATGGTGCAGAGTCTTCATCTCGACTTTACTTTGCGTAGGCGTATTGCCCTTCAAATACACAAAATTCATTTATGACGGCTCGATGTTATATTTCTTTATTTTTACAGAAACGCTAACATTATATATATTTGCATTGAACAAAGAGTGAAACGATATTGGCATTGTTGGTAAAAAATTCCAATGCAATCCTAATAATTTTGGTAATTTTAGAAATAAATGATATGCCAGAAAATGTATCGATTTGCTCAAAAATAAAAAGTTATCGTTCTCTCGTATCGTTTCTTCTGAATTTTATATCACTAATTAACCAAAATTATGCTTTTGCTATTAATTTGAAATTAAATCTCACTAAGATCAATTTTAAATATTTTTTAAAATGCTACTATTCACTGTTTGATCTCCTTTTTCCTTCTTTAATAAACCCAAAATTAATAGTTCTTGTAAATCAAGAGGTAGTAGTTTTTTCTTTTATTTAAAATGTTTTTTAGGAATTTTCCAAACATCTTCTAAAATTATATTTAAATTCATGAAAAATTAATGTTGGTGTTGCGTTTTTTGAAAGTTCTTGAACAATTCATTGTTTTTTCTATAACGTGCATTTTTAATTTTGTCAGATCAAATGGTTCCTTTAACATGGTCGCAGTTCTTTCAATTTCCAAGTGATTCAATTGTCATAGTAATTTTTTAAATACGTGTACATTCAACAGGGATAAAACATGCGTTTTAGAAAAATTTCAGGAGGAACCACAAACGTTAGCTCACCTCACAAAATTTGCAGCATTAAGAATAACGTAAAGCCACGTACGTAAATACTGGTTGTGGAGTTATGCAATGAAATCGTCAAAAGGTGATAAAAACTTTACATTCATTACGACATGCTTGTCTCCTAATAAAGATAGGAATCTGTATTTCAAAGAAGGCAGTAATAATAGTTCAATCTTTCTGTATTCGCAGATTTTAAGTTTGGGAGGAATACATAATAATATACTCGTCAAAGTTTTGCCTGCAAATAGCCAAAGCATCCCGTTGCCTTTGCTGCCAACTTTTAAATGACGTGTAACGTTATTAGAAAATATACGTCGATTTTTACTTTTGTAGATTAACATTTACTTTTATCATCAGTTTAGTTCCATTTCCGTTGTCATCGGAAGTAATATCAACTTTTTTATCTTAAATAGAACATCCTGTGCATTTTTATGTTTTTGAAAGATGAAAAAATGAATCAAACGATATCGCTTATGCTATCCTTTAAATTAAAAAGAGAGTATGAAAATATGCAGCATTTTTTTATCTCTATAATTTTGTTTTGAATGCAAAATCGACTGGACAATCTCTAGAAGGCTCGTTGTTAGACGACGTAATCACAATAATGACTAATGAGATATTGCTTACCGCGTTTCCAATATAAATTTACCAACAATTTCAATTTTATTATTTTTTATTTCTATTAAAACAGGAAACTCCATAGCGCATCTATTTTCAAAATAAGAGTGGCAAGAATATCAATACCATACATATTCCTTTTTATTTAAAAAATCTAAAATCTTTGACTGAAACTGTTAAAACTGCTGCTTACAAGACTGCTAACTTTTATTGAAATCGTTAACTGCCACTTAGTATAGTTTCCGTGGCAGATATATCTATATTTCTTATATCACAAATTAATAGTTGTACAGATAATTCCAAAGCAATGCATTAAGAAATTGTATATGTAGGGGGTCTGTTATAAAATAAGAATGAAAATATTTTTCCAACTCATTTTTAGATTTCATTTTAAACTCCCTATGCATTTTATTTGGACCGACTTTATAATATTTTGAATTTAATGTAATTTAGCGCTTCAAGTACACTGATGCTCACGGAAGTTTGAACACATGAGTTTTTTTAAAATAAAATCAAATTAAATTGAAGATAAATATGCAAAAAAAACTAAAATGTAGTATAACCTGTTTCGCTTACCAAAACAAGAATACACAAAACATGTGGAAACGTTATATTGAAATAAAATAAAAATTATTTTTTTTTCTCGTCGAAATAACCACCAATACGCGATATTAATTTCGTGGTGAATATTTCCCATTTTGTTTGTAGAACGAATGTTGGTTTAACGCCAGAACTTTTTTTTTTATCCGTTCGTAACATAAATACATGTCGGATTCAAATAGGGACTTTGAGGGGGCCATATCATTATTCTTGAAACATCATTCGTTTATTGTGCTTTTAAATATTGGCTACACAATACTGCCACATGAATAAATATGTAACTTTCTCCTAGTAATCTTATCCTTAATAAAATTTCATATTGTTCTAGAATATCTCGCAAAATTTTCCTAAAACTGAATAAAATCACCCCTGTGCTTAATTGTTGCTATAACAAAAACGGGCACCATTCTTTCTTGCTACTCTTTTTTCTGCATTCTTGTTGGAAAACATTCAACTTGGGCTCATCTGTCTAGAAGACGTTCTTTTCCACTTCTCCATCGTTCATTCGCAAAATTGTGTCCATTATAGATGTTTTGCTGTATTATTTCGCCGTAGAAGCATTTTATTTACCATAACCCGGTCATATAATGCTACTTCTAGTAATCGACGTTTTACAGAATTCACTGATATTTAATGCCCGCGATTGATGTCAGCGGTCACTTCTGGTGTCGCTAATTTTCAATCACGTTTGTTTATGAGCTTAAATCTTAGAGACGTGTTTGAGGTGTGCTCCTTGAGCCTTTACGTTCTTCTAAATGTTCTGTTTTATGAAATAGTCGTATGGTATTATTGACACTGTATTTTGTAATTCTCTTAGTTTTTCACTAATTTTCCGAATGGAATAACTTTCTTCCAATAAAATAATAATTAAATAAAAAATGGTTTCTCGGCACTCATCGGCATTCCGCGCGGCATTTTGTCAAACAAGTTAACTCATTCTAGATTAAACTCACTGTAGATTGCGCGATAACAAGAGAGCATGTGTTTACAAACTAAAGAAATTTATCGGTGAGTTTTCAGAATTAGTACATGATAGAAATGATATAATTTATAAAGTTGCAATACCCTCATGTCCCGGAATAAATTTGAATCCAGAAGCACAGCAAAAAGAATAATTGAAGGAACGTTAGGCTGAACAGCCAATTTATATTTGGTTTAGGATAAACATTGTTTTATTAGATAATGAATTATTTTGATATTTCTGTAATAAGGCATACTACTAAGTTGAGTAGGAATGTAAATTTGTGGAATTGCATTCTATTTCTCTTGTGCAAATCAAAGCTCTACTTGGAAGGATTTCTTCGTTATATGCAGCGCTTTAGTTCATCTCACATGTGCTCGACAAGATTCATGTCTGGCCAACCTAATATTTGAATTTAGACCCACCGAGGCAATTAATTATTTTGCTAGCTTCGTGTATTCGTGCGCTCGAAACCTGCGTGCGTCAGGTGTAGTGACAGTCCAATTTTAATAGCGTTTCACTCTTTAGGGAGAAGAGGTAACGTAATAAGGCCATGGAACACTTTACACACATACTAGCCCTGCACGTTAAGACTCCTGCAGTTTACTACAAGCTAAATAGCTTATAATCCAATATGGAAGATTCAATATGGAACAATACAACAATAAATGCCATGAATTTGAATTAAACTCCAGTGTAATACAGTTGAATATACTATAAGTGCACGTTCGACGTGTCGATGGCCGTAATTGTAAGTAAGAGGAGGATGAAATAAGGTTTCTATAAGTTAACAAAATCGAGAGATACGCATGCTATTCTGCAAGAAGATTGTGTGTCAGTATGCTAGCTCTATCTAACGGTATTCTCTACCCTTGTTTAACAACTACTACAAAATCCAATCCTTACATCGATCTTTTCAATTTGAGTCGATTCAGTGAAGCCGTCATTACGTATTACTGCGAGCTAAGCGGGATATATCGCTAGACATGCGTTGTCTGTTTCAAATGAAGACGTGTTCGATTCATTTTCCAATCGCCCAGAATGCAATCAACACCTAAACAACTTTTTACTCGGTATATCCCACTAGATAAATATTCTCAGCACATGCATAAGATTACGGCGTTATTTTAAAATTATTTTCAAGAAATTGTGACAACAAAAAGTATTCCATAATTTTGTCCATGGATGTATGGTCGGCTCCGTTTCAGTATAATTGCTAATACATGTTTTTTCTCATGATTCTTTTTAATTAAATCTTAAGACAGATTCTTTAAGGTGGTTCTATGAGCGATAGTGAGTGTAGTTCCGGTTGTAAGGTTGTATTGAGTCTTGCTCTGTTTTTCACTTAAGCGGAGAATGTCTTAGAGATAAAAAGTTCATATGCGACTTCTGTTGAATATTGTTTGATGATTTCTTTTATTCGTTTTAATTAAAATATATTGATATTCTTTAATACATAGACTTTTTATTTTAATGGGAGAACTAGGTAATTATTTTTATTTATATTTTTCAATAGAATATTTTTTTATAAAATAATATTAAGTTAAAATGGAATCCAAACGGATTTTGTCGAATAGCAAATGTTCCTATCACCAATAGAAACACACACGAATTTTTATCCGAACAATCTGGACTTTAGAGGGTACTAACCCTATTAAGTATCAACCCAATTCTTGTTTATTTTCTTCGTAAGTTTTACACATATGGATAATATAGTTTGTTACCAAAAAGTAAATGTATAAAATGCCCAGTACCAAATTATGAACTTGCAAAATGTAACGTAGCGCTCGGAAAGTTAGTTGCGGACTTTTGCTTCGACTTGCTTTACTTTTTTAAATAAATTCCTATTCTATTATTCTTTCTAAGATCGAGAATGGAAGATAAATGATATTTAAACGTATTACACTAGGGTGACAGAATAAAATAGACACCGGGTAAAGCGGTATCAATATGTAAACAGCTAAATTCTAAGAACGAATTAAGAACTTTCTCTTGTCATTAGGGTAGGGGTAGATGTATCGGAAGGAATTCGTCATAGTTTAGTATCGTTACAACTATGCCTCGCTTACAAGGTTCGAGTGATATTAGCGACTTCACCCGGGGTGTCGCATCATTGGCCAGAATGAACGCTGCGCTTCGCAACGTGAAATAAGTAAATTTTTAAATATTCCGTTGTCCACAGTTAACCGTGTGATTACACAATTTAAACAGAAGGAAAAAACAACAGTGGACCCGAGACCAGGTCGTGCCGGACCTTCTGAAAAAAGTAAAAGGGTGCTTGTACGCGAAGTGTTAAGAGAACCGCTTGCGACAACTTCACAGAAAAGTCAGCGCACCTTTCTGCGATACCTCTACAGTGTGGGGATGTATAAAAGGGTGGCAAAGAAAAAACCTCTCCTTACGGCGTTTCAAAAACGGCGCCAAATGGCTTGGGCAATCGAAATGCGAACGAAGCCCGAAGAGTTTTGGCGGTCTCTCATTTTTTCAGACGAAAGCAGATACTGCCAATTCAGTGATAGTGGTCGTATGTGGGTATGGAGACGTTCGTCACAGCAACTGGACGACAAATTTTTGCATCAGACGGTGAAATACGGCGGTGTGAACATCATGGTGTGGGGCGCGATATGGTATGGTGGAAGATCGTAATTAGTAATCTGTGACGGAAATATAAATGCGGCGAAATATATCCAAATATTAGCAGAAGGACTACTACCGATATTCGACAACGCCATTTTATCTAAAGAAGACGCCACTTTTATGGAGGATGGAGCACCCTACCACAAAGCAAGAACAACAACCACATGGAAAGAGGAACAGGGGATTCGGATTGTACCATGGCCAGGCCAATTACCAGACATGAATCCGATAGAGAATGTTTGGCACATAGTCCAGACAAATATGGCGAAACGACCCCGAAAACCCAGCAATAAGGAAGAACTCGTGGCAGCTGTTACATAAGAGTGGTTAAATATTCCAGAAGACACCATTAATCATTTAATAGATTCTATGCGACGACGACTCGCAGCACTTCACGCAAGTAAAGGTGGATCGACAAAATATTAGTCTAATTTAAAAATTTTAAAATATTTTGTATATATAACGAGAATACAATCTTTTTTTTTAATTAGTAGGTGTCTAACGTTATTATTTACTAAAGCAATGTACTGATAAAGCAAACATATAAAATGTTCAATATCACCTGGTATTATATTAAAAGTATAGGTATACTTACCGCATTACCAAAACGTGTTTGCTGACTTTTCCGTGGTTTCCTTTTTTTAGTAATTACCGATTTTTGTATGTGAAAGAGACGTAAACCAAGCGGCGGTAAATTCTCTGCCAAAAAAACTAATTCATACTTTGAAGGAGTAATGGAATAGACATAAATGAAGTCATCGATCACTGGTAGTATTTCGTAGTTGATAGTGCCTGTATAACAAAGATAAAGAACTTGTAATGTTTCTTGTTTGTACTCATGGAGTAAGGGGTCTTTAATAAAAATAAAAATAGCATCTTATCTCTTGCTAATAGCTAGTGAATTTCGTGAAAGTGGTGGAATTGATTTTTGAATTAATTACCGTTTGGCCCAGTAATTATATATGAATCTCCATTTACCGGTAAACGTACATAGTGATTTACATATTTACTTAATGGATTATATATAGCTACTACAAACTTTTCAAGATTAGATTGTTCACAGTACGATACGTTCGCCAAAAGACACGAAACGAAGCTAATTTTCACATTATCAGTATCGTCAGTTTTTTTCAATAAGTTTCTGAAATTAAAAATTATATTAAGATTGCAAGTATTAAATAGGTTAGCTTATATGTTTGGCAACATACGTTACGATCTTGTCAATATTTTCCTCAGCCTCCTTTATAGAAGCTGTTAATAACCTTACATAATCTTGGACAACATGTTGCTTTTCAGTTCCCGTGATAGCGTCATGGTGTTGCATTATCCCCATAGCTTCTTTCAAAGGCGTTAGGTTATCTTCAAAATTCAAATGATATCTATACTTGGTGAAAGAGACTGCTTGTTTCATTACCTATGGATTTAAAAAAGACTCATTTGATTAAAATATATTCCCGTAGAACTAGGAAAAGCAGTAATGTAAAAATCATACTTGTAATAAATTGTTAGCCTGCCTCTCGAACCTCTTCGAATTCGGTCTCGACGTAAAATATCCTGTCCAATACGTATGAGCACCGGAAGCATAAGGAAAGAAGTCATCGGTTTTTAGTTGAAATTGAATATTCTTCCTTTTAGCTTCTTCATTAACGGCTTTTAGATAGCAAGACGGCGTTGAGTATATTATATTGATATCAGGCCTATATTCCTTAAAGCCTCTAAAATATGTTATATATACGATATTTGTGATTTTAAATGTCATTGAAAAAGAATTGTCTGGTGTAAAATAGAAAATAATAAAGGTTAAAAGTAAACAAAGTACCCATATAAAGTAATACGGTGCTTCTGGAATTTATAGTTGCCTATTTTGTTACGCTTTTTGGTCAGGGCAAATAACGTCAATAATGTTTTATTATATCAGTTAAACAAATAAGTTCGTATGGTTTTTGTACACCGTAGAGTGCCATGAATATCTTTTAAGTTGTTCATCGATAGCACTTGGTTGTTATCTGTCATCTACTTTAATATGAATTCTTCTTTTGTCGGATATATACGCAATTGGCGACAATTGTTTAATTACTAATTTAATTAGTTGGAAATGGCAACGAATACAACTTTAATTCGACGTTGTTTACCTTATGAGTCCAAACTTGCTACCAAAACTGCAGTGGATGTGAGAAAAGTATGTACCGCATTCGGCGATGATGCCGTTAGTGATCGAACAGTACGGAAGTGGTATAAGAAATTTTCTTTGAGAAATCTCAGCTTGGCCGATGAAGCACGCTCAGGGATACCGAACATCATTAACAACGAGGATCTTAAACAGGTTGTGGAGGCAAATTCTAGTATAACGCGCCTAAGGCTTGTGGAAAGGTTTAATATGAGTGGTGAAATCATACGTTTGGATCCTAGATGAATTGTCAAATGATAATTAATTAAGTCGTCTTACCATTTCTTTATCGGTTGTTAACCTGCGATGAAAAGTGGATGATATTGCACTCAAGTTGTAAGCTTTCGTATTATTGGTTGTCACCTACTGATTCGATACCACACACTCCCAAAGCTTCCTTACACCAAAACAAGATTTCATTGTGTGTTTGGTGGACAGAAACCGGAATAGTCCGTTATAAGTTTTTGGAAAACGGTCAAACTATCACCGGGAACTTGTTTTGTGAACAGCTTCAGCCAGTAGCATCCAAAAGCAGTCTTTTTAGACAGTGGAAAAGTGTGGTATTTTTATGGGTTGACGCTAGACCGCATAATTGGGAAACGTTACCAGACGGTAGTAATCACTTGGTGAAAAGTCAAGAAAATATGGAGCACATTCTCCTGATCTTCCACCAAGTGATTACTACCTTCTTTTGTTTCTTGATAACTATATGAGGCATGGACAGTTCAAAACTCGAGTTGATGTAATAATTCTTTTGATTCAGAATCCATTGAGTTCTACAAAGGAATACACAAAAATTCGTATCACATTGTGTGATGGTAACTATTTCGATGAATAATAGTGTATTATTATTTCTTAATAAATAATTATAAAACCGCAGAAACTTATTTGGTTACCTGATATTTGAACATATCTTTGTTCGGGTAAATAGTAAATATTTAGCGTTAAAACATAACATTGAGTGCGTTAACAAAATTTCTTTGATATAATTTAAACTCGTATACTAACTCGATAAGCTTATCCATGTTAGTGAAGTACATTTCCGCCGCTTGATACGTGAAATCTCCACCCATCGTTACTAAAAGATTATTAGTTTTATAGTATTGTAAGCCTTTAATTGCATATGCAGCGAATTGATCTACCTAAAAAACAAAACCAACATAAATTCAGATGTAATGCACTACACTTATTACTTTTTAATACATATGGTTAAACAAAATAAATTATGCTTTGAGCAACACATGTTAACATTTTTATATCATGAGCTAAAGAAGAGTCTATATGTGATCGTAAAAGACAATAACTACAATTGGTAAGCGTAAGCTTAGTTATCCAGTTATGATTGTTATAGTTGTTATAACCGTCCCAAGAATTTCTGTGTCGTAACTTAATAATTTTCAATCAAAACAAAGAGTTCCACTTCAACTAACGAATTCAATTATTACAAGAGTTATCTTTTAAATTTGGATGTAGAGCTAGAATAAAACAGTAGATAGCTTTTAAAGATTTTTTGTTTATCGAAGTATTCTCCATGAAGATTAATGCACTTTTACATGCGCTCGAACCAACTCTGGAAGCAATTATGCCACTCGTTTGTTGGTACAATCAAAATTGCGTTTTTGAAGGCATTGACTGCTCCTTCTGACGACTGGAACCCTTGATCACGCAGTCCGTTCTTAATTTTAGGAAACGTAAAGAAATCGTTGGGTCCGGGCTAGACGGGTGATGGTCTAACAATTCGATGTTTTATTGGGCTAAAAATTCATGAAATATATACAGATAAACTATTAAAATGTTCTTCCATAAAATGAAGCATAAATACATTATAACGCGTGTTACGAGGTACGTACATGCATATACAGCAAGAAAACGGAGACAGATTGGACAATTGAATTCATATTTTTCCACATACTAGGATAATAAATTAACAGACAATTTGACATCTTTCCACCATCTAATTGAGGGTTGTTATCATTTAATGGAGTCAATTGGTCTTGGTCTTTATTTGTCTACCAAACACGTCTGAGTACATCACATTTTCTTCTGCTTTCATTTTTCTCTCATATTTTCTTCTTTGTTTCTATTAAAATTGAATTTATGAAGGCTGGGGTTATTATTCCAATCATATTTATGGTTAGATAGAATTTTTTGTTCCTATTTTGAAGTCAAAGCACTAGGTATATTTTAACAGAAAACAAGTCATGTTTTTGAGAACAAACATTTCAAAATATACAAAATTATAGTACATTGTATTGGACTAGTGTTTAAATTGGAAATGTGAAGTATCAACGTAAATAAATTTAAAAAATGTGAAATTCTTGGATCGTTTACATCAAATTTTGCTAAGTAAAGAAAAGGTGTGATGTTTCAAAGTCACAATCTATCAAAGGTATATAAGTAAAAGTATATCTTACACTTCCTAAGAATTCTATTTAGAATACCCTAAAATAATTGCATTTCCTGATGACTATGATGTGTAAAAAAAATTTGACTATGAGGGGAAAATTTTTGTTTAGTCGCTCCTTTCGCTAAAGTATGTTTTTAAAATATTATATCTGATGTATGGTCTAAGTTTTACTTTACCAAAAATATTGTTTCCGTAGCACTACTTCAGCAGTTCTTTGTATTAACAACAACAAACTTCAGTAATATTATAAAATGGCAGGTTTTACTCTGTTTTGTCTACTTTCCTAATACATAAAATCAACATTTTCTTTTGATTGAAAATTTGAAATAACCATATGCCAATACAGGAAGCCAAGTCTTTTTATATCAAGTGTAATTATCTGTTATTTTTACTAAATAATTTGAATTATTTACTTACGATAACATCTACATTGTAATCAGGACTCTTCTTGTTGTCAATGACAGGACGATCCCCGCAGAGAACGTCCCAGCAGAAGTAAGCAGGAGCCGTATAAAAATCATACAAAACTCCAGTAAAAATATTCGAAGCACTACCTGAAATATAATTACTTTATCTATTTAGTTCATTGTCAACTCCGTACAAATACAATATGTAAAGTTATGCATTTGGCACGTCATTATTTGTGTAAACGCTAACCTAAATCGCTACTGCTGTGCCAAATCAATTCTAGATCTTTATTCACGTGTCTTTTCTTGCTATCTCTGTAATCTAATCTAGCGAAAAACATCCCTTCGAAACCAATTTGAGAAAACATAGAAGCCATCTCTTTACTGTGCCCAAACGGATCTATTTGCCAACCTATTCTTGGACGACCACATCTACCTAACGTATCGTTTATTCTCCTACAAGTAATGGTTCATGATCCATATATATCTACACTGCACTAAAAAGCTAACTTTAAACCTAACGTAAATTGATCTATAATGGAATGGTAATGTGCTGCTGCTTCATCGTTCATACTCCATGCTCCATTGATGATTTCTAATCTTCCACTATTAACAAGTTTTTTTGTAATTTTCCTTGTTTCTACTGATTGATCTTGCCACCATTGCCAAAAGAATGCGGTTTCTACTTGAATAAACCTAAAACAAATGACTAAAAATCATAATTCAATAATTAATTTTATTTTCTCAACATCCTTAAAAATTGACTACTATTTTAAAAATGTTTAAGTTTTTAAGTTAGAATGGTAATGAATTCACAAGAGATGTATGTATAGGAATTCGAAAATTTATAATAAAAAATTATTTACAAATGGTATCGCATAGTTTAAAGCCAAAAGGTCTGCATAGTTGATAAAAGTATTTAATATTACTGCAATATATCTATGGAGTAACAAAATACTTTTAGATGAGTTATCATTTCCTTTTTACTTTTGGAATCCTAATAGAATTTGTAGTGTTGGAAAATGTTTATGGGCTGGTAAAACACTGTGGTATTAAGATTCATAATCGGAGGTTTTGATCTGCAAATCATCTTCATGCAGTTATTCATGAGAATTACATAATTTAAAGACTACCGTATGGATACAAATACCATTGTTTCATTATAGAGCCATAGTTGTTTGAAAAGAATTAAACAAAAATCGGAGTTATGTTCCAGTATTATGAAAGTATGATAGCAGTAACGCAAGATAGCGCTTATTTATACTTCGGTCAAGTTACTACAATTAATTAACACGTCTCACAATTACTGACAGCTATTTTCCTTGTCAACGCATTCTTCTAGCATCAATTCATCCAATTATTATTTTCTAAGTTATCTTTTTCATAACCTTTCGGCTGTAGACAAACGCAAAATTTAATTCTGCAGTAAGTTAAACATAAGCAGTAAATCAAACCGAAAGTTGAATATGAAAGGTATCCATTTACGTTTTTCTTTGCTTCGATTTATTATGCGATACAGCAATTTGAAAATGTAAGTTTCTTTTGTATAATCATATGTCATGAGCGCACTTCGACGTGTCGATGGCCGCAGTTGTGAGCAAGAGGAGGATGAAATAAAATCCACAGAAAATGTTATACATATATAAATTATGGCAATACTTAAGGAGATAAAATTTTATATAACTATTATAGGTTATTTCCCCGGTTTTCGAAAGGCATCTAAGTTTGGACATTCAATTGCAACACTGATAGATTAATAGGATTTTGTTAAAACTGATATTAATTCATAAGATTTCCTTGCAAATAACCAACGTTTTTTTTAATTCGTGAAAAAAATATCAGTCACGGTAGGATTTGATCCACGACCTCCGCGTTACTTGCGCATTGTGCTTACCATTACACCACGAGATTGAATATGAGTTCAAATTGCAAAAACCGACATATCTGTAGATATATGTCCGTAGATATATTGTAATTTCTCAGCAGACACATCTAGGTATTAAAAGCGGCTTGAACTCACATTCAGTCTCGTTGTGTAATGGTAGCACAGTGTGCCGGTAACGCAGAGGTTGTGGGTTCAAATCCTACCGTGACTGATATTTTTTTTAGGAATTTAATATTACACGGTGGTTTAATATTAATATTAATTTAATTGGTAAGAAATTGCCTTTAATAATATTGTGTCTGCTGAGATATTACGATATATCTACAGACATCGTGGTATATAGGTATTAAAACCGATTTAAAGTCACATTCAGTCTTGCTGTGTAATGATAGTACAATGTGCCGGTAACGCAGAGGTCGTGGGTTCAAATCCTACAGTGACTGATATTCTTAAAGAAAAACGTTGGTTAATAGTAAGGAAATCGTAATTTTATCATTACTAACACCAACGGTGGTTTGATATTAATATTAATTTAATTAATATCAATTCTTAAGAATAATTAGACCAAAAGTTATGTGATTCCAAGATTTTGTTGTTTCTACACAAGCGCCAACAATTTTTATAAATAATAATTTGTGTTATAGTTATTTATAATTTATTCAAATAACATATCTGTGGCTTTTTTTAATAATTTTAGTAGATGAAAAGTAAATAGTAATATATGTACACAGATACCCGTAGTAGCTATTACTATTTACAGTAGTCACCTACAAAGTACTCATATAAGTAAATCAAATTCATCATGCTTCAATAGCTCTTAAGACTATATGATATTTTATAATTCATGGTCTTTAAGTTTTGAAGGACTATTATTTTTCCCTTAGCTTAACATAGTTTAGCTTTGACCAGTAGTTTTAAATACTTGATGTTAGATATACTATAGCCTCTAGGATTGAAAAGACTATCACTGCTTTCGTTCTTCACTTTGACCCATTTCTACCGCATAGTTTATAGAACACTTGAAAGATGTGGGAAATAATAAGCGTATAAACTATAAAACCAATAACATGCAATGTGTAAAAGCAGAACATCTTGAGAACCACCGGAACAAAGAGTATTTAAAATAATTCCTCATAATGACTTATAACCTGACAATTTTTAGACAAATGCTTGTGTTTAACTAGAGTTAAAATTACCTGCGAGTGGCATCTTTCTGGAGCGCCTGAATAACTGATCCAATTATATGTTGAACTCCAGCCTCTTGGATCGCATTCCTTGCTGAAAAGATTAATACAAACATTGATGTTTGTCTTCATATAGTATTATTTACCTCCATAATAATATTGATCCACAGTTTTCAACCATCCGACGTCGTCATGCGAATGAGGTACAAGGTGTATATTAATCTTGGTAGAATCAACTTTATTGCACGACTAAAATTATAAAAAAATAGTTTTTATAACATTGATTTTCGCTCCAATGTTGTGTAGCAATATTCCCTTTATTTTCAAGTTTAAATAGAAATAGAAAGTGGCTTTACTTTCTTGCGTCCAATAATATTAGCTTTGGATTTCGTTTTTTCTTACCTCATAGCCACAAGATTCTGTATCTATAAGTGGTTTGGTTGAAATTAATGTAACAAATGAAAATAATAACAACGCAACGGACTTCATTTCTCCAAGGAAATGATTCAGCAGCGTCTAAAGTAGTCGTGTGTATTTACTGTTCTACAGCTCACTAGAAACTAAATGAAAGTAGGCTTCCTGTGAATATAAAATCTGAGCTTCAGTATTTTGGACGATATAAGGGTCTCGTTTGTGCACCTAGGTTTATATATAATTGTAGCCTATATAAATTGACGAGTGCACATATGTACAACTACTTCAAATGCAGGATAAACAAACAACATCTGATGATATTGATTCAAGTTATCAAATTGTTAAGTTATCTGTTATTCAAGGATATATATGTCAAAAAAAATATTATGTGGTTAAGTGTATGCATCTGAATCTAACGATATTCAGTTAATAATAATATTTATGAGGTCTTCTATTCATTACTATCTCAAACTTTTTACGTATCTTCAAACATTGCATTTACGAGTGTATAAATCATGAATTATCTGCGGATGAAAGTACTGTAAAACTAATTTCATTATCGGAGGAAAATGACAGACTTCAATAAAAGGTTTTAAAATATTCTTAGTGTGTGGATTCCAAACCGTAAAGTAATGCATTAATGTTGTTTAGTACAAATGAGATGCGACAAATATGAGTTTAGTAAAAGTTTTCTTTTATGAAGAAAAATGAGATTTCAAAGTTATGTTTACGTACATGTACACATTATATATATAGCATTCTTAAAATGAATATTACCATACTTGTAGTGGGATTTCATATAGTGTAAATGTTTGTTGTAATTAGAAATGCGAGTGCCTTCAATAACACAATATTCACCTTTGGAGCATATTTATTTTACATCCATAGCATTATCACTTCATATAGAGTTTGTTGTACAATAGGATTGGACCGACAGATTTAAGTTTTATACTAATACTTAAATTTAAAAGTAATTGTAACTCACTTCAAAAGAAGATGTCACTGATTGCATCGAAACGTTGAGAGCCCAATGTTTCTGTCAAAACCGCAATATTTTTACCACATGGAATGTACCCGAAAACCGACAATTCGGTTTTTCTTTCGGGTATCATCCCGTGTTCGGCGTTGGTTCTCAGAAGAGGACGTATCCGGTTCTTCTGAGAAACAACACCGAACGTGAGATGAAACCAGAAAAAAACAAAACATCCTTTATCCGCGAAAACATCCGCTATATATGTTATATAAATAAATATGTATATATATATATATTGTAGCAAATTAACGCAATATACTTGCGTTACTTTTTTCTCGGATTTATATACATATATTTATATATATATATATATATATATATACATATATATATATATATATATTATCGTCCGTGAGTTTGGAAGCAAATTTCTTTAAAATAATAAAGAACTGATGGGCGTGTCGTGAAATCGTTAATCCCTATTACAACTTATTGTAAACAAATATAAAATTGTTACACACAATCCGTATAGTCGAAACATTTATGTACAAATTTCACCCGAATATATTTTGTTGCCCTTTTTCAAGAACGCGACTATTGTTTGATGGGGGTGGGGTAGGATACCTGCAGTAATTACTTTCGGGATTTCATTGAAAGATGTGCATTACACATTGGTCCGGACAAGATCTTGATAGAAGACGAAGTGAGCGGCCACGGATGACTTCTGCAGCTGAAGATAAATTTGTAGTAACGACTTCGAAACGAGATCGACATCTAACAACACCGGATATCGCAACGCGCGTTAGTGCACAACGGCAAAAAATTTTTTGTGTTGCCACTGTCAAGTGGCGATTATTGGCAGCAGGTTTAAGGGGATCCAGCGGTCGCAAAAAACCGTTTTTAAAACGAGTGCATAAAGAGAAACAATTAACATGGGTCTCTTACCCATGTTAATTGCATGCGGACTGGTCACTGGATGATTGGAATGGAGTCTTATAGACCAACAAGTCCAAATTTTTGTTCATCGACGACCAGGAAAAAGAGTTAGTGAGACCTGCTAAGTGCCATCCGTCAAACACGCAGGTGCTAGTGTTATGGTTTAGGGTTGTTTTGCTGGAACAACTACGGGTGATTTAGTGTAGTGTATACACACACTAATATAATACGAAAATTTTTTGAGGTTGATCAATTAACGAAAATATGCAAGAACAAATCACTTTGGCCCTTTAAAAAAACAAGAATAAGCTATTTTTTAATAAAATATGTATAAAAAAATAATTAGATTAGTTTGAAAAACCTTTATTTTAGAATTTTATTAAGGATCTTACTAATTTCAGCAATATTTTATACAGTATTTCGTTACAATCAATACGCTTTTATACAGTTTTTGTATAAACTACGTAAGCTTCTATATAAGAAATGGATAAATTTTGAATTGTTATTAAATATTTATATAAAAATTATAAATATTAATGACTATTAATCTTAAAAAAGATAAAAAGAAGATCTATATATATATATATTATATTTGAAACCAGTCATTATAAACTTGTAAAACGTCAACGTAATTAACATTTTTAATAACAAATAAAATAGATAGCACAATGGAGAGGGCAACACCTGGCGATAAGCTTATTAAATGAAGGCAGGTATTCCATCGTCTTTCGTAGTTCTATTATCCTTTAGCGATGTTATAGCTTTAAAAACTTCATTTTTAGTGATATAATGAATTTGGATTAAGTTATTCGGAGTTGTTGAGGTGCAATAGTTTACACGATTCAGCATAGGTAAATAAGCAAATCGAAAACAATGTTTAAAACTGTTTACAGCAACTTTTGAATTAATTTCAATTTTATTGCGCAACAGCTTAGAATTATTCAGATATTCTGTGGTTCTAATGTTATATATATTTTTAGCGATAGTATTCCTTTCATTTTAAATCTGTATGTCCATTAGCGTATACCATATTGAATATATAAGCTTTTTAGTGGTTTTTAACGGAACATACTGTTATATAATGTTGTAAAGAATGCTGTAGAAGGTATTGCGTGTTTCATTTATATTTGTAATTGTAAAAGGGCATGGCCAGTCAATATTAAGAAAAGCTTTTTAAAACTTCGCTTTGTAAAGATTCGCTTTCCTGAAGTTAAAAACTTTTTGTTGATATTACTATTGCAAGGAAAGAAATTCGAAAGTAAGGGTGCGGGTAAAAATTTAAATTTAGAAATATTTGTTTAAGTTACATTATCAACTTAAAATGTACATTTGTAAAATATAAAATAAACGAAAACTGATATTAAAAATAAAGCATGTTGTTCTTGAAGTACTCAAGATTCTCTAATAACTTTTTCAATTCCAGTTGAACTTAAAAGTTCAATTTAAAAAAGTATTTTAGATTGATGCAATAAAATAAAATAAGAATGTTTCAGAATTAAGTCTTTATTATAATTAAAAACTAACTACAAACAATTCTAAAGAAGACAATAATAGTCAAAATAAATTTTAAAAGAAAACTGCTAGTAACTAAGGACAAAAAAAGTACGAAATTTAGATTTAAACATTTCAAATATGATAAGTTACTTAAGGATAAATATTAATGGATAGGAGCAACAAATGGAAAATCAATTTGGGTGTGAAATGTTTTGGTTCGAAAATCCAGAGTTAATAGAATCTTTTGTCACCATTCGCTGTTGGAAAATAATATCACTTCACCCTTTACGTGGAGGAAATGAAGTAACAACGTTATGGTACACTTTACACACTATCTGCACCTACATTGCAGTTACAAGTTAAATAGCTTATAATATTGTTAGCCTGCTCATTACAGGAATAAAGAAAAAGAAATAAAAAGAACAATGAGAGTGAACGCTTGAAAACTACTAGAAAAGCACTTCAATGTTTCCATTAAAAATAATTTTCGAAAATTGCGGGCAATATCCCAGATATCTGATAATATAAAACACTTTGGCTCGGTGATCAATATATAGATGTTAACGAACCACTTGTTAAATCGCTTGTTAATTTTTCTGAAGTCCAGGTTTTAAAACCAATGGTTACGAGTTGTAATGCATGCTTTGAATTAGTAGGTAAACTTTGTTAACCAAATCCAATGTAATGTATTACAGTATCATATAAACAGCTAGTACATTTTTCACGAAACAATTCTGTATGAGTTTAGTAGATTTATCTCTCTATTCGCTTGTAGGCATATACAGGTGTCCATGAAATAAAATAAAAAGGTATGAAAAATAGAAATATCTAATTTTATTAGACTTAAATCCAAAATGTTTTGGAAAAATTCCTTCGCAGGCGCGAGAAAAAATTTCTTAATTATTCACAGTCGAAATGTTCGTACGTAAGCATGTTATTGAACTCAGCATGCCGTTTGAAGGATAGACAGTGTTATCTTGTAGTTTTTTATAACATCGACAGCTGTGTTATTGCAGTGTGCGCAATCTGCGTGTATGTGCGCGAGTTTGGTTGGACGGATGTAGTTTATATGCACATTCTGCATACATACGTCATAGTGTTGTTGGAAACAGAATTGTCTTTTTTAGCTCTGAAGCTACTTTTAAGTGGTTCGGAGGAGAATTTAGGTAATTAGAAATCTTCTTGACATGAAATTTACGTGTGCTAAATATACATTCATAGAAAGTGTTTAATAGATTCAATTACATCTTTGAATACAATTTTATACAGTTGAGAGTTTAAATAAGGCATCCAGTCTTTACGAAAACTGCATTTCAAATTTAGTAAACCAAATTAAGTGGCACGCAAAGTTTCCAATGCGTTTTTCATGTGAGGAAGAATTTCTTTCTTGGACAACCTTTTTAAAAACAGGTACTTAACCAATAATCGATAATCAATTTGTGTTAATTTTTAAAAATTCTGAGACAATAGTCAATAGACTCGTTCTGCTTTTAGACATTACCTATGGGAAAATAAGCTTATCAATGGTACCTTGTATTCAGATCATACATGAAAATTCGGTTTTAAACAGATCCACCATTACTAGCCGGAAAATTGTCGAGCATCTTACATCAGACCTATGTTTGATATAGATTATTAAGATTATTAAATATTTACTTTTACGAGAAGATGTGAAATCCGTCAAAGTTTAAACTACAACTGTTTAAATATTACCTAATAACCAATCCTAAACTAGGTGAGCATGTGTGTATCTACTCGAAAATAAGATAATTTAAGGTATTGAGGTTATCCTGCAAAAACAAATTACAAGAATTTAAAAAATATTTTGGAAGCGTGGCTGCACGTGAATTGAACGCACAGCTAACTTCTGCAACAATCTTATTTTAAATAGAATTATTCTAAGATATTAAGCTCAGCATGTAACTGTAACCACTTAAATGAGCGCATTGAGAGATCATTTTCCCCGAGACATAAATAATTGTTAATCGAAGTCGAATTATCGATTCGCAATTGCCATAATAGCAATAGGACTTCGAAGTGTTGAAAGCGGCGCAATAACGATTCCATAATTATCCCACTGTCTGAAAGTCAGGCGTATTTTTCGAATCAGAGTTTACGCAGACATTTGAAATTCTTCGTGTTCTTAGACCACTTGATATCATAGGATCTAAACACTATTGCCCATTACGGAGAATATTTATTTTCGGTTAAGTAATACATACCCATTTAAACAATAGGTGTTTCAGGTGGCACTGTATATTTTTATTTCACTACCTATTTTCTGTAAAATACTTTTGCTATCAACTTTTCCATATTTATATGACTTCGCCAGTTTTAAGATGAATGAGGTACTTCTGCTAAACCACATGGTGCCAAACCACTATAATAGTATAAACAAAAGTACCAATGGTCACATGCAGTCAGCGGGTTCTAATCTGAAATTATACTATCACCAAACCATATGGATCATATCCAATATCATAATATTGTAAAAAGAAACTGGATAAAAATCATTTCAACACACAGTCTAACAAGCATATATACCTCTATATCAAAACAAAACAAATTAAATAATTTTGATTTAAATTACATAAATCTGGGATTAGTGTCAATCAAGTTCTTAAATAATAGAAATTAGTATGACTTTTGGGAAAATTGGCTAATTTTCATTTAAGAATTATAATGCTTCACTGCAATTAAAGTAGAAGATTTGTTAAAATGTGCCATTTGATCCCGGCGGCGACAGACGACATATATGAAGTATAGCCCAGAGAGACCAGAAAACAGAAAATAAAAAATTTTTAACAATCATATAACACAGCCGTAACTATCAATATTAGTGAAATTCTTCGTCATAAAAAAAGAAAGAAGCGATAGCATTTCAAGATATGCCGCAATGCTAAAAACGTTAGCCAAATTTTGCAGTCTTAGAACTGCTCTAGATGAAAACCTGTGTAATCAATTGGTTTATGGTATTAAGAGTTAAACTTGATGATTTTCATGATTTTTTGTTGGACACACCATCTTCATCTCAGGGTAAAAGACCAACGCCAATGCAACAGAGTATGTAAATGTTGTGGCATTTATTGGTTCTGGAAAAAAAACTAAATTTTGTGGGACAAAGAGGTACAAAATACAGATTTTTTAGCGCATTGCAATTGTGTCCTGTTATTTCAACATGCCAGTGAATATCCCTGGGAGCCGTAATGTTGTATGAGTACCCAAATGATGATAAGCTAGCAATTACTTATGTGCCTTAAATGTTCAATAAAAACGAAAAGGAACACTAGCTATTATTTTCAGGATAAAAGTTTCATAGGTATTTAACGGATAATAAACCATTAGTTGTCATTTTTGGGACTAAAAACGTTTATTATGTCTACTAATCGGATGCAAAGGTGGTCACTGATCCTGTCAGTTATTAATATAACACTAGGTATATTACTGACCAAAAATAATATTGAAGCAAATGCGCTTTCGAGATTTCCTATGAAGTATTTCTTATCCTCGGTAAAATGCACGAGGATTATGGTTATATTTAGTCGACTTAGCTGGCATGGGCTTTTGAAATTTTAAAATTTTCTAATGTACTTAGCACCTGCTTTGCAATTACTTCAGCAGTACATTCTTCTTCTTTGGTAGCTAGTAAAATTGAAAATAACAGTTTAACTGAGTCCATTATACTGTGGTGAAAAATCTCAGGCCCCACGTTATGTGCCAATTCTGTGGTGGAAAATCTCAGGCCCGTTAAATTTTTTAAACAGGTTCTTTGATTTAAAATTTTGTTTAAATTGGTTTTAAATTAATTGATGATGTTTTCTAATTAAAATAACCAAATGTAAAGTTGAAAAGATAAATATATTGACAAATTAATAAATATATAGCACTTTTTTACAAAAAAATATGTTTTTTACAGAAAACCTAAGGCAATCCCTGTCTAGGTAAACTTTAAATATTCTAAATTAGTATACGAAACAAAAATGAAATCGAAAGGTACAAATAATTTTGAAGAACTTAAGAAGATTCGACGTCTTTAATCTTTTAAATTGTACTCACTCGCATGTGATTTCTCGCTTTTAAGATGGACTGGTCTTCGGCTTCCAAAATATGTGTCCGGAATTTCCAGATATTATTTGTAGTATCAACTGATACAATTTATTATTGGATATAAACGGAGATCTTTGTAAAATTAAAGAGTTATATGAGAAAATAACTAATTATTCTTTCTCAGGAGAAACGATGCCAACATGTCTTACTTTTGACACGATATTTATTTATTGTTTTGTTTTATCTCCATAGCAACGCATTTGTTCGCCTATATGGTAGGCCACACAGTACACACATATTTGATACGTGTGAGATTATAAAGGAAAATGCTGCCAGTCGTGCCATTCTTCCGTCATACGAGAAATTTTGAAGATTATAAATATAATTTTGGAATAATGCATATTTATATAATGTGATTGAAATATGTGAGTACAGTATATTAAGCGTCTTTTAAGAATGAAATTTTGAAATATTTATTTACATGAAAAATATGTTTACGAAAAGCGATATATATATGATAAACGATAGTCAAGTTTATGTCTCCTCTGTGTTGTTGAAGGGACTTCAAATTGTGAATAATAAGTTATACCCAGAATACCCAAAGTAGATATCTGTAAAACTTTAGAAAGAAACCTGTACAGATTGAATATCTGTGCTTAAAATTCATAAAGAGGGAGTACTAACGGTACTTTGCCTCCAACTTCTAACATCAACCATAATAAAAAAAATAACGGCGTGTATCAAATAGTGACGAGAAAAATTGCTGGAATGGGTAAACTAGAAAAAAATTAATAGACAATATTTCATATCATTACAATAAGTACTGTGACATTAAGAACGGATTTTTTTTGACAATCGTTCGTAATTACCCATAACCAGGTTCTTTTATTTTTAGTTTTGATTTAGTGCTGTTTTCCACTTTATTACGCAGTGATTTTATATTTTCTCGTAAGGTTGTTCAACTTGGTAATTTTCCGTTCGAGTACTTATTCCAGAAAGAGAAAATAATTGATAAATTAAATAGTACATTACACGCAATTAATGTAATGTTGATCTTAAACTAAATTGGCTCCTCAACTTTTTCATATATTTATGCTGTGCACTATTCATGTGTTTCTTACATTCAAATCTATTGCGGAACACGAAAGCACAGCCACAAACTTTGCAAATTGGTTTGGTTCCATCTTGTATTAAATCTGGAAACTTAGCGATAAACTTTGTACTTCGTAAACTAAAACGTACAAAACTCCTAACCAATGGCGGCTTCTTCTATGGTTTGCAGGTTTGCGTAAAGACCAAAAATAAATTATTATAAGTTAAGTACTTTTTTCTATTAAGAAAACTTATAAAACGAAAAAAGTGCAATTCTACATTTTTAAGGGGTCCATCGAGTTTTAGTGTTTAAAATGGCCGTTCTTTTTTTAGGACTTTACTTTAAGGTACCAAAAAATCTTTAAAAAAAGGGCTATTTCTAAATTATGTTTAGTGGTATATGAGTCGTGTTCTGAAACTGTATTACAATGTTTTGAAGTTCCCATCGTCTTTTTTCTGTGGTTCTTAATATAGAAAACAATTAACAGGGAAAAAAGGACAAAAAGATTAAGGACAATAATTTTCTAGTGAATGTTATTATTTATTGTAGCATGCGAAATACGTGAAAGTTACAATAAATAAATGAATTAGTTTGGTTTTGAATGCAATTACTTCGAAGATTACACAAAAAGTTTACAAGGAATTTGCACCTTTTTCTCAATGACTTGCAATATTGGACGAAATAGTTAAAAAGCGGTTGCCTCGTTCGGTCCCAGCAGGATGGAATTTTAATTCCAGAATTGCCGGTTCTGTGTTAACCGCAGGGAAGAAATTATAGAAAGAATGCCAAGAATTTTGAATGAAGGTAAAAATCTAAACGTCACTACTATCAATCAATCTTCAGATTATACAATATTACGCTTCTTACTAATAACAGTTTTATTTAATGACAAAACCTGTTTTATAAAATAATGTCCCCAGTAGGTATATTATATTCAAAATTTGAAACTAGGGAAGTTGATTCCCTTATTGCCAATAAATCTATATTATCATTTGAAACTTAGTTAGCTCAAATCAGAAATAATATCATGAACAGTCAGAATACCAGTGATAGTGAGCCATCAACTACGAGGCGATGTAAGATCGAAGGAGACGAATATACCCGAGAAGCAGTGAAAATTTGTGATATTATTTGTCAATTCAAAGATAGATAGCTTTAGCTTTACAGAACACTTAACTGCAAGTTCTCTATTTTATGCTAATAAATTTAATCAATACAGCCTCCATTTCCCTGAAAATGTCCTTTAGAAAACAAGTCTTAGCCATACATTGAAGAATTGAAGATTGACTGAACAAGCGTAATTTATGAAGCGGAAGATTTTGAAACATTAAATCTTTCAAAGATTCTAATTATAATTCCAATTACATCAATAGAAGCAGAACTACATTTTTCTACTTTGAAAAAAATAAAAACTTTCTTAAGAGATAGCATGGCACAAGAATTGCACTAATCAAGGAGTTGTAGATAAATTTGTTACTACCAAATATTGTCTCATGGATTTTCTATTTCAATAAAATTAGGACATTTATAAGTTTTAAGTGTCTTTTTCTTATTTCTTTATAAGTACCCCAACAAAAATAATTTTTAATAAAGCATACATAGTCATCTATTATAAACCGCCACATTTTTAAGCACGAGCCGCCACTGTTCTTAACACAATAAATACATTCGTAGAAACGAAATATATGCAAGCCCAAAGAGCGATAGCTAAATGACTTCCTACTATAATATGTGCTAAACCGTTTCCAATTTTTCGAAGTCAACTCCATTTATATCTACCGAATTTAAAAATGTTTGTATATTAAGTGGTATACAAATATGTATTAACCGCATCTTATCATCAGGTGAGTAATGGTGCTGCGGTAGATACTAGTCTATATATGTATGTGGTAGGACAATATGTGATAATGTAAGGAAGAATGAAAGTTGGCGACCTAGGAAGCCGTACATTTTTACGACCATCTACATCTTTGACTTATCCCGGTATTAATGATACTATTGTGGATATATTAATGAATCAGGTAATGTAGATGCTGAAAAATGAAAATTAGAAAAACAATTGTGTTGAAAATTATTATGTTTATAAGACTATATACACCTCCTATTTGCTTTTCTGTATATGTATTTTATTATAATTATACGACGGCTGTTTGTTTCAACCCCATGCTCATACAAACAGACAAGTGTAAATAACAAAATGAATTTATTAACATAGTTACTTTTTTACATAATCTCCGATGGATGCATTTGTCATATCTATAGACTAGCCTTCCAATCATCTCCGCATAAAATGTTGCCGACAGTGCGTTGAGATGGCCTGTGACGTTGTTTAGAAGTTTTTCTGTACCCTGGAAGCTCTGTCCTCTTTTCCACTTTTTCAGTTCACGAAAGAGATGGAAGTCACTTGGCGCTAAGTCGGGACTATACAACAGGTATTCAAAAACTTCCCATCGAAGTTGTTCAAGAAGTCGTTCGGTTACAGCAGCAGTATGAGGGCGGGCATTGTTATGAATGAAAAAAACTCCAGAAGGCAGCATACCTCTTCTTTTGTTTTGAATGGCTCCCCGCCATCGTTGCAAAGTCTGACAATAAACATCTGCATTGATCGTAGTCATCGGTTCCATAAATTCCACAAGCAACACACACTTTTGGTCCCAAAACACTATAGCCATAACTTTTTTTGTTATTGAGTATTTGTTTAAACTTTTCCGGTTTGTTTGGCGACTTTGAGTCATCCATTGTTCTAGCTGTTGTTTTGTTTCGGGGGTGCAGTATTAAATTCAGATCTCATCTCCAGTCACAATTAATTTCAAAAAATCTTCAACTTCAACCTCATAACGGGCGAGAAACGTCAATGTTAATCCCATTCGGTGAACGTTCTGGTCATCAGACAACATTTTTAAAACGGACCGAGCGCACAGTTTTTTGTAGGTGTTCCGTTAAAATTGTGTACACAGTTCAACTCACTGATGGTAAACCTCTGTTTTTCTCGAATCATTTTGTCTTCTGACGGGATAGACTTGCGTTTTCATCGTGAACATTGGCTCGACCCCCTTTAAAGTTCCTACACCACTTACCCACAACACCATCCGCCATAAAGTTTTCGCCGTATACTCGGCTCATTCTTTGATGAATTTTGGCTGCACTATTCCCTTCTGTTTGAAAGAATATAATTACACTACGAAACTTGCACTTGTGGGGAGAATCAATTGTAGCAGCCATGTTTACGTGCCTGTAATTCAGCTGGCAATGATGTAATGACGTTGCAAGTGACAGATATTATAGTGGGGGAGATGCGCAGTCACCTTCTGGGCATCTCCGTTTCCCATCGCTCGTGTAACCGTTTACAGGCACGGACGGAGGTTAAAAAAAAAAGCAGCCCTCGTATTATCCTTCTCCGTAACTGTCATTGAGTCTATTTGCAAGAATTAATTCACAATAGAATTCTCAACGTTTTCTAAGTTAAACCAAGGTGGTATTGTCTAAATCGCCTATCTTCTATAACATATCAATCATAAATTCGTATTTAATAATTATATTGAATATATGTATAATATGCATGTATATTTCCCTTACAGTTAATGATTAGTTTCTTAGAGATAATAAAATTCCTGTAAAATTATTTTAAATGATAAGACGAAGGGTTTGTTAAAATCCCATAATTCGATGAATGTGCGTATTATTGTTATCTAAACTTGTTGTATATTATAATTTTATTAAACCTTAATTAATATTAATAAACATTTTAAGATACAAAAAAACCGATAATGTAGAGCTTGTTTTGACTTAACGAAAATTTACTTCGTTCTGGTGTCATATGTTCTACATGATATGTGGATATACAAGTCTATATCATTACATTATGTCGTAAAAGTAAGTATTTCTTTGTTACTTACCAATCGCCGTGAATTTTTCTTTTTTTTGCGATGTTTACGCTTTGATTCGGCGATAACCTCAATTGTGAGGTTATATGTGTATTTATATAAATGCTGAAACTGGTAGACGCAAAAACAAATATAATTCAATACAGGATCATAACAGCGTCTACAACATTTAAGATTCAGAAACAAAATTAATTTTGCGCTCAATTTCAAAACTACTTAAAACGGCCGCGTATGTAGTACTTAATTCTTCTCATATATGTTGTCACTTTATATATGTGTATATGTATATATAACTTTTTATGTTTTTATGCTTAATTACGAGCGCAAATGAAAACGCTAATTATTAAATAAAAGGCATTGGGAGAATTTGATCGGTGTGTTGGAGTTTCTGTTTTAGATAGGAATAGCTGTCCTTGCTGTTGGTGCGTTGTTTTTTTCTATTATTACAATGATACTATCAATATAAATTCTGAAATATTTGCTAGTCTCTGAAACAAAAGTAATAATAGAACATGAATAACAAATTTGCTTTTTGGACCGAATGGAAATTTACTTAATGTTCCGAGAATTATTCTAACGTAGCTGCCGCGATTCATACGTAAATAGAAATATTTTTGAAGAAAAAAACCTTGACCAATAAAAACAGATCAATTTATATTTTAGAGTATCATTACAGTACTTAGGTTAACTAAGGCTTCAAATAATACATATACTACCGTCCAAAAGTTTGGAAGCAACGTGAAATTCCTTTAAAATTAAACCGAATACATTTTATAACTCTTTTCCAAGAATAGGACTATTGTTTGACGGGAATGGAGTACGGTGCCTACAATAATTACTTTCAAACGGTTTAGTACTACTTCGGTAATCGTTTAGTGCAGGTGGTAAGGCTATCAATTCTTAGTGTCTTATCGCTTTTCTATGCAGAATCAGATCGACGTCTAACGGTACTGGATATCGCAACACGCGTTAATTCGCAACGGTGAACAAATGTTTCTGTTACCACCGTCAAGAGGCGATTATTGGCAGCAGGTTTATGAGTCGTAAATAACCGTTCTTAAAACGCACGCATAAAGAGAAACCATTAACGTGGGTAAGAGAGCATGTAAACTGGTCAATGGTTGATTGGAACGCAATCTTATAGACCAACGAGTCCAAATTTCGGTTATTTGTATGCAACGGAGAGTTGTTGTTGGTCGACGACCTGGAGAAAGAGCTAGTGAGACCTACCTCGTAGAAGCCGTCTTGTTGATAAGCCGTTTGTGTTCCAACAAGTCAATAACCCAAAACATACGGCTCAAATCTGTATACAGACTTTTTAGTGGGGAAAGCAGCAAGAAATGAACTTAAATTAATGGTTTGCCCTGCTCCAAGTACAGATTTATCCTATATTGAGCTCTTTGGTATACTGACCACTTCAAAACACGCAACACATATGGGAATACTTACAGATCGCATGGCAACAAATTGACACGGACTGTCTCGAAAAATTGCTTCGAAGAATGCCTATAACTTGTGCAGTTATCAAAGCCAAAGATCGACGCAAATAAACTTACTAGTTAAATACGCATAACAGTCACTAGTAGTAGTGTATGTGGTTGCTGTAAGTAGAAAAAGTTGAATGACTAGAAATCGGCTCTCGGGGATACATTACGTCAATTGCAAGGACGAATTAGTTTATAAAATGTATCGCACGCTCTGATTGTTCACTGTTAACATTGAGAGTTCAAATGAAAGTAAATCACTAGTAATTGTTCTACAGGTGCTCAGGTGTTAATAATTGTTTATGCATTGAAAACGACTGTTCAACATATACCGATGTAATAGCGGCATATTTAAAGTATATAAGTGAAGACACTTACCTCCGGTTCGGAAAAATATATTTCCCTATTAAACGCAATTACAGGTTTCTTTCCAGGTGGCAATAATGCTACCTAGTCTTGATTACCTAACAGCAAGTTTCTCATCCCCTAAAAATATTTGTCACGGGTAACAATAAATTTGTTCATGCTGCTAATAATTTTTCTTATTCCTTTGACGTTTCCGGGGTGTTTCAATGGTGCTGCAGCGGAATAAAAAAATCAAGCAGATAATATAAACTATTCTACTCAGGTTAAAAAATAACCTCAATTTAAGGGAGTATAACAAAAAATCATAAAGTAACGAATTATTAATAATTCATTTGGCGATTATTTTTCAACAGTAGTTCAAGTGAATGTCCGAACTTATTTTGGATTATACTATTTGCAATGCTGTACAGTCGGTTAAACACTTAACAGCTTTAATTTTGAACCAGTTACAGATAATAATGTTTTGCAAATTATATCAAACCTTAAAGACACGAAGTCGACGGACTTAATGGGACTAATAAAGCATTATTATAAAATATCTCCTATCATTGTCAAAATAGTTAGTTAATATGTGCTGTGAGCCAAGACAAATTTCAGACTGCAATGAAACATGTAACACATGGGCTGAAAAGTCCCGGGCCTAACACATAGATGACGCTAGTTTTATTGCAGTCACCTTTCTCTCAGTTAGTACTAACCTTCAAAAGACAGCTGTTAAAATTTCATGATATTATATTCATTAGTTTGTGAGTTATTGTGCTAAGAGTCACGCTACTTTTGTCATTTTCAAAACAATGGATCAAAAACAATTTCGTGTTTTAATTTTACACTGCTTCTTGATGGGAAAAAAATAACGTTCAAGCGAAGCAATGGCTTGAAAAGTGTTATGGGGACTCCGCTCCATCAGAAACAACAATAAAACGTTGGTTTTCTGACTTCAAACGTGGTCGTAGAGACGCCGATGATGCACAACGTAGTGGACGTCCAAATGTGGCGGTAACACCAGAAAACATAAAAAAAATCCACAAAATCGTTTTGAATTATCGAAAAGTGAAGTTGCGTGAGTTAGCTGACATCGTACAGATATCAAAAAAACATATTGGTTCTATATTGCATGAGCATTTGACTATGAGAAAGCTCTGTTCAAAGTGGGTGCCGCGTTTGCTCACTGTTGACCAAAAACAAGAACGTGTTGACGATTCTGAGCAGTGTTTGGCCATGTTTAAACGTAACAAAGCGGAATTTTTGCGTCGATATGTGAAAATGGATGAAACATGGATCCACCACTTCACTCCGGAATCAAAACGATCGTCATCTGAGTGGACAGCAACTGGTGAACCTCGTCCAAAGCGCCCGAAAGCACAACAATCGGCTGGCAAGGTTATGGCCTCAGTATTTTGGGATGTGCGTGGTGTAATATTCATTGACTATCTTGAGAAAGGAAATACCATCAACAGTGAATATTATATAGCGTTATTGAAGCGTTTTAAGGCCGAAATTGCAAAGAAACGACCGCATATGGCAAAGAAAAAAATGTTGTTTCATCAAGACAACACCGTGTCACAAGTCAATCAAAACAATGGCAAAACTACATGAATTGAACTTCGAATTGCTCCCACTTCCACCGTATTCGCCAGATTTGGCTCCCAGCAACTACTGGCTGTTCGCAGACCTCAAAAAAATGCTCGCCGCTAAGAAAGTTCGCACGAATGAAGAGGTTATCGCTGAAACTGAGGCCTATTTTGAGGCAAAAGATAAATCGTTCTACAAAAGTGGTATTGAAATGTTAGAGCGGCGCTGGAATGATTGCGTTGCTCTTGATGGAGATTACGTTGATGAATAAAGCTAATTTTGAACCAAAAAAACCGTGTTTTCTTTGTTAGGCCCGGGACTTTTCAGCCCATGTGTTAGCTGTAATTTCTATTTTCAAAAATAGTGTCTCCGACATACTTGAGAATGACCATCCGATTTCTTTACTAACTGTATTCTCTAATATCACGGAGACGATCGTAATAAAATTAACAATTATTCTGAGGCAATATAATACTTTTAATAATTCACAATGAGCTCTACTCAGCTAAAAAAATGACTTCTCTCTAATAACCTGCAATACAAATAGTCACGCCTCAGAGTTTACCTGATGATTTCACTAAAACTAATTACACTACAAAATGTATTTTTATATATAAAGGAAAAATAAAGATATACAATAATAATAAATAATAATAGATAATAAGCAAATACATATAGAAATTTAATTAGTAAAAAAGTCGGTAACAATAGTCTGTCGTTTTGATTTTTTGAAACAAATAGATTCTAAAAAATGTTCAATACCTAATGCATTATTTAAAATTATATTATTATTGTTATATTATTCTTTAGTTTCTAAATATCGTGTAACTGTCCTTATTCCGGTAAGCGCATCTTCATAACTGGGTTTTACAACTTCAGGTGTCCCTTCTTCTTCGCTTTTTTCATTATCATCGCTGTTATTTTCTTGATTTAAAAGTTCCTCAACAAAATCTGTATCACTGGGAATACGCGAAGTAATGAGATTATTATCCACTGACACAAATTTATTTATTGTTTCTAGATTCACGATACTAGGATCCTGCAAATTATTTTGTAACCATACACATAAAGGAAAATTATCGCCATCGATATTATCATTATATTTGACAAGCCGCTGAGACAACGATAAATCGTCGTCTTCATCAAAGTGTTCCAAGCGTGCTGAAAACAATTTCCATCGGTTCTAGCAAATTTACTGCATTAGAAGTTTCAGTATCCAAATTTGTAATGTGTTTCATTACCAACAGGCGTCGATAATGGGAGTGTAAGGTATGAAGAATTCCTTAGTCCATTGGCTGTTTCACGGAGGTGAGTAATTTGGTGGTAGAAACTCCAGACGAATATTTTTAAGATCACTTGTACGGTGATGAGCTGGACAGTTGTTGACCAATAATAACATTTTTCTTTTCTGTTTTGTTAGGTCTTTATCCCAAGTTACTATTTCGTCTTCAAAAATGTTAGATGTTATTCATGCCCAACGATTAGCAGCATAAGTATAAGCCAGCTTTTTAATGTGTTTGAATCATCTTGGGTTTTTGAATTTTCCAATTATATAAAGTTTTCCATTTCCTGCCATATTAGCACCTACCAACACAGTTAATCGTTGCTTCGATTCTTGGTAATAAGTACGTTAATAAGAAATCAAGTACGTTATAAGAAAAACATAATTCTTTTTTGAACAAGATTTTTATCGTAATAACAGAAGTGTGTAATAAATATATACGTAATATCGAAACAAAAATACATTATTTCAAATAAGGCTTTGCCGGGACCAAGGAAAGTGAACGCTGTATTCGAAAATACGTTATATACGAGTCTCTTATAAGCGAGCTCTACTGCATCTAATTTTAATATATGCGCGCTCTTTCGAAATTTATATAGTGTTAATTTTGGATCAGGCAATGTGAAAGATTTATTCTGTTTCCCTAATAAATAAATTAAAATAAAAGGTATTCCTATTCAGAAATTCTTGACACACGGCGTCAAAATCGTTTCATAATCATCTCTTGTGACATATGAAGGTACATAAATATTAACACTAAACAAAGTCATTGTATTAAGATAACACTTACGAACAAGAGAATCAAACTAGTTAGGCGATTATGTCGATGCCGTAGGAAGGCGATTTTACAGACCACGCGCAACTTGCAATTGTCTCAAAAGCATCAAAGTATTCAAAATTAATAAAGAGAATATAATAAAATAATGGCCAGGTTTACTATATAAATTATTTGTTTATTAAAATACTGGCTTTGAGAACTTGATAACAATTACGTCTTCTAAATGTGTTCTATTATTTTGCTGGGACTCTTCTGAACGTGAAGCAAAATTTTCGAGAACCGCTAACCGGTACATATCCTCCGTGGCAGCCGCTATTTCTCTTCGAATATTTTCTTTCAATTCATTCAGAGAGTGAAAAATGTTTCTGCATACAATTGATTTAAGGTAGCCCCAGAGAAAACATCCATTGGTGTAAAATCGGGGCTACGTGCCCTCCAATTTATGTCACCGGGTTTGGATATCAATTTTCAGGGGAACATTTCACAACTGGTAAAGACACATTAAACGGGTGAGATGTCGCTTCATCTTGTTGTAACCAAGCGTTCTGATTAAAAGCATTAAAATCTTGCGCTATATAGCGACTAAATTTGCGAGAACGGGGCTAGCTATTGGCATATCTCCTACTCCCTATTTAACGATTGTGTTCGCATAGTGAAGAAAACAAATTGAAAAGATTTTTGGGGGACCCAGTATAATTATATTTGAAGCCCAAAATATCTACACTACAATACGCAAAAGTAAAATACAAAAAGTAGTAAATATTATAATAGAAATTGAAAGTATAGGATGATTACAATTTTTACAAATGTTCTTATTAAAGAAACAGTAATTATATAGAACTTATATATGTATATAGATATATATATATATATACATATATATATATATATATAACATCAGATGCGCTTTAAGATTTAAAGGGTTAATTCTTGTCCAAATGTTATGATGTTATATGTAATGTATATGGGATTTTTCACTTTTATCCGATATTTAATATTATTTCAGAAACTATAACATATGAATATCAAACCTCTGGTAAAGGTACCTTTGTTTCTATTTCTGATGAAATAAGAATAAGCCTATTCCAGTCTGTGTCAAAGCTGCTATACAGATTTCGGCTATTTTTAAAATTTGCTATATATCGCTTTTATAACAGTAATAAAACAACCTAAAATAGTTAACAACAATAGGTAGTTGTATCTATCAAATTTTAATCTAGTAAATCCTTTCTTCTCCAATATAATAATGCAACTATTATTCCAATTACGTTATCAATTCTCTTTATTTTCGCATAATACAGTCCAGACACTCAATATAAGCAAAACAATATTTAATTTTTATTTTTAATAAAAAAGTATTTTTATCCATCAAAATAGTTGCAAATAAACAATATCAACTGTACTATCTGTACAAACTATTGCCCGTTTATACTAATATCAGTATTAATAATAATATTAATATCAATATTAATACTAATATTAATATCAATATTAATACTGAACCACCGTTGGTTTGCAGGAAATTGTAATTTTATTATTGCCCGTTTATTATCCATTTACAGTGGACTTGCATTTATTGCCTTTCAAATGCGAACATTGGTTAGATTTCAAAGATTTTTTTATGCAAGGCGAAAGCATCGTTCTTTAGAGATCTCGCTTATGTTCCTCTGAACCCTCTCGTTCGATTAGCGATTGGAGATGAACTCAGTCAAAACGCGGTCACATTATTTCACATCCGGGTTAAAAAGTTATACAAGCTAAAAATATCAATTCCTTACTTCTTATAAGTTACATATTCAGGAAGAGAATTCTGTTATCGGTTTCTATATCATTGGTAAATTTCATAGATTTAATCCCAAATCCAAAAGTTCATCTGGTTTTGATTTATTAGATAGATTAGCAGAAATTCTGTCTACTCTATTGGAGTCTAATGCTGTAACAGTAGTCCAAACCATATTTCTGCAATACTGATGATCTTAAAGTTCTGGATATATACATAAGCGGTGTTAGTGTGACAACAAGTTTTTCTTAAGTTTTTGAGAGTCACATTACTTTATTATTGTATTCCTTCTGTACATACTGATACCGTACAGTTACATTGGCTTACCATTATTTCTTTCTACTGTCCAAAAAATTACTTGTAGATCGATCCTCATCACGAAAATATGGATGGCACGTACGATTAGAATTGTATACCTGCTGAGGTTCTTTTATGGTTGATAATAATCTAACCTTTCTCGTGAAACCGCTGTTTTCATGTAGGCTTTTGTTATCTTTGTCCAAACTTCTTTAGCCTTCTTTAACGTGTTAGCAACCTTAATGTGCACGAATAAAAATGGATCAAGTGTTAAAATTAGTTTAGCTTATGCAATCGGTATAGTCACGGTGTTTGTTTCAGTAACTACACACGAGCCTTCTAGGACCAAAACATTTTCGACGAATGATCAATCGTCATAGTTTTCACGTCCTATTAATTTTGGCACACTCGCTAGATAATTTACTGTCATATCTAACATCAAAACAAAACACTAAAAAATACTTTTTGCTAATTTCACATTCTTTCGCGTATTAGGCTCATAACCTAATAAAGTACAGAAGTTAGAGTTCGACTCACGACTAACTTAATTTCAGTTATATGTACAAAAGCAATTCTAGTATCAACTTTCTAGTCTTTTTGTAGAAACCAACAGTTTTACTCTTACTGTCGGAAGAGCCAATGAAAGCCGATATATACTAATTATATATATTTATATATCCTTGACACCAAAATTTGTCTGTTGAGATATCGCGATATATCTACCGGTACCGTAGGTATTTAAAATGACTTGTTCCTTACGATTCTGAACTAGAGCCAACGGAAACCGATATATTATTAATTTACTTACTCCTTTAGTAAATCATACTGACTAGTAGTAGGCACGTAAATTAAACTTACCTTGTCATAAAATTGCACAAAGACACCTGCATCTGTCCCAAGTGCCAAGCTAATAGTTTGTGTGTTCATTTGTTAATGGAAGATCTCGAAATCTGCTACTGGATACTAGAGCAAGTCTGACAACAATAAAACGTTTTTAAGGCATAAATTACTACATTACCACCCGAAAATGCTGCCATTATCAAATTTAAGAAAATCGTGAAATTGGTGCGGTGGCTATCAAATAAGTGTTGTTAGCCCCTCTTAATCTTAGGTATCTTGGGAATGGGACTAATATAAAACGACATTTTTACGAGGCCAATTAGTACAAAATTTCTGTGGTGACTGGAAAGAGAGGGTCTTTTCAACTCATTAATCTTGAATATCGCAAAGATGAAGCTAGCACAAACCAATTTTTTTACAGCAAATAACATTTACATAGCCAAATTTTCAAAAATCGAAAGTGCGTTTCTTTTCCTGGCGCAATACAACCAGAGGGTCTTGGTTTATTCAAGCTTTTTGCGACAAGTTGGAAACAAATAGGTTTAATAAAAATCTTTTAACATTGTTAACATTTGTTTGTCAACGCGTTGCATTGGATTATGAAAATAATACACCGGATCTACCACATATGCACGCTCAAAAACAAATACCTTGCATTACAAGTATGCTCACTAGGCTGATAAAGTTCACCAAACGCCAATAAAAAGGCGTTATTCATTCATATTTCAAATCCATATTTTACCTTTTAATTTTACCTCAGTAAAATGATTTAAGTACAATTATACAAAATGTATTAATTGGTTTGTGCTATTTACATTTATTTTGTTAATCGAGTATATCAAGAAATTTACTACTATTACTTTTGAAACAAATTTTAGAGAACAACTACACTTGAAATAGTACAAATCATGTAATGTGATAATCCCAGTCGCCATCTACATTTTATTATATTATTAGGCATTGCAATATTATATTTTTTTTTTTTTAAGTTTATATATACTCTATTATGTTTTGTTAGTACTATTAAATTTATACGTATAATAACAAAACTATAAATAGTTTTTATACTTTTTTGTTAGAAACGAGGTTCTAATTTTTGTTTTGGAGTCGGTTTTTTATAATAGAAAATATTCCTGTAATATTAAGATCATGCTTGCTGATGTATTTATTTTCAATTTTGGTTTCTGGACTTTTGCCTGTTTTATATATTACTTTTTTAAAACAATTATTGGATTCATTTTTTACGTAGTGTTTAGAGTTTATTAAAAAAATCTGTATAATCACATTTATACAGTTTTCACTGTGTATTAAATAACTTTAGCACTGCCTATAATAAGTAATACTTTTGTAGACTAATTAAATGGCCTTAAAACAAACATCAAGAGTGAGTAAATATATATTTATGCACATTTTTCTTATCCATAATACTCCTGCAATTTTTTCTTTTGAATTTGTGGAAAACTTTTTTAAATGCAAATATTATACGTTAAGAAATATGTAAAAACTCGACAAATAAAAGTAGTACGGTTAATGTTACTTATTTTTAATTATACTATTTATATATATAATTATTCTTTTTATTATAATTGTTATTATTATTTCTAATAATGTTCTATTATTTTGAAAGTTGAAATTAGAAAAGCTTTCAACTAAGTTTTACACTAATGAATTGCATTACATACTAAAAAAATGAAAAGCAAGAAATAGCTAAAAAATACATTTAAAATTTATATTATAACAACGATACCCATCATACAACAGCTGAAATCTTGGCATTCTATTCTTATAGTATCGAAAAGAAGTCCAAGACATTCTTACCAGATTTGTTATGTTACACTTTTCGAGATAGCGTCAAAAACATCGACAATAAGATACCTGTACATGTGTATGCATCTATCTATCTTGAATGAAACATAAAATATATACAGCAAATTCGCTTGACATTATTAATAAGTACTAGGTCAAATATTTCTCATCGTGATGTGATAAAATCATCGATCTTAGCTGGCGACGTTAACAGTCGATGGCCCACGATCATACATAACGTTCTCAGCATATGTATATATGTATGTACGTATGTCTATACAAAACAAAAACAAAATAACGATAAGACTAAGTTTATTTTAATATTTAAAATGTATGTGCTCTACTATCAATTCTCAGTTCGGAAATGGTAGTTGGACAAGCTATCTATTTCCTCCTGTCCCATCACAGATATTAACTGTTTTTATGTTAGTGGAGATACCATTAAGCGCGCCAGGAAATTATACCTACAAATATTGTAAACATGTTCAGTAGGGTGAGTTGCAATGCTTTTTTGTCAAATTTCAAATTACACTGCATATGTTCTTAATGTTCGCTTTAAAATATATATATATATACATACGTTGTATTTCTGTTTAAATATAATCCAATTTTTTGTTAGATAAACCTTTTTTTCTAAATTTAAGGAAATGTTTTCTTCACTTTCCTTCACTTCTAGTACTTGTCTAAGCTAAAAAATATGATCATTATGTAAATATCCAAAAAGACTCATTACTTAAAACAGGAAAACTTTCAACACTTTTATTGACAATTCGCCTTTCTCCAAGCTTTGGTATCTTATGTAGTAGGTATCTACAGTATTTTGTACACTATTGTTCTTATCTATTATCTAGTTTAATAAGTGTAGGGTTACGGATATATGGGTATATGGATTACTAGCCAATAACTAACTGTTTTTCATTTTTTAGATAAAAATATTTTCTTTGTTGCTTTGACTAACATTATTTTTACATTCATTGTCTCTTAATGTCGCAATTTAACTTTTAAGCGGTTTTTAACCTATCACGTTATTGCTCTGTTTATTTCCCAATCGCCCTATCAGAGAACATAAAGTTCAATACCGATTAAAAATAAAATACGTTCTTAAATTATTTATATTGGCGCATCTTTTTAATTTTTCAATTTCAGGGCTTGTAAAAGGTTCTATATATATTGCACACACAAATGTATGTAAACTAACATTGGGCAAAGATTATTCTAATTTTATTATTCACGACTTCACAAAAGATATAAAATATTAGCTCAGCATTTCTACTATCGATTCTGTATGCACTTAGCCCGACCTTCTTGCTATTATGACTTTGTTTAGCGAAAATAAATGTAAAACATATGTGCATATCAATCTATGTAAAAAAGTTTTTGTAGGATTACTCAATTACTAAATCAATAACAACCAATCATCAAATGTGTATGATACTTTAAACATATCTTGTATACATTCCACTGTATTCGTTTGCTATGCCCTTTTTTCCATACTTAAGGTAAAGTGAACAATGGTAGGTAATAATGTAGCAATATATATTACAACGCAATGAAAATATTTGTTACAAAAGTTGATGTTCTATCCGCAGAGATTAAGCTTCAAAGAAACTAAATATTATTACATGTTAATGTGGGTTTTCAAAGTGAAGATTATTATTCTGATCATAGCCAGTATACATACCATTACAGTATCTAAAGTAGGCAGTCCCATGAAAGTATTATCGCATTAATAAGGGAATATGAAAAAATAAATGAACAAAAAGTGTAATACACTCAGCGAAATTTCTATAGCCCCATAGAAACTTTTCAACAGAATATTTAGCTTTGTTACTACCTTCGACAAATTATGCATCGAAGTTAATGTTGAACTACAAAGAAACACAAATCCAAGAGAAAATAACCTAAAAAAAATTATTACATTTTATATAGAAAGAAAATTTACAGTAATGGTAACTCAAAACAGCAAAATTCTGGTAGGTCCATTGACACAAAATGAATAAATCAAATAAATGCGTAAAAAAAATTATAATCCTTTCTGAACTTAGTAGTAAGTTCTCTATTCCAAATAACTTAAAACATTCGGGTCTTTATACTGTCTATAAACTTGGTCAATGTTGAAATAGGAATATCATTCTAACACATCGTTATCGTAGATTTTAGTTCTTTAATATTGTATTGTTTATTATTGACATACACCTCTCTTACCAATATTCCCCCAAGATTTTTTATGGGGTTCAGATCGGGCAAGGAAGCAGGCCATTGTCATAAATTGATTTCCTTTTGATGAAACCACTTATTTGTTTGTTTGAAATTATGGATAGCTCCATTATCTTGCTGAAATATCTAGTCCGGCGTCAGCAATTGTTCACCGAAGTCTATCAGAACCATTTCCAGAAGTTGTACATAAGAATTAGAATTAATTCGCGTAGAAATACAACATATAGGGATTTTATTGTTCAAATCATTACACTGCCGGCGCCAAAATTTCGGCTCATCGGAACTTCAATGTTCTTGCGCAAATCGTACCAATAACATTTGAAACTATTAGGCCCGTCCAAGCTAAATTTTTTCTTGTCAGAAAATATGACGTTTCACTCATGATCCCATCTCATATGATCTTGTCAGTCTTGCCTGTTTATGTCTTTTTTAAAGGTGGTTTTCAAACCTTTTCTAGCAACCGAAAACGTTTAAAATTTGTTGTACATGTCTATCTGTTACTGATAAAGTTAAATTCCATTTTATTCATTTTATTTGTTGCGCGGTTACATTACCAGAAGAGGCTAACCGAAGTATAGATGAACGCTGTCTTTGAATTAGTTTTTGATTATTCTTCTTAGCGCGATTTTTGCCATAGAAGTTTCCCAACTTTATAAAATTGTTGATTAGATGATGGGATCGTCCTGTTTTCTTACTTATGGCTCTATTTGAAAACTTACCTCTTTATAACAATTTATTTTTGTTTTTTCCTCCTCGGATAGCAATTCTTTTCTACACTGATTGGTAATGCTTAATTTCGTAGGATGTCTGTTCAACTCTATGCAATTCTAGAAGTTTCGCTCGTATTTATACGTTTATACGGCAGATGCTTCCCCTACATCTAACAGTTATGATATTGACAAAATAATGTCTCTGGTCTTTACGTTTAGACATGTAATTCCCAACTCATACCGTTGCCAAATGTTTATAGGGCAACTACAAGGTTATATGAAACTATACAAATTTCGCGAGTGTACAAATAAGTAACATGCGTAATTAGTAAATTCTAAGTGTAATCATTGAAGAAGAGATTATTGAATCTCCTAGTTTTGTTCTAATGTGGATCTTAGATGTTGCTAATATTTCTACGAACAATTGTCCTAAGAATTATGCATTTTAGCGTTGCTTGCTACCGGTAAATGTTACTTAATGTTCCCTTAAATGCGAACTCATTTTTGTGAATACAGCCATGGTTAGCAATAACATCTGCATGACACTTTATTTCATGTAAGTCGATTTCGGATTTTATTTGCTGATTTGTTTCCTTATTTATTATTGATACTAATTACGAAGATTAGTCGATGATGTTCATAATTTTGTACGTTTTCTATTATTATAAAAATTTTTCTAAATACTTTTAATATCCTCCTGAGTGCTTACATTTCCAAGTAACACGACATCACATCGTATCAGTTTACGTACTGTTTCATCGTTTCAATGTTAGCGTTCCTTTAAATACTAAGTGCATTCATGCATATTTTTGGAAATTCCTTTTTAGTCAAAGTAACTTTTTTTGATGTTGAGAGTAAATATTTTAGCAAGAGATATGTACTAACATATTATGAAAAAACATAACTTTCCGAGATAGCTTCTACACACTTAATACTGGATACAGAAGGGTCGTTAACCATAAAATGCCGACTTGTTGATAAGACGATAAGTAGAGTTGGCATTGCCAACGTTCGGTCAATAGCGCGTACGACGTTATCAAACCAAACTGTACAAATCTCCTAACACATTAAACATATTCATACAAATAAGGTAAATGCTCGGCCCGATGTGCCATAGTTGACAGACGGTTCTTCTACTATAATATTTGCTAAACTGGTTCCACTTTTTCAAAGCACGCGCTACTGACTAGTTATAATAATAATTCTAAATATAAGTGATTTTACAATACAATCATGCATCGTGGAAGATCAATAACTTCGTATAATATCCTACTCATAAACGGAATTTTTACAGGAAACACCTAAGATAAAACAATATTAACCAAACCCATTTACGTAAATCGCTTTCTGAGAAAAAAAAAGAAAACATATTTGGTTAAAAGCAAACTCATTAAAAGACAAAGGTTTATTATTTTAGTATACATATGCATGTAATATGTTGTTGTTATTTATCTCTTACTCCTTGTATCATTCAATGTGCAAATTTCATAGCGTCGTCGTATCAGCTAATGCGATGTTTCTTTGTAACGCCGCCAACGTATCGTCAAGCGGCGCTTCAATATCAACACGCATCTATCGCATGTTTTCCAATGACGCTTTCATGGATTCCTGTGATTTACGGAAAAACCTACTGTCACAATCTCCATTTAGAGGAAAGAGCTTATTAGACCCCACAGCTTCACTAAGTATTTATGAACCGTTAAAAGCTACATGAACATATATATTATTTGTATATTATAATATTTTCTGCTTTTAAATACTGGCTCTTACTTAAAAGGTTTCCTCACCTTCTTCTTTTTAACTTGTTTACATTCATCTTATTTTCTAAAGAAACACATCTTTATCTTACCTTTATTATTAGTGTTTTCTATATTACATTGTATTTACCGATACTGATTTGAGCCAAAGCAATGTATTTTTTACAATCAAGAAAATGCAAAATTCCGGCGAAAGAGATTATATTTTTTGATTATTTATTTAGTTCAAAGAACAATTGTTTTCGTTGAAAGAATACCTAAGTCTCCTTTCTTACATTTAAAGGTGCATTTACTTGTATCAAAGAAACTCATTTTGTAGATGGAATAATTTGTTTTCTAAGATTAAACAGCTTGTTGCAAACAAAAACTTTTCTTCGCTTAAAGCAAGACTTATTTTTTATTTGTTTGCATATCGTTTTTATATAGAGTTAGTAGTTACTGAAATCCGTTGTATCAATGCGATGACGATAATTACATTGCAAATGGACTGTGACTAAAGATTGGATTTTATCCAAAATGCATATTTTTGCTTTTTTGTATACTTCTTCCATATTTTGTACTTACCCATTTTCCACCTTATTAATACGTCTTTTACACTTTTTTAGTGCATATAATGCATATATGTATGGATACTTTACAATGGCTGCATATTCACGTGCGTATTTCATCATTATTTTCCATATTTAAGCATATATTCGCCATTTTCACAAGAACTGCAATAAAATCTTAAAAACTGATTAGCATTTATTCTCTATAAAAATGAGATGTAGTTTTGGCGAAAAGTTTTTTCGATAATTCTAAGGGTCTACCAGAAGTATTTTCCAAGGATTTGTGTAGTCTTTTTCTGGGTTCTAATATTCTTTTATATAAATTGGTCAATCCGATATTTCAAGAATTCCTGCAAACTTGTTACAAAGTCGATGATAAGCCCATTTATGTACTCAGTTCCTTAACTCTACGCAAGAATTACGTTAACAAAGTTTAAGAAGAATTTATGTTACCGGCAGTATTAGAAAGGAGTTGAAAAACTAAAATGTTTGGATCTCTGTTGATGAAACCACCGACGCGAAGGGCCGTCGGTTTGCTAATTTCATTGTTGGAGCCTTAAATGGTTCAAATCAATCTAAAGGAGTAACGTAGAAAATTTAGACAAAACAAATCACGTTACTATAGCCAGGTTAGTTTATAAGTCCTTAACTAATTTTCTTTTACCCAACAAAGTACCTTTTGAAAAAGTTTTATCAGTGGTAACTGACTAACTATATATGTTAAAAGTAGCTGAAAGTGATTTTTTTTCCGAATTTAATCCATTGTACTTGTTTGGCCCATGGTTTAAATAACGTTGCCGATTAGGGTTTCCAGATGTAAATAGTTTAATTACTAATATCAAGAAAGTATTTTCAAAAGCGCCTTTACGAGTGCAATTATATAACGAAATGCTTCCCGACATTCCATTGCCACCAAGACCTATTATAACAAGATGGAGAACATGGCATAAATGTGCTGTTTCTTGTTTATGCTTATGAGGGCATCAAAAATGTAACTCAATTTGATTCAATAAACAGTCTTGCCATAGAAAAGTGTAACGTAATTTTCAATAATTCGACAATAAGATTACATCCAATTTTGCGATAATGGAGAAGGCAATTACTTGATTAGAAGATAGAAAACTATCTTTAAATAATAGTGTTGGTATTGTAAATGATATTGAAAAGAAAATTGGAAAAGTCAATGGATTAGCTGGAAAAAAGTTTCTCGTCGCAACTTATGTTCTTGTGCAAATAATGTCAATCATACCCGAAATCATCAGGACCATCTAAATTAAATTTCTTTTTGCCAAAAATATATGTGATGATTCCATCAATAGGAGAACGTCGCAAATTTCAGTACTGCTTATTTGATAATCATCATTAAAGGTGCTTTGCATTCTTAGCCATTAAAAATGGATAGAATTTGTTGTACACTTCTTTTAATTACTGCTAAGTTTAAATAAGATTTTATTTGTTGTACGGTTACATTGCAAGAAGAGGCTAACCGCAACATCAATAACTACTGGTTTCGTCTCAGATTTTCATTTTTCGCTTTGGCGCGAGATTAATTAGTAAAGTTGTATGTATGTATATATTAATATTATAGATATAGCAACATGTTTAGATTTCTTAAGGTAGAGGCCCATATCGGACTTCGTGCTACCCGATATTGATAAAATAATACCTCTACTATTTCATTTATTTTATTTCTTTAGAAATGTAGTTCTAAGTGATTTACATTTTTTATCATTGATGAATGTTTATAGGAGAACTACAAAATTATATGAAACTTTGGTAATTTCACTGAGTGAATGTTAAAAGTAGTGTCTACTGTAGTGTCTGAAAGATTAATAAAGGAATAAAAAGTGTAAACTTTGGAGAGTTGTGAAAATCCGAATCAGGTAAATAAGTAGTTAAAAAATATGTGCCGTTTTTATACATTCATGCTGATAGGTACTAATCTGTAATCTTGTGAACAGGACATTCACCTTAGACTTCCTTTGAGAACAAGAGTAATAATCTTATCTTATAGATGTCACTCGCTTCAAATACAGTGATATCTAACCTATCTTCTTGACACATTACATTATTGTTAGGTGCCTACATTTATTCGTAGGCTACACATCATTATTTAGACTTATTTAGGACATATATTACGGTTTTAATTCCACTAAAGAAAACTATCTTATTAGTAAATCTGGTAAAAGGCATTTCTATTTGTCCTCAGTATTTTTCTGTTCCGGTCTCAGATCAAACTTCTACACAACATTCATTTAATGACTAGTATAAATAATACTACTACTCTTTGACATCAAACTCAAATACGGCTCCGTACTATTACATATGTCCATTTATCCTTTAGTGAGAGTCAACATTTCAATGGAAAATTTGAAGAATAATCGAATCAAACATCAACTAAATGAAGATAGCCGTATAGGTAGATAGGGTAGTACGTATGCATTTAAAGTTATCTGCTCGCTTTGCTAGCTTTGTGGTTCATCGTTATTGAGGTTACGAGGTCAATTAAATCGAATTTATGATCTCTTTTTTTACGGGTTAGATAATAAAAACAAAATAGCCATTGAATGTTTTGTTTAAGCAATATTTACAAAAATAATGTTAAGAAACAACCTATATATATTTTGAAAGTTGCCTACTATAAGCAAAAACTTCTGCATATTCTTCTATTCAGAAATCTACCCTTAAGAGAAATTAAGCTTAGTTACACAAAATTCTCTACACAATACAATGTGGAAGAAATTATATCTATGTAATTGTTGCCTAATGTGAGGAAGCTTTCAACTTGATAAAAAATACAATGAAAGTTACTGGGAGTATTGAGTATTTATTATAACAACACATCACGTGCTTACAAATGTTTCGCAAGAAATTTTTGAAGTTTTCATAAACTTACGAGAAGATTTAGTACTATTCGGACTGTATTGAATGCAGGATCATTACGGAATCCGATCTAATGAGATTTTCGACAACTTCGTTAAGTAGTTGGATGTATTCAGGATGGTGATGCTTACATTTCTCTTCTTTGGGAAGAAGACTTGGTGCCTCTGACCAAAGAAATTCTGATAAGGGAATACTGAGACACGTACTGGATATGCGCAAAGTGGATAGCAAAACCTACACTGTATGTTTACATCTATTCAGGGACAAACGACAACTCTTGGTACCTAAATTACAATTTTCCTCGTTGCTCACGTGCTACTATCGCGAGATTTGGGTTTAGTCATGGTTCTAGGATTATAAAAAGAGGCGCCCAAAGTATCTAACATTAGCATGTAATTTATCATTATAGGTTCCTTAATTTCAAGGATATTCCATCATTTAAAGGTATCACTCCATCTGAATGTATACAACTAGCTAATAGAATACGTGACTAGCAAGACTAAGAGTTTCGGTTTGACTGCAAATTTGGTAATGGTGCATTATTCTTAGTGTCAAATTATTATATATTACCGCGCACGATCTACACAATTTTGGGAAAAATGGAATTAGGAATCTAAAGATTTATTATTACATTATTATTACAAAATTACGTCCATTTACGATTGGGCAAATAGTGTAGTCGAAGTGTTTCTGCTTCAATTGTGAGAGGTCCAAAGTTCAATCCGTGTTCCATATATTTTTTGCCTTCTTTCTCTAATTATAGCATGTATTAAACTGAGCCAAAATATAGTAAATATGGAAAAAAAAAGAGATTTCGTGAAAACCAGTATTCAAAACAGAATTATCTCAAAAATATGAAGTGAAGCAAATTGCTTTACTATCTACGAATAAAAGCAAAATTCCATTGCGAAAACATCAGATTCTGATTTTTGTTGTGCACAATTATTTTTATTCAACTATTCAAAGTTAAAACCTTTATATTTTTAAAGGCTTTGCGCTATTTTTTAAATTTATAATAAGACATACAAGTTATTTACAAAAAATGTAACAAACATTTTTATATTAAATACTAGTACAAAAGTTACGGTTAGTAATGAAAAATAATATCTTGTAACTGAGCTCCTGCTGCTATTTCATGCTGTTCGTTCTCTTGCTAGAATTTGCAATAACATTTTGGCCTAACTAAGGTTCCATCTCATGAATATCAATAATAAAGTATAACGCTATAGGTAGAGGCGTTAAATCTCATTATCTAGTCAGTCAGTCATTTTCCAGAAATTATTCAACTGCTAAATATTTACAATGATTGTGGTAATGTGTGGTCACCTTTAATGTACATTTGTTTGAAAACTATGAACTGTTCTTTCAATTTATAGTGCGCAATTATAAACAAACCCATTACTGATTTATTGCGATAATTTTCTCAAACCTTCAAAGTTTCTCTGTCAGATTAAGAACATTCTACAGTTTAAGTGTTATTGCGTACCACCTTGCATTCTGCACTATATCTTCAAACAGACAGTATATTTCAGTATTCATACGTAAAAGCACAACAAATATGTAAAAATACGCTTACAACAATACAAATATAACATAATTTCACAGGATAAAGAGTACATGTTGCTTATAGTTTTACCATTAATGCTGTAAATTTATACTATCGAGGCTCTAAATTAACATTTGAAAATGCACTAACACTTAAAAGGATTTTCGCATTCACGAACATATGTTTCTTCTATTGAGTGACCTAACACTTAATATTACAGTGCTGATCATTTAAATCGTATTTAGCTTTACAGCGATTTCTTTCAGTGCAGGTTTTGCTCACAGATAAGTTTATTTCCAAATGTGTATCAATTTAAAGAAACAACGCCTAGTTTTGAACTCAAAACCTGGAAGTTGCTAAGCAGGGTTACTATTTTATTTTTATAATCGCCTTTACAAATACAATATTAATATTGTTATGTGAAAAGACATAGTCTATACTTTTACATCCTTATTGAACTCATTGCAGGGAATAACTGTTTGTTATTTCTTTAGATACTTTCTGCGAAATTGAATGATCCAAGCTAAAGGTACTGTTTACATTTTATTTTCAAGCGCTGCATAGTGAAACTAACTTATTCTTCATCTGCCTTGCTCCTTTCATATTTTCGACGCTATGTGAATGTTTATACTTACCTATCCATTCTGCTTTCCGCTTATCTTTTGTATATAAAGCATTAATATTATTTCGTATTTACATTTTCATCACAACTAGATAGTAAGACATTATCACTAGCTGATATACCATGCAAACAGTTACCGTTTACACGCCTATTTTATACGTGGCGATACTTCCACAATAAATAGAAAGAAAAGAAAAATTGTACTTGTATCTTTGATTTTATATAAGATCAAACTTCTATACGTTCATGATAACTAGTGTCATGAACGTATGGATTTCTACGCGAGGAGTCGCGGCGGCGGACAACAAATCGCCCTATTTACTTAAATGATATTCGCGGATGGGTTACAGCTTGAAACTCCGTCACTGGTAAAATCGCGTAAAAAAATTAATATTAGTAATTTTAATTACAATTTACGCAAATTATTTAAAATCATTTGCTTGTTACTATTCCTCAAAATCGTTTATCCAAACTTTGACCGTTGCTTTTCGGATTTCATTATCATTACCGGTATCTGCAGCATTTGCTGAACTATTCCTTCTCTAAACTTAAGGTTACCAGGTTTGATATAATTCGAGAATTTTCGTTAATGAAAGTGGATAAGTTTAAGGCACAAAATATTTTTTCTTCTTGTTTGAGTATTTATTTACCTATTACTATACCTTTTTTACTTTCACTATTTTTATACTTGGAAGATTAACTGTACCATTTTTCTAAATTATTTTTATTGTCATATTTCATATTCCCCGCATGATACGTATCTACAAAGTTATTTGTTATACATAGATATATTCATTCTACCGTGCATAATTTTCTTTTATTTCTCAACAAGAGCTTTTCGTGCTTGGATGCGTTTTTTACTAATTGAACATATAAATTAACTAGGAGCTATGAACTGCATACTACAGTACTAAAATAAAAACTGTTTTAGTAATTGTGCTACAATTTACAGTAACTGAGTTATAGCTATTACTACGAACATTTTCTAGTACGATACTCAATGCGGTTTTTTGTTAAACCTTTGAGATTGCGTTTTACATCTAGTCAAGTAAGTTACAATTTAATAATTTTAATTTAATAATAAGTTGTTCGTAAATGACTCGTGGCATATCATACCTACGTGTTTTTTCAGCAAACAACAGCAACCGTACGTCATGCTTGTATTATTATAATTTAGTATTTACATATACATTCAACAAATGCAATATAAATCTGTATATATCAGTGTAAAAAATAGTTCCTTAGGCGAAGTATAAACGGCGGAAAAGGACACTAACAGACTATATTTTGCCAAGCGAACTATACGGCTTTGATCATATTTATACCAATATTATAGTTAGATTAACATCAGTTAGGTATAGTCAACGATTATTGTATTGGAGACGCCAAAAATATACAAAACGATGTCTACACGCTTCCTGTATGACTAGTTAAAATTTCTTTTACCTTACAGATGGAACCACCGTTTAAGAATCTCTTAAGTTTATTTGTTATCTTGTAATTGTCCACTTAAATTACAAACAAAAATTAACTTTGCATATCTAAAATTGAAAATTTTATTCAAGTCTATTTCCACACCCCGGAAGTATATATGTTACGTTCCGATTCTTTTAAATTGGTCCTTTTTTAATGTTTTGCTTATTAAAATGTTATTTTTGTCAATTTTCACGGGAAATTGTATGAAACTCCATGTGTAATCTCTACATAGTTGTTAATATTCTTTTGTATATACATATATATTAGTTCGATAAAAATTCATTTGACAAATAGTACGAAAAATTTCTCTGCAAAGTAACTGTATTCATCACGCATCCAATGTGTTAATTTTCGTCAGTGCTAGAATTTAGTTTTTCAATATAGTCCCTATTCAAACGCATACATTTATCAACGTTCACCTAAACTTTTAAACTATCTTCAAAGAACTTTTACGATTTATAGTGCGTTTCACTTTATTTAGGCCCTGAATTTGAACATTTCCAGTGTTCTTTTTAAATTAGAAACTAAACAAAACCACTAGAAGTCAAATCTAGTGAATAAGTTGGTTGCAGATGCAATTTTCAGCGCAAACCGTTCAAAATATCGATCAAATTACGGTTTTCTTGCGTTTTATCAACATTTTGATGTTACAATGGAATTTAAAACGTTGGTAAAATGCCAGAAAACCATAATTTTATCATTAACTAATACCAATTAATTTAATTAATAAGAACTATTAATAAAATTGTGTCTGATGGGATATTGCGATATATCTACGTTGTAACATCTAGGTATTAAAAATCATTTCAACTCACATTCTGCCACGTGGTGTAATGGTTAGCATGTTCCGCCAATTATGGAGAAGTCCTGGCTTCAAATCCTACCTTGATTGATATTTTCTCAGAAATTTAAAACGTTGGTGAAATGCAAGAAAACCGTACCTTTGTCATTACTAAGGCCAACGAGAGTTTCGTTCAAAATATCCTTCCGTTTCTTTTATATATGTGTACATTAGTTGTGTTTCAGTTACAAACAAGTTGTAACTCGGGGTAAGTTTTAACATTGCACACGATAGTAAAATGCGCATTCTTGAAGCGCTCCTAAACTTAATTGCTATGTTCAATCTAACTTTGAACGAAATCGTTATTATTTTTGCGTAAGGTAAAAAGAATCGTTCACCAAAACAAAATTTTGAGATAAGATTTGAACAATATTATCTGTTCACTATTATCATCAATAGTCAAATTCATCTCTGAGCATTAACAAAATGTGATTTAAACTACCATCTATTTCGTTGTTTTATTTTGCTGATTGGTTTTTTGCAAACAACAACAAATTGCAAAAATATATATGTCGGGACAACTTGTAAGAATTTGTTAAGAGTACATTACAAATTACAATTAAATACATTAAAAACTGTTTATAATAATAACAATTTATTACCCAACAACATATAGCTTATTACAGGATAATCGTGCTGTAATAACTATTGTAAAACAAAAGCAAATGTGTAGTACCAAAAGAAAACAATAGCAAACGAGAATACAAAAATTTCTTAAGCAACAGAAAATTGCTCAAACAAAAGGTGTCCCAAAGCATTGATAGTAATGTTAAACAAATAAAATCTAGATTCACATATATTAGCACTGTTGCAGATTGACATAATTGGTGACTGAGAATGGTGGCGCGTGTTAGCTACGGAAGGATAAACAGTTAATCTATACCTACTGTTAAGCCTCGGTATGCAAAAATTCAAAAGGGACAGCAAATACGGAACCGCATTTAAAATTTTATGTGCAAAAATTTTTGTGATGCAACACGATCGGCCAAAAAAAAAAATGCAAATTCTTTTAGAAGATTAGTGTATAGATAGCTATGTTGCAAGAAAACGTAGTGTTTACGCTGTACCATCTCAACTGAATTCATAATTCATGATATCCCGGATTCCACATAATAGAACCACATTCTAATCTCGATCGAACAAATGCATTATATGCACTAACAAGGGCATCACTACTCAAGTGTTTAGAATTACGAAACAGAAAGCTTAATGTTTTAATAGACGGTTGACAATACTTACAATATGCTTACTTGACTTGACTTACAATATGCTTATTAAATGTTAGCTTATTATCAAAAAATACACCAAGATCACTGTACTCCTCACAATGTGTTAAAAGTTCACTGCCAACATTGTATGCATATCTCACTGTATCAGTTCTACGGGAAAACGTCACCGCTTTACACTTAGCAATAGTTAGCGGTGTATGGTTTTCTAGACACCAAAAAGGAATAAATAGCTGGTCATCCTGCAAAATATCACAATCTGCAGAGGAATATATTTTACGAAAAATTTTAAGGTTATCGGCGTATAGTAGGAATTTAGAGATAAGCCGGTTAGGGAGGTCATTAATGAAAATAATAAATGGGAATGATCCAAGATCAGGGCCCTGTGGCACACCTGAAAGAGGCAGATAGAAGCCCGACCGAAAACTACGGTATTCAACGTAATTGGTACGCCCGCTCAAACAGGATTGCAATAACAATATCAGATCGTGAGAGGTCAGAGATATTTATCTTGTATTTTCAGCATGAGGAATTATTAAAAAATGGATTAAAGGGAATAAATAGGCATCTAAAGAGATAATGGAACGAACGTTAACCAGGATTCTAAACAACAAAACAATTAGATCTGTAGCGAAAGATATGAATATTTGCCGCGTTACTCTTAGTATGCACGTTAAATAAATTAAACAGAACAACAACAGTGACAATAGTACAACTTTAGAATAATATGATTATAGCAAACATAAACAAATATTTGCAGGAACACAATTTACAGAGCTAGAGAATTATAAAACTAAAAAAATTGTTTTGGCTTGTTTCCAAAAAATTAGAAAGCTTACTTGCGACTGTGTCATTGCGTTCGATATTTAGGTTCCTGAATCTTGGAGAAAAAACAGGACTGCAGGAAACTGCGGTTAATAAATTTTCTAAAAAGAAAGACGACGCTATCAATTCGCGTTCCTCAGGCAACTCAGGCGAGTTATCAACTTTAATAAACCCAACATTAACGCCTTTTATGCCAAATTCGCCGAAACCCGCCACAGATTTAATTTATGTGCGAAATAAAACTGGAACTAGACTAACAACTATATAATGTCTTAGAAAAGTGACGGCAGAAGAGTGAACTAAGCAAACTTGTGGCGTAGCTTCAAGCCAACGGGGAGTTCTTGTGAGAGTGTGCATAGTGCTAAGCGTCATTGAAAACTAATATATTAGTTTATATATAGATATTTTCAAAACTATTCTATCCGAGATGAACTATAAGGTTATAGAGGTGCTGCTAACGGTCCCCACAGAAGAATTTTTTACTTTCATGCGGTATTTTGTTTCGTATTTATGCATTTTATTAGGTACCTACGAATCGCATACGTCCTATACAAATGTTAAATTTCCCAAGATGGTAACGTATTGTTATCACTCTCTTCTTATCGCTTCGATTGTTTTCAACCTCTTGATAGATTTGTCTAATAATTTCCGAAAAATATATGACTTCCCAACAATATACCTGGATGTAGACTAGGCAATGAGAATATATGAGAATGCTAGGACCTGCCCGAACAGCAGGAAATAATCTAGGGCGACAATATAAGCTGTTTTCTAATGTTACTAAAGAGTTTTCAGTTACCTTTTCAACTGTAGATTCAACCAATCTTACGTGGGCGGATCCTCATGCTCCACCCCTCACCTACTTCTAATTGGCTGTTTGATTAATATTTTTGACACTCAGTTAACTGACATTTGTAGATGTTATCTGCATAATATCACGTTTTGTTAGTTCTTGAATTGTGTGTCGTGATTGTTCATAAAAATAGATCCTGTAGAACAAAGAGCAGTAATAAAATACCTCCACAAAAAGGACATGACGCCAACTGAAATTCAAAAAGACATTATGACAACTATTGGTAAGTATGCAATTTCTTATTATATGGTCAAACACTGGTGTCGAGATTTTAAATGCGGAAGAATATCCTGTGAAAACCAACATGCGGGTGATCCTCCCAAAACGGTAACAACAGACAAAAATATTAAAAAGGTACACGATATCGTACCGCAAAATCGACGAGTACTTATCAGGAACATTGTCGAAGATACTGGCTTATCATACTGACTAAAGAATTAGATACGAAAAAGATGAGTCCAAGATAGGTGCCTCGAATGTTAAACCATTAATCAAAAAAACAAATCGGGTGTTGATTTGTAAGCGTCTTTTGGAAAGGCACCAAGCAAACAAAGAGAACTTTCTCAGTCAGTATATGACCATGGATGAGTCATGGGTGCACCACTATGATCCTGAGATCAAAGTGACTGGCCCCTAGTGATTACAGGCTGTTTCCTAAATTAAAAGAAATCTTACGTAGGGCAAAACTTTCTAATAATTATAAAGTAATTGAAGCTGTAGAAAGGTGGTTTGCAGTGGTCGGACAAAGATTTTTCCAGGAAGCTACTGGAGATATGGACCAAGTGCATTAGTGTAGAGGGAGACTATGTCGAAAAATAAAAAATATAATGCCACTGTAGTTTTTCTGTAAGGGGGTCAGGGATACAACATAGAAATCCACCCTCGTAATTCAACATAATATTCAATGTCAAAAGAAATGTCAGTATTTTTTCCTTCGCCTATTAATCCACTTCCAATAATTGCGCCAAAAACAACCAGAAAATTGAGAAACGTTGCTATGTTAACTAATTCTCCCAATCTTGCAGTATTCAAATTCGAGCTAAGGTCTAGACATTTAAAGAAGGAAAAATGCCAGCAGTAGCGACATAAATTAAAAACGACAAAAAGGAAGGTATTCCAGGATTCTTTTTATTTGTGACAATTATCACAATAGTAAACCAGAGGAGGAATGAATTTAGTGTTGTCAATGTACGCAATAGACCTATGAACATCCTACACTGAGAGGGATAACATATATTTGCAACCACGATGATTCAGAACACGAATAATTTTATTTTTCTATTATACACCAATGAGTTCTCTTCGAACTAAAATTTTATTTGTCATTCTTATTTAAGAATGTTTTTCTATTAATTAATCTGATAGCCAGAACATATACTATTATACAAATTTTTCATAATGTTATAACATACCCCAGCAGTGGTATAACGTACCCCAAAAACGGAGTAAATTGTAAGAAATACATAGTAATATATTCTTTAGTTCTTATGCTATGCAAGATTTGGTGCTCTGACGTTCTTTATAAGAGGTGTAGCACTCAATGTTTTTTCAAAAATTACCAAAAGGTTGCAATTAACACATGGGCTGAAAAGTCCCGGGCCTAACAAAGAAAACACGGTTTTTTTGGTTCAAAATTAGCTTTATTCATCAACGTAATCTCCATCAAGAGCAACGCAATCATTCCAGCGCCGCTCTAACATTTCAATACCACCTTTGTAGAACGATTTATCTTTTGCATCAAAATAGGCCTCAGTTTCAGCGATAACCTCTTCATTCGTGCGAAATTTCTTACCGGCGAGCATTTTTTTGAGGTCTGCGAACAGCCAGTAGTCGCTGGGAGCCAAATCTGGCGAATACGGTGGATGTGGGAGCAATTTGAAGTTCAATTCATGTAGTTTTGCCATTGTTTTGATTGACTTGTGACACGGTGCGTTGTCTTGATGAAACAACATTTTTTTCTTTGCCATATGCGGTCGTTTCTTTGCAATTTCGGCTTTCAAACGCTCCAAGAACGCTATATAATATTCACTGTTGATGGTATTTCCTTTCTCAAGATAGTCGATGAATATTACACCACGCACATCCCAAAATTCCGAGGCCATAACCTTTCCAGCCGATTGTTGTGCTTTCGGGCGCTTTGGACGAGGTTCACCAGTTGCTGTCCATTCAGACGACGATCATTTTGATTTCGGAGTGAAGTGGATCCATGTTTCATCCATTGTTACATATCGATGCAAAAATTCCGGTTTGTTACGTTTAAACATGGCCAAACACTGCTCAGAATCATCAACACGTTCTTGTTTTTGGTCAACAGTGAGCAAACGCGGCACCCACTTTGAACAGAGCTTTCTCATAGTCAAATGCTCATGCAATATGAAGCCAATACGTTCTTTTGATATCTTTACGATGTCAGCTAACTCACGCAATTTCACTTTTCGATCATTCAAAACGATTTTGTGGATTTTTTTGATGTTTTCTGGTGTTACCGCCTCATTTGGACGTCCACTGCGTTCTGCATCATCGGTGTCTCTACGACCACGTTTGAAGTCAGCAAACCAACGTTTTATTGTTGTTAATGAATAGAATATCATGAAATTTTAACAGCTGTCTTTTGAAGGTTAGTACTAACTGAGAGAAAGGTGACTGCAATAAAACTAGCGTCATCTATGTGTTAGCCCCGGGACTTTTCAGCCCATGTGTTATAACGATCTGCCTTGGTCTCTTTTTCTAAGAATAATTATAATTATTCTGTCCCAGCTTCTTGTTTTGACTATACCTATTTATTTTAAGCTTCAGAAACGTCATCAAAAAACGAATGAGAGAGCTTTTAAGGTTTCTTTCAACTATTGAACTCGAGTATTTGGTCCGAAAAGGTCGCAAGGTAAACAAAAAGAAGACGGCTGCGAAGTAAGCGAAAAGTGTGAAAAGAGCTAAGTTGTCGATGTTAGTTACTTTCTAGTCATACGGAAATTGTGCTATTGAACATAGGAACTATAACTAAAGAGATGGCAAAATATTGGCGACTAGACGTCATAACAGCCGAGATTTTGAATTAAACAAAGATAATAACGATATTAGTAATTATTAATAAGCGATTAAAGTTTATATATTCTGCAGTATAAATATCAACAATTCACACGTGTATATCAACACCTTAGGTAACCCGTAAAATTGAAAATTTACGGGAAATGAAAGAGAGACTACAAGCATTACGTCGGAGGCATATAACTACAAGACAACTACAGGTTGAGTCAGAGTGGAAGAAGAGCCAGAGTAGCCGTTATAGCCCCTCGTATTTCTAGGAATTACCGAGTGACCAGGTTAAAATTTGTTAGGGAACATGTCAATTGGGAAATGAATGACTGTGCCAACATACTCTTCAGACATGAGTCAAGATTTAGTTTTTGCACCACTTCTGTTTTCATTTGGTCCCTATATTATTTAAATTATCATAACAATTGTTTCTTTGAGTATATTAGGATGTATTTAAATGTTCCTTTAGTCATAACATCACTCTTGTGCTACAAAAATTAAATATGCAATACTTTTTCGCGGAGTGTATATTGATAAGTAACAAATGATAGATTAGTTTCAAAGGAAGAAAAAACGATTCCAATAAATGTTCACTATCTTCTTGTAGTTGTATATGCCAGACTGCTTGTACCTCTTATCGAAGAGCATCCAGGGTCTATGGCGGAGTTACCAAAATGCTTAATCTTCTGCCGAAAATACACGCCATCTATTGCGGAAATGTCGAAGAATTGAAAACGCTATAGCGAAGATGCTTTTCATACAAATTTAGAGCAAGCGCACTTTTTACGAAATCGAATTTTCCCATCCCCGAAGATAACGAAGAGAATAGGGTTCGAACATTTTTTATGAGTAACGCTGAACGTTAACAGACGTTGCAATAAGACACTGAAGGTGATGTTTTTCTCCACTCGGCTATTTAACTATCTGACGACCATTATGTTTATTATATTAACATGTGTTACACTACGTAAACAAAAACCTTATATTTAATGCTTGATTATCGTAAGAGCAATGTCAGAATTGCGAAATATCTGAAAAATAGGTTTATCAAATGACGTCACCGTTTGAAGAGTATAAAAATATTTTGAATGTATATACGTAGGAAGAATTGGTTAATTTGGCCAATGTTATTGATTAATATAGAAAATGATCCGTTAAAATTACTTTAACAAAAACTTTTTCTTAGTTTACCTTATACATATGTTTTTAAGTTATTTTAAATTGCAATACTTTTCGATACGTATGTATATATATGTCTTATTATCCTCTCGGAGTTCAGTAGTTGAAAGAAACCTTAAAAGCTATCTCATTCGTTTTTTTATGACGTTTCTGAAGCTTAAAATAAATAGGTATAGTCAAAACAAGAAGCTGGGACAGAATAATTATAATTATTAATTATTCTTAGAAAAAGAGACCAAAGCAGGTCGTTATAATTGCAACCTTTTGGTAATTTTTGAAAAAACTTCAGGACGTACATGGTTCTTCTAAGAACCAACGCCGAACGCGGGACAAAACCAGAGGGGATAATAAGACATCCTTTACCCGCGAAAACATACGCTACAACATATATATATATATATATATATATACATATATATATATATACATATATATATATATACATATATATATATATATATATATATATATATACATATATATATATATTGTATTGTTCGTAATGAATGCGATCGAGATATTTTACGTTCAATTAAATCACTTATCTATTTTCTCTGTTGTTACAGGAACTAGTAATCTTCTGCTTCCTCCTTCCACTCACTCAATGTCTTTATATGTACCCAAGAGGACAAGGACCAAGATGTTACTACGGCGATAGGGGTTCATTGACGGCAACATGTGAGAATGCTACTGCTAGCTATTTTCGTTCCACGGGATACAGATTTGATAATTTAGATGAAACCGTAAGATGTCTCCGCTGCAACTTAGATTCAATACCAAGCAACGCTTTCGATATCTCTGGTAACCATATCTTGTATCTAGATTTACAGAACAGTAGTATAACGTCAATGGCTACGTCCTCTTTTGTGGGACTAGTTTATATGGAAACATTGAATCTTGCGCATAACCGTATCAAAAATATCGTCGCTGGTACATTTAGAGGTATAAAAAAACTTGTGTGGTTGAACATAGGATACAACGAGATCACTATATTAGTACGCGAGGGATTTGCTGAACTGGGAAATTTGACGACATTATTTTTAAACGATAATGCAATAAAAAGCATAGACGCAAATGCTTTTAATAAATTATCGCTTCTGGAAGAACTATACCTGCAAAATAATTTTATTTCTAGTCTAGAGAGCGTATTTTTCGGATTAAGTTCAATAAAAATAATTGATATGCATAATAATAGCCTTTCACTACTAAGACCTTCGGATATAAATTCAACTACAGTACTAGAAGTGAATTTGGGTCAAAATAAACTACAAAGTTTGGATGAGGGTGCAATCAGCGCACCCAAACTAGAAGTGCTAAATGTATCAAATAATGAAATTGGAGCGATTAAGGAAGGCGCTTTCAAGGGATGTAAACTATTGGAATACATTAATCTGGAAAATAATAAGATTACGCAATTACAACAATACAATTTCGTTAGATTGTACCATCTGAAGCATGTTAATTTAGCTTTTAATAATTTAACTATTCTTCAAACGTCAGTGTTTACACATTTACCTGAACTGAGATACCTAAATGTATCTTACAATCAGATTAAAGGCCTTCAACGTGGTGGTGTATTACCCTTACACAATTTACACAGTTTAGATATATCACATAATCAGCTGAAATACTTAGATTACAAATCACTCTTCGAACATGCTCCAAGATTGGTTCTAGTCAACTTGGAAAATAATTCGCTACCATGTTACATTGTTGAAGAGATGTTGGAATTCTTCAAAGAGGATAATATTGAATTCTCTATCGATGACAAATACGGAAACATAAACGAAACGTGTAACGCAACTGTAATTTTAAAACCGGATGATGTCATACCAGATGCTGAAACAGCAAAGTTAGAATCAGACGCCGCTGTCGTAAAATCATCGTCTCCGAACGAATACATCATTTATAGTTTTATATTTATACTTATTGGTTTAGTTGCAGTGTTGTTCTATTTGCAATACAAAACATATATGCAATTGAAAGGCGGCCATCAAGATATAGCAGAAGTAGGTTTAATGAGCTCTAGAGGTTTAGAAAGCCGTGATAACGAATACTGAACGAATCTGTGAATACATTATTGTTATAGTTAGTGCTCTTAATTTTACATAATTATTTTATATTTTAAAGATTTGTACGTTATTGATAATAAAAACTTCTATTTTAGTTTCATTTAATTTTAATAAAATTAATATTTATGAAACGCTATGGTTCACAAACTAAAACATTCTAAGACAAGGTTGAATACACTCAGGTAATAAAATACTACACTTGGTTTAGAAATTTATTAAACGTATATAGAATTTATATACATTGCCATATATAACAATATTTCACTTGTTCTTGTCTAGTAAATACGTGCTGTTTTTGTTTATGTGTATTTACCATTTACTTTATGTGTTCTATATATAAAAAAAATACGATACCAAAATAATAAGTTGCATTTTATATAGATATCATCAAAAGGCGTCGAGGGTAAGTTACTTTTTTTTATTTAAAATCTTAAAATCATGTTCCATCGCCACGAATTTCAAATTTGTTGGCACTAATTCAGTAAAGTATAAAATAATAATACATCCATATTTGCATGATGGTTATAGGATATTAAAACATTTATAAATGAATCACTAGTCTTACATAATTTGAAATAATGCTAAAGAGTGATAACATTAATTTATTGCGTAGAATTGTATAAAATAAGTAAACATTTAATACAATATCTAAGCATGAGATTGCACAGCATATATTAGGCTACCAACCTTGCACGCATAAACGTTCAAGTTGTGCATGCATGAAGTTGTTGTCCATTAAATTAGGACCATTCGGAAATTGAGGCAATTTCATATGTAAAATCATTATAAAATAATTTTAGGTGAATGTTTTATTCTTTTTACAATACAGCATCTTTTGTAAGATTCACCTGAACGTCTTGAAATCCAGAAAATACAATCTGGAGAAAATAAACAAAAATCAAAAATAGAAAAAAGTTTATGAAATTACAACAAATATTCATATTCACTCTTCTACAGTCATCAACAGGTATGCAACGAGCTCGAACTTTCTTCATGCGTCTCATTAATTTTGGTTGTCTTACTAGACGCCCACACTTCATCATCATTCGGTTGCATATAGGTGCCCCCGAACTATTTACTGCCGAAGTGTGCATTTAGCTGATTCCTCTTATTTGCCTCTTTTCCCACTTTCTATTTACCTTTATCGATTGCCCTCTATGGTATAGAGTTGCTAGATACAGGTCTATGTTGACGACGTTTAGATTTATTTATAATTTTTCCTGATAAGACTGAATATGATTATGAGCAGATCGGTTTGTTCTTAAGAAACCATTCTTTATATATTAACCCTAAAAAGAGTCAAGCTATTTTATTTAGTAGACATGAGGAAGTTGAGACATACAAGCATATCTTAAATATTAGTTTACCTAACACCCCAATTACATGTTTCTCTTCGATAGAAAATTTGGGACTTATTCTTGATAATTCATTTTGATATCGGGATTATATTTCAAAAACTGTCGGTAGAGCTTATCATAATTTGAAAATGCTGTAACCTTAAGTCTACCGGCCGAGTCAAAAAAACTAGTCAAAAAAATATTTCTTATATTACAATTGAATTATATTGTTTCGTTATTTCAAATGAAATACTTTGTTCTAGAGTTCTATCGCACAAATAGAGTAACATCGGCATTCTTTATAGTTGTTGCAAGCAAAAATTTCATTGAACTAAGTCAGAAACGTAATTTTTCCTAACAACAATAGGGGAAATCTTAAACTATACTACTAAACAATCAACGGATATTCCACATCATTGATAATAAAAAATAGTGTGAGCTAATATAACACCTGCATAAACTAGTGTGATTTATGTTTCTAAAAGTTATCGTTCCTAGAGTGCCATCCGAAACGGAAACAAACCACTATCTGGAAGCGTAAGATGCCATAAACCAACAATACCAAGAAAAAATTGATGCGTATCAGAGAAATCGTGTTCTCATTGCAAACCAGCTTCGAAATGAGTTTGCTGCTGTCACTGAAAAGCTTGTGACAACACCTGTAAACTGTTGATATATATTACGCTTATTGCAAAGAATAAAAAAGTCCATAGAACCTAGGATACTGAGCATATACATTGGGATTTTGATGAATTATACGATGAATTAACGTTCCAGTCAGATAATAGATGTATTCTGATTTGGCGCCAATCTGGCGTACGCAATAATTCACAGTTTCTCTGGAAAAGAGTTTAATATGGCTTCATGGCAAATGGAGATGGAAGTGCCCACAGATTCGTGAATGAGATTTTGCGACCCATTACTCTTTTATATGCAGTAACGATATTAGAACAATTCATTTTTATCCACCAGAATGCTCGTTGCTGTCGAGTAAACATAATGGACAACTAGTTTGATGAAGTTAGTGTAGGAAGAATGGAATGACCAACGAATTCCCCAAAAGTATGCCACCGAGAGCGCTTCAAGACTTACAAATTGCTGTCAGAAGAAAGTAGACATGATTCTACAAGAATCTCCAAGAAAAACGCTCTATGTAACCCAAGCCAAGTTGCCAGCGTGTTTAGTTGTCCGTGGGGATCATGTACCTTATTCATTTCTATTTATGTAAGAATTATTCCAATAAAACTTTGGTAAAGTTAAATATTCCTGTATGTTTTACAATGACAATACTCTCCTAATAAGACCATATTAAAACTCGTTCAAGCAAGTTTAAAGCACAATCATGTGTTAAATATTGAATCTAAAAAGTGTCTGAAATATATATATATGTTGAATTTTTAAATTCAGCAAAATATGTTGGGATTTACTGCAAAATATTTTTTTTCATTAGTCAATTAACTTCAAAAAGTGTTAAAGCTTCTAATAATTATATTAACTATTTCAATGAGTGGAGAAATAACACGTTTATTGAGAAAGATAGAAGTCTATTGTGACACAATTGAAGGCAATATACAATGTCTGAGCATTAGGCAACAATACTTACACACGTGGATAACTTGATTCAAGCTTGCTATCTGTCGCAGCATACCAATTTTCAGTATTATTCTTATTACAAGTTAAATAATGAGTTACCTGTAATAAATCGTGTACGTGTGAGTTTGCATTCCTTATTTAATTAATTTAATTTTACATTAAATTGACAAATTAATAATTTACATATCAATTCGGCACTGTGCATGTTACTGATGGAACTTTTTATTTTAAGATAAAGAGATAATTTTATATTTACATTATTTACTTATTTATATATAAATTTAATTCAGGGAATAATAATAACAAAGGCAAGATAAAGTCATAGTCATAGTGACGTATGCTTAAGCAACTATGACTTATGTTATATACTACTATCTCGCTTGTGTATACGTATTGTAATGATATAAATTGTTGTCCTTTATTTACCAATGATTTTCTTCTATAATTTTACTAGTTCACCTATTGCAGATATATTTTTCGTTACTGTTTGGTGCATGCCGTTAATTTTTATTTTGGCTGATGTTAGAAGTTGGAGGCGAAGTACCGTCAGTACTTCCTCTTTATGAAATTTTTAAACACAGATATGCAATCTGTGCAGGTTTCTTTTAAAAGTTTTACAGATATCTACTTTGGGTATCCTTTAATAACTAATTAGTCACAATTTTTCCTGTTTAAAAAAAAGAAGAGAGTCCCTTCAACAGCACTTGCAGAGGAGACGTAAACTTTACTATCGTTCTTCTTCGCCTTATATAGCGCTTTTCGTAAACATATTTCTTATGTAAATAATTTTTTCTAAATTTCATCTTTAAAAGACGTTTAATATACAGTACTCACACATTTCAGTTACATTGTATGAATATGCATTATTCCGAAATTGTACTCATAATCTTCGAAATATCTCGTACGAAGAAAGGATGGCATGACTGGCAGCAATTTCCTTTATATCACACATGTCGGATATGTCGGTGTATACCGAGTGGTCTACCATACAGGCGTACAGGCGAACCAATGCGTTGCCCTGGATATAAAACAAAAGAAGACAGATGAAGATCGGGAACAAAAGTGAGAGATGTTGGCATTTTGGATTTGTGTTGTTTTAGAATATTCAAATATGCAGTGTATTCATATTAAAGTTTCCCACCGTAAATTTCTGAAAATCTGAAAATTTATGAAAAATTAACTTTAACCCCTTGCTTACGGGAGCAACTCTCTTGAAAATCTTAAATGGAAAGGGATACCGAGTAATACCTCATCTTAATGGTCTTTTTACACAGTACACTTCCGGAGTTTGGTTTATTTTTGTTTAGCTTTTCTTTTGTTTTAAGCTTAAGTATCTATTACTCAAACACTTGCTAACTACTGAAAATGTTTGATTTTTGTTTTCAATGTTGGGATTTAAATATTTTTTGCGTTTAAAACATTGTCAAAAACATCCCTTTGAATGCCACGATATGTGGCAGTAATCCTCTGACGAAGTTCTTCTAAATTTTGAGGTTTATGAGTAAATATAATAGACTAAATAACCTCACAGAAAAAAAAAATCTAGTGGCGTCAAATCAAGCTGGCTACTCTGTAGATCCCCGTCGTCCTATTCATTTATTTGGTTCATTGTCTAACCACTACCATACGGGAAAAACATAGTGAGGAGGAGCTCCATCTTGTTGAAAATGTATAAATGAAATTTGTAAAAGCTCTTAGTATTGATTTTTATTCCAATACTCCCAAAATAGATTGACCAGCTTGAAATACAAAACAAAGCAAACTAAAAAATTTTCTTAAAAGTCTTAAAAACGAATCGATCAGTTTCAAGAAGCGAAACGCCAAAATGTACTGTTTCAAGAGACCATTGAAATGAGACACCCTTTTTAAGATTTTCAAAGGAGTTGCTTCCGGGGTGAGGGGTTAAAGCGGGTGACTCAACGTTTGCATCTGCAAATTTTTATAAATTTTCAGATTCCTAGAAATTTAGAGCGATAGATTCTAGAATGAACATACTGTATATTTTAAATATATAGTAGCGATTGAGAGACTGGGACCGTTTTGTAACTTGTGTAGATTTATTTTGTAAAAGGTACAGGTACATCGTTATGTAGGACTTCTAATGCACTTTCGTGCAAAACCCTTATATTGACCGCGATTATTGTTGTCATAATACCAATCACGTTCTGTTTAACATTTTAAAACAGTGAGTACTTAGTTTAAATAGGTATGTTTTACTGATCTAATTTTAATTGATTAAATAGATATTGTTTCAAGTGCCTTTCTTTGGAATATAAAAAAATAAAACTTATCGTGGAAGGTAATACATACATATTTATATCGTCCAGAAACAGCGCAATGAACTAGTGTATCTTTAGCGTTTAGTCGTAAAAGTTGGATATGTCTGCTAGACATCATCGTTATTTTAGTAATGGCATTTATTGACGCTTTTGAAGATTTGATATTGCTCAAGTTATTATTTTGTATTATAGTAAACATGAATAATCAATCATGTATTCATACCGTGTGTTTAAAAGTTCGGGAATGTTCAGATACTTTGTTAAATGGGACCTTAATAAAATAAAGAATTCAATATTTTTCCAGAGAGGTGTCAAATTATCCTAAAACGAAGCCGTGTCCGCCAGAATTGTAGATTGGGCTGAGGACTATTTGGGAATTATAAATAGTAATTCTTATTCTTTCAATGTGAGAAAGTATTCCTTGTGATCTTCTTTAAAAAAATGTAAAAGTGTTACTCACTATCGCTAAGCACTTTTTTGTGGTAAAATATAGTATTTATTAAGAAACAACAATACACTATTATTCATCAAAATAATTACTATAATAATCAATGCCAACGTGACACTAATTCTTGTGTATAGAACTCTGTTGATTTTGAATATAAAAATTGACAAATTGCATTTATTACATCAACTTGAGTTTGAACTATGTCTCATATAAGGGATGTTTTTATAGAGGTAGAGAACTTTGAAATGGAATAAAACAAAGATGAATGTTTTAAATTGACATGAAATTTACTTTATTCGAAAGATAATCTTCTGGCATTATAATTTAAATATGACTTCTGGCATATGACCGATACGGCTGGCTCGGACGTAGTCTAATCTGGAGATCCAATTTTCGATGACTTTCCAACATTTGTGGCCGTATATCGGCAATAACACGGCGAATGTCGCCCTCCAAGTGGTCAATCGTTTCGGACTTATCGGCGTAGACTAGCGACTTCACATGTCCCCACAGAAAATAGTCTAACGGCGTTAAATTGCACGATCTTCGTTTCCTTCAATAGATCAATTGTCGCACGAGCTGTGTGACATGTTGCGCCCTCTTGTTGAAACCACAGCTCCTGCACATCATGGTTGTTCAATTGATGAACGAAAAAGTCAGTAATCATGGCTCTATAGCGGTAACGTTCTGACCAGCATCGTTTTTAAAGAAGTACGGACCAATGATTCCATCAGCCCATAAAGCACACCAAACAGTCAGTTTTTCTGGATGTAACGGTGTCTCAACATACACTTGAGGATTACCATCACTCCAAATACGGCAGTTTTGTTTAATGACGTATCCATTCAAACAAAAGTGTGCTTCATCGCTAAACAAAATTTGCTTATGAAAATCGAGATCAACGGCAATCTTGTCTCGGGCCCATTCACCGAATCTACGCCTTGCTAGGTGATAGTTTGGCTTCAATTTTTGCACGAGTTGAATTTTGTAAGCACGCAAACCAAGATCTTTCCGAAAAATCTTCCATAAAGTGGATGGACACATATCCAATTCCTGTGCACGATGGCGGATAGACTGATTCGAGTCATCATCTACGCTTCGCTCTAAAGTAGGAATGACTTCTTCCGTACGCACTGTACGACGTCTCTGTGGATGCGTAATATCATTTAGAGTAAACGTGGTGCGAAAACGTTCCGTAGTTAATCGAATTAATTGCTCTGATGAACGATTATGTTGACCGTAAAATGGACGTAGTGCGTGATACGTATTTCAAACAGAACCAGGATTTTCAAAATAAATTTACACAATTTGGAAGCGTTGTTCAGGCGTCAGTCTATTCACGTTGAAATGCTAAACCAAACTAAACATAAATCATGTGACAACTGACTAAATGGCCGCCAGTTAAAAAACTGTTGCCAACTTAAAGTTTGATACCTCTATAAAAAAAAACACCTTTAGTTGTCAAGAGACAAAGGAAGGTAGTAATCGCTTGGCGAAAAGTTAGGAGATTATGGAGGGTTTGGTAATGTTACGGAAGTTCTGGCGTTATCCTGTAAGAATAGCACGTTTTTCGTTTGACTAAAGTAACCTGTTTTGGATGAGTGCTACTCGTACTCACTGAAGCTGTCATTGTTTGACCCCTTTCCAAAGACTCATAATAGTCTATTCCGGTTGTTGTCCACCAAACATACAATAAAATATTATTGTTGCGTGAAATGTTGGCTGAACAAATGGTGGGATGACTTAATTTGTTATCATTTGACAATTCATGTCGACCCATTTGCTTAACTACTCTAGCCGATAAAGGTGTAAACGAATGGTTTCATCACTCATATTGAACTTTTCTGCTGGCTCTAGGTACGTTGTACTAGAATTTGCCTTCGAACATGTTTAAGACCCTCGTTGTTAATGATCTTCGATCTCCCAGAACGTACTTCATCAGTCAAACTGAGATGTACCGAAGAATGTTTCTTGAACCACTTCTGTGCTGTTCGATCACTAACGTCATTATCTGCGAATGCGGTACATATTTTTCGCACCGCCACTGCAGTTTTGGTACTCATAGAGCAAATGACCTCCAGTTAATTGTCCCGAAAATGTGTATGTATCTGACAAAAGAAGGATTCATATTAAAGTAGATGACAGATAGTAAACAAGTGTTATCGATCAACAATTTGAAAGATATTCATGGCACTCTGCTCCGTACAAAAATCGCATGAACTTATTTGTTGGCATGTTTGATTAATTACTGTCTCACTGTTTCATTGGACTTTTTTATATAAAATTTAAATGGTTTATTCTACAAAGGTATTATAATATGTACTGTGTATTATATAGATAATTCTTCTTAACACTTGGAATAATATTTAAATAGAATTTATAAATAATCTTATAATATTTAGTGGTCTCAATAATATATGCATACACAAAACAAACTATTGATCAATTTTTTCACACGTCATTGTGGATTTCATTTTGATATTCACGAATCATAGCCAGACAATGTTGGAACCAAATGTAAATAAACACCACTGAACGTAAATATGCTTATTAAAAGCTTATAAAAGCAATGGCTACATTGACCGTTAGAGGTCAGATTAATGTTTCGAGCGAAAAAATATTTAGCGACCGAAATCATTTCGATTTAAAAAGTAAACAATACGTACTAAATATAGGCTGTATATAAGACATATTTTACTATGAAAATATGTCTATGATTTTATACATGCTTTACTTCTCATTGATCAAGCAAAACGATACCGTCACTTCGTTTTCTTTTTATTTATGTCTGATAAAATTAGCATGTTGAACATATTTGTATGCAAAATTCATATTCCTTTATATCGTTAATAAAAAGGAAAAAATAAGAGAAAGGTATTTGTTTTGACTTTCGCTTATACGCTTAATATAATATTTCGAAGCAATTCATTAATTTCAATTTATTTATTATACTTTTTGATCATTTTTCTTTAAATGAACATCAGGAAAGACACATAATGGTCAACCAAGAAATATATGCATATGTATGAGGTATGTCTCAAAATCAATGAGAGTAATTACTTTTAAAGTATTTAATTGAATGTATCTATAAGTTAATACTGTCCACGTCAAAGTATGCCTCTTTGGAATGAATGCACGCAGCATCTCCAGTGAGTTTTTCATTCTTGGTAACAATTCTGGAAGTCTTGTTCCGTTAAACTACTTAGAACCTGCGTCGTGACTCCTTGTTTATTGTTCCGTAATTGGAATCTATTAATTTCCGCTTGAGCGTTGGAAAACTAACATGGGAATATACCTGGACTGTAGGGCGAGAGTGCCCACTAGAATGTTTTTCTCTGTTAAAAATTCTCTAACCGATAATAAGCTGCAACTGGGGGTATTATCCTGATGCTTATCATCTTTTTCATTCTCGTGGAATGGTCGACAAAGAATTTATACCGCAAGGCTAGACAGCGAACCAAACCTTTTATCGTGAGGTCTTTGGACGTTTGCGGAAAAGAGTTTCGCGTGTACGACTTGTCAGTGCCAGTTCGTGGATCTTGCATCACGAATTCCAGTACTCCTACACCAGTCCTACAGTCCAGACATGGCTCGATATGGTTATTTTCTTTCCAACGCTTAAGCAGAAATTGAAAGGTTCCCGTTACAGAACAACAAACAATATCCAAAGAGTCACGACACAGGTTCAAAACAGCCTAATGGGACAAGACTTCCAGGATTGTTACCAGGAATGGAAAACTCGCTGGAAACACTATGTGCATTCCAAGGGAGCATACTTTGAAGGGCTCAATATTAAGTTGTAGATATATTCAATTAAACACTTACACATTCTCATTAATTCTGAGACAAACTTCGTATATCACGGAACTTGTAATATACGAAATGCATTGAAGAGTTTAAACTTATGTAGTTTGATAATGTTAAGATTTTTCCGGATTTCTTATTTTTTACAACGCGTTCCCTGCGTGACTCGACCGTCTCCCAGTCTCTGTTTGATAACTATAGAAGTCATACACCGCATTATGCGTAATAATACCTAATTAAGGATGTAGAACACACATAAGGGGAAGAAGCGACCATTGACTGCCCAAATAAACTTTTTTTGTAACCGAATATCAACTGTTAAACCATACGTGATTTAAAATTCGATGGTTGTAAAATCTGGTGTAATGTTTGCGATATCACTGTGATGTCCTGGCACAAAAGCGATTGCAGGAAGCGTATACGTAATACAACTCAGAGAGTAACATTACAGCGTGCTATAATAGACGACAAAAACGCGTTATAGAAAAGTTCGAAGGTGTTCTAAATAGATTTCTATTTCATAACATTAAGACAAATTTGTGGTGGTGCATCCGCAGTTACCTTAACTAGTTTTAAAGGTTATTTTAACCATGCCTGTGTTACATTGGTCGATGTTGTACGATCTTTCTTTAAATACAAGGACATTTTTCCCATCTGCGAATCAACTTCAGCGAAACAAACGTCGAAACATACCTGATGCTGCAAACTTTTCATAACCTTCTCTAATTCAGTTTGCTGAACTCACCAACAACTATAAAGAAGGTAAGTCTTTTCGACATACGTACTAAAACGCAGAGGATATGCATTAATATTCCGTTAAAACCAATAAACAAATAAATTTGCAAAATAAAAGGAACAACTTTCTGTTGTATAAAATCTTCCAGTTAAGATTTTAACAAAAAGAAAGACAATTGAACATCTTTCCATATAAAGAAAGATTTCTCGTATTCTCCAACTTAATCAGATTTTGTCGAGCCGAAAAATTTGGCTGGCTCTGTTTTACAATTACATATTACTATTCATCATGAAACATATAAAAATAAACTGTTACGATGTTCTCCCTAGAATGAAGTATAAATATATTATAACGCATAATTTGATGTACCATACGTGCATACGCAGCAGGGAAACGGAAATAGATTGCTTCAATGAAGTCGGTCAATTTTCGTATCGGTCGTGCATGCGGGCGAGTCTAGACCTGGCACGCCGAAGATTTGGCCAACCCTACTTATCAATCAGTTTGATAATAATAACCGTCAACTACATAGAAAGTACATTGTATGGATATACAATCCATCTAACCATCTACAGTACAGGCGCTGTTAAAGGTATACTACTACTTTCACATCGCTGGCAAAGAGTTGTGGCAATCCTGATGCCCATTTTAAAGGACTGTAGTAATTTCACATATGCATCGTTTTTATATTATTAATAAATAAATAGTTACCACTATTAAAGTTCCATCTCTCTTATAACTAACATGAGGCAATGTAATCGAAATAAAACAATTTATACTTAACCGCAGATAATTATTAGATTATTTGCGCTAGAATAATATTATTATAAGAATTACTGGTTAGTTTTATATAAATTATTGCTATAGTTGAAAACTTTTTGGATAATTAAAAAACTGATTCATAAATATACTAAATATGCAGGACTGAATCAATTATGTTCAAAGATGTCCTCCAATCCTCTATCACTATTTTCTTTAGAAAGACATCTATCACCTTCTGTCCTATTTGTACATGTTGTACCCTCTCTTTAAATGCACAAGTGAGGTTGCATTAGAACTTGCACATACATACATATTTGTTCCAAAAACTATTTTTTTTTTTTTTAGATTAAAACAACTAGTACAAAAAGTATTTTCTTGGCGGTTATATGCATATTTTTTATGTAAGTAAATTTTTTATATTAAAACACTACGATTTTTGTACCAAGAAAATGCGGATAAGACAATATTTTTTTCTTAATCTGCGTACGACAGAGAACATCACCTCCGTACACTTGCTTCAAAAGGTAAAACGTTTCCATGAAAGATTTTCCCCGTTTCACGCAAAATTTTACACTGTATCGTTGCTTGCGAAAATCGTAGTAAAATAGCTCGCACTCAAATAACAATAACACAAAAAGTATAGTTGATGCGACTAACAGATGCAGTAGTAACAATGGTTGAACATTGCATTACCAAGTCGTCATGCCCCAAATAATATTATTTGATTACATTAGAACAATTCAGTTATTTAGGGTCTGCTTATGATGTATTTTAGTTATTATTTCTTTATTGATAAATGCAATGGTTCGTCCACCTCACTTCTGACGAATACGACTAATAGATGCGAGACTATTAGCAATTAGAAGAAATATTTTGTTTGTAAAGCATTGGTTCTTTATATATTTTGGTGTATCTCGTGTATGAGTATATTTTTACGGATTTTGATGAAATTGTAATATGTATATTCAAATTATACTAACGTGTAAGTGCTTGGTTATATGCTAATTTTTTGTTACTTCGAAAAAAATGCATTTTTAATAATGTATGTATCAATGTGTATGTATATTATTACGTAAATTGTTGTAAAGTTATGTATTACTAATCACAATGCAGTAAATTGGTATTTATGCGTCATATGAGAAAATACTTTCGAAAAATCCCTTAAATATTAAATGTTAATGATTTTCTATCGCTGCGCTTACGCGTGGAAGGTTTATACATACTGCGTTAGGCTTTCCAATTTTTACATGTGCTTGCTATTGCATCTGTTGGGCTATTCTAGTATAGGAGATTGTTAACAAAAGACGTGGATATGTGGAAGGTTATATCAAACACAGTGTTGTTAATCGCACTCCATCAAGTTTCTCGTTTGGCTTGGAATATAAACTGTTCGGTTATTTTCTCAACAAATGTACTTCTTAGAGCAAACTGAAGCTAATGAAACTATCTAGAAATCTAAGAATGATGGGTAATCTTTAGTAGGTAATTTTTTGCAGATCACTAACTTCGTTATCATGTGCTTACGCGCGGAAATTAATTGTGCAATAGCAAAAGTAAATAAATAGAAAGTATCAAATTTATATTTTATAATTTTGCAATGATTGCTAGCATACAAACGTATTAACTAGTCTTTTATTATATTTCTATACAAATATAATATATTGCAGACGGTACATTTTTAACTGTAAAATGTAGAGCTAAAAATGTGAAAATTAGTCATGTTTTCAAATATACAAGTATTAATTAATTTAATATTATTACATATTTAATGGTTGACTTTACCTGACATTAAGTAATTGTTTTGTTTACAATTCTATTCTTCTTTCATGCACTATCACCTAGGTTAATGCACCCCAGTGGCATATGTATAGACGAAGCTGATAATACTATATTTATTTTATGTAATACAAATCCGGGAGATAGTATTTGTTAGTTTTTGATAAGGGAAACATCTTAGGAAGTGACGACATGACAAAAATAAATAAACTTACTTCTACAACTGATAGCTTACATATCTTCAGCTGTCTCAATGGAGAATTTGGTTCCTGTCCTAATGCGGCGAATGTCAGCGCATTCCAAAGCAAACCATTAGGTAACATCGTAATGAAGGACATTATTCATCAAACAAAAGCATTTTTAGAAAAAAGAATACATAACGCATATATTATTTCTTTTTTGGATAAATTTCACATTTTGAGAATTGCAGAATTGTACGGAACGTATCTGCGTCATGACATAATTGTTACTGGTCACGCTTGTTCTTCGTAGATACAGCATCTATTGCAGTATGGCATTCTATCGATCGTGCTATAAGTAGGTAGGTTTCCAGGCAACTATACTGTTTTACGTTTTACTGTTTTAGTAGGTAATTGTTCTCTTTCAGTATTCTAATATATATTTCTTTAGTTGATGTTTTCTAAGTGTTTGTTTACTTTTTGTATTATTAACTAAACTCTTCAGTTTACAATAGACAAAGTAAAGTGCATAATTCACAATATAGGATTGAAATAGGAGTCGTAACGAAATAAAAATTCTGTTTGGATATTTAATTTGTAAAAGAATCATGTTATGCCAGCTTCGATTCAGATCGCTGCTCAGCAGGAAGTGTTAGCGGTCGGTATGTCTTTGTCAAATCGATTGTGTTATTGGTATAGAGTTTACATCAACAATACAATCAAACCAAAACAGTACGTAATTACATTCTTTATTTTTAATTTTGACAACAACCGGGCCGCACACATCTCCAACCGTCTGTGTTTCTGCAGCCTTAGTCTACAGACTGCAAAGAACTATTTGAGAAGCTAAGCATCAGACCAAACATCAATAATTGATCTCACTATTGAAAACCGATCTTTTAAAGCCAACAGCAGTTGTTTTCCTGTTGGTACCACTACCGTCTGTTAACATTGGTGACCATTTTCAAACCATGCTCGATAGAATTTCATAATAGTGGACTAATTCCGATTTACACAGATAACAATTTTATTGGGTGATAAGACATATCGAAGAAATGACTCGATTTACATATTACTATAATATTAAATGATTCATCATGTAATAGAGAAAATCCATGCTCACGAATGCGAACATCCTTAGTATATGTGTTGGCGCATACTAAAATGTAAATTTACAGTCTTGATAGTGAAACCGCAAACAACATGCATCTGTTATGTCATGAAATTATGTTTACATAATCTCGAGTGTCATTTTACATATTTTTTGTACTTTTTCATATGAATAGTGAAATGTCAAGTAAAATGAAAACATAATGCAGTCATTACATTTGAAATTGATGTTGGATATTGCTTTCAATGTACATATTTCCCCACACATACCTAAGAGAGGAATAAAAATATCATTCTGCAGATATTATTTTAGTTCGGTCGACATTACCATGTTCACCCATCGCTCTACGTGCCTGTTAGTCTGACACCGACATTACGAAACTTTGATGAGTTACATACAGTGCAAAACACGTTTATGCATGACGCTTTTCATTTCATCTAAATACCTGTTGCGTTACGCATTAGATTTGGTAAGTCAAACTACTAGGTGCAATCATTCAACACCGAATTTTTCTGCTGAAAATTTTACTTTTTTACATTATTATGTATTGTTGATCTGCATTTTTAAACGAGTTTTTACAATTTCGAATAAATTTATACATAATTAGCTGTGGAGTTAAGTAATCAACGGTCTACAGCGTAAGTCTACAGAATATTTCTCTATGTGCAGCTATTTGCAAACCAATAATTCGATCTCATTCTGATTACGATCATTTCTACGTGTATGGTCTCTATGACAATGATGGAATTAAAGAAAAATAGGTTAAACCAACCAACCAAAATAATCGTAAAACTTAACACAAAAAGAAAATTTTATTTTAGTGCTGAATATTTCTCCCCCCGTTATTTTGGTATTAAATATTTCTCCCACCGCGCACTCAGGTTATATTTGTATGAACTTTATTAAAGAATTAGTAAATAGCAATTTGAGGTTTCAATTATAGTTACTACTTTGGAACAATGTCAATAATAAAAGATGTGAAGGAAATACACATTAAAGTATAAGTAAGTTAATCATTTACTTTTTAATTGACTATATTTTAATTGTCCTTATGTGCTTATTCCAGCATATATAATCGAATACCAAAATTAGCGTCTCAAATATTATATTGCTGATCCTGTAAAGTATATGAATCTTACATTCAATCATAGAGAAAGAAAAATATGTAGAAAATTTTGTAGAAATAACAGTACGACTGTTGTATCTGTAAATATATTATTACTAATTAGTTGATCTAGAAGAAAACTACTCCGAGGAGCACTTCATTCCTTTTGTGCTATAAGTTACTTTGATCAGGTTTAGAGCTTTGTTTCTTCTATGTTTTTTGTTTTTAATTAGTTACGTATTTTGCCTTTATCCCTAACCTGTTTACTTCATCTTTCAATTTGATTTTCCTTTTCTAATATTATTTTGAAGTATGAACACCGAAAAAGTACTTAAAACATGCGAGTAAAATTTTGACAAAAATGGATTAGATACGTTGCAATTACATCTCGACCACCTGGCTCTGATTTTCAATGCTTTATATTCACCTTAAGTACTTTACTATTTTATCTATACACCCCAACGTTCATAATATTTCTATACGATGATTTTAATATAGACTAATTTAAAAACAACGTTGGTTTCCGACTGCACACGCATCTCCTACTGAGTTTTGATCAAAAATCTGTTCTAAATGAATATATCAGAATTACAAATACATTGCAAAGACTAATTTTTAACCTATTTACAATTTTTAATTCAGTAATTTACGCAACAGTAACAGATACCAAACACACATTTGGCTGATCACAGGATTATTATGCTAACAACCGAACTTGATATTACATACCACACGTAACAAACTTACGATATTTGTTGGCGTATTCCTTTCAACAAGATAAGTAATATGAATAATGTATGTTAGGATTAAAATTCAGCCTTTCCACCAATAACTACAACGTTAATAACTAAGGAAAATTTGGTAAAAGATAGGTAAACAGTCGGATCATAAAATCAAGGAGAAATCTAAGGATTTGAACGTTTTACAAAAATAAAACCCACAACTCAAAGGGTATTGCATTAAACAAAGGAAATAACAGAAGTTGTTAGTAAATAGTACCAAAGTTCAGTATTTTCTGCATCGTTATTAATATAAAAAAACTAGAAGAGTGTTGTTACATTACAAGTCCCAGTTTTAAGCATTATTTTCGAGTACGTGAGGTGTTTCGAATGCAAATGCAGAACTTTTTAAATGCAATACTCCGTATAATTTTAAATATTTACATTCAATTTATTAAAATCTAGTGTATTATTACAGTAATTCATATTGACTGCAGTTTACATGCTGAAATGATATTGGGACAGTTTGTTAAATATATAATTTATGTTCTTGATGGAAGTGATAAAAATGATTAATTTGCTAAGACGTCTACAAAGCAGAACCAAGTAAAAGGTCTTTAAGAGAATAATGGAAAGATTTAACGCCAGTGGACACTCTCAACGCCAGAAATACAGTGAGAGCAAAACAATACTGAACGAAAAAATAATCACAAATTGTAAGGATTAGCGACGATCCTTACGCTACAATACATTACAACACGTTGTTTTAAACCTTCTTGTAATTGAGTACCATACATCATGGTGGACGTTTTGAACATATCCTATATTTTTGTTTTACCAATCGCTTCTCGTTATGTTCATTTTGTTTATTTGTGTTTCCGACGCATTTATGGTAAGCGAATTGCTTTTTTTCAATGCATTAATATTATTTACAAAAGAGGATGGAAGTTAACATATACGCACCTACAATTATATTTTTCTTCAGATAGCTGGGTACGTGCTTAGAAAATTACAAACTAATATATTTTTGAACATATGGAATATATTAGATATGTAATTCGAAGGTGTCACAAATTTAATATAAATTATTGGGTTGTGGATACCATACCGTAGAAAGTCCCGAGGTAAGTAAAATGCAAATTATACATATCTACTCTTAGAAGAATATTTCTGCGTATAGATAGCAGCTAACGTGAATTAACTGTGCATTGATCAACGTATTCACGAAAATATTGCAAGTCTTAAAAACAATTACTTTCGATATATATATGGAATGCTTCATTTAGATACGCCTTCATTTAGATTCAGTGATATCTAAAATATTGGCGAGCTTTAACTTAGTACTTGCTTACGAAACATTTGATATACTCAAACATAATGTTAAGTTTCTGGTATAGGAAATATTTCTAGCTCTATATTTATTCATTAGGTTAGACATCCAGTCTATGATTATCGTCACAAGAAATATCTTTCCAAATGGAACTATTATTTCGATAATTTCAAATTAATGCAATTTAAACAGTAAAACTTGTACACACGCTAGTTAAGTCATTCCAATTTTTTGTGGTAATAATTTAATTTTTCAAAGAAGAAACAATTTCAATCATTATGTAATAAAGAACAGGAATATATTAAAAATGGGTAAAAAGTTTAAAACAACCTAATCTAATCTATTAATCTAATAAATAAAAAATCGCAGTAAACTCGAAATACCTTTAACATTAGCTATAATTAAGTTTTTTTTTTAAATTCTTAATACCTTAAAAATATTGGTTAATATAATTCAAAGTTTTATTTCTGTTATTTTTGCGACATCTGCACAAATTTCATTCTTTTTCTGATTCATATTCTGTATTTTTGAATTTTTCCAAAAAGTGATTGCCTTTTGTTTTTTTTTTCGCTTAGAAGATATTCTGCTTTTTAATCAAGTATTAGTAAATCTCTGCGGTAGCTCTGCTATTGTCAAAATATGTATTTATCTATCAGTCAAACATCGTAGTAAAACGAAAATGAAGCAAGAAATTGGAATTGCTTTAAATTTGTGTAAAGTATAGATTTATTCTATAATTTTGTATTATTACAACGTATAACACATTTAAGAACGCTGTAAATACAGCTTTTCTCATGGCATTGGTGAAATCACTCACGAGAAAGGCAATGTGAAGAGATAGAAAACGCTAACACATGGACGTGTTTCTGCCTACCAGGCGTCATCAGCGTGGTTTCGAGCGGCTTTTGCTCCACACATTGCAATTCCTTCTCTGCTACTATCGGCATATCTAACTCTGCAATTTAAGTGATTATTCTTGGCGCTAACTAGTGCCACAAGAATGAAACATTTGTCTGCAAAAATCAGACACAGCGAAGAGAAGCGGGTACAGCTTCTCACTCTTCTCTCGAGCAATACATGGATTGCTAGTCCTGAGAGCGCGCTCGCACAAAGGGCAGTGCAAAGGGTGACTGCACATGTGATCTCAGGCTTACCATGAAGTATTTAAAACACATCTAAAAGAATGCCTAGAAAATAACACCAAAGATAAGAACGCTGTAAAAACAGCTTTTCTCATGGTATTGGTGAAATTATTCCGTGTGTTAGCGTTTGCCTTTCTCGTGAATGATTTCACCAATACCATGAGAAAAGCTGTATTTACAGCGTTCTTATCTTTGGTGTTATTTTCAAAGCATTCTTTTAGATGTGTTTTTATAACACATTTGGTCTTTCTTATGGAATTGAAACATTTTCCTGTTGATATAAAAAAAGACTATTGTGAAATACTCCGATGTTACTTTATAATACATTTCTTTCGCAAAAACGCAGTACCATTTCATTACTATGGTACTTATAAATAATATTTTAATGTATATATATATATTATACTTTCTCCAATTTATGAATTAAAATTTTATCTAAAAAATGTTAAAATAAACCTTAAATCATTCTTTTTCCAAGATTCAAAAATATTTTAAGCTCGAAAGTGCTTTACAAATTGTAAAATTGTCGGGATCACATGATATATCTTCTGTTTCTCTAAATTACGCGCAAACAACTTCGTAGAGCATAAGCACTGGAAATTTTATACACTTTATCAATCCCAGTCTCGTAATAATATGCAGACATTATCCCCAGGTACGAATTATATAAAAGTATTATAGACGCTTACGATTACTATTTTGTTTTGCAAAATCACCTTAATGTAATCGTAAAAACAGACGTGAGACGCGTATACCGCTTCTTGGCAACCCTTTGAATTAATTTGACCAAGATCCTGATTCGGATTCAATCACGTGACTCAGTCTCTTCGGAGAGTTCTTAGATCTCACGTGCGAAGTACGGTGAGACTGCAGTGTGCACAATGCGTTTGTTATTGGTGGTAGCAGCACTCCTAGTGCATAGCGGCGCGGTCCGTCACCGGCATTTCGCTCAATACGCTACGCACAATTTAACAACAGAAGGAATTCAGCTCGACAAGTATGTTACTGTCGACAGCGCAACCGGTATACATTACAATCCGATCAGTAAACAACATCCAGGGTAAGTAACGCAATGTAATAGTATGTACGATTGTTGTGTGTTTCTTCGATGAAAAGAAAAATTGCGGTCTATTCTTTACCATTTGCTCTTGAACTCGTTCGGTCTTTTAAATTCCCGCGCTACCTACAAGAATAGACGGCTAGAAAATGCAATAGATTTAAGGACTGTATCGGTGTTGATGCTTTTCGATAGATAAAGTTCTCTAATACGTTTACGCTAACGAACGTAACGTTGCTAAAATTCATATTCATTCAATCATTACAATTTTGACTATTACCACGTAATCATACGTAAACATATTTATATTAGAAAACTGGGTATATAATTGCAGCGACTCATGTTAAATTTTTTTTCTGAAATTGCAGGGTACATCCTACTAAACCTAACCAGTCTAATACATACATTTACGTGCTAAATTACATTGTTAATAAAAATTGCTACTTTATAAAGAAAAGCATTAGTTTTGAACATGTTCTTGAAAATGTCAATCCAAACAGATCTAAACATCACGTATAAGAGGGAAATGGGGTGATGCGAAAGGTCATCGCAAATGAAACAAACCTCGAATGATTATAAATATATAACTTTTCACGTCTTCGCGTTATAATGGTATTATGATAAGCTTAGTTTTTGCACTGAGAAAATTAGTAAAGAAACTATTTATTTTTCCAAATGTAAATTCTTTGAATAATTGCTACTGCTAGCTGATGTATTTTCATAAATATTTTTTACGTATTTTGCAGCTGTACTTACATTTTATCCCTTATGCACGATAACATAACTACGAAAGGAAGTAGTTGTTAAGTAAGTCTTCTCATTCTTTGTGCATCATATTGGATTTATCACAAAATCACAAAAATGAACTTGATAACTATATGTAGACCTTTGTTTTCCGAAAATGCACTATCCCATCTCCTTCATTCTTTTTATTTATGTCTTATGAGACATCCTGAATATATGGAATATCTGGAAAATATGAATTAGAGAAATTTGAAATGATAAACTATTAATATCAGTGCGGACCAGTTCATTTAAAATATTTCGATATGTTCTTTTTTGTTTTATCGGAGGTATATACTAATTTGCTTTCTTTAAGCAGAAACTGGAATATTTGTTAAGCGCTTATAACTATACATAAAGAGAAAGAAGATTATCTCGTTTCTTAATCTATAGTCCAAATATATTAAGCGAATCTATGATTTGTGTTTAAAATATTCGTTTTTTGCATGTCTTTGGAATCAATTTACTACAACGTTGATCAATAATTAGTTCATTAATTTAGTGTACTTCAATAGCTCTTTAAAGATCGTAAACGCTTATATGTATTGACAATCTCCATGGACTTTTATAACCTAAAATTTTCAAATGTCGATTTGATTCTCCAAAACCGTTTTTGACAGAAACAAAAACTAGTATTTTACATAGTTATATAAAGTTGTCTAGCCATCCAAGTTTAATTAATTCTGAATTTTCGGGTTGGTTACCTTCCCTTCTAAGTCTCTTACATCAGCATTTAACTTATGACCAACTTATTACTGATATGTGATTTCTATCTGTGTAATTCGTAATTCTTGCTGAAACGTTTCTTTTAACAAGAAGCTGTTGTTGCACATTTATCGAATTATTACCAAAAATTTATATACTTCGTAGGACATGCCTACACGATATTGTAAATGTGTTGTACGTTTTAAACATACATATTACAATTATTTTGAGGTATTTTCGATCTATTGTTACAAAGCTATCATTGATTTCCCTACCACCTTTATTTAAGTTTATGTATAGTATTTCACCTACTTCGTTTGTAGTTGGTAACGTTGACTGTTTTTAGTTTCATCAACTGTTTATTGTAAATTATATTTGTACAAGACGTAAATGCGAAAATTCGCTGAGCTGCATTATGTAGTGTTTATCTCTCGAGTATAGTACGGATACGTGATGAGCGTGAACTGCTTAAAAAATATTTTCTTAGTGCTCAAAATATATACTTTGCGGAATATTTTGTATATCGTCCTGAGACTCGAGAATGCGCAAATTGATGAATTTATTCGAATCTTGTTTACGTTATTGTAAGAAATCATCTCTTTTTGGATACTGACGGATTGTTATTCTCGTATTCGCTATAAATGTCTAGTACTAAATAAGTCCAGCTAAAGATCTTAGATTTGAAATTGAAATATTAAATATCTGTAACATAATACTTTATTCCATCCGGACTATAACTTGATTCACATTATCCGCACTTTAATCCATTATTATTGATAGCTAGCTACTTTCCAAGAGTATGGTATTTGTTATGGTATATATTTAATTTAATTATAATATTTGAGGAACAGAGCTCCAGAGATGTAACGAAATATACTGTAAAGTAGTCGATACATTTTGATAAAATTGGAGATATTAATTTGTAAATTAAGACAAAGTAAATCTTCTAGTATTTATTGACTTGAGCCCAAAAATATGTTAAAAATTCTTTTTGATTGTTTCAAATGGACAAAACTCTTTTTATTTGGAAAGTCGTTGCTTGATAGTAAAAAACAAGAGAAATTCCAGCAAGTTAAACGAAAAACAGAATTAAAAAATCTATGAAATCGAGACCTATAATTTCATCCCACTGTCATTTTCTTGATATTGATACAATTTTAGTTGCTTTCAGGAAGAAGAATCAAAAAAATAGAATCATTCCTGTATAAGTATTTTCTTCGTTCAAAGAAATATTTTGATCAGTGCGGTAATAATAAAGGGGACGAGGATAAAATTTTTAATTTATAATAATACATGTTGAAAAGTAAACATTAGGAAACAATTAAAATTTTAGAACATACGCACACGCACGTTGTTTCATTTCCTAAACACAAGGAAAAAATTATCATCGAAGCCTCCTAGAAAAGCAACAGTCCGCTGTAATTGAAGCCTTCCCCGATAATCATTTTCCTGTAATTTGTATTTGCACTGGTATTGCTTCTTTTTTGTTTGGTCTTAAATGTAGTGTACGTGACAAAATTATGGAATAAATTCATTAAATTTGAAACAATTTGTTTTTCGAAGAAATGCTAGAATGTACCAATTCTATTTTTCTAAAATATATATTTTTGCATCAATTCTAAATTTCCGCTTCTTCTGGTCTTCAAGTAATGACGTCATTGTTCATTTTTTAAATAACAATTTTCGATTTTTTATTTTAATAAATCATTTAATTGTCTAAATGATATCTTCAGAAATTGAATACCTCAGATGGCAAGATTTTCAAATAAAAGCAGTTTAAAGGATGGAAAACATAAATTTTACTAATAACAAAAAGTAAAGAAGAAAGGCAGATCGGCAGTGGTAGACCTATACAGCGGTCCCCAGGGTCCCGGACCTTACGCTCCTTAATTTTTTCTTATGGGAATATTTAAAATCTAAAATATATGTTGGAAGATCACAAAATCAAGATTTGAAAAATAACATAAAAATACTTCTGACGTCATTCGCAATGTAAAAATGAGTGCGTCTATAGATTTGCTTATTGTCAAGTGGATGACATTTCCAATATTTGGTTCAAAGGAAACAAATATTTCATTTCTTGAATAACAGGCTTTATCTTTATTTTTTGTTGTTAATATAATTTATATTTTCCTCTCTTTCAGCGATGTTTATCCGAAAATTTTAGAATGTTAGGCATTAAAATTTTGATAGTGCCATTTAAACAAATGATTTATGAAATTAAAAAAAAAAACAAAAATTATCATTTAAAAATTGTCGATGATGTCATTGCTTGAAAACCAGATGTGAGAGAAACTTAAAATTTATGCAAAATGTGCACTATTCACAAGATCCCCTATTGCACTTAATGAAAAATAACCCGATACAAGAATGGAACCACTATCTTCTTTTAGTGTTGGTGTAATGCACTGAGAAAGCATTTTCTCGTCTTTTGAGTGCCGTACAAATGGTCTGCGGTTTTGACCAATCACTTTATATTTGGACTCATCAATCCATAGTACATTTCCCCATTGTTCTATTATCTAGTCTTTGTGAGTGGAAGCCCACTGGAGATATTTTTGTCCATACACACTACGTACCAACAGTTTTCGTATAGCAATCGTCTATTTCTCCTACTAAGCACGTTCATGCGTTCATTGTCACCCTTGGATGGTGCTCGAGGACGTCCTGGATAATTTTTGTTAGCGAATGTACCAGTTTGTTCGAAGCGGCGAACAGTTAAATTTACAGTGGACTTTTTTACATTAAGTCGCTCGGAAATATTCCCTATAGAATATCCTTCTCGTTGTAGTGTTAATATTGCTGATAGTGTTTCGACACTAAGTGGTTTTCCGCGAGGAATTTTTACACAAGAATTAAATTATTAAGTCACACAAATAAATAACAAGATCAAGCTGCACGTAACGGTACCTAATGATAAACTAAACTCACTCTTAATGTAATTTATGTATGCTTTATGGGGTAAATACCATCTCTGCAGGAACTCAGTCAATTCTTAGAATTCGGGTTTCATTTATAGTGTCATAAAATTTCTACCCGTACATTACTTAAAATATCTATACCTGTTATTGTTTGTACTGTACCCAACTATTTCACGACTTTGAAAAGTAATATTCCAGTTTCGTTATTTATCAACTTAGTTCTTTAATTAGTAAATTGTGTAGATGCTTACAGAATTATTACATAATTAAAAGTATTTCTTTTTAAAATATTTTTTAAATTTAGTGTCCATTCTATTATGAGCGGTGGTGTATATTTTTAAAAAATAAAATTGAGCTGTCCCAACATTTTTTCTAAAAACAAATCGATTAAAAATTTAAAGTTCACTTTTATGTTTTGAAAATAGTCCATTTAGTAAAACCGTGTAACGTTACTTAACTCATTCAATTTTGTCCAAAACATAATCCAAACAAATCTATAAACGATATTTATTTGACATGAAAACAAACAGACGCTAATATTCTTAAGTGAAAGGCCCGTATGTATCATCGGGTCAAAGTAGCTATCAAAACGAAATTATTATTCAATTAAAGTTTAATTATTTTATAAATAAAATTGCAGTTCACTGTCCTAGGATTTCGCTCAATGTATATAATTAGGCTTGCCAAAAAGAAGACCACACTTTCGTATATGCATCATTTATCTGTCGACAAAAAAAAAGGACAAAACGATTAAAGAGTTAAAGAGGTATACATTTTAAACAACCTCAATTGTTTTTTGTTTTTATTTCATTCCCGAAAAAAGAGCCACTAAGTACTTTTGTACACAGGCGAGAGTAAATATGGAGGAGGCAGCGACGGTTTTTCAACATATTTTTGCGTTAAATAAATATTCTTATTTCGTAAAACGGTTGTTTCTCGTTGAACTATTCCATTAGCGCTTTCCAACTAAGCTCGCACTGAGATGTAAGTGAATAAGATATTAACAGTGCTTTATTAAGTAAATATTAGCTGATAGTAATGACGGAGAGACTTTAATTATTATCCAACAATCACTACCTTCTTACTATTTATGAAGAAGGTACTTAATATGCAAGGAACAGATTGGTGAAATAGCAAGGTGTGTAAATGTTACGGTATGCTGAGCGGTACTCACGACAGAAAGATAAATTCAAGATAATAAATTTGGGAGCATCTGTTCGGTAAGATTACATGATAATTATATGTGTTACGTTGTTTTCAAGTTTAATTTTAACTGATGGAAGTCAACACATTGGAACACCAATGTTCCACTTTGAAAGAGGTAATATTTTTGAAAAATAATATTTATTCGTAGATAAAGAGAATACAAAGATATTGAGAAAGTAAATCGCATTACTTAGCGTATTTTGATTTTCTTCCATTTTTAAAATTATTGAAGAGAAATTAAATGTTAGTAACCACTATATCGTTGAAAAATGTATGAACTTGTTATTATGTTCCCCACTTTTTGTGCAGGGTTGCCGAATAGTGCAAAATCAGTTATATTTGTTTCTGGGAATCATCCTTTTTGGTTATACTTGCGTATCATCGTATAAAGAAATCTGGGGTTCAACAATGATTCTACTTTTTTAGTTACAATACCTAATATTAATTAACACGAAAAATGAAGACTCCTCAAAGATCTATTTTTCCCGTAATCAAAAGCGATTTTGGACTAGGAGTTTTCAAAAGAACGGTGTGTTATCTGCTGAATGATAAAATAAATAATTAAAGAAAAATAGGACAGCAAAAGGAAAAAGCTTACTTCAATAGTACCTTAATGATGACCACATAACCCTAATGTTCGCAGTAGAAAAGGAGTTCAATAAATCAAGTGCGCAACTTTATGCTTCGAATTCAAAAGAACTCATTAGAAAAGCTCAAAGGGATCATCACTCAGCTAGCATGCGTGTATGGTAGGGGTTTAGCTAAAATCTCAGCTTAAAGTATTCCAAGAACATCACTCTATTTCAAAACCAGCACTGGAACATGATTCGACAACAGGCCATAAAGTCTACTTAGAAATGGTTGGAAGGGTGTGAAGGAAAGTGTCCTTTACCAATTATCCGCAAACCAATTATCCGTTGGTTTGCGGATAATTGGTCTTCGTAAAACGCGGATCTTAATCTGTTAGATTAGAAAATTCTTTGGTGAAAGCAGCAGTTACTTTCCCATAAGACACCATACATGCGAGTATTAATTACTGCTTACGGACATTGAAAGTGTGTATTAAAGCCAAAGAGAGTCATTTTGGGTAAAGTTTAGCTTTTTTAAAATGTATTATGTTTTTAAGAATATAAATAAGAAATATTTGAACAAATTAAGTTTATATTTATATTATGATGAAATTTTGTATGAGACTATTTATGGTTAGATTAGGTAAAAAGAAAGACCCCAATGTGTCATGTAATAACCATTAAGCAGTATTAAGAATCATGAATACCTTTTGCTTATTTAAAATGTCAGCTTTTCTCGAAATGTGTACGTCAAAAGAGTAACGTTCAGCGATAAGATTTATGTTATGCGAAAGTATAAAACCAACAGAAATTTATTCGAGAGTATTGAAACAATATGGTGAAAAGTGTTTAAGGCGCGGAAACATGTATTCATGAATTGAACTGTTTAAATCGAGTAGAACAACGGCTATCGAGAAAGTTATGCTGGAGGTAAACTTATATATATATATAAAATAACTAACAGTGAGATAGGAAAATGAACTGTAGTGGAAGATGTCATGGAAAGAGCAGCAAGGATTAAATGGAGATGGGAGGGACACTTAGCGAGACAGGAAGAGAAAATGGACAAATCATATTCTCAAATGAAGGTCAAGACTACACAAACGAAACATCGGAGGGCCACCTAGGAAATGGGTAGACGAGATGATGGAGAAGGTTGGCAAGAACTGGTTACAGGTGGCACAAGATAGAATTAGATGGAAAGAATAGCAGGAGGCATATGCTCAGGAATGGACAGCTAAATGCTGAAGAAGAAGAACAACAGATATTCATCGTTTCGGACGACTGGTTGAAGTCTCGAAAGAAGCATTGCATAAATGATTTTATTTGTAATGGTAAGTGCATAAAAATCGTGGCAATTGCTAATTTGTCGAGCATTGGTGTTGAGACCTTATATTCGATCATTCATAACAAGCTGAATTATCGCAAAATCTGTTTGAGATGGATTCTAATTGGCAAGTCTATAAAGGCATCCGTGTTTTCATTTGTTCTGAACCTAAACAATGTTGTAACATCTGGATTCGCCCGCGAACAAAAAATTTAAAATTGGCGCTGACGGCAAAGTGATGTTAATTTTTTCCTAGAATTCGCAAGGCCTAATCTTTTGCGACTTCAGAAGAACAATGTACCGTGAACAGTAAGTATTATTCTGTAAGTACTATGCTTCAATATAAAATGAAACTTGCGATAAAAAAAGAGGATTACGTTTTTGAAAAGTGCACTTTTCAAAGATGTGATACTATTACGCGGTAATATCCGTCTCCATCTCGCTCAGAAAATGTGGGAGATCATAGAAGTTATATAATATAAATATGAAATAAGTGCCTAAATATTAGTGGAGATTACGTTCAAATTAGTCTAAGTTTCATTGTCATTGAGTAAAACTTTTTGGTCTTTAGCCATTTGTTTTGTTACTCATTGAACGTTCCTTATAGTATAATCGGTATATGAAATACAGAAATTGAAATTTTGACTCAATTGAAAAAACCATTGAAATTCCGTTTCTCAATATGCAAACCGCAAAACCAAACTTACACCAAACATTAGTAGTGGAAGCACTCTACAAAGACAACGAAATATGATACGCATGTATAATTAGTTAATATTTAAGTGTACCTCGATTCTTTAGGAAGTACTATAGTGAGTAGAATACAAAGTAAGCTGTAAATAAAAACAAAATTAACAATTGTAAACTTGAGTGATATGATGTAGTTTAAAAGTTGTAGCGACAAAGATGTAACAAATAAATATTCGAAAAAACAATTTTGATAATTAATTGTGCAATATTTTAAGGCAGCTGTTCTATGGCTAACATAATGCACATGATAAAATATGATAAAAAAAAAGAATTGAAAGATTTAAAACAATTTGAATTTTCCTACAAGAATATCTTAACTAAAAGAAATGAATCACCGCAAGGAAACATAGGTCATTCCGTACTATTTACTGACATATTGGTATTATTTATATATACTTTGCGGAATGGGCGTGAAGTTAGCAACGGTTTTGGAGTGCGGCAATCTCGTCCAAATTGTATAGTACACGTATAGTAAAGGTTACAAAAAGATTATCCGGCATCCACGAGGTAAAAAATAATTATCCCTAATGCCTCCGTTGCCTATTACAACGTGAACCGACGACGACGCTAGTTCACTGTCGGGTCGCCAAAGGGGGGCAAAAAAATTAAAATAATACAAAATATGTTTTCTTCATCTTATAAAGCGATGTCAACGATTTCTAAATAGCTAGAATTATGGCAGGCGGGATGCTTTACATCACCAAATAACAAAAGTTCGTTGTCGGGTCGTCAAAGAGATGCAAAAAAATAAAATAAATACAAAATATTTTTTCTCCATCTTATAATAAACTGAAGTCAATGATTTCTAAATAGCTAGAATTATGGCAGGCGGGATGCTTTACATTACCAAACAACAAAAGTTCATTGTCGGGTCGTCAAAGAGGTGCAAAAAAATTAAAAAAAACAAAATATTTTTCTCCATCTTATAAAGCGATGTCAATGTTTTCTAAATAGCTAGAATTATAGTAGACGGGATGCTTTACATCACCAAATAACAAAAGTTGTTTGTCAGGTCGCCAAAGGGGGGTAAGAAAATCAAAAAAACACAAAATATTTTTTCTCCATCGCTTTATAAGATGACATTATGGTATTATTTATATATAATTAATATAATATTAATATATTTATTTATATATTTACTGGTTGTAGAAATATAAATTCCGTATGAAAATATCTATTGCATATTTAATGGTATTATGACTATTATTTCCCTTTTTTAAACGTATCAGTACAAAACTGGGCAAAGCTTCTCGTTAGCTTATTTCTTACCCAGAAAATATGTATGTCTTGAATCTGTATGTTCTTAAATATTGTCACTCTTATAAAGAATTTAAGTTTCCTTGTTGAAATCGCATCGTATTTACGCGAGTCTGCCGACGTTCCGCTTTAAATTGCACAGAGCCTCCCATAGCAGCGTTACAACATGCAGCAGTACAGAAGACGCTTCATGTAACTGAGAGCGAAACGTTGGGAGACTCATGCAATTACGACGCGGTTTCAACCCAGAAACTTTTTAAAAGCAAAACATACCGCGGAAGTCTACAACGACGTATATCTTTGTTTCCCTTAAACATAGTAAGCTATTTAAAGAATGTCTAAAAATGAGACAGCCAACTTCTCTAACGATAGGAAATTCAGCAATATTGAACAAATGTGTACAATTTAGATATTTTTCGTATGCTAACATTATTAACCTAAGGCTTTTTGCATTGTAACATTTTCTGGTCTAACGACTTTTTTAATTCGGTAATGCAATTTTTCAATTCCATAATGGTGCTGATGACCTACTAATTATATCACTTATAATAATTTAGAACTATTAACGGTTCTTCAATTCCCAATCTGGTATATCAACGCAATTTCTAACATAAATCACTTTTTTTATCGAGGAAACCATTCTATTAACACACTTTACATACACATACCTGAAACAATAGATAATAATGTCAAGTCGGACAGATAGACATACCCAGAGACCCCATAAACTTACTTTTACCTATCAAGAAAGTTCGATTACCATAGAGTATGTTTTTCACACTTTTACGTACTTCTTTTTGCTAATTAAATTCCTCGCTACATACCTATTGGGTAGACAGCGATTAAGTTATTATGTTGCGTGCTTAAAGCCCGTAATGGATCTAACGCTTTATTAATGGTACTATTATCAGATAGAATTCGCCCAACGCAGTGCGCATTACATGCACTAGAGAATTTGTTGTCCTATTTACGCGTGAAAATTCTACGTTGGTCTTTTCAGTCTGTATTAGTTTAATAACCGCATTCGATTTGCGTAAATAGGATTACAGTACAAAGAATTGAAGGATAAATGACTAATAGTAACCTGGCCGGCAACAAGAGAAATAAACAAATAAGAATAGCACCTTCGATAGATATCCGCATATGGGATAGGGCACTAGTTACAGCGAAATGTAGTATTTATTTTCCGTTCCCACCGTACGCTGAAGTATCGTAGAATATGTAAACGCTATTGCTTCATTGGATAAGAGTTAATAATACTTACGTCAAGCGGAATTGACATTTTCCTTGATTGAATCTAATAATGTAAGTGCCAGGCGACAAATAAATAATGAAGTTCGCATATATAATATATATATTTATAAAAACGATTTCAATTCTTTTACGGCGTGAAAAACTTAACATAACTTAAAAAAGACGATACAAAAGCACAAAATGTTATTGAGTGGCAATTGCAGAATTATTAGCTTTATCTAACATTTCTAGTTCTATATACTCCTTGAAATCGTACATATATAAATATGTGATCTGGTATCACCAATTTAATTGCTTTAGAAACGATATTATCAAAATGAAGGGAGAAGCATCATTCTTTCACAGTGCGAAATTGTATTCAAATTGAACACCACTTTTTGTAAACGGAGATCAAGATTTACTTCGCACCGCAAAGTAGTAACGTGAGTATGTTGAAAGATAATTGGATTCCGAAACCAAGGTCAGATATTTACAAGAAGCATGGGGTAATTATGAGAAAATATATACTAGACAAATACAAAAATAGCAGTTGGAACTGGATTTCAGGAATACCCACATACATACGTACATGCATATAATGGCCCAGTATACAGGATGCGCCAGTTGTCTGGTGAAGCGCAATATTTTCTATGCCGTTAGAAATCTAAAAAAGATATTAGATGAATATACGGGATATGCGGGAGTTTACAAGTTGCTCTGTAAGCAAGTACTTCTCTAAAGTGGCACCTTAAGAATTTTTGCATTAAGTCTACACTGTACTTTTGTTTTTGTAATGCTCGGTGTTGAAATGTTATTACATAATTAATATTTGGTTTTAAACATGGCCGTTCAAATTTCATACAACTTTAATGATTTCTAACTCGTCAATGCAGTTCTTCTATTGTATTGTATCTCTAGCGCAGCAGTTAAAAGACTAAGCTATGCAGACGTATATTACTATGAGTCTGTCATGTATAATCATACGTGATTTTAGTACCCATGTTATTCCAATTGTTTTTCGGATAATTATTAGCATCTTCTCGCATTTATTTTATTAATTCGATCATATCTTCTAAATAGACTTAATGACGTTTATTTTAATGGATTCAAATCTCAAACTTTTTACTCCACCTCTGGAGTGCCTCAAGGATCGAAACTCGGCCTGCTCCTTTTTAATATATATATCGACGATCTTTTAAAGTCTTACCCTTTATTAGCCTATGCTGATGATATTAAAATCTACCACGCCGTTAACTCCTTCAATGATGTTGACCTTCTGCAGCGTAATTTAGACTTGATTCATACCTGGTGTCTGCATAATAAATTAAAGTTAAATGTAGAGAAGTGTTTCTTCATGTCTTCTACAAAAAGGGTTTATAGAATCGATTCTCTGTATTGTATTAACAATATTAATATTGCTTGTCAATCTTCTATTAAAGATTTAGGTGTGATATATGATGAAAAATTTACCTCCTCTAACCATGTCTTAGACGTCGCGACAACCGCTTCTAAATTATTAGGACGAACGTGCTCTGGCGGGGCTCTGGTTGGTACACTCGGCAAGAAGCTTTAATAACTATAATTTAGATTTGCCTTAGTTTGTCATATTTTCATTTCTTTTTATTTTATTTTAATGTTTCATACTAGTGGTATTTATTATTTAATTATTTCTTATTAGTACATATTTCAATCTTCTTTCCGGTATTTTTCTTCTTGGTATGTTTTTAATGCATTATATGTATTTAATTTTATTTAATATTATATCCATTTTTGGATGTTCATCTGTTGGGCATTTAATAAATTATTATTGTTATTATTATTATTTATCCGTCATTGTTTCATTTAATATGTTGCGTCCAGGTTAGTTATAGTCCAATACCATGGCTAGATATTTGACTTATTGACTGATTTGCATTATTTCATCATATAGGGTTGGAGATTTCCATTCTTCTAATTTTGTTCTTTTGGTCAAGGAGACTAAGTTAAGTTGAAGTTCTTTTCTTCTTGCACAATCCTTCTACTATCAATAGACCTTCTTGCATGAACTCTGCAATTATATTTGCATTTTTTTCCAGTACGAGTATCAAGGTATACTGGTGAGTGTAATAGCCTGCATGTTTAGTATCTATCTGTTACTATATCCCACAACAAAGGAGATAGAAGCCCATTTGTGGAACGATTTCCCTATACTGAAACAGCAATGAATTTATATAAATAGAACCATCACCTTTTTTAAGTGTGTAATAAAGAGAGTTATTATAGTTTCAACATTCCGCAGCATTTTATTATTTTCAGCATTTCCAAAATATTAAGGCTGTAGTTTCAAGATTTGGTTCTAACGAAGCGACTACCATCAAAGAAAGTTGTAAGATGTTGAAGTCTAGTTCAAGCACATTTATAAATTATTTACGAGACTTACGGTGGACTAATTGAAGTACTCAAAAAATTACAAAATTCTACATTATCATTAGTGGAATCAATGTAAACAATGGACACTGTATAAACACAGCTAGATGCATTCAGTGAGGCAAGGAATTATTGCTAAAATATGTAGGTACACTTAGAGAAGTGTTTTCTTGCATCAAGAAATTAGATTTTCTCGCAAAAATTTGTCTGTATTGATGTAAATAGTTTTTCTTCAAGACTAAACAAATATTTTATATAAGAAAATAATATTCTTGAAATTACACTTGCATCAAATAAATATTTTCTTGGTGTTGGAAAATCAAATAAATGCAAAACTGAAAAATGTTTCTTCGAAGTAAATCATTTTAAAAAATGTTCAGTGACATTGCAATTAAGAAAAGTCATGAATTAATTTCTGGATAGACATTTGGCAATATTACTTTTATGAGAGTAGCTCTAAAAAATAAAAGTAAAAGAAAACAGACTTTTAGCACTTTTTTTTGAAAAAAGTTAGTGTATCATAATAAAATAACACCAAACCCGTAATAGTTTTCTCTTTTGTTAATAACGTAAGATTTTTGTCTAATAATGCTATAGATAATCCAAGGCAAACAGTATTCAAATTACCACGCAATCACACGAGGCGCAGTGGGTGTTATTTATTAATGTTTTTAAATCAATAAATTCATTTTATTTGTAACAAGAAAAATAGAAAAATTATATAAAGAAAAACGAAATCTAAAAACTCTTTCATAGTTGGAATTCGAATTGTACTTATGTTATTAGTACATGTGTAAGTATTCAATTTATTGGAGTTATTGTTATAAATACTGTACATTTTCTAAAGATTTTTTCATGTGCGTAGTAATGCAATTATTGACTAATGATATATCTTTGTTCGACAAATTTGTATATTCCTATGTTCAGTGTATCAAGCTATACTTCTTAATATGTCCATATACTATTATATATTTTATCAGTGAATATTATTCTAGCTATAAGAAAATATTTATTACCTTCGCATATTTTCTTCTATAACAAAGACGATTTACTTATATTAAGAATCCCTATTTTAAAATTTTCTTGAATCAAGTTAACGAATTTCTTAAGCAAAGAGATACAATTTTTTTATTATAAATATATCATTTTGTTTAGCAGAAAAAATATGCTGAGAAAATACTTCTATCGATTTGATACAGTAATTCTATTGTGGATAATTGAAACCATTATTTTCTTGAATAAAGGCGAGACAGTCTTGATACAAGCAAACGTTTCTCTGCGTGTACTATTAACGGAAGGTTGAGGTTTTACCAGACTAAAACAATTTTTTGGTGATAGTGGGTCTACAGATCCCTTAAGTACTTACAAAGATTATTTTAAATACGCAAGTATGCCTTTATTAGATATCGAACGGTCGTTTCCTACATATAAGAATATTCATTCCTCGCAGCGAACATGGCTACATGAGGAAACTGTTGAAACATACCAGATGCTCCGCATATTTAATCGATCTTATCCACTTTGTGCATCTGCATACTGAAAACGTTACTAAAAAGGGCAAAAGTTATTTACATTTATATACCTTTTAAACTTTCCAGGGTTGCATTACTGACCGAACGTTCGCAATGTCAACATTGTTGTTTATTTTCCAAAAAAAAAAAATCATTTATAAGTGTTGTCGACTTTGAATTGTAATTTTTCGAAGGTATGTATGTAGGAAATCATTTTTTTATTAAATTATGGATTTAGCTTGGCAACGCCGCATCTTACAAAAAATATATCATCTAAAATTTATCCAAACACTTTTTTTGTTATATGTAACAGTATATGGTATAAAAATAAACTTTTCCAGAAAAGTTGCGCATTTTTGTAGTACTGACGAAGTAAGAACATTTAAAGTTGAAAAAGCGAAAATAAGAGGTAAAGTAGTACCTCTTCTCATTTTCTTCTATTAAGTTAACATAATACATGATGTATATAGAATAGTAGACTGAAACATTATAATTAATCAATAGATAAATTAGGTATGCATGTTTATTCTATAAAAGCAAAAAGTGTTCGTGTCAGTACTTATTTTATCTGTATTAAGTGAATTCATTTCCCATTATCTGGTGATTACAAATTGCAGTTTACATTACTATTTCGTTTTTTTTTTGCTATCCTATTAATTAATCATGCGGTTCGTTGATACAATTATATGCCTTTAGATTTTTTTATCTGATCGAAACCGTTTAGGTGCAAACACGTGTAAGTTACCTATCAGAATCCTTTTGATTTCTGGGTTGAAACCATGTCGTTTTCCTTCCTCTTGTTGCCGATGTTTCATCCGCGAGATAGTGGATGAAGATGATCATTAAGATTAACAAACGTCTTCGAAATTGTTGCCTTTATTTGTTTAGAACAGGTTTATATAAATTGTGATGAAGTGTAACCGTCATATTTGATTGGATTGAGATAAGAGGTTTTCAACACACTTTTTCATTGTGATAGTGTAATAGGATTTATTTAAATCTAAAATAAATCTGGTGATCAGTGTTTGGCTTATACTCAATTAGTGCAATGCCGCGAAAAAGACTCTGTTTTAGAGTGAAGGGAGATTTGACAGTTTGCTACAGGATCTGAAGGTAAACATTAAATCGAGTTTGTCAAATATATTACCAATGCGATCAGTCACTGCTTGAATCTATGGTAGGAAAGTATGTGTAGAATGGTCTACATGAGTAGTTGAAAGACTTCTCAGACTATGACTTAGATACTGATTACTTATTTCGTTTGTGCTCCTTTTGGACATTTTGTTCTGGATTAAGGTTGTGGCAAAGTTCGTTAGCGGTTTAGGATCAATGGCTCTGCGTACTAAGAAGCTTATGGTAACTTGTTTCTGGGACAGATGACGGAGTATTCAAGAAAGAAAAGAATCACAGACCTTCATTGGATGAAGCAAATACCTAGTGTGTTGGAAAAGAAATGAAATTTGATTGAATCCGGTCCATGTAGACGACGCGTACCTAAACTAACATTTAGGTTACTTAGGTCAAAGTCTTCATTATATGTACTTGTACCTGTCAATAGTTTAATGGATTCCTCTTCTTTTTACAAATAATCCACTTTAGGATATCTTAAACAGCTTTATAATCTCCCATAGTATTTTTACTTCCTCGCATGAAACAAACTTAGTAGTACTTCTTTTTGTTAATTGCTTTTCTTCGTGAATGGGTCCTTTCGAAGTGAAACAAGTCCGTTCATTTCGCACGAAAATTTGTACATAAGCAAATTCGGTATAACGGGTACGACGATTGACTATCAATGAGAAATATGAATGGTACAGATTCGGTTCCATTACTACATCCCTGAAATAAAAGAACAATCAAAGGAACATACTACCGCGAAAAACGTTGAAATTATTCCAATGGATGAAAATGCGGTAGCCACGTTGTCTTAAAATTTCCGTAACTTTTTTGGTATTAATTAGCGGTCTAGCGGGATTTTAAGCTATTTTAGCTTGTCATAATTTCAGGACTCCTAAAGTGTAGGACTAGTGTGTGTTACGAGCTAATATTATCTTACCTTACTTGTTAATTATAGATAGAAAACTATGTGCTTTTTCACTAGATTAGTTCATTCTTTTCGGTTTTCAATTTTAATGTTAACATTTATCTTGGACTTGAGTTAATTTCATGTAATCATATACGTAATCTGTTCATGACCTTTTGTTATTTTCAAATCCTAGAAAAGGACCTGGAAGTTCGTTCACCAGATCGTGAAATTAATGTCATGACAACCACATACTTTACATATCCTCGCATTTCTTTTTGTAAAGACAGATATGAGATGAGCCATATTGATATTATTTGAAATATCTTTGTGAAATTTTTGGCGTGCAATAATATTATGGTTAAAAACCGGTTTATTTTTGCTACACTCCTCGAACGCGAATATGAACTTTTCCATTTTAAATGAAACATCTCGTATGTAATAGATATGTACCTAGAATAGCTTTTTAAATACAAGTTTGACGTCATTACGTCCATGTGTTTAAAACAAACCAACTATCAGGAATTTTTTTTTCAAGCTTAAACGTGATTGAACTTCTTATGTAGTATTAGCCATGTAAATCACTTCTAAGAACTAAATCAAATATATACAGATTTTTCCAAAGCTTTTGATTCCATATCTTATTTCGAAAACTATTTCGCTTTAGATTCTCACCTATCCTGTTGAAGCTTGAGTATTCCTATTTGTATGGAGAATTCAAATGGATGTTGTTCCTATGACTTTTTGTCGATCTCATTATCTTTGTAAATGATCTATTTGAAATTGTTACCTGTCCAGTATTGGTCTACGCTGATGCCGTTAAGATTTATAGCGCGATAAATAGCACTAAAGAACATCGAGCATCGATACAATCAAACCATTATATAGTCCCTTCATTCTTAGTAAGTTGGAGTATGGCTGTCCATTTAAATGACTCATGCTTTATATCTGGATCGTATACACCGAAGATATCCAAAATTTATATCACTCAAAATGATAAATATAATACTAAATTTTTATATATCTTTCTCAACAAAATAGACTGTAAATTTCTATCTCGAGTGCCACGTCTTGCTCCTAAATTATGCTTAAAAAATTCTAATTTCTACAGCTCGCATAAATCTGCTATTGCAGGAACCAGTTTTTACTATGTGCAGGAATGCTAACAAACATTTTGACAATGTCTTTTGTTACTATTCATTTATTTTGTTATTCCTGTTTTCATTTTGTATGTTTATATGTTTATACTTTTTATTCTATTGCAGTACTAGCTGAAGATAATTAAATTTTATTACAAGAGTAATGTCCTGTTATTGGGTGTTTTCTGTTGGACTAACAAACGCATATTATTATTATTACTATTGTATTTACAAAAGAACCATTTTAACTAAATATACAAATTTATGTTTATTTACGATAATAATATCCTCTTTATATGTACATATATATATATGCATGTATATATCTTTCATCGCTGCTATTTTTTTTTTCTTTATTACGTCAAATTATGAAGATCCTTTTCATAACTTTTTCTTCACAATTACTGAGTTGTTAATCTTTAATCCTACTATAATAACAGATTTACTTAACACTGATTATTATGATATTTTCAAGTAGCGATAGGCGATAGGTTTGAAGACTTATACATAATAAGTGTTACGAATGAAAACAACTTTATCAAAGAATGAATCTGGTACAACTAATGATTAATACTTTTATTATTCATGATGATTGATTATTTTATTAAATTTTATTTAACACTTAAGTAAAGCGGTCAAAATTAGAAAATAACGTTAGAACGAATATTTTAGGAGTATGGTTGCTTAAATGATTTCAAGTAGTTAACCGTATTCTTATGAAATCAAACTCTCTAGTTAATCGAATAAATCAAACGAATTTCTACAATCCCTCATGGCGTCTTCTATCGTTGTCACAAATCTACGCCTACCCAAAGGAAAGTGAAACTTCTTAGAGAAGATGACGAGATCGGATATGATACATTTGTTATGAAAACCTCTTGCCACGTTTGCACAATCTTGTCTTATAAGAACTCATTGTTTAAGAGGACAAAATAACTTACAACATATGTAAACTGTAGTTGACAGTTTACATAAACACATACGCCCTTTGTTGCAGTCTACAACCGTGACCGTGACTTAACAGTTCGTTCAAATATAGATCTAATGGGTACGAGCGCTTATGCATATACGTATGTATGTAGATGCATATATAGCTTAGTCTAGGGTGACATATCTTCAGCGCTTGTTAGCACTAAAATCTGGTTTAAAAATATAAACCCAACATATCTTGTCGAATGTACATATCTATAAAAGCAGTAACTAATGCAATTGCAATAATTGCTATGTCTAGGTCCAAATCTGTAAATTTGCACAATTGTAGATAGCAGCTTTTATAATTTAATATTATGTATTAGTAATGCTTCAGAGTATAGAAAAGATATCACTGACAACTTTATATACGAATATATATGTACATATATGAAAATGTAATTAAGACTGTAAGTCCTACCCAAAACACCCAACTCAAATAATAGTAATATTTTTGGATGTGCTACTATTTACTAAAGAAATAAAAAGAAATCTTATGGAAAAAGTTTCTTCAAGTCGAAATATAGTTAGTAGCAACTACATTTACGTACAACGAAATTCTTTATATTTTGAAGTTTTTCACTGAGACCAACTTTTTCTAAGTCGAATTTCGGGCGATGCGCAACTTTTCATAAGCGAGGTAACATGCAATTGTTTGATCTCGCACAAACAATATAGTCACATGCTCCAATTGTTAGTATACATAAACCTGCTAACATTTGCGTTAGAATTTGATGCAGTTTTGTAATTCATCAAAATGTTGTGCGCATTCTGTGCATTCATATGCAACTGAACGTGGTCCCTAAAACACAATTGAAAATTTAACACTTAATGAAGAGCACAATTTAATAAAAAATGTGGAAAATTGTTAAAATAGGTGCTAAAATAAAAAAAAATACTAGCTAACATATTGTCAATGATATTGAAAACTATAGGGTGCACTTTAAGTTCATTTGAAATTAAGGGAGCAAGTGGCACTTCCAAACGGATAAAAAACGGTTATTAAGCCAAGATCGAGTATTGTTACAGTGGTTTCGAACATAGAGAGATGCAAATTTTCCAGTATATGGACCTATAGTTAAGCTTTAAAACTCGTTACTAAATCGGATGATGAGGGCAAGCATGGGATAGGTGAGTCAATTTAAGCGTAGATACAACATTGTCAGTAGAAGAAGGCCGCAGGGAAGCTGCATCGATAAGTGAAGAGAAGCATCAAGATTGGATAAGAAACATATTACTAAGGTTATCGGCCTATTTTAAAGAACATGTTTTTAAAAAACATCTTTAATTCTGTTTAATTCTTGTTTCGCAGTTGGCCAGGTAATACTCTAATTAAAAATGAAGAGTGCCATGGTACCAAAGGAAATAAAACAATGTGGCATTCTTACTTACTTGCAATATGACGAGTTCGGAAAAATTAAAGTTATTGATCAGTGGTAGGAGCCATAAACCACGATGTTGTTGCAACACGAAATCATTACCTGTACAATATGAATCAAGCCAAACTGCAGGGCTGATAGGGGAGCTTTTTACCAAGTGACTTTTGATGTTGAATAAAAAAAATGGAAGGGAGTAACAAAACATTTATTATTTATTGATAATTGTCCTTTTCATTCTCACCATATACAACACAGTAACAAATGGTAAACAATTGTGTGCTCGGGTTTCAGCTCTTATTATATCATATTGAAGAAATCGCTTCAAATTCAGAAATCGCGTAAAGATGCCTCATTGGTTGGAATAAATGTGCTTATTTTTATCAAAAAATTTACATTTACAAACAGATTCAAGGTAACTTTTATACTTACGAAACATTTCGATCTGAATATTTACATAGAGTAATTGTAAGGTCCAAAGAAGGTATGCTGTAAATTACATTTACCTCGTGTACATATTTTTTAAGGGACCGATGTAACATGCGGAAGTATAAAGAAAGACGCAAAGACCTTAAATATAATATTCATATAAACCACGTTGGTTATACACCCCAGGCGATATCTTTTAAAGAATTTAGATTTCCTGGTTGAAACCTCGTCGTAGTTGGATGATTCTGCCGACGTTTCGCTCTCGGATGGAGTTTCTTTTGGGCTGCTGCGTGTTGTAACGCTGCTGTGAGAAGAATGACTTATACTCAGATCAAATTGTTACACAACCTAGCTCTTAAAATTCTATCCGCTCCTGCGAATTGAAGAAGCACCCGTTGCAGTGGTTCTGCAATCTCCACTACGTAGCTGTGGGAATCAACAGTTCATTTAATACTTGGCTGGTAAAGTCGTATCCCAACCGGTTCAGAAAATAGTACATTTGTAAGGAAAACAGTTCCGATGGAAAATTTCCAGGCATCATATGTACTTTTTACTTTACCTTAATTAAATGTTAGGTTTCAAACTGAATATACGTATATATATATTGATTTTATTTTGCTGGCAACTGCCACACAATTTCATATTTGCAATGTTTGACTAAATCCGAATAAGTACAATAAAACTAGCGGGTTTCTCGTAGTATTCATCTGCTTGTATTCTGACTTTCCTTCTGACCAAAAATATGGTCAGTTTAAGTCACGCTGGTAACTGCATAATTTCCAGTACACCTCCTTCTGTATTTTTACTTAATTTTCCACGATTCTAATGGAATTCTTGAGATCATTCTCCAGTTGCAACTTGAAATGTGAGCCAATTAAACGACATAACTTTTATCAAAAAGTGATACATAAATATCGCCCTGCTATTAATTTTTTATTGATTTGTTACGTTTTACGAAGTCCCAGAAAACAATGTTATTTAAATTAAATAGAATTTCAAATATATTATTGAAATATTGATAAACAGCAATATTTCATACATTTAGACCAACGCCATGTGAAAATTAGAAATTAGTGTTGAATTGGACTACATATTTAATTATGTACTATTGATGTACATAGTGGCTAAATGCAACGTTATTTTACGCAATTACTGCGAGGTTATAAGGAAGGTTGTTTAGTTAATGCTAAATTAAAGGTCACAAATTGTTCTAAAAGGTAGCGTTGCTTTACGTCGTTATGTTGTTTGTAATAACTGAAATACAATAAACGCTCGATAATGTGAACACCAGGTACTGGAAACTCGGCATAACGTGAACAACCATTTTTATAACAAACGCCGTATAAATTTCATTTATCAAGCATGAATCTCCCAAAATTATTGACAAGTCACTGTTTGTTCTGTTGGAAGATTACACCAGAAATCCAGTGAACCCCTAATAAAAGCTTTTCTTATTTTGGATAATGCTTCATCACATCCTCCAATAGAAGAATTACAGAGTAAAGATGATTAAATTACAAAAATGCACCTCCCGCCAAACGTGACATCCCTTATCCCGCCAATGGATCAAAATGTGACCAGACTTACAAAGTCATATTACAGAAGTAGTCTTCTTCGTAATATTATTGCAAATGGATTCAATTTAGTAGTATTAAAAAATGTTACAATAAAAGATACAAATTTGATGTTTGCATGAAACCAATTAGATCTAACAGTGATTGCTAAATGCTGGGGAAAAATCTTGATTTCGGTAATCAAGAAGGCGAGCATGATTTGCCACTGCAAAAATTTAAAGATGGTCAGGCTCTAACTGCAAGACGTGATATTTTAAACACATTACTGCCACATGTCCATGTGTATAATATTTGCATATTTATATAACTTTCATTTACTATAGGTATGCACATCTATTTCTAAATTGAACTGTATTAGAGAGATGGAATTGCGACAATTTTAACGAAGAAGCAGAAGAAGATGAAACTAAAGATGAAGAAACTGAAGAAAAATCACAAACTAAAATTTCTCCAGACAGTGCAATAAATGCACTGAGCACATCAATTCAGTCAGAAGATATGGACTTAATTTGAAATATATTTAAAGATTAAAACCAAGAGGAGAAACAGCTGCAACACAAAAAGTTGAAAAACACGAAAAACAAACAAGAATTAGACAATATTTTTAAAATGTATTTTTATCTTTTTTCAAATTAAAAAATGTGCAGTTACAAATGAGTAAATAATTATTGATCCAACAGTATTTATAATTTTAAACATAAAAGTGACGTTATTGATTCTAAACAACCGAACGGCATTAGACAGGGAATTACTTTTCACATTGTTTTGCAGAGAATTCGTATATTTGCTTAACGTTACCTGTCGGCGTTACCTAATGTTTGGTTATCGTTACGAATAACGTCATTTCGACGTTTTCATTCCCGTTCGAAGGTTCATTAAGAGCTCGAAACTATTCTAACTGCACTAAGGGCATTGCTACAATAGATTTTTTTAAATCCCCGGTGCCTAGCCTTGTTTCAATAACAATGATCAGCCTTATCAATTACCAGTTATGTATAATTAATTTCGTGTATAATAAAAAATTTATATCATTTAACATTTTAATTTTAAAACTTACTACTTTAATACAAAAAATATAGATGCTGTGTATCTTATGTAGTCGTTGAATCATTTAATTTTACAATCTTTTACGACGTTAAAGAATGCCACAATAATGCCCCACAATCGCCATTTTATCGGTAATTTTACAGGCTAAATGTTTTTAGTCGCTTTTGCTTCTTACTGACTACACATCAACAACGATATATTTTTAATTTGGCTTTATTAGTTTCTGATAATAGTATGCGAACAAATAAATACATTTGCTTATCGAAAAGTTCACGTTCAATGTTGCATTTCCTTTGCTCTTGAATAACAATGAAGAAGGCAATTATATCCTTGGCAAATGATGAAATATGAGCTACAGGATTTTCTTAATGCATGCAGTTATAATTGGATAATTGTTACGGTTAGATGGTATTTTATTTTTATTTTGAAACGATATCCATCCTCAGAAACCATCATGAGAACATAAAGATTACAATTTAATTTATTTTTTATCAAAAGATATTTTCTTTGTTAGTGATTTATATATTATTAGTGATTGCTCAGTACTTTTATAAATATATTAGTGTACGTACATAATGAACATATTTCTTTCTTGATATATTTCGTTACGTGTTTTTTTAAACGAAATAAAGTAATTTTCATGATATATTTCTTGTAATGTATTATACAAAAAGGAAATATCGAGGATAGTAGACATAAAAGTGGGAAGGACAAACATTTGTAGCAAAAAAAATACTACTGTAACAAAAAGCTAATGTAAAGACAATCCTTATTCAAATTTAGTATTAATATTCGCGATATATCTCATGTTTTTAGGGTAATTTTGCCGTGTAACCGGTAATGTAACTAAAAGGATGGGATACTAAAAATTTTCACTGACTGTGAACCTTTAAGTAAACAATAAATTCTGGTCCAGAAATAATCTATAGTCCATTAGATACAGTAAATGGATCAATTCCAAATATTTTGTCATTAGAGTGGAGTAATTTCATGGTTTATTATAATTTTAGAGCTATTAAAATTTTTACGTATACCGTCGATCACATTCACGTATATTTTCTGACATTAGACAATTCTTGATTTCTCTAACCGTAACACCTACACTAGCGGCCTTAAGTGTTTACCTACTCTTAAAATATTACAAAAACAAGTCAAAAACTAATTGAAAAATAAACCTTTATTCTGTACTTATACAAAAAAACAGTTATAGAAATAATGTTCTTATCAATTTGCTAGCAAAGATAGTCATAAATTAACTTAAATTTGCGTTACGTCACCGTGTCCACCTTTCGATTTTATTATTGCCGCACACAATTCTGGTATTTTCTCTAGCAGCCCTGTAGTAGTCCCCAAACTACTGCTGTTGAATTTGGATTTTGGATTTTTCAACCTGTCGGACGAGTTCCTCCCACAAAAGCTCGATCGGATTCTGATCTAGAGTTTGGGGCGGCTGCTTCGTAACAAAAATGCTCTCTCTGTGTTGTCCCAAATATTCACGGCATATTTTTGCACTGTGTTTTGGATCATTATTGTGCTGGAACACAAAGTTTTCACTTATTAATCGTGTCGAAGATGAGATGGCATTCCTCTCCGAAATCTCCCTATAATCTTCTTTTCTAAGAATACCATCGCCCACAAAGGTACCGCGAAAACAACCCCAAATCATGTCTGATCCTCTTCTATGTTTTATTGCTGGTGTAATAGAGGATTCAAGTGCTCGTTCCCCTTTCGATCTACGGACAAATGTTCTTGTGTTTGAATCGTCGGTCCTGAGCACTTTCTTTCAATCTTCCAACGTCTACTCTTTGTGTTCTCTCGCCAATACTTTACCGTTTAGCTTTCTTTGCTTTGTATAATAACAGTTTCGGCATATCAATTCTTCCATACAAACCAGTTTGGTGCAAACGCTTTTATCCGTGGTAACGCTAACTAGTTTTGGACGGCAGCAATTTCTGACGCTGCTTTTCGTCTACTTCGTTTGCTTATGATTACAGTTGCGCGATCTTCTGCTGGTGTTGTTATTTTTCACCGTCCGTATCGCCGTTTGTTAGATACACCGCCACTTCTTTGATACTTTTTAACATTACAATCCACGGTTCTACGGTTTAATTTTAGTAATTTAGCAATTTCCCCATTACTTTTACCGATGTTGTGATTTGCCACTATTTGAGCACGCTAGAAACGTACTGTTTATATATCTGCAATATATAGTGCTGTACTTTAGGAGATTTCTGATGTTCTGTTAGAGATACAATCTAGGACATTAAACTTTGTAGACGCAAAAGAATTAATTTGTTGCAAAGCTGTAACCAGTTTAATTCAACTTTTATGCGGATTTGCATGCAAAGCAGTAACCTAACATTCATTAATAATTACAGATTTCCTAATCTTTTACTACATACTGTGAAAAAATAATCTTAACATTGAGGTATATACAAGTGCCTACAATAAAATAAAATGTCATTTCGTGATGAACACACTGCATGAATTAGTGACAATTCACTCTACTCAAGGTATGCATGTTCCAACCTATAGCATTTTAATCACCAGATTAGTGCATTAGAGAAGCTCGCCAATGGAATTCCCAAAAATATACTACGGGCATATTGTTCTTAATCTGACCAACAACTTGATGATATATGAAATTGTTTCCTTTCGATACATAATACGTTACATACATTGCAAAACGACTTGTTCTATCTCCCAAGTTACAACTTTAGTGAATTATAAATGATTGCCTGAAAAGTACGATGCCACCTTTACCTCAAATTCGGCAAGAGTGAAAAAATCGATGATATTTATTTGATACGTTCAAACGCGTACGATAGAAGTCTGATACTTTTCTAATATTATAGAGTAGATATACATATACATACGTACAACCTGATTCAAATCAATAGTTCGCAACTGCAATCTTCGTGATTGTCGATGTATAAGTATGTTAACTTAGCAAAGTAGTAATGCTTTTTGTAACAATAATTAAAATGCATTAAAAAGGAACAATAAAACGTATAGTAAAAAACACATTTCAGTTGTACAGGAATTTAGCATAAAAGTTTAGCTACAAACAGGGATACAGTTTCATATTCAACAGCCATCAGGATAAGTAAAACACCCGTTAAAAAGTATTGCCAATAAATATGTTATTTAATTTATAAGTATCATACTTTGCTATGTTTCAATTAATTCTTGTATTTTTACCTATTTGACTTTAAAGCTGATTTTGCTTGAAAATTTTACGAATCAGCAGTATTAAAAAAGTATGAGTAGAGAAGATTATTCCCTTCATTATTCAAAAACAAGTATAAAGAAAACGAGTGAGCCAATCATTAAAAGAAACTCCAGAATAGGAAGTAAACTATACATTGTCTGTATCCTAGTCTACATGCACGCTTGTTAACCGATAAAAAAATTCTCGTAATTAATTTAATTCAAGTAGTGTTTCAAAATCCTCCTTTTAATTCAATGCTGTTTTACGCAATGATAATTATCTTACCTTCGGCATACTGACCAATTTTTTGACATACCCACTGGTCCGTTGAAGGCTCTCGCGAAGTAAGAATTTTCATGATATATTTATTCCTATCAATTAATTAGTTCTAGCGCAATTACGTCGTACCATGCTGTTATGAAATGTATGTACATGCATTTAATAGTAACAGGATTCATAATTATAAGCACTTACCGCTTACATTAGAATAAATTACGTTTTTCTTAATAGTGCAATAACAAGGCTTCTACTCCAAAGCGACTGGATACTGCCTCGTCGCATATTCAACGACACTCATTGCTTTAATTGCATTCACAATACAAAGCAGGTACATGCAACTATATGTGTACTTTAAATCAATCCTTGTGTTCTACCTTTTCGACTTCCTAACACTTAACTAAATAAACTTTTCATTAATATACATAATATCCTGTTGAAATTGCGTGTACGTATATGCATACATACATATGTGAATTCATCAGATTTTGTAAAATACACGCTTATAATTTGAAATATTATAACAACACTATTATACAAATAAACTAAGAATATACAATGAAATATTTATGGTTTGATGTTTTACATATGAAAGTAAGGGAAATTAAGAAAAAAAGTGGTGTCGGAACACTTCAGAACAGCTATTCCGTCAAAGACGAAATTATTAAGAGAAGTTCTGATCTAAATCCCGTAGAATTTAAACTCGTTGGGCAAACAAGAAAAAAACGTATAAAGCTATGGGGTATTCTGCAAAAAAAATAGAGAGGTATGAGTCACGAATCAATTACGAAAATAATTACCAAAGTGCCAGGTATTGTACGAGAGCTGTCATCTCTCAAAGTTGGCTGTTTTCTCAAACAGACAGTTACATTTTTATTTCATAATAATAATATTGTGTTTCAACATTTTTCTTTTATTTTGTATTTTGTTAAGCAAATAAATATTGTTACATTTTAGTCTTTCTGTAATTTTTTTTACTTCAAATTTGTTTCAAAATAATACAAGTGTCCAAACTTCCGTGAGCGATAGTGTACGCACATTAATCATAATAAATGTATCGTTTGACATACCAATGGCATAATTATATATTTGATCTAATGCAATTAAAATATGTAGCTGTCTTATAAGTAGTAACGTTTGCTGATACCGTTTCACACTAATATACCAATACTCCATGGGAAAAGTACTATATTATAATTATAATTAGTCTTGTTATAGATACTATATAAATTATGAATATGTTTACCTTTTTGAAAAAGAAAAATTGTAAAGTACTACTTTTCAAAAGGCTATAAAGAGTATGCTTATTAATATTATCAACCTACATACATAGATTTTCCGATTTCATTTCTGATTTTCTATATATGAGTAATATTTACTTTAATTCTTTTGATTGACTTCAATTTTGCTTGCTGGTTTGCCGGATTAGGATTGGATTGCCACTCCGACGTCGATATACTATTCAAGCTAAGGAATTAATAACATTTTTGTCAACAAGAAGATTCTTTATTATAGAGACTATTCGTTTTAGTCCAGCAGTAAACAAACCTGTGTTATTGTTATATCTTATTGATTTAAAATACTTCCGTTTTAGAATGCATTAGTACTCATGTTTTGAATACTGTTCGCGATACCCACAGAAATGGAATAATTAGAGAGGTTTGGTTCGTATGCCACTATGTTACTTGATATTTTGGCATTTCATTACCAAAGGATCAGTTTTACCCTTCCTCTTTTCTTTCGACATCTTATGCATGTTATACCTCTGCAAACATGATACATATGCGTACATTTTGATGTAAATCTTGCATTTAATTGTTCTAGTAGCAAAATTAGGAGACGGTACCAGTGATAATTTAAATATTATGAATATGAAATGGTATGTCATATTTCTATCTTATTCACGTTCAATTCACGCCAATATTATGTACACACAAGGTTGTTTCAATGTTATTATTTCGCTAATTGCTTACATCAGTTATTGTTCTAGTAGATACCTAAAAATCATAAACACTGTTGTAATATGTTATCACAGTGTAAAGCGTACAGGCCATTAAGAAAGTTCGGGAGTGAAACTCTATCAAGTTTGACATGAGGATGCAAATTCACATAGTATTTACATTTCCTTGCATGCCACGTAACTTGTGCCGTCAGAGACGGATGCGGTCAAGCAAGAGGACCTCAGGAAATTACTGAGGTGGTCCAAACAGCTATTGTCTGTTTGAATAATTCCAGTGACATCATAGTTATGTGACATGTAAAAGAAGGGTAGTGAACAGTATTATTATTATTATTATTATGTGTAATATAGCGACCTTTCCTGCGTAAATATTGGCATATTTAGCGAAGTAGGAGGCACGGTTCAAAATTAAGGTAAGATTACGTATAACAAGCAATTGATAATATTCATAGGTTCACGCATGCATAGTAGCGTTAACTGGTCTGTTGGGAATGCAACTTCCATACTGCTATAAGTTCATCGGTCTCTACCTTCATGAGGCAGTCTATCAAAATCTCTTTTCAATGATTTTATGCCCATTAAGTAGTATCATCACTAGTCTCGGTAAAGTGGGGCAGGTTACAGTGCAGTACGGAGAACAACGTAGAGGGGCCGAGGGGCCGAACGGCCGTATCAGGGCTAGTGTTCAGTAATATTTACGTTTCCGCATCATTTATGATCGTGTCCATCATGAGTGAGCATGGGCAGTGTGAACGCGGGGATGTTTACACATAATAAATTATAAAAATATATCATATAACGTGCTGAAACACTTACTGTTTCCACAAAATCACAAACTGGGTGGCATCTATTAAATACTAGAATCATTAAATATGTTTCCACACTTGTTTCAAATGAGTACGGCGTGCGGAATAAATATTTTTTAATGATGAAAACGACCGTTCCATATCGAGTGATGTTATATTTGCAAAGTTAAAGTAATCCTTGTAATAGGTTAATGGATCTTTCAACACACCTTCACAAATTTGTCTTAGTATGAGAAAATTTGGGTCCTTGTTAATAACACTTTCAAATTTTCGTATTACACTTTCATTTTTTTGGCTTTCCGCCGTACATAGGTGTGAGTGAACATCTTCCGCAATTTGAACAGAATCCACAAACCACATCTTGTATTAACATTCCGGAATTTTTCAATTCCCTCCGCTAGTCCATAGTGATTCTTGCGGATACTTTTTAAATCTTATCCGACTATCTTGAAATATTTTCTGGCTTTTTTGATAGCTTTGGCGTGTCCCGGATCGAATTGTAAAACTACCTTCTTTACATCAACAAAATGTTCACAGTAATAAAAGTCAGCCTTTAACCGTGTTCCCCAACGCGTAGTAATCGGCTGTGGTGGTTCCGGCACCTTGGGACACAGTTCGTAAAATCTTCTTGTACGTTTTGGTGACTTTAGAAATACTGCCTTCGTATGATCTATTAAAGCATTTACTCGTACATAACATTTAGGGAGCAATTGCGCCACAAGGTTTAAAGCATGGATTTTACATGTTACATGTACAAATTGGCACTCTCCTCGTTAAGAGATCGGTCTAAGGAAAGCATGTTAACGGCACCGTCACTCAGAAACATTAAAAGTTTTGTTGCTGAGACTTGAAATTTGTTCAATGCCCTGAGCGCCTCTTTTAAAATTTAATCGCTAGTACATTTTGCAACTCTTTTGGAAGCAAGTGATATAGGGGATGGTAGTTCAATCTCTTCCATTGTACGTACCGTCACATTCACCACAGATTGTTTTTGCCGATCTGTTGTTTCGTCCACACATAACCACAATTTTTTATCTTTCAATATTGCTTTAATTCTTCTTTCAACATAGTCACGAACAGATAGCATACAGTTTCTTAACGATGTCCAACTTGGTAATGTATAATCCGAATGCTTGCTCCAGAAGGAGAGAAATGCTTATTGGTCTAGCAAAGTGAACAAACACCTATATCAAATATTAATTGTTCACTATATCGTTTGCTACGGATTTCAGAAATTGCCAGAACAGTGTTTTATACTTTTTAGGTGGCGTTCACACTTCCACCTGCTGGTACACGTCAAATAGTTGTCGCACTTTTCACATTTAATTCTATCGCCTTCCTATTCTAAATCCGGCATACTCGTTATTACGTTTACTGGTACTCACAACGACCAGTCGAATAATTAGAACAAGCATGCTTTGGTACGGGTACTCTATTCTCCGTGCTGCGCTCTTTACCCTTCCACGTTATTCTCTGAACGGCGCTGAAACTTGCCCCACTTTGCCGAGGCTAATTATTGTATTTTGACTTACCTTAAATCAAAATTAGGAAATTTTGTTAGTTAACGCAGAAAGAGCTTGTTGTAACAGCAGAGCTATTTTAGCAGATTCCGGTATGTACCGGAATCTGCACTGCATTTGGAATAGTTAAAAGATTTTTCAAAAATCTTTTAGCTATTCTACTGTGTTTTATTAACACTACGTGCAATTAAAGCAAAATTTATGTGCATCGTAATGTAAGTTTTTAAGTAAATAAAGGATTTCATTGGATTAATAACCGATAGATATCCGTTATCAAACTTACTTACTACTTGTTTTTCCAAATAGGTATAGGTCAAATTTGCTTCATTATTTACAATAGTTAATATTATTTACAGCGTGGGTACGATATTTCTTTAAAAATAATTGTGTCCGACAAATTTTTAGACATATTTGTCATATATTTTTATACAAGAATTCTTAACAATAATTATTTCATATAGTACACGCAATTCTTTTGCCATTGCCAAATGCATTACTAGTTTTCACCACTGCCTTGGAAGCATTTGTAGTAAAAAACCGATCAGCACTGAAATACGTAATATAAGAAAGTAAATACGATAATAGGTGAAACAGAAACGAAATTATATATGTATAAGAATGAAACGTCAAATAATCTAGCATCCATTCCCGTAACAGGAAAAAACAGCTATATATAAATATGTGTCAAATAAAAGCTGTAGTCCATAAGAACAATACTTCCTACTGAAAATGGAATGACGTATAGTCTAATTACAATTTCCAGTTCCAACTTATTAAAAAAAATCAGAACGTAGCAATTTAAACGTCAAAAATGAGTGTAAGTGGTTGAATAATACTACATATCCCGTTTGTTCCTTGTCACCTTTTAGATCTGATTTATTTATTTAACCGGTCTCCTTAGGAAAATAATCGTAAATTGTATCTCTTCTTGTTTTGGAAGATTGCGGTCACAAATCAGTTGCGTGCTGAATTTGTTTAAGATATTTATTGCCACTTGGTTATAAATATAACCAGCTTTTTAATTTATGGCGTCAACCGTGTCCACTTAAGGTTTCGTCAATTAATTGCAAAATTATGCCGAGGTTTATAAGAATGTAGCGTGTACGTATATTTGATCTGTGACAACGTTTCTTTTCGATTATTATTCGTAGTAAAATTAATGAGGCGACATGTAGAGCTAAAGTGTTAGTATGCTAATGAGACAGACGCGACACTAAAGTGTACAATAAATTTTTTATACGAACTAACTTTTACTACCATAGAGGGTGCATCCATGTATACACATATACAATATTAAGGTCCCAATGTAAAACTTAATCAATATCCACTAAATATAACTATGATTCGACATTTTAATTTTTGTTAAAACTTTTTTCATACCTCACAATTCAATTACACATAATAAAATTTATGTCCTGTAACCTAATTTTCCTTATTCTCCTTGAATATGTCGTGAGTTTTTTTTGCTGTGTATTTGCAACATATTATAATTTTAATTTAACAGCTAACGAATTTTATTTAGTACAACTTTCCAATATATCAACTGTTCGGAAAAGTCCGGAATTAAGTAGGATTCGATTTGTATTAAATTTTAACCATCAAATGTTTGTTAATAATTGTTAGAATTTGATATCAAAAACACTATTATCTATTTCTGAATTTTAAAATGGTACTTAATAATCCATACAAAGGATTCGTATTTTTGATTGAGAGTGAAAGTACTCCGTTTGAGAATGTTTAGAAAAATTTCGAGATGAACTTTCCACATTGTTTTTAATTATGATACTTTTCAGAATAGACTTACTTCTATTAAGTCTAGAGCTCCAGTTCTTCGACAAACGGGTAGTGCGGGATGGTAAAGGTATAGTGGGCGGCCAAAAGTTGTGACAGAATACAAAAAATGTCTGATGCGAATACGTACGCTTCCACGGCCAGAGTTCTGGAGAAGGTCTGGTTCTCCATTTCAATACTTTATGCTAGCCAAAGCCTTGAAATAAGTCAGAGTGGTCTTCATTCCCAAATAGGGTAAGACGTCCTACATGGAAACGAAATCGTACCGGCCTATCAACCTTACCTCATTTCTTGTCAAAACTCTAGAGAAGATTGTTGATAAACATTTAAGGGACTCGGCTCTAGCTAGACTATGCCTATCAACCAGGAAAATCGTGCGAGCAGGCCATTCACCAGCCTGATCGGCGAACAGAAATTGCATTGGTTGCCTTTCTGGACATTGAGGGCGCCTTTCACAGCGCCTTCTTGTCAGTGGAATGCACAAAAACGTGGAGTCACCCCTCACCGGGTGGATCGCTTCCATGCCAAACAACAGAATAGTTCATGTGTCTATGAACCTTTGCAATATGACGACAACGGTTGCAGCCGGCTATCTACAGGGCGGTGTGCTGTCACCTCTGCTTTGGTGCCTGCTGGTGAATGACCTGCTGTCTGATCTCCGGGAGGCAGCATCATGGTCATTGGAAGGTTTGAGGGCGTCGTATCCGAAAGGATACAAGTCGCACTTAGGCTTGCAGAAACATGGTGCTGAAAAGAAGGGTTAAATATGGACTCTAGTAAAACGACTATGATACCGTTTACCCGAAGAAGCAAACTTCCCAAACTCCGGTGTCCGTTCATTTTCGGTTCAAAGATTCTTATATCAATCGAGGCTAAATATCTAGGAGTAATTTTGAATTCCAAATTGACATACAAATCACACCTGGGACAAACGGCAAGCAAAGCCACAAAGTCTTTTGGGCCTGCAGAGAAATTTTTGGTAAAATGTGATGCCTAAAATTAGTAATGGCTGACTGTACGCGAGAGTTAGTTTACCTACTATAACTTATTTGTCGCTAGTCTGGTGACACAAAGCTAATCAAGGCTACGCGATCAAAAACCTTAGCAAAGTCCAAAGAATTGCTTGCTTAAGCTTTATGCCGGCTATGGTCTTGACGCCGACGGCGGTGATGGAAACCATTCTTGGGCTTTCACCGCTGCAGCTGGTGTTGAGGTCAGAAGTAAACCCATAAGCCTACAAAATCAAATGTAGTGAGTGCAAGAGGTTTTTTGGCAAGTTCGGAAACCATGCCATCTTTAACTCTACCGAACGAACAGCACCGCGACGAGGATCAACAAAATTCGACGCGTGAACAGCTTTCCTAGAGGAAACAATTTAATTATTTTTCTTCTATTTTTACTTGAAAAGGCCAAAATTTGGGAACTCATAAACTGTGTTGTACTTTCTATAAAGAACCCAAGCTAACTCTCTTTTGTTGGCCGCGTCGCTCTTTGATAAAGCGCATATCATACGAATATATTACTAAAGATGGAGATGTTGATTTTGGATTTGGTATTTGCTAATTGCCGTGTGTGCATGCTTGTGTGCCAAATATTTTTTAATAAATTTTACCTTAATTGTTAAATTTTACGTGATATAAACTTTACGTGAGAGAAATTTATTATTCCTCCTTTCTTACAGATTCTTTTTTTTCAAAGAAAGGGAATTTTGAGAAATAACGTTTAATGCTGAGTTTAAATTGAAATACTGTAATCGACAGTATTGAATACTGTCAATTTAAAACTTATTCGCTTTTTTTGTCCTACATACACTTAGAGGAATAAATCTGAGCTGTTTAATAAAGCAGTCTTGTTTTGCGGATTACATTTTGCTCTCTAGCCAATGGTTCGCCGCTATTTCTTATGGTATATTTGTTTGACACCCTCAAACAAGACAATTACAGCCGTAAAACAAAATTTGCATCTTAGGCTATTGTAGGTATACATCCGCCCGGTGATTCTTCTACAAACGGAAAAAGACACGAACTCGTATTCTACTGGAATTCTTTGCTTTATCTATAGCAATTGTTAAAAGAAATAAGTTCATTAACTATGTTAAACCTACTTCTATTAGAAATTTCTTATTACAGATAAAATTAGTTGAGCCTATGGTTAGAATATAAGAAGTACGTATATACCTATTGTCGTTTTAAATATTATTGAGTTTATTAGCAAGTTGCAAAAAGTATTTACCTTTAGTATTCTATATAAGCAAACGTTGTAATGTGGCAAGGTTGAAAAGAATGAGTGTTGATGATTGATGTTACCAGATTACAAACCTACTAAATATTGCTGATATTAAGCGGTATTGTTATTATCGTTTAAATGTGCTTCGCTGTTTTGGAAAATTGGTTTGCTCACTTGCTATCGTTTAAGTAACTTTTATAATTTACATTAAAATAAACCAATTAAAATGTCAATCATAAATATAACAAATATTGTGACACTTTGTATCTAAAGAATAACACGTAAAGTTATTTATTGCTGATGCCATTGATACACTTCTGTCATGCTATTTACAAAAGTAAAATGAAAACATTCATAACTTATGTATGCAAATGTTTACAGTAGCCAACGCTTTTAATACTTTGTTTATGTAGACTTTGGAAAAGCTTACGAACATAGATTAACAAAAGTAAACAAATACACACAAAGCTTAGAGAGAGCACCGATCCTGTGTTACACTTCAACAAGACACTATTATCCATAGCAACGCATACGCACACGACATCTTTGCTTGAAATAAGAACAAAAAGCTCGCAGACCTCTACTGTGTGCCAACTTTCTTTGCGGCATCAATAGTAAAACTCTGGAAATAAATAAACTCAGGTTGGCCTTTCGCCAGGTTATATAAAATAAAAATGTCTACATAAGGAATGTTTCTTACTGCTTAGTTTTCTTTGATAATGCTAAATCATAGGAATATTGCGAAGAAGCGAGTCACGGAAACTTATGCAATAATACAAGTTAAATAATGCGCATTAGCTCTTTCGTGATAATCACTTTAACATGGAAGGCGTCAAGATGTGCATGTATGTACACATTCGTATATATGAACTGCAATTCCATTTATAACATACATTTTCTTCCTTGGCACCTACATTTCTCAATTTAATTATCATTGCATTTTTATAAGTTTAGATTATACACGAAGTAAAAGCAAGATGAAGTATAGTTTCAAACATAAAACAAAATATTAATTAACAAAAACTAAATCTAAGAAAAACACATACACGATACTTATAATTGAACTAAGTACCAATAATTGTTATTCACAAACAAATACATACATACGTAAATCTCTAAATATTCCAACTAATGAGAATCTGAGTAAAACCCTTTATTTCTTTAATAACTTACGAATCGTAAGCACTGTCTGCACGCGATAGATGTTCTTTTCTATATAAAATTTTATTTTTGACAAATTATTTTTAAAATAACTTTATACTAAAGAATATTTTAACTTTTAAAAGACTGCTTTGTTTAACACTAACAGGTAGTTGTTCTTGTTTTCACATCTTGCAAATGATATAAAAGAACTTAATCTCATTCATGAAATCTAGTCCTCAAAGTGACCATTTTTACATGCTTTTTGTCTTGTTTTAGGTAGAAAATTATAAGCATGGTCGACTAATTTTAATAATTTAGCATATTCTTTGTACGTACATATTTTTGGTGGTATTTCGCACAGCTACCATGTTATGGGACAGTAATTGCTTATACATTCACGTTACCGTCACGGACCTCTATAATTAGGAACACGAAATGATTTTATAAATTCGCTCTGCTTAAGTGCGAGCCTTTCACGTTTTGCGTGCAACTTTTGCAAAAAATAGTTGTTTTAGTGGTCATTTTTCTGAACTTGTTTTGAAGATGACACAAACACGGATGTATTAAATTTAAAATTGAAAGGGCCCCTAGTCTTAGCCTGGTTTTCAATTTCTATAAAAGTATAAATAAAACACACACTCTTAGATGTATATTAATAGAGCAATATTGTATCTTATACAAAAATGGCTGTATGTGCTTTACAACAGTAAATATAACCAGAAATCCTTCAAGTTGAAACGACTGCCCGTATATTTTATTTTTCAAAAACAATATTGAATATTTTGCACCTAACTGGTGGACTCTTTGAGTTTACAATAATGCTGCAAAGATTGGTTTACAGAAAAGTTGTCTATTTGGATAAATTGTACCTACAAAATTCAAACCTTAAAAGAGAAAATGTCACCGTCTTCGGAGATATTCGTTCATAGTAACAATATATGTATTTGGTAAGCTATAATGGTTATCATTGCTGCAACCCCCAGGTCAACTGCTGTCACGTTTATTCCGATGCCCAAGATTAACTGTAGAGATGAGATTCTCCGATATATCAGATATGGATAACACGGTTTACAAGTCATAAGATCTCTTAAGAAATATCACGTAAGAACCCTAAAATTTACTTGGTAGCCTCACCTAAAGAACATAAATTTAAATAATAAAAATACTAACGTTATGGAACTTGAAACGTACTTAAATCATTGTGAATTTGAGGAATATTAGAATGAATGCATTTCAAAGTAGAGAAATATTATTATTCGAGTTTGCAATAACCAAAAACATTACATAAATAATCGTTCAAATCAATATTTAAGAGTTCAGAACATATGTAATACCCTCACACCAAGATTTGAAAAAAATTTCGATTGTTTTTTGGGTTATCATCCACCTGTATAAGAAATTTAATGTCTGCTATAAAATCTTATATCAGTTTAAAGCTATATGAGAGCTTCCAAGAAGATATGGTTTAAAAAGTAATAAATCAGAGTCAACAAGAGAGAAAAAGAGTCGCGCTTTTTAAACGACTTTAAAATTCGACACTAACTTCTTAGCTCAATAACGTTTACAACATTACAAAACAAAGAAATTATCTTTACGAATATTCCTCCGGTATAGCAGTGAACTTGAGAACCTCATAAAACTGCATTTACGTATAAATTCCAATTAAAACTAGCCTGAGATGACAGAAAGCAATTTATGTATTCCAGCGACATTGACAGAAAAGGTCTGAATACATTTGCGTCACATAAGTTTCGGTATATAAATAAAAATGTCAGATTCCATTGGAAGGTTTTAAGTAATATTTTTTTATCCTTTAAGTTTTATTCCTTGATGTCACAAACCTTTTTTAAAGGTATAGAATGGATATGTACATACATATATATGTATATATGTTTACATATGTGCGCACACTAACCACACTTCAAGCGGATTTCCATATTTATAACAGTGAAGTTTATAGATGCTTTTACAAACAGTCTTTCTAACAGTAGTATTTGAAATACGAAGCCTGTGAAAATACAAAGAAGCTTTCTACATTAATGTATTTAAATCAACAATAGAAATTCCTCTTCCGGAAAGAAACCTAAGTATTAGTCAAAGAGTTAGTCACCTCGATATAAATATATCAGTATCAAGGGGGATTCAGAAATTATTATTCATAATAATAACCATTAATTACTAATTAATTAGGGGCAGATAATTTTCGTTAGTTCTTGCAGTTTGTACGTTAAGCTACACTAACGCCATTTTAACAAATAATAATGTTAGCAAAGATCTAGTTATAGTAATTTCGATAACGTTAGGTAGTCTTACCGTGAACCTGTAACAAATGATAAATGTCAAGTGATAAATGATAAATGGCAGACGAGGAATGCCAGGTGACAAACGACAGGATGATAAATGACAATAGCAACTGTCAAATTTTAAAGAGCTGATCAAGGAGAAGAAATTACATGTTACTAATTGCAAATGATAAATGGTAAATGTGATAATTATGGATGAAATATAACAAAAGACAATTGACATCTGACAGATGGCAAATGACAGTTTATATTTGATATATGATAAATGATAGATATATAATTATAGATGGCAGATCGCATATCACAAATGATAGATGAGAAATGACAAATGACAGATAAAAAACAGTAAAATACCAAATTATAAATAACAAATGACGAAGGATAAATGACGTATAACGAAAAACTTATGCAGATAACAAATGACAGAATAGAGACAAGAAGAGGTAACATGACAGAAAATGATATAACAGATAATAAATAATACATAACAGACTGATGACAGTTAATAGGGAACAAATGAGCAATAATATCGATTTAGTCACAGCTAATTTTGTTCTAACAATTACTTTGCTCGTGATTTACTTTTGATTGGAATTTTGTTTTCACAGTTTGTCACTTTGAGATTCTAGTATCAACTTTTATGAAGATACTGAAACGCTTTTTTACATAAAACTTGAAAAATGAAATAATAATTTAACCCCTAACAGTTTTCGCTAGTTACAGAGGGCATCGAGCGACCATAGTCCGTTTAAAGATATTGGCTTTCGGCATCCGCTATGGAATTAGGAAAACCTGAACTCCGAGAAACAACAGCCCCTGGATTCGAATCTGATATCCAAGCGCGCTAGACGCTGAGCTAGCAGCCCCTCAAACGTCAAGTGTAGAACCACTTGTTTAGTATTTAACCTACAAATTTGTATTTCTTTTGTGAAAAGTCAATACCTAATTTGTTGTTATTGAAGTTGTTTTTTTTTTGTTGGTAAAGTGGTCCTAGCCGTCGATTGTGTATTGATCATTAGTCTAACCCTATTAGAAATTTGCCAAATCCGGCTACACAACTTCCGACAGGAGTTTTTAACGTGGCAGATATCGTATTAACACGAAGTCTACATTTTAACCGTAGTTAAAAATTAAGCGCCACGGATGGGCAAGTTGACTGAATAGAGGTAAAATTTATGATTAACCACCTATAGGAGGTTTTAATATACCTGGATATGCAATAACACTAATAGTAATGACTAGAGACCAGATTATATGCAAAGTACAAAAATTTTATTTGATTTATTTATTATATTTTACGTCTATTTGTAGAGGTCTTACACAGGTCTTTAATCAGTGTAATACATCTACATATAGACGTAAAATATAATAAATAAATTGAATTAAATTTTTGCACTTTGCATATAATTCGGTCTCTAGTAACGACATACGAAAGGAACTGCTTTCTTTTACATTTATAGCCATCTATAATTATCAACACCCACAAAAGAATGTTCGTAAAAAATGGAGCTATAATAAGAGAAATATTTACAAAACTTTAGAATAAGAATTATTTTGTCTGTTCCTAACTAACGAAAGGTGTTAATTATCAGTTGTAAAAATTAAATTTAACCACGATAGATTTTTGAAATTAGAAAATTGTATGGGACTTAAACAAAAAGTGAAAAATGCTTTTGATACAAATAGCGATTTAGTTTTAAATGATTGTTGAAATAATACTCATATTTTCTTATTTATAGAAGACGTGTATGCGCCAAGGAAGTATTGTACCCGGTAAAATCGAAGCAAGCCTATTGCAAACCAACTTTCAAAAAATATCAAGAAAGATGCAACAATAATCAGATATGCACAGGAGTCAGGTACGTTACAGAATCTTGTATTCATTCAATTGCTTCCTTTTATTTTACAGACTAATCTATGAAACTGCATATAGAGATGTCTTAATGAAACCATCAAAGCGATTAACTTACGCATGTTGCCCAGGTTGGACACAGGTTAATATTAAAACATACGGTTGTAATAAACGTAAGTAATGATTCCATCAACTTTATTTATTGTAGATTTACAATGTTAAACAAAGAATGCAAGTGAGTAATTCGATAATTTCAATTTAATAAAATATATAATATGTACATAATTTATGTGTACGTTTCCTTATTTCCACATATTAGCAACTCGAAGCTGCAAAGGTATATAAATTAAAAATATAATTTTAATTGCATTACAAAATATGCAGCTAATTCTAATGTGTTTATGTTATAAGTTATCCCGTTTATAAAATTTTGTTTTTTTTTAATACTGACTAATTACGACACTGAGATAGTAATATAATAAAAGACTGAATAAATCGGGTGCTAATCAGGTAAAAACTTTTAAAATTTAAGCGTATGTTCTATAATTTATTAGGTATCTGCTCGGTTGTTAAAAAATAACCTTTGTAACTATGAATCTGGCGCACCTTCAATTTTAAAATTTACTACACAAACACGATTTTTGTTTTACAAAGTACTGAAAATTGACATTGTGAGTATTCTACCCTGCATTGTGGGCATTTTATCAATATTTAATTTAATTGTTAAATTAGTATAGTATGTTTTCTACATGTTGCTCTAGTAATATTTCTACTAGCGATGGGCTAACTGAATGAAAAATCATACGGTAACGCTAATTAAATACGCATTGGATACTTCTGAATGAATGAAGTTCTACTTTTTTAACGGACTCATCAATATCGAATTACATATAGTAGACGCTCAATTGTGTGAACAAAATGAAACGCAGACTGTTTTCATTAACTATTTGCTCACATTAAAGGGAGTGACTGATTTTATGCTTAAAATAATAAGTATTGTTTCATCAATTTACTCATCTATAATTATATCTTTTTTAATTTAAAAGAGATAAAAATACATTCCAGAAATATTATGTAATTTTTGTTTGTTTTTTGTGTTTTTCAACTTTTTATGTTACAGCTGTATCTCTTATTTCTTTTAATACCTTAATATATTTTAAATTAAGTCTACATTCTTCTACCCACTGAATTAATGTGATTAGTACATTTATTGCACTCTCTGGAATAATTTTATTTTGTGATTATTCTTCAGATCCTTCATCTTTAGTTTCATCTTCTTCTATTTCTTCGTCAAAATTGTCTAATTGTGTGTTCATTTCATTCCATGCAATTACATCTCTCTCATGCAGTTCAATCCAGAAATAGATATATATATCTGTAGTAATGAAAGTTGTGTTAATACATAAACATTAAGTGTAGGCACACGTGGCAGTAATGTGTTTAAAATATCACGTATTTCAGCTGAAGCTTCTGTCCAATAATCTTTCCATTTTTGCTGTACTACACTAACAACATGTTTCTAAATCGAATCCATTTTCAATTATAATACGAAGAAGGCTATATGTCTGATCACATTTTGTCCCCTTGGGTGAATAAGAGGTGTCACATATGGTGGAGGCACTTGTTCATTGTACTGTGCAATTCTGCTATTGAGGATATGATGGAGCATTATTAAAATAAGAAGAGCATCGATTGGATGTCCACTTGGTTTCGGGAAACGTGTAACTTTGCAACAGAGCAAACAATGTTGAGTTGGGGAGATTCATGTTTGATAAATTAAATTAAATTAAAACTTACCTGAGGAACAAAAGAATTATGGAACCAATTCTTAAAGATTCATTTCGTCTATATGTAACATTTTTCTAGAAGGGAGTCATTAAAGTATGCTTATATTCTTTCCTTAAAGATTGCTTAAAAGTTAAGTATGTGTTATGTTGTAGTAATGTGGTGTGTGAAAAGCAGATGTCAATAATGGTTACCCAAAAATCAGGCGTGTCAAGACATTATTATGGTACAGTATATGGTATTGTATAAAGAACACGTGTTAGAAAAAGGAATCATGCTAGTACTATTCATTATATCTTTATATGCGGTCGTAATCGGTTTGCTTACCTTAACGGTTATAACTATAGACCCTTTGTAAAGGATATAGAATTCGATTTCTTTTGGAACTATCGAATGCGCATTGACTTAACGTTACTGAATGATATTTCATTCGACTAAATCATCACTACTCCTCTCCCTACTTCAAAAATAACAGAGTTTAGTGAATTTCAATAAATGAATGATTAAGTTAAATATGTTTTGAAACGTAGCATTAGAACTAAAATATCTTCAAGGCCTATTTTGAACTAATGTACTAGAACGTAATTGTATATCTTAATAGATGAATTTTTTAGATTATTTAGAACAAAAAACGTTATCGTTTGCATATATTTGATATGTTGACCTAATTACGCACTATTGTATATTTCAACAACTATAATGGATTTAATTTAACACAAAAGAAGTATTTATTTATAGATAGATAGATAAAACCTACTTGTAAAGTATAAGGCAACTACAGTAACAAATTTGTGAATATTTTTGAGACTAAATTAGACAAAATGTTTCATAAAATCTTGAAGCAAGTTTTTTAGTGTGACCGAAAAAACCTCTTTTTATTCAAAATTTCAACTGAGGTTCACTTTAACAAAAACTGCAATACTATTTGTTGTCAACGTATCTGGTTGTGATCGAAGTTCTGCTATTCTTATTTAGCAATAGTCATATTTTACACAACCGAAAAACTGAAAAACATATGTGTATATATATATATATATATATATATGTATCTTCTAGTATTCTTTAAGTAAGGAATAGTGTTCTGTTAAAGTGAAATTAGACATATATTTCCGCCTAATACTGGGTTAAATCAAAAACATTCGGGTAATGTAGGGAATGTCTATATACGAATCATTTTATTGTTGAAACGCACGAAAAATATATTTTATAATATTTACCGTTTTAGTCAGTAGGTGTTAGATTGAAAACTTAAGAAGTTAGTTTTAGATAAACAAGTTTTATATAATTACATTTTGATCTAAACACTGCGAATCCGGCAAGTTAATCTGAAGGTTTAGCAATAGTAATGCAATTAAAAGATTATTCTCCATCAATCTACAAATATTTTATGCTGATTTATATTGTTACATTTATTTCATCTAATAAGAGTTTTATGTCGACAGCAATTTGTTCAACTCCTTGCCAAAATGGGGGCACTTGTACGAAGCCAGATTTTTGCGAATGTCCGCGGGGCTTTACCGGTCGATTTTGCGAACTAGACATCGATGAATGCAAGGAATACAAACCATGTGATCAAATTTGTGAAAATACGAGTGGCAGCTTTAAATGCTATTGCAGAGAAACATTTACGCTTCAACCTGATGGAGAATCCTGTCGTGCAAATGGTAAGAATATTTTAACATGCCGTTAAAGAAGTTTCCATCAATACACAAACACTTGTAATCTAGTTAATGTATCAACTATCTGTTCAATGTTGGTTCTGACATATCTCTTTAATACGAGGGTCACGCCATATATTTTCAGATACTTTTTACGAAAATGATGTTCAAAATAATCATCTCCTGCATCGATGCACTTTTGTAATCGAAGCTTCCGCAACGTAAAAGCTTGAAGCCAGTTATATTTTAGAATGTTTTCAAAAATTGATGAATTGCTTCATCTATCTCATCCTCCGTCGTGAAATGTCGACCACGTAACTGTTTCTTTAGCTTAAAGAACAATCAGAAATCACACATGGCCAAATCAGGCGAATAGGGTGAATGTTGAATGATATTATTTTCACGTAAAAATTCAACTGTCTGCTGTGCACAGTGTGATGATGCATTGCCATCATATAATATTAACCCGCAAACGACTCAAGAAACTGCAAATAAAGATTTTGCGGTGTATCAGTTTGCTGTGACTATATGGTTTTTCCAGCTTGATTGCTTTACTAATCCTATATTAGGAAAGGAAACTGGCTACGTAACTTTCTTGAGAGTCCTTTGCTTTTTGGCCATTGTTGATGTTGGCGCATCTTTGTGGATTGACACACAACTCTTCTGGCAGGTAGGAATATCGTAAAATGGAGTGTAAATTTCATCACCTGTTACTATTTTAGATATAATATTATATCCATCATTGTTTAACATGTCTAACGTTTTTCGGGCGATTCTTACTCGTTCTGTCTTTTAGAAATCGTCAAGCGTGTGTGGCACCCAACGAATAACTTTTTTTTCATCTGAAGATGATCACGTAAAATTGAATTTAGTGTTGCGGATCCAACACCAAGAGTTATCTCAATCGTTTGATAGGTGCATCTTGGATCTTCGTCGATCATACGTGTCACTCTATCAGTATTTCCAGCGGTAACTGAACAACAGGACCCACCCCCACCAGTACGTACCTCATCACCAAGTGATATCCGTCCTCTTTTAAATTCACTATGCCAACGAAACACAGTTGTGTCTGAAGAACTTTCATCGCCAAATGCGTTTTCAAGTCTTTATTGTTCACATTAACCGACCTTAAAATGGAGGTAGATCATTGCGCGCACATGTTCTCTTGACAAGTCCATGTTTCGATGAGAAATCGTACATGCCACATTGCTCTATACCAGCAGCGACTCAACCGACAGTCAGAGCTTACTACTTAAGGATGGTGGTATTTAGAAATGCAGTGCTGCCAGCTCTAACTTCTCTAGTTTCGTGGCATCTCAAAATATATAGCGTGATTCTCGTATGTCAATTTTTAAATATTCCCTTTGAATAAAAAAAAGAATTTTGCAAAGTAGCAAGGGCGAGGAAAGTAATATAGGGTTTTTATTACATAAAACCATCATAGTTTAAAATATTTTTATTAAATTTGCTCACACAAAAATATAAAATGCTAAACATTCTTAATAAAGAAAAATTTTCCTTTGAAGACCATAATTGGGGTGACATGATATTTAGGTACTTTATATATGAGCAATTGCCATATTTAACTCTTAATCTGATCTTCATAACCTATGCACATCTATTACGAATAAAATTTATTCACTTTATCAATTCTTCACTCCTTTTCTAGGCACTCGCATTTTAATTGTTGTGGTCACAATCATCACGCAAAGATAAATTATTTAAACTGGTTGCTGTTACTTTAAATATGTATAAGTTACCATAATTTAATATTTTTAAATTCACTTGTAGGCAGTGTCAATACCTCGCCCTGTCCAACAGAATGAGTGTAACCCCATGAAAGCGTGCTGTTCTAAGGTTCTAGCTAGTCTGCTCGGTTTTTGGACCAGTGACACAAAGTGCATGTGGAATGTAATTCTACGTAACATGTGCTTAATTCATATTTTTACTTTGAATTCAATTTATTAAATAATTAGAAATCTAAGAAACTACGACATCTACTCAAATTTAACATTAATTCTGTGCGTTTAGTATATGTTCTTTATTTATATGGAAAATAATACACTTACAATACACATTTTGACGTTTATATTTAGCAAAACTGTTCTCAGACTGTTCGACCGAATAAGGTTATTTTATAGCTTGTGGTGAGAGTCGTTGTGAGTTCACTTTTGTATGAAAACAATTCAAATCTTCCACCTTAGTGTCTCTCGCCTTACCTGCTTTCTTTCTATTTTCCGTTTTGTTTCTCCAAGTTTGTTTTTCATTGGTATAAAAGTTGTCGGTCGTTCCCTAACTAGTATTTGGAGAAACGAATGTAAGCTTCCCTCTGTTAATTTGACCTAGGTTACAAAATTAATTTCGTTGTTTGATTTATTGATATTATTACTTTCATATATTAAATTAAGTTACAAATAAGACACAATCGAAACTTAGCATATTTTTTTCTAAATTCCTTTCTCACAACAAAATTATTACAGGACTGCTCTCTTAGGAACATTTATTAAATTAACAATAAATCTATTGATTTGTTATAACTTGAAATTAACTAAAGTTTACATAATGAATCTACTGTAGAGATATTTGTTCTCTTATATAGATCCATTCTTTTTTCGTGGGAAAACATCAACATATCAGTTAAAGGGGAAAGGCATCATCAAACCTTGTAGAACGGCTCAAATTGAATTGTTTTTAATAATGAAATGGTGTTGCGTGATATATGACAATACATCCATTCCATTCCTCAACAAGTTTCCAACACTATAGGAATAGCATTAAATCATTATATATGCACAGCACATCTTAGAAAATGTATATGTACATATCTAACATGTTCCCTATTCAGTGATTAAAGAAATTGTTTTATAGATGATGAAAATATCGGTTCTGAAGCTACTGATTTGGAGTTTCCTGGGCTCGATAAAAGAATTGCCAACTTAGAAAATGTGAGTATAAAGGAATAGCAGAATACCTGGTTTTTGTTGAGCGTTTGTCACGATGTACTAACTGTTTCAAACTGACATCTTAATAATTTCATTGAAAAAAAAATTAATACATCTTTAAAGGGGATTTATATTTTAGTAGAGTTTCATAGAGTACGATGTACGCAGTTGTAAAATTGCAATATAATGGTAAAATTAAAACCAATGGAGTTATTAAATGATAAACTATCTTGTTTAGAAAAATATCTATTTCAAGAACCTTAAGTTCTTAACTTAACTTATTAATCTAGTTCAATAGCTGCCAAAATCACCTAATTGAACTCTCATTCGTAACACAATCAACGCCATTAATCCCAAAACGATGTCAAACATTACAAGAAGTGCGTGCAAAACAGTGAAATGTATTAAGTTCTATGATATACCCCATACTCGACTACTTTGCTTTTTAATTTGCAAAACTAAAAAAATTTGAGAAAGTATCTGGCCTAAAAGAACATAGAACTTTTATCATGGTCCGGTAATTTTCTAGACTACAATAGCATAAAAATTGCTGGACTTTACTCAAATAAAAAGTGTATAGTTTGCCGAATTCAAGCGTTAACATTTTGAAAAGAGGAATTCAAGAAATTCGGTATGATAAACTCCGTTACGAGGTAGTACAATCGATGACAGTAGTACAATGCATTTTAAAGAAACTGAAAAGTGTCTATTCAGGAAGAAGATAGAACCTTTACCTTTTATTGTTAGTAGTACTATTCCTTGTGTATTTGGTTGCCGGATTAACGTGATGTACGTCGCACCGTAAATACAGGATGCGCCAAGAATGGCCATTGGAAAAAGATTCTAATAGCTATTCCCAGCACTTTCGCGTGTTTGCAATTTTTTGTTTAAATATTTTGCCTAAATCAATAGGTATGTCAATAAATCTGGCTTGGTCACTGCTTATATATTTTCTGTATTACATATTATTACATTCGATTAGAAGCACAATTACCAACTAGAATACTCAAATAAAAAATACTCTAATTAGCCAGAATTTAAAATTTGCAACAACACATGTGCAATGTGATAAACTAAACGTTTTCGATCAATAAACAAATGAAACAAAGCACCGTGGAACGTAACACATTCTTTTACTATTTTTCACACATTTATTGTAATGTTTGAATTCTATGTTTCTACTATATATGTATAAGCATGTATGCAATATGTAAACGTCGTTATCTGAATGTTGACAGCTAAAAACACTATTAATTTATATTAGTGCAGTTAGAATTTTAGATTTAGTTTTACTAACGTTTAATGCCATATACTAATAACTTTATTCGTATTTCAGATATTTAATGAAGTCAGTAAGAAAGAAATACCAAATATAAAAAGTGATATCGAAAGCATCAATAGAGATATTGTTTCGATGAAGTTAAGGATGCGAGATACGGTATGTGTACATAAATATAATATAATTGTTAGTAATTAAAAGATATTATTTCTATTGATTACGACACGATGATTTGTTTCACTTAACAAGATGTCGTTTCAGGAAAACTACAACATCGACATCCAAAATTTTAAGAATACATTGAGGCAAATAGAGAAAAGCACGAACAGGGCTGAAGATTTTATGAGGAAGTTCGACAAATATAAGTTCCGATTATACTGACGTGAGAGGGACTAAATTAAAACCATTACTTTTATCGTGTGCGTGTATTATACGTCGTTAGTTACTGTGTTTAATTGTCTCCACTGCCATATCTTTTTATACCTTTTACATAAATATATTCGAACAAAAACAATTGATGCATATGTGCGCGTAATAGGTAACCAAATACTATATTGTAAAATTTTGTGTAATTTAATGATAAAGAATAATAAAAAAAAAAGTCTAGTGGTGAAGTTCTTCCTCAACCTAAATTTCATAGACTTCTCTTTGAACTATCATCATTCATCACATTTTTATTTAAATCATGTATGCGTAGTGACTTTTCATTAAAATGCAAGTTGTCCTTTAAGAAATTATTTTAATGAACAACCTTATTCATTGGAAAAAGCTATTTCCAGAAATTTTAAAATTCTTGTGTATGAATTATCTTACAAAACCCATTTCTTGAGCATGTAAGCATAATTATTGTGAATATACAGTAAACGCAATTTAAATACAGCCTTAGCCATTGTATTAGATATTCTGCACTTTTATAGATTGGGACTAAATAATAAGAAGTAGTATGAAATGACGATTGCAAGGACTGTGTGGATGTACAATTCACAGGTATAGCAGTAAAACTCCACTCACACAAATTTATTAATTATGCGGAACGCAGCGTTTCGAGAGCACGTGGGCTCTCATTGTCAACCGTGTTACCGACTGAGTGACGCAGTACTGCTATACCTGTGAATAGTAGTATAAAACTACAACAACAAAATTGTATATAACGATAATTTATTTGCAAAATATTAGAATTCTTAATATTTAGTGCTTCCTCTACCTCCTTTTATAACAACGCGGAATCTATTTATCATACTAGCTACAAGACGATAACATTAATCTACATATATCTTGTCCTATTCTTCAAATATTTTTTGTTTCAGAATGTTTTTATTTTTGCAAATATGTTTTGGTACTTTTACTTTTAAAATCTGCCACAAATGTTCAATGGGGGACAAGTCAGGAGATTGGGCCGACCAGTCTAATATTCGCACTTTATTATCACTGAACCAACTTACTGACTGTCGTCATTTACGTCACGGCGCATTATCTTGTTGGAAATAATATTCAAGCATCAAATAATTCTGAAGTGTTCTCTTCTAACATCTGAGTCCGAGTCCGGCTGCCAATATGCATCCCCGGACCACGATACTACCTCCACCGAATTTTACGGTCGGGACAATACATTCAGAACGATATGGTTGCTCACGTCGTCGTCGCAACGTACTGTGCCCTAGGCCGCTTGAAAGCTGTAAACGGTAGCAATAGAATTGATTTACAGTGACCTTGTTTTCAAAAAGGAGTAATTTGAATTATCCATATCTGCTGGTATTCAAAGTGGCGATACTTATGTTACTTTCGTCCGACCATAGCACATGGGGTAATGTGCTATGGTCGACGGTCCAATTTTCATATTTTTTCCCCATTTCATTACTTTCACTGTAGCAGCTAAAGTCTTACCTTACGACTTAGATAGGACTATTTGGCCGTGTTCTACTTCGGTTAATTCTCGAATTTTTGGCATCATTTCACTATTTTAAGTTTAAACATCAAAAATGAAAATATCAAGCTCAAAATACCCTGGCTATACAGGCATAATCTGAACAAGTCAACGACGGGGAGGTATCTACAGTCCTACGTTTCCCCACTATACCCATGATGCAGTTGGGCAACAGCGAGATTGCAGATTGATTGCAGGAGAATATTGCACCGTTGACTTTACTCAGATTACATCTGTATACTCATAACACACACAGCTCTGTTATCGCGTCGACAATACCCTAATATTTAAAAACGAAACATTGTGCGAACTAAGCTATTGTAGCAAAAGTAAACAACTACCTCATAAAAATTCCATTAAATATGCGAATTAAGTATAAATTCATTTTTTTGAAATATAATAGTACTTATAACATAATACAATTGGCCAAGGCTGTAAATACCTGTACGGATCATTATATCACAATTTATTATCATTCGTTTTATGGATAGGTCACTGCGACGGTGTTATTAATTTCTATTGTCATTCATATTATCAACCTACAAGGTGTTACTTATCTTATCTGTGTAGTGTTTAGTATACTAATGTTATTGTTTGATTGTGCTAAATTATTGGTTATTCTACATATACCAAATTTAAATTAAGTTGACTTTTGTTTAGGTGTATAAGGAGGTATATGAGATTGTATGGGAAAACAACCAACGCGTCTCCTGTATAATTTAAAGCAAAGCTTCTGTAAATATTTTCTTCAAAATAGTTTTGTTTGGGACCATTATCTATTAGAATGATTTATTCAAGACTTTTGTGTAATTAATAAACATTATAAGGACAATTCAAGCCAATTAATAGAGTTACATCATCGTTTAATGAATGTTGTTTCTCCAATTCGGTATGGTCTAATGTTTACGTTTGTTAATATGTTAGTAACTAATACTAAGTCAAGAATTACATTATTGATATTACAATTAAAATTATTTTGTGAAAGACCATTACATTGCGATCAAAACATTTCTAGGTTACTAGATAACATTCCTACAGGTTGCACACCAACCATAGACCAATTAATTCTATATGCAGATTTAGTTCCCAGTTAATACGCTTGGTAAATTGTGGACATCGGTCGAACACAAATTAAATATTACTAAAAACATCTGTGGGGACCTCCAGAATTGAAATTGGTGGAATGTAAAGTGTACCCGCTGTGATTCGCCCCGCCTTGCAACAGAAATATGTACTAGATCAATGATTCTATCGTTCAACAATCCTATTGCTAAGCTATATCGGGGATGTATTGACAACCATAAATTTTGAAAGATGCTTAGAAAAGCAAAGTTGCCAAATTTAATGCTAACATTAAATAACATACTCAACGTATTTTGTTTATTTTCAAAGCTTATTGAATTACATTGAAAGAAAAAATGGAAATGTAATAATGATGAGGTTAGTCCATTTTGTAAATAGGTAAACTACTTTTTATTTTCCCATTATTAAATAATTCACTTTTTCTGATTATAATTGTATAGCACATGTGGACTATTAAATTTAAAACGATATTTGGAAAAATCATAAAAACCAAATCATTCGCTATTTCAAAACGACTAGTAGTGTCTAGAATGACGGCGGTTAACATATGGGCCACAGGACGCGTATGACCCAACGGGTGTTATTTTGTGACCCACACAGCTGGGTCAAATGAATAAAAGTGTTGACTTTGATTGTATATCTCACCAAAAAACATTACAATTACATCATCCATCGTACATATCATATAATACTACTATGGGAGTATCTAAGTACGCTGATTGAACTATGGTTACAATTTCTTTCATATTCGTGTAGGCGTTGATTTAAAAATGTAGGACCTAAGAAGAGAGGAATTAGAGAAGATTTGAGTTTTTAAGGCACCTGTAGTATAAATAAAACCCATATGCTTGATATGCAATGAATTTGTTTCTTTCTGTCTCATTACTAGACTAAAGATGCAAATAAGTTTGAGAAGCGAATTTCGACAAGACCTAAAAATATGTCCTGCACAACACTAAATATTTCCTGGGTTTAGAGTCAATATGGTATGTGAAAGTAAGTTAAGCAGTAATCATGACACAAGCAAACGAATCGAAGCCATATTTAGATGGTGAAATAGTTAAGGAATATTTGGAGAACATCGTTGAAATGTCCAGAAAAGAAAAAGAAAAAATAAACCGGTCTCATCAAACTATTAGTAAGCATGTGAAAAACATTGGAAAGCAGTTTGAAAATAATTTTTGCTGAACGGTGGATGGAAGCACAGGTATGGCGGATACTGTCCAAGTGACGATATTTCTCAGGGGTGTTGATATCTATTTTAAAGAGATAGAAGAATTAGCGGTACTGTTCTTAAAAACAGTACTAAGTCACGAAATTTGTTAGAGGCAGTTACATCAACATCGCTATCTGTTACAACATATCGGCCTATCATGCTTAACAATGGGTGATATACCAACCATGGTTGAAAAACACCAAAGGTTAATAAAATTGATCGAAAATGGAGCAATCAGCATTAGCTTCGATGCATAATTTGCCGAAGTTATTAAGAAAACCAAATATTTTGTTTAAAAGTTCATATGGAATAATAGAAATTTCGCTGAGTGTATATAGCCGATATAAAATATCGGAGATATTTAAACAATACCACAAACGGTTTAGCATATTATAAATTCGATACGTATTTCCATGTAACATTTCTTTAAAGCCCTCTTTTCTAACATAATCTTGTGAATCATCAAAGGACTAAAAATATAGACGAAAAGGGTTAATAGGAACTACTGTAGGTATATGTATGTAAGTACCTATTGTAATAAAATTTGTATACGGCAAATACTAAAAATGTTTAACCATTGTTCTTGGCACTCAAAACAAAGAACTTACTACTGAGTAATTGTGTGATGTATGAAATTATATGACTCGGAACGCAAATGTATTGTTACACTGAATTCCTATTTAACGCGTCAAGATATTGGGATGTCAAGTAGGCAGAGTTCACATGCAGATAAGGGATGCAGACTAAACAACATCAACCCTTGCTCAGCGCATCGTCGTATTGGAATGTTAAGTGGGCGGCGAGTTCACGCGCAGATAAGGGATGGAGGTTACAGGAAAGAATCATATGGGCAGTCGAACCAGAGCAAATCGAGGAGATAGTCGAGTTTAATATCTGAAAGCTTTACGAAAGTTATTCAAAATAACAAAGGAACAGTTGCATTGTAGTAGTTATCTTATTACTTATGCTAATTACCGGCACCCTGTATAATTGACAAATAGTACCGCATTTGGCCTAATTTTCGCGTTAACCCGCGCTTTTAACAATATATTAACAGAAAGGACGATAAACAGTTTCATTCCGGAAGCCACAATTAAGTTGCGCGACAACATTTCATGTAGTGCGTAGTAAACAAATTTAGAGATGATTTAGTTCTTCTTTTAATGACACTAGCAATGACATAATCACATCTACTCATTCATTAAAAGATTGTAATAATTTTGTTAAAAACATCATAAAATTTAGGTAGTATAGCAATAGTGGTAGTAACATTTGAGCCAATTATATATACGTACGTACATTAGAATGGATTAATATTACGTATAGTACCGAATAAATTTTACAATTATTAGACCATGACCAACTTATCTTCGTTCCGTTTCAGAGATAAATAAATACCTCTAAAACATTTTATCTTACTCACAATTACGATTCCTATTGTGTATGATTTTACATATTTATTATTGGATTTGTCGACTTTAGACAAAGCATTAATACAAGGTGTGAATTGCAAATATAAGTATCAAAATAAGTAATCACGTCACAATACGATATACACAAAACTAATTTGCATATAACTACAGCCGGTCTCTACTTTTGAAATAGTTTACATGCTAATCTGCCATGGTAAATTACTTTTTACTTAACCCCTACCCTAGGTGGTTACATTTCTGGTATTAACTTCGCTCCCCTCCCCTTGTTCTTATACTTCTGCGAAAGAAGTCTTTGTGGTAGTGTAATTTATTTTTATAATTACACAGTTCTCGCATGTTTGCAGTACGAGTGCATTCCACTAATTTTGGAGATACGAACTTTCGTTGTCATCATAAGTTTTGCTGTAGAATAGGCTATACACAAATAAGAAATGCTGGAAGATATTATAAGAGCCTTGTGTAAAAAATGTTGCAGTTTGTACTACAAGCCCGTTAATTTTTGCAACAAAACTCTGTTGTACTAATTCACGTGTGATTATAATAAAATACAACAGTACAAAAAATATTTGGAAAGATACAGTAAAGTTGTGTAGTGATTTTATTCATGGCTATTTTTAGTCATATTTTAGCGTACAAGACAGACTATTTTTGATGTTCACGTTTAAGGTCATTGTACTAACCAATAATATCAAAGCGATAACGAATTTGATATGACCTTATAAATTATATGGGGTAAAGAACTACAATCGGGATGAATATAACGGCTAATACTAATTGAATACAACCGCATCATATTATATATGTATATTCTTTTTTAACTTATCTGCTACCGTAAAATTTCAAGTGTAATCTGCAATAGTGATGTTTTTTTTTTGTGATTTGATTATTAAACGTATAACTAAATGTTTTATTTTTTTATCTTTCGTAGCATAGGCAACTCTGTTATGGAAAAGTGTCTATCGGCTTGTAAGATAGCTTAGACTGGAAAATTTTCAGGTAAGTATTATGCACAATTATATTTTGTTTAATTAATATATGTAATAAAAACGAATATACAGTTATTCACGAAAGTCCTACATACATCAGTAGAAATCTCGAAATAAGCACTAGAAAAAAGATTTTAAGTATTAATAATTGTCATGCAAGTATAATGTAAAACTAAAAATATGCGAGTCGAGTAAATTGTTTTCCTTCAGAAAAATAAAATAGAAAAAATAGGTATACAGAATTTCACAAAAGTCTACATACAACACATAAGTGCTATATAAAATATGTACGGATGCTATTTATAATAAATTAGTACTCTGTAACGCTACCATTAGCACTAATTACAGCATTTAGCATACACGACATTGAGTATACTAATTTTTATGTCACTTCTTTAGGTACTTGGACCGATTCTTCCACTCTGGTGCGTTTTAGGGAATCGCGCCTAGTTATAACCCTTTTTCTTAAGGACATTTTAATTTTTTCCATAAATGTTCAATAGGGTTTAAATCCGGAGACTGAGGGGGAGAATGAAGTTGATGTGGCACGTCATATAGTATCTGTTTCTTTTATGGGGAAACGCCGCTACCACTGGTTCAAATAAAAGACTGTATCTTTCTTGAATTTCTATATTATGGTCTACGAGTATTGCTCTGCAGCCGCATGAGGCTAGAGCTGCAGTAGAACTCGGAAATGGTATACGAGATACAAAAATTTCAACCACACAAGGCTTGAGCTGAAGTCGAACTCCCCTTTATGTATTATTCAATTGCTTATATATTACATTACTAACGAGCAAATTATCTCATTAGCAATTAGTGAAATGTCTGATGCCTGTGTGGATGGGGCTACAATAATGCGATGAGGTCATCGTAACAGACAAAGAGTTAATATTTACTACTTAAACTTAACTTATTATCTAGAGATTACATACAATACCTAAAATTACGATTCATAAGTTATGACATACTAAATATACATGTAATTAAACTATTTAAGTATCATTATAGATACAATCTAGCTAGTTGCTCAGATTATACCGAACAGTATCTATTCCATTGCCAGGTAAGACGTATGCTTGTCTTGTTGGACTACCCATCTCTCGCCAAACTCCATTTTTTTAACATTTTGAATCCAATTTGCAGTAAAACCGATTGCCCACCGTGCTTAACGTTGTCGTCAAACTTTAATAAGATTGAAATAGGTTAACCTCTGCTTCGTCTATTAATAACACTTTATGCCAGAAACTTCACTCCTCATTTTCATATTTACGAGCGAATTCTAATCTTTTGGCTCTGTTTGCATCACTAATACGTCTAGCGCTACGCCCATTATAACTAGATTTTCGCAAAATTCTACGAAGACATTTTGCGCGCATAGTATTTTCCAACTCTAATTCGATATTTTGCGCTACCTTTACTACACCATTTTTTGGATTTTCTTTGATCTTATTAAGGACATACCGTTAAGGATGGACGACCACTACGTGATTTATTTTAAAGTGTACCGGTACGATTATAATTGCGTGGCATTGCTTGTACAGATGACCGGAGTCTACGAACAATTTTCGAAATTTCTGCTAACGATTTCTATTCATTTTTTAATTTAACTATTTGCTGCTATTAGAAATGTCTCTTTCTCGTTTCATCTTGATAGTTAGAAAAACTTCATTCAATTAAAATTACTTTACATATGTTACCTTGTTACTTCTATAAATCTCGGAACTTCTCCTATTTCAGAAAGACTACAGCTGTGGCCATATGTATTCGCCACTCTCGTTTTGAAGGTGTTACACGAATATTATTGTATTTCTAAGAAGCAGGGTCGATGACGGACTAACTAGGTACCTGGTAATGAGGGTTTAATGGTTTATTGTAGGCCATTCTGAGTAAATTAGAAAATAGACGTAAAATTGTAATTTCTGAATATGTCTTCAGTCTTTCTTAAAAGTTGTAAGAGTAAGGTTGAGCTAGTTAGAGTGAAGATATTGTGTCTGTGATTTTGTCTGTGTAATACGGTAGCATACAGTAAAAAGTAATGCCGAAAACACGCGAATTGACGGAGATAGAGTGAGGACAAATTGTGGTGTTAGAAAAGCAAGGGTTGTCGGTGTTTTCTATTGCCCGACAAGTGAATTGTCCGCGATCGACAGTTAGAATGACGATAAAACGATACAAAGGGAGTGGATCTTTGACAAACAAACCGAAAACTGGTCGAAAAAGGAAGACAACTAGCAGAGATGAGCGAGTCTTAGAGCGGATGTCTTTGCGAGACCGGAAAAAAGAGTCTAAACAGCTTTCCAGTGAGCTTTTCCGGCTATATAATGTTGCTATTTCTCCTCGCACGGTTAGAAGACGCCTTTGTGAATTAAATTTAGGTGGATACAAAGCTCGACATAAACCACGGTTGTCTCCGCAACAAAAGAAAAAGAGATTGCTGTGCGCTAAAAGTCACCGCGACTGGACCATCGACAATTGGGCCAATGTTATGTGGACGGATGAGTCAAATATTGAGGTAAGTAATACATAATTATTGTATTTGAAGTATTCTGTATTCAATTCCAGGTATCTACAGTATTTTTGTTCTTTTTAATGGGTTCCAAAATGTAACAGTATTCATGTTTTTGTTGGTAGCTTTGTGGTAAACCTGGGCGTCAATACGTGCGACGCAGGCGAGGAGAGGCCTTCCATCCAGACTGTATCATCCCAACTGTCAAGTTTGGGGGTGGTAGCATAATGGTTTGGGGTTCCATGAGTGCAACAGACGTCGGAGAACTGCTCGTCTGCGAGGGCCGAATGAACAGTCGGACGTACATCGACATGTTGGAAGAAGTTCTGGAACCGTGTGCGTTAAAATTATTCGATAGTGATGAGCCAGAGTATTACTTCCAACAAGATAATGCACCGTGCCATAAATCTCGCGAAGTAATGCTCTGGTTCGAGGAAAATAACGTGCGGGTCCTGGAATGGCCGGCACAATCCCCGGACTTATCGCCAATTGAGCATTTATGGTACATTTTAAAGCGAGATGTAGCTAAATACTTATCTACCACAAAGCAATGCTTAAAAACAAAAACATTCGAAGAATGGAATAAAATCACCCCCGAACAGTGCTACAACTTAGTGAGCAGTATGCCCCGACGAATTCGTGCGCTGATAAAAGCCCAGGGAGGAGCTACCAAATATTAAGCAATATCTGTATATATCTGTATACACTCACAATGAAACATTTTCATCGATCAATTTTCTTTTATTTCTTATATATTCGTCGGAATAAAAAACAAAAAAGGGTGGCGAATACATATGGCCACAGCTGTACTTTTTATACATACATGGTTTTAACCTGTATATAAACTTTCGTGAAATTTTGTATAAGTACATATTTTTTCGTTTTTTTTTTCTTTTTCTGTAAAAGAAGTTTCCTCAATAAATATGGATAGTATACGTCCTCATTGGTATTCTATCAAACGTGTATAGTTCGATCACATGCTATGCTATAAACTTAGGAGATAACTCCAAAGAAAGGGAAATAGGCATAGAACAAGAATTCTTTGAAACAATATTTTTTAGGTGAAATATTCGCTGCTCGATAAATGTGACAAATACACTATCTCACCCCAATGGTATTCAATCGAATTCATAAGATCCAACCCCTTACTAACCCGAGATGCTATAAAAACAAACCACAAAAGAGGAGAGATTTCTTTAAAATACGTAGAGTATACTACTTCAACAGTACTCGTATGATCTAATCATTTGCCAATTCCATGAAGGGACGAGATAATAGCCAAGAAAGAGAGAATAGGCAAATGATCGGCAGAAATATTTTAAATGAAATATCTCTTGGATAACATTTTCGTTGCTCAAAAAATGTGATATTCAGAGTATACTAGCGTATTAATGCTCTATGGAACTCGTGTGGTTCAATCACTTGCCACGCCATAAACGGACGAGATAATAGCTACGAATGGAAGAATAGGGATACGCTCGACAAGAATTGTTTTTAGAAAAAACTTTTAAATGACATACCTGTTGTTCGTAAATGTGGCATGCAGAATATAGTACTCCATCGATATTCTATTAAGTCCGTATGATCCAATCATTTGTCACCCCATAAACGGAGGACATAATGGCAATGAAAACGAAGAATAGACAAACGCCCAGTAAGAATTGTTTTTAAAAAATCTCTTATATTTCTTGTGTTGCTTCTTGTAGCTTATCTGTTGGGATATAAACACACGAACGATGAACGATGAACGCATGACTGTTACGAAGTACCAGGATTAATCCTTTACCTTCTTTATCGGAATGTAGCGCTCGAGCTTCCAGCTACTCGATCCACCTTCGGCCCGAGCGACTTCTTTTCGACGGAATTGGCTGTCGAAGAAACCTCGCCTAGACCGTACCCTTCCGTGCTTCCGGCTACTCAATCCACCTTCCGCACGCAAGAGTCGTATCCAGACGACGGTATGATGGTGGCGTCCGAGCTTCCAGCTACTCAATCCACCTTCCGCTCGGACGCATTTTCCCCCCCCGACGCGGGTGCAATGCCGGGGTAGAAAAATATACTCCGCCTAGACCGTGCCCGAACGAACTTCCGGCTACTCAATCCACCTTCCGTTCGAACGGGTCGTATCTAGACGAAGGATGAAGTGGTTCGCCCTAGGTCGTTAGCAGGGACCTAGGACGCGGGTATTTCCAGGGGAGTCTGGAGTCGTAATCCTGGGAGTTCGACACGAGTGGGTTGTGGTGTTCCCTTGCTGTGTCGAATGTTTTGGTTGCGGTCTTCCGGATGTAGTCTAATATCGGTTCTACTCCGGCGTCTTCATGTACGGTCGTATTTCTTACGAACCAGGGTGCGTCGAGGGCCCATCGAAGCATCCGGTTCTGGAAGTTCTGCAATTTGGTTCGGTGACATTGCGCCGCGGTCGCCCATACGGCCGATGCGTAGGTCACCGTGGGACGTAGGACGGTCTTGTAGAGCTGGAATTTTCGAGCAAGATCCAGCTTGCTACGGCCGTTCATTAACGGAGCTAGTGTACCGGCCATCTGCTTTCCACGGTCGATAGTTTTGTGAATATGGGCTCCCCAGTTCAGTCAGGAGTCAGCGTGATTCCCAGATATTTCGCTTGGGAATGCCAGGGGAACTATGCCTCCTTGGATGGTTAGTTCGGTCGGGTTGCCATGTTTCTTGAGTCGGCATCCGCTTCCCGAGAAAAATATCGCCGTACTTTTCCCTGGATGGATTGATATTCTCCACTTTGCGTACCAGGTCTGCAAGGCGTCGAGGGCTTCTTGGAGGCGCCGGTCGACGACTCTGGCGTCTAGGGACCTCGTGTATATGCATACGTCGTCCGCGTACATCGCCATGTTGACGTACGCGGTTGTCAGAATGTCGCTTGTGTAGATATTGAAAAGCAGGGGCGAGAGTGCGGAACCCTGGGGGCACTCCCCGATGTAGCGGTCCTGGCGACGGATCGCTGTCCCTCTAGCTTGATTCGGAACGATCTTCTGCGTAGATAGGATCGGATTAGCCTGAGCATGGCTTTCGAGATGCCGGCCCTATGCATCTTCCAAAGCAGTCCTTGATGCCAGACTTTGTCGAAGGCTTTGGCAACGTCGAGGAATACGGCGCCCGTATATTCCTTCAGGTTGAAGCCTTGCTTGATGTGTTCGACGACGCGGAGCACTTGGAGCGTAGTGTTGTGCTCGCTGCGGAATCCGAACTGGGAATCGGGGATGATTTCGAGGGTCTTCTACTTCATCCTTCAGTCGTCGGAGTATTATTCTTTCGGCGATCTTGCCCATGACGGGTAATGGCTGATCGGTCTGTAGTTTTGCGGCCAGTTGGCGGCTTGCCCTGGCTTCGGAATCATCGCTACGTCTGCTAATTTCCAATTGGTCGGGAAATGTCGCAGGCGGAGCATAGCGTTACATATGTTCGTCATGTGCATGACGAACTTTTTGAGAGCGTGTTTGAGGGCGGAGTTAGTGATGCCCTCGGACCCGGGTGCCTTGTTCGTGCGAAAGGCCCTGATGATGGCTCGTATCTCTTCGGGGAAGCTGGCGGTAACGGTTCTTCCTCGTCTTCTTCGGCAAGGATTCGTCGGACCCTACGATGAACGCGTCCGATGTGATCGACGTCTGCGTCCTCGTAGTTGGGGCTGCATTGCTTTTTCGAGGCTTCGGCGAAGGCTTCCGCCTTGTCCTCGTCGGAGTAAGCGATGCCTCTCTCGCCATGGATCGGCGGCATCGGTGTTCTGCGACATTTCATGATCTTCGCGGCTCTCCAGAATGCCGACGTGTGGATTCTGAGGCCTGGTTCGCCAAGTCGTCCCAGCGTTTATTGCGGAACTGGTCGAGGCAGCCTTGGTTCGCCACGCCAGATCGTTGTATTCCGCCTTGTACGCGGGATCCAGCGTTCGCTGCCATCGTCTTCGAAGTTGGTTCTTCTGTCGGATTAAGTCTTTGATTTCCCGGGGGATGAATGCCCTGTTGTCGTGGATGGGGATGATGTTCGTCGCGTATTGTACGCTCTCAATACGCGATCCGTAACTATCTGCACTGCCGCTTCCAGTTGGGTAACATCTTCTATCCGCTCGATAGGCCCCATATTGTTTGACAGATGGTCCGTGAAGGCTGGCCACGAAACCGAGTGTCGCGTCAGGGTGTCCTCTTCTTCCGGTGTCAGTTGACCCAGTTGTAGCAGCACCGGGTTGTGGTCCGATGATAGCTCGTTGAGGACGGTGAGTTGATGAAAGTGGTTAACGTTTTCATCACGACGATATCTAGGACGTCTGGCTGTCCGTTGTGGGATATATCGTGGGTTCGGTAGAGGCGTCGACGACGAGGTTGAAGTCATCCGCGAAACGGCGTAGGCATTTGCCGCTCGCGTTCGTCAGCCTCGAGTTCCAGGTCGGATGTTTGGCATTTAGATCACCAGCGAGAATTGTTGCTCTCCGGGTGCTGAAGATCTCGGACAGGTCGCTCTCAAGCATCAGCTTATTGGGCGCTTTGTAAGCGGCTACGAGCTGGATCGGACCGGTCGCCAGGTTGACCGTGATATATAAACACAGGACCGGCAGAATGCTGGCAGTAATGCTCTAGCTTCGCACGCAGCAGGTACCCCCTCTCTACCCACGGCCGCTGCAGGGCTATATAAAGGACACGAAAGAGTGGCAAGCGTTAATTCATCTCCGATCGTTAGCCGAACGAGAGCTTGGCAAGAATTCTATAAAAAATCCCTTTGATGAAATACTTGCTGCTCAGTAAATGTGGCGTGTACTATTCCACCAGTATACTATCTAACTTACGAGGGGAGGTCCAGAAGTTCGTGGAATGAAAGGGTTTTAAATAAAATAAAACAATAAATCTATTTTTCCTTTTCAATATAATCACCCTTATGCACAATACATTTATTAGATCTATGAATTAATTTTTCTAAACCATCATAAAAATATTTTTTATCTTTTACCTCAAAATTGCCTCCTTTACCTCATTGTCGTCAGAAAACTTTCTTCCATGTAAGTCTTTTTTTAAATTGGAGAACAAATAAAAATCACTACGTGCCAGGTCTGGACTGTAGGGTGGATGCAGTATTGATTGAAAGCCATGCTTGTGCAGAGCAGCCATTGCAACTTTGCTCTTGTGAATCGGCGCATTGTCTTGCAAGAGCAACACACCCTTGGTCAATTTTCCTCGACGTTTTTCCTTGATGGCCTCCTTTAATTTTTCTAATATCGCTGCGTAATATTCTCCGGTTATGCTCCTACCTTTTTCTTTGTAAGCAATCAATAATATCCCCTCACAATCCCAAAAAACAGTAACCATCAACTTTCCAGCCGACTTTAACACTTTGAATTTCTTTGGCGGTGGTGTCCCCTTATTATGCCATTGCACGGAATGTTGTTTGGAGTCAGGCTCAAAGTAATGAACCCATGTTTCATCTCCGGTAACAATCCGCCCCAAAATCTGTGCAGGTTTGTCTCCACACAGCTCCAAAAATTGTTTGGACGCATAGACGCACTGGTGTTTCTGCAGCGGCGTCAGCATTCTCGGTATTATTGCAACTTGACGATAAATTAATTTCTACTATTTTTATTAAACTTTCTATATTATTCTAAAACAATTTCCTTCTTTCATTTTTTTAAGTACTTATTAAACAGCATTGCTTCTAAACAGTTTAGAGTAAAGTAAATACCACTAAATTAAATTAATTAGAATGTGCCGAAAATTTGCATAGATTATTGTACAATGACATCTGTAAGGATAGGAAATATATATCTTGATATGATATTTTAAAATGAAATACTTAGCAACATCAAGATAAATTATATTTATCGCATATACTAATTACAGAAAGTAGGTTTATAACAAAAAATATAAAACTAACATAAATACATAACTCAAATTATAGTGCAATATAAGTTACTACACATAAAATTAGAAATTTAAATTCTTGAAAGCAAATAGTTTCCTATAAAGTCCGACTACATACATAACTGCATTGAAAACTAAATTTGAATATTCTTTCTATTTTCCCTAGGTACTATAGTCTTTATTTATTAATAATATGCATATTAATATCTGTAGATGTGGAAAGAATCACCTAGTAACTTTGTAAATTTTAAGAAGGAAAGTTACTGAGGCTTTTAATTAAAATTGACTGAAGTTACGAATTCCATAAAGTTACACATATGAAAGTTAAGTAAAGTTAGTAAATTTCTTAAATTTTTCAAAGCTGAAGATACGTTTCCATTCCGGGACTATGATTACAACTTACTACCCGAAGAATTTGATGTCTTCGTTGAAGAAACGTTATAGGACAGACAGTATTAATGTTTTGTACAGTAATACTGACTGCAACAATTTAGTTCCTAGTCTATCATTTTCGATACCTCAACTTTTATTTAGGAGCAACATTATCTTTTATCCCCCGATACCAAGAACTAAAATTGCGTACTTAGCTCTTATTTGTAGAATGGGTAACAACTTTAATTACATATCATACATGAGTAACAATTTTAATTATATATTAGTGGCAGTGACACTAATATTACATCCCTTCTTGCAATGGCCGCCCAAAATTTTTGAAATGCATAATTCGTTAATTCGATGTTTTCTGTACTATCATCTAATTTAGGTGGAATTACAGGTTAATTTCTGCTTAAACTTTACATTCAGTATTTGCCCGTAAGTTTAATAACTCTATGAGTATTGCTTAATTTAAATAGAATTACAGTTCAATTTATTGTTCGGTTTTAAAATCGGTGTTGGTAATAGTAGTAATGTGTTTGTTAATATGTATTGTCCTGTAATTGGATTATTATAATCTGTTGTAAAAATATATTATATTTTTATTTTGTCTTTTAATTTTTGTTTTTCGCAGCTTCTACTCCCTTTCGAATTTTGTTTTTACAGTTAGTATAATTATACAAACTTGAAGAAGCAAGTTTATAGATGCAGTACTTATATTTCGAATTACTCAAATTTTTAGGAAAAAATGAACAGTTTCGTGTCATAAGCACGTACTAAAATTTCTTCAGTTTTATACAGAGCGCCTAATACGCTAAAATGAGTCAATTTCAAAACACGGGCGATATCAAAAATTTTAGACGAAAGCCTTCATCTTGCTGAGCTATTTGTGCTCTTATGCTATAATGTCAGATTCCCTATATTTAATTCTAAGCGTTTCCCAGAAATATTGAAAAATACTCCACGTATTAAAAAAATATATAAAATAAAGTTATAAAAGAACTGTGTCCGGAATTGGACCGTGTCATGATAAGGTATATTAGGAGAAAATAAAATAAAAGTAAGAGAAAACAAGAACGAAATAAAAAGGAAAAAGGTGGAAAATAGGAGTGAACAAGAGAAAGAACGAGAAAGGGGACATAAATAAAAGAAAGAAAAAGAAAAAGGTAAGATCTCGACGTTTCGCCTCCGTCGTAGAAGGCTTCTTCAGGAGAAAAGCAGGGAGAAGCAAAATGACACGGTATAAACCGCGCTAGAGGCGAAACCACTTTGGAAGAAGGTTACGGTAACCCTGAAACCTTCTAAAGGCATTCGCCTCTAGCGTGGTTAACATGCCGAGTTACCGTGCCAATTTGGTTCTCTCTGCTTTTCTCCTGAGAAAGCCCCCTACGGAGACGAAACGTTAACATCGCGCCTTCTTTTTCGTTCCTTTGTTTCTCTCTCCCTTTTTTTTTCTTTCCTTTCCATTCACCTTTTTATTTCTTGGGTTTTTCCTCTTACTTTCTACTTTTATACCCTATCATGATTCGGTCCAATTCCGCAACGGTTCGTTTATTACTAATTCTGGCAGTGGAAGACTACGTATTCATTTAAAATAAAGTTTTTTAAGTTGGAATTTTGAGGAAAATTTGAAAATGCGTCAAGATACATACAGATGAAATCACAATCAAAGTTTGTAGTTACATCATTGGTTTCATCGATAAAGTGAAGACAAACGCTATATATAAACGTATACGTATACACAAGCGAGATAGAAGTATATAAAATTAGTCGTAGCTACTTAAGCATACGTCATAACCAACTATGACGTAACTACAAAGTTTCGTATTTTCAGTGTAGGTATTTCCTTATATAAAATAAACAACTTGGGTTTAACCGGAAGTTGGAGATATATTAGTCCTATTAATACATTTTCAAATTTCTCACATATTTTCAGTACAAAGTAATTGTCACGAAAAAATGATATCAAAATGTGACTGTATAGAAATTTAAGACACTGTATTTTATATTATACAGGAAAACGTTACGGTCCTAAGTTCAAATACAGGTCAGTATTACTAAGCAATACACACTAGAGTGTCTATATTCTTGTTTTGTGAATACAATTTTCTTAAGGAACATCTAATTGTTTAGAAGTACTTCAATTTCGTTGTGCCAAGCATAGGTATCTTTTTAAATGTATAGTATATCTTATCAATTTTGATCGTGGATAAATAACACGTATAATATTTCAATGAATAACGCCTAGTGCCTACCGTGAACGGAGAGTGAAATAGCAGGTGCCCATGCGCACATATGCCACTTAGTATGGCGTGATGATACACAGCCAACCAGTAGAATCGTAACAGTAAATAATGTATTGATTCTTGAAAATCTAGCACAATATATAACTGAATAGAATATGCCGGTTAGCTAGACAAGCGTGTGACACGAAAGCGTGCGTATCAGTATATCCACGTGTGAAGTTGTGTTGTATATGTGCAATGAGTTGTCTAAATTAAACAAGATAATCGTAACTGAAGAGTGAGTAGTATTATAAATAAAATCGTCTATATTTATCTAAATTCCTGTCCACATGTTATGTAGAAAACTTTCGAACACGTTTTATTTGTAATACCACAAAAGTATTTTGTTGTTTTCTTTACTGTTTCGACGGCCTGCTTTTATTAACTTCAATTAATACCAATTATAGATGAGTCGTAAAACAAATTATTAGGACCAATAGATTCAATATATGTACATTGAATAGAATCCTTTAGAATAAAATAAGAATTGTTTTCTTGTTTAGCATGCGGTATCCGTTAGTAGTAGTTTCCGTATTGATAAGCAAAAATGATAATTTTTGCATTAACTACTGGATAAATCTCTTATAAACAAGGCTTTCTGTAGTAAAGTAAGAAGTAACAACCAGATTAATTATTTTTTTTGCAAGTGTAATACATAATTTAGGAATTAATAGATACTATGAAATGATTTTTATAGTATACTTATCCGAAGTATCAGTTATCAAAACAAGGAGATGAGAATATCTAAATGAAATACCATCGTTAGAGGTTCGAAATACAGCCTTCTCTTTTTTTTTAGTAAAATCAGTTTCTATATTGAAAGTAATACCGATTATATCGTTCAAAATTATTGCGTCAAAAACTTATCAGTAGTTAAAAGTAGTTTTCATTTGTAATAATAGTTGTAGTGGAGAAAGAACTACTTCCCTAGATACAGGAAAAAAACATTAATTGTAGTAAAGGCCCTTGGGATAGAATAACTTTAATATCGTCCTACGCAATTTCGTTTTATGCCACAATATTATTCTTAAATTAAACAGAAACATACATAGATAGTTCTTTGCTTTTGTCCTTCGTTACATTTTAAAATATATACCTTTTTTTATTTTGATTAATTTTTATAGCTTTGACTATTTTCTTACATAACTCACAACTAAGAGAAAAACTGAACGGAGATTTAGAAAGAAGACATACACGCCTCACAACGGGACTTAAATCGCATACACAATGCGCCAGAACGAAAAAGATACCGATAAAAGGAGTGAGAATAGAAAGGGTACGAAGTCAAAGAAGAAAGAGACAATCGAAAAAAGGAATCAAATTAATTATAAACGAAGATTATTACGAAATAGAAGCTACTTAATGTTGTCGTAAATTTGATTCTTGTTTGCCAAAAGGAAAATGGTATTAACTGAAATCTAAAAAAGATGCGTAAATTCTAATGAAATTCATTCCAGTAAATGAAATATGATTAATATCACCTAAGGGTATCAATAACACAAACCTTATAAATATTTTAATTCTGTTGTTAATATTATAGTACGTACACTGGAATATCATATCCATCCCGACGGTGATACTAAACGCACCAGAAAAGTTTCATCCTTCAGGAAGCCAGATGGTAATATTTGTGACTAATAGCGCCGCAATCTTGAGTTTGGTAGGCTGTTGTCTTAAACAAAGGTGTGGAATTCTCTTCTATATTACGTGTAGATTATCTGCGTCCTATCTTGTTGCTGAGGAAATTCGAAACTGTTATCCAAGCATGAATGAATTGTACCAACTACAAAAACGGTAATTATCCAAATCGCTTAACCTGTTCGAGAGTTTTACAAAAAGTTTTTTGAACCACCACGGCCTGTTCTTACTCGCTGGGGGACATGGTTAGTGGTAACATTTTATTATGTGGAGCATTTATATAAAATGAAGTGTGTAATGAGGTAGATTCACAAACTGTTTACAATAATCACAAAAGAATAGTTGAAGTAATAGAAAAATTGGCGTTAGTGAACTCACTACAAGTAATGGATGGTATGTACTCATTGCTACGCGCCGTAAGTGACGCGAAAAATAACAATGTAATAAAATTTGCCAGTGTTGAAGCTTCATATTTTGCCAGATTAAAATAAATATGTAATGTATCTGCGCCTATAGATTCGTTACATATTTACGATTTTATTTATGCTAATATTACGTTAGACTCTAGAAACGTACCTAATATTTAAATGCTGCAGATGTTTAACCGACCTAAACCGCCTACCAACGCTGTTTAGGAGGATGAGATTCTTACAATGTTTCATATAGTATAACGCATATAAGTAGGCGCTTATTATTATTTTTTTATTTATTTTGTGTGAATTATTACGAACCCATCAAGCTGCCTCTGGTACTCCGACGAAAACGGCAGCTCTATTGTTAACACCTAAATTAGCTTATCCGGTGGAATAAAACTGTATTTACTTTTTTTAACAGTTTACAATTTCAATAAACAGGATTGAAAGAACGTTCGTATTTTGAAATCCGCCTACATCGATAGCTTTCGTTCGTATAGTATTTCTACCCTTGGAGAAATCTCTTTGATCGTTACTTTAGATCAAGTATGGGCAACCTTTGACATGTTGTGGGCCAAACTTTAGTGTGCAAATACGTTCGCGGGCCGCGTTTAAAAGTAGTGCATTTTAAAGTAGTGTTCATAATTTTTAGCAATAGATATAAGAGATGAAATAATACGACAATCTTATTATAATACAATTTATTAAAATAAGAAAATGAAATGAAAAAAATAGGTACAACATTTTAATTAAATCGTGAATTTTTTTTTAATTGGCTTTTTTAGAATGTCTCGCGGGCCAGTTGTTGCCACATATGCTTTAGATAGAAGTCATCAATCAGTTTAGTCACCACTTCTGAGGGAAGACACGTCGACATGACATTTTGAAACCTATTTTCAAAGTGTGGTAATTTATCAAGAATGCGTCTTTCAAATGCTCTGAAACATTATATACCTTAAACAAATTAGTCAGGGGTTAAAGTGGCAATAAAGTTAAATTGTTTTCGAGCTAGGCGCATACATGTCTACCAATCACGCTTTAATCTCGTCGTATCATCATTTTAAAGAAGTATGCATTTAATGCAGAAAAATTATCAGTAATACGCAATAGACTATCACAGGTAGTTTATTATTTAAGATCCTGGCCGCACAAATTCCAACATTTTACTGACCATCTGTATTATCCGACAGATACCACACCAATGGTTTGTGATTAGTGATATTTGTAAATCCGTTAGTATCGTGAGAAGACCGAGACCATAAACTGCTCCAGACGTATAAATTAATAAGAAATTGTGGTCTGCAATTGGCTCAAGCGTAGATCTTTTAACATGTTGAAAGTGTTAGGCTCTTAGGCTAGTTATTCACTATCAATAGGACGCCACAACAGTTCGTCTTGTCCAGAAGGCCACTGTCATTGAATGATACGCACGTTAAAATTAAGCCAACAGCCGAACTACTAGATGGCGAGTAACAGAACCTACCATCCAATCAATTTTAAATAATCCCATAGATAGTCTGTACTTTTTTTTAAGTCGGGAAAAGCGCTAACTATTCGGTTGATTTCGGTTGCCCAATTCATTTCCTTTCTGGAAATATTACACGACGAAGCTCTATGCCAAAGTGAGGAAATCCTCATCCCGATAAAGGAATATATTCGGAGTCGTTAGCCACACGTATACGTTTAGCTTAATTTAGAGTTGACTGTAAGTTCTTTTAGGCTAATAAGGATTTTCTTGTGACTGAAATCTGCAGTTATGGCGATGCATTGATCTGTTCCGACTTCAAAAAGAAAAAAAAAGTGTGTCTTTCCAAATTTGTACTTTTGCCAATCTGTTACATGCAGATTTTGTTTGCCATATAAAATGTGTTTGGTTTATAGATTCAGCGTAATAATACCATATTTTTCCACTACAATTACAGAAATTATACCACTAAAATTTTACTTTTTCTATCAATCTTTCATTACATTTTACTCAGGCTTCTTCTAACAACTCTTTAAAGTAATCGACCCAATATATCATAATTTACTCCTCCGTTAACGCATTTTTTGTTCAACCCTTGCATTTTTTTTTGATATTTGCATTAAGTTTCTTCATTTACTTCAGCCATTCATGAAAGAATTTTGACTTCCCTCTTGAACGTTCCTTATCATACTTTCGAACTCCATCCAAGATTTAGTTTTTTCCTTTTACTATATTCTTTCCACTAAAGCTCTTTTCTTACTTATAAATTTTCAGAATTGGTTTGATTTTTTGTTTTCTTTCGTTTTACAAAGCTCTGAATCTAATTTGCTAACCATATAATTCTTTTACTTCTCTATTTCGCATATTGATTATTCCATAGTTCCGCCTTGGCCACCTATATTACTTTCGCCACGTGTTCTACACGTCTTCCTAATTTTCCACGTTCACATTCTTCTTTTTTATAGTCTTAAGGTTTTGTTTTAATTATGTGTAAATATTAATCAGAATGAAGCCACTATAATTTAGCATATCACAAGTAGGGTACTGTTATTTAAGAATTAAAAGTCCAACAGGGACGTGCGTTAATGTTATATATGCATAAAAAATCCCCTTGCAAAAAAAGTCAACATATCTGAGTGAATCTCGATATTTGCTTTTATTATCAAGATCTTTAAAGGGAGATCATTTAAAAATAAATACAGTGTATACGTTATATACATACTAGTGCTATCGTTGTAAAATTTCTTTATCCTATATTTTACTTATCAATATTGATCCCGTCTTTTCATTTATCACATGTAATTAAAACATTCAAAATTATTTAACCACTATATTATCAATAACCACCATATTATCAATATACATATTTTTCGCGTTCTCGTAAACGAAAAATTTTATTGTCATTCTCAAATTACCAGTGGTGTTATTTTATTTATCTTTTGTGTCTATTGTTTAATAGATAACTATAAATTTTAGGATACGCTTGGTAACTTAAGGTTCATTTTTTGGTTTTCGACCCATTGCGATCTACACTCTTGAAACACAAAATCGAAGCACCAATGCTGCTGGCAATTACAAACAAGTAGCACACTTGTATATTCTATTTATTGACCTTGCATTTATGCGCATACTCTTCCCATATAAATGCAAATTATTTTTGCATTTAAATTACGGAGTGAGAACGATATTCAATAGGTACTTATTTTTTTATAACAATATTATATTTACCAAATAATGCGACTTCATTTTTCTTAAGTCAAAGAAATAATCGGTTATAGTTATCAGTTGAAGGTGTGAGGCATGTAATTTAGATGTCGAAATTTGTAGCTGTGTATTTCATATTGCAAATTACTGTTAATAATATTGTGTGTTGATATTAAACATCCAAAGGCTATGTAATAATTAAAAAATGGAAAGTGCTTTCGTTCGTTGTTATTGTTTGGTCTTTGTGACACTATGGTTTGAAATAATCCGTCGTATTTGTTTACCTTTAAATATTTAAAAATAACCGATAAAGGTAATTTTTTCTCCTAAGGCATTTCTGTTATGAATGCTTAATAATATGCTTAATAATAAAATACTAAGCAGTATTCATAGCTGTTATTTCACCATCATCAATAACTTAAAAATGCTCAGTACATCAGGCTTGGTCAATAGACATATCCTTTAGAATATCTGTTCTAATTACTAAAGAATGATGTTAAAAATTTTCTTCCCATACATTTTGTTATTATTTTCATTGAAAACACAATTGTGGAATTACACAGGTGAAAAATAACGTAAACAATTGTACTTTTGGAAATAGCAATTTATTTTCCTTACTGCAATTTACAGTATGCATATTACTTTTTATTGAATAATACTTTGCATTTGATTAAACTTGTGTGCAATGCCACTAGATTGAACAAACATAAAGTTGGTAGAGTTTTCGTTTTTTAGGGATTACAGAATATTCTTTTATTGTAATCACTGTGTGCGTATTTTTGTTGATTTAGAACAGAAATTTAGAAATCGCAATTTCCCCCTCATAGCAAAGTTCTAGCGTGTAGCGCAGATTTATTAATAGCTGTTGCCTACCAATCAAGTGATTTCGGCTTATATACTATTGACTTTTTCTCACGCGTCTAGAGGCTTGTTTTGAACGAAATATTTTACTGCTTCCTTAATTCTAGAGGCTATCTTACGTTCATACTACATCAGTCAGTGTTGTAATACAAATTGAAAAAAGCAAAGAACTAAAGATACAGAAAATGTATCCGGAACTTATAATCGTAGGGGAAATATTTTAAATTTGAGATGGTTTACTACTAAAATAAAAATAAAATACATATATATTTAATAAAAACATTGGTACCACAAAATACCAAAACAATCATTGACTAAAGCAAGGTGACCTGAAAATTAAAAAACTACTACGTTATTTCCACCTGAATATGAAGAAGAATTAGCAAACGTGTAAGGCTTTCGCTGTTGTCTAACTTCGAACTAGACCCTAAAGATTTGTGCGCTTTTTTAGCCTTTTAAGTCCTGATGTGGAGAATTAATCCCTTTTTTAGTCATGTCGATTTTACCATAGCTAAAACAAGACGCAAAACAGGTAATTTTAGTAGATGTTTGCAATTTATTCTTCCGGAATGTTAAGGTATGGCGCTCCAATTCTGAGGCTTCCTTGCATTTCATCTTTGTACGGAATTAGAGTTAGCTAGAGCTTTTTGTGATCTGGCAATCTGTTTGTTTTGTTTGTCTCATCATTTTCTGGATGGCATTCGCGTAGTTTGGATTATTACTTAATTTCCTTGTTAATCTTCCACTTGATTAACAGATTGTGGTCTTTAAAGTTGTATTGGTTTCAAGACACAATGCGATTTTTCACCTTTGCCAAAATAGGAACAATTGAATATGGGGAAACTATATTCAACTAGTTTTGTTTTAAGTTAATTTTTTTATCTCTTTCAGTTAAAAAGATTAATTATGGTTATGTAATTTTATGGCCGGATAGGTTTGGTGAATTTGCCTGTTCAACCTAAAACATTAAGTTCTGCATTTTCTCCGATTAGAGCCTCCAACATTAATTTTACTCCCATATTTTTCCTACGAAAAATTAGTAATGGTGATCTGCAGCATACACGCAAGTAATAATGATGACCAAATTTTTTGCTGAAGTTAAGAACAAAACCTGTTTTTTGGTCTTTAGAGGGAGAACCTTACTATGTTTGTGCAAAACCATAACAGTACGGTTTCCGTCTATATCAAACAAATTCTGAAATGGTTTTTGAGCTTTATTATGGATGCTTAAATGATACCAAGTCCGAATTCTAAGAATAATAGAATAAAATATGATTTTATTGGTGCATGCTTATAAATTTATAACTATCTCACTTCGAACTAACCAAAAGTACCTTTATTTGTTTATTACGGACTTGCACACGTTCTAATCTTTAAAGAAAACGATCCATTAAGGATTTACAGTCCAAAGATATCCATATGTATGTACATACACACTAAGTATGTTTTACTATCTAAAAATAATATTTCTTCTTTCGCCCTTTTATGCCTACCGCAAGTATGAATATTTTAGGATGCGAAACAGTCTTACACAAGCCAAAACGAAAAACGCAGAAACGCTTATAATACGTTTAACAGTGGCATACAGTTACTCACAAAAGTATCCGACCGACTTGCAATTTTTTTAAACAAACACAATATCTCGCAATTCTTAAACAATAAGAAGCAACAAATGTGAATTAATTTATTCATTTATTTATATTCCTTGAGTTTGACAAAGACTTGATGTGAAAATAACAAATATAACAAAAATAATACGTAGCAAAAAAATTCGGACACCTAAATAGAAACATCAAAATAGTAAACATATTTTGTGTAGGTACTTTATAATGGTGCCTGTTTGCTGTCAATTTAACTAACAATTTTACTTGTTACATGAAGCCTTATCACTACCCATTCCTCTAACAAGTGTTACAACAAGTTGTTTTAGCATTTCTTTATTATAAATTTGCTTTTTGCTAAGACTTGTTTTTAATATTGCCCATAAATGTTCAATTGGATTAACGTCAGGCGACTGAGGAGGAGTTTTTAAATTGATTTCTTACATTATATAAGAACTTACTCAACGAATAATTTCCACACTGAGTGACTTTCCTGTGATTGTTTGCACACACTTCACAGCTGCTCAAAAATGAATTTTTCTTAATAATCCGCAAAACTTTCGTTTTTAATATGTTTGGACGTTCAATGCTCGCCCTATTCAGTTAAACTATTGTGAACAATAAACTTATGCATACTTCGTGAAATGCCCGTATCACTGGCAATTTTTCTTTGTGAATATCTTTCCTTATTTGAAGAAACAATGGTAATACACCACTAAATGGAAGAAGAACCATCGTCAGCAACATTAAGCGAATGACTAATGAGTGACTCGGTGAGTCAAGTGATTCTCCGGGTGTTTTGTTAGTGTAATCCCCTAGTGGCGCGTAAAAAATTCATATGTTTATTTTATATGTTTTATTACTGCATTTTTTATTATTTTCAATTTAAAACTCTTTTAGACTTAAACCGTATATAAATGTAATATACACACTAGTTGTTCTTCATTTCTTTATAATTTCGAAATATTTTGATCGATTCGGTAAAATGCGTAATGACCGGATACTTTTATCAGCAACGGTAGCTAACAAGAGATAATTCTCCCATTGATGCAGTTCTCAAACTCATTATCAATATTGCTTATATCAACAATTTATATTGGGTCGATAAACAAAACATATACAAGAATTCTTAAAGAATAAATAACGTCGTTAACAAATGAACTTGTTATTCACATTATCTTAAGAGATAATCATAAAAATCAAGTAGTAAACATTAAAATATATTATTACAAACTGCAAATTAATATTGAAATTCACTCACGGAGCTTTTTGTTCGTAAATTTGTGATAATTCAATTGTAATCATGATATCGACCGAATAATTAGCAAAGGGAACGATTAAATTACTTTAATCGTGTTGAACGAATAACAACTAAACCGGTTTAGATATTTAATCATTAATCGTTTGGTACGATAAACTATTACAGTTTCATTTTTAATCGCGAATGGCGGAATATCATAAACTGAAATATGTACTTGAACACATACAACACAGTAATATTTCTATAGTAGTAGACTTTTGGATAAAAATCTTCCATGCGATCAGATTCATAAATTGGTGTAATCAACGTATTGCGCGTGCATCCAATAAATTTGCCAATTATACCTAACGCATTGTAAATTAAATAAAATGAAGTATGTGAAGCAAACATCTTATTGGGTCTAATAACTACCAACTCGTATGATGTATCAATCAATTACTATAATATTGAACAAGGATATAGATATGTCATTTGAGAACAGCAATGTCAAGAGCGTACAGTTAATTAAAACATCCATCCAATAACATCTTTAGGCTGTTCCAAATCCGCGAGAAATTAAGACAACTCGTTCGTTATAAATTATAAAAGATAGAGTGGAAATTTAAATATGGCCAATTTTTTTTTTAATCCTATGTCCTTTATACCTTGCGGTGTCGGACTATTTATTTCTTATTTTTATCTTCCACAGGTTCCTGTTCTGAGCCAGTTGTTTCGCTTCAATCCATCCCATACTTCTCTTTTCCAATGTTCTATACACCTGCTCCTTCCAGGTGTTTCGGGGTCTATCTATTCTGTTTTTGCCCTCTGTTTTGGCTTCAAATATACTCTTTGTGTAGATGTCCAAGCCATCCCAGTTGTCTCTCTTGTATGACCACTCCTACTGGTTTGATACGCAGACTATTAGTGATTGTCGTGTTTCTGATTCTGTCTCTTCTAGTTACTTCTTTTATTTTTCTTAGGAATCTCATTTCCATGGCCGTAACTCTGCTTTTGATTCTATTCGTGGTTATCCATAACTCACTACCATATGTTAATGTTGGTCTGACCACTCTTTTATACACCTCTGTCTTTATTTTTTTTAGTATTTCTTTTTTATCCAGAAACGAATTTCTCAATATGTTACATATTTTTGTGGATTTCCCTATCCTCTCATTTACCTCTTTCTCTATTCTTCCATTGTCTTCAATGATTGTTCCTAAGTAGTTGTAACTTTTAACTTGTTCCAATGCTTTTTCCCCGATTTTGATGCTGTTTTCTTTCTTCTGCTGCTATTATCATTGTGTTTATTTTCCTCGTGTTTATCTCCATGTTTATCTTTGTTAGTTCTTCTTGGTATATCTTCAAGTTTTGCTGTAATATCTCTTCCGAGTGTGCTATTAGTACCATATCATCTGCAAACATTAATTCCTGTACGTTAATTGCATTCATTTTCCAGTTTGCTACTTTCATATTTTTTCCTTTTTGTTTAGCTTTCTTAACAGCATCGTCTATTAATATAGAGAATAACAATGGGCTCAATACGCATCCCTGTTTTAATCCAATTTGCGATTCGAATTCAGCTGATTCTGCATTGGTAGTTCTCACCTTGTTCTTATTATAAAAGCTTTTTTAAGATCTATAAAAAATATATGTATTTCCTTTCCTTTCCCTATTAGTTTTTCTCCTAATTGTGTGATTACAAATATTAAGTCCTGGGTGCTTCTTTCTTTTCTAAATCCATGTTGAGTATCTTCTAGTGTTGTTTCCAGTTTCTCTCCGAGTCTTTTTTCTAGTATTCTTGTCAATACTTTTCCTGGGATACTAGTTAATGTTCCTCTATAGTATGAGGCAAAATTATCACCTCTAATTTTAACAAGCAATCAAGCAAAATATTTTGATTGTGTAGCTGTTATGTTAATATTAGAATTATGTCGCAAAAACATGACATGCAATTTATATTTACAATTTTTGCTTTCTAACTTAGGGAAAATTTAAAAATCAAGTTTACTACAACAACTTTCGTCTAAAATACGCTGAATATGATGTTTTCCTAACATTTTTTTTTTACTCTGATTATAGTGATATACGATACAATATTAAAAAGTTTACTGTCGAGATACTTCGAAATAGACAGCTAACTATTAATCATTTAGACATGTCCCGATTAAAATAGTATTTAGAGTGAGAATACGTTCGAAAATACGATTTTTAGACCAAACTAAATAATCAATTCCTCAATTGTCTTCACTCCCATTTCGAAAACTTCATAACTGTGCTAAAATTGGTGGAGAATCAATATTGATTTTTAATTCGGTTCTCCTTTCAAATTTTCAAATCAGCCTTACGTAAATTAACTCGAAAAAGGGGGGAGTCTTTACCATGCATTTGGTTTTAAGTGATAAAGGGTAGAATTTGTTGCTCAAATGCTTCCGTGATGTTTCAAATATTTGGACAAGATATCTTTGACGATTTGGACCGTGTCGGGAATAGGAATTTTATATGGAAACTAAGTAACTTGGTGTGAATTTTTTGTAGGCGATAAATTTAAAAGAAAGGAATCACCCGTATAGATTTTAAAGAATGAACACAGGTATTTGGCTAGTTTATAAGTTGAATTTATGGATTCTTAACAAACCATAGAATTTCAACGAGTTGCAATCTCTGAGAATTGTCCTCTTTCGGATATTCTCGGAAATAGAAGCACTCATGATAGCCTATAATCGATCTGGATGTGGAAGCTCGGATTCTGAGAATGATATGAGTCATAAGGATGTTAATTCTTTTTTTATAATCTTTGGTGTCATGCACCACCGTTGCCTTGCCTTTGTCTCCTTTTACTATGACAATTTCGAGGTTAGATTTATGCTCTTTGAGCACAGACGATTTAGACCTGAGGTATTCGATTTGAATGGTTTAACTAGTTGGTAGATGTGTTGATTTAACTACTAGGATCGACTGCGGCCTGTGAAAATTTGACGAAAACGCTTTTTATTCCAGCAATAATATCTTTTGTAAGGATATGGTTGAAACAAGGATCTGAAAACCGAGTACTCCTAGAGAGCGATTACTACGGAAGTCTACACCAATATTTAAACAATGTAGTTGTTTACTAAATTTTATGTCTTTTTTTTCATTGTTTTCAAAAATATTTCCAGCAGACCTTGTTTTCTCTGCAATGCGTTATATAAAATGTTTTCTTGGTAATACAACTGTGTATTAACTGGCATTAAAACGTTAATACTCCCTCGTTTGCTAATTGCATTGTAGAATCAATTATTGATATTAATTGGAGTATTAATTCAAGTATAAAAGGTTAATTAACAAAGTAACTAATAAGGAAACCGACACTGTGGACATTAATTTAGGCCATTATCCAGAGATATTTCTTTTGTTTCAGACTATATATCATACATACATAACGAATTAACTTTGTACACAATGGGTTACGATGACGTTATACCCCTATTAGGCGATTTTGGAAGATACCAGCGAAGGATATATTTGCTGCTTTGCTTGCCTGCGATAATATGTGCCTTCCACAAATTAGCCAACGTTTTTATACAAGCACGACCAGATTTTAGGTATATATTGCAATATGAAACATTTTAAATTTTACAAAAAAAAATGTTTAAAATCTTTACTCGTAGGTGCCAATTACCTGATGAATTCCCGAATGCTAGCTTTATTTTAGAAAAGACAGTTATAAATAAATCATATCCTTTTAATTATAAACAAAATAAATACTCATCCTGTGAAATGATACGAAATGAAACTATTGTGCCCTGTGATAAATATATTTATGATACCTCAAAGTATGAAAGCAGTACCGTGATTGAAGTAAGTGGTGATAGCATTAAATAAAAGCTAGAATATATTTTGTCTGATTTCAGTGGAATTTAGTGTGTAATAGAGCATATCTGTCAGCTACTAGTGATTCCATATTTATGGTTGGTGTAATGTTAGGTTCCATTGGATTTGGAGAATTATCCGATAGGTAAATAAATGTTTTCTTTTTAAATATTTAAACAATAATTCAACATGCAATAAAAACACACATCAATTTGTTAATATATATTATTGTTTGTGAATAGATTTGGAAGAAAGCTCATATTTTTTATATGCTTAGTCATTCAAGTAATATTCGGACTTATAGCAGCTATAGCACCAGAATACTGGACGTTCACGATAACTAGAGCAATAGTAGGCTCAACCACATCTGGAGTGTTTCTCGTTGCTTACGTTATAGGTTAATACTTTGATTCCGAAACTTTTGACGAAAGTGTACTTATTAACGTTATTTTCAGCCATGGAAATGGTTGGGCCACCTAAAAGACCAATTGCGGGAACGATTTGCCAAATGTTCTTTTCTGTTGGTTACATGTTGACTGCATTATTTGCTTACTATATTCACAACTGGAGGCATTTACAAATAGCTATAACAGTGCCAGGTTTGTTATTCTTTTGTTACTGGTGGTAAGTAAATATAGTTTTCGGTTGCAATGTTAAATTTATAAGATATTCTCCAATTACAAGGTTCATTCCGGAATCGGCGAGGTGGTTGATCACGAAAAATCGAATAGATGACGCTAAAAAATACATACAAATTGCTGCTAAGGAGAATAAAGTAAAAATTTCCGATGAACAGTTAGATACATTACTCTTGTCAGATCTAAAACCCGTCAACAAGGATGAAAAAAGAGCAACGATATTAGACATTTTCAGACATCCGAATTTAAGACAACGCTCCTTAATAATATTTTTTGATTGGTTTGTAGAAAATACTAGTGACAAGCATTTCTCCCATAATTATTATCTTTTTCTCAGGTTCGCTAATAGTTTAACGTATTATGGACTTTCCTGGAATACCAACAATTTAGGCGGAAATGATTATCTAAATTTTGTGATTTCTGGTGCAGTTGAGATACCAGCCTATATATTTCTAATTTTTACACTAAATAAGTGGGGAAGAAAGATCATACTTTGTGGATGCATGGTAACAGCTGGAGCTGCACTGCTGTTGACTGTGGCTGTTCCTCCAGGTAACTCTAATTCATATCAATCGTACTCTTCAAGTACGTAGCGTGAAATACGTGCATGCTTCATAAAAAATATTATGCTATTAATCTGTTACAAACAAAAATCGTCTGTATGCTTTTTAAAAATAAGATTATTAGTAAATACAGTATTAACGAAAAACTTATAATGCAAAAAAATACATTACTGTAGCGTTTCAGAACACCATTGGTTGGTAATAACTTTGGCGATGATTAGCAAGCTGGCGATAACCGCAAGTTACGGAACTATTTACATATTTTCGGTGGAACAATTTCCAACGATTATTCGAAACGCAGGACTTGGAGCTGGTTCTACTTCGGCAAGAATTGGTTCGGTATTAGCACCAATAATAAACATTATGTCTGAGTTTTGGACACCATTGCCATTAATTGTGTACGGATGCCTAACCTTTGCTGGCGGCTGTCTGTCGTTACTTTTACCGGAAACACTAAACAAAGAATTACCTGAAACTATTGAAGAAGGTGAAAAATTTGGCAGGTGAGCAATACAGAAATTATTTAAGTGGTGCGCTTGTCTATGAATCTACACTGTCCCAAAAGTGTTTTTTTCTTGTCGACGGTGGATAATCAGTATCACCTTCCGCACGTTGGGCAATACACTTTGGGTGCTCCAATACGCAAGTAGTAAGGAGGAACCAAAGATATATGCAGGGTGCGCCATTTTAAAGTGAAATCTAATAATAAATTTTAAGTTCAGGTCAAGCAAACACAATATTATATTGGACAGATTTTCGTAAGAATTTTATACCCACATAATTAGCCACGACGTCATACGAAAGAATTTTTTTTCTTTTTAAATCGAATATATATATTTTTTTCAAATTACTGATTGACACAAAATATCGAAAGCACTCAAAACGAGTTATTTGACCTACAGAGGAGACGCAAATTTTTAAGGCAGCATACTCTCCCTTTCATCGAGTATACATATATCAATATCATCTTCTACCGGCGCTTCGATTGTTATCAATTGGCCTATCAACATATTCGAAAACGATCTAGTTTTTGGAAAGTTAGATTGGTATATTGTTGTATAAGGTAAAGACACGAACATTGATTATACTATACCGTGCATTCCTATTAAAACCAGTCGCTTCATATAACATTATTACTGTCATATTAATTTGAAACATGTCAGTTTCTGTTTCTTCTGGGAAACATTTTAACGTAAAAGTTGCTTCTTGCGATCGCCCTCTATCAGCAGCAAACCCCATGACAAAAATTGGTTCAAATGAGAAGATCCAAATGACCCATTAAATGATAAGCTTTTCAGTTCTCCATTCTGCCATATTACATTTTTGTTGCAAATTACACGAGATTTATTTATATTTTTTTGATTTATTTTTTTAACCGGAAAATCAAATATATTTTGTTTAGATTAAAACATGAATTATTTTAAATGCAATCTTAAAAAGTACGTCCTTATTAAGTATTCAAAGTAACTTCATTGATTTCACTATCAGCAATTCATTCAACCTGTCCTACATGTTACCACAGTTTTTGTACTTCTGTGATACTTTTTAGCATTATAATCCACGGTTCTACGGTTTAATTTCAACGATTTAGCAATGTCTCGGTTACTTTTACCGATGTTGTGATATGCCACTATTTGAGCGCGCGTTTCCGTAGAGAATTCTTTTCTTGCCTACATTACTTTAAGTTACTCACTATTTTAAAAGACTGTACAAATTCTTCACTATTTACTACTTGCCATAGGAAATCTGTATGCAAACTAAATTTTTCATGATATTAAAATACCTGTGTCGTCTATTTTTATATTTCATGATGGCCGTGATAAACATTTCCAAAAAACTACTCTTCTAATCTGCGTATCTCAATATGCCTGATCCCCAAAAAGGGACATTTTTGATATCTTAATGCCAGTCGGCTCGCTACGTACACATAGAACATTGCAGAAGAATTATAATCTATCTGGTATTTACAATTTAACAATACAAATATTTCGGTAGGGATAAGAAATAGTTTCTTTGAATAATCTCAAATTATTCAGGTTGGTAAACACTTATGGCCGGTAGTGCAGGTATAATGCGTTTTAAGTTTACTTACAATATAAAAATATCATAAACTGCAATCGGAACTAGTTAAATTAGAATTCATAACAGCATTTTTTACATGTTATTAACGACCTGTCCAATAGTTAACATTTTCTAGTACATGTATGTACGAGGACCGATTCAAAGTCAAGGGCTGATGCCATATAAAAAACGATTAGCAATATTGATTGATGCGTAGTAGCTTCTATTTGACTCTTGGAAATGTAACCTTCATATAGCAGTCAGTTCATTGTTATCGGTCTTTGCTAGACAGTGTGTAAAAACGATTACTAAGTAGATTTCTAAACGTAAGAGGATATAATGCTGCTGAAATTCACTGTTAATTGTGAGAAACATATGTGTCTATCACAATAAATGAACAAAAAGTGAGGCAGCAGTGTCGTGAGTTCAAGGAAAGTTGTTCAACTGTTCGCAATGAACGGAGATGTGACGGACCCAGTGACCGAAATGACTCGTTGAGCCTGTAAATACAAAAGCGAGAGAAAATCGTAGCCTTGTGATAAGCAAACCTTCTTTAGAAGTTTGTACTATGAACTTACCCATTGCTCTTTTGTAGTATTTCTTCTCGAATACACGCGTGATTTTAAAACACTCCACACGTTTGCAATTGCAGTAAGGTCGGTAGAATTTCTCGGCCAAGGTAACACTGGCAGAGCCTGCCTTTCCAACACGCTTTATGTAAGCGCCTTCATTCGGATCTAAATCATGGCATCAAGACATCCTCCAATATACGCTCATATTGGAGTTGGTTCACGGTGACTTGGCAAAAATACAGTGGTCCAGGACCTTCGACTGATATACAGGACCATATCGTCACTGACGAAGGGTGTTTTACCGTGTTTAGTACATCAGCTTCACAAAGCCGTTCAGATCGTCTAACAAATTGAGCTCTTCCAGTGATGGCTTCTAGTTTTAACTCATCGCTGAATACGATCTTTAACGAAAAGACACTGTTCAAACAAAAAAATGTTGCTTGATTTATGTATTCATTTAAGTTATTTTGCCTTACCTTTCGCCAATCTTCAATTGTATAATGTTAATGATGTTTTGCCCATTCATAACGTGCTCGCTTCATCATCGGTGTTAATCTTGGTTCTTTCAGGGGGCGTCTGCATTTTAATCCGGCTTCGTACAATGGTCTACGTAATCTACGCGTGGATATTTGCACTCCTTGTTGAGACATTTCGTTTCCTCTTTCTTGGGCGGATAAACCTCGATTTTCAGTTGCTAGTTGCAGGATATGTCGATCATCTCGATTGGTAGTGATCATTTTCTTGCCGCAAAACGCTTTTCCGGTACTTGTAGTAGGTATCTTTTCTTTCATTAAAACGGCGATTCGTTGCACTGTTTGTGGGGATTTCTTGCAATTGTGCGTTCAGAATACACTTCTGTGCCCAACAATGCCTTAATACACAGTTCTTTCTGATTTGGTATGTCCTTTTTTTACCCCTAACGAAAAAATATAAAGCTCATACAAGCAATAACTTAAAGTGCAACACTAACACGTAAAGACGGAAAAACATAAATATTCTATATCTACAATAAGAACCGATCCAAATAATATTTTACGAACTACAGTCTTTCAATCTGGTTTCTACCCATCTTCGTGAAGGGGATAATAATAGGCAAGGAGTCATTAAGAGGCACTTTCTCAATTTCTTAGAAGAAAGATATTTAGGGAACGTATTTAGATATGTATTGTAAACCCTGTTCATGAATTTTATACTTGTATCTGTAAATTATCGGGTTGGAACCACAAAAATTTAAATTTATAAGGTGACCCTAATAAAATGGGCAGGGACTGAATACCTGCATAAATCCCATATTGTGATCATAAAATAACTGTATAAAATATTGTATAAATAATTATTTTCTGAAGTGCAGAGTGAATTTTACTATTTTGAATTTGAATTAATAAGTTGTTTTCATTTTATCTCTGATAGACCCATATATATACGCTACTGGTGTTACGATATTTAAACTAATAAAATACGAGGCGCGGTTCAAAATTAAGGGTCAATCAGAGAACTTATTAATTCAAATTCAAAATAATAAAATTCACTCTGCACTTCAGAAAATAATTATTTATACAATATTTTATACAGTTATTTTATGATATATATATATATATATATATGTATATATATATATATATATATGTATATATATATATATATATATGTATATATATATATATATATATATATATATATAAACCATTAATATGTTGTATTCTATTTCATAAATTTAGGAAGGAAACGAGGCCCGAGGAAACCGCTCTAAAAAGCACTGATGATCAAGAAGAAAATATTCAAAATGGAGGCATTTATTTGAAAGCGGAAACTAATACGAATCAAGAAGTATGACAAGTGGGAATGAAAAATTGATTTATTTGAATCAAGACACATTATTAAAAGTATATTTTTATAATAGGTTGTTAATGTAATAAAGAAGCGGCAGAACAAGCAGACGGTCAAACTGGACTAAGTTAAGCCGTTAATTAGTTTTGTACTAAGATGGCTTACTGACTTACTTTTGTTTTTTGATAGTAAATGTGTATTAAAAAGATTATAATGTAATTTGTTCACACACTTTAAATGCATATTGTTTATATGTGTCAATTATAAGTTTGCGCCAAAGTACTTACATAAGTACCTATATTCAACTTTATAACGACCTTACGTTTTCGCATTAATTTTAATAATGTGTCCTCTAAGATAGTTTTATACATTTTTGTATGTTTATACAATTAGACAACGATGTATAGAAATGTAAGTACATAGCATGCTACTTGTTAAGTTACTTATACAACAGGCAATTTTATTTAATACCTCGGACCCCAATAATATGGTTGCGGTTAGTGTTATTGCACGTCAATTGTTATCATTTCAATTGCGTATTGTAGGCCGTTAATATCATATAATATGCAACAAACATTTTTGTTGATTTCTATCATAAGTCCGGTTACAATTGTTCTCTGTCTCCATGATTCACAAATTGAAATTTACTTTCAAGAAGATTTGAAATTATTCAGTTGTTGGTTCAAAATGCATTAGATACTTCTACAACGTCTTCAAACTCAGTCCATTTTCTCACATTTTTTGTAACATGTACTCTTACTTCCCATATATTATTTACTCATACAGCATAGATGTCCAAACCATCTTAACTTAATTTCTGTCCTTAATTCTTTCCTTACCGCCTCATGCCTTGTCCTGTCTCTTCTAGTTATTCCTTAGTTTCCTTAAATATTTTATAGCTTCTGTCTTATTTTTTAGTCTATTTGTTAGAATTCATGACATGCTTTCTTATGGCAATATTTTCTACGTACTATCGTCTTAGTCTATTGATTACTTTCTTTTTTCATATAGAAGAAAACTGCTCATTTATAACTCTATATTCTCTTGTCCTTACAACCCCTCAATATTTGTATACTACTGGCAAAGGCGGATGCAACTAACTTTTTATGCTTTTCTTTTCTACTTCTTTAATAATATCATCCATAATCGTGATAAATGAAGTTTTTAACATGAAAGATTTCCATATTCTACTTTGCGCCTCTCAGTCAAAGGACAGCTGCAAATCCAGGAATGCAAATTATATTTCGGTGTATTTTTTTTCTCAATTAGTTATTTAATTGGGAAGATATAATCTTGACACTTTCCTCGTTTCCTCTGTTAGTTGTTTTTCCCTTATTTTTTTTAATATCCTCCCTTTCAAAGAATATAGAAACGGTGGCCGATAACGAAGTAGCCTTGTACGTCGTGTAATGTATACTACCACTTTTTTTCTGTCATTTTTTATTAAAGATATTTATTAACATTTCGGTGTCTTGCTGATCTAAACATTTTATCACTACCATTATCTTGTCGTGTCCCCTTGAGTTACACTAAAGTACTATTTGAAGTATTTTTTGTGTGACTTGTCATAACCGCAAGAACTCTAAACTGTTAGAATATGTGTGTAAACTGTTCCATGGTTTTCTTACTTCAGTTTATCGTCGTAAAAGGTGAAAAGGGCCCGTTAATTATATTCGCAACAACGAGTGGTGACTTGGACGCATACCAAACCCGTCCGCCAGTACATTGAGAAATGCCGGCTTCGAACGCTGGACACTTAAGTTGCCAATTCAGTCCTCTTACCATTGGATTACTGAGCTTAATAGAATGTAATTTTACATTGTGAAAAATAAAAACAAAACGTGAATTTTCAGTTTGATTGCGATTGTATTTTTATCAATATACATTTGCCACCTTATCAGTTTTATGAACTAGTCAGATTAATCAACTAATTGACTTAAATATGTTTCCCGTCTGCACATAAACACAACCTCTTCAAAGCTTTCACAAAACAGTAAATGTAATTCACAATAATTAATTTACCTTTTATAAATTTTAACAATCGTATGTTTACATTAGTTTAGCCCTCCGATATACTATAACATACTAGTACCCGAAAAATATTCGATCCATCTTTGTATTACTTCAGTGTCACTAGTTATTATTCTATTATCCTTTTCTTCTATTTATCTAAAATTTTGCAACTTTGTTTTCCTCAGAGGCTTTAGCACTCTCTAAAATAGCTCTTGAAGACGAATTAACTGTATTTAGTGCATAGAAAGTATAACAAACGATACAAACTCTATAGAATAATAAGAGTAACAACTAGCTACGAAGAAATTGGTAGAATGCCAATAACTAGAAGTAGATAATAATGTCTACGCGACAGAACCAGAACCGTATATTGTCTACCGTGGTAATTGGTAATTGGTAATATAATAATAATTAGTCTGGGCAAAGAGGAGCAAGTTTTAGTGCCGTGCGGAGAACAACGTGGAGGGGTGAAGTGTGCGACATAGAGAATGGAGTACCCGTATCAAAGCGCTTTTGTTCAGTACTATTCGAGTGGTCCTTGTGAGTACTTGTGAGTATAGACATACTTAGAGAATATCGCATTTAGGTACGTTTAGGAAACGGCGAATTTCGAATAAACTAGAAAACGTAATAGTTAGTATGCCGGATTTAGAATACGAAGACGATAGAATTAAATGTGTAAAGTGCGACAACTATTCGACGTGCACCAGCAAGGTATAAAACACTGTTCTGCAATCTGTGACAAACGATACAGCGAACAATTAATATTTGATATAGGTGTCTCTTTCATTCTATCTAATGTACCGTTCACTCTACTACACCAACAAGTATTTGTCTCCTTCTGGAGCAAATATTCGGATTAGGAATTGCCAAGTCGAACATCGTTAAGAAACTTTATGCGATCTGTGCGTGACTATGTTGAAAGGGGAATGAATTAAAGCATAATTGAAAGATAAAAAATTGTGGTTATGTGTGTAGGAAACAACCGATCGAGAAAAACATTGTGTGGTGAATGTGATGGTACGTACAATGGAAGAGTTTTAACGGTCATCACCTATCTTACTTGCTTCTAAATAAGTTGCAAAATGTACTACCGATGAAATTTGAAAAGTGGTGTTGAGGGCATTGAATACAGTTCAAGTTTCATCAACCCAACTTTTAATGCTTGAGCGACGGCGCTGCTATTATGCTATCCTTAGGTCGATCTCTTATAGAAGAGAGTGGCAATCTGTTACATGTAACATGTAAAATCTATGCTTTAAACCTTTTGTCGCAATTGATCCCTACATGTTATCCACGAGTAAATGCTTTAATAGGTCATACGGAGGCAGTATTTCTAAAGTCCCCAAAACGTACAAAAAGATTTCACGAACTGTATCCCCAAGTGCCGGAGCCGCCACAGCCGATTACTACGCGTTGGGGAACATAGTTAAAGGCTGTGTTTTACTACTGTGAATATTTTGATGATGTAAAGAAGCTAGTTTTACAATTCGATTCGGAACACGCCGAAGCTATCAAGAAAAGCCAGAATACATTTCAAGAGTGTCAGATAAAATGTGATTTAGAAAGTATCTGCAAGAACTACTATGAACTAGCGGAGGGAATTGAAAAATTACAAAATGTCAATACAAGATGTCGTCGGTGAATTCTGTTCAAACTGTGGATGATGTTCACTCACAACTATGTACGGCAGAAGGCCAATAAAATGAAAGTGTAATACGAAAATTTTAAAGTATTATCAAGGATTCAGATTTTCTCATACTAAGACAAATTTGTGAAGGTGCGTCGAGAGATCCATTAAGTTGTCACAACGGTTACTTTAAATTTGAAATATAACATCACTCGACGTGGAACGGTCGTCTTCGTCATTAAAAAATATTTATTCCGCACGCTATACTCATTTGACTGAAAGAAGTGTGGAAACATATTTAATGATTCTAATGTTTAATAGATGCCACCTAGTTTGTGATTTCGTGGAATCTTCTTAAAACAGTAAGTGTTTCAGCACGTTACGTAATACATACCTTTTTTATGATTATTTTATGTGTAAACATTCCTACGTCCGTATCGCGTTTGCTCACTCATGAAGGTCACGATGATAAATGATGCGAGTACGTAAACGTTACTGAACATTCGCCTTGATATGGCCGATCGGCCCCTCCACGTTGTTCTCCGCCTTCCGCTGTAACTTGCCCCCACGTTGCCGAGACTAATAATTATGTTGAACGTTTGAAGCGCTAATAAGCGACCATTGACTGATAAAGAACGAGTTGGAGAGTAAAGGAATGCGGACTTAGAATACGGTGGTCCGAAAATAATACGCCTACTGCCCAATAAACTTTTCGTATACTGGAACAAAACGGAAATGTAAACGCTGTTGAAGTTATGTCCTTTGTTTTAGTCGAACATCAACTATTTTCTTTTCATTTCATTTCAAATACCATATGTGCGTGGTGCTGAAAACAAAATTAAATCTGAGGAAGCATATAAACACTTGTGGTTATGTGTGGACAAGACGATAGATATTCTATTGTTGATGCAGTGCGCTACATTATGAGCCTGGTACTAAATACATTGGCTCAATTTGAAGTACATGCTACAAAGCAAGTATTAAGGTCTGGTGCTTGTACAATACAATACGGTTCCCTTAAAAAAGACTACGGTAATTTGTTGCAAATAGCATGCAAAATTCTTGCGTTACATTTTGTGGCAGAAACTACTCGACAATACTGTCTGGAGGTAGATGCATTAATTGCAAATACAAAGGCAGTGTTTCGCAAGACCCCGAAATGCACTCGAGAATTTCTCTTACCGGGTGAAAAGCTGCAAACTGTATATTGTCATTGAATCGATTCAAATTGAAAAGGTCGACGTGAATAGTAATAGTTCAACAAGGGAAGAGAATACCATTAGACAGCAATAGCATACCACGGATTGGAAATGGTAGATCGAATCGTACATCTGACACACAATCGTCCTTCAGAGTAGCAGGCGTATTTCTCGATATTCTTAACTTATAGAAATCTTATTTGATCCTCCTTTTACTTACAATTACGGCCATCGTCAGGTCAAAGATACGCTCATGGTATAGTGTCCCGGTATTCCCGAACCACAACAACTGATTCTTACACGTCTAAGGAAGGTCGTGTTATCAAAAAAGTTAGAGAAAATTTCAAGTCACTTCCCTGGAAACTGATTTTAAAACTATTCATGACAATTACAAGGGATTCCTTGAGGTCACAAAATCTTTCAGAGCCCATAGTGAGGGCGCTACAAATAGTGGACGATGTAAAAGTAACAGAAAAGTTTGTTTTAAACAAAGATTTACTTTGTACCACATTACGGCAAATATGTAATGGTGCTGCTACAGATCCGTTAAATAATTTAAGAGATTATCTCAATTTTTCCGATATTATACCATTAAATGTCAAACGGTCATTCTCTGCAATCTAAGAATATTTCTTTATGGCAACGAACAAGCTTCGCTGAAGTAAGTGTACATACTCTTTCTAACGGCACCGTGCAAGCAATTATTTTGTTTTTTTCCGACTTATTTTCTATTGCTTTACTGATTGTGTTGCACGGACCTCAGCTTTAATAATTATTCTAATTAGCACGCCACGTATTGATTATTGACGGATCACTCGCAGACTATATGCATACGGACGACCTCTCTCCCTATTCGATGGCCCAATCTTGTCGCGCGGACACGATTATCCAGCTGTAACAACAATAGCACTGCAATAACACCACTTGTGGTATGATAACTCATAAATATCCATCTAACATACTATACTGTGTATTAGCAACTTATTTCAGGAAGTTTCTTTTCTTTCATTTGCATTATTGTGTGTATATTACAAAACAAAAAAATAGTTGTTTTCATTACAGGATATTGTTACTTTTTGACATTGTTATCAAAATCTGTACATATCTAAGTGATTACAGTAACCAGGGTCTACTATATACTTCAAAATGATAGAACTTGCGCTCACGAGTATGCATCTCTCTTAGTTGTACTTATGTATTTTTCCATATAATATGTTGTATTACAGGAACTCGTTAACTTGTAACACTTCTCCATGATTGAATTTTTATCGCGCTTAAATTTAGTTCAAACAATTAAATGAATATTTTCGAGTATTTCAATATTATAGGAATTTCATAGATACTTAACACTACAAGTACAAAATAACGTAGAAATAAAGGGCTTGGTACTTACTATTGCTGGTAAAATTTGTTAATTTTAGTAAATATCTTCAATCTCATTTTTATCCTAACAAATTAATATGTACATATCCCAAAAGAATAAAAATCAATTTAAAAATGAAATGAATGAAAATTAATTTAAAAAACAATTTTTTGTTTTCTGTTGTATTTTTTCGGCAAATTGTATACTTAATATCTTAAAGGCGACGAGGGTGGTATTTAATGGTTCATATAAAAATTTGTAATGCTAATAATCCTTTTTTTCAACAGTTAGAGAGATGCTACTAATAAATTCTAATAAGATAAAAAGGGTTACATATAATCCACACAACAAATACGAATAAATGATTGCTTATGTTAACAATTCACACCAAACGATTGTTACTTTTTACCTTATCAATAAAATTTGATGTTAATTAAAGTTAGCGCAATCATAAATCCTAAGCAATATGAAAAGAGTTGCAATCAAATGCCAGCTATCTTACCGCGCATACAGATTTTCAAGTCTAGACATAGAACATCCGCTCTAAAAAGTTGATCCCAAAACTCCTTTTGTTCAAATTACTTGATAATACATAGTACATTAATTTGTGTAGTACTTTAGTTAAGGTGTTTACTCGTGAGCCGTAATATACTTACTATTACAAAACCAAAGATGATTTTATTATGGCTGTTTTTATCTTAGCGTCGGTACTTTAAAATTATGTTGTAAGTCCTGTTATGTAGGAATATTATTGTATATCCTACTTATGCATATTCTGCCTCATAGTAAATATAAACGTACTTTTGTGTATTCAAATTCGTTTTATTTATCATTCCATCAAGAGAAAAAAATAAGATATATGGCTATTACCTTCGAAGAAATTGCTGCTAAAACAACTTATGTATATACAAAGTTAGTACCTTATCCCACTAATGTTTGTTTCTTTTCTTTTGCGTAATTTTATAACAATGGTAATTCTAGTTATTTTATTTCAATTCAAATGTACATTGCAGTAACGCAGACGAGAAATCATGCAAGTTAATTTGGTTCGAGATAACTTTTTTGGCATTCTTCTGCGTTTTACCTACAAGCTATTGTATTCTAAATAAAGTTGCATAAAGGATAGAAAATAGCTTACACTGAAAATTTGTTTAAAGAAGCTAGCGACTTCATTCAGACACAGTATTATAAATTTTCTTTATGGTACTTTCGAATACAACCGTGCCTGTATAGTGAGACCATCAAGCTTTTATTTCTATTACTTAAATTGTGCATATTAGTGGGGAAAACCTTTTCACATGTTTTATTTTTAATCTACTGCATGTTAGGAAAAGGAATGTGAAAATCTTGAATTCTTACGAATGTTAAAATAAGGCAAAAAATTGGTGTTCATGTGGGGAAAGCTGCAAGTGGTAATTCTTATGTTGATATGTAGAAGAGGATAAGTTAGAGTGAAATTGGAACTAACTTTATGCAAGAATTTTTGAAACGTCATATCCAGTTAAATATTAGATAACCAGAAGAAAGTGGCTTGTCGTGAAAAGAGGTATCATAGCACTGTATGCGGCGTACGGCTCACCACAGAACGACATAGAAGAAGCGTATATCGACGCAGCATCCAATTCTCATCGCCCTACAATTCTGGCGGGAGACCTCAATAGTAAACATCCAGTAGAATTCCAAAACTCTCAATCGAAAAGGGAAACAACTTAAAAAATTGTCAACAAAAGAAACCTCGTAGACGCACCAACAGAAGATACGCCAACCGGGTCAACGGACGTTCTCGATCTAGTAATCCAAAAGAACGTCACGACACCTTACTACCTTGAAACTATAAATGACCTATCATCTGACCACCATCCTGTGATTATGACAGTGTCGATTGAGAGTTATAATTAGACACCGAATTATATGCAAAGTGCAAATATTTTATTTATTACATTTTACGACACACATTCGACAAACAATTCGCACCACAAATTGGCAAAAGTTTGAAAAGAATCTAAAACTAAGACTAAGACCAACGTGTATCAGCACTGACATCGACACCGCGGTAAAACAATTTGAAAAGGACATAACATTGGCACTGAACTCAGCTACAACTACAAAATTTAGAACACCAAGGGAAAGAATACCGAATTATATAAAAATAAAAATACTTCAGAAGAAACTGCTTTACAAACAGTATAAAAGAACATTACACCCGAAGGCAACATCACAAATGAAATTATAAAAGACCTTGCTGAATACTACAATGATCAATGGGACGCCAAAATTGAAAAGATAAACGACGTTGACACTGAACTGTGGAAAATAACTAAAATACTCACAACAAAAAAGGAAAAGATACCGCCGATACTCTGGGCATGCGGAGTTATCAACAACAATTCTGACAAAACCGAGGAGTTTGCTAATTACTTCGAGGGGACTCTCTGGGCTAATCCACCAATGGACAGGAATCACGAAAAATTCACCTACTTCAATAAAGAAGTTCACACGGAATGCAGAGACACCATAGGCATCCAAGAAGCGACGACCGAGGAACTCTGCAACATAATAAAAATCCTTGGAGATCGTAAAGCACTCGGACACGACTGAATTACTAATACCGCTATCAAACATCGGACCTTAGAAGCCGTAAATACGCTGACAGAAATTATGAACGCTATAATTAGACCCCAGTACTACCCGAAAACGTGGAAACATGCTACAATTATAATTATACATAAATCGGAAAAACCCAAAAACAAGACAGATGGATATCGTCAAATCAGCTTACTACCAGGACTCGGCAAAATCTTGGAGCGAATAATACAAAGGCGACTACTATCGGTAGTACAACAAAAATCCATTATTCCGGAATTTAATTTTGGATTTCGTCGGGAGCACTCAACAACACAGCAGAAATTAACAGTTGTTGACAAGTTTCATCGTACAGGAAGTCTGCCTTGCCAACGGAAAGGCCAGTGACAGTCACAACCAATACAAATCACGGTCGTGTTTCGAATTAGGTGGCGCAATCACCGAAACGGAGCCTCCGAAGATCATCATTAAAATTGAATATCAGTGATCGATCGTTCCGTCGAATGTTCAAGAATATTGGTGGGTTTGCATATAAAATACGGACCGGACAACGTCTGATTGCAGCTGATAAGCGTGTAGGAGCCAAATACTGCGCACGCGTGTTGGCTACGGACTATGAGGACGCGTCCACCTTGTTGAATGTTTAGTTCTCTGATGAAAGCCATATTCATTTAAACGGATACATTAACAAGCAGACAACACGGTTTCTTCGATTCGAACGCCATGACATAATTGTCGAGCAACCCCTTCACAGATGAAACCATGGAACGCCGTTAACCGTGAATCCGGAGCGCTACAGAGAACAGGTACACCATTTCTGCATGATCTTCAGCGATTTTGTCGTGCCAGGAACCTACCACGTAATCAACAATGGTTTCAGCAGGACGGGGCTACTTGTCATACGGCTAGGGAGTCTCTTCGAATGCTGCGGGGGACCGCTTTATTTCGTGTGGCACTGATTTCCCATACCCATCGCACCCACCTGATGCGTACATATGGGGAATACTGAAGGAGGCTGTTTTCCGGACCGATCCACCATCTGACATTTCGGAATTGCGGATTAAATGGTATGTTGATGCGTGTGCTCACAGAAATGTTTGTGAACCTTCGCGAACGCTACGAATACTTCTTGAAACTGAACAGAGAGCATCTTGAACATCTGTTTAATCGCACATGGGAATGTCGTCGTGAATAATGTTTGCAACGCTATATAATGTTAACGTATCGCTATATAATGTAAAGTAAATACATGAATAACAAAGTGAATAAGCTTCTGAAATATCGTATAGCGTACATTTTGCTGCTATATTTACTGAATGCTGGTATCGCAAAAGGCACAAACAGATTTCTTATGTGCGTGACATTCAATATGACGTCGCCATAGAAAGCTAAATCAGTGACTTTTTAATCAAAAATTGCATCAAGATGTGACAAGTACAAAATTTACGTGATATTAATGGCAAAATATAAAATTTCTGTTACTAACTATACATTGGTACCAAATTAACTGTGACCATGGAAAACGGACGAAGCGAGCAAAATTACCAAAAGGATTACTTTGAGAGCATAATAAGGAAATATGAATGTCGAAACGCATTCTTTACGCAAAAGCAATGTGAATTGCGAAAAAGACTTGAAACTATAGAAAGCTTTTTACCAGCAGTAATGTGCTACAATATGATGCAAACAAAGGACAAATCTGTGAAACCTACTACCGTGGAGTATGGCAACAACCCAGTTGGAAATAAACAGAGTAGAAATATTCGAAATGAACGTACTTTTAAAAATCCCCGAAATGATAGAAACCTTCGAAGTTGCGACTGTGACTTGTGCCCACTAAATTCCAACTGTATCATTAAAAATGGATCTCCTAAAACACCAACTACATCTGTTACTGTTAGAAGTGATAGGAATATGAAAAGTTGTTTTTGTGATCCCTGTCCTATTAGTAAGGGTACATCTATAAGTTACAGTTTAACATATTATTGGTATTCATGAAACTAATTTTTTACAGATGTTCCAGAGATATCGAAAGAAAAGCTCACGCAAAATGAAAAATTAGTTACGACTAATGAAGCTAATATTCCCTTAACTAGTAATACTTCCAATTTTCTTAAATCAGATGACATCCGGTGTATGAATCGAATTAGAAAACTTGCAAGAACCGAAAAAAGACTAACAAAAGAACTAGCAGAATTAGAGCACAAGGAAAAAACTTATTCTGAAACTCTGCAACAACCAATTGATACACCTGGTAAAGAAAGTGGTTGCGGTGATGACGGTAATTTTGAATTTGAGACGCTCAAATGTGTAAACCAACAACTAGAATATGATAACAAATTGCTAGAAGAAGAATTAGAGCAAGTTAAGAACGACATTAAACACATTCATGATACTATAGAAGAACCTATGAAACAAGAATTGGAAACTGAGAAATGTAAGTGTTTAAATCTCGAGGAAAAGATACAGAAACGTTCTACAGAGATAACAACCAAAAAGACTGCGCAACAGAATAAGTTAAGCTTTTTAAAAAGGCAATTACAGAGTGCTAATCAAAACCTACATAATTTGCATATAGTAAATAAGCGTCTGAAAGAGGAATTATGTATGTTGAATGGAAAGTGTAACGAATTGCAGACAGATTTGATAAATCAAAAAATAAGTGAAATTCATACATTTAGCAGAATAGCCGCATCACATAGTAAGGAACTTTCTACTCCCCCATTTGTAAAACCTTGTCTTCCTCCGTATAAGTCCGAAAGTGGGGAAGATCTAGACAATATTGCCAGAAACTTAAGTAAATTAATACAAGATGCAACATCATGTAAAAATTGTAAAAATAGGCATACAGACATGATTGATACAGTACGATATATAAAAGATTTAGTGGACATGGTAAGTGCCGGTAAACGCATTCCTCCGATTACCGACACAGAAAGCGACATGTTTTGTAAGTGCGTAGATTGGAAAAAGCTTAAAGAAGAAATACAGTTAGAAGAACCGACTCATGAGATTTTGTCACCTCAAAAGATCCATTCTGTAGAATCCATACCAAGCACAACGAAAGGAATTCCCCAACCACATACTCCACCGAAAAAAAGTGATAGAAGCAGTGTTGTAGAGACGGCCGAATTTGAGATAATTCCTTTCCTAGAACCTGTAGCAACTGCAGCAGGAGAAGAATCTATACCGAGTTCAACAAAAGAAGAAACTCCTCTATCAGAGAGTCCAAGTAAAAAGGAAACTAGACGAAGAAGTGCTGTTGACTTTGCCGAAGATTTAACAAACATTCTATTGCACTTGGTCCTCTATGAAGACGAAGTTGGAATAGCTCCTAGAATAGGAGAAGATTATAAAATACAAACGAATGAGGAAATGGCACATGAGGAAATTAAGGATAGCGAAGTTAATACTGAAACTGAAATTGCTGAAGAAACTACTGATATATCTGTTACTCAAAATGACACAGATCAACTACTCACTGAAGCTTCTGATATAGCAGAGGATGGTGTGACAACCAGCGTAAATGAAGAGGAAGATATTACGGATGACGTTACAGAAAAAGAAATACCAAATGACATAATATCTGAGGATAAAAAAGAAGCTGCTAAAGAAGAAGATTTGGCAGCAGTAATAGAACCCGCAGAAAATATTGATATGGAAAACTACGAAACAGAAGAGGTTCCAGAAATATCAATTCCTACTGAAGAAAGTGTAACAGAAAAAGACACTGAAGCACCTAATACTGAAGAAATATCAAAGCCCGACGAAGAAGGTGTGTAATAAGTACAGATATTTGCCGACATCTTCTGGCAGTAAAAGTGTTATGTATTTACTTGATTTCACTATTTTTGTTATGCACGAAACTTTTTAAATATTACTATTTGATGACTGTTAACTGAAACACAAAAAATGTGGTGGAGATATTTATTTAACAGAATAATATGCATATACAACTTTCAATCATCAGTTAAAAATTTCCTTTTATAAGATTCCTTGCGTCAGGTTTATCGGAACAGTCTCGCTGAAGATTCCAGCACTAATCGGCCATCATATGAGTATCCCATCTTCGTTGATACCTTTCCTCCATAATACTGATATCGTTGTAAAGTCTCTCCCCCTGGTCCTCACTAGCAGCACGTAAGTTTTCTAAAAAACGATCTGGCCACGAAAGTAATGGATCTTGATGCTCATGTTACATCCGAGCGTGTGAAAGATAGAAAGCATCTGTTCTACTAATAAATAATTTATTATGTATGAGTAATAAATATCACCGTGGTGTATCTGAAAAGCTAGAGCTGCCAGTTATTTTTGGAACCAGCACATCAGAAATACCCTAAACCAGTTCGTATTTTACAGGCACTACGACAAAAAAATTATTTTGTTGGGCAGTATAATTAAGTGCAAGAAAAAGAAGCCGAATGAATGTTGGAATAAGAAAATTCTGATAAATTCCATGAATATAAAGAATTTCACTTTGCCTGTCAGTAAAATTTCCGATCATTCTACTACTTCCCTTTCAAAATGCAACGGAAAAGGGAGGCGTTTTCAAGACTAATAATTCTTAATAACAACCGATTAATATCTATTTTTTTACTAATTTTATGGGCATAATCATTGCTTCACAGACATCGCAGTAAATTCGACACCAAACAAATTAATAATTTATTCGGAACGGAGCGTTTCAAAAGCACATAGACTCTCATTGTCAACCGAGTTACCGAGACTTGTAAAAATATATTGGCGTGCAAAATCTCTTGAACAGACCTGTAATTTACCAAATCGCATGCAATGATTGCGATAAAGTTTACATTAGACGACAGAAAAAGCATCGAAGCGAGGTTTAAAAAACATCAGACATTATCGTTTCGATATAGCGTAGTAGAATCCGAACATAATATTGTAAAATGTAAATTCTTCTAGAGACTTAGACGCGTTAGTTTTCATAAAAAGAAAAAAAAACTTGCTCAATATGGAATTACCCCCAATTGTACATTGGAGTCTGCTAGATTTATTGCCATAGGGCCCTGTTAAAGATACGGTTTCTTTCCGTTTCCTTCTTTCTTAAAAGATACAATATACCCTGAACAACCTAATAGATTGTAAAAGCAGGTAATTAAGAACTTAAGCCTGCGTAGGAAATATTGCATGCCGATATATTTTTACAATTCAGTTTGTAACCTGGTTGATGACAATGAGAGTCAATGTGTTTTTGAATCGCTGCGTTCCGAATAAATTGGGTGGTGCGGAGTTGACTGTGATAGCCATGGATTATACAACTATAAAATTCGCTTTTTATAATACAGTAATAACCAAGAATTAAGTATTTCCAACAATAAATGCATAAGAAATATTTGTTAAACATGTTTTTAATATTTTCAAAAGATACAGCGCGCAGTATTTCTTTTTGGTTTTTGTATTAGAAACTGCTTAATCTAACCTACAGTTTCGTATCAGCAATAGCGAAAATACTAATTATGCTTAATTATTACAGTAAATTTGGATTAGCCTGTATGGTATACATATTTAATTAAACAATTAACAATACTGTTTACTATAGATGTTCCAACAGAAATTCTTACGTCACCGAAAGAAGAAACAGAATCCATAGAACCAACTGCAAATCTGGAAGATACAGTAACACCGGAAGGAGAAGAAAACTCCCACAAAGATGCTGTAGAAGTAAACCTAGACACGGCCTTAACGACAAACATAAATTTAGAGGAGGAAGTCTCTAATGTAATAGAATCAACTGAAATAGTATCCGACAAAAGTACAAAAGAAGTTCAAACTAACGTAAAATCACAGGAAGATATTCATCTAGAGGAGGGGTTCAAGGATGATGCAGTTAAATCATCTGAAGTAATATCTGAAGGTGTGATAAACGGTATATTAGAAGAAATCGCAATCCCTATTGCAGAAAAGGAAGAAAAACAAACAGCTGTTTTCTTAGAACAACTAGCAAAAGAAAAAATGATTACTGAAAACGAAGAAAAAGAGGATCAGAGAAAGAGAAGCGCAATGCCATTGGAACCATTGAAGCAAGGTGTGGAAAAACTTGAAAGGGATTATGATCAGGATGATGTGACGCCTACTCTTAAAGTACCTGTAGCAGACACTGTAAAAAGAACCTTTTGTAAATGCGTTAAGCGAGAACAACCGACGCTATGTGATTGTATAGAGAAAGGCCGAGTACCAACTAAGAAAGGCAGCATCACCTCGAAAGATTTATATGTCACCACGATACCCAAAGAAGAAGGTGACACTATTACAAAAAAGTCTGGTGAAATAAGTAAATCAAAACCATCAGATCAAAAGTTATCACATGATACAGACATCGAAAAGACAGAATCGTCAATGTCCCCAAAAGTAAATAGATCAGCTTCAAATGAGCCTATTAAAGAACTAATTTCCACAAAATCCATTAAAAAGACTTTACTCGAACTACAATCTGATAGTGTAGCTTCTGCTTTAAAATCAACAAAGGATAAAACTAAAGCATATTCCGACACACTTTTACCATCTCCCCTGCAGTCTAGCCCTGCATCAAGAGAGGCAGGCAGAAGGTCTTTACCAGTAGTTATTACGCCAACACACGTTTCTATATCTTCCCAACCCACTTCCAATGAAAAAAGTGTAAAATCTCTTTCTGAGAAAGAATCCAGCACAGTAAGTGAAATAAGTGGTAGAGGGTCTCATTTCTCAAAGGAAGATGTACATAAAATCAGTCACGGCGGCACAGCATCAGGTACAGTTAGAGCAGACATTGATGTTGAAGGTAATGTGCCAGTTGAAGCAGAAATAGAACTCTTACCAAAATCTAGTGAGGAGGGTGTCTATGTAACAACAACTGTTACAAATTCGGGGCAAATTGAAGTTACTACTGAAGGACCAACGGGAGTCGTAGAAACAACCTTACAAGTAACAAAGTCTGGTAATCTCGAGGTTGTAACTGGCGTAACAGAATATAATCAAATTAGTGCGGGCAGTATTAAACAAACTAAATCAGGTTACCCTAAAAAAAGATCAGAAATAGATGTATTTCTTCCCCTTTCTGACCTATAACATGTTTTAAAATATCTTTAATCCAATAAAATCCATCCAGGGATCTAGTCCATGTGCAGAATTCAAAAAAAAGGTATTGAATGCACATCAAAAGTGCCACGGACGTAAACAGGGAACTAACTAACTTAGCAATTATTTTTGAAAAGGAAAAGTAAGATAAGGAAAACCAGCTAACACATTCCTCAGAACCCTGCCTCTGGATTTGCAGCTATTTAACACTAAACTGAAGCAAAAACAAATAAGTTTGTATGTTACCAAATTTTCAATAGAAAACTCGGTAGGCATGTACACTGGGATTCTTTAATCATGGAACATATCATCGAAGCGAAACTCACTATGGCTGCCTTGCGCATCTCCTCACTCTAAATTTTACGGCATCTCCGATGTAGAATTTAGTCGATAGGATATGATCTTTTATGGTATATAGTTTTGGTAAGTTTTGCTATCATAATATATCCTACTATAGACTTAGTAAAGAATTTAGGAGTATGTGGTATTATAAAACCAAAGATGATATTACTCTTATGATCGTTTTTATCTAACTATAGGGTTTATTGTTGTTTATTCCAGTTATGTATGTATATATACTCTATTTTGTAATAAATACAAGCATAATTCTATGTATTTGCATGCGTTTTATTTGCTAATTCATTAATGGTGTTCAAACATTTATGATATTTGTAGTGTAATTTGATTAACTATTTACTCACTATGTCTGAGATACTTCTCAAAACTCTAGAGAAGATTACTGACAAGCATTTAAGGGACTTGGCTCTAGCTAGACTACCTCTGCACGAGAACCAATATGCCTGTCAATCAGCACAGTCGTGCGAGCTGGCCATGCATGAGATTGCTCGCGAGCAGATTGCCATTTGGCACAAAGAAATTGCACCGGTTACCTTTCTCGACATTGAGGGTGCCTTTGTCAAGGCGTCCTTCTTGTCAATGGAGCGAGCTCTGCAAAGACATGGGCTCTAGCCAACGCTCACCGGGTGCATCGCATCGCCTCCATGCTAAGCAACAACAGAACAGTTCGTGTATCTATGAACCTCTGCAACATAAGGGCGATGGTAGCAGGTGGCTGCCCGTAGGGCGGTCTATTGTCATCTTTGCTCTGGTGCCTGCTGGGGGATGATCTGCTGTGCGACCTTCGGGAGGCGGATTTCTACGCGGAGGGCTACGCCGATGATATTACCAAAAAAATTCCTGAGATATCTAATTACGCGTGCATGTAACTCTTGTACAGTAACTGATGAACTATTACACTGAATTCTAGTAGTTTCTTTTTATTAAAAAAGATAACAAAGTTGCACTTACTTTACCAAAATTCATCCCAAATATTTCATACACATTGTATTCATATTGATAGCGCTATTATTAACTTTGTTTTTACTAAAACTCCAAAGCTGGTTAAATTGACAAAGCAATAGCATTCTGGCTATTAGCGATGGTGGAATCTGGAAGATGGTTGAACATTGAGTTGTTGAGATATTTAAAAATAAATGCCCAGTGTATTTTCACATATTAAAAAAAATATTGTAAATAAAAGCTATTTAACAGGCAACTGTCTGAAACTTAAAAATTAAAAAACTACAAAAGCATTCAAATGTTGAAAAGTTGTTTCTTATCATGATTAAACGTTAGGTAAACACACGAGTGTCCTGCAAAAAGCAGCCACTTTTAACTATTTTACAAACCTTCAATAAATGTGTGTAACATTGCAAAAAGAAGGTAGAAAACCACATCTCGCAGAATGAGGAAACATTTAAAATTACAGAGTAGCATTCCCATTATACGATGATGTTCCTATATCTTTTAGTTTCTTCCAGTATAACATCGTTAGTGCGAAAATATGCAAATGTAAAATATAACAGTTTTGTTTGGTCTTTTATACGTTATTATCTGAAAAAAAAACATTTTATAAGTTGTTATAGCCCTTTCAACTGTAGTGAGAAGTGTACTTGTTTTATCGATATAAAGAGAGGTAAACGAGAGCTAAGTAAACACTGTACCAAATATATCGTATTTTTTATACGCTTCATTAATAGCAATAGTAATGAACTATATAGGATAGGAAATTCTAAATAACAAAAAGAACGCTGTATGCATGTTACATACGGATGAAAATGGAGAAGTTAAATTTTCTATATAGTTTCTAAGAATACACAAATCCTTTAAGATTTTTTTACAAAAAATTTAATCAACAAATATTAATCATTTATTGGTAGATGTAAGTATGGTGGAAGTCTATTGTGTTATGCTGGCACAGCTTTTCAAATCCCACAAAAATGTAGAATAGACTGAAAAAAGATTATAATACGCATGATGAAATATACAATTGTAGAGTTCGTGGAAAGCACTTTGCAGCAGAAGATATTAGAAGAAATAATGAATTGTTACCACTAGTTTTCCTGAACTATGGTTACCTGGTATAATCGGCAAATTTATATTTTATTATATTTTAAACTCATAGGAAACAGATGCAGAAAATACCAAAAACCAAGAGAGAAGTATATTAAGTGAATTGGACATCTTTGAGCCCAGTTCTTCTACTTGTAAGTATCTTGTATATCTGATAAAGTAGCTTTATCTTATTATCCTCCTTAAATATTTTATGTATATGTGTTGTAAAACGAGTTTGATTGCAAACATAATTGATTTTCTATTAATTAAATGCAAACTATACGTAACATAGCAAAATGTTATGTAGTATTAACATATTCATCACATTCGATTTAAATTTAATATATATATATATGGAATAATATTCCCGGGTTTCTGGTGGCGTGCTGCCACCAACTACGTCAACGTTTTAGGCGAGATTCGACGGTTACGATTCTAAAATTCTATTTACATTCACTCGTGTAATGGGTACTGTAAATGCTGTTATGGAAAATAAATTCAAATCTACGTAGCGTGTGTCATTAAATATGACGTCTCCATAGAAAGCTTTGTATAAATGACATTTTAATCAAAAATCGTATCAAGATGTGGCAAGCATAAAATTTATGTAACATGAATGGCAAAATATAAAAACCTCTGTTACTAAGTGTACTTTGGTACAAAATTTATGTGATCATGGAAGACAGTCAAATCGAGCAAGATTTTCAGAAGGATTATTTCGAAAGTGTCATCCAAAAATATGAATGTCGAAACGCACTATTTACCCAAAAACACTGCGAATTGCAGAAAAGACTCGAAACCATAGAATGTTTTTTACCAGCAATAATGTGCTACAATATGATGCAACCCAAGAACGAACCAACAAAGCCTACTGCTGTAGAGTACGATAGCAACCCAGTTAAAGAAGGACCTGCTATGAATATTCGAAATCAAGAACAACAGTATTTCAAAAATTCTCGAAATGATAGAAATCTCCGAAGTTGCAATTGTGACGTATGTCCATTAAATCCTAACTACATTATAAAGGATGAAGAGGCCAAAACTCCGATTACATCTTTTAACGTTAGAAATGATATGAATATGCGAACCTGTTCCTGTAATCCCTGTCCTATTAACAAAGGTATGCATCTGTGTAATTTGCGTTTATGATGGTAAATTTCTTTGATAATACACTTTATAAGTATTTCGTATAAAATATGAAGATTTCATTAAATAATCTGTTCTAGAATTTGAAAGCACGGTTTTTTTTTTCTTTACCTATTTTGAAGAAATTGGTTTTTGAACGAATGGGTGAATTTCGTTTATTATATCTTACTTTAGTATCGTATAACAATCACTACAAAATACCATATATGCTGAGGATTGCTTGGGTATGCAATATTCACAACAAGAAATAAAACACAATTTAAGAACTTTTAAAACTTTAAAACGGTATTCCATGAATAACTACATGACGAACGCCTAGAAGTTGCGATAACTCACTTGCGCTTCTATATGAACTATTATCCTCATCTGCACATATGATTGATGTAAGATATCTGTACCTGTTAATATGTATCTGTCCAGCGTCATGAAAACCAGTAGAAAATAAGTTCACGCACGACCGATGCAAAAATTGGACCGACTTTGCTTGACAACTGTATGCACGTATGGTACATCGTATTACGCGTTATTATGTACTTATAGTGCATTATATGGAAGAACATTTTAACAGTTTGTCTGTATATATTTCATGAAGAATAGTAATACGTACGTAAAGTTAGATAAATCTTCGGCGCGCCAAATCCATGCGTGACTCAGCCGTCACGCAGTCTCTTTTCGGCAACGATAGAAGTCGTCTTACGCGTAATAATAATTAATTAAGCATGTTGACCACATGTAGGGGGAAGAACGTACCACTGGTTGCCCAAATAAACAAGTTTATAACCGAATATCCTGATTTAAAGTTGTAAAATATGTTGTAATGTTTGCGAAATCCCTTTGGATGTGCTGACAAAAGCGATTGCGAGAAACATGTACGTAATACAACACACAAATAGAAAAATGGCATGAAGAAATGTATGTTAGATTTACTTTTGATGTTTATTACGTGCGCTTTGTCCCTTAACTTGCTCGATAAACAACAGTTCCAACATTTCTGGCATTTTTCCCACTTGCGAAGCAACTTCATCGAGACAAACGTCGAAACATGCTGCGATCTTTTTATAGCCCTCTCTAATTCGGTTTGCTGAACTCACAAACATCTATAAAGAAGGTAAGTCTTTATGTTTTCGACATACGTGTTAAAACAGATGCATTAATATTCCGTTAAAATCAATAGACAAATTAATTTTCAAAAGAGAGGCACAATTTTTTGTTTTATGTAATACCTTCCACAGTTAATTTTTTAACAAATAGAAAAACAATTGGACATTTACATATAAAAAAAGAAGTTTTCGCATTCTACGGCTTAATTAGGTTTTTGTCGCGCCGAAACATTTGGGTAGTACAAGTACATATTACTATTTTTGGTGAAATATATACAGATACACTGTTAAAATATTCTCCACAGAATGAAGTATAAATACATTATAACGCGTAATTCGTTGTACCATACGTGCATGCACAACAGGGAAACAGAGATAGATTGCTTCAACAAAGACGATCATTTTTTGTATAGGTCGTGCGTGCGGGAGAGTCTGCATCTGGCACGCCGAAGAGTAGGCCAACCCTATTCATTAGAAATCTTGAATCTAAAACTTATAAGTTAGTTTGGGTTAAAGACATATGCTTATAAAATGTATTTCTCTGGCCCAAAAAAATATCCTCTAGTGTCATACAATTAAATCTACTTAACATTAACGTATTAAAGCGTACATTTGGAAACTCATAGACACATTGTAAATTACTGCAACCTAAAACAAATTCTAAAGAAAATGTAATACAGCGAACCACAATATCATACAATTACACTTTGTCGTACTTGTAAATAGTATAACATTTCTTTTGATTTGTGATGTATGTACATAGTTAACTTACCGCTTATGTTTTGTAAACGCTAAGACTTTCATGTTAAGTTTCATATTTAAGTAGATCAATTTGCAAAAGTATTAACAAAAGAAGTAGCTAATATATAAAGGGTCACTCATTTTTTATTACAGATATTTCGGTTGTATCAGAAAAGAACTTTACGGAAAATGAAAAATCGGTTATGACTACTGAAATCAATGTTCCTTTGACTAGTAATATTTGTAATATTGTTAAACCAGATGAGATACGATATATGAGTCGAATTAAAGCACTTGCACAAACCGAGAGGAAGCTAAAAGAAGAATTAAAGGAATTAGAACATAAAGAAAAAGCGTACGCAGAAACTCTGGATCAACCAATTGATTGGGCTGGTAAGGAAAGCGGTTGCAATGGTGAGGGTGACTTCGACATCGAAGCATTAAAACGTATAAATCGACAATTGGAAGGTGATAACAAATCGCTAGAAGGAGAAATAGAACAAGTTAGGAACGAAATTAAGTACATTCATGACGCTATAGAGGAGCCTATAAAACAAGAATTGGGACGAGAGAAATGTAAGTGTTTAGACCTTGAGGAAAGGATACAACAACGCTCTACCGACATAAAATCAAAAGAAGCTGCTCAACAGAACAAGATAAACTTTTTTAAAAAGCAATTAGAAAGTGCTAATCAAAATTTAAATGATCTGCATATACTAAATAAACGTTTGAAAGAGGAACTATGTATGTTGAATTGTAAATGTAACGAATTACAAACAGACTTAATAAATCAAAAAATAAGTGAAATTCATATGGTCAGCAGAATGGTCGCAACACATACTAAGGAACCTTCCGCACCACCATTTGCCAAACCTTTTTTTCCTCCGAGTAAATCCGACAGCGGCGAAGATCTAGGCAATATTGCCAGAAACTTAAGCAAATTAATTCAAGACGTAAGATCATGTAAAAACTGTAAAAGTACACATACGGATATGATAGATACAGTGCAATATATAAAAAATTTAGTGGATATGGTAAATGCTGATAAAAATATTCATCCAGCTACTGACGCAGAAAGCGACGTGTTTTGCAAGTGTGTAAATTGGAAAAAACTTAGAGAAGAAATGCAATTAGAAGAATCAACTTATGAACTGCTGCCGCCTAAGAAAATGCCTTCGGTAGACTCAATATCAAGCACAGCAGACAAAACTCCTCGACCGCATACTCCACCGAAAAAAAAGGATAGAGGCAGAGTTGTTGAATCAGTTGAATATGGGAAAATACCAATTGTAGAGTCTGTGCCAAGTGCAGCAACAAATAAAACTTCTCCATCACATATTCCATCAAAAGAAGATAAAAGGGGGTCTATCACCGAGACGGTTGGAGACAAGAAAATAACAGTAACAGAAAAAACTCCTCCATCATATAGTCCACCTGAAAAAGAAAGCACAAGAAGCAGTGCTATTGAAATAGTGGAAGACGTAAGGGATAAACTTTTACAGCGCATCGCTTACGAAGAAGAAGTTGGAATGGAGGAAGAGTATAAAATAAATGAAGGAATTAAAGATAGTGAAATTAATCGTAATACTGAAATTACCGAAAAAGCTCTTGATGTATTCATTACCCATAGTAGTACAGAACAAATACTTACGGAATCGTCTGAACCTCCTACTGATGTACTAGAAGATGATGGTGGCGATGTAACAGATATCGTGGATGACAAACCAAACATTGTGGAGGATATTACGGTAAACGACGTACCAGATCAAATAGTATCTGGGAATGAAGAACAAGATGCCAGGAAAGAAGATATATCAGAAGCAATGGAAATTGCTGAAGAAAATGTGGATGAGGAAAGCCAAGCGACAGAAAGTCATCAAGCAACATCAATCCCCACCAAAGAAAGTGTAAGAGAGGAAATGGAGGAACTGGAAGAAGTATCAAAACCTGATGAAGAAGGTGTGTAATAAGTCAGTCTTTTCATAGTAAAGGTGCTGTGCGCACCTTATGAAGTTATTTCTGACCCTGATAACTTCATGACTTACAACCGCGTCTATGTCTCTGTGTTCATACCTTCCTTATGAGTAAATACGATCTTAAGAACTAAATTTAAACAATCATTCACACTAACCTATTTTGAATTTGCTGTCATTTTAGTTTAGCTTTAGTTATATTTTAGGCAGCACTTCAGCTTCTAGACATCGCATAAATATCATAGTGCAACTCATCATCCCTGTCAGCAGTAGTTTTATTAATGAAGACGAGCTGTTCAAAGTACTTTGCTTTTCTCCATCTTCAGCCATTTATTCATTTTACTCGTTGTTCCATTCCAATTTTGATCAGTTTGCTATTTCATTTTCGGTTTAAAATCAGTTGTACATGTAAGGAGACTTTAATCAAACGATCGTGATTTCTTAGAACAACACCATTGATTAAACGATTTTCCCAATTTAAGAACTATTATTATATACTTATGCAAGCTTTTTCGAAACTGGGTGGAAAGTGGATAACAGTAAGGTCGCAGTGAAATCAGCGAGCGGACAAAATAACATACAGTTATATGCATAAACGTACAAAAAATACTTGTTAAATTATAAATACAATATAAATATGTCACTCTCTCACCAATGCTAGTCACAACCGTATTCCAAAAATAGAGAAACGAATTTCTGAAAATACTCCCAGTGCATACAGGAAAATATTTAAAACAAAAGGACCATTCAAATTATTTAGATATTCGTGATATGTCTATAAAACCTATACTTAGATTAAATTACTTCCTGATGTTAAATTTATAGACCAACAAAACATGCAACCGTAGTACATTTTGTGTAAAAGTGATCTTCAAATATTCTAGAAACGTTTATTATAAACTGTTCGTAACTAATAAAATTAAACTCACAATATGTTCTAAATTATTGTGATAATTTTCAATAACCGTCAGAATCTTCAGTATTGTCCTTTCTAACCGCAATAATGAATAGTTCCATTACATCGACAATGATTGCACCAAGATGCTTCACCACTCTTCAAGGCAATAATAGTAATAAAGGAAACGTCATTAAAGTTATTTCGGTTCTTGGCCATATTCAGTTCTTATTCTTCCTCTAGAGTTTCATATTTTTTGTATCGGAAATTTTCAACCAGGGAAAATAGTTTATTCTTCATTCAGCTTTCTGCTGTCGCTGCCGTTTCAGATGAATATTTCCAAAGGTCTGTTAAAGCAGTTTTAGCGAAGAAGTTTTGGCGTCGATTAATAATTCTAGAGAAAACTTGGATACACTATTAAAATCAAGACGCTTTCGAAATTGTCGACTGTAAAGCGTGAATCAGCTCCCAAAAAGGTTTCATCGGTCGCAAAAGTAATGGCGACTGCTTTTTGGGATAGTCATTGAATCGTGTTAATCGCCCATCTTAAAAAGAATGATAGCAGGAACATACGGTACATCATTACTTGACAAGCAGAAGACAAAAATTGCGGGAAAATGGCCACATTTGAAGAAAACGAAAGTCTTATTCAAATAAGACAATGTACTGTGCCACACTGCATTGGTAACCATAGGAAAGACTCACGAATTGATTGCCCAACCACCGTATTTACTTACTGGCTTCAAATTCCTAGACTCGAAGTTTCGCCCAGAGGATAGAAATTTTCGCCAAATAAAGAAATCATCACATTCGTAGACGCCCATTTTCCAAAACAAGATGCCAACCACTATTTGGACGGACTAAAGAGATGCGAATATCAATGGGAAAAGTGTATAAACTTACAAGACTATATGGAGGAATAAAACTGAATTTGGCAAAAAATACTTGTTTCTGTGTTAGCCTGAAAACGTTTAGATTACCCTCTTAGATCGTGGATCGGTATAAGTTCGGTCGGCGGTTTTACATACCGCCTTATTCTCGTGTTTGCTAAGCTTTGTTATTGAGTGTATTGTAAAATGTGTATGGCGAAAACTCAGTTTATGGCGCACACATGGAAATGAGAAATCTGTGCACATGTACATAAGTATGCATATTTGATATTTACTGCTTGTGCTGCATATATTTATAATCGTTCAAGATAAAGGAAGTGGCAGGAAATAAACATTATTTACATGTATATACTTACCTTTCTCTTCTGGCGTCTGAATGTTAACGAAGGAGCATCATACCGCAACGAATAGAATCGCAGCATTATTATTGCTTCCATTGAAGATTAATATAACCCTATCTGACGTGGTGGCTATAAATGTTTGCACTTAGAAATTGACCGTTCTACATCTACTGAAGTAATACTTGTGTATTTAAAATACCGCTTTTCATAGTTCTCACATTCAGGTGTGTCACTTATAAATCGTACTTTTTTAAAATCTGCATCTCCACCACATGATGCCCTATATTATGAATCACGTTTACCAGAGACATTGGTGTAGTTTTACATAAGAAAGCATTTAAATACCTTTTTCATGTGTCAGAGTCTGTTATTGGTTGGATATAATTTTATCGTTGATTATTCCTTGTAGTAAATGCAATGTTTGATGTTACTATTACTTTAACCTAACTAGAAGTCCAGAAATTATTAGCATGCAAAAATGGTAACTCAATATTGCTACACCATGCTCACATAATCTCGATATCAGCACTACATAATAATATTTAAATACTATCTATCTTGTTACGCAAGTGACGAAAATTTATATCATTCACTTTGATAAATTTTGATTTTTGTGCAACTTTTCTTGATTAAAACTACTTTTAAAGAATTAAATTAAAAGGCAATTTCATATAATAAATATTTACGTTTTAACTTAACATCAATCCTAAACGTAATTTTCTTTTGTTGTTATATTTTTTACATGTGAAATTTTCATCCTTTCTTGTTTTTTTTTAATATCTCCGATGATTTAATGCATAGCTCTACATTGGTAGTGACAGCCGCTTTTCAAAATCCAGCTGATTCTTGGATATTTTCCTTCGCTATCTACTGCTGTAGCAGCGTCACCGGTAGTATAACAGTATTGTTCCACTTAGATTGCTTATTTGCCATAGAATGATAGATTATGAAAGTTCTGCACGGCGTTTTAACAGTCTGCAGAATTGCCGCTTGTATTTTTGATGTAGGAAAGCTTTTTTTTCTTATGTTCTTGTAACTTGTTGACTTTTGGCAATTCACTTGTAAGCTAAAATGTCAATTGTGTCCCGTTCGTAAAATTTCTCCTTCTAAAGCTTTCACCTCTATTGGTTAATATTTGCGACACTAAAACTAACTTAACACACGAATAACGAACTATTGACTATAAATATTAACAAATATTATTATTATAAAGTATATAACACTAACTAATTGGCTGTCGACTATTTATATATACTAATTATATATATATTCTATATATTATATATACATTCACATGTTTAGCACGACCTTCGTACCAAGACTGACTTACTGTCCTCCATGCAGGAGCTGTATTTATAGTGACTGGCGTATACGTTCTTGAACCTTCCAGCGCATTCCAGTTGTATTCTTGAGCTTCCCGTATATTCGCTGCCGAAACAATACCACATGGTATATGGAAGACCATTATCTTCAACTACATAGTTGTGTAATAGTCGCATTGATCTTGCAGGCGGAGTTCATGGATCTTTTTAATAGTTTCCCGGGTAGGACGGTTATGGACGCTCCACCTGCATATTTGTCTATACACGACTGTCTACCACATTTAAATTCACGATACCACCTTTTAACTATGTCATATGATACTTATGTATGCACCAAATGTTTATGAATTTAAGTTAACGTCATGTCTTTTAAACGCTCGTTGCTTAATACAACCCATTTTGATACTGACTCTCTTGACCTCAGGCGTCTAGTATAGGCAGACTCTAACAGGTTCAGACTTGTAAGTTTGAAGCATTAGTCCATGCATGGTAGGTTACAATATGACGTGAAGATAAATAGTTGTTTTGATTTACAATGGATCTGGGGCGGAGCAACGAGATCAACCCTCGTATTGCAAGCATTTATAATTAAATACAGCGTTTTACGCGCACTAAGCACTTTAATAATCTGCCAACAACAACACAGTATGTACGAATAAGTATTGGATAAAACGAATGAGCAACACATCTAGTTCTACATCTGACGCGGCCAACAGATGCGGTAGCAACAATGATTGAACATTGTGTCATCCAATCGTCATACTACAAATAATGTTTTCATTGGTTGATTGGCGAGCTCATTTACATTAGGATATCCCAGTCATTTAGCGTCTGCTTATAATGCATTTTAATTATTTCTTATTTATAATTATCAGTAGCAATATGGTCGGCAATTCCAGTATAGTTTATTATAGTATAGTTTGAAATTTTCGCTGAAATATAATTCTTTCGGGTATTGATCCGCGTAGATAGCTGATTCTCAGAAGAACCTGAAGTACCTCGACGTTTTGATGAAGTCACTTTCATCTTCTTCTGAAGTGCGTCCTGATATAAGCGTGCTGTGTCTATATTTCTACCTTTGGAACAGAGGACCCCTCTCCTTGCACCGGCTTCGCATGATTGGTCCTATAAGTTGCGAGATCTGTGTTCGTTCTATGTGAAGGTTCTATCGGTTATTTCCCTATTCTTCGTGTTGAGTTTGGTTTATTAATGCGCTGTTCGAGCAAGAAAGGTTTCCACGTTGTGGGCAGGCGTTGAGTACTGTTCCGTTTATTCATGCACGACGGTCGTTTGCCTATTTGTATAGCTCTTCTTGTAATTCGTGTTTAAAGATTGTTGGCTATGGCTATGTCAAGGTCTATAGTATTCCGTCGCCTTTATATGTTGCGCTAGTTATGTAGTGAGCTGTCTGCTTTTCACTGCTTCCTCCTTACGTACTTGTATTTATCTGTTAGTCTGGCTGATGTAGATTTGTTCGCAATCTCTGCATGGGGCTTTGTACACTTCCTGGTCTTCTGGCGGGAACTTATCTTTGTAATTACGAAGGGCATCGCCAAAATGGTACCAGTGTTATATTTACGCAGAAGTTTGACTACTGTGTCTATTAGAGTAACTTTTGATTGCCAGGTTATCTTTTTCTGGAACATTCTTAATGTTATTGTGGATGGTTTTGTTGATGACCTGATGGGAGTATACATTGAAAAAGAAGTGCTTATCAGACGGCTTTGAATTCGTCCTTTGAGTGGGCTGAGTCTGATAACTTTAGTGACCTAGATACCAGAGATCTCACTACAGTCATAAGTCGTGAGAGGTATTGGTGTTAGCTAGGATTCAAGTATCGAGAAATGGTTCTATTATATTCTTCTACCTCCATTAACCTCAATTAAATTCTTGGATGCACGTTATTTAGATGATTGTTGAGTTTTTCTCTCCCTTATGTCCATATAATAAAAGTATCTTCAACGTAACCGAGCCACAGCTTTGGTTTTTCGGTGTAAGTTGCGAATGCTTTAGTATCGAAGTCTTCCATGAACAAATTAGACAATGATATGTGACAACGAAAAACCAATCACGGCATCTTCTACTTGCCTGTAACGTTGACCGTTGTACATGACGTATCGAAACCAGCTAGAATGTCGATGTTATTAATTCGCTGATATGTTAGGATATCTATGAAGTGGCTAGCATTCTTCACGTCATGTTGTCCGCCAATGGTTGAACCATGCTAGAGAACCAACAGAACTCACGATGGGTCTTAAAGGAGTGTCTTTTTTATGTGTCTTCGGTAAGCCGCAGAACCTGGGGCAGCGGAAGAAGTTTCCCCGTAGAATAAGTTTCTTCTTAATATCTTTATAGTAGCGTAGAATTGATCTTTGTTTTGGCAGTTTTCTCGAGGTACGTAATCCGATCGGTTGTTATAAGTTTGTACGTTAAATCTTGAAATAGAAACATTACCTTGTTGTAATAGTTGGTCCTAACCACCATTACTATTGCTTTACCCGTGTCAGCGGCTAATGTGGTAATGGTATTATTTTGACATAGATTCTTCGACCCCGAAAATAATGTTCTCTACTCGGGGCCATAGCGAAACTGAAACCATTCCTTAACACATTGAGATCTGTATCGTCTAAAGTACGCGATGCCAGGTTGTGAATTACATGCAATTCGAATTTATTGTTAACAGGACACTTTGCTAGATGGTGAAATTTCCCTTTGTGCTTTTCTCTTTTGATGTCTCCAGAGAGAGAAACTAGCATCAAACACAAATTACACAAGAAGCTATAGACGTAGAGAAACGATCGTTGACCATGAGTAAACGGGGCGACACTGAACGCCTTTCCACAATGTTCAAACCAGTTTTGTTCGAACATCACAACAATAAACCCGACTCAACACGAAGAAGAGATGACAACTGACGGAACTTACACGGACCAAACGTACATCTCGTAACCCGCCGGACCAATCACACAAAGTTGAACGATCCACTGAACCCCCGTTCTCTGTGCCGAAGGTAAAAATACAGGCAGTTGCACAGCTACAGCCCACTGCTATCGCAACTCACTCCAGAAGAAGACAAAAGAGACTTCATCCAATCATTGAGTTACTTCAGGTTGTTTTGTAAACGAGGTACACCCGCAAAAATTACGTCTCACTTATATCCGTGTAGATAGTTGGTTCTCAGTAAAAACTTCTGCAGCTCGACGTTTCGATGAAGTCTCTGGAGGTTGCTGGTCAACAGTTGACCAAGAGCCTGTAAGAAGATGATGATGAAGTTTTCATCGAAACGTAGGGAAACAACCCCACATTACAATGCGGACCAGCATCAGACGGACAATACTCAAGAATCTAAAATTACAGGTTACAGCCGCGACAATAGAACAAACACATGCAGTATAGTTCACATAACACATATAGTATATATATACATATATATATATACATATATATATACATATATACATATATATAGTATGTATAACATAACATTTTGTATTAATTTTTTATGGGTTGTCTATTATTATGAAGATATTTTAGTAGTTCAAATTGCACAGTGAAGTTTGTTATAGGTGCTTCGAAGCAAAGTGTAAAGGAAGAGGAAGTAATACATGAACATTCAACTACAACACCTAAAGATCCAGAACGACCTAAAGAAGACGAAGACCGCGGGGAAGAACCCGGAGAGGTAAACCTTGAAAGACAATCTGAAGAAGAATTTCGTAATGTAGAGGAAGATATATTAGAAGAACACGCAACCTCTAGTGAAGCAGGCGAAATTATTTCAAAAGAAGAAAACAAAGAAAGAGAAGAATCAGTTACATCAATGGAGCAAACAAAAATAGAAAAACTGGTTTCAGAAGATAGAGGAAAGGATAAATTAGATGAAAAAAAAATAACACCGTCAGGATCAGTGCAACTAAGTACAGAAAAGATTTCGGAGGAATATGATAGTGACAATCTCATCAAACCTGTAATATCATCTGGTAGCAAAGCTCTGGTAGCAGACATTGTAAGAACAATTTGCAAATGTATTAAGCGAGAACAACCAACTTTATGTGATTGTCTAGAAGAAAAAGGATTACTAACTAAGATAAGCAGTACCTCGAAAGATGTACATGTTAAACAGATATTAAGTGATGTTATCAGAGAATTGTATCCTGAGATTCAGGAAATAAAAGTAAGTAGTGAAAAACCTTCGCTGAAGGAAGAGGATATTTTCATTGAAAAACCCGCATCCACTAGACCTTCAAAAGACAAGTCTTTACTTGAAGTAGATGAAAAAGCTTCACCAAAAGAAGAAGGTGACGTTATTAAAGAAGGGTCTGGTAAGTTGAGTAGATCAATTTCAAAAGAATTCAGCGAGAAATCAGTTCGCTCAAAACTATCAGATCAAAAGTCGTTGCCACAGATTTCACCAAAAATAAGTAGTATGTCAGCTTCAAGGAAGTCTAGTGCAAAGTTAGGTTCTAACGAGATCAGTAAAAAGACCTTGTCGAAAGAAACGGCAGATATAATTCAGAAAAGTTCTTCACAAATAAGTAAACGCGTGTCGAAAAAATCCATACTTTCTGCAAAGTATTCTTCAGAAATAGGTGAATTACTTGAAAAATCTAGCGAAAAAAGAGAGCACTCGATGTTTTCAAAAATAAGCAAAACATCTTCAAACGAACCTATTACAAAGTCAGTTTCAAAAGAATCCAGTAAAAAAACTTCAATTGAGCTAAAACCCAGCCTTCCTGATCACGTTCTTTCAGAAATAAGTCAACCACCATTGAAAGAAATTAGCGAAAAATCTATAGATAAGAATGGAGAAAATCAAATGTTGACTGAGATTTCTAGTTTAAAATCAACAGAAGAGATAAGTAAAGCACATTCTGATATACCTGGAGAACCTCCACTCCAAATTGAATCTAAAATAATAGAGGCAGATAAAGGCTCCCTACCAACCGCAATTATATCGAGGAAATCTACCATTTCATCTTCCCAAGATAGCTTAAAACAAGCAAGCGTAAAATCCCCTTCCGAGAAAGAAGCTAGCATAAAAGAAGATGGACAAAAACTTGAAAGTTCCCATTTCTTAGAAGAAGAAGCTTATAGAATTAGTAGTGGTGATGCTGTAGAAGGTGAAGTTGTGGCAAAAATAGAAACTGAAGGTACTGTTTCACTTGAAGCGGAAGTTGAACTTATATCAAAATCTAGTGACGGCGTATATGTAACGACAACTGTTACAAGTTCAGGACATGTTGAAGTTACTACTGAGGGACCTACGGGTGTCATTGAAACCACATTAAAAGTAACAGAATCTGGTAATCTAGAGGTCGTGACTGGGGTAACAGAATATGATGAATCCGTTAGATTGAGTGCTGAAAGCGCCGAATCAAAACACTCACAAGTTACACCAGAAGTGGAAGTTATTCATCCTCCCGTTTGTGATATTGAAGAATCGCAAGATGCTTTAGATATCCATGATTCAGCAAAATCTTTCGATCACGATCCCAGTGTTTGTGAAGAGTCTAAAGAAAGTGATGAACGGCTGTCGATAAGAGAAGTCACTGCAGAAGTAAGCGGAGAAGTAAAATGCCCTAGTGATGGAACACTTGGAGTAATTAGGGAAGAAGAAGATGAAGAGACAGATAAAGGAGATAAGCACCCATGTGAAGAAGAAGAAGATGAAGAGACAGATAAAGGAGATAAGCACCCATGTGAAGAAGAAGAAGAAGAAGAAGAAGAGAAAGAAACAGATAAAGGAGAGAAAAAACTATTTGAAGCAGAAATGGAGGAAGGGACAGAGGAAGAGGAATATAGAGAAGGGGTCTTTGAAAGAGAGGGAAAAACAGAAGTAACTGAAATCCAAGAGGAAGAAGAAGGTGAAACAAAAGAAGAGAGTTATGAGATCGAAGAAGAAGAGCATGAAATCCAAGAAGAAGAAAGTGAAATACAAGAAGAGGGTTATGAAATCGAAGAAGAAGAGAATGACATCCAAGTAGAAGAAGGTGAAGCAAAAGAAGGAGGTTATGAAGTCGAAGAAGAAGAGAATGACATCCAAGAAGAAGAATGTGAAGCAAAAGAAGGGGGTTATGAAATCGAAGAAGAAGAGAATGACATCCAAGAAAAAGAAGGTGGAACAAAAGAAGAGGGTTATGAAATTGAGGAAGAAGAGGATGATATCCGAGAAGAAGAAGAAAGTCAAGAGGAAAGTGACGAAATTCAAGAAGAAGGACGCGAGAGCGAAGAGGAATCAGAAGAAGCTGAAAGGGAATCAGAAGAAGCTGCCGATGAAGAAGCAGATGAAATCGAAGAAGGAGATGAAAACGAAGAAGATGCTGATGATATCCAAGAGGAATCAGATAAAGCTGAAGTAACAAAGCACACAACACCTAAACCAGGAAAGCAAAAGTCAATTCAATCGGTAGAAATAGTGGAAGAAACGCATCGATCGGACTTGTCCCATGGTAAAAAGCATCGCGAGGGCTCGCCATCATCCGGATCGTCAGTATCAAGTATATCAATGTTTGATGATTTGCACCCTGAAAAGTTAAAGGCTATAAAGGAAACAAGTATAGAATCCGCCGCTACAAAAAGTTTTTTACTAGAAACCTCAGTTGAATATGATGCTTTTGAGCGACTACCATCATTACATAAACCGCAAGAGCTAAAGACGTCCAAAAGCATTCTGAAACCCTCAAGCTCAATAGCGAGCAAAGAACCTTCTCTATATGAATCCTCGGATTTCATTAATCCAGACATTAACAGTGAATCATCGAAGAGATCAGTCCAACTTAAAGTTGATCGCCCTGAAAAAATACCATACCTCGAAAGCCTCGAACAACCTATCAAAGAACACGAACAATTATCAAAACTTGAAGAGCCTCCAGCTGCTGAAGAACCCGAAACTCTTGAAGAACCCACAACTCTGGAGGAACCCATAGCACTTGAAGAACCCACGACGCTTGAAGAACCAGCGATGTTTGAGAAACCCGAAACACTTGAGGAACCCGCAACACATAAAGAACCTGTAGTAGTGGAACAACTCACAGCGACTGAAAAGCTCACAAGCCTTGAACATACCGAAGTGGTTGAACAACCTGAAAAAGTCGAACATCCTGAGGTAGTTGAGCAGCCCGAATTAGTCAAACAATCTGCAGTAATTGGGGTAATTCAAAAACCCTCAAGAATTGAACACCGCGAAATACTTGTACACCCCATAAGGCTAGAACATCCCATAAGCCTTGAACAACAAGAACGCATAAAGCTACCCAGTATTGTTACCGTAGGAACAAGTACGAGAGATTTGGATTTTAGCACATGTGAATGTGAGGGAAAGCAGCGTCGACCACCAACGCAAGATCGTACATCCGAAACTAGTGATAAATATGAAAATTACCCTGGCTTCCCTGCGGCAACCGTAAATAATCTGAAAATTATTATCTGTAATAGAGACAGTTGTAAAAATTACCCCGAAGAGGAAGTATCAAGAATTATCAAAAAGGCACCAAGTTTACCTAGATGTGAATGTCCGAAAAGTATACAACAACAATTAGCTAAAATATGCAACATAAAGAGTTGTGCTACGTACACTGGAAATCAACAGGAAGAATTAAATAAACAGGAAATGTCGAAGCAACAAGAAATAGCGAGTCAACAAGAAAAAGCAAGCCAACAAGAAAAAGCGACTCAACAAGAAAAGTCAGTTCAACAAGAAAGAGTAAGTCTACAAGAAAAGCCAAGTCAACAAGAAAAGTCAGTTCAACAAGAAACGCCAAGTCAACAAGAAAAACTGGTTCAACGAGAAATATCAAGTCAACAACAAAAGTTAGTTCAACCAGAAAAGCCAAGTCAACAAGAAAAATCAAGTCAACAAGAAAAAACGCGCAAGGTTAAGACCTCTAATGATAAGCTACTTCTTGAAAATGCTACATGTACCACATGTGATAAAACATCTTGTCAAGTGATTAAAAGTGGATCACAATACACTAGTATCGATTCAATTTTAGCATATGTTGATGATGTGTATCATTGTCCTGAAACATGTCACAGGCATAGTAAAGGCGCTATTCAGTCTTCGTTAAAGAAAGATAAAGCCGAATTCGTTTGTCCAAAAAGTTGTGAAGACATGCGAACCCGCGAAAGAGTTACTGTTTTCAGGGAAAAAACTACAAAATCATATTCTAGAGGCGTGTGTGCCGACTCACCTCAAAATCAAGCTGTGTGTGTTCCGGAATGTCCCAAAGGGAATCGACAAACTATTCCAATTAAACGAAAAACCCATTCTACAAATACGCCATGGTCAAACAAGATATGTAATCTGGACATCTGCGAAAGTTCTCCCAGCGGACAGAGAACTGTTAGCACTTACTATTCATGTAATTTAGCAGAAACGAACCTAAAAGTGGACACCTTGTCTGAGTCTCAAAAAGCTGTATGTGATCCAAAAACCTGTAAAAAAAAAGATGATTCGCAACCTCGACCTTCCTCGGAATCAAGGATATCTAAGAATTTACCTAAATTCTGCGATCCCAGTAGTTGCAAAAAGGACGCTGGTACGGATTATAGACCTCCAAGTATTCATAGCCAAAATAGTGAATGTGTATGCAAAAGAGATGTCGGTACAGATAAAAAGTCACAACCTGCAACACCCGAGACCGATACTCAACATAAACCATGCGCTTGTGAAAAAAAACCTCGTGCAAGTAAGACTCAAGATGGAAAATTTGAATCGATAACGAAAAGCCCCTGCACATCTTCAACTTGTTCTGTTGCTTTATCAGAGAGTCTAAAAGATCAGTTCACAGAAACATGTACATCAGCTACATGTTCCGGTTCAAAATTCTTTACACCTACTTCAAGCGATAAACCACTTAGAAAAACTAGCGATATAAGAAGCACTACCTGTACATCTGCAACATGTTCAAAAAAAAAAAATCTCCGTCATGAAAAAGAGCAAATAGCTACTACTTTAGCAATGCAGTCTGAGCCAAGAGGTGATAGCAGAGGCAAATTGGAAGATAGCATAGCGAGTAGTAAGTCAAGTAAGTATAGCATTTCTGACAGATCAGTTACATGTTCCGCAGCCCAAGATGTTTTACATCCAAAATCAATTGAATCCAGTGCAACAGATGGCGCGGAAACTGTATATATCTCCGCGAATCAATCTACAGACAAACTAGGTGGTTCACATGATAGAGAAAAAGCGCGAGATATTTCAGACGTTCAATCCTTTGGTTCCACGAAAACTGAATCTAAGCAAAGCTCCATCAAGGAAATAAGTGTTGAAGATGAGAAACAGGATTTAGAAAATGTTTATTTATTAGAAGAACCTACTGTAGTGCAAAAGCAAGTCCGCGAACAGAGTACTACTTCAACGATAAAATCAAGTACTAAAACGGAATCGCAGGATTTAAAATCAGGGGATTCTAGTTCGCCGGCGAAGCCACCAAGTGTTAAAGAAGAACCTAAAGATTTTGGAGCATCTACTGATTTGTTAAAAGAATCGAGTATAGAACAGCATTCAAATGAAGATCTTGGTATTACATCAACGACAAAGTCGGATAGTAAACAAGAAGCTCAAGATTTAGGAGAACTTACGTTATCAGAAAAACCAAGTAGTAAACAAAATGTTGAAGATTTGGAAACACATACTTTTTCAGAGAAACCAAGTAGTAAGCAAAATGTTGAAGATTTGGAAACACTTAATTTTTCAGAGAAACCAAGTAGTAAGCAAAATGTTGAAAATTTGGAAGTACTTAATCTTATACAGAAACCAAGTAGTAAGCAAAATGTTGAAAATTTGGAAGCACTTAATTTTATAGAGAAACCAAATAGTAATCGAAATGTTGGAGATTTAGAAGAACCTATACAGACTGTAACTGAAGAACACTTAGAAGAACCCAAACAGACTCTAACTGCAGAACGCAGTATTACTTCAACAGCAAAGTCGAATACTAAACAAGAACTTCAAGATTTAGAATATAGTAACCAGGAACAACGATACATAGAAAAGAAAGCTGAAGAGTCAATAAGTTTACAAAATAAATCTGGTAGTAAATTGTCAACGACAATAAGTGCGGAAGAAGTTAAACAAAGTCCAAGAGCAACACCAGCACAGAAACTAAGTGTTAGTGACAATCAAAAGATAACGGAACTTGAAAAGTCAGATCTCGTACAAGAACTACCTATCTCCAAAGATTTAACCACATCAAAGGAAGAGAAGAAAGAGGAGAAAGAAGAGAAAGAGGAGAAGGAAGAGAAAGAGGAGAAAGATGAGAAAAAGGAAAAAGAGGAGAAGGAGAAAGTGGAGAAAGACGATAGAGTAAACGAAGAAGTGACTAGAGAGGAATATGTGGAAAATAGAATTACACATGTAGATTCTACAAAAATTCCTAAGTTATCTCCTAAATCTGCTAGCAGATATACATTAACAGAAAGAGAAACAAGTGTGATAAGTTCTGGTAAAAAGGAGTACCTGGAAGAACAAGTTAAGCCGAACTCAGATCAAAAGGTTATTTCAAAAAGCAAGGATGAAATTTTACGTACACATGCTGAAAGTCTTAAAAGTATAAGTATCAAACAGAAATCAAGCATATCTCACAAATCATTACCGCAGTCTATCAAAAGCATTACAAATGTAATAGATGAAAAAAAAGAAAGCTTTAATCAATTGAAAGGTAGTGAACATAAACTCTCGCGACGATCAAGCGAACCGGTCGGCGAATCTGGGCAAACTAATGAAAATGATTTAAAAGAAGTTGACCTTGCCTCCCAAAAAGTAAGCAAATCAAGCAAAACATCATCTGTTATGTCACCTGTTGGCTCAAAACCTAAAGTAGAAGCTTCAAAGACAAAATCAGGTGATAAACCACCACAAGCAGCACTAGAACAAGTTGAGAGCGACAAACAATCTAGTAAGGAGAGTATTTGTCTACCTTGCGGTCGATATCCTGCTCGGGCATCTGGTGATAAAGTTAGTAAATTACAAAAAAAACCACCTGATAAAGAAAGCGAAACTTCAATAACTATAACAGAATCAGAAAAAAAATCGAAATCTAAAATTCCTGTCATGAAAACATCATCACTTTTAAGAGAAAAGCACCAGGGAGATTGTTCGTGTGTAGAATGTTTGACAGAAGAAATACAAAAAAGTGGCCACCCACCAGACTGTGACTGTGTTGATTGTTTATGTCGTCCTAAAAAATTCGAGCAGAAATTACCTACTGTGCAAGAACCTGAACATATGAAAGAACCAGATCTACCACAGCATAGTCCTAGTTGTACATGTATTGATTGCCTATGCGCACCACAAGATGTGATAAGAAGATCGATCCTAGAAGACAAAATATCTTCACCAAAGGAAGGTATGAAGCATTCACCTAGTTGTGACTGTATAGATTGTTTATGTGCACCAACGTCCGAAAAAAAAGAAATTGTTCTCAAAGAAACAATTCGAAAAGTAACTGAAACTATATTTGTTTGTCCATCAATTCCCCCTCTTAAGAGTAAACATCATCCCAAATGCAAATGCCCTGAATGTGCCTGCAATCCGTGCGGTCATCAGCCAGATTGTTCTTGTGCATTGTGTAGATGTGATCCTTGTAAGGATGTAATTGTACAATTTAAAAAGCATCCTCCAGATTGCACCTGTCCAGATTGTATTTGTGCGCCATGCGGTGATAAAGAAGTGGAAGAACAAAGATATTTAAAAAAACATCCCCCCGACTGTAATTGTCCTGACTGTTTGTGTGAACCTTGCAATGACATTAAAATTCAAGCTCAAAAAGAAAAAGAGAAACACCCACCTAATTGCAATTGTTCCGACTGTTTGTGTGAACCTTGTACCGATAGTAAAGTTGAGGATGTTAAGGATCAGAAAGAAATCGAATCACCAAAGAAGCACGTTGAGGACGGTGACTGTACATGTGAAGAATGTGTCTGTGACCCTTGTGATGACCCAAAAGTAGTCGCTAAAAAACAAACCTGTCAAAAATGCGGATGTATAATTTGCATTTGCGATCCCTGTGAAGATCCTAAAATAGTGGCTGACAGAAAACCACATCCTCCTTCTTGTAATTGTTCCAAGTGTCTATGTGATCCATGCAATGATCCAACAAAAACCAAAGTTCATGGTCCAGATTGCACTTGCGAAAGATGCGTTTGCCAGCCATGTAAACCCGATATTAAACATGGACCAAACTGTGACTGTCCTGCATGTTTGTGTGATCCATGTACCGATCTTAAACCAAAACCATCAATTCATGGACCAGATTGTACATGCGAGAAATGTAAAAAAATAGTTACTGCAGACGTACAACATAGTGTAAATTGTAGGTGCTCTATTTGCAAACACAAAAATGTACAAAAGCCGAAATCTACTACAATTACGAGTAAACATACTTCCAAATGCAAATGTTCAATTTGCAAACATAAAATAAAACATGAGAACACTTCAGAGGTAAAACTTAATATTCAAGAAGAACTTTCCGGAATACCAGAAGAATGTCCAGATTGTGACTGTTCACCTATATGTATTTGTGAGGATTGCCCAGCAATGAGAAACAATACCGCTCCTGTACCCAAACGTATGAAAAATGAAACCTTAAGAAAAAATATCAAGAGTATAGAACAAGAAAATATCCGAAGAGAGAAGGATATGAGGGAACTGGAAGGTTTAATGAGTCAAATTCGCTGCGCTTGTCGTGATGCTGAGGAACAAGCCAGTCGGACTAATCCTCAAGATCCAATGTGCGTACAAAAGGCATCATCGTTTAAAAATACACTATCAGGATTACAGATTGCAATGAATACCTTACAAGAGAAATGTAGAATGAAAGATAAAATGATCGAAGCAATGACACAAGAGCTTCGACTAAGAGCGAATAGCAATATCTTTCAGGAACTGCTACGGAATATGGCAGATCTACCTACCGCAACCGCAGATTTCGACAGACACGAAATTTGTGACAGTTTGCCTCGTCCTTTAAGCGACCATCAATATGGTAAAACCAGTGCTCGATATACTGACGATGGCGCAGTTTGTCTTTGCGATCAAGAACCCGTAAACATTAAAATACTAGGTGTTAAACCAATTTCTCCTAATAGCATCCTAATAAAATGGACACAACCAGAATACTCTCAAGTTATTGGTTACGAGGTTGTAATAGACAATATCTTAAAGTCTCGCATTCACAGCGTACAACGAACATCGACTGTTGTTTTTGCCGTAGACATAAAAAAGAAGATGAATATAAATATTTTTGCTATAACACAATTTGGAAGATGTCAGCCACCAGCCACTTGCGTTTATGGATAGATTACTTCAGATCTGACAAAATTTGCCATACAAAGTACATATAATTATCATAAGTTCATGTATATTAAAGTATGAAAACCAATTCCTGTCGTAGTTTTATATTACATCCTTTAGGACATAGTACCAAGTAGATATCCCGGCTTTTCTCAAAATATAAGAACATTCTTTCGTCACAACGAACATAGTTCACCAAAACAAATGCGGAGACCTACGTGATGGTACTAATTCTTCACCGATCTTACCCAATTTGTGCTACGTAATAATAGCTTTAAATAAGGTGACTGTTTTACTTATATATTAGTCTTATTCATCCACAGCCGATAGTATTCTCTTCGCCCAGTCGGGTATATAATATATACATATGTTTGTTTGTACTTACTACAACGAATTCGATCTTATTGCACTGAGAGAAATTGGCCGATGTATTCATGTATACCTGTTACAATAAACTTGTACAGGCGAAGAATTTAGTACCCGAATGCTCAAGGAAGAGGAAAAATATCAGTTCAGATACCCGTTACCCCTTCCCGCTAGATGTCCAATTGAAGTGGGATGCGAGGGAAGAGAATGTACTCGCTTACATTGTGCAAGTAGTAAATTCTCCAACAGTTCAACAAGCAATTGTGAATAAAGCCAGCTTTGGGCCAGACTCGTCCAAAAAATCTTATAACTGTGAATTTGATAGACGAAATCGGCAATATATGCAAAATCAAACTATGGTATGTAGTGTTTAAATACAAATTAAATTAATATGATTTATTCTGTCGGTTTTTCGTAATGATAAATTACAATTTCTTTGCAATTACCAACACTTTAAAATTTCAAAAAAATTACACATCAAACGTGATTTGAACACACACATTCCCGTGGTCTGCGGATATGACGCTCCCCAAGCAAGGGAAAGGGGGTGGGTTCAAATCCTATAGAGACTTTAAAAGGAAATTTTAAAACGCTGATTGCAATCTATCGCTACAATGAACCAACGGGAGCTTCATAGTAATTTAACTTAAATACAAATTATTTGTAACCTTTCTTATCATGTAGCATAAAATAAACACTAGGTTGAAACAAGTAATTAGTAGCCTATTATCTTATTTTTTTTTCTTAAAAAATTGGAGTCCCTAAGTTTTAACAGAATCAAATTTTATTTATCTACACTTTAGTACAAATTCACGCAACTTTTATATAGAACATTCATCATATAAAGACCGCAACTGCTTTCGTAAAATTTTTCCAGACGGATTTTTTGGTATACTGTCAATAATAGCTACACCGCCCACTAAATTTTTGTGTTTAGCCACTTTAGATTGCACAAATCCTATTAGCTTCTGCACGTTCACCTTTTCACCTGGCTTTTCAACGATGTATGCTCTCGGGCTCTCGCCTAAATATGTGTGAGGAACTCCAATAACCGCGGCTTCTAAGACACCGGGAAAACATCTAATAACCTCTTCCAATTCAGCTGGAGCCACTTGAAATCCTTTTACTTTGATAAGTTCTTTAATTCTGTCAATAATATAGAACATGTAATTTTCGTCATACTTTGCTATGTCGCCTGTACGATACCAGCCGTCAGCGAAAGCACTTTTCGTTTCACTTGGTTTTTTGAAGTATCCCTTCATTACTTGAGGTCCTTTAATTAATATTTCCCCTGGTTGATTTGATCCCAAGTGCTTTAGCGCTGAATCATTTGGATTAACCACTTTTACCAAAGTATTGGCCACTGGATGGCCAAACGTACCAAAATGTTTTCCTTCGTGTGTCTGTGGTATTATAAAAGCTAACGGAGATGTTTCAGTCATACCATAGGCTAGAAAAAAATTGCACTGCTTAGAAAATGTTCATGAAGTTATTCAAAACATGTGTTCGTGTTTATTGGAATATTTAAACTAAATTCAACCCGTACGTATTATATAACTTTTAAAAGAGAATACCGACGTACCTGTTGATTACATTATCAGTGTAAATGAAAAATTTCGTCAAAATCGTAAGTATTGTAGTGGAAAATCTCAGGCCCTTTTCTTGCCGAATCGCTTCTTTTATTTAAATGTTTGTTTGTTTTAAATTGAAATTGAATATAATATTAAATAATTGAAATTGCCAAATGTAGGATTGTATAAATATATTAACAAACCAAAGTGTATATATAACGCCTTTTAACAAAATTTCTTTTTGAAAAATTACCTAAAACAATCCCTGTCTAACTAAATTTGTAAATTATAAACGAAATATATAATGGGAACAAAAGGAATAGTGAATATTGATAATTTATTACAATTTCGTAATCGTACTCACACTCACATGTATTGTATCATTTTGTAGATATCCTGGTCTTCGGCTCCTAACTTTGAAGAATTTCGATAACTATATTTAATTTGAAAAATAACGAATTTTTCTCTGGAGAGACAACTTCGACATCTGTGACTTTGACACTGTCGTTATTTAATAATAGGTCGATTCCGAGGATATACTCACTATAGTCAGCTTTTTCACCTATATGATAGGTCACACAGCAAACACACTCTTGACGGAATGAAATTATTTACAAGTAAAAGCTGCCAAGCGTGCCACCCATCCGATGTACGAGAAATTTTGAAGATAGTGTGTTTTTATTCTGAGACGATAGTTATTTTAATAATTTGATAAAAATATGTGAGTACAGTACATTACAGGCTTTTTAAAAGTAATTTGGAAGAAATTATAATTATTCACAAAAGTATGTTTAAGAGAAACGATATATATAGTTAACGATAGTAGAATTTGCGTCTCCACTGCATATATTGTTTAAGGACTTTTAAAAAAAAAATTAAAATTGTAAATTACATGTCAATAATGAACAACTAAAGTAGATATCTGTAATATTCAATACACAGGAAGATAACTGTACGGATTAAATATTATAAGTAAATTAAAGAAAAGGGGGTCCTATCGGTACTTTGCTTCCAACAACAACAAAACAAAATAAGGGCCTGAACAAAACAATGTCGAAAAAAATCAAATATAGAAGTATAAGAAAATTGAGAAAAAATCATTCTTATTTTATGATTTAAATCGTAATAATACATATGATTGCACTATACGAGAGGATGTCAAAAAGTTCGTGAAATGGAGGAAATGGAGTGGGAATAGGGGCGCTCGCTAGGTGTCATTCTGATTGGCGACTCATCATTAGTATATAAGTTAAGTTGCAGCCCTATAGCGTGAGTCGTTTACGAATAGTTGCCTGCTAAACAAGTTAATCCGGAAGAAAACTGAAACTATGGAGGAAATTGAACACCGTGCTGTGATAAAGTTCCTTACAAAGCAAGGAAAGAACGCTCAAACCATATTGAATGAAATGGAAACCGTTTATGGGGAACAGTGCCCTAGTAAATCAATGATTTATAAGTGGCATGGTCTTTTTAAACATGGTCGGGAGTCGATTGAAGACGACCCCCGCTCAGGACGGCCAGTTGAGGCCACCACATCAGACATCGTCGAAAAGGTGCAAAAACTTATACTGCAAGATGAAGATGAAGAAAAAACAATTATCTGCATTAGTTGGAGTATCAGATACCACCATTTTGCGTATCCTACATGACCACCTGTGTATGACAAAAGTCAGTGCAAGATGGGTACCGATAATGCTCACGCCGCTGCAGAAACACCAGCGCGTCTGTGCGTCCAAACAATTTTTGGAGCTGTGTGGAGACAAACTTGCACAGATTTTGGAGCGGATTGTTACCGGAGATGAAACATGGGTTCATTACTTTGAGCCTGACTCCAAACAACATTCCGTGCAATGGCATAAAAAGGGGACACCACCGCCAAAGAAATTCAAAGTGTTAAAGTCGGCTGGAAAGTTGATGGTTACTGTTTTTTGGGATTGTGAGGGGATATTATTGATTGCTTACATAGAAAAAGGTAGGAGCATAACCGGAGAATATTACGCAGCGATATTAGAAAAATTAAAGGAGGCCATCAAGGAAATACGTCGAAAATTGACCAAGGGTGTGTTGCTCTTGCAAGACAATGCGCCGGTTCACAAGAGCAAAGTTGCAATGGCTGCTCTGCACAAGCATGGCTTTCAAACAATAGTTCATCCACCCTACAGTCCAAACCGGGCACCTAGTGATTTTTATTTGTTCCCCAATTTAAAAAAAGACTTACGTGGAAGAAAGTTTTCCGACGACAATGAGGTAAAGGAGGCAATTTTGGCCCATTTTGAAGCGAAAGAAAAAAAATATTTTTATGATAGAAAAATTAATTCATAGATCTAATAAATGTATTGTGCTTAAGGGTGATTATATTGAAAAGGAAAAATTGATTTATTGTATTATCTTATTTAAAACCCTTTCATTTCACGAACTTCTGGACCTCCCCTCGTATATAAAATCTAGTAAATACAATTGTAGCAAAAGCACAGTCGGTTTGGTTATTGTCAAATTTGTTTCTACCGAGCAGTTTACTGGAACTACAACTTTCTTCATCAACTTTTCGTTAACGTTCAGATGAAATCCTAATCTTAGTTAAAAATATAGGTTAAACTTGTAATATCCCGATGATTTTCCTATAAAAACCATATAGATTAACGATCTAAATGCTTTGAAGTTTGAAATTGGAATAAAATGGCAAATTTTTGAACGAGAATAACGTAGAATAAATGGTTTTCGCTCAAGAATATGCCATTTTGAAACCATGCTAGTGTAAAAACAATTTTATAGAAGACATAAAACGCTATATAACAGATAGGTAAATATCAGAATAATTGCAAGGACTGTATTGGTGTTTAATCCAAAGTTACCGACAGAATTCAGTCGGTAACTCGGTTAGGAATAAGAGTCCATGTGCTCTTGCAGTGCTAGATTCCGAATAAATTATTTATTTCTGTGGTGCGGATTAATAGGATATTTGAGATTTCTGTTGAGTAACGGAACCATATTATTAGGAGTAATCTCAAAAATCGTATCTCTTATCTTTTAACTTCCTCTTCTTCTTTTAGCTAATACTTAGCATTTTTACTTCAGATTTCTTTCTCATTTTTTTTCATGCTTTTATCCAGTTAAACACATTCACTAAGTTCCAAAGAAGCATTTTTTCAAATATTCTTATTCTTAAATCCTTTCTCTCCAAATGGAAAACAAGCATTAATTACTGTCTGCACGTTTCGTTTGTCACATTTTTAACCTTAAGGGCATCTATAACTACAAACGATAACATTTCCTTCCATGAAAACCCTAATATTCATTGAAGATGACTTTCTTCTTTCGTAAGATCATCATATTATTTTGTATTCTATGTGAGTACAATTACACTCAAATGGTTTCAAGTACCGTGTGGATTATAGTTTTAGTTTATTATCTTCATCGTATTATTATTTTACTCCAAATTTCGGACTAATCCTGCATATTGTATGTTTTTCATTGAAATTAGAAGGAATTAACGAATTTATTTGCCAACAGACAAGTGCAAAGTTCTCTCAACTGCAATAGAAATAGTTGTAGTTATTTATATATATTTTATTCATAAAATGCTCAAAGGAATTTAAGAATGCTTGTTAATGATTAACTATGTATAGGCCGTTTAAGATTAGTGTTAAACCTGTCGTGAGATACGCGATAACTGATATCCATCGAGTGGCTTAACTATAAGCGTGCGATATGTAGAAGGAAAGAAACACTAAGTGACATGAAAAAACGGAAACTCCTTTGTGATGGCAGCTATGTGCGGTTGGTCGCATTACATGCATTCCACTATCTAAAGCTACAGTCAACTTCACTATTTAATAACCATAGACCAGTGTAATGCTCAACAGCGTGCTTTCACCATAAGAATGTTTTACAAAAAACATACCAGCCAAGTTCTGACGTTTTCTCAATTTTGTGGTGAATTACTCTCGAAACACACTATAAAAACTTGGATTATAAACTTCGAAGAGATTGCATCTGCTTTGAGAAAGAAACCAACCGAAAAGTGTTTACACTCCACAGAATATCGAGACTCTAGCGGGCTTCCGTTCTACGGCGCCGACGGTATTCAGTAAGGCAGCAGGTGTCGTCAGATTGTCGCGACAAGGTGCTTGTCATATTCTCCAAAGTGGTTGAAATTGTTATCCACACGACTGGTTACAATAATCATTGAAGTTACACAAAGGACCTGAATAGCTCTATTACTACATATTTATTAATCTGGTAAAATCTTTGTCTTTAAAACACTATTCAACTTCTATATAGCAATATAACTTCTTTCGTATTTTAGGGTTCTTAACCGGGAATGTAGTAACTCCGATAACGACAATGAATAATTTTCTTATCTTTCTATTTCCTCGGCTATTAGTTTGTAGTTGTGAATAGGGTGAACATTTGTAAATACTTGATATCTTGAATTTTTAACTGACTTTCTCTAATAGCCTTTATTTTTTAGGATAGAATTGTAAAATTACAGTATTTTATTTGTTAGAAATGTTCAAACTGCTGCCTGTAACCAACGTATAAAACTTGATTGTGGTGAGAGAAAGATGCCGGGGCACTGTTTGTGAAATTTTCTAATTCGTTTAAGAAATTTGAAAATACGGCATTTATTTGAACAAATAATTCATTAACCTCCGATGCCATATTTTCTTCCGAGAGAACAATGGTTTGTCTTACACTAAATATATTACTTTTGTTCAAAACGATTGCGTTGTACTGATACAGCTGTAACCTCGGCCATGCTCCTCGCGTACACTTAACCATATTTCTGGAACGCGCACGTGTGGAACCAAGTCCATTTAACTTTATAGTGTTTCACAATATGTTGCAGAAAAGCATTCATACCATACTGCACATTATATTTGAAATTGTAATATCGACTCATAAAAATATACCGAATTTCCGACTTAAGGAAATTAATTGTTTTAATGAAATTAAATATGGAAATACGTACACTCAGCAAAATTTCTGTACTTCCATATAGTTTTATAATTCCCCTACAAACATTTACCAACGGTAGCAGTTGGAAATTTTTACGGCAAAAATCGTACTACGGGGCTAATCAAAAACAAACTCGAAGGCAACGCTCATCGATATTTCGGCTAGCCTCTTCTGGTAATGTAACCGCGCAAGAAATAAAATATAATTCAAATTTATCAGTAGCAAATAGTAGAACAAATTTTGTCGGGAAATAAACGTCTTCGGTGGCTAAAAAAGGTTTCGAAACACGACAAAGAGAAGAGACACTTAAACATGCAAGACTAAAATTTGCGCAAGATTCTCTGACGAGAAGAAATTTAGTTTGGACGGGCCTGATGATTTCAAATATTATTAGCCCGATTTGCGCATGAATATCGAAGTTACGATGAGCTGAAATTTTGCTGGCGGTAGTTTAATGGTTTGGGAGGCTTTTACCTATAACAATAAAACCCCTATACGTTTTAGTTCTACGCAAATTAATTCTAATTCTTATAAACAGCTTCTGGAAATGGTTCTGATAGACTTTGGTGAACAATTGCCGTCGCAGTGCGGGATATTTCTGCAAGACAATGTAGCTATCCATAATTTGAGACAACAAAGGAGTGGTTTCATCAAAAAGCAATCAATTTATTACAATGGCATGTTCGCTCGCCCGGTCTGTTCGAAAATCTTTGGGGAATATTGGCAAAAGAGGTGTATGCCGATAATAAATAATACGATAGCGTCAGAGAATTAAAATCTGCGACCACGAAGTGTTGGAATGACATGCCTATTTCAACATTGACTAAATTGGTAGACAGTATGAAGACCTGGATGTTTGAAGTTATTTTGAATAGAGATTCTAACACTCACTACTAGGTTATACTAGGTTTCGCCATTGGGAAAATAAATAACGGCGAGGAAGTGAAGTTATAAGGCATGGAACAATCAAGACACACTATTCCTTCACTTCAAAACACCTGCTGTTTATGACAAGTTGAAATAGATTATAATCCTCATTGGGCCGCTTACTAGTACTGGTTGCATGTAATATATCGATTTTTAAAGTTAATTGAGTATACATGTAGTAACTAAAGTAACAGAGCGGTGATAATTCAGAAAAAAAAACTGTTATTAAACAAGCAAGATTGTTGTAATATATGGAAGTAAGACACCTTTTTTGTATTGTGCCATATGTGTGTGTGTGATACTTCTTACTAGAGGCATTTGGAGTGAGAGTATTGTCCCTAACCACATGCTAACAATACAGTTTCCATTTAGCAGTTGTAGTATAGTGTCGAAATAAATGAGTATAAAATGATTGACTGTTTAAATATAATTAACAAACATCACAAAAATGATTAGTGATGGTGATAAAAAGCTAATGAGAAAATTCTAAAATACAGCTCGTTAACTTCTACTTCATTAGGATTTCTATTAATGACTTATATAGTACTATCACAACTTACCTTGAATTATTTGCGTAGGTCTACCCACTGTTGCACGAAATTTATCTTCATCCGATGCTCCTAAAGGAGCAGCACCACATAGAGTTACTCTTAATCTTTCAAGATATTTCTGTTGTACTCCCGCATGTGAATTAAGAAACATAACTAAAATTATTGAATTAAGATACCTCGTGTTCGTCTTCATGTTTCTATACTTATACCTAGTGGTGGAACTAGATGTAGTATTGTGGGTTTATGGCGTGCCATTATTTCTATAAAGGTGTCTGGACTAAATTTTGGAATAGTTACTAGCTTACAACCTATTTGCAAGAGGGACATAGTGGAAACCGTGAACCCATATATGTGATACATTGGCAGAATTAGAGGTAAAACATCTTGATGATCTTCTACAATAAAAATATAAATTCCATGAAAAAATAATGTTAATTTAAGATTTATCCAATAACAATAACGTAATCGTCAAGTCCTTTACTCTATTTTACATAGAATTATAACAAAGTAATATTATTTAAATTCTCACTGTTTGCTTCGATAGCATACTGCACATTTGGAGTTAAATGTTGAGCAAGATTAGCTACTAAATTACGATTAGTAAGCATGACTCCTTTGGGCAAACCCGTTGTTCCACTCGAATACGGAAGAAAAATGACATCTTCATCCTCAATAGGAACCACATCTGGTAAATCTACCTTCATGTGAAGGAGATCGTCGTAATTTATTGCACCATCTGGAAGTAACTCATCAACCTAAAAGATATAACACAAATAAAATTTAACAACTTAAATTGGAATCCCATGACTATTCAATGGTCATTATTTATAGAGTTCATCCTTTTTATACCATTCAGATCCTTTTACTATTTTATGTATTTATCTATTAAAGACATTGGACAGTATTTTCATAAAAAGTATGTACAGCTGTTTAAAATTATCATGGCTGTTCAAATATGCCAAACCGTTAGGACTTAGATTCGGAGGATGGTCTAACAATTCGACGTTTCTTTGCGTTAAAAATTCAATTGCCTTGCGTGCTGTGTGCGATCTTGTATTGTCTTGGTGAAGGACAATTTGTCGTTCGAGGTTGGTTTTTCGAAGCTCGGCGATGACTTGCAACAAAAAAATTGTTGTATACCAATCAGTAGTAACAGTTCTTTGAAGTTGTAGGGGAATTATTGCTGCATGACCTGTTTTTGAGACAAACATCGCCACCATCTTTTTGGAGACACTTTGGGAACATATGACTTTTATTGGCTTTTCTGCACCTTGGAATACCCAAACACACCACTAGCTGTTATGAGTACTTTAATACTGACATTTACATAAGTTATAGGTCCAACTTGCCTTTACAAGCAATAAATCTGTATCCAGGCGTTCATCCTCGATGAAGTAAATTCCCTCGGTTTACATTTTCTTAGTAGTTCATTAAACTCCTGTTTTATTTTACTTTAATGGTGTTCAGTAGAGACCGGATTATATGCAAAGTGCATATATTTTATTTTATTTATTTATTATATTTTACGTCTATTTGTAGATGTGTTACACTAATAAATAAATAAAATAAAATATATGCACTTTGCACATAATCCGGTCTCTAGTGATCAGTAACTTATACGTTTTCTTATTTCTTCTTTTCCATTTCTTTTTATATTTTTACTTATAATTCAGGTACTTTTGGCAATCACAAAATAAAGATCGAAGAGATAAGTGAGTTATTTTAATAATCGAAGGTATCCAAAATATGGGGTATAAAAAAGAAAACAAAAGTGAGGAATTTAATAAAACGGACATCTTCTAATATTATTATATCTCTTAATAGCTGCACAATTTTTAAGTAACCATATTTAACTGCTACTTACTTTAGTTCTTACTACCACTACAGGTATCCTCTCTTTTAATCTATTAGTAGCTTGCTGGGCGATATTCCAATGACTACAATTTGTGAAAAGAACTTTGACTCCAGCATCCTTCAAATGTCGTTCTAATTCATCTAAAAAACAAATGTTTCAATCAAGTGCATACCTATACACTTACGGAAATAGAACGGATTTGAATTTACTGAAAGTTGTTGATAGAAACTCCAGTAATACCACCAAGGAAACCCTTCAAGTTCTGATAAATATACGTCTAGATTGCATATAGCCAATCAAAGCATCGGAAAGTAAAAATCCAGTGAAATAATTAGTTTCTATTAGTAATTGCAAAATCAAACGGGCCATGGGGAATGTCTCTTCTTGTTTAAGTGTTGGATAACAGTCTACCCGTTTCACAAAGATGGTATGGGTGGACGTATACATGTCTGGTTAACGGTCAATATAGTACTACGGCATATTTTCGTAGCATGGGGAGAAAATGATGTTACTTTTGTCCCTAAATCAGAGACAAATAATTGTAGTCTTGTCACATTATCAGTCTCATCCCCTTCTTGCTAGATGTGGTTAAAAGCTATCCGAGAAAATCATTAAACAGCTCACGCTAACTACCAATACACTTCATAGAAAACAATATGATTACACTTCAGGAAAATCTATACAAATTAGGCTGAGCTATAATGTCTGCAGAATTGAATGATACTTGTCAAATCAATAGTACATGAAGGGAGGCTTCAATAAGATTTTACCTTCCGGAAATTTATTAGAATATAAACCAAGGATCCCAAAAGTAAATACTGACACTGAGTACAGCTGCCCGAAGCGCGGCTCACATTTGGGCAACGTCCTGATCTACATTAAAACTCACTTATTGGTTCTCATCCTCAGGCTATTCATAACAACTCACGCCGACGATGAGCGTATAAAATTGCTGAGCAGCGAAATAGGACACTGGCAGCACCAGAAATTGCCGTCGAAATGAATCGCGACCGTACAAGAAAAAATTCTGTTACTACAGTAAAAAGCCGCAAATGTATACGGCCGCGTTACAGTTAAATAAACTGTACTTCGACGGGGAAAGAGACAAAACGGGTACAGTGGCGCGTTTTTGTAAGAATTGCGAAAGGCCAAAGAATGCTGTAGGATTGTGTAGCGCCAACTCTCAAGCAAGGAAGAAGTTCTGAGCTTGTTTGGGGTTGTTTTTCCTACGCCGGTACAGGAGACTTGAAGCGAATCGAAGATATTTTGCGAAAAGAGGGTTATTTAGAAATGCTCCAACTCTTTTGCTGTCATTTTCGATTTTTTCCAAAATTTTCTGCATCTTATTATTATTGTAAAAATTAAAACTACGTCTATATAATCTGTGCAATTATACATTATTATAAAGCGGAAAGTTAATTGTATTAGAGAATTTGTAATGATAGACATGATTAAATTAAGTGCTTGAAAATGTTATATTCAAATAAATCTATATACAAATACTCACCTACCGTATAGGATGGATTGATTGTAGTAACTGTTAAAGCAGACAAAATTATTCCAAATACGCAGATTGGATAATCTGGATTATTGGGAAGAAAAATGCCAACAACATCTCCTTTCTTTAACCGTAATACTTTTCTCAGCGACTTTCCTAAATTTATGGCATTTTGTCGTATTTCCTCAAAAGTGTATTTCTTTTGAGTAACGGCACATTCCTAAGTAGCAATAATGCAGTTAACATAAACTTGTTTATCACAATAGAGCACATTATATATAAGAACAAAGTAAGTCATAGTTTTGGCATACTTTGTTGCCGTATTTTTCAGATTCGCTACACTTAGATAAAACATGAATAAATAAGACAGTGAGGCTCTTCCGACTCGCACAAGAACTGCTATGAACAAAGAATTCGTTTCATCCGAACAAAAATAAATGAATATTCTTCGCATAGAACTTTCTTTATAATAATTTCATAAAATGTGTGTATTATTGCACTAATCTCTAATATTATTTTATTTGTTGCTATTTCAATGTCTATTTCTTGTTTTGTTATTTATTTCAAATAATCATCTAATTTAAATCTAGTCGACACCTGAAATGTTTATTTTAGATGAATATCAAGTTATAAAACGTGCAAGGATTACACGAACGTATTGAACTAACTAGTACTGTTTAAGAATAGGGTAGATGAGACGCAACTAAAGAAGAGGCAGAAAACATCGAGTAGCATATTAACGGGACTATCGTTATGTTTCTGGGCGTACAAGCATACAACTTTAAGAACTTTAGCTTATCAAACCTTCAAACTTAATGCAAAGTACTCCAAACAGTATCCTCAAAACAGTGCAATAAAATGAATATACGTAATTTCTAAGTCTATGAAGCTTGTATATTTTTTTCTTTAAAAAGAGTTTCACTTATCAGGTGCGCCATCATTTAGAATTATGTGAAGTTTTTATGAAGTAGTCTATATATTTACTTATCCGCCCCACAAAAAAATAAACTTTTAAAAATATTAACACTAGACGTTAGACTTCCATAAATAATACACGTCAGCTACCTGTGGCATGGCACAGGGACTTTTCCCACTTCCATACCTATGAACACACCCTAAACCGTTTCATGAAATAAACACAAATGATAATTTTGAAAAATAAGGGGTTAAATTTTTAGTGCGAAAACCATTTTTCGACATGGCTGCTTGTTATTGTTTATGGTAGTAAACATTGTTGCTTTATTTCTTTTATTAAAATCTTAATTGAGTTTTTTGAGGATTTCATTGTTTCATGTTTAGTGTTATATGCAGAGGAAAAAAATTCTTAGGTCAAGCAAATGTATTTCAAATTATTTATTTAACTCTGCAAGCGTTATTTGAGTTAAGTCACATTACTTAAGAACCACACACTGAATTTGTTTGAATAGGCAATTGTTTTTTTAACATATTTTGTTGACTTAAATAAATATATGTCAGAATCGTGTGTTTCGCATGCCGGCAATATTTATTAAAATGAACCAAAATCTAATACTCGCCCGAATAAAAGGATACAGCTATATACATCAAATACGCGTTTCTTATTACATTTTTTCTGTAAATTACATATATGATTAGAGTTTAAGGTATTTCATTTTGAGATAATAAACTCTACTGTATATACACTACCGCTCATAATAGTATGGATGCTTCCTATTTTATGCATAAGAAAAATATTTATTCACCTACGACTAATTGCACATGTGTACACAAAACAAAAAGTCATAATAAACATTCGAAAACATAAAGTAAGTTATACTTCTCATCGCAAAACCCACCTCTTGATTTAATAAGTGCTTGCACAATTCGTGGCATTCTTTTTATCAATTTTCTCAGTGTATCTTGAGGAATATTGTTCCACTGTCTCTGCGATACCGTCCAGAGATGAGTTTTGAACGTTGGACATGTTCTACTTCGTCTGTCCAGTTCGTCACACAGAAGCTCTATTGGATTAAAATCGGGACTCTAGGAAGGCCAACTCATTATTTTTAATATTCTTTCATTCTCTGCATCAGCGAGGTATTTTTTGCATAATAACGACATGTGTTTCGAATTGTTATCATGCACCAACTCAAAATTGTTGCCTATTAAGCGCAATCCAGATGGTGGAGAATTATCTTCTAATATTTCGTGATAATTCTCATTCCTCATTATTCTAGCAATTCTCACAAGGTCCCTTGTTCCACTTACTGAAACACAACCCCATACCAGAATGATACTACCACCTTTCTTTATTGTTGATGTAATGCACTCAGCACTTTACAAATGTATTGCAGTTCTGACCAAACACTTCATACTTGGATTCATCAGTCCATAGTACGTTTTTCCATTGTTCTATTTTCCAGTCTTTGTGAGTGTTGGCCCACTGGAGACGTTTTCCTTTATTTCCACGACGTAGCAACGGTTTACGTGTAACAATACGACCGTGGAGGTTTCCTTCTTTTAAACGACGTTTCACTGTGCTAACGGATATCTTCCTATTTCTAGCCCGACGCATTTCATTTCATTGGATGTTACATGAGGAGTTGTGGTAGCAAGTGTACCAGTTTGTTCGAAGCGGCGAACAGTTAAATTTACTGTGAATTGTTTCACATTAAGTCGCCCGGAAATATTCGGTACAGAATATCCTTTTTGATGTAGCGTTAATATTGCTAATTGCGTTTCAACACCAAGCGGTTTTACGCAAGGCATTTCTACACAGGAATTAAATTATTTACTCGCATAAAAAAATAACAATATCGAGCTACACGCAACGATCTAAAGATAAATAAACTCACTGTTAATGTAGTTTATGCATACTTTATGGGGTAAATACCATCTCTGCAGGAACTCGGCAAATTCTTAGAATTCGAGTTTCATTTATAGTGTCATAAAATTTCTACCCGTATACTACTTAAAATATTTATACCTGGTATTGCTTGTACTGTACCTAATTATTTCACGATTTTGAAAACTAATATTCCAGTTTCATGCTTATAGAATTATTGCATGAATAAAACTACTTCTTTTTAATACATTTTATTAAAATTTAAAGTGTTCATTCTATTATGAGCGGTGGTATATATCGTTTAAGGTTTTGGAGAAAGAAAGTGAGATAACCTATAACGTGGTACTCTGCCATATATTCATGTAAAAATAACTCCGAGAAAAATATGAGATTATAGTCTTTTCCCATTTCCAAAAGAAACATCCATGAGTCTCGATTGTTTCAAGTATATCAACGTTTTGCGATTTTAAACAATGCTTTGCACTTCCAGTCTTTTAAAATGGATTGAGCTACAGGAAATATGTTTTGCTAAAAAACGATCTCGGAACATTGTAGAAAACCAAGTGTGTTTGTGGCAAGCATTTTGAAACTTCAATGTACCTAAGTAACTTAAAAAATAGATTATATCATTATGTCATGCCGATAGACTGCGATATGTAGCGTTCACTGCAGAAATGATAGTATTTGGTATTAGATAACGTGTTGTTATGTATTATTTTAATTAAATGATCTGCTGTTCACGATTTCATTGTAGTTATTAAACTGTATAACACCTTTTTCTTAAATGTAGTACCAGTAGGGAAAAGAGTAATCTTTGCGATGTTATCTACTGAAAATTTGTGTTTCTTTTGAGGCTATTGTAAAACATTTTAGGAAAAGTTTCAAATCCATCCAATGTTTTAATTTACCTAACCGTAATTTAGTTAACACCATTAGTGTAATTATGTAAATTAGGGGTGACCAACTTAGAATTGTTTTAGTAGATATTACCAAAACTGTGTTTTATAAAACTTATTACTATAGATCAAACTCAATCATCAATTTAGCTGACTAATTAACATGAAATATAAATAAAATGATTATGATTCCTGTATATGGTTTGTGAATATTTGTGCGTGCGATTGTTTTTATCTCACTTTGTTATTTGCAATTCAGAAAGCATATCTAACCCTAGACCGGAAAATAGACATAATATGAAGTAAAATTTAGCAATTATTACAATGACCATCCATTGAAAACATGGATGTAAAAAGTACTAGTCTAAAAAGCTCTAAAAAAAATATATAATTTTAAAGAAAATTTAAAGCAATGAAACTTCTCAAACTTTATATTAATAGTTACCAATATTTATTAATGATAACTGGCAATCCTGTTTACAAATCAAAATTATAAGTGGTTATTTGTAAAACGTAGTTTTGTTATTTTCTAATACATTTCAATGTCAAAAATCTACTAGAAAAAAAATTAAACCTTGATTGTAATCAAGCATAATCATAATACGTCTCTTATCACGTTATAATGTAATACATTTATATCTTTGCTGGCAATAAACGGCAATTCATGCGTCTTTATTGAAATTTGTATATACTTTATTTCATTTTTATCTGCCGCTTTCCAAATGTCATTGTACCACAACGTAATTTAAATATCCTTATGACATTTTCTAACATTAAAAGTAGATATACTTTATGCTCGTTGCAAAAATGTTTAAAAAATGTTACATAATTAAATAGTTACCATTGCAATAATAATTCTGAAATAAATTTAAATGGATTTCAAATTAAAAAGAGCTTTGAAAATAAGTAATTATAAAAATAAAAAGTATTTTTTCGTTTCATACAAAAGCAGAATATTTAAATACTTTGCAATCGCTTTAATACATCGATAAAAGAAAAATACAGTATAATGCGCTTATAATGGACTCCAAGAGACTTCCCATCACCGTTTTATAGTATGTATATATATATATATATATATATATATATATATACTATAAAAGTGAAAATTCGAAGAGGTTCAGGAGTAACCTCAAGACATTCTTAATTCAAAAATGTTTGTGCGATACACGAGACTTTTATCGAGAAGAAATAATATGACGTGTTATGTAAATTATGCATGTTGTTTTGACGTATTTCATGTTTTTTTTCTACATATATGAAATAAACGAGAGTTATTATTATCCGCATGTCCAGTATGTAGTTTTATGTGAACGTCTTTTATTTTAGAAAGCTAAGTAACTTTGCAACTCGTGTACGCAGAAAAATTCTGTAATAAACTAAAAGATAATGTATTAACATTAACACATATTGACATATAATTAATTACATTGACATATAATTAATTATATGTCAATACGTGTGATGCATAATAGAGAAGTACTTATTTCAGAAACTCTGTAATTTTTGTTTTAACAGAAGTGTTTTGAATAAACTGGTCCACTCAGAGAAGTGTTTTCTTGCATCAAGAAATTAGATTTTCTCGCAAAAGTCTGTCTCTATTCAAGTAAATAGTTTTTCATTAAGATTAAAAAAATAGTTAATATAAGAAAATAATATTCCTGAAATTATACGTGCATCAAATAAATATTTCTTGGGGTTAGAAAATCAAATAAATGTAAGACAGAAAAACGCTTTTTCGAAGCAAATCATTTAATCTTAAGTTAAGAGTATGTTAATGAAATTGTAATTTAAATACAGGTTTAACACAGTAGTTATTGTCTCCCTTATTGGCTTAGTGATTAAGTCAGGTGGAATACGAAAATCGAGAACAAGAATAAATCGAGTTCGATCTTTGATACGACAGTTGCACTAATCAGAAAAATAAGGCAATACGTCCAGCACAAAATCATCGAACGTATGGATTCATCTGGCAAATATGCTCAACCCTTCTCAGGCTATATCCCGAAGATTGTCGAAACTTCGGACATAAAGTGGATAATTCAAAAAAACGATGAAGGAAAGAGCCCAAACAAACAAAATTCCTCTAATTAATAAATATTTTAAAATTTTTTGCAAGATTTTCTTGAATTAAGTTAACGAACTTCTTAAGCAAAAAAATACTATTGTTTCATTACAAATATATAATTCTCTTTAGTGGAGAAATAAATGCTGAGAAAATACTTCTATTGATTTGAAACAGTAATTCTATTCTGGATAACTGAAACGATTATTTTCTATCGGCGGACAGTCTTGGTACAACCAAACGTTTGCCTGCGTGTACAACAAAAATCTGTGCATATTGTTTAAATTACCCAGAAAGTCCTCCTTTAGTCCTCATTTTAGTGTCTCATTTGTTGATATGACTTTTATATCTGTTTCATCATCCTCATTACCTGTTTATGGCGGATTGGTTGTGATTTTAGAGTTCACTATAAACGAGTTCATTATAAGCGGATTATACTGTATATTTCGCTATAAAGTATCTGTAAATATTTTATTTTAGTAATACATTTTTCATTTTCCTCTTACTCATTTTAGAGAAATACTTATATATATATATATATATTCATCGTCATCTTGATTAAATATATGTAAAAGCAATAGCTTTCAGGATTCCCAATGTATTACTAATTTTGCATTACTGTATTACTACATAATATATTCTCATCATCATGTTCAAAGTAATTGAAATAAATGCAGGGAAGGTTCACCAGTTACATTGAATTGGGTAGGCGAATTTGATGTTTTGTTACTTTGCAATACGTGATGATCATACTAAAAATTACATTTGATAATAATTGATTGTTACTGTTTATTGTCTTAAATGTCTGTTTAACAGTTCTTACTATAATGTTATTAAGTTTGGGATACGAAACTTTAACCCATAACTTTTTGGAAAATCTGTATTTTCTATTCCACTTCTGAAATATTCTGTGAAATTTTCAAGTTCTTCTCAACTATATCCAAATGATTAAAAAAATATATTTACGAAAACATAAAATATATACAAATGTTTTGTAAGCCTAGTGTTCACAAAGTGGTAACAATATAAAAGCAACATTATTTTTTCAAAGTACAATAACCAATATAATGCTGAATAACAAGTACTTTAAAGAAACAATCACTAACCAACAGGTAGTCAAATTGATTAGAATACGACTACGCATCTCACGCAGATTTTATTTTAGCAGCTTATTCAAAATTTACTTTTCACAAAAGAAAACATTTTGATGAGTATAAATAAATATCTTTATGATGCGATTCATAACTGCTAAAGTTTGGCAGTTTTTCGCATGTTTACTGCCTTCTTGCTATATCACTCACGCCTATGGAAACTATATCAAATTTTGTGCTGTCTGTTCATGAGTATTATCTTTAATGTGTATGTATGTAAATGGTATGCAAACGATAGAAATCTAAATCATTACTCACTGTTGCAATTTTATTAGGCCATTTTCCAAAATCTTTCATTACGAATTCCACAAAGTGGGCCTGTGGTACTTTAATATCCGGAATTATAGATTTAATGTAATCACCATTTGTCGCATTTTCTCTTTTATTGCATTTGTATCTTATAAGTGACGCATATAAGAACGGCTTATTATTATAGCGTTTTACCACAAGAGACATCGTAATGAAACTGTAGAATAAGATATTCGTGTAGACGTTATTAGAGAAATAATAACACATCTTCAATATTTTATCTCTTTAATATATTTAGTGGTAATCAAATTATGCGGCATTATGGGGAGATTTTGTGAAGTCTAGACCTTTGATAAAACGACTAATTTATTTGTTTAACTTTTAACATGTCCAATATAATCAGTGACTAAACAATTTTACAGCTATATACACACATATACAGTTATATTATACCCAAACATCTGTTATTTTTAATGTAGATACTTCATAGCTTTGTTATTACATAAACTCTTTATCTCCTTTTAAAATCATGTTATAAAAATGATTTTGCGTAAACAAACTGAACAGGTCGCATTATTACTCGTCGAAGAAAATTATTAATGAAGTTTCCTCCCAACTTAACCTGTACCAGATGAATTTTCCTTCTCAAATATAAGAAATTTAAACTTGTAACTTCCCCCCCTGAGCCCTCTATTTTGAAAAATATAGGTGCACATATACTCACACGGATTATCTTGCATATAAATAAAAGAGTCAGGTCCGTAACAATGAAATTTGAGAAATTACATGCCAAACTATTTAAGTCACGTATAAGTTATAAGTAAGGCTGGCCAAATCTTCTGCGCGCCGGGTCCACACTCGCTCGCACGCACGATCAATACAAAAATTGACCGAGTTCGTTGAATCAATCTGTCTCCGTTTCTCAGCTTCGTGTATGGACGTATGGAACATCGTATTACGGATTACAATATATTTATACTTTATTATATGGAAGGACATTTAAACAGTTTATCTGTATATATTTCATAAAGAATAGTAATATATAAAATTAGTCAAATCTTCGGCGCGCCAAATTCCTATGAGGACTGATGCGGAAACCTACTACACTCCCCGCATGACTCGAGTGTTTCGTAGTCTCTGTTTGACCACGATAATCGTACATCGCATTACGCGTAGTAATAATTAATTAAGCATGTCGAACACACGCAAGGAGAACAAGCGACGATTGGCTGCGCAAATAAACAAGTTTATAATTGAATATGAAAATATGGTGTAATGTTTGCCAAATCCTTTTGATGTGCAGGTACGAAAACGATTGCGAGAAACCTGTACACAATACAGCTCACACAAATAAAAAAGAAGAAAATTTATGTTAGATTTACTTTTGACCTTTATTATTTGTACAAGCAAGTATTAAATTTTATTGCAAGTTATTGCTGTGTGATAATCAAGTATGACATTTACATATTTACTATAGTGTCCTGCATTTGAAAAATTAAATGTAAGTCAAAATTTTCCAAATTTCCTTACTCACAAAGCAGCTAATTCAAATTTCTGTAATTATATTGCAAGTATATAACTACTCAGTCAAGCATTTCTAAATTCCGCGGACAATTTAAGTTGGCGTTTCCGGCAGGTCATATTATTAGAGAAATTCATGCGAATATCGTCTTTAATGCCGGAACTACCAATATAAATTTTCCATGAAATTTGAAAATGGTTGACTGGATATATTTTTATATATCTAAATGTTATTAAAAATCTATACCAAGCAGTATTACATTCAGAAAATGTGGAAAATCGTTTCCAATCATATATACATCTGTACTCTATCTTTTGATTCGGAGAAGTAAAATGAAAAGTTTTACGCCTTTACACAGTGGAATTTTTTGGTGGAAATTTTAAAAGTAGCTAGGATTTTATATAAATTATAGTTACGTAAGAATTATTACAACGCAAGTTTAGGGAGAAAAATTAAACACAAACGCATTTAAAAAGATACACAATCTAAACGTCAATCAGTAATATAACAAATATCCCTAGTGTAATTTTTTGTTGAAAACTGACCAACGGTTAGCCTATTTTTTGGCGCTTCAATTTAAAAACACTCCTCCGATTTAAAAAATAGAGTATTGTACTGAGGATTTAAATGGCTCGTGGATGAAGTCAACAAGTTTTACTTACTAATATAAATTATATTCTATATAAAGTAAAGGGGAGATTAAAAATTTAAATATATATAATTAAAAATTCATAAATATTTAACTACAGAACTTTTTGGATACATTGACACAGTTCATATAAATTTATATAGGTGACGCTAAATTCCGAGTACCACTAACCAGGTCTAACGGCACGATATGTAATCGTTATAATAAAAAGACACCAGAAACATAATATATAACAGCTAATAGAGAAATTAATTTCGTTTGAAAAATAAGTATTTATAGATACATCAGCATGTCTGATTAAAATTTGCCAGAACGCTTTAGGTTATGTTATAAAGAACCATATATCTTTCTGTTTATAATTAAATTTAATTACAACATATAGATGGCGGTGATTATGGTACATGGTTTTCATTTAGCTATTATTCATATGTATAATTTTTATGTTTCTTCAAATAACTGTTGCAAAATGGTAGAAAGTTATGTTTAAGTTTGTTGAAGATAAAAGAGAATCTGTATTACTACTTTTTATGGTAAACTGATTCCATTTTCTTTATATAAAAACTGTGATTGAGTATTTAAACTATAAGTACTATAATTGTCAATATAAACAACATATTTATTGCACTGCTTACTCTTGGTGTTATTATTTAAATTACCATGGATGAAGAAATTGATGACATTAAAAAGCTAGATGCTATTATAATGGAAGAACATGACCACAACACTTTTAGAGATGAATTTGATGATTTTATAGACCACCCAATAAGCGATGATGAGGTAAAATCAATGTGCAGTTTAATAAATATCAAAAATAAACATTAATTTACAATTTTTAGCAACTAGAGGGTGTTGACGAAGAAGAATTAACTGAAATCGAGGGTGTCGTTGACAATATAGTGAACAAACTAGATAACAACATATACCACAATGTTGAAAATTTAAATTTTAGTGCTGACTTAAATTTGGTAAAGCGTTTCTTAAGCTTAGAAGAAATTAAAGTTATAAATGTTTGTAGAGATATAAAATTGAAGAGACTATTAATTTTAAATCGTGCCAAACATGTACAACTTCAGAATATAAGATATAAATTATACGAATTACTGAGAGAGTGTAAAATGTCACTGAAAGCTGTTGAAATTCAAATAGAAAAATCTAAAAGGCAAGGAACACAGTCTGCAAAAAGCATAATCCCAAAACTGGGTCATCCATATTTTAAAACAAAAGATTTTTATTCTTGTGCACCGAATGCTGATACTATACGAAAACAAAAAAGTAAAGAAATTTGCATAGACTATTTACCACAATTGTCTAGATGGACTGTGGAGGATCAAGTTATTTTAAGGAGAGCAATAATATTCAACTATAACACCTACTCAATCGACAAACTTGAATCAAATTTAAAAGTTTTGGAAGCAAGCAAAAAAGTTTCTTCTAGTGTTGAAACTGTGAATGATGTAGAAGCAAAAGTATTGAGTATTAAAGAAAAATTGGTTGATTTAAAAACAAATTCTGATCATGTACCACCCCCATTGGATACTGATGTTGAGATTGATTGGTTAAACATCTCCAAATGTGACTTGGATAGTAAGTGCCATACCACATGACAATTTTTTACTTTCTTTGAATTTAATATTAGGTGTTTACATTATAATATATATATATATATAAATTTACGGATGACATCATGCTGCACCAAAACAATAACAATTTATTTTTAAATATTAATTTAATTTTAGAAGTTAAATTAGAAATATTAGCTAGCGACGGGGCTTCAAATCGTAGTTCCACTCGCGAAGTAAGAATATTTTTCATTATATTCTTAATTACAAGATTCGCGAGTGGAACTATGGTATGATAATACACCATATCAAATTAAATAATGTGTCAGTATTGTTTCAGTATTGATAATTATTTTTGGTTTTGACTAAGGAACGGTATAGTAATGGAGCGATTTTGGGACTGCGTAACTACGTCCCTTGCTACCAGTTCTCTTTTTTGCGTACTGCTAATAGAACGTCTTTTGCTTAAACTTACTTTATAAATAAGTACCTTTTGTCAAAATCTTAGAGATGGTTAACCCTCTTGCATCCAACTTTTATTTTTTATTTGAATAAGACCGTGGCCATTATAAAAAAAGTTGTCTGCCTCCATTCAAACAAATTTATATTTTTGTTAGATCGGCATTTACCAGAAGCATGCAAGGCATTTTGGAATATTTATTTGCATCCTTCTATAAATAAAGAAGATTGGACGGAAGCGGAAAACAAGCAAATTGTAAATCTTGCGAAAAAATATAATTTTCAAAATTGGGAACAGATAGCAAAAGAATTGAATAACAACAGAAGTGGATTTGTTGTCTGTGTACACTATAATACAAGTTTATCTGAGAGAATTAGAAGAGACAAATTTGATCCAGAAGAAGATCGGTTTTTAATAGATGTAGTAAATTCTTGTCGTATAGGAAATTATATTCCATGGTCTAAAGTTAGCCATTATTTTCAAAATAGATCACGATCACAATTATATCATAGATATAGATATAATCTAGAGTACACAGACATAAAAAAAGGGCCATTTGATCAAGCTGAAGATGTACTTCTTTCTCTTTTGGTACGTAAATTTGGAAGGGATTACTACAGATGTAGTAAATACATACCACATAGAGCCCCAACACAACTAGCGCATCGATATATAAATTATTTAGCATTTGACCACATAGATTTGGGCAGTTACACATTGGAAGATGATGAAATCATTATGGATCACGCTAAACATTATGGTGAAAAGGGATGGTCTAAATTATTTACAATTTTTAGAAGGAAAAATAGGACGCATTTGAGACAAAGGTAAATTTTATGAAATGTATATCTTTTATACCCTATATTTTTATTTTGTAGATATTTCTATTTAAAGAAATGGTTAGCCACTCACCCCGAGAAGAAGTTAAAGGATCTTCCGCGAAAATCAAGATATAAAAGAACGTTAGATAATAGATGGGCAGTTAGCTCGTGTATAGACCATTTTTCAACATCACCGGAACTGCCGTCATTGTACGAGATAAATGATTATTTAAGAAAGTTGGATACCAAATCAATTTCATTAATTCGGCATCAACCAGTAACTTACCATCCCCCAAGTGCAAACATTGATAAAAAGCTAATAGAGTACTTTCAAAGTACATGTAAAATTAGAACAAGTAAAATGATATCTGGATCGGAGTTGAATCATATCGTTGATATTATTAAATCATTAATGGCAGTATTAGATGTCGAGTTTGTTGTACCCAACGTTGAATTGCTACATGAAAATCAAAACTTAGATATTTTAGATGTGGAAATACTTACTTTACTATTTTCAGATGTTTCTAGTAGAGAAAATAAATGCATATTACCATCAACATCTATTAAAACGAGTTACACTCCATTAGTCCAAACACTTGACTTCGAAGGTCATGAAAAACAGCTTCTCAAATTTTATCAACCTGACGTAATTTCTTATTTACCTCCCAATATAAACTCTTTAGTTGGTATAAGAAGTTTATTATTATTACATCAATCTTATAAGTCAAAATATACAACAAAGAAACAGGTTACGAACTTAAATATAAAAGCAGAAGCAATCGATAGTCTTGATGAGGTGCAAAATGTTGTAACAGACAAGGAAAGATTTTACACAAGATTTAATTCAATTTTTAAATGGTCTGCATTAATGTCAATAGTAAAGCCAAAGGAAACTTTATTCGTAAATAAGTCTGTTAAAAAAGTAGGTCCTTCTATCGTAGAACCTCCAAAAGTAGGACGGCCAAAAAAAAATTTGATCAAGATAGAACTTATGAATCGAGCAAGAATGAAGAATAAAAAATTATCTAGCGCAAAAGCTCCAAAAGTAGGACAGTCAAAAAAGAAACCAGCATCAAATATGCCGCAGACTACTGAAGTCTCTGAAAATACTATACATACATCAACCAATCAGAGTATAATACAAGGCAATAAAAGCGTGGCAAGTGTGAAACCGAGTGATACTGTTAAGCGATCCGTTGACGATGAGATAGAAAGTGTTTGCAGTAAGAAAATAAAAACAGAAGCTAGTAATGGTAATAATGAATTGACGCAACTACGTGGCGATATAGATAAATTAGACAATGTCTTAAGGATGGAAATGAATAAGCCAGTCACAGTGGTTGAACGTAGTGATATTCTTTTGTAAGTTATTTTATTTATACCCCGAGTATTCTTCAACTTTCAAATGTTTGGATTTCCTTCAAAGTGACACATCGGTTTGTGTGCCATTCATTATCTACAGTTTTAGTTAAATAATATAAAATAATAAATGTGTACTATTATCAAGCTGACAATTACTTTCTTTTTGAAATAAAAGTATTAACGATATTTCTTTTTATAGTGGTTCTTTTTAATTTATTAGTCGTAACTTCTAACAGTTAATATCTGTGCTGTCCAGAATGTCTTATTTTCGATGCTTTCATGCGATATCTTGGAAACCATAACGTCAATAATCTGATAGTACTCTCTTTTTTTCTAAGAAAATGACAATAGGCTTATTAGATCACGACTACTGCGATCCACTGTTGATCTCTATAACGGCTGAAGAATTAGATGCACTGAAGGAACGGGTGTGTTATAATTTTTTGGCGGTTTATTCTCATGTTTTAATAATTATTTAATACCAATTGAGTGTTTCACGTTTTAGCATTCTATACCGGTAAATATTTCAACATATACAAATTACGTATTTATTTTGACGAATTTTGCTTTGGCAACGATTAAATTTTCCTAAGATTTCTAACTAGGAAGCTACCAAGTCAATATTTGACACTTGATTTTTACACGGCCGGGTGTCAGATTATGTTATATACGTTTTGATTTTATTTTTGTCTTGACAGTTATAAATTTTTCAAAAGCTACTAAGAAAAAGATATCGTTTGTGCTTGTTAAGACCCTACAATCTATGTAGGAATTTTATTTTTGGGTATTACCACATTGCTAAATGGGTTGCATAAATAAAAGAAGTTACGTGGGTCTCGTTTCTGAGTAAATTCACTGTACCTCACCTTCAATGTGTCATTGTGATAGTAATACTGTGGTAATATCAGTGTTACTATTCAGCTTATATAGCTTTGTAAAATTGTAAGGAAGTATTAAAGTGTTCATAACACAAGATCTTGATAAAACGCATGTTTTAGATATAATTTAATATTTTTTTCTGCAATTGCATCCGAGTACCGAAAATCTGTAATTTTTAATAGAAACATTAGGTAAATGATTGGTAAATTATAGTTGACTTGAGTATTTTCAGATGGTGTATTTTCTATGTCTACAAGTCCAATCCATCTGAAATTAGCATTGTGCTTATGCCGACATTGATTCATTTAAAGAAAGTGTTTTTTATAAGTACATTTCTCTATTTTGGCAAGTGTAATACTAAATACAATGAAGATTGATCAATTTTAAGTTTAAGATATGTTTTTTAATGGTAATTAACTTGAAATATGAAATGATGATTGCGATATTGTGGCGTCAATGAAGGTAATGCTTCGACAGTTTTAAGTTTATTTAGCGATTGATATGAAAGCTACAAGATGATATTCGAAATCATAGATTTCATTGACGTAATTATTTGTTTTATTCTGTATTTCAATGAAATTTTCTTGCAAGTGCAATAAAATTTCTTTTACTAGAAGTACTAACCATAATAATAATAATGGCAGGTATAATACAAGCTATACGAGGAATCATCTCCGGCCTAACAACCATTGTCGTTTTGGCTGCGTTTGGAGTACGTAATTCTTGTGTTTTATAAAATTGTGAATATATTTTGCCCTGTCTAATGTAGTTTAGATAATAGGACTTTAGGACGTTCTTGTACATATGTATTTAGTGATATTATTAGTGTTAAGGACTGCGTATAATTATTAATTCTTATAAGATTCACAAAACACGTTAGTAAAGAAACAATTGGTTACTGCGCTATTGCGAGATGGTCAATTAAACTAATCCGATAAAGCGGTAACCGTACGAGGGGATGTCCAGAAGTTCGTGGAATGGAGGGGATGGAGTGGGGATAGGGGCGCTCGCTAGGCGGCATTCTGATTGGCGACTCATCATTAGTATACAAGTTAAGTGGCAGCCTTATAGCGTCAGTCGTTTATGAATAGTTGCCTGCTAAACAAGTCAATCCGGAAGAAAACTGAAACTATGGAGGAAATTGAACACCGTATTGTGATAAAGTTCCTTACAGAGCAAGGAAAGAACGCTCAAACCATATTGAATGAAATGGAAACCGTCTATGGGGACCAGTGCCTTAGTAAATTAATGATTTATAAGTGGTATGGTCTTTTTAAACATGGTCGGGAGTCGATTGAAGACGACCCCCGCTCAGGACGGCCAGTTGAGGCCACCACATCAGACATCGTCGAAAAAGTGCAAAAATTTGTACTGCAAGATGCCCGTTTGAAGAAAAAACAATTATCTGCATTAGTTGGAGTATCAGATACCACCATTTTGCGTATCCTACATGACCACCTGGGTATGACAAAAGTCATTGCAAGATAGGTACCGAGAATGCTCACCCCGCTGCAGAAACAGCAGCGCGTCTGTGCGTCCAAACAAATTTTGCACAGATTTTGGAGCGGATTATTACTGGAGAGGAAACATGGGTTCATCACTTTGAGCCTGAGTCCAAACAGGAGTCTATGCAATGGCATAAAAAGGGGACACCACCAAAGAAATTCAAACTGTTAGAATCGGCTGGAAAGTTGATGGCTACTGTTTTTTTGGGATTGTGAGGGGATATTATTGATTGATTACAAAGAAAAAGATAGGAGCATAACCGGAGAATATTACGCAGCGATATTAGAAAAATTAAAGGAGGCTATCAAGGAAAAACGTCGAGGAAAATTGACCAAGGGTGTGTTGCTCTTGCAAGAGAATGCGCCGGTTCACAAGAGCAAAGTTGCAATGGCTGCTCTGCACAAGCATGGCTTTCAATCAATAGTCCATCCACCCTACAGTCCAGACCTGGCACCTAGTGATTTTTATGTGTTCCCCAATTTAAAAAAAGACAGCAATGAGGTAAAGGAGGCAATTTTGTCCCATTTTGAGGGGAAAGATAAAAAATATGTTTATGATGGTTTAGAAAAATTAATTCATAGATGTAATAAATGTATTGTGCTTAAGGGTGATTATATTGAAAAGGAAAGATAGATTTATTGTTTTATTTTATTTAAAACCCTTTCATTCCACGAACTTCTGGACCTCCCCTCGTATGTACAGTAGGTCAGTTCTTTTTTTAAGCGGTTCCTTTATGTCTTAATATCTTTGCAAGTATACACATTTGCACTTGTTTTTGAAAACAAACTCAAAACTCTCAGTTTTTAATATTTTTCCCTCGTCCTTTTCTTGGAGCTTCAATCCACTTGTAGATGCACTGGCTTCCTTTTTGCAACTTTTGAGCGACAAAATACAATGTATTGTTACTTAGACCATCGCGTTGAATTTCCTGGAACTTTACTGTGTCCGATACGTTTCTTGATAAAGAAGAGATGGTTCCAGACAAGGTAAGAGCAAAAAGGAATAGTTTCCAAAAAAGACAGTTTCATTACTACATGCGGCAATCGATGCCGACCTTACTTAACTATAATTTAAATAATATGCTGTATAGATTAAAGAAGATGAACGTTTGATTCTGCTAAATTATTGTCTACAATAAATCGGCAATTTTAAAGACGGATTGTTTTATTTGGGGAATGTTCAGCCAGTGGTTGTTCTAGCTTCTATTTCTTGTTCTAGTGTATAGATTAAGTCTTGTACAATGTTATCGTCAAAAAGAAAATGTCATTTCAACATGGATAAAAACAATTTGTGTATGGAACTCAAATCGATAATAAGTAACAAGTCTTTGCAAGTAAGCTCCGAAAATGTCATAATAGCGGGCAAAGAAGGAATACTTGCTTACCACACTATTAAACACATGCAGGGTTTTACATCATTAGATTGTAGATCTATGTTCATCTCCAATTTATTTGAAACAAAAATTAATTCTCCTTGAACCAAAAGTGAGGCAATTTTAAAGAATATATTTTCAAAATAATCACAGTGATGGTTACAATTGTATTGCTATCAAAAAAGATATTACAATAGCGAGAAAGGTATACAAGTTAAATTACTACCCTGTGCACTACCGACCCATCTACATAATTATGTCTGGGATGTTAGAAAAGTACAATGTCTTTAAAAAGGTTAATGATTAGCAGCAGATAACACAAATGATTATTTTGGTGCGATGAAAAGGAAAGGGATAAACAATTTATCCACTAAATTTAAAAATTCTCGTGCCAAGTTTAAACAAAATAAGTGCGAAAGAAGTTTCTTTAGAATGTAGGAGCTTCAAAATTGAATTAGAACATCCTCTAAACGAATTCCTTTTGCCACTTCAATTTACTACTGGAACTAATGTGTGTTTTGATATTTATATTGCAGTATAATACTACTATCAAATTTTTGTAATACTTTGTAACTTTTTCATAACGAAAACTGTAATACCTTTAATATGTACACATGAAAGAGTCTATTTGTACATTTACGCACTAGATGGCGCCACATTGACAAATTGTCAGTTGGGCGTGTAAATATATTCTTTGCCAAGAGTTATTACAAATATTTATTAGGATTTTTTGTTAAAAAGTCAAGATACGTTTACAACGTAATATATATTATACCGTTCATTAGAAGCATTATTTTTTACGATATCTAGTTTAATTTCCTTTTTTCTTGATTAACTTGTTTGATTGACATGGAAACTTATATTTTGAATACGGTGCAAGGGTATATTAGTTCAAATTAGGATTTTAGCATGAAAAATAGAAATGTCTAGAAATCTGCAAACAGTTATACTTTTAACACATAGGAATAGATGTCGCCATTGTAGCTGAATGTACGAAACAACTCTGTATCTCTCAAACTAATAGATTGACAGTTTTGCGCGTGTCGTTAAAGGGGTAGCTTCAGTTTTCTTGTGCTTCTTTGTATCAAAATGGCGTTCAATGGAGATGGTCCTCTTAATAAAAGACAGCGAACAGAAGTAGATTCAGCAAATAATAGGGTGAGTACAAGTGATAGATATATCATATATATTATATCGAATATTATTTGTTTTTTGGGAGAGACACCCTCCACATTGATGCCATGTAATTTGTGAATGTAAAATAACAAATGATTGGAATAAAATAGAAGTGTTATGAATAGTTACAAACACAATTAAGGGCTAATATTTGAAAGATTACTACTATCAAAACGGGTTATGTTTGTTGCCGGTTTATATTCTAACCTTACAATTCAAAAATACATGGACCAAAAACAGATAACTTTGGGTTTAAATTCTGTTTAATGTTGAAATGTTAAAGCTTATTAATTAGATGAATTAAATTAATTTGAAAATTTGCCACTTATAAAATATGTACTAATGTAAACGAATTATATAAATACATCGTTTACATATGCAAAAGTGGGAGGTATTTTGTTTTTTTTTTTTAAGATGTATGCTATTTGGTAAATATGGTGGCAAAAGATCAGCCAGACAGATTTAAAGTTAGTGTAATAATGCTGATCTAGCCAATGACCTATCAAGGCTAGCTAGGATGCAGTTCATTCGAGTTCAAAGTATGTCTTCATAGTTTTTGTGTTCTACCTATGTAGAATGTATATAGTTTTTGGTGGATTAGTTCATGTTGCATTTTCTTAGAAAAAATAGTGGACATAAGAAGTCTTGTGAATCTTCTCTAGGTGTTGGTTCATCTACGTATTGAAAAAAAATGCAAACAATTCTAATAGGTACAATGAAATTACAAGTTTAATATTATTAGGTATTGCATGGTAAATAATCATCTGTAGTAAATTGCATAGTAATAGGTTCCATTCAACTTTAGTTTATGTATTGGATCATGTAGAAATATCAAGCTTTTTAAATTGCTCTGGAGTGGTATGCACTTTCTTTAAGCTTTTCTCTTCATCATACTGATAGTCGCTGCATAGGGAAGCCTGATTTCTTTACAGACTTAGAAATTGAGTTACATACATTCTTAAATATATAATTAGTACAATTAAATTATGGTAGTTATACATGCTTTTCAGATTAATCCGTGGTTGGTATGTGTAAAGAAAATTACAAAAGAAATAAATTACAAAAAAAAATTTGGCATTTCATTGTATGAAACATAAGAATACATAGATTAAACACAAATATTTAAGAAGACTAGTAGTTTGTGAAGCCACGAATTGCTGACGGTTGCATTTACAGCAATGTTCTTCAGTCACTTTGTGGATGATACCAAAATTGTTATGCAAGTGCTATTCTGTGATACTACTTTTGTAAGCATGAATGAACTTATTTCTATTATGTCGCGGTATTTGTAGAATCTTTTGCAGCTTTCATAAATGTTGTCATTAAACTATATAAATATTTTCGATTACGTTAAAAAAAAGACAATTAGGTTCTTAGAAACACTCCCATTTTCTATTTTTGGCAATTTTAAATAGGAGTTATGTCTTCTATATTCTCAGAAAGATGGGAGTTTATGTCTAAGAAAATAAAGCTGCCCGTAGCCAAAAATCTCTAATTCTGCAAAGCCATTATACTTTCTATATAACCAGTCGAAATAAATGATATTCAACTATGAAATTCACACATTTGAGCAATATCACACTGACAACACGAGTGAGTAGGAGTGTTGTACTGAGATAACACTGATCATTAAATTTGGGGGTACAAACATAATCTGGGGGTGCTTCTCGGCGAAGGAAGTTGGGTGTTGCAAAAATTGTATTCTGTTAAATTTCTTAAGGCTAGTTTAGTGAAGAGTCTTGCAAGGCTGCATGAAGACGTATACATTTTAATGAATTATTATGGTAATAATTACAAAACAAAGTGTAAATGTGGATTATAATGTATCTTTTATTTATTAAAGTTTAAGTATAAAGGTGTTTTTAAATATCCGTTTCTTCTATAAATTAGAGAAGGACCGTTTTTATTTGTGTATATTTCTCTTAGCTTGTGTTTAATAATGCGCAACACACCTTAATTGAACCTTAAAGATAAATGACAAATTACACAAATGCCAATTGTGAAAAAAAGTTTTAAAGATGCGTTGGGCAGAGCATATTGAACCGATTTAAGAAAGCGAGTGGATATGAAATGAAATCGACAATAGGACGAAAACGATAAACTAGTGCCATAGTTTGTCGCACTTTGAAAAGAATGGTTCGAAAGGATCAAAGAAAAAAATTATCTTCAGCGGTAAGGTTACCGCTGAAAATTGATCACGTGTGATTTTCTCCGACGAATTACAGATATTAGGTACTATTTGGTTGAATAAGGATGCAGTTTACAAAGCTGGAAGTTTGTCCGACAATAAAACTTCATCGTGTTTTTATTACACGGTTTTTTATTGCTCTTTAGTCGACTTGCTCGACTAGTCGATTCTGAAGGTTGAAAATACAGTAGACGCTCGATTATGTGAACGATATCAACCAAGCACTGTTCACATTACTGAAAGTTTATATTAGCGACCCTTATTTTATTTATAAAGAAATTGCATAAAAAGAAATATGTATGTTTATTAAAGAATAAACTATGAACAATGAATAACATAATACATATAGTATTAAAAAATAAAAAATAAATTTTACATTATTTTGAAAAGTAATGTCCTATTTTTGTTTACGTAAATTTACGTTTGGTATTTTCTAATGCCATTGCCCGTAGTTTAAGGAGCACTGAAATATCGGAATATAATATGCCTCTTGTCCAATCGAACGCTTCGTTAAAAATTCCAACAGTTTGCGCGTCACTCACTGTATTTTTTATTTCAATCGGAGGGTCGTCATCTTCACTTACCCCATCTTCCTCTTCATGTGCATCGTCCATCTCTATCGTCATTCTATAAACTAACATCGGTAATTGTGCAAACAATATCGGGATTTATTGCTTTTAATAATTTGAGAACGTCCGGTGATGCACTGTCAATAACTTTAGCATCAGATAGTAACAGTTTTCTAATGATGGTACATTGTCTTCATCGTCATAATCATCACTGGAGTAAAGCAAATTTGTCCAACACTTTCTGAATGTTTGCTGATTAAGGGCATTCCCACACCATATCTAAATTTTAAATTGCTTCACGTAAAGTTACTTACTTTAAGGTTTCAGTGGTGTTTTTAGGATTTTTTGATAACGCAGACGAAAGTAGAAATTTTCGATAATACAATTTAGTAATTTTTATTACATTTCGATCCATAGGTTGGGTGGCATGAACATAACAAAAATTGAGCCATCGTTGCTTCTTAATTGTTGCTCTGGGGGATGACTTGGTGCGTTATCCAAGATTGACGCCGCCTTTATTAGAAGATTTTGCTTTCTTAAGAAATCTTTCACCTACAAATTGAATATGTATCATTAAATTACATTACTTATTATTACAGTTTTATTGCCATACCGGGACAAAGTGTGCTTGCGGAGCTATTCCAGAAATATACCTCTAGTTATAATCAACGGGATTTTTAAAATTTCTAAATGAGCGTGGATTTTTTGCGTTTCCTATTACTAGTGGCCCTATTTTGCGTGTTCCACTAGTGCACGGTAGAAAAGTTATGCGTTGTCTTTCCGCTTTTCTACGCGGAGTAGATTTTTCATATGATGCAACATAGCTTTTCATAGGCAACAATTTCCAATAAAGACTGGTTTCATCTGCACTGTATATTTCCTCCTCATTTAAATGTAGCTCTTTGATTTTGTTCATTAACTTTTCCTTAAACGGTTGCACTAGTTGTGATGGTGCCGATAATTTTTCACCAGATATCTACAGCAGTCGAATTCCATACCTCCTTTTAAATCTTCTTAGTCAGCCATCACTGGCTACAAGATTTTCGGTCTCTTTTAAGTTTTCATTTAATAATTTTGCTCTCTCTTTAATTAATTCACCGCTAATTGGAACATGATAATCCCTCTGTTTTAAAAAACATTTATACAGACGATTTTCCATTCTACGTGCTTGGGCATTTCTGCGATTTTCCGGGCCTCCGTATGTATCTCACACACGTTGTATTGTATATTCGATTGTGGTTTTAGATACTCCATATTTTTTTGCCAATTCACTCACCCCCGCACCTTTTTTAATCTCGTCGATGATTTTCACTTTTTCACTTAATTTTAAAAATGTTTTTTTATTGGACGTGGATGCCAGGTCTGTTTTGGCGTGATTTTAGCTGTGCACTACTTTATTTCACGAGAGGCAAGAGAACCAACGCTTACAGGAATCCCTTATATAAATCGGGGAACAACCGGTGCCGGCGCTGAAAACGTTTACGTAAACATTCTTTTGATCGATTCAATTACGCACGTAAATCGGGAAATAACCGATACCTTAAAGTGTTTACATTATCGAATTGTACGTGGTGCAAGGTTGTTTACATTACCGGGCGTTTCATTTTTATAGTAACAATTTTCTGTTTACATGATCGGGACATTTCCACTACCGGGTATTTACATGGGAGGGTGTTTAGTATGTCCGACTATCACTAGACCAAGACAAAGGAAAACAATGTTCCTAGTTACAACAGCACACGAACGACAAGTAGCTGCTTCACTGACAGCGTACGTACACTTCATTATAGCCTCCAAACTTATCACCCATTGAGCATTTACGGGACATTTCAAAACGTAATATTGCTCAATATTAGTGTATCTTTTGGCTGAAAGTGAAAGTCATGGAAGAGTGGAATGCAGAACTGGATTTCGTCTGGAATATGTTAGAATGTAAGAATTAAAGCAGTTTTAAAAGCACGCGGTGAAATAACGCAATATTAAATTTGTACAACTGCACATCATTGAGTTGTTTCATCTCAATATGCTGCCCTTCCATACAAAATTAGAATATCTAATAGAGAGTGCAGCAAAGAAAACGCATGTTCTTCGTTCGGCCAAGATAGTAGACAGTTTTGGTTATGCAATTGCAGAAGCCATAGCGCCTCAGATCTTGAAGCACGAAGTATTTGTCTTGAAAGTTATATCGAAACAAAGTCCGTAATTGCAGTTTAGTGCCATTTCCGTGTACAGTGTAATGCGGAGCAATGGAAACATTCCTGATCGTAACGCAGTAATGATGGCTCGAGGTGATTAAAGCATTAAGGTTCGCCACGAAAAGAAATCCATTCCATTCTCCCTCAAATGTGTGTACGTCTGAAAATTTTGTGAAAGTGAGAGTGTTAGCTTTCGGAGGACCACGCCGTGCGGCTAGATGACAAGTTTTAGCTTTGCGGATGTCAAATGCATACGCCGTATCCTATATATATATATATCCGTATATGCATGTAAAGTATCGCCTTTACAAGATAATCATAACGCAGAAGTTACACTGAAGATACTTTTTGGGGGACATTGCTTGATATTCTTATTGAAGATACGTTGGTAATGTTGAGTGATGCTACACATAGGTTGCTAGATGGGACTGAGAATAAACAAACTTGCAGATATTGGGCCCTGAAGAACCCACAGCAATTACACCAAAGATTTCTCAATAGCGTTAAAGTAACAATATGTTGCGGTGTTGCTAAGTTAGGTGTCATAGGTTTTTATTTTGTTTACAGAGGACTAGTGCGATATCTCGAAATGCTCAACACTTTACTGTTTCTGAAACTACGGTGGCGAAATGTCAACATGCAGCAAACTTGGTTCTAACAAGACAAGGTGCCAATGAGAGCAACGATGCAGGCGGTCCTCAATATGTTTCTGCCTGACTTGTCTGTATGCACCTACTTTGTGGGGCTATCTTAGATCTAAGATGCATATTAACAATTCCCACATCCTCCAAGAACTGAAAAAGTCCATTCGCCTAGAGGTCGCTAATTTGAAGGTCAATATGTTAGAAAAAGTAATCAAAAATTTTGAGGATATAGATACATAAAGAAAGGCATTATTTGAGGGGCGTTATTAAGTTAATTTATAAACTGCTCTCATACGCTACACTATACCAGCTTTATTTCTAAGTAATTAAATACCGTTTAACTTTAAAATCTACTGAGTTATTTTTACTTGGAAAACCAGCCGCACCCTGTACTTAGCACACAGTTGCCCTTACCTCTAGATAATAACGGTTGCCTTATTGTCATGTGGACAATATTGCTGATTTCGGGATAGTTTCTGGGTTTTCAAATTGTTGCAGTATGCACAATAAATTACTGCTACTTGTAATTAATTTAGTAAATACAGTTATTACTGTATATTTCAATTAAAAATAAATAGTAAATAAATTTATTTCTACAACAATGAGTTTACTTCACCGTATCCTAAATAACACTTTAAAGTAACTTGATGGTGTTACAACCCGTTATACTGGAACATATTAATTGTTAATGTAATTAAAACGTATTTTACTACACGTACTATGTCAGTAATCCTTTGATCTTTTAACTAATGTATACATTGAAAGCAAACACGTAAACAACGACATTCCTTTAGTTAAAATACTTTTTTGTAGTCTCATTCAGCTGATTGCGAGATAAATTTATCTGGAGCTTTTTTATTTTTTTGAGTGAAATCAACACGCATACAAGAATACCAAATTTTGTGTTGTTTCTTGAATTATAAGAAATTTATCACATATATTCTACGGTACGTCATACTTTTAGTATAATCATTATAGTACATTGTTTCCTGGTAGTTATTTTATATTGTTTGCCTTTATAGAAGCGAAATTGGGGTCATACAGATTTAACTAGTCAAAATAAAGTACAATCCTCTTAGAAATTTCTCTGCTATTTCGTAATTTGTTTCCAAGTTAATCTACTTAACAGCTTCGCCCGCATCTAGGGAGGTACATATACCGCTGCTTATATAAGTTTCGCAAAAAAGTTGAATCCAAATTTTAATACTGAAGTATCATTGCATGTAAAAATTGTTGACTGTACTACTATAGAATTTACAGCAGAAAAAGAAAGTATAAGTGCAACGTTATTCTTGTACAACTACGTCAAAATGAATATGACTGTTAGTTTTCGTGATTTGGCCTTTATCTCATAACATTACTTTTAATATTAACTAGTAATGACTGGAGTATAGTGAGGTCGAAAGTATTCCTTCTGTACCCTAAATTTTGAACGATAAAAGTTAACGTAATTAGAAAAAAATGCGTACTAATTTTTGGATTTTCAAGTATCGGCCGACTCAATCGATACTAATTTTTAATCCTATCGATACTTTAATTTTCCGTTATCACCGGAAGTGATGCCAATTTTTTTATCTTAAATAGAGGACTACATTTTGTTGTATGAAGGACAATAGGAAAACGAATTCAACAGTGCACGTTACACGTTCAATTTAAAAAATATCAAGATAGGTAGCAGATGTTTTTGTGAAATGTTGGCTAATGGAAAAGCACTCAATTGCCTTATATAACGTCAGGTTTTGAGACCTTCGTTATACAAATCTATATATAAAAAATAACGGTATTGACAAATATAGGTCAATGCTAGTGTATCCTAAACCACAATCCCATTTAAATTGTTACTTGTTCGAAAGAGTAGAACTAATTTTGTAGTCTGAAGTAACGTTTTACTGTCAATATATTTATAATATTATGGCTGAGCTTAGACATAAAAGCACTGTATCTATAATCTGTTTTCCTTTTAATGCGAAATTGTATATCTCTTTGATAATACTATGATATTTAACGAGGCAATCTAGACAGAATATAATTTTACGAGATTAGTCGGTTTTGCATTATTCGCAACCTCTTTTACATATCCAGATTTTCCCAAGTTATGAGATGATTCGCAGATAATACAGTAATGCTTTTGTTGAAATGCATGAGAGTGCCTTAATCCGTCGTAATATGTGTGAATGCTTGATCAATAGAGCAAGAAAATCTATTTACTAAAATTCCCTATTCTACTTGGTACTGCTATTGTGTTTTGAGTTTGTATTTGCATTGTATTAGCTTTTACGATATTATCAATATGTACGAAGTCCATGCTTTCTCATTATTTTTTTGTGCCGTATTGCTATTAAAAATGCTAATGCCCGATATTACCTTATGTTCGTAAATGCTATAATGAATATATATATATATTTGTTTTAATCTTTAGGCTTGACAAATAGTTATTTAACCACGTAAAAGTTCTAGACTAAAAGCGCAAAAAATTCTATCGACTTACACTATGAATACATATAAATCCGATAGTAAAGCAATCGAATGCGAAACGATTACCGTGGAATTTGTTAAATCTGTATCACTTATCTGCTTGATAAGGAATTAATTGAGTATAATGATAAATACATCATATCGTACATAGTAAGGTACAATAAATTAGCGAAAGGGGAAATCAAATTATTATATTATAATTTTCTACAGATAAGACTATAAGTACAATATGAGTTAGTTTGATTGCATATAATAAAAATCCAAATGCGATTATGGATATAATTGTTAAGATGCCTTTTTTGTTATAATAATTTAAAGTTATATTTTTCTTTAAGTATATTGTGAATTGTTTTGGTTAAATGATATTCTACTTGCTTTATTCTTTTAATGTATGAAATTTTATTTTGTTGCAAGTTAATCGAATTCGAGACGGTATATAAAAAACGACACTTGATATGTATTTGTTTATTAAGTGCGGGATTGCAAATCGGAAAGGGTAGGCTGAGGCAAGCGGTAGATATTCATGTATTGTCTGGCATTGAAACGTAAATTAAAACATGGTGTAAATTTATGCAATTTTATGGAGAATTAATTAATTATTATTAACACCTACATGCGATAAGATAAACTTATCGTATAAACTTCAAATTTCGGTTTTTGTTCAGTATACGAGGGCGATTTTATGGCAAAATAACTTTTCAAAAGCTGGAAACATTTTCGCCATGATGAGGTTGCTGACTTGACAAATTTTTTTCCCAAATCTGTAAGGTAGATAAGTTTTTACAATCGTTTAGAGTAAAATATTTGTTTTGTTTGTGTTATTATGAACAAAAAAAAAATCGTGTGTTGCTTGAACATTATTTTTTACGTGGAAAAACCATTAAATAAATTGAAGGAAAGTTACATAAATATTATAGTGAATTTACTCCTTCCTATGGAATGATTTGTAAGTAGTTAAGTGTTTTCAAAAGTGATCATATGAGCACGGATGAGATTTCGTCAATATGTCAACGCAGATAATATAATTTTATGACATATTACAAAACGAGCATATAAAACCTGGATACATCACTATACTCCAGAGACAAAAATATAACAAAAACAATGAATTTCTTGCTATGAACGTTGGTCACGATTTTTTTGGGATTCCAAAGGTGTAGTCTTTATTGACCGTTTATAGAAGGGAAGAACAATAATTGATCAATATTATACTGATACCCTTCGATGTTGAACTGAGGATAAGACGATCGCATTTATCCAGAAAAAAAAGTATAACACGCCTTTCCATTCATTTATTATTATAACCACTGATTTTGTCGAACTAGGATACGAAATGGTACCTTTAATTCAAAAGTCACTCTGGCACGAAATCGCTTTAGTATTAATACTCACTTCAGTAAATTGATGAACTTGAGAAGGATATTATCAAATCAGATGCGCAGAATTAATAAGAACTGTGTAATTGAACATGCTGAGATTATTTCCAAGTCTCCCTATTTCGTAACTATTTTCTATCTAGTATTCTTTTCTGTTTGTTTTGGGATTTTTCAGTTAGGTAAATAATCTGTTCGGATTATTTCATATAATTTTTTTATTCTTGCAACGCCTTTTGGAATTGCGTTACTTCTTCTTTAAGGTAAAGATACTGTTTTAATCTTAAAGACCTCGTAAAAATTCACGTAGTGCACTTTTGCAAAAACTCCAAACGCTTATTTCAAAATATTATATAACGCCATCACACGTTGAAATTAATAACTATTTAAATACGATTAATTTTTTACAATTCTTCGGTTTATCACCACAGTCGTTTCGAATTTAAGTGAGTCAGGCGGTGCATCGCTATATAGATATTCCATAGATATATGAAAAGTCCCTACTTATTAATAATAATAATAATAATAATAATATCTTTATTGCCCAACAGAAAATAATTCCATTTACAGGACTATGTGAGAATAATATAACCTAGCATATATATGTAATAATAATATACAGCGCAGTAATAAATTAAAATTAATCGAAAAAGATACAACTGAATCATAAACATAAAAATAGCTCGGTGACACCAGAATGCAAGAACAAAATAGGACGACAATGTAAATCCATGTAGGCACTTCAACAAAAAGGATCGTCAAGTAATTCATTGGCGTTTCTAATCATATGCGTAATGGGTGCTTTAAGCAGAACATTAGTTTTGTATGACGGGACCTTAAAATTAGGGAAGGACCTGGTATCGTACTGAGGTACCACAAAATTAATTTTGGAGAGAAGGGATGGAGCGTCAATAGCGTGATTAATTAGTTTAAGTAGAAATTGGCTGCTAAATTCCTTCCTTCGATCCGATAAAGATACAAAGCCGTGTCTCCTCAGCAGACCAGCATAATCAACATCGCGTCCAGGGTAAGTGCCATCAATTTTGAAGGACAGGTATTTCAAAAATCGTTTTTGCACTCTTTCAAGTAGTACTTGCAGATGGAGATAGTGAGGATACCAAATTATGGAGGCATACTCCAACCCAGTACGGACAAGCGAATAGTATAATGCTTTTAGCGAGGCAGGATTATTGAATGATCTGCAGGATCGTATGAGAAATCCTAAGGCTTTCATCGCAGAATTTCGTATGGATAATATGTAGTCTGCAAACGACAAATTTGCATCAAACAGCACGCCCAGGTCCATAACAGACAAGTGCGTAGGAACAATAGCCTAACTCACAGCATAGTGGAAATTGAAGAGTCTATCACATCTAGAGTAGCTAACAACAGCACACTTATCCAGATTCAAATGAATTCCATTCTGTGTACACCATCTAACAATAGTATCTACACTGTTCTGGAGAAACAGACAAACTGCCGGGGAGGTTATGGTATTGTAGATCTTAACATCATCCGCGTAAGCCAGTACATTGCAGTCCAGCCCCTGAAGGAGATCATCCAAATAAATATTAAACAAAAGGGGACCCAAATTGGATCCCTGGCACACACCAGAGGAAGCAGAAAATGTTAAGGATGTATATCCATTGTAGTGAACATAGCATGAACGATCAGTTAAATACGAGCGGATCGATTGTGTTACACTTGGCGGAAAACCAAAACTACTCAGCTTAGATACCTTAAGGGAATGATTGATAGTGTCAAAAGCTTTACTAAAATCGGTGTATAATACATCTACTTGTTGACGTCGTTCCATGAATTCGGCAATATGCTGTGCTAACTCAGCAAGGTTGGTTGTAGTAGACCTTCCTGGAATGAAACCATGTTTTCGCGAAGATAAGTAAGGCTTGACACTAACGTAAATTCTGTAAGACAGAAGATATTCAAAAATTTTTGCAAAGTTGGATAACATATTTATTGGTCTATATTTTGGAAGTCAGAACGATTACCTTTCTTAAACACGGGTGCTAATCTTCCAAGCGTCAGGAAAGATAGAAGAACTTACGGCCAAGTTAAATATTCTAGCTAGAGGCTCACATAGTACTACACAACAATCACGTGCAAAAAATGCAGGGAGGCCGTTATTACCAGCAGTAAAATTAGATTTTAACTTCTTAGATGCTTTTAAGATATCGTGTGCTGTAAAAGATCCACTCAAAAAAGTACCACTAATGAGATCCCTATCAAGAGGCTGGGACCCCAGTAATCCTTGTGAACCAGACACAAACACTCTAGAGAATTCATCTGCGAAGGTCTGAACAATGTTGCTGGGATCATCAACAGTGGAGCCGTTCAAAGTGAGACATCCAGGTATTCTTGATGCATTACGACGCGCGTTTATGTACTGCCAGATTAGCTTTGGATTTTGTGCTATATCTTCTGCAGCCGCCGTCTGATATTCCACATATACAACTCTAATTTTGTCTTTAACTAATTTCCTCAAACGCTTAAATTCAATGTGGTAAATCTCCCGTCCACTCTTGTTCCACCTACGAAGGTAATAATTCTTTATTTGAAGAAGCTTGATTATTTCGAAATTATACCAAGGCGGGTATCTTCGAGAAGGGTGTTTGGACAAAGGTACAGAACGACGGATGACAATGTCTAAGCAATTATAAAAAGCTGATACTGCTTCGTTAACGCAATTAAGATTCTCCAAAAAAGTCCAGTCAATTTCAGCTATATCACTGTACAAGGTCGGAAAGTTTGCCTTGCGAAAATTAAATGTCAAGTTTGTGTTTGATGGAAACTGTTTAGTTACAGATTCGCAACATAGCCTAAATGTAATATTGAGAGCGGGATGATGAACATCCTCAGCCACCAATGGATCCGAATCGTGTACTACATGGGCATCACAGCTTAAGTTAGACAACAACAAGTCCAATAGTTTTCCATTATGATTTACAACGTTATTATACTGTTGTAAGTTCAATAAATTCGTAAAAGACAACAAAGATACATATTTACGATCAGAGCTATTGTTTATGATGAAATCAGGGCAGTTGAAGTCACCAGTTATAACCAAGTGTTTATCCATTAAATCAAGACCTAGAGTGTCCAAAAACAATTCAAAATCATCGCATGACACATTGGAAGGTACATAAACATTAACAAAGTATACTAGAGCTTGGCCTACTAATCTTACATATAACGGTATCAATTAATGAAACTACATTTAATGATTGTCAATTAGTAACAGGAACAGCATTCAAACTTGCACAAAAAGCAACCAAAACACCGCCTCCAATTGAGTGATCCACAGCTTCAAAATCCATATCCTTCCGGCATATCGGTTAAGATTAAAATGTAAACACTTGTTCTACATATCAAAACGAGAACAAGAAGAAAAAAAAACGTGTATGTGTGTAATTGTCTAAGTTACACAAAAAATTATAGACTCGAGAGGAAACTATTAAATTAAACAAAACGTAAACTAGCAATCACAAAAATGGTTAGACTGACCTATAGTATGTAATTTTCGCTGTATATTGGTATAAATTCGAAGTTAAAGCGACTATTACGACAGAGAAAATCCGGTGATAACTTAGTCACACAAAAATAGCACTGTGAACGTATTGAATCGCTAGAGATTAATGCACATATACTACCGTTCTTAAGTTTGATCTGACCTGATATATTGTGTTACAAAAATATTTAGGGAAATTCATGCTAGTCTTCTTAGAATGGCATTTACAATCTAATGTTGATAATATGTATATATTTGTAACAATAACACTTCTTCACAAAATTCATTCAAACACGAAAACAATGTATTCTTGTATTAAATTTTATGATTGAAATAAAGCAATAATTTGTTTAATAGTAGGAAATTGGAGATGAATGCCTTATGAAATAAAATTTGGGAGGAGTACTTGCCTTATCATAAACGGCATTCAGTATACATCTAGTACAATGCTGAGATACTGGAGACGTACGATTGCGTTAGGAAGACCTTATTTGATATTGTTAGTTTATATGATTACAGATATGCCAAAAAAAAAAGGAATTGGATATTGAAACCTGCGAATATGCGTTTTACACGAAACAAATGTTTCAAATAGATAAATTTCTCGATAATTACATATTTTTGTGCGTTATATGCGTAGGACAATTAAAAGAAGCGAAGAAACAGATAGGCTTCAAAACAGAAAGCGAAGTGGAAGACCCTAGTTAACGACGGAATGAGACAACCAATATATCCGACTGATTTCCTCAAGAAATCGCCGCCTTACCGCACCGCAAATTAGGGCAGAGTTCAATTTCCAACACCGCCGACCAGTAAGTGTATCGACAGTGGAACGAAGACTAAAAAAAGTCAGGTTAGGAGGTTGTAAGAAAACCACGGTTAAATGCGCTACACAAACAGAAAAGACTAAATTCAGTAAAAACTCACGCAAAGGAGTAATGTAGCGTAAATGATTGAAAAAATGTGTTGTGGACGGACGAAATTCGAATTATTCGGAAGTAAATTAGTTAAAATAGATGAAAGAATGACAAAAGATGTGTACTTGGGAATCCAAGAAAACGGAGCGGTACCAACTGTATGTGAATTAATTGGGGAGGGGACCATCTGTCCGCAAGATAACCACTCCAAACACACCGCAAATGTACTGAATGCTTATTTTCAAGACAGATCTTCTGAAGGAGTCCTATCTTTAATGAAGATAAACAGAGTCTTGATTGCAACCCCATTGAGCTCTTATAGAATCACTTGGACCGTGCTGTCCGGAAAAAATCTGTGACTAGCAAAGCATCATTTTGGATTGTTCTGTGAGAAATGCGAAATGCTATAGACGAATCATATTTGGAGTGATTAGTTCTAAGGATGCCGTCCATCTGTTACGCAATTATTAAAGCAAAAGGGAGTTACTTTGAAAAACATTATAACAGTATGTATTTTATTAAAATGTACTATTTTGTCAATAAAACGCTTAATGGGTAAAATTTGTTTCTTTGATACATTTTTTGCATACATGTACCTAGCTTATTACCTAGCTTTTATAACTTATGAACGATAATGTACAAGTTTCACAATAAAATACAGATACCTTGGCGATGTATCGACATGTGATGGTGCAGTGTTTAAGTCATACTTTAATTTTTATTTCATGATTATTTCTGGATTTGGAGTATTAGCTATAATCATCATTTATCAACATTTCTTCCATTTGGACACGATCTCATTTAACTATATCGATTGAGTTTATGTAGTACCAATATTTTATACGCATAGTCGCCATTAAAAAATGCTTTTATTGCATAAATAATCGTACAAGACGAAATAAACTCCATTGCTATCTAGTATAGGAATGCGCTGTAAATAGTATCCATTACAACTTTACATCACTGTATTGTCGCTGGCAGACTTGTGTGCGGATATACAGCAAACAATGAGACGCGCAAATTCCTAGAGCTCCATTTTAAAAATAGGTTTTTAAATATGTAGGTCGCAAAGTAATCAGGTTTTATCTGGGCATTATTTGACCTTTTCTCGATATAATCTAAAACCTTTTCATATTTGTGTTAAATAAATTATCTTATTGAGAGAAGTTATCTCAACAAAGTTGCATTTTACCAGTTATAATTTTACTAGACGTTTTAATAATTGCTGTTCCGTTCTAAAAAAATAACAGTTAACGTACGCTAGGTATGAGAACATAGGTTTCTCACAATCAAAATAATTCGGTTTAAGGAGATGGCCCAGAGTTTATATTCGGTCGAGTAATCTAGTTGCACGTGAAAAATATGACGGCAGATTCTTACTGATTTCATTTTGATGAATGAAATGAAAAGAATATCTATTTAAAAGACTACTATTTAAAAGAACTGTAATTGCTTACTGTAAATTTACGCCTAAGATCGCGAGCAGCTTTCTATTTCTACATTAATTACAAAAAGCATTTTCATAACGCAGTAGTATTGTTACAAATTAATGTATTTCCGTATTGCAAATAAATCATAATGCAACTTACGCATAATAATGGTTCGATTACAGAACGATGTAGCCTCGCTTCGATAAAAGCTTAATAGATCTTGTGTTGTTTATATCTACTATCTGTTCTTTATTCGAAATGTAAGGTGGAAGCCGTTTGGACAGGTTTCCATGTACACTACAATCTGTATAATTTTCGAAGTATAGCAGTATGTGGTAATATACATGTACATATATATTATCTAATTTAGAAGCAATCACCTTGGACCTGTTAGTAATGAAAAATAACTCGGTTTGCTCGTAGTCGTTTGTTTGTAAATGAAATTTTTTAACGTATTCTTGAGAACAATATGTGCCTGACTATTTTAGCCCTTTCTTCCATTTCTAAGTCTTATGTAACATTTTCAATACATCAAATTGTTTTTTCATTGTTCTATTTTGTACACATTATTATAATTGTATTATTTTTTTAACTGAGAAATATCAATTATGTATCAGTATTACATTTCTGTGTAACAACTTTGATTCTATGAACAATTGATATTACCGTAGACTTTAAAATAAAGTTTTTGACGTATAGGTTTTAACATTACATTTGACCTAAATATTTTTTTCGTTAATATACATATGTTAAATGCGCATGATGTATGGCATATTCTAATTTTGTATGGGTAAATCTAGATTATCTATCAAAAAGTAAGAGTAATGTGTTTTTGTATGTAGTCGTAATGTGCTTTTTTTTTTTAATTTGAAGTTCTTGCATTAGTATTTACAAATTTAGTTTATGGTTGCTTAATAGCGTCATTCTCTTATATTTTCATATTTTTGGCATGAGTAAGGTGTTTATTATTTTTAGTCTCACACACTGAACCACTCCCAAATAATTAGCATGACACTGCGCTTTGTAGCCCTTGCAATAGCCTAACTACAAATCATTTTTTATTCGCTTTGTAGCCAAACACGAAATTGCAACGCCTCTGTCAATCATAGGGAATTATTTCTGGACAGAATTAGTATTAGCACGGAGAATTTATGTAGTAATTAGGTCTAGGCTACTATTATTAAATAGACCGTTTTCGAAAAAAAGGCTGCTCGCGTATATGTGTGTAATTAATTATCGATCGCAGTTACTTTTCATTTAAATGTAGGTAAACTGAAAATTTACGTATAAGCGAAAGTTTGCGGGTTTATGGTCCGATGGAGAGTATAAACAGTGGTGATGCACATTATTTCTATGACGTCATATATGAATTTTATGCCATATCCGTAAACAGTGACCCTTTTAAAGTTTTTATTATCGTAGGAAAACTTGAGGAAACCAAATTCTTTCGCATAAATTAATATATATTCGGAACGCAGTGTTTCAAGAGCATGTGATTACCATTGTTAACCGCGTTACCGATTGAATGGTTGACATTGAGAGTTGACGTGCTCTTGAAACGCTGCGTCGCGAATACTTGTGAATTATAGAACCACACAGTCATTGTAATCGTTGTGAAAATATGTTTTGGTAATTTTATTACAATTTAACAAAATATTTGTGGTAACTGAGTTGTGGCTATTTTAAAAACATTTTTGTGTAAGATTTGCAAAGTGGCTTTTTATTAAACCTTTAAAACCGTGCTTTACTTCTAGTCACGTAAAAGTTACCATTTAAGTTGTTCATTTAACAAATTCGTGTAAAAAAATAATAATTATCGTAAAAGATCGATGCATGTCACACAGTAATGCGTTGTCTTAGCAAACAAAAGCTAATGCTTACGCTATTATTAATTTATTATTTCCATATATATTCATTACAACATTTATACTAATATAATGTTTGGCTAGTATAACGTTGTTTAAGTGTTGTCAGCAATGTTTGTGAAGACGCCGAAAATATAGAAAATGCTGTCTACATGCTACCTGCATGACCATGTAAACTTTATTTTATCCCGCAGATGATGACATCGTAATTTAACAATTTCTTATGTTTATTTATTGTTTTATTATGGCCCACTTAAATTACAAACATAAATTAACTTCACATACCTAAAATTTAGAAATTTAGTAAGGCCCAGAGGAGTGATAAAATTCTAAAGTAGCGGTTTAGAAGTTTTTTTTTTATAAAGACGTTATTTCGCAAATTAATAAATATTGATATTTTGGTCTGTGTATCTTCCAAATGGTCATCAACATTTTTTTATACACTAGTCAAGTTTTTCGTAAACACTATCCCCACCTGATATTTACAGGGATAAAAATATAATACCAATAAATAATACCAGTTCTGTATAGCAAACCAACTGTAGATAAATGAGAACATTTTTCTTTTCAATATAACACAGAATTTAACTTAACGCAACTACAAAATTATATAAAAGTAATGATTTTTGTTAGTTTTACGAAAGAAAATGCATGATTTTAGGCAATGTACATTTTATAAAACATAGTCGTGGAGCTGTTAGAACTAAAAGTTGTGGTTAGATTAACAACAGTTTTACTGCGTGGCGTTTTCTACATCAGCATAAGCAAAAAATGATGTTCACTCAAACCTAGCTATAGATTGATAAATAAATTACTGAAAAAATAGTACTATTTGACATAATAATAATAGTGTACGATATATGTAATTTATAGGCCTTATACATAGTTTGTAGTTCTTTTTTCTAAAAAAATACACAGAAAGATTGTGGTAGTTTTGCTAGGTTGTCTAGTCTTAAATACTCGCAAAATTATTTTGTTAAAATATTGCAACGCCAGCCTAGTATTTGTTTTTAAAGAATATGTATGCTTGTCACTATCTATAGCAATAATACCTGCTAGAAATTGTGCCAAATAATGCTTCATATGAGGGAAAATACGTTAACTTTGTATACTGTAATATAGTAACAAATTGTGTATTTGAATGCACACAAAAATGAACTGAATAAAGTGTAAGGTTATTCAAGAATGCGATATCAGTATTTAGGGTAGTTGTAGCAATGATTCCTATATCTTAATATATAATACATAATTTTATAATAAATACTAAAATAATACTTTTAAGTTAAGCTTTGCTTTTCTTAAATTTTTTGAGCGCCTAGCAGTTCCTTCTTGAATATAGAGCTCGGATAATGTTACTCTCTTATAGATTTTTCAAAATAGGTCAAATGTTAATGGCTTTACAAGTTTTTAGTGGAACACGCTGTATATTATTGCGTTTTTAGAGAGAAATTTTGAAAGAAAATTAAAAGTTTCAGATTTACTGTGATTTCTTTGAAAAAGTTGAAGATTGCAGAATCTGTTATTTCTCTAACGCATTAGACGCATTATTTTAGTAATTGGATCAGGTATACAAGAATCTAATACACATACTTTTATGTGCTTCCAAATGAATAAAAAGCAGTTTTTTATAGAACATAATCTGTAAATATTTAGGTGAAAAGCGTCATGATAGGAAGGTTTTAGAAAATGACAACAAAGAAAATTCAAAATATTTGGGTTAGCACCCGCAAAGGATATCGGATGTACCGCGTCCATATTTGTTGCCTCAGCTGTTTCCACGATTATATTTTGCTGTTTTGTTTATTCTTCTTATGTGAAGTAATTTACTAAGATACGAAATCAATTGATCTTGAGTCAAGTAATTTATTTTGTGTTCGTGACAGTATGTTTTATATATATATTATTTATATATATATATATATATATATATATATATATATATATATATATATATATAAGATATCAGTAAACATGTTCACTTTGTATGTACACCAATATAATATTAAATACGTTTGTTTCAGAAACATATCTTTTTGAAATATTTAATTTTATGTTTTTAGCTATAATATTCGCAAAATTCGGTAAAAATAAGTATATTTTTTTATGCTGTGCTTAAGACTGTTACTTTTCAAAGAACGCATGCTTTATTTCACTATTTACAACCTTAGATTTTCTCTGTTTCGAGGAAAATTGCCTCTAGCAGTACCTTTGGTCTATCTATCCCTTTAATAGCATGATCTAAATTGGGACATGCTATTGCATAATAGTTCGTGTAATAGAATATTCAGCGAACACAGCATAAACACATTAAAATACATATATTATAGTAAAACTAACACTCCATATGTACATATAAGAATGTAAATACGTTAGTAAACAGTAAGAATAATAAAGTAAACATAGAAAAAAGATTTCTATATTTGGAAAATTATTATTTCTTATGGTAATTGACTTAACCCAAATAACTTCCTCCTTATTAAAAAATATTCTAGTTTTAAATTAGTAGGATAACTTGTAGTTAATAAATGTTCTTAAAATTCGATAACTTAAAAAAGAATATCTGGAGACAAGGGCTCATATATCAGGTAGCTAAATAACTTCGTGCGGTTTTTTATGGTAAAATATACATGTTTATTGAGTATCAATAATACAATATTTTTCATCGAAATAATTACAATCATAATCAATGATCTTTTTCCAACGTGACACCAATTTTTGTATGCTGCTTTTGTAGAACTCTATGGCTTTTGAATAAAATAATTGGCGGACTGCAATTATTACATCAACTCGAGTTTGGCGAAATATCAGGAGAATAGAGGGTGTGGTAACGCTTCCCAGTCAAGTTCAGAAATTTTTTCCCGAGTCAAAATTGCGGTATGCAGTCTGGCGTTATCCTATAAGAATACCGCTTTTTTTTGATTGAGTAAAGAATGTTATTTTGTAATCAGTGCCGCGTGCACTCGCTGAATCTGTTCACCATACAAGTTTGTAGTAATGGTTTGATCCCTTACCAAAATCTCATGGACTATTCAGGTTGGTGTCCATCAAACACACAATAAACTTTGGGTGCAAGGAAGCCTTGGGAGTATATGATACCGAATCAGTAGGCGATAATTAATAATACGAACGCTTAGAGTTTGAGTACAATATCCACTTCTCATCGCAAGTTAAAACCAATCCAAGAAATGGTTCATTATCACTGAGTGAAATGTTTGCCGAACAAACGGTAAGACGACTTAATTTGTTGTCATTTGACAATTGATGTGGGACCCATTTGCTTAACTTCAACGTCTTTCCTAGTTGATGAAGGTGCAAACGAATAGTTTCATCACTCACCCTCCTGCAAGCTTTAGGCACGTTGTACTGGAATTTGGCTCCATAACCTGTCTAAAATTCTCGTTGTTGGCGATCTTTGGCCTCCCACAGTGTGCTTCATCGCCCAAAACTGAAATCTCCCGAAGAAAGTTCCTTAAACCACTTCTCTGCTGTTCGAATGCGGTATATAGTTTTCGTGCCACAAGCATTGGTGCCAAGTTTGTACTCATAGAGTAAACAACCTCGAATTAACGTTGTATTTGTCACCATGTTCAACGATTTAAATTAGGAATTAAACAATTGCTACCAAATGTGTGCGTATTCGATGTGCACAGTTGTTAAGTAAGTGCTGTTAGGTAGCGCACCTGGTATTGTATGCGATAGTGAAGATGAAACATGGTTTGTATTCCTACCATTCCATATTCCACATATGTCTAATTTCACACTATTTATGCTATCGGCTCAGATTACTAGAAAGGCGATAATAAAGATTCCATCGCAAACGAATATACATATCACATTAATGCATCTTGACCGGTGACAATTAGTGTGCTAACTATGAACATACATATTTGAAATATTGTAAAAATCTGCCCATACACATTTATTTTCCGTTCGTGTAGGGATTAGAGATCACATTATACTTAAACTTTCATCACAAAAACGTTATAATAGCGTTGTTTATTGGGAATTTAGCATGTCAATGAGCATATTAAATACTTATATTTTATTTTTAATTTTCTAATCGTTACATATAGAAACTGAATTTTAAACGTAGTGTTCAAGTAGTCATTTCCAATTCATAAATGTATCGTCCGAAGCTATTACAATTGTGCGTTTGTTTGGAAGCCAAAACATAAATAAATAGTAATTAAGTTCTTTCAAACAAATTTATGTAATTTGTATACTTTTTCCTCAATTAGTGACAGAGTTTTCTCTGTTTCTGTGTTTCGTTTTACCGTTTACCAATATATTGCCTTGTTTTTCATTCAATTTTTTTGGTTGTACTATCTTGTATAAGCGAGACGTATTAAATTACAAATTACGTGAAATTATACGATCGAATTTAGGTGGTTGGCGATCACATTACAGTTCAGCTAATGGTAGTACTGTCTGGAATGTAAACATAGGAAAGTTTATATTTATTTTGTTTATGCAATCGTTTTGTAATAGTAATTTGGAATTGATAGTAAATTCAATGCATTCATGCTTATATCTATATCATAAAAAGAATTAGTTTACAATTTCCTATAACGATTATTATGGTTAACCTTAGGTTTTAATAAATTGTTCAATTTCTTCTCTTGGAGCAAACCTTTACCCAAACACATTTAATGTAGCACATATCTTAAGGAAACCGAGTTAATGATTCACTTTGCAGCAATTTTTCAATATTAATTATCGTACATGAATATAAAATTATTATCAATTCAATGCAATGTGATTAGAGATTAAAATACGAAGAATAGTCCACATCAATAAATAAATGCAACAATTAATAAAGGAGTCGAAACTTAATGAAGAAATAATAAGCGTATAAATAAATGTATTTTATTTTACATTTAAAATTTTATGAACGAAAATAATAGAATATTATTTTTTTTGAATACATTTATATTTACTTATTTCATACACAACCGTTCAAAAGTATTTGGACACCCATATTTTACAAAACTATACAATATAGCTTCTAGGGAATTCATTCTTGCAAAATTGAACAATTATAGGAACAGCATTAAATTTACAAAAATGCTGCATGAGTAACAGTATGTAAATTACTTTATTACCTGCAACAAATCAAAATTGGTTATTGCCGCTACATGGGGATATAGTGCAATAAAAGTTGCTCGAAGTTCTTGTAAATGTGTTTCTGTTAAGGGTTGTTTAGTAATGATGTTTTAATGATCTCGGACAAATTTCAGAATAGATTATCGAAATTACCCTCAGTTAAGTTACTGTATCCGTTATGAGCCGTTCTGTGCGACTACTGTTGTTAAGATTGTGAAACATGCCGAAACGAAAAGAGTTAAACATAGAAACGCGCGCCCTCATAATTGCGCACCACCAGGCTGGCAAAGCTACCGGCAAACTGCGATACAATTAAAGTTAAATAATACCACCGTAGACTATACCGTCAAGAAATACCGAGAAAGTAGCAGTTTTTTTAATAAATAACGAAGTGGGGAACCTAGCGCGGCGACTTCTGCTGATCGTGCAATAATGGTAACCAATAAAGGAAATCGATGGAAAGCAGTCCTAGAAATCGTTGCTGAAATCAATGCAGGCCGTCGAAAGTCAATAAGCGCAGCTACAGTCAAACGTCGTTTGTACAAGGCACGTTTTCACGGACGAATTGCGATGAAAAACCGTTACTGCGCATATAAAATAAATGAAGGTGCTTAAACTGGGCTCGTGAACACCAGCATTACACAGTTGAGCAGCGAAGTGAAGTTTTGTGGACCGATGAGGTGAGCGTGCGACAGAACAATGTACTGGTCCTATGGTTAAACATGCTGGTAGTTTAGTGATGATTTGGGATTGTTGTGGTAGTATGGTCGTGGGTGATATTCTAAAGATCGAGGGAATATTAAAGAAATAACAGTATCGAAACATTTTAGAAAATAATGCTATTTCTTCAGGGAAACTTTTAGGACCGAATTTTGTATTCCAACAGGATAATTAGCCGAAGCATGTATCTAGTCTGTGTAAAGACTGTTGGCAAAACTCGGAAGCAGACGGATCTATCAAAGTTATAGAGTGACCTCCCGAAAACTTCGATCTAAACGCCATACAATTATTGTGGGAGGAACTTGATTAGAAGGTCCAGAAAGCAGTACTAATGTTGGAAGCTGATTTGTGGAGTTGCCTGAAACATGGGCCCGGATAACATTAGATACCTTGACCAAACTAATTACAAGAACGGCGAGATTGTATGCTGCTGTTATCAAAGATAAAGGAAGTCACATAGACTAATCACAAGTTTAGAATAATGCGTAATCCTACTGCCAGATATGTAATTAGCTATGCATATGTAAATAATCAATCTATGTTTACTTTTTCTCTAGTGCCTTTAATCTTTTCTTCTAAATCTAGGAATGCCAAAATGCTTTTGAACGGTAGTGTATTTTGAATATAAGAATAAATTTGCACACAACTTTCATTTCTTACTAATAAAATACGCATAGTATTCTAAAACTATTAATTACACAGATACACATGTTTTAAATTACAAAATAGTTTTTTACTATTTTAACATTAAATGTCAGAATACAAGTTTTGATGTTCTATTTCATTTTACTTGATATAACATAGGTGATAACATTTTAAAAACACGAGCTTCCATATATTACAATATTACATCTTTGCATAACATTAAGAAAATTAACATACACATATACATATTATCTCTAACGCTTCTTTTGACATCGCGATGCATTTTGCAGTGCCCCATTCATCTCGTTCATGACTTTGAGATGCTCTAAACGTGTTCAGTTGGATTAAATATACAAGGTGAGAGTTGAATGACGGACCGCGTTATCGATTATTTTTACCGGTATTTCCTCTAAACTCGATAGCAGCCCTTCATCAAACCGTTGCAGAAAATTTGATTCATTTTACCATAGTAATCAGCCCCTTTTATGATAGAAACAGCATGGCAATTGACGACTGAGGCAGCTGCTATGCGCTACAACAAAATCTCTAATTCGTAAATAGATGTACACACACCTCTATTGTAGTGTCCATAAATAACAATGAATTACCTTTATGTTTCTTTGGTAAAATACTTAAACGCTATGATAACTTATAGCTTACCATTTTTGCAAAACGCTTTCGACGTCTTCAACACCCTCTAGTTCTCAAAAGATATGACGACAACAGTAATCGGCAATAAATTAAATAGAAACACAAAATAACAGAAAGACAAGTAACTTAGAATATAACTGTCGTTTCGCGTTAAGCCAACATTGCATGTTAGACCAACAGGTACGCCAACTACTACAACGGAATAAGCTCTATGTTTGCGTTTACTGTAACAACTCTTTATTACGCTACCAAGGATAATGTTATTCTAAAGTATTTGTATATAAAGTATGTCTTTAAAACAAATGAAATTGCTCTACGTCTGGTTACCGGCGCAACGTGCTACCAATTACATCACGAGAGTGAATGTAAGTTCAAATCGCTTTTAATACCTGGATAACAGAATGTCTGTAGATATATCGTAATATCTCAGCGCGTAATCGTAATTGTATGATCACTAATACTAACAAGTTTCATATTAATATTAATTTAATTAGTAGTAGTTCGCTTTTAATAACATTAACATATGTCTGCTCAAATATTACGATATATATATAGACATTCTCACAGCTAGGTATTAAGAGCGATTTGAACTCATATTCTTTCTTGTGGTGCGGTTAGTAGCACATTGCGCCGGTAACCAGAGGTCGTGGGTTCAAGTCTTATCTTGACTGATATTTATCAGCAATTTAAAACGTTGATAAAATGCAAGGAAACCACAATTTTCGTTTTTCTGTTTGATTTTTCCCTAGATAGTAGAAATAACTAGTGCAGAAGAAAGCAAACCTATTTTTCTGTCTGAATAAACTTTTATGAAGTAACTAATTACTTAAATAGTTGAGGTAGGTCAGTGTTCTTCAAAAACGTGACCTAGACGAAACGTACTAGTGATACTTTTAAATTATATTTCACGTAACTGCACGATTATTTTTGTATATCTCTGGATGCGAGACCGTGCTAAGTCCTGATTCTGGTTGGGCTCCTTCTCTTTTCAGCACAGTGTGTAAAACTTACATATACTGTTAGGAATATATACAGCTACTACTGGTCCTTGCAAATCCAGTATCTACGTCTAATTTACACGTTAGTTGCATTTATCATCTCGTTAATTAGAAAAGGTTCACATGTCAGACGTGGGTAAATAGTAGTCACTATATGGGTTTCCATTTTCCGTAAGTAAATGTGTAGTAATTATGTTTAATTTGTAATCTATTGTACAAATTAAATAACGTACCTCATTTATGTAAGTATGCGTGGAATGTTCTTTCTTTTGTGTACTGATGTATACTACCAAGTTCTCGTTTCACCTATTGCAATATGAGTCGCAGTATTATTTACTTACTTAATTAACAGGAGACAGTTTTATAAACATTAGATAAGATGTCTTTCACACTTGTATGTTTTGACATTACTTGTAGTACGCGTCAGTTTGAATTTACTGCTGCAAATGAGAGGATTTGCTTTAAGTCTTACCGTGGCAGCAATTAATGTCAACATAAAACAGCTGGGCTTGCTCACGTTGTAGAGAAAATGTAGTTCTATTACGTTTTCTAATCTATTATTTTGGCCTGCGCTTTTTTAATGATCATAGGTCTTCCAAAAATTAGTGACGTGCCTTACGCACAAAAATTTAGGTACTCAACTGTTTTTTGTAAAAAGAATCGATTGGTAAAACTATGCGCAAGAGCATATGTGTGCAACAACCGGCCCGCTATAAGATTTGATTCGGTCCGGGAGACATTTTGAAAAAATTCACGATTTAATTATAATGTTGCACCTATTTGTTTTGTTTCATTTTCTTATTTTAATAATTTGCATTATAATAACATTGTCGTATTATTTCATGTCTGATATCTATCGCTAAAAATTATGAACACTACTTTGAAATGCACTACTTTTAAACGCGGCCAGCGAACGTATTTGCACACTAAAGTTTGGCCCAAAACATGTCAAAGGTTGCCCGTACTTGCGCTAAAAAATCTTTTTTAAATTTGTAGATATTATTTTTGGAAGAATAGACCCTCTTTACTATTCAAAACTAGAATCTTTACAAAGAGATTTTTTCGAGAATAGTTATAAAATATTGCACATATTATTTAACATAGAAGAAAGAAAATCCATATTATTTTACTATTTTCTGAAATATGTAAGAATCTTATAGCACGCCACTTATATCCGGAGGTAACCGACAATATAATGTGATACTTTTGTATTTTGCTTGAGTTTAAAGTCTTTTATTTTGCTAATGATGCACATATGTACAGTGTTACCTTGAGTATTGTTTATATGCAGTGTAGGTAAAGAGCTAACGTAATACAAGTTCTATAAATGAATACTGATCGAAAGTTTTAAATATATCAAAGTCGAATTTGTTTGAAAGAAACGCTTCTTGCAAATATTTATAATTTGGAATGTACGTACCCCTACTAACAAAAGTGTGAAATAAGTAAACATAATACGAATAAATGGGCAGCGTAGGCCTGAAAACAAGTTTTATTACTATTAAGAATACTCTGAATGTGAGTGGGTAGCGCTTGTAAACTAGACTGCATGAATGAACCGTAATCGACGGTCTTGAACTAATTTTGTACTGGTATCCGTTTAAACCAAATATTCCTTACAAATATTTATGATTCGAAATGAAGGTAGTTTTAATTACACATCATTACTACAAATCATTTGGAAAAATATACTTTTCGCGCAAACGTCTCGTAAATTTTTTATGCCAACGGGATATTTTTATTTCTTCAAGATTTCAAGGTAGTATCAGATAAAATCAATATTGTACGTACCTATATGAAATCACCTACAAACACGTGAAACCGGGTTCAGCATATTTAGAAACTTTAATTATCGAACGTACTATTACATTAAATTCCGGATATTGCTGCGGTAGAATGAGTTTTTAGGTTAGTGCAAGGGTAAATACTTAGTATTGACATTTTAAAGTAATTTTATTTCAGTATAATTATCTTTTTAAGCCTATACTGTAAAATAAGTGTTATTAAAAATTGAAAATCAATGAGATTAAGCATTTGACATTTAAATAGATCAAAAGAATTAAATAAATACTTTTAAATAACCTCCGGATGGATAGATTCCTATTTGATCCAATAATCAGTATTTGTTATTCCACTACTGCTATGTTGGATTACCTACAATGCAGAAATTTCCATACCCATTTTTTTATTACCAAGTATTCATATTAGGATGTAATTTAGACGACTATTTAATCATTCCTTTTATTTACTGTCTTCGTATAATTATAGAACTAGCATATGTTTCGAACACTAGTAGTCTAGTCAAGTTTTGTTTATGCTTAAGTTGACATTCTCTGGGCTCAATATTTATGTGAATTTAAAGCAGCATTCTCACATTTTGCTTTGAAATTTTTAAAAAAGTAAAGTAATAGTAAACAGTAAGTTGAAAAGAATTCACCACTTGATTTTCAAAAGAAGTACACTAGTCGCAAAATTCCGTAATATTTGGAAAATTACACAAAACTAGTTTTTACCGTTTTCTGATTATATAATCTGTTAAACTTATTCATACCTATTTGGCTTCGGTAATCTTTCTGAAACGTAGAATTCTACTGGAAATTGCTTAAGAAGAATATACTATACTAACAATATTCATATGGCCCGGTAGTCTAGGTGGCCATACTATTACACATTTTTTCTTAATGGAGTTTTATCTAAAACAGCCAAGAGGAGGTAAAATATAGAAAATACAAATAGAAATAATCAAACTGTTACAACACAAAATTTCACAACAGTCTCCAGTTGCCACTTGTCTTGCTCATTGGATGGTACGCACTAGTTGCAAACTTATACTACACAATTGTGGAGTAATCAGACCGAAGTAGATAAATTTATTTTAAATAGTTTAAAAGTATTGTTGAAAACTTTCCACCCACCATTTCTTTATACTTTACATATTGGTTGATCAAACATGTACACTGTTCGCAAAAAGATAATGCTTTTGTGAGTGATCACTACCAGTTTTAAATTCTATCCACAGGCAAAAATCTAATTATTAATGATTTATTTTTTTATTACCACTAACTTTTAGCATTTGTTGAAAACGTAGCTTATAAGATTTTGTGTTTTGGTAGCATAAATCAACTTATGTTTATTTCAACTGTTTATTTTCGAAGAGATGCGCTAAGATTTTTTTTTCGTTGAATTCAATGCTATTAATATAGCTACAATTTCATTGTTGTACTTTCTTTTGTCCTTGTTCCTACTAATGATACTTTCTGATTTTTATCAGCTTTTCAATTGGGTACGTTGACAACTTAATATTACTACTCCATTGCGATCTATGGAACTAGCTATTAACAAAAAATTACAACATCTTAGGAGTGTAAAATCAAAATAAAGTAATTGATTATGGGCATTACCAAAACAGGTTAGTATTTTTGTAACTCCCAAAACAAGCAAATTTTAACGTAATTCCAGATTAAGTCTTAATTTGTGTTGGTGCAACCAGCTACAAACAACGCCACAGAACAAACAGAAAGGGCAAAATTATCGCCCTTTTTATCTCATCAATTTTTATACATTGGTATTATATACATTTCTTTGCTTCTGATTTTTGAAATTTGTTGTTTTTAATCGAACTGCTCGAAGGAAACATCTAGAAATATTTACTGAAATATCTTAGCTTCGAATTCATCTTCTAAACGTCCTTGTGTTGGGCAATTGTAAGATTTCGCTCCCATATTTATATATTTTTGGTCCAAGAAAGTAAATATTTAAAAGGCAAATTTTCTGTTTATTCTGCAGCGATGCTTATGTAATGCGGATAAGTAGGTTTGCTATAGGCGGAAGTTTTACTTTTTACAGCCATCACGATAGGTTCTTAAAAAAAATTACTTCTATTGATATACTGTACGACTAAAAATGGATTTAATAGTAATTCATTACTTTCGTAAATATTGATTTTGGTTTTCGAATTCTGCCATGTTGGAGTCTTATTTGCCTTTGACGTTTCGCCTATTACTAATGTGGCAGGTATTTTCAAAGATACTGAATGAACTTGGAAGTAACCTTAACCCTAACCCGCCGGTTCTGTTCTTTAATTGACCGCTGCCTTAACCAATAATTACGCTCTGCTGCGCTATTCACGAAAATACCATTGTTGGATACGCTACGATGTATCGCAAATCTATTTCCACCGGACATCACCGCCTTGGTTGTTCAACGATGAGTTATTTTATCTCGAACGAAACCTTTTATGAACAAACAGATTGAGCAGCCAAGCGACGTCTTCTCAATTCGGTAGTAGCGAATTCCACATGGGGAAGTCTGGAAACTCCGGTATTGAAATCGAAATAGAAAAATCAACTGTCTAGGGAAGATACGCGGACGACACTTTCGTAATATGGACGAATAAAATGTAAACATCAAGTTCACAATGAAACAGTTTTTTTCTTTGTTTTTGTTTTGAAGAACCAAGACACTAGCAACGAAGATGTTCAGAAAGACAGCACATACTGGTAGGTACTTACACGAACTGAACCACCATTTACAATGGGAAATCGTTCGTTTATAACTACACGAATAAAATAGGAGGTGTATTTCGAAGATATATCATCAATACAATTTTTATATCGACATGGAAGGTCAGGAACCTGCTCTGGTAAGCAAAAGACAGGAAGAATTTGATTTCCACCCTAGGAGTCTACAACATAATTCATTCATGCAACAAGATGAACGTCGGCGCGACCGACAGAACAATTGTCACGAGGAGCAAAGAACATGGGCAAAATGCCCAAGTCTAATAATTGGAAAAATTAGCTTTTGCTGCGGATGGAAAAATGCCATGCTATTCCGTTCGATAAAACCAAAGTTCTGCCAGGATCGAAAGTATTGCACAGCCGAAGTATATAAACACCCAAATAATTTCAACAGGGATGACGGACCAAGATTAAACCGTGTCTGGATGACATCGATCAAAAGATGGGGCACCACCATTGCCTCAAATAGCGACAATTCTGAGAATAGCACTAACACGAGCGATCATTTCTCCAAATTCACCTCAGTATCTTTGAAAATGCCGACCACAGGCTAGGTGAAACGGCAAAGACGACAAATAAAGTTCTACTTTGGTGGAACTCAACATTTATATATATATTTGTATGATTGCTACATGATTAGTATTTCTTACAGTAATTTTATTTTTGGACAATTAGTACTTCACCTTGTGCTTTTCATAGTGTAAGAGACTGTAACACCTAATCCTCACAAAAAATTGGCTAGATTTTAGTATTAATAACTGACCAAAGACGAGTACTGATTGCATCAGATCATTAAACCGCTATCGTTTTCGTACTTCGTTAATACAGATTAAATTATTGCTATTTTAAATCACTTATATCTTAATCTGTTTACATATGGTTTTTTAAATTTTATATCACAAACTCAATCATTTGTTTGAAAATTGTAGAAATACCATACATAGAGTATTACATTTAAAAATATTAAAATTTAAATTTTCTCTACAAGGCGTTATGGAGTATTTTTGTTTGTTATTCGGACATTAATCAGCGTTAAAGACTGTATCCATTTGATAATTTAATAGAAATTGTAGAATTAATAATGATTAATTTTTATCAGCTTGTATAATCCAAAATTGAGAAATAAGATTCATTTTATTTTAGTTTCGGAAAAAGTGACTGTCGAAAAAGGTTATCAACATTACATTTCCGTTATAACTAGTGTTAGAAATCTATGATTAGTTGTACTGGTTATACCATGCTTTCAATTACATTTTCATTTATGGTAACTTATAATTTTTATTTAAATTTGGGAACACTGAGGAACAGTAATATTTTTCGAAAGTCAGACTTTAACAACTGCCATAGTAAAGTCAATTTATTGAAACCTTGCCTTATCAATTAGATTATTTATTGTCATGTCAGAAGAAAGTCTTTTAAAACATTTCACAATAAATAAGATTAATCTCACAACTAAATTATAATCAATCAAATGATGAAGTTTGATTTTTGAAAAATATTACTGTTCTGCAGTGTTCCTAAATTTAAATAAAATTCATAGGTTACTCTAAATGAAAATTTAATTGAGGGCGTGGTATGTCCATATGAACTTTAAACTGGAACCAATACACTAGCTAGACACTTCTATGCAGTTAGTAAAAATTTTATGGGCTCTCATTCATAGGGCTTTGATGATTGCGTTATTTCTATTCATCAAAGAAATTTCTTGTCAATGTACATATGTATTTACTTGTTTCTAATTACGTTTTTGTCGCTCATATGTTTTATGGCGCATATAAGTTTTGTTTTTACGGTTTACATAACAGTAAATTGTAATGTATACATCACACGTTAAGAACTGGTTTTAAAAATTAAACGACGAATTATTTTTATTTACTGCCTACTAAAAATACTGGATGTAGTTTAATGTATTTTACGTCTTTTTACAAGAGCATTTCGTCTTTTGTAACTGTTATATGTGCATAAACAACACAAATTAACAACACTTCCTTATGTATTCAAATATAAACATCCTTTGAGGCTTTTTTATTGGTTTATTTCAACTATTTTGTCTCTAACTGGTACGAAAAAATGTTGCTTTTATGTCTCTTACTTTTGAATTAACCTATTTATTTTCCGTTGTGAGTATTAGTGTATAAAGTATATAGTAATTTAGATTAAATCAGAAACAGTTATTTATTGTACAGAAACCTGTTTATAAACTGAGACAATCTGTTGTGAAGAAGCCTATTAAAGTAGCTGCGCAGAAAGTAGTCGTTGTTTCATACGAATCACATCATTTAATAAATATTAAAAATTAGAAATTGAAGCGTTTGGTGTTCGCTGATAATTGAAATATTTCAATCGCTTAGCAGGTATGCATAGCTTGTATAAAATAAATGTTTGTTTACCTACATACCCAAGTTTTTTACGTGAATGTGGCATTAGCATGAGCTGCGTGAATGTGTCGAAACTTGAAATATTGATAGTATACTGTACTTGGACATTGCGAACTCGATAAAATTATCAGCGGTGGTATATTTAGAATGGAATTGAGAAGCATAATAATTAGTTATTTTAAATGTTAGCTGCTGCATTTCCATTTGTGGACGGATATCACGCAGGAAATTTTACACATTATAATTTCAGTCAAGCGCCTAATAAAGATCTATATTTAGAAAAGTGTCATATCTTAATTCTATTGGTATATAAAATTGGCGGTTCAACTGGCAGTATGAAACTCTACACTTACCTGCCGAAATTTCATATAACTCATGCCGATCACGCTTTCTTATCCAACAACCTCGTTGTTTTTTGTTATGAGAATTACACATATATAGATGCCAGCTCGTATCATCTGTCATTTGCCTTCTTATTTTCGTCTTGCTTCTTTAGTTTGCAACGGTTCAGACACCCAATAGAGAAAGTTGTATTATTTTCTTATTTTCATTTGTATTCTATTAGAATTGACGCTTAATAGTATTTTTAGTACAATATTTGTAACAAAATATATTGCTAGATATGTTTTAAAGCATTTTGAACATGCACAATTCATTTTAAAAGTAACTTCTCCATCTTGTAATAATCCGAAATTTTACTCGATCAGTATTATAGCAGTTATATATATAATATTTTAATGTAATGATAGGACTAAACACGGTATTTTATAAATTCCATACAAAGTAAATACAATACGCAATTTGTGTAGATGAGAATCGTATTTTTATATGAAAAAAAAATGCCGAACGGAGGCGTAAATATGAAATATCTGTATCTCTAGAAATATAGATTTTACTATGTAGTAACTGTCTTAATCCGAAAACTTAAGCAATTAAATATTTATGGCGCTTGTACTTAAAGTATACAATTTTTCTGCAATTCTTATTAGAGATTTACGAGGTAACATATATCTCAGAACTAATGAGAATGATTGGTTTTAAAATGTCTACAATGTAATATTGTCCCCTTCAAAATATATTCCTTTGGAATCATGCTTTATTACGTATTTTGCATTATTATACATTAAATATTATGCCAAATACATAAGTATAACATACGTATTATCAGATACATATTTATATCTTAAAAGGTCTGTAATTTTGGATTGTAAACATTTTTCATGCCAAATGAATCTGTCAATCTCCGATTCTAACCGATAAAAACTTTCCATCATTTGAGCTGAAGTTTCTCGGTATCTAAAAAATGTATTTATCATATCGAGTGCATCACGCACTTCTTCATTTATCGGTGCCGCAATTTCTAGATCACAAGTTACTGTATTAATCGCAACTTAAATTAATATAGGATTTGAATTTTTAAATGTTTATTATGTGGATAGGTGTATGTAAGATTTGCTAAACTTTACCAAGAATAAATGGATTCGCGTACATATGGTGCGGGGATCATTAGAGCGTTGCTAATTTGAAATATTATCTTAATTTGTATTTTATTAATTGTGGATTTCTAAATGCGGTGATGGCACGTAAAGCAGGGCAGTAAAAAATGAGTGATGTACAATGGGTACGAACCTTATTAACATTGCAAATTGTTTAAAGTAAAGATTATTACGCTCGTAACCAGGAAAAATGATTGAACAAAAGCAAACCTTTTAACGAAATGAATTATTATAACAAAAAAAAAACAAACATAGTAATTCTATCAGACAACAAATTATAAAGGGCGTCCATTAGAGCTTAAAAATTCTACGCATTTCCAATTGTGAAAATCAAATCTGTTAGTATTCAGCTGCCAATAGAAAAAAAAACACAGCCAACGACAACTCAATTCTTAATACTGGGTCTAGCAAATTACTCCGCCATTCTAATACGTACCTGTTTATGAGAAGTTTAACGATCTAAATCCGATTAAAAGAAAAAAAAGAGATTTATGAGGACACGCACTTATAAAGATCGCGTAACGAAAGATTACTACGTTTCTCTCAAGTAAGTGCTTTTATCGTCGATGAATCTCCTACGGTGTATTAATCTTATCGTATATTGTAGTGTACAGTTGTAATTTGAATTTATTTAATGTCATATAACTTTGAATGTAATTAAACTGCGCGCTGCATTTACGCTACGTAAAAGGAATTTCGGGGTAAATTCAGACTCAGCTTATGAAAATTTCGAATTATGATATGAGATCGACACTGAAGTCTCGTAAGTTAAAGGTTCACTTCACTTTAATATCCTTTTTTTGTCAGATAAGACTGATCAACGAATAATGGTTGCTTTATCATGAAAAGATGGATAGTAATTTCAATAGGAAACAAGTGCTCTAATTTCGTTTGGATTTTAATGAAAATATTTTTTCCCTTATAGGATACTTTAATAATTGTTTCAAATACTTACAGTCAAAAATTTGATGAAGTAATGAATACGTAGACTTCCACGACCAGTCAGAATAAGACTATGAAAGTTTTTGCCTCTAGCGCGGTTAACACGTCGAGTTACCGTAACCTTCCAAAGTGGTTCTGCCTCTAGCGTGGTTTACACGTCGAGTTACTGTGCCACTTTGGCTTCCCTTTTTTCTCCTGAAGAAGCCTCCTGCGTCTTTCTCTTTTTTGTCTTCCTTTTCTCTTTCCTTCTCTTTCTTCACCCTTTTTCAAGTTTTTCCTTTATTCCTTTGTTTTTTCTCTTACTCTTACTTCATTTTTTCTTATACCTTACCATGACATGGTCCAATTCCGGAAACAGTTCGTTTATTTGATGAAGTATTACATTGTCTTTTATTAACAACATCCACAGCCGCTCTTTTTAGCGTCCTAACATCTCCTTATATAGCAGGATTTTGTTTGCCATGATATTGCTTTTCTATTCCCAAAATGTCTTAGTGGGAATGCTCACCGTGCTCATCACCAAGGTCATAGTAAGAATAAAAAAATATGTATTTCAAGGGTCAAAGTGCACCCAGTAGCGTGAAATGCTTGAATCATATCCATTACTAAAATTTTGTAATTTTCTACTTTTCCAAGAAACTAGTAAAATGTCGTATTATGCCTATTCTGCTTTTCCCGGCGTTTTAATTTCGTGTCGAATCTTCGAAACACTTATTCGTTTTCGTATTTGAGGATCAACAAAAATACCATCTTTCATTTGTTATTCTGTTATTTTCGGAAAGTTTTCTCGAAGGCATTAAAAACTGTTACTTTCGTAAATTAATGCCTTAAAAAACTTTTCATTAGGTGATAGAATCTTTTCTTATTCTACCAAAGGCTAATGTACAATGTCTTTTCTTGATACGAAGTCCCAAAAAGATAAAAAGCTACAGTATTTGATCTAAACTGATTGTATGTTCAAAATAAGCGCAATAATTTTGAAATCCCCACATATTCCGGGAACAGCACTTTATTTTTTCTAACAAGTTTCATTTATAACCTATTGATCTATTGACGTGAAAGGGTAAAGGTTTCCATTGTATAAGAAATTTGCTTCCACACATCTGTGAGTATTCTCCACGAACTAAGTTCATGATATATTCTGAAAGGTTCGAAAAGTTCACTTTCATCTAATGCAACAAATTTATCACTAACTTGGTAAAAATTACTCAGATTTTTAAATAACTAAATTAAAATACCTTTTGATGTCTTTAAATTATTTATTGGTCATTGAAAACACAGTTATGCTGATACAGCACGTGCCTGTTTATCCCCTTCCTATGGCACATGAACCAATCATATTAGAATAACGTAAACGTTCTCGTTTCTTGAGTAAGCAAGCCGTACCACGTCTGCTACAAGTCTCAGCCTATATATTCTCTGTAATCATATTGACTATAGGTAAAAACTTTGATAGTATAATCTTCTTACAACCTTGGCTGTATGGACAGCAACACCATCAAAATTTTAAACATTCCTTCTTCGTGCAGGAAATGCTTAAAATAAATCAAGGACTTTGCTTATACGACTAGTATTCGGAACTGGTGACGCGCTTAAATTGGGGTTCGATTCTCGGGTTTGCTGCCTCCCAGAGTTGAGGTTTTCACTGGTTTTCCTTACTCTATTACAAATTCGTAGAGCGAAAGTCCTGAAACATACCGCTGCGTAATAATAACTTATAGCCGACCGATATCCCTTGTAATTGGCGAAAGCTGTTGAAAGATGTGATGGCATGGATTATTAGTGTTTTTTCTGCAGTTTGTTTTCGAAATTTCTAGTAGCTAAGTCGTTAGAAAATGCAGTAAATATTTCTCTTTCTATAGGATCACTTTCAAACCGTTTCTTGCCCATTAAAGTAACCTCTTTCCCACTCTTGTGCTCACTGAATACGGTTTCTGGCAAATTCCAAAGGCAGTTGCTTATAACGTCTTCTTAGAGGTTTTTTTGTATCTTCTAAATATTCGTAGTTCTTAATTACTCTTTATACAGTTTTCATACATGTAGAAGCCGCTGCAAATTACGCAAAATACGATGTAAGTAAAATTGTTGAATTTTAAGTAATTAAGTTCGTATATCCTTTATAATTTTTCCTATAATTTTTAATTACTTGTTTGTAAAATTACATATTTCATTTTCAAAATCATCTGTTTATTGAAGCATCCTTCTTTCTCTAGAACCTTTATTTTAATTAAAACGTTGTACAGTGAAATCTCCCTTGAACGGACACCAACGGGACCAAGTTGTCCGTCCAGGAGGGGTGTCCGCATAAAAGAAATATGTAGTAGATACAACAAAAATCGTGTTTTAACGAAAAATGAATATATTAAAGAAACTGGGACATTTAAATCGTATATGTATAAAATGTTTTTAAAATAAATAAGAAACTTTAAACTTAAGAAAAAGAAAGTCTATTTCCTTTAGATATATACATACAAAGGATAATATATGTACATAGATACATAGATGTAGTATGTAATACAAAACAATGAAATGAATAGTCACTTTAAGGACGCAAAAATTCATATATTGTTGTTTGTCTTTTCTTTTTCTTTAAAATGGCGTCTTGAAATCGTATTTCTAATTTAGAAAGAGCCTCTAAAGACTCTGTATCTCCGTGATTTTCGACAAAACTTTTGAGCTGCTTGGTCAGGATAATAGCTTTCCCATAATTTGGGATAGCTTCTGTTGGTACTGGAACCTCATCGACTTCAGAATCTTCCGAAAGTTCTTGTATTTCAACTGCATTTTCAGTTTCTTGTTCTGAATACATAACATACAAATCTTCATCTACGTTCAAAAAATCATTAAGGTTTTCATTATCCGTCAATTTCAATAAATTCTTATTTTTGAGGATATCTAAAAGTGCACTAAGAGGCAAATCATCATCTAGGTCAGATGTATCAGCCTGAATTAACTAGTCTTCACTTTGCATATTTACATGATTAAATCCTGCTTTGCGGAAGCAATTTTGAACTTTTTGGTTACTTGGTCCCAAGCGGGTTTTGCCAAATAAACTGCATCCAGTGGTGTAATTTCCTTTATTAACTCAAAAGCTGTACCAGCAGTTTACCAGCAGATGTTTGAGTATTAGACTTCGGTAATAAGTTTCGAAATTCTTTATAATGCCCTGGTCAAGTGGTTGACAAGCTGATGTACAATTAGGGGGTAAAAATAATATTTTTATATTATTTAAGCGAACGTCTTTCGGATGAGATCCCGCATTGTCTAAAAATAACAAAATGTTTCTTTTTTCTTTAGCCATTTTCCAATCTAGGTCTTGCAACCACTCTGTCATAATTTGTCCTGTCATCCAAGTTTTCTTATTGTATTTCCAAGTTAAAGGCAGGTTATTTATAATAATGTTTTTAAAAGCTTTGGGAGTAGCTGCTGTACCAATGACTAGGAGTTTTTCTTTTTCACCCGCCATATTTGCACAATGCAAAATTGTAAACCTCTCTTTGGGATACTTACCCCCAACACATTTTTCCTACTTTAATGTGAGCGTTTTGGCGGGTAGAGGCCTGTCTCATCGGCATTATAGATGTCTCTCGGTGAATATCCCTTAATCAAAGGACATTTTTTAAAAAACGATGAAATATCTTCACCAGCTCCTTCTCCCGAAATCGCTTTAAAACTTATATTGTGGCGCATTGTAAATTTATTGAGCCAACCAGAAGAAGCACTGAATGTAGAATGTCCCAAAGAAGCGGCGAATAAGTTTTTTGCATTTTTGTCACGACAAACCTATTGGTAATCTCACTTTTTTTATCTATTTTAGAATTTAATATGAAAAGAAAATCAACGCATTAATATAAGAAAACCTTATCTAAAAAAATCATATACATACCTGTTAAAAGAATCCCCTTGCGCAGAGCTGCTGTAAACCAATCATAACACAATTTGTCAATTTTAGTACCACCATCCGTCAAAAAGCTTCTTTTCCCATTCAAATTGCTGTTCGACATCCATTTGTTTAGAAGAACTTCTTTATGTTTAATTATATCTGCAGCTTGTGTTTTTTCCAATATTAAAACGCTTGGATAAGTTCCTTACACTTAATTTCTCTTTATTGTAGACTTCAACAATCTCAATTTTTTGTTTAAGCGTGAGAATTTTTCTATTTGGAGCCATTTCTACAATGAATGTGTCGCCCACTGTGTCTTTTCCGCATAGGCATCAGACTAATATTGAAAGTAGATTCAATCGAAAGCGTACACCCAAAGAATAAGAACGGTAAATCCCCGACCAACTTGGGGAAGTCCCTAATTCACGCCAGCCAGAAATGCACGACATAGGCTGCGTTTGTACCGAAAGATTAAAGTCGGTAAATCTCCGGTTTACTCGGGGAAGTCCCAGCGAAATTGGCGCAATAGCAATACTCTCGATATAAAAATAAGATAAGGCGTTTCCTTTTATTTTATTTTTTGTCCGGTTAAGAGAACATTTTCTCGTGTCCGCGTCCGTTCAAGATAAGGTCCGTCCAAGAAAGAGTTAATACAATGGAAATTATGAGAGCCGGTCGGGACCATGAGAAACTGTCCGTTTAAGGGAGGTGTCCGTGTAAGACGGTGTCCGCGAAGGGGAATTTCACTGTATATCGTTTTAATAGATTATTATCTATTATTATATTATACCTCTCCATGCATAAACATAAATTGTTTTCATTTTAATTTGACAATACCGTTTAGACGTTCTTTGTAACAATGCATATTTGTTTATTAGCATAAATGCAGCTTGTCATACTTGTTATAAACACGCACTAATCAGACTGCTATTATACTGCTTTTATAACCGGATTGTTTTATTATATTACTGCATATTTAAATATCATTCATTCAACCGATTCATCTCTATATTTTACTGTAAACTGGTAGGAAACGATCATTGAACTCTCATCACTCCAATTATTTGGTTTTCCAGGGTAATGTACTGAGTAAATATTTGATATTGCAAATCTTCATTGATATAATTTTGAAGGGAACGTTGATTTGCCGAATAAAAGATATTTATTCAGATGATTACACAGCGTATGTAGGTTACATTACTAATACCACCGAAAATAAATCTTCTTACTTACATATTTTCATGCACAATAATAGTTTGAAAGAATTACATTGTCATTGTGTTATACTCAGTTTGGGCATTTTACTTATTTTGTTGTATACTATGCATTTCACTTAAAATGAACCTTTACAGTAATGCTAGTATTGCATCTTCAAGAAAACCTATTAATTTATGTTTCTTGGAGCATATTTGAAGATAAAAATTACTCTTTGTTATTACCAGTACTCATGTCAAAATGTTTAAACCATGAGGTTCGCGCTGCTCATTAAATTTAATTTTTTTAATTAATCACTTAATTAATGTTAAATTTAAAAATTAACAAAACTGATCAGAACACAGAAAATAATCGTTTGGCGTAGCACAAACTTAAGAAATATAGTCTTTCCTTATTGATTTATATTCACTTATAAAATTAAAGATATGCACAGTCGCGAACATTAACACTTGATTCCCGTTATGTATGTTTCCTACAGTCCGTTTTGTCTCAGCACAGCAGTTTATCGCAAACTGAACGCATTATTTTTGCGCTGTAGTATTTTAATTTGGTAAAGTCCTCTGCAAACTTAATTTACTTCATCAGCTAGTGATTGTTTTTTATTTATACTGACATCCGGTGCTACTTAATTAGCACTTTGCAACGCAAAACCACTGGAATTAAAATGCGCAATGCACCATTAACGGTTTAACAACTACTGCCAAATCAGATCGATCGAGTGAAGACGCAGATTTACTGATTTGCTGTCGGCACATGTTCTCATATATTGGCCAGCGCTGTTCTATTGATAAAATCGAGTCCTTTATGAATTAAAAATGTTAAAAAAAACCTTAACACCGCTAAATGTGATAATCTTGGCTAACTTTTAAAGTGAAAGTATTTTCTGCAACTTTTACGTTTCCTGTGTTTTTACCTAGTTATCTCTTCATGAAAATGTTTTTTAACTGGTAAGTAAAATTAAGTAAATATATTTAACATACTTTTGATTGTTTCGAACGTTAAAACATGTATTTAAAATTGTTCGAATCTGGTAACAAATCACCCGAGCAACTTGTTAGAACAATGAAACGAACACGTCCATCTTCGGTACAAATTAATTGTCAAAGAAGTCGTTATCGCTACTCTATCATTATCCCACGAATAATGTAGTAATTTGTGCAAAGAGAACGTTAGCTACATTCGACATTTTCTGGCGGATATATAACTAAGATAATAGGTTAGAGAAGGACCAAATGATAATCGGTCTATCAATTTGGTTTATGTAAATTTAAAGAACGTGGTAATGCGATATATACTATGCACATTTTATTATAGGAAAAACTGTTTGACAAATAGAAAGAGCAATTCTGATATGACACTAAAATGTCTCTCCTTTATAACACTATTATTTTTTCTTTATTTTCACTACTTTTTGAAAGAGTGAAAATGGTTCACCTATGGAACTGAAATATTACAATTCCTAGTTACATTAGTCTTTGTTGTCGCTTTAAAAAATCTAAAATGGCGGCATCTACTACTAACTATTACACAATATATAACTCATTTCAGAAATGTGGTTTATGTGGATAGTTTAACTATGGTAAATGCTAAACGAGAAACTGTTTGCATTGCTGTCTTGAAGCTTTCACGGTCATTGTTGCTGGCCGACCTTTGGTTCTTGGATATTCTGTCATGTAAAAATTTTGTAGTGTTTGAAGTTTCGATCATCTTGTCAGGAGTGAAAGCACTGTACTTTGAAGAAGATCAAGACATTGCTAATTATTTGCATGTTATTTGTCTCTTTTATGTACACCATTTTTTTTACAAATTTTTACGTAATATTTCAATTTTTTTATGTCTATTCGTAATGCTTTTAAGATTGTATTTTCAACAAAAAATAAGTTTACAAATGACAATATACCCTATTTAGAAAATATTCTGTCAGCATCTATTAGTTTAGGTATTCCACTTTTATATCCTTTTCTCGTTTTTAAAACTTTTTCAATACTTCCAAATTTCATTCTTAAACCTAATTTCGCTTTTATAGGTACAATACAGCAAAATACGATGTTATTTCAAAGAAAGTAACTGATCCGTAGTCTAAACATAAATTGTTAAAATCGTATTTATAAATATCTATTTTATTATTCGCTATTTCCGTATTTGTAAACGGCAAAAGTTATTTCATATATTTTTCGCTTAAGGGTAGCTTTATTACAATAAAATGCATATTACGATATTAAATATGAATAACCATGAAATAACAATTGATTTACATGTTTGTTCTGACCGAAAACAATAAAGTACATTTTACGTGACTGTATATCAAAATAAAAATTGGTGTATGATATCCGGTGATATGTCTGTGAAGTTTGCTTTTTATTTCTGTACAGCAGATATCTCTAATAGTAGAATTTAATTTCTAATTTCTTCTCTACTTCTCTACTTTTCTTGCAGTAATATAACGATTTTTACTATGTATACATATTACGCCATGCGTAAGTTGTTGCGAAGAAAATATTCTAACGTATTTGCTTAGGTTATCTCTGCCGCAGATAGTTCCCCTAAGGTTTCTTTCTCTCCATTGTAGTTGTATTTTCTGCGAGTTACGCTTAAACTATTTTCTTTTTTTGCTTGCTAGAAATGAAATATTGCAAATGTAAGTTCTTAGTAAACTTGCATGTTAAACTTAGGACTTCATATATTTCATCAGTTTGCTATATATATATTTAAAAATATTGTAAGTCTTTAAACATCATAGCCTTGATTTTATGTATAATAGTTACCGTCATAAAGCAGTTGTAATATAAAAACCAAATTTTGTAAATAAACTAAAACAATTCAGAAGATGAAAAAAGTGCGATTTACCTTTACCGTACCTCTTTCCCAAATTAATTGAGGATTACTAATATCCGTGCTCATTTGCGGATAGTGAAGCAATGAAGTACGAAATCTGGATTTTCAATAAATGCATATATCCGTTTTCGCCCGTGTATTGAAAAGAACGAAACTTTATTTTCGTAAATTATTTCTTTCTAATTTTCTTATAATAATACATGAAAGTATTCCGATAAACGGCAATTTAAAAAAAATAAATATTGTTTTCTTAAATTTATTGTTATATCTCATCACAAACATTAGGTACGATATGTATGAATAGTATTTGTTTCATTTTTCAATAGGAATTAAGTATTATTAAGAAGTGGGATTTTTTGTTGGTATGTACATAAAGTTAAAATCATAAGAGGAGAGCCCTGCGTCACAAATTGCCGCGTGTAGTAACGACATTCATTTGTAAAGTTATTAGTCAAGATACTTTAAAAGACAAAGATAGAAATATAAACGTATGGCATTCGTTCATAACACATTGGTAAGACAGGCGTTCTACCAACCCCATTTGTTCGATAATGTACAGAACAAAGATAGAGATACAACAAAAATGCCAACATGTACCCCATAAGCAGCCGTACTGAGAAAGTAATTTGATTAACGTTGTTTTACAGGTTGTTGAATGTCATGTAAATAGGTTATTTGCATTTTATATGTTATCTGTAACCACTTGCGACGTTTGGATTTTTGATTGTGTTTATTCATAATATTCCACAAATAATTTATAGAACAAGTTCTTTTTTAAACTAGTATCAAAGTATCAATATTATTAACATCATGTCTGTTCGTGGAAGAACTTTATATACGCGCCACGATATTTTTGAAATACTGCAGGAAGTGCCATATTTAATATGAGGTACTGATTTAATTCATACATTTTGACGTAAGCTCTTCTCTTACGGTTACAAGTATACGTAGGTGGTAAGTTCGACCTGGTGCCTATCAAATTACCATAATGACAAGCAATTTTCATTTTACTTTTATTATATTTACTGCATAAACTACAAAGCTTATATGTATGAGGATAGGCGCACGATCTGCCCCCAATGATCAATGAAAACGTACCTTGACGCACTATTTTTCTACGAAATACATACTAATTTGATATATTGCGAGCTGGTTGGTATACTGCGCTTGAGAAAATACTTTATTTTAAGAATTTGTTCGAGTACCTCCTACTTATCACTAAGGTTGGCCAAATCTTCGGCGCGCCGGATCCAAATTCGCCCGGACGCACGATCGATACAAAAATTGACAGAGCTCGTTGAACCAATCTGTTTCCGGTTCCCTGCTTTGTATCCACGTATGGTACATCGTATTATGCGTTATAATGTGTTCATATTTCATTATCTGGAAGAACATTTAAACATTTTAGAAGAATAGTAATATGTAGAGTTAGCCAAATCTTCTACGTGCCAGATCCTCCACCATCTCATCTGACATGATACAAGTCGTACGTCGTATTACGCGTAATAATAATTAATTTAGCATCTCAAACACACGCTAGCGAAAGAAACCACCACTACCTGCCCAAATGAACAAGTTCATAACCAGATATCCTGGTTTAAAGATCGATGATTGTAAAGTATGGTGCAATGTTTGCGAAATTCCTTTGATGTGCTGATACAAAAGCGATTGCGAGAAACATGCACGTAATACAACTTACACAAATAGAAAAACGGGATGGAAAATTTTTTGTTAGATTTACTTTTAATGTTTATTACTTGTGTTTTGCATGTCCTCTGTGTTATATGTGCCAAAACACAGAGGACATGCATCAATATTCCGTTAAAATCTATAGACAAATTATTTTGCACAACAAAACGTATAAATTTCTGTTTGATGTATAATATCTTCTACAGTTAAGTTTTTAACAAAGTCAAAAATAATAAAAAATACAAACTTTTACATAAAAAAAAGATATTCCCGCAATCTCCAGCTTAATTAGATTTTGTCGATCCGAAACATTTGGCTAGCCCTATTTTATAATTTACATGTTACTATTTTTCATGAAATATATAATAAATCTTCCTTCATATAACGAAGTGTAAATACATAATGCGTAATACGATGTACCGTACGTGCATATACAGGAGGGAAATAGAGACAGATCGACTCAACGAATATGTCCGATCGGTAGCCGAACGAGAGCATCCAGAAGAAGATGAGTGAGATATGCTCGAAACGTCGACCTAGTTGAAATAGCCCCTTTCGGGACCAACACCGGAAATATTATTTCATATATATGCATATGTCTATATTTTTTGTTATTTGGTTACATTAATTATTTAATTTAATATACATTTAATTTAAAACAGAAATTTAAATAAAAGAATCCACTCGGCAAGAAAAAAGCCACCACAATAGTTTTCCTCCCTGTGCATAAATATAATCCATTCAGGAAACCTTAGAGCTGAATCTCTACATTTGATGAAGGATTCCTATGTTGTAGAAAATACTCAAAAATTAGCGAAACATTAATAGATGTTTAAAATAGAAAATGTTATGACAGGTAGCGCATATTTCGTAGCCAATCCCAGATAATACATGGATATCGTTACATAGAGCTGCGTTACATATTTTTTTATTTCTAGATTTACGCAGGTTATTAAATTAAACGAACTATTTAACATTTTGTCATAGGATCAAATTCATATATTTAACCAACTTAAAATTGTTGATTTAAACTTGTGGATTTTATGTATTGTGTCCGAACTTACATACATTGCACTATTGCTTTAGCTCTAGCGAAATCTAAAAAAATGCTAAACATGTGCAAGTAGTTTTTCCTTGGTAGAAGTCATTCTTAAAATAAACATAGATAACTTTGTTAGGAATTTGGTAACAAACCATACAAACGGTATGTTTCCTGTCCCATGATGTAAATATTATTCATTGACCAGACTGCTTACATTGTGCTTTGTAGGTTAAAATGATAGTAAACGTAATTATGGTTTCATTTTTGACCATTAAATCTTTTTATGCGAGTGTTTTAGGTGAAATTTGTTATTAGTTGATATATCAATTTTTTTTTGTTTTTTCTTTGTTCTCTTCATATTTACACTAATCTTTATTGCATTTTTTGTGTTTTGAAGCTTAGAGCAAATATTTGGTTTTAGGCCCACACCGGTTATAACACAACTGAGGAACCACGCAGGAAAAGACAAGATGAAACAAAGCCAAATCACATACTTTTATTCACAATTATCAACCCAATGTACCCTATTACAGTGGTAAGTAAAGAAATTATCTGAAGCTTTTTATATAAGGCGAGTAGAAAACTAGTGCCTCCAAGTTATAAATGCAATTGGATTGCTTTCGTAAAGAATTTTACATCTAGAGAATTTAGCTATAGCTTTACGTTTCTACTACTTTTAAATTTATTAGAACTGTCTTAGGACAAGGTATGTTAAAACCTTTGATTTTATATAGTATGAATTGTGTGTAAGAAATGTTGAAGCAAGGTGATGGAGAAAAGTAGATATAGTGGATAATAGAGAGAATTAAACTTACTCGTAGATCCTTTTTACATTCCTACACGTTGTTACTGAAGGATAATCTTAATAGTGTAAACAACTCTTTTTTGGGAATAATGAAAGGTATTGGTTACTTACACACAAATAGGAATTTATCTAAAAATACATTATACCCATTATGTATATATATATATATTAAATTATTATTGATGTTTAAAATGAATAAGCTAATTAAGTCATTTTTCATGGAAGCTCTTAGTTTCGAGCTGAATCTTAATGACTTGCATTTTTGTATTACTGTTTTTGTTAATTGCGTCCTGTGATTTGAGAAAATGTTCTGTTGTTCATAATGTATAATCAATTCTTCTTTGCAAACTACGTTGTAAACCTACTCTTACTGATTTTTTAGAGCTTTTTCAACCTTACAGACCGTACATGGATTGTGAATTTTGTCGAAAATCGTCTTGTTTCGTAAATTAAATATTGCAATTAATTAATCGCATCACCGATCTTGTAATGTATATAGTTCACCACATCTTTTAGGTATTGAGGAAACTTTCACTAATAAGGTATACTTTTGCCATCACTTTGGTTACCTACATCATTATTTTGCTTGTAGATGGTCGTGGGTTATTTTGTATGAAAAAAGACATGCCATATCTGTTTCATTTTATAATATTCTGTATAATTTAACAATGTTTTTTAAGCAAATAAACAAACCCAAGAAACTAGTTTTTTTTCTCTAATTTTATTACAAACAGTCCTTTTGTTAGTCTTCAATTCAAATTGTAGGTGCGGTACTATTCCATTGTTTTTTGTATTTCGTTAATATTTCAGTCACATAATTTTCTTCTCTGGTAAAGAAACCTCAACTATTTAAAATATCAAAGCAGTTGTATTTTGCTTTTGTAAAATAGTTTTCAATTTTTTAAGCAGTATAATCTGTGTCCTCAAACCTAGGTGATTTAATGCTTTTGCAATAATACAATGAGCTTGCCATACTAGTACTTACAGCTTGAGCTGCTAAATGAACAATCATTTTTATTGTTTTTAGTTGGCATATTACTCTGTTAATTTGTTAGCACATCTAATACCCTCTTTTTTTCTGTTTTGAGTGCAGTACATGTATAGATGAAAAACTTATTAAATATCCGCCATCATTTAGTAACTTGAATGTGTCGACGCTATTACGAATTAGTTTTAACATTTGACAGACATCCCAAAAAACTAAAACCTCCAACACAAGTTTCAAACTTATTTATTTATGAAGCAGTACATACAACACGGTATTGACGAGATATCAGTGTTACGCAAACATATAAGTTATATCAGATATACACGCGTTTTAGTAAAGTTCAATAGGCATTAAACTTAGTGATATATTATATAAAATTGATATATTGTTCTTATATGGGTTTTTATTTGAATCTAAAACCATGCTTCAAACACTTACATTTTAAACTTGGATCCTAAATGTTTGTACATGGTAATATGCACTGGTGTTCCATCAAATGTTACCGGTCTTCATACTGCTCTAGTTGAATCTAGTAATTGTTGACAATAAGTAATGACACGTCTATCAAAAAGTAATCTAGAGGTACTTTCCAGTAGCTGTTTAATGCAACTGCCTTACAAACATTAGTGCATTTTTTTTGCAAGCTGTAACTGTGAGACATGAATTTTAGTGGTTCCTATTATTTATATATTTGTAAAACATCTTGCCATATAGACGTAAATGTTCTTTAACATATGCATATTTTATCTATAGCTATATCCACCACAGGTAGTTTTTCATTGTGATATTTTTGTTTAATGGCATCAAATGATTCTTGTGTAAAATTAGTATTTTCGTTTATTATATAATAACATTGTGTTAAAGTTACCGCATGCGGTAATACATTTGCAAATCATTTGTGTACGTGAGTGTATGTTTTGGAATAATAGAAATGCAAAGTAAGGGCAAATGTTCTCAGTTTTGGCGTAAATTTTACTTTTCTATGCAGTTTCCTGTTAATGGCTTCCTTTAGTGAGTCAGGAATATATCCCTACAATATTTCCGAGGTACATAAAAAACACATCCAGAACACATTCCGTTTCTTCAGTTAATATATTAGTTTACTTTTTAAATGACGTAAAAGGCTTGTAAGATTTAATCATTTTCAATAAACATCTTTGGTTCTGTTGCATATTCACTACCTTCTTTAATGTTTTACCTTTGTTCATCGCCAAAAGAAAATGTTGTTCCGACCTCATAGGGCTAGAAAATACTGTTTTCATGTTTACTTGCCCTGGACGACTTGAACGGTAGATAATTCTTTCTCTTTTCTTTAGTGTCTCCATGACCAAAACAAATGTGCAACAAGGCTACTGCAGTGTTATTTAGTATTCTTCGAATTTATTTTATTCTGAAATATAGATAATTCCACTGTCAGAAGTGGAAAGCCGATTATCAATGTTTTCTGTCGTTTGGATTAATTTAAATTGTAAATTCAACTTTTTTGAAAAGAGTGACAGCAGAAATAGTATCAGCAATAAAACATTTTTCTGAAAATATTCAGTGCTCTATTTGTTTTTGGGCGGTGGGATTCTTTACAAACCTACATAAATACAAATAGAATTTAGAATTGAGAATACACAGAAGGCACTTAATATCTGCTTATGATGAGATATTGTCCAATCAAACAATTTACATTTGTAGCAATACATTTTATTAATGTTTGACTTCACAGGACTCGAATACACACGCAATATAACTATGGATGCTTATTTCTAGGGTTTCATTTCCAGCTAATATAGCCACAATAAACGATATCAAACAGCGGAAGGATGCACCAAATAGCACATGCTTCTAACGTATCTGTATCAAATATACCTATCCCATCCACTCATTTAATAAAATTTGTTTCTTTTTTTAATTCACCTTCCCACACAAATTTCCCATAGGTTAGTAGGATAACACTCAATCCATAGTATACTTACGTAATCGAAGGTTAGGGTTAACTAAGGCAATTAAAAAATTGCATTAAATACACATTTAATTAAAATCTTGTTCCATCAACTTGTTAATTGCTTACTACATAGAAATAAATAAAAGGTTCAACAATAATATTACTTGGGTGTAGTTGGCGGTTTGATCAATGGAAGTTTGTGTTTTGGCAGAGATCTTGAATAATGAAGTACATAGGTATACATGCATTAGGAATGCGTTAGCATACTGAATTAATGGTCATCATATCCGTTCTTCCAAATTAATTTCTTTATTGAAAGGAAGCAGACGTTTTCTATATTATTTTTTTTCTCGCTTTTAACCTAATTCTCTTTACGAAGGGAATTGAAAAAGTGCAGAACTATTACCTACGCAGACTCGGAAAATGATTCTTTTATCAATGGAAGTTTTTCTAAACAAATTTGAGCATAAAAAATGTCCGGTGTGTTCTTGGTTACCCATGGTTGTATTTTTTTAATGGATTGTGATTTTTTATGATTGAATTGGATTATTCCATATCTATTTCATTGAAGAAACATCTAATGCATCTCGTGCTCAGTGCTGCATTGAAAAATTAAATTTTATATATTTAATTGTTGTCTTTAGAATAGTTTTACAAAGATGATTTTTTCTAATTGCCATCAACGAAAAAGGGCTCCACAAAAATTGTTGACAATTACTGCTAACTTATCTGCATACGACATACATAACCGGTAGATGCAATTATAATGAAGCATGGTTAACAGGATAATTTGAATATATAATAAAGAGAGTACAAATTAATACTTCGTCTAAGATTTACTTTTATTTTCTTTCATTTATTAATAAATCAAATACTGTTTTGAAGAAAGTCAGTTCTTTTAATGCTGTTGTTTTCAAAGTTCATGGTAAATTTATTTGGTTGATACATAAATTCTTCTAAAATGTTCTGTACCGCAGTAATCGAATCTCAAATTCACTGGCTCACTTACGGAGGAATACGTTTGGTTTTTTTATAATGGTATAAAACATTTAATTTTATTTCTTCAGATAATAGACAGCTGGTTATTTTCTTTATTATTGCAATAGTTTGAAGAATTGTTCTAATCGATAGGGTTGGTTTAATAGAATATTTCACGACAAATAGGTTCCTGATATTTCTTTAGCTGTTTTCCTAAAAATCCAGGAGTTATTGGGAATATTTTTGGAAATGATATAAAAGGAGACATAAAATTTAGTAAACGACTTTATTGCTTTCCAAAGTATCTTGGCCGCCATAAACAAATGAACAATCAGTGTTTCAGCGGGATATAATCGCAATATTTAAATAATAATGCATAAATCCTCCCCTGTTTCTTGTGCATTCAGCTAATTAAAATAGCAGATCAATGGTAACCTATGACATGCTATCTTAAGATGCTAAAGTCCTCTGGTGAAGATCTACATTGATTGGGCAATTGTAAATTATTAATCCCCAGCAATAGTCGACGCGTGTTCAATTGTTTGGCGAATTATTACCCAGAAACATAATAACGTTTGTATTTTGCGGCCGCGCATTATCCTATTCGACTATCTTGCAAAACGTTACTGCCGTAACTGATCGCATTCGATGTTCCTTGAATTACTGCTAGAGGAGATCTACTCCATGGTAGATAACTCACCGCGCCATCCTACCTTGAGTAAAAACCCCATGTCACTGTACAGAAAACTGTTTCTTTTATCACTGAGACATCTTCTGACCATTTTACGACCATCATAAGTTCATATACAAAATCGAGATTCGTCATTGAAGGTGAATTCATTCTACTCTCCAATCCAGCACAACCTCCCGCTACATTACCGAAGCCGCGCAATTTTATGGCGTGGAGTTAGAAGTAAACAAAGGAATAGTTGATACGAACTAAATCCAAAACATTTCGAATTCTTCGATATACAGATTGCATGGAGATTTGTTGATTAATAAACCTCCCAATCCATCGCCAATTTTCTCTTTTGACGGGAGATGGTACCTAAGCCGAAGAGCACGGTCTTGAACAACAGACATCGATGGACGATCTTTCCAAAATCTGTTTCTGAAAAATTATTATTAATTAATTCACACATCACAATTTAGTTCTGTCATAACCCACTGACAGTAAAATCAATTTCAGAAATCCCTATAACTAGAAACTAGTACGCTGGTGACATTTTGTATTAAATTAAGTGAAAAATTCATTAATGAATACACTGTAGGTAATTCTATGTAAAGAAAATAGCTAACAAAAATATGTAGCATCCATTTAACCCAACAATATGTGCATTTAGTTAGCACTTTGAGAGTATATAAATACCTGTGTTTGTTCTCTTACGCGTTGTATCAAAAATTACTGAATTGTCTATTGACCACGAAATGAATAGTTTTTATAAATACTTTTTATACGACTTTTTTAGATAATTTTCGATAATTATGGTACCCTTGCTTTAAGGATACTAGTGGGTTATCAGTATTTGTCTCAGAATTTAACAACTTCAAAAATACAACAATATACAGCACCATCCATTTCAACAACTTTAAGTAGCCACAGATTTACGAGGTCCCCTGCATACTTCATTATAACTTGAAAACATACATACTCACCAATGCACATCAAAAGAAAGAAACCTTTTTAAAAATCTTTCAAGATCACTCACTTATTACTTGCATATGGAAGTGTTATTGATTTTACTAAAGATGAGGGAAAAAGAAGAAACTGTCAACAACGAATAATTCTTTGTTTTTTAATTGGTTTGTTTCAAACAGTTGCTATAAATGAAATACTCCATAAAAATAACTTAAAAAATTGAATCACAAAAGAAAACAGTTCATTTGTTACTATCTAAGATATATAATATCTTTACAGATGCGAAGAGGCATTTAATTATTGCTGTAACTAATGTAATCAGTTAGACTTGCGGAAGCGGACGAGATAATCTAAAACAGAGGATTCAAAATTGTAGGTTTTGCGCAAATTTACATAATATTAAGTCGGTGTTTTCGACAAGAACGTTTTGTAAGGAACACCCGACACCAACGAAATTTCATTGTCATTCATTGGAGCTGCTTTGGCTTCAGCTGTCACTGCTTGTCATTTCTGAATGAATAATGAATAGATATCTAGAACGTATTTTTTACTTAAAGCATTCTTGGAGATGTAACTTGTATACACGCTGACTCAACACAGCGAAATTTAGATTTGTTATGAAACAGAGAGAAGGTATTTTAACAAGATTCTGACATCGTTATTGTGCGCTTAATATAAATGGCCAAGTAAGTAATGTAAGAAGTGCAAAATTATTGAAATTTATAAAAATAGTGGGTATTATTAGTTCATGGGTATGAAATGCAATTTTCTTTGTAAAATATATACATATTTACAGAGAACTCATAAAAATAGAATATAGATTACGTATCTGTCACATGCTATTACTTTAATGAGATTGTTTTAGGCATACAGAAGCTTAGCGTACTAGTTAGTTAAATAATTTTGTGATTTTTATACATACAAGAGGCGATCAAATATGGACGAGCCTTTTTCAGCTGATCGTCGAAAAGGGTAGTTGCGCGTGATTAGGTAGCTCAGGTGGTTAGCTGGAAACACCTAATGTAAAGAAATCACATGAATCGACTTGTTTCGTGCTTTGCTTAGTACCGGTCACGATGAGTGAAAAGAGTGCGTAATTACAGTGTCCTACCTGTGAAAATGTGAAATCAGCGGAAATTTATTACAGACTACAGGCCCAGTTCAGGAAAGATAGCCTTTCAGGAGTAAAGATTTGGTGCAACGAATTGAAGTAATGCCACGAACTTCTTGCAAATCAAGCTTATCCGTATAATTCTTGCAACAGTATGACCAATGAAAATACTCCACGTGTTCGTGAGCTTATCGTGCACGATCAACGTCTTATAGTGTTTGAAATTTCGGAAGAACTTGGTGTCAGCAATGGAAATATCAGTCATCAGAAAGCAGCCTAACTGCTTTCTGGAGGCTACTAGAGGCTTCTAGAGGCTTTTGAGTAATGACTAAAAGGTTGCAAGAGTTCGCATTTCTTATTTGCTTCAAACTCGTTTGAAGAAGGAAGGGTATATAAATGCATAGATTCCTAACCTGCGACGAGAGTTAGGTGCACTATTTCACCCTCGAATCAAAGTGTACAATCATGGAGTGAAGGCGGAAAGGTGCAGGAAACCATGTGAAAACCAAAACTTGATTTTCTATAAAGAAAATGTTGGGGCTGAGTTTTACGTGGTACCGTTAATGCAGTCTACTACTGCCGTCTCCTGGATCAAGTTAGGCTTCAGTGTCGCCGCGCGGGGAATTGCTTCTCTGTGAAAACGCCAAGTTTTACATAGCCAAAAGTGTGCTGCTAAACGTTTGATCATCGACCTTGTAGCTCAGAGCTATCGCTTTGCAGGTTTCTTTTGTTTAGATCCCTCAATTCAAGTAGAAACTTTCGTGCGCAACTCGTTATGTACCTGTCCATCTACATTCTACGAGAAGGGAATAAAAACACTACCAGAAGGGTAGTAAAAATGGGTTATAAAAGGAGGAGACTGTGTAGAAACATAATTATGAAAGTGTAGTTTTCCCCTGTAATAAAAAAATTATTTAAGCAAAGGGTTCGTATATATTTTTGATTGTTCTTCATAGAACTTGGTTGTCAGTTTACAATGAAACTAACCGATTGTTTCTGTCGCGGAAAAAACTTGCTTTAATACCTCTCCATATGTCTAGATTTCGCAAAGAATTATTCCTAACACATAGTTACGCGAATAAAACATGCTATATAAAATATCTGTGAAGATAAAATACTACTGAATTTATATGTGCATATTTAACATAGACGTAAAGCTACGACGAACATGTACTGAATAGTAAACAGTGGCAAATCTCAGTGAATAGCGACGACAAAGAAAATGTCTCGCTCTGGGGTTCTACAATTTCCTGGATCTTTACATTCCCTTACTAATTGTATGTCATAAAGACGGTGATTTAAGAAACATTCCCGTCGTTGTATCCGAAATCATGATCAAGGACGTACTTTTGTGCATTCTACTATACACATTTTTATAATCGCATTCACTTCTAAGAGCACTACAATCGTTAATCATTAAATTAGGGCCATCAGAAATTATGGTGATCCCATGCACTAGATAAGTTTTATACTACTGTATACATATGTGTCAAAGTAGTACATTTCATTGCTGCTTCTTTAATATTCATTAATAATTTCCTGTTACTACCTCCAAAGATGCCTGGAGGAAGAACCAGCGAGTTTTCGGACTAATCTAACAACGGCATATTTTTTTGAGTTTAGAGCTTCTTCAATAGATTATACTGTTTAGTAGATTACTGAGCGTTGTCATGTGTATGAACGAGTTTTAAAACATCCTTCTATTATTTTTGGTAGATGGTTCCCTCTACGAAATACAATATCCATGGTCCTAGTATTGTAATGCACGACCAAACGTTACTGCTTTCACGGTACAGTCTTTATAACGTTCACGTGAATGTCTTCTAGCATACGGGAGACTCCACTGCTACTGCTTTGATTTTTGATTCGTCACAATTTGAAGAAAAACAAATTTTCAAAAATTTTAAGTTGCTACAATAAATATTATTATTATATTAGTTCAAAGAAAGCGAGTGTTTTCCACGTATTTCGTTAATTTTGTTTATCTACGCCTTTAATCCGATGGTGTATAGGCGTCTCCGAACTATTCGCCAGGATGTGTTCACGTCCTGTACCATCACGATTTCGTGAATAGCGTTGGAGGATCGCTTGCAGTTTTTCGTTGCTGGTTTTATAATTTCGCAACCATTTGAAATTGTCATTTTTCTTCTTCTTACAATATTGCAACTAACAGCAAATGCATACGAACAGCAATTAAAGAAAATCTATCATAAAATATAATTGACTTCCCGACAAAGCACAACACACAGATGTTTATTTTAATTTTCGAACACACTTAACTTTACTGCACGATACCTAGAGATAAATTAATTTATAGTTTCATGAAAAGTTGTACTTTTTACTTGGGTGAAATAATACAATTGTTAGTGGTGAAAGATTGCCCATGTGGAGAGCTTATGTCATCTTTGCTGTGGAATATGGTAATTGAGGAACTGCTAGTCTCGCTAAACAATGTGGGCTATTGCACTCATTGGTAAGTCGATAATATCGTGACTCATATTGGAAAAATTGCGCCAACATAATTTCAGAGCTCGTGGAAGTAGCCTTTAGGCTGGTAAAAGGATGATGTGTGAAGAAAGGCCTTATAACTAATCTTGCAAAAGCAGCGGAAGTCCCGTTTATCTAAAAAAGGAAATTAGAACTGAAACCTTCAACAATTTGTAATAAACTAATATAGATCAGTTAGGAGGTGTTGCACTCTAATCTGACCTGGATTCAACTTCTCTAAAGAGTGACAGGCATAATAGAAACGAGTGCTAACTATTATCCAAAGAACAGTTGGAAAAATATGGTGGCCAACGCATAGATCCATGATAACATACAGTTGCTTAGTTTGGTGGCTTAAAGTTATACAGGGGTAAGCGATAACAAAATTCAAAAATTCAGCTACACTAACTCTAGTAGAACCAGCAAATAAATGATTGGGAAACAATTCTAACAACTTGTAACTGGCATACTAGTATTGCATAGAGTTTAACTTAAGGCAGCGACTTGTCTACTAACAGGATATGGCTGCTTAAGGGAAGATCTGCACCAAACGTTTTTTCAAAAAGAACCTATGTATAGACTAGGCAATGAAAAGAACGAATTCTATGCACATGCACATTAGAAAACGATCTATTTTTGCAGTCCACAATTTACATTGAAGCAAAAATTGTATTTTAACCTCTTGTAACTGGATAGGGTAAGACTGCTAGCTTAAAAAAATGTATCAGGTCATTAAGTAAATGTATGTTAACAACCAAGTAAATCATCAGCATCGTGATTTAATAGGATGCACATATAACTGCAGCTGTAACGAGCTCGGATAATATGAATGTTTTCAAGAAGTTTCAAGCTCCTCTTTCTACCAAAAACTACAATTTCAAGCCATCTTCAGACTATACAAGGCCCGAAAAATGTGATATCCCATACATTTATATTATGCATATTAATTACCTTTTCCATTCTTATCAAGTGTATGATGCATTTCTGGTGTAAATCTGTGTCATAAAGCTTATTGTATATTACATAGTTACATTGATACGCTCCTGCTTAGCGCTTTTACACAATATTGTGTAGAAATTATTAAACATTGTAATATTACAGAGAATGTGATTGTTATCAATTTTACACAAGTTTGTATTGTTGCAAAGTGTAGTTAAGTTGTATCAATTTTTTACAGTGTGTGGTAGTCGGATACGAGGTTAAATATAAATAAATTCAAGCCCTCGCGACTGTCATGTGTTACGCATTTTTGACTTTGACGGTTCCCCTGCTATTGTGGCCGGTATCATCTAAGATACTCAACAAGGTTAAATACTTCCTGAAAGCGATAATGACCTACAGTTAACCTATGAATAAACTTAGCGTTCTTAATTCCATCTGAGTATCAGGTAATTTGAAAATTGGATGTTATATCGACAGTTTTTAAGAATTCATGTTATTTAAGTATACTGAATGTTTCATCAGATAGTATTGATAATATTGTATCCACACTGAAAAATTGATGTCTTTCAAAGAAGATTATACGTATCACAGATTTTAGAATCATCCGTATGGAACTAAAAAAATATTTGTCAGCGCACTGTTAAGATTTATCGTTCGTGTGCATTTATAAATGATTGTTACTTATTATTATGCGCAAAATGGAGTTAGCGTAGAAGAAGAAACAATATGTTAATCAATTTTTTTTTAAATTATGACAACGGCTGCTTTCTCTCTAAACACATATGTAGAACTTAGGCCTTTTTTATTGAAAACTGCATTAAGTCTATAAAACCCCATAATGGTATAATATTGAAGTTCACAGGTAGGATATTTCTATTTACATTTACTTTCGATTTCAATTATAGTGGCCTTGCGCTACATTCACAATAGGCTTGGTGATTCATTTTATTTCATATGCTTTTTTTAGATCATTAATTACATTTCTTTATTTGTTACATATTTGCAATCTTTGTTTGTGCTTATTGAAAAAATAATTAAAAAATATTGTTGATTTGGTATAAAAACCAACAAAAACACGCGATGAGACATGAAATTTGTACGCGTATGTAGAAGTTATCTGCACTTTTATCGAACATGTGGTATTTGTAAGCGTTACATGCATGTATGGACACTTTATGGAGGGTCACGTAGAAGTATACTTTCTAATTACATTGGACAGCTATACACTCCCGCGAGCTGCTGATTGTAGCCATGAACGTAATTAATTTGAGGGTCAAGATTGCTTATACCAATGTAATGCTATTACAATCAGATATGAATAATTCGGAATTATTCACCACGCACAAAGTCGTAACGAGAATATTCCGCCTTTTCCGACAGATACGATTTTCTTTGTGAATTTACTGCTACCTTATATCCGTTGTTGCGATAATAACTTAGCATAATTGATATTTGCGAAACATATTCTTGTATCTAGTTGCTTTAATTGATGTTTTGCACAGCTTATAACTCTCATTAGGTACGGTCACTGTAGAAAAAGTTCAACTAAATATATCGTTATTGCTCAAAGTAATGTTAATCAAATTTTGGTATAATTTCTACAAATATAAAGCTAATTTTACTGAAACACAAAATTTTACACGTATATATGTGGAACTAATCTGTACATTTATGGGTAACTAGTTTTTTTGACTCTTCCACTTTAAAAATTAGGAAAACATCTGGTTTCCAACACATTTACGCGATTCTGTAAAGGATTTTCCATTGGATTACAATTAATTCAATTCATTTATTTTTCAATAACCTAAAAAACTATTTAAAAGCTTTAAATATAAGTCATGTTAAAAAAATCAACTATAGAACGTACCGATGGCATCACGTCCAGTTAGGGACTGCTTCAAAGTTTCAATGGCATTCGGGAAAAAAGAGGAATTTAAAATCAACAATATATATTCTTACCACATTTGAGATAAAGCTTTGTTCTAACCTTCAGCCTTTGATAGTTCCCGGGCTTCATGAAAACGTCAATTGGTAAATATTTTTCTTTTAAAACTAACGGGAACTAGTGGTTCGATCGAAGTTAAATGTTACATGTAAACGTGTTAATTTGTAAAATCAACTAGCAGTCCAAGATCTTACCATCTGAAAAGCAGACTCGTGAAACTTAATAATAGGAAACACTCCCAATTTCAAGCTAACAGTAAGAAATGTTACCATATGGAGGATACACTACCGTTCTTATGTTGAATCCTAGTATATTGTGTTACACTTAATACTATTTTAAAAATATTTAAGGAAATTCATAGTAGCCTCCTTAAAATGGTATTTGCAGTCAAATGTTGATAGTATATAATCATAACAATAAGTCTTATTTTCAAAATCCATTCAAACACAAAAACAATGTATTCTTGTATTAAATTTTATAATGGCAATGGAGCAATGCTTTAATAGTAGGAAATAGGGAATGAACTAAATCAGCCACCTGCTTTATATTATACTGTTCATTCAATATGCATCCAGTATATTAATTATGTACCATATTTCAGATTATAAGTTTATCTGATCGAAGATATGCCAGAAACAAGGGAATTTGATATTGAAACACCGCCAGAATATGCGTTTTATACGAAACAAATGTTTCAAATAGAGAAATAGACATTTAAATATTGTTGAGTGTTGTATGCGTAGGACAATTAAAAGAAGTTACTGTAGAAGTAGTTTTAACGATTTGCCATCTTCAACTAGAATCTATATAATTCACATGCTATAGTATTTGCATGAAGACCGCAACTAGTTCTATAGTCCATTTACTTTAAGATTACAGTAGATAGCACTGCTATCGGCGACCGTATCACACTGCCAAAACTTAATTCTATTAAATAATAGTGGATGACTTGAAAGTAAAATATCAGTTGTACTATAACTATTGTCACTTTCGTAATAATCGTGTTCTGACAAGATCAACTTTTAATGCAATCTACTATACAAATAATATAACGAGAAATGCAACAAACAATCAAATAGGCAGCCGAAAAAGAACGAAGAAATTTGACAACTGACATTACAAAACCATAGCGATAGTGATGAGTAATATTGCATTTTATTCAACATAACTTTCGCATACACAGACAATTTTTTGTCATATCTAATTGTGCCTTAGGTATCTGTCAATAGCAAACGTCGAAAACATTAGCCGATCTTGCCCAATGGTGTATTCTTAACGTGAATGAATTATAGAGTATTTTTTATGTTCTGTGAAAATTGAAATTATGAGGAAATCAATATTATACTATATTTGATCTTTATAACAATAACTATCTAAATAAGAATATACTTAAATGATTTAGTTTTTTCAGGGGTTGAGAGTACGTATAAAAGAACAGTGTATTTGAAAAAATTAAGACATCCAAGACAGAACAATTCTATCGCCTCTATATTTTGAAATGGAATATTACAGATAAAGTATTTTAAGCAGAAGACTGAACTATGTTGTAATGTATGACTTCACAGATGTTAACGATATTCATATATGTAATTGCCAAGGAATGTATTTCATTATGAAAATTAAATTTTATAGTGGAGACATTGACGATGTGTTTATAGTTTTCAAGTGCTTCTAGACTAATTTTAAAATTGTGCATTCTTCTACATTGTTGCAAAGATTAAATGCAGCAAAAAGTAAAATATGTCAAGTAAGTTGCTTCTCGGCATACCTGGCCTTCTAAAGCTGTTCTCGATATTTAGGGTATTATTGGTTAGAATACGGTTCGTTTTTCGAGGTGATATGCTTCATATTAAATTAGGATTTACCACGTTTATATTTTAGTTGTTTTATATTTTAATGAATGAGGTAGTTGGGTAAATGGCGAGACTATGAGTATTAAACTGATTATTCAAGCATTATTTGAAGCTTAAGCAACGTTTAATGTTTTTAATAATGAAACAATAGATTATTAATTAGGTGCATATTATAAAACGCGAGAACCAAGCAATTAAAAATGTAGAGCCTGGAAAGTGAATTACACGGGCAAAGAAAAGCTAGTATAAACAAACACATTTTGGATTGATATTTAGATGAAAATTTTATGGATACGTTTTGATAAGGCGATTTAAACTTTTTGTCTTAAAATAGATTTGCTTCTTTTAAAAGTCAATAAAAATGTAAAATTATAATTTCTATATTGTATATTGAAATAATCACGCTTAGTTAAATTAGGAATATTATTTAAAAGTAATTATAATTTTAAATATAATATTGCAAAATGCTCTAGCGACAATCTGATGTAGAAGAAGCTACACTTTCATTGTAAAATATTAGTATTTTCTTAGACTTCACGAATAGAAATTCGGCTCCTGTAGAATGTAAGGCATGAAAGCTTAAATATCAACGTACTGCGAAGTAATCGCTGACTATCTGGAGAACACTTGGGCCTAGAAAATCAATATATTTTACAGCAACATCATGAGTAAAAACAGCTTGATAATAATGTCAGGAAATAGCATGTAATGTTTATAATTCATTCAATGCATAATGTCAATCATCATATTTCACTAAAGTTCGCGATCGATTAAGCAAAATTATATAGAACATATAATATATAAATCCGTTAATAGTGTAGTCAGCTTGCTTAACTTTACTGACTTTTAGCTTAACATATTTTCTCTGATACCCTTTATGACTTTGGCGATATAATTTGGGTATATCTTTATTTAATTATTACGAGGGGAGATCCAGAACTTCGTGGAATGAGAGGGTTTTAAATAAAATAAAACAATAAATCTATTTTTCCTTTTCAATATAATCACCCTTAAGCACATTTATTAGATCTATGAATTATTTTCTCTAAACCATCATAAAAATATTTCTTATATTTCGCCCCAAAATGGGCCAACATTGCCTCCTTTACCTCATTGTCGTCGGAAAACTTTCTTCCATGTAAGTCTTTTTTTAAATTGGGGAACAAATAAAAATCACAAGGTGCCAGGTCTGGACTATAGGGTGTATGGACTATTGATTGAAAGCCTTGCTTGTGCAGAGCAGCCATTGCAATTTTGCTCTTGTGAACCGGCGCATTGTCTTGCAAGAGCAACACACCCTTGGTCAATTTTCCTCGACGTTTTTCCTTGATGGCCTCCTCTAATTTTTCTAATATCGCTGCGTAATATTCTCCGGTTATGCTCCTACCTTTTTCTTTGTAATCAATCAATAATATCCCCTCACAATCCCAAAAAACAGTAGCCATCAACTTTCAAACCGATTCTGACACTTTGAATTTCTTTGGCGGTGGGGTCTCCTTTTTATGCCATTGCATGGACTCCTGTTTGGACTCAGGCCCAAAGTGATGAACCCATGTTTCATCTCCGGTAACAATCCGTTCCAAAATCTGTGCAGGTTTGTCTCCACACAGCCCCAAAAATTGTTTGGACGTACAGACGCGCTGCTGTTTCTGCTGCGGTGTGAGCATTCTCGGTACCCATCTTGCACTGACTTTTGTCATACCCAGGTGGTCATGTAGGATACGCAAAATGGTGCTATCTGATACTCCAACTAATGCAGATAATTGTTTTTTCTTCAAACGGGCATCTTGCAGTACAAATTTTTGCACTTTTTCGACGATGTCTGATGTGGTGTCCTCAATTGGCCGTCCTGAGCGAGGGTCGTCTTCAATCGATTCCCGACCATGTTTAAAAAGACCATGCCACTTATAAATCATTGATTTACTAGCGCACTGTTCCCCATAAACGATTTCCATTTCATTCAATATGGTTTGAGCGTTCTTTCCTTGGTTTGTAAGGAACTTTATCACAGCACGGTGTTCAATTTCCTCCATAGTTCCAGTTTTCTACCGGATTGACTTGTTTGGTAGGCAACTATTCGTAAACGACTGACGCTATAGGGCTGCAATTTAACTTATATATTAATGATGAGTCGCCAATCAGAGTGACACCTAGCGAGCGCCCTTCGCGAACTTCTGGACCTCCCCTCGTATATACAAAATTTATTTACCTCATATTCTAGCTATATTGCTACTAAAATCATGCTATACCAAGAAATGTAATATTTAAATTGGTTTAATAGTGAGACTGATTGCTGACATGCCATAGATATATATGCCTCAGATATGCGCGGGATGGTGGCAGTTGGATCTTTGATGTTAAACTCGACCTACTAAATAAATTTTGATGTTTTGAAGCGAAGAATGTTTTATTTTGCATTTAATAGAAAGTGCTGTATGCACAGTATTTATCCGGTATGGACTTAGAAAGAGTATTTCCCCGTTTAATTTTAATTAGAATAAAACTAATCACGTAGGTAGATAGCATATGCTTCATTTTTGTTGCGATCGGCTATTATATGCCTTTATTAATTTCTTATCAAAAAGTAAAGCTTTTCAGATCGAAATTTGAATGAATGAGTACAATTTTGTGTTGATATTTAACTATTTTTCATTTTTATAGGTGTGTGTTGTAGGCCCACCAAAGTCAATAACTGATAGAAAGAAAAATACTATCGATTGTTAATAATTATAGGAGGATGTATAATATTTGCTTTTCACAATAATAGTGATAACTTTGGAACGTAGTAATGTTTACCTTCGTGTCTTCTTTATTTTCTTTATACTTAGATATCACTGTTTTGTTCTCGGAATTAGGACAAGTTATAATGAGCGGCAATTTGGAGGATTCAAATAAATTATTAGTAGTAGTATTGCCATTATTTTTCTTTTCTTTACTACCGTAAATGACTTTAAAAGGCTAGTAAATGTTCTTTTTGATTTTATTTTATTAGGGAAGCGTTTTCATTACTGAAAAGTAGATGCCGCATTTCTCCATCCCACCAGTGTCTGTAAATACACGAGGACGGCGAGTGTTGAATCAAGTCTGCACTCATAGTCGTTGTTAAACAACTGTGTTCTAGAATTATTAATTAATAATATTTAACGTACGTAACATTAAAAAGCGGTCACTTGTGGGTGAGGTTTTAATGCTTGGTATTAGGTCGTTTTTTGCGATAATTTCAACTGGTCGTCCGGAATGATGAATATTGCTAACTCTAGTTGAACTAGATTTAAATTCTTCAAACTACTTACACACGTTTTCGCGACTTTATACTTTTCACCATACTATTTCAATATTTTCGAACAAATTTCGGCAAACACTTTCATCTCTTTTATCAACTCCTTTGGGTTTCTCTCGTTAATTATTGAACGTTTCTCGTATTACTATTTCTTAAAGATAACCGATATACGTTGAAGGCTTTCTTATTAAACACTAGAAATACCTTTCTTATTTTTTGGCTGATATCAGATAAATATTTTATTTTTTAAATACTGCTATTATTTTACGCGTGGCTAAAGTAATGGTTTAAGTATTTATGTTTAATTCTAGGTAAATTCCAGTTTCTCATAATGTGTTTATTGTTAATAAAAGCAATATTTTGCCATCACTAACATTACAAAACGCTAATTGTTATTGTATTATCTTTAAAAACATCTGTGATGATACGTATGTGTAACTAGGAACTTATATAATGGTAAAATGCATTAGGCACATACAAACTTGGTACTCGAAATCGGGAATTTATAAACACAGATCAATTTAAAGTCGACGAAAATACACACACGCGCACACGTTGGTTGCCGTTTTTTACAATGTGATGTGACTGATGGAGCCTGAATGCATCTGACGACGATTCCGACAAGCGAAATATGCGCAATCCTTACCAAACAGAAAGGATTTCTGATAATTTGCCGCCATGACATGTTGATCACAGGTGTACCGCATATGAAGCATGACCCGACGTGACACATCTTACTAAACATATCTCTAGTGCTTCAGTCTTATAATGCTAACCCAATTTACAACACGCAGCAAATTCGCATCGGGAATAAGGTCAAATAAACATTTATGCGAACACCTAATCAAATACTGTTTGTATTAAGCGTACGTGTGTATGTATAACTATCGTAATTGTATACGTCTATACAAACATTTGTTAGACTTCTAAATGAATTGTAAAAACGTTCGTATTTACACTAGGTATATAAATACATAGATTAAATATTTACTAATGTAAAAAATTTATGGAAATATCAATTGACTTTAGCTTTTCATAATTCTTGTATATCTTATTTTTTGAAGTAAAAAAGCTTTTCTCTAATTCCTTATATGCATCTGTTCCTTCCGATATTTAAACTCAAAAGTTTTATATGCAAATGGCATATTTTTAATCTTCATTGAAACGTCTTCTTAGCTTACAAAATGAATACCACACTCGCTAATTGGATATTCATTCTGAAGAAAACATTGCTTGAGCTACACAGTAAACGGAAAATTATGTACGTCAATGTACAGTGGTCGGAGATATAATGTACTTCTGCCAAATTGTCAATGACATATTTGAAGGAATATATCTAAAATGGAAGTTACATGATGCTCCATTTGTGTCAAATTATGTTATAAATACTCACAAAGCTATTAAAGCAAGTGGTTTTATATTTCCACATACTTTTTTCAACTAAAATATTAAAATTTCCTTGGCAATAGTTACATCGCGAAGTAACAAAAACCCTAAAAAGTTTATTCTAATCAAGATCTATGTTTCTCTTATTCGTAATAAACAAAGGACAATGAATTACTTTTTATCATAGATTATAAGTTGCTATTTCCCTGAATTGTAAATAGTGCTACTTTTGTGTGGCACACCTATGACGACACATCAAACATCATCGTTCCCACCTAGCGGTCAAGCTACATTATAAAAGAGGTAATGGAAATTTACGCCACCTAATGGTTAATGGAAGGAAGAAATACCTCCAGCATTTGCAGTTGACATAAACTCATAGTACCTAATAAAACTCTTTTATGGTGTTCTGAGCTTTTGAATTCAATTTAATTCTTCATCAGAAAGGAACATTGATGAAAGTACTGAAGAGGATATCATTTTAACACATCACAATTGTCGTTTTAATCTAACAGCAAATAGTTTTATAATAAGAAATATCAAGATTTTAATATTTTTATTTCGCGTTTTCGTATTATACTTCTTACTCTACGTAAGTTCTATTTGCGTTGGTAGACAGACCATCGTTTTATCCCTTTCTTGCTCAGTCAAACATGCTTTAAAAATGCTCTTTTAAAAAATAACCTGATTACTAGTGGGAGGACAGGTTAATGGTATTAATGATGATATTTGGCAACTGACTTGTAACGATAATATAATTTTAGGTGCTAATTGAAAATATTTTCGCAGAGTTATTAATTGGGCGGACACTTGTAAATTACTAAGGTATAAGAGTATTGATTTTGAGGCCTGATCACATTTAGTGTTAAGTTCTCGAACTAGAGATGATAGAAATTGTTATTTTATTCACAGATGAATTTAATTATCTTCGCAAATTATTATACTCTGCTTTATATATAGAAGTAATAAATTATTATTATACATATTTACACAAGATTTGTACTAGTTTTAAGAGGAAAAAATTATGTATAGAGGAAATTTATTCGTTTCATTGTTTTGAGTAAGGCAACTAAATTTTGTAATATACAGATTGTTTTTGACTGGAAACACCAGTTTTAGTAGAAGTAACAAAAAGCTTAATTACATGTTCAACATATTTCCAATTGGCAGCAGTAACATTTTGAATTGTTTGCAACACGCGTTTTCTAATTTCTGCCAGTTTACACGTCGTATTTTAACGGCTGCTTAATTTTTTATTTAAGGCCATATTAGCCCAACAGGATTGGACTTACGACGGCCCAGTAGCAATCTCAAAACAGTTTTACAGTTATTTTTAGCCATTTTATCAATTACGTGGTAATTGTATCTATCACTATTGATTGGAATCAAATAAAGCCAACATGTATTGCTTTCTTTATCTTGCCGTGAGCATTTTCTCTGTTACAGTTATGTCGTCCCTAACTTATTATATTTTCATGTTCCGTAAGAGCACTTCTTTGATCTCTTTTAATGTACCTACAACAATCACTCTTTACAATGTATGGGATTAGATTACAACGTTAATAGATACCGTAAATGTTCCACATACTTGCATTAACTTGAAATTATTGTCTTATGAATTTATATAGCATAGAACGTTTTTTTACGGTTGCATCAGAAGTGTAAAGGTTGCTGCTTTGTGTTTTGTCCAGGTGGTGTAACTTCTCCTTTCTCCTTATATACTGCGATACGTTGTTGGTTCTGCCACACCTAAGAGTAATTTTTCTTTTAACGCATGACAGGTAACAATAACTGTGTATATACTAGCCTACAGCTGCTGCTATCTTTTAGTAACGCAGTAAGCTCCGTTTTGGATGTATTTTTTAATACATGTTGAAATTATTCTGTTCCCTAAACACAAACATATGCTTCAAGCTTAAGAATTTTCATTTTCGTTGTGGTGATTTTTGACTTTCACGTGTAGTAATGATTTCACAATCACGAAGACGTGCACATAAATGCCAAAAGCAAATTAATGAAATTTTTAAAAACTACCTAAATCAAACCCTGTCTAGCTAATAACTTTCTTGTTTAATACTAAATACAAATAAACAGAAAAAAACAAAGAATTTTGATGAGTTCTCGGTTTTTATATGAACTGGTACTCACACACACACTTATTGGTTTTCAGCTGTCGTGGTCTGGAATCTCTGTAAGGATATTGGCAACTTTAATTGAATGGATTTCGAATAATTGGAACACTTTTTCCTACATGCTTTGGAACCTAATAAACTTTTTCGACTCTTTTTGAAGATAAATTCGAATGATTTTTGAAGAGAAAATTTGGAATAAGTCACATTGACGTTGTTATTCTGTCAATTGCTAGTTGTTGTCGAGACTGATAGGCTAGACAGCATACGTTCTTGATGGAATAAAATTAATCGCCGCTATATTTCCCACATACGTAAATTTAAACATTTGTGTATATTTTTCCCAGATAATAACATTTCAGATAACTCAGTAATGTGTGTGTGCTTCTCATCAATAGAGATAATTTTGAAGAAATTAAATATAAACAAATAGATTTAGAAAAACGATATATACACGGACATATATTACGATGACGGAGTTTACGTCTCCAGTGTACATAGTCTTAGGGACCCTTTTTTATTTTAATAAATATTTCTTTTAATTGTAAAGTGGATGACGTTAAATGGTAATTAAATTTATATAACTGTAATATTCAATACGCAAGAAGTAAACTACAAAGATTGAATATTTAAAAATTCAAATTGAAAATTAGAGGGAGTTCTAACGGTATTTTGCCTAAAACCACAACAAAACATAAAAAGGCTCGAATCAAACGATATCAGAGAAGGAAGGAAGAATTTAGAAAACTAATAGGCGAGTTGCAAATAAAGTAGATTATATCATTACAGTATGTATTAGTATTTATTCGATAAGCATTAACATTCGCATATTAAAATGTAAAGGAATGGATATTTTAAAAGTGAGATATTTTGTCTTATGATTATGTGCCAAAATGCTTAAAATAAGATAAAGAATAATGCAATGGTAGAACTTTACCTGGTCGCATTTTTTTTTATTTAGTTTGTTTTAAGTGGCTTATCTTGCTTTACATTCATTGAGGAATTCCTAGTTATAACCGCCACGTTGATTCAGTTCATTCGAGAACAATATTTGTTTTTTCGATCATATGCTACAACAGGTGAATCACTTTGAAACCTTATGATTAGAGTTGGCACTGTGAAGGTTCCGTCAGTGGTATGTGCTTTGAAGAGGCAGAGTCTGTTTATAAGATATACTAGGATCAGTCCGTTCTCGCTCATGATGTCGAGCATATACCTCGTTTGTATGAATGCGTTTATTGTGTTAGGTGTTTTGTTGTCCTAATTACAAACGTGCTTTTCTAAGCGCGCGCTACTGACTGAACATTGGCAGTCCAATACTACTTGTGATTGTACATATACATCTTACTGAAATGGAAAGATTTCACATTACTTGTTTCTTTATCAACATTTGTACCTTGTTTCTTCATATAAACACAAATTTAAGCTTGTCGTTTCTACATACACTACTGTGCAAAAGTAAGAGGCTTCTAGATAAATTTTATACAAATGAAATTTAAGAGAAAATGTGTTACCGTAACGTAAGTAAGTGTGTTGTCCGATAAATGTTTACAACTAATACAATAGTTATATCAATAAATAATATGCCGAATATCTTCAGAACTTTTAGTTTTTTAATATGTTGCATGACTAACCTTATTTTTGATGGTGTCTCATACACGAGCTTGGAGACTATCATGCAGTGTTCTGATGTAATCGTCGGGAATACGATACCAGTCTTGTTGCAATATATTCCACAACTTATTTAAAGTCTTTGGTACCCTTTCAATCTTTTTACGATCAAGATAATCGCAAACATGTTCGATCATATTTAAGTTCGGACTTTGTGGCGGCTAAGACCATAGTGCGAACTACTCTGTCCTCTTACAGCTGACTTTTAAATAGTCCTTGACTAACCGAGAAGTGTGTTTGGAATCGTTATCTTGCTGCAGGGGGAAATTACCATTTAGACGATGTTCAGAAGGCATAGCATGTTGCCTCAATATTGTGCGATATTTCTGCGCTCTAAACTTTAATAATGTCTTGCGATAAAATGCGGCCCCAAACCTAGATGTTGCCATCCCCATGTTTGACAGTAACTTCTAAACATGGTTTTGCAAGAGCTTTTCTAATACGTCGTCGAATATACTGACGCCTCTTCGATCTAAGTAATTGAAATTTAGACTCGTCGGTCCATAATGCTTGTCCCCACTTATCATCTATTTTGATGGTGTTTGGCATATTTGAGCCTTTTTTACTTTATTACCTCGTCGTAAAAGAAGTTTCCTGACAGCCACACCCCCCACGTAAACCCGATTTCAGTCACCTTACAGTCGAAGACTAATGTGCCTGTAGCTTCTTCTAACTCACGCCAGATTCGCGCTTCCTTTTTTTATGTTTCTCAGAGCAGTTACTTTCAACAAGTGTGTATTCGCCCTGGTATGTTTTTTCGGTTGTCCAGGCTTCAGTTTATCCACCACGTCGCCCGTTTCCTTATATTTATTAAGAATTTTTTGTACACTGCACCGAAAACACTTCGTACGCCTTGCGATTTCTGCTTGGCTGTAACTTTCTTGATGTAAAACAACTTTATTTCTGTTTGATAACGATATTTTAGGCATTTTTTTTTTTGAAATGTAATCACTGTATCATAGCTTGTAGCAGTATAGAAGCGAGTATACTCTTGACAGTATACTATTATTTTTTCTGCTAGGAATATAACATAAAACTCGTTATAATTTACACGTAAACTCTTCGTACTCGGCAACTACAATGAAGAATAAACACAGACAAATAGATCCAACTATAATTTTTATTGCCTGTTAATACAAATACCGAAAATTATTATGCCTGCTACATACCTCTTTATATATTTATTTATTGCATTCTTGAATACTACAGAAGGATTACGATTTCTAACTATTCTTCTATTTATATGTTAGTATAGCATTCACCAAAGTCAAGCATATCGTAAATATCATTAAAATTAAATTAAATTAAGAGTTATTATAATTAAAAGTATATTAAGAAATATTTCCGGAACCCTGACCAGTACATAAACTTTTAAAAATATACCTATGTGCCTCTTTCTTTTGTACAGTACTGTATATTATCTTTGATGTATTCGATGTCTTAATATTGTTGTAGCTGTTTTAAAGCTTTATATTATTTAGAATAGAATATTATAGAATTTAACAAGTAAATTAGCGGTTGGTGTTAATAAGTAAAAATTCTATCTAGATAATGTTATACAGATTTTATTCTTCACTTGAGCAACATACAGGATCAAGATTTAACTGCAGGAAACGCTTTAAAGTGGCTTAGTTTTAACTTTGCTTTTATTGGTTGACTTACAAATTAACGAATTCAGTTGTCAGGAATGTTTTATCCCGAAAATAGTACTCGATCGATATCTTTCAAGTTGTCTGACCCAGATTTTTGATTTTAGGTCCATGACAGGTCCCTAATAAATTTACATTCTAACAATTTTAAATTAAAAAATTAATACACAAAGGACTGAGTAGCGAGCACACTATTTTTAATGCTTCATTAATAGTTAGAACAAGGATATTTATAGAGCTATTAATCTTTGGATAACGGTATATTCGTAAGAAATTATGTAGAGAAGCTAAAAAGCGGAAAATAGTCAACGAAATTTTACAAGACGATGTATATAATTAAACAGTTTACTCACGATGTAGTGCAAACGTTCATAACAGTTATTTAACGCAATTTTAAGCTAGACGTTCCGTAGAAAAAATAATTACTTCAAGTCAAAAGAAAAACAGACGGCGTCGGGAATCAAATTAACATTTATTTTTACCTATTTAAATACTCACGGGTTGGTTGCCATATTTTTAGTTTCCGATGCATTCGTGTGTAGGTAGGTTAAGTATTTCATCAGCGACGTTTACGTACATCTTTTTTCAGTTACATTGGAAACAAATGATTTACAATAGTGCAGACTTTTCCATTTCTGGGTAGTCTACTTTTTGCAATATTTTTTTTTCCTGTACAAACGTAGCAGTTTTCACCAAATCTATAATTGAAACAAGCATAAAGCAATGTTTAAAAATTATGTAATATATATAATATCAGCCAAAGATTTTCCACTAAATCGACGGTTAATTTTCTGAAATATTTCCCCATTTTTCATCCAAACTTGGCGTTTAATGTTTGCGTTATACGTAGATGCAGAAACACACATCTGCTACAACACAGCGTCTTGTGTTAAAAACCTCTAGTTTGTGTTGGGTGAATTTTATAAAATCAATGCGAAAATGTTGGTTGTACATATCCTGTAAATGGGAGTTTGTAGTTGCAGCATACATAAACATTCGGATTGCAAAGTTCATATTAAAAATAATTTTCGGTTCGGATTACTGGATAATTTGGTTTACCAGGGATTCGGATTAACGATGCTGTACAGTACTTTACCACACAGTACAATCTTACCACAATCATATTTTATCGCCCCGTACAGATTTTTCAGGGTTATAATATGTAGTAATAAATGTTCTGATTTAGATAGCAGAATCATAGTTTGGAGAGAAAAAGAAGGAAATTCATAAAAATTAGTATTCTTTAATACAATGAAAACAACTCATCGTTCCAATATTTCAACTTTCACAAACTAACATTTGTTATTGCACATCACATAATTTTTTATCACATCACTAATCTAAAAATACTTGTGTAAACTTCTGTAAAGTTCCTTACGACCTAAATTTGGCTCTAGTTATAAACATTGGTAGAAAAATTATTAATAGTAGACATTATGTCCTGAAAAATACCTACTAATGAAACGTTCAAAAATAACGAGTTGGAGAAATCTTAGTTAATATTTAATGAATATTTGATCTATATTTATATATTGCCAATAAAATTTGGAATATAACAAAAACTTGCCTTGCATTTATTTTGATGTTTACGTTCGAGTTTAATTACCAAAAGACTTAATAGAATATTTTCCACAATATATAGTTACACTTTAATAGAATTGGTTATTTATCAAAACTCAATCACAGGTATTCATTGATGATGGTGGTGCTTTATTTTTATCGCTGCTAAATAAATGTTAAATGTTTAATATATGAATGCAGTAAATATGGAATAGGATAGACAATATTAATTTCAAGTGCTAACAGACTGTTTATTTCTACAGGCATCTCATATGTTTCTTCCTTTGACTTTTCATTTTTAAGCAAACAGTATTATCTTGCGCATAAATGCAGTCCTCTGTGTAGGCTCCATTACATCCTTGTTATTTTATACAGTAGCGAAACATCATTATACCATAAACCACATATTCCTTTGCTGTAAATATATGACAAATTAATTAAATAGTGCTGACCGATACATATATCTTTTTAGTACCTTTAACATTTTCATGTTTGCTTCGATTAATTAAGCTTTGACTATCGCAAGAATGTTACAGAAACTTTAAATCTAAAAATACCAAAGTTATCGCTAAGATTTAGATTATTTTGTTCCGAATAATATCCTAAGGATTCTTATGTACCGCATTTTTTATTTAATAGAAAATAACTTGAACTTGTACTTAGTTCTTATCCAATTATTGAGGATAGCAACAGAAAAATGGAATAGTCTATAACTATATTTATTTAATACAACAGCTATAGCAATTAATCGATAAATAATTCCAAATCATAGTTGGAAATGATAAGCGACAAGTGACTTTTGTCGTTGCAGCAATTTTCCTGCAAAGTTTAAGTGTGACTATGTGATAGCTAACGATTTAATTCACAATAATATATCCGAAAATGTATCGTTATATCACCCGCTCTGCAAATAAAACCAAATTAATTTATGTAACATGAACGCGTGGTTGATAGTTATTCAAAAGCTGTGCTCTTAATAGCCTGAATTTCATACTTTCTTATTTTGGAATCATTGCATTTATTTCAATTAAAACCACTTGACCTGTTACATGTTTAAATTAACTTGAACTTATGTAAGCCACGAAAAATAATTATTACGGTACTATAAAGCAACTATACGTAACTAATATTACACTGTTGCTCACAGCGTTAAAAATAGAACATCGTTTAAGACACTGGAAATGTGCTACATATAGAACAACTACGATCGATAATTGTGCGATGAGATTACTGATAAAATATTAGTGACTATTACAACGGATTATCAAATGTTAAATTGCATACTGCGTTGCAGCCCCCGTAGCAGCGCATTTAGCGATTAATTTTATAATACGTGTTATTAATTGTGTGGTACATGTGCTTATTACCCACTGAAAGGTCACCACATGATATGTAGGTACACCTTAATTATTCAGGGAGTAGGGGTTAGTATTACGTATCTTCACCAATCGTCATTTCTCTAAAAATATGTTCAATTCAAATATGGAAACATTTTATAATATTCTGTGTATAATCAGATATCTTAAAATATAACATGTTTTAGAGTAAAGTTTCAGTTAGTAGCACAATAAAGAATTGTGTCTATAATACTAAACATAGAAGACATATAGAGTATATTTCGTTGAAATGAGTGGCATATCTCCTGTTTGAAGATGCAATGTAGTCTTAATGCGTAGCGATAATTATATTCTAATGATTCTAGCCTACTTGTCTTCCTGCAAACGTTGCAATTTGATATCATTTCATGGTTTAACATAATGTGAAATAAAAATCCTTGAAAAAATTTTTACCTGTAGTAAGTCCATTCCAATAAAAGCTTTTGTCGTAACTATTTTCAGTTGCATTAGTTTTCGATTTGATTTGGAGTATTCCTTCATATGCATACGATGTAATCCTACATAACGTGTTTTTTCTCTATTAGAAGAAGATTGTGAAAAATGTGGCGGACAAGCTGGAGGACATTTTGAACAATTTTTATAAAATCTCACTTGTTTGTTAATAAACACATTTCATTCAATTAAAAATTTTTATGATTTTGACATTTATTGTTATTTAAATAACTTATACCAAACAAAATTCGTACTAAGAGTTTCAGTAGCAAGCTAAGACATAATTATAATCTCAAAGGCTACTTTTCGGTAAAATTTATTTGAACGCATGTTATATAACTTTGCATTCATTCCTCAAAGAATAGTAGTATATATGTATAGGATACAACTGTATTCTTTAGATTGAACCTATATAATCATGTTAGCTGATTTTGTTTTTCTACTGTAAATATCTTCGGTTTTTTTTATACCTAATTTGCAGAATTAATTTAATGTCTAATAATCTTCACATTAAGTTTACAGGCACCCATATCATTATGGCAATAGCACTTAAATTACAAAGACGGCATAGTTTACAATAAATTTCCTGGCCCTTATATCTACGAGGGGATGTCTAGAAGTTCGTGGAATGGATGGGATGGAGTGGGGATAGGGGCGCTCGCTAGGTATCATTCTGATTGGCGACTCATCATTAGTATATAAGTTAAGTTGCAGCCCTATAGCGTCAGTCGTTTACGAATGCTAAACAAGTCAATCCGGAGGAAAATTGAAACTATGGAGGAAATTGAACACCGTGCTGTGATAAAGTTCCTTACAAAGCAAGGAAAGAACGCTCAAACCATATTGAATGAAATGGAAACCGTTTATGGGGAACAGTGCCCTAGTAAATCAATGATTTAGAAGTGGCATGGTCTTTTTAAACATGGTCGGGAGTCGATTGAAGACGACCCCCGCTCAGGACGGCCAGTTGAGGCCACCACATCAGACATCGTCGAAAAAGTGCAAAAATTTGTACTGCAAGATGCCCGTTTGAAGAAAAAACAATTGTCTGTATTAGTTGGAGTATCAGATACCACCATTTTGCGTATCCTACATGACCACCAAAATGGACCAAGGATGTGTTGCTCTTGCAAGACAATGCGCCGGTTCACAAGAGCAAAGTTGCAATGGCTGCTCTGCACAAGCATGGCTTTCAATCAATAGTCCATCCACCCTACAGTGCAGACCTGGCACCTAGTGATTTTTATTTGTTCCCCAATTTAAAAAAAGACTTACGTGGAAGAAAGTTTTCCGACGACAATGAGGTAAAGGAAGCAATTTTGGCCCATTTTGAGGCGAAAGATAAAAAAATATGTTTATGATGGTTTAGAAAGATTAATTCATAGATCTAATAAGTGTATTATGCTTAAGGATGATTATATTGAAAAGGAAAAATAGATTTACTGTCTTATTTTATTTAAAACCCTTTCGTTCCACGAACTTGAGGACCTTCCCTCGTATACTGAATATATTGCCAAAAGAAGACTCTTATTTTGTACGTTGTCTGTTTTGAAGTTGATAATTGTTAACTAGATATTTATAGCTACAACAATGCGGAATTAGAGATACAAGCATTAATAATAACATGCGTTTTTAAAGCACTATACGTGGAACATGTTATAATCATGGAGCATTACAAAAGTAAAGTCCACTTTCTAATATACTCTCCTCAAAAATATCTTATCTCTGTGTTATTTATCTTTCGTAGAGGTTCCTTAACTTGTACTACTACAAAATCGCTTACATCAAAAGATTGAGTGCGAAATGGCATTGGGTGAAAATAAGTTCATTTTAAAATTATATAATTTTTAGGTTTCATGGAACCGTATTAAAATCATTAAAAATTGATTATGTTTATATTAGTTTTTGTAAACCTCACTCCATTCAACTGCGAGCTTAGACATTTCTCGCGATAAACTTATTCCAGTATATATATATATATATATATATATATATATATATATATATATATATATAAATATATATGTATATATTTGATAATTTTACTTGTAATTTGCAAAGTTAAATTTTAATGAAAAATTGTTGGTCCTGGTAGGATTTGAACCTGTTTCTCGTTCTCCGGACGAGCGCACTAACTAGACTACGGAGGCCGGTAAAATTATAATTTATCATTATAAAAGCCAACGGAAGTCTCAGGTTAATATAAGAGCGACAAAGTAAAATAGACACATGGAAAATTCGACAATACAATTTTATTTCCGTATTAATATATATATATATATTTCAAAGAATACAAATAATACTGAGTTGACATCTTTCACTACTACCATCAACTCAGCTTTATTACCAGATTTTCGTGGTCTCTTTACCACCTCGTGCTGAACGATATGCACATATTTTCAATGGAATTTTCGTGTTTTCGGTATTTCGATTTCTAGCGTTGCCATTTTATTAAACCCACTATCTAGAATTTTATGAGATCCTAGTCAGCTCACGTCGTAACTCCAATGAACGTGATGGTGACAGTACAAATTTCCAGAATTAAGACCTTATAACTTCTAATGCAGAAATATTTCGTTTTTGATCCTAGTTTTCCATTATTTTTAACAATATGCATAAATTTCAATAAAATGATCCTAATGATCCAAAACATAGACACACGCTAAATAGTACATTATTGTATGCATTGGAGCCTTTGTTGTATATATTTCATTTTTATTAATTGCATTTACTTTATCCATGTATTGAGATGAATAGTCAGATTGGTGTTTTACAATAGTTTAGTATTCTAAAAAAAATTATTTATGTACTTTAAACTGATGTCTGACAAATAAAAATATTACAGAGGCAAACAAAAGCGATATTTGTTTGAGCGACAAACAAAAATGGTTAACTGTATAAATATTTAAAAGCTGTAGCTAGTAGCGTTGGAACGAACGCATTTATTTCTATTCGCAGCCGGTCATTCTGCATGACGATGCAATAGCGGTGATGGATGATATCCCACATACGTTCAGGGCTATTCTTTTTCTACTACGAGATTAAATCTTCATCGTCAACTACGGCTCCGCAATAAGAAAATAATTCACTCAGGTCCTAGATAACAGTTTTCCGATTGCAGATTAACTATTTCTATCCATAGATACAAGACTCTTAATAATAATCAAAACTCCAAAATTAAATATAGAAACTCAATTAAAACAAACGCTTACCGTAACGACGGGAAAAACACTATATGCGATGAAATAAAATAAAAATCACGGCTACACGTGCCAAATTTAAAATGGCTGTTGGAAACGCAGTTTCTATATCCTAATTAATTAGATAATTTATGCTATCCACCCAAAAATGCTTAAACCAACATTCTCTAACAAAACTTCGGCAACGGTTTCAGTAGGTTTTCATCAATATCCACACGTGTGAAAAAATTTCCCAAAACTTGAAAACACTACATTTAGTTAATGTTCCAACAACTATATCACCGAACAACAGGTCGCATGGATAACCACAGTAAAACGGAAAATCTACTTGAGAACACAATTTTCTCCATTACGGAAATACGTTTCCAACCTTCATGAAAAAATCAAATGTTAAAAAGAAATATGAAAATATTAACAACCAGTTAATATACAGCAATATGGACATTAAGTTTGCAAAAACAGAAAAATACTAAATGTATAAGAAACTAACTATGCAAAAGAATTGGAAGCCATGTGAGAACATTTAACTTCGCTCGCATCTCGCTGAAGAGAGCGCCATCTCTAATCGTCATGCTGAGCGTGAATTGCTGACAGCTTGATAAACAGCAAATCAACACAGAAACCTCGCAGGTGGCAAATGACCGATAATTCAAACGATAACTATTATTAACGAAATAAAACTGAGAATAAGAGGAAGCGGGAAAATCAATAAAATAACATGCTGCTATAGTAACACTAGGGTATAATCGTTTGTCAGTTTGTCAGTAATTAATTTTAGGATTTCTCAACAAGTTGATGTATTTGAGCAACTGTACATATGATAGTTCTTGATAAAAGAATGAATGGATATTAAGCCTGACCAAACATTTGTTTTTGAGTGTGCATTTCTTTGTGTCTATCTGCAACAGGTATAATTCATAATAGGTGAAGATTTTCTGAAACTGCGACTAAAAATAAACTTTAGCCTGCGCAGAGAAAAATACCTCGCCATTGATAAAACACTTAATAAATTGAACATTGCCCTTCAAAAATTTATAGGACTAATTTCAAATGCGATTTTGAATCTTATAATTTAAATTTTTCGTTTTTAAAAGCATTTCTAACACTAAGAGATATGTAAAAATTGATCCTATGTTACTGTCAAGTTCTAAAAGGATTTTTTAAAACTTAAATTAGTGTATTCGCTTTCATTATCTCATTACTTGGTTATATATTCCTCATCTTTGAGTTTACTCCATATCTATAAAATTGTCGAGAGATGAGGATTAAATCTTATCGGACGTCTAATAGTAAGTTGTTTAGCATATCAAAATCTCGCAATTGGACATTTATTCTTTTACGAGTATTTGAAGTCGCATAATAAAACGTCAGAAGCGAAATAAACGCCGAAGTGTGAAAATGATTGTTGTATTAAATACCATAGACACACTCAATACCTTCAACTCGATCTTATTTTTAAATAAGTAATGCATTATCATGAATATTTTAACTGAAATTGTTGACGAAGTAATAGATTGGTTGAAACTAAATAAATATTTCATTACTTAATGCTTAAGCACAACATGTGGAACTTTAAATACTCTGTATCTAGTCTGATAAATATACTTAGAAATGTCAGCATAGATGAAGTTAATTTTGTAAACACTAAATATACTTCGGTTTTTCAGTAACACTTGCACTTAATTCTCATCTTAACCGCATAAATGGTTTCTTTAAAACCTTAGTTTTTTTCTTTATACAAGTGTTAACGTACATGCATATGCAATGCACATTGTGGTATTGTATTCACGTTGGCAGACGTTACACGATTTCGCGAAGTTTTTAAATCTTTATTGCTCATTTCATTCTGTCCATTATATTTTAATTGCCTGCACATCTGTGGCATTACTTCACCCATTTACTTTCATTGCAGTATTTTTATATATTTTGTCTTTATATTTATTGTATTTACGGTTTCTTTATCTTTACGTTCAATTTACAATAAACCTTCTACTTTGCGTTCTTTTTATAAGGAAAAGTTAGATTTGCTGTCACCAACAAACAAACGCTATATACACAATATATATACATAATTGCAAAGATCGTATGCTACCGGCCGTGTTTACCTGCCTGCATAAATGATGATTATTCCAAGAAACTATTTTTTTATCAAAATATTTGCATTATTGAATTGTAAGTACGAGGTAGATTATAATTTCTTTATAATGTTCTGTGTGTACGAAATGAGCCAGCTGGCATTAATATATCCAAAATGACTCTTTTTGCGGATCAGGAACGTTCAAGTAGACGGTTTAGATAAAGAGAAGTTCTTCGGAAATATTTATAATTTTATTTGCATAAAATATAAAAAGAGACGACACGGGCATTAATATAATGAAAAATGTAGCTTGTTTTCAGCTTTCGTATACAAGCAGCTAATAATGAAGAATTTGTAGAGTGTTTTAAAACAGGAAGTAACGTTAAAGTAATGCCGGCAAGAAAAGAATTATCTACGGAAATAGTGGTATATCACTAAATCGGTAAGAGTAACCGAGAAATGACTAAATTACTGGAATTAAACCATAGAACCGTGGATTATAATGTTAAATAGTATCAAACAAACTGCGAGCCGGACGGCTAAAAATAGTAACACCAGCAGCAAAATTCCACAATTGTAATCGAGAGCAAACGAATTATACGAAAAACTAGAAACCAGTTAGTTTCACCATCGCAAAGGTATTTACGCAAGCTGGTTTGTATTGGAGAATGCTATGCGAAGATCGTTATTAGAAAAAGCAAACAAAGTTAAACAGTTACAATGGACGAGAGAACACGAAGACTGAACGTTGGAGGATTAGAAAAAAGTACTCTGGATCGGCTAAATATATCACCTTTGGTTCAAACAAGAAGAAGTAGGCAGTCCGTAGATTGAAAGGGGAATGTGCAGTTGAATCAGGTATTACACCAACAATAAAACAAGGAGGAGGATCAGTCATGATTTGAGGTTATTTTAGCGGTACCGATGTCGGTATTTGGTCAAAATATCCTTAGAAAAGAAGGTTATAGGGAGATTTTGAAGAGGAGTGCCTTCTTATCTGGAACAAGATTAATCGGTGAAAACTTCGTGTTCCAACACGATAATGATTCTAAACACGCTGCAAAGATATGTCGTGAGTATGTGGAACAACTGGAGCACATGGAGAAAAATGTTGTTATGACGCTCCAATGTCCAGACCTCAATCCAATCGAACTTTTATAGTAGGAACTCGATCGACAGATTCGAAAACAATACTTTGGGCGCAGCTACAGGATACGTGGAGGAAAATAGAGCCACTAACCACCGACTAAGCTGCTGGAGAGAATGCGAAGATTGTAGTAAGAAAAACGAAAAAAACATTGACGAATCGTAGATTCAAGTTAGCTGATTATCTTTGTTAGCCACTTGGTGAACTCTTTGTTTTATAACTGTTGTTTGTATAAGTTCAGGATAAAGATGTATTTTATAATTGGTTTTTTAATATTTGAAGGGTGGGTAAACAGTTATGGCCGGTAGTGTATATCGCGAAATCCTAGCGCATCGCCGTTAGTCCGGATTAAAGGACTACGTGAGATTGAACGATATAAAAAGAGTAAAAATGAACGCATTATTTCTAACTCCAGTGGCTAGTTTTTGCTTTTATCCTGTTGCAATAACATAGTGATATATTTTTGTTTTTTTTTCCAGGACGTTCTGCACACAATATGTCAATCTAGCGGGCAAGTACTGCGGATCGTGATATTTAAGAAAAATGGTGTGCAAGCGATGGTGGAATATCCTTTTTAAACTGTTTAGATTATGCTCAGCTTCTAAGAACTTGCTTTTTACTAAATATGTTTAGCAGCTAACATCCGTACACTACCTCTCATAAGTTTAAGATAAGTACCTTAAGAAATCTGTGCTGGGGTTTCATTAAAAGGAAAGTAAGAGATTATATTATAAAAATACATAAGTTTTTCTACAGTGTCGGTAATTTTAATTCACTCAGAATGAAGTCATTTGCATAAATACTTTGCTGAACCTGGACTTGGTGTAATTCTCTCTCTAGTTTCTTGAGGTATGTTGATTGTGGTGACCAGACCGTATTTTCGTTTTCTTCTTCTTTTTGTTCTTAAAAGTTTTTATAAATCTTCAAAGAGTCTTTGGGGACGTTATTCTATTGGTAAAAATTAAACTGATCCCGAGATCAACAACGAAGCAGATGAACTCATACTGCTTGTTTTGTTACTCAGTTTTCCACTTTATTCACACAAAAACTGCTCTATATTTCTTTCCGTATTTTACAGATGAGACGACGGTTTTGTGGTAACACCTTTAAATAACCTTCGAGCGAAAGTTCGCCGTTTATAGCCAAAACCTTGGAATTTGGATTCGTCACTTCAAAGAATCTTTGCTCAATCTTGTTCGGTCCAATTTCTATGTTCTAAAGCTAAACCGTTGTGTTTCATATTCTTTACAAAGTACTGATTTTCTAGTAAGGATATGTCTTTTTAGGTACGCCGCATTTAATCGTTGCTTGACCGTTAATGATCATATAACAATATTTTTACGGTTTCTGTTCTTCCAATTGACAAATGAACAGCAGTTATTGAACATCTTGATTCATTATATTATGTAACATCCATTTCTGCCTCCATTATAAAGAGTAATTATTGCAGGGCGTTTTTCTACATCTAACTCTTCATATTTATTTGTATTATACAAAAAAACTTTATACTATTGCAAGCGCTAACAGTGAAAATAGTAGTTGCACCAAATTACCATCTAAAGACCACGAGACTGAAAAGGTTTTATAAAACATTTCTTAGTACTACCTGCGAGTAAATGTGCATGTGCAACTCACAAAAATGAGGTTAAATTAAATTTACATTGGTAGACGCATTTATTAAAATTCCTATGACCTTTACGTTAAAACAAAAAAAAGGACATATCAGCCAGTGATGCTTTGCAATCTTAGAAATATAGTTATATTGTCATGATATCGATTTTTTAACATTTTTCTGATTTTCAATAGGTGGTCTCAAGCTTATAAGTGATAGTGTACTTACTTGAGTAGATAGTAGATCAGTCGTAGATTGATAACCGCGAAAAAGCGCTTATGTAATACCTTCTTTTGCTTTATTTGTTATGGAAAGTAATGCGTTACAAATTCGTGTAATTCATTTTTATTTTTAATAGAAAGAAATTTAATTTGGAAAAACGGGCGTATAAACTTAAGCACTTTCTGCAATAAAAAGACGTTTAACTTTATTCAGTGTTACAGTATCTATAAATTAGAAAAATATCTAACTTTTGAATATGTAATTGCAGTTTCCATATTTGCACAAACAGTTTTAAATGTATGGTAAAAAATATTATACATATACTTTGTTCGTTCAATCTTACCTACACGCTGTCAACTTTTCTTAATGCAAATCTTGTGATACTTGGTAGTGACTGAGATTTGTTTGTGAATATATACTCACAGTACTAATAGACAATTGACAGAAAATACATTCAATAATGGAAAACAAAAATATTCACGTACATATATGGGGCCGCAATTCTGCGTAAGTTCTGCTGTTTGAAGAAAATCAACTGAAATGTACTTGCATTATTCTTGCAGGAGTATCAACAGCTTTGAAGATTGTTCCGCAATTTCGATGTCAATGTTTATACCACTATTAACGTATTCTATAATTTTAAGATAAGGACTTCACTGTGATTATACAGTACATGAAAATGGTTGTTCATGTTATCCTCAGGTCAGGTGTTCCGGACTACACTGCAGGTTTAGTGATCATTGAGAGTGTGCACATAAGCGATGAAATTGCAACCAGTAATTATTTACAGATGTGAAACAAAGACAAACAGATTGGAACAGTTGTGTAAAAAGTCCTTTTACACGACTGTTTTAGTCTATCTTTGTTTAGCATTTTTGAATAGTTGCTGCTTACAATTTTATTGTTTATGTGTAGTTGTTTATATTCTCCAGCGATCGCTGTCTTTATAGTCTGGTCTGGAGCGTCTGCTCTAGGAATATGTGAATTTCGCCTAATTTTTTACAGAGGGTGTTTATGACAACTGGTCGGTTCTGGTTTTTATCTATATTTGAAAATTATACTTACAGTTGCTTATTGGTAAAGAATGAATGAACAAAGTATATATGTTTAACATAACGTATTTCATAGTGACCATATCACAGAAATGCAATAATACGGAAAGGTACAATTGATAGTACATCCTCGTCAAATAAAAGTAGGCTTCAAACCGAGAAAGCATGATCTTAGCCGTAGTCACGGCTAAGGAAATCTTATGAAGTGAAACAAGCTAATTTTAAAGTAAGGAACCTCTCATATCCAAAATAGTGCTATACATTGTAATAGTTTTGATTGTTGTATAATATAATATTTTATAGTTGTATCAATAATTTCATAATTCATAATTTCACTTGGCTTTCCAACTCTAATGACTTTTAAGGCCAGTTATATTCCTTAACATAGCTTTACGTTTGATAGTGTAGAATCGGCAGTTAGAGCAAAAGACACACTAAATGGAGCTGATATATACTCCGGATGCTGCACGTTGAAGATTGATTTCGCCAAGGTAAGAAAAACCTGCTTATATTTTTCATGATAGCAGTGAAACGTACTAGGCGTTATTAATATTCTGGACTTTAGACGTCATTAAAATATTTAAGTGTTAGTAGCTTGAGGTACATATATGCTACTTTTGAAGAACGTGTTGGACGCATTTGCAACTCTTACAATTTTTAAACTTACATAATTCTTTTAATTACAAAGTACACGATAATAAAGGTATCAAACACTCGCGTTGTGTTGTTCAAAAATATACTATTTCCGTAATCACGTATCATCAAATTATTCACGGTACAAAGACATTTGCTTTGTATGAGTGCTTGATTTGTCGCATTATAAATTACGTTAGAACATCGCATAGGAAGTGTTATACGTTATATGAACAGTAAAAAATTAGAATGGTATGAATTGTTTTGTTGGACACTACATCATGAAAAGCGTTAATACAAGCACTACTGCTTTACGCAGCGCGTTTCTACTATAAATTTAATTAAGCTTCAATTGCCAAGTGTCTGCAGGCAAGACTAGAAAACAAACAGGAATGTATCTAGTTTTAATTTTAGACGCGGTATAGAGATTCAAATAGTGCCTGTTAATTGATATCGTGATTCGGCGAAGAAGTTTTACCTTGTACTCGAAATTGACGATTGTTGTTATAGAATTAATGAAAGCCAACTTAGCCTCACTTCTTTTTTGTTTAAATTTTCGCTTAAATTTAGTGGTTGATACTGTTTGTTTACTAGGCCATGCTTTTACTTCAGCAGCAGAATTTGCTCAATATCTTCGTCGTATAATAACCGAATACTGGTTAAAGGAATACTAAAAGGCTAAAAAAAGAAATGATTCGAGTATCATGACCACCCAAGAAAAATTAATTGTGAAGTCTGACAAAATTAACAACTGATGTTTGACCCATTTGATCAGCGATACATCTCCGCGGTTAATATGATGAAAAGAAATATTATCGTATTATACACACAGAAAAAGAAGAGAGTTCTTGAATCTAACAAATATGCATTGGATCAAGCAAATCATAATTTTAAATGGCTGTAAAGATATATGTACTTCTTTAATTTAAAGATACCTCTTTTTTCTGACTTAATTTATTTGATTTCAAGCATCTCTTGCTATAAATAATTCCATTAGTTCCGTTTTAAAATACATTTGTTTGATTTAATATTCGTAATATGTTTGATTCAACAGTTTGTTTGACTTTAAATGTGTACTTGATTCAAAACTTACTGTATACGATGGTTGTCTTTTAAATTTTGATTATAGAGCTGGAATAAGACCGAACCGGAAACTAATTTTTTAATACACAATTATTCATACAAAATTTTCTATACTGAGGTCTTTGAAATTCCCAGTGATATCTTCTATTTAGATCAAGTAGTTCTGTGAAATAGCGTCTTCGCGCTTACTTGTCCTTTAAATACTATTAATACCGTAGTTACGGGCCCAGGTTGGGTTGTAAAATGACCGCAATTGTAAAAAAATTATATAATGCAATACATCGGAAATAATAAAAATATACCACAATATTAGTCATGCTGATGCTTACTTGAAGTGGATATATGAATTTAGATTTAGTTCTTGCTCGGTTGTCGAACAGTGGATGTCTTAAATGAAATTCTTGTAGAGGTGAAATATAAAGGTGTTACAATGACGAAAGCAAGAGAGTTGCCACTATAAATTCGCTCGATTATAATCTGTTATCACAAACCACGCCAGAAAACGATCGCCAAATTATCATTACAAGTAAACTAAAATGAAGGACCTGAAATTATGGCTAAAATAAATTATGGACGACCAAAAGGAATCAGTGTGTCTACCGTGCAAAGAAAGTTACGAAGGGATGGTCTATTGGGCCGAAGAAAGTGAGTGTACTGGGCTATGGAATATCGTCTTTGTACAATAGAACAATGAAAAAATGTTTAGTGGACCGATGAGTCCAAATTCGAAGTTCTTGGTTACAAACGGAGAGTATTTGTTCGAAAGGTGAAAGAGAAACGAGCTGCGATATCATGTATAATGGTTGCTTAGAGAATTCTCTGGGGATGTTTTAGCGGCACATTTGTGGGAGAGTTCGTGGAAATAGAAGGTATTTTAAACAAATAACGTTACCGAGAAATTTTAGGAGAATAATTTGCAATACAATCTAGATTGAGGATAATTGCGCGAAAGCAACATCAAAATTATAACATGGCAACCCCAAAGCCCAGATCTGAACTCAATAGTTTTGTTGGAAGGACTTGATCGGAAAGTGAAACTAAATCCACCAATTTCCAATGCTGCATTATGGAAGTAATTGCAAGAAACCTGGGAAAGTTTAGAACCTGCTACACTCTCCAAATTAATAGAGAGAATGCCGCGATTATGTGCTGCAGTTATTAAGTATAAAGGTAGACATATCGACGAAATTCAAATCTAACTTTCTATTTGTGGAACACATTGTACTTTTTAAAGAATATGCTTTGGTTTGTTTTAAGAGGTGTTTTATTGAAAGGAAACCAATAGTTTAAGTTTTAGTTAGCGTTTCTTGTATTTATACATGTTGTTTCAGGTGGACAAATAATTATGACCGGTAGTGTATATACAAAAACATTTTTGTAAAGAAATTTGTTGCTGTCTAATTACTTAGCTATGGTAAAATGCCAGTTATATAAAAAAGAAAGAAATACACTAACAGGAAGGATCAAAATATTCTTCTAAAAAGCTTCCGCCTAAAACAAGATGGTATTGCTCTCAATTCATAGTCCAAGAATGACTTGAATCGTTTATTTAAATCGGGTTTGTTACCCTTGAAAGCGGTATCAACCATATTTGCCAGTCATTTTATGTTGTTTTATACAGAAATTTGAACATTCGATGCTAAAAATTTATGATTCTTGAATTCCGTTTGGAACCACAATCATGTGGTAAATAGCTACAGGTACAGATCAGTCGAACATATCACTTAATACATAATTATAACAACGTTTCAAACACCAACACATAGACACCTATGAATTCATTTAATCAGATTCATTAAGGGCGCTTAGAACGATTAATCATTCTTTTATTTTTAGATTGAAGAGTTTTTAAATTGAAGCGCCAAAAAGTAGGCTAGCTGTGAGTGAGTTTTCAGAAGCAAAAATGACTCTAGCGATATTTGATATATTTCCGGCTGCCATATTGTTACAACTGATTGACGTTTATATCGTGTATTTTTCTAAATACGTTTGAATTTAATTTTTCTTTCTAAATTTGCATTGTAATAACAGTTACGTAACTACAACTTATATAAAATCCTAGCTAGTTTTAAAACTGCCTCCAAAAAATTCCATTGTGTAAATGCACCTTTTCAGTTTACTCCTCAGAATTAAAAAATAAAGTATAGATGTTAAAATCATCCTACTTACGTATTAGTTTCTTTATTTACATCTTATAGCTTAGCACCATTTCTCGTAACCTCAATCCTCAACCTAAATCAGGAATGCGTTCATATATGGGCACTTAAGATCTATCTGAATAGTAAGAAACGTATCCAATAGAAGCGTATTTACTTTTTGCGTGTGTAGTGCATATATAGCTGTTTTTTTTTTATTAATTGCCGACGTACGAAGCGCAAGATTGTAACACTTATTTTTTTGAATCGGCAAAATACGTCAAATTGTCCTTTCAAACAAATTCAATGTGTTAAATTATTTAGAACAACTTCCATTGGTTTTTCAATGATAATTTAATTTTCTTCTTACCAATTGGGTTTCCCGTTAGGATTTGAACCCACAGCTCCAGTGTGCTAGACCGTATCCATTTACACCACGGAGACCTGAATAAATCGCTATTTAAATCACCATATAAGTTGCTAATTTAAAATTTAATGCCTATATGTAATAGAGGATATACAATTTAGGCAGACACGATATTTATATATACACGATATTGGTAATAATAAGGAAATGGAACTGTCATTGAAGAAGGAAATTGAATTATCAAATTCAATGTGTTAAAAAAAACGTTTATTAGGCCTCTGTTGAGTTAAATAAAGTATTTGAAATACTCAACGCTCCTTTGGTTTGAAAGCATTCAAGATGATCAATACCACCCTGGCCCACATATAAATCGATAGTTGTAATATAATGCAGTTTCTAATATTTAAATACAATATACTTATCTTTATTTCATAGTTTATCGAAAAGTTGCAATTAGAAAATTCTTATAATGAAATTGTGCATAGATACAAAATGTATCAAATTTAGATATTCAACTTTTGGGTTTTTGGAATCGGTTACATAAAACTCATTCAGATATTTAGTCAGAACAGGTATTCTTAAGTGATTGCTAGAAACTCATATTTCATTTATTTTAATTTTCACGCTAACAAAAATCTCAGTATAAAACTAAATATTTAATTTAAAAAGGAGAACATTTCGCATTCCTAGGTGTTGTTCTCATTTGGGAGATGTTATTGTTCCTGTACTAGTTAATTGCCTTAAAGTTTAGATTGTCTTACCATTTGATGCGGTTAATTTTATCTTCAGTATTTAAAGTACTGTATTTACGTAACGCATACAATCACGAGATTTTTTGTTATGCTTGCGGATATTTTGCTATTTTCACAAGATCGTATGTTAATAAAAAGAAAATTAACGGTCGTCTAGCTAAAAACTTTAAGATTTGTATTTTGCTAACTTTTGCAGTGCAACGTTTGTGGTATTGAACACTGGCACAAATTAACATTTAATTTTGTAGCACTAAGAAAGGCCTTAAGCAATCGAAATGGTAGTTTCTTTATAAAGCTATCAAAATCAAAGTGGTTTTTTTTGTCGGTTTCCAATCGCTAGTTCTGAAAAATACGCCTTGCCTTGAAATATAGTAAGCATAAACGTAAAATTTACGTATAACACCTACATTACTGTGCCGAAACTTTCGTTTTAAAAAGAAAAGCACATCTGATTTATAAAGATGTTTTGGCTTTGAGACTCACTTTGTTATAATTTAAGATCCTCAAAAGAATTCTAAATAATCTAATCATCTTTTTGCGCTAGAAAAAAATACGGCTGTACAGGTCTGATGCGATATGCTTACATATCATAGGATTTTGAATTAACTTAAGTTGACTTAATATCCACATGTGTGGCTCGCGTATACATAAAAGCGCGTCTAGGTGTATATTTACATTATAAAAAAACGCCGGCAGGTGAATGGTTTACCTTACAAGTCAGGTGTTACGTAATCTATTATCTCTGCTTGTATTTGTAAACTGCAAATAATTCCGCAGACTGATGCATGAAATGATTACATATTTTTGTTAACGATAAACAAAAGTTTCGATGAAAAAGATTACAATAGATTTGTCAGTTAATTGAAACTAATTACCAATATAATTAACATCATAATAAACTCTTACGAACTAAGTGTAATATTTGGCCGACTGAGTTAATTATTGATTTCGATTTATTGGAAGGTTGCAATCATGGGAACGCAGAGCAATTTGTTTCATTAAATCGTAGTACTTTTAACTTCTATTAGTAATTGCAAATTTACAGAAAGTAGTGCTTCCTAATAAAAAGAAAATGCTACAAAGTAATTTATCCTAAACACTCTTGTATGTAGTATGCAGGCTATCCTAGTTGCCTTCTCTAAGATAGAGATTCTAAGCACTTAAAAAAATATTCTGGAAACAAAAGAGAAATTGCCATGCTTTTGTTGGAACGCCAAGTAGATTTTAAATATTTGAAATGTATTTTTTATCTCTTTTTTATAACGACAATAAAAAATAAAAGATATATAAGTATATCTATTTTAAAAAGTGGGAAAGAGAACTGAAAAGGAAATTTATATCTTGCAAAACTGATTTCAGTTCACGTCTGACAAAATAAATAATTCAATATCAAAAGAAAATATTGAACAGATATAAGTACTAAATCAAGTAGTTCTTGCCCAGTATTAAAACTGACAAGTAATTATGTCTTATTGTAGGATATTTATATTGACGCAGACGGCAGTTTAGAGATATGTCACAATGTAAAATTACTCAAAGAATGCAACGATTGCAAGCCATTATGCTCTGAAAATTGTGTGAATTTTAAACGTGATATCAAAATCGCACTGTTTAGCCAACTGCATGAATATTTGACATCAACTTTTCTCTCCAGAAATTCGCTTTATACTTGTAACAGCTTATCGTGAACAGGTTTAAAAAGAATGCTTGATAATTTACCATTAATTGAAACACTCGGTATGTGGTTTTGTGAAGATGAAACTCTACAATTCTAATTTAATAAATAGCATAACAATCGGTTATTCAATTCTCGGATCCATAACCGTGGACATATTTGATATATTCTTAAATTTCCATATCTAAACCAAACGATTGTGTTTAGAGAAACGTTAAAAATAAATCTTGTGTGCAAAAAAATGTTAAAATATTGAGGACCGTTGTGGGTTAGTTCTTGTAACTTATAACGCTATAATTTTGTTTTCTTAAAACCTATTAGCTAATTTTAATTTGGTTGTGAACATTGCTGCTACTTGTTATAAAGAGGAAAAGAGAATACACATTTAAGCAATCTAAAACTTACTTGGTGTTCTACGAGAAACACTGTGCCAAAGTTAAAAACCAGGTAAGCGCAGTAATTACTATAAATGAGTTACTTCTAGATTTTTTGACACTCAAAAACAACTAACCCTTATAATGCTGACCAATAATTCATTTAATTTAACCAATTTTGTGTCTCTTTTAAGCGAGAATCCCCATCCTGAAATGTTATTTAGAACACCTGTACATAATTTGTACCCGGCAAATCTGACCGATTCGAAAAAATTAATTGTATTTCCCTGGACTATTTATAGATAAGCAGAATTTGTCTACTGTCTCTCAGAGAAAATTTATTTGACTTGCATACGTCTGAACGAAATTTTGTAACATCTGCGTGTTCTTGTTTTTTTTTTAATACTCTCTATGACGGCTAATCAAGCGTTGGCAAGGATATAAGTAAGTACTGACCCCGCGCGAAATAAGTTAGCGTGAACTTGAACATGGTTAGAGCAGAGCTGGTATTCAAGAGAAACAGAAAATCAAGTTACTAGCACACGAACTCATTCTATTTTTATAGCAGAAATGGGTTTATTTGGCGTTTAAATCGAGATATCTAGAGCAATGCCTTATTCGTACATTAATTACAGCATTTGATATACTAACATAATGATTTCATGTTACAGATATTTAACAGACATTAAGATAACGAGATTAAGTTCAACAAGGACAATTTTTTTTTAATAGATTGCGCTCTACGATGTATTATCATGCATAAATATCTATGGACTGCTAAATTTTATATAACCCTCTAATATACGGTAGCCAATAATCTTTGAAAACATATTTGTATTGTTTTTAGTCGACTGTACGCTTTGCAAAATACAGTAGCTCTAGACATTGTGCCGGATTGTACGACGAAACCATTTACAGAAAGTAAATATCTTATTGTTTTGACAGCAGTCTTCTTTATATCGTTTTCTAACACACTAGAAACGCTATGTTCGACCTTGTTTTCAATCCAGAGTTAAACATAATCTGGAGAAAATAGAAAAAAATATTCGGAAATTATGTTTATTAAATTATTGCAATAAATACTAATCTTTACTTTTTTTCTGGTCATCAACACTGAAAATCTCGTGGTGGTTAGCCCAAAGGCAGAGACGTTCCTAGATGCATTTCATTAATTTGGGTTCTATTATTAGACGTTTAAATTTTAATCTGGCTGCATGTAGGCGTCTCCGAACTGAAATATGTTCACACCCCTCGAGTTAATGAGTGTAGCTTTGAATCATAGCGTACTTTTTTTCTTATCGCAGTTCTTGTTACAATTTAATGGGAAGCATTTTTTTCGTGCTATTTCACATTTAAAGCATATTTCTTTTTCAGGCCGTTTGTGCTTTTAACAAATCTATTAAAAAATTAAAATAAATGTACGATACAGTACAATAGAAAGGTGTCTATTTTAATTTTTGGAAACAACTGAAAACATTTTCATTGTACGATAGTTGGAACTAAACTACTAGATTCATGAAGAACAACACCCATTTACCTGCCGCCTGGAAATATGTGTAAGAAATAAAATAATTTCCGAATGTATGTAATGTAATACATATAGCTATGTTAATATAGCGTAGAATACTGTAATAATCTATCCAAGACGATTAAAAGTATTATTTATTTACAATAAAATTTCTTAAATTGAATATTCTAAATTATCTTGAGTAGTTCGCCCAACAATTGTATTGATTAATAGTTAATAGTCAAACCGAATTAGTCCACTGTTATCAAACAGAGCCAGGGGATAGCTCATTTGGCTATCAGTAGAGACCGGATTATATGCAAAGTGCATGTATTTTATTTAAAAAATATGCGTAAAAATGCCTAAATATGCAATTTATGCAATCACTAATAAACCTTAATTAATTTTTGGCGTTAACTAATGATTGCACAAATTGCATATTTAAGCATTTCTATGCATATTTTTCAAATAAAATACTTGCACTTTGCATATAATCCGGTCTCTGGCTATCAGTCTAGGCATCCTGGATTGGAGACCCAGGGCTATTGCTTCCTAGAGTTGAGGTTCTCTGTGGGTTTCTTCACTCCATATATCCTATTTCTTAAAGCACATTACGAGCACGGGCGTAACAATATCTCATTACCCTGCGACGCACCCTGTAGTTGGCGAAAGCTGTTGGGGAATATGAAAGCATGGATTAATATTATTGTTAAAGATGGTGCCGATATAATGGTAGGTATTACCGAACTGTGTAGCAATACATACTTTTCATGATAAAGAAATATTAAAACTAAAAGAACTTTTAGGGTGAAATTGCGACTTCACAAACATTAGCTCAAAATTCTTCTTTGGTATATAACCTAACTTTTCCTATCAAATAATAATACTTATTAAATGATTGGTTGTCTAGGCTTTCGATAATCTATGCTTATGTTACAGTCAATTTTAGGAGTTTGGACTATGACTTTTATAAAGAATATAGCTAAAGCCAATATTTCTTCTTATGTTAGATGAGTGGAAATTAGTTTAATGATAATTACGGGCTATAGTAAAGAGCACTCAAGGGAATGATGCTGCCATAAAGCACTTTCATTCGTATAAGAAAGAATCATCGCGAAAGAACATTGCTCTAAGTAGATTGAATTGGAGGAAATTGATTGATGTTGATTTCATTGATTCGAGTTTTTAGTCTCAATACAGAGTATTTGGAATACGAGTCATGATTTATTAGCACTTCTTTCTTTGAATAGGACGGATTTAATGTAAGGCAAGTTGCCTATATAAATACCACACGTACTACCTTATTTTATTAATTAATTAATCGTGTTTCTGGATTGTATATTTTGGTACACATATGCGTATAAACGACTTTGTAGCGAAGAATATACTTCGTTTAGTTGCTATCACTTCGCCAATTTGAATCAAGCTGTGCGTATATAACGTTTACTCAATGAAGATTTACTCGCTTACAATAATATACCATGCCGATTTCGATGTGATCTCCTTTGGTTTTAATAATCGTTGTACAAATTTCAGGTATTTTTCGAAGCAATTTTTCGAGACAGTCCGCGTTAAATTGTTGCCAAGCGTTCTGTAAATATTCCCATAGGTGTTGAGTGTTCTAAGGTTGTCGCTGTCTAGCTCTTCGATCAAGTTCATCCCATAAGAGCTCTGAGGGATAAATCCGGACTTTCAGGAGGTCAAACCATTAATTTTAGTTCATTTCTTGTTACTTTCTCCTTTAAAAAGTTCATACAGATTCGCACCGTATGTTTAGTGTCATTGTCTTGCTAGAACACAAACGGCTCACCAACAAGATGACTTCCATACGGAATAGCATGATTTTGCAAAATATAAAAGTACTCTTCTTTCCGCATTGTACCAGTAATTTTATAACAATACTATCACCTCCGTGTTTGACGGAAGGGACTACGCTAGCTGTTTCCCCTGGTCATTGACGAACAAGAACTCCGTTGGATACCAAATAAGTGAAATTTGAACTCGTTGGTCCATAAGACTGCGTTCCAATCATCCAGTGACCTGTTTGCATGCTCTCTTGTCCATGTTAACCGCTTTTCTTTGCATACACGTTTTAAATTTTTTTTTCTGCGACCGATGTATCCCCTTAAACTGCTGCCAATAATCACTTCTTGACGACGATAACAGAAACATTTGTTCGTCGTTGTTAACGCACGTTGCTATATTCAATGCAGTTAGACGTCGATCTCGTTTCGAAGTCGTTACTATAAATCTATATTCAGCTCTAGAGGTCACTCGGTGCCGCCCACTTCATTTTCTATCAAGATTTTATCTCGTCTCTCTTCTTCGCGCCAATATGTAATGCACACCTTTCGGTAAAATTCTTTCTTCGTGAAGGGTACAAATATTATTACGTTATTCAACAGTCGACTGCCGCGTTTTGGCATTTTTACTAAACCGTTTGACCGATAGTAATTACTGCCTGTATCCTACCCCATTCCGATAAAACAATAGTAGTATTCTTGTAAAAAGGCTATTGCAGTTTATTAAATGTATTCGGGTAAAATTTAGGCCTAAATATTTGAACTTACGGATTATGTGTAACAATTTTATATTGGCATACAATGATTTATAAGAAAGATTAACTATTTCACGATATATCTATCAGTTGTAATATTTTGAAGGAATTTCACCTTGTTTACAAACTTATGGACTGTAGTGTATATATTAATTTGATAAACATTAGTTTGTGGATATTCTAAATTGGTATTTTGTTGGACAATCAATTTTTCATCAGAAACATGTTCTGTTCTTCAATGGATATAATTGAAGATTATAAATAACAAAGGCGCGAAACCTGTGTTAAATGTTACACATTTTGTTTTAATCAAACTCTTTTAAAATCTTTGGAACTTAACGGTTTCGCCATGAAACCATCTTTGTGATGATCCGCATGGTTAGATCGAAATGCCACGGAAGAAAATAGTTGCTCAAGAGCAGTCATCTTTTCAAAAGTCTGACTTGAAAGGGTAAATATAGCTAAAAATTTGCAATGGAAATTGATTTACTCGAATAGTATCATTTACTTTCTATACACAGTAAAAAGCAGCTTCTCATATGTCGTATTGTATTCATGTTATTGTTGTTCACGTAACATTGTCTCACGCAAGGGATGAAATGGAGGGTGGAATGCATTCATGAGCCGTGGTGCGTGTACAGGCCGAAGTGTGAGAATGCCTAAAAGAATACACAGTTCTAATACGAGAACGTACAATTTGCGTGTTTTCTCGGGAATCCGTGTTGCGTAGTATAGTGCCGTATCATTACGCTATAAACTTTGAGGTAAAAGAGTGTTTTGCCAAGTAATGCGAATGGAACGAAGATTATAATTTTATTTTTTTATGCGCTGCATGTTGTATACAAGTGTTAGAATGAAAATTTATGTCGACGACACACCAGCGCGTACTACGAAATTCTTGGCACCCGACGTTTGATTTCATGTTTTACCAGTGTTATTTGTTACCTTATGTTATGAAAATAAATGAGTAACTGGCAATTTTCGTTGATTTCCTCCGTATAGGTTTTGTTAATCAAACGAGCCGTTGCGTATTCCCGGAATCACTACAACTTTGATTCTGTATGAATTATATGTGAAAAATGTCGAGTTTTGTATAACTTTTTTATTTTTTGACGAATGTTTTTCTGTACGTAAACATAGGGTTCGGAATTGCCAACCGCGGTCAAAAAAATAGTAGATATTAGTTTGACTAATGCCAGCTATTATTTATTCTTGTTTCAACATAATAATAACCAGAAACGCGTCATAGTTCATAAAATTTCGGGCAACAATTATGTGAATGCCAATAATGCAAATTTTGAATGTAGTAAATCCTATCATATCTTTAAAATATAACGTTAATGCCCGGTCATTTCAAGTTCAAGGTTTAAACTGTATTTCGGGTATATTATCTATGGTTTATGAGGTTATATTAACAAAATTTTGGAACTTTGGGGTTACTTTCCTATGAGGTTGTTCAGATACTCGTGTGTAATAAACTGTTCGGATATTAATAGTGTTGTGTGCACATCGAACAAGTAAGCACGGGGGCACATAACCTAAAATAATCAAGAACAAGTAGCAAGCCCTATCAAACATAAATATTATATTTATAAACAAATTGTAGCATTGTGATTGAATCAAAATTATCTTTGTTTATTCGTTTTATAATTTATTTCACCTATTGGTTGTGCCAACCGGATGGAATACTAAACAAGAACAGGCAAGCATACAAAACCTAAACCTACGTAAAAAATAGAGCAGGGAAATCAACCCCAACAGAAGTGTTTAACCAAAATACTTTAAAGGGTATTGCGCTTCTAGATATAAAAATGTCATATCAATTCTGAATTTTGAATATCCTGTATAATGTCCCGTTTTCTGTGTTCCTCAGGTGCTACGCAAGAACCATCTACAGCTTTTAACTATACTGTTATATACACATATTTTTGCGGATGTTTTAGGCATTTCTTTCTAAACAAATAAATATAACTCAAGGACGATGATATGTACCCATGAATATGCTTTATAAAGGTGGATTTAAGCTAAAAGCCGGAATCTACAAATATAATAGAAATTATAAAAATTAAGGTTCGTTTAAAATGCTACAGTTAACTAAGAGTTTCGGTTTAATGGGAAGTGCAGTATCAATACAAACGTATTTGCATGTATTAATAAGAAAAGAATCTTTCGTTCACGTTAACGCACCTGTGCAGGTAATTTTGAGAAGAATTAAATTAAGGAGTTTGAAGAGTCTTATAAATGATTGAAATGTCTTTTCAATTAAATGGATAGCCAGCCTAGTGGTAAGGTTCCTTAAACGCGTGAGGTCCAATGTTTAGCACTGTTCTCCACGCTTTAACTTATTTTAATCTTTCTATTTTGCTGTTATTAACATAATAATTATTTCATATATTAAATAAAAAAAGAAATGTAACCATGGAAATCAAAAGAAAATGTAGACAAACGATAAACGATGCTGCCAAACTAAAATTCGCAGATCGTACTGTAAATTCACTTGTTTTCAAATTCACTTTGTTATGGATTAACAACACTAACAACCATTTTAAGCAGTATTTCGATAAGATATGTTTACTCTAGTTTTTATAGTCGCGCTAGCTATGCAATTGTTGCATGGCGCCAAAGCGAAGGAATAAACAGATCATGTATAATGCAAAAGTATATCGTTAGAATGCATACGGTAAATATTTTTGATTGCGTGTTATTTCTAGCGAGAAGTAAAAACTTGGTGTATATTACAGCCGATTAAGAAATTCAATTATACAGGCTGTTTCCTAGAAAGTATCGCAGCTGTAACTTCTTTATTTGTCTGATTTTTATAAACTAAGAAGTAATTGAAATGATTATTGTTGTAACAACATGTGAAAGCCTGAGGCACTAAATGAAATGATGTAAGGAACACAAGGAGATTGAAAACATGCCTAGAAAACAATACCCAACATAATAATGCTGCTAAATACAGCTACTAATTGTATTGGCGGGATATTATGTTGGGTATTGTTTTGTCGGCGTTTTTACAATATGTTTTTAATACATCATGGTAAGCCTGAGGGATCATTCACATGCGCACCTACGCTGTTCACTTTTCGACACGGTGCGCATCCTCTTTAGTTTAGCGGTCCATGAGCTGGTCGGGAGAAGGTTGGGAAAGTGTACTTGCTTACATCGCGTGTTTTGATCGGCAGCGGCGTGTGTGTTCTTGTGGCGCTAGATAACGCCAAACAATCCTCACTTAAACTGTTCGTTTATTTACAGGTATATTAGCCGGGCAATGTGATATAGAGAAAGACGTTTGATGACGTGTTTTTTCTCCTCACATTGCTTTCCCGTGAATGATCCCACCAATACATGTGCTGTATTTAGTAACATTATTAGGTTGGGTAATTATGGGTACTTCTTATATCACTTTATCAAAGTCAAATTTGGTAGTAATAGTAATTATAATGTTAAACATTATCAATGTTTATAGCAAAACAAATCATAGTTATAGTTTACAGTGAGCTCGATCCGTAGAATAATTAAAGGATGTCCATCGTGCATTAAAGAAAGTGGCAGCTAATTGGAACATTTACTTTCTCTAACCAATAAATTATTTGGTTATTAAACACTTTTCTTCTTCAATTTTTCCAGTAAATGTGAACGCCAAAGTGAATGAATTTGATATTGAATTAAAAAGATTGCTATCAAAAATGTTATAGAGATATGTATTCCTTTTTGTATTGACGTCGTATAAGCTGTATAGCTCAATCAAGAACTAAAAAGATGCTGCTATGTTGTACGATGTTGGTTCTTGGTTGTGTTTTAAATGAAAAGAAATCTAAATTACTTTTAGAACAATTAAAATTATAGAGAAAAAGGCAACATTGAGAAAATATTTTCGTATAAACAAGACTATACACAGCAAAACGTTCATATCTTTAAAGTCCTTAGATCATGTCGGATTTTATCGCCAATTTTCCTTTACAAGAATCTATAATTCTGCTTGAAGAAGAACACTGGCCGCAATTAGTACTGAAGTAAATTCTAGTACATATCCATACATACGTCAAATTTTGCACTTTATACACTACTTTAGATTACTAACTTTACAGTGTTACGCATAGAAAATATACTGATTTGTACATATTCACTGTGCAAGCTGTTTCTTTCTATTACTGTTGCGGGAATTACGCGCATACTATATCTAACATGCACTTTTGCAGCGGAAATAATGTGAGAAATTATACCCAACTGTTTACCTAATCATTTCGACTGTTGAACGAAACAGATTAAAGTTGAAAGGAGTATATAGATGCAAGGTGTTTATTTCAAGTATTTTATCTGGCTAATAGCCAATATAAATCAAAGACTGTTTAATTATTATGTGCGCAAAAACATCTAAAGATATAGCAGATTTCGCATATCAACGAAGTATTGTTAACATTTCCATATTTTATATAAATATTTAAGTAGGTACGTGTTAAAGGTGTGATAAGACTTTTAAGTTTATAATTGGATCTGATTTGGTTTATACCATGCACATGGTCACGGTAAAGATTCAACAAACCATTGGGTCAACAGCCGACTGTTACGTAAATTTCCGCAAGCGTTCATTCGACCTTCGTGCGTTGTTTGATTGTTTAGTGAAAACTCGCTCTAATTTATGTTGGCCGCCTTCTGCCATTAAGATTCCAGATTGCATGGTTAATTTCACGGTCTTAAATTATGTAATTTAAAAATAACATGAACGCGCACGCATTTATTGTCTATAACAAATGCTTTTATTAAAATGCGAAATTTTTTTCAATGTGGTTTGAGTATTTAGAGAAGTTCTAAAATAATAGTAGGTTACATTTTCTTCATTATCTGCTCATAGCGAAAATTGGGAGTTGTCAACTATCTTTTAATATGTTTTATTCATGCATTCATTTGCTTTTTAATGTGATGTCTAACTTGCTTTCTTTGCCAACGTCCGCGTGTATTCAACATGTTTATTACTGACTAATTCTGACTAGCCTTCTGAAGGTGTTTTCAGAGTTGGGAATATAAACATAGCATAGTTTCATTAATTGGATTACAACTATGTAAATATTGTGGACACAAAAAGATTTGTTTTGTATAGGTTTGAACAAGTATAGCAAAACAGACAACTTCTGACTAAAGCAATTTCTAAAACGTTTATAGTTTTTCAAGCTATATAACAAGTATTTGTAATAGATTTTTTGGATGTATCATTTTTCTTCAATGATGATATTCATTTGTAAAGGAAACACTGCGTATAATAATTTATATTTCGATCAACAATTTTATTAAAAGTTATAAAATAAACCCTTGGTAACAGCAGCATTGCGTTTTAATTTATAAGCAAATGATACATATTTTACAATACTACAACAACAAGCATGTAACCAAGTACCTCAACATATAAGGACTATTTTTTTAATGGAATATTTGTAACTACAAATGCTTGACATAAATCTTCAAAAAATTCTGATTTGATGGCCCATATTTAAATTATTTTTTAGTCTATAGATGTTGATGTGGACTTCATCTTTATAATCTAATGCTTAATCACCGTCTTCACAATATGCTTTACCTTTGCGAAATATCTCATGCACGTGAAGAATGTTACAAATTAAAATTATTAGCGCCATAAGCATTGATTTAAAATAGAAAAAATTAAAATTTGGGAACCTGTAAATACAACTCAAGTAAAAAAAATGCCAGCAACCATAAATACTGAACAAAAATAAGCGATAAGTGGAATCAATGAAACTGCAAACAAACGTCCGTGCTTCATTTAGAATTGAGTGTTCATATACTGTCCTTCCAGTATAATGCTACACATCAACAATATAAATGATAGATACCATAACACAAAAGCGACGGGCGATGGTGCGTTTCTGGAAAAGAAAAATGAGGAAGTGCGTAGTACTTACCATGACGCCTATGTATATTTCCCTTGTCCGCTTTATATCTGGTAGGTTTTTCCAAATTTTGAAACAACTTGTTTACTTTGTAATGTTTTTAACTTTTTTGTTATTTACTTGTATTTTTTGAAATAATAAACATTTATGTCTATTTTAGAATAAATAATTCTGGTAGTTACCTCGCCCACTTTCTTCGATCGATATTTCCGATATCTAAATTACATACACTCCCGCTCATGGAAGATTGAACACTTAATACAATTTTGTAAACTACGCGCTTACAATACTATTATGTAAATAAACTGAGAATTATATTGTTCTACTACACTGACAAAATTGAATTCGTATTTTTTATTCGCTTAGTGTCATAAAATATCTACATTTCCTTCGGTCAGGATAATCATAACGCATTGCAACAATTTCAGCTGTTAAGTAAGACTATTACAAGAATGCAATACGAATTCTCGTATTACTCCACAATGTATCTTTTCAATTGCGCTCTGTGTTTCAGTTTTAATCATTGAAAAGTAAACCATCTTCTTGTTGTGCATTAGTACGCAGTTATACAAATTTAGTCTGCAATGAGTGAAATTGTTTGAAAAAAATGATGCGCAGAGAGCTTTAAGTGTTTAAAGATGATTCTCAATCGTTGTTCTCCATGAACAAGATTTATTCCATTCAACAAATTAGTTAAAAAGTTGGAAATGCAAAATCCACTGTCAATACCACAAGCCGAATTCATCCACCAAGAAATTTAGTATACCGTAGTCTCGTATGATGGTCGAGGAGGAATTTTAAGTAGAGTATTTAAGACTGTAAAACGCTGACTACAAGAGCCAGTATTATAAGGCCTTGTTTCAGTAAGAAAACTGCTTCTACGATGAGCCCATAGAGCAAAATCTGTGCACAAATGCATCGCTAGTGGACAGTGGAGGAATGCAAAAAATGCTTTGAACGGATCCAGTGTTCATACAAAAATGAAGGTTGTGTCGTCTCAATAGTTAGACGCGGGGCAGGAGAGATATACTGAAAATTAAAGGAGTTTTTAGAAAAGTATCGATACCTTATAGAACAACCAATTTCGACAGGAACAACGTTATTAGGAGAAAATTTCGTATTTATACGCGATAGCAATCTGGAAGATACGGCAGTGTTGTGTAGACAGTATTTAGAAGTGCAACGAAAAAATAATATGTTAACAATAATGACAAGAAGAAGGCGTTGTCAATCTAAACATCATACAGGCTACACGCTCTCTCTTTCAAGCAAGGTTTTTGTTACATTTAAACTGTTTTGTTTTCACAAGAAAACTTTAACTAACTTTAATTAACTTGAAGACAGCTTCAAGTTAATTCTGACTTTCTTGTTGAAAACAATCCAAATGTCCAAATTTCTGTGGATGGAAGTGTGTATCAATGTTGTTTTCGGAATACCGTACTACCGATCTTTAATTGATGTTAAAAAACTGCGTTTTTCTATATGCCGCCCCCGATCACTTGTATAATTTACAGTAGTTTCCGAATCGATAAAACGGCTATGTGATGAATGTAAGTTCCTTTTGTTTGCTTCTTATTGGTTGAATGTTATAGATACGGTCGCTTATTTTCCAATCAGCGCTGTGAATTATCCTATTAGTTGTGGAAATCGTTATATAAGTGCTTCTCACTCTTTCTAGCTGGGTACGTTTCCCATTTCCAATTTTAATGTTTTTGGGATCGCATGCCTAATAATAGTCATATATGATAATAAGTGTGTTTTATAGAAGTTAATCCATTTGAATTGAATATATATGTATTTGAAAAGAGGCTTCCGAATTTATTTCTGCCTATTGCGTGCAAACAGCCGAAAAGCAAATTTGCTTAATTAATGTACTTAAACTTATATATACCACGATTTAAATCACTCTAGAGTATCCGATCTTCCTGCATTCGCAGTTTATAATAGTAAATATTCCACATCAAGTCAACAACAGCCCGAAACAAACATACGCTGTTAACCAAGCAATACATCGGAAAATAATGTTAGGGGAACTTAATCTCGGTTAGAGATAGAGAGGCAAACTTTTTTTTATCGTAATCTACGCGAAAATACGCGTCTTTTGATATATCACTCGACCCCATTCGGAGCTCCTTTAAGGAGTTGAGTTTTGCACCTCCTCAACTTTCAAACGTCCATATCTCCTAAACGGTTAGGGCTAGGGGGCTGAAATTTCTCAGGCGTAATACACCCACATATGGCCACGTTCCGGTAGGGTCAAAACCCCGAAATTCCGACCCTCGATTTTTCGGGTCGAAAAAATTTCATCGTTTTGGTCAGAAAAATGCGACGTTTCTGCTGCGCGTTAACGGGAAGAGTTAGACGTTCGCTTATCGGCGCGTCGTAAGGACCCCTACGAGGGTTCTAAACAGGCGAAAGAAGGACGTCCTAGCTCAACGCGTTCCGACGCTACAGCGCTTCAAAGTTGGGATTTTTTTTCTCTTTTTCAACTTTGACGGGCCGTAGCCGCTAAACGGTTAGAGATAGGACGTCCGCAGCGGTCGCAATCGATTCCGCGGACATTTTTCTATCGGAAACCGTCTAATTCGTCCGTCCGAACGGCGTCGTTAACGCGCGACACGAGAAAACGTCGAAAGATGTCGTTTTCGGGGTCGATTTTTCGCGTTTTTCGAAGCCCCGAAACTTCAAACGCCCGTATCTCTTAAACGGTTAGAGATATCGAAGCGTGCTAAAAAAAATCTTGTTCGGCGCGCAAAAATCTACCGGATAGGATGATAAAAACGGTCATTTTCGGACTTCGATATTTCACCGAAATTTCTCGACCGAATCTCCGTATCTCGGTTATGCGTGGTCGCAGCGCGACCGTTCGGTGCTCATTTGAAAGATCTCGACGCGTACTTTCGAACGGCGCAAACCGGGATCCCCTATCTATAACCGTTTAGGAGCTACGGCGCTTCAAAGTTTCGGAGTTAAGCATTTTTGGAAATTTCTTAACTTTAAACGCGATTTTCTCCTTAACGGTTAGAGATAGAGAGGCAAACTTTTTTTTATCGTAATCTACGCGAAAATACGCGTCTTTTCATATATCACTCGACCCCATTCGGAGCTCCTTTAAGGAGTTGAGTTTTGCACCTCCTCAACTTTCAAACGTCCATATCTCCTAAACGGTTAGGGCTAGGGGGCTGAAATTTCTCAGGCGTAATACACCCATATATGGCCACGTTCCGGTAGGGTCAAAACCCCGAAATTCCGACCCTCGATTTTTCGGGTCGAAAAAATTTCATCGTTTTGGTCAGAAAAAAATGCGACGTTTCTGCTGCGCGTTAACGGGAAGAGTTAGACGTTCGCTTATCGGCGCGTCGTAAGGACCCTACGAGGGTTCTAAACAGGCGAAAGAAGGACGTCCTAGCTCAACGCGTTCCGACGCTACAGCGCTTCAAAGTTGGGATTTTTTCTCTCTTTTTCAACTTTGACGGGCCGTAGCCGCTAAACGGTTAGAGATAGGAAGTCCGCAGCGGTCGCAATCGATTCCGCGGACATTTTTCTATCGGAAACCGTCTAATTCGTCCGTCCGAACGGCGTCGTTAACGCGCGACACGATAAAACGTCGAAAGATGTCGTTTTGGGGTTCTTTTTGTCCGCTTTTTTTCGAAGCCCCGAAACTTAAAACGCCCGTATCTCTTAAACTGTTATAGATATCGAAGCGTGCTAAAAAAATCTTGTTCGGCGCGCAAAAATCTACCGGATAGGATGATAAAACGGTCATTTTCGGACTTCGATATTTCACCGAAATTTCTCGACCGAATCTCCGTATCTCGGTTATGCGTGGTCGCAGCGCGACCGTTCGGTGCTCATTTGAAAGATCTCGACGCGTACTTTCGAACGGCGCAAACCGGGATCCCCTATCTATAACCGTTTAGGAGCTACGGCGCTTCAAAGTTTCGGAGTTAAGCATTTTTGGAAATTTCTTAACTTTAAACGCGATTTTCTCCTTAACGGTTAGAGATAGAGAGGCAAACTTTTTTTTATCGTAATCTACGCGAAAATACGCGTCTTTTCATATATCACTCGACCCCATTCGGAGCTCCTTTAAGGAGTTGAGTTTTGCACCTCCTCAACTTTCAAACGTCCATATCTCCTAAACGGTTAGGGCTAGGGGGCTGAAATTTCTCAGGCGTAATACACCCATATATGGCCACGTTCCGGTAGGGTCAAAACCCCGAAATTCCGACCCTCGATTTTTCGGGTCGAAAAAATTTCATCGTTTTGGTCAGAAAAAATGCGACGTTTCTGCTGCGCGTTAACGGGAAGAGTTAGACGTTCGCTTATCGGCGCGTCGTAAGGACCCCTACGAGGGTTCTAAACAGGCGAAAGAAGGACGTCCTAGCTCAACGCGTTCCGACGCTACAGCGCTTCAAAGTTGGGATTTTTTTTCTCTCTTTTTCAACTTTGACGGGCCGTAGCCGCTAAACGGTTAGAGATAGGACGTCCGCAGCGGTCGCAATCGATTCCGCGGACATTTTTCTATCGGAAACCGTCTAATTCGTCCGTCCGAACGGCGTCGTTAACGCGCGACACGAGAAAACGTCGAAAGATGTCGTTTTCGGGGTCGATTTTTTCGCGTTTTTTCGAAGCCCCGAAACTTCAAACGCCCGTATCTCTTAAACGGTTAGAGATATCGAAGCGTGCTAAAAAAAATCTTGTTCGGCGCGCAAAAATCTACCGGATAGGATGATAAAAACGGTCATTTTCGGACTTCGATATTTCACCGAAATTTCTCGACCGAATCTCCGTATCTCGGTTATGCGTGGTCGCAGCGCGACCGTTCGGTGCTCATTTGAAAGATCTCGACGCGTACTTTCGAACGGCGCAAACCGGGATCCCCTATCTATAACCGTTTAGGAGCTACGGCGCTTCAAAGTTTCGGAGTTAAGCATTTTTGGAAATTTCTTAACTTTAAACGCGATTTTCTCCTTAACGGTTAGAGATAGAGAGGCAAACTTTTTTTTATCGTAATCTACGCGAAAATACGCGTCTTTTCATATATCACTCGACCCCATTCGGAGCTCCTTTAAGGAGTTGAGTTTTGCACCTCCTCAACTTTCAAACGTCCATATCTCCTAAACGGTTAGGGCTAGGGGGCTGAAATTTCTCAGGCGTAATACACCCATATATGGCCACGTTCCGGTAGGGTCAAAACCCCGAAATTCCGACCCTCGATTTTTCGGGTCGAAAAAATTTCATCGTTTTGGTCAGAAAAATGCGACGTTTCTGCTGCGCGTTAACGGGAAGAGTTAGACGTTCGCTTATCGGCGCGTCGTAAGGACCCTACGAGGGTTCTAAACAGGCGAAAGAAGGACGTCCTAGCTCAACGCGTTCCGACGCTACAGCGCTTCAAAGTTGGGATTTTTTTTCTCTCTTTTTCAACTTTGACGGGCCGTAGCCGCTAAACGGTTAGAGATAGGACGTCCGCAGCGGTCGCAATCGATTCCGCGGACATTTTTCTATCGGAAACCGTCTAATTCGTCCGTCCGAACGGCGTCGTTAACGCGCGACACGAGAAAACGTCGAAAGATGTCGTTTTCGGGGTCGATTTTTTCGCGTTTTTTCGAAGCCCCGAAACTTCAAACGCCCGTATCTCTTAAACGGTTAGAGATATCGAAGCGTGCTAAAAAAAATCTTGTTCGGCGCGCAAAAATCTACCGGATAGGATGATAAAACGGTCATTTTCGGACTTCGATATTTCACCGAAATTTCTCGACCGAATCTCCGTATCTCGGTTATGCGTGGTCGCAGCGCGACCGTTCGGTGCTCATTTGAAAGATCTCGACGCGTACTTTCGAACGGCGCAAACCGGGATCCCCTATCTATAACCGTTTAGGAGCTACGGCGCTTCAAAGTTTCGGAGTTAAGCATTTTTGGAAATTTCTTAACTTTAAACGCGATTTTCTCCTTAACGGTTAGAGATAGAGAGGCAAACTTTTTTTTATCGTAATCTACGCGAAAATACGCGTCTTTTCATATATCACTCGACCCCATTCGGAGCTCCTTTAAGGAGTTGAGTTTTGCACCTCCTCAACTTTCAAACGTCCATATCTCCTAAACGGTTAGGGCTAGGGGGCTGAAATTTCTCAGGCGTAATACACCCATATATGGCCACGTTCCGGTAGGGTCAAAACCCCGAAATTCCGACCCTCGATTTTTCGGGTCGAAAAAATTTCATCGTTTTGGTCAGAAAAAATGCGACGTTTCTGCTGCGCGTTAACGGGAAGAGTTAGACGTTCGCTTATCGGCGCGTCGTAAGGACCCTACGAGGGTTCTAAACAGGCGAAAGAAGGACGTCCTAGCTCAACGCGTTCCGACGCTACAGCGCTTCAAAGTTGGGATTTTTTTCTCTCTTTTCAACTTTGACGGGCCGTAGCCGCTAAACGGTTAGAGATAGGACGTCCGCAGCGGTCGCAATCGATTCCGCGGACATTTTTCTATCGGAAACCGTCTAATTCGTCCGTCCGAACGGCGTCGTTAACGCGCGACACGAGAAAACGTCGAAAGATGTCGTTTTCGGGGTCGATTTTTTCGCGTTTTTTCGAAGCCCCGAAACTTCAAACGCCCGTATCTCTTAAACGGTTAGAGATATCGAAGCGTGCTAAAAAAATCTTGTTCGGCGCGCAAAAATCTACCGGATAGGATGATAAAAACGGTCATTTTCGGACTTCGATATTTCACCGAAATTTCTCGACCGAATCTCCGTATCTCGGTTATGCGTGGTCGCAGCGCGACCGTTCGGTGCTCATTTGAAAGATCTCGACGCGTACTTTCGAACGGCGCAAACCGGGATACCCTATCTATAACCGTTTAGGAGCTACGGCGCTTCAAAGTTTCGGAGTTAAGCATTTTTGGAAATTTCTTAACTTTAAACGCGATTTTCTCCTTAACGGTTAGAGATAGAGAGGCAAACTTTTTTTTATCGTAATCTACGCGAAAATACGCGTCTTTTCATATATCACTCGACCCCATTCGGAGCTCCTTTAAGGAGTTGAGTTTTGCACCTCCTCAACTTTCAAACGTCCATATCTCCTAAACGGTTAGGGCTAGGGGGCTGAAATTTCTCAGGCGTAATACACCCATATATGGCCACGTTCCGGTAGGGTCAAAACCCCGAAATTCCGACCCTCGATTTTTCGGGTCGAAAAAATTTCATCGTTTTGGTCAGAAAAAAATGCGACGTTTCTGCTGCGCGTTAACGGGAAGAGTTAGACGTTCGCTTATCGGCGCGTCGTAAGGACCCCTACGAGGGTTCTAAACAGGCGAAAGAAGGACGTCCTAGCTCAACGCGTTCCGACGCTACAGCGCTTCAAAGTTGGGATTTTTTTTCTCTCTTTTTCAACTTTGACGGGCCGTAGCCGCTAAACGGTTAGAGATAGGACGTCCGCAGCGGTCGCAATCGATTCCGCGGACATTTTTCTATCGGAAACCGTCTAATTCGTCCGTCCGAACGGCGTCGTTAACGCGCGACACGAGAAAACGTCGAAAGATGTCGTTTTCGGGGTCGATTTTTTCGCGTTTTTTCGAAGCCCCGAAACTTCAAACGCCCGTATCTCTTAAACGGTTAGAGATATCGAAGCGTGCTAAAAAAAATCTTGTTCGGCGCGCAAAAATCTACCGGATAGGATGATAAAAACGGTCATTTTCGGACTTCGATATTTCACCGAAATTTCTCGACCGAATCTCCGTATCTCGGTTATGCGTGGTCGCAGCGCGACCGTTCGGTGCTCATTTGAAAGATCTCGACGCGTACTTTCGAACGGCGCAAACCGGGATCCCCTATCTATAACCGTTTAGGAGCTACGGCGCTTCAAAGTTTCGGAGTTAAGCATTTTTGGAAATTTCTTAACTTTAAACGCGATTTTCTCCTTAACGGTTAGAGATAGAGAGGCAAACTTTTTTTTATCGTAATCTACGCGAAAATACGCGTCTTTTCATATATCACTCGACCCCATTCGGAGCTCCTTTAAGGAGTTGAGTTTTGCACCTCCTCAACTTTCAAACGTCCATATCTCCTAAACGGTTAGGGCTAGGGGGCTGAAATTTCTCAGGCGTAATACACCCATATATGGCCACGTTCCGGTATGGTCAAAACCCCGAAATTCCGACCCTCGATTTTTCGGGTCGAAAAAATTTCATCGTTTTGGTCAGAAAAATGCGACGTTTCTGCTGCGCGTTAACGGGAAGAGTTAGACGTTCGCTTATCGGCGCGTCGTAAGGACCCTACGAGGGTTCTAAACAGGCGAAAGAAGGACGTCCTAGCTCAACGCGTTCCGACGCTACAGCGCTTCAAAGTTGGGATTTTTTTTCTCTCTTTTTCAACTTTGACGGGCCGTAGCCGCTAAACGGTTAGAGATAGGACGTCCGCAGCGGTCGCAATCGATTCCGCGGACATTTTTCTATCGGAAACCGTCTAATTCGTCCGTCCGAACGGCGTCGTTAACGCGCGACACGAGAAAACGTCGAAAGATGTCGTTTTCGGGGTCGATTTTTCGCGTTTTTTCGAAGCCCCGAAACTTCAAACGCCCGTATCTCTTAAACGGTTAGAGATATCGAAGCGTGCTAAAAATCTTGTTCGGCGCGCAAAAATCTACCGGATAGGATGATAAAACGGTCATTTTCGGACTTCGATATTTCACCGAAATTTCTCGACCGAATCTCCGTATCTCGGTTATGCGTGGTCGCAGCGCGACCGTTCGGTGCTCATTTGAAAGATCTCGACGCGTACTTTCGAACGGCGCAAACCGGGATCCCCTATCTATAACCGTTTAGGAGCTACGGCGCTTCAAAGTTTCGGAGTTAAGCATTTTTGGAAATTTCTTAACTTTAAACGCGATTTTCTCCTTAACGGTTAGAGATAGAGAGGCAAACTTTTTTTTATCGTAATCTACGCGAAAATACGCGTCTTTTCATATATCACTCGACCCCATTCGGAGCTCCTTTAAGGAGTTGAGTTTTGCACCTCCTCAACTTTCAAACGTCCATATCTCCTAAACGGTTAGGGCTAGGGGGCTGAAATTTCTCAGGCGTAATACACCCATATATGGCCACGTTCCGGTAGGGTCAAAACCCGAAATTCCGACCCTCGATTTTTCGGGTCGAAAAAATTTCATCGTTTTGGTCAGAAAAATGCGACGTTTCTGCTGCGCGTTAACGGGAAGAGTTAGACGTTCGCTTATCGGCGCGTCGTAAGGACCCTACGAGGGTTCTAAACAGGCGAAAGAAGGACGTCCTAGCTCAACGCGTTCCGACGCTACAGCGCTTCAAAGTTGGGATTTTTTTTCTCTCTTTTTCAACTTTGACGGGCCGTAGCCGCTAAACGGTTAGAGATAGGACGTCCGCAGCGGTCGCAATCGATTCCGCGGACATTTTTCTATCGGAAACCGTCTAATTCGTCCGTCCGAACGGCGTCGTTAACGCGCGACACGAGAAAACGTCGAAAGATGTCGTTTTCGGGGTCGATTTTTTCGCGTTTTTTCGAAGCCCCGAAACTTCAAACGCCCGTATCTCTTAAACGGTTAGAGATATCGAAGCGTGCTAAAAAAAATCTTGTTCGGCGCGCAAAAATCTACCGGATAGGATGATAAAAACGGTCATTTTCGGACTTCGATATTTCACCGAAATTTCTCGACCGAATCTCCGTATCTCGGTTATGCGTGGTCGCAGCGCGACCGTTCGGTGCTCATTTGAAAGATCTCGACGCGTACTTTCGAACGGCGCAAACCGGGATCCCCTATCTATAACCGTTTAGGAGCTACGGCGCTTCAAAGTTTCGGAGTTAAGCATTTTTGGAAATTTCTTAACTTTAAACGCGATTTTCTCCTTAACGGTTAGAGATAGAGAGGCAAACTTTTTTTTATCGTAATCTACGCGAAAATACGCGTCTTTTCATATATCACTCGACCCCATTCGAGCTCCTTTAAGGAGTTGAGTTTTGCACCTCCTCAACTTTCAAACGTCCATATCTCCTAAACGGTTAGGGCTAGGGGGCTGAAATTTCTCAGGCGTAATACACCCATATATGGCCACGTTCCGGTAGGGTCAAAACCCCGAAATTCCGACCCTCGATTTTTCGGGTCGAAAAAATTTCATCGTTTTGGTCAGAAAAAAATGCGACGTTTCTGCTGCGCGTTAACGGGAAGAGTTAGACGTTCGCTTATCGGCGCGTCGTAAGGACCCTACGAGGGTTCTAAACAGGCGAAAGAAGGACGTCCTAGCTCAACGCGTTCCGACGCTACAGCGCTTCAAAGTTGGGATTTTTTTTCTCTCTTTTTCAACTTTGACGGGCCGTAGCCGCTAAACGGTTAGAGATAGGACGTCCGCAGCGGTCGCAATCGATTCCGCGGACATTTTTCTATCGGAAACCGTCTAATTCGTCCGTCCGAACGGCGTCGTTAACGCGCGACACGAGAAAACGTCGAAAGATGTCGTTTTCGGGGTCGATTTTTTCGCGTTTTTTCGAAGCCCCGAAACTTCAAACGCCCGTATCTCTTAAACGGTTAGAGATATCGAAGCGTGCTAAAAAAAATCTTGTTCGGCGCGCAAAAATCTACCGGATAGGATGATAAAAACGGTCATTTTCGGACTTCGATATTTCACCGAAATTTCTCGACCGAATCTCCGTATCTCGGTTATGCGTGGTCGCAGCGCGACCGTTCGGTGCTCATTTGAAAGATCTCGACGCGTACTTTCGAACGGCGCAAACCGGGATCCCCTATCTATAACCGTTTAGGAGCTACGGCGCTTCAAAGTTTCGGAGTTAAGCATTTTTGGAAATTTCTTAACTTTAAACGCGATTTTCTCCTTAACGGTTAGAGATAGAGAGGCAAACTTTTTTTTATCGTAATCTACGCGAAAATACGCGTCTTTTCATATATCACTCGACCCCATTCGGAGCTCCTTTAAGGAGTTGAGTTTTGCACCTCCTCAACTTTCAAACGTCCATATCTCCTAAACGGTTAGGGCTAGGGGGCTGAAATTTCTCAGGCGTAATACACCCATATATGGCCACGTTCCGGTAGGGTCAAAACCCCGAAATTCCGACCCTCGATTTTTCGGGTCGAAAAAATTTCATCGTTTTGGTCAGAAAAATGCGACGTTTCTGCTGCGCGTTAACGGGAAGAGTTAGACGTTCGCTTATCGGCGCGTCGTAAGGACCCCTACGAGGGTTCTAAACAGGCGAAAGAAGGACGTCCTAGCTCAACGCGTTCCGACGCTACAGCGCTTCAAAGTTGGGATTTTTTCTCTCTTTTCAACTTTGACGGGCCGTAGCCGCTAAACGGTTAGAGATAGGACGTCCGCAGCGGTCGCAATCGATTCCGCGGACATTTTTCTATCGGAAACCGTCTAATTCGTCCGTCCGAACGGCGTCGTTAACGCGCGACACGAGAAAACGTCGAAAGATGTCGTTTTCGGGGTCGATTTTTTCGCGTTTTTCGAAGCCCCGAAACTTCAAACGCCCGTATCTCTTAAACGGTTAGAGATATCGAAGCGTGCTAAAAAATCTTGTTCGGCGCGCAAAAATCTACCGGATAGGATGATAAAAACGGTCATTTTCGGACTTCGATATTTCACCGAAATTTCTCGACCGAATCTCCGTATCTCGGTTATGCGTGGTCGCAGCGCGACCGTTCGGTGCTCATTTGAAAGATCTCGACGCGTACTTTCGAACGGCGCAAACCGGGATCCCTATCTATAACCGTTTAGGAGCTACGGCGCTTCAAAGTTTCGGAGTTAAGCATTTTTGGAAATTTCTTAACTTTAAACGCGATTTTCTCCTTAACGGTTAGAGATAGAGAGGCAAACTTTTTTTTATCGTAATCTACGCGAAAATACGCGTCTTTTCATATATCACTCGACCCCATTCGGAGCTCCTTTAAGGAGTTGAGTTTTGCACCTCCTCAACTTTCAAACGTCCATATCTCCTAAACGGTTAGGGCTAGGGGCTGAAATTTCTCAGGCGTAATACACCCATATATGGCCACGTTCCGGTAGGGTCAAAACCCCGAAATTCCGACCCTCGATTTTTCGGGTCGAAAAAATTTCATCGTTTTGGTCAGAAAAATGCGACGTTTCTGCTGCGCGTTAACGGGAAGAGTTAGACGTTCGCTTATCGGCGAGTCGTAAGGACCCCTACGAGGGTTCTAAACAGGCGAAAGAAGGACGTCCTAGCTCAACGCGTTCCGACGCTACAGCGCTTCAAAGTTGGGATTTTTTTTCTCTCTTTTTCAACTTTGACGGGCCGTAGCCGCTAAACGGTTAGAGATAGGACGTCCGCAGCGGTCGCAATCGATTCCGCGGACATTTTTCTATCGGAAACCGTCTAATTCGTCCGTCCGAACGGCGTCGTTAACGCGCGACACGAGAAAACGTCGAAAGATGTCGTTTTCGGGGTCGATTTTTTCGCGTTTTTTCGAAGCCCCGAAACTTCAAACGCCCGTATCTCTTAAACGGTTAGAGATATCGAAGCGTGCTAAAAAATCTTGTTCGGCGCGCAAAAATCTACCGGATAGGATGATAAAACGGTCATTTTCGGACTTCGATATTTCACCGAAATTTCTCGACCGAATCTCCGTATCTCGGTTATGCGTGGTCGCAGCGCGACCGTTCGGTGCTCATTTGAAAGATCTCGACGCGTACTTTCGAACGGCGCAAACCGGGATCCCCTATCTATAACCGTTTAGGAGCTACGGCGCTTCAAAGTTTCGGAGTTAAGCATTTTTGGAAATTTCTTAACTTTAAACGCGATTTTCTCCTTAACGGTTAGAGATAGAGAGGCAAACTTTTTTTTATCGTAATCTACGCGAAAATACGCGTCTTTTCATATATCACTCGACCCCATTCGGAGCTCCTTTAAGGAGTTGAGTTTTGCACCTCCTCAACTTTCAAACGTCCATATCTCCTAAACGGTTAGGGCTAGGGGGCTGAAATTTCTCAGGCGTAATACACCCATATATGGCCACGTTCCGGTAGGGTCAAAACCCCGAAATTCCGACCCTCGATTTTTCGGGTCGAAAAAATTTCATCGTTTTGGTCAGAAAAAAATGCGACGTTTCTGCTGCGCGTTAACGGGAAGAGTTAGACGTTCGCTTATCGGCGCGTCGTAAGGACCCCTACGAGGGTTCTAAACAGGCGAAAGAAGGACGTCCTAGCTCAACGCGTTCCGACGCTACAGCGCTTCAAAGTTGGGATTTTTTTTCTCTTTTTCAACTTTGACGGGCCGTAGCCGCTAAACGGTTAGAGATAGGACGTCCGCAGCGGTCGCAATCGATTCCGCGGACATTTTTCTATCGGAAACCGTCTAATTCGTCCGTCCGAACGGCGTCGTTAACGCGCGACACGAGAAAACGTCGAAAGATGTCGTTTTCGGGGTCGATTTTTCGCGTTTTTTCGAAGCCCCGAAACTTCAAACGCCCGTATCTCTTAAACGGTTAGAGATATCGAAGCGTGCTAAAAATCTTGTTCGGCGCGCAAAAATCTACCGGATAGGATGATAAAACGGTCATTTTCGGACTTCGATATTTCACCGAAATTTCTCGACCGAATCTCCGTATCTCGGTTATGCGTGGTCGCAGCGCGACCGTTCGGTGCTCATTTGAAAGATCTCGACGCGTACTTTCGAACGGCGCAAACCGGGATCCCCTATCTATAACCGTTTAGGAGCTACGGCGCTTCAAAGTTTCGGAGTTAAGCATTTTTGGAAATTTCTTAACTTTAAACGCGATTTTCTCCTTAACGGTTAGAGATAGAGAGGCAAACTTTTTTTTATCGTAATCTACGCGAAAATACGCGTCTTTTCATATATCACTCGACCCCATTCGGAGCTCCTTTAAGGAGTTGAGTTTTGCACCTCCTCAACTTTCAAACGTCCATATCTCCTAAACGGTTAGGGCTAGGGGGCTGAAATTTCTCAGGCGTAATACACCCATATATGGCCACGTTCCGGTAGGGTCAAAACCCCGAAATTCCGACCCTCGATTTTTCGGGTCGAAAAAATTTCATCGTTTTGGTCAGAAAAAATGCGACGTTTCTGCTGCGCGTTAACGGGAAGAGTTAGACGTTCGCTTATCGGCGCGTCGTAAGGACCCTACGAGGGTTCTAAACAGGCGAAAGAAGGACGTCCTAGCTCAACGCGTTCCGACGCTACAGCGCTTCAAAGTTGGGATTTTTTCTCTCTTTTTCAACTTTGACGGGCCGTAGCCGCTAAACGGTTAGAGATAGGACGTCCGCAGCGGTCGCAATCGATTCCGCGGACATTTTTCTATCGGAAACCGTCTAATTCGTCCGTCCGAACGGCGTCGTTAACGCGCGACACGAGAAAACGTCGAAAGATGTCGTTTTCGGGGTCGATTTTTCGCGTTTTTTCGAAGCCCCGAAACTTCAAACGCCCGTATCTCTTAAACGGTTAGAGATATCGAAGCGTGCTAAAAAAATCTTGTTCGGCGCGCAAAAATCTACCGGATAGGATGATAAAAACGGTCATTTTCGGACTTCGATATTTCACCGAAATTTCTCGACCGAATCTCCGTATCTCGGTTATGCGTGGTCGCAGCGCGACCGTTCGGTGCTCATTTGAAAGATCTCGACGCGTACTTTCGAACGGCGCAAACCGGGATCCCCTATCTATAACCGTTTAGGAGCTACGGCGCTTCAAAGTTTCGGAGTTAAGCATTTTTGGAAATTTCTTAACTTTAAACGCGATTTTCTCCTTAACGGTTAGAGATAGAGAGGCAAACTTTTTTTTATCGTAATCTACGCGAAAATACGCGTCTTTTCATATATCACTCGACCCCATTCGGAGCTCCTTTAAGGAGTTGAGTTTTGCACCTCCTCAACTTTCAAACGTCCATATCTCCTAAACGGTTAGGGCTAGGGGGCTGAAATTTCTCAGGCGTAATACACCCATATATGGCCACGTTCCGGTAGGGTCAAAACCCCGAAATTCCGACCCTCGATTTTTCGGGTCGAAAAAATTTCATCGTTTTGGTCAGAAAAAAATGCGACGTTTCTGCTGCGCGTTAACGGGAAGAGTTAGACGTTCGCTTATCGGCGCGTCGTAAGGACCCCTACGAGGGTTCTAAACAGGCGAAAGAAGGACGTCCTAGCTCAACGCGTTCCGACGCTACAGCGCTTCAAAGTTGGGATTTTTTTTCTCTCTTTTTCAACTTTGACGGGCCGTAGCCGCTAAACGGTTAGAGATAGGACGTCCGCAGCGGTCGCAATCGATTCCGCGGACATTTTTCTATCGGAAACCGTCTAATTCGTCCGTCCGAACGGCGTCGTTAACGCGCGACACGAGAAAACGTCGAAAGATGTCGTTTTCGGGGTCGATTTTTCGCGTTTTTTCGAAGCCCCGAAACTTCAAACGCCCGTATCTCTTAAACGGTTAGAGATATCGAAGCGTGCTAAAAATCTTGTTCGGCGCGCAAAAATCTACCGGATAGGATGATAAAAACGGTCATTTTCGGACTTCGATATTTCACCGAAATTTCTCGACCGAATCTCCGTATCTCGGTTATGCGTGGTCGCAGCGCGACCGTTCGGTGCTCATTTGAAAGATCTCGACGCGTACTTTCGAACGGCGCAAACCGGGATCCCCTATCTATAACCGTTTAGGAGCTACGGCGCTTCAAAGTTTCGGAGTTAAGCATTTTTGGAAATTTCTTAACTTTAAACGCGATTTTCTCCTTAACGGTTAGAGATAGAGAGGCAAACTTTTTTTTATCGTAATCTACGCGAAAATACGCGTCTTTTCATATATCACTCGACCCCATTCGGAGCTCCTTTAAGGAGTTGAGTTTTGCACCTCCTCAACTTTCAAACGTCCATATCTCCTAAACGGTTAGGGCTAGGGGGCTGAAATTTCTCAGGCGTAATACACCCATATATGGCCACGTTCCGGTAGGGTCAAAACCCCGAAATTCCGACCCTCGATTTTTCGGGTCGAAAAAATTTCATCGTTTTGGTCAGAAAAAATGCGACGTTTCTGCTGCGCGTTAACGGGAAGAGTTAGACGTTCGCTTATCGGCGCGTCGTAAGGACCCTACGAGGGTTCTAAACAGGCGAAAGAAGGACGTCCTAGCTCAACGCGTTCCGACGCTACAGCGCTTCAAAGTTGGGATTTTTTCTCTCTTTTTCAACTTTGACGGGCCGTAGCCGCTAAACGGTTAGAGATAGGACGTCCGCAGCGGTCGCAATCGATTCCGCGGACATTTTTCTATCGGAAACCGTCTAATTCGTCCGTCCGAACGGCGTCGTTAACGCGCGACACGAGAAAACGTCGAAAGATGTCGTTTTCGGGGTCGATTTTTTCGCGTTTTTCGAAGCCCCGAAACTTCAAACGCCCGTATCTCTTAAACGGTTAGAGATATCGAAGCGTGCTAAAAATCTTGTTCGGCGCGCAAAAATCTACCGGATAGGATGATAAAAACGGTCATTTTCGGACTTCGATATTTCACCGAAATTTCTCGACCGAATCTCCGTATCTCGGTTATGCGTGGTCGCAGCGCGACCGTTCGGTGCTCATTTGAAAGATCTCGACGCGTACTTTCGAACGGCGCAAACCGGGATCCCCTATCTATAACCGTTTAGGAGCTACGGCGCTTCAAAGTTTCGGAGTTAAGCATTTTTGGAAATTTCTTAACTTTAAACGCGATTTTCTCCTTAACGGTTAGAGATAGAGAGGCAAACTTTTTTTTATCGTAATCTACGCGAAAATACGCGTCTTTTCATATATCACTCGACCCCATTCGGAGCTCCTTTAAGGAGTTGAGTTTTGCACCTCCTCAACTTTCAAACGTCCATATCTCCTAAACGGTTAGGGCTAGGGGGCTGAAATTTCTCAGGCGTAATACACCCATATATGGCCACGTTCCGGTAGGGTCAAAACCCCGAAATTCCGACCCTCGATTTTTCGGGTCGAAAAAATTTCATCGTTTTGGTCAGAAAAAAATGCGACGTTTCTGCTGCGCGTTAACGGGAAGAGTTAGACGTTCGCTTATCGGCGCGTCGTAAGGACCCTACGAGGGTTCTAAACAGGCGAAAGAAGGACGTCCTAGCTCAACGCGTTCCGACGCTACAGCGCTTCAAAGTTGGGATTCTTTTCTCTCTTTTTCAACTTTGACGGGCCGTAGCCGCTAAACGGTTAGAGATAGGACGTCCGCAGCGGTCGCAATCGATTCCGCGGACATTTTTCTATCGGAAACCGTCTAATTCGTCCGTCCGAACGGCGTCGTTAACGCGCGACACGAGAAAACGTCGAAAGATGTCGTTTTCGGGGTCGATTTTTTCGCGTTTTTTCGAAGCCCCGAAACTTCAAACGCCCGTATCTCTTAAACGGTTAGAGATATCGAAGCGTGCTAAAAAATCTTGTTCGGCGCGCAAAAATCTACCGGATAGGATGATAAAACGGTCATTTTCGGACTTCGATATTTCACCGAAATTTCTCGACCGAATCTCCGTATCTCGGTTATGCGTGGTCGCAGCGCGACCGTTCGGTGCTCATTTGAAAGATCTCGACGCGTACTTTCGAACGGCGCAAACCGGGATCCCCTATCTATAACCGTTTAGGAGCTACGGCGCTTCAAAGTTTCGGAGTTAAGCATTTTTGGAAATTTCTTAACTTTAAACGCGATTTTCTCCTTAACGGTTAGAGATAGAGAGGCAAACTTTTTTTTATCGTAATCTACGCGAAAATACGCGTCTTTTCATATATCACTCGACCCCATTCGGAGCTCCTTTAAGGAGTTGAGTTTTGCACCTCCTCAACTTTCAAACGTCCATATCTCCTAAACGGTTAGGGCTAGGGGGCTGAAATTTCTCAGGCGTAATACACCCATATATGGCCACGTTCCGGTAGGGTCAAAACCCCGAAATTCCGACCCTCGATTTTTCGGGTCGAAAAAATTTCATCGTTTTGGTCAGAAAAAAATGCGACGTTTCTGCTGCGCGTTAACGGGAAGAGTTAGACGTTCGCTTATCGGCGCGTCGTAAGGACCCCTACGAGGGTTCTAAACAGGCGAAAGAAGGACGTCCTAGCTCAACGCGTTCCGACACTACAGCGCTTCAAAGTTGGGATTCTTTTTCTCTTTTTCAACTTTGACGGGCCGTAGCCGCTAAACGGTTAGAGATAGGACGTCCGCAGCGGTCGCAATCGATTCCGCGGACATTTTTCTATCGGAAACCGTCTAATTCGTCCGTCCGAACGGCGTCGTTAACGCGCGACACGAGAAAACGTCGAAAGATGTCGTTTTCGGGGTCGATTTTTTCGCGTTTTTTCGAAGCCCCGAAACTTCAAACGCCCGTATCTCTTAAACGGTTAGAGATATCGAAGCGTGCTAAAAAAAATCTTGTTCGGCGCGCAAAAATCTACCGGATAGGATGATAAAAACGGTCATTTTCGGACTTCGATATTTCACCGAAATTTCTCGACCGAATCTCCGTATCTCGGTTATGCGTGGTCGCAGCGCGACCGTTCGGTGCTCATTTGAAAGATCTCGACGCGTACTTTCGAACGGCGCAAACCGGGATCCCCTATCTATAACCGTTTAGGAGCTACGGCGCTTCAAAGTTTCGGAGTTAAGCATTTTTGGAAATTTCTTAACTTTAAACGCGATTTTCTCCTTAACGGTTAGAGATAGAGAGGCAAACTTTTTTTTATCGTAATCTACGCGAAAATACGCGTCTTTTCATATATCACTCGACCCCATTCGGAGCTCCTTTAAGGAGTTGAGTTTTGCACCTCCTCAACTTTCAAACGTCCATATCTCCTAAACGGTTAGGGCTAGGGGGCTGAAATTTCTCAGGCGTAATACACCCATATATGGCCACGTTCCGGTAGGGTCAAAACCCCGAAATTCCGACCCTCGATTTTTCGGGTCGAAAAAATTTCATCGTTTTGGTCAGAAAAAATGCGACGTTTCTGCTGCGCGTTAACGGGAAGAGTTAGACGTTCGCTTATCGGCGCGTCGTAAGGACCCTACGAGGGTTCTAAACAGGCGAAAGAAGGACGTCCTAGCTCAACGCGTTCCGACGCTACAGCGCTTCAAAGTTGGGATTTTTTCTCTCTTTTCAACTTTGACGGGCCGTAGCCGCTAAACGGTTAGAGATAGGACGTCCGCAGCGGTCGCAATCGATTCCGCGGACATTTTTCTATCGGAAACCGTCTAATTCGTCCGTCCGAACGGCGTCGTTAACGCGCGACACGAGAAAACGTCGAAAGATGTCGTTTTCGGGGTCGATTTTTCGCGTTTTTTCGAAGCCCCGAAACTTCAAACGCCCGTATCTCTTAAACGGTTAGAGATATCGAAGCGTGCTAAAAAAAATCTTGTTCGGCGCGCAAAAATCTACCGGATAGGATGATAAAAACGGTCATTTTCGGACTTCGATATTTCACCGAAATTTCTCGACCGAATCTCCGTATCTCGGTTATGCGTGGTCGCAGCGCGACCGTTCGGTGCTCATTTGAAAGATCTCGACGCGTACTTTCGAACGGCGCAAACCGGGATCCCCTATCTATAACCGTTTAGGAGCTACGGCGCTTCAAAGTTTCGGAGTTAAGCATTTTTGGAAATTTCTTAACTTTAAACGCGATTTTCTCCTTAACGGTTAGAGATAGAGAGGCAAACTTTTTTTTATCGTAATCTACGCGAAAATACGCGTCTTTTCATATATCACTCGACCCCATTCGGAGCTCCTTTAAGGAGTTGAGTTTTGCACCTCCTCAACTTTCAAACGTCCATATCTCCTAAACGGTTAGGGCTAGGGGGCTGAAATTTCTCAGGCGTAATACACCCATATATGGCCACGTTCCGGTAGGGTCAAAACCCCGAAATTCCGACCCTCGATTTTTCGGGTCGAAAAAATTTCATCGTTTTGGTCAGAAAAAATGCGACGTTTCTGCTGCGCGTTAACGGGAAGAGTTAGACGTTCGCTTATCGGCGCGTCGTAAGGACCCTACGAGGGTTCTAAACAGGCGAAAGAAGGACGTCCTAGCTCAACGCGTTCCGACGCTACAGCGCTTCAAAGTTGGGATTTTTTCTCTCTTTTTCAACTTTGACGGGCCGTAGCCGCTAAACGGTTAGAGATAGGACGTCCGCAGCGGTCGCAATCGATTCCGCGGACATTTTTCTATCGGAAACCGTCTAATTCGTCCGTCCGAACGGCGTCGTTAACGCGCGACACGAGAAAACGTCGAAAGATGTCGTTTTCGGGGTCGATTTTTCGCGTTTTTCGAAGCCCCGAAACTTCAAACGCCCGTATCTCTTAAACGGTTAGAGATATCGAAGCGTGCTAAAAAATCTTGTTCGGCGCGCAAAAATCTACCGGATAGGATGATAAAAACGGTCATTTTCGGACTTCGATATTTCACCGAAATTTCTCGACCGAATCTCCGTATCTCGGTTATGCGTGGTCGCAGCGCGACCGTTCGGTGCTCATTTGAAAGATCTCGACGCGTACTTTCGAACGGCGCAAACCGGAATCCCCTATCTATAACCGTTTAGGAGCTACGGCGCTTCAAAGTTTCGGAGTTAAGCATTTTTGGAAATTTCTTAACTTTAAACGCGATTTTCTCCTTAACGGTTAGAGATAGAGAGGCAAACTTTTTTTTATCGTAATCTACGCGAAAATACGCGTCTTTTGATATATCACTCGACCCCATTCGGAGCTCCTTTAAGGAGTTGAGTTTTGCACCTCCTCAACTTTCAAACGTCCATATCTCCTAAACGGTTAGGGCTAGGGGGCTGAAATTTCTCAGGCGTAATACACCCATATATGGCCACGTTCCGGTGGGGTCAAAACCCCGAAATTCCGACCCTCGATTTTTCGGGTCGAAAAAATTTCATCGTTTTGGTCAGAAAAAATGCGACGTTTCTGCTGCGCGTTAACGGGAAGAGTTAGACGTTCGCTTATCGGCGCGTCGTAAGGACCCTACGAGGGTTCTAAACAGGCGAAAGAAGGACGTCCTAGCTCAACGCGTTCCGACGCTACAGCGCTTCAAAGTTGGGATTTTTTCTCTCTTTTTCAACTTTGACGGGCCGTAGCCGCTAAACGGTTAGAGATAGGACGTCCGCAGCGGTCGCAATCGATTCCGCGGACATTTTTCTATCGGAAACCGTCTAATTCGTCCGTCCGAACGGCGTCGTTAACGCGCGACACGAGAAAACGTCGAAAGATGTCGTTTTCGGGGTCGATTTTTCGCGTTTTTTCGAAGCCCCGAAACTTCAAACGCCCGTATCTCTTAAACGGTTAGAGATATCGAGGCGTGCTAAAAAAAATCTTGTTCGGCGCGCAAAAATCTACCGGATAGGATGATAAAAACGGTCATTTTCGGACTTCGATATTTCACCGAAATTTCTCGACCGAATCTCCGTATCTCGGTTATGCGTGGTCGCAGCGCGACCGTTCGGTGCTCATTTGAAAGATCTCGACGCGTACTTTCGAACGGCGCAAACCGGAATCCCTATCTATAACCGTTTAGGAGCTACGGCGCTTCAAAGTTTCGGAGTTAAGCATTTTTGGAAATTTCTTAACTTTAAACGCGATTTTCTCCTTAACGGTTAGAGATAGAGAGGCAAACTTTTTTTTATCGTAATCTACGCGAAAATACGCGTCTTTTGATATATCACTCGACCCCATTCGGAGCTCCTTTAAGGAGTTGAGTTTTGCACCTCCTCAACTTTCAAACGTCCATATCTCCTAAACGGTTAGGGCTAGGGGCTGAAATTTCTCAGGCGTAATACACCCATATATGGCCACGTTCCGGTAGGGTCAAAACCCCGAAATTCCGACCCTCGATTTTTCGGGTCGAAAAAATTTCATCGTTTTGGTCAGAAAAATGCGACGTTTCTGCTGCGCGTTAACGGGAAGAGTTAGACGTTCGCTTATCGGCGCGTCGTAAGGACCCTACGAGGGTTCTAAACAGGCGAAAGAAGGACGTCCTAGCTCAACGCGTTCCGACGCTACAGCGCTTCAAAGTTGGGATTTTTTCTCTCTTTTTCAACTTTGACGGGCCGTAGCCGCTAAACGGTTAGAGATAGGACGTCCGCAGCGGTCGCAATCGATTCCGCGGACATTTTTCTATCGGAAACCGTCTAATTCGTCCGTCCGAACGGCGTCGTTAACGCGCGACACGAGAAAACGTCGAAAGATGTCGTTTTCGGGGTCGATTTTTCGCGTTTTTCGAAGCCCCGAAACTTCAAACGCCCGTATCTCTTAAACGGTTAGAGATATCGAGGCGTGCTAAAATCTACCGGATAGGATGATAAAAACGGTCATTTTCGGACTTCGATATTTCACCGAAATTTCTCGACCGAATCTCCGTATCTCGGTTATGCGTGGTCGCAGCGCGACCGTTCGGTGCTCATTTGAAAGATCTCGACGCGTACTTTCGAACGGCGCAAACCGGAATCCCCTATCTATAACCGTTTAGGAGCTACGGCGCTTCAAAGTTTCGGAGTTAAGCATTTTTGGAAATTTCTTAACTTTAAACGCGATTTTCTCCTTAACGGTTAGAGATAGAGAGGCAAACTTTTTTTTATCGTAATCTACGCGAAAATACGCGTCTTTTGATATATCACTCGACCCCATTCGGAGCTCCTTTAAGGAGTTGAGTTTTGCACCTCCTCAACTTTCAAACGTCCATATCTCCTAAACGGTTAGGGCTAGGGGGCTGAAATTTCTCAGGCGTAATACACCCATATATGGCCACGTTCCGGTGGGGTCAAAACCCCGAAATTCCGACCCTCGATTTTTCGGGTCGAAAAAATTTCATCGTTTTGGTCAGAAAAAATGCGACGTTTCTGCTGCGCGTTAACGGGAAGAGTTAGACGTTCGCTTATCGGCGCGTCGTAAGGACCCCTACGAGGGTTCTAAACAGGCGAAAGAAGGACGCCCTAGCTCAACGCGTTCCGACGCTACAGCGCTTCAAAGTTGGGATTTGTTTTCTCTCTTTCAACTTTGACGGGCCGTAGCCGCTAAACGGTTAGAGATAGGACGTCCGGAGCGGTCGCAATCGATTCCGCGGACATTTTTCTATCGGAAACCGTCTAATCCGTCCGTCCGAACGGCGTCGTTAACGCGCGACACGAGGAAACGTCGGAAGATGTCGTTTTCGGGGTCGATTTTTCGCGTTTTTCGAAGCCCCGAAACTTCAAACGCCCGTATCTCTTAAACGGTTAGAGATATCGAGGCGTGCTAAAAATCTTGTTCGGCGCGCAAAAATCTACCGGATAGGATGATAAAACGGTCATTTTCGGACTTCGATATTTCACCGAAATTTCTCGACCGAATCTCCGTATCTCGGTTATGCGTGGTCGCAGCGCGACCGTTCGGTGCTCATTTGAAAGATCTCGACGCGTACTTTCGAACGGCGCAAACCGGAATCCCTATCTATAACCGTTTAGGAGCTACGGCGCTTCAAAGTTTCGGAGTTAAGCATTTTTGGAAATTTCTTAACTTTAAACGCGATTTTCTCCTTAACGGTTAGAGATAGAGAGGCAAACTTTTTTATCGTAATCTACGCGAAAATACGCGTCTTTTGATATATCACTCGACCCCATTCGGAGCTCCTTTAAGGAGTTGAGTTTTGCACCTCCTCAACTTTCAAACGTCCATATCTCCTAAACGGTTAGGGCTAGGGGCTGAAATTTCTCAGGCGTAATACACCCATATATGGCCACGTTCCGGTAGGGTCAAAACCCCGAAATTCCGACCCTCGATTTTTCGGGTCGAAAAAATTTCATCGTTTTGGTCAGAAAAAATGCGACGTTTCTGCTGCGCGTTAACGGGAAGAGTTAGACGTTCGCTTATCGGCGCGTCGTAAGGACCCTACGAGGGTTCTAAACAGGCGAAAGAAGGACGTCCTAGCTCAACGCGTTCCGACGCTACAGCGCTTCAAAGTTGGGATTTTTTTCTCTCTTTTCAACTTTGCCGGGCCGTAGCCGCTAAACGGTTAGAGATAGGACGTCCGCACCGGTCGCAATCGATTCCGCGGACATTTTTCTATCGGAAACCGTCTAATTCGTCCGTCCGAACGGCGTCGTTAACGCGCGACACGAGAAAACGTCGAAAGATGTCGTTTTCGGGGTCGATTTTTTCGCGTTTTTTCGAAGCCCCGAAACTTCAAACGCCCGTATCTCTTAAACGGTTAGAGATATCGAGGCGTGCTAAACAAAATCTTGTTCGGCGCGCAAAAATCTACCGGATAGGATGATAAAAACGGTCATTTTCGGACTTCGATATTTCACCGAAATTTCTCGACCGAATCTCCGTATCTCGGTTATGCGTGGTCGCAGCGCGACCGTTCGGTGCTCATTTGAAAGATCTCGACGCGTACTTTCGAACGGCGCAAACCGGAATCCCCTATCTATAACCGTTTAGGAGCTACGGCGCTTCAAAGTTTCGGAGTTAAGCATTTTTGGAAATTTCTTAACTTTAAACGCGATTTTCTCCTTAACGGTTAGAGATAGAGAGGCAAACTTTTTTTTATCGTAATCTACGCGAAAATACGCGTCTTTTGATATATCACTCGACCCCATTCGGAGCTCCTTTAAGGAGTTGAGTTTTGCACCTCCTCAACTTTCAAACGTCCATATCTCCTAAACGGTTAGGGCTAGGGGGCTGAAATTTCTCAGGCGTAATACACCCATATATGGCCACGTTCCGGTAGGGTCAAAACCCCGAAATTCCGACCCTCGATTTTTCGGGTCGAACAAATTTCATCGTTTTGGTCAGAAAAATGCGACGTTTCTGCTGCGCGTTAACGGGAAGAGTTAGACGTTCGCTTATCGGCGCGTCGTAAGGACCCTACGAGGGTTCTAAACAGGCGAAAGAAGGACGTCCTAGCTCAACGCGTTCCGACGCTACAGCGCTTCAAAGTTGGGATTTTTTTTCTCTCTTTTTCAACTTTGACGGGCCGTAGCCGCTAAACGGTTAGAGATAGGACGTCCGCAGCGGTCGCAATCGATTCCGCGGACATTTTTCTATCGGAAACCGTCTAATTCGTCCGTCCGAACGGCGTCGTTAACGCGCGACACGAGAAAACGTCGAAATATGTCGTTTTCGGGGTCGATTTTTTCGCGTTTTTCGAAGCCCCGAAACTTCAAACGCCCGTATCTCTTAAACGGTTAGAGATATCGAGGCGTGCTAAAAAAATCTTGTTCGGCGCGCAAAAATCTACCGGATAGGATGATAAAACGGTCATTTTCGGACTTCGATATTTCACCGAAATTTCTCGACCGAATCTCCGTATCTCGGTTATGCGTGGTCGCAGCGCGACCGTTCGGTGCTCATTTGAAAGATCTCGACGCGTACTTTCGAACGGCGCAAACCGGAATCCCCTATCTATAACCGTTTAGGAGCTACGGCGCTTCAAAGTTTCGGAGTTAAGCATTTTTGGAAATTTCTTAACTTTAAACGCGATTTTCTCCTTAACGGTTAGAGATAGAGAGGCAAACTTTTTTTTATCGTAATCTACGCGAAAATACGCGTCTTTTGATATATCACTCGACCCCATTCGGAGCTCCTTTAAGGAGTTGAGTTTTGCACCTCCTCAACTTTCAAACGTCCATATCTCCTAAACGGTTAGGGCTAGGGGGCTGAAATTTCTCAGGCGTAATACACCCATATATGGCCACGTTCCGGTGGGGTCAAAACCCCGAAATTCCGACCCTCGATTTTTCGGGTCGAAAAAATTTCATCGTTTTGGTCAGAAAAAATGCGACGTTTCTGCTGCGCGTTAACGGGAAGAGTTAGACGTTCGCTTATCGGCGCGTCGTAAGGACCCTACGAGGGTTCTAAACAGGCGAAAGAAGGACGTCCTAGCTCAACGCGTTCCGACGCTACAGCGCTTCAAAGTTGGGATTTTTTCTCTCTTTTTCAACTTTGACGGGCCGTAGCCGCTAAACGGTTAGAGATAGGACGTCCGCAGCGGTCGCAATCGATTCCGCGGACATTTTTCTATCGGAAACCGTCTCATTCGTCCGTCCGAACGGCGTCGTTAACGCGCGACACGAGAAAACGTCGAAAGATGTCGTTTTCGGGGTCGATTTTTCGCGTTTTTTCGAAGCCCCGAAACTTCAAACGCCCGTATCTCTTAAACGGTTAGAGATATCGAGGCGTGCTAAAAAAATCTTGTTCGGCGCGCAAAAATCTACCGGATAGGATGATAAAACGGTCATTTTCGGACTTCGATATTTCACCGAAATTTCTCGACCGAATCTCCGTATCTCGGTTATGCGTGGTCGCAGCGCGACCGTTCGGTGCTCATTTGAAAGATCTCGACGCGTACTTTCGAACGGCGCAAACCGGAATCCCCTATCTATAACCGTTTAGGAGCTACGGCGCTTCAAAGTTTCGGAGTTAAGCATTTTTGGAAATTTCTTAACTTTAAACGCGATTTTCTCCTTAACGGTTAGAGATAGAGAGGCAAACTTTTTTTTATCGTAATCTACGCGAAAATACGCGTCTTTTGATATATCACTCGACCCCATTCGGAGCTCCTTTAAGGAGTTGAGTTTTGCACCTCCTCAACTTTCAAACGTCCATATCTCCTAAACGGTTAGGGCTAGGGGGCTGAAATTTCTCAGGCGTAATACACCCATATATGGCCACGTTCCGGTGGGGTCAAAACCCCGAAATTCCGACCCTCGATTTTTCGGGTCGAAAAAATTTCATCGTTTTGGTCAGAAAAAAATGCGACGTTTCTGCTGCGCGTTAACGGGAAGAGTTAGACGTTCGCTTATCGGCGCGTCGTAAGGACCCCTACGAGGGTTCTAAACAGGCGAAAGAAGGACGTCCTAGCTCAACGCGTTCCGACGCTACAGCGCTTCAAAGTTGGGATTCTTTTTCTCTTTTTCAACTTTGACGGGCCGTAGCCGCTAAACGGTTAGAGATAGGACGTCCGCAGCGGTCGCAATCGATTCCGCGGACATTTTTCTATCGGAAACCGTCTAATTCGTCCGTCCGAACGGCGTCGTTAACGCGCGACACGAGAAAACGTCGAAAGATGTCGTTTTCGGGGTCGATTTTTTCGCGTTTTTTCGAAGCCCCGAAACTTCAAACGCCCGTATCTCTTAAACGGTTAGAGATATCGAGGCGTGCTAAAAATCTTGTTCGGCGCGCAAAAATCTACCGGATAGGATGATAAAACGGTCATTTTCGGACTTCGATATTTCACCGAAATTTCTCGACCGAATCTCCGTATCTCGGTTATGCGTGGTCGCAGCGCGACCGTTCGGTGCTCATTTGAAAGATCTCGACGCGTACTTTCGAACGGCGCAAACCGGAATCCTATCTATAACCGTTTAGGAGCTACGGCGCTTCAAAGTTTCTGAGTTAAGCATTTTTGGAAATTTCTTAACTTTAAACGCGATTTTCTCCTTAACGGCTAGAGATAGAGAGGCAAACTTTTTTTTATCGTAATCTACGCGAAAATACGCGTCTTTTGATATATCACTCGACCCCATTCGGAGCTCCTTTAAGGAGTTGAGTTTTGCACCTCCTCAACTTTCAAACGTCCATATCTCCTAAACGGTTAGGGCTAGGGGCTGAAATTTCTCAGGCGTAATACACCCATATATGGCCACGTTCCGGTAGGGTCAAAACCCCGAAATTCCGACCCTCGATTTTTCGGGTCGAAAAAATTTCATCGTTTTGGTCAGAAAAATGCGACGTTTCTGCTGCGCGTTAACGGGAAGAGTTAGACGTTCGCTTATCGGCGCGTCGTAAGGACCCTACGAGGGTTCTAAACAGGCGAAAGAAGGACGTCCTAGCTCAACGCGTTCCGACGCTACAGCGCTTCAAAGTTGGGATTTTTTTTCTCTCTTTTTCAACTTTGACGGGCCGTAGCCGCTAAACGGTTAGAGATAGGACGTCCGCACCGGTCGCAATCGATTCCGCGGACATTTTTCTATCGGAAACCGTCTAATTCGTCCGTCCGAACGGCGTCGTTAACGCGCGACACGAGAAAACGTCGAAAGATGTCGTTTTCGGGGTCGATTTTTTCGCGTTTTTTCGAAGCCCCGAAACTTCAAACGCCCGTATCTCTTAAACGGTTAGAGATATCGAGGCGTGCTAAAAAAAATCTTGTTCGGCGCGCAAAAATCTACCGGATAGGATGATAAAAACGGTCATTTTCGGACTTCGATATTTCACCGAAATTTCTCGACCGAATCTCCGTATCTCGGTTATGCGTGGTCGCAGCGCGACCGTTCGGTGCTCATTTGAAAGATCTCGACGCGTACTTTCGAACGGCGCAAACCGGAATCCCTATCTATAACCGTTTAGGAGCTACGGCGCTTCAAAGTTTCGGAGTTAAGCATTTTTGGAAATTTCTTAACTTTAAACGCGATTTTCTCCTTAACGGTTAGAGATAGAGAGGCAAACTTTTTTTTATCGTAATCTACGCGAAAATACGCGTCTTTTGATATATCACTCGACCCCATTCGGAGCTCCTTTAAGGAGTTGAGTTTTGCACCTCCTCAACTTTCAAACGTCCATATCTCCTAAACGGTTAGGGCTAGGGGGCTGAAATTTCTCAGGCGTAATACACCCACATATGGCCACGTTCCGGTAGGGTCAAAACCCCGAAATTCCGACCCTCGATTTTTCGGGTCGAAAAAATTTCATCGTTTTGGTCAGAAAAAATGCGACGTTTCTGCTGCGCGTTAACGGGAAGAGTTAGACGTTCGCTTATCGGCGCGTCGTAAGGACCCTACGAGGGTTCTAAACAGGCGAAAGAAGGACGTCCTAGCTCAACGCGTTCCGACGCTACAGCGCTTCAAAGTTGGGATTTTTTCTCTCTTTTCAACTTTGACGGGCCGTAGCCGCTAAACGGTTAGAGATAGGACGTCCGCAGCGGTCGCAATCGATTCCGCGGACATTTTTCTATCGGAAACCGTCTAATTCGTCCGTCCGAACGGCGTCGTTAACGCGCGACACGAGAAAACGTCGAAAGATGTCGTTTTCGGGGTCGATTTTTTCGCGTTTTTTCGAAGCCCCGAAACTTCAAACGCCCGTATCTCTTAAACGGTTAGAGATATCGAGGCGTGCTAAAAATCTTGTTCGGCGCGCAAAAATCTACCGGATAGGATGATAAAACGGTCATTTTCGGACTTCGATATTTCACCGAAATTTCTCGACCGAATCTCCGTATCTCGGTTATGCGTGGTCGCAGCGCGACCGTTCGGTGCTCATTTGAAAGATCTCGACGCGTACTTTCGAACGGCGCAAACCGGAATCCCCTATCTATAACCGTTTAGGAGCTACGGCGCTTCAAAGTTTCGGAGTTAAGCATTTTTGGAAATTTCTTAACTTTAAACGCGATTTTCTCCTTAACGGTTAGAGATAGAGAGGCAAACTTTTTTTTATCGTAATCTACGCGAAAATACGCGTCTTTTGATATATCACTCGACCCCATTCGGAGCTCCTTTAAGGAGTTGAGTTTTGCACCTCCTCAACTTTCAAACGTCCATATCTCCTAAACGGTTAGGGCTAGGGGGCTGAAATTTCTCAGGCGTAATACACCCATATATGGCCACGTTCCGGTAGGGTCAAAACCCCGAAATTCCGACCCTCGATTTTTCGGGTCGAAAAAATTTCATCGTTTTGGTCAGAAAAATGCGACGTTTCTGCTGCGCGTTAACGGGAAGAGTTAGACGTTCGCTTATCGGCGCGTCGTAAGGACCCCTACGAGGGTTCTAAACAGGCGAAAGAAGGACGTCCTAGCTCAACGCGTTCCGACGCTACAGCGCTTCAAAGTTGGGATTTTTTTTCTCTCTTTTTCAACTTTGACGGGCCGTAGCCGCTAAACGGTTAGAGATAGGACGTCCGCAGCGGTCGCAATCGATTCCGCGGACATTTTTCTATCGGAAACCGTCTAATTCGTCCGTCCGAACGGCGTCGTTAACGCGCGACACGAGAAAACGTCGAAAGATGTCGTTTTCGGGGTCGATTTTTTCGCGTTTTTTCGAAGCCCCGAAACTTCAAACGCCCGTATCTCTTAAACGGTTAGAGATATCGAGGCGTGCTTTGTTCGGCGCGCAAAAATCTACCGGATAGGATGATAAAAACGGTCATTTTCGGACTTCGATATTTCACCGAAATTTCTCGACCGAATCTCCGTATCTCGGTTATGCGTGGTCGCAGCGCGACCGTTCGGTGCTCATTTGAAAGATCTCGACGCGTACTTTCGAACGGCGCAAACCGGAATCCCTATCTATAACCGTTTAGGAGCTACGGCGCTTCAAAGTTTCGGAGTTAAGCATTTTTGGAAATTTCTTAACTTTAAACGCGATTTTCTCCTTAACGGTTAGAGATAGAGAGGCAAACTTTTTTTTATCGTAATCTACGCGAAAATACGCGTCTTTTGATATATCACTCGACCCCATTCGGAGCTCCTTTAAGGAGTTGAGTTTTGCACCTCCTCAACTTTCAAACGTCCATATCTCCTAAACGGTTAGGGCTAGGGGGCTGAAATTTCTCAGGCGTAATACACCCACATATGGCCACGTTCCGGTAGGGTCAAAACCCCGAAATTCCGACCCTCGATTTTTCGGGTCGAAAAAATTTCATCGTTTTGGTCAGAAAAATGCGACGTTTCTGCTGCGCGTTAACGGGAAGAGTTAGACGTTCGCTTATCGGCGCGTCGTAAGGACCCCTACGAGGGTTCTAAACAGGCGAAAGAAGGACGTCCTAGCTCAACGCGTTCCGACGCTACAGCGCTTCAAAGTTGGGATTTTTTTTTCTCTTTTCAACTTTGACGGGCCGTAGCCGCTAAACGGTTAGAGATAGGACGTCCGCAGCGGTCGCAATCGATTCCGCGGACATTTTTCTATCGGAAACCGTCTAATTCGTCCGTCCGAACGGCGTCGTTAACGCGCGACACGAGAAAACGTCGAAAGATGTCGTTTTCGGGGTCGATTTTTCGCGTTTTTTCGAAGCCCCGAAACTTCAAACGCCCGTATCTCTTAAACGGTTAGAGATATCGAGGCGTGCTAAAAAAAATCTTGTTCGGCGCGCAAAAATCTACCGGATAGGATGATAAAAACGGTCATTTTCGGACTTCGATATTTCACCGAAATTTCTCGACCGAATCTCCGTATCTCGGTTATGCGTGGTCGCAGCGCGACCGTTCGGTGCTCATTTGAAAGATCTCGACGCGTACTTTCGAACGGCGCAAACCGGAATCCCTATCTATAACCGTTTAGGAGCTACGGCGCTTCAAAGTTTCGGAGTTAAGCATTTTTGGAAATTTCTTAACTTTAAACGCGATTTTCTCCTTAACGGTTAGAGATAGAGAGGCAAACTTTTTTTTATCGTAATCTACGCGAAAATACGCGTCTTTTGATATATCACTCGACCCCATTCGGAGCTCCTTTAAGGAGTTGAGTTTTGCACCTCCTCAACTTTCAAACGTCCATATCTCCTAAACGGTTAGGGCTAGGGGGCTGAAATTTCTCAGGCGTAATACACCCATATATGGCCACGTTCCGGTAGGGTCAAAACCCCGAAATTCCGACCCTCGATTTTTCGGGTCGAAAAAATTTCATCGTTTTGGTCAGAAAAAAATGCGACGTTTCTGCTGCGCGTTAACGGGAAGAGTTAGACGTTCGCTTATCGGCGCGTCGTAAGGACCCCTACGAGGGTTCTAAACAGGCGAAAGAAGGACGTCCTAGCTCAACGCGTTCCGACGCTACAGCGCTTCAAAGTTGGGATTTTTTTTCTCTCTTTTTCAACTTTGACGGGCCGTAGCCGCTAAACGGTTAGAGATAGGACGTCCGCAGCGGTCGCAATCGATTCCGCGGACATTTTTCTATCGGAAACCGTCTAATTCGTCCGTCCGAACGGCGTCGTTAACGCGCGACACGAGAAAACGTCGAAAGATGTCGTTTTCGGGGTCGATTTTTTCGCGTTTTTTCGAAGCCCCGAAACTTCAAACGCCCGTATCTCTTAAACGGTTAGAGATATCGAGGCGTGCTAAAAAAAATCTTGTTCGGCGCGCAAAAATCTACCGGATAGGATGATAAAAACGGTCATTTTCGGACTTCGATATTTCACCGAAATTTCTCGACCGAATCTCCGTATCTCGGTTATGCGTGGTCGCAGCGCGACCGTTCGGTGCTCATTTGAAAGATCTCGACGCGTACTTTCGAACGGCGCAAACCGGAATCCCCTATCTATAACCGTTTAGGAGCTACGGCGCTTCAAAGTTTCGGAGTTAAGCATTTTTGGAAATTTCTTAACTTTAAACGCGATTTTCTCCTTAACGGTTAGAGATAGAGAGGCAAACTTTTTTTTATCGTAATCTACGCGAAAATACGCGTCTTTTGATATATCACTCGACCCCATTCGGAGCTCCTTTAAGGAGTTGAGTTTTGCACCTCCTCAACTTTCAAACGTCCATATCTCCTAAACGGTTAGGGCTAGGGGGCTGAAATTTCTCAGGCGTAATACACCCATATATGGCCACGTTCCGGTGGGGTCAAAACCCCGAAATTCCGACCCTCGATTTTTCGGGTCGAAAAAATTTCATCGTTTTGGTCAGAAAAAATGCGACGTTTCTGCTGCGCGTTAACGGGAAGAGTTAGACGTTCGCTTATCGGCGCGTCGTAAGGACCCTACGAGGGTTCTAAACAGGCGAAAGAAGGACGTCCTAGCTCAACGCGTTCCGACGCTACAGCGCTTCAAAGTTGGGATTTTTTTTCTCTCTTTTTCAACTTTGACGGGCCGTAGCCGCTAAACGGTTAGAGATAGGACGTCCGCAGCGGTCGCAATCGATTCCGCGGACATTTTTCTATCGGAAACCGTCTAATTCGTCCGTCCGAACGGCGTCGTTAACGCGCGACACGAGAAAACGTCGAAAGATGTCGTTTTCGGGGTCGATTTTTTCGCGTTTTTTCGAAGCCCCGAAACTTCAAACGCCCGTATCTCTTAAACGGTTAGAGATATCGAGGCGTGCTAAAAAAAATCTTGTTCGGCGCGCAAAAATCTACCGGATAGGATGATAAAACGGTCATTTTCGGACTTCGATATTTCACCGAAATTTCTCGACCGAATCTCCGTATCTCGGTTATGCGTGGTCGCAGCGCGACCGTTCGGTGCTCATTTGAAAGATCTCGACGCGTACTTTCGAACGGCGCAAACCGGAATCCCCTATCTATAACCGTTTAGGAGCTACGGCGCTTCAAAGTTTCGGAGTTAAGCATTTTTGGAAATTTCTTAACTTTAAACGCGATTTTCTCCTTAACGGTTAGAGATAGAGAGGCAAACTTTTTTTTATCGTAATCTACGCGAAAATACGCGTCTTTTGATATATCACTCGACCCCATTCGGAGCTCCTTTAAGGAGTTGAGTTTTGCACCTCCTCAACTTTCAAACGTCCATATCTCCTAAACGGTTAGGGCTAGGGGGCTGAAATTTCTCAGGCGTAATACACCCATATATGGCCACGTTCCGGTGGGGTCAAAACCCCGAAATTCCGACCCTCGATTTTTCGGGTCGAAAAAATTTCATCGTTTTGGTCAGAAAAAATGCGACGTTTCTGCTGCGCGTTAACGGGAAGAGTTAGACGTTCGCTTATCGGCGCGTCGTAAGGACCCTACGAGGGTTCTAAACAGGCGAAAGAAGGACGTCCTAGCTCAACGCGTTCCGACGCTACAGCGCTTCAAAGTTGGGATTTTTTTTCTCTCTTTTTCAACTTTGACGGGCCGTAGCCGCTAAACGGTTAGAGATAGGACGTCCGCAGCGGTCGCAATCGATTCCGCGGACATTTTTCTATCGGAAACCGTCTAATTCGTCCGTCCGAACGGCGTCGTTAACGCGCGACACGAGAAAACGTCGAAAGATGTCGTTTTCGGGGTCGATTTTTTCGCGTTTTTTCGAAGCCCCGAAACTTCAAACGCCCGTATCTCTTAAACGGTTAGAGATATCGAGGCGTGCTAAAATCTACCGGATAGGATGATAAAAACGGTCATTTTCGGACTTCGATATTTCACCGAAATTTCTCGACCGAATCTCCGTATCTCGGTTATGCGTGGTCGCAGCGCGACCGTTCGGTGCTCATTTGAAAGATCTCGACGCGTACTTTCGAACGGCGCAAACCGGAATCCCCTATCTATAACCGTTTAGGAGCTACGGCGCTTCAAAGTTTCGGAGTTAAGCATTTTTGGAAATTTCTTAACTTTAAACGCGATTTTCTCCTTAACGGTTAGAGATAGAGAGGCAAACTTTTTTTTATCGTAATCTACGCGAAAATACGCGTCTTTTGATATATCACTCGACCCCATTCGGAGCTCCTTTAAGGAGTTGAGTTTTGCACCTCCTCAACTTTCAAACGTCCATATCTCCTAAACGGTTAGGGCTAGGGGGCTGAAATTTCTCAGGCGTAATACACCCATATATGGCCACGTTCCGGTGGGGTCAAAACCCCGAAATTCCGACCCTCGATTTTTCGGGTCGAAAAATTTCATCGTTTTGGTCAGAAAAATGCGACGTTTCTGCTGCGCGTTAACGGGAAGAGTTAGACGTTCGCTTATCGGCGCGTCGTAAGGACCCTACGAGGGTTCTAAACAGGCGAAAGAAGGACGTCCTAGCTCAACGCGTTCCGACGCTACAGCGCTTCAAAGTTGGGATTTTTTCTCTCTTTTTCAACTTTGACGGGCCGTAGCCGCTAAACGGTTAGAGATAGGACGTCCGCAGCGGTCGCAATCGATTCCGCGGACATTTTTCTATCGGAAACCGTCTAATTCGTCCGTCCGAACGGCGTCGTTAACGCGCGACACGAGAAAACGTCGAAAGATGTCGTTTTCGGGGTCGATTTTTTCGCGTTTTTCGAAGCCCCGAAACTTCAAACGCCCGTATCTCTTAAACGGTTAGAGATATCGAGGCGTGCTAAAAATCTTGTTCGGCGCGCAAAAATCTACCGGATAGGATGATAAAACGGTCATTTTCGGACTTCGATATTTCACCGAAATTTCTCGACCGAATCTCCGTATCTCGGTTATGCGTGGTCGCAGCGCGACCGTTCGGTGCTCATTTGAAAGATCTCGACGCGTACTTTCGAACGGCGCAAACCGGAATCCCTATCTATAACCGTTTAGGAGCTACGGCGCTTCAAAGTTTCGGAGTTAAGCATTTTTGGAAATTTCTTAACTTTAAACGCGATTTTCTCCTTAACGGTTAGAGATAGAGAGGCAAACTTTTTTTTATCGTAATCTACGCGAAAATACGCGTCTTTTGATATATCACTCGACCCCATTCGGAGCTCCTTTAAGGAGTTGAGTTTTGCACCTCCTCAACTTTCAAACGTCCATATCTCCTAAACGGTTAGGGCTAGGGGGCTGAAATTTCTCAGGCGTAATACACCCACATATGGCCACGTTCCGGTAGGGTCAAAACCCCGAAATTCCGACCCTCGATTTTTCGGGTCGAAAAATTTCATCGTTTTGGTCAGAAAAAATGCGACGTTTCTGCTGCGCGTTAACGGGAAGAGTTAGACGTTCGCTTATCGGCGCGTCGTAAGGACCCTACGAGGGTTCTAAACAGGCGAAAGAAGGACGTCCTAGCTCAACGCGTTCCGACGCTACAGCGCTTCAAAGTTGGGATTTTTTCTCTCTTTTTCAACTTTGACGGGCCGTAGCCGCTAAACGGTTAGAGATAGGACGTCCGCAGCGGTCGCAATCGATTCCGCGGACATTTTTCTATCGGAAACCGTCTAATTCGTCCGTCCGAACGGCGTCGTTAACGCGCGACACGAGAAAACGTCGAAAGATGTCGTTTTCGGGGTCGATTTTTCGCGTTTTTTCGAAGCCCCGAAACTTCAAACGCCCGTATCTCTTAAACGGTTAGAGATATCGAGGCGTGCTAAAAAATCTTGTTCGGCGCGCAAAAATCTACCGGATAGGATGATAAAACGGTCATTTTCGGACTTCGATATTTCACCGAAATTTCTCGACCGAATCTCCGTATCTCGGTTATGCGTGGTCGCAGCGCGACCGTTCGGTGCTCATTTGAAAGATCTCGACGCGTACTTTCGAACGGCGCAAACCGGAATCCCCTATCTATAACCGTTTAGGAGCTACGGCGCTTCAAAGTTTCGGAGTTAAGCATTTTTGGAAATTTCTTAACTTTAAACGCGATTTTCTCCTTAACGGTTAGAGATAGAGAGGCAAACTTTTTTTTATCGTAATCTACGCGAAAATACGCGTCTTTTGATATATCACTCGACCCCATTCGGAGCTCCTTTAAGGAGTTGAGTTTTGCACCTCCTCAACTTTCAAACGTCCATATCTCCTAAACGGTTAGGGCTAGGGGGCTGAAATTTCTCAGGCGTAATACACCCACATATGGCCACGTTCCGGTAGGGTCAAAACCCCGAAATTCCGACCCTCGATTTTTCGGGTCGAAAAAATTTCATCGTTTTGGTCAGAAAAAAATGCGACGTTTCTGCTGCGCGTTAACGGGAAGAGTTAGACGTTCGCTTATCGGCGCGTCGTAAGGACCCCTACGAGGGTTCTAAACAGGCGAAAGAAGGACGTCCTAGCTCAACGCGTTCCGACGCTACAGCGCTTCAAAGTTGGGATTTTTTTTCTCTCTTTTTCAACTTTGACGGGCCGTAGCCGCTAAACGGTTAGAGATAGGACGTCCGCACCGGTCGCAATCGATTCCGCGGACATTTTTCTATCGGAAACCGTCTAATTCGTCCGTCCGAACGGCGTCGTTAACGCGCGACACGAGAAAACGTCGAAAGATGTCGTTTTCGGGGTCGATTTTTTCGCGTTTTTTCGAAGCCCCGAAACTTCAAACGCCCGTATCTCTTAAACGGTTAGAGATATCGAGGCGTGCTAAAAATCTTGTTCGGCGCGCAAAAATCTACCGGATAGGATGATAAAACGGTCATTTTCGGACTTCGATATTTCACCGAAATTTCTCGACCGAATCTCCGTATCTCGGTTATGCGTGGTCGCAGCGCGACCGTTCGGTGCTCATTTGAAAGATCTCGACGCGTACTTTCGAACGGCGCAAACCGGAATCCCCTATCTATAACCGTTTAGGAGCTACGGCGCTTCAAAGTTTCGGAGTTAAGCATTTTTGGAAATTTCTTAACTTTAAACGCGATTTTCTCCTTAACGGTTAGAGATAGAGAGGCAAACTTTTTTTTATCGTAATCTACGCGAAAATACGCGTCTTTTGATATATCACTCGACCCCATTCGGAGCTCCTTTAAGGAGTTGAGTTTTGCACCTCCTCAACTTTCAAACGTCCATATCTCCTAAACGGTTAGGGCTAGGGGGCTGAAATTTCTCAGGCGTAATACACCCATATATGGCCACGTTCCGGTAGGGTCAAACCCCGAAATTCCGACCCTCGATTTTTCGGGTCGAAAAAATTTCATCGTTTTGGTCAGAAAAAAATGCGACGTTTCTGCTGCGCGTTAACGGGAAGAGTTAGACGTTCGCTTATCGGCGCGTCGTAAGGACCCCTACGAGGGTTCTAAACAGGCGAAAGAAGGACGTCCTAGCTCAACGCGTTCCGACGCTACAGCGCTTCAAAGTTGGGATTTTTTTTCTCTCTTTTTCAACTTTGACGGGCCGTAGCCGCTAAACGGTTAGAGATAGGACGTCCGCACCGGTCGCAATCGATTCCGCGGACATTTTTCTATCGGAAACCGTCTAATTCGTCCGTCCGAACGGCGTCGTTAACGCGCGACACGAGAAAACGTCGAAAGATGTCGTTTTCGGGGTCGATTTTTTCGCGTTTTTTCGAAGCCCCGAAACTTCAAACGCCCGTATCTCTTAAACGGTTAGAGATATCGAGGCGTGCTAAAAAGAATCTTGTTCGGCGCGCAAAAATCTACCGGATAGGATGATAAAAACGGTCATTTTCGGACTTCGATATTTCACCGAAATTTCTCGACCGAATCTCCGTATCTCGGTTATGCGTGGTCGCAGCGCGACCGTTCGGTGCTCATTTGAAAGATCTCGACGCGTACTTTCGAACGGCGCAAACCGGAATCCCTATCTATAACCGTTTAGGAGCTACGGCGCTTCAAAGTTTCGGAGTTAAGCATTTTTGGAAATTTCTTAACTTTAAACGCGATTTTCTCCTTAACGGTTAGAGATAGAGAGGCAAACTTTTTTTTATCGTAATCTACGCGAAAATACGCGTCTTTTGATATATCACTCGACCCCATTCGGAGCTCCTTTAAGGAGTTGAGTTTTGCACCTCCTCAACTTTCAAACGTCCATATCTCCTAAACGGTTAGGGCTAGGGGCTGAAATTTCTCAGGCGTAATACACCCATATATGGCCACGTTCCGGTAGGGTCAAAACCCGAAATTCCGACCCTCGATTTTTCGGGTCGAAAAATTTCATCGTTTTGGTCAGAAAAAATGCGACGTTTCTGCTGCGCGTTAACGGGAAGAGTTAGACGTTCGCTTATCGGCGCGTCGTAAGGACCCTACGAGGGTTCTAAACAGGCGAAAGAAGGACGTCCTAGCTCAACGCGTTCCGACGCTACAGCGCTTCAAAGTTGGGATTTTTTTTCTCTCTTTTTCAACTTTGACGGGCCGTAGCCGCTAAACGGTTAGAGATAGGACGTCCGCAGCGGTCGCAATCGATTCCGCGGACATTTTTCTATCGGAAACCGTCTAATTCGTCCGTCCGAACGGCGTCGTTAACGCGCGACACGAGAAAACGTCGAAAGATGTCGTTTTCGGGGTCGATTTTTTCGCGTTTTTTCGAAGCCCCGAAACTTCAAACGCCCGTATCTCTTAAACGGTTAGAGATATCGAGGCGTGCTAAAAAAAATCTTGTTCGGCGCGCAAAAATCTACCGGATAGGATGATAAAACGGTCATTTTCGGACTTCGATATTTCACCGAAATTTCTCGACCGAATCTCCGTATCTCGGTTATGCGTGGTCGCAGCGCGACCGTTCGGTGCTCATTTGAAAGATCTCGACGCGTACTTTCGAACGGCGCAAACCGGAATCCCCTATCTATAACCGTTTAGGAGCTACGGCGCTTCAAAGTTTCGGAGTTAAGCATTTTTGGAAATTTCTTAACTTTAAACGCGATTTTCTCCTTAACGGTTAGAGATAGAGAGGCAAACTTTTTTTTATCGTAATCTACGCGAAAATACGCGTCTTTTGATATATCACTCGACCCCATTCGGAGCTCCTTTAAGGAGTTGAGTTTTGCACCTCCTCAACTTTCAAACGTCCATATCTCCTAAACGGTTAGGGCTAGGGGGCTGAAATTTCTCAGGCGTAATACACCCATATATGGCCACGTTCCGGTGGGGTCAAAACCCCGAAATTCCGACCCTCGATTTTTCGGGTCGAAAAATTTCATCGTTTTGGTCAGAAAAAATGCGACGTTTCTGCTGCGCGTTAACGGGAAGAGTTAGACGTTCGCTTATCGGCGCGTCGTAAGGACCCTACGAGGGTTCTAAACAGGCGAAAGAAGGACGTCCTAGCTCAACGCGTTCCGACGCTACAGCGCTTCAAAGTTGGGATTTTTTCTCTCTTTTCAACTTTGACGGGCCGTAGCCGCTAAACGGTTAGAGATAGGACGTCCGCAGCGGTCGCAATCGATTCCGCGGACATTTTTCTATCGGAAACCGTCTAATTCGTCCGTCCGAACGGCGTCGTTAACGCGCGACACGAGAAAACGTCGAAAGATGTCGTTTTCGGGGTCGATTTTTCGCGTTTTTTCGAAGCCCCGAAACTTCAAACGCCCGTATCTCTTAAACGGTTAGAGATATCGAGGCGTGCTAAAAAATCTTGTTCGGCGCGCAAAAATCTACCGGATAGGATGATAAAACGGTCATTTTCGGACTTCGATATTTCACCGAAATTTCTCGACCGAATCTCCGTATCTCGGTTATGCGTGGTCGCAGCGCGACCGTTCGGTGCTCATTTGAAAGATCTCGACGCGTACTTTCGAACGGCGCAAACCGGAATCCCCTATCTATAACCGTTTAGGAGCTACGGCGCTTCAAAGTTTCGGAGTTAAGCATTTTTGGAAATTTCTTAACTTTAAACGCGATTTTCTCCTTAACGGTTAGAGATAGAGAGGCAAACTTTTTTTTATCGTAATCTACGCGAAAATACGCGTCTTTTGATATATCACTCGACCCCATTCGGAGCTCCTTTAAGGAGTTGAGTTTTGCACCTCCTCAACTTTCAAACGTCCATATCTCCTAAACGGTTAGGGCTAGGGGGCTGAAATTTCTCAGGCGTAATACACCCATATATGGCCACGTTCCGGTAGGGTCAAAACCCCGAAATTCCGACCCTCGATTTTTCGGGTCGAAAAAATTTCATCGTTTTGGTCAGAAAAAAATGCGACGTTTCTGCTGCGCGTTAACGGGAAGAGTTAGACGTTCGCTTATCGGCGCGTCGTAAGGACCCCTACGAGGGTTCTAAACAGGCGAAAGAAGGACGTCCTAGCTCAACGCGTTCCGACGCTACAGCGCTTCAAAGTTGGGATTTTTTTTCTCTCTTTTTCAACTTTGACGGGCCGTAGCCGCTAAACGGTTAGAGATAGGACGTCCGCAGCGGTCGCAATCGATTCCGCGGACATTTTTCTATCGGAAACCGTCTAATTCGTCCGTCCGAACGGCGTCGTTAACGCGCGACACGAGAAAACGTCGAAAGATGTCGTTTTCGGGGTCGATTTTTTCGCGTTTTTTCGAAGCCCCGAAACTTCAAACGCCCGTATCTCTTAAACGGTTAGAGATATCGAGGCGTGCTAAAAAAAATCTTGTTCGGCGCGCAAAAATCTACCGGATAGGATGATAAAAACGGTCATTTTCGGACTTCGATATTTCACCGAAATTTCTCGACCGAATCTCCGTATCTCGGTTATGCGTGGTCGCAGCGCGACCGTTCGGTGCTCATTTGAAAGATCTCGACGCGTACTTTCGAACGGCGCAAACCGGAATCCCCTATCTATAACCGTTTAGGAGCTACGGCGCTTCAAAGTTTCGGAGTTAAGCATTTTTGGAAATTTCTTAACTTTAAACGCGATTTTCTCCTTAACGGTTAGAGATAGAGAGGCAAACTTTTTTTTATCGTAATCTACGCGAAAATACGCGTCTTTTGATATATCACTCGACCCCATTCGGAGCTCCTTTAAGGAGTTGAGTTTTGCACCTCCTCAACTTTCAAACGTCCATATCTCCTAAACGGTTAGGGCTAGGGGGCTGAAATTTCTCAGGCGTAATACACCCATATATGGCCACGTTCCGGTGGGGTCAAAACCCCGAAATTCCGACCCTCGATTTTTCGGGTCGAAAAAATTTCATCGTTTTGGTCAGAAAAAATGCGACGTTTCTGCTGCGCGTTAACGGGAAGAGTTAGACGTTCGCTTATCGGCGCGTCGTAAGGACCCTACGAGGGTTCTAAACAGGCGAAAGAAGGACGTCCTAGCTCAACGCGTTCCGACGCTACAGCGCTTCAAAGTTGGGATTTTTTCTCTCTTTTTCAACTTTGACGGGTCGGAGCCGCTAAACGGTTAGAGATAGGACGTCCGCACCGGTCGCAATCGATTCCGCGGACATTTTTCTATCGGAAACCGTCTAATTCGTCCGTCCGAACGGCGTCGTTAACGCGCGACACGAGAAAACGTCGAAAGATGTCGTTTTCGGGGTCGATTTTTCGCGTTTTTTCGAAGCCCCGAAACTTCAAACGCCCGTATCTCTTAAACGGTTAGAGATATCGAGGCGTGCTTCTTGTTCGGCGCGCAAAAATCTACCGGATAGGATGATAAAAACGGTCATTTTCGGACTTCGATATTTCACCGAAATTTCTCGACCGAATCTCCGTATCTCGGTTATGCGTGGTCGCAGCGCGACCGTTCGGTGCTCATTTGAAAGATCTCGACGCGTACTTTCGAACGGCGCAAACCGGAATCCCTATCTATAACCGTTTAGGAGCTACGGCGCTTCAAAGTTTCGGAGTTAAGCATTTTTGGAAATTTCTTAACTTTAAACGCGATTTTCTCCTTAACGGTTAGAGATAGAGAGGCAAACTTTTTTTTATCGTAATCTACGCGAAAATACGCGTCTTTTGATATATCACTCGACCCCATTCGGAGCTCCTTTAAGGAGTTGAGTTTTGCACCTCCTCAACTTTCAAACGTCCATATCTCCTAAACGGTTAGGGCTAGGGGGGTGAAATTTCTCAGGCGTAATACACCCATATATGGCCACGTTCCGGTGGGGTCAAAACCCCGAAATTCCGACCCTCGATTTTTCGGGTCGAAAAAATTTCATCGTTTTGGTCAGAAAAAAATGCGACGTTTCTGCTGCGCGTTAACGGGAAGAGTTAGACGTTCGCTTATCGGCGCGTCGTAAGGACCCCTACGAGGGTTCTAAACAGGCGAAAGAAGGACGTCCTAGCTCAACGCGTTCCGACGCTACAGCGCTTCAAAGTTGGGATTTTTTTCTCCCTTTTTCAACTTTGACGGGCCGTAGCCGCTAAACGGTTAGAGATAGGACGTCCGCACCGGTCGCAATCGATTCCGCGGACATTTTTCTATCGGAAACCGTCTAATTCGTCCGTCCGAACGGCGTCGTTAACGCGCGACACGAGAAAACGTCGAAAGATGTCGTTTTCGGGGTCGATTTTTTCGCGTTTTTTCGAAGCCCCGAAACTTCAAACGCCCGTATCTCTTAAACGGTTAGAGATATCGAGGCGTGCTAAAAAAATCTTGTTCGGCGCGCAAAAATCTACCGGATAGGATGATAAAAACGGTCATTTTCGGACTTCGATATTTCACCGAAATTTCTCGACCGAATCTCCGTATCTCGGTTATGCGTGGTCGCAGCGCGACCGTTCGGTGCTCATTTGAAAGATCTCGACGCGTACTTTCGAACGGCGCAAACCGGAATCCCCTATCTATAACCGTTTAGGAGCTACGGCGCTTCAAAGTTTCGGAGTTAAGCATTTTTGGAAATTTCTTAACTTTAAACGCGATTTTCTCCTTAACGGTTAGAGATAGAGAGGCAAACTTTTCTTTATCGTAATCTACGCGAAAATACGCGTCTTTTGATATATCACTCGACCCCATTCGGAGCTCCTTTAAGGAGTTGAGTTTTGCACCTCCTCAACTTTCAAACGTCCATATCTCCTAAACGGTTAGGGCTAGGGGGCTGAAATTTCTCAGGCGTAATACACCCATATATGGCCACGTTCCGGTGGGGTCAAAACCCCGAAATTCCGACCCTCGATTTTTCGGGTCGAAAAAATTTCATCGTTTTGGTCAGAAAAAAATGCGACGTTTCTGCTGCGCGTTAACGGGAAGAGTTAGACGTTCGCTTATCGGCGCGTCGTAAGGACCCCTACGAGGGTTCTAAACAGGCGAAAGAAGGACGTCCTAGCTCAACGCGTTCCGACGCTACAGCGCTTCAAAGTTGGGATTTTTTTTCTCTCTTTTTCAACTTTGACGGGCCGTAGCCGCTAAACGGTTAGAGATAGGACGTCCGCAGCGGTCGCAATCGATTCCGCGGACATTTTTCTATCGGAAACCGTCTAATTCGTCCGTCCGAACGGCGTCGTTAACGCGCGACACGAGAAAACGTCGAAAGATGTCGTTTTCGGGGTCGATTTTTTCGCGTTTTTTCGAAGCCCCGAAACTTCAAACGCCCGTATCTCTTAAACGGTTAGAGATATCGAGGCGTGCTAAAAAAAATCTTGTTCGGCGCGCAAAAATCTACCGGATAGGATGATAAAACGGTCATTTTCGGACTTCGATATTTCACCGAAATTTCTCGACCGAATCTCCGTATCTCGGTTATGCGTGGTCGCAGCGCGACCGTTCGGTGCTCATTTGAAAGATCTCGACGCGTACTTTCGAACGGCGCAAACCGGAATCCCTATCTATAACCGTTTAGGAGCTACGGCGCTTCAAAGTTTCGGAGTTAAGCATTTTTGGAAATTTCTTAACTTTAAACGCGATTTTCTCCTTAACGGTTAGAGATAGAGAGGCAAACTTTTTTATCGTAATCTACGCGAAAATACGCGTCTTTTGATATATCACTCGACCCCATTCGAGCTCCTTTAAGGAGTTGAGTTTTGCACCTCCTCAACTTTCAAACGTCCATATCTCCTAAACGGTTAGGGCTAGGGGCTGAAATTTCTCAGGCGTAATACACCCATATATGGCCACGTTCCGGTAGGGTCAAAACCCCGAAATTCCGACCCTCGATTTTTCGGGTCGAAAAATTTCATCGTTTTGGTCAGAAAAATGCGACGTTTCTGCTGCGCGTTAACGGGAAGAGTTAGACGTTCGCTTATCGGCGCGTCGTAAGGACCCTACGAGGGTTCTAAACAGGCGAAAGAAGGACGTCCTAGCTCAACGCGTTCCGACGCTACAGCGCTTCAAAGTTGGGATTTTTTCTCTCTTTTTCAACTTTGACGGGCCGTAGCCGCTAAACGGTTAGAGATAGGACGTCCGCAGCGGTCGCAATCGATTCCGCGGACATTTTTCTATCGGAAACCGTCTAATTCGTCCGTCCGAACGGCGTCGTTAACGCGCGACACGAGAAAACGTCGAAAGATGTCGTTTTCGGGGTCGATTTTTTCGCGTTTTTCGAAGCCCCGAAACTTCAAACGCCCGTATCTCTTAAACGGTTAGAGATATCGAGGCGTGCTTCTTGTTCGGCGCGCAAAAATCTACCGGATAGGATGATAAAAACGGTCATTTTCGGACTTCGATATTTCACCGAAATTTCTCGACCGAATCTCCGTATCTCGGTTATGCGTGGTCGCAGCGCGACCGTTCGGTGCTCATTTGAAAGATCTCGACGCGTACTTTCGAACGGCGCAAACCGGAATCCCCTATCTATAACCGTTTAGGAGCTACGGCGCTTCAAAGTTTCGGAGTTAAGCATTTTTGGAAATTTCTTAACTTTAAACGCGATTTTCTCCTTAACGGTTAGAGATAGAGAGGCAAACTTTTTTTTATCGTAATCTACGCGAAAATACGCGTCTTTTGATATATCACTCGACCCCATTCGGAGCTCCTTTAAGGAGTTGAGTTTTGCACCTCCTCAACTTTCAAACGTCCATATCTCCTAAACGGTTAGGGCTAGGGGGCTGAAATTTCTCAGGCGTAATACACCCATATATGGCCACGTTCCGGTAGGGTCAAAACCCCGAAATTCCGACCCTCGATTTTTCGGGTCGAAAAAATTTCATCGTTTTGGTCAGAAGAAAATGCGACGTTTCTGCTGCGCGTTAACGGGAAGAGTTAGACGTTCGCTTATCGGCGCGTCGTAAGGACCCCTACGAGGGTTCTAAACAGGCGAAAGAAGGACGTCCTAGCTCAACGCGTTCCGACGCTACAGCGCTTCAAAGTTGGGATTTTTTTTCTCTCTTTTTCAACTTTGACGGGCCGTAGCCGCTAAACGGTTAGAGATAGGACGTCCGCAGCGGTCGCAATCGATTCCGCGGACATTTTTCTATCGGAAACCGTCTAATTCGTCCGTCCGAACGGCGTCGTTAACGCGCGACACGAGAAAACGTCGAAAGATGTCGTTTTCGGGGTCGATTTTTTCGCGTTTTTTCGAAGCCCCGAAACTTCAAACGCCCGTATCTCTTAAACGGTTAGAGATATCGAAGCGTGCTAAAAAAATCTTGTTCGGATAGAAACCGTCTAATTCGTCCGTCCGAACGGCGTCGTTAAGATTCGACTTAATGTAATTCAGAGTGCAGTATTACAGTTTCAAAAAATTGTAGTCAATGTCCGTCTATATACATACATATATATATATTCATATATATATACACATAGAAGAAATATAGAAATATTAGGATTACTATCTCAATGCTTTTAATACCCAGATGTCACAATGTCTGTAGATATATCGTAATATCTCGGCAGATACAATATTAATAAAGGCTAGTTCCTACTAATTAAGTTAATGTTAATACGAAACTCCCGTTGGTATTAGTAATGATAAAAGAAATTATGGCATTAAAAACGATTTGAACTCACGTTCAGTCTCGTGGTGCAGCTAATTCCTATCTTCGCTAATATTTCTTCAGGAATTTAAAACGTTGGTAAAATGGTAGGAAATCGTTAATTTCATCATTACCAGTACCAACGGGAGTTGCATATTAATATTAGTTTGATATTACCTTAATTAGTAGGAACTTGCCCTTATTAATATTATGTCTACCGAGATATTGCGATATATATATATATATATATATATATAGAAACTTGTGACATCTATGTATTAAAAGCGATTTGAACTCACATTCAGCCTCGTGGTGGAGTTGGTAGCACATTGCACCAGTAACGCAGAGATCGTGGGTTCAAATCCTTCCTTGACTAACATTTTTTCAGGAATTTAAAACGTTAGTAAAATGCATGGAAATCGTAATTTTATAATTACTAATACTAACGGAAGTTTCATATTAATATTAATGTGATTATTGATTTACTTGACCTTTTTTCATTATTTTTAAAGAAATGCATTATTCTTCTATTTTACTTAAAATTTATTTCGCAATTTTCCTTTTGTATAAATTAAATACATATTTTACTTTTATTTGTATATGACAGTAACCTTTTTGTGTCACTAACTCGTGTGTTTCGATGATTGAATTGATTCTGAAAGACATTAAATTATTGCAAATTATGTATCAGAGATTATATTATCAAGACAATTGAATGTAAATGCTGCCAATGTGATTTTGGCTTACTGATTTGATACATATAAATTACTTGTCAGGCCGCAAAACTACGATCCCATTGTTTTGACAGAGTTTAATTTTTAGAATTGGCAGCTATATGTATACATCCTGTTTCCTCGAAAACGGAACAAGCCGTAACTCCTTTATTGATTAAGTGAAACTGATGCTGCAACGCTATAACCTATAAACAATGCTTAATGCTATCTGATTTTCATTTAACGCAAGAGCAGTAGTTAAGATTTTTCTAGTGATAATGTATATTTCTTTGTAACAATTTTAATACATAGAAAGTTCAATTTTCTATAACATTTATCGAAAAGATTTAATGAGAAAGGTGTTTTATATTGTAATAATGTGTTTGTTTATATATTGTTAATATATTGTATATTACAATCAACTTAACTATCATTATTTTAAATCTATAATTAAAACACTTTGTTGTATCACACACGACATTCACTTTAAAATTGGTATTTATCTAGCGACACAGAAGTATTATTTGTCGCGTAAACTTTGTCTTTAAGTTATTCCTGAAAATGAAAAATCAAGAGGTGCGGGGTGTGTCGAGCGCGTAGGCTATTTGAATGATTCATGGGTCCTTATCCTCCTCTCGCCAAATGTGGTTTTGACCGATCATTTATTTTGGCGTGGGATATTTCGAACTGAATTTATGAACCATTAAGCATAAAATAAAAATTTCTTTTAAAAACATGGAAAGATATGTATCGCCATTTAAGAAAAATTGACTATTTATCGCACCAAATTTGATGTTAAAAGAAAAAGAATAGTGGGTTCTGTATTTATAGTCCTTGTAACAACAGTTTATGTCCAGCAAGCAACCTGCACATGACCATTGTCTTCTCAAACTTAATGAATTTTTAAGATAATTTATTTTTATAATTGAATCAGAGGCAGTTCTCGTTTCAAAATTAATTACGAGAAAAGACAATTTAGAAATCACTACCGAAACAAAACTTCCTGGAACTGAAATATTGAGGATCCAATTTTAAGCATTATTCTTGGTTGAAACATTGTTCAGAGCTCGTTATTGATATTGTAGCATGCCTTATCTATTACAGATGCGGAGCTTGAATGAACGGGGGAACTAATTATTTCAATGCCGTATGTATTATTCACGGGATGCATTGCGCTATCAATGTATTTGAGGTGGTATATTTCGTAATTAAATTTGAAGCGTGTCATGTTATCCGTTTATAGTTTAGAAACTACAATTTCCGTGTCTTATCATTTGTCCCTTCTGGCTTTTGACACATATTGATTTATTTCTGTGAGGATTTAAATACAGATTCTGCGAGTTTATAATCTTGCAAAAATCGAAGAAGTTTTTTAGCCAAATTTGATGTACTGTTTGTTACTGATAAATTTAAATTACATTTTATTTAAATGTTTATAGAGAAAGTACAAAATTATATGGTACTATACAACTTTCGTTGAGTGTATTTTCGACAAGACAACGCTCTTCACTACAAAGCTCGAAAACTCTTGCTATGGTTTGAAGAAAACAGAATAAGGCTTTGGACTGGCCGCAAGTTTTAAGATCACTGAACCTGACTGACGTGGATTGAAACCAGACAGCTTAACTGAGCTTAAATGAGTACAAATATGTCGAATGGTCAATGCAACGTCAATTTCTATGTAACGCCTACTTCCTCTATTAACTTGCTCTCGCACGCTTGCATATCGTTCACCCCGTTACCGAATGGCACTTTCAGTGAGTTCTAATCCTTGCGCGTTCACTATCAAGATGGAACGAAGAAGAGAAGTTTCAAATAGCACCAAACAGTTAGTTGTTAAATTAAAAAATGGAGAGAAATCATTAGCAGAAATTTCAAAAATTGTTGGTACATCGATCATCTGTACAAACAGTACTACGCGATTATAATCGCACCGGTATATTTGAAAATAAATCTCGTAGTAGTTATCCATTCTTACTTTCCCCGAGGGACAAATGGCATGTCCTTGATACCATGAACTGAAAAATAGTGCTGTGAAAGTAGTCCAAAGTATTGAATTAGAATTGGGACAGAGTATGTACACATAATGTATACATAGAGTTTTGCGAAAATCTGTTATAATAGGCGTAGCGATAGACGTAAACCACATATTATTGACGCAAACAGAGCTAAAAGATTGGAATTCGCTCGCAAATATGAATATGAGGAATATAGTTTTTCGGATAAAGTGTTATTTACAGACGAAACAAAGGTTAATCTACTCCAATCTGATGGACATATTAAAGTTTAGCGGCAACTTAACGTTTAAAAAAGAAAATGAGCATCCTCTAGTTAAGCATGGTGGGGAGTCAGTTTTACTTTGGGGCTGTTTGTCGGTGGCTAGGATACGAAATATTGAATTTATTGATGGGATAATGGACAAACATAATGTAATGATATGAAATATAATCTATTATTTTTTTTTCTAAATTTTACTAGTTTACCCTTTCCAGAAATTTTCTCGTCACTGTTTGGTACACGCCGTTATGTTTTATTATGGTTGATGTTATAAGTTGGAGGCAAAGTACCGTTAGTACTCCCTCTTTATGAATTTTAAGCACAGATATTCAATCTGTACAGGTTTCTTTGTAAAGTTTTACAGATATCTACTTTGGGTATTCTTTAATAACTTATTATTCACAGTTTTTCTTGTTAAAAAAAGAGTCCCTTCAACAACACTTGCAGAGGAGACGTAAACTTTACTATCGTTTATCATATATATCGCTTTTCGTAAACATAGTTTTTAAGTAAATAAATATTTCAGAATTTCATTCTTAAAAGACGTTTAATATACTATACTCACACATTTCAATCACATTGTATAAATATGCATTATTCCAAAATTATACTTATAATCTTCAAAATTTTCTCGTACGATGGAAGGATGGCACGACTGGCAGCATTTTCCTTTATAATCTCGCACATAGCAAGTATGTGTGTACTGTGTGGCCTACCATATAGGCGAACAAATGTGTTGCTATGGATATAAAATAAAACAATAAATAAATATCGTGTCAAAGTCAGACATGTCGTTTCTTTGAGAATAATTAGTTATTTTCTCATGTAACTCTTGAATTTTACAAAGATCTCCGTTTATAAAGTGTATCAGCTGATACTACAAATAAAATCTGGAAGTTCCGGACACATACTTTGGAAGCTGAAGACGAGTCCATCTTAGACACAAGAAAGCATGTGCGAGTGAGTACGATTTCAAAGATTAAAGATGTCGAATCTTCTAAAGTTCTTCAAAATTATTTGTATCATTTGCTCTCATTCTTGTTTCGTAAATTAATTAGAATATTTAAAGATTAGCTAGATAGGGATTGCCTTAGGTTTTCTGTAAAAAACTTTTTTTTTGTAAAAAAGCGGTATATATTAATTAATTTGTCAATATATTTATCTTTTCGACATTACATTTGGTTATTTTATTTAGAAAACATCATTAATTTAAAAACAAATTGATCAAAATTTTAAATCAAAGACCTCGTTTAAAAAATTTAACGAGCCTGAGATTTTCCACCACAATAAGTATATTAATATTTGCAAATTTGATTTAAAGGGTTAAAAAGTTGGAGTTTGGCGAGGGATAGATACTCCAACAAGACAATGCTCCCAATCATACGTGTTGGAATACGCCACATCAACTTCATTTTCCCTCTCAGTCGGTGGATTTAAACCCTATTTAACATTTAGGAGGAATTAAAACGACGCTTAAGAAAAAGGGTTAGAACTGGGCATGATTCCCTAACGCGAACCGTAGTGGAAGAAAGGGCACAAATACTTAAAGTGACACAATGCTAATGGTGGCGTTGCAAAGTACTCATTTAACAGCTTAACAGCTTTCCATCTACGTGAGATTTGGTGTACATATTTTTTTTTTGTTTTCTATAGGAAAACAATTTACTTGAACTCGCCTAACTTTATACATTCTCAGTTTAGATTAGAATAATTGTATTACAATTATTAATATACTTAAAATCTTTTTTGTAGTGCTTATTTTGAGATTTTTACTGGTGTATGCACTTTCCTGTGTGACTATTGATATATATTACTGTTCTATGCTAAGAGGTGTGTTAGCAACGAATGGAGCTGGTTTCACATCACAAAATATGGATGCTCTGCAAAAATTAATGTTACGTTATGTTTATATAGTGCGTTTATATTTTGTCTAAAATTTGCTTGTTTGAGAAGTACTACTATTCCTTCAATATTATTTTATGAGATTGTGAAACGACGGATTAAACGAACATTCGTCCGCATTTCGTGGTCTAAATGACGTTAATTTCTTTATAATATTCGTTGGATAAAGATATATGAGTATATTAGTTAGGTAAAATTTTAGAAAGAGATAAGAACAAATTTGGAAACAGTTAACAAGGGCAAACATGAAGTAAAAAATACAGCGCGGGTGTTATAGTTCTTACTCATTGGATGTAATTTCCAAGGAATAAGCAGCGACTCTTCTCTAGTCGTATACATTCAAACTTGACTTGGTTAACTAACTACTAGAGGAGGAAGTGGATATATCTATAGTAATACGTACGGTGCGCCACTTCGTGTCCCACTCTCGTTGTTTCTTGTATAGTACTTTATCATATATCTCTAAACTCATTGCATAATATCTCATAACTCATTTCTGCATTTCCCACGCTGTTTGTTGAACTTTACTAATAAAATTAACAATTGGTTTTTCCAAGAAATAATTCTTTTCCGTAATAAATATTGCAGAGCACGATTTTTACAATAGGTTTCGTAAAGAAGTACTTTACAGATTCTCAAATATGGTATAATAATAAGTGAGTAATTATAACTTCGTCTTTAACGGTTCGGTGGTCTACTAATGAGAGGACCGATGTGCATATGTCGTACTATGGCAGAACCCGGTATGCTTTTGAATTACCATTCATTATTAACTAAATAATGAACGATACTTTGACCTTTACGATGGGGGGTGGAATTAGAAAGCCATAGACAATACTATCAATAAAATATAACCCCGTTGGGTCGCTCACTACACATACACAAAAGAACAAATACAACATAAACCTGTTTAGTAAAATTAATAAAAATATACAGTTGCAGCCATATAATTAATAACGCTAGGCTTGTCAGAAGTAAAATGATTTTTTTTGTTAGTTTAGTAAGACGTAGTAGTAAATTAGTACATTAAGTAAATTTATTGGTGAAACTGTGGTGTAAACATTAATCCTGCAGTAAAAATTAAATAGTAGAGATACAATTTTCAAGTAAAATTTAATGTAGGTAAGAAAAGAAGTTGAACTGCGTCGCATTATCTGAAATTTAATAGACAGAAGCATGTCTTACAGACAAGTAGCAGAATACATAAATTCAAAAAGTATGGTGTATAATGCAGTACAATATTCCAACAAAAAAAAAAATGGATGAAAATATTAGCAGAAAAAAGAAACCAAGGAAGTCGTCAGCGTATGTGTATCACTATATAGTTTGTATCGCCAAAGCTGATCCAAAAAAGAAAAACGACATACACAAGGAATTATTTGAACATTGAAACAACCAACATTCGGTTCGTACAATCCGAAGGCGATTGAATGAAGCTAACTTATTTGGCAGAATACTTCGCAAGAAACTCATGGTTTGCAAACTAAATCGTAAGCATCGAATTGACTTGACCAAAGAACATGTTAACTGGACAATGAACCGCTGGAACAATGTTATATTCACGGACGAAGCAGAAGTAAACCGTTGTGGTTCTGGCGAAAAAATGTTTGCTAACCCTAAGTACAACGCAATGACCCTCAAACACGTGGGAGGGAATATAATGGTGTGGAGATGCATGTCTTGGAGAGGTGTTGGGCCTATTTACCGCATAGAAGGCATAATGGACTAATATCAGTACATCCATATATTGGAAAATGTTCTTGTCCCCTATGCTGACGTGCTAAGTGTTGTTAATTATTTGTCCCCTTAAATAAAATTGAAAACAGATTAGATAACTGAGAAGACGCGAATATGAAGTAATTATAAGTTCAATTAATGGTATTAAACGTAAAATGTATAAAGAAGTACTATTTACTGCTAAGCACATTTTCTATTACTGAGGTGAAATAATTCCAAAAAATATATGGCCGCCACTGTATGTGTATGTACTATCGCATTACAAATAGCTATTTTAGAAATTTATAACTTTCTCTCAGGAGGCATATTTACAGCAGAAATAACTTAAACAAATATTGTAAAACTTTACGGCTACCTACACTTGATAATATCCGCCTTGTGTGTTTGTATGTGTTTATGTAAATGTTCGATCTCCTATCACACCAAAATTCCTTTATTATAATTTCAAATGGTGGAAATTTTTTTCGTAACAGTAATGTTTTGTTCGTTTAATATTTTCCCTGGATGGTTGTTGGATTATTAACTTAAATATTTTTGTAGTTTAAATTTAATTTCCCGTATCGAAGAAAATATGTCAAATGTTAAAGTTTTGTATACGATATGATAATATCTGTTTGCACGTATCGGTAAGGTTACTAATTCAATGCTACCATGTTTCGATTTTATAACCTTAATGCTGTTGATTTTATTTTCATGTTACTGTAGATTTCAACATGTTATCAATTATTAGATTTCCGATGTGTGTCGTATATGACGTTGCATATAATTTTGCCAATACAGTAAATAAAATTTATAACGAAATTACATATAATCAAATGATGTCCCATATATGACATAATAATACACTTACAAATAAAATACATAAAAGGAAAACTAAAATAATGACAATTATAACAAATAAAGCGTAATGGAGATAAAAAAACAACAAGGGAAATTCAAAATGAAAAGAGACGCTAAACAGTAAAACATGAATACATTAAACAAAACATGAATATTTTGTTATATTTTGTACTATTCTATCATCTAGCCTCTTGTTATTGAATATAAGAATCTTATGTCAAAAACCAAGAGTTGTTTCATGCTATACTTTCAAACATGATGTTTGTAATTCATCTATTTCTTGTTTCTGCTAATATCGTACTATGCGAATCCATAGATGGAGTTTTAGTATTTGTGGAAGCGTAAGCCAAGCGGCAATCACCATTCTTGGAAGTTCTTGTAACCAATTGCCCATCATAGCTGAGTTGTGGATGGAACTATTGTTTTAAACAATGATAATTCCCTTCTCATTAACATACGTCAGTGATCCTAAATATCTTTCTAAAACCTATAAGCACAGTTGCGCTATATCCCTTTGATTATGCGAAGACATCAGCCCTAGTGGCCCTGTATTTAACTTACCATTTATAATTTTCTTGTGATTTTTCTGGATTGATTCACACGTTTAGTATTCTTTGTCAACTTTTGTGGCCACTATCGTCTATAGTTCATATTCGTAAATGATTATTAACTTTCATTTTTATGTGATACGTGTCGCATTGGAATGCTAAGTAGGCAACAAGATCACATAGAGAATAGGGATGCTGATTAAACAAATGCGGTGAATGGGTGCGATACATTTACATATACTTTTCGGACATTTTATTACAGTGTATGTTGTTATTTGTTTGTTGGTACAGTACATTCGCTATCGTTCATATATATGGGGACGACTATATTTGGTTTGAATTGAAATATTTATTAATAGGTATTAGACAGTGAGAAAGAAATGTTTAACAACGAAAAAGAAACAGAAAATATTACAAAATTTTAATGCAAAATGATTTCTCGACAATATGCCCACCTCGAGATTACAATACAACATATTCTTGGCATCCTTCTCAGAGATAATCGTCTATAATTTCAGTTCATACTACCTGGAGCTTCTGCCAAAGATCTCGTACGCAGCTAACCCCTCTTTTTCGAATTCTTTGGCTCAATTCATCCCGCAATTGCCTCCTTCCTCGAGTTACATTAAATAAGTTCTACATAAACAAGATAAATGTTTGGGATCGTTCTCTTCTTGGAAGATAAAGTTTTGGCCATATAATCTTTCCCCACTTGACACAGCATTTCCTGTAAGATTCTCAGATAATCCTCCTTATGCAGGATCCCATCTATTTTTATTAAATCGCCTACAGCTGTACTACCAAAATAACCCAAAACCATTACACTACTTCCAACATGACTCGGGCTAGGAACCACACATTGGTCACTCACTCTTTCTCCAGTCGGCCACCTCACAAATGATCGACGTTTTGAACCAAAGTTTTGAAATATCGATTCGTCCGTCTAAAATACGTAATACCATTGCGCAATGGCCCAATCCCAGTATTGAATGGCCCATTTCAGCCTCTTTCTTTTATTTTGTTATATCAGCAATGACTTTTTCACAGTTATTCTTTCCCTTAGCCCTAGTGCGAAAAATCTCTCCTTAATTGTTGTGTGAGATATTGGTGTTCTTATTGAAATATTGATTTGTTGAGTGATCTCTAGGGCGGTGAGGAGCCTATTTCATTTCGAAAATACGATAATAAACTAATTTTCAGCGGCTGTTATTGCTTTCTTTCGCCATGACGGTTTTCTGTTGTGACGTGAATCTGTTTCCTGCATTCTCTTAAAAGTCATAAATACTCAACGATTGGTACTATTTGAATACCCTTCACTACATAATGTATACTGATCGTTTTTCAATTGATATTTTTTGTCGTTTCGGCGTTTGTAACTAGGTTTTTACATACACGATAACAAATTTTAACTGAGGCTTTATTCAAAACAGTTGCATACATTTTCGTGTATTTTTATAATTTATTTCTTGGTATCATTTCGTCTTACACTACGTGATTAATGCAGTTCCAACTATCGTAAAATGTAAAATAAGGCAGGTATCGTAAAATGCAAAGTGGGTATTATTAGCGTATTGTTCATATTTGGAGAGGTTACTTCAGGGAATGCTAATCATCTCTAAACCGATAATTAAGAGAGGCATAGTGAAAATTAAAACAAATTTCGATTGATATATACAAGGTATACCAAAATAGTTTCACTGTATATTCTTTATTCTGAAATTACTTGTTGTTTTCAAACTTTATGACGGTAATTACGTTAAAGTGAACAGTTTTACTTTTAATTAACATCAGAATCATCGACATTTATACAGAATGTTCGAAGTGGCCTATATTAAAAGCCTTGTGTTAGAGCAGAATAACTTTAACCACCTCTTCATATTTGTCTGGTTTTACAGTTAATGCTGTTGATATGTTTCTAGTATTATAAAGTCGTAAATACTTCCTATATTTTTTACGTTAAATACCATCAGGAATGAGTACATACTTCATAAAACTTCGTTTATATCAATATGTAAACACATATATCTAAATATTTTTTTGTCCAAATATTTTGTGTACATAGCTTTCTAGATTTTATTTCGTCTGTGTACACTATCGTCCATAGAAGTTTGACCAAGGGAGAACGTTTTACAATACTTTAATTTAATAAATTTTATTGCATTCAATGATGATAATCTTAATAAACATCTGTTTTAAAGAGAAGAAGTAAGTAAACATTTTATGCCCTGGAACAATCATCCTCATTTACAGTTACCAAGCAGGTAAAGATTTTATTTTCAGTTTGAATATTATTGTGATCAGCGGTACAGTAAGTGAACAACACTGTCCGATATTCCTCGTGGTAAATCAGTATGTGCTGCCAAACGATCTAGTATAACTTTGCATAAAGAAGGTTTTGCCAGCAGGCAAATCGGTGAAAAATCAAATCTAGTCGCGTCTACAGTAAAGTACACCATTCGCCGATATCAAGAAGCAGGTGATTTAGAGAACCGTGATCGTCAGCATCCGATTTTAGTTACCACCCTCAAACGCCGGCTGGCCAAAGGAAATTTATGCGGTTACGTGGCACCTCGTAAACCATTGCTACGCCAGGGTAACCGACTGAAAAGGCTACAGTGGGCCTGTGAACATTGGGGTTGATCGGTAGAACAGTGGCAAACTGTTTTATGGACTGACAAATCAATATTTAAAGTGTTTGGTCAAAGTAGGAGAGTGTTTGTCAGACGTTCCGCTAATGAACCGATGCTTCCCGAAAGCATTGTACCGACAATAAAACGCGATAGCAGTTCAGTGTCGGATGAACTTCATAGAAGAGTTCGAAGTGTCGGTCCTACTTCTAAGAAATAACTTTGGAATATCCTTCAACAAGAATGGAACAACATTCCACGTGAAAACCTCAAAACATTAATCGGAAAGATGCCGCGGGTTGTTCGAACGGTAATCAATGCAAAAGGTAGTTTTTTTGAGGAAAAGAATGTTTAAGAATTTTGTTAGCAATGAATAGGGAAAAATAAAATTTTTCGTTAGATTTTGCTAGTTGTTATTTTTAAGAGTAATAAATTTATTTCTTTAGTATTAATTGCCTTTAATTTTTTCTTTTTTTAAATTTTTGTTGCAAACTTGTATGGATGGTGTGTGTACTTATATTTGTTTAGCTTTCTGTTTCATACCATACAATGGATCAATCTCCCATTTCTAAGTTATGCAACACTCGTTCTTACTTCCATGTTGCATTGATTTTTTTTTTGCCAATTCACGTCTAAAGTATTGTGGTAGTGGTTATTATCTCAAGTTTGGAAAGGTGATTCGACTTGACTTAATGTTGTTTCATTTCCGTAATTCGAACTTTGTTGTACTATAAGGTACTAATTGATTAAAACGTACAAAATAAATGCTGTTGCAGCTACGAGTTCCAGTTTAGATATTCTGCTATTAATATTACGTTTACCGTCGTGTAACTTTAATTAATATAAATTATTTAAATATAAAGTGACGGCTACTACTGGGAAATTCTTTATTTGGGGCTTATTATATGTTATAATATATAATTATAACTCAATAATCTCAAATCAGATCTGACGAGCTACTATTTGTTTAGGAACAAATGGCGTTTTTAAGAGCGTGTTAAAATTTTAACTAAACTTAAAGTTTCGCATCGGTGTTTACCAGCGCTTTTCGTAAATAATTACTTCTTCTAATACTTTTAATTTTTTCAAAAATTTAGGAACTGAATTTCGAATTTGAGATTCCAATTTTTTTAGAGGTTAGATTACGATGATGATAATTTGGACGATGAAATTGTTGGAATATCGATGTGACAATAAGATAATAAAATTTTTAATGTTTTAGTGACTAATGACACTTTAGAATTTTTACATATATTTAGTATTGTAGAAAGTGAATTTAAAGACCCGCTCATTAATTGGGTAACTTCGAAAGATAGTGTAAATTAGGAAATACAGACTATCGTTGAAATTCTGAAAATTGATATCTGGAAAGTGACACAAGCTAATGAGATTTCTCATACATCAACAAGGAAATTATTGTGAAAAGATAAATTCAACCCATACAAGTCAGTATTTGCGCACTCTCGAAAAGATGGAAATTTAAAAAAACGCGCAGATTTCAGTTTTTGGTAATACAATGGATTGGGGAATTATAAGGCTACTCATGCGATGGTCTTCTCGAGCACTCTTGTCATTTTAAGTTTTTGTTGTACTTCAGTACTTGGATAGCGTTGACAGTGTTCTAGAGGTCAACTGACGGTCAGCGACGTATGTAAATGTAACGCGCGGTAATAAAGTGAATTTGTTGCAGAATATTGCTTATGCATTCGATACCGAATTAGCACCTACTTAAGTAATTTGGAAGTCATTTCTAAATGTATCGCTTGTTGAGAATACTTCAATTCCAAGATCATCTTTTTACAAGAAATTCATCATATATAAAGATTACGAATGAAATTTCTATAATTATAACGTTTGTCTGATGTTTTCCTTTCGCAGGTGCTTTGTGGGATGACAACATTGTTTAAGAAATGTGCTATATAGTCATCATTTTATCATGTTTTAAAAATGATCAGTTCCTAGTAATTTAAACATTAGTTAAACGTATTTTACGTGTGGGATCAGTGGAGTAATTTCTACTTGTCTGACAGTAATTCTTAAACATTTACATGACCTATAAATATGTACATTCGAAGTCGCAAAATTTGTTTTTATGTTACAAACAAATTTGAAATAAGTATGATTTCATAACGGTGTATCTTTAATATACTGACATGCGTTTAGAGATGATTTGAAGTGCAAAATTAACGAATCCATTAACGATTATAAGTGCATTCCAATTGAGATTGAATCAAGAGCATGTGATCTATGTATTCACTTTGAAGACAAGACATCGCTCTGAATTCTGTAATGTTTAAAAATATTTTGACATAATGAAAAACAAGTAGTCATAAAATTATATATAGATTGTTTTACTAAATCGTGTTTTAAGTAGTGAGAAATCGCAATGAGAAATTTCAAATCGACGAGCGCTTTAATAGCTGCGTAGGTGTTTTTAAAAGGAAAAAATGTGATTTGTAGTTGTTTTACGACTCTCCCAATTTTTTTCTTGCAAACAAATCTTGACAAATATGCCGAGTTCAAGGAACTTGCAAACTGAAAATAATGTGATATTGTGCACGTATAATTGAATGTGGTTTCTGGACTGCTATTTGTTGCAATAAAACTTATTTCCTCCAATTAGAAAAGGGCATTCAAAACTTGTTCTGATTCTGGTTCGTTGGTTATATTGTGCAATTGCAATCATTTCTTTTCTGCAGGTTACTGTGGAGAAGTCACTAAATGCTTTCGGAGTAATACTAGATTTTATTGTTAGTTTGTGGAGTAGTGTTATCGGGATATAGTGGGTATCTCAAAAGTCTTTTAATTTCTTTTGTTCGCTAAGCGAACACAATCGTTGATTGGAGAGCGCCATTTGCTAGACCCGTCCTTTGAATTTAGTTGCTATGTTGGGGTGTAATGTTATATGAAAACATGGAGTTTGTAGTTTGGTTTCTATATTTAGTTCAACGTAATTTAACATGAATGGCGGCACAATATATCTCAGAACGTATACTGATCTATCAATTTGATTTAATATATAAATATACCCTATTACTGCGTTCAGTTCACCGGAAATTAATTCTTGAAATAGCAATAGACGTCAATATATAAACCTAGCTTGGACTCAACTTATGCATAAATAATTACATTTAAATTAGCCACAAATATCTGAACCTTTCATTGAAGCAATTTAAAAGTTTTCGTATTGCGCGCCCTCTTGCAATCCACTCCGAACTAAAGGTGTAGAAGTGCATCAATGTCATTACCTTGAATTGGTTGAATATTCTAGTTTTCCTATGGTTGCTATCAAGCTTTTTACGATAGTAAAGCGCGCTTGCTGTATGCGAGTTTCACAAAGATTTCTTAGACGAGGCACATTTTCACCTTAATGCCTATGCGAACAAGCAGAACTGTCATTATTGTTCAACACATCAAAAATAAAAGCGTGAGAGGCCACTTCACTCCCTAAAAGTTACTGTTTGGGATGCAATGTCTGCGAAATTATCGGCCCATACTTTTTTGAAGATGGCAGAGGTCGTACAGTAACCGTAAATTCCAACCGACATGTGGAGATGATTGACAACTTTTTTACACCCGCTTTGCAAGATTTTAATGGCTTTAATCAGAACACTTGATTTCAACAAGATGGACCGACATCTCACACATCTAAGGTGTCCTTACCACTTCGTGAAATGTTCACTGGAAAATTGATATTCAGACGCAGTGACATAAACTGGTCGGCACGTAGTCCCGACTTGACATCAATGGATTCTTTCCTATGGAAATACCTTGAATGAAAGGTATACAGCAACACTCTTCACTCTCAGAACGAATTAAAAGAGAATATTCAAAGAGAAATGTCGGCTATTACTGAGAATATGTACCGCACAGTTCTCGAAAATTTTGCCTCATATTTAGAAGAATACCAACAAAATAACGGAACACATTTAAGAAATAAATTCTCAAAGCCCGTATTTGATAAAAAATAAACATGTGTTCGTTAAACCTGGCCATTATTATATTATATTCTTTTTATTTTGAAAGGAACTTTTGGGATACTTGTATAAGGAACGTAAAGTTTTAACTAGGGCATGTGAAATATAAGACAAGAACGTATAGAAGAAGAAATGAGATCTTGGGCATGTATTCAGATATACGTGAATAAAATGACTTCGTACATCAAGATTACGACAGTGCTCTCCAGAATGCATTAGCTGTCCATATATATGCGATTCGATCCTTCTATTATCTTATGGTCTTTTGTTTACTGTGTAGGTTGCTTGAACTGGAGATTGAAAAGCGACGCATTTATTAACATAAAATAGATTAAAATTTAATTATTGCGTTAGTATTAGAAAAATGGAGATCTTAAAATAGATTTATATTCGAAAATTATTTCTTATTACTTATAAAATTACATCATGGTTATACTAACGCACTAACAGATTTTCTAGGTCTGTCGAACTTAACACTAAAACAGTTGAAAAAGTATATATTGATCGGTTTGATTGATATAGATTGACTTTTTTAATGCTCTTTGGGTTCTGCATTTAATTTTCTTATTTGCTACTTATTTAACACGATTCCAATTATGTTGTGGGTTGTGCAAATGTGTCAAAACACTCGGTTTCTATGAACCAATAATTGGAATAAACAACATTTTTAATAAAATAATTTAGATTATCACTTATAAAGTTTGAGACCACCGCCGAAAACATAACAGAATGTTAAAAAAATCGTCATGGCAGTATAGTTAGGCATTTAAAGGAAACCATTCAATTATTAACCATTAAGACATAACTTCATATTTCTTATGATTCCATATGTATCTTTACGACAGGTTTACTATTACGAAGAGACGCTATAAAATAGTTTGATCAAATCGAACATTTTATGTAATTTGGTTAACTTATAGTTGTTTATAACGTTCAATATTTAAATGTTTATAGTTGAAAGGAAATTTGGGGTTCAATAAGAACATTTAGTGTGTGAAGACATACATATATGGTGGAATAATTATAATAAATCATCCTTCTGAAATGTCTAACTAATGATCTCAGTAGCGGGGATGTACCATTCTAGTTATAAAAATTTTCTTTCTTTCACCAATTTTAAGCATTCTTTTCTCCATGTGCAATTAAATTGGTCTACTGTCCTGGTGCTACAGGTTTTAGAATTTTGTTTCACATACCTAAAGAAGTTCGATAGATTTTTCATCTTTACTGACGGATCTATTATAAGACGATTTCATTATTCCCTATACAAATTCGATTGCATTAAAATACTGAGGTTTATGCCTAAAATTGACAGATAAAAAGCGAACTTCTTACATGGTAATAACTTTCTCCTCGATAGGCTCAATTCATGAGTTTCATTGCATTTTATTAACACTTCTTTCAATTTTTGCTTTAGTGGAAGCGGCATTAATCGTTTTTATGTAAGTGTATCATAGCACAGTCCGTTGTTAATCCTAATAACAGGCGGTTGTAATAAATCATGGAACCAAATTAAAAGTAATTCTTGATTCATTCAATAATATATCAAAAGAATAATTTAAAAATACTTGGTATAAGAACAACGAAGTTATGATAGTTATTGATGATAAGATGATTAACCTTTTGGTACATCTAGTATTGTTTCTTACTACCATACAGAAATAATGATAGACGCGTTTAGTTTTGATATTACTGCAACTTTCTAAAATAGACTATGTTCAATTAAATAAATGTATTTGGAAATTATGTACTACATTATCTAATTTCCAACTGTTAGTGATAATTCCAGAGATTTCTTACTTTCGATACATAATTGATAAAATAAATAAAGGTGTAAAAGAAAATTTACATTATACGATTTTTTACATTATTAATGACAGAAGTTGGCTGCTTAATTGAATGAAGTATACGTATGAAATATAATTAATGTAGGCTAAGGAGTAGTTTCAAAAGCCACGAGAACCTCTACTCAATTACTAGTTCAGAAAAAAATTCTGACATATTTACACAACTCCGTGTATAAATTATGGCCGAAACTTTCAATACTCCTCCAACCATCTCTGACTATGTAATATATAAACATGAAGAGTTCTTACTGACACTTTCTTTCTCGATTTCATATGTCGCATATTTCTTGAGATCGTACTCTGAAACACAATTTTCGTGACTATTTTCTCCACTATTTTCCCAACAACTTCACGTAGTCTCATGGAATGTTTTTTTAATACAATAAATTCCCATACTTTTGTTATGATACAAAAAATATCAAACGATTTTCTTTAATTCTACAACATGAATTCCGAGAAGAAGGGATTATACATCGATAGTAGTCAGCTTTGTATATAGTCCGTCTTCGGTATTGTACACTCAAAATGGTACTTTTCGACTTACTTTTCGTAATTACGTCTGTATACTACTACTTTCCGTATTTAATTTCATTACAGATATCGCATTCTAGTGTACCTAAAACCATAGAATTGAAATTCAGTTTATTCAGAAAATCTGTTTAATTTCATATTTGTAAAAATATCTTAAACGCCATACTAGATATAAATTGGAATATGATAAGGGTAGAAACAATAAGATAAACGAGAAAAGTGATAAATCGCTTGATCAATGTATTATTACGTGAATATTTTTAGTTAATCTATGTCATCGTATTTTCACAGCTAATTGTGTTTCCCCGTGTTTTAAAAACATTTTATCTTAACGTTTCTTAGCATTTATTGTACTACAATCACGTATGTCTCATTACTTCTGTATATAACCAAAAAAAGATGTCATCAGTATCAGTAAATATATTTAATATATTATTAACGTATAAAACAGGCTAAACACCGCAAATGATTGCAGAAATACTGATCCAAAGCAAAATAAATAACCTACGTAAAATACATAAGTACATAGGTATACATAGATGTATAATAGAAATAAATCGCTGCAATAAATTTTAGTAGACAATACAATGAATATGCGGAAATCAATTAGACTACTATTTATTCCTAACGTATTAAACCTGTCATTCTCGATGTAATACAATCTGTTATGTACAGGTAAGATTGCTTTGTGACCTGGTATTTATCAGGTTCAAATTAACTACGCCTTTATAGATCCAATGATAATCTATTATTTACGTCGTTAGATTAAATACGGGAATTTAATTAATCCGCCGGTAAATATTAAATAAAATTGGTCCTGTTTCCTCTCCTTAGCTTCAAGAACTTGGGGCCTTATATACATACTCAGCTAGAGATGCAATTAACCAGCTCATACTTTATTTAAAATGATCTACATGCACACAATACAATCACGATAATGAATTGGAATTGAAACTTTGTTTTTATCATTAACTATCGTCCTAGTTTTATTGCGAGCAAAAAATTTTAAATACGCTCGCTACTAAACTGTGTTCCTAAGTTGTAACGCATTTGATTTTGCTAGAGTTAGTACATAATATATATCATAGTTAACCTGATTAATGTTGTTGATTTAGGAATATTGCCAATAAAAACATTGGTAATAATTTGCTTGTAATATTGATCTTAAATATATATATATATGTTATATTATTATGTTATATATTTACAATATCATCCTCTTACTGATAATTACGTTTAATTAATTTGGTTAAACGTTTGGCACAAAATGTGTTGCAAGTTTTAAAAAGAGTTAAGTTAGATACAATAAACGATTTAAATTCTTACAAAAACAAATGGAATATATATATACATAATGTTGTTCTAAGTTCTAAACGCGTCTTATTTTTTAACAGGAGATATTGTTTAAAAAGAAGTGATTTATTTTCAAAATTAAACGAATTTAACACCAAAATAAATAACAATAAACTACGAACAGTAATAATGAACTTACCATTAAATATTTTGAACTATCTAAATTACTGTTTAAATTTTGAAAATGCCATACATCTTTTACCGATCGTTATACGGGGGTTATTTTTTAAGCGAGATCCGTTTCGCAATCAAAATGACACAAATAAAAATATTTTCTGAACATATTTTACATGTAGTTATCTACTTTTCTCCATAACTTCCCTGCGGAAAATTTATCGTAACGAACACCGAATTTTTTTATACCTTCTTCATAGAATACATCCTTTGGTAGCCATGGTTGTTTTTACTTCATCGTTATTGTGATCATGTATCTCCTGTTTCCGTGAATTGTAGTATCAACTTCCTTCATCAGATCGTTGTTTATTACAGTTTGCATATTTTTGTTAGTTATTGAAATGAAATCAGGTATCCAAATTTGTGTCAAATATAAACGCAAACTCATGCGTTATTGTTATTAACAGCGCTGCTTCATGTTCAACAGTTGCAATGTTTTGTGAAATTAGCTCTTAAAACATAGCTGCTCGTTTTTAGTGGTGGTTCGTGAGTGTAAATACGGCGAAGAGTGTAAAATTGGGCGCCAGTATGCAAATTACGGAAGGGGAATATAGGAAAACAAAAGGACAGATTAACAATCGAAAACTTTAAAATAATAAATAAAAACGACTTGAATATTTAACGAGAAAATAAAGTTAAGTCAATTAAATTCCAAGGGCTAATCACTTAAATGTGAAGACAAAGGTATTAATAAAGTGAAATTACATGACGATTACATGTTATCAAATCGAGTTAAAAGAAATACTACTAATCAGTAGGAAAATTACAGTACTAAATGAATCTTAAACGAACTTATATGTTCGTCAAAAAGAAAATCGTTCTCTTAAGTCTAGGTAATTAAGAACATCTTTACAAGGATAGAAAATTTCGTGCAACCTATGTCTGATGCTGTTATGCGACCACTTACGGTATTTCTCAATATCGCATAGGAGCTTAGACTCTGATTTGTACTAAACACAAAAGAATCGTTAGTAAATTTATCGTGTACACTATTTTTGCACAGGTTGCCCGAAAATTATTTACTACTTTTTAAAGTTATGACGAATATTAATTTTACCTAACGAGGAACTTAGCGTACCAATGAAAAGAGATGGGTATGTTATAGATTATAACACTCTCGAATAACCTAGGTGAAAGACTGCATCACGGCATCTATTTAACGTGACACTACTAAACATACATAGGCGCAAAAGAACACTAAAGGTTTGACCTATACGCTATAGTTGCATGTGTTGCTAATATAGCATATACGTTAAACTGATAGATAAAATGAGAAGAATGAAATCTCTTGTTACTACCGTTTTATTGTCTCTTATCTAGCTGCCAATATGATGGCATTTTGTTGTTGATTACTTAACAATTTCGAATTAAATAAATTGTGTTCCTTCTTTTATAACATGTCAATCACCAAGTTTTGTATGTAGTTTATTAAGTTCCTAATAAAAATGTCGCTGATTGTCCCTACTGTCGCCTAAATTGTACCAACAGCTGTTCAAATAAAAGAAAAGCATTTATTAATAGTTCTGCTTCAATTACAAACTGAATTACAAAACGTTTGAATCGATGATGACGCGTTTTGTCTTTTCATCTTCATCTAAAAAGAAACATAATTCTGCTCCTGCATCATCGATAATTTGCAAAGTATAAAACCGATCTAATGGAAAGCTATGGGTTATTTGCATATTTTGGCTTAAGCTCATATTCATAAAACCGGACAGTGTATATTTTCTTATTATACTTTGGTCACTTTATTTTATGACGTGACACCGGTCTTCTCGCTATTATAAATATTTTCTTAGATGACACAAAAAAATGTTCGTTTATGTTAGAGATTCTTTTATTAATGCGACACGTGTCTAACCATAAACTATTATTATGAATCGTAAAAATCTTTTTCTAATAGGTTTTCATCTACAATAACAGTGCCTTTGAAGTGTCGCATTTACAGATGTATGTACTAATTTTCTTAGACAAGTTATGATTTAACTAACATATTAAAGTAATGTAACTAGTGGGCTATTAATATACGAGGTAAAGTCATTAAATAAATCTCAAACTGCTGTGGGAAATCTGAAAATAGCAGTGAGCTATTTTTCTATCTGCCGCTAGGTGTCAACGCAATCCAGCTTTATCATACTCAAGTGACAGTTGCCGCGCGCATGCAGTGTTAAAATGGCGGCCGTGCTCGAAGAGTGTACTGTGCAAGGACAGCGTACTGTTGTACGTTTTTTCTGGACAAAAGGACTTTCTGAAAAAGATATCCACAAGGATATGTCTCCTGTCTGCCGTGTACAACTGGGTCGACAAATTCTCTCAAGGGCGCTCGAAAGTTGTTGACGATCAGGGGAATGAGCGCGTCGTTCAGATTGTGACACTTCGATGAGCGGAAAAGATGATTCGAACTGACAGACAGGTAACAATAGACAGCATAGCAACTGTAGTAGGGTATTTTCATTGTTTAGCCTATGAACTGACACACGGTCGTTTGAATTTTCGAAAAGATTGCTCACGATGGGTACCTAGACAACTGATACAGGAACTCAGAAGTATTCGAATAGGCTTCTTCTTGCAACTACTTTCTCAGTACGCAGGGGAAGGGGATGACATGCTTAACAGGATTGTTACTGGTGATGAATCAGTCACCACTACCAACCCAAAACAAAGCGTGCTTCAATGCAGTGGATACATTCTTCACCGTCAACAAAGAAATTCAAGGTTGTACCCTCGGCTGGTAAGGTTATGCTTGCCGTCTTCTGAAATTCTCAAGGTGTGCTTTTAGCCTATTTCCAAAATATAAATGAGAATGTGACTACTGAATCATACTGTAGGATTTTGTTGCTGCTTCGCGATGCAATTCGACGAAAACATCAAGGCTTACTGACAAGAGGAATATTGTTGCATCACGATAATGCCAGGCCGTATTCGGCCCACTTGACCTAGGCAAGTATTGCAGAATTATAGTGGGATCTTTCTGAACATCCAGCTTACAGTCACGATCTAGCTCCAAGCGACTATCGTCTGTTTGGTCGACTCAGAAAGCACCTTGCCGGCAAATATTTCGAAGGTAATAACGATGTTCAAGAAGAAGTACGCGCGTTGTTCAGACGACAACCCAAACACTTTTATGCAGCATGTATTGGGGTATTGATAAAGCAATGGAAAAGTGTATTAATGCAGCTGGAGACTTTGTCGAAAAATAAATCTTGGTTTTGGCTAACTATTTCTCTTATTATTTTTATAACATTTGGTGACCTACTTACTGACTTCCCTCATAATATAAATTACAAGAATAAACAGCGAATATTGTGTTAATTATCAGTGTATAATCTGCCAATGAAGTTAATGTGTGTCCCCTACGACTTTTATTTACTAATGCTAGCTTGCATGTGTATTTCGGATAGGAAAAGAAAATACCGATATTAAGAAAGGTATATCATGATTCTAAAACTATCAAGATCTCAGTTATGCTCGTGTAAAGCGGGAAGTAAATAAATCACTCGTTTGAAATATCCCCCAATTACTATTAAATAGGCTGAATACGAGAATTACGTATATATCTACAGGTATATTAGTTTTAGGTATTCTTTTAATTGAATTAGAGAATTTGTTTTATAGTTCGATTAAATTCATGTCTGGACAATACACAAAACTTATACTTTATACATGAATTTGGTTATTATAAGTTTCCCAGTAAAAATCATGTTTAGCTAAGCGAAAACTAAATTCAGTTTGACATGTAATCTCTCAGATTTTATCATTACGGACCTGATCCCTATATTTGCATATAAGATCATGTATTTGGGTATTTACCAGGCATATTGAGAATATAATCTGTTCTTATTTCATATATGTGGAGACTGCTATAACATTGACGTTTTATTAATAGATATTTAACACCACAAAAACTATGTTTAATAACGAAAAAGAAATAGAAAACATTACGAAATGTTAATTTAGAGTGATTTGTTGTTAATATAGCTACCTCGAGATTATGGCGGTACATACGTTTGGCATTCTTCTAATCAGAGATTCCAGATAATCGCTTCTAAATTCAGTCCATGCTACCTGGAGCTTCTGCCAAAGGTCCCGTTCGCTGCTAACCTCTTTTTCGAATTCTTCCATTTCATCCCACCGTAGTTCTATTGGCGACAGATCTGGTGCTTGTTTATCAACTTGCCTTCTTCCTTGAGTGACATCAAATACGTTCTACATAAACCAGATAAATATTTGGGATCGTATTTGACACAGCATTTTTCTGTAAGATTCTCAAATAACCATCCTTACGCTGGATCCCATCTATTTTTATCAATTCGGTTTCGTGTTATGTTACAAACAATTCTTGGAATTCCTGGACTTTATCTAAATCTGATTGCAGTAGGGATTAATACAGTTCCAGCTATCGTAAAATGTAAAATAAGGCAAGTGTCGTAGAATGCAAATTAGTTTTGAACTATTAGGGAATTGTTTGTGTAAACGAAATACAATTGAAATATATAATACAGCATGTTAAGATATACTTTTGATAGTGGTCCCCATACGGTACTGTATATGTAGGTTTTAATTGATTTTAAAAGTCACGTATTAATAATTGTTGCCCTATAATTAGACGCTTATCATCTGTCGGGCAATAAAAATACCTGCTTTTTTTACAATAGAGACCTCAGTAAAGTGTTTTCTTTTTTTGGAAAGTTGTGAGTCGTTTTCTTATATTTTGAAGGGATCCACACGTAGATATGTATATATAAACCTTCAAAGTGACTGATTAGTTAACTTAGTTATAATCATTTATTTAGTATTTAACAAACTTTACACGTGGGTACTACGGAAACATCAGCTAAACCACGCATAACTACGGTAATTACGAATACACACGATTAAAAACCAGATTATATGCAAAGTGCATATATTCTATTTTATTTATTTATAATATTTTACGTCTATATGTAGATGTATTACACTGATTAAAGTTAATTAGCCTTAATTATTACATTAATACATCTACATATAGACGTAAAATATAAATAAATAAAATAGAATATATGCACTTTGCATATAATCCTGTCTCTACTCATGATAAATCATTTCACTGTCGTTATATATGTGTATCATCAAGAAAATTGTTTATTTCGATCAAATTACACCCAAACTACATGTAAAATCATTTTTGCTTTGCTTGAGATTTGCTAATTTTCAGCTTGTTATGTTGAAACAATATTCATAAATGTATTCGTAGTTTTATGAAGAAAAGTCAATCTTAAAGTCGTAGGGAACATAATCCCGTGTAACATATTTTATGGCTGTCGGTGGTGTCAGGTTAATCCAGAAGAAGAATTCTTGTACCAAGACGATAAATTGTCCCGCATTAATTGTCACGAGATACAATAAGCTTCCTTCTTCTAACTTTGAGAACTGCGGATATTATTTATATCGCAATAAAGATTTTATGTCGCGAAGTCCCTGTGTAACTCGATCGTCGCTTATCATTAACAGTATTAATTGGATAGGAGTATTAAATAGCAGGGGGTATTAATCTTTCTTACGATATTTTGCCAATCGATCATTTGCCGCCATTAAATCAGTATTAGTTTATCAATTTCTGTCACCGTTTCGCCCCACTCCCGTTTCTTACGTTCAGTCTGTTTGTTGTTTTGAATTTTTAGTTGTTTAAGGTTAATTAAGAAAACTGCTTTCCTCGGTTGTGCAGTGTAGTATACCGATGGAAAAAGTTATGTAGATCATAGACTGTTCCTCCGAGAAGTGTTACGTTTTATGCAGATTGGTGTATCCTATTTGTTTATGTCAATTTGTAAATAACTGTCTCTCTTCGTTACTGGACATATTATCATATACTGAGTTTGATTTTTAGACTAATATGTTGCATGTTATTCGCACATGAAAACTATAAGGAAATGTATTAAGTGAAAATAAAATATCTGTTTTGCTTGGCTCCGCTGTTATTTTATAAAAGTTTGTAAATACGAATTGGATTGATAGTTGCGGGTTCACTGTTCCTATAATAAATTTTGGCAGTACTGCCATAAAATATACATTCATTAATTAGAAGAAAGTAGAATAAAACATTCACAAACATGTTTTTTGTTTTTTGTATGCATGTTTGCTTCTCTTGTTAAATTTAAGAGAAGCAAAACTAAATAAAATGTAATTAATCCATAATTTATGCAAAATCTTAATTATTAGGGCGCTTGTCACAATCATCAGCTGGTCAGGTTCGTAATCGCCATCCACAATGCAGAAAGTGGAATGGCTGGAGGGAATAGTAATGGTGATTGCTGAAGCCTATCTGTATTTGCATTCGTTTGTTTTTGCTTTTGACATGAGGTAGTTGATCGTCTTCCGGTCGGATTCTTTTGTGCGTTGTAAATATTTAATTAAGTATGTTGAACCTACGGAAAGGTAAAACACGACCATTGGTTAACACAGTGATAAGATATACCGATGAATTTCCCAATTTATTGTATGATAATAAAATTATGTGAAAAGTGTGCGATATGCTATTGATATGCTACGATAAAAGCAACTGTAGGAAATATAAATACTATCAAACATACAAAAAATGTCCCAGTGGCACGACAGCCACTGGGACATCCGTTTATGGTAGATTTACTGTTCATGCCTTGTGCTTGTGGTTTGTAACTTCGTCTACTGGATCATTTCGGCAATTCTGGAAGAAATACAATCCCGCGTGGAAGCTGCGATCTCGAACAGCGTTATACAACTATCTACTATTTATACCTGAAGAAATCGAAACGAGAATCAAGGCTGAACTAAAAGTTAAACAGCCGTGGTTATGTGTTGAAACAACAGATCGAAAAGAATTCTATTATGTATATATACTGGAACCTCTTACACCGACATTTCCAGTCTTACAACGGTTATAAAAGTGTACTAGCGAAGCAATTGCAATGGTAGTGTTGCTATAAAAACGTTTATGAGTGATATTCACGGTACCAACACTCTTTAAACCAGTATAAAGGATTACTTGATGTAATAAGAAGATTGGAAGATACTGGGTTGCCGTTACTGGTGTCAGTACAAGCAGTAAATGTACTACATTTAACGTTTCGTGTAATGACAGCTTGGAAATAGTTTCTAAAAGAATCGAATAATTTACTCTATTTGAGTATGGATTTTGGTATCTGAAACCAGCCGCTGGCTTACTGAAATTGCTTGGGTTTCTTGCGGATTTAAATTTAAGATAGAAGGTTTAATGTGTAAAAATTTCTCATAATATAAAACAGCTTTAAGCTATGTTCTCCGTCTCGGCAATACGGGCTGTGTCTGAGTCTGTTTAAACTCACGAATGCGTTTTGGGGATTTAATAAAAACTTTTTCGGTAGAACATATAAATTGATCTACTTTTGGATAACTGTTTCTAATAAATTCAGCTACAAGACGGCATGCATGGAGCAAACAAGTTACATCAAGCAATTGAGGAAAAGATTGTTCTAGTAACTTTCCAGTTTTAACCATATTCGAACCTCCATCTGTAACCAACATTATAAGCTAGGTTGCCGATATATTAAATTTCCCAAAGGTATTTTCTATAGTTTCCACTATCTTTTCCGTGTTTGTCTTCTGTAATATTATACTACGTAAAAGAAGAAACAAGGATGCCTCGCCGACTTTTTAAAAACAATTCTTCTTCATTATAAAGAAGCATAATATGAACACGTTTTTATTCAATATGCAGGAATGTTATGCGGAAGAAATTGTATCAAATTATTCGTCTTTATTAATTCATACTTGTACAATTAGAGTGTTCCTTTAGATGTTTCTAAAACTCTCTACTTTCACTAATAGTCTGATATCTAATCTCTATTTTTTTTTTACTATTCCTATTAGTTAGATCAAAAATTCTAAATTTACGCTTGCTACATGCACTCCCTTATTTCTATTGACAATTACTATTACGATATACGGTTATGCATGGAAATCCTTTCTCTTCGGCGACTTAGAAAAAACCATATGTTGTCGCCATTACTTCTAAAAATGGAAAGTTGGTACAAGCTTTCAAAGTCACGTCATAATACAGTAGTTATGTTATTTTATTTTCTTCATTTTTTTATCTTTCTAAAAAGTAGTAATTAACTTTAACAGTATTCACTTTCATCGGCGTCTTCAATTAAATGTTTAAGTGCTCAGTTCTCTGTACATTGCTGCTCATGGAAGTGTGAACACTTTTTTTTGCAAAAGATCAAATTAATTTCAAGGCAAAAACAGTATAAAAAAACTCAAATGTGACATACTTATTTGCTTAACAAAACACAAAAATATTGTGAAATGTAATATATAAATTATATATCAAACATTAATATATAGGATAATGAATAAGGGACTAACCTCGTAGTATCTCAAAATTTATTTAAATTATGGCTACCAGCTTCATGAAGCTACTCTGCTCTTATTGACTTGTCTATTTGACATTTTTAACTGGTTCATCTTATTTCGTCCACTTTACGTTGCTTTTAATTCAATTTTGCTGTCATGATGCTAATTACAAGTATTATGTACATTTGTTGTACTCTGCAGAGTAACTGCACGAAACCGGTACCCATAATTTAAATAAATTTTGAAATACTGTAAGATTAGTCTCATGTTAATTTTGCCGTACATGTAATGTTTCCATAAAATAAAAAGCTTTCTTTTCGTGAAATAACAAACGTTCTTAGCTAATTATCACTTGCACAATATTTGGCATCCTAACATTTAATTTGGCAACTATTTAAGACCCGTGTATCAATTCTCTTTAAAGAATGTGTCATAGATATTTAGGTATGGGAGCTTCCTTTCTTATGAGATCTGTGTGGTTGAGATCCAGTCTTTTTTCATTAGCAGTCGTTGAATTATTAACAATTAAGTTAAACTTTACTTTTTAACTTTAAACTTCTTGGTTCAGCTATGGGACATATTGTTTTGAAGTATACAAAAATGAATCTTCCAAAATTGTTTGCAATTTGTTATTTTATTCAAGAAACAACGCTATCCGATCTATCTGTTTACTGCAATCTGTATCAAACGCTCAACTTAATGGTCATTTGGATCTATCAGTGCTAAATGCATTTTAGAACTAAGGTAAGTTTAAGATTTAATAATTACGAACAGTGCATTTACTTGAATTGGAATATTACGAATACACCCATCAAAGCGTATACAAAATGCAAAATACCGATTTTGCGTTTGAACTTTGCGTACTGTATAGTAACTTAAACATAATTCGTAATGTATGCAGTGTAGATATGTATTGTATGAGTTAACGGTACAGTACAGAAGGCAAATCAGAATTTTAGATTTCTTCTTCGAGCGTAGCATGAATACATTACGTTAACTTGAAGACACACACGTATGTATAAACAGCCTTATTAACTACGAAATTGCGGTCAATTTATTCAAGAAAGTTCGAATTTATCATGTAAGAGCAGTTTAAAAAGGACTTATTTAACTCGATTTTTTTACGGTATACACACTTACGAGGTATGTTCATAACTTTATTTTTTAACTTTCATTATTATTCTTACAGATTTAGTCCTTGTCCTTTTCAAGGCGCTCCCCTCCTCTATTCACACACTTTTCTCGGAGATATTTCCACTCTAAAGTAGTCTTGGAAAGCTTTAATGTTTGTGTTGAATTTGTATTAATGTTATCAACGGTCTCAAGACAGCGTTCTTTCAGCTTAGATTTCAATTTTAGTCGAGAAGAGAGACTTAGGTACGGCAATCATCTCATTTTTGATGAATTGACAAAGCGGAATGAGCGGGTGCAGTGCTATGGTGAGGATGCCACGAGTTGTCTCGCTACTAATTTGTTTTTTTTTCACCTAACTATTATAAAACTCATTTATACTATACTAACGGTTGACTGTTTAACATTGAGACAAAAATCCAGAATATACAGCTTCATTGAAACTCAAAAACAGTGAGTATCATTTTGACATGAGGTCGGGGCTGACCCGCTTTTTTGGTCGTGGAAATCCTTTACGAATTCCTTTTCTTTATATCGTCGGTGTAAACCCAACTCTTGTGATATTTTGTATGTGCGATTTGTCGTCATTGGTTTGTTCAAGGAGTTTTTGGCAAACGTCCATTTGGTTTTGTTTTTGTTGCGTAGTCATCAAACGAGAAACAATTTTTGTAGCAACTCTCGATTCATGTTCAATCCCTTGGTCAAAATGTCACGACATGAATAGAATACCTAAATATATTTTATATTAATCCTTTTTTAGAAATATTGGAAGTAGGATTTACTTGTAGCACGTATATGAAAATATTAGTATAATATCATTACGACTTGGGTAAAGTCTCATCAAATCTTCCATTAATTATAATAATAGGTTTTGCCAATTTGTATCGACCGGTCATGAGTTCTTATTATGCCTACACTCGTGGTGCATCTTAAGGTATTCGTTCTCTGCATTCGCCATACACCGAAGGAAACCAGAAAAAACGTCAACCCTAAGAAAGAACAGTCCCAAGGTTCGAACCTGGGACCCTGAAACTAACAGCCAAGCGCGTAAGGAGCTAAGCTATCCCCAACATTTTTACATGAAAACCTGTACCTTAGTTTACTTTTGGACGTAATTTCCACCTATATTAAGGCATTTCTCGTACCATACAACTACTCTCTGAATTCCTTCCTCGTAAAACTAATCACTCCAGCACGAATTCTTTCAAAACTTCAAATTGGAAGTTCATTATATAATGACGAAATCGTATGGTGCCTAACTTTTTCATAAGTTACTGTTTATAGATACTAAAAAGTTATGTTCATATGTTCAAATTTCTTTGGGTATTATATTATTTTATTTAAGGTAACTAGACCCTACCAAAGTGCTACTTATATATCATTAAAGCAACTTCCATGAAATTTCTGCTTAAAAGTTATCGATAATGCCGTTTTCAATATTAACAAATTAATTGACATCGTAAAGAGGAGTTTTTGATGAAATTCTACTTCACATGGATTGCAAAATGACAAATAAAAGAGCCCAAAAAATGGAGTCTTGAAATATTCTAATATGAAAGTATGCGAATATTATTGAGCAAATGATAAAAATAAAATAAATGGGTGACGAAAAACATTACTATCGGCTTATTGTAGAAAATACAGTAACTGATTTATTTGAAACGAAATATTCTGTATATACTGGAGTTGCTGATTACTTTCTACACTCGAATATTTGGACTTTATGCGCGTGAGTTCTATCGCTGTTGCTTTGCACAATGCATGTTCTTTTAATTCCCGGATTCAAAACGCGTGAGCTCCCAAGTGTTAACATTTACTCAAACGAAACGTACTCGTGTTCTGTGTAAATTGACGTAATATCCTAAAAAGTTTTCACTTATGATTATGGGTGCATCTTCAATTCTAAATTTAAGGAAAGTGTTGTCTTTCAACATAAATGTAGATCTGTAGGTGGTGGTTACATATTCTGCTAAATTTGACGTCGTATGATACGTGGACACTTTCTGTTTCACAGAACGACCTTTTTAACACCAACAACTTACCGCGGAGAACAACACAAAAGCGCAATCTGTTTCAGTAGTTATCATTAAAGTAAAATTTTACATTAGTAACAAACATTTGGAGTTGTAATTTTTAGCTATTTTGAATACAAACACTTAATTTTCAAATGATGTTCTCTCATAAATGCTTAAGGATACACCCATAATTTGAAAGGTATATAAATTGATATCGTTTACTCTCCGTATTTTCCATAGTCTGCTATACATAAATTGCCTGTAAATTTGGAATTTAAATCACTTAAGTAAGTACCTAGTGCGTATACCCATTTGATACGAAATTTAATTTACATGAATTTTATTTAAAAAAGAGATAAATTTATTACTTGGGAGATAGGAGCCAATTCTTAGTTATTAATTTGCATAACATAACATAGACGATTGTATTTATATAAACAAAACTTATGATGCAAGATTTCATTAAAGAACAATGTAGAGACAAGTCCCTTAAACAACAGAAAAAAATAGGAGCAAGAACGTATTCTAATCAAAAGCTTATATCGTAGAAATTCGTATAGTTAATGTAAAATCTTGGACAAAAATATTTAAGACACGTATATACACGGCAAATAGCGAAGATCGCATCCAAAGCATACATCTCCATCTCTGAAAATGTATAGGAAATGTTTTCGTTGACATATTGACCTGCCGAAAGCATTTGTCAGCTAACATCAGGATCAAGTGGTGATATGTGAGCGTGGTCGCGACGCGTCAAACTGAGAGTTAACGTAGGTAGCTAACAGAGCATTAACACAGTTTGTGAGGTCCTTATTTAAGCGAATGTCGCGAGTTATTTAGAGGAAATCGCTCAAAAGTGATGTAGAATTTGTAGTGGACAGTGCCTCTTCAGTGTAATACTCGGAAAAAGTACCGCTGATCCGGTAGAAACGTCGATTTAACCTTGCGTCTACCGTTGTCGGCGTCCGATTGTCCTGTTAACACCAATTTATGTGTGTGAATAGTTAAAGAAAAGGACTTTATTTGTGTCAACATTGTTTATAAATATCATTTTCAAAAATTGAGCTATCTAGGGATTTATGTTACGTATTTGTCGAAATCATCTTTTTCTGATTTTACATATTCGAGTCATATAAAGCAAAATCCCTAAGAATCCACTACGTTACAGTTCATTACGACCCCTGCGATTTCACTACCATATAAAGATAAAGTCGGTTCAATTGTTATTTATTCGTTATTGTTAGTAAGCATTGTACAAGCCTTCGCAGACCCGTTGACGTAGCTACAAGTAGGACATTTCAGTAAAAAGTATAACGTTTCTCTTTGATGTGTGTTACACGTAGTGCGGATGTATTTGTCCAGATAGATCGTACATGCTTTTGTTATTGTATTAACCTCATCTTTACTTGGCTGACCAATCTAATTTTTCCTTATGCCCGCTTGTATTCTAAATGTTCTTCTTCATACTTGAAGGCTGCTTATTTTCGTGTATTTAGAGCATGTTCCGATGAGATTACGACTTTAATGTCGTTAGTAATCAAATGATTTTATAAGACTAGGTGTTTGATTTGTAATACACATATTTCCTTTTCAGGTCTCATTACAAATTATTTTATTTGAGAGAATAGTGGGTCATTACATAACTTAGCGGTCCTGCAGTCTTCTTTTTTTTTTTAATATCTTGTTACCAAGAACAAGCGCTTTTAATAACGTGCGTTTTTAAATATATTTAACCCCACAATGTACCCAAAAGTATTAATTGGTGAGTGCTATAATTTCTCTAATAAGAATCTCGCTTCTACCTTCCATAGCTCGTCTATATATTGGAGGCTCCAGCACCGTATAAGGAAAGGTGGGCACGCTCTCAAATTATTTTGTTTTACCTTAGTTGTTAACCATGTATAGATGCCAAACAAGATTTTTTTTATCATTACACGTTACACGGCAGTTATTCCTTTTCTAATCAAATAATTATAGTCCCAAAATTTTGATAGGTAAAAGTATATAACTACATTTAAAATAACAAAGTTGGCCGTCATATTCGAAAATGAAACAGCATTAAAAATATTTTGCTTAAATAGATTCTTAACTCCGAAATTTTAGAATTCTATTACTATCATACCCTCATAAACTTTTAATGGGTCAGTACCATCAATCATCTTACATATTATTTTGAATTATAATGTAACATAAGTAAATAAACGTCAATACTAAGGAGAGCTGTTTGTACATTCTTGTACAAAAAAGAATGCTTTGGAAGTGTTGCTTACAATTATTTTGTGATTCCAACTTGCTTCGCCTTCATTTGTATAGTCTTATAAATTACCTTTTTCTGAACTTAAAAGAATACACTTTCAGTACCGTTCAAAGATTATAGTAGCCACGCTGGGGATGTTCTATGTCAACTTATGAGTATGTTATATGATAATAATGTTCTAAACATCTTAGTCTATTGTCTGAATCTATTATTTTTCATTCGTTTTATTTATTTTTCTCATTGCGTTTGGATTAATATGTAAAGTAACTCTAATAAAGTTAGATCGAAACTGTTTTATAAAACATGTAATTATTAAGACGTAAAGTTAAAGAAGATTGTTTTACCATTCTTGGTTAAAAATCAACTTTCATTTACATATGTATGTGAGTAGTACTAATTGGTGTGTTGACATTATTATTCGGTGATTATGATCTATGTATACAACGCTAACTATTCTGTTAATAATATTCAGGTGTCTGTAGATTATCACTTTGTCAAGAGCTTTAACCTCGGTATTTTAGTGACCTTAGGCACCTATCGACTAATAGCTAGATGCAACTTTTACTTTCATAACAACTGATGTAGCAGTCTGTAGTAGATAATAAATGTGTGTATGCATATAGGTATAACTGTATTTATTTTTTATGTTTACACATTTTGACTGGCCCCATAACAAAATTATTCATACTTGCAAATTTATTTTTATAAAAAGGTCAGCGTCACTATATTCATTCTATCCTAACTTAAGCAACTCTGTTCTCATCTAGGAAATTTATAATTGTCATGCGATCCTTAATTGGATTTTGCTGTTAGCATTGTGTATGTACCCGTATTAGTAATTGCGTATTCACTATAATAGGTATTGGGTATGATACAACAATAATTAAAGGACATTAAATAGATTTCCCAAGTTACGTTTACTGCGAAGACTTGCTCTTTCGCACTGAAGCTGCATACATTATAATGGTTGATGAAATTGAAAGGTTCTTGATAATATCGAAAAACATTTTCAATTTATAGAAGACAAATGCGTAAGACTAGATACATTGAATTCTAATAGAATAAGAAAAAATACATGTAACATAGCAAAACGACGTCATTTACATATAGTAATTGGATATTGATCAAAATAGTAAGATGTTAGACGAAAACATGGGCTTATAGCAAAAGCATTTATATTCAAATATTAACCTCCAACATAAAGGGCGTATCTCATAATTCCTGTCGTATAAATCACAGAGCCTCGATTAAAGACGCCCTGTTACAAGAATAAAGCTACGACACGAGGGAGTACTTAAAAGCGGCATCTCTATGAAAATTTCTAATTAATCACTTTTAAAAAACTACCAAATAATATAACAAAAATTATAATTAAATGGAACTTAATATTAAAAATATTTAATAAACTAATTGTCGAAGGTATTTGATGAGCAAACTTTCAAAATGAGTTATGTCTAATTTACATAATTTCCAGGAATTAATGAAATATATTATCAAATAACCAATATATCTTGGTAAAATTGTAGATATTATCAATATTTTTCTTAGTCTTAGGAGTTTATATTTTTTGCTTATTCGTTTCCGTAATTATTAATGGAAAAATATCAGACAATGAAATGCTCTTTAATTGTCTGAAAATGAAAAAGGCTTTTTGTTTGGAAGACAAATTTCAGTAAGTTAATTTATATACATACATATTTTTTAGAAAATAAAAAGGTTTAATGAACTGTAAAATGTATGAATTTATGCTTTAGAACCTAAATTTTATTCTACGCTCGTCTTCTTAACATTGGCACAACATATTTGCCCAGAATCATTCTCATGTTGATCCTTTTTGCCTTCTTCTCCAGAAAGAGTTTCAACATTTTCAGGAAAGATTGGAGTCAGTCTTGTCAATTTTACATAGTTTCTCCAATTTTCAGTTGCCAAAATTCAATTAGTAACTTTTCTCTCCTTTAATTTCCGAATAAGTGGTCCTTCTGGCTCTACGATAATTACCAATTTCTTTGATTTATCGTCTCTATAATTCTGCTTTATTTTTATTGCTGCACCACCATTTTCCATCCTCTTAACAAAAAGTCTTTGGCTTCGTGGATTACAACAATTTTCTTCAAAGATGGAAAACTTAGTTAAAATTGTAAACAGTTGTCCTCTCCACCTCTAATTTACGTACTTTACCAATATCAAAGTAAAGCTCCCAGTACTTTTATCACACTTTGTGCTCTTATGAGTTTTTTGGTCTGCCAAATGCGCGGTCGGCACGGTAGGTACGAATGTTAACGTACTGGAAACAAATCCTTGTGTGTCCAGCATACTTTTGAAGACAAATCATGGACGTATGGTCAATATGGTTGTTGTTATTTTGGCCACCGCATCCACCAGAGTATAATCGTAGTTCCTTCACATGGTCTGGGAATTCCATTTTTGAGAGAAAATAAAAAATTACATAGCTAACTTCATGATTGGCATCAGTCTCCACCCAGGAATAAAATGTAGGTGTCTTGCTCGAAATGTATTTAAAAAAACTTTTGCATAAGATGCATCTCCCATTGGGACTTTGGACAGGAAAGGCTGCAAATCAAAACAATATAAAAGAGGCTTGTTTAATTGTTCTTTCGTTATTCACAGAATTGTTTGTTCCTTAATTTGTGCATTCCTAAATTGGTCATTAACTTTATTTTCTTCTTGCGCATCTTGATTTTGAAGGTCCTACCATTTTTTATTGAGGATTTTAGAAAGAGCTACATGCGTTTTTCTTGTCTAGAATAATGTTGAGAGATGTACCTAGTTTTAAAAGCAGAACGCCTTCTTGAATATTCAAACTTTGGATAAAATGCATTTTGGAAGTCTTTTTCTCATTTAAACGTTTTATTGACATGCTATATAATTATTACTATGTGGTGTCGCTATCTAAGATAACTTAAAAACATACCAAAATTAAAATATTGATCTTTGTATTTTAATTGATAAGATACCCCTTTTTTGATTATTTCTGAACACTTAAAAGTAATACTACTCCATTTTATATCCCGTAATTGCCGAAGAAACTACTTTCGTATACAAAAATATATCAGTGCTAGTGCAATATAAATTAATGAACTAACGAAATATCTACTGTATACAGTATAATCGTTATAATGGGATTTCATAAACGAAAGAAACTAAAACGATCTTTAGGATTAATACGTTTTAAGTCCATAGCTTATTTTTAAACGGACACATAAACCATTCTCTATAATTAATGAATTTGAAAGAAAACAGACCATCCCAATTTGACTGCTACTACAAAACAGGAAACCAGAGTGCGCGAAATTGTGAAACTATTACCAAAGTATTTGGAGCACTCGAAAATATTCATCTGAAGTGAAATTAAAGTATGCAGCAATCGGAATTTTATGAATAATTTAACCGATTAAGACGGGCACTCTTACAAAGAGAACGGGCAAAATAAAACGTCTTGAATTTTGGCATTGTTCACATAACAATAGGAATGAATACAGCCAAGATAGATAAAAATATCGTTGTTTAGTAAATTAAATAATTCAATTGCTAGCAACTTTGATTACTTCCTCGTGAAGTACTTCGTTACCTGAAACAAGGAAAGTGGTTTGTAAAGTAGGGATAATTTTCCGCATACGGCATACTAAACTTCGAAACTTAGCGGTTCGTGCTGGTGTTGAATATTGTGGATAGGGACCATCTGTGTGACGTTGCTTTCCATTTAATTAAATGGCACTGCAGTTTTATCAAACACGGAATTAATTTAATGTATGTTAATTAAAGAGCTGCAAATGTAAATATCATATATTGAATCTCCATAATTGAATAATTTGTATTTTTACTTATACAAGAAATAATTAGAAATGTTTTCTCGCATTTTTTGTTAACTTTTGGACATATTGTTGATTTAAGGAGCACCAAATTGGAAACGTAATTACTTGATAATATGTAGATGTTTTCCTCTACGCTTGTTCTTCGGGTACACCCACACTTTCTCGATAATGCTAACATCTAACGAGTGTTACGGCCATTCTAGTATATCGACACAATTTCATGGTTTATACTGGTCATACACGCACGGCTTCTATGAGCGGGATCGTTACCTTTTTGTAGTATCTAATCTGTTATGAAATTGCTAAACCAATAATTTTTTACTATTTTTTATATATTCAGATTTTAAACTGTAAAGATTCAAAACCCCGAATATTGAAACAACCCCAATTTTTTGGGGATATTTAACTGCCCTTTGCAACATTGTAGAGAGATGAAATGTTCTAGGGAGTTATACCCAAAATAAGTAAAAGTACGTTGCTCTAATTTGTATTGACATTTTCACATTCCCATAGTATTACTCGATTAATATGGTATTTTGAGTTTTGCACTTCCGAATTTTCTTTAATAGTCTTGTAATATTGGCCTCTATAGTTATTGAAACTTGTATTTGTTTTTCATTTAGCGCCAAGCCCGACACAGTGTTACGTTCGAGTTTTGAGTAGATAATTGTTCAACAATTTTATTTTGCCGTAGTGCCGTGGTGCTTCCCGAAATGTCTCGGCCAGGTCGACTGTTTCTTTTATTACCGTACTGTTGTGACGATTTCCTAATAATAGTTTAGACCTCTGCATGTAGTTAATAGCTTCTATATACATTTATGGGTCTTGCACGTGTGAACAGAGAAGCACAGTTTGAAGGCTAGAGTACACAGCATATTAGGAAACGTTATTGCAATTTCGTGGGATACTATTGGAGTTCGTTCTAACACCTGAAAGAAAACACTATTGTCTACTCATTACAGGTCCTTATTTATTTTATTATAATTTTTTTAGGTAAACCCCTACACTGTTATACTACAGACTACTAAGTTAAATGTACACTAAAGAACGTCTACTTAAAACAAGTATAAACTTGCACTCAATATGCACATTTGGCTGAATTTAAGCAATTATTTCACCGACTTTTTATTTCGTCTCCAAATTAAGCTTTACATTTTTTGGGATATAGTTTAAACGCAAATAATTTACGGCTGACGGTCAGGGCTGCCGGCTGGATTGTAGAAACAAAAAAGGATCGCACAGGCGAAGTGGAATAGGCAAAATAACGTTAATGTATATCTTTTGTGTAAAATACATCTGTCACAAACACTAAATAATAAGCACAACAACTCTAAGGAGGAGTTAATTTGAGGTTAACCTTTAAATATTTTGGATGAGTACTTGCCTTCCAAATAAATTAATTATTTTGCTTCTCAAAAACAATTAGCTTATTTTTTACGTTTCGTACTTTGCTGACACAATTCGTTTACACTGAAAAATGCAGACGAGTGTAGCAGCAAAATTCGTTTAAGAGTTGAAAGGACAATAGATAAAGAATTTACTTAGGAAAAATTTTTAGTGGCCGAAGAAGTTATCTAGTTATATATCGTTTACCGACGACTTAACCATTCGCTAAATGCGTTAAAGAACTACATTCCAGTTTAAGAATATTGGAACAATTCAACTAAGACCTTAATGTTAGTACTAGCTAAATTCAATTAATCTTCGATAAACAGCAATGTTAAACTATATATTGATATAAAGGTTATTCCTTGCATTTGTTTACAAATCGTGTAATTTCTATTAATTCTAATTCTATAATTGTATACTGTTATACTTATATTGTTTAAGTTGTATATTAATTTTCTTGTTCTCTTTCAAAATGTCTCACTTTTACTTATATTTCGGGATGAGAATATTTTATGGGGTCCGTAGTAGTAGTATTTTGTGAATAGGGGAAGTCGATATAAACTTCATAATCGAAATTATGATTTATTTCTTGGCCTTGATATAAAGATAGCGCTTATGTTCTCAAGAAATTTATAACCATTCTTCAAGTAATTTATGGGTGCAGAAATTTGACGGGTCTGTTCATTTATACGACTTCGGAATTTATGCAACCATTAAACCAATTGCCCCGAACATATAGCTGTAATAAATAACGCGTGCATATTTATTTCGAGATCAATTTATTTGTCGGTCAATTACTATATGTATTTCCGGCAACGACAAATTTATCTATTACTGTTTTTTTTTTGTGATGCATCTATTTCTGTTTCTTGTTGCAGGTTAGTAAATATGCACGGTTCTTACGCTAAATATGTAAGTATGTAAGTACACTTTTAATTTTTAATAGGTCTGCGTCTGTGTGACTATAAAATCATATATGTCGAGTTTGTCAAGTAGCTAGTCTGTGCAATAAAAACTTTTGAAGTATCTACGACATCAATGCTGTCCGATCCTTACACAAAATATTAGAGAAGTAATTGCCTGAAACGTATAAATACGACGGATGCTACAATACTTCGCCATACACTACAAAATTAATCTCACTTGCAAGGAGAGAACATACCCTGAAAATTTCAGATAAGGTCCAAGTTTCACCACACGCGCGACATAGTGTTACCTTGGAGATAGTATTATGTTACCACATTCTTCGTTCAGTTCTAAATCGAAAATCTCAACATCAAAAGTTGTGTTCTATGCTTCATACGTTTTCACGAGCTTCTCGATGTTCGGACTTTTAGTTCATAAATAAGTGGTCGTATCTACTAATTTTGAATAAAGAAAAAATTTCAATACTACACACTATGTCGGAAAAATAACGGAACTTTTTTAATTTACAGAAAGTTACTAATGCCATCTAATACCTCTACAAAATGAGACTGCATTAAAATCAATCAAGGTGTAATTAAAAAGTGGCAGTATTTTTTATCGGTTCTCAACAAATGTATGATGCTACAACTAGCTAATAGGTTTTGTTTCAAGTTCGATAAGACTACCACAGAAACATTTGAGTTAATGAAAAAAATTTATCGCGATGACTTTATCCCGTACGCATGTGTTTGAATGGTGTAAGTGATTTCAGGATGGCCGTGATGCTTTGGAAGACGACCCAAAGTCAGACCGTCCAAGAAACAAAAATTAGATACAGCTGGTCGAAAGATTGCGTGGAATTATCGCACACGATGCGAATTCGACTGTGAGATGGACAGCAGAGGAAATAAATACGACCAAAGACATGATTCACGAAGTTTTGACGAAAGATTTGACCAAACGAAACGTCTATGCTCGATTTATTCCTCATGCCTTGACTGCGAACCAAAAAATTGCTCTCGTTGAACATTGCAAGTATCTTATTAAAACCAGATGAAATCGCACATTTCTAGAATCATTTGTAACTAGCGATGAGACTTGGTGCTTCAAGCGCGATCCTCAAACAAAACGCCAAAGTGCAACGTGGACGTTCCCAAGCTCTTCAAAATCTACAAAATTGCGTTTCCAAAAGTCACGAGAGAAAACACCTCTAAAGGTATCCTACATCGGGATGTGGAGGCCCGAATATCGAGCGCCGCACAGTTGGTTTTTCTTGCCGACAAATTTTTGATTATTCGACAATTTTTGACGAAAAACAAGCCCGTATTCGCCAGACTTATCACCATGTGACTATTTCTTCTTCCCGAAATTGAAACTGGCTGTGAAGAGAACGTTTTACGACAATGTTGGGCAAGTCCAACATGCGGTGACGAGGATCTATGAGACGACTCCAAGAAATGACTTAAAAAATCTATGCTATCGTTTGGTGAATGTGCCCAAAGCTGTATTGACGCAGAAGGGATGCATTTTGAATAAAAATAAATAATTTTAGCGAAATAACTTGTTTCTTTGAAAGGTTCCGTTTTTTCTGTTGTGTATTTTTTCATAAACGTATTACTTCTAACTTTATAATTTGTTAACGTCGTAGAACAACAGGTTTATACGAAGAATGACTTTAAAGTTCGCATACTGGGACATAGAGGACGTCACTAATCAAAAATCTCTAGACCGCTTCAACGACGGGAACTCGGAAAATCTGTTCATCGTCAGTGATAGTAAGTCTTCGATTTACTGATACGAGTCGTTTTCGAAATATCTTCAAAAAGATGGTCGAAATATCTCTAAAAAGATTGTCTTGAAAGCAGGTGATATAGCAACAGTTCCTCTACAAGATCAAAGAACTGCTACTGCCGATTGGTGTGCAAATATTTGCTTGCCGCAAGTCGTTGCTGTAAATCCAACAGTGCAGGTTCGCGCACAGCACGCAAGACACTCACATATTTTACGCAACAAAACGTCGAATTGTTAGACCATCCTTCGTCTGGACCTAAGCCTCGGCGATATCTGTACCTTTCCAGAAATCAAAAACGGACTGGGTGCTCAAAGGTTCCTGTCGTCAAAAGAAGTAGTCGATGCCTTCAAACACGCATTTTGACTACTTATAAACAAATGGAATAACTGCTTCCAGAGTTAGTTTGACTGCATTCAAATGTACATTAATTTTCGTGGAGAATAGTTCGAAAAACAAGCTATTTACTATTTTATTCCAGCTCTGTATACAAAACTTAAATTACAACCCTCGTGTTCTAGTGTGATTTCAATAAAAAACATTACTGCGTGCAATCCCTATTTGTTTCCGCGATTATTTGTATAATCGTAAGTAGTTCTTATGTTTCTGTGTTCTTTCGTTCTTTTGGTATTATTTTGTTCGCTTATAATGCAATATCCCGATATATACATAGGTATATGGTGTTCGATTTCTGCAATGGAATTACTAATATAGCAGAACGAGAATATTGCATACGTTTCCTAAACCGAAGACATTCTAGTGGAGTGTATTTCACAGACTGAATCAACGTATTCGAGAAACTTGTTGGTTTAATAGAAGAAATACAACTAGAAGAGCAAATTCTGGACGTAGTACAAGAAGGTCTTTCTGTTAGTAACTCGACAGCTAGCTTCAATATTAAATATCCCCAGTAATAAGACCGTTCAATTGGTTCTACGAAAATAAAATACTTTACTTTGCAACCTAGTTCTAGGCGTAGATTGAAAAATATATATGGAGTGTGAAGAGGAGGTTCGCCAAACGATTTTTAATTAATAAAAATTTCCCAAAAAAAACTAATCCAATTAAATTTAACGTTGGTAATAACAAGGAAATTGAATTATGATATCCTGATTAAATCTTTGTAAAACAATCGATCGAAGTCAGAACACTTGCCCTTGCACCAATGCATTAACAGCATCTTGTCAGCGATTGTAAAGCCCGTTCCAAGATCTCTTATTATTCCTGCCCAGATATTCACAGAGAGTTATTGTTGGTGCCGCATTAAATTGCTTGCTTATCTTCTAATCACTAATAGATGTTATGGAAGTTAGTAATAGAAACAGAATTCTATGAAAAATGTCTGGAAATTAGAAAATGTTTTCAATGTTGTCGTAGAGCTTCGCATAAGTTTCCATAAAAATCCACATAAATGAATGTTCAGCATGGCTGTACTTGTTCAACTGTAGGTATATAATTTTAAGGAGATTTTTGATATAAAAAATATCTGACATGCTGTTGTGACTTATCCACCTTATACAGTATAGTACTTGATCATTCAAGAATGTGTATTGAGTTTAGTAGTACTTCAATTTAAAACGGTTTATATATAATTTGCTACAATAACGAAATTAAATAATCTAATAATTGTGCAATTTATTACCAGAAAAAGCCTATTAGCAAACTGCAATATCTAAACCGGCGTATTGCCTCTCTTGCTAGTTGCACTAATGAACCAATAATGATTTTTGTTATTTTAGACCAGCGTTAAATTATAGTACTCTCTCTGTTGCAAAATTATTTGTCTCATAAAAGTTTAGTCAACATCAACGTAGAAAGGAAGAACAATTAAAATCAGTCTGAAAAAAACTGAGCACAAATTGTTCGGCCCCGCGGAACTTCACGAATACAGTGTTATATATTTCTAGTAATAAAATATGCAAAGGCATGTAAGGTTCTTAAAATAAAATTCATTACACTGAATAACATAAGGAATGAATGTATATATATATTTTTTTTTTCTCTTGTGTATATTTGCACAAACCAAATAACTCTGGGTTTATTAAAAAGTATAGCATCGTGACAAAGAAATAGCAGTATCTTTTACTATTTCGTGATAACTCTTAGTGATATTACAAAGGAGTTTAAAATTAAATTGGGTGGATTCATCCTTTATGCCCAAAGAAAAATAAATAATATATGAAAAATCCTCTTTATAGCCCCATTTGGTTATTTTAAGATTAACGTAAACTTGTAAATGTATAAAATCAGTATTAATATTACAGAATGATTGAAATTAAAGTCTCTATATCATACACTGTTTTACAAAATTATTGTTTTAATAATTGTCTTGCAGAACAACGAAAGCTGTTTTACGTTTTATTTATTTTAATATTGTATGATTGAACTAACATTTTGTACTTGAACAGAAATGTGTTATTTATATTGACTATTTTTATTTTTTAGCTCATTGTAACTATTAATTGCATTATGCAGAATCACACAATCAGTAGTATTGGTCCTGCAAATAATTTACTTAATGCTTACATTTGGCTTTCAACTAGATTGTCATCTCTTACAATTTTTATTTATCTACGATAGCAAACAATAAGCTTGTATCAAAGCTTTTAAGATAATATACTCCGGAATTGACCCAGTAAATTTTCACAATCTGACAGAAATGTTTTTCAAAATCGGTCCCTTGTACTCCGTTAAATATCAGATACTTGCTATGTCTACACTAGTAGAGATTGTACAAAGTTATTACTATAGCTGTTTTGATCTAAATTTATTTATACTAAAGAAATGTAAACGAATCAGACAACAAATTACCTAAAATAACCAATTTGCATACATGTTGTAAAGATAATGAGTTGGAGTTTTTGAAAAAATTAGAAAACATGTGTCCATATCTCTTATTAACAGCTTTATGCGCTATATACGTTTCGATGTAAGTACATATATTTTTTTATAAGTGTTGATTATCTGCGCTTATTGATTCCATACATTTTGTAGAATGGTTTCTATTTGCAAACCAGAGGAAATTTACATTACGAAGGGTTGGACACCGCAAAGGCACGGGATCTGATTATTGAATTTTCAAATAGCCGCCGACCTTATAATTGAATCGATTGGTGCGTTAATTGAAATGCAAAACTTTAAATTAAACTTGGTACTCTATTCAAATATTATACATACTGTTAATCGTTTAGTGAAGGATAATAAAAACCTCGTTGAAACCGTAAATGTATGTATTTAAAAAATTAGTCTATTTTTTCACAACAGATATCTTTGATTCTAATTCTTTATTCTACATATTTTTTCGGCGAAAACTCTTATTAATGATGTTTTGTGTCTTCATTATTTTTATTCGTTCAATCTCGTAATGTTAACAACGTAACTGTGAAATTGTACGTTTGTAATTTCTTCAAAGATTTGTTAATAGTTATAGACTTGTAGGTATTCCTCTATAGGATTTTTCTCATAAAATAATCGGCACCTCTAAGCTAATTGCTGGTATACTGCTAGTTATTACTAATACTTTTCACGTACTTAATAACTTATTTCCTATTTAACAAATTATACGCCTATTGGAAACGGTAGTAATTATTATGTTTGTCGTAACGATCTTCGGGTTCCGCCGGTCACTAGGTTTCTCGTTCCTAATGTTCCCCAGACAACTGTTGTTCACATTTTCAAATGTACCTTTGGGAATAATAAACGCCCAGGAAGACCTCAGATATTATTTAATTTATTTTGATTTTACAAATGTCCATACTCCATCAATAACAAGTACTATTAATGATCTAAAACGTGGTTTAAGTTGTACAAAGAATGAATGTTATAAAAAGAAGACTTTTTAAATTAAGAACATGGGTATATATAGGTATGAAAATATGGTTTACCTAATCGACTCGATGATAGAAAAAAGAACAAACGCGAGTTTAATTGCTATTTGATTAAGCATCGGAGATCGTCATTTCTAATAACACCTGCCGTTTCTTTTCATTTTTTGTTTATACATTCTTAGTTAATTGTGGTATAAAGACTCAAATAATTTTCTTATCTTCTAAATTTTTTGACATTAAACTTTGTTATTTTTTTGTGCATTTTATTTCGCGAGTACGCTGGGAAAAAGATTTCTTTGAAGAAAAAATTCTTAGAACTAAAGAGATGATTCTCTTCAAACGAATTAAGTAAATATTTTTTACACGTAAAAAAGTATTTTTCTTACTACAGTGAGATTTATTCGAAACAAAGAAAAATATCATTTGTTTTAAAGATACATGTCTTAGTTAAAAATAATATCTATTAATGAATTTTATTGAAGCAAACAAAAGAAATATATCAATTAAATTGGTATTATATAATTAATTTATTACAATGACCTGCTCGCTTACCCGATCTAAGCCCCATTGAAAATCTTTAAGCAATATTGGCAAGAGAGGTGTATGCCAATAATAACAATACGATAGCGTCCAAGAACTAAAATCTGCGATAATGAGATGTTGGAATGATATTCCTATTTCAACATTGATCAACTTGATAGACTCTATGAAGATCTGGACATTTGAAGTTATCTTAAAATAGAGAATCTAACGCTCACTACTAAGTTTAAAAAGAGTTATAATTTTTTTATGTATTTATTAAATTTTGTGTTAATGGACCTATAGAAATCTCGCTGTTTCGAGTTACCATTATTGTGCATAGTCTCCATACAAAATGTAATAATTTGTTTAATGTTATTTTCTCTTGCATTTATGTTTTGTAGTTCAGCATTAACTTCGATGCATAATTTGCCGAAGACATCAAGAAAACCAGATATTCTATTCAAAAGTTCATACGGAACTAGTAATTTCGCTGGTTGTATTTCTCCCTACTACTTATTCTAAACCTACAAACGCCTCATGTTGTTTATTAAAAGAAAAAAAGTTTAATTTGCAGAAATTGTGATATTCGTTTGGTCACAAGTTTTTTTTTAATTTGAAATATTCTTTTAACAAAAGCAAGCATTCTTTAGGCTAAATAAATAATGAAAGAGGATTATTTCTTTCCTTAATGATTATATTTTCTGGAGCGAAAAATACTACATTGAATTAAAGAAACATACAGAATAACAAAAGTTGCAAACAAGTCCAAGCATATCCAATTGGTCAAACAAAATAAGACGTTGTTTGGAAGGTCACCTCAGAGTATTCAGTTGGTTCCGGTTGGTTAATGTTTTATTTAAACAAATTGGGGGTACACAAAATCCAAAGTTTAACGATCACTTATTTTGTAAACCATTAACTACAGCAACAGAATTTATATGTAATAGAAAATAATATGCAATGTTTGTTATTACGAACTTACAATGAGACACATATGTACATTTCTTTATGACATAGGGAATACAATGATCATTTGCACGATAGTATTAAGATTTAATTTCAACAATTGGTAACCCATTTGTGCTCACGAAAGAAAAACAGAAATAATCAATGCAATATACTCATCTCTCCAGCCCAGGTGACCCATGGTTCCTCCATCGCTCCCCGTTTCCGGCTGCTCGTTTCATACTACATTGTTCCTCTGCCTGCCTTGCTTCTTCTCATTATTTCTCCACTCAGACTCTGCTTCGACGTTCTATCCATCAATTCTCGCTTGAATCTTCTTTCCCAAAATCATTTACTTTCCTTCCTCGGATATTTTGCTCAGCATTTGTCTTTCCCAAACTTCTAGAATTTTTTTTTCTCTTTGATTCAGTACCCAGATCTCACTTGCGTTCATTACCATAGGAGGTCGTACTACGATTTTGTGTACTTAGATTACATTTTGGGATACATTCTTTGATTGTGAAATGTGTTTTAGTGCTCCAACGCATCTTGAATCTGCAGCTATTCTCGAATGGATTTCTTCCTTTTCATCTGCTTTATTGTTTATGGAGATTTCCACATACAATTTTCAGCCGTTTCGAAACTATATATTGTGTGTCGTTTCCTCGGGTATTAATTTTTGGCTTCCTGGTTCCATGTGTTTTTTTTACGTTCGCTTATTTTTATTCTTTTGTTCTTTACTGTGGATTGGAATGCCTTAAGTGTAGCTATCGAATTACCTCTCGCTAATATGGCAACATAGATAGCGTAAACTAAGCACTGGTTCTTGTAATTGAATATAGTTCCGCTTTTTTGATCCCGATCTTCCTAATTGCCACTTTTAACACAACATTAAACAACATCGTACAAAGTAGATCGCTTTGACTGAGTCGTCTGTTTACTTGGAAACCTTCCGAGACGCAGACATCTGTGGCTACCTTGTACATACATTGTTTCTTTTAAAATCATTTTTACTTGGCTTGTTAATTTGTCACGAGTACGCTTCGTAGAGTTTGCTTCATTTAATGATTTAGCTCGCTCAAAATCTATGAATAGAATCTGTGCACTGGGAGCCTTTAGTAGTGGCGGTTCTCATTTATTTGCTTGATAGTGAAAATTTGACACCCACTTGATCAATTATTTTAAAGTCCGCTTTGGTCGCGGTCTATTTTCATTTCCATTATTTATTTTTCCTAGTGTGTTTTTTACCATTATTACAAAAATGCTATATGCCGTTTCTAACCAAGACTCCTGAGGTTATGACAATCTAACTCCGTTAGGCCGCTCTCCACCACAAGAAAACAACAAGGCTATTCCCCTATCCGCTCACCATCAAAACAAAAAGCAATAAAGCTATTTCTCTGTCCGCTCACCACCAAAAAGAAATAAGGCTGTTCTTTTGTAGTTATCACAGATTGATTTATCTTTTTTGTATGAAGTTAGAGCAGCGTAGCTTGCGCTTCGGCACTCCTGTTCGCCAAATCCCACATATTAGCTTGTATATTTTTCCTCCTTTTTTATCATTTTATTTCATTCTGAAATGAATTCATCATCTATTTGATTTGTGTCTTCTGTGTTTGGAATAATCCAGGTATTCTTATGTATATCTTTACGTTGAACGTAAGTCGTTGCAGAATGAATATTAAATATTATTTCGCTGTATATGCAATATTTTGTTTAGATGAACCCATATAGTAGAATGGAAAGAAATGTGGTAAAATGACTTATTAATTTTTTTAGTGTTTTTAATTCAGCGTTACATGTCTAACATTTGATAATCCATACATTCGGATCCCCCAACAGCTTTCGCCAATTACAGGGGGCATCGGCCGGTCATGAGTTATTATTACGCCCGCGCCCGTGGTGCGTCTTAAGATATTCGTTCTCAGCATTCGCCATGAAGAGAAGAAGGCCGCGAAGAACCTCAACAGCCCCGTTCGAACCCGGAACCCCGAGTTTGAGAGCCAAGTATACAAGGCACTGAGCCACCAGCGGCGAGTGTTTTAGTATAATAATACAACGCATGTGTACTTCTTTGTATTAGGCTCATTTGCAGTCATGATCTCTACAATATATAATAAATTATGCGGAACGCGGTCCAAAATTAAGTAACATGTATATTATACTATAGTTCATGTACATACGCGATATTGGTAATTGTCAAAGTTGTATAAGATAGAAGAGACCCATCAGTAATAAAGTGAAAACAATTGAAAAAATAATAAAAGCTTTACATATTTCTATTTTTTATTTTTACATAATCACCGTGTCGTTTTAAACAGTTTTGGTATAATTTGGTATTTCTCCAGTTTTGCACTGGGATTTTCAGTTTCTTGTTTTGTAAAAATTTGAACCACCATCCTTAAACTCACGATACCATTGCCTCACCTTTCCTTCTTTTATTTCAATAGGCCCGTATGCTTTCAGCATTATATCCTCTTGTACAGCATTGTACCCCTTGTATTTATAAAAACCTTATCACTGACTGAATTTCACAATTCAGAGCACATATACTTTATTACGAAAATAGAAGAGAAAACAATATGATATGAAAAATACCTAAGAAAGTAAGGTAGTAGATTTAAAAACTAAATTAAACATTTATGTTAATCACAAGAACAGTCTAAACTGAACTATTACAGTTACTTTTACATCTAAATAACAAAAAATTGAACCGAATTTAGCACAGTGGCTTTCTTCCCCATTTGTATGGTACTCTATAAGGTAATTTTTTATATCTTCTGCAATTTATGGAATGTAGTAACTGTTCAATGGCTGGGTAAATATTTTATGTATTTTCAAACATTTATGAATCTACAATATTTTTTTTTTAAATTGTTTCAAAGTGTAAGTGTCTCTCAAACATGTTTATATCTTAATAAGATTTAAGCACCAGAAATTAATTGTGTTATAGCACGTAAATAATAAAATATATAAAAACTTTGTAAGTAACAGACGATGTCGATGTTCAGATGCAAAAATATTATGTCGAAATAGTCATATATATTAGTATCTCTGGCTTGAGCACTTAATACTCTGAAAATGCAATATATAAATTCCTGTTTGCAAACTAGAATGCTCGTATACCACTCTTAGCTTAGCCAAAAGTTTTTGGGACGCTCAAGCACTTCAGTCGAGATTTCTGCATGAAAGCATCACCCTCCTTTCCTCTTACCTGCTCCGTTGCTGTGTTGACACAAACATCCGTTTCCTCTTTCCTCTGCCTAGTCGAGGATTATTAAATCCGCTAGCCTCAAAACACGTTTCAAGCTTCTTTTTTCAAACGTGTTCCTTTTGATATAATCTCGTTTTGCATGCGCGGCAGATTTGTACAATACTTGGTTAAAGTGTTCGATCGAAAACCATATGTAAAGCTGAACTTTTTCGTTTACATACAATGTCAGTACTAAAATAGCATAAATTTTATTAGTAGGTGCTAGGAATTTTATTCCAAACCTATGACTTTCAATTATAAGTAATTTTCAATCTGTAAAAATTTCTTTACCGGTTTTACTGTAAATAAATACACACTTTTTTATACAACAAAATATTTTTAGGATTTTAGCTAAAAATGACGCCTAACCGAAACTAGTTCTAGAGCATATACGTACATAATATACGTGTAATAAGAAATAAAAAGAAAACAACCTTTTTAACAGTATTGTATTCCATTTCAAGAAGACGGGTCATCTACACGTACATACACTACCGTTTAACTATGATCGAACTGTAAAATAGCAAAATAACTTTACTCGTTAACTTAAAATATTTTATTGATAAAGCAGTGCATTCCAATAAAATACGTACTATTATAATGTTTCTTTTTCCTGGTGCTTAAATAATTACCTGGCAGATACACGGCACCCTTAGAACTAATCGCTCCAAGTATGATTTAAGAATTATACTTGGAGCGCATATATAAGTATAGCATTGCACATTTCTTGCAGAGCATTCCAGAGTGCTGCTGTGCCAATCGGAGATTTTTTTTAGGAACCTCACAATCCAGGTGATCCCACAAGGGCTCAATGGGGTTGCAATCAAAACTCTGTGGCGGCCACTCCATTAAGGATAGGACTTTTTCAAAAGATTTGTCTTGAAAATAAGCTTTGTACACCGAAAAGGTGGTTTTTCGTTTACTTGCGTATAATTCGAATTTCGTCCGTCTATAACACATTTTTCCAATCATTTACACTCCAGTTTCCACGAGCTTTTGCTCAATATAGTCTTTTCCGTTGGTGTATAGCACTTAAACGTGGTTTTCTTACTCGTGTACATATGTATTGGTCGAGTAGTTTCGTCGTTTATCTGGACTTCGCTTTCAAATCTAAGGTCTACGCACAGAACACTCAGAAATATTTAATTATCGAGCAATTTCTCTAGTTCAAACATTTGTTTATAAAACGCATATTCTGGTGCGCGTTTCAATATCCAATTCCCTTCTTTTTGACATATCTTCGATTGTATAAAGTAACAATATGAAATAGGGTCTTCCTAGTGCAATCACATACAATCCAATATCGCGGCGATATGCTGGATGTATACTTAATGCACAGTTTATTATAAGTAAGGTTGCAGAAACGAGTGCTTCGGAGATGCGTGCGGCTCGGTTACTATCAATACTAAAAATAGTGAATGTAATTACCTACTATTTTAGTTTGATTGTGTTGTTGTTGCTTCTACATCAACAGCATGTATCTCCGAAAGCACCCGTTTTTGCAGCTTTAATTATAAATCAGGTGAATGATTCAGTACCCCTTCCAAATTCTATTTCAAATGCATTCATCTCCAAGTTACTACTATTACCGCATTATTGCTTTATAGTAGCTATCAGAAAATTTAATGCAAGAGTATATTGTTTTCGTATTTAAATAGATTTTGTAAATAAGTCGTATTGAATATATACTATCAACATTAGATTATAAATGCCATTCTAAGAATACCAGTATGAATTTCCCTAAATATTTTGAAAATACTTCTAAGTGTAACACAATATAATAGGTGCGATCAAACTTGAACGGTTATGTACATCTCGTTGCCTAAATTCTTTCGTACTCTAGGTATTTATACAGCCGCATGTATGTATGTATCATTATATAGTACTTTTCTAATAGATTTTCATCTGCACTATATTTCAATTAAGAAAACAATTAAATACAGAAAGTGTAATGTTAAGAATGCTTGCCTTTTTTTTTCTATGATATAAGTATACTTTGTTGCGCTTATTTGAAAGCTAAATAAACCATACCGTCTTTCAAAAAATATGAAGAATAGCGGCCAATTTTATTGTGATACTGATACGTTTACGTTAAATCATAAGATTTATTCGAAATTTTGCAACAACATTACGAACTATCTTCAAATTCAAATTTTTAAACTAAATCTTGAAAAGAAGAGATCCAAAAATTATAAAATAAATATCTTATTATAGAATACCGTAGTAAATTGGAATTACTACAGATGAAATCACGAAAGCTTGTAGTTACATCATTGTTTCATCGATAAAGTGAAGACAAACACTATATATAAAAATCAGAAGCATACGTATACACAAGTGAGATAGAAGAAATTCAACAAATATTTTTGTAAATGTCGTAGTTAGTGAATTTACGAACAACAGACCCAGGCACAATCACGGGGACTATTTTATTATTTCACTAAAAACTAGAAACGTAAGGAGAAAACATAAACGAAGTTTAAGGTGTAATGGCGTAAGGTTTGTGAAAAATTTAGAAGGTATGAAGAACAGAAGGAGCAGAAAATAGAGCAAGAATGAGAAGATGCATACTACTACTAAGGTAAATAACATCGCAGAAAGGTTCAAACACCTTTTTTTAATTCAAATTATAATTATAGCGTTCAAAAGTTGCTATAATGTCAAGATACATTTCACAATATCCAGTTATAAAAGTTTTTGCATTCCTGACTATGATATTATTTACTTCTGTTTGTTACAATATAATTTGAACAACGAATATTCAGAAGTGGAAACTGAGCTGAAAGTGTTTCATGCAAATGGTTTGAATTTAAGTCAGTATTATAAATTAAATAACCGATGTATCACAAAAATCATCAGTAAAACCTACGAATGTTCCTTGATGTTTGCTTACCAGTGTACACACACTACGTGTTACCTGGCTAACCTCCAACGTGTCTAATCAGCGATAATTAAGCGAGTTTTCAGTTCCTTTGAATGAATAATACAGTGTACTTGCAATTTTATAAATTGCAGAACAACGTACGATTTAGAGAGATAATTGGTTGATTTTACTAAAATGTAAACATAATTTAGTTGTGTTTTGAACTAGTAATTGCATTATGGTCTATATAGCTGGTTCTGGAAGTTCTCCATTTTATATGCTACACGTGGTTATACTTCCTTTCAGTTATGCTATCCTAATATCTAGCGGTACAACGTTTTAATGTGTTAATTAGGTGCGAACAGTTACTAATTACATCAATCATATATTTTTCGTCACCGTGTTTATTCAATATAAACATTTAAATGGTATTGGGTGTGTTATTAGTTATGTTAACACATTAGTAGGACGAAGAATGCCTTCTCTGCCCTGTTTTGGCTTTACCTTATTAGCACATAATAGATCTGTTTTCCACTTAAAATATTGTAATAAATAGAGCGCACAAATCGTGACATATACCGCAGGCGTACAGCAGTTACCATAATAAACGATTAATAGTTAGTAATAAGGAACATATTTTATGTTATACTTGTTAAATACCTACTTGCGACCGTGTGTCTTAGGAAGGCCAAATACTTACCACATCCGTTTCGTCGCAGCGTCAAAATGTTCTTGTATAAAAAAATGATCGTTCGGCGTCTGGTAATGTAATTATTTAATAAAAGTTAAAATAGTTTTAGTAAATTAGTGCATCACTGGAAGAAGTGCTACTGTAAATTTGTCTTAATCTAGTAAAATCTAAATGTTTAATATACTCCGATACTATTCTAAACATGAACACTTTTCTCATCATTTAAAGTACATAGTATTGTTTGCAACTTATCCATTATTTTAACTGTTCTGTTAAAGCTACTGAAGAATTTTATAACATTTCTGTAGCAGCCCCTACTACTATGTAATCATATGAATAGTTTATAAATCCAGTTCAACTTTTGAAATTTAATCCAGCTTTCTTTGGTGGCTACTGATTCTTTAGGGTTGAACTCTAATACTGAGGACAATTATTCAGTTCTAGTGACTTAATTGTCGATAATAAAACTAGAAGGGAAGATATGTTGATAAAAATTCTTAATTTGCATATCTTCTGTTAGTTTAGTATTTGTCATTCATAAGAACGTGGAGGCTATAGCTAAGGGTGCGCTTTTTAACGGGTTAGGCGCTTGTAAATATAAGGCGGTTATAAACTGTCGGAAAATATATTGGCCGGTTAAGCCGTCGTGACCAGTTTTATTGCTAACACTCTTCAACTATCAGGTATCTACTCACACGTCGACAATTATTGACTTAATTGCCAAATTAAATCGAAAGAACTTCAATAAAAATCCCATTAAAGGTGAAATTGATTCATTCGGTATGTGTTACTTATAAATAGATTAAAATAGAATACGTTGTTTAGTAAGCAAAACAACAACAGCATTTTCTAAACGGTAGCTCACTTGCAATTTCTATGCTCAATGTTTGGATTTTCTCCAAGTAGGTGAGTCATATTTGTTGCAGACATGTGCATAAATACGTAAGTCATAAATTGTTACAATTCGAACTGTTTCTTTTTCTCATTCCGAGCGAATACTTGCAAATGTGCCGATGTAATTAAAATAGATTGATGATACGGTAATATAAATTACGTGAGCTATAAACAAAAATTCATCACAGCATGCCTAACATCCTTTGCCCTCTTGCCAGGCTCCTTTGCGAAACGGATGCCAAATATTAGTAGCATGAAAAATGTTGCTTGCAGTTTTAATTGGCGTGAAATGAACATGGAGAAGTTGGTTGGTCTGGGGAGAGCGTTATTTCGGTAGAGTTGATGACGCTATTAATAGTTATTTTTTATTTAACGAAACAATTGTGATGTTAGCGTTGCAAAATTATTTAAATATTTGTGTAATCCACAACATTATTTAAATTAAAATAAAAGTATTTCATATGTCGTCAGTACTTTACCAATTTCCAAGATTAAAACGATATTTAGCGGTAGCCAATTAACTGAGTTCTATTATACACATTTGCTGCCTAAGTAATTTTAATATAATTGTCTAATAATAATAATAATAGTAAACTATAGTCTCAGGTTCTCACCCAAAAGGTATTATTTGTTATCATTAACAATGTGAAGTATACCACACAGAAGAAAGTTTTTTTATTTAAGAATACTTTCTGAATAAATCGACTTATGTATTATAACAAGATATTTTATACATAGTAACTAGCGGTTTTAAAATTTAATTTCTTTAATACCTAATGGCTGCTGCAGGTGGCGTTTCTCCTGTTTGTTTTGTAACAGTTGTCCGTATGTTACAAAACAACACAATTGTTAGTGTTTGTTATATTTTTATTTTTCTATGTATTTGCTTCTTTAGTTTAAAATTTATTTTTACAATATTTCTAATGCATTTAATAGAAATGAAAAAAGTGCATAGACTTGGAGAACTTAAATAATGACGAATTAGCGATAATAGCGGTAAAGATAAAATTTTACCAGTTACAAAACAAATGTTGCAAAGTTATTTTGAAATAATAAATAACATCATTCAACTCACTCTGTCAATAGTGGCAGCTGCCGATTCTATTCAGAAAGTTCTACCGCAGCTTTCTACTTCAACGCTAACTCATAACCTTGATCTAGATGACAAACTGTCATCAACAAATCAACCCTGTCCGAGGCCTTTTGAAGTGAAGGAATTATTGTAGAGAAAAAGAAAAATGTGCCATCAACTTTTGCTAGATTCACTGATTTGCCCAATAATATTAAACATTGAATTCTCTTATAATACTATAATTACTTTATCGGGCAATTCAAAAGTATGGAGGCATTTCTCCAGCTAGAAGATTTACCAAGAAGTGTATGTGCGTCCAAGAACAGCAATAGACGTGAATGTTCTGCTAACCGTTTAAGAAAAGAATCACGTTTCTATAACGGAATTAGAAGAAATTCATGACATTTTAAAACTGTCCACAAAATTCCGTTATATGCAAAACTGGTGCTCTTGAAAATGTATATTGTTCATGCGCTGACTGAGAATGATCCAGATCACAGACTACACCTTTGCGAATTAATGACGGAATTTATCAGACAACAGCAACTTTAAATATTTCAAGCAATATTTCGTTTTATTGCTACTATTAATAAACACAATTGTCGTTACCGGTCATTTTTTCGTAGTTTTATTTAAATGTATGGAGGACAGCGCTTGGAGCTCTTTTTCCAAACTCAAACAGACCTAACTATAACGAAAATATTTGGTTCCAATAGGATAAATATTATGCATAAGGTCCGTAATTAGTTGGATAAAACATTTGCTACACACTGGATCGAACGCAGAGAAGCATAAGGACCAGTTCATTCTCCGGACTTATCTCCACCAGATGTTTTTCTTATGGGGTCGCTTGAAATGTGTATTGAAATCGACCAAATAATGCTGAACAATTACAAGAACGAATGACTGAAGAATGAAACACCTTGTTGATCAATTATTGCACTACCAAGCAACGGACCTCAATTTCGAGTTCTAGATATTATTACTATATATTCTTATTATTGGATATTTTATTATTTATTATATTTCGTAAAAATAAACACATTGATATCCCCGAAAGTGTTTTCTGGTTTGCATGCGAAAATGAAAATGTAATAGTATATTAAGAGTCTCATTTAAAAACAAAATACTATAATAAATCCGTTACTTTGAAATATTAATACTAAATTTAAAAAAATACTTCTCAAACAGCAAAGTGCGGTGCAGGACTTACATGTATATATATATATATATATATATATAATTTTTTGGGATTCCAAGAAGCAGAATTATTTCCGCCGACAAAATAATTATGTGCTTATACATAAGTCTATATTGTTGTAAACTATCGCCGTCGTTTTCTTTTAAAGAAATTACGTTTCCAGTTGTAACCGCGTCGTAATTGTGCCAACGTTTCCCTCTCTGTAGCATGCAGCAACTCAGAAGAAGCTCTCCTATGCAACTGAAAGCTAAACGTCGGCAAGCTTATACCATTACGACTCGGTTTCAACTCGGAAACACAATTTCTGTAGATAAGTTATTTAAATTATTCCTGCTTAAACGTAGTTGTTTGCCCTTTAAATCTATTAATTATTAAAACTGGGCAATAAATTGATACATACCCAGATTATAGGAATTTTATCGGATCATGTTATTAACACAACAACGCTACAAGACTACAACCGCTATCTTGGTGCTTGAACTTTCCTCCCTTAAAAACTTATGATAGAATAATGCCCGCCATGGCTCGATAGCCCCCTAGTTGTTGCTTCTAGGAGTTGAGTTTTTCCGTGGTTGTAGTAATTCGATGGATGACTGTAGACTGTACAACACAATATATTTCGAAAACACGTAAATAATAAATTACATGATACTCGGCGGGAGGGAGAGGGGGCGTACACACTTGACGCGAATGAATTCATAACAGCGCAAGTGCTCATATGTGATTTTCTATATCTTCCTACAATGGACAACTTAAATAATATCCAACAATAGTGAATGCTAGAATAGTGAACATCTTAAGACGCGCTCACGTATTTAACGAAGGCTATTAGATGTGAAGGCAGGAACTTTAATTTTTTAATACAAGTCAAAAAATAGAAGATATGTCTGCAATTATTGGATGTTAACATTCGTGAAATTGAAGCATTTTCTGGAAAAAATATGAATTTGTTGGTAAATTATATTATAAGTAGCGATGCAATGCCACTTAATTCTTTAAACACTGTTGGCAAAGGGAAGTAATTTAAAAAGTATTGTATCTATCAATCGTAGTAATCACCATTGTGTAAAGGATAAAGTTACTAATGTTTGAATTGGTATAGGAAATAACCAACAATAGTAACTTTATGTTTGTTTTAAAAGATTTATTTGACATACAAAGGAATGATGTTACAGAAAATATAAGGTTTTCGTTCGTAGGTGTGGCAGCGAAAGAAAACTCAATGTTATTCTCTTGCACAAGAGTGTTTTATACTCTGTCATGTAATTGTAGTTTTTAATATTATATAGTAGAGGCACGATAGGTTGCAATGCACGTCAACAATAAATCGTGACGTCAGGTTTTACGCCGTTGCCAAATACACAGACATAAACTCGCCTTCAAACCTAACCTACCATACTAATGTAACCTAACTTCTATTACTTCACTTATTATATATTATATTATATATATTATATCAAAGAGAAAATTTTAATAATTAGCACTTCAGAATTTAGTAAGATGCATCTGCCAATATGTAAAAGTGTTCAATCAAACTACAAAATGTAAATATATCTCGACTGAAGGAAAATAATCTTTTACTTGTAGTATTTTAAATTATTTAGGAATTAAATTAAAAAAGAAGGTAGTCGATCACAATTACTTTATTAAAATATTTGCTTCCCGACTATCAAAAATGAAATGACATAAAAGACGAAAACGAACGCATTAAAATAAGATTAATGAATTATTTATTTACAAATTCATTAATTAGCTAATTTCCTTCAATATCACTCTCTAAGTCTGAATCATCATCTACATCATATGTGAGCAACAACTGGCACGCGGGCCGGATCCGGCCCGCTGTAAGATTTGATCCGGCCCGCGAGAAATTTTGAAAAACCCAATTAAAAAAAATCACGATTTAATTATAATGTTGTACCTATTTTTTTTTTTTTGTTTCATTTTCTTATTTTAATAAATTGCATTATAATAACATTGTCGTAATATTTCATGTCTGATATCTATCGCTAAAAATTATGAACACTACTTTAAAATGCACTACTTTTAAACGCGGCCTGCGAACGTATTTGCACACTAAAGTTTGGCCCACAACATGTCAAAAGTTGCCCATACTTGATCTAAATTAATAATTAACGGAGAAATTTCGTCAAGATCTAACCCAACTTCTCTTTTTCACCATCGCATGATTTCAGCTTCTGTATGGTGGATACTGTTCGACCAAGTTACTTGCGAAATTGTTGCTTATGCTTTGTACCATATTTTCATGTAATTATTAATACCGTAGTCATCTCTTCGTGTGTGACGTTTGTATGTCTTTTGTAAATTCTCCATATATTTTCAATGGGGTTGAATATGCAATGGTATGGAGGCAAAATTAGTACTGTGTGTGGCCATATGCACATGCTAGCTCATCATTTACATATTCCTTCGGTGATTTATTTTTAAAACATACGCACTTGCTTCAACTTCCTTCAATAAATACTCGCAATGCAACTAGATGTAATAACTGATGTTCTAACATACTAGGATCATATGCAATATTATTATTTGCCAGCCACTCTTGTATATTGCCTTTTCTCCAACTAGCGCTTGGTGCCTTGTTTTTTAGTTCGGAATGATAACTAGCATTATCAATAATAATCATAAAATTAGGTTTTAGATTTGGTGACAACAGCATCGTAAACCATTTTGTAAAATGTTCTTCGTTCATTTCTCTATGGTAATCATGCCCTCTTGTTTTTGAACAAAATATAAGTGAAGCATCTGGTGCTATTGCTATCATGTAAAACTATATATCTATAATAAAATAATAATAATAATAATTTATGCATTAGCATCCCCCAACAGCTTTTCGCCAATTACAGGGGGCATCAACCGGCCATGAGTTATTATTACGCGGAGCGTCTTACGATGATATTCGTTCTCAGCATTCGCCATGGAGTGAGGAAAACCACAGAAAAACTTCAACCCTGAGAAAAAACCACCCCGGGGTCAAACCCTTGGTTATCAATCTCCGGAGATTGATAACCAAGCGCGCAAGGCACTGAGCCATCAGCCCGTTATAAGCAAGCTTAGTGAGCAACAGAAGTTATATTTGTAATTAAACAAACCTTTTGCCGTCAGTCTTTTCACACTTAGCCGATTACTGTCCTGCCATTTTTAAATATCCATCTTTCATGTAGGAAATCAGGCTCCTGTAGATTATTGCTTCCGATGTTCTTTACGTATCGTTCTAAAAACTCAACACAAAGTAATGCAATACAATGTTGTTATGATGATCGTACGCGAACGCGTTGGCCGAAATTTTGCGTATGTAAAAGATTTCCACGCGATGGGTACCGCGTTTGCTCACCGGAGCACAAACGAATTCGGGTGACCATTTAGGAGGAGTGCCTGGGCAGTATCCAACGCAATCCAAGGATTTCTTCATGCGTTTCGTAGCCGTGAATGAGACTTGGATCCACCACTACATACCGGAGACCAAGGAACAGTCGAAGCAGTAAACTTTTCCGGGCGAATCGGCACCGAAGAAAGCACAGACCGTTCCATCGGCCGGAAAGGTCATGGTGACCATTTTTTTGAATTCCCAAGGTGTGATCCTCATCGACTATCTGCAGAAGGGAAGGACGATCACGGAGTAATACTACAGCGATATATTGACCAGATTCGATGCAGTATTGAAGGAGAAACGGCGTCGTTTGCAGCGGAAAAAAGTGCTTTTTCTCCAGGACAATGCACCGGCTCATTCATCCCGCATCGTCGTGTCCAAATTGAATGAGTTGCGCTACGATTTAGTCCTCATCCTTCATATTCACCGTACCTAGCCCTCAGCGACTTCTTCCTATTCCCAAACTTGAGAAAATATCTTGGAGGAGAGAGATTTGCCTCAAATGAGGAGGTCATCGCCGCTACAAATGGCTATTTTGCAGCCCTCGAAAACATCCTACTTTTCCGACGGCTTGAAGAGACTGGAGCACCCTTAGGAAAACTGTATTAATCTTCGAGGAGACTACATCCCAAAATAAGAAAACCACACCAATGCCGTGTTTTTCTTGTCGATTCCGAAAACAGGTCGCCCTCGTATTTAATGACAAACATTCTGTTCTGCTTAAGTGGCATATTTTCTTTCAACATACCAATACTTATTGTGTTCGGAATAAAAAAAGAAAAATTTGTAAATATATACAGGCGCAGCACTAAAAAGTCTAGTAGTTTTATTGTCCCGAGTTTCTCTTAATAGAAGAATATATGAAAATTTGAATCGGTATTAAAAAATCCTGGTAACACGTATCCAGGTTTTTCTTCAAAATAAAATGTTAAACCATTCGAATAGATAATACGTCGCAATATGTTAGTAAAGAGATTTAATTACAAATATATTTTAGAACTTTTATGTAGTAATTTATTTCTTAATTATTATACATTTATATTTTGTTTTAAGTATGTATCCACAATGAAAATTAAAGGTGTATTAGAATTATTCATTGTTGTACTCGTTTATTTGAAGGAACAGTTAATTATGCAATAAGTAGTGTAGTGAACTGCATAATTTATTGACACAGAAACATAATATAACTAAAAAATAGAACTTGTATAAATTAATAACGTATTCTGGTGTTTGGAAGTCGAAAATACCGTTTCATGTTTATCGATTCGTGTAATTCGTTAATATTTATAATCGTACAAATTTGAACAAAGTTTAATAAAGGTATTTTCAGTCAAATGCGTACGATTATACACTGATTACAATAATTGTTGCTGATTTATTCATTTAAAACCTGTTTTACAGTGCGCTTTATTAGCAAATAAGTAGTTATTATTATATTACATTAATATTATAGTATATGACTTATATCTAGAGATTCAATCCATATAACCTGCTTTGCAATCTTTAGGATAAGGACGAGTAAAAGCTTTTTATAAAACAATGCAGTATTTTCTGAGAGTTAAGAAAAATTACAGTTTTAATTGTCCGTTTTTTGTTTTTCTTTTTGTGTGAACTATGCGGAATTTGATAGACTAGAGGATGTTCCTAGTCCATCAAATCTCATTCTGTTTCGGATCTAATCTAATTGCAATTAATACAGATTACAGAGAATGAAATTGAATGACCTAGAGAAATGTTACAATATTACTTTATATTGAAAAACGTCGATGTCTTGCAACACATTTATGCTTGCTTTATTGGAGTACAGCACTTGGAAATATATGTACAGTATCTGTAACAGTGTATTTTTAACGCGGAACGTTTATATCAGACACTCCTAGTTATTTACATAATTTGATTGCTTATATATTATTTTCTTTTCAGCCCGACAAACTCAACGTCCACAAGAATGACCCAGAAAGCTGGGACTACACAATATCAATAAGTAAGTAGCTCTTACATTTTTAGATATACATATATGCACCATTTTATTAACTAATATACATATACCTATACAATACTTTACTGTGCATATACTTTCACATAATATTTTTGGCCGCTCTCTAGGTAATTGCGCTTCCTGCATTGAGTTTCCGGGAGTCGCCATATTATCTATAAATAATGATGTTTAATTGATATTGCTTTTTACTAATTCAATACGGAAAGAACTATATATAAGTAATTAAAGCGTTCATAGAAAATACAATTTTCAAATTATTCCTGTCTAATTCAGTTTCCGTGAAATCTTTCGAATAAATTCATTTCAAATTAATCGTTGCTACACTAATCAAATAAATACACATTAAAACAATTTGCAGGAGCTAAGTATAACAACCTACGTAAATAAATTGATATTGTAATTATATTGAAATTGATATTAGTCCTTAATTATGATTTACTTGTGCATATTATCAATAACTGATTAATCGTTGATATATTTTGCGTCAATTACACGAACTTATTGTGTGACTCGAATCAAGATCTGATCACAGTTACCCAGAAAATTTAAATGGGTTTATAATATGGTTGGCACTTGGAAGGTTGCACATTAAATCGGATAGCTTTCAACAATAACTCTTAATAGAAGCTAAATTGGCTACGTTTGATTATCATGTACAGTGGCATACAATACGCTCTGAAAATTCACGAAATCTAAACCTTCATTACAATAAGGTGTGGTTGGTAACCAGAAAATCAGTGTTATTGTACTGGTACTCTGGTGAAGATTAACACTAAAACCATTTAAATTTAATGCCTAGTGTAAAATTAACATTGCTACAGATAGGATATTTACACTACCAAATTAAGTTAAATACGGGGCAGCGCATTGGCTATCGCTCAGGTGTTTGCCTATGCTGTCAATAACTGTGAAACGTAATACGTATATCCAGAGACCGGATTATATGCAAAGTGCATATGTTTTATTTTATTTATTTATTATATTTTACGTCTATATGTAGATTATTACACTGATTTAAATTAAGTAGCGTTAATTAACTTTAATCAGTGTAAGACATCTACAAATAGACGTAAAATATAATAAATAAATAAAATCAAATACATCCACTCTGCATATAATCCGGTCTCTACTTATATCAGTAATTAACAACTTCACGAATACTAAACAAGAAATTCTATTTCATTTTACGAAAGTGTTAGGGAAGCGTGAACCTCTATTTCTGGATTTATAGGAAATAAAATTTCCACTTCTAACAGATAATTTCTTGTTCACTGTAAGTTACTATCTAGTTTGAGATTGTTTCACGATAATCAAAATAATTTCTGATTTTATTTGCTGGGAACGTTATACAGTATAGTCATTTTAGACCGTTTTAGGTGAATTGTACCACTTTTTTAAATTTTATGTAATGCTGAAGTTTTTTATTATGTTTTATTAATTACACTTACAAGAGAACACCCGCAATCCAACATTTCGATTTCCGAGTACAGCTCCTTAAAAATTTTTAAATTTTCATAAATTATCGAAAACTATAACAAGGTTAAATTCTTTTTTCAACATACTTTAAGTATATTACGTAATTTCATTATATTTCTTATGTAAAGAAAAAAACAGTGCAACAATCGAAATTATTGACTATTTCAATAACATCTCAAATAAATAGTTACAATTAATCCATGATCTAACTTACATAGATTAATTATAAGCATTCACTTTGTCGTAACGGTTCGTAGGTTCCGCTCTGTCACTAAGGTTTTCCTCCTGACGTTTCGCGAATAACTCCGGTTCGCATTCTCAAAGGTACTATAAGTACGTTTGTGAGTACAGTACCTTTGAAAATGAGAACTGTAGTTATTCGCGAATCGTCAGAGACAAAAGTCGTAATGACACCGAGGAACTCGACAACCGTTACGGCAGTGGCAAACAGCCGTGAAAGCCTGAAACACTTGTTCTATAACGCAAACCGTTATGGTAATGCATGGTGGCCGTTTTAAATAATATGTCAGAAGTGTTTTTTCGTGCAGTGTAACTTTATAGTTTGGCACAAAGGCAGCGGTTAATATATCTTATGTGTTGAACATATTACTTGCAACTTTTCAAATAGCCGTCATCGCAGTAATTCCTTTGGCGTCCTAAGATATTCAGTTGCGTAATACTTTAGGATACGTCTAAGTACTTGACAAGAAAGCATGTATTCTTTTGAATACGTAACCGGATTAGAGTTTGTATACCTTTTTTTCTAATATGCTTTTAATGTCATTACTATTATTAGTAACTGCTTAAATTTGTTATATATATTAAAGAAGAAGTTGGGCTATGGAGTATTCAGGCTCAGTCACATATTTTTTTTTAAATAATATAAGAAAAATTATATCCTTATAGTTTCCGAGATATTTAGAATGAATTTAAAGCGGTACGAACTTTCACATGTGAATGGGATATAACCTACTTATGAAGAAACAATAGTACAGCCACGAAAATACTTTTTTTTAATTCTCTTTAATTTCTGTGCTTCCAGTTGCTGCCTATACTTTACACAAATTTAATACAACTTTTATAGTAAAACGTGAAATATCACTAGCCACTTCATTTATATTTTAAATGTTCTATAGATTCTGTTACAGATTTCTATTTCATATTTCTTTTTTATTTTTGTTGAGATTTTCAGTCGTTTTCTAACCAAACCAACACATTCATAGATGTTTGCAGGACTACTAGGGCATGCTCATTAAATGCCAATTTCCAACTGTTACTAGAAGAAAACGTATTATGCAATTTAAATGAAGTCTAAGAAATACACGATGGAAACGATGCAAACACCGCATTCTTTGGTCCAGTATTTTCTTCATTTTCTATTTACATCAATCGCAAGACTAAAGACAGCGTATTTGGTACATTTTAACCCTAGTATTTTTATATTTCAAGTTTTGCATAGAGTTGCGCAGGCGCACTTTAGATGCGCTTCTGATTTTGTGAATTCGGTAGGCATCTTATTAAACAGGACCTTAATAACGGTAAAGCACTATTTTCTAATTAATATCTTCAAAGTTGCTTTGAAGTAAATTTAAAAAGGGAAAACAAAATAGAGTAGTGAGATTGCAAAAGTACCAATGGAATCACTTTACGATTAGCATTTAGCTATTCGCAAAATTCTAAACTCATGGAGTAATTTGTGGAATCACAGAGTCGTACACAACCGTTCAAAAATATTTAGGCATCCACAGATTTAGAAGAAAAGATTGAAAGCACTGTTAAAAAAGTGAACATATTTGTTTTTTACATATACATAGCTAATTACATATCTGACAGTAGGATTGCACACTATATCTAAACTTGTGATCCGTCTGCGACCTCCTTTGTTTTTGATAACAGCAACACACAATCGCAGCATTCTTGCAATTAGTTTTGTGATGCTTTTGCAGTTTCTTCCACAAATCCGCATCCGATATTAGTACTGCTTTCCGTATCTCCCGATCAAGTTCGCCCTACAATAACTTTATGGGGTTTAGATCGGGGCTTTGGGAAGTACCACTGCATAACTTTAATGGATCCGTCAGCTTCCAAATAGTATTTACACAGTTTAGATGCATGCTTCGGATCATTATCTTGTTTAAATATAAAATTCGGACCACCCTGAAGGAATAGCATTGTTCTCTGAAATATTTCGATACTGTTCTTTCTTTAATATTCCCTCGATATTTACAATATCATCCACGACCGCAACACCAAAACAACCCGAAATCATCACAGAACCACCGCCTTGTTTAACCCTAGGAACAATACATTGTTTTGTCGCACGTTCACCTGTAAATCTCTGAACGAAAATAAGTGTTCTCGAACCGAAAATCTCGAATTTTTTCTCTTTGATACACAAGACTACTCCACTGTTTCATTATCGAATGCTGGTGTTCACGAGCCCAGTTTAAACGTTTCCGTTATTCTGTATGCGCAGTAACATTTTCGTTCATCACAATTCGTTCGTACAAAGCTACTTTGTACAAGCGACGTTTGACTATAGCTAGGCTTATTGACTTTCGGCGGCCTGCATTCATTTCAGCGGCGATTTCTGCAACTGTTTTATGTCGATTTCTTTTGCTAGTTACCATTATTGCACGATATCCAGCAAAAGTTGTCGCTCTCGGCCTCCCATTTCGTGATTTATTCAGAAAAGTGCCACTTTCTCGGTATTTCTTGATGGTATAGTCTGTGCTGGTAATATTTAACTTTAATTGTTTCGTAATTTGCCGGTTGCTTTTGCCAGCTTGATGGTGCGCAATTATAAGAACACGCGTTTCTATGTTTAACTCTTTTCATTTCGGGATGTTTCACAGTCTTAACACAGAAATATTTCAGAACGAATACAGAAACATAACTGCGGGCAATTTCGATAATCTACTCTGAAACTTGTCCGAGGTCATTAAAAGATCATTACTAAAAGTATCTTTAACAAAAAGACATTTACAAGAACTTCAAGAAACTGTTATTGCACTAATCCCCATATAGTGGCAATAACAAGTTTTGGTTTATTACAGGTAATAAAGTAATTTACATAATGTTACTTATGCAGCATATCTGTAAATCTAATGCTTTCCTTATAATCACGCAATTTTTGCAAGAATGAATTTCCTAAAAACTATGTTGTATAGTTTTATAAAATATAGCTGCCCAAATAGTTTCGAACGGTAATGCACCTGTTGCACATAGAATTAACTAACCGTACTTGCGCAATGTTCACTATCCTGTAGTGCATAGTTTGCGCGACAATATAATACGCATATTTTACAAACACTAAAAATGTGTCTTTTATTTTGGGAGTGACAAAAAATAACCAATTGAATACATACTATCATTTCATTTCAAATACCTTCATATCGTATTATAAAACGAGCGAAATCTTAGTAAACTCACAAAAGTTTGAAATCTCGAAAGTTCTCTTGAAACCACTTTGGATACATAATGTACCGTATTACATATTCTTACTATTAATAAAGACGTAAAAGAGAAACATCACTATTTTTCCACTTTCGATGCGGTTTATTAAAAATATTTTTATGTAAATACATTTGTTTCGAAGAGGATAGTAATTTTTTTAATAGCCGACAGGAATACAAAGCATTCTGCTCCAATATATTTAAACAGGTTTTTTTTCTGTGTGCAAACAACGAAATGCTTCTACAATAAAAAGGTATTGCAATAAAAGAAAATAATATGTACAATAGAGTTATTGTCCATATGGAATTTATGTACCTATTCACCTTTTCTCCGTAATGTAATCATAGAAGTATTGCGAACGGTAGAGTTTCGCTTTCTGTTTTGTGTAACCCTAATAACGTCATTAATTCAGCGTTGAATAATATGGCAAACACAAACTCCAGTATAATTGATTAAACACAATGAAACACGCAACATAAACATGAAAGGTTGAAGTGCGCAGCTTTCGGTATTATAACTCGTTACACATTCATATACATTTCTACTATGTATTTACTTTGCCGTTTTTAAGTATTGAATATGTGAACGATTACAGTGAAATTTCTAAAAATCCATTAACAGAAAATTAATGAATAAAATAAATATATAAAAATGTATAATTCTTTCTAAACGTAGGAGTAAGTGTTAGATCCTCTATTCAAAATAACTTCAAACATCCGGGTCTTCATGCTATCAATTTGGTCAATGTCGGCATATAAATATTGTTCCAACATCTCGTTATCGCAGATTCTAGTTCTTTGACACTATCGTATTATTTATTATTGGCATACACCTCTCTTCTCAATATTCTCCAAAGATTTTCGATGGGGTTCAGATTGGGCGAGCGAGCAAGTCGTTGTAATAGATTGATTTCTTTTTGGCGAAACCACTTCTCTGTCTGCCTGGAATTATAGATGGTTGCATTATCATATCCTGAAATAACCAATCTTGCGTCGGCAATTGTTCAGCAAAAGTCTATTAGAACCATTTCTAGAAGTTGTTTATAAGAATTAGAATTCATTCGTCTAGAAATAAAACATAGGGGTTTTATTGTTCTGGGTAAAAGCCGACCAAACCATTACACTACCGCCATCATCGCAACTTCCGTGTTCTTGCGCAAATCCTGCCAATAATATTTGAAATCATCAAGCCCGTCTAAGTTAAATTTATTCTCCTCGGAAAATATGACGTCGTTCCATGATCCCATCTCATATGATCTTCAGTCTTGCCTCTAAAAGAATGCCTAGAAAATAACACCAAGATAAGAAAATGCTGTAAATACAGCTTTCTCGTGGTATTAGTGAAATCATTTCACGAGAAAGATGTGTGAAGAGACATAAAACGCTAACACACGGACATGTTTCTGCCTACCCGGCGTCATCAGCGTGGTTTCGAGCAGTTTTATGCTAACACATGTATTCTCTCGCTGCTTCTATGACCATACTTAACTCTACGATACAAATGAATATTCCTGGCGCTAACTAGTGCCAAAAGAAAGAAACATTTGTCCGCAAAGTTAGACAACGAAACGAAGCTCGTACAGTTTCCCACCCTTCTCTCGCGCAACCTTAAGATTGTTAGTCCCGAGAAGGCGTTTTCGCACCTTTACGTTCAAAAATCTGATTCTAAGTGATTCCCAACTCATATCGTTGCTAATGTTTATAGGGGAACCACAAAATTATATGTAACTATTGAAATTTCACTAAATGTACATGTGAATCTTTAAATTTAGAGTACTAATTCATTTACTATCGTACCAAGTGTCTGTATTTATACGTTTGTATATATTTAAGTATATCAAGCGATATGTGCATTTTGTAACGCATTCATGTCAATGTTCCTTGGGAGTGGCACAGTTGCTTTGAAAGTATAATTTAAGGTCACCTGTCAGATACTAACTGAGTTATAAGATACAGGTGCATAACTACTGAAATCGATGTTGACTGTCAGATAATAATGACAATGATTTGGCATTGTAAATACACTCGGAGCATTTAGCTAAGAACTGAAAAGCATAGCACTATAATGTATACGATGGCAAGATTGAATCTAGAATATTGGTTATGGTTTCTGTTTAGGAAATATGTGGAATATAATACAATAAATTAATAAAGGAATCGAGGCAATAAACATTAAATATTGCGAATGAACAGTATTATTCAGCTCTATAAATACAAACCAGATTAATTCCTTGTAAATAAAATCAAAATTAATTTTACATGCCCGCTACCGCAAGCACATTGCGCATATTTCAAATGTTCTTGTGAATTTGTAATTACATTTAAATGCCCAATCTGAGCACAAGTATTTTATAATAATTGCCAATTCGATACGTATTAGCTTTATGAAATAGAATAATGTCTTATTTACCTCTTCTATCCTAACTAGCCTACAGATATGTTTATCTTATGTACACACTGAAAGGAACAATACTGCGCATCTTTTGGTGGAATTTTTATTACTGCTAATACAAAGTACTACAATTTATAGTTTGTTTGGTACATACTGGGAGAACCAAAAGAAAAGTCATACATGAAAATTATTTTTTCAACCTTACGGTATGGATTTCGGAAGCCTGACGGATAAAATACATACCAATATGATCATAAAAATCGAGAAAGTTACGTTTTTTTGATTTATTCTTTTATGTTGGTTACAACTACATCTGACAGCTAAATCTTGCTTAAATCGAATCGAGATTGAAACTTCAAATTACGTTTGTCATGTTTAGCAATAATGATGCAAATATGTTTTAATTTTGAAATATGGCGCTAAACATTAAGTGTTATTTGAATTATTAAACTTGTCAATAAATCCCAAACGTAATTTGAATATTGTGATCAAGATAAGAAATAATTAAAAAAAGACAGCCCTCTCGATTACATTTTTTATGATCATACCATAAAACATATCAAACAAATTGCGATATTTAAATAATCATTCGATTATTTATTTCGCTACACAGCTACTGCAGATCGAATATAAATGTGTTTCCGTTGCTTATAACCTTCTCAAACGTTTAAGGTTCTTTCCAACAAAATTTGGATTCAATTCGGAATTACCATGAATATTAGCATGTCAAAATTAGCATTTCAATAAATAAATAAAACAAATAATAAACGAGACCAACTTCAAGTATAGCGAGATTAGACCAAGCCAGGAATTAGTACTATAATGCGCAGAAAAAAAGTAAGTCCGATGTTAAATAAATAATTTGAATCCGTCTCTGTTTCAACTCTATTTCCAACGTTGTTTTCGCAATTAAGCTTCTTCATATCTGAATAAATTTATAAACTCAACCGCCATTGTAAGCTTCCGCAGCCGTTGGTATGAAGAGTTACTGTCCTCCGGTGTTTTTTTTAATTTCATTCTTATTGTTACCACTACATATTCAGTAACATGAAGCCCTGAGGTGCATTCTCTATATCTGCTGTTCAGAGACTATATTTATAGTAGAGACTATAATGAATTAGAAAATCGCAAACAAGTGTTTCATTAAAACAGAAACTTATATCAAAGTTGCAGTTTACTTTTGCATTTGTATTGAATACGGAAAGTTTAGAAAAAACAGCAACATATTGATAATGTATCGAATTGATCCAAATAATTTTTTAATAGAACACACTCGATTAATAATCATTAATTTTAGTAGATTTCGTTACAGTACGAGATTGGAATTAAAAGAGATACACAGTAAAAAATGGTTAGAAAATTTTAAGAATGTGTTTGTAAAATTTATATGCAAGTTATGTTTTACGATTGTGGACATGTATATTTATGGAGCTTCTGGAACTTTTTGGAGGACGAATGTTACCGTACATATATATTTTTGCAATTTCATCATAAATATTCGTGTCTTAAAATAAATATACAAGAACATAGCTGTAATTACATCATGGATAGCTTTGTATGGTTGAAAATATATGTATGAGCATATTAAATGGCTATGTTGATGTAGCTATATTCACCTGAAGCATTTGGCACAGAAGTTATTTTTCTAAAATTATAAAAACATATAAGACAAGATGATTGCCCAATTAATGTCATCATGCACATTTGTTTTCTCTTTCTGTTAGATAGATCATCTGTTTTATAATTCATTGCATTCGAGTATAATTGTATTTGCTTTCATTGCATGCGAGTACAATGGTATTTGCTTTAGTATCGGATATTGTTTTATTTAGAACTTTTATCTTTTATTATACACGTGGCAACTGTAATTTCATAGTCCAGAAATACTTTTGCACGTTTGCATGTAAACAAGCAATCATATCACAAGCGTAAACGTTACCTAAATTATATCTTAAAAATAATTTACAATATAGCTGAGAAATTGAAATAGGGCAATAAATAAATGATTAATAACACAAAATGTACGTTTACCTACTGACGAGTGGAATTAAAATGACAATAATTCAAGTTGTAATCGGTCCACAAGGGGAAGAATGACGTGTTTATGTATTCGACTAAGTTATTTCGGTGTAAAGAAATAAAACATTGATTTAGCAAAATCTTAGTAAAATGGTGATGGCCCTACTTTTAAAGCAAATATTTTTGTTTGTGAGTGTTCATTTAAGGTTGATTAAACAAGAATTAACCTCTTGATTTAAGGACACATATCGTCGCTTGAATATTACAAAAGTGCCTTCTTTCAATTTTAACCTCAATTAACTTGCTGCATGTTACTAAGTTAATTAAAACAGTTTTGTGCAAGATACCGTTTGTAACCGGTTGCTAATAGGTGGTTATAGTTTAGAGCAGTTATCACGAAAATGTTTACATACACTCTTACATCAAACAGGTGGTTTTATTTTGTCAACAGTGAGAACAAATTTAATGTGTGAATAGATATAAAACAAAAAAGATGTACAGCAAATGTATAATCCTCTCTTTCATAATTTAAACTTATTTCCACATTTTCAATCTTCATACTTTAGATATCACTTGAAAAGTACTCGTTTTTATGTTGTTATAAGCATACTGCATGTACATTTGTAGACTACTATGCATATATGTACATATATGCACGTGTATGTGTATTACCAATTATAACCTATGAAAATGGAAGTATCTGTAACTAGTAACAAACGGTGTATCGTGAAAAATTGCTTTAAGTACTTTATTGTGTTCATACCAGCTTGCATTATCTCAATAACAAAAGGTATTTCACAAATGTCACAAAAAATGTATTCACAATATACCTGCATTGGGTTAGCTGTGGATTTGAAGTGCCTACAAAACATGGAAATAAAAAAAAGTCTTTCTATTAAATTGGTAGTTGTCTCACTTTATCCTCTTTAATTGCGCACTCGACAAGTACATTGTATATACTTGCAGCTGTTGTTTTTTTTAGAAGGAAGTAAATTTTGTTAACACCTTGACATTAATCTTAGTTTCTAATTACATAAACATTTGCCTTTTGCGGAAGCGGTTCTAAACTCACCTATCATTATATACACACGTTATATTTAATCACTTTTTTATAATTGTCGTATTTAAATAAAATTGTATAGAAACACTGAAAATAATTTTTCGCTAAAGATGAGAGCCAATGTAACTCTTGAAATACCTTGCTCCGAATAAATGAATAATAAAGCGATATAAAGTATATCGAGGTATTTGCGATAAGTGAGTTGCTATTCAACTTCATACATTTCTGCGGTGTTTCATTATATTCTGCCGTCGTTATCATAGCCATTATTTTACGTTCCTCTGCGGAAGGAGTCAAATGGCAATAAGCGCTTGATTTGCTAAGTTCATATCCATTATACTTGGTATATCGTTATATGTTATAAGAAAATTTGTATAGGTATTTCTTGTAAGTGAGGTAGTAACTTTGTATTAGAGAGTTAAATTTAACAATTAACAGTATTGACATGATACATTCGATTATTGCTTATTTAACACTAGCTGAAATCTATGTTAGTATTGCATTACCAATCATTTGGTAAAGAGTTCATTTTCATTTTTCCAACCGTACTGCAAGTTATCTTTTCTAAGGTGTAATCTCGTGTTCTACTAACGTAGTTTGAAAAGTTTCCAAATACAGAAATTGTTATTTTTTTGTCGATTTTTATGAACATAGACTTCTTGTAAATCTATGCAGTTCCCGCCGCGCTGCCCCCATCTTTTTAATCTGCCAAAATAGTAGTTGACATTTTGTTCGATGAAACTCTCTGTCCCTGGGCGAAATTTTGAGCTTAGAAAACAGAAAAAGTCGCTAATGGCAGATCTGGTGAATACGGTCTATCAATTCGACAATTTGTGAATTTTTGCTTTAAGGCCAACTGAAGTATCAGATGGTGGCTTAGTAAAATAAAACTTTCTCTTTCTTCAAATATGACCGGCATTTTCTGTCTTCATCTTACTAAATAATAATACCTTCGTTATTGTTTTCCTTTTACAAGATAATTGATTAACAAAACGCTCATGACCATTCAAAGAAAAAAAAACAGCCGATTCATTCTTCGTGGTTCATTGTTTCGATAGTACCTCAGTTTTAGAAATATAGCGTTGTATCCAAGCTTCATCGACAGTTATTAGTCGACTTTGTCGCTTTGACTGCTTCTACAGGGCAAATATTTATCCGAATGCCTTTTTGGTCTTGGTGAGCAAGTCCGACACCCAATGCGGTGTTGACTTTGTCATGCCCAAATCATAAGTCAATATATGACAAACAAGTTTTCCCGAGATGCCCACAGCTTCCGTTATCTCTCTAACGTTAATCCAACCATCGGCTAATATTATTTGGTGAACACTTTACTGGTTGTAGTTTGTGGCCGTCCTGAATGTTCGTCATCAGCCAAGCTAGTTATTATACCACGTTTAAATTCAGCTACCCAAAACTTATTCTTTAAAGCTGTTGGAGTGAATTGATTTAAAAGCAGATTTTTTATCTTTTCATATTACTTTTGTGTGTGATGAGTGATTTGAACTCACAAGTGGTCTACTAGTGTAATGGTAGTACTATATGCCGGTAGCAGGTAGAGGTCGTGGGTTCAAATCCCTCCGAGACTGATATTTTTTCAGTAATTTTATTACGTTGGTTAATTGCAATGAAATTGTAATTGTATTACTTCTAGGTACTACATTCTGTAAGTTGAAAATGTAGTTAATATACAATTTCAGATCACTGTAAAGTTTCTTGTTATAAATTACATAAGGCACAATGTACTTCACATGTTACGTATATTTCGAGAAATAAAACTTATAGTTATATGAATAAGACTATCTATTACGGGATCAAATCCTGTATGGAGTAATGCCAACATACTTGCGATATTTATTAATAGAACCAAAGGCAATTTGATCAAATTCGCTAGTGTAAGTTTTTAAAGTGATCTCCAATACGGCGGTTTGTGGTTTAAAAGAAAAGCAATCCTTAATAAAATTACTTATTGCGTTAATTTGTGGCATTCATTAATAACTAGGACTATTGGCTCACTAACTTAGTAGCTCATCATAATTATTTTTCAGAAACCGTGTCAAAGTCATAAATCACTCTTATTATCGTTAAGGCGGTTATAAGATGTCTTCAAGGTTAAGCTAATAAAAGAAGTCGCCAAAAATTTTAATGATTGACTGGGTTTAAGATTAATGACGAACTAATCTAGTGTAAAATTAACATCCTGCAATAATTTGTGGTATGTATTATTTAACGGGAGAGAACGTTTTACAGATGTATGGATTTAGATATCCACTACATACAGATTTTCTGAATATTTTATCGCTGATTATATTATTCTTAGACAAAAGCTGCATCACTCTTCCATTTATTGCATAATGCTTCTATCTATGTATGTTGAATTTTGCTCTAAACATTTCTTGTGATCAGTTACTTTATAGTTAGAAAAACTATATGTTTATTCTCATGAAGCTATAATTTCTCCTACTATTATTATTGCTTCAACATAACTTTACTACGAATTAAAAAAAATGGCAAACTCAATTGCACCTTTTGTCGTTTGTATTTTATATAACATCCCACCATCAAACAAAAAATTACGGCATTACAAATTAACTGTGGCTAATTGTTGGATATTTCCCTCTATTTTCGCAAAAATAATATATTTGTTCATATGACGGTTACTAGTAGATGTGTCAACATATCTTAATTGTTAGTTATCTGCGTAGGAATTTGCAGATTAACACTTTTTCTATACATACAATATCCTTTTCGCCTGTATTCGCCCCCTGGTTTGATAAAAATAGAGAAACAAAATAAAAACACAAATGCAAAATCATTTTTAAATGTAATTTATTAATAAAATTTAATACTTCGTTGCATCACCTTTAGCTTTTATTACAGTTTGTAGTTTTCTTGGCATACTAGCCACAAGAGAGAATATTCTCGCATTCTTCAAAAATTTTTGTTTTCAAAATGCGTTTGTTAGCGCTTTTATAACTTGCGATTCGTAACTTTAATATGCGCCACAAATGCTCGATAGGTGATAGGTCTGGCGATTGTGGTAGCCATTCCAACACTTTAACACGCTTTTCATCAAAGCATTGGATTTCATGACGTGATCTGTGGCACAGTACATTCTCCTGTTGAAATAAAGAATCTGGAGCATCACCTTCAATTAATTTTAACGAAAAACCTTCCAGGAGGACATGCATCCCTAAACCATTGAACTACCGCCACGGTGCTTTACTGTGGATATTATGCAATCGGGCTCAAATGCATCTCCTGGTGTGCGCTCTAGAAATTCTGCTCTAAATTGAGCGAAAGGCTGCATCAAAAATCAATGAATGCCCGTCAACATTTCAAAATAAAAAGAAACTTTACAATGATAAACATTATTTGTAGCTTACCTCTAGGTTATATTTATCAGACCGAGAATTGTACAAGGGCAAGGGCATTAATTTTCTTCTATATGTAGATAATATTAACCGCCACAGAACTAAAGCTTTTGCGAGGCACGTATGCACCAAATCTCTGAAATATATTGGCAAGGATCTAATGTAGGAGCAAAGCATAAAACAATACATCACCAGTGTGAAGAACTTACTGATTCTTGTCCATGTCCTGTGCTACAATAATATCTTGAAGTACTAGTTTCTTTAAACAACAGTCGTATTATTATACCCCTATATTAGGGATTGAACTGGTCAACTGGAATTTGGCAGCTGCATTTACTTGTTGATATTAAAAAATATCTTTAGCAGACACCAGAATTCTTTAGTCGTAGGAGAGTATTGGAGCAAAATTTGTCGAAGTTGTTATCTCTCACAATACCTCACTCTCCAATTTTACCGTACTAGGCCTACTATATAAAATTTGGGCGAAGAAGTGAGAGAAGCGGCTTTGGCAAATTTCGCTTTAATACTGTGCTCCGCGTCTAAAAAATTTAAATGAGTAGTCTGTTACGTATTCCATAGCAACAAGTAGATAGTATTCAGTTCACTGCACAATTTCTTGAATTTTTTTTCGTAACACAGGTGTCACTATATATTTTATTGAATCGAATTAAAAAGGAATCTTTATGGACTCGCTTAGTCGTGTTTTTTGGGCGGGAATGCTTTCAAAAGATCTCAGAAATGCTTTCAAAAGATTTGTGAATTAGAAATTCCCTCAATTTCTAATCCACAAGGTGACACTTTCCCTAGAAATACTACTTAATATTTCTCTCGAGACGATTCTCCTGCCCAGTCTAAATTAATGGATTTTATTAGTTCACTAACATGTTCCATCGTGCAAAAACAAGTTTGCATATTGAATCCCATTTTTGATGATATAGAGGAGATATTAAAATAATATAAAATATAAGTATAAGGAAAACGATTGTATATGTATCTAAGTAATACTTTTATTCACTAAATAGTTGTTGCACAGTTGTTGTAATAACGAGCATTTAACTCAAAGGAACGATTACCCAATAGCATTTTTAAAAAATCATTAACATATTATTGGAATGTCTTTCTTATTGGACAAAACCATTTTAAGAAAAAAATAAACACAATTGTAACAAATAATTTCATGTAATAAGTGTGGTATATAGTTCACACTAAATATGTTTAATGACATTAGTGCACAAAAAGAAGTGTATCAAGTAGGGCGCGCAAGCAATGGCAAATATCATAGGCGTACAGTAAATACGGCAATCGATAATTAACAGTTAATCATAATGAATCTATTTTATGTTATAATTATTATTAAGTACTTATCCATTAGGCATTAACAATCTGAATTAGCTATATTAAATATCTACAACAATATGTAAGCCTCCACATTCTTTTCAGAAACTGATATTCGTTCCAAATAAAAATAGTCTTGTATAAAGAGAATGACATCAGTAATAGAATATTTGCATGATTGGAATGGTCCTTGAACTAAACTAATGGATCTATAGAAAGAATATTACTATAAGTTTGTCTTAATCTAGCAACATCTGAATTCATGCATAACATACTACGATACTTTTCTAATACACCAACACTTTTCTCGTCATTATATAACACTTTATCCACTATTTTTAGTTATTCCACTAATGCAAATCAAGGATTTTGTAACGCTGTGTTCCGAATAAAGGAGTAATTTGTGTAGTGTGGAGTGCACCAAAACACTTGTGACTGTCATAGCTCACAGTCCTTGATCGTAATATCTGAACCTAGAAATTTACTGAATGAATTGCGCCGAACGACATACTTCCGTGATAATAGAAAGTTGCAGGTGTATCTTTACTTCTACATGTTTGCTTCCATTCAACCGTCTGGCAGTTATGGAAACTGTGCGCTAAAAAAGAGTTGACAAGAAGAGAAAGATAATATCTCAAGCTTCCACGACCGTTTATCATTGTCGTGACGGTTTTCGGGTTCCGCCGTGTTACTAAGTTTTTAGTCCCTGACGTTTCACTGTGATTCGTATTAAAAACTTAGTGACACGGCAAAATGCGAAAACCGTTACGACAAAGGAGAGAGAATTTTGTTTAGCATATTTCAAATTTAATCGTAATTTTTACTGTTTTTTCTGAAGGGTTCTTTCTAATATATATGAGTACAGCTATATAATACTTTATGATCACGCTTTTCGTTTACATATACATTAATTTAATGACTACGTTGTTCGCAATTTATGTTACCCATCTATAAATAGCGAAATTTAACAAGTGTATAACGGCGAAGACGATCTGTTCCTATTTTTCGAGATCATGCAAGGTGTTTAATACATAAATAAGCACATACCAGTACCGTTTATGAATGAATTCTTGATGTCTGTTATTCTTTAGGTCATTGTTTTCGGATCGTAAAGTAAATATTATCTTTACGGTTTCTCCGTTTATTTTTCTCGTTTTAGCGTATAACGCGCCACATACTGCTGGCATGTTAAAGTAAATCCTCTATGTTATTATTCGTGGTAATACAGGCTGCGTAGATGTACATTTTTGTTACGCTTTGCGACCGTTATTCATTATTAACAAATATTACGTAAGGGATTTTATTGAGAGTAAATATTAATTCAAGTCTGGGCGATGCACAAATATTTAAGAAAAACCAACGATCTCGAAATACTAAAGAATTGCAAATCCACCTGTAAATCATTCTATTGTGATCTTGTATTGTAAATGTTAACAATTTACAATGATTTAAATTTTACAAAAAGGTTGTGCCATAAGCAATCAGAATAAACAAAAAGACAAACATTATTTGCGTAAATGTACGCTCATTAGAATTTAATTAAGTTTGGTGGAGAACACATGCTCATCATCGGAACAGTATAGTAAGTGAACAATAGGAGAATACCACCTATTTTAAACTGCTACTGGGGCGCATGAAGCTCACTTTAATCTCAAAAGTAGTATTATATCACACAAGCATTTTCTCTTTGGAAATATTATTCACTTTTATTTTCATAAGCCATCAAATGGTGAAAATATAACGATTTTTGTCCCATAATATATATAACTTTTCACCGTCGCATACTGTAACATATTCCTATAGATATAAAATCTAAAATAGGTAGCTTCCATATGTTATAGAGTAATGCATTTAATTAATAAAAATACTGAATATTCCAAGATAACTTGCTTTGTATTCAACGTTCCACATCATTTTGAAGATTCGTATTACAAGGTTGAATATTTTCCAATATTTTATGGTTTTTGTTTTACCTTCTTGTAACGAAGTAGTATGACAGTATGGGAGTAATTTTTGACTTCCCCAAGAGTATTTTAATTATATAGGTAAGAAAATTTATAGAATTTCAGAAATATTATTTAAAATTTTGTTTTCCCATCATACGCCCAAACGTCAAATATGTAATTTAAATACAATGCATACTGCATATAATTTAATATAGTGCAACGCCAAATAGTATTAGATAGATCCAAATAGAGAAAAATATGTACATAAACGCCAAAAGTATTCTTTAAGTTTATTAAACATACTCCTTTATTGTGAGCAGTCCTTTCGAGATAGAACGTATAGTGAAAGCAAAAGGTGCAAAAAATACACTTGATACATTTTTATCAACATTTTTGGAACGAACTGGTGTATTAGTTAAATAAAAGCCTGTTTATTAAATTAATTAATTATGCCTTTGAGAATATAATAACGAATTTACGTATACAAAAAGCAACATTATTAATTTATATCTGTAACGTATTTTAACGAATTCTTAACGAAAAAAGGTTCTAATATCCTCAGTTTTGTTCAAAATTATTCTTTTTAAAGGAAGTAATGAACATTTATTTAACATACATTTTATGCAATAGCCGATAGTCTTCCATAAACTAATCGCGTTTACGATCTGTAATCTAATGCTGTAACCAACCAGTATGCAAAAAAATGAGTTATTCATTCTTCTTCCATGCTTAAATTAACGTTTTAAGAGAATTTCGCCAATTTATTCATTCATTTTTGTATTGGTTTATATTTCAACGATATCGTTGATTTGAGGCTGCTTACATGAAATTTGAAAGAGATGGGGACTATAAATTTTATTAGTAATATTATAAAATATATTTATTGTTTCTCCTAAAATACTTTTGCGACTGCGATCTGTTGAAGATCTAACACACTTTTTTAAATTCTTAGTATTTTAAGTCCTTTTTAAATCTATGTAAAAACAATTTTATTAATGCAATTTTTGTAACTATGTAGATCGTAAGTAACTGAAAACCATTCTGCATCTCTGCATACAATTTCTTAGAATAACTTTTTTCATTCTTTGGGTATAAACATTTAAAATGTGGTTTAGTAATAGTAGCCGCGTTTAAGTATTAAGGGCCTCATAATGTATCTGCATCAGGGATAACAAACTAACTAGACTCCCCGGCCTTCCGTGACCGCCTTCGTCACTGAAGCCTTTAAAAGAAAAGATTTAACTTTGTAAAATCAACTGCATTTTTAAAAGAAAAGCTAATATTAAAGCACCTTTTACCAACCTCTTTGAAGATCACACAACAGAAGTTCCTAATTACCCTTCTTTTTTAATAATCTTACCCCGCCATATCTCTCTCTATGTGGATCCACAAGGATTTGGGATTTGAAACTCAGTTGGCCACTGAGTTACTGATTTGCCTACAATAAATACTGTAGTGAAATTGCGAACAATAGTCAAATAACCTATCAAACTAATAAAAAAGTGGGTTTCCTAAAATGTTATCATTTTTGCCAGAATCTATTTGTTACCTATTGAAATATGAAACTTGATTACGTAGCCTAGTACTGCCAATCGAAATAATTTAGGAATGCTCCCTCTGGACAGAAATATGATAACTCAGTATGCAACTTGCAATTAATAAAGCTCCTCCACTTTCATATCTATCTTTACTTGAAGAAGCACTATGATCTGCATCTCCAATCACCCGACTACATATTAAATTATGCGATACCAATTCAGCATAAAGCTGACTGTTGACGAGGAACGACACACTGTATTTTACAACGTTTTGTATCGTATATAAACACTACAATAGACTTGAAGTAGAAAATATATACATACATATATTTCTGGGAAGCGATATATCCACCTGTCTGTATTACTGTCAGTTTGTGGACATATATTATACTCTGTTGTCTGGACCATCCTCAACACAAATATAATAATCACCATCTTTATTCATAAACTAAATTGTATGAAACAAAATAAATTCCCTTATTACATAATAGACACTCAAGACAGTAGTATCAATCGCCTTTTTTATATTTGGTTATTGCTCTTCTTAACGTTGAAACACCAATACTTTTGTTGTTTAAATAAAAATCTAATTTTGCCCGGGCAAAGCCAAGTGTTTAAGCTAGTATTATACAACGCTAAATGAAAGTTCAAATCATGTTTAATGAACCGGTTCATTGCACTGATGAACATTTCGTACGAAATCGTAGACATAATACAAATAAAAAACAATTTTATCAGTGTCGAAGATAAAATTACATTAACAGTCGTTGGTATTGGAATATCTGTAAGGTACTTTGTCTTTCTAGTTATTCGATTAAAGCAGGAAAATTGTTTAAAACGTTATTGTGTTATACTGCCATAAAATAATTTTATTGTTCCGCAACAATATCAAACTCTGCTCTCTCTTCTAATATAACATAGATGTAAGCTAATTTCCAAGAACATTTTCATAGCAACGTTATTTGACAATCTATAGCTGAAGAAACACGATATGCGGTAACCATTGATCCGTAGGACTTCGTGAGATAAGCCCATTATAGCGGTAACCCATCAAATTCTATACTATATTCTCTACATTACTGATAACTGTAGCTGCGTAAGTGATATTTAAGTATATGGAACTACCGAATATCTCGCATTCGAACAAACTTTTCGTCGATATTTAGCCCTTACGTTTTTTTCCCTCTGCGTATTTGATAACCTGATATCGCTTACAGCGTTGTAGTAAATCGATTAGTTTATATCACGCCTACCAGAGGTGAACTGACATCCGCGATATTGGAAATACTTTATTAAAATTGTAAATTGACGAAATCTGCAATACAGATTTTTCCCACAGACGTTGAAAGAATGATTATTCCTTTTTTTTATAACTCTCGCTAGCGCGCTTATTGATTTCAAATGTTTTTGTCCGAGTCTCCTCTATTGAAAAGTTTTTAATTCATTTATATAAACATTTATCATTGAAAGTTATTTTCGTAATGAACAAAAGAAACTATATATGGGTGAATGTCGTTTTCAGTTTCCACATTTTATAGTAGTATCATATCTTCATTTGTATCAACGAATTGTTCGCTGCATTTCTGAATTCCATGAACTGGTGCACCCGGTAATGGTAAACTTAAGAAAAGCACTACGGACATTATTGCGGATGTAAGGAAACACAGAATATTTACCTAAAAAGTAAATTAGAAACTTTCACAGAAAACTAATTTGCTTTTTGGTACTTGCCAGCGTATTCCTAGAAAGGGTCTCGAAAAATATCCATACAAGAGTCGTATTGCGGAAGAACTCAAGTCCACTGATCGCACAACGAGGGTCAAAACTACAATTGGTTTGAAAATTACATAATTGCTAATACCCTGGACAAATCTCTGTTTTCAGATAAAGTTTGCTGCCACCATAATAGTTTTAATGATAAAGAAACCACATGCATGTGATCCACTTAAAGCGGTTACGTCATGACAAAAACCATACTATTCTGAAAAAATTGGAGTTTGTATAACAGTCTCACGTAGAAGAATTATTGATACATTACCTTTGCATGAAACAGAGAACACAGATATCGTAATAACGTATTGCAACCTTTTCTAAATCAGTTGCACGATGATGAATGAGGGATGGATACTTCCAAGAACACATTGCACGATTCGAAAAACACTACAACAACGAACTTCCATAAATATTTTGATAACCGTGTCGTAAATGTTCCTTTCTGATTTATGTTAGATTATTTTATTTTTCCACTGCGAGGTAATGAAAGAAAAATTAAAAACGCCACACACAATAGAATAACTTACCAAAGCAAAACAAAATGTTTGTGACACGATACGCCTTAAACCTTATAAACGCATTCGAACGCATTTAACATAAAACGGCGTCACGAAGTAGGAATTTGTATTGAAAGCAAAGGAGACCATTATACTTATTTGCTAAGTTCTTTTAGTAGGAAATATTTTACGCTTCAAACAGAAACTTCTTTGCATTATTACTGTAAAAATATGTCAAACATAATTTAAAGTTTAATCTTGATATAATTTAAGCAAGATCCTACCAAGAGAACTAGGAGTAATTCAGGAGAAGAATGACAGTACGTCTTTTTTTATTACGATCATATTGCATATCTGTTGTAGACGTACGTTACATGGGCATTTAGTTATAATCCACCGTAAATAAAGTTAACTTAATGTGGCGCAAGTCATTACCTAATTTGTTATGATGGCTGTTAACAATGCTTAAGTTAAATCAAACATTCTGTCAATAAAATAATTAAATAATTATCTTTATTTCATTACCAGTACAATATAACATAATCAAAAACATTATTTTTTGAAATAGAACATGTAGTGCTAACAATAATTACGTACGTACTTAGAAACAAAATGATAGTAAAAGTACTACAAAATATTATAGGCTGGAGATAAAATAAACCAATGATTATTATACAGTACAGACTATTATACACTACAATCACTTTAAATAGCACAATTCAAAAAGCAGAAATGTATTACATGATTCTCACAAATTACACTATGCTTGAAACAAGTAGAATGAAGCTGAATAAGTTTAAATTGAAATCATAGAATGCAATAACTACTCTGACTCTAAATCACGAGATTTGGAAATCCGAAACGTATCTCACTTGCCTACTATTTCATCATACATTTTTTTGTATGTTAAGTACATTTTTGCCAATAATATTTAAGCCAACTATCCATTAAACCTTTATCCTTGAACGTTGTGGTAGCATTATACAAATAGCGTACAACACAGGATGGTTAGGTGTATGATTCACAATACTGGATTGAAATAGTAGCCACAATAAAGTAAAAGTATTATATATTTAATTTGCCAAAATACTGTCTTACTCCAGTTTGTAATGTATGTAGTTAGTAATGTAGTACATGTAAATGTCGCGCATCAATCTTGTAATCGTTTTACGAATAGGTCATAACTACACTGTTATTGTTTATTGTTTAATTTAACATCACTATTCTCTATTTTTACTGTTGTAAGATTCACACATTTAACGTTTGATAGCAATCACTATGTTAGTACTCTAATAATTGTCACCAACATGGTTTTTGAAACATATCGATGATTGAAAACATCAAACTAATATCATCGATGGCTTTTAGCATCAAATAACGATGTTGAATAAATAAATTCTACTAAGTTCGTAGTAGAGACATAAATACTGTTATACACATTTTATGCGACAAAACCACGAAATGTTTCTGACCAAATGTTAACTTAGCAGATTAAAATAATATTGTTACTCAAAATGGCCGCATTTGGCCATATTACAAGCCACGGTAGGAGTCACTTATTTTATAATTATACAATTCAAAGAGTTTTTATTTACCGTATTTGTTATAAAACAATACAGGAGTCATCAAAATAGTTACGATTTAAATAAACTAATTTCCGCCTGCTATATAAATAATTAAGCCGTAAGGTTATCTAAATTTAGTACTGAGTGTCCATTACAGGATTAATTAGTTCGAATGGACATTCAATGCAACGAAATAGCAAGGGATTTAAGCTTTGGGCGCTGTGGAATGGCAATTGTGGTAGAAAGATTGATTTTTACGTTAATCTGTGTCATTTGGGATTTATAAAAGGTTTAGTGTATAAACATGCATTCGATAATAAATTGCCTCCATTGCAGTTTCCAGTTTTCTGCCGTGCAGTAAATTTTTGAGCTATTTGTTCTGTGATGTATTAGTTTGATACATATGCCGATTTAACTAACAATGCTTCTGCTCTCTTTCGCTAACTACATACGTAATCGCTTGCAATTTATTCGTTGACTTAAATAAATTATCTGATGTATAGTTACGTATATGATTATTTTTATATTTAGTTTTTGGTTTTAAATGAGTTATAAACAATTTACAAAAACACCGTTTTGCCTAATGTAACTTCATATATATTTCAATTTTCAGTATTCCTAAAAAAACTGCTTAGTGTATACATTCTTTCGTTAATAACTAGAGTTGGTGCTGCAAACGTTCGGCCAGTAACGCGTACTTGGAAAAAGCGGAACCGGTTTTGCAATTATTATAGTAGAAATACCGTTAGTCAACTAACGCCCATCGGGTCAAGCATATTTCTTATTTAACAAGTGTATTTAATTTTAACTTATTATGTCAACAGAAAGGCGAACATGGATTTCGAAAGTACAAACATTTATCGTTGAATTTCCAGATGATGGAAACAATAATTTTTGACAATGCTTTCAAGCTCCGGAATAAATTTAAATTTAATAGATACGTGGATAGTGCACAGCTAAATTAAATTCGACTGAGGATTAACACTGATTGCGTTTAATTTATTTGGAACTAATACTCAATCAGAAACTTATCTACACGGATAACTTCATGAAGAAATATGAAATCAGTATGCAATAAAAATGAAAACAGTATTAAATCAGAACTAAAAAATAAAAAGTCTGGTTATGTTTGGATAACTGGACTAGCCGTTTTACTAGCAAATGAAAAACTAGAAAAAATGTGCCACCGAAGTAATTTGCAAAGCAGATACTAAGTACTGGGTGTCCCAAAATTCATGTTGTTTTGTTTATTGCGCAAATGCAGTCTTTGAGTGGCGAATAGGGGATATGCGAATTGCTAACCCTGTTCTTGGGAATTTAGTCGCTATGGAGCTTTTTACGTTTTACGGGAGGAGAGTTATTGGAGTTCAACACTTCCAAAATAGAAGCATGAGAGGGCCACTTTACTCGCCAAAAGTTATTGCTTGAATTGCAATGCCAGCGCAGAAAATTATCGGCCCACACTTTCTTGAAAATGAGTTGTAGATGATTAATAACTTTTTTACCAACCTTACAAGATATTAATAGTTTTAATAGAAACACTTGGTTCCAACGAGTTGGATGACATTTCACATGTTTAACATGCCCTTACCAGTTGTTCGAGAAATTTTGCTTGGAAAATTAATATCCAAACGCGGCAACATAAACTGGTTGGCACTTAACACCGACTTGACGTCAATTGGTTTTGGTCCTATGGGGCTATCTGAAATCAAAGCTGTACAACAACACTCGTCAGTCCCTGAATGAATTAAAAGAGAATATTCGAAGAAAAATGTAGGCTGTCACGGAGAATATATACCGATCAATTCTCGAAAATTTTATCTGACGTATAAAAGAGTGTCAGCAAAAGAACGGAATTCCTTTAGAAGACACAATGTTTAAGAAATAAATTCCTAAAGCATGCATTTTAATTAAAAAAATAGACGTTTATTCATTGAACCTGTTCATTTTTTTATTATATTCTTTTTATTTTGAAAAGAACTTTTGGAACACTTGTGCAATAAAAAAAAATGAAATTTCGAAAAACGAACTCTTAATGACTATGACAGATGATGCCGCTTTTCGTAAACCGGTCTCTCAATAACATTGTGGTAGCTTATTACATGTCACATGTAAAGTCTGTGCACTGCATTTTATGGCATAAGGAAGAAAAAAGGTGCTACCCAAAGGTAAATGGCTTAATAGCGCATACAAAAGCAGTGTTTCTAAAATTTCCAAAATATTCGCGAATCTCCTTCCCGAATTTCCACAGTCGATTTTTACACGCTAAGGAACATGGTTACAGACAACATTTTATTATCTTCAGCACTTCTAAAGAGTTAAAGCTGTAGTTTCATAATTTGAAGAAAGTCAAGATGCTTAAGTTCAAGCAAGATTTACAAATTATTTAAAATTACAGTTGACCGATTGAAGCACTCAAGAAATTGGAAAATTCTCAGTTATCATTAGCGGATTCAACGCAAATAGTGGACATTGTATAAACACAGCTACTTGCATTTAGTGAGGCAAACAATATTAGCATTATTGCTAAAATACATACGTAAATGCTATGTTAACAAAAGATTGAGATTTTGCCAAAACAAATTTTTGGTGATGGGGTGACTCCACAGATCCATTATGTATTTACATAGATTATTTTAAATATGCAAGTATATCATGATTAAATGTTGAACGGTCATTCTCCACATATAACATTTATTCCTCATGCCCAATGCGGTTACAGGAGGAACATAAAACAATATTGTTGCAAATATTTTACCGATCTTATCCACTTTATGCTCTTACATACCGAAAACATTGCTAAAAAGAGTAAGTATTCATTTATATTTATTACCTGCAAAACCCCTTGCACGTTTTCTAAATGCGTGTTACTCGAACACTCGTATTGCCAACACTATTAATAACGCCTGGTTTGTGATCGGGGAAATAATACCTCTATGAATTTAGAATTAAATTTGTAAACGTGTAAAGTATAAACGTATATATAAAGTATGTTTTATTGAAATTTGAAGGAAATTCTTTAGAAATTGTAATTATTGATAAATGTGTGTTTGAATGTCTAAATCATAATCTGAATATCTTTTATCTTTATGCACTTTTTAGTTTTTCCATTGATTATTTATTTTGCATTTTACAATAGAAACATCCTCTAATGGCTCCGTCCACATTTTATGTAAAGATTAGTTGAATGTAGAAAAATGGCCAACCTTAAGATACGTTACTTGCTCTTTGTTGAAATATAACTTATTTTAAATATTCCACAGCTCGTCAACGCAATATACTTTTGTGAATAACTTTTCCAAAATATTTTAGAAATCATTCCATTGAACATTTATCACTATTCTTTATCATAAAACGGATATATTAACATTTCTTTTACTGTGTTCGTATTTCATGTGTGATTTTTTATATTGCCATTTTGAGTCTGAAATAGATACGACAAAACATCTTTCACTTTACATCTATTACAGGAAAACGTATAAATAACACAAAAAATACATTTAGTCTAAGTGAATACCTTTCCCTTGTATTGTAGATCTTTTGCGCATTATATTTCACAATACGCAGTTTTTTTTTTATTATTTATAAAACAGTGCGTTTTTCATAAAAGCTTTTTATTTGCAAAATAAAATATCGTTTATTTTCGCTTTTCCACTCTTGATTGTGTAATAAAATACCACACTCAAACGCTAAAAGTTCAACCACAATTAGTATCATACGTCGTCAAATTTTTAATGGAACTGTTGCGAAGCTTTCTATTATACGATAGCGTAGGTATGATTTTAGCAGTTGAAGGTAGTATAGGAAAATGACACTGAACTAATATATATTCAAACTTCACTCCCGTGGGATAATTCTGACAATGTCGTTGTTGGTGACAGTTTTATGTGTAATTTCTGAAATATTCGAGGTCATAAAGAGTAGGTATGGTATGTATTTAGCACCATGAAGGACGATTCACACATATACAGTGCTATTCTCGTACTGCGATAGGACGATGCGTCCATATGACTCAATCAAAAATATGATCTTTTGCTTCAGGTCGAAACGATCACTTGAAATTTATACATGCGCCAGTGTTAGTACACTGAAAAAAAAAACGATTGAATTAACAAACAAAAACCGTTTAATCAACATTTTTATAGTTATACATTCCCAATGCGTTTGACACTTTGTTTCAATACTAAGTAAAACGTCGAACCTCATTGCTTAATTCAAAAACTTGTTAACATTGTGTTGAGAGCAAAGTAGTATTAATTCAAAGTTTGGTATTTATTGAAATAACTGAAATGCAATACTTACACAGTACTTCGTATATCTTATTTAGCCAAAGGAGTACATTAACTAAATCGAAAAATTGAAGTTGTGCTTTTCTGTAAACACTCCAAAGGCCCAAAAATGAATGTAACAGGTGCTGGTAAATATATGCAGAGGTCACAATCCTTTATTAGGAACAGGATACAACGGTATGGTGACACAAAAACAGTCAATAATTTATGAAAACGAGGCATTCTCTGATCTCAGAATATTACATTAATCGTATGGACTTGGGAAAGTATCTACTGAGATTGAAGCAACGTAGTCTATTAAAAATTTAATTAATTTGTGTGGGTGGATTTTACTGCGGTACCCATGAATTATATCTTTTTGTACATTAAATTTAACACAATAAAATTAATGTAATCGGGGTATGCGAGCGATCACTGTACGAAGAATATCTTTCTCTAAGTTTTTCACACTGTGACAGGACGCCACTAATCAAGTGCCACTACCGAAAATTAACCTCCATCTTTAGTTAACCTAAATCCAAAGTTTCGGTGCGGTACGTGTAGTGTTGTAGCTGCAGTAGTTAGTTGAAAACTGGAATTAAACCGAGAACACTTTCGCGCAATATCTTTTATAATTTTCAAAGACACTTATCTCAACAAGAATGTCTCGCCGAGTTGGTTTCTATTTTCTGCAATGAAGCACCACATCAGTCAGCAATTTTTCGTTGGAATGGAGAATTCAAATGTGGATAGATTAGTCTTAGCGACGGTCCAAGAAAGAGCAGGTACATCAAAAACGACAATCACTCAGGAGAACGTCAATGCTGAGCGCAAGATCGGCATATGACATACCGCGAGATTAAGGCATCGTTGAGGATTTCGAAGACCTCAATTCAAAAAATTTTGCATGAAGAAATAAAAAAAAATAGTTTCCCTTAGATATACTGCATCTGTTAACCAAAGCACAGAAGCAGCTAGCATGAATTGGTGTCAAAAACTCTAGACCGTGTACAACACCGTCAACATTTCTTTTTCATCTGTATCTAAGATTCTTCTATACTTACAACAATTTTTTTTAGGTTTCTAATCCAAATATGTAATTACCAATACCAGTTTACACGTTTCTCCTTACTAGATAAATACAACGTATATTACTTACTCAGAAATGGCGACAATCTTGAACTAATTTACATTCTTAGGAAATTCCAATCCACTAGCAAACAGCACAAGGCATTTAAAAGTGAAATAAACGAGAAATTGTTGATGCAGATTGGCGCCAAACAAGTTCATCTGTATTAATATAAACTTTAATATACCCACTTCTAGCCTAAACATATCTAATACATGCTTGTGACGAGTTGCGATGATATTCTTTGTATAAATAGCAATTCATTACTCTTTTATGTCTATATCACGTCATTTTATGAATACCTCCTTTTATTATAGTTGCAAATACGTATAGCAGTAACCATTTGGATATATTATTTTTACGTAGTAAATAATTTCAGGAAAATTTCTCTAGTTTCATAACTAGTAACTGTTCTGTAAATATTTATCAACGGTACATTTGAGAATTACCGGGAATGCCATTCCTGAAGGAAATGGTATAGTAAAGGGGGGATTATTTTGTCGATATCGCTACTGATGAATAGATGAAGGATTTTCAAAATAAACCTACATATAAGAAAGAGCGAGGTTTCTGTAATCTCACAGAGATAGATTGACATTGGCGAAGCAAAACATTACCTTCCCGCACAAGAAATTTTCTAAACATGTTAAAAAGTTTGCTTACTGCTTACATACACATACCATTAACAGTTTCTAAATACTTCGAGAATTAAATTAGTAACTGAGGAAGCAAGACTAGAAAAAGTTATTGAAACAAAGCCAGATTTTCAAACCGAACTATAGCTTGAAATAGAACGATCTCATCACTTAATCAACAACTTCATAAAACTAGGTCGTTCCTACTGCAGAGATCGCGCTAGAGGACAAAATCAAAAACTGACACGAAAGCAGTGGTCATCGATATTACGGTTAACCTATTGTGCTAGTATAACCGCATAAACCCTAATTTAAATTTATTAATAATGAAAAGACAACAAGTTTTATCCGGCAATAAACGTTTTCGACAGGTAAAGGGGTTTTCAAAAATGATGGAAAAATAAAAATAGGCAAAATTGAAATTTACGCAAAATTATATGGATGGATGCGATCATTGATGGAAGGATCTCTAATTTTTTTCTGACGAAAAGAAATTTAAATCAAACGATCTTGGTAATTTTAGATACCATTGATACATTTTCCACAAAAACAATGAAGTATACTTATTCCAAAGTTGGCTTTTACTTAAATTAAATTCCGATTCTTATATAGAACTTGTAGAAATAGTTCTAGCCACCTTTGGTGAATAAATGCCGTTGCAAAACAACGCTAATATCCTTACTTACAGGCGAACAAAGAATTGGTTTCTTAAAGAGGAACTCAAATTATCGCAATGGTCAGCTCGCTCACCCGACTTGAACCCCATTAAGAATGTCTAAAATGTACGATAAAGAGGTGCTGGAATGAAATTCTTATTTCAAAATTGACCGAGTTGGTAGACAGTAAGTTTCAACTAAACGTTCCAACATCCATTCGTAGGCTTAGATGGAGTTGTAATTCTTTTGTTTATTGATTAATTTTGTGTTAATTGATCTAAAGGTACAATAATTGTTTGGAATGTTATTTTCTTTGTCATTTGTGCTACAAAAATGTCGTTGAGCATATACTGATGTGGTCTTACAAGTCATTATTTTTCGAAATGCAAATCCAACGTAGAAATTTTTATTTGCAGGTTAACACGATCAATACACTAAACGTTAGTGACATCATTGTATTTAATCTAAGTAGCAAGTAGGACACAAATGTTGAACGAACATCAAATTTTAGAGCTATTTAAATGAATGGACGAAAGTATTCCGGGCAAAACGGCCGTGGTCTGTTGGAACTATTTTCTGACGTGTCGTTTCCTGTTGCGGTAAATATCATGAGTGACAAGTGCGAACTAAACTTTTCAGTGTCTCATCGTCGACTGTAACGTTACCTTGTGCATCGATGCTGGATGGGTTTTCACGCTTCTAATGCTCCATTTGAATCCGTCATAGTGCTCGCAGTACGTGTAACTCCGCACGTCCTAAGTCCAGACCTTGTTACGCTATTCTTCTTTTAAATTGAAATTGTAATTGTAAATTTCAATTGCATCTACCTACAGGCTAATGTGGTAATGTGAAGCTGTCAACTACGGCGTTTTGAAATTGGACGATATGGTACCTATCTTGTAAGGTATGTTCGGCCAGCTTCAAATTCACGATTTGATCTAGATGACCGTTTCTGTTGGATTATTTTAAGTGTGTGTATACTGCATTTTCTAATAGCGATGTAAACTACACCGCAAAAACGTAATAGCTTGCACACTGCAGTGGATTTCTGGAATTTTTGACGGAACGTACACGATTCCGCAGTTGATGCGTAGACTTCAGCACTGTTTCTATGTTACTTGAATAGCGGCCCGATGCAATACCGACGTTCTATCCACGATGTTACATTGCAAAGAAATTTTTTTCTGACGGGATCAGTAAAGAAGAAAAACGCACTATAGGCGGGATCTGATATCCAAGGGTGCTTCGTGGACAAGATACATAAAGTACGGATAACACATACATCAACGACGAATAAGGTAACACATCAGTCGACGATGAAACATGGAAACATTTAACTCACAAAAAGAACATCCAACACGGCTATCCAGATCTAAACACTTTCATCTATTACATTTCTTTTATTTGTTGTGTACATTAAATCAAGCATTCATAGAATTTAACTGTTTTACTAACTTAAGCTTTTACTCTCGAATACTAACACGTACTAGCATTGAAAGCAACGAGGTGACCGATGCCCTTGTCAAAGCCGAAGCTAGTTAAACTCTGTGACCAGAATCTGTTGTTGGGATATAATACTGTGTGTAGACCGAACAGGAATTCCTTAGTGCAAATTCATAGGCGTATCCAACATAAATAATGTTGTTCAAATAAGGTAGAGCGAAAAGGCAGTCAAGAATAAAAGCAACAATAATTTTGTGAGGGCTTTAAAACAAGCTTTGCGTAATTAAGAGACTTGCAGCTCACTCGAAAGGAGTGAGAAGAGAAGAAGCAGAGGCTACATTTTTTCTGCTATTGTTCCGCTGTATGTAAGATTAGATTCTCTCTATTTGGCAGTATTTCTTGACCCCGGCGAAAAACTTCATTGAATAATTTTTTGAAATTTGCTAGAAGCATACGTAGATATACTGAACGAACTTAAATATTACGAGGCCTATTACAATAAACCATATTAGTCGACATGCAAGAATAGGCTAGAACGATCATCCCGGCGCAAGTATTTGTAATTCTAACCAAACTGCTATATAATATCCAATATGTTAATATACGTTCTACACAACACATTTTCTTTTGTGTATGCCACAACACGTCATCATATATAAATCAGGTGAGGTTCTTCCAATCCATGCTATTATTCACACAATTTAGCAGCAATCTGTTACTATTTTGTATTAAGTGTTTAATACGAAAGGATTTTTGTTCTTTCTGGTAGTTTTAAACGTACCTTTATTATGTTTCTTATTACACTACTTTAGTTGTTACAGTAGGATACGAGAGGGAATGCTAACGATTTAGTAACAGAAGCGTTAATTATAATTACATAATTCGGGATTCCTTTTTCCTAGTTTTCATTTTAAAACTTGCAAAAGTAACGTAATTAAGGGTAATTAATTCTCTAATATTTGCTTATGTTGATAAAACAGTGAGATATCATGTAAGTCTAATTAAGATAATTTCTGAAACTTGATTCAGCGCTGAATATAATTGTGATTAACCAAGAATTTAATTTTGGATGTTCTTTTAATTTTTTTGTCTCAATATAAGCGAAATAATGTTCTTTTTCAAGATTCTATAATTGTACTCCTTGTAAAAATTGATCGTCTATTAAGAATATACATTACCGGCCATAAGTTTTTATCTACCTGCATAATTGAAGACTATTCAAAGAAAAAAAATATTAGTTTTATTAAACTGTAAGTACGAGATGGGTAATGTTCTGCGTGTATGCAATGAGCCGACTGGCATCAAAATATAGAAAATGACCCTTGTTTCGACATGTTTAGGTAGATGGACTAGATAACGGGCAGTTTTTCGGAAATGTTCATCACCCTCGGCATAAAATATTAAAATAGACGATACGGGCATTTTAATACAATGAAAAATGTCGTTTGTATTCAGCTTTCGTAGCAATGAATAGCAGTGAGTAGCGAGAAGTGTTTTAAAACAGCAAGTAACGTTAAAGCAATGTCGGCAATGAATAGCAGTGAGTAGCGAGAAGTGTTTTAAAACAGCAAGTAACGTTAAAGCAATGTCGGCAAGAAAAGAATTATCTAGGTAAACGCGTGCTGAAATAGTGACATATCACAATATCGGTAAAAGTAACCGACAAATCGCTAAATTACTGAAGTTAAACCATAGAACCATCGATTATGATGTTAAAAAGCATCAAAGAAGTGGCAGTGTATCTAATAAACAGCGCCAAAAACAATAACACCAGCAGAAGATCGTGCAATTGTAATTACGAACAAACGAAATAGAGGAAAAACATGCCAGAAATTATTATCGAAGTGAATATTTTGCACCCAAAACCAGTTAGCGTGTTTGCGCCAAACTGGTTTATATGGAAGAATTGCTATGCGGAAACCGTTATTACATAAAGCAAATAAAGCTAAACGATAAAACATGGGCGAGAGAACACAAAGACTGGAGAAAAATGTTCTGGACCGACGAATTTAAATATCTCACCTTTAGTTCAAACAGAAAAACATTTATCCGTAGATCAAAATCAGAGCGAGCACTTAAATTCTGTATTACACCAACAATAAAACATGGAGGAGGATCAGTAATTATTTGGGGTTGTTTTGGCGGTACCTTTGTGGGCGATTTGGTCAAAATAAATGGTATCCTTAGAAAAGAAGGTTATAGGAAGATTTTAGAGAGCAATGACATCCCGTTTGGAACACGATTAATCAGTTAAAACTTCGTGGTCCATCACGCTAATAATTCAAAACACACTGCAAAGATATGGCGAGTATTTAAAACAAATGGAGCACAGAGAGAAAATTATTATTATTATAAGTGGCCATCACAAAGTCCAGATCTCAATCCGATCGAGCTTTTGTGGGAGAAACTCGACGGATAGGTTCGAAAATCTGCTTGAAATTCGACAACAATACTTTAGACCCAATTACAACAAGATACGTGAAAGAAAATGTAACCGCTAACGCTGGTAAAGCTGCTAGAGGGGATACCAACATTGTGTGCACATTCGCACATTTAAGTTAATTTGTGGTTATTTTTCTTAGCAAATTGATAAGCACGTCGTTTTTATAACTGATACAGTTCTTTGTACAAGTAGAATAAAGGTTATGTTATAATTAGTTTTTGACTTGTTTTTGTAGTATTTAAAGCATATGTGGGCAACCACCGGCCCGCTGTAAGATTTGATTCGGCCCGCGAGACATTTTGAAAAACCCAATTAAAAAAAAATATTACACTACTTACTCATACTCACTCCAAATGAGGAAGATCGAGTGATATGGGGTTTGTCCAGGCCCGCGAACGTATTTGCAGACTAAAGTTTGGCCTGCAACATGTCAAAGGTGCCCATACTTGATTTAAAGGATGGGCCGGTAATGTACGTATAGGTAAATACTATTTTTGTTGGATAGTAAATATCTTTTAGTATAGTGACTATAATAAATGTTTTATATATTACTTTTAATTCATGGAGTTATTTGATTAAGAGATGAGTAAATCTGAGTGTCACTTAAGCAGTCATTCGCTATACTTCTTAAGGATTTCACAGAAAATACTTAAAAATTATGCTTTCTTTATTCCTATATCAATTTTTTTAGGTATAGTGACTTTTATAGGGCTCTCAATTAGTTATAGTTTGTTAATATCTGTTACTTCCTTATTTACTTTCAACTTTAATTTTCATATCTTACAAACATTTTTAATAGATCCAATCGCTTAACATTAGAATATTAATGTACTGTCAAAACTACAGTGCATTCCATGCATCGGACATTGCAACAATTTAAAATTAGTGGCTGCATCCAATTCATCATTTTATAACGAAAATAACATATTACACTGTTCTTTTTTTATAAAATTTGTCCTAAAACTGTAACAGGTATCATAGCTTCGAAAGAAAAGTATTGCAATTTTTTTCTTCAGTAACATTCGTGATTAATGTGTCTAATTATTAGAATTGCGACAATTTTCGACAACTAAATTGGAGATATTTCGTAACAATGCTAATGTATTTACCAAAATAGCTTCCTGATGGAATAAAATAATGGCACTTTTACAACTGTAGTCGCGTAGTAGATATTTGTGTAATTGAATATTAGATCAATGATTTTAGAATATGAACATCAATAACAACCCAGTTCCGTCTGTATTAGCTGTATTAACTATTGTTTATGAAATATTTATTTCAAAAAGCTGTCACTTCAAAAGTCGTGCATTGCACTACAAAATAGAAGCGCGAGCAAGTTGCTTACAGTGGGCGGTATATTTTTAGGAAGAAGGAGTGATGGAACACGACAAGACTTGGAAAAAAACACTTCCCTTCGCAAAAGCTGAACGTTAGGATCTCAGATGTGCTCGTTGCCATCGCATTGTGTTCTCTTTATTGAAATAAAATCGAGCTCTTTTATCGCTGTATTCAGACGGAACGCCGTCACCATTTATTAGTAGATGACCTATTGTACATTCAGGATTTTTAAAGCGCGACCTCAATTTTTATGTCTAACAGTTTTACTTGTAAATATATAGCGCCACGTCAAGTATCAAATATCTTGCTAATTTGTATTGTGAAAATGTTCTAGTTAACTCATACTATGACAGTTCAGCTTAATACATTTTTTTAGCGCACAAAGTATTAAATTACAATTCATGTGTGTCACTACATACATACGTATGTATATACGAAGGTTACTTCAAAACTATTTATTGCATGCAATGTTTTCCTTTATAAAAAATTGGCATCATTGACGAAATCTGGAGTGCATTGATTTTTTATTTGGTTTTGTTTCTTATTGTTTGTACTACACTAATAAAAAAGTTTGTTAAAAACTGCGTACTTTTCTATAGTAAATGCTTTTTACATAAAAAGAAATATTACTTTTCCTATTGCACTAAAATATATTTAATTCAAGAGATAATTGCATTTGTTTTAAAGAAATCTTATTCAAGTAAAGATGATATTTCACTGAAAGAAAAATAATTATATGGAATAAAGATATGTGATTTTCCTGCTTTATTATGCATTCTTTTAAATATTTTTCTCTTTGAGTAAAACAATTTGGATTCTTCACGAAAAACAACTGCTTATTAGCCATGTTATGTAAGATCGTTATTGTTCTGAAAACTAATATTGTCCCAGTTCTTACCATCCATGCATCTTATGGATACAATAAATTCTATATAGACAAAATTTGGACGCAACTGTCAAGCGCTTAAAAAGTTCATTTTATCGGCATGATGTAAGAAATAATATTTCTTATATTAGACAGCTACTTGTAAACATATAGTTGTATGCAAAATCAGGAAATGAGAATATTTTCAGTAGATATTTTTAATGCTCCCTAATGCATTTGTCGTAGCATGCATTCCAGTAGACATCGCCATCTCTGCACAGGTAATATATTTTCACTTACGTCTGACAATTGTATAGGGTTAGAGTCAGGATGTTAAGCACGCTACAACTTTACACTAGTATTATACTCCTACTATAGACAATATGAGTAAGGTCATTATCAGACATGTACCACCAACAAATTAGCGTCTCATTTTGTGCTTACGATAGAAGACTTTTGGCATATTGTGGAAAACATTTGGGTTTACAAATCATCAAACGCATTGTTTTTTTTTCGCAAGACCATAAAATATTATGCCATTTGATAACACTCAATCTTCTCCGCGCTATCTCGCGAAAATATACCTGCTTGTAATGTATTACTTTTTATTAAAAGTGGCACTTTTAGCTCGAATTGGATTTTATCGTTGAAAACTAAAGCACTAATACCAAGTCCTGATTTCCTTGCTATACTTGTGTCATTAGTAACTGTTTGATTATTTACTGTTGTGGTGATTATTTTATTCGTCCATCATGGTATTGATAATCACTACGAGTCTTTTGTATGGATTTGTAAGGTACTTTTTAATCAAATTCCATTATTCTGGCATACGAATTAATAATCTGGACCCTTTCTTGGCCATATGTTCAAAGAAAACGCCAATCGTACTGTACAGTATTTATTAATAAATAACTAAGGAGTAGAATAGCAATATCACTGGTTAATACTACAAGGGCTGTTTTTTCTTCAATCTTCGTTCGTGCCCAGAAGGTAACTGCGCATCTCCCCCACTATAATATCTGCTACTTGCAACTTAGCTGAGTTGCAACCACGTAGAAAATGGCTGCTACAACTGATTCTCCCCCCAAGTCCGAGTTGCGTAATGTAATTCGATTCCTTCAAACAGCTGTTTATTGTCAGACTTTGCAACGATTGCATAGATAGATATAAGTCCCAAATATGAAGAAGTTAAATCTTCGAAGTATGGGAAAGGAAGAAAACGGGACCAATCTCAAAATATCTCAAATAATTTTATTAAACAATGGCTACCGGTTACGTGGAAATTTGTATATCATTAGGCCAAGACACCCCAGAAAACGTCAATAAAATCAAAACAAATGCAAACAACACTATTAACAGATCACGGCAGTAAAATTAATTGGTAGCGTTTTCATTCTTTCCCTACATTTTGATATGAAGTCACTCCGAGTCAATAACGTTTCCGTAAATATAATTTCATGTTCTAAAACCTGCACAATCAAATTTCAGTATGCACTAAGACATAAATTAAGGATTTTCCCATTCGGAAACATGTATTTCTTCCGTGACGTGACTAATCACTTTGTATTGCAGTGCTGACAATGTAAAGTGAGGGTGAATTTACAATGATTTTCCTCAATAACACATTGGCTGAAAAGTCCCGGGCCTAACAAAGAAAACACGTTTTTTTTTGGTTCAAAATTAGCTTTATTCATCAACGTAACCTCCGTCAAGAGCAACGCAATCAGTCCAGCGCCGCTCTAACATTTCAATACCACTTTTGTAGAACGATTTATCTTTTGCGTCAAACTAGGCCTCAGTTTCAGCGATAACCTCTTCATTCGTGCGAAATTTCTTACCGGCGAGCATTTTTTTGAGGTCTGCGAACAGCCAGTAGTCGCTGGGAGCCAAATCTGGCGAATACGGTGGATGTGGGAGCAATTCGAAGTTCAATTCATGTAGTTTTGCCATTGTTTTGATTGACTTGTGCCACGGTGCGTGGTCTTGATGAAACAAATTTTTTTTCTTTGCCATACGCGGTCGTTTCTTTGCAATTTCGGCCTTCAAACGCTCCAATAACGCTATATAATATTCACTGTTGATGGTATTTCCTTTCTCAAGATAGTCGATGAATATTACTCCACCCACATTCCAAAATACCCAGACCATAACCTTTCCACACGATTGTTGTGCTTTCGGGCGCTTTGGACGAGGTTCACCAGTTGCTGTCCATTCGGATGACGATCGTTTTGATTCCGGAGTGAAATGATGGATCCATGTTCCATCCATTGTCACATATCGACGCAAAAATTCCGGTTTGTTACGTTTAAACATGGCCAAACACTGCTCAGAATCATCACCACGTTCTTGTTTTTGGTCAACAGTGAGCAAACGCGGCACCCACTTTGAACAGAGCTTTCTCATAGTCAAATGCTCATGCAATATAAAGCCAATACGTTCTTGTATTATATCTTTACGATGTCAGCTAACTCACGCAACTTCTCTTTTCGATCATTCAAAACGATTTTGTGGATTTTTTGATGTTTTCTGGTGTTACCGCCTCATTTGGAAGTCCACTGCGTTCTGCATCATCGGTGTCTCTACGACCACGTTTGAAGTCAGCAAACCAACGTTTTATTGTTGTTTCTGATGAAGCGGAGTCGCCATAACACTTTTCAAGCCATTGCTTCGCTCGAACGGTATTTTTTCCCATCAAGAAGCAGTGTAAAATTAAAACACGAAATTGTTTTTGATCCATTGTTTTGAAAATAACAAGAGGAGCGTGACTCTTAGCACAATAACTCACAAACTAATGAATACAATATCATGAAATTTTAACAGCTATCTTTTGAAGGTTAGTACTAACTGAGAGAAAGGTGACTGCAATAAAACTAGCGTCATCTATGTGTTAGGCCCGGGACTTTTCAGCCCATGTGTTATACCTCTGTTATTATTCTGTACAGCCAAATTGTCCACTGGTAAGTTGTGAGCAGTACCGAAGTAACTAGAACTGGTAAACTTCGTATTTTATATAGGATGTATGTAGTACAAGAACAGTTAATTTTACGCACCAATTTAATTTTTGTTCTAAAGCAATGTTGTTATTTTACATTCAGCTGCATATCCATTTTTGTATTGGTTATTTGTTGCATAAATAACGTGCAATATTTGACTGATTTACAAACAAGATCCGAGAACAACATGAAGAGTAATTAGGCATTTAGAAAGGTATTTACATAATTATTTTAGAGCCAGGAAACAATGTCTGCAAAATGTCTGCAGTTTGAGGACATTGAAAGATACTTATATTAAACGTAATTCGTAAACTATCCAATGTAGTGAAGCGCAAAAGCTCTGAAAACACATTCCCACATAACATTTTGAAACACCTGTGGGAGGTTCTTGGTTTACAAACTGCAAACCTACTTCCAATAAAAATAGTATTTGTCACTCGCTAGTGGTGGGATGTAAAACAAGTGCGTGCGTCGGTTGGAAAACATTTAATTCGTTTGGCGCCCGAACATTCCGCATGCACAAATTATCAAGATGTATGATAAAACAGCAAACTGTCTCACTCATATTTTCTATTTGTGTCTTATTTCATTTCGATGATAAATACACGTATATTTTTTATGTACTTGTGCTGTCACCCCAAAGTGTTAATGTTCGTAAATACGCACAAATATCTTAATTTAATTGCTTATTTACCGTATTCTACGCTTAAAAAGATGATAAATTTAAGAAAAATATTTCGAAGTATATTTGAACTCTTGCTGTATATGTACACTCATGTATGTATCTGTAGTATCGCTTAAAATAAACTTGTTCATTCGAACAATTTGCTTCTGTTTATAGCTGTAAACATTTCGCACTGCGACTATAACGAAATGCTACTTATCTTCACAAATTTATGCGCGTTACATACGCACACGTTTTGTTGGAAAAGATATTGCGTAAATAACCAAGATTAATCAGTATTATACTACTAAAAAGAATTAAATAAAAAGAAAATGCTGCAATAGGAAGATTATATTTTTTGAAAGTAAAATGCGCCATTAAAGGTAAAATAAGATTTAAATTCAAATTTCATTTGCACAAATAGATATAAAATGGAACTCTAACGTTGTCCAACATCAATTAAACTCAGATTTTTTTCAACACTTTAGTATAGATCTTGCCGCGATCACAGTTTCTTAAAATCCCCTTATCACTTTTTCTTGTTGTATCTATAAGGACCAAACGAGGTTTTTTCTTTATGATCAATAACGGCAAAAAATTCAAGTATGTGGTAATAGATATTCGAGATAGATTTTATCACATACCTAATAAATCGCAAATGGTGTTAGCTCTCAATACAGATTGAGGTATGCTGACATTGAATGAAATATTAATGAAAGATTAATAATCATGTTTTTAATGATTGGCGTATTCTTTTAATCAACTAGAAAACATATTCAAGTATTTATGAGATGCATTTAAGAGCGTAAAATTTATCGCGTGTAACACAATGGATACACTAATGGGTATGTTATTATCGTAAAACACGACTAGCTTGTTAAATTTAAATGTGACTTTATTTCGTTGGTTTGCGTGTTGTGTAGCCATATGGTTATATCTTAATCGAAAAAGTCTTGAATAAGTTCTTAAAAAAATCGGGGAATTGTAACTTTAGTACAAAAGTGCTTTCTCAAATATTAACTCTAAATATTTTTGAATTTTTGTATACATTCCCATCCAAATTTTACAATAATTTATTCTTTCTTACGACAACAGTGGTTGAATTAAACATCGATTATTCTGTCTCATATCAATATGAACTACTAATATCTCCTTTAGAAATTTTCTTTGTTTTTAAAATTGGAGGAATTGGTACTGAGATGCGGTGACAAAAAAACAAATTATTCTTAATTTGTTTTTTATATTATCGATAACATTTCGCACCTAATTAGTATTTCTCCCATTTTTTAAGATTTGAACATAAATTAAGAGAGGGTCATTATTTTATTTCGTTTTATAACCAAGTATTATTTTTTTAAATTTGACAAAAGTTTCAAGAAAAGAATTAAAATGAAACTGATAAAGTGAGAAAGAGCATCGCTCCTGCTACGCTTTTTTAAGGCCACAATGCTAAGAATGACAATTTCAATTTATATTTAAATTTTAAAACCCTGAGGAAGTACCACTGGCGTGCCAAATATGATTTATAAATGTAGAAAATATTACATTAAAAATAACTTGGTCCAACAGCAAGAACTTTTGTCCTTTTGTATTTCTTTTACACGAGTGCAGAAAATATTTGTGTTGTGTATAAAGCTGATTTCAGCAGATAAATTAGAATCTACGAAAGTTTAACCCTCTGACGTCATACTTGAAACGTGGTATATCAAATCAGCGCACTAAAGTTATACTGCTATTGAAAATTACGTTTTTAATTCAATGTCCTTGATAATATATATGTTATTTTTGTAACAATTAGTTAATGTAATAATAAAATTTTTATATTAATTTCGTAAAAATTCTCCCAAATACTATGAAGTATGGATGCAAAAGTTTGCGTAAAGATTATGTAAAATTAATAAAAATATGTATCTATTTGATGTAAAAGCAGAATTACGAAATACGCTTATATTTTATTGAGTTGGTCAGTAGTATAAAACAGATAAAATAACCAATACAATACTTTCTAAAGTAAATTGAAACAATTACGCAAATGATTTAAATACAGTGAAAAAATGTGAAACAGTACTTCAAGTGTTTTGAATTTAGGTAAATAACAAATTTAAATTAATTTTAAATATTCATTCATTCAAATTCACTGGAGCTTTCATAGTCTACTGCGATGATTAGTTCAGATCTTATGATGAACATTTTTCTCGCACGCACCAAGTTCTCGTAATGTTTTCGATGTGTATGTGTACTAAGGCATTGTTTGTGTATATTGCACTATAAAAACATCAAAATACAATTAAAATGTGTAACACAGGATGTTAAGATATTAGCATTAATGTTTCTGTGTATTTCTATACTTCTTACAGTCAACTACATATGTATATGGACGTTGTGTGCTTTGCCTCACGCAGCAACAACTTTTTAATTTCCATACCCATCTCCGCCCATGTGTTTCTTACAGTACGCTTTACCGTGGTATGAAGGCAAGCGAAGCACTTCATAACCTTTTTTCTCCGTAATGTTTACTTGGATTTTGTAATTTCACTAATTTTAATCATTCCCGTTTAGAAAATTGTGGATGATAAGGTAATAGTTTTACCCTTCAAATATTGGGGTAGCTATTGCTTCGATCAAGATGATATAGATATTCTTTCTAAAAGCATGGAGCATTATACAATATTATCAAAGATAAATTTTTGAAATTTAGAAGTAACTTCGAATATCCATGTTAAAAATATAATCTTTTCTTAGAAGCAAATAGTAACGAAGCATTTGACAGAAGACTGGAGATACTTCGCGAAGTTCTATAAATCTTTTTCCTTAATAACCATTAGGTTTTTACACACACCTTTCACACTGCAGTCTTGCCAAGATTTTCCAAGATAATGGTTTGCAAATATGCACGTCTTTTCGAGAGATACTGCGTCTCGCTAAAATTTTAAATCTTCTATCCCTTGCTTTAAACATTTTAATCTTATTTTGACAATGTGTAGTTTCTCTACTAAACCACTACCGCTTATTATTTAACTTAAACCCGCTGCTATTGCTGAGTTAAATGCCTTTTTCCCGAAGTTCACCGTTGTTTGTACTAATCGACACATGTTTCTATATAAAATCAGAAGTAATTGATATTTAATAAGAAAAAAATTATTTAAACCGAAGTGGGTGACTCAGTGTCTTGTACGCTTGGCTATCATCAGTCGTAGGGTCTCGAATTTGAACCCGGATGCTGATTCTCAGGCTTGAAGTTTCCTTACTTCTTGGCGAATTGATTTAATTACGAATGTAATGTTTCCCTGTTGTACGTCATTCACGAAATAATCTAATAACCTTCTTCTTATTTATCACAAGCTGTTGTGATTAAGAACGCGTCGTTCTCCCATAATCTGCCACATTAACTCTATTCACAAAATAGCGTTGTAGTTTTTAAAGAAACGGATTTTGGCAAAGCAGTAAACGAAAGCAAAATAAAATCAAATACATATAATCGAAATATTCGCAACACGTTTGTTAGGAGTTAGATCATATAACATAACGACAGGCATCGGAAATACTGCGCCAATGAGTTCTTTCTCCATATTTGAGCCAAATAACATACAGCACATCTTTTATTCCTTTTCATTACATGACTGTAAAACCACTTTGGACGTAGTGCTATATCATACCGGGAAGATGTATATCTACATTTTATCCTTACCTTACATGTGTAACTAGACACAGTTTCCTACGTATATTTTATCAGAACTCTGCCAATTATAAGTACACTTAAAAGTAAATTTCGTTCAAATATGCACATAAATATAGTGATTTCTATTAATTATAGGAAGGTGAAAAGATATCTCAATAATTATGCATGACAGTAGCCGTAATTATTGCATAGGCACTGCAGTTGTACTACCACTTAAAATCGTACCATATTATAAACAAAAATATATAGAATGCCATTTAAATCCGATAATCGTATATGCATTGTTCTCATTATACAAGAAGACTGTATCACAGCAAATTATGAAGCGAAATGCTACTTAGTGTATTAAGCTTATTGTTGGAACAGGAAGCAAAATAAAACATTCAGTAAACAAGTAACATTATATGTTTATGCTGTTAGTATAAAATATGAAGTATATATATATCTAAAAATAGACCGAATTTTATTCACATTTTTGCGTTAAAAATGTTTCTTTCAGCTTATATCTATTTTAACTAGTATAATATTTTTAGCATCGCAAAAAATAGGATACTAATATTTTAAAATTCTTACATATACTGTGTATTTAACTATTGATGTTTTCACTCAGTTTACTTAAAATAAATTAGTGACGTCTGACTTCTATATAAATTGTTATTAAATAATAAGCACACTCGGATAAAGAAATGTTTTAAATGCATACGTATATCTTCTGCCTATTTTGTAATTTGATATTTTATTTCCTGGAACTTCCTTTAAAATGTAGGTCCGGGTACTAGTTCTGAAAATAAGACACATAAATTCTGAGTTACAAATTAAATTCCAGAGAAAAAGTTAATCGTACACTACTCAGTTTTTTGTTTAGAGCAACTATTTTGGGGTATGCAATCACTAACACATAATTATGAAGCATAAACATGCTTTATATTAAAAAAAAATGGATACTTAAATCAATGCCTCGGAGACGATATGAGATATCAAAGATGACGATGTATAATCGTACAATATTATACATTCCACACAATTCTTTGATAATCTATCTCATTTTCTGGTTTATACAAACCTCCAATTATTATCAAACAAAAGGAAACCTGTGATAGATTTTTTTGATTTTGAAAGGTAAGGTGATATGGATGATAAAAGATCACACTAATATAAATATAAATGTATCTTCCTGAGTAATTAGTTATTCTATTAACACCACCTATGTAAGAACTGTATTGTGAAACTGTTTTAGCATTTGTCTATCCTAGCGACTACTGTCACCTCTATCCATCCGCATTGTAAATGCATATACTATTATAAAATTCCTCTTATTTCCTACCACAGAAGAAATATTACAATTGAGAACTTTTTGTTGTCGCCTAGTTTATAGTCTTTGTGATATAAATCACAAAGAATAACAACAAAGATTATTCAGATAAACTCAAAAACTTTGATTAGATATAGACATTAGATTAAGATTAGATGAAAAATCATCCACTCTAAAGCAGGTAAAGTTTGTAGCGCCATTGATATGTTTTTTGCAGATAAATATTGCTTTTTGTGCTGCCTTCTTTTAGTGTCACATAATTATTTATTTTTTCTTTATTACACGAATAACTTACTTCAATTACCTACTACCTACGCTTCGTCATGTCCAAAGTTTCGATTACCTCTTTATCTTTAAAATTTGCATTTCATTTCTCATTTTCTCCCAATATATAATTACAAATTCGTCGAATGATTGTTCGTTGTGACCAAATCAGGATTTGCTTTTTGAATTGAATATATTGTACCTGGTCCAATGTGCAGCGTACGAATGCTATAGAAAAGAAATACATACAATACACATTATTAACTTAATAAATCTAAATTATAAAAATGTTCATTAGCACTACTTTTTACATACTTGTGGCGAAAATATTGCTGCTGGTTTTGTATTTTCCTGCTTGTGATTTTTCTTCATTATGCTAATCCTTTTAATAATTTAATTATTCTTAATAATCCGCAGGTCTTAAAACCATATATATGCGCATTTGAAATACTTGAATAACATTTTCAGTAGGAAATGTGAAAATGAACCAAAACATTTTTGAGAAGGGTATTGTGGCTAAGCTTTATATCCAACCGTATAAAAGATAGTAAGTACTCTATTAATTGTCCGAACAAGTTTATTCGAAGAAACTAACATTAGTAGTACCTACGGGACATTTTGCTTTTATTAATTACAACATAGCTTTATTCTATCTCATACAACGATAAGAGGTCGTCGAATCGCAGGAAACTGGAAATGCTTCTTTCTAAAAGCAGATTCAACTACTGCCAAAACTAAGACCAAAACAAAAGCTCAGAGATTATTCTCCGAAAAAAACAATTGCTGTTTACGAGAAATTGTTTGCAAATGAACATGATTGTTGTATCTCATCCTCATATATATTGGTATTATTCAATGTACTATTTAAACACTATCCCCGCCATGCAAATTGTCCAAGCATAATTGGTAATTAAATCTTATTTAATCCGTTCAAAGACCATTTAAAATTAGAGTACGGTTTGCATTGCAAATTTCAGTTTTTACATTATTAGTTTGCTTACTGCGGAAATGAAACTTTGCTTAGGTAAATGCGGCAAAAAAAAACAGAGGGACTAAATTAAATGAAAACGCAAACAGAAACGCGACTGCAACGTCTGGTGGTGTAAATAATTAATGTGATGAGTTTCATGAAGTACATATTTCAGGAAATGTTCAATTTAATTGAGAAATGCGAAGAGATTTTTTGTTCCGGAAAGTAAATAAACTTTAGGAAATGAATTCAAAATATTAACGTTTCGTTTCCATTGAAGCTAATAAGTTTATAAATTTGAAATTGTATTGCTTTAAACACTTTTGATGATAAAATTTTGTTTTCTAAATTAAGTAACGAAAATAGATGGAAATAAATATGTAATTTAAGCAAATTATAAACTAAAGTCGGTAATAAGGCTACAACTAAAAAATATTGCAAATGTTTATACGACTGTACCGTATAAGGCTTTTAGATGGTAATTCGCAAAATCAGCGAACTGTGTTCATATATTACGGTTTAACTATATATTTCGGTAGGAAAAAGATTAATTACATGCGTAATGCATTACCATATATCTTCTGTTTATTGAAATTCGGTCGTAAACTACCGGAGTGAACATTTCACGTTAATATTGTTTATGGATTTTGACATTATCAAATTAAGTTTTTATACTCTAAGATTTTTAAAAGTTTCAACTCAAGCACAGATTCTGATGTAAGTTTTAGGTTAATGCATATATCTAGTATCTTGATTAAGCTGTTTTTGTAAACGGAATCAATGGCTGAATGATTATTTCTTACATAAGTAAGGCAGCAGCTTTTTCTCAATTTTTTAACAGGCACTTTGCAAATATATTACGTTACAGAAACGCAAATTCCGGGATATTCTAAATTTATTACTCAATATATTGACAATGTATTTTTAAAGAGAATTAATATGCATATCTACAAAATTTAGACTCAAGATCACATATGATCATACCTCCGAATCTTATAAAACACAAACTACTGCTTTTAAATTGCATTTGTCATTACTTTAACCATTACAGTGCATCTCTTTAGGGTTATGTTTCTCCAAGAAATTATATCGAAAATGTAGATTATTTTAATCTGTTGGCTCCCTAAATTATAAAATATGAATAGTGTTTTGAAGATGTTTATAAATAAGTAAATTCAAACATGCACAGAGACTGTAGCACCCATTTCCGTCTCAAAAATGAAACTATCAACAATAAGTACATAACAAAAAAAAAATCAATTAACAATAATCAAGTCACAAATAAAAACAGTTTATCTACAACGTGTCCCAAGATATTTTCTAAAAAATTGTAAACCTTTAACTTGATACACGTGCTGAAGTAATGCTATAAACTGGCTAAACTAAAACAATTGTTGAAAATGGCTTGATGATTATTGCTTTACACGTTCTAGGATTCCTGCTGCGTCTCTTATTATTTACAAACCTCGTGGTTTTTCCGTACTTGTGCGTTGGCAATCAAGAGCATTGAGTAGAAGAAGAAACATTGGGGCAAGGATCTTCATCGCCCTTCCCCACCCTTTCCCCCAATTTAACGGTTACGATACAATTTCATATGCCCCTTCTTCCAGCAACTCTGATAATTCTTCTACTCTGAACATAAATAAATTTGAGCATTAAAAATTGGAACTTGAAGAAAAAGTGTAAATTCTCGTTATTTAAGGTACATAGCATTATTTTTAATTGCAGTAAGGATTGTGTAACTTTTCTATGACAGTTGCTACTAGTACCTATGTAATTCATATGAATAGATTGTAAATTCATTTCAATTCGAACACTTTCAAATTTTTAGAATAATTCAAAGCCGATTTTTGCAAAAGTGATAAAGCTATACCTCTTATTTAAAAAGTCACTGGATAGGAGTACATTAGATCTACCGTAAGTTAAAGGGTTAAACTATCACAGATCACATCACATGAATAATTTTTCCGAATAGTTTCTACAGCCATATGTAATGCATGTAACGGACATTGCATATAAAAAATTAGAGCACTAATTTTTATGTATTTCGTATAACACTGTAAATAGTTTCGCCAGTACAGTTTGTCACCTTTTACTAGTTAATAAAAATGAAGATGAGTATTATAGAGTCTCCAGTGTATGTACTATAATATTAAGAAAAGATTTGTTTACAATCTATAGGTTTATCACAGCTTAATTACAGTTTTTTACGCACCTTGGATACTATTCTCAGTTTCTTCGTGCGCAGACAAGAAGTATTTTTTTAATGTTGTTTCGCTCGACAATACGTAGTTATGACTTTGTGCAAATTTTACGAAATTATTCCTTCTTCACTCTCTCAAATGATATATTAACTTGTCAACATATAAATTAAATTTTAAGACAAATTCGTATTCCACACCAAACAAGCTACTTTAGCATCTTTGTATTTTGAATCTGGGAATTGTCTGATAATTGAATTTACACAGTTCACGAATAGCAAGCTGCTATACCGCTTTGCACACATAACTGCTTTCTAATGCATTATCAAATGATGATCGCTATCAACTCACCAAAAACTCATGTGCATCTGACTTGGAAACTAAAACCGACCGAAATACGGCTGTGGTGTAATCATAGTTGTGATCTCACTTGAGCCTGTGAAAATTTGTGGGCTTTACTTAATATTTCGAAATGGATGTTTTATTTATACTGCAAGATTTTTAATAATTAAATCGAACAATTCTAATTGTTGGGATGAAAATCCCTATCTACTACTATTTGTTTTATTAAAAAAACTATTTTACATAAAAATAATTAATTGTTCAAGACTTATTATTATTTTAAAGGTTATATTTTAAACTTGTCTGTTTGCGTTTTGATTACTTTAGTTAATAAATATTCTAGACATTTGCATGGAAAATATTAAAGTTATTTCTAAATTTTACATTTTACAAATTGCAGAAGCTATTTTCGATATTTATTAAACATGCTTTTTAAAATGGGAATGCTTTGTTAGGATTATTTTCCCTTAACACGAAGCCTGTAATAAATGGTATGTCTGAATATCACGTGATATTTGTTGGTGTTTTTGCAGTTCTTTAATTCTGATGATGACGACTATAAATTATTTGCACTTAATTGATAATGTATTCTTCTATATATTTAAACATTTCGAAATACTTATTTTCTCCTAGTAGGTACTCAAATCAATGTTGTTTTACTAATACTTTATTTTACATTGCCAATTTTGCCTTTTACATAAAGTAAAAGCTGTATTTGAAGTAAAACTAAGCATATTCGATTTTCTGTCAATTTCGTAGGTGAAGAAGATATGTATATTCTAATTATATGATGATATTTTAACGCTAGATAATTTCCTAGTAATACACTAGTAATATACAATCGAATTTAATAATTACCGAAATAATCATATATATTGAAAAATTCAAATTTAAAATATAAAAATTTAAAAATGTATTATTGTCATTCGCATACTCATTTCTATCGTAAAATATACATGAATGATAAGAATGCGTACACATGTATCTATTGTATTTAGAATTTGGCAACGCCAAAATATACAAAGTTTTAATGAAACTGCGTCCATTTGTATACTGTGGTTACAAAGACAGTGAAACAAAGCTGTGAAGAGAAACTATTGACACAATTGTTAAACACACCCAAGATTTAACATTTCCAAGGTTAATTGAATCAATTTCGCAACGTATTTAGCTCTATTTCGTGAATGGTGCTTCTATAAATTAACTCCCTAATACATGTAAATATAGATTTTGCCCAGAAAACTTACTTAAAATATACATTAAAATTGAAACATATTTTACCGAATCTGTTTTGAATCATCTATCTGTTATACATTTTTCATCTTAAGAATTTTATAAATTTGACATTGTTTATGTCTATCTTTCATGCGTTAATACATTTTGTAGCAATTAGACATTACTATTTTTAACAGCAACTAGCATATATAGGTTTTATATACTGGTAATGATATTTTGTTATGTATTGTTATATTGTACAGCGCTGTTCCATACCGATATTTAACGTAAGTAATTTCGCATTATAATACAGGTTACTGCTTCTCTTGCTAAACGCTGCACATCTCTATCAGTACTAAACCATAGCTTATTACTAACATTTTCACAAATACCATAGAACATCTTCACTAATACCAGAGATACACAATCAGAAGCACACAGAAACTTATAAAACTAAATTATACGAATATTATTAGATAATATACTACCATATACACAAAGAAAACAACAATTTTATTCGAAAGTCATATCTTTACACTGATGGTAATATACTCGTAAATAAACTGCACAAAAACACAAATGCTATGTTCGCCTACTGCGCGACCTGCATACAGACAAACAACATGCACATCACCTACAAAAGACTTAACAAGAGTTCACCAGATTCAAGAGGTTCACGTGTGGTTGTTTTGTCTGTGTGTAGGTCACCGCAGAGGATAGTCCAACACCTTCCCAATCAGCGATGGTCTTGTGTGTAAGGAATCACATCCTACTAATTCCGGAATTCCTTCTGTCTTGGATCTGGCGCAATTATATATTTAGGTGCAATTACTGGTGAGTCATTTTATAGTTACGTATGTTTAGGTGGTGCAAACGATTGACATCATCACATTTTTAATTAATTGCACATGTTATTTTTGGATCTGGCATAATTAAACTTAGTCTAATTAGACATTTATTTTTTTTTACGATAAAATGATATTTTGTAATAGTAAACTCAATTTTAAATCACGAGATTAGTGCCTATCCAATATGGTTCGTAAATCGTTTTTATTTTCACTGTGGACGACGTAAATACCTTCATATTCTAAAAGGTTTTTCGGAAAAAAATCCGTACCTTTTGGATGTAATTCCTACACACACGTTGTTTTGCTTAGATCTTTTCCATTTAACTCTGGATTTTTTTTGCATAAACGCACGAGTAATGAAAATTTCAAACAATTAAGGAAGTTTTGTGAGAAAAATTCCAATAGTTAAGAAAATTATCTATTACGTTTTCTGTTATATTCAGCACTATTACCTGAAAAATACGACTGAAATTAAAATTTTAACAAAAAAAAACTCATTTCTTGTTGCAATATACCTTTGTAGTGATCGTATTTATTTTCCGTGTTAATAAATCAAAGAAATGCTCACTTTTTGGGTGTACATCAATAAATGGATAATACTAACAGATTAAGAAAATTGGTTTTCTATGCTATCAATTCTGACATTGTGTTTTAAATAGCCATACATAATTAACCATATACACTGCGACCAGATAGTACTACACAATTATCTATTGCGGAATCTGTTTATACCTTTTTATTATCACTTTCTGCAATAGTAAAATATTTAACTTACTTGAAACTTTATTATAAATATATTGCCAACCTTTGGAAAATTCCAAAATGGCAAAGCTGTAATTTAAAGTTGCGAGAAATGATTAAAAAAAGACCACGTACGCGCAAAGAATAGCAGTTGCTATGTACATATGTCCAACAACTGTATTTTATTATCTGTCCAAATGTTACGAAACTCTAAGAAAATACCACTCTTGATAAATCAACAAAGTTTGTCAATGCCTCGGTTGCCGACGAATCCTATAAAATCGCCGATAGCGTTGAAAGTTGAATTGAAAGGTAAGTGTAGGTTAGGTGCGCATAAACTAAAAAGTCTCTTTCTTTTAGAAGATAAATTGAGTTTTAAGGGAGGCGGTTAAGCGGAAAACTACCCTCCACTGTTGGAATTTGTACTCAACTGAGACCTCCTTTAGCGACGCTTATTGGAAGGGAAACGTTAGAAGCAGAAATTAGGTATCTAGTGAGAGGTAGTTATTGGGGTTGGTAAAGTCGTGAATGTCGTGACTAGAATCTTTCAATGAATATCTGAAACATTTTAAATCTATACAAAGGATATTCGCATGTAAAGAATGACTGTTGAGTATGACAAAGTATAATATCGATATTTTTAAATTTCCAGAAACCACATGCAGTAACAATTTTCGGTTATATTATTCCGTTACATGTTCTACTTTACATGTTTTTGACAGTGTTTATTGTTAATATACCAACCGTAATTTATCCGCTTTTAGAGAACTAATTATTTTGTATATAAGAAGCGCATAGTTTATGTATTTTTATATACAATTAGTCTGTGCCCCTAGACAACAATTCAGTTTTAATGTTTATATAATTGTAAGCAGTTTTTCTTCATGCACATACACTAGCGCACAAAATAATGGCAATATTAAAGTATTTATATATTATGTATGTAATCCAAAAACGATTCCAATATTTTTGAAAATGACAGTCTTCACACAAAATTATTCTAATAAAAGTGTCCTGACTCCCCTGTATGGTTAATATTGTTAAGCAATGGTGTTAATCTTAATAAGAGTTGAAACTAACGAGGACAAAATAATAGTAATATAGTAGCTACAAAGAAAACGCAAAAATGTTGTCAATATATTTATCAAACAATATAAAATAGCACTAAACTCCACTCACACAAATTAATTAATTATGCGGAACGCAGCGTTTCGAGAGCACGTGGGGTCTCATTGTCAACCGTGTTACCGACTGCTCTCGAAACGCTGCGTTCCGCATAATTAATTAATTTGTGTGAGTGGAGTTTACTGCTATACCTGTGAATTGTACATCCACACAGTCCTTGCAATCGTCATTTAATATAAAATACAATAATAAATATAATACAATTACTGCTTGCTTAGTACCCTTCCTATCCATCAATTGTCAGGAGCCTTCTGGGGTAATACAAGACCAAGCAGTTCAAACAATTTCCCATAGTCGTTGTTGTGGCCTTGGCTTTTCTTTGAAAACCGCTTCTTTAGCATCAGTTCACAAAGTTTCTATTGGTTGATATCCGAAGATTGTGCTGGCCACTCCAGAACCCCTATTCTGTTGTAAAGTAACTAGTCCTTGGGTTAAAATGTCTCTTATCCAATATATGGATCCTGGATTGTAATAGGAAAAACACCTCCAAATCATAGTTTTCCCACCTCCGTGTTTAACAGTTTTTAAAGAATGTTGCAGGTGATAAACTGCGTTAATGGGTCTTCTAACATACGTTCTATGTCTTTTTGGAACCAACTAGCGCGATTTTGCTTTCATCAGTCCAGAGTATATTGCGCCATTTTGTAGCTGGCTATTTGATATGAACCTTAGCGAACATTGAACGACGCCTAATATGTTGTTTTTTCAAAAGGGACAGCTTTCATGGATTTCAAGCTGCCAAACCCTTCTCTTTCACTCGTCTCCTGATTGTTCCAGCAGAAACATTTGGATCGTATTCTTGCGCCAGTGCGGTGGCTGTTATAAAAGGGTGTACTCTTGCATGTCGTATTATCGAGTTATTCTGACGAGCTGTTGTTTTCCTTTTACGGCCACGAGTTTCTCTTTTTTTCGATGTCGTACTGCATTTGTAATCATTTTCACTAAATAGTTTAATAGTTCTTGAATAAATTGATTTTGAAATCAACTGCCGGGTGTCTCCAGTGCAGTGCTTCTTTCAACCCGTTTTATTTATTTAAAACAATTGCACCCACTATTGAATACTAACGAATTTAGAATAAAGTTTAGGATGAAATAATCGCTTTTAGGCCATATAAGACGACGATCGGATGAACAGTGTTGTTATTTTGTCTAGGTACAATACATAGTGTAAGCAAAAAATGAGGGCCCTAGATAACAGTTTTACAAGAAGAAGGTTCTTATGAAGTTTTATTAAGTTTATGACCTCATATGTAGATGACACCAGTATTACTTTCAAAAAAATATATAAAAATTACGTTCGCAGTATTCATACTGCTATTATTTTGTCCGCTACTGTAGGTAGGTGTGCATTCTTTAACCCATTCCATGTCGTCGTGGTTAATATTTCTTTTAAACAAGCAGCTTAATCTAATTTTCTTTAATATTTTCATTAATCAAATATTAATTTGTAATATATTGCAAATGGTGAGCTATTAACTTCATAGTTGCAACAATTTTAAAAATACATTTACAGTTTTTTCTTCTATGGACTTTTGAAGAAGAGTATACTCCTTTTTCGTATAAGGTCTAAATTTACAAGGCAATAAATTATTATTACGATAGCACTAATACCACTTTCTTTATACAACTGGGGTATAAAAAGAACTACATATTTTTGTCAATTTTAAATGACTATCACCGTATTTCATTCTTTAAAGTTACATTACTATCTTATCTTGCTTCCAACGTTATCATTCTTAGCTTTTATTAAACATTGTATGTAGGATATGTAATTTTAACAGGCCACAAAAAATTCCACTATGTATATATATACATAGTCAAACTAAAAATCTTTTAATAGTATCTGCTTCATTATCAGTACACAAACAGATGCTTATGATTGGACAAAATATATTCATAATATTCAGGTTAAAACTGTAGTATTCTATATTATGAAACGATTGTGGATTGTAGGTTAAGGTTTCTAATCAATTAATTCAATGATTATGTATAAAGTTATACATTTTCACTATTTCACAGCGCTAATTTAATAATTAGTTGCACCCAAGTGACAAGTAAATAATACAATCCATAGTACAGTGTCCTGTTCAAACGTATGCATTCATCAAAGATTTGTCTACCTTTTCGCATGTACCAACCCAATGACAACCGTATTTTTGTTTACAAATCTCAAGGTTGTTTATTTTGATGTTTGCATGACCACACAATATCCATATAAATTCCGATACGTTATGTGAATATTTAATAGTTGTATGTCCTGTGCAACGTTCTGTAAGATTTATTTGATATATACCAGTACTGTACATTTGATCGAAGATTGTGTAATTTAGTAATATTTTTTATAGTTTTGCTAATGGTGGTAATCTGTTGCTTAATCAGAAATGTAGTAGAATCTAGTGCTAGTAAAGCGCCCAGTATGGTTAGTGTTAATGTATCCTTCAAAAAATGAAAAGAACCCGAAAAAGGCAATCGAATATGTATCCTCGTCATCTTCCTCCACTTCTTCAAAAAATATTTCCAATTCTGATAGTGTGAAGATTAAAGAGAAAGATTCAAAGAACTGCAAAGCGATGACGGATAGAAAATCGTGCCCTTATTGTAAAGAGAAAGCTGGGTTATGCTAATATGATTTGAAACATTATGAATAATATAATCTTACGGTTAATTACTAGTTCCCTGAGCAGTATGGGAGGACTACTACTACGATTCACTAGACAAACCTTTTATGAAATTGAAACAGCTTGAAGAATTTAATGGTTGCGCAATTTAAGCAACCAATAATTTGGAAGGTTGTTGAGAAAATCTTCTTGTTATAAAGCTATCTCTAAACAAAATCTGCATGAATGTTGCTTTTATAACCTAGATGGATTCAACGCTCTGAAATTAAAGATCAGCGAGGGGGTTTAGCTGACGCAGTTATTCATAAAATACCTAAGGAAAATTTAGTTCTCAAAAATGCGCAACTCTATTTTTGATATTAAATTCTGACAATTACCATCGAACAACATTTGATACAAATTATTTAAGATAGGACATACAAATTTTTGGCCAAAACTTATTTGACATCGTCTTTTTACACCCGATAAATAACTGTTAAAAATATGACAGATTTTTTTCTTGTAATATTCTAAAAAGATTTAAATACCTGTATTTTACGTATTTATATGCTTCTACTCCCACTTTTTAAACCACTACATTTTAATCAATCTGTTACACAGTGAATCAACATAAAGTTAATTCCCGATTGTGTGCAACACTTTATTTGTGTAAGTTGGTATTTTTTCACCTTTTTCATTTCAACAGTATAAGTAGATCATATATAATTAAGGTTGACAATCTAATCACGATGTGATAAACGCTACTATTTGGATAGCAATTTATTGTTTATGAGGCGTAGTGTTTACTTTTCTTCTAACGTGTACACTTCGTTTCTTAATAATTAATATATATGCATGCAACTGAAATAAATACTATAGTATTCAAAACAACCTTTCAAAATAAATTCCTCGCATAACAGCGACATTATTGAAATTCCTACAGATTTTTGTTATATTTTTCCTTTGGTGAGACTGTGAAATTAAAATATAAATGCAAAACAAAGGTAATAACAACCAACATCCAATTCAGTAATTTTATTATCCTGAAGTCCAAAAACAGCCAGCTTTACTCAGTATAATAAATTCTTTTATTGTGCTGTAAAATGAAAGTTTAATCAATGTTTACAGCTTTTGTACCACATACGATGGGAAAAGAAATATTTTACTGGAATAGGCAGCTTTGAAGATTTTTTATCAAATATAAACTTAAATGTGTGGAAAAAATTTACAAATGTGTTAATGTTCTGGTATTAGAAATTAACATACTTTCTGTCTTCTTTATCGTATTATTTTTTTTATCTACTAATGTTTTTAATTATAAATTGAATATAGTATAAAAGTTAGCTTAAAATATCTTAATGACACAGTTATACATCGTGAATACCGTGCTATTAGACACGCACTCATTACTGTACATGTTTAAATTAGCGTTCTTCCATTGGGTCACTTCACACAAGTGATTTTTTTCCACGCGAAGTTAAATTTGCACAGTCTGAAACAAGTGCATTATTTCAAACAGAAATCTTTACACAGTAATAAATTTCGCGCAGGTTATTTACATTGCAGGGCATATATGTTTACCCACCTGCATAATTGGAGATTACTCAAACAAACTACTTTTTATTCCTATAAATATTTGTATTATTAAACTAGAAGTGTGAAATAGATTATATATTCCTATATAATGTTATGTGTGTACCTAATGAGACGGCTGAAAATGGCCCTTTTTACAGATAAGACACGTTCAGGTAAACGGATTAGATAAAGACCTGGTTTTCGGAAGTGTTTATGACGCCGGTCATAAAATACGAAAATAAACAACAAGGACATTTTTAATATAATGAAAAAATAGTTTACATTCAGCTTTCGTATTATAAGCAGTAAGTACTGAAGAATTTGTGCAGAGGGCATTGTAAAAACAGCAAGCAACGTTAATGTAATGTTGACAAAAAAAGAATTATTTACAGAAACGCATATCACAACATCGGTAAAAGTGACGGAGAAATTGTTAAATTGCTGAAAGTAAACCGTAGAGCCGTGGATTATAATATTAAAAGTACCAAAGAAGTGTCGGTGTATCCAATAAATAGCTACCCGCACTGTCAAAAATAACAACGCCAGCAGAAGATCGTGCAATTGTAACCACGAGCAAATGAAGTAGACGAAAAATAGAACCAAAAATTTCTGCCGAAGTGAATATTTCGTGTCCAAAACCAGTTAGCGTCACCACGGTAAACATGCGTTTGCGCCAAATTGGTTTGTATAGAAGAATTGCTATGCGGAAACCGTTATAGCATAAACCAAATAAAATTAGCACAGTTAGCATAGGCAAAAGAGCACGAAGACTGTATGTGGGAAGATTGGAAGAAAGTGCTCTGGATCGACGAATCTAAATACACGCACATGAATCTTATATTACACAACAATAAAACATGGAGGAGGATCATGATTTTGGTTATTTTGGCGATACTTCCGTAGGCGATTTGGTCAAAATATATGATATCCTTAGAAAAGAGGGTTTATAGAGAGAACTTTGTGTTCCAGCACGATAATGATCCAAAACACACTGTTAAAATATGCTGTGAGTATATAGAACAACTGGAGAACAGAGAAAATAGTTGTTATGAAGGGGCCGCCCCAAAGTCCAGATCACAATCCTTTAGCGCTTTTATGGGAAGAACTCGACTGACAGGTTCGAAAACCTGCACCAAATTTCACAATAGTAACTTTGGGCGCAACTATAGGATACGCGGAAGAATATAGACCCGCTAATACTGACAAAGCTACTTTTTTAGAATGCCAAGATTGTGTGCGCAATAATAATTTATAACACTGACGAATTGCAAATTTAAGTTAATTTATAATTATCTTTATTAGCAAATTGCTAAGCATATTGTTACAGTTCTTTGTACAGAATATAGGTTTGTTTTATCATTAGTTTTTGACTTGTTTTTGTAATATTTTAAGGGTGAGTAAACACTTATGGTCGGTAGTGTATGTGTGAATTATATGATATTTATAATTTTTGATATTCACCTGATAATTCTAAAAGTTGACAAATCTTCTTCAATGTCAAAATATAAACTGTCGCGTGTTAAACTCTACTTCACGATTCTGTCGATATTTCTTTTGTAATTTTGTTATCGTTCATACTAATTTAACTCCATTCAGATGCAGTAATATGGTAGAAGACGTCACACGAAAATACTAAATGTTTTCCGCTAACTAAATACTTTGGATGTCTAATTCTACGTGGGTACGTGCCTAACATTCTAGGAAAACAGAATAATTTAAATCAAAATTCTATCGTACTGTGACAAGCACTTTTCAATTACTGTCAAGGAAATATTTATGAGATTTGTAACCAATGCAGTGTTCAAAATTCATGTGTTTATTTTGACTCATGATGCACCTCCTAAATAGAAAGAAAATTCTCTTAGAAAGACTTGCTCAAGTTTCATAGTAACTGATATGTTATCGGTGATTTTTTTTTATCAGTGGTGAGTGACCCAACGGGGTTATAAGCTCTTCTAGCTTATCATAACCCCAGGAGTCTTAAGATGTAGGAAAGTGCGTGTAAAGTGTTCCATGGTCTTGCTACTGCACCCCCTCGCCACAAAGGGTGAAGCGCCGTTAATTGTTTTCCCAACGGCGAATGGTGACTCGAGAGCATACCGAACCCGCCCGAAAACTACCGCGATTATACTCGTCGGACGCGGGTTTCGAACGCACGACACCTGAGTTGCCAAATTCAAGTGCTGGTCCTCCTACCACTGGACCAATGAGTCGTTTTATTAAAATATGAATTGTGGTAAATAACTAACATAGTAGAAACTACAACATTGACGATTGAAAAAATGAAGTGCGGTGCTAGCGACTTACCTATAAGACGATCAATGTACGCACCCTAGACGCTGCGCTTAATCATTGGTAGAATAAAAAGTATATCTTGGTGACACTTCTGTGATCGAGATAGATTTAATATTTAAAAATAGACGATTCGATAGGGTGTGTACTATATTCGTGTGAACAGTAGTTTTGCATTCGAAAAAGGAATAAGCAACACTACGTTAACATTTATAAATCATGATTTCCATAAATTTCAAAACTGAAAATAAAACAAGAGCAATTTCGTTAGTCGATTAGTCAATTAATCGATGTGTTCTTCAACGATACTTGTGCAAGATATCCATTTAGTTTCGAAGTTTTGTCTATGTAACATTTTCTGCGCGATATTTCACTGATCCTAAACTTTTAATTAAAATTACAAAACTTTCTAACTGCTTCCTCATTTGTGCGCTAATTTATATAGTACCCTCATTTTACATTTTTGAATATCTTGTATACTTAACACCAAATGTTCAACTGCAAGGATACAGAGAGAAGTTTATATTTTTATGCTTTATTTTACATTTGCACTCTTATCTTCCCTGCGAATTCTTTTCCATTTATTATTGCTAAAATTATTGATGTTATTACACAATATATTTTGATTTTGAACTATTAGAATGTAGTCTAGTTCTAAATTTTATTTCGTTCCACCTACGTATTTTGAAATAAGATGTAAATAGTAGCAAATAAGATAAATGCAAAGGCGTAAATATTTTTTTAAACACATTATGAACCAGTTTGCATGTTTAATTCAAAAGCCAAATTTAAAAATGATCTCATTTTTTGCAATAAGTACATATGTGCACACTGCTTATTTCATTTATGTGAAACTTTCTCTTTTAGCGAAGTAATTGATCAAATGTAAGGCAAAATTCCGTTTATATTAAGTTTTGTAATATGTCTTACTGCTTTGTAATTTGCGAGCAGAGTCTTTTCGTAAATTTAGCTGTAGCGAATTAGAAATGTCCGAGAGTGTTGTGGTAAGTTACTAACGTAATGTTTTCGTAGTGAATACCGAGAATACAGTTGCTGTAATATTCCAGCGGCAAAATTGCACGTACATAATGCAATATCTGCCAGAGTGAAGCTACGTCGAAGAAGTTGCCCTGAAATTTGAAGTAATAGCTAAGTGGTTTGCTTGCTTTACTCTAGTTCTCCCAGAGATAGCACACAAATTGAAATTGAATAATGAATATTATTCCCATAGAGGATATACATCTCTAAAACCTTAATTCCTCTGAATTCGTTATATTCGCGATTCGCAAAGAACTTAAATATCATTGTCAGAAATATTAAACAAATGGGAAATTGTAAAGAATAACAAATTGACGAACTAAAACAATTTCTGAGGATTTTCATATTGCTCCTCTGTCAATAATTTTAATTAATAATTAATAATTAATAATTGAATAAGAAATACCATAGGAGCGTTATTTATGCAACAAAGAAAAATGGAGAATACCGTTTATTTGTATTCAACGTAATTTTTAGTTTGCATTCACATTGGATTGCTGCTTTTAGCGTTTAATATGTTTCTAAAGACATGTATGTGTCATATGTCTTGTTGTTTTTTAGTTAGAGTTACTCATTCAAATAAAATTTGTTTGTAGTACACGAAGTCAGCTCAAATTTTCTTTAAGATATTTCAACAAACTTAATGTGAAATGCATAGACGCTAGTTTTGATTTTGTTCAATTTGATTCGCCTTTCGTATGACTTTGTGCCTCCGTTTCATCCTATTCTAACCTAACCTAATCTTATGGCACCAAATCTTCCAATATGTTTTCAACTAATTTCCGTGTCTTCTCTGTTCGTACTCTTGACATATGTACATTTATCATCTTAACTGATTCATTTTCTATTATATTTTGTTATCAATCAGGGTTGTTGGGTGCCACGTTAGGCACCAAATTGTTATCAATGGTGTTCGGTTGCCACGTTAGCAGCTAAATTGTTGTCAATCACGTTGGGTGACATACCAAATTGATGTAGATTTTGATGCAACCGTTTAATTGATAAATAATAAATAAAGAGTTCAGAGAAGTTCTTAAGTAAGATTGTTTAAAACAGCCAATAACGCGATCGAAATGTAAATAATATAAATTACTAATCTAAGATCTTAAGAAAAATAAGGTGACGTAACAACGGTAGTTAGAAGGTTCACCCCTAGGGACGAGGGATGATTAGACGATGGTAAATACGTAGCACAAGTAAATGACTTAAGGTAAATGATGCGAGTACTTGGCTTTATGCGTGTTGTCTGTATGTTGCCGTAGCTAATTCTTCGATGAAGATACTGAGGCTTGAAGGAAAGGACATCAAACTGCTGATGGTTCAAGGTCAGCCTTGTGACAACCGCGTCTAGTTTGTAGATAGGAAGACAGTTTGATGCGTTTAGAGGGTCGTATACGTGACTGAGATGATGTATTAGAAATCTACCAGAGTAGGTAAAGCTTGTTAAATTTCATGAAAATGACCGTTTATAGCTACCGACAAAAATTTGAAATAAAAGAGAAAATATTTAGCACGAAAATACTTTACCTCCCTTGGGGATACGTAATTACGGCAGATATGGGCTTTACCGTTTCTCGTACCGAATCTAGAAATTATTATCCCCTTTTAAGATGTACTGACAAAGATAAAATAATAATTTTAAAAGGCGCGTTGAATATGGCAATACAAAATGTAACAATTCCCTCCTCCTTCGACAATATCTGCGATGTGTAATTAAGAGGTAGTAGATCGAAGGATATAACTGTAGTTAATTTCACAGCGATCTTCAAGCGCCCAGGAGCGACTTGTATATAGTAGACCAGTCGTAGGTAAACCTGGAGATCACTACGACAGAGCAAGTTTGTAAGCTTAAACATTAGTGACAGTAGAGACAAAAGCGGTTTAACTGACTAACTAAATCACATCACTTGAATATGAATAGAAATTACTGACCTGAGCATTTTGGTGTTAAGTACACTGAATAGTAACGTTAACATCTGTCCTCTAAAACGATCGGATTGAAAGGAAAATGACCAAACATATCTTGAGAAATACATTCTCAGGCTTTCCTGCCAGTTATATCATTAGCTAAAAATTTGAGATAAATGGTCGGAAAATTCTTATGTAAATGAATGCAACATTGAAATGGGTTGCGAACGTATGCAAATATTACGTAGGTATGGTAGAGGTTCTTGCTGTAGTTCCGGGATGAAAGTCTAATTGAATCCAATGAGATGGGAGAGTCACTGCTGTGGTGCTCGTTTGTTTCGTTCTCCGAGTGAAGAATATGTGCGTGGCACACGTCCTAGTATCATCCTGAAACGTGACTCTAAAGCATTGATTTCTGATGAATTTCTCGGTATGTGTGTGATTAATGGTCTAAATTATACGAAATCCTGAAGAACCTGGAGGCTTTGCATCGCTTGATATTGTAGGTTGTTGAGATTGTTCTAGAGAACGGCGGAGATTATTGTCGTCGTTGTCCTTTGACCGATTGTTTTGAAATTGCTCGCGAACGGGGACGTTCCGTTCGCCTGCTGCTGTCGATCCTGCAAATCCAAATGGTCATAAATTCGAAATAGAAGTCCTCACAGTAACTGAGGTACTTTCCACGATATATTTGCCTGTTTTGGGAACAGATATAACCTGAAACAAATCTATTTCATTCGCTTAGACGGAAGTGTGAAACAATTTATATTCACACTTTAGAAACCATAACATTTGGCAACATCATATTTTCTAATATATTAATATAATTCCTTGATGTCAACCTTTCATCAATTCTCTAACATATCCCGATAATTCATCCAGTACCACAATGTTAGAAAGTTTACATTGTCACTATTACTCAAATACCGTATTTCGTGGTCCATAAATGCGTAAAATTGTGTTGTTTGCAGACCGATTTTTTCTGTCAAAAAATATAACATTCTCTCAGAATTCGGAGCCATTATTAATGTAATATAAAGCAAATAGTAGCCTGCACGGTTTCTGTTCTTCAGAATATTTAATTTTATTTAATATAGTATCTTAGTTCACTTTATCTTACCCTTCGATTTATTAAATGTCGTGAACCAACAAAGTTAGTTTCAATACCAGCTAAGTGTTTGTCTCTTAAAGACTGCACCAATATATGATCTCTCTCTCTCTATATTTGATAAATAGATGGTCGATATATAAATTGATTTATTAGACGCATCACTAAAAGTAATTAAAATATCATTCCAAATGTTAGCGGTGTTGTGTAATCAGAAGCAAATACGAGCATTCTTATTCAAAAGTTGTGTGAGACTACATAAAAATATAATTTCTTAATAGCAACCTGTAATTTTTGACTGCTTGTATGTATTCTATTCCCAGGAGTACAGACATAACATATTTTATACATATCAAACCTAAAGTCGCTCGTTTCTGAAGTATTTTAAATAATTAATAATGAAAGATATCTTCAATAATTAAATGCATGAAGAATTTCAACTAACGAGCTTTATGACACTTGTTTTGGTTTAGAGTACAGAAAACCTATTGTAACTTTATACAATACTAAATAAAGCACGTTATGTTTTTATTAATCATTTTAGGACCGTCCTTTGTTAAAATTTTTTTATAAAAAATTTGAGTTTTCACTGTAATACTGTATGCAATTATTCCTTTATTAGCTGTATTTTAATCTGCCTTAAAAATGCTTCTAGTTTGCCAATTTAACCTAAATTGTAGTATAACAAGTGAGAGCATTGGTGTAAACTGTTAAACTATAATTATCAGGAATGTTTAAAATATCACACACTATACAAATAAATGCAGTGCGCGTGGTCATCATAAATTGTTCTCAGACATGCTGTCGCATTAGTAGCACACAATTAATTCGTTTTGTTACGGTCAATAGCTTACACCACTAGTCTAAAATTACTTTGATACGGCAAAACTATTGCCACAAGACATTGAGGCAATTATAAATATACTCATCGTCTTTAGAATTACTTAAAGAGAGCACACATGCTTCTGACTATTCATTTATTTGCCGCAGTTTTGCGAAAGATACCTTTTATTCTTTAAAAATATTTCATTTCTAATTCTAGTTTTGGTTAGATACTGCTGTTTAGTACTAACTGTGTGGCATTTTGTAGTAGCAAAAATGAATTCTTTAAAATTGTATGCATTATGCATGAGTGTAGTTATATTTAGAAAAATAGGAAAGGTAATGGCACCTAGTAAGAAAAATTTCCTACATTTGTCACATCGAAATCACAGAAATTTAATTTATACAAATCTCCAAAGGGGTTGCTTGAAAAATATTAGTGACTATCTAGAGAATAACCGGTGTGAACTCAGCGGCGCAAAGCAGAAAAAACCCGAAGATCCATAGGCGTAGGTGCCATGGAATTATATAATGAATCTTGATTTTAAGTGAAACTATAGAAATAACGAAATACATGTATTTGAATTCAAAGAACATTATGTTGAAGACCCGTGAGGGAAAAATTATCCTCCAATGAAAAAAGAAGTTTATAAACTCGCATAAGGGAATATACAGGGAATCAAATTACAACCCAAAAACACTAAAAGTATTCGTCCATCTACACTCAATTGAGTATCGTCTTCAAACCCTATACAGATTATGGACATTCCGATATTACATACAGCAACTATCAATAGAATCCCTTATTGGGGGTTCACATCAAAATGCCTGTGTTTCCATACGATCGAGTATTACTTTCAAATCCAATAGGAATTATGGATTTTCCGATATTGCATGTAGCAACCCTAAGCAGAGCCCCTTGCTAAGGGTGTCAAAATGACCCCCGAAGCATTAAAAAAATTCTTGCGCCTATATACAATCGAATATCAACTTCTAAACCTTGTAGAGATTATTAATATTTTCATATTACACACAGCAACCATGAAAAGAATCTCCTGCTAAACTCCATGGTGGTAGAAGTGCTTCCCGTTGTATCTATTGAATCCTTATCGAAACGAACACATCGAAAAACTAGCAGATTGCACACGACGAAGTTACAATTCGTAGTTTTTATAGCGTTATTGGACTAACTTTTTGAATTGAATGTACTCTGTTATACAATAACAAAGATAAGCTCTCATTTCAAATACCTATGCATATAGGCAAAACAATAAAATGGACAATTTTTAAAAACGGAGTGTTAAGAGTCCCTACCAAAAAATTTAAAATTCAATAACATCTGAGGGGTCTAAAACTGATACTGCAACGTGTGGAAACGTAGTTATTTTTATTGAAGTACCCATATTCTTTATACGATTTGAAATTGTGTAGGTGCAGGAATTTTTCAATGCTTGGGGGAGCATTGTGACTCCTGTAAATGCTGAGCCTGGGATTCTGTTGGTAGTTGTGTGTAATATCAAAATATCCGTAATCTATATAAGGTTTGAAATTGATAGATCGTGTGTAAACGTAGGATTTTTTTAATGCTACGGATGGTATTTCAATCTTGTGTATATGGCTTATGGAAATGTAGATATGGTTTTTACATCAGAGAATAATTTTGTCCTAATGGATTTACGAGACTTCTTTCGAATTAAAACGTATTGTCTATTTCTATTGCTTTACTTAATTATAATTTTATGGCATCGTCACTTATGAATATTTCGATGTTTCCGGAAAATGAGCTGCTAACTTTAGGTCGCCAACTTCACACCGATTACAGAATATACAAGCATAAACAAACGTTAACGCAAGTGAATGCTTTCTTAATGACGTCTGTGGCTAACCGCTAGCCAAAAAATGGAGGAACTCAGGACGCAAGCTCCTATTTCAAAACACTACTTATTTAAAAACAGATTTCCCATTTTGCCACCGAAAAATTTTAACTTTCAATCTTTAATTCCTTTCAAGTTAGAACTTATATGGCAATATAATATCGATAGCTTATAAAATTTCATTCGATTCATTTTTCTTAAGAATGAGGGATAAGTATAGCATTCAGATTTGAATGTTAAATAGCACGTGCCGGTCTCCCAACTTGTAAACTGATTTGTTAATACTTTGCGTGTTTAGAAGAAGAATCACTGTTAAAAGCATTTTTATTAACAGAATACTTGTGCTGAAAAAAACTATCACGCAGTCAATAAAATACATGGAATATGAACTACATACCGTGTTCTACATATGACAAAGTAATATTCTTGTTTAGATGGAATAATATCGCAATGGACTAACAAGAATGTCAAAGTTGTAAATAAATGCCTAATTAAGAACTAATCTGTGCGATATCAAACAAGAACCTGTAGTACTTACAGTATTGGCCAAATCTAAAATACCCCCACCCCATTAATTAATTAACACTATTTTTTTTTAACAAAACAACATACTGTTGTTACTTGTTATTACACTATTAACAAAACCTAACAAAAACTATTCAACAGTGGTAGTGTAAAAAATGCAAACGAAAAGTGTACGTAGTATTTCAAAATTGGGCAGACAAAACTAAAGAACCTCCTCCATAAGAGTCGGAAATTCAAGTTTTTTTTTAAGTGTAATAAATTCTTTACGTTGTAAAACTGCTGCTCATCTTTTGGGAAGCGATGATATCAAGTTGCCAATAACATACGCTGATATGCTGTACCATGCTACTTTAATAGCTTCATATAATGCCACCTTTATTGTACAGTTTTCTCTATTAATGTTCATATTTTCAATCTCCCATAGATTCTCAATTGGATTGAGATCGGGAGATTGGGCAGGCGATTTTGAAACCTCTATAGCATTTTACTGTAGCCAAGTTTCAAAATGTTGATAGGCTTGTTTCCGATCGTTGTCGTGCTGGAACCTCCATTTTAATGGCATTTCTGCTTCAGCATGCGGCAACATTACATGGTTTAAAATGTCAATGAACACATAGCCAATCATTATACCCTGTACTCGGTGAATAGGTTCGATTCCTTGTGCAGAAAAACTACCCCACACCATAACATTGCCTCTTCCATACTTGGTAGATGCGATATAACATTTAGGATTTAGTCGTTGTCCTTTCTGTATTCTTACTCGGCTCATTCCATCGAAATGTTTCAAATTATATTTACATTCATCAGAAAACAATACAGTTTTCCATTTTTGAACTGTCAACACAAGCCTGGCTGTTCAGTTGTTGGACGAAATAAAAGGCTTTCGTGCAGGTCGTCTACTGACCCCCCGGCCTCTACAGTTCGTCTTCTAATCGTTCTCGCACTAATTGGCCTTTTAATTGACTGGAGGAAACTGTAGGATCACTTTGAATTTGTCTTTTAATCAGTGTCATCTTAACTTGTAACTTTTCGCGGCCTTCCGCCAATATGTATAGTGGCAACGCAACCGGTCAGTTGAAACTTTTTAATTAGCCGCGATATCCTGATCTGTTTACCGAATAACTTTCACTCAATTTGTGTCGGAATGTATCGCTTCTCCAGCCACTAATAATTTCATTTTTAAAGTTAATTGGTAACGTATTTCTTGTCATTTTTATCGGCCTAACCGTATGCACAATTTTATAATATTAACGAACGTCGATTTCATCAATACATGTGTTTATTTTTTCAGTAATATCGCTGACGTCAATTTACTAATATCGTACATTCACTCTGACAGAGATGTTCTTAACAAAAAGCGACAGGGCGCTTCAGTTTTGTCCAGACAATTTTTAACTACTACGTAAATTTTTCGCTTCCACTTTTTATATTAAAACTGTTGAATGGTTTTTGTTAAGTTTTATTAAGATTGCACTAATAACTAAACAAAAAGTCTAAATATATTTAATTTTTTATGTTGTTTTATTAAAAGTTGGCATTAATTGCAATCGTGTAAAGGAAGATGCTTTAATTATGGCGAAAACTGTACGTATCATGTACAATACTGCTGGTTATGAGTTTATTACTAGTGTTTTTCAAAATACTGTTATTTTAAAAAATTGTATCTTGGATATCAATTTATATATACGGCCTCTAATATACCACTTTTTAATTCGATTTTTTTACTTCGACGTTACACTTTTGTACTTTATTTAAAAATTACATCCGCACACTTTATCCTAGATAATTTTTTGATCCCAAATTTATAGCTTTTAGATACATATGATTACAAGTTTTAAAGGTAGAAGCTGGAAGTTTACTTCATTCATAGATGACAACATTTTTGTGTGCTTAAGTCATCAACTTTGATATACTGGAAATTAATCATCATTTAAATTTTAGAGTATCAAAAGCAATAGTCACGGCAAAAATAAGTTACGCTTGTTTATTGCTCTATCTATATCGCAAAGATATATTTCTCTAAAAAGCCCTGGCGAATATATGAAATAAAAATATTTATGATGCCAATTGAAATATTCAGTGCAAAAGAAGTGCAATATTTAAGGAAACCACTTAATCTCTTCCAATTATAAACTCCCACAAGTATGTGCCAGGAGAGTTTTCAAACCTTTAATGCATTCCATAAATGTCTGGCGCTGTAGGCGGACCATCAAATATAGTACACAGTAACGGCCTCATTAATTCTTTCCGTGTCAAGTGTAAGTAACGATCACTGAAGTTCCTTTCTGCTGGTCTTGAACATTGTCTAAGTGCTTGTAATTATGCATTTAAATGCGTGCTTTATTGTAGAGTCGCTTGTACATTTTATGCGGCTTAAATTTGTGAAATGCCAGGAAATTCATGAATAATGAATAATAAACGCAAAAAAGCGAAAAATAAAAGTCGCCGGTGAAAACGCGCTACTAGAGGCAAAAAGTAGGAACATTTACTTAAGGCTTATCTTACGTGTCGTTGTGCACAAGACTTTTTATCGTAAAAATGAAAGAAAATATAGAATAAAATGTGTGTGCTTTCGGAAACGCACCGAACAAAAGATTTTGAAGGAGTTCAGAAATGTGATTCGATGGTTCATTGTGTACTCCACGCTAATGCGGGATCGTAATATCCGTATTTACCTTTCGCTGCTACTAAGGAAAGTAGGGCGTGAAAATCGAAACATGTAAAAAGGAAGTTGGAATACACTTTAAGATGGTATCTGAAATACAAACACTGTTGTATCTTTGTTATTTATACATGTTCAAAATTATGCACTAGACGAAGTTCTAATGTTTTTGTGTATCTACATATATGTATAAGTTCAGACAAATCGGTATTATGTGTTAAATATACTACTTAGTCGGTGTCAAAATATTACGTATAAGTGACACTATGACATTGTATACAAAATCGATACACATACAAGTATAAATTTAATTAATTTCAGTATGTTTACTCAACATTTCACAAAATTTAGTAGTTTGGAAGCATTATTTAGCGAGTTTTTTTAGTGTTGCGATTGTTGGATTTCTTATTGGTTTCGCTATGCTATGTTAGTTTCCAGTAGTTTACATGTTTCTATTATTATTACTGCCCTCCTTTGACTTTACATTTTTATATTTCTTCTCCCTGAAGTTACTAGCCGTAGTTGTGCATTCGAGGAATTATTTACAACATTTCGTAACATTAATTTAGCCTCTAAATTGCGGGAAACAACATAAGACGCTTCCGATCTAATTAAAACTACTAGTTTTTGTGACCATTTACGCAATAAGTATAATTTTTCTTTTTTATCTCTTCTTCTTCTTATTTTTCTTTCTCCTCTCACTCTTATTTCTTTTTTATATATATCTCATCATGACACGGTCCAATTCCGGAAGTAGTTCGTTTATTACTAACTCTGGCCGTGGAAGCCTACGTATTCATTTCGACTTTTTCTTGTGTTTTACAATGGCACACACTAAATAATAGTAATAAAGTGTAATGTAGTGGCAGCATTTTGATACTCATATATGGATCCCTACAATCGATCTGATTTGAAATCCACCCGCCTCTTATCGCTTTTAATATATGCCAATACACTGCTTCTTCTTATCAGCAATATTTGCAAAAATACAAGATATTGATTAACGCCAGTTAAGATTTCTAGATCAAAATCTTAGTCATTTTACTTATATTATCTCATTTATTTGCAATTATTAAACTAACAGCTTAAGAGCGCTCTTATAACGGTAGTAACTCTTAACCAAAATAGCGGGAGCAGAGCGAGATAGGAATTTATTTTCATTAGTCAGAGGCGGTACGTGATATTTTCGTAAACTGTTCTTATGATAAATGTCACCAGGGGTGCCTATTTCCCAAACATTCTTATTTATTTCACTGACAATACGTTCTTTTTATTTATTATCAAAAACGTTTGTATCAATTTAATTTTGTTTCTATATGTTTATTTTAGTTTGCATCCACAATACTTTACGACAGAATTGTTGCTTTTATGTGACATTTTAGTTGAAATTGTTTAAAGAAACTAATCATTTTAAGTTTTTTTTGTAATTACAATTACACAGAGGACAAGATAATTATGAGTAAAATAATTTAATCAAATAGGAGTGGACCTATACTACCGTCCAAAAGTGTGAAAGCAGCAACAAATTTTACAAAAAGTCAAGGATACAGTAAAATTTTATTGTAATTATAAACGAATGTATACAACATAAGTGGTTGTCGTCAAATAAAAGTGAAATAGTTTGAACATCATAATATTTATGCAGCGTTTAGGTTGTAAGTTTATTTTTCTCGATATAACCTCCTTTGGCTTTGATAACCACTACACAAATTTTAGGCATTCTTCGAAGCAATTTTTCGAGACAATCTGCGTCAAATTTTGCCATGCGTACTGTAAATATTTCCATAGATGTTGGGTGTTTTGAAGTTGTCCGGACTTTGAGGAAGCCAAACCATTAATCTTAATTAACTACTTGCTGCTCTCTCCTCTAAAAAGTTTATACAGATTCCAGCCGTATGTTTAGGACCACTGTCTTGCTGGAACACAAACGGGTCATCAACAAGGCGGTTTCCACACGGAATAGCATGATTTTGCAAAATTCAAAACTCTTCTTTCTGTATTTTTCCACTAATTTTTCTTAAATCACCCGTAGTTGTTCCAGCAAAACAACCCCAAACCATAACACTACCACCTCCGTGTCTGACGAACGACAACAAGCAGGCTTAACTAGCTCTTTCCCCTGGTCGTCGACAAACAAAAACTCTCTATTTGGTACGTAAATAACTGAAATTTGGAACTGCGTTCCAATCAGCCAGTGACCAATTTCCATGCTCTCTTGTCCATATTGATCATTTCTCCTCATGCACGCGTTTTATAAACGTTTTTTTTTTGCGGCCGAAGCATCTTGCTATCTCAAACTTGCTAGCAATAATCGCCCTTTGACAATGGTAACAAAAACATTTGTTCGTGGTTGTATATTAACGCACGTTGCGATATCCAGTGCTGTTAGACGTCGATCTCGTTTCGAAGTCGTTACTATAAATTTATCTTCAGCTCCAGAAGTTACACAGGCCGCCCACTTCTATCAAGATTTTGTTCTGTCTCTCTTCACCGGGCCAATATTTAATGCACACCTTTCAGTGAAATCCCTAAGCGTAGAACAATTTCTCTCTCGGTAATTCGTCGCGAAGAGTACAAAAATTACTATGTTGTTCTAGAGTCTGCGTTTTGACATTTTTACGCTCAGTACTTTACCAAATTGTTACAATTGTGCACTGATTTCAAAAAATTAATTTCGCACAGGAAAGCGATAAGACATTGAGGATTAATACCCACATGCACTAAATGATTACCAAAGTGATACTAAACCGTTTGACCGAAAATAATTATTGCAGGTATCCTACCCCATCCTTGTCAAACAATAGTCGCGCAAAGGAGCTATAAAATGTATTCGGGTGAAATTTGTACCTATAAACTTGTAAACATTCGGACTTTACGAATTATACGTAACAATGTTGTATTTGCATACAGTAATTTATAGGAGGGATTAACGATTTTATGATATGTCTATCAGTTGCATCATTTTAAAGGAATTTCACATTACTTCCAAACTTGGACGGTAGTGAGTATTATAATTTCTAACAAATATACATATTTTTTCTCATTAAAAATGTGTAGTTTTATTTATGCATCTGTATTATTGGTCTTGTAGTTTTACAAATCCTAATTTTTCTCATAAATCTATAGATCGCTCAGTAATAACATGAACAATAATTTGTTAGTTCCTATTTAGCAACTTTTATTAGAATCTCGTCACACATTTCATTATAATTCAGTCCATAATTAAGTATGTCGCAAGATAACTACTATCTACGTATACAACGTTGCTAACATAAATTGAATTAATTCGCTAATATTAAAATGAATTACGAATACAAAAGTGTGGCAAACACGACATCGCATACCCTCGTTTATGTCTTCGCAGCGATATTCTACGTGTGTAAGTAGAGTGGTGAATGCTTCGTAAAAATAGCTCTGGCCCGCTGTAGATAGTTTGCAAGACGTAAATTTATATTCATGGGAAGTACGCGATATCACGTCGCTTACGCTTTAAGGCGAGAACATATACGTGATCGCAGTAGCGATCTTTGTACACATACTAGTGGTGTTCATTTTAACCGGTTAACCACGAAACGGTTATAAGTTATAAATAAATGTATTCACCGGTTAATCGTTCCAGGCGGTAACCGGTCATGGCGGTTATAATATGATACAAACCTTGACGAGTGTTCATACATTTTAGATATAATGCGTTGACATTAATTGAACTTACATGTTGCCTCTATTTTTGAATATATGTAAATCACAAAATTATTGATAATGAAACATAGAAAATTAGTTTGTGTGTATTATTTTTAAGTTCTTAACGTGCGCAAAAGTAAAGCTAATTAGAACAATTTAATAAAAAACATTGAAGTTAGCATTCCAATTTATTTCATACATCAATTATTCTACTTATTGTTAAAAATAATATGTAAGCTAATTGCTATTAATGAAATTAATAGTTAGCACAAAGTTACTAAAATGGAAGAGCTAGTTAATACGTCGCGAATTAGTTTCATTGTACTAGATTAGATAAATGAGTAAAAGTTTCAATACACTACTTATTGTTACTATTTTTGATAAGTTCATGATCGCTTAGTTCATGTGCGTTAATTAAGTAAAATACATACCGGTGTACGTTAATCCTTCACAGAGATTAACCGGCCAATTACCTTTTGTTAATCAGTTACAAACGCTTGTATAACACTAGCACATATGTGCGAAGGCGGTAAGTAAAAATGAATATTTATATATACCCAAGCGATCTTACCCCGGTAAGTAAACAACATTTATCTTTATGTGTTGATTACGTTGAAACTATTTACAGTAAAAAGAGAAAAAGAAATATGTGTATAAATTTAATTTACAACAGAGAACAATTTTGAATTTTGCACTCTGTACCGTGAATTGAAAAGAGATGGGAATCGTTTCTACTTTTATTTTCAAATAAACTTTAGTTCTTTTGACCAGTGACTAAGTTCAATCGAAATTGATATCCGAAAGCGGAACAGTAGATTCAGAGAGGCTGTACAGCCTGTTGGTAAATGACCAGCAATTACCTCAGTAGAGTAGTTTCTAATCAGTGAAATGCGATTACATGTAGTTTTTGGAGAAAACAGAAGAGTCCGATGTGTCAGAAAAGTTTGTCAACCTTGCACTATGAGCAGCATTATTTTGAACCTTGCGCCGATTGTCTCTTGCATTTGTTATTGTTCTGTGTCTATGAGTAATTTTAGAATTCTATATTTTACCAAAATTTGTTTCCTTGTCTATAATAGATGGTCTAAACCGTTCTAGCTTGTAATAACTTGTTTAATGAATGATAGTATTAACGGATTTTCTATTTTTGCCGTACATACAGCAGAAGAATTTCCTTCATTATTTGATGATTGTGGTAATTCTACTTTTCGTGTCATCTAATTCTAGTTCATTCTTCTACTCTTTTCGTGTCACCTAATTCTATAGAGGTTTAAATATTTACATTTTTTTAGCCACGACTATGTTTTATGTTCAGAAACATGTTTTGCTGCTTTGTTTTCTAAACATGCGGTAAATCATAATATTTTCTGACTGTTGTACTCTCTCCTCATTCCATTTCGATAACTCTTCAATTTGGTGGTCATTGGCCAAATGCAATTCGCAGCTTTGTAGAACGCTGCACAGATTATAATATTTTTCGACAGCGCTACATATCTGCAATTCACTGTAAGTTTCTTTATGGTGTCATTTGATCGCAAGCATCGTCGCGACCGCGTATGTATTCTCGTCTTCATACTTTGATCTAGTTGCACAAACAAATACGAGTAAGTATAATTTCCTACCTGCATGTCGATGCACATTAAGGTTAAACTGTGACGAATGTTTAAGGTAATAGATACTTAGATAGCAATGTTTATAAAGCGTAGAAATTCCTGGTTTCTTGACACCGCATGTTATATATTTTTACTAGAAAGTAATTGTTATAAGTAGTCTCGGCAAAAAGGGGCAAGTTTCAGTGCCGTGCGGAGAACAACGTGCAGGGAGAATCGAGTACTCCTATCAAAACATGCTTGTTCAGTATTATTCGCCTGGTCGTTGTGAGTGCTTGTCAGTACACATATACTTAGAAAATATCGCATTTAGATACGTTTCGGAAATTGCGTATTTCGAATAAACTAGTATGCCGGATTTAGAATACGAAGGCGATAGAATTAAATGTGGAAAGTACAACTATTTGACGTGTACCAGCAGGTTTAAGTGTAAACGCCACTTAAAAAGTATAAATCACTGTTCTGCAATCCGTGGCAAACGATTCAAGAAAAAACTTTATGCCATCTGTTCGTGACTATGTTGAAAGAAGAATTAAAGCAGAATTGAAAGATAAAAAATTGTGGTTATGTGTGGATAAAACAACCGATCGGCAAAAACATTATGTGGTGTATGTGATGGTACGTACAGTGGAAGAGTTTGAACCGTCACCCCTATCTTACTGGCTTCCAAAAGAGTTGCAGAATATACTAGCGATGAAATTTTAAAAGTAGTGTTCAGGGCATTGAACAATTTTCTAGCTTCAAGAACCCAACTTTTAATGTTTTGTGAGCGACGGTGCATGCTTTCCTTAGGGCGATCTCTTAAAGAAGAGAGTGGCAATCTGTTACATATAACATGTAAAATCCATACTTTAAATCTTGTGGCGCAATTGATCCCTAAATGTTATCCACGAGTAAATGCTTTAATAAATAGCTCATGCGAAGGCAGTATTTCTAAAGTTCTTAAAACCTACAAAAAGATTTCACGAACTGCGTCCCAAAGTCCCTGAATCACAGCAGCCGATTACTACGCGTCGGCGAACATGGTTAAAGGCTGCGTTTTACTACTGCGAACATCTTGATGATGTAAACAAGGTAGTTTTACAATTCGATCCGAGACACGCCAAAGCTATCAAGAAAAGCCGGAAGATGTTTGAAGATAGCCGGGTAAAATGTGATTTAGAAAGTATTCGCAAGAACTGCTATGGACTAGCGGAGGGAATTGAAGAATTACAAAATGATTCGATGTCGTTTGTGGATTTTATTCAAATTGTGGATGATGTTCAGCCACACATCGGAAAAATTAAAGTGGAATATTTGAAAGTGTTTATTGACAAGGATTCAGATTTACTCATACTAAATAAATTTGTGAAGGTGCGTTGAAAGATCCACTAAGTTGTCACAAGAATTACTTTAAATTTGCAAATATAACATCACTCGATATGGAACGGTCGTTTTTATCATTAAAAAATATTTAACACCCCGTACCCGTTTCACTGAAACAAATGTGGAGACATATTTAATAATTCTTATATTTCATAGATGCCACCCAGTTTGTGATTTCGTGGAAACTTCTTAAGACAGTAAGTGTTTCAGCACGTTATATAATATATTTTTTATAATCATTTTATGTGTAAACATTCCTGCGTTCACATCGCCTATGCTCACTCGTAAAGGGCACGATCATGAATAATGCGAGTACGTAAACGTTACTGAACTGCCTTGGTACGGCCGCTCGGACCCTCCACGCTGTTCTCCGCACTGCACTGTAACTTTGCCGAGACTGGTTATAAGTTAAATCATTTTCTTTCTTTTCAAAGTCTAGCTCTTGTGTGTTATTTACGATTCGTTTACAAACTTCATAAGAAGTACCTTTATTTGGAACGATTTAAATAACATTCAGCTTCTCGTATAAATAAGCCATAAACAATTTGTTCAGTACTATCCATGGTTTCAAGTCTTCACTTTATTATTTATAATTTATAACGTAACAATATATGGAATATTTAGATTACTTTAATTTTAATATAAAACTGAAGATTTATTACCTGCTAAAATGCATCTATAATATTGGTACATTTATCTCGCATGCATATTCATAGTCAAGGCGAAGTGCGCTGATTTTGATTAAAGTTTAGAGCCCGAAACTTGTGAAGTGTATACGTTAGAAATATCTCGTTTGTGCCATACATAATTTTGTATATTGGGAAGCATAGGAGTCCATAACGTTAGCTTACATGAATACAAAGATCCTTTTACCTGTAAGCATGCCACCCAATTTGCATACGAATAGATACTTACGGATATATAGAGTCATTCTCGTTTTTTCTCTGAATGTGTTAGTTACACTTCTGGAAATTACATCTTAGGAAATACATATGCACATACTAATATTTACTTCAATTAATATTATAATTAATAATTAAAACATTAAATAGAATTAAGAAAAAAATAAGCAATTAATGTTGTAAGTGGCCAAGCATTTTCGTTTTCTTCTATTTTTAGAATGTTAAAATTTAAATTAAATTTTTAACAGACAAATTATCATTGAAAGTACCAATTCATTTCCCTGTGTCTTAGGCATTTATTCCAGATTTTAAGCAAAACTTTCCATCATTAATAATCATATAAAACCACTAACATAACCCTCAGTCTACCAGGTAATCGGTGTATCACGAAAGTAAAAAGCATTCAAATAAATGTTACCTTTAGTAGTACATTCCAATAAAAACTCCTATCGTAACTTGTACTATTTTCAGTTGCATTAGTTGCCAATTTGACAGAGTATTTGTCATATTATTCAAATATCTAATACTAAACAAAATTCGTATTAAGAATTTTAGTAACAAGCTAAGACATAATTATAATTTCTAAGGCTACTTTGAGGTAAATTTTATTTGAACGCACGTTACTCTTATACTGCGACAACTATGTATCAGAAAAATCCCTTTGTGCAAAAATTGTACTTATTCTACCGTAAGTTTAAAAAAAAGCGACTCTTCAAAGTAGTTTTGGGTTCATTGCAGCTGGCCGGTATATGTAGGGTTAAGCTCACCAAAAATAAAAGTAACCACATTTATTCCACTTATTGGTAATTTCGCACAGGACCTGAAAAATAAATATATGTATATGTATATATATCGTGTCTGCCTAGATATCAGGGATATATCTATCTATAGCCATTAATATCCATTTAAAACTTAGCGATTTGTTCATACGGTGTCTATTGCGCAAGTGGAAAACGCGTCAGTCTGGCGAACAGGAGTTCTACGTTCAAGTCCTTCCGGAAACTGTGACATTTTTAATTTCACAAACTAATAAATTAAAAATTTAACGTTGGTAATACTAAGGAAGCTAAATTATATGTGTCAATTTGTCAATACTGTTTGAAATTTTGCCCACGCATAAAAATGAGTGGGTGTGTAAGCTCCCGGCGTCTCTTGCCCAGAACGCAGCGCCATTTATATCCACGCTGTCGGTCCGTATGTTTCGTAGCGCAACGGTAATTGTTGGAAAAATTGGGTGCCCCGCAATCTGTGAAATACACTAAGTTATCCAATTGTTAGCAGCAAGAAACATGAAAGCTGTATGCAGTGAGTGACAGTAAATGTGCATTCTAGCCGGCCATCTGCAATCAATGGCGATCTGGTGCAGGCAGTTAACTCCAAAATTCACAAAACACTGAGATTCACAATTGCTAAGTTGTATTTGAAATTATCAAACATTTCAATATCAATTTTGTATACGATTGTATCTAGGAACTAACAGTACAAGAAATTATGTTCTCGATAGATACCTAAACTACTAACCGAGGAACACAAACAAAAAGCTTGGCAAGTACTTCATCCTCTTTGACCTGCTACAACGAGGAAGGTGTTGACTTGTTGAGTCGTATTGCCATAGAGAATAATCTGTGGAGTGGAGTCATGGATCATCGCCAGTCATAGTAAACACAAAACAGACATTTTGAAAGTGAAAGACCATGGCTACCGTGTTCTGGAACTGGTAGGGTGCATTGTTAATGAATCTTATACAATAACAATTACGTCGGCGTGATACTGTGAAACTTGAGTTATGTAGAGAGATAGATAATTGTATGTATATGCAGAAAATAAATGTGTTTTTGATGAATTCTTACTTGCTTCATTGCAAAGCAGACTTTACTTAAGAAATAACCCTCGTATATAAATATAGATATTTAAACATGTGTAATTCATGTGATATATACTTCTGTTGAAATCATATCATCAGAGGTTCTAGTAGCGCTTTAACAATGTAGTGGCAAAGATATGTATACCGTCCTTAGCCGAAATTAATGAGAACAGAGAGCGCTCCGCAAATGTAACGCGGACTTAGTCAAACTTTTATAAGCTAAATACAGAGACTTAGTTCAGAGGCGCGAACACACACCTGTTCATAATTTAAGTGCTACCTTTTTCCAAGACTTAGAGCTACATGAATTGAATGCATAAATATTAAGCTTCTAAGAAATTCAGTTTCTTAATTGTAGAGAGATAGCTGTAGGTGGTGTAAATATAAGTTGGATTTATGAGTAATGTTCGGGACAGAAGGTGCCAGATTATTCTATAGATATATTTTCACACTTATGCAAGTTGCAGCGTTTGGATGAATGATGCTTTTTATAAAATGCAGCTGTCATTTATCAGCAAGTTAAATGATATAACTTATCAATTTCCATTTACTCCCATTAGTTACTTTTATTTATAGACTACTCACTCGCTAAAGATTGTTAAGCGTTGACAGAACAATGTTCAGAAACATGCATAGTTTTTCAACTTCAATTGCTTTGTAACGCTGCATTTTCCATGTCCGCTGCAAATGATTCACTAAGATCTTGGCTTTCTATCAACTTCAGTAAAAATACTCCCTAATGTACAAGCACTTTCGGTAATTACTAATAAAGGGTTTCTCTTGCGTATCGGCATCATATTCACGGTGACTCCGAATTATATTCGCTTTGCACAAGACAAATGAGATAATTAAAATACTTTTTGTCTTATGACGTGGAAGATAATTATTTTCGGACAGATTATTTTTAAGGAAAGGCAATTGTATAGCGCACAATAAAATATTTGTTCTTTTTGGGAAAAGTAGTCTAGCAGCATTTTTGCGTTTTTGTACATATTGATTTTCAGCGCAATGAGTAGGGATGGCATCCTGTTAGTCTTAAAAACACATTGGTACAACGTTAGCTAGAGTTTTAAAAGACGAGTACTGTTAGTCATATACTCTATATAAATTAGTAATATAAATATCTTAACAAATAACTAAGTAATTTATTTTCTATAGAAAGTACATAGTACATATTAGAAAAGTAGCCAGAAGAAACAAAAAATGGAAAAGGAGCATGTTAGTAGAGTAATTATAAATTAAATTAAAATTAGAAATTAAATTACTGTTCTATTAAAACAAAAATGCCATCCAAGCTATAGTAAGGCGTATTTGGTAAATTGCGCTTCTACATTGTTTAAAATCTATAAAAAGCTAAAGTTTTTAGGTTAGGAGATATTTCAATACCAATACACATTAAACTCTTGGAAATTAGCGTCAGTTCGCGGCTTTGTACATGGATATCTACAGATGATACAAGTTACAATAAATACAAACGGTTTGACTTTCTGGTTACTGGTTAATGCCTTCTAGTTATATTGAACTGTATACTTTATGCTAGAAACCTTAGGGTTTTGTGCTGAGAATCTTAAATTGTTTAAGCAGTTCTTCTGTAATGTCCCATACGTTTTGCATTAGAAAATATCGAAAGATGGCAATAAATCAACAGAAATCTGTTCAAGGAAGTTCAAAACAAGCCTTGCCATATGGTGACGTACATGGTCTCGTTGGAAAGTCGCAGCGTCTGAAATTAGAACAAAAATGAGGTTCAAGTAAGGTTTTGAAGTTATAGTGCCTCTGATAAAGGCCAGAGGGGATCTGCCCTTATGAGTAATGAAGCTCCATAGGAACAGTACGGCAGCGGTCGTTTCAGTAAAAAAATTAAAGATATGGCCTTTCTCCATATAACCATTTGATGGTCATCGTGTATCCGATATTCTACTGGAGCCTTGCTCTGCACTACTTTCAATGCATAGAAATGCCTAAATATTGGATTTGTGTAATTATTAATGAACGCTAATTAACGTTAATCAGCGTAATATATCTACATATAGACTATACTTAAAGATATCCAAAAAATAATACATGTACTTTGCATATAATCCTGTCTTTAGTAATAAAAGAGGTCGACCAATATCAATTGTTATTCTAAAAAACATCGATGCTGTGCACAACATAATTGAAAAATATCGGTATGTGTTTTACAGTGAGATAGAGACATATCGCAGAGTGCAGTACATTCGATTTTGTATCAACATGTAACTGTAAAAAAATCTGGTTCTGATGGATTCCGCATAATTTGATCGAAGCTCAAAAAAGGCTCTGCAAATTAATGTAAAGAAATGCTCAAGAAAATTGTCCGAGGAATTGCAAACTCCGTAACAGGTGACGAAACTTGGATATATTCGTACGAACCAGCAACAATCCACTCTTTGGGTGATCCAAGACAAACCGATTCCCACAAAAATTGTTCGTTCACGAAGCACTTCCGAGAAAATTATCACTTATTTATATCCATTTCTTTATAGGAGGTGTTTTACCCCCAAAACAAATATTTCACTGAAAAGTCATCTTGCTGGCAAATCACCCTCATGTTATAGTAAATGTTAAGTTCCGTTGATTGAGCGTACACGACTTACATATGTACATTGCAATACTCTGCACTACTGATGGTTATGGCAGTAAAAGCTAAAATTTAACATTTCGAACTTATGTATTGCATTATGTATGTTATGATTGTATATAACGATCTGTACATAGAGTTGATTTAATCTTGAATTAAAAATGCGTTATATTTTCAACTTCTACTTGGCCAAATTCACAGGTATAGCAGTAAACTCCACTCACACAAATTAATTAATTATGCGGAACGCAGCGTTTCGGGAGCACGTGGGCTCCATTGTCAACAAATGTTACCGACTGCGGTAACACGGTTGACAATGGGAGCCCACGTGCTCCCGAAACGCTGCGTTCCGCATAATTAATTAATTTGTGTGAGTGGAGTTTACTGCTATACCTGTGAATTGTACATCCACACAGTCCTTGCAATCGTCATTTACTTGGCCAAAGTTTAACATTTACATATTAATGTATGTACATAGCCAGTGACAATTATTGGATCCTCCTATGTTTAATTGTACATCGGAATAATAGAAAAATAAAACAAATGTATGTAAATATTTATTGATTCGAGGGACACGTTACCTCGAAAATATTTTTTACATTTGAAAGAACTGCTTCCAATTCCTGTTTTGATTTACATTTTTTCTTCAACAATTTTTTGTAATAACCCACAAATACTAGATTGATGAGGTTAAGGCCTGGGCTTTGTGGTGGCCATTCTATAACATTATTCCCATTTTCCCTAAATCATGCTCTGCTTGAAGTTGTAATTTGACATAGTCCGTTATCATTCGCTTCTCGTGCCAAATAATTTGTCTATTTAAGAATACATAACTTGATTTAGTATAGTGGATTCTATTATTTCGGCGTTTACCATATTTTACGTTATGTACACAATTTGCGCGATATTCATCGCCAGGCCTGCAATGTACCTGTACAGCACTAGGTATAGCAAAAATCTAGAAACATTCTTATATTAATTGTGTAATTTTTAATACAATATTACCTTCATTTTCTTTTTTGAGTCCACTCTAATCGCTTTTTTTTCTGTTAATCTCAGACAACTGATTTAACTCATGTGATGAACCCTTTACTGTACGACATCGACCTCTTGTTGGCCTCAATTTATATCGCCAGTTTCACTGTAATATTTTATTGTTATTTGCACAGCATACCCAGAACACATAATTTCTTTACTGATTGCCGCTTGCGAAAGTTCTTCTTAATGCAACGTAATTTGCGAGCGTTCAAACTCAATAAATTTTCTCCTTTTCGGCATTTAAGGAAGAACAGGCTAACTACCAAATACCTGCATTTAAAATAATAGAGAATTTCTAGACACGGCAAATATAAATTTGTGGACGGTGCCCCCACCAAGTTATTTCAGTGAAAAATTTGTTCGGTTACTCTTCTTCAAGCACTTCCCGCATTTCCAGGAATTATCAAACAAGGGGTGTCGTTGTATTAATACTGTAACACCAAGAAAGTTTAAAGGAGCCTAATAGTTTTGTCACCGGCTGTATATATTATTGTGATGCTACAAATTACACGGTTTAGGTCATCTATGAAACATAAAACATAATTATAAAGACAGTAGAATAATATTATTGTTTTCTTTACAGTTAAAGAAAATGCTAATGGTCGTCCACAACCGCTTTTGCAGGAACCTCATTACGGCTCTAGACCACAACCATACAGTGAGTATTATTAAGACTGATTGATTCGTGCGTTTTGAGTGGAGATTAATTTATTAGTTATTTATTCCTGCTTGTAACGTACTACATTTATTTACTCATTTACATAAGCTTATGGACACTATATTATTGTTCAATGTAAAGCAGGAGAAGTTTTTCCATAAAGCCGCAAGGCCACATACCTGCCATCATATATTGTTTAAAAATTTAGTTCAACTCGAACAAAATTGTTGTAATTTATATTATATATTTATTGCAAAAATATAGTTCTAACAATCTTGCGGCTTCCATCTTATTCCATGATCAATATTGTGACATGAAATAAAATAATAGGAATGAAGTATTTTGGCTGCGACCGTGATTACTAGGGCAACGGTAAAATACTGAACCAAAGAAACAATCACAGCCTAACTGGTGTAAGTACGTCTTGGACGCACAATTTTTGTAGCTAGTCTTCAGCGTTTTTATCCGTTATAGATTTTTCCTGCGTTTCTATTTAGAGACAAGTGTATTTATTAACATAACCTTTAAAATGAACAGAGTTTGCGTAATTTTTAAAAGTGACTTTAAGAGGTACTTCTTCTGGAAAAGAATAGAATGAAAGAATTGGGTAGGTCATTACCTCAACTAAAACTAGAACAAACAATCAAAACAAGAGCCGAAAATAGAACGTTTAAACAACGTTTTTCCATGGATTCTAATAAAAAAGAATTATTGGAATGTGAATGTGGAGTATTCAATTTAATGTATTACTTTCCATGTATGTTGACCTTATTGTATTTCATCTGGATCATCAGATTTCAATTGGACTAGAGCTTGTGTGAAAGATCTACGTCCTCCACCCACTAAAATAAAAAAAAAAACAAGAAACAAAGACGAACATTAGTAAGAAAGTTACACTCGCATCCCCCTGGCCAAAAGTCATGAACCGCCGCTGTTGTAGAGGTTCTGCAATGGTAACCTATAGTAAATGTACATCCTGTAAATGTTGTCCACTCGATAATAATAATAAAACAAAGACTTACAACTTATTTTTACGCAATAAACTGTAAAAATTAATACATATGTTTAATGTAGTTATTTAAAGCTTGTAGTATACCATGTTTTATTTGTTATTGGAACGTGTATTGTAAGGTAAAAAGAATATTCTCTTTGTCCTATTAAGGAAAATAGACGCTATAATTGTATATATTTTTAATAGTCAAGATTTTGTATCTGCAAATTGTAGAAGTTTAAAACAACAAGACTATGTAAAGTATTAAACATCTATACAGTAAGGTAGTTGTGTCCCCCTCCTCCTCGATAACATTTGAATAGTAACTAGCGTTATTAGAAAAATATTGTATTTTCTAGTGTTGTGGGTAATTTAATTCCATTTCCAGTGTCACTGCACGTGATGCCAACCTTGCACATTTTGACGCTTGAAAGATAGTGTGAATGAATTCAGTGATATATATGTGGTGCTTAAATAAAAATATATGAAGATATAGAGTAAATATGAACTTGTTTCTATATAAAATTGTTTAGATGAGCCCCAAGTTGTCTCTTGTGACATTTTTATATAAAAAGTTCGTCATGGACAACATATTTGCAACAATTGTTAATAACACTCAAATTTTAGAAAGTTGTTGCAATAAATGTTTTTTTGTTTTATCGAACGCAAGTAATGCTTTCTGTCCTAGTAATCCATTCTTCTTTGATTGATTCGACTCTTTAGGAATCGAATCAAGCACAATTTTCATTTGCAGTACGCATTCGCTGCAAACAAAATTCTAATCAAATTCTACGTTTTGCGCATTTATAAATGCAATACAAATACGAATAGGTACATTTGTCAAGATTTGCCACTAGTGAAATGCGAGAAATTTAGAACTGCCCGATTTCTCCTGCCCCTTTTTAGATTTAAACTGAAACATTGGCATCAGCCGTCAAATGTTTATTTTTAGCATTTCAGTAAATTCTATATGCTACTTTAGATGTGCTCTTCGAGGAGTCATTTTGTATTAATTGTGATTCAGTGTTACCATTATTTCATATTTAAACTATTCTCGCACACATGTGACAATGCTCAGTAATTACAACTAATTATACTGCTCCACTTGTATATTCCTTTTGTTCTGTTAGTAATTCTATCTAATCTTTTCACCACGTACACTGCACATTGTACATTTAGTTCCGAAATATGATCCATTATCTGAACATTTAATCCAGTTTGTGTTTATGGCGCTCTTAGTTTGTAAATAATATTGTAGAACATTAAATATAAATGTACTTAAAGAGAAATTAATATATTTAACTATTTTCGGTTTATATGTTCAGCTCCAATTTAAAACAGCAAAAAAAACATCAGTACAGAAGCACAGGTATATCTATCCAATGAAATATAACCCCAGTTTATTCATATTTTAACTTAGAAGTGGACAAAGACTTGATGAAAGTTGAATGCCATTAAAAATGTGGAAGCCGTTGGTCGTAAGTGAATTACAAGTACAAGTGTAACAAATAAAATTTCTCATTACTGTATATATCTCTAGTAAGTATGTTGGATGTCAAAATATTTAACAAAGTATTCATTTACCAAGTAAGAGACGTGGAAGTTAGACACTCCAAGTAGTGGTGTAGTTAAAAGGTTTCTGTTAAAATCAGTTTTATATTTTTTTTTATTTTTGAAATTTGTTACCAAATCAATTATTTTTTTAACCAATATTGCTGAGTCTACTTTTAGATTAGCAAAAGCTTTCATTTCTTTGATTTTTCTGTTAACATTGGCGTGCTTATAGCATTACGTGCATCTAACACCTTATCTTTAAGAGTACGCATCGTAAATGCTAAGCTAATGTTCCGAGAAGAAGTTAGTAATGTTTGATAAATAGTCAACTTTGAAACTTCAAACAGTGTGAGACATTGCATTTTCAAAAAGAAGCTAGTTAGAAATATAATAAAGTCTTTACTTGTGATTTAGTAGTTTTTATTACGTAATACATCAAAGAGCAGTAAAAGCGCGTTTCAGCTTAAGTCAGAAACAAGCAAATCACTCCTGCCATCATAGATAACAAAATGACCTTCTAATCTGAAGTTGTGGAATACAATAAAACATTACATCGTAAAATGAATATGAAGACTCTGATGAACCCAAACATACAGATTCAGAAACAGATTCCATATATGCGCCACTTTCGCAGCTGAGAGAAGATACCTACTCCATATTAAAAATTAAATTACTAGAAGAAATTTCGCTAGAATTTCTAACAGAGTAAAATATATTCATAAATTACATCAATTGAAATTGAACCATTACTAAACGGATGTAATTATAAATATGTAACTAGTCGACCCAAAAGGATGTATCTCAAAGAAAGTAATATTGCTGGATTTGAATATTAGTAATTCGCAAATAGCTAAATGGAATCATATCAGAATTCAATGAAATGTAAAGATATTTTCAATTTAATTAAATGATGTGATGACGAAGGTCGCCAAATGCATACATACAATAGATACAGTTCTTCGTATAGTAATGTTTTTTATTGTCATTTTAATCTACTTGATATTCATGCTTGGTAATTCATTTGTTCCTTAATTAAAATCAGGCAAATCAAACATGTCAGTTAGCTAAGTTATCAATAGTGTTGAAATAACTTTTAAAATGAAACTGTTGTATATGTAGACTGTCACAAGTATGTAACTGTAGTGGAACGCAACAATTTATATTAAAAAATTAAAACAATTAAAATCAGACGCATTATCAAATGGAATAGAAATAATTATTACAATAACAAATTTATAATAACGATTAGGTTTTTAATAAAGGAACACACCAAAGTACAGCTCATTGACTTCAATGAAACTTTCTACATTTCTAAAATCCATTGAGTATCCTGAAGCAACACATTATATTCTTGTGGAAGTCAATGTTTAGAAGATGAAATTGACTACCGAAATTTCGAAAGCTTTTAGTATGCCAGCTTAATTCTCTACGTCTAACCCGGAAATTTATTTAATAGATATTAAATATATCAGCCAGAAAATACAAATTTATTTATTGCCTACAACGTTAATAAAAACTATATTTTGTCCGTATATATTCAAGTGATAAAAAAACCAGAAGAAAGTGTAATAAAGTATGATGTTCTTTCTCAACGAATAAACATGGCGAGAACATTTAGAATGGCTAAATCCTAATAGCTTTACAATGAATGAACTAGACGTTAGTTTACAAATTTTATGTCACACGGAAAAGCGGCAAATTTATGCCTCAACAGCAACAATAATCCACTTAATCATGCTGCATTAATATAAAGCGGAATTGGTAATTTACTGTTTATTTCTGTTCGCGTCATAAATCTTTCCGTTGATAGTCAACGGTAGATGATGGATTTACAAAACCAATGCTTTTCCTGATAATAGATGCATTAGAATTGCGGCTTTCGAAAATCTCCCTTATTAAATTTCGTTTCACTGCATCTATTCGGTTAGATTAATTCATGCTTTGGCTCGCGTTGCAGTACTTATTTCCGGTTGGCATTAAAATTTAAAATCAAATAAATATTATACAAGGAGGACGCTGCTTTAGCAGCTTACTTTTTTTTGTTTTCTTGCTTTATATACAAACTATCCGTGAGTATTAATCCTCCAGTTTGCTTTCCTGACAACACGAATCCATTTTAAACGCTTTTAGAAGGCTGAAACCAAGTAAATATGTATAAGATATTTTTGAAGCACTTATATATATATATATATATATATATATATATATAAATGTCTGCAAACTAATAGTAATTTTCTTGTTTTACTGATATTGTTTGGAAAGGATATCCCTATTAATTAATGCACATACCAACAACAGCAGCACTTGTATATACTAGATTTTATATCGAAATATTATGGAATGTGCAATAAAATAACGAAGGTTGCAGTTATAAGTTTATTTGTCTACACAGTAAAGATGTTTCACTATGTGTATACATTACACTATATATGTATACATTGTTTGAGTTCTATGCCCTTAAATAACACAGGTTTTACTTAGTTATCCGATATTTCAATAATATGTCTGGTAGCTAAAAAATATTAGGTAATTCAAAATGTAAGCTCTCAATGGAAAACCCTATACATATCAACAATTGGGGAAAGCAATTCGTGTGGAAATACGTCACTTATGCTATACTTAAAAAAGAGCTTTAAACGCGAAGGCAATACCTGGTGTCATGAATCATGATATTACACTTGTTTTTAACTAATATGTGTACATTAATGCCAAATATGAAACCCATTTCTCCTATCACGTCACGTTCTTTTTCTACAGCATTCCTTGTTTGCCGAAATTGGATCTTATGAAGCAATATGTTAAAGCTCTAGATTCACAAAGGAGATTGTTTCAAGTACATATGTCAAAAGTTTTCACGACCAAGTTACGAAAAAATAAAAGCCGGGGTATTTGATGGATCTCAAATTTCAGATCCAAGTTTCATCAGCCCCGTGAACGAAGCCGAGAAAGAAGCCCGGACTTCATTCACTATGGTCGCAAACAATTTTCCTAGAAACAAGAAAGCCTTCAATTACAAAGATCTACTGAAATCAATGCTTTAAAAATTTTATCTCCTAGGTTGTAACATGACCATAAAGCTTCATTTCCTTCATAGTAATTTTGGTAGGTTTCCCGAAAATGTAGGTGCTGTAAGCGATGAGCAAGGCAAAAGATGCCATTAAGATTTAAAAACTATGGAAACTTGCTACCAAGCAAAATGGGATCCTCATATGATGGCCGACTACTTTTGGAGTGTTCACAGGAACGGTCAAACCAAAATACACAGCAGAAAGTGCAACAAACGACGATTTATACCGTGATTGTTGTTTGTGTTTTTACAAGTATTCTTGTAATTTTTTTATAATTATTAAAATAAATACTTCTACTGTACTTCTGATTAGTATTGTATTTAAATAAATAAATGAATTATTAAAATTTTATATTTTGTTTATATCTTAGCAGTTCTTAAGTAAGAACTTAGTCGTATTAGTGATTGTTTAAAGAGCATAGTATGGCATAGAGATAAATTTTGACGTGATACTCAAAAACTAATATGATTTTCGGATGCAGCACACCCAAATTAGTAAGACATAAGTGTCATATAGAAGTCAGCAAAAATTCACGGGTATAGCAGTAGTGTTTACTGCTATACCTGTGAATTGTACATCCACACAGTCCTTGCAATCGTCATCAGCAAAAATTGTGTTGGATAGTGTTATTATTTAAATAACATTACGTTGAAGAAGAATATTTGACTTCTGTTTGTTTTATCAGCAGGGGGCCGTAAATGTGCAGTGAGGGGGATCAAAAGCATATTCTGAGTCTAATATTAACAATGTCTTGATCAACACAATCACTAGATCTCAACATAATAATATTGAAAAAGCTACGAATTGACCAAGAAAAGGCTGAGTAGTGCAAAGCATGGTTGTCCCTGTTATGGGATGTGTTGTGTTCTGCGAGAAAGATAAACGCTTAGTTGAACAGCTATTGAATATTTTTCTCATTTAGTCACGATGCTGATGTTCCAACCAAAATATTATATGAAAATGAATTCTATTGTTTCTTAAACATCTTTATAGGGTTACATAAAGTATATTAGTAAAATACCTGTCATTAACTTATATTTATTTGCAATGTAATTATGTTATAGGTGTTAAAAAAATCAATTATAATTTAAAAGGTTACATTTGGTATAATGAACCACCTAAATTAATACAAAAAACAGTCCAGTTAGTATCGTTAGATTTGTTGTTTGGGCTATTTCCAAACAACAAATGTAATTATCATCCACCGTCAACAATTTCACGTTCACACTCAGTGAGTATAATGTTGCGGTAATAAAACACCAGGGACATACGACAGCATATATGTATAAAGATATCTACAGCGATTTTAAATATCAAAATAAAAATTAAGGTTATAAAACAGAGACATGGATGGCATTGGATTGGTAACCCTATCAATACGTAAAAACAAAAATCATAAAAAGTAGACATTCGACATTCTTTCTTCGATGCGGCAGATCACATTTAAATTAAAACAGCAAATATAAAAGTATTAAAATTAATAAACTAACAACCGTTCAGAGAAAACATTGAAACAATGAAACATTACTGTTACGCAGAGGATTTCCACCATTTGGAATTGCAATTTGAAGTGTTAGAAGATTTACATATTCCATGCACACATACAAATTACTTCTTTTGTAAATATGCTTGGTGTACGAAAGTTATAATCCCTTAATTTTATAACTCAACAATACATATGTTACAATAAGCGAAACACAGACATACAATGACACTAATATGGATTTGATTAACGGTAATTTAGGTAAATTTGGTTCTCATTTGATATAACCAAATGTTATAGTCTTTATGCGAAGTTGTTAATGTATTAGGAGAATATAAATCTTCCGCAATTTATTACCGCGCTAAGTATTCACAAAACGCTTATTTTGTGCTTCTGAATAATAAATAACTTTGAGCGGCGTACTACAAACTTGAATGTTAAAATAACATTTTATGCGAATATAATTCATTAGGTTATTAATGCTTGCTTTAGTTTACCGACCGCACGCTCGTTCGCCTTGCACAGCTTTTCAATGTTTTAGTTACTTTTAGCGTTTATGTCAAGGTTGATTGTACAACCGAAAATTCCATTTTGTTTTCTGTAATTAAGCATTTATTCAATTTTTCTATTCGAATTTCGTCTACGTATAATATATGTACATCTAATAAACTTAATTTATAAGTACAGGATACAATTCATAGCATACATGTTTGCGGGCGTTTACTTAAAAGAAAAATCTAAAATAAAAGTAAATGCGAGTGTAATGACCAGACAGTAGTGTTCTCTTTCGTACGTTACAAAGAACTTATCAGTGACGCTTGAAATTGCAATAAGTGCAAACGTATTGTAAATATGAAGGCTGTTTTTCCGTACACACACAAAAGGCCCAGGAATGAATATAGCAACTGCTGCTAAATAGGTACATACAGAAGCCAACAACAGTAATATCAACAGAGATTGGTGCAGCGTAGTTTTTATGGATGAACCGTCTTGGATTTAGGTTCTTAGAAAGAAATCATTGACATCTCGTGTGTCTACAGTGCTAGAAAATTGCGCTAAAAATTCCCAGGAAACTCATATTTAGGGTTGCTTCAGTATTCGAAGTTCTGGACTACTAAAGTGTACCAGTCGTTATTTGGCGATTCCAGAGCGGATTAGATATTACAAGAGGGCAACCATCTTAAACACGGAAGAAGCAACTGGCATCATTGTGCTTGAATGGTTGTCATAATCGGCAGATGTTAATATAATCGAGAACATATGGATCAACATGAAGATCAAGTTTAAAAAAATATATTTACACTTATTGCAACAACTTAGCTAATGAAGAAAATGCCCAAACGTTGTTAAAAAGTACGAGAAAAAGGGGTCACTTTATGCATGCCTTGACATATGTATGTCTAAAAAAATATGTAAATAAATTATTAAATTATCCTTGCAACCATATCTAAAATTGCCCATACGCTCTTGTGCGACAGATTGTACATTATCTTCTTTACCCGATGTTAATATCTATTTTTCAATAGCTGTATTGAACAGTACTATGTTGCCATAAGATTGAATTTATAGTATGAGTAATAAAGTAGTGAATTTAGAAATATGTACTGATTTGTAAGTCCATTGAGCAAAATAATAAAAGTGCTGCTACTTTTAAAGGAGGTATCCAAAAAAAAAAAACGAAATAATTTTTGTTTTAAAACTTTTAAATCAACTTAAATGTAACAATTGTTTTTTAACCAAAATGATATGTTTATATCTTAGTTACATAAATAAAAATTTTAATTTGGAATTTTGCCAAGAGTAAGTAATGTTATCAATATTAATATTTTTGGCCACGCGCTTCGACAATTTGTTCAGCTGAAATGAGGTATAAAATTAAGAAAACATCTGTAATATATTTATTATCCAAGAAAATGTTGCAGATAAAACAGCTAGACTAACTAAAAATATTTCATTAATCAAACTAAAGAAAACAACTTTAGTTTTTATAAACCAAGCAATATTGATTTTTTTAATTTTTTTTCTATAAGGTTACATTCTAATAATTGCGTTTATCAACTGTTTCAGTATCTTGAATACTACATTAGCATTACGAGATAACAACCATAATGTGTGTAATGTATGTATGTACAAACATACACATGTATTAATACAAAAAAAATTGAACAAACGTCCGTTCATTCACCTTAGTTTAGATAATAATATACTAAAATATTTATTTTATGATACTAGTCTATTATAAATAAACCTCCAGAAACAAGTGCGAACTCATTGGCGGTAATGACATATATCGAAAATGATTGGACATACCCAAAGTCGGGATTCATACACGTATGGTTAGTATGTGTACGAATGCCGGATTACATTGATGATGGCGAATCCACAGCGTTCTTTGCTATGTTCGACCAATGTTAATAGATTTCTTAACCGATTTACGACATTAGAATACACTGGCACTATTATTAGAGCATTTTTGTGTACAAGAGACATGTTAATAAAATTAATTAATAAATAATATTATAAATTTCTAGATGACTATGTGTTAAGCCTATGCAACATTTCATAAAATATTGTAAATAATCAAGAATATCGAAACCTTTAGGGAAAAGTATGTTTTTCATCGGGTGAAAAAAACAGATCAAATAAAGGCAGAGTTAATAGACCAAAAAATATGGCTGACGGTAGATGAAACAACGGATGCAAGAAAGAATTGTATTTTAAATGTATTGGTTCGCACTTTAAAAAGCGACTAGGCATCCTTGCCTCTTCTTTAAGCTATAGAAAATACCTTTGGACGTTCAATGTATCGGCAATCCAACTTGTAATATTGGTTGAAGATGAGAGTTCGAACATGGTGTAACCTGAAAAGTTACTAAAACAATCTTATCCTCAATTGCTTCATGTAACCTGTTCCATACATGTCATAATGCAGCTGAATTTATTAGGAACAGTTATATGAAAGCAGTTTCTACCAAAAAAAGCTTTGGTTAATTCTCCAAAATGCGTTTGTGAGTTCAAACAAGCTTGTTCGGATATTTCTCAGCCACTACAGCTGGTATTGACGTGGCTTACAGCTGTTTTCTATTATCAAAATTTTCTTCACATTATTAGACCTTGTATCTTAAATTTAAACCCGTAAGAAGTCCAAGCAATTTCAGTAAGCCAGCAGTTGGTTTTAGGTACCGAAATACATACTTAAAGGACCAAATTTCCGAAAATTAATCAATTCCGTCAGAAATTATTTTCAAATTACAGAATACCAAACTGTCATTGCATGAAACGCTAAACATAGTAAATTACCTCAAAGGCTCGTTAGGGAAATCTAACAGATAGTACAGAAAGATTAACAACCGATAGATTGTATGAGGTTACAAATAAAAATCCCGATTTTCGAACTATATTAAGTTTAACTGAAAAGCAAGAGTGCGAATATGATGCGAACGACCTTTTTAAATTCGCGCAGAAGGAACTAAAAATTAACTTTCATTCTGTTCCAATTAAAATCCTGTAAATTATTCTTGTTACAGTAACTACAATAAATGAAGCATTTACCTTCGTTGTTTGCCCATTTACTTTTTGTTTTAATTGAAATTTCAAAAATGGTGAAAACTAACATCCCTAACTCATAATTTACTGCTTTTATAAACAAACCAATTGTTAGGATGAATTGCTTGTTTGGTATTGCGCATTTCTGTTTAGAAACGTTATGGTTCAAACGTACTTTGAAGTTAATCTACATAACACGTTAACGGGAGATTGTCCAACACATATATATGTGACGTTATGACTTTTATTGCCCACTACAGAAATAAATGGCTAACACCGACGCCGTTTCATGAGCCCATGCGTTCATAGCGTCAAGGATAAGATATATGTATGCACAGACGTACATATCTATACATACGTCGTAAAACCTTACCTTTAAGCTCTATAGAAAATATCTGCGCATGTATCACTGTTTTATATTCATTCATTGCCGGAGTTCAGTTTTGAAGTTTCTGTTATATGTTGTCGAGACGATTTCCTAATCTATTTTACTGTTCTTTGTATTAATTTGAAATTTATCACCTGAATTTATTGCCAAAAGTCGATGATAACACCTAATTAAATCTTGGCTATCTTTTAGAATGGTATTTGTAAAAAGTAATCTGAATTATAACTTGTAATGGAGATGAACTTTATTGGAATGTACGTGCTGGTAATATAACATACTGTGAACAGGAGTATTGAGTTGTTTTAAAATTACTAGAGTTGTACATAATATTCTTTAGCCCAAGATAAAGTGGACTGCTTTAATCGAAGAACAAATTACTCATTTAAAATAAACGAATCTGTTTTCATAACGTTTTTCTAAAATTCTACTAGAAAATTGTGTATAGCTCAAGTTATTTGAATAGGCTGTGCCTCCCTGAGTATATGGGACATTCACACATTATATGATTATAGATTTGTTCCTCTCTAGAGATTATACAACGCAAATAATTTTCCTACTTATATCTTGTAACAAATGCATCAGGACTGTTTTGAATTCTTAGATTGGAGACCCTTTTCGCATTCAACACCAAATTTTTATTGAAATGAATTCGAATATTGACCGAGCAGTTTGCTACGGTCACATATTTATAATCAGTGAAGAGAGTGCTCGAAAAAATTTGCAATTCATCTCTCGGGAATACTCTCCACTTTATATATAGATAAATCGGTGACTAAAGAATCCACAGGGATCATGAAACGGAGACGTAAAGATCTTCATCCCAGCGGAAGAAGCTCTCGTTTCTGTAAATAACGTCTTATGTAATCGCGATTTTGACATTTGTAAAACATACATAAGCATGGTACACGTAGACAAATCATGAATTACTGTACTCTTTATGAATACAAAATGATCATGTCAGTATTTTAACAAATAACCGATCCGTGGTTTTGGCTAAACGTGAATATCGTCGTTGTTTCCTATGCAAATACTACAGCGTTTAGCCATTCACCACAAGGAGACGAAGTCGACACGGGACTGCAGCAGAAGCGGCCTATCCCGCAGCAACAATTTAACCGAGAATGTGGCTGCTGTGATAGCATATGTGCAAGAGCACTTCCAAACCATCAACTAAATGACGCGTTACGTAGCTGGGTATCAATAGATGACCTTTACAGTACATATTGTTGAAAGACTTGGAGATGTTTTCGGACAAAGTGCAAACAGTGCATCAGTTATTCTTTTCAGACCGACAATCGCGTTTAAACTACAGCCAAACCCTCCTAAACCTTAACCCCGATGAAGGTGAAAATTAAAGGAAAGATAATTGGGTCATATTTTTTGAAAAGTGCGTCGGCAGGTTGATGCAACCGCACATACAGCACGGGTGATGTTCTGAAGCAAGGGTTTTCTTGTAGCTCAATCTCTAGTTTTAACGATTTGCACTGGCCTGTAAGATTCCCCAATTTGACCGTTTTAGACCTCTTCACAGTAAACGCGAAGATTATGCAGTAGTATGACAACCACAATTTATTTGACACGACACACTCCGCACCACATGAATATATATATATATATATATATATATATATATATATATATATATATATATATATATATACCCACCGTCAATAACATTAGTCGTATTTAATGTATTAATTACAATTAAAACTTCAGCTAATCTTATTTATAGTATCAGTAACATCAAGTAGGAACAGTACATTCATCTTGAACGTGAGTGAGGTACATAAAGTGATTAAAACATGATTTGAAATTATTGTTATGCATTGTGAGTGGAAATAAAAACAATAGGTATATATACCTATCCGTAATTGTAGTTCCAGAAATAAGATGCAGGTTCGCGGTTATAAATTCTGCAGTAGCGCTATCATTCCTAAAACACTTCATCGCTGAAATAGCAGAATCAGCAGTATAACAGCAACAGCAGCAGGCAGATTAAACGTAGAAATGGATCCCTAACGAGATTATATCTTTAATAATGTAACTTCTGACGATTTATTGTGATTTCGCGAGAAAACGTTAGATTTAATCATCATTTATAACAGAATTGGAGATCTAATTTAAAATACTCTTTCGCGCTTTCTACATTACTTTTTCGGCTATTTTTCAACTAAGCAGCGAAATTTACTTATTCCAACGAATAACGTCATACTGTAATTTTAAACGGGGATAATAACAAAATGTAGATTACGTATTACGACATGCTGCAGAGTTTAGCGAACATAAAACTCGTTTAAATAAGCAAAGGTTAAAGAATCCCGGCAGCACATTTTTCAAGTCATTTAAAGTCTAAACTAACCTACATATCGGAATTCGGCGAAGGAAAGACTAGTTAAAGCGACAAGTGTTTACTTTGATACAAACTTTCGAGAATGTTAATCCGGAGTTTAGACTGGCTATTCGATAAAGACTGCTGACAGTCGGTTGTAGAGTTACGTAGCGTGATAGGGTCTCCTTCGTTTGTTTCTTATATTTCTCTCATAACTGAATTTACCACGATTTCATTAATTATGTTTTACGTATACGCATATAAACTATCTATATAGATACAAAACTTGTTAAACCACATTAATATACTGTAGTTTTTTCGCTGTAATTTAAAAGTCTAAGTTATTAAAGATAACTTGACAGAAAGAAACTAACGAAATTAATTATAAATAAGTAAACGTCACTCCAAAGTGTGCTAGCTTTTATCAAATCTAATATTACCGTTAATTTTTCGTGTTAAAATTACGTTCATAAATAAATATTGAAATAAGGTAAACAAATTTCACTTTAACAAGAAAAAAATCTCAAATCGATCTTAATAATATTTAATAAAGAATCCGCTAAATTCAGTATGTAGAATAGAAAGTAATATTGTACCTCCTCTCGAAAATATTGCCAAAATTTATCTGAAAAAGAAGAGGACATTCTATTTCTCATTGACGGTAATTTTTCATGTTGGCAAATTTAGTGTCATGTTACTACGGGTATTTAACCGTTTGTTATTATTGAAACACATTTAGTTTCTTACCTTCACTTTAGTTTATATTTGTTTACATTATCATTATCAGATTAGAGTTCCCTCTAATGTTTTATTTCTTGCGTTATTTTCTCAAAAGGAAATCTTTCATGTCAATGGTTACAGCTTTATGCAGCAATTAATATTTATCATCGTAGATAATTTATATTGCTTTTTTTATAAAAAAGAAGTTCAATAACGCACACAACGGGGCATATAAAAAATTCATGTGTTTTTGAAGAGAATGATATCACTTCTAGTATAAAGTTCATTCACGTACATGTGTAAATAGAGTTCCTTAACATTAAGACAAACAAAACTAAAAACATTAGCTGCCGATACGACTTTGAAACGGCTTGTCCTTTATAAAGAACGTTGTTAAAATTGGATTTAAAAAGGCTTTACCAGATTTAAAATTTAAATAAATCGATCTTTGATGAGATCAAGTTCAAGTATTTTAAATTTTATTATCCGTATTGGAAGAATCTCAGGTACCATTAATTTCCTGTTAGGAAAAATGAACAACTAAATTCTCCGAGTTATTCAAAGAAAACTATTAGAAAAATGTGTGTAATTGGAGCATTTGGTTTAGGTATTTGTTTCGTCCTAGTTTATATTTTGTATTATTTTGTTACTTTTTCCATTATATGAAGATGGAGCAAAAGTTTTTTCGTTTTTCTTTTTTTGATTGATAAACTTTGAATTTATAAAACTGTAAAAAATACAAGCAAAATAGTCGTAGTAGATTGAATTTTTAATACGTCTTACATATAAATGAATTAACTAAAGTTTACCTCAGAGAAGTTGTGACAGATAAACTCGTGATATAATGCACGAACCCAGCTTATGAAGTGGAGGATTTAATTTTTCTGTTTTCAACGTTCACACGTTCATTAAATGGAGTAGAAACTAACATCTGAAGATTGTATTTATTATTATTATTATTAAAAATTACCGACAATAATTTGCCACATATTTACACTTTATGTTGGTAGTTTCACCCGTATTAACCTGTATATGGTTTCCACAATTTTTGTTGCTGTTGCCGTTGTTATGTTTCAGAGACTTTAGGATTATACAATTTTCTGATAATAGATTGAAAATATCGTGCTTTTGTTATTTTTCAAAAAATTGTCGCAAATCTAGATTGTTTTTTTTTTATAGAACATTGATGACTGTTAACACGTCTTCAGAAAATTCGCAATTTATTTATCTTTGTAAACCAAGTTTTGAGCGCAATCTTTACAATGCACTTGCTTACGCTTTCTGGAAGTAAAACAACCAAATTTCCCCACAAACTGTTCCATGTTTATAAAAATTAAATAAATTGAGAATATTAGCAACCATAAATGCTGAAGATAGAAAAAGAACATAAGCTTTTGGAAATCTAAGATAAGGTAGTACTAATCATAGAAAAACGTAACGGAGATGTCCGTGATCTCAAATTAACATGCTATTTTAGGAAACGAAGGGTAGAGGAAACGAATATATATTACGCGGCGGAATGTCTATGTAAATTTTTCTTCAATAACTTTCCATTCTTTACTAATGATTCACTGGATAACAGCTTATGCCCGCAAAGTACATTTTTATATTTTAAAATGTTCAATATCATCTACTGTTTTTTATAGCTTTTATGCTTTGAGTATACATATCTTGTACCGGTGTTGTGCGAAATACAAACAAATAGCGACTTTAAGTGCCGAACATTAAAAAGACCATTCAAAAGATGTTTATTATTGCAACCTTGATGCAATTGTTGTTTTATTGGTTGATACGTTTGGTTACGAAATATACCTCAGCCATCAATTATTATACTCATTAACTAACCCTACCAGAACTGTGAATGCTGTTTTTATGCCTGCTTTTAGTTTCTGGCTGAGTATGATAATTTCTGCCATTTCTTAAAATAAAATTATAAAGACTAACACTAAAACGTATTACTGGAAAACTATGCAGAAAAGTATGTCATCCGAGTCCAAGTATAACAAAGTATTTATTCATCGTAAATGTATTAACGCAGAAACTTTAAACAAATTAGTAAAAAGAATCCCAAACTTGTGCAAACTGTAATAAAACGCAAAAATGATTTTTTTAATGAAATTTCCATTTAGTTGTGTGTTCTAATAACTTACGTATTTTTTGTATTCTAATCTCCTTCGTTTTGGTATTATAATTTCTGACAAATACACACATATTTTTTTCTCATTAAAAATGTGTTATATTCGTTTTAGTTAAATCTAAACGCAGGTTTTTTAAGATGGACTTGAAGTTATCAGCGATCGTATACGTTTGCTGATATTTCGTGTCGGGTGCATTTCAAAGTGGTTCCTCATCTTAAATGTTAAAGGCAAGTTAATAAAGAAGGCCCCATTTATTTTCCATTTCATAATTTGAAAGAGCATTCTTAAGTTGGTGCGATTTTATGTTTCCATGGATTATGATAGTACTCACATTAAAGGTGATTATTATTAACTTGTTGTAAAATGTATATTGTCTCCCCTTAAGTAAGTGTCCATTTGCCATACAACCGTTTAAAAGTCTATTAAAGTTAAAAGTTTATTTCTTTTATAAAATGTTCCAAAAAAAACTCTCAAAATGTTTTTTAAGTATACCTTGATATGACAAATGCTATTGTTATAATTTTATGGGTTCAGCAACAGATTCTTAAAGGTCACGTGTGTTCTATGTTATTAAACAAAATTTTCAGTATGCCAATATCCAAGATTAAAATATTTAGAAAAATGCATGCAGATAACAAACAATTCATAAAAATATCGACGACAGACTGTATTACAACGCTTTCAGAAATTGGTACTATAATCACACAAGCAAGCTTAAGGAACGTGGAATCATTTTTCAGATGAGCGTACCAAGTAGCATCTTTATTTATGGAGTATCTATTATGAAGGATAATAAGCTCTATTATTGCACAAAAAATATTTCCACACTCAAAGTAATACGGACTTGCACGCTAAAGCTGTTTGCCAGGTTAATACTATCATATTCCTTTTTAAAGCTTAAAAAGCGCTTGACTTTCCGAAACTACTCACAACGAAAAAATTACCAAAATTTAAATAAAAATCTTCTGCTTAATCGTTAGTCTCACTAAAATTTTAATCGTTAATATCTAAGTTTTGGGAAATCGGAGGACTGCACAAATACCCATCACAGTGTATCAACGCGAGCCACTCCTTTATTACTCCACCGTTCTAAACGATTGTTTTATTCGAAATTTTATATAAACAGTGTAAGGTTTTAAATTCTCCTAAAGCCGAAACAAATTTACAATAGTGCGTTAGAAATCTAAAGAAACAAAATCCCGAAAACCGTTCCTGGTTTTAAAATTAGTATTTGAAGATAATCTGTGAAACAAGTTACAATGTTTACGATGTTATTACTAACACATTACACGCCACCAGCTAATAAATTTTATTAATTAATCCTGTCTCGAACATGCAAATACATCAGGAATGTTTCATTTACATATATAAGTTCTTCATCTTATACTCACTATATACGGAAAAAATCACTAAATACGTATCAGTTTCCGAAAGAGAGTTCCGACCGTAATATCTTTTCATTGAGGTAGTATCTTGAAACGATGAAATTTCATGCTATCCGTATTGAAGTAGAACAATGTCTTAATCCCAGAGTTAAATTAACTCTAAATTAGCGTTTTGTTTAGTTTTTTATTTACTTTTCGTCCACCAAATATTTAGGTTCTAATCTGATACTCATTGGAAATACGTCATATAATAATATTTATCCAAAGGAACGATAAACTAACTAGATGCTTATTTTGTGAAACACACTTTACTTTGAAATCTTCAAATCGATGCCAAATGAACTTCTGTATTAACTGAAGCCGCAAACATCAAGATGAGGCATTTGGCAAAGTGTCATCGTCTCAACCCATGCATTTTTAGTAGATTATAAATGATTTGGGATATATCTCCTCCGTAAATGCGTGTTACATATAGTCAGCAAGGTACGTGATTCACATTATTGAATTGTAGCCAACAGCACCTCCCAGACGGTCCGACTAAGTACATCGTTCGTAATACGATGCATTCAGTGGAGTTGATACAGAAGTAATAAATCATTCAACACTAACACCAATGTTTGTTTGACGTTTCTGTATCTAACTATTAAATCTCGCTGCACCCAAAGAATTATTTTGATTTAATGCATGCGTGTGTGTACACTTATTTTCTTATCATAGGTACGAGTAGCCAAGAATTAAAAAAAAAACATTAAATCAGTTTAGAAGCCACTAAATATAGCAGCAGGTGAAATAAGTGGAGCAGATACGCCTTGTAAATTATCGTTTTAAAATGCAGTCGTTTTATTTATTTTCAAAAAAAAAAAGGAAGAAACATTGTGGTATCGCTGATGACCTAGGTCAGCATACTTCCTATTTCTAATAAAATAAACAAGATAAAACAATAGTATCTCAGACTTTCACGGCCGTTTGATTATAGTTGTAACGGTTGTCGGGTTCCGCCGTGTCACTAGGTTTTATCCTGACGGTTCGCGAACAACTGCGGTTCGCATTTTCAAAGGTACTTGACTTGCAGTGCCTTTGAAAATGCGAACCGCAGTTGTTCGCGAAACGTCAGGGACAAAAGCCTTGTGACACGGCGGAACCCGACAACCATTACAACTATAAGAAGAAAACAATATCATTATATCATATCGGTTATTTTATTTTCAGAAAAGAACTATAAATATAAAAAATCATTGTTTATCTAAATATAGTTACAAAAAAACATGATGCCGTTAATTATTCGCCGCATTAAGAAGCATCTAAAACTATTATATAATTCAGGGTAATCACTATATAATTGTAAAAAATAGAAAAATTCGGAGCTAATCTGAAATAAACGGATTGCATACCTTTTAATGAAATCTCAAATTGTTTTTGTAGAGTATAGTTTTGCTTTTCCTTCATAATAATTTTCTGGTATAAAAGGACCTTTTGGAAGACAAGTAGAATATTATATATATATCACTACAACCTGCAAAAGTATGTATTCATTTTTAGTTTATAGTTCAATACATATAAACATGGTGAAGGTTAGGAGATAGTAATATATATGTAACGTGAATATAATCAAATTGACCACTTTTTCAAATTTCCCACTGCGATAAATTATGTAAAGCATATTTTTGTTGCATGTACAATTCATATAACCTTTCCATATGGATTACAATCCTATTTACTTAATACCGACAAAGCTTTTAACTTCTGCCAAGATTGTGTAGCGAATTTCATTATTTCATTATACGCTTTTTGCAATAAAAACATGTGGCGCAAGAACTTCGCGTGACTTGCAAAGATAATAGTCGCATCGCAACTTTTCTATTTTATTATCTATAAAATTATTTTCAATAGCTAACGCTACTGTTTCATTTATTATTGTATATTTTATTTAATTTTAATTTTCTGTCAAGTTCGTTCCACAACTTCTGTATAGGATCGAGGTTCAGTGATGGTAATGGCTAGATTATATTGTTGATGACTTGCTTTTCTTCCCTTCCAACTCATGGGCACAACGTGACACACCAATAATTTTTTGTTAATTTTGTGTTGAACATGAGGTATAATGGAATTATGAGTTTTGATGGTATCAAAAAATAAGACAAAGGTTTTCCTTGTGTTAATATGGTGACAATGTTTTATAGCCATGTTTTTAAAGAGCATTGTTTATATTAGAAACCACCTTGTGGAAATTCTTGGGATTAAAATAATACCATATTTGTGCGTCATAAAGAGTTTATAATAATAGATGTCTAGCTAACATACAATAAAGAACCAAGAATACTATGGTGATTAAGATTTAATAGATTAAGTAAAGTGCCAACATTTTCAATTGATAATAAAATAAAATTAAACGTATCATTATTGATTTCATTCCCGTACGACAGCGGAGCAAGAAATTAAATGTTCTTGGTCTTATTGTAGCATCTCGCGTTTGTATGTGCATATGTATATATACATTTTCACGCCGAATAGCAGAGGTTCTCACATTGCATATAGTTGCTCGTAATATTTGAAAGACATACTAGTTTTACTTCCCTTGCGACCAGTTACATACACCAACATAAGTTAAAATTCAATGTCGAGTGAGATTAACATGGCAAATAAAATGTTACTGATGATACTAATTTAATTCAAGATTATGTGCGAGATTACACTTTAGTTCATCGCTGCAACGCAACATTAGCGTTTGCTAGAGCTTTTTATATGGACACAGTTAACGTTCACTGTTTCAATCGGAGCTTGTTGATGTTCGTTAAATATAATAAGTTTATAATTAATATTAGCCAATTATAAACAAGATTCCATTGAATAGGTTAATAGAAGATGCTTAGTATTACACGTATATGATTAATTCTCAGAAATATATATAATATTTATTTTTCGAAAACACTTAGTATCTAGCACCTCACCTCAACAAAAAGATGAAGTAGAATTTAGGTTTTAATGTTAGTGCATTTTGGTTATTGTTTTGTATTTATTCAATATTGGAAACACCTTAATATAATTTCGGAAGAAGCTCTCGTTGTGTCATACGTTTAAATATTAGTCGGGGTTTTTCCTCATTGTTTTGGCTTATCTTGAAAATGTCTACTTTTTGTAAAAGATTTCTGCTCATATTCCAAAAATACGCATAAAAAACAGAAAGTTCAACAATTATTTACATTAAGATATTTGAATACAATTCTTTCGGTAATTCAAGAACCTATATTTAATTTGACGAATGGAATATAACCTCCTGTTAAAATTTAAATTTCGTTTACCATTTTCGATTAAACTGCGGGTGATGGAAGTCATTATCTCGCAAATCGGGAGATGTGTTTCAATTTTGTTAATTAAAAGTATTGACATCACTGTAATGAAATAACCTCGCACGAATTGAATGGGATTTTTTATTTAAAGGTTCAAATGTGCTTAAAAAAAGCCAATTGGCCGTTAAAGTTTAAAAGTAATAGTATGTTTACTAAAAGTAATGTGGCAAATATATTTTGAGTGTCATTTTCGGTTTCAATGTTTCTGAATAAATCACGCGGCTTTATAACTTATAACTAATGAGTACTAAACAGTGTAATGTTAATATGACAGTTAACAATAAATCAATAATGAAAATGATGTGTCTTTTGCCGAATAAGTTACAAACTTTTTAATAATACAAAATAGAGGAAGGTAAATACATATTCAAAAAAAGGATCAAAAAGAGCCAATCTATAAATATGTCTTCGTTTGTGTACTTATGCGTATACATATGCACAATATCGGTACAGGTCGTGTTGATAATTTAAATACAAAGACGCTGTCTATGCATACGACCAGGGGTAATCGATAGAATTATTAACTAGCTTGTGTAGAAATCTTGTCTGTTGTTGCCGTAACTCCACCTATCAAGCAGGCACTCATAGTAAACAGTCCCTTTGGATGTTTTAAATCTAAGGAGATCTAAAAAGTAATGCTGAATTCTTTCCAGCTCATGTCTTTAATATTTTTAAAGAATCATATAGTTATATGTTTCAATTTGTCTGTTACAGAAACAAAATAGTTTTATTGCATTAAAATTGTTGAAAACGGAGTCTTGTGGTCTTGTAACACCAAGAACTTTAATGTTATCAGTTCAGAATTTACAAATATACTAGACAGAATTTGTGTAGTCGTGTAGTTTATCAATTGTAGATGTATAATGTAGTGAAAGATTCAAATATACGATATACTCATTGTGATTACACATTGTTTAAATTAACATCTCAATTTGTACAAAGCACTACAGGATACTATCTTTTCTTTACTACACATTCGCAAACCTATTAATTATTGCTCTTAGAATGTTGCTTTCACGAAACATAGTGGCCTATTTTTCATTTTCTAGAGTTTAATAACTAAATCATGGACATCTACAGTAGCGGCCATACAGATAGCGCATGCAAAATAAATTATATTCTTTGAATTACGTGTTTCGACTTTTCTCGCTTAAGGTATTGTTAAGTTTATATAAGAATTGCTTAGCATGGAGCCTGTTCTCCTATTTTTCTCCATTATATACAGAGTAAAAAACCTTACCATCGCTGACAAACGTATTGTTGTAATTTTTTGTAGAGGCGTGTAAATGGCACAGTTACTGATACAATGCAGAAGTATTCGTGTTGTTGGTTTATATTGATATTAATTTTAACTCACGGTAAACGTAAAAATTAATATTAATGTCTAATTAATAACAAGAAACTAAATATTGCTATGATGGGACGACCCCAGCATTGTACACCAGGTAAAAAAGGAGCAATTTTTATAATGAAACATAAAGGTGCCTCCGTTTCGCTGGCATTAAACTGTTCCAGAAAATTAGTACAAAACGTGTTAAAACATATTAGAACACAAAATATCTTACAAAATAAGAGACGAAAAAGAAAACCTTGTAAAACTACCGCACGGCAAGATAAAATTATTCGGCGGTTAAGTCAAAAGAATCCATTTCTTACCGCCAATCAGATAAAAACCGGATTTAAGAAATAATTTCATACTAATATATAAACAAGAACAATTTGTCGTCGCCTCAATGAATTTGACTTGCATGGGCGCATTGCGGTGCGAAAGCCACTTCTTTCAAAACAAAACTGCCTCAAAAGATTGCATTTTACTACGATACAAAAGGATAAGCCTCTTTCGTTCTGGATATCTGTTTTCTTGGCATGTTGAGATTGCTATAAAGTCTAATTCTCCGACAAGTTTAGATGATTTATAGACCGTTGTCGAAGAAAGATGGCATAATGTTCCAGTAGAAAGATATCAAAAGTTAGTGGAAAGTTTGCCGAGAGGATGTGCTATAGTACTAACATCTAAAGGATATTCTACAAAATATTAACTTTAAAAACAGAAAAGTACTTTTATACCAACAAATTTTATTTATTAGGTATTTTATAAATTATTTTGTATTAATTCGATAAATTATCTATTATGGTATATACTCTTAAAATTAAATGAAGTATTTCATAAAAATATTTATATATTCATCACTATATCCCCTTTTGTGCTATTTATCTGTCCACCACTGTATTTCCTAAAGCCTTGGTTGTTATTATGTCGTTGTTATCCGTGAGGATGATAATTTTCCGCTACAAAACGAAAATGCGTATAATGATTTAAAATTATTACAAGAGTTAAAATTGTATCCCTTCGGAGATTTAGTAAATGTTGATTTAGCGATGTGCGTCATTAAATTCAAATAGAATAACAATCGTAATGCATCTAAAAGCCTTCACAATTTAAGTAAAAGGTTGAACGATACTAAATTGTAATGTTCCTTGAAAGTATTAGAGTCGACATATAGATATAAGCGTCCAAAAAATGAAAAAGAAATTATCTTGGAAAGGTTTTTAACTTAACTGTGCACTCACTCATTTTTGGTATTCATTTTATCAAGATTTGCGCTTCTTCAAATCGTTTACGCTATTGTAGATGCATCGGATAAAAGCATGAAATAGTTATTTATGTCTGCTTTTTTCGAATTTCATGAAGGTGTCCTCATTAAAACAGGGTAAGTCGTTTCCTCCTCTTTGTGTATATGAAATTTAACTTTATTTCGTAAAATGTTTAAAAATACAAATTTATAAAATAGTCGCTTAAAAAGTATGAATGGAAATCTAGACGGACTCTATAGAAAAAAATCTGTAAGGAAAGTAATTCTTTTATCGTATCTCTGTTTGCAAATTCTAGGAAGGGTATGTTGGCTTACCTACGAGCAATATTATATCAACAATAACGGATGTACATATCTGAACAAAGTTACACAATACAAACAGATATGATTTTTCTTATATTCCTTTTTATATAGTATAAAGATTATACAATATCTCAATTGCATTGATTGTCGTACGAGGCTTGTTCGGAAAGTAAGTAACGTTTTAGAAAAAAGAACTCATAAAAACAAAATTTATTTGTACATTAAAGAACATTCCTTAAATTATTTTTCCGTATAGTTGCCACCATTGTTCAGATATATGTGACAGAAAAAAACAAATTTTCAATACCCTATTCGTAGAAAGACACCGTCAGTGAAAACAGGTACTGCAGAACACCGTTTTCTACATCGTTATCGCTGTTAAAGTGCCTCCCTCTAAAATGACGCTTCAAGATCAAGAATAAGTGGTAGTTTTTACAATTGTTCAATAAGGCTTTGAGTGACACCAGCAGAATGGGGACGTGCGTTGTCATGAAGCAACACAATGCCTTGACTGAGCTTTCCACGTCTTTTGCTTTGAATTGTGCGCCGAAAATTTCTCATTGTTTCACAGTATCGTTCCGCATTGATGGTTTCACTTCTGGAAAGAAACTCATCAAGCAGAATGCCTTGTCTGTCTCAGAATACAGTGCACATAATTTTTCCTCCTCACAACGTTGTTTTGATTTTTTGTCTTTTGGGGGATTGTGATGACAAGTTGACCATGAATTTCGACTAGCTTAATATTCCTTGCGTTCAAAAACTGTAAGGCACACGGGAGCTTAGGAATTGTCTTAAATATTTTGAGCGATCGCTAACAAATGTAAACCCAACATAATCCGGCTATAATTGCATCAACGGAAAGACTGTGAACCAGAGAAATACGTGTTACGACAATAGTGGTACGGTGGCGGTGGAATGGAACGATACTTCGTTTCCAAACAAGCGTCGTATAATGTTTCTAAATATACCGAAAAATCACACTTCGGTCAAGTTCATGCAATGCTAATGATGTGGGTTTATTGTAAAACATCTACTTCTTTGCATATACTTATCGTATCCTATTATCTTCAGAACATCTTATAATATCACTTTACATCTTAGTTATACAAAAAGAAAATTAAACCGAAAACACCGAAGGTTATTAATTGTTTACGCCATTGCGATATAAAATGATGTAGAAAGAGAACTAGGTCGTTTTTATTTCTGTATTAAAAGAGGAATATATTTTTCTTTTTGTATCGTAGTACTAATTTTAGTTATATTCAATTTTGTCACATCCTCAATTTACAATTCTATTGTAATAAACGAAACTTACCGATTATTACATCAATCAAATGAAAAACAAGGGAATTATTAAATTTTAGTATCTCCTCCTGATTGTAGAAATTCACTTGTTGATTAAGCGGAATTAACCTATATAGTATGGGCCAATTAAATAATATAATTGTGCAGTCATATCGAAAAATACTAGTTAAATTATTTAATGTAACATTTCACTTGACAGTACCATCGAAAATTGTCAGAAAACGTATTTCACATTTTATAATTTATTCCGTCATCGAATCAGTTATTTTTAAACGTACAATTTATATGAGTTACAGTTGTTATGACAATGTGTGACATTTTGAAAGCGCAAAGCTGCTTTAATGTTATAAATATTGGCTGAAGGGAGTATTGAAAAAATATTGGAACGATAAATTTGAAATATACGAAATTTAAAATTTCATTTACTTTTAATAGGATTTACACAAACAAAACTGATAAATGTCGAATTAACTTTGCCGCCACTAAAAGTTTTTCAATATTTTAATAAGTGATTCGTAATAGTAATACGAATAATAAGCAGTAGTCCAAACGTTCTCGCATATTTTCATACCGCCAGAAAAGCTACGCGAAGGAAACGAAGGTTAATGCTTATAGATATCAATATAGAAGTCTTAAAAGAAATTACAACTTTACTAAGTAGAAAAACCGCACGTTTTACTCTACGTCGGAATATATTGTGTATTGCGCATGACAATGGATTTCTAAAAAATGTGACATGCATATGTATTTTCAAAAAAATTGAATAATATTTTCAATGAAATAAGATGAGCAAAGAAAAACTAACAACGTTTACTCCATTACATGCAGTGCATATATATGTGGTGTTTCAGTTTGTCAAAGATACGCTTTTGCATGCTATCATAAACTATACTTTTTAAGTAACTCCAAAGAAAATAATCATTTGGAAACAACTCAGCTGATGTTGGGAGCTATAATATGAGACTAAACATCGAATCTAATGTCCTTGAAATGGGTTATTTAAAAAATTCCCAACAGTGTTAGTAAAATGTGTCGGAGCCCCATCCAGTTGGTATCAAGGTTCAACATTCAGTATCTCAATTAATGATCCGCAAATTTTGCTGCAGTAAGATTTCCGTCAAACATTCCGTCAACACATGATGGCATTATTCAGCTTTACCGGAAACCCTCGGTAGCAGTTAGTAGCAAAGTTTTCGGCGGTAGTCCCAGTTGAAGTAGCAGTGGTCGTAATGGTAACTGGATGTTACTTTTGATTTCTCCCTAAGAAATTAAAATATAAATACTTTCAGTTAATTTTACAACTGACTTACAAACTTTAATAATCTCTTTACAAGTGGTGTTGCGCACTATTACATTTACGTCTACATTGTTAGGATTTCGGGCGCAATATGCTAATATGCAAAAAACACCTTACTTTGCTAAATCAAGGTTTCTGCACATGTAGTTTGACAGTGAGAAATACCGCAGCTAATTATAGGGAGTGATGAAGTAAAATATGTTGAATAAATATCACACTGGACATATATAGCTGCAAATTCGTTGACATTGTTTTAATACGGTTCCAAACCTGTTACACACACCACTTGTTGTTTATGAAAGGTAGGATTATACGAACATTTATAATTCATAATTTGATAATATTGGTTCCATTTATAGGATTTGTTTTTAGTTTCTAAAAGGAGGTATATTTTCTGTAAGTATATCTTCCGACTGAAAAAAGGTTAAGCTTACGTTAGATTCATGCCGACCTTTTTAATATAAAGAGTAGTAGAATTAAATTTGAATAGAAACGAAATATTTTAACATTTCTCCAACGGGAACTATACATTATGATAGAATTCTGTGAACCATCACAATTGTTGCTGTACATATATAACATCACAATAATATATAAGCAAAGCTAATACTTTTAAACAAACAATGGGTACACAGAAACAACGTAGTGATCAAATGTCGTAGATGTATGCTACAGTCGACTTTGCCAAATTCAAATTCTTCCCGATCGTGCTGATATTTTTTTCCTCGTGATACTTGTTACAATATTTACAATAACAGATGACAACTGATTTTTTTAGTTGAATATCTCCATATTAAAAGAAGACTTTTAAAATCTGTTTATATTTTTTTTATACTTCTGTGATGATAAACAAAGGCTTGGGTGTCAGAAAGTCTTAACTCTTGCACCTATCAGATACTCAGTATTTTGGATAAACACTAATTTATCATCCGGACTATCGTCGTTAATTCGATACCAAACATGCATTAATTAAAGTCATCTGGAAAAAAGTGCCCTCCAAAAATATTCCTAAGTTTTGCGCTACATTTATGTTGTATGAAAAAATTTAGCATTTAGTTTAGGCTATGATAATTAACACAATGCAAGACTTCAATGATGATTTTCGTATAATTTTAAAATAAATTCTCTTAATGCTTGGAACGTAATTTTAATTTTATGAGTGTGTATTGTATATATATATATGCATGTACATATACAATCCTCTTCAGTTTTTTCCATACTTTGTAACATTTTGTTAATAAAATGTATTTTGCGTTTACCTCATTTATTATTTGTAGTAATTTTGAAATTTTAAATTTCGAAATTTAGAGCGGTTGCACTGTACAATTTGCGCCATATCGTTTCAGTTCGTTTTTGAATAAAGGTATTTAAAGAATTCCCAACATACAGGTATCCTATTCGATTTATTCGAGAACAAAAACCCAATGAAAAGATTTTTGTTGATAGACCTAATAGTGTCTACCAAAATTTTAAACCGCTAGTTTCAATACTTTCATAGATACGTGTAATATTATAAAAATATATCTATCCAAATCCTGTATAAAAAATCGTAGAACAGCACTTATTTCTTGCTGTTGTTTTCATAAAAGACCACATTTCTGTGAAGCAGACCAACGTGGATATCTTGCTTGCATAAGCCTTTTATCCCCTTCCATTTCCATCTATTTCGAGGATGACCAAATTCTCCGCCGGGATATATTCTAGCGATTGAACAATCAAAGTCCACTTTAAAGGAAGAACACGCCTAGCTCGGATATCACCCTAAAGGGTAGTTTACTTTTGCTATCTTTACACCACTTCCTTCAGGATAGGAGAATCTGCTTTTGTATTCTAACTTTTATGTACGAGAACCTACTCGTTTATTTCTCGATATGAATATGTACATTTTTTACGGTATATATGTATCCACATACACTTCATGATATACATATATCACAGTTTTTATTTCTTAATATGATTGTAATCATTTTCAAGCAGTATATACATACCACTTCTTATGTAACATTACCAATGTATAATATATTGCTCAAAACAATTAGCTAAAAAAGTAGTGTCAATTAATGACGCTTACAAATATTTATATAAACAATTACTAACACTTACCTAAAAAAACCGAATACACAGGATGCCTTTTAATATGTCGATACATATTTTAAAGCGATCGTTGCCGAAGGGTATTCATGAAAGCACAATTTGCTATTTTAAGTTTCGTCCAAAATTAAAACACATTACAATCTGTCAGCGATAGAGGCATAGTATGGATTGTTGTACGTCAGTTGAAAAGTAGAAAGTGGAAGAATACAATAAAATAAAAAGTAGCTTCTAGTAAAGGACAAAATTGGCCAACACCAAGAGATGTTCGATATCTATCGCAATTGGCTCGTCAAAATCGTCTTCTTAATCCAACCCAGTTTCGAAGTGAATTTGCTGCTGTCACTGGAAAGCCAGTAGCAATAAGAAATCGTGTGCCTGGTGTATCCTAAAACTATTGCTTTGTATTCTTCTTGCGGCAGTGAATAAAACAGCCCGCAAAACATGGCCAAATGAGCACATCAGCTGAAGTCCGTATGAATTGCGCTGAGTAGTATTCAGTAACGATTGCGGATTTGCATTACAGCCAAGTAATGTACGTACTCTGATTTGTAATGAACTCGATATAAGCAAAAACCCACAATTTGTGCAGTAAAAACCTCAATATGAGGGTAAAGATGTAATGGTAGTTGTTGAGATAAGCAGTAGAGGGCACATCGGCGTTTAATTAATAGAAAATGGAGCTCTTACCCGTCGAAGATATTAGGATGAGATTTTGTAACTCATTTTTCTTCAACAATTTATTTTTATGGACAATAATGCTCATCTCCATCAAGTAAACATGATGAATAATTAGCTTGATTAAGTTACTATAAATAAAATAAAATGACCACCCAATTCTCCAGGTGGTAATCCAATGGAATATGTTTGGAATACTTTGGGAAGACATGTGGCTGCACGAAATATGCCACCGAGAATGCTTCAAGAATTACATATTGCTGTTAGAAGGGATTAGGATATGATTAGAATGTCTCTCCGCTTTGGAATAAATTTTCCTGGAAAAAATTCCTTTGGATCACAAATCAACAGTGTCAGCAGTGATCCGATCCTACTTAAACCAAGACATTCCTTTGTAACCATTGAAATTGTGTAAATGAATATGATACACACAAAAACACCACATAAAAAGGATCTGAGGTGCCAACAAATAAAAACGAAAAATATTCCAGAACATTTACAATACATTTATGTGCTTTACTCTACTTGCATAACAAGCGATGATTATAATTTTTTATTTTTCGTATAAGTATAATATTTGACAATAAATAAATGAAGATATGTGCTGAGCAATTGGTACATCCGAAACTGCTCTTCGAAAATATAAACTTGCTGCAAATATTTAATTATGCTCACAAATGCTTATAAATCACACAATCTCTCACGCTCGTTTGGCATTGTGGTAACGTTTGTCGAGTTCCGCCGTGTCGTTAAGGTTTCTCTGCCCGAATCCGACAAACGTTGCTACAAGAGATTATTGTGGTAAACTTATATTTAAGCTACAATTTTCTGCGCAGAGAAGATTGCGCAGTAGGTCAAATTTTTGCGCAGGAGAGGTTGTGCATTCTGTTAATCTTTCTCCATTCTGCGGGGTTATTATTCTTCTCTCCTCCCTATCGTGGTTACCGATCTTCGGTTAATACTTTCTTTAATCACAGGAAGCTAGACATTTTTGATCTCCAAGCTTGGGGTGCTAATGACTGTCGGTGTTATGGCCATATAAACTATTTCCAACGCTTTTCTTTTTGTGGCATTGTCTTTATAAAGGGTTGCTACGTTGTTCCATGCAATCCTATCTTCTTCCTAAGCGTGGTGAGGCAAACGTGACTTATCCATTTCCCCCATACAAACTAGCCTCTGACCAGTAGGGGTCAGCCAGTTTCTCCTATGTACGGCCGTCCACACTGAGAACTACTCTAAGGGCGACAGTAGGCAGATTGCCGAAACATTGGACTATGTAAGTTCCACAAACGATGGAAATAGCCCAAATAACAAGTCTAATTATAATCAATCGGCAACAATATCACGTCAGGAATCCGCAATAAATATTAGATGCACACAAGGGATTACCTTTAGTATAAAATCATAAACGAACATTACTACACCACCTGGCAGAAATGAATGTAACTGTTATTTCGTTAAATTAAGCAGAATTTCAATGAATTTATAGAATATGAACATGAACTGTTGGCTTTAAAGTGTCTTGTATCTGTTAATAAGTTTGTATTTGCGATGAATAGGAAGCTAGGATCTTATTTGATTTTGTATTTGTAAACAAACGTTTGAAACGTAATATTTTATCGCGAAAGCACTCAAAGTTTGTATTATAAAAAAATGAAATATTTTATTTATATAATTATCTTCAATATGACACCGATTAAAATTGCGAAAATTCTAAAGATACATGTAACAAGTAATGTAATAGTAACATAATCAACAAGCCAATGAAAGATAATTAAATATTATATTTTTCGGTCACTATAAGTTGATAACATTTTGTGAAGCCCATTGAAATATATATTTCTAAAATCATTTCTAGTATATGAACGTTTCCAAGCACGTAACGGAATAAAGCAATCGCACAAATTAATTGTGTTAATAAGCTATACCGTTATACATACCTATTTAAAGGGTTAAATTAATTAAGCAATGCAAATGTTCTTCTTTTGCAGATCCGTATCCAAGTGAACAACGCTATGAAGAAATTTGTGCAGGTCCCGGTTACGGCGAACCATTTGCAACGGATGGTTACCGGAAAGGAACGCCTGCTGTCGCAGCAGAGTATCGAGATCAGAGAAGCACACACTTTCAACAACCCGGCGCTGTTTTGATGGTCTACGGCCTCGATCCACTACGCACCAACGCTGATAAACTATTCAATTTAATGTGTCTCTATGGAAATGTAGCTCGGGTGAGTAAGCGAAATGAAAACTAATTTTTAAATAAAATAAAAGCTTACGCTTGAGGTAGCTCATACACACATAACTGATGGAGATGTAAATTTTCCAAGTAGAGTGTCATTTTCAGAACGGACTATGTAATTAGTCCGATGAGAATACGTTTGCTTTTTAATTTACTTGTTTTATTCAACATTTTTTTCGAGTTTATAAAAATATCGAATCGGTAAAAAAAACCTAGCTAAATATTGTGCATGTGTAGTTTGAAAATATTGTGTTACAAATAACATGGTTCTCGATTGTAGACAACACCATGCATCTTTCTTTGCCAATTTTGTAGGATAGTAGGTGATAGTTGTAACTACATACATGAAATACTAGTGACAATACGAGAATTGTGTATCCTATATGCATAGATGTATACATAGACGGAACGAGGAAATATTCAAATGTTTATCAACTAAGCGGTTTTTTGTTTGGAAACTCTTTTTTTAATATTGCTTATTGGGGACATTTACGTCGTTTATTTCCTCCTTGTTTTTTACAAAACCATTACAATTTACTGCTCAGAAAATTATGTTTGTGATTAGAGGGAGACGCAACTTATTGTCATAGGAGTTGTTAGTGAATTTCGATTAACGCACAGTGTGTCCCAGGTCTATTTTTGCATGTATTTAGTATTTTGTGAAATTAATGAATGTAATAAGTTGTAAAACGTAGTAAAATTATACCGTTATTATACATAATTCTGCGACATTTTGCTGTTATAACACATCCTATATAAATAACCTCTTACTGCCCCCATTTTTTTTAATTATTTCCTCATTTTTTGGTGTAGCTACTAATCTTAAAAATACAGGATACAGAATGTCCATGAAATAAAATAAAAAGTGTGAAAAATGGAAGCATCTAATTTTATTACACTTAAATCCAAAATATTTTTGGAAAATTCCTTCGCAGACGAGAAAAATAATGATAGATATTTAAAATAAAAAATTGTGTATTATTCACAGCCGAAGTATTCATACGTAAACATGTTATTGAACTCTTAGCATGCCGTTTGAAAGGTGGACAGTGTTACGTTGTAGTTTTTATAACATTGACAGCTGTGTTATTGCAGTGTATGTAGTCTGCGTTTATGTATGCGAGCTTCATTAGATGGATGTATTATATACATATATAATATAATGTATTATATACATTGTGCATTGACACAACATTTTTTGGATATGTTCTACATAATTACACCATGCTTTTTTATTTTATTTCAAAGACATCGTATACAGTAATTCGAAATATCGCAATTACTATACAAAATCCAAACGATTTACGTTTGATAAATTTGAATGTATATTTACTTAAAATTAATCGGATATCATTTGATCTTGATTTTATCTTACTATTTATCTACGGTTCAAGTTATTTATTTTTGCATTTCGTGTTATTCCGTTGCTATTTTGATTTATGCTCATAAAAATAATGAACTTCACAAAAACGCGTTTTTTAAGATTTTCTATTTCTTGGAATAGCTGCTTTTAAATATCATTGAATAAAGTACAGTGCACATTAACATGTAACGAACAACGTGTTTTATAATACCCTTCGCATAGAATTCTACCTTCTGTGATAAGAACCAGTTATTCACGGCCGTCTTCACTTCATCGTTCAACCAAAGACAAGGAAATTATGATGCTGGTTTTGTAAATTGATCGTTGTTAATTACAGACGGCTAACCACAGCGCGATTCATCATGGACGTTGTCCCGACCTTCATTGAAGAACTTTGCCCATATTTGCACTTTACTGTCGCTCGTTGCATACGCACCATATAGGTCACACATATGGTGATGAATATTCACAGCTTTTGTTTGTTCCTGCTAAGAAACGGCTAAGAACTCACCATGTTCCGTAATGAGGGAGTCGTCTGAATTTCTTAAATATTTTGTCGCACTGCGAAGCAGGCGAAGTTTCGAGCAATATTCATAAACAGACCTTACTTACAAAATAATCTTGGTATGTGATCGTGTTTATAAGGCCGGTAGCTACTGAAAACTTACGAAGAAAGTGAGGGAGTATGTTATACCTTATAACAAAGGGGTTTTATGTTCACAATATAGTCTCAATTTCAATCGATTTTACTGCAACTTTTGTCTTCATTAGTTTCTAAGTAAATACATAGCCCAATATACTGTAATGGGATTTGAGTGACCTCTGCTCTCCTCAAGAGCATGTGTAGTTTTTATTATATTTATCAACGTAACTTTCTCATTAGCTAATCCTTCTTATTACTAGATATCTTTAACTTAGTAGTATTGTGAGGGAGAATGCATTGTTGGACTCCCTCTAAGATCGGGTAGCATGTTAATTTCAGACTAAATGAATAGATATCTTTATGTAATCGTAATGTCATTCCCAAATTTCCTTTCGCGTTTATTATTTCAAAAAAAACCTTTCTTTTGAAAGGAAAAGAGTCTCTTAAACAACAGGAATGTAGTAGAAGGAAATTAATCTCCCAAATATCACCAAATTTTGTATGATTAATGTAATACTTTATACCAAAATATTTAACATACACGCAAATACACACGGCAAATAGCAAAGATCGCATCCAAGGCCTGCATCTCCATCTCTGAAAACGTATGGAAAATGTTTTCGTTGCCATGATCACCTATAGAAGGCATTTGTCAGCTAATATCAGAATCTAGTGGAGAGTCTTATTTATAAATGCCTATAAAATCTTAACTAATGTACTATAATGCAACGAATGAAATAAATTAGCGATCATTAAATAAGAGTGTTAATTATTCAAATTGCTCTCAATTGCTACGATTCTTACGTACAGTATTATACAGATCTCCAAGCTTCTTTCCATTTGTTGAAAATACTTTACTACACTAATCGCTTATACACATAAAAATCCTCTGCCAATTGAAAAACATGCGAAAAGTAGTTGTTCCTATTTTTTATGTACACACCGTTTGTCATTTTTATTTTCACTGCAATATCTGTACAGCTGTTACGGATTGTTTAGCTATAATATAAATACAGCGTTTGCCAATGAGTCATTATATTTGAAAAATTATAAACGCTTCTATGATGAAAATTCAATAGTACGAATGTAGGTTAATACTTTCCCGTGAGGCCGCAGCTGAAATTTTACATTTTTTATCGTTACTGTACAAATTATTATACATACATACTACAGCGAATAACTGAATTTTTGTTTATTTGATTGTTAGTTTATTCGAAGTGTCGTTTAATTTAACAAAAATGCTCGAGTTTAGTTCACAATAATTTATGGTAATATACTTTCCGTTTAAATTCTACTTAAAGCGATTACTAACAGAAATAATAGATTCTTAGTTGATTATACAAATTACAAATACTGACACATGCATATACCACTCACATACCAACTAATAATTTCAAATTATATCCTGAAACCGCATTACCATTTTTTTTTAATTCTTGAGACAGACCGTGCACGCATTATTTCGTAAATATTATTTGTAATGATATAATAAGAAATTTATATGATTATTTAAGAATATACAAAGCAGTCACGGAAGTCTAAATGGTTGCGTTTTTTTTTTTTATTTGCAATCAAATACTTTATTAGCAAATATGTGTCCCGGCTAATATTCTTATCATTCCCAATACTTAAAAGTGCTTAATCTTATTCAAAATAATACAGATTTTTGCGTTAAATAGCAAAATTATTATCGGAGCGATAGTAACGTCTTCCCGTGTGTCAAACATTATTAGGAGTATACTCGCTTCTTTGAATGAGCCCAACAGTTAAATTGGCACTTATCGGCAAGCATTTCCACGGGAGCACGAATTGACCTCATTTTCAGAATATTCGCCTTTAACACTTGTACACTTTTGCCTGCGCTCATGCCAATTCTCGAAACATTTTTCCACTGTGAAGTTGGTTCGATGGTTTTCTCCTTCAAATAATCAATTGTTTGAGATGCTGTGTAAGAGCTGGGATTTACATAATGGAGAACAATATAAAACAAGTTGTATCATTCAGTATTAACTGTTCTTCTATCATTTAAAGAAATGGCTACGACAGCCAATACAACCATTTTTTTTTGGAAATGCTACGTGAATAAACAACTTTCGTGGGATTCATTTCATTTTGGAATATCCAAACAGGAGATTGTTGCTTAGTTTTCCATTCATACAAATATATTTAAGTTTGGTCACCTGTTGGTATTGTATACGGATTTTGCAGTTTCTCGATCAATTTTTTTTTAGCATTCCATTACATTAATTAATAAACACATCCCTTTTTTGAGCTTCGGTGAAATTGTGCGGAATACATCGGTAGCAGATCTCCAATTTGAAAATCATTAGCTGAACATCATGCATTTGAACGCTTTTTACAAGTTTTTTGTGTTGCATTTCTCAAAAACGAAATAACCATAAATTGCAATTATTATGCGTTTGAAACTCGCAAATATCTACTAATTCTTACTTTATTGTCTCATTTTGTTCTACTGGGAGATTTAAATATTTAAACCCTATTTTGGTGTAATTATTTCAGAAGGGTTGATCAAAACAATGAAATTATATTCAAGTGTTTCATTTAAAAACAAAAGTTGATGATCTCAGAATTAAAAACGGATGACATCTATTAGAAGTTTTTTCTTTTTATCTCTTAATAAGTCAAAAATCTGGCGCACCGGCATTCTTGCACACCCTTCTATCTACATACAGTGTCTTCTAAGCACGAATCTTTTTAAAAAATATAGCCTGCCTTTCAAACTACTTCTGTCGTGTATAGGATAACGTGTTAATAAAAATCATGCACTTTCCGAATATAAATATATGGATTAAAAATGTGGGCTATGCATTATTGTATTTTAAGGTTATACCAAAAGTAACTTCGTATTTTTATTTGGGAACATTTTTTAAGGATTCTTATATTTGTTAGTTTTAAAACGCTACAGCAAACAAATCCTTATGTTACTTGCAGAATATTGGACATCTACCACGAGATCCTAGCACAAGAACCTTCTAGTGCGCTCCCACAAGTTTCTTTTACATGAGTACAATGACAAGACTTTGTTTTATATAGTTTATATACGTCAGATAGAAATAAGGCAACATTGAAATCTGATATGTATTCACGTAATTTTGTAAATATAATCTTTCTGGTCAATTTATTATAGTTAAATTGCATTTTACAATTTTTTATTTCGATATAGTATATACCGATAATTAAACAAATAACTATTGTTGCAGATCAAATTTTTGAAATCAAAAGAAGGTACCGCCATGGTTCAAATGGGTGATGGAGTAGCGGTCGAAAGATGTGTTCAAAACTTAAACAATGTTAATGTTGGATTAACGGGCGCTGCCCCACTCACACACAATTCTAATGCGACAACCGACGACAGAAACAGCGCCACCGAACACAAGCTACAGCTAGCTTTTAGCAAACAACCGTACCTCAGTGAAGTCACCAATCCATATCCATTACCAGATAAATCGCCATCATACAAAGAATACATCACGAACAAGAATAATCGATTCATGAACCCTGCAATGGCTAGCAAAAATCGTATACAGCCCCCAAGTAAGGTACATATATGACGTTTTTACATTCGTCCATTAGTTGTAAGATTTCAAATTCCTATTAAAATGTAATGAAGAAACTAAAATTCTTATCTGTCGATCCGAAATAAAATGCTTATTTTCGAGTAGTGTGCAGAGACAACATAGACAAGGGGCACGTGTTACACTTAACACTAAGAAAAAGTTAATAAGCGCTTTACTCTTATAGAATTAACAATTCTTCATCCTAGACTACATTGTATTAGGTCTTAATTTAACGAGACCCCTATAGCTAAACTTCATAGTTTTTGAGTTATTTTGAAAAACGAATTTACACTCTCACAATTTTTTTTTCATGAACGGTGGCTTAAGTAAATGAAAACAAAATAAAAACGAAAAATTGATTAATAATAGTGCAGTACGTTAAAAAAATAAGCAGTGAAACACTAAAAATAAATCATAAGCAGTGATTATTCCACCTTAAAATAAATGTTCATATATATCGCGATTCCTATCCAAACACATTTCTACTCTTTTTTGAATATGGATTTGCGTTGCACACGTCTAGCACCCTGATCATCATATTGTCTTTGGTGGTTTTTCCTTTAACATATTCCCAAGTAAAATAATGTAATAGCATGAAATCAGGTGATTGCAATGGACACTAATAGGGCCCATTATTCTCGGTCCACCCATCATCAAGTAATTTCTGTAGTATCTTTACGACACTATTATCCTGTTATGTTCTGGTGCTCCATCCATCTGAAACCATGCAGATTTTTATCACAGAAGTGTAAAGCAAATATTTTGTCATCTTTCACTGCGGAGAGGACTTTCTTGGAAATGTTGTCTTAAGGGTTATTTTTAGGCCAAAGCTGGCTATTATGTTGATTAAGTAATCCATTTTTGCAAAACTTTACCCCGTAATTCTAGCAAAATCTTCGTCTTCCTGTGATTCCTGTGTGTATTATTTTTTTTATTGAAATAATACTCATTTTGGGTACATTTAGTTCGGATTCCGCATCTCAAAAAGATTAACAAAAACTCGGAAAAAACTACCCAGGTATGTATTAAAATACGCAAGTGCAGTTACCTGCATATTTTCGTTATCAGGTTCTCGTTTGGTCGTTTTTGTCGAGAATGATCCAAAAAAATGCATCTTTTTCAAAAATATGTTTAAGATACTTCTGGCAGACTGTGAGCGATTTGGATAGTTTTCAGCGTAAAGAACATCTTTTGTCGACTATCCTCTTGCATTTTCCGTAAATGATTGGATTCAAAATATCCACGTTCTTGAAATCAAGACATTCTTTGATTTTCTTTTGTTTCTATTTTGCTGCATTTAAGTCATCATTTATGACGTAATCGGTTTCAAGAAATAAAACCTTGAGAGAGTATGTACGCTTATCAAAATAACTCTTAAACTGTGAGGTTGAAGTAAGGAATTAAATAGCATCCTGCATTGTATTATAAAATTTAGCATGCGGCATTTGATGCAGCATACCTTCTGAAGAGTTATTTAAAAGTTCAAGTCAATATATGCATACATTTTTGGATATACAGTATTTGTTTTTTATTTGAGAAATCATTAAATAACTTCAAAATGGCTCATTTTAGGTTTATTAGACAAATTAGATTTAAAATTATCTCAGAAATTTGTACCAATTATAAAAATGAGTGATTCCATTTGAAGTAAAAAAACTTGATATCTACTTCTGCAATAATCAGAAATAAAACAATTCTGAAATATTTTAAATCAAGAGAATCTAGTCGAAAATTATTATTTGCCAAATTTCCAAACGCAATTGTTATTTTCTCGTTGTGATATCTTTGGGTACTAGTAAATATTTTGTTGTATGGTGAGTAGCCCATCGGGGTTGTAAGCTTGTCGCAACCATAAGGGAATGTAAGATAGTATGCTCATCAAACCCCCATTACAGCACCTGACACTGCTACAGTCAGGTATCTGTCTTCCTACCACTGAACAACCGACCCGTTAAGGTTGATAAATTTTGATTCGTTTTCGGAAACTAGAGCTGAGATTTTTTGTAAAGATAAGTACTAGGAGGACGAAATCAATCTTTTAGTAACTCTGCAGGCAACTAAAGTTTCTTATAGAGAATTTGAAATGCAAGTAGAGGCGGAATAGATGGATTCAGGAAATATTGAGACCATACAGGTTCAAGATATTTAATGCCAGAGTTAGTTGAAAGATTCTAATTTTGATTAAATAATCATTCTACCAAAATTGGCATTCAACCAACCTTCCACACCATTTGCAAAAATCATCTGACGTAGTGTAAAATAAATATAATCTACGATTCTTAAAGCAAATTTTTATTTTATACAGTAAGTCTGCTAAAATCACAAAGAATAATTCAACTAGGCTGCAGATTCTTCAAGTTTCTTTGTCTCAAGACTGCCCAAGCTATGGTTGTTATAATTATTTCTACAATTAAATATTGAATAATGTATTCATAAGTATGCATGTACATTTATGAATGTTTACAGATTCTCCACTTTTTCAATACACCACCCCAAGTAACTGAAGATGAGTTGATTCAAGTATTTAAAGACTATGACGTAGTACCACCGAAGGCAGTTAAATTATTCCCAATGAAATCTGAACGATCCAGTTCCGGTCTATTAGAATTCGAAAATACTACAGAAGCAGTGGCAGCCGTAATGGCTTGCAATCATGCAGCTATTGAAAGTCCAGGTAAATATACACGTTTCCATATCGCAACCTTTATGCAATGCTTGTGACAATAAAAGCAAAGTACTATATATGTATCTAATAGCAGAGATAACAAAAATGTCCAGCAATAATTTAAAAATAAATTTATATTTTTAATTACTTTTTTTTAAGCATTAATTGAGTGCACACAACCGTGTTAACATAGAGTTTGCACAACTATCTCTTGTTTTTGTTGAGCTTTGTAAAAAAAATTAGAATAATATTCAAGCCAAAGTGACCTAATGTAGAAAAGTATGTAGGCAAACTGATAATATATTATATGGAAATTATTGGGTACAGGCAAAATTTACACTTCCAGCCACGGAAGTTTGGACACTTGGATTATTTTCAAATAGAAAGCCAAATTAACTTGGATAAATGAGGAATGATATCATAAAGCGTCTAAGACGAAAATGGCATTGGAAAAGTAAAAGTATATGTCTGAACTTAAGCCAGGTATTATAACTTAACGGTTTTGAAAATTATTTTGGCAGTGGCATTGACTGTCATCAGTTAATGTGTTGCTTGTTGAGATGCTGAAAGCAAGTTTGAGCAGCGAGTTTAAATAAATTCAAATATGGTTTACAATACAGTAAAAAACGTATATGATTGAAACCTGTTTTCAAACTGGAGTGCGAATTGATGGAATTTGGATGTACAGCCGAATGTTTGGATGATTTTTGAGAGTACTTCCCAGAGTTATCTGTAATTCCCAAAAATTTAATAATTTATAATTGCCTTTCCAATTGTGTTGATGTATTTCGTGAGACTGATTCTGTGGGCCATAAGCACGTACTGGTAGACTAACTGTTCGTTAGAAGTTATAAATGATGTTCGTTAACAGATGGAAAATAAACCCACAAAACCATTCAAACATCTTTCTCCAGAGATTGAACTTTCCTATTGAACATGCCAGAAAATTGTAAAGAAAAATTTACACATGCACCCGTATAAGATGCAACCATATCAGGTTATTTTGCTGGTAGACTATTGTAGACTTACTTCTTGCTTACTGTCAGCGGTTTGCAAATAAGTTAGTGCAAGATGATGTCTTGCTAAATTTGTCCTTTTTCTCTGCTAAAGCGTGGTTTCATCTTTTGTAGTATGTCAATTCCCAAAAATACTCGGATGTAAAGTAGTGAAAGTCCTCATATTTTTGTTGAATCGTTCCTGCATACTGCGAAACATTTTAAATGAATTTATTGAACAGCTACACGAAGATGAATTACAATATGGTTACTTCCAGCAAGATGGTGCGAATTTTCTTCGCGATTTTTTTTTCCATCGGATTATATGCTTAGATGCGGAAGTTGAATATCAACTACGATTACTTTGTTTGACAATTGTGGACTTTTCCTCACATAGAAACAGCTTTTGCTAATTGGCAAGATCTGCCGCAAATAATTATTGAAGAATGTGCATTTATAACGCTTCCTGCAATGAGGCAAAATGCCTTTAACAGCATGAGAAGGCATATAAACTAGAGAATTGAAAATAATGGACAACAATTTCAATAATTGCTTTAATTTTAATTGTATTTAATTTTTTTATTAATAAAATCTTGAATACTAGCAGGGCTTTCTGTTTTATTGTATCTTTAAATCAATTGACATATTTAGTGGTCACGATAATACTGTCAAAATAATTTTCAAAAGTTAAAGTTGTCTTTCGAGTATGATAATATGGCTGAAGTTCAGATATATATTTTCTATTAAGGAATTTTTGCCCTAGAAGCTGTACGATATCACTCGTTTAACATATAACACATGGAAATACAATATTACAATGAAATAAGCTTTCTTTTCCTCAAAATAATCACCTTTGGTAGCTAATATGTTACTTCGCTAATATTGCCACATATTATTCCATTATTGGCTCTCTAAATATTGTTTACACAACACTGCCGTGCACATATTTTCCATCGTTATTTGAAATATGAAATTTTGTCCTAATCATATTTTTCCTAACGGAATTGCATGTTGTTCTAAAATGTCTTGCTACTACTTTTAAAATCCCATTAATCTTCAATAAATCTCCCATATCCCCATTCCGTGGTTAGCTGTTGGTGCAACACAATCGTGCACAATTGTTTGCACTTGTTTGTCCATAGTACGTTATTCAACTCCTCCATTTGCGATGAGTTAGTGCCCACACTATACAGAGTAAATCGTCTACTTCGTCACAAAATCTACAACCCAATCATGTAACGCCGCTACTTGCAGTAGGCATTTTGCGGTATTGTGTGAAATCTGATCCGCATGCCCACGATTGAATTCAGTGTCTATTTGTGGTGCCGTTAATCTTCGATTATGTTTACTAAAAATTTGAAGTCTTAAATCTGCTTGAAATGTGCTCGTTGACGGAGCTGAGCTATTACAATCTCATAATTTTACAATAATTGATGAAATCGATTTATTGACGGCGGATTTTGTAATTCTAACTTTTTGATTGATTTGCCGAATAGAATAAACTTTATGCAGAGTAATAATTAGGGTTTGTTTCCCAACACTTCTCGGCATTTTTCTAAAAAACAATTTCATTTACTGTAGGCTAAATTCGTATCACCGCGTGCTAACACTTCACAATAAAACTGTTCAGCTTATTGAATTTATAATACTTTGGAGCGCAATTGAAAAGATAAACTAAACTACGTGAACTCGTATTTCATTCTTTCACCAACCCTGCTTAAGAATTAGAATTGTCGCAGTAAATCGTGATTGTGAGAGCTACAAATTACGTCCGCGAACCAAAGCGACTACGTAATAATTCAAATAAAATAAGCGATGCAAAGTATTAAATTAATAATAAGCACCTGCATGTTGTAATTTTTGTAACACTTATCCTCCCGAACAGTTATACATCTGTAACATTTGGTATGTTTCTATTGTTGCAACAAACGATGTTCGCCATAATGAGTAAATATTCCTGTATGAATTTGCGTTTGGATAGCATTTTTCGAATTTCTATAGCTACACAATGTAGCCTACATAAAGTGTAGACCTAAATGTAAGAAGTTATTTTTGTCATATACTTATTTAAGGTGTCGGCCAACATAACGCATGGTTGCGACACCATCAGTCACAAACATCCATCATCATGTGCTATCTTGAAAGGTTAAATTCACCTAATGTATTTAGAACCATCCTTGTAATTGCTTCGTCAGTATATGCTTCTAATCATTTACTAGCTAGTAGCTATTAATGTTGTGGTTCCGAACGTTCTAATGCACGCACTATCACATTAATAATAGAATTTTTTAAGACCTGTTGTCACGTGTTTTACATAATTTTTGATTGTGTCATTCAAATTTCGCATTGTTTTGGATTTATTTCGGCATATATAGTACATACAATTGCATTGCTTTTCGGCATGGTAGGTTCACGGTGCGATTGTATTTATTCATAAATTCTGATTTCGGTCTTACGCGATTATTTTTATTTGGTGCTGCGCGCTTTGAGTATGTTTCCCAAAGTCTCGTTTATGGAACAAATTATTTTCGCTCCATCGTAAATCAAGTGTGGAAGTTACCCTATAAACCATATGTGGGAAACAACCGGTTCGCTGTAAAATTTGATCCGGCCCGCCTGACATTTTGAAAAACCCAATAAAATAAAAATTTCACGATTTAATTATAATGTTGTACCTATTTTTTCATTTCATTTTCTTATTTTAATGCATTATAATAAGATTGTCGTATTATTTCATGTCTTATCTATCGCTAAAAATTATGAACCCTACTTTAAAATGCACTTCTTTTAAATGTTGTCCGCGAACGTATTTGTACACTAAAGTTTGGCCCACAACCTGTCAAAGGTTGCCCATACTTGATATAAACTTATTGACTTGCAAGTCGTGGTTTTTTTTTCGTACATACGTTCGATATTATCTAAGAAGCACTTTGCAACAATAACACGCAGTTCTATACTCGATGTTGACTATATTCGACCCCGATCACAAAACTAAATTAAGAATGATTAACCAGTTAGGTGAAATGACAAGCCCCGAGCCTCCACTGCGATGCGGCTAAAATTGCGCAAATAATTATCTTAACCAAAAGAAATGCAGATATTTTGTGATACTAAATGGGTAATAATAAATACAAAGTCGCTTTTGCTAGGCCATAAATACTTTATAGTTTATTGTAGAATTATATAATTCTTAGTTGATTTGTATAATAATTGTTATAAATATGTATGTTACAAAGTTTCAAATGTCCAATCCTCCATGAACGGGAGTGTATATAGTCCACTTGTTTTGTACGTAATTTGTCGAGCTCACAAAAAAGGAAGGATGATGTTAACAGTAATAAACCATGTGCAATAAATCGAAAGTTAACCTCCCTCATTCAGATAAATTTAGGAAGTAGAAAATCTGCGACAAATGGTATAATCAATATATTTAATGAAATAACTGGAATTGGTATATATAGCCACAATAATAATTACATACAATTATATAGTATAAATATCACAGCTATATGGCAACGGTTTATATAGTTACATTTTCTTTCTTATTAACAATAATTTCGATAAATTATATAGTAGTTCGTCATCTGCTGCAAATATCATTCTCTAATTTAACAGTTACAATTGTTGCCATAATGAACTACGTCCCAACATTTCGATAAGGTTCGCGCTGTCTACGCCATCTTTGTCTTATGATTGAGAAAATCATAATATAACACATGGGCAGAAAAGTCCCGGGCCTAACAAAGAAAACACGGTTTTTTTGGTTCAAAATTAGCTTTATTCATCAACGTAATCTTCATCAAGAGCAACGCAATCATTCCAGCGCCGTTGTAACATTTTAATACCACTTTTGTAGAACGATTTATCTTTTGCCTCAAAATAGGCCTCAGTTTCAGCGATAACCTCTTCATTCGTGCGAAATTTCTTACCGGCGAGCATTTTTTTGAGGTCTGCGAACAGCCAGCGAATACGGTGGATGTGGGAGCAATTCTAAGTTCAATTCATGTAGTTTTGCCATTGTTTTGATTAACTTGTGACACGGTGCGTTGTCTTGATGAAACAAATTTTTTTCTTTGCCATATGCGGTCGTTTCTTTGTAATTTCGGCCTTCAAACGCTCCAATAACGCTATATAATATTCACTGTTGATGGTATTTCCTTTCTCAAGATAGTCGATGAATATTACACCACGCACATCTCAAAATACCGAGGCCATAACCATTCCAGCCGATTGTTGTGCTTTCGGGCACTTTGGACAAGGTTCACCAGTTGCTGTCCACTCAGATGACGATCGTTTTGATTCCGGAGTGAAGTGATGGATCCATGTTTCATCTATTGTCACATATCGACGCAAAAATTTGTTACGTTTAAACATGGCCAAACACTGCTCAGAATCATCAACACGTTCTTGTTTTTGGTCAACAGTGAGCAAACGCGGCACCCACTTTGAACAGAGCTTTCTCATAGTCAAATGCTCATGCAGTATAAAGCCAATACGTTCTTTTGGTATCTTTACGATGTCAGCTAACTCACGCACTGGTGTTACCGCCTCATTTGGACGTCCACTGCGTTCTGCATCATCGGTGTCTCTACGACCACGTTTGAAGTCAGCAAACCAACGTTTTATTGTTGTTTCTGATGGAGCGGAGTCCCCATAACACTTTTCAAGCCATTGCTTCGCTTGAACGGTATTTTTTCCCATCAAGAAGCAGTGTAAAATTAAAAGACGAAATTACTTTTGATCCATTGTTTTGAAAATAACAAAAGTAGCGTGACTTTTAGCACAATAACTCACAAACTAATGAATAGAATATCATGAAATTTTAACGGCTGTCTTTTGAAGGTTAGTACTAACTGAGAGAAAGGTGACTGTAATAAAACTATCGTCATCTATGTGTTAGGCCCGGGGCTTTTCAGCCCATGTGTTAGAAGCTCATTTCTACTTCATGTAAAACGTTGACGCTATCCTTTTGCAAATGATAAATATTAGGAATTTTGAAGAGTATTTCAGAGTTTCATCACGTTACGAAGACAAATTGAGAGAATTGTGGATAAAGTCACGCAGGTTCTGAACATATGTACAATTAGCAACCGTTCCTTTTTTTTTTCTAGGTACAAAATTTCCATTTATAATGAAGCTATGTTTTTCGTCATCGCGCAGTATGTCTATAAGAAATGGCGAGAATTCAAACGGAGCAACGGCGGAAAGGCGCATGGAACAGGATCAGTAAAAAAAGGATACACCAACATCCCCTAATATACATATCCTACCCATTTTACTAATTTACAATAATTTCAATAAGTGTAATGTTAACACATTACACAGTGATTATTTGCATAGTGTTTAAGTAATTTTAAGTTTCTTCAAATATGTAACATATTTGAATCTCGTTAATTTATTTGTTTCCCCTTTTTCCAATATATAATGTTATAGTAGTTATTTTAAATAAAATATTTTTGTCCAGTGTTGTTGTAAAAATGTTCTGTATGTTTAGAAACAAGTTGTGTACGTTTTAAATTAATTTTTATAAAGATTTTAAAAGATTGTAGTCGCAATTTTATGCATATAGTTATACTCATGTGCATACTTTGTTTAAACAAATAATTGTTAGTTAGAGTAATTACATATCTTAAATAATAAAACGACAAAAAAAAGTATTTGTGTAAGACACTTGATATAGGGCAAATTCAAGACATTTTATTATTGCAACGACTTAAGATTAATTTTAAGAATAAGTTATTTATGTCATAGTTTTTAGATATCTTTTTTAGTATACGTTCCTTCCATACATCTTTCCAGGACACACGTTATACATCGTCACTTAACTTTACAGGTTAGTCATAACAGTCATTCTAGTATTTATTTACATTTAACTCATTTTTCTATTCTAAATTATTACGTAATATTAATAAAATTTCTTATTTTTTATGTATGTATATCCATATATAGAAGATATTGAAAAGTTATATTGTTGATCTCATCTACCATATATAACTTTAATTAAATAATTTTAAATAACTAACGTCAATTCAAATAAGATGTCTAAATAAAGCATAGTCTGAAAGCATTATATAATAACGATTTCCATTGGAATGAAAACGAAACAGTCGTACTTAAAAAAAATAGTTGTACATAATACGAAGTTTCTAAAATACCAGGGGAAAATTGGAAAATTGTTCAATCCCACACTTTTTACACATCCATAATGTAAAAGTCAAGATATTTTATTAATGCTTAGAGAGGTTTGATAAACTTACACGTCTTGCGAATAAATTTTTATAATATAAGGTCCAAAAATGAGATTTCTTCAAAATTCTGTATAAATGTTTAACCTCTTATTAAAAAGAGCTTTGTTTTAAGTCAGCAGCTGGAGTTCAACTATTTACATCTATTTCCATCTGCTTATTTTCGTTTTTTCGTTTGCTACAAAATTACGATTTCTATTTTTTATTTTTCTTTCTTTTGCTATAAATCCTGAAAAAATTGCGCTTAAAATTTCAAGATAACTATAAGTAAAATTAACGAGCTAAAAAGTGTAGTACACGGATGTAATTGGACTACTTTAAGGTTTTATTTAGTCACCAACATGGACGCTTCACTAATTCTAATTTCTTCGAAGGGTAGAGTCTTTTTTACTTGTACAACGGTTTCGTCGGTTATGAAATGTTCTAACAATATATATCAATAAGACTGATATTTGATGTCACGTTTAAATATTGCTACTTAACTTTTATAGTATCTTCTATATTGATCGTACATTTAATCTATAAAGCAATTACAATGAAATACTACATATTTTAACACATATCACAGTTATGTAACATAAATTTTTATGAAAGTTCATGTCAAAGCTACCTAATTCTTTAAAATGTTCTAATAGTTTTGGCGTGTTAGCGAACAGCTGAGTAATATGTAATTAAAAAGGAAATAAGACACCATAATACACCTAAATTGCATACGTCCAGACACCTTACAAAAGGCAAATATGTTTCGAAAATTTGAATACATCAATCAATGTATAGTTAAGGTAAAGTTCTTAGAGGCATCTGAACGTATGTACAAACAAACCTCGTCCATATTCTGACACTGTTCTTTCTGTTGAATGTCTTCCCGATGCTTGTGTCTCAATTTAATAGTTCCAGTATAAAAGAGAGTACAACAAAACAGAAATTATGTAAGTTGAAATACATTTGCTGGTTTGAGATGCAAGTGCTAAAATAAATAAATTAAAATTTGATGTCAATAATAATGTAGTAACTAAATATGCCGTAAAATAATGTGCAATAAAAATACTATTGCGTTCTATGCCATTGTGAATATATCCAAATATAGATATGGCATGTAAATTTGTTTTTCTATGCTAAAAATAATAGGTAATGAAATGTTTCCCTAGATGTTGTGAACAGTCAATGTTTTGTGTACTAATATTGCTTTATGAAAAGTTAATGTTTTCTTTTTGAAGAAATGACATTATCTGTCATTTCAGTTTCCCATAAAAGACAGATATCTCATATCATATAGTATTATAATGTTCGTATTTGTAGTCGATTTAGAAATTACGTTTCATAGGTTTTTGCGATACGATAACTCAATATCTACCTGCAAAACAAATTTTCTATTTTCTATTGCATTACATATGTTGTTTTTACCTCCATAATACACATAAAGGACCAATAAAAACTAACAGTCACAAAGTTATTTAGATTTTGAGTCATCGTACAACTCTGGTAGTAGAGGTAGTCACTGTTTAGAACTATTTCATAAATTTGTCTTAGATATGTGATTTTTTATGACATTTTACTGTTATATTCTAGTTACTTGATTGGATATTTAACTTTTTTACTTATAATAACTTAAGCTACGGTAAACAACGAAATTTGTATATGGTTCTAAGATCATTCCGTATTTGGCCTGTTTAGAATACACGATAACGAAATGAGTATTATACAATCCATTTGTTTAGAACCTTACTTGAGAATGATACTCTAAGTTTTTATATAGCCTTGTACCCTGAATAGTTGCCTAACTTACTGCTATGCATATGTGGGATAGATAAAACTCGAAGTATTAGCTGTGGATTATAGTATCTCATTGATAGCGAGTGATATTAAATTATTATTTTCTACGTTTTAATTAATACTTTCCGAAGTCTTTCCTAATTATTGTAGGTACTTAATTTTAATTATTATTAGAGCATTTTTGTAAGCAATGTCTTAAATATCCAGTCAAACGAATATAAAGTTTATATGTCAATGTTCCTGTGTGTCTTACATGTAGTGTTGTTGCGGATATTGCAGTATGTATTAATATACTTGTCATAAGAAAAATTAGTTGAGTCAATTATCTGTGCCTCTAGTCAGTGGTAATCTTTCTGTGTCTACTACACCTTCACTTTAATATTTGATTTTTACATCTCTATAAATTCTACTCGACAATTTCTTGTAGTCTTCTAATACATATATACTTAAAGATCGACTCTTTTATATATTAAATCTTTCTATAAGGTTTCTGCTCCGCTTATAAATCAAAAAGACCCTGTAAAATTCTGTCGATTCATTCTAGCTAAAGGTTGGAATGTATTGATACTACTTGATAGTTTTTTCTGGTATATGTGTGGACCAGTTACTTTATGTAAAAGGTAGATGCAATCTATTTTTAAAAAAGTGAAAATAATTTTAACGCATAGCTTCTGTCTGAATTAAAGCAAAATATATTTTTAGGACATTTATTAAATATTGAAATTTTAATATATATAATATACATAAATACTTATACATATAAATTGTAAGTGGAAAGGGACCAAGTACAACGTTAGATGTTTGTACAGATATAACTCCCTGTTAACATCACTATAGAAGAATTTAAATTTTATACAGGAAATGCGACTTTACACTATTACATTGTAACTGCACCTAAAGCATTTTAATACTTCACATAAAGTAGGGTCATTTTGTTGCTTATGTTGAAGTTGTTGTTTGAAATTTAAATATACAATCTATCTAATATGGGTACTATGCGTCAATTAATAAAGATAATGGCCCTTTGGACCAACCACCAGTAAATTACATGCTTGAAACTTAACCTAATATTCGATAAAATATGCTTCAGAATATCAACTTAGCACGGCCTATATTTCCTATTTATTTGTAATAATTAAAAAATGTCAACGCTACGCAAAAAGATTTACCACATACCGTTACTAATGAATATCGTAATTTATAAAGAAGTCCCTATCATCATGGATATTAATTTCAAGTTATCACAGACAATTAGAACATTCAATCTGACTTATGAATACAATATATGCCTATAATACATTGCTCCAAGATACTGGTTATATAAGCTAATTAATTATTTTTGGAATTGCTTTGTTTATTAATAATGTTACGAATTCATACAGTTTTAGTAACTTTTTGTATATACAAGGAAAACCAAGAAAAAATAATGTAATCATTTGCAGATAGTTTGGGAAAATTGAAAATCGTATTATTTTCATGGGTTTCAACAGAGTTGAATCGGTCAACTTGATAATCACCCAATGCAGTATTATGATTATAATTTTTTATGATGCGGGAAATTTGTAATCACGTGTCTACGACAAAAATTGCCAACACATTTTAACCATTGATTACTCTAATATAAAAAATATTGATATATAATCATTAATATTTGTCATCTCACATCGAATAGTTCGGTATTAATTTCTATCTGGTAGGTATTTGAATGGAATTTAATTGCAATGTTAAGAAATTCTCATGTAATTAGGAATACATACTGATTTTTGCCTACTTGTTAATGTTTTCTCATATGGTAAATAGTCTAGATATTAACATTCAGATGTTAACACCTGTAACTTTTTCAATGAGTTACCAAATAATAGAAACATGGACAGATTTTATTTGGAGTCATTGGAATTGAGAAATTAATTTTTCATGTTTAATCTAATATTTGAATAAAAAATTTTGTTTTTCTTTGACGAGAACACCAAAGGATGCAACAACAATTTAAACATTAAGCTCAAAACAGAACTTTAAAAATTTAACAACGCTTTTGAGTTTCGAACGGAAATTATAGAGATGTATTAACAAATACACACCCACAACTGCTTACACGTTCAAAAATACATATAAACATAAGTACATACATACCAAATAACATGACACATTACATAATTAATAAATGTATGTATTTTCTGAGCTATGTGTATATATTATTAAATTTACTTAAAAGAGATATACAACGCGTAAATGTATGCCAAATATCCTAGTATAATGTCTTTGTAACTATGTTATATTCTTAAAGACGTATCCCTTTGCGTTCGTTCGCAAATTCCTTCCCTACTGTTATATAATTTATGAGAGATTATGGAATAAACATGTTACAAATGCAAAATGTCTAGGGCAGTATTATGTATAACTAAAAGTCAATTCGTTTTTGAAAAATGATGTAAAAATAGTTATAATTCATTGCTGATGAAGTAAATTATATAAACTATATGTGTTTTTGAACTGTGAGATCCTATCCATTATGACCATATTCGCCTTCAATAAGCGCAAGAGGTAGCTGTTCAAAATTCTGCTACCAATGAGTAAACCAGTATTTTATACGCGTAACATAGGAGTTTTCATCAAATTATAAGAAATCCTAATCATTAATAATGTTTTCAGTAAGAATTGAAATAGTGTTAACGAAATGCAGAACCCGATTTTATTCGATTTTGTTTATTTCATTTCCTAAATCTCATATTTATGTAGGTTTACTTTAATTTTGTTTATATATCATTTTTCACGCTTATTTCATTTTGTTTTAATTTTTTTTCCAGATCGGGCAGGCCATTTACACTACACCAGACACATACACTTATCCACATCACACTTTTAACTGTAAGAACGCTTTTTGATATATGTATTTTATTGATGTTCGTAATAAATCATGTTGCAATAATGGTGCATCTAATTTAACAATAATTTGGTATCTCTTTTAATATCATGGAATCCGTTTTTGTGAAAGTATATTAAAATCAAATTTTATTTTAGAATGTGAGTTTTCAGAAAATTAATCGCAAATGCCGACATTTTAATATAAAGTATTTTTTGCCATTAATTTTTTATACTTGCTCTATACACTACTCACACACTTACAAACACAACAATTAAAACTTATTGAGGTTCTGTATTAATAAATAGTTCATAATTGAAATCATTTAATAATAACAAGATGAAGAGATTTAAAAATAGTATCTAAATTTCTAGGGGCGCCTAAAAGCTTAATATAAAGGTAGCCTTACTTTTTGACAATTACTAAACAATAATCTTTTCGGAAATTACGTGGTAATCGAAGTGTAAGAAACGTTGTTAATAATCAGTTAGTAATAACATAATTATTAGTGCAAAGCCACCAATTTCTATATTTTACCATTCCAATTTCTGTTATATTATTTCTGAACATACACAAGCTAAATAAATACGTGTAAGTATAAACAAACGCATTTCGCATAGCAAATTCGCCGTTTAACACTAGAGGTATGTATGATTAAAACTTACGCACTATACAGGACACCCAAAAATTTGAATTCGAACAAATTTTTTAAATTGTTGCAGTTCAAACAATAAAAGTCGCATTAGCAGTTTCTGTTATGGAATTAATAAGAAAAGAAATAAAAGTCGCGTTAGCAGTTTCTGTTATGGAATTAATAAGAAAAGAAATAAAAGTCGCGTTAGCAGTTTCTGTTATGGAATTAATAAGAAAAGAAATAAAATGTTAGGTGAAACAAATTCTTAAGAAATTGTAAACTTTATGAGCGAGTATTACAATTATCGAACTTCAAGAAGCTTTTATATTAGGTGATGAAGTGATAATAACACTAACTTGTCACTTCATTTTGTCGGTTCTCTGATGTGAACTTAGCTAATTTTGACCAACAAATACCATTGGGATGATCTCCGACACACGATCGATGCTGCACTGGTCTGTATAGGTCCAACCATCGCCATACTACTTTCCTCTTTTCAGGAATGAGGTTTTATTTAAAATATGTTTTCGGTCAATAATCTCGAGGTAATACAAAGATAACTTTCTTTCACACTTCTATAATCATAATGAATACATAAGCTTCTGCAATCAGTGAACCATGTCAGCGAGTCGCCGAGTCTGTCGTCGGTAGTTGGAAATACTTTGATGGAATCCTTTAAAATCGTCGCCCTGAAAAAATCACATTTAAAAGCGAGAGTATGGTTTCGGTATTTTCAAATGTTACTTATCGATATGTAAAGTTAGAATCATCATAGAAGAGCGCTATGTTACAAATTTCCGCGTCTAGTAATGTCTAGTAACGACACATATTTGTAAGGTTATTAGTCAAGATACTTTAAAGTATAAAGATAGAAATATAAACGTGTGTTATTCGTTTGTAACATGTCGATAAGACAGACGTTCCACCAACGCCACGTGTTCAATAATGAACAGAACAAAGATAGAGATACAACAGACTTGAGATTTCCAAGCCAACAACATGCAGCCTACAATCAGCCGTACTGAGAGACGTAATTTAATTAACGTTTCCCGTGTCCTAACTATCTTGTTTGAAATTATAACAAAATTCTTATCACCTCATTTATTGTAACGTAAATTACCTGTTTTTTTTTTTAATTTAACTGAGAAATATCTAATATTGTAGTTTGACATTCATCTGCATGCCATAACATTTTTGAAATACTGGCGGATATATCATATCTAATATGACGCTAAAGTACTGATTTAATTCATACGTCATCAACAAATCAATGTGTGAATTAAATCAGTATCATGTTTGTTCGGATGTCACTCTTGTTTTAGATTCTTGGGCGTTGTCTTTCTTCACCACCAGATTCTCGCTGGCGAGGGTTTTCTCGAACCAATCGTTATTGAGCTTATCTAGGGTCTCCTCCAGATCTTTCCGTCAGATAGGACTTTCAACGCATCCATGTGGAGTACTAACCGCAAACAGCGATTTTACTTTGTCGCGAGGGATGCGATGTGGCTAGTTGCCACCGTGACCCACGCGAATGTGTAACAACATTATGCCTGTTTTGGGATTAAGGACTGGATTGAAAAGGAGGGGTACAACTGAAGTATTCTGCCGATTGCCCTTGCTTTTCAGTTACTCAAAGAAGATGAGCCGTTTGTCAAAGATCATTCGATGATATTCTAGCCTGCTACTCCATTCGACCTCGCTTCTGGCGACGGAGATCTTTTATTGCAGCTCTTGGCAAGTGCTAGTGAACGCAATCAAAGCACCAACCGCAATTTCCTTGATGTCAACGGATTCGGTTATCTTCGCAATAAGGTTGTAAAAATCTTTGGGAACTATTCTGGTTTCACACCCACTCTCCTTCTAAATCTTCAATAAGAAAAACAAGACCAATTGGTATGCCCTTGGCTATGTCACTTATCCTAACTACTACCCAGCCACTCGGTACATAACCTCAAGCCAAAGAATCGTACTAGCATGGGAAGAAGTTTTTCTTCACTCTGATGTAAGAGAACAGGGACAATGCTTATGATATATCGAAATTCAAAAGGAAACTAATCTGTCAATAGTTTTAAACGATGACGTTTGTTTTTATTTTTTCAATAAGGTTATTGAAATGTGCATAAAAAATACTAGTGGTTTGCTAATTTGATCTGCCCTATGAAGAATAACAAAGGTAGCAATTGCGCGATAATTTGAAAGACCCAGTATACATATTGTATACAGGTGAGTGATACTCGTGGGTTCAAGTACTTGCGCTCTTGGGATTTCTCTCATTTACATCTATGTATACTAATCATAAGATTTTTCTTTTTTCTTATATCATAAACATAATTTTAATTCGTCTGAAGATTCTGTAGAGGTTAATAAACTACAACTCATTCTTTCGACCGTTAAATTGTGATATTCCATTTTTTTCTAACTGTATCATTATCATAAATTGTGAGTTTTAGTCACTTACCGTTGCTGCCTTTTTTGTTACTGTAGTTGGCAGTGAATCCTAATACCATTTCTTTGCATGCTACCTTCTCCAATTAGTTGTGTATGGACTAATTGGTTATAAGAGATCTTCTTGCTTCAACACACCATATAATAACTCCGCTAGACTTTTTTATAACTCAGTTTAACTACACTTATCTAGGATACAATAATTACTTTAAAATTTCTAGTACTTCTATTTATCATACACCCTGAAAAAGTCAGTTTCTGCAAGTAATTAATGTTCTTTTAATTTTTGGTTTATCAATTTTGGAAATACCTTATATACTACTTTTTCGCAAAACTTCTCATTTTGTAATAATGCTATATTATTGACACTTTCAACTCGCAAGGAAATTATTTTCTTTCTCAAAATTTAAATTATTAATTAGCATATTTTTTCTGTTACGGTTGCTCCTCTCCATATTTCAAAGATTCCTTATAAAATCAATCTCCACTATCTGCTTTATTATTCCTTAAGTTTGAAATTAGACCCCTGGGTTCGATGCAGGGCCGTACTCTTATTTTATATACTAAAACTCTATTTTTTAATTTGGAGGGGTGTTTTTAAATTGAAGCGCTAAAAGTGGGCTAGCTATTGGACAGTTATCGGCACAAATTACACTAGCGATATTTGATCTATTGCCAGCCGCCGTATTGTTGCAACTAATTGACGTTTAGATCGTGTATTTTTCTGAGTGCGTTTGTATTTAATTTTTCTTCATAAATTCGCGTTTCACTACTCTGAGGCGCTTGTGTTTTAACACAGATTCTGTCAACTGTAACCTGCTTACTGCGATGCGTTATATGGTCATTGTCTAGTGTAACTTCTAAGAGGACAGAAAGGCTGTGATATTACAATTATGTATGCTCCCAGAGAACCTGAATATATTTCTCATAAGCCAAGGGAACTGAAGAGGCTAAATACTTTTGACTAGTGTAGGTTTCATCTGCAATTTTATCACAAAATGATTTTAATTAGAATGCTGTGGTAGTTGTATCTCAGATTAAATTTCAGGTCTATTCTTCACTACATAGATGTAAATATTTGCACCACATCACTCTATGCAAACTGGTTCTTTTGTCAGCAACAATACGGCCGCCTACAATCACATTTCTACATACGTAGAAGTATGTTCATTATCTATATTCCAATACCAAAAAAAAAGAACACTATCTTATTCTATTATCTCAGTTTTAGTTTTTAATGTAATAGCTTTTTGTCATTTTGTGTGGGTGCTACTATCTTTTTCTTTCTTTAGAGGAGCTTCCTAACCCGACTATTCAAAAAAATTAAACATGGGAAAAAAAATGAAAACTTGAAGCGATCTCCACTTGTTTTGCAAAATTGCTGTAACAAAGATACATGTGTTTTACAATGTTAAAGTACTTAATATTTGATAGTCTATGCATATGTGAAATTTGCTTTATAAAATGATTCAAAAATCATACAAAAATATTAAGATATTAAAATGTATTTTGGTCAATAATAATCCAAATTGTGTGTAGGTAATCATTTTGATATGAAGCTCACTTTTACTTACACTTAATAAAATACAATTGATACTAAATCATTATCAATTTATATTTTGGATACTATTATAAATTTATTTTACATGTTCATTAATATACAAAATGTGCAAAAGGTTTTAATCACTTTTGACCAGCAAAAGTGATTATATAAAAATTACAAATTTAGTTTTACCTTCCTTCAATGTGTTAGGTACGTACTAAAATTATAAACAGTACCATGAATGTATATTTATAAATACATGCATTATCTTCTCTATCAAAAATAGTCTTGTAAAATCTAAAAGTGGAAGCAAATATTATTAATATAATTAGTATAACAATTCTTATTATTAAACCTACGAAAATATCAACTTTAGTAACAGTATAAAAATGTGGTCTCCAGACAATTTTAGGAATAATCATTTAATCTTAAACATTGGTAACAAAGTGTTCACACTAGTCGTTCGTCCACCAATTCTTGTTATGATCCCCTCTCAGGATCTCGAGAATGATGATTTTCGTTAACAACAGGTATTTGTCCTAGTGCTCGTTCTTCCGCCAAACGAATGCGTTTATGTTTTCCTATAAAAGAGTAAGATAAAAAAACACAGGAAAGTTTTGTGGTCGACTCACTAGCTATTTTCAGCATAATAACACCCCACCAAATGGACCAGCCCCAGCCAACTAAGCAAAATAATACGGTAAATAATTGTCCACAGCCAATGATCAAATCTATAAGGAAGGCACCGATTCTTGGTCTTGGACCATCGTATTGGGAAAACCTCGGTTTTCCAAGGCACAGGCAAAACATTCCACTTAATACTGTTCCTAAAACATAAAGAATATTTAAATTTTAGTACCTTTTAAAAAATATGCCTTAAAGAATATGCTTGCAACATAACCTTGGTACAATAGATTAGTAATTTGGTTCCTATCTTCAAATACATTAGACGTTCTACATAATTAGCTATTATGTTTAACCACTATCAAAATAATACCTCAAAAAAAGTGCAAACGAAACAAATTGGAAAAACTTGAAAGTAAATTTCCAAACTAGTCTTTTAAGTTAGCAATTTAGAGATATAACTGGAGAAATCTTTGTCGAAAATATAATTTAATATAAAAGGGACCGATTTTGTTGATAGTACTTTGTTGTAAAGTGTATTAACAAGAATACCTGTGCCGGGTAGAAAAACGTTAAGTAGCAAACAAATCCAGGCTAGTGCAACAGGCAAAACTGGAATTGCTCCTCTCATAAGTGACGAATGCTCCACTAGACTTACATCAATTTTTGGTAGCGTATCCTGCATCATGCAAAATTTTGTAAACACACGTTGAACCGTTAACAAATAAACTTACCACTGGCGGCACAGTCGTAGGTGTTAAACTTTTCTTTTTACTCATCATTGATTCCCTTCTACTAACCTCATCTTCAATTTTCTTTTTACGGCAACATGAACAGCAAAAAATGCATCGAAGAACATATTTACATCTATCTCTACAATTAGTGAATCTGTAAAAAAATTATGAATATATTCCTTCTTTAGCAAGAATCATATTTTTATGACTTACTTTGTACTTGTAGTATTTCCTTTATCAAGGCAGCTATTTCTCCTTTGTCTTGAGTCAGCATTCTTTTTTGATCCGCAGCACTTCAGTCTATTCAAAATACGTTTCTTACCGGTACTTTCTCTCCTGTCTGATCTATCACTATCAACCTCTCCTTCTTTTACTTCACGTTGTCTTCGTTTACAGTTGAAACATCCAATAGGAGACTTTTCTCTTCTTTGTTTTAGCTTTCTCCTACATCGTTTAAATTTACATCGAGCGAGCAGTCTACTACAACAATTCTTCTTTCGGACTGTTGCTTGTTCTTGCTCTTGATCAGAATGGACTTCATTTTCGTGATGCTGGGGTGGCGGTAAGCTGAAATATCGAGAAAAAAATAAAGCCACATATTCTATATCCATTATTAGTAATATTTAACTATGGGTACCCACAAAGGTTGTATAACAATTAGAATAAACAAGGACGTTAAAAAATAATAATTCTACGTTAGTACACAGCTCATTCTAAAGTAATATATAGTTGTAGCTGTAGAATGGATGTAAGTGTTGGAGCTTATTGCCAATGGGATTTGCAGTATGTTAAAACAGTAGCAACGTGTGTTTTACATATTATGGAACTGACTAATTAATTTCTTTAAATCACACTTTAACATCACTATGGTGCGCACATTATACAATTAGAATAGAAATATAATGTAGAATATTTTATAAATATCTAGACTCAGAAACGATTCTCATTTAATAAAATAAAAATTAAGTAATTGCTAAGTAAAAAAAATAATTGTGCTATGTTGGAGTACTGCCAAAACAATGCCTCAAAGTGCAATCGTAAATAGCTATTCATGCGTCAGTAATCATAATAAGAAGTTGATGAAATGTACGGGTACCAGACTATAAACGAAACCAATAAGCAAAACCAACTAATACATCAATGTAAGTAATATACTCTAGTGCTTTCGTTGGAAATTTGCTCGAGTACCATTTTTCCATTATTTTATTTTGCCAGTAAAATATTACATAATACACAAACATTGTATAGTTTAGATAGTTCAATCAATTGCTTTTAATACAATGATGCATTTTGAATATTTAGCAATGTCCATGCAGTTTCTTCCTAGCAATTATACCAGCTGCAAATACTTTTGCTGTAATATACTGCAAAAAAACAGTGCGTGAATAAAATATTAAAAACTCGTTAAAAAGTGTCTTAAACAAAAATGGTGCAGTACTTCCTATTTTTTTGTTAAAAAATATATCTTTTGTTCTCTATATACTTATATAATCACTAAAACTACTTATATAATTCTTAATATCGTTCATTCACAAAATTTTAGAGAAATATTGAAAAAAAAAATTAAAAGTATAACAACTAATTGCTTTAAAATAAACTATGTTGGATACATTTTGAGCGAAATTTAATTAAACACGTTCCTAGATAGTTAAATTGGTAAAAATCTCATCAAACAGCCTCAGTAATCGTCAAATTAGAAAACTGAATTTCTCTCAAAAATGATAAAATGTAAAAACTGTAGTCATAGCAAATTGGAATATTGTTCAGTATCCATGATCGTCAATTTGAGCATATCTTCCATTGATAGTTGTTACTAATAAAATAATTATTTAATTTGGCCAAATCTTCAGCGCGCCAAGTCCGGGCTAGTCCGCACGCACTACCGATACCCAAATTGACCGAGTTCGTCGAACCAGTTAGTTTCCGTTTTCTTGCTGTGTGTATACGTGTGGGACATCGTATTACGCGTTATAATTTATTTATACTCCATTATATTGTAAAATATAAAACAATTTCAAGTTTCATCTAGTGCGCTTAGAAGGCGGTTCTCTTCAAGAACAGTGTGTTAGACTTTTACATATTACGTGTAAAGTGCATGCTTTACGTCTGGTGGCAGAAACTATTTCACCATGTTATCCACAGGTTTGATAGTATTGATGGCAAATACAAAAAAAGTGTTTCTGAAATCTCCGAAACGTATTTGAGCATTTCACAGATAATCTCCTGGCACTCTTGAACCACCACGGCCGATTCTTACATGTTAGGGAACATGGTTGAAAGCAGCTTTTTCTTATTGTGAGCATCTTCATCAAATAACATCTTTGAATTCTAAAATTCAATGCTGACGAACCATCAGGGAGAGCCAAAAACTATTTCGAGATCCTCTCATTGAAAGAGATCTAAAAACTATGTACGATAATTGCATAGGATCAGTGGATGCAATTGAGAAATTGCAAAATACAACATTATCGTTGAAATCAGTGCAAATAGTAGACGAAGTGAGTACATTACTGCGTCTATAACAGACGACAAAAATAAGCGCGTTATAGAAAAGTTCGAAAGTGTTTTGAAGAAAGATTCCCATTTTATAACATAAAGACAAATGTTGTTCTAGTGCATCTGCAAATCCGTTAACTAATTTCAAAGATTATTTTTACCATGCCTGTGGTTACATCGGTCGATCTTTCCGAGGTACAAGACTATTTTTCCCACTTGTGAACTAAGTTCACTGAGACAAATGTCGAAACATATCTGATGCTACAAACTTTTCATGACCTACTCTAATTTAGTTTGCTGAAATCACCAACAACAATAAAGAAGATAAATATGTTTTCGACATTCGTGCTAAAACACAGAGAACATGCATTAATATTCCGTTAAAATCAATAGACAAATTAATTTTCAAAACATTAGGCACAAATTTTTGTTTTATGTATAGCATCTTCCACAATTAAGATTTTAACAAAAAGAAAAACAATTGAACATCTTTACATATAAAAAAAGGTCCTCGCATTTTCCAACTTATTTAGATCTTGACGAGCCGAAACATTTGGCTAGCTCTATTTTACAGTTACATATTATAAACTGTTAATATGTCCTTCCATATAACGAAGTATAAATACATTATAACGCGTAGTACGATGTACCATACATGCATAAACAGCAGGGAAATGGAGACATATTGATTCAAGGAATTCGGTCAATTTTCGTATCGGTCGTCCGTACGGGCGAGTGTGGACCTGGTGCGCCGAAGATTTAGCCAACTCTGCAGTAACTCCACTATAATTCTGTTTTGTCTGATAGTTTATTACGATTCAATTGCTTTCATGTTCTTATATACAGCTGTGGCCATATGTATTCGCCATTCTCGTTTTGAACGTGTTACACGAATATTATTGTATTTCTAAGAAGCAGGGTCGATGACGGACTTAACTAGCTCCTGGTAATGAGGGTTTAATGGTTTATTGTAGGCCATTCTGAGTAAATTAGAAAATAGACGTAAAATTGTAATTTCTGAATATCTCTTCAGTCTTTCTTAAAAGTTGTAAGAGTAAGGTTGAGCTAGTTAGAGTGAAGATATTGTGTCTGTGATTTTGTCTGTGTAATACGATAGTATACAGTGAAAAGTAATGCAGAAAACACGCGAATTGATGGAAGTAGAGCGAGGACAAATTGTGGTGTTAGAAAAGCAAGGGTTGTCGGTGTCTGCTGTTGCCCGACAAGTGAAATGTGCGCGATCGACAGTTAGAATGACGATAAAACGATACAAAGAGAGTGGATCTTTGACAAACAAACCGAAAACTGATCGAAAAAGGAAGACAACTAGCAGAGATGAGCGAGTCTTAGAGCGGATGTCTTTGCGAGACCGGAAATAAGGGTCTAAACAGCTTTCCAGTGAGCTTTTCCGGCTACATATGTTGCTATTTCTCCTCGGACGGTTAGAAGATGCCTTTGTGAATTAAATTTAGGTGGATACAAAGCTCGACATAAACCACGGTTGTCTCCGCAACAAAAGAAAAAGAGACTGCTGTGGGCTAAAAGTCACCGCGACTGGACCATTGACAATTGGGCCAATGTTATGTGGACGGATGAGTCAAATATTGAGGTAAGTAATACATAATTACTGTATTTGCGGTATTCTGTATTCAATTCCTGGTATCTACAGTGTTTCTATTCTTTTTAATGGGTACCAAAATGTAACAGTGTGCATGTTTTTGTTGGTAGCTTTGTGGTAAACCTGGACCCCAATACGTGCGACGCAGGCGAGGAGAGACCTTCCATCCAGACTGTATCATCCCGACTGTCAAGTTTGGGGGTGGAAGCATAATGCTTTGGGGTTTCATGAGTACAACAGGCGTCGGAGAACTGTTCGTCTGCGAGGGCCGAATGAACAGTCGGACGTACATCGACATGTTGGAAGAAGTTCTGGAACCGTGTGCATTAAAATTATTCGATAATGATAAGCCAGAGTATTACTTCCAACAAGATAATGCACCGTGCCATAAATCTCGCGAAGTAATGCGCTGGTTCGAGGAAAATAACGTGCGGGTCCTGTAATGGCCGGCACAATCCCCGGACTTATCGCCAATTGAGCATTTATGGTACATTTTAAAGCGAAATGTAGCTAAATACTCATCTACGACAAAGCAATGCTTAAAAACAAAAACATTCGAAGAGTGGAATAAAATCACCACCGAACAGTGCTACAAGTTAGTGAGCAGTATGCCCCGACAAATTCGTGCAGTGATAAAAGCCCAGGGAGGAGCTACCAAATATTAAGTAATATCTGTATATATATGTATACACTCACAATGAAACATTTTCATCGATCAATTTTCTTTTATTTCTTATATATTCATTGGAATAAAAAACAAAAAAGGTGGCGAATACATATGGCCACAGCTGTATATGTATAATTTAAGATCAATTTCTCTGGAAAATTTTGTGAATATACGATACTAGACAAAATATGCGATTGTATAAAATGCATAAAAAAATAGATTGTCATTTTTTAAAGAAAAAGAATGTTGTAGCTAGAGTTGCAGAAGCGGTATCTATTTTTAAACTAAGGAATAGGAAGCAAATCAGCACACAGTGCATCAATAATTATTTGGAGTCCAATAACTTTTATGGTTCACTACCATTTAGTAGGAACTGATTTAATAAATTTAACAGAATTTTTATGGAAAGAAGAAACGCCATAAAATAACTAAGGTATCACCGTGGAACTCAAATTTATTATATGTTATAAATTCATTAAGCTTAGAATTACGTCACAAACCTAAATCTGAAAAATCACTGGCACGCTACAGTTATAAGTGAAATAAAATGGCGTAGTATCACCTAAGCGTTGGCTACTTATTACTATTTTAGTCATATTACGTATTTCTTCAAGATTAGTATGAGTTTTACATATTTTTTCAGTAACAAAATTTGACGGCCTGGGAGGTAAAATATGCAGCAGAAGTAAGACTTGTGAAATATTGATGGTATATGTATGTATGCTTGTAACCACAAGAATTAATGATATTTTGCAACCTACATATTTCTCTACGATTAACCGTCACACAACACTTTCTAAAATCAATACGATATTTCCACATTCTTTTTCATAACTTAGCAAAATTTATTTATTTATTAGTAATTTCTTGGTTGAAATGAATAGGTAGGTTTCCACGCCCAGAGTCAATAATAAACGAACGTTTTCGGAATTGGATCGTGTCATAATAAGGTATAAGAGAAAAAATTAAATACGAGGAAAACAAAGAAAAAATAAAAAGGAAAAAGGGTGAAAATGGTTTTCCTCTTATTTTATTTTATTTTTCTCCCTTCTTATACCTTATCATGACACGGTTCAATTCCGAAAACAGTTCGTTTATTAGTTTCTATTTTTTATTTTTATTTGAAGAACCTGTATGATGAATATATGCATCGCGAAATTAAAAAAAAATTTACTGGAATGTTGTATGGTCAGTATGTTAACTAAAATCTACATCAAGTATTTCGAATTGAGGAAAAACATTTGTAAAAAGGGATACATATTGTTTTTTCAATTGAATAAATAAAATAAATACAGGTAAGCTAAGATAAATTATAATTACAACGGATAATTTAAGTCTCGTGTTGCAATAAGTTAGCAAAATTGAAAATACGTTTAAGCACTGGAATTAAAGCGTTATAAAAGTAAGCTTTCCAATAGAATCAAAACCTCTTTACCCTCCATTTTCCAAGAATCCATATCCGTTGTAGGTTTCATGCAGAGGCATTACATATATATAAGTCATTTTGAACTCTTTGGCACTGATCGTTTTACATTTTAATGTTTCGTTTATTAACAATACGTTTTAGCCTAGAAAGGGATGCAATTTTAAAAGAAACGCATCACGTTTTATAAAGGGCTCAGGTTAAATTAAATGGTAATAACAATTTATATGGCAAAAATAACTATTCAGATATCGTTGAAACCCGAAATTAAAAGAAAAGAGAAACGAATGAAAGACCGCAATTACATATCTCTCAATCGTAATTCTTTTTCGATATCATTGGCGTTCGTTATCCACTTTTGTGAATATCTATTAAAAGAGGTAAAAGTTATCTTGGTTTCTTTACGAGATAAAAACGGTTTATTTTGATTTCTCTAACATGTTTTGAATCCGTTTTCACTGCACAATAACACTAAGTTCACTCTTGACTACTTCACATGGTCCGCTATCGACTACTGGACGTCTATGACGCGTGTGAGCACGCCATTTTTGCTGACCGGTTCAGTTTATAAATCACGCAAACACCCCTTACTACATTTTGCCAACTAACTCAACTCATACCAAAATCCATTAATTGCCCTACCTTAGGGCGAATACTATCGCTACGAAATCTAATTTTCATAACGACGCGACCATGTGTGTCAGGGTTATTATAATAAATTCGCTATTCGCTTAAGAACGTCGCTGATTTGCGATTTTGATCAATTGAAAATGCACTTTGTTATAATGTAGTATCATTTAACCTCATTCCCGGAATTGTTCTAATCTATACAGTTTTGAAGTAATAAAAGCTATTTTTTTATTAGGATGACGTTGACTAATCAAAATAAATTATTTGAAATTGAAATATTTATGTAAGCATTGAACACGTTCAAACAGAATTTATTTTCTAATGAATTCGAAATGTTATCCAAAAATACCAATCACCGGCCATTGTTATATATACTTTCAATGAAAGCGGGACAAGAATTTTCGTACTTAATATTCTTGCTCTAGGAGCTTAAGGATCTGTGTTCGATCCCCCATAGAATAGGGAATGGAATTATGGCAGAAGAAGACAAGTAGCATGTAAAGCCGATCTCTCTGTCAATGCGATATTCGGCACGTAAAACGTCGTAGTTTACTTGAATGTGAAGGCACTCGAACAAGCGTCTCCAAGTTCTGTAATAAAATTTAAGTAGGAAGCTGATAATGTTCGCCACAGTTAATGTTCAAATGTACCAAAAGTATTTTATAACATTTTTCCATTTTTCGTAATTTCACTTCAAGGTGTAAAATTTCGCTTTAGTAAAAAGATCACTTTCAAAACGGTTTCAGTGGAATACCTATTTTACACATAGTATGCGTGGCATTGAAGGGGTAAATACTCCTATATATTTGTTCATTCACAAGAACAGTTGAAGACAAGGTTTGAATCTAACAAGAAATTCGTAATTATTATTTTTTTTAATTCTCTAAGACATCTATAAATCTGACATGAGTTTGAACTGTAACTTTCCACGTAAATATCTATAGGTTTTTAATGCCTTTCAAAATCCCTTCGAGATTGACAAATATTTTTGTGTACAAAATTTAAGTGGTCGCCTAAAGCATGGGAGTCAGTCAAATAAAACCATGTTTGAAATAATATTTTTGATATCTTTCCGTCCACGTAATACATTACCTCTTCCCTAAAAGCTTAGGCATTGGTAGCCAATAAGCATTAAACAAGTATTTCCTGGTATCGAAAATACATAACCACAAAATGGTAAAATTAATTTAAATACCAGCATTTTAGTTTTATTTTAATTAAATGTATTTGTACAGAGTAAAACAAGTTGAATTATTGGAATATAAACACTTGAATAAATTAATTGCTTATTTATTGCCTTTTACGTATTAATTATCCATTCAATACTGACAAACAAGAAGCTAATTCATAACCTGTGTGTCTTGTTAGTATTTGAGTTTAAACGGCGTCGTTTTCTCTCCTGTCTTGGCCGACGTTCCGGTTGATGTTTCATCCACTATCTCAAGCGGCATCTTCAAGGCTATTGCTTCCAATACTGCTTTCCAAGAGATAGTTTTTAAGATAGCGGAGGAAACGTCAGAAACGTCAATAAGAAATGATATGGTTTTAATCCACAAATCAGGAACGCAGTAGAAACGATAATTGCGGTAATCTAGAACTTAAGTCACCATAGAAACTTTTATATTTAGAATTAAGCTTTGGTTGCTACATTTAGTCTCTAATGCCTATTAAAACATTTCATTAATTAGACAGCATTAAAATTGCTTAATTTTAAAGGTAACCCCTGAATGTACTCCAAAAAGGAGTAAACAAACTATATTTTTTTGAGAAAATAAAGTTATCGTTTGGATTGTAAAGAGCGGAATCAGTTTTGCGAAAAATGAAATTAGTGGCAATGAGGGATTCCTTAGCAGAATTTGTTTTCCTAATGAAACAACGTTCACTTTCCATTGCACAATTAATAATCAAAGGCAGTATCTATTTGTCAACAAAGATCAAGCTCAGTATCAACAAAGAATTCATACTTGAACAAGAACTGAGAAAAAATATAATTAGACTCTTTTCTGTAAATAGAAATGTCATAACAATGTCTTTGGATTTACTGAAAAACGAAATTATTCCAATGTAATGAAGGCTAGAAGAATGTAGCATGATAGAGCAACAATTATTAATTAACTTTTTTAAAAAAAACGATTTTGGTAACAACTGGAAGGAAGGGAGCATCAGGTGACCGGATTGCTTATAAGATTTACCACTTAATGCCTATATTTTGTGGGAACATGTAAAATCTTTATTGAGCAACCAATTGTAACAGAATTGATTCATACCAGCACATCCCCACAGCTTTCACGAATTACAACGACACCAGCCAATCATGAGATTAGATAATTGCTCTACTTATTTATTTCTGATTATGAACAAGTTTATATTTACAAAGCAGTGATATTGAACTTAAATATATATTCTTACTAAAAATCTATAAAAGTACGTTGATGTGTCCAAGAATAGGCAATATCTAGTATCATACAATGAAGAGTTAACAATTCGGAGCTAAGTGTAAATCACTCAACCGTTGTTACTGTCGATTGCTGATTAAAAAGAGCTAACAAACGATTACATAGGCTTAGTAGTCCACTTAAGGCTATATTTCTTCCTGAAAGAATGGAAGACAAAACAATGATTTGCGTTTTAAGGCTTTTTCTTATAATGCAAATTGAACGAATCAGGTTAATTATTGCGTTTCTATCCACGCAATCAATTTCAAATTTAAAATACATTATAAGCGCAGAAATGATTGGGGTTGTTTACATACTCCCTGATGTCAGAAATTAGCAACACGACCGCCCCTAAGACACTTGCGTGACCCTCTCTCTATCGTAGTAATCATTGACCAACCACGTGATCTGCGGTATTTGCTAGTTGATATAATTTTAATGTAGGATTTTTCTATAATTCCTTTATAGAGATAATTGAAAATTGAATAGTAGGTAACAGGATAAATTTTGGCTAGATAATTAGTCCTAACAAAAGCAAATATTTTGTAGTTTATTGTTTACATCATGTGCCGTAGCAAGGATATACACGGTATATACAACTGTATGTCGTGTTTATATAAGGTATTATAGTTGAAATAAGCAACAAGAATAGTTGGGGAATAGAGCTCAGTTACAATATAATAATCATGTACGAAAGAATATTTGTTAATTACGAGAAATTTGAACACAAAATATATAACATTTGACAAAAGAAACATGAAAGTACAACTCTCTACAGATTAGCTTTATTACTTCATCAACAGCATCAGAAATATTACTAGTATACCAATTTATTCTTGTGCTTAATTACACCGAAAAAAATTCGATTTACGTGATCCACATTGTAACATTAAACGAATGATCACATATGATTAAAGAAATACGTGATTACGAAAGCAGAATTCTTTAATTCATTTGTTAGTGCGTTCTGTAGTATAAATTTACAGTCTAGTGATAAATTTACAACTTAGTAAAACTACATACAACATGTTCTTTTATATTATGATATCATGTTTACGTGATTGTGGAAGCCACTTTGCGTGTTTGTTGTGCTTTTCTGTGCGCACTGAATTGTACAGTGTTATTAAGTAAATATACATTGAAAATTACCACGTACTACTGCATTTTACATTTTAAACTTGTGAAAGACATTGCTTGCAATCAATACACATATTTTCCCCGCAATTCTAATACGTTGTGGTGAAGATGATGTACAATTAACAGAAAATATGACTTATACTTCGTATTAACACCAACAAACTTGTACGCAGCCTTAGAAGTTTCCATCTACGAGGGGAGGTCCAGAAGTTCGTGGAATGGAGGGGATGGACCCACTCCATAGGGGCGCTCGTTAGGTGTCGTTCTGATTGGTCACTCATCATTAGTATATAAGTTAAGTTGCAGCCCTACAGCGTCAATCGTTTACGAATAGTTGCCTGCTAAACAAGTCAATCCGGAAGAAAACTGAAACTATGGAGGAAATTGAACACCGTGCTGTGATAAAGTTCCTTACAAAGAAAGGAAAGAACGCCCAAACCATATTGAATGAAATGGAAACCGTTTATGGGGAACGGTGCCCTAGTAAATCAATGATTTATAAGTGGCATGGTAGTTTTAAACATGGTCGGGAGTCGATTGAAGACGACCCCCTCAGGAGGACCAGTTGAGGCCACCACATCAAACATCATCGAAAAAGTGCAAACATTTCTACTGCAAGATGCCCGTTTGAAGAAAAATCGATTATCTGCATTAGTTGGAGTATCAGATACCACCATTTTGCGTATCCTACATGACCACCTGGGTATGACAAAAGTCTGTGCAAGATGGGTACCGAGAATGCTCACGCCGTTGCAGAAACAGCAGCGCGTCTGTGCGTCCAAACAAGGAGCTGTGTGGAGACAAACCTGCACAGATTTTGGAGCGGATTTGGGAGATGAAACATGGGTTCATCACTTTGAGCCTGAGTCCAAACAGGAGTCCATGCAATGGCTTAAAAAGGGGACACCACCGCCAAAGAAATTCAAAGTGCCAGAATCGGCTGGAAAGTTGATGGCTACTGTTTTTTGCGATTGTGAGGGGATATTATTGATTGATTATAAAATGAAACGATATTAGAAAAATTAAAAAATTAAAGGAGGCCATCAAGGAAAAACGTCGAGGAAAATTGACCAAGGGTGTGTTGCTCTTGCAAGACAATGCGCCGGTTCACAAGAGCAAAGTTGCAATTACTGCTCTGCACAAGCATGGCTTTCAATCAATAGTCCATCCAGCCTACAGTCTGGACCTGGTACCTAGTGATTTTTATTTGTTTCCCAATTTAAAAAAGACGTACGTGGAAGAAAGTTTTCCGACGACAATGAGGTAAAGGAGGCAATTTTGGCCCATTTTGAGGCGAAATATAAGAAATATTTTTATGATGGTTTAGAAAAATTAATTCATAGATCTAATAAATGTATTGTGCTTAAGAGTGATTATATTGAAAAGGAAAAATAGATTTATTGTTTTATTTTATTTAAAACCCTTTCATTCCACGAACTTCTGGACCTCACCTCGTAATTTTCATTATACTATAGATGCTCGATAATGTCAACACCGGATAATAGAAATTCTGGGTGAACAACCATTTTCATATCATTAAACTCCATATAACGTGAACAGACTCGCATTCGCTAACGTCAACACATGTAGTTCGTGCGGCGGGAATTCCCTGGATGAATCGGTTTGCACTGTATGTTTTAATGCTGCTGAACTTCCCCGGGTTATATGATACACACTGTTTACGCAATACAGCTTAATGCCTTAACACTTCCTTCAGTATTTATATGACTGGAGTAGCGTCCGATTGCGACTTTTACATATGTCATGCCGCCGCAAATAAATTCGAAGTGCATAACGCTCCCGAAAAGCGGGTATAATTGAAGTATTAAAAAACGGTGCAAGTGTAACAAATTTATCAAAACAACATGGCCTTGCTAAATCCACTATTTGTAAAATAGAAACTAAAGGACTAATATTGGCTGCGGTGGCTTGTATTTATGCGGGACCAGGACAAAAAAGAACTTCAAAGCGATCTAAACGTCCTGAAATTGAGAAAAAAATGTACAAAAGGTTCTTGGATCAAAGTAATAAAAACATTAAAGTCAGTGGTAATGTGATCAAAGAAAAGGCAAAAGTATTGAATTCGGAAATAAAAGAATAATCTGCTGAAGAATTCACTGCTAGTAATGGTTGATTACAAAAATTTAAAAAAGATTCAGGATTCAATATTTAAAAATTACTGGTGAAAAATTATCATCGCAGACAGAAATAATCGATCCATTTACAGTCCAGTTAAAAAATAAAATAGAGCTATTGGGAATTACACCTAATCAATTATATAATGCTGATGAATCAGCACGGTATTGGAAGTTTCTACGAGAAAGTACTTTGTATCATCGTAAGAGAAGACCACTCCAGATAGAAAACATGAGAAACAACAACTAACATTTTTGACATGTTTTAATGACAGTGGAACTCATAAAGTCAAGACATTGGTTATTGTGAAGGAGAAAAATCTTAGAGTTTTCAAAAATTGTTCTATTCCTGTGGATTATGACTACTACTAATCGGCTTGGACGACGGAGATGGGCAAATTGCAATAATGTACCTTCCGCCAAATCCATCCATTAGATCAGAATGTGATCAGACTTACAAAGTTATATAGCAGAAGTAGCCTTCTTCGCAATATCATTGCAAATGGATCCAATTTAGAAACATTAAAAAATTTGAGACTAGAAGATGCTATTACAAATTTAATATATGCATGGAAGCGATTAGACCCAACAGTGATTGTTAAATGTTGGGGGAAATTTCTAGATCTCAGTAAACGAGAAGACGAGGATGATTTGCCACTTGCTGCATTGCAGCAAAAATGGAAGGATGGTCATGGAAGCTCTAGTTGAGAAACGTGATATTTTAAACACATTACTACCACATGTATATAAAAATCGTTCAAATAAATGTTACCTCTAGTAGTCCATTCCAATACAAACTTTTGTCGTAACTTGTACTATTTTCAGTTGCATTAGTTGTCAATTTGATATAGTGTTTATCATGTTATTCAAGTTGCTTAAACTAATCTTACAGATATTAATATTAAACCGTTGATATTACTAATGACAAAATTAGAATTTCCTTGCAATTAACCAACGTAATTAAATTCCTGAAAAAATATCAGTCTGAGGATTTGACCTCACGACCTCTGCGTTACCGGTGCATTGCACCATAAGACCGTATGTGAGTTTAAATCACTTTGAATACCTAGATGTCACAAATTCAAAATGCGTATTAAGAGTTTCAGTAACGAGCTAAGATATAATTATAATTTCAAAGGCTACTTTCAGGTAAAATTTATTTGAACGCACGTTACTTAATGTTTATGTATGTAACTTTCATGACTATAGATACGTAAATCTATGTCTAGATTGAACTGGATAAGAAAGGTACTTCCATGGAATGAAATGGATACACAATTAAACAATTTTGACGAAGAAACAGAAGAATATGAAACTAAAGATGAGGAAAGTGAAGAAAAATCACAAAATAATATTACTCCGGATATTGTAATAAATGTACTGAATACATCAATTCAATGGTGAGAGGAATATGGACTTAATTTGAAATATATTCGAATATTAAAAGAAATAAGAGAACACACATAAAGTCGAAAAACAGAAAAAACAAACAAAAATTCCACAATACTTTTAGGATATATTTTTATCTTCTTCGAATTAAAAAAAAATATAAATGAGTAAGCAATTATTGATGCAAGATCACTTATTATTTTAAAAATAAAATCAGTCACTCCCCTTAATATGAACAAATCGTTAGTAGAAACAGCCAGCGTTTTATTTTGTTCACATTATTGAGCATGTAGTTGTAATTGTTCTAACTGCAAAAAATTAAGCAATACACTTTGCACAGATTTTTAGAATTAAATGTGACATCACGTGCAAACAAAACATTTATTATAATTAAATCATCACATAAACATGTTTCCTCTTAGTTTATTCGTACACACGAAACTATAGGAATAATCACTATCTTTCATAGGTATGTTAATGCGCTGTAAATTCTGAAACACGTTTATGTATAGTGCTACAGGTTTTAATTTCAGTTAAGTCCCTATTACCTTACACATTACATTCAGTAAGTTAAATGTTATTTCGCAATGTGTCTAGTAAATATGCCAGACAGAAGATAAAATTGCAAGTTAAGGTAGTTTCTTATATAATTAAATTCAATATTCTTCTCTGTATGAGCCAATCTGATTACCTTCATAAAATCAGAGTACATTTTATGATCGGAACATCATGTGGACTAAGCTTTGCCATAGGTAATCATGCTACAAACAATTTCAAATTTCTTTTTCCATGCATGTTATTCTCTAATGACGGTAAATACTACCAAAGTTATTTTGCATTGGTATGGTATGGTGGTAAATTTTATGATAGAATAATTTTGACTTATTTTAATCGATTATTTTTGAATATTAAAAAAATAACGAGTAGGGTAGAAAATTAAACAAATGTATATTCAAAGGAATTCATTTTCCTGGAGGCTCAATGAAGTGACACATTTAATTATACAAAATGCGGTGCAAATTCTAAAATATCATCCTTACTTGCCCAATGGTAGTATTTATATTTTCATATTTTTATCTACTGACCAAGTTAGAATTCCATTTATAACTAATGGCATTTAATTGATGCAGTTAATGGCATCGTATTGAACAACGTCCACGTAACAACTGATCACGCTAATGTTTTTACAATGTTTAAATTCTACTCTATTCCGCGCCACCTAAATGTTTTTACTATTATAAATCGTATTCTAATTAGCTTTCTAACCGAGATATACATGGAAAAAGAACAGCAGTAACGATCGATATTTTGAGAAAACATAAATTGTTGATTTTCAACGAACAATTTTTTATTTTCGCGTACCTTATGTTTAGAATTAACTTCGGAACAGATGTAAGACGACAATTACATAAGTCGTCATAAAACATATAACAATAACGACATTCCCCAAGAAAATACTTGACATAAAGATCTCATTGGAAAGTACGTGACCATTCCCATGGACGAATAGGGGTCTATTAAGTTTTCTTACTTTATTAAAGTTCAGTAAGTCATATTCATCTTACGTTCAAGTTGTTTACCAACATTCACCCAACAAGCGATGATTTTTGTCTGTAGCACATATTGTAAATCGTAATCGCAAGCGCTCAATATAGTTATCTAACGCAGCATTCTTGGAGGGAAAAAGTACTAGAACTCTTTTATTAGAACTTGGAATTTAAAGGCGATTTATGATTCGCATGCGTTATTATGCGTTGATTGTATACATGTAATACTACTTTTTAATTTCAATAAGAATCATAAGTGCCTCTCTATCATTCAATATAAATGTATGTACACACTGCGGTAGCCAAATCCAAAATCGATATCCGATTCGTTTTGTTGACCAAGAACACAACCGTACAAGCTAGCATCACAAGTCAAAATTAAAAATTTTCTTTCGTTATAATGTCCTAATACCGGTCCCTTTGCTAGAATTCCAATAACAATCACTAGCGCCTATGGTAACCAGATTCAAATTCAATATTCGCGCTTTGTTAACCAAGAATACAACCGACGCCTCATAAGTCAAAATTCCTTCAATTTATTCAAATGTGCATTTTTTTAGACGAAAATTAAGGCCACTAATGCCTATGCTCTGACATCTACTTGGTATATAGCAAGTATAATTTCCTCTTCTCTGAACGCTGTGTGTTTTATTATAAGGGATACCAAACATTTATCCTCTATTGACTCTATTTTGTCTGTTTATTGCTACTATGTACATTGTAAATTATAGTATGGTAGATTAATTTGGTTTTCGATGTATAAGATTTACTTCTTTGTGATTGGAAAAGTTCAGCAGAGCTCCTTGAAGTATCTCTACTAGAAACTACGTTGTCTATTCTTGACAAGATTTCAACCATGATACGTTCCTAGGCTTATAAAATGCCAACTTTCGAGCAACGTCGAATATAACCGACACCAAGTTTCTTCATGGTCTAGTTAATAACAGAGTTACTGTACTCAAATTATTATGTTCCTTCAACATTCTACACGTCTATTGTCAGTTGCCAGAACAAATTTATTGTTACTTGCTTCATTATATAGAATATGCAGCCTTCTTAGCACAGATACATCAAATATCACGGAACATATTGGTACCAATTTCATGTAAGCTTGCTTAGCCACTGCGATATTTATACATGTATTCACGCATTTTATAATGTCTTCTTTTACTGTTTTTGTATTAATGTAGCATAGAAATTTCACATATGTATGTGGGCAATTGTATGTGTATTCAGGTTACTTTAATCAATAACTGATCGAAGTTTGAGGAGTTATCTATTAATATAATATTTTTGTATTACAATTGAATGTACTCATCATCTGTTGAGATTATTATTACTACAAATGTGGATAAAATTCTTACACGTGCATCGGTACCAGCAAGATGAACTCCTCGTGTATTGCACCCACGAGGTTACGGAGGGGTTGACACAATTATTTTATGACTGAATGATGACTGTTAGGACCTTGGGCATAACCAGCAAGGTACCCAAACTTAACCCATCTGAATTTTTTCATGTGGAGTTGTTAATACTGATGATCAGTGGCTTGTTTATGTATTGCCAAGAAATTTTGGACAAAAGTGTTACAAGAATCTTCACGAATCTTAATAGAAACGAAATACAAAAGACGGTAAATCCTATGAAGCATGCCCCACGTTTTTTATATTTACCTTTTAATAGTTTACTTTGCACTTTCTGTTATATTGCTTGCTATAGGAATTGCTATTAATTAGATACCTATTCAATGATCAATTACATATTTCATATTAATTCAGTCTTTATTTCTCCTTAACCACAGAACGTAAATAAAGTTATTTGTGTAATGAAACAGTATCTTCAGCAAGCAAATTCAGAATGGATGGAATTTAAGCTGAATAATGATTAATAAACTCTGATATCCAAAATGTAATATCTTGAATTATTATTAGTAGTATTAAATTCAACGCCCGTATTGGCTTGATTTTAATGTGTTCATTCGTTATAAACACTGATTCAAGTAACTAAATCACGAAAACAATACTACTGTGAAAGTGTCCTTCTTCTGTGTGTGTGGTATTCTATATTACACAAATAAAATGTAATTGTCGTAGTGTTAATGTCTCGTTCCCTGATGCAAAGCAAAGCATACTTAATTAATTTCACTAGTAAATTGTTGATTTCATAATTTTGTTAAAACAACCAGAATTTAGGTAGGAGAGTAAAATATGTTTTGTTTCTATTTTTTTAAGTAGAGTATGTAGAAATAGTCAAAACTGGGGCTGCTATTCAAAAAACATTTAAATTCTTAATGTTAAATACGTTGTCAATATTTGGACAAGATTTTGAAAACAGATATTTTCGAAACGTACATGTACAACAGGTAACAATAAGTAGGCCCTGATGCTGTCAATAAATATTTTAAAACTGATTTAGGTGGTACTCAATAGAAGATGGAAATGTTTAAAACAAAATTGTTAAAATTTTTAGAGAAAGAATAATCTCTCAAAGTTGGTACACTTTACAGCTATGGTATCACTAAACCTGTCTTATATAATAATTACCTAAAAAATCCATCGTACGGAGGGAGTGTTTTATTTGAATTAAGAGAGTTCATATCCATTTCCAAAGTTAGTATTAGTCCGCTCATAAGTTTCTCGAATTACTCGAAATTTTTAACTGCTGTGGTTATGTTGTTGCGCGAAACTTTGGGTTACGGGATATGCTCCGTACTTCTAGTGCGTCGATTATTATGAGTGTTAGCCAACCCTACCTAAATTTTGCCGAATCTAGAGGTATTCCAATCTCAAACCGCTTTTGATGTATTAAACATCGTTTTGATACTATGTCCGTGGGTTTAGTTGCTTGCCCAATAAGAAAACATACCAGCGAGTTGCCGCGGCCTATACTTTTTATAGAAACTAAAGATCGTACTAAAGATCGAGAAACAAGCACCGTTCAACGATCGAAATGGTCAAAAGATATCATACATTCTTTTTCGTATTTATTAGACTAATGCTTAGTTTATTAAAAGTTTAAAATTGAAACCATCTACTTTAGGAAAGATTGGCGTTCATTTCATAAGCAGTAAACTCCTTTACACAAAATGGCACGAAAATGTTAGTCGGAAGTTAAAGCATACTACGTACATTGCAAATCAAAGTCCTTACCTGGGTATTCCAGTTAAACCATTAGAAACGCTACTGGGTAATCTAACATTCCCACTTTGCACTTCTATTTCGGAAGGCTTTTCTTTAACTAGTATCTTAATAGGTTTCACATCGGCTGCTACCATAGTTCTAGCTTCTCTCAATCTTTCATTTGCACTTTTTTGTATGTACGAACCGCTATAGTTGTTATGATCCGGAGTTAGCGTTTTATTTATATTATTTTTCACTGTATTTTCTATAGATTCCATATGCACTTTGTTTGAATCCGAAAAACTGTTATTTATATTTTGTCCCACATCATCCAACTTCTTGTGAATAGATTCGATTGTGGGCAAAGCGGTTGTGGCGGTTTTTGTATCGAGTGCTTTGTTCCCTTTATGATTTTCATTTGACAACGATATTATAGCAGTAGCTGCAGGAGACAACTTTGCGAAACTATGTTGACCATGTTCTTTAAGTAACGTTTGTGAATTTAAAACAGTATCGTTCATTTTGTTCATAGCACTAGATACACTTGTAGCACTTAAAACTCTACCATCGTTAGAGTATGTTTGCTTCTGTAGTTCTTCTTTCAATATATCTTCTATATTAGTGTCTAATTTTAATGGTTGGGCAGCTGTGGTTGCAGTTGAAGACACGACCGTAGTAGCAGTTGGAAGATCAATTAACTTAGAACTACTCTCTGATTTATGAATATCAGATTTCTCTATATGTATTCCATCGTTCTTTGCCTTCGTGATATCTTCACCATCGTTCAAACTCCTTCCGTTTGATTTGTTTCCTGTATCATTTCCATTTTTGTTTCCACTGACCTTTTGATGCATATGGTTATTGTCATCATTGTCATCCTCGTCCTCATTACTAATTTCATGAATAGCATCTACATTATGCGAAGAATACCCGTGACTGGTTGAAGGTTCATCTAGTTTCTCCGATAGAATTTTACCAATACTTTGTTTTCGACTTAGTTTTCCTTTAACACTTCTACTTCTTTCACTTCCGTTTTTGATATCTTGGGGTTTTTGAGGCACTTTTGGTTTATTAAATTTATTAAAAGTATTTATCTTGGCCGAAATGTCTTTATAAGAATGCTTAATAGGAATCTTTGTTTGACTTTTTGAAGAATCGTTGCTTATGTTTTGAGAAACTGTTTTTGAACCCGGCCTGGAATTCTGTTTGGAAGAGGAATTGCTTAGTGGCGATAGCGCCCTTGTTGGTGACGATTTTCTACTAGCAGGTTGACTTTTCGTTGCCTTTGGAATTTTCGATGGGGAAGACTGCGATTTATTATTATCTTTATTACCGACAGTACCATTCTCTGGTGAACTTCCTGTAATAGGAGATAATTGCTCGAAGGCAGGTCTTTTTGTATACCTTCTATACGTGTTTTGAGAATCTGATAGCGGTCGGCTAGAAACATTTTTCGAAGAGAGGTTCGTTAAGCTTTTACTAAGGTGTGGGCTTAATTTCGCGCCGTTTTTTCGCCGAAACTTGGGAGTAGTTGTAGCTGTCACCTTACCACCATAGAAAATTGCACCTTGTTTACGAGTAGGTTGGGGTATTTGCGACTTTCTAGGTGAATAATTAACTCCAAATGCAGAAGGTCCTGTATCCGCTGATGGTGGCGGCGAAGGAATTGGTGATGCATGCCTAGAACCAATTGGATTAAATCCTCTTCCTCTAAAGGGACTAACTCTCCCTGTTGGCGATGGGCTTCTCGTACCAGGATTACTAGACGTTTCCGCGATTATAGAAAATGCTTGAGCCCTTCTTCTTCTACTGTTTGGCGTTAGCCTGCGATAAAATTTAAATTAAAACTTTGACATTAAATAACGACACAAAATTGTAGCGAATGTTAATACGACTACATTTAAGATTTTCAGATGCTAAATAGATTATTTGGTTCGCATACAAATTAAAAACAAGTAATTGTAGTAGAGGTACTTCATGGAATACAATCTAACTAGTAACTTTAGGAAACCACTTTTAACACAATTTTTAATAGCTCGGCTTGGAAAGGATAGTAGCCAATAAGCCATTATTCAAACATTAATATTAACAATTGCTATAGTACACAATTTACATTGTATTGTGCTAGTGCAATAAAATATCCAAATTTTAAAATAGTCGGAATTGCCATGTTCAAAATCTTAACAATTAATCGCAATGTGGAGTAATAAAGTTTGCGCCTTCTTATAAATAAGAATTGTTTTCGTAGATTAAAATCAGTCTCCAATGAAACTTAGCGTATTAAATACATCAAACTACTGATTTGCATGTATTGATCAACCCCTTCCATTCTTATCATACCCAAGGTTTAATGCAAATGTTGGCTTGTGCTTATGAAAAAAAATTATTTATTTCTATTGTTACTACTTTTCTGAGAATAAAAGAGTAATATTTGTATTTATTTACATTATGCAAAACAGTATACAATAACTTAATTCAATTCTGTTTACTGAACGATAGAATATTCTATCATCTGTCGGCTAAATACGTAAGTATTATTTTTGAATGGCACTATTTTTTTTTTAAATTCATTATTGTTCGCTGTTCACAAATTACACCATAATATGGTAAAACCTTCCAAATAAAAAGAATAGTTATAATACAACAATACATATACTCCATTGTCTCAACGTACCGTAAACTCCTACAACTTTGGATATTTTATGAATAGTTTTTACAGCTTTGTCACTGATTTTCTGAAAATAAAATAAAAACAAAATTTGAAGGGGACAAATCTACCCCGTTATACAATACAAACTATATAAAAAGGAAAAATTTGTTTTTTCTTCAAGTGTTCAGGTTTGGACTCTCGTTTAAATATGTATAGATTGATAGATAGAACAGAAAAAGGAAATAGGCATGTCGTCTACTATAAAAAAAAGCATGAAACGTAGTTCGCATATCAATGTTGAATCAGCCTATCGTTTTCAAGTACGGTTTTATTTCGCACTTACTAACCAGCAATGTATTTCTTCGGTCTACGACGGGATCCGATACAACCCTGAGTTCCATTTTTAGATTAGAGTTTTCTTCCACAATGTCGTATTCACTACTTTCTCAATTTTTCTCAGCCCTATCAGTTTCACATTTAGACCTATTCCTACTGTTTATTTCTTGATAATGAGAGGAATCTGTTTCAAAGTCAATGTTCTCTTTCTGTAAATCTTCGCGTGTGATACTTCGTTTTTTTTTTGTTTTGTGGTTCTTGCTTCATTATTAGTCGCTCTTAATTCTTTCAACACATCTATAAGTGACAAGGATTATTTTTTCGACACTTACTTCATCATTCCGTTTTTGATGTAATAATTTCTCTGAAACTTTTTGGGGATTAAATGGATGCATCCACATTTTTTCAATTCTTCTTGTGCATTTTTCAAGTTTCCGACTATAGTTTCTTATATAGTAAACTAGAAAATTCATCCCCGAATACAGTCTGATTTTTCTATAGAAGGCCATATCCAAAGGTTATAAGAGATGCCTGGTGTTTGCAGGCAAGATAACAAATCTGACATAATTTTCTAATTGTAAAATTGAATCTGCAACTCAGCTTGTCACCTATGACTTTCTCACCAGATTTTCTTTTTGCATATGAAATGAATGTGATTTCAAACCAGTCTGAGAATGTAATCGAATAAACCAACCTGAAAATGTGCAATTCCCGCCTATAGTCTTGATCATATCATTTTTCATTGTGAGAACATTATCAAGCTTATTCCGATGTTTTTCATTCCATTGCATGCAGAGAAGTAGCAGGCGCTCTATTTTACAGAATTAACACTCAGACTGGCAGATTGTGAAATTTGTTTTCAATCTACTATTTGATTTTGAAAAAAAATCTAATTACTTTCTCTCTGTTTCTACAATCTAGCACACAAATATTGCAAAATACTAGAAACAAATTTACACGTTTATTTACGTATGTCCAAAGCTGCAAGAGTTTACGGAATTCTAGAATGCTTAACTACCTCTTTGAGCTAATTGAAATGAGTTTCACGATGCTTGGTAGCGTTCTTTTACGTAGAATGAATTCTAGTATTGCTTGAAGTTAAATGTACGACAAAAGTTCTGCCACATAATTAACCCAAATGAAAAAAATGTTGCTGGTTTCATCTATAAAGTACTACGTAACTTTTTTACTAAGGAATCTGCAAGAAATACAAGAGAAAACTGATGAAATTTTAAAGCATTCATCTGTACCATTAATCTAACTTAAGATTCAATAAAGTAGAACTACTTCTTAGTGAATTAACAATTGCAAGGACTGTGTGGTTGTATATTCACAGGTGTAGCAGTAAACTCCACTCAAACAAATTTATTAATTATGCGGAACGCAGCGTTTCAAGAGCACGTGCTCTACCTGTAAATATTTCTTAGTGTATTCACATTAACAAATTTTAACGATAATAGCTAACATTAAAATGTAGGATGGAATATGTTACCTATAGGGTTCTGGTGCCGTCGGAGCATCAGGGGGTGAACCGTATTCATGCGGAGGCAGCACGGTAAAAGCTCCAGGCGATAAATATCTCAAAGACAATTCATTTTCAAAATTTCTGCCAGCACGATGACCGATCCGCTGCTCAGGAGATCTCATTCTGCTCATTCCCACGCTGCCAATTCTTACATTTTGGAATGGCTTTCCATAATCAGCTCATTAGCATTACGTTAACCATAGCAATCGTCGTTTAAGCAAATTTCTGGAAATATATTATTACATATTAAAGTGAAACAAACTGCATGTTTCTTAGTTTTTACTTTATATATACACTAGGCTGACAGAATAAAATAGACACCAGGTAAAGCGGTACTAATATGTAAACAGCTAAATTCTAAGAACGAATTAAGAACTTTCTCTTGTCGTTAGGGTAGGGGTAGATGTATCGGAAGGAATTCGTCATAGTTTAGTATCGTTACAACTATGCCTCGCTTACAAGGTTCGAGTGATATTAGCGGCTTCACCCGGGGTCGCATCGTTGGCCAGAGTGAACGCGGCGCTTCGCAACGTGAAATAAGTAAATTTTTTAATATTCCGTTGTCCACAGTTAACCGTGTGATTACACAATTTAAACGCAAGGAAAAAACAACAGTGGAGCCAAGACCAGGTCGTGCCGGAGCTTCTGAAAGAAGTAAAAGGGTGCTTGTGCGCGAAGTGTTAAGAGAACCGCGAAAAAGTACAGCTGAGCTTGTGGCAACTTCACAGAAAAGTCAGCGCACCGTTCTGCGATACCTCCACAGTGTGGGGATGTATAAAAGGGTGGTAAAGAAAAAACCTCTCCTTACGGCGTTTCAAAAACGGCGCCGAATGGCTTGGGCAATCGAAATGCGAACGAAGCCCGAAGAGTTTTGGCGGTCTGTTATTTTTTCAGACGAAAGCAGATACTGGCAATTCAGTGATAGTGGTCGTACGTGGGTATGAAGACGTTCGTCACAGCAACTGGACGACAAATTTTTGCGTCAGACGGTGAAATACGGCGGTGTGAACATCATGGTGTGGGGCGCGATATGGTATGGTGGAAGATCGCAATTAGTAATCTGCGACGGAAATATAAATGCGGCGAAATATATCCAAATATTAACAGAAGGACTACTACCGATATTCGACAACGCCATTTTATCTAAAGAAGACGCCACTTTTATGGAGGATGGAGCACCCTGCCACAAAGCAAGAACAACAACCACATGGAAAGAGGAACAGGGGATTCGGATTTTACCATGGCCAGGCCAATCACCAGACATGAATCCGATAGAGAATTTTTGGCACATAATCCAGACAAATACAGCGAAACGACCCCGAAAACCCAGCAATAAGGAAGAACTCGTGGCAGCTGTTACAGAAGAGTGGTTAAATATTCCAGAAGACATCATTAATCATTTAATAGATTCTATGCCACGACGACTCGCAGCACTTCACGCAAGTAAAGGTGGATCGACAAAATATTAGTCTAATTTAAAAATTTTAAAATATTTTGTATATATAACGAGAATAGAATCTTTTTTTTAATTAGTAGGTGTCTATTTTATTCTGTCACCCTGGTGTATATATATTATATACAAAATATACACATTCACATTACTCGACGCGGCTGAGTTATTTGATTTTGCTAGTTTTATTTTTAAATTGAATACCCTGCACATTATTTCATTTTCGGTGTCCCTAATCGAAATAAAAGAGAGTTTCATTAAGGTTCGTCTCGTCTACTTAATTCTAACGTTTTTGAAGTATTTTCTATTTAATGAAGATGAAACTTTGGTGTGTACATTCTCAATATGTATTTCCTTTTTTGAGACAAAATTTATACTAGAGTCTACTGATTAAATAAGTTTTATGTTGCATTTGCGAAAAACATACTAGCGTATACAAGAATTAATTCCAAATAAATAATGGTTTGAACATCAAAACTAAATTTAAACGAGATATGCTCTCGTATAGCTTACTCTACAGACTGCTTTTATAAAACAAACGTTAACATTTATTAACTCATTTCTAAAGGAGTAGAAAGTTTTAAGAGGTTATAATAAGCACAGTTAATAAGTTTTCTAAAAGGTTGTCTAAACCTAAGTTCATTGTCAATGCTCAAACTTACTCTTAATCGAAATGGGATGTTCACACCGTTCATCGAGATAATAATGTTATTTTGATATTTAGTACATGTTTATTTATCGCCAAATAAAATAGTTGGCGTTTTTGCAGGATTCAGAATTGAACCATACTGTCTAGAAAATTGAGAAAAGCTATCGCGGTTGTTCTGTATGAAAAAATGTGTATTTCTCCATAATCAGCATTCATCATAATATTCGAATCTTTTATTGAATTTGGCGAAAAGTAAATTTGTATTGAAAAAAGAACTGAACAACATCAAGTCTTAAGGAACGGTTTTATGTAGCTGCAGAAGTTGAGGAACCTGACTGTTACACACATTGCTTCGTACCTGACAAATAAGACCTCATCAGCACAATTGACACATCATTGAAACCAATATAATGCAAAATTCCTAAAAATAAAATATGATTCATCTGTCAACCATAAGTTATTATTCCGCCTACGTCTGTGATCTCTTAAGATATTGGTTCTCAGCATTCGCCATGGAATGACGAAAACCAGAGAAAACCTCAACCCTGAGAAGCAGCCACGGAGTTCGAACCCAGGACCTCGTATATACATATATTAATAGGTATCTTGAGACGACAAATACCTATTATAGATGATAATCAGATAAATCATTTGGCACCATTGCTAGTGGATTGTGTTACATATGCATACTTATAGATTGAAAAAAAAAGTTGAGTGCTGCTGTATCGTTAGTATCAATACGTAACATGTCAATGTTTACATTCGCCGTAGTGGCGTTGTTAAAATTCAATCTAGAGGGTACCAATTGACTACCTAATTCATAAACAAACTGATTGCAATTGAAATATGAAGATCTGTGATGTACAGATTTTTAGAGAATGCAGGCTGTTCCAGATAATTAGTTACATAAAAAACTAAACTAAAAAAGGAAAAAAATTCTTTCGTAATAGCTTCTTTGTTTCTTCGCTTATTAGCATTTTCTCTTCTTACATTCTCTTTTCAGTGAATAATCCCATCAATACCATGAGTGGAAGCTATATTAGCAGCATTATTTTTTGGGTATTGTTTTCTAGGCATTTTTTCGATCTGTACTTACAAGCACCTTGCATATGCATCACCTGTTTTCTTATTTAGTTCGATTTTTGGATACTGCCGGATATATTGCTTTGGTACGTATGTTATTTGTTTCTTCATTTATTGTTTATTATGTTATGTTAAACTTCAACAATGAGAGAAATATGATGTTATATGCGGACTTACAAAAAAAAGCCAGGAAATTCTGCGAATCATTGTTTGAAGTGGCAGGAAGATCGACGCCGATAACCATATCAAACTTTATTTCGTAGATTGGAAGCTAATTTAAAATAATGTGTTGTCTTTACTAAACCAAACCAAAAATGGACAATATCTTGAGTATTCGACGTAGTTTGGATTGACAAATACTGGTATGCAATTAACACATGCCTAATTACAAAGCGTAAACAAAGTCCTATATTAGTTCTTCCTTCAAAATTTCGTGATATAGGTTTCAATGCATCACAATGCAAATTACTTGTTCATATATTGCACCTTTAGCTCAAAATATACTTCAAATATTGTCACCGACATCGGTTCGAGGTGTGTACATAACGTTTCGGTCTGATTATAGGCAAATTGTTTATTTCGACAGCGGATATTTGAGCCTTAAGTGAATTCAAATTTGCTGTCTCATAGAAGTCTATACGAGGCTTCTTTATTTGAACTATCGTTATAACATGACATCTAATCTGATATAAGAGTATTTGACGAGAGTTTTCGTTTTTGTAGATATTCAAAATGAATTTGTTGTACATTTTCAATATTATTTCATTTCCCGTTTTATAAATAAAGATTTATCTTTATCTATAAGAGTATCTTATAAAACCATATTCGAGAAAACGAAAATGCAAAAATAAAATAAATTTCGCATTTCAAGTTGTCTTCTTTATGTTAAATTAGCTTTATGCGTTATTTTTCTAATGAAGATGGCAACCTGCCGAAATCAATATTTAAAATTTAATTCACATTCAAATATGCATTAGAGTTCTAACATTCGTGCCCCCTTTGACTACTTTGTATACATGTACGTAAAACTAGTTAACCGTAAAACCTAGCAACTATCTACCATCACAGTAATTATCGACTTTTTGTTACTATTTAGAACAGTATCATTTTTCTAAATAAGTAAGATTATACGTAAAATTAAACGTTTTTTTTATTTGAAACAGTTATCTAAATACATGGATTTCTGTTTATAATATTAAGAAAGATATTTATTTTTGACATAATGATATAACTAAGCAAAAGGCTCGGTTAATCATAGGTATTACAAGAATCTTTTGTTACTATAAAATCCCTCATGAATGAGTTGTATACATTCCTCATATAGCGTTAGTAACGGAGAAAATGAGTAAGATCGGACAATTAGTGCGTTAAATTACTTTAATTACCATAGTCGCAAGTTGTTTAATAAAGAAAGAGTTCGTATTGTACCATTTCCATTTGCTACAGGTAATTACTTCGAACATGCATAAGTGAATGCTACGCATCTTACTCTACCATAATAACTAAGGACAGAACTAATTGAATTAGATTCACTTTATATTCGGGATTTCTCTTAATAATGCCTATAAGAATTAATTAGTGACAATGGCGACACGAAGTATTTTTTATTATTTTATTGTGTCCGAGTGCCATGTTAAAAACTGGCTGAAATTTGAATAAGACACATTTATTTTTTCCAATGCCATTACTGTCGAAAATATGTCAAAAAATACGGCAAAAGTACTACAACTTTTAATTATTTTGACATATATACTTGAGTGAACCAAAAATGCTGCATATTAAAGCTACTTCCTTCTCTTGTAGTAGGATATCTTGCATATGCCATCTTATTTATAAAAAAATATTTTTGTATTATTTTTACTATAATAAAAAGGGTTGGAAATGTTCACAAAATGGAACCTCTCTACTACAGATGTTTATAGTCTTTACAAATTCCTTATCTTTGAATTGTAGTAGTAAAATAATGCTTTTACTAAAGATATCATTCGATATATTATTATTTTTTCCCAGTGTTAGACTATACAATGTTGTTTCATAGTTTGCTACTTATGTGAAATATGTAGTTCCATATTTGTTTTAAATAATAGTTATTTTCTTTGGATTATATCTTTCTGATTAAAACATGATATGTTACCTTTCATAGTTTATCCTATATACACTACAGGTCATAAGTGTTTACCCACCTGCATAATTGGAGATTATTCAAAGAAACTATTTCTTATCCCAATCAAAATATTTGTATTATTAAACTATACTAATGCCTCTGTAATGTTCTGCGTGTAGGTAATAAGGAATTTTTTAAACACATAAACAAATATTTTTCTAGACTAAAGTTGTTAAATTACTTAATTGTAAATAAATTAAATATACACTGATAAAGAGCTTTCTCTGATAAAAAAAAGATGTACTTTCCATTAAAAGGATGATCATTTTAAATAAGGTCAAGTATATATTTTTTGCACACAGAAATATGATTTGTTTACATTTTCTAGTCAAAAATAGTATTTATTTTTTTAAAGAAATAATATTAAAACAAATTTTGCTTCACTGATAATTCCGGTGGAAATTCATTTGCTTCTCAGTAGCTACAGAGAACAATTATTTGAAACAAAGAAGGGCATCTGGTGAAAAATTTCTTTGAATGCCTTTTTCTTTGTATAAATAATTAGAACCTCAGAGATCGTACTGCTTATTTGATCATTTTTAAAATCAGTATTATCCTACCTACTTAGTATCGTACATGCGTATTATGATTGAAAAAACCCTGTTTATGAATTTTGTATAAGACTTGAAAAGTTTTTATCATTCGTTTTTACTAGATGCTTAAGAAACATCGGTATGTAGCGATTTTAATTTAAATTTTCGCATGGATGATAGACACCATAAATTCTTCAATATCTTAACCTGCTACGGGATAGAAGTATTTGTCCGAGCCGACAAGATTATCGAAAGTCAGTGTTATATGTTTGGACAATATACTCATAATGCAAGGAAAGAAGAAAAGCCCGTAGTTTTTCCAAATGAGAACCATCATAATAGGTGTTTCTGATCACAAAACCGTTGTTGCAGAAGTGAAGTTAAAAGCTTATGTCGTCCGCTGTTTCAGAAATTTCAACATTTTACTGGAACATTCCTGGCGAATCTTAGCAAAAAATTCACCTTAACAGGTACAACATAAATGAAAAGTTCACTGTCCTAAGATATTTGGATAAACATTTTCCTACATAAAAGGAAGATTCCAATTCTAGAACAGCCACGTTGTAATTTGTGTGAAGATAGATACTAATATCGGTAAGTCTAGAAACACTAGTCTCCCCTGTATTAGAAGATCTAGAATCACTTTTAAATCATTTTAATGTTTCTTTTACAGATCACAGAAGGAGCATTAACACGACATGACAACGGTATTTCTATCAAGAACTTCCCTCATTCGTTTTATTTCTCCCCAGTATGTATACAGGAAATGAAATCGGTTATACGATCGCTGAGTGATTCTAGATCCACGGATATAGACGAATTTCCACTACATGTGTAAAAAATGCGTAAATACTGTTTTACACCCTTTAGAAAATAAAAAAAATTCTTGGGTTTAGAGTCATGTTTTATATGTTTCTTTAAACAAGGTATTGAACCTTGCTATTATTCAATTTAAAAATACCCTTTTTTGACCCAAAAACTCTCTTCTAACCGTGCACCGGATTTATGAGAGCGCATTAACAATTAGTGTGTCTAGCGAAAGAGGAGCAATAATAAAATACCTTATTTATTTTTTAAATTAACAATCCGTCAAAGTATAGCTATCATTCTGATTGTAAGGCCACTTGTAATTTGAATAGAAAGTGAACTGTTTTTAGGTTATTTTTAAATTACGAAAACAATTCAGTGTCGATCGTTGGTTAATCTCTTTATTTTTAAAGCACAACTACAGTGAAATCAAAGCTGAGCTGGAATCCCCTTATGGGGATAAATCTTCATCATTGCAGCCATAAAGCGATGGAGCGAAACAGAGTTTAAACGTGTATTTGATGAACAACACAGTGGGTGTTCAAAAAGCATATACGCTCTAGAAATCATTAAGGAAGTACATCATATGTTATCAGATGATCGTCAAATATGCAAGATGGGTGCCGCATTCAAGCAACAGTGGACTGAGGCTGGCACAAATGCTCCGAAGAAAACAAAGACCGTACAGTCGACCAAAAAGATTATGGCTGTTGTCGCATTATCTTCAAAAAGGCAAAACGACAGCAGGCAACACTGTGTATTTTATTTTATATCAACTGTATGATGCAATAAAAATTAAAAGGCCCCACTTAAAGAATATACGAGTGCTTTCTTTTCAATATTATGAACATATTCACTCTTTGACTGTTTTAATAGCGAAACGTTTCCGTCTCCAATTTATTTACGATTTATCTCTCTTAGACTTTTCGTTTTTCTCAACCTGAAAAATTTTCTCGGTAACAAGAGATTTGAATCCAATGAGCAGAAAATCATTGAAACTGATGCATATTTCGAATAGTTTGTTTGACCTTCATTTTTTAGGATTTAAATATCAGTGGACTAAATATAATGAGTTATAAGAAGAATACGTCGAAACATTATTTGTTGCCAAAAGATGTGTGTTTTCTTATCTAGAATCACTAACTACTGATTCTTTCGCTTATTATTTTCTTCAATTGGCCATTAGTATCACTTCGATACCCATCTTATAAAAACTGAATCTGGTTAAGATGCAAAGAACATTAGTGGGCAAATTGTGAAGTGTATAAGATGGGGAAAGACAACGTTATACTGGGTAGAATAGGTACATGAACAATGAACAAAGTTCAACTGATTGTAAGTCCGGAACATAATCATATATTTCTGTTATATACCTGCCAAACAAAGTTGTATAGAAGAGCATTTCAAAAAACGAACTTTTCCTTTCAAAACGGCTTATATGCTTGGAAAAAGTCCTTAAAAAATACTTTTCATAGTTAATCAAAGTGATAACGGATTAACAGTGGAAATGATGATTTAAAACAATATGCTAAAAATAATTCTCGTAAAGTATTTGAGAATTCCCCACCAGAGTGCTTTACTATCTTTGTATTACTTCTGTAATACGCAAAATACTCTAAAAGACGATATTGTGCCTATTACTTGTTCGTTAAGTAGACGAATATTACGGAACGATTTTAGACATGGAATAATGTCTCTTTGCTAACTGATATTCAGTACGTTTTACACTTTGCATAACATACAAATTAATGTATGGACACCAGAAATCTTGATGTTTGTAACAGTTATGTAGTTATAGGATGGTATCTGAAGAGAGCACTAATTTTAATTTCATGTTCCTTTGATGGTTTCCAGTTTTTCGAGATCGACTCTCTCTTCAATTTGATAAACAAATTTTCGTTTCTTGAAACGTGTGAACTGCAGATGCACCCAAATCCTTATAAATACTAAATACTACAAACTGTAGGAATGTTGAATTAAAAATTAAATAAATATTGATTAAACGTAAAGAAAGGATCACATACATATGTATGTAGTAATTTAATTTAATAAATATCTACTTACATAAATATACCAATTATTCATATTTTACTTCCATAACAGCTCGAAATAAATCTTCATCATAATTTTCATCACTCAACTGCTTGCACAGTACTACTGCGATAAACGCAAGAACATCGGGAATATCTTTTCCGAAGCAACTGGATTATAACGTAACATACGGTACGCTCAATTATTTTTTGAAATTAGAAATCACAGCAGAACATATTTTAATAATTAACTTCGATCGGTACGTAAGCATAAACAACATAAACAATTCATTTCACCGGTTATTTTATTGTGTATGTTAAACATATTGCACTTTTCCCATTGTAAATATGTGTACATATTTCGTAAAACACTACTAATAGGAAATGATAAAACAAAGTCTAACCGTTTTCTCGAGACCACAGTTTCTCCTTTTTAAACGCCTTTTTGTTTTGCAACAACTTATACGTCTAGAAAAAGGAGAAAGAGCTATAAACAATCCGAAATTGCATATTTAACAATGAAATCGCTTATTCTTCTAAATATAGAAGTAAACGCTAGAGTAAACACTAAAATCATTTTAATTTACTTTCGCTTTTACTTCTTTTAAATATTTATTTCAAGTTAAAAATTTTGAATAAAAATTGTTTATTGACAGTTAACTCAAGAAGTCCAAATTTGAAAATAAAACAAACTATTTCCATTTAATTGGGCATAAAAAAATATCTACTTGCACAGGATGCCCATGAAATAAAATATAAAAGTATGAAAAATGGAAAAATCTAATATTATTAGAATTGAATACAAAATATGTTACGATAATTCCTTCATATAATTACACCTTTTCATCTTACGTACATTTTTATTATATTTCAACCACACCCTGTACAGACAAACATCTAAAATATAAATGTATGTCGAATATTGTGGTACTATGTAGACTACGAACAACAAAATAGAGTGGCATAGAACATGTGTTTTTGGTCTTTAGCAATATTCTGTAGATAAGTCTAAAAAATAATCAAGAGGTTTGTTCAACAATATGTATATTAAGTATAGGAGTTACATTTACAACACGAAAATAAGAAATTTTCCAGGAGAAACACGGAAATTCAGACAAAAGTATTTGATTGAGACGACTAATTACTTGATAAAATTACAATTTTAATACGTTGGAAATTGCAGAAAATTGAAATTTTATCATTACTAATGCCAACGGTGGTTTAGTATTTATATTCATATTAATATTAATATTAATATGGATGTTAGTTTAACTAATTACTTCAGTAATCTATTAAACGATATTGTAAAAGCTAGTATTTCAAAAATAGAATAGAGGAATAATAATAGTATCTTTAGAGAAAGGCGATATAAAATTGTTCAAACTGCAAAAGGTTTATCAAAAAATGGAAGCAACCTTAGAAAAATCGTAACATTCATGCAGTAGAAAGAAAAAAATACGTATAAATATATACAGTTGATCACAGTAAAAACCGTCCACCTAGCGGACACACATGTTTTTGTTGTTCTTGATTACACAACCAATGCTGACAAACTCTTTTCTAGTTTTGCACACTACACAAATACATAAAAACATTTTTATTATTTTGAGTTCATACTAAGTTAACAGAAAGCACGTATTCAAGGGAAGTACCCTATAACTGCTCACAGTCAAAGTCATTCACCCTGCAAAACCAGGAAGTTACCCGAAAAACCTCCTGTATCTCACGCCAAATACTATAATAGTGTGTTCTCTCTCATGCGGATATATTTTCCTGCGTGTATAGATATTTCAATAATATTCGATATATATATGGATTCGAGAAAAAGACAACTTAGTTGTGATATTCGATATTTGATAGTGAAACTGCAGAAGGATGGGAAATTGTTAAAATTAAAGGCAAAAGCCGTACAACAGTTCAGTGTATTAAAGAGATAGACTGACGATAAAAGAATATCGAACAAACCTAGAACTTATTCGAAAAAAATTCTTCCCGAAGGGGACGAAAGATGAATTTTAAAAGAAATAAACAAGGATTCGAAAAAATTCGCACCAAAACTAGCGAACGAAAATAGAACAATAGTTGGGGAAGAAAGTTCATCCCGAAAATATTAGGAAAGTGTTGCGAAAAAATAGATTATATGAACGTATCGCTAGACAGAAGCCATATAACAGCGACAAAAATAAGAAGGTAAGAGTCGAATTCGCAGACGAGTATATAGGAGCGGATATCTTATTCTGGGAAAAGGTTTTATATACAGATGAAACAAAAATAAATTTGTTTGGAGCGGACGGCCAAGTAAATTTATGGTGTAAATCGAATAAACAGCTAAAATCAAAGAATTTGACATTAACTATAAAATGGCAATACTTAGACATATTAAAGAAAAATGTCAAATAAAGTGCGGAAAAAATAGGTATTTTGGACACATTTATTTTTTATCAGGATCCTAAGTATAAGTCCGGTATTGTAAGAGGATGGCTACTTTATAAATGTCCAAAAGTTCTTCAGATACCATCACAATCGCTGGACTTGAACGTAATAGAGCACTTATGATAAGAATTAAAATTTAGACTGAAACAGTATACCATTTCAAATAAACAACAGCACAAACGTGCAATTAAAGAAGAATGATCAAAAATATCACCCGAAGTAACTAATAAATTGGTGCTTCCTATGAACGACAGAATAAGTGCCGTCAAAAATAGCAATAAATAAATAAATGCTTTATTTATTTATTTGTATGTTGTATTGAAATGGACGATTTACATTGTGGTCATTAATATTGTACTTATTTCCAATGGATATTCTTCTTGTATATTATACCAATAAATATTCTTATATTTCTGTATTTTTGTGTAAGATATAGACTATTTTATAAAATGATATATTGCACATATTAAAATAAAATTAATCGAGCCAGATTTTACAACAAATTAACCTGCAACAGTAGGTGGACGACTTTCACTGTAGTTAACTGCATATGTAAAACAATATAAAAGAAAATTCTTAAGAAAAGATAAAGAAAAACATTTCCGTTTTATCAACCTTAAAGAGGCATTCAATAGAACAAGGAAAGCTAATACTTCAATATACTAGAGTAGAAGAGAAGTAGGTATACATATGATAAATAGACATATTTCAAAAGTTTTATATTACGATGGAAATACGATGAAATCATCTTAGTGGCTATAGTCACTGCAACCTACAAGGTCTAATGTAACAATGCTTTAACTGAGGTTTGAACAGCTCGAGGCTTTTGAGAAATCTTAGTATTAATCAAAGATCCTTGTCCCTTAAGAAAAATTCATACCGAGAGTGACTGGTGGCAACACATATACAAAATAGGTGTTACACCATTTCTAGAAATTGTTGGCATAGGCAGCAAAGTTCAACTGTCCCAATTTTTGTGTAAATGATATTTCAAGGCTGCATGTCCTGCTAGTAGTTACTACTATACTTGACAAGAGCAAAATGGGTGCCTTCTTATGACTTCATCGAGAAATGTTTACTCAGTACGAGGTCGTTTGACGTCTGGCCCAATGAAAGGCATTCCAGTTACTTCTTAAGCCAGCTTATCAGCCTTCTCATATCCCTCTATCTCTTGGTGGCTTGGAATTCACCGCAATGTGACATGATTTTGACTTGCCTTAAGTTTTGTATTGCCTGACTATCCGTAAAAAATATTAATTGTTGCACCTCGAAATAATTTCTCGAAGATCCTTTTAGCGCATAAGGCATAAACCTCTGTCTGAAATGTGTTCGTTTGGAATTCCCTAGACGTTATTATGTCGAAATTAGGACCATTGACGTCTATTCCAATTCTGACTCTTTCTATTCTTGAACAGTCTGTGTAAAACTCCTCTTTTATGTTGAGATCTACTTACTATGGCGTTTTGTAATCACCTGGACCGTTAACCGAAAGAAAAGGATTAAAGAATATATGTATGTGTGTTGAGTCCGATAATATTCAAATGTTTTTAATTTCTCTTAATATTTATAGATATTTTTTAAATGATTTATTTAAAATTTTATTGTTGTATGATAGCACATTGCTTCATTTTTGAAATATTAATCTTCTATTTCTATTAGCTGGCCATTGCCGAAATAAAAAAGAAATACTTGGGGAATCTGTAAAGACACTACCCGTCATTATTCCTGCACCTGTGGTGCGTCTTTTGTTTTCAGAATTCTCCATGGCATGAGGAAAACCGTATAAACAATAGCCGCGTGGTTCAAATCCGGAATCCCGAGACTTATAGCCAAGCACGCACATATGTATATTATGTTATAATATCCTACTATTTATAATTACGTTTTATTAATTCCGAAAAGAATTATTTATGTAACGAAACTATATCGAAAAATGCCTAGAAAACAATACCTAACATAATAGTGTTGCTAAATATAGCTACTCATGGTATTGATGGAATCATTTACGGAAAAGATAATGTGAGGAGAGACAAATGCTAACACACGGACATGTTTCTGCTTACCCGATGTCAATTATACGGGTATATTAACTTTTTTAAATTTACGCTTTCGTTTTCTTTCTTCCAAAGTAGATTATTACATGTTATTGTAGACTTCTGCGATCATTGTTGTTTTCCGGGTTGAAACGGCGTCGTAATTGCATGAGTTTGCCGATGTTTCACTCTCAGTTGCGGATATTTTAAATTCTTTAATAGATTCTTATAATTTTTGATCTTGTATTATCCTAATGCTAAACGAAATAATTTACTTCTCCTGCGTCTTCCCATTATCCCTTCTTGAAGAACCTGCCTCGCTACTCTGTTCTCTGAGAACATCTATGTCCAATCATCTTATCCTTTCTGTTCTTTAAATATCAGATATAATCGGGGCTGGTGATTCAGAGCCTTGCGCGCTCGACTATCAATCTCGGTGTCCCGGATTCGAACCCTAGGACTGCTGTTTCTCAGGGTTGAAGTTGTCTATAATTTTCCTCTCTTCTTAGTGAATGCTGAGAACAAATATCTGAAGAGGCACCACAGGCGCAGGCGTAATAATAAATCATGGCCTGCCGATGCCCCCTATAATTGGCGAAAGCTGTTGAGGGATGTTGGGCAATTATTATTATTGTATAAGGTCTAATATTTTCCTTTATAATATTTCACCTCTGTCTTCTATCATTTCAATTGAGATTCAGTTTTCTCCGGGTATTTTCCCATTTTTTACAATCTTCAACACTTCTTGAAAATGTTTCCAGCTAGGTATTTCAAGTACTTCATCACCCCGTCGATACATGGGAGGCTCTTGTTCTGATATCTCTTCAATTAGTATACTTGCTCCTTCTATCGTTCTAATATCCTCTCTGTAACCGGCGAAGTTCGCGTGCTTACCCTTAGTTATAATCATTTTCATTGTTGCTGTTATTGTCTTTTCAATCCTTGGAAAATTTTTATACTCTGCTGTGTATAATTCTTTTTGATGTTAATCAGTTGTTTCTTCTCTTTTTCTTGCCACAGGTCTTCCCCATATAGCTAGCTGTTCATGCTTCCCTGTGTTTTGCTTGTACTGCGTCCGCTCTTTTCTACTTTTTATACACATATCCATCCCTCCGTCTTCTATTACAGCCTCCTATTAACAGTTTGTCGGTAAATTATTTTTGCTTCATTGTGTTTCGAACTCTCGATCTAACATTTTGTTTTTCGTTTACTCTTTTCCTTTTCTAAGGCTGGTTGAATTTCTTAAGTTTCTGCTCTTACTAGTATGCGATCACTGTTTACGTCCTTTCCTTTGTAGGTTCTTGTGTTGGTAATATTTCTCATATGTTTGTTTTCAATTAATATGTAATCTACTTGATTTATGTTTCCTATTATTGGAATTATTCAGGTAACCTTTATACTTAAATTAACAATAAATTAATGTACATATGTTTTCTTGATTATTTTGACCATTCTAACAAAAATAAAGAAACCACAATATCTAAACCAAAAATTTCGAATGAATATAAGAGGCGTTTCAAATTTGAATTGTATTCAGAAATTAATCCAACCTTATTTTGACCTGATCATATTTCCGCGTGTTGAATATATACGCCAAATTATTTTGCTAAAGCGAATTTCCCTAATTCCAATAAAATTATTTTGTCGAGCACGTAATGCTAGGACCTTCAAATTCTAGATACTACCTTACGATAATCGCTTAAAATAGAAGATTGCAGGCAGTGCTTGCGGCAAAAAGAAATTATAGTAAACCTGATGACGATAAGGTAGCTGCCGGTGTATGGGATCCCGTTTTATATTTTTTCGATAAAATTGTAATTAATGAAAGAAACAAAGAGTAAATAACAATGAGATGCAAGTGTAATCAACGCATCATGACAAGGTACAATTTTGTGTTATTTCATCGAAGAGCCATCTGAAAACAAAACATTTTTGGTACTCTGCAATGACAAAATTTGTTATCAGAAGTAGCATAAAAAACATGGAAATTGTTTGTAATAAAAAAGCAGAAAATATTAGAAAGAGATTAGACGAAAATGCCAAAATTTCACCACTTAAACTTAATCGGAGAGGTAATAAACGTAAGCGCTAGCCTATTAACTTCGAAGGGTAGCTATGTTTAAATTAATCACAGTCACACTTATACAGCGCACATATCAATACTCTTTTTTAGTTAAACTTCGATTTACTACACAAGTAACGATATTTATAAGATCGTATGTATTTATTAAAATATTTTTCTTATTTTAGCATCAAAAGCATAGGAGATTAAAAGCAAGTTTCAATAATAAGAAAGCACAAAATCTCAGTTACAATAAAAATCATACGGTGGGTAAAGTAGGTACGGATTATGCTTAGTATATAAAGCTTTATTAGTTTTGGTGGCCTTTAATCAATTAGGTATCGATTATATTAACTTTTGCATATAAATTCCACTTGCCCTTTCTGTTGTCAGTAGTTTATTCTAAAAGTTCACATCTGAAACGTAATAAATTTTAATGCGATGATCTAATTCATTTTATAATTTATGTTATATTGAAATCAAGTAATGAAGTAGATGTTTTGACCAGGTTTGAAGATACACTTAGCGAAATTTTTATAGTTCCATATAATTTTGTAACTTCTCTATATAGGCGGAAGGTGGGTGGAACGTTAAGAAATCAAATTGTAAGGAAACACCATTGAATTGCAACAATTTTCGTTATAGTTGGTACAATAATAAATGGATTGTTAGAAATAAATCCATCTCGTGGCCACCTGACCTTAAGGAAATGGACTACTTTTTGGAATTACATAGAAGATGCTGTGTACGGATTACTTCTGCCGAAAAAGAAAATATTTGGGAAATAATTATAAATGCGTTTGCTGCTACTACTACACTGCAAACACTGGTAGATATTAGTAGGTGCTTTCATAAGAAAACTTGGTTCAGGAGAAAACGGTCTTCAATTCAAGCATATCTTTAATTAATCTTAATTCTATACGACGTATTTATTGGACATTCCTCTTATCAATAAATCTTTGAATATTTAAACATTCCTTGATACGTCTACTTGCTTACTACTTATATCGAAAAATTTAAAATCTGATAGATCCATCAGAAGTATTTAGAGTATTCATAAAGCTTGAAAAGCTACTACTTAATTTCTGATAATCTGATCATCATTTACTGAATAAAGTAGCAACCAAAATGGGTCCAGTAAGTGAATAGTAAGTGTAAAAAACTTTAAAACTTCGTATAAAGGAAAAAGATTATAAACATTTACAGCAGATATTTTCTTAAGCAAATTTCTCAAAAATAGTTAATTTGAAAGGCGGAGTAGGTACTTTATATGAGATTTCGCAAAAAAATTATTTCACAATGCAACTACATTGTTAAATTTAGAATGTCTAACTTAAAAAGTAAAATGTAAGTAAATTAGTAGCAAACATTTTTAAGTTATATAAAATACCTCTGTGCATGATATATTAATAGACGAACAAAAAATCTCACAACGGTGAACTACAAACTATAAATAAAAAAGTAGGCGAATATTTAAAAAGTGAAGAAGCTAACATAGCGACACTGGCGGAATTTAATTGTTCTGGGAATAATGACACTTAATCTGAAAAGGAAGTTAATCAATGTGGTTGTATGTGAAGGGCTGTAACATGCTTAGGCGCAGTTGCTGATATATGTATTGTACGCGTACGTCCACGGCGTTCATTAAAGAAAAGGAACTCCAGTAAAACTTGTACGCAAGGGCGTATTCAAAAAACCTTGACTCGTTATTTAGAAAAGAGTGAACGAACGATTTATTTAAACCAGAAGTGTGTCTACGCACCATAATGATATGCAAAAAACGCTCTGCGAATTCTTACATTGTGAAATTAGAATTTATAACTTCTTTTAGTGGAAACGGAAGTATGAATTTATTTAGTGCAAATTTCGTCTAATTTCGCAAAAGTTTAGGAAAATTCACAGAACTTCTAGGTGGAATATCAATCATATTTAAGAGCTTCAGGTAAGTACACCATATTTTTTTTAATTGCAAATTATTCATTTGAAAAAAAACTTAAGGTGGTGTTTATTTGTAAGGGTAACAAATGTCAAAACTTTAATTTTTACATTGATACAATTTTAACTTCATATTGACTCTACCTATAAAGATTATTTAATGGAATTTGATAAACTATCAAAGGTGAATTTTGGAGAAAGGCGCTTAATACAGCTTTAAATAAAACAGGCCGGCAAAAAAAAATTGTTGCTTAAGATTTGACACTTGTTTTTAACTAAGGTATGTACGCTAACGCCAAGTATGAAAACCATTTTTCCCTAACACGTTACGTTTTTTTTTTGACGGTATTTCTTGTTTGCCGCCTAGATTGCAGCATGAGCATAAAGCTTCATTTCCTTCATAGTCATCTTGATGTTTCCCGAAAATTTAGGTGCTGTAAGCAATGATGATGATTTCATCAAGATTTAAAAGTCATGGAAATTCGATACCAAGGAAGGAGGGTAGAAGGAGGCTTCATAATATGTTCGACTATTGTTGGAATGTTACACACCAGCGAGTGAATTTACACACTAATTGTTGCTTTTGTTTTTACAAGTACTGTTGTAATTTTTTAATAATTATTAAAATAAATACTTAGTCTATACTCATGATTAGTGTTGTATTTAAATAAATAAATGAATTATTTATTATTATTTAAAATTTTATGCTTTTTTATATCTTATTAGATCTTAAATAACAACTTAGTCGCATCAGTGATTCTTCAACGAGCATAGTATGGCATAGAGTTAAATTTTGATGTGATACGCAAAAATTAATATGATTTTTGGATTCAGCACACCCAAATTTGTAAAAAACAAATCTCATATAGAAATCAGCAAAATTATGTTAGACAATGTAATTGAGAAATATGTTTAAGGAACAAAGGGAACCTTGTATATTTACTGAGACTAAATTTATCCGGGTGCACAGCGCCATTAAGTCCAACCCCAGATTTTTAAAAGCCTTCCGCAGTTTTAAAGTCTTTCACCTTTTAAATTTTCTTGAGATTAAAAAGTGAAAATGTAAAATTTAAATTGTCAAACAGCTGCAAAGCAATCTTGAACGTAATATTAGTTCATATAACTTTAGCGGAATGTGATAGTCAGCAGTATAAACCTCAACAAATGTATTGTAAACGAAGTATAGCGTAATTTATACTGGTTTGCTAGACATGTTCAATTATAAAAGAGTTTATTTTAAAGAATGCGGAAAGTTGGGATATTGCTTGTGATAGTATGTATTACAGTAATGTTTTGAGAAGATTCCAAGCAACAAGTCCACAATTACAGGGTAAAGATATAGAAATAAAATTATCCGCTGACCTACTGGAAATTGTAAGGGATTTGCTTTATGGAAGTATAGCATCAGGGACCAAGAGAAACGGTGACGATAAGAAAAATTAGATGAAACAGTCAATAGTGAGGAAACTGAAGTTGAGCAACAAAGTCCAGATGCATTTAGCATTAAAATATTTTAAATTATTAATGACAAATCTCAAAAATAATTATCGTTCATAACATTGCTAGTAAAATACTTAGTTTCCTAAGTGACAACTAAGTTAACTAAGTATCAACTGAAGAATGCAGGCTTATAGAAAACTACATTGAAACTATCCGAATACCTTATAAGCAAACACACATTAGTTAATACTAATTTGTTCAAATCAATTAAATTATCATTTGTATATTGGAATTTCTTTATTTTTACCAATAACAAATTCCAGTGTGAAACGTATTGAATTAAAGGTATTAAAAATGACCTACGTTTAAATGTGTTAGGACCTAAATTAAATACATTGAATACTGCCTTCTGCAAAACATAGATTTACTAAAATTATTTTAAATTTCACCTTTGCACAGATAAGAAAGGAAAATTATGAATAACCTAATTTTTTACTTTAAAACACTAATAATAATAAATAGAATTTAAAAATTATTGCTACGCACAAACGTCTATTGTTATTTTTAAGCAATGTTAATTATAAAAATGAAAAAGCTCTTGCTATTTAAAACGCATTCTTTGGTCGAATGAAGACGTGCATCTACGCCTACAATACACATGAATATACATGTGCATATGGATTTCTATTATTTGTGAATGACAAATTTGTCTTGGACTAAACTAAGGAAAAGAAACAAGATGTCAACTTTATGCTGCTGAATATATGAAATTTCTTCAAATATGTTATTAGATTTTAAACAACTAACTCATTTGCTGGAAAATAAAAGTGCGTTCACTGCTTTCAGTAAGGATCCGGTGGGTCGATATATTAATATTTATAAGCTGTTTAAGTGATCATTATGATCCGTGAATAGTTAGTGCATAATAATAATAATAAGATAGTTTACCTGATGCTTTTAATAGGTAAAGCTTTTGTATACATTAGCACACTATACATATATTCTTACGCACAATAACAACAAACGATGGTCAACTTTAGCGCAACACACAAAGTCATTGCGACTTTCTTAGTAAACTTCAGTCACTTATCTGTAAATGGTTGCAGAGAATGTGTGAAAATACTAATCCAACACATATCAATGAGACACTTAACAGTCAACTGGTTACCAAAATAACCACTTCGTCTGAACGTGAAAATGTATGTTTTAACTTGTGGGCGCCGAAATGCGACGCTGGCGTCGTCTAGCGGTCGAACTTATTCTTTAAGAAAGCGGCTAAGCCATAGCTCTCGGCCTACTTGCGATTCTGACACCTCCCTACAACAATACACGCGATCGCCAGTGCAAAGCTATATATGCCACGCGGGATATGTAAACCAAAACTAACCCGAAGATTTTTTTATTGTTAACCTTGAAATATGGTCTACGAAGCGATTTCAACTCGCATTGTACGGAAGTGGATATTCCGTACAATGCTACTGAAATCCTGAAAATCGCCTCCGTCGTGTTTGTGAATTCCAATTGATGTGTCGTATTAATTTCAAGCGGGTCGAAAATTATAATCTAGCCCGATTACATATAATTTTACTGTTATTGCTTTTTAATAAACCATATTCCGTATGCAAAAATATTCCAAGAGTTCCAGATGTAAAAATACATTCGCATAATAGAAGGAAAATGGAAACGTTAATACAATGCTTCATAGTTTGACAAATGTATGTTAATGCAAATTTTTAAGGAATGGATGTCTGGATAAATAAGTAATTATACTCTAAGTTAGTGTAAATAACTTATGACCATGGATTAAGGAATTCCAGTCAGAGTATGAAATGCTTCTTTTAATGTTTCATGTCAGTAATTACAAAAGGTAAAAGAAAATACTCATAATTTAGAATTTAAGGATTCATATTTTTTTATATACTCTTTTGCAATCTTATTTGACTTCTGTAGAAAAGGCTACTAATAATTAAAAATCGAATTTTGAATTTAAAAGCAACAACATAACTTATTCATTGGAAAATGCACACAGGTTGGACACTGTTGATCTGCCTTTAATAAAACCATGTTGCACCGGGGACAGTTTAGCAGCAACGTGCGAATATATACATTTATATAAGATAATTTCAAAAACTTTAGCAAAGTTACATAATATAGATATCGGGCGATAATCCCGAATGTTGTACCTCGACCCGGACTTAAAAACAGGAGTAACACAAGACACTTTCCAACAATTTAGAAAAACTCCCTCTCTCAAAATTAGATTGTAAATGTGAAGGAGCGACCCACAAATAACGAATCTACAGTCCCTAATAACAAAATCTGGAACGTTATCAGGATCAACTGCCATTTTTCCCTTCAATTGATACAGAGCTTGTAAGACATCTTCCTCGCTAAATTCTTTAAGAAAAAATGAATCGGAAGCCAAGGTATCGTTATTGGGATGGTTAGTAGTGACGTTCGCCTCAGACATGGTCTCCGAGAAATACGAAGCAAAGGTGCCAGTAATCTGTTCAGGAGACGAAAAAGTACTGTTGTTATCCATCATAATACCTGGTATACGTGTAGAATTCAGTTTAGAATTAATGTAAGGCCAGAGTCTGTTGAGGTCCGCCTGAATAGATAGGTCAATATCCCTAATATAATTATCGGAATCCTGTTTAACAGATATTTGAACATTTTTTCTGTATTCTTTAACTTTATTGTTGTATAATTGTAACCCCGTGCTTCTATATTTTTTGAGATAGCGACGCTTAATTTTAATATTTCTACGTGTTTTATTAGAGAACCAAGGAGGAAATACATTCTTCTTAGGTACTGTCTTTGGAACAGTCTTATTAAAATAATCAGATACTGTAGAATAAAGTTCATTGCAGGCACCCTCTACAGAATCACAACTGATCACTGAATCCCATTGTGTGTTAAGCAAGAGTTCATAAAGGTGTATCAGATTGGCACGTCTGAAATTAAAGATCGCGACGTTAGTTACTTTAAAACGTTTTTCTACTACCGAGGCACAAGCAACATCAAATGCAAGAGCAGGATGATACTCATCCTCAGCCACCAGCAAAACATCGGCCCGTTCAAGATCACACCTCAAAACCCTGAAGCAGAAAATCAGATCAAAGCATCTATTATTACAACTTTTTACGTTATTTATCTGTTGAGCATCAAATGAAGTAACAAAATTATTTACAATTATTGATGAGGTAGAATCAGCACAATCTAAAGTCGGGAGGTTAAAATCCCCCGCCAGGATAAAATAACTGTCCAACTATAATGGTAATAAAGCGATTGTGCAAACACAACCTAACGGCAAGCAAATCAACATTACTACTAATTAAGTCCACATCATCATCAATCACAATCTGGTCACACAGAAAGTTAGACCTGACAGCAATCAAATGGAACAAAATACGGTTATCTACGATCAACGTTTTCATATTGAATGGTATATCTTTTAATTCACAACTGCACAACTGCCAATCTAGCAGTATATAAAATTGTATGTTGTCATTTTATGTTTAAAAGCAAATTAGTATGTATGTGGAGTAATATACCTGGGTTTCTGGCCGCGTGTGCTATTGGTCTCGAAAGGAAGCGTTTTGAATAGGTCACGTTTCGACATCTCACTCACCTTTTTCTGGGCGCTTCGTCACAACATGTGTGTGTATACAATTTATTTATAAGTTGGTGACAAATACTATAGTTTGTGTGTTCTTACTCTAACGTATGTCGTTTTTTATACCACGCATCAAGTCTAGATCTAATTCTACGTTCATAGTGCCATTGGCTAGGACTAAAGACTAACATTCTGCAGAGGGCTCCAACATACACACTCTGAGATCAACAATGAATGGGGAGGATGCCATGACGCTTGAGCTTTACGCGGGGAATGCTTTGGACAATAGTGTAATGCGCAGGAATTACTTATCATTTCCACACGTACACCAACACACATACTATACTTGCACATTTATACATTTAATGTCGATATATATAACACTGCTTACTTTGAATATATTTGATCTGACTTGCATTGCACATAATTATCCTATCGTTGGACCTTTGCGGTCTGTTGGATAATAATTATAATTAAAGTCATTTTTATCGTGTTTCTATCATTAGGGTGCACCTAATGTAATAAAACAGAAAAAAATAAGGGCAACTAAGAAATCGTCCTAAAAATGCACACAAAGCGTATAATTTTCTACGTTAATCTGCGATCCTTTTACAATCCGGTCCTATATTTGAATTGGCAATGCAATGCACTCTTATGTTGAATCTGAATCTACTAATAATACTTATGAAACAATTAAGTGACTCTAAAAGACGTAAAAACACTTGCTTATTTTTGGTAATAACGGCTTGCTCATTTATAGAACGCAAAAAATGATAAATAAAACAAAGGTATTTGATGATGCAATTCTATCATGACCAATCCATATAAATAAATCACCGGCCCTAATACGAAAGGTGTTAACTTGTTGCAAAAGTTAGCAACAAAGGTAGTGTAATAGATAAAGTATAACCCGAAAGGCACATAGAGGAAATGCTGGAACAAATAGAACTGTTCTAAATAATAGCGTATTATCTATTTCTAAAAGCGTCCAAATTATGTAGTACTATATATACGATATTGAGTTATGTTTCTGAAAATTAAAAGGAATTAATTTTTATTGCCAGGTACATAAGCAATAGAATATGTTTTCAAAATATTTACGAAATCTTAAAATTTAATTTAGTAGAACTAAAGTTATATATGAAAATATGGAGTCAATGCAACTCGTTCTTTTCGGTATTTCTCCTTGTAATTTTAAGGTAAAGTATATACATGGAATTACGTGAACTTTCAACATAACTGATGTTATGATGACAAGGTAGTGAAATTACAATTGTCAACTCGTAACTGCGTGTAAAATTTCCGTCACTAGGATGTAGAACACTTTTAAGATCATGTTTTCTCATTTTGAATGGAGTAGAATAGAAAATATATTTATTGTTATATTACTTCAATTAATGGACAACACAACGTTCATATGTAAACAGGAAGGACAACGTACAAAAGCTAATATGACTAAAAGACAAAGGAATGCTTTAGGTCTAGGTGGCCCAGAAGTAAAAATAAACACGACGTAAATGAATTCAAGGGCCTGCGAATTCTTACAAAATCCCAAATACACGATTCTTACCACTTATATTTTCGTTGTATTGAAGCTAATGTTAAATCTAACCCGAGGGATATATGGAAGTATGTTCACTCTAAACTTGGCATGACAAGTATATTTGGTATACTTTCGGATGGTTTTAATGAATATACTCGTCCTCAAAATATTGTAAACCGCTTCGCTTAGGTACACTGACGTTTTTCTATCTGATGCAAAAACAGTCATAACTGATATCTACAACAATCGCTCACCACTCACTATTAAATCCAGTGAGGAGAGTGACGTGCTGATATCGGTTCTTCCATCCAAAGAATCTATTGGTAGTGATTTAATTCCAAGCTACGTAATTAAGCAAGAAATGCAAATATATATACTGGTCAAACTACTACCTTCAACCTGGCGCTGGCTACCGGTGTGTTCCCTACGACTTGGAAGAAAACCTGAATTGTTCCTGTCCTTAAGAAAGCTAATGTCTCGGATATTTCGAACCATTGACGTATCTCAATTATTTCCAACTTCGCAAAAGTATTTAAGCACTTACAGTATACTTTGATACATCCAAGTATGATGTCCTACATGCCGCCGTATCAACATAGCTTTTTGGCTAGAATAACTAACTTACCTACCATATCTCAATATATTTGCGAACACATGGACAGGCAAATTCAGGTGAATGTAATTCACATCGCTTTTTACAACGCTTTTCACTACATTAATCATAATATCTTACTTTGAACACTAAGTAGCTTTGGTTTCTGACCTATTTTGTTGAAGCTTGTATATTCCTACTTGAATGGAAGATCCAATTATATGTTTTATAATCGTTCCAACAACTTTTTTGTCGACATCAGGTATTGCACAAGGCTCGAAATTAGGCCCGCTGTTGTTCATTATTTTTATAAATGATTTATCTGAAATTGTTATCTATCCAGTATTGGCCTATACTGATAACGTAAAGATATATAGAGTGATAAATAACACTCCTGCAACGGAATTTGCTCTTGCTGGCGGACTGGTGCGAGGCAAATAATTTATATCTCAATCTGAGTAAGTGCTATACTATGACATTTTCTAGAAATTCGTTGCCTATTCAGACGTCCTCTCAAGTTAGTAATTATCAACTGTCCCAAGTCTATTCGATGCGCAATCTTGGTATCACAATTGACACACATATGAGTTTCATTAGCCATATCGAACAATTCCGTTTGGTAACTAACAAGATCCTTGACTTAATTTATAGAGTAATCAAACCTTTGGCGAACATTGATGCAATCAAATCATTATATACCGCCTTCATCCTCAGTAAGTTGGAGTAGAGCTGTGTTATAATGGATACCAATTATATGACTTAAGCTTTATATCTGGATCATATACATCGAAGATTTATACTTTAAAATTTATAACGTCCTAACTGGATGGAGTGTATCCGCCGAGATGTACTTGCCAGAATGCATTATTACAACGGGATTGATTACAATCTCTATCTCAACAATGTGATGAACATAGCGCCAAATTATTATATAACATCTTTCAGAAAATAGACTGTGAATCTATCTCAAGTACTACTTAGTGTACCATGTTTTGCATCTAGATATACTTCAAATTTCCTAATTCCTACATTTCGGGTAAATCTGCTATTGCGGGAACCAGCTTTTGCTATGTGTAAGAGTCCTAACTAATATTTCGAAGATGTACTTATATAATTTTGCAACATATTACAACTGTCACCATTGATTTTTTCTCTTTTTTTTGTTATTACTTTTTGTTATTAGTTCTGTTTTAATTTTGTGTGTACATATGGAGGTATATCTAATTGTTATTCTTTTGCAATAGTAGCTAAATATAACTTAATTTTAATTACAAATATATTGTTCTGTTACTGAGTTTTTCCTGTTGGAACTAATTAACGTGTATTAAGCCATAATTATACAACCTTAATACAATTTACTCTATATCACTAGGTCATAAGTCATAAGTCTATTTCTGTTCCGACACATTGTATACACTGCCGAGCATATGGAAATGTTAGTCCGGGCAGCAAGCAACTAGCTGTCAAACAGTAAACACTGGCATGTTAAAACACATTTCAAATAACAGATATACACAATCAATGCTATTATTAAGTAAATTACGAAGAAATCGTATGCTTTCGACCACTCTTCTAGTTGCAAGCGGTTGCATATTTAATGCGTTTAGAATTTCGTTCAAGTTGAAACCCCGCAAAGGATAATTATCCGTGATTTTGTAGACTATAAGCTTTAAAAATCTTCGCTGAATCTGCTCAAGCATGTGAGAATGTGTTGTATAGATTGGATACCATATTTAAGTTTATTGACGACAAGAACATCATACAGTTTAGTTTAATGATTGCAATTTCTGTGAATTCTCTGCAATTTCTGTGAATTCTCTGCAATTTCTGTGAATTCTCTGCAATTTCTTAGCACAAAATCCAACATTTCGGACGCTGATCTTGAGTTTATGAATGTGTGAGACAAATGTGACTCTGTCATAAATGTAGTTACTATTGGATAACGGTAAAGATAAGTATGCATTAGAGGTTCTATTTTTTTTAATTAGTCTTCATGCAATTTACTAATCATATCTAAATTGCGCTACAATAAAGCTGAATCATTTGGCTCAAATATCATCGAATAGATTTTTAAATTATCAGCGTAAGCTAATACATGGCAAGTAACACATGGGCTGAAAAGTCCCGGGCGTAACACATAGATGACGATAGTTTTATTGCAGTCACCTTTCTCTCAGTTAGTACTAACCTTCAAACGACAGCTGTTAAAATTTCATGATATTCTAATTCATTAGTTTGTGAGTTATTGTGCTAAGAGTCACGCTACTTTTGTTATTTTCAAAACAATGGATCAAAAACAATTTCGTGTTTTAATTTTACACTGCGTCTTAATGGGAAAAAATACCGGTCAAGCGAAGCAATGGCTTGAAGAGTGTTATGGGGACTCCGCTCCATCAGAAACAACAATAAAACGTTGGTTTGCTGACTTCAAACGTGGTCGTAGAGACACCGATGATGCAGAACGCAGTGGACGTCCAAATGAAGCGGTAACACCGAAAACACCAATAAATTCCACAAAATCGTTTTGAATGATCGAAAAGTGAAGTTGCGTGAGTTAGCTGACATCGTAAAGATATCAAAAGAACGTATTGGCTTTATATTGCATGAGCATTTGACTATGAGAAAGCTCTGTTCAAAGTGGCTGCCGCGTTTGCTCACTGTTGACCAAAAACAAGAACGTGTTGATGATTCTGAGCAGTGTTTGGCCATGTTTAAACGTAACAAACCGGAATTTTTGCGTCGATATGTGACAATGGATGAAACATGGATCCATCACTTCACTCCGGAATCAAAACGATCGTCATCTGAGTGGACAGCAACTGGTGAACCTCGTCCGAAGCGCCCTTAAGCACAACAATCGGCTGGAAAGGTTATGGTCTCGGTATTTTCGGATGTGCGTGGTGTAATATTCATCGACTATCTTGAGAAAGGAAATACTGTCAACAGTGAATATTATATAGCGTTATTGGAGCGTTTGAAGGCCGAAATTGCAAAGAAACGACCGCGTATAGCAAAGAAAAAAAAATTGTTTCATCAAGACAACGCACCGTGTCACAAGTCAATCAAAACAATGACCAAACTACATGAATTGAACTTCGAATTGCTCCCACATCCACCGTATTCGCCAGATTTGGCTCCCAGCGACTACTGGCTGTTCGCAGACCTCAAAAAAATGCTCGCCGGTAAGAAATTTCGCACGAATGAAGAAGTTATCGCTTAAACTGGGGCCTATTTTGAGGCAAAAGATAAATCGTTCTACAAAAGCGATATTGAAATGTTAGAGCGGCGCTGGAATGATTGCGATTGACGGAGATTACGTTGATGAATTAAAGCTAATTTTGAACCAAAAAAACCGTGTTTTCTTTGTTAGGCCCGGGACTTTTCGGCCCGTGTCTTAAGTGATTTTATTACAGCATCGGTGTAAAATAAGAATAATAGCGATCTCATATTGCATCTTTGACACAAACTTGACGACATACATTACTCCGTTAAAATAAATTCATTAGACATAACCAATTCTATTTCTCAAAAACGATTTCATCACCACCAAAGGTGAAGGAAAAATACAAACAAGTAAAGAGTTTGGGATAAAATCCGATGAAGTAAATATTTTAATCTACTAATTTCAGACGCTACACGCTGTTTATCCTCTACTAATTCAGATAAGCTCTTTATCTCTTATAATGTTAAAAAATGAATTGAACCTTTTTCCAATTGTAATGAAATTACCTCAACTTTTTTAATATTTATTCTTGGACGTAATTTTATCGCGAAAACAGTAATACTAAGTTTAGTAACATTTTTAATAACACTTTTGTCATTTAAATAATAATAATTTGTCACATTTTTTTGTGTATTACATTTCATTCATTTCATTAATTCTGAACCTTACACTTAAATGCAATTAATTTATGCAGGATGTTCGGTAATGTAAAACCATTGATATCTCTTTCTCTTAAGAACTGAGCCACATACATATCATAAGACGCAGCTTGGCAACACTTAACCGACGTATGTTGTGATTTATATTTGTACATTGGTTGAATATCTAATAATAACCAAATGTATAACATTAATCCCAATACGAACGTCCGTAAAAACTACCTCGACATATACATATTGCATATGTATGTACAATGGATAATGAAAATTTTACAACATAGGACATACTACATAGGACCCATTGTACTCGCAACTTACACTACTCGTGTACTTTTTAGTGGTTTTTGTAAATGACAATAGTTGCAGATTCATAGAAAGTACGTTAAAAATATTTAGTTTGCTTCAATTTATAATCAAGAAATCACACCAAGAGCGTTTATTGAAACGATCACTCTCTTAAGCAGCAAAGCAAAAATCAATACTTTACAACCTTGTTACATGTTAAGTAGCGAATATCCGTCTTTGGTTATAATTGCGAATCAATGATAAATAATTATATTGTTTTCCCGATCCCTACCTAATTATTTTGTAAATATAATTAATAATTGCCATATATTGCATTTTACACCAATGCAGTTGTGGAGTATGAATAGGGAACGCGAATATATAAATGCATTTGTGTAATTAAAATGAATCTTCCAGAAAGTGGTTTTATGCACGATAGGTGGCTATTTAGTAAAAAATAATATATGATGCCGGAATTCTTGCGGAATAAATTACCATATACAAGAGTGAACTATTATCGCAAGGGGGCGCTGAACTTTCAAAGCGGCAATTGATGCAGCTATTGCTCAGTAGAAACAGAAACACAAGTAGCTGGGAACACCATAATGCAATCCGTAAGTCAAGCAGGAGGTACGAGGAGATATTGATAAGTTTAGAACATAATAAATAAACATTATTGTATATCGTTTATTTATAGTCAAAATAATGTGCTTGTTTTGTAAGTCACTGTCTGGCAAAAGTTATCGTTTCATTTTATAAAAAATTCTTCGCTTCTTGAGAGAGTATGTTTGGTGAGCAAAAGAGATAGTGAACTAATTCAATACGCATTTGATCAATTTTTTTCAGGTTGTCAAGTTTTGATTATTAATAATTAATTGATCTTTTGTTTGACAATATTCTGGGTATCTACGTATATATTTTTGTTGATAGATCTAACATGAGTTCTAGTGAAAGATTAACTTATAGGATCCGAATTTTTCCTGATCTTATTCAGTTAGTCTCAAAACAAAAAAGGTAATAACAGAAAATTTAAATTAGGGTAAGATATACTATAAATAGCTAATTAATAGAAATATAATCTCAACACAATAAGTATATTTACAAAAAAAGAAAAATGTAATAATAATAGTTATTTCAAGAACATGTATATTGCTGGAAAATACAAATGCAGATGCCTGAAACAGTCAAGAAAAAAGAAATATATATTTATTATACGCAAAGAGATGAAATAAACAAACGCTATACGCTATGGAAGACCTATTACCGAGAACTCAGCTAGTGACAAAGTTTGCGAGCACATGAGTTCCTAAAAACAAATTCTACCAACATTTGTAAATTAATCGATTTATAAATTTGTGTATAAATATTTCAGGTAATTCTTGTCTCAATCTATAATGTCTGTTTATAGACTTCAAAAATGCAGGAAAATTATTAAACAGGCCACGACTTCTCTAATGAAGGTTGGTTTGATAGAGACTAGTATTATGCTGTAATGGCAATAAGTGTAGTACAAGAGACAAAAAGTTAGAATAATAAAGTGTCTTAAGAATGTCCGACACAACAAGTTTCTTGGGATTCTAAGTGGGAAACAAACTGATCCGAATCTCTTTATTAAGCAACCAACATGAGACTTTCATCTGAGATTTCTATCAATTACTATAACTAAAAGCTTCGTAGAATCAACAATAGCAACATTATAAAAGCTAAAAGTATCCATAGCATTAACACTAACATTTTTAAACCAGATATAGGTGGTTTTATCATTATTAATTACAAGGCGATTACCTCCTAGCCATTTACAAATCCTCTTGTGCACAAGACACGCCTTTTGAAAAAGCTCAGCACAGATTAGAGCGCTTATCCAAACATTAATGTAATCAACATAATTAACAATATTGCAATAATTAAAAGAGGACCTAACATTATCAATTAAATTATTAATATAAATCATAAATAAAGTTGGTCCCAGGACAGAGCCTTGGGTAACACCAACATCAATGTTTAGTACTTGAGAACAACAACGATCACACACCTTCTGCACTCTACCCATCAAATAGGACGTGAACCAATTCTTAACAATTTCCTTAATGCCTATAGTTTCTAATTTATGTAATAAGTAATCATGGTAACACAATGAAATGCTTTGAAGAAGTCGACAAATAATCCTAGCACTGGACTGCGATTATTCAAAGCTTCATACACGGGCGAAAGAAAATTAAAAATGGTGGTATTAGTATTTTTCACTGTTCTAAAATCCAGCTGGGTATCACTTAAAATATTATTCTTGGTTAGGGATTTTATCATTTTCGTGTTCATTAAACCATCATATATTTTATATATATATATATATATATATATATATAAATTCATATTCATTCATATAAAATTGTTAACTCGGTTGTACTTCATGGTAATTCATTGTAGATAAAATTAAAAAACAAGACTAAATTTAGTAAACTAGGCTACACATACCACACATCATCAAGGCTACATATTCCAATTAAGATTTAAGAATTTTGTTTTAACGTGTTTGCTTCGTCCAATGTATACAATTGTTTTTAAATCGTTGGTTTTGTTTTTACATAATAACTTGTAATTTTTACTATTTTGTGTAATCTCGCTTCCTTTGTTAATGATCTTTAGATTAACTTGTAGTCTTATCTAGAATATCTAGACCTGATGATGCGTGATATTCACATCAAACCGGTACCTTAATTTTAAGTTGGGATATCTATGAGATTTAGTCTTGTTTCTCAATTTTATCAGCAATTAAAAAATGATTTCAACAAATACAATACAAAAACATTGTTTCACAAATGTTTTATAATTCTGTATGGCAGTATAAATAATGTAAATTTTACATTTTCGTGGCTTCTACTTTGGGTAAAACTATACTACAAAAATCATAGAAATTTAGGTATTAATGTTACTCCTATTTAATATTTAACATTACATAACTATAAACGCTACTTTTGCACTGTGTTGTTTAGATTTAGGTGGTGTTTTTCATTGCTCTTATAAAAACATTCAGTAACTTTGTTAAAGTTTTATATTATTTATTGTTGCAATCTGAGTATATAGTTTTGTTTATATTTCTAGATTCATAATTATATTTTCTAACGAAACCAGCACAGAGGTTCAGGGAAAATCAAAAATATTAAGGATCATAATTGTTATTTAAGTAATCGTTGTAAGATTCAATATCTATTTAAAATGAAAATTTAACTTTTGCGTCTGTTATGTTCATTCAGAACACCGTTGTAATGTTTCTATGCTTAGAAATAATGATATTTAAAACATATGGGTTGAATACTTGTCTAACTCTTCGAAAAGGATCTCTAATTTCTTCCTAGCCTTCTAGTATTTTTTACCATAAAAGACGCATAAAAGAAATGGGGTAGGTTTATTATGCCCGGTAAAGGATGATGCTGATCATTTTTTAAGTAAGGTCAGTTTTTGAATATCAGTTTACATAGGCGTGCAGGTTTCCTGAGTCCTCTGAGCAGAGCCCAATGTTATTTGCATCTACGCTGTCAGTCCGTATGGTGAGTATCGGGCAACTGCCAATTATGAAATATGATCAGTTATTCGGTTCTTAGCAGCAAGAAATATGAAAACTGCAGATATCCGTCGGCAGATATGTGAAGTATAGAACAAAAATGTGAGTGACAGTGAAGTGCGAAAATGGTTGAAATTGTTCAATGTAGATCGCGACAACGTCCATGATAACATCTCGATTTTGAACACATCAATACCTTTAGCTGATTTACTAATAACTAAGATTGCGTTTGCAACTGGTTATTATTATTATTAATTTATATTCTTCCCGATACGAATATGATTCTTTTGAACGTTTCTTTGACTTGCTTGAAATCTTTATCTTGAGGAAAATTATTATTATTACTTGTGACCTCTACCCTGTGATCTGTACCCAACACTTTTGATTGTAAAATTAACCTGATTCTTATCTTTTGTAGAGTCTCGCAGCCTGGTCCAATTTAACCGTATTTTGAATTCAAATACTAAAGTAATAGATTTAGTTTTATTTAAATTTGAAGTAGCAGTTTTGCATAATTTTCTCATTTTTTTTAGATGAAAACAATCACCATCGCGCTCTGGATGTTACTGTATCTAATGCCAAATCTTTCAAAGCATTTTCTTTTTCTTCCAATAACCTTCGATATAATTTTTATAAAACGAATTATTACAAGCTTAATACTTAATTCGTGAATAGCTGGTATGTTGTCTTACTACCGTCATAGTATTTTACGAAACTTCTTTAACGCAATAATGACTAGTAAGTCACGAATTATGCTAACGTATTGCAAGTAGTATATATTGTATAGATAACTTTTTAAAAAGCTTGTAATGATACTAATCGTAAGTAATTCATAATAATTGAGTAACTAACGAGGAACAAATTTTGCTACAACTCGATATTCGTTTAGTTTCTCGGCTGAAACGTCATCGCACGACTATGACAAGAGGGTAATTTCTTCTGCGAGTTATCCGGAGATCAAAGGTGGGTTAATTGAAGTTGAGTGTCTTCCTGATCAAAGTCATCTTCAATTGATTGACGACCATTTTTGAATCTTGTAAACCATGCGTAACATTACGCGTCACTTCTATACGCTTCAAAAGTTAAAACGTTTTCCCGTGGAAGTTTTCATAAGTAAAACGGCACAACCCGAGAACTGTTACGACAATGACAATGTTTGAATATGGCTTTTATTGCCGGAACCAACTTAAATTACCCGCAAAATTTAAAAAAGGGGTAAGTTATGAGTAAGCTGTTGTGTCGCTAATTTACAAAGTTCAAGACAGTTCTTGTATTAGTGTGATTGTTTATGGACCAAATATGTTTGTAAATATTGCTCTGGATGTTTGTGACAACTAGAGATCTAATGTATCAAACAACAATAGCAATAAAACGTGAAACATTCTTTATGTCAAACGGAATGATTATCGTAATAATTATAACACAATGCATACGATTTACGGTAACTTTTGAGCGGATGAAAGCAAAATTCAAATGCTTCTCTGAAAAGAAATGAAAGCTTTACTCAATTTACTAATATTTTATAGAAAAAGCAGCAGTCAAATGGGTGAAACATATTATTTTCATTTCACTTTCTTAAATTTGCGAATAAGCCACGCTATTATTTTCTGAATTTAAATTTAGCTTTTGTTCAATGAAACATTGCATCTCATAAAGAAAGGTGTGTAGTAGATAATTGACTTTCTAGAACGCATTATCTATACTTACAAAAGAGGTTGCATATTGGAGTAGTTTATAACAGCGTGATCGTGATAAAATACCATTAATCAACATCAAATATGTTGCCAATAATCCATTATCGAAATTACATCATATACTGTTTATTTGCTTTTGTGGGGAATTTTATATACGCAAGCTATTGTTTCATATAATAAAGAAGACTTATTTCCATAAAGTGTTCAGTACAAATAACATTATAATATGTATGAAATTAAAATAAAATTTCAAGGTTGTGATATATTGAAATACAGTATTAATAAGAAGCGGCACTTTGTTTTTTTTTATTTCAGGAGATTATTTAAAGGATGTTTATAATAATCACCTTTTGCTTAATTCTGAAAATACTTTATACGCAATGTTACAAAACGTAATGTATACGAGTTTATAAACATTCTTTAGACGTAGAGTATAGGTGAAACAGATTTTAAACAAGCGAGGAAGATAGTAATAATTGAAATTTGGTACGTTAATACTTTTTAACAGGCACTAATTAATAAAACTTTGGAACAAAGGCAACCAGGATTGGTGCAAATCATTATTATTTAAAAAACAAAAACCATATATGTTTATGAAGAAAACACTGTTTTTTTTTTCATTTATTTTAAACATTGATACTTTATGAAAATGCCTTATTTTAATTCATTTTAATTAGTAAAAATTTGGCAAGATGCCACTGCAAACATACTTCCACAAACGTGTTGAAACATGCTAAACTTGTAAATCAGACTGGACTATATAAAAGTTAACTGCCGACCAGTGTTTCTCACAATTAATCTTTTGTCCTAACTGAATGAAGGTGTACAAGTGACATATTAAAATGACCTGTAGAAGCAGATAAGATAATGGTATTTGACAATATTTTGTTAATCTGTCGTTAGCAAATTTGGGCGTCATTTGTAAAAGATCCGGTCACGAGGTGTACGGGTTGGTCAACATACTTAAAAGTCATTGGGAAACCTGTAAAAATATAAATCAGTCGCATAATGGTGATGGTGAATCCCAACACAAAAATGAAATTATAGTTTCAAGTCAACTGAACATAAATAAATTCGAGAAGCAACTGAAATGCTAAGGTCAGTATGTGTTCCATTACCTAGATTTCAGTTACACGTTATCGTTATATGATTTGAATCATACAAAATATTACAAATTTGAATATGAACATGAAATTTGTTCAGCGATTTTTAAAAAGATTTCGAATATTCAAAGAACGGCCAACGACTTTTCAAAATTATTGAAACCAATCTCTGTGGCACTTGATAGAATTCAATAAAAACGTTATTATTTATCTTGCGAAGTTGAGAAATCGAACAATTTAGACACAATTAAAATTCTGAGGAGGACATAAAACAGAAATTTATAACAACATGCTTATTTGCTTAAATGTATGGGAAGTAAAAATTAATACTCACTGTCAACTCAAGAAGAAAATTCTAAATATTCTGGTACGGGATTATTGCCATTAGTCAATTGGATACTAAAGCACAAAACAATGTTCTCCCAAGAAATATTATATCATTGCAACATATAAATGCAATACATTGGTAAAGATCTTGGATGAATGTCCCAGAAAACTAATCAGGTATTGTTCCGATTCTGTATTATGGTTTAATTTTATTCCGAAGATTCACTAATTCTGTTCGTGTGGCGTTAAAGCAACATGTATATCTAACATATAGACATGTAACAGTTGCCGCAATCTAAGACTATTCATAATTAAACGACGTTTATTAATTGTAACAATGTTCTCGTTTAATGATTTACTACAAGCTTGTTGAGAACATTCGATGTTGTCATCATCATCATTCTCAAAATCATATTTACGCTCACTATCATTGAAAAGTGTTCACACGTTGAACATGCAGTTAAAACAAATTCTATATACATGTGGCAAATTAAGTATATTGCAATAATTGTGGATTGCAAAATAACATAAATAAGAGAATTACATATAAACCTACACCTTATGCTCATTAATTTAATTTATTCTTTATGCTCGAGTTTAATTGAAAAATTGTATTATACATCAATTAAATTCATATTTGAATAATAAACAAAAATGGTTTATACGTAAATTTAATTATAACAAATCCTCCAATCAAATTCATGTTTACACAAAAAACTAAACTTATATCTTATACGTAAATTACTTTGGCATGTAATCACTTAAATTTTGTCATTACGGACATAATAAGAAGCCCAATGAAACTAGTTGTAACGCAGTAAGTTATTTCCTTGTATTTTGAAAAGAACTGTACAATGAATTGCAAAACACTACCAAGTAGAGCATAATGGTAATTCACTTTATATGAAAGTGTGACTTGTGAAAAATTGTATAAACTTTTTATAATACAGCAAGAGGTTGTTATGTTATTTAATCCTCATATGGTCCCAAATTACAAAACGCACAAGCCGTCACCTTACAAGGTAGGCTCTATAAATTCTCGGCCTGATATAGAAAAGAGAAATTTGAAACAATATAAGAAATTTTATTTTGCAATGTAATCTTCCCTAACTTCTGTACATTTATTACAACGATTAATTAATAATTCGATACCCTTGTAAAAATAATCTGAAATTTTTCCGTCAAAATGTTCTCCAACAGCTGCTTGCAACTCACTGTCGTCCTTAAAACGATGTTCCCTAAGGCTTCTTTAAAATTAGAAAACAAATAAAAATCACAAGGAGCTATATCCGGACTATACGGTGGATGTTCCAATAAAGACGCACAATATGTGCCGTTCATAGTTGTATTGCGCTCTCTAAAGTCAATTAACAAAATGCCCCCACAATGCGAGAATATTGTGGCCATTACCTTTTTCGTTGATTGAACGACTTTCGCCTTTCTGGAACGTGGTTCATCAGGTCGTCGCCATTCCATGGACTCCCTTTTCGATCGTAAAACAGAACCATTGTTTCATCCAATGTGACAATGGACACCTAAATCGGTTTTGGGTCGTCTTCACAAATGTTTAAAAACGACCGCGCACATTCGACTCGACGTTCAGGTTTGAGAGCAGGAGTAGCGGTACCCATCTTGCACTAATTTTATTTATACCCAAATGGTCATGGAGAATTCGGCGAATACGGATGTTTGTTATCACTGCTAATTCCTTCTAGCGCAAAATCTTCAATAATTGAAATTTATTGAGGAGTTACCACTTCAATTGTTTGGCCCGACCGTTCAACATCTCCCAAGAATTCTTGCCCCAAATGAAAACATTTTGCGTACCTATTTACAATAGAATTCAAAGGAGATGACTCATCGTAAATGCCCTCTAATCGTTGTTTTATGTAATTACGGGTATGCCCGTCTTTTGTTAAAAATTTGATGACTACGCGCTACTCAATTTTCATTACTTCAGGCATTTTTATGCGGTAATCGTTTTTGGTTGGCTGGCTACTAAAAACTACTACTCTTCGAACCGCCATATTTATAGCATAAACCTCGCGTATGTGCATGCATGCCTTGACGGAGTTTGAACACTCTTGAACCTGTATAAGCCTGTCAGGCCGAGAATTTTTGGCGCCTACCTCGAATGGGTGTATAATACAAAAATAAATTGGATAAACCTTTTTTATCGTTGTAAAGCAATAGAATATGAAATATGTAATTATTACAGTAGACGTCGAATTGATATGTTTACTCCTTTGAAGGCAGCTTCAGGAACCCGGTCAATACTATCGTTCGAATGACTTACCGGCGAGCATGTTAGAGAATTTTTAATATACCTACTTACGTAATTTTATTGAAACCTTTGATCAAATTCAAAATTATGTAATTACTAAATATTTCTGCAAAGCACAATATATATTCGACAATATGAAATGTTACTAAAACATTGGCAACGTTGACTGTTTTGTTATAAGCAATATTCGTCTTTGACATTACAAAGATCTGTTCCTTTAGAATTAGTGCTGAAAGAAGTTTTTGAAATAATTTTTTGCGACAAGTTGACAATTAACTTACGCATAAGCGAGGCGATCAATACGGGCTTACGATGACCGCATAATGAGGCTGAGGACAACGAAATGGTGGACATTTATCAGTGGACCGCCTGATAAGCTCGACCGGCTGCGGAGCGACCACTAACCGTACAGGCTGATGGAAAAGAAGAGAACATGCTCCAACTGCGGCAACGCGATAAGTATCATCGTACCCATATTGTGTGATAGCGAACGCATGAACCATGATAGGCATAATTATTCGTGAGTCGTGGCTGCCGATATCTTTTGTTTTAGGAGACGTGGGATGGGACCAGTGGCGGCCGTCCGAGGGCGCTCGGAGGTTCCTCGAATCGGAGGCACCACCAGCGGGGCAAACCGACCCGGGTAAGTGGCAACCACGGGAGAAGACGAGAGCTGTATCAGCAAGGATCACAGAGACGGCAACTGAAGGCGAGACGGACGCTACCGACCATCTCGAGGGAGGAAGAGGACCGCCCGGAGGGCCTACTGGCCCAGCCGGGCTAATCTTAGGCCGAATGGACTATCGGAAGGAAGCAAGATGCGATCCTGGAAAACCAGTAGAGGAAGGACGCTCACTCTGGGCAAAGAGGATCGAGGCAGTGGCCAGCAGCCGGACCCCGTTCTCAACTGTCGGCTGCGATGTGGGAGGGGTGGAGGGCCATCTCGGCGACTGAGTGCGATTACCAGCGAAAAGGAACAACCCGCAGGAAGCAGAAAACATCCAAGAAGACGCGCGTAAAATTGTAACGTTCCGAAACTGCAAATGACTGTACAATGAAATATTTAAGATTAGCGTTCACTTTGTTAAGCGGTAGGCGTGTAGGAGATGGCGTATAATACCTAAGTAGGGTTACGATTAGCGTAGATTTAGATAGCTAGCGTTGTGTTTACCAAGAATTGTTAAGTTGAGGACATCTGGTGTAGTGCCTCTGGCGGAGCACCGATAGGAAGTAGGGCTTGAATTGTTACATATATTAAGTTTTAATTAAATAAAGTGTCACTGGTATCTTGAGTGCTCGTGATATTATTTCTGATTTGAGCTAAAAGTTTCAAATGATAATATAGATTTATTGGAAATTAATTGTTCAGAGGTCTTTCAAATTAAACACATACAAATAATATCAATTAAATTTCCTTTTTTTTTAATAATATACACAACAAAATACAAATACTGTATACGTCAGCACATATGTATGCAGGAATACAGTAATTTAGTGTCTTGTACAAGTATGTAATCCAAGATTTAAAATTCACACACCCAGTGAGAATGCGAGACATTTAACTACCTTGTGTATCTGTAATACTTCCGTAAAAATTTCTGTAAGCGTACATAGTACGGATATGTTCGCAGCGTTTGCGTGGAGAAACCGAACTCATTTTTTTATGTCTGTCTTATTACTTACATACTTGTATGAATGTCAAATCTAATTTGGCGAAGACTGAGTACTTGTTCGGGTCGACATTACCGAAATACGCAAGTATATCAAGAAACTCCATACTACACAAACTAATTATTTATTGGGGACACTGTTTCGAAAGCCGGTAGGCTTCCATCGTCAAGCGAATTACTGTTCGTACATTTGATAACAATCCATTCGGTAATTGAGTCATCGAATGTACATTCAGTAACTCAGCGCTCTTAAAAAACAATGTCCCCAAGAGGAAATTAATATGTGTGGTCTGAAATTTACTACTTGTGTATTGCACAATCCCGTCATCAAAGAAATCATTGTGAGTACCGAAATAGTCAAACACCGCTGCAAATATAGGCAGTGTAACTTATGACTGCCTAGATGTTCTCGTTATCGAGCATATTTGCTATACCACCTCAGTGTCTCTTTTCTGTTGCCTCTGTATAGATGTTCAGGTGGCAACAATGTAACTGGTGGAACAGTCTGCAGATTGTAGTCATATGTCTCCGTTGGATAGGTTGATCGTTCACCTCAGTGGAAAACCGCTCTTAAACGATCAAATCCCTTTCGACGAATCTTCGGTAATTCATGCGTACACATGTAGATAAATATAATAACATAAACAAATTTCCATAATTTCTATAAAATAAAATGTTAAGTCGTTGAGAGAAACCAAGTACGTACATTAAGAGGAGTGTAAGTTATATTTATTATTGACTTATACAATAAATAAAGATTACTGTTATAAAACCAGAACATAGAAGCATTTTCGGTATCTACTTGTACACAGATACACAGAAAGTGAGAGTATACGCTAAAAAATATACATCTAGGTAATGATATATCAGAAATCTTTCTAATTAAACCAATTCCAATATCAAACTTCATTTTCTTTTTTACGCGAACGAATTGTCATATGGTCTAAAATGTAGCACACTAAAACTACACCGTTTTTTTTTGTCGTAGCATTAATTCGCAATTTCGCTGCTAAAAGAATCACATGTAGTGAAGAAAAGATTATTTTTGCTGCATGATCTTGCTGAATAGTTTTATTTGCATGACCTAGGAAAAAGATATAACAATTTGTCTTTATCTCCCCTAATGGTAATTACAAAATAGGGAATATAGCTCTAGAAAGAATAGGATATGCGCTATTCCATCGCGCTGAGTACTTGGGGGCATCGCAAAACGCCCTATAGTTTAAAATTCTAACAATAAACAACAGTGGCACGGTGAAAGTAAAATATAGGACATGAGCAACAAAAAGAAAATGCGAAAAAACAAGGAATCAAAGGAAAATTAAAGGACAACGAAAGAGGAAGACAAAGGGACAGAAAACTGAGAGTGTTTGCGTCTAGCGTAGTTGACACATTGTTCCCCTTACAGGTTGTGATATTGAAGGATCACTTTCTGAATGTAACCCGAAGAAAATTTACATTTAAGAATATAACTAGATGAACAATTGACGTGATACTGTATTTATGGCATCTGTACTTATTTCTGAAAATTATTTTCTTCATAATTAAATTGTTTTAATTAACAAAAGGTACATAAGATTACACTAGCGAATTAATATATTCAAGCACTCACATCTAGTAAAATTTACTTCTTAGAGATGCAAAACCTCTCATTTTGAAAAGTTCTCGATATAAAATATGCGGAAAAGTATGAGAATATTCTTATAATCTTTAAGACACGGATAGGTACATTGTCTTTTCGAACTGGAAAATATGAAAAGCGTCTAAATCGAAACAATATATATGTCTGCCTTGCTTGTTATATGTCGTGGTATTAAGCATGCACACACGAGTGCGCACTCATTGGCGGCGATGATATATTTCGAAGGCGATTGTGTGTAAGACATGTTAATAGCAAACAGCACCGGTTAATTGCACAACGTGATGTACCATATTATAAATTTCTATATGACTTTATTTATATGTTAAGTGTGTGCAACATTCCACAAAATATTATAGCCTGAAGAATTTCGAAAGTATTGGAGAAAAATGTGTTCCGAAATTGAGATTACTAACAAAAGGCCAATTAGGGTATAATTTTCATCAGGTGAAAATAACAATTATAGACCAAATAACGGCAGAAATAAAATATCAAACAATATAGCAGAAGGCATGCTAAGGACACAATACTACAGTGAATTTTTGCGTCACTACATTAACAACACAAACTGAAATAGTTCATTATTTTCATTACTGATAGTAACCGAGCCGTACGTTACTGCGAAAGCATTCGTTTCCGCAGCCTCACGTAGTATTGTGGAAACAGCACTTTAATTGAACGAATTCAGTGATGAGAATAATTTGTTTTGAATAAAACGATTTTGTTTTGCAATATAGACCTTAATTAAAATTTAATAGCAATTATTAAATCTGTCAAATTTTCGTTTAAATCTAGAAATATGCTAGCAGTAGTGAAGCGATATTCTGTATCAATTATGGAATTGTTACTTGGCGTCTTCTTTTCGAAGTCAATGCCGCCTTGTACGTCTATTTTTTGGATCATACAGAGAGGCAGTTCTAATCTGTCGGTGAATAGCAACCGTGCTTCATATTTTCCAAAAGTATGGTAAGTGCATGAAATTATGGTTAAGATCAATCAATTGTCAAGGAGTCCAAGCAGATTTAGATGAAATAAAAATAAACGTGAAATATAAATAACTTTTAATTATATAAAGATATTGTTTCTCATCGCTTTAAGAACTTCATAATCACAAGGTAATCAGAATAATACTAATGAAATGGAGTGGAACATTCCAAAACAAAAATGAGTAGAAATGACCTCTTATTTTATAGCATTAAAATATTAAATAGGTAATAAAATATTGATATCAACACAACATTACTTTCTAAAACTTTGGAGCATATATGTATATTTACAAAGCCATATTTCTACCCTCTATAGAAATCTCAACAGCGCGCCTGGTTTGTTTGTTGCGCTTATTGTCCAAGAAATTCTTGTAATGTTTTTCAAATCTATTCATCTGCTTCTTGGAACTCTAAAAAATAAACACTTTGTTTAGTGTCTACAACAAATCCATTGTGATCTAATCAATTTACCCTGCTAATATCTACTTCAGTAGACCATTTCGGACGAACAACATAATCTTTATTGGATGGTACAGGTACTCTAGCTCTATATACCCAACCTTTATCTCCTGGTCTCAAAGGTCTAAACATTTTGAATATTATTACGTGTTATTTATCTCGAAAAGAATTAACTTACTTTCCCTCCTCGTTCAATGCTTTACTAATGTCTTTTTTCTCTGCATACGATGCTGCATCACTTTCTCTACGTTTCTTTGGCATTTGTTCTAAGTCTCTTTGTAAGCGTTCCTCTCGACTCATTGCTGTAATATAAAATTTAATAACATTTCAGTAAAACTAACATCGCAAAAATGTAATGTAAAGGTGTTTGGTAAGTAGTCTCAGTTGCTTCCTCGGCTACGATATATAAGGGTTACCATTCCGTACAAAGGCATATATGCATAATCTGCGGAAATACGACTATTATGCTGACCCCTCCGTTCAAACCGTAGTCGGACAAGAGTATATATTAACCCGCAAATCTGGGCGTAATATTTTTATTAGTCAACTACAGCTGCTTGTTAGCGGGAAAACAGATACACATCATTTATGTAACGTTTCGTTATACGACGAAAGTCAACAAATATAAAGTTTGCTTCTTAATACACTTGTTAATTATGTCATAATTAAGGTTCGCAAAACCGGTGCCAGACCAGGGTCGTCTGGAGAGGCTGGTGATATTTCGGCAATGCTATACGAATAAAAACATTTATTACGCACATACCCAAGAGGTGAGAAACATAACAATCGCATAAAGTATATCAGTAAAAAAAAATACGTACAAATTTTAGCATGGTGACCAATATTCGAAAGTTCATTTAAAAATATCCAGACTTTCAATGCGAAAAACGTGTCAACAGTGCAAATCACAAATCGAAAAAGCACTGTCAGAAACCCTATGCAAAGTTTATAATGACGAAGATGAGTTTTGCAAGTTTTGGGACAAATGGATTGTTAGCTCCGTATTTAATAGTCAGTAAAGTACTTCAATTGTGTACTAGTGAAACTATAAAAGCCTACCTTTTACTAATTTGTTAGATGTAGCATGTATACTGTACGCATTACGTCTCGTAGATGAAATTATTCGCTACCATTGTGCAGATGTAAATGAGCTAATAGCACACACTAAAACAGTATTTGTCAAATCTCTCCAAGGAATTTGGCAATTTGATGAACAGTATCCTAACATTTCAGAACTCCCACAGCCAGTTTTAACCCAATCGGGAATATTGTGGAGAGCTGCGTCCTATTATTTTCAACATTAAGTTGAAACTGGTTTACAAATTATAATCAATAATGCCAATCCAGCATTATAAAGTTATTCACTACCGTTAATCGAATCCTTGCAAATAGGAGATAACGTATACTAGACATTTTCTAAGTTCTGTTCCACATAATTAAAAATTCATGACGAAATTATGAAGTCTGCTTATTCAGCGTCGCAAATTCGCTAATAATTATTGACAAACACTAACCTATAATGTAAATGAACTGGGTTATACTAATAGATGTGTTATGTGCGTCTGACGTGTATATTTTGTATACTAGCAACCATTAAAGCACAAAATACTAAACAACTTTTTGATTATACAAAAGATGTATGTTTTACACAATGGCTCATTATTTATAGGCAAATTATATGAATTTTAATTGTAATGAAATGGCAAGAGATTTAAATGCTTATGATGTGAGTAATTACGTGCAACGGAACTTAGAATCTCTACTATACAAAGAATGCTAGAAATTTTAACTGACGAGAAATGTGTCTATGGTAAAGTACAATTTAATACTGTACTAAAAAAATAGACTTGATTACACTAAGACAGATTTATAATAACAGCGTTACTACACATACATTTTTCTGTTTCAAAGATATTACAACCATGCAAACATTACGTCATAACATGTCGAACAACCGTTTTCGTTATACAAAAATATTTATTCATCACTGTGAATGAAGTTAAAGGAAACGTCCATTATAAATTATAACTTATAATTTTATACTTAAACGAGGCTAGTGAATGAATATAAGAACTTGCCCCATAAAGTAGATAACCTATGTGTAGAAAACTCCGTAGATTTTGTAAATAAAATTGAAAATATTGAATTAAAAGATGGGGAAGTCCTTGTATCATTCGACGTTTGTTCACTTTTCCCAAGCGTACCAATTCCAGAAACGATGGAGTATTTGGTTGAATTTTTGAAATTAAATAACGTAGATGATGTGAAAACCGCGGAATATATAAGGTTAACTAAGTTATGCATGTCACAAAATTGTTTTCAAATAGGCGGAAAATGGTTCGAACAGGTGGAAGGCACGGCGATGGGTAATCCTCTATCGCCTTTTATTGCGAACCTTTTCATGAGCAAATTTGAAACAAACCTGAAAAAGAAACCAAATATTTCCCGAGAATTTGGCTTAGGTACGTAGATGATATTTTCGCTGTGTTTGACACCAACAAAGGAAACATACAAGATTTCCTAGCAGAACTGAACTCAAAATTTACCACGATCAAGTTTACCATTGAAGAAGAAGTGAACAATCGCCTTCCGTTTCTAGATACTCTAGTCATACGCAATAATAATAAATTAGAAATAGACATCTACAGAAAAGAAACTAATTCCAACAGATTCATCACGTTTGATTCGCACCATTGCGAACAACAAAAAATGTCCGCGATTAGTTTTCTGGTCAATAGACTCGTCAGATTTCCGCTAAACAAGAGCAGGTATGACAAAGAATTAAAATATATCAAAGATGTAGCGAGGTACAATGGTTTCTCTTCTATGGATGTCGACCGTATTTTAAGGAAGGACCAATACAAACAACACATCAGGAATTCCACGACTTTGACATCAACAAACACCGGTAACAAGAAATTTATAACTCTTCCTTTTCACCCAACAGTAAAAGGGTTAAGTAAAATTTTCCGACAACTAAATATGAACGTGTCTTTTGTGTCAAAAAACAACTTAAAGAATCTCTTAGGGAATCCCAAAGATAAACCGGAGATGATAAAAAGTCTGGAATATACCAAATCGAATGAAATGATTGTGAGAAAGTTTATATTGGACAAAAAAAAATGAGTATCGAAACGAGGTTCAAAGAACATATTAGACACTATCGTTTCGACAAACCTGAACTATCAAGCGTAGCAGAGCATATGGTAAAATCCGGACATAAGATAGATTTAAAAAATCTGACACTACTTAAAAACTTCAACTCTTATAGAGAATTAGACGCGGACGAAACTGTATATATCAAAAAGAACGGAAACTTATTGAACAGAGAACCACCTACAATTTCACACTCGAGTTTGATGGATTTATTACCATAGACCCTGTTAAATGATACGGTTCGCTTTCGGTCCATCCTTCCCCGTAAAAGGCATGAGGCCACCTAGTAGATTGTAAATAGTCATATGGTTAGAAATTTTAGAGCCTGCGTAGAAAATAATTTTGCATGTGTGATACAGTTTTTACTTTTAGTCGGTAACACGGTTGACAATGGGAGCCCACGTGCTCCCGAAACGCTGCGTTCCGCATAATTAATTAATTTGTGTGAGTGGAGTTTACTGCTATACCTGTGAATTAAACGAGGCTAAGTGTTTTCCACAACGATGCATATGATCAGGAACTGAGATTTACGAGCCTTTGTCTTAATTCTTTATCTGTATGAATCAAGTTTCAAAATAGTAATATCGCTATTTATGCACAAAGATTAGAATCTCTCGTTGCTGTTGTTTTGTATAAAAGGTACTATTCTTAAACATTAAATCATTATTTTTATTGACATTCACACCTTATTGTACGAAAACATAATTATTGTGTTCATCTTTATACATTTTTAAAATTCCTTTTTTAAGTCTTTTGTTTGAGAATTTGAGAAAGAACCAATTGATAATATTTATAAGTAAGAGATACAGAAAAGAGACGTTTTTTATACAATTACTAAAAAGAAAACTTCAGAAATATTATTAAGTAACTCTCCTGGTCATATTTTAACAGAAACATGTCTTTTTGAAGCAGACTAAAGGCGTCTTTGCCCGGCTCATTTTAAATTGTAAGGTGTGTATTTTATACATGCGTCTTTGCGATACTAACCAATATCATAACGGAGAAGCTGAAATAAATATATGTTCACAAACATTTCTGGTCCTTTGAATATATTTCTGTTCGGTATACGAATGTCAAACCTGTATTCTTAAAAAGTTTGTAACCATCGAAGTAGAAACCACCAATTACGATACTAGTTATGGCGCTCTACGTTACGTGAATCCAGGAAAATACGGTTCGTCTGATAATATACTATCAGCAGTATGAGTACCACTGTTTAATGAATCGTATAATACCATAAAAATAAAGCGAAGCGAAGCGTAGTATGAAACAACATCGCCACGGAATTAAATAACCAATTTTGAATTAAATAAATCATTTTTGTATCTAATATCATCTTCTTTTCTTTTTTCTTATATCATACATTAATTGCAATCATTTTTTAATAATTTATAACAAACTCACCTTTAAAATCTGCAGATAAATTAAATATTGGTCTTGCCCATTCACTGATTAATTTTCCGGCTCGTTCCTTATTTTCTTTAGTTTCTTTCGGATGTTTGTACAAATACATAACTGCTTTTCCTATACCGGAGTGTTTTAAGGTTTGCTGATCAATTCTTGGAAACTGAAATTCATAATTTTTTATGCATTTTCAACATTAAACTTATGATCACCTCTCTAAGCAGCCTTAATATAGATTCTCGAACTTGTAGTGACGGCATAGATCTATCAGGCATAGGTGCTAACCAGTCCGTTAAAACACTTAAAACATTATGTTCAATAAATGCTAATTGTAAGTCATGCTTTTTAAGCTGTGACATTACTTTTGGCAGCATCGCTATCTTTTTCGTAGCAGGTTGTGAAGCTTGATTTAATTTCCTATCTTCCTGTAATGAAGATTTTTATGTAAATAACATGAAAATCAGTCAGGTTCGTATGAATACCTCCGCAGCAATTTTCATATCTGCTAAAAGCTGCGCTATTATGTCATCGTTGTCATTTATGATGTCTATATCTTTACGTTTACGTTTCCCAGATTTTTCATCCTTCTTCCTCTGAAGCATCAACTCAAAATCTGAGAGTCCATCACTCCTATGGATAAATCAGGAAGAATAAGTACTTGTTATAACACTGTATGATTGTGTTGGAAGTAACTACTTACAGAAAATGATGCAGCTTAGACCTTTTATGGTAGCAAAAGAGAAAATCGAATGTAATATCAATTCAAATAACACAATTATTTACAAGGAGAGTAACATATTTGTTACAGACGAAGATGCTATATAAACGTCTTTGACTATAACAATGAAGAATCTTACAAACGGAATACTTTATCTCGCTACCATGTGTAATCGTCCATAAATGACAATTAACTTACCATTATATGGAAACACCTACCCTCTGTTATCTAGACCTGGATCCACACCATCGTCAGAGTCAGATAAAACTTCTTTTGCAGGTTCATTCTCTTCTCGTCCTTCCGGAATCTTCACCTCTGATGGTCCGGCTTCTTCATCATCACTTTCAATCGGTTTCTTCGCTTTACTAACGCTGACAGTACCTTCATCTTCAGAGTCCGATAATGTTCGTTTACGACTTGCAGTTTCTATATAAAAATATTAATTTGTGTACTGTGTACAAAAAAAGTTGGAATAAGTGCACATTCTTCTGTTAGTACCACTGGTTTAAAAATTATTTAAACAAAATGACGTATGTATATGCACCGGATTCTTCTTTTATCATTATATTTTCCCTAACTAACTTTAAAAAGATAATTGTCAACGAGCTAGCAAGATAGTAGGCAACCAGTCCTACACATATTAAGCGAGCGAGAACCCAAAGTTCCTAGCAAAACCAGTTACAAGTGCTACCACGGGTCTCTCTTAATGCAAATAAAACGACTATTCTGCAAATCTGAGGAAGACATTATTTTGTTTAACGATTAAGTAAGACAAACAAAACAACATAAAAAAATGAAATCTAATTTTATAGTGAATTTTCGAAGTATCCTCCTTGCCTTTCAAGGCAAGTAAGGCAACGAAAGGTATTCCGAATAAATTCTGGGTTTATTTCATCACATACAGTACGCGTGGGGCTAAACCTGCCAACCCACCGTCTTTGAAATGCGTCATTCAAGAAATTCCTAACGGCGTTTGTAGAATGTGGCGTGGTCTCACACATTTGGAACCAAGGTTCATCAATATTCAGTATTTCAATTGATGGAATGATGTGGTCTTGCAACAGATTCAGATATTTCGCTGCCGTGACGTTACCGTTAATAAAAAAAATTGGCCAATAAGTCTACCGCTTATTATTCCATTTCAAACATCAACTTTTTGATGGTACTGTGTTCGGGTCAGGTTTTAAGCCTGAGAGTACGGGACCAATACCTAACGGGTTAATGGAAAGGAAATTTTGTATTTTTTAGTAGATAAATGTAGGATACTAACTGGAAGTTCTGAGAGTTCATTTCACCATTTACCGTAAATGCATCTTCATCAGGAAAAATTATTTTATTTAAAATGTCTTCATTTTTATTTAACATATTATATAACATTATTTTGTAAACATCAATTCGTTTTACTTTGTTTTCTTCGAAAAGCTGTTGATAGCTTGACATCTATGCCTTATATTTAAATTCTTTCAGGATTTTAAACACCGAGCTGTACTATACTCTACTAAACCGTTAGTCTACATAACACAGGATATTCAACTTCATGTCTTCTATTAAACGTTATTGGTTTTATTTGTTTTTTACGGGAATTTAAAATATAACCATTTTCTTTGAATTTATTAAAATGCTTAGAATTGTTTTTGCACAAGGTATAGGCCTGTCAGGACAATGAATTGAAAACATGTCTCTAACTGCTCTTAAACTATTATTCTTCTGATGCCACATTATCATTTGTTGCTCATTATTCATTATCTACCTTCCGATAAAATATATTTAATTTAAGATTCATGTATGAATAAAAAATTACAAATTTAATTAAGCTATAAGTAAATCCTTCACTGATGTATAACTGGTTGCCTGCCATGCTTCTGATGCATTGACAGCGATGCCTTTAAAACTGCGTTTTTGAAGGTATCGCTGCTCCTTCTGATCGCTTTGACCACGTAGTAAGTTCTCGATTTTCGTAAACGTGAACAAATCGTTGGGACTTAGGTTCAAATGGTACGGAAGATGGTCTAATAATTCAACGTTTTATTGCATTAAAAATGTAATTGTCTTTCGTGCTGTGTGCGAACTTGCAGTCTTGGCAAAGCATGATTCGTCGTTCTGAGTTGGTTTTACAAAGCTCAGCGATGACTTGTGGAAAACAAATGATTGTATACCAATCGGGCGGGACAGTTCTTCGATCTTGTAGATTATAGCTACATGACCTGCTTTCGAGACAAATGCCGTGACCATCTTTTTGAAGGTACTTCGAGAGCGAATGACTTTTATCCCTTTTTCTTCACCTTGGAACACCCAAACAGACAACTACCGTTTATTTTCTGGCTCGTATGAGAATTCATCACCACTGACGATGTTGGACACATTCAAAGTTTCCAGCGTTGATGCGGTCTACAATTTTCTTTGATACCAATTCACCCTAGCTGCTTTTATATTTTTCAGTCAACAGATTCGGTATCTAATGAGAAACTAATTTTTTTACACGCAATTTTTCACGCAAAATTTTTGAATTGACATGTTTGAAATACCCAATGATGTCGCAATCTCGTGATATGTCACATAACAATCTTCTTTGATGGTGTTGCGCACAGCATCGACGTTTCCCTGAGTAACTATCGCTTTTGGTGCACCTGCTCTTGGATCATCGCTAAGACTAATTCGTTCACATTTGAATTCACCATACCAACGAGAAATTGTTGACTGATGTGGTAGAAGTTATTGCGCGAAAATGTTCTCGGTTTAATTCCATTCCATTCCATTCCAACTTGTCAACTTTAACAGTTCCTTGTAGTTACAACGCTACACGTTGAAATTTTGGATTTAGGTTAACTAAAAATGGAGGTCAATTTTTAACACGGACATTTGGTTAGTGGCGTCCTCTATATCCCAGTATGCAAAACTTAAAGGACATTCCTCGTATATATAATTTTTATTTTAGGGAATAGGTGCATATTATAAATAAAATGCCCATTCTATCCTAGGTAATATTTTCAGTACGAAGAGTTCGTATATTGCAAGAAATGCAGGTACGCTTAAATTATACGAATTATTTTTCAGTATTAGAAGTGTTTCCGGTACTCCTCATTGTTTTGAATTATTCAATGTGTTTTTGTTCCTCTGTATAATGATATGCATCTTTAAAAATACAATAAAAAAACTGCGTTCTTCAAAACTGATTATAGATTAGCGCGAAAAAAAAATCGAGTATCGAAGTTACTGAACAAGATATAAGTATCACACTAAGTAGTTCATAGCTAGTAATAAAATTAACCATTACGCTCTGTACTTCATTAACTTGAAGAATGTAGCATTAGTCAAGATATGCCAATATTTTCGCTATTGGCAGATACCAAAGGCAAAATTACACATGACAAAAAAGTTGTGTGTGTATACGAAAGCTATCTTTAGATAAAATAAAATATTTCTGATCACTATCGCTATATTTTCATGTCCATTGTCAAATTTTTTCATTCGTTTTGGCTGTTTATTTGGTTATTTGTTGTATCTCTCGTTATATTATTATTTGTATGGCATATTGCATTAAAAAGCGATTTTGTCAGAACACAATTAATACGAAATTGACAATGACATACAACTGATTTTTTACTTTCGAGTAATATGCTATTATTTAGTCGAATTAAGTTTTGGCAGTGTAATACGGACGCTGGTAGCGGCGCTATCTACTATATTCTGCAGTGAATATAATTGATTTATAGAGGAACTACATCACATGAATCCTGCTCATGTATTTGTAATTTTGATTATGACTTTCTTATTGTTACTGAAACCTGGATTAATGATACGTTTACCAATACTGATTCTTTTCCATCTTATTATGACGTATTTAGATGTGATAGAAAATGTAATTCTGCTGGTAGCTTCATTTTTGCGTGTTCTCGTTATGGTTAGAGATAGATTTATATTTATACCTGTTGACGCTCAAACATTAGCAGCTTTCATTCCATTAATTGATATTGTCATTACTCACATCAACATTAATATTGTTTCCTTTTTTACTACTGCACTCTTCATTGCACCTGGCACTTGGTCAACTTTTGAATTTTTCTTTTAAATATGGCTCACTAGTAAGGGACTTTCGGGGTACATTTTTTACATCTTCACAAAAAAAACGGATGCTCAAAAGCTATGATATATAAACTCGGTATGTAGAACAAATGTTCACATATGGTCATCCCTGAAACTCTGTAAACTAACCATATTTCTATGACGAAACCGCATTTTAGTGTGCAGAATCCGTATGTGATAGCCTCCGAATTCTCATCGATAATGATTTTGATGTAATTTTATTATTTATTTCTATTCCTATCACTGCCTATGGATGTTCGGATATCATCAGCTGGTTGCAATTTTTAACTGTTCCTTTCAGACCCGTGTGAACTACTTGGTTGAATACTTCTATCTGTTTAATAATTTTAGTTTCATATTGAACTATTTATTCTTTTTTTCCATTCCTAATATGAAATCAGTTTTTTCTTTCAAATTTCTTTGGTATCTTTTAAGGTAGGTGCTACATATGCTACATTATTATAAAGATGAGAAGAAAAACCTTTCAACAATTACAAACCTTGCGTTACGTTCCATAAGAAAAATTCAATCGTGATAACAAAATTCGGAAGAAGAAAGGGATACAAAAAAAAGGAGAAAAGATATTCAAAATCTCTATAACATGCAATTAAAAATGATAGGTCGGTTACGGTAAAGTTTTAAAGAAAAAAGGAATTTAACATTATTTTTTTGTGTAACCCCCAAAGTAAATAAGGTACTGTACATACTAGAAATGTTATCCAGAACATATTTCAGAAGAAAGCGCAAGTATATCTTTAATATGAAATAGGAAGATGGAATTATTCATTTTTATCGGTTACAAAAAAAAATCGTCAGAGTAGTTAAAATTTTAACCAGAATACTCTAATATACAGGGGCCCTAAACCATGATTAAGTTACTTTAAAGGGTATTACTTTCTATATGCACATCTTTTTTTAGAAAAAAATATCGACATAATATCTGCAATAATTTATTGTATAGTCATCACAACAGCTATTCCTGGCGCATAATAATGCGTCACATTCTACTTGCATTAGTATGTTTACGATCGTTTTATCAACAAATTGCGAACACAATACTGTTGCTTTTCTATTGATATCATAGTTAGATGTTGCTGTTGTTAACCGAAGTATCGAGTTACAAAATATACCTCGCATTTTTATATATCGGATACTATGATTATGAGCCAACCTTACTAGAATTTTGCCACATCCGAAGGTGTTTTAACCTTTGATAGAGTTTGTTCGTAGTTACTTTGTATTAATTTAGTCTATTGCTTCCTGAGTACAAGATTTACAACACATTGACACACAGCGAAATTATGCGAGCCTGCTAGGATCGTGACTGTAACAGGAGGGCGTGAAAGTAAAGATATAAAAAATATATAAAATAAAGAGACAACTTAGCAGTGGATACAGGGATGGGGGTTAAATATTGGCAACAGCGACCACGTCAACTATAGCACTATCTGTAGTCTCGAATGTTAACTAACGAGTTAACGACAATGGAAAGACTGCAGTCATAAAGTAATGTATTTATTTTACCGACTATGTCTTGGACATTGGTCATTTACTAATTACTGATCAGTAACATGTCACAACAGAAAGCATGCTCAATCATAATCAACAACGGAAACGTTGACTAATTTTTTTTTTTAATGGCAAAGATGTGTTACATTAGCAAGTCATGATATAAGAATAAGTCTGATAACGCCAATATGGAGTTCCTTAACTTACTAAAGGATCCTATGCTGTAAAGCAAAATTTATAATATCTTCTAGCAATGGATTGACATTATTGGTAGAAATGACATTATTGCATGATAAAAAATATTTAAAATCAAATTATGAAGAACGTGGCGAACATTTTCCTTATAACCAGATTAAGAAATATATCGCAGAATGATTCGAAAATTAGGATCATTACGAAAAACCAGAACCAAAAGAAATTGTTAGCCTTTGCTTCTGGGGCAACCAGGTGTAAATAAAGTGCTGCTTAGATCTACAGAGGGTCGTTTTAATTGAAGTAAGAACAATAGTGAAAAGTTAGTTTAAAAGACGAATTACATAACAATGCGAGTAAAGCAAGATAGCTGGTGTTGTAGATAAGGAAGCCAAAACAGTTTAGAGGCAACAGGCAATACGCATCATTGGAAACCCTATTGGATATTGGCTTTTGAAATATTTTTGAGAGTAACTTGCTTAAATCAATGAGAAATAATTTACACAAATATAATTACTATGGGACAATAAAATTGTTAGTTGTGGATATATAGAAAGGGCAGTTACCAAAAATGGGTCACAGCTGGTTTCAATACGATGAAGGTGAAATACGATTTCGATGAAATATCTAGAAATTGCGAAATCAGATTCTGAATCTACCTATGGGTAGGTTACAGTGACAACTACAATGAAAGCATGTTCAAATTTACCGCGTTATCTTTTAAAAAGTTAAATGTTAACTTCGTAAAAGCTGATCAAACGTTTATGTAGTCGATTTATGAACGTTTCTTATCTTTGTCAGTGATCTCTGAGTGGATAATCGAGTCGCATGGAATCCACTGACGCTATAAATATTATTCAACAAACTATTTCTTGGATGTGTATGACCTCTACAAAAAAAATGAAAGCATACAATTTCTTAATTGTTAGAAGCGTGTGTGAATATTTTCTTCAAAATCGGTGCTTATTGAAGGAATAGTGACAGCTACCAGAAAAACTGTCGTATTTTAGGACACTCTGCACTTACGCATTTACTTAAATACCGCATTATTTTCAATATCGCAAATGTTTTTATGAGGAAATTATATAACTAAAAGTTGTAGATCATTTTTAAGAAGTAAAAAAGTGGATTTATCTTCTGAAAAAATATGTTCCATTTCTGCATTATTCTCCCTAAAATTTCGCTTAAATTCTGAACCGTTTCCCTCGTATATGTATTTCAGAAATAATTTTTTAAATGTGTAAAAGGAAGGCAATAACTAGAGCTTTGTGTGTTTCAGGAATCCATAAACAACTAGAGCGTTGTTTATGGGTTCTTGAAACCCACAAATTCTTTTTATCTTGGAATTTGGAAAATGTAAGAAAATTTCATACTATTTAAAGGTAAAAGGTAAAATTAACTTCCCTATTATCATTAATAAGAAGAAAGGTTCTTTAAATATTGCCACAACATAGCATAATTAGCCAAATGTGAATTCAAGGTCTACACAGAATCCCCATACATGCATATCTACAAACCAAAAGCAACAGATGTTGTATTTAAATAAATTTCAACTCAAATTTTCAATATACTACTTTTATATTACTAACCTTTGCTTTTTGAAGCTGATCGAGATCGAGATCTTGATTTTGAAGAAGACCGGGATCGAGCCGAACCGGATCTAGATCTTCTGGAACCTGAACGTGAACGACTTTTCGATCTGGACCGTGAACGACTTCTTGATCTTGAACGTGAAGGGCTTTTTGACCTCGAACGTGAACGACTTTTTGACCTTGAACGTGAGCGACTTTTTGATCTCGAACGTGAGCGACTTTTTGATCCCGAACGTGAGCGGCTTTTTGATCTCGAACGTGAGCGATTTTTCGATCTTGAACGTGAGTGACTTTTTGATCTCGAACGTGAGCGACTTTTTGATTTCGACCCTGAACGACTCCTTGATCTAGACTGAGATCGACTTTTAGATTTAGCTGATCCAGATCTTGACCGTGAACGTGATCTAGATTTACGAGAACCAGATCTGGATTTTCGTGAACCTGACCTAGATCGCTGTGAACCGGATCTAGATCGCTGTGAACCCGATCTAGACCTTCGTGAACCTGACCTAGATCTTCTTGAACCGGATCTTGACCTAGAACCAGATCTTGACTTTCGAGAACCAGATCTTGATCTAATCGAAGCCGATCTCGATCTTCTCGAGCCTGATCGTGACCTTCTAGATCCAGACCTTGAACGTTGTGAAGGAGATCTGGACTGTCTTGAACCAGACCGTGATTTTCCCGAACCTGATCTGGATCGAAGGGATCCTGTTTTTGATCTTCTAGAACCAGACCTTGAGTTTCTTGTCTCAGAAAATGATCCCTTTGATACAGCTGAACCTGATCTAGATCGTTTTGAACTTGACCGAGAAAATTTTGAACCAGACCTAGACCTTGACCGACGTAACGATGATATTGATTTGCTTCTAGAACGAGAAGTTCTTCTAGATCCACCATTTGATCTTGATCTGGACCGTGAATTTTTGGCTGATCGTGCTGAGCCAGATCGTGATCTTTGCCCAGATGTTGATCGAGAACGTGATCTCGATTTTCTGGATCCAGAATTGGAACGGGACCTTGAGCGAGAATTTGATTTAGATCGAAACCCTTTTCCAGATCCTGATCTTGATTCTGGTGTGCGTGGAGATTTTGATCTAGATCTTGAACGCGATTTATTTGAAGCAGATCTAGATCTAGATCTGCTGTTACTGCCAGATCGAGACTTGTTAGAATCGTTTGATTTTGAACGAAGTCGTGATGTTCTGGCATTATTTGGACTTTCTACTCGTGGACTTTTAATTGGTTCATAAGATGACGAAGATCCATTCTGATCACCAGATTTCACGGGAGATACATCAATACTCATTGATCCAGAGTCCGATATTGGGCTGGATCTGTCATTCGACCTTTGGGTAGGTGAAAGTGAGTTAGATTTTTTACTATGGTTTGATTCAATTGATCTTGAGCGTGATTTTCTACTCTCAATTGGAGATGATGCCGAATTAACACCAACATTAGAACTTTCTGAAAAGGATATAGGTTAAACATTTAATATTCAACATCTCATATTCATGTTTACCTGCAACTACGTCCATGATGTAATGTTATATCAAATCACACTTAACAGATTTTGGTGAATGGCCTTTGCTTAATATCAGTTAAGAAATACATATCAAATTGATATTAACGTACAAAAAAAAATAAGATTCGACCAATTCTTACAATACACAATCAACATAAGTATAAGTATGGCCAGCAGAATATAACCTGAATATAACCAATAACATGCAAAATTATTATTGTGGATAACTGCAATGTTAAATTACTAGAACGAACTTATAACAGTGCTGCTATCTACTTCTCACCCTAACTAAAAGAAAGACGAGGGAAATTTAAACCAGTACATTAGGTTGCTATTTAAAATTACATATTTGAAATTAAGCTATTTATTTTATATCGTTTTGTGACAGTTACGTGTAAAATACTGCAAAACAGAAAGTTCATTTTCAAACTATGATCATTGTACTAATTAGTAAGATTCAATTTATTATAAAACGCATTCAAATAAATTTTACTTCTATTTCCGATAAGAGCTTTTGTCGTAACTTGTACTATTTTCAGTTGTATTAGTTATCAATTTAACAGGGTATTTTTTTATGCCATTTAAATAACTTATACCAAACAAAATTCGTATTAAAAGTTTCAGTAGCAAGCTAAGACATAATTATAATTTCAAAGGCTACTTTGAGGTAAAATTTATTTGGAGGCATGTTACAAGATAGAAAACACACAGAAGACCACAATAAACATTTCTTAAATTTCACTAAATTCGCTTACTATAATTTACTTCCTGGATTAAGTAAGGAATAAAAATCATCTACGTAATATTAAAAATTATTTAAAAACTTAAACAACGAAACGAGAATTAAGAAGAATAGAAGTTATGGGTTTTCCAAAACATATTTATATTTTCATTGATATCACATCCGGTACACTAGTGCTTCTAGCTATTTTTTACACAAACTAAGAACAATGGTTAACCCTATCAGGAAGAATACTCCCGTTGGATAATAGTAGTTTGTCAAATGTGCTCAAACCACATGGTGAAGTTATCGCTGGTCGAATCACTCAAGTTATCTTAACTAGTGCCAACTTTTGAAAATCTACTAAGCAATAATAAAAAAATATATATTTAAAGCATTTGTAAATGAAATGTAAATGTAATTGTTAAATACTAGATGATTTTGTCTACTACCAATTATTTGAAAATTGGTTTAAAATTTAATAAACTCAACCGTTAGTAACATATAATTTAATATTGTATACTAATTTCACAGTTGTTATTCTTCAATTTTACAAAATCTGTCACTCCTATACCACACTCGCCTCTATATTTATTTTAATTATAGGCACTTGAATATATCATAGATAACTCCACGGAATATATTCTTTGGTTATAGGTGTTGTTGTAGTATTTATACTATTTATTAAATTTTCATTGATCTCAGTTAACATAAACTGTGAAATGTAACTATACCGTAAGAGACCAGTACGCGATACTATTTTTTCTGCGCTTTAGTTTAATGAGTTTCAAAATTAACTTTATAATCAAAATACGATGTTGAAAATACGAGCGTTGAACAGAGAATCTTCTTCAGATGAAGATGGTCCTACTATTAGGAAAGAAGCTCAGGTAATAAATTTGGCTATTGTATTTACAGTAGTTTGTATTTAGCACAAAAGGTATATTCCTACACAGAAATAAACCATTCCGTTTTACATATTTCTTTTGAACTATACTTTGTCATATATTTCAGGAAGAGATAACTTTAGATATGTACAATAAAGCATTACGACTACAATCTTGTGGGGAACTTCTTGCTGCAGAGGATATTCTCCAAACTCTTATTGAAGATAATATCCCCCAACTTGAAAGTCAGGGAGGACTTCCGAAAACAATGTCAACAATAAAATATTCATGTTACATTAATCTTGGTTCTATTGCATTAAAAAAACAAAAATTAGAAGTTGCATTAGATCATTATTTAATTGTAAGTATATATTTGTTATTGTAAAGAATATATATATTTCTGCATGTACATTTTAATTTAAGGCATCAGAACTTGACAAAACAGATGTGACTTTGTGGTATAAAATTGGTACCATAGCGCTTCAATTGGATAGATTTAAGCAAGCCTCTTTTGCATTTGGAAAGGTATGCGGTTATTTTTAAGAGCCACATTGCATAGCAGGAAGTATATACAATCCCACAAAAATCTAGTGAAAGTTGTACTCTTACAAAAGATAAAGCCATTACATTAGCAAATCATGTGAAATTGGCATACTGATAATAGGGGTGAGCATACAATGTGTGCAGAATGATTCACCACTGTTAGATATTTGTTGACTTATTGTCGTGGACATTTTACGACGTAAAGTAAGTTGCAAAATGGAACATAAATATAACTAAGAGTTTATTAGGAATGGCATTTCTTGTCCATACTTATTCAATTTTTTCATGAGAAGTTCCCTCTCGTGGAATTCATTTGTTGCTCAACAATTTCATATACTTTCAAACCATATATTTCCTTCCATTCCAGTGTATATTTTATTTGCATTAATATTCAATCTATAAATAAAGTCGCGATTGCGTAGTTTTGAAACCAATAAATTACTGACTTAGAAAGGTAGTAAAAAAATCAATTTTCTGCAGATTACTTTTGCAATAGGATACTTACTAGTATTTATTGTTTTGCAAGTAAACTATTGTTTTTATCAACAATATTGGCATCTCCTAATTGCACAAATTTGTGTGAAAACTTACTTATGCTATACAAGTTACTTTCATGTGAAAAGACATCTAGGCGAACGTATAAAATTATAAAATATTCATATTAAACAACAGAAATGCATCATAATCGGCTCTTTTCTAAATATACAAATCTTGCGCATGCCCAAGAAACGACCACCAAACTTGGCTGCAAAAGTGTATCCAGGAAAAAATAGCTTATATTGAAATCCAGTGGTGTGTTATTCTTTCTTTGACAACTAGATTTTTCAAATGCTAAGAACGCACTTCTGCGCCAATATTTCGAATGCACCTCCAGAGGAAACCACTCAGAGGTCATCTGGTTGTTATGTTGGCTTCTGTTTTTAATTCTTAAATTCGTCTATTCTACAAATGCGATCTGATTTGGATCGAATTGTACTAGTATATACATACTAAACACAATTGAGAAACAGATGTAAACTTAATGTGAAATAAATATCTGGAATCTACTGTAAAACTCATTACTTACTATATCAAAAGCATTAAACTTTAAATGAATTTGTAAGCTTACCCGCGGAAATACACATCTAAATTTATTTGTACACGTATATCTATTGCTAGCTATGCAATGTGGCCTTTTGCTATCTGTATATGAAGTATTACAAATTATGTCAATTATTTTAAGGGTCTTGAATGCAACGAATACCATTGGCCATGTTTAGATAAATTAATATCGGTATTATTTGCCTTACAAGATACTGTTGAATGTTTGGTATATATAGGAAAAGCATTAACCTTAGATCCCAACTATATAAAAGGATTGGTGTTAAGAAAAAATATTTATGAATGTAATCCAGCTACTAAAGATTATTACAAATTATATAATCCAGATCAGTAAGTCAATTATCTTTATTTATGTCTCAATTATTGCAACATTATTAGTTGTTTATCACACACACACACATTTACTTTTTCCAGCAATTCAAAAATTTATGCAGTTGCATACAGAATCTATTTGATATATTCTTCCGCTATATTTAGAAATAAGTTTCGTACTTGATTCATTATTGCGCTTGCCCAGTTTTACGCGGTGTTTATCAAAATGTTGAAATATAGGTTGAATAAAAGTTGCAAAATGCATTTTCTAAGGATTTTTTGAAAAATTCCTCCAATTCTAATTATTTGTCATTAGAGAACATTGATGATAATGTATTGCTCTTATCAATCATATTCAGAAGACGTGTTGCTGTGTCTTAAACACTATTTCTCTAGTGTTAACTTGTTACATTCAAACTTTTCTATTTTCAGCGTTTATGAACCAATGATTGATATACCAGTATCAGAGGAGGATGAAATCAAATATTTAGCAGAAGCACAAAAATTGATTAATAGAGTAAATGAAATGGAAAACTCGCTGAAAGCTAAAGAATTATCTTGGATACCATTACCGAAACCATTAAAAGAATTTACTTGGCTGTCTGTTGGATTAACGTTTATTGAACTTCATAAATACGTTTCAGATAATAATTTGGTTAATATTTTATATTTAGTATTTCTATATCTTATGCACCTTATTGTAGAGTCATTTTTGCTTTGTTAACTTGAACAAGAGTATGAGCATGAATGGTGAAACGAGAGATGCAACATTAGGTTCTGAAACTTCCGAGAAAAATAATAATGTAGAAGATGTAAAATGTAATGAAGCAGAAAGAAAGGACGAGTCTTGTGACATTACTGCGGAAAATGGAAGTCAAAATGACAAAGATGAAACACCAGAAAGAAGATTATCACAAACAAGTGATATAAATACTACATTTAATCCTGTAGACATTGAAAACAATACGCCGATTCAAACAGATAATGATGAGGTAATGTTGCTAATATTGGTTCAGAGAGTACAGTATGTGAGGAAACATTCTTAAGACCAAAATGACGAAAGCGTCTCTTAATCATACTAGCTTTACATAATTTTCTTTACAGAAGAAGAAATGCGCTTGCTGTAATATATTTAGTATTATATTATAAAATTTTAAAAAGAACCTAAAAATATGATGCTTTTGTTAGTTTTTGTAATAAAACCAACAAAAGCCTCATATTAATTGAATTAACGAGAACTGGCATTAAAAAAACCTAAGAGTTTCTTTTTCGAGATTCATATCATTTTCCACTGAACAGTATTAGAGCGCACTCAGAAAATGTCTTTGTTTTTCATCCTGTAAATAGCTTCGAATTGAAAATATGGTACCGTTATAGTAGCTAAAGTAAGTTAGAGTATTGCGACAAGAGTTACATAATAGTAAGTAGTAGCCAAAAGCAAATATAACTAATCTTAAATAAAATGAAGTTATACGGGCGCATTTCTTTTTTATTATTTAAACGCTCGACTACTGAAAAAAATAAACAGTTCCAATTTATATTTGAGTACTCAAACAACAACTCGAACAAGAGAAACATGCCTATATAGATGTCAAGTGTGATTTTTAAAATGCTCGAACTACTCGCAGTCCTGACTCCAAGCAGATAGAGCATGTAGTTTTTTGCTCTAGATCAGTCTGTTTTCGACAAATGGACATGACGCGTTTCCATGCTCTATAGCAAATAAACATCGCTTAAAGCATAGAACAAGTAGGACAACAGAAGTAGACAATACACACAAGCATTCCGAATACGATCTTTTACGAGCGCATGGGTTATCATCGTTTCCTCTGGCAGGAGCAAAAAAAATGCTTCAAATGCAACTCCGTTCTGATCTTTGCAGTGAAGCGTATATTACTGCTCTAAATTTTCCAATGAAACAAACATCTTATCCCAATGCTCTAAAGTTACCAACGGAAAACGTTTTTGTTTTCGCCCTCGAGTTTTTTAATCTCTAAAGTAAAAAGTATCTATTAGTTCAAAAAAAATTATCGAAATTAATGTTTTATTATGGACTGCAGCTAAAAGTAAATTAAATACACCGAATGCATAAAACCCACTTCATTTCACTGACAATCGCGCATATTTATTGAAATGGAATAGCTTGGGAAATTTCGTAAAGAAAGTTCAACTTTAAATTAAAAGAAAACAAATTGACATTAAAGATGGAATATCGATAAATGAATGAAAATTATATTCAACGTGGACTATAATTAATATGAACACCATGTTTCTTACTATTCTCTTTTATTCTTTCTATACATTTTCCCTTGAAGTGCAATGTTTTTGTACTATTATTTATTTGTAATCCTTTTTAGGTTTTCTGACTTGATAAATCAGGCTTTTGAAAACCGTCGATGACAATGTTAGGATCTGGAAAATGGTAAGGGCTAGATAATTGGTTAAATAACACAAAATGAGTATGTCACGTCGGGACCATTCTAAACAAAAAAATTAAAGAAAATGAGCAATACATGACGCTATATCTTGTATAGTTCATTTCATGTAAAAGATATCGCCGTATTGATATTTATGTAACTGTGTGTACAGGATGTGCAACAGTGAAGTAATAAAACGAGAAGTATTTACCAGAATTTGATTTTCTCGTTGAAGCTCTGCAATTATTACTGTGCGTCTTTTGTCTTACTTACTCCATTAACATTTATATAACTACCGTTATCAATTTGACATGAAACATGAACATTAAAAATGTACCTTACACAAAATGAGCTAACCAATAAGGTTTATATTGTTTAAGTTTGTATTCTGTAGCGCACGTATCACTCATGTTTAATTATTCACTTTGAAAGGTAGGCCTTGATGTGGCCCACATTTTGTTTCGTTTAACTAACTTTCTGCGTCTTGCCGTTTACGAGATCCTATTAGTAAGCATACTGAGGCAACCTGTTTATTATCGTATACATCTTTTTCAATTTTTCGTTGTTAATTATATTTTTTTTAGATTGTTGATTTTGTAGTATAACATAAGTTAATTGAATATATCTAATATCATTTTGATTCTAGCAGTAAATAAAGCAAATACGATATAATAAGTTCCTCTACGTAAATTAAGTTGTTCATCGATATTTCACTGAAGTTAATTCAGTAAAGCGAAGCGAAGCGATACTTTTTATTCGCTCGGTTATCCTTGCTAGATCCTAGCTTTCGCGAGCATAAACTTATATTACAATTAAATTATTAACGATCGAAAAATAGTTTAGTTCAGTTTTGTACTTTTAGCTCTTTCACGAAATCTATTAAACATTTAAATTATATGATAGTGACTTAAGGTTGTAATATGTTTATTGATTGATAAATTAACTCACTTAAATATTTGTAACTATTTTCTGAGCATACAATATTGTTGGTGTTAGCTTTAAGAGTCCCATTGAAACGTTTTCCTCACAGAAAAATGGATAACACAAAACTACTAACTCACGCAAAATACTTTATTAATCGATTTATCCAACATTACTACTTTTGATACATTTACTCTTTACATGTTATCTGTTTTAAAGATGGAGCAAGATATAGACGATACGGATGAGAATATTGAACAAAGATCAGAGAAAAAAACGCAAAATAGGGGGAATAAACGGCGAAGAGATTTAGTTTCGGAATTACAAATATGGGGCTGGCACAGTAAACGAAAATATGCTAAAAAAGCGAAGATAGAGAAGGATTTTACAATCGAAGACGCATTAAAGAGAATTATACCGAATTACTTATTGTAAATACCTTCACTAATTACTATTTAACATCTTTAATCTAACAATTGTTTACAGACCAAATGGTCTCTCTGAAGATCAGCTTGACTATCCACAAGCGACAATATTGAATACAATTCTTGTAACAGGCGGAAATAAATCTAACTTAAATAATTTACAATTTGAAAAGTATTGAGTGTGTATTATTCCATCCTGTAGCACTGACATTTAGTAATTTTAGTGTATACTTTGGTACAGAGGAAGAAAAGGAAGACGTACAAAAATTTTGGTTTCAAACATGGGAATGTTGTGACGTTGTGAATCTAATTGAAGGTTACGTTTACGCAATTTCTAAATTATGGAAATATAAATGGCCAGAAGCTTTAGTATCAGTATATATTGAAGCTTACAACATGTTCAGGTAATTTTTATAACAACATAGTATTTAGAAGAGATTTCATTTATTAATGTTTCCTTTCCTAAGGGAGCACGTGGGACATCCAAAAACTTGTGATGAAATTGTTTTTGAGATTTTTCGCAATGATTCTTTAGCTACTTTACTATATGGTGAATTAAGCACATTCAAGTAAGTAATTCTGCAATTATTGCTGTTATTAGTAACTGTATTTTATAGTCAAATCCCCGAAAACAAAATTCACCCTACGTCACTAAGCCTATTAGAATTAGTTAGTGCCTGGAATGATCATTGGGGAACTGACCATTCTTGGTTTTGGTGTAGAGTGCATTGGTTGAGGGCCCATGTATTTAGGAAAGAAAATCAAAATGCACTCGCGATTATAGCGTTACAATTGGTATTGTTGTTCGGTTATGATTTTAATAGCAATAATGAGTAAAGGTTGCTTTTAGGCCCAGGAGTCATTCACGTTATCTGAAACTTTTACCGAGTTACAGTTGCCAAACTGTGTACGATGCAACGTTATCAACGAAAGTATTATCAACGCATTACTTAAAAATTCTGAAATGTAAATTGTAACAATCAACTTTGCTTTTAATATTTATCCAATATATTTTAGGATCGAATGTCTGAGTCAATTAGAAAAATTGTATGATTCCCAGAAGTACAATGAAGTGGCTCAAGTTTTGAAGTTGACCTTCGCCATGTCTAATCCGCCTACATACGGACGCATGGGTAGGCCAGCCCAATTGGGAATGCTGCTGCATTCATTATGGTATACAGACACAATAGAGTGTTTTATTTGGACAGAGGAATGTTTAAACGAGTGTTTACGACATTTCTTGAAACCACATAAAGATTCCGAAAAATGGGAAATGGTTGTTATCAAATGTTTATTGTTTTTACATGATATTATTAAAAACGAAACTGTCACAATATGTAAGAGGGCATACACATTTTTCTTCATGATGTGACTAATAATCGCTTTTACTTGTTTATAGTGGACTACTTATGTCTAGAGAAACGTTGCAGATTAGTTAGATCATTAGCTCTAATATGCTGCCAACAAGCAAACTCTGAAAATATTAACAAAATGCCCTTAGGGACAGTTCTCCCGTGGATCATTTTACACTACGTTTTAGTAAGGTAATAATTTATCAGGTTTCCGTAGAAAACTAGAGAAACTGCAATGAAAGGAACTTTAAATAGTACTTCCATGAACTTGTAGCATGTATATACTTTAACATCATTTTATATGTTTTATATGTCTCAATATATTTTACCTTATACTCTTGTGATCTATACGCCTCAAACTGACAATTCTTACATTGTACACATTATCTTTACTATTTTTCTAGAGAGGAACATAGACAACAGGCTAAAGTAATTGTAAAGAGAATTAAGAAAGATGAAGATAAATCTACTAAAGCGCTGGAAAGTGAGCCAATTTCTAACGAGCATATTGAAGAAGATATACCTCCTTCTATAGCTGTTTTATTTTCAGGCCATGAATTTTTAGGTATTTGCGTAATCATATGGTCACATTCTGTACTACTTACTTGATTCTTTTTAGGTAACAAAAGTTGGTGTTTAACAAATAATGGAGAATTGCTACATTTTATCTTGGACGTTATTATTGATAGATTAGATACACCCATTTTAGAACCTCTCAAAGAAAAAATTGATATCCACTTAGAGCAAGCTTTCTTCTGCCTTTATCAATATCCAAGTAAAAAAAACAAGGTACGAATTAATTTCGTCACTCATATGACTAATACATTGCTTAACTCCTTCAAGGTATCTCGTCATCTTGCGGATCATAATGTTAATCCACTGCCATTGACTTGGGAAAGGGCTCAACAAGTTTGGGATTTCTTTTGTCCTAACGCCTTGCCAGAGTTCGATTCCTATAAAAATGTGTCTATTTCATTTGAATTAGAACAACTTTTACAAAGAATAACTTCACTGGTTCCGCCAGAATGTGATCCCCAACCTTTAGTACCAAAAGTTATGGATTACGTTAATGGAATTTCTGACGTATTACCGGAACCAATAGATTTTCCAGCTAAAACTCGTTCTATGTACTACCTTCTTGGTGACTATCACTTTAAACAGAGTGACGTCAAAAAAAGCTACAAATACTTTTTACTTGACTTGTGCATAAATCCATTAAGGGTTGATACATGGGCTTGTATGGCTTTAGGGATAGCAAGTCAACTAGAATCTAAATTGAATCATTGCGAAAAATTTAAGACTGAAAGTGAATTTCTTGATAAAGCGCGTGAAGTTCAAGTATGTTTTAAACAGGTACTAAGTTTAGCAAGCGACCATATTACTTTGTGGGTCGAGTATGGTTCCTTCGAGTATATGATGCATGCATTTTGTTCAAGAGTCTTAAAAAGTGAATCGGATACATTGAGCATGGAAAGGTATAATTTCTTATTATTTTTAAAATAACAATTTGTTAGTATTTCTGTAAGTAAAATCGTATATATAGTATTAGCAGTTGGCGATGGCATTTAACCAAAAACGCATCTACGTTGTTACTATTTAATTGAAATTGAAACATTAAGCATAAGCTTTGACGTGCAACTAATTCGGAACTGTTGGGAAAGCTTACATATTCATATTGAACTGGGTGGTCTGGCTTTTGCGTATTCTATCCAGTATACGTAGGTACCTATACCAAAAGTACGCACGCACTGCGTTGCCAGACATTGCATTAGAATAACCATTTGTGACGTAAATACGAGTCAGTATTGATCTGTCGTTAAAGGAAATTTAATCTCAATTAACTTGACATAGTTGTTTATAAGAATTATTCATTAACGAAGGTTTTTGTAGTATATCAAATGAAAATTTGAAATTTTGAATGGAGTTAAAAAAGAAAAACGAATTCTAAAATTAGTCAATAATAAATATAGCACAAAAATGAAAGATGAAATTCTAAAAAGGATGAATATGGAAAAGTTAAGAACATTTATTTGAAAACTTAATCAATACATGTCAAAAGAAGCTACAGAAAATAGAAAGAGATTTTAAAAACTATTAATATATTTTTCGAAAATGCATTCACCTTCTGCCTCATAGTAGCCTAATCTGCCATAACATTTTCTGCGTTCATTAACAAGATTTACCAGTCAAATATTGTTACATAGTTGTGTAATTTGCGTTCGCAACTCATCTCTTGTTCGAGGTCTTTTGTGCCGATGTACACGGAGAATTACCATCAAGTATTCCCAATGAAAAAGTTAGGTGTTTTGTTGGAAGACCAAAATCTAGTGCATCAGATGCTAATGGCGTGTGAAAAATGCAATGAAAAGAACTCTCGAACATCTCTCGCATTATCAGCTGGAGAGCCATCTTGCTGAAATTTACAGCAACGTTGTGTGGTGCAACAATATCATTCTGCTGCAATTGTAAATATGACTGTAAAGTTAATGGTTTTTGTATATTGACTAAAATTCTCTAATCAAATATCTATAGATCTAATAGATCCTTTTAGACTTTATTTCTACAGAAACACACGCCGCCATACGTCTCCATCTTTTCTTCAAAAACAAGATATTGCTTATTGCTTTCATAGTATTATTAACATGAAAAGACAAAACTCTCAATCACTTCTTGCGTGGTTTCTTGAAATGAATATTATATTTTAATGATATTTGTTTTTCGACTTTGTTATAGACAAACGACATGGTAAGTTAATGAAAGTTTACAATTTATTGAGTGATTGTGAATGTAAGAAAATAGACAAAAATACGCAGCTTAAAAAGGCGTTAATTAAAAAGAAAGCGAACATATCATGTTTCGAAAGACAAAAACAAAAGCACAGTTTAATCCAAGCTGGGCCAACATCCTTTTATTGTATGTAACTATAGCTCTACTGAAAATATCCAATCAGTTGCTGTATATTCTAATGTAGACAATATGTGCATAGCCAGACTGCCCTCCGTTTATGCATTTAACATCACTGACGAAAAGCTACCATTTTATATTATTGATTTTAAATGTTTTTTTGGAAACTATAACTAAAAAATATGTTCGGAAAAGTATCAAATGGGGAGAATAATTTTATGAAATTACAAACTATTAATGCAAATATTTTCTTAAAAAAAAAGAAAATTGTGAAGTATTATAAATGCTTTAGAAATACTAAATTGCGGAATAGATAAATAATAAGATAGTAAATTAATAATATAAAGATGAAAATAAAAATTAAATGAAGTACATACTAATGTTCCTCGTTGACTCTTATATAGATTTGAACTACTCGAAAATAAAAAGGAAGAGTTTTTAAATAGTGTTGCAGTAAGTTTCTCAAAAGCTCTAGAACTGCATGAACCAGATCAATGTATTGTCGATGAAAGATGGTTGTATCATTACATGTTAGGAAAAATTGCGGAGAAACGTCAGAAGGAGCCGGCTGAATATTTGCAACATTACTTAACAGTACTATTTCCAATTTATTCATTCTATTTGCTTTCAAAAAATATTTTTAGGCAGCTGCGTTATTGAACGAGAACAACGCTACGTATCCTGAAAAAATATCATACAATAGTCCCCCACATTTATCTATTGAAGCGTTAGAACTTCATTATCGAATGAATACATCTATTTTAAAATACTTAGAGTTACATGAAGGTAAACCCATACCAGATGTTATTGGCAAAATGTTTAAACAATGCCTAGAAAACTCTGTATTTCCAAAAGATTCTGAAATTCACAAAGTAACTGAAATAGAAATCAAAAATACTACAAACGAAGAATCTATTAAGAGAGATACTGTGGAGGATACTATAACAAATTTTGCGGAAGAAGATGTCAAAAAATGCGTAGAAGACGTAGTTACCCAAGTTGAAAAGGAATTAAAAGAAGAGAAGGGTCTTGATATAAAGCTATCAACAAACGATGTTATTATGATAGACGATTCTGATGAGGATACGACCACTATTAAAGGAGGTAAGTGTTAGTCCATGAGGTGTATATATGTTTGCTTACTAACATTTGTATTAGCACCAGCATTAAATGGAAAGGAATTAGTAAATAAAAATGAAGGTTGAAAAATACATTTGATCACACTCAAATTGAATATAGTTGTAGTACAAATTATTTCATACTTCTGATAGTGGTACTGATAAGTTATTTGATTTCGTTTCATAAATGGATTGAAATAATATGTTACTATAAACATATATAGGTGCTAATCAACTACATTTTTACAATTTTAGAATCTGAAGAAAAGGGACACTTTGATTTACACAGTACCGACGTTCAAGACATAATGGATGCAATGATGAAGGAGACGATGAAGAAGACCCAAGAAACACTAATGGATACTGATTGTGACGTACCGCCACAAGAAGTTGTAATTTCACCTGATAGTTCAATAGTAATAAAGTGCAAAGAACAAGATATAAAACTTGAAACTAAAGAAGAACGTAGAAGCGAAGGTGTCAAAAGTGAAAAAACTAACGATGAAAATATTAGAGTAATTTTTGAAAATAAGTATGTGCTAGGAACAGTTTTAAATACATAACATTCCAGAAATCAACCGAAGAAACTACAAGTACCTCTGGTAGTTCAAGTGATAGTGACACCTCAGATTCTGATAGTGACGAATCAAGCAGCTCATCTACATCTACAACTTCGTCAGACAATAATGGGAATCTAAATGACAATGAAGTGTTAAATTTAGTAGATCAATGTGTTGCAAGTAAAAATCTGCTTTTACAAAAAAATATGTAAAATTTATTTTATTGGTATTGTCAGGTCTAGAACAATGCATTCGACGGTTACCCCAAAATTATAAAGCTTTGTACAGATTGGCTCATTTATATTTTCATTACGGCAAAAAGAAAGATCTCAATAAATGCAGGCAATTATTTATGGGAGAATATAAATGTAAAAATGGAACCCTAGTATCCGGGCTTTTTGGTGATCGTAAAGCTACTAATTTTTTTAACGTAAGTATTGTATAGTTACTTCAGGCGAAATCTCATGAGACTAATCCATTTAGAATAGTGACGTAATTCACTATTATTAGTACAAGCCCAATTATTAAAGATTGCTGTGCAAATGCTATACGCATATTGCATTTTTTTTTTTGTGAGATATTTTCACAGAAACAAGATTAGCTAAGACATTTCCTACTATTTATATTTATATGCATTTAGTTCTTAATTATTTTTGTTTAATATCACCATTCAAAACATTAGCGAGAGTTTGATAAGAATTTGCAGAAATTTATCATATATTGACTACTATGTTAAAGGGTGTTTGGCGTATACCTTCGAGTGAAATAGACAGACCTGGTTCATTGGCAGCACACATGGGAAGATGTGTATCTCTTCTATTGCAAGTACTTCATAATACAAATGACCATAAAACATTATTGGAACTCTGTTTGCAATTGCGAAGAACGCCAGATGCAGATAAGTATGTTTGAATATTTATTTATTCTTTTAAAAACATATTTTTTCCTTAGAATCTACATTAGACACACTGAAAGAGAGCAACTGTCAGATCAAGCTATAACACTATGTATTCAATGCTTAAGGAGGCAAATTAAAAATATTGACAGTATGTCTTCTTCTGCTAAACAAAGAATCTTATTAGATATATTTCGTATATACCAACGAAGTCAGAAGCATCTGACGCATAAGGAATCAATATTTTCTGGAATGTTAGTAGATGTTTTTAAACAATACGACAATCAAGTGGTATGTTTGGTTGATTTTTGATAGTATTTTTATATATTTTGAAATATAACTTCAGGTTCCTGAAACGACCAGCGCATTAGATTTAGCGGTTAAATATTGCCAACAGAATAGAGCCGCAGAAAAATTGAAGAAACAGCAAACGCAAACTCTTGTTCCAAGATCGGCACCGGTTGCAACGACAACTGTAAGGTTTTTGATGTATTAATATTCGTATACAAATGAATATTTTAGGCTCCTGTTATGCCAACGCCTGCTACTATAACACCAGCTCCGATACAACCTCTTAAGAGACCCGGTGTTGGAAGACCGCGAGGTAGACCTCCGGGACCTAAAATTCCAGGTCAAACAAAATCACGGACACGAAACCCTACTTCATCTAACTCTTTATGGAATAAAGCAAGCTTTGAAGCAACAGCATATAATTATATTAAACACTTCAAAGAGGAATTATACAAACAATATAATGAAACCTTGACAATCACGCAATATATGAGTAAATTTGGATCGTTCTTGCCGACACCCGTCAACATGTTGCGTGTGATACAACATATAGCAAGCATAAATCCCCCATTCCTCGATCAGTTTTCTCAATCTACGAATCAACTAAATCCAAATTTAATGAATAATATGGGACAAACGAACCCAAATTTACCTAACAATTTTACGGATTTTTATAACATTCCTACAAGTATTCCAATGACATCTACAACAACCCCTGATATCATAACATCTGATCACATGAAGCAGATGAGTAATTTAGCCCAAAGTATAAATTTGAGTAATACTAATCTTTTGAATTCCCAAACTTCATTAGGTAATCTAACAGTACCAACAACAACTTTTAACGTAACAAAACCAACAAATATATCTAGAGGGTCCAATATTAATAAAAGCATGAGCACAACTTTTAAATATCCTACAGAGATTTCTAAGCCAAAAATAAAGGATATAACAAGAACTACTAGCAGTTACGCATCAAAGGTAATATATACTTTCATAAGTTTTCTTTCCATTAATTAACTTAAAAGCAATTGTATGTGATTATCTGGGTTATGACTGACTTAATTAATTTCTTCCCTGGCACCTCTTTTTATTTTAGAAAACGTGCTTCAGAATTTTAGCTACTTAATAGCAATACACTGTAGCATTTTTGATACATTCACAGGTATTGCAGTAAATTCCGCAACACACGGTGCAAGTTATGCCGAGTTACTAACTGAATTCAGTCGGTAACTCGGTTGAGAATGTTCATGGGCTCTTGAAACGCTGCGTTTCGAAAAAATTATTAATTTGTATGGTGCGAAGTTTAACTGCGATACCTGTGTATTATCAACCATACAGTGTTTGCAATCGTCATTTGTTGGTATATTCTGATTTGTGTTCATGTCGCATAAGGACACTTTTGAACATGTATATACCTCCAGATTAATATTTTAAATGCGTTGGAAACGGACAAAATTACCTTATTGCAGCAATATTAAATTAATAACATTAATTTAGCTAATGTATTTGCTTAGCCATAAATGGTTGGTTTGCTAATATTTTAAAGTAATTGCTTTTTCAACAGAATCAAGGGTATTTTACATAAACAAAAGAGACGTTGAAGGGCAAAGTTAAAAAATGCAATTGAATTTAACATGTAATAAATTATTTCATTTATTGGTATCAAAATTCGATATATTGATATTTTGATTTCAATATTGTTTGAAGTATTAGAAGCCCGTATCTGCTCTTTGCAATTCAGTTACATATGAATATTTCACATAAAACTTGCTACACAGTATATAAATTGTACATAATACGTTCAAAAATCCAATTAAAAACGTTAATTTGTAGGAATCCGGTATGCTGTTGTCAATGAAGAATAGTGCTCAAAAAGAAGTGGAAAAGTCAACATCCATATTAAAAGATCGTCCAAGTATATCAATCACACCTGTTACTCAAGCAATGCCTAACATAATGAACCCGCCAAAACCAACAACTAGCACACAACCAAAAACCTTACAAGAAAAACTGGCAGATAAGCAAAAACAACATAAAAATATAGATAAAATGTCTCAGTTTTCTTCTCCGCCTAGTATGGTGGATAAGAGTCCATTTGCGCCTATAACAAACAATAAAATATTGGACTTTGGGACTAAAGCTACTGATAAACCAATTTATACATCAAGCAGCACAACTACATTCAAGAGTACTACTTTGTCTAATATTTCCATTCCCTCTTCATTAAACGTATTTCCTACTTTCTCCAAAGAATCAAGCTATATTAACCAGGTATGAGAAAACGTGAGAAATAGTTCACTATTCACAATAAAACACTTATAGGCAAAAGTGCCGGAAATCAGTTTGCCATCAAACAGAAACGAACATAATCTAACTAAGGTAAAATTGCCGCAAAATGTAGACTTGCCACAAAATCTGCCAATGGCGCTAAGTGTTATTCGAAAACCAGAAGAAACTCGCGAAAGAAAATCATCCGATGACGACGTGATAATAATCGAATAAATTCATAATGTAAGTAATATTGTGTATGTGTCATATTTAGAATCTGTATGTTGTTAGCTTAGTAATAAACATCGACATTAAACTTTTAGTTTGATTTCAATTTTGCATTGTACACAGCGCAATCTTTCAATAATAAACAAATATAAAATTCAAACATTATAAAATGAAGGAATACCTTTCGAAATAATTTCAAAAAATAAGTATTCTTAGTTTTATATAACGGTGGTAAAATACAAACTCTAGAAGAGAACTCTAATGAGCGGATAAGCTAATACAAAATATGCATAAGTGTAAAAGGATGGATTGCTGAATATGTATTAAATCATCGATACAGTACTAATACATCTCTACGTCGTAAAAGGTGAAGCGCCGTTAATTATTTTCCCAACGGCGAATAGTGACTCAGCAGCAAGCGAACTCGCCGGAAAATGTACCCCGCTACTGTACTTGACGGGCATGGGTTACGAATGCACGACACCCGAATTGCAAAATTAAAGCGCTGGTTCTCTTAACACTGGACCACCAAGCCGTTTCAATCAAGTAATTATTGAAAAAGAAAGGTAAATTTGCTTAAATAGATAAGCTTACTATTATTGCAAGTACAAAATAGTCACATCTTAGGTACTTTAACATATACACTATATGAGGGCGACCTGAAATGTTTCCGGAATCGACAAGGAAAACACGAAATTGGTGTGGTCTTTTATTTTTCGATATAGTCGCATTGAAGGTCAATACACTTTTTCAAACGGTGCTTCAGTCTCTTCAAGCCGTCGGAAAATATGTATGTTTCGAGGTCTACAAAATAGCCATCTGTAGTGGCGATGACCTCCACATTTTAGGCAGATCTCCTCGTAATGATTTTTTCAGGTTTGGGTATAGGAAAAAAGTCGCTGGGGGACTGGTCCGGTGAATATGGGGGATGAGAGACTAATTCGTACCGCAATCCACTCGATTTGGACACGATGATGCGGGAAGAATGAGTCGGTGCATTGTGGTAGAAAAGTACTTTTTTCCGCTGCAAACGAGGCCGTTTCTCCTTCAATACTGCATCGAATCAGGTCAATAAATCGCTGTAGTATTGCCCCGTGATCGGCCTTTCCCTCTGCAAATATCGATGAGGATCACACCTAGGGAATCCCAAAAAATGGTCGCCACGACCTTTTCGGCCATATGGAACGGTCTTTGCTTTCCCCGAAGCCTATTCGTCCGGAAAAGCCCACTGTTTCGACTGTTCCTTAGTCTCCGGTATGTAGTGGTGGATCCAAGTCTCATCCACGGTTACGAAACGCATGAAGAAATCCCTTGGATTGAATTGGATCCTGGCCAGACACTCCTCCGAAACGGTCACCCGATTTCGTTTCTGCTCTGGTGTGACCAAACGCGGTAGTCATCGTGTCCAAAGCTTTTTCATACCCTAAATTTTGTATAGGATATGGCCAACGCGTTCTTCTGAGATGTCTGTTGTCTCTACGATCTCTTTCAGCTTTAGCCGACAATCGGTTAACATGACATCATTAATCTTGTCGACCATTTCATAGTTAAAAATACTTCTTTCTGGGCGTCCACTGCGTGGTTCGTCATTTGTGCTTGTGCGGCCACCTTTGAATTCGCTCACCCTGATAGTCGAAAATGATGGAGTACATCCGCCATGAACCTTTAGCAAAATATTTCAAATTCCCGTGGCTGTTTTCCCATCCATCCAGAAGTGTTATCACTGCACGAAATTCGATTTTATCCATTTTTGCGAAACCATCTGACTTGCTTCACAAAACACTCTTAAGCAACAACTATTGACAGTAGACGTTTGAAATTATGACAGTTGCCATAAAAAAGGTTGCCCTTGCCGACCAATGAATCCACTTCAACCTTCGTGCACTATCTCTTGCCGATTCCGGAAACATTTCAGGTCGCCCTCGTATGTTCTACGAAGTTTATCCCATAAATAGGAAGAACTTCGCACACAAAGAAAAACGGAAATTGTTGACCCATCCCAGTTGTACGTATATTGTCTTACCAATAATGTTTGGCGATCTCTTGGCTGTGTTGATAATCTATAAAAAATCTCCTACCTTACTGCAAGATCAATTCTAAAAAACAAAGGCATATGTTTAGGACGTGCTGAGAAATATTGCCAGTTATTCAGCTTACGAATGTTTAATATAACCCTGGTGAAAAATTTAAAATATGTTAACCTTTTTGTAATTACACAATACATGTATTAATGTAACATTAATTATACTTAAAACAAAAAAAACATTAATAAGTTTAACGAAATTTTATTTGTTAGTGATCATATTACATTATTTCATGAACAAAAAAAGAAACGAGTTTTGTTGTTGAAATTCCATATTTGGTCTTATACAATTTCATCTTAAATTGTTGTTCAAAATGTAAGGCGAGCCAAGCATACATGCAAAACATTGTAATTATGAAATTGTATATATGACAAGGAACTACAGCCGAGAGACAAATGGTTGTAGACAGAAAACGTTTTTGGTGTGCGGTATTGTGATCGTTCCCAAATTCCCATTGCACACCAAACACCTTACACGATATAATTTTTACGAATTATTTATTTACTCATATTTGCCACTAACACACAACGTCAAACGAATTGAAATGATATCTTCAGAGTGAAATGTTATGATTGTTAAGATTCTTCCCTCTTAGATATGTATGTGCATAGTAAATGTTTTCATTCGTGATATTGCCGGAGTATTAGTCACCTCCTTACTTGTTGCTAATTATTACTAATCGTCGATTAGGGGAAGCTATACTGGTGCAACATCAGCATAATTCCCTTCGGTATATCACATCATCCTTTGGTTCCTTTTATTATTAGTAGCTGTTAGAATGTGATTCTAATTCAAACACAGACGATTCATTTTTATTATGCAATTTCAAGTGCTTTCTAAGCGATCCTTTGTCAGCAAAAGCACGCGAACAATAGTAACAAGCGAAAGGCTTCTCTCCAGTATGTTTTCTCAAGTGGATTGTTAATCTGCTTGGGGATGCAAAATCTTTTCCACAAACATTACAAAGATTTTCTTTCTGGCCAGAGTGTTTGCGATCATGTAATCTTAATTCAAAATTGCTTGCAAAACATTTTCCACATATTTCACATATGTATGGTTTTTCGCCAGTATGTGTTCTTCGATGATTGATTAATGTTGCTTTTTCAACAAATCTTAAACATTAAAAAACTATAAGCGAATGTTTCATTTCTACTTGAAATATAACAAAAAGTAATCAGAACCTTGAAAACTGTCATTGTGAAAAATCACGTTTAATATGCTACATTTTCGTATTGGATAAAAATATTACCGTTTTGGGCATTGTTCGCATGAATATGGTCTTTCTCCTGTGTGGCTTCTAGTATGCTTATCTAAACTAGAAGATTGTGTAAAACATTTTCCACATTTGGTGCAAATATATGGTTTTTCACCGGTATGAATTCTAACATGCTTCGTTAAATTTACACTCTGTGTAAAAGCTTTGCTAAAAATATATGCATATAATGTACAATTATTATCTATTAAGATCTATTAAAGTACCTAAACAATTTCTTTAAAGCCGTTTCTAGAACATGAATGGGAAATTAATGCACATGTTTGATTTGTAATTAATCACAAGTCAACATTCAAAATGTGTATAAAGTGACAACTCTTAAAAGGACGTAACTTAATCGAAATACTAGTAATTGGTATTAAATTTTTGCAAAAAGTAAAGGCAATAAGTAGCCATACACTGAATAAGAGCATAAAAACTATTTTTTTTTGATGCAGCATTATTTCAATTTCATAACTAAAGCTTAAAATGACAAACTACTCATGGCAGTCAATACCACAATAGTTAGTAAATTGCTCTGAAATTTTAACCTATGAACACTTAAATAGAAATGCAAATCTATTATCTCCAAGACAATGGAATCAATTTTGATCATTTACGGTATTACTGTCTAATACAGAATAAATTTAAATTTGAGACAGTTATTTATGTAAGTTTCCTTTCCATGTCCTAGGAACAGTTTTCAGAAATGTTTAAATTGTCAGCATGTATACACTCAGCTGTATACAACTGGTATATGTCTGCAGATGCTTCATAAATTCATAACATAATTTTGAATAGATGACATCAATTGTCAAACAAGCATTCATTTTTTTGCATAAAATTTTGTGTTAGAGAATTGAAGAAAAAAATATACGTAAGGCATCTGTAGCGTGATATCATGCTTTCCTAGTATCTATTGATAGGATTAGCATTAGATAAATCACGGATATTGCACGTTTTTCTTATATTTCTACAATTGTAGCCTCTTTTGTTTAAGTTATTTAATAATAATAATAATGATTTATTAGCAAACAATAACATAAGTTACTCATTACAGGATAATTTTATACAAAACAAATGGAAAACAGAGATAAAGCTATACATAAATATGGACGGGAATTTTGTTTGTTTCCTTATTAAAGATAAATAAATGCTTGATATATGACTTCTACTGGAATAAACAGACACGTGATTTCTTGGTTATTAGGAAACTTAGGTAAATTTATTTTTGAGAAAATTATATACAAATTTATGGACAACCTGTACAAGTTAACTAGAAATTAATAAGGGCTTTCCTTGATAGTAGAAAATAATTGTAGTACAATGAATTCTTTTCCCAACCATTAATACAAATTTTTGTTTTAATTTATTAACCTACCTGCAAGTTTGGCACTTGTAAGGTTTTTCACCAGTATGCGTCATGTTATGAACTTTCAAAGAACGCGGATCTGCAAATGACTTACCGCATGTCGAACACATTAGCGGCCGCTCACCAGTATGCTTTCTAAGATGAACATTTAAGTAAAACGGTTCTGAAAATCTACGTGAAAAGAGTGTCAAAATGCTTCGACATATTATTTTAATTAATGTACCCTTGTCCACACACACCGCACAAATGCTTTTTTTCTCTTGGTAATCCAATGTGGCTTCTTAAGTGTTTTGTTAGTGCATGTGATTCTGCAAATCCTTTCCCACACTGTTTGCATGCATGAGGCTTACACAGCATATGAATCTTAATATGTCGCTTCAAAATTTGACGACCTAGAATATTTTTATTTCTATTATTTCACTATATCTGATTTTGCTATACAGAGTGTCTCGCAAGGACCTACATCGATCAATATATGACTATGTATTGTAACATTTTAAAAACTTGGCAGTATACTTACGTCGACATATGCTATTCAATTAAAATATTTTTAATAAAGTGAGTAGTTAACTTTGCTATTTTAAATGAACCATTCTTTATGTTATTATATTTTTCAATTTCAAGGTGCATTTGATCAAACAAAATATTTCTAACTGTATTTGAAATATTTGCATTTTTAAAAAATGGTTGATAGATGGAAGAGTGAATCTGAACTGTTATACTGGGTGTTCCAAAAGTCGTTTTCAATTTGTTTTGTTTTCCCCGTCCTTGGAAATTTAGTCGCTATTGAGCATTTTACGGGAGTAGCCTATATACAACTATCTCCTTTTCTCTTCCTTATTTCTGTAAAAAAGTCATTCATTACACATCTAAAATAATTACTTTCAAGATGTTGAGAAATATGCTGTATTGTAGCACAATTTCTTTTTAGAGAAGTATCCACCGCCTTACCTTAACCAAAACGAAATTTTTAAAATTCTGTATTACTAAGCTCCGTTTGGTAATGGCTTCTGTTTTTGAGGATACAGAGACACACAGCAAAGGTATAGCGTATAAAAACAGACATAATGTTTAAATTACATAGAAACGATACGAGTAAAAGTGTGTAAGTAGGTCACAAAAAGGTATTATAAAAATAATTATAGAAATAGTTAGCCAAACACAAATTCTATTTTTCAACAGTCTCCATCTACATTAATACACTTATCATATTGCTTCATCAATGCCCCAATAGCTGTTGCATAAAAGTGTTTGGGTTGCCGTCTAAACCATGTGCGTACCTCTTGTTGAACATCGTTATCATCCTCAAAATGTTTGCCCCAAGATACCTTTTGTGCGGACCAAATAGATGATAGTCGCAGTAAACCGAATGTTCAAGAAATTCCAACCCTAATTCTGCGCCTGAGTCAAGTTGGCCGAATGCATTCTGGCATTATCGTGATAATAATCCTCTTGTGAGTATCACTAGGCGTTTTTTTTCCGGTAATTGACCCTTTAGTATGACAAAGTTGGATTGTGCTGACAAATAGTGATAGATAGGGAAATAGCTCACTGCTATTTTCAGCTTTCCCAGCAGTTTCTGACCTATTTAATGACTTTCCCTCGTAATATATGATAAAAACATAAAATTTATTTCAAGAAATGTTGAACTGTCAAGCACTTTTCGCATCTCTGAATTAACTATTCGCGAGTAGCATGTTTATAATATCACTTCAAAACTAAATAACGTTTCATCACTGCTGGATTGTTAGGTAATGGTCTGGACTAAGTTCTTTTATAGGGTGGTGTAGCATACATTTTCCTCAATATCTTGAAAAGTATCCACTTCAGATACGTAACAAAATGAATGACACTTTTTTGTTGGTAAGAACAATTTGATGAGAAGAAGAAAAATAGGTAACTGTATTTGGAAAAGTTAAGTTTTGACGTTTTCGAAAAATTTATTTGGTTTCTAATGCTACCCTATAAATATCTTCACTGTTATAATAGTTTAGATGCGCTCGTCCATCTGAAGAATTTAAAAAAATGCAAATATTTGAGATATAATTAGAAATAGCAACATATTTGTTTTATCAAGTATACCTTGAAATTTAAAAATATAATATATATGGTGTTTCACTGGAAATTATTTTATATTTTAGTTAGATAGTACATATATGCTGGCTTTAGTATACCACCAAATTTTCAAAATATAATATATACTCCTATATCAATCGACACACTTCCTCGTTAAATATTCAGAGTAAGTTATATTTCTAATCTTGTAGCAGTAACATTTGTAACATTTACTTAAAAAAATTATGATGATTGTACTTGAATTATGGTACAAATTATGGTAATTCCGTACATGAAATAAAGCAAAATAAATGAATATACACACAAATTAGTAACTTTATGAGATAATAATAATCTACTTTCTTGAGTCAATTTTATTTTAACGCTGCCTTCCTATATTTTAATATTTTTCATTAATTCTTCTTTACAGCACATTTTCCCAAGGATGTCATATCTTTTAAAATATTCCATACATTTTTTATTGGATTTAGTACCGGAGAATTTTCCGACCAAACCAGCAACGATTTAGAATTTAGATCATTTTTAATATATTACGCTTGGGTCAATATCATGAGTTTATTAATAACATCGTTCCATTAATTCTTGTTGTATATAAAACATAAAACTTACTTGCAAATTTTTTACTGCATTTAAAACACTTATACTCTTCACTTGTACTGTGTGTTGAGATATGCAATTCCAAGTCGTTTGCATTGTTGAATGTGTGTGCACAATCTGTGCACTGAAAAGGTAATGGAGAAGAAGAATCTTTTTCTAAAAAGGCAATTAAATTTTTTGGTGCATCTGTCCGTCCCTCACTAAAATTGTTGAAACATTAGAAAAGAAATCCAGTAAAACCTTAATTATTCATATTGCTCGGAACCAGATTCTTGCATAAAGTGAAAACAATGATAAACATATGTATATATATTAATTTCTGCATTAATTAGATACAAAATAATAATATAGTTATATCATAACAAGTTGTCTACTTTTTAAGTCTTCAGAAGATTGTCCCGAAAATATACTAATTGCTGACAAAGAAAGAATATTTGATATTAAACATATGCAAGGTTTTAGATTGTTAGGTAGTACATATAAGTTGGTCTCCAATTTATGAAACAACATTTAATTCTGCTTGAGCCAAAAGCGATGCAATTTTGAAGAATATATTTGCAAGGGCAAACTGTAGTAGTATCAATAAGTAAAATTCTACCGCTACTTGGCGAAACATCCGTCAAACTACGTAATTATATTATTGAGGTGTTGTAAAAGTACAATAAAGATTATTGGATTGCCGGCATATAACACAAATCGCAAGTTTGTTGGGATGAAAGAAAAACAGATAAATAATTTATTCAGTAAACTTAAAAATTCGCGTGGCAAATCTTTAAGCGGTATTGGTTGTGTACCCTATATTTTGAACAACTGCATTCAAAATGTTACACATTGAAGCTATTGCAGTAAAAATATTTAAATACTTTTATATGTACTCTGTCATTAAGCAGTTTTTTGATAATTCCACCTAAGAAGTGTGGTTCGTAAACGTGGCGTCCCAATTTCATCAAGCAATCACGAGAATTGAAGGTGAAAACATAAGTACCCCAAAAGCTGTTTTAAAATATTTCAGCATCAGAAATAGATTGGACTATAAGTTTCCGGAGCATATTGGGGAGGGGTATTGAACGATAATTATTAGTTAATTAACCTATTCACTATTGCAAAATCTATGTGTGGAACAATGAAGAGGAGAGTATGAAAATCGGTTGGTTAAACTCTTCAAGTATCTGGGTACAGATAGTTCCAACTTGATTGCAAATGTTATGTATGGGTTCTGTCTCGTTTCAGAGAAGTCCCAAATGAGTGTATTCACAGTGGAGGCAGGTCCACACAAATTTCGACAATTCGATGTTTTATTTTTTTCAGAGCAAACAAACCATTCTTAATCTAGTATCGAGGTCTGATAAATATGATTGACACACAATATCAAAAGAGAGATCGTGTATATCTAAGTACATCAACCGAACATCGAATATAAATCAATTCATTTATCATTCTTTTTTGAACAAGATTGAATTATGTTTTGTTTCATTTTTGTAATGCTGAAGTATTATTCAATAAAAAATTTATATGAGTAATGTGTATTTGGCATTTCATTTAATCTAGATACCTTTTTTACAAAATGGTTAATTCATAAAAAAATATTCAAAAATTGTCAACGTAATTATAAATTTCCAGGATATCAGTAGTTCACCACGGTAGTTTTCTTTTATAGAAATTAATATCGTCATATAATCATCAAATAAAATATTAGAGATTTTACGAACATCTGTATAAAACCTACTTGTATGTATGAACTTCCTCCTCAACTAAACTTTTATTTAAATCTTCCTGATAAGCCTGTTCTACATTAATGAGGGCTTGTACTATATTAATATCTAAAACCTATTAAGATTTGTTTTTTATATAGTCTCATGATTATTCTTACCGCTTAATTTTGGTTTAGCCGATTCTTCTTCTTTAGTTATATCCTCTTCCAAATTAATATCTTTGTTCTGAATATTTAAAGCTTCATATTCGTTTATTGTAGCTAATTCATCAGTTGTTAGACTTTTGTGCTAAAAACATCAACGCCGTAATCACATGTTTTGGCTTTTATACGCTGCAGCTACTATCCAAATTTAAAATAACTATATAGACAGTAGAAATTGAATTTCTATTCAGTTTAAACTTGTTAGTATGTAACAAAACTTCTTTCAAAAGAAAATTTTCTTCTAAGGTAAATATATATTTATTTACTTAAGCACTTATTCTTTATTATCATTTGCAACTAATTTTGAATAAATGATTTAATTATTCGCTTACATTACCGTCTATGACGACCACTCCATTAACTTATTATAAGACCCCTTCTGCAATATACTTGATCATAATTATCTTGGAAATAAGTTTTAACCACCTTTGCGGTGTGTTTGTTGCTGATAAATGAATCCCTCCCCAATTCATTCACATCCGATTGGTACCGTATCATCTTCTAGGATTCTCAAGTACACATCTGTTGTCATTTCCCATCTATTTTAACTAATTTTCCAATCCTTTCGCCTCCAAAGCAATGACATTTCCTCCACCATGTTTCACTGTTTCAAAATACACTCATTTAACATTCTTCCTCCAGGGCGGCGACGAACAAACGTGCGACGTCTACTTCCGAATAATTTGAATTTCGATGAATCCGTCCGTAACACATTTTTCCAATTATTTACACTTTAGTTTGCGTGAGCTTTTGCTCAATTTAGTCTTTTCCGTTTGTGTATACAAGGGCGACCTGAAATGTTTTCGGAATCGGTAAGAGCTGGCGCACCAAGGTTAAAGTGAATTCATTGGTCGGCAAGGGCAACCTTTTTTATGCTAACTGTCAGAATTTTAGGCATCTACTGTCGATAGTTGTTGTTTAAGTGTGTGTTTTGTGTAGCAACTCAAGCGGTTTCGCAGAAATGAATAAAATCGAATACCGCCCAGTGATAAAACACATCTGGATCGAGAAGATTCATGATGTTGTTAGCCGACCGCCGATTGAACCCGAAAAAGATAGGAGAGACAACAGGTAACTCAGAAGAACGCGTTGGTCATATCCTATACGAAATTTTGGGTATGACAGTTTTCAGCGCGATGGGTGCCGCGTTTGTTCATACCGAAGCAAAAATGATATCGGGTGACCATTTCGGAGGAGTGTCTAGCCAGGATTCAACGCAATCCAAGAGATTTCTCTATGTGTTTCGTAACTATGGATGAGACTTGGATCCACCACGACATACCGGACATCAAGGAACAGTCGAAGCAGTAGGCTTTTCCGGGCGAATTGGTTCCGAAGAAAGCTAAGACCGTTCTATCGGACCGACAGTTCATGGCGACAATTTTTTGGGATTCCCAAGGTGTGATCCTCATCGACTACCTGCAAAAGGGAAGGACGATCACGGAGCAATACTACAATTTATTGACCAGATTCGATACAATATTAACGGAGAAACGGCCTCGTTTGCAGCGGAAAAAAGTGCTTTTCCAAAACGGCAATGCACTGGTTCGTTCATCCCGCATCGTCGTGTGCAAATTGAATGAGTTGCTGTACGAATTAGTCTCTCATCCTCCATATTCACCGGACCTAGCCCCCAGTGACTTTTTCCTATTCCCAAGCCTGAAAAAATCACTGGGAGGAAAGAGATTCGCCTCAAATGAGGAGGTCATCATCATATAGATGGGAATTTTGCAGACCTCGAAACATCCTACTTTTCCAACGGCTTGAAGAGACTGGAGTAAGTGTATTCAGTTTTGAGGAGACTACATCGAAAAATAAAAATAAAAAACCACACCAATGCCGTGCTTTTCTTGTCGATTCCGGAAATATTTCAGGTCGCCTTTAACCGTTGCTTTCTTACTGCTGTATGACCTCTCAAACTGGCTTTTATTAGTCTCCGTTTTACTGTCGACACATTTACTCGCATTTTACTGGCTGATTACGTTGTAAATTAAACTCTGCCATAATTTGTGGTGCGGTAAAGTGCCGATTTCTTAGGGAAATCACTCGGATGTATTGGTCGTCTCGTTCTTTCGTTGATCTGGGCCTTCTACTTCGCTTTCTGCTCTAAAGCATACCGGTTTCTCCCTTTCTCTTAATTGTCCTACGCCTACACAGGCATTAGTTTCGTGTAAAGCGCGTTTATGCCTTATTGCGCTATATCCAATTTCCTTCCCTTTTGGCATATCTTTGATCAAATAAACTAAAAATATGAAATAGGGTCTTTCTAACGCAATGATACAGTCTCCTGTGTCTTGGCAATATACTAATGTACAGTTCATTATAAGGCAGGTGGATAATTCAGTGTCCCTATGGTAAATTCTATTTCATAGCGCATGCATCCCCAATTTTCTAGTATTAACGCATTATTGCCATCATAAAATTTAATCTATTTATTATTTTCCTGTTTGAATGGATTTTGTAAATATCTTAGTGTTATTTATGAATACACTAGGGTGACAGAATAAAATAGACACCAGGTAAAGCGGTATAAATATGTAAACAGCTAAATTCTAAGAATGAATTAAGAACTTTGTCTTGTCATTAGGGTAGGGGTAGATGTATCGGAAGGAATTCGTCATAGTTTAGTATCGTTACAACTATGCCTCGTTTACAAGGTTCGAGTGATATTAGCGACTTCACCCGGGGTCGCATCGTTGGCCAGAGTGAACGCGGCGCTTCGCAACGTGAAATAAGTAAATTTTTAAATATTCCGTTGTCCACAGTTAACCGTGTGATTACACAATTTAAACGCAAGGAAAAAACAACAGTGGAGCCAAGACCAGGTCGTGCCGGAGCTTCTGAAAGAAGTAAAAGGGTGCTTGTGCGCGAAGTGTTAAGAGAACCGCGAAAAAGTACAGCTGAGCTTGTGGCAACTTCACAGAAAAGTCAGCGCACCGTTCTGCGATACCTCCACAGTGTGGGGATGTATAAAAGGGTGGTAAAGAAAAAACCTCTCCTTACGGCGTTTCAAAAACGGCGCCGAATGGCTTGGGCAATCGAAATGCGAACGAAGCCCGAAGAGTTTTGGCGGTCTGTCATTTTTTCAGATGAAAGCGGATACTGCCAATTCAGTGATAGCAGTCGTACGTGGGTGTGGAGACGTTCGTCACAGCAACTGGACGACAAATTTTTGCATTAGACGGTGAAATACGGCGGTGTGAACATCATGGTGTGGGGCGCGATATGGTATGGTGGAAGATCGCAATTAGTAATCTGCGACGGAAATATAAATGCGGCTAAATATAACCAAATATTAACAGAAGGACTACTACCGATATTCGACAACGCCATTTTATCTAAAGCAGACGCCACTTTTATGGAGGATGGAGCACCCTGCCACAAAGCAAGAACAACAACCACATGGAAAGAGGAACAGGGGATTCGGATTTTACCATGGCCAGGCCAATCACCAGACATGAATCCGATAGAGAATGTTTGGCACATAATACAGACAAATATGGCAAAACGATCTCGAAATCCCAGCAATAAGGAAAAACTCGTGGCAGCTGTTACAGAAGAGTGGTTAAATATTCCAGAAGACACCATTAATCATTTAATAGATTCTATGCCACGACGACTCGCAGCACTTCACGCAAGTAAAAGTGGATCGACAAAATATTAGTCTAATTTAAAAATGTAAAAGTATTTTGTATATACAACGAGAATAGAATCTTTTTTTTAATTAGTAGGTGTCTATTTTATTCTGTCACCCTAGTGTATATATTTCCAACATTAGATTGTAAATGCAATTCTAAGACTAGTATAAATTTCCCTAAATATTTTTAAAATAGTTCTAAATGTAACACAATATATTAGATGCGATCAAACATATATTTACACTTAATATCCTTTGCATGCATATAGAATAGAATTCTCATTATGAATAATAGGTTTCCATTTATTTACTTAACATCTGACATTACATAGAACACATTTCCCCATATTCATTACGTACATTGGGCAGTATTGTTTGGTTATTCCTTGCTACTAAACCAACACCTCTTATACCAGTTGACTTAAGCATACTGACTTATAAATTATTTGTTAGCACCAGACATTATTTGAGAATAATATAAAATAACTGTCCACTTTAAGTTTACAAATTCACTATTGCAATGAAAACTTCAATTTCTAATAAAATAATGACACTTAGTTATAGCTATAGCTCAGCTAAATCTGGATATTAGTTGTATATAACGTGTTCAAATAAATTTTACCTCAAAGTTGTCTTTGAAATTATAATTATGTCTTAGCTTGTTACTGAAAGTGTTAATAACAATTTTGTTTAGTAGAAGCTATTTGGAATCGACTACTAGAGGTAAAATTTATTTGAACGCTTATTGTATAAGTAACAAAACCTTATGCCGTTCCAAAATGCTTTGGAGCGTTATGTCAGATTTTAAACACTGTTGTTTAAAATTATATGTAATAATAACTAATTCATGGCATTGTTTGCAAATTTTATTGGGGTAACCTTCCTGTGCTGATACCTGAAAATTTTTGCAAAATCATTACTGTTGTTGGATATTCTATAAACGCAAATAAAGATCTTACATTAATAAATTTGCATTCATTTATCATATTAACAATGTTAGGGTCAAAAAGGTCAAAGAAATCACTTCCAGGTGATAAGCAAGTTCTGCAGATACCACCATCCAGTATACGTTCCATCGTACTAAATTAATTACATCCTTTTTGGTGTCCGCTTAGAACTCTAAATTATAATCCAAATACCAGTTTGTGGGATGGGAGTTTAGTTGGTTGTCTTACTTTTGGTCTTATCTACATTGGCATATCATCTTGATATATGACGCATTAAGCTGTTGGAAAGTATAAATATTAAAATATTACAAAAGTATAGAAAATTCAATTTCAAAGGTTATTGTTCAGCTTGATTTTGTACCATTTGGTATAGCATCTACTCCGTCTACTAACGTTTGGACAACGCTATTTTATTCATTCTATGCCTCCTATTTATCTTTCATCTATGGCAATAATCATTTTTTTAGGCTAACAAGCACAACCCTTCTATCTGTGTTTGTATTCGCGCTTAGCTAATTGGCGCTAAAAGTAGTTATTGTTATTCTTACGTATTTACGGGAAATCCCTCTTTTTATGATCATTTTTTTTGGCTACATAACAGAATAAGTACAGGTCCCCAGATTTTGCTAAAAATACACACCCACATATCACTCTATATAAACGAAATATGAAAAAAATTAGTCCAGAAAATCATTCCTTATTATTATTTGCAATTTTCAACTTCCACACTTTCCAGACGCTTTCAATACCTTCTAATTACCAGTTCACCCGTAGTATGACGATGGCGCAGATGTCGTAGTTCACCTATTTTCTATAAACTAACACCTTTCTCTTCTTTTCTATTTTCTGTATTTTTGATATTTTTACCTCAAATTGCTCGCCACTTTTAGTTTTCTTTAGCTTAAAGTTACTACAAAAATGGCATAATGTTAATACTATAATAATGTAAATAATAAGAATGATGGGCCTAATAGTTAATATCCAGTGCCTTTTGTAAGTAAAAAGAAAATAAGTCGTAACATCCTGACATCTGCCATGCACCTACCCAAGCAGATATATTTAAATTTGCGGGGATATATTTAAAGTTGGTTGTTCCGTTAACAGACCATATTTAAATTCTGTTTGGGTAAAACCGGAATCTTCAAAACTGCACTTGGGATGAATGTCCATTATGGTAAACAGTTAATATACGCTCAGGCGCAATATCAATTAAAAAATGTATCGCCCAACAAAATAAAAATAACATGTAATAATACCCTTAGACTTTTTTTGTATGTAATCAAAATCTACTTATTTTTTATTTTACCTTTGATTGCTCTTAAGAATTCTTATAAACGATATTTTCAACTTATTTCCATAATATTTAATATTCGATAGTAAAAGTCGTTAGATGTTAAAGGTTTACTAATATTAACATTAGGCTATTTTCGAGGTAACAAAAAAAAACTGAAAACAGAAGAAAAGGGACTTAAAAAATAGGTGACTACGACATCTGCGCCATCTTCACACTACGACGGAACTGGTAATTAAAAGGTAAATATTGACTGCTTATTTGAGGTTAAGAATAAGAAGCGGAAAATTGCTAATGTTATTAAGGAGTGATTTGCATGACTAAATTCTTTCATATTTCGTTTATTTAGAGTGATATGTCGGTGTTTGTAAATTTTCAGCATAATCTGGAAACCTGTACCTATTCTCCTATTTAGCCATTTTCCCATCTACCTTACTCCAGCATTATATTTTTCTTCGGAATACATCAGAATATATGAATACTGGAGACGTCTATATTCTAAAAGAATTGTGAGCTTAGTTGTTTTTAAAAATATTTTTTTGTATATTCTTGCTCAGCCTTAAATTTTGATTTCTTGTTAAAAATATAGTTTAAAACTAACAGTAAAACGGGCCGGGCCGTTTATTTGAATCTAAAATTAGGGAAAATAATTTTTAAATACAGATTTCTATAAAATTATAAAACTCAAAACCAAACATATTTTTTCGTTTGTATCTATGATAAATGGCGTTTATAATTTAATTTTTGGATTATTTGGACATTTACTGTTTCAATCACATCAATTTTCATATCCAATGTGTTCAGAAATTAGACCTAATAACCGATCCAACATTACAATGGCACTTCTAATTTCTATTAATGATAGGATGAACAAATTGGTGTTTATATTAAACCTATCTTTTAGAATGTATATGCAGCAAATAGTAATCAATAGTAATTATATTTCTGATTGTGATTACTATTCACACCTACATTCAGTAGCTACATATGGTTAAATGTTCCTAAGTCACATAAGAATAAAGTAAACTACGGATATTACAGTTTTAAGCTACGCGTTTTACAACATTCTTTCTTTTCTGTTTTCACACTTCAATTATATTGGTTTACATTTTTGCAAGGAAATCCATTTAAGAATATAGTCTACATTTAGTGACATTTTCTGTTCTTTTCAATGAAAACATAACCTTTAACACACAACGATTTTTTAAGGAAAAGACTTCTAATTTTCGTAAAATGTCTGGGAAAAGAAAAAATTTAGAGTCTGAAAGTTACGATTCAAAGAAAATGAAAACTAATGGCCATTGGTCAAATGGATTGCTGAGTGCTATGGAAGATCCTGAGTTGATAGTACAATCCAATTCAAAACTTGTTGTTATACAAGATAAATTTCCAAAAGCCGAATTCCATTACTTAATTATACCAAGAGAGGACATTCACAGCTTAAAAGCAGTAGATAAGTCTCATTTGGAATTATTAAAATATATGCACAGTATTGGCGAAAGATTAACACAAGAACCGAGACACCAGAGCCGTACCTTTAAAATGGGATACCATGCTGAAGCTAGTATGACGCGTTTACACCTACATGTAATTAGTGATGATATGAATTCCCCTTGTTTAAAAACAAAAAAACATTGGAACAGCTTTACCACAGATTTTTTCCTTGATTCAAAAGGTATACTTTTAAATTCTTTATGCACATCAAGTATCAATAACTATTTTTGCAGAAGTATGTGAAAATTTGGAAAAATATGGCAAAATCAAGCTTCTATCATCAGAGTATTGCAAAAAAATGATGGACACTCCATTGAAATGCCACAAGTGTGATTACATTCCAAAAACAATGCCTGATTTGAAAAAGCACATTATGAAACATTTAAAATAATACACCATTGTCATTTTAAGTTAATACTGTTTATCAAAATATATTGCATAGGTAACCAAATTTTTGCGTTTTGTGAGTTTTAATTAAAGTATGTAATGTAGGACTTAAATCATGTACAGGATCTTTTTAATATTTGGTAAAATCCTACCAGTCATCTGATTTACACTACATAAAATAAAAATAATGTTTAATTAATATATAGGATTTAAGCATTCAAATGTTTTAAAGGTATTACTATTATATATTAGAGTATAGAAAAGTTGTAATTGATCATGATCATACATAAATATTTCTACTTTGATGCAGTGATATTTTATACAAATTTTGATGATCAATAAAATAAAAATACATCTTAATTGCTGAACCAAGTCTTGTTATGTGTATTAAGCACCATATTCTAAATAAAATTATGTAGAACATTCAAAGCAGCATTGTAATAAGTTAAATTATCCTCCTTGTTTCCATCTCGTTTAAAAATATTTCTTAGAAATAAAATGTTAAGTAGCTGTAATATTATATATTTAAAAAATTACAATAGTCAACTATAACTAAAATATACCTATAGGCGGTGGATTTCCAAAAACATACTTCCATGAAATTGGAATTTTGATGTGATGGTCATATTCTTCCTTTATAATATCTGTTTTTTTTAATATATTAAACATTGCAATTGCATCTGGTCTGTTATCACCTTCAGATACATATTTAGCAAAAATAGTACATTTAATTGTATCCTCCAACAATTCATATAATTTAGTTGCAAAGCCTACACCATTTATGACACATCTTCCAAATTCATTTAGTGGAAGAGGTAAAATATTAAAACTTTCAAAGTTGATAGGCAAATTACTAATATAACGAAATAAGCTGGATTCTACATTGTGAAGTTCGTAAGCAAAAACTGTTGTTAATATTACAACATTACTAATATTTAAATTAATAATTTCATTTTTTAGTAACTTGAAGAAGTCTAACGCCCATTTATGCTCTATACTTGACCGTAGTTGGATGGCAGCAATTTTTGAAGCTTCATTTACATATAACTCACAGGCAGTGCAAGGTTCTTCTATTTCCAGATGATATGGATCTCCTCCAACAGATGGTACAATCCCAGGATGCCAAAGAGTTGCTACTCTTTTTAAGCTGAATGATGTAATTATTAAATCTACCGTTAATTGGCCTACATTACCAACAGAAACACTAGGAATAATTAAAGTATACTTGTTTAAGTCCACAGACTCAATAAAATTTATCAAGTTTGTCATAACAACGAAATTTATCAATAAAGCAAAGTACAAAATCAGTATGAAATGACAATTTGACAAATTATAAACATAACCTCTCGGTTTTTATTTTTTCTTGGATTTACTACCAACAATATGAAGTTAATTTTTTTAAATAATCGTGAAATTAATCTTTAGACGTGCATCATGTTTCATGGCATAAGCAAAGATCGCTGGATAATCTAATTATCCTTATTTCATATCGATATCGAATACGCGTGTAAGATACGTATGTCTGATAACGTGTGTCTAATGGTGTCTGAGACTCCACTTGACGAATAGTATACACCAAGTGTACACTATAGCCAGGAAATTTGAAAATTATAATCCGCCACCCAAAAATGGAAGTATTGTTTTATGAAGTAAATTCCCTCTTTATTAACTTGTTAGATAATTCTCTCTTTGCATATGATAGAGACGAAAATAACAACCGACAAAAACATGCAAGTAAAGCTGTCAAAGTATTATCTGATTCCTCAGTATAAAGATGTAACTTTGATTGACATACGTCGACAATTAAGTACTTGCAATGAGGTGGGTAACAATTATAAAGGACGGCAACGCTGTTGAAACGAACCTGTGCATAGAATAGGTAGTAAAGCAAGAAGTAAAACTCTTATTGGAACTGTTGATGTGTTTCAGATAAAATCAGTGGCATTGGCGCTATCTTGTCTGAAGATAATTATAGTAGAAATATATGATATGCTCATGCGGAAATTTTGTAGGCTACCCTAGTAACGAGTCTCGGCAAAGAGGGGCAAGTTTCAGTACCGTGCGGAGAATAACGTGGTGGAGTGAAGCGCGTTGCACGGAGAATCGAGTCCTCATATCAAAGCATGCTTGTGTGGTATTATTCGACTTGTCGTTGTAAACGCTTCTTAGTACACGCACTTAGAAAACGTCGCATTTAGGCACGTTTCGGAAACGGCGTACTTCGAATAAATTAGGAAATGTAATAGCGAGTATGCTGGATTTAGAATATGAAGGCGATAGAATTAACTGTGTAAAGTGCGACAACTATTTGTTGTGTACCAGCAGATTGGGAGTGGAAGATACAGTGAACATGTAGTATTTGATGTAGGTGTTTGTTTTATTCTATGTAATGTACCGTTCACTTTACTAGACCAACGAGCACTTGTCCCCCTCTGGAGCAAGTATTCGGATTATACAAGACCAAATCAGACATCGTTAAAAAACTTTATGCCACCTGTTCATGACTATGTTGATAGAAGAATTAAAGCAGAATTGAAAGATAAAAAATTGTGGTTATGTGTGGAAAACAACCGATCGGCAAAAACATTTTATAATGAATGTGATGGTAGGTACAATGGAAGAGTTTGAACCGTCATCCCCTATCTTACTTGCTTCCAAAAGAGTTGTAAAATATACCAGCGATGAAATTTTAAAAATGGTGTTGAGGGCATTGAACAAATTTCAAGTTTCAACAACCCAACTTTTAATGTTTGTGAGTGACGAAGTGCCGCTAACATGCTCTCCTTCCTTGAAAGTGTTACTGACAAGGATTTATATTTTCTCATACAAATACAAATTTGTGAAGGTATGTTGAAAGATCCATTAAGTTTTCACAAGGATTACCTTAAATTTGCAAATGTAACACCACTCGATGTGGAGCGGTCGTTTTCATCATTAGAAAAATATTTATTCCGCACGCCACTCATTTGACTAAGTGTGGAAACAGATTTAATGATTCTAATATTTAATGGATGCCACCTAGTTTGTGATTTTGTGGAAACTTCTTAAAACAGTAAGTGTTTCAGTACGTTATATAATATACGTTTCATCATTATTTTATGTGTAAACATTCCTGCGTCCGCATCGCCTATGCTCACTCATGAAGGTCACGATCATAAATGATGTAAGTATGTAAATGTTACTGAACATTCACCTTGATACGGCCGTTCGGCCCCTCCACGTTGTTCTCCGCACTGCACTGTAACTTTGCCGAGACTACGTAATAACCATACGAATTTTAAATACAAATAGCACTATAATTCAAATTGCAATGATGATTAATAGCGACTCAGTGGCCCAAGGATAAGAGGGTCAGCTCAGGTATTGTGCGTTCGAAACTAATGTCCGTCAAGTATAATGGCAATACTTTTTCGGGCGGGTTCGGTATGCTCCCGAGCTACCATTTGCCGTTGGGAAAATAACTAACGGCGCTTCGCCCTTTATGGCGAGGGAAGATAGTAAAAAGGCTATGGAACACTTTACGCACACTTTCTTACACCTTAAGACTCCTGCAGTTATGACAAGCGAAAACAGCTTATTATCCCGTTGCATCGCTCACCACCATCAAAAAAAAAAGATAGCGTATCTTGGAATACACGGACTACAGTTGGGTAATTCCTTAATAGAAATATATAAGGTATACTCGTATGTAGTTCAGAATGCGCCCTAGCCGTGCGCTGTAAGATGTCGTATCATATGCCGCTATTAACTACAATTGTATTGTTAATAATAATTACAGGGGGCATTAGCTGGCCAGGAGTTATTACTATGCCTACGCTTCTGGTGCACCATAACTTACTTGTTCTCAGGTTTCGGCATGGGGTAAGGAAAACTACAGAAGAAGAGGGGTGTTCGAACCCGGAACTCGGAGACTGAAGCCCACATAACATTGAAATACCGTTCCCGTTGTAAATTATAGTGCTGTTTGTGCAATTTGTAATTCGTGTAGCGATTGGTCTAACATACAAAATATCCAACAATATATCTCGATGAATACAGTATGTCTTGTACATTTCCACTACCATTATATTATGAGGATATAACGCAGCCTGCTTGAGTAGAGGAGCGCATGCCTTGCTGACAAGGTTAAGGTTTCAGTTCTAGTGGTCTGTGGCTACGTTCGCTTTGCGTCAACCAGGTGTTTATACAAATGATGTTATTTATCATATCATTATTTGGCATAATTTAATTTTTGTGTAGCAAAAAATATATCCTGAAATAATAACATTCCTATAATCCGATAATAGGTTAACATAGTTAACGAATGAATGCAATTTATAATTTATAACAGGAAAGTAACCAACTTGCCAATTTCTAAGCGTTCTGCTTCGTTTGGAGTACCTATTATAAGTAATATTCGATTCGTTTCCGGGCTTTGTATGAAGATTTATTTTTATTCTTGTATTTGTTTCCATTCGCAAATTCATTCATTCTGAACGCTTACACGCTATAAAAATTCACGTTTTTGCAGCACTACCTCGGTGAAATAAGCGTTTGTGGTGTAAGCCGATCAACGTTGCCAAAATAACGAATATTTCTGAAGAAAAAATATATCACATTATTTGCGACGTACAGAAGTGCATAGCTTGGGTGGTTTGAATGATTAAGCAAAAGCAATTTCAAAAACTTAACTTGATCTGAGATACGAGGACAAGTCCAGAAGATCGTGAAATGGAGGGGATGGAGTGGGGATAGGGGCGCTCGCTAGGTGTCATTCTGATTGGCGACTCATCATTAGTATATAAGTTAAGTTGCAGCCCTATAGCGTCAGCCGTTTACAAATAGTTACCTGCTAAACAAGTCAATCCGGAAGAAAACTGAAACTATGGAGGAAATTGAACACCGTACTGTGATAAAGTTCCTTACAAAGCAAGGAAAGAACGCTCAAACCATATTGAATGAAATGGAAACCGTTTATGGGGGACAGTGCCCTAGTAAATCAATGATTTATTTATTTTTAAGTGGCAAGGTCTTTTTAAACATGGTCGGGAGGCGATTGAAGACGACTCCTGCTCAGGACGGCCAGTTGAGGCCACCACATCAGACATCGTCGAAAAAGTCCAAAAATTTATACTGCAAGATGAAGATGAAGAAAAAACAATTATCTGCATTAGTTGGAGTATCAGATACCACCATTTTGCGTATCCTACATGACCACCTGGGTATGACAAAAGTCAGTGCAAGATGGGTACCGAGAATGTTCACGCCGCTGCAGAAACAACAGCGCGTCTGTGCGTCCAAACAATTTTTGGACCTGTGTGCAAACAAACCTGCACAGATTTTGGAACGGATTGTTACCGGAGATGAAACATGGGTTCGTCACTTTGAGCCTGAGTCCAAACAGGAGTCCATGTAATAGGGGACACCACCGCCAAAGAAATTTAAAGTGTCAGAATCGGCTGGAAAGTTGATGGCTACTGTTTTTTGGGATTGTGAGGGGATATTATTGATTGATTACAAAGAAAAAGGTAGGAGCATAACCGGAGAATATTATGCAGCGATATTAGAAAAATTAGAGGAGGCCATCAAGGAAAAACGTCGAGGAAAATTGACCAAGGGTGTGTTGCTCTTGCAAGACAATGCGCCGGTTCACAAGAGCAAAGTTGCAATGGCTGCTCTGCACAAGCATGGCTTTTAATCAATAGTCCATCCACCCTACAGTCCAGACCTGGCACCTAGTGCACCGCGAACTTTTGGACCTCCCCTCGTAGAAGGCAGTGGTTTAATGTGTACTCAATGAAACGCCACTCCGAAGTGTTTGCGTGCGATTCTTGGTAACTGTGGTGCTACAACAACATCATTTCGCATTTTCTATGCATGTATATTTCTATAATATAAATGCTTGCTAATTATATCACTGCCTTAGAAATATCAGTTATCAATGCGACTCTACATAAGAAAAATTTGATGGTCTATACAAAATACAGGATGCTCATGAAATAAAATAAAAAAGTATGAAAAATGGAAAGATCTAATTTTATTAGACTTAAATCCAAAATATTTTGCGAAAATTCGTTCGCAAACGTGAGATAAGGTTGATAAAGATATTTTTAAAATATCCGCCGCGGCGCTGCACTTTCAGAAGTGCACGTTACAATTGTGGCCTGCAGTGTGAAGAGCCCACCTCTTAGCGATAGGCGACGGCAATTCTACCAGTGCACGACACACACAGAGAGTCAGTCTGCTTCTAGCGTTTCGTGTGGATATTTCGAGTATGACTTGCACAACACGTGAATCCAATATTACAATTTCCCAGGGTTTTTAAATTGTAACGTTCGCATCGTAATTGATTCAAAAATTCTATATTGTATATAATCCTTCTCATTTTGCGCACTTTTTTATTTTCTTTTAAAGAGACCGCGTATACTCTCATTGATAGGGTAGTCACGTGTAAAACGTCACTAACGTTACTAACAATTTAATTGTCTTCGCTACAACCTAGTATTTTTTTGTATAGTTATTAGGTATCTTGACTTGCTAGGGTTATTAATAAAATAAAAATAATATAAGCTTTCTAAGACGTCTACATTCATACGAAATCTCAGTTCAAATATTTGCTTGTTAATACATACATATGCTACTTATATTATTTACAATAGTTTATTGAAAATCGCTTACATATACAAAAATAAAGGAACAAAATATCACATCATCAAATGTCTTCAAAAATAAGGATTTCACTGATACTTATAAACAATATCACAGACTCACTAAAGTGAAAGAGAAATATGCAAATTATGCACTGAAGCTATATTTCAAATTTCATTTCTTTATGAAACAAAATATTTATCTCTGGAATCAAAATTACACCCACAGGAAATATCTTGAGGAAGAGTGGACTCTTGTAAATTTACTCCTTCAGTAAATACATTGTGTAACCTAGGCTGAGAAACTTCTTGCTGTGGATAATTATTTTTTTCGGCATGTAATTGATTTTTTTCGGCATATAATTGATAGTTTTCGGCATGTACTTGATTTTTGTCGGCATGTAATTGATTTTTTTCGCCATGTAATTGATTTTTTTCAGCATGTAATTGACTTTTTTCGGCATGTAGTTGATTTTTTTCAGCATGTAATTGATTTTTGTCAGCATTTAATTGACTCTTGTCGGCATTTAATTGATTTTTGTCGGCATGTAAATGATTTTCTTCGGCATGTAATTGATTTATTATTGCATCATCGTTGTATTGGGGAATTATTGGTGCGTAACTTATTCTTTTTATACTGCTAGAGCGAGTGGAAGTTGAATCTCTATACATGTGATTTGTCGCATATAGGTTATTTGAAGTACATGCTGTCGAACACTGAAATGCACGCATTCCACAAATGCTCTTCGTAGATGATTTAGGAACTTGAAAGTTTATCCGTGTAGGTTTCTGTGAAACTGAAACTACATACGGTTTCTCGTTCTTCTTCTGCGATGTTACGAATATCTCTGCGATGCACGTTGGGATGTTCTTTGGCTTATCTCTATATGGTTTCATGATCTCATATGTGTTAAATCCAACAAATTCAGAAATTTTTACCAAAGCATATTTAATACCCTTTAATCGTGGACCGCCACACCTTCCTAAACGAATTATAATTAAATATATATTTTATAAAAATAACAAGAATTTACCGGAACGACAGATTCCTACAACTGGTTGTACAGTTGGTATCCCGTGGCGACTTCGTTTGCAGTCCATATGAGGTTTGTATAAAGGATAAGATTGTTTTGAACTATGTGGAGTATAATGTCCAGATTTTACTAAAAATATTAACTACAGTCACAGTTAAATTAACATGAAACTTCCGTTGGCTATTTAAATGATAAATTTTTGTTTGTCGGGATACTTCTTCTTTCTTCGCAATTGTGCGTTGAGAATACACTCCTGTACCCAACAATGCCTTAATACGCAGTTTTCCCTCATTTGGTATGCCCTCTTTTTTATCCATAACGAACGAAAAGATATAAAGCACATACAAGCAATAACTTAAAGTGCAACACTAACACGTAAATATGGAAAAAACATTGTTACATAAACAGATAAATATTTTTTTTACAATAGTAATCGATCCAAATAATATTACTGTGTCTACTCTGTACTATAATTCATGAGAGGGATAATAATAGGCAAGAGGTCATTAAGTGCCACTTTCTCAATTTCTTCAGAGATATTTAGGGAACGTATTTAGATAAGTATTGTAAACCCTATTCATGAATGTTACAACAGTATTTGCAAATTATGACGTTGGAAACACATTAATACTTAAATTTATAAGGTAGCTCTAATAAAACGGTCAGGGACTGTTTGTTTGTCTCTGTGAAACCGTTGCTTCCTTATATTTCCATTTTAGTCTATTCAGTCTGATCCACATTTTTATTCTTATGTGTGTAAGCATTACCCTATCCATACGCAGTATATATAATGAAAGACATATAGTTAGTTTACTTACCACCACATACAGGTATTACTTCCACTGGAGGAAAACATTTTGTTGAAAGACACGTTTCACGTTTAATATTAGATAAAGGACAACATTTCGAATGACATGATCCCTCGGACGAAGCCGTCGCACAACAGCTTTGCTTTTGTACTATCCCGCGATTGTAGCGATAACAAAAATTAGAGTGCATTTCCTCAGAATTTTGTGGTGTTTTAGTACAGGGTGAAGTGGTTGAGGATTTTACTAAAGCTAAAGCACTAGCATTTCGAGGCGGCTTTTCTTCAGTTAAACTATGTAAACTTTCACTTTGATGAGAATGAGGTATTCTTCTTGCTTGTTCACTCTCATTTTTGGTTTTCTGATAATAATGAATATCATCCACTTCAGATTTATTTCTCAACGATAGTCGCGACTTTTGTTGAATAGGTCTCATACAGCAGACATTACACGGAGAAAGAGGAGCTTTAGCATTCTCGCTTTTTGTTTTCCAATAGTAGCGAATATCATCCTGTGAAGATTTATTTCGTAAAACTGGTCGTGATTTTCTAACAGCAGGTGCTGCACAGCAGAAATCGCGGGAAGGAGTAGATCCTTTATGGTCATTGCCTTCATTAACTGTTGTTGATAATCTACAGTGCATCGCAAACTGTGGTTTGATATAATGTTTGGAAGGTCCTTGAGATTCTTCTTTTATAGGTTTCATATTATTAACGAAAACTATATTTGGGCTAGTAATAGATTTTTTAGAAGATGATGGTGATACATGTGTTTCATTAGACTTATTAATTGCGTTTTCTTGTGAATGCGTTGATCCTTTTGTTGAAGTTAAAATTTGTAGGCATTGATCGTAATACGATTCGTTGGCTGATTCAGCCCCAGCTACTGCTTGCGATAGTAATGTAATGGAGGATGAGGAAGGAAGCTCTTTATTCTTTACTCTGCTTCTACTTTTTCGAAAGAATAGTTTACGAATACTAGTAGTGTTCGACAGTTTTTTAGAACTTGGAGGCTCATTAATTGACATAGTTGGCTCAAGATCAAAAAAGTCGTTAAGATGGCAAGAATTATGAACAGATTGCTCATTAGTTTCCATCTTCTGCTTACTTTTATTTTTACTTTGTTTTAATTTATTTTGCTCCTCACATTTCTCTAACAAACCACAGAGATCTATTACTGTCTGTAATCCTGTAAGTATCGACTCCTCCATATTTACCTGCTTAATTTTATCCGCTTCATGTCTGCCTAAAAGACATTTAGATATTTTGAAATTAAATTGCAGTGATATTCTAAAACTAATACTTACTTTTGCTTTGTTTGTGTTTCTTTCGTTTTTTACCTGACTTTTTCGATTTATCAACATTCTTTACCTGTTCATACTGCAAATCGGTATTACTTAATTTTGTAGGTTTCAGCACCAATGGGCAGGTACTTAAATTGCACCTTGTACCAGATGAGGCTTCTAGTTGATATAGTATTTGTTCTGGGTATACACCACCTTTTGATTTCCTTAATCTTTCAGCATACTCATTTCCACAATTTTCATTTTGAAAGAAATTCATGTTATCCAACATGGTATTGCGCAATGTTTAAATTTTTCTTAGTTATCCAACACAGCAAAATTTTGTAAGATTATACAACATAATTAAATTACATTACGTGTAACTTCTGTATAAACTATGAAGAGAAAAAGAAAAGATATATTAACTATTAAACTAGTATTAAAAAAGTATTTTGAATGCCTGTCGTAGTAGTTGCATACCGTAGTTAACAAAACATACACGGTACATAAATAATTTCAAAAATATTTAGTATTGGCATTGGAACCAATTTGAACACATCTTACATCATAGATGTTACGCCGACATGTACATGTAGAAATACATAAACTAATTATTATTATTATTTACATATCGATATATGAAATGCAAAAAATGCCTTACTTTGGTTGACTTTTTTTCGATTTAAAAAAGAATTCTATCACAGGTACTATCCTACGTTTTGAATGGAAATACATCAGGCATTCAAAATAGGAATTTCTATAGTATTACTTTCATATATGCCATAATCAGGACGATGAGGAAATAAATGGTTCAAATTCAACTTATTTTGACAGTGACAGAACTTTTTCCATGGCCTATCAGTTATGCATATGAATAACAAAGGCAATGAGAAAGAAAACTGCACTGTAATACAGTCAGTGCCACTTTGCTACCTTCGTGCTACACATACTTACCAGTTCTTTTTCTTAAGTTATGTAAGGTGTTTTTGAATATCCCTCAAAGTTTCAGGTAGCTGTTTTCTTCTATAATTTCTCTATACGAAAACCTAAGGACCAAATTTGTTTTCGGGCTTAGTTTTCTTATACAGGTCTCATGATTACAAGAAACAATTATTTCATATTTCCATACATATAAAGATTTTATGTAAATTTTGTTTTTGCAATTCCAGTAAAGTGACATAAATTAGGTAATCGGTATATTGCTATTTACCGCTAGGGCTCATAATACCCTTCTAGGTTTTTCATGTGTTTGCACTGAAGTTGGGTGATCATCTTCAACTAAGAATAGATTCAACTTTATTTTTTTTTCTAATTTATTGCACTTAAGATTAGAAGACATTTAGAATGAACTGAAGTGCTAACATTAAATGATAATAATAGTAAATATGGCAACCTTAAGATATAATAGGTTGATTAGACACATTTTTTACAGATAGCTGTAGAGTTTTCACTACAGGCATTATTTTTGCGACATGCACAAATTGTTCTTGCTTTCCTATCTTTTGAAGGTGAAAGAGTACTACGCTTATCGTCCTTTCTTGGAGACTCCGTACTAGTAGATGAAAAGAACAAGCTATGGTATCGATCTCTTGATTTGCAAAATGAGTTAGACCTACACGTTCCTGTAAAACAATTTGTTGCGGCTGTTTTCCCTGATGAGAGGAGATCTTGATAGTAGGTAACTTGTTTATTTTTAAAGATAAATGCCTTCAATACGAGTTCCATCATAATCACTCATCTCCCAATCAGACTCTTGTGGATTCCTCTTTCATCATTGAGAAGACATTCGTTGGTGTCTATTTTAGATGGTAGACGTATCCACTATTATACCCAATATCGCTCATTTCTTCTATTATCGCTTTTAACTATTGCCGTAAAAGGATTCAATTTTTTTCTATGCGTCATTTCCTGCAATGGGCAAAACAAAATGCAAGAAATATCAAACATCTATATAGTTTACAAATAACTACCTGATGTATTAAAAAGGTAAAGTTCAAATAGTAAATTGAACACCACAACCGAACAAACATATAAATTTTGTCTACACCACGAAACTCCACACGGAAAACACTGACTCATTATTCAAGCCTATAATAAGTACTGAATTACTGCAATTTCACATAATAAGCGAAATGCATAGAAGGCGGTCAACTAACTAGCTCGAAAGGAGCTACCCAACTTTTGGGGACTTGCCTTTTCTAGGGGGTAGGTTGCCGCCTCGCTACCCGACACACACACGGCCGAGCGATCAGACGGATCGTGCGGCGCCGTACGAAAACACGCTATCCAGACTCGTGCGTCGGAGCGATAGACCTTGAGTGGCTGTCGTACAAATGCTCCCGAAATGGCAGAAACGTGATCGTTCTAGACCTTATACCTGAAAATAGCGCTGCTTTAAACACCACTTATCATTTTACTTTAAAACCGGCTTCATTTATTTGGCTGCTTAGGGTAAAAGTTTGTTTACGCTTTATTGAATACAACCATGTGAATATTATGTTAAATTATAAATCTGATAAGGTCACTACATATAAAGCATCATTACTTACTATATGATACTTAGCAAACTGGCTAATCGTATTGTTATACAGTACTAACTTATAGTAGAAGGGTAATAAATCATCAATGAAAGCAATTCACTTCGGTTGTGAGTTCCAAGTGTTCCTGAATGTAATTGTGTTCATACTATCTTCTATATGATACAAAGAATTTTTGTATTGTGTTTAAGGAAGGAACGTAAGGTTTCTGTTAGATTGATATGTATGTCAACGTGTGAAGTCGCTAGCCAGACAGACCCACTCAAAACTCATATAGCACTTCGCAATTAGAATGTATCTTGTATATCATCTTTGGAATTTTATTGAATTCAATAATATATAAACAACATTACATGTTTTCGTGCATCTATTGGTAAAATTGACTCACTTAAAACTCATATAGCACTTCGCAATTAGAATGTATCTTATATACCTTCTTTGGAATTTTATTGAATTCAGCAATATATAAACAACATTACATGTTTTCGTGCATCTATTGCTAAAACTGAGTCTGTACAACTGTAGTCACTTAGATAAGCATTTTACTTAATACAATTACTGTGTCCAAATTCAAACATCAAAGTACAAATTGTTTTGCGCGGATATTTGTATTTGCGTATTAATTACTATTTCTGGAGATCCGAGTCCGGCATTTAAATTGTTTTATTTGTTTGAAAAGGATATCAGTTGATAATAACGTAACTGATTTAATTTGACGTGAACTCAGCGGGGAAAAAATGTAGAGAAATAACAATGATGAACATAGATGTCTAAAAGAAACGGCGGAATTTAGGTAAAAGGTATGCTATATCAAATATATTTATGGTTTTGCATAAATTTCAGAAATTAAGTAATGGGGAAGTTGACCTCTTCTCCAATTAAATATCTTGAATTTTATGGAATTTATTCCTATCTTTACATGCTCACTGTATAATAAGGTCAATAAATTATTGGAATAAAAAGGTACTGTCTTAATATATCAAATATAATTAAACAAAAGTTAAGTACCATCATTTAGAAATCACCAAAATGCATATAAGCAATTAACATGGTAAAGAAGCACAACATTCGATGCTGTACAGTGTTGCTGCACAAGGCTCTTGCAAAATTGAACTAGTTTCATGTTGAGAGCTTTAAATTCATCAGCAACATAATTTTTATTTACCTTTTTTAAAATCTGCTAAATATCTTTCAAGTCGTACTGGCTTAAGCTTTGGCCTCACCTAGTGATGCGCAGTGTGTATAGTGGGGAAAATAGACCTAGTGATTACTAAGATTATCATATAAGCGAAAATTGAACAATTCAAAATAAGTCTGGCGACCATTTTGCTTACTATGGCATTATGCATGTGCATAATAAAAAGGTTGAAAATATGAAAGTCAAGAAACAATGCGATTCCATAAAAAAATGATTATAATTTATATTGCTGCGCCATTTTCTCATTATTTTTTAGGAATATGTATTACATTTGATCAGATCTTTGTCATCTGTTAATTATATAGGGTATTACTTTTAATTTTACTATACCACACACCGCATGTACTAGCATGTGTTGTCTTGTGCTTTATAAGATTGCCAATACATGAAAATCTTGATCCACAGGCTTCACATAAATGTGGTTTAATCCCTGTATGGAGGCTGCTGTGCGTAATCAGACTTTCTCTATACGCAAAAGCTTTGGGACAGTAAAGACAAGTGAATGGCTTTTCTCCCGTATGGCGTCTTTCATGAATCTTCAGTTGTCCTTTCCAATGAAAACTTTTTCCACAAAATTTACAAAGTAACTTTTTCTCGGTACTATGTATCCTCATATGATATTTTCTAACGTAAACGCTGGAGAAGTTTTTATTGCATATGGTACATTTGATTTGTGGCCCGTCAGTACATTTATTTTGATTGTGACGAATTAACGCAGATTTTTGTCTGAATTGTTTTCCACAGCGGTCACAAATATACGTATATGTTTTTTTCCCTATGCCATTATGAAATGAGTTTTTATGAGATCGTAACAAGTCCGGACTGGGAAATACTTTATCACATTCTTGACAAGCTGAAAATAAATTATAATTTGATGAGATTTTCTTTCGAGGGCCAGTTAACAGGTGAAGTTTGACCCTTGCACTTTTAATTTCTAAAAATTACACAATTTTTGTAAATTTGATAACAGCGCTGCTTCGTGCTGGCTTTGACTGGGACACCCCTTAATAATAATATTTCATGAAAAGGACGATTACAAAACGACCTTTTTACGCCGAAAATCAGCAAAAGCAGGCACAAAACGTTCTTACGGTCAAATGTTTAATAATCGAAAGTGCGAGAGCCAATCTGCCCCTGTTCAAAATTAGCATACTACTCTTATTTTTCAACTTATTTTGATTATTTATGAAAATATTTGCGTTTACCGTAAGAAATCATAGGTAGTTTAAAAAAAATATTATCGAAGTCGCTTTTTATAGTATTCGTTATTTTTTCGTATGATAATCTAATCTACTATTAGTTCGCTGTGTTAATATTGAACTTAATTAAAAAGATTAATTGAGCACGTCAAGTAAGTAACGATCGTTCTCAGTTTGTTCATTTCTGCCTTCTTTATTAAGTGCAATTGTAATACTTTATGAGGAAAACAAACTTAATAGTTTAAAAAAAGCGTAGCAGCATAGTGAAATAGCAACGTCGGCAACATTAGGTAACAAATTTAAGCTGTTGGTTTTAAAAATGACGCATAGTAATTTTAATAGAAAACAGAAACAGTTATCTTAATAAAAGATGAATTTTCATGTTAGCTGTAATTTCATTTAGATTTGGATGAAAAGATTTTCTGTTTATAACATATTGTCATAATTATTTAAAATCCCTACGATTAAAAATGTGTTATAATACTATATTGTCTCTTATTAACAAGTCAACCGTCTTTCTTCTTAACATCCAACAATAATCTGTCAAATGTTTTGGTGGAAAGATTCACCATGTTTATGACTTACGTCTTTCACATTTTGAGGACAAATGTCCAAAAGAGAATGGAGCATGTATAAATTTAGGGAGATATTGCAGTTCAGTAGCGTGAAATACTTGAATCATGTCCATTACTAAAGGTTTGTAATATTCTGCCCTTTCTCGCGTTGTTAATTTAGTAGATTCGTTTTAAAAGTAATGCGTATTTGTGAGAAAGTAAAGTTTTTCGGATTCGGGTCTATTGTTTAACAATAATTATGCATTATCTACTTTTTGCATACTTACTTAGTAAACAGACGTGAATCTGATGAATTTCATAATCATTTTTATTATTAAATGTTTCCTGACAATAACTACATTTAAAGGTTTGGTTTTTCTGCGCTACTACGTTGTTCTCTTTGGTTTTTTTACATTTAATGTTCGTTGGACTGAAAGATTCTTCCTCAGATTCTAATGATCTATTCTCGTTAATTTCCTCCTTTTCATCGGTATTCCATTCGGATATTTTTTGCGATTCTAAAAAGTTGCAAATAAGTACATATCACGTTAAAAAGTAAAAAATTACATACGTGTTTCACCTCCATTATATTGCTTACTCGTTTTTTTGTGCGATATATTTTCCTTTTCTGTATTTATTTGCATTTCACTTCTTTCCTTTCTAGCAGAGTTAGCCTTGTTATAAAAATTATTACTTTCATATACATCAGACAGTTTTTCGTGATGTATGTTTACATTCTTAATTGTAAATTGATGCAAAGGCTGAAGCATTTTACCATTACATATTTTATCTTCATTATCTAACGAATTTCCGGTTTTTGCTATGTTTTGTGACATTTCTGTTCTCTTTTTGTTCTCCTTTTGTTTTTGTACTGTTTTTAATTTCGTGTTGGTGGGTGTATTTACCTTGACTTTCATTTTGGTAAATGGGTTTGTAACCCTATGGGATGTTGATATAATTTGACCACATTCCACATGCGTTTTACGATGTTTTAATAAATTGCCAACACAGCTAAAAGAATGACCACAGTTTTCACACGAATATGGCTTTATTCCAGTGTGCAATGTACTATGTGTTATTAAACTCTGACGATGGCAGAAGCCCTTCCCGCAAATCTAAACATTAATAAAAGAGAATGTGAAAAAGTTATAACAACTGAATCACAAGTTTGAATGCCTAGAGTCTTTTTATATTTGATAGCATCTGAGGGGCATGAGACGTGACGTAGCTTCGTACCATTCATCCTAGAAGTATTGACGTCAGTGGCTTCAAAGATTCGAATAACAAATGATTGTTATAGACAGGTGTGTAAACCAATGTTTTAGGTCTATTATTACTATACGCAACGCCATCTATAGATGTTTACAGCGATTTACACTACTCCTTCTTTCTAATCTTCGAAATAGTCTTCTAACCAAATCCCATCAGATATGAATCTATTACTATTTTTTGAACAATATTAGATTTGGAGTGCTATTAGTTCGCCCGGGTCGATACATCTTTGATGAATTCTTTTTTGAAACGATGTCAGTTCAAATTATAATTAATAATAACTTTTACTTTGTGTAATAGTAGCATTTAGTAATAATTATATTTTAATTCAGTTTCCGGCATTACCAGGTGAGACAGCATCTAGTTTGTGTTAAATAAAACAATTGTATATTTTTTGGTTTTCTGAAAAAAGGATGCAAAAAACCAAACCTACGATATCGCGTATGTTATGTTTGAAAAAAAAAACATAGGATAAACGGCTTTGGCAATACACACTTGCTTTTATGTAAGAAGACAATGGCTACAAGAAAAGCACCAAATTATTTCCAGTGGCTTCAGGGCCATATAGAAAGCTTGTTGCCAGGCACATAATCGCAATAACTGCCATTCTGTCAATAATATTCAAACCTTAATTCTAAAGATGTCATTGTTCAAAAGTTAGCACAGAAGGAGGGTATATTACCGTAGAACAAGTTCAATAGTATCAAGCATTATCCAAATATAGTATTCCCCATTTAGAAGACACTCTAGCATTCAAACTTATGAATTCTTAGAAATTTTAGTACACTGGTGCCTTAGAAGGAGATACCGATCATAAAGATGCTCCATACATTATTTCTATATTGTATATACATCTTACATGCCGTGATATAAAGTTTGTATGGCGAAGATGGCATTGAAATAGAAAATATGTCTGAACTTAAGCCATATTGTGATACTCGTAATACAACCTCAACTTTGGAAAATCATTTTGACATTGAGATTGTGAGATCAATAAATATGTCATTTGATTTAAAGATACAATAAACTAACCATCCCAGCTGCTATTCAAGATTTTATTATTAAAAAAAAGCAAAATTAAGGCAAGTGTTGAAATTGTTGCCCATTCTTTTCAATTTGCAAGTTTATACGCCTTCTCGTTCTGTTAAAGGCATGTTGCGGACGTTATTAATCCACATTCTTCAAATTTTTTTGCTGCAGATCTTACAAATTAGCAATAGAAGTTTTAAATATTCTATTCTTTAACTGAGGAAACATGAAAAAGTCCATAATTGTCAAACAAGGTGATCGTCGTGGAAATTCAACTTCCGTATGTAAGCTTACAATCCGATCATATCAATATTTTCTTGCGTTGTGCGCCGTTGCACCATCTGCTGGAAGTAACCACATTGTAATTAATTTTCGTGCCGCGCTGTTCAATAAATTTATTCAAAATGTTTCTATACCTTCCAACACTAATTGTAAAATAAAAAAATATAGATCCAACAATTCACCCGCGGAAAACTGGTAGCCAAACACCAAGTTTCACAGTATCATCAACAAAAATATGGGGATTTTCACTATTCGACATCCGAGTATTTTTGAATTGGTGTACCCCGAAAGATGAAACCATGTTTCATCAGAGAAAAATGTTAAATTTAGCAGCCGGCAGTAAGCAAGACATCTAGGGTAGTCCACCGGCAAAATAGCCTGATGTGATTGCATTTTATATGGATGTATCTGTAAGTTTTTCCTTACAATTTTCCGAAATGTTCCATGAGAAAGTCTAATCTCTCGAGAAAGACGTTTTAATGGTTTTGCGAGTTCACTTTCCAGCCATTGACGAACATCATTTATAACTTTCTCCGAATGAATAGTTGGTCTACGTGATTTGTGGCCCACAGAACTAGTCTCATGAAATACACCAACACAATAATAAAACTGTTTGGGAATTACAGCTAACTCTGGGAAGTGCTCTCTAAAATCATTCAAAAGTGCAGGCTGGCTGCAGATCCAAACTCCATCAATTTGTACTCCAGTTCAAAAATAGGCTTCAATCATGTACATTTTCTGCACTGTATTGTAAACCATGTTTGATTTTATCCAAACTTAATGTTTTAAGTTGCTTTTAGCAGTTCTAACACATTAATTAATGACAGTCAATGTCACTGCCGAAATAATTTTCAAAATCGTTGTTATAATACCGTAACTTCTGACATATATTTTCTATTTCAATGCCATCTTCGTCCTAAAAACTCTATGATATGGTACATCTTCAACAGTAAATTCTTGATTTAACAGTTGATTGACTATCTGTCACCATTTGTCACTTGATAAACTGTGAATTCATTACTTGCCATTTAACTGGTTCCACTTAATAAATAAATCAATAAAATCATATTCAAAATCTGAAGTTATCTTGGCTGTCATTAATATGAAATCTACTGTTTTCAGTGTTGAGTAAAAATTAAATTATTCGAGTACTGCAAAGATTTTGCATCTATGCATATAATAGACGAAGAAACTGAGCAATACTCTGTAAGATCCTATATTTCCTTTAAAGGTGCACCATACTACAGATACAAATATGTTGTTATACAATTTTGCAATTATATGAATGTTTCTTTTTCTACAATATATTTTATTCTTGTAACCAGCACTTGATTGTTCTGTTAATTACTTCAGATAACTATAGGCCATAGAAATACAGTGGCTATATTGGATTTGGCTGTTACTTACATCGCAAACAAATGCTTTTTCTTGCGTGTGAATTCGCTCATGAACTTTTAATTGTCCTGAAGTTAAAAATAGTTTTGCACAAAACCTACACATATAACTTGGTTCACCTTTGTGCCTTAACATATGATTATACAAAGACCCAGCACTCATCAATTTTTGATTGCAAACCTTAAATTAGAAGGATCTATATAATTTGGTTAATAAGTATTTGTTTTTGAAATTTTACCTGACACTTGTACAATTTAACAGTACCACACTCCGAATTAACATGGTTATTCAATTCATTTTTATTTTTAAATTGTTTACCACATTTACTACAGATAAAATTTGGACTATCTTTTCCATGGTGTATTTCATTTATATGAATCCGATATTCATTTGATGTATGGAATACCTCCTCGGGACATAATCTGCATATCTTTGGTTCAATCTACAAAAAATATACAACTTAATGTCTATCAACAATTTATGTTATACTTACACTAACATGTGTTCTTTCATGACGAGTTAATGCAGTTAAGGTTTTAAAATGCTTAGTGCAATAGCTACAAATTCTCTTTCCTTCCATTTTTTGTAGAAATGATTTTATATTTAATTTAATACCTGTAATCTATTGTTTCTTAATTTATTTGTTCCTTTACATTCGGTTAGTTAAACGTTTTTTCTCTAAATCCATTATTATAAGGAATATTCATTTTGGTAACTTTTTCTACTTAAAATAATTAAAATTTCTTTGATTTTCATCATATACACATACATATAAACAAATTCGTATTTACCAGTACATAAAACATCACTGTCGTACTCTGTGGATAAACAAGAAATCTGTTGAATCTACTGCAAAATTTTGAAACTTCTATAGTATAGGTATCTAACACCAAAGACAAAATCGCTGTAAATACAGTTCTTCTCATTGTATTGGTACAGCAATTTTGTCGGTATTTTTTTCTAGACATTCCTTTAGATGTGTATAGACATCTACTGTACGAAATAAATACCAGTATATCCCTTATATGCTTTTAGCTATTCGATAAAGGATGTCAGCGATGGCTTTCTTCCGTTCACTTTTGTAATGCTATATTTTATGTAATATACGGAGTGTAGAAATTCTATCTAATACGATTATTAATACTATTATTATTACTAAATGCTATTTAGGATCAAGCAGTCATACTACAAAAATACTTTGGTGTATACGAAGTTCTCAACTCTGGCCATGCATTATCCAATTTTAAGTGGATTTTTTTTATTAATGTTATTGAATTTTTTAGATACTTGAAAGTATAATATTAAGCAGATTTAGTAATAGACATCCTATTCTTAAATTAATCGGTTTTCCAGATATTCAACTATTGAGAAAGAAGCTGCATTTACATAGTTTTCTTAGAAAATCAGTATCACCATTATTATTTATTTTACAGTAATTTTTGGGTAACAATACTTCAAATTGAGTGAAATCTTTATTGTACTATTACAGGCCCTTTGTAAATTATAAACGAATATAGGTATTTTAAAATGTATTCTCGCAAATGTAACAATCTGTTTTGACCGTGTATAGTATTTCTTATTATGAAAATTAATAGTTTTTGAGTGATACGTTGTATATATATATAGTGTTAGGTAAAATTTGATGCGAATAAGAATCCTTTGTTACAGATTTATTTAAATAAAGTAGCAGAATATGCTTAATTTTTTCTTAAATTTTATACTGGATTAATTGTTTTTAGAATGTGCTTATAGTGCTTGTATTGTGTTTAACGGCGGCAATAATAATATTAATTTTATTGCAAAGCAAGTAAGATAAAGAATTACAAAAAGAACTATGATGTATTTAACACAAAATGTGCTTAGCATATACATACTATACAATAATAATTAAATATTGTACCTATGTATTCAATGTAAAATTAAAGCAGGCAATATAGAACCCACAAAGAAATTTATTTAAAAAAGGAACAACCTAAATAGAATATTAAAAATCAAGTAACATGCGGTTAATTAATTGTAAATATTAATCTGTGAAATTATAACTGTTATTATCAATACTATATTAAACATCATTGTCGTGTGCATAACTAAGTTAACTTGAGATTCTATTGATACATTATGCACGTTTGTGGATGAAAAATGTTTAATACAATAATAAAATTTTGTCTATTTTACTCTCTGAAGTTGGAGATCAAGGTGTTATCTCAGATCGCACTGTGCAAAATGAGTATAAAACTGGGGAAGGTAAAAAACTAATGCAGAGAAATACCTCATCAATTAACTGTAGAACAGGACCAGCGACGAATGCAAATCTGTAATCAACTTCTTGCCAATCCATAGGATCTCTCCATTATGAAGATGTTATCCACTTGGTATCAAAACGTAGGTCGTCAAACTCCGAACTGTACTGTGAACAAGTGGATTCAATGTATGCAGATTGTAGAGAAAGATACCCAATTTTTTAATAATAGGATATCTATAATCTTAGTAAAAGTTGTACCAATTTTTTGTGGCCGAGAATAACTATTTCGAATGCGAAGAAATTATATTTATTTGTATTTTAAGTTACATATAATTGTCAAATAGATGTAGTAAGGATAATAGGGGAAATACAAACTAAGCATGGTAAAAATAAAATTGTATTTAATGAAAAATTATACAAAATTAAAAAAAAACAATTGCTATCTATTTTATACGGTCTAAAAATTGATCTATGTATAATATATTTATGTATAAATAAAATATATAAAATTACAAAATAAAGTTAATAAGATTTTGTGCATCTCTCTCTAATTACTTAAATTTATGTCATAAATACAATTAGATATGCATAGCAGATTTTTCAAAATATTAGATTTGTCTCTTAAAAATATTTGAATTACGTGACTAGTTTCTAGTCATTTAATAGTAGTTTTAAACTATGTATATTTATTTTATCAGTGTACATATTTGGTAACTTTTTATACTGAAAATTGTATACAAGACATGTATACTTATTAGAATCATAAAAATATATAATCTAAGAATCACATTACTAGGTAATTAATAATAAATGGCAATTTATAATGACGGAAAAAATACAGCAGCAATAAAATTGATTTTATACATGAAGTGTTTTTTTTTGCTATTTATTAAGATATTTCAACGTTCTTTCGCCGTATTTACAAAATCGCTTATTTTACTTTTGATTTCAACCAGAAACATGAATTGTTTCATATTGATATGTCCTAGACATTTTGTTGTAATTGCTATCTTTCAAAAAACTTGATTATTTATAGGCATATACATGTTAGTAAATTTCATCAATAGTACACTAAAACACATCACAAGTAATCATATACACTTTCTAAAAATATACAATTGTACATTATTTTAAGTACTTTACGTCAAGGCCACATTTATACTTAAGGCCTCGGTGTGTTAAGATGATTTTACTGCCAAAAATCATTGACACAAAAATGCAATGATTTTGCTTATAATAAATAGCTCGTTTTGAGAAGTCGGGTCTGTCCTTTTCTAATTTTGGGAAAATGCGTTATTATTAGCAAAATTATTCTAATTGCTGTAAGAATGTCGCGAATCTAATTACATAAATAAATATTATTTGGCAGTTTTAGGCAGATGTCTTTTCATATGCAATGCTAAATGGTCCGATCTGGCAAAAGATCTTTCACAAACGGCACACTTGAAAGGCTTGGCACCCGTATGTTTTCTATAATGACGTGTTAACTCATCTGATCTTGCAAATCGCCATTCACATTCGGGCCACTGGCACTGGTAAGGCTTTTCTCCTGGAAAAGGAAATATCTTACATTATTAAGTCGAAATATTTAACTTTAAAGTATATTTAATTATTATATATTTATTTTTACAGCAAAAGGTAGATCCAATTATATTCTAAATCTTTCATGCTATTTTCTTTTTATAACTTATGTTGCACTGCAATTAAGTGATGGTTAATGGCAACGGTCTCTAATTATTTGCCAAGTACCATGTGAGCAGTAAAAATCGATTGTGACGTAATTACGGTATTAAATTTGACTTTTTGTTCATTGGCTATATTTTAACCATATGAATACACAAATTATGCAAATTATATCGGAAGTCCCGCTAGTTTCAAATTTATAGAGATACGTTTTTTAACGATTTCTTTTGTTATTGTTTATTCAAAGATCTAAAGTATTTCGTTATACTAACTCTAATTATGCATTTTTGTTTAGAGTTTTAAAATATGATACAATGAATACAATCCTCTTCATATCTACTACCGGTGAAGATTCCAACAATGCTAATGCATTTAAGACAAATTCTGGTGGTTGCAATGGGTAACAGGTTGTACTTAATATGTTATTTTCACTATTAATACTTCTAGATGAACATACCACTGTAACGCAGAAAGATAGTTACCTGTGTGTATCCTCTGATGAGCTTTTAAGTGGGAACTTTTAGTATACACTTTTGTGCAACCTGAAAACAAAGTGATTTTTAATATTTCGTCATGTAGTTAAGTGGGCTGTGGAAGAATATAATACATCACACCCAAACTTATTATGAATTATACGTCCTCTATATCTACGCTTAATGAATTTACATACACACATTCAAAAATATAAGGTGGAAGAAAGGGCTAGTGATGACACTTTTTTCCTGCTACATTGCACACCATAGTTAAGTTCCGTTTATAACATACCGTATTTTTATACTATAAAAATTGATTTAAAATTGGGGTACATTTTATAGTTCGAAGGTAACATTAAAGTACGAACCTTCATGCGGCACCAAAGTTATTAGTATAGTAAGTATGTACCCAAATTATTTCCAAGCCAGTGGGAAATCCCTTTGTTTATGAGCGTCAATACCTAGTTATTTGTAAATGTCTGGGCTTTTCTATGGTCCATTTGAATCAGTATTTGTATAAATTGTTAGATTTTTTTCCAAAATTAGAACAAATGAGTGTAAAATGAAAAGACTGGTAAACGGTTCGGTGATTCTGTGCTAAGAGGCTCTGTATCTAAATTGGAAACTCAGGTAACGTGCGTTCAAAGCCTACATCTGTAGATGTAGTGGCAGTACATTTTTGGGTGAGTTCTGTATGCTCACGAATATTAAACGCCGTTGGGTAGCTCACTATGTAATATACCATATAATCTGTTCTGTTGTTCGCTCGGGTTTCATACCGCATTCGGCGTTGGTTCTCAGAAGAACACGCGAATATCTGTTTTTACGGAAATTTTTAAAAAGTAAAGATGGGAAACTTCTGATAACATTTTAGACTTCACCGGATCACTGTCCTCACTTTTTAGATTTGGAAAAAGACATGAATTATGCTCTAGCACAAATACTGCCTATAGAACAAAAAATATAGAAAAATTATAAAATTCTCTGGATTTGTAATATTGAAGAGAAGGAAATTTAACATTGAGTTTAATGGAATTGCGAATATGGATGGAATGACCTTAATTTTTGATGTTCCTTCAAATTGGATTGTGAAAGAGCACCAAATCAATAGTGGTCAATCAGGTTATGAAAAGGTTTACACCATTATAGGTTTAGCTTGCTGGACGGACGGAAAAAAGTATCCTCCAAAAGAAAAGTGTTACCGACAGATCAAATTCCACTATCTAAAGGCTGACTGAACCAAACAGGAATGAAACTATGGATGCAAAAGATATAGCATTAGTGTGAGATTAATTCAGAACACATAGAGTAGAATTGACTAACAAGCTTCTGAAAAACATGAACGCAGTAGTACCTGTCATTTTTGGCGGTCGTACAATTCAACTATAACTCTTGGGTATTTCTATCGACAAATCATTAAATTAATTAAAAATGAGTGGGAAAACTAAATTACAATGCTACAGTAGCAGGATGTATGAAACAGCTACAAATTTTAGAAGTTTATACCTCAGCGAAAAATTCATCGTAAGGCTGAAAAGAAGAGGAGATTACAAAATAATTTAAGATATTGCGGGATAAGTAATGCGAAGATTTCCTTTAGCAATAAATAAAGATTAAGTAAGAATCTGGAAATATTTTTTCTCAAAATCGTCATATAAATTTGAGGTGCGTTCTATAGAAAAATACGATAGCTTTTAGTTTCTATGGCATTAATGTAGCTCGTTATATAATGTAACCCAAAACCAATATTTAATATATACTGTTTTTTATCCAGCTATACATGTATATCCTTTTGATTCTCGGTTTCGCCATACAGAAAAGAATTATCGCAAAACTACAGAAATCAAGGATTTTCTGGAAAAAGATCAACTTAGTATCTTATAAACGAAATTAAACTGTAATAAAATTACTTATTATTTATTTTTAAAGCCCTTGTATCTTATAGGTTATAAATATAATAAACGTTGATACAGGAAATACGTATTTGAGAAGAAGTGGATAGGAAAAACGTCTGACCACCAGCCCTTTTTCAGTAAATTCTGTCCAGTTGTTTATTTCTTTTCACTAACACGCGACGTTTGGTATATTTTAATGTACTGATTTCAAATAGTTATGAGTATTGTCGAATATGTGTTTGCCGAAAAACAAAAATAAGTGAACGCGCACACACACAAGCAGTTCATAAAGAAATGAGGATTCATGTAATAGGATATACATATATAACATACCTAAAATGATGTTAATTGGATATAAAAGTAATTTAAAGTACGTTCTTTATAAATCAATGGTTTGATGTTATAAATTGTAATAATACGAGGTAGGCGCCATAAATTCTCGGCCTGACAGACTTATACAGGTTCAAGCGTGTTCAAATTCCGTCACGGCATGCATGCATATACGCGAGGTCTATGCTATAAATATGACGGTTCGAAGAATAGTAGTTTTTAGTAGCCAGTCAACCTACGTCACTAACGCATGAAAATAGTAATGAAAATTGAGTACCGCGCGGTCATCAAATTTTTAAGAAAAGAATGGCATGCGCCTAATCAATAAAACAACGATTAGACCGCGTTTACGGTGATTTATCTCCTTCGTATTCCACTGTGAAATAGTGGGCAAAATGTATCAAGAATCCCTGGCAGATGCTGAATGATCAGGTCGCCGAATCGAAGTGATAACGCCTCTACAAATTTCAGTTATTGAAGATTTAGTGCTAGAAGATCGCCGTTTGAAAGTGAAGGAATTAGCAGGGATAACAAACATATCCGAAACAAGTATTCGCCGAATTCCTTATGACCACTTGGGTGTGAATAAGATTAGTGCAAGGTGGGTACCGCCACATCTTTCTGCCCTCCAACGTGAACGTCGAGTCTAATGTGCGCGATCGTTTTTAAACATGTGTGGAGACGACCTAAAACCGATTTTGGAGTCCATTATAACAGGGGATGAAACAGTAGCTTTGTTTTACGATCCTGTATTGAAAAGGGGGTTCATGGAATGGCGGCGACTTGATGAACCTCGTCCCAGAAAGGCGAAAGATTAAAGAGGTGATGGCCACAATATTCTGGGATTGTGAAGGCATTTTGCTAATTGACTTTAAAAAGTGTAATTACAATTTGGAACGGCATGTATCATGAGTCTTTATTGCACAAATTAAGGGGCAATATTCGTGCAAAACGTTGTGGCAAATTGTCAAAAGGTATGCGATTATTGCACGACAATGCTCCCGTCCGTGCTGCTGCCGTTCCACAAGCTGCCATCGGCGAATATGGCTTTCAAGAATTGGAACATTCACCGTATAGTCCGGATATGCCTCCTTGTGATTTTTATTTATTTTCTAATTTAAAAAGGCCTTAGAGGACGTCGTTTTAAAGACAACAGTGAGTTGCAAGCAGCTGTTAGAGAACATTTTGACGGAAAAATTTCAGATTATTTTTACAAGGGTATCGAATTATTAATTGGTCGTTATATAAATCTATAGAAGTTAGGAGAGATTACATTAAAAAATAAAATTTTTTATACTGTCTCAAGTTTCCTTTTTCTTTATCAAGCCGACAATTTATGGCGCCTACCTCGTACATGTATTTAATCTATCAATATTCGGTCATATACATACATATGTATATCCGGATGTAACTGATTTTTATATAGAAGGAAATAAAACAATGTATTAGCTTGAATCTTAAAAGCAATCACATTAGTACCTAGAAAATCACAATGATGTATTCTTCTTTTTTCTAGTTCAGGGTTATTCCGTCTATTGTATTTCGGCATCGACGTCGTAATTCTGGGTGCGGTAGGTGCAGGCGCTTGCGTGCAACCGGGGGCCGGATACGGAGGAGGCGGCGTACGTCTGGGTAATGTTCCTCCTGGCGAACCGGGCTCCGAGCTTGGTGGTGTGAGCGGCGAAACGTACATAAGACGCGACATTGGTGGATAGAGAGCGTTTCCGGGCGCCGGTCCGGCTGGGCCTCCATTGTTGTACTTGTACTGCGGATGGGCATTATTATTTGTATGATGGATTGATTGTTGCTGTTGCTGCTGGTAGTGTGACTGTTGCGGTTGAGGCTGTGGCGGTTGAGGGGGACTCGTCGGTTGAGATTGACTGTACGGCGATGTCGGAGTACCCATTAAGTGTAACGTTGGATTGGATTGTTGCAATATCTGCGTGAAAATCAATAAAACTCTAGAAATAGTACGATACGTGTCTAAGGCATATCCTATACCGATAAAAGTTATTTAACGTAAATCGTCCAGTAGCAAAATCGTAGTCAATCAATCATTTTTTGAGTTACAATCGTGTAAGGTGTATTCCAGTATTGTTTAATGTTTTATTGTATTGCTACTACAATAAATTAGGTTATTGGAATGAAGGGTAATGTTAAACACTATTTCAATTAATAAGGGATACACTTTAATAGAAAGAATGTACACTAGAGCAAGATTTATAGTTAGTTCGAACATACGAAAATGAAAAATCGAAGATTTACTCAATCATAGTGCAATTTTTCTGGATTTTTTACAAGTAATTTGTCTTACAGAATTGTATTCTGTGGATTTATTCATGTGCAAAGTCTATGTAAAGGCAATAATACAATCGAAAGAAGTATTTAAGATGTACTAGAAAATTAAATGAAAATGTTTGGCGTAAGATGGGCCTTCATGAGGTAAGCACATTGTGACGTAGCAATTTATATTTACAATCTGTCTTGAAAACATCTACAGTAAACAAACGTGCTTGTTAAATATTCCTCGTAAACGTCTTTAAGGATTATTTACGTAAAGGAAAATGGTTTAAAGCTAGACGAGTTGTTTACAAAACAAAATCGACGTTTCTATATTGCTAGGAATTCTTCAACACACAGCGTGGAAGTGCCTTTTACCAAATTGATTCCGTCATATAAAACCAACCCTGACGTTGGTCTTATCTTAAAAATAATAGGAACGGTTGGACCGATATTAGTGAATATCATGTAGGTTTATATACTTATATATTGTTCATATAGTACAAATTAGAAATTAAAATTTATGGTCAAGGCTTAGTTACACGTAAAATTCGTTTGTATTGATTTTAAAACATACAATTATTGTAATATAAACAGATTTGAAGTAGAAAGGCAGTTTTAATATTCATAATTAGAGATTAATGAATACCACAGAACGAAATAAAAAATAAACCAAAGATAGAAAAATACATTCAATACTTATTTTTAAAGACAGTGATAGTTTAATTAACAAAATCATAAGAAACTAAAAATAATAGTTCTTATATAAAAGGAAAGTGTCGATCAGCTAGAGCGTGCCGATTTAATCGTTTTGACATCAAAAGGTCTGCATCTGCATTTTCTTTCATCATACTGCTGCATTTATACTTTAAAACTCAGGTGGATTAAAACCATTGTGTTACTATAAACCGAATATAAACATATGGATGGTAGGTAAATTATTAGACGATGTTTTAAAGAATCTTTGTGATGCTTTTTCGAGTAAAAGAATTGTAAACGTGCCAGCACGTACATATTACAAACGTCATTAGATAGCAAGTCCATTAAACGATTTCTAACATGACAAAGGTTTCTGAAAATGCCACTTTCAGGAACGTTCCAAATCATTGAATTTTTTATGCGAAACTTTTCCCCTATTGATAACTTTATAAATGGTAAACAATATTTCTACATATAAAAAACGTTGTATATACTAGTGCAACTATAAAATTACATAAGTCACGGCTGCATAACCAAATTTTTACTAAAGCAATTACAAAATGCAATTTTATATTTTACTGGTCTTGCTCCGTTGAAGATTTATTAATTATAATTGTAACGATAGGTTTATTTGAGAATGGTCAAAATGGAAATGCGACCTCTAATAATGCATATCCACAATGTTTTGTAGATAAGCATCAGATGCAGAGCACCAAAAACGATGGCAATCAACGTTATCGTAACTTGGTTCATGAATGATCCTTTATGTAATACTTTACAACAAAACTTTATAGCAAATATATATGGCTATTTAATAGAAACTGTCGAAAAGTTTTTACTTCATGTACTGGATACAAATAAGTCTATTATTGTGCGCCAGAAATTTAACAGTTGGTTAAAAACACCATAGGCGAAAGCAAACGTAACGTTGCATGAAATAAAATGTGATGAAGTGCCATTAGAGCTTATCGTGTTCATGGGACTTTCGAGACACTTTTTCCACAGATAAGCTCATAACGACAATATTTCATGGTTTCTTTTGTGGATTATCATGAAAGTACACCCTTATAAACCAATATTATATGGATCTTGTTTCGGAGATTTGCAAAATGATATAGGAAAGAAACTGAAAAAATTGAGTCGTAGTGTTTTGTTCCATCAGGATAATTTCCCAGCTCGTAAGAGTTGTGTTTCAACAATGTTGATATCGAAATTCACAAGTTATTGATGGGACATTCGTGGAACCTGTATAGAACTGTGTATAAATTCGCATACTCGAGAAAGGCTAACTTTTGAAGTAGTGATACCAAATTATCTTTGGATGGTAGCATTTAACATGCATGGAATTAAAAGGTTTCAGTACTATAAACGCATGATATGATTTCCCTAGTATGTTTTTAACGACTTTTTTAAAAATAATTGATCGTTATAGATGGAGTTCTCTACTTTATATACTGGTTTGATGTATAAGTTCGCAACACTTATTTTTTAGGGCAAGAGTGCATTGGAAAAGAAATGTTAAGTATATGTAAGGGTTATTAATATTACATTATTGTTCGAATTGCCTGTAAATTTGTGCAAAGATTACATAAATTATTGGCAAAAGCAAATGGAGTATTTACTAGATCATTTCCGATATATTCTTTAAAGTCAGTAAAAAAGTTAAAGTTTCAGAAGCAGTTAGAACCATTTGTATCATTGATAGAGAGAACGTCACGTTGGAAAAGTACAGTATGGGAATGATTTTCTCATTTCAAATTTGATGAATTTCTCACGTACAAAAAGTTCATTGGACTTTGATGAAGATCTGGATTCATCATGATCCATGTTAATCAACTCGGGAATTGGTCAGTATAATATGATCAGTCGACCATAGTGTGACAGTATGGCAAAGTTCAGAAACCAGGTGCATGGGTGCCGAACGTTTTCAGCGAGGACCATAAAGCTCAGTCTGTTAACATTTGTGATTCTTTATTAGCTTGTTCTCGTCTACCTCATCAATAATATCGATTGTTTTTGTCCTGAATTGCTGCTAAAAGCAACAGGCCTGATTATAATGAATGTCATTTAACATTCATGTTAGTTAATACCGATCTGTGAAATTAGTGTCGAAGGTTTGATTTCCATGTGCACCAGCTACGAGCAAATTTAATCGAATAACAACATATCAAAATCTTAATTACGATTGGATATGATGGTCGTAAGAGATCATATGCTGAAGTTTGTAGTTTTTTTAACGATTCGCAAATCTACGGATGGCAAAATGTTCAAAAAAAATATTGAAACAGCTAGTGTGGAGGAGGATTCTAGAGGTGGTCCTTCGCAAATTGCAACAAATGATGATAATATTTCAGCGTATTTACTAAGATCTCTGGGTAACAAGTGAAATATTTCAGGAATATATGTACGTACGAGAGGTTTCAGAAAACGATTTCGACAGAAAGCTTAAATTTTGTGAAAAAATTATCCATAAAATTGGAAAAGAAATCAGATTTTTTACGTTTGATTATATTTTGTGACGACGCTATTTTCTATCAAAATAGCACCGTCAATAGGCAAAACTGGGCTGAGTATAATCTATACGGGAGTGAAGAGACTCATTCTCAACATCCACAAAAAATATTGTTTGGAATGGCATCTTACACAAATACTTAGACTTTCTCCGACGAAATATTATTTCCGCAATTCAAAATTTATTTCCTGATGGTGGAAATTTTCAACAACACGGTACTCCACCCTTTTATAAGCAATTCGGGAATTTGTAAATATTTGTTTTCCTCAAAGAGGGATAGAGAAGAGATCTTATATGTTATAAAAAATCTAAAGTTATTTTTAATGTATTTACAAAATTATAACCATTTAGAGACTTTTTCATGAAAAATTTGGTAGGTGAACCCCAACAAATTTATTATCATCGTAAAGACGATATATAAGTTTTTCGAATATGTAATACAAAACCTACACTCCCATTCAAAAAATCAAGGTGGCGACCTGGCTCGGAAGTTAATATTTATTTACTTCAAAATAATCAAGAAGTATTTTAATTCTAATATCTGAAACTTCAAAACCATGACACCTAGTCCCTTGGACGCTATACTATCATTTTTAGACCTTCAGCTAACCTGTATATATACATAAAATTATCCTAAATAAACACATTTTAATAATGCGCAATTTAAGTACATAAATATCAATTATAGTCAAAGAGATTAAGTCGCCTTAGCGACGTAATAGCTTAAAGCATTTGGTGTTCTTCCTATAACCTACTTGGGGAAAAAAATTACTTAAAATTATGTTTGTGAACTTTAATGTAAAAATAAGCGTCTTAGTTAATTTGGTGTTAGCTACGTTCAACCTAAAAAATCATTTTTTCATACTTGGCCATAAGTAGCTTCTTTTGATTTACCGTGTACATTTAGCCTACGATTGGGTACAGTTACCTTAGCCGAGATGGGAAGTGTGCGCAGGCTATATTTTTTCCTTTAATGAACTGTATACTTAGATACGTAATTGAGCATCATATACTGAATTTCTACGGTTTTTGTAAAATGATTACCTTTGTTGTTGTTGCTGTTTTGTTAAGTGAAGCGTCGAGTTATGATATACACCTTGCACGATTACTATGATCATTGAAAATTGGAACAAAAAAGATCAAAAAACTATTATTTCAATTCTTCCCTAACACCTTTTATAATCATGTGATTTTCTCTACTTTTCTAAGATATCTTAAATTTCCGATGTAATAATAGTATATTAATTTCAAATGGCAAAACATTGCAAACCTTTTCTGTCTTAATCTCTAATGGCGATAATAATGGCGTTGGGGCACAACTTGCGGCAAGTTCGTCGACGGCTTCCAATTTGACCGGGCCAATGCCGAGCATGTTCGCATTTTCCGGATCAATATTCTGAATACTACTGGTGATATCGTCCCACAGGGGCGGCCTTAGGAAGACGTCGTCGTCCGTTCCCGGCAGCGTCCTCATTGAGACGTAACTCATCATTGGCTGGTGGCGAGCGTGCGGCGGTTCGAAGAACTCATCGATTTGGGACGCGGAATCCCGCCTGGGTTTCTCCAGTTCCTCTTCGAAGCGTCGTTCCCACTCTTGCTTGCAAAGAAACGTATCCAAGTCGCTTGCCTGGAAAATAATAATTATTGTTTAAGGAATAATAGATGTAATTGTTTTCAAAATATATATCTACTAATGTGTTTAAATTTTTTACAAAAATAACTACATACAGTAGGTTTTCTAAGTGTACCTTTTTGAGCAATTTGATATTGGATCCATGTGGATCTGTAAATGATCAATACCCAGTGGAAACGAAATCGTTGAAAAGACGTTTTTCATAGCGATAACCAAACGTTAAGCAAACTCTAAGAGTGACGCTTAACAAACGACATGGAAAGTAATTTCTTATACAACTTTGTACAATTGTTTATAATCAACGCAAAAGCAATAATCATAATCATAAGTAATGCATATGCATTGTAAATAGTGGAAAATAGTTTGGAGTCAACATGAAAGTATATATACACATACACTACCGTCCATAAGTTTGGAAACAAGGTGAAATTCTTGTAAAATAATACAATTCATAGGCATATCGTGAAATTGTTAATCCCCATTATAAATTATAGTATACAAATATAAAATTGTTCCACATAATCCTAGAGTTCAAACATTTAGGTACAAATTTCACCCGAATACATTTTGTTGCTCTTTTCCAGAAATGCGACTCTTGTTTGACGGGGATGGGGTAGGATGCCTGCAGTAATTACATTCGATGAAACGGTTTAGTACTATACTTAGTATAGTTTAATATCCTGTGACGCAAATTTGCTATTGTTGTAACAAAGTTTGACAAAGAAGATTTAGATTTTGGCAGACTGTATGTGTAGCGCCACTACGTCGGTAGATTCATATAACATTTTATCACGGCGAACATCGTGGACTGCTTCACTATAGAAATATATCAAATGTTGCAGTTGTATCCATTTGATGATGCTGTTTAAGAAAGTAAGTGCTTCGTATAAGCAGATGCTTATTATTATTTTATTACATTGCATCGCTTATTTATTTTATTGGCAACTCTGCCCATGAGATCTTAAAGCGATTCCTGCTCAAGTTCTTCTCCAGTCATGTGAATATCAATATTAAACAAATGTTCTCTACTATAACGGCTTTCTCTTTTCTCTAATACGTACGCTGTCTGATATATAAGCACATACTAATTTCATACTACTTAAATTTTGGAAAATGATATTTTTTCCAAATTTTTAATTCAGTATGACAGAATTACAAATATTTGCGTCATTTACCTTTAATTCAACACAAAGGACGAAGAAGACTACTAATGTAGAGACTTGTTTCTTAACACGAACGGCGCAAGATGTTCGTGTGTCATATCTGTCGGCATTAACTGAATAATTCTGGTTTTCTAACAATCAATTATGACCGGCGGGAAACAATAAAGTGTCAGTGAAAGTGACAATGCACAATCGTAGCACACAGCATGAATTTTGGCTGTTTACAACGGCCCGAAGTAACCTCATACTGTGAATACGCCATAATTGAATATCGATGTTTTTGCAGCCCCTTGCTTTGATTGGAACATCAACGCAGTCTTATCTCTCGCTTAACAATAAATGTACTGAACTGCTTTTATATTTCTTTTGTATTCTATTGGTTTATTTATGAATTAAATGTTTTACCTTTTAGGTTTTATTTACCTATTTTTCTAATATTCTGTTTTCCTTTAAAAGATTATTTTATTTTATCTCCATTTGTTTCGAATCGGGTGCTTTCCTTTCACGTTAATGTGCTTTTAATTCGATGTAATGTTTTTAACAAATTTGTTCATAATTATATATAAGCTATTCATAAGCGATTCATAGTAATAATCGAAAAGACAACTAAGGCTGCAGGCTTTGTTTATGTAGAGTCTTCATCAACAACACAATTAAACTAAAATAGTAATTAATTAGTTCATTATTTTATATTATCATATTATTTTTAATATTGATAATAACCGAGCCACACGCATCTCTAACAGTATCCGTTTCTGCAACCTTAGATATAAATATTCTTATCTACGAGACCAGAATATGGGTATTGATGGTGCCCATAATATCCATAAATAGAAGACTGTAATCAATTAAAATGAAATATGCGAAAAATAATGTAATTTTGAAGACGAAGGAAGATAGCTAAAGACACGAAAATAATTAACAATTCACCATTACTATATCTGTGCATTTGTAAAATGTTTAAAGAATATTAGATTTTCCAAGACTGGTTGCATCGTAAATTAGATGAGTATAATGTCTTTTCTTAACTTTAAAATTGGTAGTAATAATCCAATTCTGTAGTAAATGAATTACTTTAAGTGATCACATTCATTACTTCGTACAGTACAACCATTTATTATAAAAAGACTGTAAGTCCTAGTATTCATATATTTTCACGCCACATTACGGCGATCAACCTGTATACACCTAATAATTTTTTTTATTTACGCATACTTGGCAAGAGAAATGTAATTTGATCCTTTATGGTTTGATAAAATCACCAAGACTGAGAGAAAATCTGGAAAAAAAAAAACGTTGCGTTGCAGCAATTTGTAACTGCAATGACCTGGAACTATACGGAACTTTATTGTATATAGTTTGCTGAGTTATGGCCAGAGTAATATAAGAATATATGAAAGGCTCTACTCTACTTTTGTGAAAATAACACAAGAACATTGTAGTAATTCCAATAGAACTAACTTAATACATTAATTACACACAACATGGCGCAATACTTTTATAATCTAAAATCATTTAATATATATATAGTGGATCAAAAATCATATTTCTAATAGATCATCATGAATTGATATAAGCGTGATTTCACTCAAATCATGTAACACTTACTGTAACATTATAAAACAAGGGAGTGTCATATATGTAGACCTAAAAACATGCTTTGTTTTGTGCGATACTCTGCATGAATAGTACAAAGTTTCGGGCTGCGCATCTCAGATTTCTACTCTAATCTCAGTGAATAGTTTACGCAGGATTACACTGAAATTTGGAAACTGTAGGGTATGTAATTTAAAATGACGAAAATGCTTTCCAAAAAATGAAATGATTAGGCCTTGTAAAGAATGATTCACGACTAGCAAGTTTTTACTTTTTAAGAAAGAAACAAAGTCCTTAATAAATGCTGGGTTTTCACGTATCGCCAAAGTTTCAAAATGAAACAGCAAGTATTAATTATCAGCAAGAAACGACTTTTTTTAAAAATTACCACAACAAATAAATTTTAGTCAATTTTAAAAGGGAATTGAAATATATACTACGTTTACTAGATACTGTTGCTTTAAAAATGTGTAATGCGTTCTGGTCAATATAATTTTCCCTTCTGTATCCTAATAAATGATTCTTACAACGTTTTGGCAGTTTGTGTATCTATATTTTCTTTATTGTGCTGCCGCAATACGGATAATAATAACAATTACTTTAATTTTGACAATAATAAGAGCAAAAGTTACCCAAATACCATGTTAAATTCAAATTGATTATTATGGTAAAGATAATATGTATATTTTCTAGGGTTTTACGTATCTACTTTCAAGTAGAAAATGCTGCCAGGTGATTAGACAGTGTTGTGCGAAAGGGTTTCGAATTGTATGTTGGCACTTTCATGAAAGTTAATATAAAGAAGAGGTACCTTAAGGTAAATGAATGATGCTCATTCAACGTTCTTCAAATTTTTTCCTAAGATGAGAATCATGCTATACTTATACGCACATTATGGAACTATTTATCATATCATAAAATTTTATTAATCTAGAAAACGCAAGACTGACAGCTTTGTTTATATCTTTTTAATCCAACAAGAATGTTTGCTGTGTAGCCTAATGGCCACGCAAACAAGTCTAGTGCACGTTGTATAAGGCTTGGCTTTGGTAACAATGGGTACTCTAACCAACAAGATCGTCAAACTGACTTCTTGAAAATTTCCTTCACGAAAATAAGCTTATATTATTTCCAAAGATAGCATAAATCCATATCAAACTTCAAAGAGTAAACCAGGAAGTAAATATTATTTCTGATTTCGAATAACAATTTTTCAAATCGCTGAAATCCTTCCGAAGATCTAGAGATAACTGAAAAACAGTGCGTGCATGTGAGTACTTTACATGTAAAAAGTAACGAGAACTCATCAAAATTCACTGTATTTGTTTACTTATAATTAGTAAAAAAAATAAATTGAGCTAATCTCGCATAACGATACGAAGTTGTCTTTGTTTTGTGTAAAAAAAGCATTACATAATTTTGATAATATATTCTTGTAAACTGTTTAATTGGTCACATTGTTATTTTATTTAATATATAAAAAAATATGTATTCGAAAAGTTTAAAGCAAAGAGCCTAATTAGTAGAATAATTACCTGAGATTTTCCATCAGAATAGTTTTAAGTTTTGACATTTTACATTGGTGCCTCTCAAAATTTTAAGCAAATTTGTCAAAGATGTTACAGAAAACCTTGAGTTAGTAGAAAGTGTGTAAAATTACAACTTTTAGACTAAGAAAATATAAGTCAATGAATCATGACTTATTTAAAAGACATCATAATGTATTACAAGAATAATAGATTTCGTTAGTTGTGTTTACATGGCCAATCATCATAAAGAAAAATTATGAAATCATGTTCATTTGTCGATCCATCGGAGCTGTCTTGTAGTAAAAGCAGTATTTTGAAATACACATAAAGCGACATTGAATCAATCGTTTTTCATTGTTCCGGTGGTGTTTTTTACTTTAATCCGTCAATGAGGCAGGTGAGAACAAGCGCGATTGTGATATGTACACCAAACGCAGCAGGAATTCTGATTCGACTTTCCCCATGTTCTAATTACCATACAATAAGCCGGGAGGTGCTGCCCTCCCGCGGAGGACTTTCATGTCTACGACGCTCGCTAAGTTTCATTTGATTATCATCATGACAAGCATCTTGCAACATAGACAACCGTTTAATATTCATTTAGGAAGGCATTATTACTGGGCGACCTAGTGTTGGTACATAGCAAAATATTTGTTTATTGCATGTATATATGTATAGATATATTTTTCGAAGAGCAATTCTTAGAAACACTAAATAATATATGGTGTTGTCTTATAGAACTATATAGTTTTGAAAAAGTTATGTAGTTACCGCAGTATCACATTCAGGTGTTATTGAGTTTAAAGTAGTACTACGAATGAATTGACTGTCAAATGTTGCTTTCATTTAAAGTATCAAATATTTAAAAAATTAGAAGTTGGTGAGAATGTGGGATGTGGTAAATGGAATGTTGAAGATATCGGAGCAAAATGCCATAAATAGTTTGCAACATATAGAATTCATTTACTTTCTCTTCCTATTAGTTAAAATCAGTCAGTCGACTCGCCTTATTCTTGTTTTTTTTTTAACTTTAGGTAGGGAGTTAAGATTGATTTGACGCCATAGTTGTTCAGTAAAATAAAATACCAGTGTTATTTAGGAAATTAGATTAAATATAATAGTAGACTAAACGAGTTGAATAATATTGTGATACTAGTTTTAGTCTTGCTTAACATATTCCTGTGAAAATGAAAGTTATAATACTATAGATGAATTAGATCTATTTTCAATACAAACGAGTTGAATATATTGCTATCTATCGTTTCCTTATTTCGGTATTCTATTGGTTAAAAAAAAATAGCTTTCTTAAAATACTATGCTTTATTTCCATTATTAATTCTTATAAATTTTTGCTTATTGGATTGTGCATTTTTTTCATCTACTAAGAAAGAGTAAGGGAAAGGAAACCAATATATTTCAATACTCAATGAAGGTTGAGCGAAAGGAGATATGCTAGGTGGAATAGGGGAAAAATGGGAAAATTTTAAAAATTGTGTAAAAGAAGAAGCAAGGAAGAGCTATAGTAGCAAATATAGGAGATATCCAAGGAAAGAGAACAACAATTGTCAAGTGGCTAATAAGTAGTAGAAAAATGTACTAGAATATAAAAGAACTAAATGAATATACATAATATAAAGATAAACGAAAGAGAGTAGAAGATATGATAAAGACCAGTGGCCATGGATAGAATTCGAAGAGAAATTCGCAAAAAAATTATACCAGACATTTTTTTGCGGAGGACTAGAAAGAATGAGAAGATCAAAACGCAATACATTAAGAAGTATGAAAGACGTAAGAAGCAATATAGTTATGGAAGAGTATAAGATCATGGATACATGAAGATAAAGATATTTTTGGACACTATTAGAAGAAAAAGGGACAGAATATGAAGAAATAACTCAACCAGAGGTGAGGGTAGCACAAAGAAGAAGTATTAGCCAAATAAGGGGATATGACGGTAGAAGAACTACAAAAGATGCGAAATGGAAAAGCGTAGAAATACATAGAAATATTAATACTAATATCTTGACATCCTGTATTACATATTTCAATTGTATTTTGATAGATTTATAGCGCGGTTTACACAAACAACTCCCTAAATCACTAACCGGACGCACGCTTCGACAGCTACGGTATCTTCAACAATAATACTGAACTCAGTTGAAGTTCGGTATTACTGAACATCAATATCTATGATAGTAGGGCTAAGGGGGAGAACAGTTCTTAGAAAAAACCAGTTCTGAAACAACAAACTAAGAAAAGGAGACTGGAATGGGGCATCATAAGGATTAGATTCTTGATGAATGCTACGAAGTATTATGAACAGAACAATATAAATTCCAAATCTTTGAACCAAAACGTCGATCATCTGTTGAATAGAGAAAGGGCGAGTGGCCAACGTGTGGTTCCTACTGTGAAACATAGTGGTAATAGTGTGATGGTTTGGGGTTGTTTTGGTGGTACAGCTGTAGGCGATTTGATAAAAATATATGGGATCCTAAGTAAGGAGTACTATCTGAGAATCTTATAGCAAAACGCTGTGCCAAGTGGGGAAAGATTACGTGGTCAAAACTTTACATTCCAAGATGACAACGATCCTAACCATTCATCTTGAAGATCTCCACCACTGCCTTTTGAAGTATCAGCTGCATAGTGGAAAAGATGCTTCGCAAATTGCTTCGGGTGTGTATGAGAGTGTAGTGGTATCAAAGGTGAACATATTGAAAATCAGTAAAGTCGTTTATTAAATTTGATTGTGTTTACTTTAGTTTCATAAATATTTCCAGCAGCGTCCGTCCATATTTATATATTTTTATTTAATTTATACATAATCTTACAAACCTATCATGTTCATAATGTGATCTAAGATTGTACTTTTGATTGATATCGTAATGTTAGAAAATAATTAGATACGTTAGGTTGAAAGGTAACTTGTTCATTGCAGGAATATGAAAAATCTTTTATTCAACTATCGTTAATTTTTCTTTTTGATGGTAAAAATTAAGCACTATCTATAAACTATTGAGCCATAAGTGATATATTTCTGAGTTTCCAAAATCAACTGTTTCCTCAGCCAAATGATTGTTCGATATATGAAAGCGACTATAACATATACATAGATTACGTATTGATTGGTATCTGCTAACAGCGAGATACGTATTGATAATTACATATTAATTTTTCTAGAAAAGTGAAAAAGAATCGTTCAAGTATCAATAATGTATATAATTGACGATACTAATAACAAAGCCTCCAGAAACGAGTGCGCACTCATTGGCGGCGATGAAATATTTCGAAAGCGGAAGAGATATACCCGAAGTTGGGACCCGCGTATCGTTAATGTATGTATAAATGCCGGATTACATTGATGGCGAATCCACGGCGTTCTTTGTTATGTTGGTCGAGGGTTAGATTTATTAACCGATTTTCGAGATTAGAATACACTGGCACTATTATTACATGTATTGTTTGCAATATCAACATTTTACCGTACAGTACTTTTGTGTGTAAAAGGCATGTTAATAACAAACAACACCGGTTGAATGCGCAACGTGATGTACCATATTATAAATTTCTATATGACTTTATTTATATGTCAAGTGTATGCAACACTCCACAAAATATTGTAGACAATGAAGAATCTCGAAAGTTTTGGGGGAAATATGTTCCGGAATGGAGATTGCCAACAAGAGGTCAATCACAGTATAATTTTCATCTGGTGAAAAACACGATTACGAATCAAATAAAAGCGAAGTTAAAAGATCAAAAAATAAGGCTGACGGTAAATGAAACAATTGTATTTTAAAAGTGTCAGTACGCACTTTAAAAAATGGTGGGGCATCCTCGCTTCCTCTTTTATAGAGTAGAATATTACAGAAGAGAAACGCCGAAAAGATTGTAGAAACTATAAAAAATACCTTTGGAAAGTTCAAAATATCGGCAACCCAACTTGTAATGTTGGTTACAGATGGAGGGTTAAAGCGGGAAAATTACTGAAACAATCTTATCCTCAATTGCTTCATGTAACCTGTTTGCTGCATGCATGTCATCTTGTAGCTGAATTTATTAGAAACAGTTATCCAAAAGTAGATCAATTTATAGTTTCTATCAAAAAAGTTTTTATTAAACCTCAAGAATGTATTCGTGAGTTTTTTTCTGGGCATTTCTCAGCCACCACAGCTGCTATTGACGAGATGGTGAAGGTGGCTTAAAGTTGTCCTATATTATGAGACATTTTTATACATTCTTAAGCCTTGTACCTTAAATTTAAATACATAAGAAGCCCAAGCATTTTCAGTAAGCCAGCGGCTAGTTTCAGATACCGAAATCCATACTCAAATAGAGCAAATTTCTGAAAATTATTCAATTGTTTTGAATACTATTTCCAATTAGGTGTCATTACATATACAAATAAATTGTGTGCGGTTATAAATAAGAATCCCGAATTTCGAACTGTAGTGCGTATAGACAAGAGCTTACTGAAAACCAAGAGTGCGAATGTGATGCGAATGACCTTCTTAACACTACATCATTAAACACAGAACGCTCTTTTTCCAAATACATGAACACATCTTCACCTGGCCGTAGGCGTAAGACCGAGTCAGCACTGGAAGGCGTGCTGACAGAGTGCCGTAGTGAATTTTTACGTAACTCCACATCAACAATACAATCAAACTAAAATAGCAAGTAATTACATTAATTATTTTTAATATTTATAGTAACCGAGCCGTACGCTACTGTGAAACCACTCGTTTTTGCAGCCTTATTAATAACTGTTTTTAAAGCATACAAGTTCTGGCATACCTCTAACTAATCCTTTTTTGTTTTTAATCTGTCACTCGTTGAATATGGGATTAAGTTAAAATATGGCAAATGTAATTGGTATAGAAAAAAGTGTGTAATTACCGGTGTTACGCTGACTTACGAGAACGTTACAAACCTTTTATGCTAAATGCAGTGAACATTTTATTACACCGTTCCTGTACTGTTAAATTATTTTATAAATCAATAAATATAAATGAGTAGAATGGTGAAATATGGAACGAAATAATGAATATCACCATATAAGCATTATATGAGGTAAACGGCTTAATGAGAATTGATTTGGATGTTTACGCTGTAGTAAAAATTGATGAGGCAAATTCCTTCTTTAAAAGGCAAGAGGAGCATTGAAGTCGAGCATGTATAAGAAATATGTTGCTACAATCAATTTTCGCTAGAGAGACATTTAATTGATAATTACAGTTTTACAAATGCTATATGTACGACAGAATTTTTATTTATGCGAAATATATTTAATGATATTACTTCCCATCTACTGCAAAAATGAAATATTGTACATTATATCAAATTTATTTTAAAGAAAGCCATTTCTATGAGCAATAGTTAAAATTTATTCCAAAGTTTTAAAGATAAATACGATCTGGTCAAAGTTAAGAAACATCAGATGTTTTTCAAGCTTCTTTTTTCAGATCAAATATTAAAGTTATCAGCTCAATTCGACAACTGAGCTACTGTAGAAAAGGAGAGATATTGCTAATATATTTTAGCATAGTTAATATATTTCAACAGTATCATCAAATACCACCGCGTTCATCTTTTGTATAAGTTAACATATAAGCTACTAGCTATAAGTTATCTGTCAACTTATTTGACATATTTAATGTTCTTAGTTTTATCATGCGAAAATTATTTTTTTTTTGTGAAATTGACAATTTTAGGTCATTTTTAGATTAATGTATTAAGAGTAACTTGTTCTTTCGGTCATCGTTGTGTAGGTGGTAACGCACTTGTCTAAAGAACAGGAGCTGTGGGTTCGAGTCCCGCCGGAACGGTGAAATTTTTAATTTTACGAATTAATTAATTTATCATTCAGAGCTAATGGAAGTTATGTAAATATAATGTATTTGTGAACTTATTTCATTATTCTAATTTGACGATTATGAATTAATATTAATAAATTGAGCACTTTACAAAAAAGAACAACACCTTCATGTCTTATTGAGAAAAATTGCGTAGTCTTCCCTTCTGAATACAATTATATCTTGCCTTCGCAGTAGTACAATAATGCTTTTTCTATGCCTTGTTAAATTATATCGTTGGCAAGCATCCTTTCACGTAGATTGAAGTATGTAGGCACTGTAGAATATTGACGTGAAGAAGGCTATTTAACCATTGTAATTTAATGACAGTGCTTTGCTAAACTTCAGTGCTGTGCGTTTTAAGGTGTAATTTTTCACCTTTTTGGCATATAGATCTTCGCAAAGTATACTTATATATCTTAAGAGGTACTTTCCATTCTACAGAAAAATATTTGAGAATAGGCGAAAGAGAGATAGAAAAGTACATATCTGTTTGTCATAGAATAGCTGCGAGCCACCGATGTGAACCTTGCGAGTTACTTGGCAGTAAATATTGCCTGACATTAATGGGTAATAAATAATTTGAATTGGTTCCATTTTCATTTTCCATGTGAGGCTTTATAACTCAGATGTCTTACAAAGATATTATTAACTGACTGTCGATATTAAACGAACGTCGAGGCTTTTCAGCACAACACAATCGATACATCCATACACATATGTATGGACATATTCATGTGCCTAAGTATTGACCCTCCACGTATAAACACAACAAATAAATTATGCGTTGTATGTAGATGCGAAACCTACGGGTAAGATTGTTTATATCCATCTACGTAGCGGGAAATTGCTTCCCGACAAGTTACTTTTAGTGTTTTTAAAAAACACACTTTCAATTATACATCACTGAAGCAACACCGTAAGTGGAATTACGTACCGCATTTATCAAGTAAGATGCAGTAGATAAAATAAAAATCTAACATGAATTCTTCTTACGTGTTTCTTCCAATAAACAAGCTTACGTGAAAGGACATTGTTTTCACATATACATACATTACACAGTTTCGGTTTTAGTGATCCACTTATTACATTAATGAGTTCGTACTTGATTTGTCGCAGGTTTTACGTGTCCCATAGTGGTTTCAAATCACCAGATGGATTAATTACATTGGGTATGCCGCAGGGTTCTAATTTGGGCCCTTTATTGTTTCTTTCATCAACGATATCACTCACGTTGTGGATTGCTACATTCTAGATTCTAGATCCATATAAAACATCGTTGGACTACTTTTCATTAACATATTTAGAAGTTAGACGCAGTAACGCCTACCTCTCACTTTTATACACGTTGCTCCACAACAAAAGTGATTCCTCATTCTTGTTGAGCAAGTTTTTGGTTCCACGACCGTCTGAGAGATGTATTCCAACATTTTATACGTTAAATAGTATCTCAGATCTTCACGGCCGTTTGTCATAGTCGTAACGGTGCGCGAGTTCCGCCGTGTCACTAACCTTTCCGTCCCTGACGTTTCCCCCGACTGCGGTTCGCATTTTCAAAGGTGCTGGCAGTCCTTTGGTCCTTTAAAAATACGAACCGCAGTTCGCGAAACGTTCTAATAAATGCCTAATAAATGTCTTCCATATTACATTTAAAATTAATTCTAATGTAATGAAGACGTCTCTTTTCGGTTGTATGACGCTAAACACGAATAATAATCCAAAAATAACATGAAAAAAGCACTTTTTGCTTACCAGGTTAGGTGTCAAATTCAGTCCCGTGAAATCTAGTGGAACTATAGAGTATACGAATAGTATATTACTTCATATATTGCCAAATTTTCGGTTTTCTTATTTCACTACTATAATATTAACATTACTTGTTTGATAACTGTATATTATCGCAACTAAATTATAAGAAATATGCGCTATACAATAACATTAAAAATATTAAGATAATGTCATAAATTTCAACTAGAACAACATATTATATAAACTGATAATCTTAGCGTATATATACACAATATACATATTTTGCACAATGTTGCAAAGAATCTTACTGTATTAATTTATGTTCAAACCAACACGATTAGGCAATTCTTATATATCAGGAGTATTCTGCTTATATATTGAAAATGGTTTTAAGCAAAATTGTTACAAAGAGAGATGAATAAGAGTTGGCCTTTGACACAGCATTCTTGCAAAGACCATCAAATATGGTACAATTTTTCTATTCACTCCTTTCACCTACCCCTTATTGTTTGGCAGAAATCGAAAATCGGTCAGCTTTGTATGTTGAGTTTCACTCTTTCGAATTATTACTTAATACTCTAGTAGTACGTTCTACATTTCTATGAATTTTCGTTATATTTTGAATGGGACACCCGTTCTTTCTGCGGATGAAAATCTTAAAAGTAAATATCTTACAGTTTGTTTTAAACTAATTCGAACTATATATTTCTGGAATGGTAATAGAATCGCTCAGTTAGATTGAATAAAAATAGTCCTTAAAATACATTAATTTCTCGATTATACTTATTTTGTAAAATTTATCTTGAAATTATTTACATAATTCATAAATAAGTTGACCTGTCATCATAAAAATGATGCAAGGGAAGCCCAAATACTGAATTAAATGTTTTTAGTTGGTATTATAACATTATTTTTTTAATATTTTAAATAATAAATGTAATGGTACATATTTTATATAAGTATTGTCAAATTTGCAAGTAGTATCGGCATCGGTGGTTCAGTGGTAGAATGCTCGCCTGCCACGCGGGCGGCCCGGGTTCGATTCCCGGCCGATGCAAAGCTTTTTTATTTTTATAAAAGTATTCTCTTCACTATTTGCTTCTTTATTACATATAAGTGTCCTTTGAGATAATCTGTCTGCTTTGTGTCATAATCGATATCCTTTTTGCATGTGTGCCCTATTTTCCTTGTATTGCGTTTATTCCAATTGTTTTGTTTTACCAATCGCTTCCCTTGTTTATTCTTCTTGGTTACATTGCATAGAATTAGGTATATGTAGCGTTTTGTATTTGAATTATAACACACTTCACCATAATTTAGCTTTACTTTCTGCAAAGAATATGTATGAGAAACGTTGATAAAGTTTGCAGCTATTTCAACCCATCTTAAGGAAGAAGAAAAAATATTTCGAGGCTAAAATACCACTGAATCTAATGCTGTACACACAATGGTACATGGACAAGAACTGCCCGTTTTACGAGGGACAATACTAGCAAGCATGAAGGTATAGACAATATGGTTCAGATATATCACATGTTTTACAGTGTCTATAAAGAAAATTGCCAATTAATTTTTCTTGTAGATATTTTCCAATGATAATTGGGAAGTAACAGCTGCAAAGTGTAGTTACTCCAAAGAGCAATGTCGTTGCTATTACATGGTCAGCTTAACTTAGTTCGGAAAATGTAAACAAACAAATTAAAGGTATACATTTTCCACTTAATGAATAGTAAGCTAATTTGTGAAGAGATAAAAGACCTTCGAGATAAATTTAAAATTTTTGATGGTGGTTGTTGGGTTTACATGGGTTTGTTTCGATGATAGTGTAGATGCTGACTTTTCTGCTACTCTAATAGACAAGATTCTGTTTAGTAAGAATTATCTAATTAGCAAAATAAATCTGGCATACTTTAAAAAGAAGACCAAAGTAACTTTGGATGAAATCAAAAATATAGCTTTTCGAACAAGTAGTCGAAGTAACAGTGTCATTTAGCTAAGAAAGAATTGACTGCAAGCCATTTTGCTACTATTTTGGCATGGACTGGTGGTTCAGGGCCTTGCACGTTTGGCTATCAACATTAAAGCTCCGAACCCCGGGATTGTTTCCTAGGGGTGAAGTTGTCTGTGGTTTTCCTCACTCCATGGCGAATGCTGAGAACGAATATCTTAAGACGCAACACAGACCCAGGCGTAATAAAAGTTCATGATCGGGCGATGCCGCCTGTAACTGTAGTGTTAAATTTTCAAACACCTTTACATTTTCTTGTTGGGCACCGTTTGATAATGATAATCTTTCTATGTCATCTCTCAGCGTTGAGCAAGTTCTACTATTTTAGACAATGATGTGGCAAGTTCTTCCACTTTAACTACCTTGATTTCTTTTTCACTCAAACTTAATGTTGATGGTTGTTGTAGGTTTCTAGAAACATAAAGAATTCCTCCTGCTTCCTTTCAGATAATAAACATTTTTAACAAATTCTTACGATTTGTTTTAAACATACTAGGTAGATTGACTTTATTTTGGTCAATAAAGTAGCAACTAATGAACAAGTTGTAGGTTCTTTATCATTACGACTAAAACAAACAGAATAACAGAAGTACGTATAATACATTACGGAAAGGGAACAGTATAAAAAATCTTACCCAATGAATTTTTTTCTAGTGTCTGGATTTTTGGAAGCTTAAGAAATTATTATATTAAGTTTTCCTGACACTATAGTGGTTACAGTGCACACAGAAACACATCATCTTCAGAGCAAGAAAATGCAAGTGAGCTATGATATGAATAATCATTTTAATGAATTTTAAAACTAATGAAAAATTTCGCTAACGACACTGCAATACTAACTATGATCGCAAAACAGCACAGAAAAGAAGACGAATAATTATGTCCTTGTTTTGTTTGAAAACTGATTTAACTATTAAGTAATCTGAATTAGTTACAGAGAAACTACTTCAGTTTTTTTTAATGTTCTAACTCCTTATCATTGCAATTGATACAACAATTTTTCCTTTTCTCTAATAACAAATCTTTACAGATTTACTTTTTGCATATTTAATGTAAGACTGGAGTAATATTATTGCAGCCTAACCGTAGGGTAACTACAATACAATGCTTAAAGAATTATATTACCGTGGTTGATGTTATTTTGATACTGTGTCATAAAAACATGTCATTTGGTTAAAGATTGAAGAGACAAGATATTTTCCAAAGAGATGTTGTGAAAGCATTGTCTTTCCAACGTTAATAAAATTCTTAATAGCATAGTAACGTTGATAGAGGTATAAACTTACGATACGTAAAATCATTAAATTTGCAAACTGTATATCTTATACTACTATATGCAACAGATTCAAAATTTTATACTTACGTAGTATGTTATTTTGCATCATTAAATTAAATTAGATAAAGTCATCACCGGCATACAAACCTCGATATAATAAAAATCAATTACATCGCTCGAGCAAAGAATTCCGTATAGTTGTAATAACGAACGGCAATGTTCGAATACAAACAAGGCAAGTGTGTGTAAGTTAATATCTAGACCCGCTTGGTGAGATTCCAGTCAGTTTATTTCCTGTTCATCTCAAGTCATCTCATCTTCAAGTAAACATGTTTCATTCATAGCGGCCATTCATGAACAACTCGGTGCAACTTTAACAAGTAGATGTTCAACAGAAAAAAAAAGAGAAAGAAGAGATACGCCGCGTACTTTTTCACATCTCTGCGGTCTGTCTTCCTGTACATATGGTAAAGTCTTTAATTAAGGTTTGGCTAGTAATACATCGGTACTCTATATTATTTTGTATCATTGGTTTATTATGGTGTAAATAATTGTTAGTGCATAATATAATCATTGATAAAGTTGAAGTACAATGACACCATATCCTGGTAGTTGTTTGATTAAGTAATAGATAATGTATATTGGCAACACTTGAGCATCATTACTTGTGAAATTAATACATTTGATTCTTATCTGCACATTTAATGTTACGAATTATAATTTAATTATATAAGTTTTATAATTATAAGTTTTTCATAAACATATCAGGTTTTTCTTTCACTATATGTAATTAAGATTACATTTTTATTACATTAAATCGTATTATAAAAGAGACTGAAAAAATTAGTTCCAAATTTTGGTAAACCGTTTTCTATAGTGCGCAATACAAAGCAAATTTATATTACTTTTTGTGAAATGCTATAAGTATGCAGTATCAGGCTAGGCTGGGATCCTGGTTGAATTTTTACTAAAAAAATAACTTTTTTTAGTAAAAACCATATACGTCAAATATTGTACTACTGTTTTAGATCGTTTAGAGTCAGTTATACGGCATTCGCGTACCACGTATTTCAATGTTCTTGTATCAAAACGGGTGAAATAAAAGTGGAAATGAAATTAGACCCTTCTTATTTGAGAAATTTAAATTTTTCAACGTAAGAAAAATAGAAAAATAGAGTAGCACATCATTATAAGCAAACATAAAGGTGGACATGTGAAGACAATAAAAACGAAGACTTCTTTGCAACAGTGAAGTAGGCATAATTCAAATTATACAATCAAGGATATTTTAATTTATTGTTATATGAAGCGTTGATATGTACAAATATAATCCTCAATAAGGTGGGATATCACAAATTTATACGGTTTTTAAAACCATTTTCAATAAAATATATGTTCAATTTAGAATAACGCCATTGCAGATACAGAAAACCGTATAAGACATCAGTGTCTACAATATTGTAGATGAAACAACTGACGCTGGTGGTCGGTATATTGTAGGTTTATTAGTTAATGCTCTAAATCAAATTATTTTATGAAACCTTTTTTGATTAGTACAAAGCAGTTGGAGAAAACTAATACTTTAAAGTTTTTTTGCCTTGTTAATAAAAAATTGCTCCAAATATATTGCCAATTGACAAAATTTCTCTATTGATCGCTGACGCAGTTGCATACATGATCAAAGTAGGGACAAATTTAAAAACTTTTAACAAAAATTGAAGGGTTATTCAAAATAAAGATATAATGGAGTAATTGATATACAGCATGTCTTTAAAATAAAATAAAAAAGTACGGAAAATTAAAAGGTGTAACTATATAGAATATAGATCAAAAAAAATGAGTGAATTACGGCGCGAACGTCAACATTAAAAACACACTAGGAAATTGTAGTATGTGGCGCCAGTCGATGTATAATTTGTGTATATAATACATCCTTCTAACCAAACTCGCATACATACACGCAGACTGCATACACTCCAATAAGATAGTTGTCGATGTAATAAAATCTACAAGATAATACTGTCTACTTTCAAACGGCATGCTAACAGGTCAATAACATACTTACGCACGAATATTTCGGCTGTAAAGAAATTTTTGTTTGAAATATATTTATCATTCCTTTTCTCGCGTTTGCGAAGGAATTTCCGCAAAATATTTTGTATTTAAGTCTAATAAAATTATATCTTTCCATTTTTCATACTATCCTACTTTATTTTATGGACACCTTGTATACATATATATCAATACGGGTCAAATGCCTTTATTAGAATCAATTTCTATTTAGAACATTGTGAAATTTTATTAAAAATTATCGGTGGTAAAACTAGATAAATTTAACAGTGTAATGATAAAAAAATCGTAGTAAAAGAATTATCAATCAATTTGATTAATAATGCTTTAGAGTTAAATTCTGAGCGTATTGCGGCATTAAAATACGTATGACCACATCAGTCAATGGTGAAAGAACATTTTTGACGAATGAATATATACTAATGATAAAATAACAATTTCTTTGCAATTAGCCAACGTTTTCAAATTCCTGAAAAATATCAGTCCCGGTAGGATTTGAACTTGCGACTCTGCGTTACCGGCGTATTGTGCTACTATTACACCACGAGACCGAATGCGCTTTTAATACCTAGATATCACAATGTCTGTAGATATATCGTAATATCTCAGCAGACAGAACATGCAAGTTTTTATCAATTAAATCAATATTAATATTAACACTAATATTAAACTACCGTTGGTATTAATAATTATAAAATTGCAATTTCCTTGCATTTAAACAACGTTTTTAGATTCCTCAGTTCCGGTAGAATTTGAACCCGTGACCTCCGCGTTATAGGCGCATTGTGCTACCATTACATCACGAGATCGTGAGTTTAATATTAATATTAATATTAAGTTAAGAATGTACTAGCTAATAGAAGACAAAAATTAAAAACTTTTAATTGTTAACTGGTATATATATGATTGTAAAACTGAATAGTTCTTATGTAACTTAGAAATTAGTTTTATTCATTATTTAGAAAACATTCAGGTAATGTAAGTGAGTTGTTTATTTCTTATAATTTTAAATCTGGTTAAAATATGATGCAATTTCTAACTAATTCAGTGATAAAAAAGTACGTATGAAATATGCACTTAGCGTGCTTACTATTTGATGCTAATGTTAAGTTTTTGACATATTTTGGTACTTCTTCATGCAGATTGTTTAAAAGTAAGCATATACACAAAAGTATATTTATAATTTTTAACAATATAAACGGTTTCATTGAAGCTTATGATAAATAAAATATGTACGTTTATGTTGGGAAATAACATTAGAGTCTAGAATAATTCAATCCAGTTTCTACAGGTGTACATTCCAGAAAAGGCTTTTTCTAACCTTACAGTGTTAGATATTGGTGGTCATTGTAGAATCTGAACATAGGCGTATTAAACGTTTAGCGCACAACCTGTATACTATCTATACGGTACATGTTTTCAATGTTGGAATTATCATAGATACAGGGATAAATGTAGATCAACTTTCTAAAAAATTACAGCTTGTCGCATGGCATAATTATTATCTATTTACAAGTATGTACAGGTTTTTATGATCTATTCATTTCTATGTCGTGGACATTAACGCTTGAGATGACGGCTGTTTAAGGTATTGGAATGTTCCTGTTCATTATTTAATTTGCTTGATTCAAGCTATACTCTCGCAAGGTCTTCACATCAAGAGGAACAAACGTACTAACGTAAAATATCGATTTGAAGCAGGTATTAAGCGTAGCTATAAGAAATGAACTCTTTACATGACTTGTGGCCTTAATAAAAGGTATTTTTTTGTTTGCCTTTTATTTATATTTAATAATCTGTTATTACGGTCGAATACAGAATCGGCATACGTGAAAGAATGTTTGAAAAGGCAAAGATAAACTGCACTACCACAGAATAACAAATTCGCAATCGTTCAATAACATCTTCCTCTCTTACGTATCGAGTTCAAAGCTACGAACCTTATGAAGTTAGGAAGTTGTTCACCGCGGTACATCGTATGTATTATTCATCTGTCGTAGATGAATTCTTCGGAGCTTTGAAGATGATTTTACCATTTTCGGTGCAAATAACTAATAACGATGGTATGTTAAGCGTACAATGAGTTTTTATTTTACAATTGCGATTATTTTTAAATAACTTAGATATTTACAAATTACAATTTTAGAGAATTACAAAATTTAGAGAAGTGTAAGTAACCCGCAGTTCTGGTTATTTTATTACACTATTTTATGGGTTGAAAACATTTTCGAAATACAGTAGACGCTCAATAGTGTGAACAAAATGAAACAGAGATAGTTTCCAGTAACGATTTATTCACATTAAAGGGAGTGATTGACTTTATGCTTAAAATAATAGGTATTGTTGCATCAATAATAATTTATTTATTTATAATTGGACATGTTTTTAATTTAAAAAAGATAAAAATACATTCTAAAAATATTGTGTAATTTTATAAACACATAAGCATTAACTACATATATGTGGCAGTAAAGTGTTAGTAAAGTTTCTGTCTGACCATCTCTCTATTCCGTGGCAAATCATCGTCTTCTTAATTCATGAAATCTAGAATATTCCTTCAGCATTTAGCAATCATTGTTGGATGTTATCGGTTCCATGCGTACATTAAATACATTAAATTTGTAACAGCATCTCCCATTGCCAAATTTTTCAATGTTTCTAAATTGGATCCATTTGGAATTATTTTACCAAGATGTAATGTAACTTTCTAAGTGTGTTCACATTCTGATCCATTGGCTGGATAAGGGGTGTTACATTTGGCGAGAGGTACATTATTGTAATGTCCTGTACTTGATTCTGTAATTTTTCTATTGGGGTATGTGATGGAGCATTATCCAAAATAAGAAGGGCTTTTATTGGGTGTCCACTTCATTTCTGGAAACGTATAACATTTCAACAGAACAAACAATGACTTGTCAATAATTTTGGGATATGCATGTATGATAAATTAAATTTATTTCATGAACTTACCTGAGGAACAAAAGAATTATGGAACCAAAATTGACTTCACCATTCAAACCGATTTAGATCAATCACAGTCTACAGGAAGAGAAAAATGTTTAAAAGTTGTACACTGTACATGTCAAAAATGTTAGGCGTCACTTCTCATATTTCCTACCAGGAGTAGTCTTCTCCTGAGATGAAACAAAGATTTTCTCTGGTAGAAACTTCCAATACAGGGCGAATTAATCAGAATTACATAATTGATTAGGTGTAGTTTAATTGGTCTATTTTATTTTTTAACTGGAGTTTAAATAGATCACCTAATTCTGGCTGTGATGATAATTTTTCAACAGCAATGTCGCATTTCGAATCTTCGAAGTTTTTGCCATTAGCACTAGTAGTAAATTCTTCAACAGAATTTTCTCCCATTTTTCAATTCAATTTCTTTGGTGATATCACCACTGACCATATAAGGTTTTATTTCTTTGTTTCAGGAACCATTTAAAAAAAAATTTGCTCTATTTTCGGATGTTTAGACCTCTTTAAAGTTCTTCCTTCCAGCCACCACATGTAATATTAGTTTTTTTTAGTTTTTATTTTACAAATCGCGGATTTAGCAACGCCATATACCTTTTTTTTGTAAATTTGTTACACTTGCACCATTTTTTAATTCCTCAATTGTGCCCGCTTCTTCACGGAGTGTTAAACACTTCGGATTTATTTGCAGCGACATCACGTAATAAGCTGTGATCGTACGATTCTCCAATCATATCTATACTTAGAGAAGTCTTAAAGCATGAGGTGCATTGCGTAAGCAACAGATATTATATAACCCGGGGAAGTACAGGAGCATTAAAACATACCGTATCCAGGGAATTTCAGATGCACGTACGTTCTACATGTATTGATGTTAGCGAATGCAAGTCCGTTCACGTGATACGGCGTTCAATGTTATGAAAATGATTGTTCACGTTATCCCGAATTTCCATTACCCAAACGTTATCTAGCGTCTATTAGTAAATTACACACTATTATTAGACTGGATAGCTTACGTATTAAATTGAAAGAGAAATACGAAATGATTTATCTATTATTTTAACTGAGCCAAGATAATTTTCTTTGTATCTGAGTACTAGAATAGCTTAGCATTGTTGATTACGTTGGATTCATTAATACTTCAATTTTATGAAAAGGGTTATGTTAATCTAATTATATAGGCTAACAAGCTTAGAAGCTTGCACCAAGCATTGTAGTTATACGTAATGCGATTGTAAGGCATTTGCATATCATACTCCATTAAACCGCAAAAAATGAACGATTGTCCATAGATCGAAAGGGGAGCGAGTATTTAAGTCCTGTATTATACTAACAATAAAAGATAGAAGAAAATCAGTCATGATTGCTGTTGGGGTTGCTTTGGTGGTACTTTTGTGGGCGATTTGGTCAAAACGGATGGTGTCCTTAGAAAAGAAGGAAGATTTTGGAGAGGAATGCTATCTCATTTGGGACACGATTAATCGGTGAAAACTTCTTGTTCTAGCACGATAATGATCCAAAACACACTGCAAAGATATGCCGTGAGTATTCGAAGCAATTTGTGTACAGAGAGAAAATTGTTATGAAGTAGCCGCCCCAAATTCCAGATCTTAATCCGATTCAGCTTTTGTGGGAGGAATTTCATCGACTGTTTCGATAATCTGCTCCAAATTCGGCAACAGTGCTTTGGGCGCAATTACAGGATACATGGAGAAAAATAGAGCCACTAACACTGGAAAAGCTGCTAGGGAGAATGCCAAAATTGTATGCGGCAGTAATAAGAGTGAAAGATGGACACTCTAATGAATCGCGAATTTAAGTTAATTTATGATTATCTTTGTTAGCAAATTAACAAACAAATTGTTTTTATAACTGTTCTATGTGTAAGTACAGAATAAAGGTTTATTTTATAATTAGTTTTTGACTTATTTTCGTAATATTTTAAGGGAGGGTGGACATTTATGACCGGTAGTGTAGCTAATAAAGAAAAATCACTATTCTACTTAAAAAGAATTAGTTTAATTGAAAATAGGTTTAAATAACACATTTTAAAATTAACATGATAATCATCACGATAGTGGTGATCAAAGTAAATTATGTCGAAGATAGTACTTAGAAATTTGGATGGTAACGGATTAGTACTTCTGTCGATTCATTTAACCAAAATTCTGTTAAAAAAGATATAATTTAACATTGAAAATATTAATTTTTCAATCTACTATATATAAATATATATATATATATATACGTATAAGGTCTAATTTTAAGTAAATGTTTTCTGTGCTAAAATTGTTAAAAATTAATTCTTTGTCAGTGTATTGTATCCATTATCTTAATCAGTAACACGTTTAATTTGGTAACCTTAGAAAATTGATCTCGTATAGTTCATAAACTGTATTGATATGAATACAAGATTTCTGATTCATCTTTTGCATACATGTTTAAAAATAGTCTGGGCAGGTACTAACACCTATTAGCAATATTTATTGTCGAATGCGAAAGATTGAAGATTTGTTTGTTTTCTGAATTTGCCATGATTCAGTCTAGTTAAAGAAAAACAGAAAGTTAATACCCAGAAATAAAAGCAATGTACGGAATATTCAGTTTTTCGAAACGATGTATGGAGCAAAAATCATCTGTATACATATGTATATCAACTTTCAATGTTGTTTTCACAGCGGTAATTTATTTGTCCCGTATTTATAGCATACTAAGGCAGGTCGCTAATAAATATTCAATTTGCTGAAGAAATTACTTTTTCTAGCGATCTATTCTTACGCACCAATAGAAATATTGTACATTCCATGTAGGAATAGTTATAAATTATGACGTCTAAATAAGCACACGTATATTCGTGCGAGCATGCAGAAATTCTTCATTTTGTTCCAACGTGTCACGTGTTATCTATTTAATTACAGAATTAATATCCGCAATATAAAACGCAATACACAGGAAATTAATAAAAAAGAGGGTCAACTGAATCCTCCATAGACCCCGTTGTATATTTAATTAATTAAAAAAAAGAGTGTCTCACAATACAAAATTAATTATACGAACGAAACCGAGTTAATTAATCATGGAAGACAACGTTCTTCTGTATGTATGTATTCATGTGTATTTGTATGTGTATATATGCGAGCATGAATTAGTGGATGTGTCACAACACTACGTTAGATGGAAAGAAAATCCTGTGATTGAAATTAATTACGTGCTTATATAGGGAGAATGAAGTGAAGTTCTTTTTGATTGCGCAAGAAAATGAATAATTGTTGCTATATCATTATTAGTATTACGCCTTGTACGTATTGTAGTGAAAAGTATAGGAGACCGCAATGAAAGCTCATTAGAAACGAATTTGACAAATTTGCAAGTTTCACATATTATAGTGATGTACATGCGATAAGGTTTCTTCACCATCATTTTAGAGATTCCTTTGAGGTACACTGCTTTATTTAAAAATATCTCCAGCATACTTGCCATATCTTTCAAGATGTTTATAAATAGACACCTACCTGCGTTTTATTAATTATATTGATCGTCTTGTGTGGCTTCATTTGAGGTTCCGTGCTTTTGTTTGCCACCTCTTTACTATCTATTTCTTTTATCTCACTTAATCAATTTAGTTTGTTGAAAGCTCCATTATTATTAATAAAAGAAATATGAAATTTTGGAAGATATTTTCGAAATTCGTAGATAACAAAGACTATTTGTTTTTTCTACAAATGTTCAAATTAGGTCGAATTAATGAATTAATCAAATACCAGTAAAATGATATTTGTGCGCTATAGTATAATTGACTAGAAGTTATGATTGTGTATAGAAATACTTTTATTAATAACTAATTTAAACAACTGGTCTTGTCAATGCAAACTCTGTTTACTGTTTTTAAAGAATAAAGTGCTGCTGTTCTAACATTATTGTGTGTAATATGCAATCAAATATAAAATTCAGGTTATGATTTATAGTGCCGTCTTAAGTGTGAGAGTGCCTTTACTGTATAATGAGAGAACTTATGCTCATTAGTGTACTTATCTTGGGCATGATTCAGACATATCCGAAGTTAAGAAAAGTACCAAATATATCATGTATTAATAAAATTTTTAACAAGTCGCTATGTGAGAGGTTAATTTCTTTTCGTATTCCAATTTATGCCACTGTACTGATGGCTGTCTATTGGTTCTTTAAGGTACTTATTTTACTATTACAGCGCAGACTTATGAGACTGTTATAATATTTAGCAAAACTTTTGTTGTTGAGCTTTCTAAACATACATTATTAACTGTTTGAACATAAGCACATTTAAAATTTTTGTAGTAATTACAGAATGGACATCAGTGATGGGTGAACTGGCCGCTTACGAGTAGCAGGACTAGAACTCTCAAGTCTAACCTGTGTTATTAATTTTTTTGAGAGAGAAAACCTATTTTATAAAATTAAGTGTACTTTAACAAAAATATTCTATCAAGAACACAGTTATATTTGCAGTGGGTACTCCATTGAAGACCACGGTTATCTTTAACCATCCAATTCTCCTAGTACATTTGGCCTGTTACCGTTTATATGTTTTTAATGTGCCAAGCTGCATTATCAATTAAATTATTTGGGATAATGCAACTTGGCATTAATACTGAAACATTGTGCCTGCTTAGATATTAGGAATATATCTGCAGCAACTATTACATCTACGTATTACATTTACCATTTCAAATTTAGCCACTTATATGGCGATTTGTTCAGATACTCCCCGTGGTGTAAGTGGGTACATACTGGTCTAGCGGACAGGGGCTGTAGGTTCAAATCCTACCGGGAACCGTGAAATTTTTATTAATTAACAATTTTACAAAAAACTAATTAAATTAAATTTAACGTTGGTAATAGCAAGGAAACTGAATTATCAATTTTTAAAATTGTTTTCTCTATAATATTTTATATTATCAATACATGATCATCAATACACTGTGAGAGAAAAACTAAGGAATAAATTCAACACAAAGGTACTATATTTTTGGAAATTTTCTGTATATATTGGCTGATTGATTTAAAAGTGATTGCGTAATTGGTACTTTTTTTAAATGATAACGTTCAGTTTTTATTTGGTATTTCTACGCTTGATTTAGATATCAAATTAGAATTGTAAATATTTTGTCAAGTTATACAAGAAGATTATTAAAAAAGATAAGATTAAATGCTGCAAATAAAAATTTTTATTCTTGTTGTAAATAATAAGTTCTAGTAGCATAATAAAAACATCATCTTAATAAATTCTCATGGTTGCATTGGGAACCCTCGGAATACGTTTTTAACTGTTTCTAGTGTCATTGTTGTAATTGTGGTTATTATTGATTTTTCCAACTCTTATGGATTAATTAGATTTTCTTTGTATGCAGCGCTTTTTACACAAAATTTAAAATATAGGTTCTTTTCCATTACGTTATGAAACAGAATGGTCGTATAATTCTATTTCTTACAATTGCTCACCATTAAATTTCTGCAGATATTGTGTTTCATTTAACAATTTATGGAGTACAAAATCAATAATTTTATGTATTCATACTTCTATTTAGGAAAAAATATATTACTTAACTGAATAAGACTTCATAGTAGTAAATTCATCATTTTTCCAGAATATTCTATTTGCCTGTTTGAATCATATTCACATCATCAATTTACAACAAAGTTGTTTTGCTTCTTTTTCTGCTTTATCACAATACATTGACAAAATTAATGATCAGCAGCGTGCATGTTTGTACGATTTTAGATTTTAGCAATTCCCAGAATTAGCTGTAGTTCCCAACATTTCTATAATTGCTTTTCCAATTGTGTTGGTATATTTCGCGAGATTGGTTCTATGGGCCATAAAACACGTATTGATAGACCTACTGTGCGTTCGGAAGTAGTTATAAATGATGTTCGTTAACGTATGGAAAATGAACTCACAAAACCCTTAAAATGTCTTTCTCAAGAGATTGGACTTTCTCATGGAACATGCCAGAAAATTGTAAAGAAAAACTTACACATGCATCCATATAAAATGCAATCACATCGAACTATTTTGCCGGTAGATTACCCCAGTTGTTTGCAAATAATTTAATGCATGTGGTAAACTTGACATTTTTCTTTAATGAAGCGGGGTACGTCAATTCCAAAAATACTCGGATATGCAGTAGTGAAAATCCTCATATTTCTGTTTCCGCATATTGCGAAACAATTAACCCTGAGGGGCATAGAAACATTTTAGATAAATTTACTGAACAGCCGGACGAAAATGAATTACAATATGGTTACTTCCAGCAAGATCGTGCAACAGCACACACAACACAAGAAAATATGGCTTTTGTTCATGAGTTTTTTGACGATCAGATTGTAAGTTTACATAGGGAATCCACCACGACCACCTTTTTAGACAGTTATGGACCTTTTCGTGTTTCCTCGCCTAAAGGATAGAATACTTTAAGCTCCTGTCGTTAATTTGCAAAATCTGCAGCAAGTAATTATTGAATGTGCACTAATAACGCCTTTAATGGTGTAAGGTGCTTTTAACAGTATGAGAAGGCGTATAAACTTGGGAATTGAAAGGAATTGACAATAATTTCAACACTTGTTTTAATTTCGCTCTTTTGTATAAATAAAATAGCAGCTGAGGTTGTTATCTTATTGTGTCTTTAAATCAAATGACTTATTTATACCATATTAATTTAAAGTCGCTAAATTATTCAATCAATTAATTTTTGAAGTAAAAGCACTTCTAACAAGAAAAATAATTTAATGCTTTTCATTATGAATCTAAATAAATTTCTGTGTATAAATATTAATCACGTACGTGGTATACCGAACATTTAAAGGAACCGTTAGAATAAATTATTAATGTTAATATGTTACAATCGTGTAAATAGAAAAGCAAAATTATTAGGTGGTTATTTATGAAATGGATATCTATGTGCATACATTTGCTTCTAGTTCATGAGTAAAATGTGAGAAATATATGATAGGCATGTAAGTATATGTACAAGTAACATTTCATGTTATTTTTTCTTCATCAAGACAACTATAAAAACACTACCAGAGATTTCTTGAAGTTCTAGTTTCGTTTACAGTAATACATACAGCAATAAGATATATTTAACTGAAATTTTTCGCAATAAGCTTTCGTGGAAACATACGTAAATACTGCTATCATAAATTACTATTAATTATAGAAACAATTGCTATTATTTATTTGTTGCGAATAAAACTAGCGAAGTCGTTAATCTCCGTACTTTATTATAGAGTGTACTGGCTATAGTGTATGCAAATTATTATTTACGTATTGGTAAAGACTTTTATTACATACCAACATTAAAGACTTTTATTACATTCCAACATTTTCTGTAATGAAACGCTAGCATAGATGCTAGACTATTTACGCAATTTGCTGGGTCGAGTTTGCAATAAAATATTTTATTGTATAGGTTTAATTCCAAATTGTAAGGTTTCTCTGAATAGTTAGAAAGTACTAAACGATTTCCATTTTTCAGCTCTGGAAGAGGAGTGTAGTAGTTATGTGTTTTCTATAATGGGAGAAATGTTCCACTCTCCAGTAATGTTTATGGTATCTTTATGGTATATAATGAAATACTAAGTATTGTGAAACTTGTGAAAATATATATTCATAACGAAAAATAAAACAAAACAATGATTGGCCATAGTCTCCATAAAGGTATGTACATATAGTGATGAATTTTATATCTTGTGATCCTGTTGCGCTTTGATTATTGCGAACCGATGTACCTGTTGTCCGTTAAAAAATAGTTTTCTAAAATAATTCGAAGCTTCATTGTTTTAATGATATAAAGTATACATTTTTGTTTATTTAATTGACAGATAATTTCCAAAATAGACACATATCAAAGTGGTTTAGAGGATAATAAGCGTTATTGCTACTAGTGGAGGAATTATGACACAGTGATAAAATAAAACAGATAGTTTTGTAAGGAACTTTTATTTGTAATGCACAAATTAAAATGAAATCGCCATAGTTTCGTTGTATAGAATGTTCAAAAAATATTGTTACGAGCGCTAGAAATAGCAGTGGTAATGCGGAAAATGCGGGGATACGCCCAGAATGCGCTAGAAGTTTCGGCGACTATAAGTACGGCCTGCTCATAGAAGGGAGTCAGTTGCAGTGCTGGCAGGTCCACCGATTTTTCGGTAGATCTACCGATTATCTAAGATTTTCCGAAATTTCAATATTTAGTTGGCTGGCCGTAAGATTTCTGTTACGAAGAACTTGCTCGAGAATATCAATAACATTTGTTTTTCTGGTGTGCCAATGCTTCTTTCTGTTGTATCACCAGTTTCTTCATAACGCTACCATAAGTCCAAATGTACTTTTTGCAGACCTCACAGCCTACGCCATATCTCAAATTGTCATACCTCCCTATATCATGCCTACAGCTTTTAACCCAGTTCTACGACTAAGTCTTTCCAGGCTTGTTTATTCCGAAACAAGAGAATACAAGCAACAATTGGATGCAAACGTTATCCGCTAACTAACGTTTGTTTGCAATACCGTCACCTGGATTCCAAGACAGTCACATGAAAACCGTGCATCCTATATTCTCACTAAATTTTGAATAGAGTATACAGACATACTTTTTACGTGTCCCTTAGACAATTTTGATGTGTGTACACAGAGGTACAAAAGTGACATGTTCTTGGCGAAATTTCTATAGTTGCACATGTTGAATAGAATATTTGTTTTTTGATATCCTCATCAGTTTATGCATTAAAGCTAATGCTAAGCTACAAAGAAAAAAAATGGGGATGATATGGATGAATTATGTTATCTCATCAAATATTTTCCTTACATATATTCTATACCAGAAATAAGCGTGGTCGTATTTGTTGGTCCCAAATTTTGTATTTTTATTTCAAAGAGTTAATGGATGTCGCACCTCGATCATTGGTCATTGTGTGAAACATATTACAATGCAATATTTGATTTTATAAGGGATAGCTGGAAAACTCAGTCAAGTCCGGAATACATAATTTACGTAGATCATTCTAATCGAGTAATTTTTAACGGAAATGCTCTGTGTTATTGGTGCAAATAGTATAAGTTTAATATACGAAAAACAGCCGTATATTTCAGAATCGGTTGGGTTTCGTACTTTTTGCTTGAATTATCATATGCTATCTTCAATTTTACACGCAAAATTTATGCATCAATTACAATATACTGAAAGGGCCGGCGGTTTTGTCGGTTACCAACTAGCAGCAATTAGTCTAATGAGGTCATAATTTAACCCCTCAGTCAGGACGGGGTCCATAACTGCCCCATTACCAAATTACCGCACGCGTGTCTCACATTAACCCTGTTTAAACATCAACCACCCTTCGTGCCGGTGAAGCTTTTCCGACCCCTTAAATTGACAATTTCATAAGGTTGTATACACAAGGGGGGTCAAATAGACTCTTCGCTCAGTGTACATATGTATACATACATGTCTGTATATGTATGCGCGAGTTTGCAACTCTTCACACAGGATGTGTTATTTAAATGGAACGTTCTATTTACTAGCGTGATAAGTAAGATAAAATTGTTTAATACCGTTAATGTATTTGTCTTAGATCATTTTCTTCTTACTAACTCGTTTTAAAGTATTGTGATTTTAAGCTTTACGCACTCGGTTCCTAGTATTAACTTAAAATATTTTTACTTACATATGTATAATACTAATTTTTTAACGCACAAGATAAATTTCTTAATAGTTAGGTACATATACAGTAGAACCCGGTTATAACGACAGTGACGGGACTGCAAATTTTTTGGCGCTATAACAAGGTGACGCTATAGGCGGAGTTTTTACAAGTTCCATGTTTACATACAAGAATTGGTGGGAAACAATATTACGGGTGGTAAACGGATACATATGTGAATTTAATTAATTCAATGTACTTAACCATATACCTTACACATGTAGGTACATACTAACTTGTTTGCCTAATGAAAGAAATCTGTAATTTTCCGTTGTACAGTTTTCGCACGCCAAAACTGTTTTTCTATATCCATTTCTAATTCTCTCACTTTATCAATAACTTGAGGAGACGCTTTTCGTTGTCTGTAATAAGTTTTTAAAAGTGTTATGGCACTTAGGGCTTCTTCGTTTGTCGGTACGTGTTCTGCTTCGTCGCATAAATTTTCTTCCTCTTCGATTTCTTATCGTTTTCGTTATCCCGCTGTTTTATGTCCTCCACGATACCAGAATCTGAACGCATTCCCGACGTAATAAGACAACTGTCCACGGATGCAAAGTCGTCGAAACAGAACTGGTTTTCGTCACTCTGACTTTGCTGCCACTTTTCAATAAGTTCACATTACGGAACGTCATCTTCATTTAAGTTGTTACAAACTGGATTATTCCTTAATCTTGAACGACTAAAGCAGTTTGCTATAGTCACAGAGGTTATACTACGCCAAGCCTTCTCTAAAAAGTCCAACGCGTCGAGAAGTGAAACTGCACATGGTGCGTTCTTGTCCATACCCGTAATAATTTTCTGCAGAAGACATTTTCTGTAAAAACATATTAAGCTTCTTATTACGCCTTGGTCTATTGGTTGAAGGATGCTAGTGCAATTTGGGGACAGAAACACCAAATTAATATATTTTAAGTGGGCTAATGATGGATGTGCTGGGCAGTTATCGACTAAAAGCAAGATTTTTTTACCTTTAACCGCAAATTCTTTATCCCATTTTCGAATTTCATTTTCAAAGACTTCTGAAGTCATTCATGCTCTTTTGTTTGCGCAGTAATTTGTTGGGAGTGTTTTTATGTTTTTGAAGCAGCGTGGCTTTTTTGACTTTGCTATGACAAGAATTTTACGTTTCTCCGTACCGGTCATATTAGCACACACAAATGCAGTTCTTTGGCTAGTTTACCGCCTACACATTTTTCGCCTTTAAACCTGAGAGTCTTATCTGGAAGAAGTTTATAAAAAATTCCCGTTTCATTGTCTTCAGAATGTTGTCTTAATTTAGGCCACACTTCATTTAGCCACGTCTCTGCTTCTGTCCTATTAACACTTTTCGCTTGACCGCTCACTTTTCCGAACGTTATTGAATGTCTCCGTTTGAAACGCTCTAGCCACCCATTGCTGCACTTAAAATTTGTGTCTCCAAATAAACTTCCAAATTCTTCGGCCTTTTGCATAAGAAGTGGTCCATTAACGGGTGAATTTGCACTTCTACATTGCTTAAACCACGTAATAAGCGCTTCGTCGATTTCAACCTTTTCGCACGATCAAATTTTTTTTTTTGACTTTTCTTTCCCTTTCACAAAGGTATTCATGATTTTATTCTTATTTCTCACAATTGTACAAATCGTAGAATTAACTAACCCAAATTCGCGACACACGTCCGCTTTCTTCCTTCCACTTTCGACTGCTTTGATTATCGCGACTTTGTCGTTCACGCCTAAACTTTTTGCTTTAAACCTGACATTTTCGATAAAGAAAACTCGATGTTTCACTCACACGATTCAAATGCCGACTGAGGAAATTTCTTACGAACTTTGCTGGCGCATTGCAAGAAACGGTAATATTCTTGGAATCCCCGAACGGTCGAACCTTACAAGCTACGCAAATTGCAAGAAATCTTAATTCAACGAACGGTAATATTCTTATAATATAAATACATACCTCAAGTGGTAAATATTTGTCGTTATATCAGGGGTTATTGACGCTAAAACCGGGTTTTCCCCTGTACGTTTGAATAGTAAAGTACGGGACCGCTTAAAATTTGACGATAAAAGAGGAGTGTCGTTACAGCCGAAGTTGTTATAACCGAGTTCTACTGTATTTGTATTTTAAACACACGGGATTTTGTATTCTTTAAAACTTGCAAACTATAGCTTGCTTATCGCAATTAAAAATGAAATAAAATGCTAAAGGCTGTATTGCTACTAACTTTTTACAAAAAGGTATCATATATATCCCCAAAAGAAGGAATGGCATAATACACGTCATAAGAAAATGCCATTCTCACGCTCAGTACATCTTCCTTTAGAAACATAGTGCACATGCGTAAAGAAGCGCCAAATTTGAAAAATAAGTAATCTTAACAGTAGCAATAACGATCGTTTTGAAATATATCGGTATTTCAGTTTGAAGGTTTTGCATTACACCACTGTAAATTATGCTGGCAGTATGAGTCGAAGCCTCTATTATCTTTTTAAATTGTCATTTGCATTTTTACTTCAGTTAAATGTTTTCAACATTTTGCTTCTGTAAAATTTGATTTTATTTTATAATTTAATAATTGCATTTGACAAAAAAATCAGTTTCTACATGCAGCTTAAACTGATGGAAAAGCTTTATAATACAGATGTAGTGCTGCAACGAGGGTAAGGGATAAAAGACTTGTCACATTCACTCGATAAAATTTTGTTGGAAAATTCAGACCGAATTGAGATACTCATATATTATTCATCTGTACAATACCCATACTTGTTATAAGAATAGCGAAATTATCCAGGGTAATCAGAAGATTAGTGATCCTCGAAAGCTAAAAGATGTGTCGTACGTTTACCAATGCACAGAAGTTGTTATTAACTCTATATCGGATACCATAGGGGGATACAATAGATATGTATTTATTTTCATTAATGAATATGAGATGGATAATGCAATATAAATGGCGAATATACTTCTGGACCTGGTGATTTATCGGTCGAGATCCTTAGGCGAATTTTGAATTTAGTATAAAAACCGTTTAATCTGTCGTTTTCCTTTGGTACATTATTTCAAAACTTCCGCGGTTGCTCCAATTTAAATTGTTATGTATAGTGTTTGAATACTGCATGTTATTTCGACTAAGGTCGTTCATAAATAAGCACGAAATACTTAATAAGGGTCAATATGGATTCAGAGAAAAAAAGCTTACTGCTACTGCCTTACTACTATTTTACAACGTGATTTTTGTGTGATATTGATAACACAACTTTTTGTGACTTTCGTAAATATTTAATTGCGTGTGACACTCTGTATTCATCGGATCGAGTCATACTTAGATAAATGTTTGTAGTATGTTACCATCACAATTAATGTGAAACTTCCGTTGGCAAATTCGTAATGATAAATTATACAATGTCCTTGTAATTACCAACGTATTTAAAAATGTTTTTCTGAAAAAGTCAGCTCCGGTAGGATTTGAACCCACGTCCTCCCCCTTATCACAGGCGTCTTCACTGCTAGACCACACTGTTTTGTGAGTTCAAGTCACTTTTAAAATCTAGATGTTGTACTGTCTGTAGCTATATTATAATATATTGTCTGCTGAGATATTACAACATATCTACAGACAGTACGACATCTAATCAATAAATTTACAGACAAGATTTTGATGTATTAGTAAAATTATTAACTATAAATTGTATTTGTTTATCCTTTTTGTAGTTAGGGGGCGTAACTTAGGTATCTGCCACAAGTGCTTCATGTATTAGTTACGGTACTTTTTATTCATGGATCAGCATATTCGACAGCTTTAATGAAGCAATAGTTAACCGAGCATTTTGGTGAAAGGTGTAGGTTTGGCTTAATTCAGAATCCTCCTATTATTTTAAAAATTGAACACCTTTCAATGTTTTGAAGGAACACATTCGCATAGTGTATATTATATTACATTATTTCTGTTATACTTTAATTAGTGTACGGTTATAAACGCTAGATTTGCATAAAAATATTTAGAAAACTCGGATGTTGTAGCTATCTGAGTTGGAGTTCTTTTAATGAACAGATTTCGAATTTTTGACCAAGGCCGCTCTTGTATGTGTATACTTAAGTACAATTGATGACAATACTGCGTTGAATAATTAATAACAGAGACGGCAATAATAAAAGTGTTGATTTTTGTCAGTAAGTGACATCGGTTTTCTTTGCCTAATTCGCATAAATTAACATTCGTCATATGTGGGTCCACGACACGTATTTGTCTAGAAAACACAGAAATGTCAGTATTTTACAGAACGCGTGGGCGCCAGAACTTTTCTCGTTCGCAAGGAAGGATATAAATATTTAACGAATATAATTTTCGTACCTTCTTTGTTTGAATTGTTTAAACTTTGCGTCATGCATCGTAAAAGTTTCATCGTCGTTATTATGTTGTTTGACCATTTAATTACCAGCTTTCGTGTGTGGCAATAAACAGATTTCTATCGACTTAAAGATGACATGTTCTTTTTCTAATTTTATAAATATTTTCTAAATCAACTATAAACCGGTTTGAATAATACTGTAGCTTAAAGTTTGTACTACGTTTAATTTATACAAATTGTTAGTCGTACACAAAGAATATGTGGAATGTGTATAATAATGAAGTGAATACATATTTGACTTCATAAAAGGTGGTGCTAAATAGTATCTAATGAACCTGCATGTCGTACAGTTTGTTATATTATCTGGTAATGTTTACAATGACACTCATTTACGAAAACAGAGGAAGAAGTTATTTTATGCAAGATAACATGGAAAAAATAGAAAATATGTCACATATCTGTTTTTCAAATTCAACCGTGTTTTGTATCAATTCAATATGTATAACTAATGCTTTCATTTTACTTTTACTGATATTTCTATTGGACTGCATAATGAAACAATGAAAGATTGTTCAAATGGATTGGAATACTTAAATATTTTTTAAACTGTACAAAGACTGTATACTTTTCTATTTTTGAAATTTCGATTAGTTCTTGGCAATACCATGCTTCACAAATCTGTGTAAACTTTCTTAAATAATTAGTTGCCTTCTTTAAGAATCCACCGCCTTAATTCTTTATTTTGTTGCCCCTTGGTATAAATTTTATTTAAGAGTGTTCCCATACGAGTGTCAGGTATATCCAAATTTCACAATCTTGGTGGCTGCTTGATTATACCTCTCCTTCCAGTCTACACTTGTGTAAAAATTGTATTTAATTTATTTCGAACTTGGACATTGAATGACGCTGAATTTTATTTTGTAACCAGATCTTATTTAATGTTTTCTAATTGTAAAATGTTACGGCCGCGTGATAGGATTGATAGCAATTATATTTTGAGGAATGTCACAAAAGTCCATTCTCTTATATGGCTACCTGCTGCCAATTTGTAATTTAAGCAGGCATCGATGCCTAGATGCCCGCAGTACTGTGACCTGAAAATGTGTTGTAACAATAATCTTAATATGGCTAAATAATTCGAGGGTTTTAACACAAGGGCTGAAAAGTCCCGGGCCTAACACATAGATGACGCTAGTATTATTGCAGTCACCTTTCTCTCAGTTAGTACTAGCCTTCAAAAGACAGCTGTTAAAATTTCCTGATATTCTATTCATTAGTTTGTGAGTTATTGTGCTAAGAGTCACGCTACTTTTGTTATTTTCAAAACAATGGATTAAAAACAATTTCGTGTTTTAATTTTACACTGCTTCTTGATGGGAAAAAATACCGTTCAAGCGAAGCTATGGCATGAAAAGTGTTATGGGGACTCCGCTCCATCAGAAACAACAATAAAACGTTGGTTTGCTGACTTCAAACGTGCTCGTAGAGACACCGATGATGCAGAACGCAGTGGACGTCCGAATGAGGCGGTAACACTAGAAAACATAAAAAAAATCCACAAAATCGTTTTGAATGATGGAAAAGTGAAGTTGCGTGAGTTAGCTGACATCGTAAAGATATCAAAAGAACGTATTGGCTTGATATTGCATGAGCATTTGACTATGAGAAAGCCCTGCTCAAAGTGGGTGCCGCGTTTGCTCACTGTTGACCAAAAACAAGAACGTGTTGATGATTCTGAGCAGTGTTTGGCCATGTTTAAACGTAACAAACCGGAATTTTTGCGTCGATATGTGACAATGGATGAAACATGGATCCATCACTTCACTCCGGAATCAAAACGATCGTCATCTGAGTGGACAGCAACTGGTGAATCTCGTTCAAAGCGCCCGAAAGCGCAACAATCGGCTGGAAAGGTTATGGCCTCGGTATTTTGGGATGTGCGTGGTGTATTATTCATCGACTACCTTGAGAAAGGAAATACCATCAACAGTGAATATTATATAGCGTTATTGGAGCGTTTGAAGGCCGAAATTGCAAAGAAACGACCGCATATAGCAAAGAAAAAAAATTTGTTTCATCATGACAATGCACCGTGTCACAAGTCAATCAAAACAATGGCAAAACTACATGAATTGAACTTCGAATTGCTCCCACATTCACCGTATTCACCAGATTTGGCTCCCATCCACTACTGGCTGTTCGCAGACCTCAAAAAAATGCTCACCGGTAAGAAATTTTGCACGAATGAAGGGGTTATCGCTGAAACTGAGGCCTATTTTGAGGCAAAAGATAAATCGTTCTACAAAAGTGGTATTGAAATGTTGGAGCGGCGCTGGAATGATTGCGTTGCTCTTGATGGAGATTACGTTGATGAATAAAGCTAATTTTGAACCAAAAAAACGTGTTTTCTTTGTTAGGCCCGGGGACTTTTCAGCCCATGTGTTAGTATACTAGTCTGGGTTTCATTGTACTCACATTCATTTGTATTAGAGAATTTCTCGCATCTTTTAACGATATATACGTGGTATATCTCGGAATTAATGAGAATGATTAGTTTTGAAGTGATTAATTGAATGTATTTACAATTTAATGTTGTCCCCTTGAAAGTATGCTCCTATGGACGGCAGCGGCTCCATCGAATTTTCCATTCCTGGTAACAATTCTGAAAACCTTGTTAGGCTGACTAGAACCTGCGTCGTGACCCTTTGGATGTTGTTTATTGTTCCGTAATGGAAACCTTTCAATTTCCATTTAAGTGTTGGAAAGAGAAAATCACATAGAGTCATGATTCTCGTAGAATTGTCCACAAAGAATTCATACCGCCAGGTCAGCCAGTGAATTAAACCTTTTATCACGAGGTCTTTGATCGTTTGCGGAAAGGAATTGCGTGTGATATCTGACATTGCTAACTTGTGAAGTGGTAACTTGTGGAATAACACATTTTACTACAATTGTATGAAATATATGTATATGTAAAAGTATGCACGATAAACGGTTGCTACTAGACCTGCGGTTTAATTTTCTATACACTTTGTGGACAGTAGTGGTAGAAGAAAAAGCATCGACGATCGGAGTACGAAATAACATTTTAAATTTGGTTTTATGAAATTTACATGACAAACAAATTATAGTAATGTGAATTGTGTTTTTTCGTTAAATTTAATGATAAACTCACTATTAGCGTGATCTAAAGACCTATTTACGAGATATTTTTCTTGCCATTTTGGATAATATCGAGGTTTATATTAATAAAGGGCATCGCAATAATTGCATTGGATGCATTTGTAGCTAAAGATTTTCGAGCAACTGAAAATAAGTGGCTGAAATTGAGCAGATGTGATTTTTTTAGCTCTAAGTAGTAGTATAAACTGTTCAGTTAAGACAAAATATGCGAAGATTTTGGTTATTTAAAGTCTTTCAAAACTCCACCGCCAAACTGTTAAACTAGACACGTGGTTAAAATCTTTAGTTCAATATTTGTTGATAAAGTATAGAGTTATAGAAATCGGGAAATTGCAACACTAAAAGCCATTAGAACTAAAAGGCCAAACATCTGCCACTACATACAGTTTATAACAAGCCTTTTTTTAGTTAAAATAATATCCATATTAATACTAATATTAACATGAATATCAACACTGAACCACCGTTGGCATTAGTAATGAAAAAATTACAATTTTCTTGCAATTACCCAACGTAACCCGAAAAAATATCGGTTTCGGATGGGACTCAAACCGAACATCTATATGTCTCCGGCATAACTTGGTTACGTTGGTTAATTGCAAGAAAATTGTAATTTTGTCATTACCAATGCCAACGGTGGTTTAGTGTTGATATTCATGTTAATATTAGTATTAATATGGATATTAGTTTAACTGTTACGTACTTGCCGTATCAATAATATAGTGTCCGTGAGATATTACGATATATCTACTGGCATCGTGACATCTAGGGGGATTTAAGGCAACTTGAACTCAATGGTCTTGTAGTGCAAGGGAGAGCGCGTTATGCCGGAGACATAAAGATGTTGGGTTCGATTCCCCTCCGAGACCGATATTTTTTCGGAATTTAGTTACGTTGGGTAATTGCAAGAAAATTGTAATTTTATCAAGCTTTTTTGTCTTTGTGCAAGATCTATATCTTGTTCGAAGAATTTGCAAATACACATCCAGCGAATGGCGCTCCTAATGGCATTGGCGTGAGACTACAAGAATTTAACAGCAACAATTTCCGCATAGGCAGTAGCTACACATAAACGCATTTCTACGTTAAACAAATTTTTAGACGTTGATAAATTTTAATTGATTAAATAAGTTAGAATTTTGAAATTCTTTACGTTGAACAATGTTATTAGCACAGTTGGTTTATTCAAGTATTGCTTTTCTAGATCATTAAGGAAGCATAATAAAAAGAACTGGCAGAACCACGAACTTACTGTATGGTTCTAGAAAAGTCTTTTTACACGATGTTGCTAATTTGTCTAGAGATGGAAAATAATCATGCTTAGTATGATGCTCTTTAATTTTCTTAAATTTGAGTAATACCTATCCATATAATATATTATTTCGCATACATAGACACTCCAAAATTATTATTGCTTATATCATATCATCATTTTCAATGAAAAATAGACAACCAAGAAGAGAAAAAGTATTAACTTAATAAACAAAATTGATGATACTAAAAGTGTTTTAAATGTAAATACAAAGTGTTCCAAATGTCTTTTTCAAAAGAAAAAGTATATAATAAAATAACGGCCAGGTTTAATGAACAAATGTTTATATTTTATTAAAATACACGGACAGAGAATTTATTTTTAAAAAATTAAGTTTTGTAAATATATTCCTTTATTTTTCTGGCACTGTCTAAACGTGTGGCTAAATTTTTGAGAACTGATGGATACATATTCACCGTGATTCAGAGGGTGAGAAGTGTTGCAGTATACCTTTGATTTGAGGTACGAAAAAATCTATTGGTGTCAAGTCAAGGCTTCGTGCCAGCCAGTTAATATCACTGCATCTGGATATGAATTTCCCAGGGAAAATTTCACGAATAACTAGTAAAGACACGTTAGACGTGTAAGATGTCGCTCTATCTTGTTCGAATCAAGTGTTACTGTACGACCTCTGTCATCTTCAAGAAAGGACGAGCCGATAATTTCTTGCGCCGACATTGCAGCCCAAACAGTAACTTTTGGGGGGTAAAGTGGCCTCCCATGCTTCTGTTTTAGACCTGTTGAACTCCAATAACGGTAATTTTGGCTATTTACATGGATACTAAGGTGAAAATGCGCCTCAAGTCAGAAGTTTATGTAAAGCTCGCGCACATAGTGAACGCTCTGCTTCCGTAAAGCGCCCAATAGCGACTAAATTACTAAGGATGGGGTTAGCGATTGGCATATACCCCAAAACAAATCAGAAAAGGCATTTGGGATACCAAGTAGTTAAGATTATAGATAAAGATAACGAATTCTGTGTATAATAATTTCTTTATAACAACCCACAGACTAGAATTCATATTTTAACGACGAAACCAATAAGAAAGGGAAAAAATAACGGAACGCTGTTTGTCATAGACTGAATTGCATCAATTAAATATCGCGCGTGCGTAGTACATCTTTTTTAAAACTAAGGCTATCCTTTACGTTTTGCTGTGCCTTGGTAATTGTGAAAGCAAAATAAAATTATTTCCTGATGGTTAATGTAAAAAAAAGAATTCGAACAGGATAGGTTACTGTAAGTTTATTATTCAATATTTTATTAGTTTGGTCCCAGTCAGAGTACAACACTGTAGTACGAGAAAGAATAGTGCATAGGGAATCCTTATCGTATAAAATAGCCATATCCTTACTCCATGGAATTAAAAATACAAAATGTGTACAGTGATACTTACTAATTTTAAATATAAGCTTTTAGTGTACATCAAGTATAAAGTACATCCATTTATTAGAATTATTTCATTTATTCACTACCTCAGTGTATATTTTGTACAAAAATTTGTAATAAAACCAATACTAAACCAGTTTTCAATTCTACCGGTTTCTAACGGTAAATGTGCGATCTGGTGGAAAGTAGATATCATTTGTCAATACTGTACTCAAGTTCCATACATTTCGTCGAATAAATCAGAAATTTTGGTTATTTCTGCAGAATATGCTGTGTGTATACTGCGACTGACCTAGATCGACATTCACTTGAAGCGTATGTTAATACTAAGAGATTGAGTTTTTTTTCACTAATTATCTTGTCTCATCTTATTAGCGCATCTTTTGATGTTCACGTTATAGCGATAAGAATTGGAAAGCTTCGTGGATGTAGCCTTACGCTATAACAAGATAATCTCCGTTATTATTTTTTTCAGTATTAGAAGGAATTTTACCATTTACCGACGCGCTCACCGTTTATCATCCGAATGTCTTCTTCCTGTCTTTTATTTTGCTTTTAATTTCTCGTTTGAATGATGAACTATTAAATTTTACCGTATACGCACGTCGATGATTGATTAATCTCATTCCTGACGTCTAGTTTGTTGACCACATTACCACCAACATTCAAAATAAATGAAAGTATCCACACGAAACCTAGTTCGTTAACTTTTATTTTGTTTTTTGATTTATTAGGTACCTTTTTTCTTTTTGGTTAGTTTCATAGGTCGTTCAAGTCTCGTCTCTCTAACTAGTGTTACTTACGAACAGTAGTTCTACGCATTATTGTTTTGGAAATTACCGGGATTGTTCGTGAAGAATTACGCGTTATAATCTAGGGTTCAAAATAAATATAGAACATGGTATTGTAATATATTTAAACATGTTTTTAATATTAATTCATAGTAGTAAACATTTGGAATTTAAGAAGGAGAGTATTACATAACAATATAAGTACATTTTAATTTAAGATATATCTAGGCGTACAACAACCATATTTATATCTCCACCCTGCTTAAAGTTCGCACATTGTTTAGTTTCAGAAACCAGGTAGAAAATGAATTTTAGCAATATTATGTATTATATATTATATTACATAGCCTGAAAGGTTGAAATACAATATCACGATTCAGATATAATAGTAAATCGATTCATTTTGAGATATCGTGCGATTATATAACAAACTTTGTAAGGGTTTGATCATTATGTTAAATTCTATAAAGTTTGTTGTAACCATAACATCCATACAGTATACTAAGTATAATAATATAAATACTAATGTAATAAAACTTCCCAATAATATCTACCTCATTTGAAACTCAAATACTATTTCCTAGATTTTTACTAATTTTCTAAATTCTGTCCCTAATATTGTTTTATTCACGCCCTTATTATATTTTGTTGTTTTCGAAAGCAAAATACCGTTAGACGTTAATTTTTAATTTGAATTTTTTTAACATTCAGTCTAAGCAGTTTTCTTCTTGTGTTATGAATATTAGAGTTATCTACATTTACTTATTGTTAAACCTGCAGAAACGCGCTCATTGGAGGCGATGATATATTTCAAATGCGGTCGGACATATCCAAGTCGGGGTTCATACGTGTATGGTTAGTATGTGTATAAATGCCGGATTAGATTGATGATGGCGAATCGACGGCATTCTTTATTATATTTGACGCGTATTAATAGATTTCTTAAGCGATTTTCGGCATAAGAATATGCTGGTACTACTACTAAATATATTATTTGCAATAGCAACATTTTACCGTACAGTAATTTTGTGTGTAAAAGGCCTGTTAATAGCAAACAACCCCGGTTAAACGCATAACGAGATGTACCGTGATGTATTATAAATTTCTATGTAATTTTATTTATATATTGTTTATTTATATGTATTTACATATTATACACAAAATATTGTAGACAATGAAGAATTTCGACAGACGGGAAAATATATTTCGGAATGAACATTGCCAAAAAGAGGTCAATTACAGTATAATTTTCATCGGGTGAAAAATACGATTACGGATTAAATAACGACAGAGTTAAAAGATCAAAAAATACGGCTGACGGTAGATGAAACAACGGATGCAAGAAGGAAGGAAGAAGCAGTGGGGTATCCTTCGCTCTTCTTTTACATAGTAGAATATTAAAGAAGACAACGGCGGAAAGGATAATAGAAACTATAGGAAATAGCTTAGGGAAGTTCAATATATCGGCAACCCAACTTGTATGTTGATTACAGATGGGGGTTTGAACATGGTTAAAGCTGGAAAGTTACTGAAACAATCTTAGCCTGGATTGCTTCGTGTAACCTATTTGCTCCATACATGTCATCTCGTGGCTGAATTTAATAGAAACAGTTATCCAAAAGTAGATTTATAGTTTCTATCAAAAAAGTTTCCACTAAATTTCCAAAATGCATGTATTAAGGAGATGGGGAATATGGCTTAAAGTTGTTTTATATTATTAGAAATTTTTACAGATTATTAAGCCTTGTATCTTAAAAATCCGCAAAAAGTCCAACCAATTTCAGTAAGCCAGTGGTTGGTTTCAGATATCGAAATCCATGCTCAAATAGAGCAAATTTCCGAAAATGATTCAATTCTTTTAGATATTATTTTCAAATTAGAGAACACCAAGCTGTCACTAAGTTTAGTGTAGTAGATTACCTCAAAGACTCGTTACGAAATCTAACAGATAGTACAGGAAAATCAACACGAACACACACACACAAGGAAAATTAACACGTGATAAATTCTGTGCAGTTACAAATAAGAATCCTGATTTTTAAACTATGGTGGGTATAGACCAGGGTTTAATTAAAAGAGTGCGAATATGGTGCGAACGACCTTCTTAAATTCGCAAACACTACACCATTAGACGCAGAACGCTCCTTTTCCAAAATACACCAACATATTTTCACCTTGTCGTAGGGATATGACTGAGTCAACACTGGAAGGCATGCTTAAGGCAAATAAATACTATTTATAAAATAAAATCATTCTTTCATTCAAATAATTCTTAGTGCAATAAGAGCATAACAATCTCTTTATGTCTTAAATTCTATTTATTTGGCTCTATAAAGAATCATTTCTTTAATATAAAGTATACTTTTTTCAATTAAACAAATCTCTTTATTATCTTCATAGGCAAGCTTCTTCAACTCTCTGAATTTATTACATACTAGGTTTTTTATGTAAAAGCGGTTTTCCCGGTTTTCTGCTTATTTTTCCTTAGAATTATTTTTTACATTACTATTATATATATTATAAACTGTTATCTGATATTATATTTTACTACTTCTGAGGTCGTGTCCTTATTGTACTTTAAAATGCGTTTATAAATTCAATATCTGTTGTAGTTTCTGAGATATTAAAGATATAGAAATGTGTAAACATTGGAAGGCCCTGGAAGCCAAAGCAGGAAGGCAGGGCTGTAAAAATGCGTTTATATAGTTATATGAAGGTATTCCATCAGCGTAGAAGAATTCAACTCTGAATTTTTGGGATTGCCGGTACTTCCTTGTTACTGCCGTAACCCGGAAGTATTTCTAGTTGCCACATCAAAGTAACTGTGTAGTTTGAATGCCTTAATGCGTAAGATGAAGGTTGTTTGACGTAGTATATTACCTGTAAAGTGCAAAGTACAATTTAAACTGAAAGAAATCTACTAATTTATAAAAATAACCCGAGTATATGGAAGACTAATTCATTATGAATTGCAAACGTGTTCGTGTACATTAGAATTAGATATAAATTATATACCTAGGGGAATACGTACATTCATAAACGACCATTTTATGAAATACTGCACATTTACTACTATAATTACACGAGATAAGAGATACCACCGAGGCAATGTACGTGAGTATGAGTTGTTAATGCTGTTTTATTAATTCCGCCAATGTATACGTGCGCTAATATCGAAGAGTATAACATTCATACACAAGGAAAAGCAAGTAGCGTGGTTACTGTTATATAAGTTCAACGTTGATGTCAGAGGGCAGCGAAGTCTCCACGCATCAGTAGCGCCACTAGTCGAAGACATCACGCGAATCACCTTTATTTCTATTCGCTTCCTCATTATACTAATTCATAATGTTGACGCCGAGTAAGCAAAGGTTTGATATTGCAAGGTTGGCACGTCTGGATTTTACCTGCGCGAGGTTTAATACATATTGCAGAGATACAGCGATGTGTTGTAATGAATTTTGAGAAATTATTGCTTATCCATTGCACGGATGCGTGCCTGTACTCATCGAGTTGTTCCGTCGTCCAGATAGGTTTCCCTATTCGATAGAAATCGCACGTGAACGGATAGTTTGAATTTTAACTATGCAGAATATGTTTGCATTCAAGATAGGATCATCAAATTACGTTTATACTTGTAGGCATTATATCAAAATTAATAAAAAGTAGGATATTTACGACTAGCGGATATTGATATGAATTAAGAAATAGCAAAATAATTTATTTTGATATGCTCCTATATGAAAGAAATGGACGGATTCGCATAAGCTAATTAAAGATGGATACACTAAAACTAAGCCTACAGAAACGACTGCGCACGCTTTGGAGACGATGATATATTTCGAAAGCGATCGGACATACCAGAAGTCGGGATTTATGCGTGTATGGTTAGTGTGTGTATGTGTGAGCGTTAACAGACTTCTTGACCAATTTCTGATATTAGAATTCACTAAAATAGTAATTTCATTCATTATCTTTAATATGGATAGTAATCGAGCCATAGGCTACTACGAATAACTCGTTTCTGTAACCTTACTAACGACTCTTACCTTGTAGAAGAAAATTATAAGATTAGAAAGATAATTTATGCTATTAGCACTTCCAACTAAAAAGTTGACAGTGTTTGGTAAGGTCTGTTTTATGGCAGTGCAGGCAACTATGGCCTGGGTAACCAATTATGAGTATAATTTACAGGAGTTGAAACAAATGTAATAGATTCTATTTCTATCATAATTTGAAACTTCAAAGGAAATAATTCAAACACAGAATATAATCTTTCATCGATAGCATCAAATACTAATACTTCTAGTAGAGTTTCCGCTGATGGTATGTACGTATTAAACATCTGTTGATGGTACACTAATTAATTATGTTGAACATACGTAGAATAAGAAAACAACCACTCGCAGATCCAGTAAATAGGATTATCGGAATATTTACAGACTTACGGTCTAAAAGTAATATACGTATTGCAGAAGACACGTCAAAAACGGCATAAAAACAAGAAAAGAATTTTATTTTGAGTTAATTTTTACGCTGATGGCGTGTAATTTACCAATTATCCAGAGGCTGATGCATTTAAACCAGGTACGAAAGCAGTTTTTTCGCAAGTACGAAAAATGTAATCGAGAGTTTTGTAGATTGTGTCCTAGTATTCCTGGACCACTTCAGCCACTTCTTATACATTGAAGAACGTGTTTTGCAGGTAGCTGTTATTTACGTCAAACATTTCCAGGGAGCGGTTTCAAAATTCGATCAGAAAATATACGCATTTCTCACCTAACCAACAAAATGTGACACGTGTTCCGTATTATTTAATCCCAATATTTGATCTTTATTTTTGAATTAATTTTATATCTTGAGGGATGTTTATAAAACATTTTGGTCTACGTGGATCAACACCCGGAAGAATTATATCTCATAATTTAACACTCTCTCTAACAATTTGAGGCTGAAGATGGAGATCGACTAATGTATGTAACCGTGTACCTACCTAGGCGTTGCACGGCTGAACACATCAGTGGATCTCCAGCTTTAACCAGCTCCAGAAGAAAACGGTCCTTATAAGGACAAAATTCATACGCGGCCGAAAACCCGAGAAACCCTACTTTCATGCATTATTAATATTGTGCCTGCTGATATGTGAAACCCAAGAAACCCTACTTTTATCATACGTCCGCGAGAACATCAAGAGTAACATATATATAGTTACTAGATTTATTGTGCCACAATTAACGTGTTAGGAGGTCTGTTTACGTGACAATGTGCCAATCTATTTACAAATTATAACTTTTAAAGAGGTGCTCATATTTAGTTTCTTACTTAGCGTTACTTATTTTATTAGAATTACTACAAAGCGGCGAATGTGTCTGATGCTGCAGAAAAATCGGTATCTACAATTATATATTATCGTAGCTCACAACAGTAGTTTCTTAAATATTCTAGTTGTTTGTAATCACAAATGCTATAATTCTAAGTATTTAGTGTTGGTTAACTTTATGCTATTTTGATGTCTATAACTTAGATACTAGCTTTGTTACTTTAGGAGATGTAGTTTTTAATGAAATTGTTTACGTGATCTTTAAAGCTTTTTGCAATAAGTTATACAAGTAAATGTGTTATCTCCATTAACATTAATATTGCATGAAATATTGAGCTATTAGCAATCCGGCATGCAATTTCGTTTAAAAACTAGCGGTTTCTAATAATTTTTCCTAATTATCAAGCCTTTTACAGTACATAATGAGGCATTGAAAATTACATTTTCAACATTCTTGCGTTCCTAGTTTCTTAAATATTTACTACTAAGCTGTTTTTAGCAATTTATAACCTTCGTAAATATCATATTCTTTTAATTACGGCAGTAGAATAGATCTCTTGGTTCAAGATATTATTTGCACAATATTCACGATACTTGTAATAGATGATGGTTGCTATTTCAATAAGAAATGTCATTGGATTTATATAAATTGCAGTTAACAATGTAAGAACTCAAGTATTTAAATAAAAGAATAATGAATTGAGTATTTACGTAATTTTTGATATTGACTAAAGAAGAAAAATATTGGATGTGAAATTTGTTGGCAGTACTTTTAATAACACAAAAGAAACGTAAAAATAAACTGATTGACTTACTGCTTTAGTAATGTTCATTTAACAGCAGGCAGAATGCAGAAATAAAGGAAAATATAGAGGAACTCTAAATAAAAATAAATTTGTAAATGTTATTTCAAGCATATGCGGAACTGCTTAGCACAAAATAAGACTATAGATTATATATACTAAAGCAGTAAGTCAATCAGTTTATTTTTACGTTTCTTTTGTGTTATTAAAAGTACTGCCAACAAATTTCACATCCAATATTTTTCTTCTTTAGTGAAGATACATATATTGTTGCATAAGTTTAAGTTTTTATATATGTATTTTCACAGTTATTACTGGAAAGTTGACCTGTTTTGACGTTTTGCACTGACAACTATAGTCCGTTTGTCCCATAGAGATCAGTATGGCTCTTATGGAATGTTATCCTCTGTTTCTATTGGCAGAGAGTTTACGTACGTACATCTCTTTTTAATTTGGGCAGAGTTATTTTCATATCAGTGACTTTTTTCCACTGCATTAGCAACAAATATATTGGTATTTAAGTTTTACATATTGGCTTTAAGACGAAAAATCGTATGTCTGTTCGTAAGGAGTGATAGTAATATCAATAGCTTTATGTGTCTAATATTCATTATGTTAGTTAGTTAGTATATAGCAGCACTATTCTCAATAACAAAAATCTTAATAATCTTATTACAGTTAATTGTAGAATCAATTTGAAAGAAAAAGAAATATCAAATTCATAAATTGTACTTTAATAAAAGCCGTATCGTATAATTTGGAAAATATAGAAATAACTTAGTAGTATTTATATTAAATACTATCATGTAACGTAATACTATAATAAACATATGTGAGAAATATTGGTTATGTTCCATTTGTCTTTTCTTCATATAGCCCACTGTAGAGTTTGAAACATTCAATCATAAAGTTTTGACACAATATGGCAACCGCGTTCGTATTTTCCATAAGAGCCATTGTGAATTTTAAGGTATGAACAGACTATATATTTAATACGAAACTATTAATAATCGTGTATGAAAAAGAGTCATAGCTTACTATGACTATCCTGAATATTATTGCATGCGATATCTTCAGCGGAAACATCTATTCTACTGTAGAAGATATAATCTATATAACGAGGCTTGGCTATAGACTATTGAAACAGCTTAACACTTACCGTTTAATATGACAAGTAAACAAAAACGCGTTTGTGCTAAAATTATAATTTGTCTAATTACAGCTAATGCGGCAAGTGCAAAATGAAAAATATCTAAAACGGTTACATATAGATACGAAGTCGTATCGATACATATACGATTAGCAGTTTTAAAATAATATAGAAACTGCTTCATTTAAAATAACCGCGAAAATTTTACTCGAAAGACAAAGGCTCTTGATTAATTACACTGGCCAACACACATTTTGGTGCCTTGCATTTCTTTAGTGTAATTAAGCAATTTTGGGATGCCCAATCCAAAAATGCCGTCAGATGTGTTCTAGCAGATATAGTTTTCGAAATTCACTCTTTCTGCCCTATGTAGAAAAAATTCTCCAAAATTAGATATAATGTTTTGTTATGTACGTAACCTTTTAAATATTACTATTTGATAACTGTTAACTGAAACACAAAAAAATGGGTAGGAGATATTTATTTAACAAAAAATATGCATATACAACTTTCATTCATCACTTAAAAAATTCATTTTATAAGATTTCCTTGCGTGAGGTTTGCCGGAATAGTCTCACTGAAGATTACAGCAGTAATCGGCCATCATATGGGTATCCCATCTTCCTTGGTACTTTTCCTCCGTAACGCTGATGTCTTTGTGAAATCTTTCCCCCTGTTCCTCACTTACAACACCTAAGTTTTCTAGAAAACGATCTAAGTGGCTGTGAAGGTAATGAATCTTGATGCTCATGTCACCTCCAAGCGACAATTTAGGTCTCCTAAATATTTAGTTAATTATTTTGATCTTGCTATTTATACGTATGAGTAATAAATTTCATCGTGGTGTATCTCAAAAACTAGAGCTGCTACGAAGAAATGCCATTATTTTTGGAACTGGCACATCAGAAATACCCTATGTTAGTTCGTATTTTACAAGCACCACGACAAAAAATTTATTTTGTTGAGCGGCGTTATTAGAGTGTACTTACGATAAAGATTACTTTAAAGTTTAAAAAAGAAATTGCATTTACAATTGTTGATTAAAGATATTAGTAGATGCATATTTTGAATGTATCTACAACAAAAGTGATTAAAGCAATGTGTTTTGGAAGGTGCGATCAAGCGTTCGTGTAGAAGTAGTTATTTTCAGGTAGCAAATAATAGTCAATACAACCACTTTATTTTTCTAACGTCCCTTCCGCTATATATAATGAAATACCTCAACAGTTTCTATTAACTCTTGATTTCTTAATGTACGTTACGGGATTCTCGGCATACCTTTACATCTAGAGCCTTATTCACCGTAACACACTATTAATGGCCGGAAAAATTGACAACGGTCGGCGATACAACACACACGTGCTTACGAATTCTATGGCAATTCATATGTACCGGTACTTTAAACGGATTACATTATTCACAAGTTATGTTAAGCGTGTACCAGAAGCCATGTAAAGTTTAAACCGTAAAAATTACGCATTCCATTGCAACCTAAACATTCGTACGACGCATTTCGTATACTTGCGTATCAATTCAAATATATCTGTTGAAAACAGTACCTATCACGTGCAAAAATTACGCATATAACCATTATAATTGGTCGCTTCAAATATAATAAGTAACATTATAAGATTATTAGATAAGTATGACATATAATTCTGTATAGAAATTGATCATCTCTTGTTTGGCTACAAAAGTTCGGAATCCATTATTACATTCTATAGTTGCAGTTTCATTAATAATTTTTTTTTCTGTAAACTAACCATTCTTGTACATCTATGTATCATTAATATATCCTTGTTTTATGTACTTTGCATTCTTTAGAAACTAAAATCCTTATTGAAATAAGTGAATAGCGGCCGTGTCGGTAACATGAAAGGGGAGAATAATCCGATAAAGGAATATCCTCTTGAATTAAAGGATACATGGTCGATGTACTAATAATAGTAATTCAGGATTACTCGTTGAGGTAACTTTCGATCTTAAGACGGACCGCCAGTCTCATTAGTCAAGTGATTCACATTCTTTGAGCTACATAGCCTAGCAACCCAATGGCCAATACGAGCTAAATACATATTTGTTCCATGTATAAGTAAAGTAAAATTCAACACAAACGTTGAGTGGGGAAAGAAGGTGTGCTAATAGTTAGCCCCGTCCGTGGGAATTTAGTCGCTATGGAGAGTTTTACGGGAAGAATATGTGCGTGAGTTTTACAAAAACTTCTCAGATGAGGCGCAATGATATTAATATTAATGACCAGTTCAACAAATCCAAAACAGAAGCATGAGAGACCACTTTACACGTCCAAAGTTACTGTTTGGGTTGCAAGGCCGGCGCAGGGAATTATCGGCCCGTTATTTCTTGAATATGACAGAGGTCACCCCAGTCTTGCAAGATTTTAATGGTTTTTAAGGAGAATACTTGGTTCGAACAAGATGGAGCGATCACTTACATGTTTAATGTGTCCTGACCAGTTATTCGTGAAATATTCGCTGGAAAATTGATATCCACAGGCGGCGACATAAACTGGCTGGCAAAAAGCCTCGACTACCAATAGATTTTTTCCTATGAGGCTACCTTAAATCAAAGGTATACAACAACACTCCTCACTCTCTGAGTGAATTAAAAGAGAATATTCGAAGAGAAATGGCTATTATTACGGAGAATATGTATTTATTATAATTCAGCCTCACGTTTAGAAGAGTACAACACATTCACATGGCATAATTTTGAAGAAATAAATTCCCGAAGCCTGTATCCCAATAGGTAATAAACATTTATTCATCAAACCTAGGCATTATTTTATTATATTCTTTTTATTTTGAAAAGGACTTTTGGGACACCTTGTAACGATGCGCCACTAGTTAGATGTAACAGTGAGCATGGCACAAATTGCAGTTTTACTTGACAGCCCATGTGTTATATCATGGGCTGAAAAGTCCCGGGCCTAACACATAAATGACGCTAGTTTTATTGCAGTCACCTTTCTCTCAGTTAGTACTAACCTTCAAAAGACAGCTGTTAAAATTTCATGACATTCTATTCATTAGTTTGTGAGTTATTGTGCTAAGAGTCACGCTACTTTTGTTATTTTCAAAACAATGGATCAAAAACAATTTCGTGTTTTAATTTTACACTGCTTCTTGATGGGAAAAAATACCGCTCAAGCGAAGCAATGGCTTGAAAAGTGTTATGGGGACTCCGCTCCATCAGAAACAACAATAAAACGTTGGTTTGCTGACTTCAAACGTGGTCGTAGAGAGACCGATGATGCAGAACGCAATGGACGTCCAAATGAGGCGGTAACACCCGAAAACATCAAAAAAATCCACAAAGTCGTTTTGAACGATCGAAAAGTGAAGTTGCGTGAGTTAGCTGACATCGTAAAGATATCAAAAGAACGTATTGGCTTTATATTGCATGAGCATTTGACTATGAGAAAGCTCTGGTCAAAGTGGGTGCCGCGTTTGCTCACTGTTGACCAAAAACAAGAACGTGTTGATGATTCTGAGCAGCGTTTGGCCATGGTTAAACGTAACAAACCGGAATTTTTGCGTCGATATGTGACAATGGATGAATCATGGATCCATCACTTCACTCCGGAATCAAAACGATCGTCATCTGAGTGGACAGCAACTGGTGAACCTCGTCCAAAGCGCCCGAAAGCACAACAATCGGCTGAAAAGATTATGGCCTCGGTATTTTGGGATGTGCGTGGTGTAATATTCATTGACTATCTTGAGAAAGGAAATACCATCAACAGTGAATATTATATAGTGTTAGTGGAGCGTTTGAATGCCGAAATTGCAAAGAAACGACCGCATATGGCAAAGAAAAAGTTTTTGTTTCATCAAGACAACGCACCGTGTCACAGGTCAATCAAAACAATGGCAAAAGTACATGAATTGAACTTCGAATTGCTCCCACATCTACGGTATTCGCCAGATTTGGCTTCCAGCGACTACTGGCTGTTCGCAGACCTCAAAAAAATGCTCGCCAATAAGAAATTTCGCACAAATGAAGAGGTTATCGCTGAAACTGAGGCCTATTTTGAGGCAAAAGATAAATCGTTATACAAAAGTGGTATTGAAATGTTAGAGCGGCGCTGGAATGATTGCGTTGCTATTGATGTAGATTACGTTGATGAATAAAGCTAATTTTGAACCAAAAGACCGTGTTTTCTTTGTTAGGCCCGGGACTTTTCAGCCCATGTGTTATATATATACATATATGAAAACATATCGCACAACAACTCAGAAGAAATCAGTTTACAGTATCATAAATTGTATAGAGACAATAGGAGGATGTTACAAATACTTATTATATTGCTAGTGATATCTCTTCTTCATTGTGGGCATTTCCAAATCAGTAAATTCCTATTGCACACAAAACATCTCATATGGAATACATTAAAGCATTGGTCACCATGCAATAACTTTTACTAATTTTTCTCGACTCATATTTGCTACTAAAACACGCTAACGTCGAACGAAATGAAATGATATCTCCAGACTGGTATTCTTTAAGTGATTGTTAGGCGTTTTCCGTCTTAGGCACGTGCTTTTTTATTTATCGCTCACCTCTCCACACGTCCGTGGTCTGATGCCGACATATCGAATCTTACTATCAATGCCAGCGAGAATGATGTTAATATTCCCATCAATTACATATGGTAAATGGATGCAAAATATATTTGTGACCTTTGTGCAAATAATTAAGTATTAAACGTGAAAATAAGTATTAATATTCATTAGTACTTTCGATTGTTTACGTTTAACAAGATTACAATGGCCAAGCAACTATTGGCCCAATATTTTTAAATAAAAGTCCACTTGTACTAGATAATTGTGTTTTCTTAATAACCTGTATTCCGACAACTTCTCCACCCGCATATGCATTTTAGTGTCGCGTATATATGTATACTTGGCGAGGGTTGCGTGAATCTAAATTTATTTACCGTGTATTAAGTTGTATAATTATCATCAAAGCATTTAGCTTCGTTGGTTAGATTCTTTCATAGTTCTTTCTTCTTTATTCTAAATGAAAGAAAAACTAACCGCTAAACCTAGATTGTGCTAATAGGTAATGAGCTTGAGTTTTAAAGCATCAATTTTTCCTCCTTTCCGCGTTTGATGAAGTCGGCGTATGATATTATTTACTAATTTGCCAAACAGAATGATTTTCTTTATGTAGAGTAATGCTTGAGAATTTTACTCTTTGTAAGTTAGGCGCATGAAATTCGTATGAGTGCTAATACTGTACAAGGAAACTGATTTGTTTGCAATTAATGAAATTGTAATACTTTATAGTTGTGAAAAGATAATTTGAGAAAAATGAGTTAATTCCTATTTCATCTCTTGAACAGTTGAAATAGCAATAAAATACGATTATCGTAACAGAAGAAAACGCAGGTATTTTATGATTCCGAGTGAGTAACAGAAATAAATGCAAATTTGTTTTTGTTACACGACAGATACCTCATAGTACGTTGCAGAGTAAATAACATTCTTAATTTATTTGTATAGCAGTGTCATAAATATGTTTCACGAAGTACCGTCAAGTATACAATTTTTCATGAGTGGGAGTGTACATCTCACAATTTATACAAAGAGTTATTTTGTTTTAATTAATTTGTTTATATAACGAGTTTTTCCTAGCTACTTTTTCCCCGGTTATGTACCTATCCTAGAACATTCCCACTCATTTTCCGTTAAAAGTCGTTATTTATATCAATCTATTTATGCCATGCCCTATATGGAATATTATGAATATTATACAGGAAGCAGATACATATCCCGTATAAAGTTGCATGACATTCAAGGAAGCTACAAGTTGCATGGCTCCTTCTTGGAGAGCTTAATAAATTTAAATTATGTGTCGTATTAATGCAGTGGTATAGAAACTTTATATTAATTTCAAAATGTAATCTAAGATCTTTTCTACATTCTTTCCTTATTTACTAAGCGCATCTAATACATTTTCTTAACCGTCTTCATTGCTAAATGATTACTTACATCAAACTATCTATACTTTACCGTATATGGTGTATTATGAATACTGCGCAGAAGGCATACACATACATTAATTTAATGGCAAGTTCGCGTATTGCAAGAGAACGTGCACGCTCGTTCTAGCTTATGTCGCATTTTACATCCCATATAGGTCACACACAAGAAGAAAAACAACACAGTTAGGCCACGAAAGATATTAATTTGCGATTATAATTAATTACGAAGAGCTATATGCCGCTTTTGTGGTGGTTTTCTTTCCGTTAGAACGGCACATTTGGGTTGTATATGATGCGTGCATACCCCCCGGGTACATTTGAACAGAGAGGAAGATAAGAAACGATCGCAAAATCGATTGGCTATTAATATAGATGTGTGCGACTTAACGTATGAGCCTGTGTTGGGCAGTAATCGGAAAAACTTGTAATTCAAACGATTTACGTATCACGTGGATAGAGAGATCGATACACACATTTTATTTAATCTGACCGGGAGATCGAACAGAGTTTAATTGGAATTTATTGCCGGCGGTGTCGTCAACTTCCATCTGAATACTGGACTTAATTCATCCTTTCGTGCACTAGGAGATATGTAGCGTATTATTGATCCAACCAATATCTGAAGAAGTAAATTTGGTCTCTTGAATGTATTTTAAAACATTAAAGTATATAGTAAAAGGGCAACGATAACATGTGAACATATATACGTATGTCAAATATAGAATCCTTACTTGGTAAAGCAAGGTTTATCTCGGATTGTTTAACATTGTTCAACAACAGTAATTTTTTTTATTTGAAAATTAGTTTTGTAATCCCTTTATCTACTACTAACTGTATTTACAATTGAATCAAACTGAATAGAATGAGCTAGTATTTCGTTATTAAATTATCCACATAAAACACAGTTGGTACATCAATTGGATAACGATCACTCAGATCGATATTTACAATGTTGGTAGGATGTGAACAAAATGAAAAGGATTGCCTTCTTTGATGACATCATAGTTTACCCAAATGGCTTAGTATATTGCTACAGTTGCAAGTCTTGGCCACGACCAATCTTCACTGGAAATTCTGTTAATATTAAGCCAAGCTAAATGTATGGATGGGACTACTATATTTTATATAGAACCGTGCCTTTCTAAAGGAAATCTTCATCTACTCATTATTTCGATTTCTTTAGATTTGAGGTGATCCCACCTCTTCCAGCTCTTTTTTCTAATAATGGCGATATCCACACACTCAGCTGAGCATCTGATTTTAGTATAATGGGGCAGCTAGGCTAAATTGATGTCAAAAAATTCTAGACCGCCTCAACGCCGGAAACATTAAAAACGTGCACAACATTGTCAGTGGTACTGAATCTTGGATTAACTCATACTAGGCAGAAAATAAGCGCCAGTCGTCTGTTTGGGTATTCCAAGATGAAGAAAAGCCGATCAAAAAGTCATCAACGTGTCTCCAAAAAGATGGTCGCGACATTTGTCTCGAAAGCAGGTCACGTAGCAACTGTTTCTCTACAAGAGTAAATAACTGTTACTGCCGATTGATATGTAATCATTTGTTTGCCGCATGTCATCGCTGAGCTTCAAAAAATCAACGACGAACGACGAATCACTTTCCACCATGACAATGCACGTTCGCACACAGCACGCTAGACAATTGGATTTTAAACACGAAACGTCGAATTGTTAGACCATCCTTCATACAGTCTGCACTTAAGTGCTAAAGATTCTTTTCCTTTCCGAAAATTAAGAACGGACTGCGTGTTTAAAGATTCCAGTCATCAAAAGAAGCAGACCCTTGCCTTCAAAAACACAATTTTAACTGTACCAATAAAAGAGTGGAGTAACTGCTTGCAGAGTTGATTCCAGCGCATATAAAAGTGTATTAATCTTCGCGGAGAATACTTCGGAAAACAAAGTCTTTAAAAGCTATCTACTGTCTTAATTCAGCTCTATACGCAGAACTTAAAAGACAATCCACGTACTAGGTCATTTGCTTAATCTATTCTTGATTTTTTATATAGAGTTTTCTGAAACATGGGGTTTATGGTATTCCTTTGTAAATTTTTTGGGGAGTTAGAAATAAAATTATTGAAGCTTGCCTACTAACTACACCCGAAATTTTGCTAAACGTCAGACGAAATATAATTAAGAGGTCTAAAAATATTTACAGTTTAATGACGGACTTTCAACATTCAGCATAATGCTGTTTATTTTGTTTTCAACCTTGTTGTTACTTTGTCATCATATAACGGCTTGTAAAAAGCACATAATAGATTTTAAATAATTCATAATAATTTAAATTTTTTAAGTATTAAGAAAAACTTAAAAAACAAAATGGTACTTATTATATACAAGTAAAGAGGCATTTGTTTAAAAACCGATTCTGTAAAAATATGTAAGTAGCCCATTTAAAAAAAGATAAAGTTGGATATTTCTTTGAAAAATAAGTAGGCTATGGAAAAAAGTATTTACACTTTTTTATAGGTCATGTTTTGTTTACCAATTTTCAATTTAACATTTATTAGTATCTTTAATACTGTTCCAAAGATAGCCTATGAATAAGAACAACGGTCTATGAAAACACGAAAGGTTATTGACAAAAACCCAGTTCTATATATTCCCTCTCTGCTACTATCACCATATCTAATCTTACAGCTCAAGTGAGAATTCTTGGCGCTATCTAGCGGCAAAAGAATAAAACACTCCCCCGGCTCAAAAACAAGCGGGTGCAGTTTCCCAACTCTTCTCCCGAGCTGTATTTAACAGTATTATTATGTCAAGTATTGTTTTTCTAAGCATTTTAGATGTATTTTTAATAATTGAACATTGCACTTTTCAATGTTTCCTCATATTTAACCATTGTCTTTCTATTAGCTTAGCTATGAACACATTTTTTACGCTGCATACAAATCTCATGTATGATTGATGTACAATTTAGTACCTTATGAATTCTACGCAATTTGTCGCTAGTTAAAGCTTCGTCGTGAATTGCCGAACAATATATAAAGAAAAATAGTTTGCTTTGTTTACCAAAAACTGCAACCTAAGACTTCATAGTGTTTATTGTGATGTTCCTACACAATTAGATATTTCTGTTAAATCATAATTGTTGTGCTAAACATATGTATTTATGTAAGCCGATTAAATAACTGATCACGCTTCAATAGTTATAATTGTGCAATATGTAGTTTTCAAAATTGAGTAAATTTTGGTTTGCAAATTAAGTGTAAGGAAGAACATATTTTTAAGACAAAATTGATACTAGCAAGGATCCTATAGAAATGAATGCAGAAATATTATATTTGTGTACAATTTTTATTGATATTCATCAAATGTATTATTAAACAGTTCGTGAATGCAACGGTCAATTTGCAATGTTCACATTTGTAATAGTCAACTCACATCTATCAAGTTCTGAGAATATCTTTCTGCCTATTTTGGTGCTTGGGTGATTTTCTACAGTATTAAGGTTGCTGAGATTTAAATGACATACGTATATAGTACGGTGATTCTTTCGAAGAAGCTAAATATAACTACATAATTGCCAGGAATTTCATAACTTACTTAATTACTCAATTAGACCATATGTTGCACTTAAACTGCCTTTTATGGCTATCTGTGATAGTTACATAATAATTTAATTATTCAAAATACAAAAATACGTCAGAGCGTACGACCAGATTAGTTTTATGATCGATTTAATAAGAAAACAGATGTCGCCTTGTAGAACAAGACAAATCCAAACACGCACGCACAGCGGTCGTACAATTATTCACCGTTATGGAACTGAATTAAAAGGTATTAATTACGCCGAAGTTTCTTCAGATAATTTAATTAAACCGTATATAGTTTCGTAAATTGAAGGAAAAAGGCAACGAGGGTCTTTTTTCTATCTTCATCTGATGATCACCATCTAAGGAATGGCAATATTAAAAAGATGTTAACTGTTAACAGCCTGACCATTAGTTAAGACAGACGGTCACATCACTCTTGGGATCGTTGTTTACCACACTAACAAACCGTATTGTCTGTTCAAGTGCATTCAGTCTTGTCGGATACGTAAAAAATAATTGCGCACGTGCATTCCAACAGGTGTACAGTTCCTTGAAGATAAATATGTTTGAGGTTTAGTTCGGTTTCTAATTGCTTTAATTATACGTACTGGTAGAACGTTTTTATGTCATTAAATATTATAGTTTGTCTTGGACCATCATACACATTTTTGAATTTGATTACTTTATTACATAATCTCACCGAGGCTACTTCTTCAAAACTTTTATTCTGCCAATTCCATCTTCTATCAAGAGTGATTATGACTTGTATTATATTTATGGGCCTTATAGTACCAAAAGTTAGGCTTAAAAATAGTATTTATGAATGGCTTATTTGTTTTCAACACATTAACATTCATAAACTAACAGTCTTCACGATTGGGTAAAAATTTGGAAACGGTTTCAGTATTGCGTGTTGTGAAAACTCACACTGTTTGGTGGGATACACAAAATGAATGTATTTTAGTATTGTTAATATAAGATTAACTTCATGGAAATAAAAGAATTTTGGTATTAGAGTGCAACAAAATTGTTGTAGTTTTTCAAGAAGCCTGTGGCCAAATGGTAAATCGTAGAGAAAACACAAAAATAAGACATATTTTTGCTATTGATAGAACATTTTTGGAGACTTCATGAAATGGATTTAACACATCATGAAAGCTACCTTAACAGTTATAATTTATTGGGACGAGAATAATGTCTTCATGTGTGCGAAAGCAAAAAGTAAAAAGGGATTATGACGCGGAGTTCTATCGAGAATCAGTTTTTCGATGAATGTCTAGTATAAATTAGGGGAAAATTAACTGAAAAACCTAACATTTGCATTCTTAGAAATTACGTCATTTCTTCTGGGCTACATTTAGTAGGATACAAGTCTATGTTTCAACAAAACAATGAGCTAAAACACGCTACTAGAGTAGGTAAAAACTATTTAACTGAAAAGTTTCAAGGAGGAGGCTTAGGTAGACTAATAGAAGTGATGAAGTGGTCGCTAGAAAGTGCAGATATGAATTTGATTCAACATTTTTCTAATTTAATCTGGCGAAAAATGTAAGCTAATTGGTGATCTAAAACGTATCATTTTCTATACCATCCTTAAACGAATTGCTTTTATGTCGATTGTGTAAAGTAGATGTATATTTGAAATTATTGAGTATCAATGGCGTGATAAAATAATAGCTGCATTGGGACGCGCAATAATAATTGAATCCACACTAAACGGACAGAAGAAACAAAACACAAGCTGTTTCGTTGCAAGTGATGTTAATGTGCATAAAATTGAATTTTTTTTGTAAATTAAAAAGAAAAACGATGCTGTCCATTCTATTAAGTTTACTCATTATATCTTTGTTTAATTTACAAAAAGAAAAATGAAAATAAAACAATTCAGAATTGTAATGAAACTTTAATTTAATATTACCTTATAATATTTGATAGTAATTGTCACAACTTGATGTTATAGCATTGCTTTGAATGATAAACAATACATATGAATGTCAATCGGGCACTAATATGTCAACGAAAGTTAAAAGTTAAAGTAAAAACGTGATAGTCATTGGGAAAACTTTTTTTAGCAGAAAATGGGACAGAATCTTGTGTATTTGGATTTTCCTCGTTAGACAAAAGATTCTGTTCAAACGGATGTTAACTTCGTAACTATATATTGAGTCTATGGAATATATGGCAAATAATCTCCGTTGTTCTCACGAAATACTTTACAAAGTTTGGGACTTATTCTTAGACTTGACCAACCTAGAACTGGCCCAATATTTTCTTACACACAACACGTTAAACAAAAATTGTGCACCCATTATTAGAGGTATAAAACTATCGGTTCTAACAGATGAAAATTAACTGCAGATATAAAGTGATGACAGTGAAAAACCACACTATTAACACGTGAAGGTCAAATTGATATAACATAGTACTGTATCATCTTCTTTTAATATGATGTATCCTCGTAACTTTAAAGTGTGTTATTTTCTTTCAAAAGTTAACGTTAGTTACATTAGTTACATAATAAACAAAAATTTGTTGTCTGAGTTTGTACAGCAAATCTGAAATGCATCGGTAAAAAAAGAGTAGACAAATTGTACGTATTTACCCTTACGTAATAGTATTCGCTATACCAGCACTTTCTAGAGCTGAAAGTTTATATAAGCAGAACATCCTTGTCATATAAACGAGATTTGAACATACAAAAATATCTAGATTTTTGCAATAAAAAGGAACACGAACATATTTGCTAAAAGTATCTAATAACAGCCGAGTTTATTATTTGTTCACTAAATGTTTGAACAATGTAATCATCATTAAATTTTCATTTGATCTGAAGTTCGTATAATACTTCAAAATAGTAACCATTTAGTGAAATCTACAAACGTTATCTTAGATTTTTACTTAGAAATTAAAATACGCTATTTTAACTTTTAATTTAAAAACTTGCTTTCTGGATACATCTTCAATACAATGAATTTTTTAAATACAGAAAAAAAAACAGACTAACTATTGACTGGGGAATATTTTATTGCCAGGATATTTATGAAAATATTTTTAGAATAACAAGAAGAACACGTTGCAAATTGCTACGTATTTTGCAAGAAAAATTTATTGTTAAAAAATTTACGTACAAAAGCATTTACATGATCTTGATTTGCATTCAATACGTTAAAAACGAAGTTGCTAAAAATTGCTAGTATTTCTGGGCGCAGTGTGTATACTTCATTAGATTTTGTCATTAAAATTAGCCCGGCTGAGTGAGGTGAACAAAAATTGAGTATGTGTCCTATGCGTATTTCACATAATAATTGTAGATATGCTTTTACATTTTTTATTTCCCATGTTAGGAAGAGAGTTAAATGCTTGTTGCTAAGATATTTATGAAACTAGTATAATGTTCAATATTTACAAGTTTATATTGCAAATACATCTATTAAAGTTTTAAACATTTGTCATGGTGTCGTTAGAGTCTTGAAGTTTTTGTTTTATGCCAGCATGTCTTGCGTAAGTTCTTATAGCGGTATATTCCATAATGCATGTGCGTATCGAATTCCTAATTATCCGTAGAGAAATCGACAAATTTGATACGACACTTCAATGAACCGCTTAAATGACAACATAAAGATTTTTAGTCAAAATTTAATGATATTGCATAATGGAAACTAGTAAATATAATTTTTAAATTATTTTAATTCGAAAAGATATATCTTTGTAATAAAATGAGGGAATAGAGAATTGCGTGTTTTGGTACAGCAATTTCTGTAATGACTTTTTTGTCGAATTTTAACCGATTCACAACCACAATAGTGAGCTAAAATGTGAAAAGCTTTATTGAAAATTAGGGTTTTTATCTTATTAATTGCATTCTGGCTCGTGACAAAAAGTATCACTTTAGCGTTATTATTTATGACATTGAGAATAAATTATACCCAATTTTGCAAATAAACAATTGGGCTCTCACACTTATTAGTAGATTTTGAACGACATGTTCTTTGTTTCCTAAATTTGAGATTGTTTTAAAAGATTCCATGGTAAATAAATTTCTTTAAAGTTAATAAAAGTGGTTCTTCTAGATTCATTAGTTACTGAACTTAAAAAAATTAGATTTAATAAGATACGAATGGAAATCATCTTTCACTGCAATTTCATAATTAAATAAACACGTGACTGTGATTCTGTTTAATAAAACGTAGCTACATAGTATATAAAATGAAAGCTGTAAATTTCCTGTTTTTTCCGCAATTTCGCTTACATTGCAATAGAACGGTCGTAGTCGAACAAATAGAACTTTCAATTGCATTCTTATCGGAGGTGGTTTGTTACCTTTTAACGAGAGGGACGCGATTCTAAAAAATTATAATGAAATTATATGTCACTTTTTAAAATTACACTAATTCTGCTTATTCTTGAGGTTATGATAAACAAACGAACTTGTTGCTTTATATAATTTATATAGTCTGTTCACACCTTAGAATTCAGTATGGTTCTTATGGGAAATGCGAACGGGGTGGCTTGGAACATTGTGTCAAAATCATATTCTTAACATGTTTTAAACTCTACAGTTGGCTATATGAAGCAATACAGATGGAACACAACCAACATCTCATATATGTTTATTATAGTATTATGTTATATGGTAGTATTTAATGTAATTATATCAGAATTGATTCTACAATTTATGATAATAAGATTAGTAAGCTGATTTATTTATTGAGTACAGTGTTGCAACTATAATATAAATAGTAGTTTTTTATATATAGGCATGAAGCTACTGATAGCAAGGATAGACAGGGTTTTTCGAGATAAAGCAAAACACTAATAACTAAAACTGAAATACCAATTTCTCTGCTGGTAATTCAGCTGTCAAAGAAAGTCACTAGTACAAAATCGCGGAACTGTGCCTAGATTGAAAAGAGATGTACATACATAAACCATCTGTCAATAGAAAGAGAAGATGATAATTCGTAAGAGCCATACTGAATTTTAATGTGCGGACGGACTATAGAAATATGGAAAAATCGATGGTAAATAACACGCTACGTCCTATCCAGAAGAAAAGTGGCCGCGAAAATAGTGCGGTGAAGGTTAGGTTGTGATTAATTTCGTGTTACCGCTGTTCTATCAGCAACGGCGCAATATCATAGCGGCCAAAATATTTCATTCCAACTTATTCTATGGGATATAATATACATATTTCGCAATATTGACCAAGGAATGAAAGGAAATCATAAGATTATTCAAACTGTACTTTAGCAATAAGTATATAATACAAATTTGAATCATTTTGTTTATTAATTAAATTTTTTAACGGTATAGTAGGGGGAGTAGAGCGAAGCGGCACTGCGGTCTTATGGAGAAACCGCTACTGATTGTAACCGATAGACGGATAGCAAATAGGCATTTTACGTCCGTGCTTATTAGTCGACTAGTTTCGATTAGTTGATTAGTGGGAGTGACTTTTGCATTTGCCAAAACATTTTCCTATCCGCACATAAACATAATTTCTCGTAAGATTCTATGACTCTGTAAATATGATAGGTAGAGGTACTGCTTTAATTTATCGTTAGGAATACCTCAATTACTAAATCTGCGGTTTTTGCTACATCAAACTCACTGCGCTAATATTAGTAATCACTAAAGACTGGAAACCATACACTAAAAAGTTAGCCAAATATGCATGCAATATGAAGTTATGATATGTATTTGTTTATTATGTTTTAGGAAATTAAAATAAATTTTCAAATTTTCGATAGTTAAATTATGTATACTGTCTATAAGTAAGTTTATATTGGGAAAATGTGTCTTTAATATCCGAATATGTTGATCGGCATTCTTAAAACTTAATGAGGGTTTTATATTAATGTCTTCATTAAAATTGCCATTAATTATATTATTTATCGATTTTAATCTAGCAAAACCTCCATTTTTGTGCAGAATTTCGGCTAATTGTTCTTTAATCGCTTTTTCTTCAGTTAATCCATTGACTTTTCCAATTTTCTCTTCAATATCATTTACAACGCCGACACTATTATTTAAAGATAATTTTCTACTAATCTAGTAATTGTCTTCTTAATTATCGCAAAATTGGATATAACACATGGGCTGAAAAGTCCCGGGCCTAACACATAGATGACGCTAGTTTTATTGCAGTCACCTTTCTCTCAGTTAGTACTGACCTTCAAAAGACAGCTGTTAAAATTTCATGATATTCTATTCATTAGTTTGTGAGTTATTGTGCTAAGAGTCACGCTACTTTTATTATTTTCAAAACAATGGATCAAAAACAATTTCATGTTTTAATTTTATACTGCTTCTTGATGGGAAAAAATACCGTTCAAGCGAAGCAATGGCTTGAAAAGTGTTATGGGGACTCCGCTCCATAGGAAACAACAATAAAACGTTGGTTTGCTGACTTCAAACGTGGTCGTAGAGACACCGATGATGCAGAACGCAGTGGACGTCCAAATGAGCCGGTAACACCAGAAAACAGCAAAAAAATCCACAAAATCGTTTTGAATGATCGAAAAGTGAAGTTGCGTGAGTTAGCTGACATCGTAAAGATATCAAAAGATCGTATTGGCTTTATATTGCATGAGCATTTGACTATGAGAAAGCTCTGTTCAAAGTGGGTGCCGCGTTTGCTCACTGTTGACCAAAAACAAGAACGTGTTGATGATTCTGAGCAGTGTTTGGCCATGTTTAAACGTAACAAACCGTAATTTTTGCGTCGATATGTGACAATGGATGAAACATGGATCCATCACTTCACTCCGGAATCAAAACGATCGTCATCTGAATGGACAGCAACTGGTGAACCTCGTCCAAAGCGCCCGAAAGCACAACAATCGGCTGGAAAGGTTATGGCCTCGGTATTTTGGGATGTGCGTGGTGTAATATTCATCGATTATCTTGAGAAAGGAAATACCATCAACAGTGAATATTATATAGCGTTATTGGAGCGTTTGAAGGCCGAAATTGCAAAGAAATGACCGCATATGGCAAAGAAAAAAAATTATTTCATCAAGACAACGCACCGTGTCACAAATCAATCAAAACAATGGCAAAACTACATGAATTGAACTTCGAATTGCTTCCACATCCACCGTATTCGCCAGATTTGGCTCCCAGCGACTACTGGCTGTTTGCAGACCTCAAAAAGATGCTCGCCGGTAAGAAATTTCGCACGAATGAAGAGGTCATTGCTGAAACTGAGGCCTATTTTGAGGCAAGAGATAAATCGTTCTACAAAAGTGGTATTGAAATGTTAGAGCGGCGCTGGAATGATTGCGTTGCTCTTGATGGAGATTACGTTGATGAATAAAGCTAATTTTGAACCAAAAAAACCGTGTTTTCTTTGTTAGGCCCGGGACTTTTCAGCCCATGTGTTAATATATGGTAGCTGATCTTTATTGTCGAATGATTGAACATTACGTTACACTTTTCTACGGCAAGACTGTTTGTTGAATCAAATTGAGTTACATTTTTGATGCCTTCGTAATTATCGACAACTAACGCAGCGCGTTTAAGTCCATGTTCCCCATCCTCTTCTAGATATGTTCTGGCGGCAATGGAACGTCGGGAAGCATTTCCTTATATAATTGCATTCGTAAGGGCGCTTTTAAAAATAATCTTTTTGATATTTGTAATTAAACTGTTTTTTTTTTACATTTGGAAACTCTAGTCTTACCTTTGAAAGGCATTGGTCAAATAAATAAAATGGATTAAATTCGGAAAAAAATTCCGATTCAGCTGCTTTTAACTAACATGAAACGGCGTCAGTTACCATTAATAGCATTTTTTCAAAAGGTATTTTGTCGGGTAAAAAAATTAGCTAAGGACTCAACAAATCTGGCTATGGTAACATGATTTGTTTTGTCTAAATTATCTACATTAATAGACCCTTGATTGATTTGAACCATTTAAGGTACCAATAACTAAATTAGCAACCTGACGGCCCTTCCCGTCAGTGGTTTAATTAACAGAGATCTAAAGATTTTGGTGTGTCAACTCCTTTCTAATATCATCGGTAACATCTTCATAAATTTATTAGTACAATTTAGGATTTCAATATTTCAATTTATGAAGAAAACACCCGCATCAGTTTTAACGATTGTTCTAACCTCCGTTTGTTAAATCCTATTTTTGGAAAGTTCATCTCACTATTGCAAAGTTGAAGGACCATCAGTTTTTCAGATTTTATGAAAATGGCGAATATATGCATAAATATGCAAAATAATGATGAAATATGCACTCATGGCAAAGTCTCCATATATGCAATATATGCACTAAAAATGGTAAAAAAACGTGCTTTTAGGCTGAGAAATGGATAAGTTCATAATATGGAACAAATATACCAAAAAACAAAAGTATGCAGTTTGGATAAAATCCAGTCTTTAGTGATCACTTTCAACGACAAAACGATAGGCTCAGAGTGAATCAGATCTAAATCATATAAAAGAACGCATGTATTTGAGGGCAAAAATACGTAATGTAATTAGTAAAACCAGAAAAACATTCTCTTAAATTTATGTGCGTTAACATTGTGAATTTGTATTGTAAATGTAAATTTCCTTAATTACAATTTATTATTGCAAATTAGATGGTGAAGTTAAATAAGATATTGAAATAGTATGTATTTAATGATATTACATTTATTTCAGTGTAAAATTTTCACGCTAAGTATGTGCCATTTTACATTCTTGTTTTCAGTGTATTACCTTGTATAGAGAAAAGCAATATTTGAACATAAATATTAAATTAAATAATAAGGCAAGTTAAAACAATATTTATTCCCTAACAATAAATTTGGGTAAATTAGTTGTGCTATGGTTGTAAATGCAATGTTCTGTAAAGCCCAATAAAATAAATCTAATGTTCTGTAAATATATTAAACAAAGCTTAGAGGTTGTCATATTTGCTAGTCGTGTTTTTATTTAGCGGATCATTATTGAAAACAAAAACAATATAAATAATGTAATACTATGTAATCAATTGCATGCATTTGATCCCAGCGTAACAAAATATTCACTTGCTATGCACAAGTATTGTGACTTTAATAAAACAGAAACATTTGTGATTTAGGAATCTACTTGATCTCACCTTTTACAGATATCGGTTTGTAAAAAGTTTGCACTGTTTCGTTTTTATTGATATTTATGTATATGTTGATTAATAAATGAATCGATTCAACCTTGATGATTTTAAGTGATAGCATACAATCATTATTTTATATTGATTGGAAACCAAATAAAATTTAAATACGAGGAATCTTACTTAAATCTAATTTATGATTTTGGTTGGTTGCTTATCATAGGGGCGTATTGAGGCAAAAGATTGCAATGCAGCAATAAGGAGCTAAAGATGTATTAAAAAGAATTAGACAAATACTTGGATTAAAAGGCAGATAAAAGATCAATTGCAAATTTGAAGGCATGCTGTAATTACTTTCCTTTTATTTAGGAAGATAGTTGCTTAAAGTGGCTTCTTACACAGAAAAAGAAACTTCGAGATGTCAATATATTTATATGTACATTTCTTGAAGTTTATATTATTTTGAATAGTCTTCAAAAGTTATATTTCTTGTCAGTAATCACTATTAAAATAACTAAAATAACAGAGTACGAAACGCTTACACCGATATAGAAGGTTTAAAATGAAGACATTATACCATATCGATGTATAAAAAAATTAAAAAAAGAGCGAAATGAAGTATCAAATTTTATTATCTTTTATTGTCCGAAACGGGTTGAGTAAATCTCACGTATGTGTTAAAAATACACCGAAAAATTGAAGTACAACCTTTACGTCAAACAACGAATTTCTCACGGTTCGTGCGCTAATTGAAACCAATCGACACCGGCCAAGAGACTGGTGTTAATTCAACAACAACACAAATAATATCCCGAAACTATGTCCGTAACACCTTCCGTTTACACACGCACACGGTCAGATTAAACATGTCAAAAGTGTGGACGCAACGGTTTGCCGGTTTCAATAATATCACTATATATATGTATACGCATATCGATAAGAATGATTTTTCGTTAAAATCGAAACATTGCGTTAAACAGAAGTAAAAATTAGCCGACAGATTTTAATCTGCAAGAGAGGACAGGTATGGAAAATTAACGTTTCTTCGTTGTTATCGACTTACTTGATAGAGTTTGCACAGATTTGCGTCGTCTAAGTCACTTATAGAGTTGATCACCATTGTGGCGCGGCTGTCTCGCTCTTAAGTCGCTTCGGTACTGGCCCCGAAGTTCAATTTCTGGATGGTATACGGACGTGCGATGATGATGACCAGCTGTTAAAAAGTGACCTAAACCCGCCCTCATTCGTAACTAAAACACCACGAAGGGTTGAATGTTTCTATTCTACGGATGTAAAAATATTTATTAGGCTGTAATTCTAGTGGATTACTTCGAATTTTCTACCCGTATTATATAAAGACCTTTTATGATATCAACTTGATATATACGTACTTATATAGACGCAGTTACATAATTAAGAAGTACGTTTAATTATCTCATAAGCATTTATTATATTGACCGCTTTAATTTTTTTTTAATCTTTAATTCAGTTGAACGCACCAGATTATTTGCAAATTGGCAGTATTTTACATTAAATATTATAAAATATATATTATCATGACAATTGTAGCTTATCTGCTTTTTATAATTGAATAAATTAGCACGTAGAGGTTTATTAAAAAAGCTTCCTGTTGCTTTTGCCATTTATACTTTTTTACTGCGGTGGTACTGCACTTCTTCATATGTTTAATTAAATTAATTTGTAATATCTATATAGGTGCAAGAGTAGGTATGTCAGTATTAAAATATCGTTTTAATCGTAAAAAGTGTAAGAAGATGATATTCGTTCTTTATAACCTGTTTAGGACAGAATTTTCGGTAGATGTATGGTTTTCAGTTTCAAGTTTTGATCCTTGACGTCTTTTTATTCTTTGCACTAAGTTCTTAAGTTCTTTCGTAAATGCTCTATTGCGCAAATTAAAAAAAGGTATCGTTTTACGTATAAAGGTATACTACATACATATTATCCTAAATATAATGTTTTTTTTTATTATTAAAATATTTAAAAGAGTTGGAAAACGTAATAGTGTACAATATGGAGCGCTTTGATGAAAAATCATATATCAGCTATTTTTTCGCATTTTAAGTTTAACATGAAGGCTTATGTAGAATTTACTTGGAAATACGATGCAGTGACCCTTAAGCCCATAATTAAGTAATGTATTAACTTCAGCCATAAACATACACAAGAAGTTAGGTGCAAACTTGTCTTTGGATGAATCAGGTTTCTATCCTCTAGTTATATGTGAGCTCCTGTAATATTATTTTCAGTATGATAGACTATCCAAGGTACGGAGTGTATTTCGTAAAACTAGTAAGATAATTTAGTGGTAGTAAAATAAACATACGGTGAACAAAATACTAACCTGGATAACAGTGAACCAAATCCTCACTGATTAAAAGACTGAAGATGAGAGAAAACCAATGAAGAAAGGCTAGAACATTATTTCTTACTTAATTCACCTTTTGTTGCTCTTCTCTTTTCTGTTTTTATTGAAGTTCAAATATTTATAGTAGCAGCTAATATCACTTTTTTTGAGATTTGCTCGGAAGAATGTGCCTGTATTTGTAAAGTATGGACATCACACTATAAATTTATGGTGCTCTTTCTTGAATATTATAGAAATAGGAAAATTTAGTGAGAAATTTTAAATCGAAAATCTGTTTTATGTTGAAACATTACGTAACAGCAGAAACAAAAAGAGAGGGCAGAACATTTTTAAAAAACGTTAACACAAAACGGTTCTAAAACGACAAACGATACAAAAAATCTAATTGCAAAATACATATGCAAACTAAACATGATTAAATTATGGAAGATATACAACTTTCACATGGAAGAACATCTGAGCGTTAAATAGTGTTTTTTTAGAAATAGTTTTGTGTAAAAGTAGAACATTGTATTTGACTCACTAAAGGTTGATGTGTATCGGAAATGTTTACATTTTTTAGAAAAGATAAAAATCTGATCCTTAAGAAAGTAACGGTAAGTACAGAGCACTGTACACAAACTCCGCAATCAAGTATTTTATGAGTTATAGGATGAATGTGATCTGGCAAAATTGTTTCACGTCTACCAAAATAGGGATAGGGAGAGGTAGAGGCTGAATAGCTTTTTATAAAACTGACATTGCTATTGCAAAGGGAATTTCTGAAAGGGGTAACCAAATTGGCTAAATAAATTTGCAGGAGACGAATGTTGGTAGAACTCTTAAGCCTAATAAAATAAATAGTATTTCAGCTGCGTTGCTTATGGAGAAGTCTGAAAGAATGAGCAGAGCTTTCTTTCTTCACAAGCATTCGGAGGAAAAGAGCTCTAATTGAGTAGAGAATCAGTGTGCAGATGACGATAAGGATTTGCGCAAAAACACTAAAGTTTCAGAAATTTTGGTGGCGGTAGTGTAACAATTTGGGCGGCGTTTTCACAAAACAATAAAACCCCTATGTATTTTATTTTTACGAGAATGAATTCTAATTTTTATATATAACTTCTAGAAATGATTCTGATAGACTTTGGTGAACAATTGCCTACGCAAGACTGGATATTTCAGCGGGACAATGCATGAGTTACCATTATTGTAAATATTCTCTGTATAAAATGTAATAATTATTTTAATATTGTTTTCTCTTGCATTTGTGTTTCTTTGGAATTCAGCATTAACTTGGATGAATAATTTGCCGAAGATATTAAGAAAGCCAAATATTTTGTTGAAAAGTTCATACGGAACTATAGAAAATTCGCTGAGTGTATTTCTTGAATAACTGTTTTAATTTGACCTTTATGCGTTTAACATACTTTTCAACTTACATCAACGAAAACAGTCTAAAAGGGTAACATCTGGTGACTGGTACAACCATTCAATATCTTGTCTTCGATTCACTCATAGGAATTGCCGTACATTAGTTCGCTAATGAGGTGTAGCCACCAAGTTTCCTTGTACATGAATAATTTCAAATAAATGTAAATTGGAAAACAAAGTTTGTCCAAAATAAAGAAAAAACTTGTTACTAGGATTTTTATGAATTTAGAGTAATACGGTCTAGCATTATTTAATGCTTTTACCTCACTGCTTAAGATAATACTTTAATTAAACTAAAAGATATAAACTACATCCTGTATCATTGCAATTGTTAAAAAAAAATCGTCGGAAATTGAGACTGTATTTATAGTGCTCTTTAAAAAAATGTGTGGGTGTATGTCAATTATTGCTTCTTTGAATTATTAGTTATATCAGAAATCGGCTGTTGCATGAAATTACTATATAACTGTATAGTAATGTTCATAGCACTAAATTGCGATCACTACATATCGCAAAACAAGTAAATACAAGTTTATTATCTCTAAACAGTATATTACAGCATTTATTTACATTTTGTTTAATTGAGTTTGCTTTCGTTTGTCTCTAATTCTAGATTGCTTTCGTTTGTCTGTAGTTCTAGTTTTCTCATTAAAGACAGACGCACCTAGCTTACTCTTTCTTTCAAATTTACGGGGCAAATATTTTGGATATCGTTGTATTTAAATTAAAAGACGTACATATATGCTGCGATTATTTAAAAATATTCGCGTGAAAGGAAATGAGAGAAGAAATTTTCTCTTCATATTTTAATGTCAAACAAAGGACAAGAACCTGTTTAATTTATGCTAATTTTCGGTGTATATTGCAGTGTATGCTAGAAAGCTCTTACGGTAGCATTTATGCGTTATTAAGCACGGGATTTGATATTTACGTTGGCAATTGCTGGAACTCAAGATAACATAAGGAATTAATCAGTTGCTAAATGTGATGGGAGTTTTTGAAGCTTTAGTGCAAAACGAAATGTAAACAATTCCGTTGACAATAAAATAATTTATCAATTTTCTGCATTTAAACTGACAACCGCATTAGCGGGCAATGTAGAAATCATGCGTGTATTGCCTCTCTTCTTTTATTTCTGTTTATCAGAATATCTACAGACATGAAACGGATAAATATATGGTTAAATTTTAATAGCTAGTAATGCTTCTGTACATTTTGCGAAGTACCTGTATAAAATAAACATTTAGAATATGAAAATATTTTTTCAACATACAGACTCACAGAAAGACATCAAATATAATATATAATAGTTTTTGCCAATGCTTGCATATGTGGTTTGATATAATACTACCAGCTAGTATTTTTAGAAGAGTAGAGCAGCATTGACCACTTAATAAGTTTGAAATTTAAGTTTTTCCTTACGATATAACATTTTTTGGCTTTAAAATTATTTCTGAAAATACTGTTACAATAAGTTTTAAGACATTCCGCCACTATTCTGTATACGTTGCAGCATTTGTGGCATCTTTACATTAAGGTTTTAATATTTGACAGCGTTGTTTTATTATTGCATTGGGATTTGACTCTCACTCGGAGGCTAGTGTGGGGTTTAGATTTCGATTTTGATATAAATATTTTATTGTAATATAAGTAATTGTTTACATATTCGATATAGTTCGGTGTGTTGCAATATTGAAAAAGTATTAACGAGTTGAGGGTTTGAAGAGTATGTTGACGTACTTGAAAGTAAGTTTGTGTATGATTATACAGTGCATTGGTTTCATTGATAGTGATTAATTTCTGCAACGTACGCGAAATAATATTATTGTATAGTGGGAAGTAGCATATACCAATATTTTATGATAATTGCGCAATGAAGAAAATCGTACCAAGAACAGAGAATACACTGAAAGGTATTAGTCTCGGCACCTTGGGTGTTTCTATAGTCATTAAGAATGACCTCGAAATAACAACAAAATGAGTCCATGTTGAAAATGCATATCCTAGTGTGCAATGCCCTTCTTTCATTAGAGCTTATTTCATTTTAATATTGTTAATATTATTAGCTTTAGCGAATCCATTGACTGTGTAATAGTACTAAAATTATACTTCTCATGTATGTAATAAAATTCATTTGTTGTTTATTGGCCTAACTGTAATGTTTATTATTATGGCAGGTATAATTCTTGTTCGAACAAAGCATGTGCTTGATAAAATCATTTTATATAGTTTCTGAAGTGTACCGTATTGTTGTTTACATTAAATACTTTAAAATAATGAAGCCTTATTAAGATTGCGGTTGTCATAACAATTCACACAAGTTTGAACAATAATGAATATACTTATATGTTATACATGTGACACAAATTAGTAATAATGTAGTAGTAAAGGAATATATAATGAACAAACTAAATATATTTACTATTTTTTAGACTTTTTACACTCTTAATTACATCTACATACGTATCCGTTTATTTATTAAAATATATGTACACCATTACCACTACACAAATCACCTTATCCCTCGCTACAAAAATTAATCTTGTATACATTACCATATTAACAATAAAGAACACCGAGAACATGCACCAGCTTTTGTTAGGATGACAAAAAAGTTAATCCTAAAATTTGTTTCAAGAGGATTTTTACTTGATATCAGTAAAACTTAGCAAATACTTTTGCATGTAGTATATTTTCTTATTTTGAATAAATATTTTCTTTCCGTGAATAAAACAAAAAAAATTCTTGAAATAAAGAACCCTCAAATTTTGAAGAGGTATAAAAAATGAAGATGTTTAGCTAGAAGATAACTGAATATATTTTTGAAAAAAAAATAAATTTAGTTTTTTAAATGTGTAAAAATTATATTAAGCAATTGTGGTGCCTGATCAGTACGTTGAAATGTTGGAGACGTTTTTGCGCATCAAATTGGACAATGTGGATATAGAAAATGTGTAGTTTCAACAGGACAGGGCCACAGCTCGTACAGCGTAACGTTCACTTGAAGTGATGAGAGAAATGTTTCCTGGGCTTTTGATCAGTTTAAGAGGAGACGTGGACTGGCGACACGGTCACCCGATATAAGACCCTGTGACTTTTTCCTTTGGGGATACCTAAAGGTAAAGGCTTTTCAACGTCGACCATCTTGTTTTGAGGAATTTAAGGAAAGCATCCGACAGGAAATTGATACTATTCCGCTTCAACCAACGCGAGAGTAATGGTAAACCTCTGGGAACGCTTCCAGCAATGTATCGACAACGATTACTTATATATATATATATATATATATATATATATATATATATATATATATATATATATATATATATATATATTATAGTTACTATTAAACCCTTACGCACAAAGCAAGTATTAACAATCTGAATTAGTTAGACTAAACAACGGGGATAGCCTTACCGATACATGTTTGCTGAAATTCGACCGTCCCACTTGATTCAGTATTATTCCTGAAGATGATAGCTTTGCTATCGAAGAGGGCGTCCAGCAATAATGACAACACTTCATTATTGCTATTGGTAAGGATGATAGTTGAATGTTTCAGTATTCTAGTGCCGCAGTGTTCGACTATGTGACCCGTGTACCTAACCTAATTCCTTTGTGGCAAAATTGCCGCAACCAAAACATTATATTTAAATCAACGGTTTATAAATCAAGTAAATAAATGTACCGATTTAATGCTCTAACTATTGTTCTACAAATTTGTATTTTTAAATATAACTTCCTAAACATTCACTCAAGAACGCTATATGATCATTTCAATTACTTCAGTCTAACAGTTTCTATACGCTTGTGTTAACTAGATATTGGCTAACTGAACTTTTTTTGCTCGGTGAAGTGACAATGAAACATGATCAATTAAAAATAAACAAGATATATGGAAATTTTTCAAAAAACACCAACGAACAAAATAGAGAGATCCATGTGCAAGCGATATTGTAAGTATAAAACGATGCACTTTACTATTTAGTTTACATAAGGAATAGATTTACAACTCTATGATGGTGTTAGAAACGAGGTTGGTGATCGGAGAAGAAAGACGAACGAGGATCTTAGGAATGCATACCAGAAGTAATTATGGGTAGCAATACTAGCTAACTGGGACGTGTTGCAAAAATTCGGGGTGTATGTACATACTTTTCGATGGCGGCAGTGAACAAAGACAGATGAGGGAATGACTTTCAAGAATAAAAAAGGATGATAGAAGTAGAAGAATAGAAAGAAGTTATTGAAGATTAACAAAAATAGAAGAATTTAGTGCACGAAATTCAAGCTATCGCCTTCGAAGGTTGAAAGTATGATTGATTGGATGCGAGGTTAGTAGGCAGTCGAAGCAAGTGAGCTTTTTCATGTTATCCAAATTTTGAGCATCGTGTGCATTGATCTTTTTTTGGTATGCAAGTGCATTTTGGACAGCGATTCACTAGAGTGAACTTAATTTTAATATGTACGCCACTATTTTGTTTTCTCAAGTTTTTATTATATAAAAGCAATTCAAAAATGTTTATTTTGAAATTGAGCTGAATTTATTCAAAATTATTAAGTAAATCACAAGCACACACTTAAGCGTTTATCTCAATCAATCGTTTAAATGTTGTATGTACTTTACGTGTTTCTTTTTGTTGTTCAATAGTAAAAATTGACTGTGACTACTTATGCGTAAGAGGTCTTCTAATTATTGTCAAATATCTGAATTAACTTTAGACAACTTAAGAAGTGTCTCGCGTGTCGCGACAAAACTCCTAATAACCAGGTTAAAATCTAAAGTATAAGATGATAATTTCTCTTGTTTTGCAAGTAGGCTATGACTTTAATTTCTAAATTAAGCTTTTAGGAGAGCAAATAAAAACATACATATAAATAAGTATTGAATGCGTGAAACCTTGAATACTTTAAGCAAAAATCAAGTTGCTCAACATGTTCCGATGATATAATGATTTCCACGTTTCAAACAGGTTAGCTCTATGAAAAATCATGCTTCAAGGAGGAACAGCAAAAATTAGGTCACTATTGATTTCGTATGTGGTTAAGGGTAACTCTAAAGTGGATCACACTTACTAATTCTGGAAATGAAATCGATGCACCGTCTTAGGATGTTGTCATTTGAGAATAGTTAAAAACGTTGCGAAAGACGTACTGGGGCCCAAAAAGGAGTAACTATTCGTCAACCGGGTTAATTGTTCGTGTAAGGAGACGAGGAGAAAGGTACCAAATGAAAGATCTGCCCAGCTAATTACAGAAATTCGGCATTTTCGGGTGTCTATCGGAGGTTCTTTGATCGTTGAACACCTAAAAAAAATCTTGAACTTCCTTTCCTTTAAAGACTCGAAGATTTGATTATCAAAATCTATTTGAGGAGGTCCAAGTCATTCTTTTGCTATAGTCTTCTGATATTTATGTAATAGAACGAATCGGCAGAAGATTAAGCATTTTATTACTAAGAATTTCCGCTAGAATGCTTTTTGAGTTTGACATGATAAAATCCTATTGCTATTCTCTTAACGTGGTCTGTTATCTACAATGATTTCTTCTTTTCTAATGTAACTAAACTAACGGCTACCAAGTTTTGTTGCCTTTGCATAAGCGATCAATTATCTTTATCCATTTTTAAAAATGTTAGAATCTTATTTTGAAGTAGTGTACGATTTTTTATTCAGCATCTATTTTCTTTTCAGTATGTATACTGCATATAAATATGTAGGTGAACGAAAACTATTTTACAGCAAGTATACAGATTCTATAACGATTCGAAAATTAAGATTCGAGTAACTAGTGCGCATTATACAATCAACGGGAAATTGATAGCTAAGCACATCATCATCATTACAATGGAGTTTAAATAATTGAGTGTAATTAATAATCTAAATACGAAATCAATAAAGCCGATATGTAATTAAGCCAGATCGCTGTAATTAAAGAAAATAGCATTCATTAACATAGGAGTGGCTTAGCAGCAACTGATCCAAAACCAATAGCATATTTTCAATGTTAATTGACCTTTGTAGTTACATTTCAAATGTTAAAATTTTTACTCAAAGATGATATTAACTGTTATTATCTGCTTAATAAGAACTTTATAATTATACCTACACACTTCTTTTTAATTACTACTGTTTTTTTCTTACTATGTTACGTGTTAGGTTGCACAGAGAACCGTTTTCCTCTGAGTGATGTGATACGAAATGAATCGTGACCCGACTCCAAAATGACTACTGGTTTGAAATTGAATAATTACGGTTACGAACAGATTCTTTCCAACAGTCACGAATATTAAATTATATGCTGTGTGCCATGACAAATTCGATGTGTGAACGGTGGATAAGATACTTAATTTCGTAGCCGCATAAAAACCATTCTCAAAGGAAATCTCTGTAAACAGAGAAAGTGTGCCGATCAGTCAGGATTATTGAAGGTATACATTTCAATTAGCTATCTTCTCGATACTTAATTTTAAAATGTCATCGTAAGTTGTTCTCGTTCAAGGAAGTTAAATATGTCAAATGGAACATAAATCTATTTTCCAAATTTTAAATAAAATACATTGGTTGGTCTTATTTAAAATGCAAAGGAGATAGCATAAAATACATTAACAAAAATGTGTGAAATACTAAATACTTCGGTGAGATATACATCCTATATATATATTTACGGTGAAAAGCAAGAATTTTTTTATGGGAGTGTTAATTGCGAAATATATAAGTACGAGGGTGAATCAAAAACTAGTGCCTCTTATTTTTTCTTGCAAAATGATCTCCATCTATTTCCATAGTTTTGGTCCATCTTTTAACAAGTGGTAAAAAGCATGATCCTGCTTCTTAAGTTATTGACGCACGGAGATTTTGACAGCCTTCTCAGCTTCCAAGTGAATCTCACGATGAGCTTCCTTTAGCGGCCCTAGGAGATGGAAATCTGATGGTGCCAGGTCAGGGCTGTATGGAGGATCCAATCCATCCAATTTTCGTAATCTCTTCAGTGGTGTTCGTCCTTCAACTTGATTACAGCGAGAACCCATCGTGTAACACTGATAACATCCATTGTTGCATTATTGTACACATTTTTCAGTCTTTTATGAATGCGAATGGGCGTTTCACCTCCTACATTCAAGAATTCAATCACAAAATGCTGTTTAATATGAACACCGATGTCGACAATTTTGCCGGCAACTGCAGTGCTGCAACTTATTGACGCAGAGAGCTACTGCGGCAGATTGTAGAAGATGGTTTAAGGAATAGCATTAAATTCAAATCTTTCAATTAGCTAACTTTATTTAAGTAGAAAACAGTAGGAGGTATTAGATATTGGCTGATCCTCGTAATAAAGAAATGTAAGAGACATTTTAACATAAATTACTAGACATACTGAACTGAACTTCCAGCATAAAGAAAGTGAAATAGGATTCTCCATTAGTTTGACGAATTAATTCTAGCAATCATTATAGTAACCAAAATTGAAAATTTCATACTAAATGGAACCAATGAGATTGTAAACTTATGTAAAGAATGTTTTATACGTCTCTTAGCTGGTTTTTATTGCATAATAAATCCAAATCACCAATAGCGAATATTATGATTTGTTCAAAGTAAAGTGTCAACACAACAGAGCAACTACTTGTGATTAAATAATGTACGACGGAAATCTATTACATCACCTACAGTAGTAATTACAGTATTATAAAGACTATTACAAAAAAGTATTTCGAACCTACAGACATTGGTGGCTGGATAATATTTTTGATGACTTTCTCTTCTTCTTTCTGTTGTAAAAGTTTTTTCAGGATTTCGAAGAGTGTTTGAGGTTGTTATCGTGTTGAAAGGTGAAGTGTAGATTGGATGGAATTATGTAGTACCCTAAAATTTCTTTATACTGTTTTCTACCATATTCCTTCAATTACCACTAAGGTTTCTACTCCATGAATCGAAAAATATCTCGAAACCATTATCGAACTTTCTCCGTACTTTGCAGATAACGTTACAGATTACATTTCGTCTTTAGATTTTCGTGCAAAAAATCGCTATTTATTACCACCAAGTTTGAACTATTTCAATATTCCAAAGCACCAGTTAACCGTTTTATTTTCTTTATCAACACAAACATATTACATTAAAACAAAAAGTTTGTATCATCTAGTTTAGAATTTGTACTTTCCATATTTTAGAGATATTATTGTATCATGCATTAAAACCATAGTTAATATGGCCATGATATTGATTTTTTAATATTTTGCTATATTAAGAGTCATACTGTGTATAGTAAAAATAAAAGTGGGATTAGAAATGACAGCAGAAAAGTGAAAATCTGTTGTCTGGTGGAATTTGGACATTTGTGGAGAGAGCCATCTGTGAAATATAAATTATGATTAGATCAGTGATAGATTAAATTTTTGATTGATGAAAAGATGAACGTTCACCTACGCGGTAAATAAGGTATGTCATCGAGAGTAAAGAGGATTTTATGGGGGCACTGGGAACGTAACATCAATCGACAACATCTGTGCTGAAGTAACGCTAACGCGGTTACGATGCAATGTGTAGGTGGAAGAAGGGAGGGTTTTTTAGCCAGTAGAAATCCAACATAACCCACAAACACCAGTTAAGTGTCTCGTGTTGAAGATTTCCCTCTCTTAATAAAATTAACTTTTTTGTATCATAACCAATTCTTCTATCTTCCAGTTTGGGTTCATTCGGTAATTATCTTTTGTAGTAAAATTTCAAATTGCTACTTATATAGAAAATCGTGCAACCAAAAAATACTTTTGAAAGGTAATTAAACAAAAATTTAAAAACAAAATGGGACATTATCAGACCCTGCTGCTTTACGAATACGAATGCATTGTAGATGCGCTTCTAAATTGACCTTTTAAGGAATGTGGCAATTTCTCATGAATAATCCAATATGTTAATCTTTTGCTACAAATTCTTCTGAAAATATTGCAATAATACATGTCATTTATTGTACGTCTTAAACTTAAGAGTTTAATATCTTTGTTTATTGGGCAGTGAAAAAAGGTTCATTGTACTGAATAAGAATTCATGGCATTACTGTCTACCTGTTAAACCAATCTGGAAGGCCAAAAAATAATGAATACTCTTAAAATAGTCGTAATTTTCTCGCAATCGATGCAGAGGAGAAAGGACGGTTCACAAAAAAATGTCCATTTCACATTGTTTAAGGATTTATAATTTAATCGTATTTATTTTGTTTTGTAGGAATTTTGAATTAGTGATTGATTAATATAAAGTAACAGTTAAAATATAATTAAACCTATCTGATTAATTATATACAGTAAATGTTAGGCTCTAGCTAATTTTTAAAATAATTCTCCAATAAGCATTCCTTTTCTCAGCAATACACATGTACGTATGACGAAAACCATTCTATCTAATTCATCCCTGTTTGCATGTGTTGAAGGAAAAAGAAGTAGTATAACTTAGTAAGTTATCTATCTATATACATTAATTTAGATGAAAGTGTATGGTTGCAGTGGAATTCACGCAGGAGTAATATCCTTGGATGTCAAATAATCTATACACTACTCTCTTTTTTAAATATCATGCTACCATTCAAGGGCTTCACCATTTACTACTGTATCCATCAATCTGACAGGTCTAGGTCACAACCATAATAATGCAAATATTAATGTAGATTTCCTATTCACGTCCGTCAATATAATGATTGTTTCATATATATGCAAACGTTGTTCTATTTCTATTTAAGTTAGTTATCCAACGTTGTTTGATTTGTGTGCGTTAATTTACAAAGTTCATGCTTTGGGCGTACTCGCACAGGTCTACTGCGTATCTCAGAAGTACACAACATACGAAGAGTTTCTCCAGATAGGTGAAATCATGCGAGAGTTATTTTTTAAGTAAACTCCGTTTTGTCACGAAAAATGAAACGAGTAAGAATTCCGAAGAGCCCATTTATTTTGTGAATATATACGCAATTATTTATTTACTTTCTTGCAAGCATTGGTGAGTTGTTTTTCTCATAATTTTCAGCGGTCTAGTTAAGGTCTGGCTAAGTAGATCCTGTAATGTTAAATAATTAGAAGAAAATATTCCGTTTTGTTTGTTTTATACGTGGCGAGTAACTCACCGGAGTTATGAGTTATTTAGCTTCTCATAACTGCGGAAGCTTTAGGGTGTAGGTAGTATGTGTAAAGTAGTTTTACAGTTTGTACTTTACTCCTTCACCGTCAAAGTCCAAGCGCCGTTAAATACTTTCAGTACGGTTAGTGGTACTACATCAATATGGACGGGACTCGAACGCACTACATCTGACGTTACCACCGACAGATACAGGCTCTTTTATCAGTGAACTGCATTCTATGTAAGCCATATATACAAATAAAAACAGCATTATGTATTATCATACTAAATGTAATTACAGTGCTAACGGTGCTTTACAGGCAACAAAAGATTGGCTTAATTGATAAGGAATATTACTGCAGATATAAGAATATTTGCAATAACATGGTTTAGCTATCGAAAAGTATGAAAAATGACAAAACTGCTGCAGTTGCCCAAAACAATTTGAAATAATCAAGCAATAATTACTTAAAGGAAGTGAAAATCCTCAACGACTCGTTATTGGCAAATGGTCTTACAGCTGGCAATGCAAAAGGTGATGCAAAAGTTTTGCTCTTGGTATATCACATTTAAGCGAGAGCTTGGTAGTCAAGATAGACAAGAAACGTATTGAACAAGGGAATGTAGCTGAAATATTAGGGCTCACTATAAATCATACGTTTAATTGGGACGACTGCATTATATGAATCGGTAAGTTGCCTACATTTGAAGCCCCATAAGAAGATTCTGGGTGATAGCAACATTTCAAGTATGTAGAACTTTCTAAGAGGGGCCACTTATGTCATAATTTGCTGGGATGCCGCAACGTAGGCCAACAAAATATTTACTTTGAAATACGTTAGTTATGAAACGGTTGCAAAAATGCTTTTAAACACTCCACAGTTATTAACCATTGAAGTATAGTATGTATGTAAAGCAACATGATGTTGACAGCGAACTTATAAAGGCAATCATGGATATTACGCTAAGAACCACACAACACTAAATACTAAAACACCGGCTATTACTATGGGAAGCAAATCACGTTTATAAACCGATCATCTTCTACAACCACTTACCGAAAAACATATTACGAATTTGAAATTGCTCATATCTGCTTTTGAAATCTTTTGATTGATTACTATTCTGTGGGTGGTTGAGCACTTACAAGACAGATTCATCGATTAATTATATATTTTTTTTCTATTATATGGTAATCTTTTCATTTTAAATTGTGTTCCTTGCGTTTCGACTGCTGTTTATGTCCTGGCTTGCATGAGTAAATCCAAGGTTCATCACCACTGACGATGTTGTACACGTTTTGGGAGTTTCCGGTGTTGAAGTGATATAGTGTTCTTTGACACCAATTCACCTTAGCTGCTTTCTGCTCTTCGGTCAACCGGCGTCCAACGAGAAATATAATAAACACACTATTCTTCAAGCAAAATTTTTTGAATTGAGGTCTTTGAAAATCCCAATGATGCCTTAACTTCGCGATGTGTCACATGTCGATCTAATGCACCTGCTCTTGGGTGGTGGCTAAGACTAATCCGTCCACGTTGAATTTTTCATACCATCGAAAAATTGTAGACTGTTGTGGTGCTTCATTGCCGAAAACAGAAGCCAACTCAGGGAAGCATTCTTGTCCAGATAATTGTCTTCGAAAATTATAAAAAAGTATTGCGCGGTTCAATTCCATTTTTCATCTAACTTGTCAACTTTGACAGTTCTTTGTTGCTACAGCACTACACGTTAATTTGTAGTAATGAGGTTTGGTAAGTGGCGCCCTTTATGTCTTTGTATGCAAAAGTTATTATATTGCTTTAGAAGATGAATAAAGATTGCTATGGTGCCAGGTTTAGATTTAGCATATATGAATAAGGATGGATTAAGAAGTTTTCGACAAAATGTCTCATTAGTACACTGTTTATAAGTAATTCAGAAGTAAGGCATTTAATTATTTTCTCTATTTTATCACCTTAACTCCGGAAAAAAGTCACATCAACTCTGTTGTTCAATCTCGGTCGTAACGGAGCTAGTCATAGCAGATATATAGATTATTTTGGATGCAGGGTACAAATATGTAGATATATTTGCCACACAGAAATCTTGCAGTAACGTAGTTAGTTTTGTGGAGATGTCATTAACACAAGGATCATACCGAATAATGTCTTCGATTAGTCTGCACATAATACTAGCACTTATATGAAGATTTTTTGAAAAATGAACTATGGATAGGATGTCATATTGTATTTCATTAGATCTAGGATTAAATATTTGCCGTTTATTTGTCGTAACGATCAGCTTTGCAGAACTTATTACCAACTTATATACAGAATATTAATAGAAATTCAGGATGATACATCGGCAGAAATAGGTAACTTTAATTGTTTTATTGTTGATCGAAACTACAGGAATTAATGATTATTATGTTAATTTATGGTTAATCCGATCTTATCAGGTTATCATTCATATATATGTATGCTTGTTTAAACGTACACGGTTAGAACTTATAATTGGTTATTATAATTAATAATTGTAGCGCAGGATTAAAAAGTGAAAGTCCCTACATAAGTACGGTTAGATATTTTTAAGTACATCAATCTTTTACAATTATCAAAAATTATACATTTCAGACGAGAAGCGATAACTTATGTAACGTGATTGATTTAGTAAGCTTTCAGGTGTGCGGTTACAAGGCTCCATAACGATAACGATTCAAATAAAATGTAATATACGTTTATATGCTGCTTAGATTCGCGCATATATATACACTCCCACTCGATGAAAGTTGGACACACATTTATAACGTTGTTATGCAAATAAACTAATAAGTATATTACTCTACAATGTACTATGAAGTGTTTATGACCTAACGAAAACCAATTTATATTTATTATTACCCATTATTATTATTATTTTGGTCTGTTCCAGAAATTCTAGTTACCAAACAGGACTATGTATTAATGGGATAAAATACGTATTCCTATATTTATTGATGATTTCAGTTGCCCTATATCCCATTACAATTTTAATCTGAAAACTAAATTCTTTTCTTGTAAAACGTAAACACAAGGTCATACGAATTTAGCCTATAATAAATTAAACTATTTGTAAAAATTACCCGCGGAAAAACCATAAGTGGTGAGAAACGATTCCTAATAAAACCACTACATTAAATGGAAAAGCGTATTCTGTTCGGCAAATTAGTTAAAATGTGGCAGGGCGATGTCATTAAACAGGGAATTTAGCACACTATGATGGCCCAGGTCCGTCAAAAATAACACTATCGAGACATTTTGAAACTAAAGTTTCATAATCATGGACGATCAGAATTCGAAGCACACGGTAGTGCTGTGCAGATAACATTTGGAAGAACAGCAACAAAGGAATAATGTGCTAGGAATAATGACATGATCTCATTAAAATTCTGATTTGAACCGCGTAAAACTCTTAGGAGACGATATCATATAGGAAAACAAGCTCTTACGCTCAAACAACACTTACGAGACATTCTACAAGCGGCTCTTTTACCTTATTGTAGCATTGTTTCAACATCTTTTTGTCCACTTTTGTGTTTTGTTAAGTGAATGGTTGTGATACATTTTAGTATTTTCAAGTTAGTTTGACTTTCTTTTTGAAAATAATTGAAACTTCTATGAGCGGCAGTGTATATAACTATGCATTTTGTAACTTGAATTAATGTAAGTTATAAATTAAAGTTATATGTATTCGTAAGTGCGTATATAATGCCAACTCATTCGAGACTTTTAGCTTAATTAGTTTTTAGTATCATCATACCTATGTAAAGCCTACGTATGTGCATATGTACGTTACAGTTCTATTAACATTAACTTTCACATAACCACTTTGCACATATGTAGTGTCTTCCGTTAGTCTAGTACATACATACATATTTTAAATGAGTCGATAACTTACCTACGAGGCAAAAGAAAATTTTATAATAATATTTGAATATTCGGAACAATACGAACTTATTTAAGTGCATTACATTTTGAAATGTAAATGAAAATGTTTTATCAGCCTATGGTCCCATCATGGAGATAGTGATAGTCTATTTAATAACATGGTATAGTTTCTAAATATTGAATTGCAGTTGATATTTCTACAGTTGTGTGCATAATATTTACGAGTGTCGTCCAAAAAGAATGTCTTTTTCTTACATATTTATTAGTTGGAAGAATAAAACAAAATTTGTTGTATTATTATTATGATTACTGTATTACTTTTTTAGGTAGCCTTGGTTGAAGTTCAAATATTTGTCATAATGTTTTTCATATCCGATTGCCACCAGTTTGTTGACCTAATAATTTTAATGACATCTTTCAGTTATGGAGTGATTATTGCCCAAAAAAGCTTTTAGTCTGGAAAGACGATGGTAACTATTAAATACTGAGCAATGGCTATGCGATGCAGTTTTTTTTCCCCATCATTTAAGTAGTTCTTTACAGGGAATAGTCGAAAACGTTATGCTGTTATTAAACCACATCCGTTTGCGAAATTCCGTTATTATCTGTTTGGCGACCTTTGACGCTGTTTTATTGCCTTAACAAATTGGCTGCGGGTCTATATGATACCTTTCGTAAAGCTTCTGATTTCTCGTCAATATCCTCGAAATATCTAACTTATGAATGGGCCGCACACGGCAACCCTACCCACTGAGAAAATATATCACAAATAGTTCTCTGGTCTGAATCGCGGAATACCATGGAAGTACGTTCTGATGTTTTCACGACGTTTTTGTTTGTGTTTTTGAATGGAAGTTTAGATAGGCAATACACTTTTATACACTACACTTTTTTGTGTTTTAGCTTTCAATTACAAAACTGGGTGTAGAATAAGTTGTATATATGGAACGTGAACCATATATACAACTCTTTGTCGGAACAAATTACGCTAATTATCTGTACGGTAAATAAAGAAGACAAACTATGAAATGGGTTAAATTGGTTGTACGAGCTCGAACTGTATTGTTTCCTTCCCTTCTGTAGATAATCGATGAGGATCACAGCTTGGGAATCCCAAGAAATGGTCGCCATGATCTTTCTGGCCGATGGAGCCGATTCGCTCGAAAAAGTCCACTTCGACTGTTCCTTAGTCTTAGGAATATAGTGGTGGATCCAAGTCTCATCCACGGTGACGAAACGGGTGAAGAAATCTCATGGATTAGATTGGATGCTAGCAAACACTCCTCCGAAACGGTCATCCGATTTCGTTTATGCTCGGGTGTGAGGAAACGCGGTACCCATAGCGCCGAATGCTTTTTCATACCCAAAATTTCATGTAGGATATGGCCAACACGTTCTTCTGAGATGCCTGTTGTTTCTGCTATCTCTTTCAGCTTTAATCGGCGCTAGGCTAATACGACATCATGAATCTTGTTGACCATTTCATCGTTGGTAGCGATTTTTGGGCTTCCACCGGGTGGTTCGTCACTTGTGCTTGTGCGACCACGTTTGAATTCGCTCACTCAGATGATGTCTGATGCTGATGTCTGATGGTGGAAAATAATGGAGTGCATCCGCCATGAACCTTTAGCAAAATATTTCGAATTTCCATGGCCGTTTTCCCAGCCATCAAGAAGAATTTTATCACCGAACGAAATTCGATTTTATTCATTTTTACGAAACCGCGCCACTTGCTACACAAAATATACTCTCAAACAAGAACTATTGATAGTAGGTGTCTGAAATATTGACAGTTGCCATAAAAAGGGTTGCCCTTGCCGACCAATGAATCCACTTCAACCTTCGCCCGCCATCTCTTGCCGATTCCGGAAACATTTCAGGTCGCCCTCGTACATTGTGTTCAGCAAACTATACTATACTATTCAATATATATAAGGAATAAAGGACCAATGTTATTCATTGACATAATCGATACCACTTTAGGCCCGTGGTCTGGCGTTGTAAAGAATAACCGCTTACAGATTTGTGGCTCTTTGTTTTTATTCCAAATTTTTATCGGAACTCCAATGCTTACTGAAGGCTTTGAAGATTTCACTTTTTTGATAATAAAAGATCACCACAATGGCATCACCAAGATCGCCAGTCCCTAGCTGAAACGTTGCGCGTATGTTAGGTAGATTTTACTCCAAGACTGAGTACTACATTCTTGACAACCAAGTTATTCAAACATTGCGTGGATATGTAAAAGTATATGTTGCATTACCCAACGTAACTTAGATGTAGTCAAAAACAGAATCCTAGCTGCAGTAACTCTTGTGGTACTGCCCTAATACTTATTACTTAAGATTTAGGAATACATTTTCATTACTAAATAACACTATCTGAAATCCGAACATTCTTTGTTTTCTTATTTTGTTCGCGAAAGTAGACGGGATAATGTTTGTATATTTATTCACCAAGATATAAGTGCATGTTCCTTCAATATAATTATTGATGACGTACAATTTTTCATGCGATAGCAGATTACTCTTGAGGTCAAGAGTAACTTTATGTCAGCAATTAATCAGTTTAGTGTGAATCGTAATTTCCTTTCGAAACGTAGGTAGATTTCTAATTTTGCCTTTTCCCATAAATCGACAGCTCTAATGATCGACTGAATGAAGAAAGAATTTCACAGTAGAACGGTATGGTGCAGTGCTTTCATCGATGTATGCAGGCAATAAAACATTCAAATCTAATTAGACGCAACGTGTAATTTGCAACACGTGTTAATGTCACGCTACTGTCTCTCAGTGGCAGGTGCCCGTTCGAATCAGTGGGGAATGAGGTAAAAGAAGAAGAAGACACTTGTGCGTGCGTGAACGTTGTTGAAAGCCTATCGCGTGCGTTTAGGGTATTACACCACTCTCTATAAGTCTCCGGGAACGTGTTATTGTCGTTTTTAGCTCGAACAAAGTCACATATCATCGATTTTTGCTGGCCTCCTCGTATGCTGGCCGTAATCATCAAACGTCAAATCAAACGACTTTCGTTTCCTCGAGAAACGGACACTGAACTTGGTTGGTTAATCCAGTCTGTATTGATTGTACAGCAGACTACATATTTTTTGCGTTGCATTAAATCTAATGTCTACTTTCTTTTAGCGAGATATATTACCGATGTCAAAAGATAACAGGAATTTCTTAAGGTATCTATTCATGAGAGGAGAGTTGGCATATAAAGCAACTGTTAACGTTTTGAAATTCAATAACGTATACAGGAGTCTAATACAGGTGATTCTTAATTAAATAAATATAAGATAGGTATATCGTATCAAATAGAAAACCCTGCGTAAAGAAGTGGGTGTTATTGTCTTGTTTGGAAGTAATGAGTGTGACTCATTCTATGGCGACCAAACAAGTATAAGTTACAAAATGTATATACCGTGATTTATGATGATGGGACGTTATACAATGCCTTTAACTTAATATAAACTCTTAGGAACGTTACTAAGTGATATTACATTTTAATTGGTACTTTCTTCTTCTTTATGATGATTTTAGTGGAAACGTCCAGTTTCCATCAACTTGAATGTATGCCGCTTGAGTTGTTCGATTAATAAACATTCATATTCATTGTAATTAGTTAGATTACAGATTTTTGTTGAAGAACAGAAGGTTAGGCGTTATTGTTCGTGGATATGAAATTAGGGATTTCACTTTTCTTCTATATTGTGCTTTACAACTCTCTAAACCAAAGTTACTTGCTTTGATAACGTTTTTCGACGGTGGATATGTCGAGACACTATTTCCTTATGCTCATTACCAACACTTAGTGTAGTGTTACTTTTACAGTATAAGAAATTCTATATCAAATCTTGAATAAACGTGCATTTACGTTATAAAAAGTACGGAGAAAGGAACGTCTCGCATATAACATTAACAAATCGTTTGGAATCAACGTGAAGGTATAAAAATTATCTTTAAATATAATTTTAACGTCATCTATAAACCTTGTTTGGAGTCAGCACGAAAGTAATGTTATGTATAAATATAGCTTCCTTGTTATTCGTTAACGTTGAATAAACATACGAACACACCGTAAAAAAGTGGCAAAAAACGTTCCACACAACGTTGTAGTGTGAAAGCATGGCCCATTTTTGCTGGAATGCAAAAATTAAATTATAAATATGCGAAATTATTGTAATTTAAAGGAAAGACGAATAATATACGTATATGAGTTTTACTGTTATACTCGACTATTTTGGCTAATGTTGGAGCAAACGCAAAAGCAATTGTCTTTTTCTAGAAAGATGCATCGTTTATTTAAGAACTGTTAATGGCATACGAGTAATGATGATGTCATTAAACTGAAAATGAAAACATGAAAACTGGTTAAAAGTGGAAAGTTATTAATTTCTCCAACCACTCTATAGATTTTTGTAAATTTGGGAATGTTACGTTTTATTCTAATACATACTTGGAAAAATATAACTAGATATTTTACAATTATTCTAAAATAGCAAAGACGTGGCCTCTCAAGCACGCAAAAATAAATAGAAACTAGAACAATTCTCAGAATCAAAATTGATGATTTAACTACAGCGGCATATTTGCAGTGTAGTTTAATGTCTATGATGGTGACTAGACTGGGCAGTAGTAAAACGGATGCTTTTTTACAAGTATTGGTGTATTGTTATCAGAAAGAATAATTGTGTGAAGCGCAGAAGGTAAAAGTATAATTTCATATTCAACGGAAACCTTTGCAAATTAAAATTGCCTAAAAGTTGAACTGCATGCGTTATGTTGTGGAGATGGTTATAAATAGATGTAGAACTACTTGAATGTGTCAAGGCTCAAGTGGTTCAAAAAAATAACAGTCAGGGAAGACCATCAGTTTAAATACTTTTCTTTTAGAATGCGCCCTTCTTCGCATATTATATTCATACAATACGCGAACTTCTCTGGCTTGGCCGGACACCTATTTATAAAGAGTTTGTGGCATTTGTTAGAGTTCAAATTCCTTTTCCTTTTCATATACAAAGTTTAATTCTGAAAGCGTTTACACCATTACCTCAATTAAGACTTGTATTGAAATAACGTATTGTTTACCAACCAAAGGATATGAAAATTGAATTTGTCTATCATTCCAAGGTTTCAAGTTATTAGCAAAAGTTGAATTTATTTCAATTTTAAGGCTATTTTTTATTTATGAAATTAGAAAAAATAGGTTGCATGTTTTCCATATACCTTCTTGACTTAGTGTTTCTTTATGAAAAACTTGACGGAATTGAAATTATAATATAATTTTATTTCTTACATGGAACCTGTAGTTGGTCATTTAACTGAAAGTAAATTTTGTTTCTTTTCCAAAATATCGAAGTTAATTCTTAGTTCAAATACGTATTCTATTAGAAATTCATGTTCCGCAAGACATGTTTTTTCATTTTTGTCGTTGTACGTGAATGACAATCATTCTTCTAATAGAACATATACAGTGGTAAGTTGTTCCTTGTATTTTATATTAAGAAGGTGAAAAGGATTATGAAAATTACGAAAGCTTGATATGTTGAAGTGTTCTATTTATGGTACTAAAAATTTTGAAATTGTAAATGAATATATTTTAACTCTAGTTCAGAAAGAAGGCAATCGATTTTTATGCAAGTTATTATAGGTAAAAACAAAAAAAAATAAAACATTATATTACAACTCAAATTTCGCCGATTCTTTTAAAAAGATCACTGCATTTTTATCAAGAAGGTGCCTGAAGAATACACAACTTCGAGGACCAGGTATGGTAGGGGCGTTTTTCCATACCTTTTCAGTTTTCGCATATGAATATCGAAACTTTCTTGTACAAATGTGTATGTCAGTATAATAAATTTATTGCGTAAGTGAAAGATTCGTATTTACTCTCATTGTTATATATAGTTTTGAAATGCGTTATATAAAGTGAAATTGAAAGAGAAAGAGATAGAGTAATTTCAATTAGCAGTGTGAAGGTAGTGTTAAGTAAACGACGTTAGCTGATTTTGTATGAAGGAAAAAGGAGACCTACAAAAGCGGCCATTAATTAGCTAATGCAGGAGGTTTCTAAGAATTTCGTCCTCGGGTCTGATAATGTTCCGGAATAAATGAATTTTAATTTCATTAAAGTGGTATTCATTTGCGGTTCGGACAGATTAAGATTGCGCGTTTGCGTGCGGCTTTACATAACACGGCGTTCCAGGACCCGAATACATTTAGGACGAGTTTCACGAATCGTCGAAGGTGATTCAACGAATTCTATGCGTTCATTTATACCACCTTCGCGGCATTTAGGCAGTTGTCCTTTTTTAAAATATATTGCTGGATAATGTATTTATTTCAGCATATAAAATAAAAAATATATAATACGCATTTGGTTAAAAAAATAATAATAGCAAGCTTTATGTAAACAAATACAGTTAATTTTTATTAAATTTATTTTCTCTTTATTTCTTTATTTTAATTAAAGGCTCTATTTGTTTTGCTGAAAATTTACGAGGGCGACCTGAAATGTTTCCGGAATTGGCAACAGAAGGCACATGAATGTTGAAGTGGATTCATTGGTACGCAAGGGCAACCTTTTTTATGACAACAGTCAAAATTTCAGACGTCTACTGTCAATAGTTGTTGTTTAAGAGTGTGTTTTGTGTAGCAAGTCAGGACTTTTCGCAAAAATGGATAAAATCGAATTTCGTGCAGTGATAAGATATTTTTGGATGGTTGGGAAACCGGTCACGGAAATTCGCAATATTTTACTAGAGGTTCATTTTCGACCATCAGCTTCTCGGTGAGCGTGTGAGAGGAAAGAGATTTCCCTCAAATGAGGAGGTAATCGCCGCTACAGATAAAGATAAACAACCACACCAATACAGCGTGTGAAATTTAAAATATCCTCAATTAACTATGTTCGGAATTGTTCGCCGCGGCCGAGCAGTGTCGTACGAGGTGTTGTACAGGGCAGTATCATGTAAGCGTGTCAGACAATGTTGTGCAAAACGCTACGTACTATATACACGTATCAAGAAATATGTTGTAATATAGTATAAAAAATGCTGTGATGTAACAATGTGTCAGTAAAGACATTTACAAATAGTACATAACAAACTATTTGAAACACAGGGCTATCGAGGCCCACATTATAAGTACAGTTATGTGTAGAGACCGGATTATATGCAAAGTGGGTATATTTATTTTATTTATTTACTATAGTTTACGTCTATATGTAGACATATTACACTGAATAAAGTTAATTAGCGTTAATTAACTTTAATCAGTAAAAGTCATCTACAAATAGACGTAAAATATAATAAATAAATAAAATCAAATATATGCACTTTGCATATAATCCGGTCTCTAGTTATGTGTATTACACAGATTATGCATCCTACAGTTAAACGGAATATCGCATATTATATTATTATATAATACCTTGCAGGGTGGCCATGTCAGTGTGGTGCATCGTAGGGACTCACCTGCAACAATGAGAAAAGATTTTTATAATGTGGTTGATATGATGTGGCTAACAAATTTAACGTATCTTTGCATTATTTGCAAACCTTCATTTTATTATGGCTTACGTTGGCACTGCCTGTAAGATAGTTCTGTAATTTTTAAGAACCTTATCATGAAATACACGCAGGAGTTTGCCAGTACAAGAAATGTAGATTACCTTATTGACAATTGAAACAGATGCAATAGTAACACATGGGCTGAAAAATCCGAGGCTTAACACATAGATGACGCTAGTTTTATTGCAGTCACCTTTCTCTCAGTTAGTACTAACCTTCAAAAGACAGCTGTTAAAATTTCATAATATTCTATTCATTAGTTTGTGAGTTATTGTGCTAAGAGTCACGCTACTTTTGTTATTTTCAAAACAATGGATCAAAATCAATTTCGTGTTTTAACTTAACACTGCTTCTTGATGGGAAAAAATACCGCTCAAGTGAAGCAATGGCTTGAAAAGTGTTATGGGGACTCCGCTCTATCAGAAACAAAAATAAAACGTTGGTTTGCTGACTTCAAACGTGGTCGTAGAGACACCGATGATGCAGAACGCAGTGGACGTCCAAATGAGGCGGTAACACCAGAAAACATTTAAAAAAAACCACAAAATCGTTTTGAATGATCGAAAACTGAAGTTGCGTGAGTTAGCTGACATCGTAAAGATATCAAAAGAACGTATTGGCTTTATATTGTATGAGCATTTGACTATGAGAAAGCTCTGTTCAAAATGGGTGCCGCGTTTGCTCACTGTTGACCAAAAACAAGAACGTGTTGATGATTCTGAGCAGTGTTTGGCCATGTTTAAACGTAACAAACCGGAATTTTTGTGTCGATATGTGACAATGGATGAAACATGGATCCATCACTTCACTCCGGAATCAAAACGATCGTCATCTGAGTGGACAGCAACTGGTGAACCAAAGCGCCCGAAAGCACAACAATCGGCTGGAAAGGTTATGGCCTCGGTATTTTGGGATGTGCGTGGTGTAATATTCATCGACTATCTTGAGAAAGGAAATACCATCAACAGTAAATATTATATAGCGTTATTGGAGCGTTTGAAGGCCGAAATTGCAAAGAAACGACCGCATATGGCAAAGAAAAAAATTTTGTTTCATCAAGACAACGCACCGTGGCACAAGTCAATCAAAACAATGGCAAAACTACATGAATTGAACTTCAAATTGCTCCCACATCCGTTCGCCAAATTTCGCTCCCAGCGACTACTGGCTGTTCGCAGACCTCAAAAAAATGCTCGCCGGTAAGAAATTTCGCACGAATGAAGAGGTTATCGCTGAAATTGAGGCCTATTTTGAGGCAAAATATAAATCGTTCTACAAAAGTGGTATTGAAATGTTAGAGCGGCGCTGGAATTATTGCGTTGCTCTTGATGGGGATTACGTTGATGAATAAAGCTAATTTTGAACCAAAAAAAAAACGTGTTTTCTTTGTTAGGCCCGGGACTTTTCAGCCCATGTGTTAGTTTCCCCGAATTTTGATTATTGGGAAACATACCGGACCTATAATGCATTATGAGTTGGTATCGTGAATAAAGAAGTGTACATAGCTTCAATTCAGAGAACGTCTGTATTTTTTTAAGAACAAATTATTGTTTCTAAAGTGACTTATATTAACAAGATATGTTGAATGTATAAGTAGGTATGTTAGACAGCTATGTTATTTCAATGTAGACTTTCAAAGGAGGAAGGCATTTTATTTAACACAAACAGAAAATTAACAAATCATTGTATGCCGGGACTGTATTTATATAGACATGCATGCTATAAATATAAGTTTTCCAGAATAAATTAATGCACTTCGATGTATGTCAATAAAATAATTATTGCCCCCTGTTGTTATACATTATTAATGTACAAAGGTAAATGTATTGATGGCGTAAGATAATAGTCATTGGGTGCAATAAATTTTATATGCTGTTTGCCATGATTGAAATCTTTACTTAATTATAATTGTGGTATGGTGCGATGTTATATTAGCTAGTATGTACTTTCAGCGTATTTCTATTAGAATATACCAGTTTCGAATTAAGTCAGTTGTGGTTGAAAAATACTAGGTCACTTATGTATGATTCTAAAATACACATTAAAACCGGAATTTTTCTTTTACAATGAAATTAAGGCGTCAACTGGTGTACTGTATCCATATTTAATTTTTATTTGTATGCGAATAATACGTAATACTATTGTTATGTTATATGCAGGTGATGTTAGTACAAAAGGCACTGCAGGTGAGTCTCTTCTGCAAGTGCCATACATCATATTAGAATTCCAAAAACTTGTTTATGAAAAATGTATTTTTAAAGCAGATGTATAATATTATTCGGCTATTTTTGTCTTCCAAACATTTTTGTTGGCTATTTGTTGATAAAATGCGCATAAATAATCTTGTTGTATGCACCCAATATTATAAATGTACTATTTTGTTTCTAATGTAGAAACTTGTCCATTAAGCTTTATTTATGGGCGTTTTTGGGAGAGTTTCTTTTATAATTTTGCAATATTTATTTAAAAATGCGTGATTTATGAGATTATTGATAAATTCTAGTACAATAGCGTGTCTTAGTTTGGGCAAGTGGTGAGGACAATAATGTGCTCTTGGATTCTACACGGCAAAGATACGTTGGAAATTATTATTATTATTATACTGACGATATTGTAAGAGTAGTTGCTACAATTACACTCCATAATGCAATCCGTCTCTCCAATATTTTTACGTTTGTGGTAGTCTTCACTTTATAACAGATTCTACTATATTTAATCGATATTATTGCCTCAATTTTTGTGTGCATTCAAATAGGCGACTGATATTTTTAATAACAAACCAAATCTAGTAATAATTCCTTTCTGATAAGTGTGTATTAAGTTTCCTTTAAAGTAAATTAATTGTTAGGTACACATAATATCCACATACGAAAATATCGCAGAATGGTTACTAAACTTGTGTCCCAAACTCGCGCTATTGACCTAACGTTCGCTCTGCCAACACTAGTAATAAGCAGCATATTTTATGTTATAACTATTGTGAAACACCGAAGCCACCGGAAACGTTTACTGCCGGATAAAATTTGTTGTACCCGTCTTTCTGTTACTGATAAAAATAAATTACATTTTATTTGTTGTGCGGTTACATTACCAGAAGAAGGTAACCGAAATATCGATGAGCGCTGTCTTTGAGTTAGCTTTGATTACTCCTCTTAGCGCGATTTTTGCCGTAGGAATTGCCCAACTTGCCCATAGCTATTTGTTTAATGAAAAAAATGTGTTTTTAAGAGCCATAAGTTATGCTTTAGAACATTACTTAGTAATTTCAAAGTACAGTAGAACCCGGTTATAACGACAGTCACGAGACTGCGAATTTTTTGACGCTATAACAAGGTAACGCTATAGGCGGAGTTTTTACAAGTTCCATGTTTACATACAAGAATTGATGGGAAACAATATTACGGGTCGTAAACAGATGCATATATGAATTTAATTAATTTAATGTACTTGACCAGAAAACCTTACACATATAGGTACATACTAACTTGTTTGTCTAATGAAAGAAATCTGCAATTTTCCGTTGCAGAGTTTTCGCACGCCAAAACTGTTTTTCTATATCCATTTCTAATTCTCTCACTTTATCAATAATTTGAGGTGACGTTTCTCGCTGTCTATAATAAGTTTTTAAAAGTGTTATGGCACTTAGGGCTTCTTCGTTTGTGGGTACGTGTTCTGCTTCATCGCATGAATCTTTTTGATCTTCGATTTCATTACGTTTTCGTTATCCCGTTGTTTTATGTCTTCCACGATATCAGAATCTGAACACATTCCCGACGTAATAAGGCAACTGTCCACGGATGCAAAGTCGTCGAAACAAAACTGATTTTCGTCACTCTGATTTTGCTGCCACTTTTTAATAAGTTCACATAACGGAACGTCATCTTCATTTAAGTTGTCACAAACTGGATTATTCCTTAATCTTGAAGGACTAAAGCAGTTTGCTATAGTCTCAGAGGTTATACTACGCCAAGCGCGTCAAGAAGTGAAACTGCACATGGTGCGTTCTTGTCCATACCCGTAATAATTTTCTGTAAAAACATTTTAAGCTTCTTATTACGCCTGAAGGATGCTAGTGCAATTTGAGGGCAGAAACACCAAATTAACATTTTTGAAGTGGGCTAATGATGGATGTGCTGGGCAGTTATTGACTAAAAGCAAGATTATTTTACCGTTAACCGCAAGTTCTTTATCCCATTTTCGAATTTCATTTTCAAAGATTTCTGAAGTCATCCATGCCCTTTTGTTTGCGCAGCAATTTGTTGGGAGTGTTTTTATGTTTTTGAAGCAGAATGGCTCTTTTGACTTTCCTATGACAAGAATTTTACGTTTCTCCGTACCGGTCATATTAGCATACACAAATGCAGTTCTTTGGCTAGTTTACCGCCTACACATTTTTCGCCTTTAAACCTCAGAGTCTTATCTGGAGAAGTTTATAAAAAAATCCCGTTTCGTCGCCATTGTAAATTTCATTGTCTTCATAATCTTGTCTTAACTTAGGCCACACTTCATTCAGCCACGTCTCTGCTTCTGTTATATTTAACACTTTTCGCTTCGCCGCTCACTTTTCCGAACGTTATTGAATGTTTCCGTTTGAAACGCTCCAGCCAGCCATTGCTGCACTTAAAATTTGTGTCTCCAAATAAACTACCAAATTCTTCGGCCTTTTGCATAAGCAGTGATCCATTAACGGGTAAATTTGCACTTCTACATTGCTTAAACCACGTAATAAGCGCCTCGTCGATTTCAACCTTTTCGCACGATCGAATTTTTTTTTGACTTTTCTGTCCCTTTCCCAAAGGTATTCATGATTTTATTCTTATTTTTCACAATTGTACAAATCATAGAATTAACTAACCCAAATTCACGACTCACGTCCGCTTTCTTCCTTCCACTTTCGACTGCTTTGATTATCGCGACTTTGTCGTTCACGCTTAAACTTTTTCGCTTTAAACCTGACATTTTCGATAAAGAAAACTCGATGTTTCACTCACACGATTCAAATGCCGACTGAGGAAATTTCTTACGAACTTTGCCTGGCACAGTGCAAGAAACGGTAACATTCTTGGAATCCCCGAACGGTCGAACGTTGCAGGCTAGGCACATTGCAAGAAATCGTAGTTCAACGAACGATAATATTCTTGGAATCCCCGAACGGTCGGTTGCAGGCTAGGCAAATACCGGGAATTGAGCCATAAATGATAATATAAATACATACCTCAAATGGTAAATATTTGTCGTTATATCAGGGGTTATTGACGGTAAACCGGGTTTTTCCCTGTACGTTTGAATAGTAAAGTACGGGACCGCTTAAAAATTGACGTTAAAAAAGGAGTGTCGTTACAGCCGAAGTTGTTATAACCGGGTTCTAGTATATATGTTACTTGTAAATGAGTTTGGTAACATGAAATGTTGTATCGTGATGTTGTTCAGTATTGATATGTTACGGAGGTAATAAGTTGATCATTGAGAACAATTTTAGAGGTATATGTATATTTTACGCCGTATACAGTTAGTACAATATACACCTAATAACACCTCTGGGCTTTCTAAACACAGGAAATATTATTAAATTTTAAAGAAAGAGCAGATTGGTAAGAAACTATTTTCAGTCTTATCTCTAAAATCACAAAATCGACTGTTTGCATCCCCTGAAGCTAGTTATGTCAACGTTACAACTATGAGATCAACTGGCATATCTTTCTGTCTAATAACTTCCAAAACATAGTTAGCAAATAAAAGGCGTTCGTCGTAAATACTTTACTGTAGTCTATAATTCTTCTCTTATAAAAATTACATATGCAACTGCTTTGTTATTATATCTCTCGTTCCAATTACGTCGATAGGGTTATTTTATATACCGCCTTACTGATAAACACTATTATTCTGTGTCATATCAATAATCTTTATCGTGTAATGACACAATGTAAGCGCATTGCATAATTTGTGTTAGCAAAATCGCAATTGACTGATTGGTAGGTAATAGACTACAAATGATCGTTACGACAGGCGCGTTTTAACCTTTGACCCATTCTGAATATAAACGTATACGCTATTACTCACCGCTTACTAATTCATTTAAATTAATTATTTGAGTAATATTTCAATCCATTATGCATAGGAAAAATGTGAGTGATTTTTTTGCTCGTAAATTTCTATGGTCTCAGTAAAAGCTATTTTGCTTTTAATGCGTAGGTGGTAGATGAATATATATATATATACATATGTACACACATTTGTATGAATCTATTAAGAGAAGCCGTGTTTTGCTACGATGTGGTATCGATTTGTACAAGCGTATGTATGTATTTAGCATAGATATTTTAACTACATTCCTTAACAGCAATTTGTCTATGTACTAAATAACTATACTTTGGATTACGTCAACAAAGGTAAACTGTTATGAAGGTTAAGAAATGACGTGGTTGCACAACGGAATTAATAGCCATTTTCAAACAAATAATATAACAAAAAATAATTATCAATAATAATCCAATTTGACACACCGGCGGCAAGAGCTTAAGATGTGAAAAGAAGGTCCGTCTGTTTGTGGCAGTACATAAGCTGTGATATTGTCGCATTGCGTCCGTTACTTGCCAATGCATGGATTAGAAATAATTATATTGCTATTGGAAAATATATCTGAAAAAAACATAGGTTTATAGCTGTAATCCTGTATAACACGGATTCACTGTAACCTCACCAGTTCAATAAATGTAATGGTTTCAATTAATCAAAAATTACATATTGATGGAGGCAGATGACTCTATTTACTAATATTTTCGATTTCTATGGCAACTGTAGACAATCATTAGTTTGAAATTATATTTATCAGAACACTATTGTCAACTTTATTATTGTTGGTACTAGGATTTAGATTATTTATTCCCAATGCTTTCCTGCGTATAACAATGGTGGAAATAAGAAGTAATTCATTGCACATTACATTTTTGAACTAAATGTAAGTCGCATGGCGAAAAATTCAAGTCTTGTGCTATTACTATTTAAGGAATCGACTTGCATATTTAAGCATGACTCGACAAACGAGCCACCATAAATTTGGTATAGGATCCAAACCATGAAGTCAGTCAAAGTGTTGCATACGAAAACAGAAGGAAGAAGGTACGTAGAGTAAATCTAAACAAACGCCCGCATCGAGTTAAGTGTTCCAGTGACCGTATGGTCTGGCGGGGTTTGGAAGTAGGTAATCTCTTCAAAATGAAAAGAATATAATAGAATAATGACCAGACTTAATGAATAAATGTTTACTCTCTATTAAAATTATGTCTTCTAAATGTGTGCCGTTATTTTGCTGGCACTCTCTAAACGCGAGGCAAAATTTTCGAGAACTGCTCGGTACATATTCTACGTGACAGTAGTAACATTTGGTGAGCGAAGTGGCCTCTTGTGTTTCTGTTTTGGATTTGTTGGAGTCCAATAATGGCAGTTCTGCTTATTTACATGGCCATTAAGGTAAAAATGCGCCTCGTCTGAGAAAAAAATGTCGTTGAAGAACTGAAACCGTTGAATCATTTTATTAACGAAATTGAGCTTCTCATTGGCATCGGTTGGCTTTAATTCTAACACTACTTGCAACTTATCAAGGCGGAGACGCAAACTTTTACGTATGGAACTTTTAGGAATATTTAAGGCTTGGTCGCCGCGTTCAAGGTTTGTTCATTGTCGAACCGGTCTCCTCGAACTTCTCTACCCATTTTTTGATGAGTTGAGTACACAGCTAGTGCTTGATTAGTGTGACGCAAATGATAGAGACTAGAAAAGTTTCGCTGCGCAATAGTGGCAGAATTATTGTTTTTTTTAATTGCGCACACAGCACGTACTAAATTCCCAAGGACAAGGCAAGCGATTGGCATACCCCCACTCCACACTGAATGATTGTGTTCGTGCAGTGAACAAAACAAAAGACTTTTGGGACAATCAGTATCATCAACAGTAGGCATCTAATGTGATAATTGCGTGTATATGGTTCGAGTTGTGTCACTTGAACACGCGCGAATATGAAGTATGAAAATTCTTGACTTATTGTAGCTGCACACACTTTTACCTCGTCTTATAACTTATAAGCATAAAGTTAGTTTATAAAAGTTCAAATATAAAGTAAGATTTATAAACTGTATTAATGTTTTAAAATGTTGCCGGAACTAAAGAATAGTAGAAATATAAATAGTACTCTTAAAGTCACTGCTACCTAGTATATATATATTTGTTCTGTCCCACTCACATGGAAAACACCAAAAAATTTGTGCGCATTAGCAGTACTAGGGATGCAACTTTTACAACCGCACAAATTTGCCATTGAAGTATCGGGAACTCTATCTTATCCATTAGTTCACAACGTGGGAATAGGAGAATTTTCATTTCCATTGTAAGGAAGAAAAGCTTTAAGGCTAGTTGTTCAGGAATCTATACAATTTTTACTTCCCTGGATTGTGACGGTCGCTCATTGTTTCTAGTAAAGCGTTGCATTCATTACATAATACCAATTTTCTTTCGAAAGTAAATGCTATAGTTCCTGCCGCGTACTACGGAATATACCCTTGTCCTATTGCCTAATGAGTTCCTTCTATGGGTTTTGAAGCAAAAAAATTGCTTGATTTCTTTGACAAATTCAGATTACGGATTAAGCCATTTTAATTTTAAAATATACTGATAGAAAAATAGACGAATCTCCGAGAGAACACTAAATATAAGGCTTAAACATAAATTTATCTGCAATTCCTCGTGGATTAAATAATAAGTGCAAAAAAGTATTGAAGTCAAGCGTTTTAAAAACTTTGAGCTACCATAGTAAGAGTACTAGGAATGGATGAATAAATAATATCACAGTCACCACATACACAGTTAAAGTTGCTACATATTCTAAAAATAGGAATTAAGTACGCAATATTTGTTCTTCCAATTGGGAGAAAAAAGTAATATTGTTCCTAGATGAAAGTGCCAATGGTTTAAAAATTTCAAGCAAAATTTAAAACTTTCTTTCCGACCTCTTTCGATTCCAAAATTTATTGGCTAATGAATGTTGTATGCTTAATATTGTGGAAGGATCTCATGTACCTTTTTAGCTTTCTCATAGGGTAAACCAGATTAAAATTACTCTCAACCTTAAATACTTGCACTATTCCACGTTAGCCTCTGTTTTAGATAAGAATTCCTATAAGCTTCCTTCTAGTAGTCGATTAGATGTTTGACTTATTTGGATTAGTTGTGACGTTTGTTGATGCAATAATGACACTTGTTAATCCCGTCCTTCAATTCAAATTTGCCATGTAACTACGATTCAACTGCAAAACATTTTATTAGCATGAGATCATACTAGGAACTTATTCTTTAATATATTTATACGGTGCTTATTTTAATTTTTCTTTATCTCGTTCCAATCAGTAAGGAATTTTTATGTTTCTTCATCCTTTTAAAAAAGTACAAAAATCCGGAATCGCATGCGAGTTGAATACAATGGACAATTAAACGCAAGAATTTACTATGTACGCTGACGAAGCGGCAGAGAAAGAGCAAAATTTCAGAGGTAATTGTGCGTAGCCTGAAGGTGTAGGTCAGACACGGCGTACATGTCGAGATGTAAACCAGGAGTACGTTGCTCGTCGCAACACCAACCTAATTTTAGTGGCTTCGTTCGAATTGATTTTACTTTGTTCAATATGCGCACGTTGCGACACGCTCTTCGCGTTTGTGAACGAAATTGTTTCTCGTATGAAACACATGATCGACTGGTTAAATTGTTTCTATTCAGAAAAGTCACTAGGTGTTGCACAAAATTACTGACGATTGCTGAAACATTCTTGCGGCATCTATTGTCATAATACGCTACATTCTTTATTGTAATCATTTATTATACAGTTTGATTATTTCTTCAACTGCTGAAATATGAAAAACTACTTTGTGCTATTAATATCCAGCGTATTTTATATTGCGTATATAGTCACCAAAATTCTTATACCTCCTTTGATGTTGCATTCGTAAATAGTTAATTAAGGAGGTTATAATTTTTACTTGCTAAAGAACAACTTGAACAAAACATACAAATTTATGTCTATCTGCAGTTAGTCCCATTTGCGCATCTGCGTGCGTGTAGAAGTTCTTTAATCTTGTATTACTGCTAATTGCCTCTTTAATTATTCCAAATTGTGAAAATCCTCTTGATAACATCTATATTCTTCAACATTTTCCTTCGATGGCTTTTGAATTGCTAATCTTAAATACTTTTATACTTGTAACTTTGTTGAACTAAACTGGTGTTTCGAAATGAAATTTTTTTTATATTTATTTATAGAGGAGTTAATCATAAATAATATGGTAAGATTTAGTTGTCAAATATAATACAACAGTATATGTCTATCTCGAGTGAATATTTTATTATAGCAAATGAGTGAGAAGATCTAAATTAGTCGCATGTATACCACGATTTACTTTCTTATTAAATACATTACTTTGGAGAATTACGTTTTTTTAAACGGAATTGTTATAATTCCATGTACATCCATAGTTGCGATTTATGACTAGAGAATATATCTCGTTATAAAGCTGTGTAGTAGATTATTTCGAACGTTAGAGTAATCACCAAATTCAGCCCTGCAGTATTAGCAAAAGAATACCATATGTTGTTAATATTAAATGGCACTTATAGCGGGAGGAGAAGCACAAACGTGTGTCGGTATGGACTCGGACAATATGCTCTTGAGCAATAGTAAGAAAAATTAATACCGCTCATCGAATGACACTCAATTTTTAAAGTTGATGGTTAAATGAAAATGAAATTTCCGAAATATACAAAACCCGCTCTCTTACAACTTTCCGCTTCCGAAAAATTCTTTTATATTAGGGATGGCCCTAATTTTTTAATAATTAAAAGAATGATGTATTAAAAAGAGCTATGCTGAATGCAGTATACTAGTTAATTAACAAAGCTAGACTATCCTTAATTCTCAAATAAAAGGTTTGGCTAAAAACACGGTCACTGAACAAATTATATGTATAAGAATGTAATGGAGAAATAATTCAGCGTAGTGTTCTGCTAAATATTGCTTCTGGTTGTGCTAGAAGTATTTTACAACTAACTGCATGCGAAATATTTAGAGTTTTAGTTTAAAAACTGACATATGCATGTGAATCGAAACTGTGTTTCTCACAAATCCTTCTTATTTATGAATACATTTTTGAGGTTTTGTAAAAGTACCAGAGTAATACATTTTAATATTTTGTTTCTTATACAAGCTCTGCAAAATAGATATATTATCAAGTAATTTCAAGAAACAAGCAAAAGCCAAAAGTTTTAAACGGAACTCCCAACCTTTTTTTACTGCATGACATGGAAATTACAAGACCAAGAAGAGGTGCGAATTTTTTGACCAAACTTGACAGAAGTGTATAACTATGTATTCAGAGGTAATAATTCATTATAACTTAAAAAAAGACCTTAATTGATTATAACTTAAGAAAAGTTTGGTTTCCTTTTTATTAACAATGTGCTGCCCGTCCCTATTAGTTTTACACTCCCTCAGTCTTCGTAATATTGATTCTAGGTGGTAGTTGATGTCTTTTTGGGGTATGGTGTTCCAAGCAACCTGCAATTTATGCCGAGGAGCTGCTAGTGTTTGCGCAAGTTTGCGCTAAGTTCCTCAGATTTCTTCCCATAATGTTCGACAAGTGTTCGATGTAGGTGGGAGATCCGGTTGGCCATGACAAGATATTAATATAAAATTGAACATCGCAACGTTCGCCACGTCTTCGTATGACACTTATGCGAACGTCATGCATCCCTAAACAAAATGGAGATTCATCATTCACCACTGAACGCTGCTTTACACCACTTTATATTCCAGTGCATTCGAATCCTATATTCTCTACCCTTGTTTAACTACTACTACAAGAACCTTTCCTAACATCGATATTTTCAATTTGAAGCGATTCAATGAAGTCCTCGTCCCGTGTTACAGCGGGGTGATGGGAGTATATCGCTGGAAATGTGTTATTCATTTCATGTGAAACCGGTGTTCGATTCATGTTCCAGTCTCCCGGAATGCAGCCAACAGTTTGCAGCTTTTCACCCAGTATACAACAGATGATAGGATGAACGAAGTAACTATAAGAAAGATTACTTAAAAACTACAAGAAGGCTATAATCTTCGTTTCATCGATCCAGAGATTTCTTTAAAAAGTTAACCATCTTCTGGAGGCCTAATCGAAAGAAATTAAAAAAGGCGTTCTCCTTTTAAAATCAGTTTCCTTTAAATTATGAATTTTAATAGAGAGAATAGTTGAAATTGATATTTTTCCAACATCCACCAGAGTTTGTTGCAACATTGGGTTCCGTAATTTCAATTTCTACGCTTATATGAATAACCGGTTTCTGTGCTCCCAACTATTGCTTTTACTGATATAACGTTTAATTTGATGCTTTTCGTTGTTGTAGATATGGAGCAGCATACAAACGACATGTTTTTGATAATATTCTATTACATTATCTATAAATCACTATAAAATTTAAGTAAAATCATCATCAGTATAATCTTAACGGTGTACTATTTTGTATACAATGGTATGTGCTAAGTAATTATTTGTTTTTTTATAGTTTTGCCACATTATTTCGAAAATAAAAAAATTGTGTATCTTGCGTTAGTACTTAAAATCTGGAGAGTATGATCTACATTAAAGAATTATAGTTCGCGTTGGCGCTATATATGTCAATTTTCCCTTAAAACCGAAAATAATTCGAAAATAGTTGCGACTAGATACAGAGACTGCTACATAAGCTCCACTTAAAATGTTAAGAAGAATTGAAAATGCAATAGTATTCAGAAAACTTCATTGCAAATAAACAAGTTGGTGTCGACATTCGATTCAGTTGTAGTCAATAGGCTCACTCATTATTGACATTAGCATCCTACCAAATTTCCAGATTTTTCCAATTCATACTTTTTCAGATATCGCTAATTGTACTTCCTGGTGAGACCCTGTATATATGCTCTTTGTCGGTGGTCTAAAAAGAAGAACGAGATCATGAAACCTAATTTCCTGGATTTATGAATGATTACATTTTAAAATTACGATCGGTTCTCTATCTTAATTTGTCTGAATTTTCTCTAGAAAGTTTTGTTTATTGATTGCAGGTGTAACGAAAGCAAGCAACGCAAAAACCGGCAACTATCTCGGGCAAGACGCGTAATCGATACATGGCGAGATAAACGCTTCTCTTTATGATGTGACGTGTAACTTTATATTATGTTGCTTACTCTAGTAGATATAGAAAATTTCAGGTGTTAATTCATATGCGGTTATTGCGCCGGTGATGGGATGAGAAATAGTGAAATCTGCTTTTCGAAGTAATGAATTAGTTTTGCTTTTTCTTTTGCTTAATTAGGATTCCGTAGGCACCAGAACATTATATTTGCATTTACATATGTACGTATACGACTTTATGACATAGAGAAGTGTATGGAATAAGCATAAGATAGGTACGCTGCATTAGTACTACGAAAGAAAATATACTGCATGTTCCGCAATTTTTAGTCTTTCACTATTTTTAAAGATAAAAAGATGAATTAAGAAAAGATGTTACTATTGAGTGATTGCAATCTTGATAAACTCTTAGGAACATTAGCAACTATATGCTTGACTCCGAAAAATAGTAAGTTTTTAGTAAATAAAAACAAATGAATTATACAAAATATATTCCTCTAGGAACACAAAAATGTATCTTCATTTAGAAATGGTATATTTTTGTATTTGAGTAAGAAACTACTACTTGCATATATTTGTCGTATAATATAGTGTGAATTTATTTAGTTTTGTTTAGAACATGTTAAAAATTAAATTATTCTTGCCTTATAGAGATTCTTTTTATGTTTAAATGTTGCAAATACTTTAGTATATGGACGTATAAATTCACATGTGTTTTGGAGCGTATAGTCATTGTAAGACTTGGAATTAGTAAGTCTATCATCAGAAAATTTTGAACCAGCATACACAGAATCTTTAAAGATTCGTTTAGTACAAGGATTGAGACAGACAAGAAGACAAGAACATGAGAGAATATAAGTTATTAGTCTGGAGTATTGAATGGATAAAATTGGTCCATATTTGTAGTAAGGAGCATTACCCAAAATATTTGAACTTTCTGAAGAACAAGTTATTACATTTTCTAAATGTTATTTCCTTTTGAAGAACGTAATATAATGACCTGGCAGCAAGGCACGGCTCCTTCACAGAATACACACCATCGTAATTGAGTATTTTAATGAAGTATTTCTTGATTCATGGGTTGCTAAGAAGAGTTTCATTCATTGGCTAACTCTTTGTCTTAACTTTACATACAGAAAGTCGTTTACAAAGCACGTGCTTTGGATTAAGAAAATCTATAAAGCAGAATTGGCGAAGTATCTTGTGTAATTACACCAGCTGTGTTAATTAGTTCTTGTAACGTCAATTTGAAGCTCGTATTGAGTCTGAAGGACCGTAATTTAAGAAATTATAATCTAATTGCCGATATTTGTACTAATGTGCAGTTATCATTTTACCATAACTTTTGATAAAGAGGAGATAAAATTGTTTATTTCCTATTTAATGTATTTGTAACTATTAAACAGTTGCAAATATTAAATATTGCAAATCAATACATTTACTATGGAGTTAATATTGCAACGTAACGTTTTAACTGATGCAATTGAAAGCTAGAGCTAGTTTTTCAAGGACTGTAAAAAACTAGTACTTTCAATAGTAATTATAAAGTGTAAAACAATGTAGTATTCCTTTTTCAGTAATTTTTTTATTATTAACTTCAGAGCTCTACTTCCATATTTGCACATTATATTAATCATGTTCATACCTCTAAGAACGTCGACCATTTCTTGTTCAGATTATTTCCTTTGTTCTAGGGCCATAAACACAACTTATACATTGAATTTCCTAACATTAGTGCATCACGAATTTTATAAATGTAAGCAGAGTCAACATTTTTTAAGTCTAGACGGATACATACTTCTGTACTTCACAGTGCAATAGTTTTGTTCTTAGATTTGACAATGTGATTTTTGAAATAAGGTATGAAGTAGTGATGGATTGAATCGAGTGCTCTTAAGAATTGCGTATTTGAGTCTGGAATGCTGTTGGGAGTTGGTCACTCTTCGAATTCGATCTGCATGTAAAATATTCATATAGTAGAAAGCAAGAAAAATAATATATAATTCGTAGCGTCTGAGAACTTTTAACTCGACCCTGTTAATACGTCAACGTACCATTTTTTTTAATGAATTCACATTATCTTCAAGAGTTTCGAAAAACAAATTGAACTTCATCTTCTCATGTATCATAGAAATTAAGCGAAGGCGCTTGATTCAAGTAAATAAGTTTCTTCGAATTGTTTCCATGGATCACAAACTGGAAGGGAAAACTGACTAGGCAAACTTGAGAACTAAACGTATTCGTATATTTGAAATCAATTGTTGCTGGTTGACGGACGATATAGGAGCCTAAGAATCGATTCAGCCAGTGCGTGAACTAAATACGTTCGAATACTTGGGATCGATTCTCGAACCTTCTTACTTCCGTGTCCTTGTATTCCAGTACTGCTATTAGTATCTGTTTATAAGAAATTTAATAATCTATTGAGTATGTTCCATAAATATCTTTACTGTTATTGCAGAAATCAATAAGCTGTACATGTTAAAACCTTGTCTTTAGTAGGTTACTGTATATACTCAAAAGTGCTTTGAGAGAGTTCAGGTTTTTTGTAATTTAAAACACATTACATTGTTGCTTTGTAAAAATTAATTACATACATACATATATGTATCTGTACAACTGACAAGTAATCATTTGGTAATTACCTTCTGTAATGTTTACATCGCGTAAGCTGTCGTTGCCCAATAACCGCCAAAGAATTCAACAGATATGCCGTATTATTCAGAGCAGATTTCATGCAATAAAAAGACAAGGTCAATTTAAATTGGCTCTTTTTTAATACACCAGGTATAATTACACTTTTTTCAATAACTTTGTCGAATAATAAAATAACGTTATATTTGACGCAACATTGCGCTTTAGTGTAATGATGTAAACAGTATAATGTGGAATAGAATTAAGGTGATCGGCTTCGGCTAGATTGCTTCTATTTTTAACGGCGCTGGAATGCATTATGCAGGATCAATACGGAATATTTCGTTGGTAAGGTGTGCGCCGACGTGGACATTTCCGCGAATTGTCCAATAACGAAGATATTTGGTGAAGCCGCTGCTACACTGTGATTGTGGTCAATGAAATAGGCGTTACGCATTTCAGACCGAATTTGGAAATAATCTGAATTGAGCAATAGCTTCCGTTGTAGGTGGTTTATATCACCTATGAATACTAAACCATTTATCATGGAATATTGCTTTTTTGTTTAGTAGTAGTAATTTATAAATAAAATTTATAAATTTATCATGTTTATTGAAAGATTAGAAAACAAGGAAACACTGTTGAGTGCTACACACCTATTTAAAAGAACTTTTGTAGATCTATAGATCAATTTAGTGCAAGAAATGTGGTAATTCTTTTAGGGTAAAATTTGCCCACTTTCGGAGTGTAGGGCATCTTAAATGGAACAACCCCTCGTCGTTGGCGTTAAAAACTAAACTAAGTATTTCCACTGAAAGTGTGGATGCTCATTTAAAAAAAATGTAACTTTGAGTAGTCGCTAACTTATGGGTCACAGCTGTAATATCCTAATTTGAATTATTGTTTTCGAAATTTTTGCATTGTCAAGTAATAATGCTAATCAATATTGCCTCATGTTGCTGATATACATTCCCACAGTTGATAAATTGATTTAACATGGTAATTAACATAAACATTTCGATCCGATTAGTTAAGGATTTGCAGAAACATCATTCGTAGACAAGTAATTTGAATAAGTTACGTTTAACAACAGAAATACCTGAATAGAAAATTATACATTATTAACCGTGTTCTAGGAATACAATAATCATGTACTATCGCCTACAACAGTAAAAGTTCATTGAGTTATTTAACCTATTGTTATAATAAATATGTATTCGATTTTGTAACGTTTGCAAGTATGAGAAATCCTTTTCCTATTTCAGTAGGACGTACATATAATATAAATGCAGGATTAATTATTAGTACAAGTAATAATGTATTAACGTTCCCTAGAGAAGTATTCAATTTGTATATGTTTTATTTGCGTGAGATGAAAAAACCTTTTCAGTAGCTGCTTCATGTTTATTGCACTATAACAGTAACAGTAAGTTCATTTTTCTGCACATAAAGTAATGAACATAATAAAAGTATTAATGGTCAAGCGGTATTTAATAGGCACATGTTGCACCGTTAATATAACATTGCAATGGTTGAATACGAGTTACATGTTACACAACTACTTATTATATTTCTATCAAATGCTAAAAAACATGGAATAAACGTATAACTGCCGTAATACTGAATTAAACGGTATTTCTAAACAATGTTTGGAATTATGTTAGACAGTAACGTTGTTATATATCGATGCAGCAACGTCGTATAAACGTTACAAATAAACTTTGGACCAAACTGTATTTTTAGGTACTGGTTTACTGGATCGCCAAAAGCAATGTTATTGTGCGCAATTACAACAAAGCCATAAAGAAATATTTAGTGAACGTTAAATTAAATTGTAGCATTCTAAACTTAAAATGTTGATAAACAGTAACGTTGTTTTATATAATTACATCAATATTAAGTAAAACCGTTAGTGTATATAATGCCTGAATGCAACTTCATGCAATTACTAAAACGTTGTAAAGAAACTTTTGGTTAATATGGAATTAAAGGATACCTTCAATTCAATATTGCTTTATATAAATAGGTTATTTATAGCAACCGAAATAAAATAATAATAACGTAATAAAAATAATTACTGTTATAGCAAATCGATGCAAAGTAAGTCTGATATTTTTCTACGTTATCCTTTTTTAAAGAAATAAGAATTGTATCAAACATATTATCGACGCGTTTGTAAACATGGGAATTTACTGAAGTCATAGTATCCAATGCAATGCTTGCGTGATGATAGAGAGTTATGAGGCTACAGGTTTGCTGCCCTTTGACCGCCTTACTTGACATTTATGGAAACTGTCTTTAACACTACCATGACGTGTTGTGTCTAGACGTTTTCTGGTGCATTAACACTTAGACATTAGATACATATGTCATGTATTATATTGCATTATGGATGCCTAGAGGTTTTAGACTTTCATCGGACTTACTGAAGCATTAAATTGTTACAGGGTATTTCTACAAATTAACTGACTAAAAAACGTGGAAATCTCCAAACTTTGATGTTTGTACGTGAGGGCTGTTGGGAATATTTCTATGTTAAAAAAAGAAAACAACAAATGGCTTCATTGTTTCTTAAAGGCCTTTAACATCAATTCACTTTTGTTGGAACTTATTTTTCACTCTGCAACTGATATTTATGTTTGATGGTTGGGGATAAAAAGACATGATAACGTGATAAATTAGGCGAATATGACTAAGTCTTTAATCCATATTTTACTAGCTTAAAGATTAACGAGTTCATCCTCGATTTCGATTATGGTTAGAGTTCATCACATATGAGACAGAAGAGAAGGAGAGGAGGCTATCAAAATAATGCGCTTAAAAATTAGTGACACCATAAAGCTCAAAATGACACAGTCTAAAAATATGCTTTTGAAAAATGTTTATATTTGTAAGAATCTTCAAAGTTGTAGGTAATTATTGAAACATTTAACTATTTAACTATTGTACGCCTGGCTATTTTTCACTAGGGTTAACTAATGTTTAGGATAGCAGTAATTGCATTTATTGCGACTTCTATAGGTATTCAACGAGCAATTTTTCCAATAAATATTTTTTTGTAAAGTGACAAATCAATAATTCACAAATGTAGATAGCATAGATTGTGTGCGTTTTGAAAACTCCTCTGCAGGACTAGCTAAAAGTTGTTGAACGAAAAATGGTCCTCATAATTCTTTTTTGAATAATAACAATTTTCATTACTACTATCCCAAATAACAATGCCGTAGTTTTAAAGTAGAATAAGAACAGCCATCGTGCACAATTCGTGGTACACGACATTCAACAATATACAACAAATCAATGTATTTTTCCATTTCACCAGCAATTTCGACATATATCATTCTTGTATGTATATTTTTTTATCTCGTAAGCATAATTATTAAAAGTCAAAGATGTTTAATGATGTAAGGTCTCATTTCAAATAATACGATGTCTTGTTTTCATTCATGGGTAGATTGTTATTGCTTAAGCACAGCTTCTATTCTTCTATAGCCGGTAAAACAATATTTATGAGGTCAAAGAGTATCGTTTGAGTATTTTTTCCTTTATATATCGAATTTTACAATATAATTGTACAAGTCGATTATAAGCTACTTTTTCAAACAATCTAGAAAAATTAGTAACTACCGCTAATCGAGCCAGAGTTCTTTAGATTATTCGGACAACTTCCCTTAGAAAGAGGTGTAACTAGTGCATGCTTAGACCGTCTGGAAAACACCCAGATGAAAAAGAAACGTTTGCTAAATGACGGACAGGCTCCAATGAGCTGTCTGGGCATCTTTTGAATACACGTGAGGATATCAGCGTATCTAGAACCACTCAGCGAATATAAAATCAATTTCATTTCCTGAACGCGCACAGAATAGAAATTTATAGTTCGCACTAGCACAAGTAACGGTCCACACTCAGAACATTCTATTTAGGTGACTAACGAGGAAATTATCAGTACAATTAATGACATCGTGGAAACAATCGAATGCGCACAAACATTTAGACATGAAAAACATTTCAGTGCGATGAATTCCGGGTTTCCTAATTGCGGAATAAAAACGTAATCGAGTGTTTTGATATGTGATAGTTCAATCCAAAAGAGATCTACGACGACAGGGCAAGTCATGACCATTATGCTTTGGGACTCGTAAAGTATTGTTTTTATTAACTCTTCGGAAAAGGGAAAACTGCTGTGCGACCATGACAATGCACGCGCCCATTAGTTCGATGTTGTAGCAGCAAAACTGGTCAATCTACGCCACGAGTTGGTACCGTATCCTTCTTATTCTATGAATTTATCCTCTTGTGACCTTTTTTCTTTCCTAGGGATGAAAAACTGATTGACTGGGAAGAAATCTTTATTCAGTTGGGGATTATTGCCGAAACAGAGAGTTATTTTGCAGCTTCGAGAAAGTTTATTGAGCTAGAAGGGAATTATGGCGAATGAAGTATTAAGAAAATTATTATTTTCCAAAAAGTATCTGAATTTCTACTTAACATAAATATTCCTCTGTTTCACTTTGTAAAAGATTTATATATGCGCAAATCGAAACAATCTAAGGCACAAAGATTCAATACTTAAAATCAAGTCAATGTCAGAACCCTAAGTAAGCGTTTCATAAATTGTATTGCATGGGAGATAGGTAGCTATTTTCTAGGTTATAGGTCTCTTTAGTATATGATAACTTTCTGCTACATGGTTCTCCTTTAGCAGGTGTTCATTGACATGAATAAGTATTGTTTGAAATCGCTATTAAATAGTCGAAAGGGAAAAACATAAGTAAAGACATACTATTCGACGTGATATAACTGGCATTTAAATAAGATATTATATTAATCAGTTGCAGATAAATTGCAGTAATTTGCATACAATCATATTACCGATGAAACAATTATTTATCTGAATAGAAAGCATTACTAAATATGTTTGCATTGATTTGATTGAAACGATTTGTAGTTCGTGCGGTCTTTATTGCTAAATTATTCCAATGAATTTGTCTCAATTTATCCACATGTACTGTTTGTATTATGAATGAAGATATACAAATTATTGTTCGTATTATTGTTACATCTATTTTTTTTTCTTAAAATTGGCTTAGTATATGCATTTCGAATAGTAAATGTATATGTATACGAAGATAATTACCAAGTAAGCTTTATGATTACTAAGTTGCATATTAATGAACTAAAGATATAGAGAAAGATACTAATTCTTTGACATCTGTGGTGACGGATTCCAATATCGAAAACCAGTTGCAGTTAACATATCATTTTCCAATTAAAACATCATAATTTCAGTAATAATGCAGTATAATGAAGATAGCTTTCAGGATCGTATCGAATCAGAGTTGAAAGTATACCTCTCGTACGTATGATGGTCGAGAAGCAATCGTTTTCGACAAAATGACGATGTGACTGACTGATATGTACGATGTATAAAAGTTATGAATAATTTCGCGTAGATGGATGGTCCAATCTGGTCGCTCCTGGTGTGTCGAAGATGACTTCTCATCTTCCACCATCAGATTAGACTTAATACCTCTTAGTTTCCATTCCAGAAGCAGCCATCCGATTTGTATACTTATCTGATGGAATTAAATTAGACGTCTTGTATTATTTATTTACTTATAGATACGTATAGGTTATATGTGCACCAATACGCACACGCGCGTGTACAAACATTTAGATACACGCGCACCAACACACTTACACGCACATTTATAACAACTGAGCAACCTCTTAGGGAGATAACTTGTGAAGCGCTATACTTATTCGTAATGCTGTACAACGGATACGGTAAAATTTGACTAATTTAAAGCTAAAACAAATTACATTAATAACGAAGGGAGACACTCGTGTCATACTCTTCACTTATAACGTTTCCTCATTTTTTACGATGAGAAACCAGTTTATTTTAATAGGCTTATACCTAGTCACTTCTTTGAATAATTTCTCATTTATAGTTGTATGTGTAGTCAATTAGTATGGTAATTTAACTTGCGCTTCTCTAGTTAGTTGTAGCATATAGCATGTGCTCCCGGAAACGATTAACGATACCGTGAAATGACAACTTTTTCTACGATTTGAGAAGATTAGTCAGGTTTTATTTTGATTTTGTTTGTTTATATATTTTATATGCCAGATTACATTAAAGTTAAACGCAAATTATAGGTTGACCTAGATAACATTCCCACCATGGTTATAATAGTAATAGTAATAGCATTGAGATATAAGCAAAATTACAATAAAAATAAGTGATACAGATGAAGATAAAGTGCAACTTATAATCAATAAGTCAAATGGGAAATATATGAACTTAATATGCTAGAAAAAATAGTATATGTAGAGAAAACATGTAACTTATACATATATGTAATTATAATTGTAAACTAAAGAGGTAATTACCATTACAAATTAAATACCTCTCAACCGCAACTTACGAGCTCAAAGTGGTGGATGAAGGAACCTTAATTGTATGGACGAGAATTGCAGTCCTTCATGAGGTTATAAAAAAAGAGAGCTGCTAGACAATACAAAGGAGTCGATAAAAGCCTTTTAAAGCGAATATAACGTATAAACGTCGATCTCTTACAGTAAATTAAGTTGTAATAAAATACGGCTGAATGAAACTCAGTCCTGTTGAACATGTTCATCCATCTTGTCTATTTGAGATCAATGCAAAACATGATCGTATTTTTATATCTCGTGTGCAAATCATAGGCAAGCGTTTTGAGCACGCCGTGTACGCGTTCTATCATAATAAGCTAGACAGGGATAATATATATTATATATATATATTAATATGTATATATATATATATACACTACCGCTCAAAAGTGTTTAGGCAGCCCTGTTTTCATGGATTATTCATATAGTATTATGTTTACCAAAAAAACATTATAATAAAATGAAATACGTATTTAAAATGTAGTTCAGTAAGATAAACACCCATTATATCGCATAAGGTTTACTATCATTTACCTGCACTTGGTCGGATTACCATAAACTGTTTCTTGCGGTGCAATTACAATAACAATCTCTCTGAATTTACTGGGTAAATTTAGTCATGGGTTAGACTGTAGGTAATAATGTTTAAATTACCTTCCTAGACGATTATAGTGAAATCTGTAACCTATGGTCAGTTGCAGTGTGGTATTTACTCTATTCACGTCGTGAGCGAGATATCGTGTGACAATTTTTTAAAATGCCTCCGCGAAGAGAAATTGGTACGGAAACACGTGCGCTTACAATAGCTTACCATAAAAGTGGCATAAGTAATCGACAAATTGCCAAAAAAATGAAAATACACCACGCTACGGTTGATTATAACGTAAAAAAATATCGGGAAACTGGCAGTTTTCTTAATAAAAGACGGAGTAAAAGGCCAAAAGCGACAACATCTGCAGATGATCGCAGAATAGTGGTTACCAGCAAGTTAAATAGACGCAAACCAGCCCCGGAAATCACAGCAGAATTAAATGTTGGTCGCCAAGAACTAGTCAGTGTTTCTACAGTCAAACGTCGCCTACAGAAAGCCGGGCTCCATGGACGTATTGCGATGAAAAAGCCATTACTACGCAAACAAAACAAGCAAAAGCGACTTAAATGGGCTCGTGAACACCAACACTGGACCATAGAAGAATGGAACAACGTCCTATAGACGGATGAGTCCAAATTTGAGCTGTTCGGAACCCGAAGAGGCATATTCGTAAGAAGATCTGTGAACGTGCCAGAGAAGAGTGTATTGCTGCTACCGTGAAGCATGGTGGAGGTTCTATCATCATTTGGAGCTGTTTTGCTGGCACTAGTGTAGGGGACATTGTGAAAATTGACAGTATATTAAAAAAAGAAGGTTACCGCGAAATTTTGGAGAACCACGCAATACCTTCCGGAATTCGACTTTTGGGTCAAAATTTTATCTTCCAGCAAGATAATGACCCAAAACATTCCTCTAAATTATGTAAAGACTATTTACGCCACTGAGAAGAGGAAGGAACTCTCAAAATTATGGAATGGCCTCCCCGGAGCCCCGACTTGAATCCAATCGAGTTACTATGGGAAGAACTAGATCGGGAAGTACGGAAATCGGCTCCGACATCAGTTACTGACGTGTGGAACAAATTGCAATCGAGTTGGACCTCAATAACACAAGAAACTCTGGCAAAACTTACTGCGAGAATGCCTCGATTGTGTGCTGCAATTATTAAATCAAGCGGAGGTCACATAGATGAAAGCAAAATTTAAATTAAAAGTTTTAATTTTCACATTTATTTAATGTATTTTTATTCATGTACGTGTATCTGTACATAAAAGATAAATATTATTAACATTTTTGCTGAGTTTTTATACATTTTTGCTGTCAGTGCGAGTGCCTAAACACTTTTGAGCGGTAGTGTATATATATATATTGAAATCAGATAACGCAGGACCTAAGAATTAGGTCTAAACAATTTCTACTACCGTACAGAATCTTCAAATTACAGAGCTTTAATTAAGTTCTTTGAACTTAAATTATCATTCAAATAGAGTTTCAGGGTATGATAGCAACTAGTGGTAACTAGTGCTGCATTGTCAGCTTTTATTATAATTTTCTCAGTAAATGATAGTCCAAAGTCATAACAGTAGCTTTAGTGGGATTAATCAAAAATTTGGAGCTCTATATAGTATACAGAAGAGTGAGAGAACTATTTTCAGTAGTCGTAGTTACTGCATGATTAAAGGGCTTTCGACTAGTTAACCATGTTAATACATATTGAAAAAGTATTATTATCTACCACGATTGTAGTAGTGTGTAGTATAATTTATAGCACGATGGGCTTCGGGTGCAGCTTGTAGCACGTTTCTCTAAAAAAATACACATAAAAGCAGGATTATTTTGTTAAAATATTGCAATGCAACTCTAGTAATTCTTACAAAGGAACAATAAACTGTACTTTACTGTACATTAAGAATACAGTGGACAATATAGTTTTCGTAGTAGTTTCCAAGTATAAACTGCTATACATTTGTAATCGTATTTTTCGTTAACAATAACGATATTCAGATGCTAACCAATGAATAGGCTATTCGTAAATATTTAGGTATTTCATGAAACGAAGTGGTGTTGTCCTACTGAGTCCGATTTTAATAATACGCATTAAGCCTGTAAAAAGAAGCGTCCACTCATTAGCCGCGATGATATATTTTGAAAACGGTCGGACATACCCGACGTCGGGATTCATATGCGTGTGATTAGTATGTGTATGAATGCCGAATTAGATTGATGATGGCGAATCGACGGCGTGTGCATCATTCCACAAAATATTGTAGACAATTAAGAATTTCGAAAGTTTTGGCGGAAATACGTTCTAGAATAGGGATTGCCAACAAGAGGTTAATTACAGTATAATTTTCATCGGTGAAAAATACGATTACGGATTAAATAACGGCAAAGATCAAAAAGTATGGCTGATGGTAGACGAAACAACGGATGCAAGAAATAACTGTATTTTAAATATGTTAGTGCGCAATTATTAAAGCGGTAAGGCATCCTTGCCTCTTCTTTTGGGTAGTAAAATATTACAGAAGACAGACGTAGAAAGGACAGTAGAAACGCTAGAAAATATCTTTGCGATGTTCAATATATTGGCAACCCAATTTCTAATGTTGGTTATAGATTGGGGATTAAAGCTGCATTGTTATTAAAACAATCTTATCCTCAATTGTTTCATGTAACCTGTTTGCTCTATACATGTCATCTTGTAGCTGAGTTTATTAGAAACAAAAGTTTGCAGTTTCCACCAATAAAGTTTTTATGAAATCTCCAAAACGCATTCGTCAGTTGAAACAGACATTCCTCAGCCACCACATCCTGGCATTCATGAGGTGGGAGATGTGGCTAAAGGCTGTTTTATATTACAAGAAATTTTTACATATAATATATATATATACCTTAAATAATTTCCATAAAATATAGTAGAATTTGCTATAAAATGGGCACCACAATAAAATGTTCTATGTAGTTGTTGCAGCTAATCCTACAATATCTTATACATAATTTTATAGTAATACTTACCAAAGATTTTTTTCCATGTATTAACCAAATTATTAGCAGCAGCAACCGATATCATCGGTAACATATGCTAGAGATATGACACGGTTAGCTTATCGACAACGAAAGTCACACCATCCGACGGGTAATGTAGCCTTGGTTAAGTTAGATGAATTATTCTTTAGTGTCAGAACCATTGTTATTTGCTCTCTAATTTTCGAAATTCGATGTACTTTTGGAGTTAGAAAGAAAAATGTAATCTATTTTGTTTTCTTTCCGTTCTTTTGTAGTTATCAGTACATCATTCTTAGTTGTGCTTTCTTCAGGAACCTTAGAATACCTTTTCTGATTCCTTCTTTCATCATCCTTGTTTGAGTTTCAATACTCCACTTCAATTTTTCTTACGGAAGGCTAAGATCGCTTTGGAGTAGTTAATTTTATTTAATCCTCCTCATTATAATAATATAGCACATAGAAACTATTTTAGAATATAAAATACTTTGACGAATAAACAACTAATTATCAAGGAAAAATTATTGAATAGAAATATTTAAGTAACATTTAGAAGAACACGCTAAACGCAAATAGTTTGTATTTGAATTATTTGATAGATAGTTAACTTTCGAGTTGCGTAGAATTTTATAAATTTTGTACAAATACATCAAATTTAGTTTGGGAACCACGTTCGAACAGGGTAACTTTTATTTTCCATTGCGTTCGTTCCATCTTGTTAAATTAAAACTCTAATTTTTATTATATTTGAAATCTAATCGAGATCTGAAGTACATTTGATTACATTCCGTGAAGGTGTCTACCCATGATCCGTACATGAATAGTTCTGCCAATTAGATGTATGCAGTTACATAAAATTGCCACTGAGAAAGTGAATGAAAACTGAAACCGATTCCGAATGTGCCACTATAGGTAATGTCCTTTTCGAGTCGATCGTACTAGATGCTCAATTAAAAGCGGTTGGCTCTATTCGAATGGAGCGTTGAAGTGAATACGTAAAAACAATGAGGGAACTCGTTTTTAAAATACGTGATCTAGGGCCGTAACAATCCGAGATCTAGATTTTAAGAGACGTTTATGGCTAACGATAAAGAAGAAAGAGCTTTCTAAAGCGAAGTATAACACCCACGACTAATTGGAACATTTTAGAGAAACTCGCGAGTTTATTGCTTCAGCTTTTTATAATCGGTTCAATATTGCTAGAAAGTCTCCTGTATGTTGGTAAGTTTGCATTAACATGAGAAAATGCCATGTCGGACTTTAAATGTTTTTTAGATATGGTACGTATACGGTGCTTGTAGCAGTATGGTATATCCGATATAGGTTTTATGGCATACAAGCTTTCCGGTTACACTTAAAATAATTTACGTTTGATTCAATTGAAATGCGGCTTCTCTCTCTCTCTTTATATCACTAACGATAACCAGCAACGTAAAGTTGGTATACATTTTATAAACTGGCTGCCATCATTCAGGTTATGCAGACTGCTAAATAATGCGTATATGTAATTACAAGGAAGCTCTTTAATCATCATTCCTTAAAATATTTCAAATTAATATTTTATAACACTAACATCGTAAAGAACGCAAGTTTTAATTTAGATAAAATTCCGTATATGTTATTCCAAAAAATGTATTCGTATCTAGATTTAAAAAATAGATTGCAATGATAAAAGGGATCGTTAAATGAATTTAGATTATACAGGATCCCTGAGTGAAGCGGAAAAATTAACCACTTGGTTATTGCTTTGACGTTTGTGCGAGGATGCTCAATTTGATAATACTGTGCTTGTAATTTAACGCTATTTAGTAAACATCGAACACGTGTTTTCTGTGTTAAGACATTTTATAATGGCAATTCTTCTGTCAATTACTTCATCATTCCGAGTGATAGACGGGTACTGCAATCAATTTGTATGTTAACAAGTTTAAGTAAACTATATCCATATTAAAATTTAAACATAAGGGAGCTCCTGTATTAGAATACCAGAAAATACCAACGTCTTGCTCTCAGCAGCATGGAGCTTCTTTTGAGCTGCTGTATATCTTAATGCTGCTGTGATAAGCTTCTCACTCTGCGAAACGTCGTTAGACTCATGCAACTACGACGAGGTTTCAATCTGGAAACTTAAATTCTTTAAAGAAAACAAATATCGTGGAAGCTTACAACACAAACATCGCTAAATTTTGAACTACAGTAACACATTCTGCGCGTAACCATGCCTTACGTCAGTGGAACCATCAAAACATCGAATTTTGCATAACAATTTGCTTTCACCTTTATAAAATCAAACTATATAGGAATTAAGAAATTTTTGTTAAGAAATATTGCTGTTTGAAAGGTGAAATTCTAATTTCCCGTATGTTTATGTCAGGCGAAGACTATCTTCACCTAGAGAAATGTGTAAGTAAACAAAATAGATAATATTGGGGTGCTGAAAACCCACATGAATTACATGAGGAACATGGTTGTATATATGACTATAGTCCCAGGGTAATAGACCGTTGAGAAAACGATACAACCGTTACAGCAGCGTAGTATGCAAACAAAGTTACGATGTGTATTGTTTATGATTCGTCTCTTGTGGACACATTATTTCTTCTTCTTTATATATTTATATATCTTCTTTATATAATGCATCTTCTTTATACCCTTATAAAAAACTTATCTCATTCCTTTTTCTAGATACATTTGATTCACTTTTATTTCTTCAAAGCATTGAATTGGAACTTGATATCATATTTTCCCATTCGACTTTTTTATTGCCAGTTTACAGATTCCACCATCACTCCATTTGAAATTGCTTTCGTCATTTTCAATTTCATTAAAGCTGTTTCAAAAACTAATTACTTCACTTGTTTTTCTCCATTTTATCTTTACACCGTTGACTTCCTCTCTCTTCTACCTCAAGCCCTATATGCTTGTTTTGTTTCCTCATTCCATAGAACTTTTCGATATTTTGCTTTTTAGTTGTAGAAATTGGATACAACATAGTCATTAAGTGCACACCAACTATTATTCAAAAAATGTAATTTCGAAGTGTATCCTACTTAAAAGACAGAGGAATTTGATATAAAAATTGCCTGCGTTTACTAATGAAGAACAATGCTAAATGGTGCAGTTAAGTTATATTCTCACATGCTGACTATAAATCAATAAGCCAGACCGAGATTGAAATCACTAAAAAGCTCATTTTTTAACCAACAATTTCGAAAATTGGAATGAGTTACGAGAGTTAGTATTAAAAACGTAGAAATTAATATACTATACTTGTAAATTCCTTCCTTTCCATACGTTTTTGACAATACATACGTATATACTCTTTACTAGAATAGCTAGTTCCTTTCGCATCATTCCAAGGAAGTGTGCTATTCGATTACAATCGGTTTTTGCTTTAAGCTCAATGTGGAAATAATTGCAACTTCGTTATCCAACCAAGCTATCAAACTAAGTAATCCAACAGCTTGTTAAAATAATTAATACTCCTGAGACTACGTAGTGTTATTTACCGCGTAACATAATGAATTATTTAAATAGTTTTTTGGTTCACATTCACACCAAATAAAATATTTTACAAGGTCGCTGTGGCACAACGTTACACGTACATATATAACTGCACATATTACAATTGACTAATACCTTTGTTAATAAAATAGACTTATGCGTGACAGTGTCGAGAATAAATACTTTATGCTCACATTTTTTATTCAGACATACTGCATGCTTATATACTAAGTCTAAAATAGGTTAGTAAGAGTTTAACGAGTGCCTTCATGTTAAATATATCTAAACATGAAAGCTGCATCAAAATTATTCTAATAAATTGTTCTAAAACGCAGATTTTTGTAATTGCATTAAATATAATAAATAAATATATAATGCATATTTAATAAAATAGATTAGATTAACGAATTCCTGTTTACCAAAATTTTTAACTACATTGTATTGGGATTTACCGAACACTTGTTTAAGTCTCTGGCACCTGGATCTTATTTACAACAGGAACTATAAATTAATCTACCATGAACCACCGGCCATTGCGACTTTTGTCTAAAACTGAAGAGGAAAAAATGAATTTTTACAATGTTCAGAAGCAGTGATTCCTAAAAGCAAATTTATAATATTGAAAGTTTGTAGACTATCATCCAGTAATTTTGAGCTCTATACATATAATGGAGGATATTTTATCATCATTAATTGCAAAATATAAGTAGACACTCTGGGGTTCCCTGTGGAGATTTTAATTTAAATTTAATAAGAAGGGCAAGATTTGTTGTTGTCGTTTGGTTAAGGTAGTGAAACCATTGGTTATATGACTAATAATAACAATAAAAGAAATAGGAGTGTGCTAGAAGAAGAATATAATATAAATAATTACAACTACTTATTAATTTCTACTATACTTAGTATTTATGAAAAATTGTCCTCAGATAGCTAAAACTAAGATCACAAATAAACATAAGACACTGTTCACAGGTATAGCAGTAAACTCCACTCACACAAATTAATTAATTATGCGGAACGCAGCGTTTCGGGAGCACGTGGGCTCCCATTGTCAACCGTGTTACCGACGCAGTCGCGTGCTCCCGAAACGCTGCGTTCCGCATAATTAATTAATTTGTGTGAGTGGAGTTTACTGCTATACCTGTGAATTGTACATCCACACAGTCCTTGCAATCGTCATAAGACACTGTGGTTAAACGAGGAAATTATAGGTAAATGCCATATCAAATGTCAGCTATATGAAGCAATGATAAGTAGAAGATTTACTAGAGACTACTGTAACAGTTATTGCAAAGATTTAGACTCTGTCATATACAAACTTTAAAAAGTCTTAAAACTGAAAATAAGTAATATGCAGTTTAGTTAATAATATAAGCGGTAAAGGCAGGAGCAAACACGTAAATATTAATAAATCATGTAAGCATCACAACTCAGTAACCGATAACTTTATGAATCAGTTTAACTCCTAATGCACAAATGTAAAACGTAAAATTTATACCAATGGTAACATGAAGCACGTCGAAACAGAAAATCTATATTTCTACACGACATCGAAACAGTCCCAATTTTCTATAACAATTTCATGGGAGGGCACATCAGCTATAGGAGCAGATGAACTACCAACAAGATGTACTATGTGGGCCTCTAGTAATGTTGATTAACTAATGCTTAAAAATAACAACCTGACAATATCAAAACAAAGGTAAAACTGGTTTATAAAAGTGGGACGAACATCATATTGACTACTACAGGTAGAGTGCCTTAATTCTAGGTGCTATAAGAATTCTAGAAAAAGTACTTCTACTACGACTAAATTTGCAGAATCCCGTAATATATTTCCATTACAAAACGCCTAACGCAAGGATGATCTACCATCAGGGCGACTTATATATCGATGAGCATAATGCAATAATGCAAAAAATTATTTTAAAAGGACATTTGGAAATTTTACGTAATTTAACGGGTTTTACGGGGATTGTTCATAATTTAATAAACTTGCATTTAACAAACCGTTTGCACAAGTACTGATAATGAAGATCTGCAACCACACTGGTTGCACCTCAAAGCTCAATATTATATAACCAACCATTTCGCTGATATTAATGCAGTTTAGACGGTGATTATCTGAAAGCAAAATGCATAGGAGCAAAGGACTTAAATCGTTGACAAAATAATTTATAGCTAAATCTAATTGATTAGAGACATTATCAATTTTTCCAAACGAAAAAATTATGACCTTAGCATATATGTACATGTTCTTACTTTAATGTATAGAAAAAAATATTTTTAATGATTTTTAAGTACATGGATTTGTTGAACTCCATGAGAAGAAAAATGTTATATTATTAATAATTAGTCCAGTCATTATCGCCATTGATAATTGGCATCTCCTAAGCATATTTCCCAGTAAGTTGACTGAGACGAATTTATCGTGTCAGCTGCTTCAAAGTGCACACTCTTTTTGCTAATTCTTTTTAATGCAAATACAACAATGAAATGTGAAAAATACGTTATTAGAATTCGTTGAAAAATTCAAGGAAGTAAAAACATACAAGTTTGAATATCTATTTTAGAATTTGAAACGCACCCCTAACAAGTGCACATAGGATTTGTCTACGATACTGTGTTTATTGTTTTCTTTGCATAACAATTCGATGACAACAATATTACGTATTACTTAGATAATTTGAGTTCAAATGCCATCAATCTATATATGTTCAATTTAATAAACTAAAATTTATCGTTTTCATAATTGAGTAAATATTCACTTTCCCCTAGGAATTGCACAACGATCTACAAAGTACATATTAGTCTTTTTCGATTCATGCCTGAGTAGTAATGAAAATTATGTTACCTGAAGTAAACTATTTCTCTTCATTAATTCTTCAACAAAAAGTAGTGTACTTACCCACCTCGTTTATTGTTAACATTGCTCGTTCAAGTTGTAATGTACTGTCCTGAAGTGATATCTGAAATAAAAGGATTTGCGGCCGATGTAATCTACTTACGGAGCAATTTACCTTTACTTTGCGGTTCATTAATTTGTAACGCTTTATGTTCTATAACTTATTAGCGGTGTTTTACATAATGTTTACATTTTCTGCAGCACCAAATGACCAGTGCCTTACACTATGGAGTCGTAAAGTGTCATTATATATTATATTATGTATGAGAAAAATGTACGTTACGCACACAAATTGCAATTTTATCCTACTGTTTATTTGTTTATCTGTTCCCCTCATCAGGATCGATGCGGTGTTGTTTCATAAATGCAAATGGCTTATTCATGGTAGTAAAAATGATAGAACTTGTTTTTAAACGGTTACACATACATATGCCCACATATAATATGTAGCAAATAGCATACGAAGTATAAATTTAATGGTTTCCTGACAGGCATAATATATACGTATCTTACTGTAATAAAAAAGTGATTTTTTTTCAACATCGACTGTACTAAACCGACATATATGACTTATGGTTGCTATCTTATTAGGTTTTTGCGTGCGTATTAAAGAAAAAATTGCGTTTAACTCAAATGGCAAGTATAAATCAAAATATTGTAATGTAAATAATAATCGATCGTATTTATAATTATTAATTACGATAGCGAAGGGAGTGCATCAATTAAATATATAAAGCATGTGGGACAATTACCTTTAGATACCTCCTTCACATTTACAGATACGATCATTCGTACTCGTCTGAATTTAGGAGATATACAAGTATGTTTCGATTTATCTAGTAATTGTTAGATATTTACAAATTATAGAAAAGCGCTTAATGAAAGAAAAGAATGCTACTTACATAAAAAAACAACAAACAAGATCGCTTTTTGTAGACATAAAATTCGTTTTAACGCGTTATTGCTGAGATCATTTAAAGAGCTTTCACCAAGATAAGTAAATTGATGTGGGGGTTTCACCATAGGGAATGGTGTGTTAGAAAAAATATTGAGTCCCCAATAGTTGTTTTGAGGCTACTTTTTTGTAAATGAAAAATCTAAGTAGGTACTGATGATAAAAATGTAAGAATAGTGTTGAATTTCGATAAACGTGCTAGTTGTTTTGGATTTGATTGTTGGTTAGGTTGGATTTGGATATGTGACTATTGGCATAAAATTTTATGCCAATAGTCACATAATAAATGCAAAGTAAATATATAGGAATCAAGTATACATTTTGTGTATTCCTTTAACTGTCTTAAAAAATATAAACACAATAAAGTTTTCGCAGATGAATATGAATTTTTTGTTCCCCTCTGCATCGTCGAAGAAAACTTAAGTTGTACAGTGGTTTTCATTTCTCCTTTCGTAACTTCTGTCACGGCTCGTTTCAGAAGAAGCTGAAAGAGACTTCATCGAAACGTCGAGCTACTTCCGGTTCTTCTGAGAACCAGCTATTTACGCGGATCAACACCCGAAAGAATTATATCTCGTAGATGTATGTGTATATAAGAAATAATATTCTTGAGTGTCTGGCCGTGCATGTCGTTGGTCCTGATTGTTTCGGTTAGGTCGACGTTTTTATGAGATCTCACTCATCTCCTTGTAGACGATCTCGTTGGGGTAGCAATGGGAGTTGGATTGATGGCGAAATCTCGTTGAAAAGTCTCAATGAGTTAAATATGACCTTATAAGCAGAAAGTATAATAAATAGTCTTTAATAGATCCTAATTTAATAAATTAAAAAAAATTATTCATTAATAATAAATGCTCGCAAAAGTATAATAATACAAACATACAGTAACGTAATTAAGTAAGTTCCAGTAATTAGCACATTCTCAGTGATTAAGGGAATACCAACGTTCTTATGTACGCGTCTTTCTAGCTGTTGTAGATTGGACAACGAAGAAGTAAATGTTTTATGGTTTTCATTTCTAGTAAATTATATAGCGAAGAGATACACTCACGGTCAATCTATTCTGACCCGTTCCATAATTCTAAGTTTGCATTTAGATATGATTCAATAGTCCCTATGTTACTTATTTGGTGCTATTATGGAAGTAATTGATTCAATGTGTTTGCTCAGTCCGCGATTTTAACATTTTTCAATTGTGTCCTTTCTCTTACTCTCAATAAGTACTTTCAGTCAACACACTATCCCTAATAATGATGAAATATCGTTCGTTTTGAGTTAACCAGTTCGTTCATTTGGTCAGCTTGGATGATTCATATATATTCTTCAATGCGCTAAAACAACAGTTAAGCGAACTGCTCAACTGCTGTTTTCTCAACAATTCCAGAATCCTCAAAACACTTTCCCACCAGTCATATGTTCTTTTTTAATGCTTGTATTTTTAAATGCGTTAATGTTTGCATTTTCGGACATGCTTGTTCTGTTTATAAACGAATCATACAATTTGGTGTGTTAATTGGCTACTATTTATAAAATCCCAAATGCAATCTTTTGTCGAAGTAGTTCAGCGACCAAATTCGCTTCCATAAAGCGAAATAGGGGTAGTAATTGGTTTAAAAAGTAATATTTCAATGCTTTGTTATCGTAATACTGAGTATCCCAAGATTCTTTTTCAATTTGTTTTGTTCACTGTAGGAACACAGTCGTTGAATGGGGAGTGGAGGTATGCCAATTGCTAGCCTTCGGTCCTTCAACAACACTTTGTTTTCTTTGATTTGACATCAACGGATTTTTTCTTATAGGCTACATTAAGTCAAAGGTATGCAGCAACACTCCTTACTCCCCGAATGAATTAAAAGAGACTAATCGAAAAAAAGTCGTGGCTATCGTAGACAATACGTACTGAGTAGTTCTCGAAAGTTTTGGTTCATGTTTAGAAGACTGCCAGCAAAGTAACGCAGTACATTTAGAAAAAAAAATAAATTCCCAGAGTTTGAATTTAATATTATATATAAAACCTGGCCATTACTTTATTATACTCTTTCTGCTTTGAAAAGGACTTTTGGGACACCTTGGATATTTTTGTTTAGCCAATGTTTCACTCTTCTTCTGTAGAATGGTATAGCTTTTGTTTTATTTATGTTTATTCTTAGTCCGTCTTCTTCGCAATACTGAAGTGGTAACATTCAGTCTACTGTTTAATATTGCACTGAATATTTTGGTCTTTCTCTATCACACACCTTATTCACCACGTTCAGCCTTAAGTACAGCCCCTTTACAGTTTTTTTTTGTTTCAATTAACACGTTCTGCATTATGTATTACATTCGGTAAGTGCAATTATACACTAAAATGTTATACCGTAAACCATGCGTGTAATATGTAGATAAAGTTTTGCTACATGAGAACATAATTTTCTATTCTAATTTTGTAACTGAAAATATCTATGCTGCAATAGTATATTCAGTTAGTATCAGCTTTACGTTAAGGGAATGAGTTTTTATATACTTAGTCGTGACATATAGAATATAAAAGTGAAATGAAAGCTTTCACGAAGGTAAAAAAGTAACTATAACAATGGATTAACAGAGACTTAACAAAATTAAACTATTTTCTTTATCTGTAATTTATATTTTGATTTATTCCAATTTAATATCAAGCGATCTTCTAATATGAATCATCTTTTGTCTTTAGTTCGGTAATTAACCGTCAAAGATTGAAATACATGGTGGAAAGTATAAATTAATGCGCTATACGAACATTTAATAATGTGATCGTAAAATTACAACATGACATTTATTGGTTACGGTCCTGATTTGGAAAGAGAAAAGCACTATTGCATTAAGCGCAAACTAAGTGTTAAAAAAGGGACTATAATTATTGTTTCTCTTGTACGTCTATATAAACTTACGTGGGCGCCCTCTATTGTTCTTTGTTAATAATTTTACTGCTAATTGATATAACACCTAAAATGGTGTGATGAACGTAGTACTATGATGTTTCATGCCTGTCTTCGTCTCGTATGTATGTATTTGGAGTACATGTACAATTATGACGTTATCATTTATTAGATTATGAAATCGTTTTTCTGCTCATTCATTTGAATAACTATCCATCCATCTATTCGTTTTCTTTTGTAATTATGACATTTTTTTATTATAAACTTTTCTCGTGTTACTTCGTACGGCGCGTGGGTTGCACCTTTTTGTTATTAATATATTTTTTGTTTTCAGCAGTAGAGAAGGATGGAAGGCAACTATTTCGTGAACGTGTGTCATAATATCAATCTTAATCTGGTAAATTGTTTCCTCTCGAGACGTGTACGTTTTAACTTTACATATAGCGAACAAAAGATTTCAAAGGTCGGTTTCGTAATTATTAAAAAAGATTTATTAGGTACTGTTACTGTACGTTCTTATGAAAGGATTGGTTAAAGTTTATAGTTGATGTTTACAAAGAGATATTTTTAATTTTTAAATGGGTCGGTACATTGTTATTTTAACAAGTCAGAACAAAATTAATTTTTGAAGATACGAAGAAGACTAACAATGAAATATACCTGGATATGTTAAAAAATGTATAGTACTTAGCTCATATGCCTCTAAAACGTTCTGATTTTCGGGAAATGTTTTAAAGGTAATCAAAACGTTACTGGACGCATGTTTAGAGGAACCATTTTGCAATTAAAATTTTGAATTCATTAGTCCAGTGCATCGCATTATTTACTAAAACCTAGTATTGCCACTACAAGCAAGTTTTAGATTGCGTTAAACTTATAAAAATAAATATATTTTATATTAATTTTTATTAGAAAAGTAGCATTACAGTTCGTAAACATTTTAATCAGGATTGTGTTTTTATTATGGCTGATAACTAGAGCGCGTAAACTGTGACATATATCACAGTATATGCCACAATCGTAAGCAATGTAGTGGGTGAAAAGCTGCGAGCTGTCGATTTCATTCTGGGCGACTGAAAAATGAATCGCACTCCGGCATCACTTGAAACCAATAATGCATGTCTAGCGGTTTACCCCCTCACCTCGCAGTAATACGGAATAATGGCTTCATTGAATCGATTCGAATAAAAAAGATCGATGTCAGGATAGAATTTTGTAGTAGTAGTTAAACAAGGGTAGAGAATATCATTAGACACACAATCGCCCTGCAGAATAGCATGCGTATGTTTCGACTTTGTTAACTTATAGAAATCTTATTTCATCCTCTTCCTACTCACAATTACGTATTGACACGTCGAAACTGTGCTCATGTCATTGTACACTGTAATTAACTAGACTAAGCGTCTGTAACCGCGTAAGCCTTCACATTATTTACGAGAAATGAAAGGGAATCAAATTCAGGACGTAGTAGATAAACCAAGTCATATAGCAAAGCAAGCTGTAGGAGAAAATATTGACACCGTATTTTATTTGAGAAGAAACAAACGTTATCTTAAATGCATTTTATATTCCGCTGACGGCACACTTTTTTATGTAGGTTAAGGATTTGGCGAAGCTAAGTATAATTCATCTAAGAACAGAAATATCCGAAATATCCGAAATATCCGAAATATAAGTATTATTCTGCCACAACTTTTTATCATTGTGTTAACACCTTTTAATACTAAACAACATAACATTACGTGGTTCGGTATTAGAAATGGATGGACACGAAAGAATACTGAATACAGTTGAGAATTGCATCACATCACACCTAGAGTTCTATGTGTGTATAGAAAAGTGTAAATGGTTACAGATATTTCAAGGGAATATGTGTCGCTTAAGTTATATATTACAAGCATTAATAAGGGAATTTCTTCTGCAAAGCATGAAGTATATTTAATGGCTTCAATAATTTCCATAAGTGTGACAAATGCTGTAGTAATACTTGGACGGTGTTTAATCGACATGCCTATGTAAATAACTTCTATTTAGATATTTTAGATGCGTTGTACCCTTTTGTTATAAATTTCCCTAAATAACCTTGAATATATTTAATTTATTTCAATCTTTATTAAGGGCAAAAGTACGAAGTCTGGATATGTGTATAGTAAAGTGCCCTTCATTTGCTACATAAAGAAAACTTTTTCAATGCAGCTGCAAATTGATTTCGAAAAAGTGTGAATTCAGTTACTCAGTTCTTGGACGTACAATTCTCATTGTATACCGTGTATCTGATAAGTAGAGACCGGATTATGTGCAAAGTGCATATATTTTATTTTATTTACTTATTATATTTTTCGTCTATTTGTAGATGTCTTACACTGATTAAAGTTAATTAACACTAATTAACCTTCAAATATATGTTGGCACACCGCTGATCTTTGGGAAGCAAGTATTAAGTTGTATGGAGAATTTTCAATTCAGTTTATTTGCTTTTATAATCAATATCAATGAATTCAGAAAAAAATATATATTTCATAAGAGTGATAAAAACTAAAATAACAAATGAAATAAACACAACGAAAAGGAGCTAATAAAATAAAAATGATCTCGTAGACATGTTCAAAACGTTTCTAATGTTTAAAGCCATTAACTTGTCAATTTGGTATAACAGATAATCAGTGATGACTTGACAAAACAATACTTTCCAGCTTTTGGTGAAAACTAGTGTAAGTGAATACTTAACAACTTGCAAAGTAATTGCTGTATTCTTGGCAATCGAACATTTGAGCAAATGTTGCGATGGATTAACATCTAAAGCACATACTTATGAATTGTGAGTATTATTGACTGTCTTTGCAAACAATCGGACCAATACCAAGAAATTAGGTCGGATTATTGATACTGAAGAATCAAGCATGTCGCACAAATAAAATCGCCTGTTGTGACCGATCTTAGTATTACAATTAAGTAAAACAATGAATGTGTGAAACCGAAGACAAAAGGCAGCCTATGGCAGTGTTACACTGTCATTAGCCATTGGACCGCGCAGTATGAGATCCGAAAATAACGATTCATTCACACTCAGACAAAAGAACTGACCCCTTCGTTAATAACTGGCATTTTATTCACGCAACAGTCACGACTCTAATTTCACTATTGCATTCGTCGAACAGAAAAATCGTACATCTACGGCCGCATGAATTACTGTAATTGCCAAGAGAAGAAATTATCTATCGATGCCTGTATCTTCTCTAAGTTTATAGCATGATACAACTTTGTTTTTGTTAGACATACGTATGTATGTACCTACCAATACAATATTCGGTTTTATTCATTTTAACGTTTTTCTTATAACCTTTAAATCTAACTAGTACGTATATAAATTTACAGGTTCTCAAACAAAATTACATTGTACAACTTTGTGTGTCTCTAATTATTATATTGGATATCCCACGAAACACGTCTTATCATGGGTGACTTGTTCATTATTGAAGCTGGGTAAAGTAGTGCGAAATAGTGCACTTGATAAGATACCACAAAAAATTAAATTCGTTTTGTTCTTCTTTTCTTCCAGAACAATCAAGAATAGTGATTTCAAATATATTTCATAACTAACTTTAATATTTATGATCGAATTTGAAAACCACTTTAACTCATTCTTAAGCACCTTCTATTGCAAGCAGCTTAAATTTGTTGTAAGTAGCGATTTTTTAGATGTCACAAATTTGCTTATTTCTTATGAAAACCTATTATTTTTGTTGTAATCACTGGTATTCTCTGATTAATTTTATGTCACTTACGGTTGATTTATATATTTTTTACTTCATTAATTTCGTTCAAGGCGCACTATGCCAAATTCAATCACACAAAAAAGGTACGAGATATACTTGGAATCAGTATTTTTGACTATTCTGCAACAAAAATAAAGCGAGTTTTGTTTGTTCTCTGCATCATATTTTATCAGGCGAATTATTTTCTGGCTCTAATTACAAAAAAGTTACCTATGATAGGATACGTTCCATGGTACATCTGTATACAGTGTGTTTTTGAAATAAAATTAAAAAATACGGAAAATGGGAAGGTGTAACTATATAAAGCATAAATCTAAAAAAAAAATGACTCAATTACGTCGCGAACGTCAGAATTAAAGAATCAATCAGTGCAATCACCAATCTTACTTTTAGTAGCTCTATTCAAAAGGGTACAAAAACGAATAAAATGAAGATGAATTAAAATGAAAATAATACAATGTATAACTAATTTGTGTCTAAATCATTCTATTGGAAATCCGAATCACTGTCGTTTATGCATAACAATAAATATCCGTCAGTCAGTACATGCACACGTTTCTCGATATCCCGCCATTCTATTATTTACTTTATTTGCATGCAAAACACTTTTTTTTTCGGTAATCACCATTAGTTTTCTTCAAAGCTCGAAACCAGATTTACGTTTTCATCCCTAAACGTTTAAGTACTGGTACTTTTGCTTTAATAATTTTTGCAATTAGCCCAAATCAGTTCAGTTGTATTGAATAGACATGTATACTTATTTTCTTCTGTTATTTTATCAATATAAGATGTAAAATTCTCATGTTAGCATATTGTCATCAAGAGGAATGTGATTTTGTAATGATATCCCGAGAGCAGTCAAGTTTAGTTTCGAATGGTTATAGTAGTTCATACTTTTTCAAACTACGTAGATGTAACGGTCATATACAATTATAATTAACTTTATCTTTTACATTAAATATCATTATGCCTGCTAATATACATTTATAATGATTTCACATTGATTGTCTTTTCATTGTTCCATACATTATCAGTATGCAACTATTCTTTATAGCGTATTATGTAGTTTGTTACAATTATACTGACGAAATTGATTTTTTCTTTTTCAAAAAAACAAAAAACAAATGGTTTTTGTTCCTTGCTTAGAAGCACTGGAACTTATCCAACACCAGTCACGCGTAAAAATATTATATTCAAAATATCAAATGAAATCACATAAATAATAATATATAAGTTTTATACGAACAAATATGGGAGCTAGCCCGCAGCTCCAGCACATAAACATGTCACAGCGCGACCAAAACGACGAACCAAGTCCAAATCGACTTTTAATTAGTATAAATATTGGATTTGAACAATTGACAATACGTATTTCATAATCATTGATTTCTAATATTTTCACTCCTTTAAATAAAACATAATTTTATCTGAAAGAATAGATATTTACACCTTCCTTTATCTCTTCTCAGCGTAGTTGGGTATTAGCAGCATTATCTAGCGTATACAAAAATATTTAAACCTAGATTTACAGTAACTAAAGTGAGATGAACCATTAAGTTACTTTACTTCTGGTACGAACGCGGTTTCATTTAACTAATTTAGTCGTAATCTAATTTAACTGTACAAGTGTAATTAACGATCATTTAATCTTTAATTTAAACGTTAAACCGATTAAATTCCATTACCATGTGATTACCATTGTTGTTGCTTGTTTTTTATTAGGTTAAATTCGAATGTATATTTATTAAAATAAAAGAATCATTCTATACAATCCAGAAAAGCAAAACAAAATAACATGCATTCTGAGTAAAATATAGGTATATAACATGAGAAATATGTAGGTGTTTTTCTTTTATTATTTAAATTGGCTTGCGGGAAAATCGTTTTCTCGAATTTATATTTCGATAACTTGTGTGACTTCAGTAAATTACTCTTTACCAATCATCAATTTTTATCAACTTAACTACTTGATGGTTTTACAAGCGTTTTATTGAAATTGCAGGTGTATATGGTTATTAATTAGTTGCGGAATTTTATACTAGGTATATAAAATAACTAAAACGTCGAGTAGCTTTAGGTTTTACAAGGCGGTAGTAAACATTTTTCACAAACTTATACTAGCGATTACTGGCGTATTCTATATTTCATATATGTTATAAATATCAACCCACGGTTCTACCACAGTATTTATTCATACTATGTTTGCTTGTTTTTAATATATACATGTATACGTCGTATTTTTAAAAAATGGTATTATCCAGTACGTGTTTTAAAGAGTTTCAAACATTTGTCTACTGAAAATTTATATTGTAATATAGAATTTGCAACCTAAAGAAAAGTTTCGCGTTGAAGAAAAATTACCATTAACACCTAAAGAGAAAGATATGTACATTTTCGCATTATTTTCTAGAGTGTTTGGGACTAGTAGACCTACAAGAAGTTACATAAATTTGCTACCAAATTTTGCAAGTCAATTTCTGCCCAAATCTTAATTTACTCTTTGTATAGTTATTAGACAATGTACCCTCCTGGTACTGACATATCGATCAGACATTAACATAATCAAGAAAAGCATTAAGAAGATATAAGTGAACAACGAAAGATGGTTGAGAGTGACACGATCAGAGGCAAAGCAGGATTGTGAGATGCTGTCTGGACCATTCCTTGTTTGAAATGGAACTGAGCGGGACCTGTGGGAAGATTGGCCGATAATAAATGCTCAGTTAATACTACAATGGAAACCAAGAGCGGATGCATATGCCATATAAGTAGAGGACGTCCACCAATCCGATAAAGCGACGATGTGAAAAGACTTGCTGGAGACTGGATACTGGTCGCGCAAGAGATGGAAGGATATGAGAGAGGCTTATGTCCAGCAATAAACAGTATAAGCTAGTGATGATGATGATAGTTATTAGAGCTACACTGCTACCACTTGTTTAATTTCCCTCAACGTAAGTGAAGAATTTGGCGCGGAGCATCGTTGCTTATATAAACTGCGTTGATTCTCTTCCATTCTTTGACATCGTTATTAATAGTTATTAACGACTCGTAGGCCACCATCCATTTTTAGTGCAATTTGCTTTCATCTTTTACTCAGAGAACAAAGTTTTATTTGCAAAACATTCAATGGATTTATTTAAAGTCTAAAACTGAGTTAGCAAAAAGTTAAACATTAAAGTGCTGCAGATTATTTTAAGTAGTACATTAATTATTCAGGAGACTTTATTACGTGTTATATCCTTTGCTCATATCAATTATTCAAGTTACTTTTTTCGAAAGTGCACGGTAACAAAATACAGCTATTATTATGAATCTAAGTTGCAGTAAAACGTGTAGGAAAAATGACGTAATTATTGAAGTTTTGTAATTAACGTATTAAGCCACCTTCGGAAAGTGTAAAAACAAGGTATTCTCGAGGTGTATACTAAATTAGTGAAATGCTGTACGCTGGCCCATCGCTCTAGCATCGTACGTACATACATACATGGTTGTCACAAGAATAGCAATATCGTTCCGTGATGCAGATTACACGTTGAGCACTCTCACGGTGCATTTAGATGCGGTTTTATCATTAAATTTCATTGCGTCAGTCATGCCGTTGGTCTTACTCCAAGATTACACAACGTTTGTGTGTAAATTTACGACGTCCAGTATGCGATAACATAGGCAACGTTAGAAGATATTCTATATGATTCGCTATAGTTGGGAATAGAAGATCCGAACTACGTAGTACTTGGTTGCACTCAGCTAGTTTCTTTGCTATTATCGTATATTTAAAGTATTTCGAGGTAACATCGAACACTTAGACGTTAAGTACTAAGTATTTCCTTCATAAATTGCTGTCCTTAGTGGATAATAACGGCACAACAGTGTCCAATTGAAATTTCAGACGACATATTTACATCGAGTTGTGTAATAATTCTTACACATAATATCTACGATTACCTCTAATCACCACAAGATTGTACGGAATTGGTCTGACGATTTACACGCTCTATTGTGTTACGGTTTATTCTTGCCATTCTACTTAGCAAAGAAAAATAATAAAAACACTAATCGCGAAAACCAGTAAGTTGCGGTTTACAGGTGAACCTTGTGCTTAACCACGAGGTAATTGCGTTGGGTATTAAATCGGTAAAAAAGTTCGAAAAAGAATACACACAATTCAATTAAGTGATTGTATTTTATCTCCGCATATTACAACACCACAGGTAATCGCGAGAGGCTACTTTAAATTCAGTACTTCTTTTGCTACCATAGGCAGTACACTTTATTTCCTAATAAAGGTTTGGCATGATGTTATTAAATATTTTTGAAAGTATGGAGTATCTAAGCAAATTTACCTAAAGTGCTAAATTAATGTTTTCAGTTTGTAAGGTAAGCATGCATGTGTATATATTTAAAAAAGTCATTGTTAAAATTGGGATAAAATAAAAAGATATTCCCAATAGCTTTTTTCTTTAATTGTTTGTTTATGTAAGAATGTGATAGGCAAACTTCAAAAAACTCTTAAAAGCTTGAGAAGAGCTGTTTTAAAGCAGTTTACAATATATCGCGCAAGTTCTCCGGACATTATAAAGATCGCGCATGCTGTAATAAACGAATTCGATTATTTTTAAAGCTGACCAAAAGCTGTATGAGGTAATCTTATTCTCTTTAGAACTTCGTCATTTTATTGCTTTCTGAACAATATATCGTATATATTTATTATTTGTTTTAACGTTTCGGAAATGTCAGAACATCAAGTTCACTTTCATTTAATAGGAATTACACATAATGAATGGGCACGACAAAAATCAATTAACATCATTTGCGAATGATTGTTAGCATAGAATAAGTGACTATTTCTACCATTCATTTCATACTAAAGCCTACTTCATTATCTAAAAATATGTATGTGTGCTACTAAAGATTGTAATTATAGATATCCATTAGAGAAATTAGAATCGAAAAAATTGGAAAATCGAGAATATTGCTAATTTAGCGACACACTTCAGCTAACAAGTACCTGGTCTTTGCATAAGTTCTTTCCGGTTTTCTACTAAAAGTACATACGTGGTTTTCAAGGGAAATTATTTTTTTTATTTAAAATACTGGCCATCGACTTCTACACGTTTCACCCATCTTCCACGTAAATTATGGTTACCATGTTAGAAGAACTCCTTTCCTTTTGCGGCAAACTATTCGTCGAGCCATTTTCCAATCTCCTCGAAATTGCTGAAGTGCTGCTTTGCGAGTACGTACCCCATTGATGCGAAGAGCTGGCAGATCTGGGGAGTATGGCGGCTGCGGAAGGATGTCCCATCAGAGCGATTTCAAGGTGTCTTTCACTGGTTTTGCTGTGTGAGACGGCGCATTGTCGTGTAACAAAATCACTTTGTCATGTGTTTTGGCCCATCCCGGTCATCTTTCGATTAATGCGTGATTTAAAGTAATCATTTATTGGCGACAACCTTGTGTATTAGCAGTTTCTCTGAATTTCAAGCGTTCATAATTTACAATACCGCTCTGATCCCACCAGACACAGAGCATTGTCTTCTGCGCTGCGTACTTTTCGCTGGCGCCATCTCTCAGTTACACCGAAAAAAACGTATGCATACACCTGGTAGTTAACTAGCCTCTCTAACATGTAGTCAACTAGCATCTTTAACAACTAGTCAACTACATTCTCTCTAATAAGTTAAATCTATGATTCCTTTCACCAGTTTGCAACTAGTTTTGGTTTATTCAAGATTTTGAAAGAAGTTAACATATGGAAGGTAAAAATGTCGATTTAGTATAGATTACTTACTTGATATTATTAATATGAGTTCTTTTTTCATAAGCACGAAAACAAGGAAGAAATTTAGATTTCTGTAATTAGGCGAGGAACAATAACTTAAAAAATTGGCAAGAATAGCCACTCTCGATCCCCTAAAGCCAAAAGATTTAGATAGATTGTTCTGCAATTATTTTGGGGATAATTTATGACCGTTATGTTGCACCTTCTCAAGAGATTTTTGAAATAAGATGGTTAATGCATACGAACAAATATCTTAAGGCAAAACATTAATATCCATCTTTTCCGGTAACATTCGTATAAAATTAACATTTAACTGGACAGTTGTATATCAACCGATTCTATATTATCAACATAAGTCCACCACGTTAATAATTTTTATAAACCCCTGGTCGCTTTTCTTCTGTTTCTGAAAAATCGCATAAATGGTTATGCCGCCTTTCATTTCTTAACGCACTTTTAGGATTTTCTAGTACAGTAAATTGTAATGTATGTTAATGTAGGCTAACTTTTTGTTATACAAGGCGTGTCAATAATATATCTACATATATCTAGCAAAAATTTATATGGAAGCTTTCCATTTTTCTATATATTTCTACTTTACGTAAAAAAGAAGGAAATTTTCTGTTGAACTTCTGACATCATAGTAACATATAGTGTAATATGCACGGTATCCCAAAAAATACTGTCATATTATTTTAGATTTATGATACCAGTAATCCTCCAAATTTTTCAATTGCTCCGCTTCATATTCTTTAAGTACTAACAGTTGCAGTTTCCAGCAGTTGCACATCATTCTGCGAAGAAAGTCTTTACTTATTACAGCATAAAGGCTGCTAGACATTTTAATTTTTTTTATTTCTAAATATCTATTTTACTGGACTCTTTTGCGTTGCATTATATTATTTCAATCAGAAAAGCTAAAATAACGAAAGAAGTATGTGGCTGTTGAAAAAAGAAGATGCCATGAGAATCGTGAAATGCTAGAAATAATATATAAATAATCTATTATAAGGCTATAAACGAGAATAAAACTTGAGACAAGTTATTTGAGACTGTTAGCCTTAAGTATCAAACCAATGAGATACTTCATCAGAACAGCTCCATTTTGCAGTTCTTATTGTATAATAGCTACTCTCATGTTTTACTCTTGTCTTGTTAATGCAACTTAAGATATTTTAGCATGTTTCTTGATTTTAACTCTCTGTTGTTGAGAAAGTTTTCGTGAGTCTTCTATTAATTTAATTTTATAAATTAACTGCTTTGTTGAGCTTTTTGTGTTATTTGGTTCATGTGTCTACGAGATATGATATGACATCATAAAATCGGTTGCACTCTGTAATTCTCAAAATGAATAAATCTGTGGGAATCTAGTCCTTAAATTTTAATTAATCTAATAAATTAATAATCAATTTGTTGTTTTTCTACCATAAATTAAGGATTTGTAACATTTTGAACTTCTAATGTACCTCATAATGCTACTAATAACAATAGTAATAGCATATAGAATAATATAGATGTGAATAAACCCGAAATTCAAAGTTACCTTATTAGAAGTATGCTATGAGGTGCACCATGTGCATGCTATACATGGGCGTTACTCTTTCTTTCTGTCTTCCACTAAAAGAATTAAAAACGGCCCCCTAATAACATGCGTTAGTCCATTGTCTAGGCTATGTGGAACCCGTGATAATTTGCATGTGGCCTGGGCCAATGGTTTCGCTTGCGCACTCTAGATGTTGTGTGTTGGAGTTCATTGAGACACCCACTGCTATTGTATAAAGCGGTAATAATAAGTTTCGTGCGAGCACAATTGATTCTGTGTAACACGTGCACGATGATATATTAGAATATCCTTAAATAATGATAGTATTGTATAAATAGCGGGATTCCTGAGCTCGTTTTTACGATCTACCAGATCTCATTTCGTCTCCGTTCAACGCCGATCATCTCCATAGCGCTGGGATAACGTCCGAAACGAGAACGCTCTGGTCTGATGAAGAAAGTGCGTAGGATTTTGGCTCGGAGCGAGAAACACGTGCTCTTTTTAATAGTCCGGGAGATGGTGGTTTCGCTTTTTTCTTCTTCATTCCGCCGTTGTATTTGTGGTGTATTTATTCGGCCCACGGGATTTCTTTGCTTAGTTTATGAGACTGATATGGTATCTACCAGAATAGTGTATAAATACTGGTCGCTGCATGTTAGCGTCGTAATGGATACGTAGAAATTATAAATAGGGATATTTAGAGTTAGATTTTCAATATTCGCAGTTTATCGAATGGTAACATGTATGCTGATAGTATTCATCATTGTGCATGGTGTAATGATAATAGTATAAAGTATTGCGCAAATTTTACTGCTGTCTTATAGGAATCCTGAATTTGATAAAGATTAACCACACATCTTTATAAAGATGTGTGGTTATATTATATCTCACGAATTGAAATCAGAATTTGGTAATTTTTTAAATTGTAATTAGGCAAGCATAATTCCTATCCCCAAATCATTTTAGCTCCGCTTAAAAATGTTGCGCTATTTTACACTAATGTTAACAGTTATTATTTCACATTAATGTTGTATACAATCATCTTCACTTATTTTCATTGAATAATACACACACGATGCTCAACTACAATGTTTAAAAGTAATTAATTTCTTCATAACAATAATAATACACATCATAATATTAAAGAAAAAATTCAATGGTAACGTAGGAATCATATGTTGCGAAATTATAAGACATTTTCAAAACATTTGTTAGCACTCCTACAAATAACAAAAGCTAGTGCGTGCAATAGCAGACTCACGCGAGCTCTAAAAATTAGACAATTTGAAGTATATCTAGATGCAAAACGCGGCGCACTAAGTTGCACTCGATGTAATATAAATTCACAGTCTATGTTCTTTGAAAGATAATAATAATTTGGTACTACGTTTATTACGTCGTTCAGACAGAGACTGCAATCCACGTCGTTGCAATAATGGATTCTGACAGGTACCCCTCGCCAGATATACTCTATCCAGTTTAAGTGATATAAATTTTAGAAATCTCCGATGTACACGATCCAGATAAAAGCATGAGTTATATAAATAGGATTCGGTATAAGACAGTCATACTCCAATTTTCTAAGAATTAAGACGTTATACAATGCCTTATTTGGTAACTCTATAAATGAAGTCAAGGGTCTTGTGAGCTGTCAAACACAATTGTTCCATATGCCTGACGAAACTCATATATGTGTCAAATGTGATGCCAAGATCGCGCACCGAGAAGACTCGTGAAAGTTGATAATTACGATAGGACGTCTGAATAGACGACGCGCTTCTGGAAAATGTCAATGCAATCCAATCCATCATTAAGAGCAAACCCCGTTACAGAAGTAGAATATCTTCAGTGCTATTTATTACACTATACATCTTAATGCCATCAGCGTCGACTAATTTAGGACAGATAACAATTTCGAAGAAATCATTTATAAAGGCAACAGCGGACCTAATTTCGTGCCTTGTGCAATACTTGAAAAAGAAACTGTGTAAATCACATCTGCTTGGATCTTCCAGACCATAATTTTCGCAAATATATTGAGATGTGATAACTAGGTTGGTAATCGTAAATCTTCTAGATTTCGATATGTATGATTCCCCCCCTTGGATATATTAAAGAGTGCAGTAATGCTTAAATACTTTTGCGAAGTTGGAAACAATTCAGATAGGCCGACTGTTAGAAATATCAGAGTCATCACCTTTCTTAAAAACTAGCAAAGTATAAGTATATAATATTTTCCAGTATTAAGTAGTCCGGCATTTTTGGCAATATAATTTTGTTATTTGATTTGGTGAATATATATACATTTTTAGAGTGAAAAGCAAATTACAGAACCGTTTGTAAGAAAGTTGGAATGAAAAATATTTGTAGAGATTATCAGATAATCCTGACAAAGAGATGATCAAGGAAAAATTAATTAATATGCATATGTACACGTACAGTAAAAAATGAACAAATAACTACCTCTAAACCAATAACAAAGTAGTTCAGTGTAGCAACAGAATGTAACAAACGACATAACTACATGATACCTAGCTACCAGGATGATATATAGCAATAAAAGTAAAAATAAGAATAAAAACTGGCCAGCGTCACCAAACAACTTTCGTCTAACATTCAGAGTCTTCAAAGGTTCAAAGGAAATAATGTATGCCTTGTGATACAGAAACTGCAATTCTTAGTGGGGCCATATTTTGATAATTATTTAGTAATTGCGTATTCATAAGTGACATACAATGAAAATTTAAAAGAGCAGATAAATGGCTTCTCTTGGCTTGTTATTAATTGATCTTCTCTGGTTATTTACATACTCATTTAAAGTATCGTGACATGGATTCTAATAAATAGTAAATGTTGAAACTTCTAGCGTTTTATATAATTTAGCACGTGGGCTATACGTGCTAAATTATTTAACCTGTATTGATGATGTTACATACGTTCTATTGGGGGAACATTTCGAAATTTGAGAGATTATGGGAAAAAATTTCACATGAAGTTTAGTGTACAGTGTCTCGTTGACAACTCGGACGCTAGAGTGCAAGACTGTTTGTCTGATAAATTCCAGTAGAGGTCTCCGCGGATAACAGTATCCCCAGCGGTTTTACGTGCAAAAGGTTAAACAGGTATTTGAGAAGGACCACTTTTTCCACATTTTCGCTTAGGAATCTGATGGTTATCACTAGTAGAGTTTAGATTCGTCAACGAAAACGGGTTTGCATTCTAAAATATTCTACTGGAGCATTTTTTGCATCAGTTTAAACGTTGTCTTCGGTGTTCACCAGTGAGTAGTAGTACTAAATACGACTAGTGGGACCGAAATCCAAAAGGCCTGTGTCTACGGTAAACTGTTTGAAAAGCTAGCGGATGTTTTTTTGCGGATGTTTTCAAGCGTGAATAACTAACGTGGTAGTTGACAGGCAGTGATACTTTTTTCAATTGACAGTGATCCAGACGAAAATCATGAATGGCCGAAAATCGTAGAAATTAATACAAAAATGTTTGATATTTAACTGGACAAAATCATATCAACTGCACCATCGTCGCTTCATCGAGCCGAAATCGGTTAAAAACTAGGAAAATGATTTTTACATAGAAGTTCGACATATGGCAAGTGAGATGAATTGCCGAAAAAAATTAAAAACCGTAGTGATAAGTGCATGACTGTGTTATTTTATATAAAGAAGTATAAATTTTAATGTAACTGATTCCCAGGTCACGTAATGGAACAGAGGGGTCGGAAGGTCCCTGACAAAAATTTAACAGCATATTCATCAATTCCTATGAGTAAGATGGGAAATTACTGCATAGCGATCATCGTCTGTGTCAAAGGTCCTGTTGCACACCAACAAAGCTAACAATACGATCGATATGGATCCATTCTTTGTGTAAAGAGATCTTAATTGATAATTTTCGGAAAAACAGTTTCACAATTGTACCCTTTCCACCATAGGCAGAATATTGTCGTTATTTGCAGTATTATAATTTGTAGAATATTTTTTTAGATTATTATTATATTATATTCATTAAAAAATTCCTTTTGTAGGAAAGCAAGCGTGAGGTAGCATAAAATAAGTAAAGTAGTACATATTTTTGTTTACTTATCTATTAACAATGTCAGATGCAGCTTCCTTAGCTTGACGGAATGAGAAGGTGATTCTAGTCTCTCGTCTCTCATTATCTGCTTCAATGTATTGCACATTTTTTTGTAATTTTACGTGTTAAAGATCTTTGTCTTAATTTCATTAACTTTTAATTTCAAAACGCCCAACTTAACTGTAATATAAGAAATAAAGTTTAAAGTACGATACATCCATCAAGACATTCGCTTAAGATAAAATACAAGTAATTATAATATAATTATAGTGAATTTACTACGTTGGTACACCTTTTGCATTATTACGGTGCTTAACGTACCAGTGATATTTATAAAGATTTACTTCAATGGACAGAAAATGAGTATAAATGATTTTAGTATAACTGTAAAGTATATTACAAATCTCGTAAAGTAATAATTCATGAAACAATCATAATGCGTTAATTAACTGAAGCTGTTCATGTAACTGGGAACACATATTACGAGTTCGCTAACCCACACAGTTCCTATTGCAATATTTCTTGCGATCTTGCAATACATATACGGGCAAATGAAGAAACTCTCGTAAGATACTGGTTTGTGTAAATAGGAATATTTGTTATGAAGCAGGGTGTTGCACAAATGCAATAACGAAAGCTCGTAGAAAAACAAAAATATATATTATTGCGGTTGCAAACTCATTCACACACAATAAGGAGTAAATGTAGCAGTTCCTTTTTGTCGAGTTGATCGGGTGATAGTGGTCTGTGATATCGTTTCCCCAGACATCCTTTCAAAAGAAAGAACCTACTGTGGGTTGTTACGGATGAGGAACGTTTACAATATCCTTAATTTAAGCGAATGTGAAATATGCAATGTGGCAGACACCGCTTATTCTACTGCCTAACTAAATAATTATTCAAGAAATTAAATATGGATTTCCTTTTGTGGAAAGCTATGTCTTTGTAAATGCGCAAGGAAGATTCATTTCAACACATTAATGTTCGTTGGTTTTTGTGGTCTTTCCATTATATAATGATGTGTTTTTTCCTTTTCTTCTTTGACTACGAACAGACAAACCATTAATATAACTGGCAACTGTTTGAATGTTTTGTAAATTGAAAATTATGTAAATTTTAAACAATTTACGTATTTTATGTCCTTATCATGACTTACAAGTAGCAACAGAAAATGTTTTCCAAATAAAATACTAGAGTTTATATAATACTAATGTTAGGGACATTGTTAACTGTTATATTACATCACAGATATTTTTGTAGTAAGATTTATTTTTGACCGCTTACAGAGATTTTCTAGTACAAATATAAATCTTGGACAGAAAGATTCTTAATGTTATCATATTTGCTACAAAATCTTCATAACAAAGAATTGTTTTTAAAGTTTTGAATGAATCGTTAAACGCGAAATAAAAATAGTTGTATATTTTGAAAATATATAGATTTTCCAGAATTTATGAAGTGACTGCAGTATATACGTACACCCTCCGGTAGTTTACTTGGAAATGCAGTTATCGATGTCTAAAAATTACAGAAACTGGGAGGGTGTTGATCTCAGTGACCAACATGTTTTGACATGTTACAGCTTGTCGACGATTATACTGCAAGTCGCTATCAAAATGCTTATTTTAAGCGGAGCATTCCTTGTATAATTACATTTTTGATTCTAATTAGGTTGTGACCTAAGTTTCCATAGGATTTTCAATATCTATAGGTAACAGTTCTTTAGAGTTTTAGAAAAAGTTGATGCATGGTGCTTAGATGGAAGATGTAGGCTTCTCACTAACGGTCTTTATTTCTAGATGCATTTCCTAGATTTTGAGGTATAAGTACCAATGTATCATAGTAGACTCTCATATTTGGTTATTCGTGGCATAAAGTTGCAGTTTTCTAATATTTTATATTTTCGTATTTACAACTTTTGGCTTTTATTATATGTTGTTGGAAAGAAGATTTCTTCAAACAATGCATCGTTCTCTTAACTATCATAGGAGTTCAAAACCGAGTAGACATTTTGTATATTGTAGGAAACTTTTCCACCAATTTTCTCTACATTGACTATATCGTTGTTCAACTATCTCAGAACCTTGGGATTACTATGTAACAGGTTTGTGGCTAAGCTACATTGAAGATCTAGGAGCGATCCTACAAATTTGCAACTATAAACGTAATACGGTGATATAAAGTTTCTCGAATAAAGTTGGTAGTGAAATAGAAAATTGAAATTAAGCCAGGTAACTTAACGGTTATGAAAATTATTTTGACAGTGACATTGACTATCATCAATTAATGTGTTAGAACTGCTGAAAGCAAGTTTGAACATCGAGTTTAAAAGTATGTATAATTGAAGTCTATTTTCGAACTGAAGTGCGAATTGATGGAATTTGAGTGTACGGCCAGCATGGATCCTTGGATGATCTTAGAGAGCATTTTTAGAGAGTTACCTGTAATTTTCAAACATTTTTATAATTGTCTTTCCAATAGTGTTAATGCATTTCGTGAGACTGGTTCTGTGCGCTATAAATCATGTACTGGTAGACCAATTGTTGCAAAATGAACCCACAAAATCTTTGAAACGTCTTTCTCAAGAGAATGGACTTTCTCATGGAACATGCCAGAAAATTATAAAGAAAAATTTACACATTCATATAATCATTTAATGCAATATGATGATCTGGTAAACTTGACACTTTTCTCTAATGAACCGTGGTTTCATCTTTCAGGATACGTCAATTCCCAAAATACTCGGGTATGGAGTTGTGAAAATCATCATATTTTTGTTGAATCGTTTCTACATACTGCGAAATAATTAATGCTGAGAGGTACAGAAATATTTTGATTAAATTATTGATCAGCTGCACGAAGATGAAATACAATGTGATTACATCTTGCAAAGTGGTGCAACGGCACACACAATATAAGAAAGTACTGCTTTCCTTCGTGGGTTTCTTGACGAACGGATTTTAAGCTTACACACCGAAGTTGAATTTCCACCTGGATCACCTCGATCACCTTGTTCGACAATTATGGACTTTTTTGTTTCCTCACCTAACGAATAGAATATTTAAAACTCTTGATGCTAATTTGCACGATCTGCAGCAAATAATTATTGAAGAATGTGCCCGTAATGCTACAAAATGCTTTTAACAGCATGAGGAGGCGTATAAACTTGGGAATTTATGCTTTTCTTTTTTTTGTGTATGTTGCAGCATACGAGAGAAATTCACAAGTTGTGTGACATAAAGACTGTCATAAAGGTTCATTATTGGCAATTCGGTTGTCAGGATATTGTTTTTTAAAAGTTATAATAGGGACCCCATTGAATTGATTAAAACAGTTTTGATATATACAGCAAAGAATAAATGTTGTAAATTGTTGTTTTCTAAATTACAATGCTTACAAGCACTGCGGTACCTGTGTATTGTTTTCTTTATGTTGAAGTATACGTAAATATCTTTTGCTTACGGAATTTTAACCATCATAGAAACAAAATTAACATTAACATTAACCTGTATTGTACTCAAAAACAGTTGAAAATATCGCACCCTAACAGAATTTTAATTAATTTGTCAGTAATTAGACTAATTAGTACTTTACAGTACTGCTGTGTTACTTTTATAACAAACTTATAAAGAATATATTCGAAAACGAAGCAAATTTCCAAGGTCCAATATCAGTCAGCTGATTATAGAATATGATGAATTCTTGGACGTTATTTTTTGCTTGTATTGTTCTGTCCTATAACTAGTTTAATGCGTTTAAAAGTAGCCTATCGGCTACTTTTAAGCACCAGCGTTTTAGAAAGGCTCCTGCTCATTAAAACAGTTTATAACTGTGTGTAAAATTTTTTCGAAGAAATATTATAGTACCTACATTACAGCAGTATGTGAATACCGTGTTGGAAAATGTACGTTTCTCTTCAAAATCAAATGAAGAATATCGATGCGTGTAACTTTTCCGCGGATTTTACGCACCATGCATATACATACACATGTATATGTTACGTTTCCTTCAATGCTCTAAATTGCCCCAATACAGTTACCTGTATGTATATAAAATGCTGCACAAACATAAGGTAAAATTTTATGTATGATTTAGAAATGTAAGGGTATAAGAGCTGTTCTATTTAAAAATAAATAATAAAATAAACAAATTGATATCCACTTCCGATGTAACTGGAAGCGATAGGTATGTGGAAATATTTTAACTGAATTTCTTCAATCTATATTTTTTCACAGGCATCGATAATGGCAGTTCCCAGTGGATTACCTTGAATATACATGCAAATATTTTGTATTAGTTGATTTAAATCAGGTTTAGTTGAATGTAATCGATTGATTTATCCGCAATTTGATTTTGCAATAAATATTATTTGTGTAACTCTAACTAAATTATATTTTCCTTGCAATTTCTGTAAATTATGTGTGTAGGCATATCTCTAATGTTAGAATGTTTACAAATTTCATGGTAATTTAGACGTGATAGTTCAAGCGTGATTTTTATAACTATACAGTTTTAGTGTCTGAGTTGGAATTTTAAAAAATATTTTTTTTATTCAGTAATTTGTTAATGCTTCAAAAATATGGTCTATATACGATACATAGTATGGTACTTTAAATTTGATTTTAATGAACGGTTGATATTAATTTCGTACATTAGTGAAAGGCTTTACGTTGAATTCTATTTATTCGTATTAAATACAATTCCACAAGAAATCTCCAAGTGCTTTACTATGCAATTGATATTTAAGAAATGCGATGATTGGTGTAACCAGGCAGTTATTAGATTGTTATGTAGGCAGCTGCACGAAATGGTAGAAAGCAAATTAACGAGCAAATTTTCTTAAAATTAGTAGAATTTGAAATAACATCGAGTAATTGGCTTTTCTATACTTAAATGTTTGTTAAAGTCTGTAAAATACATACAGTATAGTTAAAAAGTATCCTCGCCTTTCGAATTTTTCGATTTAATCTTAAATATTAAGCGTTACATTTTCCTGTCATAAAAGCGCTATTTAATTGGTAACTTGAAGACAGAAAACGTTATATATTTCTTTTATGCAAGCATAGGGATAACTTATACTTTATTTCAAGAATCTTCCTTAGCTAAACCTTGAGGAAGTTTTATCTTACACTGAAATATTTAGCGGCAACAGTGAAATACGTATTTAATAGGTTGAAATTGTTTTACGTTAAATTAATCTATGGCTTTATGCTACTTTTACGTTCAATTTACACTAGTTTGTTGCCAATCCTTGGCGTATTGAAACTAATAAGGACTATCTTAATGAAGTCATAGAGATTTTCAATTAGTAGCCTTTTGTGGATTGCCCAAACTATAGTTAGTACCAAATTTGTTGCAAAATTCATGAACGCAGAAAATGTAGTACGTAGAAAGTATAAGACATGGAAAGAGTAGTAAATGAGGAGAATTTTAGTCGACCATGCACTTTAAATGAAAGTAAATGTATTATATTTCCCTTATTCTATTAAAATATTTTATCCTTATAAACTTAACTTTTGTATAAGTTAACAGAAGATTACCTGGATAGATGAATTGAGTTTTGGAAGTTTATGACAGAAACTGTTACAAGCAACCCAAATTATATACACAATATCTGTTATTTAGTTGTACTTTTGTTTTAAATAGTAACACGTTAATAAGCAAAATGTGAAATATTGACGAAGGTATTAATTTGTTCAATGTCCTTAACAACTAATCTGTGAGCAGGAATAATGCTGAACAGCGACATTGCAAGTTTAATTGTGTATAAATAAAAACCTCACTTAAGAGGTTTATTTAAATGCTGCAACCCGCAACTTACACAAAGATTGTTGACATTAGTCCAAAAGAATTTTGGCAATTCGCTACGCTAGTGCTGAAACGTACTTGAAATGATGGATTTGCTATTGGGGACTTGTGGAATAACTGGCGTGCCCTCGTAGCTTAATTGTACGTTAAAAATTTGGCACTATATTCTACTACAAAACTTCTTTCAAGTAAAATGTATTCTAGCTACCCACGCTAGTTAATTTATTTTGTATGAAATGCCTTCTCTTCTGAATTTTGCAAAATTAGTGTGTGATTTTTAATATTAACGTACAATTATGGGAGGGGGGTGGTGTTTTTCGGCAGCACTCTATATATAACAATTTCGTGTTACTATAACTTTAATTTAGTAAAAAATAAAGTCACAACAAACAAAGTAATGCCAATGGAAACGAAAAAAAAATGTTACATAGAATAAAACACACAAAATTTATTTAATACGCTACATTACATAAAATGGGCAAAAATATAAACCATGGTCCGCGAAATCATAAAGATATTGCTGGAACGACTGCTGCTTCTGGGAGCAACGAAACTAACTTGCAATAAGAACGCAGGGAAATCAGAGTTGTTTAACAAGAAACTCGTGCTTAGAAACAAAAACCGCCTACAGCAAAAACCGTAAATGTTACGTTCAGGATATGGCTCTTCAGTGCTTTTGAAAGTAAGGTATTCTAGGAATCACTTCCGAATTCTTAATAGTAAATAGTACGGATACTGTTAAGGACTTAACATTGTTTTATGTATTTTATAAATTTTTTTACTACTATGTATTTTATCTTCTTTGCATTATTTATTTTCATTTAGAGTATTACTTTATTTTCATTTTTATATTTATTTATTTTGCTCTCTTATATCCAATTTTATTTTAATATGTATGTACATTACGCATTGTATATGTATGCAAGTCAGCCATTCGCATTACGCTAGCTAAAACTGCCTAATTAGAAATCATTCACTGCAACGTCGTCGGATATGTAATGGGAGTTTTCTTAAAATTCGTGCACTCTCGGTCACCTTTCGTGCCTCGTCGTAACGTGTACAGTAACGTCGTCGTAAGATTATTAGAGATTTCTAAGATTTTCTAGTTTTGGCGGGAATCGTCGAGGACGTTGTCTATACATTTATTTCTGGCGGGAGTCATTTGGTAACGTCGTCGAATCGCATGTATAGATTTTTTTAATAAGTATAAATTCTCGATTTTCTATCATCATACGTCGAGGCTACTGTGTCCATTGTCGTCTATACATATTTTTAGTCTTCAGTTAAGTTTGTGTCGGAAATTATTTTGGTGAGATTGTCGGCGCGCATGTATAGACCTCCTCTACAAGTACGATCACTCCGCTTCTTGCTGACGGTCGTTGCGGCCGCAGCGCCCGTTGTCTTTTGTACGTTTGTTCGGTCCTTGTCGTATCGGGACTTAGAAATTTTTCATTTAGTTGCTCGTCGTAGCGGACGAGTGTCACGGACCAGTTTTCTTATGTAATGTCGGCATCATCGCTCCGTTTTACTTGTCGGTGCGCAGTTCGCACATTTGCTGGTTACTGGATTTTTCCTTCTTTGGGGCGCAGTAGTAGAGAGCTAAAGATTGCACATAGCGTAATATTTCAAACGAGAACGCCTGGGTAGCTGTGACATTACTTTTGTATTGAGATCGGCTATTATCGCTACTGTCGCCCCGACCAGGCGTTCAAGCTCTAAGAGATAGGGTGGGTTCCCCTATAAATGTGAAAATAACAAACGTATTTGGTCAAGTATAAATACATGCCAATAATACAGGGCCAAGTCCCTTAGCCAAATTTAAAACAAGGAAAGTATATTAGGCTCCCGGAAAGGGACATATAAATAAGCATAGCACCGAGGTGCGCCTATAAATTTAAGAAATAAATAGGGTTGGCTCTATAAAAGGTAGTGGTGCATGCAAACAGATAGAGGCATTAGTACATGCCTCTAACAAAGCTTCAGCGGAAGCATATAAGAGTTTAACCTTTTAAACAGAATTAAGACATGGCTTTGCAACGTACATGCTGAGGCATTACTTTATGTTGCTACCAATGAAAATACATATACAAATGCTAATGTACATTACATGTATAAGAGAGCTCGAATAACTGCAATTATTGCAAATATATATTTCATCGTACATGTACATAGGCAAGAGTGGAAACCGTGTAACCATTTCATTTTTAAATATATTTTTTTTTGCGCATGCGCATTGAGTTTCACTGTACAACCTTTCCTGTAGTAAATAAGCGAACATACTCTACAAGTAAGTATTGGTCAAGTAATTTAGGAAATTACGAGCAGGCTACAGCGGCGTTGTTCTTCAAACCAGGAGAACGTATCAGATACCAAACGACAGAACCGTACTTAAACTTGGAACTTAACAACGAAATAAAGTAAAGTTGGGTATAGTAGGATTTGTAAGTGCTCCAATAGAACAAAATGCAATATATGTTATTAAGAACTCAGGATATAGTAAAAGTGTGAAGCATTCAGTAAGAGGTTAAGATACCTACAACCACGCCGCCGAATACAATAACTTAGAATTTGTTGAATATAAAAACAGGGAAAATTATTTAAATCTATAACAGCCAGCAGCAATGCGATTTTGGTAGAAACTGTTATAATCGATATAAAACCAAATCATCTGACCCCAAGATAAATCTAGACAATATATCCAATAGGAGCTTATGAATAATTTGATCAATAAAGTAATTAAAAGTGCAAGTTCTTAATATCTTATTGTATCATACATTGTAAATCTGTTCTTCTCTCATAATCGTTTATAGCTTCCATATACTTCTATTGTTGCAGAAGCTACTTATACTCTGTTAATACTTGAACAAATGTAAAGCGAAAGTAGGTATTAAACCACGTATAAATTCACGAATGTAGTTGATTTTAGTTCAATAATCATAAATAATCTGAAATATATTAACAATGTGCTTAATCCATGTTTAACCTCTTCAGCGGTATGGATATCCTCAAATAAAAACTATTAATAACCTTGGGCGATACTCTCTCTAACAAAACTGCCGTAATATTTAGACAAGACGTACAATAATTAGCATATAATTACCGTCAAAAGAGATTTTAAGTTAGTGCTTACTCGATGTACATACATACAAGCAGAAGGACGATATATGTATGTATGTAAACGTGTCGATCCTACCTGTAACAAGAGAAGAAAGAATATTAGTTGGCCGTCGCGTTTTAAAAACATGATAATTTGTATGCATAAAACAAGAGCCTTGTATAGTCTAACAACATTAGCAGCCATGCTCATATACAAGTATCAGAATTATGTATACTAAGGTTGCAGAAACGGGTGCTTGTGGAGATGCATACAGCATACTACCAATGTTAAAAACAAGTAATGTAATTATTTACTATTTTTATTTGCTTATGTTGTTGATGTAGAGTCTACATCAACAAAGCCCGCATCAACAACACAATAAAACTAAAATAGTAACTAATTACATTAATTATTTTTAATACTGACAGTGACCGAGCCACATGCATCTCTAACACAACTCGTTTGTGCGGCCTTAATGAATATACTTGTTAATAATGGAAGAATTGCCAGTACAAAACAATATAAAATGTGTCATTATTGATATTATTACGAGAGTTGCCTTTTAAGTTTTGCATGTAGAGCTAGAATAAAGCAATAGATATTAAAAACGTTATTGTTTTTCTAAGCATTTTCCGCTTAGATGAACGCACTTTTGCTTATGCTCGAACCAACTTCGGAAGCAGTTATTCCACTCGTTTCTTGGTATAGTTAAAACTGCGTTTTTGAAAGCATTGACTGCTCCTTCTGATGACCGGACCCTTTAACCACGCAATCCATTCTTGATTTCTGGAGAGGTAACGAAATCGTTGGGGGCTAGGTCCGGACTATACGAAAGACGGTCTAACAATTCGACGTTTTGTTGCGTTAAAGATTCAATTGTTTTGTGTACTGTGTGCCAATTTACACTGTCATACTGCAGGATAATTCGTCGTTTGCGGTTGGTTTTTCGAAGCTCAGCGACGACTTGCGGCAAACAAATAGTTGTATACAAATCAGCTGTAACTGTTCTATAATCTTGTACAGCAATTGTTGCTACATGACTTGTTTTCGAGATAAATGTCGCCGCCATGTTTTTGGGGACATTTGGAGAACGGATAATTTTTGTCGGCTTTTCTTCACCTTGGAAAACCCAAACACACAGCTGCCGTTTATTTTCTGACTGGTATGAGAAAATCCAAGATTCATCACCAATGACGATGACACGTTTTTAGTTTCCAGTGTTGAAGCGGTCTACAGTTTTTTAACGCCAATCCACCGTAGCTGCTTTCTGTTCTTCGGTCAACAGATGCAGTATCTAACGGAAAACTTAGTTTCTTTTTCAATTGAAGTCTTTAAAACTTCCAATGATACCTCAATCTCGCTATATGTTACATCAAGTGAGGAACATGTAGAAGTAAATGTGTGATGATTAATGACATTTAACAGAATCTTGTTAAGAGGTGTATTCCTGGTTAGAGTTCCCGTTCCTTTCTTTTTCTCATTCAATTTGGTAACACTAATTTCTCCAGTTATGGAAGTCGGGATATATCGCTACTAAATTTATATATAGCGATCTTGTTAAAAGTACATATTGTTGAATTCATTTTAATATGTATAACAACGTTACGTAGATTTCTCACATGTGTTCACCTATTTAATTTTATGAGTTGAATGTTAACTTTATTTCTTACTACCGTACGGAGTTAAACTACTACTGTTCTATATTTTAAAATTAGGTGAATTTATTTTCTTTGTTTTGAATTTGAGGTAATTTATTAACCAAAAATGAATCATTTATATCCTCACGCTTGCAATCAATGATAATAATGAAAGCATCAATAACTGATATTACGGAATATCTCCACTTAAGGAGACGATATTGTTGATTTATACTCAACTATCTCGGAAAGGATAATTTTATTACTGGTATAAAAATGTGTACCGTAAAAGAATTTCCACTACGCAAACGGTAGTATGAATCTCTATTTTTATTTTTATATCTATTTATACATAAAATTTCTTTATTAGCCACTAAGTCATAAACGCTAAATCATAAAATTTTATAATAGAATACAGTTAGAGACCGCGTAGTAATAGTAGACAGAGAGATATGACATATCTTGGAGGTTAGTAAATGCTGTAATCGGCATTTATGATATTCTAAATTTAGGATAGAAATGCGAGCGACAGAGAAAAGAAAAACAAAACGTTAGGAATCATAAAAATATACTGCGACTAATTTGCAATTTATAAGCAATCGAAGAGCTATACATGGATAAACAACATGGGATATATCAAAATCAAGAAGGGCAATTTAGGAATGATCGGTTAAACGTAAGTATCTTTATGCGAACAATAAAAATTGTATTTCTTCAAATTTGGGTTGTCGTTACTAATAATATGGCAGTCCGTACAACATTTTTACAATTTGCAATTTGTTTCTTGGTGGATATAATAAGACAAACTATTAAATTAGTTTACTATAGCGATAAATGAATAAGTAAAGAAATACAGTGCAAATTAAATTAATTTTATTCACTAGATATCTGCATTTTCTATAACATAAACGGATATGTATCAAGCAAATGATCGCCTTATTCTAGCATAATATACGACGATACAATGCTTAAATTAACAGAAACACTTAAAACATTTCCTTTCGAAATAAATAACCCAAACCACAAAAGGCCGGCTCAATTAGAAGCGAAGATATCCGGTTTCTGGTTTAGGTTACGAGAGATATCTTACGAGACACTTATGGACGCCCTTAAATAACCGATTGACAGGTAAAGCTTTCGCTTTTGCTCTCAACATAACGCCCTGATTAACAGAGATACTACGTATGCACGTACATGAAATATAATACGCTTGCTTATTATAATCTGTACTGTGTACGTCGATGTATGGATATGAAGCATATTAGGGGTAATTTAAGGGAACAGCTTAAATATTAGAAACTACGAAATTACGAACGAAGTGAACTAAGAAGATAAAAATACAATTACGCTTCCACTTGGTCAAACCATGCTAAAGTAGTGGCCAAACGCAAAACTAACGCTGGTATTTTTGCTATACTTATACTTGTGATGTTTTTATAAATACAGTACATGTCGCAAAATACTAAATTAAATATAAATAAATATAAAAGCAATAGATAGCATATTCGTATATAAACTATAATGATAAATCACGAAAACTTAAGCAAAAGGTTTTGAGTAATTTAAAGCTCTACTGTATAAAATATGTATATTGTTCTGTAGGAATAATACGAATTACTCTACCGACGTGTGTATGTATATCTCGTCACTAACTAATGTGTAACTATCAGAGAATATCATTGATAGCATTTTATATTCCTGCAGTTTATGTATTTTGTGTTATGTAATACACGGCAATATAGAATCTTTAAATATGTAGTTTCTTGTTGGCGTAGTGTAAATGTATGATTTTAATTTCCTCCGAAAGAGGCTACACTGAAAGAAATCGCTGTAAATCTGCACTCGGTTTATATGATCAACAGTGTAACATTCGATAAGTAGTCATATAATGGAAGAAATATATGTTCATGAATGCGAAAATGCTAAATTGATATGTTAGTACATATTGAAATTTAAATTTACAGTCTCCATAACGTCAATTTTATAGCCTTGAATGTGAAACTGCAAGCAACCTGTATCTTTTCTGCCATCCAATTGTATTTACATCATCGCGACTGTAATTTTGATATTTTATGTAAATACTGAAATTCGCAGTGTTGTCAAGTCACTGTATTTTAAATTCATGATGGACGTTGTTCCTAGTATACATATTTTTCCCATAGTTCTAAATGTATATATATATACAGTGAAATTCCCCTTCGCGAACACCCCTCTTACACGGACACTTCCCTTAAACGGACAGTTTCTCATGGTCCCGACCGGCTCTCATATAATTTCCATTGTATTAACTCTTTCTTGGATGGATATTCTCTTGAACGGACGCGGACACGAGAAAATGTTCTCTTAACCGGATAAAAAATAAAATAAAAAGAAACGCCTTATCATATTTTTATATCGTGAGTATTGCTATTGCATATCTCAATCGCGCCGCGCGCCAATTTCGCTGGGACTTCCCCGAGTAAACCGGAGATTTACCGACTTTAATCTTTCGGTACAAACGCAGTCTATGTCGTGCATTTCTGCCTGGCGTGAATTAGGGACTTCCCCAAGTTGGTCGGGGATTTACCGTTCTTATTCTTCGGGTGTATGCTTTCGATTGAATCTGCTTTCAATATTAATCTGATGTCTATGCGGAAAAGATGTAGTGGGCGACACATTCATTGTAGAAATGGCTCCAAATAGAAAAATTCTCACGCTTAAACAAAGAATTGAGATTGTTGAAGTTTACAATAAAGAGAAATTAAGTGTAAGGAACTTATCCAAGCGTTTTAATATTGGAAAAACACAAGCTGCAGATATAATTAAACGTAAAGAAATCCTAAACAAACATCCATTTGTTTAGGATTTCTTTACAGCAATTTGAATGAAGAAAGTAGCTTTGTGACGGGTGATGGTACTAAAATTGACAAATTGTGTTATGACTGGTTTACAGCAGCTCGGCATAAGGGGATTTCTTTAACAGGTATGCATATGATTTTTTTAGATAAGGTTTTCTTGTATTAATGCGTTGATTTTCTTTTCATATTAAATTCTAAAATAGATAAAAAAAAGTGAGATTACCAATAGGTTTGTCGTGACAAAAACTCAAAAAAATTATTTTTTTTAGGTTCGCTAATACGATGTAAAGCGAGAGAAATAGCCGCTTCTTTGGGACATTCTACATTCAGTGCTTCTTCTGGTTGGCTCAATAAATTTAGAATCCGCCAAAATATAAGTTTTAAAGCGATTTCGGGGGAAGGAGCTTCGGTTAATGCTGACGATGTTTCATCATTTTTAAAAAAATGTCCTTCTTTGATTAAGGGATATTCACCACAATGCGGCATCTCATCTGAAAGATGTTCGCTTAAATAATATAAAAATATTATTTTTACCCCCTAATTGTACATCAGCTTGTCAACCACTTTACCAGGGAATTATAAAGAATTTTAAAACTTATTACCGAAGTCTAATATTTAACATTGAAACATTGAAACTGCTGGTACAGCTTTTGAGTTAATAAAGACAATTACTACACTAGATGCACTTTATTTGGCAAAAACCGCTTGGGAACAAGTAACTAAAGAGACAGTTCAAAATTGCTTCCGCAAAGCAGGATTTAATCATGTAAATATGCAAAGTGAAGAGCAGTTAACTGAGGCTGATACATCTGAACTAGAAGATGATTTGCCTCTTAATGTACTTTCAGATATCCTCAAAAATAAGAATTTATTGAAATTGACGGATAATGAAAACTGTTGAAAGATTTTTTGAACGTGAAGATTTGTATGTTGAAGATCCAGATTCAGAACAAGAAATTGCAAATCCAGTTAAAATACAAGAACTTTCGGAAGATTCTGATGTCGACGAGGTTCTACTGCCAACAGAAGCTATCCCAAATTATGGTAAAGCTATTACCCTCACCAAGCAGCTCAAAAGTTTTGTCGAAGATCACGGAGATACAGAGTCTTTGGAGCTTCTTTCTAAATTAGAAATATGATTTCAAGACGCCATTTTAAAGAAAAAGAGAAGACAAACAACAATATATGAATTTTTGCGTCCTTAAAGTGACTATTCATTTCATTGTTTTATATTACATACTGCATCTACATATATTATACTTTGTATGTATATATCTAAAGGAAATACACTTTTTTTTCTTAAGTTTAAAGTTTTTTATTTATTTTAAAAACATTTATATACATATACGATTTAAATGTCCCAGTTTCTTTAATATATTCATTTTTTGTTAAAACACGACTTTTGTTGTATCTATTACATATTTCTTTTACGCGGACACCCCTCCTGAACGGACATCTTCGTTTGATCCCGTTGGTGTCCGTTCAAGGGAGATTTCACTGTATATATATATTTATTGAAAGTATGGTTTAAATTTTGTATTACCACTAAGTAATCAATATACACAGACTTAGTTTTTCATTTAATTCATGCTGCTGAGTGCTATTTCTGCACAAATTCAAATAATGTACTTTGTTCATATTCGTTGAATTAAATGTGGCAGTTTGTGTATGAGTGTTGTAGTTTATTTCATTTGTATTTACCTTGTACGCCAATCCCACCGGATAATCTAAAGTGTTACCTGATTTGTAATTCTTATCTGCATTTAAGAACATTTTCTCAATGTTGAAGAATAGCTATTTTTGTTTATTTTATACATTCCTTTCTGACTGACTGAACTGCATCCGTATTGACAGTTTATGCATATTTGTTTATACTCATTTTAGGATCATTACTTGATTATTACAGTTTTTGTTACAGAAAATATAAAACTACAGTTGATTTCTTTACAAACCATTATCTATCAGGCGCGAATACTTCCGCGCCTAGTAGTTTCGCCGTGATTATCTACAATCATAACAATCAATATTCACATCATTTGCATACAGGAGTAGCCCTTAAACTTGATACAACTTCTTAGGATAATCATCTCATACCGGAATTTATAGAATCTGTCAAGTCTATATTTTGCCTGTATAGAAATAATGTATAGTACCTGCAGCTATTCAATGAATTTAAGTGCGCCTAAGATGTATAAGCTATCTAGATACATTTCACAATTAGATATTGAAAGCGAGCAGTTTTCTTTCTGTTAACTTGCCAATGAGCAAGAATTACATCGAGAGCTTCGCAGCATTACAAATTGCGCATCATTTTGATGAATGGCGCTGTGCATTAGCTGCAGAGTTGCTCTTATTACATTCGTTGAGTGCAAAATAATTGCAGTATTGTATTATGTGTAATCTAGCAACTGTTATGTTATTATCCAGGTACGCGCGCAATTTATTTTAAAGGAAAAAGCGTGGATTTCTCAAAGAATAATGTTATTAAGTTACTTGGACTATTTTCGCTGATATTGAATAAGGATTTCTCGGTCACAGTATCTTTAGAAAATTAGATTCTAATAAAGATGGTCATGTAATAATAATATTATGTGGTTTTGGGAAAGTTTAATATGTTATTAGCTAATATGTCGTTATTATATAATTCTTTTTAATTTATCAGATTGAATATATTGGTATGAATACGTGATACTCACACTAATATCGCGCGAAATGTGTGTGCTACCTTAAAATTGTACTATTATCCTCCAAAACACTGTCTAGAAGCGGTATTCTATCACCAACAATAATAAGAAGTAATAAATATTAAGTAGTAACTAGTATCATGTTTCTTTTTCCAAGTGTATGTTTTGCATTTCTTCCATACATGCACATATATACAGTACCTATATCTATTATCGCATTGTGTTTGATAATTTCAGCCTCCTTGTATCTTCAGTATATTAATTACAATACTAAAAACTCACCCCATTTATACACTGGATGTACTTAGTGTAAGGGCAACTTACACTTTCACTGGCACTTGTACCCTTGAGTATAAGGTAGATTACCTGATTTAAAGGTTAGTATAAAAATTGTGTTTTAGTTATCAATTCCAGTTTGTAAATCGACTGAAATTAAATATTTTACATAGGAGTGTAGATTGAGCTATTCCATGAAAGTTAATAAATCTTCACAAGCATTATAATGCAAACATTAGATTGTTTGATTGAAGAAATTATCTGTTTAATTGAAGAACAATTTCGTCTTGAAACGTTATGAATTAGGAAGCTGATTACAAGAAGACTACAAAAGGCATTTCTTGCAATTGTGCTCTTTGTGTGGTGAATCTCAAAAATTATGGAGTAGATCTCCGTCTGATACCTAACATACTGCAAAATTTATGCACTTGAGAGATGTATTAGCACAAATTAAATTATGATTGTTACCAAATGTACTTAAAATAATAATCATTACCAGTATTGTAAAACCTCAAAGAAACGTTGTCCTATCTTACAAGTGTTGCATTGAATTAGTTGATAGGTTAGTCGTGTAGTAAAAATTATGGTAGAAAGGGAAGGGTAGTAACTAAGAAAAGAGTCCGGTAATCCTAGTATAGTATAGTTCATATTAAGCATGATGTATCACATATTGTTACAAGTTTTGCGCTTTGATCGTTCGTGTACCATATTCAAGAAAGTTGGTAATCGAAAGTCTTAATATCACAAAAACCTAATGGAATAAAGTTTATCACAGGTTTGTTTCCTCAACGTCAAGTGTTTGGGTATTGGATCCTCTCTGAAGAGATGCGTAACTGAGTTATGGTATCAGAATACAACGGGCCTACTAAGGATACAGGTAACAGTTCACGAAAGTCTGTACTGCATTGGCGATATGTCTATAGGTAGAGGAGAAAAAAATAATTATTTTGTGGTCACTATATAGAAATGAGTATGTGGCGAAGTAATTCTTGTGGAGGTTTGCCCATTAAAAGTGAAAATTGAATAAGAATAATGTTTTACTAGATATCGTTATGAATATGATATCTCATCAAGTGAAACAGAGGCGTCTTCCACAATTCTGGCTGTGTGCATGAGTGCACTGTTATGTAGCAAACGTAAACCTCCGGTCGGTTTTTCATGTCTTTCCCTCCGAATATTTTATCGTCATTTGTAAAAGATTTGCTGCATAATATGCTGTTCTGACTATAGTTTCACTTTCTTTAAGATCTATGAGGAAAATGCGCTCACAATCACAAAAAATTGGAGCCATTAGTTTTTTCTTCAACTAACAGATCCTAAACTTCCTTGACAGTGCTTCGCTTTATCGTCCATTAGCTCTCTTTTTAAGAAGAGACCATAGTAGATAACCAGAACTTCATCCCACGTGACGATTCTTTTCACCACGTCCACCGGGTTTTCCCCCATAGGATCACAAATAGCATATTCAACACGACATCGCCGTTGAACTGCTGAGAGATGTTTGGGCTTCCGCCTTGCATTATCTCTATTGATATGTAATAGTGGATGATTCTCACTATATCTGATATTTCTGATATTGATTTCACCCTCAAGCAACGATCGCCGAATACAAGATCTTCAATAAGGGCAATGCTGTGGTCTATTAGCATTTCCACCATCGTTCCTATTTTTGCGTTATCTTTCAAGAATTTCTGTTCGACTTGAATTCATTTTGATCGAACTTATATTACAGAATAAAATGGCGAATTTCCTTCTACGTCTCATTCAACCGATTTTTGAGGAGAAAGATCTTCTCGAGAAAGAAATTTGATAACGCAATACTCATTTTTCGTGACTTCTAACATTGTGACCAACGGGTGACACTTATAAGACAGTTCATAAAATCCATTTATTTTTCAAAGTTAATAAGACTTGTACTTCAAAATTTCGACCCACGGCAATACTTCGTTCGACGTTAGGTCAGGAAATTTTGGTGCTTGTCTCGAACACTACACATAAGAAGATCTTTAGAGAGCGGTAGAAAAGGAATTCCTAAATATAATGGACGGGTGAACATTGGAATAAAATCATTCATATATGCTGGACTACTCGTATTAATTTCAGCTGGTGCTTAAGGTACAGGAACTCTATGATGTTTAGAGTTAAATATGTAGAGGAATTCCTTGGAAAGTTTAATTTCAATTAAAATTAAAAGCAAAATAATCGAGACCATAACTCTGAAGGAAAAGAGGGATTAGCTTTAACAAGGTTGTTCTAGTTTATTTGTGCCAATGAAATATACAGATAATTTTCTCTCATGGCATTTGTACAACATATATTTTACTTTAAGCACGCATGTTGGACGTATATTATTAATATTTATCATAACATAGCTAGAAATCCCACGGGTGTCATCGGATGTAATTAAGAAATTATTTTTACTTTTGAAGCGTGTAAACTCATTTATGCACTATCATAAATCAACATAATTAATATATTCTACTACATTACATCAGATTCAGTTTTATCATATTGGTAATTTTTATAAGAAAGTAATTACTAGTAGAGATGAGGAAGAAGTTGATGTGATAGATATTTGTTGTAACCTAAATAGATAAAGCAAAAGATAATAATAAAAAATGTAAAGTTAATAAGAAATTTTATAATATTAAAACTGTTATATTTCTAGATAAAGAATACTTTTAGTATGGTAAATTGTCTGTAGAAATGGACTAGAGCTATGAGTAATTATCTCTTTAATGTGAGAGGTCCAACAAAACCTTTACAGCCATAGTAAAATTGTAAGTGCAAAAATAATATTCCCCTTGCTTTAATTATATCAACAAGTTATAAACTTAAACAAAATAATAATCACCTAAAATAAACTAACTTTCAAGGTTAAGAAGAATTATTTTGCGCTCGATGGCGTTAATGTTAGGTGTATTTAGAAATCTAACTTCTGCTACACTGCACTTTTTAACTGATAGCCAAATTCATTTTATTGCACGTTAAATGATATCTACTCTGGCCAAGTAAGAGCAGTTCTCTTTTAATAATTGATAATGTACCTAATTTTGAGATTAATAGACATTTTAAATATAACTTAAATTAATACAGTCAATTGAAGCCAGACATTGCTAACAGTCCATTCTAGATTCTATTTCTAGTATGGTTTGTACATTGCAGTGTGTTCTGATTTTTCAACGATTATTGTACTATCATGCAAGCTTAATTTGTAACTATCCTCAACTGTAGTTCCTGCTAAAGCTTTAGAAAATTTACGATGTTTTTATTATTCGGTTCTGAGATCTTGGCAATTGTAATTGCCTTTATTCATAGAACCTCATAACTAAAGGTTGTATGTCTGTACTGGTTTGAGCACTTATTGACAGACCAGCTCTTGGTTTCCGACAGCTAGCTGGGAGTTTCCTTCCAATGGCCAATAGTGTGTTTATACTTAAGCTCTTTGTTGTTGTTGAATTCCACTGGATAGTTGTTTATTTTTCTTACAACAGATTTACTTTCATTTACTTTTATGCGCCATTGTCTGGTCGTTGCATTTACGTTATTTTTTGTGCCTTAGAGATTGACAATTATTTCTTCTATCGTGTTTCCGACAGATAACACTGTAGTATCATGAGCAAATGCAGTTAATTTGATGCTATCTGCAATTGGAATGTCCCATATGTATAGTAGATAGAAGATTGGTTCAAGGACATTGTCCCGTTTTCTTGTTTAATTCTAAAAGCACGTTTAATGATTCCAAGAGTTCTACGATTTTTGCACGATTAGGTCTTTATTGGAATGTTTGGACCACATCCAGACAGATGATCGACCATATCTTCATCTGTTACATGATATTCGACCATTGCATGTTTATTACGAAATCTTGTTGATGGCGAACCAATTATTTCTCTTCAATTGTGTCTTTTAGTCTTTTCAAAAGCGATATTTTAAAATAATTTAGACATTAGCAACAGTGATAAACTTTATGATTTTACTTTATATGTGCTTCAGGGTTTTGTTTTGAGTGTGGCAAACAGATTGTTCATTGTGTCTAGCTCTTTTGTATTGACCAAACAAAACTTAGCGAAATATACACATACTAAAACAATAATAGGTATCTGTTATTTTTAAGCCAGATAAGTTTTACAATCGTTTAAAGTAAACTATTTGTTTGTGTTGATATGGAGAAAAAAAAATTCGTCCTTTCTAGAGGGAGATAGTAGGTATCTACTGATAGACATAACTGTATATAATGCACTAAAATAAAGTAGAAATACAGGCTTCCTTTTGGTTTGCCTTACAATATGTATATGTAAGATAATTAAATTTATGTGTAACGTGTGCTAATGAATGGTATTAATTACGGTGTTCAAAGGATCCGATTGATAAAGTTTCATATTAAAAATTAGTTAAAAATATTTTATTTTTTCATTTATTAGACGTACATATATCTTCAACACTTTACACTAGTTACAAGAACATCAACGGTGGAAAATTTTAATATGTTGGTTATATTTTTAACTTACATATAAATAATTTATATTTTATTCAGAAGAGCATAATTTCTTCTAGAAGGCGTGTTTATATTAGCACTAAAATGTTGCCGAAATTACAACAATCATTATGTTTGCAATATGCCCTGCGGAACTTTTATTGTTAGCACAAGAATAACCCACTAAATCTACTCTTGATTATTTCACCACTTGCAAACTTTGACCTATAAATGTTGTGCTACAGATATTAAAAGTGATTGGTAGAGTGTATGACTTGCATTTATGGAAAAGTCAAATTACAGTTTCGATTACCGATCGGAAGAATTTTGAAACGTGGTGTCCTTTGAACCTATTGATTCGGTAGTATGTAATAAATGATACTGATCGCGATATATTTGTACCAAATTGTCGCTGGTTGTTTAATGTTAATTGTGAATTTAATTATAAATCAAAGAATAAGCAGAAAATCGCAACAAAATTTTGAAATCGTAATCCTATTCCTATTCTGTTTGTTAAATGGAGTGAAAATGCTATTACTTTTATAATCACAGAAGTGTCCCGTTAGAACAACGTTCCAAGTTCATATCGCTTATGTGTTTACGGGCGCAGATTTAAGAATAAATAAATTTAAGAAGTACAGCTAATATATGCGCAGGAACAGTGAAAACTATGAACATAGTACTTTCACATACAAGCGATGGTTAAATCGAATTCCTAAACTATACTTGTCGTAAGAAAAAGCAAATGCTCTTGTTGGATAAACGTTTAAGTATTCATATGACGTTATTAAATATCTAAACATTGTTCATCTTAAGAAAGACGTAAAACTTTATATTATCGTCGAAATAATTTGCGAATAAATCTGCTCGAACAAGCTGAAAGTGTCAAGTTGTTGACATTTACACATCCTGTACTAACAAAAACGCAGTAAAGAAGACGCATCGAGAGTGTGTGCCGAGCAGGTAAAACACCTGATATTTACGACCTTATGCCATATCGCTATCCGACACTTCGACTAATGGCACCGCAGACCTAGTAGGTATAGGTATCCTTCAGGTTTATTACTTTAGGAAATTAAATTGCTTCGATCCCCTGGACGACAACATTGTGTCTCCAAATACATTTTATCGATTTTATCAGTCGATGTACTCTATTGAGATAAAATACAAATAAAACACTACTCAGAGGAATTGCTTTTGGGAATAAATAGTTATAGGGACAGCGCTTAATTGACAAAAGAATAGACATTGATTCCGATATATCAAGACCTATTCTGCAGTATATTACTATAGACATAAATTTACGAGCGAGAGATTTACTGAAATTAAATTGATCAAGGAATAGTTTATTTCGTAAAATATGCAAAAAGGGCATATAAAATTAATACCTAATGATTTTAAACTGGTCAATAGCTATAGTTTTTTAGAAAATTCTAATTTCTCATTATATTACCATTTATTTGATCTTTTTGAAAACTTGGTTAGAGAATACATTTGGGATCCAGTAGCATCTTGTAATCTGTAAAACGTAAAATTCAAAGAAATCGCGATCTTCTGAGGAAGTATATTTTATTTTCTTCGAAATATTCTTTCTTTGAATACAACAATTTTTTACAAAGAACAGTTTCTCGGTTGTGTTATGTAACTTTGTTATTATCCCACTTATTGTTAGCATTACACATGCACTTTATGGATGTAACAAACTCTGTAATGGTCTTGATTATGATGTATGCAGATGTTAACTGTTTAACATAACAATATATGAATCTGCTGTACCGGGTACTAGTGGGTGAATTAGTAACTCATATATCCAGATATCAATATCTAGCCACTTAATATAAATTGGCTATTAACGTTGTGGTGAAACTCCATTGTTAGAATCTTTCACAACTAATTAAATTTTAATTGAATAACATAAGTCAAAATGAACGAACGTAAAAGACTATTAATATCTTGAAGGAACGTCTTAATGGCAATATAAAGCACGTGTTTAGTATTAGAAACCACATAACGAGTACATTTCATTCTAAAACCAAAATTAACAGTAATAGTGCGGCACTAAAACAACATAATAGGTGTTAAGTTAGTAAAATTTAAGAGAGAAACGATATATTTTCAACGGGCTTAAAACTGCTAATAATTTGCAACAATGTGTGAAAATATTAAAAAATAACTAAAGAATCGCTCCATGATTATGAAATTCGTTTATTATATTTAACTATGATCCCACAAAATATTGTATACAATAATAATTTATGCCTTCACACTGCACAAAATATTGTATACAATAATAATTTATGCCTTCACACTGCACAAAATATTGTATATGAACGATACACATGTACGATATGCAATAATTGAAAACGCAGACGAGGACTGAGTGAGTATCCAACTATGTGAAAGACGCCTAAAACTTTTCTCAACTCGCTTGGAATGTTACTAGTGTCACAACTACATGAACTGGTACCTTTATATACATATTTGACTTGTACAACAGATCTCTGTAACTGTTATATCAAACCTTAAATAAAAGAGTACCATTTGAAATAAAAAAGAGTATTTACTGCAAAAGAAGATGCAGAACAGGCGCAGGCGTACTAATAACATATGGCCGGCCAATGTTCCCTGTAATTGGAAAAAGCTGTTAGAGGATGCGAAGGCTATTGCTAAAGAAAATATACCTGAACTGAAGGAAATTATATTACTTTCAACGTCTCTATTTTTTTATTCAATATAACATATTATTTCGACGAAAGCAACCGTTTTTAAAGCTAAATAAGTAATCGGAAACGGTAATTTTTCTTCGTTGGAAATCTGTATGTTTTTGGGCTTACACATATTGCTTTAGAGCAGAGAAATATGCATAAAAATGCTTCCTTTGCCCTAAAAAAAATCTTTGTAGTGGAGTAAATCGAAAGTTAGAATTAATTCATACTTAAATACTTCACTATCTCCATAACCACAACACTTCACTAAAAATTGGACGCACGTTTCAACAGCTAAGTTATCATATCTAGCAGTCATACTGAACTAACAAAGTAAGCTCAAACTAAATAGCATCTCAGACTTTCACGGCCGTTTGTCATAGTGCAGTAGCATTTTCAAAGGTACTTTCAAACTGCTAACCGCAGTTGTACGCGAGATGTCAGGCACAAAAAACCTAGTGACACGGCGGAACCCGACAACCGTTACGACTATAAACTCAAACTAGACTATCGACAACCTATAAAGGTTACGGTCAACATACTATGGTGAGGCATGATTTAATAAAGAACAAAGGCTACAATTTAGAGGACCTAAATCTGTATTCATAAAAACATGTTTGCTTTTATAAATTTCCATAACAATTTAAATAAACATTTTCAATTAGCTTTATATAATCAACATTATGATTTCTTTAAAGCACATATAGGGTAATACTAGATTTGCCAGATCTTTTGAATTTAAGATGAACCAAATGCTCTTCGCATCTAATTTTAACGGATATTTTTTTAGATGGGAATGGAAATTTATAATAACAGACATGCTTTGATGAATACGCATTTAAGCTCTCTAAATTCTAGTCTTTACTGTTTATTAAATCATGCGTGACTATAGTCAGTCGACCGTACCTTTAATAGCGTATAAATAGTGTAGTTTTAGTTTAGTTTGTTAGTTCAGCATTACGACTGAAGATGATAGATTAGCTGTCGAAACCTGTCTCCAGTTTTTAATAAAGTGTTATGGTGAGGGAGTCAGTTGTTTCAGTGTATCAGTGTTACAGTGTTCGAGTTTTGTGATTTAATTCATACTTAATAAAGGAAATATTTAGAAATGTAGTAATTACCACTCTGTTAGAAATAAAATGAATTTAAAAATAATTTACGTGCCTTAGATGTATATAAAAATCCGTCAAGACAAAGCCATTTGAATAATTTTGCATTTATATTAAATTAAAAATGTTACAGGCGTTACGTTATTAATATGTTATTGATTACTGGTAAACGTAAGGTTAAGCTAGAGTAGTTGCGAACAGGACATCACTACGATTTAAATATATTTTGTTTTAATGCTGGTTGTTTGAATTAGAGCTAAATATTCATTGTTTTATAGATATTTACGATATATTTTTATTACACAAATGTGCTGCGTTCAATATCATACATTTAATAATAAGAAAGTTGCGAAAATTTCCAAGCGAGAAAAAGGAGCAGGCAGGATTATTCTAATATTTTGAAAGGAAAGACCTATAATTCTACTACAATAAATTTTCTCAACAAAAATGACATTATGGAATCCATACGTACGCATATAATCACTTATATATACATATATGTATATAAACTAGGAAAACAAATAACATTTCTTCCATATAATAAAATGTTAACCTACCTGTAGAAAAACGTGCTGCCATTAACATGGTCTTTTACTTTAAAAGGAAAGGTCTTTCAGCTAATGAGCGTTAACATATAATTTTATATTATAAGCCGCATTGTTAAGCCTTCTTATTACATAGGTACTTACTAACAACGCGGCAGTGAGTATACCAGCGACAGACCTCACAAGGAGTCAATGGATTTCTGACAACAAATATCTTAATTAAAAGTGAAGCAATACTTAACTTATGAGTTTCGTTACCACAAAGGACAATCATCCCGACACGATCTAATGCAAGTTTACGGTTTTTGTGTTTTGCTGTAATTTATGAGTTAATAAGATTTGAAGCGTGCTTTAAATTGTAATTTAGTCGTAGTTTTTGTTGTAGAACTTTAACAGCTTAGAATTAGCGTAAATGTACAATAAAGAAAATGTGATAAGCATATCCAACTATTAAATTGGCCCGACACATGTATATCATCAACTATTTACACCTTTACACTCTTACTTACTAATTTTGCTGTTAAGAATATTTCTGGCATTCTCATATTGCCACGAATGTATCATAGTACCATCTTCTAAGAGCCAACTTTGAACGATGAATATGTGCAAATTGATGATTATTTTGTCGAATATTTTTAGATAAGAAATAAATATGTTGCAGTGGGTGTCTTTTTTGTAACAGCAATTATACTAAAATCAGGTTGCAGTAGAGTAATTATTTAAATATACCTGCTGTTTCCACATATACTATATAGTACGCAACAGTTTTGATGGCACACTCTACAGTTATTGATATTGAGCGGTAAATTTCTTCCTATTACCTTGATTGCTCTCAAGTGTACACTATTCGAAATAATAGATATTTCATGAAATTGATAATAAATTTGATTTCGCACACTTCTTAGTCTCAGAATTATAGTTTCAATAATTGAAAGCAAGTATCTAAACGCATTGTTGTAATTTAAATTTACACATTATTTTTAAATCGTTCTAAAAACCCCGATCTATAAGTAGCTATTGGAAATTCTGAAATGTTGTTATGTACTTATCGTATATGTATCATGTATTTCAGTTATTATAAAATGAAATACATAAAAGCTCTTTTCTATGGAAGAATATCATTCCTTCCTAATTATCAGATATTTCTGAAATTCTTTCATAACAGTAAATTTACAAATATGAATTCGATTACGAATTTTTAAATTAGTTACTACTGAAATTATGACGCATATAGTTGCATAAGGATACGAGGTTTAATTTTGATGAAGAATATTTTAACTTTTTACTTTTCAAATAGTCCTCGTATTTGTTTGCTCGTTAATTTCGAAACGTTTTATAATTAGCTGTAAGTGTTGATAGCATGTTATTGTTGTTTGAATTTGTGGGTGCCTACATACCAAATGAACATAGCTATGATGTTTTTCTATCCACGTAGCGCTTATTAACATTAACGAACAATTAAGTGGTTTACAAATGTGTGCGCGTGCTTGTAAAATGATTAATTTTAAATTTAGATGGGGCGTTTCTTTTCATATTTGATCTCGTGGCCGGCCCACACATTGATTGTGTACAGTTTTCCGTTATTTTATTCCTGAGATTATACAGAGAGCGTCTATCTCCCACGTGGTTTACAGTATCAATTATTCATGAAATAATTTTATGGGGATTATTATTGTAATCTAGAATAGAAGGATGAGTGGTCTGCGCAGCATAAATAAAACATTTTACTTTACGTGACAATGAATTTCCATATCAATTTTACGGTCGAATATAATCAAAACATCTTGGAGTGTTAAGGAGGTGAATAAATAATAAATTTCATAAAAATACCGGAAATTACCATATATCGGAGTAGTAATCACTAGAGACCGGATTATATGCAAAGTGCAAAAATTTAATTCAATTTATTTCTTATATTTTACGTCTTTTTGTAGATGTCTTACACTGATTAAAGTTAAATAACGCTAATTAATGTAATTAGTGTAATACATTTACATATAGACGTAAAATATAATAAATAAATAAAATTAAAGTTCAATACAGTTATATATATATATATAATTAGGTCTCTAGTAATCACTAACTTATGGTGTTTGCTAGAAAAACGTTTTTGCACTTGATAACAAGAGTATCTAGTAAGCATCTGTAGTGCATATAGCTAAGCTTTCCTCTTGCAATATGCATTTGGTATAACTAAAGTGCACGAAATGATTTGTCAAGAAATGGAATGAGAATTCAAAATATTGGCGTTTACCTGAATCGTAATCGTACAATTTTAATACGATGTATGTCTCTTATGTAAACTATTACCTTTGATAGTAGGATTCAAGATTTTGTAGAATCTTACGCCTGTACTTGTAACACATTTGCAAAAATTATTGTGTTCTGAACATGAGATTCAAGTGCAATCGGAGACGGGTTTTTGTACCAGTTCCCAGTTATTACTTTTGGTTAATATTCAAGTATGACATTTTTCGATATCGAATCAAACTCATTTTCGCAGCTATTTTTGTGGCAAATGATTCCTTTATGTGAAAGTAAGTAACGTAGTAGAGCACAGTAATATTTCACAGAAAACATAATAAGGAGGTACTTATTCTTACAAATACAATTAGAATGTCGTAAACAATATTGGATATGTAAATTATATACACTAGTGGAACTTATATACTACCTTGTGGTACACCAGGTATAATAGGAAGAAAAGATGAAAAGTGATCATTATAGGATATTTGCTCCGATCTACTACGTAAGTAGGAAAAGAAGTTTAATGAGCTTAAACATTGTTGACTAAAGCTATTATAAAAGGTGGCGCAATGGGTATTGACGGTTTTTGAAACAGCACTGTTCGAATAGAATAAACTGTGGGATATTATCAATCGGCTAAATGAATTCCTATGTAACGCAGTTTAGTAATCATTGAAACTAAGGCTTTTGTTAATTTCTTAACCTAAATGTTTTAAATAGTTTAATAATGTGTGACGAGGCGCATTTCCACATATCGGAATCTGTAAACAGAAACAATTTTCGGTGTGCGAGTGCCGAACAACCTCAAGTTAACGAATAACCCCTGCATTCCCAAACAGTTACCGTGTGGTACAATGTGGCTGCATTCGGAATACAAGGCCGTATTTTTTCGAAGAAGATGACCGTAGAATGACTCAACGGTATTTAAAGATGTTCCAAAATTTACTACCTACTGAATTGCAACGATTTGGGGTGGAACATAGCGACTTATGGTTCCAGCAAAATGAAGCAAGAAGCCATACTGTGCGAATTTACATAGCTACTCTAAGAAGCATGTTTGCTGGATAACTTACACCCCGATATGATGATCTAAATTGGCCACTAAGGTCACCGGATTTAACCACCCCTGATATTTTTTCTATGAAATTATTTAAAGGCAGGCAAGGGTTTTCTAAAATATTCCTCGAACGCGACAAGCTTTAAAAGCCAACAATACTGAAGCAATTAGAGCGATAAACCAGGAAATGCTGCAACGAGTTACAGCGAGTTTTCAGGCACGACTTCATGAATGTTTGCAAAAGCGTGGTGGCCATTTAACAGATGTTATTTTCAAAAAATATTTTTTCTTAAACTGCATTATATATTCAATAAAGCTCCATTTGTTTGACGTTTGTTTGTATGTCTCTAATTCATAATTGAATTAAAGTTTGTCAAAAGTTTTTAAATAATCTAGTGACACTAAGGTGACAACTAGGTAATCATCAATTGCACGTAGAATGTCAATGGCGAGATGTGCCATTGCAGTCTCCTAGCTCAAACCTGATTGAAACCCTAACTGCTCACTGGACAGCAGATTGTGCTCATCCAAATCTCTGAATCTGTGAATTGACAGCTTGCTCTAGGAATTTGTTGTTCGATTTAGGAAAAGGCAGAATGATGCGGCTTTTCCAGCAGTCTAGAAACTAAGCGGGTATTAACAGTATGCATAATTATAGACAATATATTAAGATGTATATCTAGACAAGTTTTCTTATTGGATCTATTGCACACGCTGTTGGATGTACCGATACATGGAGGCTGTATGGGTTCAAGAAAATACAGGTGCTGCAAATATGGATACAAAGGTAACTAGATTAGTTTAATTAGTTACAAAGTTAGTTATAAAATTTAACCAGTAAGGGCTGTAAGAGCGCAGGTACGTTAGAAACAATGGTATGTTAAAATTCAATATTTCATTCAAGAAAAAGATTATTTGATATAAGTAAAGATATTCCTGAATTACTATTTACATTTCTTGTTTTCAACTCCAACATGTATGTCGCTCTTCATCTATGCTGGCATGCGACTAGCGTGAATTACAAAATTTTGTCGCGCGACAATATATATTTATGTATTGTTTTTCTATTATATATACTATTTTTCTTACGCAATGTTTTCTTGGCTTAACAATGTACTTGAAAATAGTATATATGGTTCCGTGTAAAAGGTTTTGGTAACCTTAAAGTAAAAGTATATAAGGTTAAGCATATTTTTTTTCCTTCCACATACAATAAAAGCATAAAAGAGGCAGCAGAAGTTGTATCTTAATAGTATGAATGTTTCTTTCATATATTTACGTTATTCAGAAGCAAATACGTAGGTGTTAAATGATTTCGCCTTGAATAAAAATTACAATATTAATTTCGTGCTTTTCTATAATACAATATGATCGACACTATCAGTTCATCAAGGATACCTTAATAATTTAATAAACAATGACAATAAACGCCGCTAATGAAATTGAAAGTAAATGAACCTTTCAATACAAAAACAATTTCCAAATCAGCAAGCTTTTACTATCTCGCGAATTACTTTCATGAATCATGAAAGGAGATCGATATTAAATATTACGGGTAACTTTTGAAATGTCAACATCCTTGCGTAATGTTTATTGCTTCGTGGGTTTTATTTAAATAGACTAAGTGATTCGGCGTTTTTGTAATTTTCTGCAATTTCCAGTATATAACGTTTAAATGAGCCAGTTTCTTCGTTTTATAAGAGCACATCCGAATGCGCGTGAAAATGCCACGGCATGGAATTTATGTATCTATTGTCTCCCGGTGAACCATCGTCACTGAACTATAACCGTTTTGTAAAATCTAAAATGTCAGTAGTTAGATGATTTCTACAACGTGCTGAAATAGCAAGTTGGAAAGGATCTTAGTTTGCTTGAGATTTATTTATGGCGTAGTAATTTATCAGAAAAGAGAAATTTATTTATTGCTTTGCAATTTCCAATATAAAACGTTGATTAGCGGTTGTAATTCATACGAAACTTGTATTTTATACATTTAAAGAGTAACTGTGAGCACAAATTTAAGTGTGTGAGTAACGATAATGTACGACGATAGGAATTGTTTAGTAGATACTACAAGCTAGATATGTAAATACCTGTATTGTAGTGATATACTGCAAATGATGTCTTTATTATTTTAGAGCGAATCTCACCTTAAAATGTATTGCGCGCGAATGTATCTCAACAAGCATTGAAAGATTATTACGTAGGATCATTTAAGACAGCATTATATGTATCTTTAAAAGTAATAAAGTTATCATTTTGAAATTTTGACTTGGGATATTTTGGATCAAGTTCTATGTTCTGAAAATATTTTAAATTAAATGGTACATTTGATAAAACTGGAACCGAGTACATTCTTATTTTAAACGGAACATCCTGTACATTTCAAATTCCTTGAATAGCTGTCTGCAATGCGATCATGGATGTAAGGGATATTAATTTTGAGAACCTTACTTTTTTCCGAAAGTTTTATTTTCAATATCGATATTTTTGCTTATCAGTTGTATAAATCAATTTCGAGATTTTCACTGGGGACACATATTTATTGTCATATATAATCGTGAAAAACGTTATACAGAATGTTCCGACAATATACTTCCAACACAAATATATTCAGCTACAAAAATTTCTAATTTCGAATTTTGATAACTTTCACATAGTCTACCGAAGAAAATAACCATAATACATAAATGTATTACTTTATATTCGAAGTTGTTTGAAATATATTTTTTTCAATAAAAAGTAATTTTAAAAAGCGTTCCAATTTGAGGTTATCCGTCAAATTTATAAATTATTTCAAGTGTAACAGTATTTTCTTTCCAAATTCTAGTATAAAAGTTACGGTTTAGTAATGATGAATAATATGCTGTAGACGACTTCCTGCTACTCTACGGCAGACCTTCAGTCTCTTACAACAATGGGCACCATCAAGACCATTCATTGTTTTTGGATTATTAGAGTAACACTATTGCTCATACAAATTTATTAATTATGCGGAAGGCAGCGTTTCGAGAGCACGTGGACTTTCATTGTCAACCGTGTTACCAACTGAACTAGTAACACGGGTGACAATGAGAGTCCACGTGCTCTCGAAACGCTGCGTTCCGTATAATTAATAAATTTGTGTGAGTTAATTAACCCCTTTGCTTTACGCAACCCCAAAGGAGAAATCCAGACGACCTAAATCGCATAATTTAGCTGGCCAGTTGAAGTCTCCTCTTCGAGAGATTATTCCATTCTGAATCGTTGAGGTAAAATGTCTATTGTTTCTGCGGCTATATTAAATATGGTACAACGACATGTTTGTTCTCAACATTCGTACTTGACAATTCACCAAACAACAGTAAGGGCATTACCATTTTCATTTTCAAAGAAATAAAGCTCGATTAGTTCATTAGCTCAGAAACCACACCAATTATATCCTGTAGATGCAGCGGTTTTTTGCAGTACCATGTTTGCTCAAATTTTACCTAGTTGAAACATACCTCGTCGCTAAAAATGATTTTGTTGGAGGAAGCAGGCACCATGCATTTTTTTTGTATGGTCCAGTTTACGAACTAACGATGTAATCTAAAGTCCTTTGACCTAATTTCTTAAGTTTTTTGAATCTTGTAAGCTTTTAAATGAAGATCTTTGTAAAATTCTGAATATGATGGTTCTTGGATTGCTAAAAACGACGGCAAATGTTTTCGGATTCAATTCTAAACAACCACTACGATGGCGTATTTTGTTCTTTCATCCTTTACCGTATGAATTTCCTTAAAGTTTATAACAATTTTTCAAATGGCCGCATGTAGTGGATAATTTTCTTACAACTTTAGCTTAACATCCATGAAAAGCTTTCATAGAAAAAGTCGTGGGATTGTTTTACTTTCTGCATTTATTTTTGTTATTTGCATTAATTATGTTCATTTGCGCTCATCGCTATATAGAAATATCGAAAAAATCTACGCCAAAGAACAATAACCCATATATTGGTTAGAAGAAGACTGACTGTGAAAATTACACGGTTAAGATTCACATACACCGACTAGCTTGTGATTGGCTTTTTGGTGAACCGTATTACCATTGCTCTGGGAACAACGACCGAGATTTCATAGAGGCCAAAATATTTCATTCCAACTTATTGTATGAGGTATTGTATTCATTTCGTAACACTGCCCATGAAATAAGAGAAAGCACCTGGATTATTTAACGGTAATTTTGTAATAAATAATTTTGAAAATAATATAATATTATAATAATAATAATATTTCATTGATTTTCTTTGCGATGTGAAATGAATTTTTAAGCGGTAATGTCAGCGACTGGGGCAGCCTTGCAGCCTTATGCATTTATCATCTTTGCATTCCGGTGGTAAGTTATAACTAGAGACTGGATTATATGCAAAGTGCATATATTTTATTTTATTTATTTATTTATTATATTTTATGTCTATATGTAGATGTATTACACTGATTAAAATTAATTAGCGTTAATTAACTTTAATCAGTATAAGACATCTACAAATGGACGTAAAATAAAATATATGCACTTTGCATATAATCCGGTCTCTAGTTATATCCATGAAATCTTCTTGCTTGATTTACGATGTGTTGTAGATTGCGTTTTCAAAGAGATTTTGATTAGTGCATACCATGATAAAAACATATTATTTATTTAATTGATTCACCTGCAGATTACATCCATATAAACTAAGAAAAGCAATCACTGGTAAACAGGTAATTACACGAGGTTAACAATAACTAACAATAAAATAGATGACGGTATGACAAAAGAAGATTTGCTGGTCTTATTCTCTCATCAATAGCGATGAAATTACTATCGAAATTAAACGAAACAAGATTGAAACTGGGCGACAGTGAAACAATAGGAGGTCTCAAAATAGGATTAAACACGAAGAGAAGTTGTCACAATACACCATGAAAATCAATTTTATTATGTAGTGGGATTGTATAGAATTTTTAATGAGTGTAATAGTTGTTCCATCTCTAAAGTTAACATTAAATTTATTTTGTTAAATTTAATCTATTATATCACACGAAAACGAAATGTCGATGTCTAAAAGATTCTATTTTACCGATTAGGAACTAAATCTTAAAAATTTCAAATTATCTTAGTTATTTTCTAAAGTTTGCTAGATATTACTTGAACTTAATATAATGTTTATTTCATATTTTGAGATTTTTAAGGAGTTATATTATTGTTACACATATTATCGATAGTTAAATGTCTGGCACATATGTATGTATATACATGTAATATTTAATTTTTAACGAATTTCTGGTAATTTTAATCAGTAGTGGCTAATAGGTGTACTAAATTGATGTGGGAAAATAACTTCAACCTGTTTAGAAAATTGTTTATACAAATATTTAAGCTTAGAATGAATTTGGTGCCACTACATTGATGTTGTTAGGTATTCATTACAACGCAATAAATTACAGTCATAACAGTTTCTTTAAGGCAATCATAAATGTAAATACCGTACTTTTCAATGAATAATAGATGGATAGCTTTTTTAGGATTTTTCTTTTTCACTACACGGAAATTAATATATGAAAGACTGATGGGCAGCGAATGAAATGTCAGGAAATGCAAAAAGGATATTCCTATTTGGTGAACAAAAAAGACTAGGTATACCTATAGAGTGAAATGTTAGTAGCTAATTGTAATATCCATCTAATTACGCAATTTTACAAGTAATTAAAAATAATATTATGGAATTAATTTCGACACTTGCTGGAGTATAATTTCTTTCAATTGTGATTTAAGCAACAATGACAATGAAAGAAAAATATAATGCGGAATTGCATATGCAATCGAGAAATATACTGCACAGAGAGGAGATTACAACAATAACACTAGTGGCCCTGTAACCTGTAATAAAGACAATTTTTTACACAGCTATTTTAAAGTCACAAAAAATCATTAAGGATATTTAATAGATATCCTTTTGTTAGTTGCAAACATTATAGAAGAAGAAAGTGACAAGACTATTTATTTATTATATTTTATTTCTATTTTATAATATTAAAAAGAAGCAGGTTTTGTATGTTAAACGGTTTACAAATATTAATTATAATTTTGGACTTCTCAGTTTTAAACTAATTATAATTGCCCATTTGTGTGGGATAAACATCTACGGCGCCAATGAAATAAATAGATTGCGTTTGCTTACGCAAAAAGTGATCTGTACGTAAGCATACACTAGCAGACAGCAAATACCTAACGACAGTTACGTTACGCTAAAACAAAGCCGACTTAGATAACGAGTTCGTGACTGAAGCAACATTGCTACCAAATAACAATTGATCATATCAAATAACTTTTGCTTTTAAGGTCAGAAATTTATCGTGAAGGTAATCGCGAAATATCATGCTGGATACTGACACATTTTTGGTCTTACCGATCATATTCATGCACGAAGAAAGAAGTATGGCGATACGTATGTATTCCTTTCGAAATAGCATAGATGTGAAGCTTCGATATTGCTTGCTGTTAGAAGCGCATGTATGTATTTATGTAAATACATTAAAGACGTTTTACATCCTTCATACTAAGTAAGAGAGATATTGCTGAGTAGTCCTGCTTAGTAAGCAAGTTCCTGGTTCTACATTTGAGATGTAATTTATAAATTGCTTAGTAGTTTGTTAAAAAAATATGTTGTGATTGACATCTAGGTGTTATATAATTCTTAGATTAATACGCCTAAAATTATGATAGATAATTCGGTTCTATTTTGTGAGGCAGGCGTTGATGCTAAAATACATATTAAAAGTAGTAAACACTTCGCTGTTGTAATTATCTTTTAGAAAGTTTTTAACTTTTTAACTGCCTTCTGATGTTAACATAAAATTGATAACGTCATTACTATTTGTGTAATGACATCATCAACTTTTATAAACGGTAACCCCCACTTTTATCTTTAGTCTTTAATAAACTTTCTTGGTCTTTAAATAATAAATAAATAATACTCGTATCTCACACACAGCTTTTTCAATATTTTTACTTAAAATATATATATAAATCTTGACGATAATTTTCTTGGGATAGAAAAGAAGAGAAAAACCAACTATGTAATCATTTTACATGCTGTGCTCAATAGAAAAAGTTTAAATATTATAATAAAATGCATACAAAATGGACGTGTAGTAGGCATGCTGATTTCTGGAGTTTTTCTCATTTATGCCCGCCGCAATGCTGTTGTAGCATAACGACACCTTGATCAATTTCGATAGGTGTTTGGACACCCGGGGAATAGCCTCGACTCAGCGCCAAGCGACTTCCATCCCTTTGGCGAACTGAAAAAGTGGCTAAGAGGACAGAGCTTCCAGAGTACAGAAGAACTTCAAAGCAACGTTACGGATCATCTCAACTCATTTGTGGCAATGTTCTATGCAGAATGGATTGGAATGCTCGTCCATAGATATAACAAATGTATTAATCTTTATGGTGATTTTGTGTACACAACTTTTGATAACATATTCAGTTCGTTATTTACAATTGTTTTGTTTTTACCAGCTATCCGAGGTTGAAAGAAAAACAGCCCTCATACAGTACCATCTATAATTGACCTTAACGTACAGGAAAGCAAAGCCACCTATCCACCGCAAAAAAATAAATCCATTAATATACAGCTGTTCGCAATATGTGCACCTGCGATGTTCATACACTTCTTAATCACACGCCCGTAAATGCTAGTTATATGGTAAATTGAATGATGTATTGCTATTTTAATGGACTGTATTTTATTACACCATTCAGTGTTAGCAACTGGCAACCACGGTAAGTATCACTCCTGACTATTGCAGTATTATATCATGACTGTACGTTTAGGTTCCAATTGTAGCGTGTTTTATTAAGTAGGCATTTTGAATATATAAAGTATTAACAACGTTTAGTTCCTATAACCGATTCATTCTGTATGAAGAATAAGATATTTAGATTGCGACTGCGATTTCTAAAGTAACACTTAGGTTCTTATTGGTATATTGTTGTTTCGTAAAGTGTGTGTGCATTTATAATGATAATACTCTTAAAAAAAGTCGCTATAGTATTTTTTGAGTATGTTGTAAGGCAGTTGAATTGATCTTTAATTAGTTATACTTATTTCGCATACTTGATGTTTCTAATTTATTGATAAAACAAACGTATGAATACGTAACTGAAATATGATAATAATTGCACATTCATAGAAGAAACTGAACTTCATAACTCCCGATTTGAAGCAAATATGTATTTACATGTCTGAACAGTGATCATTACTGTATTCTTATATCATGCAAGAAAGCGAAACCCGACTATACAAAGCACGACCGTGATCGAACATTCATATCTTCTCGATTCTCTTTTTGGTTTAGCCTTTTTATCGGTAATGCGAAATGCTTTTGTCACGATCTGACAATCTATCAACCAATTAATTGGTTGCATAATATAGTGACATGAAATGTATCCGATCGTGGCACACTCTTATTGGCGTGGGCATCGAGTTAGTATTGAGGAAGAAAATCAATAAATAAACACTTCAATATGTATAAGATGACAATTAAGTCCATACCTTTCCTCGTGCCGATTATGTTTGATATATTCAAAGAGATCCAGTGAAACAGTTTGTGTTGAGCATGTTAATGGCGGTATTTGTCAAAGAAAAAGTCGGCCATGCGTAGGTTTGTAATGTATATTTGTTAACTTGTTGTTACATCTGGATAGAAATAAATTAGCTCTGTTGAACGTATCGAAAATTTCGTTCAGCAATATACGAAAAGAATTGTGCACGTAGGAATGGTGCGGAAGTAGTTCTTTTTTTCTTCATTGGTCAATCAAAACTATTTACATTATTTTATTTGTTTAGAATATGCTGTTTTTATTGTAGCACATTATTGTAACCTACACTCAACTATAAAAGTATCCTACCGTGTGTACAATTACCATTACTGTTCAAGTATAAGTTCAAGTATAATATTCTTTCAAAACGCTGCAGCTTCATATTTTGATTATTTGACACACTTTACACGATACAGAACTATAGTATCCATTTTTCCCATAGGTAAATGGTGATTAAATATTAATTAGGTTTTACAAGTAAACGGCTAGCTAAATTTATAATTTTATTTGCCGTGCTATTCATATGAGAGCATAATTTCCTAATTTGTCTTGGGTGAAAAATACCGTTAATAAACAATAGAATTAATGACTTTAGTTGCGATCCACATCTATTTATTTATTTATTAATTAATTATTTATTTACTACCTGTACAATTTATAATCACTTATTACTTTCACATCTAATTACCCATTATCTATCTATAAAATAATAAACTTAATTGTAAGGTAATACAATTAAAATATCCTTATTATCCGAAGTTGTAGACTTCCATAGATGCTGTTGCCAATCTTGGCTTCTGAAATTTGTACTCTCTTACTGTTGAAGTTTCGTCCACTATCTTACGGGACATCTTCAGGGCTGTTATTCCTACTTTACGGATTTCAATTAATTCTCGGATACTTTGACTATGATAATAGGAATAGCGGATAGGACCTTTATAGAACTAAATTGTACCCGGTGATCAGTTTCCAGGCAAAATTTAACCATGGAAGTCGAGACAAGCGAGTCCTTTTCTTTTCGTGATGGGACAAATTGGGATATTCCAAATATCGTAAAGCTACTTGCGCCTATAGAGATCTAAATGTCCAGTTCAATCAACGCCATTCGTAGATACAAGCTCTTAATACCAAAGTCACTACACAATCCATCAAACTTTCAAAACACTTAGAGAGGAAAATTAACCGACACCTAAGCCCCATTCCTAGAATGCTTCCGGGCACATACGCCGTACGATGGAGCACATTAGTAAGATACTTGACAAACACAACATGAAGGTTATATATAAACCCTATTCCAAACTCCGAGATATTTTTCTTTCTTTCGAGAACCTTTTTAAATCTCCTGGCATGTATTGTATTCCATGTTGGTACTACATAACGCAACAAAGGACGACAAACGTAAACACCAAAGAAACAAACACTAGGGTCTCAAGAAACAGGCGTTACACTAGATTACTACGTAAAGCGGTCTGCTCTTGTTACGCACAGGTTGGCAAGTGGAACAGTCCTATTTCACTATGACCATAATCGAAATATTCCAGAATCCATTGAAATTTATAATATCCCAATAAGTTAAAGTTAAACAACTCGTGACTCCTCCATTACTCTTGGATATCCCTTACCAAATCGTAAATCCGGCTATAACGGTTAAGCTGTATCTGGAAAACTATAAATCCGTCCCCTCCAGTAACAACCGTTCTCCTGTTGACAGTTCTTCAAGAGAGTAAAGGAAACGTTAGCGACACTGCTTGAATCTAGATTTCAAGAAGAGATTTTACTTTTTCATTAGAACATTAACTCAGTATTATCGATATCAGGTTCAACCATAACCCCATTAATACTTACTTTCAAAATACGTGTGGCTCAGTGAGTAGTAGAACGTATTGAGATCAGTCAGAAGTCCATTCACTGATGCTCTTTATTCTACAGATTGAACTGCCAGAAATGCGTTATCGTACCATCTATACCTTAGCTTATTTTAATGTTTGGTATTCTTTTAGTCTTGATATAGTTAAGTAATAGTAAGATCATTATGATTTATTAAACTACATAATGCAGATGTAGTGGCAGATACAACCAAGATATTTTGATGAGTATGTATTTACAATTGTCTATATACTACATACATACGTAATACATAACTCTAATACAAATGAAAGTCTACTGCAACTTTCCAAATCGTTTAATATAATGATGTCATTACATTTAACAAGAAATTGTTTTCGTGATATAATGACATATGCAAAATGTCACGTAACATCATTTATATTCACCTTATATGTACGTAAGAGATAAAGCTTGGATATGTACTTTATAATCGTGTTACAAATGCACCTTGTTATGGCTTGCGCCTTTTCCGTTATTTTCTGAAACACGGCACTGACATTTTGTCGTAGAATAGAATAGAAAATGAAATGATATAAATGGCAATATTTAAATATGTATGTACGCAAACTAATATCTTTAATATTTCCTCTTGGATTTTTAGTATTGAATGAACAGGAAGAAATAGTCTTTCTTTGAAATTGTTTAAAATATATCAGCAAGAGTTAGGTAAACGAACGTCCAACACCAAAATTTTCGAAAGGAATACAAAGTAAATGATTTCTGAGATATACATTAATATAAGTATTTGGCGATCTATGTTTTTTCTTATTTTTCGTTATGAATTATCTACTACAAATAACAAGAGTAGATACAAATAACCCTCATATATATACACATTGTCACTAAGTTTCATTAATATACGCTCTATTTGCGAGTTCTTAGAAATAAAAATTCATTTTAGCTACGAAGCATTTCACTATCTCCTTAACTACAACTCTTCAGTTAAAAATTAGAGGCACGCCTTGGCAGCTAAGCTATCATCTTCACCAATAATACTCCAGTTTCAGTATTACTGCTGAAGATGGTAGCTTAGGTGTTAAACGTGCGTCCAGTTTTTTAGTGACGAGTTATGGTTAAGGAGACAGTTAAGTGTTTCAGTGTACCAGTGCGACAGTGTACGAGTTTTGTGATTCATTTTAGCTATACCTGAGCTACAAGCTACAAGGGTACCGACTCTGTTAATTTGTTTTCTTTGACTTTTGATGCAATGCAGTTAATTGCTTTATTACATTTTATGATCCAACGTCTCTTTCTACAATATCATTGCAGTCTATGTTAGTTCGAAATTTACTGCTGTTGGGAAACGCATAAGCGAATTTGTACCTGCGAATTTTGATATTTGTTAGTTATTTGTATTATAATAGCAAAAACTAAAGAGTTGTCCGCACAGATGCACGCTTTAAGCGTTAGTTACAATAAAATTGGTGAAAGCACGCGAATTGAACGTTAGTAGGCTAATAGTACTATAATTTGCAAGTATTTATAGCTTTTTTCCCCAAAAAGAGAAGTGGGCGACTGTAAGAAACGACACCAGCAGAAGATCGTGTAATTGTAAAGATTAGCAGAGGAAATCGGAACCGATTAATGTAATTACAGTGAAATGGTGCTTAGGCAAAGCTGAGCTTCGCGGACGAGAAGTGGTAAGAAAACCCTTATTAAGAAAACAAAATCAGTGGAAGTGGAATGAACGGATACAAACACCTAAAAATTGAACCATCGAAGAGTGGAAAAGGACGTTGTGGAGTGACGAGTCGAAATTCGAAGTTTACGGCAGATGCAGACGTGTATTCGTTCGAATATTGGCAGGAAAACGAATGTCGGACCAGTAGATTGTACCAACCGTCAACGACGGGCTTAGTGATGGTTTAAGGGTATTTTGCGCGCACATCTGTCGAAGATTAGTGAAAATCAACAGTATTCTGCGAACAGAAAGGTACGGGAATATTTTAGATAGCAATGTGGACTCATTAGGGTTGCGACTAGTTGGAGAAAATTTCATATTTCAGCATGACAATAATCCGAAACATACAGCTAAGATATGCCGCGATTGCTTGGAAGAAAAACTAGAGGGCAGCCTTATAGTTATGGAATAGTCCCCTCAATTTCATTGAATTATTATGAGATGAATTGGATCGAAAGATAAATCAAGCCACTCGAAGTATTTTCCAAAAGCAATGGATCTCGGTATCAGAAGAAACTCTAACAAAAGTAATTGGTACACGATTATGCCCGGCAGTTATAAGACAAAGAGGAGGCTATATTGATGAAAGCTAAATTTGATTTAATTTTGTACATATATTTGTATGTGTGTTTGTATGACTTTATGCAGATGTATGTGAATATTAACGAAATACTATTAAATAATAATATCCATGATTCAAATGCGATTTTATTTTCTAATTAAAAAAAAAACATAGGTGGCCAGCTAGTTATGGAAGCTAGTGTATATACAGAATGGTGGTTGTCTGTAGAAGCAATAATGTACAATGCGTGTAGTCTGTCATAATGTAGTACGTACGGATTAATTTATAAGCCGCACATAATTTAATTTCGCAATATAATATTTGTCCTTAAATAATACATTGCATCTAAAAAAGGATGTATATGAAAACGAGATTTACTTCATATGTATTATTAATTCAAGAATTCCTTCTTATATATTAAATAAATTAAAAAAATAACTTTTAAAATTACTGCTATGCGTAATAAACTCTTTTTTATTGGATTAAATATCATAGTTAATGAATTCTGTCAAAGGATACACTCTCATCACGCCTTTAATGTGTAAGCCTAAATGCGATCATAGTGGGAGCTTAATATAAAATGTTAATTGACTCCTTTAGAAATTTAATACCAGAATGAAATACATATATTTTTCAGCTATTTACGAGTAGTCCTTAATTGGGTATAGTATATCGAGCAATAAGACTTGTTCTACCGTTCATAACTAAATTGAAAATCAAATATTAATTAGACTTTAATATATAGAGATGTTAATAGGGGCCCCTGCTTGCGATTATGTGTCAAAATGCAAATTAAATTTGATTTATTGGGCTGCAAATATTCGCGCAATATAAAAAGAAATAAACGGAAAGCGGTTTTATAACAAGAAGGCTTATTTAAACGCTAGAGATTCTGGCACATTAATTAATATCAATGTCAGTCAGTAACATAATCGTTGACGTGTTTGAAGATGGTCTTCACGACAAGAAAAGGGTTATAACGGTTACGCTAGCTTTAAATAATATGAAATAGTGTTTTTATATTCAAAGATGCAAGGTTAGGTTTACAATAAATTCAAGATAATTAAAGGTTTTGTTGAGATGCCTTACTATATTGCTAAAATACAAATAACATTTTATTACTAGGCGGAATTTAGATACAATTTTGTAGAGTAGATCTGGCTTGTATTCATTAAATATAAATTTGTTTATTTCATAGGTTATAGATGTGCATAGCGAAAAATGTTTGAATTCTTATAGTAAACCAATTTAAGTTAGAGTATATATTAGAAAGAACCATCGATTTTGTCATTACTGTTCATTCTAAATGGATTTTTTAAAGGAAAACCATAAAACAGTAAATAGTACTTCAATTTATTGTAAATCCACACCCAATTTATATAGCCAGCAGTTTAATATTAAGTGATCGCTTATGTAATGGAAGCAATACATGTTCACGATTACGAAAATTGTCGTTAGTACATACTAAAATGTAAAGTTACGGCCTTTATAGTGAAATTGCAAGCAATATGTACTTTTTTATACAATGAAATTATATTTATGTTCATCATTGTGAGTGCAATTTTACGTATTAAGTGTTCTCTTCTATGTATGTATATGAATACTGACATATACAAGGCTTTCCAGAAAAAATGCGTTGAAAATGACCATATACTATAGTTAAGTTCGTGAATGATATTACTCCAAGTACACGTGGTACATATTTCGTAGTTAGTACTAACTAACCATAGATTTACAATATTTCATCTAATTTTCACGGCAAGGTATATCTGTAGTTATAATTACTATTACTGCAAAGATTCAAACAACACACTTCGTTCAGATATCTATTATTAAAGATGGCAGTTTCCAATAACTTCATCTTCAAATAGAAAATTCTATTTTTTAATTCGGAGGACTAAAATGAAAAGACGCGTTTACACAATGGAACTTTAAAAAAAAATCTCTGGCTGCAATTTTAAAACTAGCAAGGATTTGCAACCCAAATTTAAAGAGCAAAATTAAATACAAACGCATTCAGAAAAATACACGATCTAAAGGTCAATCAGCTGTCGTAACAATATGGCGATCGACAATATATCTAATATCGCTAGTGTAATTTTTGCTGGAAACTGGCCAACAGCTAGCCTACTTTTTGGCGTTTCAATTTAAGAACACTCCTCCGAATTAAGAAATAGAGTGTAGTTCGTACATATAGACGAAAATTTAGAAATATTATCACCCTTTTCTTCAGAGAAAGAATATAGCTATTGAGATTATCGTTCTACTGAGAACCGTACCTTCTATATGTGCCCCATATATTAGTTTTTATTCTCAAGCATCGAGTAATATTTTTTGGTTTGTAAATTCATTTACTAAACAGATGGCAAATATCAAGTTAGATTAGCATTTTTATGTATGTTGTTGGATAATTTTTGAATTACAATTAAAGGTGTACGAACGTAGCAATAAGTGAATGAGGTGCGCGTTTTAATATAGGTAATAGTTATTCAAATTTGACTGTAGCGTTTTCTGCTCACTCTAATTAAATAAAAGCAGCTAAATAATTTACACTTCGCCATCTTTGAAATTCCAACAGGGATACTATCATGACGGGAAAATATGATAATCTATGCACGGTCATACAGCGTTAACCATTCCGATATTGTAAATTTATGGTTTGTTAATGCACAGCCTACACGGAATCTTGCAAATTGTAATCGATCGCCTCTCAAAGCATAAAATTACCATTTCGTCAGCGTTGTAGACACCAAGTTAGACATTCGCGTTTCTGTTTGGAAAAAGGCTTATAATGCCATTGTCAACTATTAATCGCCGCAGCTCATTCAAACCATTCATATTCATCTACATCTGAATTTCTTTATCTCCGTGCCTTGCTTGTTTAATTTATGTGCATATATCGATCCTTTATTGAATCACTTACATGGATGGTAAATTATAAGAGTTCGGATTTTATGAAAAATGCATATTTTCTATTGTCATTGATTGTACATCTAATATTCATTAATTTTGGAGTATTTTAGATCTATATTGAAAGAAGAAATAAATATTTTACATAAAAATAAGGTGCATTACATACTTTTAGATATTTTTCCCCTTTGGTCGAAAAGAAAAAAGAAAAATATCGGGCTCTATGGTCGAATAGAGCCTGATGTTTTGGATACATTCGTTGAACACTTACCTGAGGTCATACGAAATGCATTGTATTCTTCTAATTCGATAGCCATTTACACGTCTAATTTAGAAGTAAACGATTGGAGTATTTCAAAATGCTGCAAAGAAAGAAATGCAACTTATGCTCAACTACCCTAATTTGCAACGACTGGTTGAGCAGGATGGATCTCTATTTAACAAGACTCGAAATGTAGCTTTTAATAATTTTTTGAAGTAAGCTAAAAGGATTATATCAGAAAAATTTCTACAAATAAATTCGAGAATGGGGTATAATGTAAAGGCAAATTACGTTAGATGCAGCATATTGGAGAAAATAGCAATAATTTTGAGGCAGCACCATTACAAATTTGATCTAAACTATTCCTTACCAATTCACAATTTTTCTCAGCATTCATAGTTTTATGGAATGCAGTAGAAACTAAATACAGATCCGAAGATTGATGTCTTCAATATTGCGACAACAATGTTTAACGACGCAACTATGCTTTATGCAGTTTGACCCGCAATAACTTATAAGAGGTATCTAGAGTAATGGAACTAGTAGCATAGCACTCAATCTCAACAGAGTTGATATCCACTTTGGTGAGGAAGTAGACCATCATCTGGTTCACCTTTAGTAGAACTTTACAGATTTTTCTAGCGCGTCCTAAACACGCGTCAGGTTCTGCTTCAGACTAGGGTACAGTTCTCAAGGAAGACCTTGCAAAATTGCAGCAGGTCCGTGGCGGCAGTGTTTTGTGAAAAATCCATGTTTCCAGGTAATTTAAGGCGTTTTTGAAATGTCGATGCTCGATTGAAGACAAATTTTGCAGCGCAAGGCCTTTAACTGCATGCAATGATGAAAATATACATAGATTCCCATATCTTATGCGTTCTGATCATCCCTTGACGGTCAAAATAATCAGAAAGAGTTGAATTTGATTCACGCAATCGCTCATCAAATTTTGACTAATGAATTGGGGATAAGAAAAATTTGCGCGAAAATATTTCTAAAAAAATCTGTCGTAGGATAAAGAAGACAACAGAGGGAAATTTATTGAACATGCATCTCATATCGAGGATCTTGTCATTATTAATTTTGGATGAGACCGAACATCTCGACAATGCGTCTGAGCACACCGCGTTTTCAATTAAAGGGTTTTTGATAAGTACAAAGATCCTTGTAGCTGCGCAGTCCCGTTGTTCATTAAATCGGAGATTGATAATTCATCTCAAAGGACGCCATTTTGTGGTGGCAGATTGGTAAACAATAAAGGTAGTTCCAGTATCTGTGTTGCGGATCAGCTATGAAGAGTGAACAAACAGTCTTCAGCATTGCACGACTTCCCAAAGCAGTATCTTGAACGAAACAAATGCGACTACTTATAGGCTTAATTGTCGTTATTGCTTTTTCTACAGGAATGTAATATGTTTTACCGTAGATTCATCGTACCACTGCATCAAGCAGAAAATGAGGATTTGTGCTACATGCTTAATATTATTAGCTGTTTGTAATAAAAGTTCATGAAACTTTTTCATTTGTGGCGTAGTCAGTGTTCTGCACATCTAGGGATGTTTATATCTATAAAGCAAAATAGTGGATAAACGAAAAAACAACATACTTACCTTACCAAATTCTCTGTTTCGCTTACACTTACACTTTTTGAATAGGTCCTTTTCGGGACACTCCTTTCTCACAGGCGTTAATGGACACAAACTACTTTGGTTCTATTAGTAAATTAACAATAACCCTGTTTATATATTGCCTAAGTCTAGGCTTAAGTAACAATTAAACTCGAAGTGGAGCGTCATAATCATTGATAGTAAATTTACATTCGGGCAAGCGTTATTTGCGTTCCTTATCGTGGATTTATTTTATGTGGTATTTTATTGTCTCTGTGTGTTGTTGGTAAATAAACACACAAATTCGAATTTAATTAACTGTCGAATTGCCAATAATTCAATATTCATGTAACTTGTTTCTGTGAGAAAATCGCGGTGCTATATCATTCCCCTTTCTGTTATAAAACAGTAGTATTTATCATTGGTAAACGTGCATATTAGAAGAAAACATAGCATTAAATTCGTACAGTTTATTCATTCGTATTCATATCGTATACGTAGCTACATATGTCGTACTGCACAAGAATTGTTTAGTGAAATGTTCAATGTACTGTGATGTTTTTATTTCGATGAAGATAATAATCGACGTTATGCAAGAAGATGAATTTTCCTGGACTTTATATAAATTATACGCAGCACGTTTTACAGAACGACATGTAGGCGATAGAATGTTAATAAAGCAAACAAACAAAATATTTTTATGACTGGTTGAATGGTGTAAGTATGAAAATGACACCGAAACGTGTTTAACATACTTGAGAATCATTAATAATTCCGTTAATAACGGGCTCTATTATATAAGAGCTCACTTACGAGAAGTGTTTAATTCTCACTTAACTTGCGTTAAAATAAATATTATTGCATTAGAAAAAAATCAAATCATTAACGTGTTTTGTCTTTAGAAAACAGAAGCTGGTCAAGTCACAGTAACAAGTTCGAAAATAGAAAAGCGGAGTAGTACAAGGTATAAAGGCAGTGAAAGGACTAAAAAATCATTGGTCAAATGTTATGGGTTAGTGATGATAATAAATTCATGTAACATTTGCCAAAATTACTAATAGAATGCTTGGGATAACTGCACATTATACCAATCTCTGTTCATTCAGGCGCCTGAGGAACTTCGCTAAAAGTAAATTCTGATTATGGATAAAGACAAACCTCAATGTGCATAGTGCCATCTTCTATCTATTGGTCACCATCCTACGCTAAGGTGCTGCTAAAGAAAGTTGTCCTAGGAATAGCTAAACGAAACCACTTCGAAGAAGTAGGTGCTTCAGTTTATATTTTTCGAAACAACAGTCCTTACATGCTAAGTCTGTAGTTAGTCATCCTGACGAGATGCCGACAATATTAGTCAGAACTTTCATATGAAGGACGTTTTTGGACGGTCTCATATAGCAGAGTTGCCATATTGTTTGGATCAGCTAGTTTCAGGAAGCTTTTCTGAATATAGGTTCGCTCATGATTGGTTTTTTGGCACGGGAGACATAAATTATTCTCATACCGAACGACCTATTGGTATGCTAGAGATTTGTAGTAATAGTCGAAGGCAAAAAGGTGTGAGTCTCTATGGTTGGCAAGCCTCTTGCAAACATCCGTTGTAGAACCGGCGATGATTTTCACCGACGCCAACGGTTTGATATCCACGGGAGGCAGTTGAATTAGGGTAGATGATAGCCAACGCTATCATCTGCAATACTATATCAAAAGGCAATTCGCAGAACATGATCTACTTCTTAGCGTTGGTGTGAATCTCTTGGCGTCACTGATGTTTAGACAAAAAGTTCGCTGGATTAGCTTCCATTTTGTCTGGTAACCGCAATCTCTACTTCGGAGGGTAGTATTGTCCAACATTCCAATGCAGTATCAAAATAATTAATCGATATTTCAAATCCCTGAAAACTTTTTGTGATAGGTAAACTTATTACGAGGGCGAATCAAATATGGCGTTTTTATAGGTGCTGTGAGGGGAGGAGGGAGTAGTATGGAGGAGAGTAAACCGATATGATTCGCCAGAGTAGTTAGTAGTTTCATGTCTAAGTAACAGTTGTTGAGTAATGTATTATTGTTAAATTTTTGCCGCGAGAGAGTGTAAAACCTGTCGTAATGTTTCGCCGAAAAAATGGCTTTAAGGACCCAAGTCTACGACTGGCACAAAAAATTTTCCAATGGCTGAGAGTCAGTGGAAAACGAGGGCCATGCATGCCGATACGGTGGGAAAAATGTGGGGGTAAAAGAGGAGATTATATAGAAAAATAAGGTGTATTCATTTTTTTTACTGTACCAATACTTGTTTTAAAATCAAAGTTCGGTTCATATTTCATTCGTCTTCGTACCAATCAATACTACTCCTTGGATTTAGGTTTTGCTTCAAAAAATGGAAATTAATATAAAATCCATTAAGAGCAAGCTAGTTAGTTCTTGACTCACTAAAAGAAACCATACGTATTGAACATTGTTCAAATTGGATAAAATGGTATCAGTTTAAATAGTTTTAAAAGTTTTTATGCAGATAATGCTCCAAAAGATATCTATATATTGGGTATGATATGAACTGCGGCGGAAAATAGAGGGTCGATCGCATATAAATACAATTGGTGATACTGATTAATTCGCGCATGCATAGTTGCGTTGGGAATGTAACCTCCGTATTGCCGGCCGTTCATTATTGTATGCCTTCGCAAGACAGTTTGTTAAAATGAGTGCGGTAATTACACATCTCGTCAATCGCGGTCAGCGATTCGATTTCTAAGTGTAAGACATGGGCCTACCGCAGTGAATGGGGAGGAAAAGTGACCCAATGCCATTTAAATGTTCATCATGAACAGAAAATTTTGAGAAAAGTGAGGAATTGGAAATCTGAGTGTAAAACTATTTAAAATCCCGGATAGCGGAATTTTATGCATAAAGTTGGAAGGACCTTGTTTCACAATGCCAACGGTGTTAGAATGGTGTGATGAATATGTAAAAAGATAAAGTAAATATGTAATTCTTTTACTGATCATTTTATGATTCATTGGCATTTAATTTTAAACCATGCATCGTATATGATAAGGCATTGCAATTTTTAATCGATTAAATTCTGATGAATAAACAACGAATAATTTTTCATAACTTGTACCCTAGGATTACAATTGTTATTAATTGCAATATCAAGATTTTTTCGCACATACGGCAGAAAAAAGTAATATATCGAATTATAGAAAATAGCGCACATTTTAGCGTATATTTATTTCAACGCTATTGTAAATACATATAGTTCGCAGCGAACAAACTGTTTCGACAGAGGGGTAATTTATTTAGTACTCGCGTAATAAATATTTACAAGACGTTTATTTAGACGTATGCAAATCACATGTTACCGTTTCGAGTGACTAACAAGATTTAACCGTTAGTTAATAGGTCATAGGTATTGAATAAAAGTAGAAGTCAGCGGGACCTTGGCCTTTGTTTAAAGAAGAATGTAACATTGCGCCCGATTGTAAAAAGATATCACGGTGTTCAATTAATGACAACTTATGAGCATTCTATTGTAAATAGAATAATTCTGATGTTGATTTATTGACCAATCCTGGTGCAATTTAAAACCGACTGATTTATTGCAAAATTTCTATTCAATTCCAAAGATATCGATCGTCCTGTCAACACAATAACAAATTCGTCGGTGCCTATTATTGGATTATTGCATAAAACTAAGTGTTCGCTGCGTAAAATTTCAAATAAATCGTTGTGTCATAATGGGAATGCGTTCGAATTATTGTCGATGTTTCTTAAGAAAAAGTACAATATAGAATTTCTTGCATATTGGATGTCAGATGTGTATTGTGAAATATATCTTAGAATGTGGCTATACCTTGTTGGTACGATCTTTAGTTAATATCATGATTTTTTCACACTTTTAAATATATATGTAGTTAATCGTCTATTCTACCATCATATGTAGTAATGTAAAATGTCACTTTAGATCATATACAAAGTTTCAGAGATAAACTTTTACTCTATAGCAGTCCGCATAGCATTTAATACAACAGCTTAAATCACGATCTCGAACATAACACTTCACTAACACTATACACACCTTTTGATGGCTATCCTCAACAGTAATATTGAACTAGCAAACGAAAGTAAAAAAATTATGATCGTTTGATTCAAGAGTGAGCTGGAATTTAGGGATTCTAAATATGAATTCATTAAAATGTGTTTGTTTTTGTAAATTTATAGTAAATGCACATTATCTAGGTACATTTCCAACTGTCTGTTAATGATATTTGGAAGTATCATATAGCAACTGAAACACTTCACCGAATAAAACAAAAAAACTATAGGTTACCATTTCCAAAATAATGATTGATGACGTCATAAGCCCAAAAATATTGTGAAACAAAGTAGCACCCATTGCGTAAAATTGTTGTACATGCTTGATTGATTTTAGAGTTTATAAATTTTATTTCATACCTTGGAACCTTGTTGTAGACTTGACAATAATCTTTACATGATATTTTGTAAACTTTTTATTTGTCCATGTTATCTACTTGATCCTTAGGTTTTCTTCTGTTTTTCAGGTTTATTATTTGACGAAAAGACAATGTGAGGAAAGGTTTTTTAAGAGCCTTCGTGTAACTTAACATACTTTTTATTACTTTTGTCAATACTTTCTTGCGTGCTAACGTTTATAATTCTTTTTCTATTCTATTAATTGGTGTTGTTGGGTGATCTGACAAATTTACTTTTGCCTGCCCATGTCTTAATATACTTAATCAATATAATAATCTATTATATACTATTCGGTTCTAAATGACAAGTTAGCTTGATTACGTACGTGGCCGTGCTGGATTACTGTGCACTTTGTACAGTGAAATGTCCGAGAGTGAGATTCATATTGCATTCTTATCTTGTGTGAAGAATAACTCCTCGAGAAATAAAACCCCTATTTATGTTACGTTTACCATACATTCGAGGAAACTATGTCGATTGGTTGCACCACACAGACAGGCGAGTTTTGTGTGTTAATAGATCATACTCGTACAAATAATAGCGTTTGATACCATACCGTTTTTCATAAGTACAATTGATTACTTGGCCGGCGCCTTTCTTATTCTTTTTCTAAATTATTCTAAAAGATCCCCAAAATTTTCCTGGTACCTCTTTTTAAGCTATTACTTTTCTCAATGGAAATGTAACTCTCAGATTCTTACTATATGTGTAAATACACATGTATCAATAAAAAATATATGGTAACGAAAACACCTACAAACTGTTTATGTCTAAACTTTCAAACTAGTAATGATAAAAGTAGAATATTTTTTGTAGGAATTTGTTTAAAAATCCGGGGTGTAGTTGTAAATGAACAAGTATTTTAAAGATGGATTAGGGTTAGATACATAAATCATTTTACTGATGTATGACAAACACCTATTTTTCTTTACTTCAGGGATGTTGCTCCTATCCTCAAGATACGTACAGCAGTAAGTATTATTATCTATGAAGTAAATGCTGTAAAATAGGATAAGTCCTCTTACTGTGCAACCAGATATACCCGAAACAGTACTGAGTTTGTATTGAGTTTGATTAAGGCAGTAGAATCGATGCTTTCGTAGTAACCTACGGCTCTGTCACAAGCAATATGAAAAATAATGAATGTAATTACTTGCTATTTTAGTTTGATCGTGTTGTTGATGTAGAGTGACGCAAAAATTTGCTGTAATATTGTGTTATTAACATGCCTTCTAATACTGACTCAGTCATATTTCTACCTTGAGATGAAAATATGTTCGTGTATTTGGAAAAAGAGCGTTCTGCGTCTAATGATGTGGTATTTGCGAATTTGAAAAATCGTTCGCATCATATTCACACTCTCGATTTTCAGTTAAACTCTTGTCTATACGCATTATAGTTTGAAAATCGCACACAATATATCGGTTGTTAATCTTTCTTTACTATCTGGTAGACTTCCTAACGTGGTTTTGAGGTAATCTACTATATTTAGCGTTTCATGTAATGACAGCTTGGTATTACCTAATTTGGAAATAGTATCTAAAGGAATTGAATAATTTACAGAAATTCGCTCTATTTGAGTATGGATCTCGGTATCTGAAACTAGCCACTTGTTTACTGAAATTGCTTGGCTTTTTGGGGGTTTAAATTTAAAATACAATTTTTAATAATTTTACATTTCCCATAATATGCAAAGTGTCCATAAAGAAATAAGGTAGCTGTGCCAATTTGAAGCTTGTTTAGTGCCTTTGGTGGAACGCAGTGGTTTAGGCGTGATGGTTTGTGGCTAGTTTGTTGTATAATAATAATTTGTCTCTTTTAATGTCCTGATTTGCCAATGATTGAACTTTTGTGGGATAAGTTGAACAGAAAAGCTAAAGAAATGCCAAACAGCTCAAATTGGTGCCAATTACCTAGATAATTGAATTAACTATAATGCTCAAACTTTGGGAAGTAAATTAGTAATTCATTAAATGTAATTATTTTAGATGTACTGTTTGAATAAATTATTGTTTTCATATTACTGTCTTTGCTAATAAAGTTATGTATATAGAAGCTTCTAAGTGTATTTTTTCCAAGATCTCTCACTGTTTCCAAAATTTGTTACGGTAGTGTATTTTTTAATCTACATCAGTCATTCCTACGGTATACATTTATATTTAAGATAAATTTGAGTTTGGTACATGCAACATTAGTTTTCAAGGGTTACAAAAAGTTGAGCTTAGAACTTTGAAACACGAAATTATATTGCTGTAGAAGTTAATAATTTTAGCATTTGCAGAAAGAGAATTTGAACTGGTATTTTTCTCGCAGTCAATTGAGTAAGAATAAATGTCACCCAAATTTTTACATTACTTGAAACTGACGCTATGTTAATGTAGCATATTCCTAAAGGTCTTCTGGTGTAGTGACAGAACTTTGAATTGTATTTTTATATAGTTGTAGGATTTCCTTTGCTGTAAGATTATTTATTATTAATTATGCTTTTCCTGTTTGCAAAAGTTGATTGTCTAAGGTTTTTGCAGTAAACTAAATGTTCTTAATGAAAAGGGAACGATAAAAACATGTTTAGTTTGCTAGGCAATAGTAGAGTTCAATATTTAAATTCAAATATTTAATTCTTCCGTGCAGCATCAAACTCGACAAAACAAGCATAATTTTTATAACCTTCTTAGATCCGTACCATTTAAAAATTAGATTGTGCGTTTACTCTAAAATACATTCTTTACATTTCCAATGACGCACATTTTCTACAGTTAACAATAGCGGATTATTTCGTAATACAAAATTGCAATATTTTAAAATATGAGATCGAAGATAAAACCGCTTTATTTAAAAATACAATATGAACAAATGTCGAACGAACAAAATCATTTGGCTCTTATATCCTGTACTGTAACGATGAGACAATCAAACGTAATTATCATCATTCTTTTTCTTTTACGTTTGACATTCAGCGAGTGGTGCGAGAGAGAAATTAAAATGTTATACTTTCAGTTACTTCTTCGATACAATTGTTACAGCAAAGGTTGCTAAATAACGTAACAATGTCGTTAAGTTAATTGCAAAGTGCATTCCAATCTTGAGATTTATATGTACTGCAACAGTTCTTAGTTACGTGCGTACACAAATTGAAAATCAGACATCCGCTTTAAAACTAAAGCAAAAATTTTAATTAGCTTCTTTTCTTAATGGTAAAGAATTGATCATTTAATTGGAAATGTAATAAATTTTCATTTTAAGGCCAAGAACTTATATCTTACTTTTAACAACTGTAAGAAATAAAATCAACCAATTAAGCAATCTCTTCGCTTGCACATATGTATTTGATGGAGTCTAAAGAATTAGACTGAATTCCCAAATGGGTAAAAATTCTTAAACGGTCTTATATCATATTGCCAATTCGGCAGTACCTGCTTTACTGGTGTAATTTAAAGCATAAAAAAATTAATTGAAAGAAAACTTTCATATTTCCTAAACTCCACAATTTTTTTAAACACTGACATCATTATTCTTCATTTTACAATACAGTTTACTTTGGTGTATATAAAACGACTAGTTTTGCAATTTGAATTCCCTCAAATTAAGACTTCCTTTCTAATAGAAAATCGCTTCAAGTGCGGAGAGCATAATGAGGAAGTTTCAAGGAAGACCAAGTGAAGATGTTTATTAAAATTCTACCTATAAAGTTACACTTTGTACAATACCGCTTGAGCTTGATTGAGTATTTGCAGACCTTTTGTTCACTTATTGTCAGTGTGTAAACGAGGTTAGATTAAAGGAGAGGTTTGCGGTTTCTAGACATCAAATTTGTGTATCACTACACGTAGGTATAATGTAAGACTGCCTATTGTTTGGCGTTGTTTTTGAAAGTTTTTTCTTGGCAAAACAAATACAGGATACTGAAAGAAATAGTTACAATTTTACACATGATTTACACTGTAATGTGAAGGGATTATATATCTAAGCGAAGAAATAAGTGATCACGAATGCAGAAATCCTTAATTTACTATTAATGTATAGGGTCAAATATCAACTAAAACTACAAGCAACTTTTAATTTTTAAATGATGAAGTTATATTTACGTGATTATAAGTGTTATTTTACTTACTATTTGTACTTTTCGATATGAATACTGAAATATACAGTGTTTTCAATTAAATGATTATTATATAGTACTACCATTGCATTTTAAGTTAGTGAAGAGATAAACACTATCTTCCAGAGATATGTTGGTAAGTCATACACATCGAAACGAGTCCGCACATGATCAATAAATATTGCCTTCACACTTTCTCATTGCAGTAAACTCTCTATTATGTCATAGTAAAACTACAGAACGGGCCACACACTAAAATGTCACATATTCTTATACGTTATTGATAATTTACATTTTGAAATGGTTTTCTAGTAGTAATCAATGTCCTACTGGGCAAAATGTTAATCTATGCAGGTTTGCCTGCAACTTTATTAAATTAATAAATATTGATAAACGAACTAACGAAATTAGTACGGAAACACGTGCGTTTATAATAGCTTACCATAAAAGTGGCATAAGTAATCGGCAAATTGCCAAAAAAATAAAAATACACCACGCTACGGTTGACTATAACGTAAAAAAATATCGGGAAACTGGCAGTTTTCTTAATAAAAGACGGAGTGGAAGGCCAAAAGCGACAACATCTGCAGATGATCGCAGAATAGTGGTTACCAGCAATTTAAATAGACGCAAAACAGCCCCGGAAATTACTGCAGAATTAAATGTTGGTCGCCAAAAACTAGTCAGTGTTTCGACAGTCAAACGTCGCCTACAGAAAGCCGGGCTCCATGGACGTATTGTGATGAAAAAGCCATTACTACGCAAACAAAACAAGCAAATGCGACTTAAATGGGCTCGTGAACATCAACACTGGACCATAGAAGAGTGGAACAACGTCCTATAGACGGATGAGTCCAAATTTGAGGTGTTCGGAACCCGAAGACGCATATTCGTAAGAAGATCTGTGGGTGAACGTGCCAGAGAAGAGTGTATTGCTGCTACCATGAAGCATGGTGGCTGTTCTATCATCATTTGGGGCTGTCTTGCTGGCACTAGTGTAGGGGACAATTGATCGTATATTAAAAAAAGAAGGCTACCGCGAAATTTTGGAGAACCACGCAATACCTTCCGGAATTCGACTTTTGGGTCAAAATTTTATCTTCCAGCAAGATAATGATCCAAAGCATTCCTCTAAATGATGTAAAAACTATTTACACCATTTAGAAGAGGAAGGAACTCTCAAAATTATGTAATGGCCTCCCCAGAGCCCCGACTTGAATCCAATCGAGTTACTATGGGAAGAACTAGATCGGGAAGTACGGAAATCGGCTCCGACATCAGCTACTGATGTGTGGAACAAATTGCAATCGAGTTGGACGTCAACAACACAAGAAACTCTGGCAAAACTTATTGCGAGAATGCCTGGATTGTGTGCTGCAATTATTAAATCAAGAGGAGGTCACATAGATGAAAGCAAAATTTAAATTAAACGTTTTAATTTTCACATTTATTTAATATATTTTTATTCATGTACGTGTATCTGTACATAAAAAATAAATATTATTAATATTTTTGCTGAGTTTTTATACATTTTTGCTGTCAGTGAAAGTGCCTAAACACTTTTGAGCGGTAGTGTATATATATATATATATATATATATATATGTATATATATACATATATATATATATATATAAACAGATATAACCAGAAGAATATGTCCTTTACGGATTATTCAAAAAATTAACATTCCTTCCAAGGCTAGAAAAAGTTAATTAAAACAAGCAAGGTATGAACAATATCCACTGAAATAATTACAACAAACGATAAATGCTATAAAACTAATGTTTTAACAGAAAGTGTTTCCAATAAATATTGATTGGTTTTGAGGAGGAAAACGAATCTTATTACACATGTGTTGTTTGAGTGGGTATTTTGTTTAAACCATTTTCAGTTTAATACTTGAAAATCAAAAATTGTCAAGAAAAAGATAGTGTTGAGTGGTATGAATAAAAGGGTACAATTTACTCCTAATGTAAAGCATATGTTACATTACATAGAAGCAGTTTTGTGTAAAAAATTGAGCTTTCGTGTGAACAGTTTCGAACGATGGTTTCTGATGATTCCAAATATGTTTTGGGAATGAAACACAGTTAGACAGCGGTGTTTGCTAACTGTTTGCCGAATTCTAGAGTGGATGTAAGAACAAATTTCATGGAGATAGTTAATCGATGTCCATTCTTGCCACTAACATGGGCGCAATGGAATATTTCGGCAAAATTGCCATGTCATATACGGTAGGAAGCAGCGATTTTATTTGTACACTTGAAAGTACAGAAGCATTACAATTATTAAATCCCACGTAATGTGATAGAAGCTCAAAAACAAGGTAGTTCAACCGAGGTCGCTGAAATGTAGTCTACGAGGGTGAATCAAATATGAACCGGACTTTCCTTTTTAACGTCCTCTAGGTGAAGTGAGGGAGGTGTAAATTAGAGGGGAGTAAATCGGTTCGGTTAGCTAGAGTAGATGGGCTGTTACTAGCAGGTGCACACGTCTATTGAGCAATGGTTATTATTATTAAATTTTTGGAGGGGAGGGCGTAAAATCTGTCGAAATATTGCTTGGTCTAGCTACATAGCTCACTAAAAAAACGCTTTGAATAACCCAAATCTACGACTGGCACAAAAAATTTTCCGATGGTCGAGAATCAATGAAAAACAAGAGCCATGCATGCCGACCACGGACGAGCACCAGTGAGGCGAATATTTGTGCAATCCATGAGCTGATTGAAAGCGACCGTCGCCTTACAAAAAAAAAATGCTGCACACTTTGGAACATGTAGGAATGTCCAATCAATCATTTCAGGTTATTTGGGTTACCGAAAAGTGTGGACAAGGTGGGTTCCTCGACTCTTGACCGAAGATCAGAAAGTAAACCGTTTGCCGTGTGTAAAAGACTTTTAGCACGATATCAAACAGAGGAGAATGATTTGTTGAGGCACATTGTCACCTATGATGAGACGTGGTTGCACCATTACACCTCGGAGTCTAAGCATGGAGTGACGACCTCGACCGTTTTTTATCATAATAACGCCCACTCAGCACCACTTCTAATTGACCATCAAAATGTTGAGTTAATGATTAATTGCTTGTGCATATTTGATTTACTACTTTGTGATTTCCCTTTAAAAAAACGATTAAAAGATTTCGAATACAAGCCCTAGAGTAGAGCACATTGACCTAAGCTTGGACGAGAATATATTAATGTCAAAGGCGAATACTTTGAAAGACAATAGACTCATTTACCGAATTTTATAGGTGTTCTTTTTACTTCATTGACAGAAATATACTCAGCGGTTCTTGTATATCCTCGTACAACTATACTAGTGTTATTAGAGAATTAGCATTTTTTTATTCATAAGGCACGTCCCTACCCTGAGTGCAAGTATGATAATGAAACGGATCTATCTTTTATCACGCGATTTGAGATTTTTATATAAACTTCTCTGCTTTATAACATAAATCGAATGTGACTTCAACCATGTCTAAAACATTTAGTAAAAATGAGTTGTAATTTGTAAAATTCATTTGCAAACAGTTTACATTTTCGCCTACTTTTTTATTATTTACTATGTTCCTTGTAGCTTCTTTTTCGAATTCGTTATGGTTCATGTTTTATTTATTCTTTACCTGGTTTATTGTTTAGCACGCTGCAGATGAGTTCAATAATCACAAGCAGTATATGTTCTAAGATTACATATTAACTTCCAAAAAAGAAGTACAGCCATAATTGGTAATATAGATTTAAGTTACCTATCCTTGAATAAACATTTATTTTAAAGGCATTATTTTTCAACGTGTTATTGTAAGTATATTTTGTATGAATTAAATTTTAAAAAACATATCCTGTTTTACATATTCCATGCTATTTATTTTAATATAATTTACGATTTACATGTGTTTCGGTTGCAGTATTAATCATATTACTTACCGAGATATTTTGAACTGTAATTTACTTTAACGATTTCAATGTTGAACTTTTTCCCCTTTGATTCTTTTCTTTTTTCATTAACAACATTTTCAAGTCCTTTTTTAGTTTCACCTGTATAAGAGTATGCGTCCAGATATGGTAAGCGGCATTAATTTATTTTGACACATATTTCTGTGTACGCGTTTCCAAACCTGTTACAAAACGTGCCGCTTAATTCAGCCACTTTGAACAGTTATTTATAAACGTTTTCCCGCGAATTACATGCTATAAATCAGATGCTTACTGAATTCTCACAATTAATAATGAACCGTAATGAACAACATTACTTTCTGTGTCCTAATTTTCAAGAAGGAATTCCACATCGACCGAATTAAATGGCATGGACAAGGTACTGTAATAACAGCGATAATTTAAAATTTATTGCGAGAAAAGCCGCAACGGTAACAACTTAATGAAAGTTGGAAATCGCGAGTTGAAATGTAATTACGAGATTATCGCTTAGGGAATTTATTAAAGTTAATTTGAGGATAAAGAAAATAAAGGGCTTCCAATAAATGGATATTTCAAATTTCCATGGTAGTGCGCAGTTCTTTTTACTTAAGCAAGGCAGCTTTGACTTTAAGGGTAAGCAAGATAATATTATGATACGCAATTATACAAGTAACTGAATATTGTGAAGTTATTTTTTACTTCTCGATACTTAAAAGAGGGCAATACTACTGTATGTGTAACAACAAATTTAAAATAAATACACATTCTCACATTAATACACAATACCTAATATGAGGCTGCTAAATGTGATTGATGGAATCATTCAGAAGAAAGACAATATCAGGAGAAATAAAACGCTAACACAGAACATGTTTCTGCCTACCCGGCGTTACCATCGTGGGAGTTTTAACTCAACATATTCTCTCTCAGCTACTATCACCGTATTGCGTACAGCTGTATTTAGCAGTATTATTATGTTAGGTATTGTTTTCCAGGCAATTTTCGATATGTTTATGGCACATTATGGCAAGCCTGGAGAATCATTCATATGTGTAGCTGCCCTATGCACTGTTGGACTGCACCCTCTCTGGTTTAGTAGTCCATGAGTTGCTTGCGTTTTCTCTTTCCTCACATTGTTTTTCCCGTAAGTGATCCCACCAATGCAATGAGTAAGCTGTATTTAACAGCATTATATTAGATAACAGTTGATTCTTCAAACATTATGTATTATAGGAACGTTTGTGCACAGATCAAAACACAAACATAATAAATAAAACATAGCATATGATTGATACGAAAAATATATAGATATAGCAGGTCAGAAATAGCAGAAAGTAATTTTATATGAGAAAAATGTTTTTGGAAGGAACAGAAATAGGATGAGGTAAGCAGGTGTTCTTTTAGATGATTGACTAACATTAATATGCACTCGTGATGTATGAACTTTATAAGAAAAACATAAGTAAGTACGTATAACGTGAATGGAAATGTAATTATCAGGAAAATAGAAATCAAGGCATGGAGGGACACAAAACGTAGGTAATTCATTTAGAAATATTTGAACTGTAAATAAGGACATTTACATTAACCATACAGTTTTAATTTTGATAAGTAGGTTAATAGTTTACCACGAACACTAAAATTCGATCTCAATTGCTCTATTTTATATTTATTGCGTTTGAAGCTATATAATTATGAAAAATGTCGAATTAAATCATTTTATTACAAATATTAATGAAGTAGATAACCGTCTATGTAATCTATGTGTACACAAAAACAGTAACGTAGTAAACGTTAATGAATCAAATATGTATGTAAGTGTAATGGTTGCCTTCAAATGCTTGAGTATACCAGCGGTTACGTAATATGCTTTCTGATATAAATAATTTACCTTGAGCTGGATAAAATATATCGGTATTCTACGCATTAATTAGCGATCGATCAATTAAAGCCGTTTCTTTTCTTGATTCTTTTGACGTGGAAATAACAAAGATAAATAGGAATATGTATAAGTTGAAGGAATTGAATGATTTGTTAATATTGTTCTTCAGTGATATTTCCATTTAAAAATTTTGGAAAGTTTTAATGCTGTGATACCTAATGTTAATAAAAATGTTTTACTTCACATTAGAAAGAAATTAATTTTATTAGAATTATAATATACGATAATTGCCTAGATACTGGTATAATACTAGGAAAGCGTACGGATTGTGACATAAACCATAGGTGTACAATAAATACCTACCGTTAGTGATTAACTGCTTACCGCTAGTTAGTAAATAAGAATAAGCGATATTTCTTGCGTTATCATTGTTGCTAAACTATGCATTTGCAACATTGCGTAAATCTCCACATTTTGTTTGGAGAGTAGCGTTCGTGATAGTGTAAAAATATAGGGCGCCCCAAAAGTTTTCTTTAATTTGTTTCATTCACTGGATGAACAGAAACGAAGGGAGGGGGAGGAGGGTATATACTAATCGCTAGCCCTGTCCTTGAGAATTTAACAATTATGGAGCGTTTTAAGGGGACAGAGATTTACAGAAAGACTCCTTAGATGAGGCGCATTTTCACCTTAACAGTCATGTAAACTGGCTGAACTGCCGTTTTTGGAGCTCAACAAATCCAAAACAGAACCATGAAAGACCACTTCACTAGCCACAAGTTACAGTTTGGGCTGCAATATCGGCACAGAAAATTATCGACCCGCACTTTCTGAAGACGACAGAGGCCGTACACTAACCCTAAATTCCGAGCAATATGTGAAGAAAATGACATTTTTACACCAGCCTTGCAAGATTTTAATCGGTTTCATCGAAACACTCAAAGAATACAGCAACACTTTCACTCTTCGAGCGAATTGAAAGGAAATATTCGAAGAGAAATGGCGGCTATCACAGAAAACCGAGCAATTCTCGAAAATTTTACCTCGCGTTTAGAAGAGTGCCAGCAACCTACCTAATGTCCTGCAAGTTTCCAGGGACAAGCTTCCACTGGAAGGCATAGGTCATATTATTTTTCATACAGTAAACATTTGTACAACATTTGAAAATATTTACTTTTAGTAAATGATTCATTTCCTTTTGACACATAGTATAGAGGAAAACAAGATGTTTAAAGTTAAGTTGAAGCTCTTAACTTCATTTAAAATAGAGACAATTCGTTTAGATGAACTCGAATTTTTAAATGCAGTGTTAACTGGACATATATTGTATTATTTACAAATATGATTGCATCCGTATAGTGTACTACGCTCTTAATAAAATTATCCCTGTGATGCTATGTGCTAATTTAAATCTGTCAAAATAAATGTCTTCTGAAGATAGAGTTTCACATCGGTTGATTTCAAAAGAGTAAACCACAATCATATAAATGTTAACATAAAGGTACCATCATTCAAGGCCGATTTTATTGTATTTCTGATTGCATAAATACGTAATGGTCTTCATAAAACGAATCGTAGTGGTAATTTTAAATCAATACGGTAATTCACGCAGTGTCATACCCGAGTAAACTGCATAGTAACAATGCCGCAAATATATGCAAAGAATGTGATCTTTTCTTTCGTGATGCAACTGCCCTTTGCCGCTCAATTTATCTTTATTACGGCTGGATAGGTACGCAGTATCATCATCGGCAATTGAATATTGGTTCCGTGTGTAACATGGGAATGTTATTACCACTGTTCTTTTTCTGCGGTTTCGCTCTGCATACAAGACGTCGATGCTGATTCGGATTTCGATGCGGGACCGAACGTCAACATATTAATTTAACCTCAAATTTGAACAAACCGTTGTTATTGTTTAGGTGATTACTCTTGTTGTCTGTTATTTGCGCCAACGTGTCCGTCCATTGTATTGCGATGGACGAAAACCGCATGTGCATATAAGTAACTGTAAATAAACGTGGCATTTATTGAACGAGAGAACATCATAAACAATTTCCTGGTTGAAAGATTTGATTTATAAGGCGGCTCGGGCAATAATATTTCTCTTGCCCATATGTGGAGAGATGCAGTTCGAGCAGTTTCCTCTCGTAAAATATGTGCGCTCATTCTTTCCTTGCTTCTCTTTTCCTCGAGTTCTAATTGATTACCTGCCAAGATGAAAGGTTAAAGTGATAAAAATTCAAACTTCTGTAATATCGGTTAATTTACTGCATAGTTAATCGGATGTACATATATCTCTAAAGATAGACATTATTTCTATGAATCATTCACTTACAGCAAAAGTAGAAATATATATTTAGAACTTAAAACATGGAAAATGTTCATAGTTTCATTGCTCAAGCGAAACATGTAGATGTTAGATTAAGCACAGACATAAGACCTTAGGCAATATTACACAGAAAAATTTATTTGATAATTAATACTTAATATCGCCATATTAATGCTTAGTTCAAACAGTCTAACGTTAAAAAAGTAATATAATAATAACTAAATTTTAATGGTGCATTATTCCATAATGTCTTAACTAAAACTCAACATACAAAATGAAACACATTAGACTGTGCCAGGCTGTGTGTTGTATTATCTGAACATACAAATCCTATTAGGATCCTTATTCTCTTCATGGCTCTGTACAGGCTGTCGTCTGACCTGAGACCTAGTTTTGTTTAGAACAAAGGAATATATTGGAGAAATTCATATGCAAAACGAAAATGTAATACAGAGTTTTCAATAAAGCAGACACCCCAAGTTAGACGATACCCAATTACAAGAATTTAAAGGATTTGTTACCTTTCCCCATGCTAGTCATAATTCCGCTATTTTACTATACTCTATTCATTTCGGAGAAGTATAATGGAAAGACCCGTTTACACAGTGAAATTTTTCAGACACTTTTTGGTGGCAGCTTTGAACTAGCTGGGATTTTATATAAGAAAGAGGAACTTTTTTTATTACAATGCAAATTAGCGAGAAAAAATAAATACAGACGCATTCAGAAAAATACATCATTTAAACGTTAGTTGTAATAATGTGGCGGCCGGTAATATACCAAACATCGCTAGTGTAATTTTTTCCGAAAAGTAATCAACAGTTAACCTACTTTTTAGCATTTAGCACTCTTCCTCCGAATTAAAGTATAATTGCAGGCAGTTACTCACTTTATCTCATATCGTAAGTGTTAGTCCACTATGTTAATTTCCTCAAATATCAAAAACTGATTTTTTTGCGCGTGTGAATACAGCCAAGTGACTTATCATTACCAGAGGGCATAACCTACAGAAGCCTTAGTTTGAAGACATCGCAGGTAAACTGCTATTAATTCAATGTTTAATGCCCTCATTACAGGCGCTTTTACCATTGAACCACTGAGTCGGCTTTTAATTAATATTGGTTCCACAAAACAGTGTACACACATTACCATATAGCTTAACCCTTAAACAACTAAAGGGATTGACACAAGTTGTGTTTTTTAATGAGACACCTGCAAATATATTTTTGGCTAGATGTACAATCATTTTTGTCTGCGAATATCTGTATGTGTGCATTCGGAATGACTAGTTATTTTTGACTACCTCAGAGATATTCACTGATGTTTCAGATGCACCTTCCGAGAGGTCAGATGATGCAAGCGTGGTTTAATCTTCAAGAAACCTTAGGTAATTTGCAATTAGTAGGATTTAATAAATTTATTTACTTAAAGTAGAAAACTATGTACTTCAAACCTGCTAGCTGTTCATTATAATGTAGCGAATTACAATTTCATTAAAAAAAAGTGTTAAGCAGATCGCAATACAGCGGATTTTAACGAAGGAAGGGAAGTTACGAGCAGCCAGAAAAATTTCTATGTTGTTTCAGTGTTGTTGTAAATACTTTTAATTTATTAAAAAAAAACTGAGTGGATAACGAGTGGGAGGAAGACACTAGGTAGCGAAAAAGTAATACATTTTATTTAGTAAAACACCTTAAATGTTAATACTGCATTTGTAACAGTAATTGTTAAATGTAATATCAACAGTTAACTAAAACATGCAACTAGTGAATATATAAACATATCTATAGAAAATATGTAGAATTTATTATCTCTTAATTTTTCTCAATTACACACTAAAGTTACACACGTTGATCTAAGTTATCTTTCAGCTGTCAGCTTACCTCCATAAAAGTGGAAAGATTGTCAAAAGACCTCTTATTGAGAAAACATTCTTGGACAAAGTTCGCTATATTCCAGCAAATAGGACCTCAGACTAGCCTCGTCTATATGAGGACATCTAGAGACAGCAGAATATATAATACGTATGTACATGTGTTGCTACCAGCCACATGTTACTACTATTTTTTTTAAAAGGGAATATTTAACACCTTCTGAACTAAAGAACAAGACAAGCACTAAGGTTTGTTAAAAACGGCGAATAAATTTAACCACATTTTGAGCCGCTGCAACAGACTTCTTAGGCAGCTGTGATTATGCAGTGTGGCACCTAAACTCGATTCAATAATAACAAGAATTCGTACAGAAGTAAAGATACGCTAATAAGAATAGTACTCCCATAAACCTCGACAAATATAGCTTTTTAACTCAGATATTTTTTGTGTGTACGATTGAAGCCCTTGATCATAGTAAACTAGGAAATGAGTTGATTAATGTTCAACTGTTGTTTAATCTTCAAATACATAGAATAAAATAATAAAGAATAGTTGTTAATCGCCAAGGTTTGAATTCTAATCTGTTAACTTACTTAGTCAACCACAAGAATTTTGGAATAATGTAATAAAATGATAGACTAGTACGATACACTTTTGGCACATTCATATGTTGCTGGAATTTGTGCAATTATATCGGATACAATACCACTGAGTTCCCAATCTGCAAAATATTTTTCTTTATGACTGTGTACATGTGAAACATCTAACGTGTATTACTGCGGAACAAAATGCGAGTTCAGTAATTTAGACAAAATTAAAGTGATTTAGTAAAATTAAGGATAATTCACTGAATACATACACTGTATATGTATATAACATTTTGAGTGTTTCTGCGGCAGTCCTACCGCTAGGCATACCGATCCACAAAGGATGGTCCACGTGGTTGAAAATTCGGGAGTTTTTTGGTACCATCTGGTATTTGCTTTGACGGTATCGGTTCTTATTATTTCTGATAGGAAATATCGTTACGTTAGCAATGCAAAAACAATACTGAAAATGCTCCTACATTAAAAAGACAGTTGTTACGCTTATTTTTTAATTATTTATATGATGCAAAGAAATTTGAATTTGTAATAATATCAAAATTTTAACGAAATGGAATCAATATTTTTACAGCGCATTATAAGCAAAAAGGAGTTACATGTCGAACAGGAAACAGTTAATTTGATAACTTGACTACTTCATTACTTTCCATAGCTTATCTTAAATTCGAGGTTCCTTTTTTGCAAAAGGAAGTAGCTTACATATGTTCTCTGTAGTAATCTGTTACTAGAACTACTGTATACTTTCAAAATAGTGCATACCCACAATATAATTTCACGTAATCCTTTGTATTCTAATTAGCTTTTAAGAGCTTAAAAATTAGGATATATGCGTATTAAATAATCAACTTGATATTGTTAGAAGAATTAACATCTAATATTCCCATTACTACGTGTTATACAGCCCATGAATAAATTACGTGCTCTATCTTTATAATAATGGGTATACGACATAAATTTGACATGCTCATTGTTATCGAATATTTGACAAATTCTATTGTATCCTTTATCGCTTGCCTTAATTGCACCTTGCATAATACTATACACTTACAGAGGCCGTAGAAATTGATGCATTATCATACGAATGCAAATCCTGCTCTTTTAAGCGCTTGACACGTTATAATTACGACACGTACGGTACACATAAAAGCTAAAGTAATTCCAAAATTAACCTCGTGTATACTTATTACGTAACCTGTATGTTGTTTCATATTCGGAGCGGAAACAGGACAACATTCTCCGAGACATTTGTCCAAACGGAGAAAGAAGGCCAATGAATTATTAAAATGACTTAATCATATGTCGGCATGTTTCCTATTCTTGCGAAAGCTTGAGGTTATTTGAACTACCCAATATTTTGTTTCTTATTGTTAAGTATTGTTTATTTTCAGTACACAGCGCTTAAAAATTCAATTTTTAGGTCAAGTCTTCAAATTGGCTCGAGAGCAACGGCGGCATTTCGACAAGATCTTAATATGGAAATCGATTCTCTTTGTTGGTCCGCGGCAAAAATTTAGGTCAATTTTCTTTGGTAATCTTTTCTCGTCGTGGCGTAATTTTATATACGCGTTCGTCGTGTGCAATTTTTTATATTTTAATTGGCTATCTTGGTGTTGTCTTTTTGATGACTGGAATTGTTGAACGAAAATTGAATAATACGTACGGGGAAATTATATTTGCCTGAAATAATGGTACATAGCGTTACTAGTGAAAGTTGATATTTGCTATTTGTTGGTTAGTAACTCTATAAGATTATCCTCATTTTTATTCCCTACAATAGATAACAAATCTATTGCAAATGTTCTGAATCTTTTATCAATAAGCGAATTACTAAAAGGAATGGATGAATGAATTATACATATGTTCTAGTTCTGATGCAAAAATTGGAATCACAAATGCCTGCATTAATTAATAACTACATATACATTTATGTATATACATACTTATGTTTGTAGACATTTTATATAACTTTGTTGTTCGAAGTCTTGTTCGGTTGAAAGGAACGATAAAAATTTACCCCATTTGCATCTCTTATTATTTTACTGTAGGATTTTCTACTTGTACTAGCATTTGCCTCAGCTTCATTAGGCTAATTAATTGTTATATTGCTATAATTGTAATTTTCACAGAATAAATGTGACTTTCAGAACGCACTTTTCTTTACAAAAGTGAAACGACGAAAATCAATGCACAATTAGTCAAACTGAAAGTCATCCACCTACTATTGCAGGCTAATTTATTGTAAAATATGGCTTAATTAATTTCATATCAATATTGTGTAATATATCATTTTACAAAATATGTGACATAAAAATATATTTATTTCTATAATATACAAGAAGAACCTCCATTGGAAATAAGTAGAATATTGATGATCACAATGAAAATCGTCCACTTCAAAACAGCACACAAATAAACAAATAGAACATCCATTAATTCTTTTAATTATCTTAATAACAATATTTAATATTTGGTAGGCCATCCATTACAATTTTCGACGGCACTTATTCTGTCGTTCATAGAAAGCACCAAGTTATTAGTTATTTCGGGTGATATTTTTGGCCATTCTTGTTCAATTGCATGCTTGAGTTGCTATTTGAAATGGTATGCCTTTCCAGTCTAAATTTTAATTCTTGCCATAGGTGTTCTACTACGTTCCAGTCCGGCAATTGGGGTAGAGCTTGAAGAACTTTTGGACAATTGTCACGTAGCCATTCTCTTGCAATGTCGGGCTTATATTTAATAAAAGTGTCCAAAATATCTAATTTTTCTGCACTTTGACATTTGCTTAAAATGTATGAATATTACCGATACTTGCGCCCAGCATGCAACCCGCAACACAAGCGATCCTCTTCTGTGTTTTATAGTTGACATCAAATTCTTTGGTTTTAACATTCATTTTGAAATTCACCGTTCGTCCTCTTCGATGAGAATCTCTTCCGAATAAATTCTGCGTTTGTTGGATATTCTTTTATCATCAGTCCATCTTTTTAATATACACGGAACTGTTGTACGACTTTTGCCTACAATTCTAGCGATTTCCTCTTGCGGTTTCCCATCTTTCTGTAGTTTCACTATCAAACGCCGAATATTTTAACTGGTTTGTCCTTTTCTTGATTCCATCACATAAATAGTTTTGAAATATTTGCGTATGCAGGAAAATATCGACGTATAAGAGCACACTATTGTAGTAACTGACATGAGACACGGGAGTTTTTTTTTTCTTTTTACCTACTTTTGCAGCTGGACAAGTTTGACTGTGAGTGGTTATACGGTACTTGCCTTGAATACGTGTTTTTATGAATTTGTGTACTGTATGTACTATGCTACAAAACTAGAAAACATGCTTTATTACCATTGGTTGTGTAATGAAGAATAGCAGAAAATGTGCGTCTGCTACCAAGTGGACGATTTTCACCGAGACTAACTGTATTTCCACTATAATGTATTGCAACCTAATTATTTACATACATGCACAAGCATTTTCATTAAAAGTTTTAAATGGTTTATGTATCAGAAGCTATTGTTACAAGGTATTATGGTTATATCTATATAATAGCATAATTAAATTTCTACAAAAATAGTTTTTCTTTGTTTTACGTAGGTGCTACTAAAATATAATAAAAGTTTCACGAGCGAACAAAATAAGTAAGAAATTATGTATGTAAGTAGCTGCATACATGTATTACATATGCTGCATTTAAACTAACAGCTGTTTCTTTATCTCTGGTAACACCTAAGTATATTAGTAGGCTGTATTTCCAGACTTCTATATTTTTCTTATGTTAATCGCTTGTAATTATCTGCTACGGCTATGTTTATACTTATACGACCTTTTCTATCTGCATGCCAGCATATATTAGTAAACATTTCTTTTTCTTATTTCAGAATGTTTGTAGAGGGCCTGCTTCCATTTATAGTATTTTTTATATAATTCAATTATATTATTGTAATTACTTTTATACAATACTAAATGTATCTATATGAGCACTGTACCTCAATTATTACTAAATTAAACTGATTAGCGATATTTGTCTAATATGCTCAACTATAATAATTGTATGTTATTTTCCGCACGTAAAGAAAGAACGAGTGCGTCTATCTCTATGTTTAGTCAAGTTCTTTTTATTAACGAATAAAGTATGTTTTCACAGGGTATACCTTTGTATTATTCTGCAATTATCTGCTTGGCTCGATAATTTATGTGTTTACAGTTTAGTGGGAATGCACCGTACTTTCAAAAGATGGCATTGTATGCGCATGTAAATGCATTTTGCAGCAACAAGTGTAAAAGATATAGCCATGGACATACATCTAAAACTGATTTTTCTACTATCCATCTTCAAAAGCATAATGGTTACTAATAGAATAATTTAATTCACTTCCTTTAACAGCGGCGATGATCCTTACATGTATTAATACTACAACCGTTACAGCCGTTATAGATGTTGCAGTCTTTAAACTATTCTACAAATAGAGATAAATTTTATGCTTCTTGAAAAGCAAGAATATTGCAGTTATGTAACCTTGAATTGCATAAGTATATCCGTGAACTAAGCAATGGAAACGTGTACTTCCGATTAAGTCATAAAATTAGTTTTAATGCAAATGTTATTTAATCGTTTAAACATTGGACGCATGTATTATTTAACATTATTTTCACTCATTACAACATAAACGTAAGATTCCTTCATCATAATACGTAAAAGCATATTTTACTGAATGGATGAAATGACCTGGTTTAGTTTCTGTATAAGCGCTTTTACACTAAAAATTTTCAAAAATAATTACGATATTTTCAGGGGCAAAGATGTGATCTAGATATTCCAATGTTATTATGTTATTCCTTCGGACGCCTCGAAAACCTCGAATGGCACAGGTATTGGAATTTGGAAAGAGGGAGAACCGGATGGCGAGGCTATCAGCCTAGGGATCTCCTGCTCCATCTTTCAAGCAGAAGTAATTGCCATCCAGACATGTGCGGAGAACTCTCTGGACTACGTACATGACCTGGAAGCGGTGGAAATCGCATCGGACAGCCAAGCCGTTCTTAGGGCGCTACAACCTGTCAAGTGTGACTCCGAAGTGGTATTGGGGTGCCATAGAAGGCTGCAACAACTGGCGAAACATTGCAGCGTTACGCTGAGATGGGTGCCAAGCCACTCGGGCATTAAAGGGAACGAAGCTAGCTGACTTTCTAGCAAAAGATGCCAGTGGACGATCATTCTCAGGTCCTAAACCGACGTGTGGGAGTACTTGTGGCAGTATGAAGACCTACGTTAAATCCGAGCTCGCCGCCAATCACCGGTCCTATTGGAACGGTATAGACAGTTTAAGACACTGCAAATCTCTCGGGATTCATCCAGGTGAGGGAAGGCTGTGTAAGGCAGTCCTAATGAGCAGGACCAACAAAGCGATCTTAACTGGACACTGCGCACTGAATAAACACATGCATCGCATGGGTCTAGTAAATTCTCCTTCATGTAGAAAGTGCGGGAGAGCAGAGGAAACTCCTGTGCACCTTCTTGTCGACTGCCCTGCAGTCTGCAGGGGAAGACAGGCTCACTTTGCTCAGCTTGACGGACCCAAGTTAGGAAAATTACCACTCGAATGGACTATGGACTGCTGAAGTACAATCCGGTCGAGTGAGCTAAAATCACATGGGTGCACAATAGGCGAGATACTGGCCGAGTTGCTCTTCGGGGTTAAAGCCCCGCCCATGAAAAAAAAAGAAATTATTCCTTTGGTGTAAATCTGTATCCGTATTACTGAGAAAAACGTAACCCAAAAATGCTTTTACAAATCTTTTTCCTATATAGTAGCCATATTTATCCAGTGGTTCAACCATATTATTTTCTTTTTGAAATGTTTAGAAAATATATAGGTTTATCGGTAGGTATGTATATTTGCAATTTAGCATGACAGTGGAAATTCTAACAAAGTTACTTGCATCCAACTTATTATTGCAAAAAGACACCATTTCGTAAATATTTCGCTGTCTGATGAGGAAACCTGAAGCTTACCACTTGATGCCTAACAAGTATCAAATAATACTATTTGAAAAGTATTAGTACGGCCTTGGAATAAGTTTACTCGAATTCCTGCGTTCAATGTACCTCGAGTCTGCTTAAATGCTATAAGTAAAAATGATGTAAGTTTTACTGCACACGATGTAGTATAACTATGTTACAGATTGTACAGCATATGCAATAGTTTCTTATCTGTTAAAAGCTAGAGTTTGACCAGTGCACGATTGTAAATTAAACCCGATTTCATCTGCGTTGTAAGTACAGTCTGCATTACACACTCGGATATGTCTTGCAGATACTATGAAATTTTTAGTAGCGGTTTCTGACCGAGCCCTGTCTTGTCTGCGTGATCATCTTACAAATTTGGTTATTTTCCTAGACATTTCGATTTTTTTGTTTAAATTGCAGTTTCCGGATATTTGAATTGTTTTACATTAACATTTGTATTAGCTTTTAGTGCTCAATGGTAAATATCTATATACATAATAACTTGAAATTCATTTTTAATAAACCAATTCTTTGTTCATTTGAAAGTATGGCGAAAAGGGTTATCTTGCTGGAATATCTAGTCTTGCAACTTTGTTCACCAAAGTATGTCCACATATAATTCACGGCAAGCTCCCATTTTCACTGTTGATAAATGTTTATAGTCGAGTTATAAATGTAAGCGTAGAAACTTCGCTAAGTGCATGAACGATGATAAAAGATGGTAAAAATTATGTACAATAAAACTGGATTGAATAAAATATGTGATCCCTTTAAGAAAGGTAAATCACCGCCAGCATTCTCAAATCGCAAAATCTAGGACATTCCAAATTAAATGTGAGGTTTGTAATCAAATTTATATAGAACAAATTAAAAAGAACATTAAAATTAGAATTAAGCAACACATACATCACATTAATAATTTTAACTCTAATAGATCGAAATTGGCTGACGTTTTGGTAAAATTAGGTCCTAGGTTTTCGTATTATGATAATAAACTAATTAACAAATCCAAATGTTAGAATTTAAATAAGTCCTAACCGTTTACGTGGAAAATTTTAAATAACATTTTCTCCTGCGCTCTGAAAATTCTATGAGGCAAAAATCTGGTCATGTAAAATCATTCACTAAAACGTCCAATTCCTAAAGTATATATCCAGAAGTTTTATATGAATAGATTATTACACGGGTACAACAGTTACTAATGAATTATTAGTATTGAAAATTTCACAATTAGTCCATTGCATTATACCATTTATCAAAGAACTCACTTACATATATATTATTTGGTATTTAGTACTCTTTTGTAAAGATGCTACACATAATAGGTAAACATTGCAGTGAATTATAGTACTAGAAACATGTTATGGTTTTACTACATATTGTATAAAATTAAAATAGCTTCGTAATATCAGGTACTAATAATGTAATCCCATAATATGTAGTAAAACATATTATTACATCGAATATTCCGCCTTCGGATTACATTTACAGATTATATGTAAGGTTTAAGTGTGATATTAAATATACGAAGTCAATTTATTTCTGGGCATTTTAATCTTCCGATGTAATATTTCCTCAGCGGTGGCATCACATTGAATATACGATTGCAATTATAGAAAGGTTGCAATTTTCTATTTGAAATAAGAAAGTTATTTCACTTATAAAATTATACGTCTTTCATGGCCATAAGTAGCCAATGAGAATCGTTGTAAATTTACAGAATATTTTTATGTGCGCACGAGTCTAGGCAATGCTAAATCATTGATAACATATCTAACACTTTTCTAACATTTAAGAAGTAATACTTGAATGGATTGCTATTGATAGTATCTAAAGCAAGTGGTTTGAACTAAACCATGCTGTTATACGCAGTTTTAACAAGTTAGGTTGGTGTTAACCGCAAAAACCTCATACAATAGATTGTGTGTGTATATTCGAGATGAAAATATAGATATTTGTATTAAGGAGCCAATTTTTGTTTGATTTTATGAGAATTTATTCTATGTACGATGCTCCTTACTGGTAAATACGTGCACGTACAAGATGCCTCGAGAATGCGGAAAAACATTTCGCTACCGCTTAAAGCACGAACGGCAAGACTGCGTGACGCGATCATATGTGATCCACTATTTATAATACGTACCACGACCAACCGTTAACTTCACGTCATTAATACTACGTGAATTCCAGTCTCTTCTTTAATTTTATTTCAAACGACCGATTAGCGACTGACCGAATTTATCGGTCTGCGATCGAAAAAGCTATTATGCTTTTTCTCAGTGGCGTCGATGTTATAATAGAAAGAAGCATGGTAATAGTGAGTCTAAATAAACTGAATTGAAATTACTATAGAAATATGAAGGAAATTGCAAAGATTTCTAAATTAAGCGATAGAAAGCAAACCAGATTTAGTAAAAATGTTGATATATTTTTGAAGCTATTCAATGACGAATTGCCCCACATTTTCAGTTACTACTTCGTTTATCCCTTTTTTTAATGTAACAATTTTATATTTTGATCTACATTCCTTCAGTAAGTGTAATTATATTCGTGAGAGCGAAATGTTTGGCGTTTTTCGAGTATAGAATAAGTATATTATAAAAATTATGAAACAAAAAATAAATTTGTGTGCTGATAAAATTAGAACTTTCTTCCAATTTCCCACGTATTAAATTTCCGAAACAATATCGGTCTCGGAGGGGACTTGAACCCAACATCTCTATATCTCCGGTATAGCGTGCTACCAATTGCACCAGGGGGCCATTGAATCCAAGTCGCCTTAAATCTCCCTAGATGTCACGATGCCAGTAGATATCTTGTAATATCTCACGGACACTGTATTATTAAATGGCAAGTGCGTAATAGTTAAACTAATATCCATATTAATAGTAGGGGGATTTAAGGCGACTTGGATTCAATGGCCTCGTGATGCAACTGGTAGCACGCTATACCGGAGATATAGAGATGTTGGGTTCAAGTCCCCTCCGAGACCGATATACTTTGGGAAATTTAATACGTTGGAAATTTGTAATTTTATCATTACTAATGCCAACGGTGGTTTAGTATCTATATTCATATCAATATGGATGCTAGTTTAAATTTGTGTGCTGTTTACGCCGACAACTGTCATTTGGGTTGTACCATTTCCTAATCCTTGCTATCAGTAGCTTTTTCTTTAGTGACAATGTATCATGTACATAATATTCCTATTTTTATAATTATGGATCTTGATGAAAATGTTATTCGGTATTAAACTAAGACAAGCAGCTTATAATTACTAATGTTCGTATAATAGTTGCCAGACTGCTACCGTTTAGAGAGGCATATATAGGAACGAAACCTAAACACGTAAAGAATACAAGCCTGGAGATATCACTTCAATCAATTCCACGCAACTGTATTTTAATAGTAAGTATGAGTGAAAAAATAATTCATAAAAATTACTGTATGGTAATGTTCGAAAGTTTATTTTACAATATTTAAATTTCAAACACGATTGGTATCCTCTGAGGTATTTGGTGCGAAACAGGGATTTACTGACATGTTAATATCGTAGACCACAAATTGAAAGAGCGTAGCCAGAAACCCCATGCCCAATTTGTAATAGATTTACTATGACAAGTGTTTGTAATACTCATTTAATAACATTCAGAAAGAATAGTTTCTTAAGTTTGGAATAGCTATATATCACTCTCAGACTGGAAATTGCCAAGTGAACTAACACTGCAAAAATGTTAACCATATATGCGTGAAAGAATGGAGAATATAATTCGGCGTGGAGTCGTGGTAAAAAATGACAAAACAATGGATTGAAAGAAAAATTCAGTGGTACGTATTATAATTCAAGTATTAAAACCAACTGGATCATCACCTTCATATTTGATAGCCTTCATTATTTACTGGTAAAACCATGAGTCGCGATATTAGTCACCTTACCAAAGTACGAAACTTCGGCAATCCAAGTACTAACGTTTGTGATTGATTAGAATCGTACCGATCGCTTGCTATTTCGTATGTGCATAGGTATTCTACATACCGAATCTGTATATGATAGCTCCTGAACTTTCGCGAATATGAATTTTTTGTGTAGGTGTTGTAGATAACGCACCCCAAGGACCCTACGAAACTCAATTGGATTTCGCCGGTATGAGTATGTGGTAACAAGCATTGTATGTGCCGACTCTTAATGTAATAGTTACTAAACTTTCGTGAATAATAATTTTTTATAATTTAATTATTTATTCTGCCTTCTACGTCCGCCTATGGGCGTTCGGGTATCATCGGAGAAACTGGCTGCTAACTTTGGCTCCTCTTTTCACACCGGTTGCCATAATTTTGGATCTTTAGTCCAGCACATTTGTGTTACCGACTGTCAGTAACACGGTTGACAATGAGAGCCCACGTGCTCTCGAAACGCTGCGTTCCGCATAATTAATAAATTTGTGTGAGTGGAGTTTACTGCTATACCTGTGAATTGTACATCCACACAGTCCTTGCAATTGTCATTTGACATAGATAGTTGATTGTTAAAAACTTGTTTTAACCAATTCTTTTGAAGTTGAATTTAGTGGATTTACGAGAATTGCTTTGACTAAATATCAATAGATTTTGTATTAAATGTTTGCTTTTTTTTGAAATTATTTGTAGATTTTTTTGTAATTGTAGTGAAAATATCAAAAATATAATGATTGAATAGCTAAATATACCTGTTATATCTGTCATATACTATAATTTATACGTATCACAACACAAACGAATGATTGTATCAGATTTCAACCTGTATGACTACAAACACAGTTTCTTACTTCATTATAACACTTTATGGTATATGTATGTATGTTTAAACCGAAAAACTTAAAGTATTTAAAAAGACTCATCACTGTAATTGAAAAAGTAATTTACATACATAGATGTTCTATTCAAAAGTTTAAGAATGTTACTTTTCATTTTTTCTGTGATCTTGCTCCCTGTATAGTGACTAACGAGCGCGAATATCTTAAGATATACTGCGGGTGTAACTGTGATAACTCATGGTAGGCTAGTGCCGCCTATAATTGGCGACAGTTGTTGGGAAATCTGAAGGCATCTGACTTAGTTTGATTACAAAAGTACGATTTACGTCATACATCAACAGATACTATTGGGTAGCTACAAAAACTTTTATTGGAGATATTTTGTGTTTCAACCACTAGCACTATATGAAATCGGGAATTTCAGACATATTTACCCAACTTTGTATAATGTAGTGTAGGATATTCGTCAAAATTATTATTTGTGGCTTATATGTGTTATTTGATTTTAAACGTTTTGAAAGAGTTGGTTGCTATAAAGCAATTTTGGAATAAGTTGCAAGCTAGGGTCCTGCTTTTCCGAGTAACAGACATGTACTCGGGGTCTGTAATCTTACTATAAAATCGTCCATTTGTTGAGTAGTTGTTCGCTCGAATAGGTACACTAGGGTGACAGAATAAAATAGACACTAGGTAAAGCGGTATAAATATGTAAACAGCTAAATTCTAAGAACGAATTAAGAACTTTCTCTTGTCATTAGGGTAGGGGTAGATGTATCGGAAGGAATTCGTCATAGTTTAGTATCGTTACAACTATGCCTCGCTTACAAGGTTCGAGTGATATTAGCGACTTCACCCGGGGTCGCATCGTTGGCCAGAGTGAACGCGGCGCTTCGCAACGTGAAATAAGTAAATTTTTAAATATTCTGTTGTCCCCACAGTTAACCGTATGATTACACAATTTAAACGCAAGGAAGAAACAACAGTGGAGCCGAGACCAGGGCGTGCCGGACCTTCTGAAAGAAGTAAAAGGGTGCTTGTGCGCGAAGTGTTAAAAGAACCGCGAAAAAGTACAGCTGAGCTTGCGGCAACTTCACAGAAAAGTCAGCGCACCATTCTGCGATACCTCCACAGTGTGGGGATGTATAAAAGAGTGGCAAAGAAAAAACCTCTCCTTACGGCGTTTCAAAAACGGCGCCGAATGGCTTGGACAATCGAAATGCGAACGAAGCCCGAAGAGTTTTGGCGGTCATTTTTTTCAGACGAAAGCAGATACTGCCAATTCAGTGATAGTGGTCGTACGTGGGTATGGAGACGTTCCTCACAACAACTAGACGACAAATTTTTGCATCAGTCGGTGAAATACGGCGGTGTGAACATCATGGTGTGGCGCGCGATATGGTATGGTGCAAGATCGCAATTAGTAATCTGTGACGGAAATATAAATGCGGCAAAATATATCCAAATATTAACAGAAGGACTACTACCGATATTCGACAACGCCATTTTATCTAAAGAAGACGCCACTTTTAATGGAGGATGGAGCATCCTGCCACAAAGCAAGAACTACAACCGCATGGAAAGAGGAACAGGGGATTCGGATTTTACCATGGCCAGGCCAATCACCAGACATGGATCCGATAGAGAATGTTTGGCACATAATCCAGACAAATATGGCGAGACAACCCCGAAAACCCAGCAATAAGGAAGAACTCGTGGCAGCTGTTACAGAAGAGTGGTTAAATATTCCAGAAGACACCATTAATCATTTAATAGATTCTATGCCACGACGACTCGCAGCACTTCACGCAAGTAAAGGTGGATCGACAAAATATTAGTCTAATTTAAAAATTTTAAAATATTTTGTATATATAAGATGAATAGAATCTTTCTTTTAATTAGTAGGTGTCTATTTTATCCTGTCACCCTAGTGTATACCACCGTACTGATGTTGCACATAAAAGTCTAAACAAATACAAAACGAGTTTGGTAAGGTGTAGCTCCTTTCAGACCTACCCAGAGTTGACGACTACTGCTTATTATTCGCTGAAACGTCTGAATCAACTGAAATAATAGACGTCTAAAATTTCAGTGCAAACGTATTATATTCTATACGTTTTTATATCAAAGCTGAAGATTTGATCATAATTGTATCGCTCACTAAGAATGTGTCTTCATAAGTAATTAAATTTGTACATATATTTCTTTAAAGCTTGACACCACTTACTTGGCACGAGTACGAAGTTGTTGATGCTTAAATATTTTAAACGGCACTGACCTGAAACAAAAGAAGACAAATTTAGACAAAGTTCTAAATTTGGAAATGATTTTTACTATGTAATAAAAACTAATAAAATCTTGGGTAGTAATGCAGCGCAACGCAGCTGAAGAAACGCTCAAAGGAATTTTTAACTTACACAACATTTTCTTAACAAAATTATTAAATATTCACTCTTCTCATTGATTACCACTTGCACAATCGTATCCACCAATTATACATACTATCACCTCAGGTACTTGGAGCTATGGAACTGCTCGGGAGAAGTTTGGGAACTGTATCCATTTGTGACGCAGTTTTGGGCGGCAGGCAAATGCACTAGATAGCATCAAGAATACCCCTAGCTGTTCGTTTAAAAGGAGCAGTGATATAAGCCGAGAGAGTTTTCTCTCCTTACATTATCTTTCCCGTGAATGATCCCACCAATCTCTACTAGCTGTAGTAGCAGCATTATTTTGGGTATTGCTTTCTAGGCACCTTTTTTCGACGTGACCTAAGATATTGTTTGATTCCTAACAAAGAACAATCGTATAGCTGATTACTGAATGATGTTCTACTCGTTCTTGTCTTTTTAAGCAAATGTCGTCTCGTCGTTGGAAGCTACTACGCGTGTGTAGAAATTTTCTTCCCACAGAAAGATCGCGTTTTATTACCCAACACCAGTTGTTGATTTCTAAGATTTTCAGGCTTTTTATTACAATAATATTTAAAATAGGACTATAATGGTATTAAGGCGCATTGAAATTGATTAGCTCAAGTAAGAGAGGGATTATCATAAAATCTTTATCAAATATGGTTCCAACAATACGATATCTTTAATTGGAACATTACCGGTTTTATCCCCAATATCGTGTAAATATGTTGGAAGCTTTTCAGATGTGATGTTTTTAATTATATTTATTGTTCGTAACACTACCGCTATTTGAGTAGAAAATGCGTGTCTTGAAAATAAATATGATTATTGCTGAATTTATTGCAACCTCCACAAGCAGTTATTTAAATTACTTATATACTATTTAATTGCTAGGTTCTGTGGTCATTTATTTATTTTATGTCTCAACACAATGATAGTGAATCAAGAATAAAATATTTTTATACAGTTACATAGCAAAAGTAATATAACAGTTTCAAGAATCACACGTTGAAGTGTCATAACATCACACAACATCTCTATAACAGTTATGTCCCAATAGAACCACCTCGATTTAAACTAGATTTTTTGAGTTTAAACTTGTACTAAGAGCGTAAAACCGTAAATGTTACACCGTGGCTCAATTAAACTCAGAAAACAATATTTAATGTGGTCCAATTGGTCCTAAAGGTTATTCTATAAATTTGATGTTGTGGTTGACATTATGCTGATGATGCAATCATCGCAAAATTAGACATTTGTTTAACCACTAGCTTCTTTGTATAGTTAATTGCTATCACACTTGATGGTCTTAGTTTTTGCCGCTGCACTTCGACGATTTTCGTCCTTTCACCAAAAGCCAAGAGGATACCAAAGTAACGCGATATTACTATTTCCCTGATAATACATGACGCAACAATTGAAAGTGAATGAAAATAAGGACAGTAATGGGGGCCACTCAGAAACCTATTGACATCTAGAATATTCTAAATCTAACCAAAATGACGAGTATATGTTAATAGTAAGGCTATAAGTACATTCGGGCGTAATTTCAAGTTTATAAGTAGATATTTACAAGTTTCAAACTGCAATGATGTCGCAATATCCGTGGCAAGCTGCTGCAACATCAGTAGTAAATGAAAATGCAACGATAATGCAAATTCCAAAGTGAAATTTATAAATCGTTTTTAGATTGTTTTAAAAGTGTAATATTATCACAAAGTACAAAAAAGTTTTCCATTACATGAAAATGGCAAAACCAACAAGGAATGTGAATTCAAATGTAATAATTGATTAAAACTTTGTTGCGATGGATCAAGGGGTCATAGGATATCTGATACTTCTTGCAGTCTTTTTTGACATTATCGTCAGGTGTATTTCTTGCGAGCTTTGATCCAACTTTCATCGTTTTCTTTTGTCATCCTTCTGTTTAATGGATCTTGAGGGATTTTGGCTTGTGCAAAAGTGGTTCTTCTTTCAAGGAAATTGTAAATCGTCTTAATAGGAACTAATCTACCACCATACATTGTAATCAGTCATGGACTAAGAAAGGCCAAGGAGGTGGTTGAATAGAAGGCTACGGCCGAAGAAGAAAAAGTAATTAGCCAACGAAAGTCGTCCTGTGACCTTCCAAACTGTTCATCGCCGAATCAAGGCTTTCGGCTTGCAATCCTCTTGATCACATCTTGTGTTATTATTTGCGGCTCAATGCCGACAGCAACTTTTGGGGGGATGTAGGATGCAGATGTACGAAAAATAAGGGCGACGTAGAGCAGTGTTCAGTGATGAATTTTGATTTTGTATAGTGCCGAATGAGGGTTAGACGAAGACGTGTGTAATGCCGCGATATTTAATTTTTTGTTGGAAAGCGTATGCCGTGGCACTTATAGTATGAGATGACGCGGCATATGGGAGTAGATCTCAGTTAATGTTTATGTGAGACACCATGAACGCCCAGCGTTACCTCGATGAGGTGATAGAACCTTATATTCTGCCATATTTGCAGTAGCCCGAGGACCCATTTTTCCAGCAGGATAACGCACGTCTTCACGCAGCGAGAACTTCTGTAAACCGGTTAGAAGGGATCCATGTCAATATGTTGCCATGGCTACCTAGATTTCTCAACTTCTCGCCAATCCAACGCATGTGTTACATTGTGTGAAGAAAACTAAAGAACTTAGCAAATCCTCCACAAATACTTACAAATACTTGCAAGTCGCTTGGAACACCAAATACAAGAGGACACTGACCAGCCATTGAAAAGAATGCCACAAAGAATGAGGAAGATTATTAATACTTATATGTTTCTGCCAAGTTTGGTCAATTTGCACTCCTTCTTAGTGTTGCAAATTTTCATGCAGTTGTTAAATTACTACCAAAAGAAACAAACAAGCGCTGTTTTACTGATACTTATATTAATTAATAAATAAGAAACAAATAATAAAAATGTATTTATATGTATATCAAATGGTATTATACATACTAGAAAGTAATACATACATAGCAGAGTAAATGTAAGGATTATGAAAAAAATGCTTCGTAATAAAGAATTATAACTACAGAAATGCACTTCAAGTATTCAAATCCTGCTGAAATATACACAAAAATATTTGCTATTCGTATAAATTAATATTAAGTAAGACAGCAAAGGTAATAATCGCTTGCGTACAATTGTCAGATAGTAGCAGTTTATTACACTTCACAATAGCAAAAATAATCTAATAACATATGCGTAACCTTAGTAAAAATAGAGATAACTATTAATTGGCATTATCCGCTGACTGTGACATTTGTTCCTAGACAGTTTCACTTCATTAGCTATTTTGTGTCTCCAGGCAAACTTCGAGCAATTAATATAGTCATGCGCTTTCAACGGTTTTGTAAATACAAAAAAAGATATTAATAACTCGCGATTCATACAGGAGATTTAATTATTCACTACCTCATATTATATTTTTAGCACGTCTATTAAATTATTCTTATTTATTAATGGATTTTATTCGTTGTTGGATAATTTAAGGTTTAAATTTAGAAGTTACAATCGAGCTATGGTGGTATTACATAAGCACAAATAAAGAAAAATCAAGTTAGTTATACGCGTTTATATTTCTCGAAACCTGTTACATCAATAATTTAATATAGACATAAGTATGTACCTGTTCTAAATCTATATAAATGTGTTCAGAATTATCTGCTCACTTTGTTGGTATCTATTTTATTCTTGAGATATTTAAAAATGTGTGATTTCTCTTTAATGAAACAACTTTTTAAATTGAATTTTATGCAAGAGTTTCTTGATACTCTGCCAACGCAATATTAACTGCGCTGTTCAATTAACATATAGATAGGAGAGACTACACAAGTGGCTAGGTCTTGTCTATTTAATATAGAAGTAACAATTAACTATTCTTAAAAATTTATGAAATTGTGATAATACATAGACATGGACATGGCATACTACGGTATCTACCTGAGCCTAAAAACAATGTTTGTGGTTGTTATCGCCGATTTCAATTGAAATATCCATTTCAGCTGTGTATACCAAGCCGGAAGAGTAACGGATTTTTGTAGGCACCTTTAGATGATATTGGTAATTTTTTAAAGAGATTTTGAAGAATTCTGCCTTCAGTGTTTTTAAAATCTTGCAATTTATCGACACGGGAAAATATAGGCGTTTGTTGACAATCTTCTGGGTATCCTGATTTTATAAGTATTGTGTCAATGACTTAACGTGCTGTAGCTTTTTCGATAAGTTGTCCGGTTCAGAAATAAAAATTGTACTAAGCATCAGCGAAAGTGTCATAAGTTGATGTTTGGGTCGGATGATTAATCTGGGTGCGTAGGTTTTCGATAAACCGAATGACCTAGATGCTCATTGGGTTTACACACACATCAAATATGTTTGCATGTAGAAGTATATTTAAATAAATGCTGTTAATAGAGCTCCTCAAGGTATTGATGGGATTATTCACGATACAATAAGAGGAGAGAAAACACTAACATACAGTCTTTACGTTTCTGGCTAGCCGACAACATCAGCGCGGTTTCGAGCGTCTTTTCCTACCTCCAATTTGAAATTTCTTCTAACCTCATACAACCGTTCTTCTAAACGAACAGCTAGGTATATTTTTTGGCGCCATCTAACACTAATAGTAGCCAATCGCCTGCCATTCAAAACACAGCTGCAGAAGTGGGTACAGTTTCCAAATCTTCCCTCGAATAGTTTTGTAAATTTGTAATAATTTTGTTCCTTGTAGTGATTGCCATACGTTTATATTTCTATTAAGTGCTGCTGTGGGAAAGCTGAAAATAGCAATGAGCTGTTTCTCTATCCGTCACTAGGTGTTAGCAGCTTTATGCTACTCAAGTGGCAGTTGCCAAGAAAAAACGTCCAGGCCTAGGGACGAGAGGAATATTGCTGCATCACAATAATGCCAGGCCGCATTCGGCCCACTTCACCTAGGTAAGAATTGCAGAATGAGGGCAGGAACTTCTTGAATATCCGGCTTACAGTCCCAACCTAGCCGTAAGCGACTATCATTTGTTTGGCTCACCCAAAAAGCATCTTGATAGCAAACATGTCAAGGGTGACAGACAGCAATCTAAACCCTTTTATGCAGATGGAGACTTTATTGAAAAATAAAACTTGTTTTTGGCCAACAGTTTCTCTAATTATTTTTATAATAGCTTTTGGTGACCTACTTACTGACTGAATACTTGTGACTAATATACTGATAAGATAAAGTATTAAGGAAATGGGCAAACTGCGGTTATATATTCTTTAAACAACAGTATGTATATGCAAATCATTGAATTAATATATTTCTTTATATTTTCAGTTCCTTTGATACTTTTGAAATTTTCTACGTATTTCCTAGTTAAGTCAGTATTGCGACAACGTTAAAATTTTCCCACACTTAGATTCATGCGCTTTCTTTTCCATCGTCCATTTTCTGTAGATGCAATGGTCGCGATTAAAATCGTATAATCCTGTATTTGGGAGATTGAATTGACCCAAGTATCCGTTATACGAAGTAAAATTGTTCAATTCTAGCTATTTATTGCATAAAGACGAAACTATCTCTCTTATCTTCGATCTCAAGCAATTATTAGGCGGTTCGTTGCTTATAAAACTACATTCGACGACAATTTTCGTGATTCCGTTTTAGTCATTCCACGAGTTTAGAGAGGTAAGAAAGTCATATTATTATTGAAAATTATAATTTAGATTACCAAAATGCTATAATAACAATAAACTTTTTAGATGGTATCTCACGGTGCCGTGTTTAACGATCACCATCTATGTACAAAGAAAACGAAGTAAATCGAGCGATTAATTATAGGTTTCGAGATTAATTTTTATTATTCGCGTGATTTGCTGTTTATAGTATGCGGTAATACACACACATACACAAAGTCTCAGTTATAGTTCGCGACTATTAGTTCGATTAGGTAGTGTATAATTAAAGTATGTATAAGTACGTCACAAACATGGATAATATTGTTTTAAGTGCAAAAAGGATATTAATCGACTACCGGGAAGTTGTTGTTTCGCTTTTTATTGAGTAAATAATTTATAACGCGTGGTGTTAATGTAAATCGATACTTTTTCAAATTAGTTCTTTACCGAAGAAGAACATGAGCAATGCTAGATCGAATTTTATAGTGTAAACCAGAAAAGAATATTTTAAAAGAGGAGACTAGCTTTGTATCGTACACCCAAATAAGAAGTCTTGAATATTCTCGGAAGGGATTTGCATGTATCAAAAAAAAGTTCGAAAAATATTTAGAAAGCTTTTATATGATTTTTTTATTTAAACTAAAGTCTGCAGTCTGTCTTTAGTAACCATGTGCTAATCTGAGAAAAATCACTATAGATTTACATCCGATTTACATGATCATAACTGTAATATTGAGTGATTGGTCATGCAAAGGAAGAAATACATGTTTGCGAATACGAAAATCCTTAATTTATGTAATAGTGCATGCTGAAATATAAATTTACAGCCTCGATAGTGTATATTTATGGTTCTGATTGTAAAACTACAAACAGCATGCACCTTCTATGTTATATTATAATCTACATGACTGCAAATTTGTTGTACTTTTCCATATGAATACTAAAATGCACCTTTGCTAAGTAAAATAGTTATAAAGCACCATTACAATTTAGATTCGTGATGGACATTATATTTATATATTCACAAGTTTGATCGCACTGTATAGAATAACAAAATAAACTAGACTGACAATGGTTGCAAGAAATTTAGTAAAGAAACAAATTTTATTCATTACCTTAAAATGTTTTATTTACAAAATAGTGCATTCTGTTTTATAATATTTCTTCAAAGCAAGCCTGTTTTAATAACTGCCTGACAAATACACGGCATCCTTAGTACCAACCGTTCCAAATACGATTCGTCTATAGCATTCCACACTTCCTGCAAAGCATTCCAGAATGCTAGTTTGCCAGTCGGCTTCCAACCTCACGATCCAACAAGAGGTCAATGGGCTTGCAATCTGGGCTCTGGGGCGGCCACTCCGTTAAGGACAGCGCTCCTTCATACTATTTCTATTGAAAGTAAGCTTTAACCGCCTTTGCGGAGTGCTTGGAGTCGTTATCTTGCTGATAAATGAAACCCTTCCCAATCAATTCACATCTAGTTGGTATAGCATTGTTTTCTAGGGTTCTCAGATACATATCTTTTGTCTTCTTCCATCTATTTTAACTAATTTTCTAATACTTTCGCCTCTAAAGCAACCTCATACCATGATGTTTCCTCCTACACATTTCACTGCTTTTGAAATAGACTCGTAGCACTCTTTCTTCAGGGTAGCGACGAACAAACTTGCTACGTTTACTTCCGAATAATTCGAATTTTGATTCGTCCGTCCGTAACACCTTTTTTTCAATTATATACACTTCAGTTTGCATAGGGTTTTGCTCATTTTAGTCTTTTCCGTTTCTCAACATTCAGGAGTATTTAATTGTCGAGTAATTTCTCTATTCGAAACATTTATTTAATACTGTCTTTTTGGCATATCCTCGATCAAATAAACTGATGATGTGAAATAGGATCTTCGTAACGCATTCACACACGCTTCCAGTATCTCGGCACTATACTAGATGAATACTGAATCGGCAGTTTATTATAAGGCAGGTGGATGATTCAGTACCCCTCTCAAATTCTATTTTATATTGCATTCATTCCCAATTACCTACTATTAACGCATTATTGCTTTATTGCCATCATAAAATTTAATACAGGAATACATTGTTTTCGTGTTTGAATGAATTTTGTGAATAAGTCTTGTTTAATTGTTATCAATGTATACTATCAACATTATATTGTAAATGCCATTCTAACCTGATCTCCAAATATTTTTAAAGTAGCTGTAAGTGTAACATAATATATTAGGTGCGATGAAACTTATGACCGGTTCTGTATACAGCTGTGGCCATATGTATTCGCCACTCTCGTTTTGAACGTGTTACACGAATATTATTGTATTTCTAAGAAGCAGGGTCGATGACGGACTTAACTAGGTACCTGGTAATGAGGGTTTAATGGTTTATTGTAGGCCATTCTGAGTAAATTAGAAAATAGACGTAAAATTGTAATTTCTGAATATTTCTTCAGTCTTTCTTAAAAGTTGTAAGAGTAAGATTGAGCTAGTTAGAGTGAAGATATTGTGTCTGTGATTTTGTCTGTGTAATACAATAGTATACAGTAAAAAGTAATACCGAAAACACGCGAATTGACGGAGGTAGAGCGAGGACAAATTGTGGTGTTAGAAAAGCAAGTGTTGTCGGTATCTGCTATTGCCCGACAAGTGAAATGTGCGCGATCGACAGTTAGAATGACGATAAAACGATACAAAGAGAGTGGATCTTTGACAAACAAACCGAAAACTGGTCGAAAAAGAAAGACAACTAGCAGAGATGAGCGAGTCTTAGAGCGGATGTCTGCGAGACCGGAGAAAAGGGTCTAAACAGCTTTCCAGTGACCTTTTCCTGCTACATAATTTTGCTATTTCTCCTCGCACGGTTAGAAGACGCCTTTGTGAATTAAATTTAGGTGGATACAAAGCTCGACATAAACCACGGTTGTCTCCGCAACAAAAGAAAACGAGACTGCTGTGGGTTAAAAGTCACCGCGACTGGACCATTGACAATTGGGCCAATGTTATGTGGACGGATGAGTCAAATATTGAGGTAAGTAATACATAATTATTGTATTTGCGGTATTCTGTATTCAATTCCTGGTACCTACAGTGTTTTATTCTTTTTAATGGGTTCCAAAATGTAACAGTATTCATGTTTTTGTTGGTAGCTTTGTGGTAAACCTGGGCCTCAAGACGTGCGACGCAGGCGAGGAGAGGCCTTCCATCCAGACTGTATCATCCCGACTGTCAAGTTTGGGGGTGGTAGCATAATGGTTTGGGGTTCCATGAGTGCAACAGGCGTCGGAGAACTGTTCGTCTGCGAGGGCCCAATGAACAGTCGGACGTACATCGACATGTTGGAAGAAGTTCTGGAACCGTGTACGTTAAAATTATTCGATAATGATGAGCCAGAGTATTACTTCCAACAAGATAATGCACCGTGCCATAAATCTCGCGAAGTAATGCGCTGGTTCGAGGAAAATAACGTGCGGGTCCTGGAATGGCCGGCACAATCCCCGGACTTATCGCCAATTGAGCATTTATGGTACATTTTAAAGCGAAATGTAGCTAAATACTCATCTACCACAAAGCAATGCTTAAAAACAAAAACATTCGAAGAGTGGAATAAAATCAGCCCCGAACAGTGCTACAACTTAGTGAGCGGTATGCCCCGACGAATTCATGCGGTGATAAAAGCCCAGGGAGGAGCTACCAAATATTAAGCAATATCTGCATATATCTGTATACACTCACAATGAAACATTTTCGTCGATCAATTTTCTTTTATTTCTTATATATTCGTCGGAATAAAAAACAAAAAAGGGTGGCGAATACATATGGCCACAGCTGTATATATCCTTTGGAAAATACATATACACAACCTATTTAGAATTAGTTTCAAATATAATATTGTGACGAAAATGAAGTTTTACATGATTGGTTGTGGCGTCAAGTAATTAATGTTCTGTGGTGTTAATTTACAGAAGATATCTACACTTTCTGTTTATTGTTGAAATAGAATAGTTTGTGCTTTTTCCCTTATCCCTTACATTTATTTGGTATTGCCATAATTATGGAGATTTTCACAAGGTATAAATAAAATAAATGGGAGACTTGTGGGGAAGTTGCATATTGAAGATGATTGAGAAACATTTTCTGTGCAAGTGTCTATCGTTGACGTCAATAAGAAGAGCCATCTTGGGTCATACCAAAATTAAGTATTGTTCACCCTCATAGAAGACTTATTTGTAGTGAGAAGGTGTACGATGGACCCATTTTGGGTTAAATATAGTAGAATTTCTGATTCTTTCGTTCATAACTCACCTCTTATTTCATAATATGTACAAAGATGCTAGTTGTTACATGTTATGTTCTTCGTGTTAGATATTCTATTGTTTGTGGCTGATAATACCAATAATGAAATTACCAAGATAATTTGTGTTTGCCCAAATCTTTCTGTAGTCCAAAAGCCATTTACATTAGGGATGTTACATTGAATTAAGATTCAAATGCAAAAATGAAAACGATATAGAACCGTTTAAAAATCAAAATTATACGTGACTAGTTTCTTTTTGAAGATACAATGCTTAAATAAAGAAAGAGAATAACAATGAAAAATAAAATCATTCTATTATATTCATTACGACACTTGAATAAAATTTACTGCCTAGCAGTAGATAAGTAGTTATTGTCACGCAGAGCACAAACGTTACTAAATAAAAAAATATTCAATTTTAGAAGCTTCAGTATCTTCTTGAAATTTCCATACGTTAACTTTAGACATTGGTAAGAAATTCCATAAGCGGTAGTAATAACTTTAAATTAACGTGTAAAAACCTATTCGACTAGTTAGGCTTGTATAAATGGCGAACTCGCATTAAAAATGCAAGAAACGCGTGGTAAAAACGGTGACATATTTATGTACAATGGCTAATAAAATCGAGAATTACAGAAGAATTAACGGTTCTTCGTGTCTATAAATTTAATGGTCGCCCGGGGCGTTTACACATGCTCAATAAAACAGATCCTCTAAGAAGAAATTGATTCTAGGGACTAGCATTATACCTTCTTTGTAGATATCTACATATTAAAGCATCATTATTGTGTGAGTATATATGCACTACGCTTTAAATATGTTTTTAATTTGATTATTGGAGAAAATATCCTCCTTAAGAATTATTATACAATGTTATACGTGCTGCTAATATATAAAATATAAATACATTGGAACGTGTTTATCTCATATTTAGATATTGAAATAATTATTTTTCTTCGAAACATCTTGTATATACCAACATAAATGTCTAAAAATTATTTGATTATAATATCATATTCGATGGATGTTTACTTACTTGGCATGATATTAAAATTTACTGTTTGCCCAAGGCCATTGGTTAATGAAATACGTGTTATTTGATTAAAGTATTAACCGATCAATCTCAAAGAAGCAAAACGCGGCAGTATGTCTACGTTCCCAGATAACTAGTATTGTTATAAAGTTAGAATATTACTTATCTTCTATGCAAAGCTTTTTAATAAGAGTAAATAATGAGGTAATAGTGAAGCACACCAGAGATATACGAAAATTGGATGTAACATTACACACAAACCATACTGGAAAAAATTTTTGATAAAATTACAATTTTCTTGCAATTTCACACGTAATTAAATTCCTAAAAAATATCGGTCTCGGAGGGGACTTGAACTCGACATCTCTACAAGTCCCCTCCGAGACCGATATTCTTTCGGAATTTCATTACGTTGGAAATTGCAAGAAAATTGTAATTTTATCGTTACTAATGCCAACGGTGGCTTAGTATTTATATTCATATTAATATTAGTATTAATATGGATGTTAATTTAACAAACAACGTTGTTATCGAATAGAGATATACGTAGATCGCATTGGATTCAAATTAAAATCAGTTTCTCTCCCAGTAACCTCATGCAGTGTGCTTTTCAAACCTAATTAGTTGCTGAATATTTTGAATAACAATTTCTCAATACGCCATCCCCAGAAATTTGCAGAGCTTAAAATTAAGAAGAGGAAGAAGATTATTCAACTGCACATATCCTTCAGAATTTTGATTTAGTTTAGCTAACAATTCCGAATTTATAAAATTCTTGATAAAATGGTTGGATTTTAGAATATTAATCTTTTGGAAGTGCACTTTATCAGTTTGAAAGCAAGCTTTTTCCCAGCTTATGAGGAACAAAGGTTGTGAACTGAAAAAATGAAAATTCAATATAATAATAAAATAACATGATTTAATAATAAACGGACTATTACGGGGGTTGGCCCGTATCATGGTAAAGTATAAAAAGGAATAAAGAATAAAATATAAATAAGAGGAAATGAGAAAAACAGAAAGGAGCTGAGTAGCCCATGAAAGAGGAAAAAGAAATAAAAAGGAAAAAGGTAAAAGGAAAGCAAAGAAAAAGACAAGACAAGAAAGAGAAGAGGGACAGAAGCAAAGAAAAAATGATACGAGGGTGGGATCTCGACGTTTCGCCTCCGTCGTAGGAGGCTCCTTCAAGAGACAAAAGCAGGTGAACCAAAGTGGCATGACAACTAGACATATAAACCGCGCTAGAGGCGAAACCATTTTGTATAAGGCTCACGGTAACTCGACGTGTCAACCACATGCATGATGGAGCATCCGCTTACAATCCTCGTCATTTAAGAAAATGGTTGGTTGAATACTTCCGAAGCAGATGGGTTACTCGCAGCGGTCTTTCTTATGGTTTCCGAGATAATTCCAAGCATTCTTAATCCTTTGAACTTTTTGTGTGGGGTTTCATTAAAGAGAAAGATTATACAACGTTTCTTCAAAAGATGAAGAAAGTTAGGAACAGATTTAACGCGGCAAATTACACTAGAAAAACTCGAACAAGTAGTACAGACGATACCCCATAGATTGCAATTACCTGAAAAACAGTATTCCAACTATTATTTAGGGAATAGTGTCACTAGTTTGCTGTTCGATAAATATCGAAAAATTGATCAATTGTGTTATGAAATAAAAAATACGCTATAATTTAACGTTTTTCAATATGTATTATTTTGACATAATAAATGATTTCAAGAGCAAACCATACGCGAATACAGTATTGCCAAATATGTGTTTCTTTCATGTGGCTCCTGAAAAGATGGGGGGAAGCGCGATACAACATTTTAACACTATAATTTTGATTTAGAACGAACAGTACCTACGTCTGAGCCAATTTGCATATACCTTGTATATTTTCTTTTGCGATTATAATATTAATTAGATAACGCATTTGGGTTCAGTAACAGTTTATTAGCAAACAGTCTTAAGTTTTTGTGCAATTGTTTCTTTCCACATTTATTTTCTTGTACGAACGAGAAAGTGCTCAGGCTAGCGAAATATATGTATGTATGTTTGAGTGTATATTATCTTACTGTTTATTACATAATCTAAATAACATTAACAGCCTCATTGTGAGACTGGTTCTTGTTAATTGTTATTGTTCTGACATATAAAAACACGACTGGAAGATCGTGACCGAGTCTATCTAAAATATCAGTGATATAGGTATGCTATAAATGCCCGAGATACGACGATGTTAACCAGACAGCTGCAAATACCTGACAACTTGTAAAATTTCTATACACGGCCGGTATCGTATTAATACAGTTATTTATTATAATTAAAGGTGAACATGGACTATCAATTCGAAAGTTTGATACTCCTATGGGTTTACGCATTATTAATTGATGGATACAACGATCTTAGTGTTACGTTGTAGATGGGTATTTAAATCTGGTAAATTGATAACGTAAGTTGATAGCGTAGCAACTTTTGTCATACAAAAATGCACTGCGAAGGAAGTACAAGCTCGTTGAACATTTGATATTGATTGGAGAATCATGAATATGTATAAGGGTTTTGAATGCTAGTAAATTTAATTCCAACCACAATAACTCGAACAGCGAGAGAATAAGTACGTATTAGATGTTCGTCGTGTTAGTTTTGGATAAAAGATTAGCTCAGATAAACTATTTCTTATTCTTCGGCAATGAAATTTATTTCTTGTGTTGTGGTAATAATCTTTTTCCGTTAAAAATCTTAAAACAAAGTTTAAACTAGTCAAGGGATTAATATTTCTTTCAAACTTCCAAATTTGCGTCTAATATACTTAAAACATAACTAATATAACTTACATATGTCGTTAGCACTTTGTAGAATCATCAATTATGTAACGTGTTTTTACGTTTTCATCGAATCTCTGTTTTAATTGACTCGATAATGAAATTTACAAGGCAATACTAGTAAGTCGAAAATGTAGAAAAAGATTGTTGTTTGTTGACTGATATAGTGTAAGAACCAACGGTAATTTTGTTAGGTGTCTTGCTCCCTAAATGCAATAACACAATTTACGCTAATATCACGGAAACTATGAGAACTATTAAAAAAACACTTTGGATTTTTTTTTAATCTGTTTGGAGCTGTCTATATAATACTTAAAATCAGAATTTTTGTTTGGGGAAACACTTTACAACGAATGTGCATGCCTTGTCATAATTCTTTGAATTTGGAAAAAAATCATAACCAATAAATTTAATACTTAAATCGTAATACCCACTGAAGCAAATGGTATATTAGTAATAGAGGCAAGTTCAAGTCCATTATAGGGAATATTCCTTCAAATTTGAAGTGCTCTGGCGAAACGAACTACGTTCTTCCTGGGAAAGCATTTATGTGCCAAAGAATGTTACTCAAAATTCGATAACAGCTCATTACAAGTTGAAGGATGTAATTAAATAATACTATTTATTTGATGATTATATTATATTACAATTTTTTATATTATGATTCATAAGAAGCACTTCAACTAAAAATCTTCTCACAATTTCTTTCCATATTCTAAATACATAAACACTTAAAGATTGCGGCATGGCTGTTGCTTTCTTTCGAATTATGTAACTTTTTTTGTTTATGGGCACTATATTTTGAATACTACTTGGACAGTCAAAGAATTTAGTAGCAATGCATTTTTGGATCCAGTAAGTAAATAAACATCTGCAAAATCAATCTTTAAAATATTGCGAAATTATTCAAACCTGTAATGTTGTAGTACATTAGCTTTTTTTATCCTACATCTTTTGTACCTTGCGCTGTCGGACAACCATTCTGCTATTTTTGCCTTCCACAGTCTCTTGTTTTGAGCCAGTTTTTTGGCTTCAATCCATCCCATACTTCCTTTTTCTAATGTTGTATACATTTGTTCTTTCCAGGTGTTTTGGGGTCTCCCTATTCTGTTTTTGTCCTCTGTTCAGGCTTCAAAAATCCTCTGTATTATTTGATCTTTTTCTATTCTGTGTACATCTCCAAGCCATCCCACGTTTACGATTATTTCTGTTGGTTTGAAATTTGGACTATTGGTGATTGTCGTGTTTATGATTTTGTCTCTCCTTGTTACTCCTTCTATTCTTCTTAGGAATCTCATTTCTATAGCCGTAACTCTGCTTTTAATTCTATTCGTAGTTGTCCATGACTCACTGCAATATGTTAGTGTTGGTCTGACAACTCTTTTATACACCTTTGTCTTTATTTGTTTTGGTATTTCTTTTTTATCTAGAAATGTATTTCTTAATGTACTATATATATTTGCGGATTCCCTTATTCTCTCATTTTTTTCCTTCTCCATACTCCCCCTATCTTCAATTATTGTTCTTATGTAATTGTAACTTGTTAACTTGTTCCAAGGCTTTTCCTTGGATTTTGATTATGTTCTTCTTGTGTTCTTGTGTTTATCTCCACATATCTTTGTTATTATCTTTGTTATCTTTTCTGAGTCTGCTATCAATACCATATCATCTGCAAATATTAGTTCCTGTTCGTTAATTGCGTTCATTTTCCAGTTGCCTACTTTCATATTTTTTCTTTTTTGCTTAATAGCATCATCTATTAATATAGATAATAGCAGTGGGCTTAATACGCATCCATTTTTTAATCCAATTTGTGATTCGAATTCATCTGATTCTGCGTTGAAAGTTCTGACTTTATTCCTGTTATTTTTATATAATATCTTGATCATCTCTATCGTTCCTTTCTCTAGCCCTCTCCTTTCCAGGCTCTGCTTTCTGTTGCTATCAAAAGCCTTTTAAGATCTAGAAAACACATATGTATTTCCCTTCCTTTGCTGATAAGTTTTTCTTCTAATTGTCTGATTGTAAATATTAAGTGCTGGGTGCTTCTTCCTTTTCTGAATCCATGCTAACTATCTTCTAATGTTGTTTACAGATTCTCTCGGAGTCTTTTTTCTAGTACATTAGTAGGTTGAAAAAGTTTCTTTCGGACCTATGTTTCAAACTGTGCTGTTGCTTATTTTAATGCAAAGAAGTAGGAGGATGACAGGCAATGTGGAAATTGTTAGTAATATATATAACCACATAAAATAGAAGAATTGGTTCGGCCGGAATTTCATGAGTAGATCTGACGTCCGTCGAACATAATTCATTAGCATTGGCTTGAGTTGATCGTACGATGTATTTTATTATTTTACGAGAAACAATTTGATGTTCTTGTTTGAAATGGCTTGCCCTGAATGAAGAACGACTTTTGCCTGCAGAGTTTGCATTTGAAGGTCCATGCCATGGATCGTATTTGCTTTATCCAAGGAATTTTTGAAATTTCAGACTGTAATCTAGATTTATCTTTATAGCTACTACCATGTCCAACACCCACTTCTCATCAGTGGAGTTGGGCAGTCGATTCTGTCGTTTTAAATTGATGCTGCACACTTTCGAAATAACGACGGTTTGTTTCTCTATTTGTCCAAAATTCCACAGATTTAATTTTGTATCCTATATCTATAACACTACCTTCTTCTTTAGAAATAGCATAGATATTTTTCATCTATTAGAAATTATGATTTTGGAAAAAAAACGGGATGTAGGGACAGTTAATCGAAAGGGATAATGATTATAAAAAAACTATTCACTCTATCGTATAGTCTACAACAACAAGGATATGAAAAATTCTCATTATTGCAGTGGTCTCACTGCAAATTTAGGAGACTCAATTCCCTAAAAGCGAAGCATTGGGTACCTACAAAATTATCGTTGCTCTTATATAGGGTGTTTTTTATAGAGGTATAGAACTTTGAAATGGAATAAAACAAAGATGAATTTTTTAAATTGACATGAAATTTACTTTATTCGAAAGATAATCTTCTGGCATTATAATTTCAATATGACTTCTGGCATACAACTGCCACGGCTGGCTCGGACGTAGTCTAATCTGGAGGTCCGATTTTCGATGACTCTTTCCAATATTTGTGGCCATATATCGGCAATAACGCGGCGAATGTTGTCCTCCAAGTGGTCAATCGTTTCGGGCTTATCGGCGTAGACTAGCGGCATCACATATTGCCACAGAGAATAGTCTAGCGGCGTTAAATCGCACGATCTTGGAGGCCAATTCATAGGTCCAAAACGTGAAACTATGCGGTTACCAAACGTTTCCTTCAATAAATCAATTGTGGCACGAGCTGTGCGACATGTTGCGCCGTCTTGTTGAAACCATAGCTCCTGCACATCATGGTTGTTCAATTGATGAACGAGAAAGTCAGTAATCATGGCTCTATAGCGGCCACCATTGACTGTAACGTTCTGACCAGCATCGTTTTTAAAGAAGTACGGACCAAAGATTCCACCAACCCATAAAGCACACCAAATAGTCTGTTTTTCTGGATGTACCGGTGTCTCAACATACACTTGAGGAATACCATCACTCCAAATACGGCAGTTTTGTTTATTGACGTATCCATTCAAACAAAAGTGAGCTTCATCACTAAACAAAATTCGCTTATGAAAATCGGCATCAACGGCAATCTTGTTTTGGGCCCATTCACCAAATCTACGCCTTGCTAGGTGATCGTGTGGCTTCAATTCTAGCACGAGTTGGATTTTGTAAGCACGCAAACCAAGATCTTTCCGCAAACTCATCCATAAAGTGGATGGAGAGATATCCAATTCCTGTGCACGATGGCGAATAGACTCATTCGGGTCTTCCTCTATGCTACGCTCTACAGCAGCAATGACTTCTATACGCACTGTACGACGTCTCTGTGGATGCGTATTATCATTTAAAGTAAACGTAGTGCGAAAACGTGCCGCATTTAATCGAATTAATTGCTCTGATGGATGATTATGTTGACCGTAAAATGGACGTAGTGCGCGATACGTATTTCGAACAAAACCATGATCTTCAAAATAAACTTGCACAATTTGGAAGCGTTGTTCAGGCGTCAGTCTATTCATGTTGAAATGCCAAACCAAACTAAACATAAATCACTTGACAGCTGACAAAATGGGCGCCAGTTAAAAAAGTGCTGCCAACTTGAAGTTTTATACTTCTATAACAAACACCTTTTACTATATCAGTTTACAAACTTACAAAGTTTTCTTTTTTCTGAATTTATTAGTTACCGTGTTATTAAAACCTTTACATTGAGCAACTAATTGCCACTTTTTGACGAAGAAGCATACTCAGTGAAGTAACAAATTACTCTGGATGCAAAATATATAGTTTCGTCCTTTTCACCATTTTTTAGTTCAATTACTTCAGATTTTCCACTGTGCCACGGAAATAGATGTTAAGGTGTACACAGTTTTATTTGATAAGTACCCAAACGTTTGTCCGGACCAATAATGAAATTAACAAAACAAACGACGAACGTGTAAAACATGGAATAGAATTTTATGTGACCTCTTTTAAGTTTTATATGTTTTGTGCAAAGTGTGCGTACACGAATATAATACGTCTCATCCAAAACTAAAATCGAGAGAAATCAGTAAATATTTACTTCTGTATTTTACGAAGCGAGCGATTAACTTAAAATTATTTAAGATATCCAAGGGTGTAGGATGCGTTTGTTTGTTACATTCGTAGGGAAAATTTCCAGATTTCTGGAAATATTAAGCTTGTGCACCTGTCCGCTTGTATTTTTGGCTTACATTGGGCTAATTGGTATTCGTAAAGGTACAATAATAAAAATGTTATTTGAATTCAGTTGGTGCGTTCGAGGTGAAGGAACCATAAACGGTCTCACATGTTCAACGGCAAATGATTACGTTACCTATCATGTTAACCTCCTCTGTATATTAAGCAGAGGAACGGCGACTGTTTATCTGATTGCGCATTTTGTCAAATGAAAAAATTTTCTGCGAAGCTCGATGTGGAATGTAACTAACTTATAATAACGTACCGTAATATAGTCTTAGAAAAGAGAATTTAGCAATATTCTGGTAAATAGATACTTATGTACAGCAGTATGCTTATATGACGCTCCGAACGTAAAACTTATTACCTACTGACATAGGATGAATTGCAGGTGAATAACGAATTTTGCAAGTTTAATTCCAGCCTGTACGTTGTGCACGATTGAACGTTTAGACATCGGAAAGGATCTCATTCTTCCAACAGATCGGTTCACCAAAGGTCAATACGTACCACGGAACGTAATGTATGCCGTTTAACATTACGCTATTAACAGTACCTACATGTATATATATACATACCTAGCATTGCATAATTATAAAATATCATATCCTATTTATGCGGCCCGTTGGATTATAATTAAGTGTTGTTCCTTTCTTGTACTAACACATTACAAACGGCAGCAATAAATTTATTTAATAAGAGAACAAGATTGCTTCACATGCGAGTACTGTTTTATGCTCTCTGAAGTCGATATTTATAAGTATATGGTTTGTGGTTCAGAGAATGTGTGATTACAGGGCGGCCCAATTTTTTCTTGTTCTTTAGCTACTCGTTAGTGCATCGACTAGCAGATTCGAGTTAATTGATATCGCGAAGATAACAATTACGAAAGCAATATCCGTATTCAACTGAAATGGTGTGCTAATCAATGATCTGCAGAAACTAATTAATATGTTTAATATATCTTTTAAGCAGTCAATAGAAGATGTTTTGATATCTACTTCAAATATAGCAGTTATTACTATACTTACGTAAAATGCACAAACTATTTCTATCCTTACTTTTGTCGAAAATTAAATGCATGAATCAAAATCTAACTTAAAAATGAGTATATATCTAGATCTAAGGCTATATCCGCAAAGATACTGAGAAAATTATCTAAGCTGTTACTGAAACCACTTACCTATCTGGTCATCTGGAATGTTTCCTAGTTGATTTAACAGCTCAGCAGTTATACCGATGTATAGAAAAAACGAGAGAAGCAAAATGCAAAATCAACGATTTTTTTTTAAATTTTATCAAAAAAATATTTCAATTCTTTACAATTAAATAATACAGATTAGTCAAGAGGTGAAATACGTACGATTGGTGCTGGACTCTAAGCTGCCCTAGACCCAACATCTTCAAAGAATAGCAGAGAAATGTGAAACAGTGTCAATAACTACTCGAAGAACAATTGGAAAAGCATATAGATTGAAACCACGTATGATGTACTGGCTTACGAGGGCGGCCTGAAATGTTCCGGAATCGGCAAGAGATGGCACACGTAGGTTGAAGTGTATTCATTGGTCGGCAAGGACAACCGTTTTTATGGCAGCTGTCAAAGTTTCAGACGTCTACTGTCAATAGTTGTTGTTTAAGAGTTAAAGTTAAGTTAAAAGTTAAGACAATCTCGGGGCAATACTACAGCGATTTATTGACCAAATTCGGTGCAGTATTGAGAGAGGAACGGCCTTGTTTGCAGCGGAAAAAGGTGCTTGTCCACCACGACAATGCACCGACTGATTCATTCCGCGTCGACGTGTCCAAATTGAATGAGTTGTGCTACGAAGTAGTCTCTCATCCTCCATATTCATCGGACCTAGCCCCCAGCGACTTTCGCCAATTCCCAAACCTGAGAAAATCATTGGGAAGAAAGAGATTTGTCTTAAATGAGGAGGTCATCGCCGCTACAGATGGCTATTTTGCAGACCTCGAAACATCCTACTTTTCCGACGGCTTGAAGAGACTGGAGTACCGCTTGAGAAAGTGTATTGATCTTTGAGGAGACTACAGAAAACTCGAGAAATAAAAATAAGAAACCACACCAATACCGTGTTTTTCTTATCGATTCCTGAAAAATATCACGTCGCCATCGTATACGGCCGTTGCCGGACCCATAGTAAGATACGGCTGCATAGTTTGGAAGACTAGGCTACACATAAGCAAGAAATAACAAAACTCTCTAAAATTCAGAGGTTAGCTTGTATATCGGAGTTGTTCAACGCCTGCTATGAAAACTATGTTAATGCTTGCTATCCCTCGACATTTATATCAACACAAAGGCATGTAGGTAAAATGCTACAAGAACTGTAGAACTTACAACAACGAGGTATAACAATAGAGACGATACACTCAAATTCCATTTTTAGCATGGGCGGTGATGTAATAATTCCTAACCTCCATTGACAAAGTCTTATAAACAAATTGAGAGAAATGCAGAGCTGGGCAGAGAAGAAAGCGAAGTTTCAAATTTGGTATACAGATGGGTCAAAAACGGGAACTAATTCTACTGCTGAAGGAACTGAAGGGTATAACATCTTTATACCTCTACAATGGCATGCCTCCGATTTTCATACTGAAGTTTATGTTGTAGTCTGTGTTTGTGAGGGTTTTCGCCGACAATCGTGCTTGCAGGGTTTGGCAGCCATGTGTAAATACAATATATTTACATTAGCGTGGATGTCACGGTACATAAATATAACAGGCAAAGAAATTACAGACTAGTTAATAGGAAACAATTCTGGAATTGTCTTATTAGACCCTACTGCTGCTTTGTTATCGTTCTACAATTTAGTTTTACAGGAAGCCGATGGAAGGTCTTGCTATTTCAATTTTCTTTGATTTTACTGAAGCATTCGATTATGTGCAACGTGCTGTCGAAGGTAATGAAGCGAGTTCGATCACTTCGTATTTTAACGAACATATGCAGTATGTTCTTTTCGCGGTCGAAATTTGAACCAGCATCCGTTGGATAGGAAGAAAGGTATATTATATGTATGTTAATAAATGTTTCAATTTCAAAAAGCAATATATAGTACAGATAAATTCGCAGAATCCTCTTGTAAGGTGAAACTGAGAATATCTTCGTAGAGGAGACTGCTCTCAGTAAAAACCCACTTTGAAATTTCTTACTGTTAATAAGCACCGCGTCATATATAATACGTAGGTTACCGATTTAAACATAACCTTTCTGATACAGTAAGCAGTATCGGTATATATTTAAATGAACTAATGAAAACACTGTGAGTAACACCAAATTAACTAGAAATAACTCTTATGCATGGTAATCGTTTTTACAAATTTATTTGAGATAAAGGAGGTATAACATATATGTATATCTTAAACTGATCAAGAAATGTGCGCTTTTCGCCTGAGGTATACAATATTTTTGCTCTAAAACTTCAAATAATTCAACACATAACCGCAAGTGTATACGTATATGCCAATAACCCGCATAAACTACCCCTAAAACTTTCATTACAACAGACTTCAAATACTTTGATTGTGTCTCGTTGGCTCTTTACCAAATTCAAAATTTTCATATTTCATTTCATTTGACTCAAGAAACCCTAATTGCAGTACCTATATGGGGCATTTTGTATAAATTGCTGTTAATTTGAAGCCCATTACTGTCCAGATAGGTAAGAATTTAAATATTGTGTTGGAGTTCGGGTAGCTTCGACTCAAGCCGATTTAATACGCAGATTCAGCTTTCCCAGATATTAATTATCTATAATTCCGCCATTTCGAATAAAACTGGTCACAAATGACCAGATGTGTATTTATCTTGATGATGGAATTAATACGAGTATATACAATAACTGTAAAGGTGTATAAAAATAACAATTCACTGCAAAGATACATTTTTCATTTGTAGTGTCTTACGTCATTGAAGTTGTGAATGTATTTGTGCTCTAATTTGGACTATGTAATAATTTGAACTACATTGGTTTATTTGTGCAAGTGTTTACTGAAATGCACAAGTAAGTTTGGAAAATTGAAGCTTCCCCCGTTCCTGTTTGACAAAAAAATACATCCTTACACGTAACATTTACGAATATCTAATTCCATTAGCGTTTGAGCCACTCACTTGTAAACATTTGTGCGCGTGTGCAATTAAAATAATAAATACAGCAATCAATTAACTCGTACCTGTTTTAATCTGCGATGCTAGGAAAACAATCGCAACTAATCGAGTAACACTTTACGTACAAAGCACAAACAATCCTCAAGGAAAGGTGTGGTCAAACTGTGTTTCAAAATGACATAAATTCGATTTATTTAGTGTTAAAGGAAAACTGATAATGTATGTACATAAAATACTCACAAAGTATATTCTTAGACCTGTTCAATATTGACAGACCGCTTTTTGTGAGAACGCCAAGGAAGATTTATCTTATCGCCATTGAAACCGCACAATTGTGAAGTACAGGTGATCTCTCTGCGTCCATAACGAAAGAATGATACATAAACCAGTCTAAGATTTAAATTTTATGTTCAATAATCATTTGGTTGCATTTCTAAGTAATTTTTTATGATAATTCCTAATCTTCTTTTTCGTAATTCTATATAGGATAAGATACGCATAGTGAAAAGAGGTTTCTGCGACTGTTTACAAGATATACGTATCTAATCAATGAAACCGCGATTATGTGTGTATGTAGAATATCGTATTTTGTACAAGTTTCAACCCAGATTCGATGCTTACTATATAATTTTTTATTGGCAGAAAGAAAGCATTGGTATATAGATTGTGTTAGTACGCGGTTAAGATTATGTGGAAGCTGAGCAAAGTATTATTTTTTTTTGTTTCTGGAATGTATAAGAGTAAAACTCGGAAAACGGCAACAAACTTTAAAAGGAAGAATTTTATCTTTTTCATTAACAAATAGTTATCTTCTTTCCTTACTTATTTTTATCTACTAATGACGAGTACTACTCGACAACGAAAATGATGGATAGGCATGATTAAGTCGTTAAATAAGTTGGCCACAAGACATATAACTAATTTGAAAATTAAGAATGTGTATGTAGAACATATAGGAAGTTTAATGTTTTCAACAAGCTAAAACTGAATCATCGTCATCAAAAAATCGTGTAAATATAAACTTTATGTTATTCCCGAAAATAAAATGTGCGCTATCGGAAATCTTACCCCGCAGCAAGCATTCCCAATAACGTATACGAGGGATGTCTTTTAAGTTTGCATACTGGGACATAGGGATCACCAATCAAACATCAATACTAGGAATTTACTTTTATTTTAGTTATCGTTAATTTAGTTTCAGTGCGATGCGTGTAATGTTGTAGCTACAACGAATTGGCAAAGATAAATTAGTTGAAAAATGGAATTAAACCGACAATATTTTCGCGTGAGAATGCCTCGCCGAATTGGTATCAGTTTTCGGCAATGAAACACCACATCAGTGAACAATTTATCGTTAGTATGAAGTGAACGTGGACGAATTAGTCTTAGCAACGATCCATTTGGTGCACCTGCCAAAAAACGGCACTCGATGCTGTGCGCAAGATCATCAACAAAGATTATCATGTGAGACGAGATTGACAAAAACCTCAATTGCATGAAGAATTGTCTGTAAAATGATTAGTTTCCCATTGAGTACCGCAACTGTTGACCGAGGAACAGAAAGCAGCTAGAGTGAGTTGGTGTCAAAAACTCCGAAAACGTGATAACATTGCCAGTGGCGATGAATTTTGGATTTACTCATACGAGTTAGAAAATAAACCCCAGTCGTCTGCTTGGGTGTCATGTAGCAATAATTCCTCCTAAAGATCAAAGAAGCCTTACTGCCGATTGGTATACAACCATTTATTTGCCGCAAGTCATCGCTGAGCTACGAAGAACCAACCCCGAACTACGAATCATTCTCCACCAAGACAATGCAAGTTCGCACACGCAAAGCAATTGAATTTTTAACGTAACAAAATGTCAAATTGTTAGAACATCCTCCGGACCTAAGCCTCAACGGTTTCTTTACCTGTCCGAAAATAATGAGCGAACTGCATGGTCATAGGATCCAGCCATGGAAAGGAGTAGTTGACACCTTTAAAAACAGAATTTTGACTATACCAATAATCGAATGGAATAGCTGCTTCCAGAGTTGGCTCGAGTGCATGTAAAAGTGGGTCTTCGTGGAGAATGTTTCCAAAATTAATGAAGTCTTTAAGAGCTATCTACTGGTCTATTCCAGTTGTATATGCAAAACTTAAAAGACAGCCCTCGTATACTTACATGTGTATCAAATCGTATGAAGAACGCAACATTTTGAGTGGTATAGACTGTACCTATAGACATATGTAATATTAACATTTTTGAATGTAATTAGGCATTGAAAAGCTACTTTATTGCAGTGTTGCCTACGCGGTTAGCGTTTTGGTTATTTGTTCGCAAGACTTGGAAGTACAGATAGAAATTTACCTGTAGGCAATATCCTTACAAATTTATTGTATAATATATTTCCAAAGTGATCTTCCTCCAAATTTTCATGCCGTTACTTTCAAAAATGTAAACATAATATGTTGCGTCGCCTCTGTGAAACAATAAAAGCAAAAACAGCTGTAGCAAACAGCACATCCAAAAAGAACGAAAACGTTGAAAGGGCGCTTTTCGTAACGATAACCAAACGTTAGATAAGGTACAAGTAATGTTTAACAAACATATGAATCTCCCGCAAAACGATGTCAAAAGGAATTTCCTGTGTCACGTGGTATAATCGAAGCAGAAGTAACGTCACTTTTAAAAGTAGCTTTAATGCCATCTACAAGTGTTGAATAAATGTTGCAGAAACTGTGGAAAACAACTTCATGCACAAGGTTGTACCATAAAACCATTTAGAATCAACATTATTTTTAATAAACTTAACGTCGAACATTTGTAAACATCGAATACCGTTTGGAGTCGACTTGAAAGCGACATTATCTATAAACATAACTACCTTACTGTTAGCTCAACGCAGAACAAATATGCAAATATTCTGTAAAAATTAAATAACGCTGCAAAATTTAAAATTCCATCAGCTCTGTGGCGCATCTTTTGTTAAAATAGACTCGTCAAATTCCAAATTTCAGATATAGGAAGCCAATTTTCCTTATTGCAATTTAAGTGCACCATAATAATAAAATAATATAAATTTGATTCTCATAGACAAGAGATTTTTAGACTGTGATGCCATCTGCAAGATAAAAGAAAGTTTAAGTGGCCACGTAGGCAGCGTGTAGATTTCCCGTTGTACAGTAAACAACGTTTTTGAGATTACAGTTTAACTATAATACAATGTTCAAATACAACTACATGAAGTGAATATAAAGGTATAAGTATAAAGAAAGAAAACATTTAATTTAGATTGTTTCGTTGATTATTTTTGTTATTTTGTTATATTTTATTTCGGCTACTATGAACAACATAACTATGTAAACGGTATGTTGTTTTTGGAATAATTTAGATTATCAGCTGAAAGCAACCTTTAATTCAATAATTTGCGACTCTCACATAACATTTTGAAATGCTATTTAGTTCATAGTTTACGAAACGTTTCTTTATGACGTTATTCTATCTGTGCAAAAGAACTTTGGTTATGGGTATCTATATGGCATTGATGTATCAATGTATGGCACTATTTCTGTTTAACATCATTTAAAACATTGCTTTCCACGTCACTAAAACGTTCTGTCACAAAGTTAATATAACAATGGTAAGAAACGTCACTATCTAGTGTAATTGAAATTATTAGTTACGACTATACATTTATTCGATGTTTTATCGACACTTAGCAGAAATATAGTTATAAAATTAACGTTGTTTTTATGTATTCAACAATTGTAACGTTACAGTCACGGTTATATAAACGATGTGTTCCCATTGGTTGCCTTCTCGAATAAGGAGGCAAAACCATGGACTCTATAAGATTGCTTAATGATTATAGTAATCGATGCCTAGACATGCGAAATCTATTTCATAACTTTACACATCCACAGCAAAACAACAACACAAACAGCAACTGCAAATGATCTTTCTTCTAAAATACATTGAAAATGTATGCTTAAGAGAAGCAAAGGACAATTTTGCATAAGTTCTTATATGCACATCGGCGAGTCCTGATTTCAGAAACGTTTATTGCAAACAACAAGGGCACAGTTTTAATGAATCGTTAAAAAATCATATGCAGACCTAGATATTCTACTTATTATATTTATGGAAGACATGCTGTATACGTGTATATGTGTCACCTCCACGCATTTTGTAATGGAGTTATTCGAATAGACATTTATTTAATTTCTAAGTCTAAGTTTAGAAGTGATTGTTTAAATAAAGCTCATAGAAATGTCGATATATTGGAGAATAGTATCGAACAACTGAGTGAAACATGAGGACTTAAATCGAGAAATAGTGATAAGTAGTATTTCGACATCTTCCAGTTTTAACTACGTACCGGTATTTTGGGCTTCGATACGTTCAGCTTTTATTTAAAGGAGAAGAATTTTCTTACTTTTTTTATAACGTTTATATTGTTAAAATTTACGTTTCTAATTCTTTGTTGTTTGGGGTGAACTATAGTTGGGAATTTATTTTTAACCATGAGTTCCTAAAAAGGAATCTTTGTTTTTACTCCTATTATTACAGTTTTCTGTATCACATTTATGTTCCAGATGCGAATATAAAATTAAAACCATTAATAGCGTGTACATCGACGATAAAATAGTATCTCGTGTTACATAAATTATTTAACGTGAAAATTTCATGTAAATTATTAGAGGATGTAAAACACACGCATATTGAAATTGCTAACAATTAATTATTTATTTATTTATTATTATTATTATATTCAAAGTTCGTGTAACTATGGGAAGGATGATACCGTTGACAGCTTAAAATTGTATTAAATCATCCATGTATGTCGGCAGCGTTGTCTAACAAGCTGGCAAACAAATCAAACATTGTACGTTAAGACACCTTGAAAATAGCGGGTACTTTGTAGATAACTACATCAGAGTTGGGAAGTATAGATTAAATAAATCAACTCTTCTTCATATCAAACCGTTAGTTGAAAATTTACTAATCTTTAAACGATAAGAAGAACCTTGTGTGATATTATTCATCGGTTTTGGAGCAGCCATCATCGAATTTGACCATTATTCGACGAGTCAACGTTATAAAAAAAAATAAATAAAACTGAACCTGAGATTTGTTTTTATTTTCATAGAAAATTTGTAAAACGCAATATACAACATATTTAGCATACTCTAAGTAACTTCGGTTGTTCAAATGTAATTTACATGCTTAAAAATTTTAAAGCAAAGAGCCTTCACGTTAAATAAAATTTACTCCTCAGATTTTCACCACAGAATGTTGAATAGTTAATTCAGTTAGCAGCTGACAGTTAGTCCTGAAGTTATCAACGTATGGTAAACATTTGAACAGTCTTTTACCACATTACTATTTTTCTAGATGAATGCACGTTAGACATCCATCTTGAGAAACATGACAACACAAATTACAGATTCAAACACAAACATAAGTTAATAATATTAATATTTCAATTCGAACTGAATGGAATATGCACACAATGGTTCTTGCCCGCCTACTTGGATTATTGTGCGAACGAGCTTACACGAACAGACTGTTATCACCCACGCCCGTAGATTCATCTTTTATTTTACTTCGCGATCTACGTACATCTGTCTTCCTTTCTATACGTTTGATACGTGCACTTACCGAGATTTCACTTATGTAAGACCGAATGCAATTGTCTATAGCATACAATACTTTCCAAATGTTTTCTTTACTTTGACCTTAGAGGACAAGTCAATTAGGATAATATTATGCAATAACAGGAGAATTCTTTACATTTTACCTTATACTATAAATGTATGATTAATATCAGATGGGGACGCAGTTGTTGCAAATGCATATTTGAATTTATGAATGAAACTCTTAGAGCTAACAGTGAGATTTTCAAAAATCTTTGCGTGTTCTATTTTTTAACCGCATTGTTTCATTGGGGCCAATTTAATCTGAAAGAAAATTTAAACTGATATCATGTCTTTCTTTTGACTTATAAGGTTTTCTTTATTTGATATTTTTTAAAAGTATATATATACGAGGGTTGTTTTTATGACCTGTCAACCTCCGATAGCTCATAAAAACAGGGCAAGTGTTAATAACAAAATAAATTTATTACTAAGAGTATGTACAAAAATGTTTACTTTTCCACATAATCACCCTGAATATTGATGCATTTGTCATGTCTATGGACGAGCTTTCCAATTCCCCCTGCATAGAGTATTGCAGCCAGTGACTTGACACACGGACCATCGTGACGTTGTTTTGTTACTCTGTTACTCTGAAAGCTCTGCCCTCCTATCTACTTTTTCAGTTCACGAAAGAAATGAAAGTCGTTAAGTGCTAAGTTGGAACTTCCCATCGAAATTGTTCAAAAAGTTGTTGGGTTACAGAAGCAGTAGTGTGTGGACGAGCATTGTCATGAATGAGAAGCTCAGAAGCCAGCATGCTCTTCTTTTGTTTTATACTGGGATCATTCTTCGATGAATTTCAACTGGACTATTCCTTTCTGCTTAAAGGAATCAAATTACCTTACGCACTTGCATTGTTGAATCAATTGTAGCAACCATGTTTATGTGCCAGCAACTCAGCTGAAAATGGCGTAATAAGGTTGCAAGTGGCAGATACGATAGTAGCTAGAAGTCACTTTCTGGGCATCTTTGTTTCCCACTGCTCGCGTAACTGTTTACAGGCACGATCGGAGGTTGAAAAAAAGATAGTCCTGTATATATATTGTGGTGGAAAATTTCAGGCTCGTTAATTTTTTTAACTGGGTTCTTTGATTTAAAATTTTGATTAATTTGTTTTTTGAATTAAGTGAAAATGTTTTCTAAATTAAAATACCAAATGTAAAATTGAAAAGACAAATATATTGACAAATAAAAATATATATATACCGCTTTTTTACACAAAAAAAGTATGTCTTTTACAGAAAACCTAAGGCAATCCCTGACTAGCTAAACTTTAAATATTCTAATTAATTTACGAAACGAAATATGAGATCGAAAGATACAAATAATTTTGAAGAACTTCGGTGCCTTTAACCTTTGAAATCGTACTCACTGGCTCGCCTTTAGGATGGACTGGCCTTCGGCTTCCAACGTAAGTGTCCCGAACTTCCAGATTTTATATGTAGTATCAGCTGATACACTTTATTTAATTTACGGAGTTATATGAGAAAATAATTAATTATTCTTTCTCAGCAGAAACGATGCCAACATGTCTGACTTTTGACACGATTTTGCATCTGTCGGTTTCTGTTTTATATCCATAGCAACGCATTTGTTCGCCTATATGGTAGACCACTACAGTACATACATACTAGATATGTGTGACATTATAAAGGAGATTGCTGCAAGTCGTGCCATCCTTCCGTCGTACGAGAAATTTCGAAGATTATAAGTACAATTTCGGAATAATGCGTATTCATACAATGTAATTGAAATGTGTGAGTACTGTATATTAAACGTCTTTTAAAGATGAAATTTTGAAATATTTATTTATATAAGAAATATGTTTACGAAAAGCGATATGTATAATAAACGATAGTAAAGTTTACGTCTCCTTGGTACATGTTGTTGAAGGGACTCTTTTTTCGTAACAAGAAAAATTGTGAATAATTAGTTATGAAAAAATACCGAAAGTAGATACCTGTAAACCTTTTGAAAGAAACCTGTATAGACTGAATATCTGTGTTTAAAATTTCATAAAGAGGGAGTACTAAGGGTACTTTGCCTCTAACTTCTAAAATCAACCAAAATAGAAAATAACGGCGTACACCAAACGGTGACGAGAAAGTATTTGGAATAGGTGAACTAGTAAAATTTTAGAAAAAAATCATTGGTAAATAATAGACAACAACTCATATCATTACAATATATATATATATATATATATATATATATATATATATATATATGTATGTATTTGTATTATATAGTAATAATATTTCCAATTATTATTTTATTTTTAATCGTATCAATTGATACAAACTTTATTGCATTAGATTTACAACTAAAATATACGTATATATACATACATACGCATGGTCATGTGGTTTTTAATGGGACCTCTGTTCTTCTGAAGAATATATCCAGATTATTACCTTATATGTATTTTACTTAAAATTTTTGTTTGCTGTCTCATTTGCAATTCTCTTTTAGAATTTCCTCCAATATCAGGCGTTCCTCAAGGTTCAAATCTTGAACGGTTTCTCATCAATTTGTATATACATGATGTGGTATCCCTAGTTACTTGTCATGTTTTAGCATATGCAGATGACAAACATTTCAAACATTTACAATAATTAATACTTGAAGCAAAGACAATTTTCTTTTTCCTATAATAACACTCACACTGCTTTGCACTGTAGCTACCAGATTTTTATTGAATTTTCTTCGAATCAAATTAAATTAAGCAAAGCCTGAACTGATTCCCAAGACAGAGTAAGTTTGTACCTGGATAGGCCCAGCAAATGAGGATAGAAACCAGGAATTCCAATTTTTCTGTAATGTGGTATACATAAAAGCATATGCCCAGAAAATATCTTATACGCCTTGATTCAGTTTTAATAGATTATTGCATAATACTTCGTACTGTCAATCAGCTCATTCGCTACTTTAATGCCTACCAATGTAAATGACTTACACAAAATGTGATGATTGTGACTTATACTTATGCACGTGCTTCTAAATTAGCTGGTTAGGTAGTCCACTAGTATATCAAAAATCCAATATTCAACGCTATTTAATGATATTATCTACGTTACTAAATTTAAAACCATGCATGTGTGTATGGTAGTGAAATGGTAATAAAACTATATTACTAGTTATATATTCATAACGTCAACCTCTTAAATACATTTAATCCTTCTTTATGAAATGTTTAAACGTAGCATGACGCTGTTTCTATAAAAATATTTCCGTAGCTAATTATCTAGCAATTAGTTCGACTTTGGTAATTAATAAGAGCTGTTGAAAGGAATATTAGCGGCATGAGTTATTCGATAAATGAAATAAAACGAATTATATCGACATTAAATTTATTGTTATGTGCTCTGTATTGGAATGTTTACAAGATGTTAAATTGAAGTACTGGTTGAAACAATAAAATTTCTTTCAAATACACGAGTAGCATTAACCAGATAGGCAATAAATATAATAGTAAATAATCTTTCTTATATTGTTATGTAACACGGATTTTGATATATTATTTTTTACTCGACTATACACGGATATAGTTTGGTGTAAATCCTATTGAATTCGAACAATAGTTGTTTATGTGTATTAATAAATGGTACAAACGAAATACTAATAAAACAGAACAATAACCGTGAAAAATCAAGCCATTTTCTGGTTCTGATTTCGAATTTTCATGTATCTTAATTATTATAAAAGTAAACTTGTTAACCATGTTAATTAATATTAATTAACACTAATCAAACTAATTCCTATAAGTACTAATATTTTGTATATAAATGCTAGTTGCGTTGTAATGAAAATATGTAGTGTTAGACATTAAATGATAACTGTTTAACAGGTGTATGTTAGTATTACGTTGCATTTTTGCTCAAACAGAATTACTAATAAATTAGTGAAGTTACTGGCAATCACATTACAAACAGTACCATATTCAACAAGCTGGAGGATATTTAAACGAAACTCATTGCTTTCACGTACAATTACAAAAAAACATGAAGAGTAATATTATAATAAGAACTTGTAATGTTCTCTCGGTACATTTAAAATATTGCTGTTGGTTATAACTTTGTATGCTAATTATACATATGCCCTGTCATGTATTTTATGTCTTAGCCAATAGTTGCATTAAAATCGTGTCCTATTGTTTTGAAATAAATTATATTCTGAGCTACGTGTTTCCGAGTGTAGGTGTTTATGGATACGTTGTACATGGACCAGAACGTACTAAGTGGTAAGATGCTGTACGGAATAAGGAGGAAGAAAAGGGACCCGACTCCAGTTTATTTCTGTTCCAAGTAAATACGCATTTCTGGTTTTATCTGCTATCTAAATTACTTTTTTCCATATATGCTCTCGATATAGATTAAACGTTTTACGTATGGATTTTACAGCTAATTTATTTCGAATCAAATATGGGAACAGGTGGTCGCTACTCAAGAAGTAATTTGGCTTCGGAATTATATACATTCGGCTATAGTAGTCGATATATTCAGCGATCAATATTTACTCAAATAAACGACAAATTGTTTTGTTGTAAGTTCACCTCTATTCCTCTCATGGGATGCATTTTGAAATTAAGTGTCTGATACAAACAGTTTGTGGCGATTCGTTTAATGTTTAACTTATTAAAAGGGTGCTATTAAAATCGTCTAGAATAGAATACAGTTCAGGAGATAAAGCTGATTATGTGGTTGATAAGTACTTTTTGTTGACTTTATTTCCAAGTTCACCTTATTGTTTAACCGTACAAGTAGAGAAAATCATAATCTGGTTATTTTTCTCGAGTATGGATATCAAGAAATGAAATAAAGCTTGCGTCTGTGTGATTAAGACAAAGACATTACATTATTCAGTTGTTCGATTCCTTAACTTAAAATGAATACGTAGGCTTCAACGCCCAGGTTATAAGCTATTTGAGCTTATCAATACAGTAAGAGTCCTAAAATGTAGGAATATTGTGTTTCATGGTGTCATTACATCACACCTTAGCCGTAAAGTGTTGTTAATTATTTTTTCAACAATTAATGCTGACGGAATTTGCCCCACTACATCGAAAGACGCGGGTTTCAAACGTGCTACACTTGATTTACAAATTCAGAGAACTTTGATATGGATAAAAACCAATAATATGTAGGCTTAATAGTAAAAGTTAAAGGAACAAAGCTCTGTTATTTTCTGAACAAACCTCATATATTGCTTACTAGCAAGAACCTGATATGCTTCCATTTCATCCTAACCTTTTATTGATGCTACCATTTTAATATTTGTGCTGCCCATAATTACACTTCATTGATTATTTGCAAGGAATGTCTGCATTTTGCATACGCAATAAAGGAATAATAGCGCTTTCCTATTAAATACATATTAGATCTTGGATATAGGAAAATGATCGATCATATTGTTATTACTGCTACGTTCATTAGCATTAGCAACAGGTAGTTACTATAGCTGATAAAGCACTGTACAAGGTTAATTAGGAAATGTCTTGTAGGTGTTTAACGCTAGTGAGTGTCTCAAATAATCCAGTAAATAATTTTTCGAAGACGTGGAGGTTACAAACAAATTCTTTCAACAAATTACTTCTTGTGCTTAATATACGGGTAACTATACATTTTTATGGGCAGATTAAAATAGTGATACATTTAATTTCGACCTAATCAATCAACATCATTAATTTTAGGATATAAGGACATGCATATCGAGAATGAATGTTTGGATACACGAATATAAACAATTTTTTATGCAAACATCCGTTACGATATTTAACTATCAACGCTGTGCATATATTTCGCGTAATAAACCAAATGATTTGCGCGTACTTACGTAATCAAACGAAATTTGAGTAAATATTTAAATAAATATGAATGGACCTACATCGATGCATGTGTTATATGCACGATAGTCTGGCGCGTTTGCGAAAGAGAACTAATTTTCATGCAACGCTGTTTCGTATGCATTCACCTATTTTTCCAGCTCATCGATTCACTCTAGTCAGAAGGTAATTTGTTAGAAGTATGTCAGGTCTTCTCATGCCGGAAATTCGTTAGATATCTGAACGTAGTCAACGTGAAATACCTATTTGACTTTCATAATCCCAACGTTTATTTATTCATTATTACTTTACGCTAATACATAAGACTCGTACACTTTACAGTACACAAAGTTTTTTCTATAAATTCTAGATGCGCTAATTAGTTGCGTACGTATACTTTAGCTTGATTATTTTTATTACATTATGTAAGTGAGTTGTTATTGTTTATACCATCACTTTTGACTTAAGCTCAGCAGTAGGTTTATGTATATAGGATAATTAGAATTGCAGAAGAAACGAACATTATGTAGTCTCCGCAATATAAAATGTGATTGAAGACTTCTAATACATATGTATAACGGGGGTCTATCTTTAAGCATTGGCAGATGAAAGAATCATTTTTAAATTAGCTTCGTACCCATAGTGATAGCTCATTTATTTGTTACCCGTCTAAATTTTTGTTTTCAATGTTAACATTTTAGTTTAAGTTACTGAAATAGATTATTTTTTTCCGCTTCCTTCGCAATAAATTTTGTGTGACGGAAGGAACATTTAAAGAACATATTCAGTCGTATAGAGATCGTGAGAAGATCGTGTAGAATTATCACGTCACTAGTTTTTCCCACATTTATATATACATTCTATCTAATGTACTATTTTAGAAGTCACATTTGAATATTAATAAATCTATAAAATTGAAATCACGGTTTCTGAGATATATGTACATCTTGTTAGTACAGGGTTAGTATAAAATCCTGGAACGATCGAAATAGTCACATGTCTATAACGGAATTGGTACAAATTTACGAAATTTCTCAGAAATCCACCCACAAAATTGTAAAGAATGTATATTGTTTAAGAGCTGACTTATTTATGTAACAAGGAAACAAATTGTGGATGACTGACAGGCTAAAATGTGTTAAAAGAACTTCTGACAATGTTATTAATAACGGCAAGAGAACTTTATCTTTAAAAAGTTTCTTGCTGTGATATTCTCACTAGATAGAACTGATTTTAGTTTATCCAGCATGCAAAACGTTATTGAAGTAATAATAGTTTAGAAAATAAAATATATCAATTAAAAACGTAAACAAAGATAACGGGGGATTTCCCGCTGGTTTGCGAACCGCTCGTAAAGTTCGAATGCCACAGGTATTGGAATTTGGAAAGAGGGAGAACCTGATGGCGAAGCTATCAGTCTAGGGGTCTCCTGCTCCATCTTTCAAGCAGAAGTAATTGCCATCCAGACATGTGCACAGAACTCTCTGGACTACGCACATGACCTGGAAGCGGTGGAAATCGTATCGGACAGCCAAGCCGCTCTTAGGGTGCTAAAAGCTGTCAAGTTTGACTTCTAAGTGGTATTGGGGTGCCAAAGAAGGCTGCAACAACTGGCGAAACATTGCAGCGTTACGCTGAGATGGGTGCCAAGCCACTCGGGCATCAAAGGGAACGAGGCCAGCTGACTTTCTAGCAAAAGATGCCAGTGGACGATCATTCTCAGGTCCTGAACCGACGTGTGGGAGTACCGCCGCCAATCACCGATTCCATTGGAATGGTGTAGACGGTTTAAGACACTGTAAATCTCTCGGGATTTATCCAGGTGAGGGAAGAGTGTGTAAGGCAGTCCTAATGAGCAGGACCAACAAAGCGATCTTAACTGGACACTGCGCACTGAATAAACACATGCATCGCATGGGTCTAATAAACTCTCCTTCATGTAGAAAGTGCGGGAGAGCAGAGGAAACTCCTCTGCACCTTCTTGTCGACTGCCCTCCAGTCTGCAGGGGAAGACAGGCTCACTTTGGAGATGCTCAGCTTGACGGACCCAAGTTAGGAAAATTACCACTCGAATGGATTATGGACTTTGCCGCTCTTAGGGCGCTAAAAGCTGTCAAGTTTGACTCCAAAGTGGTATTGTGGTGCCATAGAAGGCTGCAACAACCGGCGAAACATTGCAGCGTTACGCTGAGATGGATGCCAAGCCACTCGGTGATCAAAGGGAACGAAATAGCTGACTTACTAGCAAAAGATGTCAGTGGACGACCATTCTTAGGTCTTAAACCGACGTGTGGGAGTACCTATGGCAGTATTAAGACCTACGTTAAATCCGAGCTCGCCGCCAATCACCGGTCCTTTCGACTGCCCTGCAGTCTCCAGGGAAAGACAGGTTCACCTTGGGGATGCTCAGCTTGACAGACCCAAGTTAGGAAAATTACCAGTCGAGCGGATTATGGACTTTGTTGCTGAAGTACAACCCGGTCGAGTGAGATAGAGAGATAATAAGAAATTGGAATAATCGTTGGGACGGCTGCTGAGAAACGTTTTGGATTCAACGAGAAAATTATGTGTAATTCTAACTGCTACAGGCAACTCTCCTACAAATAATCAGTAGTTAAATTTTCTCTATTGCAATTATTATTTAACATTTTCGTATTGGTTTTTAATTTCTAAAATATAGCACCGTTTTATCCATGAACTTATCCAATCAGAATGATTGTGAGTTCGTTATTTACCAAGTTATTTTATGTAACAGTAAAATATGGTGATTATATACTGCATCCTTCCATTGACTGTTTTCTTTATTTGATGCCGACATACATATAATCATGTTTGTTCTAAAGCGTTACATTTCTTGCGTCCAGCGACCACTTACTTGATTCAAATTAGATTTGGTTCCATTGACTGTCTTTATATGTGTAATTCTACAGATCGTACAAATCGGACAAATATTCTATTCTTAGAAAATGAAATTTCTTAATAAAATTAAGATACTTATTGACTTACTATCTTTCATAGCCATAATACTCATGGTTATACGTGTCGGATGGAATAAAGGATGTAGGTTTGTAAACGATATTAATTTATTGTGTCGATTATGTAATTCCTAAGTTGTATGCGTGTTCTGTTTTACGTACAACGAAACAGATGAAAAGTTGTAGCGTGGCTCTTTCAATCGGATGGGAAGCACTTTTATACGTTTGTAACTTATGGTCATAACGAACGGACGTGTCCGAGCATCGTTCACTCACTGAGAATCTAGTAGGCGCTGACATGCACCCGTTAACTTATTGCTATTCATTAGTCGTGTTTTGTTCTCCTTAAACAGTTGAACGCTCATTTATAACATGGAACCGACCGCGTGATTTACGCTCATTTCTTATTTGACCGGTTCTCGTTTATATAGGTACACGCTATATATGAAACCATACATAAAGGTATATGTTTTGTATATAAAGTTGTATGTGTGCCGACAATGAGATACTCTAAATTCTCATTATATGGAGTAAATTTAGCACGCGCAAAGCTGTAAACTGGCGTTCTTGGCAAAGGACTACGCATTCCTTGCACCTTAAACAGCATAAATTTAAACGTGCACAATGCGGTTGCCGCGGTCGCATATACAACGTTATAAATTATCCCTTAATAAAACATTTTCTTCCTGTTCGCAAATGGAATTTATTTTCTGATTATTTTCGTTTTGTCAGAGCTTCATTATTGGTTTTTGCTTACGGGGTCTCTACCGTGAAAGAGTACATTTGAACACTTTAAATTCAGTGCTATTAACTACGCTTCATTGAGAACGTTAATACACGTGTAATCACAACCAATCGTATGACCATTCAGAGGATAGAGAAAACACAGAAAATCGATTCGGAAAAGGTTGGAAGAGATTTTCACTAAGTTTTCACGTATAATTCTCTTTATATCAATACATGATGCATCCCTTTTTAAGTCTTCATCTCCTCAGAATTACATTTATTTCAGCTATTTAAAAAATTAAAGCTTACATAGTGCAATTTAAAATACGTATAAGCAAGCCCTTTCAACCCATATAAACTAGTTTTGATGTAAATTAGAACATTTGTATATTTTATAACGCTACGTAGAAGATTCATTACTGTTTTCAGATAATCGTTTTTTCTGAAAATTGTACTGTTCAGATTGAAGATAATGTTATACCGTAAAACCGAGCAACTTCGGCAGCTTCCGACAATTTTTTGTCTACAAATTTATGCGTTTTAAAATTTGAAATATAATTCCCTTTTAACCTGATAACTGCACAATCCCTCTTATGTTTGACAAAAATAAAGAAGCTAGTAGTGGTTGTGTTTGTATGGTGCAGAGATTACCCAAACGTTTTTACGAAATTATTTTATAAATGAAACTGGGGGATACGAGAGAAAAAAAAAGAAAAAGGAAAAAGAAAGAGACCAACCTTTCCCCCACCTTTCTCTTTTGGTATCTTTCTTTTTCACTTTTCTTTTATTTTCTCTCTTATCCCCCTCCCCTCTGTCTCTATTTCTTTCTCTTATTTTGTTCATCTTTCTTTCTATTTCTTCCCTTTTGTCATTTTTTCTTTTTCTTTTTATATCTTTTCCTTCTTATTTTTCTTTCTCCTCTTACTCTTATTTCTTTTTTATATATATCTCATCATAACACGGTCCAATTCCGGAGATAGCTCGTTTATTACTAACTCTGGCCGTGAAAGCCTACGTATTCATTTCACCAATCAACTTCTTTCAAAATTTAAAATAAATTCTATGTGCAATTGAAGAAGAGTGCAAATCATCTTTACACGTTTCACGTGCGTAAGAAATTGCATTGCGGTGTTTGCTGGGTCAACTTTTTAAACAAGATGTATTGAATTCATTTGAAATATGTGTACCATTGTTAATTACATTTGCATATTGTTGTTGTCCGCAGGCACGCTAAAACCTGGAGCAGGTTGTTGTACGCCGACACGTACACTTCTCTCTTGTGTCGCGTGTTTCCATGTGCTTCTGGCTGCTGCTCCTTATTATTCTTTCCTCTTCCTACACCTTCTTCGTATAGACCGAATTTTTTTTATTAGTTTAAGGATGCTACTCGTGGGTTCCCCGATAAAAGAAACTGCACACTTTTTTGAAAAGTGATTGCACTTTTACCCACGTAGTACTTAGTTCATTAGGGACCATCGCTGTACCAACTTTGTTACTGATTCTGATAATTATCCATTTTGTACATGACAAATGGAGCTAAAATCTCCTTACCAGCGAATATGCAAAACATTAACACATGGGCTGAAAAGTCCCGGGCCTAACACATAGATGACGCTACTTTTATTGCAGTCACCTTTCTCTCGGTTAGTACTAACCTTCAAAAGACAGCTGTTAAAATTTCATTCTATTCATTAGTTTGTGTTATTGTGCTAAGGGTCACGCTACTTTTGTTATTTTCGAAACAATGGATCAAAAACAATTTCGTGTTTTAATTTTACACTGCTTCTTGATGGGAAAAATACCATTCAAGCGAGGCAATGGCTTGAAAAGTGTTATGGGGACTCCGCTCCATCAAAGACAACAATAAAACGTTGGTTTGCTGACTTCAAACGTGGTCGTAGAGACACCGATGATGCAGAACGCAGTCGACGTTCAAATGACACCAGAAAACATAAAAAAATCCACAAAATCGTTTTGAATGATCGAAAAGTGAAGTTGCGTGAGTTAGTTGACATTGTAAAGGTATTAAAAGAACGTATTGACTTTATATTGCATGAGCATTTGACTATGAGAAAGTTCTGTTCAAAGTGGGTGCCGCGTTTGCTCACTATTGACCAAAAACAAGAACGTGTTGATTCTGTGCAGTGTTTGGCCATGTTTAAACGTAACAAACCGGAATGTTTGCGTCGATATGTGACAATGGATGAAACATGGATCCATCACTTCACTCCGGAATCAAAACGATCGTCATCTGAGTGGACAGCAACTGGTGAACCTCGTCCAAAGCGCCCGAAAGCACAACAATCGGCTGGAAAGGTTATGGCCTCAGTATTTTGGGATGTGCGTGGTGTAATATTCATCGACTATCTTGAGAAAGAAAATATCATCAACAGTGAATATTATATAGCGTTATTGGAGCATTTGAAGACCGAAATTGCAAAGAAACGACCGCATATGGCAAAGAAAAAAATGTTGTTTCATCAAGACAACGCACCGTGTCACAAGTCAATCGAAACAATGGCAAAACTACATGAATTGAACTTCGAATTGCTCCCACATCCACCGTTTTCGCCAGATTTGGCTCCCAGCGACTACTGGCTGTTCGTAGACCTCAAGAAAAGCTCGCCGCTAAGAAATTTCGCACGAATGAAGAGGTTATCGCTGAAACTGAGGCCTATTTTGAGGCAAAAGATAAATCGTTCTACAAAAGTGGTATTGAAATGTTAGAGCGGCGCTGGAATGATTGCGTTACTCTTGATGGAGATTACGTTGATGAATAAAGCTAATTTTGAACCAAAAAAACCGTGTTTTCTTTGTTAGGCCCGGGACTTTTCAGCCCATGTGTTATATTAATATACAAAAACAAAATACTCACAATCAGTGAGGTGGCGTTATAAACAAAAAGATAGTATATTGTAGCAAACATTCTATTAATTGAAATAAAAGGCAAATTAGAGCAACTACTACTGAAATGCTATAATAAAATATTGTACACACACTAGATACGTACATACATATATATGTTTTATTAGAACTTATAAGCATGAAAGCATAGAAAAAATGAATAAAGTTTCACGAAGCTATATAAGATATAATTGTTGTAGCAGAAGTACTTATTATAATCAGAAGAATAAAAGCTCTATTAACTTTATCCTGCAGTTATTGATACACGAGAAGTTTAATTACTTTTCTTGTTATTTTCTTTCATTGTATGTATTTATAGTTCTATATTAATTATTAAATGAAAACAAAAAGTTTGTTGCATGTTTATCTTGTTAATTAATCAAGCAGGTAAACGAAGTATTTAAGGTATCATAAATTCTTAGATGAAAAAGTAATATAAATAAATAAGCGTATAAATTAGCAACACGTATATTGAGTACATAGCTAAAATTACAAAAACGCGACGATCAAAAAACAAGCATGCAAGAGTAAATAATAATAATAACGGGAAACATGTGTTTGTAAGTGTACATGCAAAGAGTCGTAATACCAACTGCATTTTCACTGTTAACCTTTAAGAGGCCATTATAACCTTGTCGTCGGCAACAGAAGTATCCAAGTCAAAATCGCGACCTTAAGTTTCAGCCCCAGAGCCATAGAATAAATCGTACTCAATCATGCGATATTAAACACGTGTGATTATTCAACCTTGCCGTTGATTTGTCCGTTATTTTATGGTTATTTTATACCGTTTTTAATAAATACTCTTACTACTATAGAATAATCTAGATCACATTGTTTGCAATGACTTACCAGATATACATTTTACAGCCTTGACAGTCATCTTACCTAGAAAAAAAAAGAATGTTGGTATCGTATTGTTTAGTCTACAAGCAAGTATTGAACATTTATAAATAATTACAGAAGCGTATATTAATTATTTATCTTTCTACAGAATGCAGAAAATTTCAGCTTTGTAAACAGCATTGCATCATTCTCAGGGAAGAGCAGAGAATGTATTTATAATAGAAAGTAAAGAATTTTTTGCGATGTTGCTTACATGAATTAATACAACAAGAAAGTTCAAAAATAGGTAAAATTTTTCAGCTGTTGTATAAGACTCATCTCTGTTCTAGTAGTTTTGGGTCAATAACAATGTTTATCTTCAGCAGAAAATGTTATTCTTAATCTATTTTCATGTATATAGTAGTAGCAAGACATTATTGTATTATTATTCAATTGAAAATGTTAGGAGTTTTTTAGAATTACCATGTTAATAAGCTATTATTGATACGTTATACAATTTCAAGTATTTAGATAATTCAGAAGAGCACTGTACTTATCTACATAATCAGTTATTTGTTTTTGTCTGTTACATAAGCAATATAGACTATACTGGAATATGCAGGTAATATACAAGGCTGGTTAGAAATGTAGGGTAAACTAATATGTGATATGAATACGTAGGCTTCCACGGCCAGAGTTAGTAATAAACGTACTTCCGGAATTGGACCGTGTCATGATGAGGTAATAATAATAATAATATCCTTTATTGCACAACAGAAAATAATTCCATTTACAGGACAATGTGAGAATAATGTAGCACAGCATAATATAGTAATAGTATACAGCGCAGTAATAAATTAAAATTAATGGAAAATGATACAACTTAATCATAAACATAATAATAGCTTGGTGACATCAAAAAGCAAAAACAAAATGGGACGACACCATGAAGACACGTAGACACTTCAACAAAAAGGATCCTCAAGTAATTCATTGGCATTTCTAGTCATATGCGCAATGGGTGCTTTAAGCAGAACATTAGTTTTATATGACGGGACTTTAAAATTAGGGAAGGACAGCGTACTGAGGTACCACAAAATTAATTCTGGAGAGAAGGGATGGAACGTCAATAGCGTGATTAATCAATTTAACTAGAAAATGGCTGCTAAATTTCTTCCTCCGATCCGATAACGATACAAAGTCGTGTCTCGTCAGAAGACCCGCATAATGAACATCGCGTCTAGGGTAAGTGCCATCAATTTTGAAGGACAGGTATTTCAAAAATCGTTTTTGCACTCTTTCAAGTAGTACTTTCAGATGAAGATAGTGAGGATACCAAATTAGGGAGGCATACTCCAACCTAGTACGGACAAGCGAAGAGTATAATGCTTTTAGTGACGCAGGATTCTTGAATGATCTGCAGGATCGTATGAGAAATCTTAAGGATTTCATCGCAGAATTTCGCACGGATAGTATGTGGTCTCCAAACAACAAATTTGCATCTAACAGCACGCCCAGGTCCATCACAGACGAGTGCTAGGAATAATAGTTTGACTCACAGCATACAAAAGAGAAAAGGTGAGATCCCACCTTTCCTCTTTGGTTCTCTTTTTCTTTTTCTTTTTTCTCTCGTTCTCTTCCCCTTTTTTTCTGTCTCTCTTTCCTTCTCTTGCTATTTTCACCTTTCTTTCTATTTAACCCCTCCTCCCCCCCATTTAATTCTCCTTCTTTTTATATATTCTTCTTTTTCCTCTTACTCTTATTTCATTTTTATATATGTCTCATCATAAGATGGTCCAATTTCGGAAGTAGCTCATTTATTAATATGTGATATCTCTAATGACATGATCTAAAATTCTTAAGAAACAATGGGTTTATCAGTAAACGTTTATGAGTAATATGTTGGGGCATCTATACCAAAAATGTAACGGATTGGATCGATTTTTTATATGTCAGTGTCTTATTTATTCGTATAGGGTGCTACATCGTGTACAGTAGTAACTTAGTTCTTAATACAAGAGTTAACAAACGTGGTAATGAGATAGGAAGAAACATTAGAAACAAGAAGTAGATTTGAATCAAACACTGAACTACCTACAGACACTTATACTTGCTGAAGGATAAGGAATTGAGCATCTGTTTTGCATTTTGTTGTGTGACCATAATTATTGGACTTTGAAGAGACCCAAAAAGGACTAACAATTATTACTGCCGAGAAAAGGAAAAGCGCAATTAGGCACAGTAACCGTTAGTAAGATAAATTTTTAATAAGTAAACATTTAAATAAATGCAATTTAAATCAGCTAAACTGTGGTATGATGTTTTTACAAACATTTAAAGGTATACGTTTGATGCTTTAAAAGTCATGCGCTGCCTATCACATATTATTAGTTTACCCTATGTTTCTGATTGGTTCTACTTCGCTAAGAATATAAACTTTATAGGATAGTACAAGATAATAATTTAAACGCCAAATTGCTGAAAATCAGTACTGGGCTATCGATTCAAGTATTGCAACTACTGATACATGGCAAATGACAAACTAAAAATATGTTAGCTTACTAACGCCAGTGGACTAAATCAGTTATGGTACATTTGCTTCATTATTAATCAGAATTATATATACTGAATAATGGAAGAAATGCTTAAGTACAAAATATTCAGAATCTTAGAGCTATGTTGAATCAGTTGAACCAAGAGAAATCTAACCCACCAAGACAGAATAATAATATATATCTACAATTTAAAAAAACTTGCGCGGGCGACGAATTTTTTACAAGGAGAAATAGTGCAGCCAAATTCATTGCATACTAACACAAGAATATGTAAATGGAAGTAGTTTTTGCATAAATTTTTCATACCAGAAAAGATATAGGTAGCAGCCTATTAGTAAGGGTAATCGATACCCATTTACCGTTTTTCTTTACAATTGTCACGTTTTCAAAATAAATTTATATTTAGACAGAGAAATAGTAATTGAGAAAGTAGAGCAATAGATGCGGAGGGAAATACCTAATTGGTTTAGCGAACTGAGAAAATAAGCAGCACAAGGGAACTATATTAGATTTCCTTAGATGCAGTAAACGAAAAAGTGTATAGAAATGCTTTCAGCAGCTATAAGTACTAACTAAATCTATGAGGGTTATAAAGAGTATGACGTGTGCTCTATTACAGTTGGATTAATACAAATGGATAGGGAAGAATTGAGGACAGTTAATATGAGGAAAGGAATAAAACAAGGAGATAGTTTGAGTCTTTTGTTATTTGAGACACTAATGGGCAGAATACTGAGAAATACGAAACAAAAAGTAAACAAACAACTAACAGCCATTGGCTGTAGTACACTAAAACCGATAAGTATTGACATTCTACTGTAATAGTGATATAGTTCTAATTACGGATATATATACAACAATGGAAGAGCTTGCTAACATGGACAGCGGAAGAAGAGGAAATGAAAATAGAAATAAATATCGGTAAATGTAAAATTATGTTAATTGCAGTGACAAGGAATATAGGAAGGGATAGAAATAAAAAGAATACAATCTTAAGATTATCTAGGGATTATAATAACTAAGGATAGCAGGGTGAATGAAGAATGAATATTTGGAGGAAAAGAAATGGCCAGGAAGCGCTAACTTAAGAATACGGAACATTTCTTTTAACCATGTTCTAAAGAATAGAGTTACTGGAAAAGAAATGAAGTTTTTGAACGAAAATACCAAAAAAGGAAACGAATGGACAAACAGGAGAACGCAGGACATTAGAAGACATCCAGATCACGAAGTAAACTAAATGAGGTTGAAAGCAATTGAGCTGGTGCAAATGCGTACGAATGGACGAAGATATTTCTTAAATTTTTAGTGGCGAACGGCCCAACGGTATTACTCCGTTTAGCGTTCATCATCTCAGGAGCCTGTAGCTGTAATTATTTTCCCTAACGGCGAATGGTAATTCGGGAGTATACCGGACCCGCTCGAAAAAGTACCGCCATTATGCTTGACGGACATTGCTTTCGAACGTACGATACCTAAGTTGTCAAATTCTCTCTAGCTTCGCTTACTACTGCACCACCGAGCCGTTAAGTTAATGAAGAAATCTTAAGAATCGAATAAATATTAGCAGAAAACATGAAAGGAACCTGAATACAATTTTTGTATCTTAAAGTGGCTCCTTTGTTTAAAATTATAAATTTGTGTACTTATTCCTGCATACTGTGCGACACTACTTCTATAAAATGAATACGTAAGCTTCCATAGCCAGAGTCAATAATAAACGAAACCGTTTCCGAGATTGGACCGGATTAGGTATAAGAGAAAAGAAAATATGAGGAAGAGGAAGAAACAAAGAAATAAGAAGTGAAAAAGGTGAAAAAGAAAAACAAAGAAAAAGGTATAAAAAAGAGGAAGAAAAGAAGAAAATGGGACCGAAAAGGAAAAAAAAGAAGAAAAAAAAAGAAAGGCGCTTCGCCTTTTTCTTTTTCTGTCCCACTGCTCCTTTCTCTTTTCTTACTCCTTTTTCACGTTTTCCCTTCTTTTCCTTCTTCATCTTTTTCACCATCTCTTCCCTTTTTATTTCTTTGTATTTTCCTCTTACTCTTATTTAATTTTCTCTTATACCTTATCATGATACGGTCCAATCCCGGAAGCAGTTCATTTATTATTTCTGTATAATAAAATACTAGTTACAATAGAATAATAGAAGTCTATAGTTTTCAATTTATAAGTTGGATTCCGCTGTGTGCATACACAAAACAAAGAGAAAAATTTAGCTACAGTCTTTATCAATTTGTAAGTATGAATATTAAAATGAATCATATAAGTTTTCGTATCAATTCGAAATACCTGTGTGATTACAGGATCTGAAAGTAAATTATTAGATAATTATTTCACGAGATTCAGCTCAGGTTTTGCGGTTAACACGACCACAATAAAAACGTTCTCTTAACAAAAATAAACCACAATGTATTATAAAATTTTGTTCAAATGTCTAGGTCTGTACGGAACAATCACTGACATTTCCTGAATCACGCGAAAGACAAGTTTAATTGCCGTTATTACAATCACCTAATTTCATTCTTGTTAGATCCTTGGAAATAAAAAAAAGAATAAGGAGCTATTAAATCGATTTAGTCTTGCTGTTTTGTATAATGATTAGTCTAAAAACTTCTGTCCTTGATTTTAGAACGGAATTTGTAAGAATCAAATTGTTAACGTCTTATTTTTAGCTGCAGGGAAGAGCAAATTGAAGTGCCTTAGAAGCACTTCTCCATTTATAAATGATTGCCACCTTTGCATTTTTATCGATATTCTTATCTTAGCCGCTCTAACAAAATTTGTACATGTTGTTCTTGTTGTGTAATGTTGAATTGGTTTGTAATGCAGCGTAACGTCTATGATAGAAATATATGACTTTTTAACAGGTAAAAAGTTTGCACCACGAATAAGTCTTTACCTTTTGTCTAGTCTGTTCGTAAATTCTTGAAATAGTTCCCGCTTAGGTTTTGATAATAATTAATCTGGGAGATTTTCTGAAAAGATTCGTGTTCGATGAACTATAAGTGCGTCATAGAAATACATCAACCCCACGACAATTTCGGACCACTTATTTTCCTCATATCATTGCAACAAAGTTCTGAAATTTTTTAACATGTTTCATCACCACAATTGAATATGATAGCAATCTGATACTAAAAATTTATGAAGCAATAAAGAAGAAGATGAGGAAAACTGAGCGAAAGTGTTTTGTTCCAATAAGATAAAATCTGCGTTCCTAGTTGTATTTTATTGCCAATCGAACGCTGGTTAAAGTTCTTGAACAGGTTCCTTCGACAGATTGTAATTTATTCTGCAAGCTAAAGCAACATTTACAAAGATCTCTGTTATGATAACAAAGGTGCAATGTCACAACAAGAAAATAAATCTTTGCCCAAAAGTACTGAAGAACTTTGTTACTAATGTTAGATGTTTAATTTTCTTAGGAAAGTTGAAGCAAAGGAATTCCAAATGTCTCAGTTCATCTTTTCCATGTTAAGAACAATAAGTTGCAAATTTTTGGCATTTAGGGTTTAACTCTTATTTGGAGCACTTACATTGAAAACTTTATGTATAAGAATATACATAAGTAGACATTTCAAGAATACTTTTGCTTGTTGATCGATGGTTTAACTGATTTTAATCTTCAACATTTTCAATTTCTGAAATATTAAAATGTTATTTGTTTTGCACCTGCCAACACTTTTAAAGAAAGTCCAATAACTTCATAATAAATCATCCGTAACTTAGGGACGGGCTGTTACATAAATCAACATTAAAATTTTATTTGGAATTAGAGAGAATTCTATTTAATATAATTAAGTTTATCGTTACTTTGGATATAAGAGGACGTGATTTAGCGTTGAAGATGTTTTAGTTGAAGGAGCATGCTCGAAAATATGTATCTGTAAAGTTTTAGCATACTACCGCAGGTACATCCTTCTATACATTTAGCTACTCATCCAGTTGTTATGCTTTTCATATTTAACATCTCTTTGTTAGCCATAAAATACAATTTTAACTTTGTTATGAGAATTCTATATATAAAAAGTTATTTCTAATGATCTTAATCATCCAGTGTATTACTACCTTAGATTAAATTGAAAAGCGTAAGCATATCCACTCATGCACCAGTTGGTGCACCTCCTTGATCGAAAACAAAATAGGAAATATTGCTAGTAGTTGTAATATTTCTTTTGACCAAATTTAGAAAGGAAAAAAGCTACACCAGAACCGATAAAATGTTATACAAGCAATTATTATGATATCGACTTACAGATAGATGTAATATGAGATATCAGGCCTTATTAAGTTTTAAATATAATACTTCCAGCTGAGATTAAAACCTTATATAAACTTAATGCTTATTTTTACGTTTTGTTTCGTACAAGAAAACTGCCTTTTTTATTCTTATAATGGTATTGAGCTTGTAAGTACGCTCTCGGTGTTAGAATTTACCACTGGTAATTAGTTTCAAGTGAATTTTCAATTTAAAACAATGACTTATCATTTTTTCGCGTAGACGATTTCATTATTCGTTGATTATTTGATATTTTTCAACTTTCGCTTGTCTTTTCCAATTAATCCTGGTCTATGTGTACATACCGAGATAAATAAAGTTTAACGTGCAAAAAGACTTAACCCAATTAGTCTTATTAATTTAGATGGAATTCCCTTTAATAAATAAGGCAACGTGAGCGCATATAGATGGATATACAATTTCTTCGGGCTACCTAAATAACTGTAATGTTTAACTACTAGCGTTTTTACAAGCACGGTTCAACATAAATCTATACGCGCGGTCATATTATGTATCGAGAAATTTCATTAGAGTAATTGGCAGTTTTAACGTATCGAATTACTACTCAGTGAACTATTATATTGACAGTATATTATATTACATCCGTCTGTACCACCGAGTATACTTTATTAGCTCGCAGACCAGTCAAGTTAATTATAAATAGAGGCTTCCATAGTTTGTACGTATTATGGGTTTTTTTCGTTCGCTCTTTTTTTTTTCTTTCCGCCTCTCTTCTCTTAGCATTGAATTCAGTCGTTTCGCGTTAAGCGAAAGTTTTCTTCTTTGAAAACTTTCGTCGCCAGGGGATATACTTTATTCGCGTATGTACGTGTATGTGTGACTTGGTAGGATTGTCCGCGTGCCTATTTATTCGGAAGTAACACGACCGGCCGATTATAAAAGCGAATAGAAAGCGATTTTTAAATTTATAGCGCGGTGAATGAAATCATTTGGGAAATTTCGTACTAATTCAACGTTCCTCGGTATCGCCAATTACGCGCTGCCTTATACCTTACGTGTAAATATCGCTTGATAAATTATTACGAAATACGCAAAAAATGTGGAACATTTCAATTGTGTTAATCGCATGAAAACGATGATCTATTCCGTGGAGTCAAAGTACCTTCAAATTACTCAAGTGAATTTGAAACTTTCTTTTTTGCACAAAATAACGAAGACGAATTATATTCATCTCATATTTGTGTTGTACTTGTACTGGTTCTTTCAAAATAAAATACAAAGACAGAACAACATGTCACAAGTTCTCAAACTTGGCTAAATATTTACTTTACAAGCTAGATGTTGACTTATATTTTCTTCTAAATTAGATATACTAGCATTATTAGCACCATTATTATTTTCCAAAATAGCAATTAAAGATCCATCAATATCACTGATGCATAATTCGCCTACATATTTTACCATGATACCATACAGTTTCAATGACGAAGATGGCGTTGAAATCGAAAATATATGTATGTTTGAACTTAAGCCATATTATCATATGCGTAACACAACCTTAACTTTTGAAAATTTGAAATTTGACAGTGTCATTATGACATCAATAAATATGTTACTTGATTTAAAGATACAACAAAACAAGCTCAGTTGGTATTCAAGATTTTATTGGTAAAGAAGGCGAAATTAAAGCAATTGTATATTATTTTCAATTTCCAAGTTTATACGATTCCTCGTCCTGTTAGAGGCATTTTACAGCATTTCGGGCGTTTTTAATGTACATTCTTAAAGAATTATGTGCTGCAGATCTTGTAAATTAGCAACAGGAGTTTTATATATTCTATTCTTTATGTGAGGAGAAACTCCTCAATTGTCGAACAAAGTGATCGCGGTAGAACTTCAACTTCCGCATGTAAGCTTAAAATTCGATCATCAAAAACCTTATGAAGAAAACCAATATATCTTTGCGTTGTTTGTGGCGTTGAACCATCTTCTTGGAAGTAACCATATTGTAATTCATCTTCATGTAGCTGTTCAATAAATTCATTCAAAATGTTTCTACAGCCCTCAGCACTAATTGTAAAATAATTTGTATTTATTAATTAATTAATTGTAAAAAATAAGTTCAAAGAATCTGTGGCGAGAAACTACAAGCCAAATACTAAGTTTCGCAGTATGCAGAAATGATTTTCTACTTCACTACCGAGTATTTTGGGAATTGACGTACCCCGAAAGATTAAATCACACTGTCTCTGATTTTTAGGACATATGAATTGCTACAGTGATACAGCATCTTCTAACATTCGTATTAGCATAATTAAACATGAACATAGCGATTATTTATTTTTAAAGTATATTATTAAGTAAGCAAAAACTCTTTAACCAGAATACTGGGTTAAATAACATTGTCATCTAGTGCAAAAAACACAATCTCAAAACAACAAATCATTTTATACAAAGTAGATGTTTGTATATGCAAATTACAGGAGAGAAACCTTTCGTCTATTTAGTCCTTTCTCCATAAATAGATATCCATACACCCAACGCCCACAGTGACGCTTCGCAATAGAATGGGTCTAGCAAACCTAGCTATTGTACTAGCACCACAAGCTTCACACCTTTCTTCTTGTATTGCTTAATTTACAAAATCATGAGATGAACTTTTATTCGAAACGTTTCACTTGCTCGTTTTCGCTTTCGTAGAGGTTGTTCTATGTACAATACTTTTAAGTTTTAAAGATAATATAATGGCGTGACGTTTTATTTGTTATTATGTAAGTTGTTTACGCCGATTCCTGTGCAATCATTGTTTCTTTTTGGTATTTCATCAATATTATTACGGCTGACACCATATAATTTACGTAATTTATACGTAAAGAACAGTGATAGCGATCTGCTGTTAATATTTCTACAAGCAATAATGTGAAGCAAAACAATTCGATTTAGTATTATACTTACACACGGAGTATCGATCACTAGTACACGTCACAATTTAGAATGAATAATAAATGATTTTATCCACATTTTATATAATTATGCGCATTATTCACTAAATATTTTACAATAGAAGAATGTGTTTAAGCTGCTTATTCTAGCCTCCTATGTTAAACAAAATTTCTATTAAATCGTTCAACTCTCAAAGTTACATAAAAAGAACTGCACTAAAGTTTAGACAGATTATTTAACTACAACTCAAATAGTACCCTCAACTACATATTCACCGAATATAATCACAAAAATTTAAAACCCTATCTAATTGGGAATTCCAACAGAGAAACTTTGTTATAAATAAAATTAAAACAAAATAATTATCGTTTAATCCCTGCAACTAATGTATTTCATTACAGAATTTTTTTGATGTTAACATCAGTACTAATGATAATGGAACAGCTGGTGTGTATTGGTCAGTGAAAATTGCAGTTTTATTAAAACGAAATAGTAAGAATTTTCCTAGATCTAAGTCAAAGCATCACAAATATTTCCATATTATGTACAGTGGTTTTAATTAATGTCTCCCCTATGAAGCAGAGAATATTGAAACTACTGTTCCTATGATACCGCAGGCATTATATGTATGCTCTTGAAATAAGATTTATACCTGCAATAACCGATAGAAGCCGAACTGTCTGCGGTATCACAGGGACTATAGTTTTAATACTCACTCCGTCATCGGGAGGAGACACTAAGTAAGACCACCACTGTACATGCGTATGTACATACTGGATATGTGTGCATCTGATTTTTGGAATGTTAGTGTTATAGATACTACATTACGAAAAATCTGTAATATAGAAGTCAACAATGGGTGGAATTTTCACTAACATAGCTAACATAAGCAATAACTATAATTTACTCTTCACAAATTGTCAACAGAAACGTACAATTACTTGTTATTACACTAACTAAATGTGTAATGCATGCTTTTAGTTTTGTCTCAATATTAAAAGGGTTGAGTAATGTGACGTAATAAAAACACATCTAAAATATCTAGAAAACATTACCTAAATTAATGCTGCTAAATACAGCTAATCATGATGTTGGTTTAAGTATTATTTTCTAGGCATTTTAGGTGTGTTTTTAATACATCATGGTAAGCCTGGTGGTTTACTAATCCATGTGTTGCTTGGGAGAAGGGTTGGGAAACTCTATCAGCTTGTTTTCGTTGTGTTTCAACCGGCAGACGAGTGTTTTATTTTTTTGGCACTGGTTAGAATCGATAATACTCGCTTGAGCTGTAAGTTTAGATACGGTGATAGTAGCAGAGAGCATATTGCAATCAGTTGAGCAAATAGTCGTTCAAAACGATAATGATGATGACGGGTAGACAGAAACACGTTCGTGTGCTAGCGTTTTTTGTCTGCTCACATTGCGTTTCTCGTGAATGATTTCACCAATACTCTGAGCAACATTAATTTAAGCATTATCTAGCGTGGCAGAGCATATAGTAGAATCCGAACATAATACTGAACTAACTGTTTAAGCTATTTAAAAGTGTAAGTTCTTCTAGAGAATTAGACGTGTACGAAACGATATTCATGGAAAAGAAAAATATATATTGTACTGTATGATATTTTAATTTTTGAATACTTAAGTAAAACTAACATCTTATTTTGCCAATAAGATAAATGTTTTCCTTGTAGTAAAATTCACGAATATCTATTATTCAAGGATTTATTAAAAAGCACGAATGAAAGTTTCTGTATTAACAAAGAACAAGTTGTAGTGAATGAAATAGATTACATACTAAGGTATACTTAAATGTGCTGAATTATTTGCAAATGCTGGAGCAAACCCAAACACCTTCATATAACACATCTACCACTATATAACCTAGATTATTTGCGTTATAGGTTAGTATTGTTTGTCAAGAATTATAAGAAATGTCGAATAAATAGATGTGATACTTTTGTCGTGAATTTTTAATGATATGCAACGGAATTTAGAAAATCTACTACATATTAGATGCACAACACACAAGCGCCTTCCATAACGCATTCCCTTATGTGCACGAAATTCCCTTAATGTGAAGTTAGAGCTAAGCTGTTGTGTATTACTAAAGACATAAGGGTAATATTACTCAGTTTCATATATTAGGTGTAATTTTACCTCCAGACATAATTGTTACCACAATGAAACGACATTTCTCGCTTGCCATAGAATTAGATGATATTAAATACAAGTAAGGTGCAAATTTCCACTTTTTTTCAGTATATTACGGTGCGTGTGCTTCTTCCTGCGGAAGTGAATTACCGATTTCAAAAGTTTTCATGTAACACAGGTAAATTATTGAGAAATGATTACCTAATACAGTTCATGCCTTGGTAAAGATGCATACCATCGCAAGATACCTGCCATTATTAGAAAAATATACTTCATTTCTAATTTCTGTGTAGAACGTCTGCCTGCCATATGCAAGGTTGGGCATAGTGACGAAGAATCAGGCGTAAGCGAAAATACCATTTTTGCTAGTAAGCACAATCGTTATCACGACACGATGCATGCTTCTTTAATATGTATGTAAGATTTTTAGTGTTACTTCATAAAACTGTTGACAGCTAGTTACACATAGCACGCCAATGATTTAGTGGTATATGAACATCACAATTACGTCGTTACGTTACGATGATAATTTTAATATTACAGGGCATATTTTACATATAGAAAATCATTGAATAAGCAATTACGGTAACAGAGCGGCAAGACTATTTTTGCTAAATTTCATTAATTTTGTTCAGTTTAGTCCATCTTTCCTCTCTTTACGCTCATCTTTTTACTTTTAATTCATATGTGCCACGATATGGTTCATAGAGAATTGAAGTTTTGATCGAGCATATCTCACAATAATAGTATATCACTTGAATTTGTTAATTAATATTGTCGAAACCGAAACTATAATATATACGCAAACATTTTGTTTATACATTCGATTCAATGCGGTACCTTACCGCAGGCACTAAGCGTATAATTCCTATTATATGTTCAGAAAAGAAGCAAAACGTGAAAGAAAGGTCTTCTCCGCAATTTTCCGAAGAGCATGAAGTTATGAAACGAGTCCTCCGAGGTATTATTTACATTTATCGGCACATTACAACTACCCACTAACATTCGTCCGTAGGTTGATTCTATTTGCATTTTTCCCGAGCGTTGTTCTGAATTTGCAATACCATTGTGATTAATTAATGTAAGAACCGTGGAATTATTCTTACATACAATTGCTTTTAGCATTTTTTATTGCCAGCACTTCTTTTTTTCAGCGAACATTTATGGTAATTCAGAAATACGCGGATGGTGTTTACGAGTTTCTAGTCTTACCCAACGTTAAAGTCTCCAGACGTTTACATCGGTTTCTCGTTGAAAATGAATATTGTAGCGTATGCGCGACTATATATCAGATAAGTGCTTAATAGAACATTGAAAATATTTAACCATAACCTGCGGAATAAGAACAGATAAAACTGTGACAAATTTCGCTTGAATACAATTATCCGTACGTACGTGCTTTGCTGCTATAACAGTGCTAGCAGTAGTAGTAGCATAACTGGCGAGTTTTACCTTTTTAATTCCTGATTTCATTAGATGATAATAATTACGAAAACACGCTCATGGCACAGATTAATCTAATGATATACATTGCGTCAATTTTATTGTGTCTGTCTATTAAATTAAAGAGATAAGCAGTATTATCTACAAAATGCTAGTTACTTTCTTATCGATAATTATAATTGTAACTGGCAGAGGAAAGTGTTTGATTATGTTGCTATATTCTACAATATATTACCTCTTATAACTGTGTAACTAGATATATTTTCTTTTTTAAAACATATAAATATGTACGAGGAATGTCTTCTAAGTTTTACATACTGGAACATAAAGGGTATCATTAATCAAGTGTCTAAAAATTAATTTTCATCTGTAGCTAACCCAAATCCAAAGTTTCAATACGACACGCCTAGTGTTGTAGCTACAACGAGCTGTCAAAGTTGATGAGTTAGTTGAAAAATGTAATTAAATCGAGAACTTTTTTACGAAATATTTTTATAAATAGTTTCGAAGTCAATTATCTCAACAACATTGCCTCGCCGAGTTGCTTTCCGTTTTCGGCAATAAGGCGTCACATCAGTCAACAATTTCTCGTTGGTGTGAAGAATTCAAATGCAAACGGATTAGTCTTAGCGACGATCCAAGAGCAGGTGCATTAAAAACGGCAGTCACTCAGGAAAACATCGGTGTTACGCGCAAGATCATCAGCGAAGCTCGACATATGACATATCACGAGATTAAAGTGTCATTAGGGTTTTCAAAGTCTTCAAAAAAAAGTATTTTGCATGAAGAATTGCGTGCAAAAAAATAGTTTCCAGTTGGAGACCACATCTGTTGACCGAAGAATAGAAAGGTGAATTGGCGGCAAAAAATTTTACACCACTTCAACACCGGAAACCATAAAAAAGTGAACAATATCGTCAATAATGAATTTATTCATTCAACAACAGTAAGTATCAATACCACATAAATTTTTATCTGGTGGCATGAAATGTAAGCATCTTTAAACAACTTCGCTATTACTAATTTTCCATCACAGAAAATTATATACAAATTGCTTTTGTTTACAATTATTGGTACGTAATAATTGATATGGAAGTTATAGAATAGGCCCTAACCTTACTTTATAAAAATCCAGTGGCAGCTAGGTTGCATATATCCACTGTCTTTAATTTATATATTTTCACGCAACTTCAAACTTAAAGTCAATTAAATCAAAACAAATTTCACATTATGCATAGTAGGCTCTACTTTCGATTGTAGAGTACCTTTGAAAGCATAACAGATGTCAAAAATCTAACGGTATTCAGGATTTGTTTTCTGAGGAAATAACAGTAACCTTAATAAATTCTGAGCATTGCAACCAGTGTCGCATCTACAAAACAACACTTGCTCTTTTTAAGTAGGCAATATCTCGGTTGTTGTTATGGCAGTGTTAAAAATGTTAAGGTAGCTAAATAGCTAAAGTTTTTTCTCAATATTTTGTTTCGTAGTCTTAAGTTTAGTATGTTAGTATTACTAATACAGTATTCAGAGTCTAGCTTGTAGTAAACAGCATATTTTTTGGCGCAAAACTACAGTATTGATCAATTCTATTAGACGTCCTCATAAAACCCCAGTATTACAAGCACTATTATATTTCAAAAAAAATGAACACCGAATTTGTACTTCATTTGCATATTTAATGGAATATTTATGAAATAATTGCGACTCAATGTTTCAATTTTAAATGTCAGTGTATCGAATAACTTTAAATAGCCAGATTTTTAAATTTTGTCCTATCGAAGTCAGTATTTGAACGCATAATTTTAAGCGGTGTAACCTGTATAGCGCAAGCACAGGGGTCAATAGGCATAGATACCTTAAATCCAACCAGACCATTAGTTACTGCTATCTACGTATAAATCAAGTTTAAAACAGTACCGCTTCGGTTCGTGTACGACATTTAAACTGAAATAATTAATTTAACACTTTTCCTAGCAACCGTATAAATCGATCTCGAATTGTCTTAATATAACTCATCCGGATTGACATATTTCAAGACTTCACTGTATATTCGGCTATGCCGCGGCCTCGCGTAGCAAGAAAGGTTTTTAGCAGTGACAGCAACAATTAATAGAAGCCTCAGGTTATTTCAATGATTTATAGTAGAAACTCATTAGGGCCCGCGGAGAGTACGCGTACAGATCGACTCGGTCTCCACCTACGCTCACCAACTGCACCATTCATCATATACACATCTCTCACATTATAATTACCATTATATAGGAATAATCCGCAAGAGGGATAGACGCGTGCTTTGGTGTTGAATATCGATGATTTGCAGCGTACTATAATAATTGTTAATAACGCCTAGATAAATATTAATTCCGTACGTTATCGATCCATTGTTTTGTTACAGTTTCTATTATAAATTTTCGCTCGAATAGCTTTTTGCAATATCGTTATTTAAATTTATTACCGCGTTATTCTTACGGCACTGTTGTTTGTAGGCGATAAAAGCTATTCGAAATGTGCCGACGCTTATGATTCTAGAAACCGAAAGAATTAATGAATTGCTTTACAGACATGACTATAAAACTTCTTTGTACATTCTGTGTGTACACTCATCATCAAAAAGTATTTTTTGTTAATCTATCTTAGAGAATAAGCTAATAGCTACATAAATTATTTGTTTTTTCTTTAAGTGGCAACTGTTTCTATGTGAGTTGTAATTGTATTATGGGATTTTATCTAGTAAAAATTGTAAATTAAAAAAATTAAGAGATGAGATAGGGTTATGTCCAGTATTTAATGATAGAAATGATACCATTAGGAGTAGACCATGTAGAATTTCCATTTTAAAAATTAAAAGATGGTAAAAGCAGATACAAAGGTTTGTGTTAGTGACTGAATTAATCTGCGAAGGGATTAACGATTGCATAAACTAGTAAAGGGTAGCAGATATTCAATCGACACTTTTAGAGTTACGGTAGATTATTAGAGAATAGTAAAATATATTTGTTTTAGTTATTTCTACCTTTTCTTTCGTTTTTAGAATTACTGTATCATATTTTATTGCTAATAACTCAATAGTCAAATAGGCCAACCTTATTTTAAGGTACTAGGAATGCAGTAGTGAACCTGCAACACTATTTTAGTGTAACAAATATACACGTGTGTGTATACATGAGAGGAAGACCGAGGACCGAATCTATTGTTATATCGTATACTATGCATGTTATATTGTTGTATACGAATACATTATTATTTGTATAGTAAATAAATTCATTTATTACTATTAAGTACAAACACTACATAGTGTACTGCTGGGTAGTGAATAAAAATAATAGTAATTACTATACAGTACAGTACAAATATCGAAAAGCTACTAAGGTATATCTTATTTTGCCTGATTATGCGACTGTCCGAATGATTGTACGGAATTATTTAATTTAAAAAAAATGCTCCAATAAGCGTGTATATCCATTTTTATAATTGTGTTCAGCAGATATTTATTACTTTGAATATAGTTTCATTAATTTCATTACAATTGAAGATTTTTAATTAGATTTTCTTTGTATTAGTTCTAGGTTAATTGAGTTTTTATCCATATCTTTGCAAAGTAATCATTAAACATGTCCGCTTATTCCATTTTTGGTAGCAGCAAGCGTAGCAAGTTTTCACGTTGCTCAGAATTAACACTGAGAAAAAGAAAACAATAAAGCTTGTGGAAAAGATTTCAAGGAACTTGCAATTAATAATTTCAATAATGCAATTTTGATAAAACCATGTTACAATATCGCAATTTACGGTTATGGGAAAAGGAATCAACATAAATTCCTCCATATCGGCGCGGTATGTCAACAGTTATTACCAATGACCTTTGCGTTACTCGATAAAATTCTACACCGTAGCGAGTAATTTAAATAATAATAAACTATCGAACCTTGGAAATAAATTCTTAAATAGCAATAAGCGAGATGCTATTTATTCATGCGTTCTATATAAGCTGTGTTATTTCAGAGTAAGTACTTTAACAATAAATGTAAACTGTAAAGTTCGAGATCATGTAGATAAACTACGTTTCTAATGGTACAATTTCTAATTTCCTTAATTTCGAAGAATTAGAAGCAATTAGTCTATAGTCACAATCCGATAATCTTAAATATTACTGATAAAGGGCATATCTTTTTTTTTTGAAGGACACGATGGATAATGTATATTTCCAGTAATAAAAAACTAAGAAATAATTTATTTAACGAAAAATACATGTATATAGAATTTGTTAATTCTATATAATCACAAACGTGCAGGTACATATGCACGCAAACACGAAATACTCTTACACATACATTCATCAACGTTCACTATCCGAACTCATCGACTTGAATGAAAGCCGAACTTCGATACTTCATTAAGATATATAAAACGCCGTTTTTTTGGTAAACTGTGCCTTTTAAAGTCTAGGAGTTTTTTTGGAATATACAATACAATACAATACTAAAGAATAATGAAATACACAATCATGTAACATATAGAGAACACTGTCCTAGTATGCATATTAACAAAGCGTCAATATTCATTTATTTAATTTGAAGTCACTGTGGTTTAGTTCCGAGAAAAAAATTATTACATTACATTTGGCGGTGTACATTTCATATTACTTACTAGCACTCTTCTATGGGGTTATTCACTGCGGCAAATAGAATCTCCTCTCTCCTTGCAGAAACGTGCTCTGGGGGTTGTTGAGAGTCTAGCCTTCATTTAAAAATTCTCTCCTTTCCATATTTATTCTTTTATTGCAGCATATTAAACTTGGTTTAGAACATTTATCTCCAAAAATGTTGAAGGCATTGAAGACATAAATAATAGTACACTTAAAATTAATGTTAAAGAAACTTTACTGTGATATACATATTATTATAGCGTAAAAGAATATTTGATGATTTACTGTAACTATTTATATACGCTTCACTAATTACTATTATTATTGTTATTCATTATTATTATTATTATTGTTATCATTCTTACTCATTTTTCTTTTAAGGAATCCAAGTTTTCGGCTTGAAATCGCATCGTAGTAGCATGAGTCCGCCAACGTTTCGCTCAGTTGCATAGAGCTACTTCAATGTTTAAGGGATCAGAGTTGGTAGATCTGTTTTACTTCGAAATGTGTCATCTAATACTGTAACAAACAGTAATACGGTACTTATAATTGGTTGTTTGATTAATGTTTTTAACATTTAATTAACTGACATTTGTAGATCATATCTACGTAAGATCAAGTTTGTATCTGAAAGTGTTGTGTGCTGTGACTACTTCTTGAACTGTCTGTCGTGGTTGTTTATAAAAATGGACCCTGTCGGACAAAGAATCGTAATGAAATACCTCTAGAAAAAGGGCAAGACGCCGACTCAAATTCATAAAGACATTATGGCAACTATTGGTGAGTCGACGGTTTCCTATGATATAATCAAACATTGCGGTCGAGATTTTGAATGCGGAAGAATATGCTTGTGAAAATCAACATGCCGGTAGTCCTCCCATAACGGTAAAAACAGACAAAAACATTAAAAAGATACATGATATCGTACTGCAAGATCAGCGACTACGCATCAGGGACATTGTGGAAAATACTGGCTTATCATATCATGTGGTGCACAACATACTGACTAGAAAATTAGTTATGAAAACGTTGAGCGCAAGATGGGTGCTCCGATGTTAACCATTGATCAAAAAAAGAAATCGGGTGTTGATTTGTAAGTGTTTTCTGGATAGGTACCAAGCAAACAGAACTTTCTTAGTCGGTATGTGATCATGGGTACACCACTATGATCCCGAGACTAAAGTGTAACTAGAGAGTGGAAACGTCACGGTTCTCCTCCTCCACGCAAATTTAGGGTCGTGCCGTTTGCTGGAAACGTTTTGTTATCTGTGTTCTGGGATGTTCAAAGAATAATCCTGACTGACTATTTGCAAAAGGGACAGAAAATTACAGGGGCCTACTACGCTATTAAAGAGAAACGCCGAGGAAAGTTAAGGCTCGGTGTGCTGTTCCATCAGAATAATGCTCCTAGCCATACATCTGGTATTGTTAGGACTGGCTACACACCAAGCAGGCTTTGAATTAAGACCCGTCATATTCGCCGGATCTGTCCCCGAGTGATTACAGGGTGTTCCCCAAATTAAAAGAAATCTTATGTGGGGCAAAGTTTTCCATTAATTATGATGTGATGCAAGCTATATGGAGGTCGTTTGGAGAGGCCGAACAAAAATTTACCAGGAGGCTGTCGAGATGTTGGAACACCGATGGACCAAGTGCGTTAGTGTAGAGGGAGATTACGTCGAAAAATAAAAAAAATATAATGCCACTATAGTTTTATTGTAAGGGTAGAGATCCACCCTCGTAGTTAAATATGAGTTAAAAGCAGAAGCAGTTCCACCACAGCACCTAAAAGAAAAGCTGCTGTGAGAACTACTTGAGAGGCATATAAGATATGGAAGTTTCTGTAATTCACCATCTAAAAACTGTTTCCTTGTTTATGTTTTGGCAATACATAAGTACGCAATACGGTATTTGGCTAGATATTGAACACAGATTATATCCTTAAAATACCTAATCATTTTAACTGGTGCGGGATCCCAACCACCTGAAGCCTTTACCGTTAATGTTGTTTTTAATTCATTTTCTAGAGTAGCCCAAGAAGTTATTTAATTAACCGCTAAATAAACCACGCTCATTGTTATGCTTTAAATTCATTCCATTGTTTTACCCAACACAAAATATGTGGCGTCAAGAAATTTTAAAAATGATATTTTAAAATACGTTGATGTTGTTCAGTTTCAAAGGAACCGAGGAAACAAAGCTTGTGGTGTCACAGGGGTGACTATATATTCTTGATTTAATTATCTAGTTCTTTAAATTAATGAGTTCATAAAATGAATCGTTCCGTGTCGCAATAGTGGTAGACTGCTACGTGATACATAAATAGCGCTAATAAAGGTAAAACCCGTAGTAATAATAATAAATAATGACGCGATGACATAAGCGTAGATATACATAAATTTTAATTTCGCAGAAACATCTAACCAGCACAACAGACAAACATAAATACTTTCTACTTTATCTAATCTAACGAAAATTTATACGTGATACCTGCGTATTATAAGACTTTGTATCGGTTAGATTGGTTCAAACGATTGTATTGAAATTACCGTTGTCGTGAAATATCAAAACCATATAAAATCTCTCAGTTCAGTAATTTTCTTTGCCGTGAACGATTTGTTTCTACACGTGCGTGCACAGGAAGAACGGTCGTATGAGAAATATCTTAACTGATATAAATTTGTTTTTGCACTACTTCATAAAGAACATGTAGAAGCATTATGCAACGCTCTGATTTATATTACGGAGTAATCTAGGTTGTTTGGATTATTAAAAATTGAGATGTTGTAAAACCGTACGAAACATTTACATTAAATAATAACAATAATAATAACGACACAAAGGTAAAATAAAACTATAATAGCGCATGCGTTCAGCCTTGCATATGCAATGATATACAATGATTTTATCTTATGAACCAGAATAACCTAAGTGGTGATCAATTACTTCTTCTTGATCCATAGCTTTTATCAGTTATTACGAACAATATGTAGAACACATTTCTTAAATAGCAAACATTAATACAAATTCTTGGTTGTTTCAACAGGGACGAGTTGTTTGTCCATAACAACAATTGTGACCACACCAGCCAGTAATGTCTCCATTTTTTTTTTTTGGTAAAGAGCTGAAGAATAGATTTCTCGGAATTTATCTTTAGGCAGTGTTTGGCAATTAAACTGATTACATTGTCAATATCTTCATTTAGTTGCTGTGCAGCTGAGTGTAATTAGACGGGTTGGAAGGAGACGTATAGCTAAGTGTCGTCGGCACACAGATGGTAACTAGAGGTAATATTCGTAAAGATATGGCTGGCGAAGATTGCGAATAAGAGAGGTCCCATGTCGTAATTTAGCAAATATAACGCTTTTTAATAGTAAAGTAGTATAAGATATCATCAAGCAGTGCTGTCTCACAATTATAATGTTTACGGAAACCTGACTGCAGTGGATGTAAAATATTATAGGCAGCTAGATGTCTCCTTAATTGAATTTCAACAATTTTCTCCAATACTGGGCAAAATATTAAGTGGACGCAGACTACTGTTCTCTTTTAGACATAAGTTGTTAGGTAAATGCTTTACTAATGACATTCTCCTTGTATACATATATGTGTGTGTGTATAAGTGTTAAAATTTCTACTATTACTAATATCTCCTTTATCAGTACAAATTTTGAAAATTATCTTCTTACTGCTCTATTTTTCCATTTCGTATCGAAGGAAAATGTTGAATAAATGAACTGTTTCTGGAATTGGATCATATCGTATAAGGGGAGAAAAATAAAATGAGAAGAAAACAAAGAAAAAATAAAAAGCTGAAAGTAAAGGAGGAAAAAAAGAGAAAGAGGGCAGAAACAAAGAAAAGAAAGCGGAATCTCGACGTTTGACCTCCATCGTAGAAGGTTCCTTCAGGAGAAAAGGAGGGAGAACCAAACTAGCACGGTAACTTGACGTGTAAACCACGCTAGAGGCGAAACCACTTTGGAAGAAGGTCACGATAACTCGAACCACGTTAGGAACGAAAACCGCAGAATGCAGAGTTTATATAATAGGTCGGGAACGTTACGCGTGAACAGTTGGTTGAGGGGGAATTTTCATATCGCGGATAGGTGATATCCGTCCTATTAATATTATCCAGATGTTTGTGGATCTCCATTGCCTCCCTATTTTTCTACCATAGAAATTAGGATTCTGCGCCATGACCGAAATATCTTCAAATAGAATATTGTAATCCATTTCAAGATGGTGCTCAGCTACTGCGGATGATGATACGTACCCGGACCTAAGACAATATTTGTGCTCTTTAATGCGAGTCTTGATTAAGCGACCTGTCTGACCTATGTATACTAAACCACAAGGGTAGAGGAATTTGTGGACATCTTTAGAGAATAGTATCTGAATCTGATCATTAGGAAAATGGAGAATGTTGACAATTTTCGGAGGAGCCTTAAATACCACCTTGATGTTACGTTTTCGAAGAATTCTGCCGATATGCTCGGTAACACCGTGGATAAAAGGAAGATATATCGTACTTTCAGAGTGTTTGGAATCTTGAGGCCTGTTTGCGTAGGAGGAGTGCAAGTGTTTATTGATGGACCATCTGTATATTCCAATATTTGTAACTATTATTTTGGAGAGAACATTTAACGTGTTAAACTAATATTAATACTAATATTCAACCACCGTTGGTATTAGTAATGATAAAATTACAATTTCCTTGCAATTAACCAGCGTAATTAAATTTTTGAAAAAATATGTCTCTGCAGAATTTGAACCCACGACCTCTGCGGTACTTGCGCCTGGTGCTACCATTACACCACGAGACCGCTTGTGAATTCAAATCGCTTTTAATACCTAGATGTCATGATGTCAGCGATATATCGTAATATCTAACAGAACAGACACTATATTATTATTAAAGGCAACTTCTTAACAATTAAACTAATATTAATAATTGGTAAGAACGCAGAGATCGTGAGTTCAAATCCTGCCGAGACTGATATTTTTCCAGGAATTTGATTATGTTGGTTAATTGCAAGGAGGTTGTAATTTTATCTCTTAACGTGTTGTAGTTCTTTCGACAGGTTGTATGGTACTAAAATAGAACAGCTCGACGTAAGAAAAGGACTCTCCAACACTTGTTTTCGCGCTGGATGATGATGGGAACCAGCATGTAGATATTGATCAGTGTGCGTGGGTTTTCCATAAACTGAATGACCTAAGCAACTATTAGATTTACGTATTACGAGAACATCGAAGAAAGGAATTACAGCGTTCTTTGGCCGATTCAAAACGGAGTTGGTCGTCAACGACACTCGGTAGTGCGCCTATAGAAGACTTCACTTCATCAATAATACCCTGTGTGGGAATATTTTTAGGAGATATACCGAAATTTAGTCCCTTGGCTAGAACTAGTCCTTCATTCTCAGATAGAGGCCTAGAAGATAGCGTAACAACGAAGTTTGATTTTGGACATGGGCGGGGCTTAGGGGAGCTCATATGGAATTTATACAGGCGTTTTCTTGGTCATCTTTTTAAATGTAATTCGGGACTAATTATAAGAGGTTTTGTCAAATAAGGACCACTCTTGAGAAGAAATTATAGCTGAAAGTTGTAAATGGAGTTGAAGAAGCGATTGGAAAATGGTGTCGAGTTCTTGACGTGTATGCTGGATCCGTTCCCGAAGAACAGTTAAGCTAGTGCGGTGAAAGATATTCTGAGAAGATGAAGTAGATATATGGTGGTGAATTTTCAGAAAATTGGGAATTATTTGCTTGCCTTGGCTAGGCTAGAGAAAATTCAGAGTGCAAAGGAGTTTAAACAGCTTTTGGAAGGTTTTAAAAGTGAAAATGTTGAATGGTGAATATTGTTAATGATACCTACTTTATTTCCAATGCATCGACAATGGTATCAATCCAATGTTATCCATGTTCTCCATTGCTCAACTTTAGCGTTGTTTATTTTGATATTTTCTAGTCAATGTCAACTGTGGTGTTTAAGATTTAGTAACCTTAAACTAATAGCAAGTTGTTCTTCTTAATAAATAGCCTCACTGACAAGGGAGATTTTGCGAATAGTTTACTCCAAAGAAGATACTTGGAAATGTTCTCCTATCGGCAGAAAAATATATTCGGGCTCCTCGAACATAGGATAGTTTCCAATTTTCCATAAGAAAAGTAATCGTTAAAATAGCAAGACATTTGCAAATTTTCCCCGCTTCGCATGCATACATATGTAGGCATAACAGCAAAAGTAGTGCACACGTTGACCGTAATCAGTAAAATGTTTAGCACTGGAGTATAGAAGTTGTTCTATGCTCTAATAGTACAGTAGACCCTTGCAATTTGCTTTATTGACGGAATATCTGATATACTTGCTCCTCTTACTCATATGAATTTTCTTCAGCTTGCGTTTTATTTCTGCTATTCCTTCAAATGTTTTCATCTTGTAATTACGTTATGAAATAATTTCGTTTTGATTTGATTACTACGTCAGTATTTATAATAGCATTTACTCACTTATTTCCTTCAATTAGCATTGCTTCATATTTGGTCAATCAATAGTTATTAATCTGAGCGTGATATCTCAAGAGAACAGGGGAATACTGGATAGGCGTGGGCAGATGGCTGTGCTGTCTCTCCAAGACATTTGATATGATTGACCATGATATTCTGACGTATAATCTAGATACGATCGGTTTTGTCCTGTCCGTATTAAAACTTATACATTCTTATTTGTCGCAACGGAAATGTTACGTACTCTATAATGGGTATCTTCTGATAAGCGCACCCTAACATCAGGGGTTTCCGGGGTCTATTCCTATTTGTATTATATGTATATCAATGAATTACCCCTTCAAATAGACTGTCCTATTTTTGCGTACTGCGTGCTGATCACATAAAAAATTATTCAGAAATTTCGACTGTCTTTGACATTATCAAACTCCAGCGTATCTTGAATATATTGGTGGAGTGGTGCAAGAGACCTGGGTTGAGGTTGAATGTTGAGAAGAGTTGTATGATCATCTACTGGTGTACTGGTTTATCGAGAACTTCATTATACTATGCTGACCGTAGAACACTAAGTCATAAGACTGAAATTCAAAATCTAGGTGTGGTGTTTGATTCCGGCATGACGTTCAAGCCTCGCATCACAGTGGTATGTGTTGAGGCCTATAAAATATTCAGTTTTATTACGCGCATATTCAAATATTTCAAAGTTATATATTGAGTCAAGTCATTATACTTTACTTATATTATAAGAAAGGTTGAATATTCTGTGCTAATCTGATGTCCCTTGTACACTATATGAGTTTTAGAACAAATACAGCGCAGATTTTTAAAATTTATTCTTTTCAAAAATGATGGTGCCTATCCTGATAGGGGTGCATCGTAGGATGTTATGCTTTCACGTTTTGGGATGGTACCTTTGAGTAAACGAAGAGAAAGGATCTGCAAAAATTTTACATAAATTAGTGACAAATTGTTCCCTCTTGGATGACTACATGTCGTCTTTATGCCGCGTATCAATTCAAGATATAATTCCGCATTCATGGTGGCGTTAGCGACTGTAAGTGTTCTGAAGCGAGCTCCAACATACACACCCTCTCGGGTCGGCAACGGTTGATGGTGGGATATCTTCTAGTACCACAAACCTCGAGCTTTCTGCGGGAAATGCTTTTGAAAATTTGGCTTTTGTATAATAACATACTGTAATACACAGAAATTACTTACCATTTGCATACATACATTATGCACGCATACCTATTTACAGATGTACACAAAAATACACACTATACTTGCATATATGTACATGTAATGTTGATATGCACGTATTGTTTGATTTTATTTGTATTGCATATAGTAGAACTGTCCTGACATTGGACTTTCATAGTCTGTCGGACAATAAATATAATAACAAATACGACTTATTTTGCTACGAAGTTCTTATACCTTGGTTTCAGAAAATTTATTTTTTTCTTTGTATATACTTTGTATATTTTTTTCTCCTTTAAAAACTTGATCGTTTTTATATTTGTATATATATATACTTAATATTATTAGTATTTGGAAATAATGAAAATAATCTAATGTTATTTACTTTGAAATAAAAAACTTCATTTGTTTCTGAAATCTATCTGTTTATTTATTCATGTTTTAATGGTTAGATATTTGTTCTAATTTTCGTTGTTAAACTGACTAAGTATAGTATTTTCTTTAATTTCTATTTAGGACAATACTATATTCACGTAAAATTTTCCTTTTTTAATCTGAAAAAAATTGTCCGGGCCTGCCGGCAGGATACCAACTTCCATATAGAACCTAAATTCAAGAATCACCCTGTAAACTAAGCGCAAGATAATGTCATTTTCTTGCTGTTGTTAATCAGATGCGATCACATGCAGGTAATTTAATTGTGTTATAAATTGCATTCAATTTTGCTAGATGCCTATGATTTGTAATGGCGTACTTTATGGTGTACACCAAGAATTTATAGTGAACTGTATACTTTACATACATCAAGATTGTTGATAGCACACAACAAAAAATTTGTGTAAGATAAGCATATTAAGCGAAAAATTTAAATACCATCATTTACGTCGTGATGTATAGAACGTATTAACTTATTGCAAAAAGTGTAATAACTAGTGAGTTCTTTATACAATTTTGCGATATAAAGATATATACATACACACATGATAACCAGAGATTGTAAAAACATGTTACAAGTCCATATTTCAGGAAAGACGCAATACACTAAAAAGCTCGTTTACAAGACGCAACAAGTCCGTTTATATCAATGTTAAGTTTAAAGTGCCGTTGGATACTTCAATTTGCGGTTTGCACAGCAACATAAACGAAGTTCCTTGCCTTTTTCGGCAAAAAACGAAAAAGAGGTTTGTTTCATTTTAAAAGTCAGCTCCTATATGCACACTTTAGAGTGTTACATATATAACTATAACATTAAGTGCTGTTTATAATTTTATATACCGAAATTACAGAATTACATCACATTTTCTATAATTATTTCATCATTTATTATTTAACAACTAGACGGTAAAAAAATATTAAAATTGTAACTAAAATCTTTCCAATGCTTATGCAATTAATGATAAGTTAACCGTTGATTAAGCAAACTTATTTTATTACTATAAAAGTTATTGTTAAATATTTTCGTACAAGACTACGAGTCCATATTTAATAATAGCTTAACATTATGTTAAAATTGATCAAGGTTTTATGTAACTGAATCTATGATGAATTTCGGGGAAAGGCTCCACTACTAAAAACTAATAATCATTAAAAAAAAACTGAAAGTAAAATTTGCATTCAAAAGTAAATAAAAATAATTAAAAACTCTGTAGTAGTGTAGTATTATTATAAAGGGTAAATACTAGTTAAAGATAATCAAACATATTTAAATAACTTGGCAGTGTATATCTCCATGTATGACGAAATGTATGTTCTTAATTTATATAATACAGCGTGATTTCATAATTTCAATAGAACAATATTACGTGTGTACATTGATGTGTGATCCATATATGGCTTGTAATTCGTAAAGCGAGTGTTTCTTTTGGCTTTTTTTTTCTGGTCATTGTTGGCGTAACCGATCATGTAAGCAAAGGCGATAAGTTTACGTGGTACCACAAATTCATTTGAAGTCTGCAGCCGCCTTTTCTAATTTTCGCCGTACCAACTGATTTCCGCATTCTTAGATAAGCTAATGCTAGAATAATAATTAAAACGGTAACCTCTTTGTCTTTCTGAAATACAACAATAATGTTGACTAATTCCAGTAAATGTTATAAAAACTATTAGATCACTATCTACCATGAATCACTTTCCTTTTATTAATTGTAGTAGACAAAAGTAGGAAGAACGAGAGTAGCAAAGAAACGGTTTTAATTTATTGTATTTTTTGCTGTGAAAAACCCAACAGCCGTAGTTCTGGAAGTCATTAATCTGCCGCAAAGTAACAACAGTAACAACTAATACCAATAATAATTAACTTTTTTTTAATTAGTGATATCGCATTACTTGGTGAAAGATAAAATTTAATTTTATGTCTAACATAAATCCTTTTAAATGTTAGTGGTACATGAAAAATCAGGTAATTTGTAGTCGTTGCATGGGATTTACGTTATGGTGTCCGTATAAGAGTCAACGTACTTCTGAATACGCGCGTAGGATATACGTATGTAATTATGATTAGATACAGACCGCTCTATTTTAGAACCACAAGTATATAACTTTTAATATTATCTTTTATTTCACCGGGACGTATTACATCATAGCCACGCATTAATTTTTTAATTGTTGAATGAGAAGGTACTTTTAACAGACGCGATAAATACAATAACTCTTCTTATGGAGTGGAGTGAGGACTAATTGTAATTAATTACTATTAAACTATAGCCGTCGTGTAAGTATTTCAAATAATTTTTGCGTGTCTTTTTTAGTAGAACACAATGCACGTAGGATTTGACATGTCACTAGAGTTGAAACGTATGATGAATTAAAAACAAGACTCGGTGCATCAAAAATTCTACTCTCCCAAATAGCTTAAGTTCACCCCTTCTGTAGGACAAAGTAATAGCAACCATCGTCTGAGTTTATGTTCCTAACTGATTATATTAAAGATGATAGTACAGCAAGAGGAGAGTAATACACAAATGTAATATAAAGGCTGCTCATGATATTGCATGTTTCTGCTACTTGAGGTCATCAGGGTGGTTTCGAGCGACTTTCTGCCCAATACATTGCAATTCCCTCTTGGCTACTATCATCTCACATACCTACAACTCAAGTGAGTATCCTTAGCGCTATCTGGTGCCACAAAAATAACACACTCGTCTGCTGGATCAAACACAGCGACACAAGTGAATATAGTCTCCCGACCCTTCTTCTGAGCAGCTCATGGATTGCTAAACCAGAGAGGGTGCATACCAACACTACGCAGGGTAACAGCACAAATAATTTCTCAAGCTTACCGTGATATACTAAAAAACACACTGAAAATGCCTAGAATTTAATACCTAACATAATGATACTACTAAAATACAGCTACTCATGGTATTGACGGAATCATTCACGGGAAAGAGAATGAGGGGAGACAGAAAACGCACACGGCAGGAAACAACTGCCTTTTCCATTATCTCAATACACAGCATTATGTCAGCAATGATATCTGACGAAACCAGTTCTCCTACAGTCGAAGTTAGAGGGAAAAGGTTTGCTGCACTAAATTTGATCAATGAAACTAATTTAGTAAAAGAAATACAAATCAAATCTGATTGGAGCACCAAAAATTAGCCTGAAGAAATGGTATTCAGAGGACTTTCCGATGTAAAGAAATGCGTAGTAAGTAGTGCTAACGTACAAGTTAAGTTCTAAAAAAAGAATGAAATATTGGATATATTGCTGAGATAAGAATTAAACTGGCATTTCCTTATTAAATATCCAAGCTTTCGCAAAATTATCGAAATTGTAACAAAATATATTATTTTAATGCATTACATCTAAAATATTTAAAAGAAAATCTTAGAAATTAAAATAATAGTAATAAATATAAATCAGGTTAAGTATATCAGTTTTTCTTTATCAGGGTTTAAAATGTCAATACAGCTTGTTCCAAACCCAAAAAATTTTTATTCATACTGAAGTAAAACATTAAACTAACTATGTTTACATAAAGATCACCTTAACATTTGATAATATCGGTTAAAAAAGATATTAAGTGAATAGAAAGTGAATGATGAATCCATGTACTGCAGTGTGGAGGTTGCACTAAACATGTAACACACTAATAGAATGGAGGTAGGGATACTATTAATAGCTATAATGTATATAAAATACTATTTTCTTCTTTTATACGGTATACAATAGCCTACTATTAATTCCTATAATTGTAAGGATCGATTTCAATGAAAGTATTATTCGAATGTAACGTAAAACCTACGCATAACATGTATAATGTTGTACGCCATTACACTTGTTGAATCGTCTTAAAAATAATAAAAATTAACGAAGCACTTTAAACTTTTATCAGAATCACCTGTACATACGTTTACGCAAAAGTAAATAATAAGAAAAAAGAAAATCAATTAAAAGAAAAATAGCAGTCTTGCGCAGCGGCAACTTAAAAAGACGAAAGTCACAACGATAAAACCGGGACAGAACACTTTCTCCACAAGATCCACCTGTTCCGTATCTGGAGCAACCTCAAGTCTTCCCTCGGTGGTCAGGGCCCTCTAGATCGGGTCCGTTATATGACGCCTCAGGCTCACCAACAACGCCACAACTATCACGAGCGTGACATTTCAGCGACTCCGCGCTTATATTCGGTCTGATGTAATCCTGAGCAAGCAGAATTTCTCTTTGTAAGCTATATTCTCCTAAAGGCCGATTTAGATGTAAAATATATTTTTGTGATATTTCAATTTGTAATGCCGCGATAATAATTTAGTGTGAATTTATTTTGTAATTTTCTAGCCTCTCATTGTATCCGATTCGCTTGCGTTGCGTGTGCTTTTACACGCTTCTACATTCCTCGATTGGGGTGGCCGAAGTACGATATGTCTAAGAATTTTGAAAGGAGAAGTGAAGGAGATGAACAAATGTTAAGGTTTCAATGTATATTTGTCAGATACCCTACGTCATGATTTTCTTAATAGTATGCTAAATTATACTTCAATAATATGTTTTAAGTTCCTAATTTACCTTTTCTTTTATTTATTAAAAAATAAATAACATACTGTTATTGGTACTACTCAAGTTACTGCTTCGTTTTTTATTTACTTTTATTTACAGTTACAATTGAGTAAATCTGGCGTAAAAGTAAGAGATCCATGCTAAAATTATATGACATCTGTTTGGTCAAAGGCCATGGTTACCAAAAAAAAAACTATTTTCCTAGGAAAGATCCAAGGCTAAGCAAACGAAGTAGTAATTTTATAGACATACACTGCTGGAAGCTCCTCTGAACATTCTACAGATTAACTTCTTTTTGTATTGGAACCACGCCAAATTGGAATAAAAACTTGTTCTAACAAAGACAATCGGCAAACGACATATACTTGCTAAAGATAAACTATGACCAGTTACTACTAAAAATCGCTGCAAGGAGAAACAAAAATAAAATAAAAACTTAATCTAGGTTGGTGCTAGTGGAACAATTCTAATGTTATATTATAGTATTCAACGTCTACTGCAAGGATTGCAGATGGCCAAGAACCGTATAGAATTGAGAAAGATACTGACGGAGAAAATTTTCTGCTTTTCCGTCAAATCCACTCTAGAAGTCCAAGTATTTTTCAGCATGTCAATAAAGGTGATTCTAATTTATCATAGAGATTCGTGGTGCTTCTGTGAAGCTAAGAAAATCTTATTGGAGCGATAAAACCTATCGATGTTGCAGTGCGTTAATGAAAAGTAATATTCAAACGCTTGTGAATTCATGATTCTCTTTGATATTGTGAAGCATACCAACCTGTTCAATTTTAGGCGAACTATTCTTTTATCTAAGTAAATGATATAGGTAGTATCTTAGGCAGGGATGGATTGCGGGAATATGCAGACGATACCAAGTTTTCATGTCGATTACTTTTTTGAGGGGTTTGAGTATTTTAAATGGGTTCTTAGAATCTCTATAGTCTTTGAGCTGAAGATCTGTAATCTTATGAGTAGCCCCATTTTGAAAAGGCAAAAGCAGATATCAAACGAAAATGGAAAGCCTAATATAGTATACTAGGCGTCACCAATCGATGAAGATATGCAAAGTACACCAATTGAACAAATTGTGCTTCAACTAAATCATAATTATATATTTTGGAATTGATATTTGAATGTGATGACGTCAGTCTGAACAACAACCAAAAGAGGGACCTAGAAACTTACAACTAACCAACGACAATTTTAAACCATTATAGTACAGATTTAGAAATTCCTAAGTTAAAGTCTAGTCTCAACATTATTCACTACTATCTCGCTAGCCAGTTGGTCCGGTTCATAACCAGTAATCCCAACATTTGAATAGCCCAAGGAGAGTGTATAATAAGTCATCTACTACATGCGATTATGTTGTGCTTGTGGTGTGTCATGCAACCAGAACAGTTTTTCGATTATACCCATTTTGATTAACCATCCTCCCCCTCCCCCCATCGATAGCTTTTTAGAATATAAAATACGTTAAAATTAAATTTTCGTTGGAAGTTTTATCGGATTGGCTGAGCACTAATAGTATTTATTCCTTGTATGTATATTTCTTGTCATGAAAATTTTGATAGCCTATATCAGTTTGGAAAATGAGAATCTATTTGCATATTTTGTCATCTATCTATCTCAGTTGGTATTAAAGCAGTGTTCTAACAAATTTGAAATCATGTATTTTCTGATTTTGTAATACCCTCTGTAATGAAGTATATGAAATGCTAAGAACCGCTTCCGCATAAGAAATTAGCTTTATAGATAAGCTACTTATGATGTATACTTTATTAAAGCCACTAGTTTGGCTTCTGAAGAATGAACTTTTTCATATCTAGAAAAAGCTATTTCTATTTTTGTCAAACGGAGAAGCCCTTGGCTATAGTCTTTGCAAGTTCCACCAATTATCTTTTAAACTAAACTACTCTCATTGCTGTATTCTGCCATAGTTAATATTTTTTGACGTAGGTACAAACGAAATGTCACTGTAATTTTTAAATTTTCATTGTTTTAAGAAAAGCAAAGCTTACTTCACCAATTTCGGTAGTTTCTCTAGTAAACAGTTCATTTCGTGATTTTGTTAAAATACCTCGAAAATAAGTAAAAGTTTATAATTATTTTCATCCTTTTTCCAAATAGAATATATAGAAGTAGTGAAAAATAGGAGTTTATTTTGAAAAATAAGCGACAAATAGAGAAAGCAACATAAGCAAGGATAAAAGATACAATTTAGGGTAATGATGCTAAGTTATACGTATATAAAATGTCGAAAGGTATTTAAGGGCATTTAAGAAATAAATGTAACAATAAACACAGAAAAACAAATAAGTATTAAATGTATGTGTTAGGTATGGGACTATTACAATAATTATATTAATGTAATAACACACCTTATATTTTACAAAAACGTCTGAAATCCCTCAATATCTAATTAGTTAAACAACATAACAGATTTTAATAGTAGGTGATAAAAAATATGCATTACTATCACATTTTAAATGCTGTTAATGTAATTTCTTAAAGGATAAATACGGTTTAACCGTCCTTGTCTTTGCGCTTTATAGTATTTAATGGGTAACAAGTACAAGACCACGTGTTTCAAGCATAATAAATATACTGTTAATAGACGCAGAGTTTGACACTTTATATGAGCTAAACTCTATTGATTAAGATTTCAACATGAGGAAATCCAAACAAGCATATCTTTAATTGCATGTTTTCATGCACCGTACAAGGACCATCCTAGAAGCGCAGCAAATATTTAAGAGAAATTGTATTAGATTACTATTAAATAAAGAATAGTACACGTATATGTATTAATTATGTTTATTTAGACATGTAATGCATCTAAAAAAAGCAGGAATTATATATTTAAGAAAAAGAAACGTTGTTGAAAGGAAAGAAAACGGGATCAATCCCACAGTAGCTCGGACAATTTAATCAATCAATGTCTACCGGTTTCGTGCACATTTGCACATCATCAGCTCAAGACAGGATATGTTCAGATTCGAACTCACGCATAAAAATATCGGCTAACAGAGGCGATAAAAGAGTCCCATAGCTAACTCTACAGGCATGTTATCGAAGTTAAAAGAGCTTTGTTCCAAGCAAATTTTTGCTGACCGTATGATTTCAAGAATTTGTTGATTGGAGAAGTTAAGATGTAAAGATCTCTACTCTCTCAGTTGTAGAATCTCTTGTCTAGGAATATCAGTAACAACAATTTTTATATCTAACGAAGTTAAAACATCCAAGTCGACTGTATTAAAGTGCCTTAGTGAGCTGTACGCTCTTAGTAATGGTAACAAAGTCCTCATATAATACTTTCAACCATGCGTTTAACCATCTAGACAACTTATAAGCTGGGGATTATATAGATGAAACCACTGGTCTAATGGTATAATAATATAATCGGGAGAAAGATCTCTTTCTCAACTGAACCGTAATAAAATTGTTAGAAGTTTTGAGGATACTTTTTTAGAAAACCTAAAGTAACGTTAATAATGAACAAACATCAACATGTGGTTTGTTAGTAGTTAAAAACCAAATTTATACAGAACTATTGTACAGTATATATTGTAAAATTCAGTGTGGTAAATAAAATTTTAAACATGCAATTCAATAACATCTACATTTATATGTTAAAATCGAGCCTTTAAGGGACTGTTTTGGAGATTGTGCATATTTTGTTTTTGTGTTGATTCTGTAAAAAGTTCGTTTTGGAATTGTTAGCAGGCAATAGGACTGGAGGAGAACTGAAAAAAATATGCAGCACCTCGTAAATGTAGTAATACATCTAGTACGATATTGCATGATCAAAATGACTGTAAATCACTAGATACTCGCTCTTAGGAAAGGGTTTGTTTGGTAGAATCAAGAAGATCCTTTGCGAATTGGCTAAGGCATTAAAATCTAGTGTTATTGATTGCTACTACTGTTTATGTTTCATTCCATACATCTACAGGTGATAATGAAATGATTTCTTTTTTCCTCTTCAATATTCACAATTATTTCTCTAATGTTATATATGAATTGATTAAAAAGCGAACAACTGTTATTTAAACATTATTTATACGTATCGCTTCCAGATTGCAACCACTATTAGACACTATTTCCTATATTCTGGACAGAATTTAGTTACAAAAGCTTGCTACACATTAACTATAAAATATTGAAACTTTCGCGTTTCACTACTTAGATAACGTAAGAATTTGCATGCCTTCCCAAATAGGTACCTGGCGAGTTAATTTAGAGTTTTATCTGCCACAATGATCACTATCGCAATCATCATTCATTAAATTTTTACCATGACAATATTTAAGTGCGTACGTATTTTATTTGCTGTCGACGTCAATTAAATTTTAAGTATGCAATGAAAATATGTAATTCAAATATTTAGCTGCATGAACATTACTTACTTTCCAATATTGCGATAACTGGAATGTATTAATAAACAAGCAATCAAATAATTTTCGAATTAACCACGTCGTAACATCTGAATGCATATCTACCATTGGCCAGAACAATTACGCATACGGGAAAGCGGACACACGACCGATGTATTAAAAACATTCATCATCGGCTCCATATGGGCGTATTTCGTAAGGATTATGAGAATGAATGATACTTAAGTACCTATAAAAGCTTTTGAGTAAAATCTCTTAATGTTCGAAAGCTGGTAGGTAAGTATTAAGGTGATGGATAGTTATCTCACTTACCACAGTAGAAAGATTAATGTAGCGCACATGTAAATCATAAGTAAATGTTTGTATTTAATTAATGATGAATATAAATAGCTTCAAATTACACAACATAGCGATATTTCCATTTTTAATAACTGTCTGTATAAATTTTCACGAAATTTACTAACTACTACTTGCAAGAAAATATCTATTTCTAGACTAAATACTCAGCTTCACACATCGATTAATATTAGGTACCATATTTTGCTATGGACGTAATTAACTTTTTTAGGACAACGTCACACTAACAGTGTTGCTTTCCTGATAAAATACGAAGCTCTTTCCAAAGGAATTATTGATGCTGACCAATCAGGAGAAGTTATATAATATTCAGTCGTTGGCTTTAAATTAAGACCATTTAGTTTAATTATTATGATACATATATTTAGGAAATATTTTATTGGTTAGATCCGTTTCTGGATGATATACAGGTAAATACAATGCCTTATAAATATAAGAATGAGTTCGTCGCCAACCGTCATACAGTAAACTATTTAGTGTGTTCAAAAATTATAATAAACATCTTTCTACTGTGGTTTGTCGTAAATTTAATATTATTTTGTGACGGAGATGTAATAGATAAGAAAGAAAACATAACGGCATAGAAAAATACAAAACATTTGTGCTAACCTTATCCTCGGAACGTGAATGAGCTCTAAATTCGAAAAGAAGATATTTCACGTCATATGGCAGCAAAAACTGCTGAATTACTTCAAGAAAATATTCTCGGAACAAGTATTGCGACTAGAGAAGAAACTACTACATTCCGAGATGATCTATAAATTATAAAAATTGCGATGCAAAATGGTATTCTGTAAAGCTATTCAGCAAATTGTGCGGAAACAGAGTGTGAACAATGAATCCGTAAAGTGTCTATGGTCAAAACCATAAACGAGTGAACTACGTCGTGAATTGGACCGTATCATGATATAGTGAAGGAAGTGAAAATAAAAATAAAAAGAAAAGATGGGAAATTAAAAAGATGAAAAGGAAAGGGGAAAACAACAAAAAAAGAAAACGGAGAGAGAAAAAGAGAAGAATGGTAAAAAGGAAACGGCAGAAAAAGAAGAAAAGAAGATAAAAGGCACAATATTTTGTTGTCTTTTACCTTCCCTTTCTTATTTCTTTATCCCCTTTCTGCTTCCCCTGTTTTCGTTTTTATTTTCGTTCTATGAAATAATTTTTGATACATACGAGGGCGACCTGAAATATTTCCGGAATCGGCAAGAAATGGCGCACAAAAGTTGAAGTGGATTCATTTGCCAGCAAGGGCAAGCTTTTTTATTGCAACTGTCAAAATTTTAGACATCTACTATCAGTAGTTGTTGTTTAAGGGTGTGTTTTAGGTAACAAGTCAGGCGGTTTCGTAAAAAATGGATAAAATCGAATTTCGTGCAGTGATAAAACACTTCTGAGTGAGCGAGTTCAAACGTGGCCGCACAAACGCAAGCGACGAACCACACGGTAGACGCCCAAAAACTGCTAGCAACGATGAAATGGTCGATAAGATTTATGATGTCGTGTTAGCCGATCGCCGATTGAAGCTGAAAGTGATAACAGAGACAACAGACAACTCAGAAAAACGCGTTGACCTTATCCTACACGAAATTTTGCTTATGAAAAAGCTTTCGGCGCGATGGGTACCGCGTTTGTTCACACCGAAGCAAAACCTAAATCGGGTAACCGTTTCGAAGAAATGTCTGGCTAGAATCCAACGCAATCCAAGGGACTTCCTCATGCGTTTCGTAACCGTGGACGACACTCGGACCACCGCTATATACCGGAGACCAAGGAATAGTCGAAGCAGTGGACTTTTCTGGGAGAATCGGCTCCGAAGAAATCATAGACCATTCCATCCGCCGGAAAGGTCATGGCGACCATTTTTTGGGATTCTCAGGGTGTGATCCTCATCGACTCTCTGCAGAAGCGAAGGACGATCACGGGGCAATACTACAGCGATTTATTGAACCGATTCGATTGTATTGAAGGAGAAACAGCCTCGTTTGCAGCGGAAAAAAGTGCTTTTCCGCCACCGCAATGCCCTGGCTCATTTATTCAGTATCGTCGTGTCCAAATTGAATGAGTTGCGCTACGAATTAGTCTCTCATCCTCCATATTCACCGGACCTAGCCCCCAGCCCCAAACCTGAAAAAATCGCTGGGAAGAAAGAGATTTGTCTCAAATGAGGAGGTCATCGCCGCTACAGATGGCTATTTTGCAGACCTCGAAACATCCTACTTTTCCAACGGCTTGAAGAGATTGGAGCACCATTTGAAAAGGTGTATTAATCATCGAAAGATAAAAATAAAAAACCATACCAATATCGTGTTTTTCTTGTCGATTCCAGAAACATTTCAGGTCGTCCTCGTACAAAGATGTCGAATTTATTTTCTGTTGTTAATTTCAAGGAGCCCGTCAAAAAAAAGTTCCCTTTTGATACCACCATATTTCTAGCCTATTCAATTGAAATAATGTGATGCATATCTTCTCAAAGGCTTTCGACAGCACATACGTATATAGTAGCAACAAAAAAATTGCGAACAAACAATTTAGCGTATACATTATATATGTAAAATAATGTACACTTCGGTCGAAATGGATAAAAAGTACCAATAACTGTCAGCATTCATTTAGTTCGCAATATGCGCCGTGGCTGTGGTATAGACTGATCTGCATAAACTAATATTACACCAATTTTAAACAACTTCATAAACTTCAACACGATTTGCATATAATAAACAGTTCTCTGACCGGTCGTGTCACCTTTGTTATTTGCATTTAGAGGCAGATATGATTTATTTTTACGGAACTTTTTGTGTTTTCGGTAGAAAGTAATTAAAGTGTCGAGACAAAATGCTAATCAGTCATCTACCCGGTTTAAATACATGCATATGCATACTTATAATTTACGACTTTAATCTTGATTACAATTTCAAAATAGAGGCAACGCTTTCAATATCCACCTACACATGTATATATGTATATATATACTTGCTATGTGTTTCGTTTTCAGGAAACAATAGCAGAAGTCTCGAAAATAATATAAATTGTCACATCGACTAATAATATACCGCAAACGTCTAATCTATCTCAGTTAATTACCAATAGTTAGGCGTAGGACTACTTATTATCGACTTTTGCGATTTGGTACCTCCCTTAATAATGGATCCAGCCGGTGTAGTATTATATTCACCTATGAAGGTGTTTGCATTCTTCTTACCGACTTACCAATAACTAAGTCTAAACTGTGGCATATAAATGTGAATAGAGATTATAAAATAATAAATTTCAGCGTAATACAACTTTTCATTTGTTAGGTCTAATGGTATTCATTTCAGTTTTATCTCTTTACTTAATTATTATACATTAGAAAATAAATAACAAACTTTTTGCAGAATACAATCTTGCATTACCAGGAAATACAATGACGCAAGCGTTTATATTCCAGTCATGTCTAAAACAAGGTATTGCATTTAAATATATAGGTTTTCACGGCCACATACAGTAATAATCGATCTGTTTCATGGATTATGTCACAGTCAAAAGCATATGAGAGAAGAAAAAACAATAAAAAGAAAAATAAAAAGAGGAAAGGGAAAAGAGATAGGAAATAAAAATAACAAAGAAAAAAGGCGGAATCTCGACGTATCGCCCTCGTTGTAGGAGGCTTCTTGAGGAGAGAGAGAGAGATAGACAGTAACAGAAAGGAATTAAAATGGCACGGTAACTTGGGGTGAAAACCTTCAGCGTTGTTGGCACGACGTGTTGCCGTATCATTTTTGTTCCCCTCTGGAGAAATCACCTACAACACGGGCGAAACGTCGATATCCAGCCTCTTTTCCTTGTTTTTTTATATCCTTTCTTTTTCATGTTCATCTTTATTTTCGTTTACTTTCGTTTTTATATATCTTTGCTATAGCACTGTTAAATCCCGAAAATAGTTACTGCAATTACACAGGTATCTCGTTTCTGTACGATATTCTAAAGTATCTGTCTGTCCAGTTGTTACAAGCTGCAGAAATTGCATTAGGTTTATAGAGCTTTTTCTATAGAAGATTAAAAATATAATGGTCGCTCCAAAACAGTAAGTAATAATTTTTTATTTAAGCCATGTAGAATCTTTACGATGCTATATTAGGAGGTAGAATTATATGAGAACATAATACAACTCATAATATAACTTGCACTTTTATGTGTTAAATAGAAAATCTGGCTAGATTTATATCATGCCGCATGTGTGCTATTATTATGTGATACTTTAAATTAATAGTTATAAAAGTTACCTGGTGTGGATTCTGGTGTGGAGGACTATAGGTAAATATGTATAATCTCAATAATATCATCTTATCAGACTTCTTTGGTTCTTTTTCTTTCAGTAAATTATGTAACCTTTGAAATTTAACTATTACTCTATTTTAAATTCTAAATCAGCAGCAGAGATCAGGCTGGATGCTAAAATCAGCTTTAGCAGTTAGTACTAATGAACTAAGGTAGCAGCTCTTGTTGAGCTAATGGCGTAAGTACTTATACTGTAGTAATCACAATAGTTAAAACTTACAATACTCAGTTAATTAATAGATAGTTTTTTCAGTTAGTTAAAAACAACCATCTACACTAATATTCCGTGTATCCATGAAAGTTCTTAAATATAACATTCGCTTTGTGTTTAAGTATTGCAGTTAAAAGCTATAGGTAAAATAGATTTAATGCTCTTGTTCAATGTCTATACGTCAATAGATATAAATACCTAAAATAAACTTACAGTAATTAATTACGAACATAAAAGCTTACTTTTCTGCCGCGTGATAGTTTTTTGTGTTATGCCTCAACACAATCACATCATAGCAAGCAAAATGCTTATGATAAATTTAAATTCTAACGGTGCGCATTTAAAATTAATAACATAAACCTTTATAACAATAAATCATGTGCGCATTTGTATGAAATACCGCAAATCCGCATGGATATTATTGCTAAGCACGGGTAAGTTAAGAAACCTTGCTGTAAATATCAACGAGCAATAATGATCATTGAGAAAGGTTGTGCGAGTGCAAATACTCCATCTATCCTATATATTTACAGCACTAAATGACCGTGAATGTGAAATTATTCCGACGAAATAATAACATGTACATACGTGTATTACGCAAATAGATAAGAATTTTTGCAGCATATCGACAAAATAATGCGTATATGCAGTTGCTTCAGATACAAAGGATCTAACAAAGAATAGAATATTCTCCAGATCTGGTGTGTAGTGAATAGCTATTTACTTTCGAAACTGAAAAAAACATTTAGGGAAAACTGATTTTTTGATGAAGTAATAGATGAATAGTTAGCAGAACAAAATAATTCTTTAAGGGAATCCAAGCACCTCGACATCTGTATTCACTTTTTGGGAGAGTAAGTTGAGAAAGAAAATTACACATTTAAATCTATTAGATGTTTGGTTCAATGCCAGAGACAATAATTGGCAAACTATCTCAGGACATTGATCCTTTCAGTGCTCTTAAGTATGTAATGTAATGGTAATTTTTGCATTTATATTCTTTTGCTATTGTAATTCCGATGTGACGAGGAATAGAATATCTTATTTTGTTTTCTCAAAGGTATAAAATTCGTTAAAGTATCAATGCTTTCCTTCGACGCAAGCAAACTGAATCGAAGGATCACTTTCCTTTAGTTTTCCCTTGATGCGTCGAAAGATGAATGTTTGAAAAGACGCAATATTTGTTACTTGCGTATTGACTTTGTAAACTAGCAACGTACATAAAAATAAAAAAAATGTACCAAATATTTATTGACGTTAATTTACATAGAGGGCGCCACTAATCAGTGTTTCCAGGTAAAGAAAAGTTGACAAAAATCATTCGATCTCGAAGAGTCTCCAGAAAGATCCTCGCGACATTTGCCTCAAAAGCAGGTTATGTAGAAGAATTCTTCTACAAAATGAAACAACTATTACTGTCGATTGGTATACAACTATTTGTTTGATGCAAGTCTTCGTTGAGGGTCGAACTACCAACTCCAAGATAATGCAAATTCGCATACACACAGCGTAAGGCAATTGGATTTTTAACGCAACAAAACGTCGAACCATCCTTCACACATTCAGAATCTAAGTCCCAACGCGAACTGCGTGGTCAAAGATTCCGGTCGTCAGAAGCAGTAGTGGATGCCTTCAAAAACGCAATTTTAACTGTACGAACAAACGTGTGGAATAATTGCTTCCAGAGTTGGTTCGAGCGCATGCAAACGTGCATTAGTTCTTGTGGAGAAAGAACGAAGTCTTTGAAGGCTATATACTATTTTATTCCAGCTCTGTATTCAGTACTTAAGAGGCAACCCTCGTATATAATCGTCTGCTATTCCTAAAAGTTTGTCACTGATTTTTTTGTTTGGCCTATATATCATTTTGCGCCCCATTGAATATTACCACGATTATTGTCGGTTAGGTGTAACAAAAACTGTGAATATGTTTGGATATTCGAATAATGATTCCAAGCAGTATGATTGTGATTTTGCTTGCATTATCACACTGACATTAATTTTATTCATTCTCTTACATTACCAAATTAAGTACTGGAGTGGTAATAGCCAATATATCTGTATTTTATCCTGAACCTATAAAACGATAGGAACTGATCTGATTTTAATAGACACATTTTGTGTTTATTCACGTTAAACCAAATTTCACATTATCCCGCAATAAATCTATCGAAATTCTACCATGTTTCTACATTCTTGTAATATTTAAATAACGCATAGCGCTTCAGTATGTTTTTCAAGCATGGTAGTAAATAGACACGCGCCTGGAGAGACCGTCATTTCAATTGTTAGCTTCTCAAAATTGTTATTAAATTAAAGACTACTTTACAAAATAAAAACCGAAGCTTTATAATACCACTACTCATCTTTGCATGTCAGTGGGAGATCTTGTGTACATACATTAAAATTTGAAAACAGTCGAAGGTCAGCTATTAATAAGCAGTTTCATTCAAGATAGATAAATATAAACATAAAGTGAGATATTAATTTCAACGTATCGAGTTAGCGTGGAGGATCCAAATGTCAAACGCCTTCAATAACCTGTATAAACCATCTTGGGTAGCATTAAAATTCCACATATCGACAAATATGTGAATAATTATTTATTCCCACCGATATCTATTTTTATTTTGCTAAATTTATCGTAATGCTATTTATAGATGCTTTATAAATAGACTTTTTACTAAATATTTTTATAGTTTTTTTTTCTGCCGTTGACATTTTCTATCTACCGGTGCGCTACAAAAAGGAATTTTTCCATTGGTAACAAAGAAAAAATGAATACTTTCAAATTCCGCATTATTTTTAAATCATGTTAACCTAACGAATACATGAAACGCATAACCTTGCATATGTTTTTTGTTCTTTTTTACATCAAATGGTAATTGTTCACAGAAGAATGGTATACGTGATAACCTCAATGTCGCACACTATGTTTTCATAAAATTGTTAAATAATATACTAATTAATAGAGTTGCCGGTTCAACAATTTTCTCAAACGTACAGTACCGACCATAAGTGATCACCCACTATCCCTATCAAAATATTTGTATTATTAAACTGTAAGTATGAGATAGATTATAACTCCTCTGTAATGAGTCGACTGGCATTAAGATATCGAAAATGAAGTTTTCCGGAAATGTTTATCACGGCCGTCATAAAGTATGAAAATAAATGACACGGGCATATTAATATAATGAAAAATTTAGTTTGCATTAAGTTCTCGTGTTGCAAGCGGTAAATAGTGAGGAATTTGTGCAAAGTGTTTTAAAAGCGAGAGCAACGTTAAAGTAATGCCGGCAAGAAAAAAATTATCTATGAAAACGCACGCCTAAATATTGGCATAACACAACATCGGTAAAAATAACCGAAACATTGCTAAATTACTGAAATTGAGCCATAAAACCATAGATTATAATGTTAAAAAATATCAAAGAAGTGCCAGTGTATTCAATAAACAGTGACCCGGATGGCCAAAAATAACAACACCAGCAGAAGATCACGCAACTACAACCATGAGCAAACGAAATAGACGGAAAACAGAGCCAGAGATTGGTGTGAAACCAATTAGCGTCACCACGGTAAAAAGATGTTTGCGTCAAGCTGGTCTATATGGAAGAATTGCTATTCAGAAACCGTTATTAAACATAGCAAGCAAAGCTAAACGGATAGCATGGGCGAAAGAATATGAAGACTGGACGTTGGAAGATTAGAAGAAAGTGCTCTGGACCAACGAATCTAAATATCTCACCTTTGGTTCAAACAGAATATCGAAAGGGGAACGAGCACTTGAATCCAGTATTACATCGCTATCAAACATTAAAGAAGGTCGGTGATTTGGGGTTGTTCTGACGGTAGCTCTGTGAGGTTTGCGTTTGGTCAAAATAAATGGTATCTCTAGAAAAGCTTATAGGGAGATTTTGGAGAGGAATACCATCTCATCTGGAACACGATTAATCGGTGAAAACGTCGTATTCCGGCATGCTAATGATCCAAAACACACTGCAAAGATATGCCGCGGGTATTTGGAACAACTAGAACACAAACAAAAAATTTTTGTTATGAAGTGGCCGGCCCAAAGTCCAGATCTCAATCCGATCAAGCTTTTGTGAGAGGAACTCGACTGACAGATTCGAAAATCTACTTCAAATTCGACAACAGTACTTTGGGTGCAACTACAGGTAACAATGGAAAAGCTGCTAGAGAGAATGCCAATGCGGTAGTAATAAAAACGAAAAATGGGCACATTGACGATTCGCAAATTTCAATTAATTTCTGATTATCTTTGTTAGCAAATTGATAGGTACATTGTCTTTACAACTGTTATAGTTCTTCGTATAAGTGGAGAATAGAGGTTTATTTTATAATTAATTTTTTACTTATTTTTTAATATTCTAAGGGTGGGTAAACACTTACGACCAGTAGTTTATATAATAATTTCACTGAAAACTCAGGAAGGATTTAATCTACAGCTCATTACAGACGTATTAGTTGTATTTACTATTATACAGTTAGTAGTATGCCTTTAATTGTTGTTTTCTACTTCACTATGGAGATGTTCCAAACGAAATTAATCATGCGATGATATGTAAATATAACTAATTGAAAATAATGTTTTTTACAATCGAGTTCGTAGAATAATTAATGCATTTCTTTTATTTCAACTGGAACATACATATTTTTGTTGCAAATTTACTGATAATTATTATTTATGATATAAATAAAGTTTGCGCCAAATGTAAAGGTTTTATGTTTTCATTTTCCCATATAATATAATGGTGCTATTAATTTATGTTCATTAGATCTGACGAGTTACTGTTATTTATCTAGGAATAAGAGACATTTTTAAGAATTTTCAAAATTAAAATAATATTTACTCTTCAAAAATACAGAACTTTAGCCAAATTTTATTGGGACATATTAAATTATAATTAAACATCGAGTTTAGCATCAAAAGAAAACCAAAGGTGCAAAATATTTCTAAAAATAACCACCTTCTTCAGTGTCTTCAATTAATTTTATAAATAAATCATAACTAGTTCTTTACTATACTAAAAGGCATATAACGATAACTAGCTCAAAATCCGTTTCGTTTTAATCCACATTATTTGGCAAATTTAGAATTCAGTATTTTAATTATTTGGCAGTTTCTAAAAACTCCTTTTTCTTAATTTCCAGTATTCACAGCATGATTCGTTTAATTTATCCAGATATTCCAATTTCATAACGTCTGATGGTCAACGTAGTTATGCGATGGTGGAAGAATTTCTGTTTCTTTTTTTTTCTTTTACAGTGTAAGTACTTGGTTACGTATAATGTTAATATGCAATACTTAATTAATTTCTACTTTCACATGCCGCGTTACTTTTACGAAGACACGGTATGTATTGTCCACTCTTACTCCCCAAGCTTTGCCATTTCTGACTTTTTTCCTATTTTATTTTTAAGCAAGGCTCACTATAAGCAATCACAACGTGTATTTGAGGTAAATGGATACATACGAGGTAGACGCCATAAATTCTTGGTCTGATATAGAGAAAAGAAACACGGAACAATATAAGAAATTTTATTTTTCAACGTAATCTCCCCTAACTTCTATACATTTATTACAATGATTAATTAATAATTCGATACCCTTGTAGAAATAATCTGATGATTTTCCGTCAAAACGTTCCATAACAGCTGCTTGCAACTCACTGTCGTCCTTAAAACGACATTACCTAAGGTCTTTTCTTAAATTAGAAAGCAAATAAAAATCGCAAGGCGCCATATCCCGATTGTACGGTGGATGTTGGAATTCTTGAAAGCCATATTTGTGGATGACAGCAATTGTATAGAGACATGCGAAATTTCAGTTCCAATAGCGAACGTGAAGAACATGAAAATATTAAATCTAATGTACTAAGCGTCACAGAAGAATCTGGAAATTTAGGAGACTTGGAAAACTGCTTTTTATGCTCTAATAATATTGTGGCTACACATATTTCCCAGGTTATAATAAAATGTAAATCTTGTAATTACAAAACAAAACTTGAAGATTTGGAACAAACAAATTGTATAGTATTTCAAATAATATATTTTCTTTGTTATGTGCGTATACCAGGGTAGTATTTTAAGTTTTGCATATAGAGCTGGAGTAAACCAGTAGATAGCTCTTAAAGGTTTTATTGTCCTTTGAAGTATTCTCATCGAAGGTTAATGCACTTTCGCATGCGCTCCAACTCCGGAAGTAGTTGTTTTACTCGTTTGTTGGTACAGAAAAAAATTGTATTTTTGAAGACATCGTGTCCTCCAGTCGACGACTGGAACCTTTGACCATGCAGTCCGTTTTTGATTTTCGGAAAGGTCAAGAAATCATTGGGACTTAGGTCCAGACTCTACGGAGGATGGTCTAATAATTCGACGTTTTGTTGTGTTAAGAATTCAATTGTTTTGCGTATTGTGTGCGAAGTTGCATTGTCTTGGTGGAGAATAATTCATTCGGGGTTGGTATTTCGAAGTTCAGCGATGACTTGTGGCAAACAAATGGTTGTATACAGATCGGCAGCAACAGTTCTTTGATCTTGTGGAGGAATTGATGCCACATGATCTGCTTTCGAGATAAATGTCGCGACCATCTTTTTGGAGATACTTCGAAAACGGATGATTATTGTCAGCTTCTTTCAACGTAGGAACATCCAAATGGACGACTGGCATTTATTTTCTGGCTCGTATGAGTAAATACAAGATTCATCACCACTTACGATGTTGTAGACGTTTTTAGAGTTTCCGGAGTTAAAGTGGTCTAGAGTTACCTAGCTGCTTTCTGTTCTTCGGTCAACAGATGCGATATTCACCGGGAAACTATATTTTTATACACCATTCTTCATGCAAAAGTTTTTGAATTGAGGTCCTTGAAATTTCCAATGATGCTTCAATCTCGCGTTATGCCACATGTCGATTTCCGTTATGATCTTACGCGCAGCATCGATGTTTTCCTGCAAGTGGCGCTAGATACCGCATATATATATATATATATATATATATATGTGCCCATTTATTTTCTTCGACATGGCATTCTATTAATAGGTATTCTATACACTGTATGGCGCGCCGAACATTTAGCCAACTCTATGATGACTTTCCTCATCTGAATGAAAAACGCATATGTATGCCCAACGTAATACTGAGCTATAGCGTTTGAATCGTTTCCATGCAGCCGTATACCAAGCGACATTCTATACATGCGACATATAACAGAAGAATGCCATTAAAACATTTAACCGCATATCGATAATAAATAATGTTAAAGTCGATTGAAATAACAATCTAGAGTTACTTATAATAAATGTAAGAACGACCACTTAAGTATTTCGACCATTTATAGTATTGTTGAGCATGAAGAAAAAAAGAAATGCATTAATATAATAAAATATATCTTGGGTATAGTCAACTTTCATTAATGGTGTGTACTGTACACAGTAATTAACCTTCACTGGAACTAATAAAGTAAGTAATTAACTGACCAGTCACAGTAGTAAGACATTACACGCACGTCTTTCTTGTAATGTAGTTCAGATGTAGCGCATACATTTTATGCGATTCTAGTTTAAATTGTATCGTTTTCATTTGAAAAGATTTATGTTACATATAATGACTTATGAAAAAGGTTTACATTAAATAGCTGAGGTTAAACATATACGTGCATTCTTCGTAACAACTTTAAGTAGCATATAAGGCTTCGTCACTGTTCAGCTGTGGCATACTATTTACCTGTTAAAACTTAATATACTGTTGAAAAATCAATCAAATATATCTTGTTTTTATATATCAGTGACTACCACACAATCTGCATCAAATGGTGATCCGTTTTTCGAAATGTAATTACAACGTTGTGCTTGTTTGTTCAAATCAAATATGATCAACTATTATTTGTTAAAAAATAGAACTTTAACTTATTTGAAAAGTTGTGGATTAGTGTTTCGGATTTCTGTTTTGATGGAAGTGAAAATCATGTAATTGATGAGAATTAATATGGGAAGTAGGTGTTATACAAGATTAAGGACTGCTTGAGTACAACGAACTCCAAGAGAATCAGATGATCAGAAGTGTGGCATAGCCAAATCCTTACAAAGAGTAATTAATGCATCGATCATTGAGAAATGCTTAGTGTTTCTAGTTAAGAAATCAAGAACTTTAAGTGTATATGTTATACATTATATGTACTTAATAAAGATTAGCTCAGAATCAAAGGTAACATGTAGATATTGAAAGAAGGTTGAGCGAGGAGCATAGTTCCCGTTACGCAGATAATCGTAACCCAAGTTGTTGGCTAAACAAAGTAATAGAGGGTAATCAAGAGTCGGACATAGAAGGCGGTGTGCCACACCAAATTACTTGTTTATTTCTAAAAACATGTGTCCGAAATTCATGGATTTCCATTATCAAATTGTCAAATTTCCGTTAATATTCAAAAATGTTCAACATATGTTTTAAGTTAGTTAATCTATTTGTGCGGTGCAGAGTATACGGCTACTTTCTGTGTGTGTTATTCTACAGCACAATTTCTGTTATCCCTGACAATACTCAGTAATTTGTGTGCTAACTCTCGTTGACATTGCTGAGCTATTTCCTGGCAATTATCATTTACATGAAAGATAAAATAAATTACTTACATTAATTTCCCTGAAAATATGTATACGCCGTCTTGAATAAATAAATACAATAAACACACTTCTCGCTTTCTCTTGTAAATTGTAAATATATTTCAATAAATAATAATTTTGCACTTGTCCGTTTCGTCGCACCGTATTCATGTGCTTTTGCGTCTACTTATTAGCGTATTTACCTATCACGATCTAACGTTATATTTCATAGAGGATGACGGGAAACAATGTAGCAATTAATAAGTCAGGCACAGACTATTAATTTTTCACGCCTTTCTTCTGGTTATGCAGCTAATTATGCAAGACTATAGATCATAATAAACTACAATTCTATGAAAAGAAGGCCGGTTGCTTTGGTAGAATGTAAATTTAAATTAAGCTCTGAGAACATATATGATACATCATCATGTTTAACACATAATAGTGTTATTTAGACTGCACATATATTGAAGTTTTAGGTAAACATAATTTCTGTTGGCACAAGCAAGTATGCATATATATACGAGGTCACACCGAACTTTACACTATTAACTCTTATTATTAATCTCACAGATTATTGTCCACACATGGCGACTTTTTCGCGTAACGATTGTAAAACATTCTGGTAGTACTCACAGTTGACTGTTTGTTCTTGATGCAAAAATTATGTCGACATTTATTGGGTATAAAGATCGTTTATTAATCTACTGCGATGGTTGAATTTTATTGTCAATCTCGTAGTCATAAATCTAGTTTCTGTTTCTCCTTTTCCATGAATTGCTCATCGTCATTGACTTCTTCAAAAAGTTACCGGCAAACGACCACTTGATTTTATTTCTGCTGTCCATCAAACGAGGCAACATTTTGTCGCAACCTGACCTATGTTCACCTTTTCCCTCAGTATATCATGGCACGACCTTATTGAGATTCTAACCTTTTCTGCAAGTTCTTTGGTTTGAATTCACCGGATCCTAGATTTTCTGAAGATAGGTGTCATGAGCTGCTGATAAAGTGCTATCTTTAATTTTCAATTGATTGGTGACCATTTTTGAATCATGTAAACCATTCGTAGCGCGACATACGACCCAGAGCATCACCTTTTTAACATCGCTTTATAATTTAAATATTTACGGAAAAATTTTCTCCAATGTCACGTAAAATTTTAGATTGCCCCATTGTTTCCGAAAGTCACACATTATAATAAACCTTGTGTATTATGTATCTAAATAATGTGAAGAATAAGAAAGGGTTTAAAAGGGGTTCAAAAATATGATAGGATCCCCAGACTAATATATGTAAATAAAAGACATAATTTCAAAAACATCATGATTTAACAATTAAAAATTAGTGTGTGGCAACCTGCTCTAATAAGTTGATAAGTAATTTAATTCGTGATAAAAGAGCGACAAGATTTATTTATATTTCTTTATCTAAATACACATTTTGAATGGCAGAGATATTCGTGCGATTCACATTGCATTGATGATTTAAACGTAACCTAGCATTCTGATAACCGTGTTTTCCTAAATTTGCAGTGTAAGTGCTAATTACTCCGCTTCTTTTGTGCGCTCCATTGTCACTTGTTTTTTTTTTTATCATCTGAAGCGATCATGCCAATAGAGCGACTTGACCATTTCAAGAAATTTTAAGTATTTCCCTGTTTTTCCTATTTTATACCCTTACTCTGCAAAAATCTTTTTCAATTTGTTTTGCCTACTGCGCGGTCATAATCACTGAGCCGGCAGTTGGGGTATGCCAATCGCTGGCCCCTTCCCAAGGAATGTATTTGTTGTGAAGTGCTTTACGGAAACGCAACGTGTGCGCGAATTTTACAGAAACTTCTCAGATGAGGCGCATTTCTGCCTTAATGCCCTTGTAAACAGGAAGAACTACTCTCATTAGAGGTGAACAAATCCAAAACAGAAGAATGAGAAGCCACCTCATTCGCCAAAAGTTACTGTATGGGCAGCAATGTAGGCGCAAGGAATTATTGGCCCTTACTTTTTGAAGGTAACAGAGATCGTACAGTAACAGTAAATTTCGAGCAATATGTGGAGATAATTGATAACTTTTTATGCCATATTTGCAAGATTTCAATCGGATCGCATGGTTCCAACAAGATGGAGCGACGCCTCACACGTCTAAGGCGTTCTTACTATTTGTTAGTGAAGTTTTCCCTGGAAAATTGATATCCAGATGCGGTGACTTAAACTGGCCCGCAAGTAATCCCAACTTGACACCAATGTATATTTTCCTATGGAGCTACCTTAAATCGAAGGTATACAGCAACACCTGAATGAATTAAAAGAGAATATTCGAAGAGAAATGGCGGGTATTACGGAGAATATGTACCCAGCGCTTTTCGAAAATTTTATCTCAAGTTTAAAAGAGTGCCAGCAAAATAACAGAACACATTTAGAAGACACAGTTTTTAAGAAACAAAATTTCGAAGCCTGCATTTCAATAAAAATATAAACATGTATTCATTAAACCTAGACATTCTTTTATTATATTCTTTTTATTTTGAAATGAACTTTTGGGACACCTCGTATTTAATTCTATTCATCAACAACGCTCGACGACTTAAGTCAACACTTAATAGAACTTTGTAACTGTTTCGTAATTTGGCACGAAAGTTACTAAGGCGTATGAGATGAGAGAAAGTCCTAGTATTGGAGAAAATAAGTAAAATTACTACTTAAAGATCTACATAAAGTGAATGAATTGAGAGATTTCATTCCTTTTTAAGCACCACAATAATCACAATATTACAAATTCTACGGTTATTACCATAAGTTAACAAAAGTATTGAATATGTAACGTTGTGAATACATTTCTTGGAAATTTAAATTGAATCCTTTGATGAATACATTTTGTGCACGCTTATCTTTAAATTGTATAGCCATTTCTAAAAAGGTATATGTTTTCTCATTTCGTAAGGTTAAAAGCCTTTAATAGAAAGCAAACACAATTACAGATCGATTCAATTCAATGAACGGACACAAATACTACACATAATATAAAGAGAAGCTGATTATCTATCACAGCGGTAACGAACAGTCTAATAAAAAGAAAGGAAAACGGTTTTCCGTTTAAGGTTCCGTGGGTCGATGTATATTAAGTATTATTCCGAGAAACGTCGCAATTATTATAATCGCTGTTTTTAATTCATATCTATTTGTACCAGAAGTATGAGAGGTCACTTTAATGTTCGGGATGAATTTTCAATATATGCAAGCATCATGGATGGTCAATTAATACTACAACAATTGGCGATCACATTATACTATTCTAATTGATTGACAAATGTATTGATCGTTATTAACAACGAGGAAAGCCTTCGTTTGACAATTGGTGATATTTGTAACTGGAAAGTTCTTCTACCTCGCTCTGTTCCTTTATCGTATTGAGATGTTGTCAGACTAATAATTCTAATTCCATTGCCGGGGTAATAGAGGTGAAGAGAAATTATATCAACCATTGTAGCCACTAACAGCTGCCAATAAGGAAATCAATCTATTTACTGTCATTCGTTGTAACTGATTCCCTCATTTAAATATGTATCAGCGTACTTAGTTTATATTTTTAGCGTGGGAATTGGCTTCTAACAGTACACTTAAATAAGGAAACGTACATCTACAGACATACATTTATTGGCATCGTAATATCATTGCTAAATTACGCTATTACCTGTAGCATTGAAACAATACGTAAATCGTATTTTATTTTTTTCCTATATTCTTAACATATATAAATATTATATGAGTGTAAATAATATAGTATTTTCAGAGCTTGTATATAAAAAAAGAATTTGAGAAACATTATAAAAGAAATTAAATTTATTGAAGAAAGCCATAAGTGATGTTTTTGCAGTGTATAATACGCATCTGTAGCATATCTATTTTATATAAACAGAAATAGTAAAACTAACTATATTCTTGCAAAAATATATAAATATTAGCATAAACACTCAGCTCTCCTGGGTAAAACCGATTTATCTCTTTAAAGGAATAAGTGTTGCAGTTTCAACCTTGATCAATATAATATACCTAAAACTTAGATTGTAATTCACAATTCTTTCGTGAGTATAAAGATACTCTTATTATACCCTGAGGATAGTGCAGATATCCCCCGAAACGTAAACTCCACCACCATAATCCATGTATCGTTTTTTTTTTAATATTATGACTAAATTGAATTTTCTCGAAATTATCTCCAAATATGAGAAACATACCGTACTCATACGCATTTTATCGAATTATGACTTATCGTCTTGAATTAACACACACACTGTTTTCAAAATTCTCGTACGTCGAAAGGGTAGCGTGCCTGCCAGCCTTATTAGTAATTAATTTCATTAACATCATTCCTGTGTAGCCCATGGACCAAGTAGACAAACTTAGTATACCATGAATATGACATTGCGCCCGGAAACAAGGGTGATTAAATAACAACAGCGACAAACGATGTTGAAATTGTCCCTCCAGAGAAAAAAATAATTTATCGGTTAATAAATAAATTAAAACATATGTTAATGTGGATAAATACCGTTGCATTTTCTGTAAAATTACTAAACCAGAAAATTAAATAAACTACTGTAACTTCACTAGGTATTACGTAAATTCACATTCTGTTATTTTATTTTCCCTAATGCAATATAGGTAGATGTAACTCGTGTGGTGTACTGTGAAATCAACGTTTTTATTGTGTACATGGAGAAAAACGATGCTATTAAATTTCAATTAAAACAGCATTAAAAATAATTAAATTTATAGCCGTGGGCAATTGAGCAAAGCCAAATTTTAAGCAAATAATTGGATGATTAATATGTTCCTTATTGCTTCAAATTAACGATATTAATACTCTGTCATTGCTACATCAATTATTTATAGTTTTTGTGCTAATTCAACCTGCCAGAAGATCGATTCACGTTTTCTTAATAATTATCTGTCCAGATATTTCTTAACTGCTTTTATTCAACAAAATATTTAGACACAGTTATAATGTTATGAGCCAGCTATATAATTTACAACCACATTCTTCAATTAAGTAGTTGGTAATCTGTATTTAGCGTAATTAAACACGCAACATTTAAATACTGATGAGATGACTGCAAAATAATTACCATACAATTATAAGTCTACCGAAATTTCGACATTAGGCGAAAATAGTTCTCATATGCATGTAATTATAAAGTTTGTATATAAATTGGTACATAGTGCTAAACATCTTTTTATACCGATTAGTCGAGGACGAGTCACGATGTTCAAAATTACTTATAGCCATCATTTTGAATAATAATTGCATATATAGCAAATGGATGCATTTTTCTGTTATATAAATGTAACATAACACAAGGGCTGAAAAGCCCCGGCCCTAACACATAGATGACGCTAGTTTTATTGCAATCACCTTTCTCTCAGTTAGTACTAACCTTCAAAAGACAGCTGTTAAAATTTCATGATATTCTATTCATTAGTTTGTAAGTTATTGTGCTAAGAGTCACGCTACTTTTGTTATTTTCAAAACAATGGATCAAAAACAATTTCGTGTTTTAATTTTACACTGCTTCTTGATGGGAAAAAATACCGTTCAAGCGAAACAATGGCTTCAAAAGTGTTATGGGGACTCCGCTCCATCAGAAACAACAATAAAACGTTGGTTTGCTGACTTCAAACGTGGTCGTAGGGACACCGATGATGCAGAACACAGTGGACGTCCAAATGAGGCGGTAACACCAGAAAACGTAAAAAAAATCCACAAAATCGTTTTGAATGATCGAAAAGTGAAGTTGCGTGAGTTAGCTGACATCGTAAAGATATCAAAAGAACGTATTGGCTTTATATTGCATGAGCATTTTACTATGAGAAAGCTCTGTTCAAAGTGGGTACCGCGTTTGCTTACTTTTGACCAAAAACAAGAACGTGTTGATGATTCTGAGTAGTGTTTGGCCATGTTTAAACGTAACAAACCGGAATTTTTGCGTCGATATGTGACAATGGATGAAACATGGATCCATCACTTCACTTCGGAATCAAAACGATCGTCATCTGAGTGGACAGCAACTGATGAACCTCGTCCAAAGCGCCCGAAAGCACAATAATCACCTGGAAAGGTTATGGCCTCGGTATTTTGGGATGTGCGTGGTGTATTATTCATCGACTATCTTGAGAAAGGAAATACCATCAACAGTGAATATTATATAGCGTTATTGGAGCGTTTGAATGCCGAAATGGCAAAGAAAAAATTTTGTTTCATCAAGACAACGCACCGTGTCACAAGTCAATCAAAACAATGGCAAAACTACATGAATTGAACTTCGAATTGTTCCCATATCCACTGTATTCGCCGGATTTGGCTCCCAGCGACTACGGGCTGTTCGCAGATCTCAAAAAAATGCTCGCAGGTAAGAAATTTCGCACGAAGGAAGAGGTTATCGCTGAAACTGAGGCCTACTTTGAGGCAAAAGATAAATCGTTCTACAAAAGTGGTATTGAAATGTTAGAGCGGCGCTGGAATGATTGCGTTGCTCTTGATGGAGATTACGTTGATGAATAAAGCTAATTTTGAACCAAAAAAACCGTGTTTTCTTTGTTAGGCCCGGGACTTTTCAGCCCATGTGTTACGCTGTCGTCAAGATGTGACCCACAGTTTACGTCTTATATATACATATATGAATACGTTTTCTCGGGCTTTTGGCCGCGTGTGAGTTTTGTCCTGATAAGAACCGTTTGTCGAGAAAACATATTTTCATCATACGTCCGCGAGAGGTTGCGGGGTATACGATCATGAATGAAGACATTAGTGTGCATATTTGATCTTTTGTCGTTTAGCTCTTACTTTGTACAGTGCGGTGTTTCAATACATTTGCAATGAGGTAAACAGTTTTCCCGAATTAGAGTTCGCACGACAAAATAAGATTTCGGTAAGTTTGACGTTTCACTAAATTATTGGTAATATTGATGTAACATAATTAGTTTATTATTTAGGAGGAAAAAACTACAGACAATAGAAAGACTCTGATGGAAAAAGTGACATACTTTTGTTGAGGAGTTGAGGAGCACGTACGTTCGACGTATACATAACTACCGTAGAGAAATAACACTTCAAAATATGCAGATAGGCAATTATTGTTTTTTAATTTTAGATGAAACATACATCCACGCTTCCCATACAACATCCTATAAGTGAGTTGATGGATCTGAAAAGCGAGTAAGGAGTCCTGTTTCGAAAGGAAAACGATTAATCAATATGCATGCAGATATGTAGAAATGATCCATTAAATACCCAGCATCCAGTATTAATTTACTTTACAATGTATAGGAAGTGAAGATGGATTTGTGAATAACGCACAATTTATTTTTGAGTCTTGACAGAAAAGTGGTGATTATTTCAATCGTTAGAAACATTATTGATACCAAATTTACCAGAGCATTCAGTTTTGGTGATGAATAATGTTTGAGTTATCACAATGTATTGTCTATCAAACATCCAGTTTTCACTATCTACAAGGTAGAAATGATCGCGTTGGGGGATGCAAGAAACGTTCCGTACGAGAGGAAACCACAATTTTATGGCATAATTAAAATAAATAAGCCTACTTTCAAAGAATATGAAATTGACGCCATATTACCATGGCATGGCCACAGTATTGTAAGATTACCACCACCTCATCTGGAACTCAATCCGATTGTAAAAGGTATGGGCTCCAGTTAAAAATAGTGTCAGTAAAAAGTATCACTTTTAAAATAGAAAATGTAAGTAGAATTGCTCAAGATGAGTTTACGAAGGTGTCTGTAAAACAATGATGTCATATTTGTGTCCATGTTAAGAATATCGGAGAAATTATTAAAGAAAATATAATAGATGATTTCCATAAAGAATTTATTATTGTGATATTGACAGCGACACTGAATTTGATTATTCGTCAGATAAAAACGATTAATAAAGTTTTAAATAGTCAAAGTTTTTTAATTTATTTTATCTAGTATTGAAGTTTACTTTTGCAGTTGCTTTTTGTACAATTCTTAATAATAAAGCGAACAGTCAAATTCTTTGTCAGACTTTGTCATACATCAAAATAATTTTCTAAATATAATGACATATTTAGTACAAAATTGTGTCTGAAGTCGCCCTACTTACACATTTACTATTTTCAATTTAATTTTATCTAACTCAGCACAATTATATCAAACTGACTAATTAAATTGATTTCAAATTAAAGGAGACCGGATTATATGCAAAGTGCATATATTTTATTCTATTTATTTATTATATTTTACGTTTATTTGTAGATGTCTTACACTGATAAAGTTACTTAACGCTAATTAACTTTGCATATAATCCGGTCTCTAGTAATGATTATTAAAAGAGGAATAGTTTGATACGTTATTGTTGTTGCCGGCAAACTATACACCCTTTCTATTGCGTGGTGCTTGTATTCAAAACAAGTGGGAAGTTTATATGAATCGATTTGGGGCCGATAAACGCGTAACATAATAAGAAGTTGTTATATTCCAAATTATATCCGTTCTTAAATTAATATTGACTTCAAACTATTATTTCTGTATAGACACAAATTCTAAACAATAAATGTCAGGGTCTTTAAACAATGCAAATGTTTTCGACATCCATTGCCTTTACTCTAAATAGTAGGAATTAGTTTATTTAAGTATGATGCGGGTCATGATCAAGTAAGGAAAGGTTCAATGAGTAACAAGCATGCTTCTTCAAAAGTGACATTGATGAGGAGCAGAGATATTGGTACACACAGTGATTGCTAGAAAATATAAGGAAAATACTTTTTATAGTATCTAATTTATTAGCTGAATTTTGTTCCAATTTTATGTTTAGCTTCGAGTTTTTCGTTTGGCAAATTAATAATTGTATTATGACTATTTAAAGCTTATATATTACCTTACTATTATTTTGACGAAGTTATAGTAATTTGCTGGGGGCGGTTACGATATATTTTCGTTATTTCCCGATAAATTTTGGTGGAAATAGAGGGTAAAATATCCTCTTAATATCATGCGAGAATAACGCCAAGAATTTCCGACCTGTCAAGGAAGGAAATAGTGTAGACTTACAGTTAAATTTTATTTTTCCTCCCTGAAATTAATGATCTTATTATAACGTTTCAATTACCATGAAAAATAAATTCCCAAACTGTAGCCTTCAGCTCGTCATTATTGAGATGCCCGCGAAGGTTCTTCCTCAAATTTGTGAAGCCGCACCCACTAATTGAGGCTTGCGCAGTGTGCATACAATTTTCTTCGTTAAAACATAATTTTATTAATATACGATCTATTTGCAGATTGAAATAGAAACAAAGGCTATATATCAATATATAATACTACACGAAAATAACTCCGCAATGTGTCAGACTCTAATGTATGAAACATAAATAAAAGGTAACGTAAATGGGCGGATTATAAAACGGGCAGTATTATTTGGAAATGAATTATTACACATTATATTGTATAATTACAAACAATACATCACGACTTCTAAATTCGCCAACTTAGACAGAGACAATTATTTTTTGCTGAATTCATTGAACACTAATACAACAGATATGCGCACGCTTTTGAATGTATGTTTTGACGTAAGTATGTACATATATATTATTATTTTGCTTGTTTCTCGGACAAGTCGCTATAGCTCGACGACGTAAACAATGATTATAATACACTTTTATGTCAGTGATTTGATTGAATATGAATAGCAAATGTAATAATACACTTAAAAAAAAACGTTTGGGTAGTTAACAAAAAATGTGCGCAGTGATATAAAACGCTAAATAAATATCTGCTCGTGCTACCACGTTAAAGTAAGAAAATATTTGGTAGATACATCACACACATACGTTAGTAACAACTACCACTTCTGACTTGTAAACGCTTCTTAACATTTCATATTGTATTTAATTATTACATCTCTAACTGTAAGTGTAACTGTAACTGTAAATAAGTGGAAACAATAAAACACGACGTAAATAATGTTATACACTACCGTTCATAAGTTTGATCCCACCTAATATATTGTGTTATACTTAGAATAAGACTTATTTACAAAATCTATTCAAATAGGAAAACGATAGTTATGGAATAGAATTTAGAAAGGAGGCGGCAGTACTAAATCATCCATCTGCCTTATAATAAGCTGTATATTCAGTATGCTGCCGAGATAGTACTTACTGGAGACGTGTAAATGCGTTAGGAAGACCTTATTTCATATTGATAATTTATTTAATAGAAGATATGCCGAAGTATTGGATATATTTGGAGAAAAAAAAACAATCCAACAATTGTCCAAGATGTTGTCCATTAATTGCTAAACAATGGTAACACTAAACAACAATACTAAAACAACATACGATGTATTTCCAAACGTTTTTATGCCTGTTTCTCGTTTATACCATTACTTTAACGTTCTCTGAAAAATTGGATCAACGAACGCAAAATCGGCATAAAAACGTATCTAAAACATGCATTTTTATTTACTAAATAACTGCAAAAAGGACGTCAAATATTCTGTAATAAAAATAACTTAAAACTTAAATAATCACAGGATTATTTATTTTCCTTGTTTTCGAGAAACCTATAGAAGCTTTTAATATTGCTTTTTGTTGAGATGCTCCTAAAATAAAAATCAACTACAACTACAAAATGAACCAAACCAAAAGATTTTCTATGAAATCTCGAAAACAAATCGATCAATTTCAAAAAGTAAACGCCAAAATATACTGACCATTAAAATGAGGTGTTGCCCGATACAGCTTTCTATTTAAGATTTTCAAGTATTTCAGGAATCTTTTCATAAATTTCCAGATTTCCAGGAATTTAGGGCGTGAAATTATCAAATGAAACACTGTATGTACATATTCTCTTATATCCAGTTTTCTTGACTTATTATTGCGGCTGCAAAAACGCGTGCCTTCGGAGATGCGTGCGGCTCGATTACTATGATTATTAAAAATAACGAATGTATTAATTACTTACTATTTTAGTTTCTTTGTGTTGTTGATGTCAGGCTTTCTTGATGTAGAGTCTACACCAACAACATAATCAAAGTAAAATACAAAGTAATTACATCCATTATTTTTAATATTGATAGTGACCGAGCGGTACGCATCTCCGAAAGCACTCGTTTCGGCAGCCTTACTTATTAGTGTTAATATTTCCAAACCAAGTCACGCTATCAGTTTTTCTAACTTTTGTATTATAATCCATAATACCCTACACGTTGATTAATTATTATAGGCTCACATTGTTGCAAAAATTTGATCAAAAACATGTTCATATTGCTTGTATTTAGACCACACCCATTTATATTAGCATTTAGTCAAATGAATTTGTAGTAAGCATTTTAAATTAAGTATGATATAAAAGGGAATCTCGTATTGGTAGACTTTAAAAAATTGCGGAAATTAAAACCACATTTGTTGTGCTAGTATGCCAACTACTTAGATTCATTTACATAATACCGCACTATAATTATGCCTAATTAAATCTTCAAATAAGACAAATTGAATACCTGATTGATAAAATCTAACGTATAGGAGATAATAAACAGTTATGTATTTGATTCTTTTGTACATATTATTGTTGGCTTGCAAATTGCGATAAAAAGATCAATGATAGCCTAACCTAGAAGGTTGACCTTTTCTTTATACACACGGAATATTTAAACAGTGGGTCAGTGCCATGTTAAATTATATGTTTAGGAACCTCCTTCAATCTTGAAAACAGTTATATCATTTTTGCAATGTCTTCAAGCTATGTTAGATACTTTGATCCAGTATAATCAAATAATAAATAATTATAGAAGATTAGATCAAAATAAAAACCATTTTAAATGCAAATGTAAATTATTAAGACAAGAACCGGAGTAACACAATCAGCTTTAAGTTTTATGTGAATGTATATGTCATATATTTGCGAACTATTTAAATAGAATATATATGAAATACGACAGCACGACTTTTTCTTCCTAGATTCAACATGATTGTAGAAATAAAAAGATGACAGCTTGCCTTTTGCTTAAAGTTAAACTTACACGTCCGTATATGTTTTAATCTCGACCTGTTCAACGTAATAAATTGCTTTTTGCTCTCTTCAAATATTTAATTCGGTTTGCTACAACTAAGAAGAAATCGATATATAAATGGTGTAATGCAGAGAGAGTGTTCCAATCTCTAATATTATTTTGTATAGATTCACTCTAGGTACAAAAATCTCCGTATAAGGCGAATGTCAATTCTTGATAAAAATATTACAGCATTCAAATGAGAAAAGGAGCACGCTTGCTGTCATAATGGAATGAGTAATGCGTGAAATTTAACGTTTTCATAGTTTAATGCTTATAAAAAGAAACAATCTGAGAGAAGAAACATATTACCATTAATACGTTTCTATTTTTTTTTCTATATATAGTATTTCCGTAGAATGGACTGCCATATTTAAATTAAATATTGCTCTATTATTTTTTAACGTCCGTGACTTGTTACATAAGATTAACTTCTTTCTATTTGACATCGGTATTTCATATTATTTTCCTTTTATTAGTATTGTTAATATTCATCTTTCGACGCATGATACAACCCAGAGTTTTGGAAGTAGATAAACACATTAACGAAATATGTTCGATAACTAAGTGTCTGTTATTGAATAGGAGCAGAATATTTATTGAGAAGAATTGCCCATGCGTCTAGTAACATTCCAGTAGCAACATATTTCCTTGTTCGTTCATTATTTGAACTGACATTAAAAAAATCTATGAATTTAATAATTCACGTTCATGTCGCCTTGTATTCCAACGGCATCATTGAATTGAGGGTTATTTTTAGCGAACCATCAAAAAGATGCACGTTCTGCGCTAGAAACAAAGTTTTATTTCTCTGATAAACCTATTGCTCAAAATTAGCCGCACACTTCTTCATCAAATCAATGATAGGTGTAAATGCAAGAAAATTTAGCAATTGCCTTCTGTTATAGTTTTTCAATAATAATGTTGTTTGGTTTATCCAAACCCTGACAATTATCGCGGAATAACGTTTCTTACTAGCATGCTCAAAGCATTTGCAAAAGCAATCCTAGAAGAAATGTGTAAAGCTCTACAGATACGCGAAGAACAATAAGGTTTCCGGAAAAATAGGTTCACTACCGACCCAATCTTCATTATCAGGCAAATAGTAGAAAAATAGATGAAGTTTAATAAATCGGCGATCGTGTGTTTTGTCGACATGGCAGAAGCCTTCGATCGATCTCGCTTTGGCGACATAACAAAAATAATGAGAGGAAGAGAAATATACCCAAAACTTATAAAACTAATTCACGACATTAAGAGTCACTCCAGAAGAATGATAAAGGTGGATGAATTACAAATACGCACCGGAATAAGACAAGGCGACTCACTTAGCCCATTTATATTCAACATGATTATGGATAAAATAATCGGAAAGCTAGCTAAAACATCAGGCTACAAAATAGGACGCAGACGACACGGTACTAATTGCTGATTATAGGATAACTTCCAAAGATTACTTCACTCCTTTAATCAATCAGCAAAACAACTAAATATGAGCATTAACACTGATAAAACCAAGTGTCTAGTAACCTCCAAAGAACCGATAGATGCAAACTGGAGGTTGACCAAAGAATGATCGAACAAGTGAATCAGTTTAAATACTTGGGAGCTGATATAACAAGCTCTAGAAATCTAGATAGTGAAGTTCGGGAATAAACAACGAAAGCATCTCAAATCTTAGGTTACGTAAGAGACATCGTATGGAACAAATACCTTAAAATGGAAAACAAAATCAGAGTTTACAAATCAGCAGTAAGGTTCGTAATGACTGCTGGAGCAAGAGCAGACACCTCCAAGCCATAGGCCAATGACGTGAACGGTCGAATGAAAACAATAAGAAGGATTCATGGAAAAACACTACTTGACAGAATCAGAAGCGAAGACCTACGTCAACAAAGCAAAATACAAGAGGTGGGGAAATGGATAAGAAAACGAAGAAAATGCTGGAACAAGCACGTAAGGAGAATGAGCGAATGAGACTGGTAAAGAGTGCCAAAATAAATAACTCTGTGGGAAAACGGAATCAGGACAGGCTATCAAGACGCTGGAAAGAATGGTGGACATCTACATCTGAAGAAGAAAATGATTAAGCTTTTGTAATGCGTCAACGCATTACAAAATATACGTAGTATATCTTTGCAATATAAATAATTAATATATACCACGTAAATATTATTGTAAACCATTAAAAGTAAAATTGGAGTAATACTTTCTATAATGTTCTCGTATGGTACATATGTATAATATTTATCTCTGTAACTAAGTATTACGATATTATCAAAAGAAAATATTCACACTATACGAACGTATGTATGTAGATAGAAGTAATATGATACGACTCCAACCATTACTAAAATTAACAATGTTACCAATCTAAGTGATAGTCGGCGTCTTGGCTTATGGACGTGAAAAACGTTCTTAATCTGATTGTAATATGAATAATACGCTGTAAGAGTAATACCTAATAGTGTCACTGGAGTTGTAAATAAATAGAACAAGGAAAAAATACCATATTACGCAACTGGCACTTATTGTCAGTGTTTGTATTGCGCTTGTACTATGTGTGTATATATAATTCTAGATATACACATACAAAAAACATGGACACGCTTTTTATTCTCTTCACTCAGTGGCACAATGGCGCAAATGAAAGCGTAAGCCGCCCGTACGTCGGTGGGTGATACTTGGAAGAACAAAAAAGCTCGCTTAACCTTACAAATGATTTGCTGTTATTTCTGTCATGTCCTTTATAATGTATTGTGGCAGAGGCGCAATCAATACGTTGAGTTAATAATGCTAGGTGTCCCAGTAACCGACATAACATTAAATATTACAGATCGGTTTGTTAGTCATGTTACGCCTTCTTACTAAATAATTTATTCCTTGGTTCGGACCTATTAACTACCGTTAAGTCGGATTCCACCCGACGATCCAAAAGATCTCCATAGTGAATTGGACGAAATTAATCTTTAATTATTCTTATATATTATTATATATATTTAAATGTGGCCTCGTTCGTTAAATTAAATGACTGACAGTTTCATTACGGGCACTTTGTTCTGATGTCATCGGAAATGCTTCGATTTGAATGCTTTTATTTCAATAAGAAGAGTATCGAGTGCAAATATTTTTAATGAACTATAGAAGCGACTTAATTAAGCACCGAAAGATATATTGACATTTATAAAAATAAGCAATATAAAATGAATTAGATTGCTTTTTTATAACGCCAGTACCGTTGAGTCTTATTTACTCACCCATATCTTATACAGGTATTGTATATTATTTTAGACTAATAGTATACACATATACATATATAAATGTCAAAGTCAAAGAATTCCTTTCCATATGTCATCAGCGTCTTTTATTATAGAGAACTTAAACCACCAAAAATATATAAACAAAATTAATAAAGTACACTCTAATAATTGACAAACTTAATTGTTCCCAAAAGAACATATCTCCCATAGTGTACAAGTATAAATAAAGTGGCGTGTTTTGTCCTGTTGGCACTTGTATTTCTCTACCTGTATAATACAAGAGAGATTTCTGAGTACCTAACATAGTATTTATTTTGCAAAATAAGCATATGCGAAATAGCCATCACCTAAAAGCTTTGTTTCACACGGAGGTTACCAGCATAGTCTCGCTGAAGACCCCAACAAAACTTCGCCATTATCTTGCAATTCTTTCTTCCGTGGAATCTTTGTTCCGAAATTATGTGCTGATGGAAGCTTTCTCCGTGTTCTTCAATAAGATCGCCTAGAGTTATGTGAAGATGGCGAAATTTGGTATTTGTCTTACAACTAAATTTATTAAAGTTGGAAGATATTTTATTTAGTTATTGTTTCCAAGAAAATGTTTAACTGCTGGAGCAGGCAAATACCAAGCTTTGGACAATCTCATCCGTGGGTTGTTAAATATTTTATGAGCATAAAAGAATTTCGGCTTTGCTTTTTTCCATGACAAGCCTAGGTAATTTACATAACAAGTAGCCAAAACATGGTTCATCCCGATTCGAATTTCATACGCAAGGGTAGGACACTGGTGTTCGTCATGCTTGCTTTTTTTCGGGGCTACCGATATTTCCTTTTACTCCTTTTTCTTCGAGGTACAATATCCAATAGATATAGAGCCATATTAGTTACCACTGTAATCAGGACATATTTCAAACCTTATTTTGCACTCTCAACAAACAGGCGCCATTTGTCTGGTGTGCATTTTCGTTAACAAAGATTTTATATCTGGATAAAGTACGTTCTTTTCATTTAATCTACAATTGTTACTAAATTTGATTTATCCAATATGCTTTGTGCTGTAAGGATGAAATCTATCTACCTCCACAAAGTAATGTTGATAGAATTTATTGGATAGAGATGTAAACTTATTTCTTCATTTTATTCTCTATGGGTGTTACGTAAAAGCTAAGCCACCCGGAATAACGTAAAAACTAGAAATTTATTACGATTAAGATTACTTAGATGTAATAGTTTACATAAATTAGCAATGCGACTATCATCTATTGAATAAAGGCTGCAATAAATATCTTGCACAAACCACCGTGATTTCATTTACTTGCACTCTCATTACATCTACCTAAGATTTTTATTTGCTTAAGCGTACTTATTACACAACAAAATATAAGTATGCGAAAGCACGTAGCAATAGGATGAGGTATAGAATATACCATACTATAGCTCCCATTAAACAGCATTTAATACATTTTCTACGGTAAAACAATACATTGTTATTAGTAATTTTATGCACATATTAACTCAATCAATATCAGACATTCAATAACCGATACCGTACAATTAAATTCTACCACACAATCTTAGTTCTTTTGCATAGAATAAAACGCCCGATGTTATTTATTACGTATAGTTCCGTTTCGCAAGGCTAAAAAATCATCGGCAGTAAACAGAAGTATATATGTATGTGTAAATCGGTATCGGTGCTCATTTGTTTGAGGTTCGAAACGTAAGGCGTATAATGTTGAATCGAACGAATCCGAATAGTAGGCTGATAGATTGAAGATTAGCGAAGAATTTTGTGTAAAATTTCCGCTTGAATCCAGTAATTTGTTATCCGGTGGAAATTAGATAGGAAGCCGACGGTTATGGTCAGAGTTCATTACGGATTAGATCTTGATTAAGGGAGCTGTGCGGCAGCGTGTTTCTACCTGTATTATAATTTTACCAACGAACAATATTGCAACATTTACGTAGGTATACGCGTTGTTAACCGGTAGTTGAATGCAATTTTATTTTTTATAATTAACGGTTAAACCCGTACACAGATATTATATGTTGGCATTAGTATTTAACTATATGTGTAATTTATTATATCTAGAGATCTTTAAATATTTAACGGACTAATCGGAAAGCACCAAGTAGGCACTGAAATCATTTCAAAATTATTTTTTAAATTCCCTATAATAATTTATCCCATGACACTTATATTAGTAGCTATAGTTAATGTATGACTAAGAAAATTAAGCGAATCGTTGAGAAAAATCACTGGAACTTAACTGATACCTTCTTAAGGCTCTTTTATTTCTGTCCATTATTGCCATCAATAACGTAAACAAGTTACATATTTAATAATGTAATTTTAATCAAAGATATAAAAATCAAAATATATACTCTACCTAAAAACCTAACTAATTTTTAGGGTTACTATAAAATAAAGATAGTTTTTATTAGTTTTCTTTATTCACAAATGTCTTATGTCGCAGTTAAATGGTGCCATGTTCTTTATCTCACCTGTCCTTTCAGGCAATCCTCTCAATATCACAATTGAATGTATATACATATGCGTATATGAAGATGACTCATTATTATACAATCAAATAACAATTTGTGAACAATTGGAAATATGCATTATATATCAGGTGCATGCATAAGTTTTTTCCGGTTTTTTGCTTAAAAGAAACACATAATTTTCAAGGGAAATTAATTTTTTATTCAAAATATTGATCATTGGCTTTCACACATGTCACCCATCTTTCAGAAAATTTATGGATACCATGCCAGAAAAGCTGCTTGCCTTTTGCAGCAAACCATTCGTCGAGCCATTTTCCAGCTTCCTTGACATTGCCGAAGTCCTGCTCTGCGAGTGCGTGTCCCATTAATCCGAAGAGGTGATAGTCAGATGGCGCCAGATCTGGGGAGTATGGTGACTGCGGAAGGATGTGCCATCCAAACGATTTCAAGCGTTTCACTGGTTTTGCTGTGTGGGACGGCGCATTGTCATGTAACAAAATCACTTTGCCATGTCTTCTGGTCCATTCCGGTTGTCTTTCGATTAATGATTAACAAATGATTAATTTAAATAACAAAATTAATCATTCGTTCGCCGGGATTCAAGAGTTCATAATACACAATACCGCTCTGGTCCTACAAGTTACAGAGCATTGTTTTCTTGCCGAAATGATTTGACCTTGGTATTGAAGGACCGGTTTCGCCAGGTCACCATTTTTTCCGCTTCGGGTTTTCAAAGTAAATCCATTTTTCGTCGTCCATTACAATTCGATACAAAACTGATTTCCTTTCATGACGGTGAAGCAGCATTTCACAGGTGACTTCCATTTTCTATTTGACATTTATTGAAATCGTATGGAACCCATTTACCGAGTCTATTGATTTTTTCCCGTTGCTCGTAAACGTCTGCTGATTGTTTCTTGCGACGCATATGTAATGCTTCTGCTAATTGCCGTTGAGTTTAAGTTGGGATATCATCCAATAACTCACGCAATTGCTTTCGCATTTCTGTCTACCAAAGCGCTCACTGTCTTTCACATTGAAATCATCACCTTTAAATTGTCGAAACCATGTCTCACATGTTCTAATCGACGGAGTGTCTTCACCATATGTTTCTACCAGCAAATAATGACTTTCAACAGCCATTTTCTTTTGATTAAATAAGAAAAGTAATGCGTGCTGCAAATGTTCTTCTTCTGGCACAAAACTCGACATGATCATTGAACAATAAAAGCAATAAAGCTGAACTTGTAATAATTTAAATGTCAGACAAACAAAATGACATATGTGCCAAAGTAATACGCTGCGTACTTCTCGCTGGCGCCATCTCCTACTTAAACCGGAAAAAAGACTTTTGGTAAACACTATTTCATATTCAATTTTCGATGAATAACGCTTGCAATAAATAGAAACCCATTCTGACGGAAAACATGTTAAGTTTCATAGGAACCAAGAAATTAAGTGTGTATATTTTATTGTACATTTCAAATGTACTAAAATTACCGTTCCTGGTTAGTGCCACCTGCTATTTCAATGCGTTATTGTAAATTTCGCATATCAGTTTTATTACTTTAGACTTTTGAGGTAAATTATACATGCCCGATGTCAACTAACTTTAAAATCAATAATTAGGTAGAAAAACGACGCAGATAGGTTAGTTAGGAAACATAATGCAAGAAATAAATACTAGCTAGAGACTAAGAAAATAACTATTGACCTTTGATGAAGGATGACAAAGTTGTTCTTTGGGGTACTTTCATCGTTTGTGGACCTTTCAGACTTTAACATTTTGGCAGTGTGCCTATTGCCCTTTTCAAAATAGCCCTAAAAAGGGCTATTGCTTGCCAGATTTATCTTTAATTCGCTGAATGCCTTTTGGATAAAGCACGATATATGTATATATTTGGATGAAGGAGTTAAGGAAGAAGAATTTCGATACATAACAAATATATTAAAACTTAATGGATACACGGAGAGAACATTGAGAAATAGAACACTTTAGAACGTTCATACAGAAATACCACCAGGTGTACGCATTACGACAATCCCATACATAAGAAGCCTATCGAAAGAGCTCAGAACAATAGGTAACAACTACAAGATCAGAACGACCATCAGAACTTCCAACACAAATAAGTTGAAACTAACTAGCACAAAACCGGACATGCAAATCAAAGAACCAAGAATTGTGTATACGGAATACCGTGTAAGTACATAGAAGAAACGGGAAGATCCCTACAAGTCAGAACTAAGGAACATCAGGGACTGGTTCGGATGGGGGAAACTGGTAAGTCAACGTGTTTGAGAAGAAGATGATAGGATTATGTGGAACAACGCAGTAACCCTAGTCAAAGAAGATAACGCCAGAAAGAGGCAATTGTTAGAAACAGCATACATAACCATAATACCAACTGCTATTAGCACCCTAACCCTGGAGATAAAAAATGTCTGGCTCCCTATGATTAGAGAAAGCATCAACCGAAAGTCAGCAACCACAATACGGAAAACAGAATAACCAAGCATACGCAGAGCAGTCTCGTATAATAGAGAAAAACTAACAGAGTACTCAACCAAAAATTAGCCTACAGTGCAACCTCTTCTGCGCAGAAGATTGTAGTTTAAATACAATTAATTTTTAACACGGTGTTTTCTGATTAGCTCAGTACTCAAGTGCGTTGGATTACATACATTAAAAAACATCAAATCGAGTTCACCAAAGAAATTTCACTATGAAATAGGGAAGACAAATAGCCAGACAAATCATGGAATTAATAAAGTATCTGACAAATAGTAACCCTTGCCAGGGCTACCCTGTAGAGATGGCAATAAACGCGTTACCGAGATATTGAAAATGAGTTCCCCATAAGTTCCACATGCGATGAAAATACCCCAAACAACAGCTCTAACTAATAGAGTAACAACAAACTACAAATTAATGTTGTAGTAAAACGAACAATATTTGAACACTTAAAATAATAACGCCATATATCACGAGTTGAATTCTATGCACTGAAGATTTAGAGATTACATTTTTTGAAATAAAACAATTTCTTTATACTTTACAGAGACGTGATGAATCGGCAATCAGCAGAAGTATGGTAACAGAAGCCGAGGTTGTTGCATACCGATCTTATCGTGTCCTTACCGCGAGAAGATCTGTTGTTGTTATTTTACATATATAATAAATAAGCTGGAAGTATAAATATTTAACCTAATTCTCAAGACATATTTAAAATTGTTTTCAAAATATTTTGACGTAAAGGAAAAATAAGTTATAAGAACTAGATATTTACTTTGTCTTAGTTTGTGACAAACGGCTGTGAAAGTTTGAGATACTCTTTACTTTGTCTATCACATAAAAAATATATTACACCCAGAGAATCTGATGTACATATATCCAACAATCGTTGGCTATATTGATTCTAAATAATGCTAGAAATTTAATATGTGCTCACGGTAGCTTACGTAATTTTCAATAAAAATAACTAAACGGAACGGAATATGTACTAAATGTAAACAGACACTAAAGTTACGTTATAGCGCCAATTTTATTCCAACGTCAAGAATATGCGCCAACGATAAGTAGCAGAGTACCTTCTCGGACACTCCCTTAAAGACACTAGCGTCACACCACATCACCTCTAAGCTAGTATAGAGTTACTTGTGGAGCTTGATGGTCCTGTCTAAAGACAACAGTGTTGGAGTGGTGTAGGTGCCGAAGTGCAGTGATATAGCAAGCAAGGAAGTTATACATCACGTAGTAAGGCAAGGTTCTGAAGTTGTTTTTACTGGATCTGTACTCGTGATAGGCATGACAAAAACCAATGGGTGATGCAATTACAAAATGAAAGTGAGATGAGAAAACTATCCGTACGATTCATAACTGATATACTAACATTGAGTAGAGACTTTAACTTGTCTACGAACTGGGCATGGTTGTCTCTTTCGACATCTGCTCAAAATGGGGGATTTTAAGAAGAATCTTCATGCAGACTCTATTTCAGAGTGTGCTGTATTAAATCAGAGAAGACATAAAGTATCCTGGGAAGACAATGAGTTAAGAGTATACTGAAGCACCAAAATACTTTGGCACTACCTTAGATAGAACACTCACCTACAAACAACGTTGTCACAAAACAAAAGAGAAAGTGGTAGTTAGGAATAGCATTATACAAAAGGCCGGAAGTAAATGGGAAGCAACGCTGCCAATCATCCGTCCTACTGGCACGGTGTAGCCGGTTTGAAAAAATGTAAGTCTCTCTATCCAAACTGAGAGCATTTATAGCGATCTTAACTGGACACTGCGCACTAAACGAACACATGCGTCGCATGGACCTAGTGGACACTCCTACATGAAGAAGGTGTGAGAGGGCAGGGTAAACTCCTGTGCACCTACTTGTTGACAGCCCAGCAGTCAACAGGGAAGATTCATCTTGGGGATGCTTAGCTTGACGAACCCAATTTGAGAAAATTCCCTCTCGAGGGGATTGTGGACTTTATAGTTCAGGTACAACACGATCGAGTGAATTAAAATCACGTGGCTGCGAAATAGGCAAGCTATTGGCCGAGTTGATCCTCGGCTCCCCGTCCATAGACAAGAATTGAGGAGAAGAATCCTAAGTCCTCAGAAGATCCGCACAAGCATTCTGTTTTTACACTGTATAATATGCGTGTCCAGTTTGGTGCAGATTAAGCCATGCAAAATAAATCAATATCGGTCTAAACTAAACCACTCTGTCTGCATGAAATCAACCCAGATCAATAAACTATACAAAGCAGTGGGCTTCGCAGAACCGAGTGAAAGACGGAAGAGCATAGAATGTGTCGAAAAATATAAGCAAACCTTCAATGAGCGTCATGTCCTCTATGGCCAAGAACAGCAACGAAAAGAACCTAAATTAAGGAAAAACTTTCTTCAGTGTGCTGTCTTGGAAGCGGCTAACAACTGTCCTATTAACGAAAGCCCTTGTGCAGGCTCAAACTTAGACTGGAAGAAATGGAAAAGACTAAACAGAATACGAACCGGCGCGGAATCCGTAAAAACCCCAAACGCAAGTGGAAAACTGAAGAAGATCAACAATGGGGAAATATCCACGCTTTGCCCTTCCATCGATGAAATGTGAATTGCAAATGACAAAGCATCAACGTAGACCGTTATTGGCAGAAGAACTCTAATTGGGCGATTCGGACTAGAAACAAACAACTATCAAATCTAGTTAAGGATACTAACCTGTTTTAGTAAAACAAATCAAATACCGGAACAATGCAATATACTTCCTGTCCAGAGTGTTAGGGATATACTAAAACCGGAATCCATACCAGGTAGAAATCAATTGATTTTTGCTTTGTGGCATTACAGATATTATCTGTGCAGCCAGGCCCTAACTAATATTAAAAAACATTCGAAGATGTAATATAAGGTTGTATAATTACACTTTTTACGCCTAGAGGCCTTTCAAGGCGACTTTATATTACAAACTGCACTAGGCTATGATGTGATATGATTAACCACAGAGGAATGAATACCCAAGGATCTCAAAAATCAATCGATTAATTATTGTAATAAAATCTATAACACGCATAAGCCAAATATACATAAATAGCTTCTACGTTATATAGATAGAAACAAAAAACGCTACGTGGAAGTTTATATAAATATGATGTCCATACGTAATCATAAATATCATTGCTTACTAAACCGGTTTCCATGGAAAAATTATGTTTCGAAATACCAAACAGTTTTAAATTCGAAATGGGTATCAATTAGAACGTTGTGATAAAGTGTATCATGCTGCTCATCAAACGGATGAGTAAAAAATATAAGACATTATTTTTTTGGACTTAGAGCAAATACAGTAGTGAACACGTTCCATGTATGTGCAATCTTTTTTAAACAGAATTGCTTGATGACAACTAGACACCATACGTAATCTAATGGACGTAACATACAGTAATAATTTAATTGTCTGATCGTTATCGAACAAAGAATTTAGAAATCCATTAATTAACAGACCTACATTAAATATAATTAATTTCCTTGTTATTTATGACGGTGAGTAGGTATTATAACACGAGGTCGTGAGTCATGGACTACGAACGACACAATTCACCATTTTTAAAAGCTCTGTAACGCTCGCAGAAAGCTGTACATATTATAAAGATGTTACCTGTCATTGGCGTCTTGTTCATCGACCGGTGTTCTATGACATATTACTTATTCTACATATTCGCAATTACTGGTTTTAGAGATGATGGTTTTAAAATTATGCCGGCTGACATGCTCAAACGATGTCGTAAATTACCGTCGCAATGTTATATTTAGATGTACACTCTTGTAAATGTATTTTTAGCTATTATTCACTACAGTTACAACTAAGTTAATGGCTGCGCTTGGAGTGCTATACGCCAACTTAATTCTTTGCTGTGCATAGAACGCCCCTGTAATTCTAATAATTAAATGCCTGTCCAATATCAAACTATTTCTATCAGCAGCTATTTTATTAATTGTCATAAAATTCTTGAGAAAGTATGGATTTCTGTAATCAAGGAAATTAACGTAATCTCATTGAAATACTTCACAATTAAAATTTAGCCGTTAGGAAATCGTAACACGTAGGAAACGAATAAGTCCGGCCGACAAGAGTCAATAAAATCAATTCTCGATAATGAACGTGAAGTCGGGCACGCACATAATTCGCGTGTGCGAAATCTGTGGAAAGCTCACCTCGTCTGACAGCATGGTGGCCGCGACGGTCATAGCGGGGACATGCGGCCGATTTGTAGTTTGTGACGTACGCGAGAATCGTTTTATACCGTTCGCGTGTTATATACCGTTCTTTGTAGGGATTCGCACATAGGGCGTTTCTTCACCACATTTTTAACAACTTGGGTGATGCACACAGACAAAAATTTTCGCGTGTAAAGCTCAAAGTAAGTGAGAAAATTTGCATGCTAAGGCTAACACCATATTTGATCAAAGTTACATATTGTTACCAAATTCAGTTTGATAAAAAATATTTCAGATATTTTTCACCTGAAGGTGTTAAAAAGTGTCATTTTTCCTTTTGGAGGTTTAAAATTTGTATCGTGTAAGACCGTTCCGTCAGTAGTTTCTGTAGTTCCGATTAAACAAAAAAGTAGCGTTTTTCAGGGTTTACCATATTTGTTGCACTCCTTATAAAGCCCTTATAAAATAGTTAGTAGTATGTACATTACTGCAACAAACATGACCACAACCCGGAAAACACTACACCGATAATTATGATATTGCACCAGATGCATAGGAGGTAGGCTTCAATTCTCGGTCTGACAGGCTTATACAGGTTCAAGCGTGTTCAAACTCCGTCACGGTGTGCATGCACATACGGGATGTCTATGCTATAAATATGACGGTTCGAAGAGTAATAGTTTTTAGTAGCCAGCCAACCAACGTGACTAGCGCATGAAAATGTCTGAAGTAATGAAAATTCAGTACCGCGCGGTCACCAATTTTTTAACAAAAGAAAAGCATGGCCACAATATTCTGGGATTGTGACCGCATTTTGCTAATTGACTTTAGAGAGCGCATACTGTGAACAGCACATATTATGCGTCTTGATTGCGTAAATTAAGGGACAGTATTCGTGCAAAACGTCGTGGAAAATTAACAAAAGGTGATTTTTGCACGACAATGCTCTCGTCCTTACTGCCGCCGTTTTACAAGCTGCCATCCGTGAATTTGGCTTTCAAGAATTAGAACATCTACCGTATAGTCCGGATATGGCTCCTTGTGATTTTTATTTATTTTCTAAGCGAGCGTCGTTTTAAGTGAATTGCAAGCAGCTCTTATAGAACATTTTTTAAGAAAATATATCAACTGAACTAATTATTGGACCAAAATATGAAACTAATAGCATTTTAAATATACCCAAGGAAAAGCACTGGTACAACCTGTAGATGTGTTTTAGACTTTGGAAAAAATAGATTTATTGGATTGGTGCAAGTAACTACTTGTGCTTTCAATACTTTTATAAAACTTCTATTATTCCAATAAATACATATAATAGTAGCATTCACAATCATAATATCAATAATCACATTTCTTTTTAATCCTGCTCCACTGTTTTCCGTTGTTATAAGCATGTTGGCTATTGGTACTGCTCCATAAAATAACATGCCGAACTGTAAAATATGCATTAGGTGAATGAAAATATATAATTATGTTTCTTTTTTCTTGTACTTAGAGTTGTTGTTTGGGCTATTTGTGGAGCTTACATAGTCCAACGTTTCGGCAGTGTGCTTCCTGTCGTTTTCAAGGTAGCCCTGATAAGGTATTTTATCTGATTCTTTGTCTTTCCTATTCCTTTAGTGAAACTGTCTCGTGTATCGGGCTTTTTAACTCGATTTTTTTTTCTCGAATTTCGTGCGCCAATTCCTACTTGACCAAATTTTTTCCCAGTACCCGCACTTTTAATGAAATGCGGGCAAGTTTATTTGCTTTCTCTGTTTAATTATTACTATTAATACTATTAACTGTTAAATGTATTATACAACACTGTTTTCTAAATAAAATCGATTTTACTTTTAATAAATAAAAAAAATTATAACAAAAATGAGGTTATCGGAAACCCGGTCCTCCGTCATACTTTTTCCTAAAAATTAAATAATTTGCATCATCCTTGAGACAATGTTGCTCCAAATTATGTTCTAAAAAAGAATTTATATCTATAATAGTTTCTGAGATATTAACTTAAATTTTAAAATAGCGCAAAGTTTTAGAGGGGTCACATCATGAAATTAACCGCCAAAAAATGTGTTGTTCCTATATTTTTGTACTCCCTACATTTTCGTAGAAATCTGAATTTTCGGGTTACCGGTATTCTTTTGTAAGACTGAAGCGCGATTTCGCTTTTAAAGCATTAGTGTGCATTACATTGTGTTCCTTAAACTTATGCAAGAATTCTACTAATCATGAAATTAATATTCGTTGTTGTATAACACCATGCAGTGATTGGAAATCCCAAAACTGGTCGTCTTGATAAGGCAGAAATGTTTCCATAAATGTCGACGTGAACAAATTCAGAGTAAAGAAACACATGAAAAATGATTTCTTCAGAATTGACCCCAACAATCGAAATCTATCTGTTATTTGTCGACTAACAAGGTAATTAAAGGCATGAATTTTAAATTCGTTCGAAACTGTACACTTTAGGTTAGCTTTATCGGAATTTGCAGAAACATCAACGAACGACGATGTATTCCCGTCGCACCAAACATGCATATAATACAAGAATAATGCATAAACACATACAGACGAAACCGGAATGAACGATCGCTTACACTGATGGCGACCTAAATACCTGGGGGATTTTGTAACGCCGGGTTGCGAATAGACAATACATCATGTCTGAATGGCTGCATTAAGATAAATCACCAATGCAATCATGTGGAAATGTTGATCGTATATATTGTCTTGCTCTCGCGTCTTGTCTGCACGTAAATGTACGTGAGTTAGTTGAATATGTGTGGCTTTTTCGATTTTTTACAATGGCGTCTGGACAAGTGAAGCATCTACCGCTATCTACAGCAATTCCGCGTAATTCTATGTACGAGGTCTTACTCGCTCAACTCGATACGTGCAAATGTATAAAATCTAGCATAAACGTTCCACTCAAGTTTAGTACATGCTCAATTTCAGTAATTACGTTTACTGTTTAAATTCACTTCAACAAAGGACCGGAATGAAACTTGTGAGCCTGCAATTAACATACGTAACCTCACTAGCTTCTGATTCTTCTTTTAATTTACAGATTTAGAGCAACGTATATATACTTATAATTCCGATTTAAATGAAACATTTAGTGTTTATAGCCTCATTCAGTCCATAGTGGCAGCAAAGTTTTCAAGTGGTTAGCGAGCAAATGAGATATATTAAAAATTTGGTACTTTGGAAGGGAAGTACGACTGTATTTGTTGGGACTATTTTTTGATGGAAAAGAAGGAGGGGAATAGAATGAACTTTGGGTTAAGCAGCTGAATAAGAGATTGAAATACAGATTTTCTTACCTCTTACCTTTGGTAAAGCTTTTTGGTTCATCAGAGGAGCGCTATAGTACAAAGTATCGGCAACACGATGAGCAAATGTAACTTAATTATGTACAAAGTCGGTCCACTTGGTTTTCAACCATAGAAGATTAAAATTAAATAATAAGAAAATAATATGAAAGTCAACATAATGATCTTACATGACAAATACTAAATAATATCGAACAAGCGAGAATGGGAGGTCTGAGGGAAATGCTATGTGTCTTCCATTATAAATTTAAAATGCAATCTCAAATTGAAACGGCCTTTAATATGTACATATATGTGGTTATTTCAATGTTGGGGGGTTTCCAATCATTTCTTCTATTTTAGGGCAAGTTTTCTAACATCTAATCTTCCATGAGAAAAGATGTAACTTAAAACTTCTAGGTCGTGATCTTCAATTTCCACATTTTCTCTGTGTTTACTCAATCCTTCTTATATAAGAAACAAAATAATAAACGAACTACATCCGGAAATGGATCGTGTCATGATGAGATAAACCTTCTGGTTTTCGCCTCTAGGGCGATTAACACGTCGAGTCACCGTGACCTTCCGCCAAAGTGGTTTCGCCTTCGGGGTGGTTTACACCTCGAGTTACCGTGCCACTTTGGTTTCCCTATTTCTCCAGGAGAAGCTTCCTACGACGGAGGCTAAACGTCGAGGTCTCACCTTTCTCTTTTCTTCTCTTTCCACCATTTCTTTCTCCCCCCCCCCCCTCCCTCCAACCCCTTCTGTCCCTGTTTCCTTCTCTTACTCTTTTCACCTTTCTTTCTATTTCATGTCCCCCTTTCTTCATTTTTCTTCATTTATCTCTTTTTCTTTTTATTTCTTTCTCCTCCTACTCTTATTTCATTTCTATATATCTCATCATGACACGGTTCAAAATAGTTCGTTTATTACTAACACTGGCCGTGGAAGTCTACGTGTTCATTTCAGGAAACAAAGTGTTGGCGTAGGTATATGCGAAGAAAAAAGACATTTAAAAATATGAATAATACATATCTGCAAAATAGATAAGTTATATTGCATCTATTGCAAGCTCACGGAAATATTTTAAGATTCGTTTATTCACGTTGACATGAATTGCCCTAGACTGACGTCATTACAGTAGCCAGAGTACTGATGACAGAAGCTGCACAGATAACTTGTTGGTAGTATCTAGAAGTAAATATATTTAATCTCAAACAATACTTGAAACATCTTTCGCTTAGATCTGTGTTCTCAACAAACACTACGTGATCCTATGCTCAAATAAAGACCACAGAGCAAGTTGTAGCAAGTTAAGCAACCCCAATAAACAAACCATTCTATTTCTTTTCCGCTTTATTTGCTTTACCCAAAAATTATGCTTGAAAGTGGAAATATTGAAAATAGATCAAATACATTTAAAGAACAGAAAAAAATATTAGTCAAGATTTCTATAGAATATAAAGCAACCACGTTCAAAGTACTTTAAAATAGTCTGCCACAGAGGGCAATGTACTTCTTTTTACAAATCTCTTTAAAAGCAATGATTGATGTTCAGCGATAACATTTGATGTTAAATTTCCGCGTTACATTATGAGTGAACTAGCTTCTGCTATGACGATCATAAAACATAGGTTATGGATGTTATTACCGTTAGAAATGGAAGTATCACTGGTAGAGTAAAAATTTTTCAAGAAATTTATTGCTATCGCATCTAAACAACTCGATATACGGGATAACTTTCACACATCACATAATTGAAATTTACGTCGGTCGTAAATTATCAGTTCTTTACCCTTTGTATGTATATATATGTAAATTTACTTGTCAAGCGATGTAAATATCTAATTTATATCTAAAACTGGCTAATATGGATGTACGGTAGGAATAACTAATGCGAGTGACGGTAGAATTTCATCTATGCAGCTGCAGAACTATTAAGGTTGCGCGTCTTTGTAGTTAAATCTCTTTCGAATTTAATACATTGAAGAATATTGGCATACACAATGTTATTTATGCATTTTAGGTGAAGAAAATGCAGTGAGAAATAGGTCAAAATATCCATACGTCGAATGCGGATGCTAATAAATGAAACAATGATTTAAATTTCACGGAGTTGAGGAATTTAGAATATATTTCATATACTTTTCTGCATTTGGCAAAAAATAAAATAGAGTGCGAACGCGTTTCGCGACTTTACATTAGTGTCTTCCTGTTTTTGCAATGTTTTATACACTTATTTACTTACACTGGTTTATACCATCTAAGATTTCAAAAAAAAATTGACGAAGCTTTTTGTTAAATTTACATCACATATTAAATGTAAGTAGTCTGTTGCCACCTCGTCATACGATTCTTTTTTTCAATAAACTCCAAACACTGTACCGGCTTCATTTATTATTCTCCCAGAAGGAACGAAAACTTTGAGAAGACATTTTTTCATAATAATAATTAAACGTATGCTAACGTCTACAAGTAATATTTTTCAAATTTTGTAACATTCCACAATCATTTAAAGTCATAATCTTTAAATATAACAATTTTAATATGGTGCATCCGTAAGCGTAAATTGGAAAACAAATAATGTCCTGTAGAATGCTCTAAAATTTTTGAGGATTTTATCTGTTTCGTTTCAAACTTCACTCACTTCTACTTTTCAAGTGATGATGTCACCGCCAATTTTTTTTTTTTGACAAATTACTAGTTTAATAAAGAATTTTCATTAAGAATTAATTAAATGATATCGTCAAAATTTTAATACCTCACATTACAAAACAAAAAAAAAACATTGCAATAACAGAAAACAAGGATAAATGCTGTTATTCAAGGAATGAAACGAAATATTCGAAATATTATTTCCCGGCCTTTTGGCAATAAGAAAGTTTACGGACACATTCACTTTGTATATATCGATTGACGTCAGAACTAATTCGACTTATTTCATGCCTAATTCTATTTTCCAGATCTTCTAGATTTTGTATCAAAATTGATTTTTGATTTTAAATACCTCCATATGGAGGAATCAAGGGACATAAGATCTGGGGGCTAATCTAGTGGTTCTAGTCTATGGATCTACCTCACAGGAAATTTGATTTAAAACAGATAACTATATCATTTTTTGAATAACAGGATCTATCTTTGCTATTTTTTGTTACGAGGGAAAGTCATTAAATAGATCACAAACTGCTGCGGAAAAGTTGAAAATAGGAGTGAGCTATCTATCAATAATCTATCAATAAGTTTCACCGCAATTTCAGCTTTATGATATTCAAGCGATAGTTGTCGTGCGCGTACGCAGGCGGTGTTAAAACGGCGACCGTGCTCGTAGAGTATACTGTGGAAGAGCAGCTGTTGTGCATTCTTTTCTGAGCAAAGCAACCCACTGCAAAAGATATCCATAACATCTGGCTTACAGTCCCGACCTAGCCCCAAGCGACTATCACCTGTTTGGTCTATTCAAATACCATCTTGGCGGCAAACATTTTGATGGTGATGTTTAATAAGAGGTTCGCACGTGATTCAGATGGCAACCCAAACACTTTTATGCAGCAGGCGTTGGGGCATTGATAAAGCGAAAGGATAAGTGTATTAATGTAAATGGAGGCTTTATTGAAATATAAAACGTGGTTTTGGCTAACTATTTCTCTAATTATTTTTATAATAGCTTCTTATAACCTACGTAATGACTTTCCCTCGTAATAAAGTTAACGTTTTCTGTAAACGATTTTTATTCCAAAATATAGTTGTAAGGTATTAAAATTTTAATGGATAAAAAATTGGCAATTGTCATTGAAAAAGGTGTTCATAGCGACATTACTTGAAAACTAGAAGAAAACTTAAAACTGACGCAAAATGTATAATTTTAAAAAATAAAACTGATCTGCCCTAGCATTTCTTCGAAAAGTAATTTGCTTTAAGTTTGAGGAATTTATTCCATAGTGTTGCCGCGCATAGTATATTAGCGGTGTCTTCAAAGCAAAAACCGCTAGCAAAACAAACGTCTAAATGATGTTATTTTAACGCTTTTGACATAAAACTTTGTCTATAATATAACTATTAAGATGCGATTAACTACATGAAATGAATACAAAACATACATCTTTTTTCCTGAAAAAAGAATTATGTAAGTTTGGATTGTATCAGTCGGCGGCGACGGCTTGACTATTTTTATTACTTTATTATAATTTTGTTTCGAGTACTTTGGACAATTTAATTATGTAAAGTATAATTGTGTGTAATTATTTTAATGCAACGTTTTCTTACCACCTTGCATTTAAACATTATATGCCCCATTAGTTAAATATACCATTCAATTAAACACTAATTTGTAACTTTCGCATAATGTTAAATTTATCAATAAGTTAACTCAACATTCACTAATATCTATATGACGTTGTTGTGGCTGTGCAAAATAACGTTGCTTTTGAGGATTTCGTAAACCAGTACTTAAAGATACGGTTTCACTCAATGTTAATTTATAAAATTTACATGGCTATGTATCAATATATGACAACGTTACTACTTAACATAATTTCAAACAATGTTTTAAAATATTGTGTAACTCGAGGATACTAAAATATTCTTTTAGAAAGCTAATGTAATGATAGTAAGCAATGTGATTCTTCAATACAATTGAAACCATTGGCTATGTTCATATATATGTATTCAAGGCTTTCTTGGAATTTGGTAGAAATATGCTTATAAAATTAACGTTGCTCTTGTACCCTATATCCTGTATTCAATCATTGCAACGTTATGTATTAGCGGTTGTTCAACCAATATGTTCTTATTCGGCTATAATTAATGTCATTTTGTCGAAAAATGTGCATTATTAGTGTTGTTACTATCACCAGTTCACTTGTTTAATATTTATTTTCTAAACGCTAGTTATTAACTTACCAAGGTGCGAAAAATGTGAAGAAGATATCATACCTGCAACAAATCCAAATATTAGCATATTTCGCTTTAAAAATAGAAGATATAAATAAAACCTGGTGTTCTAAAAACTTTTGATTTTGTATAAAGTCACTAAAAGCGTAGAAAGAATGTCAATCTTTTATTCAAATAAAAGCTTTTGTTTAAGAACAATCATGCACTATATAAGAAAAAATAATCTACTGAAGAAATCCATAATATGCAGCATACGTTTTTATTTTCTATAACCAGAAGTGCTAAAGCAAATATAATCTGCAAAAATATGTATACATTGACGCAAAGAGTATTAATGTTTCTTGGATTCCGAACATACAAACGAAACAACCCAGGTCAAAAGATACAGCTACACATATAATGTAGCATAATAACAAAAAATATTTTTTGAAAGTATCATCTGTTAAATAGGCACCACACTTTTCTAAACATTCATGAAGTCGTGACTGAAAATTCGCCGCAATTCGTTCCAGCATTTCCTGGTTCATTGCTCTAATTTCTTGAGAAAAATTGTAAAACTTGACGCCTTCGAGGAATATTCTCGAAAACTCTAGTCTTTAAATAACCCCAAAGCAAAAAATCAAGATTGATCAAATCCGGTGACTTTGGCAGCCAATTTAAATCACCATGTCTGGATATAGGCGTCCGGGATACATGTGTCCTAGAACAGCCATGTGAATTCGCGCATTACGGTTTGTTGCTCCATCTGGCTGCAACCACAACTCGTTATGTTTCACCCCAAATCGTTGCAATTCAGCAGGTAGAAGATTATCAAGCATCTCCAAATACAGTTACAGTCAAAGTACGGTCCTAGTATTTCAATTGCAGCCACACCGCACCATACGGCAACTTTTTGAAATGCGGACATTGTTCGCAAAGTTGGTGGGGTTGTCAAGTCCGTTTGGGACAAGAATCCATGGAAGATGCTGAACGGTTGAGTCGACCACTTGAAGTGATAACGCCTCAACAAATTTCAAATATTGAATATTTAGTGCTAGAAAATCGCCGTTTGAGAGTGAATAAATTAGCAGTGATAACAAACATATCCGAAACAAACATTCGCTGAATTCTACATGACCATTTGGGTATGAATAAAATCAGTGCAAGATGGGTACGGCGACTTCCTTCTGCTCTCCAACGTGAACGTCGAGTTGAATGTGCGCGGTCGTGGCACGCAAGTGGAGACAGCCCAAAACCGATTTTGGAGTCCACAGTCACAGGGGATGAAAAAATGGTTCTGTTTTACCATCTTTTATTGAAAAGCGAATCTATGAAATAGCGGTGACCTGATGAACCTGGTCCCAGCAAGGCAAAAGTCGTTCAATCAACGAAAAAGGTGATGGCCACAATATTTTGAGATTGTGAGGGCATTTTGCTAATTAATTTTTAAGAGCGCAATGCAACTCTGAACGACATATATTACAGGTCTTTATTGCACAAATTAAGGGACAGTATTCGTGCAGAATGTCGTGGAAAATTGACAAAGGCGTACCATTCTTGCACTACAATGCCTCCGTCCATACTGTCGCCGTGTCACAAGCTGCCATCCGCAAATGTGGCTTTCAAGAATTGGAACTTCCACCGTGTAGTCCGGCTCCTTGTGATTTTTATTTGTTTTCTAATTTTAAAAAATCTTAGGGGACAGTGAGTTGCAAGCAGCTGCTATAGAACATTTTGACGGAAACACTTCAGATTATTTTTTAAGAGTATCCAATTATTAATTAATCGTTGTAATAAATGTATAAAAGTTAGGGGAGATTACATTGAAAAATAAAATTGCCTATATTGTTCCAAGTTTCTTTTTTCTATATCAGGCCGAGAATTTATGGCGTCTACCTCGTACATTTTCTTTGCATTGAGAACATGCTAGTCACACTAAGCGCCTCGTAGAAAGTATGTGCGAATGTACGTAAAAATCTGCAGCATTTTTTCTACTAAATGGGTAAAGTAAATAAGCCATTCTAGTGAGAATCGCAATGTGGAGAAGATTTAAAGAAAAGCATTCATTTACATGGGTTATTGCTGCATTATTTTCTCCATACTCCAGGATTATTTGTTTGTGCAATGTAAAAAAATATTCTGAATTTAATATTTAATTATTTCGAAAACAACTATAATCTAAAACCAACACCGTCTTATTTTACAGCGCACATAAAGTCAACTTAAATTTGTAATACCTAGTTTTCAAATAAAATATTCGTCTTACAACTTTATTATTGAAAGTCGTGTTGCTAAGCAAGCAAAAGACCTTTAAGTACATACATAAATAACTGGAAGTTAGGCTTAATTCAATTCACCTATCGGAATAATCGGCAATATTAGAAAATAAAAGCTGTTAAAGAGCTAGTTTCGAAGTTGAATGATGTTTAGCATCAAGTCCTCGGAGATTATGCTAATAATTTCGTAATCGTTTCGATTCAAAATGGAACTAAACGGGACTTAGTGTCACTATGACGTTTCTCCGATATCGCTGTCGACTAAGCGCGCACGTCAGCTCACAGTAAAAAAAGGGTAGCAGCCGTTGCACAAGCTAATTTGTGCGAGATATATGTACGTTAAACTTACATGATAATGAGTTTAGAATCTACAGGCCCGATAATGTTGCGTTCATTAATGAATTTACAAGAAGCCATTTCTCAATAACTCTCGATTTAATTAAAACGGAACGAATCACAGTACACATGCTGATGAATTACTTTGATATATTGCAACACATCACGACATATACGTGCATATTTGAGAAGACTGTGTTAGGGGCCATGCATGGCCGTAGTCAATAACCAGCTAAATTTTGGTTTTTGATTTATTACTTCGACTGATTTCAATTGATGAAATGAAAATACGAAAGTAGGTATTTTAGAAACATAAAGTCTACACCTAACCAAAAACTAAAATCAAAACATGACAATATAAAGAAGTATAACTGCTATACTAAACACAATGCCTAAATTAAAACATTCCTTTATACATTCAAATTGTAACCTAGTAAAAAATGTTTAACAGTACATTTGAATCAACCACTTGTTTTTTTATCTTCCATACCGCGCGGGGTAAATGTATATGCATATTAGTGCATATACATATTCTTTAGTGTTAATCCGGCATCAAGTGAATGACCAGGAGCGACAAAGTCCTTTAGATTTTGTAAGACAATCATGATACTATGCGTTGACCATAAAATATATTATCACTCTTATTCCGATATACGGATAAATAAATGTCGGACCACGACACTATACGAGTAAACATTTAGAAAACCACAAAACAGTTTAAACTAACCTGAAATGACAAAAAACCTATGAATTGATCGTCTAAATCCATACAGATTACCTTAGAAATCTGCTGATACTGGTTAAAAATAAATACTAATTCGTTTAAGCAAAGAGTAATTACTATACAGATAACTGTAAAATGTAATATATTTTGAATTCTATTAATTTAATACTTAATCTTATTGGGAAGTGAAAAGACATTAAATCTTATTGGGAGACCAAAATTAAATTAGGTTTTCTGGACGCAACAGGATCAAAATGTATAGTTAATAATATTCATCTCAGTAGCAGCACATAAATTGGAATATAGATGTGTAGCTCTCAGTAAGTCATAAAGCACAAAAGCATTTATAAATTTTCAAATTCATCGATACAGTCAGAATTAATTTGCATCAAATACTTCTGCACTCCCATTTTAAATGTATAATGCTCATGTAGAAGCTTTAAATATCCAGGCAAGTTATTAAGCCATATACAATTCTTACAGTAGAAACTAGTTTGATAAGGACTAGTGTTATGCTAGAAATTTTGTCTTAAACTCTAGTATTAAAATTATATTTAACATTATCTTTACTAAAACTGTCGCAATATCTGTGAACAAAGCAGACAAATTGTAATATAACATGTTAATGAGTTGTACTGTTTGAATATCCGTTTGCAAGGTTCAGTCGATTTTAAGTTGGACATTATGCGTGGCGCCTTCTTTTGCATAAAAATTATTGCATGCAAACTCTAGTACATTACACCAAACCGCGCAACAGGGAAACAATTACTATAATAACTGTTTTTTATATATATCAAAGAAAGAAGATCACTTTAGATTTCCGAGTGCAAGACAAACTGATCTCAACTTGTGTATCAAGTAATCAACACGATTGTCGCACCTGTGTTTATTGTTGCCTAGTATAGTACATTTAACAACAGCAAAATTAAAGCTAAGAATATCCAAAACGCTAGATTTAACATTATGGAACAAAATACGAATTGCTTTACGATTATTCAGCAAAAGACTATTGTTTTTAACGAATTACAAGTTTCTTCATACACAATTCATGCCCTCTGGAAAAATCCAGCTTAATTTGAGCGCAAACATTGATATCGTCAGTATAATCAATAATGCTGCAATAATTAAAATAGTAGCTAACACTTTCCAATAAATCCTCAATACGCATTAAAAATTAAATTGGTCTCATAACAGAACTTCGGAGAGCACCATTAATGTCCAATGATTCACTACAATAACCAATAACTAACAACGTACACACCCTGTATACTCTACCTCTCAAACTGTGTCTCAATCCTTAACAATTCATCTAAATCCCATATTTTCTGATTTATATAGTAATTAGTTGTGGTTAATACAATCAAAAGTTATGAATAGGACAATAAATAATCGCAATCCAAAAATGCCAACTGAGTATATGGCGAACCCTTTTTTTAGTCTTAATAATTTTCCTTTTCCTTAGAAATATCTTTTCCTTTTTTCCTTCCGTATTGTATTTCAAACAATGTTATTTGTTTACTATTTTAGATATTAAAGAATATAGATGTTCTTTTTAAATTTTATATGTTATATGTTTTTTTATCATATGTTACACTACGTTTTTAACAATTTCTATATTTTTCCGACCTATTGAAGTTTTGTCCTAAGTCTATTGAACAAACAAAGTTTACTATCATTATTCATCATTATTAAAGCGAATTAACGAGTTTCTGGTTTTCGTCAGTACGATTAGAATAACCTTACATCTGTAGATGTATTGCTCACATATGCTTTTTTAGGTTAGGTCGACAATACAAGTTCATCTCGTTGGCACATTGGAACATAAGAGATATGTATGTGCTTCAGTGGAGGTTGTTTTCGGCGAGTTGAACAGATATCCTTTGCTAATTTTGCCTCATTTAGAAATACTAATATGGTGAATTGTTGTTTTCCTTCAGGTTCCTGCGAACAAATACAAATTTCGTGTAGCAATGAAGTTGTAGACTAAATATTGAGCGTCTCCTTATTCCATTTGACATGACCACGTTTTTAATTTTTTAAGCCTTGGTACGTTCAAATGTTGAAGCTAAATCGTACGCATTGTTCGCGATATCATTGCGCGCACTTAGTGGCAATAACAAATGTACAACACAAACCTTGATGGACGTCAATAGTTTCACTTGTGAAAGTGGTATACCCACAAAAACCCAGATGTTTCGAACGTGAAATGTTATAAGTAGAGACCGAATTATATGCAAAGTGCAAAAATTTAATTCAGTTTATTTATTATATTTTACGTCTATTTGTAGATGTCTGATTAAAGTTAATTAACGCTAATTAATGTAATCAGGGTAATACATCTACATATAGACGTAAAATATAATAAATAAATGAAAGCTTTGCACTTTGCATATAATCCTGTCTCTAGTAATGATTATTAAAAGAGGAATAGTTTCATACGTTGCTGTTGTTGCCGGCAAACTATACACTCTTCCTATTGCGTGGTGCTTGTATTGTGCATGTGTAATTAGTATTTAACACTCGAAAACGATTTCGTTTATGTTCCAAAGGCCGGCAGGCATAAGCCCTTATGTAGCAGCCGTCTCTGACGTACATAGTTTGGATATCAAAAAGAGGTTCATTTCAATAAGCAATTTCTATTTTTTAATATAAACATTGACATTCATAGAAAATTAACTTTGACCATATTCATTAAGGTTTCAATTATACACACGTTGTTTATTTTGCTGATTTTCATAAGTGGATTAATTTATGATGTATATTCAAAACAACAGCATTTTTATTGTAATGCCCGTTATGTTTAATAAGTTAATGCGCCACGAGCTGCTTTATCTACAAATTTATATAAGTTTAAGGTTGCGAACTATCTTACACCAGTATTTGAAAGGTATTTAAAAAGTATATTAAAATAAAATATCCGGATAGGAAGATGTTTCGTCTATGTCTTTTAAAAAACACTAACTTAAAATTAAGTACTATATTTACAATGAATTTCTTTACTTTGTATTAAAACAAATACTTAAAATCTTATAATGTATACCCAGTTTATTTCTAATCTCTTAACTAACGCATAATCTTTCTATCTTTTCATTTTTTCTAGTAGTTCTGTATTATTTTGTTTTTTTAGCAAAAAAGCTGTTGTCTATTTGCGGAATATACAATCTTGCTGCTGTCCACCTGCATATTTTTGTCAGAAAATAGTATCTTTATAAGGTTTGCTTCTCACAATTTAACAACGTAAACAAGGTTATAATAGTTAAAAAATCAGTTCGCTTTTACGAAACAGCACACGATGTTACAACAAAATCGAATTGTGTTCACGCATGACTCTAATTACCGTATACATGTATCCCGCCATTATGAGTCCAAATTGTGCATTGTGTGGTCGCCATTGTCCATGGAATTAATGGTCAGCCAACATTAGCCCTCCAGTAGCGCAAATAATGGAGTCATTATGCTGAAGCATGCCCCGGAACAACGAATAATAATAATAATAACTGCGTACGTTGATTGAGAGAAACAATCAGGAAAACTATTAAGGATATAATAAGACTTGTCGTGTAAACATTAGCCGCATTGGTATTTATTCCTTTCGGCGCATATTTGCAGAAAAGGATAAAGTGAATATCTCTTACAAAGCTGTTACATAATAGGTAGCAAGTTATAGTAATTTTTATAATATTGACATGTTGTAGCTTTGTAAAATACATCTTAATTCAAGTAACAAAGCATAAATTCTCTTTACCAAAAAAACGTTGCCTCCAAATTTTATACAGTACGTTGTTTTTACCGACCACTTATTCTTATTTTATTTTTTTGCACGTAAAATATAATAATTGCAATGTTACATAATAAGTATAACATTCTAGAGTAATTAAATTAGACCTTCAACTATGTATTTGAAATATTCCGTGTTGAAAAAGTTACTCAAAAAAGAGCTACAAAAAACGAATTTAGATTCTCTATCGTATACCATTGAGTTCTTTGCATATATGAATTTAACTGTGTATTTTATGAAATTTGATAGTGATTATAGCTTTGAGCACGACAAAAGTTAGTATACCAAAGAAAGAATGGAAATCATGAAAATATCGAATACTAAGATTCCATTACAAAAAAATACAACATTTAATTATGTTAAAACTATGTTCATGTACAAACCAAAATGGACGTGTGCACTAAAGTAGTGATAAAAAATAAGATTCGCGTGAATCTTTTACTATTGATAATAATAGCATCTCTATACAGTCCGCTTCATTCTAGTATATTTATATAAATATTTTAGTTAATGGTCAATTAGTACTCTATGGAAGGCTGTGATAAAATAAACATAAATATAATATAAATTTACTGCATGTGTATTAATACAGCAGGAATGTTGTAAAAATTAGAGCGACTGTGGTGCAAACCGCAACAGTGTTTCATAAGACACGGTTGCAATGTTTTCCAGGGATTTCTTTTCTTATGAGAAAGTCATACACCAAACCGTTCTATCACTACATGTTACATAACAAAGAAAACAATATAACACTAAAGCCAGATATTCATACCCATACTGAATCATCTACATTATCCATTGTAGCCCACACAACTACTATTTTGACTTACAGAATTAAAGGTATTTCTATTCATTTTCCAAGAATTCATCATACATTCATATCGTGCTAACACGACCTTATAGAAATTGTTTCATATTCAGTCGTTACATAAGCGAACCTCATGGATTACACTTGGTGTATTGCCGCAATTCATAACCTTTTAACGAGTATTGATGGCTACTTTCTGTGTGATAATTTGATACGATGTACCGCTACATCATCATTATTGAGGAATTCAAGGGTTAAAAGCTTTAACCTCGCGAGAATCAAAGAACACGTCTCTGTATTTATGTGCCTCTTTCAACAATTGGTAAAATGCATGAGTTTCTGTTATGTAGCTCATTATATATATCATATATCACAGGTTATGCTTTGCTATATTCCATGTATCTGCACTAGAAAAATATGCGGGAAGAAAGAAAATGTACGTCCTAAGGTATTTCAAATTGCTTCGCTTTATCACGACCAGTGTAACGTTTGAAAATATAAATATTCGTTATGTGTATATACCAGGAATTGATTTAGTTAAAGTGAGATACATTAAGAATTGCTCTATGAAGAAGTACATACATTATCTTCATTCAGTTGCAATATTTATTTGTGATATTACACGAAAAAATTATAAAATGATTACATCAACTCGTACTTGCGATACATCATTTCAAATAATAATCATAATGTTATAAATCAACCGATGATCATATGCTTTAACTTCAAAGATATCCAAACGAAGCTCTTAATTTAATGTTTCCGTAGAATATCTTTCCGTTAGGTATGTTTTTAAGATGTTAAATTTTTCCGAATTCCGTAAAAAATTTCATTATGTCGTCGTATTAACACTTTCGATGTTTTTTTCCTAGATTTTTACAGGTTACACGCAATATACGAAGATGAGAGCCGTTTCCATATTCATACACAATGCGTGACATTTAATAATATTTACCATTAATTTGTGTTTTAATAACTCCGCGTGTTTGGTTTACAATTTTCCTAATACCTTTACTAAACGTTCGAATGAATACACGTTTTTTTTTCGTTGTAGACTTCCATTATGGCAAACATACCTAGTCACCAAATTATATTTTTATTGCCCGGGAATATAGACTTCTTGTTTGAGCAACTAATACACGATACCGAAGTGTAAACAAAAATCGTGTCCGTTCATTTAACACCTCCGTCCGAAAACGTTTGAATGAGTATCCTCCATTGACGGCAAAACCCGCTCGAAGAGCTTCTTTATGCATATCAATGTTGCCAACAATAATTGTACTCCAAGTAATAGGTATCCGAACAACCAATAACAGTAGAGTTCGTACTAGTGTAATAACAGCGTTAAACAAATATATTTCCCCCCTTATAGAAAATTATGTACCAATGCTATAGAGGTATCTATTTGGTACGACATTCATCTCTGCAATCATGATTATACTATTTTTATATAATTTGTATTAGTAAATTATTACACCTACAATAGTTTAGTGGGCTAACATTTTGTTGATTTTAAAACGTCAACCAAATATTATGGAGCATAAATGAGAACGAAAGAATACAATACCTTTATTTTTATTGCTTTCCCTTAGCACAAGCCAAAAAGAAATTTGTATAATTCTTGAGTATCTCTTGAGTGTAAACATTTACATACGACTACAGTTAATATATTTTCTTATCAACAGACTACTACTGCACTTCCACATGATTAAGAAATATATCTATAGATTTAGTAACATTGAAATGCACAATCTGTTGGCTTATTAAGTATCCAAGGATTTGCCTCTCTTTCATCACTGATAGATTATTTAGTGCCGCTTACTTCGATTATTATTTCAGTTTTGGATTGGAATTTTTAAGCTGGTTGTTTCCCTATCAGTTGCTTATTATATTATGTATTAACGCAGAAATTTCTTATTTTTTTATTAGTTAGCTATAACGTCTGATACTGAGTGTTCCAAAAATCGTTTTCAATTTGTTTCGTTCATTACGCGAACACAATCGTTGAGTGGGGAGTGGGACTATGCTAATCGCTACCCTCCCCCTTGGGAATTTGGTCGCTAAGGAGGGTTTTACGGGAGGGTAGCGTGCGCACTGTATGCGCGAGTTAAAAAAACAATAGTAGTCACTATTGCACGGCGAAACGTTTCTAATCTCTATCATTAATATCACATTAGACAAGCACCGTGTATTCAACTCATCAAAAATGAGCATAGGAGTTCAAGGAGACCGGTTGGACAATGAACAAACCTCGAACGGGGTGATCAGGGACGTCAAGAACCGGGAAAAACGTTCAGAACGTGCACCAATCGGTTCACGACTCTCGGTATCTTTCCGTTCGCAAGTGCCTTAAATGCTCCTAAAAGTTCCATACATCGCATACTGCGCAACTTGTATTAGTGCAAGAATTGAAGCCAACTAATGCTGCTGATAGACTCAACTTCACTAATGAAATGATTCTACGATTTTGGTCCTTCAATAATGTTTTGTTCTAGGATGAAGTGCATTTTCACTTTAATGACCATGTAAATAGGCAGAACTGCTTTTACTGGACTTCAACAAATCCAAAATAAACACATGAGAGGCCACTTTACTCGATAGAAGTTGCTGTTTTGGCTGCAATGTCGACGCAAGGAATTATCGGCCCGACTTTTTTGAAGACGACAGAGGTTGTATGGTAGCCGTAAATTCTGCGCCATGTGTGGAGATGATTAACATTTCTTTGCACCAGTTTTGCAAGATTTTAATGATTTTAACCGAAACACTTGGTTCCAACAAGATAAGGCAGCATCTCACACGTCTAACGTGGCCTTATAGATGAAATTGTCCCTGGAAAATTGAGATCTAGATCCGGTGACATAAACTGGCCGGCACGTAGTCCCAACTGGACAACAATAGATTTTCTCCTATGGGTGTACCTTAAATCAAATACAACAGCACTACTCACTCTCTAAGTGAATTACAAGAGAATTTCGAAGAGAAATTGCGGTTATTACGCAGAATATATACCGACCAGTTCTGGAAAATCTTATCCCACAAGTGCCAGCAAAATACGGGCACAAATGTAGTAGACATAATTTTTAAGGGATAATTTCCTAAAGCTTCTATTTTAATAAAAGGTAACCATTTATTCATTATTTTATTATATTCTTTTTATTTTGAAAAGGAGTTTTAGGATACCCTGTACAACTAAATATTGTATCTTGAATCACTTGAATGTTTTTGGAGTACTTGGATTCAATTTTTTTAGATGACATGCATTTGGTGAATACGGGCTATGATTAGTATTAATAACACATTTTCCAACTTCCGCAAAGACATATGCTATATGACACTTACGTAAATAAACTAATTCTAGGTTTTTATTCTATTGTAATAACTATTACACACATAGGAAAGCATTTTTAAGTTAAGTGGACCTTAGCCTTGTGTAAAATAAACAGATTCATATATAAATAAGAGAATGTTTCGTTCCAACAAATTTCAACTGTCCAAAATCGAGTGAATGCTTTCTTAAGCTAACTAGTTGTTTTTATGCTATCAGTATTTTACGTAGTTCAGTTAAAAACAGACTATTTCACTAATGTATTTTTATATCCTTGCAACGATTACACCAAATACCGAAAAGAGCAAAAATTGTAAATTTACACTACTGTACCTTGGTTACTTGAGACTACGATCAATCATGTGGAATTCCATTTGAAATATAAATTAACAATAACACGTAAGAATACTTTCCAAATATGGAAGAGAAACAATTTCGGCCGAAAAGTCGTTATATTATATAAGAAACACAACTTATCAGCACATTTGTAGAAACATGTTAGTACGATTATTTACCTCCTGTTTGCACCTGATGTCCTTTGAAACTGACACATTTATTTCTACAAGTCTAAACAAAGTATGTTGTTTGAATTTTTGTAACAATAGCAGTTACAACTATTGATATATTTTCAGGTGAAAATTAAAATGTGTACTGAAGTAAGCACACAATTTTCAAAATTTTCTTTTCTTATTTCATCTCTGTTGTTAATTATGCGGGGTCTATTTGTAGCGCCTTTATTGCGTGTGTATAGAGTACGAATCTATATCCAGTGCTTTTAGATTTAATAATTACTTGCATACTATTGATCTACAATCCTCGAAGTGGTAAAACACGGCGCATGCTAGAAGCAACTATTTAAAAGTAATTAAAGCTAAACGTGAAGTACAAGGCTTTGCTCTTGAACTTTCGCCAACTGAATTGCAATTTGCACTTTAAATAACCGCAAGAGTACGCAGTCCAAAATTTTATGCACTAACAAAATATTATGCGGATGTCAAACATTATTTGTCCAAATTTACAGAATCGCTTTGTGTATTTCACAAAAATTCCTTTTTTCTATATTTTTATATGTTGCCGTATATAACACTAAGTTGGCATAGTAATAATAAAGACATCATGGTATATGCATACTTCAATTTTCTTGTTTCATATTCAATCTGAAATGTTCAAAAAATGTTCAGTCTCCGTTGGCTAGGTGTCATTCTGATTGGCGACTCATCATTAGTATATAAGTTAAGTTGCAGCTCTATAGCGTCAGTCGGAAGAAAACTAAAACTATAGAGGAAATTGAACAGCGTGCTGTGATAAAGTTCCTTACAAAGCAAGGAAAGAACGCTCAAACCATATTGAATCAAATGGAAACCGTTTGTGGGAAACAGTGCCCTAGTAAATCAATGATTTATAAGAGGCATGGTCTTTGTAAACATGGTCGGGAGTCAATTGAAGACGACCCCCGCTCAGGACGGCCAATTGAGGCCACCATATCAGACATCGTCGAAAAAGTGTAAACATTTCTACTGCAAGATACCCGTTTGAAGAAAAAACAATTATCTGCATTAGTTGGAATATCAGACACCACCATTTTGCGTATCCTACATGACCACCTGGGTATGACAAAAGTCAGTGCAAGATGGGTACCGAGAATGCTCACGACGCTGCAGAAATAGCAGCGCGTCTGTGCGTCCAAATAATTTTTGGAGCTGTGTGGAGACAAACCTGCACAGATTTTGGAGCGGATTGTTACCGGAGATGAAACATGGGTACATCACTTTGAGCCTGAGTCTAAACAGGAGTTCATGCAATGGCATAAAAAGGGGACACCACCGCCAAAGAAATTCAAAGTGTCAGAATCGGCTGGAAAGTTGATGGCTACTGTTTTTTGGGATTGTGAGGGGATATTATTGATTGATTACAAAGAAAAAGGTAGGAGCATAAGCGGAGAATATTACGCAGCGATATTAGAAAAATGAAAGGAGGCCATCAAGAAAAAATGTCGAGGAAAATTGACCAAGGGTGTGATGCCCTTGCAAGACAATGTGCCGGTTCACAAGAGCACTGCACTGCACAAGCATGGCTTTCAATCAATAATCCATCCACCCTACAGTCCATAACTGGCACCTAGTGATTTTTATTTGTTCCCCAATTTAAAAAAAGACTTACGTGGAAGAAAGTTTTCCGGCGACAATAAGGAAGACTTACATGCTTAGCACCCACAAAACATGAATGCGTGGGGAAGAATCATCCATAATAAAGTTTTAGGACCCTTTTTCTGTAATGAAATGCTGAATCGACATTGATATTTACATTCCCCGATTTGCAATGTTATTTCCAGATGAGCTTGATATACCCATTAACACTGTCTAGTTTCAGCACGATGAAGTCTCACCTCACTACGCATTTCCTGTTCGAGAAAATATAAACGAATTTTTTTAAAATAGAGCAGTAGATAAGTGAGGTTTCATGGAATGGCCTGCTAAATTACGCGATATAAGCCCGCCTGATTATTTTCTTGTAGAGTTATTTAAGAAGTAAAGTCTATCTTATGAGGTCTAACATCATAGATGAATTAAAACAGCAAATTAAGTTAATTGCGTTGTTACAGGCAATCTATAGCAAGGATTTATTAATCGCCTTGGACATGTTAAGTTGAAGATCAACAACATTTTGAACATCTGCTTTAATTGTTTATTTATTTTTTATACAATTAATTTTTTAACTTTTTTCTTCAGTTATTTTCGAAAACGTGTTGCAGTAAAATAAAATTCATTTTATTCTTGTTTTAACCTCAGTTTTAGTACATTTTCAGGAACTGGTCAGTATTATGCACACCATGGCTAACTAACTATAGCGTACTTGTACTAGCTTTTCTCAAAAATCTTCTAGTGCAACCAATATATAGCTCTTCTGTAACTATCGAATAAGAATTGGACATTTCATCAAATTGAAAGAAGTATAGATTGTCATTAAAAGAAAAAACGTCAATGATGACATAAATTCAATAGATATCGTTCACCAAAGAAGCATCTACTACTGAAATATGAAAATTTATATCTTTTATTACATTTCATCACCGTTTACATCATACCATTTAATTATATTATTTTATAGTGAATTCTTAATAGACTTTATATCCAGTGGTGCAAGTTATAGTATTACCTGAGAATGACAAACTGTCAAAACCAATCCCTAAAATTATAAATACAATAAGTAGTTTCTGGAAATCTTTTTTTTTTACTTCAAAATTCACAAATAAAATCAAAAAGTTATTCTGTAAATACATATGCTTAACTATATGGATAAGGAGATCTTCCATAAAGAAACCCTAATTTGCTATACGGTTTTTGTAATTGGAAATACAGTGGCACCCGCTGTAATGCATCCGTTCAACTGTGGTTATGCGTGTGCAGCTGTCAAAAATTGGAAATATGCAGGAGTAAATTGAGAATTCATATAAAAGATTGTTGATTCCACAGATGATCGTTACGATAAATACGCATGTACATAAATATGTGTACGTTACTAACAGCCAATCAAGAAAATTATAATTTTAACACCCCAAGGATATAAAGAATCCAATACATAAATATGACTTTTTCTAAAATATTTTAAAACTTACAATGACATTACATCAAATGTAATTATAAGTAATCCCATGTAATTTAATGACCCAGTATAATATAACATTATCTGTATATACAATAATAAATTACAACAAAACAGCATACGTGTCTTTTCTCAGTTATGTTTTAGAATGCTTGTTTTTTACTGCAAGATGTTGTACGATAATTAGAGTACATAAACTTGCTCGGTTTTATATAACTCACCCATTGTACGTGTATTTGAAAAAATAATTTGCAAAAAAAATTAATCAATCGAAGCACTAACTAAAATCTAAGGAAAAGGTGAAACGACCGCTTGTACTCGGGACATCGTCTTTAGATTTTTTTGTGTGCAGTAGATGGCGCATGGTAAGAGCAAGATCAACAATGTTTCTCCTAGGCAAATATTAACTTAAAAAAAGATGTTGCTCGGAAAATAAAGGTGTTAGCCTACAAATATTTATGTATAATCCATTCGACCATCTCGTTCAGAGCGCTAACGTAGTAATGTAAGTTGCGCATATAACATATAATATGAAGAGGATCGCCGAGAAACCGAATATGTAAATTCTGACATATTGATTCTCGGTAGCGGTATCACAATAAATATGTGTACTTGCAGCAACTGTCGATATGAACATTATTATACCCTGTATATAGAAAAGGTAGTGTGGGTTGCGGCTCCCGTCCATGCGTTTTTATAACGACCACGGTATTTGTCAGAAACGGTACCGTATATCTGTCAAACAACACAATACATTGCGCGGATACGTAGAGGTACGTATGTGTAAACCATCTACTATGTGGATTGTAACAACGTATGTACGATATAGACCGCATAATGCATACATACATATATATATATACGATCGAATGTGCCGACTTCGCGCCCAGAGTGTTAAGTTACGACGCCGAACAATTAGTGTAATAATATGTTTATGTTGATATCGCGGAGTTGTGTGCGAGTGTAACTTTAGACTAAAAGCTCGCGTCTAAATTGTGTATCCGGCGTCCTCGCTACGTTAATACCCCATTCTCCGGCCGGCATCATTGTATTAGGTAAATATCGTATGGTTGTCAACACAACTCTCATTAAAAGGAAAAATAATTACCCCTGAAACCCACCATGTATTTCCGTTAGACGATTCTAGAAAACTATTTCTTCTTTCCTTCGGGGCATGTCGTAACGGAGGACTTATGCAATTAAAGTTATCAGTAGTCAAATATTTTTATTTCACTAAAAATAACAACACAATTGTGTCTAGTATACAAAACCATTACTTCAAACATTTGTATCTTTCTTCAGTTAAATATATGAACAAGAAAATATTTGCATCTATCATGTGGCAAAACTGCGTGTGTTCTAAATAAAACATTTTAAGTACTGAAAGAATACAAGAAGCTATTTTTTTAATAATAAGCGAAACAAGTGCTTGCTTAAGGTAAGTATTATATTTCTTATTTCGAAAAAGTATATATTTAATGAGTTATTTCAATACTTGTGTAATTTCTGAAATATAGTTTATTATTGTTTGTATTAAGAAAGTACTTGAATAACGATCACACCTTGTCAAGACAATTCCACAATATCACAGTTGCCACAAAAATTGACAACAATTTATTTGACGAAATCATTTTTGAGTCAAGCAGGCTTTAATCTTGTATGTAAGAAATATAACATAGAAAGTAACATAAATAAGAAAATATTTCGTTCAAACAAATTCCAACTGTCCCAAGTCGAGTAAATGCTTTCATAATTTAACTAGTTGTTTTTACACTATCAGTATTTTACGTAGATCAGTTAAAGAATACAATATTTCTCTAATGCGTTTAATATCCTTGTATTGATTACACCAAATACTGAAAAGAGGAAAAAATGCTCTAAAAATATAGACAGAAGAAAATATTTTGTAAATTACTACTGCACCTTGGTTACTTGGCGCTGCGGTTGAGCATGTAAAACTTCATCTGAAATGTAAATTAAGAGTAACACATAAGAATACTTTCCAAAAGTAGAAAAGAAAAGTTTTCAGCTGAAAAATCATTATATTATATAAGAAACTACAACTCAGCAGAGCATTTGTGGAAACATAGTTGTATGATTATTTAGAAGAACGTCCTAATTTCTACAAATCTGAATAAAGTATATTTCTTGAGTTTTTATAGTAATAGCAGTTACAACTATCGATATATTTTGGGGTGAAAGTTAAAATAGATTGAATCCGTAGGTGCCAAAGTAAGCACAAATTTTCAATTTTTTTTCTTTTATTTAATTTCTGTTGTTAATTACGTGTCACTCAAGTATACGAACAAGAGAATTTTTGCATCCATCATGTGGCAAAACTTCATGTGTACTAAATAACATATTTTAATTACTTAAGGACAATTTCGTTGAACAAGAAACTTTTGATAATAATCAAAAAAATGTCTACCTTAGTACTTACCTTAAGCTTCAAGAAAGTATATATTTAATGAATTATTTCAATACTTGTGCACAGATACTAATTTCTGAAATGAAATATATTATTCTTTATATTAGAACATTTTGTCAAGATAATTCCAGTATCCTTTAAAGCTCAATTACCCGAAAGTACCCCCTGATACGAGAATGAATGCCCTAACGTGCTATATGTAAGAAATATAACATAGAAAGTAACATATACTTAGTAAGAAAGTTCCTGCAGTTCCACTCGTATATTTTGTAATATCTGTGAATATTATATATAGTAAATTGACAATAAAACTGTATTTCTTTTGCAAAACTGACAAAAATATGTGGTTAAATTGACAACACGTTATTAAGAATTATAAATTGTTTATTATTTTTAGATTTTTAGATAATTTTGTAATTTCGTTGAGTTAGATTATTTGCAACACTGAGCAAAACATTGTCATTTGACTACGGCTGGCTGCTATTTAAACAAAAAACGCCGAGAACACATTTTATTGCTGTTAATATGTAGTAGGTATGTATGTAAGAGATGTCGAAATCCATTAAAATGACTTTTTCTAATTTAGAATATTATTCGTTCAACAGCCTAAAATTCTAAATCTTAGATATGCTAAGACAATCTTTCTTTCGTAATTTAAGCAGACCATAATGACATATAAATTTAATTCTTATCAATATACGAAATTCCTAAACTGTAATTCCATCCGTCAAATGAACATGAAGTTTAAGCTGTCATGCAGATTTCGTGTTGTATATAAGTGGTATCACCAAAACAAGGTTATTTTAAAGATTACACATGGAAATCTTAAATTAATAATAATACAGACAAGCACTACATACATATACTTGTTAAAATGTGCATAAGTACGTGACATGCATCGATCTTTTACGATAATTATTGTCTTTGGACGATTTTGTTATATGAACAATTTTAATTGTAATTTTTACTTTTAGAAGTAAAATACACTAGGGTGACAGAATAAAATAGACACCTACTAATTAAAGAAAAGATTCTATTCTCGTTATATATACAAAATATTTTAAAATTTTTAAATTAGACTAATATTTTGTCGATCCACCTTTATTTGCGTGAAGTGCTGCGAGTCGTCGTGGCATAGAATCTATTAAATGATTAATGGTGTCTTCTGGAATATTTAACCATTCTTCTGTAACAGCTGCCACGAGTTCTTCCTTATTGCTGGGTTTTCGGGGTCGTTTCGCCATATTTGTCTGGATTATGTGCCAAACATTCTCTATCGGATTCATGTCTGGTGATTGGCCTAGACATGGTAAATCCGAATCCTCTGTTCCCCTTTCCATGTGGTTGTTGTTCTTGCTTTGTGGCAGGGTGCTCCATCCTCCATAAAAGTGGCGTCTTCTTTAGATAAAATGGCGTTGTCGAATATCGGTAGAAGTCCTTCTGTTAATATTCGGATATATTTTGCCGCATTTATATTTCCGTCGCAGATTACTAATTGCGATCTTCCACCATACCATATCGCGCCCCTGACCATGATGTTCACACCGCCGTATTTCACCGTCTGATGCAAAAATTTGTCGTCCAGTTGCTGTGACGAACGTCGCCATACCCATGTACGACCACTATCACTGAATTGGCAGTATCTGCTTTCGTCTGAAAAAATGACGGACCGCCAAAACTCTTCGGGCTTCGTTCGCATTTCGATCGCCCAAGCCATTCGGCGCCGATTTTGAAACGCCGCAAGGAGAGGTTTTTTCTTTGCCACCCTTTTATACATCCCCACACTGTGGAGGTATCGCAGAACGGTGCGCTGACTTTTCTGTGAAGTTGCCGCAAGCTCAGCTGTACTTTTTCGCGGTTCTCTTAATACTTCGCGCAGAAACACCCTTTTACTTCCTTCAGAAGGTCCGGCACGACCTGGTCTCGGCTCCGCTGTTGTTTTTTCCTTGCGTTTAAATTGTGTAATCACACGGTTAACTGTGGGGACAACGGAATATTTAAAATTTACTTATTTCACGTTGCGAAGCGCCGCGTTCACTCTGGCCAACGATGCGGCCCCGGGTGAAGTCGCTAATATCACTCGAACCTTGTAAGGGAGGCATAGTTGTAACGATCCTAAACTACGACGAATTCCTTCCGATACATCTACTCCTACCCTAATGACAAGAGAAAGTTCTTAATTCGTTCTTAGAATTTAGCTGTTTACATATTTATACCGCTTTACCTGGTGTCTATTTTATTCTGTCATCCTAGTGTAGTTAAAATCTTACTAAAAATATTACTAATAAGAAGTATAATTCAATTACCATAAATATTTTATTAAGTTGTAGTAAAACAATATTTTGCTCTTCGTGTTTTTTCTTTTTTGTACTACATTTTTATTACTATAAGTACGAGGATATGAGAGAGAGAGAGAGAGAGAGAGAGGAAGTATAAAAACATAACTAGTGTATAAAAAAAGCGTTGGCAATTATATGGAGGTTGTACATAAGGAAATCAGTACGTTATAAAACAGACCAATTTGGAAAAATCGGAAATTGATATAGTTCCACACCGAGAGAAAAAGTATATTACTATCTGACACAATTGTAGAAGTGTATACTATAATTTACAGCACAATGGACTCCAAGTGTAGTTTGTAGCACAAAAGGATAAGACATAAAGGTTGTGGTGGTTCTGTTCCAGTAGGTACTCCAAGATTATTTTGTTAAAATGTTCTGGTACTTCTTTCTAAATAATAATGAATTGTATTTATTAAGAATACAATGAAAAGTAAAGTTTTCGTAGTGGTTTCCATGTTTGCTTAAATATAGGATCTGTGATACATTTGTAAATGTATCTTTAGTAAACAATAGCTATTTTGTTGCCTCCCAAATAAATTTAGAGATAATTTTTCTCGTTCAGATGCTAATCAATGAATAGGTTATTCATAAGTAAGGGGGAACGTCAATAAGTAGGTCGAAAAGAGCTATTATGGAAATAATTAGAGAAATAGTTAGCCAAAAACAAGTTTTATTTTTCAACAAAGTCATTAATACACTTATCCCATCGCTTTATCAATCCCTCAATGCCCGCTGCACAAAAGTGTTGCATCTGTCGCAATCTGCATTTGGGGCCACTTCGTTAATCGTCAGCAACTTCGGAACGCCCTTGAGAGAATTTCTCAATCCAGTTATACACGCCTTTACGCGACAAATACTTTTCACCGTAAACAGGAGACATTCTCTTATTGACATCTTTTGCATGAAGTCACTTTGCCTAGAAAAACGCACAACACAGTATACTCTTCGAGCACTGTCGCTATTTTAACACTAACTACGTACGCGCACGGCAACTGTCACTTGAGTATCATAAAACTGTATTGTGCTGACACCTAGTGTAGTTAAATACTCCCTAAAAGAAAGTTAGGTCGCCCTATTGAGTATTACAGTAAAAGGTTGTCTATTTGAATGCACATAAAAATTAAGAAAACAATGTCTATCAAAATATAGTGGAACGTGTTATATAATGCGAAAATATTTGAGAATCGGATTGCACTATTGAGCGTAATTGCAGCAAGTAATTAGGAAGGAACTAAAGTTTTTCTTGTGTTCTTGGCATTGATATTAAATATCGTGTCTGCTTAGATATTATGGATATGTCTATAGCCATTATAACATCATAGTAGTTAAAGTTCCCACTCCAAACTTAGCAACTTAAAAAGAGACTTCAATAGTGATTTGTTCTGACGGTCTTCGTAATGTAAATGGTTAAACACATAAGTTTAGCGAAGAGGAGCTCTAGGTTCAAATCCTACCGGAAACATTTTGAATTAAATTTTCACAAACTAATTAAATTAAATTTGACGTTGGGAATATCAAGGAAGTTTGAATATTTTAAAAAGTTGCTTCAAAGATTTATGAAATAATAATTATAATAAGCATAGACCATAATACTTCTTGCATAATTACTTCGAAGATAAATGTATAATGAAAACCAATACGAATTAGATTGATATACCTAATTGGAATAGGAATTGCGCATACTCACGAAAGAATTTCAAAGTGCTCATAAAAAGGTCAAACCTGCAGATTTGCAGTAATGAAATGCCAATAATTCTTTAACTTAGCCTCACAAACTATATAATTAAATAATCGTCATAAATAACCTCAGTTATGAACAAGGGTTTGTGTCTTATCCTATCGTTAGAATCTCCAGGCATTACATACAATTTGATACGTTGTGTATGCGCGTTTCCTATAAAGCTAGATTAATAGGTATCTTATTTTCTAATACGTGTCTAACGGAGATAATTTAGTGTCAGAGCATGTTAATTATCTGACGTGGATATTAAATAATTAGCCATAGTAATCAACGCATTGAACGGGGCTATACCTAGATTCTAAATGAAACGATTCTGTTGCGATGTAATTACTGCATTAATGTTTAATGTAAATAATAAATCAAAAAGCGGTTAATTAGAAATGTATAGTAGCATTAGTGTGAAAAGATCTGGTTGTGTAAGTACATATTGCACTGTAAATGTACAAGAGCAATTGTTTTGCTCTTGTACAAGTGGTTTATATACACAAATCCATGCTATTTCTGGTAAATTTTACATTATGAATTTTGGTAAGTTTTACCAAACGATTTAGTGAAAGCTACACTCTAAAACGTGTTACTGTGTTACACAGAACAATGTAAAATACTAGGGATGGAGTACATTGTTATTTTTATACTTAACACCGTAGTAAAATAATTATCGAATTAGTACCTTCCAGATTTTGTCGAATTTTTTGTAGTTATGCACTTAATATTTCATTAAACATACTGCCAACTTCTTTAGAAATTTTCTAGAACCTTTAGAAAGAGTGCAACAAAGACGTCAACATTCACAAACACTACTTGAATAACATCCGCGATACAACTATCGATTTAACTAATTTGTTATATTTCACCTTTATTAAATAATTATACATTTTAGTGGTTATGAAGATAATCTAATCGGAACTACAGCAACTCCTGCAAGAACTGATTTGCACGTTTCCAGGTAAGCGTGCCTCCTTCGTTTCTCTCTTATGCTGGAAACAGCGTATGTCCAGGCATCAATATGCCCTTCTTTTCGAATAAAACATTCGATGGCATATTTTACACCACCAGGTACAAAAATAATAGTTTTACATCGATAGATGCAAAATACCTCAAATACAATGCTCAATACTTATTAGCAAATTGACTTTGGTAACAAAATGTTGTCTTACTACTCAGTCTTTAAGCTTTACGCGCGAACGTTTTTATCTGTGTAATTGGAGCTTTTATCTTTTATTCACAAAAGTTAGCGGATTCATGTTTTGTAACTAGTTTTTTGTATTCTTCATTTAAGCGTTTTGGTTTTTCATTTTAATTCGGTACAAGTAAATTAATTGAAGCTATAAGATTAAGGATCTACTATGTGTTATCCTTCCAATATGAATGTTATATGTGTTAGCTCGTGTATATATATATATATATATATATATATATATATATATATATATATATATACGTATATATGCATGTATATCATTTACTATTCCGAAGCTTCTTTGCTACTCCACTCCATAGAAGATTAAGAAATATCTACTAAGCATAAAATACATCATCACTACATGCGCGCATACGAAATTTCCGTCGAACACCCTTGTATTAACACAGACATGTTCCTCTTTTTTAACATGGTACAAGATTTACGGCTCATATGGTTTCATAATAAATCATTTTTAACGCCGCATGAGATTCATAAGCACTGAAAACATTGACATAACTTAACTGTTAATAATATAATTCATTTCAACCAAGTAAAATATGTTTCCTACGATATTCAATAATTTTCACGTGTTTCCCGTTTCGTGTTTGTTTGTGAATAAGTTGGACGTATTTAATTTACATTTTAAACCTGCTTGGCATTCGTTTTCTATCATTATTTATTTGTATGTATAAGTTCCTTTTTTGCATACGCATAAAAGTCAAATATTTTTTCGTTATAGCAGGCGCCATGAGTATTTCGTTTATAGATATATCGGTTTGTTGATGGGTGGAATTTTTACGGCTAATATTATGTTCGCTTTTTAAGGGAAAATAACCAATAACCAAAATATTTTCGTTGTTTAGATGCTCATGTTATGCTTAAATCATCAAAAACTTTGTACGTTTAATTAAATGACAGAAAATATGAAGGGACGCGGCTAGAAGAAAAATATAGAAATGATCGAAGTGTTTGTGAAGTAACAAATGCGAGGTTGATTTAATGGTTTGTGTGGGTATGGATATTAGTAAAATATGCATTGCAGAAATTTAATATTCTCCAAAGAACTAATTTTTTACATGCGCTGGTATTGCACTTGCTAGTATGTATAAAACATGAAAGAGTTTCTAATCAAATAAGTTGGTGCGTTTATGTTAACTTAAGCTAGTGAGGGAAGAAATTTAAGAAGTTATTGAATAATTTATAAAGAAAAAGTATGTCGAATGAGTTGCGCCTGACAATAAGCAGAGATTTAATGGTCCAGAGTTGATTTGTAGTGTGTTTTACACTACTTACCTTCTACGTTTACAATTTAAATAGTTTACTATCTTTTGCACCTTTTCCATGCGTTTCCAAATATCAAGCGTACTCGAATCTACTCCGAACAAGTAAGCTAAACATCATAAATGAGCTAAACAATATAAGGAGACTGTAAACACTTCTAAAATCATTAGTTCATTTTTTAATAAACCTAAACGTACGATTGGATCAATATCAACCTCCCGAACAAGCAGGTTTTAGAAAAGGGTACGGTACGGTAGAACACATTCAGACCATGCACATATTAATAGAGAAGTGCAATGAATATAATGTCCCACTTCACTTGGCGTTTGTTGACTATAATAAAGCTTTCGATTTACTTGAAATTTGTACAATTTTAACACCTATGAACCACGCAAGAGTCGTACACATACGACAATGCTACATTGCAAGTTCAAATCACGGATAACTACGTAACAGATAAAATTAGTGTTAAACGAGGAATGAGCCAAGGCAACACAATATCTCCTAAACTGTTTGCCCTTGCTCTTGGAGATACTTTCAAAAAATTAAATCGGGTTAAAGAAGGAGTAAACATAGATGGCCGTTACATAAACCACCTTCATTTTGCGGACGATATTGTACTGATCATCACCAACCCTGAATAATTACAAGAAATCATAGATGAGCTTGGAATGACAGCGGAAGAAGTAGGCCTTCCTATAAATATCGGAAAAACAAGAGTATTGGCAGCACAATATTTAGAATGGGAAATAATACTATGGAAAAAGTGGAAGAGAAGATTTATCTAGGACATACATATACTGAAATTTGGGAGAGAAAATCAAACTATCGAAATAAATATAAGAATGCGCATGACATGAGAAAGTATAGGTAAATTAAGATTTATACTAAAAGACTCCAAAGTACCAATTAACTTAACAAGGGAAGCATGTAGTATGAATATACTTCAGGTATTGACATATGGAGTGGAGACCATGTCACTAACCGTCAAAGGTAAGCTTAAGAGATAGAATAACTAACCGTGAGATAAGAAAACGGACTTAAGTGGAAGATGTCATTGAAAGTGAAGCAATGAACAAATGTAGATGGCCAGCGCACTTAGCGAGACAGGACGGAGTAAAATGGACAACTTATATTCTGAAATGGAGGCCAAGACTACACATACGAAACATCGGAAGACCACCTAGGATATGGGTAAACGACATAAGGGATAGGGCTAGCACACTGCTTACAGGTGGTACAAGGAAAGGAAGAAAGCATATGGTCAGAAGTGGACAACTAAATGCTGAGAAAGAAGAAGAAAAAGAGAAGCGTACGATAACTTCTCTGAACCATTGACCCTACATGAAATGGAAATGATATTTTTGAATCGATAATAACCTCTTCACCTGCCGTAGCATGACACAAGTGCGCTACCCAGCAAGTATCGACATGAAACAGGGCTATCGACCTGCAAACACATTTTTCATCAGCTGCCAAATTTATTTTGTTGTCAATACAATAATTAGCAAGCCGGTCTAAATCCACTTGAAGCCCCTCAAATTTTGGAGGCGCCTTATTTTTTATAAATACTCGCGGGTTCTCAGGAAATAGGAGAAACTTACAATGTGAAAAGCAATGTTTAATGGTATTGATAAAAATGAAAATAGTAGCGGCCCGAAGTTAGAATCTTAAGAGACTCCAGACATCGCCGCAAATAAGAGCGCCTTATAATTATTGATGGTTACTACGTACAGTCTATTGGTTAGATAATTTTCAACCCATCGCAAGACGCTGTTATTGATATAATATATTTGACGTAGGACTAATTCTTTTCCCTAAAATGGCGTAAATCGTGACTGCGTTGTACTCTACGTAATGTAGAGAGTAATATCACTTTCAGTTAAGTTATTAATTCTTAATTAATGAACTAAATCTTCGAACAAGTGGCCTTATGCGCCACATAAAGCGCATGTTAACAAAAAATGCCGTATTTGACGAGATAGTGGCGTGGAAATTGCCGCCGATCGATTAATCAAAAAAGGTAGCACAAGAGCGCATAATGAGAAAGCAAATTAACAGAATATAAATGGCATTATTTAATTACGTAAGAGCAAAGAACGTTCACAATTATATAAGAAGATGTAGAATGTTGAAAATGAAACCGGGTATATTCTGTTACAAATGATAAATGAATTCATGATATGTTTATAGTCAACACGATGCAACATATAAAACTAAATGGATATGAATCGCAATTCTTTCGTTGTTCGATTTTCTTTTAATGCAATAATGGATATCTTCTAATGAGCAATACGACATGATAAGTCCCTGAGAGTGTGGTGAAGTAAGGGGCAGTTAGTAAACAGAGCGCCATTGCTAGAATATGGAAAATAAAAGAAATAATTACTTGCTATAGAGAAATCCGCTAATACTGTAGAAGACCTGAACAGGTACGTACGTAGTTGAATAACTGCAATTGCCGATAAATATTTGCTACTACAAACTGCTTTGAGAACATAGAAATATACTTGTACTTGATATACCCGAAATGAGAGTCAAAGTTTTAACTAGGCCTTCGTAAGATTAGAGAACATTGATTAGCTCGTTTATAGCATGTCAGGAGACATACTAACTAAAGAGTTTAAAAAAGTTGTTCAGTGTCCTGACTACTAAAGAGCATCCCTCGCTCTACTAAAACTAGGCCACCGGGCCTTTTAGACGACATAAAACACTTGGCACTAGAATATTGATGCAGTCCAGGCCCATTATCTGACACTATATAAGGATGTAGTCAACTTTCCTTATGAGTAGAGACCGGATTATATGCAAAATGCATATATTTTATTTTATTTATTTATTATATTGTACGTCTATATGTAGATGTATTACACTGATTAAAGCTAATTGGCGTTAATTAACTCTAGTCAGTGTAAGACATCAACAAATAGACGTAAAATATAATAAATAAATAAAATCAAATATATGCACTTTGCATATAATCCGGTCTCTACTTATGAGCATCAAGTAGGTGTAGGTTATAGTTTGATCAACAGAAGTTTATCTGATATGCTTGTCCGTTGCCACGTCTTCAGGTGGATGATTCAACACACAGATTTGATTTTGAGCCTACAATTGACGAACAAATGGTGAGGTGCGACTCTGCACTATCGTGCGCCAGACACCAGTTCTCTGGATCACGATATTTTTGTCGTATACGACCGATTCTGGCTATAAGACGCTTCAAAACTTCGGGATAATATTTGCCAGTAATTGTCCAGTTGGAAGGAATTACATGCGGATAATTCCTTTGCTATCGAAGAAGGTAATGAACATTGTTTTCATTTATTATGGAATTTTCCGTGTTTTTTGGTTTGTCGTGAATTTTTCTACTTCCATTCCGCACTTTGATGCTTGATGTTTGGATCGTGTTGAAAGCACCATGTTTCGTACACCCGCAACAATTGATTTCGGGAAGTTTGGATCATTTCTAGCGGTTATAACAATTTCTTGCCTATTTTTGATTATCCGTCAAAGTGTGGAATAAATTTTATACAGACAAAACAAAGATTCTGTCCAAATCTTCATGAAAACTGATTCGAATCGTTTCTGTGCTGATGTTTAAATCTTTTCGATAATTTTAGCGAAGCACCGCGTTCATTTTCAATAAAATCACGTACTTCTTTGATCATTTCTTGTGTCTGCGCCGAAATTGGCCTTTCCTCGCGATTACTATCTTCTACCCTCTCTCTACCTTCCAGAAAAAACGTTTATGCCACAGAAATACATTTGCTCTACTCAAGCAATCATCGTCGTACACTTGCTGTAACAACCGAAATATTTCTGATGCACTTTTACCAAGTTTTGCTAGAAATGTAATAACTACTCTTTGTTCCATGTTAATATTTCAACATCGATACTGAAGTTGGTTTTGGAGAGTTGTCATATCTTCGCTATTTAATGAAGCAAAATGAAGCTAAGTTGGTATTATCGGAAAGAGGAATGCCACGGATTTCAAACGTCGGCTTAAACACATAGAAAGCGTTACTAGTTACTCATAGTATGAGCCTTGTAACTTATTGGTCGCAGTGTGTATTTGCCAAACTGAAGGTTTCGGTGGTCAGATAATTTGTGAACAAGGAAAGAAAGATGGGAATTAAAATCGAGATGTTGTGGTGTTTACAGTTTCGTCAAAAAAAGTCGACCACCATATGGATCGATACCGCAGATACATATGGGGTATATATTAATACAATAACTTAGAATAACACATCACTGCACGCTTCCATGATAGTAGCTGATTCGATGTTCCAATTTGTTGCATGTAAATCCAATAGAGCATGTGTTCAACCACTTAGAGTCGACATTATAGCATTAATTGCAGCTGCAAGCTGACAGATATAAAGCAAAAAAGGTACAAAATTATTTCTAAGATGCAATGAGGTAAATGGAGACTTAATGCAATTCATACAAGGAATACCAGATACTCCAAGAATAGAAATTTACAATACTTACAATGAACCTTTGGGTTTTGTTTCTGCAAAGTAGACTTTTCTTGTAGACGTGATCACAAAGGTCGTAACGGTTGTGGGGTTCCGCCGTGTCACTAGGTTTTTCATCCCTGACGTTTCGCGAACAACTGCGGTTCGCATTTTTCAAAGGTACCTTTGAAAATGCGAAACGCGAAACGCGAAACGACAAGGACAAAAAATCTAGTGACACGGCGAAAATCGACAACCGTTACGACTATGAAAAATGGCTGTGAAAGTGAGATACTATTTAAACATGCATTTGCAAAAGCATAATTGCCAATACATTGACGTCCTCCTTTTCCATTTCGTAAAGTTTATTTATACATTAAAGGGAAGAATCCTATTCATCCACTTTCTCTATTTTTTATTAACTACATTAGATTAAATGTAAGTATGCATCAACCGAATAATATTAAACATCAAGTCAACAAATGGAGCATAAACCATTTTTATATTGAGTATTGTATTGCTTTCTGTGATGCTTATGAACGGTATGAGAGGTGTATATTTCATTGCATGGAGGTGACGTTATATGCGAACAGGACCCCATACTTGTACATGCTCCATTAACAATCAGCGGGTGGCGACTGAACCATCTTGCGCCCAATACCGGCCAATCCAATATATTCTATACATTCATGTATGGCTACCATATGGCTATGAAATAAAAATAAACGTATTTTTCCTTGTCGTAATTCTACATCCTTCCTATGCAAGGAAGTCGAGTATTCAAATCATGATCCACATTCCGTATTCAAAACCATCCAGTAATCTACATTGAAAACAGGTTTTTTTTGTAAAATTATATCACATTGTCACACTTGCAACCAAATATATTTTAGTCTGCAACAGTATCTAGCTAGATTTTATAAGTATACATACATATATGTATGTATATTATATACAATTACATATATTATTTTCTGAAATTGACATAAATATTAAAACATGAAGAAGGTACTGTATCTTGTGTTTCTTTTCGAAAAATAATACTACTCACTAATTACAAAACACTACGTTCAAATTGTCGATTATTTCGGAATCCCGCATATACCAATGGTTTTATTTGAAATGTTAACGTCAGCAAACTGAAAGCACTTATTTGTAGTAAAAGTGATTAACAAAACAATAAATAGTTAATTATATAATTTAAGCACTACAGTATATCAAAGCTTTCAATACACGTCGAACACAGTTGAGATAAATATCTTTGTACTGATTCTAATTAGTATGGTATACAAATTTTCTAATAATAATAACGTAGTAAATATATAAAACATGGTAGCTACTAATTTTGTGAAACAAATTAATTTTGATAAAATCGACAAGTCAAATTTTTCATAAATAAACGTTAATTATTATTGACTTAAACCAAGGTGTTCTACTATATTGGCCAATCTATTTCACGTTACGGGTTGGTTTATCTGATATGAACGTTTTTCCTTGTAAAGCAATATGTAGAGACAATTAAAATTGTGTCGTAAAATCAGTACACACAGCGCGTTTGCCCTTTCTGCTTCTAATCTAGACACATCGGTACTTATGTAAAAGGTTGTCTTATTACTATCATTATTTTGTTCCTTATTTGTATCGAAATGAGCAAACATTTTACACAGACAGATTGATTTATAAATATTTTCTTCTCCTAATACGCATTTATTGTGTATAACGTGTATGCATGTACATTCTGGCTAAGCTAAAGTTACAATAAAAAACATTATCTACCTTGTACTATAGCAAAAACCAACAAAAGAAACAGGTCCCATACTTTTCTTGATGCACGAAAGGGGCATGTTTTCCTACAACTAGATATCTCATTTATGATATTCTTAGATTTACACCGCGTTATCTTACCTTCAGATTTAAAACAATTATAGTCCCAACTATTTTTAACTTCATATTTCAACGGGGGCGTTTTTATAGTTTGAGGTGAGCAGAGTCTATGTGGTACCAGAATCGCAGAAAGCTTAGAAGGAAGAAGTGCGTAATTTATAGACACCCGTTTTTACACATACACCAAGTATCAATACAGAGTAGAGGAGTAACAAAAATATTTCTCAGTAGTCTTTTGCAATGCAAGTCTTTTGCGAGGTTTTCTTTGTAAAGATATGTCACATTTGATTTTTACTAGTACCATATCTTTAATTAGTTATTTACATTCTAGATGTTCCTTTCAATAAGACAAGTGCTTTCACTGTACGTATTCAAAAGCCGGTAATGCCAACAAACAAAACTAAACCAAATATTAAGCAATAGGCAGTAGGGTTCACGCAATGAACAAAGAAAAGGCAACTAAAAGGAAATGAAATTCTGATCGGAGATGCTCCACATAAAAAATATGCAAAATTTTCAAGGTTATTTATCCATCTCTTCGTCGGCCATATAAATCCCAACTGGATTAAGCAAGAACAAATTAATTTCTGACAACCTTGCATGTGCAATAAATTAAGTACACATGTATACAATATATATATACTTGCAATAAATTAAGTACAATGCTCTGTAACCAATAGCCATCCCAAAATTTAGTTTATGAACTTTCAGGTTAACATGAACATTCAAAATGAAAGGGCTTTAACCTTATCCCGTTATATCCGATAAATACTCAAGCAAATTAGCAACTTTCCGTAAGAAGAAGAAAGTGAATGGTAAGAATGGTAAGTGGGGATAAAGGAAAATGATTAAATAATATACAGTTTTAGTGGTTGCTAACAACTAAACCATTCCTAAATACAAACGTAAACAGGAAATCAAATGAGAATTGACAAACTGTATTTAGCCATAGATCACGTGTAAAACACTGAGGCACTAGAATACTGAAACACTTCACTATCATCTTTAGCACAACACACTGTAGAACATATAAACTTAGTTATTGGTGTGCGCCCAGTGTGAGTGGACTATTGTGGTGAGGCTAATGGTGAAGTATTCCCACATTTTACTAATGTATCTAAATTACGCTATAATATCATTGTGAATAAATTTTGCCCTTCAATTGGTTCTTGAAAAATTTATAAACAATAGGAAGTATTCGCCAAACCATGACCATGTTGGATACATTACATGTAAGCAAAATCAAAGTTAAATCGATGATTAAAGGTAATAAAAACCTAACTTTAAACAACCACATAAAACAATTTGATCAGAAATAGCTACTAAGACAATAAAGGCAAAAAGTATTCAACAATGAAGAAATAGCGCAAATTGTCAGTAACCGATACCTTTACTGACTACAAGTTTTGAAAATAATTACTTGCGGTGGCATCGAGTAGGAGAGCAGTTTATGTAAATACTAATTTAGTGTTTGGCCTTTAATGGTCAGACGAAATTTTTGCTCACCATATTGGGTAAGTCCGATAAAAATGTTCCACCTTAGGACTACAATTTTAAGTTAGTATTGTGCACTAGAATATTGTTATGGAGTAACAAAAACAAACAAAGTCGTGTTGAAATATATTCTGACATAAGTTTACCCGCAAGCGCAAAAACGGCTGATGTCAATTACAATAGATATCTCCACTTGTGTCCCGGAGCTTTACTCTTTTGCAGTTGGACTAACTGAGAGTTGAAGTTTACGATCTTTGTAGACATGATGAGTTACCGGATGTCTTAACTTTATTAGGCCTACGTACGCGCTCACACGTCCACTAGGTTTCAAGCTTGAAAATGATGTCTACTCATGCTCACATATACATCTGGTTGCCGACCAAGCATTAAATAATTCGCTGCATTGCTACGGTACCAACAGACGACGCGCTTCCTTGACAAGCTATCATGAGAAGTGTATGCACGTATGCGTTTATACCACCGTGAAAAAGCATACATTAGTCCTGTGTAACGCCATTATTCTATTACGTTTAGATCAATTATATATTTAAAAAACTAAGCACCAATTACATTAGATTTTCAATAGTTGATTTATGTACCGATATATTTATCTGTATGCACAGTCGTGGATATTTAATTTTATTTTAAATAAATAAGTGCGTAATACTCGTAACTCTTTTGTACTGATTATTACTAGTATTCATTTCATTGCTCAAGCATATTTCTAGAAGCAAGGTAGGTACGTACTACCCCTCATAGATGCACACACTAGTGATTTGTACACTTGTACACATGCTAAGTACACTTATGTATATTTGACACCTTTCTGGCCACATGGAAACACTAAAGAATAGCAACCTTAAAACAGCTTTCACAACCGCCTTTCCTGTAAATATATTCTTACTAAATCAAAGACTTTTATGCCATCTTAACGAAATAATCACAATATCTAAGCAATCAAATGTAAGAATTGTCCTAGATATTACATTGAGCAAACCACCCAAAGTTAGCGGAAGGACTGCACCCAACATAAAAATCGTCGTCTGTCAAACCAAAAAACATGCTTTGGTTTTATGTATAATAATCAGTTCAAACCGAAAATTAATTTTGATAATGTTAGGATTTTATCTAGTGGAAATAATTATAATACGAAAACTTTTTTAGAAAATTTAGCCATTAGAAAAATTCGGAACAACCTTAACACAAAAGAATTATCTTCCGTGTTCTTGCAGATTTACAATAGTTTAATTAAATATTTTACAATTTAAATTAGATTTGTATTTGGTCATCAATGTCAACCACCATATTTTTTTCTAAACAGTACATGCACCCATATAGCTTTGGTCTTTTTTCAATTTAGTCTAAAATTATAAATTTTTATGCAAACAAAATGTGATAGTTTTACCTTATCTTGTTCTGGCGTTCCCTCAGTTTTAATAATTGAGAGCATACCAACAACGTAGCATATAATGGCTTCTGGGTCTTCTCCTAGGATGTTTCAGAACGATGTACTTCTTATGTTTTTTCCATGGTTAAACACCTGTAAAAGTTATAATGTCTGCGCAGAAAATAAACCATAACACTGTTTTCTTTTCTTTTTATATTCTACCATAAATTAACATATATATACGTATTGTAGCGTATGTTTTTGCGGGTAAAGAATGTCTTGTTATCCTCTCCGGTTTTGTCCCGCGTTCGGCGTTGGTTCTTAGAAGGACCATGTACCTCCTGACGTTTCGACGTAATCTCATACATATTCTTCTTGAAGTCGTAATTCCAATATATTTGAAATCCTAGCTGGTACAGTAGGTGTTGTTTCTCTCTTCTCGGATTCTCCGCGTTTAACGACTGTCCTGGGCAGGACTGCGTTTACGTTTCGATGTTAGAAGCGACTCAGTACTCGATCACCGATCATAACAAGTTCAAGAAGAAGGTAGCTGCGATACCACCGCAATGTCAACTTGGTCCTGCCCACGACAGTCAACAAACGTGAAAAATCCGAGAAAGAAGAAACAACACATATTACCATCTTCTTGTATTTTATCAACGTCATATATATTATAATGGGATTTCTGCAGGACCTCTGTTCTCTTCAAGAACATCTCCAGTTTTTATTTTATTGTATTATTTATCTTTGCCAGTTTGCTTACTTTCTCATTAGGAGTTTTGTTTAATCTCATTTTTATTACCAAGAAGAATGCATTGTTGGATCCCCTCTGAGAGGCCAGCTCGATAAATTTCTTTACGTTATCGTCGATTGCAATTTTCTTATTATATAATTCTGCATTTACTTTATATCCCAAAACGTTCTCTCGCCTTTATTACTTTAAACATTCTTTTTTTTCGAATAAAGAATCTGCTAATTAACGAGATGAGAGGAGCAAGAACCTACTGTATTATAAAGTTTATACAAACAAAATTATGAATGATGAATGCAAAATCTATTATAAAATTATCTGACACTCGCGCACGTGACAATTAGAAAAAGTCACAGCCAAAGTCAGCATTTTCGCCTCTGAAAGTATTTGGGAAATGTTTTCGTTGCTATGATGATATACTGAAGGTAAGCGTCAAATATCAGGATCTTGTAGTGATATACGACCCTAGTCGCAGAATGACGCGTAAAGACATTGAGGATGAAGTTAGGTAGCTAATACAGAGCATCCATAAAGCTTGTGATCTCCTTATTTATGTGAATATTTCAAGTTATTTAGGGGAAATACCTCTCAAACTGCTATAAAACCCTTCGTGAATATTGTTACCTCATTGCAATACCCGGAAAGCGGAAAAAAACATCGTTGGTCCAGGCGAAAATCTTTGAATAACCTTGACATCCGTCGTCGGCGTCCTATTGGAAGATTGGAGATTCGCTGATCTACAAAACCATCAAAAAAAAAAGAGAAGGAATTTATTGCATAAAATTTATTTATCAAATTCTTTTCAAGATTTTGTAAGCAAAGGAATTACGTTAGATTTTTGTCGAACTTTCTCCGTTGTAAGTGATACAATCTGTTCTTTACTAATACACTATCATTTTACTCTTTTCTTGTAAATATTTAAATTATATAGTCAAAGCAACACCTTAAATAAAAGAATCCATCACCTAAAAGTTCATTACCAATTCCAAGAAATTTCACATTTTAAGTTAGTGCTGATTTTTACGCTATACAGGTGTGTCTTTGAAGTAAAATAAAAAACTACGGATAGTGAAAACGTGTAATTATATAGAACATAAATCAAAAAATTTTAAGTCAATTACAACGCGAAAATTAGGAATTAAAAAATCCTAGGAAATATATGCCGCCCACGGATACAGAATATGTATACATAATACATTCATCCAACCAAACATACACGCAGACTGCATACACTGCAATAACACAACTGTCGATGTTACAAAAACTACAAGATAAGTCTATCTACCTTTCAAACGGCATGTTAAGAGTTCAATAACATGCTTATATACGAATATTTCGGCTGTGAATAACAAAGACAATTTTTATTTTAACAGTGAATACAAGACAAAACCGAAAAACATTTTAACCATGGACCACGGTCGTGAAAGCCTACACTCAACTAATATTATAATTCTTTAATAGAATTTGAAAGCATACGCTACAGATGGTATCAACCGCATCAACCTCCTATCACGAAGATGGTGAAGGTTAAATCCCAACAATCATTGTGTGTAACTCAATTTCAATAGTGCGAAGGTGGTTACAATTAATTTAATTAACTAGTCTCATACTACACATAAAACTGTTGTTGTTAAAAACACACTTGTGGAAAATTTAAGTAAATTTATCACTTTGTATGGCAGTCCTTCTAATTACATGCAAATAAATTTCAGAAAGTGTATTTTATTAAAAAAAGCGGTAATAACATTGCAAATGACCGTCGATATTTTCAATAATTACTCCATACCTCTATAAGAAAAGATATATACATATGCGTACACTGAATAGAAATTGCAGTATTTTCCATTAAAAATCAATAAAACTTGATTTACTTAATGTTTGGACATAAAATTGAAATAATATATTTTGAAGTGAAATATGCTATAAAACGTATCTGTCTACGCTGCATCTTATTAATAATAAAAATTTATATTGTAATTTATGGCATTGGCGTATAACATGGTTATATTCAAAATAGAAATGTAATGTTTTTCCCTACAACGGTACTGGAGAACTCATAAATATTAATACGGTATTTCTCAATGCAATATTATAAATCATTTTGCAGAACTGATCTTGATAATCGAATGTTTAATTAATACGTATAAGATTCGAATAATTAACCTAAATAATCACAAATTTATCACTTCGAATATATACAATATGCATGTGCCAAATTCCTTTATATGTGTTCCAAACAGTCTATTACAGTTGTAGTCGTTAATTTTTAATTAGATAAATCATCAACTGCCTTGAAATTTGTGGAAAATAATATAAATATGGAATTGTTTACTGAACCCAAATTGAAAGAAGTAAATCGATAAATCCCCTGCACTATCAATGAAGTCATACAAATAATTACTACAAAAAGGGCGATAAACAGTTGTTTGATGAAGCTTCAGCATGTCAAATAAACTATATAATGTAATCCGAAGTCAATCATGGTTTTGTACCTTTCATTTTGTCGAAAGATCATGCTCCAAAAATTGCGTGTAAAGAAAGAACACCTTGGATGCAATGCTAACTCCAGCAACAGAGCCAATACAGTAAGTTGATTGTTGAAAAAAGTCACAATCGATAGGTATAATAATTTTTGGCTGATTTAGAAACAATATAATTTTGAACTTATGTAAGTTGTCTAACTGACACACAGTCTGTCATACAGATTCCTGAATTAAGCGGAGTAAATGAATTAAATTTCTGTTTCCCTGGAAAGCGTCTTCTTAGTTATATTATAATTAACCAGCACACAATTTTTTTCTTAAATGAGCATTGAATTTTGCCATACTTTCCGAATGGATAAGTTAATTACTTGCAGTAGTATAATTCTTCGCTTTATGTTTAGATTTTGTAACTGTTTAGGCACGTAGTTTCTGAGGTAATTTCGGTATGTGAGAGCGATTTATAAGCAGAGGATTTATATGTAATAATTCTGCATAATCTTAAATAGCGTCATCTGTTAATATTTTGGTAAATAACAGATAAGCAATATTAGCTTTAACATTTCTCCTAATTAAATCTAGCAACCATCGCGACTTATTGTTAGTTATTGAAATACGTAACTGCATTGCGAATACTACATAGACAATACATATATTGTAATGAGATTTTTGAGGCTTCTGTTCTCCTCAGCAACATGTCCAGTTTTTACCGTATTTGTAAATTTACGTCTCACTGAGCTAATTACATATATGTATATATATATATATATATATATATAGTTTACATATGTAATTGTAGATCATAGTTTCCTGGTGATATATTTTACATTTAAATTCAATTGCCAAAATTCCCTTTCGCCCTTTATTACCTATGAAGTTCCCATTCTTTTGAAAAAAATTTATCTTTTTTTCAAAAGAAAGATAAATATATATATATGTGTATACATATATATAATTACGATTTTCTTGTAAATACCAACATTTTCAAAAATTTCTTACAAATATCGGTCTCGGTGGGATTTAAACCTACGTCCTCTCCGTTACCGGTGGAATGTTATACTAAGTAGACCACGGGACTGCATGTGAGTTTAAATCATTTTTAATACCTAGATGTCGTAATGTCTGTAGATACATATGTACCTTGTTGACGTTTCGGTGGCATCGCAGCTATCTTCTTCTTGAACGTGTTACGATCGGTGATCGAGTACATGATATACATATACACTTCTACACATATATCCATATAAATATTTTCCGTCCATTTCACAGGTATAGCAGTAAACTCCACTCACACAAATTAATTAATTATGCGGAACGCAGCGTTTCGGGAGCACGTGGGCTCCCATTGTCAACCGTGTTACCGACTCGGTAACACGGTTGACAATGGAGCCCACGTGCTCCAACGCTGCGTTCCGCATAATTAATTAATTTGTGTGAGTGGAGTTTACTGCTATACCTGTGAATTGTACATCCACACAGTCCTTGCAATCGTCATTTTCCGTCCATGTTTTTTAAATAACTATTATAATAGGTTATATTATAACAAATGTATATATATATATACATACATAATTCATTTTGTTATAATATAACCTATTATAATAGTTATTTAAAAAACATGGACGGAAAATATTTATATGGATATATGTGTAGAAGTGTATATGTATATCATGTACTCCATGACGATATGATATGATATGATATAATAATTCTGTTTCTTTTCACAATGATTATATATATAATCACAATTTGGTTATCAGGTTATCACAAGTACTCAATCCGATCGAAAATCAGGAAAACAAAAAAAATATTTCATTTTTGTAATTCGTTTGATATTTGAGCGCATTCTCTTTTACTACACTGTTAATTTGGTCACCGAATAAGCCAATCAAGTGGTCCGTCTATCCATTATGTTTTGTGGACTTCTATCACAAACTTGGGAACCTAGATAGCTCTTCTAAAAATTGCCATCAGTGCAAACGTAAGCGCATAGCAATGAGACTTGGCTCAGGCTGAGACTGGGAGGGGAGCTAATGTAATGTGGGAGTGCCCATTGCTTTTGGAATGGCTCTCGTATTTATGGTTATCGCGTCCTCTATTCATAAAACCGTGTTGTTTCGATGGTCTCTATTTTTCAATTTATCATTCTTCACTATATTATGTAAATACTTCTATACAACTATTGTGTTGTCAGATTTTTCTGTAACTACTCTCAGCACTAGCGAATAAAATTTAATTAGCACCATTTTACCGTATACCTCCGAGGTTTTCTAATTTTTTAGGTTCATCGAACCAATTTTGCATCAACCTTTTCACTACTTGCAAACTACTACTTTCCCATAAAAAATACATTTGTAATACAATAACAGAAGTACAACGGTATTTTCACTATCATCAACAAAAATGCAAATTGGTGTTAAAACTTAACTCCACGACCTTACAACCCGCACCATACGAAAAAACTGAAATTCCACCTTATAAATTCTCTGCAATAATTTTTTGCCAAACTTTTATAAACATATGAGTATAACGAATTCGATCACAAAAATTCAGTTAGTTTTATTTAAGAAAGAATCTGGAGGTGGATAACTGATTGGGTAACAAGCATAGTGAACATAAATTTTTATCAATCGTTACTAGGCGTTGTAATTCTAATTATGCTTATTTTTCCTTCAGTTTCATTTTTTCTCCATTATAGAACTTTTATTTTATTCTGAAGTTGCAAGGCTAGATTGTAAAACAGAATTAGATTTATGCCTATGCTTGAATGTCGCCTTGAGATTCTGACGTTGTGATATTCATTTAAATGTTGTAACATTCTCACCAAGTTGTTGTCACTCGTGCAATGAAGTCTGCGTTGTTATTATTATTACTATTATTATAACCGTCCAAAGTACTTGTAATTTCAACTATAGTTCTTGTAATAATAGTAAAATTTAAAATATACTTATATTCTTCATCACAAAAAAATTTCTGGGATGATCGGCAGAAAACTTTGCTCCAAATTATGGTTTTAATCACTTCTAGAGCCTCGTGTAACACTCCATGTACTTCTCTGAAGCTTACAGATTATCGAAAGCTACAGCGCTCATTAATTTTACATAAACAGAATTAATCCATTGGTTGCTCAGTAATTATTAAACTCAATAGTATATATTTATTACGAGATTTATTATTATCACATACATATACGTAATTGTACCTTTTGCATGCATGTACTATACGCTTAATATATATTTGTTCCGCTTAATTACACACCGTTATATAAATAAGCCGTACACATAACTTCAAGTTATGATAACAGAGTATACATTAACTTTTAAAAGTAGGTCATGTTCATACATTTCTGCTATTAAATTGCTCCTTAATTATTTTCTTAAATAGCATTACCAATGTTACATACTTTAAACAGAATTTTAAATTTAAAAGTGCGTAAGCTATACGTGAATACGATTTGCAATGCTTTCTAGCAGGTATGTTTCCTCAATGAATTCAATTTTAACTAAATAACTGTGCTTCTCTTTGTAACACGTCGCGGTTTCTTTGAATTTTTCAGTCGAAGCGTATGTGGACACCGGCTAAATAATTATTATATGCTAATTGCGATATATGTAAATTATGTATTTGCGTAGTGATTTGTGATATTTAAAAATGATAATGTATACCACGCATAAATACCTGGGGAATTGTTCAATGTGTTAATGATCTGTACCCGTGATATTTTCTTCATTTGCATAAATTGATTTACAACAAAAATAATTGTGTAAAGCTCGTTACTTATTACTGACGTTTTATAGTAAATACAAAGGAATCTAATTTTTGTGGAGTAATCTACTCGATAGCCAGTTAATGTTTTTCATAACGTGGTATATATGCAGGATATTAAACGCGCCCTTTTCCCTTTGGCTCTCAATTGTAGGATTTTCTATTCTACTTATAATTATGTACATACTTCTTATGCATTATGGAGAAGAAAAGTGTGTGATCAGTAAGTATTGTGGTGGCACTGAAAAGTATCCAGGCAAAACAAGGATACGTGTTAAAACTAACCTATTCCTGTCAATTTCTCTTGTTTCTGTGCTGTTTTGCGTCTGTAAGTAACATTATATGATTGGGCAAGTAAAATTATGAAATTCATTACAATTATTATTAGAATTTCTACTCATTTAACCTTAAAACATATCTAAGATGAACTGCAGAAATGTACCTAAAGAAAATCAACCGCTAATTACACTAATGTAATGAAGGTTCAGTTGAACTTGCATCATGGAGAACTAACTTTACATGAGATTTTCTGTTACCATTTAACGAAATATATAGCAATTATTAAGAAGAAAATATGCACATTTAAAAGTTGTAGTAATACATTAGGCTATATTAAGATCAAACCGGAAGTCTGCTTTACTCGATTAACAAAAATTTACCTACAGTTCACACAAATATATGAAAACAGCTATAGAGAGATAGTTGCACCTATGACGTAAGACATCTGGTATATACGATGTGTTATCTAAGCTTAGGTGCAGTTCCAGCAGACGTCGCATTTCGAAAAGAATATAAACCGAACTATATTTATTTAATGTTTTATGAAACTACTTTATTAAAGGTAAGACATATAATTATTTGCCACCTTTACAAACTCGTTAATGCTACGCCTGCATTTTAACGTATTAATGGCTTTGTTTTATGTATCTCTATCAAATCAAGTTAGAAAAGCAAAAAAATAACCAACATTTTGGAAGAACGTGGATACAGTCACACCGCCGCAATTATAAAGCATAGAAAGCAAGAAAATATCTGCATCATACAGTTTATCATACCTATTGTAGTATTCAATGTTTTTACTTTCTCGAAAGAATAACGTACAATGAATAAGAAATATAGTAACTCACAAATATGAAGCTAATTAGTTATGTATTAGGAATATTGAAGCTGTTGACTGATTCAAATCCAAAGACTGTTGCTTCCTAGAGATGGTTTTCTTAGTATTCCTTAGCCTATGGCGAAGAGAGAGCCAAGATCTACCTCCACTACTCTGTGTTATATTTATAATAGTATAATAGAGTATTTTTGTAACATTCACCAACAGGCTGTAGTAATGAGATTGGTGTACTTAAAAAAAGTGTTCCAATATCCTACATGATATGAAATATCTTTTATATAGATAAAATCAATGTTATAGATAACAGAACGTGTATCTCATAGCAAAGATAACTATATTTCGAACATATACAAGCACTTCATTTTATTATTGTGCGTATGTACAACGCCCATTGGTAATATCACTGCTTTGCACAGCAATTTATAACAACAGGCAATTGGCACGTATGAAAGATATGTTGTCAGGAGAGTTTTAAATCTACAAATATCGTTTTATTTAAATCCCTTCTTAGTTTTTTGGTCAATTATCTCTCCTTGTCGGCATTTTATATACAATCTTTTGGAGAATATCTGTTGTTGCTCATAGAGTACCGACTATTTGTATAGGATGGACTTACATAGTTCCACGGTAACATACTGTCATGGCCAGGTTGTGGGCTGATAGGAACGTAGTTTCAACTTAGGTGATTGAGATATTTCTAGATATTTTCGGATTTTCCGCTTGTTGTAGGCTTTTGTAGGGTTAAATCACCTCTGGTGATCAGTTTCCAGTCTATGTTCAGAAACAATATATCAGAACGCTCATAATTTGAAACCCAAGTGCCCGCCGATAATTTTTTGATCATTAATGTGTAATATCCTGCTATAGGAACAGTGTGTCTTTTTGAGTGAAGGACGAAGACCTATGAGCCTGAAATGGAGTTTAACTAGTTTTGCCAAGTATCCTACTAACATGGTCGGACACCTCCTGAATATAGAGCAAGTAAGCATGTGTAGGATAGTCAGTGTGAGCAGATGAAGATGTTATTTTCACTTTAAAAAACAGATCGTCTAATGTACAGTTGACCATAATTTTCATAGAATCACCATTCAGAACATCATATATTGATTAATGTATAATAAGATTAAAGTCATCATCGATAGAGAGCACCCCAGGAGCTATCTTTTTCATCAACTACGTGCGTCTAATCACATTACAAAGGGGGAGTTTTCTTTATTAATTGTTAGTTGAACTCAAAATTGCTAAAATCACTTGTGAAAATAGCTAACAGCAAGCACATTTGTAAATAAAGTTAGAGTAAAAGAAAACAGGTCTAATTAAATTAAACTAGTAATTGGACGATAAACGTCTAGGAGGTACAAGAAAGGGGATTTATACACGGTCACGCTACGTTGACTGGTTAGCGTGCGTTCCGGTAGATGTCTGAACGTTTTTCCACATTGTTCTTGCTAATACATCATTTCCGGTGTCGGTTCCCCTCGTCCACGGCTACCTCCGTGCGCGTCTTTCTTTAATGCGTTTACATACATTAATTACATTTACAATATAAATTAATGCACGCAGACCGATATAAATATTACATGCTCGAACTGTGTTTTCACAGTGTACGACGTCGGGTCAAGCTTTTTAAAATTCTTCTATCTCCTTCTCTCTTTTATAAACTTTCCTTTTCTATGGCGTTATGTAGCCGGATTTACTCCATTATAGAGCAATTTATGTAATAGACGGTATGCCTTTGTCTACGAGGAAAAAACCGAATCCGTTACTCATTTTGTTGTCATTTAAAGTTAGATCCAAAACGGCGGTATGTATGTATGCATATGAATATCACCAAATGGTTGAAGGAAAACTATAATTTTGTAAAGTTATACGCATTGAAGTAAAGCGATAAACGAACAACAGAATTATTTTTTTTTAAACGATAATTCACTTTTTTCGGACATATGTACTGTCACATATGCCATGTATGATAATGACTATTCATTATCATACAATTTGCACTGAATTTATTGATACTTAGTACTGAATAAATAGGAATAAGTAGGAATGTGCAAAAAGAGCCAGTAATTTCTAAAATAGGCAAAAACAAAAAATGTGTTTCTTACAAAAATGTGATTTTGAATTTACCGCACCTTCTAGAAGGATTACAAATATTACCTTTTTCAAATGGTGACCGCAATTATAATCTTCCTTTTTAAGTAATATTTTAAAGGAGCGAACAGAAACTGTGGGTTCGAATCCTAACGGAAATCGAAAAAATTTTGATTAAATTCTAACATTGGAAATTACGAGGAAAATTAAAAATTTTTAAAAACCCAACTGCTAAGCAGTTTGATATTGATTTAATTGATTATGATCTTGGCTTTACTAATATTGCGTCTGCTTCAATATTACAATATACCTACAGACATTACTAGATTTATTATTGTATTGCTTATCTCCATTCCAACTCAATAGAAGTCATGACAAGCATACCTTCATAAATTTTGTAAATACCATCTTATAAAAATCAGTTCCCTCAATTTCGTTTGTGTCAAAAAGTTCGTGATAATTTACTTTTTATTTATTTATTTTATTTATTACTTATAAAATCTGATGAATTTTTCTGATTAATGAAATTAGAAAATTAGAATAGTTAGCAACAAATAGATTCCTTACCAAACCCATCCAAAATACCATTCTTCGCTGTCATATTTAGCTACTGTATTACAACTAGTTCAATTTAGTGTACTTAATGTACGTAAGCATAAATAGATAATAATTAATATATTCACATTAATCAGCTAACTTGATTCTATTATTGCCAAATGCGTGTATGTGATTAGTGTGCTACTTTGAAAAGTGAACATCAGAGAATTATTAGAGTAGGCAAAAGTAAGGCATACTCTGCACCAAGGGCATAGGACAAATTAAATCGTATTGTATATGTTTTGTTAGTTTTAGTCAATCATCCAATGTTATACGCAATTTATCATCGCAATCTTCAACATTACAATTTCACCTTAGATAAGATATTTAAATATATGACTCATTAACATAAATTAAAATATTGAACGTACGAAATAGACCCCTGTGTATCCATATGGATGAAAGAACTAGCAAAAGAGAACTATACAAAGAATGCTAAAATTAAGCCATTAGCTGGCGCAAATCGATCAGCCACATAGATATCGTAAACACATATAAATTACCTCGACGACAGAAATTGAAATTTGTTTAAATCAAGCAATTGCTTACATTGAACATATCGCATATTAAAAGTATACCATTCGCATACCATGATACCTTAGCACGATATACATATGTGTAATTTTTTGTGCGTTTAACTTTCCCGACCTCTGCTGTTGCGTAAGAACATAAACAAATGTTATCATTTTCGAATCTAAATAAGTAACGGGCCGTTGGAATTACAAAATTTCAATCGGGCGGTACAAAAAAATCATATCGCCGTGTGACACGAAAGCGAAACCGCATGACAGGCAATAAAAATTACAGCCGGCTCCGATGTGGGCGATTCTTTATACTTCACTTGCTTATATGTGTTCACATGGATAAGCGTTGGTCTCGTGGACCCTTAAGTCATCTGGTTCGAACTGTAGCCTAATCGCTACGCTAAACATTCGGATGCAATACTTCACGGCTGCGGTCTGTCTCGCCTTCACTTTGGAATCTTGATAAAGTCTTCAACATTTGGTGATATATTCTGCGATATTAGACTTGAAAATTTTACATACTTACATACATGTAAGCTGTATTACAATGTGCTCTATTTTCGTTCTGTTTGTAGGGTAAATTAGTAGCGCAGATTTACTTTTATGCTTTAGAACGTTACTATGAATTTTGATGTATCTTTATTAATGAAATACGAGATAGATTAACTGACGCTTATAGCTGTTTATTTTTTCATATTTATTAAGCATATTTAATTTTAAAAACGCGGCGTAATTGTTGATATTTGTCAATAATAATCCTATAACATGAAATTTTATGAAACTTATATCTAGATATACCAAAAGCGCGTGGTTCTGCAATAGGCGTGGGTTGAGCATATCTCTAACAAAATTTGAGAATATTTGAGAGCATCAGTCTATATTCCGCAGAATATCTCTTTCGAACGGTTTTGTTGATTATTCTGCTATTTTGAACGACCATTCTCTTCATATAAAAGAAATCTTCAGAGCGAAGTCAGTTTGCTGAAACAACTGCGGAAACATACTTGATATTGAAAATGCTAGTTTGTGATAATACTGAAAAGAATGCTTAAAAGTGTAAGAAGTATTGTAGAACGTTTAATAAATTATGATTTACTACTTATTTTGTTTACTTGTTACCATCCAATGTGACACTCCTTAATCAGTCAATGGATCAGAATGTGATCAGACTTACAAAGTTATATTACAGAAGTAGCCTTCTTTGTGTATACACAATTAGATAATTTTGACGAAGAAACAGAAGAAGATGAAACTAAAGCTCCCGAAACTGAAAAAAAATCACAAAATAAAATTACTTCAGACAGTGCAATAAATGCACTGAACATATCAATTCAATTGACAGAAAAATATGGACTTAATTTGCAATATATTCAAATATTAAAAGAAGTAAGAGAAATAGCTGTAACATAAAAAGTTACACAATATTTCCATATTAAAGAAATATGCAATTATAAATTAGTACACAATTATTGATGCAACAACACCTATTACTTTAAGCACCAAATCAGCCACTCCCTTTATTGCAAACAAATCGTCGGAAATAGTTTGCGTTTCATTTTGTTCACACTATTGAGCTTCTACTGTCGTTCCGATGCGTCATTCATGTTTGGAAGCTTACAGTATTTTGCAGAACAAAACTAGAAAATACCATACAAGCCAAGGATTTTATAATGACTTTCAAGTCTCCCAAATTTTAAATTGTAGGCTTGGTGGTCCAGTGGTAAATGAACCCACATTTAAATTTCGCATCTCACGTATCGTGCGCTCGAAACCTACGTCTGTCAACTATAGTGGCAGCACCTTTTTGGGCGGATTCGATAGGCTCCTGAGTGACCGTTGGCTTTGGGAAAAAAATTTATGAAAAGTATCAATTGTGCCATAAAAAACAACAACTTCCATTCACCTATTTCAGTTTACAGTAATTTGTTATATGTATGAACTTTAAACAAGGCTTGACTTCAAGGATAAAAGTAACAAAACAGTAGAGGACTAGGAGAGAAAACAACAAAGAGAAGAAGTAAGAAAGGAAAAAAGATTATACGAAAATTACACCTTTTGATCAGGGAACAGGAAAATCAAAAAAAATACACATATTCTTGAAAACAAAATAAATATGAAAAGTGTTATTCTTTTTCTTTAACACAATGACCTAAATTTTCCAAACAAAAACTTAAAGTCAAGAGTAAAATCAACGTTCCTATAAAACGTAAATATAAATTTGAATGCAGTAAAAGGATCACTTTCTGCTTTTTCCAAATATTAAAATTAAGCGGAGATATCGAAATGGTGTAGCGATGGTAATAAGCGGAAACCTAAATTTAACGTAAATAAGCACAAATACAACACACTGTGCATGTATACAAATAATTAGGGGTTGACCAGTTTAGACTTAATCAGCTCAAACCAATTCTAAAATACGAGAAATATGAATTCTAAAAAAGACACTTCAGTATGTGGGACGTACACTATCATCCATATTAGTTCGGACACGAAAATAAATTAAAAAAAAAACGAGAAAATATTCAACCTCATTTTTCCAAAACCTAAAATTTGTACTGCATTTTATTAATGGCGATTAACGTTAAACTATAAAAGTAAAAAAACAAAACTAACTCTAACGAAAAATAAGCAAAAACTTCTTAAATATTTCCTTAATCAAAGAAACTCCCCTTTTACGCGAAGAACAGCTTTCACAATCCGGAGCATCCACTCCACTAGTTATTCAAGGACTCCATTTGATTTATTAGTCCACTCCTCTTGTAAAATTTTACACAGGTGGCCTACGGAGGTAGGGCACACTTTTCGGACCCTGCTGTCCAATTCATTCTATAACAACTTGATGGGGTTTAGATCGAAGCTTTGCGGCAGCCGTCTTATTATTTGTAAAATCCCATTATCTTATTCTTCATTTAAGAAATTTTTACATATCACTGTTAAGTATTTGGGGTTGTTGTCCTGCATCAATACAAAATTTTCGCCGATTAGACGTTGCCCCGATGGAATTGCATTTTCTTGCAGTATATCTAAATAACCCTCTTTTCGCAAAATTGCTTCAATTTGCTTCAGGTCTCCTGTAACGGCCTAGGAAAAACAACCCCAAACAAGCACAGAACTTCTTCGTTGCTTGACAGTTGGTACTATACAATCTTGCAACATTCTCTTGGCCTTTTGCTCTTACAAAAACGCTCCTTGATTGTTCAAACATCTCAATCTTTGACTCATCAGTCCATAGCACCCCACTGTAGCTGTTTTCCCTGTTTGCCCGTCGAAGTAGGTTTCTTTTTTGTTGCAACGCGGCCGTGAATATTTGCAGCTTTTAATCTTGTTTTCATTGTAGTAACAGAAGTTTCCCTTGCACGGTCTCGATTCATTTCGGCCGCGATTGGTGCTGTCAATCTCTTATTTCGCTTGTTCAGTAATTTTATACGCTCATCGTCGGCGTAAGATGTTATTCTCGTACGATCTGAACGCACCCGATCTCTTAAACTGCCCGTGTGTTGATGTCGATTTATTCACCTGTATCTTTTCGGAAGTGTGATGCACTGAATAGCCTTCTTGATGAAAAGCAACAATTACAGAGCCCTTATCTAAACTTGTCGGTTTTCCTCTCGGCATTTTAATGACTTTAACGCAGGTTCACACAAAAAGATACGCTCTTAACACCAACTCACGCACAAGCAGGTTTAGTTAGAAACTAAAGCATTCATCAATACACAATTCACTTTCATGTGGCCTGCTCCCACTCCAAAGAGTATTGTAAATTTATTACTTGCAATATTGTCCCAGAAATAATTCAATTTGTGGCGATGAGGATTGTTCTGAAAATTAGTATATTAGGTCATAAAATATAATAGGTTCTTAACCATTCTCTAATAGATATTTTTGGAAGTTTTCCTGTACAATTACTAAACAATAAACTTCATAAAGGGCCTAATTTAAATGTTATTTATATATAAAAGCAATTATATTATCTTTTAGTAGAGTTTACAACGTTCTACTGGGTGTCCGAACTAATATGGGCGGTAGTGTACATACACTAAATCTCTGTTACAATCACAGATATAAGTATTGATTTTATTAAACAAAATTAGTACATTTGTTTGCAAAACTGAACTAAAAATGATTAATTTAACAAGATGTCATTATATTGAAAAGTCTGTACCCAGGAAATATAAAAATTTACTGGGTTGTTTTGTGGTTTTTATCCTTTTTTGAAATTAATTGACAGGTAGTGCCTTCGTCAAACTGTAAGAAAGATGAAGGAAATGGGATAAAACATTCCTAGTTTCAATTGGACTCAAATACAAGGATATTCCCCTCTTAAGAAACAATCATTCGAATAAATGGTAGTGTTAAGTAAGATTTTACTCTTCTCTGTGCTACAATCGCGAATAATAACTTCTACGAAGTGTCCAACTGCCTATCTAACGATTGGACTACGACTGAGAGCAAACACCTTGGTCGTTCATATGAATATTCAGTCTGCGGTTGAGTGGTTAGCATCTCTTATAAGTCCGACGGTATTGTTATTCGCCCTCCTATCGTTCTTCTTTTTATATAGAGAGACTTCTATGTCACTATTTTAAGATAACAAGCACGCACAATTCCTCTGTGCAATTGCCAATGCGCCTCAAGTTCTCGGAGTATTATCCTTCCTAACCGCAAACGAACATATATGTATGTACGTATGTATACAGATATCGTTATCAGATGTCGCTATTTCTGCATTGCAAACGACTCCATAATATGTCGTTTGTTTTCTGCAACAATGTAGGTTATGAAAGAATGTTGTAGAGAAGTACTAATTTTTTGAATTGGCGATTAAGCGATTCCATCATCTTCACCAGACCAAACGGCAGGTATAAATGCTCCTGATACATTGGCCACACAAATTGCAAGCAACCAAAGGATTTAAAAAGATGCAATCTGCGTATTCCAACATTGACAATAGAATTATTTAATATCTGTCATCTCGTTCATAAATAACCCGAGTTTAAGGATTACATTCATATTACACATTCCAAAATCGTTATTGTACGCACCAATGATAAATTGTAAGCCAGAAACGTGTACTATAAACAAAGCTCAAATTGAGTATTTGGTGGCACGTCACCTTTTTTTCTGTATTTACACGCTTTCTGCAGTTCATTTTGTCCCAACACATCAAAGGTGTTTCGCACACTAAACATATTGATCGGGCTGGTGGCTCAATGATTTGCGCACTTGGCTATCAGTCTTGGGGTCCCGGGGCTGTTTCTAAGGGTTGAGGTTTCCCGTGATTTTCCTCACTCCGTGCAGAGTGCTGAGAAATGAATATCTTAAGACGCACCACAGGCGCAGGCATAATAACAACTCAAGGCAGGCGGATACCCTCCGTAATTAGAGAGACTATTGGGGGATGAAAAAGCATGACCGCAACGCGTGCATCAAACATTGTTCGAAGAAATTCGCATAAAAGGAACATGTTTCTGTCTAGGTGTTATTAAAGGCGGCTTTTAGAAGTTCCAAAACTTGGAATCACAATTAACCTGGTGAGACAATCTGTTATCAAAAATTGAAAATAACATTAACAAAAAAAAGGGCAAAAGTTCACAGAATAACCTTCAGTTTCATCTGTAGTGTAATGGAATAGCTTGAAAAGATTGCGTTGATAATTGATCAGCATTAATAAAAGGTCGACTGGAACAGACAGAGATAGAACACAGTTTAAGAAGGCATAGTGTTAACCGTCATTTAAAAATGTCTAAATAGAATTAGATGAGTAGATGAGATTAAACCATTAAGAATAGGTTATAAAGTTTTTTTTTTTGATTATTAGTAAAATAATTCTGAGTATCGACAAAAATTATTTAAGTTTTACTTTAGTTAAAGCCTACATGCATATGCCCTACGGCAGTTACCAATGCTATCTTCTTTGCCTTCTAATTTCTTTAGTGTTTTCACTGTAACAATTTTTTATCGCAAGCAAATATAGAAAATATTATAGGTATTCTTGTTAAGTACAAATGCTTTCTAAATTCTTAATTAACGTATTTATTTTAGATATAACTTTACTGTTATGTTCACAGGAATTTTGTGAAAACGCGTTTAAAATAAATCTACATACATACTCACGTGATTCATATGTGCACACAGATAGTTTAAGCTAATATTTGTCATTCATATAGACATTTTTTCAATGTTAATGATAAAATCTCTACATATGTAGCTTTCTCTATATATATGCGTACGTATATGCATGTGAAGACGATATAAACTATTAATCTAGCATAGGTTGACATGTGAAATCGCTGATATTTTTAAGCGATAAATTAGTGAGTTGTGCGGTAATGTATTTTCAGCGAATTGAATTTATGTTTCAACTGTTTTATTATAGTATATATTTAACGGAAAAAGTTTCTATTACAATTAAAACGGACCGTGAAACTTTTTCTCCTACTACTAAATACGTTTTTATACATCTTGTACTGCTAATTTCCTATCATAGTTGTATCGTAGAATAAACAAAAGTTGTATATATTCTGCGAAATTTCTATAGTTCCATATGAACTTTTCAATAGAGTACTTGGTTTTCTTAATATCTTCGCCAAATTGTGCATCGAAGTAGAAGAAAAAGCAAAATATAAGGCATGCTGCCGCTTTGCCATATAAATAAAAAGAAGACATTTATTATTATATCCGAACTTAAGAACTTAATTGCAAACTAAAAGGTGTTACAATAAACTAAATTAAAATAACAAACGAACAAAATGATTAGTGTTAAGAAACTAATTAATATTATAAAATTTAATTTATCCATCTATCAAATACATATATATATGTAACTAAAGCTAACGAAAAGTCGCAAAACGCCAAATAAATCACTCAATTATCTTTAATGTTAACGACAACATTTCTTTGCGGGGTCATAACGTTGCCGCGAATTTTGTAATAGACATGCAGGAACAGTGAAATAAATAACAACTAATTGTCATTGCGTAGAAAGTAGAGTTTTTAAAATTCAATGGGTAACCAAATTTGGAAAGTGTATCAATCAACGTGTGTACGGTGCCGTGCGCTCAAATTGCAATTGTTTATAAAAAAAGTGCTCATTTTTAGAAGCGTTTTGTGCGGGCTAGCAGAGAAAGAGAAACGCCTCACTTCGACAATTGAATAGAAAATAGTTACCTAAACAATGCAACATCACTTTCAAAATGTTCTGTTTTATTCTCTATCGGGTGGGCATAACTTTTTCATTATAAAGGTATAATATATAGTGCATAGAACAAAAAGAAATCCTTTTCAACTACGGAATTACGTCATCATACTTACATATGGACTACTACTTTTATATTTTACTCGATAGCCTACCTGCACTAATTCTGTTTGATTCCATAAAATCTTTTTAACTTTATTGTTGCACATGTATGTTATTAAATACAATAATTACATTGCAATTTTTGACACAATTCGATGTAGACTAAACCATGTTACCAATCATCTTCAAGTCGAGTTATTCGAGGACAACTACGGGTAGTTTGAGTAGTCATTTCTGTTCATCTAGATTATATTGTAAAATCCATATGTACAGGTTTATAGGTGAGATATAGTAAATGAGTTTACGCTTAAAGGAAACCCAAAAAAACTTTTTCGCTGATATTGTCACCCTTGATTTTCCAAAAAGAAAAATACAGTCAAAACAATGGATTTCTTCTGATGAATGTGTTCCAAGGAAGACAAAAAGCTGTTTTTTCTACCAACAAGATTATGCCCCCGATTTTATGGTTTGATGTAATCTTTATTGACGATTTACAGAAGGAAAGGACAATAACTAGCCAATATTATGCCGATCTACTGATGAGTTAAAATAAATACCATTAAAGCGCTCACGTTTTACACGTCTCAGAAATAATATCTAAAGCGATCTTACTATTTTCAACACTGCCATCAATTTTGTCTTGAGAAATGTACAAATATTGTCAGTATTCACTTTTAATATGGCATTTATACGTTAAGGAATCAAAGGCCAGCAGAAATAATTTCGTTCAATCCGAAAACGCATTTCAAAATCACTATTAGTATGGAAGGGATTCTGAACTGAAAGCTGAAAAATGCTAACCTATTTCTCAAGTTGCAGCTCCTCAGTTCATATTTGTGAACGTAGTCTGGAAAATGGCTTTCAAAATTTATTTATTCCTTTCCACTTAATCCTAATGATATCCGTCACAGTTATTGAGTAGTATTTCAAAATATTTCAACATTTAAAAAGTGTAAAAATTTCAGTTGAAAGCAAGTTAGTTTAAGACAGTGAACTAAATGAAATAGGTGCTAAATGTAAATCACCCAAAATTCGTGTAAAATAAGCGCAGTGCAACCTATCTGGCCAGTTAGGTATAAGTAAGTATCAGCAAATTGTGTTCATGTCCTCTAACGTGATACGGACTATAAGTTAATACAACGATTCCGGATTGTTACTAAATATCCAAGTTAATTTGTGTCTGGATCTAAGAAGCTATGTATATTGTAAATAGTTTTTTTCCACGTACTGCTACATTTCCACACATACCTCTATATTTCAATTTCGAAATTACTAATATATGTGCAACCGTAAAATTTAAAGACGACTTACCCACTTGTGGCCATTAAAGCAAACAGTGTTGTTCTCGAATCTAAACTGATCATTAGGAATTCTCCAAAGAGCGTTGGCAATTAGAATTATATTATTCACTAAGAGCAGAAACACTCCTTCTTTGGATTTGTGATTTCTATAATGAATATAGAAATTTGGAGTGTAATGTATACCTTTTGTATATTCATGATGTATATACGAGAACGACCTGAAATGTTTCCGGAATCGTGCGCCATGTTGAAGTAGATTCATTGGCCGGCAAGGCAACCTTTCTTATGGCAAGTGTCAAAATTTCAGACACCTACGGTCAATAGTTGTTATTTAAGAGTGTGTTTTGTGTAGCAACTCAGGCGATTGAAGCTGAAAGATACAACAGAGACAACAGGTATCTCAGAAGAACGCGTTGATCATATACTACACAAAATTTTGGATGAGAAAAAGCTTTCGGCGCGATAGGTACCGCGTTTGCTCACAACGAAGCAAAAACGAAATCGGGTTACCGTTTCGGAGGAGTGTCTGGCCAGGATCCAACACAATCCAAGGAATTTCTTCATGCGTTTCGTAATCGTAGATGAGACTTGGATCCACCACTACCTACCGCAGATCAAGGGTCAGCCGTCATTGTTAGGGATCTCCAAGCTGTGATCCTCATCGACTATCTGCAGAAGGGAAGGACGATCACGGGGCAATACTACACCGACTTATTGACCTGATTCGATGCAGTATTGAAGAAGAAATGGCCTCGTTTGCAACGGAGAGAAGTACTTTTCCATCATGACAATGCACCGGCTCATTCATCCCGCATCGTCGTTTCCAAATTGAATGAGTTGCGCTGCGAATTAGTCTCTCACCCTCCATATCCACCGGACCTAGCCCCCAGCGGCTATTTCCAATTCCCAAACCTGAAAAAATCACTGGGAGGAAAGAGATTTGCCTCAAATGAGGAGATCATCGCCGTGACAGATGGCTATTTTGCAAACCTCGAAACATGAACTTGAAGAGACTGGGGCACTGTTTGAACAAGTATATTGATCTTAACTACATCGAAAAATAAAAATAAAAAGCCACACCAATACAATACAATACAAACAAATACAACATAAAAACCACACAAATCGTTCTTTTTTAACTGCGTCTCAATCAGTAATTGAAAACACTTTTACTTTAACATTTAACCTTGCGTAACTTTACATCTTCTTTTCAAAGTATCTCTTGCAATACACACCAAAAATGTCCAACTAGTGGCATTAAGGCTTATCTTTCGTCTCATGTCCACTCTTCTAATTTTAAGTATACACATGCTAAATGTTTAATGTTGTTGATTTTGGTGCAATTAATTTTTTTATGAAATTCAACGACATAAAAAGTTTTGAATTATAAAAAGCGCAATGATTTTAACCTGTTATTCTGCTATATTTAGAAATGTTGAATTATTTAACAATTTTTATTCTTAATATTGTTTTCTTTGCCAAATTATATCAGGAAACATTCTGTATAGTATGTAATGTTACTTATTTATAACACTGAATAATAATAAGTTTTATTTAAAAAATGAAGTTATTTATTATACCAATTTCTTAATAATAACAAAATGCGTTTTCTTACACCTGCACATCCTACATAATATCAAAGAATTTAAATAATTTGAATCACATAGGAAAAATATGTAAATTTCTAAACGTTATGACCTACAAAATCAAAATATACTCCTTCCGTATTGTTTCTCACCAATAAGACTGGCAACTGCACGGCTGAAGGAAAATCACCGAAAAATTTTTGGAATAGTAATGAATACTTCAAGGTGACCCATATGATATACGCACACGTATATATTTCATGTGTATAAACCAGTTTCGAATTGAATTTCGCTATTTTTTATTGTAGTTAGTGACGCAGAAGTTTCTCCTTTTATAATTGCCACGCACACATGCGGCGGCATGTATCTGTGTAATGATGTAGCCTTTAGGGATTCTGTATTAATTTCTTTCTCCGCAGTGTTAATAGTATAGCAGTAACACTAGTAAATCTGCTTTTTATGTTTCTGACACACGTTATTGACTCCATCCGTAACACATTTGATACTGACGGACTCAATGTTGTTATAGGCTAAAAAAATAAGTCGTTGTCGAAATCGCCTTCTAACTCACATCACCGACTATTACCTTGTATATTGCACATAATAAGTACGTGGTTGTATTATATTTTAATTATTGACTGGCATGATATATGAAAAACTTTTTTTTATAAAAAGGACTACGGGTTATACATAAAAGTACGAGGAAATGTACTCATTTCATAAATGTACAGGCTAATCCAAGCTAAAGTCACTACAGCGCTACCTTCGTTATTATTTTGCAACTAAAATGTAGTGAACCCGTCGTAGCGATCTATTTGCGATCAATCGACAGAATTAAGGAACAAATTTTGAAACATCTTTTTTGTTGAATATACCTACACGGAAAGTATTTGCATTGCGGTCCTCTACTCCTCTTTGTTATCTGTTGATATTCCAAGGATATTTGTTGGAAGATAGGAAAGTTGGCGTAGTACTTTTATATTATAAATTCTTCGGTTGATGTCCGGAGAATATAACTAAGTTCCCAGCTGCTTCAAGAAATTACATCGAGGTATTTCTTTACCCTTTGAAGATTGGTGAATAACGCAGTTATTTACCCTAGAAATATCCAAAATGTAGTGAAAAGTAGTCATAGGCCAACGTGTTGTTCGACGGGACTTCGAATGTATGTGACACTTTTCATCCAAAGTGTTAACTTCTGGTTTGATGATACTGCAAAACATTATCATTTCTACCTTTTTCCTCTTAACATCAACTGCGACCATAATGCATACTGGAAAATTAATACAACCGATTTCACTCGTTTCGGTAAAACTAATGTCCTGCCGGAAGTAAATCCAAGGTTCGAAGAATTCACTTAACGCGTTTTATTCGGAAGGCATTCTCGTGGAATCATTCTCTAATTGTTCTTGATTGTACCTGATAGGTTATTTATTTCTTTTCTAATTCGTCAACTAATTCCATCGAAGTATATAAATTGTTACCAATGACATTTCGATAAATTTTCCGAATTAGAACACAGCTTCTATTAGATATCAAAATGCTACTGTTTTGTATAATCTACTTTGCTAGGGCAAACTTCTACATATTTTACGGGTTTACTTAGGATGTATATTCGAAATACACATTTGTTGCGAAATGGAATGTCAAGGAATAAAATTATCCTACGGATTTCCTACAAAATCCTCAAATGAATGGAAAATTGTAGCAAATTTGTCTGTTTTTACTCCCTCTGCTTCTGTAAGCTAAAATCTTAGACACAATAGTAAAATCAAAAATGTGCACAGCATATTGTGCATTTAAATAGATCTCTTCAGATACTACTAGCTGGTCATAATGATTGTAAGTGTTCATGTCTACATTTGGATATACCTTGCGTAAATAATCACCAGATGAAAGCTTTAATTTCGATTTCGTCTGTTGTTACAAAAAAAAGACGTTAGTCCAAATTTGGAACGCGAATTTCTATGCCTATTGAAAGCCGTGTATCTCTTGCTCATTATGTCGCTTCTAGCGTTACCTCCAAAATGTCCTTTGTAATAAGTAGTCTCCATGCTTCTTTCCTGGTGGATTTTCCCAGGAGTGTCCTTTCAGTCTAGGAAGCACTCCTATTATGTTATGGGCTTTTTATCTTTCGAAGATGCTCATTTTGTTGAGTTTCTGTCATACCAGCAACCTTGCAATACCTTTGAAGTACTGTCATCTACAGCACAGATACTCTGTGTCATCATCTGAGCCAAGTGCCAATCGCTTTTTATACATAGTCAGTCCTTATTTTGGATCACGCCTTGTATAGAGTATATTCCATTAGAAAAGCACTAAAATTTGTGTTCTTGTACAGCGTCTTATCCAACTGCCTCTTTGTTAGTTTCATTTTAATTAGCATTAAAAACACCGCCAATTTGTAAGTTTAATCCACATCATAGCAATGACAATAGTGGCCACTTAAATTGGATCATCCTCCATCCTTGAAAATTATTAGTACCTTTACTCAGTGAAAGTAAGTGCGTTTCTGACATGAAAAGAGTAAACCCTTGGCACTTTACGAATATCCTTTTTTTCGAATAGAATATCGAATTTAATTTCGTTATTCGTTTCTAATAGTTATGCATTTTTGCACCGCTTGCCGATCTTGGATTTCGGTTTACTTTTCGAATTTATTACTACGTCATAAACATAAATAGTAATAATGTAGCAAGTACATCTTGCATTCTATTTCTTATAGCCTTAAGACAATTCCGACCTATTAGAGCGAATTATGGAGAAACGTTGAAAACTACATACGTAAAGGTCCGTCATGACCTTAAATAACATATAACACATGGGCTGAAAAGTTCCGGGCCTAACACATAGATGACGCTAGTTTTATTGCAGTCACCTTTCTCTCAGTTAGTACTAACCTTCAAAAGACAGCTGTTAAAATTTCATGATATTCTATTCATTAGTTTGTGAGTTATTGTGCTAAGAGTCACGCTACTTCTGTTATTTTCAAAACAATGGATCAAAAACAATTTCGTGTTTTAATTTTGCACTGCTTCTTGATGGGAAAAAATACCGTTCAAGCGAAGTAATGGCTTGAAAAGTGTTATGGGGACTCCGCTCCATCAGAAACAACAATAAAACGTTGGTTTGCTGACTTCAAACGTGGTCGTAGAGACACCGATGATGCAGAACGCAGTGGACGTCTAAATGAGGCGGTAACACTAGAAAACATCAAAAAAATCCACAAAATCGTTTTGAATGATCGAAAGGTGAAGTTGCGTGAGTTAGCTGACATCGTAAAGATATCAAAAGAACGCATTGGCTTTATATTGCATGAGCATTTGACTATAAGAAAGCTCTGTTCAAAGTGGGTGCCGCGTTTGCTCACTGTTGACCAAAAACAAGAACGTGTTGATGATTCTGAGCAGTGTTTGGCCATGTTTAAACGTAACAAACCGGAATTTTTGCGTCGATATGTGACAATGGATGAAACATGGATCCAGCACTTCACTCCGGAATCAAAACGATCGTCATCTGAGTGGACAGCAACTGGTGAACCTCGTCCAAAGCGCCCGAAAGCACAACAATCGGCTGGAAAGGTTATAGCCTCGGTATTTTGGGATGTGCGTGGTGTAATATTCATCGACTATCTTGAGAAAGGAAACACCATCAACAGTGAATATTATATATCGTTATTGGAGTGTTTGAAGGCCGAAATTGCAAAGAAACGACCACATATGGCAAAGAAAAAAAAATTGTTTCATCAAGACAACGCACCGTGTCACAAGTCAATCAAAACAATGGCAAAACTACATGAATTGAACTTCGAATTGCTCCCACATCCACCGTATTCGCCAGATTTGGCTCCCAGCGACTACTGGCTGTTCGCAGACCTCAAAAAAATGCTCGCCGGTAAGAAATTTCGCACGAATGAAGAGGTTATCGCTGAAACTGGGGCCTATTTTGAGGCAAAAGATAAATCGTTCTACAAAAGTGGTATTGAAATGTTAGAGCGGCGCTGGAATGATTGCGTTGCTCTTGATGGAGATTACGTTGATGAATAAAGCTAATTTCAAACCAAAAAAAACGTGTTTTCTTTGTTAGGCCCGGGACTTTTCAGCCCATGTGTTAATATTATTCCACTATGAAAATAATCAATATTATTCAACGAAGTGTTTTATAGTGCTAAGTGTTAAAGCACGTTAATAATAACATTTATGATTATTGGGGTTGAAAAGAAAACCAAATGTTTAAAAAAAAATTCATAATTCTGAATCAACTCAATATTATTAGTCCACTTTTGCCGATCATTGAATTTTGGAATGTGGTTTTAAAACAGTTATGTGTATTCACATATGTCTGTTGCATGTTGCTGTATAGTGTGTAAGAAACAAATTATTTGTTCTGAAAGCAACAGCGGTAGAGCAAAAACGATCAATTACGAAAAGGATAGTTGCAACCGTTTAATCAATAATGGTGTTTCCTTTAATTTTGTGGATGCATTCAAACAGAAGATTAGAAAAAAATAAATCTAGTGTTTAAACGTACTTGAATCGGAATAAACAAAGTAAATTGCGTGCATTTTCCTTACATTCCTTAAACAATGATTAACAAATATTACATGAATTAACCTTGTGCACCACACACGAATGCTATGTTTAATGCGTCTGCGGATGTTTTCAGATGTTACTTTTACCACGTTTCCTACCATATACTTGTTTTAAATTTATGTAAATGATTTCTAAAATCTATTTTTAGCATACGCGTTTTAAAAATACCAGCTTAAAACTTACTTCCTACCAAAAAGGAATGTGTTAGAACTAGTATCTGAAATACACCGTACATTTACATTTTTTCGACATTGTTTTCGCATATTAAATATTTATGACTGCGGAAAGAGACGAGATAATATATTGACGACACCTTTTTTTGTGAAATGAAATAAGTTGCATTGAAAGATTAACATCAACTGGCAATTTTCGGTTAACCGATGAGTTTATGCTTTCTAAAAGATTCAAGCAAATCTTTGCCAATGGATAAATTAAATAAAGAAAAACTCTACCTCAAAATAATCAAAGTCATTATACATTTCCAGATGTAGTATATTTGTTGCACTTACGTAATTAACGAAATATTTAATAATAAAGCAACAAATGTTAAATGATGTTCGCTTAAATCAGCGAAGTTATCCTCCCATATACAACAAAAGTAAATATGTTAATGTCGCGACATATCTTTAGTTAATTATGATGTATTTTCAATTCGCGTTTGTTATGTAAGCTGGTTATCACGATGTAGTACTTATGAATGAAAATGTAACTATTTCCTTAACAGTTACGTGATTACGCTAAATGGTTATTTTATTATAAACCTCACGTTCTTGAAGTCACTGTGCATACCGTACAATAGATCACTTCCTACTGTATTCCGTAATACCACAATACAACATAGATAGATAAGTCGCTTTATGTAACAGCAATTTACTTGAAATATGTGTACCTACTATAGTGAAAAATCTCAAGCAATATTTTTTAAAGTATATTGGCGATAGCTAAACAAATACTTGAATCAATCCCTGCCCAGCTATTAATACATATATATATATACAGCCGTTCATAAGTATTTGGGCGCCTATGTTTTTCTTAATTTTTCCTTATGAATTATCTACTACAAATAATGCGAGTAAATACATTCATTCATTAGTATATGTATTGACCGTACAGATGCGTGCCTTAGTTGTTAGTTACCATACAACGGGTAAAAGCAATCGACAAATTGCACGTGAATTGAACATTAGTGGGCAAACAGTGGACTATGACGTGAACAAATTTGCAAATAGTGTTAGTTTTTCCAGCGGCAAGAGAAGTGGGCGGCCGAAAAAGAAACGTCACCAGCAGAAGATCGAGTAACCATAAGGATTAGCAAAGCAGATACATGACAAAAACGCGTCAGAAGTCGCAGCTGAAGTGATCGATTCGTTTTCCAGATTTTTAAGAAAATCTTTTAGTTTAGTTTGTTTCGTGCTTCTAGCTGGTCAATCCATTTTAACACCATCGAAACAAAAACCAAGATTAAATATTTTCATAAATTTCATTTATGAATTTTCAACAAAATGTAGCTCCGCCTCTGTTCTTCCACTACGTCACTGGCTAGACAATGTATTTTCAAACAAGTGGATAGGACGAAGAGATCCTATAGAATGGCCAGCCAAATTGCCTGATTTGACGCCACTAGACTTGTTTCTATGGGGTTATTTAAAGTCTGTTGTATCTACCCCTCGATCTCAAAATTTAGAAGAACTTCATCAGAGCAACCTGTCATTCCGATTCAAACAGATGTTTTTGAAAAAGTACGTAGCCTTGAAAAAGCGCTATGTCATTGTTTTGTGAACAATGAACAACATTTTGAACAATTGCTGGATTGATTTTTTCTGTCAAAGAATATTTGAATTCTTGAATAACTTTATAAACAAAAATAAAACGTTGTAAGTAGTTAAAGTGTGTTCAAGTAATAGAAATTTAGGCCTAAGCAAGAAGAACAAAACAAAAATAGATAAAACTTCGAAAGGAATCGATCAATTTCAAAAGAATTAAACGCCAAAGTGTACTGTTTCAAAAGATCATTAAAATGAGGTATTTTTATTCGAAAAATAAAATAATGATAAAGATACATATATTATATAACGTGCTGAAACACTTGCCGTTCCACGAAATCACAAAGTGGGTGGCATCTATTAAATATTAGAATCATTTTCTTTCCACATTTGTTCCTATTACGTTTTCTAGTTAATCCGAAATACGCCGTTTCCGAAACGTATCTAAATGCAACATAACGACCAGTCGAATACTGAACAAGCGTGCTTTGATACGAGTACATGATTCTCCGTGCCACGCGCTTCATCCCCCCACGTTGTTCTCCGCATGGCACTGAAACTTGTCTCTCTTTGCGAAACTACATATTACATATCTTTTAGTACTCATATAAGCACAGGTTACTATTTTGTAGCGATCTATTAGTTTATAGTTCTAATAGCGCATGTGGATTTAATACCGAAAAATGGCGCCTTCCTATACACCGTCGTAAGGTGAAGCATTCTTGTTCACATCTACAGATAAGACAAAATGGTTTCAAATTTGAAATATGTTATTCGCGCAGAATATATAACGCCAAAGTGTACAAAAAAGAAGCCCAGCTTCCTTAGTATTTTAAAGTGCTTCTATCATAACGCAAAATGTTGCAACTGTATGTTTACCGTACCAAAGACAACCAAATGTACTCTGTCATGTATATGCACTAACGTACACCTTGCCAAATTTTATTTATATTTTACCACTCAATATTCAATTCTTATAGTAATACGTAGAACAAATTTGTATCTGTTATAACTATGCATTCTGCTCTAATAAGCAAAACTGTACATTACAATCTTTTATTTTTACTGATTCACTTAACTTTCTCAGTAGGTTTGTGTTTTATGTTCGTGATGGCTAAAACATTGAGAAAATATTTAAATAATATTTATCTACCTAACCGAGCTAATGGTACTTTAATAAGTGATTAGTATAAACTCGAACAAGTTGAAGCTTTTTGCTGCAGAAAAATAAATATATCCTTAACTGCTGTCTTACCCACTCAAACAGGAAACTTATTGCATTCCAAATAATTAACGACAGCGTAGCAGTATAGACATTTTTCAAATACTTATAGATGAAAGTTAGGTTTTATCAGAAAATAGGAGGAAACGTTTCCATAAAATAAATGAAAATAAACCATTTCAGGAAGTTTATGACTATTTTCTCTTCGGAAAACTCAAATATTTGTAGCAAACGTTAACGGTAAATTTTATGTAAGCAAGATATCTAAAAAAATAGATAAAATGCTTACTGACTCATACTTATCAAAAGCGACATGTAAAAAGTAGCTCAAATACAAATGGTAAAAGAAAATAACCCGACATTAACTTGTATCTTGTACGGAATAACTTTTATTTTTTCTATATCTTCTGAAAGGAACCGATGTATAGCAATAAAATAATAAACCTGATGCTTTTGTGTGCCATGGTCCTTAGTTATAGAATTATAAAACCGAACGTATCATAAATCGCTTTTGGATTTGTAAAATATAGCTATTAGGAAAGTTATTTATGAGGTCACAAAGTTCTCTAAACATATATGATAGTGCGCATGTATTCATACGAAAAGGTTTCTAGAACGTTAGCGTTTAACGCCAAGGTACACAATAAACCAAAACGATCGGCAATAAAACTGAACAATGGCCAAAATAAATTGATTATTGTCCTTAACCGGAAAGGGAAATTGCATACGGTGAAGAGAGCTTATATTCCACTTTAATGCTTGTAATTATCGCAATGCTCTTCGACGGCAGTTAAATATACCTTATCTGGTTAATAGCCCCTTATTGTTATGTAATTTATCAACTTTTAACTATTGATGTTTAATGTCCTTCTAAATTGATATGTAACAAATTTTTCCACTCGTATTATAGATTTCTTTACACCTCAAATCGTATCCTTGCTTAAAGTTTATCGTGAATGCTATTATTTTTTACTTATATACGAATATTCGATAAATATAGCTTTTACGCTTCCATAGCTGCACTCAAATGTGAGGTTTAATGAAAAAAAGAGACCACCGCTCCCCTATCATTAGCCAAATACATGATCAATATATTCCTATAATATCGCATGTTCTTCATATCGGGGTTTGTGGATATACCGCACTATTGTCATGAATAATTGTATCCTCTACCCTCTAAAGATAAGGAAGAAGATGGAGTTCAAAAATTTCTTTTGAGTAACTTTTTGAGACCCACTCAAAATTAAGAGCCAATCACGTACGAAAAGCGACTGGTAATATTGATTGGTTCACGTATGCGTACTAGAACTAACTGATCTGTTGGGAATGTAACCCCCATATTACCGACAGTTTATGGTTGTCTGTCTTCGCAAGACAGTGTGTAAAAATGAGAGTAATAATAACTAGTTCCGCCAGTTGTGAAATTCAATCAATGACATCTATAAGCAAAAGGACATAAAGCTGCTGAAATTCACCGTCGATTCTGTGAAATATATGAGCGCACCATAGCGAGTGAAGGAAAAGTGAAGCAATGATGTGGGTTTAAGGAAGGTCGTTCAAATGTTCACGAAAAATAGAGAAATTGCAAAAATGTTAAAGAATGAAATCTAAATTTGTCACTGAATACTATGCCAGCGGATTTTTCATTATAGCTTTCCTCTACGCATCAATACATATGTTGCCTTCAGAGTTTAGTAGTGCATGATAACTCAAGGCTCCATACGTAAAGTTACGTCTAAAAGATTCTATTCTATAGCATTATTGGGAGCATTACTAGACAACCTTCGTCACTAAACCAAACACCAGGTGATATTCGTGGAGAAACTGCTGTGGCTTCATTATTTCTCTTTCAAAATATCTATCCACTTTAACATCTCGTCACGGTGAACTGATTGGTAATCTCAGTAAGCGAATCAAATAAATAATTCGGCCTGGTTTAAATTCTCGCAATTAACCAAAATCTTCACATGCTTGAACTCTAAATATAACAACAGAAAAAGAAAAAAGAACTTAAATCAGTAAATCATAAATGCTGAGCATGTGACATAAAAATACTACTGAAATAGTAATGTAAATTGCAAACAACAGAAAGTCTTTGTTATATGACAGGTTTATCACCAAGTTCATATATTGATCATTTTAAATTGTATTCAATGCAAAATTTGAATATCCCCATGCTGAATTTCCATGTTTTGACAGCAAGAAAAACCGCAAGCACTAGCAACGAAGTAAAACAATTTTGTGTGGTTTGATATTCTTTAAGATAGTATCAAATTTTCCGTATGGATATTAAATAACATTGTTAATTGGACGGAACGGTTCGCAATTAACGAAGAATCGAGGTTATCACAACTTCAAAACAAGCTACCTGCTAGAACATAAATTTGTGCCGTGAGAGCAAAAATTATATTGATAAACGTTTGCCATGGAATTTGAAAATGTTTACGGCACCTTATTTCATTCTTTTGATATAATTCTGACAGGTTAAGTGTCAAACTGTCATTAATATTTGTTATATATTTTCTCTTTTTGATTAACTTTTCCAATTATGGTTTTCACTACAACGACTTACAAACTTACATCATTGAACCGTATTTTGGAACAGGTGTGGCAGTTAGTGGTATTTACAGTAAACATTTATGTTTGCTCAATTTTCGTGAGTACTTCCCACATTTCGCAGTAGTACAACAAGATTTTTATATGTGCCTTGTACCCCACAAAACCTTTGAGAGGACTAGCGCAGGAAATTGGAGTTTCTTATAGAACATGCCAAACCGTTGCAAAGAAGAACTTGAACATGCACTCTTATAAGATGCAATCATATCAAGCCCTTTGCTAACCCCAGACCCCAGACGTCTTGCGTACTGGAAATGGTTCGTCAATAATTTAATGAATAATGACGTCCTAATGCCCAAACATAAGGCCACAAATGCTACAAAATGCTACAAAATGCTTTTTATAGGAAGGTAAGGTGTGTAAACTTGTACATTGAACATGGCGGTTGTCATTTTGAGTTATGTATAAATATTAATGTCAGTGTGACACCTAACGTGTCAGAATTATACAGAAATATGAAATAAGCTACAACATACATTTTGAAATTCCATAGCATACTTTTATCAATATAATTTTTGCTCTCCCGGTACATATACACACTGTGTCTATATCCATAGAATGTGCGATACAAACCGATATAATCCCGCAGAGTTCCTTTATTGTACCACAGCGGATGGTAAATTAACAAAATTGGAATAAAAAGTTTACTTAGGCAAGCTTGGATGCCAATTTTCATCATTGTTCGTATTATCGTAGAAGAGGTATTCATCTTCAAAATTGGAGTCGTCTACCGTTAAACTTCACTATACTTTAAATTCTTGAGTACGATTTTTTTTATTATTTTCGTTTCGGTCTGTCCGTGCGTATAAATTACATAGTTATAACCCTGTTTTCGGTCAAACGAGAACAGAGTTATTCAAGCATAATAGTTTCGTATGGGAATTCACAGCCAACTATTTCAGTTTTTTTTTTTATATAACGCTTTCGGATATCCGAACTGTTTGAGAATTAAACTGAAATTTCCGGTATATTCGTAATATTTATCGCCAGATCAATTTTCTACCGGAAATTAAGTCAACGAAATTAGGGGTTAATTATATATCATTTACGTGTTGGATTATACTTACATTCAATGTTATACTATAATATCTCCTTGTTGTGTTAATAGATTTTTAAACATATTTATTATAAAAAAAAACGAGTGAGAAATCTACGTGAAACGTCAATTAGTTAAAATATTTCAGCGTGTACGTATATGGTTATAATTAGCCACACTGGTATTATAGGCTCAGACTCAGAATAGTTATACTTATTCAAAAATCCTTATTTATTATTCAGTGTGTGCTTTAATATAGCAGTACGGTAAACCAAACATAATAAAATTGATGTCCTGGCTGAAATATTTTTGCTCGTAAATAGGAACACGTTATTTGTTGCCAAAAATAAAAATTAATCCCTAATTCTCGAAAAATAAAGATCTAATATATATGCTGAATTATATCATGTAAATACTGAATTTTACCAAACTTACTACTTGCTTACAATTGTTTTGATAATGGGTATACTTCTGGTTGTACTTCTCCAGTTTTTAATATGATAGATAGAAGAGAAATATGGGAAAGTTTAAAGGAAATGGAAATCCCTAAAAGCCTGGTAGATGCCATTAGAAGTACATACGAGACTGTAAGACTCAGAGTAAAACTTGCAGGACAAAAATCGGAAGAATTCCAATTGAAAAAAGGAATAAAACAAGGTGGCAGTGTAAGTCCACTCTTATTCGTACTAATGATGGACAGAGTAGTCAAACGAATAAAAGTGCAAACCAAAACAACTCAGCACAATAATAAGGTACAGAAATCTAGATCCTGTTAGAGTGAGTATCATACTATATGCAGATGATGTGGCCCTGGTCGCAAGCGCTAAACATAAAATGCAAAAGTTAATGGACATCTGGACGAAGGAAATAGAAAATGTGAAGATGAAGGTAAACTTGAATAAGAAACTAAGGTAATGATCGTAAACGAAAACCAAGACAACAGTCAACAAAGAAATTAAGTGTAGAGACAATACATTGGAGAGAGTGACCACATATGACTATTTGGGAAGCATACTGACAAGCGACGGAAAATAGATAAAGAGTTAACGAAGAGAGCGAATAAATCAACAACAGTATACTATACTTTAAATAAAACAGTTCTAGGAAACTGTTGATATGGAGACAAAACTAAATATACATGACACTGTAACAATTCCAGTAATAACGTATGCATCTGAAAATTGGACATTGAGGAAGAAAAATAAAAGAAAGATAGAAGAATAGTGGGGGGAAACAAAATGGCATAGGAACAAAAATGAAGATATTAGAAAATTAACAACACAACAAAGCAGGAACCAATAATAAAAAATCAGGAGGAAGCAATGGAATTGGTACGGATAGTACAAATTTAATATTGCAAGGATTAAGTTACACTATTAAAAGTAAGGATAGTACTAGTATCTAGTACAGGACACCTAAAAAAGAATAGAAGGGGAAGACCTAGGAGAAAATGGATGGATCGGATAAGAGAAATTGACAGAAGAAAGGAAAAAGACTTAGAAGAAATGAAAGCAATGGCAAGAAATAGATGAGACTGAAAAAATCCTTACACCATGCAAGATTTGATGCGATTATGTTTCTGCGCATTTCGTGGTTTATTACATATAATTATTACCTGATTCATAGATAAACCATAAAATACATAATGATCCACTTAAAAAGACAAGAAGATTGCTTTGAGTGCCACCCGTCAAACTGTCGGCAACTATTTACAAATACAGAATAAACAATGTAGAGAATATAATATTATTTACTCACTTATCTTCACAAATACTTTCATTTTGCAGTCAATTTTAGCTACTTGTGTAATTGAATGCAAGGGAACTGCGAAACGGGGTTAAAACACTGCTAGATGATGTAACATCATATTTTTTGTCTAACCACGCAGAGTGTTTCGTTATCGAAAGTAAATCTGGAAAATGTTTTAACTGAATATTGGTTTTTATTTGCGCAATCATAACCAATAAAAGAACACTGTATTTTTGATAGCACTAGCCAACAAAGTTTTTATCCACAGCCAATAATTGATAATATTGAACAACACATATAAATATATATATGTTATTGGAAAAGTGGTAGCATTGACTTAGCCCTGGTTACAGAGAAAATGCGGATTGAGAATTTTCGCAAACATGGTGCGCAATTTGCTTGCTCAAGGAAGGGTAAGGTCTGCATTGTTATTCTAATTTAATTGTTTGATACGACAAATTTACTCATTTAAATGTGAGAGAAAAGTTAGTTCCGAGAGGACGTCGTGCCTATGGACTTTACTTTGGTATAATCGTCAAAAATCAAGACAACCATAGAATTCACATGCAATATGTACTTCATGCGCATATTTAGTGGATTGCTTACCTGTACAGCAACATTCTTTACCTTTCGTCCTCCCTATGTTATGAGGAGAGCACAGGAACCATGCTGACGTTTGTTAGTTCTGCCTTAATAAGTCTGCTGAAGATAAGAAAAGAAGACATGGTTATCCTGCCGCAGTGTCAGTACTCAGTAGACTCTGACGTTATTCCATCTACATCACGCAAGCCACATTTAATTAGGCAATTTAAATTAAGTAACTTAAAAATTTAATCCTATCAAAACTGCAAGCAGTCGTTCATGGATCGCAACTAGAGCAATGGAATCTCTTAGGGCAAGAAACATGAATTAACGTCTTTCACAACACATATGACAATCTTCTGACTTTTATAGCATTTGCTCTACTGGATTTTGAAATACATCACGATCCCACTTCACAATGATTATTCGTAGATACGTCAAAAATTAACCTAAAGGCAATTTGCTTATGTAATGTGAACCTTTACCCTGGTGTTCCAATGGGTTGTGGCGTTTCTATGAAAGAAACTGACGAAAATCACAAAACTGTATTAGAGAAGTGCAAAGTACGAATACTAATACTCTGAAATATTTGTGCGGATTTTAAAGTTATTGCAAATACTTCAGGCATGCAATTAGGTTACAGCGGATACTGTTGCGTTTTGTGTTTTGGGAACAGATGTGACTGAAAAAACTATTGCAAAACATTTATAATGTATTTGATTCGAGCATTCCACGCAATTAACTGCAATTTGTGTCTTTTAATGCACATTCTCCATTTTCACTTGGAATTTTGTGCTAAAAATATTGGCGATGTTAATAATGAACACAGTAAACACCACCACTAAGGTATCCTGAAAATGGAATCCTGTTACATCAGCGGATTACTGTTATACTATAGAAAGGGAGATTGTGGTTGTTGTTGACAAGAGACAATGTAATATTTCGTCGCCTTTCTAATTGTAAGAATTTGAAAGGGGTGTTATAAGCAGAAAAATCATTTCTAAATGAAATTAGAACTAACTTGATCAGCTCTCTTTTATTAACATAAATATTTCAATATTTTCTATTTAAATTGCTACACGTCATTTTATGACAGAATCAAATAATAATAAAACGTTAGTGCGCCAATAGCTTTCGCCACTCTGTGTAACTCGGTTTACGTTTCGAATATTGCAGCAGTAATTACAAATTTTACATTGCGCGCCTTCGACGATGTATATTTCTTTATTAATTATGACGGTATGAGCCAATGCCTTGTTTATATTCGTGTTATATTAAAAGCGGTCTCATTCTGGAGCCTATATAGTAGCAATACTACTAATTGTAAGTTGTCTAAGGGTTAATTAAAATCCTCCTGGGTTTTTCAAACCAATTATCGGTGGGCACAATATAATAATAGCCTCTCGTAAATTGAATATTAGGTATATCATAAATTTCAAACGTTGGAGAATTTTAATTATATTCTCGAAGCAATACGCCGGTTACACTGTTACACTATTCTTCAGGAATGTTGAAATACTAGAAAAAAAAACTGAATCAAATAACACGAGAATATTTTTTTACAACTATATGTTACTAAATACAATATACAGTAAATAATTAACGCAAACGTGCGTAATAAATACCAGAAAACAGTTCACAAATGAGCATGAGAGTGTCTATTATAACGCCAGCTTATCAGAAAGCAGAGTGTAAAACGTCGGAAACGTAACATTGCGGGCAGCGGTCCGTGAAGAATCCCATGCTATTTACACTATTACACTATTTTTATGCTATTTAATTACCACGTGCTTCGTGCCTTTGTTTTCAGCAGAGATACGGCTATTAAGATAGGGGTAACCAATATATTGTATGAAGTATATAGTTCGTGCTTCATTTTAACTCGGGAGTCTTCATCTACCTGTTTGGAATGTTTTTCTAGTGTAATGAAATTTACCACTTTCTATAGCTAAATTAATGGTAGATGATTTTATTTCTTCGGCAACATCTAATGAAACTGCTTTATTCCATGTAAAACGTGACAGAAGTATCTCTTTTGTAACTGCGCGCTTAACTTCTTTATCGCAAACCAACCTATTAAGAATAAAATTAAATGGGCCCGCTCATTGGCACTCCAAAAGGGAAATGCCAGACATTAAAACATAGTGTAAAGATTTGATCTGGTGTGTTAAACAATCAAGTAAATGTGTAGTAAGTATGTAATTTATCGCTTTGTTAGTAGATATGTTCGCTGCAATTCATGCAATACCACTAAATTTCGTGCAACACATTTTCTTCTTAAGAGCACTCTTTAAATGTAATCATTAAGTACTATCTGCCGATGAATTTAGCAACTTTAGCCTCATTACTAGCGATATTCAATATAAAATTCAGAAAATAACGTAAGAGATAACGTTTTCTAACAAACATGTGTTTGTCACGCATAACTCGAGCCATTAGATACATAAAAAAGTCATCACAGCAAATATACTCAACAGAAATATCGATACGCTACAAGTATGTACAACTACATAAAAGACAAATAAGTTTTTAGTGGCAAGCACAATGTTTGATTTAATGCGATGCACAACAATACGAGAACTATTTAGTAAAAACCGAGACTAAAACCAATAGGTAGCTTAATATCGTTATCATGGTTTGATCATAAGCGTATAATTTTAAAATGATCTTTGTTACAGAGAATTATTTTTAAAAATTTTCTATTTTAATGGGATGTTGAATAACTAAGCAGACAGTGAATCCTGCCTGAGAACACAGAAATGTGAAAATAGGGGGACGGTCGTCACATTTTTCGATTACAGAAGAATGGTTTACATTACGCCCTTCCTTTAGGTAATGTAATTAATACAGAGTACTGCAAAAGTATTAAAACGTTACAGCGCTTTTGGGTACTCGGGCAAAAACTGTAATGTGTAAAGATTTTGCGCTTTCTCTCTTTAACTACAGCTCACAAATATATGGTTCTTGCCTTGATGCTGCTGATAGGGATAGGATGCAGACACTTCAGAATGAGATTTATATTTGGTATTAGAAAGGATTTCTCATAAACGGGTAGAATTAAGATGGTTGAATATGTTAAACCGTAGAAGATAATAAATATAACATAAAACGGTGTTTTACGAAGGATTTTTTTCGTTTATCGTGTTTTCCTTTTACAATGCATTGTCAACCAATTCCAGAGTATTAGAAAATGCGACCGCTCGAGCACCCTTTAAAGATATGTATATAAAAGACAATGGTTTATCTTATCCGGTTTCTTTCTTTTTTTTTCTTCCTTTAGAATCTTCTCTCATTTACTTCTCTCGTGGCAGAATATTTAGTATGTTGTATTTAATTTACATATGTATAGTTGTGGCAGCACTTATGCTACTGTATCGACCTATCGATTAGGGATAGATTAAAAGCAGAGGATGGCACTTATGTCAGCCATTTGAACTGCTCCTTAAGGTTTAGCGCTAATCCTCTAGTTTCTTATCGTATTTTGTTTATATATAAACATATGCCAACGTACTAAATAAAGACCATCATTAATACTATCGCTGTCACTATCACTATTACTATCACTATCATTGTCGTTATCGTTGTCATTATCACTGTCACTATCGCTATAACTGTCACTGCCGCCGTCACTATCCCTCTCGTTATCACTGTTATTGTCACTGTCACTATAATTACTATTGTGAGACTGGGTTACCTGAAAAAAAACTGAAACTTGTGTAGAAGTAGAAACATATTAATGCAGAAGCTATTACAAACACGTCTAAATAGTTCTATGCTTCTCTTCGTCTGCTTTGCTCTTATAATCCATTTTCCAAGCATGGTATGAAGGCTAATATAAGTAAGTTGTACGTAACAGTAAGTATATGAAAGAAAAGAGAAAAAAAGCTGGTTTAAAAACAAGTTCAACTATGACCGCTTAGGAGTGAAGTGGCAAAAAGTGGAATATGTTGAAGATTGTATCTTTTTTAGTCATTCTATACACCAAAGAGCTGAGATTGAAACCATACAACATGGCATGGACAACGGTAAGTCTAAAAAATATCGTATATATATATGATTGAAAATAGTAAATGCTGCTATTTATAGGGCCCACATACAAAGGAACATGCTTCTTGTTAAATAAAAGTAGATTATCTCAAGAAATTTATGTAATTCAATATATCATTTTACAATTGAAAGGAAATAAGCCATGGACATATTGGTTAGGAAGGTCAAAGGGTTTATTCACAAGTAATTTTATTCCTCTGGAATTATTTAAAGACGTTGGTGTAAACATGGCAGCAAAATATTCAAACTTAAATACAGATTTTATAACAGGTTTTCAGATGGAGGCTGGTTTGAGCACCTTACTTAATTTTTTGTGTTATTGGGTGCAATTTAGTTTTGGTTCTTCGAATTTGAAAATTATTATTTTTTGTTGCATATTAACGTTTTTTTCAAGGATGGCTTTCTTTAAAGGTTCATTGCTTCTATGAAGTTCTTCAGGTTTTCTTTTTCTTTCTACCGTTTAATTTTTCTTTATTTTTATGCTTTTACTGTGGTAATGTGATATGAGCCTTTTAGTGCTTTAGTTTGTTTGACATATAATTATCATTGCTTATCTAAAAGATATACAGGTACCACCCTTAAGTAGCGCAAAAATATCTTAAAAATGCTGCATACTATCGAAACATGTAGTATACATATTTGATTTAAAACGCCTACTATTACTAGAACATTCGTAAACGCATAATAATACAAACATTACAGCGTAAGAATTATATAGACTGTAGAAACGACCGTCTTATAATTTTGCCAATATAACGTATTCAGTCAAGCATACTGATCTATTTATAGACACTAAACTAGTTTAAAAAAGAAAACAATTAAGGATGGATGGTAATTTAAGATATACATAACTAGGAATTTTAATACAACTTAAAAAGTTTATGATTATTACTTTATTCTATACACTTTAACACGAAAATTCTAAAAATAAGTAATGGAGATCTTTCTATAAAATTATAGTTCCGGAAACTTGGTGTTTCTTGTTAAAAATGTCATAAACGTTGTCATAAAGTTAGCTTCTCCAACAATGCATTGTTTTTATCACTAATGAAGCTCCTAGTTTCGTTTTTTTGAAACTATCATTTGAAAACGTTAAAATCATGCATTGACGTACATATTCACGTTGCTATAAATTAATAAAACGTCTCAAGACTAAAGAACACCTGTATCATCGTCGTCATATTAAAAAATAATGTATTCCGCAGTTGATGTCAAGAAGACCTAAACAGTTAACCAAGTGAATCGTTAAGTAATTCCACCCAATAAAAGAAAACGTATTCAAAACACAAACACGCTTATTGTTGTGAACAGCGAAGCTCAATGATAAAGCAATAATTCCTAATACATTATGCAGGATCCAAATTAAAAAAAAATGTAACTGAACACCACACGGAGCAGTAAATGTTGCATTGTAAGGGTAAAGTGAAAAAAAGGAGTATAGAATGGAATTGCGGTAAGATACTGTTTAAGAAAGAAGTATCGCAGAGATAGCGTAGAATGTACCGCTTGCTCAAAAGGATACCAACACCTTCCCAGCAGGCTCCTATTTATAAAGTCGTTTCATATTCAGATGCACTTTAGGCTTCAATTTCGAGCTATTATTTATTTCTATGGTGCTCTTTGTTAATTTTTCGATTATCAACAGCAATTTCACAATCTGCGTAATTGTTATTTCGTTTTCATGTTGATAGATACTCTTGTTCTTGTTTTTTTTTTTCTTATTCATTGCTAAGCATCGGATCGATTTAGAAAGGGATCATTACAACGCCGTGCCCAGATACGAACGATTAAAAAAATAAATGTCAGTCGGTCCTTTAGAGTGCAACACAATCATTCTTACCGATTAGTTAAATCAATTTTGTTACATAAATTTAACCTAAATAGAATCACGTTAATAAATATAAACGTCGTGAATGCGAAATAATTAAGATACCTAACTGACATATTTAATAACGCAACTTGTAAATATTCATAAGAATATATTACGTACGTAATTAAAATTCTTCTCCATTATGTGAATATCCTTGATATCCGAATTTTCAAACAAGTTTAAGCGTAATTTTGTAGAGGTGTTACGTTCTCCTGGTTTGAAGAACAACGCCGCTGTAGCCTGCTCGTAATTTCCTAAATTACTTGACCAATACTTACTTGTAGAGTATGTTCGCTTATTTACTAAAGGAGAGGTTGTACACTGAAACTCAATGCGCATGCGCAAAAAAATATATTTAAAAATGAAATGGTTACACGGTTTCCACTCTTGCCTATGTACATGTACGATGTACGTAAGATATATAGATCTGCAATAATTGCAGTTATTCGAGCTCTCTTATACATGTAATGTACATTAGCATTTGTATATGTATTTTCATTGGTAGCAACATAAAGTAATGCCTCAGCATGTACGTTGCAACGCTATGTCTTAATTCTGTTTAAAAGGTTAAACTCTTATATGCTTCCGCTGAAGCTTTGTTAGAGGCATGTACTAATGCCTCTATCTGTTTGCATGCACCACTACCTTTTTATAGGGGAGCCAACCCTATTTATTTCTTAAATTTATAAGCGCACCTCCGTGCTATGCTTATTTATATGTCCCTTTCCGGGAGCCTAATATACTTTCCTTGTTTTAAATTTGCCTAAGGGACTTGGCCCTGTATTATTGGCATGTATTTGTACTTGACCAAATACGTTTGTTATATTCACGTTTATAGGGGAACCCACCCTATCTCTTAGAGCTTGAACGCCTGGTCGAGGGCGACAGTAGCGATAATAGCCGATCTCAATACAAAAGTAATGTCACAGCTACCCAGGCGTTCTCGTTTGAAATATTACGCTATGTGCAATCTTTAGCTCTCTACTCTACTGCGCCCCAAAGAAGGGAAAAATCCAGTAACCAGCAAATGTGCGAACTACGCACCGACAAGTAAAACGGAGCGATGATGCCGACATTACATAAGAAAACTGGTCCGTGACACTCGTCCGCTACGACGAGCAACTAAATGAAAAATTTCTAAGTCCCGATACGACAAGGACCGAACAAACGTACAAAGACAACGGGCGCTGCTGCGCAATGACGGTCAGCAAGAAGCGGAGTGATCGTACTTGTAGAGGAGGTCTATACATGCGCGCCGACAATCTCACCAAAATAATTTCCGACACAAACTTAACTGAAGACTAAAAATATGTATACACGACAATGGACACAGTAGCCTCGACGTACGATGATAGAAAATCGAGAATTTATACTTATTAAAAAAATCTATACATGTGGTCCGACGACGTTACCAAATGACTCCCGCCAGAAATAAATGTATAGACAACGTCCTCGACGATTCCCGCCAAAACTAGAAAATCTTAGAAATCTCTAATAATCTTACGACGACGTTACTGTACACGTTACGACGAGGCACGAAAGGTGACCGAGAGTGCACGATCGCTAATACCTCGACCGTCGCGCGTGAGACGACTGCCTATGCTTGTGTACCTTAAATTTCAAGAAAACTCCCATTAAATATCCGACGACGTTGCAGTGAATGATTTCTAATTACTTGCATACATATACAATGCGTAATGTACATACATATTAAAATAAAATTGGATATAAGAGAGCAAAATAAATAAATATAAAAATGAAAATAAAGTAATATTCTAAATGAAAATAATAATGCAAAGAAGATAAAATACATAATAGTAAAAAATTTTGAAAATACAAAAAACAATGTTAAGTCCTTAACAAGAGGTATAAATTAAAAACTTTTTAATTGCTTTTTGTATCAATGAAGAATATTCTGAAAAAGTGTAATTACATAAGTAGATATATGGTCGCTGCTCATGGCAAGAAAATTTGGAGTAATGGCAATAGGGATTCCATTATGAGGGAAGCATTCTGTTTGTAAAACAATACACAGATGTTGTGAAAAACTTAGATCATTTTTAGTTCGGTGTAAAGTACAATTAGTACCATTATTGATGGAACACATTTTTAATGCGAAACACGTTACCGAAAGCACTGGCGTGGAATAAAATAATACAATATAACCTAATCGTTTGATATCCGAATATTTGCGAGATGCTGATAGTATTAACAATCACTTCGTGGCAGTACTTAATGTACGTATGTTCCAGCAGGTGTCGCATGATGATATTACTTATGTTGTTATTGAAATTAAATCTAAATCGTACGGATTAAATCAGATAAATCTTGTGTTTTATTAGTAACAAACGCTCTCTTTTTGGAATTCCTGGATCTTTTATTATTAAATAATATAGTCACTGATCAACCAATATTGTGCAGGGTTTTGCAGATATATTTTCTGTCACGTTTAATTCTTCTTCATTTTCGGCTTCTAACCTATTAATTAAGGATTTAAATGAGTATTCATCTGATGTTGAGTGCTTTGTTGCTGATGATGTTTTACGGGCTCTTAAAATTCACAGGAACGCAGCGTCTCAGGAGCACGTGGACTTCCATTGTCAACCGTGTTACGGACTGACAGTTTACTGCAATATTTGTGAATTACATAAGCACACAGACCTCGCAATTGTTGTGATTGGGTTCTTAAAAGGTTTAAGTCGAACAAGACTGCTGTCCATGCTGGTTTGGCCAGCTCTCTGCTTCATGACTGCACAGTTATACGGCGCAAACTACTTACTGTACTACAGTGTAACTATTAAATTGTATGGTTCGTGTAATGGAAATGCCAACATAGCAGAACGAAAATATAGTATGCGTTTCCCAAACCGGAATCATCTCTAAACTTCAGAAGTATGGTGATCAAAGAAAGTTTTCCGTTAACATCTGGCAGGTCACAATAGGCCACAGCGTCGTTAGACCAATTTATCTACCAAATCGCCTTGATATCAATAAATACCTCAATGTAGTAGAACAAATTATTGACGAGGTGCTTTTGAGCATACATTATAATTTGATGATGATCAACATAATCAACATGCACGATGGAGCCGTGAGCAGGGGCAGATACGTTTGCCCGTAATATAAGACAGTGCTTCGATGAATATTTTCCAACCAGATGCATTTGCCGCAGCGTTCTTGTTTTATAGCCTGCAACAACTCTTAACTTCATCCTTTCTCATCCTTTAGAATTCTTTGGTTAGGGTCTCATGAACGCTGACGAAGAAATTACAACCAGAAAGGTCCGAACAAGTGGTACAGGGAATACATAGTAGATTTTAACTATCCTTAAAAATAGACAGATTTCAATTCGAACAATTTCTTAGGTTAACATTTTTCCAGTGTATACTACTTTGACCATAAATTTCAAGAACAAATCATACCTCGCATTATGTGTAGAATTTAAAACATAAAATTCATCCGTCTGCTGCTACTAATTATGAAAAAGTTGAGATTCAGAAAATATTACGCCATCTACTAAGATGGTGCTATGCGAGAACATTGCTGTTTCCGTCAAGTACCTCCTGAAAACATACGAAGCGATTCAGAATCTTATGCAAATAAGAATATATTTTTACGAAACATAACAAATGCTACTGGGTGCGCAGCCACAGTCATTTAGTTTGTCGATGTTTCGTAAAAGGGTAAGTTTTCCGAAATATTTTGTATATTATTCGTATAACCTATTAATTATTGATTATTTCCACAATACGAATGGCTATGATTTCCGACCGACTTGGCAGCTCTACTCATAACTTCGTGAGTCAATTGTATAATGCACACTTGTAGACTGTGTACTAATTTCGTAATCGATTGACTACAAAAAATGAATCATTGAAGATTGAGGAAGTGTTAATCGTGCCTCCTTTAAAGTATTTAGTTTGCGACGTGTATTAACGTCTTAAGATATTTATTACTCTAAATTTTTTTCTCAAATAGAAATCTTAGTTTATTACCCTTCTTTTCTAATCTGCTTTCGTTTAGATACATGTATTCGGACAATATCCCGTATATCTTACATTGCTTATACTTATTGCTTCCTAAATACAATTGTTTTCGAAATAAAACGAAACGACATTATTGTTTGGAATGTAAAACGGCTGTTGGAATTTTTGTCCCGCGTTGGTACATTACTATACATCAATTTTATGCGTTTCAGTCGTTGAATAATAATATATTTGCGGGACGTGATGATTATTTTAATGCTTGTAATAAATAGCTTTTATGTTTGACAGTAAATAAAACGATACATTAAATACGAACAGTAGTCTTTTTGCGAATAACAAATTTAAAGTATGTCTAGCATTTACGGAAAAACGCTATCAATTAAATATACAACGAGTAACGATGAGAAACGGAAAATATTTCTCCTGTAGATGCCTGATTAGCTTGAAGTATGCATGGTATGAATTTATAGCGTTTTTAAACATAACTAAGTTAAAATATCGAAAAACAAACATTCCATTTTTTACCCTGTAATTTTAGGTTAGATACAGCCCACAATAGAAAGCTGATCTATTAATACGTCTTTATAATTGAATCAACAATTTTTAGAATTGTGTACCTATAACATAATATCGGAAGCGACAAAAAACTATTGGGTATATTTACGAGATATTTATAAAATAAGCAATATGCAAATATTTAAGATAACTTGAATCAATTCAAATCTGTAATTGGGAATATTAAAACTAAATATATATAGTTTTGAACGCGATGAAATATTGTGAAAGTTAAGAATATCATTAAAGAAAGCTGTGTTTCCAGAAAGAACTTAGGGGCTTTATCCCAAAGCCAATATGAAAACCGGAATGTCCTGAGTTGACAGAAAATTATCGACCACCGATTTCTTTCTCAAAAATGTTTGTAAATGTACTTTCTGCTCTGTATAAACTCATCCACTTAGATTAACTTAATACGGTTTCGGTCTTGCTTGCATTTCTAGATACATCGAAAGTCATTCAGTTCATTGTAGTTATCATTTCATTTTAATAAGAAAATTATAGCATTATGGTTTCTCAACCGTAGGCATGATTGCTAACCGCGGATCGAATTGAATAACGAAAATTACAGTTACCATTGACATGACAATCAATGCATTGTATTTATCGAATTCAACAGAAAAGTTCAATTGTAGGGTTAAAGAAAAACAAGCAAACTACATTCAAACTAATCCAACTACTGCATTTCATTATGTGCAAGAATTATTGATGGTCCCGCTTGTGGAACATTTCTATAAATACCTAAAGTCTTTGACATATTTATCATCTCGTTTTAATAAGAAAATTACATGTCAGATTCATAGTTTCTTAGTCACGGATAGAATTGAGTAATAAAAATTATAATTATCATTGACATGATCATCGAGCATTACTTAACAAAACAATGGATTACAACTGGTATATTCGCTTAGTTAAAAACAGAATAGTCCATAAAGGAAATGGGTATGTATTTATAGGAGTTTTACATATACGATAGTTGTCTTTTAAGTTCTGCATGTAGAGCTGGAGTAGAATAGTAGATAGCTTTTAAAGACTTTATTGTTTTTCGAAGTATTCTCTACGAAAATTAATTCACTTTCACAAGCATTCGACCTAACTCTAGAAGCAGTTATTCCATTTATTTATTGGTACAGTCAAAATTGCGGTTTTAACGGCATCGACTGCTCATTCTGACGACTGTAACCTTTAACCACGCAGACTGTACGGAGAATGGTCTAACAATTCGACTTTTTGTTGCGTTAAAAATCCAATTGTCTTGCGTGCTGTGTATGAACTTGCATTGTCTTGGTAAAGGATGAATCGCCGTTCAGAGTTGGTTTTTCGAAGCTCAGCGATGATTTATGGCAAACAAATAGTTGTATACCAATCGTCAGTTCTTTGCGAAAGCAGGCCATACCTTTTAAGATAAATGTAGCGACCATTGTTTTGGAGACACTTCGAGAACGAATGGTTTTTATCGGCTTTTCTTCACCTTGGAACACCCAAACAGACAACTGGCGTTATTTTCTGGCCCGTATGAGTAAATCCAAAATTCATTACCACTGACGATGTTGTGAACGTTTTTAGAGTTTCCGGCGTTGAACCAATTCACCTTAGCTGCTTTCTATTCTTCAGTCAACAGATGCGGTATCCAACGGGAAACTATTTTTTTGCACATAATTCTTTACGCACAAATTGTTTGAATTGAAGTCTGAAATCTCCAACCATGCCTCAATTTCGCGAAATATCACATGTCGATAATCTTGTGCACAGCATCAACGTTTTCTTGTGTGACTGCCGTTTTTAGTTTACAATTGATAAGAAGGGTGTTATAAATCATAAAAAAAAAGAAGAATTCAAAAAGTATAAACTTGGTAAAACATACCATTACTTCTAAATAATTTTCGTAAGTATCATTGCAATATAAGCAGAACAAATGAAAAAATAGTATATACCATATAAACTCCCAAGCTATACAAGATCAAAATATTCTTCCATTGAAGCATTTCCATTGAGCTAACCGACATTTATTAAAATTGTTTCACTCAGAGAGGCTAAATTCATAATAGAACAGACTTTTACTGCTTAGTATTTCGCTCGTTGATTAGGAACTGTAATGTTTGGGTTAGTAATCTTTCCTTAGAATTAGATAAAATAGAAATCACAGTCTATACAAATATATACTTCAGTATAATTATTTTATAAATTAGTATCCACGTGTCAGTTTTTTTGTTCAATCCATCAAAATAACTACTAACAAACCTAAATGCTTCCTTTGTCAAGTTTATCTCTCAAACTTATTTCATATGGGCATTGGTATACAGAATGCCAGAAAATGTTAACTAATCCCGAAATCTACTCCACACATGTAAAATTGTGTGAAGAACGTATATAAACCCCCAGTATTAATTAAACAGAACTAAAAGGCATTAGTAAAAGAGTTTAAATTAATTTAGAATAAATATCATATTAATTCTGCTAAAAAACCCGATATAATTATTTTAGAAGGGCCCCTTTTAATATGACTATTGCATATTCCAAATTGTTATTCTTACATTAAGTTATTACAAAAGACTGTATTTTATGCAAAATGCATATTTTTTGTATTTCTTCCATATTTTGTACTTACCTATTTCCCACCCCAAGAATACGTTACCATACCATTTTTTGAAGGGCATATAAAAAAATATATGCATACTTTACTATGAGTACATATGCACGTGCATATTTCAACACCATTTTGTTTATTTATGCATATATTCGTCATTTTCATAATAAAATTTGAAAAATTGATAACATTCCTTCAACTTTGCAATGATGAGATGGACTTTCCCAAAAATAGGATTTAACAAAAGGGGGTTAGAACAATCGTGAAAATTGAGACGGATGTCTTTTTCATAAATTTAAATCCTATTGCACAGATAGATTTATGTGTAAATTATGTTAACATAGCCAAGTTTGTTAATGAGTCATTAGCTAATTTCTTTTTGCCCGACAAAGCACCTTTTGAAAAAGTTCTACTAGTGGTAACTGACACCGCTTCATACATGTTAAAAGCAGCTGAAAGGCTGAATTTTTTTCCGAATTTAATCCATTGTACTTGTTTGGCAAACAGTTTAAGGATTGTTGAAAAAGTTAAATTATAATTTGCAGATATAAATACATAGTTTAATTACTAATATCAAAATAGTATTTAAAAACGCCCTTACGAGTGCAATTATATATCGAAACCAACCCCGATATTCCATCGCCACCAGAACCTATTTTCACAAAATGGGGAACATGGCTTAAATGTGCTGTGCTTCTTGCTGATAATTACGAAGGCACACAGCTTGTAACTCAATTTGATTCAACAAACAGTCTTAGCATAGAAAAGTGTAACGTATCTTTCAATATTTCGACAATAAAAAATCAGCAAAATTGAATGTTATATATATTCAATTTTACGATAATCGAGAAGGAAATTACTATATTGGATAATTATCTTTAAATGATAGTGTTGGTATTCTAAATAATATTGAAGAGAAAAGTGGAAAAGTCAATGGATAAACTAAAAAAGTTAAAGAAAAATCTGCCGAAATTCTACAAATTGGAGGTTTTGCTACTTTAAAATCGATAAATAATGTAATTAGAGATTAATGCCAAACCCCTCATTAATAGCTAGTTTTAAGAATGCACCCATCACATCTTGCGACGTTGAAAGAATATTTTCCCAATATAAATATTTACGTACAGACCGTAGACAATTTATTTTAGAAAATTTCTACCTACACTATAAGAGAACTGTCATGAAGACGCTTAAAGATAGCACAATTCGCATACACTTCATTTCGTCTTCACACCCTTTCTCGACCACTAGGTGATAGTAGAATTGTCCGCAAAAAGCACCTAGGTAATAATATAACTCTTGAACAAAATCCCTCTATATATCTCTATATATAAGAAATAAGTTTAGCGATTTATCCATACGATATCTGTGGTGTAAGTGGGTACACGCTAGCCTAGCGAACAGAAGCTGTAAGTTCAAATCTTACAGGAAACCATGAATTTTTATTTACAAATTAATTAAAATTTAAAAAATAGTCGGTATACCAAGCAAATTAAATTATCATATACATACGTATATGTTAATTAAGGAAATTATAACTTTCGCACATCAACGATTGCAGGGATAGTACGGTTGTGTAATTCACAGGTATTGCAGTAAACTACTCCACATCACACAAATTAATAATTTATTCGGAACGTAGCGTTTCGAGAGCGCATACACTCTGGTGTGAAGTTGGTAACTCGGTTGATAATGAGAATCCATATGTTCTCGAAACGCTGCGTTCGAAATAAATTATTAATTTGTGTGGTGTGAGATTTATTGCGATATATGAATTAACACGCCAGGTATAATTACCATAAAATGTAATTCATATAACATATTACACAAATTTATATGTACTTACAGTTAATATTCTCCTTGTCTGTACAAGTTTATGATTCTTTATTACTGCATTTTATTTTCTGTAAAAATTGTCTCACCCCCAGCTATTCTCTTCTTCAATGTTTTTCCCTACACCTACTGGACTATTAATCTTAAATACTTTTATAATAGCAATTTTATTAAAAACTGATATTTTGTATTGAAGGAAAAATGTTGAATGCCGACGTTTATTTACGATGTTTATGTTTATGATTGCCAATCCAATGCCATCCATATTTCTTTTTTATAACCTTAGCGCTGTTTATTTTAATATTATCAAGTCGCTATATAATTTCCACATGTTATAAGGTTCGTAATGCGAGTATGATGTTATGCGAAATTTAAACAACACTATTGTGAGTAAAATTCATCATTCGTGTACATTCCACGTGTGTTTTATTATTACCGCCATACTTATTTCTTGGTCCTTTTATTTTAATAATTTCCTTCTTTTAAACATATAACCGAATTAACTAAACGTACTTATAAATAACAAGATGACATTGTTTAACAAAAAAACAAGCATATACGTATATATATACAGAGGCAAAAATATACATTGATTAGTTACATAACAATAATCGTGTTTATATATGTGATATATTTAAGGAGTCTAATTTGAATTTTAAATTTACCGGTTGTCCTTAAAGTAATAATGACTATGGTTAAAAAGATTAATAAAATACAGACGAACAATTTTATGAAATCCAAATTTCTACGTAGAAATTTTAATATTCGCGGTTATGTAACAAGGCGTACTTCGAATACCCTGAAGGTAAGAATACGAGTAGATTGTTATAATACACTGTGATATGTATTAACACATTGCCATTTGTAACAAGGCGGTACAACAAATAAACACATATTGATGCAAATATGTTACAAACTCAACGCACTTCTACAGCGCATTAATTTGGGCGCCGGTTGCCAAAATAAAACTACCCGTTTTTCATCAAATTTGTAATGTTGCGGTGAAGTTAGTTAACACTGTTTCCAGATTCAGGTAATGAGAAATAATTTAATAATGCTTTTAAAGGATATTTTATGCATATATTACTACAAATGCACCAATAACCTCTAACAGATTTTAAATTTCGGCATAAATTTTAAGCTGAATTTTTAAGATAAATTCATTTGATTATAATCTATTATTATTCTGAAACTTTCAAATATATAAATCATACCCTTTATTGTATAAATTAGCAAAATATGGTATTCGTGAAATTGCCAATGAGTGCCTAACTGGCCGCTAGGATATAGTTAGCTGCAAATGTATAAAATTGAAACCAATTTTAAACACTATCTTGCCACAATTTACTTCACATATATGAACGGTTCGTCCTCGATCGCTAGCCGAACGAGACCGTTCAGAAGAAGATGAGTGAGATCTGGTCGACCTAGTCGAAACGGTCCATTTTAGGACCAATAATATACGCGGCTAAAAATTGTGTTCTTCGTGTGCGGAAAAATGAAATAATCTAGAACTGCGAAATCTGGAGGCCTTGGAGAAAAATTCACTACTCGATTATCAAAAAACTCTTCCAAAAGAACAAGTGTTTGTTCAGCCGTATATGCTGGATCATTGTCTTGTGGAAAATATCCTTCCGTAATTTAATCATCATTCAACTGATTAATAAAGGGCTACATATTTCCAATACCTCATTTCGGTATCTTTCAGCATTTATTATTCCATCAAAAAACATGAGCTCCATGATTTGTTGCCTTGGCACCCCGAACCAAACACCATTGGGAATGTAATGGCTTTTCCAGAAATTCATGAGGATTTTCTGATGACCATATTCTCATATCTTGCTTCTTTAAATATCCCGAAAGATGAAATCAGGTTTCGTCAATAGTGAAACATTTATGAAGTTATTCAAGAATCATTGGCAGTACCCGCTTCTTCTATTGCAATCAACGGAACTGAGTTCACCTTGAATTTTATATGGACGTAATTTTAAATCTTTTTGAAGAATGGTGTGGCATGTTCCAATTGATAACAGAATTTCATGTAACAGTTTCGCAATGGATTTCTTTGGTGTTTTCCATTTAACGAACATCTTCAATACATTCTGCAGTTCTTGTTTCAGATGCTCCGCTTGCGGATTTACAAACTACCGTCTCTGTTTCATTAAATCTGTTACCACAACCATAAACTTGCGTAACTAGCTGTTCATATGTAACTACAAAATCAGGGAACTACATACATCGATTAATTGCATAAACCCACAGTCCATTTAACTAACCTACCAGTTCTAAAATAGCTTTCAACTGCTTTATGCTGTTTTTCTAAAATAATCTAATTGATAAGACAAGTATTCAATAAATTGACTTTACTATGACAGTTGTCAAAGTTTGTCTTTCAAAAAACATTACTGTTCCATAGTGTTCTCAAATTTAAATGAAAATCATACGCTACTCTAAACGATCTGAAATAATATTTTCGGATTTGTGACCGCGTATGTTATTGGTCCCGAAATATGTATACATATATAACCTTCGTTTGGAAACACTAACGACATTATTATATAGGCAAATGACATTGATATAATAGTAACAGCCAATGATATGACATACCAACCAACTTATAAAATCCCAACTTATTTATTACTTAATTCTATGACTCACTGGGCGAAAATTAGTAGATTTACAACAAATAGGAACACGACCAATATCGTACTTTCAGTATCTTTGAAGTATGTTTGAAGTGGTTTGATTACATTTGCAACGAATTAGCAAAAATCCGTTATGCATTGAGAGTTCTTAGAATGCATTGTATTCTAAGATATGAAATATATATACTGGACTTCTGGAATACAAAGGTCTCATATCGACCAAAAATATGTTTTGCGCATAACACATGGTCGAATATTTTGCAGATCTTTTAGAATTCTTTCCAAACCCCAAAATAAATATGATAATGATAGTATGCTTATTACATATTTGAAGTAGTCTGTTTTTTACAAATAATATTATTACCTCTTGAAGCTATGAATGCGACGCTGTTGGTTATTTATTGCCACATGCACGCTTATAAGTTTGAAATCAGAAATCCATAGCTTCTCCATATCTGTCAATTGTCGAATGAACAGCAGTTTTTTAAATTTGTAGTTGATTTCAAATATAACGTTCACCTCTGCTTTCATCGTGAAGATAATTATTGCGCTCAACTCTATTTTTATACATATTACGCAAGTAAACTCAACACAACTAGAAGCCATAACGTATAATAAAGTCAAATACAATTTCACTAAACTACCACCTAAAGACTACATTTTTAACAGACAAGATTGTACAAGATTGATTGAAAACATTTCTTAGAAACATATACGAGCAAATCCGTACATGCAATTCACAGAAACGCGGTTGTTAAATTAAAATGAGACGAGTAGACGCTTTGATTAAATTTTCTAAGAATTTATATGTTTACCTTAAAACAAAAGGAAACATTTATATCAGCTAGAGGTAGGCGCATTTACAGTCTTTGTAATTTTATAAATATCACATATGTTAAAAAACTGCCGTGATATTGACTTTTTAACATTTTATCGGATGAAATACGAAATATTTCCATTTGCGGTGGACGTTTTACGTGTTGATTTTATTTTGTCGCTCGCAAATTTTGAACTAGTCTGCTATTACTCATTAGTCATTATTGTTATTATTATTACTATTTCCCTACGCGCCCATAACTTCGTAATGAAAATAATGTGAATCTAAGCAGTCATTTCCGCAAAAAATATGTTGAAAATCTTTTATATGTATGTGTTCTTTACGAATTGTGTTTATAAAAATTGTAAACGTAACATTTGCACGCTGAATATCTCCAAACCATATTGTTTTAATATATACAAACAGTGACATGTTATCACTTACTACACTAACCATTATTAAAACGTTATGATCCTAAATTGAGTAAAAACACTACACACTACAAAACAAAATGAATGAAATAAACAGTTGAATGAATACAAATTGATGAAAAAATTCGTTTTGCACATGTCTTTAAAATTCCTCAGAATATGGAGGGACATTGTCGTAAAGATAAAAAAGAAAAATGTACAAACCTGCATTTGTAACCACGCGTCCAAAAACGGTTGCTGATGATTGTTCTGGTGGGTATTCCAGCAATCCCCAGGATGGGCCGGAACAATTTGATCGTCCGAACGCTGTGGTGCCGAGGGGGCCACACAGCATGCCCCCGTATCCATATCACAACCACTAACACACGTCTCCTGGTTTAAAACCAGGAATATTTATAAAAGGAAGTTCAACACTATCCACTGTCAATATCCTACGAAAGATGCTGCCCGAAGGTAAAAGAAAAGCTTTAACATCTACTAACAGAATAATTAAACATCCGCTCTAGTTTTTTTCCTTTTTTTTTTTAATTTGACTTACAAAAATCGTTCAACTTTCTATTAAGTATTTATTACCCGTGAAACGTTGAAGTAGTGAAATTTTTTCCAACCTCTGTCCTTTAAAGATAGAATTAAAATTCACTGATCGATCACCAATTGTATTTAATTTAAAACTTGTCATACAGTTATGTAAGCGGCGCGTTGATTTTAAATACGTCGATTTAATCGCATAACTGGGTTCTTGATTTGTTATTCAGACGGCGTTCTTCTTCAAAAACATCATCGAGAGAACTTCTTTTTTACGACGAGTTTTTTGCGTCTGATACAATTAGTCCATTCTTGAAGAGCACCTTATCGAACCAGGGATACCGTTTTGGATGTCTTGTTTTTTATTCACTCCATTATTTTTTCTTGCACCATCTGGTATGGACAGTGTGCGGCGACTTTAACATGTAAATTAAGAATTAATTTTTTGTCTCCCTTATTTCTTCGTCAGATAGAAATAAAATAAATAAAGCGAAAAGGAGGTGACAATAAAAACAAGAGGAGAAAAGAGATCAGTGAACGCGCACCACGTCAAAACAAGTCAATTCGAAATCACCAATTCTGATGTCCAGTGACTATATGCACACAAGTGATGACATGAATACAAAACAGGGTGACTGGTAGCATTCAATGCACGATACTTCAGCGGTTCATCCGTGCGTAACGAAGAATTAATTTAAAATCTCATACGATACAACACTACGTTTTTAATAAACCTTTACATATATAAACAAGCTAATGCACAAGTTTAGGCAATTAAAAAAACTATCAGGGTTAACCAAAGTTAATGGTCACTAAAATCCAAACTATACATACACAGTTAAACTCAGAGAGTTCACGATATTCTTAGTATACTTATTGCGACATTCCTTATTCATTTCAATTAAATAACACCGTTTATAAATACTTTTAAATTTTAAATGTCTCCACTGATTCTGCACACTAAATTATCAAAAGGCTACTTAAATTAGATGAGAGGCAACCATGCATTGGTCCATAAACAAGGCACCGTGAATGACAGACGTAAGTTAGCGTAGCTTGCAGGCCATGCGGTGGGTGTACCGCTTGTTGCGTAGTTACCAAGACAACGGTTACATGCGGACTGCAATCTTGTACGTTCCGACGCAAGAGCAACAGAGAGATAGGTTCGGAACTATCCGATTAGCTTTTGTGTCTGTGGCAGAAGAAGGGCGCAAGCTCTAAACGCCCACGACACGCGACTCGCAATGAAACTAATGAAATGATGAGCTTTTTATTGATCCTTCTTCTCTTTTTGTTCCTTTTTCGATTCCCTCTTCGTTCTTTTTTATTCGGGTCTTTCGCGTCGTGAACTAATTTAATATCGCGGCGTTCTTTCTTCAAGTTAATTTTTACGGGTACTTTATTATCGTTATTACATTAATAATTTAAATGATTCTACTATCGATGTATTTTATTTCCACAATGTTAATAAATATTTTTGTGTTTTTTCTCAACTTAAAATTAAATTAAAAATGCATCTGCTCACTATTTTACTTCGAAAATAAGGTATAAAGCAAATTGTTTTAGTATGCAATAATCGCAAATTTCATTCCTACACCTTCGCGTATAAATTATGCAGCGGTGAAACTATTTGAATATTTCAATTTTTACTACAATAATGTAATCAGTGCTGTGTAGTAATCCTACAGTACTGGCTTTTAACGTATTCAATGCACGAATTTAACTTTTATCGCCAATCTATCGATTTCTGTTAACTTTAGGGACACTATCCACGTAAAATTTATAAGCGAATGGCTTATTTCAGGAAAGCAACGAAGTAATAATTGAGCATTTTAACGAGAAAAGTTGTATTTATTTAAATTTTATACGCAAATATCGATTTTCACTTAAACATCATAATCATTATTTGATTTTCCCGGTAATAGATAAAAATTTGGACCTTTTCTACAACGTTCAAGAATGTTATTGTATAAAAAGATCTTCGATGTAAATTGTAATTAGCTTTTAGCTTCTAGTATCGAAATTACTTCTTTTTCAATATGTAATTTGTTGAGCAAGTATAAGCTGGGGCTGGTGACTCAGTGCCTTGCTCGCTTTGCTATCAGTCTTGTGATCTCAGATTAAAATTCCGGGACTGTTCCTCAGTTTTGACGTTTTCTGTGAGTTTCCTCATTCCTTGGCAAACAAAAACTATTGGGGTATGTGAATGCATAGAATTATTATTATTATAAGCTCAGAAATATCCTAAAAATATTTGTCAGTAAATTTTATTTAAATTAGTAATGTAAACACTAATTTAAATAAACATTTTAGTTCTTTATTCCGCCTTTAAGCGGATAATAAATGATACATAGATTATTTTAGTTTGGTCCTATTTTAATTTAGTTTAATTCTAATTTAGTTTAGGCTTTATTACAGTACTGGCACGTTTTAACTGGTCTTCGGTTCTCGCGTTTTCTGCCGTGTAGGAGATTTGTAATGCCTAACGTTTCGATTGTCTTGTCATGATCTTCTTCAAAAATGAAGTAGTTCGCTCTAACATCTGCTGTAACGTCATTTATTAGATTATATGTTAGCATTTTCTACGTTTCCAATTTTATAGATAAAGCACAAATTATTTCTGTATAGCAATTTCTGTAATGAATGCGTGTAACAGAATATTTATTAGATCTCACACCACCAATTGCTTAATCTATCATATTTGGAAAGATTGGTTGAAAGTTGCTGTCACAGCAATCATTATCATTGCATTTTTTTGATATTCTGAAAAATTGAATTTCTCCGGTTACTTTTAGGTGTATTTCCAACGGGTACCTACAGTAAAACTCGCATACAACGTACTCGTCGGGACCATACAAAACAGTATGTTATAAAAGAATATAACCAAAGATTATGTATATACTATCAAAATGCATTTTTATTTATAAAATAATAAAAAGATACACAGTAATAATAATAAATAATAATAGGTAATAAACAAACATACAAAAATTTAATTAGTAAGAAAGTCGGTAACAAGAGTCTGTCGTTCTGATTTCTTTAAACAAGTAGGTTCTAGAAAATGTTCAATACCTAATTGATTATTTGAAAATATATAAAAATATATATAAATATATAGTACGTTCATTATATTGGACAAGCCATTGAGACAACGGTAAATCCTCGTCATCAAAATTAATTTTCCAGGCGTGCTGAAAATTTCTTCTTTCTTGCGAAAATTCTTGCCAAACTTCGCCTAACATTTCCGTCGCTTCTAGCAAATTTACTTCCAGTATCCAAATTCGTAATGTGTTTCATTGCTATCAGACGTCGATAATAGGATTTTAAGATATGAATAATCTCTTGGTCCATTGACTGCATCACGGAGTTGGAATTCGGTGGTGGAAATTCCAGACGAATATTTTTAAGATCACTTATACGGGGATGAGCTGGACAGTTATCGACCAATAATAAAATTGTTCTGTTTCGTTAGGTGTTCATCTCAAGCTCTTATTTCGTCTTCAAAAATTTTAGATGTTATTCATACTCGACGATTAGCAGCATAAGTACAAGGTAGTGTTTTTAATGTGTTATCGAAACATTTTGGATTTTTTAATTTTCCGTTTGCGTTTCTCATTTCGTACCATATTAACACACGCCAACACAGTCAATATTTGCTTTAATTGTTTGCCCCTAGCGGGTTTTTATCCTTAAATTTTCATCCTTAAAAGGTGTAAGTTTATAGAACAAGCCCGTTTCGTCAGCATTGAAGATGTTATTTATGTCATAGTCTTTCATAAAATCACTTCGGGTCCACTGCAGCCACACCTTACATTTCTCCAAATTTGCATTTGTACTTTCACCATGAATGCAACTAGCATTTAAGTTATGACGTTTTTTAAAACGGTTTAATTCTCCGGTATATAACACGTACTGCATGCTGCTTTATATCAGATTTATATAAGTACGTTACTACAAAATCAAGTACGTTAGAAAAAGAATCTGTTTTGAACAAGATTTTTGTACGTAATATCAGAACAAAGATAGATTATTTCAAATAGGGCTTCGCTGAGACCAAGGGAAGTGTACACTGTATCCGAAAATATGTTATACACCAGTCCCATACAAGCAAGATCTACTGTATTATGCGTACACTTCTGTATTCACTAGCGGCCTTCTTAAGAAGCATGCATTTATTTGTACTCATATAGAACTTTGTTATAAAACAACTGCCACAAGGAGAGATGGTGAAGCAGCAAAGCTTTGAAAAACTTCAGGAATACTATTTATCCGACATTTAAGGCTCATATAAGTAAAACTTATAACCCAGTTGGATAGTCTAACCCACAACTAAAAAAAACAAAACAAAATCCAAAAATGAGTATGTTACTTGATTAACATCTGGGTAATTCTAACCTAATTGCTGATATATAGAGAAATACATCAGTTATGTAAATGTAATATTTTTGAATCAAATTTATTAATTAGTTGCTTAAGAACTTTCTCCGTTACTAACGTGACTATTCAACAGATAATGTTATTTACTTACGTTTGTAGGTAGTTTTGCAGTAACAAAAAATTGTATTCGACTCTACAGAATTACAAATATTAAGTTATGATACTTATCTACGATGTCCAATAAGATTTCCAATTTCTTTAAAGTGTTTTCAGCTCTTTCACAATTCAACAATTAAACACATACATTGCAATAGATATTGCCCTTTCTTGCAATGAATATGACATCGGAATAATATTCGGCAAGAAATAGATTAATAAAAGAAGAATCACTTGAAAGTTACAATAAAACCAGTGACGGTTACGAGCGTAGGAAGCAAAGGAGTTACTTCATTAACTTTATCCGATTACTGTAAACACTTCGCTTAAGCTGCTTCTACATAAACAGCCTACCCAAGTGATTGTCTCGTTTTCTGAGGAACATAGCCCTCTCCCCCCCACCTTTCAAAAAAAGTACGGTATACATAACCACGACAAAGCGAAAAGTGAAAAAAAAAGAGGTAGAATCCGTGCACAGTAGGTAAGATTTGATGTAATAACAAAATCTACAACAGTTCACTGTGAAGCCGGTGGCTAAGCAGGAGGCTATCTTGATCGAAATAAGTCCCCATATGACACTTGAAGATTGAGAAAAGCCTACTAAGAGAAAATACGAGGCATTTCGATGTCAGATTTAGCTTATGACTTTGCAATTTGATCAATACATCAGGTATATGGATTGGATTTGAAATCATTTATTGTAGAGCAATCGTTATGTTTCCTGACTTGCATTTACTTGTGGATTTTAAGAACAAATGAATCGGATAAACATTTGTGTCACCAGCGAATATTTTTTCCACGTACTAAACATCAGAGACAATAAATTACAGAAGATATCCGAGTATGAATACGCATTTGTCTGATTGAGGGTAAATCAAGATATTTTATTAATTTTATTTATTTGACAAGTCTTTTATCCGTGATTTTAGATACACGCTGCTATTAAAAATTAATTTAACAATTAATAATTTCGAAAGGTTAATTGCTAAAGGAATAAACTAGATATTGGTCACACGAAACATTTTTGTCTTAACCGTGTAAGAGGTTACGATCCAGCAGTAAGAAGTAAATACAATATCTTACTGTTAAATAATATCTCTACGTATCAGATAATATTCCAATATAAAAAGCAGATTAAAATTTTGTGCAGATTCACTTTGTGGATCGACATCAATAATTACAACAGTCTTATCTAGCAATTGTTCTCAAAGCAGTTGAAAAGGATACATTTTACACCAGTTTATGAACGGAAAGGAGCAGAACCAGAATTTGCAAACTGTCATGGAATTGCACATTACAGTTTTTAAAGAAGCGATTCTATAAATTGAATTCGTTATCGTCTCAATAAAAAAAAAGAGATATTATGTAATGTTCCTAATTGATCCACAACTATGGAAGGATTGAATAATAAAAATAAAGTGGATCATAATATGGTCGGAAAAATTAGACGAAACGCATCGCAAAGACCATCACCATACTGCGACTATCTTAAAAAATTATAGATGAATTGCAACAACAATCCCGATCTCCCCTCGTAGTTAATGGAGTGCCACGGAAATCTAACTTGGGATGACTTATCCATAACATTCACATCAATGACCTTCCGCAACTGGATATTAAAATAATTTTAATAATAACCCAATACCTTTGAAAGCTCTCCGCCGCATACAAATATTTTGCGTAATGCTATATTAACATACACTTTCGAAATACCAACTAATGTTTATTGATCCATTCGTTCGGCCATAACCATTCCTCTCATTTTTCATTGGTTTACATACGAGGGCCCTTCGGAAAGTAAAGAACTTACTGACCTTGGTGGTGATCCGCTTTAATTTGGCCGACCCATCGAAATTTATAGGCAGATAACTAATCGCTCAAGCTGGCCCTCGAGGTGACTGACCAGAAAATAGGCGTTTCACAATAAATGAACTGCATTCATTTTTTCCAGAAATTGCAAGAACTGTGTTGTACTGAATTGTTAGTGCAGATCTGGGCTATAATACAGTGTGTTCTAGGTGGGTCCCTCGAATTTTGTCAGATGAACACAAAACTAAGTGAATGGCAGCTGTATTGCCATTTCTCCGTCGCTCTGACAAGGATGGTGATGAAATCTTGAATCGCGTTATTACTGGCGATAAGACTTGGATATCACATTTCATCAAATCAGAAATGCAATAGCATTCCGAAATCCCCGACGAAACTGAAAAAAGCCACTTTTGACCACCAGAAATATTATGGCTACGGTGTTTTGAGATCGTAAGGGTGTCCTGCTTATCGACTACATGTCTAAAGGCGAGATCATATATGCAGGGGACTACTGTCAGACGCTTCCACGACTTCACTGCGCTATTTAAAACAAGTGGTGCGGAATACTAAGCAGTGGAGTCATCCTCCTTCACGATAGTCCACGTCTGCATGCAGCGGGAGTGACACAGGACTTGCTTCAGCATTTTTGGCGAGAAATTTTTCAACATCCGCCACACAATCTGGACTTAGTCCCAAATGATTCTCACTTATTCCCCAAATTGAAAGATATTTTGAGTGGACAAAACTACGGAAGTGATGATAAAAAGACTGTTAATCAGTGGTTCAACAGCATGCAGAAGCCCTAGAAAAAAACTGATAGAACGATACGAGAAGTACCTAAATTTGACCGGTGACTACGTAGAAAAGTAACTTGGGTATCTAATTTTATGTGCAATACAGTTTCGTTTCATTATATCTAATAAAAATTTCTGTAAAAAAAACTTTCTTTACTTTCCGAATGGCCGTCGTATATATATATATATATATATATATGTTAAAGGATATGTTATTATTGTTATTAGTGCTAACGAAGGTGAACTAAAAATTAAATAAAATGCGAAACTATTCTTAGTAAAAGAGGAAAGCAATTTTGAATTAAATTATATTGACCAAGTACATACTACAAATAAAGCTAAATCTCAAAGTAGTAACTAATGCTTAATTATAAACATTATGTCGAAGAAGTAGCTATCAGAATCTTTAATCTTAAGTGTGAATTGCGTAAACCTTGCAGTACTGAATAATAGAGTAATATCTCTCAGCTTATATTTTCATCGCGTAGTTTTCAACAGTATGTCCAAAGCTCCTCCATATGCATTAGCAGTTTAGATTATGTCCAAGCATATACAGAAGAATACAGGTTGTCTCAAGTAGAAAAAATAATTCTAGTACTACATTCTTAGATTAGATAATGCAAAAAAGGTGATCATTTCCATGGTCAAAGCAGTTGCGTAAGCATTCTCGTAATTTACTTTCTGTAATATCCTTTATTTTATTAAGTTATTTTAATCTTAGCACCTTAATTGACTACGTTCCACATCCTTCGTTAGTTAAAAATGAAGTTAAAATATCAGACCGCCTTCTTACAATTTTTATGTAAAGCAGAAAACAATAATTTTATCAAATAATACGTCCCCGTAATGTACGAAGTTTGTTCAGAAAATAACGAGAGGTTTAGCAAACAGGGAGAGCAATTGTCTGATTGTTGGCAGAAAACCGACCAATTGTCGAGAAACAATGAGCGGGAGCATTATCGTGGTGAAGCAACCATGAGCTGCCTCGCCATAAATTTGGCTCCTTTTTGGGATTTATTCAACATAACTATTGTAAAACGGCTTTGCAGTACTCACTATTGGTAAAAATTCAAAACGCACAATTGCATTAAAATCGAAAGAAACAGTGATACTCATTTACCGATGCCAAAATATGAGATCGAAAGTGCCGTGTTTGTTTTTGGGCGTGGAGATTCTTTGCCAATCCACTATGATAATTAAACTTTTGTCTAAACACCGTGAAAGGTTAGGAATCGTAGACTCAGCTTTCGTATTCCGTTATAACCTTTTGCAGGAATAATTCGTGACGATTCGGCTTTTCATTTCTAGTAAACATCCGCTTGATTATCTTTCTACTGCGGGAAATAAAGTTTGGTGCACAGATCGTACATTTAGTTTTTCGGTCAAAATATATTGACACGATCCTATTAAGATGCTAACCTTTTCTGTAAACTCTTTGACAGTGAAACAACGGCATGGACGTACCATATCTTTTCTGGTCATCTTCAATTACTTAAGGACCACTTTTATATCAAACTATTTCACACACCTAAGCAAACTATCATTTCCCTAAACTTGCTTTAGAAGTTAAAAGGTTTTCCTAGTTTCACGTTGCATTGTTACTGCCGAAAACCGTGGATTGCAATAATTGCTACGAATACTGAAACATGTTGCCCTCAAATGATAATAACAAGAAATCTAGATAAGATATCAATAATCCGAAAACACGAGGATGTTATCTAAACAGATCTTGTATGTATTTAAATAAGGTACGTTAAAGTTTCAACCAGCAAAAGCTAGTCGCAAAGAAGATCTTTGGATTAAATGATTTCATAATTACACTTTCCACTAACCTCCATGATTATAACAATATACAAATTCTAGGCCTTATTGAATAATATTGCGTTAGATGAGCATTTGCAGAATGTTCCTCGGGGAAATAAGTTAAAGAGAAAAGCAGTAAAAATTTAATAGCAAAAGAGAGTTTTTATTTTATTCACCTGTGCATCACAAAATAATGTTGAATCTTACATAACTGGTTTACACGAAAAATAAAATAAACCCGAAGATATAATAGAATTTTATTAGTTTCATTTTATTATGGTAATAAAATGAACTGTAAAAAGAAACTTACATATGTGGGATATCATAAAAAGTTTCCATATTTTACAGTATATATAAGTACTTGCAATACTAAAGTGTTAAGACACAGCTTTGTACTATTGCTTCTTCAGAGGACGTAAATGTAATGTACTGACGTAGGTACAGGTAAGTCTTTAAATTAATAATGGGTAGTACCATATCATTGATGTACCAGTAACCTGTAAATGACTACCGATAGAATACTAAACATTTACGTAAGTTAGGTAGCAACACTAACAAACTGAGGAAAATTCCGATTTATTGCAAAATTATTTAATAATAATAAATATCTTTATTTCCATGTGTTTAAATCAAAACAAAAGAAAACAAGAAAGAATAGAAGTTTCAAGGCGGTGTTTAAATTGAAAGTAAGTTACCATGTACTCTTCTACTCAAACATTGAAGGACTGGAAAGCTAGTACTGAATAATTTCTGCAGGACTATACTAACACTCTATGACGTGCTTACACATAAAATTCAATAAAATATTGGCGACGTAAATAATTATATCAACAATGAAAAAGAAAATATCCATTGCACTGGCTAAAACAAGTACACTAGGGTGACAGAATAAAATAGACACCAGGTAAAGTGGTATAAATATGTAAACAGCTAAATTCTAAGAACGAATTAAGAACTTTCTCTTGTCATTAGGGTAGGGGTAGATGTATCGGAAGGAATTCGTCATAGTTTAGTATCGTTACAACTATGCCTCGCTTACAAGGTTCGAGTGATATTAGCGACTTCACCCGGGGCCGCATCGTTGGCCAGAGTGAACGCGGCGCTTCGCAACGTGAAATAAATAAATTTTTAAATATTCCGTTGTCCACAGTTAACCGTGTGATTACACAATTCAAACGCAAAGAAAAACAACAGTGGAGCCGAGACCAGGTCGTGCCGGACCTTCTGAAAGAAGTAAAGAGGTGCTTGTGCGCGAAGTGTTAAGAGAACCGCCAAAAAGTACAGCTGAGCTTGCGGCAACTTCACAGAAAAGACAGCGCACCGTTCTGCGATACCTCCATAGTGTGGGGATGTATAAAAGGGTGGCAAAAAAAAACCTCTCCTTACGGCGTTTCAAAGACGGTGCCGAATGGCTTGGGCAATCGAAATGCGAACGAAGCCCGAAGAGCTTCGGCGGTCTGTCATTTTTTCAGACGAAAGCAGATACTGCCAATTCAGTGATAGTAGTCGTACGTGGGTATGGAGACGTACGTCACAGCAACTGGACGACAAATTTTTGCATCAGACGGTGAAATACGGCGGTGTGAACATCATGGTGTGGGGCGCGATATGGTATGGTGGAAGATCGCAATTAGTAATCTGCGATGGAAATATAAATGCGGCAAAATATATCCAAATATTAACACAAGGACTACTACTGATATTCGACAATGTCATTTTATCTAAAGAAGACGCCACTTTTATGGAGGATGGAGCACCTTGCCACAAAACAAGAACAACAACCAGATGGAAAGGGGAACAGGGGATTCGAATTTTACCATGGCCAGGCCAATCACCAGACATGAATCCGATAGAGAATGTTTGGCACATAATCCAGACAAATATGGCGAAACGACCCCGAAAACCCAGCAATAAGGAAGAACTCGTGGCAGCTGTTACAGAAGAGTGGTTAAATATTCCAGAAGACACCATTAATCATGTAATAGATTCTATGCCACGACGACTCGCAGCACTTCACGCAAGTAAAGGTGGATCGACAAAATATTAGTCGAATTTAAAAATTTTAAACGATATAGAATAGAATCTTTTTTTAATTAGTAGGTGTCTATTTTATTCTGTCACTCTAGTCTATTTTCCTGAAAAAGACACCGTCACAGCCAGATAATGTTAACGATATTGTTAATTACTCTGTGAATAGTACAAGCATCCGTCAGCCGAAACTCAAACATTAATCTAATATCATTTTAGTAGTACGGTATATTGCAACAATTCTCTCCAATTTGAGTCGATACGGAAAACACTTAATTAAATGCTGGCCCAATGCATGATCGCTAACTAAATGATAAGGAACAGAGGAAGTACTAAAACGATTTAAACTAAGAGGTATGTTTTCGCCTAGCAATGCTACCAATACCATTCTTAATTATCTGATTAAAATACGCTTCTGCAGTCAATGTGGCAAAATTTCGAGGTGATTTGTAAACACTCTATCAATATAACTTATTAATAACATCCGATCACTGTTCAGCTCTTGGCTTGTAAATGACCAACAAGACGTCCTTCTTAAATCTTCTGGTTGCCTTCGTTACAAAATCGTAATAACTTTGCATAATGATTTGTAGCGAATTCGAGAAAATGTACCTTTTTCAATGTAGATTATCTTGATACCTCTTAACAGTATGCTTTCAAATATACAGTGAAAATGATGCATTGGGATATAATTTGGTAAGAAGCTGAAAATGTTAAGAAAATTAATTATTTAGGAAAAGTAAATTAAATATATTATACCTACTATTTTTGAAATACATTACAAAAGTAAAACAAAATTATTTCGAACACGTATTACGAATTCTCACAGCGAAAATAATGCAACCCATTTCATAATTTTGAAGACGAAACGTGTTCTGGGAAATATCGTAAACGCAGAAACAGTTCGAAGAACTCTAGGGCGTGCCAATTTGCACAGTGAATACCCAAGAAAAAAACTTGTATTGGCTAGCATCAACACATGCAGTTCCTACGGCGGGAATTCCCCGGATCGATCGATACGCTCCGTACTTCCCCGGATTATACGATACGCGCTGTTTACGCAATGCAGTTTAACGCCTTAGCACTGTTTTCGGTATCTATATGTGATGCGACTTATTGTGTCATGTCGTCAAAAAAAAATCCGAAATGCTTAACATTCCGTGCAAAAGCGATAACTGAGGGATTAAAAAACGGTACAAGTGCAATAAATTTATCAAAAAAAATATTACATTGCTAAATCCACGATTCGTAAAATAGAAAAGGACTAATATTACGTGCGGTGGCTTATACTTATACATCTAAGCGTCCTGAAATGGAGAAACAATGTACAAATGGTTCTTGAATCAAAGAAATAAAAACATTATAGTCAGTGGTGATATAAAGAAAGCATCGAATTTGGAAATAGAAGAAAATTCTGTTGAAGAGTTATTGGTGATGGTTAGATACACAAATTTAAAAAAGGATTCGGAATTATATATTTAAAAATTGCAGGTTGCCTATTTAAAGTCCAATTAAAACATAAAATAGCGCAATTGGAAATTACACCTAATCAATTAAACAATGATGATAAATCAACTTTGTATAGGAAGCTTCTACCAGAGAAAACCTTTGTTTCATCTCAAGAAGAGACTGCTCCAGGTAGAAAACATGAGAAACAAGGACTAACATTTTTGGTATGTACTAATGCTAGTGTAACCCATACAGTCAAGCCATTGGTTATTGGTAAGGCGAAAAATCCTAAAATTCTCACAATTTTTCTCTTCCTGTGGATTATGACCACTCCAAATCAGCTTGAATGAAAACAGTCAATTTTTAAGAATTGATTCCATAATCCTTTCGTTCCTGGTAAATTTATAAAATAAATTTAATTTATCAAACATGAACCTCCCAGAATTATTCACAAGTTATTGTGTGTTTTGTTGGAAGATTACACGTTTCTGGAAATCAAGTAGACATTCAATAAAAGCTCTTCTTATTTTAAATAATGCTCCATCGCATCCTTCAATAGAAGGATCACAGAGTACAGTTGGGCAAATTACGACAATGTATCTCCCGCTAAATGTGGCACTCCCTTATCCGACCAATGGATCGAAATGTGATCAGACTTGCAAAGTTATATTACAGAAGTAGCCTTCTCGCAATATCATTACAAACGGATTCAATTTAGAAAAATTAAAAAAAATTGACAATGAAAGATGCTGATACAAATTTAATGTCTGCATGGAACCGATTAGATCCACCGATGGTGGTGGAAAAAATTTTAGATTTTGATAATCAAGAAAACGATGATGATTTGTCACTTATTGTATTGCAGCAAAAAAAAAAAGGTGGTCAGCTAGAATCTCTAGCTGAAACACGCAATATTTTAAACACATTACTACCACAGTGTGTACTTAATGTTTATGAATTTATACAATTTTCATTATTATAGATATGTATACTTCTTTCTAGATTGAACTAGATGAGGGAGACGTAATTGCATGGAATGAAATAGACACACAATTAGAATTTTGTCGACGAAACAGAAGAAGATGAGGAATCTGAAGAAAAATCACAAAATAAAATGCAATGAATGCACTGAACACATCATTTCATTAAACCAGAACCAAACTATGTTTTCACATAAGCGATATTTAACGATTCAAATTACAGTCAACGATTGTTTTGCTACCATGTAAAATGACAGCAGAAAATAATAACTATTTTAATACAACGTTATAGCGAACTGAACAATAGTATAATGTTGGATATGACATCACTCATAACAGATAATTCATTTGTTAAAATAGTAAGAGATGTTAAACGACTTATTTGTATTGAATTTTTAATTAATTCTCTTCTTTAATTAGAATCCCTGTTCTACATTGATAACAGTGTTCTTTTCAATTTAACATAATGTGTTATGCTAGAATGCGGATATTTAGAATAATGAGAAACAATAGCTCACCATAATTTTCGAACACTTAAAATCTAGGTATAAAGTCTAATTCAGATCCCTTTAGAGGTATGTATTTTTAAAAATGATGTTATTAGGTGGCATTGCAAATTGAAGGTGTAGATTTAATGCGTATCAAGGTGTTGGTATGCGATACAGTGACCGCGAGACCAAGTGACCAAGCGTGGGTGGGACCAGTCTTTCGTCTTGTTAGTGTTACCTGCCTTGAGATATCCAGATAGACCTCACTCGAGTGGCCACTTGTAGTAAATGTGTATATGTACACCCATATATACATATATATATATATATATATATCTATATGTATATAAAAACAAATCATGGAATGAAAAGAAAGAAAGGAAATTCACCTGACATGTGCCCTTTTTATTAATTACATATTTAGTAATACTATAGAGATTTTAAAGTATCTATTACACACATACGCACACACACACATGTATACATATATATACTTATGTAGTATGAGTATTTATTAGATATATGTAGTGATGATTGTATTTCTGCTCCTAACAATTGTAGAGTAAGATTTTTAATCATCGGGTATTATATTCTATAAATTAATATAGGGTAGTATGAAAGATTTTCTGACCTATGTTATTTTGCAGCCCAGCAATCTACGTATTCGTACGAAATTTCTCAACATAGTACTTATTAGAGACCGGATTATATGCAAAATGCAAAAATTTAATTTAATTTATTTATTATATTACGTCTCTACTGCCTCTCATGATTTTTTCATATAAGCTATTAAACTTTTGAGAAAATGTAATAACTAACTGTTGCTTTTGACGAAAGATCTTTTGTCAAAGATTTATTTCTTTCATAAATCCCATACAGTGTAACGTCATTTTAAGAACTATACAAACAACAAAATACAATAAATACACCACAGTTACAAGAATTAAATAGACATTTTGAGGGAAGTCAAATCTATTCTACTTATTGCATTAAATGTTATTAGCAACAAAAAAACACATATGCGTTAGCAACGAGTATGTGATAAAATTCAATATTCTATTCATATACATCGAATAAATAAAATTGCAACAATTTGCGTTTTTCTTGTCAAAAACGCATTTCCCTCCTTTTACTTTGTTTATGATTTATAACTAAATATTTACTTTGTTTAACTAAATATTTTCAGATATGTGTACTTGGCCTAAGAAAACACAAGACTTGAACTGATTTATGCATATGCTAACCATACTTAAACACAACGTTTAAAATAACTTTCTTAAAGCATCCACCATTTTTATTTCATTATCTCTAATTAGATAAATCCAAGGCAAAGGGTTTTCTTTTAAAGCTACTTGTTAAAATGATCCCAAGAGAGTCAGAATGAATACAGGAGGTATGCACTAAAGGACAATATTTTATTTAGAATTTAATGTGTATCTGTATTTTGCTGGGTTAGTTCACTATCCAAAAATAAAATGTGTGCATTGCACGTAAGTAGAACGTTCAACCGCTGTTTTTGCGAACATTTAACCTAAACTCCTTATCTAATATCTTTAGCTACACGGATTCAAACGAAAAGCTTCATATGCCACACAAAAAAATCAAGCTTCCTAGAAATAACGTACTCAAAATTATACATTGTAGGCAACACGGACACGATGTGAAAAACCGCAATCTCATGTACATTTTTAGAATATAAATTGAAGTCTAATTGTTAATGTGCCTGCCATATGTGGTAATTTCGTAGTCGTTTAAACTTTAATACGTCGCAGCGAAGCTAATCCTTAAATTTATTGCACTTATATTTCGCTTCTTTTCCCATAACTGTACCTGTGCAGTTATATATTTTTTAAGAAAAATATGCCGGTTGAAAGAGTATTGCACTTACTCAGCTGTACTGTAATCGACACTCGTATACGATGTAAAATTTAGTGTTGAGTTTTCAATGCGAAATCATAGTATGATTTTCTAGTAAATTATTATTAATGGTAATAAATTTGTGTTATTCAAACCATTGTGGATACCTTTTAATTTAATTCTCTTTAATTTTTACTACGGTATATTCCATTTTCTAACATTGTTTAATTATTATGTCCTAACTATAACATAGAGTTACTTAAACGATTTTAAAAAGCATCGCAGTAGTATTGCCTAAGTAAAAAATACCTAGTATTCCTTTCTATAAATATATTTCGTACAATGTACACGTCATTATTTACAAATGTAAACGAAAAATGTGTTTGAAGGATTAGATTTCTTGCTTAACATACAAGCCAACTCTATACATTAAAGGAAAATATGCCATCCCGAAATAATATTATAATATTGTTAATTGAAAAATATAAACATGCAAGTAATCAATTCAATAAAATTAATCGGCCGAATAATTACTTAAAGAGGTTTTCCGAATAATGAATTGGAAGTATAAAAACCATTGTAGTACAAATTTATTGACTGTTGCTAACGTCTCAGTATTTAACTGTGAAATGTTGCACCTACTTAAAATGTCATTGCAATTTTAAAACTAATCAATAGAAGGACATAAATATGCAGCTATGCCTTTTACGTTCGACTGTCTTAATTACAAACGAAATGCAGTAATTATAAAATACAACGGCACTTAATTATCCGTATCTGCACATAAATTTTATGCAGACGTTGACATTTTCCGATGGAGTCACGTTCGTCGTGTCACTGTAATAATTCTTCAGGATTAATCTTTATTGCTATGATGAAAATCTCGTAAAATAATAAATATATTCCAAAGCGCGATCGTAATGATAATTTTATCTAAACAATTGTACAACGTTAAAACGCATAATATTGACATAGATTAAAATGTGTGAACATAAAATATCCTCTCATACGTGACAAATATTTATTTAAAAGCGTTTATTTGTTTATATCCGGCAACGATGCCATAATTTCCGGAATATCTTTGTCTGCAAACACTCGTAAACGCATCAAAAGTAAGAAATGGAAAACTACTCCAAATATAGTTCGATGAATAACTGTCACTATATATAGAAATAATATTTATATAAAATTATCTAAAAAGTACATGCTTAAATATTCGTATTTTGCGCGTGAATATTCCGAAATAATAGTTTCGTGAAAGTGACTGTTAATGAAAGTGATAGGTAGTAGTTCGATGGATGTGTGAATACATTAGCCTGTTTAAAAAGATATAATGCGAGATGTACTTTAGGTGATTGTATTTAGGTGACCGAAATTTGGCTCTAGTAGCACGAGCCAATTCAATAATAATCTGAGACGTTCTTTTCCAACATATATTTTGCGTGATCGCCATTAATGGCGGAGAGTTTTTTTTATCCGCGACTGTTATTATTCTTTAATCATCATGCTCTATTCATAACCCATCGATTTTCAAATGAATACGCGCCTTGGTTGACCGACAACTTAAAATCAATGATGAAATTTAGAGATGAAGTTAGATGCATCTAAATTTCATAACTCAAAACGAATTGAGCAGTAGGACTGCTATAGCATCTTACGTAATTTAGCCTCAAACACGATTAGGTTGCAAACAACAGCATATTTCAGTAACATATCCCGACGTAGAGATTAAAAGAATTTTTTGAAGGAATTTATATAGTTTGGGTATGGATAGCTTCAGTTAAAATTCCATTTACTTTAAGTAATCCTGATGCAATAAATACGAGGGCTGTTTTTTTTCTCAACCTCAGTGCAAGCGGTGAAAGGCGGAGATGCCCAGAAGGTGACTGCGCACCCTCCTCCCCTAGATATCTACCACTTACAACGTTATTACGCCATTTTCAGCTGAGTTGCAGGCACGTAAACATGGCTGGTATAATTGATTCTCCCGTTAAATGCGGGTTGCGTAGTGTAATTTGGTTCCTTTAACCAGAAAAGAATAGTACAGCTGAAATCCATCGAAGAATGAGCCCGGTATACGACGGAAACTTTATGGCGGATGGTGTTATGCATGAATGGTGTAGGAAGTTTAAAGAAGACCGACCCGATGTTCACTATGAAGGAGGACAAGGACGCAAGTCTGCCGCATCAGAAGACATTGCTTAACGAGTTGACAAAGTGGTTAGAGAAAAACAGAAGTTTACCATCAGTCAGTTGAATTTGGAATTTCCTGAAGTTTCAAGATCAGAGTACAGAGTAACTTCAAAACAACGTCACAGACCACCTCAATTCCCAATTCTAAATTCTATGCAGAAGGGATTGGAAGGCTTGTCCATAGATATGATAAATGCATCAATCTTCACGGTCATTATGTAAAAAAGTAACTATGTTTGTACATAACTTTTGGTAATAAATTCATTTTGTTATTTACACTTGACTTGTCTTTATGAGCTATCGGAGGTTAAAAAAAAACAGCCCTCGTAACTACTTTTCGTATTCCATCTCTGTCAGCAGTGATATCGACATTTGGAAGATATGTTCTTATTACACAACAAACCGCAGATTTGCCACAGAGTTTTCATTTTATTCCGTGGAGGCAACCTTCATTAATAAGATTATTTCAAGTACTGTTTCAACAGTAGCAGCTTCTGACCGTATTAATACTACCACGATCAAAATTTGTTGTCCTTTCATAATTCCTTATATAACTCACTCAGCCATCGTATGCTTAACGAAGGCTTTTTCTGGATTGCGAGAGTTTTGGAAATTTTTATTCGCTGGCAAAGAAGAGCCAACCACACGAACTGAGAGACTTACGGTGTATTAGAGATACAAGATTTTTGAGAAATGTATTTCTCAAACAAATGAATATATTTATTTAAGAAATACTTTATCAACAGAAAAATTGCGTTGGCGCAGAGGATACAATAACTGCGTTATTAATGATTAGTGGTGACATAACTGAAGCTACTGATAGCGGTTTGACTTCCTTTATATTGTTGGATTATAGTAAAGACATAGTCAACCACACAATCCTTTTATCAATTCTCGAATTTATTAGTTTCGACAACAGAGTTGTTTTTGTTATTTGAGTAATCGTAAACGGTTGATTGATGTTAAGGGAATTATGTCCTCGGCGATGGATGCTACACGGGTGTGCCGCAGGCGTCGGTTTTAAGACCAATTGTATTTCCATTATATACTTCAAATTTGTTTTCTAATTCAATTAAGCATTATCGCTGAGATCTTTCCCTTCTTGGCCTTCTTATTAGAATACTGTTATGAATAAGATTAACGACTCCACTGGCATAATTCAACGATTCAATTGTTTTTGTATTTTTGGCGTTTTAAATGTAAAAAAATAATAAATTTTATAGAGGGTTAAGAGTTAAACCAGATTCCCTGATATTGGCTCTGTGTTAGCGGTACCTCTTCCTTTGTTATTATTTATATTATATCTAAATTATATCTAAATTTTTCATTATATTGATGCTGTAATAAAGCCATTATTATTACATCACTATTAATAGAGACCTGACACAAAGTGCAAAAATTTAATGTAATTTATTTATCATATTTTACGTCTATATGTAGATGTATTACACTGATTGTAGTCAATTAGCGTTAATTAACTTCATCTAAAAATAGACGTAAAATATAATAAATAAATGAAATTAAATTTTTGCACTTTGCATATAATCCGGTCTCTAATTATTAATAATAACAATACTACTACGTGCCTTGAACAGCATCAATATTCTTTAAAAATCTATTATAAATTTCGATAAAGGTATACATACATACATACATATATGGATAATGGACGTAAGTATATCTATTACAACCAAATTTTTACACATCTAATACTAAAAATGCTTTAAACCTACACCTGCCATCGATACCTGGAAACGTTTGTAATATATTTACATATGTGTATTTGCAATGTAACCTTCCTATCTTCGGTTCGACTACCCGTGATTAGCAATAATGTCGGATTAGATCGGGTATGCATTCGACCTATGGATAGGGTATTGGTCGGGTACATATAAGGTACGAGTATACTGTAATACCAGAAATTAATGATAAATAAATAATAATATAAATAAAGATAATAAATTAAAGAAAGATAAAATACCTAATCAGATCTTACCATATGGTGATAAGTTGGAAAGTTTATCTACTAGCATATGCTTAATAAGTCTCAACTCCAAAAATAATAGTATGGTAATGTAATCCAAAACGTAAGGATGAAGAAAATTAGAACGTAATTTTTTATGGCATTTTCTTCATATAACAGACTAATTCCAAGGTTTTGGTTAATTTCAAAAATCCATTTCCACAATGTTATTGAATGAAAGGAAAGACAAAAGGCTAAAATAAAAACGAGACATTTAGAGACAATATCAAAATTAAGTCAATAGAAATGGGAATAATTAATACGGTTTCAACATATGAGCAGAATAGTGATAGCTAAGGAAATGAAAATGCTTATTAAAATGGAATTCTAGACGTTTTGAGTTTCTTTTGGCCTCATCTCTAACTAACTGTTCCGAAAATACGATTATAATAATTTCGTTTAATTTTCCCACATTTAAATTTAGTTATTGCCCCGTCTTATTACTTGCATTGCTCTTTCAATGAATAAAGTGCTGATACTCATTTCCAAGACGAATAAAGGTTACCTCGGCTAACATTGACGCAGTCGTACACGTAGTTACACATATATTTTACAAATTTCCGTTCTACTGCCACTATTATGTTTATATTAGAACGCTATAATGAGAATTAACAACTGTCATAACGTAGACCGTGGTTGCATGTAACAGGCGTTAAAATCAGTTAATGATGACTTATGCGCGTGTCGGAGGTTAATCTTGTTAGAGGGGCTTTTAACACAGAACGAAACGGGAACCGCTACAATTATGCTCCATTCAAAATAAAATACTCGTTTCGATTTATCTATGTTCTCGTTACGCTACGTGTCTCCGCGCATCAACAAACGTTACTGAACAGCTTTTAGAGTAGCCAACAGAAAACTTGGCACTTCTTTCATAATTAAATTTTATGTAGCGACCATCTTGACAGAATTAGAATATCACAAAGGGATTAAATTTCTTGTAAATTTACTCAGCACGTTTTAAAGATAACGAGTGTATTTTAGGGAGTCAAAAAATTACCTCTGCCCTTAGCTAATAGTAACGGAATAAAGGTGCGTAGTTCAGACAGTTTTTGCTTCAAGGTTTAGTCTATAATTTCCTGTTTTCTTTTGTTCTGACCACATTTCATACTACTCTTTGTATTGCTCTTCATGAATGCGAAATATTTCTTCCAGCGTACACAATTGACTGAATAGTAATACAGTAACATCTGATAAAAATATGTATATTTTTGTTTAGCTAGAACAAATAGTGCTGCTATTGAACGTTAGCGCTGCAGTTTTATATAATAGACTGGATTAAGAAAAATATTTTTAAATATTATGATTTCTATAGAATATTAGGGAACAGAAATATACAGTATACATAATTTAAAAGAAACAAACATACGAGAAACAAAATATGAAATAAAATAGATAAGATTCTATTTGAAACACTTCACTATTGCTCTTGCAACAAAATATTCCTTTTCTGGAATGTTTTGGCCTGAGGATGTGTAGAGTAAGTGCATGAAATCGGTAGCCATAGCTTAAATAAATTTTGAGATTCTGTAAGATTAGTCCCTTTTCCATTTTTCTACACTTAATATGAGCCCACATCAACATGAGTCAACGACTACAAAAAATAGCATATCATTAGTTTGAACACATTGAAAACTACGATAGTAGATCGTCAAATGTATTAATTATTTCCGTGAAATTAGTAAGAACCGTCTGTATAATGTAACTATTCCGTTATAGTATTATTATCAAAGATGGTAACGTTTTGGGCACCAGATTGTAAACATTACAACCAAAAGGAAACCTGTAAATTTTACAGATTTCCCTCCCAAATTAAAAAACAAAGAAATGATGATGTGTAAGTTATGTGGTACCTTTAAAAAGCAATATGCGATTTTAAAACAATTTCTTATAACATAACACTGTATATATGAAGAATCTAGTCCAGACGTACGCATTTATAATAGGCATTTCAAAGATGGCAACAGAAAACATACCAACACCTTTCTTACAAAAACTATTTACCTTCTCGCGTCCAGAGAAGAAAACAAGAAGTATTGATGTTATGCAAGTTGACGATTACCCAAATGAGTAAGTACCTATTGCTATATCCTGGATTATTGACGTTTGGCTTATTTGATGCACTATATACTACTACATACTACTATAGAAATGCTTGGAAAAAAACTTTTATTAACGTTGATAAGGTTGAGATAAAACTTTCACAGTTAACAGTATCCAATATAGTACCAACCTGGATACATGTATTACACAATATATTGTATAAATAGTTTATGATAGAGATCCTTCAAACCTGAAAAATATACTTTGCTTACCCAATACTTTTGCAACCTTCAGCAACTGCAGAATTACAATAGACTTTACACAGATATCTACTGCTGTTCCAAGGCGAAGTTTGAAAAGACAAAGATTGACTTACAGTCAATATAAGCACCGCAGCACCTGGAAATTATTGGTATAAATTAATGGTGGCATCACTTACGTGTTAGATGTATATCCAGCATCTACTTCAGATTAAGCAAACAGATAACATAACCCATTCGCCTGGAACGCGTTGTTTGACGAATGAAGTCGTGTAAGATTTTGAATTTCATTACATTACAGATTGTTGCCTCATGCTGATCGTGTTTATAAAGTTGTTGTAGCATTGACGAATTTACAATACCCTCTGATCAAAGAAGTAGGGGATTATTTTTGTGGCTCCGAATATATAAGAATTTGTTCTATACTGTGTCTTATTTTTTTATACATCATATCTCCATTTAATCAAAGGAAATTTAATAAGGGAGGCAAATGTAGATAGTATTTTAATATTAAATAAATGATCCCGTATTAAAAAGAAAACTAAACAAGAACTTTTAAAAATTTGATATAGCTATTCTCTTCTTCTATGGTCATTATTCCACAGTCAGTGGAAGTCCAGACAATTAAATGGCAAATATTGTTCTTTACAGTTCCCCTTGTATTTGATACCAATAATCCTAGCTTCTGTCTATACGCATTGCTGCAAATATTTCTGTTCACATACCTAACCATTTCAGATTTTCTATTTCTTTGCGAAATACTGACTATTACAATTTTACTACTTAGATCACTACAACTCCACGCAACTAGAATAGAACTCCACATATTCAATCTCGTAAAATACATTTCTTCTATACATACACTCGACCGTCTATGCATATTCTGAGCCATTGCTTCGTGCATACAATATCTGTTTGCCTTGACGTCGCAGCATGCATTACGTCATACACAGTTTTGCTTTTATGAACGAGTTTTTGCTAATAACGTTATACAATTCTAAGTTAACATTTACAGTATTGTTTACTCAATAACTTGTTTCAGGTTAAGATGTGTTATTGGTTTCAAACGACGTGTGCTTTTTTCAGAATTTTTGCATAGACAAGAAAAGAATATTCAAACCTCTCCTTCCTATAGGCAAGAAATCGGCGCATGTTTAAGATATACAATCTGGCATCATGAATAACTAAACGTAGATTGAAAATAGTAATACAGTAGAACTCACAAGAAGTTTTATAAGCGATAGTGAGAAAGTTTACCAAGTTTGCTTATATTCCATTCGTTTTAGGTTATACATAGACTTTGTGTACTGTGTTTTAAAAAAATTTGCTATGCTCGTTTTACTATCCACCCTTTTTATATTCTGACCTTGTCCCGGTCTCGAGAGCGACAGAAGAATGAAAATGCACCTACGCACTGTCACCTGATGTGTTGCTCTGCTCAATACTCCGTAATTTCGCACATCCAAATAAATGTGCGTAGAAACAACAAATTCACCTAAATTTTATATTACCGAAACAAATTGTATTATAAGAGAATAAAATGCAATGTTTTAAATTGTTTGGAAAAAAAAAACGCTGGTAACCTGTATTTCATTTTAAGACCAATTTCCTAAATAAACGGGTACTTTATACGTAGTTCATACGTCGCATTTGCGGTTTTATAACATCAATTATCTGAGGTAACTCTTACTATTTCGTATCAGTGAATATCAACAAAATTGGCCGGATATGACCCAGTAGGAAAACAATAGCTCATTTTTTAATGAAGTCATCCGTTAAAACATCACTAGAGAACATTGCGTAACACCAATAATAGCTCATCGTACGTCAATGTCGCTTTTGTTAACTAACAGATAAACGTTAGTCCGGAAATGGAAACATCTGAAATCAATTCCACACAAAAGATATATGGTTATCATATAGAAATCTATTTTCTAGATGATATTAATATTTATAATTTACATTTGCCCACAAAAACTTAATACAATACTGCAATTTTTTAAATGGCTAGAATGTGAAGGCAATAATATATCTATATCTAGTCCATAGCAAAATATTTTTATAAGTGAATCATTCTCAAAATGTTTGTCATTTGCAATTTCATATAATGGGTTTTTTTTCGAATCGTCTGTCATTATGAGCACTAACTTAAAGGTAGAGCAAAACATTTCGACCTCAAAAGGTATAGACTTTTTACACGTTACAGTAGTGTTTATATATCTTATGACATCTGAAATGACAATTTTCATTGTTATAACAGATAATGGTGACCACGCTTATATACTCTAGGGACATTTTATGACATTCATTAATAATTCCCCATGCAATTTGAATTGATGTTCCTAAACGTCTTTCTTTAAAGTAGCCTATAAATGTTCGATTGGCGACATATCAAGGTATGATGACACGTTGTCCTATAATAATTCTCATTTCCATTTGATAGTGTAAAAATGATTCCAGATGCCACTATGCAATCCCAGACCATAACATTCCCTCCTTCACTGTGTTCACCTCTCCTACGACGCACGTTCTAAATACTGGAATAAGAAAAAATCTGAAAATGATACGAAAACTGTTAAATTATTTATCGTGGTAATGCAGGCAGGCAATATTATATTACTATATTTTAATTCATAATGAACTAAAATTTATCAAATGTTTATCTTGCATTGAAACAGTTGAAAAATAAACACACAATGGGACATGACAACTTTCCCAGCTTCCTAGTTAGAGATTGCGCAAATGTTTTTGCTAAACCATCATGCTATCAAATTGTTGGAACACACTAAAATCATTACGATTCATAAAGAGGAAGTGTTAGTTCTATTGGAAATTTTAGCGCAATAGCAATCATTAATAACTTTGCTAAAGCATTTGAAATATGACTTTATCATTGTACATATGCACAAATCCGACCATCCCTATAAGAATATCAGCATTGTTTTGCGAAGAACGGATCAACGGTTACCAATTTATCCCTTCTGAGCCAGTTATATATGTATATACGGACTTGTCTAAAGCTTTTAATTGTATTCATCATGCGCTACTATTGGATAAACTTGCAGCCGTTTGGTTTGCTCCATGTCTAAGATCACTGTTCCAGACATTCCTGTTAAATAGAAAACAATATGTGCATTGTAATGGATATTGATCCTACTTCTTTAAACCTACCTCAGAAGTTCCTCCTGGGAGCAATCTAGACGCTTTGATCCTCCTATTGCACATTAATGATCTTTGTGATATCTTGAAATGTGAAAAGTTGTTATTTGCAGATGATCAGAACCTGTATTATCGAATTCAAACAAATGAAGACTGCACGTTTCTGCAACAACAAATCACTGGTCTCACTCACATTCCTAAAACTAAGCCGATTATAACGGATTATCGTTTTAACATGTCTATAAATCGTTGCACGACTGTTAAGGACTTGGGTATCACATTCGATGCTAAGTTACCTTTTATCGATCATATTTTTAATATCGTCAAATCTTTATATACACTCCGCATCGCTTATCTATTTTAGCTTCATTGTACCATAATGAACTTGTTTAGGAGGTCTGTTTGAGTGACAATGCGTCAGTGCACTTGTAAATTGCAACTTTCAAGCAGATGTTTATTACTAGTGTCTTTTTCTAAGATTCATTATATGAAATAGCCGGTCAATCAACTCTTTGGAAGCAATAATTATGCTCTACTTTGCATTTGTATGCTCTAAGCTGCAATACGGGTCACTAATATGATCACCCATTTATGTAACGCATATTAATATATTGGAAGCTGTTCAAAGACAATTTTTCAAGCACTTGTATTTTAGAGAATCTGGTTTGTATCCCCCGCAAGGATACAGTCATGAGGTATTGTTGCAGACATTTGGTCTGATGTCGCTATATAGTCGGCGAAATCATGCTAATATTAAGTTTCTCTACAACCTCTAATATTGATGCATCTCAACTCTTAGGTAGGGTTCGGTTTACAGTTCACCAATATACAAGCCGCTTCTGTAACACGTTTTATTGTCCCCAAGCAAAAGCCAATACTCTGTTAAAATCTGCAATCCACCGAATACGAACTGCGTTTAACACTATACTCTTAACCGACATGAACCTGGATATTAATTTTAGTTGCGTTTCTAGCTTATTGCAGTGAATTTAGTTAGTCATTAAGTGATCTCTACAATGAAGTTTTATGTATATTCATAGTTTACTTTTTGATTTTTTTTTGCATAAGTATCTCAACAAATTAGTTTCACTTTATTGTTGTCCTGTAATTAGATATGTTTCTGTTGGGCAAATAAATATTATTATTAGTATTATTCTTGAAATTGCTATATTACATTCGTCCGACCAAATGATCTTTGCCTAAACATCATGCTTCCAATCTTTATGCTTTATCATCCAGTGTAGAACCGCTTCTTATTCACTTCAGAGAACAAACTTTAAGCTTCTTCGTGCCGTTACGGATGATACTAGAATTCCTGGTATGACAGCCTAGCTCTTTTTTTACATCTCACACATTCTTTGCAACAAAGGATCTTGTTTCAGTATAATTATCCGTTTCCTGCCACTTTTTGGTTTGTTCTTGTAACCATATAACGTTTAATATTGCATGCACCGCACGATGCAAGCAGTTTATTTTTTTCACAATGTTCACCTTCCTACAGTCTTGAGACACCAATAAAACAATTTGCGCCGTTTCGCCTTCACTTGACTGTTCTTTTTTGCAATTTTTTTATTTTTTAATACCAAAATAAGTAGAAAGGAAAAAGCCTATGTGCAAATCTGGCAACGTTTCTATACCTTAACACGGTGATATTTTCACTATTACTGTTTGAATGCAAACAATTTCTCATAATGATTGTAGAGACGCATTATTGACGCTTATTTGCTCCAAGCTAGTCATCTTCCCCGCTTCGTAGTAATTCTAATAAAATTATATGTAAATAACACTACATAAGTAAGAAACTAATAACAAACATCTGCTTGAATGTTACAATTTATAAGTGCACTGGAGTATTGTCACCTAAAACAGACCTCCTAAACAAGTTCATTATGGTACAATGAAACTAGATAAGCGATGCGTTGTCTGTATACATATGAGTGTATATAGATATAGACACGCGTCGTCTCGATACGACAATGCGCTATTTATAAAACACTTACCCTCATAAACAATGCTATCAGGTGGATTTGTCCGGTTAAATATCTGCAGCATAAAATATGTTCCTACAGTTGCATCGACGAACTTTGTTCGCAGCAAAGTAAAAATGTTGTACGCAGAAAAGAATCGTTCGATATCAAGCGATGTAGTATTGACATCATTGTAATAATGTTTGAAATCAGTACGCTAAAATCTTAATTTTTGTCAATGGCACTCTCGAACTTTACTACAGTACAATCATTTTTGGCATCGCTTACAGCGCATAGTACATTTCCAATAATTTCACTGAAGATATCAAAGAATTTAATAATTTATCTATTTCCACAACTACTCCTATAGTTTGTAAATTCAGTTCAAAATTTTGTTTGATTATCCTTGATAGCTGCAGTCTCTTTTGGGTCGAATTTCAAAACACTGAAAATGTCTAAATATTACGTTTATAATAGAAAGCTGAATCTTCCTCAATGAATAAACATTGGATTAGATGGTTTAGGAATAACACCATCTGTGAAATCCTTGACAATCTTTGGGAAACTTGCGGAACGTGCTACAAAGTCATTGTTGTCACTATCAGTAACCAACATTAATACTTGATTTGTTGAAAGTTGATTTTTTTTCTAGCGCCCTTGTAATTACTTCGCCAGTGCAAATTTTATAATCTTCTACTGGCTAACGACAATGAAGTTGCTTTAAGAAGATCCAGTGCACGCACTACGACGCTAATAATAGATTCTTTTGTATCTGTTGTCTCGTTCACACAGAATCATATGTAATTTTATTAGAATCATATGTATTTGCTTTCCAAATCTGATTTAATCTTCTTACACGCTTGCGCTGTACTTTCACCTGGTAATTACACTTACAAGTATACATTCCATAACCGGCGAAATGGTTGTTGATTAAAGAGAGTAGATGGTAAATTGGACGCAATAAACATAAAAGTTAACCCAAAATAAAGTTCTTTCCTCGATTTTGGGTCGCTTTTTTATTTTGCAACCTAACCGTTACTGTTAGACCATTAGAATTTTAATTCTGTAAATTCTCCGATAAACTTATTTACTTAATCTACAAGTAGTCGCTTTTTAATCTTAAATACGTTCAACATAATTGGCAATACTAAAACAGTGGTATTTAATAGTACAGCGCACCATTGGCACGCATGTATTCGTACATACTTGGAGACCCTCGGACGAAGAATACATTCGGCGTACCTAATGATAGTGAGAATGCACATGTATACAAAGGGAAGAATACTATGATGAATAAGATGGCTATAAACTCCTAATATAATCCAATCCCTTAATACCGTATTCACATATATTGGAGAAAGAAATGTACACCGATGGAGGTGCTTCTCGACGACCAGCATATATATATGTAGTTTGGAATTCGCTGATGATCAGGTTATATTAGCCAAGAACGGAGATGACATTGATTACATGTTCAGGAAACTGAGGGAAGAATACGCGAGATGGGGTTTGGAGATCAATATAGATAAGACAGAGTACATGGTAATAGTTCACAAGGAAAACAGTGGTGGAAAATGAAGTGACAAAAACGACAAATGAGTATAAATATTTAGGAGTTACATTAACTTCTGATGGTAGAGATGAAGTAGACATACAGACATAAAATAAAAAAGGAAAAAAGTATAACTAGACAACTACACCATGTGGTGTGGAAAGACAATATTTTGAAGAAAACCCGGATGTTGCACTCTTTTATTGAAAGTTGTGTTACCTATGGAAGTAAAGTGTGAGCGCTGAATAAGAAGATGGAAAACAAAATAATGTCAACGGAGATGATGTACTGGAGATGTTGCTGTAGGAAGACATTATTAGATCATAAGAGAAATGAAAGAATAAGGGAAATAATGCAAGTTGACACATCATTAATACATGCAATAGAACGAAAACAACTATTGTGGTATGGCCATGTGGGGAGAATGGACCAGGACAGACTACCACAAAAGGTTTGTAAATGGAAGCCTGCTAATAGAAGGAAAAAAAGGAAGACAAAGAAGGAGCTGGGATTAAAGAAGCTATGCAGAAAAGAGGACTGAGGGAAGATAGTTTTAAAGATACAGCCTCTTGAAGATTGGGATGCGGTGAATGGCAAAATTAGCTGTTTACAAACCGCCATAACAAACTCAAATCTTGTAAGAAAACCTAATAAGTAAGTAATCACCTATGATTTCATTTAATGGATCTTGTATTTACTGGGTTTTCCTGGGGTACAGAAGATACGTACATACATATATAAATACTGTATATCTATTCACGCTAAAGTTAATCCTATCTACAAATTTCTAAATAAAAACATCTTCTAACTACCAGACTATTCCGCAAAACCTATCTGCTGCAAAAGATAAAGAATTCCTCGAAATGAACGGGTACTATTGCGCTTAATAATTTCCTAATTTCTTTAGTAACTTGACAAAGACTGGCGTACAGTATTTACTTAATTATATAATGACTAATGACTACCAGCAGGATAAGCCCAAATGCATAGCGAACGTTACAAAATATTCCATTATGCAAATAGTAATTCGTGCACCAAACCTACAAATTCCTGATTCTAAATATAATTAGGTAAGTCCGCATATTAGATTCAAAATATCAACGGTATCGGGAAGTAAGACTAGCTCCTTGATAGCCAGATTTATCTGACACTGGTGTTACTGTAATCGCAATATATTGTACATTAAATATAAAAATGTAGAACTGCAAGTGTTACAAAAATTTGAGTGAAAATTCCACTATCTAATAGATCTAATAGCATTAAGTGTTATGTACTGTACCAGGCAAATACATTTTTAAAAGTCCTCTACCAATACCTATAATGTTAAATTGTAATGATAAAATTACAATTTGCTTGCAATTACTCAACGTAATTAAATTCCGACAAAATATGGGTCTCGGAAGGGACTCGAACCCAACATCTTTACGTCTCCGTATATGTGAAAATTCAATTACATTTAATATGATCTACACGATAAAATTCGGCAGCGTTAATTGCATCAGCATATAATGTATAAAATGGACCACTGCAAATAGTCCAGCCAGATTTTTCAACCTTTTGAACGATTTTTGCACGAGCATAATAATTTATATTCTAAGATATTCGTTTGATTTATTTCCGCTTGGATTACCTCAATCTGTAAGTCTGAGTAACTTTCACCCTAAATGTAAGTAGAAGTAAAATCAAACATTTTTAAAGTTTGTAACTGTATCGTTACAACAATTTATAAGGTTTCGAAATTGGAGCCGCTGTTTTCGACACTCTCGATTAGGAAGCCTGTTATCCATAAGTGGGTAATTACACAATAAGAAACAGAGTGTTGATATTGTCCACCACCAATAATAAAAAAATTTTTGAACATTTTGAAGCACTTCTGGAATAATGTATGTAGCACATTATCTTAGATCCTGTAAAGATAATGGTTATCCAAACCATTCCAGGGAACGTCACCACTCCATCAATCTATTGATTAGGGAACGTTTTCATCTGAAAATTATCGCAGTGACATTGCGAAGTGATATCGAATATAATTTTCGATATCTCTCAGCAGTGCATCAAGAGCATTTTCAACACTAAGCCGAAATGCACCTCCAAAGATATTTGTTCACCTGTTAGTTTGTTCTTATGCAGTTTAAGTGTGATCTTCATAAAATATCTTAGGACTGTAATCAGGTCAGTAGCGACAATAGTAGAGATTGCTGATACCGTTCAAAGAAATATAAATTCATCCGAAAAGTAACAATGAGATGGGTTGATTAAAAGGTTAGAATAACTGTCTGTACTATTTCACCAGTATATTATTTTCTTAGTAAAAATAAAATACAACTACATGTGATTCCATAAGCGCTAAATTTCCGAAATAGTAGCTGATGATCAATTAAATCACAGACCTTGCTGAAGTTCCTGCAAGTAAAGTCGGTTTAAAACCCGTTATACTATAATCTACCATAAATGTTGTTAAGGAATTACTCCAGAGTCGAAAATAACATCGTTTTATCCATGATAATTGACTCCAGTGCTTTATTTAAAGCAAGCAAAGTGCACATTGGATAATTACAGGCGTTTGCCTAACCACCTGGTTTCTTATGAGGAAGTACGTTTGCTGAAAAGTATTTCAAAGCTTACTGTTGATATTTGCGTTTGTTTACGGTATGTGAAATTATCTTTTAATAAACTCGTTAATGTTGTGATAACTCACTAACACCTAAACATCAGTTTCATTAGCAACTATTTTTGCATTCTTGAACTTCATTTGGACTACAGTCCACTTATTATTGCGAGATACTGTACAAGTAAATGCAATCGACTTTTTATAATCTACACAATACTTATTTACTACGCAACATCGATATTCATGTCTTATTGTTATATGGATAAACGAATAAGACAGGTAGTATGCATGACTTTATTGCTTGTGGTTTAAATAGCACAATCAATCTAATATGAAATTAATAAGAAAACAGTAGCTATTTCAAATAAATTACATTCAAATTGATTACAAATGCCATCAAAATGAATTTAGTCATTCGATACACGTATCCTACTCTTACACATACTCAACCAAGTATGTAAAAATTATTTGCCAATCAGCAGCAGCTATTATTCTGACATTTCCCTTTTCCCCTATTCTAATAATATTTATTAGTAAGTGCAATTAGCATGTCAAATGCTTTTGTCTCTCTCGTTTGCATTGGAAGTTTCCTAGTGCGTGCTCTTTGTAACAGAGAAACATCTGTGACAATCAAACTATGAATGAAGAGTATTTGAGTTTCATTGGACGCCAGTGGGTAGCCAATAGCGAACTAGGCCGTAAAGCGTTGCTAGGAGACGAGAAGAAACGTGTGAGTGAATACTACATGCTTATACATTCATACGTTTACATGTGTGTGTACTTTGTGTGGACACACACACGCATATATTTACATCTTTGTCGTGTACCAATCCGAAAGCAAAGTAATTGCTATTCAGAACGTAATTATCTAATTTGCAATGTTAATGATTATTCCTGTACGTATGCGCAGTACGTATAAAAATTAGTAATATATGCTAGCGTATGCTAGCACTGGAAGATCGGTTTCATCTAAAATTTAAAGTAGTGCTTCGATCAACATATTTAAAGTATCTTACAATTGTCACGCCAAACAAATTTATAACCACTGCACGTATCCATTCAATCGCTACAAACTTAAATTATTACATATGGAGAATTTGATTGTAACCAGAAAGTAATTATCTTCATCTGTAACGAGAAAAAAATGATAATAGAGAAAATGTAGTAACAGATACTGCAATTTTCAGTAATTATTGCGCGAGGCTTTTGCAATGGTGATTAACTTTTTATAATAAAGAACTATACAATAAGTACTGCTATATCTACTGCTTACGAGGGCAACCTGAAATGTTTCCGGAATCGACAAAAGATGGCGCATGAAGGTTGAAATGGATTCCATTGCTGGCATGGGCGACCTTTTTTTTTGCAACTATCAAAATTTCAGACGTCTACTGTCAACTGTTATTGTTTAAGAGTGTTTTGTGTAGCAAGTCATACAGTGATAAGACACTTTTGTATGGCTGGAAAAACAGAAACGGAAATTCGAAGTATTTTGCTAGAGGTTCATAACGGATGTACTCCATCATTTTCGACCATTAGCTTCTGGGTGAGCGAGGTCAAACGTGGCAGCACGAGTACAAGTGACGAATCACGCAGTGGACGCCCAAAAACCGCTACTAACGATGAAATGGTGGGTAGATTAATCATGTTGTGTTAGCGGATCGCCGATTGAAGCTGAAAGAGATGGCATAAACAACAGGCACCTCAAAACAACGCGTTGGCCATATCCTACACGAACTTTTGGGTATGAAAAAACTTTCAGCGCGATGGGTACCGCGTTTACTCGCACCGGACCAAAACGAAATCGGGTGACTATTTCAGAGGAGGCCAGGATCCAACGTATTATAAGGGACTTTTTCATACGTTCCGTAACCGTGGATGAGACGTGAGACCACTACATACCGGAGACCAAGGAACAGTCGAAGCAGTGGACTTTTCCGGGCGAATTGGCTCCGAAGAAAGCAAAAACCGTTCCATCGACCGGAAAGCATTTCGCCATTCGTCATGGCGAGCATTTTTTGAGATTTCCAATGTGCGATCCTCATCGACTATTTACATAAGGGAAGGACGATCTCGGGGCAATACTACAGCGATTTATTGACCCGATTCAATGCAGTATTGAAGGAGGCACTGTCTCGTTTGCAGCGGGAAAAGGTGCTTTTCCACCACGACAATGCATCGGCTCATTCATCCCGCATCGTCGTGTCCAAGTTGACTGAATTGCGCTACAAATTAATCTCTCGTCGTCCAGCCCCTAGCGAAAAAATTAATGGGAGGAACGAGATTTGCTTCAAATGAGGAGGTAATCGCCGCTACAGATGGCTATTGGAGCACCGTTTGAAAAAGTGTATTGGCCTTGAAGGAGACTACCTAGAAAAATAAAAGTATAAAACCACACCAATACCGTGTTTTTCTTGTTGATTCTGGAAGTATTTCAGGTCGCCCTGGTAGCTACAACATTGTCAGGAGTATCTAAGGGTAACCTGTTCTTCAGTACACAAAATCTATTAGTTATCACTATGTTTATTTAATGGTACTTCTATTCTTGCGACACGTTTAGGGGTGTGTTACCCTTTCTTGGAGTGATGTGTGCTGTTAGTAATCTTAAAAATGTCATTAAAATTCGCAGAGTGCACTTTTGTAAAAACTCTAAAACTTATTGAAGAATGTTAGATAACAACTAGAACAATTATATTAAACATCTCTACGTTAAAAGATTGTGCGGTAAAAGTCAGTGATCAAATACACAATAATATAACATAATTTAATAAAATTTCTAACACTTAAAATGTTAATTTGAATTAGTTGATAGGATTTTACGTTAACGAGTACAGCAGATATATACACCTGAGGTGAAGAATGCTCAGCATGGATCACATCGCTTGCATAAGAGGGGCATAAACGAAGAGAAGGAGGTGTTTCTTCCAACAGTTGCTTCAGTGTTGAAAAATAAAGCATTGATTCAACGAAATTATCGTTAAACGGGTGATAGTGCTATTCTTAAAGCAAACACATTTTTGCTGTTATCCACTCAAGGTTGATTAAACAAAAAAAGAGTCTGAAACGAAAACAACCCCAAACCATTATCGATCATTCCCTATGCTTGATTGTAGGCACAACATAGAATTTTGCTGCTCGTTCTCCTTTTGACTTTCTCTGGAATTTTCTTTTGTTTTGCTGTAATGGATGATCCAACGAGGTTGTAAGCTATACAATATTATTGCATATAATAACTTTATTAGTGATATTCATTGCTTACACGAACGACAACAACAAAATCTAAATGCATAATTCTAGTTTGGGTAAATACGGAATTAAAATCTTTAACTGTACGACATTACTTAGGATAATTGTATTACATTAACTATAAACTCGGTTCGAATAAAACTCTTTAAAAAGAGAACAACTTTGTGATGCTTATTAATTATATTTTAACACTCATTTATTTCGACACTATACTACACTGTACAATACATTATTCCAAGAAGACACAACTTTTAAATGAATTTAGATAAAAAAAGAATCCTTCAATATAAAAGTATTTTAATAAATTAAGAGAGTAAAATGCAAAGTAACTTACCACCAAGCTCTAAGAAGTCGAAATTCAGAACTGTACAATATGTAGTTATTACCATCTTTTCCATATATCCATAACTATCCTTGCAATATTATACAATTGAAACGTAGATAGTGCACAACTTTAGCTATCCGATTTAGATAAATGTTTTAATTTTCACGTTGCTACAACTATGAATTGATTTTCTTAGCAAGACTAAAATCAATAAAGTGATATGGTATTCTGTAGACTAATTAAATGGCGACCAAGATAATAAACTCAGATTAGCAGCATATAAACACATGCAATCAAGAAGCATTTTCTGCTTTGAAATGTCCATTTAGCAATAGAAACTTTACTTTGCAAATTATTAGTAGTGCTTACCTTTAATTATGATGATATTATCTACAATACATGTCTTGACATAGAATGCTCAGCCAAAATACAAAAAAATACACCTGCATCCAATTAATACATAATCTAACAAGAAGAGATTATGATTCTCAATTGCTAGCCTAGCTACACCACTACGCCGAGTCCACACGGTTCTTTTCATATCCGTCCGCTCAATATTATAATTCAGTACCTTCTAATGTCAAAAAAGTAACGTTGTTGTTTTTAAACCCAGTGTTAAAGCATTATACAAATTAATTATTTACTCGGAACTTTTTAGAGTACGTGGACTCTCATTGTCAATCGAGTTAGCGACTAAATTGTAAAAATATGTCGGCATGCAATATTTCTTACGCAGGCTCCAAAATTTCTTAAATTACCTACTTCTTGCAACCATTGTAAAACATAAAATATACCAGCAAATGTTTAAGCTATTTTATCACAAGTTGTCAAGCCAACAAGTGGCTTATTGTTGTGCAGATAGAAAGAGAGTGAACTACGCTTCAGAGTGTAAATCTATTAAAACTGGTTATTAATTGAGACCTATAGACATGGTTTTCCCGAATAACAACTTGCCCTGCTACTTTATTTCATGAAACCTTGAATTTTCGCTAGAAGGTAACATTACTGGTAACGTAAAAGAGCATGCAAGTGACTTGTTATAACTTCTATAACATCGGAAAGGAGAAGGTTTATTGAAGCTGTTATTTTATCCATTTTAGGTTGTGTTGATGTGTTTGCAGCGTTTATGCAGTGAAAAGTAAACTGGAAGCTAGAGATTATAATTTAACAAAGATGAAAGTAGGAATAACCTCTAATGAATCAATAACAGCTGGAGTAGGCTGCTATTTCGCGGAAAAAATCATATGAAACTGGAAATTGTAAAGTCCTTTCGCAGGTCTTATAATTGTTTTCACGCATTGTAATCATTACCGACTATTAATATGTAGTACACTCATATACTTTTTGAAGGTTTTCTTTAAAAATTATTTCAAGATAATAATGTAATAAATTGTGAAGGTACCATAAAGAATTATTCCGTCTGAAAATAACACATACATATATGATACGAAGATATGTACATTAAAAGAGCCGAGATCTCCAGTAGTATTGATGTGTTTACACGTGACATTGAAAAATAAACTTAATAGTGATTTTTACTTTTGGCGGGTAATGTTACATTAATGATCACCAAAAATCCTGTACTGAATGCAGGTAACCTAGTTACGTTATCTAGTCAAGGAAATTCCTCCAAAACATTTTTGGAATTAACCATGTTACTAGTTTTCCCAAAATTAATAAACCACTCAATAGAAAAGAAATTTTATCCCAGCTTAAAAAGTAAAACTACATCCTAGCGATGACTCCTAAAACTTTCCAAAGCTATTCATACGTTATTAACAAAATACTATAAATAAATTTTAACCATAAAGTTTCTCATTGTATTAATGAACGCTTTTGTGGCTTTCTTGATGAGATATTTACTGTAACTTTCGTAAGACAGTTTGCTAAAACTACAAGTAACAGCAATAAGATGATATAAGAAAGAGTAAATAGCTATTAAACACAAATTAACCTTGGAATGCAGGCGAGCGTACTATTTATATCTAATTATAACACTTTAAAAATAACTGTTTCAATTTTTAAGCCCAAGAAAATAGGTGCCATTCCGAAAATGCAGTTATTACCTAAGCAATTTAAAATCTTCCATAAACCAACGAATGCTGGTTTTCTCTATATAAAGCACGATGAAATAATTTCTCTGGTCACTGTCGTAAAAGTAACTCGTGTGTATGCACCTTATAAAAATTTTATTTTTGATACTCAGTGAGTACATGAAGTCGAAAGTATAATATATGTTTATGCTCCCTGTATTCAAACAAATGTAATAAACTAAGTATTATATTTTATTGGTTGTAAATGTCAAACGGGAAGTAAAAACCCGCTGTCTCACTGACTTTATAACTTAAGTAATTGCTTTTATGCTTCATTCTGTTTTGGCCTTAAAAAAAATAATAAACGTAAAAACAACTTACATTATCTCTGATATATGCGTAGTTATGCAGATACGTGCATACGTATTTCTTTTTGCTCAGGTACCAGATTTTATAATTCTATAAATCATAAAGACATTTGTTGAATTAAGCAATATCATTACGTACATACACACACACCTGAAAACATTTAAGGTAGTAAAACAGTGAAACTAACGAAGAATTTTTATGTTAATTATAACTTAAACACATACAGACACTAGTTGAATTTATTAGTTGAGTTAGTTAGTTTACTAATCCATAGTATTCTATGCATTGGTAAAGTAAAGTAATTAGAATGATAAAATATTCCCAGAGATTTATCTATAGGTGTTAACAACGGAAGGCTAATCTTGATAGCGGAATTAAGTAAAGGATTAACTTACACAATATAAATATACGAACTTCTGAGCAACTATAACCATAAAAGTACAAAAGAAACGCATCGATGTGACGTTCGCTTTAAAACAGTTATTCTAAATTCGGCGGAATTATCTAATAGTATATTAAGAAAACTAATATGGACGTAGTGAATACCATAAAAAGGTACCGTTGCGAACATTTTCCTGCATTCTAAGAATCAAAATAAATAACAACAATAACACGTGTACTAAATAAGATTATTTTTAAAAGGACACTCGTTTTCACTCAGATAACCATTGTAATATAGTTTTATTTCAATATTTTTGCTGAATGGTTGGTCTCTTCCCAATTACTTGCTTTTTAGATGTTAAAATTAGGCAGCGCGTTTGTCCTTGTGAAAGCATAGAACAAATATTACTCGTAGATCAATTCCCTTAACGCGAAAATTATTCTGCAGTACCAACAAGAGTACATAAATTTGATAACTTGGCATACTCTTCATAAAATTTAAATTTTGGATGGATAACATTATAAATCTATAATAATAGTACACATTGGTAGTAAAACTAAATTTTAATCACTATTTGCATACAGTAACACTTAAAACCTACGTTTTCTATTCTGTTCACAAATACGGCTGTATAAATACATAGGTATCTACCTATAACGAACACTATCCTGCCATATTTTCTGTAGTACAATAGCCTAGGTATATGACTCACATAAATCCAGGATGGTGTGGATGATTTTATTTTGTTATTTAAATCAACCTATCAATAGACAGATTACTCCTCTTCAAATTGCGATCGTTCACCATAAATTTCGACGGAATTATTATTACAACCAGCGAAGATCCAACGGCTAATAATAAGACTCCATTGAATGCAGGAATGGATTAATTCCGTTCAACAATGCAGGGCAATTATTGCTGGCATAGACCCGTCACATTTGCATTACTAATTAAAAAAGTGTATTCAGAATTTATATTGTATTAACGTTTATGGATTGCACATAATAGAAAACAATTTTTCGTGGCACCAACGATTAAATATCTATTTTGTGTGCGTCCTAAATGACTTATATTGTTTGCGACAAAACCAATAATAGCAACATGATAATTAATTATTCAATGCATTTATAATCTTAACTACGTTTTAAAGGATAGCTAAATTATTTTACCTAGCACTCTTGTAATTTATTTCATCTCTTAAAAACCGCTTAAAGTAACAGTAATATAGGGAAGAGAAAGGCAAAGTGCTCAAACCACGGTTTACTGATGTTAAGTCGACTTTCAATCAACGTAGAGGCATCCCCAGCCCTCCCATAACCATTAATTTGGGCTATATACGAGGGGAGGTCCAGCAGTTCGTGGAATGAAAGGGTTTTAAATAAAATAAAACAATAAATCTATTTTTCTTTTTCAATATAATCACTCTTAAGCACAATACATTTATTAGATCAATGAATTAATTTTTCTAAACCATCATAAAAATATTTTCTACCTTTCGCCTCAAAATGGGCGAAAATTGCCTCCTTTACTTCATTGTCATCGGAAAACTTTCTTCCACGTAAGTCTTTTTTTAAATTGGGGAACAAATAAAATCACTAGGTGCCAGGTCTGGACTGTAGGGTGGATGGACTATTGATTGAAAGACATGCTTGTGCAGAACAGCCATTGCAACTTTGCTCTTGTGAATCGGCCCATTGTCTTGCAAGAGCACACACCCTTGGTCAATTTTCCTCGACGTTTTTTCTTGATGGTCTCCTTTAATTTTTCTAATATCGCTGCGTAATATTCTCCGCTTATGCTCCTACCTTTTTCTTTGTGATCAATCAATAATATCCCCTCACAATCCCAAAAAACAGTAGCCATCAACTTTCCAGCCGATTCTGACACTTTGAATTTCTTTGGTGGTGGTGTCCCCTTTTTATACCATTGCATGGACTCCTGTTTGGACTCAGGCTCAAAGTGATGAACCCATGTTTCATCTCCGGTAATAATCCGCGCCAAAACCTGTGCAGGATTGTCTCCACACAGCTCCAAAAATTGTTTGGACGCACAGACGCGCTGCTGTTTCTGCAGCGGCGTGAGTATTCTCGGTACCCAACTTGCACTGACTTTTGTCATACCCAGGTGGTCATGTAGGATACGCAAAATGGTGGTATCTGATACTCCAACTAATACAGATAATTATTTTTTCTTCAAACGAGCATTTTGCAGTACAAATTTTTGCACTTTTTCGACGATGTCTGATGTGGTGGCCTGAATTGGCCGTCCTGAGCGGGGGTTGTCTTCAATCGACTCCCCTGTTTAAAAATACCATGCCACTTATAAATCATTGGTTTACTAGGGCACTGTTCCCCATAAACGGTTTCCATTTCATTCAATATGGTTTGAGCGTTCTTTCCTTGTTTTGTAAGGAACTTTATCCCAGCACGGTGTTCAATTTCCTCCATAGTTTCAGCTTTCTTCCGGATTGACTTGTTTTATCAGGCAACTATTCGTAAACGACTGACGCTATAGGGCTGCAACTTAACTTATATACTAATGATGAGTCGCCAGTCAGAATGACATCTAGCGAGCGTCCCTCCATTCCACGAACTTCTGGACCTCCCCTCGTACCTCAACCATCCCACTACATGACAGATTTTTTTTATAATTTTAGAATTAGGTTAGTACCAAGACAAATTATTTTCCATAATCTCAGGCAAAGTGGTCATTAAATTCCTAAACTCAAAATAAGAGATAAGAAGGCTGTCCAAACTTTAATTTAAGTATAGAATCGTTACAGAACTACAAACGATAAAGATTGGAGAAAGTAAGACCTACATAAAAGCAACATAAAAACTATCAAATCAAAAACAAGTTACGATTATTTAAAAACTTAAACACAAGGTATCCTTCAAACAAAAAGTTCAATTGTCACAAAGCAAAGCCACACCGTATTCTGTAGTTTCGCGACAGGTTTTGTAAACCAACAAGGAACACACATGGCAGTGGATCCATTGCTCGTATGCTCCTGAATCTGAAAAACTTGGAATATATGTAATCTGCATATTCTGGATAATCTTCAAATAACTCTTTTCTTGGCTTAGTTTTATTCTTCTTTTGCTACCATTGTTTTCATTCTCTTTTCCGTCTACTGCTTTCCGCTTGTTGTTTCTCTTTACTTCCTTGTCAGACGTTGTATCTTCAAGACTTACACACAATGTTTCCGCATAGCCTTTCTTGCAGCTATTGTTTTTTTTGCGTTTACCCACTGTTGCTGCATGAGGCATGGAAACGATGTCCTCTGCCGTTATTGAAAAAAACTTCTTGGTTAGTAGTCCAGTTGGGTGCGACGGATAAATTGATTGTACAAGTTAAACTAGCTGCACAAGTGTAGCCGATGATGGTGTAAGATCCAGAGAAAAGGACATTTCTGATAATTCAGCAGTAACAAAATCCTCTGCCAATGCCGTATTTTAAGACGTTTATGATAGTTTCTAATATTGCAGTTTTTCAGCATGCTTCTCTAAACAGCAACTTGAAATTGAGTAACAACCTACTCCCGATTATTTCTTATCAACTTTTCAATTGGTTTCAGATGAAAAGTTTTAAATGAACATTATGTCTAGAGGTTGCATTCTGTAACTACATTGTAGCGGCAAACAGATCACTGTAAGGAAAACAGAGGGTGGTCGACGGATAAAGTTGCCAACATTCACCACCAGTTGACTACCTTACCAGTAATTGTTAAGGTACACATCACTGTACCTTAACAACGGTTCTATACGTAAAATAAAGTTTGAACAGGCTTCTTATCGCTTATGTTGAGTTTAGGAAGTAAATGATCACTTTGCCTGACATTATGGAAAATAATTTGTCTTGGTACTTAACCTAATTCTAAAGTTATTGAAAAAATCTGTCGGCTAGTGGGATGGTTGAGGTATATAGTCATTAATTTTGATGCCTTTACGTTGACTGAAAGTTGGCTTAACATCAGTACACCGTGGTTTGAGAACTTTGCCTTTCTCTTCCCGATATTACTGTTACTTTAAGCGGTTTTTAAGAGGTGAAATAAATTACAAGAGAGCTAGGTAAAATAATTTGGCTATCCTTTAAAACGTAGTTAAGATTATAAATGCATTGAATAATTAATTATCATCTTGCTATTATTGGTTTTGTCGCAAACATTTAGAACGCACACAAAGTAGATATTTAACCGTTGGTACCACGAAAAATTGTTTTCTATTACGTGCAATCCATAAACGTTAATACAATATAAATTCTGAATACACTGTAAGGAAAAACAGAGGGTGATCGACGGATAAAGTTGCCCACAATCACCACCAGTTTGACCACTTTGCTCGGGTAAACGCGTCTTCACAGTAGCTGTTAAGGTACACATTAGTGTACCTTAACAACTCAACGGAACTATGCGATTGGTAAGCCGGAATTTTATGTCCAAGGTGTTGATGAGTCCTTCAAACCAACTTTGTTCGAAAATTGTACTTCGCCTAATTTTATAATAATAAAAACGCAGACTGAATACTTCCCTTAGTATAATTGAAAATTGGAAGATGATGTTTTAACTATTCTGGATTCTGTTATTGACTTCTACGGGGAAGGAAAGCAAACAAGCCACTACATCTTTCCTGTTATGAAAACAATCGCTGTAATGGCTAGTAAATCTAAAAGTAGGATATGATATATTAAAAATAAACTATGTATTTAAACCCAACCCCTAACATCTAGAACAATTAGAGAGCCAGTAAAAAGTATATATATATATATATATATATATATATATAGTGTTTTATATATGTACATATGTACATGAAAGCTGAAGTTAAGAGTTGTAAGGAAATACTGCGTAAGATTCTTGTTGATATAGGCTACAAATATAAGAAATGTGAATGAAACAGAAAATATTTGGTGGGGCGGTATAATAAATTAAGGAAAGCATGGTATTTGCAGTATATCTTGAGGGAAGTTATATGCATAAAAAATATACTGTGCCCAAATGCTGGTAAAATTCAGTGGAAGGAGTATTAAAAAAAGATATAGCATAGTAACAGTGAATTATATGTATGTCATGATGATGGTGAAATGAGTTCTATTAATGGAGCGTTGCTTCTGCAAACAGAGGGTAAACGTATTAAAAGAAGCTAAAAAGGAGTGTATCAAAAGGATCCAGCTAACAAAAGAACGACAGAAATTTATCATACCTTTAAATGGTTCGGATTCTGAAATGGATTGGTTAATCTGATAAGGAATTATATAATTTTAAAAATACCTACATTTAATGTAATGTAACATACATATTTGATCAATATTACAGATGTTATGTATATATAAATATATCTATTATATGATTTTATAAAATAAATTAATAAATTTAATAAGAAATCATTGCACTTTCTTGTTTTAGTTTGATACTTTTCGAATAATTATATGGGTATTTAAGATATGTTACGTTTTTTAAGTCAATTAATTGCAAAATACTCACTACATAGTTTGCAATTTATTTGAATCTGGCGTGCTAAATTTTTTCCCTGGAGTGTACATAATAAAACGACGGTGCTGCCTGAGCTGACATTCGTTTAGTCGGACTCTAACCGCACGTGGTTATTTGTCATGAAATGCGTCGTCTTCAAAGGCTTAAGCATTTCTAGGCCTTATAATAACGAGTTCCACAGTATTCTAAACTAGCCATTGTGTTTCTATTCAAAATAATGTACCGATAATGGGGCTGAGAACAGCAAATATGGTTTTGAAAAATGGAAATGGTTCAACCTTTCAACATAAAATTATTGAGGATATGTCAAGAGAAATAACCTATTTGTCAGTAGTATGTAATAATTACCCAGGAAACATTATAAAATAAATTTAAAAATTATTAAATTAATTAGCACTTGGTAAAGAGTTTGTTTTAAACAAAAGCCACATCAATCATACACTCTTTCATTGAATGCAAATTCTCAGCTCTGACACTAAATACATAGCCTTAAGCCTATTCTGTTCAAATACATTTATGCATAGATAAAATGTACCTCTAAAATGAGTTAACGATGTCATAATAGCTGATATTGTAATACATTCCCAGACAAGTCTATGATACGACATTTCATGCAGTGTAAAAGCTTAATCAGTTCTATCAACTAACCGTAAGAGATACAATAAATAGTATAATAAGCTTTTTGATTAGATAATATCACTTACGCTAAGATGTAGATATAGAGATAAATCGCCTGAAACAGTAATATAATGCGCCAGCTACAAAGATACTGCCTTATAATTATATTAATATCTCAATTCACCTCCAATCGGTTTGTTCTCTAATTATATCAACACAAAAGGTTCGAAACACAATAAAAGCAGCAATCCGTGAACATGAACCGTTTCATTATAGGCAAGTATATAATCACGGGCACCTATATAATAACATTCGTAAAGCGATTATAAAACGTGCTCTTCTTTTTAACTATTCGCGTAAATTTGTTAGCTACATGTCACTGGTCTTGTCTTCTTTCATTAGGAGTTCGAATGCTATGCAAGAACGACGTGACTCGCTTTAGAATACAAATATATTCGAAGTATGACAAAATAAAAGAAGTGCGTTGAGCTTCTGGTGGTAGATGGCAAGCTGATATGGCAGGTACGAGGACAGTGGCTGCCTTCATTAGTCAAGTGGCCAACGCTGTGTGCGGCCTTCTTCGTAACACCCCCCTTAGGAAACATATAGTACTTCACCCTTTGTACCTGTCTTACGGATTACTTCAAAAAAGAAAGGAAAATAAAAGATGGACAAACACTACACCACTGGACTATACGAAAATAGAAGAATTCTTGTCTGTTTATTTTGTTTCAATGAACACATATCTACACACACACGTATAACTTATAAAACTCATTCTTTTGTCAGTTAGTATCCCGTGCGTATTTTCATTGTTAAGAAGAATATAAAGTCATTAGTTTACAACTTATGTTTGGTTGTCAAAGGAACTATAACAAGATATTTATTCTCAACTTTATCCATTTGATTAAGTAAAGAATGGTTCCTTGTAAACTTTTAATTGTATACATTTCGGCGGTTTATAGTATAGTTTTCTGCATTAAGTGAGATGTATTAAGCATCGCAATGAATAACATACTTCGTTTTTTTATTATAACTCAATAAAGTCACTTTCATTTATCTTACCTAATTACACTTTCCTTATTAATCTTATTTGAGGTGGGTATAAATGTTCTCCCTTGTTTCACTTATTTTGGTTTTCATTTGGATTTTAGAGGAACATTTATGATCATTATAGCGATTACGTAAGCGAATCCAGAAAATAGAAACTATTTTCACGTATTCATATCCTTTGATTTTGATTGCATTCTTGGAGAAACATGTTTTCTATGGACATCCTTTATATATCATTGAGAGCCTTTAAATATGCGTTTGATATCCATATCATTTTTCCAGTTCCTTGTAAAGACAAATTGTTTGGTACCAAGAAAGCTATAATTCTTTTAAAACTTTTCGTCAGCCCTACACCGAAATTGTTTTGTACATTTACATTGGATTTATATGATCAATATTGTATAACCTTTCCTACGCGTTGGAAACGGGCAAGGGTTACGCTGATGCATTAAAAGGGAGAAGCGCTAATGTGGTTAACTATCGTCCTACATATATCTACCGTATCCAGTTTTGTCAAAGTATTCGAATTTGTTTTATGCTTTTTATTAAGTTCTCCTATTTTAAGGAACAGTGCCGCTGTAACCTGATTGTAAATTCCTGAATTTCTTGACCAATACTTATTTGTATAAAATGCTCGCTTATTTGGTAGATTCAAGGTCTTACAATCAAACTCAATGCGCATGCACAAAAAAACATATTTAAAAAATAAAATGTGTTCACGGTTTCCACTCTAGCCTATGTACAGTTGCGATGTACGTAAGATATGTAATATGCACGATAATGGCAGTTATTTGAGCGCTTTTGTACGTATAATGTACATTAGCATGTGTATATGTATGCTTTCTTTTAGTTTTTGTTATGTTAAGTACAGCCGCAGAGTGTACGTTGCCAATACTAGATTTAAAATCTTATAGGCTTCCGCAGAAGCTTTATTAAAGGCATGTACTAATGCAGCTACATGTCTGCATGCGCCACTGCCTTTGTATAGGTGATCCAACTCTATTTATTTGTTAGTTTAATAAGCGCACCTCGATGCTGTGCTTATTTATATGTATGTCCCTTTGCGGGAGCCAAGTACTTTTTCCTTGCTTTGAACTTGCGTAACGGACTTGGTCCTGTTTCATTAGCTTGTATTTATACTCGAACCAAACATTTTCGTTATTTACACTTTTATAGAGGAACCCAACCCTATCTCTTAGAGTATGAACGCCCGGTATCAAAACAAGAGTATGTAATGTGACAGCTACTCAGGCGTTCTCGTAATAGAAATAATACGCCATGTGCTTTCTAGCACTTTGGTGCCTCCCCCCCCCCCCTCCGAAGAAGGGAAAAAGCCAGTAGCCTACAAATGCGCAAAGTATGCACGGACAAAAAAAACGGCAGAGATGAAGTCGACATGATAGAAATTTGGTCCGTGAAACTCGTCCGCATCGACGGACAGCGAAATGCGAAAGTCCCTTTACAACAGAGGACCGAACAAACGTATAAATGACAACGGACGCTGCAGCGACTACGACCGTCAACTAGAGGCGAAGATATTGTACTTGTTAAGCACGTTGCTATATAAGCTCCGACGACGTTACAAAAATAATTTCCGCCATAATCTCTAGAGAAGACTAAAAGTATGTATAGGCGACAACAGACACCGTAGCCTCGACAGTCGATAATAGAAAGCCGAGAAATCGTACTTGGTAAGCATGTTACTATATAAGCCCTGATGACGTTACAATAAAGGTTCCCACTATACTAGAATCGAAGAAATCTGTCCGTACTTGAAAATATTGAATATTAAAAACTGCTGATATTCGTCCGACGACGTTACAGTAAAAGTTGCCACTATATGAAAACCGACGAGGTACGGAAGGCGACCCAGAGTAAACGATCGCTATAATCTCGAAACTCACACGGGAGCCGAGAGCACGTAAATGAAAATATTGGATATTAAAAACTCTCAATATTCGTCCGACGACGTTACACTAAAGGTTACGACGAGGTACGAGAGGTGAGCGGTATTACCTCGACCGTCACACGGGAGCTGTACTGCATGTACTTGAAAATATTAAATATTCAGAACTTCCGATATTCGTCCGACGATGTTACACCTAATGGCACTAACATTAGGCACTTTTAGTACAAGTATTGCGAATGGGTGAATGCATACATATACAATACGTAATGTGCATACATATATAAATTCTACATATTTTACAGAGAAAAATAAATGATAAAATAAAAATTAAGTAATACTAATACTTAACATATACATAAAAATAAAATACATTTCCTCAGAAACTTAAAATTGTTCTAGAGAAACGCAAAACAATGTTAAGTCCTTAACACTTTTGAATATATAATAATGTGGACAAAATGTGGCGGAACAATCCACAACGATAACCCGGCTTCGACTATATGATCCATAAATGATGTATTGAATGGTAGAGGTTAAGTAAGTTAGACGCACGGATTTTTCTTGGACCTCTGACAAGATCAACCCTAATATTCTATTATCAGAATTTAATATCTTTGGCAAGTTACCTCGCTCTCAAAATCTAATCGAGCCTTCTTTAAAAACTTGAATATGTTAACGAACCGTAACATGCTCAAGCTTTCATAGCTTCAAATAATGGTTTCAGTAGGTGTTTTACTACATTAGAATTCCGCGGGTTACAAATGTAGAACTTTTGCTTATCATGGTACGTCCTGATGACCTATTGAAAGCGATGACTTGTATAATCTTAGCTTATGCTGTGTGTTCTATAAGTGATTCTGCCAATATTATTAACCTACAGCAATTATATACTTCACTAGTGCCGAGGAAATAGTTTTCTACTGAATCAATAAAAATGGACGCGTGCCGCCCATATTTGTAAAATTAAAAGTTTACCCAGTACCCATACCTTAAATAGCCACCAATAGTTACTAGGAGCGAGACTATAAAAGATCCTAATGTGCTTTTCGACAGTCGTCTATCCGAAATGTGCCTCAGATGCATTCCTCAGTGTTGGGATTCATTATTCAATCTTCTAAATTTTTTACGAATTGACTTCTTTATATGGATCACATGTATGAAGATGCCCAAGAAATGCATCCACTAAATCCTAATCCCACTACCGATGCTACAACCTATTGATAAATCGATTACGCCATCTTCTATTTAAAGAAATGTGAACACTCTTCATGTATCTTCACTTAAAGCTCAATCCTTTCAGTTTCTTCCGATTAAAACTAAAATTAAAGTTGCCTGGTAGGCATATGCATTTAAACGCGAATAAATCTTATAGAGATATTTTTGTTTCTTCTTTTAACTGATACACACATTTATTTGTTTTTTTGTCTCATCTTTTACTTGTTGGGTGCTGTATGTAATTTCGCTTGATACCACTTGAAGATTACGCAAGTGATAAGTTTTCATAAAACTGAAAGCATTTCTTAAAATCACATGAAAGCAGATTTTTAAGTGCAAATTATGGATATGCTATTACTAAACATATTACTACAGCATATAATAAAACCATACCTGTACTGCTATGATAAAGCTGCGCAAGTTCGTCCGCATTGCAGCGCAGGCTCGTGATTCATCATATCAGTTTAGTTTATTACTTTCTATCTAATTTAAGATTTAAGATATAAGATAATACACATACAATGTTTGCACAACCTTTGAACAAATCTGTAGCTCCTACTGATATTGTATTTTTCATAGAATATATTCAGTTAAATACTTTAAACGGATCTGTCATAAAAACACATGGATTTGCTACTTGTAAATTCACTATTCTGTTTACTGACCTTGTTTACTAAGTCCATTTTTTCCTACTTTTGTATAAAACGAATTGATGTCATTTAAAATCTGAGTATCCAATTTGTTGTAACAATTGACCAAATTCTTCATGTCTAAACTACTTCTTTTCCCTGTCCGTAATATTGTTGACGAGAGATAATTTACTATAAAAACTTTTGATCTTGAGTGGCCGTGTGTAAATAGGTGGAGTAGGCGTTGTAAATGTACCTTCTAAACCAAGGCGTTTCTGTTAGTTTTGCCTGTGCCTTTGGTCTTTCTTCAGGAGACACTAGTTTGTCAACTTTATCCAAACCCGAAATTAGGAAATATGTATACTTATTTGGATCTTCAGTCTACTATTTCTAAGCACTCCCAGGTTTCAACAAGTCTGTGGTCAGTAAGTATTCTAATTGGTTTATCGCCAACAACTTTTATGTTACGTGAATATATCTTGTTCATAGTCATCCAATAGCGAGCTTGTGCATATTTAGCCAAAAAAATCCAAGGTTGATTCAACAAACATATTATTTTTTACTGAACCTTCCGTCTTGCTGACTCTAGTTGGTTTCCATATTGCTTGTTGTAAACCGAATAATAGCAGAAAACCTAAAAAGTGTATAAGTTCTCTATCATTTAACCTACATAGGATCGCATTCCTAATGTGGTATTGATCTGCCTTTTTTAAAGAAAATTGGATTATCAATTTAAACAACCTATTTCCTCCTTATTGTAATCGGGAAGAACTGCATTTTATGTTTTAAAAGAGATCATAAGGTGAAAATGCCAAAAAGCAAACGCCTATCATTTGTAACAAGCACTTTATTGCCATTGTATGTTTCATTTGATATGGATTAGCATTATAAACTGGGAAGAACGCGTATACAATAAATTCGATTGTACACATGTTATTCCTTTAAAACAATGTCTTAAGGTCTTCGCTACAGAAGCTAAAGAAATTTGTGGATCGTTAATTAGTGGGGGTCGTTGACCTTCTAATAACAGATGTTCCTAAATATGATTTCATATCGATCTCGTGTTAATTATTACTTATGGGCCAGTCCGATAGCGGTACGTTAGAACTTTCCCTAAGGCGATGAATAGGTAAATTATAAATTTCATACAGCGGCGACTACACGTTTCATATTGAAATTTACCATATCCGTGAATATTGACGTTCGATAATAAGCGGATATTTTCCGTGCGTAAAATGGGAATGTACAAACACAAGTACGAGAACAACTGCTGGAGCTTTACGTATGTACCCGTATGGGGAAAAAGTAAGAAACATTTAACAACTTAAACACGCACACGATTTTTGTTAAATAAAAGAATAAACGGTTAGCTGCATGTTCACTACGTCCGCTAATTTGTAGTGAAATATATCTGTAGGACATAGAGCACCTTGACTACTACAAGAATTTTTTGAGACAGTCTTTCCTATGTCGGTTTGCAATAATAAAATTTAATAATAAAGAAAAACAGTAATTGCATTAACTTTGTAAATCTTTCAGATAAATCGACAACATTGTTTATCGAATACGATAAACAAAAAAAAGCCATCTTTAAGTTGTTACAAAAACAGCATGTTCTTACATCCTGTTAAGGCTATTTTCTGCAATTTCCTCATTGGTATAACAAACGTATTTATGCTATTTGGTAAAACCAAAGCTTGAGAAAGTTTCAATTAGATAATGTAAATTAATATAAACAATCAAGTCCACTCTGATGAAGATTGCGTCAAGAAAATACGATATCAAATCTAGCACCATTTTAATCAGCATAAGATAACCTAAAACGTTTGAATAAGATCGGAATTTAAATCTAATTAACTTTTTATTGTAAAATATCATGACCTTTCTTTTTGTAATAGTCTCTTTTCTATTTTTCTACTTTTTGTACTATGCATTCATATTGTGAATTGTTTTATGAAAGGATAATAGAAAGGACCACATCTTTTGCATCTGTTTATTACCACATACGAGGTAGGCGCCATAAATTCTTGACCTGAACCGAAAAATAGAAAGTTGGAATAATATAAGAAATTTTATTTTTCAATGTAATCTCCCCTAACTTCTATACATTTATAACAACGATTATTTAACAATTCGATACCATTGTAAAAATAATCTAAAGTTTTTCGGTAACAATGTTCTATAACAGCTGCTTGCAACTCACTGTCGTCCGTAAAACGACGCTAAGGTCTTCTTTTAAATTAGAAAACAAATGAAAATCACAAGGAGCCATATCCGGACTATAAGGTGGATGTTCCAATTCTTGAAAGCCACGTTGGCGGATGGCAGCTTGTGAAACGACGACAGAATGGACGGGAGCATTGTCGTGCAATAATTGCACGCCTTTTGTCAATCTTCGTTTTGCACGAATACTGCCCCTTAATTTATGCAATAAAGACGCATAATATGTGCCATTCACAGTTGTATTACGCTCTTCCAAGCCAATTCGCAAAATGCCCTCACAATCCCAGAATATTGTGATCACTACTTTTTCCTTTCTGGGACGAGGTTCATCAGGTCTCCGCCATCCCATGGGCCTTTTCGATAGAGGATCGTAAAAGAAAACCATTGCTTCATCCCCTACGACAATGGACTCGAAAATCGATTTTGGGTCGTCTCCACACATATTTAAAAACGACCGCGCACATTCGACACGACGTTCACGTTCGAGAGCAGATGGAAGTCGCGGTATCAATCTGGTCCTAATCTTATTCACACCAAAATGGTCATGGAGATTTCGGCGAATACTAGTTTCGGATGTTCGCCACTTTCAAACGGCGATCTCCTAGTACTAGATCTCCAATAATTGAAATTTGTTGAGGTGTTATCACCTCAATTGGTATACCCGACCTTTCACTATCTTCCAGGGATTCTTGCCCCAAACAGAAACATTTTGGCCACTTTCTTACAGTGAAATACGAAGGAGATGAATAATCGTAATCGCTGTCTAAACATATTTTATAGGATTAGACGCATGCCCTTCTTTTGTTAAAAATTTGATGACCGCGCAGTACTCAATTTTCATTACTTCACTCATTTGCATGCGCCTTGGTTGGCTGGCTACTAAAAACTACTACTCTTCGAACCATCATATTTATAGCGTAGACCTGGTGTATATGCATGTAGTTTGAACACGCTTCAACCTGTATAATTTTGCCAGGCCGACAATTTACGGCGCCTACCTCGTAACATATGACACATTATTTGCGATATCTTCTAAATAGAAATAAAAAAATAAATAAACACAGGAAAACTATAGTTGTCTTATTAACACAAAATATATATTTTTATTGCAAAATCAAAATTAAAAATACTCTTCAGAAGATTAACTAATTTAACAAAAGTCTAAAAAGGTGCTTCTTAAAACTTATAATGTTTAAAAACACTAATCTGACTAATTCTGCAACATCCCTTTGAGATTTCCATTATTATGTTGCACATACATTTTGCAATATTTTTTGCGAAAGCATTGAAACGTGAAATTGGTGTGACTCAACTTCCAACGCAGTGACTAATGGTAATAATCCTGTATTAAAATATTTGGAACCTATTCCTAAAACTCAATTTCTTTCGTCAGTTAACAACGGGCATTTGAGCGACAGGCGTGTCTTTATTATTGTGGCACTAGATGACGCCGAAAATGCTCACTTAGACTGGTCGTTTATACGCGCTAATACTAACCGAGAAAGAATTGCAATGTTAGACAGACAAGGATTTTTGAAACCGCGCCGATGGTAGGCAGAAACATACGAGACGAGGTCCGGAAGTTCGTGGAATGAAAGGGTTTCAAATAAAATAAAACGATAAATCTATTTTTCCTTTTCAAAATAATAACCCTTAAGTACAACACATTTATTAGATCTTTGAATTATTTTTTCTAAACCATTATAAAAATATTTTTTATCTTTCGCCTTAAAATGGGCCAAAATTGCCTCCTTTACCTCATTATAGTCGGAAAACTTTCTTCCACGTAGGTCTTTTTTTAAATTGGGGAACGAATAAAAATCACTAGGTGCCAGGTCTGGACTGTAGGGTGGATGGACTATTGATTGGAAGCCATGCTTGTGCAGAGTAGCCATTACAACTTTGCTCTTGTGAACCGGCGCATTGTCTTGCAAGAGCAACACACCCCTGGTCAATTTTCCTCGACGTTTTTGCTTGATGGTCTCCTCTAATTTTTCTAATATCGCTGCGTAATATTCTCCGCTTATGCTTCTACCTTTTTCTTTGTAATCAATCAATAATATTCCCTCACAAACCCAAAAAAGAGTAGTCATCAACTTTCCAGCCGATTCTGACGCTTTGAACTTCTTTGGCGGTGGTGCCCCCTTTTTATGCCATTGCATGGACTCCTGTTTGGACTCAGGCTCAAAGTGATGAACCCATGTTTCATCTTCGGTAACAATTCGCTCCAAAATCTGTGCAGATTTGTCTCCACACAGCTCCAAAAATTGTTTGGACGCACAGACGCGCTGATGTTTCTGCAGCGGCGTGAGCATTCTCGGTACCCATCTTGCACTGACTTTTGTCATACCCACGGGCATCTTGCAGTACAAATTTTTGCACTTTTTCGACGATGTCTGATGTGGTGGCCTCTACTGGCCGCCCTGACCGGGGGTCGTCTTCAATCGACTCCCGACCATGTTTAAAAAGACCATGCCGCTTATAAATCATTGATTTACTAGGGCACTGTTTCCCATAAACGGTTTCCATTTCATTCAATATGGTTTGAGCGTTCTTTCCTTGCTTTGTAAGGAACTTTATACCAGCATGGTGTCCAAGCATATTTCTGCTGTATTCTGTCGAGTATCATAGAAATTAGTTTTGGTAACTGTAAAGTCTTTGATCGTTCTTTAAAATTGAATAATCGAAACCCTTCTCAAAATGACTGAGATGACGTCACCTTCATGTTCTTCACGAACTTGTATTCATTTAGACCATTCACCAACACATTTTTCAAAACTGTCAGACAGTGTATTCCATTGAACATCTCGAGATGGTTCTAGTTTCTCCTTATACATTATATCTAAGTAAATGGAGATTGCAGAAATATTTTAGAACTTATAATATTTCGGATGCAGGCGCTCTTTAAGTTTTTTTTATTTATCATTAATATGAATAGTTTGAGAATACAATTAGTAATATATAATATATTATAATTAATTGTGGGATTACATGGATTGCTAATACATTAATTTGTTAAAATAAAAGCCTTAATTGTTGGTATTCGAACTGAACGTTTCACGCTGAAAGCACGTGAAGGCTTCGAAGTTTTCGAATGAAAGCATTTAATTAGAAGCAATGACACAAACTTGACCCGATCTACGAATGAAGCTCGGAATAATTAACTTTGTTAATTTAACGATGTAGTTAAACTTTTATGTTCCGCAAGAACAATTATAACGACGAGAACGCATTAGATTTCTTCTCACACAATTAAATAATAAGGACATTTCATCAGTAGAACGCTACTCGCTATTATTTGAAGCGTTTACGATTGTTAGAACAATTAGATAACGCCTACGCGTATCTATATCTACAACCAATTTAACGTATAACCATAAAACCGAAACTATAAAGGTCACGTAATCCACTACGCTCTTTCATATTTATTTAATGCAATTATTTCGAAAATTCTATTTCTAATCGACCTATTGATTATTTACAACATTATGTTAATGAAGTGAACTGTTCAGCATAGCAATAAAATGCATGCCTATCCTATTGTGAATGCTCGTAATGTGGCGATGATAAATTGAAATCGTCAAAGCGAACTTGTAATTGATAGTAGAGAATGTAAGGATTATTTTTGTCTTACACATTTTTGACACCCATGCGTTTATACGCGAGCTTTTGTTCTAGGTTGCCGCATTCTAGTGTAGTTACAATATTACTCCTATACCGCGAGATAATCAAGTCGTTGAATAAGTAAATAGTACGAGAATTACAAAACTTGTAGTACCATTTTTCGAAACATACACTAGACTGACAAAATAAAATAGACACCTACTAATTAAAAAAAGATTCTATTCTCATTATATATACAAAATATTTTAAAATTTTTAAATTAGACTATGTGCGGGATAATGCTGTGAGTCGTCGTGGCATAGAATCTATTAAATGATTAATGGTGTCTTCTGGAATATTTAACCACTCTTCTGTAACAGCTGCCACGAGTTCTTCCTTATTGCTGCGTTTTCGGGGTCGTTTCGCCATATTTGTCTGGATTATGTGCCAAACATTCTCTATCGGATTCATGTCTGGTAATTGACCTGGCCATGGTAAAATCCGAATCCCCTGTTCCTCTTTCCATGTGGTTGTTTTTCTTGCTTTGTGGCAGGGTGCTCCATCCTCCATAAAAGTGGCGTCTTCTTTAGATAAAATGGCGTTGTCGAATGTTGGTAGTAGTCCTTCTGTTAATATTTGGGTATATTTTGCCGCATTTATATTTCCGTCGCAGATTACTAATTGCGATCTTCCACCATACCATATCGCGCCCCACACCATGATGTTCACACCGCCGTATTTCACCGTCTGATGCAAAAATTTCTCGTCCAGTTGCTGTGACGAACGTCTCCATACCCACGTACGACCACTAACACTGAATTGGCGGTATCTGCTTTCGTCTGAAGAAATGACAGACCGCCGAAACTCTTCGGGCTTCGTTCGCATTTCGATTGCCCAAGCCATTCGGCGCCGTTTTTGAAACGCCGTAAGGAGAGGTTTTTTCTTTGCCACCCTTTTATACATCCCCACACTGTGGAGGTATCGTAGAACGGTGCGCTGACTTTTCTGTGAAGTTGCCGCAAGCTCAGCTGTACTTTTTCGCGGTTCTCTTAACACTTGGCGCACAAGCACCTTTTTACTTCTTTCAGAAGGTCCGGCACGACCTGGTCTCGGCTCCACTGTTGTTCTTTCCTTGCGCTTAAATTGTGTAATCACACGGTTAACTGTGGACAACGGAATATTTAAAAAATTACTTAGTTCACGTTGCGAAGCGCCGCGTTCACTCTGGCCAACGATGCGACCCCGGGTGAAGTCGCTAATATCACTCGAACCTTGTAAGCGAGGCATAGTTGTTACTATACTAAACTATGACGAATTCCTTCCAATACATCTACCACTACCCTAATGACAAGAGAAAGTTCTGAATTCGTTCTTAGAATTTAGCTGTTTACATATTTATACCGCTTTACCTGGTGTGTATTTTATTCTATAACCCTAGTGTATTTTTCTTTCAACTGATAAAATAATATGATATGAACCTTCACATTATGTTATCTGATATCTGACATTAATTTAAATCAGATAGATGAAAGCAGGCATAGAATTACCCACGCACAAAAAATCACATTCAGTCTCATAGTGTAGTGGCAGCACGTTCCGGCGGTTTCGGTCATGGGTTCAAATCCTACATTGAGTGATATTTTTTCAGGAATTTAAAATGTTGGTTAAATGCAAGAAAATCGTATTTTTATCATTACTAACACCTACGGGAGCTACATATATTATTATACAGGTTAAATATATTATGTTACATAAGGGTAGAGAGTACTATTGGACAAAGACATACTGACAAACAATCGCCCTACAGAATAGCATGCGTGTCTCTCGACTTTGTTAACTTACAGAAATGTTATTCCATCCTCCTCTTATTCACAATTGCGGCCATCGATACGTCAAAAGTGCACTCACTCATGGTATAATTGAAAGCTGAGTAACTAATTCAAATATACCGAAGTAAGATAACAAAAAACTATATAAACTACATTCTCACACTATATATACATTGATGGATACTGTTAAGGAAAATGTTAAGCTTTAATGAATCTTAATTTGAAACTTTAGCCGTAATTTTCGGACATAGTGCATAACGTTTCCGAGATATACATTCTGTTTTTATTCCCTGTAGGGTCAACAGTTCTGCAGAATTTAAATTTTCCAAATTAAATAGCTTTGCAGTTATAGAAGTTATAGTTCCATAGTGAATGTCGGATGTAGTATACTACCTAGTTTTCAGAATTTGCCAATGTATAGTCTGATATACCGATCAATACCTTTCTCTATGACACCTCTATGTGTTATGCACAACCTCAAATAAAAATTTACTTTTAGCTGAACTTTATTAGCGCAAAAATAGTATCGTCAGATGCTTTTTGCCTAAGCAAATTGCATTTGATTATATAATATATATATATATATATATATATATATAATTTAAATAAATGTAACAGTAATAGAAATGTGAGAAATTCTTTAGGAAGATCGCAGGAAATCAGTTAAATAAAATCACAACGAAATAAATGTGAACACAAAGCTTCAACTAAATCAGTAAGATACTGTAATTAGCAGTGAAACAAGTTGTGAATGCAGAAAGATTAAAGAAGAGAAGAAAAGGACGTCCCGGGGGAACCTGCACGGCAGAAACTGGAAAGCTATGATAGAATAGAGGAAGGAAGTTGTAGAAGACGAAAGTGGTTCCATGGGATCGACATAAATGGAATGAGTATTTTAAGATATGAGAAAAAGCCATCTCCGACAATTAAATTCGGCGTAGAAACATGAAAAACAAAAAAAAGTGCACCTGTCATAAATTTGATTTATATATATGCATAACAAGTAGTATGACGTATTCAAATATAGTGTAAAACTAATTTTCTATTCAACTTTACAGTTTATGATCATAACGTCTTAATTTTATTGCTAACCTAACAAATTATTCTATCGAATCTTTGCTCAAACTAACGGGTGAAAATCGTGATTCTTGCTGGTACCTATAACACCATACGATATAACATTAAAGTATGTGAACGGATCGCCTATTAATAAGAACAAGCATTCACAAATCCTCATAAATATTGTTAATTACAATCGAAATTTATTATAATGGTAAACGCTTCTCGGTAATTATGACTTACAAAACTATACATAATATTCGAATTTATTACACTGAACTGTAATAAATAACCATTTAACGGTCTCTGGCTGCCATCTCAAAATTATTAATCAATTTCGCGTTATGATGCGTACTTCTTTTTCTTACCTACAGCTATAGTTCTTGTTGAACGAGTGTTAAGCAACAACATGGCCACATACATACATCCATATCAAGGCATTTAATGAATTATTTTACAATCTTCAATCTACAGTTCCGTTAAAAAATAAATTACAAAATCTAGAAGCGAAACATTAACATTGTAATACAATATATACAGGGCGTATTTATTTATCACGGATGTTGTGACATTAGATCATGATTGATATATATTTTTAATATTGGAAATCTTAATCATAAAAGTTATTTTTCAAGCGAATGAAAGTGGATTATGGTTATCTTTAAGCAATAACATTAAATCTGGACAAGAAGATATAAACGTTATATTAAATATTATAAAATTTAATACAAACTTCGTTAATATTACTCCAAAATATCAATTTCTCCGAACAAGTTGCAGGAAACTTAGCGACTCAATAAGTATGTTTTTTGAAGTTAAACAGATATTGATTTATTTACTTGAAAGTTGGAAACACTTAAAGTGTAAAGGTAGAATAAGGGGAGATAATTTGGGGGACCCCAATATTTATATATTGTATCTCTAGTTTATTATAAGAGATAGAGTATAAGTTTAAAGATAAAGTTAGTACATAACAACAAAAAAATTTGTGTTCACTAAAGTTATGTCACAATTGAAAAATGACTTTTCTATGGTTATTGGTAATCGTTGATTGTTATCGTCTGACTAGTGTTTTAGATTTCAGTTCAACTATTCATTTGCCAGTCCTAAATGCCCCAAGTAAATCTTGCATATAGAGGACATCTTAGCTACGGATTCATTAACGAAAAATTAAAGAGAAATGGAATCAATCAAGGTTTCTTCAAACAAAATATTGTGACCCGTTTCCAGAGGATGTTCGGCTACCGCAGACGATGATACGTGCCCCGATTTTAAATAACGTTTGTGCTCTTTAATGCGGATTTCTATTGAACAACTTGTCTCCCTTATGTATACTAGACCGCAAAAGCATGGGATTTCTCTTTTGGTCTCTTTCTTTTTCCTTTTTTCTCTCGTATCTCCCCTCCCCCCCCGTCCTTCTGTCTTTATTTCTTTCTCTTATTCTTTTCACTTTTCTTTCTATTTCACGGCCCCCACCTTTTATAATTTTTTCATTTTCTTTCTTATTTTTCTTTCTTCTCTTACTCTTATTTCTTTTTTCTATATATCTCATCATGACACTGTCCAATTCCGGAAGTAGTTCGTTTATTACCAACTCTGACCGTGGAAGTCTACGTATTCATTTCAAGAAAATCGTAATTTATCATTACAAACAACCAACGAAAGTTTCATTTAAATTTAATTAATAAAGAACTTACCTTCAATAATATTGTATCTGCTGAAATATTGTTATATATCTCATATATATCATGACGTGATTTGAATTTGCACAGTCTCGTGCTTTAGCGGTAGGACATTCTCCCGCAAACGGAGAGGGCGTTAGGTCAAATCCTACCGCGACTAATATTTTTTTCAGAAATTTAAAGACGATGACAAAATGCAATTAATTTAAGAGTCTAATTAAAGAGTGATACTGATACACAGGATGTGATAAAAACTTCTACGATAATTATCAGCCAATCAGTATCCTACACGTAATTTCAAAGGTATTTGAACTAGCAATTGTAAATAGACTAAAATATCTTGGAAGGAAATGTTTTCTCTTAGAAAAACAGCAAGAGTAGCGAAGAGGATGGTAATAGTAGACTGTAGCATTTGATAACAATGAATACCACGAAATGCACCTTGTGCTTCTATCGAAACCGTTTGATTCTATTATTCCAGATATACTAATCAACAAGTATAGTATCAATAGAACCCCGGCAACTGTGTAAAATAATACACAGTCGAAGATAAGAGAAATTGCATATGGGCTAGTACAGTAATTTATAATCGAACCACTAATGTTCATTTTACATATTAACGATTTACCTGTTACTATATAATAAGCACATAGAAAATTCCGTATCATAAAAAAAGCTCTGAGAAAACAATAAATGGTAGTAAACAGAGAGAAAACCCGGAAGTTAATAAGAATATTGCAACATAGAATTTCTAAGTCTGACACTAGACATCAAGATTAAATTGACGGTGTACGTTAATGGACCGGTAGCTAGTTTGTTATCCGCTCTGTATGTCTTAAGAAAAGTGAAACAAGTTGGCGGGCATAAAACAACAAGGACCGCTTATTTCGCCTCATTCATTTACTGCTAGGCTGTGGTTTAATCTTTTAAAGTTCAAATGACGTGTCAAGAATATTCGTCATCCAGGAGTGTAGCCTGAAATTTAACGAAATATGCAGGAGTTATTTTAAAAAAGAAAATACACTTACGCCCACATCAGTTATTATGGCATATAGTTGTTGAACATACCTTGCAGTCATAATTGTACTAAACCAATGGTGTTAATTCCATCCACTTGGTCAACACACTTATCTTCTTTTATATTTCAGAAGTGATCGCTTACTTGAAGCATGTTTAAGGCTAAATACTGGCGATAGAGTTCAATATAATTGTTTTGGCATCGAATAATTTGATTATTAACAGCCTACTAATATCCTTTATGTTTTCCATCATCAAATAATGTTCATTATCAGCATCCACTAACAATTGACTTACTTCGTCTATTAAAATTTTAGATTTCTTCGCTTGGCATCCTACAGATTTTTCTTTAAATAAGGCACTAACTTCACCATTTCCTTTAAGCTAGTATTTTCCACAATATTAAAACTACATTTTAACGTAGGATACAATAAGCACAACTTAGATTTGACACATTTTGATTTTTCCTCAAAATAAGCGAGGAAAGTGTTTTCATTAACTGTTGTTACCTTCTTGTGAGAACACTAATCTTTAAATAGTATAAGCATTTTCTATTGCTCTTTTGATTTTTCTGTCTATAAACTTCATATCACAGCATTTGGTGCCTTCAAAATATCAATAAGTTCTTTCCCACATTACAATTACAACAAATGAAAAGACCAAAAGAATAAACCATAATTTATAAATTAATGACAAACCGATATAAAATCTGACAGATATGTTTTTATTTAGATAGCAACAAAAAAAAATACGGATTGTTGTGCGTTATGCAATAAAATTACTATATTTTACGTTTTTCTTGTCAGTTAACTCTTTTGAATTTATTTCAATAGGATCGTAAAAAAAGATTTGTGTGCACCTTATGTGACGAATATCTTTGGTTTCAAGAATTTTCTGTTCCAGCTAATGTTTCGACAAATAGTTTTCTCTTAATCACCAAAGTATCATTCGGCGCATAGATAACTAAGCATCATCATTGTTTATAAAATACTAAAAAGAAAATCCTGATAGAAAAGTTACTATTTGATGTCAACTTTATGGCGGTCGATGCACGTCACACTAGATCAGCAAATACTTGAACACCACCATACAACAGATCGTATTAATTTGATTGTAATTTTAATCAAAGCAAATCCAATACACTACAAGAAAATATTCCAATGTTCGTAAGAACAGTAGCAGTTTGACTTTGTCAATATATATACCTCTTTGTCATCTTCGTCGGCCATTGTATTCTATAGAATAGATCAAAGGAAGTGCGATCAAAGTCGGAGTAAGCGTTGTCACGGATGACAGTTGTAGAATACAAACAAGTTCAAGTCAATCCTTCAATTCACATTTAAATTTTTCACATTTTGCATTATACACTGTGGGTTACAATTATGTCTTAAAAACTTATCTACAAGGATTTTCGTAAATGGTGGGATAATTCAAGTATCCAGTATCGTACAAAAACATATAATTTGTGTTTTATTAAAATGACTGAAGAGTATTTTTGCATTGAAGAAGTAAAAGATGATTCAAAATTTTATAAAGGTAAGAAACGTCAAACTACTGTCACTCTTGTAATTCATAAATATTTTAAAAAGGGTAATAATTCTGAAGAGCACTGCTAAGGTGCTTAAAATAAGTGTCATTCGTCTGTAATTTGAAATAGCATTAATCGTACTCCATATGTGTTTTTTATACACAAAATGTTTCTTTGTAGAACACATACATTACTCAAACGTTTACCATCTCCCACGTTTATTTTACTGTGCCTATAGCTAATTAATGTCAAAATGTTATCAGAAGAATAGAATACTTTCTTTGGGACTTATTGCTAATAATATACGTTAATTACTTGCGCATGTCCAGTACGAAATTTCAAAAGATCTATACAAAGCAATAGCATATATGTATTACTACTTTTCCTTTCAGAATACCATGATAATAGTCATAATAGGGGTAAGGGTGCCGAGAGTTATTCAAACATTAATAAGCTAAGCCAAGATGTACGCCTTCATGGTAAGTGAGAATTACATTACTGCATCATTTAATTTAGTTAGTGGTGAATATTTAAAATAATATATAATTTACGTATGTATTAATATATCGTTAATGTTGCATCTCCAAGCCAATATTTGATTGTTAAAAGATAATGACAAAAGCGCCTGTATAATTTCAATTCTTAAGTATAATTCTGCAAAAAATGGTTGTTTTATTAGCCAAAATAGAAGTTTATAGAAAACAGACTGAATAATGAAGTGCAACTATTGTAAATACAGGTATTAACAAGAAATGTCATAATTTTGAAAATATTTAAGTCCTTTATTCCGTACGTTTCTGCAATGTTAACATACACGATGAAAATACAGATTTTTTTTATTTCACCTTCTTAAGCTAAAAAATATCTCTACAATTGTTAAACGAAATCTATAATTTACGCAAACCATCAACATAGCGTAAATTTTAGACCAAATAAGTGGGTGAGTGAAATAACAGTTATGCCTAAAGATATATCAATTAAGTATAAGAGCTGTTTATGCCCAGTTGGAACTTTTCTAATACGTTTTGTCACGTGAAGCAACAACATTGAAGGAATAGTAAAACTTTATAGAGTTATATAAGTTGTGGTTATTTAATTTTATCTTTTGCTATTAGATGATAGCAGCAGTAATCAAAAATATTATTGAACAGAACGCTTTGAGTCCTGCTCTGTTTTTCTTAAATCGCTTTTGCCTGGAAGTTTATAATTTTACTGCGACAGTTGCAGTAAAGTTAAGAACCATATGAATAACTTCCGTATCGTAATAAACTCTATAACATCCTAAATTTCAATCAAGAAAAGAAAAATGCAGTGCTTTCTTTGGTACTATGTAATAAGATATAACTTTAACTACGAAGTGGAGACATTTTATAATGATTGCCTCTATGATATTAAATTCCCTTCTTTCTTTACCTAAACTATAGGATGAGGCTCCAGTTCATATAGATATGTGTGATCCAAATTAAGTGTACACCGTTATTATATACGACAATATATTGTAATAAATTGGTAACATAAAAGTGCTATTGATGTTAGTTAACTGAATTAATAAGCAAATAACAAAAAGAAATTCCTTTATCCATGAGAGAAATGCCAGATATTGCAACGGATCGAAATTTTGTGAACATTTCGATTCAACTTTGGAGATCTTTCTTCTCAGAGCATCAAAAATCGGGTGCACCGGCTGCATGAGAAAATTTGCTATCTTATTCTATAATAAAAATTGATCGAAATGGTTTGGAATGGCCAGGAATTATTGGGGCATTACACAAGAACAGGAAAGACAGTGAATGTGATGACGCTCGACGCTTGAAGGTAAAATAAATATCACAAATGTTGAAGCTTTCAAATATGACGCACTCTTCATGATTATTTAGATGTCAGTACAAGATGAGTGCCCCAATATTTCTCAGCAGTTCAGCGTTAGCATCGTGTACCTTTTTGGGGCTCTATGGACAATATCTTGCGGACGCATTGAAGACAGTTGTCGCAGGAGATGAAGCTATGTTTATTTATTCTGATCCTTTATTCAAAATGGTATCGATGGAATGAAGGCGCAAGAAGAAGCGCAACCAAGAGAGTTTGAAATCTATCAGTCATCAAAAAAAATAATGGGTACGATTTTTTGGGATTGTAAGGGCGTTCTTCTTATAGACTTTAAAGAAAATAATACTACAGTCAACGGGTTATACTATATAATACTCTTGCATAAATTACGACAAAATATTCGGCAGGAGAGACGTAAAAAGTAACCAGAAACGAAGGCTTACTACATAACAATACACCCATTCAACGGCTAGAATTGCGTAAGCCGCAATTCGTGAGCACACCTTCGAACAAATCAATTACTCTTCATGTAATGCAGATATGGCCTCTGGTGACTACTACCTATTTGGAAATTTAAAAGAGGATCTTTACGGGCACCGTTTCTGGAATGACAAAGGAGTGAAGACTGCAATTTGGGCACAGACAAAGGGAATGACTGCTTCTTAGGTATATTTAACTATTGCTGAAGCATTGTAATAATAATAGTAATAATTAATGCCACAAGGGGCTATAATGAAAAATAAAATTTAATTGTAAGTCTACGCTGTTTCGTTCATTTTTTCGTCAGACTAAGCATTTACATTTGAATGTAGAAATTTTCGCAATCTCTTCTCTCGTGTAACACACTAGTGGGTTATAGAGGTTCTCGTTGGAGTCCACGTTTGAATTTTGCCAGACGACACTACTCACTGAATAAAGTCCCATTTTACACGAAATTATTTCTGCTTGGGTGTTTTCAAGCGAACCAGTAATGCTCTATTAATAAATTCGATTAGTTTGGTTGTTAATATTGTAAAGTACAAATAACAGTGAATGTTGAATGTGCCTTATATTAATTGCATTTATGTATGACAACGTAGGGAAAAATTATCAACAAAATTCCTTTCCATAAGCAAAAACACTTTTAATAATTCATATTATTACAAACTAATTTTATCTACATAAAAACAATGGCGTAAAGAAATATTTATGTGCACAGAAGCAAAAAGAAGCTGGACAGCCTTCTCTTAATATCAAGAAACAATTCCTGGTGATTCTTCTATACCGTTCGAAAGTCTTTAAAGTAATACCCATTATCGTAGAGATATTTGGGTGGTTTTGTTTACAATTGATTCTCTACGCTTACATTTTCAACCTCAGTTACATTTTTTTAAATACTTCTATCAAGTACTTTACATTCGCCTTCATATCACCTTCTCGGTCGACTCCAAATTCTGCTAACACATTCTCTCTCTTTGCTTGATAAATTGTTCCATATGAAAATACTAAATATTTATCACGGAATGACTTGTTTAATAACAGATTTGTATGTAAATATTGCAGCAACACTTTAGTTGAACAATAATTTCTTCCTTTTCAAAAACTATATATTTAATCGACAAGCCTCATTTGCACTTTATTTTATTGCTATTCTATCTCTCAAACCTTTGAGTATTATTTTTCCATTGGTGACTAAATATTTTAGTTAAAAAATGCATGCATAATTTCACTATTAAGGGATATAATGTCTACCAATACCTATATTCGCACAAGTTTGTTTTTCCGAGATACTTAAATATTAAACTGAGACCATCTGTATATGAAAGTGTATATTTTAGTAATGCCACTTAAAAATTACAAAATTAGATTGGAGAAGGTTTTTTTAAACATGCGTTAGTTATCTGCTTTTGTACAAGACCATTAATTTTTCTTGCTACACAATCAAACGAGTACTCTTTTCTAAACAGGTCACTAGCCATTTCACTTATGAACATTTGAACCATGGGATTGGTAACTATTTTGTGCATCGCGGCCGCAAACTTTTGCGGATCAGAATCTAGAAGGATTCCGTTTATCCTATGCGTAAGAGCTTTCTTACAAAACCCACTATTCGTCGCAATTATAGGTTTCCCCATCATCAACGCCGACACAATGACATTCGGGAATGGATCATGTTTAGCTGTTATTAACAAAGCTGCACATTTCTTCAACACAGTTTTTTGATAGACAATGGGCAGTTGCCTTACAAAAGTCACTTGGGAACCGAATTGCTTTTCTTTTGCGATATCTATTAACTCGTCATAATAAACTAACTCGTCAGTATTAGTCTCGTGACAATTTCCTCCTATAATCAAATGAAATTTATCCCTCAACGATTCTTCCGATGTGAACATTAAATTCTCCATAGCTTCCAGAGCCAAACGAAAATTAGACCTCTTCTTATAGGGACCAAAAACTGCAAATAGATTCGCGTTGGCCGGTAGATCTGGAATTATTCTATGAATATCAATACAGTCGTCTTTCCATAAGCCAGTATCGACGCATGGTGTTATATATCGCAATTCTTTCTCAACATTTGGGAAGGATCTTTTAAATATTTCACCAAGACAATCTGTTTCGACTAAAATTTCGCTTGCGTACGGTATTGTTGTTGCGGTAAATAAATCTGGCGTTACTTTTAAGTAATTCGTGAAGAAATCTAGTTCTTTAATGGCGGAGAAGTGCGTCAGTAGTATCGTTCTGTATCGCGAGAACTTTGAAAATATAAAAAGTGCTACGGTGTGAGTATCCAAAATTACAACTTCAGGCCTTGGTTTGGGAGGAAACAGACATACTCTTAATGCCATCAATAGCGCCTTCAAACAATACCAATTGCTCGGAAGATAAGATGCTGAGTACTTTACATCCAAAACACCGTGTGTAGGCTAAAATAAATACTTATAATTATCTCTCATAAAAAAAAAACTTGACTTACATAAACTTCCGGAAAGCAATTCGAAGTATCCAAAGCGCTAGTCATTATTGTAACTTTATGTCCATATTCTTTCAAGCCAAGTGCTAAGTCTATAACATAACGGTCGCCCGATTTTTTTCTGAATTTGTTGTGTAAGAATACAATGTGGCATTTTGGGTTTAGGTCTAATATCCGGTCTTGAGACATTTTTCTATGACTACAAAAAAGTATCCAGTTTTTATTTTTAATCTCGAACAGAAGTACGATTTACCTTTTTTTACATTACATGATTTTTACTAAAAATGTCAAAATTTGACATTAGCGAGGAAACAGTTGGGTAAATTTTATATCATAGCGACAATTCTAAAACTTCAAATAGCATGTAAAACTTTATGGTCATGTTAGCAGACAGAGACCTATTGCTTAATCATTTAGTTTCTAAAGAAAGCTTGTTGACTCACTAGTGTGAGTTCATTATAACATGTAGGTGAAATAAATAAGGGACTATATCTCACATCTGAATTTATTTGAAATTACAGTTACAATTACAGTAACAGGTTCCGTGCAAGTATTCTACACATCTTCAGGTACAGATATTCCAGACTATAAAGATTTGTAAAGAACATAAAGATCATCACGGTAGTAAAAACAGTAAAATAGATTAAAATTATAACATGTTAAAATAATTCTTTGTATTTATTCTTACTGATTTATCTATCTAACATTGTTAACTGTTAATTATCTTGTTTTGTTCACTGTTACTACTATTTCAACATGTTGTTTTGTTCTATAGTCCTTCTTTTAGGCCAGAAGATGTTCAGAATAGCTGCAAGAAACCGGTCGCTAATGTATTCGCTATGTAATTTCAAACAGATTCAGATATTGTGGGATATAGCCCCATATTTATTCTTTAGTTAGGCTATAAAAAATCTATTGTTATTGACAGGTATGGTAGTTTGAAGCATACCAATAGCGAGATAGTACTTCTCAAATATGTAAGAGAGGCCAATGCTTTCTTTGAAAACCAGTGCTTGAACAATACAAAATATTGCTACCGGTTTAGTGACTTAAATAAAATTCAATTAAAGTATCAAATATAAATTAGAATGGATTTATAGGATTTCCTTTCTAAATAAGAGAAAATGAGAAGTAAAGGTGTCTTCAATTTTGAGATAATTATTCTAACAGACGTCACTTCTTGTCAAATAATCTATTTTGAATAACGTATACACAAAAGCTTCATAATACGTGAAAGCTAAGATTCAATTGAGAAATTACATTGTCATGTACGTATCTGTTCTTGTCTTCTATTGAAACAATTATTTTTGGATACTAATACGTGGCTGTGATGTACAGCCTAGTTCAGAAGATCCAGCGCTTCGATGTCCTAAATGAAACATACGTGTCAAATCGATAGGTCGAAGTCATATTTGTGGTCAAAATTATACACTTCAGGTTAAAAAAGGCGACAATTTAATTACTGCTACAAAAGGCTACTGTTTAATTTAATGAAAATATTCATTAATCAGAATCACCATGTGAGCCAAATTGACTGGAACTTGCATTATTTAGTGTAATAATTAGTTCACATGTCATGATGTCGGTTTTTTTTGTCACGCCAAGTTCTAATAATATTTTCTATACAAGTTATGCTGTCTCCATACCTTTTCCAACCATTAAGTCGGTTCTTCGTTCCACATAGCAACAATTTTTTTCTCAATATCCATTCCGACCCATGCGCTAATCTTTGTACTGTTTAGCATGTATCCGCATCATTTCAGTAGCATTCCATTCGCAGTTTAAGGTCACATACTCGAGGAAAACTGTTCGCACTATATACATGTTCTTGCCAAACAAACAAAACATCATTACCATCCATAACCTTTGTTCCACATACATCTAACTTGTGTAACTGAAGCTCCAAAGGAATTTGATTTTTTATTAGGACAACCAAAGAGCTTTTGAATATACCATTATTCAGAATATTGTACTTCACCTTCATGATGTTTAAGTTACGCGAACATGATCTGGTACTACATACACATATATAATACAAGCCCAAACTCTAGAATGAATGCGTGTTTTCTGGAGGATATCGTGAGTCAGATTGCCGTTGGCGCTTTGCCTGACAGACATAATTTTCAAGCAGTAACTTTTATGAAGAAGCTGATATCTAGGGCAATCAGGTGTTCATATATCTTGTCCAAGAAAACATAAACGTAAACTTCATCTTTATCTTCTGCATTTTTCGAGGACAAAGTTTTCTATACATATTTTGTCACAACTCCATGTAAGAGAGACGTTCAAAAATTTACGAGACAAATAACTATGAACAAAAAGCGTGTTCAATGGCAAACTTACATTACTTTTCAACATAATCTTCGCTAACATTTAAGCACTTATTCCATCACCTTAGGAACTTTCTAATTCCTGGAGTGAAAAATTCTTCACCTTGCTGGCGAAGTCACTTCTTTACTGCTTTGGTGTCTTCAAACTTGATGTCGAGTAAAAACTCTTTGAGTATACCGAACAGATGAAAATTGAGAGGTCCAAGAATGGAACTACAAGGTGGATGTTGTAACAGCCCTCCGTTTTCTGAGCGATATGCGGGCAGGTATTATAGTGCAACAGAATCGTACTTTTGAAGAAAGTATGCTGGCGTCTTCTTATTGCAGGTTTCACCTTATGTTAGAACTATATTCACAGTACTTTACTCTTTTAAATATTCATAAAAAAATTAGCTTTGAAAGAATCAAAAGTCCGTTAAGATCACTTCTCTGGCAGACGTGTGAATTTTGATTTTCTTTTGTATGTGAGTCAATCCATATATTTCCATCCAAGACTTTGCCGTTTTAATTCAGGTTCCTCGTGATAATTCGATGTTTCATCACAGCTTACAATATGATCTAGAAAGTTCTTTACTTCAAGTGTCAGTCACTTTACCTATTTCGATACCCATCTTTTATTTGGTCTACCTACACTTCTTCTTCTCAAACATCTATAAAACCTTGCCTTGGTTGGCAATCTCGTCACTTGCATCCATTCTGCGTGTTCCTTCCGGTTATTTTTGTTTTCCTTTGTTCTCTCGTTTATATCGAAGGTGTTTAGCTCTGTTCTTATATCTCCATTACTTGTTCTATCAGATGTTGTGCAACCCTCCACTCTTCTTAAAAATTTCATCTCTTAAGTCTGTATCCTTTCTTGTTTTTCTTGTTGTCCATCTTTCTCTGCAGTATAAGGGAATTGGCACTGGTATCGTCTTGTAAAATTTTATTTGTGTATCGTTCCTTGTTTTATTTTTTATCGTTCTGCTGACTGTTCCATAGATGTGTGTAAATTTACTCAGTTTTTCTTCTAGGTCTTTATTTCTATCATAAGATACATCACAGCCTAAATATTTAAAGTGTCTTATCTGTTCCAGTACAGAATCGTTTATAGCTATTTTTATCCTAATTGGATCCAAGAAAGTCGCGGTCTTGGTTTTATTTGCTGATATTTTCATTTCATAGTTTTGGCAGATTTTTTTGTAAGGTATATATCCATTTCTGTAGATCATCCCCTGTTTCTGTTAGGAGTACTAGGTTATCAGCATATAAGATACAGTTTACGACAGTGTTCCGGTCTAAACGTATTTCTTTAGCGCATTTCGTTTTCAATTCTTTTGTAATGGCATCGATATATATGTTAAATTATGTTGGTGACACACAGCAGCCTTGTTTGACTCCTTTGTTTGTTGCCATTTCGCTAGTTAATCTTCCACCTGTATCTACCATAATTCTGGTGTCTGTGTATAAACCCTGTATAACTGATATGGGTTGCCCTGTTCTTTTATAGTATCCCATAATTTATATCTCTTTATATTATCGAAAGCTTTCTCGAAGTCTGTAAACCCTATGTGTGCTACTCCGTTGCTTTTCTATAATTTGTTGTATAGTGAATATTCCATCTGTGGTTGATCTGCCTTTTCTAAAGCCGTTGTTCTTCTTTGTTCTTCTTCTATTAGTTTTTCTGCTATGATTTTCAACCTGTTGTTTAATATTCTAGCGTACATTTTATAAGCGGTGTCTAATAAGCTGATTCCTCGGTAATTTTGGGGGTTATTCTTATCACCCTTTTTAAACAACGAAACTACCTTCGCTCTTTTCCAATCATCAGTGATAATGAATACTATTTCTCCAACATTTATTAAATACATGTAGAAGTCTTAGGTCTAGTATAAATTCTCCGTATTTCCAAAGCTCTGTATTGACGACATCTATACCGGTCGCTTTTCTGTTAGATCTATATCATTCAAACCTTTTATGTCTACTTGTATTATTGCTTCGTCAATATTTTCCTTGTACTAAAGCTGCGCATAATGCTTTACCATTTCAATAATTCTCGAGTAAATTTAAGCCGATTTTACACCTTCGAATCACAAATATATTATGAGTGAACATTGCATTTTAGCGCACATGTTTCCAAAGGGACTGACATTTTAAGATAAACAAAAGAGGTTTCTTACAAACAGACGATTTAGTTTGTTATTAATGCTGCCAACTTGATTATCAAAAAGTAAGTTTCATCAAAATGACCATTTAAATTTTAGCGATTTGAACGACGATTTAAATAGCGATTTGTTCATACAGTCTCCATGGTGTAGGAGAAAAGCACGCGGGCCTAACGAGCAGAGCCTGTTGATTCACATCCTGCCGGAAACTGTGAAATATTTAATTACACTTAATTAATTTCAGTTCTCGACATAGTAATGATAATACTAGTTATAAAAATTATTATTATTGATATAACAAAGTGGTAATTATAACGTCATATATCATAAAAAAAGTTGAAAGATCTGAAAATAAAAATGGTGTATCATATACAGTTTCCAAAACAGATGTCTCAGTTTGCGCACTGAAAATACATAATTTTAATATATCTGATAATATCAATATATTCGTTTGAATATAGAAATGACTAATTTTAGTCGAAATATGTTTATACCGTTTTATTACTTTGCGCTGAACATTTACTTTATTTCTCGGTTACTTACCGTCTATCTTTAACTTTTCAGAAATGGAGGAGCAGTTAGAAATTGCAGAAAATCGATGTAATACTCTAAAAGATCAACTGGACCATATGAAGAAATTATACCAACATAAAACGGAAAATAACAAATGTGTAAAACCAGATCCTAAAGTGGTTCTAGTTACAGCTATTAAAACGCCTAAACGAAATGCTGTAGAAGTTATAAGTACTTTCAAAAAAAATTCAAGTATCTACCCTGTTGCAACTATAACAAATTACAGATACTCCTAAAGGTTCTTTTGTCAAGTCGTCACCATCACTGGGTAGATCTGAAAGAAATGCCATAGCACCAGTCAGACAAAATTCTAATGCAATTTCTACAGATAATTCGGGAGCAGCCGTTCAAACTATAAACAATATATTGAATGGAATAACGAACTCCGTAAATCGTTTGTCTCAAATACACATACATATGGAAAGACCAAGCAGCAAAAGAAATAGACTGCGAGATTCTGCATGTGGCGATGATACACTACCACGTAAATGTATATATCATCTTTTTCATTTATTTAAAAATGCCGCCCTTTTTGAAATTAAATAAAACTAAATTATAAATCAAAGTTATTAACATACAAATTTCCAAGACTTGTAAACGGTTTCATTGTAGGCAAAGTAAGATTCTGATGAAAGACATTCAAAATTCCGAGCAATTAAATTATTTGAAAAAATCGCTAAAAATTTCTTCGTAATTATGAAATACCTATATGGAAAAGTGTTTCACCTAAAAATTATTTGATTTTAATTAGATGCATTTGCCACTAATAACTAAATAAGATTGACCATAGGATTTTGTGAGATACTGCTAACAATTCTTTCATTTAAAATAGACTTTTGCATTGTTAATATCTGATTAGAGAAATATAAGTGCTCTAATCTTAGGCCAATAGGCATGAAGACATATACCACTAAGTTTACAACAAATGCTAGAGAAAAATGAAAATGGCATTTTCTAAGAAATACTAAATATTAAAATTCTGATGAACTTTCGAAAGGCGGCCGCTATTGTGTAAATTTAATCGACACAATCAATACCGTTAAATGCCTTCGTCATTGCTTCACATACTTTTCCTACATTCTTAACGGTAACTTCCATACACTTTATTTTTTAAAGTACTCCATTAGTAACGACGCAGAGCTGTTAAATTTGTTAATCTGTCTGGCCACTGATTAAAAAGGTTGTCCAAATCTTCGGCACGTCAGGTCCGGACTAGTCCGCACGCACAGCTCATACAAAAATTGACCGAGTTCGTTGAACCAATCCCTCCCCTTTCCCTGCTATGTATGCAAGTATGACACATCGTATTACGCATTATAATATATTTATAGTTCATTATAAGAAAGACATTATCTATAGAAATTTCATGAAAAATTTATAACTCCACTAACCCCTACGTATTTGTAAATCTATTTCAACCTGACCATCTTGACATTGTGTTTGACTACTATTGATAGCCGCAGCTTCTTTCGAGTCTTTATTCGTTGGAGACCTTTGCGGTAACAGAAACGTGCCTTTAGCCATGTTCTACAATGCGAAAAATTGGTTGATGTGGTTCGGGACATCGTCTGTGAAATTCTTGAGTACGTTTGGAGAACTTCTTTCGAACTTGCCATAAATGCATCCACCTCTGGATAACGTTGTCCAATGGCGCAAGGTGTAACACATGGATTGTTTAGTTACCACGCTTTAAACTTTGAGGAAAGAGAGAAATCCGGCGTATCTATTCATTGTTACATTTCTTTAATTGTTGCTGCAGACTGCAATATTGATTTGAAAGCTGCTCAATAAAGATATTAGATATGGTTACACGACCCATATAATGATAAATATAAGGAATTCAATTTTACTTAGCAATTGGTGCATTATGTTTACTTGTCTTTTCCTGTATAACAAGGATGTATAAAAAATGTCAGGTAAGATATTAAACTTCTATAAGACGTCATTGTCGACTATGCTGCTTTCCTCTTCATTTACCTTATTCAAATTATTAATTATTTTTTACGCATCCAATTCCTGATTATTACTGACACAAATAAAGCCAAGATATATGTTCCATAGTATTCATAGTATTTTCAGCACAATCAGTACTGGAGTTAAGAACAATGGAATTTCTTATTACTTTTCAATACTCGACATCCTTAGTACGCAATTAAAAATACTATCGAGATTCTTTTATACACTGGAACTATTATTAATATTTAATATAGGCCGTTTATTAGACACTTTTTACTAGTTATTGAAGCGATTATTAAAATAATTATTATGATAAGATACATCACGCTAGTACCATATCAGAACATTTATTACCCAAAATATCCAAATTAACTAAATCACAAAAACTAAACTAACATTAATATGAAACCACCATTGGTATTAGTAATTTTATCATCTCAAAAACGTTCTAGAGATATTGATATTTTCCAAATACAGCTCTAGGAATATTATCATCTGGTTTTAATATATGAATACTAAAAAGTCCTATTCCATCATGTAAGAGTCCAATATATATTCATCTAAAATTAATGAATTGTTGCTAATATCTCACAAAATGCCATCCTGAATTTTATTTTGTTGACAAATATGGATACCTAGTTAAACTATGTAAGTGTAATGTAGAGCATTTTTTCATGTATTTCATAATTACGCAGATATTTTGCTCTAAAAAATAGTGATCTCCAGTTTCTCCAATGATCAATTTCAAAAGTTTTGCCATGTAATCATCTATGTTAGCAATCAAAGCTACAGAACTGTCAACCGAGTTAGCGACTAAGTAGAGGTCGGTAACTCATTTGCCAATAAAAGCCCATGTGCTCTTGAAATTCTGCGCTCCAAATGAATTATTAATTTGTGGGGTACGGAGTTTACCCCGATACCTATAAACGTATTCTCATTCTTAAGTATGCTGTAATATGTATCTGGCGAAAATTCAATTTACAAAGAGCAAATGAAGTTAAGAGATCTGTGTACATATTAGTATGCAAACTTGAAATATGCTGGTTGACTTGAGTACAATTGTAACCATTCAAGAGAGCGAAGAGGGTAACAAATAAAAATTATTTGTACATGCTTATCGTCTTCTACTGACGTCTAAATGCCAGCGAAGGTGCATCATCCTTTAAGAGATTGGCACAGAATTGCAACATTAATATGACTTCAATTGAAACCAGCCCTTTGCTTTTTCGCCATTGTTGCAGTTGGTGCATCTGTGTGGATCACACACGGCTCTTCTGGCGGATAGGAATATCGTAAAATGGGATGTAAGTTTCATCACCTGTTAGTATTTTAGATAGAATACGATGTCAACCATTATTTAACACTTCTAATGTTTCTCGAACGATTCGTAGTCGCTCTGCCTTTTGGAACTCGTTAAGCGTGTGTAGCACCCAGCGAGTAAAATTTCTTTTCATCCGAGGATGATCACACAAAATTGAATTTACTGCTGCGGATCCAACACCATGAGTTGCCTCAATCGTTGGATAGGTGCATCCTGGATTTTCATCGATCATATATCCCACTCTCTCAATGCCTCCAGCGGTAACTGAAGAACATGGACTACCAGCACGTGCCTCACCAAGCAATATCCGTCGTCTTTTAAATTCGCTATACCAGCGAAACAAAGTTGCATGTAAACGACTTTCATAAGCAAATGCGAAAATCGTAGTAGATCATTGCGCGCACATGTTCTCCTGAAGTCCATTTTTCGATGACAAATCGTATGTACCGTATCGTATGTAATGATAGTGGTATATATAAATGCAGTGTCGCCAGCTTTAACTTCTCCAGTTTCGTGGTATCTCAAAATATATAGCGTAACCCTCGTATACTAACAATATATGAAAGGGCAAAATTAAAGAACATACGGAACTGATTTATGATCAAACATTGAGGGTCTCTACATTTAATGCGAATAGGTAAATTAAGTATTAGTTTTACTTCGACATAAGATCACTAAGATATAGATTACAGCGTACCATTAAATGAAATGCAAAGCATGTCATCTGAACACAAAAAAAACCGCAACAGAAAAAAAGGCAGCACTAATACGATCCAAGTTAATTTACTTCTTAAATTGTTAAATAACTAGTAATAACTGTAAATTGCAAAGCAATATGCCTATACACTTATATACCACTCGTCTGTACACCTTCATTTTAATAATCTTATCGGTACCTTCTTTAGTTATAACCTTTCCTTATACCCCGAAGACTGAGGAAGTGCAGAAAGTAGTATTACCAGTTCTGAAAGAAGGAAGTGTAACCACCGAAGATGTTATTCAACAAAGTTCAACAGTTATTAGCGTTAAATCCAAAGTGAACCATAAAAAAAGACTTAAACGACGTAACCGATCCAATAATAGTGCTAATACTAATAATAATAAGGGCAGTCTCCATAATTCAACGATAACTATAAACATTACAAACAAGAAGAGTTTGAAATCAACTGCCAAACATGTTGAGAAAAGGTTTAAAATTGAACCAGTTAAAATGATCAGCAGAGATTCATCGTCCATTTTATCTCCTAAAAAGTCAAAGAAACAATTTCAGCGAATTCGCCGCAAATCTGGAGCATCAGTAGACCGACATAGAATAATTTCGAAAGCAGAACCAACGGAAACCGAGAAATTGGTAGAAATTTATCATAATAATGCGGCGAAAGGTAGTGAAACAGAAGATAGTACTCACGATTTACGAAAAACTCGTTCGAAAGAAGATAAGCAGCAAAAGAGTAGTAGTGAGACAGTGCCATCATTACCTCTTGATGAAATGTCAAATGCATGTGTCCCAAAGCAAGAAGAACATCCGCAAACTGTGCCGCAAATAACGGAGCAACCAGATTGTACCCACAACAACTTCAGACTGGCACATATCAAAGAACATCCTTACACAGAACCCACAGCGCCTCGAACAGAATGCTACAGTATGTGTTCAAAAAATTATGAACTTCCGACAATCGCGTCCAAAATGAAGCAAGTCGCCAAAAGCTATTTGAGACGATTCAATTTTCATTCGATACCATTTTGCGCCGCAAAATCAACGAGCCCAAGTCATAACATCGGAATAAATATACAACAAGTCATGAATATCATTAAGACACGACAACCGATTACTGGAATATCTCCCACTTTAGCGCACAATATTACTTTAGCCGCAGAGAAGTTGCAAGGATCGCCTTTTACTGCAGTGATGTCTTCGTTAGGATCTCATGTTGGGTACGAACAAGGTAAAATTAAAAGAATTGTTTAGGTAGTGAACTTTTCTAGATATAGAAGATCCTTATGTCCATTACTTAAGCAAAATATAAACTATCAACAACTGCAAGAAATGGCTAAAGAAATACCCGAAGAAGTATGTGAAGAAGGTAATAAAAAAATTGCAGAAGAAGAAATGGCAGCTGGTGATAGAAACGTAAGTCAGTTTACGCTAAACATTTTTTAAAGGGATTTTTGGGACATCTCGTTTTCCTTGGCCTTTTGTATTCGTTTTCCGTATTGTTGGCATATTTACTAAATTTTGATGAGATTACAAGTTTTGTGACAATGCCTATGATTCCACTCAAAAGTCCCACAGAGGCATACATTTATCGTAGTTTAAGTGATAGAAGAGCTTCAATTTCGATAAGCTCAATGCAACGACAGTAGCTGTTGAGTACTAATTGTTACTATTGCTTTGTAAATGTTATTGTTTACATTCATATAAAATATCACAGTTGTTATGGAATCCAGTTTATCGAGGTTGCTCTAACATTCAAGTAAGCTAAAAAATAAAAGAATGGTCGCCATGTTGCAATTATCATTCATGTACATATGCATTCACTTACATTAGATACAGAGATTGGTAGATTGGTAGATTGGTAGATTGGTAGATTGGTAGATTAATAAAAAAATTGAAAACAAAGGACGCTGGACTATCATTTATAATATGGGTGTAGATACCGAGGACAATGTCGTCATAAAAGCAACAGTAGATCTACAGTAGATGTTAATTAAATATTTAAAGTTATATGCGTAAATAAGTGCTATTTAAATGAGCAAGAAATTTCTACGCCATAATAACAATATTGATTATTAGTTGTTAAAAAGTGAAGAATCCGAATTAAGCGGGCTGATTCAAACTAAAACAACAGCAAAAGAAGGAGACATTGAAAATTGTTAAACAATCAACATTTTAAAGTATAAATTATCGAAACAAATACAATAAAAAATTGATTGGTTTGATTCGGCAGGAACTACTGTGGTCCCTTTTTTCCGTAGAAAATTTGAAACTGTATTTTTTCTCCCATTTTTTAATATACTGTGGAACTTCTGAACCTTAACGTCCAGCTTTCTTCTTTTATCTGCGGCAAGGACTGTATTGAAACTTCACATCATATTATTACCACATTAAAACACCATTTTTCAGGTAATTCAGCATCATCTAAAAATTTTTCCTGTAGTATATAATACATATATACAGAATGCTTCTCGAATTGTATTCATATTTTAACGGAAAAATTTACGCATGTCTCATAGCAACTATGAAATCGTGTGGGGTCAATTTATTGCAAAGCTTCATATTCATTAGAACTAGAGACTGAATAAAATAATCCAATACAGTACGAATATACGTGCAAAACTTAGGAATCAAACTGAATAGTATTTATTAAATTACCAATGCATGATTATGATGATATAGTTCTTCAGAACACCATCGCTTATATATGTATGTATATCACTGGTTACCGTTAACTTTTAGCCACAAACCGAAATCATATCCCCACAAGAATATCAGAGGAAATATATACAGCGTGTTAAAACAAATGTATTACAAGCTTTAGCGAAGTATAATATATCACCAAATTCACAGAGTTTGGTCCATCAATGGACGGTTTCGGAGATACGGGGAATTATTCTTTTTGCAGGATCTGGAGGAACTTTTATTTTCTTATCGCAGTCGATAAATCTTCTGTTATACATATACTTTATAATTGATACTCAGTGGTTGGTGCACAATCTTACCAATTTTTGGTATGTCTGTTTACTCCTACATTGAATTAGCCGTCATGAATTTCATGTATGATCGTGTTAATGGGAACGTTAGCGGTGACGTCCATCCCAACCGACAATTCTATCCAGTTTGTGTTTTTGTAAAACTTCGCCAAAAATTCGTGATTCTAGCAATATGGTGCTCCAGTGCACTTATCTATTGCCGTTATACAGCAATACACGTAACTTTTGTGCGAAAATGAATAGGAAGGGGTACACCTATATCATAGCCTTTAATATCTAATTTAAACCCATTTCTTTCTTTGAGGATATTTGAAATCTTTAGTACACGTTACGCCCTCTCGAAGAACTAGATCAAGGATGCCATTGAATTCGAACCAGTGTGGGGATTTTCGAAAGAGTTACAATATCCCTGTGTCAGAAACGTCATAGCTTGTGTGAAATGGAGAGAAGGCACTTTGAACGTCTTATTGTTAGTACATATATTACACACACACGCATATATATATATATATATATATATATATATATATAAAATTTGTAGCGGATGTTTTCGCGGGTAAAGGATTTTTTTAAAGGTTTCATCCCGCATTCAGCGTCGGTTCCCAGAAGAACCAGGTACGTCCTGACATTACGTTGTATCGCATACATCTTCTTCTTGAGGTTGTCGTAGTTTGAATGGCCCTCGTATATATAGATGTACGAGGGAAAATCATTAAATAGGTCACAATCTGCTGCGAAAAGCTGAAAATAACGGTGAGCTATTTCCCTCTCTGTCACTAGGTATCAGCACAATCGAGCTTTATTATACTCAAGTGACAGTTGCCAAGATTGTGCCCTCAGCTGGTAAGCTTATGCTTACTCTGTTTTGGGATTCTCAAGAAGAGCTCCCAGCCCATTTTCAAGATAGAAATGAGAACGCGACTGCTGAATCATACTGTAGACTTTTGTTGCTGCTTCGGGATGCAATTCAATAAAAACATTCAGGCCTACTGACGAGAGGAGTATTACTGAATCACGATAATGCCAAGTCGCATTCGGCCCACTTGATCCAAACGAGAATTGCAGAATTAGGTCGGGAATTTATTAAACATCCGGCTTAGTCCCAAGCGAGTATTATCTGTTTGGTCCACTCAAAAAGCATATTGACGGCAAACATTTCGAGGATGATAACGATGTTCAACAAGAGGTGCGCACGTGGTTCAGATAGCAACTCAAACACTTTCATGCAGCAGGCATTGAGGCATCGATAAAGCGATGGGATAAGTGTAGTAATGTAGACGGTGACTGTTGAAAAACAAAACTTGTTTCTGACTAACTATTTCTATAGTGGCGTACATATTTTCATAATAGCTGTGACCTACTTATTGACTTCCCTTCGTGTATGTATATATATAACCTTTATAAAATTATTGTTGCACAATTTGCGCACCTTTTCTAGTGGACGAAGGCCTACAATTAACATTTAAACAAACGATGATATTAAAGCCACTAGGCAATTATTATTAAAGATATAATGGTATATAGTAGTATGGTTTAGGGTAATCTCTGACGTGACTGTATCATGGTGATAGGGAATTTTGTTGCAAGATAAACATAATTTCAAATGCCAGTGAGATTTTTTAATATAGTTTCCATTTTATGGAAGTATAAATCTACGATTTAAAAAAGTTAGTATGCATTTTCACGTCAGGATTAAAAAAAAATTCTGATTTAGTTGCATAATTGTGAACCAGATGGTACCTTCACAAATGTTCAGCAGCCAATCTGGACAAGTGATCCTGGAAGTCAAAGGAACTGCACCTGCGTGCCACAGCAAGGCATTGGATTTCAACAAGTTCTAAGTCGCTATAATACGCAGACTTATTCAACAAGTACAGTCTCACAAGTAACACTAACATTGCTGTATTTTTCCTAATTCATTCAGTATAAAATTTTAGTTGCAATACCGGGCAAAATCAACCAACAACGAAAAATTCTTCACGGCGCCGGTCAAGATTCGAACTAAAACTTTTTCGATAACAAAACAGCAACAGAAACAACAGGAAAACGGTAAAATTACAGAAACTAAACTCAGTGGAACATTGAAGGGAAAAGAAAAGAATTTGAAGGAAGTCCTGACTAATTTACATGACGAGTTTTCTTACCTAAATCAGTAAGTAAAAACGTCCGGTTATTGAAAAATTTATTCAGCTTTATCAACTTCAGGCAATATGATTTGTTATCTAAAAAACTTGAAGAGTTAGGATCTAGCGCCAGTGAGGAAACTGTGAAGCAATTAGAACAAATGGAAAGGTGTTTGAACAATAAAGAAGAAGAAATAAATATGGTTATGACCTTATATAAAGAGGTTGTAGCACTAAAAAGGCAAGTAAAACAGCTTAAGGAAAGAGCCAGCATGGCGTCATTGACGCTGAATGCCCAGCAGCAATATCCACAACACTATCAGACAATGCAACCATATCGTAACTATAATGATACTCATACAGCTGTTCATTTAACTAAGTTGTTAAGACAAATACAAATGTACCAGGAAATGAATAGAATAGGACATAGAAATTAAATTTGTTGTACGATGATCTATCGTTATTAAAATTCTCGTGTTTGTTAAGTTACTCTTTCATATTTAGCTGATTATTGTAAAAAGCAATCAACGAAATTGATTTAAACACTACTTAGTTGATGTACATACACGTGTAGGTGTTCCAAATCTTGAAGAAAGTGTTCTACGCTACTTGCCAAATAAGAATCATTGAAGAAATATTTACCTACAATAACATATCTAACAAAGCGCTTTTCCTGAACTATAGGTATAATACTACACAGTTGTACACACTAGTGAATAATGTAGTTAAATAAATATATATTATTCATCACTGTCAGTAAATTATCGATCAGTTTATAAGTAAATCACGTTGAAGGTGTTATTGCTGTTTTCTGTTTTATTGCATTTCGTGCTATTTATGTATTTTGCCGTAATTAGTTGTCTTTAAAGTATTTTAGCTTTTATTCCTTTCATTGTATTTTATAACTTGTAGCTTACATTACGTATCATCACACAATTTATACCCAACTGATTTTATTTTTGGAAACACACGAAATTGTTTGTTGCAGATATGAAACAAATAGTGTACAAAATTTGTAACACATTAAAACAGCTGTCACATCTTGCTATGAATCAGACGAGTCTAGCATACACTATCCGCCATAAGTGTTTACCCATCCTTAAAATATTACAAAAATAAATCAAAAACGAATTATAAAATAAACCTTTATTCTACACTTATATAAAGAACTGTAACAGTTATAAAAACAATGTGCTTATCAAATTGCTAACAAAGATAATCAAAATTAACTTAAATTTGCGACTCGTCAATGTATCCATCTTTCATCCCTCATCTGGACTTTGGAGCGGCTACTTCATAACAACAGTTTCCTCTCTGTGTTCCAGTTCTTTCAAATAATCACGGCATATCTTTGCAGTGTGTTTTGAACTATTATTGCGCTGGAACACGAAATTTTCACCGATTAATCGGGTACCGGATAAGACGATATTCCTCTCTAAAATGTCCCTATTACGTTCTTTCCTAAGGATACCATCTATTTTGATCAAATTGCTCACAAAAGTACAGCACGAAGGCAATTGTTACCTACCATATTTAGGTTGATATTACGAGTAAAAGTCAGATAACCCTAAATCATGACTGATCGTCCTCCATGTTTTATAGTTGATGTAATACAGGATTCAAGTGCTCGTTCCCGTTTCAATCTACGGACAAATGTTCTTCTGTTTGAACCAACGGTGAGATACTTAGATTCATACATCCAAAGCACTTTCTTCTAATCATCCAACGTCCAGACTTTGTGTACTTTTGCCTACGTTAACCGTTTAGCTCTTGCTTTGTGTAATAACGGTTTCCGCATAGTAACTCTTCCATACAAACTAGCTTGGCGCAAACACCTTTCTAGCGTGATGACGCTAACTACTTTTCAGCAATTTCTGATACTGTTGTTATTTTTGGCCAGGTCGCTCTTCATTGAATACACCATCACTTCTTCGATACTTTCTAGCATTATAATCCACGGTTCTGCAGTTTAATTTCAGTAATTTAGCAATTTCTCGGTTATTTTTACCGATGTTGCACCATACATGAATTCTTCACTATCCACTACTTGCAATACGAAAACTGAATGCAAACTAAATTTTTCATTATATTAAATACCCATGTCGTCTACCAGATGTATGCATAAGCTTTTTCCCGTTCTTTTTTGCTAAAAAGAAACACGTAACTTTCAAGGAAAATTATTTTTTTTATTCAAAATATTGACTATCGGCTTTTACATATTTATGAATACAATGCCAGAACAACTGCTTTTGCGGAAAACCGTTCGTCGAGTCATGTTCCAACTTCCTCAAAATTGCTGAAGTGCTGCTCTACGAGCGCGTGTCTCATTAATACGAAGAGGGTAGTACGGCTTGTGCGAAAGGATGTCCCATGCAAGCGATTTCAAGCTGTCTTACTGGTTTGGTTGTGAGACAGCACATTGTCGTGTAACAAAATCACTTTGCAATGTGTTCTAGCCCATTCCAATCGTCTTTCGATTAACGCCTGGTTTAAATTAATCATTTGTTTGGGGTTAACGTTGTGTATTAACGGTTTCGCCGGGCCTCATGAGTTCGTAGTACAAAATACCGCCATGGTTCCACCAGACACAGAGCATGGTCTTCTTGCCGAAGCGATTTGGCTTTGATGTTCAAGGACCGGCTTCGCCAGGTAAAAGCCACGATTTTTTGCGATTCGGGTTTTCAAAATATATTCGTTTTTCGTCACCCGTCACAATTCTATGCAAAAATGATTTGCTCTCGTGGCGTTGAAGCAGCATAATTTCACATGTGACTGCGATTTTCTACATGACAATATTCAAATCGTGTGGGACCCATTTATCGAGTTTATTGATCTTCCCTATTGCTCTTAAACATCTGCTGATTGTTTCTTGTGACACGTGTAATGCTTCTGCTAATTGTCGTTGAATTTGAGTTAGGTCATCATCCAATAACTCCTGCAATTGTTCAACAGCCTTTTTCTTTTAATTACATAAGAAATAACATGTGCCGCAAATTTTTCAGACACAAAACTCGACATGATCACTCAACGATAAAACAAGGACGCTACTTTTTACCGGACTCAGCTTGTGTGTGTTTGTAATTTAAATTTCAAACGAACAAAATGGCGTATGTATCAAATTAATACGCTGCGTACTTTTCGCTGGCGCCATCTGCCGTCAAAAAAATTTTCAAAAAACCGCTCTTTATCTAATCCTGGACGCGTCTGATCCACAAAAAGGGTTATTTTCGATATATTAATGTCAGTGGCCTCATTACGAACATACACAAAATATTACAGAGGAATTATAATCTATCGCGTAGTTACAGTTTAATAATACAAATATTTTGATAGCAATACAAAATAGTTTCTTTGAATAATTTCCAATTATGCAGATGCTTACAGTCCGTAGTGTATGTGTGCAACGATACTTCAATGAAACGAACGCACAGCTCGGTTTTGTTAGCATTTCAGAAATATGTTTAGATTTCGTTATATACTGTAATTTTCAATTTTCCTGGAACATATTCTTCAAAATTCAATTTAATTTTTATAATAATTTCAAATTTTATTTTCATAAAAAAGCCATTTAATTAACAGGATAGGAAATAGTTGTAAAAGTTATAAACGTCTCCAATCTAAAAACCATATTACCAGAATATTTATAACTTTTACGTTGGTTGTACTTATAAAATTGTTTGGCACGCACGCACATGCTGCAATTAATAAAAGAGATATTCAAAATCAGCATCTACACCTTTGGAAATCTATAGGGAATATTTCATTGCCATAATGATAGCACGAAGGCAATTGTTGCCTATCATATTTAGGTTGTCTAGCAACTATGCAAACAATGAGTTGGCTTTGGTTAATGATATTACGAGTAAAAGTTTTGGAGATGGGCAGTTCAAAATTTTAATTTAAATAAACGAAATTAAACTTAAAAATTTACACAGTTCATCGTTTTAATCTACATAATACAGAAAAATAGTATTCACTCGGAAAAATATTCAACAGTAGCCAGGAGCATAAGTGAGTAAAAAAATAGACGTTTGTTGTTTAAAATGTAACATCTTATTCTTTTCGCAAAAAAGATAATAATACAAAACAAAACTTTAAATACAAGAATCCATAAAAAAAAATTTTAAGGTTGAGAAATTTCACTGTAATGGATTGCCTAATAACTGTTTGCTTGTTGTGGTTTCTGTCAGCAACAATATTCCACATCAATCAGGGCAATTAGTATAGTGATCGTTGCTTTGTTTTTGATTTTTTTGGAATGGCGTCGAAGCTGGTTAGGAAGTATAAATTATCGTATCACGTAAATATCACGATATTTACTTTTATTTGAATCCATTGTTCGTGAAATACCGAAGAGACCTGATTAATTGTTACGGAGAAATGGGTGCAAACACGACCATTACTACGTATCTAGGCTTTTAGATATAAATGTATATTTCTTCTCATAAATATTAGTTATTGATGAGGTCATTGAAAGCTATAAGCACACCTCTTTCTGTATGATCGGTTATTTTTCTGATTCTAAATTTGCATATATTTGTCTTTGTGATGTCAGAATGCGAGGATATACAATGATCGCATTTATCGTAATTCACCTGCATACATCATAATTCACTCCATAATTGCCTATTCATCAAACAAACTTGACGTTTCGGTAGACACAAGCATTTAATGATAGTATGACACCAGTAGTTACATCAATTTGGTATTCGTACTCCACGTTATTCAATTTAAATGGTTAGAAATAGTCTTATTATTAGCTTTCTCCTACTTTTACAGCTTCTTTTTTCTTTGGTATTATCACGGAAAGCAAATTACTGTTCCGCAAATTTGATTACATATCGATCTTCTTGTTCACTTAGCGCATATTTTAGTTGAACTGAATATACATCGATGTTGATATGTCATTAGGCACCTTGGAAAATCCAGTATCTATAAAAACTGTTATACTTCATTCACGTTAAGAATGCAGTACGTAGCGCTACGGTCGGCGGTTGTATTACACTGGTGAAATTTAACCGATGGAGCTGTCAAATGACAACATCGTAAACATCCAAGCTTGGTTATTGAAATCTTGTATAATAAGTAGGAAGTTTTTCATATTTTATTTGGAATACATTATGGTTATATGACCTGGTAAAGTAATACCGCAACAATAAAGTAAAAGTAACATCAATTGCAATTATAAATGTACCCTTCGGTTGTTTCATTTACCCAAATAGTTGGAGCTTATTTAATTATGTTAAACAGTAAATGAGAATGCATTTGGTATTAATCGAAGACAACATAAATGTCATATGACAAGCTTTAAAATGACAAAATTGCCATGGATAAACTTAAAGCGAAAATATAACTTTGACATGAGTGCTTATATACATAGTGTTACAGTCATTTGTCAAGAACTAAATCTCTCCGTTGGTAATCTCAATTTTAAAAGAGAAAGTTTCAATGGTATGATTGAAACTAAGCAATTCAATATATACAAGATAAATCCAAACAAGGAGGAATGTTGCTGATTATACAATACATAATGGGCTCAACGGGACTGTATCCAAGTCCATCGAATGGCTTCAAAGTATATGCCAACACACAACATCCTTAAATCTTGCATAGAATTTGGTTATTGTCAATGCTGAAGTTAGATGAAGTGAAAAAGAAAACAGCAGTGCAAATATATTTGTCTACTGTACCCCGTCTGCAGTAAAACCAATGTACATTTTCGACAGTACAGTCAATAAATAATTGCATGCATATTAATAACTACAATAAAATATCAAATATATTAATTAATTATAAATATCTCTTAACTGTACATATTACAAATTTATATAGTTCTCTTCTCTTTATATCGGCAATAAATTTAATAAAAAGATTTCTTTACTGTTAGCATTTTATTTATAAAATAAGAAATCAAATATATGAATTTGATTTATAAACAAATAATTTCAATTTATTTAATTTTCTAATGCTAGTTAAATACCGACGTCTCCATAGCACAATGTCGTGTTGTTACATTAGCACACTGTTTCGATTCCTTTTTAACCACTTAAATCCTAACAGGGCAAATTGACATATGCAGTAATAACCTGCAAAGGATTAATAAGTTGGTTTAAATCGAAGGTCAAAATGTATTATATTTACATTTAATAATTTTGTACATGTAGGCAAGTCATTTCGTAAAAAGAATGAATGGACATGTCGCCTAATTATAGATTTATGAGCTTCGTCTAAGTAATCGTATATTGTTTCTCAAAGGCGTTTGTTAGGGGGCAAGCTGGGAATTTATCTTGTATTAATCTCTTTGGCATTGTTCTCATACTATTCTTTCACTTAAACCAAGTCATGTTGCAGTCAACAGACGTTGACTTGCAATCTTCTTGCTTCAATTGCACATATAAATTGTAAGCCATTACTGGCAATATGTTTCCCTTGAGGATTCTTCAATGGTCCTACAACTGGATGTACTATTGCTTCCTCGGGAATACCAAATCAAAGCTGTAATTTTGTAATAGTAGAGTAAAGATTATTTTGTTTGTATAATTATGTAGTACCTTGTATTATTACATGATGATATAAAAGAACTCTGAAAAGAATTCTTTTTGCCACAACTTGTTTATAAAGATGAAATTCCATGAAAAACTGCAGGAAACAACGGCAACAAAATCGTAAGTAAATTTGACAACTGATAGAAATTTCATATAAGGAAATTGTATGAATTTCTCCTGTGTGAACATGCCTCGCCCATTAGCCAATAGCAAACCCGTATTTTAAGGCCTATCTATGCCAAGTCTGCATTCTTAACGTGAATGGAGTATAGGTGAAATCATACTTAGATGTTAAATCATGTTGGTGAACTAATGCCAGGAGACGCGTATGTGTGGAATATCATACCATAGTTTATTTACGAGAAACGATTATAATACGTAGTGATACGTGAAATACGTTGTACTGCAACAATTTTTGTGTAACCTCAATTTCAGGGAAGAATCGGTTTATAAAACATATTGCACACCCACACTCTCCACTGTTGAAGTTGAGAGTTGAAATGAGACTAAATCACTAAGAATTGTTCCATATGCGTTAATAACTGTCTGTCACCGTAAATCCATTTATACATAGAAAACGATCGTGCAACATCTACTGATCTAATAGGGCCATATTTAAAGTACAAGGGTCATTCGGAAAGTAAAGAACGTTTTTTCTATAGAAATTTTTATTAGATATAATTAAATGAAACTGTATTGTACATAAAATTAGATACCCAAGCTACTTTTCTCCGTAGTCACTGTTTAAATTAAGGCACTTCTCGCACAGTTTCATCAGCTTATCTGTGCCTTCTGCATACTCAGTTGCCGCCAAGTTGTTGAACCACTAATTAACGACTTCTATAAGTTCATCGTCACTTCCGTGGAGTTCACTCAAGAAATCTTTTAATTTTGATTAACTCCGGACTGTATGGCGGATGTTGAAAAATTTCCCACCGAAACTGTTAAAGCAAATTCTGTGTCACTCCCGCTGCATGCGAACGTGCATTATCGTGAAGGAGGATGACAGTAGGCCGCTGCATTTATAATCATACCTCTAAACATGCAGTCAATGAACAAGAAAGCACTATGATTGCAATACACCGTTGCCATAATCCTTCTGGTACTAAAAATTTGTTTTCCATCTTCCGGTTCCGCTGAGGATTGCGGATGATGCCATTGCATGGTGCTTTGTTTCTGTGTGAAACGTGATATCCAAGTTAAATCACCAGTGACAATATGATTTGAAACTTCATCACCACCCTTATCATAGCGACTTTCGTTTGATTTTGTGTTCGTCTGACAAAATTCGAGGAACCCATCTGGCACATAGTTTAATAGATTTGCAGTATAAGCACGCGTTATTCAATCGTTTCAATTTTTAATAGCATTCTACCTATCATCTGTCGAGAAAGATATTGTTATCTGATGGCACAAAAAAATGACGGCATATTTAAATAGTACTCTCAAATTACAACACGTTTAGATTGATTTATGCATAATTTTTTATATAGGTTTTGTTATGTTTGTGGTATGGAAGATTAGGTAGTGGAAAGAAGTACATATAGCACATATCGAAGAGCGACACCCCCATAGTTTTCCTGTTTTCTGTTTGAGTGCTGTAAATATATGTTTTATCTAATACACGTACATACACATAAATAGAAAAATAAGCAAAGTAAATAGAACTTTGTTGCGGTCGTCACTTACGATGGCGTTGACGATGTTTTCTCATTTTATTGATACTTTTGCATCCATTCAAGTTAGGAGTTCGAAACTTTGAAATACTGCAGAACTAAAAGTCTAGAATAGCGAAGAACAACCGTTAGAATTTGAACTTCCGAACGTAGGAAGGTTAACTTCACATTAACGGATTTAGTTCTTTGACCTGGGATAGATACGGATCTGAGACTTTGGAGCGACGTTTAGAACAACTCAAAACAACTGCCAGAGCCTGTATTTTCAAAATAAGGAAAACTAAAATTTCACACAAAAGATTTCGTTTTTATATTTTTTAAAACTTTAGGATAATGCGTAATAACTTAGAATAACGCAGAGTAGTCGTTAAACTTTCGATTTTCGAGAATCGAAGGGGGAAAGGGAATTGAAAGGAAGGAAGTATGGTAGTTTGGCTATATGATCAAACGAGACAAGTTCGCAACATCAGAACAACATACAATAAATTTAGAGCAACCGACAGAATTTCGATTTTCAAACCAAGGTTCAATTGTACCTAAGATTTCGCTTCTTATTTTTTGTTTTGATGATAGAAAAATTTAACTACAGCAGATGAGACTTTGCAAATCTAGAACAATGTGGAGTAAATTTAATACAGAATAATTGATTACCGAAGGTCGAAGCGGAGGGGCCGCGAAAGAGGTTTCATTTCATTTCAAATTTAGAATAACTTGGCGAAATCTCTAGAATTTCAAATTTAAAAAAAAGAACTAACTTCACGAAAGAAATCATCTTGCTTGTATTTTTGTTAAACATCGCCATTCGTAATATTTTTCACTCTTATTCTGTACATGTACGTAAAACGTATTTGAAACTATAAACACCGGTTCCTTTAATTTAATTCTATACCCGTGTCATCACTTAGCGTACAGGTAAACCCCCGTCAGTAATAGGGGTCGGTCACCCTCTAAATATCATGCGGCTGACCAACAGTCGGCTGGTCGCGTGTACCGCTGACATCGCACATCAATCTACATTAGGGTTAAAAGCTTTCCTAATGAATTGCGCGTCGGCTGCCGTGCAGCGAGCGCTCCGTATAACCAGATGGAATCCGATAATGGACTCAATAAACTAAAAAGTTTTCAAAAGAAGCAACGGTGGCGTCGTGGTCTTTACATTCGCGAGGGCATTTTAAAGCCATTTTTATTGTCTTATATCTGACAGGTGACTGTTACTTATTGTAATAAAATGTACCCGTACGTATACAATATTATGAATTACTGAAGTCCATTTCTAGAATTAGCTCGATATTAGAGATGATTGTTCATGATGTAATTCACTGCGACATTAATTATACAAGTGATGTCATTGTTGCGATAGCAATTATGTCGATTTTTCCGAAGTTTTCGGTTATTAATACGTTGTAGCGTTTTCGGTTACTAACCACTATAGCTGTATTATACTAGGTGTTTTAATAAAAAAATTACAATAGTCTTTTCAGAACATATGCATGCATAGTCCGTATATTGTATCAAAATTATATTCTTAGGATGTTTTAAACTCTACAATCGGCTGTATAAAGAAATGACAAATGGAACATAATCAATATTTCTCATATATATTTATTATAGTATTATATTGCATGATTGTATTTAACATAAATATTACAAGTTATTTCTATATTTACCATATTATATGACATTTCTCTTTCTCTTAGAATTGATTGTTCAGTTGACTATAATAAGATTTGTAAATAATCACATCTACTGAAGAGAAGAAGATTAGTAAACTGATTTATTTATTGACAATAGTGCCGGAATGATGTAATATAAAATAGTGATCTTCAATACACTATTTTATATTTTTACCTACATCATTGATTTTTATCCGTATGAAACACATCTTCTGGGTCAAATTAAATACCATATAACACATGGGCTGAAAAGTCCCGGACCTAACAAAGAAGACACGGTTTTTTTGGTTCAAAATTAGCTTTATTCATCAACGTAATCTCCATCAAGAGCAACGCAATCATTCCAGCACCGCTCTAACATTTCAATACCACTTTTGTAGAACGATTTATCTTTTGCCTCAAAATAGGCCTCAGTTTCAGCGATAACCTCTTCATTCGTGCGAAATTTCTTACCGGCGAGCATTTTTTTGAGGTCTGCGAACAGCCAAATCTGGCGAATACGGTGGATGTGGGAGCAATTCGAAGTTCAATTCATGTAGTTTTGCCATTGTTTTGATTGACTTGTGACACGGTGCGTTGTCTTGATGAAACAAAATTTTTTTCTTTGCCATATGCGGTCGTTTCTTTGCAATTTCGGCCTTCAAACGCTCCAATAACGCTATATAATATTCACTGTTGATGGTATTTCCTTTCTCAAGATAGTCGATGAATATTACACCACGCACATCCCAAAATACCGAGACCATAACCTTTCCAGCCGATTGTTGTGCTTTCGGGCACTTTGGGCGAGGTTCACCAGTTGCTGTCCACTCAGATGACGATCGTTTTGATTCCGGAGTGAAGTGATGGATCCATGTATCATCCATTGTCACATATGGACGCTAAAATTCCGGCTTGTTACGTTTAAACATGGCCAAACACTGCTCAGAATCATCAACACGTTCTTGTTTTTAGCCAACAGTGAGCAAACGCGGCATCCACTTTGAACAGAGCTTTCTCATAGTCAAATGCTCATGCAATATAAAACCAATACGTTTTTCGGATATCTTTACGATGTCAGCTAACTCACGCAACTTCACTTTTCGATCATTCAAAACGATTTTGTGAATTTTTTTGATGTTTCGGTTGTTACCGCCTCATTTGGACGTCCACTGCGTTCTACATCATCGGTGTCTCTACGACCAGGTTTGAAGTCAGCAAACCAACGTTTTATTGTTGTTTCTGATGGAGCGGAGTCTCCATAACACTTTTCAAGCCATTGCTTCGCTTGAACGGTATTTTTCCCCATCAAGAAGCAGTGTAAAATTAAAACACGAAATTGCTTTTGATCTATTGTTTTGAAAATAACAAAAGTAGCCTGACTCTTAGCACAATAACTCACAAACTAATGAATAGAATATCATGAAATTTTAACAGCTGTCTTTTGAAGGTTAGTACTAACTGAGAGAAAGGTGACTGCAATAAAACTAGCGTCATCTATGTGTTAGGCCCGGGACTTTTCAGCCCATGTGTTAAGCAGTTAATTTGAAATTAAATTTAATGTATTGTAGCCCAAAATTATTTGATTTTAACAAAATTCTTTTGATTTATTAATGTTTTACAGCAACTATTTAATGAAAAATATATTTATTTAAATATCTGACATAAACGGAAATAGGTTAGAAATTTTAAATAACAAATATGGACCAATATATGAAGTATTAAAGTAGATTTGGGTCGAATTTCTATTTTTAATGAATGACACCTACTGTGTATGCTTATATAACAATTAAGTTATGTAACCACTCTCTCCACATTCTATGTAACAGACAACCATTCTTATTAATAATACAACACATCGTTTTCATTATTTAATGATATAAGGTATCAAGAGAACAAATTTGAAATAATATTCATAATAAGGAATAAACATTAAATAAACACTCGTTTATGAATTTATAATATAAAAGATGTCATAGAAGACTTCAATCATCTAATTCTTCTTCAGAACTTGAAGATTCGTTGGGATTGGTAATTATTATGGCCTCGATGCCCATCTCCACTACGTTTCTTTCTCGTTCATATCAATTTCTTATTAAATTGCCATCATAACCCACAGGTGTACGAATACTTTTAATGGTATCATCTTGCCAAGACCTAATCTTATTATTATTGTAGGCTTCCGCGGTATGTGTTTTCTTTCAAAGAATTTAGGTTTTCGGGTTGAAACCCCTCCCAGTTGGATGGAGCTTGTTCTGAGGTGATGCATGTCAAAACACTGCTTTCTTCTCACAACAGCGTTACAACATGCAGCAGCCTAGAAAACGCTCCACGCAACTGAGAACGAAACATAGACACACTTACGCAACTACGACGTGGTTTCAACCCGTAAATTTAAATTCTTTAAAAGAAAATTATTTGTTCTTGCTCTTGAATAAACCCTCCTCCCGTTAGCGCTATGACGACGACGATGACCACGTCAAAATATTTAGCAGCTTAGTTGATGGAGTGATGTGATCTCGCAATACATCCTGAAATTTTGGTGCAGTAAAGTTTCTGCTAATAAAAATTGGGCCCAATAAGTCCATCGCAGTTCCAGTTTCAATGTAGACATTGACTTTTTGAGGGAGCATGAAGATACGTGACCGATAACTAATGAATTGATAAAATTACAATTTCCAACGTAATTAAATTTCTGAAAAAATATCGAGGGGACATGAACTCAGCATCTCTATATCTCCGGTATAGCGTGCTAAACCCTTGCACTACGCGGCCATTGAATCCAAGTCACCTTAAATCTCCCTAGATGTCATGATTACGTTGGAAATTGCAATAAAATTGTAATTTTATCATTACTAATGCCAACGGTGGTTTAGTATTGATATTCATATTAATATTAGTATTAATATGGATGTTAGTTTAACTAATGAATTATTGGAAAAACAATATATCTTTCATTGGATAAATGTAGGATGCAAATCAGAAGTTCTGAGAGTTGACCTTATTATTTCCGGTAAATGTAGCTTCACCAGTAAAAGTATTATATTCAAAATGTCTGCATCTTTATTTAACAAATTAAACATTGTTTCACGAAAATCACTTGATTTTGCTTTATCTTCCTCGAAATCTCTTGATAATTTAATATTTCGTATCGCCTACAATTCAATTTCTTCAGGGCTTTAAACACCTAACTGTACATACAATACTTCAAAATGTCTGGTTACCTCTAATAGCTATCCTGTAGACCGTGTCTCTGCATAAATAACGTGGGATATTCAGTTTCATGTTTTTGTGGAAACTTAGAACACCACTGTCTAGTTTACCAAAGCTTACCAATAGCTTTCACATAAGCTACAAGGATTTCAGGATAATTGACTGAAAACATATTATGTTACCCTTTTTAAACTATTATTGTTATGTTATCATAGCCCACTTCTCATCTTTGTTGTATCTGTACATGATTTAAATAAATTAACTACTTTTCAATAAAATGTGTTTAATTTGAGATTAATGTATAATTAAAAACGAAGAATAAATTATTACGGAATATTTTTTCTCTCCATAGCAACTTTATCAAAAAAATAATGAATTATAGTCTCTGGCGTATAACTGACATTTTATATAACTGGTTGCCTACTACATAATGCGTGGATAATTTTCTTTTTAAAGGTACGCATAGGAACCATGTATGTACATATGTGTAGTGCAAAAGGAGCCGTGTACATATATGTATCAGTTGAATACCGCACTCAGCATAGCTGTAAAATTATTGAGATGCTACTTTTGTACGACTCAGATATTAGTACACAAGAGCATTTGTTATATAAGGTATGAGAGAGTTGTATAATGATTTCATTTACCAGAGCTTTTATTAATTTCTGGGAGGAATTATTAATTTTTGTATGTAAGATTGTTTCTGATGAAGAAAATTAGTTGTTTACTTAAGACAGAAGCCCAAGTTAATTACTTACACATATTTCTGTTGCCATGCGTGCGGTTTATAGAAAACGATGTGATAGGAAGTGCTGGGACCTTTTTCACTTAATTGCATCAGGCTCTGATTATTCTACTAACGTACTAACAGCTCAATAGTCCAGTGATAGCCCAGTGGTAAGGAAGCCTGCTTCTGACTGTGTGGCAGCTTGAGATAGTGTGAGTTTGAATCCTGCTGACGACATGGTGGCGATGTTAACTGAGAAAACCGGTAATCTGTCGAGTCAGCATTCACCGCTGGAAAATAATTAACAGAGCTTCACCCCTTAATGCAAGGAGATGGCGCAAAACAAGACAATGTAATAATTAACACACATTACTTACACCTAAGGCTGCATGACAAGCTTACACAGCTTATAACACCGTTGAACCACTTACCGTGCGAATCAAAAGAACCTTGTTTTACTTGTTCCTTTTTGTCTGTAATATAATTTTTTTTATTTAATTTACAATAGCACGAAAACTTACAACTTCTATAAAGTCTTTTTGATTTGTATATACTATTGAAAAGTCACTAAAAACGGTTATTAATTTCAATAAATACACATATTTATATGAAAATTAACAAAAAGTAATTGTGTAAGCATTTCATATGAATTTTCTCGTAAATATTTTGTCTAAAATTTATGTCATAGTTCATAAGCATCTCCCTAGTTCCAATAAAATTTTTGCAAAGTTTAAAACCAGACACATTTAGAAGTTGTTTGCCTTTGTTTTCTTAAGTATCTTGAAAATGTTTAGTTTTACTTTTTCGCGCGAACTTGTGATGTTCGACAGCACAGTACGCACTGCGAGAATTGATCACAGTTTGGTCCGATATTTAGGAGGAAAGCGTCTGATTTTTAAATGATTTAGAATGAGCTTTCCAGGCGGCCGAAAAAGAAAGATACGCATTTGCGGAGTCTAAATCGCAAAAAAGCAGATAGTACAATTCTTAATAGTGTATATCAATAACAAAGTTACTGAAAATATAGCTGCGTACGGGTAGTCCTCTAATTAAGAATAATATTTTAATATATAGTTGTAACTGCTTATGAGCATATGAGCGATCACCTTGTGTTTGGCAAATGCAGTGTGCTCGATTCTACCGTAATATTTTTGCGATGTAAACTTTAGAGTGAAGTTTTTGAAACTCAAAGCAATTAAAACATTGCGTAACATCTATTACAGGTATACTATTTTGTATCGATCACTGTCTTTGTTGCAGGTTCAAGTAATACATATATTTATTCATTTTACGTATTACATATTTAAGTCAGATACTGAATTAAAATTCTGCCATCGTTTAAATGGCATCACGTACAGTATTTTTACCACTATGTTACCTGAAGATCACGATCAAAGACATACGCAGAAGAATGACTCATGTATAACTACATACAGGTGATAGCCCCAAGTAAAAGTGCTGACAAGCGTTGAATCACCCATCTTCCAGATTATTCATTTACCGCATTCATTACATACACACATTCTTAATAAAATACGTATTGCCTAAGAAAATATGTTCTGATGAATCTATTTTATTAGTGTACCAATGACGATAAGGTTCATATTGAGGGAATCGACTTCAGAAAGCTATAATTTCATGATGGCAAACAGTTAGTTTTAGATAATTTATTATTACCTTTGTTAAAAAAATGTTTTAAAGGCAAATGTGACTAATTTTATCAAACCTGATATTGTCGCTTTACTTATCACAAAATGCGACAAATTCAATATTCTAAGATCGTATTAAACGAAGTACTTCCGTAATTGGACCGTGTCATGATGAGATATATAGAAATGAAATAAGAGTAAGAGGAGAAAGAAATAAAAAAAAGAAGGGACGTGAAAAAGAAAGAAAGGTGAAAAGAGTAAGAGAAGGAAAGAGAGACAGAAAAAAAGGGGGAGGGGGAGGAAAGAAAGAAAAAGAAGAAAGAGAACAAAAGATTAAGGTGGGATCTCGACGTTTCGCCTCCGTCGTAGGAGGCTTCTTCAGGAGAAACAGGGAAAACCAAAGTGGCACGGTAACTGGACGTGTAAACCACGCTAGAGGCGAAACCACTTTGGCAGAAGGTGACGGTAACTCAACGTGTTAACCACGCTATAGGCGAAGACCGTCTTCGAGTTACCCTCACTTTCATTCTATATTCCTTACCATGACACGGTCCAATTCCGGAAATAGTTCGTTTATTACTAAATCTGGCCGTGGAAGCCTACATATTCATTCTAAGATCGATTTGTAAGGTTAAATTGAGAGCAGATTTTTGCCGTGCTATAAAGATTTATCGAGCATAAAAATTAATATCAATTATAGGTATACATTATATAGATTAGCTACTAACAAATTAACTAAGCGAATTAAAATACTTCAAAACGCGTTTGCGTGGGGAGCAATGATTTCCACCCCAATCGATGCGTTGCACATAGAGGCGCAAGAAGCTTTTTTAATGTTTAGAAGATATGAGGCAGCAAAGCAAATGAAAATCTGCGAAGAAGGTTTTTATTGGATGATATACATAAATTGGCTGTAGAGAATCTAACAAACAGATGTTGGAAGTTTAAGAAATGTCCTAACTACTCCTAACTCGTATAGAATCTTGGCACAGCGTAATAAAAAACTTCATATTGAACAGTCTACTTCGTTAGATTTCTTCAAATATCGTCAACCTGTGGATATACCATAGCGTATCCAGAATATAACAGCGAACCCTTTCACTATTTCGAATTGTTTAGAAACGTCCAGACTGAAACTGTTGATGCAGTATGTTGATGTTGATGAATCTCAATATACAGAGGGTTATAGCTATGGAGTTTATGTTTCCAAAGATGAATGTAGGAGAATAATAAGGAACCATGATGAAGCCTCAATAATTACCTCTGAACCTGCAACGATTAAACACGCTCTAGGTATGTTGCAAAAAGAAATTGAGAAGTTCTGTGATCATGAGTGATTCTAGAAGTATATTAGAATCTATGCAAAATAGATGATAAACTGCGGAAGGCGGAAGTAAATACCAAATTTTATTGGATCAAAGATCATGTTGAAATGAATATTGTTGCGGATTGTAGCAAAAAAATCCGTAATTTACCGATAATTAGCGATATAGTTCTTTTAGCAGTAGATCTCATTACCTTAATGGAACATCGATTTCTGAAACAAGAACGCCAAAGCCATTGGGAAGCGTCTTACACATTATGCCAAACTACATCCTTATGTGCATCAATAGAATTGGTATAAACAACGTTATCTATTAAGACTATATTACATGAGGTTCGCCAGAATAAAGATGAATCATGGCCAGTTCCCAGCTCATCTACATAAAATAGGAGTGCTAGATTCACCTTCGTGTACATGCGGCGATGCATTAGGATGCCTTAATCATTTGTTTCTGGATTGTCCTAAATTTTCTCAACACAGAAAGTTGCTTCTGAAAGAGCTAATTCATGCCGGAGTTAGTATGCCCACTAATGTTACCTGTATACTACAAGAAAATCGCAAAATCGCGATTATGAATTTATAAAAAACACAAAAGTTATAATCTAATTTTAGATAAGTTAATTGTGGAATATTTTTGTTTATTAGTGTCGAACGTTTCCCTTTACCGTCGGTTGTGTTTTTAAGTTATCCTGGCAGACACCGGGATGTGAAGATTGTCTCTTTCCTATTCCTTCCTATCGTCTACGTATAAAATGAATAGACAGAACGTATTATGGTTGGTTAATTATGGTTTTCTATGTTTATATAATTCACTAACATGTAAGTAATGCGATGAACTAGGATCTAATTCCGAATGCCAAACAAAGTTTTAATTCGGGCGCATTCGGAACTTATTCAACGCAAGGCGCGTTTCATGCTGACACATAGGCAACATAAAAAGCAAGACACATACGCTAACAAAGAGGATGCGCTAATTACTGTCTGGCAATATTTCTTGTATCATTAGAGAGATTTAGTGCTACAAATATACAAAATAAGTTTTTTGACATTATGTATGGGAAGATTGTCTTAATGATACTGGGCCTCTTTATGAAGGAAACCTGTGACACAATTTTCTTGAGGACTTTAAAATTTATTATTGCCACCACGCGCAACTGAGTTGAAAACCAGAGTGACTGAAAATAACGCATTGTTCTTACTATATACTCATACTTATACTGTAATACTATAAGAAAAAGTTTGAGCTTTGATTACGCGTTTTAAGTGAAACTATAGCGAATTTTCAACTTTTTTCTTTATTCCAATCAATTCTTGATAAAAAAAACAACGTTTATCAGTAATATCACTATAGAATGAGGATTATTCCCTTGTTAGGTATGTTAGCTATAAGAAGTAGGAATAAGCTAGAAATAGACATATATAGAAATGCTATTAATGACTATAGATTCGTCTTGGAACACTCTGATCACTCATGAGAACATAAACTTTGGGCAATCAACTTTTTGATTGCACGTTTGCTTAATTTCCCTTTGACTAAAGACAGCAGAGATGAGCTCAGTGAAATCATCAAAATTGCAAATTTTAACAGGTTCTCCTAAGGTGTAGTCTATAATACTATTAGGAAGCATAAGAATAGAATGAAAATCAAAAATATACGCACACTAGAAACTACTAACAGTGTAATAAGAAATATCTAAAGTTACCATTTCATCCACGAAAGGTCTTCAAAAAATCTGATCGCAAAATCTTTTTTTCGGTAAACAATAACCCTAAAAACTGTTTAGGGAACCCTAAGATCAAGTAGATAACATGGAAAGATCAGGAATTTACAAAATATCATGTAAAGATGGTGGTCAAGTAGTACAATGGGCAGACAAAAAGATCTACTAAAATTAGATACAAGAGGCATTTGGCACATCTTAAATTCAGAGGGCTTGATAAATCTGGCATCGTCCTACATACCCTAGAAAGAAACCATAATATTTAGAAAAATAAGACTAATTCGAAAATGTAAACAACAACGTTTATTTGAATTGTTATGAAGGCATGGAAATTTACAAAAACGAAGATTTTGATGAATACAAATTTAGGCCATTTATCCTTCAGAAAGTTTGTAATATTTTTAGTGTTAACAAGGTTGTTCAACAGTGCTGCGAATTCTGAGAAACCGGTTTTGCCTGTATTCCTATAAAATGAAAATGTCTTTCAAAGAAGTTCGTTTTGGAAATGTTAATCACGCTGAGTAGCTGAACAAACTCTTTTACACAGGTGAGGTACATTTTGAATTAAATGAGGATATTAACACACACAACTGCGGAAAATAATGCAAATACGATTATTTAGTAAGAATTACATGACGCCAAGGTTAGTATCTGGTGCGGTTTTAAATCAAATTCTAGTAGGGCCTTCTATAACAACAAAATGGAACATAAGCAAACAGAAATAGCAACGAAAGATGAGCAGCGGTATTTTCGAATGCTGTAAGGCTTTTATACTATCGCCATCACATAATCATGATATTGAAAGCACTGTTTTTATGCGAGGCAGATCGTACAACTATATAGCATCTTCCTTACAGTATCTTCTAGGTCACCAAATATGAACCCGGCTGACTATTGATTATGCCATTACCTCAAAGAAAGGGTATTTCTTAGTAGGACTACTACTCGAGAGGTACTAATGCAATCGATATCATGTCGTTAAGAACATTCCTGGGAATAATTTAGAAGAGCGAGTATTTGTAGTGATGGTGATTTAAGTTTTTCTTGTTTCTCCCTTAAAAATTACACCCCATATTTCCTGAGCAATTTAATTTTTTAGTTTTGCAGAATCTTAATATTTGGCATAGTTACGGCTATTTTTTATTTTTATTTACTTTTGAATAGTGCTATATACCTAATTCTATGCACGTGTAGTTTTCTAGTTAATATTTCTAAATAATTAAGTGCTCAAATTCTACAAACCTACGATTACTTAACGTAAGCAAACAAATGATATGTACATAATTTTTAGATTTTAGCAAGGTCTCCTATTTCACAATACACACTTAAATGCAACAGTGATAAATAGAGGAGACATTTATTCCATAGGCGCCGTGAGTGAGACGATTAAATGGCAGCAGATATGTAGCAACAGTGATGCCTTCGCGACTCTTTATCGTAGCACAAATGTTTCATTCAATACGGTGACCAGTAAGTTTCTAAGTTTTAGGCACGAACGGATATTTTTTACATCGATAACGATTAGTATTTGATATTACGTATATTGTAGAATACTTATGACTTATGTGTCCAAAACGGAATAATAACAGTCCTTCGTATGTCGTGCGTGGAAACTGTAAACAAATTTATTGGAAAATATCCGAACATAAAATACCATGGTGCTAAAATAATTTGTTGTTTTCAACACATAAACAGTCAAGGATACAAATATCAAATGCGTTATCATAGATGTAGGGACGTTAGATTTAATTAGTTTAATTTATATGTTGAAGACTTGTATATAATAATCCATGCTTTCGCATCCCTCAACAGTTTTCGCCATTTACAGCGAACATCGACCGGGCATGGCTTATTATGATGCCTGCAACAGTGGTGCGTTTAAAGATATTTGTTCTAAGCATTCACCATGGAGTGAGGAAAATTAGAGAAAACCTCAACCCTGACAAACAACAAACCGTGGATTAGAACCCGGGAGCGTGAAGCTAATAACTAAGCGCGCAAAATCTCAGCTATTAGCCCCGTTGTACTATACCATTTAAGACAGTGAGAGGGAACCGTTCCATAAGTTTTGGACAACATGCAACACTGGCCAAACAATTCGATCGTTAAGAAATTATTGCAGAATAATAGTAAGATAGCTCTAAAAAATGAAAAAGTGAGGGTTACGCTGTCATGGGACCATTGCAAAAAAGCCATTCTATACTCAATATTAATGTACGTACACTAAAACCTTTTCGGTAGTCACCTCCAATATTATTGGAATTAATACTGTGTCTACGAAGATATTCACAGTATTATATAAAATACAATGAATGCAAGAACTGTGGGATTGTATAATACGTAAGCATATCATCTCAGTAGACTCCACGCCACACAAATTAATTACCGAGAATTACCAAATGGTAACGGGGTTTGCAATGAGAGCTCACGCGTTCTCGAAACACCGTGTCCCGAGTATGAAATGAAGTACACTATAAAAATTTCAACTAACACCAAACCAAGTGGGAATGTTTGTTACTGATGCCCACCTCGTTATTGCGTTAGTTTGCGAGTTATTGTGCTAAGAGTCACGCTACTTTTGTTATTTTCAAAACAATGGATCAAAAACAATTTCGTGTTTTAATTTTACACTGCTTCTTGATGGAAAAAATTACCGTTCAGTTAGCATCGTAAAGATATCAAAAGAACGTATTGGCTTTATATTGCATGACATTTGACTATGCGAAAGCTCTGTTCAAAGTGGGTGCCGCGTTTGCTCACTGTTGACCAAAAACAAGAACGTGTTGATGATTCTGAGCAGTGTTTGGCCATATTTAAACGTAACAAACCGGAATTTTTGCGTCGATATGTGACAATGGATGAAACATGGATCCATCACTTCACTCCGGAATCAAAACGATCGTCATCTGAGTGGACAGCAACTGGTGAACCTCGTCCAAAGCGCCCGAAAGCACAACAATCGGCTAGAAAGGTTATGGCCTCGGTATTTTGGGATGTGCGTGGTGTAATATTCATCGACTATCTTGAGAAAGGAAATACCATCAACAGTGAATATTATATAGCGTTATTGGAGCGTTTGAAGGCCGAAATTGCAAAGAAACGACCGCATATGGCAAAGAAAAAATTTTGTTTCATCAAGACAACGCACCGTGTCACAAGTCAATCAAAACAATGGCAAACCTACATGAATTGAACTTCGAATTGCTCCCAGCGACTACTGGCTGTTCACATACCTCAAAAAAATGCTCGCCGGTAAGAAATTTCGCATGAATGAAGAGGTTATCGCTGAAACTGAGGCCTATTTTGAGGCAAAAGATAAATCGTTCTACAAAAATGGTATTGAAATGTTAGAGCGGCGCTAGAATGATTGCGTTGCTCTTGATGGAGATTACGTTGATGAATAAAGCTAATTTTGAACCAAAACAACCGTGTTTTCTTTGTTAGGCCCGGGACTTTTCAGCCCATGTGTTATACAATCACAAAAGCTATTCGTAAAAATTACTCAATCGTAGATAGTTAAAAGAAAACTATCAATTAACTAGAAAACTTAGACCTCCGAAACGAGTTAATGTTCAACAACCTTTTCCACTAGTTCTTACACCTTGGGCACATAGTTACATGCGGTTTTGTAGTTGTAAAAATATTCAGTAGTTATTTTTAGTGTTCTAGTTGAACCCTACAGCCCATCAAAGAAAGCCGAATAAAACATTAAAATGCTCAAGTTTAAACCGGTTAATAAATTCTTCGTATAAGCTACAAAGTAGTAGAGATTGTAATAGCAAAGTTACAAAATCCTTAGTATTAGTGGAAGAATTAACAGTTGTACAGATGTTTACCTAAGTTAATTGAGATTGTTAATAGCCGTACAACATTGTGGGTAACTGTGTGAGAGCAATTATAACATTAAATGTACTGCGTATTACTGACTTAATGATTTATTACCACACTTATTGTACGCCTATGGTATGGTGTATAGCTTGTGGATTGCTATGATAAGTATGTTGAAGTATATAGAGCAAACACTTGTTGATAATATGTGGTTTATCATGTGGAGGGTATATAAGGTAATGAAACTGTAGATTAAAAACATACTTAAACAAATCGCATATTCATTAAGAAAGCACACATATTTTGAAAAATGGATTTATCCGGAATGGTTGCTTTAGTAACTGGTGGCGCTGGAGGAATAGGAAAAGGCTGTGTAGAGCAACTTTTAAAATATGGTATTAAGGTAGCAATTTTCTTAAATTTCCAATTATGATTGTATAATCGGGTTTAATTCCTATCTTGGATAAATCAAATCTAATTTGCTACAATTATAGGTGACTTTTACAATATTTCTAGGGAGTCACAATCGCAGATATAAATGATTCTTTAGGTGAAGTGACCACTAAAGAATTTAATGAGAAGTATGGAAGTGGAAAAGTACTTTTCGTAAAAACCGATGTGAGTAATAAAGAAAGTTTTGAAAGTAAGTTTTTATTTTCTTCTCGAACAAAGCATTCTCTTGCAGTTTGCTTTTCGTTTCAGATGCTTTTCAAAAAACTGTAGAACATTACGATAATATTGATATACTTATCAACAACGCGGGCCTAATGAATGAAATTAATTGGGAACTGTCAGTACAAGTTAACTTGGTGAGGATTAAATTAGTTTTTATGAAAAGTTTAGTGAAAACAATTAGTATCGAATACCTTTGAAGAGTGTATTATCGCATAAGAATTTTTAGATGGGAACTATTACCGGACTTTTGCTGGCAGTAGAAAAATATTTTCCGCAGCACAAAAGTGGGGAGAAGGCGTATATAGTCAATTTATCTTCTATAGCTGGTCTCGTTCCCAGTGAATTTTGTCCTGTATATAGTGCAACAAAGCACGGGGTTATTGGACTTACTAGGAGTTATGGACTGAATAGACATTTAAAAAGAAACGGAATTGTCGTAGCAGCTCTTTGTCCCTCCGGCACCGACTCATCAATGGCAGATTATATGGGTAGTATTGTAAAATATAAGGATATTTATGAAGAAGCTTTTGCGCAATTTAGCAAACATTCACAAACGTAGTATATATTTTAGTAAATTTGTATCTTATTATCATTGAAAATGCTGCTTTTAGAGTAGATGCAGTTGGTAGAGCAGCTATCGAGGCGATGATAGATTCGGATAGTGGTTCTGCTTGGTTTGTTGAAAACGGAAAAGCTTACAAAGTCAATTTTCCTTTATTGGAGCAAATAATTGGAAGAACTGAATGCAACAAATAATGTGCTGGGAATCTTTTTGTTATAGAAGTAACTTAGATGTGAAGCGTTTTATGCATAATAAAGTATCCGGTTAAAGAAATTTATACCTATTTTTACCGAGCCAAACATGAACTTATCCGCAAATATACTTCTTATTTCTAACAAAAAGAAAAGAAAAAATGAATCAGTGGTTTAGTGTACTGTAATATAAGTTATAATTGCCTTTAATATGAATATTTCTTTCTATACTTGATAACGGACAAAAACTATTCAGTACCCTACCAACCTAAGTATTAAAAGCTTCTAGAAACTTCAAGCAAAGGTTCGCCATTTTAAGTGAAAAAGTTTAAAATATTACAAAATACTTTATAATAATAAATTAAATTAACTGCTAGTTAGCGTGCCAGATATTTAAAAACATGACATTTCTAAATACATTTCTGACGTTTCTTATAACGGATAGTTGTAGGAGCATGGTGTTTCACATTGTCAGGGCATTTCGTTAGTTTTCGAACTGCAGAACCACTTAAATTAGCAAACTTCTGATATCATCAATATATATTTCAATGTCGTCAAAGGAGCAATGGAATGTCACGTTTGCAAATAAATTACTTTTTCAAGCAGAACAGAAATAGGTTTCTCCAATGTGTTGGAGTGCTCCAATAAATTGGAACACCCAATATAATGCATGTATAGTCTTATTTTCAAACTCCTTTAGTTTTCAGGACTGCTAATTATTGAAGATTTATTAAAAGTCTAATCGCCTCTAAGTCAACTTACGTCGGTAAAGTACTTAGTAAGTCCACATCTTGAGAGCAATTATGAATATAGATGTAAATACGGTAATAATTTCATAATCAAATGTTGTCCATAAAGATGTATGAAATAAGAAGCCAGCAGAACTATGTTCCTTAATTATTTTCGAAAGAGATTGTCAATCACTTGTTTCTCTACTGAAAAGCATTTTTTGTTTCGAAAATAATCGACAAGGTTCGCAATAGTCTATGTCACAGTTCAATGTAATTTTATCAATGTGGCTATGTTTTCTTTTACTAAATACGACTATTTCCCTAGTGCACATATTCAAGAATTGTTTCGTAGATTATAGTAATGAGTTAAGAAAGACAGCTTTCGAGTCTTTTGCAAATTCAGTTTGAGGCTGGCAATTATATATTTCTATCGGTTAGAGTGATGTGTTTGCAATTACTCTTAGGTGAATGATATTTTTCAATATTTGATATTATTCAGAGTCTTCTATATTGAAGTACATTAATTTTCTAACATCAATATTTTGTAATTGTCTGTTCTAGTTCTTCTGTTCCTCTTTTTCATAGTATCAAGTGTTCACTGTGCTTTTTATTTCCATTATTTCAATCGAAACATCTTTTAATTGAGGGCTGACCAGGTTGATCGCTAACTAGATTTCAATAAGATTTCTTTAAGGAACTTGTTAGTTTGAGCAATTTCAATTCTTCTTGTTCTAACTGCCGCTTCTGTCTTCTTTTTGCCGCTCAACTTGTGGTACTGTGAGACTCCGTTACTTGCGTAACGTTTTCTGAGTTTAAAAATGAATGTAGGCAATATATTAAAAAAAATAGATTTATTCTTAACATTTAAAGTCTAATTAAAAATAGAGTAAGAAGAAACAAACAGTTAGAATCGTAGAAAGTAAATAACCGAACTGAAGCACTGTTCTTTACTAACCGCTAATTCATCTAAATGTCTATAAAACAATACCTTACATACTCTAATGCTACTAAAGACAGCTTCTCATGATATTGGTAAAAATCATTCGCGAGAAAGAATGTAAGGAGACAAAAGTGCTAACACACGGACATGTTTCTGTATACCCGGCGTCATCAACGTTGTTTCGAACGGTTTTTTTTTTGTTCCACACATTGCAGTTCCCTCTCTGCAACTATGACCATATCTAAACTTGCAGCTCAAGTGATTTTTCTTGATGCTAACTAAGGCCAAAAGAATAAAAAACTCGTCTGTCTGTTCAAACACAGCGAAAACAAGGGGGTACAGTTTCCCAACACTTCTCCCAAGCAACACATGGATTGCTAAACCAGAGAGGGCACGCACCAACAGTGCACAGGGTAACTGCATATGTGAATGATTCCTCAGGCTTACCGTGACGTATTATAAACACATCTAAAGTGCCTAGAAGACAATACCTAACATAACAATGCTGCTAAATACAATACTGGTGAAATAATTTATTTTTGTCTCCTCACATTGCCTTTCTTGTGAACACTTTTTCTTATTTCTCTTTTTAAAAATGAAATCCTAATGTTCTTTATAAACAATTGAGTGTTTTACTTTCGCAGAATCCAAAAATTTCGCAAAGTTACGATTATTTTAAGCTGGGAACTTACTTTTGTATAGTCCTGTATATTAAAATAAAGACCAGTGTATATATCCGATGATGTATATATCTGCCAATATTTTTGAACTATTGTAATTGTATATATATATATATGTAGTTATGTAGTTTTCAAATTAATATTTCTAAATAATTAAGCGTTCAAATTTTAAACAACTGAAATGTAGACATACAATTTGTAACATGCAATTTGCAACATCAGAAAAGAGTAGGATATTTTTAGATTTTAGCAAATTCTTATCTTACCACAACGCGCAGTTAATTATGGTAATGATAGATAGAGAAAGAGCACATTTCATAGGCGCCGAATCAGACGGGTAAATGGCAGCGGACATGTACCGACAGCGAGGTCTTCGCAACTCTTTATCGTAGTACAAATATTTCGTTCGATACGGTGACCACTAAGTTTCTAGGTTTTGGAAAGTACGGATATTTGTTGCGTCGATAACGATCAGTATCTGATATTGCTCACATTGAAGAGTAATTATAAGTAGAAAACAAAAAAATGACAGTCTTTTGTATCAGTCGTGCGTGGATAGTGTAAATAAATTTAATGGAAAATTCCAGAAGACAATATACTAATATCGTTTGTTTAATGTGTGATACACCGTTCATCTGTCGAAATAAAGACACGTAAGGAATCAAAGATACAAGTATTAAATACGCGGACACGGATATAAAAACAATTTTTTGTTAGATTTGTATGTAGAGGGATTGAAATAATAATCCATGTTTTCGCGTTCCTCAACAGCTTTCGCCATTTACACGGTGCATCGGCCGGGCATGAGTTATTACTACATCTGGGTGCGTCTTAAGATCTTTGTTCTTAGCATTCGCCATGGAGTGACGACACCCACAGAAAACCTTACTCCTGAGAAACAACAACGCCCGGGTTCGAACCCCAGAGTCAGAAGCTGATAGCAAAGCGCGCAAAACCTCGGCACTAAGCTACTAGTCCCATTGTACTATACCATTTAAAGTAGTGAGAAGGAACCGTTAAGTAAGTTTTTGACAAAATGCAATCTTGACCACGTATTGTCAAGCGAATCAACAGTTGTTGAAATTGTTATAGTATTAAAATTGCTTTAAAAATGAAAAACTGTGGTTAAGCTGTGATGAGACTATAGATTGCAAGAAACTGTTCTATTGCCTACTATAGTACGTGCACCGAAAATATAATATAAAATGCAATGATTACAAGAACTGTGGATTGTCTAATACGTAAGTAGATATCTCAGTAAAAAATTGTAACTCGATTTGCAATGAGAACTCACGTTCCTGAAACACCGTGCTCCGAATAAGTAACTAATTTGTGTGGTATGACTGCACGGAGGTACTTGTGGATGATATGGAGTTCATTAAAAAGATTTCAATTGACACCAACTTATGCTGGAATGTTCGTCATTGATGCCAGCTTGTCATTGCTTTGTGCGGGACATTATTAAACGTAAGTGTTCTAAATTACTACATGTCACGCGCCTGTAACATGCATTGCATCTAGACAAAAATTATTCGCAAAAATTACTCGGATATAGATGGTTAAAAAAACTATCATCTAATTAAATGTTTTTCTTAAATCTCCTAAACAAGTTAACATTCAAGAATCTTTTCGATCAATTCTGCATTCTTTCATTCAATTCTGAATGCAACAAATAATGTGCTGGGAATCTTTTTCTTGTAGAAGTAACTTAGATGTGAAGCGCTTTATGCATAATAAAACATCTTGTTAAAGAAATGTCTATCTCTTTTTACCGACCCAAACAAGAACTTGTCGGCAAAAATACCGTTTATCCAACAACTCAATTCAAAGACAATTTTAATTACGCAAATTTCACGTATCACTGAATGGCCATTCTGTCTATATAAAAACATTTAGGCATTATTTGCCGAATGTGGGTGGTTACGCCATGTTGCACGATGTTTAGTTTAGCTGATCAAGATTGTTAATAACTGTGCAATAACGTAGGTAACTGTTTGAGAACAATTATAACATTAACTATATTGTGTGTTATTACCATTAATTATTTATTCCGGCACTTATTGTACGCCTATGATACAGTTTTCGGGCTCCAGTGATAAGTATGCAAGGCAAGCATTTATTGATAATATGAGTATCTTTTATTTGGCGTATTTATAAGATAATAAAACTGTAGATTAGAAATATATTTAAATAAGTGATATATTCATTAAGAAAGTACATATATTCGAAAAATGGATTTATCAAGATTGGTTGCTTTAGTAACGGGTGGCGCTGGAGGAATTGGAAAAGGTTGTGTAGAACAACTTTTAAAATATGGCATTAAGGTAACAATTCTCTTAAATTCCTAATTATCATTGAATAATTTTTGAATAAATCAAATTTAATTACTATGTATTTTGTTACAATTAGAGATTGACTTTCACAATATTTTTAGGGAGTCACAATTGCTGATATAAATGATTCTTTAGGTGAAGTGACTACTAAAGATTTTAATGAGAAGTATGGAAGTGGAAAAGTACTTTTTGTGAAAACCGACGTAAGTAATAAAGAAAGTTTTGAAAGTAAGTTTTTATTTTATTCTCAAACAAAAAATTTCGTTTTATTTTGGTATTCGTTTCAGATGCTTTTCAAAAAACTGTAGACTATTACAATAACATTGATATACTTATCAATAATGCGGGTGTAATGAATGAAATTAATTGGGAACCCTCAGTGCAGGTTAACTTGGTGAGGATTAAATTAGTTTTCATGAAAAGTTTGGTGTAATACAATTAGTAATAAATACTTTGGAGAATGTATTATTGCATAAGAATTTTTAGATGGGAACTATTACCGGACTTTTGCTGGCAGTGGAAAAATATTTTCCGCAGCACAAAAGTGGGGAGAAGGCGTACATACTTAATTTATCTTCTATAGCTGGTCTTGCTCCCACTGAATTTTGTCCTATATATAGTGCAACAAAGTACGGGGTTATTGGACTTACTAGGAGTTACGGATTGAATAGACATTTGAAAACAAACGGAATTTTCGTAGCAGCTCTTTGTCCCTCCGGCACCGATACACCAATGGGGGATTATATGGCGAGTGTTGTGAAATACAAGGATGCTTATGAAGAGGTTTTTGCTGAGTTTAGCACACATTTACAAACGTAATACATACCTTAGTAATTTCGTATCCGATTATCAATGAAAATGCCGTTTTTAGAGCAGATGCAGTTGGTAGAGCAGCTATCGAGGCGATGACAGATTCGGATAGTGGTTCTGCTTGGTTTATTGAAGACGGAAAAATTTACAAAGTCGATTTTCCCTTATTGGAGCAACTAATTGGAAGAACTGAATGCAATAAGTAATATGCTGGAAATCTTTTTGTCATGGAAGTAACTCAGATGTGAAGCACTTTATGCATAATAAAGCAGCTTGTTAAAGAAATTTCTACCTGTTTTTACCGACCCAAACATGAAAGTGTCCGCAAAGATACCTGTTATTTCTAAAAAAAAAAAAATAAACCAGTGGTTTAGTGTACTGTATTATAAGTTGCAATTGTTACTAATATGAATATTTTTTCCTATACTTTGTGATGGACAAAAACTATTCAGTACCCTACCAACCTAGCATTTAAAGTTTATATAAACTTCAAACAAGGATTGGCCATTTCAAACGTGATAGTATTAATTAGTATAAGTTTAAATATGACAAAACGCTTTACAATAATAAATTAAATTAACTGATAACGCGGCAGGTGTGTAACATTACCTTCTTTTTAAATACATTTCTGTTGTTTCTTATTACAGATGGTTGTATATGTTCATGTAACTGAATCTCTAATTGCTAAATTCAAGTTATGCGCTGTACAATGAATATAAATAGGATTTGCTACAATATAACATATTCTCTTCTGCACACCTGAGTAACACTCGCTGTTGGGTTTTGAAAGATCCTGAGTTGTGTCTGTAATTAAGGTAAAAAATGGACTTTTATCGATTTTCGATACTAAATATCTTTGTAATGTGTTAGCAAGTTGTTAAATTAACTCATTTTGAATTGTATGACTTATAATAATTTATAGTTCCTATGATATCACCGAGGTCTATATGTATAAAACTTACGTTCAAAACTTTAATCTTTCTCTTAAACTTCGATTTAAAGTGGAATCTATGCATTTTTTGCTCCTCACTGATCATGTATATATATAGCATGACATTGCATGAGACTCGTCAGAACTATGTTCCGTAATTATTTTCTAAAATGAATACCAATCTCTTGTTCCTCCTCTGAAAGACATCTTTTGTTTCGAAAATAATCAGCAAGGTTCGCAATAGTCTACGTTTTCTTTAGCTAAATAGCACATAACTATTTCGTATATGCCCATATTCAAGAATTACTTCATATATTGTAGTAATGAGTTGAGAAGGATCTATTTTTCTTCTTTTTTCCGCTTCACTTATTTAATTGCGAGACTCTATTACTTGTATATAATATAATAATATTCATATTTCCCACACTCACTCCTCTTGGAATATTCCTATTCAATTCTCGATCAGTGTTGAAAATACAACGCAATCCCCTGTATGTAGATAATCACACAACAATCTTCGATTCGTTGATCGCACACTTTAGGAAAATCAATCGGAAACTCCACTGAAATAGCAATTAGGTGCGCTAGACTCACATCAAATTACATATTGTATCAGCAATGTTTCAGTACTAATAATTATTTTTGGTTTTGAGTGGCATAATTGCGCGATTTTGGACTCAAAACTAACACCGTGGTGTAATATCTACACCTCTGCTTAACACCGATTTCTAAACCTTTTTAATTAAAATAAATGATAAATAATCTTATGTGTTTTAAAGATATAAAGGATATAGCACCTAAATTGCCATTTAGTTGAATTTGAATGAGTACTGTCAGAATCATAAAAGAAGAGGCCTACGTCATCATCAAATCAGGTATACTTCAGCAGCATGTAAAACAATGTTAATCAAATTACGTCTCTGAGTACGGCTACATATTGTTGGCATGGAAATCTCATTTTTGTTGTTTCTATCTTTGTTCTATACATTATTGAGCACACGGCGTTAGTAGAACGTCTGTCTTACTAATATGTTACGAATCAATGACATACACTTATATTTCTAAATTTATTTAAGTATCTTCACTAATTACTTCAGAAACGTGTAATTACTAGGCGAGGCAATTTGTGGCGCAGGACTCTTCTCACGATTGTGATACATAATTACAATATGTATTTAAAAACAGAAATATATTACACCATTTCAGTTTCATTTATATCAGAACTAAATATCAATTTGCTTTTAATTAGAAGATACTGTATTTTTTTGTTTTGCGGGTTCACATTTTTGTGGACATCTATTATTATAGCTTAGTTTAAGGTACCTAAACATCGATTTAAGAACGGCTATTTCTAGGTTATGTTTAGTGCCATATGAGTCATAATTTACGAAATTGAAGTTGGTACTTATTGTGTTTCGCCTAAAAGTTACTAAAACGGATAGTAAACTCTGATGAGGGACAAAATTTCATTTGAATATTGGGGAATAATCTGTTGTATAATATTTACTATCCCATATTTTTTATTTTTGTATACAATATAGGTAAATAGATTAGTACTGTTTTGAAACTGTACTACATTATTGTAAAGTTTTCATAGTCATAGAATTAGCAGGGAAAATGGGCAAAAATAATAAAGACCATAATTTTCTAGCGAATATTATTTATTATAACATGCGAAATACAGTAAATAAAACTGGTAGTAAATTATAAAATGCACTGTAATATTAACGTGATTTTGTTATATGCATCAAGTAAGCCCGTCCGTCAATACCAAACATAAAAGTAATATGGTATATTAAGTCTACACTGTTTGTAACGTCAACGCACTAATTTGTGAATAGGTCATGCAAAGCAACTACCACAAAAGGACAAATAAAAATAGTTCTAAACTAATAAATGATTTATAAATTAGAAACAATCACGCAAATTGTAACAAAAACATATCACTAAAATAATAAATTAACTAATAATCCTGGGAAAAATATACTACAAAATATTTTTCAAATAATAGATCGGAAAATAATTCTGCAAAATAAACAATATACCGGCAAAAAGAAGAAAGGTAATTCTGAAACATGGTCTAAATGCCCTGAGGAAAACATCTAGGATTTCTCAATTAAAGATGTGTAAAACTTCAATGTTTAATGACGATTGACGATTGCAAGGACTGTGTGGATGTACAATTCACAGGTATAGCAGTAAACTCCACTCACACAAATTAATTAATTATGCGGAACGCAGCGTTTCGGAGCACGTGGGCTCCATTTGTCAACCGTGTTACCGACTGTCGGTAACACGGTTGACAATGGGAGCCCACGTGCTCCCGAAACGCTGCGTTCCGCATAATTAATTAATTTGTGTGAGTGGAGTTTACTGCTATACCTGTGAATTCAATGTTTAAATTATACAAGTTTAATGCATACTAATTTTAGAGAAAAAATATATTCTCCATTGAAAAAACCAACAACTGCCCTAATACGAAATAATAAGAAAAAAGGAGACCTGAAATTTACACTAGGTACTGCTGTCAGGTCCACACCTCTTTTACGTATGTACATCCCTACACCATGGCCATTCCACAAGGTGGACTGCAAAAGTCTACCGTGCAAAACGTTTGGTGGCAAACCAAACCTTGCTGGGTCTCCAGCAACACTTAATCTTCTGGGTGCGAACATCTGCAGCTGCTGTATATATGTAATTTACTAGAAAATTATTCTTTTTATTTTTGCCCTCTTTTCCCTGCTAATTGTTTTCTATAATGAGAACCATAGAAAAAGGACTATGAGAACTTCACAATAATGTAATACAGTTTCAAAACAGTACTAGTCTATTTGCCTATATTGTGTACAAAAGTAAAAAAATATGGGATAGTAAATATTAGATAATTCCCCAATATTCAAATGAAATTTTACCGCTCATCAGTGTTTACTATCCGTTTTAGTAACTTTTAGGCGAAGCACAATAAGTACCAACTTCAATTTCGTAAATTATGACTCATACAGCACTAAACATAACCTAGAAATAGTGTCTTTTAAATAAATTACCTTAATAATAATAAATTACCTTAAACTAAACTCCTAAAAAAAGAAGGGCCATTTTAACCACAGCAAAGGGTGAGCTTTCCGTTTGAATTCATTAAAATCGCTAACTGCCCCTTATACGAAACCACAGCCAGGAAACATAGATATATAGTAGGGTAAAAATTTGGGAGGTAAGAAAAAGTAAAACTATTATTTCTAACAAGTTTTGCCCTAACGCTACATTAAAGGTTTCAAGTGTGCATCTTATGTACGCATAATTAACACAAATACACAAACATTAAATTAAATACTTTATTACAGGATAATATTACAAAATTCTGTAGCAATATAAAATGTAAAATGCTTGCAAATATGGCAATATTAAAAAAGTAAAATCTTCATTGGGTTCCCAATCTATTTAACTATTGATGTTAATACTTTTAATGACATATAACTAATATCTTTGAAAAGAGGAATACCGCAGATATAAAATACATACATTTAAAACTTAACAAAACTAAGTTATTAGAATAAATTCTTGAATATTGACTACAATAAGTAGCTACGGTTTTTTTATGATTCCCACTTTTGATGAAGTTCTGGTTTTAAATTAATAATCCTTACATGAACTGCCTGACATTTTTCATATTTAGGAGGAATTGGGCATAAGCGATACTTTACACTATCTTCCGGTATTGGTACATATTCACCTTCAATACTAAAAGCAAGAAGACATTCATTAATTCAATTTAAAAAGGTTACTATATAAAACTACTTTTAGGTTAGTAGACATGAAAAACTACCAAAAAAAAAGGAGAAGTTTGATTCAAAAGTTCTATCTAGTCCTAAGCATATTATTGTACTAGCCAGGTAGTTATGGCTAGTGACTTTGTAAAAATTTGTTCATTAAGTAATAAATTATTCTTTAGTGAGTAATAACGAAAAACTTAACATAACTTACTCTGAGACATGTACAAATATGTCATCTCCTCCATTTGCTGGAGTTATGAAACCATGACCCTTCTGCTTACAAAAACTTTTAATTGTACCATCTAATTCAGGCGTTTTGAGTATTCTCTCAGACCTGTAAACATTTCTATTAATTATTGTATAATAATAATATGTAAATTACGTTACGTTGAAGCAGTTCTATTCCTCCTTGTTATTATTGGGCTTGGTACCTTTAAAATAGAATGATTAGGAGATGAAGGGGAATTATCGGCTGTAGACATAATTTTTAAAAACAACAAAATCAACCAAGCTTAGAATTGCTTTTCTCGTGTTTTGTCTTTAGATAATTTGATCACTATGAGGTTTAGGTGTTTAGTCACTAGGCGTCTCTGATATTCACGTTCCTTTAGACCTAAAATAGAAATTAACATATATTTCGAAAACACAATTAAGTTGTTGTATGACTATAAGGATATAGTTACTATTTGCCAATTAATCTTTTGGAAATATTTAAGCAAACAAAAATACGAAACACAGTTGGGCACATTGGAATTAGCTCTTTTGTTCATTAGCTTTCTCTATAATGTCTAATGGGTCAAATAAGTCAAATATGGCGTTGTAAGAAAACGTAGTTAATTCGTATACTATGTTTGTCTAATTAAATTAAGCTAAATAAATAGCCGGTAAGCCAAGTAAATTATTTTCTAAAAGTTAGTGTAGTAATATTTCTCTTAGTTTATTAAGTACGATTGCTATATTTACAGAGATGTCTTTACCTCCATACATCTTGGGCCCCAATCCATGGGCTACTATGATGGCACAGCAGCAGTTAGCTGCAGTGCATGCACAGGCCCAAGTGGCGGCTGCACAAGCCCATGCACATGCATTGCAGCAACAAATGCCACCACCACATCCTAAATCAGATGTTATGACTGAAGATAAACTTCAAGAAAAAGGTAATTCCTTATTTGGATATATGGCAAAGTTTATGGTTATGAACATTACTTTGTTTAGCTCAAAAATGGCACCAACTTCAATCAAAACGATTTGCGGATAAAAGAAAATTAGGATTTGTGGATGCCCAAAAAGAAGATATGCCTCCTGAACATATTCGTAAAATCATTCGGGATCATGGAGATATGAGTAGTCGTAAATACAGACATGACAAAAGAGTATATTTAGGGTAAGGATAAATGGGTTTTTCTGCAATACATATCACAAAAATATTGTGTATAATAGAATTAAATGCTTATATTTGTTGCAATATTAATGCCATTAATCATATCAATGATACTTACCGTACTCTATAAACTAACCAAATTGACGGAAGAAATTGAGGGTATCAAGTAGCAACGCATATGTTACTGAAACGTTAATTTGTACAGTAACCATATGAATTATTAAAAGTTCTGAGGTTTGCTCTCATAGTTGCAGTAGTTGTTATTTATTTATTTAAATCATATTACAATTTATATATTAGTATGCAAGTTTAACTACACTTTACATGAAAGTAAAAAGCACTGTTTCTTGTAAATTGAGAATTTTGTCCCTCCATTCAATCTTAAAATAAGGTGTGGCATTTTTTTCATTATTACTGAAAATTGGTTGATAGATATACTAGTGATGTAGTTTCAGCTTCCAACAAAATTTCAAAACATGTATCACTTATTCGTTTATTAAAATTATTTTATTGATTACAAACTAGCCTCAAATATGTGCCGTTGTGTGCAAAACAATAGTATCTAAAAAGACAATATTTATCTGATATTAATCAAGAAATGGGAATAGTTATAGTAAAGCAGTTTTTTGAAGCATATTGCTAATGCCATAAACTAAAAAAATTAAAAAACGTTTATGTAAAACGTCTTAATAAGATTTTTTTCTATCTCTGGTATTTTCTACAACCAGAGTGCCCACTGATAATTAAATAGAGTACTGAACCAATGAAAACTGAGATTTTCTCATTTTATGTCAAGGTTTGCATTAATGTATTCTAGTAATATCTAGTGTCATAGCAATATTGATGATTACATAGGATACGTTGTACAGGTTCATTTTACAAATCCAATGAATATCTATTCTAAAATGGTATTATTTTACACACAACTGTATAATTAAATTCCTGTTGGTTGTAGAGCATTGAAATATATGCCACATGCTGTGATGAAACTGTTGGAAAATATGCCCATGCCATGGGAACAAATTCGTGATGTTAAAGTATTGTACCATATCACTGGAGCGATAACTTTCGTAAATGAAATACCGTGGGTAATTGAACCTGTATATATTGCCCAATGGGGGTAAGTTATATTATTAATTGCCGTTCCTTCTATACTTAGTAAAATTTACTCGTATTTAGTACTATTTGGATTATGATGCGACGTGAGAAACGTGATCGTAGACACTTTAAACGTATGCGTTTTCCACCATTCGACGATGAAGAACCGCCTCTTGATTACGCAGATAACGTATTAGATGTAGAACCCCTAGAAGCAATTCAAATAGAATTGGACGCGGAAGAAGATGCAGCAATAGCAAAATGGTTTTATGACCACAAACCATTAGTAGGAACAAAGTATGCAGATAATTTCATCTTACATTGTGTGGTTATTTGCCTATCTATTTGCAGATACGTTAATGGTCCAACATATAGGAAGTGGAATTTGACATTACCAATGATGGCTACTTTATACAGGCTAGCCAATCAATTATTAACAGATTTAGTAGATACAAATTACTTCTACTTATTTGATACTAAGAGTTTTTTTACCGCTAAAGCATTAAATATGGCAATACCTGGTGGACCAAAATTCGAACCTTTAATTAAGGACATGAATCCGGCGTAAGTAGATTTCTGTTCGATTACTACTATACTAATGTGATTATAATATCAGACAATTTTAATTTTAGGGATGAGGACTGGAATGAGTTTAATGATATTCATAAAATTATTATCCGCCAACCTATACGGACAGAATATAGAATCGCATTTCCATACCTTTACAATAATATGCCACATTTCGTTCATCTATCTTGGTAAGTTTGCGAAATTTTGTACATGTACGGAAATATTTACATTTACATATTGCATTTAAAACAAATGATACATTAAGCTATAACTTGATTTTTCACATTTGTTTTCTTTACCATATGAAGATATATGTGGTAGAAACTAGCAGTGTGATAAAATACTTGTAACTAGTTATTAGTTCTACTTTAAAGTTGAAGGCAGAACAGCTGAAGTTACAAACAACTTATTTTTATCAATTTGTTAAATGACCAGTGTTAGATAAAATATCTATACTTAATTGTATGAATTTTCGTATTAAATATGTGTTGATACCCGAAAAATTAGTGAAAAGTATATTTAACATTTTCAATTACTCAATGATAAACTGCAATATGCGTCGGCAACTAGCAAAGTCCCAATCTTGGCCCTGTCGTGTGCTAAGGCATGTGAAAAGGGGCGGATAGGGTCACGAATGTTTATAGAAAAGCCAGCAAAAGCTGCACCTTGAGCACTGCGATAACTTTAACATTTACAATCTAAGGCAATATTTTAACACACTCCATTGAAATTCTTTCCAATTTCAATATGTATGTACAAGTATTACAGACGTTCATCTTAAGAAAATTTACTGTTTGCAATGTTTTATATCTTTTAATGAGCCTTAGTAAAGATAACATAAATTTGTGTGACGTAAGTTATTGGAAGTTATTTCCAAGTATCTATATTCGCGTATAAAATAAAGTATTTTCTGTATTGATACTCTTGTAACCACTTTAAAGTTAGTTTATATTTTTTATTTAAGTCAAAATATTCAGTAACCAAAAACCATGAATATAAATTGGAATATAATCATTTGGAAAAGTTTTTGGCGGACATATCGGGATATCTCCTACCTTTATTTTGGATTTAAATAGTAATGCTGTGACAATACGAGTCCTGTTTTTTACTTAGCGTAGCACAAAATCCATCTTTGTTTAGCACCATCCTGCTTTGATACATGTTTTCACTATTATACCTACATTGTAAAAACACATACTGTCGTCTATTAACATTAAAACCGTTACTTGTTAACGATAGTAGTTAGTGTATGTGGCAGCATATGATTCTCCATTAATCAATTATTATTAAATTCGTTATTTTTTATCTGCATGTACATACGAGAGATATTGGTAAGCTGTGGCAATTATTTCGCGAAAATCAGCCAGTATCGAGAATCTAGTTTATAAGAGGGCTGCTTTCATTCAACATCCGATAGTTCATAAAAACAAGACAAGTGTAAATAACAAAATGCATTTATTACCAAAAGTTGTTAGTTTTCTACATAATCACCGTGAAGATTGATACATTTGTTATATCTTTGGACGAGTCTTCTAATCTCTGCATAGAATGTTGCCGCCAGTGAGTTGGAACGTTGTTTTTTCAAGTTTGAGCTTGAAACTTCAGGAAATTCCACACTCAACTCCCTGATGAGATACCTCACACAATGTCTTGTGATGCGACAGACTTGCGTCTTTGTCCCCATCGTAAACAGCTGCCTTCTTCAAACTTTCTACACCATCGAGGCACAACAACATCCGCCATAAAGCTTTCGACGTATACTCGGCTCATTCTTCAATGCATTTCAGCTACACTTCTTGAAGGAACCAAATTACGCAGCGGAACTCGCACTTGACGGGAGCATCAATTGGAGCAGCCATGTTTACGTGCCTGCAACGCAGCTAAAAATAGCGTAATGACGTTGCAAGTGCCAGACATTACAATGGGGGAGATGTTCAGTCACTTTCTGGGCATTCCCGTCTCACACCGGTCACATGACTGTTTACATGCACGAATGGATGTTGAAAAAAAAAAACAGCTCTTGTACATTTGAATGTATGATATAAATATTTCTTATTGTCGCCACGAAGTGGAGTATGGGTACAATAGTCTCTGGTAAGGGAGAAGCAAAAGACATGAAATTTGACATCATCGTTTTAATTTGGCATAAACATCACAAATTGTTTAGCACCCTTCAAAGTAGCCTCCCAGTTGATCCACAGTTCATCTATGGGAAAGATGGTGAATGCCGTTATGTACAGGTATGTAGTTAATGTGTGCCACCTCTCATTGAAATGGTTTTTTTCAACTAAGAGAAAACTTCAAAGTCGGATGGACTTATATCAGATGAATAATCACCAACCATGTGTAGCTTTAGGTGATCCGGAATAACATCATGCCTTTGGCTCTCGCTTGAGTTCAGTTTTCTACGTCCATGCCCACGTTTCGTTAATTAGAATGATGTGGTTGAATATGTTATTTTCTTCTTGGCAAAACTTCTCCAGATTGAACGCACTTCTGCATTTTGTTTATATGATGTGATACCCATTTTGCACAAATTTTGCACCTGTTTAACCAGTGGACCGCTGTTGACTCAGGTATGTTTATATGCAATTCCCCCACGGTCCATTGCCTTTTATAATTTAAGCACTATTTAATTACATTTACCCTTACATCCTTCTCAGCGAACACAAGACGGTATCTGTGTTACAGACTGGCAGCTGACCCGCGTTCAGGTTTAAACGCCTACACGCACGTCCAGCTGTACATGAGATTCCCGTGCCTCTTTGCTGCAGAGAACTGTTATCTTGACCTAAGGCATTGTTCAAGTTTAATTACTTCCACTACTGATCGCTGTCACTAAAACCCTAACATTGGTAATATTATCAATATCATAGCGCTGCACTCATGTGCCGTCTGGTGGTGATAACAACAGTATATGTACCACACTTTGAAACGTATATATCAATATAAAATCATAAATAGTTGCAATGACTTACGAATACACCCCTGGTATAGATACATTTCGTATTTTACTATCTGCAGTTCTGAATGCGTCATTTTTATGCAAAACATCTGTGCAGTATTTAGTATGATGATACCTTTCATGTCAGTACAAATGAATATCTCCTACGACGACTTCTAGCTATACTTGGCGTTTTAATTCCATTAGACATACTTCGTGTTTAAAATGTTGCCAAATTATTTGATATAGATTTGTGTTAATATTTCTATTTAATTGTGTTTAATACAATTCTTATCTAGTGAATATGAGGTTTAAATCGTTCTACGATACCGTGAAAAGGTTTATTAGTGGAAGCAAAGCAATGTGCGAATGATTGTTGTCACATATTAAAAGAAATCTTTGACTTGCATAACTGGTTTTACGACGCCTCAGTATCTTTGTACACATACTGCTCTGCCATTAATCGTGGCTACATAATAATTCCTCATAGTTTTAGATGACTTCAACGCTTTCGACTTAATATCTTGCAAGGTATTTAATCACGAATCACTTGTTGTTCTCCAATTACAATTGAACAGTACAAGACTGCTTTTTTTATATTTTACACTAATTACATACCTATTGGAAATTAACTTTTTAAAGCGTTCGTGTTTTCACTTAAATGCAGTTAACTGAAACAACAGATTTCCATTTTACACTTCCAAGTAGAATATGACTGTTTTCAGGTACCATACACCAAACGTTGTCTTTATTAAAACCGAAGACCCGGATCTACCCGCATTTTATTTTGATCCTCTTATAAATCCAATTTCACATAGACATGCTGTAAAGAGTTTGGAGCCGTTACCAGACGACGATGAAGAATATCTTTTACCGGACATGGTTCAACCCTTTTTACAAGAAACGCCGTTATATACGGATAATACTGCTAATGGAATTTCATTACTTTGGGCTCCTAGACCTTTCAATTTGCGCTCAGGTATGTTATTTAGCGTATGCAAATATGTGCTAAATAAAAATTGACTCTTGATAATGTTCACAGGACGTTGTAGACGAGCTATTGATATACCGCTAGTAAAATGTTGGTATAAAGAACATTGTCCTCCAGGACAACCTGTCAAGGTTCGTGTGAGTTATCAGAAACTATTAAAGTATTATGTGCTAAATGCTCTAAAACATCGTGCACCGAAAGCTCAAAAGAAACGTTACTTATTCAGATCATTTAAAGCAACGAAATTTTTCCAAACTACTACACTTGATTGGGTGGAAGCAGGTTTACAAGTCTGCAGACAAGGTTACAACATGTTAAATTTACTCATTCATAGAAAGAATTTGAATTATCTTCATCTCGATTACAATTTCAATTTAAAACCTGTCAAAACTCTAACAACTAAGGAGAGGAAGAAATCGAGATTTGGAAATGGTAATAAGAATTTAGATTTTGTTGTATGGAAATCATTAATAAGTTAATATTTTACAGCTTTCCATTTATGTAGAGAAATTCTCAGACTAACAAAACTTATAATAGACTCCCACGTTCAGTATCGTTTAAACAATGTAGATGCGTTCCAACTATCTGATGGTTTACAATACATATTTGCACATGTAGGACAACTAACTGGAATGTATAGATACAAATATAAGTTAATGAGGCAAATTCGAATGTGTAAAGATCTTAAGCACTTAATATACTATCGGTTCAATACGGTAAAACACATTCCTTAAGTTACTTGTGCTACCACTAATAAGATTTTTTTAGGGGCCAGTTGGTAAGGGACCAGGGTGTGGATTTTGGGCACCCGGATGGAGAGTTTGGTTGTTTTTCATGCGTGGTATAACTCCATTACTGGAGCGATGGTTGGGGAATCTTCTATCAAGACAATTCGAAGGTAGACATTCAAAAGGTGTCGCTAAAACCGTTACAAAACAACGTGTTGAGTCGCATTTCGATTTGGAATTGCGTGCATCAGTTATGCATGACATAGTAGACATGATGCCAGAAGGTATTAAGCAAAATAAAGCTAGGACAATATTACAACACCTGTCAGAGGCGTGGAGGTGCTGGAAGGCTAATATACCATGGAAGGTAAATATCGACTAGATTGTTTCTACTAATAATAATAAAGAGTCGCAAATAATTACTGTTAATCTATGTTTTACAAACTACTTTATTCCAGAATTCCATTTAAAAAAGAAATTATTGAAGTACCAAATTGATCAAAATGTAAACTTTTCACATGTAATTAATGTTTGTTCACTTAACACTAATATCGCTTACTATATCTGAATTTAACACGTTAGAGAAAAGTCAATTGTGTGAATTTATTCCAAAAATAGAAGTCAAGTTATGAAACTTAATTTCAATAACTGTTATAGTGTCACAATAGGAATTTGGGTTTTAAATTTAAAAAAAAAACAATTTTTCTTGATGAAGTTCTTCCAATTTTTTTTATTTATAAAATGTAAATGTTGACGCTGGACGTCAAATAAAATATAACTCATATAGTCATTGCACCTTCATTGGATGGTATGTACTTCTTCAACGAAATTTCGGAAGATGTTTTGGAATAGAGGCAATTGAACCTCATAAATGTTGCGTTCGATTTTTTCCTTGAATTGTTAATCGTGTTGGGGTGGTTCAAATAGACGCCATCGTTCAAATAACTCTAGAGGAAGAAGTCTAGAGAAGTTGAATCGCAACTTTTCTAAATAAGGGATGATACGACTTGGGAACTTTGATTGCGGCATTGTTCCGTGCGCAGTCTGACATATCGCGTCACCATATTGAATCCACATGTCACTTATTTCCATTCTATCCTATTCCCGTCGCAAACTTTGTCAACATGTCTTTATAGTGAACGCTATTGATATTTACGGACACATTTTCATCATTTCCAAGAAAATTGCGGTCCGATGATCCCTCCTGTCTATACAGGAAATCAAACTATCACTTTGGCAGTGCATCGGAAATTCCTGCATGACTTAAATGACAGTGGGCCTCATCACTAAAGATAATTTTGTTGTGGAATGCGTCGAGTCGATTGAATCTTCTACGCATGAAGGTTACTGCGGTTGATGTCTAATTCCTGGATGTAATGCCAAATAAAACTATTGGGATGTACTGCGACAGCGGCAATGTTATGTCATATATCGTGTTTATTTTTGCCATGATCGTATTTCACGGTGAGAATTGATTTTTGGTGATGAAATTGTGCTATATAATGTACGACATACCTTACATGTCCGATCTGTCCAATCGAGAGCGGAACTTCAAGAAGATTACAAACACAACGTTGTTCCAATCCGAAAATCAAATACTTTCAAACAAGAAATGTGTTAAATAGCTTATTGTACTATTGCAGTATTTACTATTTCACATTTTGTAGATAATATATGCGCTTAATTAATATTAAGTCGGCTCTGATGTTGGCCATATTATTATAATTTGTTGTTTATTATACACAATGACAGTTTTAATGTAAAGAAAATATGGTACTTTATATTCTTAATGAAAATACTATATCACTGCACTTTTTTATAGGTGCCGGGTCTACCAATACCAATTGAAAACATGATATTGCGATACGTAAAAATGAAAGCAGACTGGTGGACCAATACAGCACATTACAATCGAGAAAGGATTCGAAGAGGTGCAACTGTTGATAAAACAGTTTGTAAGAAAAATTTGGGTCGTTTAACGAGGCTATATCTTAAAGCAGAACAAGAAAGACAGCACAATTACTTAAAGGTACTTATCTCTATAAGTATAACAAAGGCTTAAATCTATTCGTTATAGGATGGTCCGTACATTTCACCCGAAGAAGCTGTGGCAATTTATACAACTACAGTGCATTGGTTGGAATCACGACGATTTGCACCAATTCCTTTCCCACCACTTTCATACAAACACGATACCAAGCTTTTAATTCTAGCATTGGAACGGCTAAAAGAAGCTTACAGGTAAACCGAAAATAATGTTTATAAATACTAGACATAAAAGTATAAATATTTTTTATTTAGCGTGAAGTCAAGATTAAATCAAAGTCAAAGAGAGGAACTTGGATTGATTGAGCAAGCCTATGATAATCCCCATGAAGCTTTATCAAGAATTAAGCGTCACCTTCTAACGCAAAGAGCATTTAAAGAAGTTGGAATTGAGTTTATGGACCTTTACAGCCATCTTATACCCGTGTATGATGTTGAACCTCTTGAAAAAATTACGGATGCTTACCTTGATCAGTATTTATGGTATGAAGCTGATAAACGACGATTATTCCCACCATGGGTAAAACCGTCAGATACGGAACCTCCACCATTACTAGTGTACAAATGGTGTCAAGGTAAGGAATCTTTCAATTTCATATGCTTTAGGTTGAAATTTGAATACTTTATTATTCTTATAAAGGTTGTCTCAATAAGATCTTCAAGTTTGCATGCCATTTCAGTCTGTCAAATGTTAAGATTATGTTTAATGCCGATTTTTTATGTTCTCAAGCTACGTTTATGCTTGAATTTTTTGTATATTTTGTAGGTATTAATAATTTACAAGATGTTTGGGACGTATCAGAAGGCGAATGTAATGTTTTACTTGAATCGAAATTTGAGAAACTATATGAAAAGATTGATTTAACTCTCCTAAATAGATTGCTACGATTGATCGTCGATCATAATATTGCTGATTATATGACGGCTAAAAATAATGTGGTTATAAATTACAAAGATATGAATCATACAAACAGCTACGGTATTATTCGAGGATTGCAGTTTGCCTCGTTCATTACTCAATACTACGGTCTTGTTTTGGATTTATTGGTGCTAGGTTTGCAAAGGGCTAGTGAAATGGCTGGCCCTCCACAAATGCCAAACGACTTCTTAACTTACCAGGACGTTTCTACGGAAACCTGCCACCCGATAAGGTTATACTGCCGATATGTGGATAGGATACATATGTTTTTCAGGTAGATATTGCAGAGGCATTTGAAATTTGGTCACATAATACTATTAAATCATTTTAAGGTTTTCTGCAGAAGAAGCGCGTGAGTTGATTCAAAGGTATTTAACAGAACATCCTGATCCAAATAATGAGAATATTGTTGGATATAACAATAAAAAATGTTGGCCACGAGACGCAAGAATGCGGCTTATGAAACATGACGTTAACTTGTAAGTCGCTATTTTCTTTAAAGAAACTACTTCAGATTAGTGTAAATCTATGTATATTTCATTACCAATATTAATTTTAAAACCTCCAAAAATTATAATTTGGTATAAATAATAATATATCGTTTTCGAACATATTATTCATCATTTTTATCCTAATTTAGTTTACTTAAAACTTTTTGAAAAAGATAATTCCCCGCTATTTTTATTTTATTTTTAGTTAAATTTAGACAATGCGATACGGACCGATTCTAGCGTTAGTTATATATTAATAAGTGAAATAACTTGAATATATAATCACGGATTATTAATTTTTATAAATAACTGTTATGTTGGAATTCTCTTTATTTGCAGAGGCCGAGCTGTTTTCTGGGACATTAAAAATAGATTACCTAGATCAGTTACAACCATCCAATGGGAAAATAGTTTTGTGAGTGTATATTCCAAAGACAACCCAAATTTGTTGTTTAACATGTGTGGGTTTGAATGCCGTATATTGCCCAAGGTATGCAGTTGTATTTATGTTGAGTTTCCTACATCATAACATCTCTTGTACTCTTTAGTGCCGCACTCAACATGAAGAATTTACCCATAGAGATGGCGTATGGAATTTACAGCATGAAGGAAGCAAAGAACGTACCGCCCAATGTTTCCTGCGAGTGGATGACGAATCAATGAGTCGTTTCCATAATCGTGTCCGTCAAATTCTAATGGCTTCTGGTTCAACGACGTTTACGAAGGTTGTGTGTTCTTTACTAAATTGCAATTCTGTTTGAATAATTACATTTTTAGATCGTAAATAAATGGAACACAGCGTTAATTGGTTTAATGACGTATTTCCGCGAAGCGGTTGTAAATACCCAAGAATTACTTGATTTACTTGTTAAGTGCGAAAATAAAATTCAAACACGTATTAAAATCGGTCTTAACTCAAAAATGCCAAGTCGATTTCCACCTGTAGTATTTTACACACCGAAAGAATTAGGAGGCCTAGGAATGCTTTCCATGGGACACGTTTTAATACCACAGGTAAGTAATCGCAAGTTAAATTTGATATTTTGTCATTCTTAACAGATTTCTTTATAATCTTGATATAGATACCTATTGCGGCTTTTTTGTATTGTTGGAAACGTTTCAATAAAATAACTATGTTAATATTTTACTTCGCATTCAATTCGTACTTTTATATTACTTAGTTAAAAAAGGGCGGAACTGCAGTGCATTGAAATTTCAATTTTCGTACGACAAATGGAATAAAATTACCTTTAAATGTATTTACTTAAATAAAAGAAAAAAAACTAGATTACTTTCATTCTATGTATTTATTTCGCATCTTTTTAGCCTAATTTTTCCTAAAATGTTTTCGCCATTAGTATGAATAACTTGCACAGAAAGTGTTTGTAATAATTTTTGTCACAGTAATACAGAGTACCAACCCGATATTTGAAATAATCCTTCTGGCAAAGATCTGGTGATATCTTAATGCTTATCCCCATAAAATTACTTTGATCTCTGGGTCACATGGGCAATAGATTATGTGCGTGTTGCTTGCTCTTTACTTGCTTCTACTTAGCGTTAGGCTACAAGAAAAGCTAAATATAATTTTGTACACCTTTTTTTCCATATCTCTTAACAATGTGCTTTTTTTGAACTCAATATGTTTGTAGTCTGACTTACGATGGTCGAAACAAACCGATGTTGGAATTACCCACTTTAGATCAGGCATGAGCCATGACGAAGATCAACTAATTCCAAATTTATATCGTTATATACAACCATGGGAATCGGAATTCATTGATTCACAACGTGTATGGGCAGAGTATGCACTAAAAAGGCAAGAAGCCAATGCGCAAAACAGGTAAGATGAAAACATAAGTTGTTCTTGTCGATAATATAGTTGCCACATATTCTTTCAAAGTCTCAATTAATGAATGCTATTTGTAGGCGTTTAACACTTGAAGATCTTGAAGATTCGTGGGATCGTGGTATTCCAAGGATTAATACCCTGTTCCAGAAAGATAGACACACTTTGGCGTATGATAAGGGGTGGCGTATTCGAACTGAATTTAAACAATATCAAGTACTAAAACAAAATCCATTTTGGTGGACTCACCAAAGGCACGATGGAAAACTCTGGAATCTAAATAATTACAGAACCGATATGATACAAGCTTTAGGTGGTGTTGAAGGAATCCTCGAACATACTTTGTTCAAGGGAACCTATTTCCCTACGTGGGAAGGTCTCTTCTGGTAAGCAATGTAAACTTAGTTTTTTAACTATTAGTTAATGGATGACTATTTTTTTATAGGGAGAAGGCATCTGGATTTGAAGAATCGATGAAGTACAAAAAGTTAACCAACGCTCAACGTTCCGGCTTAAATCAAATTCCTAATCGTCGATTCACGTTGTGGTGGTCCCCAACAATAAACAGGGCAAATGTGTATGTCGGTTTTCAAGTACAATTAGATTTGACCGGTATATTTATGCACGGCAAAATTCCAACATTGAAGATATCTTTAATTCAAATATTCAGAGCTCACTTGTGGCAGAAAGTACATGAATCGATTGTGATGGATTTGTGTCAAGTTTTTGATCAAGAACTTGATGCGTTGGAAATTGAAACTGTGCAAAAAGAGACTATTCATCCTAGAAAGTCTTATAAAATGAACTCCTCTTGTGCGGATATATTGCTCTTCTCTGCATATAAGTGGAATGTTTCTAGACCATCATTATTAGCAGATACCAAAGATACTATGGACAATACGACTACGCAGAAATATTGGATAGATGTTCAGTTAAGATGGGGCGACTATGACTCTCATGATGTAGAGAGATATGCCAGGGCTAAATTTCTAGATTATACTACTGATAATATGTCAATATACCCTTCCCCAACTGGTGTTTTAATAGCTATTGATTTAGCATATAATTTACATAGCGCCTATGGAAACTGGTTCCCAGGTTGTAAGCCATTAATTCAACAAGCGATGGCGAAAATTATGAAAGCTAATCCTGCTTTATATGTACTGAGGGAACGTATAAGGAAAGCCCTACAGTTATACTCTAGCGAACCGACGGAACCTTATCTTTCCAGTCAGAACTACGGAGAATTATTCTCAAATCAAATAATCTGGTTCGTTGATGATACAAATGTATATCGAGTAACTATACATAAAACGTTCGAAGGAAACTTAACTACCAAACCTATCAATGGTGCCATCTTTATATTCAATCCAAGAACAGGGCAGTTGTTCTTGAAAATAATTCATACATCTGTATGGGCCGGTCAGAAACGTTTAGGTCAGTTGGCCAAATGGAAAACTGCTGAAGAAGTTGCCGCTTTAATTCGCTCACTTCCAGTTGAAGAACAACCGAAGCAAATCATTGTAACACGTAAAGGAATGTTAGATCCATTGGAAGTGCATTTACTTGACTTTCCAAACATTGTTATTAAAGGTTCTGAATTACAGCTACCTTTCCAAGCTTGTTTGAAGGTTGAAAAGTTTGGAGATCTCATATTAAAAGCTACAGAGCCGCAGATGGTACTATTTAATTTGTATGATGATTGGTTGAAAACAATATCTTCTTACACCGCATTTTCAAGATTAATTTTGATATTGCGTGCTCTCCACGTAAACACAGAAAGAACGAAAGTTATTTTAAAACCCGACAAAACTACAATAACAGAACCACACCACATATGGCCAACATTGTCAGATGACGAGTGGATTAAAGTAGAGGTTCAACTAAAAGACTTAATTTTGGCTGACTATGGCAAGAAAAATAATGTCAATGTTGCGTCTTTAACTCAGTCCGAAATTCGCGATATCATTTTGGGAATGGAGATAAGTGCTCCATCTGCACAAAGACAACAAATCGCTGAAATTGAAAAACAAACAAAAGAACAGTCTCAGTTAACTGCAACTACTACTAGAACTGTTAACAAGCACGGAGATGAGATCATAACCAGCACTACTAGTAATTATGAAACGCAGACGTTTAGTTCTAAAACAGAATGGCGTGTTAGAGCTATTTCCGCAACCAATCTCCATTTAAGAACAAATCACATATATGTCAGCTCAGATGATATCAAGGAAACAGGATACACTTATATTCTACCTAAAAATGTCCTCAAGAAGTTTGTTACCATTTCAGATCTGAGGGCTCAAATCTGTGCATTTTTATATGGCGTAAGTCCGCCTGATAATCCTCAAGTAAAGGAACTTAGATGTTTGGTATTACCACCGCAGTGGGGCACACATCAAACCGTTCACATTCCGCATGTGCCTCCAAATCATCCATTTTTAAAAGATATGGAACCGTTAGGATGGATTCACACTCAACCAAATGAATTACCACAACTTTCTCCCCAAGACATTAGCACTCATGCAAGATTAATGACTGATAATACAAATTGGGATGGAGAAAAGACCATTATTATTACCTGCTCCTTTACTCCAGGATCTTGCTCGCTGACTGCCTATAAATTAACTCCATCTGGATATGAATGGGGACGACAAAATACTGATAAAGGAAATAATCCTAAGGGTTACTTGCCTAGTCATTACGAAAAAGTTCAAATGCTATTGTCCGATCGGTTTCTTGGATTCTTCATGGTTCCCGCACAAGGTAGTTGGAACTATAACTTCATGGGTAAGTTTTCGTCCCAATATAGTCGAGAAGCCACAAATTTACTATTTGATACTTGCGAAATATAGGAAAAGAACTCTAGCTAACGTATTACGCAGGTGTGTGGGTAGTAAATTTTAGGTTTTTTACCTATATATGAGAAGAGTGTGTAGCAACTTCTATTGTACAAATGTCTTGTTATTTAGATCTTTATGTGTTTAACATGTTTAAAGCTGTGGCGGTTCTTACAGACCGCTAGTAGTATTGTCCGTAGGCTTACAGCAGTCGCTAGGGATCCCTGACTAACGGATCTTTTGTTTCTATGGTACTGATCACGTGACTGCTATTAAAGGGTTTTGATGGGTTGTACATGTGTCACTATATTTTCTAATTTCAATTTTCTATTGGAATAAAATTAAAAATCGGTACATACTTTATATAGTATATTATAAAATATATAAAGTATGTACAGGCAGAGTACAAAATTACTAAAATAACATTATTTCCTCTTAAAAAACATATTTAATAAACGAATTAAATATCTTTTGTCATTGTCGTAACGGCTTTCTGATTCCACCGTGTTGGTTTTTACTCCCTGACGACAATCCATCCCCTGGGAAATTTTTTGCTGAACCATAAACATAGTGAGGAGCGACACTATCTTGAGATGAAGTTTATTGTCTTGCAATATAAGATTTCATCTTCGTTTCGTTTTCTACGCTTTCCATTAGCGGATCTATTAAAGTTTGTGATAGTTCCAGGTATAAGTCACTATTTACATTTTTTATAAAAATGTGGTCAGTATTACCAAGAATTCCTGTCTAAACGTTTACTTTCTGCGAGTGTTGTGTGTGAAATTCCAGAAAGCGCGGAGCTTCATTGCACATTTGCAAAAAAGTACGTTCATCACTAAGCAGATGTTTATCGAGAAAAATTGATACTGATTAATCATTTGCATAATTTGTTGACAAAACTATACTTCTGACAAAATCATTTTCATGGAATTTGTGAGTAATTTGTATTTTATAGGGAAAGAATTTATTTAGTTTCAAAGCTTTACGCATCAATCCAATAGAAAGATTACTTATTAAAGGTACTTTTTTAATAGAGATTAGGGGTGAATTGTAAAATGTCCAACGGCCCCTAATTATATAACCAAAACCGAAAATCTTCGTCTTTCTTTCTGTTAATAATGCCGCTAATTTCTAAAAGTTTTCTCAATATCTGAAACATACTTGTGGTTTAAATATATTTATTTGAATGTCCATCTTTGAAAGGAGCAGCATTTCTTCCCGCAAAAATTACATTTATGAATTTATTTGACGAACTTAAAATGTATCAATTATGAGGTTCAAATGCAGAGATACAATATTGATTTCTATAATTCTTCCCCGTATTTAAGAATATAAAGAAAAGACACCAGTAATCAGAAGGAAAATCCACATAATTTGACCTAGCACAAGTGGGGTAGTGCTCTTTAAGAATTCAAAGTGAAGACAAGGTGGCTAAGGGTGGACACGCATTAATGTTACACATAAGTCACGTCCTCCTGCAAATAAGCATTGACGTATTTCAGTGAATTTAGCTATTTTCGTTATCGAGATATCTCAGGTGAATCGTTTTCAAATTAACTACTTGTTATGTTTGTTAGCGTTTATTATTTGTTCAATTTTGCCTTCGGAAGATGGTTTAGGTACGGAAGGTAAAATCCTGCGATGATCTATTACAATTTAAATTGCTACGCATTTGCTTTTACATTTAACTAAGCTAATTTTGTTATATCTATAGGTGTACGACATGATCCTAATATGAAGTACGAACTTCAACTAGCTAATCCTAAAGAATTTTACCATGAAGTACATCGTCCGGCGCACTTCTTGAATTTCTCATCGTTAGAAGATGGTGATGGTGCGGGAGCAGATAGAGAAGATATGTTCACTTAAGTTAATTTTCAATCTAGACTTATCATTTGTGCATTCACTTGTTTGTAAATACATTTTTTAAAATACATTTATTTGAATAGAATAATTTTGTTTCTATACAATAGAATCGCATAATTAACATCATAAATAAAAACAAGTTCTTTGCAGATTCTATAAACAAAAGGCAAAACGCCGAATGCAGGGCATTTGTAATTTAATAATAGATGTCAATAAACAATATAGTGTTGGACATAATCAACTAATTTTTCAATTGGTTGCTTAGTTAAACTTATAATTATTAAGGCAATTACTTTTCATCACAACTAAATCATTAATTTTAAGTGTTTAGCCAAAATTATTGACAAGAAAAATTAAATAGTTGTTAGTTTCCACAACCGTAGCCTAACAGATTTTTAGAATGTCATTATTATGTTTTTATTAAGCTTTAGATTGATTAATCGTAATACCGGTTTTTTCAGAAGCTTGCTAAAGGTGATTGTATGTTATATATCCATTCTATTTGACTTTGCTTCTGAATGCTTTTAGTATCAGCTTTTTAAGAAGAATATATACGAAGATAGAATGAGGAGATTAAATTCGATTTACCTATTCATTATACAAGTTACAGTACCATTCTATAAATTGGCCATAATAATTGACTGGTGTAAGGCGTTTAACATCTGCCACTCAAGTATTATTTATATTTTGTTATCTATCGTTTTGTCATACTTCAGCCTATCATTTATTCCTTATTGAACGTGCTTTTTTTTTATTATTTATTTATTATTCTAGTGAATTCTAGATGAATCTTACTGACGTTTGACAAATTGGATAATAAAAAAATGAATCCGTTATCTATCATTGATTAGTGATGCTCCTTCCAAAAGACAAACCATGTACTAATAACATTCATCAAAAGCAAGATGAATTCTGATCCGAGTCGAATATTGTTTGCTCAAAAAACAATTTAAGAACTACAAAGATTGAATTGTACAAAACGAAATACAACACTGTATATTGAACGCCCTGAAACGGTGGTCTGTATAACAATTACGTGAATATCACCCCATACGGTGCTCTGGTAAGTTACTGTCGATACTTTCTGCACGAGTAGCATGAAATTTAGGTAATAACACACGCAATCTAGATACCATCGATATCTACAGCACCGTAATTACTTTCAATCAAGCCACTTTATGTATGTCAATGTGATATTAATTCCTGTATTAATTTTATTTACTATTTCAGAGGAAAATAGTTTCCCTTTTTTAATTTGATCTATATTTAATAAATTCACTAATCTAAAAGAAAGGTTCGTTTATTTATATAAAGAGTAGGTGTTAACTTTGTGATATTAGAGTAAATATTTGGGTTATATACAAGAATCTCAATTTCTATATAGTACGCTAGATATTTTAAAACAAAGGCGGTTCTTGGAATAAAGCGCTCCAAACGAAGATTTTGGCATGGATCTTCATTTAAGAATCATTTTGTTTTTCTAATTACTTCATTTCTTACGTAGCCAGCACTTACAATTTATACAGATATAATATGAGCAAAGTCAACGACGGGGAGGTATATATAATCCTATCTTCCTCTACTATAGCCACAACCATGATGTAGTGAGTGCTTACGGGGAATGACTGATAGACTGATTGCAGGGGAATACTGCAGCGAGAAAGAATAACAGGAGACGCACGTGCCTATTATAACCGTTGACTTTGCTCAGATTATATCTATACAATATACGGAGTAAATGAATTATCTGGTGAATTTTAGAATGAACATTATACAAGATTATAGAATTGTCGCAAGCAAGTAGCACATTAAAGGTGCTCCTTTTGAATAGGATACCTATACCGAAACACTTCATCATCTCTCTAACCACAATACTTCACTAAAAACCGGACGTTGTTTCGATGGGTTAGCTAGTGAACTGTTTCAGTGTACCACTGTTACAGTGTTTGTGGTTTAGGACACCTATATATACAGATATAATCTGAACGAAGTCAACAATGGGGAAGTATCTACGATCCTACGTTCCCCCACTATAGCTATAACAATGATGTAACATAGTAGGGCAACAGCGAATGACTAATAGACTTAGTGCAGGGGAATGCTACAGCGAGAAAGAATAACGGGAGATGCACATGCATATTACAACCATAACTTTGCTCAGATTATGTTTGTATATAATTTTCCAAAACTATATAGCGCAAATGATGAGCAACTGACAAGAGAATGTTTCTGTGTATGATGCATAAGTAAAATCTTTTCAGTTTCAAAAATTACTTAGGGAAAAGCATGCCGGTCGTCATCACTCCTACCATTTCAAAATTTGTTGCAGTGTGACCTGTTCAGTTCTGTAAAAGTAATAACAGCTTTTTCATACCATGAGCGCACTTTCGACGTGTCGAGTAATTGTGTGTAGGAGGAGGTTGAAATAAGATTTCTATAAGTTAACAAAGTCGAAAGATACACATGCTATTCTGCAAAGCGATTGTGTGTCAGTATGCTAGCTCTGTCTAACGGTATTTTCTGTCTTTGTTTAATTACTACTACAAAATCCTATCACATCGATCTTTTCAAGTTTAAATCGGCTCAATGAAACCTTCATTTTGTATTATAGCTCCAGTCGCCCAAAATGCTATCAACAGCTCGCAGCTTTTCAATTGGTATAACATTACACGCGAATAAAGAAAACAGTTACTCATCGGGTTAGGGTCATGTTGTGATCTATAAAAGTCACCTCAAACACGAAATCAAGAAATGGGAGAAACATCAAAGTACTGGGAAAATGTTCCTAAACAAACGTAAATGTATGCATTCCGTCTTCCCCAAGTATATCAAAGACATTATTTATTAATAAAGTAGACTTCACAAAGGAATATCTGACACCTGAACTAAAGAACAAGGATCGTGGACTAATATCATGGTTTGTTAGAATTCTCGAGTTATTCACATGGCAGTTGCTAGGCCCGTTCCGACAGTAATAATAATGCATTTTTATGTGCACATGTATTCTCGTTATTAATATCTAGATTCTAATAGGTTATGGAATTACTTAAGAATACCGCACCTTACAAAAAAGTAACGTGATTCTCAAAGAAAATTCATTTATCCGGCTACTTACTTTCCAGATATCTTATATTCTTGAAAATAACTTTACAAAATGAGGCGTACAATCTTATGCAACATTTACACAAACACTTTTTTGGTATCTCATAGCATAGGATAGGCAGAACTTTGGCAGATAATTGGCACATCCTGAATATAAGAATATATTGTATGTTTTAAATTTTTCCCGCGCTGCCATTGGTTACATAATTTTTGCAGCAACGAAATTATTAATTAGCAAACTTCTGGTATACATACTTCATTCTTGGTAACTTTATCGAAAAACACAATTGAATGTCAGATTTTGAGACTGACAGATACGTTTGTACTGGCGGTATGTATTTTTATTAAACAATTCAAATCAGCTGCCAATTAAATAATTTTCACAGTCTGAGTTTGTACTGGCAGTACGCATTTCCGAACTTGTAGGCTGTGGTCTTGAGTATATGTATGTCGACGTTTCGCCAACTACTGCGGCTGGCATCTTCAGGACGAAGTTGATGGTTCGCTAGTCGTCCCAGACGACCATTATTGTTTCACATTACATTACATTTCATTAATCCCGTTACAGGATTTAAAAAGATCTATCTATAAAACACATATGGTATAATGAACCAATAAATAAGAAATTTGCAGTCATAGAAGATTTTAAATTTCTACACAGGTAAGAGGGAGAATTTCTTTGATTAGATATTTGTAAGGCAACAATATACATACAAAGAGTTTTATACGTATCTTGTTTTATGAATTGTTTGAAAACATCACCTCCCAGTGTACTACCCCAGCACTTTCAAATCTCGCGGACAATTTGAGTTGGTATTTTCGACAATGACGGTCATAGAGAGTTACCTATGGTCACATTCACAGTTTTTTTAGAGCAATACGTGCGACATAGTCTTTACTACCGGAACTACCAACTTAAATTGTCCGCGGGATTTAAACATGATTGACTGGGTTTTAATTAATTTTTCGATGAAGTGGAAATGCATAGTTTTGAAAATCAGCAGTTTCTGAATGACAAAATTGCCATAAGCACTTCGTTAAATTTTTTAAGATATCGTTGATGAAAAACCGTGAAAGTTTACATAACTATACAATCTAATCTATTAATTAGTAACGTATTTAAATTATCAGTTGGTCAAGCAGTAGTTCTTCTGATAACGGGCCCTCTTCAAATTGTCTTGTTAATTTTTAGCTGAAACAAAAAATACAACAGCTGTATTACATTATTTCACACAAAACATAAACTAATACGAGTATTGTATGAGTTAGTAATGCACTAACGTGCTGTGCTCTTGATAGCAATGCAGCAAAATGCGTTACTAAAATTGCAATCTCGGAACATGTATGTAATTGTTGATTGTTCACCTAATTATATTTTATAGATGCTCTACTTAAAAAGCAAGCACGACTAAGCAAAAAAGCATTCGATTAATAAGCAACTGATAAACAACGCGGGACATTTCTTTTACCTAAACCACTGATTTTGATTCCTTGATGATACGTAAAACAGGCATAGTATTACAATAAATACCACATGTAAATGAATTATTACTTCTCTTTAGAAATTACATAAATTATTATTATTTTTTTTTAAAGAAAAGCGAAAGCATGACCACAATATAAAATTAAAAATTGATAGGAGCACGCCCAAGGGATATTTTGTGTCAACATAACAAGATATTCTTATGCCGTTGATGCATGTCTTAGGTTCTTCACAGGAACTTCAACTAATTTGAACAAGTACATAAGTAGAAGCAGAAACCCATATTTGAAGAAAAAATTGTGCAGGTTTCACTGCAACCAAAAAAATACAAATATCTATTGTATCCCATAGTTTGAGAGGCACTGGATTTGACGGAGCTGCATTAAAATCAAAGAGTGGATAAAATAACATAAGATCATATGCTAATGTAGCTGAATGATTGGTTTGTCATATCGTTCACTCTGTTATCAATCGGTACCAGCTGCTATTTCAGAATGCGCAAACTCCCACGTTACCGTAAGGGTATAATAACTACTGCAATAAATAAATAATAATTAGTAATAAACAAAAAAAAATATGTTACGATTGTTGTGAAATTCACAACAGAAGTATTAATAATATGAAGATAAGTAGGCTATACATTTGCAATATTGCGTAAATCTCCTCGTCCTAGTTTTCTTTGATGGTTACTGATTCTTTAGAGTTGTAATGTAATACTAAGGACTTTGTAAACATTTTTAGAGTAATAAAAAGTCGCTTACCACATGTCCCAGTGTGTAAGAATTGGTTGAGGCAATTCTTGAATGTCAGGACAGTGTTTTTTTCCGTATCCCTTTAGGAGATTTGAAAAAACTTTCAATATTAACTTCAAACTATCTACATCTGAGTAGCTTTTGCGAGTAGGTTCTATGTCCAGATATAATCAATGTAATCAATTACATGCAGTAAACTGCAACACTCACTTTTAACATAACTTTCTGAACAATTCATTGACGAGTTAATAACAATCACTACTTCGTCTTGTATCAAATGAAATTTTTACAATGTACTTCGTATCACACTGAGAATAGTTTGGCCGGTATAATTGATTCATTTATTAGCTAATAAAAGCACCGGAATGAGTATTGCAGAAGTTTCAGTGTACATACGTACGTATTGAGAATAGAGTTTTTACAATCTGCAGACTCATCATACAGTAACCACAGCTTTTATTTTGTAAAGTAGCTTTAATACTCAGTATTTTCGTGCACAGATAGTAAGAGGGAATCATTAAATATGTCACAAACGGCTGTCGGAAAGCTGATTGTAGCAGTGAGCTATTTCCCTATCTAACTAAGTCTCAGTACAATCCAGCTATAAAGCTTGAGTATCAGAAGACACTCAAGTGATAGTTGCCGTGCGCGTACGCAGTCAGTGTTAAAATGACGACCATGCTCGAGGAGTGTACTGTGGAAAAGCAGCGTCCTTTTGTGCATTTTCTTCTGGACAAAAGGACTATTTGCAAAAGATGTCTATAAGGAAAGGTCTCCTGTTTACGGTGAAAAGCCGTATATAACTGGGTCGAGAAATTCTCTCGAAAGCGCTCGAAAGTTGACAATAAGCGAAGTGGCCGCCACGTTCAGATTGCGACAGATGCAACATTTCGACGGGAGGAAGGGATGATTAGAACTGACAGGCGGGTAACAATAGACAGCATAGCAACTGTAATAGGATGTTCCCATAGTTTAGCGTACGAACAGATGCACGATTGTTTAAATTTTTGAAAAGTTTGGTCACGGTAGGTACCCAGAGAACTGACAGACTAACACAAAAGGATTCGAATGGGCTTGTCCTTCCAACGCCTTTTTTGGTACGCAGAGGAAGGGGAAGACATGCTTAATAGGATTGTTACTGGCGATGAGTCATAGGTGCATCGGTACCAATCCGAAATAAAGCGTGCTTCAATGCAATGGAAACACCCTTCTTCATCGTCAACAAAGAAATTCAAGGTTGTGCCCTCAGGTAGTAAGGTTATGCTTACCGTGTTCTGAGACTCAAGGAGTGCTCCTAACCCATTTCCAGAATAGAAATGAGAACGTGACTACTGAATCATACCGTACAGCTATGTTGTTGCTTCGGGATGAAATGCGATGAAAATGCCCAGGCAATGCAAACATAAACTTACAAAACACAACGAAAGAAGTAAGCATTAGAACACTGAAACAGTAACAACTAACTACGATAAATAACTATAAAATCTATAACAGTAGTCATAAAAAATGAGTCATAATGTTAGTCAACTACATTTGTAATACAATCTATAGAATACCTCGGAGCGATGAGTGGCGCTAAAGTTATTCTATAGATATATTTTGTATCATTTTGTATACATACCTTAAAATGTTGATTTTATAAAACAATTCATATTCGCAATAAAGTGTCATTCATTCAAAATGCTGTTATATATTTGTGATGCATCTTGTATTTGGAGAATATACGCTTGAATCTTATTTAGTGTATTGGAAAGATATAAAAATAGTGTAGCGTGGAAAGAAATAAAGCAATTAATAGAATATAATGATTTATTAATAGGAAAAATTACATGCTTTAAAATTGTAACAAAGATTATTAAAATTCAACAAAACGCAGGGTGTTTTAAAACCTTTTCATTTTACCATAAGCGTAACATGCCCTGGTACTAATTGCCGTCTTCAATTGGAATATTTAATACGTCTTAGGGCGTACAAATAGGTAATTATATAAGATTAAAAATACTAGATGGAACATTTAATAAAAGGTGGTAATGCAACACGGTATGGAGGAATTAGAATAGGCTTATGAGAAGGGGATGGGAAGTCCACCCTTAAATTTATATTCCAAGTTTCCCTGTTGTAATTTCGTCCAAATTTTAAATTGCTAATTCTGTAATCTGCGCTGTTTTGCAGACATTCATTAAGCACATACATTTTATTTTTGCAATTTAAATATATGTAATTTTATTGTGTGTAGAGAGACTATTCCGGCTGAAGATGATGATTGGCCAAAACTCTTAGTGCCAGAATTTATCAAATTTATGTAAAAAGTAAAGGGCTTGTCCATAAATCAGTAATCACTAGTGTATCCTCTGACAATCTCTTATTCTGTAATATAGTTTTATTACATGCATACTGCTATTGCAAAATATTTATATACTGCTAATCTCTAGGATTGCGTTCATATAAGTTATGGCGGATATTAGAACAAAATTCGTTAAACTAAGGGGATAATTTGCATTTCATAATGCAATGACCTTTGTCAGTAAATAGATCTTCATTTATACACAGATATGCATTTTCTTCACTGATAATTGTTCTGATGCACCGCTGTTTTTGGTGAAAGTTTATAAATTTGAAGTACAAAGCAATTACAAGTAATTTTTGTTTTGTTAATAATAATAAAAGTAATTATTGACAAAAACTTCTGTTTTCAACGAGATAACGTTTCAAAACATATTGCTCGGATTATAAAACGGTACCTTGCTGAATTGAAAGAATATGGTGCCTGCAAAACGTTGGTTTAGCCATCTTAAAGCCCAAATTTGAATATGATCAAACATGCATGAGAGTTTTTGGACATCTTCAACAAATGTAAGGATTTGTTTACGGTTTTGAAGGATGTGTGGATCAAAATTATGCCTGAATTTACAAGTAATTGTATAATTGTTAATAAATGTAACCAAAGAATAAACGTATTAAATAACTACTTTTAAAAACGCACCGTGATTACTTTTTTGTATACAGCACTGTATGCTCATTTTCTTTATAATATGAACACACTTAACTTAAAATTTAATGTAAAAAAATATATATAATTACATTATTTTCTAAGTTTAAAGCTAAATCTACTGGTTAACTAATCTTTCCTATACTTACTACATTGGAGGGGTCTATCTATAAAATTTTTTCTAATAAAAGGTACACATGCATACAAGTCTTGTACAAGCCGACAAATATCTCGTGACATTAGTGAGTCATTCTATGCACATTGCATGCTCACCTCTCATATCAGCGAGGTAATCTCACGTGCCGTATGAGTAACGGCTGTAGCTCAGCCGTCTTTGCCGGTGCCCAACCTTCACGAGATTTTTGTTGAACTGTACATGGACGTAGTATTACTGAGAGAAAGCGAGGAAAGATGCATTTAAAAGTTAATTCTTTTTCGATAATAATAATAAACCGTTAAACGTCTATAAGAAACAGAGATGAAATTGAATAATACTGAAAATCTCTTCGCATCATTGTATGTATTTAAATAATTATTTGATACCAGATGTAACATAATTATAGCAATAAATCTATAATAGCAATAATAATAATTATAGCAATAAATCTATGTACTCGCAATCTAGCATCAGTTATGTACTTCAGTTGCATTATAGCTTAAGCAAGTGGGAGTTATTTTCCTTTCTAATGTCTTTGATAAACTTTGTAGACTTGATGTTATCTGAAATAGAAAGTGGAGTAGAAAAAAGATATTAACATATTACTACATCCTACACATTAGGTGATCTCCAAAAAAGATCCAGATAGGGTAAAGCTATTAGGAGATAATTTGCTACTATTTTTGTATAACTTCATTATAGGTTTGGAATCACGTTTATACTTATAAACAATTTTATTCATTAAATTCTCTATTGTTAAAAGAACATAAGGAAGTAACAATTTTAATGCATTATGTTTTAATTCTGCCTAAGTCACTGCTGAATGTAAATCATTGTGCTAAATTTTAAAATATGGATGGATCATAATGCAATACTTAAGGGTAAAATTTTTTATTTATTCTTAAAGTAGTCTGCCGTGCTAGTTTGAGGAAAAAGGAATTTCATGTGTCATTTCTATGGCTGCTTTATATAAAGGTAGTGTATTCTGGGTTCTTGAACATTTTGTAAAGACTTGTCTTCTTGTTTTCAATTTCCTGTAATATAACTTCTAACAGTCAATAGAACAACATAATTTTACGTTCGAAGTTGAAGAAAAGATGGCTACCTTAGATTCTTTGATGTTTCGGCCAATTATACTGAGAATACATCATCACACACCATACACTGGAGAAAGTGCATGTACAGATGCCTACATAGAAAATTGCTCATTCATTCGTAGCAAAAAAGCTACGAACTTCTATGAGATTCCGGTTACAGATTGACAGAAATTTCGGACGTAGAGAACTCTGTGGGAAAGAAGTTAAGAAAAATCCAGAGAGATGCTAGAGTTCAGTATAGATTTTAATAACGTTAAGGTACTTACTGCAAGCACTATTAGTACTACCCCAGCGAAAGATAAGGGAGTCAATGTAAATAATGAGGAATAATGAGGAATACTAATAACTGTAACAAGAAAGATGGTTAATGCTAAGCAACACATGGAAACTAACAATTCATAATATCAAAATATGTAGAGTATAATTTAGCATATATATATATACATATATAACGATGAATTCTGTCTATTAAAGCGAAATGGATACGGTTGTACGTAGTATGACAACGAAAATATGTATAACGAGGAGCAGAAGATAGCAACACTAGTTGACAATACTTTTTAGAAGTAATGATTCCCAAACCATGGACGGAGGTCTTCAACAGAGCTACTTTCTTTTTTCTTAATAGTGATCAATTAGTTTATAACTTTATATGGTCGAAATTTGATTTAATTATCGAGTAATTATACGATTATATCTCTGTGGTTGCAGGTTTTCAGTTAGGATTGATGGCACAGTGTCGTCCGAACCGCAGAATCGTCGTTGTATCTCCCAGATTTTTACGAATACATGTCGGATGTTCTGGATTAATTCTCCTGTGGACTGGGTACATCAAACACATAACTGCCCTGGAGAAAAAATCAAACTAAATTTATGAAAATTATCCTTTAAGCGTTGCGGTATGTTAGATCCTAAGAAACAGTTTGGACGCACTGAAGATTCAGACTCAAATCACCTTGGTTGCTCGGGTCACATGGCAGGCTTGAATTATCCGTGCTTGAACTTCACTATTCAATGAGGACCATATTTGCAGGATCAGATTCCAAAAGACGAAAATATATTATTATATTTATTTATTTACATTATATATATATATAAAATAATATATAAAATTTCAGGCCATGTGCATTCCTTTGTTAGTGAAGCTAATATATCTAGTCGTGTTTTAAAAACTTTTATGAGTATTTCTTATATTTTTCAAGGCGAGCCATATTCATACCTAAGAAATAAATTTTACCAGAGGCTTGTCTATATTGTTTCGCTAGCTTAATACTATCATATGAAGTGCATTTATTTTCGTCTTAATTTAAGTAAGGAAGAAATGCGGTATTATAGTGATCACTAAACTCGTCGTAGATATTATCCTCTATGTTATTCTCATTTATTAATATTTTGGGAAAAGTAAAGCGTAAATATTGTTCTTTTCCTAATTCTTTTTTTTTTTTGATATTCTAATTTGGATTTGGTTAATACAGTTCTTTTTATTAATATTATACATTCTATTTTAGAAACCATTTATATTGATTTTGTTCATTAAAGAAAGAGCTATATGTGCGTGGGGGGCGAGCCCGACTCTGGCGCGCCGAAAATTTGGCTAACTGATCAGTGATGACGTGATCACTTATTTATGTACACTACTCTATATGCGTACATACCAATGCTGCCAAATTGAGTACCATGAACTAAATTGCTTCTTATCTAACATTATTCATATCAAATACATCAATTTAAGTGTTTGATGAGAAAATAAGGAAGTGTATTTAAATAGTCTTTTAGAAGAATTATAAAACTCATCAAATCATTGTTAGTTTTTGAAAAATATATTCCAGCAATTGTTCGTATTCTCTATTAATTTCCGTTAGTAAATAGGCAAATCAAAGCATAATTACCAAGAATATATCATATTGTACAATTTAGATAAACAATTTCTACGCAGTACTGTAATTAAAGTCTTGTTTAAATAGTTGATTTGATCTAATGGTACAACTTGTCTTACGGATTTGATTTGGGTGACATTTTCAGCAGTGACAATATAAAAATTAACCTATCTTATCAAATTGAATCTCAGATGGATGTCTTTTTGTTTATAACCAGTTAACTAGTTATTCAACGCAGTATCTTGCATTATAAATCTATGTACTTACCTTACACGCAGACCTTTCATCGCTATTTAATTGCGAAATAGAAGTAACTGTTGCACTGTCAGACGATAATATATATACTTAAGAGAATCTTCAATTTGTAAGCTGGATTCGATTTTTTTTGGAGAACACCATGATTAGATACTTACAATTAGATACTTACAACAGTATTTAGTGAGTTTAAAGCGTTAATATTAGTAAAGTGTGCTTTCTACGTAAATAAGTGTTAATGGAAGTATAAAAGCGATAACATACTAGTATCTATATTTTATTAATAATAGTAATACTCATACAAATTCACGAACATAATGAAAACACATAATAAAAAAAAGTTCACATATTTTACACTTACAATTATAAATTATAAAGATAATGGTAATCAAGACAAATGGATCAATGCATAATTCGTTCCCTGTAGTTTATTAATTCATACTTTGTTATTAAGATGATTAATGTATTTCAGGATTTACGCACTAACCCATTACTAGATTTAAAAAACATAAATAACATGTGCAGTTATAAAATCTACAATACGTATCAATGAATTTTATATTAAATAAATAACTATATAAAAAAATGGTTATATTCAAAGAGAATAAAACTTCACAGTGTATATAATAATGTTTGACTAGTGTTAAAACACAAGTATATCATTTCAGCAGGATACATACATATAAGTTATACTTGAATCGATACTATAATATATACTGAATTATAGAGCATGCAGACAAGATTGAACAACAATATGATTTTCTTTAATTGCTAGCATAAGCAAACAATGTGCATTTATATAAAGTTTCGAAGGTATTAATAAAAAAGGAAGATAGATATTATTAAGCATTTTAATCATAATTTTCATAATTAATTAATACCAGTTGCAGGGCTCTACGTGTGCTATACGATGTAACATTAAAAGCACCTTTACTACTCATACCCATTGCAATAAATTTACTTTTATTTATGCAATGTTATTACAAAATCTTTGATCGTTCTAATTAACTGTTATAGCTAAAATATGTATATGATTGTATTGAAAATTTTGTCATTCGAAACATACAGCGTGTTGATTAGATAGACATTTTTTAATTAGGCCTCGCTACTTGAAACTTGACTTACGGTTGTCCGATTTACTGATGTTAGAGTGTGCGCTTGTTGTGGTCTTCCAGTAAATTGCAAGTACCTGTGAATGTTAAAGATAAGCATTAGTTTCGTATGTTGAAAACGTGTGAAGAAAAATTGCTAAACTTTGTATCTTTACGGAAAAATTGTTACGTCAGCGGATTCTTTATTATTAATTTGTATCTTATCTTAATTTACTTTATCCTAATTCAAGACAATAGCTCAATCCCTGTATAATGATTTAATTAATTGTTATAAAATTTCCTTATAATGTTACGTAATACAGAGACTATCAAAAGAACAATTCATAAACAAAGAAAAAATTACGTTGACTATATCTTCAAATACTTTAAAGGCAAAGATGGTTTCAAAAGTAAACTGTACAGAGGCATCAACATGCTCTATTTTTCAATTCGGAGGAGTGCTCTTAAATTGAGGGGCCAAAAAGTAGGCTAGCTGTTGATCAGTTTTCGGCAAAGAATATACTAACGATATTTGATATATTGTCGGCCGTCATGTTGTTACAGCAACTGATTGACGTTTACATCACATGTTTTTCTGAGTGCGTTTGTATTTCTCATTAAATTTGTGTTGTAATAATAATTACGTAACTACAACTTATATAAAATCTTTATCAATCATTTTACTCCTCCGAATTAAAAAATAGAGTATAGTGCAGTAATGTATGTAAAAGTTATATAATAGACTACATAAAATATTAAATGACGTGTCAAACGTCTAATATCCATGTACAGCTTGTCGTGAAATTCGACGTTCATATACACTAGGGTGACAGAATAAAATAGACACCAGGTAAAGCGGTATAAATATGTAAACAGCTAAATTCTAAGAACGAATTAAGAACTTTCCCTTGTCAAAGGTAGATGTATGGGAAGGAATTCGTCATAGTTTAGTATCGTTACAATTATGCCTCGCTTACAAGGTTCGAGTGATATTTGCGACTTCACCCGGGGTCGCACCGTTGGCCAGAGTGAACGCGGCGCTTCGCAACGTGAAATAAGTAAATCTTTAAATATTCCGTTGTCCACAGTTAACCGTGTGATTACACAATTTACACGCAAGGAAGAAACAACAGCGGAGCCGAGACCAGGTCGTGCCGGACCTTCTGAAAGAAGTAAAAGGGTGCTTGCGCGCGAAGTGTTAAGAGAACCGCGAAAAAGTACAGCTGAGCTTGCGGAAACTTCACAGAAAAGTCAGCGCAACGTTCTGCGATACCTCCACAGTGTAGGGATGTATAAAAGGGTGGCAGAGAAAAAACCTCTCCTTACGGCGTTTAAAAAACGGCGCCGAATGGCTTGGGCAATCGAAATGCGAACGAAGCCCGAAGAGTTTTGGCGGTCTGTAATTTTTTTAGACGAAAGCAGATACTGCCAATTCAGTGATAGTGGTCGTACGTGGGTATGGAGACGTTGATGGAGATGGAGATTTTTGCATCAGACGGTGAAATACGGAGGTGTGAATATCATGGTGTGGGACGCGATATGGTATGGTGGAAGATGGCAATTAGTAATCTGCGACGGAAATATAAATGCGGCAAAATATATCCAAATATTAACAGAAGGACTACTACCGATATTCGACAACGCCATTTTATCTAAAGAAGACGCCACTTTTATGGAGGATGGAGCACCCTGCCACAAAGCAAGAACAATAACCACACGGAAAGAGGAACAGGGGTTTCGGATTTTACCATGGCCAGGCCAATCACCAGACATGAATCCGATAGAGAATGTTTGGCACATAATCCAGACAAATATGGCGAAACGACCCCGAAAACCCAGCAATAAGAAAGAACTCGTGGCAGCTGTTACAGAAGAGTGGTTAAATATTCCAGAGGACACCAGTAATCATTTAATAGATTCTATGCCACGGCGACTCGCAGCACTTCACGCAAGTAAAGGTGGATCGACAAAATATTAGTCTAATTTAAAAATTTTAAAATATTTTGTATATATAACGAGAATAGAATCCTTTTTTTAATTAGTAGGTGTCTATTTTATTCTGTTACCCTAGTGTACACACCTCGAAAACTTTTGAAAATACTAGTTAGTGTATATACTTAAAATCTGGAAATTACTTTAGAACGAACTAAAGAAACATACATGTACATACATAGTGTTCCATAAATTAAAAAAAAAATGGAAAAGATCACGGAAAGTGGTTACACATCGGCAATTTGAAAATTCTTGTACGACTAATATTAATAAGGATAACCTGTTGGCTAAAAAATAAAATATAAAAACAAATATTTTAAACCTCGTGTAAACACTGATGTGTTATTATGAAAAACGTCAGTGTAATTACTTGCGGAGGCAGGGTTTCTACCTATTCACGACGGTGAATCCTCTATTTTATATTTACTGATTGAAATAATTTAAAAATCCAGTACTAAAAACAACACAAAGCCTTGAGCAACTGTGTGAAATTCATATCTAAGGGGGCGGAAAAGTAGAATAGAAATGGAGATATTTTGGAGATTCACAAAAAGTTTTATACCTACAATGACAATTAACTTTTGCATACATTTCATTGAATATTCTTTTTTTATTCAGAAGATTTATTAAGTTGATGGTTCCAGCAATGAAGGTTATATTCACTAACTTTTTAGGGCGATGTAGACAAATGCAATACGATTTATACTCCCAGAATTACCAATTTAAATTACCACGAAAAAAAAATGGCTGGATTGTTCGTAACATTTTATGTTTTTAGAACGCTTTGAGATTAGGCAAAATGTTTGAAAATATAGTAGAAGTAACAACAATAATGGAGTGTTCTGACAAGTATTCCAGCACTAGCCTAGATCATAAATCAATGTTATTTTGGAACAGAACTCAGTGTGAGTAGGGTACATCCAACATGGAAACATAACACTATGTCATCAATTTTTCTGCGGCAAAAAAAAATCAAATTTTATCAGTGGTGTGTGCTATCCAAATATGTCCACGAGTAAATAAATTTTTTAATAACCATTCCTTTTCTGATATTCTAAAGCTATTTATACTACTTACAAAATAACAAAATGAAAACTTTTAATCTTTAAAAACATATTTACCTTAGTGAAATTTACATTCTGATGTAATGTCACGTTCTCATGTTTGATGCACTCTACTAGAGTCCTCTTGCTTAATCTTTTAAAAGAACAAGGCCTGCATAAGTAGCAAGAGCGGTTTATTAGCTTCAAGATCGTATTCTGATAGATCCAATTATCGCAAATAAAACTATCCTTAACAGTACAAATATATGCAATGTATATTAATTTCTTGTATTATGTATTTGCGTACATACGTTGCACATACGAATTTTTACTTTGTGTAGATATGTATATAAAGTGCATCATATGTTTGGTTGCCAGTTTGATGTCAGCTTCACATACATCCAATTACAATGAGCATGATCTCCACCACACCTTTTATTTGTCTAATATGAATATTACCTACATAGTTAACTATGTAGACTTTATTCTTATTATCTACATGCAATAAATCTACAATAAAATTGGGGTAAAATTATACTCTTTTTACGATTGCCGTACTGAAACTGTTGGAAGAAAACGTAACCTGTTAGTTTCAGGCCGGGCACTGTGAAGAGAATAAAACTTCCTAATATCAGTCAATTATCACAACCTGGTGATTTTATGCTAGAGATCAGGAAGATAATACAGACGAGTCGAATGGAAATCTACCTTAAAATAGTGCGCAATAAAGACATTACAGTATATCTGAACGCGTTATTGCGCGACTAGCATATAAGATTCTTTCGTTCACATGCAACGATTTGCATGTGTAAATGGGTTTTGTACAAATCAATTGCGTACATTATTTGAGTCCATAAGTAGGTCGTTGTAAATTTCTATAAATAAAGTTTCACTTAAAATATGTACGAACATTGCATTTATAGAAATCAAGATTATACATAAGGGGCTTTTTCAACAGTAAGAAAAAGCACTGACTATATGACAGTTTTATTTGAACTTTTGTTTGAAATAATTAAAATAAAACAAAGATTTCCATACAGATTATATGAAGATACACAGACATCCCTACGTGAAATTAATCTGTACATTATAGGTTCGGAATGTAGGATATGCATCGAATATGTTATGTTGCATGGGTATAGCTTTTGAAAACTATATTTGGTCTCAGACATTAAATGGTAATATAATATTTACGAATAAAGAGAAACGAAAAAGATTAGAGGGAAAGTTATCTCCGTTATATTCCGTAAAAATCTATAAGAATCCCTTTCTTTGGTTAAAAGTGAAATGATTTTGTAAATGCATAGTTTATCGAAAGAAGAAATTCTTTTATCATTCAATAATATCATCCAATGAAAGGACAACAAAAAAGAATGAATTAATAGAATGCTAATTGAAAATAATTTAAAGAATATGATTAGAAATACAACCCAATGACTCCATTTTTATGATAAGAACATCTACCATCCATTCGTGGGGGTTTAACAGCAATTTGATATAATCCATTAAACCGTATTGAAATAGTAACAGCTAGGAATATTTAATGTTAAAAAGTATCATATTACTGTGTTTTTGTGATTTCTTATTGAATTTATAATTCAATCACGTGCTTCTTTTATTATAGCTTGTTTTAACTTTGTAATTGACCACGTACGTATATGTTAATTTATAAAATTTGTGAAAGTTTGCAAATGATGTAAAATATTCAAATGTGAAGGTAACAAAAGTGACTTGTCCCCAATTCCGCAATCTTATTTCCCAAGTCAAAATTTCTTGTTGAAATAGTCGTATAAAATGCTCTATTTAAATTAACTCTAATAATTTTTATTAAAATATATCAATATGTACAGATACATCAAAATACGTTACTCACCTTTTCTTAAGCATCATCCAAATGTTTCTCTTAAACACGAAGATAAAGAAGATGAAAACTCCGTAAACGGCATTGCAGAAATCGGTCAGAACCCAAACATAATCCGGTACAGTTGCCCATTTCCACATTATTGCCCATGAGATCACCTCCATAGACCAATTTATTCCCATAGCGAATAATAGTTTCACGTACAAATTGAAGCTAAAAAGAGGTTGTAATGTTGAATGTCGCCATTCCAAAATTTTCATACAATTTGTATTTATGTCAGTATGTGCGAAAAAATTCTTCAAAGCAAAATCAGGGCAACGTAATGCAACGCTTAGTTATTTGCTTTTTCTTTTTTCGTATATTTAGATATAATGATTCAAGCATATCCATGAGAGCCTTTAGAGTCAAGCCAATGAAATTCGCTTTCCTTTTAAACGTATTAATCGAACGATAACAGTAATTTCTATAAAGCATTGAGATGAAAATAAGCGACTCAAAATGTTATAGGTAAATAAAAAAATAGGACCACCATTAAACTGTCAATATAAAACAAAGTAGTAATACCATACGTATTATATGTGACTATTATTTTATATTTTAAATTATCAATTTGTGTAATATACTGTTTTTAAATGGAAGAGTATCTGTAAATGTCATACATAGGTAAAGAATCATGAGAGCGAATATTTATTTATTATTAATGCAGCAAAATAATCTAGGAAACGTATGAGACTTTACTTCAGTAGGGAGTGTCATTTACTTTGTTAGATTTTTGGAACAAAGTACATAACAGCGTTTGAGTCGCCTTCCTAAGCATCGTTAGAATTTAAAATATTTCTGCCTTGATTAAACGGATGTTCAAAAGTGTGCAAACGTTGGAGATACTACTATGATAATTTACTTTTTAATCTGTGTTCTCATAGGTGCAATATGTACTCGCTAAACCACCATACATTTTCTTCTATGTTTAAATTCACATATTATCCCCACTACTCTTCCGTGGCGTGAAAGACTACACAAGGAACGAAATTTGCTTAAGCGTGCATGATAGGTTTGCATTATTAAGGGTAGTACTATTTGGATGCGTAGTAAGGTGGCGGTATTAGTATAACAACAAGGAGCACTATAAGATGCTATCGGCGGCAGAACTAATCTACTTCAATCGTGTTGTAGAGGAGACTGATTAACTGAAATAATACTTTTTCTGATTTTGACAAAATATCTCGTATGTGAATGGCAAAGACTCGCTGATAAGGAAAGCTGTTATAGTTATATATCAACCGGAAAGCTACAAAATCTAAGGACTTGTCGAGATATAGATAAGGGTCATATCGCATCTCAGAAAATACACAGAAAACACAAAAGAGAAAGGTATTGCGGCGGATAGTAAAGGCATAGGAGAGAATGGCATATGGCTAGTAACAAATCCAGAAATTCTGAACTATAGGAACAACCAAATATTACTACTGGACTCTGAGCATAGTCGTCCATCAAATTTATTGTGTAGACACATTTCGAGACGGCATATAAGTAGTATCCCTCATAAATCTTCAAAATTGTTTATTTTCGACTATCATATATTGAAGGTAACGTTGTTAGTATGTTCAAAAATTAAACATCTTTCTACTGCGTTGTACCGTGAATTTAACTTTATTTTAACTATCTTAAACACTGGACCTTACCCGGGCAAAATTAATTAATAATTAATTAGTAATTTTTAAGAATGCCTGATAGCATTTAATATCGGATCAAAAATCGTCGCGATAACACGGAGTCTTCAGTGTGTTATCAGAGGTTAATATTCTCCAATGATTTGGTCATGTATTACAATACTAGGTCCAGGGCTACCGTACGTTGTAAAGGGAACCATGCCCTCGTGCTATTATATGTTAAAGGTTAGATGAAACAAACCACCATTTTTGTAATATGATTTTTTGACAACCAAGCGAATAATGGGCACAGATGTTTTGTGCCCGCAGGGACAGGTGTCTCCGATCGCATTCGTTTGTATAAGTATACCGTGGGACTTATAATTGATCGGCGCGTGAGCTTACCTACTACTTATACATATATCATAACCTAATTGAAAAGTAGTAGTTTTGATTACGATGTAAGTGTAAGAGTCGATGAGATTTTGGTAGGTTGCTATTGATTACAATATAGAAAATCACAAAAACACGAACGATTCCGTTTGTGTTTGAATGAGGTTAAGCATGTAGTCTTCTGCTCTCATGGAACATTCGCCACTGGTAGGATTTGGACCAAATAAATAGTTAGAATATAGTACTCAGTAGCCAAATGCTCTGATAAAAAGTAGGGCTCGGTTATTTTTGATTCATTTGCCATTAACCTAACCTTATAGAATTGTGAATCTATTGGCATTTCTTATCTTAATTTCAGTAAAACGTTCAATTAAGTATTGTTTAACTGGAGGAGACCGGTACTTGTCGTTTCTTTTTTATTACATATTCTGTCCTTTAATTTAATAAAAGCTAAAGACATAGTCTGAAGAAAATAAATGCATTTTGTAATTACGTATATTCCACAGATGTGGAATTATCCATATTAAGAATTATTTTATACATTACTTTTATATTATTTGTTATAGGAGTATATTGTAACTATAATAATGTTTGCAATAAAAGAAGTTTGTATAGAAAATTCATTATATTACCCTAATGCAATTTATAAACAGATATTAGTTTTTGTAGACAAAAAGATGTACACGTTATCTAATCTAAATATTACCATTGGATAAATAAAGTAATGATTATAGCGGATTTTAGTTTACGTAATTTTTTAGAAGTAGAAGGAAGTAGTTTTCCTAGTTTTTTTAAACCAAAACAAATATTCATTCCGGCCAAAAAGGACTGATTAAATTGCCAATTCGGAAGCAGATATTTTTGGCTTGTTAAATTTATATCACATTTTCTACAATGTTTCTATTGCTTCATTCTTGAAGTTGGCGTACTGATGTTCTAGTACTGGCTGCGCATTATTATTATCTTCATTGTTGTCTAGATATATACATTGTTTACAATTAAAATTGCACTACCCCTAAATTGTTTGAATAGTTTCTTGAAACTTTATTAATACATTTTTGAATGCTTAAACGAAGTTATCTGATACTACGTAGGTTTAGATAATTTCCTGGAATTTACGAAAACCAGCCGTTCTGCACGGGAACAGGTGTTGCAATTCGATAATTACAATGCAGATGTACAAAAATATGTAAAATACATTATCTTTATAAACAATTAACACCCTTTGAATACAAGCGAATTATTGGGCAACATGAAGGCAGTAGTTTTTACGGAGAAATTGACAGGAGAGTTAACGGTAATTACTCCGCTATATTAGAGTGGAGAGTCTATGGATTGAAGATAAGACACATAGACCAGATTAATGCGCACTTGGAAGGACCAGACTGAGAAGATTTTCTTTTGAAGCGCTTAATTGTATGACACCGGTTTGAGTAGGTAACAATTTTGGTGCTGCAGTGGTGGCCGGAGAACATCATTACGGATAAACGAACAACGCGTATGAGGTTCCGTAGCTATCGGCTTTTAATGTTAGCGTGGTGCAGGGAATAGTTTATAGTGTTTAATGAAGGATCGTAGTTTTCTTTATGGTAACATAAGGGTTCACCTTTGATATTAATTCATGGCAATGAAACGTATGGGATCCATTTCCTTTCACGAAAGTATTAATGCTGTAGTGTATACAAATAATTTTAAACCGCTTTCTAAATCAGGTAACTCATTTTGAATATATATAATTTGAACAAAATGTCTAAATTTGTTAATTTCATCATATCCACTTGTTACATGAAAAGTATTCTAACTGTTGATATTTTTTCTGTTATTTTCTATTTTTTTTTTCGTTCCACTTCTAAAATGCAATCATTAGTGCTTTACGTATATTTTAATGAATATACTTTGTAAATTAAATAAATAATTTCCCATTACATAAACACAAAACTGAAAAAAACCAAAACAGCTATGATCTTCGTCAATGTCAATGCCAATACAATTGGTACCTTTTTTGTATCATTTGAAAGTAACAGAATATGCGCATTTATTTGATAAAAACACTTGATACATATCGAATGTGGAAGTTTGGCAAGCAATAGCTTCTCTCCGAGCTACCCTACAGAACATTGCAAATACAAATTTTGATCAAAGTAATTGTCGACATAAAAAGCTCTCATGTATTCCATGAACAAACATATATGTAACTATGGACAATCACAGACACTCACAAAATTTATTCAGTAAGGTATTTAATAACAAACATAGCAAACTGTGTGAAGGTGTTTTGTCATCGCATACCTAAAACAATCTGAGTCTTCTTCCAAGAAGTCATACATATTTATAGTGTCAGAATGAAGGTTTTCACTAAGTTCAATTTCAGTTAGGTAAACTAAATCGCTATTAGTATCATCCCTAGAAAAATAATAGCTAAAACAAAGTCACAAGTTTTTTCCTCTGAAATGTAAGCTAATCACTCAATAAATTCTGTTTACCCCGATGTTGCTGGAAGACTTAGAAACGTTGTTGCAATCTTACAAGTAATAAATTACCTTTATCTGATAAATATAAAGCATTTATAACAACATTAGTTTCAATAAGTTTTTAAATCAGAACAACTGAGGGTGGTTTAAATGTAACGTACCTTAGTTATTAGAATTTAAGCTCTTATTTATTGCTCCGTTAAACGGGAAGTAAACTGAATAAAATTGTTGCTCTTACAGTATGTTGATTGTACGTTAATAAATTTTGTAAATATATTTGTAAAATTGCAACAATATATAAACTCGTAGTTTTATTTCAACCTTACCGCTGCTTGTCATTGTTGTCATATTTTCTGTGTTTCCTGCTGTCCACGTTCTTCAGCATTTTGGTATCATGTTGAACCTTCTTGATTTTGTATGTGGTTACTCCGAACAACACGATATTCACAATCAGGAGGGTAGCAATCGGAAAATAGAAGTAAATACCAGTGGGCCATCCATCTAGAGTAATTTTTGTATAAGTCAAGAGTCAAACGCATTTTTCTCATGTTATACTTACTTTTGAACCAACATTGTCCATTTCCTATTCCGGTATGCCAGTTGCTGTTCTCAATTTCTTCTTGGAAAGTGAAAATTGCTGCGAAACCCACCATCAAGATGGGGATTCCCCATGCATATGCGCTGTAATACATAAACCGCCTGTTTTCCTTTTTCTTATCACCCAACAGGCCACGAATTCCACTGAAAAGAACCGAAAATTATTTAAGATTGCTTTAAATTATAATGAAAAATATCTAATACTTATGTTATAAAATATATTGTTATAAATACTCGCAGTCATTACGAACATATTTTAATTCAACCTTACATAGTAGATTATAAATTTCTATAGTTCACACTATTTCCGTATTTCGAAGTTATAAATGTTCCAAAATTATAATTACGAGGGCGATGTTAGGATACAAAGTATATTTTATATTGCAACATAATTTTCACCCAATCTTGCAAATTTATTCCAGCGAGTTTCCAATTTCCTTAAGTTATATAAAAAGTATATTTTCAGAAACTCGCCAAAGTAGACGCTCGTTTCGGCTATCAGATACTTATTTAGTTGTACAGTAATTTTGAAATTGCGATAAGAATTCGCATTTAGTCAACAATAAGCAAACTCAGTACTCAACTTGTCATAATTCTTTTCATATTTCACAATTTAACGCTGGTAATAACAAGCAAAAACGGAAGTTATTCTAAATAATTATTCATATTTAAATGTTGATGTAAGGTATTCTGTATCCGTTCGGTTGGGAGGTTTACTACATTGAATATCTCGGCTGTCACCCTTCACAATGACATGATGATTTCTGGAGAAGTTAGTGAACCACTTACAAATAATATTAATAAAGATCTTGGAAGAGAACAGCTCAAAAGAATACATATTTTATATGTTTTGTATAGAAAATAATCACTTATATAGATTTGCGGATGAAATATGAAATATCACTCTTCCGGTTGTTGCTCCGCGTGAGTTTGGACCGAATTGTGACAGAAGATGAAAGAGAAACATCGAGCTACTTCAAGCTCTTCTGAAAACCAGCTTGCTACGCAGTTCGATACCCGGAAGAATAGTATTTCATATGTATATTAATATTCGCGTAATGGATTTATGACCACCAATGTTGTTGCTCCCGAAAAGGACTGTTTCTACTAGGTCGATGTTTCGGTGAAATCTTACTCTTCTTCTGGACGTTCGGCTAGTGATTGGAGATGAATTAATCTCTGAAAAAGATGAGTGAGATCTTATCGAAACGTCAACCTAGCTGAAACGATTCTCTTCGGGACCAACACATGCGCGGTCACAAACGAGAGGATCTTACTTTACATACGATGACTGCGAAAACATGGGTAATGGGATTTTTAATAAGGACCCTGTTCTCTTCAAGAGCCTGTCCGGATTTAATTTTGTGTTATTTCGCTAGTTACCGTTTTAGATTTGCTTACTATTTCATCTGCAGTTTTCTTTCAAAAAATGCTGAATTTATTGTCGGATTGCCTCTGATTGTTATTAGCATTCAACTATAACGCTAGATAGGTAGATTTTTTTGTTCGATTATCCATTACCATCAACCTTCGTGACAAAGTGCCATATTTTGAAGTCTTTATGCCATATCTCCTTTGATATCAGTTGAATTGGGCTGAATTTTCAATACATGATAAACTTATATCTTTGCTATCAATTTTAAAATTTTTAGTTACAACAGGAAGGAGAAATTACTTTTTGTGGCAACAACTCACCCTGGTTTCTCTTTGGAAAGATATTAGAAACATTTTATGGTTACTGGCCACCCTACAGAATTCAAATGTACAGGTTTATTATGTTGAGAACTGTATAAAAAATGGGTAAAAATAAAAAAAAAATAAAAAGGGGATCTATATACATTTTATATTTGAAACCAGTCATTATAAACTTGTAAAACGCCAACATAATGAAAATTTTTAATAAGAAAACGGCAAAAGGTTACCGATACAATCCTAAAAAAAACAAACAATATCGCGAGTTGGTGGGAACACTTTTTCGTTAAAAGACTTGCTTTAAACATTGAGCCAAACTCAAATTAAGAGGAAACTAACTTTAAAGGAACTACGTATGTACAACTCTCAAATTTCACTGTACAGAGTTTTCTAAAAAAATTAATTAAAAAAATGGAAAATAAGGGGATTAGCAGTCCACCTAAAACTTGTGGCTGCTGATTTCAGTCGGCGGCACAATTTTCTTTTTAATTTGTTGCTCCTTGTACCAAAGAACATTTGGAGGCTCAGGCCACTCCTAGAATCTTCTTTTCTTTCTCATACCGCATACACTGGCTTCCCTGTTGTTGGTCAACATTAAATCTGGATAACATTTGCCACGATATTACATGACACTGAGTGACCCCTATAGGCATTTAGTCACTCCGGTTGACGGTGCAGTTTTCTATATAATACTATATTATATTTATGGTTTTAGAAAATTGATACCTTCAATACAGGTTTTGGAAGCTATAGAAATTATATTGAATTGATTGAACTTGTTTACTTTGTGAATTGTAACATTTCTATACTTTTAAAACATGTATCGAACTTTCAATATTACAAAACTATACGTATGTTTTTAAAGAAGTCTATCATTTTAAGCAGGATAGCATTCGCATTAAAACACTTATTTTGTTCTTATGGTGATACTTTAGACCGGAGAAAATGTAATACTTTATTGCATGTTCAGCATACAGCACAGATTTCAAACGTTATCTTTAACCTACAATTTTACCTCTATCTGTACGCAGAAAGCGGTTTACATAATTAGAGTGTTTATTTAGTTTAGGTTGTATATAGCTTATTTTGCGTCAGGTTCTATAAAACGAAGATCATATTTTAATTTCAGTTGCGGAGGAGTATTTTTTCCGCTGTTTAGTCTCTCACGTTATGCAAGAGATAGGTTTGCTTTTATATACATTCATGGGTGAACAATATGTTAGACGTCTACTATCAAGTATCCTAGGTGTAATACATTGCCAAACAATATTGATACAAAATACTTGAAATGATTATTATATTTGCACGAATATTATATAGCGATTATCTAGTGAAATAGAATAATCCATTTTGAATATACAAAGAGACAGATATGTAAATATGTGTTTAATGAACTGAACCAAACTCGCACATGAAATAAACAAAAACAATTTACGATTTACGCTAGTAAACTGCTAAGGTCAAGAAAATCCAGTGCGAATTCAATATTTTTTTGTCATTTTAAAAACGAATCGTTGGCCATTAAATTTATACAACCTTAAGTAGTTTAGGTAATTTTGCATATTTATTTTTGTTATTGATAATTACATCAATTAACTCATTTGTGTGACGTATATATATATATATATATATATATATATATATATATATATACTTGTAACTATTTTATTTACATTTTCTTTAGAAAAAGTAGTAAATATGCTAGCCCCAATATGAGTAACTCTGTAATTCGCACCGAACAGTTTCTGCTAGATTTTTAACATACATCTAGGTCATAATGTAATAATAATATACATCTGCGAGCAAATGTTATAGACAGGGTAACTTTTTTAGCGTTACGATAAGACGAGAATCTCAAAACTAAAAAAAAGCACATAATTCAGTTTATAAGGTTCTTTTATTAAATAAATCAGTATTTAATGCTGCCTCCTCCAGCCTTTATTACACCTTTAATTCTTTTAGGCATAGTAGCTACCAGTTTGTAACATGTTTCTGAGGAAATAGACGCCCATTCCATAAATACTGTTTGCTTTGGGGCTTCTTTAGAGGCATGGTTGTATTTACGAACCGTGTCCTTCAATATACGCCATAGATTTTCAATAGGCGAGAGGTCAGGCGATTGTGGAGGCCAGTCCAAAATCTTCACTTGGTTATCAGTAAACCATTTCATTACCGGTCGAGCCTTGTGGCAAGGGGCATTGTCTTGCTGAAAGTAATACTTGTCTGAGTCCATATCATAAAACCTGACAATTGATGGTTCGAGAACCTCTTCCAATATCCCGATGTAGCGTGCCCCATTCATGCGGTCCTCGCACACATGGACTTCCCCTACACCTTGTGCAGACATACACCCCCAAATCATAATGCTTCCACCGCCGTGTTTAACAGGAGGTAAAATACACTGTGGGGAAAATGGTTCGCCGGACCTCCTCCGAACATAACTTGCTCCGGAAACGCTGTGCACCTGCACAGAATAAACGAAGGACGCTAACTTTTTGAATATTTCTATTTTGGTGAGAAAACTAGGGGCGTCGAGTTCAATTATGTATATTCCAAGGATTGTGAAATATTTTTAAGCACTTACGTCTATATTAGATTCATCGGACCAAAGTACTTTGGCGCAGTCATCTACAGTCCAATGTCGGTACTTCTTTGCCCACGTAAAGCGTTACTTGCGGTGTAGCTTGGTTAGGAAAAGCTTGTGTCGCGGTTTCCGAGCACGTAAATTCGCCGCAGTTAACCTTCTTCTTACCGTATGCATGGAGATTGGTGCGTCTCGTTGAGCGCGGAACTCTGCAGAAATCGCTATTGTGGATCTGTGCCTATCCCGGAGCGCGATACGCTCTATCAATCGTTCTTCTCGCACAGTCGTTACTCGTTTTCTACCGCTTTTGGGTAGATTATGATACTCTCCAGTCCTTTGGTAGCGGCTAATTGTGATTTGCACTGCACAACGCGAACATTTTATTGTCTTAGCAATTTTTATTTGTGACAATCCTTGTTTGTGCAATAAAATTATCTCAGATATTTGGGGCTTTTGAAACCGGCAAACGACGTTTCTTTCTCTACGCACAATATATTACTCAACCTAAAAATGTTAGTTTCTGTTTTGTATAGCTTCGTAATTTATATTTTCTAGGAATTTCTACTTTAGATAACGACCAGGTATAGGTTCGCAGTACCCTTGTTTGATTAGAGTGCCTATAACATTTGCTCGCAGCTGTATATGTATATATATTATTAATATATACATAAAAGTAGATCTGTAGTTGCTAGTACTGGTCCAAGAAGATTAATATTGATAAGTAAACTGTAATCGAATAAAAATAATCACACGATAATCATCCAGTAATAAACGTTGTAGGTTATTGCTTTTGTTCTGTATTATTTTGTGGGGTCGGGTTGAGTGGAGCAGCATTTGATAGACTTCACCAGGCCCCACTTTTGTTACCATGGCTGTAATTATGTAATTATGACCTAACTGTCAAAAGTCATATCATTTCAACAATAACAGGGTTATCAGAAAGTTTGGAAACGATGTTATAGGGTCCAGAAGATTCAACTCATGGTTTTAAAGTCCCATACAGTAGAATTGGAATACTTTGAAGTAAATTCGCTCTAATAAATACCTTTCGAGTCTAGTCCCCGGCTTTAATGCTTTTAAATGACAATGTGGGTTTACATATTACTCTTTTCTAAATATGGTTTGTGTAAAATTTTCTAAAAAAAAAAACATATTTTGAGGAAAGAAGAATCGTTGTTTATTCTTCTTCACAGTAATAAATTCTTACTTCAAAAGTTGTAAAAGAGTTAACTAAATAATCGTCAGGCAGTTGTTGCATTTCATATTGCATTCGGTTTTCCGAATCTTCTAGATTTGACGGTCGATTTACATAAACACAATTTTTAAAATAACCTAATTAATAAGGAAAGGATCCATTGGCGACAGATCAGGTGATATAGCCGGCCATTCAATATATCCTTTTCTCTCTATCCATTTTTGTAGAAAAAAAATATTTAAAAATTGTCGAACTGCTTGAATATAATATGACGGGGCATACCTTCATTGAAAAGAATCACCACTCGGGAAATAAATGTTGAATTTCAGGAATATTTTATTACAACCGGTCGAAGTATTTTCGGCTAGCGGCCTTCAACGAAGAACTGCCTAGTTAAATAATGTTATGCGCCAGTTCATACATTAATTATGTTGTAGCTACTCCAAGTGAGTTTCATTTTAGTGTGGATTATAGTCGTCCCAGTATTTACAGTTGTGTCTATTGGCGGTATCATTTAAATAAAACGTAGCTTCATCTGAAAATATAATCAATCGTAGAAAATCGGGATTCCTTTCGATTCCTTCAGGAAATTCAAGCCTTTTATTGAAATTCTCTTCTCAAAACTCTTGTTCCTTATGCAACTTGTATGTATGGTATTTGCAAAATGGTGCGATATATTTAAGTTGTTCGTCGGCTGAGTAATACGTTTTTAGATTTTCCTTAACTCTCAGCAAACAATATAAAATCTTATTGAAATTTGTAACAATCTGCGATCGACCACATTTGGGACCATAGATTTACCAATTAGTAGGCGCATCATTAAATAAATTACAAACTTCAGAGTATGATCCCTTGGGCTCACAATTTCCAATCACAATTTATATTTCGATATGTTCTTATTTAGTTAAATTGGCTTGCTGCACACGGAAATTAAACATTCAACACTAACTTGACAAATAAGTATTAACTAACAAGACTGATGAATGATATTTATTACAATCAAGCCTGCTGTTTTTGTTTGGGATGTCAGTAAGGGCGACAAACTATTTCGATATTTTTTTTGTAATTTTTATGAATTTCTTTACATCAACCAAAACAAATTTGGTAGTATCTTGAAAAAGACATAATAAATTCATACAGCAAATATGTTATACAAAAAATCGCATTGATAATCAAGATGGCGATCAGACTCGGAAGGTATTTATTAAAGCGAATATTTATTTGAAAATAATCGAAAAACATGTTAATTCTATTATACGAAATTTTGGTATCATGGGTTGAGTCTCCCGCCGCTATAGCGTCGTCTCCAGACATTCTACTAACTCTGTACGAGTTAGGAAAAGATACGTGATCATTTGAACTCTTAATTATTTTACCAATTCATTTTAGAAGTAAGCTGGCTAGACTCTTAAATATGGTTTTTGTGTCCTGTGCTGTATACAGTTGCAATAATAGCAGATATATTAAGTATTAATTGAACTTCGAAGTTTCAGAAAATCAACATAGATTTTCTTTTTAATTAGTCTAAAGTTGCTTCTTCCAACAGAACATTAAATGTTAAAGTTAATGTAAAAAGGCAGAGATTGATATGCAGTTTGTTTATACACAAAAATATAAAAAGTTCTATTTTTGTAATGTTACTATAGCAATAATTTTAAGGTATTGCTTATAATGCCGCATACAATGGGAATAACATTCATATAAAAATATTAAGTGACTGCCAAGATTGAACGGATGAAATTTACGACAGTTTCATTTCTAAAATATATGCTGAAAACTGAGCGTTGGCAACTACATGTATACTAACAACGGTGGTAGCTAACGGATAATCTCGACGTTAATCGTCAGGCATACCGTCGACAACAGTTTTTAATTAACGCATTTGTTAATTAGTGGATCGCCCACATTTTTCCATTGCATAATTTATAAACATTAAATGTCAAGCTAAATAAATAAATAAAAAATCATGTGTCACAATATTTTCACATTTAATGTGATATTCTTCATATTCTGTCAAATACGCTGTCCTACTTTGAGCATAACTGTGTATTTTAAATTGAAGTTACATAACGTTGAGTAACTTAACTTTATCATCATGTAGCAATGCGCAAACTTTCAAACTTAGTTGAGATGTGTAATATATACGTACCTGAAGGTAAAAAAGATGTCTAAGCAACTCGCATTCATCCAAAAGAATGACGCCATGAAGAAGAAATAGCAAAAGAAAGCTAGAACAAAAGAAACCCCATTAGCCAGTTAAAGTGAGAGAAACAGACACACCAGATCAGTACAAGCAAAGTGTGATATAGCTACCTGGAAGAGGTGTAATTGAAAATTAGTTAGGAGAGGTTAATACGTTGTGTCAAAGAAATTTTAATGTCTAATATGGATAGGCTTTCTTAGAACAAATGTCAGACTTACAATATGTTCTAGAATGCGTTACGCAGAGGTACTTCATTTGTGATTTATGCTGTAACTGATGCGGATTATTATACATGAGTACTTACGTAACAAAAAAAGAATTTGTTGATAAAATGGAAGAAAATGATTCTGATAAAGTTATAGACATGAATTAAAATTCTTTTTGTATAAGTACTTACGAAAAAGCATTTAAATTAACAATGCAACTTCCGTTGGCTCTTAATTTTTTCTAGGTATTTATCAAGGTTGAAATTTAATTGCTTTGTGAAATTAAAAATTTCTAATTTCACGGTTTCGGGTAGGATTCAATTTTTCAGCTCCTGTTCGCTAAACAAGAGCATTTCCCATTTACGCCACGGAGACCGTAGGAATGAATCGCTTTCAATACATTGATCTAGAAATGACTGCAGATATATTGTAATGTTTGGCCAGACACAATATTTATTACTAACGCCAAGTACGTAAACAATTGAATTAAACTTTATAATCATATAAAGCCAACAGAAGTTGTATTATTAATTTAATTGATTATGCTTTTGACATTAATAATAAATATAGTGCCTGTTCAGATATTATGGCATATCTGTAGCTATTACTACACCGAGACATTAAGAATGATTTGGTCCTACGGTCTTCCCGCTTGTCTAGCGAACAGGAGCTGAAAGTTCTAAATCTTACCGGAAGCCGTGAAATTCTTATTTGCGCAAACTAGTTAATTAAATTTTAGCTTTCGTAATACAAAGAAAAAATTTAAATTTATCATTTAAAGCTAATGGGAGTTGGATTATTAATTTAATTGATTATGCACTTGGTATTAATAATAAATATTGTGTTTACTCAGATGATACGATATACCTGCAACTATCACTACAACAGGAGCTGTAAAACATTTAATATCACAAACTAATTAATTAAATCTTAACCTCGATAATGTCAAGAAAAATTAAAATTTATTATGTAAAGTAGTTTAGAAACAAAATTCATGGCAGAAATACTGGCGAATAAGCTGAAGTGTTAAAAATAAATGCAAAATGGAGGACTCGATTCTATTCTAAATTTCATTTCGTCCCTTCTGCCAAATAGGGACATCTTTCGTTAATATTTCTACGAGCTACATCAATTGGTTCCTCCCACTTAGTGCTAGTATATTTCTAAAATTTCATCGCAGTGGTATTTTATCTTTTGTTAATCCTCTTTGTATTTGTATGAAAGCAACTGATTTTAAAGATCGATTTAGATGTTGGAATTAAAATATGTTTCTAGTTAAGGGCCAATATAATAGAAGAAGTCGCTTGTTCATTTTTACACTTTTATCATTGGCTTCTTGTCTATATATCTCTACTAAATAATTATTAAAGTATAATAACTCGGTTAAGTGTTGCATTTGATGTATATTGTATATACGCGCACAATAGCACACTGTTTGAATTTTATTTCAATAGGTAGCTTTCAATGGAAAGGCTGTTTCTGTTTTTGTGTATCGTATACCAACCTTATAGAATATTTAACAAGTTTTTATCTATAATTCAATTGTTTTCCAAATTACATAAAGTGCATTATTCTAAACAAATCTTTATCGATTCAAAATCGGTTTCACCTTTGATAATAACGCTAGAATAATATTAGTAATATATTTTCGGACAGTATATATCCACACAATGTATATGATTTAATTTCTAAGATTAAACTTGTTTTTTTTTCATTTCTTAATTCACTGTACATAAGTACCCATGTGTATTTTCAGAAATGTATTTTTAGGCTACTTTAATTCGTTTAGCAATAGAATTGTTGAGATTAGTGAAGCTCGAGCGATACATAAATATATTGTTTTGACGTACCGTATTTTTTTTATGGAAAATAACTGCTGCTTAACAAGTTTCAACTATTTACCGCAAAATACAATAAATATGAATTTATGTAGCGCACATTGTTATATGTTCAGTGTAATTTTGTGCCGTGGATCAACAAAGTAAGAATGCAAATATATCAAAACTAAGGGGTATTAGATTTTGTGCTTTTGCAAGCTTTTCTGAAAACATTTAATCATTTTTCGTTTTGTATTGATTTTGATGTAAAGTACGAGGCTTCAACAAGATGTGGGTAAGTGGGAAGATTCTTAATTTAGTTGGTCCTTATAGGAAAATGTAAAAACCTGGATCAGATTATAGTGATGATTTTTACAGAAAATGGCATAACTTTCAAATGTTGTTAAAATCGAAACAGTGATTTCTTTTAAACAAATAAGCTTTCAATATGATTTTCTAACAGCATTATACTAACGGAATTTGCGTAATTTCTGTGAAAAGTTACCAAAATTAGTAGAATTCAATTTAAAACTCTAAACTTTCTCGGACAAAGTGATTTTGCAAGCATCAATAATAGATTCACTGACATGTACATAAATTCATTTAAAAAAATTAATTACTACATGTTATAAGGTTGTATTTCGAATGTTTTTTTTAATACTCAAACATAAATATAAGGGATTGTATATTTATTATGTTTAGCAGCTTCTTCTTTGGAATTTTTTTTAATTGGCTAGAAATGTAAACATCGCTTTACTATTTATCTATTTCACCATATACACAGGGTGCGTCACTTAGAGTACACAGTCAAATTAAGAGAAATCTGCAGAAATTTTGAATTTGGGCCAAGTAAGCACACTATTTACAAAAGGCGAGACAGTTTCGTAAGATTTTATCCTCATATGATTTGCCATGACCTCACAGAGAAGAAAACTTTCTCTTTCAATTCATATTTTCTTATTACGTTAATTTTTATTATACCCAAACAGTAAAAATCATTTATTAATTAATAATGAACATATATTACAGATATAATCGAGAAATTCTATTTTGGCCAACTTTTTGTCATGATGTAGATTATATCATTAGTAAAGTATTAGTTATCTCATACTTTCTTATCATAATTTATATGTAATCTTCCTAAAATGGTATAAAGATCAATTACTTTGGTATACTAATAGAAAATTAAATATAGCCATTTGACAAATCAGTCAAACTATAATAACATCTAGGTATTAAAGTGATTTGGACTCACAATCAGTCTCGTAGTGTAGTGGCGGCACGTTCCGCCGGTTACGGAGAGGTCATGGGTTCGAATCTTACCTTGACCGATATTTTTTCAGGAATTTAAAACGTTGGTAAAATGCAAGAAAATCGTTTATTTAATCGTTTTATTAATAACAGACAGTTGGTAAAGTTGGCATTTTACCCACTAAAGTAGCGCATATTTTGACGTAAACGAAAATATTTTACAAACAGAAAATGTATACAGTGTATTAAAAAACATTAGTCTTTTTCGCGCGTTATGAAAAACATACTCCATTTAAAAAATATTTTATATTTCACCCAATGTATAAAATTAATAACACCATAAAAATGTGTTGTTCTCTATTCATAATTACTTTACATGTATCACTCTAAATGGGAGACCCTGAAGTAGCATGTACCATTTGGGATATATATTGCCAATTTCCAAGGGGGATAAATTATTTTCAAGCCAGAATTTAGCGCAGCAGATCAAATGTATTTCAATTATGTAACAAACACTAACACTTACCTAATGTAACGCATGGTGTCCTATCTAGATGACTGTCCAATTGTATGGTAACCAGCAAGATGTATGCAAATAGTAACGACAGCACATAACACATCAACGCCTTAGCGGGCAAATTTCGATCAGGTAATAGTGCATAAACCAGGAATGTAGCCAGCAGAAAAGGCATAGATATTATCATTCCTGGAAAGAAAAAGCATATTTAATAGAAATTAATAATATTGTACATACAACTTCTAATTTAGCTATTTTAAACAATACAATCTGTGATTGGTATGTATAATGCATAAGGCTCTTCCTACTGGAGAAACACATATTTATCCTTCCTTTCTGGCTGAGGATTGAGTAACCGCAGCCAATCAATTGAATCAGCGCTCGTTATTTATTAATCCTGTCATCTATTGCACTTTTTGGTCAGCAACGTACTTGCAATAACTTGAGTGATGTCGAGAATTAAACATAGTTTAGAAATATGCCAATTGCGAGAGTTTTAGGATTAAATATTGACAATATGCAGCAAATAAATAAGACAGATTTGTCTATTTAGATTTAGACAATATTTATCTTCAACATAAAAAAGCAATTGTGTGATCTCAATTTAATTACTGTAGACCCATTACCAAATTTATAACATCTAAGCGAATACAAATTGATTGATACAGATTGATTTACATATCTTTTAAACCATTCCTAGCGCAGACTGACTCTCTTTGAAAGGAGCTTCTCATATTATATTTATAAATCTTATAATATGATCCTAACCCATTTCTTTGAGTTCGACGGTAAGATGTTTAGCCGTAAATATTTTGGAATGTCATTTAAAAAGCAACGCGAACCGGTAATGGGATAGTGTGTATTGTTGTTAGCGCAATGCAATTACTTTATTGTTTTATTTACATTATGTTTCAATAAGTCAGTTGAGTTTGTGGTTGACGATTTACCATTTTTATGTTCAATCAGAATTAAATAGTTTAGGGGTTTTGGTCACGATTCTACCGAATTTCGCCTTGAAATTGGCAGAGTAATTAATACTGGTCAATAGTTATACAAGATAGATTGTATAATTTAGACATTTTTGTATCATATGGGTACTGTGTGTATATTCGATATGAAACGTTATTAATATACTATATTCATTTATATACAAAAGCGTGACAGAGATAATCTCTATTATTAGTAAATATTACTGATATTAATTATTTTTAAAAACGAATGCGCAAAATTTTGAGTGCCTATTTTTTGGCGGAGGAGCCGGTTATATATTTACTTTATTATATAGGATAGGCCGGAATACACGGTCATATGAATTATTGTAATCGTTACTAGGTAAATGTTATAAAATAAGCAAGTCGAGGAAAATTTTGGTTGCCTGTCAGTTGTATACATTATGAATTTGTATTCGTAAGTATAAAATCTATACGTAATGTTTAGAAAATCTACGTATCTTATCTAAAACCAAATATAAGACCATAAAAGACGTATTTCGCCTACGTTTTTTGATTTTCAAGGTTATTGATTCACTGGGAAAAGACAGTTCAACGTACAAATAGAAGTTACAATTTACTGGTTTGATATAGTAAGGTTCTTATCAACAGCCTCCTGAATGTAAATAGCAATATTAGTGTCGTCATTTATCACGTAATATGTACATATACATCAACACTTTACTGGAAGTGTAACTCAATTTTATAGGACGCGATGTATACTATGAAATTGTAGTGATTTTAAGCTGTAGCAGTTACGAAGTCGTGCATAAACAGTAAACAATTGTATGGGTAAAGGTGACAATATTCTTTTACCTATTGATTTTTCTCAATTTCGCACGTAACAGTCAAGCATCCTTTATATTAATAAAAGAATGTGATATTTTTTATAATAACAATATGCGCCTAGCGGCAACTGCTTCTAAACACTGAAATTCTTTTTGCGTTACATATACTATCGTTCAAAAGTATTTGGGTTCCCATAGATTTAGAAGAAAAGACAAAAAGTACTAGAGAAAAAGTGAACATATATTTATTATTTATATATATATAGCTAATTACGTATCTGGCAGTAGGATTATACATTATATCTAAACTTGTGATTTGTCTATGCGACCTTTTTTGGTTTTAATAGTCACTGCAGACAATCGCAGCATTCTTGCAATTATTTTTATCAAGGTATCTGGTATTAATTGGACCCATGCTTCTTGCAGCTTCTTCCGCATATCAGCCTCCGATGTTGGTACTGCTTTCCGGACCTCCCAATCAAATTCCTCCCACAATAACTCTGTCGGGTTTAGATCGGCGCCTTGGGAAGGCCAGTACATAACGATGGATCTATCTGCTACCAAGTGTTGCAAGTGGTCTTTGCACAGTTTTGGATGCATGCTTCGGGACATTATCTTCTTGGAATACAAAATTCGGACCCAAGTCTTAATTTTGAAGAAATAGCATTGTTATCTAAAATGTTTCGATACTCTTGTTTCTTTAATATTCCCTCGACTTTTGCAATATCACCCACGATTATAATACTGAAACACAGAGGGTTTTCATCGCAATTCGTCCGCACAAACCTGTTTTGTATAAACAACGTCAATTTCTTTTGCTGGTTACCACTATTGCATGATCTTCAGCAGAAGTTGTCGCCCTGGGTCTCCCACTTGGTGATTTATTCAGAAAACTGCCACTTTCTCGGTATTTCTTTACGGCATAGCTTACAGTGGTATTATATAACTTTAATTACTTCGCAATTTTCTGGTTGCTTATGCCAGCTTGATGGTGCGCAACTATAAGAGCACGTGTTTTTATGTTTAACTGTTTTCGTTTCGGCATATTTCATAGTTTTAACATCAGTAGCCGCACATGAATATCACACAACGAATATAGAAACGTAACTGAAGGCAATTTTGGTAATCTACCCTAAAAATTTCTCCGAGGTCATTAAACATCATTACTGAAAGTATGACCAATTGTGCAGCATTTCTGTAAATTTAGTACTTTCCATATAATTATTCAATTTTGCAAGAACGGTAGTGTATATTTAATCGATAAAAAACCTAGTACAGCTGTAATTACAAAACAAGAACGAGTAAACTTAGCGAACTTAGTAGAACTATGTGAAAATTAGTGTGTTCCGCGAAAAATATCTTGCTGACCTTGAGTAGCTTCACTTCAACGGTTGAAATTACATTAATTCTTCCAGAAACATTCATCAAGTATGCGTCAAAATAAAGCAAGAGGCGGAGAGCCCTAGTTTTAAAAAAAAGTTGAAAATAACTTAAAGATTTTGAAAATTTGCATCTTTAAAATAACATTATTTAAAATGTTTTATATACGTATGTATGTATATACAGGTCTATTTGCGTTTTAGGCACTAGCGGGTGTAGTATGTGTTATTTTTCTCTCGGATTCTTTGTGTTTCTTGAGTGCCCTAGACAGGACCTAGTTGATGTTCGGTGGCATCGCAGCCATATCACGATCAGTGATCAGTACTCGATTACCATTTACCATAGAACTTTGTAAAAAAGTAATTGATTAGCTACATATGAGGTTTGAATTGGTTATAGTTTTTCGTGTCTGTTGTTTTACAATACTACGTCTAGACTATCACATTTTAATTGGGCTAGAACTGGTAAAAGATCGTCCACCCACTAAAATAACGAAACACGATGAATTTTATAGACATGCCTATCGTGTATTTGCTTCATTTGACAAAACAGCAGACAGAGCTTAGTTTTACTTAACGACAACATGTTATCGATTATCGGAGAAAGTTAGGAAAATTATTACGTATTAAAACACTCAATATGTTGTATTGAATTTTGTAGTGCGTTTGAACTGGCTCTTAGAGGTCATGGTGAAAGCATAAAATCAGACAATCGTGAAATATTTAGAGAGTTAATGCTGCAATCCGAGCAAGGAGTAGACGCACAAAGTATTGAGTAAGTTTATAATTATTTTAAAAGTTTATACTGTTTCATCATTTCAACGCATCTAATAACTAAGTAATGTATTACGTTTTAAGCTAATACTAAGATAAAGCTAATCTTTTAAAAGTCCATAGTGATCAGTTATGCTTGGTTAGCAATCATGGCCTAGCGAGTATCTTCATTGCCTTTAGTTTGCATGTTTTTAGAAATTGTAGTAAAGAAATGTAGTACGTAGTACAATGATGTAGAATTTTGGCTATTTGTTTCTTATTTATCGCTTTGTTAGCATACTGTATCATGTCTTAATATTACACTTAATGCAATTTATATTTTTCTTTTGGCAATATTCATTTGCTTAGAAGAGTGCCACATGATGTAAGGTGAATATCTACGTTATTTAGATTGATTAGTCAATTGAACGGCCATAAGTAGACGGTTACCCACACCTTGGCAGTGATGATGGGAAAACGTGACTATTGGGGCAGGCTGGAATTTTGTCACATTTTTTACAATTGCATCCCTCTTGTTAAAAAGTCATGAACCGCCACTGAATTAATAAATATTCATCTTTTATTTACTAAATTTATTCTATAATTGCTTCATATTCTCCTTTCATTCGATATTCAATAATTTTTTCATACGCGACTTTATACACATAGCAATAAGAAAGTTACGGCGTAATCTTTCAGTTAATTTCATATTGCTGGGTAAATTTCGGCATACATACATGTGTACAATCTATTTATAACCAAGTTAATAATCGTGCTTGTCCCGGCGAAACAGAATTATGTTCTAAGAGAAAAAAGTGTTGATGTTTCAACGTTAAGACAGGCAATAATTAAATATAAAAGTCAGGTTGTATTTTGCAGCACTGGCTTGAGTGCGTATTGCGTAATAGGTGAACTTATTATGCTGTAAAAAACTTGTTTTATGAATAAACATAGTCATTACGGCGTTTACCATGAGGATGGTCTAGACGTCTGATCTCTGATCTCTTATTAGCCGAAGTAAAAAGAAAAATGCAGGAGATAGTGTGTATCCATAAAATTTATATAATAGTACAGACAGATATAATTGGGGTCCATTGTATTAAATCAATTATACTGCTTAGAAATATTTTGAAAATACATGAAATGTATATCACCATTATTTATTATTCTTTTTATTAATTAATATTATTAATCATTATTTATCTGCAGCCAGCAGTGCGCTGGATTAGTAAGGCATAATTTACAGTCAGGTGATTGAAGATGCAGTTCATAGTGAGTGCATCCTCATCTTAGATTTTACGGAGAAATTAAAGCAACGATAGATTTGAGAGTGGGACAGCTTTATTAATTTTGCATTTCATGGTGAATTACTATTCGTTATTGGAAGGTTCATTCCTAGATTATTTTGATTGATTGTATTAAACTGGGTAAGCTATTTTCGTGTTTCAAAATATTTCGTTTTTCCTGCAATATTTTAAAGTTATAATATGGTAAGATATTGATTTAATTCAGTACCATCAGATTTAATTAACAAAAATAACAAAAAACAATTTTGTTTACGTTGAGGAAAATACATGTTCAGCTTTCACTATTCAGTTCTAAACATCAGTATTGTCTTTGGTTACGAAACTAATGAACTCAGAGATAACTAGATTAGATTTACACTGTCAAGTGAATTTACAAGAATCCTTTAACCATTGAATATGCGATGATACGTTTCTGCGTCGTATACTTACAAATACTTCTAACAAAAATAGAAAAACATCAATAATGGTTATCCTACAAAGCTCTTTAATGCACCAGGAATACATGGTTAACCGTTTGATTAGTACATGACTGCATGGATATGAAAGGCTAAGCACAAGTCGAGTGATAAATTGAGTGTCTATATTTTATTTACTTCTGTAATGGATAAGCACAACAATGGTGTATTAAGAGTTTTAGATCGTATACCATCCCGGCTATCTTATATTTCTACCTCACCATCTATATTCTATATTATAGCAAACTACACTGTACTATTATTGTATTGTTGGTATAACGTAGAAAAGTGTATAATAAAAATAAATTAATAAAAGAAGCAATGACACAAACACGCAGATAATACATGATATAAATGATTATCATCGATATTAACCAAACGTCGTTTCCCATTTCAAATTTTACTGCTTGTCGTAATTAATGGGTAGCAAAATAAACAGATGAACTTATCAACCAACTGTTCGCAACCACTCAAGAAAACCCTGTATCTCTATTTACGCTTGATTAAAGTAAACATCAGAAAATATAAATGAAACTCCAGGGTTCCGAGTCAATACGCATGTAGGCTTGTAATATAGGTTATCTAATTTAAACATAGTGGTATATTGATGTTTACTAATATAGAAACTGGAGTAATTGAAATAATATTGATACATATAACTATTTGATCAATACTACCACAATCTGAAAATAATTGTACATCTATGCACCGATGTATCTATGAACATTATGCTTTAATCTGTTTATCTTAATTTGGATTGAAGTTAATTCCTGCTAACTATAGATAAAGGTATAAACTTTTTTTGCTACTCTGTTAGATAGTATTTTGTTATGAATCGCTCCAACTCAATACAATTACACATATGTATAATCAAATGGTCTTTTTGTATATGCATAACAAAATTCGTCATATATAAAGTGTGTCTGCGTGTAAGAGTTCTTTACTAGAAAATAAAACAAGAGATGTAGCCAAAAGATATTATCAAAATAGGTCGAAAAGTAAACGATGTCTTAGCTAATCTGTGTGTGTATGAACAATAAAGAAATAATATCGATGTATATCTCATAATAGTATGAACACTTCCTATTTCATGGAAAATTTGACACTTCCTTTAAAACATTAAACGAAACAATTATAAGAAAAATATGCATCCATCTACAACTTGCTGCGCATGTGTATTCAAAAGAAAAAGTAGATAATAAATATTAGAAAACAAAATAAGTTATATTTTCTTCTCCTCGAAAAATCCACCTCTCGATTTAATAACTTCTCGCATTCTTTCTACCAATTTCCCTAGTGCATCTTGACAAATACTGTTCCACTCCCTATGAAGTACCGTCCAGAGGTTGGTTTCGGATGTTGAACAATTTTTTCTAATTCGTCTCTCCAGTTCGTCCCACAGAAGCTCTATCGGATTAAGAGCCGGACTATGGGGAGACCAAGTCATTATTTTTGATATTCCTTCATTTTCTGCATCAGCGAGGTAGTTTTTTTGCATACTAACGACGTGTGCTTGGGATCATTATCGTGCATCAACTCAAAATTATTGCATATTAAGCGCAATCCGGATGATAGAGTATTTTCTTCTAATATCTCGCGATAATTCTTATTCCTTATTATTTCATCAATTTTCATAACGTTCCCTCTTCCATTTAATGAAAAACACCCCCATAAAAGAACGGAACCACCACCTTTCTTTATTGTTGGTGGAATGCACTCAGAAAGCATTTTCTCGACTTTTGAGCGCCTGACAAATGTTTTGCGGTTTTGACCAAACACTTCATATTTGGACCAATCAGTTTCCCCATTGTTCTATTGTGCTGTCGATGTGAGGGTTAGATCACTGGAAACGTTTTTGTTTATTCCCATGACGTAACAACAGTTTTCGTCTAGCAATACCGCGGTGGTGGTTTGCTTCTTTCGTGTTTCAACACAAAGCGGTTTTCTGCGAGGCATTTTTACACAGCATTTAAATTATTTACTTGCACAAAGAAATAACAATATGAAACGGTATCTAAGGATAAATTAAACTCACCGTTAATGTAATTTATGCATATTTCATGGGACAAATACCATCTTTGCATGAACTCAGTCAATTCTGGTTTCGTTTATAGTATCATAAAATTTCTACTTAAAATATCTATACCTGACATTGCTTGTATTGAACCTGATTATTTTAAGATTTTGAAAAGTAATATTCCAGTTTCGTTATTTATCAACTTACTTCTTTAATTAGTAAATTGTGTACGTGCTCATAAAATTATTACTTGAATAAAACTACTTCCTTTTAAAATATTTTGTTAAAATTTAAAGTGTCCGTTCTATTACGCACGGTGGTGCATATGTTGATGTTTTCGCGGTTGTAAGCTGCTGTTTAGATTTTTTGGTGTTTTCTCACGTCTGATGCTGGTCTGCATTGCAAAGTAACGTTGTTTCTCGATGTTTTAACGGCAATTAACCGGCAACCTCTAGAAGAAGATGAAGAAGTTTTCACAGAATTGTCGTCGAGAAACAACGCCGCATTACAACGCAATCTAGCATCAAATGCGGTGCAATATCCGAAAATCTATATTTTTCATGCAAAACTTGTGCGTCATTGACATTGTTATGTGACAGTAGTCACATAAGGTTTGCTGGGACATAATAGACATGCTACTTTGTGATAGACTCCGAGGTACGAAGAGATGGAAATAAACGAAAAAAAGAGATAAGTTAGACCGGGTAAACAACGAGTACATCTTTTATCGAGCCAAAGCCGTATTATGATTCTCTAGAAGAGCCGTCTAAAGCAAAAGATTAGATTAGAAAACGGGGCGAATATTAAAAGTCTTCGCACTCGAATAACATACGAGGACAGAATTTAGCGAAGGCATTCGTATTATCTTTGCCGAGAATAGTGAAGATAATTTCTTCTCTCATTAAAGAGGATTTTACGTTACTGCTTTTGAAATCTAGGCAAAACTGAGCATTAATCGCTGTTGTGTATGTGCGAATATGTAGCTTCTGAACTGAAAGATAAGGATCTAAGACTAATATCAAGTTCATAAAAAAACAACATCGAGTAATTGTGACCCTGATTTTGATATTTCTTTTTATTACCTTATAAATCATTTTTTAGATTGCCAGTTTTATTTGACGATGAGTTAAAATTTGCTTTAAAGCTCGTAAGGTTTTTAGTATGTTCAACATTTATTGAATTATTCACAATACAGCTAATAAGCATCTGCAATATTTTATCCTAAGTCGGTTACAAACAGATGTGTGCGGCACAGAGTATTCAATAAATTAAAACGTCTTCTAGTTTATTGTATGAAGCTGTGCGCCTATGGTATATACACTACCGTCCATAAGTTTGGAAGCAAGATGAAATTTCTTTAAAATAATACAACTGATATGGATATCGGGAAATAGTTAATCCTATTATATGCAAATACAAAATTGTTACATATAATCCGTAAAGTACAAACCTTTACGTACAAATTTCACCCGAATAAATTTTATTGCTCTTTTTCAAGAATACGACTATTGTTTGACGGGGATGGGGTAGGGTACTTGCAGTAATTACTTTCGATCAAACGGTTTAGCAGTACTTCGGTAATCGTTTAGTACATATGGTAAAGGTAAATACTTAGTGTCTTATCGCTTTCTTGTGCGAAATTAGTTTCTTGAGATCAGTGCGCAATTGTAACAATTGGGTAAAGCACTAAGCATAAAGATGGCAAAGCGCAGACAGTTCACTGTAAAACAACGTAGTAATTCTTGTACGCTTCGCGACGAAGGATATACTGAGAGAGAAATTGCTTCACGGTTAGGGATTTCATCGAAAGGTGTGCATTACACATTGGCCCGGAGAAGAGAGACAAATTTTGATAGAAGACGAAGCGGGCGGCCTCGGATGACTTCTGGAGCTGAAGATAAATTTGTAATAACGACTTCGAAACGAGATCGACATTTAACGGCTCCGGATACCGCAACGCGTGTTAATACACAAAAGCAAACCAATGGTTCCGTTACCACAGTCAAGAGGCGATTATTGGCAGTTGGTTTAAGGGGATGCAAAGGCAAAAGGCTGATTTTAAAACGCATGCATAAAGAGAAACGATTAACATAGGCAGGAGAGCATCCAAACTAGTCACTGAATGATTGGAACCCAGTCTTATGGACCAGTGAATACAAATTTCAGTTATTTGGTACGCAACGGTGAGCTTTTGTTCGTTGAGGTTCAGGGGAAAAAGCTAGTGAGGGCGTGCTTAGTGCCATCCGTCAAACACAGAGGTGGTTTGGGGTCGTTTTGCTGGAAGAACTAGGGGTAATTTAGTGAAAATTAATGGTACAATGCGGAAAGAAGAGTATTTTGATATTTTACAAAATCATCCTATTGCACGTGGGAGTTGTCTTATTAGTGAGTGGTGTGTCCAGCAAGACAATGACCCCAAATATACGGCTCGAGTCTTTAAAAACTTTTTAGAGGAAAAATCAGCAAATAATGAACTAAAATTAAAGGTTCGGCCTCTTCAAAGTCCGAATTTATCCCAGATAGAGCTCTTACTGGAAGAGCATTATCCAACACCTACGGGAGTATTTACAGAACGCATGGCAACAAATTGACGCGGACTGTGTCGAAAAATTGTTTCGAAGAATACCTAAAATTTATGCAGCGGTTATCAAAATTAAAGAAGGTCATATCGACGAAAGTAAACTTATGAGCTAAATAATGCATAAATATTATTACGTTTGAATTAATCTACTTTTATTTGACGACAGTCACTTATGTTATATAAATTCATTAATAATCGCAATAAAATGTTGTTGTATATGTGACTTTTTGTAAAATCTGTTGCTGCTTCCAAATTTTTGGACGGTAGTGTACACAGGCTTCCAGGTTATGGGTTATGTTAAACATTGTCTCACAAAATTGTCTTGCTATAGTTGCAAAATTTTCTTAGTATTTGAACAGAGTACTTTATGTCAAGGCTTTTATACTCACATCCTGTTGTTAAATTAGTGATTTTTTTTCTGGAGAGCTAACAGCACGTCTGCACGACTAGCGACACTTCATATTAAATCGGTGGGCATATCAGCTTGTGTACGATTTTGGACAAGAAATTTTAAGTGCGTATTAAATTAAATAAAAAAAGACATTACAATGCAATTCGATCACTTGTATACAATTTAGTACGAGGAATTGTAGGTATTGGTTTACGTAACAATATATTACGTTATAATATATCATTACACAATTTTAATGTTATAATTATGAATGTTTCTTAAAAAAAACGATTTTGTCTATGGAATTATCTATAGAACAATATTATTTATGTGTTTAACACTTCAATCAAGAAAAGAAAATTACACCAAATCTCTAATTTAATCGATCTTGTAGCTCCAGTGTTAAAAAAGGTAACAATAGTAACCAGACAATTTTAGACATTGTGTATGCTGGTGTATTTATTATATTATGTTTATAACAGTGCGTTCTAAATAAAAATAGTAACTGTAATGCGAGTGTGAGTAAACAAAAGTGCAAGATTATACATGTATATATATAATTTACTTGTGAATTGTTTGCTTTACTTAAAATGTGAAACTTTTAGGTTTATTTAAAATACAGCAGTTACAAGCCTGTAACCAAAACCTATTGGTAGATTATTGTCTTATGAGATGAGTCACACGTTAATGTATCTGTTTCTCTAAAAAAAGACTACGTTACGCATATTTTCTTCATGTCTTAACGTGAATCATTCACGTAAAGAACCTGATTCACAGCAGGAATAACATCGTGGATTTTTAGAAATTGTTTTTTTTTCTAAGTGTTGTTATGAAAAAGATTCGTATGTAATATATTTGACGACGATCATAAATTTTATAAATATAGAAACCCATTTGAATTTACTGTAAAGATCTTCGGATAAAGTACTCCATGATCTACCACTAATCATTTGGTTTTAATAAGATGGACTCCTGCCTCACAACTGTGACTTAATAAGAAGCTATCTTAACAACCAATTCCCCAATTCATGAATTCATGAATCGGTAAGATCTTCGAATTTAAATTTATCAGATTACTTTGGAAATACGTCAAAAATAACTTTAGAATGATCGATATCCTCGTGAACAAGTTCTTGCAAACTTTCGCAGCACTTCACGGTGTAATCTACCTGACACAACTATAACCACACTAGGTAAGTTATTACATCCATATTTCTATTTGCTTAGTTTCTTTCCGATGTTTAATCCCTTATTTGATCTTCAGAGCTGAACTAAAATCGGTTTCCGGAAAAACCTTTTAATACTTTTTGCTAAAGTTTAAGATAGAAACTGCACATTATTATAAAGAGGCGAAAAAAAAATATTCAACTATCTTAAAGCCTGCTTGGTGTTATATACATAAGAGAAATAAAATTAGGATATGAAAGCTTGAAGAAGAAAGGCGAAGGAGAAAATCGTAAAAGATATTGACATTCTGTATAAATGCGAGGGGTGCCTTTTGAGTTTTGTATATCGGAATGGAATAGAACAGTAGATAGCTTTTAAAGACTTTATTATTTTTCGAAGTATTCACCTCGAAGACTAATGCACTTTTCCATGCGTTCGAACCAATCCTGGAAGCAATTATTCCACCTGTTTATGGGCACTGTCAAAATTGGGTTTTTAAAGGCATCGCTGCTCCTTCTGGACAACTGGAATCTTTGATCACGCAGTCCGTTTTTGATTTTCGGAAAGGTAAAGAAATCGTTAGGTCTTAGGTCCGGACTTTAAGGAGGATGATCTAGCGATTCGGTGTTTTGTTGCCTTAAAAATTCAATTGTCTTGCGTGCTGCGTGCGAACTTGCGTTGTCTTGGTGAAGGATGATTCGTTGTTTGATGTTGATTTTTCGAAGCTCAGCGATGACTTGATCTTGGAGAGGAATTGTTGCTACATGACTAGCTTTCGAGATAAATATCGTGACTATCTTTTTGGAGAACGAATCACTTTTGTCGGGTTTTCTTCACCTTGGAGCACCCAAACAGACGATTGACTTTTACTTTCTGACTCGCATGAATAAATCCAAGATTCATCACCACCGACGGCGTTGAAGTGGTCTAGGGTGTTTTGACACCAATTCATCGTAGCTGCTTTCTGTTTATTGGTCAACAAATGCGATAATCAATAGGAAGCTAACTTTTACACATAGTTCCTTATGCAAAATGTTTTGAATTGAGATCTTTAAAATTCCGAATGACCTCGCAATATGTCACATGTTGATCTTCGTTGATGACTTGGCATACAACATCGACGTTTCTTAAGTGACTGCGGTTTTTAGTGCACTTGCTCTTGGTTTGTCGCTAAGACTAATCCGTCCACAGTTGAATTCTCTATGACAATGAGAAATTGTTGATTGAGATGGTACTTTATTGTCGAGAACATAAAGCAACTGAGCGAAGCGTTCTTGTCTTCGAAAATTATAAAAAATTATTCCGCGAAAATTTTCTGGGTTTAATTTAATCTGTCAAGTAACTTGTAAATTTTGACATTTCGTTATAGCTACAACACTATACGTATCGTACTGGAACTTTAGATTTAGGTTAACTAAAGATGAGGATCAATTTTTAATGCTGACATTTGTTACTAACACTCTCTATGTCCCAGTATGCAAAACTTAAAGGACATCAAAAGGACAAAATGTAATTAAATATATCGATTACGAAGAGAATAAATTTAATATTTTTCCTGTATACTGTTAGAGGTGCTAGAGTTTTATAAATTTAAGAGCAGCTAACAACCCTTCCTATGCTAAAACACAATTTTATTTAATGTAATTATACATATGTATATAGATATGTATGTGGAAATGTTTCCTGCGACGATATACATATACAAACATTGTGTAACTATTCACAAATAAAACTTAAAAAACAGAAGCATGCTGCCATGTATTAAAAGATCTCTAGGTTCATGTACTAACTCAATGCAAGTTAAATGTATAGTTTTATTTCCTATTATATAATACCCGTATACATATGCTAAGTGAATGTAAATTTTGATAATGTGTGGTATACATTCTTGTGGAATTGCGGCAATTAAAAAATAACATATTTTCTTCGCCACATTTCTGCAATACCGTGCAAAATTAAAGAGCGGTGAACGAGAGAAAGTGAAAATACCATGTAATTTACCATTCTATAAACAGATAGTGAAAGTACAAAGGGGTAATCGATCTCTTTGAACCTGTGTGACATCCGAACATGAGTGTGTTGTATATTGTCGATGGCGTACACAATGTTTGCTGAATCAATATTTAGATTGGCTTCAGAAATTTGATGTCAAATAGAAGTATTCTCCGCATATTGATAAACAAGTATACAATCAATCGTAAATTAGTCAAGGTATTTGTAGAAATATTAATTTTAAAACTTCAATAAATATCTATTTTACGGATATATAACGAATGTTTTGAAAGTTTATGTTTATTTGTCAAAGTAACCTACATCATATTGTTTCGGTGAATTTTAAGATAAATTTCCCAACATAGTTTTTGATTTTTTTAGAATAGACTGCAGACTTGTCCCAATTTTAAGCGCACTGAATACCTTTGAAAATGCGAACCACAGTTGTTCGCGAAACGTCAGGGACAAAAAACCTAGTGGCATGACGGAACCCGACAACCGTTACGACTATGACAAACGACCGTCTAAGTCTGAGATACTATTTATTTCATGAAAATTGCTGTTTGGTGGGCCACAAGTGGAAGAAAGTTTATCAGTCCACTTCTTTAAATGGTACTTTAAATGCAGGATGATGTCGACAAGAAATACTAATGGCTTTCCTCGTAATGATGGATTAGTTTATTTTTTTAACAAGATGATGTTAGAGTTCATACAACAGAAGTAACAGCAAGTAGGATAGAAAAAGTGTTTAATTAGTATAAACAACGAACATGAATTTCCCCCAAGATATTGTGATCTTACGCCGTGATTTTTTTTACCTTTTCTAAGAAAATAATTTATCATCATTTTATAAATTTGCATGAGGGAATTGTAGAGAAAATTAATGAAATTCGAAATTTTACGTCGAAGTAGCCTTTGAAATTTATAATTATGTCTTAGCTTGTTACTGAAACACCTGTCAACTATGCATCTGAACGGATATTCTGTCAAATTGACAGCTGATGCAACTGAAAATAGTACAAGTTACGACAAAAGCTTTTATGGGAATGGACTACAAAAGGTAAAATTTATTTCAACACTTTTTATATTTGATAATATTAGGAGGAGGTGCGTAAAATGTTTTGAGGGAGGTGGTAGATAATTCGATTGTCTATAATTTAGTATGGTCATTATTGCGGTTTACTTGTACAACTACAACTTATTATATTTGCTTTGGGGATATATCTCAAGACAATACGAACAATCAATCTGTTTCGAAATGAAAGTGATTTTCTACAATAACTTATTGAATGTTGATATTAAGAGACTAGAGGCTATTATCATAAGATGAATAAAATTTGCTTATAGAATTATCTTCACTACTTCTGCATTTTCTTTTTATACATTACCAAAGGACGAACAACATACAAATAGGATTGCATAGTTTCTTCCACAGTAAATTATTTGTTTTTAACAAGAATTAATTTTATATTACCAACGTTAAATTTTTATTCAATTAGTTTGTAACATTAGAAATATCAGGATTCCGGTAGGATTTGAATGCTAGACAAGCGCATTTCCTACTTACGCTATTTCAATTGCTATTTAAATACCTTTATGTATTAGTGCTGCAGATATATTACCATATCTGGACCAACACAATATTTAAGAGCTATGCCGAGTGCATAATCTATTAAATTATATCTAATGCCAGTTTCGTGGTTCTTAAATGATAACATCCTTTAATGCAATAAACGAACTACTTCCGTAATTGGACCGTGTCATGATTAGATATGTATAGAAAAGAAATAAGATATAATAGCCTTCTAAAACCTCTTCAGAAGGTTTTCGTCTCTAGCGCGGTAAACACGCCGAGTCACCGTAACCTTCTGCCAAAGCGATTTCGCCTCTAGCGTGGTTTACACGTCCAATTACCGTGCCACTTTGGTTTCTCCTATTGTCCTGAAAAAGCCTCTTACGACGGAGGCGAAACGTCGAGATCCCGCCTTTCTCTTTTGTTCACCTTCTTTTTCTTCTTTTTTTTTTCTCTCGTTCTCCCCTCCCCCTTTTTCTGTGTCTCTTTCCTTCTCTTACTCTTTTCACCTTTCTTTCAATTTCACGCCCCATTCATTCTTTTATCTTTCTATCTCTTTTTTTTATTATTTTTCTTTCTCCTCTTACTCTTATTTATTTTCTATATATATCACATCATGACACGTTCCAATTCCAGAAGTAGTTCGTTTAGTACTAACTCTGGCCGCTGAAACCTACGTATTCATATCAACTTTAATCCAATCAGTTTGTGAAATTCAAAATTTCATGGTTTTAATAGGATTTGAGCCTATAGCTTCTGTTTGCAAGATAAACGTTAACGAGAACAAAATAAAATAAAACAGTGCAATGATAACCATTTAGTATGCAGAATTGTTTAATATTCAATTACGTTACCCAGGGACCAATAGTTGAAAATAGTGTTTATTATATGAATAAAAAACAAATTTTAAATCAAACGAAAGAAATATATTTATGTATTTTCAATCAATATATACTGAAAATGCCAATTATAAACTACATAAAGAATTGTATATCGCTTCAATAAATAATTTAAAAATGCTCTTCGCATTTAACATTTAGAACGCTTGCTGACACTCCAAACAAATTTAATCTGCCCCGGTTAACAGATTTCTATAAATATTAACCCAATTATCAGGCACTAACACACTTAATCTCTGATTGAGATGAGCAGTCTAATAATAGAAACCAGTCTCATATGTTGGAATATCCTTATTACCTCTGTCAAAATTATTCGTTTGACGTTTTAAGATTATGTACTGGCGATTTTCCAATTTGATGTATTAATTTTCTTTTGTACTTTTAAATACTAATATTGCAAATATTGAAACAACTGTAATTTTTATTTGTATTATGTAAATATGACAAGACTTTAGAAAAAGTGGAAAAGCCGTTAGTATAGAATCTCTCTGTGATAATTCATGTTTTGGATTTTTCTACATCGCTTAGGTCGCCTAACGTTTACTGTATAATAAATACATTTATGTCACTTACTGTGCAAAAAGAACAGCAATATCAATTTTTAAAAAATGTTTGTCGGTTACGCTTGACGAAATAAACTAAAAGTGATCAAGTAGTTCTCATCAGATAGTTCTGACCGAATAAGTCCTTTCAAAATTCAAGTCCAGGAATTATGCAAAATATTACTTAATTTTAGGAAATGATTTTGCTCGTAAGCTTACTAGCTATATTATAAATAGAAATTACGCATAGAAGAACTCTGTATTGTGGTATCTACGAACTGTAGAGCTTAATATTTTGCGTTCTGAATATAATAATTTCGCATATCTTTGTTTATTCTAAGAAGAAGAAGAGAAAAATATGTGTAACTTTCTTAGAAAGAACGCGACAAGGTCTTAATATGTGGTATGTAGGTAGTCCATACTAACTGAATAAAAGCAGCATAATATGCCGATATACACAGTAAAGCATCGAATCCAAGGTTAAACATTGTAATACTTCAGATACCATCAATTGATTCTCTATATATCTATTTTAAGTATAATAATAGAAATTCGATATACTAACAGTTTCGACAACATTCTTGAGTACTACCGACATTGTTGTGTACACGGAAGTATTAACAAAAATTTTATTTTGCTCGAATGTGATCATGCTTCCTTGATTTTTATTATTTTATTTATATTGGATTCCAGCTCTTAATTTTTTTCATAAACCATCTCTTTCTGTAATTTTATAAAATATCTTACATGCTGAGAATAGATAATAGTCAATTCTTATGCGGTTATTTCCTATTCAAACTGTTACAAATTCGTTTCTATCGGTTGCACCGATCATTGCTTGAACAATTAATTTATGACATATGTGGGTACCTTACGAGCAACTTTTGTTTTTATGTATATCTAAACCGCGACTCATGTTCCTTTATCCATATCTATATTTTGATTATCTCCATTTAAAACGTGAGGATAAGGCAAATGTATCGTGCAAAATTTGTTTTAAAATCTTCTGTAAAAATAAACAGGATTTAGTTTCCCTTTAAGATGACGATACGATAATGTAAATATGTTCTCAATCACTATCAATAATTTTATTGTTATCTATTTTTAACGCCGTAATATGTACATTATTGTAAGATAAATCTCCAATAGATGAAAAATATTCTTAATAATTCACCACGCTCAAACATATGGAAATAGTGAATAATAATAGACATTGCATTTTGCCATGTTGTAATACCAATAGCAAAATTAAGTTTGAAAGAGATGTTTTGTAAGTATTAAAAGATGTATAAGTGAAATGCTTAGTAACAAAATCGGCAATTGAAAAAAGACAAAAATACGGAAAAAGTTGGGAACAAAGAAAGTTGAAGACCCAGAATTTGCAAAATTTACGAAACCTGTAACTGACAATTGCGAATTGCAAAGTACCTAATAATTAAAGGACTCAAGGATCGTGTTGCTATACAATCAAACAATTGTCTCAATCAAGCAGTAAACAAAAACGATTGTAGTATCCATAATAACATTGAATCGTAGAAATGTCGAATTAAGTAATAAATCCAAATTGAAATTATTTGGTTAAAAGCGATGAGTGCATTTACGGAAGACAGGGTGGAAGATACCATCTATAGTGTATTTAAACTACGATTAAGTATGGTGGTTCTTTGTTCTGAATCTAGTATTAATAATGTAATTAGGATCACTGAAAAATTAATAGTTAAATATGATTTGCTTACGGTATACCATCTGCACGTCATTTAATTTGGTGCAAATTTCATATTGCAATAAAATAATCAATCTAATAGAAAAGTGAAAATTTATTTAAGTGAAAAGTCAAACAGCGCATTAGAAATTATGTTGTGATTACAGAACCCTGAAAAACATGCGAGACTGTTTGGATAGAAAGAAAATCGAAGGATAACCTAGAGGTACCGATGAGTATTTTAAAATATTAGAAGAGGAGATTTGCCAAGACAAATGCCAGCCGTAGCTCAAACGTAAAATGGTCATTGCAAATGCTGGATTACATTTATTTTACATACTAATAAATTTCTATTTTTTACAGCTTGTTTTTGTTTTATTAATATACAGTACCATATCCAAAAGTACCATTGGTATTACTTGAGTTTTTTTAAATAACTAACAACTTCAATTACACATTTAGCTTCCATGAATATATGTAACTTAATTTTAATACCTTCTGACTGAAATTCATCTGTTTAGACCAACGATGTCAAAAGCACAATTTAATATCCACACAATTTTGCAATAAAGACTATAATTATGTAACTTAATCTAGACTACTTTAAAAAGACGATATTTCGAATAAAATTGATAAATGACAAATTAATTAGATCATTGCAATAGATACCGATTTGCTATACAAACTGTATCAATTAACGTTAGTCAGTGAATTAGGATCTCGTAAATGGTAAGAATTAGTTATTAGACGAAGCAAAATGTGTATAACGATAAGACGTATTTTTATAGATAAAAAAAGTTAAAAACATGGTTTTTGATCTTTCAATAAATGATATAATTATATAAGTAAATCCATGCCATTCCTAACAACTTGATGTTTAGGATCTCTCATAAAATTGATTAGATCGATACGATAGATACTGATTATGGAATACACAGGCTATCTCAATTAGAGTACTCAGAAGATTGGGATCTCGTAATGAAATAAGAAATAAAGAATTATTAGATGAAGCAAAATGTGCGCAAGATTGCATAAAAAAATACATTGGTAATTATTACTATAAAGTTATGTCTAAGATATTGTGGGACTACTTGCTACAATTACACCTCAATAGTGCGATCTGATTGTCGAATATTCTTATATTTTATCGTAGTGCTCATTTTATCGCAAATTCTACTATATTTTAAGGAGATTAATTTTTGTGTGGATTAAAGTATACGATTTCTTACTATAAAACTCAATAGGACAACCCAACTACTTTTGATGAAATATCTAAATGCTCTTGAGTAGCCTTTAAATTCCAAAAAAGTGAAAGATTACCCTACTTTATTATAGGAGTGCCAACAAGATAGCTATTGTTTACTAAAAACACGTTTGGAAGTTTATATATTCAAGCAAATTTGGAAACCACTACGAAAACTTTATTTTTCATTGTATTCTTAATAAAAACAATTCATTATCCTTCAGAAACAAGTACTAGAGTTGCGTTGCAGCATTTTAACAAAATAATCTTGAAATATCCATTAGACAACATAGTAAGAACCATCGCAAGTTTTATGTGTTTTTCTTTTAAGTACTACAAACTATGCATGCAGACTATTATGATGTAAACTATACTACACACTGCGACAATTGTGTCAGATAATAATATACTTTTTTTCGGTACATGCATTTTGTTAAATAAAAGAAATTAAAAAGATCAATAGTTTGTGTATTCTTCAAAAACTAAACATCGAAAATCTAAATCTCTTTGTCTAGTTTATCTAATTTTAAAAATATCGAAATAGGACTTTGATGTTGTGGTGTACTAAACCCTTAACATTTAATTTAGTAATTAATCTACGGTAAGAAATCAGCATTTTCTCAATTTTTATAAGTAAAGAGACAGAACAAGACCCAAAAATAAAACGAAAAAATACAAGTAGAAAGAATTAAATAACACAAAAATAGACGGATATGTAAATTGTTTACAATTACATTTGACAGATACTGGTATTTATTGCTTTGTTAAATTCGTTACGGTTACTTTGTTACTTCTGGAAATAAACATGAAATATATTGTTATATTAGAAATATCTAGCTAATTAAGAAAAATATACTATTTTATTTTATCCTTTGATGCTCCAATGATTGAAGCATTCTATCGAAGAAATGTTCACATTATCTATTTTGCTTTCAACGAAGCAGCATATTAACCAATAGAATACCATCTACATATGTTTCTATATTACAATCTTAACGTTATTTATTTTTGATGTTTTACAGTTGCTAAAGATTTGCATATGTTGTAAGATCTCTAATGTTACGTGCAGTTTTGATTTAGAATCGCGTATACAGTATAACAAGATGTTATTGAAATAATGTTTATTTTATTTCTTATAATAAAAAAAGAAAATAAACATGAAAAGAGATAGATTACAGACCATAGATTACTGATTCTTGGTTTTTATTTCATTTAATCAATCTTCCATTTAGTGTTGTTTGAGAGATCCTAATGGTCGAGTCTGTAAATCAATTACTCCCTATTGGGACGTTTTTGACTATTATGTAATGAAAATCAACAAAACATTGCTATGAAACAAAAATTACAAATGGTTACAAAAAATATATGACATGAACATATCCCAATATTTGATTTTTGCTGGATGTTTGTAAAACTGTAAATAGATTTATCTTAGACTTTAATATTTCTTTTACTAGTTGAGTACTTCTTGTGTATCGCTTCTTAGATGGCTACACAGTAAAAAGGTTTAGCTTGTAAAATTTGTTTGAAATCGGGAATATATTCATCATTTCACATTGTTATCAAATTTGAAAAGTCACTCTACCGTCAAATCGCCTCGTATAATTTAAAATTTACAGATCATTCTAATAAGTTTTGCTTCATCAACTAAAATTGTTTGTGGATTCCTTGAAATTAAACATTGTAGTTAATATAATCAAAGATTTTACTATGTATACTCCATTTATGGACTTTATGGTAACAAGAAATTCTCAATTTCATTTTGAATCTCAATACCCAATGAGTAATTCGAATGCTACCAAAATATATGTGAACAGGTTTCGATGTATTACTTTATGGGGATTCACAATACTGTTTTGTTACTTGATTCTCCCCCCCCCCCCTCCCCCTCTTATCAAGATAAAAAAACTAAATTTAAAAAACAATATTAGAAAAGAGAACGAACTCTTCCCAATTAAGGAGAAAGTTGAAGATTCTCAAAAAAGAGGGTTGAATGGGAAAATGTAATAGAAACATTCCGAGCAGAGATCTTAACATTATTACATCCCTCCTAGAGTACTGTATTCAAAAATAAATAAAATAACTTTGAAGGAAAGAATATTTTTACATTCAAATCCAACAACAAAAAATGTAATGTTTTACTAGCTTTTCTATAATTATTATGTATTCGCTTTTGTTACAACTTTTTTGGAAATTTCATCATATTGTCTTGTATTAAATAAAACCACATGCGAATAAATGATATAAATGAGTAGTAATACATGAGGAAGCAGTTATTGTTATTTATTAGATATTCCGTGTGTACCATAAACACAAATTAATATTAATACGAAATGAGATTACTCATAGGTAAATTAAATATACACAACTTAACAAACTTTAATTAACAAAGCAAAAATAGCGATGTACAGGGAAATCCGAAGTAACGCATAACTTTTCAAGGTTTTCCGGCAGAACCTTGAGGAGTCTCCCGATTATTTATGATACTTGTTTTTATCATCACGTTTTTGTTCTAATTAATCCTGCATATACACACCTTATGCATGCAATTGAAGAGAATCTTATTCAAATGAGCTCCTTTCTCAGTTAGTTTCGTAATCATAAAGAGTATGAGAATTTTGGTTTGAAAAATCGATATTTGACAAAACTACTGTCTGAAATAGATTCGAAAAATTATCGATGTATAGTATTGTATTAATTAATTAGGAACGTGCATGATTGGATAAAAATGGTTAAAAAACAACAATTCTCGTGTATGCGAAGACATTATTATCTTAACAAAATAGACTTTTGTTAATTTTTTAAATAATTCGCTAAATAACTTAATACTGTTAAACCACAGATTGAATGCAATAAATCCTTAGCTGAAATATTGCAGTATTATAATCATACAGACTAATACTAAATACACACACTCTATAATGGACATTATCTTGCGATAGGATCTGCATGGTAAAATCGTCAAATATTTATATATTATCTGTGAAAAATACGTTGATTAAGTATAACTTTTCTCCTACCTAATGATTTAAGCTTACTCGTTAAAGGTTCCTCAATTACTGGTGGGAAACACACTATACCACATATTCCCTTATTTTCAAAGTACTCTAAACAATATTCACTACTATCGATAAAAACATTAACACCCGCAACAAGAACTTGCATCGAGCCATTTCCGAGTATAACGAAATTGTCTTTCGAATTCTTGAAAGGATCCTGGTAGTAAAAATCGGTGCACTTTATGCCGGGAAAGTAATCGAATTTATTTGTTATATTTAACAACTCATTGTATTCTTTGAAATAATAAGCATTATATTCGTCGAAAACACACATCTTCTTCGTCTCCGAAAACGAATATCCTACCGCGCAACATTTTCGTAAGCATTTTTCCTTGCACGAACATTCGTCCAAATCAAATTTGTTTTTTATTTCAGAAATATTATACTGCGTTAGATTGTTTTCGAACAAATAATTATTTACGATATCGGTTACAGCTACACAAGATTCAGGCGATACCCAACCACAATGAACGCATGCAATCCAAATTATAAGGAAATATTTTACAGACATATTAGTTTTAACCTATGTCACTTCATCCTATCGAATTAACGTGCACTTCAAAAAACTTATGTAAAACTGAATTATTTCAGAATTCAAATAAACACTATAAATGGTAGTAATTGTAAAAATACCGCGACACTACACGAATCCTGCCGACGTACCGCGTACTTGAAATAAACAAATTTGTAATACAAAATAGTCTTAATCAGTATTCTGTAGTATCCACGAATATACAACGAAGGATATAGAATATAGTATTAATAAATAAAAATGCGAAACACTGTATCAAAAACAAGTAACATTAATACGTGACAACGAAATTTAAATACTTTCTGATGATTAGTAAAACTCCATTCCTACCTAGCGTCAACTTTCACTTAAAAGTAGAGGTATTCCCTTTTAACTTTGTCTTCATGATTCACCTAGTAAAGCAAGATTTAGATCACTATGCAAGCGATGAACTTCAATCTCAAAGGGCCGCCTTCGCGAAGATGGTTTAATACAAACATCTTAGATGTTGTCCGTGCAACTTTAAACTGCTTCGCTAGAACCAGTTCATGTTCGTGTATGTCTGTTTATACGTCATTGGAGTATGGAAGCTTATTTGTATGTGGAGGTGAATACAGAGCGAGAAATATAGACGATTAGTGATGATTTGAAATATTGCGTAACTGTTATACCATCAAGAAACAATTGCATGAATTTTAAAAACACGACTAGCTTTTAAATTGGCTTCAAGGCAGAATTTGGCAAATTTATATACACACATATATATCTATATATATATATATATAAGTTGTTAATGTGTTTAATTGGCTAAAGTAGTTGTATAGAGGGTAAGGTAAGGTTAAATTACCGAAATATTACTATCGTTGTTGTAACTATCTTATACCTTCTTGAGTTTGGTACTAAATTCAAGAAGCTTTGGGAATTTTGAGAAATTGTTAAAAATTATGTTAATGCATATCTATTAATTTATTAATGTATGTTTAGGAAACTGTTTGAGATAATGATCATAACACTAGGCTGTTTTGAGTAACATCTTGTTTAAAGAATACAAATTTGGTTATATATGCGAATTATTTCTTAGTCTTAGAAGGATTATTATTTCTTTTTAAATTTGGCGAACAAAATGTTATTTTTATTCGAATATATAATATTTAAGCGAAATCTGAAATGTTGGGTAGGCTTTGAAATAATTGAACGCGTTCATTCTTCTCTCCTCTATAATGACGAAAACATTGAAATAAGCGTATTTTACAAGGAATTACAGTGGTTCTAGGGCAACGCTGATGGAGAACTATGTTAGCTCAACATCTAAGAAAGCTGCAGAACATACGTATTAATGAAAATACGCTTTCTAAAGCAATTAATGGATATTCTACATTACTTGTAATAAAAAGTAGTGTCAGCTGATCTAATACCTACAGATCTTTTGACAAACTAGCGTCAAGCTTTTTAAACGTAAATTAGAAAGCTTAAATGTCTTTTAGCATGTTAATGCGTATTTTAAAGGAATCGTCGCTAGATAATATAAAAATGCGCTCAGCACATTCCTCGGTCAGTATCCGTCGCGAATGAAGATAAAATTTACAATTTTGAGAGTTGTCCAGAATGGAACATACTATACTTTATTAAAACCAGCGGTTGGGAAAATCAACAGATCAACTAAAAATAGAACAATACAACAAGGTGTTTCTAAAAACCTTTCAGTGAGGCAAAGCGTAATTTCTAAATTAAATTAAAAATCGCTTATTGGAAAGTAGAAATTTATAAAAAAGACAAATGCTAGGTCGGTCAATATCACGAACGTCAGCAACATCAATAGAGAGTGGACACTTATTCCAACTAGTACTAGACTTTTAGTATAACCCAGCTTGGAACTGAGTCTATTGATGCCAGTGCAAGGCTAGTATCAAAGAAAACCAATAAGAAATCGCTCATGCAGCTCTAGCCTATATTGTCAAAAACCGTTGGTTTCTATATCCCACAGAGTAAGAGCTCGAAGAATCTGGGCGAACGAGAATATCAATTGGAGTCATAACGAAGGGGAGCCAATATTATTTAGTAAGGAATCTGGACTTACACTGAAATAGATGGAATCCATTGGGATACGGGCACGAACAGCAAGTAATTATCGAAACAAAATTTCTGTAAAATTACATATTTCAGTATTATTATATTATATTGTATTATTAAGTACTCCCAACAAGATACTAAATCTTATTCAAACAAGTTTAAATAGACTAATATGCTTAAATACTTATCTACAAACTTGAACTCAAAACACTAAAACTAAAATGTGAGTGAGATCATATTTTTACGTAATTCTCATTTCTATGAAGCATTCGTTAATTAAAAGAACGTTGTTGACTCGGTGAGTTCATTATAGTATGTGGGTGAGATAAAGGGATAAAGGGACTATATCTCGCAATATCTGAATTTATTTAAAATTACAGTTATTTTTTCTAGTGAATGAACATGAAAACTAAAAAAGATGTAAAAATATTTAATAAATACCATTTAAATAAATTTGAAGCTTTTATATTGTTCGCCGTCCTATTAAATAAGGTAAAATAAATAACAATGTTTTATGGAATAAATGAACAGATTTTATTGAAAGCCTTTTTCTTCGCCCATAATGTAGCATAGTATAAACAGATAAAGCAACATGTTAAGGAAACTATTATAGCTACATATTTTGTTGGTATTAGTTTCCATATAAGAGTGTTTTGAGAATTAGAGCTGAAACTGGTTGCCAATGTCCGAGAATATCCGAAACTAATCGAATGTGTGTATTAGCAAAACACAATACCAATATATTATCTTGCCAGTTTTAATCCGGATTAACATTTCCTATTTAAACATTTACCGTAACCATAGGAATGGTGTGTTCTTTGTAGTGGGTGCGTTGGCAGATGTATAGTTTCAAGGTTTGTGGAGTGTAGCAACCGCTTAAAAATTTCGATCTTTGTAATAATTAAAAATGTATCAAAGTATTGCACACACGCTTCTCAGAGAAGTAGCAGTTTTATTTTACTTCTGCCTTTAATCTAATGATATTAGAGCACGTTGCATTTTTTTTTGAAACAATATAATTTTTCGGTTATTGTTAAATATCGATTTGATTTTGTTTCGTTTGTTATAGTTTTTGTAATTTTTTAAAAGCTTATTTCTAATTATTACGTTTATTTTATAAGCTAACATAACACAAATAAAATGATGCAAAGCAGGAACAAGTAAATAGGTATTTGCAACGTAATACTTTCCTCTAGTTTTTCTTTGAATAAATAAAATTCTATTCACTGCCCAAAATTTAAGACGAAGTTATTATCCGATAAGCCCGATAAAGTAACGATAAGTAGGGATATTATCTCAAGGTTGTTAATAAATTTCTTGTGTGTGTTAATCTAGGAATATAAATCAGAGTGTTACAGAAACATTAGTAAACTAGCCTGTAATAAACTTTATATGTTCGCTAAAATAGCAGTTCTGCATGAGAGTGTCAGAATTGAATTGGTACAAAGGCGATGTTAGTAAAATGCGTTGTATCTTCTTTGAAATGCATAAGTCTTGCCTTGTGTAAAGAAACAAGCTGATATTCGGGGAACTCCCAACTTCTATCGAGCTATGTAACAGTTGCAGGTGAACACCTGCGCTATATAGACTATACACAGAATTTGTATTTACACATAGTCTTAACTTATACTAACACTAATACATTCATTTTGACTGGTAAATATAAACCGTTCGCTACACTCCATTGTACCCAAGAAAAGAGGACACTTATTTTTAACCTCATTCGAAGCTCAAAAGCATACAAATTTATACAAGAAGCGTTTGGATGCTCATCTAAGATATTAGAAGCAAAACAAGGAAAGAACGCGAGGGAAATCGTAGCGGTAAACGAAAAACTACGTTTAAAGAAGATACAAACATTTTCAAGTTTACTCAAGCGAACCCCTTTATGTCGGCGAGCCAAATTAGTCGGGAACGCAGTATAAGTACTTCAACTATTACAAAGAGGCTTATAGAAGCAAAAAAAACAGACTCAACGAAATAGCGCAATATGATCGGGAACGATGAATTAAAGATTGTTTTGTTTGACGCTCAAGGATCTCAACAGCATATCAGAAGACCTCCATTAGCGGAGTTTAATCAAAACTACACAAAAAATCTGTTAAGCGTGAGGGCTCCAAAATAATGATTTGGGGATGTTTTTCCTGGTATAGTGTTGGACGCCTGTACAAAATTGACGGCATTTTGGACGCTGATGGCTATGTTAGTATAGTGTAGGATGTAATGATACCTTACGACGAAGAAGAAATGCTTTGGCGAAGGGTTAGTAGGCAGGATAGTAACCCTAAATACACTTTTCGCAAGGCTAAAAGGTGTTTTACGGACAATAATATCACATTATTCGTCTGGCCTGGACTATCGCTAGACCTTAACCCGATTTATGGAGTGATATAAAAAAAGGCGTTTCAGCAGCGAAGCTACAAAATACTAAGCAATTGTGGGAAAAGTTTCAAGATGCTTGGAAATCAATCCCAATTACTCGCTGTTGTCAACTAGTGGAATCTATACCGTGACTCTGCGCAATCGTTATTGCAAATAGGGGCTAGGCAACGAAATATTAGTGAAGTAGTGAAATATATTTCAATAAAAAGTCACAAGTGCCCTAGAGTGTAGACTCCTATTTTAAGGAACAATAATATCATTTTGCATCAGAAGTTTTATTATATTTCTTTTTCTTTATAGTGTTCATGGATAAGTTTCAAAATATAGAAGGTAATATTTTTCTGCAGATTTTAAAAACCCTCATGACTCTGCTATTGTAAGGAGCATCACTGTATTTCTCAGACTTCGGCATAGAAAGAATTTTACTCAGCGCTAGTAACTTTGGAATTTTTATGCAGGAAAGGCTGTGGTCTATATTGTAATTAATAATTAATTAACGTAAAGCATGGATGAATCCATTCCGCGCGCATATTTTTATCTAAATTTTATTTTTAAGTACGGCTTTCTGCTAATTACAACGATATCCTTCACCTACAGACACATGTTTTATTAGTATCCACAATTAGTGGAGTATTTGCAATGTTTGATGGTTGATTTAATAACTTGGTACAATCATTCTGCCTATATATCTGACATTTCTAAAATCCGCGAATACATGATACCCTTGAAACATGAATATTTATGATACCGCACGCCACATAACTATAAATGAAATTAATTCGAACCTGTACTTACTATTCAGCCTAAATTAATACGAGAAAACCTGTCTTTTTTCAATTATTTACGCATTACAACGAAACTCTCGAAGTGTTTTTTGGAGTCTTGTCAAAATGAGGATTGTTTGGGCACTTTTCCTTTTAAAAATGACAATTTTACATTAATTAAGACACGATATAGTATGTGTTATGATGATTTATAAATCTATAAAACTGTTATACTAGTATACGTGTTTCCTTTAAGTATTGCATAATCTCTTACTGAATACCTTTCTTATCGTCATACTTGAACGAATCTTTAACTCGAAACTTGTAGGATGTTGGTATAATATACTTTCCTTATCTTATTTACTTTCATATTTATTTTTCTCTAAGCCGCAGATAAAATTGTTTCTAGTAGAATGCTCAATAAAGGTAACTAATAACCTACCAGAATTAGTCACTTGTATGATTACATCAGCAATCACTGGAAAACAAACAACGCCACATATTCCTTTGCCTTCAAAGTAGTCCACGCAAAATTCGTCTGAGGGGATAAGTTCTTCGAATGCAGTAACATACATGCTACCATTTTCCCAAATGATAAATTCGTCTTGAGGCGATGAATCCGGATCCTGATAGTAAGTATCTAAGCATTCTAAACCGTGAACAAGATTAACCTTGTCTAAGATACTCCGTTCGTGTAGAAAATCCGAAAAGTATTGGGTGTCATTTTCATCTCGGATACACAATTTCCCATTTTGTCGGAAGTAATATCCTTCGGCACAACATTTTTTTAAACAAGGTTTCTCACAAGAGCACTTTGTTGTGTAAACTATATGTTCGGGATTCTGAAAATGGTAACTGGTTACGTTTTTTCGGTGCAAATTCGAATACACAATGCCGGTTACAGTTCCGCACGATTCTAACGAGTCCACTATATAAACACATAGTATAAATAGAGTTAGACAACGAAAGATACACTTTATTCGCATATTGCGTGTTTCGAGTTCTTCAATGTCGCGCCATCAACATAGTACATATTTATCGACAAATGAAAACTTCTGAGATAAATAAAATTCATTCACTTAAAATTTCGAAACGTGCTATCTGGTGGAGCATTAACGAAATTAAACGAATGCGAGCGAAATGGAATTTATGCTGCCTACTAGTACTTAAAGTATTCAACTTGAATCGTATAAAAAGGATCGCGGCAGTTACATATCCGCGTCTAATACAGGAGGTTAATTCGGAACTGTTCTCCGGTAGACGCCGCATGCATTTGCTATTTTGATCACGTATAGAAAATTCACAGGATTCGCTACGCAATCAAGTTTGGTGAAATAATGTATAAATAGTTTGGTTTATTAAACAAGAAGACGAATCATAATGTTATATCGGTGCTATGCAATTAATTCGTCCACGCATGCATACATATACATATACATTCCTATATTATATATACGCAAAATATTTATGTTTGTCTATTATACTTTTTAAAACCAATTTCTTTAATTCAGTCAGTATCCAATGTTTTTCAGATTAAGGAGTTTATCAATATTAGGTAATTTCATGAAATATTTTCATTAATGTGTAATTACCAACCACGATGCAGACTTAGAGGTAAGATTCGCTTTGGTGATATACTTGATAAATAGCTCAAATATTTGCATCAGAATTTTCGTTAAAATTTACGACTTATATTTCTTTGGTTATTTTAAGTTGTCGAATTTATTATTCACGTAATTAATTTTTTATATTCTGAGGTATTTACACAGCCGTTCATAAGTTTGAGCGCACGTGCTTTGTTGTGTTGCACTTAGAACTATTTTAAAAATATTTAGAAAAATTCATACTAGTGTGCTTAGAATGGCATTTACAGTTCAATGTTGATAGTATATATTCATAATATCAATATTAATATTAAGAGTTATTTGCAAAGCCCATTCAAACACCAAAACAATGTACTTCTGAATAAAATTTTGTGATGGCAATAAAGCAATAATGCGTTAATAGTAGGACATTGGCGATGAATGCGTTAAGAAATTGAACTTGGGAGAGGTATTGAATCATCCACTTAATAAACTGTGTATGCAGAATGCATCCAATATGAGGTACTGGAGAAAGAAAACTAGAGACCGATAAGCATTAGAGCAGAAAGTGCAGTGGAAGGCCCATATCAACGATGAAAGGAGACGACCAATACAGTCGAGTGATTTTTTTTAGAAATCACCGCGAGTAGGACGGAGACTAATAAATGCCGGTCTGAGAGGTCGCATAATAGTAAGAAAACCACGGTTAAGTTCTATACACAAACGGAAAAGACTAAATCGGGCAAAAGCTCATGTGAATTGGAGTATGGATGATTGTAAAAATGTGTTATGGATGGACGAATCGAAATTCGAATTAGTCAGAAGTATACGTCACACGTTTGTTTGTCGCTGCTCTAGAGAAGTTTATTTAAAAAAAAGTGGAACATGGAGGAGAAAACATCATGGTATGGGATTAGTTTGCAGGAAGAAGGTTTGGAAAATTAGTGAAAATAGATGAAAGAATGACAAAAGATGTGTAGTTGAAAGTCCTAAAAAATGATGCGGTATAACATGGATGTGAATTATTTGGGGAGGGGTCCATTTATCAGCAAGATAACGACCCTAAAAACACCACTAAGGTGGTTAAAGCTTATTTTTAAGCCTTAATGAAGTGGCCGTTACAGAGCCCTAATTGCAACCCCATTAAATTCTTCTGGCATTACTTGGATCACGAGGTCGAGAAAATATCTCCGTCTAACAAAGTACCATTCTGGAATGTTCTGCAGAAAGTGTGGAATGCTATAAACGAATTATATTTGGAACGATTAGGTCTGAGGATGCCGCGTTTCTATAACGCAATTGTTAAAGTAAAAGAGGATTACTTTGAAAAAACATTATTACGATATGTATTTAATTAGAATGTACAATTTTATCAATAAAGCATTTTAAGTTAATGAATAAAGTTTATTTCTTTAATAAATTTCTCGTAAAATTACCTGTCTAGTTTATTTTATTTTATATAGTGCGATCAAACTTATGAACCGTAGTGTATCTAAGAAAATTTTTTAGATTGTCACCTATTCATTTAACCTTCTACTTCAGTTTTACGTCATCGGTTTATTATATTTCCATTCCCATTTTTAATTTCCTATAGTCTTTGATGTTTGTGCGTAACGAGTTGCCAGATGTAAACGATGTAGTTTAAGCTTCTGTTGTTGATTGGGAATGGATATATTATCCCACTTGTCAAAGCGAATGGCAATTCAGCACACTTCCATATCAATTATTTTTTGATAGATGACATGCCGGCACTCTTTAAATAGGATTACATATCGGGTAGTGATGCTCTTTACAATTATTTTATTAAAGATTGCGCATTTATAGTTTGTAGTCCGCTAAGGGTACCTTTAAACATTACTCTTGCTACATCAACTTTTCCAGATTTGTGGAATATTAGCAAAATTAATCCTGTATTTAAGAAATGGAACTAAACCAATATATTGAATTACAGACTAGTTAGCATGTTATCTACTTGCTATGAGATTTCAAAACGCCTATTATATAATAGAATTTATAACAATATTCGATGCTATATTTTGGCGCAGCAACTTAGCTTTATATCTGGTAGGTCAAAGCTTACAAATTTAACTGGGATTCCACAACTTATCAGTTTCTGTATTATGCTTCTTGTATTGTGCAAAGGCCGACGATATCACACTTATATCTAAAGTCAGCTGATTTGATTTTTCTTCCTCCTACCCTGACTATATAATTTCTTCTTAGCTGGACAATCGATCTTGTTAAATTTGCTACGACGCAGTTCATTCCAAAATATTTACTGCTTCCTCGGACGAATTACAGAAATCAAAGCTTATCTAATATTTATAATAATGATCTGATTATAACGTTCTTTTACAGAGGAATCTACATTTCATTAGTGAATGGCGTGATAGAAATAAAATGAAATTAGTATTGGAAAATGTCTCATTTGAGGACTAATTCAGATGTCTTTGATAAAATATTGCAACTTGTTGAACGTATTTTGTTTATTTGAAACGAATTTCATATAAGGTCATACGTTCACGCAAAAGCTTTGTAAATTTTGAGACACTGGGAATTCTCTTTAACATGTTGGTTCGTCCAAAGCTCCACTATACTTTACTCATCTACGAGGGAAAGTCAATAAGTAGGTCACAAAAAGCTATTGTAAAAATAATTCGAGAAACAGTTAGCCAAGAACAAGTTTTATTTTTCAAACAAAGTATCCATCTACATTAATACATTTATCCCATTGCTTTATCAATGCCCCAATGCCAGCTGTCTAAAAGTGTTTGGGTTGAACATCGTTATCACCCTGGAAACGTTTGTCGCCAAGATGCTTTTTGAGTGGACCAAACAGATGATAGTCGCTTGGTGATAGATCGGGATTGTAAATCAGATGTTCAAGAAGTTCCCACCCTGATTCTGCAATTCTCGCCTGGGTGAAGTGAGCCGAATGCATCCTGGTATTGTAGTGATGCAGCAATATTCCTTTAGTCAGTAGGCCCGAAGCAACAATAAAGCTCGACAGTATGACTCAGCAATAACGTTCTCATTTCTTTTATGGAAATGGGCTGGGAGCACTTCTTGTGAATCACAGAATACGGTAAGCATAACCTTACCAGCTGAGGGTACAACCTTGAATTTCTTTGCTGATGGTGAATAAGGATGTTTCCATTGCATTGAAGCACGCTTTGTTTCGGGTTGATAGTGGTATACTCATGAGTCATCACCAGTAACAATCCTGTTAAGCATCTCCTCCGCTACTTCTGCGTATCGAGAGAGGTGTTGCAAGGACAACCTTATTCGAATCCTTTTGCGGTGCTCGACCAGTTGGCTAGGTACGCACCGTGAGCAAAGTTTTCGAAAATTCAAACGATCGTGTATCAGTTCGCAGGCTAAACCATGAGAACACCCTATTACAGTTGCTATGCGATCTATTGTTATTCGCCTGTCGGTTCGAATTGTCTCTTTCACCCATCGAAGTGTTGCAGCTGTTTCAATCCGAACGGAGCGACTAGTTCGCAGATCATCAACAACGCATAATAGTACGTTGCCCTTCCACCGCACACTCTTTGAATACGGTCGCCATTTTAACACTGCCTGCGTACACGCACGACAACTGTTACTTGAGTATCATAAAGCTGGATTGTGCTGATACCTAGTGACAGTTAGGGAAATAGCTCACTGCTACTTTCAGCTTTCCCACAACAGATTACGACTTATTTAATGACTTTTCCTCGTGGTATTCGTTCTACGCGCGTAAGAATGTTGAAGTGAAGAAAATACAGTGTAAAGAAAATTGTTGAAATATTTATATTGCAAGAAGTCCGGTGTTTACCTTTTTCGTGGCATGAAATACCATAATTTATTGAGAGAACACGAGTCTCTTATTTAATCGTGGAAAAATAACTAGTGGACATCATGATGTTCTCATATAATTTTTAACTTAGGACGGTTGTTCGCTAATTTATATGCTACACATATGCGTGTGTGCCATTCTTGGTCAATAAAGTTTGTTATTGTTATATATGCAATTTATCAAAAGAATATTACCACTGCCTAAGATAAGAAATTTCTTATGCATCAGTATTCATAAATGGGCCATGAATTACATACCTCACGTTCATGCCAAGCTCCACCAGATAAAGCGGTATAAATATGTAAACAGCTAAATTCTAAGAACGAATTAAGAACTTTCTCTTGTCATTAGGGTAGGGGTAGATGTATCGGAAGGAATTCGTCATAGTTTAGTATCGTTACAACTATGCCTCGCTTACAAGGTTCGAGTGATATTAGCGACTTCACCCGGGGTCGCATCGTTGGCCAGAGTGAAAGCGGCGCTTCGCAACGTGAAATAAGTAAATTTTTAAATATTCAGTTAACCGTGTGATTACACAATTTAACCGCAAGGAAAAGCAACAGTGGAGCCGAGACCAGGTCGTGCCGGACCTTCTGAAAGAAATAAAAGGGTGCTTGTGTGCGAAGTGTTGAGAAAACCGCGAAAAAGTACAGCTGAGCTTGCGGCAACTTCACAGAAAAGTCAGCGCACCGTTCTGCGATACCTCCACAGTGTGGGAATGTATAAAAGGGTGGCAAATAAAAAACCTCTCCTTACGGCGTTTCAAAAACGGCGCCGAATGACTTGGGCAATCGAAATGCGAACGAAGCCCGAGGAGTTTTGGCGGTCTCTCATTTTTTCAAACGAAAGCAGATACTGCCAATTCAGTGATGGTGGTCGTACGTGGGTTGGAGACGTTCGTCACAGCAACTGGACGACAAATTTTTGCATCAGACGGTGAAATACGGCGGTGTGAACAACATGGTGTGGGACGCGATATGGTATGGTGGAAGATCGCAATTAGTAATCTGCGACGGAAATATAAATGCGGCAAAATATATCCAAATATTAAGAGAAGGACTACTACCGATATTCGACAACGCCATTTTATCTAAAGAAGACGCCACCTTTATGGAGGATAGAGCACCTTGCCACAAAGCAAGAACAACAACCACATGGAAAAAGGAACAGGGGATTCGGATTTTACCATGGCTAGACCAGACATGAATCCGATAGAGAATGTTTGGCACATAATCCAGACAAATATGGCGAAACGACCCCGAAAACTCAGCAATAAGGAAGAACTCGTGGCAGCTGTTACAGAAGAATTTTAAAATATTTTGTATATATAACGAGAACAGGATCTTTTTTTTAATTAGTAGGTGTTTATTTCATTCTCACCCTATACACTAGGGTGAGAATGAAATGCATTGAATGATGTGAAGTTCGGATTTCAGAAGTGTTAGATAATCTAACTTTTATTAGAATGGATACAATTGATTATATTAAACACGAATCATTATATGAAAGTCTTTTTAAAAACCATTTAAAATGCAGAGTGCTAAATAAAATATAGTTTCCAATAAAAGTATTAAGCTATCCTTATTAGTTTTACCAATATACTAGGTTCGGTTTTATCGTTATCGTACATCAAGTAATCTCACGCGCGAATGACATAAACATTGTTGTAGCTACAGATAAGCAAGATAAGTGGTGTAAGATTGATTGTAGGATCTATCAATAGCTATATGAAATATCAGCAAGTGTTTAATTAATATTGATAAAGCAAGTGCAATTTCCTTTGACGATCTTGTGTTATATCAAAACATGAAATAATAAAACAACCTATTTGCTTTGTCAAAAATTTAAAAGTATTAGATATCTTCTTACGAAACCCTGAAATAAAACAACTAAATTGATTAAAATTCGTTCGATTCATACTAGAAACTTAAAGCACATGTGTAATATGAATACGCTAGAGACCGCATACTTGTCTGAATTGCAGTCCCTCTGCCATACGAAATAATATTCCAACAAAACAAACTATAAAAAAGTTATAATAATTTGCCAAATACAACACGATCAAAGAAGTTAATGTGCAATCAAACGTGTAGAATATGTTCTCTATAGAAAAATGAATGTCTATTTAAACAACCATTGTGTATACTACTTACATTCTATCTCGCACCAGGTTTTAAATTGAAGGAATAGTGTGATGTACATTTATCGATTTTCTTGTCGTTAACACATGAAATATGTAACCAATTAATTACATTAAAAAGATTTATTTATGAAACTCTAACCAACATATTTCACGCAGACCTAATATTTAAGAAATTATATTTATGGGCATAGGCTTTCAAGGTGTTTAACATAAAATATCTTCACCACAAAACATAAAAAGCACCTTTTATCGCTTTCAATGAAGAATGTAGCAAATGAAAAGCTAATAATGCTATTTAGATTGTTTTAATTTCTCTAACTTTAACAGAAAACTGTATGTAAACTGAAAATGGGTTAAACATTGTTTTCTGTTTGTCCACAAATGAGTGTAGAAAAATATTGCCCATTATGCAACAAAAAATCATTAGTACCGATCCTGTAAGTACGTTAATTTCTCACCTATGAAATTAACTACAAACATATAATTTAGTATCTTCAAGAATTTCGCAGAAATTAGAAATAAATATATATTGACCAAATCACAACAGAAATTCGTATATGAAAAAAAAATTACAGGATAGTAAGTTAATACTTAATATTGCCATTCAATTAACCTCCGTATATAAGCTTCGTCTAAATTCTCCCACTCCCTACGGAGGGAACTTTCTAATCCATGTAGCTCTACTGGGGTAACATGTTGGGTCCGTACTATTCTGTGAAAAGAGTCCCACACATTCTCGATAGGATTCATTTCTGGACTTACCGCGGCCCAATCTAGAACTACAATGCTAACCTCATCAAGTTATTTCCAGACGATTATCGCTACATGGGTTCGTCCATCCTAGTGCATTAAGAAGAATTCGTTGTCTACTGGTGCGCATGGTACTACATAATCTTGTAAAATGTCTGTTATATATGTCTGTTATGGGAAGTCATCATACCTCTGTTAACTGATACTAACTCTCTACGGCTTATTAAAGAGATGCTTCCCCAAACCATGATAGAGCTACCACCAAAACTAGGCGTCTCATCTGTACAGTGGTATACGTCTGTCTCAGGTGTAAAGGCTAAATCTTGACTTATCTGTGAAGAGTATGTTGGGTCAGTCATGCATTTCCCAATTGACATGTTTTCTAGCAAACCTTAAACGGGCCACTCGGTGACTGATAGTAAGACTAGGAGCTGCAACAGATACTCTAGCTCTTATTGCACTCTGACTCAACCAACTACGAACGGTTTGGTTACTTATTCGAGTATTTCCGAATCTAGCCAAGTCGATCTGTAATTGCTTTGCAGTTACATGCCTCCGACGTAATGCTAGTAGTCTTAAAAACCGGTCGTTTTGAGGAGCTTGGATGATCTGGCACCGGCTTTCGTATGTAACCTCCTGTTTCTCCATATCTGGCTACTGCCTTAGAAACACTTGAGCGTTTAATCAATTTAGCCACGTATGTTTCAGATTCCTCAGCTTCGATTAAAGCAACTAATCCAGCCACTCGTTCTGGAGTAAAATTACTCATTTTGCTTCTAATAACGTTAATAAAGTACTCTAACAGTGCACTTTTAAATTTGTCCGTATAAGAACACTCTCAATAAACAACTAAATACATATATCATGTGTATATGCCTATTTCTAAAATGCTTTTGTAATAACAAAAAAAGAAGAATCTATAAACGCCTTTTCGTAGTCTATGCGATACCTTTTTGGCGGAGTGTATGTATATGTTGGATAAGTAGAAGCAAAAGATCTATTGTGTAATTCAGTGCTTCAAAAAGATTTTTATAATATTGACGTAATGTTAGAGTTTCTTGTTTGTTTTTGACTTCGCTGAAGGGATCCAAATATTTCTTTAAACATATAAGTATGTAATCTTTGATAACAATATCAAACCTTTTGCGGAATAAGCACATATGTATATAATAAAGCATGCTCGACCTACAGTCGGCCTTTACGTCGAGAAAACAGGCTCCTCCACCAAATATAACATTTTCTGTATAGAATGACTTCAAGTTAATATTTTTTAATAACTTGATTACACGATATTGATAATGTACTATGGGAATTATTGAATTAATTTAATTACATTATAAATACGTTACCATTCCTTAATGATTTGCTTTCGAGTACTCACCTGCAAAAGAAAAGAAACATTATTAATTATTGTCCTCAAAACATATTTGCGCTTTTTTTTAATTAATACAGATAATCGGCGCCTTAGAAAGTAACCAATAACAAACTCATCTAGTAATAGTTCTTAATAATAACCGTAGAATTAAGTTGAGCTCCACTAAAATCATTTGTAAAATGAACAAAATGCCCAATTAAATCAATAAAGGTAAATTACAGAAGGCAATTAAAGCGAATCATTAAAGAAGCTTTGATTCGCCATTCATATATATAATAGAGAATTTTGTTGGCCTTTATAATGATAAATTATATATTTTCTTGTAATTTCTAATGTTCTTAATTTTGATACAACTTGAACCTTTGTATTTCGTTCTCCAGATAAACGTCTTGACCATTAGATCACGGAGACCATAGAGGCTGTGGTTAAGACTAAAAATTTTATCGTTGAAAATTACAACAGAAATTATAAGTTATCAATATATACATATATATGGATAAAAACATTGTAGTTTACATATACATATTGCAATATACTGAAAGAGTGAGGACACCCCTCCGCACTATTGATGTGTATCCAATATGAGTAACGCTTTCTTTTTACATAGAATACGTACTCATGCAGATATATAGATACGACTGGCAGTACATACATACATAGATATATCATCGGTTATAAAAACTAACAATTATAATACGCGCATACAACATGAAATTCACAGAACGAATTTGTACCTGTTGGCATTCTTGATTTATAGTAAGAAAGGCATTTCTATGAATGCTATTTGAATACTTTACTTCACACGTTACAATTCATTAGCTTTTCTCATGAGAAATCCAAGAAAATTATTCAAAGTAAGATTAAATTTTGATTTGTTTTGTGGTACATTTGTAAGACTGAATGACTTTATCACATGATGAATGAAAATTAATTAGTTATGCAGCATATCTGATATTTTTGTTTTAGTGTGTAGCATAGTACAACTGACACGAATGAGAACAAATGATACGTACAACCAACGTGCGTTATCAGTTTACAGTTTGCTTACAAACTAAATGGACTCAAGGCGAACGTAATACATAACGTTGTGTACATATTTAATTAATCTAAAAAAAATATAACATCACCGAGTAATGAGGATGATTCACATAAGCGGTGGTTTTCTTAAAAGATTATCCTTGAAGTATAAGTACATTATAATTAAAAGTCTGTTTATACCTATGGTATGCTGGTAAACTGATTCAGGTTCACTACATAGCAAGGCCGTAAATAATTTATCCCCAACTAAATACTCCAAACAGTAATCGCTCACGCTAAAATTGTAGTTCTGCCAAATTAGATGACCACTCTCAGTGATTATAAAATTATCTTCATCTGGATTCAATACGAATCGAACCTTATCATTACAATCGACAAGGTCATGGATTATATAGTAATCGTCAACAACTGCATTATCAGTTAGATGCTGCTGAAAATAAGAAGTGGTATTGTACGCGTAAGTATCACATGTCTTGTTCGCAAGCCCCTCGCCCCGGGGGCAACACTTTCTTATACAGGCATTAATATTACAGGGACATCCATATCTACGACTATTGTTTAAATAATAATTCTCCTCACTGTAACTTATTCCATCTTTTATAATATTACCACCGTCATTAACGCCATCTGTGATATCCACACTTAATTCTACATCACATTTAATTTCTTCGTTGCACACAAACTTAGAAAACCCTGCCAATATAACTGCGATACAAATCACTTGAGTTTGAATGTACATTTTATTCGAATATATTTCAAACACTATGTGAATGATTGAAAACTCGAACACGTTATCTTACCGATAAGGGCGATGTGACACAAAGAAAATATTCATAGATAGGTGTGCGGTTATCGAAATTTTCAAGAAACGTTAAAAGTATTGCGTTAGATATAATTCGATATTAATTGTAGTAGTAAATATGAAGTAAGTAATAAGAAGTCATAAAAAATAAGTTCAATGGAAAGTACAATGACTCAATTTTTTAAGAATTTATATATCGCATTTTTAGATACCAGTAATCTGCGAAAGTATTATACAAATAGTTCAATTAGTTAGCTTACATGGTTCAATTGAATTGATAATTTTCTTTAACTGCATTAATCTTAAATTTTTAAGAATATATTTACTTGTGATTGTATTGATTTTAGATGGAACTAACTATCTATAATTAATATATATTATTTCATTTCTGACGAGAGACACTTTTACTTAGGTAAAACACTTAATGGCAAACGTGAATTTCCCGCTTTTCTTTTAAGTACAGACATAAAGCTAAACTAGAGAAAATTGATTCTACACGACAAATACCTCGTTACATAGAAATGATATATTCGCTATTCTTTCTTGACGTCCAAAGATATTCTTTTAAATTAAGAAAGGAATCATGTGAATTAAAGAACATTAACATGAGGTTTTTCAAAAACTTGGCAATCTTGCTATTATTTCAACTTATTGCAGACTAATCGGGTATTAGAAGGCAGATTACAGAATACTATATATATATATATATATATATATATATATAAGGCTCAAGATCAAATAACAATATACTTATAGCTTATAACTAACTTACAGCATACTATCCACAGCCACACCCAAATTGTTTTAATTAACTCAAAAATATTTTTAGCGGAGGTTAAGAAAAAAGAAAAGAAAAGGAAAGAAGTGAGAAGAAAGAAAAAGAAATCTGCTATACACAATGTATGCGGTTTACATATTGCCAAAACCGGTGATAAGCGGCGAGTGTACCTACCCAACTCACTAGTATCCAAAGAGTTGAAGCCACTACATATCCTATATATTGGGGACCTAATAACAATGTTAGTCTGGGTGCGAGACAGTAAAATATATTTGTTTGCCTAGATCCCAAACATGGAACAACGAAATTGATTTGATTCAACAAATCGGGGACATCAGGTCCATTATTGAGTAAATTAAATAGGAATTTATTTATATTCAGGTTGTTTTCTACTCAGTTCTAAGGAATCAATATTAAATGTTTCAAGTAGAGTATTGTGACTAAATGCATGCATCGGCTAAGTTAGTTAATTTTTTAAAAGGATAAAAACTTTAAGCACCTTCTTTGAATCTGTTCCAGAAAATGTTTCTGATAACTGTATATAGGTAACCTGACCAAGGATGCATATTCCAGACAAGACTCGTGAGAATTGTTGATAGTGATGTATAATTTTAAATCACCTGCGTATAGTAACCTTTAACAGCTGAATTGATAACACAAATTGTTTATAAATATTAAGAATAAAAGTGGACCCAAGTTACTCCCTTGAGGAACTCCAGAGGTTTGCGTGAAGTAATTAGATTTACACTCCGTATATGTCACAAATTGTTTTCTAATAAGAAGATACGAATGGAACAAAGACAAAAGCGGAAACGAAAGTCCAATATTGTCCAATTTAGTAATAAGCAGGGTGTGATCGATCCGATCAAAGGTCTTTGGTAGGTCGGTATATACAACATCTGCTTGTTTTCCAGCATTTACAGTATTTGATAGGTATTGAGCAATTATAGCACGATGAGTTACTGTAGATCGCTGAGCAACGAAACCGTGCTGGTCACCTCAAATCCAGAATCTAACTTGGGAATAGATATACTTTTATAAACATTTCTCTAAAACTTTGCAAAATTATTTAATACCATAGGACGATAATTGGAAGCAACATACTTCTCGCCGCTCTTGAAAACACGTACCAATTTGGAAATTTTCCGTACAGATTGGATGGTAAAAGTGTTAAAAGCATGACTGAAGAAGTAACAGAGAGGAGAAATAAAAATACGCGCACAATCGTTAACAATAAAGGCCGATATATTCCCGCTATCTGCTGCACAATTATCTTTTATTGATGTAATAGCATATAACACGTCCGCTTCAGTCACAGAAACGAGGTTGATTAAATCAGCATCTAGAAAAATCAAGCATTGGAGTCAATGAAGGTAGGAGGTAGACCCATTAGAAAAATTCTCGAAAAGCGCTCACAATGGAGAATGGATCATCGTAGGCGTTGTCGTAATCATCCTTGATAGTATCGAAAATATATCGCCTGCCCTCCGGGAATGCACAAATCGCCAAAAATGTCTGGGGCTGATTAAAATAGAGATTGTAGTATTTTGAATTAAGCTTGTGTATAACCGCTTGGAATCAACTTTTAGTTTCCTTCTTATACTTTTCAAGGCATTTAAGTCCCTTAAGCAACTTGTTCTTTTATACATCACTGGATAATGATTCTTAAGTTCAATATTTTTAATGTGATTGCAAATGAACCACACTGCATAATTACTTAACTGTTTTTTTTACTGGAACAAACATATCTAGGTGTTTGTAAATTTCGCTATAAAATGCATAACAAGCGTCGTTTATGTTGGTATAGTTGTAAATAAATGTCCAATCTATAGTTAATAATGAGTTGTCAAATTAATAAAGTCCGCACGTTTAAAGTTGTACAGTTTCTTATCTTTATTACCACACATAGGATTAGATTGTGATGATGGAAGTGATAAGTACAGTGCTAGAACGGGGTGAACGCTATCTTCAGTTATTAGTGGAAACACCTCTATGTAAGTAGCAATGATGCAAATATTTATGACAACTAACCTATCTAATCTTCCACTAACATTAGCTATTGAATAAATTTGTGTTAGATTAACAAATTGAAAGATATTATTCATTATGCAATTTTTATTATCAATTATTGCAGGGTTGTTTTAGCGTATATTAAAATCACCGAGAATGGTAGTTTCTGTAAAACTTGTATTTATAACATCTAGTCTAGTTAGGAAATTCTCAAGCTCGACAACTGAAATATCCGGTGGTAGATAAACTAAACATATTTAAGTTAGCTTTCGTAATAACAGATTGATTGCTATGTACTGCGTTTTAAATAGATTACGTTCTTTAATGTAATACATTATTCGTGTTACAGTGGAATACCTCATATATATCTGCATTTTTGTATTCTTTCATTAATTTAAAGAAAGTACTGTAGTTCTTTTTGTGTTTGCGTTATAAGTTACTAAAATTAGGGATATAATCGCTAGGTGGTCCAAGAAATTCGTTTAATAAAATATTTCCTAAAAGAAATAGACTATGTAAGGTACCGTACGCTATTGCAAAAGATTTAGACACGCTAAAAATATAGCCGCACCGGGTTGACAAAAAACTGTAGCCTCCTTGAAAACACCACATAAAATAATGGAACGTTAGTTACAAACCGATTATCATTATATTACAGGGTGAGTCATGTATATGTATATATACATAGATCTTTATAGACCGATTGATTTACAAATGGGCAGAAAATAAGCAGCAAATAGAGTTCATGACTCACTCTAAACGCGATTAAGAAGTAATTCTGCTGGTGAAGGTGAAAATGTATCTGTTCATTACTCAAGTATCCGATACCCAACAGTATTAATGTTGAATAACTGTTAGTTAGATTACTATTCAATACTGCAGCGTAGGTATGTACATAGATTACATAGAAAAAAATATGCCATAAATTTACATTTGATTTACATATTCAGCACCTAGATGATTAATCATGTAATGGAAAGAAATACTCTGCCACGAAAGCGAAAATCCTTAATTTATACAGAGTGTTTTTGAAATAAAATAAAAAACTACGAAAATGAAATTATCTAATTATATAGAATACAAATCCAAAAAAAATTGAGTCAATTGCGTCAGAATTAAAAAAATCTTAGGAAATTGCAATATGAATATATATATATATATATATATATATATATAAATTGTCATAAAGCTGCTGCACAACGTATTAATTGAAAATGTGGTTTTATTCGTAACTTGCTAACTATCTGCTAACACTGGCTCGCTATTATAAGTATGCATATTTACATTTAGTATTCGCCCCGTTTTCACAGCAAAATATACCTATAGTTATAACTGGTATAACTACAAAAATTCAAACAATAGAATTTGATCAGATCTATAGAACAAATATGACAGTTTCAATCGACGTTACGTGCAAACAGAAAATTCTCTTCATTAGATTCTTATGCAAATACAATCTTCTGTGAGTACACTGATGAGCTGTAAATCATCAAACGCATAAAATGTACAATTACACATCAAAGTGTTATTTTGCAATCCATATAGCAAATATTAGATACAGCAGGTAAAATTACATGATAACCTTGCTTCCTATATAGTATTTTCGCTGAAAATTTCGACATTGTAATAATATAATCAAGTAGCAGTTTCATATTTGGGAAGCATTCTTACATGTTACTGTTAATTTGCATTTCTGCAAGTGCATGATTAGTAGTGGTGTCAATCAATGTTCTGTGGTATAAACTTACAGAATATTTTTTTTTGGTGAGCCTGACAACACTTAGCAAGATGCGGTATAATGCATTTGGTAGATATTAGTGTTTATTATGGCAGCCATGTTTATATAAAACGCGTTCAAATAAATTATGCCCCTAGTAGTCTATTCCAATAAAACCGTTTGTCGTAATTTGACAGAGTATTCTTTCAGATGTATACGATATGATCTTACAAGACGTTTCTTTCTCTATTAAAAATGTGAGAAATGTCTTGAACAAGGTAAAGGCCTCTTTCAACATTTTTTATAAAATCTTACTTGTTTCTTGCAAATAAAAATATCTTTGTCGTGTCATTCAAATACCTTATATCAAACAAAATTCCTATGAAGAGTTCAAGTAATAAGCTAAAACATAATTATAATTTCAAAGGCTACTTTGAGGTAAAATTTATTTAAATCTTATATATATACATGCCCGTATAGTCTTTTTCTTTCTATTCCTTATGTAATACAGTAGTTATTTGTACTTGTTTGCCTTGTCTGTGTTATGTTTTAGTAAATAATACTAATTATTGTTAGTGAATATTTTTGATATTGGCGTTAATATGCTTATATGCTACGAAATAAAGAAAATAGAAGCTCTGCAGCATTGTTCCTATGGCACGAAGAGGGAGCATAAAGATACAATTCTCCTCGCCCTCTAAACACTAGCTGGCATAGTACTTCAAATACTTTTTATTATACCTACGCGGTACCTCAATTCTTTTTAATTATATTTAAAGACAAATAAATATTTAACGTTATTCTGCAATTAACATTAATGCAGTAGGTATTTGAACTGGTTTCTATTGTTTTCGAAGAAATAAAGTATTATATTTTCAAGATTTTTTCTTAACTTGGCAATTTTTTATAGGGGAAGCATCGCTCTATATTTAAGTAATACATTGGAAATTTTTGTGGAATTGGAAGTCTCCCGTATTTAATAATTAGTCTCATTGTATACTACCGCGTCAAAATTTCAAAAATGTACTACTGTTAAGAGATAGCTATTTATTTATTTTTTCTTGTTGCCTGTGTGTGTGCACGTGGGGTTTAGAATATGCTGGAGGAAGCAAGTTTTTAAACAGAATAGATCGCTTGCTTATCGTAAATTAAATATTAAGGAGTATCTGCACCAACGGCACCCAGGCTCACTTTAAATTGTAAATCTTAGGAATATTTTGAAAAATATTTATATAATTGTTTATAATCTTTCAAAATGTGATAGTAAAAGTGGAGCAAATTTCATTCTAATGGAGTTTAAGTAATTGCAGTCAAGGTAGTTTTTCTACAAAATTCATGACATACGAACATAACATATCTGTTACTTTTTTCCCATTTTATATTCAGAGCAAAAGAAGATTTGTTACAAAAAACCGCACCTATTACTAAGCAACAGTTTTATCAAATATGGAAAGGAATAAACATTTAAATGAAATAAGAAAAACTAATTTTCCAAGCATTTTTAGAAGAAAGGTTTATATAGAAAAGCATGTATTTTTTCCTTGAACTGTAATGATATTTAAAATACCACTTAATAGATGTCACTACACTCACTAATAGAGTGCAGCATGAATCAAAATAGGAAAGCCCTTTTACGTGATACATAATTTATTTCAAAACTCGAGAAACCTGTTGGAAGTATCTACGTAGACGAAACTTTATAGAATGGTGGTACACTAACAACAAAAGCGTTATTTATAGACAATTAGAAGAATTGCGGCACATGAATTGATATAATTACTTTATTCCTCCATTATACTCGAATCGATTGATTTTTAATAATAAAAAAACTAGCTGAGATTTATAGCGTTTAATTGACTAGCAATTAGATAGTAATTAATATAAATGATACTAGTGAAGCATATAACTCTTGTTAATAGTGGATGCTAAATAAGCGAAAATAATACAGTGGAAAGTGAATTATCTGTTACATGCATCGAAAGTGTTAAGAAATAGGGAATTGATTCAAACAAATTATAGTTAAATGCCCCTTCAAGAATACCTATTTGTTTAACAATGTATATTGCCGCTTCAATGATACCGTTTTTGTTTAATTTTAACCTCAATTGACGTGTTATAGTCATGCTACTAAGTGCTTTATTGTGTTTATACCAGCTTGTATTTTGCTAATATCGCCAAAATTTAATTCGCCTAAGAAACAAATTTAAATTTGTAATACAGTAATATTAAGATTGCGTTAGGTACTGATTTAAAACACTTACAAAAGATGAAAATAAGATAAATTATTTCTGCTTGATCTTGTTTAGCTGCTTGTGCTGTAAATGCAATGAATTATTATATACATACTTTCAGCTGTTGTTTTTTGAAAGAAGCAAATTTTGTTTACATTTTGACATTCATCTTAGTTCTTGATTGCATAAACATTTACGTCGTTTAAGAAACATACTTTCTTCAACACGCATTTTTAACTTTTGCAATTTCACACTAACATTGGCCTTATTTGCGAAAACTCAACGAAATAGTCGTCAGTCTTATATGCCTGTTTCTTAACTATAAGTAAAACATTGATTCCAATATTTATCATCATTCAATCAATTAAACTTTTTCTGAATATTGAACAAATACTGAAGACGCATTGTAAATAGTGTTAACATAACAGTCTGATAATTCATGTAACAATTTTTTCTGCTAGATGTAGTAAACCGGCTTATGCAAACTGAGTACACTAAGAGAAAGATGTGTTAATTTATCTAGGAAGCTCACAAATAAAATACTAAATACGCAATATCTTAGATCAAGATATCTAGTTGAGGTATATTAGGTGTTTTTATGTTATATGGGGTAATTAAGAATAACATCAGAGGTGATGAGGAACTCCACTCTTAACATTAGTACAAGCAAGTTAATTTTAAGTTAATCTTATATTTGGATAATTATATTCCCTTAATATTTATATTGATGTGAAGAATGCTCTTGAATGTATGTATGTGCGTAATATTAAAGTATTGATTGTTTGTCCAAATATCTTTATTTATTCTACTCAAAATATTACGACAAAATGTATTAAAATTGATATTAAACGGCCGTGAAAGTCTGAGATACTATTTAAGAATATAGTTATCCCTATGTTTCCACCGTTTTTTGTTTTATAGATACACTTTAATAAAGCATTCATCCTGGTTTAAATAAAATTATAAATGAACTGAATTAATATATTTTTAGCAATGAGTATTTCAGTAAAATGAATAGATTTTTCTATAGGTGATGAGCAAAACTTTCGATATAAATTATACGTCGTGAAAAGTAGTTGCGGTTTAATAACAGCTCGTTATAATAACAGAAAAATAAAAGATTGCTTATTAGAAAGTTTAAGGCTAATTGTAAACGTTTTGTATTTGCAAACAGCACTCCAAAGCAGGGTAAGTTATAAATTCTGTTACACTATTGTTCCTTAAGTAGTAGATGAACTTGACGACGCAATTACTTGCTTATAGTAACAACCTCTGATGTAATAAATCTATGCTGAGACAACACACATGGCCATGTCTAAATGATGTACAATAAAAATATTCATGTGAAAATATTATGTGTACATAAAATTAATATTTATAATATTAGAAACACGCAAATGTATTTTCATAACCGCTAAGCAAATACATTTTGTGCCAAGTATCACAGCAGAACATGAAATGTAATACAGTATTTATTTATAAATAGGGAGGAGTACCTCGGAGCAACTTAAAGTCTTACGCATGAGTTCGGTAATCTTTAGATTTACAGATTAAAGCGGAAATGTATTTCTAATTCTGCAATAACAGTCTAAAGATACATAACATATTTTTAATTGATAAGTAGAATAAAAGAGCGCTCAACTAAGGGTGGATTCTTATTATCAAACTGCAAAGCAAAAGGTACCGTCACAGATACACACTCAATTGTAAATATACTTATTTATATACCTATTATTTGTTGAATCGATACTTTCTTGAATTCGTGCATGCATATCAACGCAGAAAAATGTGAAAACTCCGCAAAATAATCTAGACAATAATGCAAGTGATCCATGGTGTGAAGAAAAGATAAATGTCCATTAGACGTAAGTATCAGATTAGCATCTGGCGGCGTTTTGTATCTTTTCTCGGTACAGTTAGGAAAACCGGATATCGGGTAATATACCTTTCTATCAAGCTTTTTGCCAATATTTTCCCGAATTAAGTCGAAAAAATTACGCGTGGAAGGTTGGCAAACTTTATTGGAGATTTCCTGGTCATAGGGACAACATTTCCGAATGCATTTCTTCAAGTTACACACGCACCCGTATATTTTCCCGTCTGATTCGAAATAGTTACTCTCGTCATACACGATCCCATTTTTATCAATGAAACTGTTGTCCACCTTATCACCTTCACTGATGTCTATGCTGAGCGTCTTGTCGCATTTAAATTCGGCTGAACGAATTGTCTGGACGGACAGACACGTGAAAAAAAACTGGAATATTCGTATCGATAAGAACATGATCGGATGTTCTTATCAGGTGGAATGTTTGCAAACTAACATTGAGAAGTGAAATGTGCGACAGCTTTTTGTGCTACCCCACCCGTGAGTTTGCCTATAATTTTTTCAGACAAGCGACGAACTAGTACAAATATTTATGCGCTAGCGGTATACATATACATGGAACTGGGCCGGATACACAGAGTTTGGTTAACCAACGCATGTCTACGAAAATGTATGGAACTACCAAATGCACGATTTAATTAAATTGATATCCCGAACGATAAAATTCATTTAGTCGTAAGTTATCATCGTTACCCAAAACTACACCTTTTAGAATACGTAGATTTGAACATACTGAAAATTTGTAAAGCTGTGTGAAAAGAGTTCGTATGTATATACCTAATAGAATTTATGTATAACACGGTTTGTCGTATTGCATATGTCTCGAGAACTACTGAAGGAAATTATCACAATAACATGGTAGCCGTAGCATTAAATGAGAACAAATTCGTTAAGTTAAAAAATGTTGTAAATAATTAATACTTGATTAATTCTTACATAAAAAGTAATATTTTTCGAAAATGTCAAGATGAACAAAATGTTACTTTTCAGAAAGTAAGCAGGCGCTCAGTAGATTCATTCATGTATTTATAAACTTTTCAATAATCTTAGAGGTCGGAAACTGTTTCTCTTTTTTTCAATTTTTACAGTTTAGGAATATTTTGAAAATTTTATCCACTATAATCTAATTAAAAATAAGTTTCTACGCGTGATGTTTAAAGATTTAGAGTTACTAAAAGTAATAGAAGCTATTGATGGAAATTAATCTATTTGATTTCTTATTTCTAAACAATACTCTTGAATGTTCATCATTTTCGATTAAAGTAACCGATGAAAATTTTACCCCACCACAACTAATGAATAACTTTCATGAAAATATCAACATTTTTGAAGAAAACCATTTTCTATTGTACAGTATAACATGAGGTATAAGAAACCATAATGCATTGTGTTGATATCTCTTAACTATAACGGGATCCGCATACACGGAAATATTATCATCGAATATCCATCATATATTTAAAAAAAAGAAAATAGAATATAAATAAAAAATATTAACTTTAGATAGTGTATTTGAGGTTACTTTTTATATTTATAATGGAACACGCATATTAATTGAAACGTAACAGTATTTTTTATTTCTAAATACTACCACAAAATTGTGGTTTAGTAATGAAAAATAATATATTGTATGGCACCTCCTGCAGCTCTACCACAGACCCTTCATTCACTTACTAAAATTATCAATGACGTTCTGTTTTCAGTATTTCCGAAAGAAAAACCCAAAGCTGTTAAATCCTGTCATCTAGTCTCCTCGAGAAGCTAATGGGTGACCAAATCATTGTGGAATTTTTTATAATACAACTGCTGAATCCTTTCGCGGAAGATCTTAACTCCAAATAGCACTTAAATTTTCTTCAAAATGATTGCTTTTTATGGAATATAGGATATAGATTCTAGGCCTTCGCGTATATCAGAGAAGCTCTTTGGGATTTCTTTACAAACACGAATCTTTTAAGGATAATGTACTACTTTATGAAATGTACTACTACTTCATGATATTATTCGAAGTTTAGAGAGAAAAGTATAAAGGATCGTACCTGGCATTCAAAGAGATGGTAGTTAGGTTTAAATGTAAGATTTGGATGTTTTCGTGAAAATAGGCAAAACCGTTTATTTTGAAATTCTAACGGAATTGTTTCTATTTTAATGTTTAATTTAGTTTAAGGCTTCATTGCTCTTTTAGGCACATGTGATCATTTTTCAAGTTTTAACCTTGCTTTATTTAGACTTGGTGGTATGAATTAGTAGACTTTCTAACTTGAGTAATAAGATTGTTTCTTGCCTATTTTTTGAAAGAAGATCAAACTAGATAGATACAACTTTCTTTTCTCTCATCCATAGACAATATTTTAAGCACTAACTGTTACTACAACTTTTCATAATCAAAATAAATATGTAGCTTGTAGATTTGAGTAAACATTACCATTCATCTACTCTCCATATTATATATATATAATTATATATATATATATATATATATATATATATATATATATACATATATATATATATATATAATTTTATTAGACTTAAATCTCTCTCAGATGAGAGAAAAAAAATTATTGAGATATTTATCAAATATTCGTCGCGCTACTGCATTTTCAATCATACGCATGCATAGTGGATGTTGTGTTTAGATTAAGGGGTTACCAGCCTACGTAGGTCGCGGGCGTAAAAGACCCTGTAGGATTTTACGCGCAAGGGAAGAGCTGCTGGACCTTATTAAACGAAATTCAGATGTAAATACATAAGATGTAGCAAGACAGGCGGGGGTGTCTCGCAATACGGTACAGAGCATGTTGAGACGTAACTGATTGCACGCTTATCATATTCAGCGTGTATAAAAATTGACTGAAAATGATCGTCCCCTGCATTTTATATTCTGCACCTAAATTTCGTCAACATGTCGCAGAAGATGTTAACTTCTGTGTTAAAGCATTATTCTTCAATGAATGCTGTTTCACAAGAAATGTTATTATGAATTATCACAACATACATCATTGGGCTGATGTCAATCCGCATGTAGCAAGACAACATCAGTTTCAGCATCGGTTTTAGGTGAACGTATGGGCAGGTTTTTTGCAAAACGTTTTACCGGATTATCTGGACGATGTACTGTTTGACATACGAAGGCAAATGTGGTTTATGCACGATGAGGCACCCTCACATTTTCACGAGCAGTGCACGACCTTTTAAATGCCGCGTATCCTAGATGAATTTGACGTGGAAGCCCTAGAACGTGGCCTCCATGCAGCCCGGATTTAAATCAAATTGACTTCTTTGTGTGGTGCTATATAAAAACTCATTTGCAGCGGTGAAGAGATTAAAAACGTAGAAACCGACGGCAACGATTTTTTAACGCAACAGAGCGCATTAGATGTGAGGCACCCGCGAACTGTAACAAATACATCTTTATTTTACATCTTAATTCTATCTTTATTGTAATGAAACGATATACGATCTTAGTCTTGAATAATTCATTTTCGTTCGTTTAAAATAAACACATATTACAATTTCCTAGGGTCTTTTTAATTCTGACGTCATCGTTCGCTCAATTTTTTTTTAGAATTTATGTCCTATATAATTACACCTTTTTATTTTCCGTACTTCTTTATTTTATTTCAAAGACATACTGTATATACTTATTATCTTTTACCTCATCTCTTGCAAATATTTCTGATGGTCTTGTTCTTTTCTTCTTAGTTCCACTAGTAATTCAAATAAATAATAACGAAAATAGGACTTTTCTATTATTTAGTACCTTAATGCACGCGACTTCACAGGATCGTAAACTTCCCGCGACATACTTTGAAAATAGGTAAAACTGCGAGCAGTAATTATTATATTAGTAGATTCGTTCGTGTAAATTGAAAGGAGTGGTAAGCGTATGAATTGGTAAACACAATCAGCGAGAGCGCATATAACTCAAACAATAATTTCCTATTATAAACTTAACCCCATTAAAGAAGCATTGGTTTTTTGCTACCTTTTATTGCAGAATGACATAAAAATAATATGTTCACTTAGAGCTTTTACAAAAAGCATACACAGGCTGTTCGGATAGCAACACCATCACCTTGCATCCAGCATTATAAGGAATGGAAGTTCGATTAAATTATACGGATTACTCACCGATATTAGTAGATTTATTAGTCGTCTTTTAAATTTATACTAAATACTAAATTTCACTTTGTTGTAATAACTCGTTTATTGTAGTCTATGTATCGTTTTTATTTAAATAAAGCACTTTCTATAGAGAATTTGACTATATTTTTTAGCCGTTTATTTTCTTTTTCTTTTTTGGGTATCAGTACCCCAATTTAATTCTTTCTATGGAAAATCAAATACGCTTTGGAAGAGATGAATGTGTTCTTTTTCTCTTTATGATATGTATGACACATGCGATATCGTTTTATAAAAGTAAATAACTCTAGAAAGTGCATTTTGCAAAACTAATATTAGTTTTACTCTGTAAAATAAATAAACAATTCAGTATGAACAACAAAAACTAGTGGGTAGATACATATACTTATACATTCCATGAGCAAGTATAAAATTGGTAGGGAATCCATAACATTCATTTTGGCGACTAACCGATGGATGGATTGCGTAACTATGGTAATAAATCCCAGATGCATATTGAAAATTGTAACTCCTTTTATTTAAATACTGTATTTTGTTAATTATAAAAGAAGAGATTGAATTGTAATGTAAATATATTTAAGATTATGTTGCCTTGCAATACGAATTCTTAATGTGGTCTTACAAGCTCCTGAATATTGATATTACTTTCAGGCAGAGGCAGAGAATAGTTATAGATCACGTATATTATGGCATATATTGTTGAATACATATAACACATGGGCTGAAAAGTCCGGGGCCTAACACATAGATGACGCTAATTTTATTGCAGTTACCTTTCTCTCAGTTAGTACTAACCTTCAAAAGACAGCTGTTCAAATTTCATGATATTCTATTCATTAGTTTGTGAGTTATTGTGCTAAGACTCACGCTACTTTTGTTATTTTCAAAACAATGGATCAAAAACAACTTCGTGTTTTAATTTTACACTGCTTCTTGATGGGAAAAAATACCGTTCAAGCGAAGCAATGGCTTGAAAAGTGTTATGGGGACTCCGCTCCATCAGAAACAACAATAAAACGTTGGTTTGCTGACTTCAAACGTGGTCGTAGAGACACCGATGATGCAGAACGCAGTGGACGTCCAAATGAGGCGGTAACTTCAGAAAACATCAAAAAAATCCACAAAATCGTTTTGAATGATCGAAAAGTGAAGTTGCGTGAGTTAGCTGACGTCGTAAAGATATCAAAAGATCGTATTGGCTTTATATTGCATGAGCATTTGACTATGAGAAAGCTCAGTTCAAAGTGGGCGCCGCGTTTGCTCACTGTTGACCAAAAACAAGAACGTGTTGATGATTCTGAGCAGTGTTTGGCCATGTTTAAACGTAACAAACCGGAAATACCATCAACAGTGAATATTATATAGCGTTATTGGAGCGTTTGAAGGCCGAAATTGCAAAGAAACGACCGCATATGGCAAAGAAAAAAAATGTTGTTTCATCAAGACAACGCACCGTGTCGCAAGTCAATCAAAACAATGGCAAAACTACATGAATTGAACTTCAAATTGGTCCCACATCCACCGTATTCGCCAGATTTGGCTCCTAGTGACTACTGGCTGTTCGCAGACCTCAAAAAAATGCTCGCCGGTAAGAAATTTCGCACGAATGAAGAGGTTATCGCTGAAACTGAGGACTATTTTGAGGCAAAACATAAATCGTTCTACAAAAGTGGTATTGAAATGTTAGAGCGGCGCTGTAATGATTGCGTTGCTCTTGATGGAGATTACGTTGATGAATAAAGCTAATTTTGAACCAAAAAAACCGTGTTTTCTTTGTTAGGCCCGGGACTTTTCAGCCCATGTGTTATATACATATATCTTTTAATTTCATAAATATCACAATGTAAAAATATTATATAATTTACCTGTTATATGTCGCTACAAAATTGAGGTGGCAACAATACATCGTAAGCATGTGTCTGAAACTATTTTGTTATATAACAAAACGTATCTAGTAGAAAACAAGGAAAGATAAAGAATATTGTTTATGTAATTCTTTTAAAAAATCTAACAGATTAGAAAGTTGCTACTATTCTGTCACTTGTTATGCAGAATTGGTATAAATTTGTCACAATTAATAAACAGCCAATAACTACACAATCACTAAAACTTGTGCTGCTTAGCTAAAACATAGTAAAAGATCCGCTACTTTGGAGAGAAACAAGAAGAATCAAGAGGAATGTTATTCTGATATGTTTTGCTCTCACAAGCGGTCAGACATCAACGGGATTTTCAAGTGGACCACCCAGTTGTCAATCCAGTTGACCTATTCACTGGGATAGGTATATTGGAAACTTTCGTGCTCCCGATCAGGTCTGCTATTTCGACGAAAAATCTGACAAATAAAAAAAACCCGGACTCGGTTCCAAACCACATAGGCTTCGTTATAAATGCCTGCAACTCTTGGTAGAGTACCTTCTATTGCGTTCATTAATATATCACATCTGACTTCGTAATTAGCTAATCGAATGAAGTTTTTGAAAATTCTTCCCTCCAAATGTATAGAGACTTGGGCGAAATCGTTGAAAACATAGTAGTTCGACAAGGTTATCGAACTACCTACGTTATAAGCTTTTAAATATATATATATATTCCTAAAATATACAATTTACTTTTGTATATTATGGCTATAAAAAATTGCATAGAATTTGGTATGTATCAGGTTTGGCATTTCTTTTAGGTTAATTAGAAAGATGGTCATTTACTAGATCCGTTATTAATCTACTATTAATCCGTAATGCGAGCCTAAGAGCGTTTCTTTTTAATTAAGTTCCAATAAATATTTGTTTCATGTAGAATATAAAGATATATTTTTTCTTACTTCGCTATAATTCATTTAAATTAAACTTTCTAGAGAAAAATATGTATTTGTCTTAAACAATAGTTTTATTGAAGTAGACAAGATTTTATTTCACTCAAAGAAGGAAGGAACTATTTCTTGGCCGTGTTATCTAACATCGTATTCGGACATTTATTGGCTTTGGAAACCGATGTTATCTCACTTAGCAGATGACAAAAAATGTGTATGGTCTTCATTGTGCCATAACAATAATAATCAAATCTTTAGAAAATGTGTTATATATACATATCCTAATTGTTTAACTATAATACTAGACATGTATTTGTTCTTCTTGTTTACCGCGGTAGTATCTGCTGATCTGCATACCGAGGTAGTAGTTGGTGAATTAGTAAATCACGTATCAGGTAAGTTACAGAAATTGACCATTAATGTCCTGCGAAGATTTCATTGTTAAAAAATCCTGTTATTAACTAAACTTTAGCAGAATTTAGAATAGGATTGAAAACGAGGTAAACGAATATAAAAGGTTATTGATTTTTTTAGATAAAAATTTCAACACAAATATGAAACACATATTTACTATTAGAAATAAAATACCGAGAAAAGGTTATTTTTCAGTTAGTATCAAGTATTTGCAATTGTATAGTATTACTCACACTCATAAGTAGGTAGTATTAGCTAACAAGATTTATAAATGCAACTATATATTCTCGAGGAACTGAAAGCCAACAATAATTATTACATATTTTACTCTTACAAACCAATGTCTCTTGATTTCAATTTCTGATAAAAATGTCAGCAATGTCAATGAACTAGCAAATGGTTTTGTTTATCTGTTGACATTAACTATTTAACTGTCTCCTTCGGAAAAAAAAGAAATTTACAATTTTCTGTATAGCGACATGTGGCTTTTATTCAAAATGTAATTATGTGGTGGGGGGCAATCTGCCACTGAAGTAAAGTTCCATTAGTAACAATACAAGGAACATTAATATTTAATTTTCTCACTGCAACTGGTACATCAAATTCTTTAGCAGGATAATGCACCGGCACACACCGCGAAGATTATTATGAAATTTCTGGATAATGCTAATGTTAATTGCTTACAATGGTTTTCCAGTCCGTGACACTTGTCGCCATACATAGGATATGGTAGGACAGAGGATCAACCACTTCTCGAATAATGTAAATGTTCCTTAATAAAGGATTTTAGAAGCTTCAAATAGCATATTGCAGGTTACCATTGATTCGTTGCCTAATAGAGTGAATGCATAAGAAACAGAGGAAGATCGACACATTATTAGTATTTAAATGAATTGCTTTGATCATACCTTGCTGAAATTTTTATCGCTCCTTAATGCATATTTTCTGGAAGTTGCAATAAAATACACAAACGTTTACTAGGTGGTGTTCATTTATTCATGGCGGCCACTACATTAACAAAAACATGATTTGTTATTAAATGGACTATATCTACATACAAATGTATATGCAATTGTAATATTATGTTTGTATTAATATCATATAATAATGGTTTTACAAGATATCATCTAGACTGACATTTGACTACATTAAGAATACTTATGTCACTACTGTACGAACTGTTACCTTATTTACATGTCTGATTGACACAACAAGTTTCTGTAGCTGTTAATGCAGGCAATTCGAAAGTAAGCAGACTTATTTTCGAGTTGTTTTAAATGGGAAAAGATATTGAATACTACAAGAATTACTCTTTTATGAACAAATACTCTTTTAAACGAAAGCAAATGTGTTTCAATGTCACTATTTTTCAAATTTAATGAAATATCCTTTCAACGAAAACAACTGTTTTTAACCTAAATAAATAACCGAAAATATTAACTTCTTTCATTAGAAACTTGTGTTTTTTTAAATACAAAACGTATTGATTTGAGTTAAAGAAATATTCTTAAAAATTTTTTTCTCTAGCCCAAAAAAAATTTCTATCGGTGTACTGTTGAAAAAAATAAAATATTTTTCGAATTTAACTATTCATATTAGGGATCTACAATGTTTCATTTACTTGTGCAATTAAAAATGGTACTGTATACATGGTTATCAGACATAATTATTTTATTTTTTCTCTTCATCCCATGGCTAACCATAAAATTACTTTACTTCGCTTTACTCTTTCGAACTTAAAACCATATTGGTAATGGTTTCAAGAAACAAGCCCCTACTGTGCTGTGTGCTAATATTATCAAACCTGATGCGGTATGTTAAAAAACAACATAAACCAACAGTACATTTGATAGTTATAGGTATTTTTGGTGTACGATATTAAAAGTCAGACGGCCCATTAAAAGTCTATTTAAAGGAAGTGAAAGGCGTCATTAAAGTCAAGTTTACGTTGTTCTCCGGCATATGTGTGTACATCGTTGATTATATTTAAGACCATAGCCATCTATCGTAGAATATGATTGAATCAATTTCTATAAACTTTATTATTAGTGAGCGTGAAATTTCTTCACGTCTTTTTCCTTCACATGTTTCCTGTTTAATTTCAGCGAAGGTTTCTGCAAGAATAACTGCGATTCTTTTCTATAAAGTCAAAGTCCATGCCAGTGAGATAATCGTTAATGCATTATATATTATTAACGAAGTTTTCCTGATTGTTTTTTTAAACATAATTACTTAATTTCGAGAATTAATTTCAATCTAGATTAAAAGGGATTGTGAACTTATCTAAATTTAGGATAAAAGTATGCATAAATCAGTCTTGTTTACTTAAAAAGATACGTCACCCAGCAAGATTTAATACCCAGAAATAAATAAGTCAGTAATAACTTTTAAGTATTAATTTTGATTATCATCACTGTTATACGCTTTTTGCATATACAACAAAATCTTATAATTATTGTAATTCAGAGAAATGTGCTGATATTTTACCTACAGTACTGCTTTCAACAACGTCACCGTAGCTTTCTACGCATATTAGCCCTGCGTAAACGTCGAGCTCATTAAAAAAATCCACGCAGAAGCGTTGCAATTCACTTTCCAATTTACTAATATCTTCGGTTATTATAAATCTCTCCGGCATTGGATAGCTACTTCGCGGATCAATAATAAATCGTGTCATCCCCGCATCGAAGCAATCAATATTTTGGTGAATGATGCTGAATCCGTTCAGTATTAGGTGGCTACCGACATATCCCTTTAAACCGGTAATTCGAGGAATAGTGCTACTTTGACACGTTAAGTTAGCTATCTCTTCGCCAATCGGACAGCATTTGTAAACGCATCGTTCGGGATTGCACAAGCACTTTTGTAACTCGTCCTCCGATTCGCTGATAGAGAGCACATTTTTATTAAAGACATCAACGTTATCGTAAGAAATGTTACTATTTTCACACAAGAACTCGGTAGAAATAATCACCGGTAAAACGCTACACAAAATGAATAATTTAACGCTTCGACTAATGTAATACATGTTTAATGGTTCTACAAAAACGCACTTTTATTTGTGTATGCCATAAAAATGCTATCTTATCTTGAGTTTTTCCTAATCGTTTACTTTACTTAAATACTTACACACAGTTTACAAAGTTTCATCGTAAGTAATTTATCATCCGAAACCTAATAATAATAAGATTCACTGCATACATTTTAGCATACTTTCAACAATTTATGTATTATTTTTGAAAAGATCAACATATACTTACAAAATACAATAAATTGTAATTTTAGTAATTGTCATTATCTACACGTGACTAAATTATTGTACTGGATGTTCCAAAGTCTGTATCAATTTATTTTGTTCACTCCGCGAATACAATCGTTGAATGGAGAGTGGGAGTTATCCTTGAGAATTTAGTCAATATGGAGTGTTTTGGACGATGGTAGTAACCATAAATTCTGAGTGGTATACGAAAATGATTAACAACTTTTTTTACACCAATCTTGCAGCATTTTAATGCTTTTAATCGAAACTCTTGGTTCCACGGCTAACATATCCTTACCAGTTGTTCGTGAAATTTCCCCTGAAAAATCGATATCCAAATGCGCTGGATCTTTTCCTTCCTACTTTAAATTAAAGGAAAACAACAGCACTCCTTATCCTCTCAATGAATTAAAAGGGAATATTCGAAAAGAAATGCGGCTATCACGGAAAAGATGTACCAAGAAGAGTTTGTTTAGCCTTTAGAAGACTTCCAACAAAATTACGGTACACATTTACAAGACATAATTTTTAAGAAATAAATTCCCAAAGCCTGTATTTTAATAAAAAACAAACAAACATTTATTCATTAAACCTGGTCACTATTTCATTATATTCTTTTATTTGAAAAGCACTTTTAGAACACTTTGCATATTATCCTTCTTTGAAACTTATCTTCAAACATCTGGCGATTTACAATCTACTTTACCTGTTTCCGTTTCTAACAAAAATGACAACTCTTTAACGGTGTACAAGGTTATTTAAAAGCTCTTACCGCTTGGCGGTGGTACTCACGCATTCCGTGATTCTATGTTCTTAACAAATAAAAAGAAGTATAGAAATTTGAAACTTAAAAAATATAAAACATGTTCTAACAAATGATCTGAAAAGAAACGAACGAAATCCATATTGATGTGATTGCTTCACAAGGTTTAGAAAGGCGTTCGCTAGGCAGTTATTTGTATTTTCTAAAGCACGTGTTTTCCTTCAAATTGATAATGTATTACTAGATTATAGCAAAAGACCATATTGCTTAAGATATTAGAAACGAAAAATTAATGAGCAAATATTCAAAAAAAATAAGGTAAAGAAAGAATAGAACTCACACTCTACTTCCTAGAAATACCAAATCCGTAATTCAATGCTATAGCGACATTTAAATAATTGTCTACCTGTCAATGTGATTTCTTTATTCGCCCTATATTTGTTAGTAGTATATAGGTTTTTGCAGCTTATACTGTTTAGGTATAATAAACTGTACTTGTTTACTGAAGGAACCAATTTCCAAGATAAGTATGTCTTGAGTTAGTAATAAGGATGTATATATTTTGTTTCTATACACATATGTGTCAAACTATTCCTTTGTTCCTTTATTTAAATTTATGTAAATAGTTAAAAGCTTCTGCTTTTGATTCAGATAAATGTCGTTGTGTCTGATTAAAAGTGCGATAGAAATTAACAAAGTGCGGTCCTAAAGTGTGTATCAACTACCAGATGGTGGTTGATACACGCATTATTACTGGTAGATACCAGTAATAATTTCTAGATGTCAACCATGTGTCGCTGTAATATCAAATTCAAGCAGAGGTAGATACTTCTGAACGTATTGCTTAGATAAACTAATTACATTGGCATTCGTAAGTTTGTTCGCTCCTAATATATTGTGTTGCATTTAAAACTATTTTGAAAGTATTTAGGGATATTCATAGTAGTCTTATTAGGATGGCATTTACAATCTAATGTTAGTGGCATATATTCATAACAATAAGACTTATTTACAAAATCCATTCAAACATGAAAACAATGTATTCCTCTATTAAATTTGATGATGACTATAAAGAAATAATGTGTTAATAGTAGGAAATTGGGGATGAATGCGTTATGTAATAGAATTTGTGAGAGGTACTGAATCTTCCACCGGTCTTATAATATACTGTGCATTCAGTATATTGCCGAGATACTGGAGACGTGTGTAATTGTGTTAGGAAAACCCTATTGCATATTGTTATAAGATATGCCAAAAAGAAGGAAATTGGATCTTGAAACGTGCGCTAGAATATGCGTTGTACACGAAACAAACGTTTTAAATACAGAAATTGCTTGACAATTAAATATTCCCGAGTGTTAGGTGCGTAGAATAATTAAAGGAAAGAAAGAAACGGTAGGCTTTAAAGCAGAAAGCGAAATGAAAAGCCCAAATCAACGATAGGACGAGACGACTAACACAGCTGCACCACAAATTACGGCATAGTTCAATTTTTAACGCCATCGACACGGCGACGTCGACAGCAGAACGTAGACTAATAAAAGTCGGTCTGAGGGGTCGTATAGCAGTAAGAAAACCACGGTTAAGTTCTACGCACAAACGGAAAAAAACTAAATTGGGCAAAACCTCACGCAAACTAGAATTTAAATGATTGGAAAGGTATATTATGGATAGACGAATCGAAAATCCAATTATTCGGAGTAATCTGGATCCGGCCCGCTGTAAGATTTGATCCGGCCTGCGAGACATTTTGAAAAACCCAAATAAAAAAAAATCATTATAATATTGTACCTATCTTTTTCATTTCATTTTCTTATTTTAATAAATTGCATTATAATAACATTGTCGTATTATTTCATGTCTGATATCTATCGCTAAAAATTATGAACACTACTTTAAAATGCACTACTTTTAACTTAAACGCTAGCGTATTTTCACACTAAAGTTTGGCCCACATGTCAAAGGTTGCCCATACTTGCTAGAGCATAGACGAATCGTATTTGGAGCGAACCGCGTATCTGTCAAGCAATTATTAAAGCAAAAGAAAGTTACTGTATATTAAAAACATATACCCTAACTGGTTTTGTAAAACTATGTTAGTTTCGTAGCATTTGTTTTAGGAGATGTATCTAAAATCATGTGCAGTAATACAATATCACTTGTTTGTCACAGCTATTTAAAATTCATTCAGTAATTTCCGATACGTAGCGTAGAAATAAATGGTTGTATCATTGTTTATATTTCAAGCCGATTAACGTACAGGAAATCATATTTCCTAAGGAGCATGTTCTAATAGCTTCTTACGATATTATTTATTTGCAATTACGTGTAACATACATAAACACAAAATCTTACTCGAAAAATTTGTAATATTTGACCAGCGGCGACATCTACAGGCATGTATTAAAAGTACTGCTAATTTGTCTCTTGGCTGTTAGATGTCACTGACTTAATGTTATTGTATAATATTTCTAGTTCTGAATTTGCGAAACATTAAATGAAATATTGAAACAATTGCAAAAAATAGGAAAATACAGCACTTACACTTTTAACAATTAGAAACATGTAAATGTTTACAACTGCAAGTTACGTTACTACCTTGCAGCCAATGCCGATGATATATTGAAATGCAAAAACTTGACATACATACGGATGAAGACGAGGAATAACAATAACCTCATTTACATTCGATGTAACATAGGTACATTCTAATTATTTTCCGTCTCAAAAAACCAGAAAATCAACTTCTTATCAGAGCATGTGCATGTAGCTGCTATTATTTGTAGTAAATATGTACGTATATTCAAGAGACTATTTTTTAACATTTACACATTGCGTCAACTAAATTTTATATAATGCAGTGCAAAAATAATTTTAGACGGATACATAAATTATGAATTATATATTAACTGTGAGATAATCTGTAATATAAATGTAAATCCTACATTTTCATTTTCTTGATAAGCTGCTTATGATTAAATGCCTAAATGAAATTACCGGCATTGTATTTTCTTGGGTGATATCAGTTATAATTTATTATCAGCAATTTAACCAGAAAAACGATATTCGCCTTTTCAAGAAACAATTTTTACTAACAAATTTCGCAAATATGTTCCACTGTTTTAAGGTTTAAAGTTTAGTCCATTTCTTTTTTGATTAATTATATATATTTTATTTGCCGAATATTTAACAAATTATTATTATTGCATTGTTACATTTTAATACTTTGAAGTCATGTTTTCTCAAAAGAAGAAACAAAAAGAAACCAAGAGAAGTGAGCTGTCAATTACAAATCCAGTGCGTTTTATTTTTTTTTAATATTGAAAGTGATTAATACAAACATTTCGAGGCTACGCAGATTTAATTTTAGAAGTGAAAGAACACAATAAGTCACTTTTTTTGCTACAGAGTTACATTATTATAAAAACGAGGCGAAGAAAGAAGAAATAAGATCTCGTTGTTTTACTGATGTAGCTCTCGGAAAGTAAGTAAGCTCAAATCAGACCAGATTTGTGGAAACTATTATCATGTCTTAAATTATTGACGTCATCTAAATAATAGAACTTATGCCTATTTTTTAAACCCTAGTTCGTTCATCTTTTTTGTTAAAAATTGGCACGACAATACAGATTTGTAATTTAAAGAACTGGATATGCCATTTTTTCCCATAAATAAAGATTTAAATCTGCGTTAGGTCTTCAAATTTGAGTAAAATCATACGTGAGATTAACAGTGTTACCTATTACATTACTTAATTTTAACGAATTCACCCTAAATCAAAAGGTTTTCTGTACCAAAAACTGCGAGATAGAGCTGGCGGCACTGCGGTACTGTCTGGTCTATGAGAGAGGAACCGGACGTCGCAGCGCGTCCTCTGATCTAGGGCACACGAAACGCGCTGTTTCTTTCCCGAACCTAAAGGACTACCGTTTGGACGAGGAAAACCTGAAGAAGGAAGAGGGAACGGGTTACTTTGGAATCTACTGGAGCTACCGAGGAGGCGATCGGCGGCAGGAGCATCGGCATCCCATTCTGGGGAAGAGAGGACCACCCGGACGACGAACCAGGACTGTCTGGGGTCAAACTGAAGGCAGGACAACTTGTAGAACTAACCCCAGGAAAGAAGAAGCGAAAAGAATATTTTCTTTGTTATTGACTTGAAACTTGTGAAGGACAAAATATTTAAGGATCGATAGGGAGCGGATTGCTTACGCGAGGTTAGGGGATAAAATGTACATAGCTAAGTAGGGAAACGGGCTACTCCCACACTAGATTAATTAGGCTAAGTTAGAGTAGTTTTAGGTAGTTAGACTTGAATTCATTTCGAAATAGTTAAGTTTAGTTCATCCAGCGTAGTGCCTCTGGCGGAGCTCCGGAGCCAGAACATTTATTGTCACATAGTTTAAGATTTTCTATGTTGAAATACAGTGTACTAGAAATTATAAGTTAATCGACTTGCATGCATTAACCCAATATAATCATTGGTTAAGCAAGCGGTTTATTGTTCCTTCTTCGGAAAGTTACAAAATAGGTAAACACAAAACAGCATAAACATGTATGTACTTAATCATATAACATTGCTTAACAGATTTAGTTACTTATTCATACGGTGTAGTAAAGATTTAACTGTATGTCTACAGGCAACTACTGTTAAACAGTTTCTAATGTTTTATAGGCTCTAAATATCTAAGTTAATACCACATTTAATATGTTTCACTGTCTATTTATAATCGACCAATTATATCGAACTCGGAAACAATATAACACATGGGTTGAAAACTCCCGGGCCTAACACATAGATGACGCTAGTTTTATTGCAGTCACCTTTCTCTCACTTAGTACTAACCTTCAAAAGACAGCTGTTTAAATTTCATGATATTCTATTCATTAGTTTGTGAGTTACTGTGCTAAGAGTCACGCTACTTTTGTTATTTTCAAAACAATGGATCAAAAACAATTTCGTGTTTTAATTTTACACTGTTTCTTGATTGGAAAAAATACCGTTCAAGCGAAGCAATGGCTTGAAAAGTGTTACGGGGACTCCGCTCCATCAGAAACAACAATAAAATGTTGGTTTGCTGACTTCAAACGTGGTCGTAGAGACACCGATGATGTAGAACGCAGTGGACGTCCAAATGAGGCGGCAACACCAGAAAACATCAAAAAAATCCACAAAATCGTTTTGAATGATCGAAAAGTGAAGTTGCGTGAGTTAGCTGACATCGTAAAGATATCAAAAGAACGTATTGGCTTTATATTGCATGAGCATTTGACTATGAGAAAGCTCTGTTCAAAGTGGGTGCCGCGTTTGCTCACTGTTGACTAAAAACAAGAACGTGTTGATGATTCTGAGCAGTGTTTGGCCATGTTTAAACGTAACAAACCGGAATTTTTGTGTCGATATGTGACAATGGATGAAACATGGATCCATCACTTCACTCTGGAATCAAAACGATCGTCATCTGAGTGGGCAGCAACTGGTGAACCTCGTCCAAAGCGCCCGAAAGCACAACAATCGGCTGGAAAGGTTATGGCCTCGGTATTTTGGCATGTGCGTGGTGTAATATTCGTCAACTATCTTGAGAAAGGAAATACCATCAACAGTGAATATTATATAGCGTTATTGGAGAGTTTCAAGGCCGAAATTGCAAAGAAACGACTGCATATGGCAAAGAAAAAAAATTTGTTTCATCAAGGCAACGCACCGTGTCACAAGTCAATCAAAACAATGGCAAAACTATATGAATTGAACTTCGAATTGCTCCCACATCCACCGTATTCGCCGGATTTGGCTCCCAGCGACTCTGGCTGTTCGCAGACCTCAAAAAAATGCTCGCCGGTAAGAAATTTCGCACGAATGAAGAGGTTATCGCTGAAACTGAGGCCTATTTTGAGGCAAAAGATAAATCGTTCTACAAAAGTGGTATTGAAATGTTAGAGCGGCGCTGGAATGATTGCGTTACTCTTGATGGAGATTACGTTGATGAATAAAGCTAATTTTGAACAAAAAAAGCCGTGTTTTCTTTGTTAGGCCTGGGACTTTTCAGCCCATGTGTTAAATACGGAAGATGATTATAATGATATACGATTGTGAGTATGGTTTAGGATCGTTTAAGTAGTTTAATTACAGTTTAGTTATAGCTATTGCGGTATTAAACGGAAGTAATTTAATTTGAATAGTTCAGAAGATGTTAAATAACTAAAAATTATCAGCATCACACAGAAGTCGCTTGTTAGTCGTTAATTTACAACTTGCTACGTAGTATGAAAAAAGTGACGACCAGCACTTAATTTTCACCTTTTATTTGTATTAAGCACCGGTTAGTTTATTACAGTATAATTTAACTCTAATTTGAAAAGTATTAATGCATTATAAAACGCCCTCTATAAATGCAAACGCGAGAATGTTACTTTAATTACCTGCACTAAAGAATTTGTGATATATCCTCTCAACTTCACTTGGATGGCATACGAATGCTCCAATTTCCTCGATGTTTTGAAAGTAATCAACACAATATTCTTGAATGAAAATATCGTCATCTCGAAGTTCAATCATATAAGGTACAGCGGATACATTTAACTGTGGATTTTGCACAATATGTACGGATTCATTACACGTAAAACCGTTGGATATTACATGAAACGAGGAAATGTTATACTTTAAGGCGTACGCGTTAAAACTTGCATTTCTGGAACTACTCAAACTAACACAATTCGCATTTTGTATTCCTTGTCCTATTGGACAGCACTTTCGCAAACACTGGTCCGTTAAACAAATATAACCTTCTGGATTACTGTCGCGAATTAAATATTGCGTATATTTTTCAGACTCGTCTTTAATTTCTCCTCGAACTTCACTATCTTCAGCAATATAATCGATACTATAACAGTTCGCAACAGTTAGAAGAACAGCGATCTCCAACAATTTAAATACTATATCGCAGAGATACATACTGGATTTTTTTAAAGGACGGCTGTAAGAATATACAATCTAGTTCCTTTCGTAAGTAAACATTTTCCCCTTCTATACAACCCACGCTTATTTCCAAATTGTACGCGATGTAATAAAGTGCATTGTATTGAATACGCAATCAGAATAGGAATCATACCGTACATATTAGCCGTTGAATTTTTATTAAGCGAGATTGAATTAATTTAGGAGAAAGTTAGATTATCCTTCATTTTTACCACAATATAAAGTTAATGAAAATTTACAAGTATAAAAGAAATCTTAAAGACAAGCAAGAACAACAGCAAAGACATGAGTATAACATCCATAATCAAACTAAATCAATGTAACAAATACCTAGTATTTTTTAGCAGTAAGCGAAACCGATTACCTATGATGTTTTGATGTTTATCGGTGTAATCTGGAAGTTCATTGCCAAACTAAAGAAATGCAGTAATGTTATTAAATATACATTTTAAGTTTAAACCGTAATGTTAATGAGTCTATTTATGGTGAAGATACATTATACTAAATACGATAGTTAAACTGCTAAGCAGCTCAGTATTATTCATGTAATTGTTTTGTTATACAACAGACCAGTCTTAATGCCTTGTAAACTGCTTATGCAAATATTTTCCTAAATCAGCGCATAAGTTTTAAATTGCTGTGAGAGTTAATGTTAATGTTATATAAAAATTCGAAAGTACGAACAACTAAGTTTAAAACAACGTGCCACAATTTGTACGCTCCAAAAGGAAATATATCAAGAAAGGACCCTTGATGGTAGATTGGGCATTTCACCGAAAAACATTCACTATACTTACTCCACCAGATATTAAACGCCTTAATACAGACGAAGAAGACGAAGGAATCTGTTCTGTACAAAAAAAGCACTTGTTGTTTGCATGTTTAAGGGAGTCGTTTCCCGGTAAAGAAAAAAAAACATTATTAAAATTTGTCCAGAAGGGAAGGATATTGCTGTAGCAAGAGAACACGTAAACTGAATTTTAGATAAGCCAAAAATTTTTTGCCTCTAACTTTAGAATTTTTGTTCGTTTTCAACCGTTCGTTTTTATTGCTTTTTATGAAGCACGTAGGTGAAAATATGATGGTTTGGGATTTTTTACTAGCATAAGGGCGAATGATTCGGTAAAAACATCTTGATAATGCGAAAAAAGGGTTTCCGGATATCCTTAAAAACAACGCATACCATTTGAAAGTCACATTACCGGTCAACAGTTTCTATTTCAACAAGATAACGGTCAAAGACATACCGCTGCGAAATATAACAGTTTGTTGGACGAAAAAGGAACAGTAAAGGAGAAGGTGATGTAATAATAATATCACCCCTTAAAAGTCCTGACTACAAAGCTAAACTAATACATTCACGATTTATATGTAAATTAAAAAAGTATCAAAATCTCGAAAATCGTGACAGTTTCATAGTCATCTACCAATATACTTTTATAACAGCAACATACTATTTCGATATCTTTTACAAAAAACGACCTAACAAAATTAGGTTTGTCTCTTATTGTCTTTTCGTCTATTAGCTCAGTATCTCAATTAACTGACCTCTTCACCCTACCATTTAAGAGATGCTAATGGTAAGCCACTAGTTTGGACAAGCAAACATACATTTTGAGAAAAAAACAAGATTACAATTGTGTAACTGTGCCTTTTGTTACTTATTGCTTACCCACAGTAAGTCGGCTACAATTAATTAAAAAAAAAACATAAATTCAATGTGCATGTTTCTAAAAATAAAAATTACTGGGAAAGCTTTTAGAAATAAGTTAAATAATAATTTAACTTATTCAAAATAAGCAGAAAAATCTCTACTATCCTTTTTAATTTACTTTTTGACGAAATACCCGCAACTTCGCTAAGCAATTAATGCAATTGTGGGAAAACCACTTGATTTTTCGACACCTAAATTACACAAATGTAAATTATTCTTGTGTTTAAAACCAGTTCTAGTTAGCCATACTAAAAAAAGAACTAAATGCATCGATTGTTCGTACAAATTTATCATTGTTTTGCACATCTGTTATTGTTAAAAATTCGGAGAATATGTTACTCTAAAGAATGGCGGATGTATACACGGCTCGTTTTTTATTAAGCCTCGCATGGGAACGCGGTTGCTGTATATCACAGCATGTTTAATGTTTAAGCAACGTCCTCATTACAAGCCACTGATTGTTTGTTTCATTTACGTACATACAAGCAATTTGGTCCGAGAATATTAGTTTAGTAACGGCGGTCTATAATTACTCCGCGCATTGATACATGTTGGAGTAGTAAAGATTGCTTACTATATTATATATGGGTATTCCCTGGAGAGAGGACTGAGAGATAATATCTTGTTATAATATCCATTTCAGTTCGGTGTGAGTCATACAATATCTTTTCTACAACTGTTCATTCACACTTTCTCGAAATTAAGGCAGATAATGAAAAAATAATAATGCCCCAAACAGACACATTAAAATTACTACTAGCTTTCTCATTTGAAAAGCTTAATTTACTTTGTTTAAAATTCCACTCAAACGCGGCAGTAATTTTTCAAAAATTCATTAGACAAACTCGAAAAATTAGACTTCCATTATGTGTTGCTTTATGAAAATGTGAGGCGTTAACATAATTGTTCAATTACAAGTCCTGACCTTTTTTAAATCATATATTAATGCAATTACAATGCATTTTGTTGGTACTTTAACAATATATATATATATATTTGTATATATTTGTATATATATATATATATATATTTGTATATATATATATATATATATATACAAATATAAATAAGTGATGGTTTCTCGAATATAATGACAAGCACTTACTTTTATAATTAAAATCATTGAGACATTCTTTTGTTTTTGGGTATTGTTAAATGTCACTATTTCGTGTTGTTACGTCTGTATATGTCTGCACAGTGCATTTTATAGATTTTTTATTTCATTCATTCAATTCTAATATCCGAATTATTAATACGAATGGGTATTCAATCATTCATTTCAAATATTGTATAATTATATTACACAAGGCTTACAATCTAATACATCTTGCAGCAAATGAAACTGATGGCCTACATAAGACCAAATTACAAATTATAGTTAAAGATAAGCTTATTCAACAGTAACCACGTCACACGCATGTCTTAATACCTTTTAGTTGAGATATATATAAAAACAAAAAGAACTGTTAAGAATAATTACTTCAATTTTCAAATGTTTGAGTATTTCAATTCATATTCATATATCTAATATAATAATATAATAAGTGAAGGTTCATTCTCTACTTTGTTCTTATTCGATTTGTAATATTTAAATTATCCATCCCTAACCTATAGCTAATCCACAGAAATCATTACAACTCATTTCACTTTATTAATACTGTCATGAGGTTAGCGCCATATGTTCTTGTCCTGACATAAAAAAAAGATATTTCATTTTTATTATAATTTCCAAGAAGCATTTAACAAAACAATTAGTTAATAATTCCATATCCTTGTAAAAATACTGTTATTTACACACGTAAAACACGTAACCTTAGGGAAAACTAAGAGCACAATTCAAAATTGCGCTGTAACCATAGTGTTTCATATTTGAACAGTGATTCACATTTTAAAACAGCGTACCAGCAGCGTATTGCAATCTCTTCGAGGAAAGTGGTATGTTTTCTGTTCCAGTCATAATGTGTCTAAAAATAAGTAGCTTAAATTTTACTCCAATGTACCTGAAAAAATTAACACACGCAAAGTGCGCCAGTTGTTTGACGAAGTTTAATATTTCTCTCACCATTATACATAGATTTAAAAGAAGAGGTTTTGGATGAAAGTTGCATGGCGTTATAAGGCCTCAAAATTGTTTTTGAGTATAAGGGATGCTTCGCTTTAAAGTTGTATTTTCCGAAGTATAACACCTGCATATTTTTACATACTTGCATTCTAAGCTATTCAGTCTCATTAAATAACACACAAATTATTCTAAATTTCTTCTTTTTCCAGACGATCTGGCAGTTGTCTTTTATCGAGTCAACTTCACATCCTAATAAACTTCAAGGAGGTATTAATGGCACATATTGTTGGTGCAGAAATGACAACATGTCTTTAAATATTAACAAATGTAAAATCGTCACTTTTACCAAGTAAAAAAAGTACGTCATTTGTTATTCTTGCACAGCAAACGATGTTAGTCTGTATACGAAATCTGGTAATACTTTTTGACACTTATTTAAGATTTAATCTTCATATTGATTATATCACTTGCACAACTATTAAGCTATGTGAACTCAGTAAACGTGTTCTACAATAATGATGGAACAATTTCTTTCTTTCAGAGTTTAGTACTATCCATCCTTGAGTACTGTTGTTTGGAACCCCTTGCCATTTTTTACGTATAGAATGAAGAAAAGATGGAAAAGTATATTAAAACCATGTGTTCCTGCCTCGAGCGATTACTTAGTTTTCTTCTAGTTTTCTGCTAGATGCAAGGTTTCTATTAAATCTGCATTAAAATTGGTCTACAAATGTTCGTTTGGTAAATTAGATTGCCTTGAACTATTTTCACCTTTTTCTATAAGCTTCCTACTTGTACCGATATCTTTAATTTTACATATCCACAGTTTGTTAAGAGACTTAAATTGTTGTAATTATATTTAATAGTATTTATAGATTTCTATGTATATTAATAATTTCATAGTATGTACGATATTTTCTTTTATGACCTCAGTGGACATTTTTTATTGGTATTTAGTACCGAATAACTGGAACATTGTCAGAGAATATGGTTCATTTAACTGTTGTCAAATTTGAATTAAATTTTAATAAATTATGGCAGGCTTGACAAGACCGCACGTTAAAGAAAAATAATATGACTGGGTAGAGTTATACCTTTATTTAATACAAATGTGTAAAAATATATAGGTATTCCATTTTCATACATAAATACTATTAAACACATACGGGAACAATGTTTGTGCAGTACTTGCAAAATATGAGGGTCTAGAATATCCCCTTCTTCATGTCAATTTTTTTTTAGAAAAAAATACGTTCACTTGTTTTTCTTTATATTTGAACTACTAATGTTATCGGCAGTTGCCAACTTGATCTTAAATGAAAAATATTGTGTATTTTTATGTATTTAAAAAAATAATTGTACAAAGGAATTCATTAAGTATTATCTTAGACGATCTATCAGCCAGAAGTATTTAAGATATTTGTACATAAAACCTACAGAGTGGCCCGCTTTTATAGAAAATAAAATCTAAATTTTAGAGAATTTACATCATGACACGGTCTAATTCCGGAAACAAATAAGAATGTGATGGCGAAAAACTTTAATACAGAAATGAGTAAGTAGAAACACTAAATAACAAGAATAATTTGGGCTTCTAAAGTTGGTACGTAACTAATATTGACGGATTGACAATTGTTTCGATTACGTTGCTTAACAGCGAAACCTTTTAATACTCTTTTTCGGCCAATTTAGGATAATATTGCATCATATATAATTATTATCAAGCCATATTTTTAAAAATATAACATATGCGGTATCGTGAGATTTTTTTTTATTATTTTTCAAAAAGCTTAAAAACATAAAGTGTCCCAGCCCGCATTAGTGTACCGACCCTGATTGCATATACAAGGTGAGCCGCTTAAAGTCATGGAGACAAATTTTAACCAAATAAAATAAATTATATACCAGCTCGACACCAACAAAGGGAATAGAACGTAAGTTCATTGGCAATTAAAAAAATATAATAATATGTATATCTTTGCAGCAGCAATCTGGCGACTAGAAGCAGTATGTCGTTCCACGGAAAAGAAAGTATATTCATATTTAGGAAACATTTTGTGGATAAATTTCTGGAATTAGCAATTTGTCCAAAAGTTGAAAGCAAATCGAAGGTTCCATTTAAGAATATAAGGAATTTATGGAATGTGCAGTTTTTCCGAATGATTATTTATTGAATTTCTATGTAAGAGCAGGAATTTTTTATAATTTCTTAATAGAAAAATATATTCAAATATTTATAACTTTTAATAAAATTTTAATTGCATTTTGAATTTTATTTGTCTATATATACCTTCTTATATTAAACATTCATTAATTTCATAGAAACGTTTGTTTATATACAAATATGATTTAAGTTACCTTAACGATTGTTTATGCAATGAATCTAAGTACATTTTTTCAAATAGACTCCTGTATCTATTTTCGTAGCAGTAAATTCTATTTGTCGGTCTATTATTAATATATTTCAAGATAGAACACCTTTAATGCCCATTGTTTGGTACAAATATTTAATCCATCTCGAATTCTTACTGGTTATACTATGTTATTAGTTTAAGTGGCCTAGATATCTAAGAAATTATTAATTAATAATATAGTTTAAAACATTAGGTAATTTGCGTTACCTGCATCTATTTACTATTGTATCAAATTTTGCAAGTGACAGTCCTAAAACACACATTTCGATGCTGTAAAGAACATTAGTTGACAGCTGCTTAATAAAAGTAAGGAATTCTAAAGTCTTTGGAAAATCTAGAAAGACGTAAGTCGTCAGATAAAGAACTTTTTCATGTCATAATCTAATAGCCGATTCTGATTTACTTTCAGATAATTTAAGCACTGGTCATACAATGTATACCTGTCAATAATTTTCATCTAGCAGAGAGACCGTTCTTCTTTTTTACAGGTAACGAAATAAAATCAATGTTAACTTTTTTTTTGAAATTCTTCTATCAAAACTACTGCGTAAACTATTATAGACAATTTGCAATACGTTTATAAACTATGGGAGTTATTTGAAAAAAGGCAAATGTTCATATAGAAAAAATCGATACCATTTAAACATTACAATTATGATATTTGAAGAAATACCACTTGATGTGATTTTAGCACATTATCATGCTGCCATCGGCCAAAATAGCTCATACTTCCAAACTTTAATCCTGTAATTTTAAGTTATATGGAATGCCCAACTAAGCTCTAAGGTTGTGTCTACTGAAAATTAATATTTTTTGGAACGTGCCATTGTTTTTTTTCCAATACATGGTGTGTAAATTATAACATTTTATATTCTTTCTAGCAAGCTCATTCGTAAAGAATTTTAAACTAACCTTTCAGGCAAAAACTACGAAAAAATGGCGGAGTTTTCGTTATTTTACTTTTTTATCTCTAATACTCACAGGAAGTTAATATTTTACAATTGTCATATTTATAAAATACAATATTTCTGCATCTTACAAACTTCATACCCGGGGATACAAGATCATTTACGATGTCCAGCTTTTAGATGTATATGTAACACTAAGGAAACTATCATTTTGAAATTTTTACGGGCCCGCTTGATTAAACCGGATACGTATAGAAACATTCTTATTTTAAACGGAAGACGGTGTATGTTACGAATTCTTCAAATAACTCTTTTAAATGCATGTTCAGTATAACATATAGAAAGCATTCTTTTGAAAATCTTTTATCTTTTATTCGGCGCTACCCACGCGAATTGGTTTTGAAATTTTTATTAACGGCGTAACTAGTTATTCTGATTATAACAGTTCATCAAAAGTGTTACACATTATCATATACACTGTTCCGAGAATCTACTTCATCATCATGGATACATTTCACTACAAAAAAAAAATATTTTTGAATCGCGAACTTTATTTCTGACATTTTCTGGATTCTAGTAAAAAATGATAATGAAGCTATGTTTTGCATATAAATTTATTCCTTTCTATTATTTCAAAATCTCTTTAAACATATCTTCTAATAAAATAAAAAAATATGTTATTAATAAGATGGATCTTATTATTTGTTTGTGGTAGTGGCCGGTAAGAATATATTCATGGGATATTACATGTTGCAGATTGATTTTCCAAGAAGTACATCATTAATATTTCATTTCATGGAAGACATATTATTGTAAGATGAATGTTTATATAATGAAAAGGCAAATTTCTGGACAGGACAAGAACTAAAAATTATTTTTCATAACAGACAGTAAGAGCAGTTTTAAAAATATTGCATACAAATATCGGTGAGGAAATCAAACCATAAGTAAAGTGGTACATCTCAGAAGCATGGACATTTCTAAATTCAAAAAAATGGTTTTATTCGCCTGGAACTTTATCATTTATCAATTCGAAATATCATTCATTAGAAGTTCTACAAGTTTCATCAATTTTTCACCGTGTTTATCAAGTAAATTAAAAAATCTCTTCCTTGGTACACTTTGCCGTTATTAAAAATTTTATGGATTTTTAAAGGAAGAAAATTATTTTTAAACGTAATCAAAAATGGAGGCTAAAAGATCGAAAATGTTGAAGTTAAAAATGTTTGTTTTTTAGCTACATTTTCGGAACATCTGCATATTTTTTACGCCTCCACAACTATAAATAGCTGGTTATGTTGTTGATAAAATCTTAAAACTTATTTAAATAACCGATAGCAAATTAAAGATATTGTTATTTAAATTCAACCTTACCTCTGCCAAGACAAATTGTTACTCAAAAAATCCTTCATGTTTTATTTGAAATAAGAACATTTATATTCGTCCGCAGGTTTAATCGAGCATGACACGAAATTGAAAATATTTTTGAAGAATGGATATTCTGTATGGAGCATTTTTCAATGGCCGAAAATAGATAGTGTAATTCTTAGACGACACACTTAACAATTGAACTGCCAAAAAAAATGGGATCTAGATAAATGTTTAGAACCAATTCAAAAGGAAATGAAAATTTATTTGCCTACTTCAGCGACAATTATTAATATTAATATTATGAAACAAATCTTGAATGAAAGATATTTACTTCTTTTGCTACAGTATTCGGCCTCCTCTTTGATTTACAATAAGAGTAATGATTCAGAATGCTAGCAATACTATAGAATGTATATTCATCTTCAGTTTGTAGTGTCAACTGTATATATCTATTTTCGGATTAAGATATGGATATCTGTAAACTTATTGATAACGATTATTCATCTACTACCTTATGTATTTTATATATGAACATATATTTGAGATTAATTTATATTTTTATTGCATTGTGTTGTATGTTGAACACCATTTTATTACTTATAATTACGTTTAATTAATTTCGACATGAGAAAAGAATCTGCTATAAGCTTTAGAAGAATTGCAATAGCGTAATGGACGATTTAAATTATTAAAAAAGTTTCCAAAAGGTATAATATGGCAATAATAATAAAACTCACAAGGGATATATTATCAAACTTTGTGGTGATAGAAGATCCACAAAAGGAGCTGTAAGTAGACGCAATATTTGCAAATACATTTGATGTGCGATAATTATAAAATTCTCGATTAGGTAGTTGTAACAACAAAACATAAGTTGTGGAAGAAATACCCTAGTCGTGAAAAATTATTCATCATACCTGCGTTTCGTAATAAATAGAATGCAGATTCAATCGCTCCATTGGAGACGCAGAAAACTGCAGATAATACTCTCTCCCTAGAAATATAGTCTAAGCAATAATCGTCTTGCCTGTATTCTCCATTGCGAAACAACATAAATCCATTAGCATTAATTAAAAAATTCTGGTCAGAGTTGTTTTCCGGCCGCAATGCAGATCTTGTTCCGTCATCGCAGTGTAACATATCCGTTATTAAAACGTAATAAGAAAATGCCATTGATTCAGAAACAGGTAAGTCTGTTAAGAAATTTCGAGTATCTTCATTATAAGTACAGTTCTTGCTGCCTCCGTCCAAATATTCATCTAGAGCGCAACACTTTCTTACGCAAATCTTTAAGTTGCAAATGCATCCTTTCACCATACCGTCCTCTTCAAAGTAGTTCGATGAGTCATAGGTTATTCCGTCTTTTTCGTATGTGTTGCTATTAGCGTCAAATGTACCGTCAGTTATATCGATGCTTAGTTCCTTGGAACACAATTTATTACAACTGCACACGATTATATTAAAACAGTAAATGAGTAGAGTTATATAAGACACAAATTTACTTTGAATTAACATAATTTTTACGCGTATTATATTACTGGAAATGGCGAGTCAAGCATTAGCTAAGGAACAAACGAGTAAACTTCTTTGAATATGATATTCCCCACTATAATATATCCAAATCTGATGGGAGGATAGCAATGTTGCGCACGGTAAGTGATGTATGAAAATTATTGGAACGACGGAAAAATAAACACCGCATCGAGAAAATAAGATGCTTCTATAAGAGGCGCGTGAGTTTCTTCGACGCGAATTAATTATTTACGCACGTGGATTGTTCGTTGTTAGATGACAGTACTACACAGATCTTAACGTACGCCAAAATATCTAAGTATTAAATACCGCACTTTTCAATTTTCTTAACAGTATTAAACGCGTATACATTAAACTAATGTATGAACTACGTAACCAAAATAAACATAGCTGACAGAATAGGAAATGAAATTCACAGAACTCAGGACTACGGTATTCGTTGTTTGCTAGCTAATATATCAGCGACAAAATTGGTATCTCCTTATAAGAAATTAAGTGTTAATATTGACAATGTAAACGAGAGATATCCCAGATACACGACACAGCATAATATATATATTGCAATAATGAATAGTATAATTTACAGCATAACAAACTCCAGGCATTGTTTGTCGAACTTTTTTCTGAAAATTTACATTATGGTAATTCTTGCTAAGTTATCTAGTCAATGCTCTAAGATTATTTTATTAAAATATTGCAACATGACTCTAATATCCACTATTTTTAAGAAAATGCACCCTTGTTACTATTTACGGTAATAACACCTGTTATAAATTGTGCCAAATAATGCTGCTGCTAATACTATGCAGAAACATCCGTTAATCTATAAAACTTAATAATCTACTTATAATCTACTATAATAAAACGTCGTACATTTGATTGGACACAAAAAATAACGCATAATCTTCGTAAAATATAGAAGAAAATGAAAAATATAGAAAAAATGCGATAGCAACATCTAATGTACTTGTAACAACAAATCATATAATATCTTACCATTTCCACATTACTGAATTAAATTTTGTTAATTACTTATAAAAATATAATTACGCTAAGATAGACATTGTTAACGGTGAGTACTTAAAATATAAAGAAATAATTCTCTTAGGAAAGTGTAATATAATAAATATATACACGACTGCTTAAAAATAGCCGAAGATTCTCCAACTTCTTTAAAACTTTGAAATAAAAGTTATACACAGTCAACAAGATATAAACACACATAGTAAGTCAAAATATTTTTTAATCATTTAACGCGGAGGTCTATGTAGTGCAAAGTAATAAACGACATTTCAAAAAACTTATACACATCCCTTTTATAGCACTTATTCTTATTGATATTACGAGGTGGTACAAGTTCCTGAAACATAACGATAAGTAAAACTCCCAAATATCATGATTACATTCATCTCCGTTACCTACAAAGGAGAGTAAACACCGAACACAGCGCTTCCGCAGCGTAGAAGTTTTATTTTGATAATGTTGCAGCAACGTTATGATTCAGTTTCAATCTCTTCTTTAGTTTGATTTTCATCTTCAGAAAAAGGAAAAGGTAGCAAGGAGCCACGTCGGGCGTATACGCTGGATGATAAATAACAATTATATTGTTTATGATCAAAAACTGTTGTTGGATGAAACCGGTGCGTAGTTTTGTGCTATCATGATGGAGAACCCACACGTTTTTATGCTACTTTTCGAAATCTCATCATCGAAATAAAATGCAAAATGTAAAATGCGAAATCCATAATGATGGATTTGTTCAAAAAATCATTTTACCACGTCGTCTTCTTTGTATACTTTCCATCATAAACAAGTTCTTAGTTTGTATTTTGATATATCTGAATCTATACAACACTCTTTCAAAGTCGGTTTAAGAAATACGGAAGTGTCTATGAAAAACTGGCACGCTACGTTTAGACTAAAGACATAAATGCGTTTGTAAACTACAAATTTAGTTGCATGTCGATGCGGACACATCACACGAAGTTATATGAGATGTTTCATTCATTTTACGTAGTTTTATATCGAGTTCCGACATTACCGGAAGTAACGGAGGTGACCAATTAGTTCAGTTTCCTCTTCATACTTTTCCAAACAACGATAGATGCAGTTCTCGGTGAGACTTCTGTATTAAATGCTTTGTGGGTAGAGACACATTCATTTACGCATATTTTGGTGAATTCAACCATATGCTCTTAATCTATCGCACCACATAAGATGTTGCTAATATTAACTATTAGTAATAGGTACTGAAACGTCGTCAATTATATTCTATGGATACAAAAGCATATAATTATATTCATTGCTGTTATAAAGCAATCTGTTATTCATAAATTATAATTTAATACGTAGGGTTTGGGCAGAAATGACTCTCGAAAGTTAACATAATAATTGGTCGGCTATTCATAAATTAGTGTTTAGTTAACATACTCCAATCTCCTAATCGTGCCTATTAAAAAAACATATAAAATGTTTGTTTGAATTTACGTGCACTGTAGGTACTATCAAAATTAACATAGAATTTTGAAGGAAACTACTACAATAAATGACCTAATAGCACAACAGTTGCGTGCGGCATGTTTTAAAACTTTTTATAACATAAAGTGGCGACAGCTGTTTTGGAATATATACGAAACATATGTAAACCGCATATTAAATTTATGAAACAAACTAAACACGAAATTGGGCGAGCTAGGTTGAGATTTCATTTTTATCAATTCTTGTTATATGAAGTCGATCTTTAACGCTGTCTTAATTTAGTCGAACACCTTGTTGAATAATAAATCAGAAAATGTGAACCTCCCTATGAATATGGAAATTTGATTTATGAAATTCAGAGGCAATATGGAAGGAGTACCTCTTTGTATAAAAAAAATATGAAAAATTGTAAAGGATGGCACAAAAGTTTAGAACACCCAATCTTCGATTGGATGAATAATTGAATCGAAAATGTGTTCTGTAAAAGTTTTTAAAGCTTTGTAGATGTCACATATTTTTAGTTCTGATGTCATCAACTTCTTTTCCCTGTTCCATGGGCGGGGATTTTAACCCCGAAGAGCAACTCGGTCGATAACTCGCCTATTGTGCATTCATGTTATTTTAATTCACTCGATCGGATTGCACCCGAGCAACATAATCCACCCGAGAAGTACTTTTCTTAACTTGAGGTCGTCAAGCTAAGCATTTCCAAGGTAAACCTGTCTTTCCCCGCAGACAGCTGGACAGTCCACAAGAAGATGCACAAGGGTTTTCTCCGCTCTTCCGCATTTTCTACACGAGGGAAAGTTTACTAACCCTATGCGATGCATATGTCTATTTAGTGCACAGTGTCTAGTTAAAATCGTTGTAAGTAATCTCAGTTTAGTTCTGGCTGCCTTACTCAGTCTTCGCTCGCCTGTCGTCAACATGTTTTTACAGAGATTCTCTGTAAGACGTTAAATATATTAGCATTTTGCACTGTTCTTCTTCTTGCACCACCTAGGTCTACTTTTAAAATTTCCATTAGCGTCAAATGTATTCAAACCTCTTGAAACTGCTATGATCTTAAAATGGAAGAGAGAAATGTATCATGAGACGAATCAGAGATCTCTAAAACTGATCATCAACAACATAATATAATAATTACATACAACAAAAAATAAGTCCAGTTATAACTATTTAAATTTCACTGTGCAGCGATAACATAATTGAAAAAGATGTAAAACATTTATATACATACATTATTGAATATACTATAATATTATAAGAATTTTTATTCAACGCATTTTCCATTTTTAATTATTGATTCGGTTAATTCAGTTCAGTTGATTTACCAGCACCAAACCATAGTATTCACAACATTTTGTTAAAGCTTTTCGTTAGTCATGTTCATTACATTTAAATCCATTTTATCTTCAATTTTACAGTTTTCTTTACAATTTCGTTACAATAGCACATTGCATTTAAAATGTCAACTACATTTTAAAAAGTCTTAGTAGATCTGAGATCACATATACCTGATATAGCTTTGGTAGAAATAAGTATTGTATGTATATGTAGATTATATTTTATAAAAATATTTAGCATTCAAAATCAAATACAAAGTATCTTATAGAATTTGGTTACTTATATTTACGTTACCAAACGTAATGGACTATCAACAGTTTCCATTAAACCATCAGCTACAGGCCATAAAGGATCTAGCAATCGGTTTCTAACGATATTCGCTATACGCGTGGAAATCATAATACACAAAATGGATCTGGGAGCCAAAAATACCTGCGCATACGTAAGTAGAAGGTAATTTATACATTGTCAGATGAATGAATTCCTATGAGGTTAGACATCTATCTCAGTGTCTTATATATATAGAATTTCGTTGAAACTTTTTCAAAAGCGACGGAAACGTTATACGTCTAATTTAAAAATTAGAGTTAAATTAATTGTTATCTTCCTGTTTTATGGTTTTCGTATTGACCATAAACAGGAAGAGTATATTTGGAGAAGATGATAAGTACATGTTGTTCTTATTGAGGAGTTAGTTGCGTAGTACTATAGTTATAACATACAAGGTAGGCGCCATAAATTCTCGGCGTGATATAGAAAAAAGAAACTTAGAAGAATATAAGAAATTTTATTTTTCAATGTAATCTCTCCTAACTTCTATGCATTTATTACAACGATTAATTAATAATTCGATACCCTTGTCAAAATAATCTGAAGTTTTCCCGTCAAAATGTTCTATAACAGCTGCGTGCAACTTACTGTCGTCCTTAAAACGACGTCCCATAAGGTCTCTTTTTAAATTAGAAAACAAAGAAAAAACACAAGGAGCTATATCCGGACTATACGGTGGATGTTCCAATTCTTGAAGGCTACATTTGCGGGTGGCAGCTTGTGAAACGGCAGCAGTATGGTCTGGAGCGTTATCGAGCAATAATCGTACACCTTTTGACAATTTTCCACGACGTTTTGCACGAATACTGTTCCTTAATTTATGCAATAAAGACGCATAATATGTGCCCTTCACAGTTGTATTGCACTCTTTAAAGTTAATTACCAAAATGCCCTCACAATCCCAGAATATTGGGGCCAGCACCTCTTTCGCTGATTGAACGACTTCCGCCTTTCTGGGGCGAGGTTCATTAGGTCGCCGCCATTCCATTCATTTTCGATAGAGGATCGTAAAACAGAACCATTGTTTCATTCTCTGCGACAGTGGACTCCAAAGTCGGTTTTGAGTCGTCTCCACACGTGTTTAAAAACGGCCGCGCTAATTCGACTCGATATTGGAGAGGTGAAAGAAGTCGCGGTATCCATCTTGCACTAATTTTATTCATATCCAAATGGTCATGGAGAATTCGGCGAATACTTGTTTCAGATATGTCTGTCGATCTTCTAGCAATAAATCTGCAATAATTGAAATTTGATGAGGCGCTATCACTTCAATTAGTCAGCCCAACCGTCCGGCATCTTCCAGGGATTCTTGCCCCAAGCGGAAACATTTTACCCACTATTTTACAGCGGAATATGAAGGAGATGAATCGCCGTAACCGCCGTCTAAACGTTGTTTTATGTGATTAGGTGTACGCCCTTCTTTTGTTAAAAATTTGATGCCCGCGGGGTACTCAATTTTCATTACTTCAAACATTTTCATGCGCTGCATCTCACGTTGGTTGGCTGGCTACTAAAAACTACTACTCTTCGAAGCGTCATATTTATAGCGTAGACATCGCGTATGTGCATGTATGCCGTGACGGAGTTTAAACACGGTTGAACCTATCAGGTCCAGAATTTATGGCGCCTACCTCGTATGTTCATAAACACTTATATATTTTAAGGTTAGGTACGTCTAACAATTCATCAAACTATTCTTTAGTATTTATAATTTAAATTCCGAGTATTATTTAAAGGATAAAAGTTATGTAAATAATTCAAATCAGCATAATACTTAATGATAGGAAGCCTATATATACTTATATTGAGTGTAGCCTGAGGTATATGTATATCATTACTTGAGATTACGATAGCAATAACCTACATCCTTTGTGCTATACAGATATAAAGTGCTATAGTGCTGCTACTTTAAAGAAATTAATTTATCACTCTATAAAAGCTTAGGTTTATTTCTATTATAATTACTATATAATTACTGCTACAGCATTGAATTAATTTTATGAAACTTGAGGATTACATGTAAAACCACACATGGTTTTAAATGCAATGGTTTCGCTAGATGGAGGGGGTAACTTCGTGTATCCCTCAACGTAGACTAATAAGGTTTATTGTATTGCACCTTGTCTTTAAGTAATTACAGTGGGAACAACTCAATATAGCGACTAAATACTTTTTGATGTTATTTTCGTAGTATTCCTATTATTTGTAAATTAGTATAAATTCAATACTTCGCTTCAATATTATTTGGTGTCATTCCAATTTCTACCTTCATTTTTTATCCTGGAGTTAAAGAATCAGTAATATTAGAACATAACGCATGAATTAAAGTTGCTTCCAATGATAAATAATGATAAGATATTTTAACTGAGTATAAATAACATGTATTCTAAAAATTAATGTGGAAACATCAACAAAACGGAAATGTATCTCAAACAAGGAAATGGAGAAAGAATGTATGTAATTAGTGGAATTACCGTTTCTAAACAATCACGTACAGCTACATGAAATCTTAAAATTGTGGAGATCTATGCTAGTAATTTAACTAATTTTTCTACGAATGTTATAAAAGATGCTGGTAATAATTGCAGTAGCCAGAAAACCGATAAACCATATTTTATGTCAAAGAAAATTGTTACAGACATTTCTTCAAGTTATACGATATCATTCTTTTTTGTGATGTACACGTACTAATTGTTATTGTTTATGAATTGTTCTTACCATAGTAATAAAGCGGATCGCTATTATCTTCTTGTTTTATACAAATTAAAGCCCCACTAATATTTTCAGGTGAAAAGTAAGCCAAACAGAAATTTTCTGCGTCCAAATTTATCGTTTTATACTGCAGATGTCCATTTATGTCAATCGAAAACGCTTCGCCCTCCCTACCTTCTAGAGGGTAAAGTTGAAATCGCAATTTATTTTGACAAACTAAAAAGCTAGGCACAAAGGCGTATGTAAAATTGTTTGGAATAACATCTGAATAATTTCTCCAGGTATCTTCGTTGCTCACGCATGCCTTTTCCGAGCCTATTTCTTCGTTTAATGGACAACACTTTCTTACACACGTCGTTACATTACAAATGCAGCCCCTGATGGTGCCATTATCCACAAAATAATTGTACTGAGTAAACGTGATATTATTTTTAGTCCTTGTTCCAGTAAAGGAGTCGTAAACACTATCTGTTATGTCAACTGATAATTCCGGAGAGCACGGAACTTTCGGTGTCACGCACAAGCAATGATACACAGGTATCCAACACGTTAGTAAAAACACACTACGCTTCATATTCTTCTTCACTTCCGCGCTTTTAAAGTTCAAATTGGCTTTCTAGTGTACACATTGTATGTATGATTCCGATGTCTAACGAAGTTAAGTCCAGTTTGACTATCGAAAAACAAGCGCTCAGACATTTCTCCCCACTTTTTTAATGCTGTTAACAAAAACAAAGTCTTCGGTGCGTAAGTTTTAAAGAGTACTATTCACAAGATTGCGAACGCTATGCACTACATGTTATTTCGTTCGATAGTAAAAATAATAAATATTAGTTGTCACAGCATAAGTAATGTGAACCGATAAGTTTTAAGTCGCGGATCTAATTATAGATCAACATTTGCGATACTAATATTAATAAAAATAAACATAAATCCAATTTTTTAGAAAAATGACGTATTACATGCACGCTAATTTATTGCTACGAACAAATAAGACAAATATGTGATTAAGAATTTCTAGGTAATCATAATTTTAGACTATCAATGGCAACGTGAATGACTCTTCTATTACGGAAATACTTTTCGTGTGTAATAGCGCACGAGATAAAGTAAAACTCAAAAATATATTACTATAGATAAAACATCTGAATCAATGCTTCAGATTAATAAATGCAACTGTCTCTCACTTAAATTTTCTCTCTTCATAATTAATATAGTGATACCCGCTCAAAATAATCACTTAACCACCTAAATAATTAATTTTAATATATACGAGGGCGATCCAAAATGTTTCCGGAATCGATAAGAAAAACACGGCACTGGTGTGGTTTTTTATTTTAATTTTTCGATGTAGTCTCCTCGAAGATCAATACACTTTTTCAAACGGTGCTCCAGTCTCTTCAAGTCATTGGAAAAGTAGGATGTTTCGAGGTCTGCGAAATAGCCATCTGTAGCGGCGATGACCTCCTCATTTGAGGCAAATCTCTTTCTTCCCAGTGATTTTCTCAGGTTCGGGAATAGGAAAAAGTCACTGGGGGCTACGTCCGGTGAATATGGAGACTTATTCGAAGCGCAACTCATTCAATTTGGAGACGACGATGCGGGATGAATCGGCAGGAGCATTGTCGTGGTGGAAAAGCACTTTTCTCAGTTGCAAACGAGGCCGTTTTTTCTTCAATACCGCATCGAATCGGGTCAATAAATCGCTGTAGTATTGCCCCGTGACCGTCCTTCTCTTTTGCAGATAATCGACACACTTTGCGAATCTCAAAAAATGGTCACTATGACCTTTCCGGCCGATGGAACGGTCTTTGCTTTCTTCGTAGTCGATTCGCCTGGAAAAGTCTAGTGCTTCGACTGTTCCTGGATCTCTGGTATGTAGTGGTGAATTCAAGTTGGATCCTGGTCAGACACTCCTCCGGAACGGTCAACCAATTTCGTTTTTGCTCCGGTGTGCGCAAACGCGGCACCTATTGCGCCGAAACCTTTTTCATACCCAAAATTTCGTGTAGAATATGGCCAACGTGTTCTTCTGAGATGCCTGTTGTCTCTGTTCTCATCTAGCTTCAATCGGCGATCGGCTAACACGACATCATGAATATTGTCGACCATTTCATCGTTGATAGCGGTATTTGGACGTTCACTTCGTGTATGTACGGTCACGTTTGTACTCGCTCATCCAGAAGCTGATGGTCGAAAATGATGGAGTACATCCTCCATGAACCTCTAGTTAAATATGTCGATTCCGGAAACATTTCAGGTCGTGCTGGTACTGATATATAGGATGTTATAAATTAGAGTAAAAGGCTCAATGTAGCAACATTTTTGTTTTAATTTTGAATAGAAAATCTCAACATCAAACTGTTAGACCATGCTTCACATGTCCTCACCAGGTTTTCCAACTTTTAAGTTCACAGATAAACGTTAGCGTTCAATATCTGTTGTGAAAGAGAGCTGAAGTTTAGAATAAAATATTTCCAATACTACTTTTCCCTTTGACTTTAAGGTTCACCTACATACTTTCACGAAAAGTGGATTTGGCAAAGTTGAACAACAATAAGCTAGAATCAGCGTCTTCATGAGATTGGTTCGTTACAAAAGTAACTAATGCTGGCCAATCAAGACAATGGTATACAATACAATCTCTGCTAGGACCCGTTAGAGCAATGAATCTATGTCTACAAAAGATGATCTGGGCTGAGGAAAATCTGCATTAATTTCTGGAAGGTGGTCACCAAATAAAGTTTTCCGTTACTGTTCAATAAGTCACAGAACATTAGGCCTATTTACCTACTAAATCGTCTTGATTCCAATGGGTGCCGAAACAAGTTATTGACGAGATGACGTAGAACAGATGCTACAACATGATTAACATGCTTAATGCAGATTCTGCTCACGCTGCTCGTAATGTAAGAGAGTGGTTGGATGAATATTTCCTAAACAGATGGATTGGTTATGGTGATGCCGTCCTATAGCTTACGAGATTCTTAGATTCCGATGCTCCTTTATTTGGGACTTTGTTAAAGAGGAAGTTTAAGCAATGACTCCTCAAGGTGCTGACGAAAGACAGAATTAACGTGAGATTATTACAAATTATACAAGAAAAGCATCGAACGAGTAACACAGCCAAATTTCAATTCAAACAATTTCTTAGGTTGTAGTGTTATAAAATATATCAGTCTGACAATTCATTTCAAAAGCACATTTTATCGTCCGCAATGTCTATTTGGTACTATTAATGACCAACTATTTAAACGATTTCAGCAAATATTAGAGCCGGAAGAATTGCTACTTAATTCAAGATTTTATATTTACTATTGTGACACGTTTTAATATCACTTGTGTCTTTCAGGGAAGGTACTAGGAAACCGTACTCATTATTCCTGTACAAAAACTTATTTTCAGTATTGTAAACAAGCTTATACTATATATAAACATCTCGTTGATAAAAATTGAAATGAATGATACATATAAAACTGTATGCGTTAATGTTTCCAAAGAAAACCTTCTGTAGATTTCGTAGTATTCACTTCTTTTGAGTTTCTTCTTAATAACATACATACATGTGTCATGACAATAACATTTTTAAGAAGACATGTGTAACAACGATTCAAAAATGCAATACTTCAAACCAAAAGTAAAATTTATTACATAATTTATCAAAGTAAGTGATCAAAATGTCTCCCTCCTACTTACTAATAGTCAATAAAAGTTAAAAATCTTTCATTCGGAAGCATAAAACAGTGATCAAATTATATTACATGCCGAAGTTAGAAAGTATAAAATATCAACTTCATCCTAAAAATATGACGTACATTGTAGAATTCTATGTATCGCAGTTGCTGTAATACTTCAAATTGAAGCAGATACCCATAATATATTTGCCAAAGATTTAAATTTAATTTTACTTCAAACCAAGCTTCTCTTGACTAAAAAATTCTTACTGATGAAAAATAAACTCTTTCGGCAAAGTAATTTTAAAAAATGAAAGCTTATATTGTTTTTTATTGAACATACACGTATGACAACTATTATTTACTCAAAAGCAAATTGATGAAACTTTTATCGTTTTTGAAGAAATTTTTTTTGTACCCTATATTATATTAATAATTGAGACATAATATCGGTCTAACGGACCTTTACTCAAACGTATAATAATACTTCAACGACATGTTACCTCAAATTACTTGTCTCGTATAGGTTGTATATGATGGTATGAGATGAAGACATTATAAATGCAAACGTTTGTCTGACAGACGTTGGATACAAGCAACGGCATACGAAGATTACGCCGTACTTATATTGAAACATGTAAAAACAGTCTATTATTAAATGGTACGTATGTACTGCTATGGTCAATTGCATTTTACATCTTAGCCCGTTTTGACGATTGAGGTTATTTATTATTTAGTTCACTATTTTTATCACATTATTGAAAAATGTGTTCCTTTAAGTGCAATTGCAGTAATCTTTGAGCAGACGTATGTTGTTTCAATTATTTCTATATACTGCATATCTTAATTTGACTACAAAGTACCGATTCAATTCAGATATAAAAATAAATGTCAACCGGGGAGGATATCTCACTAAATTAGACCAAACACAAAGTTAATAACAAAGTTTTTACTTTGTTCAGCGTTTTCTTTCTTTTATATTTGAGGCAATTTTTGTTATTAGTGACTTTTTACATTACTGCATAGTCGGTGATTTTTTTCACTTTTAATCTGGCAACACTGATTGCGATTACTTCGCTTGCAATAGTGTGTCTTAAAACATAAATGTAATATCTCAATTGCTGATTTAAGATTCTTAACTCAAGTAGCTATTTCCGTAATACAACAGATTAGACGCACCAAACAGATAGACAAAGATCAACAAACAAAACATAAAATATGTAGGAGTCCTGTAATGCGAAACGGAAAAAAGAAATTTACATTGTTTTAAAGTACAAATAATTTATAACAACTAGAATTCTTACGTACGAAAAACTTATATTTCCTGTTTCGTTATGAAATAGTTTAGGAAAATTACATAAAGTGAAGCGATATGTACAAAATTGCACCAAAAGTAATGCATGCAGTAATATATAGCCTACACAGGAGTAATTTTATCGTACACCTTTCTGGTGTTTCTTTATTTTGCAGTATAGTACATATTAAATAAAAACTATTAATATTTGAACGGGTATTTAAAGAAGTAGAAACGGAAACATAAAATAGTTTATTTATCTTGTAAGAATTAAGGAAATATCAATTTCAATATTTTATTACTGGGAAATCTGCAGCAAGTAGCAATTGAATTATTCTACATTAATTCGAGCTTAACGTGTATTTTTTTGGTGGTTTTTAACAGTTGCCTCTTCTCTTTTCCGTTAAGAATATTCCTTACTGTCCAATCAAGCAAATGTAACATGTCAAGCAGCGCTGTTGTATTATATACACTCATAGGAAAAAATTTAGCGCGTTATATTCAAATGAATTGCAAACTATAAAGCGTGTATTTTTCACTTGGCTGGCAGTTAGTTAACTTATGATATAATGTTGTAATAAAAAAAAGCATTATAAGCATAATACATCTCAAAAGCCTATGTAAAAAAATCTAAAAACAACCAAAATATAGAACGAAATTGAACGAAACTGTACCCAGCTGTCAAACATATATAGTGACCGCAAACAGGGGAAAGCAGGGCAAGGCGTTAGTAAATTAATTAAATTCACTTGGTCGCACTATAAATGCCAAATAATTGTTTACGCTTGAAAAGTTTATACCTTAGACTAGGTTTCAATCTCAACGTCAATGCAACGTTGTTACTGCATCTGTTCCGCGATTCTATATAATGTACTACACTGACTGGTAATTCTTAGAAAAACTTGGCTCGTTATCATTACTATTGCATTGTTTTTCTCTCCTATTCACAGATGAACAGTTTTGTAATAAAAATAAGTAGTATGTCAATATAGTAGAAACAATGTGGTGAAGATTGTTCAACGTTTTCTTTTGCATTGCTTTTAACGTTGAGAAAGATTTCAATATGTTGATTGCCCAGGGATTTATATATCATGAAAAAATAACAATAACTATAAGAATATTCAACAACTTTTTTTGTTATTAGGCAATTTAAGCCTACATTTTAAAAATATATCTTCAGTTACAAAAATCTTAAAAAAGACAAAGTAATAGAAGCATGTAATGTATACAACAGAGTGTATTAATGCTTTAAAAGAAATAAGCAGTAACAATAATGGTAATTTGGCCATGATTCAATGCACCAATTGCCCGTGTTGAATTATAGTAAACATTTATTTAATTTTATTATATGAATTTGAGGTAAATGTTAAGCGTTTCTTTCGATTTGAACGGGTCCGAGAACTGAAAACATCTTGAATAAATATAAATAACAAGTGATCTAGGTGTTCTTATACGTTTACATTGGTATTCCTTACCTTTTTGTGTAAACTCTCTGGCACATATACATACGTTTAAAAATAAATTTTGCCATTATATAAACAACTAACTTAAATAATTACTTTCATGTATTAAACCAAAGCATTGATACCAGCTGTTGTTATTTTTGGTCTTCTAAGTCAAACGTAATTATATTTTTAACGTTAATATTGACCATGTTAGGTTTTCTAACAAGTGCCTATTAGCTTTTTCATATTATATGATCTGTTATCATTTTTCTTTTTTTTAGAAAATGCATTAGTTTTAATTAAAAAACTGTAGCAATTGACGCTGGTAGGGCGTAGCATGAGATGTTTACTATTCAAATGTATTTTATTGCGAGTCTTTCATATCTTCATGAATAAATATGGTTTCATGTAAACTTCATCTATATAATTACGCGAGTATACACACGTATAATGCTAAGCTTCATAAACTTATGTTCCATTTGTGCTACAATTAAATAATTTAATCAGTAATTAGTATATTAAGATGTGCTGTAACGCATTTTTATGATATTGGTAAACTATATATATATATATTAGGACGTACATGGTTCTTCTAAGAACCAACGCCGAACGCGGGGCAAAACCCGAGAGGATAACAAGACATCCTTTACATGATTTAGATGAATAAATATGTTTCTTATAATTAATTTTAATATAATGATGGCAAACCAATGCATGCATTCATGCAGCTAAAATCTCTACAAAAGCCCAAAATTTTAAATAAGTATCAAGTATGAGATAATTTTTGTTAGATTTTCTATATTATAACTGTTCTCTAGAATTGACAGAATTTCGCAGTTCCAAATAGATTCCAAATGCTTGGAGAAAGTTTTTAATATGCGTTGTGATCAAAACAGTATAGATCTTGAGAGGCATATTCAAGGTATGGGAAACAAAATATCATTTTTTGTTTACATTGCAAATAAGGTCACGTCACCAATAAGGGTGAGAACGGGTATTATCAGATCAATACTTTGATGGCTCATGATTTTAAAATATTATTATACTATTAATATTACTCATGGAATACGAGTAAAAATTAATTTTCTTTTAACCTTGATAAAGGGAAAAGTATTCGTCTAATCGTCAAAATTGTAAAGGAATATTTTGTTCAGTATTGGACATGTAATCATATAACATCCTGTAGATAAGATTAGTTGTAACACCGGCGTTTGTTTGCAAGTAATAACTTTAACGTAGCTGTAGATTTCTATCTCAGTGTCAGTTCTATAAGACCGTAAAATCCACTCAAAATTTAACGACCGTGGAGACAGGGAGTGAGAGGTGCATAATCGTACTTTGTCCGAAAGCGTCAGAAAGGCTTGGCGCGGCCCTAATTATAAACATCATTGCTTCAGGTATTCAAGAATATTCAAATTTTTAGATTTCACCAACTCGTACTGTTCGAATACCACTAATTCCTAATATAATGGAATTATGTAAGCTAAAATAGTGACAGTTTAAATATATATATGTATACCGAGAGACCAAAAATTCCATGAAAGTAGCTAGGAAGCTTCTTTCATTTTTTTTATGTAATTCTGACAGGTTAATTATTATACTGCCATTAATATTTGCATATAACTACGAAAAGTGTATTTTAAACAGTGATATAAAAATTATTTACAAGTTCGAATAACATTTTAATTAAAAAAAGTAAAAAATTGCAATAACTGTCGAAAATGACTACCGCCTTGTTTAATGCATAAGTTTATGTGCCTCATCATCAAAACCGTTTTGTAGCGTTTATGGCGCTATATTTGCGCATTCTTGAAATATCTTGCAAATTAATTACAGAAGTTTTGTACTCTATTTTTCAAGTAAGAGAATGCAAAATAAAGAAGAAACTCAATTTGTGTGTGCAATTATTAGCCAATCGTTAAAAAAACTCACGAAATAACCATTTTGAAGGTCATCGTCGTGAAGTTGAGTCAATTTTCTGAGGGTGTAATGGAGATTCTACAAAAAATGCGGCTTATCAGTGCTCCACACTCGTGTATTTTGAGGATTGACTTACCCCGAAAGATGAAACCATGCCTCATCAGAAAAGAATGTTAAGTTTAGCAGGTTATTATTTAAAGGTTTTCTGAGGTTCTGTGCCATACGATTACGAACATCAATAATCAACTATTCTGTACGAATAGCTGGCCTACCAGCACCTTTCTTGTGAGTTACAGATCCAGTTTCGCGAAATACACCAATCATATGTGCAAGGTACATATAAAAATACTGTTCTACTTCTGCAAAATCTGGGAAATGCTCATGGAAATTGTGCAAACATAAAGCTCACTGTATTGCCAAATTCTATTAAATGTTCCAAAATAGGCTTCAATAATGTAAGTTTCGTGCGCTGTGGTGAAAACCATAATTGAAAAATTACTTAAAATTTCAGACAGAATATATGTGACAAATATTAATGACAGTGTGACAATTAAGCTGTCAGAATTATAACAAAAAGATGAAATAAGCTACGACATACATTTTCATATTCCATGGCATATGTTTATCGATATAATTTTTACTTTGCAATACCTGCGAATTATACAACCACATAGTTCTTGCAATCGTTGCGTACATACATATATCTTAAGCTTATTTAAAACAATAAGCAATAGGATGAATGTATAAGAATTTATATTTTCGAATTTATACGGAAATTGTTCACACGAGTTCATGAAATAGTAGTTTTGTTAATTATGCAACGTTTGCCTAGAAGTCATTGACAAACTTTAGAAATATGTCTGAAAATACAACAAATTTTGCTACTGCCTGCTTAATCGAGGTTCCAAAGTATTGCTCTTCTAGAGATAGCAATAAATGTAAATATCTACTGCGAATATTATTTCAAGTAATAGGTTGTCATTGTGACAGATATTAGAATACCTTCAAGATTGTGTAGAAATTTCATTTAAATGTATGATAAACAAATACCACGAATTCCACTTAAGATGCAATGTACAAACATATATAGAAGAATTAGAAACCAGGCGTACATGCTTACTTTGTCCCACATAAAATGCAGCATGTCAATATAATTTGACAGTAACAGTATTTTGATATATCATACGTAATATTAAGCTTAAAGTATGTACACAAAAGTAGGGAAAACTCAGCTAGTAACAAGGAAATCTAAAAGTGAGGGGTGTCTAGAATTAAACGATCGAAAACGAAGAAGACCCTATCAAATTATAGCACCATTTTTTATTGACGGATATTTAAATAGTGAAAAATATTTACAGTTGCTACAAACGTAACAGAAATACTTCCAATACAACGTTTCTTCAACGTAGGATAGGACGGCGTGGAGAAATAGCTTGACTTCCACGATCACCAGTTGATTCTTTTTTTTGGGTTATTTAAAGACGTGTGCTTGCAATGGCGAAATTGAAACCTTCAAGCAGCTCAAGAATAGAATAATCGAAGTTTCTGGAACAATTACAGCCGATACATTAAAATTTGTTGTTACTAATTTTTATCATTGTTTAAGCTACTGTTTTAAAGTCAATGGAGGAATATTTGAAAATTTATTGTAAAATAATTTAATAGAGGATATTTATCAGAAATTCACTAATCATAAAATATTACATTGAATTAAATGAAATTGTCAATAATTGGCCATTTGGTCATAACAGTGTTGCATTTTGTACGGGACAGTGTAAGTGCATATATTGCGAGTTTTGCGAAATTCTCGGTATACAGAACGCTGCTAGTTCTAAAAAATCTAGGGAAATTGATATAAGCTAACAAAAAGAAGCTGTACATCATAAAATCTAATATTTCGAATCCTGAATAACAAACCATTGCAGTTCATATTGATGGTAATATATGTATATCTATGGACATACCTACTAAAATTGAATGATTTGCGGACTCCTTTACAGTAACGTGGTTATGCAACCGTGTTAGTATATGTGATGTTTTAGTAGTATAACTCAAGATTTCGTGGAAAGCCGATTTTAGCTTTATTGCCATGTAAATAGTCTGAGCGGTTCTGAGACGTGTAAATTTGTGTACTTGACACGTACTTGGCCATTGAAACATTAAAATTTATTTAGAATTACTAGTAAATATCATGAAAATAGACATGCACGTTTGAGTATCAGATGATTGATGGAAACAAATAAGTTACTTTGCAATTTTTTACTGTTCGAAAAGTTTGTTGGTAATTTTTAATAAAATCTCATAAAATAACCGTGAATATTACAACTAAAACGGATGATTATTTTTTCTTTAATCACATACTCGTATAGCAATTTTTGCGATATAGTTTTCCAAATGTATGTTGAGTTAAATATATCAAGGATTTTTACAGTTTTATGGTTTACTAATTTACTGAAACCTCTGGCTTAAATAATGTTCCATCTGGTGAGAGACTCTATAAATAATATTTTGGATTCAGTTTAATAACAGGGGAGTAAGCATATTTGTATTTGGTTATTGTTTTTTTATTATTTATTTAGTATTTTCTTTGTAAATTATAATAACATAAAATGAAATGCTAAAATACACTTCCACTTCAGGATGCTATTTTCTAAAGCAAAACTGATGTTAAAATTATTATTAGATACTATATTCATTTCTGCAACGACAGATATTGAGAAATTCTATAAAGTTCTATTTTAGTTACAGATAATACCCTTTCTATTTTTAACGTTTCTATTATTTGGGTAAAAAAAATATGTGTTTTAAGTAACTTTATTGTTAAAATGGATGCATATCAATTGTAAAATATCGATTATTAACAATCACTGTACATTTAAAAAAAGAGTTCAAGAATCTACGGAACAGGTATTAATAGCAGACACTTAATTTGGAATATTGGCAATTCCCTAGTAATCAAGCTTATCAACTGGATAATCTCACTAATTAACACTATATAAATTTAAGCAGAAGTGTGTAAAACATGCGTTGGTTGATAACAGTAATGACGTTTTGACGTAGTTCACATATTATTAGAGTGGATAATGTTTCGATAAGTTAAATACATCTAAAATATATGGTTATATCTTTTATTTTTTTATTTGTATAACGTTTATTCTTCCATCGTCGCATTAACTAATTTCCGTTATCTCTAAAGTTATTGTATATACACACATTATATTGGAAGAGCATGCAACAAAATTATTATTTTCCGGTTAATCAACAGGCTAAAATTATATGCACATTTGGCTATTTTAATATTCATCAATAATCTTGGATAGTGTCTTCATACGATTGCAATGAAATGTATAGAAATTATAATATGTTTCTCAAATGAATTCTTTAGCGGAAACATTAATAAAGAATAATATTCGTCATAGAAAACTAAAAAAACTTAACACGAAATAGATGTAAAATAATCACTTAGGTGAAGTGATATAACCAGATCGAAAATTTATTTTTTCCTGTGAGTTAAACAGGATATTGGTAAGACAAAATCACAATTTTAAAATCGGAGAGGTGCTTATGTGTGTACACTAACTCCTCGCTTAAAGTTTACAATTCAAAATTCTTATTTTGTGTATTTGCCTGAACTGGTTACACCTATATTCAGACGCATTCCTTCATAATCTTACATATTTCTTAAGTTTTTGTTTGTACGCATACATCATCTCGAACAAAAGCATTGCACTAAAAAGAGCATGTTTTCAATGTGTGTAGGTATCTTTCACGTAAACTTCAATTCTGCATTAAGATACCTACACATTGAAAGCATGCTATATATATATATATATATTCTGTGGTGGAAAATAGGCTCGTTAAAAGTTTTAACCGGGTTCTTTGAATTGAAATTTTGACTTATTTGCTTTGAATTATGTGAAAATGTTTTCTAAATTAAAATACCAAATATATAGTTGAAAAAACAAATATATTGACAAATAAAAAAATATCTATATATACCGCTTTTTTACAAAAGAAAATGTTTTTACAGAAAATCTAAGGTAATCCCTGACTAGCTAAACTTGAAATATTCTAATTAACTTATGAAACTAAATATGAGATCGAGATAGAAATAATTTTGAAGAACTTAAGAAGATTCGACGTCTATAACCTTTGAAATCGTACTCACTGGCTCGGCTTTAGGATGAACTGGCCTTAGACTTCCAACATAAGTGTCCGGAACTTCCAAATTTTGTATGTAGTATCGGCTGATACACTTTATTATTAAATATAATACGAAGATATTTATAATTTTGCGGAGTTATATGAGAAAAATAACGACTTATATCTTCTTAGGAGAAAAAATGCCAACATCTCTCACTTTTGTTCCAGATCTTTATCTGTCTGTTCTTCTTTTGTTTTAAATCCAGGGCAACGCATTGGTTCGCCTGTACGCCTGTATTGTAGGCCACTCAGTATACAGTCACATACTCGACATGTGTGATGTTATAAAGGAAATTGCTGCCAGTCGTGCCATCCTTTCTTCGTACGAGATATTTCGAAGATTATGAACACAATTTCGGAATAATGTATATTCATACAATGTAATTGAAATGTGTGAGTACTGTATATTAAACGTCTTTTAAAGATGAAATTTAGAAAAATTTAATTACATAAGAAATATGTCTACGAAAAGCGATATATAAGATGGACGATAGTAAAGTTTACGTCTCCTCTGCAAGTGTTGTTGAAGGGACTCTTTTTTTTACAAGAAAAATTGTGAATAATTAGTTATTAAAGGATACCCAAAGTAGATATCTGTAAAATTTTTAAAAGAAACCTGTACAGATTGAATATCTGTGTTTAAAAATTTTATAAAGAGGAAGAAGAGTACTGACAGTACTTCGCCTCCAACTTCTAACATCAACCAAATAAAAATTAACGGCGTGCACGAAACAGTGACTGCAATAGGTGAACTGGTGAAATTATAGAAGAAAATCGTTGGTAAATAAAGGACAACAATTTATATCATTACAATATATATATATATATATATATATATATATATATATATATATATATATATAACATTTATTTCCTGAATTTAAGGTACTGAATGTATGTTATTACTGCAGAAAAATTACGACAAAACTTCATTATGCGTCATAGATTAAAATAACTACTGATTTATTTTCATTCTCCTAAGTTCTTCGTCATACGAAGCATGTAAATAGCCAACCGAGAATCTAATATATACGTAACAGCTATGTATGACGATATAAATGTATTGTATAATCACATATTGCGTAGTTGACGAAAAACACTTGCTTAATAAGTCATCTTTTTATATATTATAAGATCAATTAACAAAAATGAAGCAAAAGCCAATTTCTAATACTAATAATTAATTGCTTCTTTCTCGCAAGTACTCGAAATTTTCGTATATGGAGTAAAACATCTTAAACATCGACATGCACCTAGTAATGGTGTGTTTGTAGTACTTAACTTAGCTTTGTATAACGAGTATGGTAAATACTTTAAATACAGTTTAGGAAGGTTCCACAGTACTACACACTTGTTGATTTTAAAAATTGTCGCTTGTAAACCGATGTCCTGAAAAGGGTGAAGTATTATAGACATGCCTTAAAAACTGACTTGAATATGTTTTGATCTATTAATATTTTGCTTACATAATCTTTAATAATTCATTAATAGCGTATTATTTGGTTTCCTTTTATATGAAAATCTTTAATTAACCTACCAATTTTTATAAAATTGGTGTCAAAATTTGGCGTAACATTTGAACAAAATTCCACTTGCCAATATTTAAGCAGATATATAAATGAAGATATTAGTGCGTTTACACTAAATACTGGGTAATTGAGGCATCATAGTTTATTTGAATTTCCAGATGTCTAAACCATCAAAAAACTACTAAATATTAAAACAATTACGGCGAAGAGACACTTCAGAATGCAATAACACAAGTTAAATCTAGAGTTACTAAAACAAAAAGCAGCCGAAGCAAAGTAATACAGCATACCTAACTTTATTCTATATAGTTTCGTCTTGGACCTAAATTTCAAAATCGGTCGCAGTTTGTACTTGATGAAAGACGAAGAGGAAAAATTGATTGAGTGGATATTACAAAATCGTAATCGTAAAGGTTATCCAAGAAGGGAAATTGATGTGTGACTTTCAATGAAACATTTGATGGGTACTAGTAGAAGATGAAATTCATCCAAAGACAGCTTTCTAGGCGACCACTTATTTTTAAAAAGACTTAAGACTTTTACCGAACGTACGCCTAAAAGAGTTATTATAGCTTCTACGAATGCTAAGCTGTGCAAAAGCTGTTTGGAAACGATACAGAGGGGTTATTCAGGAAGTAGACTGTTATATCAAAGAGATAGGATACATGCTAGTCTTGATAGATGCTTATAGAATTTAGATATTGAAAATTGCTTTCAGTTTTGTGCAAAACATGGAAAAGCGAGTACATTGAAAGGAACTAAAAATGGACATGAAGTAGATGTACTGACATCTGACTGCGATGTTTTCATTTTCAGCTAGAGGGGATATTGCACCTTCTCTTAGAAAATAATAAAGACATCATTCTTAAGGAATGAGGAGTCGTATTAAGTGATGATACAGAAATATTTATAGACTCTACAAAGAGTACGTTTCACGCCATTTTTAGTAAAAAACAAAATCGAACTACCAGTTGTTTAATTTGTCGATAGTCATCGAACACATCCGACTTTGAAAAGATGTCTAAAGATCAGTCAACTATGCTCAGAGTTGAAAATAACGTTGGCTTCGTTATTATTATTTACTTGACATTCCTATTATATTTTTGGATATAAACTCTCCTGTGGAATAAGAGAAATTACAAAATCAAGAAAATCTTGAAATAAGCAATCTGCTAGACATAATTTTAAGCGGTTAGACAAATAAACTAAATTAAGGTTAAAACAGTATTAGAAACAAATTGTGGGCAACAAATAAAGAAAACTTAGAAGAAATTGAGAGTAAAATGATGAAAGTCTGAGGAAGTAACTAGAGCGGAAACTACTTTTATGTAAAAGCTATTATAAAAATAATTAGAGAAATAGTTAACCAAAAACAAGCTTTATTTTTCAAGAAAGTTTCTATCTATATTAATACACTTATCCCATCGCTTTATCAATGCCCCAATGTCTGCTGCATAACAGTGTTTGTTTTGTCATCTGAACAACGTGCGCACCTCTTGTTGAATATCGTTGTCACCCACGAAATGTTTGCTGCCAAGATGCTTTTTGTGTGGATCAAACAGAAGATAGTCGCTTGGGACTAGGTCCGGACTGTAAGCTGAATGCTCAAGAACTTCCCACTCTAATTCTGCAATTCTCTTCGGAATCAAATAAGTCGAATGTGGCCTGGCTCGTGATGCATCAATATTCTTCTCATCAGTAGGCCTGGGCGTATTTCTGGCAACTGTTACTTGAGTATCATAAAGGTGGATTCTACTGACACTTAGTGAGAGACAAGGAAATACCTCACTGCTATTTTCAACTTTCCCATAACAGTTTGTGTACTTTCAGGGAACGACCACGAAGGTCTACATCATCATAAGTTAATAAGGCTTTATAGATACTCGAACTAATTTGATTGATCTAACGAGTGTGTCAAGTATGTCTTTTTTATAGCAAGGATACTACTTGCAGATAAAAGTAAATTTGGAAATTAAATTATTCATCCGATTTTTATTCCATGGTATTTTAGGTGTCAAAACTTTCCGAAATGTTTTCAGAAAACAGCATTGATATATTTTGCAATGGAAAAACAATGCTTTGTTGGTTTAACAGTATGTTATTATTTCAAGGAAAGTAATTTAATGGAAGAAATTTATAAATCAATTCTTTTTCAAGAAACTTTTATGTAAAAGTATTCAGCCGATCTTTTATAACCTAGGTTACAGGTTACACTATTAGTTGACAAATTTAATTAAGACGAAATTATACCACACACTTGTGAATAGAAATTGCGCAAAAGCATCCTGTCAGAGATTATCTAGGTTTTAGTTTTCAACAATTTTGAGAAGTCTGATGAACTGCGTCGAAGTTGATATTTGGTGAGTGGAAACTTACAGTAGGTTATTTATTTCTCTCTCTGGAGGTATACTTGCAGGATTTAAGTAGAAAAACAAGTATATAACGACATAATCAAAAAAAGGAATTCCAGTGAAACCTGAAATTGTAAAACCTAATCTAATAGTTGTTTTACTAATTTTACCAAATTAATGCATGTGCTGATAATAGATTAAAGTACCTAAACATGCAAAGCACTAATAAGGAAACCATGTGCGGAATTATTAAATATTAATTCCCAAAAACATTAATGTCTGAAATTGTCTGATAAATATTTTTTTGGCACGCAAGTGTCGTTATGAAAGATCAGTACTATCTAATAATGTATTGTAGGTTAGTTTTGTTTAACAACACGGGTATGTTATTTTATGTTACGTTATGTTTACCCTGAAAGGAAGTATTGAACAGGGATACATGTCTCTGACAATGACACGTACGTCATAAAATTGATTAAACAAATACCACGTCCGCATGAAAGAAATAAATGAATTAACGTAAACGTAACCAAAGCCCTCTTATCTTTCCAGTAATATCACGATATTGTAATTCTGCGAATCAATTTATTGAATCGAAGCGTTTCTAGTTTCCATTAATGAATTGTTTCACTTTACATAATTATATTGCCCGATCATATTTAAACTACTGCTACCAAATGAGATATTGCAATTTATTCCAATAAAGATCTTTTTAAAAATATTTGCTAATTTATTAATGCATATTAATAGTCAACGGTGTGACCAAAAGATAATCAAGTTGACAAATTTAAAACTGGAAGCCCCGGTTTATTTGATTTAGAACGTCTTTTGGAAATACAGTAATACTTGATAGTTCGAAGCTGCAATAAACCAAATTCTTAGATGATTCGAATAGCTTTCTAAAATACATTATGTATTTTGTAATTTGAATTTTTATGATTTGCTTATCCGAAATGTACTGTCCACAATTTCTGCAAGTTCCAGCTTGCACAAAATTGTGTCATGCAGAAATGCGAGGTTAGTTGAGTTAGTTCGGTATTGTTATACAGAATACGATTCCCAGAAATGCCTTCAAAATGGAAATAAAACACACTAACACTGAAACAGAGGTCTGAAATTTTAGGCAAATTAGATAGTGGTGCAAGTGGAAAAGATTTGGTTGTTTCGTGTGACGTTGGACAATCCACTATTTCGGATATTAAAAAGTAAGGCTAGAAGTAGAAGGTAACATTTGTTGTTGTCATTCCGATTAACAGTTAATTATTTTAACATCTCTGCGTTTTAGTTAACCACTACTATACTACGCCAGACAATCCAGAAATGGAAACTCGATTATATTCCTGATTTAGAACAACTCAACGATCTCGACATGTTCCAGTTACATACGAAATATTGGTTGGTAAGATAATTTTGTTGCAAGCAGAGGTTGGTCGGCTAATTTGAAAGCCAAATTTGGTTCCCATAAACTAAAAACTGTGACAATTGGAATCATTAAAAGAAAAATCAAAAGAAGCACTAAGTTTTCTGGTTTGTGCAGACAGCGATGGGTCTCGCAAATCAAAGCCATTAGTCGTTGGAAACGTAAAGAATGCAAGATCATTTAAAGATATAAATTTACCTGTCGAAATGCCTGGATGACTACAGCGATATTCAGTGACTGTTTTAAGCATGTTTTTGTCATGCAAATTAGAAGTTAACCTTAAACTACTACATTTAGCAGAAAAAGACCTTACTTTTAACAGGCAATTCTACTAGACGGCCAGGTAAAGAACTCGTTAAAACGGTCAGTTTACTATCGTATTTTTACCACTAAGCACGCTTTGAACCAGTCAATGGACCAGGATTCAATCATCATAGTTAAGTTGGCTTATCGAAAATCACTTTTAAGTAAAATTTATTCTTCAGATGAAGCAAACCTCACTAAGTGTCTTAAGGAATTTAGCTTGAAATATGCTTTTTTCTTGTTATCATGTGTATGGAGTATTTTTATATCCTAAAGAGTTGAAAAAGAATGGTACAAAATCTTCATCAAGAGTTCTTTTGAAGATAAAAGAATTGACGAGTATGGGCCGGATGATTTCATTTTATTAGAAGTTTTAAAACAAAAACTCTCATCTAAAGAAGAGGAGTTAATGTTGATTTCCAGTTGAACTCGGTTGATGGAGAAAATGTTACTGGACGCGAGGCGCTAATAGAGTTATGAGAATTTTCTACCGGCCGAAGAACCTGATGAAGAAGACAATGCAAAAGAGGAAGGGCAAATAGTGATAAATAGCAATATTGTAAAACACAACAGCAATAAGAGCATTTGATACGTGCTTAAGTTGTGTAAAAGAAAACAATATTTCAACGGTCGGTACCCTTACATTACAAAGATTAAAGAATGAAGCATTTTTTATAAATCAGAAGAAAGTTAAACAAGAAACAATTACAAATTATTTAAAAAAATATAGAACTTGATGTTTTGTATTTACATGAATTAATAAAATGTAAAATAAGTACTTTTACGATTTACTCTTTATTTACAAATGAAATAAAGCATAAAAACTCTTATAAAAATAATTATTCGATAATTCGAATGATTTTACGAATCATCACCGTTTTAATTATATCGCACTACTATATCTGCATTTATTATTGGTACCAAGTTAGCTACTACTTTTATAAATGGACCAGCATAAGCGGCTGTATTTTTTATCTACACATCCGCTAGAACAGAAAAAATCATAGAAATTAATAATCAATAAGGACGTATGTATACTGAGAAATGTTGCTTTGTTTCATGCGCAAAAATTCTTAAACATCCTTTACTTACAAAAAATACTAAACATATTGTGTACGTGTAAAATACAAGTTACTTTGTAAAGGGTTGATTACGAGCTTATTCAACTGTCCGATTATTTATTTTATTTTATTATTTCTTTTATTTGTTAGTTTATGTTACGAATTATTAATTTTGTTATTGTTACGATAAATATTTAGTTTTTGGATGGTTACGATTTTGTAAGTAGTCTATATAAATATGCAATTATAAACGGTATAAATAGAAATATATTTCTAAATTTAAAATATATAAATTTCCAAACGATGTGTCACAAAGATTACTTTGTTTATAATGAAAATTTATTTGAGAAGGGACAGTAATATATTTTGTAAGGCCAGCCAATGACTTATTGGACTAATACCTAAGCTGCTCACTAAAGTAATTTCATCGTTCTTTAAACAATTTTAAATTTGAAAATTAGCTCGTAGAGTTCACCATTAGTGTTTAAAACTAAGAAAAGAGCTGATCTAAAATTCAAAACAATATAACTATTTTAATACTATTAATAGCAATATGAAAACATTAAATTCATTACACGTTGCATATGCATACCTTTTGCTTGAAAACATTACAGAAGATACAGCTATAACAGAAAAGTACGACATTTATGTCTATACTAGTTTATAATTCCTACCTGTATAATAAGTTACATCCTCATCTTGGAAACATACCAAGCTGCTTAAAGATGTTCCTTCAATGTAATCTACGCAGTAGTTGGTTATGGGCAAATCTACATGACTAAATTTTAATCTCCCGTTTTCTAGTATCGAAAATTCGCTTTCGGTATCGTACGATGGATCCAATATTGTTCTACCCGTGCATTGTAAAAATCCGTAAACGACATAAAATGTAGTTGCTGAAGTCAAGAATGTTAAATCATCAGTGAAATTTTTGTCAGAGGGTACGCAAGTTTTATTCACTACTTCACTATCTATTGGGCAACATTTTCTGATGCATGCTTCTCTTCTACAAGTGGGATTTTCGAAGGTGCCGTTCACAACATAAACACTTAAACCACTGTTGGAGCACAGTTTTTCATATTTCGAGTTTTTAACGTCAGATACACCATCGCACGCGGTACGTAAGCAATATACATCGTTTACTATTAATACAATACATAGAGGAATGAAATATATCGATATGGTGTCACACCTGAAGAAGATCATTTCTTAAGGCGTCGGCGGATACAAAAACTGCGATTTTTATTATTAGTGGTTGTATCATTATATCACCTCGTTCATCCCCACTTTGAGCGTTGCAGGAAAGCGCGCATCATGGTAAAGAGGTTCCCAATACGTATTTCATATTGTCCCCAAGCTTCAGCTAAATTCGAATTTGAACATGTGTATCGCATTAGAGACAGCGGTTTGATCGCTTGATTGTTTACGTACACTATTTTCTGGAAATATACACATTGCATATTTTCTACTGAATTTCGAAAAGATAGATTAGATATTCCCACATTGATATATACCACGTTCTCATGTTTTTTTTTACATCTTAATATAAACTCGAAGATCACAGCAATTGTTATTCCCATAAGACAAATATTGATGTTTATCGACGTATGTAGAATATACATGTGTATGTACATATATTAACCATTGATTAAGCTTTTCGTGACATTTGGGCGGTAATACATAATGTTAAGAGATACAATGAATTCACATATAAACAAATTCAAAGTTCATGAAGGTATGTACAGCATTTCTTACATGACTAATTAGAATTTTATACAGTGTTTACTCTGTTCTATAATATTGGCTTCAATTAGTAAACTAGTATTTCTAATGCCTAATCAATATCAAATTAACCAACAAAAGGGAAATACATAATTAAGCGCAGGGAAACATAATATATAAATTCTATTATTTTCTGGACGTAACACGTTTCTAAAATTTTGAAAGAATACGTCATGTTTTAATTTACCATATCTACTTTATTAACAGTAAGTTTCCTATATTCTAAACCGTAACGAATACTACACTGAAGAAAAGTGCGTTGATCTGTCCAAAGTATGCAGAGCCAGCCAAAAAATTTGCATTAAATACAGTACACCAATATTTAATTAATGGTTTAATCAATGGTAAAGAATATGTATACATTGATAAAGGAAGAGAAATAAATGTGTTAATAAAATTTAAACAGTTTGGGTGGTTAATGTGACATTACAGTTTGGTTTTATGAAACCTAACTCAAAAAAATCATTCAAACGCTATAATACGCGCGTTTTAAACAAAGGTCTATTGTGATTTCAACCTTCCTTCCAAGTGCTTCGCTCGTTAGAATGTCCGTTAAGCAATGGAAATTATGAAAGACAATATCATCCCATCATAACTAATAAAACTGATGAATACGAATATATATGGTAATACTGTAAAGTGCGTTTAAATATAAAAAGAACCTCTGGAGTCTTATGTTAGCCGACATTTTTATACACCCACAGTATTTTTTGCAATTAGTGCTTTCCTGCTAACAACACTGATTTTATTATTCCAACGTGTATCCGCTTTCTGTGCATATTGTTCAAAAATATCAATAGCGCGACATAATTGTTTATTTCTAACAGGTTTTAGACACCTAGTTACAAGAAATACAACAGCATGACGGCCAAAAGTCTCTTCATAATATTTACATAAAGTCTAAAGACAAATAGATAATACCGAAACGAATCTAAGTGGAAAAACATATACAGCCTCGGCCAATTGTATTAGACACCCTCATAAAACCCTAATATTATAAGTACTATTATACTTTCAAGAAAATAAACATCGAACTTATACCTAATTTGTATATTTAATGGGGATTTTATGAAATAGTTGGTTACTTTGCGATTATAAATATCAGTGTATTGTCGACACGATAACGGAGTATTATAAGTTTATAACTAGGATACTTTGCGTTTGATATTTTTATTTTTGATATTTAAACTTGAAATAGTGAAACAATACCAAAAATTCGAGAATTAGCCGAAGTAAAACGCGGTCAAATAGCTCTACTAAAATCATAAGGTAAGATTTAGTCGCCCTAGCGGGAGTAATGAAATGTTCGCGATGTGTACTTCGTACCACGCTGCAACGTCACGATAGTAGTGGATCGTTAACAAATCAACCAAAAAACGATAGGAAACACCTTACAACGGCAAGAGAAGATCTCATTATATAGAGTATAGTTGCACGAGTTCGTACAAAAAGATCAAGATGTCTAATAGCTAGTGGTTTACACGGACGTATAGTTCGTCGTAAACCTCGATTGACTGCAGTACACAACGCCTTCAATGGACAAAAAAATACAAAAATTGGACCGTCGAAGACTGGGGTAATGTGCTGTGGTCAGACAAAAGTAATAGGGGTACGTAAGTATGACCACTATGAATACCAGCAGATGTGGATAATTCAAATTACTACCGGTACATTTTAAAAACAAAAACTGTAGGTACATTTTATTGCTACCGTTTGTAGCTTTTCAAGTGGTCCGGGGCACAGTACGCTCGACGGCGACGTGGAGAAGCATATCATCTCGATTGTATTGCCCCTATTGTAAAACTCGGTGGAGGTAGTATCATGGTCTGTAGATGTATGTCGGCAGCTGGCGTCGGAGAACTCTTCATGTGCGCGGGCAGCATGAACAGCCAGTGCTATACTCAGATGTTACAAGAAATGTTAGAGACGTCCGTCTTAAAATTATTTGATAAATCACAACAGTCAGTACGTTGGTTCAGTGACAATAACGTGCGGACACCGCAGTGGCTGGCGCGGCTCAGTCTTCTGATTTGTCTCCCATTGAACATTCGTGACAGATTTTTAAAGTTAAAGTGGCAAAACGTATTTACAAAGATAAAACCATTCTGAAACAAAACATATCTGAAGGATGGGAAAACATATCTGTAGATGAATGTTATCGTCTTACAGCAAGTATGTCAAAGAGAGCCCGTGCTGTTGTAAAAGCAGGTGGAGAAAGCATTAAATACTAAAAATTCTATTATTTTGTAAATAAATTATCGTTTGTTCTTGTAATTTTATTCTATTTCTTCCTATTTGGCCAAGGCTGTGTATTAAACACTATAACAGCGAATCTGTAGAAAAAATACTAAGCAGGATTAAGAGAACGAATAAAGATAGCATCAATAATGGAATAAACTTGTCTGGATTAATATCACCCATATCAGAGATCTTATTAAACGTAGTACACATTAATGCTACAGGGGATTTTAATGCTGGCGTCACAATAAAAGTTGATAGATGATTCTTAAACTAGGTTTTATTCCAAAATTGTTGTTTTAAAAAGTGTTTTGTTAGAAGTAAAAGGTATCACAACCTTGCCTTAGAAATCTGAAGGATGATATTAAGTATAGATTTTCTATGGATGTACAAGCGGGGATAATCTGTAATGTGTTCATTGGGTGATTTATTTAACGCGTGGATCCAACAAGATGGGCTACGTTTATATTATGGCGTACTAGTGAAACGGTGGGTTGATGAATGGGTGGATTATGAAGAAGTGGTGTCTTCACTTATTGCAAGTCTGAATCTAACCCTACTAGATTTCTTCAAATAAGCAACTTAAAGAATTTAGTCTCTTTAACCTCAAATGCTCAAAGACGCAAGGCAGGCCATAGTTGTGCCGACTATCACATGAATGGTAGCTGATGTAGGTCACTTTGATCATATAGTGTGGTCGATAACAAATAAAGCTTGAATTTCAATAAGCGTTTTTTTAAAATTATAATACACTCCTTACACTGCAAAAAAATATTAGGGAAATTTACGAATTTTAAGAATGGTGGTAACTATACTTGGTCGGCATTCTTCATTTCTACAGTTACATTTAACTAATGAAGAATAAAATTACGTGGCAGATAATATGTACACCGTTATTTTTCACATTGTAATAAAGTATAGTTGTATACACACGATGAAGATTGCATAAAATTTTACCACATATCGTAATATACTGTAACTTTACTGAAAATATGTATCTTTGTATTCTCAAAAATGTAATAGATGTAGTACTATTTTTTCTGCAGAGGTAATTCCATACGATTTTATATTGACTACAACTTTACTACACTTCTTTAAAAAGACGACTCGTTTATTTTGGCCTAATTTTACAACATTTTGGCACACGTTTATCACCTTAAGAGATTGTCTAATGCTTGTCAAAAAAAACATGCCATTAATCTCTTCATCTTGTTAGTAATAACTTAGAAACTAAGAAACTAGAGTGAGGTTCGTATATATAGTCAATATAGCATGGGATTCGCCACCACATTTGGACGGCAAACGCTTCGGCACCGACAATGAAGTGAAAACAGTTAGTTGGTTTAGTTGGTTACCACAGCAAGCAGCACATGAATATATATATGTATATATATATATATATATATATATATATAGACATATGTTCCTAGTGCCTTCCTTGAAAGATGATCCTCGTACATACTGGATATAAAAAACTTTTCTTTAGCTACATATACATATCCTTTCTTGCTAAGAAATACTCGAAGATTAATATGAAATTAGAAACCATTCCGAAGAGTTATAAAACTGTTGAAATCATGTTTTAAACATTACATCTTTGAGGATAGAAATATCGCAATGGTACTCTGCATGAACCTACAGATTCTGAACATAAGTTACATTTTATTTTGAATAGATATTGAATCTTACAATCTTACTGAGAGTACCATAATAGCAATTATAATATTTAATATTTTTATATTTCCTTTTACAAATAAAAGCTGACATTTGGAACTTGAAACACCTGTTCAGATTCCGTTAGAAAATACAATTATTAATATACATAGAAATATGAACAAAAGTATATATTCACATTACAACAATAGTAAACGATATAATCCTTTAATTAAGGTTATTGGATATTTTTATAAGAACACAGGTAACAATAGCACTGGAAATCTAAACATGGCACAAAGGTAACGTTTAGGGTTATATCGGATTCACAACAGGCAAGCGTCTGTCATGATGCATGACGTGTATAGGATTATGCTTACAGTATGGTGACTATTTGTAACTAAAGAGTTAAATTTCATATTTGTAGAAAAGGTAATGTTACCCAATTTCATATTTCAAGTGTACTATAGCCAATGGATCTTGTTATTAGTACAACTTACGGGTACTATAACACATGGGCATTTGCTGTTCGGCATAGAATTAGGCAATATTCAACGTAAAATACGAGTAACATTACCCATCAAAAGATGTAAATTCCTATAACTTTTTGCAGTGTACTTAAAACGGTTAAAAAACATCATAAGAAACATAATATTGCACTAAAACCCCATGCTAGTTCATTCTGCCAAGGGATCTGTGGACGTTATCAAATTTATTTTTCTGCCTTTTGGTTCGTAAGCGAAAAATAATTTGCGATCTCAGATTTTGTTCTTTGAATTTTCGTTTAGGGGAGTACGACTACCTATAGCATTAGCTAAAATGAATCTTTGACCACCTGTTTTACTAGTGCACGTCAAATGATAAACGTTTCGATATGCCTACAACTTCCGCGATTAATTTGAATTCACAGCAAGGTTCGTTCTAACTACGCTATAATCTTTAGATTCTACGTAATCAAAGAATCACCATAATTTATTGTGTTTTCTTTACTGTATATATTGAACAAACAAAAATGTCTGGTTACGGCGGAAATATAAATTATCTAACATTTATATAATTTATTAATGTTGTGAATATGTCCGTAACATGAAATTATTTCCCAACATCGATTATTTGTTTTGAACATCTGGTACCTAATATAAATATTTAATAGGATGTTCAATCCTGTTTAGACGATTGTTACAGATTAAAGAACGAATGCTGGAATCTTGTAAGATGCTAGTAAAAATAAGGTACATACATATAATAGTAGAAGTTGATAAATTAAAAAAAAAATGTATTGGAATGGTATACATACAAAAGCTTTTCTTTTTTTTTTTTTTTTGAGAAAACAATTTTTCACGAGAATACATGCCGAAATGTAATATTAGTAATATCAGAATGAATAGTATTCGGTAAAATACTAGCAATATGGGTTGATATTAGGTATTACTAATATGAACGAATGTGGGATATTACTGCGATTTATTGGACTGCTAAAGGAATACGAACGTACGACAGAGATAAGTTCAAGATAAAGTACTGTAACAAAGAGAAGAGTGTAACATCAGATCTTCACCAATATTAAGTGAAGACAGTATCAGGCTACAAAAAATTGCATCTTGGGGAAAATATACCAGTAGAAAAGAATTAATTACGTAAATTAGAACAGTATGAAAAACCAGCGATGAAACAAAATTGGTAATACACAGGTCAGCAGAAACCACACCCAAAGAAATACGTGTTTGCATTTCATTTAAGTGAGAGTTAAGCTCTGATAGGTGCTGATTCTTGTATCATGCTCTCGACCACGTTGATTGTATGGAAGTGGCATTTTGAAACGGATGTTTACGAAATACTAGATAAAGTATAAATTATTAAATGATTTTATGTAAGTCGTACAAGCAAAGAAATTCAAAATTTATTTCATAATGCATTTCCTGATCACCACATCTCGCCATACTATAACTCGCATTAAAATAAATTTTGGATCCCTCAGTTATTTATCCCCATATAACCATAAGAGAAACTCACAAATGGTAATAACGTAGAACAAGAATTGCGAGAAAAAGTAGTGTGTGCTCTTACAGAATAAGAACCTAGCTAATATAGTTATTCTATTACCAAAAACAGTTCACTATTTCAAATGACGATTGCAAGGACTGTGTGGATGTACAATTCACAGGTATAGCAGTAAACTCCACTCACACAAATTAATTAATTATGCGGAACGCAGCGTTTCGAGAGCACGTGGGCTCCCATTGTCGGTAACACGGTTGACAATGGGAGCCCACGTGCTCTCGAAACGCTGCGTTCCGCATAATTAATTAATTTGTGTGAGTGGAGTTTACTGTGAAGAGTTCACTATTTCGTATTAGGAACTGTTTTTATAATAGAATCTGTTTGCAGATGAAGGCCGATTTGTACACTTTATTTAATTTTTTGCGTTTTTGGGTAAAATTTAACTTAGGGTGTAGTTGTGTCTGAACTAAAGGACAAGGACTCTAGACTATTAGTAAGGTTCCCAAATGCCTTGAATTTTTCTAACCTTAGAACGTCTTTGTAATCAACAAATATTCTCACAGCTATTTTTCTTCTTGAGCTTTAAGGGTATGTATTCATGAAGAAGAACAAAATAGAAAGTCTTTTAAAAATTAATGGAGAGATTTGGAGCAAGTAGAAACCGTCAAGGCAAGAAAAAGGACAGAAACAATACGATATTGATAAAGCAAATAGAAACTTGCTTTCAAAACAACATTCATTTAAAGTATTTTTAATATTTCTATAACGTATCTCGTCTACTGACCCGAAAGAAAAATTCTTTCGTAGGAAAAACAGATAAAAGTGTATTACAATAATAGAAGATTTATATAAACGGTAACAGGAAATTCAGGCGTCTTATGATTTACCTAACTTTATTAAACATACCAATCTCCATAATCGTCGTCGTTCTCTGCGTCCTTGTCTTTCATGCAAACTAAAGCGGTGAATTTGGAAACTTCTGTACTCTTCACGCAGTAAGTTTTAATGTCAGTAAAATTACCGATAGCAGAATAAACATGTCCGTTTATAATACCCTATGTCTTCAGATATCACTACAGGCTCTTCACATTCTAATGTTTTATGTAGCAAGTAAAAGTTATTCATGTTAAAGTTAGACTTTGAAGTATGCTGATGAACTGTAATTGGAAGTACACTATCATGATCCTGGCAGTTGTTCTCTATTAATCTCTGTCTTTACCAACAACATTTCGGTAGGCATATTCTAATATCGCATATGCATCCATAGACTTTCCCCTCAAATTGGAAATAATCATTTGCAGTAAAAGTGATGGCGTTATGAGTTATAATACTGTTTACTCTTGTCCCATTTGCAATACCAATTGCCTCCTGGAAACGATTCTTAGAACAACAAATACAATTTTCAAACACCCAAATAAAAATATAGATCAGTAAGGAAATATAAAACTTCATGTTGCCACTAAACAGTTATATAGCGAAAAATGTATTATATAGACATACGATGCAGGAACTGGAAACCCCCAAAAACTTAATGTTTGAGTTGGCATCTGGCGTAATCATATTATCGGTTCATTACCATTAGTTGTAATTAAACGAGTACATAGTATATGAATCTATTAGCTAATGAAATTACTAATTCAGAAGATGCAAGTACCGAGCAAATTTGGTACCAACAGGATGGCTGTCCCGCTCATAATAATTTGATAAGTAGCCATGGACATATTTGATGGCCAATAGGGTCGCCGGATTCGTCCCTAAATAATGTTTTTCCTTTGGGACTATTTCAAAAATAATATGTTTAGTATATGTGCATAAAGAGCAAATGATTTGGATAAGTTTCGAGGAAAAATTCAAGGCAAATTTGTAAACGTGTCAGGAGAATATTTATACAGTATTACGCACAGTTATCGATTAAGCTACTGTCTGTTTCCAGATGGAAGTCACTTTAAACACTCTTTTGCGTTATTGGGTACAATTTAGTTTAGGTTCTTCATAGTTGAGAATGTTATTTTTAGTTATGTATTTATTATCTTCTAAACTAAAAGGCGAGAATGCTAGGTTATTAATAAGTAGAGACTGGGTTATATGCAAAGTGCATATATTTTATTTTATCTATTTATTATATTTTACGTCTATTTGTAGATGTCTTACACTGATTAAAGTTAATTAACGCTAATTAACTTTAATCAGTGTGATATATCACTTTGCACATAATCCGGTCTATAATAATAATAAGTCTTCTTAAAAACCTCGAACTACTCTAACCCCACCTATTCAATAAAAGTAATAATAATGATTATGGGAGCGACTATTATTACGAAAAGAGATAGCATCCTTCAATTTTGATTCTGCTCAGAAAAGGGGTCAGCTTATCATACACAATTGATGCGCAAGCAAAGTTCTTTGAAATCTAAGAGCAGGCCGCCTTGGTAATCAAAAAATATGCTCATCGTTACTTCTCTTCTGGAAAGTTGAAATCGATTTTTCATTCTTTTTGACAATTCTCTCTCTTTCTGTTGCTTTGTAGTTTGGATTGTATCTGCGCTTAAATTCCTTTTGTGATAAGCATGAGTGTAAGTATTGAAATAAACATTTGATAAAGTTTTCTAACTTTATGCGTCTACCTTCAAGTGCTTTGTGTGTTCACATGATATTTCACCAAAGACATGTCCGGAATGAGACAAATTTGTTATAGATTCTTTTTCTAATCAGAATTTATTATATCCGTATATATATTATGCCTACACTTCTGGTGCGTCTTCAGATGTTCGCTGTCACCGTTCGCCATGTAGTGAGAAAAAGCACACAAAATCTCAACCCTGCTGCTTCGGCAGGTGATAATCGAACGAATTCGGTCACAGTAATGAAGCGATAGCAAATATTTGTATTTGCTATTAAGCTGCATATCCTTCTAATGTGAAGAATTATGCATTTGAAAGACAGCATTCATTAGGGAAACCACACATCCAATGTTCGTTTATCATCTATATGTTTTTAAACCCAACGTAATGTTAACCTATCGTTACGGCATTGCGGAGAAAATTTTATTAAAATTCTTGAAATGAACTAGAAAGCAGTGATAAACTTAAATGATTCATTGCACCACTTGGTAATTTTGAGCGATATATGTTTTCCGTTAACGTTTATCAATTTGAGGTTATGAAGTTTCCATATCAATTGACGTCTAGTTTCATAAGTAGTATTGCACTATGATACGTGACTATTTTTCACCAAAGTCTATCATTTCTGATTAGGTGTTTAGCGAATTACATGTCGGTACTATACCCATTTGAAGCGCTTTATTCGTTAGAATGTGTGAAAATATTGCGGCAACCTCCATTTAAAGTTGGTAATTTGGGTTGCCTATATTAAGAACAGTAATGAAATTATACAGCAGGAATTCATATTTACCTATATCTATAAACATATTTGAAAAGATATCTATCTAAATCTTTCTGCAATTTGCCTTGCAGGTCTATGTATACTTAGTTACAGCTCTTGCGATAAATAAGTTTGATATGCTTAGCATACAGGGACTGTGAAAACGAGATTGAAATAAATTGGCGTAGAATACACAAATTTCGATTTTCTGCAGATCTACCTTTAAAATACAAAGCAATTACTGAAGACAAATTTTGTGAAAGTTAAAGTACCTAATATTTTCGTGATTCACATGATATTCACTAAAAATTAAATGTGTAATTGCCAGTAATCCAATAACCAGACATCGAAAAACGCGCAATGACAGTAATATATCGATATGAAAACATAACAAGCAAGCGGCAGCAACATTACCAACTCTTGTTGATCATTCAAATTTGCTCAACTTCGACATATTCCAATTTATCTTTTTTAACGGAACAGACACAATACCGGTCATAAGCCCATTAAGTACCCTTAAAATATTACAAAAAGAAGTCAATTATTATTATTCTGTAATTATACAAAGAACTGTAACAAATGTAAAAAAATGTGCTTATCAATTTGCGAACAAAGATAATTATAAATTAACTTAAATTTGCGATTCATGAATGTGTCCACATTTCGCATTTATTACTGCCGTGCGCAATGTTGGCGTTCTCTCTAGCAGCTTTGTCAGTGTTACCGGATCTACTTCCCTCCATGTATTCTGCAATTGCGCCCAAACTACTGTTGTTGGATTTGGAGTAGATTTTTTTGAATCGGTCGGTCGACTTCCTACAACAAAAGCTCGATCGGATGAAATCTGAACTTTGGGAGGGCCACTTCATAACAACAATTTTCTTTCTGTGGTCGAATTATCCCAAATACTCACGGCATATCTTTGCAGTGTGTTTTGGATCATTATCGTTCTGGAACACGAAGTTTTCACGGATTAATCGTGGTCCGGATGAGATGGCATTCCTCTTCAACATCTTATCTAAGGATATCCTGTATTTTGACCAAATAGCCAAAACAAGCCTAAATCATGACGGATCCTCCTTTCTATTTTATTGTTGGTGTAATACAGGACTCAAGTGCTTGTTTCGATGTACAGACAATGTTCCACTGCTTTAACCAAAGGTGGGATATTTAAATTTTTCGGTCCAGAATACTTTTTCCAATCTTCTGTCCGGCCTTTGCGTTCTCTCGCTCATGCGAACCGTTTAGCTTTGTTTAGTTTTTGTGATAACGGGCTTTGCATAGTAATTCTTTCATACACACCAGCTTGGCGCAAACGCCCTTTCATCGTAGTCACGCTAACTGGTTTTGGACGAGAAATATTGACGCCGGCAGCAATTTCTGGCGTTTTTCTTCGTCCATTTCGTGATTACAATTGCGCGATCTTCTGCTGGTGTTGTTATTTTTGACTGTTCGGCTCGCTGTTTATTGGATACACCCTGGACATCCCGCAGCATATCATGAAATTTTTAAGATGGTCGTATAATCGGCCAGTCCAATATTTGATACAACTATCATTGTTATTCACATGGCTTGCACTTTGAAAACAGAAACAACTGTTTTGTAACGAAGATTTGTTAGATATGATTTACGTTTTTAATGCAAGTGATAAGAGTAGTTTATTTAGAATGCTTTCAAGCATATGTGGGCAACAACCGGCCCGCTGTAAGACCTGATCCGACCCGCGAGATATTTTGAAAAACCCAACTAAAAAAAGGATTGCACTACTTACCTATACTCACTCTAAATGAGGAAGATCGAGTGCTAGCAGATTTTATGCAAATAAAAGATAAACCACTATCTGAATTGAGTGACGCAAAATGGATATGTGACTTAGCATTTCTGGTCGACCTTACAGACCGTTTGAATGATTTAAATTTGAAACTTCAAAAACAAGGACAATTCGTAAATGATTTGTGCAACCATTTGAAAGCGTTTCAGAACAAAATCCGCATGTGGGAGGTACAGATGCTGTCCGGTAACAGTTACCATTTCACCACGCTCTCTTCGTATGAAAATGTTGCTTATGCTCAATATGCTGAAGAACTCAAGTTATTGTCGGAGCAATTTTCGAACAGATTTAGCGATTTTAAAAACATGGAAGACAGTTTCAATTTATTTGCTACTCCAACAAAAGGTAGTGTACAAAATGCTCCAAATCGAGTTGATCGAGCTTCAAGAAAACTCATTCCTAAAACCTAATTTGAAGACGTGGAGTTGTGCGATTTCTTCGAAGAAATATCTCGAAGAAGACCATTTTCCGGAACTAGGAAAATTCGCAAGAAGATTGATTTGTGCGTTTGGCAGTACTTATAAATGCGAACAGTTCTTTTCAATTATGAAAGTTAATAAATCAAAACATAGTACAAGGCTAACTGACGATAATTTAGAAAATTCTTTACGTGTTTGTATCAGTGGAATTAATCCAAACATCAATGGTTTAGTTTCCCAAATTCAAGCTCAAGTGCCTCATTGATTTCGTTGTCGCTATTTAACTTTTGTAGTTTGTTTTTCCCATTTCATTTTCTTATTTTAATAAATTGCATTATAATAACATTGTCGTATTATTTCATGTCTGATGTCTATCGCTCAAAATTATGAACACTAGTTTAAAACACTACTTTTAAACTCGGCCCGCGAACGTATTTGCACACTAAAGTTTGGCCCATAATATGTCAAAGGTTGCCCATACTAGTTTTAAAGGAAGGTATTCATGAAAAAGAACCAAATAGAAAGTCCTTTAGAAATTAGTATAGAGATTTGACGAAAGTCAAAACTTTCAATGTAGGAAAAAGGGCAGAAACATCATATTCAACAAAGCAAATAAGTTTATAATAATCAGAAACCGCAGTATTTATAGCAGGTTCTTTGAAATGATCATGTAAAGTACGCACAAATATTTATCGAATTATATTTTCTCCATGCACAATAGAAAATAATTTCAAATACATTATATGCGTATGTAGTACATACATGTAAAGTATTCCACAAATTTAATGCCATTTGCTTGTTTTCTTTGTGTATATTTTGCTTTGTAAACAAGATATTACCATTTGTACTAGAAATGTAAATCATATTTATTAGCATTAATATCTTAATAAAGCCTTCTTGAAATACTGCGAAATGATTGATGTATTTGTGGAAATGTTATTTTAGACATACTGCACATTTAGGGAAATTTAAAATCAGTAAAGTGAAGCTTGAAATAATACAGATAGGATTTGTTGAGGTTGATGATACTTTAATGATGGCATTTAGTACAATAATGCGCTTTATTAAAGTGTTGTACACTAGGGTGACAGAATAAATTAGACACCAGGTAAAGCGGTATAAATATGTAAATAGCTAAATTCTAAGAACGAATTAAGAACCTTCTCTTGTCACTAGGGTAGGGGTAGATGTATCGAAAAGAATTCGTCATAGTTTAGTATCGCTACAACTATGCCCCGCTTACAAGGTCCGAGTGATAGCGACTTCACCCGGGCTCGCATCGTTGGCCAGAGTGAACGCGAGATTAGTAAATTTTTAAATATTCCGTTCTCCACAGTTAACCGTGTGATTACACAATTTAAACGCAAGGAAAAAACAACAGTGGAGCCGAGACCAGGTCGTGCCGGACCTTCTGAAAGAAGTAAAAGGGTGCTTGTACGCGAAGTGTTAAGAGAACCGCGAGAAAGTACAGCTGAGCTTGCGGCAACTTCATAGAAAAGTCAGCGCACCGTTCTGCGATACCTCCACAGTGTGGGGATGTATAAAACGGTGGCAAAGAAAAAACCTCTCCTTACGGCGTTTCAAAAACGGGGCCGAATGGCTTGGGCAATCGAAATGCGAACGAAGCCCGGAGAGTTTTGGCGGTCTGTCATTTTTTCAGATGAAAGCAGATACTGCCAATTCAATGATAGTAGTAGTACGTGGGTATGGAGACGTTCGTCACAGTAACTGGACGACAAATTTTTGCATCAGACGGTGAAATACGGCGGTGTGAACATCATGGTGTGAGGCGCGATATGGTATGGTGGAAGATCGCAATTAGTAATCTGCGACGGAAATATAAATGCGGCAAAATATATCCAAATATTAACAGAAGGACTACTACCGATATTCGACAACGCCATTTTATCTAAAGAAGACGCCACTTTTATGGAGGATGGAGCACCCTGCCACAAAGCAAGAACAACAACCACATGGAAAGAGGAACAGGGGATTCGGATTTTACCATGGCCAGGCCAATCACCAGACATGAATCCGATAGAGAATGTTTGGCACATATTCCATACAAATATGGCGAAACGACCCCGAAAACGCAGCAATAAGGAAGAACTCGTGGCAGCTGTTACAGAAGAGTGGTTAAATATTCCAGAAGACACCATTAATCATTTAACAGATTCTATGCCACGACGACTCGCAGCACTTCACGCAAGTAAAGGTGGATCGACAAAATATTAGTCTAATTTAAAAATTTTAAAATATTTTGTGTATATAACGAGTATAGTATCTTTTTCTTAATTAGTAGGTGTCTATTTTATTCACCCTAGTGTAGTTGATTCGACTCTAGAGTGAGTTTTTAATGAAATACGTATTTTGAGGTGAAGAATGTATTTTGTTTTCAACACGATTCCCATCTTGCTTTATACATATGACACAACGACTTTCCAATTCCTTTAAGCCATATAAAAAGTATTTTTTCAAAAACTCGTCAAAATAGAGATTCGCTTCAGCTATATCTCTTAAAGTTCGGGAACAAGAAAGTATCACCAGTAACCAAATTTGCTGAATATTGTGGAGGAAGCAGCAATCCGTATCCTAATTCAACCAATTTAACGCTTGCAGCAGCGAATGAATAGGAGGACGCGTATTTTTAATAGAACAAAACTTTTCCTGAGTAAATGCGATTTTGGTAGATCAACATAAAACTGGCTACTTTGACTATTCTATAAATAATTATTAAACTTTTCGTCTTTCAAAAAATAGTTACCACATCGAACATTATTGGCCCAAGAAATCTTTTATGCTTTCTTTAGAGCATGCACATCAGGCATTCCTTTGACTGAATATAGTAATGTGCAGGTTTAATTTACAGTAATATTGATAAAAATATGCTCTTGGATTTCGTTTGAACTCAACTATACTGTCGTTTGAAATTGTAGCACGAGTTTGCATTTGGTCAACAATAAGCAAACGCGGCATCCATCTTGCGGTAAGCATTTTCATATCTAAATGTTGATGTGAAATATGGGGTATTCGCTCCGTGACACATTTGCGCCATTAGCTATCTCGCCTACATTTATACGGCGGCGGCTGTTTGCAATTGCGTGGACTTTATTAATCTTTTATGGAGAACTTGCTATAAATGAAGGCCTTAGATATTTAGCGCCCTCTGTGCTAATATGATCATACTTTGAAACCACCGAGCCACCTGCAAATCATTCAGTGGGAGAAAAATTGGTTACTTTTTCTTCAGCTTCTTTTAATGGTTTTTCAACGTAAAAAATAATATTTAATCTACTCGCAAACTTCTTTTTTCTTTCACATTGATATAAAGACAAAACATAAAGATATACTACTACTGAAAAACTTATCTATCTGACCGATTTGGACGAAATTTTAACAATACACATCTAAAACTTGGCCAAAGCCAACAATATACTCATCATGGTGAAACTGTTGCCAAGTTTTGAGAAGTCACTATGCTGTCGAATGGCCGCCGTGCTTTTCAGAAAATGGTTTATTTAATTGACGACAATTTTAAGTTGCAACTTTTCTAGAACAGGTCGACGAAAAGTCAAATTTCAATAAACCATCGAATAATTTAGCAGTACTACACAATGTGGAACTTATAATAATGATACCAATTATCTATTGAATAGATTTAGCAGCTGCAGACACAAATACATAAAAATATACAGACTGTTTCCTTTAAAGAAACTTGCTATACTCGAAAGTAAGGCATACGTCATAAACTGATAAATTTAAAATATTTTTAATATTTCAATGGTATAAAAATATTGAACTTTGCCAGGGCAATTAGCGCATGCTGCATGTATAAGGCGCACATATCAAATAATTACAGCAGCAATACATTATACTTAAAAGAGTCCTTGTAGCACTCTTGCTGCGTTGTTACAACGTACCATCAACATTTTATTTAATAAGATGTGTCAAGCCGTTTTATTAGTTTTTTTTAATAAATATTGAATTTACTGCGATGCCTATGAATTATACAGCAATACAGTTCTTGCAATCGTTATGGGCTATTTCTATAATTGAGCAAAATACAATCTTAAAGCGTTTACAGTGGAGAGCTCGGCAGTATATCTAACGCTATCATGTATATCTTCAAAATTGTAGCCAAACTAAACTTTTGAAGAATACATGTAATATTGAAATACTTTTGCAATATTGTCCGTTTTGAAATTGCTAATAATAATGTATTTCGTCGATTAACCCGAAAGAAAAAAATATTAAGTAACAAAAACATGCAATAGTGGAAATTGAAGTAATACAAGATTTGTATAAAGAGTACCAGGAAATTCATGAAGCTTATGATTTAACTAACTCTATAGAACATACCAATATAGTAAGCTCCCATCATCATCATCTCCATTTCATCTGTGTCCTCATCATTGTTGCAAACTAAAACGACTAATTTGGAATCTTCTGTACCCTCGACGCAGTAAGATTTTGTGTCAGTAAAATTACCCATAGTAGAATAAACATGACCGTTTTCTTGAATATAGTACCCTACGTGACCAGGTATCATTATAGGGTCTTGTTCGCATTCTAATCCTATGTTTAGTAAGTAAAAGTTATTCACGTTGAAGTTTGATTTTGTAGTACCCTGGTGAACTGTAATTTGAGGTACACTATTGTGATCCTGACAACCGGCGCCTATTAATCTTTTTCCTTCCGAACAACACTTCGGTAGGCATATCCTAATATTGCATATACATCCATACAATTTCTCCTCAAATTGGAAATAATCATTTGCAGTAAAAGCGATATTGTTATGAATTATAATACTGTTATTTTTTGTTCCATTTGTAATATCAATTGTCTCTTGTAAACGATCCTTAGAACAACATATACAATTTTCAAACATCCAAATAAAAATATAGGCCAGTAAGGAAATATAAAACTTCATGTTGCTATCTAACCACTTGGAGAACGAAAACTGTACTATACTATATGTTTTTGTTCAATGGATATATTTTCATGTGGTTTCCTGTTTTTCGTATATATTTATCACATTTCGTCATGAAGAAGAAAGATATTGAATTTATAGGTTGCGTGGGGAGTATTACGCATGTATAGTGTATTTTATGTGTATAAGTTACTTTAAGCACAATGAAATAGATCCAATAACTATTAAATATCGGTAGAAATCTGGTCCTACACTAATTGGTGTAATACTTTAAAGTTGTATCGCTGTTATCTCTTATAAACGCGTTTTGTAGTCAAATGTAGGTGTGTGCACGGAAATATGCAACTCTTGTAGATATAGTTTATGATTTCAAATTCGTACATACATATTTATAAATATTTAATATACTAGTACAAAAACAGATAAAGGCGTTTTTCAGTACATAAAGCTATTGTATTTTGTGAAGGTACGGCGGATACTGCATCATGCTGGTAAAATGTATGTGATTGTTTATGCGGATATACTGATATTGTGTCAAATAGATATTGCAGTATGTTCATGTTTGTTGACTTATTTTTAGAATTCCCATAAATAAATAAACTTTGTCAACATTTGTTATGATGTTACAGAAATTGTTAAGGACTTAACATTGTTTTTTGTGTTTTATCAATTTTTTACTACTATGTATTTTATATTATTTTATCTTCTTTGCAACCGTATGGGTTACCATTATTACCTTATTTTCATTTAGAATATTACTTTATTTTCATTTTTTATATTTATTTATTTTGCTCTCTTAGAATATATCCAATTTTATTGCAATATGTATGTACATTAAGCATTATATATGTATGTAAGCCGGCCATTCACATTACGCTAGCTAAAACTGCCTAATTTAAAAATCATTCAGTGCAACGTCGTCGAATAAGTAATGGCAGTTTTCTTAAAATTTAATGTACTCAAGCACAGGCAGTCGTCTCCCGCGCGACGGTCGAGGTATTAGCGATCGTCACCTTTCGTACCTCGTCGTAACATGTACAGTAACGTCGTCGTATGATTATTAGAGATTTCTAATATTTTCTAGTTTTGGCGGGAATCGTCGAGGACGTTGTCTATACATTTATTTCTGGCGGGAGTCATTTGGTAAAGTTGCCGAATCGCATGTATAGATTTCTTTAATAAAATTCTCGATTTTCTATCATCGTCCGTCGAGGCTACTGTGTCCGTTGTCGTCTATACATATTTTTAGTCTTTGGTTAAGTTTGTGTCGGAAATTATTTTGGTGAGATTGTCGGTGCGCATGTATAGACATCTTCTACAAGTACGATCACTCCGCTTCTTGCTGACGGTCGTTGCGGCCGCAGCGCCCGTTGTCTTTTGTATGTTTGTTCGGTCCTTTGTCGTATCGGGACTTAGAAATTTTTTCATTTAGTTGCTCGTCGTAGCGGACGAGTTTCACGGACCAGTTTTCTTATGTAATGTCGGCATCATCGCTCCGTTTTACTTGTCGGTGCGCAGTTCGCACATTTGCTGGCTACTGGCTTTTTCCCTTCTTTGGGGCGCAGTAGCAGAGAGCTAAAGATTGCACATAGCGTATTATTTCAAACGAGAACGGCTGGGTAGCTATGACATTACTTTTGTTTTGAGATCGGCTATTATCGCTACTGTCGCCCTCGACCAGGCGTTCAAGCTCTAAGAGATAGGGTGGGTTCCCCTATAAATGTGAAAATAACGAACGTATTTGGTTCAAGTACAAATACATGCCAATAATACAGGGCCAAGTCCCTTAGGCAAATTTAAAACAAGGAAAATATATTAGGTTCCCGGAAAGGGACATATAAATAAGCATAGCACCGAGGTGCGCTTATAAATTTACGAAATAAATAGGGTTGGCTCCCCTATAAAAAGGTAGTGGAGCATGCAAACAGATACAGGCATTAGTACATGCCTCTAACAAAGCTTCTGCGGAAGCATATAAGAAACATACATATACACATGGTAATGTACATACATGTATAAGAGAGCTCGAATAACTGCAATTATTGCAAATATATATATCTTACGTACATCGTAAATGTACATAGGCAAGAGTGGAAACCGTGTACACATTTTATTTTTAAATATATTTTTTTGCGCATGCGCATTGAGTTTCACTGTACAACCTTTCCTCTAGTAAATAAGCGATCATACTCTATAAGTAAGTATTGGTCAAGTAATTTAGGAATTTACGAGCAGGCTACAGCGGCGCTGTTCTTCAAACCAGGAGAACGTAACAGAAATATTGTTTAAATTTAGGCTCTGTATATTTTCAATTTTCATAGAAGGATTCAAAAATATATTATATTTTAAAAATTACTCAGATAAAGCTACTTTAAACAAACAGTATTTGTAACAGTTGTCGGGTTCCACCGTGTCATTAGGTTTTTGTCTCTGACGTTTCGCAAACAACTGCGGTTCGCATTTTCAAAGGTACATTTGAAAATGCGACCCGCAGTTGTTTGCGAAACGTCAGGAACAAAAACCTAGTGACACGGCGGAACCCGACTACCATTACAAATATGGCAAACGGCCGTGAAAGTCTGAGATACTATTTAAGCAAACAGTGTTAAGAACCAAGTTCAGAATGAATATTATAATGCTAAATAACATTTGTAATAAAAACAAACACCAAGAATTCGAACTTTTGCTAAAAAAGCCCTAAATTAGGAGCAAATTGACACATTAACAACTTGATAATACGTTTCTTGAAATAACAACGGACTCGCAATTAATTTTTAAACAATAAGTATAACACCTTTTCGAAATCGGCTATTTACGCAAAAATTCAAAGTTCAGGAATGAATATACAAGGCGTTACAGTATTGGATCTAATGCCGGTTTAACTTCGATCCGTGTTTTTTTCGTACTTTCTTGCAGATGTAGTTAAAATCGACGGAGTTAAAATAACGCGTTTCCCAAAGGTAGTGGTCATTTTAAATGTCAAGGTGTTTCTGATTGGTGAAAAAGTTTGGACGTCTGTATTTGACGAATGACAGTGCAATGCACACAAATGTCAAAGTTTGACATGAAAGCGGTGGAGGTTTGGAAGAAACGGTTCGGAAAGTTCACACCCATGTATAAAGCGCCAGGTTGCAGTGCGATTGTGAAAATAATTAAGGCATTTGAGCAAAGCGGATATATTACAAACCAATGGAAATTCTTATGGTGTCCTCATACTGCAAGGACACACTAGAATTTACACGCAGTTGGTGTCAAAGCGTTCTGAATAAGTGCACGTTTCAAGGAACATCTGCACTGAATTTTACATCTTAGTTTTCATCTCCATTCGTATAAAGTACAGCTGGCTCAAGAATTGAAACCGGTAGATCGCTTGCAACGTTGTGCATTCTCAAATTGGATGTTGGTTGATTGATGTTGATTTTTGCAAGAAAATGATTATGTGATGAAGGCCATTTTCATCAAAATGGGCATGTTAAGACAAAAAGCTGCCGCATTTGGGGTTCAAAAAACCTAAGAAAGATACTGAGGTGACCACTGTATCACCAATGCGCAACAGTTTGGTGCTGTTTATGGGCTAGTAATATCATTTGTCATCTTTACGCTGGGATAGGTCTTGATTAATTTTACAATCACGTAGTAAAAATTGTAAAGTTTCAAGAACTAGTCTATAAAATCTTACAATATATGACGCGCAATTGGTGTTTTACGATTGTAAACATGTATACTATTGGGTTTTTAGAACTTTGGGGAGCATGATTGTAAGCATATTTTGCTTGCCATGTATTTCTGCAGTTGTACTATAACTGTCTCTTAAGGTAATCAGGTTACCGACTCAGTCGATAATTCGGTTGCCAATAACAGTCCACGTGGTTAAAACGCAACGTTCTGCCTGAATAAAGAATTAATTTGTGTGATGTAAGGTTTGCTACGATATATGTGTGTTATACAACCACACACTCCTTGCAATCATTGTAATTAAAATAAATTATGTCATCTAAAATCTTGTTCGCTTCGGTTAATACCAATCTTGAATTTCCTTCAAACGGGTCCCTAGCACTAAAGTGCTGTGGACCCACATGGTTTTAACCTCTAAAACAGAAAGGTTTCCCTTTTGCGAATATTTATAAAATATATGTGTCCTTGTTATTTGGTTGGGTCTTGCCTTCTGGTAGTTGGTTGAATATTTATGGAGAAAATTTCTACTAACTTTAGCCATAAGCTCATTTTTCAGAAAACATCGTCGATTTTAACAATTATTCTTTCACAAAAAATAGAAATCGTTTTTAGAAAAATTCATTTGTGGATAGTAACTGCATGATATTTCGACAAAAAATAATTACTCAAATACGTCAAGGCTAGCAAGGGTACCACAAAAATTTAAGGCGTCGCATATCTTGAAAAACAATTTAAATATATACAAGTCTATACTATTCTCTAAGAAAATGAAAAAGTATGGTTAATTTCAAAAAAACGAAATTATAATATTTTGAAATTAATGAAATTTAGGTGAATGAAATGTAGCTACGCAGGTACCTAAATTTTAAATAAATTGCACAACATAAATTACACGCAATAAGTAACATCGCATCATACAAAAAAAATATGACCATGTAGCTTCACACAGAACCTAATATTTACGATCAGAGAGGCCCCCCAAAAATGAATTAATAAGGGGAGAGAAATGCATATACAGGATGTCCATGAAATAAAATAAAATAGTATGAAAAATGTATTACGTACACATATTCTGCATCCATAGGCGGCACACATTACAATTTCCTAGGGTTTCCTTTAATTATGACACTCGCATAGCAATTGACTCAAAATTTTTTGGATTAATGTTCTATATAATTACACCTTTCCATTTTTTGTACACTTTTGTTTTATTTCAAAGACAACCTGCATAACCTACAGATCTGGAAATAGCGTTTGATGGAATACAACATGTGTAAGATAGTAAAAATAACAAGATTGATAAAAGAACTGTGAGAGTAATAAAATTAATGTATAAACATAACAAAAACGTAAAGACAAATATTAAGTATAGATAATGAAGAAGCGAGAGAATTTGAAATAAAGATGGGAGTAAAGGTCTGAGTCAGCTAATGTTCTCAATTGTTTTTGATGGAGCTACAAAGTAGACAACAGAAGAAACGAAAAAGAAATGAATGAAACTGGGATAATAAAAACTGAAGGAAATAGATCTGTGACCTGGCGTTACTAGTAGATTTAAAAGGGAAGTTGACAAAAATTGACCTAGCGAAAACAAAAACGACGATATAGATCCGGTTAAGAGGAAGTAAAACTTGTAATGCTGGATATTATACTAAATGGTTAGAGAAAGTTTTGAACATTTTAAATTCATAACAGAAAGTAATGTGAAACAGACAAGGAAATAACCGGCAGAATAGGAACAAGAGGAAAATTATTTATTACGGAGACAACATTCTTAGGAAAGAAAGAAATACCAAAAGGAATCAAGACGGAAGTAGTGAAATGCGATTTTAAGAGATATAAAAACAAAATTAAAAATGACACATGGGCAAAACCAATTACCGATAAAAGCAAGGTCAATCAAAATGCCATGGTTATGTGTGCCGTAAGCCAAACGAAAAATTAACGAAAAAAGCGTACAAAGCGTGAGTACCTTGCAGGAAAACATAAAAAAGAAAGACCTCATAAAAATGGGAGGATAAAATAAGGGAGGAAGCACAGAGGAAAGGAATAGAATAGACGGGGATCAAACAGGTAACTGAGAATAAAAAACAATGACGAAAAATATAAAACATGGCAAACTCAGTTCATACTATCTTATACCTAACATTCCTAACAGTAGAAAGACATAGGATTAAGTTAAGTGAGTAAGCTAATTTCATGAAGATAACATATTTGCATGGTGTTATCATCTAGATTGATCAAAATCGTGTAAAAGTAAAAGTTAACACGAGTCATATGTACTGAAACACGCTAAAACAAATTCTGAAACGACGAAAACCAGGTTAATCTACTTTTCGATGTAAATTTATCGTATACGAATTTTTAATCAAATTTATTGGAAAACTTCAAAGTACCAGTCATGCTGGTTATAATAAAGGCTTTATTTATTCATGCCGATTAACCTTTAGCACGCAAAATTTGAAAGGTGGGTCGTCTATCCTACAGAGCCGTGTATTTGTTTTATCTCACATATGTGTAGCACAATGCGCAATAATCATTAGTGCGATGAAAAATGAACATACTAAACTGGTTCTTTTCTTATAGCTATACATAAAGTAATAGAAAATACAAATTTGCTCTCTATTGCAAAGTGTTCGTTAGTTACAGCGCTTTAATTCTAATATGAATATCTATATGCTATTGCATACCAATCAACATTGCTATTGACATCTTTTCTTCATCCGGATCTTGTGTATAGCAAACGAAAACGACTATTTCGCCATTTTCGTCGCCATCAATACAGTACTTATTTCTATCAGTGAAATTTTGGTAGGTATGTAGATCGCCATTCTCTTGAATGTAGTATTCTATTTGATTTTCTCTTAAGGGAACGATTGCGTCCGTACATATATTGCCCTTAATCAGGTATAAATTGTCTGGATTTGATTTTAACATTTCAGTGCCTTTGTAAACAGTTATATTGATCTCGTTATCGAATTTTTGACATTCCTCGTTTATGAATCTTTCACCTTCCGGACAACACTTCGTTAGGCATGTCTTAATATTACACACGCAACCGTATGTTCTTCTTTGATAGACAAAATAATTCGTTGAATTAAATGTAATGTCATTGTAAACAATCACGTCGTTATTCTTTTCGCCAGTTGTAATATCAATCACTTCTTCCAAACGCGTTGGGCAATAGCTGCACATCGCATTAGATAATGTTATTATGTAAAGGAACAACACACCGCGAGTTCTCATTATTACAAATTGGTGCGCAAACTATAACTGTAAATGTAGTACGTGGACTGGAGGTTCTACATATCCATTGAAAGTGAATTTTTATGCGGTTTCATAGATCCGCCACGAAGTTGATAATATATCTGTTAGAAATACTAAAGCTTCCTGTGTATGTACAATATAGATATTGACAACATAGAGAGCTAATTATTAAAAAGAGTTACTTCTTATCGCTTACCTACTATCATCTTCCAATCTATTCCCTCATCTACGCATACGATCACTATGACGTTTGATGCAGCAGTACCTTCAAAACAGTATTCACTAGGCTTGGTATATTTTTTCGTTGAGGTGTACACGTGACCATTTTCTTGAATATAATACTTGTGCTTTTCCGTTAACATATACTTTGGTCTACTGCACAGCTTAGCCGTCTTGATTAAATAAAAGTCATTCATTGTTAACTGTGACTTTGCAACTCCATTATGCACGTTTATGTTGAGCTCAGTAGTATATTCCATGCACGTTCTGTTAACTAACATTTTCCCTGCAGAACAGCATTTGTTAAGACACCTCTTGATGTTGCATACGCAGCCTCGGACCGTACCATTATGATTAAAGAAATTCTCTGGAGTATATGTCACGTTATCGAACGTTATAGTTGTATTATTTCTATCACCATCGGTGATATCCACAGTTTCTTCTAAGCGATCAGTACAAGAAAACTTGAAATTAGCTTCAGCTATTACAACTAAAGTTAGAACAAACAATACGACGCTGTTTGCCATTTCGAACGAGTAGATGTAACAGTACGCACTGGTAATTTAAGGAGTGTTTTACGTTTGGAAGAGAACACTGTTAAACCGCATGTGGTTAACATTCATTGATCCGATAATATATCGCGTTCCTTCAAACCCATCGCGTCAAGAACTATACTGGCTACTCGTACATTTCCGCTTTATTAAGTTTTCTTTTACTGCGTACATACACAATCGCCTATAAGTTTAAGACCGCCCATTGAAAAATAGCAAAATTAATTTCACAATAATCTAACAATGACTTTACAAATGGTGGCATAGTATTTTTGACATTACAGAGACTGTAAATACACCATTCTGTTTTAATTTGAATTTCTGTGAATTGCACTTGTATGTGATTCTAAGAAATGTTTTCAAGCAATTCGATAAAATATTTTCAGTTGTCCTCAGGTAGTAGTTTACCGTGGAATATACTACTGAGCTACCCATTATCGCATGCAGTTGTGTTAAATCTATTTGCATAATATAGGTAACAATAAATAGTTGAACATTGTAAGGTGCGCTGTAATAACCAAGGCTGCAGAAACGAGTGATGTTAGACTCTACATCAATAAAGCATCAACAACACAATCAACTAGAATAGCAAGTAATTACAGTCATTACTTTTGATATTGATAGTAACCGAGCCACACGTATCTTTGAAAGCACCCGTTTCTGCAGCCTTAGTAATAACTTATCTTTATGATGAAGACAAGTATAAACGCCATATTTAAAATAAACTAAAGGTTGCAAAAACTGCTGTTCATTTGACAACCAGAAGATCTAGTGGAACAGGAAGAAATTTTGATCGTCCCCACTCAAAGTGACCTAGGATTATAAGCATTGCTGAAGACCAACATACTGTACTAATCAGGAAACGAAAATTCTAAATTGCAGGACCCGAGGATTGTATCAACGTTAATGGAAGCAGTAAGAAGATTTTATCAGTATCCACTACCAAGCAAATAGAAGAAAACAGTTTAATTAGATTTTGGAATATATAAATTGGAATGAGGAGGATTGGGCAAATCGTAAGGAAAATTATTCCTACAAACTGTCATGGAATCTGTAAAATATAGAGGAAGGTAATGGTAAGAGGATATTATTCTGTGAATAAAAGGGGAAATTTGGTAGGATTTGAAGAAATATTGGGAGAAAAACAGTGTAAAGAAATTCTGGAACAGTATATCACTTCATTTGATTTATCGTTAGTTACGTCAATTTATTCGTTAGCACGATAACAATCTGAAACACCCTTCGAAGCTCTCTAAAAACATTTTGATACATAAAGAAGAAAATGAAGTAAACAAAAATATGATCTGGTTACCATAATTACCAATCCTCAATCCTATAATGAAATCGTGACGAACTAGACAGAGAAAAGTACATCACTGGAGTCCAAGTTCAGCAAAGCATTTATGGGAATGGGTTTATTCTGGATGGATTAAATGCAGAGCCTTAAATAAGTTAGTAAAAAGAATACCAAAATTGTGCTGAACTACTATAAAATAGGGACGTGTATTTTTTAACGTAACCACAATTTACCTATGTGTGTATATTATAACTTCTGTCATCTTTTGTCATGTATAATCTGCTTCGTTTTAGTATTATACATATTTTAACAAATATACATACATGCTTTTTTCTTATTAAAGTGTGTTCTTTTCTTTTCAAAAAATTAATGCAGTTAATGCAAATTTCTCAAGAAGCTCTTAAACTTATGAGCGGCAGTGTACATATATTCATACGTAGGCGAAAGCTATATATGTATATTATCGTAACAAAAGGAATACGTATTTGAAGATTTATACCTCCTTTACTTAATAGATACGAATTCGCTCAAATTAGATGAATTTTTCTTCAGGATTAGAAGAGTTATTTCATGTCCAATCTTCACGTATTCGTATTTTTTGATGTATTTTATATAGAATATTAATATCTTTGCTAACTTTTACTTCCAGTTTTCCATTCAGAATTGCAACACTTAAGTCAATTTTTGTTACAACGTTCCAGACACGACATTTGTGTTTTCTCTTCTTCCTTGTTATCATACAACATATGCAGTATTTTCTTAGAAAATAAGCAAGTTTATTTTACAAGATTGATTCTAGGTTAGCCGCAGGTAACTACTACATATAAAAATAACTCAATACCAAAGAAAAATTATTAGACGTTTTTATTAAATTAGAGATTAAATAAGAGATGAGAAAGAACAGAAGTATAAAATGGAATAGTTCACGATCAATAAAACAATTGGAAAGTCCTTAAGTCTTCCCCACGGAACTCCCTAGCATACTTACACTACCCTCCAATATCAGTAACGGATTTTACAAAACGTGACAGCTACAGTAAAATTTTATTGTGATTATTCAAATAAAAGTAAATTAATTCAAACATAAGAATATTTATGCATTCTTTAACTCCTAAGTTTATTTTCGTGAAATATGACCTCCTTTGGATTTGATAACCGATGCACAAATTTTAGGCATTCTTCGAAGCAATTTTTCAACAGTCTGCGTCAATTTCTTACCATACGTTCTGTAAATATTCCCATAGGTGTTGGATATTCTGAGGTTGACGCTCGCTAGTCCTTCGATGAAGCTCATCCCATAATAGCCCTATGGGGGATAAATCCGGACTTTGAGGAGGCCAAACCGTTAATTGTAATTCATTTCTTGCTGTTTTCTCTTCGAAAAGGTTTTTACAGATCCGAGCCGTATGTTTGAAGTCATTGTCTTTCTGGAATACAAATGGCTCAACAACAAGACAGCTTCCACACAGAATAGGGTGATTTTGCAAAATATCAAAATACTCCTCTTTCCGCATTAACCACATTTTCACTAAATCACCCGTAGCTATTCCAGCAAAACAACACCAAACCATAACGCTACCACCGCCGTGTTTTACGGGCGGAACTAAGCAGGCTTCACTAGCTTTTTCTTCTGGTCGTCGACCAACAAAAACTCTCCGTTGCATACCAAAATAACTGAAATTTGGACTCGTCGGTCAATAAGACTGCGTTCCAATCATCCAGTGACTAGTTTGCGTGCTTTCTTGCCCGTGTTAATTGTTTCTCTTTATCCACGCGTTTTAAAAACGGTTTTTGTGACCAATGGATCCCATTAAACTTGTTGCTAATAATCGCCTCTTGACGGTGGTAACAGAAACATTTGTTCGTCCGTGTTTATTAGCGCGCCTGGCGATAGTTGGCGTCGTTAGATGTCGATCTCGTTTAGAAGTCGTTACTATAAATCTATCTTCTGCTCCAGTCATCCGTGGCCGCCCATTTCATCTTCTATGAAGATTTTGTCCTTTCTCTCTTCTACAGGCTAACCTTTAATGGACACCTTCAGTGAAATCCCTAACCATGGAGCAATTTTTCCCCCAGTATAGCCTTTGTTGTGAGTACAAATATTACTACGCTGTTCTACAGTCAACTGTCTACGTTTTGACATTTTTACGCTCTGTACTTTACCAAATTGTTACAGCTGCGCATTGATTTAAAAAAATATAATTTCGCACAGGAAAGTGATAAGACATTAAGGATTAATACCTTTCCCACATGCACAAAATGATCACTGTTCCACCAAAAGTAATTACTGCAGATGTGCTACCCTATCCCCGTCAAACAAAGGTCGTATTCTTGGAAACGAGCAATAAAATATATTTGTGTGAAATTTGTACATAAATGTTTGGACTTACGTACGGATTATGTGTAACAATTTTATATTTGCATACAATAATTTGTAACAGGGATTAACGATTTCACGATATGCCTATCAGTTGTATTATTTTAAATTTCACCTTGCTTCCAAACTTATGGACGGTAGTGTATGTACACTACGTGATGATACGTGATTGTAGCTAGCCTAATTTAAAGGATTTTCGCAACCTAATGTTATTCAAAAGGCGGACTGACTACTACGCATGCATATACCAATTCGCTTGCTATCATTTATTTAGAAACAATACTTTATGACTAATTGAAACAATTAATCATAAACTCAAATCTTCACGCCCGCATTGCAACAAAAGTATCCCTACTTCGGCGGTGATACATGCAAAAACGACTGCAGTGGGCAGAAACACGTACAAGTTGGGTAGTGGGCGATTGAAAAAGGGTGCTATGGACTGATGAGTCAAAGTTTGTGTTGGGACAATCAATGCGCGTTTTTGTAAGAAGAGCGAAAGGCCAAAGAATGTTGCAGGATTGTGTAGTGCCAACTGTCAAGCAGGACAGGGATTGTTTTTCCTACGCCGGTACAGGAGACTTGAAGCGAATCGAAGATATTTTGCGAAAAGAGGGTTATTTAGAAACACTGCAGGAAAATGCTTATTATTCTACAAAGATACCACACAATGTGTTTTTCCTTAAAGTATGCTAATAAAGTAATGTTAAAAACGAACTTTGAAGTCAAAAGCGGAACATTTAGATATAATATTGAAAATTCCTCTTTATCAAAGATTTCAGCTGTTTTATTTTTAGTTATTTTTATTTAACAGCAGCACTTATTTATGGACTAAAAGTTCTAACTTCAATAACCTGGCGAAGACGCATAAAACAAGGTGCAATATTCTGACGTTAAAATTTTCGATTTAGAACCGAACGAATTTTGCTGCATGTAGCTGTAGAAAAATAAATACAAACAAATATTTTACTGCGTAAAAAGTGAGTTTGCAGCTTCGAGGATGAGGGGTTTTTCTTGAATATCGTTCATTGTGGTGTTTATTAGTTTTATCTTATCACTGCATGACACAGAGCAGAAACAGGAATTCAAACCAAGATTAAAACTTAAATTGGATTCTACGTCTGACATCCAATGAGTAATCGAGTAAATAATAATCATAATAAAATAATATATATATACATACATTCAGGGTCAATTTCAATGAACGCTTGTAAAGCGTATCTTTAAAAGTAATGGAAATACCGTTCGGGAAGTTTAGATAGCCAACAGTATGTGTAGCGACCTCTTTAGGTAACTGAGTGGATTAAGTTTTCCAGAGAGATTGTACACAATGTATATATATATATGTATATGTATATATATATACCGTTACCTTTTAAAGGGTTTTAGTCTTTAACGTCTTCTTTGGCATAGCATCAAACAAATTTAACAGTCATAAGTACGTACCAGTTAATGCTTGCTGATAGTCCTACGTTGCTTTCTCTTGCGAATAATTATCCATCGTAGTGACAGCGGATGAACAATAATACCATTCTTGATAAAAGATGTTTATAATGTTGGAATAACTTTTTCTCTCTAAAGTTCTTTATGATGGCCATCACTGTTTTTAGTGGCGAATTGTAATTTAGAATGAGAGATACTAAGAGTTGACAGAATTTCACAAAAATATTGTTGAAAGCAATTGCCACTATTTATTTGTTAACATATCCATAGGTGGAAAAAGAAAGAAAATATGTGTCACATCCATGAAAATAGTCAATACAGTACAGTTGTGAACCCAATTGGGAGTTAATTGTTTTCTTTTAAATGTATTACTAAATTAAGCGAATAAAATATTCAGGAAGCAAAAGAAAGAATTAAGTTCCTGTTAAAGTAAGAAAGTATTTCTTAAATTCTTATTAGCCATTATGATGAACAACGAAAGCAAGGAGAGCAATCAAGAAAATACGAGGATCATAGATTTGCTGAAGTTAGTATAGAGGAATTGAAAGAAATTACAAGACGAAAGCCCATGGAAAAGAAAGAAAACAAGAAATGAGGGAGGGATTATCAATTCTTAGGAATGGAGATGAGACACAATATAATAATAACAGTGGAATATCTGCACTGGATGTAATTTATAAGGTGATGCTAACATTAATTAAGCTTTAGATTAAGAGCAATGGCAAAGCAGCAAATAGGGAAATATCAATCTTGTGTTAAAAGAGAAATAGAGAAAACAGGGTAATTTTTGCTTAAAAGGACTATCAAAAACCTGCTAAGAGCACAAAGTCTTAGCAACAGAACTACTTATGAGCTTAAAAAGAAACCATCTGATTTAATAAGGTAGGAGGCTCGTCTCTTAAGTTTTGTATATAGAACTGGAATAAAACCGTAAATGGCTTCTAAAGACTACTATTTTTCTAAGTATTCTCCATGAAAGTTAATGTACTTTTGTATACACTCGAACTAACTCTGAAACCAGTTATTCTACTTGTTAGTTATTACAGTCAAACTTCTCCTTCTGACGACTGGAACCTCTAACAACGCAGTCCGTTCGTGATTTTCGGGAAGGTAAAGAAATCATTGGGACTTAGGTGCGGATTATACGGAGAATAATCTAACAATTCCACCCTTTATTACGTCAAAAATTCAATTGTCTTGCGTGCTGTGTGCGAACTTGCACTGTGTTGGTGGAGGATGTTTAGTCATTCTCAGATGGATTTTCGAGGCTCAGCAATGATTTGCGGCAAACAAATAGTTGCATACCAATCGGCAGTAACAGTTCTTTGAATTTCTAGAAGAATTATTGCCACATAGCCTGCTTGCGTAACAAATGTCACGGCCATTTTGAGAACGGATGATTCTTGTCACCTTTTCTTCACCTTGGAACACCCAAATAGACGACTGGCGTTTACTTTTGGCTCGTATGAATAAATCCACGATTCGTCACTCACTGACGCTGTTATACGCGTTTTCAGAGTGTCCGGCGTTGAAGCGGTCTAGTTTTTTAACACCAATTCACCATAGATGCTTTCTGTTCTACGGTCAACAAATGGGGGAACCAACACACAATTCTTCATGCAACATTCTTTGAATTGAGGTCTTTGAAATCCCCAGTGATACTTCAAACTCGTGGTGTCAGATCTCGATTTTTGTTGATGATCTAGTTCACAGCATTGATGTTTTCTTGAGTAGCTGCCATTTTTGGTGTACCTGCTCTCGAATCGTGGCTTAGACTAATCCGTTCACGTTTCAACTCTCCATACCAACGAGAAATTTTGACTGATGTGGTGCAGCATTACAAAAACTAACTCGGCAAGGCATTGTTATAGAAAGAATTGTCGAAAATTATTACGCGAAAATGTTCTCGGTTTAATTCCATTTTCCAACAAACTTGTCAATTTTGACATTTCGTTGTAGCTACAACACAGTACGAATTGCAATGAAACTTTTGATTTAGATTAACTAAAGATAAAGGTTAATTTTTAGTAATGACATTTGATTAGTGCCGTCCTTTATGTGCCAGTATGCAACACTTAAAACGCAGCCCTCGTATATTATTTCGTAAAGCAATGGAAGAATTAAATATACCCTTTAAACCAAAAAAGTTGCCGAATGTGATGCCCAACAAAACTACAAACAGTGTGAGAATAATTAGAGACAGTTAATTGAACAGCAAAGAGCGTATTAATAAAAGTCATCAAGTGCTGCCCTACGCAGTTAAGGTTCTTATAACAGTCAGAAATGAAAAGGAACTGAAATCGAAATCGAAAGGTGTGACGGAAATGGCATGTAAGATAGAACTATAAGTAGTCGAAAATAAGATCGCAATAATAGGAATAGAAAACGTGCAAAGGAAGGACAACTTGAAAAACGAAGATACAATTGAAAAACAGGAAAAACTAGTTAGGAATAAATAGAAGATATGGCAGAGAAGACGGTGAATTTCATGAGATTATTTACAATTACATTCAATAATTGATTTCATTACATGAAAGAGAAAGAATTGTTCATATAGCTGTAAAACGTGGAGATACCAATTAAATGGTATAACATGATTCTAATATTCTAGAAGGAAAGTAAAACGAGGATGTTATTTGCGAAAGAATAATTACACTTATATGTACGCAGTTGCCAAAATTACACGTAATATATACATAATGGAAATGTTATAACTAGTGATCAGCACTCAGAGGCACATGACGTCAATTCAATGGATGGATCGGTTTATAAAATATATCACGCACCCTCGTTGTTCACTATTCACGTTGAGTGTTAAAATGAAAGTAAATCACTGATAATTGTTCCATGTGCTTAGATGTTATTGTCTGGCACCCTAAATCCATATATACATTGAAAACACTCGTTCAACATAAACATATTTAAAGTACATACATAAAGGCTTTTAGTGATGACATATTTATCCCCGGTTCGGAAAAATCTATTTCGTTACTACTAAACAAGTCAATAATTCGGCGTACAGTACGAAATCTGGGATTGTTATTTACAACTGCTTTAAATTTTTGTTTCACATTACCAGAAGCGTCTTCAAATAATTGGGAAATGAATAGGCGAACATTATATAAAATATTCATGATGTTAATAACGATTGCAAGGACTGTGTGGATGTACTATTCGCAGGTATAGCAGTAAACTCCACTCACACAAATTAATTAATTATGCGGAACGCAGCGTTTCGAGAGCACGTGGGCTCCCATTGTCAACCCTTTGAAGTTTACTGCTATACCTGTGAATTCATGATGTTAGTTTAGAATATTGTGGGTTGGTCAGAGTAATTTCTAAATGGCGAATAGTTAAAGGTATTCTGGAATAATGTCCTTGAATATTGGCTAAATCTACCCGAATAGTAGAAACCATAAATGCTAGTTGAGCTTCAAAAATAGAAATAGCATCATTTGGATCTAGTAGCTCTATTATAGCTTTAACGTCGTCAAAATGAATGTAATAATTTGTTGTTTCTACTCGTGTATCCCAGCGTGTGACAACAGGTTCTGATAGTAATGGAACATGTGAATTTTTCATGAAATAAACTCTCGCGTGCAGCTGCCTTCACAACAACTTTTTTGACAGAAAATGTTAATTTATCTGCATTTGGATAGCATTTCCTTCTTCTGATACTCAATGAAAAACATGTGATAAACATGTAATATGTGTCATACTACCGTATCTTTGTTCCAATAGCCGACCAACTGTCCCCATATCGACAGCTACATATAATACTTTTATTTTTTTTTGTTGTGCTTTTCACGCCATAGCGATTTTAAACACGACGTTACGTAATACGATATAGATTCTGCTTGTGAAATTAGCTTTCAATTTTGCTGAACAAAATATACATATCATGGTTTTTAATTTCAGCTACGACCGGCCCTGGAATGAACCCCTAAATGCCAATCCCTAGTTCCAAAAAGTGAAATCTATGGCGACTTGAATAGACAACGTGATCTTAAATAAATAACGTAAAGGTTTATAGTATAAAAAGACGAACGTTGTTGACAACAACAGAAAAGGTAAATAAAGTGTGTCTGTGTTACGCAGCTTTACTTATTGTAAAAATAATTCAGTTCATCAATAATAAGAAAGAACATCGACGAGGAAAATTAATAAATTAAAAACAGTTGCGAAGAGGATTTTTACGAATTGGTGCAACAAAAGAAAATTGACTAGAATTAAAACTTATATACACATACACACAAACTGAAAGTAGCTATAATTTTGCAAAATTATTTCCTTTTGTAAATAATGTAATTTTAAAGGCAGCTCATTAAATTAATCTAGATATACAAAATACGGCACACCTAATTTGAAAACGTTATCTATGCACACTGAGAAGTGATAGACACTTCATGTTACGTTCTCCTGGTTTGAAGAACAACGCCGCTGTAGCCTGCTCGTAATTTCCTAAATTACTTGACCAATACTTACTTGTAGAGTGTGTTCGCTTATTTACTAGAGGAGAGGTTGTACAGTGAAACTCAATGCGCATGCGCAAAAAAAATATATTTAAAAATGAAATGGTTACACGGTTTCCACTCTTGCCTATGTACATGTACGATGTACGTAAGATATATAGATTTGCAATAATTGCAGTTATTCGAGCTCTCTTATACATGTAATGTACATTAGCATTTGTATATGTATTTTCATTGGTAGCAACATAAAGTAATGCCTCAGCATGTACGTTGCAACGCTATGTCTTAATTCTGTTTAAAAGGTTAAACTCTTATATGCTTCCGCTGAAGCTTTGTCAGAGGCATGTACTAATGCCTCTATCTGTTTGCATGCACCACTACCTTTTATAGGAGCCAACCCTATTTATTTCTTAAATTTATAAGCGCACCTCGGTGCTATGCTTATTTATATGTCTCTTTCCGGGAGCCTAATATACTTTCCTTGTTTTAAATTTGCCTAAGGGACTTGGCCCTGTATTATTGGCATGTATTTGTACTTGACCAAATACGTTTGTTATATTCACATTTATAGGGGAACCCACCCTATCTCTTAGAGCTTGAACGCCTGGTCGAGGGCGACAGTAGCGATAATAGCCGATCTCAATACAAAAGTAATGTCACAGCTACCCAGGCGTTCTCGTTTGAAATATTACGCTATGTGCAATCTTTAGCTCTGTACTACTGCGCCCCAAAGAAGGGAAAAATCCAGTAACCAGCAAATGTGCGAACTGTGCACCGACAAGTAAAACGGAGCGATGATGCCGACATTACATAAGAAAACTGGTCCGTGACACTCGTCCGCTACGACGAGCAACTAAATGAAAAATTTCTAAGTCCCGATACGACAAGGACCGAACAAACGTACAAAAGACAACGGGCGCTGCGGCCGCAACGACCGTCAGCAAGAAGCGGAGTGATCGTACTTGTAGAGGAGGTCTATACATGCGCGCCGACAATCTCACCAAAATAATTTCCGACACAAACTTAACTGAAGACTAAAAATATGTATAGACGACAATGGACACAGTAGCCTCGACGTACGATGATAGAAAATCGAGAATTTATACTTGTTAAAAAATCTATACATGTGGTCCGACGACGTTACCAAATGACTCCCGCCAGAAATAAATGTATAGACAACGTCCTCGACGATTCCCGCCAAAACTAGAAAAACTTAGAAATCTCTAATAATCTTACGACGACGTTACTGTACACGTTACGACGAGGCACGAAAGGTGACCGAGAGTGCACGATCGCTAATACCTCGACTGTCGCGCGGGAGACGACTGCCTATGCTTGTGTACCTTAAATTTCAAGAAAACTCCCATTACATATCCGACGACGTTGCAGTGAATGATTTCTAATTAGGCAGTTTTAGCTAGCGTAATGCGAATGGCTGACTTGCATACATATACAATGCGTAATGTACATACATATTAAAATAAAATTGGATATAAGAGAGCAAAATAAATAAATCTAAGAATGAAAATAAATAAATATAAAAAATGAAAATAAAATAATATTCTAAATGAAAATAATAATGCAAAGAAGATAAAATACATAATAGTAAAAAAAAAATTAGAAAATACAAAAAACAATGTTAAGTCCTTAACACTTCATTTATTAATTATTAATTACACAAGCTAAAAATGATGCAAGTTTCAATTAAGCTATAAGCATATTGTAAATGTAAGCATCGTTAAGAAGCTCTTATTATTATTCGCAATAACCTACCTGTATACATAAGAGCCCGCATGTTTTCAGTATTTTCAGTATTTTCAAGTTCAGGAACACAAAATATTAGTACTAGGTTCGTTTCACTTTCACTTTCACTTGCTTCGATGCAATAAGTGTTTCTGTTGGTAATATTATAAAATGGTAATTGAACGTCTCCATTTTCATAAATGCCAAGTATATCTGTACTTTCAACTAACATCGGTTGGCAATTTTGAAGTTCTTGCTGAAAGAAATGCACTGCACGGTGATCCGTTAAATTAACACCATTAAAAACACCCGTTCTAAATTCGAAGTTTTCGTAAGGTGTGCATGTATAGTTTATAAATATGTGTTGGTCAGGACAGCATTTTGGTAAACACGTCTTTATGTTACAGATGCAACCGTACGTAATATTAGTATAGAAGTAATAGTCTGTGAATTCATATTTATATCCATCATGTAGAATAGATCCATTTGAAGTTTTCTGGCCCGACGATATATCGATTGTTACATCCGTGGAACACGGGATACCGAATGTTTCATATGCAAAAAGTAACATATAAAAATATAACGAAAACATCTTAGTGAAATGTAACATACTAGTGTCAGTAATAAATATAAAACTCTCACTCATACACGAAACATCAGATAATAAAAAGAACATGCTTTCCGGATTTTTATATATACCGACCAACTGAAATTGATATGCCAAACATATGCAAATAGCACCGCACTTCATGTCAATAAGTATTTAATAAAAATATTGATTATACTGCCAAAGCTGAGTAAACGCAAAGAAGCTTTGTTTATATGCAAATCAGATTTGATACTTAATATAATACAAGTATTTATTCATCTTGTGTAGCTTAGTTAACCATTTATATGTGTTCCGTTTATATTTGATAACATTCAATTTACCTGACAAGTACTCATAAAGTACAGCCGTAAGCGTTTTGTATTTTGAGGCCTTTTATAATGCCAGCTGCTTATAGATTTATCACCAAAAATACGACGGTGGATCTCTATTTTGGACCCCTGAACCCCTTACAGTAAAACTCCGCTGGCGTTATAGGTTTAATTGTGCAACATAGCCTCCCTCTACACTAATGCACTTGGTCCATCGTTGCTTCAGCATCTCAGCCTCCTGGAAAAATGTCTGCAAACCACCTCTCTACTGTTTGCATCACTTCATAATTACTGGAAAATTTTGCCCCACATTTCTTTTAATTTGGGGAACAGCATGTAATCACTAGGGTGATCCACTAATTCAAAGCCTGGTTGGTGTACAGCAGCGATAGCAATACCAGATGTATATCTGGGAGCATTATCTAGATGGAACAGCACACCGAGACTTAACATTCCTCGGCGTTTCTCTTTAATAGCGTCTCGCAATTTAGAAAGCAATTGTGCGTTGTAGGCCGGTGTAATGCTCTGTCCCTTTTGGAAATAGTCAGTCAGGATGATTCATTGACCATCCCAGAACACGGATAACAAAACCGATCCAGCAGACGACACGACCTTAAATTTGCTTGGAGGAGGAGAACCATAATGTTTCCACTCTCTACTTTGCACTTTGGTCTCGAAATAATAATGGTGCACCCATGACTTGTCCATGGTCACATACTGACTGAGAAAGTTCTCTTTGTTTGCTTGGTACCTCTCCAAAAGACGCTTACAAATCAACACCCCATTTCCTTTTTGATCAGTGATTAACATTCGGCGCACCCACCTTTTTAATTTCTAATTTTTTAGTCACTATGTTGTGTCCCACATGATATGATAAGCCCGTGTCTTCCATAATGTCCTTGATGCGTACTCGTCGGACTTGCAGTACGATATCGCGTACCTTTTTAATGTTTTTGTCTGTTGTTACTGTTATGGAAGGACCACCGGTATGTTGGTTTTCACAGGATGTTCTTCCGCATTTAAAATCTCCACACTAGCGTTTGACTAGTACAAGGAACCGCAGACTCACCAATAATTGCCATACTGTGTTTAAGAATTTGAGTTGTCGTCATGCCTTTTTTCTGGAGGTATTTTATTACGGCTCTTTCTTCTACAGGATCGACTTTTATGAACAATCACGACACACAATTCAAGAATTAGCCACAACACACTTTAAAATACAAACTTGATATTATGTAGATATGATCTACGAATTCCGTTAACTAAATGTCAGAAACATTAATCAAACCTCCAATTAGAAGCTCGTAGGTAGACGAAGTTGGCCTACCCGCTTTCAGTTCTTATAGATTTGAAAAAGTGGCCCCGTTTCGTGCTGATTTGTGCTATAAACATTTTATATTGTCCTCATCACATTCTAGAGAGATTCGAATTAGAAGAATGGGAACAAATTAACAATGAGGACACATTGGTTGAATTAACGTTACTATGACGTTACAGTGGTTGAATAAACGTTATACTTTATAAAAATAATATTAACGTTACTACCATATTTCTATCAAACACTAAAAAGACGTCGATCTAGCACAGCCAAATGTTTAGTAAAACTTAATTTCGGTTTTTAAAACCAGTATCTCTGTGTGTGAACTTCTTAAAGAGTTATGGAGAATTACGAATATATATGCATATAAATAAAACAAACTTCAGACAAATATTATTTTCCCGAAACGATAAACTTAAGAAAAGACTAGTTATGTTTTTGTCTGTGAGAAAGTTCTGAAGGTCTATGTATCAATGCACACATTTAATAGAACATTGGAAGCGCGCATAAAGAAATTATTACGCAGAATACAGATACGGATATTTTTTAAAATTTCGATACCGATGAACATAACTTTTCGTATACAAAGTTTGTCAAAGTATAAGCTCACTCCACCACAAGATATTAATAGAATAGGTTAAATCTATTTGCTACAATTATATACTACGTAATGCAAAGCATATAACGCATAGACACTACGCTTACAGGGTCAGGTGTATTATACGTAAAAATTATGTAAAAGCCATACTAAAATCTTTACAAATATTTAATAATGTTGAAAAGTATTGGATATACAGAGGTATTTAGAATTATAAGCTGTCAGGGTAGTATAAATTATTGCTTCCTTATTAAGTTTTGATAATTTTTATATATTATAGAACGCGAGCGAAGCTTTTTAGAAAACATAAAACACTATTGTCTACAACTTTGTACTTCTATTTATAGTGCATTTATAAATCTACTAAAAGTCTTTATAGCTAAAGAAAAATGAGTGTATAATCTCAACACAAACTTTCTTATTTCTGTAGGGCATTTGCTTATAGAACTTCCATAGCTGGCCATTATGTTTAAAAAGTTACTTTTTTAACTAACAAAGGACCACTACACACAATGAAAATAATGGCACAAAAGGCACCATGGCATACTACGCTAATCAAATTTTCAGTAGTCAAGATAACGTTATTGTATTTGTGAAGTATCATTCTCTGCCAACCTTCAATGTGGTTCACTTCAAGAAAAGAACGAATACAAGATAAATTTTGCAAAAAAAAAACACAAAACGTGAAATGAATGCGGTGGTTAACAAAGATCAGTCTTCTACACAATTTAATCTCAAATGTCTCTGTAGCGGAGCGAGTACTTAATTTTTTATGGTTGAAATCATGAAATTGGTCCGGTCATTATAAAATGAAGCTTTCACAGTAAAATTTTCAAAAATCGAAAGTGCGGGGTGACGTATATGTATAAATGTGCGGAAACGTTGCCGCCTTTGGTACGCAGACACGAATATGTCGATGGCGATTACATAATAATTCATATAAAATAAGTAATGCAAAGTAATAAGCTAACGTTTTTATTGTTGTTTTTAACTAAAATAGTCTGCCGACACAGATAAATTACACATATGTTTCAATTCGGCAATATCTAAATCTCTTTTTAAAACACTGCCAAACTTTTTCACAACACTAGCATTTTTTACATCATTTAGACCATGCGTCTGTGTGTGTACTATGTCTACTATTCGGAGTGCCTCCAGTAATAATAACAATGGATCTTACAACGTTTTTGTTGCCTCCGCTAATACCTTGTAATTGTTTTGAACAGATTGCCAACCTTACTATGTGGAAATTCATCATGTGTGTTCTGCATCAGTTGTTTTAAATTTTTTGAAGCAACGTATTGTTTCAAATTAGCCTATACCAGTTCTATAGGATTAAGGTCATGATAGTAGGGTGGTAATTGTGAAACTTTATTATCAGCTTCTGGAGGAAGGTTCTCAATTTCATCCACTTTAAAACAAAAAAGAAGGATATTCTGTTCAGGATATGTCGGGACGAATTAATGTAAAGAAAGCCACGGTAAATTTAACTTTTCGCCGCTTTGAAGAACCTTACTAGCAAAAATCGTCTAGGGGGTTCTCGAGCAACATCCAGGGGCAACGATAAAATTGCATAGTACGAGAAACAGACGATTAACGGCTCCTGAAATTACGATGGAAATGAATCGGCTTAGAAACAGGAAGATATCCGTTAGAACAGTGAAACGTCGTTTAAAAGAGGCAAACTTCAACGGCCGTATTGCTACACGAAAACCGTTGCTACGTCGTGTGAATAAACAAAAACATCTCCAGTGGGCTAACACTCACAAAGACTGGACAATAGAACAATGGGGAAATGTACTATGGACTGATGAGTCCAAATATGAAGTGTTTGGTCAAAACCGTAGAACATTCGTCGGGCGCTCAAAAGACAATAAAATGCTTCCCGAGTGCATTACATCACAAATAAAGAAAGGTGGCGGTTCCGTTCTTGTATGGGGCTGTTTTTCATTAAGTGGAACAAAGGACCTTGTGAAAATTGATGGAGTAATAAGAAAGACAATTATAGCGAGATATTACAAGAAAATGCTCTACCATTCGGATTGCGCCGTTACCATGCAAAAACTGCCTCGCTAATGCAGAGAACGAAGGAATATTAAAAATGATGACTTGGCCTCCCTAGAGTACGGATCTTAATCTGATAGAGCTTCTGTGGGACGAACTGGACAGACGAATTAGAAGAGAATATCCAACGTCCAAAACCTATCGCTGGACGTTACTGTAGAGGAAGTGGAACAATATTCCTCAAGATACATTGAGTAAATTGGTAGAAAGAATATCACCAATGGCGCGTGCAGTTATTAAATCAAGAGGTGGATTATTTGATGAGAAGAAACTACTTTCTTTATGCTTTCTAATGTTTGTTATTACTTTTTCTTTTGTGTACACATATATAAGTCGTAAATGAATAAATATTTTTCTTATAATTGTTTTGTTTAAAGTTTTGAGGCAACCGTCAAATTTTGCATGAAATAGTAAGTGTCCATACTATTATGAGCGGTAGTGTATATAGCCACTTTGGACCGCATATACTAGTAGATGTGTATATTTAGGCAACGACAATTACGATTATGTATTAGTAATTGTCATATATAGTAGTTTGATAAAATTGTTCTTAAATGTAGATTAACCACGTTATTGACAGTAAATTCCATATTCAATATCCGAGATTCTAGTTCAAGTGGTTGCACAATATCTATCGTTTTTTTGTGGTAAACATTTCAACGTCTTTTTTAGGAGGGAATTTTGTTTTCAATTATTCTAGACATGATCTGTTCCGGTATCTAATAAGCGTTTTGATCCGGCTATTGATAAATAATTGTTAATGTATTAATTAATAAACAAATAGGGCATCAGTCAATGCTTCAATTTGCGGGTAATATTTGGAGTACAAACCTTCTACATATTAAGTTCCTTGTATATTATTAATAATGGCAATGTATGCTTACCCTCTGCACATACTACTAGAAGAATGGTATGGCTATGGGCAAATGCGTGTACAGACTGAACTCTCAATTTCCTTTATTCTTTATAAAAGCTGAAGAATGTTCAGCATACATTTGTGGGTTGAAGCAACTTTCATTAGAATTACATACGTTTTTAGAGCCAAAGCTTTGAACTAGATAAATTTCGTAACTTTACGCGAAATAATCTCATTCTTTTAAAATTCAGTAACCATTTCCTCGAAACTTTGATGGTTTTTAACTTAATTTTTGCATTAGCTTCCAACGCTCGTTTGCATCTATCGATATCATGGATAATAGAATCAGTACTAACCATAATTTTTTCTATAATATATTGGTAAATAACTCAACTAATCAATTTTCCTCTTTGCGTTCCTCCTTCCTCCAAACTTTTTTCTCATCGATAAAGTTGTCGTCGAAATTTAAGTTTCCTAAACCGTTTCTGTACGAATAAATAATCGTTTTTTTTCTTTGCACCCCGTACTTAAAGTATATTCTTCTCCCGATGTGCAGGATTCCCACTCATCAACCAGATAAGCGTGTACATCTTCTGATGAAATTGGACTTTTGGTATCGACAAATTCCATAGAATATGATTGAAGGTAACGCCTTCTATAGCAATCCTTCTAGTTTATTGATTCTATAATTGTAATTGTTTCTTTACACATATCGTAGAACATGAGTTCCCGACTATTTTATGATGCCGGTTAATCGTTTAATTACATCAGTTGCACTTAGCGTCATTTTACAAAATAAAATATTTAATTATAAATTTTTGTACTTTTGTGTGCCAAGCGTGCTTGTCAGTGTTACTATTTTCCGAATTTTATGATTCAAACAAACATATATTCATGAATAATGAAAAAATGTTCACGCAAATTATCATAAGAGATATCTTGCAATTATAAATATTTCCAAACAAATTTTGTTTCTTTGAATAATTGCGGACATAAGTAACCGCATACAAGAATAAGTGTAGTTAATATGACTTTTCCTCACACAATAATACGGTAAGTAATACGTGGGTTATCTTTTAAGTTTTTGCATATAGACATGGAATAAACGAAGATACATGCGCTTGAATTAACTCTGGAAATAGTGATTTCGCTTATTTGCTGATACTGTCAAATTTGCGTTTTTCAAGTTACCGATCATTCTTTCTAACGACTGGACTCTTGACCACGAAGTCCGTTCTTCGTTTTCGGAAAGATAAAGAAATCATCGGGACTTAGGCCCAGACACTATGGAGGGCGACGTACCAATATAACGTTTTCTTTCATCAAAAATTCAAACCAAATGTTTTTCGTGTTATGTGCGAACTTGCATGGTCTTGTCTTTTTCAAACCTCAGCTATGACTTGTGGTAAACAAATGGTTGTATGTACACTAATCGGCAGTAACAGTTCTTTAATTTTGGAAAGAAATTGTTGCTACATAATCTGCTTTCAAGACAAATGCCGTGGCTATATTTTTGAAGACACTTCGAGAACGGATGACATGTCGGCGACCAAACAGGTGACTGGCGCCTGGTTCGTATACGTAAATCCAAAATTCATCACCACTGATGATGTACACATTTTTAGAGTTTCCGGGGTTAAAGCGATCTAAAATTGTTTGATATAAATTCACCCTAGCTGCTTTCTGTTCTTCGGTCGACAGGTGTAGTATTCAACGGGAATTTTTTTATATACAATTCTTTATGCAATTTTTTTTGAATTGAGATCTTTGAAATCCCCAATGATATCTCAATCTTGCGACATATCGATCTTTGTTGATGATCTTGTGCACAGCATTGCAGCATTCCTGAGTAACTGCCGTTTTTGGTCCACCTCCTCTTGGATAGTCGCTTAGACTAATCCGTTCACATTTCAATTCTCCATATCAAGGACAAATTTTGACTGATGAGGTGCTTCATTACCAAATATAAAAAACAACTCAACGAGCCATTCTTGTTGAAATAATTCTCTCTGGCATTTGATTAGTGACGTCTTCTATGACCCACTATGCAAAACTTAAAAGGCATCTCCCATATATTGCACTAAGGCATACAAGTATTAATACTTATACCATTCATTATTAACAAAAATATTTAAATATTGGCTAAACAAACAATTGAAGAGACTAACTTCTTCATTAATGATTTTTATCGTGTTGAGCGTAAAAAGTACAGTCTAAGAGTTAAAGAAATTTACATAAAAATACACTTTTTTTCTTTCTACTGGGTGTGCACAGATAAATAAAACCAGTACTTCGAAAACAGAATGTGTATGCAATTATAAGTAAAAAAATATTGTATTGAATTGTGATGCCTTTAAAGATGTGTTTATTAACATTTAACAAATTTTTGACTTCTGTATTTTTTTGGTACTTATGTATGATCTTGCACTATTTTATCCGATCATTAGTAATCAATAGATAATATCTGTGCAGTGGTACAGTGGTTGGTACTGGATTTAGCTTTTAATCGTTTCTATTTTCCCTCAATGAAGCATTAGTTGTTAGGATACTCTTTTGTAGTTATATATACTTCTGTGCATTATTGACATATATGAATGTGACCCTTTTTGGAAATTTCAACGCGGAGCTATACAAACATAATCTGGGCATAGTCAACGGTTATAAAACGCATATGCGTCCCGCGCTATTCTTTCTTGCTACAGTATTGCCCTATTAGTCATTTGTCATAAGCAGCACTTCGCTGTTGCCCTGCTATATCATGGTTATAGCTATAGTGCGAAAACATAGGATCCTAGATACCTCCACGACGTTGACTTTGCTCAGATTATGTCTGTATGTATACATCGTATAGTTCAAATCTTGCTAGGCATTATTTTATTTTCATTTATTTTTGTTCACGTTCATTTTAAAGTGAAAAATAGCATAATTAGGCTCTGTTTGAGGAGCATTATTTTATATTAAAATATAGCGACTATTCGAAATAACCCGGTATACAACATGTATTCTAATATTACTAAAAAATTGGTTTGCGGTTACTAAAACAGATATTGGGAAATTGAAGGTATTTTTTTACAAATTATTGAGAACTATTTGTCATCTACGAATTTCAAAATAACAGTGGGCAGAATGATCAAGATTTGGACATACTGACAACTTTTATGTATTTTACTAAAAACATCCAGTCATGTTAGAGTAAACTGAATTGTAACTGATACTTTAAGTTTAAAATTTAAGACAATAACTAGCTTCTAATTCTATATACAGTAAAACCCGGTTGTAGCGTCATCATCGGAACAGACAGTTTTTGACGTTATAACTGAGAGACGCTATTCACGGGGTACATGAGTTTCGAAAAACTGTAATTTAACAAATTTTCACATAACTTATCCGATTCGTAACAAGCTTTATTACTTATTTTACATTATTATACACTAAATATTATAGCAAATACAAATACATAAGTACAACATACCTTTTATCAGATATATGTTTATATTTTAAAAAAGTCTGTAACTTTGGTTTGTTAGATAGTTTATGAATTCTAAGAAATGAGGTCATTGCTATTTCCTACAAAGTACTTCTGTAAAATGCCGGTGACTTGAATCTCGAGGATCACCAGAATTTGATGTTATATGCAATATTATTTAAGTTGTCCAGAGACCAAGACGATTATAACACTATATCCAAGTTGCCGCTATAACCGATGACGTTATAAACGGGTTCTACTGTAGTTCCTTAATCCATTATCCATTACTTGATTATATTATGATGACTTCTTGTAATGAAGTTAACCTTTTCAAAAATTAATTGAAATCAATGATGTGTTTTTAAATAACTTATTGCCGACGCAAAGGTACGCTGACGGACGGCTAAAATACAACTAACCGTAGAGAAAGTTTCCAAGTTGAAAGTATTTATTTTGCACTGCACGAAGTAGTAACTGAAGAGTAAATGCCAACATTTAGAAAAATACGAATTACGAAAATCTGAAAATTTAAATGTTGGTGTCGGTAGAGTCAACTCAGCTAAAACATTTTGATATATCTCATTGCCACTTACATCGAAAGCCAAGATCAACTTGTGTATTTTAAATGGAACACTCTCTATTATCACATTCTTGAATCGATTGTATTTAATTTATTTAAAAAGTAAATATTTTTGAGTTGTTTACAGGCTTGGAAGAAAGAATACACAGATAGAAACCATTTCTTAAGGAAATTTTGCAATTTTGTAATGTAAACTTCTGTCTTCTAAGTCAAAAATGGCAAATGGGAAAACTGATTCTCTATATTTAATTGCAAATATTTTCCACTTATTTCGTAAAATACGTTTTTCTATGAATTTAAGTATTTTGGGCTAATCAAGATCTCTAAGTACAACAAATAATATAAATCGGATTATCACTTATAAACTATAGACATGTTACAGATTTATATTCGCTACGTAAACAAACAAAAACTATCAGTAAGCTTTGAGAAACAAAAAATAGAGAATTTAAACGATTTTGCGTGTGTTGAGTGTGTCAAATTCAAAGGAAGAAGTTCATTATTACACTCTATGAGATAGTAACCAGTATAACCGAATGATAAACATGCCAAAACGTGAATCTACAAGACTTTCCGATTTCTGCAATTCATTGAGACTTTTCTATAGATCAATGATTGCAGATCTTAGTGAAACACAATTTTTATTATAATTATATTGGTAATTTTTAGCTTTGCAATTTCAACAAACAATAATTTACAAGCCATATTTTTAATGCTGTTACTATGCATATACTCTACATCGAAAGGTAAACAATGGCCCCTCTAATTGTATAGCTCTCTCTTCAAGGAGATAAATCACAATGTTAGTAAGAACGATAGCGTTGAATATTTTTATCTCAAATACTAATCCTAATGCAAACAATGCGACGCTATCTCGGAAAAACGTTGCATGATAGGAAATGTATTATTGTACATGCATAAGGTTATTCGCACAAGTACGGTGGATTAAAATTACTAAGACGTTATTTTCAAGACCATACATACCTATGAATTTATATGTATGCACATCCGGAGGATCCTCGTATCCTTCGTAACAAAATAGCAATATCAAATTAACTGGATCTTCGTACGCCTCAACGCAATAAGTTTGGATGTCGCTGATATTGAGATACGATAATTCAACATCACCATTTTCATAAATACCATATATATCTTCTGCCGTAATATGGAGTTTTCCGCCCGAACATGTTTTGTTTGTCAAAAAGTGTACTCTATCGTGATCTGACAAATTAACACCATTCGTAGGATTGACCGTAAATTTGAAGTCTCCGTAAAACTCACAAGTTCTATTCACAAACATATGTCTTTCAGGACAGCATTTCGGTATACACGTTTTAACATTGCACACACATCCGTACGTCCGATTTTCGTAAACGAAATAATCCTTGTGATTATATTTCGTGTTTTGAAATGTTATAGACCCATCGAAATTCCTATGGCCAGATGTTATATCAAGCGTTTGATCAGGAGGACATGGACAAGTCCGTGCCTCATATATAAAAAGTAATACGTAAAAAATTACGAGAACAAACTTAACATGAAGCATCATTGTGAAAAGTAAAAGTGATATTCCAACTCAAATGCGATACATCGGGCAATAAAAGGAAAACTACGTTTCCGGTGTATTATATACAGATCTCTCTTTTATTGTGGTTAACTATTCATGAACTTCATCACACGCGATAAAACTGATCGGCGCATTCGGGATTGCTAACTGCGATATATATTGAGTGTATAAAAATGACTGAGAGGAATAATAAATATTGCTCGGTGTCATATGTATTTAAAAGCTTTTCTTCAGACAGCAAAACAAATAATTTGAAGCAGATGTGCTATTATTATAGAGACTTGCTATTAGATAATTACTTACCACAGTCAAGCACTAGTGCTGCTGCGGAAGACAACACATTCGGGGTTGAGGATAGTAACAATACCGATAAATTTAAAGAATTTTTGCAAAGTATACGATTTTACTCTGTATCAGCGTTGTAACCGTTTACGTGAAATACATGTAGTATTATCAATAGTCGCCTACTGTCGCTGTTTGGGATAGAAGTCGACTACGTGATAACACACAATAAATAAACAAGTTACTCTTAGAAAATCCTGTAATACTTCGTTATAAATTATGATTTCGTAAGGATAGACAAATAAAACTATATCATTTCGTTTAATTTTTGCAGTAATTATAAAGATGAGATAAATAGTTGATTTATAAGATAAAATGTTAATTTACACTAGCTTTACTTCACTTGCACCTTTACGTAGATATCAGAAAAAGAGACGATATGTTATCATTTTTGTTTCATTATCTTCAAGACGGTATTCCCAAAAGTCATGCGCAACTCGTATAGAAGGTGAAAACGTCTCACTTTAATTGTCTATTTAAGTATGTAGCTGTAAATGATGAATCAAATCTTCAAATGTTATTTACTATTTGAATTTGTCTTGTTTAAGTTTTACAATAATTAATTTAAAGCTGCACCCCCTCTCTCTTTTTCTCTCACACCTGTGAAGGATAACAACAAAGTTTGTAAAGCGTACTAAAGTAAGCAAATAGTACCAATCAACAACAAAGAAACAAGTAAAGCAATAAATGTATTAGTAAACGTATTATTTTTAGCAGAAGATAAAATTCAAATTATTGGAAAATTTGTAGCGGAGTTGGCGCAAATAATTTTTTACATGACTGATAGCAGAAAGAGATTAACAATTAAATTATATACTGGTGTTATAATGCAACCTCTAACGTACAATTACCTAATTTGGAGTTATAGATAACGTCATCTTTAGTAGGTTTGAAATTAGTAGGTTTTACAACAAGAAAGCGCAGGTCTTTTTAACTAATGCCATAATTAAGGAAACGATAGTTGGATTAACTACACTGAAATAATCTTCCTCTAACTTTTAAGCGTGAAAAGGTATATATTGCTCCTTTCTTTCTGTCGTTCAAAACAATCATCTAACAATTCCTAAATTTACTTTTTAAGTATTTTGACTATTTTTTTTCGTTGATATAATATTGCGTGATACAATGAATTCGAAAAGTGCTCAAAAGAGAATTCGGTTCATAAACTATAACAAGGAGGAAGAATTGTTATTATTAGAAGAGATTAGTAAACTAAAAAATATATTGAATGCAAAACAACAAATAAAATAAATTTAACTGAAGAGGTTTGTATATTAGCAGTAACCATTTTGCAAATAAAATAACGCCTGTTTTAGGAAAATGCGTGACAGAAAGTATTGCCACCACACACTGCAAAACTATAACAGTCGGAGAACAAGGAAAAGATAGCTAGACTGAAAACAAATTACAGCAGTACTGGTGGATTGCATGGTTGAGGCCGTGTCAAAAACTATAAAATTTAAAATAGTGGTTGGTTTAAATAATCCTGGGGATTGTGATTCCCAAAATGTAAGTAGAATTATTGTCTTCGCTAATGTGTTTTATTTTAACTCACTGCCGACGTTAATTTGCAAGAAACTGCAAATACTTCAACACCAACCACTACGAAAATAAATTGTAAGATATATATTTCCTTTATACTAAGAAATATGTATGTAAGTGTAGTAGTGAAAAGTATAACAATACATTACAACTTGTATTATATAGGTGATTAGGTGATTACGCTGCACTATTCGACGAGTGATTGACTCGAAGAAAAGAAAGAGAATGGAAATGAGGATGCATTAAGAACTGATACTATGTTTCAGGTATATTCATTTTGAATAAGGAGTATTTAAGTTGTAATATTTTTGGTACAGTGGTTGAGTAATTGTTGAGTGGTTGAGGATTAGTCTAATCTTAAGGACGATCCAAGACTAGGTGCACCAAAAACGGCAGTCACTCGGGAAAACGTCGATACTGTACACAAGATAAACAAACAAGATCGAGCATCATTGGAAATTTCAAAGACCTCAATTTCTGTTGGATACCGCATTTGTTAACCGAAAAACAACAAGTAGCTAGGGTGAATTGGTGTCAAAAAACTCTAGATCGCTTCAACACCGGATGCTCGTCAGTGGTGACGAATCCTTCTTAGGTATGTTCTCTCTGTTCTAAAGTGAAGAAAAACCGACAAACGTTATCCCTTCTTCAAGTGTCTCCAAGAAGATGCTTGTGACATTTGTCTCTAAAGCAGGTTATGTAGCATCAATTCCTCTGCAAAATCAAGGAAATGTTATTTCCGATTGGTGTGCAACCATTTGTTTGCTGCAAGCCATCGCTGAGCTTCGAAAAACCAATCCTAAATGACGACATCCTCTACCAAGCCAATGCAAGTTCGCACACAGCACACAAGGCAATTCAATTGAATTGAACTTTTAACGTAATAAAACGTCGAATTGTTAGAGCATCTTCCATACAGTCCTGACCTAAGTCCCAACGATTACTTTGCCTTTCCGAAAATCAAGACTGATGTACTGTTTTATTCTAGCTGTATATGCAAAACTTAAAACACAGCCCTCGCATTAATCTTCAGTACATATACATTCGCATACATACACAAAAAATTTTAAAATTATAAGCAATTATTTTTTTGTATTAAAATTATACGAATTAATTCTTTGTAAACATAGTGGCTGTGGCAAAATGATAAATTCTTTGATTGTCTACACAGGGCAGCACAAAAAATCTAATGCTCCACTATTTCTTTCTGAAGGTATTTATGCAGATTATAAAACCAGCATTATTTTTTTTCGGACTCGGAACCCCGAGATTAATAACCAAGCGCTTTAGTGGCCGAGCCATGAGCAACGATCGTAATGTTGTGTTCATAGTTCCCTATTTTTTACCGTATATTATAAAGTAAATATGATGAATAACGTTTAAATGTAATATGTAGCGCATCTATTTATTTTCATAAAATGTTGTTGTAGACCTTCGCTGTCGTTGTTTCATTTTAAACTGCGTGGCTATTAATGTTAGCTAATCAGGGTGGGTTTTTTATATTTGTTGGGAGTTTACAATTTGAAAACAGTAAAATATACAAAGGGACTAGTTAATTAAATAAATAGAAAGATAATAAAGATGTCTGGGGATAATGAAGACCTTTGAATTTTCTTTGAAATAAATTAAACATAAGTAAAGTTTGTCCTGACGCACGAAAGGGTAGCATATTCTTACTTTTTGGCCTAGCATAGGTAATGTTAAATTAAAGTTATATTATGTTCATTTTTTTATAATCAGTATTGTTTCAAAAGCACATAAATTACACTGGCCAAAACATATTTTGCTGCCTCTATTTTTTTAAGTGTAATTAAGCAATTTTGGGGTGACTAATCCAAAAATGCCGTCAGACTTGTTCCATCAGATCTAGTTTTCGAAATTTTTGCCCAATTTTCTGGCCTAATTCGCCAAAATTAGATATAATGTTTTGCTATGTACGTAACCTTTTAAACATTACTATTTGATAACTGTTAACTAAAACACACTTAACAGAAAAATATGCATATACAGCTTTCAATAATCAGTTAAAAACTTCCTTTTATAAGATTTCCTTGTGTGAGATTTACCGGAATAAGATTTAAGATTTCGGCAGTAATCCACCATCATATGCATACCCCATCTTCCTCGGTAGCTTTCCTCCAAAATGCTGATGTCGTTGTGAAATTTTTCCCTATTCCTCACTAACATCACCTAAGTTTTCTGGAAAATGATCTAAGTGATGCTCATGTTACATCCGAGCGTATGAAAGTTAGAAAGCATCTGTTCTACTAATAAATAACGGTGACATTTATTACGTATGAGTAATAAATTTCACCGTGGTATATCTCAAAAACTAAAGCTGATAGAAAGAAATGTCAGTTATTTTTGGAACCAGCACATCAGAATTACCCTAACTCAATTCGTATGTTACAGGCACCACTACAAAAAAAATATTTTGTTGGGTGATGTTATCGGTTCACCGTTATAACTTTCAAATGATGATACTACCAATAATCGGAATTAGTTGTGGCATAATAAAGTTTAAATATCCCAAATTAAAGAAGCTGGCGTTATTTGTTGCAGTAATGTTCAGAATGTTTAACTTTGAAGATATATAAATTTCCCCGACATATTTAGTTTTGCGGTTACTTATGTAAGTGTAATAAGTCCTATATATATACACTTGACAATACAAAACAATCTGCTACGTATCTAAACTATGGTGGTTGGAAATTGTGTACAATTCGATAAAGGTTGTGGTTAATTCTGATTACATTAGAAGTTTAGAAATAGTGCATACTTCCGTACGTCTAATTGCGATAACAGAAAAAATACATATATCGAATTGAGATAAACAATTAAAATCGATACAGTAAGAAAACTTTAAGGCATTTGCTTACCAAAAGATGAAGTAAAATTGTAATCATTTATAAAACAATGTGAGATAAATATATATTTAGGAAACTACTGTAGATGTAACAAAAATTAATCATATTGCAGTTAATAAAAAATAACCTGGAGCGTACATTTGTGGTGTGCATGTTTTAAGTTGCTTTCCCAATGCTCTTTAGATTTTGTGTTCATTGACCTTATGTGTGAACGGTCATGCTTTTGACCAAGCTTCGATACTCGTTAAGCTTGATCTTTTCGTAGTCGTAACGGTTGTCAAGTTTCGCCGTGTCTCTAGGTTTTTGTTCCTGACGTTTCGCGAACAATTGCGGTTCGCATTTTCAAAGGTACTGGCTTCGTGCACGTTGTAACTGCCTTAAGTATGCTTCTTGGCTGCGCTCCGTGTGACTGGGTACGCGCAGTGCCGTTGTGCATATATAGGTCTAGTTTCAGCCCGTCGTCTCTGTTGTTAGCGTTTTTATATATTTCAATCACTTCCCTGTTTAATCGGCCATAACAGTTCTTAGTTGGTGTTAGAACTTTTGTATCTTCGAATCTTGTCCTATCTATCCAATTCTATAATACGGGTCCGAGTGGATGTGTTCGGTAATGGCCGATTTGTTTACTTGTTTCAACTACACATTCCTCCCGTGTTCCTTCTTTCTGGTGTTGATCGAGCGTGCTATAGTGCCGATATATACGTTGTCGCATGAGCATGGTATGCTGCACACTCCGAGTGTTGACAAGGGGTCCCTTTTTTCTTTGACCTGTCGTAGTTATAGCCTTGTTGAAGTGAAAACCGTCCAGATGTTGAAACGCTTAAGCACTCGTCCTATCCTGTTTGTAGTATTGTTTGCGTACAATAAGTATACCGTGCCCAACGTTTCAGTTTCCCGATCATTCTTGTCTCTGGGTCGAGGTCGTGATGGCGCGATTAATTATATTCTGAGGCTACCCGCTACATCACAGCGCTTATCTCAGATGGTCCAATTCCTCCTGTAACTGATCCTCACTGCATATTCTGAGTGTTCGTTCGACTAGCGTGTGACCCACCGTATTCCTCTGACGAGAATAGTGGTTAGAATTATTGTGTAAATAACGGTCCGTATGCGTAGGTTTCCTGGGCACACTAGTTGTTGTCTATGCTTGGTCCCTGTGTTGAGGGCATTTAAAGTTACGTTCGGAATCCGAAGAAGCACTATCTTTATCATTATAAACTTTGCGTGTTCTGATAAAATCTGAACTTTTTAAAAGAAAGAAAAGAAAAAGGATTTCTAAAAGAAAAGAGAACAAAATCATCTTTTGTCGCTTAAGATGTTGAATATGAACGTACATCGTCTACTATTTGCAGTGACTTGATTAACAACAATAAAAGATTTGGTAATTACTAATTATTCTTCAGGTATTGCTATTATTCCTACTGTTCCTACTATTTCCTATTATTCCTATTATTTCAGTTATTCGTTTGTAATTATTGTGAGTACTTTGTAAATCCGTAAAAACCTTAAAATTTTGTTTGAGTTTGTTCAGTAACTGCTGCTTTCGGATTACATTGTCAAGTCAAGGTATTGTATTCAGAATAATATAAATAAAATATCGCATGTAACCATGGTCCCCCATGTATGGCGATTCTCAAATGAATAAGAATAATAATTCGTGTTTCCTTGGCCAAGAGATTCCGTTGCTGTAATTGCGACTCAAGAAGTTCTGCTTCTGATTTTGATGAGTTCAAATCCAACACCAAGTCATTTAATAATATTATTATTTTTATCCATTGTATTGTGACTTTCCTCGCTTTCTTTGTCATTCGAAGAATCGGCGACATGTTTCTTTTTCCTTCACAACATAACAAGGGTGAAAGATTAAGGATTTAGCAGTCCAGATAACCAATTTTGTCAAGTATCTGGCGCATGACGTACATATTACATGTGAGACCCATAATTTGTCTTGATTTTTAACAGTCATATTAAAGTAAATTTCATAGACTCGACAGGGAACCAATTTACCATAGATATAGCAAAAATTATTTGTACAATAAGTCTCAGCCTGCATTTTCTCTGCAATTACGGCTAAGCTGATACTACCTCTTTTCAATTTCAGCAATTCCTGGCTAAGAGTCGTGGGTCAGCGTTTCTTGTTCACAATCGTTATGGGTGCTATAGACTCCAGAAGTGAATTTGCCGTTTGTTCATCTATAAACAGGCGATGTTATTATCTACACAGTCTGACAATTACATAATGGAACTTTTTAGATATAGGACACAAACAATACACACGAAATTATGTTATTGTTGAAAAATTTTTTTTATTTAAAATATTCCCGCAGACTTAATACAGCGTATGGTACGGGCGACTAATTCTTGCTTCAACTTTTTGCAGTCGTGCTTGTGGGATATTGTTCAGCACCTGTCACACCTGTTTGAATGGCTGAAATATTATAGTAAAAGCACAGAATAACAGAAGGGACAAATTTGTAGCCTTCTTTGATGGTTGTGTGGTATTATTTTTTTAACCTTCAAAATTAAGTAAAGTTATGCCATGTTAAAAATAACGGAATGAAAGGAAATTCAAACGACAAAATTGTAATTATAATTTATTCTGATAATTTGTAAGCAACACGTTTGAAAAAAGGGTTTGTAAGGTAAATAATACAGCTGTGCTTTTATTTTAGCAACAACAATAACATTTAAAGAAAATTAGATGTATACACTTTATAAATTACGGAAGTTGATTATAGAGGTGTTAAAAAAAATGTATAGCAGTCATTGTGCTTCGAATCTCTGTTTCAATTTGTAGTCTGCACTTTGAATTACTTACGATAACCATTGCCTTATAGAAAAATTGAGTGTTCAAACCATTTGTCTTCGCAAAACACTTGAAGCCCTTTTATGAAATCATCACGGCTAATTACACATACTCAATTGTTAATTGTTAATCGAATTCCGCGTGATACAACTCATAATATTACTGGGTGATTGAAGTATGTCTACCACTATATCACATTTACTAAACCAAAAATAAAGTGGCATATTTCAATTAGTGGGGATCAGAAAGTTAGGGTATAAACCTGGACTGGAACCAAATGAACAATACAATTAGTAATTCGACACAGTAACAACTCTAGCACAATAATAGAAAACAGATTGTTGCATATCGCATTGCACTTATCACTGTGTCGACACTTTAGAGGCCAGGTCTCTATTTAAGAATTTTATAGCGTAAAATATTCTCAATCTAACGTATAATGAGAGCACGTAATCCATAAGAAAATTTGGGCAAGGTGTTACATAACTGACATTTCCAAAATAACGTTTTAAAGTGTGCCCTGTTTTAGGGCGAAGGACTAAACTAATTTATATATACATATATATATATAATGAACAAATGTCAGATTTTTAACTTGCCAAGCAATTTGTCCTCTTCGCCACTTTTAAAATGGCAAAATATAGGAAAAGCAGTAATATAATTGTATGTCTCCAGAGCATGTTTTTCGCATTCTAGCCAAGAAAGTTTCTTCAAACACTTTTTTATCAGACAGCCCCAAACATACGTAAAAGCATTTACTACTGGAAGGACCAAGTTTCTAGTCTCTTGACCCTACAAAGATTTCTTTGTTTTCAATAATTGGGACAATAGGTAATTGTGTCTGTATTTGTGAGTTATTTAACTGTAGTTGGTTCAATACACTATTCAAACATACTATATCCTTCATTGTTTAAAGAATTTATATTACAGTTTTACATGGCACAAATATGAGGGTTTACGCCCTTCTTTCCACTATTACCATCACTTCTAATTTTTGTTTTATAGTCTAAATAAATAAATAAATAAACAATAACAATGAAATACAAAAGAAAAATAAGAACGAAATAACTAACAAAAAACCGAAAATTCTGCATATATTGTAACTCGAACACTTTTAAAACTCTACGACATATTTCAAATGTAAATTCTGCCAAATACTACACAAACCGACTAATAATGACAACGTAAATAAATAGGGTAAATACGATAAAGTTGTTTTGTTGTTTTCTCATATTATCTTCAATATGGCAATTACGCGCAGGCGTACTGAAAAAACGCCACAGGAATTTTGGAAATTGTCCTTTCTGTTATTCTGTGGTAAAGGTGTCCTTTCATTGCAGTTATTAGTTTTGGGAACAGAAAATAATCGCCCGGTGATCAGGCGAATACAGTGTTAGTCAGAAACTCACGAACTTTAAAGGTTTTATAAGGTGGTGCGTTATCGTGCAATAAAAACAGCTGTTTTCCTACTGGATATTCTGACCTAAATTTTTCGACCACAAACGATGTAAAACTCGTAGATAATATTCTCGATTAACAGTTTCAACTTGTGGAACAAATTCCTTGTGGCTAATACCTTTTGAATTACAAAAAGTAATCAGCATTGTCTTGATTCTTGACTTCAGAAAACGGAATTTTTGTGATTTTGACCTCCACGGTGTAGATTCGCGCTTAGTTGCAGGGTCATACTTCAAGCACCATGCCTCATCACCAGTTACGAGCGAATATGTATCAATTGAATGATTCATTCAATTGATATGGAACACACTTTTCTTTTACCCAAATCGATCGTCAAAACTTATAAAACAGTTTCTCTATTGGTATTTAATTTTTCAGCCAACATTCTCACAGTAGAATTCCCATCAATAGCAATGGCCTTTCGAATTTGTTGCATCAATTCAGTACGACTTTAACATTGTGGACGCCGTGGTCTTGCATCATTTAAATCTTCACGACCGTTTTTAGATTGTGTGAACCACTCATAAACTCTTATACGAGATATGCACTCATTACCATACACTTTCGTCAACAGTTCATACGTCTCAGCAATTTTTTTTCTATTTTAAAACAAATTTAATATTTGCTCTTTGTTCCGATTTGTTCGATCTACAGTGCATTTAAAAGAGGAAACCTGTGTGTTTCTAATGCTGCTACTGTTTAATGTATGACGCTAAATATTCTATAATATAAATTAAAGTTCCGTTATTTAATTGTCAGACTGTTGGTATATGGAACTTCTTAATGGTATGCCAAATTTATATATATTATGTTGGCGCCATATATTTAAATCAAATTTCCCGCACTAATTACCATTGGAGGGGCGACCTCATTAGGGCTATGTATGTATATATATATAGATATTGTATTGACCACAACACAATGTTCAATGTACAATTAACAGCAGTGGCTGCTTATAGTTAACTTATTTAACGTCGAATACAACAAATAAAACAATTACAGTAGTTTATTTTTTACTACAAGAACCAGTGACATTCATAACGTACATTTTTTGGTCCTTCGAGCCGGATCGTTAGTGCAAACAGAAAATATCAAGATTTCACTCAACGTAACACCACGTGGTCGTCAACGCCATTGTTTCAAGTAAGTTCATCCATTTTACCTATTCCAATTACCATTTTTCACGATTCTATTTGCGTGAGTACTTCATAATACAATTACTATTTATCAATTGTCAATTTACTTTCGATTCACTAATGGCGGAAGAAATTAAATTATTTCGTCGTAAGCGTGGTGCGTTAAAACATAAACTAACCTCTTTTACAAAATATATCGATTTAATTAGTCAACAGCCGATTATTGAAATTAATAAAAATGAATTACAATTACGTATTCAAACCATTCAACCTATATTGCAAGAATACTACGACTTACAAATTGAAATTGAATCTTCATTAGATGAGAACGAGATCAGCGAGTTTCGCTCTGAACAAACAATTTTTGAAACAGCATATTTTCAGATATTGGCAAAAGCAAAGGATTTAGTCGATCTAGGTGTTAGCAATAGAACAAATCAGCTGCAGAATCTAGGTCCAACGCACTCAATTTCCGATAATAGTTTCAGTAGCTTAAAACTGCCGACAATTCATTTGCCTAAATTTAAAGGTTCTTATGAAAACTGGCTTGAATTCAAAGATTTATTTCAGTCTCTCATACATTCTAACTCGGCCATAAACAACATTCAAAAATTCCATTATTTGAAGGCGTCATTAGAGGACCGTGCAGCGGAAGTCATTAAATGCATTGACTTTAGTAATGAAAACTATGAAATAGCGTGGGACTCACTTTGCGATCGCTTTGATAATTTACGGCTTCTTACTCAAAATCACGTCAAGGCACTGTTTGAGGTACCTTCTATCAAACATGAATCTGCAGTCAATATACGCAACTTAATTGATAATGTATCGAAACATTTGCGTTCTTTAAAACAGCTAGGAGAACGAACTGAGTATTGGGACACTTTAATAATCTATATTGTATCTACAAAATTAGACAAATTAACTATGCGGGAATGGGAAGAACAAAAGTCTGGTAAAACGGTTGCAACATTTGACGAATTTAGAAAATTTCTTATGTCAAAGGCTGACATTTTAGAAACATTAGAAGCAAATCATGATGATCACTTAAAAAATAAATCTTCTTTAGGAAAGACGCAATCAACGTCATTGTTTTCTAATAGCGTTAGTTGCAATTATTGCAAAAATTCACATTTAATTTACAATTGTAAGGAGTTTCTAAAATTGCCAATTTCAGACAGGATTCAGCAGACTAAAAACTTAAAATTGTGTCTTAATTGTTTGAGAACCGGCCATTTATCGAAAGATTGTCGATCCGGTTCCTGCAAAAATTGCAATGAAAAACATAATAGCCTTCTACATATAGACAAGGCTAGATCAGATGTAGCCAAACATTGTGACGTTATTCCTGTAGTATCTAATCACAACGCGTTAACATATCCAGAACATGTCTTACTGTCAACAGCTTTAGTAGAGATTTTAGATAATGAAGGAAACAGACATATTTGTCGTGTTCTTCTTGACAGCGGTTCACAGTCAAACTTTATCACTGCCGCATTCTTCAAGAAATTAAAATTACCTGCTTTTAGTGCTGATCTATTAGTTAAAGGCATCGGTAACATAACGTCGAATATTGAATCAAAATGTTCTATTACAATTCGTTCTCTTAGAAACTCATTTACGTCAGATCTCTCATGTCTCGTTATAGAAAATATTAGTGGAACCCTACCCTCACAATTTATTGATACTTCAGCATGGAATATCCCAAAACAGATACCTCTTGCAGATCCAAATTTTAATGTACCGGAAAAGATTGATTTACTTTTAGGCTCTGGCATCTTTTGGAAATTACTAACTCAAGGGCAAATTAATTTGGGAAAAAACTTGCCTAAATTACAAAACACTCGGTTAGGATGGATTGTATCGGGATCAATTATTCATACATACCAAAATATTTATTGTAATTTTAGTAAAGCGTGTAGCGAGGACTTTGAAATAAAAGATCAGTTGAAACAATTTTGGGAAATCGAAGAAGTTTGTCCTAACCATATCTCGTCGCTCGATGATTGTGAACAAATCTTCCAGAACACATTTTGTCGAAATGTTGAAGGTCGTTTTGTTGTTTCCCTTCCGCTCAAACAAGATTTAACAATTTTAGGTGATTCATACGAGCAAGCACGGAAACGATTCTTTTCACTTGAACGTAAATTATCAATGAATCCACAGCTAAACGAGATGTATACAAATTTCATGGAGGAATACGAAACACTAGAACATATGACAAAACTCGAAAGTGTAGATAATACCAAACCGTGTTATTATCTGCCGCATCATGGTGTTTTCAAAGAGTCTAGTCTAACAACCAAATTAAGGGTTGTATTTGATGCTTCTGCTCCTTCTTCTTCTGGATTCTCCCTCAATGATATTCAACTTGTGGGTCCTACAATTCAAGACGATTTATTCTCAATTTTGATTCGATTTCGTCAACATACTTACGTAGTGTCTGCTAACATCGTTAAAATGTATAGGCAAGTGTTGATCGATCCTAAATACAGATGCTTGCAGAGACTTTTATGGCGTTCAGATCCAAGCAAACCACTTCATATATATCAATTAAACACAGTAACATATGGTACCGCTTCGGCACCTTACCTAGCGGTAAAATGTCTCAAACAATTATCTATAGAACATATAGACAATTTTCCTAGAGCAGCAAATGCCATTGTTCACGATTTTTACGTGGATGACTTCTTATCAGGTTCTGATACTGTAGAAGAAGCACAACTTTTATGCAATCAAGTCTCCCAGATTTTACAAGGCGGATGTTTTGAACTACGAAAATGGGTATCTAATAACCCTCAAATCCTAACCGTATTAAATTCGTCGAAGGTTTCATCCCCGCAAGTGATGCTTTTCAAACAGTCAGAGGTCAAAGACAAAACTTTAGGTATTCAATGGAATTGGAGTACAGATAATTTGACGTATTCCATCCCCAACTACAACAAAACTCGTCCTTTTACTAAACGCAATTTATTATCAGACATATCTAAAATTTTTGATCCGCTTGGTTTGCTGAGCCCCGTTGTGGTAAACGCGAAATTACTGATTCAAAAAATTTGGCAATTGAATTTATCGTGGGATGACGTTGTTCCAGAATCAATAAAGGATTCCTGGTTAAAATTTACGGACGATTTACTGCATCTTAACAACATTATGATTAACCGACATGCTCTCTGCACCAATCTTGCTGCTGTTGAGCTACATGGCTTTAGTGATGCCTCGCAGCAAGCGTATGGTGCTTGTGTTTACCTAAGAAGCTTTGATACGAATGGTTCTGTGTACGTTAATCTTCTTTGTTCAAAGTTCAAAATCTGTCCTATCAAAAGGGTAACCATCCCAAGGTTAGAGTTATGTAGTGCTCTAATCTTAGCACAATTAGTTAACAAGATAAAACAAGCTCTTACAATTTCGTGCAAGGTCTATTATTGGAGTGACTCACAAGTTGCTCTAGCTTGGATCCAAACAGAGCCATCCCATCTTCAAACCTTTGTTGCTCATAGAGTCGCCCAAATACAACAATTAAGTAAGCAAAATGAATGGCATTACGTTGCATCAAAGAATAATCCTGCAGACTTGCTGTCAAGAGGCACGACTGCATTCAAGTTGTGTTCAAGTGGTTTGTGGTGGAAAGGTCCTTCTTGGCTTCTCGATACATCAATTGAACTGCCATTGTCAAAACAACATAACGGACTGGCAAAGATCCCTGAACTTAAAGCTCAGTTTCAAACATTTTCAGTTTCCGTTGAGCAAACATTTCCGTTTCATAGATTTTCAAGCCTAATTCGCATGCAGCGTGTTGTGTCGTACTGTATCCGTTTCAAACACAACGCGTTGCAAGTAACAAATAAAAGAATTGGCCCGATAACCTATCCTGAATTGCATGACTCTTTGATGAGGCTGGTTCGATTGTCTCAGTCGGACTCGTTTTCTGACGAATTAAAATCATTAAGAAAAATAGAATTCTCAGAAATAAACATTTACAAGCATTAACACCATTCATCGATCAAGATGGATTATTAAAGTAGGCGGGCGCCTAGCCAATTCTGAGTTCAATTTTAATCAAAGGTGTCCTTTACTACTGGATGGCAATCATATATTAACAAAATTACTTTTTCGTCATGAGCATATACGACTTTTGCACGCCGGTCCTCAATTACTTTTGTCATCAATTAGAAACGAATTTTGGCCTACTAAGGGTAGAAATCTAGCACGAAAAATTGTTCGAGACTGCATCAAATGTTTCAGATATAAGGCCGAATCAGTAGTACCCATTATGGGCCAACTACCAAAACTTCGTGTCACCGCAAACCATCCCTTTTATGCAACTGGTGTCGATTATGCTGGACCTGTACTAATTAGAGACAAAAGGAGGTCGAGGTTCTAAAATAATTAAAAGCATATATAAGTTTATTTGTTTGCCTGTCTACCAAGGCTATTCACTTAGAACCTGTCAGATTTAACTACCGAATCATTTCTGCCAGTACTTCATAGATTCTGCGCCAGACGTGGCAAGCCCACAGTAATGTATTCAGACAACGGTACCAACTTTGTCGGTACCAATTCCGAATTATCACAACTAAAAACCTTTTTCAAAAACAGTGACTATTCAATTGTACAATCGTTAGGTACTGAAGGTATTGATTGGAAATATATTCCGCCCAGTGCACCACATTTCGGCGGCCTTTGGGAGGCCGGAGTAAAATCCACAAAATTTCACATCAGAAGAGTTTTAGTAAATGTTTCAATTACTTTTGAAGAGCTTCTTACCGTACTCACGCAAGTAGAAGGGATCTTGAATTCACGACCCATTTTTCCTATGTCTTCCGATCCCAATGACCTACACACCTGGACACTTCCTCATTGAAAGACCCATCACTTCTCTTCCTCAACCCAACTTACTTGAAGTCAAAGAAAACACCCTGTCAAAATATCAGCGACTCCAACAAATGACTCAACATTTCTGGACAAGATGGTCTCGTGAATACATCAGCGAATTGCAACAGAAAACCAGATGGAAGTCCAACCTAGGATCCATCAATGTTGGCGATTTAGTTGTAATTAAGGACTCCTCGTTGGAAGTTGGGACGTATCACGGAAGTTCAGCCAGGAAAGGACAATGTTGTTCGAGTAGTCACCATACGAACTTCTAGTGGACAAATGAAGCGGAGTGTGACAAGGGTGTGTCCATTGCCAGTGTTGAACGAAGACTAAATTATCCATCAACGTGTTCTAGTGCGTCACATTTACATTTTTGAAAGATATTCGTCTTTCAAGGGGGGAGTATGTTGGCGCCATATATTTAAATCAAATTTCCCGCACTAATTACCATTGGAGGGGCGACCTCATTAGGGCTATGTATGTATATATATATAGATATTGTATTGACCACAACACAATGTTCAATGTACAATTAACAGCAGTGGCTGCTTATAGTTAACTTATTTAACGTCGAATACAACAAATAAAACAATTACAGTAGTTTATTTTTTACTACAAGAACCAGTGACATTCATAACGTACAATTAATATTATATTATATTAATATTACGCAATATGTTAGCACAATAGTTGCACCTTGTTATTTTTGGATGGGTAATTTTGAGCTTCTAGTTTTCATGTTCTTTCCCATAGCTTAAGCTTGTTCCTTGGTTTGGAAGAATGCGTAAGCCCTACATGCGTTAATGTACTTTAATAGTTTAAACCGGTAAATATTAGATTTCGCACAACTTTAATTTTTTTTTTGTTTGCATAAAAAATGAGCTTTTCAATTTCAGTCTCAATTTATTAACAAACGCGCTATATTTAATTTCTGATCAACAATACAATTGACTGTTATTCGCACTGGTAAGAAGAGGTGATCTCATTAACCACTAACATCAATCATAGGAAGATAACCTATTTGTGGTGCTTAAAGGATAATTTTCGCTGCACTCGGTTTCCAAACTTCGTATAAACTTTGTATAAACGTAAACATTTATAGCAAATGTGTTGGTAGCAACTCTTATCTACCACGGAAACGGTATTTTTTCTATAATCTATCCACAATTGGTTTCCTCAAAACGATAAAATTTATGTATACTATTCTCCAGTGATATTTTACAAAAGATCAAATATTTATTTGAAGTCCGGTGAAGTAATAAAACAGGAAAGAACGCAACATTTCAAGATAAATGTGGATGAGAATTAGCTGTTAGGCAGACTGTTACGTCATTGCGCTTCATAATAGAACTTTGATAACACACACAAAGATAATTGAAAATGTACGGTCTAATGGTATTGCAGATACAATGTTCACACGACCATCCCTTCTAATTATCCAGTAATAAACGCGTCCGTAATTAATGGATACTGGAATAATGGATACCTTCGTTCAAGGTATATTAAAATCTAGCGATTCGATCTACTAACAAAATCATTAACTAATTGTTTACTTCATAGCATCCGTTAACTTTCTAAATTAAAGGTTATATTTATGTAAATAATTCGTCTCAAAAATATAATTTGATGTGTACGTTTCCTCGCATCACTTCCAAATAATTTTAAATTGTAAATATGAAGATCTTCTACGGTTACTTTAAGAAAAAATATATCATACATTTTATGCGAAGTAAGGTCGAACAAAGTTACAAATTTTCTAAAAGATATTAACTCTCCACAGGTAAAACTTAACCACAGAAGAACCCAAATTTTGTGGGTATCCGAAATGGAATTATTTACTTTTGACGGACAACATATATATGTTACTTCCTGTAGTTAATCGCATCTTAATATCGTATTATAGTAAACTCGCTCATCAAAAATGTTAACAAATAAATATTAATGCACAAAGCGCCATCTATGCGCCGTCTATATAATCATTTAAGTTTGCTTTCATATTACAGCTGGCAGCACAATAGAAGGATTTGCGTTGAGAAATAAATTTATATTGTTTTGTTACTGTGCACGTATCATTTATAAAAAGAACTGATTTCACATGTGTACTGTTATTCTATTATCATTTGGTTATAGGGATAAAGATTACGTTAAAGTAAGATTGATTTGTTTTATACTGTAGCAAAAGAATTCTTAGGCAAAAATTAATTACCATATAAATTTTTATCAGAATTTCTAGACCAAGAAAGCATTTTTTTTCATCGAAACATAAAATGTTAACAAAGCATTCTTACACAGCAATAGTAAAATTCTAACACAAAAAAAGGATCCCTGACAATTTTTGATAATTTTATTCTGAAAATGGAAAAAAGCGTAAAGGAAAATACAAAGACAACTTCGACGCAGATAATTGATATGTCATGAAATGTATTTAGAAAAAAAAATTAATAATAACTAATGATGTAGATATTCGCAATATTGAATTAGAAATGATGAAATTATTTAGTGGCCACTATGCATGATGCAAGATGCTGCTTTCAAAGATTTAGCACAATCTACGTTCAATGCATTGGATGCAAGGACATAAAAGGATTGCAAATAAACCAATGGTTTTCTTTTTCGCAACAAATTAAAGGTGGAAATGATAAAATCTTTCGTTCATAGTAATATAGCACTTTGTTTATAGCTGCCCAAGTAACACAGTACGTCCAATGGACGTCCATCTTTAGTCCATAAGGGATCCATGCGTCCACATATCTTAAATAAGCACTCCAATGTACGTGCACGAGCGAATCCACTGTATGTCCAGAAGCGGACGTTCATTGTACGTCCAAGAGCGGAAGTATACTGTATATTCGTTTTAAGTAAAAATATCCAACAGAAAGAACTTTATTAAATAGCGAGTATAACTTCATACTATATATAAATTATCCTTAAAAATATTATTGTACTATATGAATATTTATCTGCGAGTGGATTTCTCTATACTGAAAATGTAATAATCTTAGTAATCCAGTTTGAATATAATATATTAAAAGTACCTATGAATAATATGGTACATAGTGTATGCGAAGTAGTACCGGTCTTTCTTCCTGTTAAGATATGATGCTATTATTATCATTTTTGTATTCAGATTCAAGTATAGCGCTCCTATTACTGTTGCTGTTAATTACAGATATTTAAGTTACCAACAGTAACACATGGGCTGAAAAGTCCCGGGCCTAACAAAGAAAACACGGTTTTTTTGGTTCAAAATTAGCTTTATTTATCAACGTAATCTCCATCAAGAGCAACGCAATCATTCCAGCGCCGATCTAACATTTCAATACCACTTTTGTAGAACGATTTATCTTTTGCCTCAAAATAGGCCTCAGTTTCAGCGATAACCTCTTCATTCGTGGGAAATTTTTGAGGTCTGCGAACAGCCAGTAGTCGCTGGGAGCCAAATCTGGCGAATACGGTGGATGTGGGAGCAATTCGAAGTTCAATTCATGTAGTTTTGCCATTGTTTTGATTGACTTGTGACAGGGTGCGTTGTCTTGATGAAACAATTTTTTTTCTTTGCCATATGCGGTCGTTTCTTTGCAATTTCGGCCTTCAAACGCTCCAATAACGCTATATGATATTCGCTGTTGATGGTATTTCCTTTCTCAAGATAGTCGATGAATATTACACCACGCACATCCCAAAATACCGAGGCCATAACCTTTCCAGCCGATTGTTGTGGTTTCGGGCGCTTTGGACGAGGTTCACCAGTAGCTGGCCACTCAGATGACGATCGTTTTGATTCCGGAGTGAGTGATGGATCCATGTTTCATCCATTGTCACATATCGACGCAAAAATTCCGGTTTGTTACGTTTAAACATGGCCAAACACTGCTCAGAATCATCAACACGTTCTTGTTTTTGGTGAACAGTGAGCAAACGCGGCACCCACTTTGAACAGAGCTTTCTCATAGTCAAATGCTCATGCAATATAAAGCCAATACGTTCTTTTGATATCTTTACGATGTCAGCTAACTCACGCAATTTCACTTTTCGATCATTCAAAACGATTTTGTGGATTTTTTTGATGTTTTCTGGTGTTACCGCCTCATTTGGACGTCCACTGCGTTCTGCATCATCGGTGTCTCTACGACCACGTTTGAAGTCAGCAAACCAACGTTTTATTGTTGTTTCTGATGGAGCGGAGTCCCCATAACACTTTTCAAGCCATTGCTTCGCTTGAACGGTATTTTTTCCCATCAAGAAGCAGTGTAAAATTAAAACACGAAATTGTTTTTGATCCATTGTTTTGAAAATAACAAAAGTAGCGTGACTCTTAGCACAATAACTCACAAACTAATGAATAGAATATCATGAAATTTTAACAGCTGTCTTTTGAAGGTTAGTACTAACTGAGAGAAAGGTGACTGCAATAAAACTAGCGTCATCTATGTGTTAGGCCCGGGACTTTTCAGCCCATGTGTTATACCTAACAATCGCTTAAATTGCACAGTAATTTTTTCGCAACAACGTTTACGGTAAGCACTTGAACAACAATTGTGTGTATTTATATTTTCTATTGCAGGTTCATTACAGATTATTATGATTTGGCACAAAAGAAGGCCTGTAAAGCGACTTATACTTCGAATTTGGAGCCTACTAAATGTAAAATAACAGTGAAACGTTAATCTAGTATATCGTTCGTAGAAGAGAATATATCTATTTTAGTCGTTACAATAAAAAAAAGAAATAAATAAGTTTTTCTATTTCTTTGTTTTCATCCAAATTAATTTATTTAATCGCAAATTGCAATAATTAACAGTTTAGTATACTAATGCAATAAGTCGTTTCACTTAAATGAAGTAAGTGTTTAGCAGACAATAACAACTCAACAATTTGCTACTTCTTAGTCTATAAGCGTCCTTCTAATGTTAGGAATACTAATTACAATATGTGTGAGAACTACGATTTATTAGCATCTTACAAAATTCGGTCCACAATAAGTCTGTATTTATTTAAAACAGTACCTGCAGTATAAGGATGGGACGTTAATTGAACGTACAGGATAGAAACATCCATTGGACGTACAAGATGGGACATCCATTGGATGTACAAGATGGATGCGCAATGGACGTCTAAAAGAGTGTCATCGGGACGTTAATTGGGCGTCCATCGGACGTAGGTTGCTTGATATATAGACGTCCAATGGATGAACCAAACGTCCATGCTGGACGTTCATTGGACGTCCAATGGATGAATGTTGGTTACTTGGGTAACACTACTAATGGAAGGGCAATAAGACGTTCGGCACTTAGTAGTATTAATGTTGGTAATACAATCTTTCCTAAGAGCTATTTGACAACCAAACTTATACAAGACCCAAAATAATAAGGAACACGCTAAAGAAGTAATGAAGCAATTTTTTGCGATGGTTTGCATAATCCTCTAGTTTAAGTTGGAATGGGATAAGGAGAATATGGCATCGACTACCATCAAAGAAAACTGTGCTATTAGTAGTATCTAGTGGCTGATGATCTATGAAAAACAATAGCTAAAACAATCTGTTGTGAGACTCTTTCGATACCTTTGCGTATTTAAAGTATTATTAACGAATATTCCAGGGTCGATGCAATAAATTCGCATTGATTTCTAATAGATTGTTTGCTTACAGGTATCTAATGATAAATGGTACAACCAAGAAAAAGGATTTGTCAAGAACTTCTTCGTTATTGAGTGCGCATGGAAATTCGCAGTCTCCTTTGAATCTCTTATATGAAAATTGCGTGATCATACTTGCTATGGAAGGCCTCGAACACAGTTCAAGACAGCTCAGTTTTGTTTCCAAATATCTGCTTTACCTTGAACTGTCCGAATTTTTAATTTGTCAGTGCTCAGATTTTAAGTTACAATTTCCATTTTATGGAATTTTTCAGTTAACTCCTAAACAGCGATATATTAAGTATAGTAAAATCTGGAAATCTAGCTCGAAATTTTTCTAATTACTGTAAAAAATCTGATCGTTTTCAACTTTTTAATCTTGTATCATTCTGATAGCAGTTTTCAGCAATCATATTTTTAAAATTTATAGTAAACATAAACATTTTTGATGTACTAATAAGCTAACGCAATATCTGAAATCGTAATGACTGCTGTTTGTTTGTTCCTGTCAACTACGCGAGAGCAGTCGAACATACCTGAAGTCGAGAGTCATACGCGTATGGTTATGGTTAGTATGTTTATGAATGCCGGATTAGATTGATGATGTGAAGTCAACGCCGTTCTTTGTTATGTTCGACGAGTGTTAATAGATTTCCATTAGAACGCGGTGGAACTATTATCATAAATGATATTAAATGTGTTATTAGCAATATCAATGCAGTATTTTTGTGTGTAAAAAACATGTTAATAGCAAACAACACCGGTTAAATGCGCAACATGATGTACCATATTATAAATTTTTATGTGACTGTATATATATGTTAAATGTGTGCAGCATATCGCAAAATATGAAATATTGTAGACAAAGAAGTTTTGAAGGAAATACGTTCCGGAATGGAGATTGCCAACAAGAGGTCACTAACAGTATAATTTTCATCTGGTAAAAAACACGATTACGGATCAAATGAAGGCGGAGTTAAAAAATCAAAAAATATGACTGACGGTAGATGAAGCAACGGATGTAACAACGAATTGGTTTTTAAACGTGTTAGTGCACACATTAAAAGGAAGTGAGGAATCCTTGCCTCTTCTTTTACGTAGTAGAATATTACAAAAGACAAACGCGGAAAACATAGTAGACACCGTAGGTAACTATGCTTTTGGGAAGTTCAATATATTGGCATCACAACTTGTAATGTTGGTTACAGATTGGAGTTCGAACATAGTTAAAGTTGGAAAGATACTAAATCAATCTTATCCTCAATTGTTTCATATAACCTGTTTGCTCCGTGTATGTCATCTTGTAGCTGAATTTATTAGAAACAGTTATACAATAGTAGATGAATTTATAGTTTCTACCAAAATTTTTTCTCAATTTCCAAAACGCATTCGTGAATTTAAACAGGCTTGTCCACAGCCGGTATTGACGAGATGGGGAACGTGGCTTTAAGCTGTTTTATATTATGAGAAATTTTTACAGATTATTAAAACTTGTACCTTAAATTTAAATCTGCAAGAAGACCAAGTAATTTCGGTAAGCCAGCGGCTGGTTTCAGATACCGAAATCTATAATCAAATAGAGCAAATTTCCGAAAATTGTTCAATTCCTTTAGATACTATTTCCAAATTAGAGAACAGCAAGCTGTCATTACATGAAGCGCTAAATATAGTAGATTATCTCAAAGCCTCATTAGGAAATCTAACAGACGGTGTAGAAAGATTAACAACCGATAAATTGTGTGCGATTATAAACAAGAATTCAAATCTTCAATTGAAAATCAGGAGTGCGAATATGATGCGAACGACCTTTTTAAGTTCGCGAAAACCACATCATCAGACGTCGAACGGTCCTTTCCCAAATACACCAACATATTTTCACTTCGCCTTAGGAGTATAACTGAGTCAGCACTGGAAGGCATGCTAACAACACGGTATTACAGCGAATTATTGTGTGACTCTACATCAGCAACACAATCAAACTGAAATAGTAAGTAATGAAGAAAAATGACAAGAAAAATGTGACGTCACTAAGTATTGTGGCCACACTGAAAAGTTTCCAAACAAAAGAAAGACACGTGATAAAACTAACCTATTCCTGTCAATTCCTCTTGTTCATATGTCCAAGATTGTGGTGTATTGAAAAATATGGTGCTGGTGACCTACTGTTATCTGATAAAAGATTTTTAATTAAAGACTTATTATTTTTATACACATATGTGAGATTTGTTTGTATTATTATATAATTGCAATTGTTAACTGCATTGTAATTGTTTTATTTTTGTCAATCGTTTATCTTCTTTTTAAATCCGTAGTATTTGTATGTTTGTGTGTACATATAAATTACTTTTTATAAACGTAACTATACATTTTTATAATTATAGCTTGATGACATGTTTCAAATAATAACACAAACTGTTTAAAAGAAGTTCTTTTATTAATATTTATATTTATATGAATATTTTAAGGTGATGCAGTATAAAATTCTACTCTAAACTAAATAAATTTTTAACTTCTGAAATAAAGGAAATTGGATATTGATTAATGTTGCCCAAATTTGAAATATTATTGTGTCATAGCTGTGTTGTAATGTACGTACCTAAAAAAAGAAGGTAAGTCTTTAATGAAAATCCTTTATCAACTAATATTAGATCACCAAGCATTACATTTTCAATACATCACAATCTTTAACACTTTATCTGACGAAAGATAGTACGGGTGGTTAATCTGGGTTACTACACCATTTAGAGTTACGTTAACAGGCACTTTGTTGTATTGATGTATTTATACAAAATGTATATATTTCATCAACTGGAAGCACAGTCTCATGTACAGCCAGATCTCCACGATGGAAGCTCAACTGAAGCTTCATTTCATTAATGTTATTCTTTAGGTATATTTACTGTGGTCCATCCTAGATATGTTTTAAAGTTAAGCAAATGGGTAAAAATTCCAATAATAATCGTAATGAATATAACGAACAACGTACTTTCGCTTATAGTCACAAAACTGCACGGTCCATTACATTCATTATTTTCAATATTGATAGTAACCGAGCCATACGCCACTGTGAAAGTACTTGTTTTTGTAGCTTTACTGCGAAGATAATATTTTCGAAAATATTTCATTTAATCATAGTTTCATAATGAACAAAAGTAATCAACCACACATCGCATAATGGGTAACAAATGTATGAAAATAACCTATCAAATTGACACGTATACATGAACAGCAGGAGTTATACTTATAAAATAATAATGCTTAATTTGTCTGACGCCAGTCTTCGTTTAGTGGGGTAATAATTGGCATTACCAAGTATTGCGTTCATTTATGATAACTTTCTCTTTTATATATAGGAAGGCGAACTTATCCTGCGGGAATGTTTTAATTCTTAGGAAAGTCTTAATGCTCTTGTAGAAAATCTGCTTTCAGTATTTATTTTTAATTGTAAACATAATATCATTAGTACTTAAGAATATGTGTCGTATTGTTTAACCTGTTTCATACCTATTTTCGGGATTTCGAAATATCCAATTGTTTAAAATTATTCTGTCTTGTAGCGAAAGTTAATGATACTATCTATTTAGAACAAGAAACGGAATAAACATGTAGTAATCCTTTACTTTTCCACGCCAATTTGTTAACATACGTGTATATGCGCACACACTACCATCCATATATACAGAGACGACTGTAAAAAGCAAAGAAATACATACATAGAAATTTTATTCAATTATATTTTGATAGATATATAGCGCAGTTTACACAAACAGTACCCTATATAATACATTTACAGAACACTATAAAATTAATGTCCATTGTACGATACCTGTTTTATTCTACATTTTACGATAGCTGGAACTGTATTAATCTCTACTGTAATCAGATTCAAATAAATTCTAGAAAAGAATTGCTTGTAATGTAAGACAAAACAGATCCAAGACATAGATTATAAAAATGCCCGAATGCAAGTATTTCGAACAAAGCGTCAGTTTACAATTTGTAAGATCATAGTTAAACATGTTGAAACGATAAAAATTTGAATTGCAAAACATTCAGCGATTATAACATTACCTGGTGAAGGGTGTTCAATAGCACAAATCCAAAAAAAAAATTAAACGTATCAAAAACGGAGTATTTATGACTCGTAAGAGAATGCAAGAAACAGGTTCACTTCGTAATAGAAAACGGTTAGGGTAAAAAAAAACAACGACAGACGCTGAGGATCAGTTTACTACAGTATCTTCGAAACAAAATAGCTTTGCCACTGTCTCAAAGATCACTTAATAACTTAATATTTCAATAAGAACACCAATATCTCACACACCAGTTAAGCGGAGACTTCTCGACGCAGAGCTTAAGGAAGGAATTGCTGTGAAAAAGCCACTTTTGAAATAACAAAATAAGAAGAGGAGACTGGAATGCGCCATTCAGCACAAGAATTAGAGCCTTCAGCAATGGTGCAAAGTATTATTTTTAGTTCACAGGTATAGCAGTAAACACCACTCCACACAAATTATTCGATTATTCGGAACGCAGCGTTTCGAAAGCACGTGGACTCCCATTGTTACCCATTGTGAATGTAAGAACTGTATCACACATGCAAATTCTTAAAAAATTTCTTAAAACATATGACTATTTACAATCTATTGGGCGGTCTCGGGTATGTGTATATTTTCAGGCAAGGATGGAACGAAAACGAGCCGTATTTTTAACAAGGCCTTATGGTAATAAATCAATTACACTCGAGTGTAGAGTTGGGGGTGGTTCTCTGTTCAATAAGTTTGTATTCTTTTTCATAAATATCGTTTCGTACGCGACTAATTCTCTACACGAGTTTACGTTTTTAAGAAGTTTAAGATTATTTAAATCAATTTTATGTCCGGATTTTAACATATCCTCTGCTACGCTTGCCACTTCTGGTTTATCGAAACGATAGTCTCTAATATGTTCTTTGAACCTAGTTTCGATACTCCTTTTTGTTTGTCCAATATAAACTTTATCACAATCATTGCATATTTGGTAAATTCCAGACCGTTTCATCATCTCCGGTTTATCTTTGGAATTACCTAAGAGATTCTTTAAGTTGTTTTTTGATAAAAAAGGCACGTTCATATTTTGTTAGCGGAAAATTTTACTTAACCCTTTTACTGTTAGGTGGAAATGAAGTGTTGTTACCGGCGTTTGCTGCAAAGTCGTGGAATTTCTGATGTGTTGTTTGTATTGGACTTTTTCGTATCTGCTCTTGCTTAGCGGAAATCTAACGAGTCTATTGATCAGAAAACTAATCGCGAACATTTTTTGTTGATTCATCATGTTTCGCACCATTGCTATAGCGGTTTAAACAGGGAACCCATTGAAATATTTAAAAACCCTAACAACATCGACAGAGACGACGGGCTAAAACTGACGCGATTGACACTCGCCGCAACGATTCAGCGGATCGGAGCGAAGGTTCATATTTAAGGCAATAACAACGTACACGAAGCCAGTACCTTTGAAAATGCGAACCAGAGTTGTTCGCAAGAGGTTAGGGACAAAAAACCTAGTGACACGGCGGAACCCGACAACCCTTACGACTATTTTTGAAGAAATGTTTTCGCCTTGTACATAATTTGCTACGACAAATGTTTATAACGTTAGAGAATTATTACGTAATTCCAGGCTTTACAATAAGATATCAGCTATATATCAAGTAATCTGTTAATAAAGTTGACTATTCAAGAAAACCACTGTTAGTCATTGCCTTGACTAATGTAGATCATACTTCTTACAATATTTTTGTAATGAAAATTGCATACATTAGCGATAATTTCTATACCGCCTCTTAATAATTTGTTCAAAGAAAATTCAATTACGTTAGGCTTAAAGTAATTCCTCGAATTATAAATCTATGTTTAACATAAACGTTGCATTCAGTTTGTTAAATATATTTTAACAAATTTTATAGTTTCAGTTCACATGTAAATATAGAAACATATGTGTGTAATTTACCTCTATGTTTTATTATCCGTTTGGCACAACTTTGATGTTGCCCAAAGTGCCTCTAAAGTTCTTCTCCCAATAGTTTTTCAGTTTTTACTTCATTTCTAGAAAATAAACTGATCTCCGACGAAAAATAAATCATTTGAAATCTAATCTTTTTATACTGTTATTTTCTGAATATTTCATCAATTCCTACTAAATTTCCCACCCTAATTTCAGAAAAATATCCCCCATACCATTACCAAACTTCTAAATGTTTAAAGATTTTACATTAAAAGGAAAACAAGGATTTATGTCAGCTAGTGGTAGTGTAATTGTAATCACGAAATTTTTGTTTTTTGAAGCTGTGATTAAAAATTAAAAATTTCGCCACAATCAGCACGCAAGTTTGTTTAATAATAACCTTCTTGGAATTACAATACCAAAATTAAATATATGGGGTGCTCCATGGAAAATTGTAAGCCACAATATCTGAAATAAATCCGTAAATTTCCTTTGGCTGTTTTGACGTACCTGTTGCTTTCGTTCTAAATCAACCGTTCCTGTTATAGATATGTAGTTAATTTCAAAAACAACATTTTTAATACTCTTTTGAAGTTTTGCAGTATTTTCAATGTATTTTTGTTTAAACTTTTCGAGTTTAAACAGTCTAAATTAAGAGAGACCGCTAAATAAATCAATTAAACACCTAACGTATTTTATTTTGCCGTCTAAGTAACAAAATACTAGGGTCCCCAAAAACCCACAAAACAATATCGCTTAATTTGAAGAAATACGAATAATACGGAATATAAATCCGCGTTACAAATTACTGGGCTGGCGACAGAGTAATTGCCAATTTTAAATGAAATATGATTTTGTTATATAATTATTAAACTTTATTCAATAATACTTTTCATTTTGACTTCTGGTTGTTATCAAAATATCCCTATATAAACTTGCTACCATCTCCATGTTTGATGGTTGGCACTATACGATCGTTTAAATCTTTTTATTTTTACGTCGTTTCACATGAATTCGCCATTTTGCCCCAAAAGTTGGCCTTGTAGATCCAGAGATATGTTTATAATCGTTAATTGTTCAGTTCCTGTTGATAATTTGCGCGGTATAACATTTATTTTCCTATACCTTTTCCGTAGTAGAGATTCTTTGAAGGCTATTCGTTAAGTGCAGCTGCCTTCAATCGGGGTCAAACAGTTGTTACTGAAACTATACTGTAATCTGTATCGTTGAATATGCTTAGTCTTTTGTTTAACAGTCATATATATATATATATATACTATATACTTAACAGGCATATATATATATATACTATATACTTAACAGGCGTATATATATACTATATACTTAACAGGCATATATATATACTATATACTTAACAGGCATATATATATATATACTATATACTTAACAGGCGTATATATATATGCCTCCTAAATTTCTGAAAAAACATGTTTCCCTTCCTCAGACCTATCAAACAAAAAATTTATTGCTTGGTGCACACCATTGCTGGGAGGTAATAAGAATTACATTAACATTTTCAATAAAATAGAAACATTTAAAGAAAGTAGTTTAAAGAAGAAAAAAGATTAGCTGTGTGTATTTTCACGACTAGAATCTTTGCAATTGCAGGTTTGTGGTAAAACTTTTGAAAATTAAACGTAAAAAAACACTCAAGAAAATAAAAATTTCTGTTGCATTTGTTCATGACAGATTGGCAAAATTGTAACCGCTCTTCTTTATTCCTTAGAAAAATTTAAATACTGTTTTCTTAATTTTGCAGCAATGGTATTTACTTTTTCTTAAATATTATTTTGTTTGTGAAAGAAGCATTGAATTTTTGCGCTACGTATTTATGTCGGCACTGGTTGGTTTCAATACTTGTGCTTCTTGTGATCTGCATTTTGGGTAGCCGTGTTGCTTCTATGATAAAGATGTAGCAGTCAAACATTCAACTCGTAAATTTCAATAACTTTTTATTTATTGAGAGCCTAGTTTTATAAAATATATTTATATATTCAAATTAATAATGTCTAATACAAACACTAAATCTAAAGAGCTATCAAAATTAATAAATAAGTAATGTGTGTATAGTCCTGAAGAATGAACGCGTTTAAGAAGAGGGGAAGAATTTTCTGGTAAAGTGTAGGTAACCCGTCCTCTGTAAAGCTTAAACATGATGAATCGCCGACACTGTAGCGAATGGAATGAAAGTAAGTTTCACAGCGAATGTGTTGATAGGCTACTCCTACTTACATACATGGCAGTTAAATTATTCCTACCACGCGTAACAAATACTGTGTATGTATGTGGGGTAGCATCGTATCATAGAACTTTTATATCGTGGAGAATATGATACGTAAAAGAATACCAGAAATTAAAATATTAAGATGACTTAGAGATGGTGTTACGGTGACCTTAAAAATATGTAAGCAGCATTATTCATCAACTAATTCTCAACAATGCAATTTGGTTGATAAGCGTATCTCTGTAAAATTAATGTTATTATAGAAAATGATTCATCTTAATTAGATCATTCTACCGGGAGAAACCTCATTTGACATACAATAATACGTAGATTGCAATACAGGAATAAATATAAACATTTTTTATATTACTAATACTGTTGTGTAATAGAGGAAATTCATGACGTGATTCCATAAAACCAACATTAGTTTTCTACACGTAAGAACCAGGAGCTTATCTAAACATCACAACACATCACCTAGCCAAAGCGAAAAGAAAGCAAGGATAAAGAGAACAGACAGACGGATAAAAAGGAAAACCGAGAAAAGCAAGATTACTGAAAAGAGTATCAGTATGCGTTATGTTAATTTAGGTTTGTATATCCAGATCTTATATTCTATTAACTGTCAATGAGTTAAGAATCTACACATTTAAAGACCAAATGGATTATTGTAAGCGATGACAGAAATTGCAGATTAAACTAGAAACCTTGTTGATACGTAAAATAGTTAATAGGAATCCTTATTAAGTGAAGGGAAGGTATTTCTTTATATTTTAGTCAATCTTCTAATTCTCGCTAGTAGCCCTACAATAAAAGTTGAACTACCTAAGATGTTTCCTAAAACTCTTACACGTGATGTTAAAACAAGTCACTGAAAACTAACAAAATAGATGTAAATTGTATGTCTTCAATTAAATTTTTATTTAGAGTAGCCTACGATTTTCATTCAAATTTAGGAATACTGTGAAACAGTAACATTTTTCGAGAGTCAAACTTTAACAACTATCACAGTAAAGTCAATTCATTCAAACTTGTCATCAATTAAATTATTTATTGTCATATTTGTTAAACAACACAAACTTTTTCTTGTTGAAAGCTGTTTTAGAACTGGTAAATTAGTAAATGGACGGTGAGCTTATACCAAATAATAATTAGTCAGATGACAGTTATCAAAGTTTGACTTTCCAAAAACATTACTGTTCCACAGTGTTGCCAAATTTAAATAAAAATTATAGGCTACTCTAAATGAAAATTTAATCGAGGGCATGGTAGTTTGTAGTTCGCAGCAGAATCAAATCCCGTGTATGATGACAAAATTTAGATTGTCGATCTTTAAGTTTTCTTCGACAATGCACCACGCATCGTTCAATTTGTTACAGTTTTCTTTTTAGTATATCTAAACAAGTAGACCGTGAAGTCATGAACGTTTGATAACATAAGTGGTGAGGGCCTTAACTGGGGCTGCTATATATCGTGACCATTATTTTTGATAGATTTGAAAGGCACTAAGCTGTAGTTAATACAAATTCTGTTAAACAGTTGACTGTATCTGTAGGCTAGGATAGTCCACATCTCAATTTCAGACATTTAAAGCTATATATCTCACAAGCTATATATATATATATATATATATATATATATATATATGTTATTCTTAATATTCTCGCCTACATAGTTTTGTCCTGATAAGGACTGTTTCCTTGACTTTTCGAAGCCAAAAGCCCTAGAAAACATCCTTTCATATATAGCCATATACAGCTGTGGCCATATGTATTCGCCACTCTCGTTTTGAACGTGTTACACGAATATTATTGTATTTCTAAGAAGCAGGGTCGATGACGGACTTAACTAAGTATCTGGTAATGAGGGTGTAATGGTTTATTGTAGGCTATTCTGAGTAAATTAGAAAATAGACGTAAAATTGTAATTTCTGAATATTTCTTCAGTCTTTCTTAAAAGTTATAAGAGTAAGGTTGAGCTAGTTAGAGTGAAGATATTGTGTCTGTGATTTTGTCTGTGTAATACGATAGTATACAGTAAAAAGTAATGCCGAAAACACGCGAATTGACGGAGGTAGGGCGAGGACAAATTGTGGTGTTAGAAAAGCAAGGGTTGTCGGTGTCTGCTATTGCCCTACAAGTGAAATGTGCGCGATCGACAGTTAGAATGACGATAAAACGATAGAAAGAGAGTCGATCTTTGACAAACAAATCGAAAACTGGTCGAAAAAGGAAGACAACTAGCAGCGATGAGCGAGTTTTAGAGCGGATGTCTTTGCGAGACCGGAAAAAAGGGTCTAAACAGCTTTCCAGTGAGCTTTTCCGGCTACATAATGTTGCTATTTCTCCTCGCACGGTTAGAAGACGCCTTTGTGAATTAAATTTAGGTGGATACAAAGCTCGACATAAACCACGGTTGTCTCCGCAACAAAAGAAAAAGAGACTGCTGTGGGCTAAAAGTCACCGCGACTGGATCATTGACAATGGGGCCAATGTTATGTGGACGGATGAGTCAAATATTGAGGTAAGTAATACATAATTATTGTATTTGCGGTATTCTGTATTCAATTCCTGGTATCTACAGTGCTTTTATTCTTTTTAATGGGTTCCAGAATGTAACAGTATTCATGTTTCTGTTGGTAGCTTTGTGGTAAACCTGGGCCTCAATACGTGCGACGCAGGCGAGGAGAGGCCTCCATCCAGACTGTCAAGTTTGGGGGTGGTAGCATAATGGTTTGGGGTGCAACAGGCGTCGGTGAACTGTTCGTCTGCGAGGGCCGAATGAACAGTCGGACGTACATCGACATGTTGGAAGAAGTTCTGGAACCGTGGGCGTTAAAATTATTCGATAATGATGAGCCAGAGTATTACTTCCAACAAGATAAAGCACCGTGCCATAAATCTCGCGAAGTAATGCGCTGGTGCGAGGAAAATAACGTGCGGGTCCTGGAATGGCCGGCACAATCCCCGGACTTATCGCCAATTGAGCATTTATTGTACATTTTAAAGCGAAATGTAGCTAAATACTCATGTACCACAAAGCAATGCTTAAAAACAAAAACATTCGAAGAGTGGAATAAAATCACCCCCGAACAGTGCTACAACTTAGTGAGCAGTATGCCCCGACGAATTCGTGCGGTGACAAAAGCCCAGGGAGGAGCTACCAAATATTAAGCAATATCTGTATACACTCATAATGAAACATTTTCATCGATCAATTTTCTTTTATTTCTTATATATTCATCGGAATAAAAAACAAAAAAGTGTGGCGAATACATATGGCCACAGCTGTATATGAAAGGATAAAAGGTACCAACATTTTGGTAGATTAAACGTTCTGATAAAACTCGGTAGAAATAATCTATTTGGTGAAACATAAGAAAACACTCTGTAGAGTGTACGTGCAATATACTTAAAAATGTTTTTTTCGTTCTAGAAAAACAGCTTCAACTGTTTTCCTGCACGTTTCGGCAATAGCGTAATACCATGGTACTACGCCGCTAATGCAATTACATATAATGAATATCAGCTTGTGTATACATATGCATTAAGTTTGCGCAATACGCTGTTCGAATACTTCATTAACTTTTTCTTAAAAAAAGATGTTAGTACTTCGATTATACATGCCTAATTGACGTTGAGGTTTATTTTAAATTTAAATAGTTTATTTTTGTTGTCATGGTTTCTATTTTCTTTTCCTTTATCGGCGTGCGTACTTAGCACAGTTTAAATGAACAAGAGATTTATGAAGCCATATTTTCATTATCAATTAGTGTAGATTTATTTAAAGAAAATACACAAGTTTAAAACTGTTTTTAATATACGTCTCTATTTTTCCTTCTTAAACTCTCCACGGTTTCATTTTATATGTCCTATATTCTCATCGGTCTATATAGAAAATCTATAAAAGCACAGAGGTACAGTTTCGCGCGACTAGGAAGTTCCCACATTGTATAATTGCAAATGTAACTTTCTATATATATCTCTTGCAGCGTATGTTTTCACGGGTAAAAGAGGTCTTGTTATCCTCTCAGGTTTTGTCCCGCGTTCGGCGTTGGTTCTTAGAAGAACCATGTACGCCCTGACGTTTCGATGTAATCGCACACATCTTCTTCTTGAGGTTATGATTATATATATAATGGTAAGTTATTAAGGTTATTTATAATTTAGTGCAGAACTATCTTAGAACAAATAGCAAACTACGTGCACTTAAATAGTATGTATCCATATATAAGAATTACAGAATGAAATGAAAAGAATCTACTTGTATAATAGATTATTGAATTATTGTTAACTGCAGTAAATCAGTTGTTACTTAAATATAAATTTGAATACCGTTGATATCGCATGTGTCTATAAACACAATCTCGCTCGTTAAAAGTCCTTTGTTCTAACTTTTAGTTTGTTGATGTAAGTATGTCGGCTAATGATTCATCTGTATGTTAATTACGTACAAGTGCTTCATATATCAACCATTAATGGTTTTTTTTAATTCCGTACATTTATTTTTTATATAACTTTACAAACTTGTCCATTACTTTTATAGTAAAACATCATCTTTATAGGCCGAAGAAAAGGATCGAAGTTAATTCAATAATTAAAGTTTCGAGCTTCTTGCATTCTTGATATTATATTTGTATGGTATTCTTCCTTTTGTACAAAGCATTAACTAAGATAATAATTAGTCTGTCTATTCTTACATTCTAATAGATAAAGAATTGTAGTACATACACGCATATATATTAGCTACCAGCTCCATTCCATTTGGATAGTATCAATTATAATTTTGTAGAAGGCAACTGTTTAATAGAAATACATATACATACATTATGTAAAGAAATTTGTTCTTTGCATATATGTACATATGTAATTTTATATACAATTCTTATATATCTGCATATTTGCATACTGTGTATAATAATGTAGCAACTATAATATAATGCATTAAAGTGAATATATAATAATTACTTGTTGTTTATTGTAAAGAAAGTTCTCAATTCGCACAAAAATTTTGTTGCATTGTATTGCGATTTTAGCTTTAGCAATGCAACCGACACTTCGCCCATGTATCAACTCCAACTAAGTTCTAATTGTGGTGAGCGCTTTTTATTATAGACATTATATTTACTAACTTTTAGAAAACTTCTGAAATAAGTTACATGTATAAAATAAAGCAATAAACAGAACAAAACTTAGAAGGCACTGCTTCATCTCAGTTCTAGTTAGTTAAAACTATATGTAAGTAAGTTGACTTAAAAGATATATAACATTTGGGTAAATGCACTTAGTAATTTCCCCAATTCATTGAAGTGGTAGCTTAATGATTTGCCACGTTTGACTCAATGTGAGTAAGGCGTTCCATTTATTAATACTTTAAGTTAATTCTCGGGTTTTGTAGTAGAATGTTCTAGGGATTGTTTGAACAACTCTTGTTCAACAAATATTTACGGTTTCGTTCAAAGGTATCTTGCTCACTAAATAAGCAACAAACTAGAACGATAGCTAAAATACTTTTTCTAAATTTTCCTTAAAGTATCAATTAGTGGTGCTATTACTTTAACGACTTGTGTGAGAATTTTTGTGTTTTTGTAAGAATTCCTATGTTTTAAGTACATATATAAATATAATAATCTTATAAATAGCAACAAATAAAACGAGAAATGATCGTTGCAAATTTGGCAATTAGTTATGCCAACTATCTACCAGATACTGCAATATTAAAAAATGTAAATTGAGAGAACGTGGAGATGTATATATGTAACCTTGACAAAAAATATCAGTTTCTTATAGATATTACCCCAATGCGTTCTTGGAGCTTTGTAGTAAGCTTTGATTTTGCATTTTTTGCAGAAGTTATATTAATCCTTGTCGATTCAAGGGAATTTCTAGTCTTTTAGCTACTAATTTGATAGTAAAACGAAGAGAGAAATTGTTAACAAGGAATGTTTTATAAATTATAAAACCAGTATCAGCAGGCAAATGCATTTCTTTATAGTATTGAAAACTAAGTAGATTATTTTACTATCCAGGCTAATTTAATACCACGTAACAGACTTTCTTATTTCTTTATAGACCTGTACCTTTGTTATTTTTGAACTTTTCAGTCTTTCCTTTAGTACTTATCACAGTTTAGATTTTCTGGATACATATTTCGTTGGAAATCTTTTAGGAAAATGTGTAGAATATATTTTTTTCTACATCTATAATAGATACATCTACCTATTGATTTATTTCTAACCGACAAGCACGTATCCGTTTTGTCATACATATTAATCAATAACCCATTATCTTTGAGAACAATGTTTTACTATTACTGCAGAGTACCAATGTCGAGATGATGGAAGTTCCATTAACGCTGTATAAAATTAATAAAAGCTTTTTCAAATGACTCTTAGAATTAATTTGATTAATACGTTACACAGGCTGTTCCATTCAACAATTTCACGAATCCAATTGTTTATCTATTTTCCAGATTTGACCTAGCATCAAATTTCTAAGATACCCTTTTTCAGTCTGATTTGTTAAGACAAATATGAGAAAATAAAAAATTGATTAAAAAACTATTCATATTAATATTATCATGTAAGCATAAATGAATGCCTAGGCTTTAGCTAACTTTATATTGACAGATATTTGTGCAAAATTATGGTGTATGTTTGTTTATATTAACTATAAGATATTTTTTCGGGCTTCATTTGGGCAATAAAATGTTATAAATTTTATATACCACTTAATCTTGTTGTAATAAATTTATTTACTCTTTGTTTTGTTGTATAAATAAAGCTCGATAAAGCTATTAGATACCACAACGATAAAATTCACTTTCGATAATTATTGCCGTACGTCATACTTTTAAGCCAGTTTAATACGTACCAGACGAGAAAACAATATCACTGAAGTTCTGCTCCGGAAAGCACGCTACAGCAGAAAATACTATTGATGAATTGCCGGTTTCATCAATATCTAGAAAATTGTCCACACAAAACATATGTTGGTCCAAATAATCATTACTTTCTGGGAGGTAAATCGATCCATTTTTCTGTAGATAAAAAACGTCATCGGGGTATTCTTCTGGGAAGAGTCTATAATAGTCTCCGCCACAGACTTTATTATATAATAAGGTAAAATTACCAAAACCTATAGGTTCATTTTTCTTATATATCGTAAGTGTGAAGTCCTCGTCAGAAACATTCGTTTTAACACACTTTTGTCCCTGGAATATTTCGTCGTAGGGACAGCACTTTCTAACACAATTAGTTATATTACAAATACAACCGAACGTATCACTACCTTTCGAGAAATATAGCGCGGACGGATACAACATACCATCCTTAGCAATATGTGTACCTTTATATTCGCCACCCGTGATATTAACACTTAGATTTTCCGGACACTTAAAATTAGTTAAATCCGCGTTATCAATTAGAAAAAAGCAAAACAACACGTTTAGCTTGCGAAAAGACATTTTGCTCGAGTGTATAAGAATAGAATGCTGAAAAGTCAGTCACTACTCACTAGCCCCTCCACAAAAATTTTCTTACAATTAGTGCTTTTCTTATAGTGTATTGCTTCGTGCAAAGGAAGGAAGTCGTTTGTGGTGCATTGAAATAAATTTAGATAACGTTTAAGATATAATTTCTTACGAGATGTATCGAGAAAACTGTAACGTTATTATTTCTTAAATAAACACTTCTATTTAAGTACACATTCATTACCGAAATTGCATTGGAATAGTTTACAAGTCAGTATGTCGTAAGAAATGATATATCTGTAAATGAAGTCATCACATGTTAGAAATGTTACGCAAATCTAGCAGATGGGTATAACACAGTTCTTTTACAGTTTAAAATGGGTTGTTTATTAAAATAATTTTAAATCTGCAAACTATCTTTCTTTTAGATATCTTTCAATAAATATTTTCTGTCGATCTTTGATTAATCTTACACAATCATATTTATGTTGCATATTGATATGACTATGGTAAGTCTTAAGGAGAAAATAAACAAAATTGGCTGTTAGATACATATGGTAGTTGAAAAATATACTTATGCTATAATATGACGATAGGAGGTCTATGCTTATAGAAATGAAAAAGAATTAATTGTGGTCCTAGATAGGGGTAACATAAATTTTCGCATACTAATTTTATCTGCAATAAAGAACAGCTGATTTTCGGATTTAAGCTTTTCCAAATGACTTCAAACAATCCATGTTATAATAAATTCCCTGAGAATTTAAAATTTAGCACGTGAGTACTTATACATATAAGCTATCTATTATAAACGCGCTGGCATCATTGAATTCTTGTAATGCATATTCATTAATTTTTATATTCAGTTTCATTCGATCTTTATACCTCTATTTCTTTGAAAAAAATTATCGCTCATGGATACCACTACAGGTAAAAAACGGTTGGTAGTAGGCACTTATTCAAAACCGAAATAACGAATTCTTGCAAACCTCTTTTTTCCATTATTAAAGTCAAAATAGTACGATTCCTTTAACACGAATATAGTTTTTCGGTTAGTTTTGAAAAAATGCCTATAAGGATGTATAACTTCAATATAAAGCCAAATATGTATCACACCGAAATGTTAGTTATTGGACTGTGAGATGTATTTTTTCAATCTCTGATCGGGTATAAAATAAGGACAAGTATGAATAACAGCTTGATTTTGCAATCGCAAAAAGAATGGGACATTTGTTATCCCGGTGAACGAGTTGCTAATACTTTCTTCACACAAGGTTGCCGTCAGCATGTTGAGATAGGTGTCTATGGCGTCCTGCGGAAGAGTGGTCCTCCAAAACGTCTCCTTCTGCCGTCGTAGAATCACTGGGTGGTAGGTCAGGGTTGGACGGCGAATGGGCGAACACTTCTCACTGAAATTCTTCAACAAGCTGTTTGGTTACCACAGTAGTGTGCAGTCGCGTGTTGTCATGAATAAAAACAATTCCAGAAGACAACATGTTTCTTATTTTGTTCTGAATAGCTTTACGCAGACGACGTAATGTTTGACAATACACGTTTGCGGTGATTGAAACTTCCCTCCTCCATAAACTCCACAGACAACACACCTCTCTGATCTTAGAAAACGGCACCCATGGTCTCCCTGTTGCTGAATTTTTGGTTAAGCTTTCTGGGTTTGTTCGAGGAGTTTGTATTGGATTGTTCTTTTAATTCTAGAGCTACCATATAACTTCATCTCCTGTCATGTTGATTTCAAATGCTGTTCTCCCTCATCGACGCAACGTTTGAGAAAGATTCAGATTGATCCCATTCGTCATATTTTGTGGTCCTCCTGTTGGGAGCCCAACCTGCACAAATATTTTGGTACCCTAGGTGTTTCGTTATGATCATGAGCAATATTAATCTTAAAATGTCCGGAAAATTCGTAGGTAATGTAATACTAGTTTGTTAGTTCGCTAGAGATGATCTTTACTACCGATACAGCTTATCCACATTCATTATGAACGTCCACTCAGCTATCTTTAAGTTTACTACACCATTCTCGTACAACATCATTATTCACAAAGTTCGTACCGCACACATGGCTTATTCTGCTGAGCTATTTCTGTCTGCCTGTGGAAAACGAAAGAGCGAATGCAGAACTCTTTCTTGGCTTTGGTGTAAATGTCTATCAAAGATTTTCTTTACCTTACCGATTTTTAAATTCCAATTTCTATATCAATTTTTGTGTATTTTTTTCAAGAAGCCATATTCATTAAATTCAGATTAGACCGAAAGCCTGTGGAAAGATATGTCCCAGTTAAGGAAACTTCCGAACCAGTTATTTGTATATACGCGCTTGCGTATTAACATATTATTCATCCGATTATTTTTTGAAATTCACACCCAAATAAACTAGGCATAATTCATTTGAAAGTGAACACTTTATATATTTTACTTTCCTTGTAAGAGTTTTATATCGTGCTCCCAATGGAAGAACAATCTACGTTTTGTTTTCTATATGTACAACATTGGTAAAGTTAAAGTTATTTATATATTCTTTATTTTTATTCATATGAAAAGATAAATAAACGATATGTGCTTTTTATAAAAAAGAAACTCTTTAAAAAACCATTCCTGATGTAAACATTCCATTCTATTCTTTATTGCGAAATATGTGATGTCGTTTACTATAAGTCAAAGTCATCCAGTAGATTAATTTTGTTAATAAGCTTCCCCCGTGTTGTCATATACTTCAAAAGTGGACTTAATTCTTATATCTCTTTACCCAAGCCTCAGTCAAACTTTATCTCTTGTCTTGACTAACTTTAAACTATCCCGTGCATACATACACATGCATGCCGTAATGTGCACATTTTATTGGGTTATCAAAATTACATTAAATTTAAAATAAAACGAAGAATACATACCTTCAATAGTAAACTTTCGCACTTCTAATTTCTTACAGACTCGTGCAAGAAAAACTATCGTATTTAGATCGTCTGAAGCATAGTCAACGCAGTACATGGAATTATCAATAAATTCGCCCGTGTTAGCGACGTAGAGATACCCATCTTCTTGTATGAAGAAACTATCTTCTGGATTTTCTTCCGGTACCATCGGATTAGCTTCGCCATTCACGCATTCCAAACTAAGCGCGTAATAAAAATCCCCCGTTCCGATTGGTTCACTCTTACGAAATATAGAAACTTTGAATTCGTTGTTTGTTGGCTGGCAACCTTCCATCGTCAAAATGGTTCCCGCGACACAACATTTTCGGATACACTTTCTCACATTACAAATACATCCATAAACAGTTCCGTTTTCATAAAAGTAATCCGCAGGAGTATAAACAACAGCGTCTTTAATTATATTTTTGTGATTTTTCACTCCATCAGTAATATTCGTTCTGGTATTGAGCTGACATTTAATAGCAAAGCTACTGTTGATCGCGAAATAAAAAAACGCTATAATTACAGCGGAGGACGTACTGCACATCATTTTGATCTAATGTCCAAGGAGAAAATAACGGAATAATTGATTAACAGCTGAGGTCCCACTCCGTAAAATTTATTTCTTACATATTCTTTTCTCCTTCTTACAAAGGAAACGCTTTCAGATAACGCACATATATATAGCACATAAATACGTTTTTGCCTTCATGATTCTACATAATCAATAAAACCTATAATATTATTTTCTATAATATTATCAATATCATTTAATTTTTATTCATTAATTCTCACAAATGATTGTTTGTTTTTCGCTACTGCAAAGAAATTAAGTAGTTGTATCCATTACGTTAACCCAAATTGTATTAATACCAGTAAATACGGCAGTTTAAATCTATTACATTAAACAGAACACTACTATTTTTCAACTATTTTATTCACCCAAATCAGAAATTCATATCATTAGGGTCGTAAAATTTGTACTATGTAACAAAACATATTTTTAACAAACACTTTAGAGGGCATTTCTAAGTTCGAATTTAGGCTGCTACATTGGCGTATACAAGAAGGATTAAATACATGTGTTGTTCCTTTCTGAAAGTATTATATCAACACTTAGTAACTAAAAGATACTGACAACTAGATAAAGATAAAATATTTTAATATCGCTAAGCAGAAAATGAGTTTTACAGATAAATTCAAGCTAATTCTTACGATAATGAATATTTAATGAGTACCATTATCTTGAACAAAATAATAAGAATTACCTCTCTCTTAAACATCTTGCTGTCTGAAAGACACTTTGACATAAAGTCCGTTATGTTGTGTAGGTACCCAGTGCCTTAACCAAAAGGTTTTAATTTTTTTTTTTTGAAAAGAAGAGAAAATATCATTATTAAAATAAAGATAAATATATCCTTTTTTACAAATATTTCGTGTTATTAACTGTGACAGCAAAACTATTTCGTAATTAGTACAATAAATTTGTTTTTACGATGAACATTTAAAATTAGTGTATTTTTTCTTCAATTGTTTTGCAACACATTATACTAAAGCATAGGTTATATGGCGTATCACTGTAACATACTCAAATTATAACCAACAACATTGTGTGTATGTTATTTCATATGAAGTTATTGTTTTGTCGGCGTAAAAACGTATCTAAAAAACGCATGAAAATATATTATTGAAGAGTGTAATATATATTTCTATATTGAAAACGGAAGTATCTATGAGCAGCAGTATTACTTGTTAATTTAATACATTCATGCAGTATACTTTGTTATTATAATTCCAGTTTTACAATTCTCAGGGAAAACCACGCGAAATGTTTCTATAAAATTCACTTTCCTGCAGTAATTATACATGTGATACATTGTAGTACATAATGGTTCATTGAAAACATGGTCTCCTACACACTATGAATAGAGGAATGTAGTAAACACTTAATTTGAAATTAACTTTGTTCGTAGTTCTTGGCAGTAGTTAACCACATAAATATATAGTCAGAATTTAAATAAAAACTATAGATTTTCTAGTGTGGAGTTGATACCGTCATATGTCAAATTTTTGATTTTTTACCGAAAATTTAAAAACTGAACTCAATCACACAGATGTATCAATTTAATAAATTAGACAATCGCTTACTTGTGAATACCACACATCATCAGTCTTAGGTATTATGGATTACAAATTAATCCGACTAATTTATTAAATTATAAATAAAAACACAGACCGAGACAACAACTTCATTATATTTTTATTTTATATCTGTTAATACTAGAAGAAGAGAAGAGGGGGAATTATGGTAGAGCTAGAGAACAAAAACGTAAAAAATTAGAGGATAATAAAAATTAGTTATATTTTGATAATATAGTGTTATATACCCACCTATAATTATATATAATTTTTATTTGTTCTTATGTTTATTTAGAATAGTAACTTGCATGTATATATTAATATTCTTTTCCTAGTAATCAGAGTTTTACTCCAACATATTTGTCAAGTATACATTCTCACTTCCGTTCCGCTCATTGTTTCTACTTTTGTTTACATCTTTATCTAGTTTTATACACAATTGTGCTTTGTTAATAACATCTGAATTAAGTTATATTTTGATAGTAATATTGATTCTTCTCATGTGATGCATTAATTCCACAAATTCACTGATATGTAACTTTTATATATACTCACGCAATTTCATGAAGTAGTAGTAGTACCAGTAGTAGTAGAACCTTACATGTTACCAGCTCTAACCGTAAAACCTATCCAATTTCTGTAAGAATCTCCGTACCCATTGTTGAATGAACATAGTTTTAATAAACGTTAGTAGAACTACGTGTATCTTTTGAAGACCCACTACAATAGGAAGAGGGATAATACAGTCAGTAATTTATTACAGTTTGTATAATAAGAAACGTCGGTTAATATCTTTTCTAGGAAAAGAGATAAGAGAGGCGTTAATGACAGAACAGGTAACAATGACACTTCACTTAGTACACGTAGTAAGTCGCAAGTTAGTTCTTGTTCGCTTGTGGAGGAGATGGTAGTCTAAGCAAATATGAGCGCAGTGTACGCAAAGCGTTTTGAAACAGTGTTTTTGTGTAATCACCTAAAGAGCCCACGAATGAGTATTGTAGCGGCTGCCACGTACTTACATAAAACACCAGATTGTATACGTTAGACAATGTGATACGAACAGACGGGGGCAAATAGATGATGTTACAGGACACGGTCAATTTCATACGAAGACAACCAGCAAAGATAAGACAATAATTAATTTATTCAGTAGAAAACCTCATTTAACATTGCATCAAAGGCAATCTATGTTGGTGAAGAGAAATGTAAATGTTAGTTTAATGACTCCGAAGCCGATAGCTTGAGCACGAGATTGCTTACCGCAGCACGCTATAGAAATCATTGTTCTCGGACAAACACCGACAGGCGCGCTTAACATGGACATGGAAACATATCAAACAGCGGACGAATGTGGTGTTTACGGGCGAATCTTCTTTTTTGGCCCGTGTACCGAGAAGCACAGCGTGGTCTAGCCGTACAAATTGCATTGTCGAACGAACTGTAAAATATGCAGTGAAGGTTTATGTTTGGGGATATTTTAATATTCGTGGTTTTGGGATGTTACGCATCTTTAGTGGTAATTTAAACGCTCAGCGGATAGTGCAATTATACAAAAAAAAATACACTACTGATAACAATCCAAAACACCAAAGCAGACTGTGTACGGGCTGGAAATTCGAAAACTACTACAACATTGGTCTTCGCAGTCCCTGGATTCTAATCCGATCGAGAATGTGTGGGCTATCATGAAGCACAAATTCTGAAGTGAGCGTACATATAAAATAGAAGAGCTACCTCATAGCATAAAAAGGATATGGCGATCATTACCCACGTCTTACGCTGAAAATTTGGTAGCAAAAACGTTCAAAAATTCTGGATAATAATGGAGATGGGACTCCTTTTTAATTTAGCGCGTATTAACTTTGAAAATGTTCATTTTAAAGGTATAAATACATATTTTGTTTCGTTAAAATTTGTTTGAATGTGGTGTGTGTTTCTTGTTATACGGACTGCAATAATGTATTTCATGACATGCAATATTTCAATTAATTCCGTGTGTACCAATTTCACTAACAAATCTTTCGTTTCAAATTAAAACATATGAATGCACCATTAACTTCAAATTTCAATAAGTATCCGATGAAAGGCGCAAGTAATGCTGCTGTATACATGCAAATAGTAAAATTAACGAGAAATTGCACGGAATGTGTTAATGAGGCATGCTACTGATTGCAGCAACTAGTTTAGTCTATATTTTAGATCAAATCTTTTTTGTTTTAAACAGAGGTTTAGTATTGAAGGAACATTAGCAGACATCCCAATATCGAATAATTTTAAATTTACATTAAAGGTATGAAACAGATGTCAATAATATCGAATGGTTATTGAAAAATAATCGTTCGATTTATACTAAAAAGTATAGCAGCAGTGTGCACTAGAAAATCGAAATCATAATAAATACTGCAGGGAATCAAGTAGAATTTAAGTTGATTTGATTTCTGTATTTACATTTCTCTGAAAAACAAATCTCGCCTCTAATTTACGATCCTCATAGAATCGCTTAAAATAATGTATTCTGGTATTAACTAGTAAATGTTACGATTTGTTTACAAAGCAATCCATTCTCTACTAAATTTTCGTATTTTTTATTAAAAAAACTATTGTTAGACCGAATTCCTATTTAACGCGTCAAGGTATTGGAATGTCAAGTTGACAGAGTTCACATGCAGAGAGGGGATGAAGACTAAACAACATCAACCCTTGCTCGGCGCATCGTCGTATTAGAATGTTAAATGGGCAGCGAGTTTACATGCAGATAAGGGATGAAGGTTTTATGAAAAGAGCATATGGACAGTCGAACCAGAGCAAATCGAGGAGATAGTCGACGATATAGTCGAATTTAATATTTGAAAGCTTTACGAAAGTTATTCAAAATAATAAAAGAACAGTTGTATTATAGTAGTTGTCTTATTATTTATGCTAATTTTCGCGGTAACCCGCGCTTCTAACACTATTACGGAATACAATTTGCGTGCGATCCGTTTAAACTCCGGTCAACCTGAAAACATGTGAGGAGATACGTCCCACGTTTCCAGAAAAGAGTTTTCAAATCAGCTGTTGTATATAATAATGATAATGCTAATAATAACAATAAAATATGTTTTTGCATCTCCCAACAGTGAGGAGAACAACAGAAAGCCTCATCCTTAAGACACTGCAGTCCCGTGATTCGAACTTGGCATCCCGTGACTGATACATAACTGCGCTATGCGCTGACCATCATCCCTGTTGCGTATATAATAAAAGAAGTAAGCATTATTGCACCCGATATATAATTTTCAGAGAATAAATTCAATAAAATTCAATAAAGTGACATTTACATATACGAAAGCATACAATATAAGTACATACCTAGAATGTTTTCCTTCCTTGAGGGTACTACATCATTACATACGTAAGCTATCAGACCACCAGTAGAGTTCATATAATCACTAAAGATTTCCACACAGTATCTGTCTCTTTCAATCAATCGGTTTTTTTCGAGAATATAAAGTTGTCCGTCTTGTTGAACGAAAAATCGACTTTTGGGATCGTCACTAGGGTATAAGCCATGTCTGTCATCACAAGGTAACGAGCGTGCATACATAAAATCACCTTTGCCTTTAGGAACAGTTTTTTCGAATACATTAATCACAAATTCACTATCATCGTTCGCAACGCATCTTCCTTGGAAAAGAGTTTTATTGAGATCACAACACTTTCTTATGCATTTCCTTACGTTGCAAATGCATCCGAACAGAGTACCATTAATTTCAAAATAATCTTTAGATGACGAAAATATCAGTCCATCCTTTATAATTTTATTTCCTTTTTTCTGGCCATTTGTTATATTTACGCTAACATCTAGCGAACATTTTGTAGCCAATGTAAATTCAGCTAGGCCAAACAGTAATACAAAGGATAAAATACACAAACGAATGAAAGTCATTGTCGTGGATCTCAAGCTACTTCGTAAATTTAATTCACTGGTACAAAAGGGGCACTATATCTTGTTATTTCCTTGAAACTGGTGAAATTGTTCACTATTTGTTGACCATCAACACGAAAACTACTATTTCCACTGAATACAAATATTTTAAATTATATCATAAGAGAGATTGTATTCTGTAAACAATAATTGCTATGTAACATAAAGAAACTTGAGAAAAGCAATTAATATAAAGAAGCTAATAACCTGCAGTAAAATTATGTCAAGGTGTTATCAGTTCTTGTATCCCTCCAAAATTGTGGTTTGGTTCTAGACGGCAGACAGAGCGAACGTGTGAACAAGGATAAGACTATTGTATAAGAGGCTTATCTTGTTTAGCAGTACGTGCGAATAAAAGCAAAGGAGTAAAACAAAGAAGCAAAGAAAAGATAGACAAACTAAATAACGGACTCAGATTGTTTACGCGAGTAGAGGAATCGCAGCGACAGCAAGCTTCGAGGTCCGACGGGTCGACCGAGGGAAGAACAAGAGATAACATTTACAAAGAGCAAAAAGATGATTAGATCACCCCAAAAAGAAACAACGAGGGAACGGAAATTGATCGAGATGTTGAAAGAAAAAAAATATAACCACGAGATGTACCAAGATGAACTCAGCGAATTAAAAAAAGAGAATGAAATATTAAAAAAAGGGAACAAAGGAATTAGGAGATAAGTGAAACAGATGGAATCAAAAATAAATATGATAGGAAAGAGAGATATAAAGAAGAACATCAGGGCTGAGAATAATTCCGGAAAACAAAAATTTTCTAGAAATGGGAATAAAAAATGTTGTAAAGAGCAGGCTGGGTGTGGAGGTAGTTGTAAAAGAGGCGAATAAAATAGGAAAGAAAATGTGCAAGGTAGAACTAAATACATATGAAGAAATGGATAATATAATGCAAAATAAAAATAAATTAAGACAACTAAAAGATTAAATATTTATAAACCATGGGGTGACCCAAATGGAATGAGATATGCAAAAGAAATTGAAACAGATGGGAGAGAGGGGAGGGGAAAGCAGCAAAAAATAATAATTCAGGGCAAGGAGTATGGATGGAACAGAGAAGAAGAAAAACTTGTAGAATGGGAGAAAATCCATTCAAATCGAAGTGCAGAAAATTGAGGAGAAAAGAGGAGGAAGGAATAACAAAGACGACCATGGCAAGGATTAAGCCTACGAGTCATATAAGGAAAGATGCGGAGCTAAATAGCAAAAACAGATTTGAAAACAGACGCGAGGTAGACGCAAGTAATATATACAAATATATACAAAAAATAAAAAATGGTGAAGCGATAAAAATGGGCACATGAAATATACGAAGTATAATTGGAAAGCGAGACCAATTGATTGAAGAAATGATAGCACAAAACCTAGACTATATGGAGTAACCAAAGTAAAAAAGAAGGGTCAAGGATTAGAGGAGATGAAAGATGAATACTGGCTGTACTGGTGGGGAGAGAATGAAAAGGACAGAGGAGCGAGGGAGTACGAATAATTATCAAACCTGAGGTAGTGAATAATGTACAAAAAGAAAAATACATAAATTCAAGAATGTTGAGAATTGATACAAAGCTGGAAGAAATCGAAATATGGAGTATAATTGTGGCATATGCCCCAAATGATAACGCAAGAACAGAAGATAAAGACGAATTCTTCGAAACTCTACAAAATGAAATAGACATTGGTGAGATATGAATGGACGAGTCGGAAGAGACAATGATAGAGTGGAGAGACATGTGGGAAGGGAAGGTGAAGGGATCATAAATGACAGCGTGAGAAGAATAATTGATATGTGTATCGAAAGCAACATGATTATTTTGATAATTTTTTAACAAATGCTGAAAACTGGAGAAAGGTAATAGATGCCAAAGTCCAAACAAATGCGAAAATAGGTAGCGACCACTACCTGTTACAGAAGACTAGCAAAAATACAAAAAAAGACGAAAGAAGGCAATACAAATAAAGTAATTAAGGAAAAAATAAAATGCTACAAATTGAAAGAGGAAGAAATTCGAAAGAAATACCACTACAAGACAAATGAACTGTTTGAACAGCAGACTAAAAACAAGATAGGGATAGCGGACAAAGAGAAAAGATTCAAAAACATCTTACTCAATGCGCCACAAGAAAGCTGTGGAATAACAAAAATAGCAAGTACGTACATAAAAAGAGGCAGATGGTGAACAGCAGAAATACAACTCAAAGTGAATGATAGGAAAAATAAATGGATCATATATATGCATAATAGGAAAATGGCAAGCAGAAACACGATAATCACTAATAGTCTAAATATCAAACCAACAGAAATAATCATAGGGGAGAGACAACTGGAATGGCTTGGGCGCAGAATGGAAGAAGATCAAATAATAAAGTGTATTTTTGAAGGCAAAACAGAGGGTAAAAACAGAATAGGGAGACCCCGAAACACCAGGAAGGAACAAATGTGTAGAACATTAGAAAAAAGAAGTATAGACTGGATTGAAGCTAAACAACTGGCTTAGAACAGGAAACTGTGGAAGACGAACATAGGAGAATGGTATTCCGACACCGCAAGGTACAAAGCAAGTAGGATTAAAAAAATGTGGCATTACAATGGTCAGAGGTAAATAATATTGTTACATATCCACATAAGTATAACAAGGTGTAAATACTGTATATTGGGACTTATCGGTGGGTTATTTCCATTAGAACTATGTAAACTGCTCATCCAAAATCAATTTTCAATACGCCTAACATTAGTAAACAGATGAAAAATGGACGAAATGCTATACAACATCGCTGTGCATAGGATACTTCACAAATTCAACAGAAGACACTATTCGCCAAATGGAACTATTTTTAGAAAAGAAAATTTTATGTAACGGTGTTTTGTATAAAATCATGTGCCTTCTATATTATTAAATTGTTTTTATTTGTAAGGACTCGGGTCTACTTAATTTGTCGCAAAGATGACAGAGTGTAACATTCACAATATTGAAATAACGGCTGCAATGGAATAATGGTGCCTTTTCTACGAGGTAGGCGCCATAAATTCTCGTTCTGACAGGCCTATGCAGGTACAAGCGTGTTCGAACTCGGTCAAGGCATGCATATAGTTCGAAGAGTAGTAGTTTTTAATAGCCAGCCAACCAACGTGACTCGCACATGAAAATGTCTGAAGTAATGAAAATTGAGTACGGCGCGGTCACCAAAATTTCAACAAAAGGAGGGCATACGCCTAATCACATAAAACAACGTTTACTTGGCATTTACGGTGACTCATCTCCTTCGTATTACACTGTAGAGAAGTGGGCAAAATGCTTTCCTTTGGGGCAAGAATCCCTGAAAGATGCTGAACGGAATAATTTCAATTATTGAAGGTCTAATGCTAGAAGATTGCCGTTTGAAAGTGAAGAAATTAACAGTAATAACAAACATATCTAAAACAAGTATTCGCCGAATTCTCGGTGACCATTTGGGTATGAATAAAATTAGTGCAAGATGGGTACCGTGACTTGTTCCTGCTCTCCAACGTGAACGTTGAGTCGAATGTACGCGGTCGTTTTTCAACATGTGTGGAGACGACCCAAAAGAGATTTTGAAGTCAATTGTCACAGCGGATGAAACAATGGTTCTGTTTTGCGGTCCTCTATCGAGGAATCATGGAATAGCGGCGACATGATGAACTTCTTTCGAGAAAAGCGAAAGTCGTTCAAGTAACGAAAAAGGTGACGGCCACAATATTCTGAGACTGTGAGGGCATTGATTAACGCAATACAACTGTGAACGGCACATATTATTTACATATCTTTGTTGCTTAAAAGACAGTATTCGTGCAAAAACTTCGTGGAAATTGACAACAGATGCGATTATTGCACGACAATGCTCCGGTCTATACTGCCGCCGTTTCACAAGCTGCCATCCGTGAATGTGGCTTTCAAGAATTGGTACATCCACCGTATAGTCTGCATATCGCTTCTTGTGATTTTTATTTGTTTTCAAATTTAAAAAAAGACGTTAGGGGATGTCATTTTAAGGACGACCGTGAGTTACAAGCAGTTGTTATAGAACATTTTGACGGAAAAACTTCAGATTATGTTTACAATAAAATTATTAATTAATGGTTGTAAAATAGTAAATGTATAGAAGTTAGGGGAAATTACATTGAAAAGTAAAATGTCTAATATTGTTCCAAGTTTCTATATCAGGCCGAGAATTTATGGCGCATACCTCGTATGTTTAGTTTGCCAAAATGTTAGGCTTGTTACGAGTAAAAATCGCTTAACCTTTTAACTGATTTGTGAATAGGTCATGACAACCATGCTGTCATAAAAATATTCTTTTAATCAAAATAAAATAAAAAGCAAAGTTCTCGCGGTAAGCGTAAAACTTTGTTCCTTGTTACCGTATTTTTGTCCATTAGTCACAACCTTATAAGATATACAAATGGGCTTCTCAGTTTCGCATAAAAGCTCTTACGTAAAAACAATTCGCCATATTTAAACAAAAATAAATTAATATTTCGGGCGTATCTATCGCATTTTTTTAAATAACAACTTCCAATTCTTTTTTTATTTCCCTTAATTATTTAAATACTTTCATCAACATTTAATACTTTACATAACAAAATTTTCAAATGAAAGTCGCCTAAGAAATGGAAAATATAAATTTTAACAATAACAAAAGCAAAGATAAATGCTATTATAAATATTAACAACCCTACAGAGATGCTTAGAATTGTTGCACTGTACATTTTATAAAGTATGTTAAAATACACCCATACTATAATTAGAGGCTTTGCAAAGTTCTACTCTGTCTAAGATGCATTTACAGTATTAATTTACGCCGTAATTAAATTGTCTAGCTGGGTGGTTTTTATATATTTATTTATTTATTAGTACATCTGCTTAGCTATAAATTTAAGAACAAATTATAAGAATACGTAACATTTGCATCGTAAAACACATTCATATATAAATACTAGCAAAAACCACTGCGATAATTCTACAATAACGTACAAAAGAAGTTTTAATTTTCAGAAAAATAGCAAAAATCAGGTAAATATAATAGAAGGTTGAAAAAGATATTTAGAAAAATTAATGAAAGAAATTTATGTTGTTTATTGATTTTGAAATCTACTTTAAAACAAACCGCACACATCAAAATTACCAACAAATAAATTAAAATCACGACTTAATGGTTTCGGCTATATTTAGGTGACAAGTTTATTTCTCTAAGTTATGACGTGCAGATGTTAAAAACATCCCAGATATTTCCTACTTACATATATTTTCCTTAATAGATCCTAAAATTAGGTCATTGGGTACAAACGAAGTAATGAACATAAACAATGTCTGTCTTACTGTTTTGTAATAGCGCACTAAATTGTGTGCCTCATGTGTATTATGCTAAGTGCGACAACTGAAATGATCGGTGGTTTAAGTCACAGTGTATAGGCCATGTAGCCGAGAAAATGCGCTCGGCTTCGTCACAACTATTGATAACAAGGGCCGTATTGTGTGCGAATTTTTTAAAGTTTCAGATAAGGAGGCCATGTGACTACAAAAATAAATACATTTCGTCATACTTTACTTAAATATTTTCTTTTGCGTACACTAAAATTTATTACACATTTCTTTAATATATTTTCTCGCTGAAGTTTTGCTTGGCTCGTGCCTTTTACGGTTTGTTGTTATTGTAGGAAAAATACCGAAATGTAATAATTTCTTCATCTGGTAAGGACGGCTGTAGACCAATGGAAAACTTGGAGGGCTCTCTGCTGGAAACTTTGTAAGGATTGAATCCTCCCCAGGTATTAAATTTGCCATTTTGAAATTTAACAACTTGCCAAAACTGCCCAAACACAAACGTGATATAAACAGTGTTAAATAAAATCTTTGCAATCTTAACAAAAAGGGAACGATGTACAGTGAGATTTTGACTTGCTATCAACTACGAAGAAATAACTATTACCCGAGTGTGTTCAGCAACTTGCCTCTCTCTTTTTGGAATATATTATAAAATATGATGAATTATTTTCTTTTTTCCGAGCATACATCAACTATTATATTTAATACGGTGATTTTATTTGCTGGCTCTTGTATTGCAAAAATACGTAAAATCAGGTTATATGAAACGTAATTTAACGGCCTAATATATATGAATTACCGCAAGCGTTCAAAATGCAAGTTATCATCATTTTGATTGCTCCAGCTTTCTCCCCACAGTACATATGAGTGGTAGAAATACGTAAGTAGATTGTATTTATAGATAATTTACGTCGCAAATGCACATATTTAGCGCACCATTAATCAAATACAAAAGTTAAAAGTATTTTCGGCAACATTCGAACTACATCATTTAGAACTGCCAACTATGTTTCATTCATATACCACGCATTGTGCAATAAATATGTTTATAATAACTTCGTCTAATATTTTGAGAGAAAGTTTACAGTTAATTGTTTAGAATAATTTAGATTCCGGTAATAGATAAATCGATGCTATTACCGTATTATTACTAGAATTTGGATATTTAGCAAAAGCACATATTTCTTATTATTAAGAATATAAATCTAATATTCGAAATATGAGCCAACTACATTGAAATAATGGTGTAACAAATTACATATTTTGCATAAAATTAAGGTACAGTAAATGCACTTAATTTTCACGGATACAAACTCGAACCCGACTAATTGTTTAGCTATAAATCTTAACAGCATTATACTCAAGGAAATCTTGCATTTAAATAAATTTTCAATTAAAAGTGCGTAATAGTTAATACCTAACAAGAGTAGTTAAGTACAGTGGTTGGCTGTGCTATAACAACACTTCCTCCATATTTCAGTATGATAATATATTTAACCAATTTCGAACCTTTGCAAGCATTTTAATTATTAATTATTATTATTACAATCTGAGCAAAAGAAACTAAATTATCAAAATTCAAAATGCCAAAAGTATCGTTTTGTGTTCGTGTGGACAAAAAATTACTCTGGGTTGACTTTCGTGGGAGTGAGAAGTTTCATTATAAAATTTTTGCTATTTATTTGCTTAATCAAAATCGAAAATGGCATTAACTTATACTTTATCAGAAAATGTTTATCTTTTATAAAGCCAACTAATTCATTAAAGTAATATGTTAATAAAATATTTATATTTCAAGATAAGCTGCGAGAAAAATTCACAAGTAGGTCCGTACATCATCAATGGGAAACATGAAAGAGAATGCAAGTGGAAAACAAGGGTTACACAAACTGCATTGCAACATAATCATACAATCAAGAGCATTTCAATTTACGTATACGTGAAGTGCTGATAAGCACAAATATATTCTTCAATAAGGTAGTAAATCGTAAATTTAGAATTTTTAGAATATTTTTGCATCCATGCAAGTACATTAAGAAGTAAATGTTCGATTTATAACAATGTGGTTACCGATATAAAAAGCCACGCAAAAAGACGAAACTGATGCTGGTGGTCGGTATATTGTAAATTTATTAGTTGGTATTTCAAATCAAAATATTTTACCAATATATTAACAAATATAAAATAGAAACACAATCGAAGCAAACTAATTGTTAAGGACTTAACATTGTTTTTGTGTTTTATCCATTTTTTACTACTATGTATTTTATATGATTTTATCTTCTTTGCAACCGTATGAGTTGGCATTATTACCTTATTTTCATTTAGAATATTACTTTATTTTCATTTTTTATATTTATTTATTTTGCTCTCTTAGAATATATCCAATTTTATTGCAATATGTATGTACATTAAGCATTGTATATGTATGTAAGCCGGCCATTCACATTACGCTAGCTAAAACTGCCTAATTTAAAAATCATTCAGTGCAACGTCGTCGAATAAGTAATGGCAGTTTTCTTAAAATTTAATGTACACAAGCACAGGCAGTCGTCTCCCGCGCGACGGTCGAGGTATTAGTGATCGTCACCTTTCGTACCTCGTCGTAACATGTACAGTAACGTCGTCGTATGGTTATTAGAGATTTCTAATATTTTCTAGTTTTGGCGGGAATCGTCGAGGACGTTGTCTATACATTTATTTCTGGCGGGAGTCATTTGGTAAAGTTGCCGAATCGCATGTATAGATTTCTTTAATAAGTACAAATTCTCGATTTTCTATCATCGTCCGTCGAGGCTACTGTGTCCGTTGTCGTCTATACATATTTTTAGTCTTTGGTTAAGTTTCTGTCGGAAATTATTTCGGTAAGATTGTCGATGCGCATGTATAGACATCTTCTACAAGTACGATCACTCCGCTTCTTGCTGACGGTCGTTGCGGCCGCAGCGCCCGTTGTCTTTTGTATGTTTGTTCGGTCCTTTGTCGTATTGCGACTTAGAATTTTTTTCATTTAGTTGCTCGTCGTAGCGGACGAGTTTCACGGACCATTTTTCTTATGTAATGTCGGCATCATCGCTCCGTTTTACTTGTCGGTGCGCAGTTCGCACATTTGCTGGCTACTGGCTTTTTCCCTTCTTTGGGGCGCAGTAGCAGAGAGCTAAAGATTGCACATAGCGTATTATTTCGAACGAGAACGCCTGGGTAGCTGTGACATTACTTTTGTTTTGAGATCGGCTATTATCGCTACTGTCGCCCTCGACCAGTCGTTCAAGCTCTAAGAAATAATAAATGTGAAAATAACGAACGTATTTGGTTCAAGTACAATACATGCCAATTATACAGGGCCAAGTCCCTTACGAATATTTAAAACAAGGAAAATATATTAGGCTCCCGGAAAGGGACATATAAATAAGCATAGCACCGAGGTGCGCTTATAAATTTAAGAAATAAATAGGGTTGGCTCCCCTATAAAAAGGTAGTGGTGCATGCAAACAGATAGAGGCATTAGTACATGCCTCTAACAAAGCTTCTGCGGAAGCATATAAGAAACATACATATACACATGCTAATGTACATTACATGTATACGAGAGCTCGAATAACTGCAAGTATTGCAAATATATACATCTTACGTACATCGTAACTGTACATAGGCAAGAGTGGAAACCGTGTACACATTTTATTTTTTAAATGTTTTTTGCGCATGCGCATTGAGTTTTACTGTACAACCTTTCATATAGTAAATAAGCGAACATACTCTACAAGTAAGTATTGGTCAAGTAATTTAGGAATTTACGAACAGGCTACAGCGGCGATGTTCTTCAAACCAGGAGAACGTAACACTAATAGCGAAAAAGACAGTTTATTAATGCAAGCTTAATGACATATTTTGCTCTAAATATATTGCTAACTGGAAAAAACTCAACTTTTAATAACCGACGTAACGGTATACATAATGGAAGCAGAGATAGAAAATTGTAAAAATGTAAATCCTATTAGTTTCTTAAAATCCCAGTTTCTATTGATAAATCTTTAGTTACAAACAGAAAAAGAATCGATGTGAAAATGTACTCTATAATAGAAAACAAAAATTTACTCTTGAACTAAACTTCTTCCGATACCGCAAGGTATAAAGGACATAGGATAAAAAAAAAACTAAACTTAGCTTTTTAACTATTATTTTGACTTGAAACGATATGTCTATCTTATTTATACTTGTGCTATTGCTTTTTCTTGATTTCCAGATAACTAAATGGATTAAAAATAAAGTACAAAAAAACATAAATTATAGATAAAATGCATATTTTAAGACAGATTTTTTGAAAAAGCTTGACTTATTGTTGCATATATTTGTAACTTTCTTTTTCTATAAAAATTTTAATTCTTCATTATTACTAGAGGCTGTTCTAGTTCCAATTACGTAATGCGTAATTTGTAATTGTATTGTTTTGTAGCACCTGAATATAAAGACCTTGCATAGCCTTTTTGAGTCTTTTATCCTTCCTTTTAGCATTTTAATTTCTTAAGGAATCCCAGATCAATTTGTAAAAGGTGTCAGAAAATTGAAGAAAAAAATCTATTATGCATCTTACCCTAACCAAGTCTCAGTTTTTATTGTAGGATAGGTCTGAAAAACAAGTTAATTTACTATGAAAGAACAATTATTGGGTTAATATAGGTACTAAACCAACAGTAACAAAAATAGGACAATAGAGATATATTTATAGTAATCAATATTTGTTATTCATTTCCTTTGCTTTACTTATTCGATTTAAATACCCTTTTTTGCCATGAAGCACTGAGTAGGTCTTAGAATAATTGTATGCATTTATTTTTTCTCACTTTTACTATGCATATACAGCACTTGTTTGAAAAAATTTAAAAAATCGCAAAAATACATACTCCACAAAACTTTTGAGCTAGCTTTGAGAAAAAAAGCAGTTTCAATATCTACAAAAAAATTATTCAAGCAAATATTAAAATAAACAGAGAGATTGGAAGATTGTTGATAACATTGGCAAGCCACTAACTCTTTACGAAAGATGTTTGCGGTTCTTCTGTAGTACATTCGCATGTTACGTGGAACACGGAGGTCTATTTCATCGGGATGTATGGTATAATTTCAAACCTTTTCGCAACTTAAAATTACTCAAAGGACACGTAGGTAAAATGATGTCCCACAATCATACTGCTTAGCAACTGTGTGTTGGAAACTTTGAAATTATATATTTTAATGAAACATTGAACAATGAAACGAACTTGGATTTTTTGCCAACATTTTTTTTATTCATGTGGCGATGGGCCCGACTGGGTTATATACTATTTCAGCTTGTCGAAGCGATATAAGCTTTAGGTGTTTGTAAATAGTATGTGGAAAATATTGCATGGCCTTACTACTTCACCTTTGGGTTATAAAGGATGATTAATTATTTTAGGAAACTCGAGAGAGTGCTTGTCCCACCAGTTAATACCATCATCACGTTAACAGTGGAACTTGTAATTGGAATATTCAAAATTTTGTTTCAACAAGGCGGAGTCCTGCTTCACACTTCTGACTTAATAAGTGACTATCTTTATAGCTAGTCTCCCAATTCATAAATCGGAATAAACTCATTGGACTGTTTTGAGACATATTAAAAATAAAATTTATGTATATAGCTCACTAGCCGTCTTGGTCTTGAATTTTGGGTAAGTTGTATAATCTTGGCGGAAGCGCTTCTATTGCTGTAACTTGTGGCCGTAAAAGCCCGAGAAAGAAGTTATCCAAAATTCCCTAAATTCAGCGTGTAGGAGATAAGCTGCACTGTACAGTAAATATTCTTTGATGTTTTTTGTTTTTAGAACACGCTATATGTTTTATATGTGTTCCACATTAAGCAAGCCTGAACGTTCAACTTCGAATGATAAAACGTTGATGACTTAGCAACATCGGTTCAAAAAAATAAAAATGTTTCGTGTAGACTTAATAGCTCTGAATACAAGTACTTAAAATTATGTTCTTCTTTAAAATGCAACTTTAGAATAGTTGCAAAATATCCTGTATACTCAACAATAGTTTTGTAGAGTGGGATTCGTATTCTCTAAAACATTTATCTAAAGTATTTCGTACATTTTAACGGTATAGGAATCTTGCTAGACAAACCATGCACCCTGTATACACAGGAAGCTTTTATTTAGAAAATAAATTGACACATTTTGTAGTTGTAATTTATCTACAAAACTCCTAAATATTAAAGTAAGATATCTACTTTTCAGAACACTTAACGAACCTTTTTTTTGGTTGTAGACAGGATCTGTCTACATATACACAAATATTAAGTACGAGTAAACATACATATGTTTATGTATTAGCATTTTTTCATGCTATTTTTATTCTACACAAAATAGCTTTACTCCTTTTATTTCAAGAAATAACTTCTCCATGATTGCATATGTGTAGTAATTTGTGACGTTGGACTTGGGATAAACATTTCAAAATCTGTTCGTTTTTTAAAGGAGAATTTGTAAGATTTCAACGTAATTTATCTATAATAGCATCTTACCTACATACAAGAGAATCATTTTCATATAGCTTACGTTACAATCGTTTCTTGTTGAAAAAAGTTAGTATGTCTTTCATTCGTCTTTCGAGATGTATATCTCCCTCACTACCTTTTACTAGTGACGTTGTAAAAGTTCAATATTAATTCTGTAATTATTCTCCATTTGTACGTCATTTTTTACACAAAAATGTTAAATTTATCAAACTAAAGATATACACGAATGATATACAGATATACACTTCACCTAATGCTGATGATGGTAATGAGGCGGAAGCTAGGGTTAACAGTGACTGGCTGAGCTCTTCCGCAGAGTGGAGACTTGATTATTTCTAGTAACGGCTCTACAGTTCCCTTACCTATAAAAGCAAAAAATTTGGGACTGATTCTTGACAGATTATTTAGATTCAGGCATCATGTAGCGAGAATATTATTATTTACAGCGTTGTATCCATATAAAGACACGTTTAGCATTCGAACTAAAACTATGCTTTGTAAGGGTTTTGTGTCGTCTTCGTCTTTTTTTTGTACTGTTCAGATCAAAGCTCAATTGCTAGATTACAAAAAAACCAGAGTACACGTACGTATTGCATATTCCGTATTTCGAAGTATTACACAATCTCTTACAAACTCTCAGAGTTGAAATGATTTAACGTACTGAACTGTACACTATTTCTTAGTTCCAATTTGTATAACAAGATTTTGTTTTATAGGAAACCTAAAAATTTTATAACGCTTTTTACTCACGGTACTACCTTCTTTGAAAGCTCGTTTGCATGTACAAAATTGTAACTCCTTCCCCAACAGCTTGTTGCCACAATGTTTCTCACAAGCATCGTCAAGATATGCGGTTAAGCAATATCCTAATATCATAACAAGGGTATATGCGAAATAAACAAGCAAAACCTTGTACATAATATTGTATTAGTTTTTCCTTTCTACGCGGTATCATTATATTTTGCTTTAATAGTAGTAGAAGTAGTGACAATATTTATTGGGGTAAATATTTAGAACAAGATATACCCATAGTCAAAAGAAATATACATACATATATATACATATATATATACATATATATACATATATATACATATATATATAACAATTATAAACATGCATGGCATTGCATTGGTAACCCTATTGATATGTTGCAAATATGTCGTGAACAAAAGTGGGGCATTTATTTTAAATAAATCTACTATTATAAAAGTAATTAATAATATCAATTCAATAGCCATCAAGAGAATATATAAAAGAAGAAAAATGAAGGAGTTACAGATGATTTTCGCAATTTAATTGCAACAACGATAAGAATAATAATGATATTAATAACAATAATAATAACCGCCTTATATTATGGCTGCAGCTCGCCATGGAGTATGGAATACCACAGAAAATTTCAACTTTGAAAACAGCAATCCTGGGGTTTCGAACCCGGGGCCCCAACATTGGTAATCAAACCACTAGTCCCTATGAATATGAGAAAAAAATAAATAAAAATTGGCAGTGACTTACGCACACATACACATCGATAAGGAGGATATTATTAAATAAGTTGATATATATTTGTCCAAATTGGTGTTTTGCCAGTATATTTGGCGTGGAAAAAATATAATTTCATTGCGTCAGTTAAAGAGATGCAATCGAATTAGTAGACATCTGCGTAAGAATCTTAAATTCGGGTCAAGCAAACAGTATTTACAAATTCGAAGTATATAGAATCTAAAATTAATGTACATGTGTACATGTATACATTTATACAAATATATGCATAATTTTAAGTTTAAATATTTGTATCAACTTAAATTAATTAAGAATAAATTGCTTTCCCTGTATGGTGAATAACACCGTACGTTGAGTTAAAGAGTTTGATTTGGTTCGATTTCTATGAATCCAGTTTTGTTTTTCAAGGAAATACTCTTTTTATATAATGTATAAAATATATTGCTGGTGTTAGTTTGAGTAACCCTTTGGGACAGATTGTCACATTGTCTTGTTTCTGTTTTAAACGTTAGTTGTGATATTGAGAAGCTACTATGAGGAAATTAACTGGAAAAGCTAATTCGCGTTATGTGTGGCCAAAAAATTATGTGAGAACGAAAATGTGGTTACGGTGTTGCTACTAATCTCGCCATAAATTTTATAAACCAACCCCGAAACCTACAGGGAATATAATTTACCTTTAATTGCTATAAAATATTACATATATAATATATTATATAATATTGCGATCTCAGTAGTGATACTTCTACAGTATCGTATTAAATAATGAATAAGATATGAATCCCTTAAAGATAGAACTTTGACTGGAATATTTTTAGATGACTATGAGATCAAAAAATCTTTGTAACAGAAATTTTTAATTAAAAAATCACCTTAGTATTTTAATCTAAATTAAGTAATAATTGAAATATTTAATAATACTTAAACTATGCTAACATGTAACAGAAGCAGAAGCATCAATTACGTTCTTAATGGGTGTATGTATACATATATATATACTAAAAATAAGCGGCGCTAACGAAAATAAATACCAAGCGCTAGTAATATGTGACTAAATATATAAAAGTAGCATTTATATTTTTATTTGAATATATATCTATATATATGTATTCAGAAAAGTATTATTTAATAAGTACATTCGTTACTTTTGCTTTTAGTAGATACATTTTGACTTTTTGAAATTGACTTTGGCACTCAATTCATTGACATTGTCGCAAAAATATGCATTTATATATGAATTTCTCTAAAAAACGGTTGACTCTATTTTCATAACACAGAAAATGCTTATTTTTTGTTCAAAGGAATGTAAACTCTAAAAATGGTTAAAACTTACTTGATTCATTTCTATACGAATTATTAAAGTTTTGCTGTTTAAGTACGCTTATATTGCTTTTCTACTTTTACCTTATGTTACATATTATATTTATTTACTCTAGTTTACGTTCATTAATATTTCATTGTTTATTTATATTAACACTTTGAAATATATACGAATTTGCACAACTCTCTTTTGAAGAACTCGCGCACCGATGTAACGATACTAACCACAGCTTTCGGGATTTAGAGAAACTAACTAGTGCAGAGGCACTTGCGAACTTATTTTTAAGTTCCATTTGTACTTATCAAAGTTATGGAACGTTATTGGGCGCATTCAAAAACAAATCAAACTCATAAAATTCAGACAAGTAATATAGATATAAATTTACTGCATGTGAATCGTCAGACCCTTGGTTCCCTGCCATTAAATAATTCTTTAATTACATCATCGTTTTTGCTTTCCTATACTAATGTATCCTTCGACAAGTAATTACATTGTATGAATCTGTCTTCTAAAAAAAAAGCAGCCAAGTGTCAGAAAGATAGATGTGATGTATTCATTTCGCCGGTTGTAATTTTTTTGATTCATAAAACGAACCTTAAGAACACGCAATAAAATCGTTTGCCAGTGTCATACACATATAGAAATATTTATGGCGCCAGATTATGTACCACAATGTACCAAATAGGTCGAAGCTTAAGAACATTCTTTTGTAGTTAACGCGTTTCTGCGAAGGAGCTTTTAGTAATTCTAAACCAATTTATAATTTGAAACAGCATATAGTGACATATAGAAGTATTACTACATGCCATTACATATTACTGAAATCCTCAATACGAAAACATACACTAACGTTCATAAGTTCGATCACACTATATAAATTAAAATAAAGTAGACAGATGATGTTTGCGATAAATTTATTAAAGGAACAAACTTTACTCACTAACTTAAAACGATTTATTGACAAAATAGTACATTCTACTAAAGCACATATTGCTATAATATTTCTTCAAAATTAGCGCCTTTTGCTTTAGTAATTGCCCGACAGATACGCAGCATCTATAGAACTAATCACTGACGGCATTGTAAAGTGAACTCTGTCGTAATCTGCGGTGCGGTAGGGCACGATTTCTTAAGGAAATCATTCGGCTATTATTGGTCGTCTCGCTGGATCTTCTACTTCACTTTCTGCCTATTTTCTCTATTCTTTTAACTGTCTTACACACATAACACTCGGAAATATTTAATTGTCGAGCAATTTCTCTATTTGAAACATTTGTTTCTTGTAAAACGCATATTCTGACGAACCTTTCAATATTCAATTCCCTTCTTTTTGGCATATCTTCGATCAAATGAATTAACAATATAAAATAGGGTCTGCCTAATGCAATCACATACGTCTCCAGAATCTCGGCAAGATACTGGTTGTATACTGAATGCACAGTTTATTATAAGGCAACTGGATGCAGTACCCGTCCCGAATTCTACTTCATAATGGATTCATTCCTAATTTCTTACTATTAACACATGATTGCTTTATTGCCATCATAGAATTTAATACAGAAATACATTGTCTTCATGTTTGAATGGATTTTGTTAATAGGACTTATTGTTAATAAGGACACTACGACAAATTTCGATAAATATTTTTAAAGTAATTCTCAGTGTATTAGTTACGATCAAGCTTATGTGCGGTTGTGTAACGAAATAATAAATATTAAATTAGGTACTTTATAACGATTAAATAATTTCAAAGTGTTTCAGAAAGGCATGAATCCCTTATGGCATACATATGTAATTAGCAGAATTCAGATTCTCTTTCTTTTAAATTTAATAATTGCAATATCTCCAAATAACAAGATTGACAGCATGAATCAATTACGTAATCGCATGAAAGTGCAAGACATATATTTAATCTTCATTCACAAAGTAGATATTTTTAAACGTAAAATCACATATTTTTGTTACACTAGGCAAAAGATACTGCTTTCTGAGATGAGGTTCGGGAAAATGCATACTAGATAATCGTCGAATTGGTATGCATTTCTGGAAGATATTCGCAGATAAAGTGCGGAGAAATACAAGTTGAAGAACTAACACATGTGCTGAAAAGTCCCGGGCCTAACACATAGATGACGCTAGTTTTATTGCAGTCACCTTTCCCTCAGTTAGTACTAACCTTCAAAAGACAGCTGTTAAAATTTCATGATATTCTATTCATTAGTTTGTGAGTTATTGTGCTAAGAGTCACGCTACTTTTGTTATTTTCAAAACAATGGACACTGCTTCTTGATGGGAAAAAATACCGTTCAAGCGAAGCAATGGCTTGAAAAGTGTTATGGGGACTCCGCTCCATCAGAAACAACAATAAAACGTTGGTTTGCTGACTTCAAACGTGGTCGTAGAGACACCGATGATGCAGAACGCAGTGGACGTCCAAATGAGGCGGTAACACCAGAAAACATCAAAAAAATCCACAAAATCGTTTTGAATGATCGAAAAGTGAAGTTGCGTGAGTTAGCTGACATCGGAAAGATATCAAAAGAACATATTGGCTTTATATTGCATGAGCATTTGACTATGAGAAAGCTCTGTTCAAAGTGGGTGCCGCGTTTGCTCACTGTTGACCAAAAACAAGAACATGTTGATGATTCTGAGCAGTGTTTGGCCATGTTTAAACGTAACAAACCGGAATTTTTGCGTCGATATGTGACAATGGATGAAACATGGATCCATCACTTCACTCCGGAATCAAAACGATCGTCATCTGAGTGGACAGCAACTGGTGAACCTCATCCAAAGCGCCCGAAAGCACAACAATCGGCTGGAAAGGTTATGGCCTCGGTATTTTGGGATGTGCGTGGTGTAATATTCATCGACTATCTTAAGAAAGGAAATACCATCGACAGTTAATATTATATAGCGTTATTGGAGCGTTTGAAGGCCGAAATTGCAAAGAAACGACCGCATATGGCAAAAAAAAAAATTGTTTCATCAAGACAACGCACCGTGTCACAAGTCAATCAAAACAATGGCAAAACTACATGAATTGAACTTCGAATTGCTCCCACATCCACCGTATTCGCCAGATTTGGCTCCCAGCGACTACTGGCTGTTCGCAGACCTCAGAAAAATGCTCGCCGGTAAGAAATTTCGCACGAATGAAGAGGTTATCGCTGAAACTGAGGCCTATTTTGAGGCAAAGGATAAATCGTCCTACAAAAGTGGTATTGAAATGTTAAAGCAGCGCTGGAATCATTGCGTTACTCTTGATGGAGATTACGTTGATGAATAAAGCTAATTTTGAACCAAAAAAACCGTGTTTTCTTTGCTAGGCCCCGGACTTTTCAGCCCATGTGTTATGTATTTGTTTAACTGTAAATCGTAGAAGTATTATACTCTAGGACATGTTGCGCTTTAATAAATTTTCATATATAATTCCGTTGTAATTGTTCTTTAAAAAGAAGAAGAATTTTGAAAATATTATAATTATTAATCATTATTATTCTAGTCTGTGCAAGAATAAATAGACTATTGAAGTTCAATTTCATCAACTATTAATACCGAATGTGCTAAAGAATAAGGTCTGTAGAACGAGTGGTAAGTCTTCATTATAATATCCTATTACCATTTTTAGTAATTTTTTGAAGACTATTAAGGTAATTAATTAGAATATTATGCTAAAATAACATTTATTTTTTAAGGTAAGCTGATAAGTAGATAAGCACGCCATTATTCGGAAACAAAAATTTCGCAGACTTCTTTGTAATAGTGTTTTTCGTCCGATGCAGATGGAATCGAGACTATTTTAATTGGCAATGTGAAGCTTCGATAAATAATATTCATAAATTTAGGCAGATACCAGAAACCATTTGCAAACAAATATACACCATGAAAGTACATTAAGGAAAATTATGTATGTCCGATTTACAATATTATGACTGCATATATGAAAAGCTACCTAAAAGACCAGTTTCTCTACATTACTGTTAATGAAACAACTGATGTTGGTGGTCAATATATTGTAAATGTGTTAATTAATGTTCTAAATCAAAACATTTTCCATTTTTTTATCAATATAAAACAGTGCGGTAAAACTAACGGTTTAGAGATTGCTCGCTGTTCAAAGAGTTCTTCATGCGATTAACATGTCGTACACTCCATGGTATCAATTCTGTATTTATGTACTATTTTGAATGGTATTTCGCTAGTAATAATTAGTATTCTATAAAGCGCGTGTTTATTTTTCATTTCCATTTTTGTCTTACAGCTTCATTACAAAACGGTATTTAAAGTAAATATTACATTCATTCACAACGTTATATAACTTTGGAATGTCTTTTGTTTTTACTGCTTCTTGGTTTGCAATCCCGATTTATAAAATACAAGAGCAGAGCCAATACGAGAGCTGTAGAGCTACATACAGTAGAACCCGATTATAACAACTTCGACTGTAACGACACTCCTTTTTTAGCGTCAAATCTTAAGCGGTCCCGTTCGGGGATTCCAAGAATATTACAGTTTCTTGCAATGCGCCAGGCAAAGTACGTAAAAAATTTCCTCAGTCGGCATTTGAATCGTGTGAGTGAAACATCGAGATTTCTTTATCGAAAATGTCAGGTTTAAAGCGAAGAAGTTTAAGCGTGCGCGACAAAGTCGCGATAATCAAAGCAGTCGAAAGTGGAAGGAAGAAAGCGGATGTGTGTCGCGAATTTGGACTAGTTAATTCTACGATTTGTACAATTGTGAAAAATAAGAATAAAATCATGAATACCTCTGTGAAAGGGAAAGAAAAGTCAAAAAAATTCGATCGTGCGAAAAGTTTGAAATCGACGACGCGCTTATTACGTGGTTTAAGCAATGTAGAAGTGCAAATTTACCCATTAATGGACCACTGCTTATGCCAAAGGCCGAAGAATTTGGAAGTTTATTTGGAGACACAAATTTTAAGTGCAGCAATGGGTGGCTGGAGAGTTTCAAATGGAGACATTCAATAACGTTCGGAAAAGTGAGCGGTGAAGCGAAAAGTGTTAATATGACAGAAGCAGGGACGTGGCTAAATGAAGTGTGGACTAAATTAAGACAAGATTATGAAGACAATGAAATTTACAATGCCGACGAAACGGGAATTTTTTATAAATTTCTTCCGGATACTACTCTGAGATTTAAAGGCGAAATATGTGTAGGCGGTAAACTAGCCAAAGAACGCTTAACAGCAAGCATTTGTGTGTGCTAATATGACCGGTGCGGAGAAATGTAAAATTCTTGTCATAGGAAAGTCAAAAGAGCCACACTGCTTCAAAAACATAAAAACACTCCCAACAAATTACTGCGTAAACAAAAGAGCATGGATGAGTTCAGAAATCTTTGAAAATGAAATTCGAAAATGGTATAAAGAACTTGCGGTTAAAGGTAAAAAAATCTTGCTTTTAGTCGATAACTGCCCAGCACGTCCATCATTAGCCCACTTAAAAAATATTAATTTGGTGTTTCTGCCCTCAAATTACACTAGCATCCTTCAACCAATGGATCAAGGCGTTACAAAAAGCTTAAAATGTTTTTACTTCTGCAGAAAATTATTACGGGTATGGACAAGAACGCACCATGTGCAGTTTCACTTCTCGACGCGTTGGACCTTTTAGCGAAGGCTTGGCATAGTATAACCTCTGAGACTATAGCAAACTGCTTTAGTCATTCAAGATTAAGGAATAATCCAGTTTGTGACAACTTAAAGGAAGATGACGTTCCGTTATGTGAGCTTATTAAGAAGTGGCAGCAAAATCAGAGTGACGAAAACCAGTTTTGTTTCGACGTCTTTGCATCCGTGGACAGTTGCCTTATTACGTCGGGAATGCGTTCAGATTCTGATATCGTGGAGGACATAAAACAGCGAGATAACGAAAACGATAATGAAATCGAAGAGGAAGAAGAATCATGCGACGAAGCATACACGTACCGACAAACGAAGAAGCTCTAAGTGCCATAACACTTTTAAAATCTTATTATAGACAGCGAGAAACGTCACCTCAAATTATTGATAAAGTGAGAGAATTAGAAATGGATATATAAAAACAGTTTTGGCGTGCGAAAACTGTGCAACGGAAAATTACAGATTTCTTTCATTAGACAAACAAAGACCTACCTACATGTGTAAGGTTATATGGTTAAGTACATTAAATTCACATATGTATCTGTTTATCACCCGTAATATTGTTTCCCGCCAATTCTTGTATGTAAACATGGAACTTGTAAGAACTCCGCCTCTAGCGTCACCTTGTTATAGGGTCAAAAAATTCGCAGTCCCGTGACTGTCGTTATAACCGGGTTCTACTGTATTTAGCACAAACTATAAACAACAGTACTCAAAAAACGACTAAGAGTTTATGTGGAACAAACATTAGAGGAGGAACAGGCAACTTTCAGGCCGGAGAGACAAGCGAACGACAATATCTATATAATAAAGAACTTAATAATAGAAAGAAAAATTGAAGAAGGAGAACAAATGTTTCTAGTATCCATCCGTCTGAAAGCAGCCTTTGATACGATAGATTGAAGACAGATATAGAAAAGTTTAACAGAAATAAAAATCCTTGAAACCCTACAAAATGCCATCAGAAGTACGTACAGGACAGTAAGATTCAGGATACAAACTGCAGCGCAAACATCGGCAGAAATTTATGTTAATTCTTATTAATGATGGACAGGGTAATCAAGCGAATGAAGCACAAACCGAACAGCACAGCGCAATAATAGGGTACAGAAAACTAGAACCTGTAAGCGCAAGATGGAAGTGAATTTGAATAAAACCAAGGTAATGATCGTAAAAGAAAACCGAGACAATAGAGTTGAGAGAAAAATTAAGTATAGAGGCAATACATTGGAGAGGGTAACCACATATGGCCATATGGAAAGCATACAGACAGACGATGCAAAATAGATAGAGTTAACAAACAGCAGAATCAATAATAAAAAATATGGAATAAGTAATTAAATTGGTATGGATATATAGTAAGAATGAAGATAGATAGAATTATAAGAAAAATAATGGAGACAGGATACCTAAAACAGAAAAGAAGAGGAAGACCTAGGAGGACATGGATGGATCACGTAAGAGAAATGGGTACAAGAAAGAAAAAAACTTAAAAGAAATGAAAGCAATGGCAAGAAATAGAAGAGAGTAGAAAAAATGGGCACAGAAAGAATCGGAATCCGCATTCGACACCTGTGAAGCTATAAGGTTATGAGAAGAAGGAGAAGGATGGTTTGCAATAAATCCGAATTAATGGTATTTATTTTTATTCACTGTACTATTAAATTTCCTACTGTTCATCTTATTCCCCGACTTAATGTGTATTATATTCTATTAGCCACACCTGATCAGCAGCTTTCATTTCCTGTATTTTAATAATTATCTGTAATTGGGTGTTATAGTCTGTTCAAAATAAATTACTAATATTATTAGTATTCTTATTGTCATCACTACCATTATTATTATTATTATGTTAAAATGTTATCATTAAATTAGATTAATGATGTTAAGATGTTTAGGTTTAAATCACGGCTATATTGCTTCATTAAAATACATGCTAATAACGTCAGTTAATGTTGGAAAGATATTTTTGATGAGAAGGTGAAAATTTACCATAAAAACCTAGAGAAACATGTAATTGTTAATTGGTACGTATAACACAAATATATCTGATTGCGAAAATAAATAGTTCTTACGTGATATACAAGTTAATTTTATTTATTACATCGGATTGTGTAGTTATTGCTTTTATTTTAATACATTTATATATTTTGATATCTAGGGGGTTCAAGTAATTAAAAACGAAGTGCATAAAAATTATATTTCCTGCAATTTTTTTGAAAAGGTGTCACATATTTATGCGTACTTTTTTGTAACATTTTCTGTGCGACTGTAATAAGTAGTGGCGGATAGGAATTTTATCATTGCTGACATTGCACTTCCACAGCAGTAATACATTAAAATGTCTTATATGCAGACCAAAATTTTATAATTCGAAAAAAATGATCAATTTTGGGAAACCATAAGCGACAGTGCAATTTCGAAGATTCAGTCCTTACTAGACATGAATATGTCTACAATGCAAGTAAATCGTATTTTTTGGAGGAACTAGGTTTCTGTATCTACCATACAGAGGATCCCAATGAAACTATTCACCTTAAATGACTTTTAACTAGTAATTTATAGGAAAATTTAAAAACACGCTAGGTACACGTTGGTACATATATGGTGTACCTACAACAACCTGTTTCTTAGAAAACACCGCAATCGTAATTCCTTTACTTATTGTTCGAATTTTGTAATCTAAGCCACAAATATAACTATGTTAAAGGTATTACAAATTGAAGCCTGATATTGCTTCTTTAATGCAATTTTTAGGCAACAGATAAACTTTTTCTCTTAAATAGTGGGGTATAATTTCTTCGTACCGAAACGACAGTTAACTTTTCTTCTTAAATAGAGATGTATTATATATTAAATGCTGTTCTTTTCCAGTTCTTTCAGTAAGTATAATAGTAAACCTAACCTATCACATATAAGAGATTTAAAAAAAAATGTATCAGAAGCTTTTTTCTAAATCTAATATTTGGTAGGTTAAGTTTGCTGTTATACATCCCCATTTAAGAAGAAAAGTTGACTGTCGTTTTGTTAAATTTGACATTGAAAGAATCAATAGTAGCCTGTTTATGGCAAGATGGTTTTTTTCGTTATTTTAGGAAACAAGGAGTTACGACTTGCAGCACTTTTTAGGAAACATTTTTCTACAGTTTATTTAGATGTAAATAATATTATGTAGATATTTAGGTTTTTTTTGTCAAGTATATTCCGTGATATATTTTAATTAAAGTTTTTATGATGAAATATGTGAATGTAATTAGCTATCCCAGCATGATTCAACTTCCTGCTTACTATACTCTGATTTTTAATTCGAAGGACTAAAATGAAGGAACACGTACACACAATGGAATTTTTCTAAACTAGAATTTTATATAAGCTGTAATTACATAATTATTATTACAACGTAAATTTAGAGAGAAAAATTAAATACGTACGCACTCAGAGAAGTACACGATCAAAACGTCAATGAGTTGTTGTAACAATATGGCGTCCGGCAATGTAATAAATATATGCTAGTATAATTTTTGCCAAAACCTGAGCAACAGCTAGCCTACTTTTTGGCGCTTCAATTTAAAAACTCGAAGGACTAAAATGAAGGAACACGTACACACAATGGAATTTTTCTAAACTAGAATTTTATATAAGCTGTAATTACATAATTATTATTACAACGTAAATTTAGAGAGAAAAATTAAATACGTACGCACTCAGAGAAGTACACGATCTAAACGTCAATCAGTTGTTGTAACAATATGGCGGCCGGCAATGTAATAAATATGTGCTAGTATAATTTTTGCTAAAACCTGAGCAACAGCTAGCCTACTTTTTGGCGCTTCAATTTAAAAACTCATTCGAATTGACAATAGAGTATAGCATATCCTATGTTTTAAATTTCTACGGTTAATTTCACATTGATAAATTACATTAGATGAAAGCTGAATGAACTGTAAAAATAACTGGGTTATATATTTTTACTTTGAAGGAAGAAAAAAGAACTGAATGTAACGGTATGTTCCAAGGTTCTTTGCCTCTCGCTAAGATGTTTCTGTGTTTAGTTCTGGAGGTATGGGCTCTATTCTACGGGTACGTTATACTTACCGCAAATTCTTTCATATTGATCCGTGTCTGAAACAAAATAAGTAGTATAAATTAATTTATTCCGCACTACCTTTGTTACCTATTTTAATTCTAATACACTGAAAGAATATTGTATTTTAATTTATCGACAGAATATATGATAGTAAACTTAACACGACATGTGTAAATTCAATTTTACTTAAACCAATATATCTTAAAGATTTATACGTAGTATGTATCATTGCTAATAATAGGGGTCTTACGTTGATTTACAAGATAGACTCATACACTGATCGAAAGAACCTCTACGACCAAAGAAATGTATTTTTAAATATATTCCTTTGACACAAAGCAATACTTTTCACGCTTCAGAAAACAGACATTATTGACGAAACAAATTATCCTTTTCGATTGTTTATATAACTTACGAGTACTTGTTTCCATTGAAGAATATTTTATTAAATAAAAAAAATAGTGACAATGAAAGTAATATGACAAATTACAGAATATTTTTTATAAGATGTAATATAAAGTATTACATCTGATAAAAAAAGAAATTCTTGTTTCGTTAAAAACATAAAAACCATTAACTTTTAGTTTTATGTTAATGCTTATTTACGACATCTGTAGGGTTAGAATTAGTAGTGTAGGGATATGTTGTATCACTCGGGCATGTAAATGAAAATAAAGTTTATATACTATACTTTACTAGCAAGTTGTGACAAATTCTGTGTGTTCCTGATGTAATTCGATATTCATTCAGTACTGTTTCAAAAACTTGTGATCTGTGTTTACAAATATCTCATATTGTGGATACTGCATATCCTACTGCGTATTAAAACAAAATATTCAAACTTTGTATATCACGGTTGTAGTCGATTCATTGAAAAACTATAATTTTTAAATTTTTTTATATATTGTTGCAATTTATAGCTGGCTTTCAGAATGGATAATTACATTTATAAAGTTTGCTGGTTTAGTGCCTTTAATCTAGTATAGGTAAAACTATTTTGATGTTATATACGAGGACCATTCGGTAAGTAAAGAAGGTGCTTTCACACGTGTCCATATTTTCAAAGGTACTGGCTTCGTGCACATTGTTGTTGCTTTAAGTATGCCCCTTAGCTCCGCTGAATCATTGCACGCATGCGCGGCGAGCGCCAATAACGTGACCAAATGCGCGCAGTGCCGTTGTCCATATTCGGTTCAGTTTCAACCCGCCGTCTCTGTTGATGTTATTAGGGTTTTCGTATATTTCAATGGCTTCCCTGTTTCAAATGACGATTGCAAGGACTGTGTGGTCGGTAACACGGTTGACAATGGGAGCCCACGGGAGCCCCCAGCGTTCCGCATAATTAATTAATTTGTGTGAGTGGAGTTTACTGCTATACCTGTGAATGGCTTCCCTGTTTAATCGGCTATAGTAGTTCTTAGTTGATGTTAGAACTCTTCTGTTTTCGAATCTAATCCTATGATTCTATATGCTCAATCTTTTGAATTACTTCTTATAGTATCCCATTCTCTACAATATTGATTGTTATACTACATTTTAATGTATTGTCCATCTCATTGGAATGAATATTTCCTCTGTGTCCTAGATACACTATTCTCATTGTCAATTTTTGTGAATATTAATTAATTTATTGAATTTAAGGATTTTATGGTTAAGTTGAGCTAATTTGTTGTTTCATTTACGTCCCTGGAGTACATGCAACTTATCAGGAATGTTTGCAACCACCTTAGCCTTATGATACGTAGGGTGAGAGCCAGTGAAACTCAGATAACGTAGAAGTAAATGGTCGAAATTATATTTAACTTTCGCAACCTCTGGACTAAACACATTCAGCATACAGTATCCAATACGTTAACATAATTAATGGACTTCTATGCTTCAAATAAGTAACCTGACCTAACATCCGTTCATAATAGGACCTTTTTAACTTTGTTTTAACTGTTTAACAGAATAGCAAAGCAAAAGTACTTTATAAATTAACTGTATTCGCTCCCTGGAAATAAGCAACAAACATACTCTAAGATTTTACAGCGTGTAAATACTCCAGCCAAAGATGGTGTAGACAAAACAATAACAAACACTACTACAGAAACTACAAAAACCAATCAAAAAGCAAACTTACTTAAAAACAGCAGGCGATAATTGGAAAAGGAAACACAAGTGTTGAAGGTGTTGCCAAAACAGCACATCTCCTTGTATCTAGTAATACTGTCAACAACTTCTCAGGTCATTTAAAGGCGATACTACTAACTGATTTTCCAAAAATACAATACAAGGAATAAACTTTAAAATAGTCTCTTAGAAATCTTTGAAAGTAGGCAAAGTAGTCACAAGATCATCTGTGAGTTTTTTTATTTACAAAACAGTTAATAGAACCTCAAAAATTAAATTTAGAAATCTTAGTGAAGATCGCAACTAGTAATTTTTGTTTTTCCTTTTTTTCCAGATTGTGTTCAACAACGAATCGAAAATCCAAGTGGCATGGCGTCTTCATATCAGAAGAAAATTGCGGAATGCAGTCAAAAGTACAGTTCAGTGTTCTTGGTCACAAGTTGGTTGAAACAAAATTGCGAATATTTTATGAAGAGTCGTGACCTCATATTAGGTAGGTTTATGTAACAAAAATTTATTCTAAGAGAATCCAATTTCTTTTTCAGCAACAGGATTTAAAACGTTGCTGTCTTTATCATATTTAGGTATACGACAGTAGATGTATATCATAGTTTACTTGCAGTAACAACAAGTAGAGAGACATAGAAACCTAATAAAATTCCCTTAATTTGGATTTGAAGACGAACAGCGCGTTTGAAACACGTACGCCCCGTTTTCCTGGAAGAACAAAATGTTATAGAATTTTTATATTATTCCTACATTAAAATACGTGTAATATATCATCCATAGCATAATTAAAAGTATCGTTATGTAATTAAAGGTTTAAAGAATTGGAGAGGTTATGAAATAAAAAAATTGGCATACAATGCATAATATACAACTGTACACCGTTTTCCATACTAGACACGCCATCTGTTAGGAAATTGCAATACTACACTGTAATAGTTTTAGCAGAAAATTAGACAAATACTACGCGTAAGTGTTTGGCTAAACTAAAGAAGCGTGCTGTGCAAATATTGTGGGCAACGAATCAATTCTGTACATATGTACATCGCCGTGCCAGAGTCTTTGAAAAAGGAATTGTGTAGTAACTTTATACGCTGAAACCTTTGCACCTAATGCCACAAAATACTATTACCTTTTTTCGAATATTGGAAATGGTACAATAAAATCAATGTTAAGTATAAGGTATTGTCACAGGTTTTAAAAATGGACGCGGCGACATCAATCACATAAGTTTGGGATAGAGTAAATACAAAAGTTGATAATTTAATACAAAATATTATCAGGATGAATCTGTAGCTTCCATTGAATATCTCCATAATAGCTCAGAACAGATTAGATATTAATTACAGCTTATGTATGTAGGTATATAGCTTGTGTGGGTATTCCTCTTAATATGATTGCCCACCTTTTGTACGTTTTTTTTTTATTTTAGTTGGTCACCCGATGGGCTATAGATTGGGTACTGGTTAATGATGAATCATCAACTTGATATCATGGACCTTAAACTTTAAATCAAACGTAAATGACAAACCTAATTTAAAAACACTTTCAGTCCATCTGTCGGTAACTATGGATACCTCTCGCGTAATATATTGAAGATTGGTACTTAACAATTTACGTTAACTTTAATAGAACGATTACATTTCTTATACATTAAGTGCAAAAACAGTAAAATTTCTATAAACTGCAAACTCAAAAAACTTTTGCAGCTGTTGCAGGTATGAATGAAATTAAAAACGCTGTTGGTTTTTTCATTCCTTTCTCTATCATCAGTTATAATTTCGTCAAATGGCATTACACAAAAGCTACCATCTAATCTAAATTCTAAACTATAGATCGGTTGGAATTATAACATTTAATAATAAGACAGACTTTCAGTTTGAGATTTAATCACATTTAATTGTTACACCGAGATTATAATATTTACCATAAAGTTTTTGAATGTTTTTTGGACTAATATATAATACTATAATGCAATATGAAAACTCCTGTTCATAAATTGAAAAGAGATTTGAATTTGCACACGTAGAGAATATAATATAATATTATATATATAAAAGCTATCTTTCTGAAAATGATATGTAAGTGAGAAGTGTTTAATTTTGAGATTACTCTTTTAATTTACTGCTATTTATATTTTTTTATACTAGAATACCGTACGCTATTTAGAAAAATGTACAATTGAACTACGCATGCTAATTATTAAATATCTAACTTTGGTGAAAATTGTACAGACATTGCAAAAACATTCCGTACAACATATATGAAGGAAGATGTGACTATTCAGAAAATTGTTAAGGTAATGACAAAAAAAATATAAGAAGCACGATCGTAGTGGTCATTTAGAAAAAGAATATTGCTGCTATGAACACTAGTATTACTGGGGATCCAAAAACATTTCATTGTCTTTCTGACTTTATTCAAAAATGTCCACAAAGATCTTCACTCAAATACTTACAACAAAAAGTGGTGATAATTTTTTCAAAAAAATTACCTTTGGCGGCGGGACACATTCTCAACGGAGTGTATTTGTAAACAAACAAAATTGCCGAATCTGGGACAAATCAACCGTTGTACAAAAAATAACTGGTGTGGTTTCTGGGCTGACCGAACCATATTTCCTTGAAAAAACGAAGATGGCAATGCCCCTATTGTTACTGGGAGTTGATATCGAAGTATAAACAAGCTTTTTGCTTGGCGAATTAATAGGTACCGATGTGGAGAACATATGGTTGCAGTAAGACGATACCAGATTTCATGCAGACGTAGAAGCGACAGACATTTATTTTACGATTTAAAGTGTTATTGAAAATATTAGTAAGAGGATGGAAGTCTATCTCACAGTGACAGCAGGAGGTCGGTTATAACACATGGGCTGAAAAGTCCCGGGCCTAACACATAGATGACACTAGTTTTATTGCAGTCACATTTCTCTCAGTTAGTACTAACCTTCAAAACACAGCTGTTAAAATTTCATGATATTCTATTCATTAGTTTGTGAGTTATTGTGCTAAGAGTCACGCTACTTTTGTTATTTTCAAAACAATTTCGTGTTTTAATTTTACACTGCTTCTAGATGGGAAAAAATACCGTTCAAGCGAGGCAATGGCTTGAAAAGTGTTATGGGGACTCCGCTCCATCAGAAACAACAATAAAACGTTGGTTTGCTAACTTCAAACGTGGTCGTAGAGACACCGATGATGCAGAACGCCAAATGAGGCGATAACACCAGAAAACATCAAAAAAATCCACAAAATCGTTTTGAATGATCGAAAAATGAAGTTGCGTGAGTTAGCTGACATCGTAAAGATATCAAAAGAACGTATTGGCTTTATATTGCATGAGCATTTGACTATGAGAAAGCTCTGTTCAAAGTGGGTGCCGCGTTTGCTCACTGTTGACCAAAAACAAGAACGTGTTGATGATTCTGAGCAGTGTTTGGTCATGTTTAAACGTAATAAACCGGAATTTTTGCGTCGATATGTGACAATGGATGAAACATGGATCCATCACTTCACTCCGGAATCAAAACGATCGTCATCTGAGTGGACAGCAACTGGTGAACCTCGTCCAAAGCGCCCGAAAGCACAACAATCGGCTGGATAGGTTATGGCCTCGGTATTTTCGGATGTGCGTGGTGTAATATTCATCGACTATCTTGAGAAACGAAGTACCATCGACAGTGAATATTATATAGCGTTATTGGAGCGTTTGAAGGCCGAAATTGCAAAGAAACGACCGCACATGGCAAAGAAAAAAATGTTGTTTCGTCAAGACAACGCTCCGTGTCACAAGTCAATCAAAACAATGGCAAAACTATATGAATTGAACTTCGAATTGCTCCCACATCCACCGTATTCGCCAGATTTGGCTCCCAGCGACTACTGGCTGTTCTCAGACCTCAAAAAAATGCTCAGCAGTAAGAAATTTCGCACGAATGAAGAGGTTATCGCTGAAACTGAGGCTTATTTTGAGGCCAAAGATAAATCGTTCTACAAAAGTGGTATTGAAATGTTAGAGCGGCGCTGGAATGATTGCATTGCTCTTGATGGAGATTACGTTGATGAATAAAGATAATTTTGAACCAAAAAAACCGTGTTTTCTTTGTTAGGCCCGGGACTTTTCAGCCCATGTGTTATATTATTTTTCATTTCAATTTTTGCGCTTTAGCAATCTTTGGCGTTTGATATAAAATATTGCTGCATTGTAAATAATTTGTGTGTTCTTTTACAAATTAGAATCCTTTTACATATTCAAGGAATCCCATTATTCATTTGATCAAATACATATTTTCGTATTGTGTATGAAGAAGAATTTCCATGAACTACTTGGTAAACACATTGTTGACAAATATGACTCCTATGGGAAGTGTAGCGGTCAGCGATATAGATTATTAAATAATAAATGCGTGACGTTTTAATTATTCAGTTCAGTTTAATCTACGAAATATCATATTTGCTATATGAATGTAGGTTTTACTTTGGTTAAACGCCGTAGGTAAATCCTTCGTAAATGTTTCATGGTAAGTATACTATACAGACTGACAAGAACCTATTTCTATAGTAGTTTCTCTTCTAATTTTATCTCAGGTGAGGCTCTACCATATGGAATAGTTTGTATAATAATCTATCAATGAAGTTTTGTTTCGCACCATGTAATTGCGATGACATCACCGATATTTTTTTATAGTTCACTGATTTTTTTATCCTCTATATAATCTATTAGATAAAATGTAATTATTTTTAAAAAAGACCTAAAACGAAAAGCTTTATAGAAAGTAGTTAATACGTATAGTTCATCAAAGGGATCTTTAAACGTACACCATTGTTTAATGGCAAAAGCAGAGATCACTGGGTAATCTAATTATCCTTATTTAATACGGATATCGAATTTTCACGCGAGGAAGGGACATACATATGTATATCTGATGATGTGCGACTAAAGATCCATTTGATAAATAGTAAAATAAACAAACAAAAAGGTAAACATTTTTGTATTCTGCAACAATATATTATCAAATAGATTTGGTTAATGAATTATCTGATTCGTGTTGATGTATACTTCTGCTATATTTAGATCTATTCAGAGCATGTTTACATAATAAAAAACGCGAAGGTTTCCAGTGCTTAAATATTTTCAATACAATCTAAACAACTAAAGGAAACCTTGTTTCTTAATTAAATGCTTATATTTCCTATAATTATGCAATGGTAATGCATCAATGTATATATTTCTTGCATTCAAGTAATTTCTATCTTACTATACTTCATTAACAAATGTATAACGTATCACCTACTTGTAATTGGTTGTTTGATTAATGGTATTGACATTTAGTTAAATGACATTTGTAGATTATATCTACACAACATCAAGTTTGTATCTCAAAATATTGTTGTGGGCCTAATTCTTGAATTCTGTGCCGTGTTGTTCATAAAAATAGATCCTGTAGAACAAAGAACTGTAATAAAATACCTCCATAAAAAGGGCATGACGCTAACTCAAATTCATAAAGACATTATGGCAACTATTGGTGAGTCTGCAGTTTCTTATGATATAGTCAAACGCTAATGTCAAGACTGTAAATGTGAAAGAACATCCTGTGAAAACCAACTTGCCGGTGCTCCTCCCATAACGGTAACAACACAAAAACATTAAAAAGGTACACAATATCGTACTGCAAGATCGACGAGTACTCATCGGGGACATTGTGGAAGATACTGGCTTATTACATCATGTGGTGCACAGCATACTGACTAAAGAATTAGATATGAAAAAGATGGGTGCCTTGAATGTTAACCATTGATAAAAAAAGAAATCGGGTATTGATTTGTAAAGGTACCAAGCAATGAAAGATAACTTTCTTAGTCGATATGTGACCATGGACAAGTCATGGGTTGACCACTATGATCCCGAGACCAAAGTGTAAAGTAGAGAGTGGAAACATCACGGTTCTCCTCCTCCACGCAAATTTAAGGTCGTGCCGCCTTCTGGAAAGGTTTGCTATTTGTGTTCTAGGATGCTCATCATCCTAACTAACTATTTGCAAAAAGGTCAAAGCATCACAGGAGCCTACTGCACACAATTGATTTCTAAATTGTGAGACCCTATTAAATACGAAAGTTAAGGCCTGGTGTGCTGTTCCACCAGGAGCCCAGCGTAGAGATCCATCCTCGTACATAGCTTGAGTTAGTACCATTCTACAAAGAAATAAAGAGGAAGATAGAAATGTTGTTAAATGAAAGAAAGTGTACGTAACGTTAGGGCTTGCGCTGAAAAAAATTAGATAGTGCCATATAACAGATAACACATTTGATTCAACGTTTCGGTAACATCTCAGTTATCTTCCTCTGGAGCTTCTCGTTACGATAGTATTCGATCATCTACGGTAACGAGAAGCTTCAGAGGAAGACAACTGAGATGTTATCGAAACGTCGAATAAACGGTCCCTATCAAGACATACAAAGAACGCGGAGTCATCGAGAAACCTCCGACATATGTATGAATAATCCCAGAAGAACGTGAAGTAGGTCGATGTTTCGATGAAATCTCTTTCATCTTCTTTTGGAGCGAGTTATGACAGAAGTGTTACACTTCTGCAACGAAGAACGAAGATGCGGGTGTTTCAGCGAAGTGAAGAACAACGTCACTGGCCCAATATGTATTAGTGACAGGACACCAATAGCATTTGAGAATACAAGAACCTTAGCGAAATGCCAACATCTAGCTACTAGAATCGTAAGAAAAGCGATCGAAATTGAGAAATGGCCGAAATGCATAATGTTCTACGATTACTAGATGCATGGAGACTGCATCAACAAAGCGCTAGCACGCACGGGACACCAATCATATGGAGCCGCTCACGCGATACAAGCGCCATCACAAGAGCAACGGGCAGCAAGCATATGGGGTAAGGACAGATTGTAGACCAACTTTATAAATCTACTGATCTTAATACATTCTCTGTTCTAGGTAATAGAAAGAACATTTCAAAAACTTAAGAAGAAACCAAGGTCCCAGCAAGTTCCGAAGAAGGAAGATACTGGAAAAAAATGGACCGTATAAAAGTTAGCCGAACTCTCACGAGACTAGCTTCAGTTGATCGACAACCTCCACAAGAAGACGAATAAGTTTTTATATATAATTAATATATATAATATATATATATAATATAATAATATATATTATTTTAGAGTCTTGATTATATTATATATCTATAAAATACAGGCGCGCCACTTAAAGACATACAGTCAACATAATAACAACAACAATAAGTGAGATCTCTATTAATGAAGTTCCGCAGATAAACTTACACTTCACTCATTTAATTCAAACACACACAGTATGACGGAAAAGTAACGAAACTTTTCAGATAAAAGAGAAACATCTAGTTATTTCGCCGAAATTATTAATTCTTATTCAAAATACATCTCTTCTGCGTCAATACAGCTTTGGGCACGCTCAACCAATTATAGCAATGATTTCTCGGAATGGTCTCACAGATCCTCGTCACAGTTTCTTGGACTTGCCCAACATTGTCGTGAAATCTTCCTTTCATAGCCAGTTTCTGGTGTGGAAAACGCAAATAGTCACATGGTGACATGAAGTCTGGCGGAGTGTGTTATAACGCACAAACTTGTCTTTTCGTAAAAAAATCTTAAGTTCTCTTCCAAAGCATGCCGACCATTCTGAAATCACTTATACCACTCGAACAGACGCGTCATCACTATAAACTTTCTTCATTAATTTAAATGTTTCTGTAAAACTTTTACCTAATTTTAAATAATTTAAATAATACTAAATTTAATATTAGCTCGTTGTTCCACCATATGTTTGTAACGAACCGATAAAAAGTAATGCCACTTTAAGCACTATTACTTAACTTTTAATGCCCACGGTTTCGTTTCATAGAAGAGATACACAGCTTTTAGATTTTATATAATTTTAACGGATGGTGCTAGTAACTTTCTGTAAATTTAATAAGTTGCGTTATTTTTCCGACATACTTTATGTACTTACTAAATCATTTATATACGAGGGGAGGTTCAAGGAATGGAGGGGATGGAGTGGGGATGGGAGCGCTCGCTAGGTGTCATTCTGATTAGCGACTCATCATTAGTATATAAGTTAAGTTGCAGCCCTATAGCTTTTTACTGCACACAGGCCCTAAAAGGGGAGAAAAAAAAATGTAAACTTATAAATAGAAGAATAAATAAATGAACTGTACCCATAAATAAAGACGAAGAGGAAATGGAGGTAACTCCGACCCTCGTAAATGAAAAACAACCGACCCAAGCCCTATAGCGTCAGTCGTTTACGAATAGTTACCTGCTAAAGAAGTTAATCCGGAAGAAAAGTAAAACTATGGAGGAAATTGAACACCGTGCTGTGATAAAGTTCCTTACAAAGCAAGGAAAGAACGCTCAAACCATATTCAATGAAATGGAAACCGTTTATGAGGAACAGTGCCCTAGTAAATCAATGATTTATAAGTGGCATGGTCTTTTTAAACATGGTCGGGAGTCGATTGAAGACGACCCCCGCTCAGGACGGCCAGTTGAGGCCACCATATCAGACATCGTCGAAAAAGTGCAAAAATGTCTACTGCAAAATGCCCGTTTGAAGAAAAAACAATTATCTGCATTGGTTGGAGTATCAGATACCACCATTTTGCGTATCCTACATGACCAACTGGGTATGACAAAAGTCAGTGTAAGATGGGCATCGAGAATGCTCACGCCGCTGCAGAAACAGCAGCGCGTTTGTGCGTCCAAACAATTTTTGGAGCTGTGTGGGGATAAACCTGCACAGATTTTGGAGCTGATTGTTACCGGAGATAAAACATGGGTTCATCACTTTGAGCCTGAGTTCAAACAGAAGTCCATGCAATGGCATAAAATGGTGGCACCACCGCCAAAGAAATTCAAAATGTCAGAATCGGCTGGAAAGTTGATGGCTACTGTTTTTTGGGATTGTGAGGGGATATTATTGATTGGTTACAAAGAAAAAGGTAGGAGCATAACCGGAGAATATTACGCACCGATATTAGAAAAATGAAAGGAAGCCATCAAGGAAAAACGTCGAGGAAAATTGACCAAGGATGTTGCTCTTGCAAGACAATGCGCCGGTTCACAAGAGCAAAGTTGCAATGGCTGCTCTGCACAAGCATGGCTTTCAATCAATAGTCTATCCATCCTACAGTCCAGATCTGGCACCTAGTGTTTTTTATTTGTTCCCCAATTTAAAAATAAAACTTACGTGGAAGAACATTTTCCGACGACAATGAGGTAAAGGAGGCAATTTAATGTCGATGTATAAAACCAAGATTGGGTTGGTAGAATTGCCTATGGATATTCTCCATCTTGCCACCAGACATCTTTGTTTATCGTATCTAAACATTAATAAACATGGTTATGTTAAATGTCTACCTTTACCCTACATTTGAAAATACCTATACCACTTGAAAAGAGCGATATTTGGTCAATTTGTACGAGATAGCATACTAATTTTTGAAAGTCATTTTGCAACGCTCCTTGATATTGTAGCTAGTAGGAAAGTTATTTTATATAATCTTGACAAGTCTTTTAAAAGGCATGCCTAAAGTTATCATTTCATAATAAGACTCCGTTGTAGTTGTATTGTAATCGATTTTATGTGGGTATCTACCAAAACTTAAAATTGTTACTAAGGACAAAAATATACTGATATTACCTTTCTACCTTGCATTAAGTAAAAAGTATATGATTTTAAGTTAAAAAAATGACTCAATTTAATTTCGTTTTTTTTAACATCAGCTATCTACTTAAAAAGCTGATGTACAGAGGAAAAACGTTTGCGATCAAGTCATTCATTTAAATTATTTTAAAATGACTATTGCATCCGAGTATGCCAAAAATTGATATAAACTTACTTTTTGTTTAACTAAAGGAACCAGGAATGAAATATATTCTTTACGTTTATGTTTATACATATATAGTAATAGCTTTCCTTTGCGTTATATTCCATTTACAACGAAGGTGCACTATAAAATTATGAAAAATACGTTCTTTCTTATATTTTACCAACCTTCTAAATTTCTGAAGAAGTATCAGTTATGGTAGGATTTGAACTCAAGGCCTCTCTGTAACCGGCGGAGTACTACACCACGAGATTGCATGTGAGCATAAATTAGTTTTAATACCTAGGTATTACAATAACTGCAGATATATCGCAATATATTAGCAGAAGCAGTATTATTAAAGGCAAGTCCGTATTAATTGTATATGTATACATATAATTTTAATATTAATATGAATATGAAACTTTCGTTGGTGTTAGTAATCGTTTTTCTTGCACTTTACAGAAATCTTGAAACGTTTTACCAACGTTCAACAAAAATCAAAATTTTATTATTACTAACACCAACGAAAGTTTCATATTAATTATGTATATAAATATTGTGGTGGAAAACCTGAGGCTCATTAAAATTTTTAACGGGGTTCTTTGAATTAAAATTTTGATTTATTTGTTTTGAATTTAGTGAAAATGTTTTCTAAATTAAAATACCAAATGTAAAGTTGAAAAGACAAATATATTGACTAACCAAAAAAATATATACATATATCGATTTTTTGCAAAAAAAAAGTTTTTTTACAGAAAACCTAGCTAACTTAACCTAACTTTAAATGTTTTAATTAATTTACGAAACGCAATATGAGATCGAAAGATACAAATAATTTTGAAGAACTTAAGATTCGACGTCTTTAACCTTTGAAATCGTACTCACTGGCTCGCCTTTAGGATGGACTGGCCTTCGGCTTCCAACGTAAGTGTCCGGAACTTCCAAATTTTATATGTAGTATCAGCTGATACATTTTATTATTGGATATAAACGAAGATATTTATAAATTTACGGAGATATGTGGGAAAAATAACTAATTATTCTTTCCCAGGAGAAAAGATGCCAACATGTCTGACTTTGGACCCGATCTTCATCTGTCCGTTTTTCTTTTGTTTTATATCCATGGCAACACATTTGTTCGCCTGTATGGTAGGCCACTCAGTACACACATATACCAGATATGTGTGACATTATAAAGGAAATTGCTACCAATCGTGCCATCCTTCCGTCGTACGAGAAATTTCGAAGATTATAAGTACAATTTCGGAATAATGCATATTCATACAATGTAATTGAAATGTGTGAGTACTGTATATTAAACGTCTTTTAAAGATGAAATTTTAAAATATTTACTTATATAAGAAATATGTTTACGAAAAGCGATATATATGTGTATATAAACGATGGTAAAGTTTACGTCTCCTATGTAAGTGTTGTTGAAGGGACAAGAAAAATTGTGAATAATTAGTTATTAAAGAACACTCAAAGTTGATCTCTGTAAAACTTTTGAAAGAAACCTGTACAGATTGAATATCTGTGTTTAAAATTTCATAAAGAGCGAGTACTGACAGTACTTCTCCTCCAACTTCGAACATCAACCAAAATAAAAATAACGGCGTGCACCAAACAGTGACGAAAAAGTATCTGATATAGATGAACTAGTAAAATTTTAGAAGAAATTCATTGGTAAATAATGGACAACAATTCATCTCATTACAATATACATATACAACAAGATGTTTTCTAATTTAGTGGCTATAATGTTTTTAATAAGTAATTAATCCTGAGGTGTGCGAAACTTCTTTGTACTATTGGGATTAAATAATAACTTAGTTCCTATTACATTACTAACATTACTGCAGAAAAAAATACAATGACGTAGTTTCAAATAAACACAGTTTGAGAGCGCTCTAGCCGAAACGTATTTTAATAGTTCTAAATAATCTTGTACTAGTCGTTTCCCCCTGTGAGTATTCCATTTATCGGCAAGATAACGATATTAAACATATCGCACAGACTGTTGAATAATCTCCAAGGACGATGTAGCAAAGATGTTTGTTCTTAGTGAAGAAACTGTAATAATTCTTACTGGAATTCAATTTGAATAATTTTAAAGCCAGTTGGAACATGCGAGCATTCTGTGTGTTTTTTTTAACAGAAAAGTACAAATTTCGTTAAAACGCTAACTAATTAATAAACTACAAATTTAAATGCACATTAAACTTGGAAACATAAAATTAAAAGGATTCTTGTATAATAATTTCTAAATTCTTACAAATTAAATTTTATCACTACTACTGTTTTTTGTTTTTTTTACTTAACTGTTAAATCAATAATGACTAACTATTCTTGTATGACTTTCGTTAGTTCATTACATTTCATTTCAGTGAGCGTGAAGCTGTGCTACGTGTTGGTTGTCGCATAATTTTTTCGGTCACGTTAATTGTTTGGAAACCATATTTTGTGCGATGCAAGTAATATTTCCTAAAGGAATGGATATCTACGAAACAGCAAAGGAAGTACAAATTATTAAATGCTTCTAGGCAGGTCGTACATGCACAGAATTAAAAATTGATTCCGTAATGACATACTGGCAAATACCATCCCACCGTGATATAACTTGGTTTCAACATATTAATTTTTTTGTTATAGCATTGTAGCTTTAAGCAGTGCAAAAATATCATATTGAGTAATATCGAAAGATATGATACACACATTTAAACAATAACGCATATTATTTTTTTTTTAGTTGTTCTGTAACAACACAAAATTTATACTTAAGTGCATTGCAGACCATAGAAGTGAACTTGCTGTCGTTCCGCTAATACAGCGTCATGTATGTGTCTAGTTAGGCGCGCTGATCTGTATATGAAAACATGTCACATGCACATAATTATTGTCTATACCTTAAGAGTTGTATGTTTCGTGCACGAATTTTCTGTCGTGTTTGCAGGTGTGTTTGTCTGATTCATTTTAAGTGTAGAAATGTGTCATGTTACGAAAACATTAGATAACTTTTAAAGAGTTTATTGTTTTTCGAAGTATTCTCCACGAAGGTAAATGTACTAGCATGCACTCGAACCAAGTATGGAAGCAGTTATCCCACTCGTTTATTGGTATAGTCAAAATTACGTTTTTGAAAGGATCGACTGCTGCTTCTGACGATTGGAACTTTTGACTAGGCAATCAGTTCTTGATTTTCGGAAAGATGAAGAAATCCTTTGGACTTAAGCCTGGACTGTGCGGAAGGTGGACTGACAACTCGACATTTTGTCGTGTAAAAAATTCAATTGTCTTGCGTGTTGTGTGCGAACTTGCGTTGTCTTGGTGGAGGACGATTCGTCGACAGGTGTTGGTTTTCCGAAGCTTAGTAATGACCTGCGGCAAACAAATGGCTCGTACGAGTAAATCCAAGATTCATCACCACTGATGCTGTTGTGCACTTTTTTTAGAGTTTCCGGCGTTGAAGCGGTCTAAAATTTTTTGACACCAAATCACCCTAGTTGCTTCTTGTTCTTCGATCAACAGATGCGCTATCCAACGGGAAATTATTTTTTTTATACATAATTCTTCGTGCAAAATTTTTTGGACTCAGATCTTTCAAATTCCAAATGATCCCATATAATCCCATATAACGATCTTTGTTGATGATCTTGCGCAGAGCACCGACGTTTTGTTGAGTCACTGCCGTTTTTGGTGTATTTGGTCTTGGATCGTCGTTAAGGCTAATCCGTTTGAATTCTCCATACCAATGACAAATTGTTGACTGATGTGGTACCTCATTGCCGAAAATAGAAACCAAGTCGACAAGGCGAAAATGTTCTCAGTTTAATTCCATTTTTCAACTAACTCAACTTTGACAGTTCGTTGTAGTTACAATGCTAGACGTATCACACTGAAACTTTCGATTTAGGTTAACTAAAGATGCGGATTAATTTTTAGTAGTGACATTTGATTAGTAGCGCCTTCTTCGTGTCAGTATAAGTTAAAAGATATCCGTCGTACATACGTCTCTACTATGCTGGCCGATTAATGACAGCAACAAGTTAAAAATATCTCTTGGTAATTCACTAAGTTACATGTGACTGCGTGGTGTCAGTATCTAACAGCCACTAAGCACTCTCTTTTAGCTTGAGTTTATGTTGGTCTGCAACAAATGAATTGCGAATAAGTTTCTCAAACATCTAGAACATTGAGTGAATGCTAATCTCTCTGAGTACAGACTTTGTAAAGTTATTACACATGGAGAAATTAATTAATTGCTGAACTTAAAAGATCATTTTCCTTGTTTGCAACTTTATTCAAAAATTATACGTTTCATTTATGTCTCGTGTTTAGTACATTTTTCACCAGAAGAAGAGCAATAAAAGCAGGAATTTTCTTATGTGTACCGATTAACATGTATAAAAGAAGTAACTGCCTAATATATTTATTATATTTGATTAATTCATTGTGAACATCAACGTACAGTTTCTTAGTTAATAGATTCGCAGTAAAACTTTTAATAAACAAATATACACGAAAAAAGATTAGCATTTCATCTTTCGTGTGTAAAACTCTAGTCTTTATTTCTCTTCCTAGAACAAATTAGGTTTTTTAAGCGACTTACAACGAAATTAGATATGAGTCACAATATTTTTCTGAGACAACGTTAGCTAATTGTGCGCATGTTGGATATTTTTTATATTTTGGTCCACAGCGTACCTATGTTCATTTTCGAAAAATCTTTGATTGCGTTTTTAAAAATAGTCTTTGCCATACGCATTAGCTTTCTAGATAATGATGTGGGGTTTTTGTTGATATGTCCTTTAATTTTCAATATATTCGATTAAAATTTTTGGATCGGAGCGACAACTGGAAAACACCATTAGGCATTAATAAGCACTTTTTGAGATGAATTATTATATCCCCTAAGTGTCCTGATTGAGTCCAGGTTTGGGAAGGTTAGGAACATAGTTGTAGTTTAACCGAAAATTCATGTCAAATTTAAAAGACAAATCCGGGCAAATAATGATTAAAAACAAAAACATATAAACAGAACTTTGTTCTGACATTAAAACTTGTTCAAAAACATGTTTCGTTGTAATTAATTATTACTTCGGGAGAAGCGTCTTAGAGAATGTATTCCAAATAGTCAAAATAATTATTCACTCTCCTATGAGATCATCTGCTCCAAATATTCTGACATTTTCACCGAATTTTTCAATTGATCAATTCTTATGTCTTTGATCAAAATAAAAGTCGGCTTTTCCCGTGCAACTACCTAATGAACTTTCAGTGCCCCCCTCTCTAGTTTAGTAGATCATAAACTGCTCGGGAGAAGTCTCGGAAACTGTACCCACTTGTGTCGGCAGATAGGTGTATACGCTTGGCGCTAGATGGCGTCAAAAAATAAATATGGTTTTTCGTTTAGAAGAACGGTGATATAAACCGAAAGGGAATTTCAATTGGAGGTAGAGAAACGCGCTCGAAATCACGCCAATGACGGCGAGTAGTTCGAAAAGTTCGTATGAAGCATACTACAATATTTTGATGTGAAATTCGATTCAGAACCGAACGAAAAATGCTCTTCTACAAACTTTTACACCAATTTATACACATCCTATGTATATAAAACCAAAATAACGTCATCGTGGAATTTTTACTGGAAATTCATGCGCCGATTAATAAAAATAGTTTTCGCTCGACCACCGAACCATCAACATCGTCCTGAAGATGCCAGCCGCAGTGTTTGGCGAAATATCGACATATTCGTATACAAAATCACGAGCTACAAGCCCGGAAATACATTCTGCCTGAACAAACTCCAGTCTCCAGCCGTGAAAGTTTAATGTTATTTATTAAAAATAACAAAAATTGAAAGCCACAAAGATATCCCTATAATTTATTAAGAAAGACAAAAAATTACTTACCAAAAGAGTCTCATTCATTTAATATATTTCATTGGACAAATATTTAAATTTAAAATTATTTTATTCATTTCATCACTCACAGTTCAATTCGCTTGGTTGTTCTGGATGTTCGAATTTGAAACGTGTCCGGTGCCGAACATAGTTACGTGACGAATTTTCGGCAGTGGCGGAGGAATTTGGAAGTTGTTTTCTTCTGTATATGGTAGGTAATTCGTTACGTACAATTTTAAAATACAATACTAATATATTCAAATTACTTTTGTAAACAAACAACGTTCTGCAGTCTCCAGTTTCATTTTTCCTATTTGAATCTCACTTCCTAGTACCTGCGTCTGAGGTAACTCGGTACATAGATGACTCGATGTGATGATTTGAATATGGTTACCGACCTCTCCCTTTTGAAGGTTGACAACTGTGATGTTTCAGACGCCTGATTCAGTGCATGTTAATAGTGTAAGTATAAGTCAATTTTGCATTTTATTCATCAAAAGCTAATATAATTTTTCAAAACGATAGTGGGATTTTATTCTTCGTGACTACGGTGGCTGTATGAGTCTCTTCCTTAAAATACAAAAGTTAATACGATTCTATTACGAAATAAAAGATAAATGTGTGTTTTTAAGGAAAAGTTGATTTGAATCGACTGCTCGACAGCGCTTGACAGAACTTGTAACCTCAGGAAAATCATAAATAGTATGCACACATATCTACGCAGAAGATGATACGTTGTATAACATATTTAGGTCAATGCAGATTTTACCTAGAAGGGGATAGTTGTGGTTTAGTATTAATATTATGCTCTTGTGGTTCGGTGAAACTCTGTGGAGCTATACATATACTTTAAATTAGTAATTCTTCCATTCAAATAAGAGGCTTGTCCAGAAACTAAGCACCGTTTCGTTTTACTGCAGTGCCATTGTCGCACTTCCGCGTATATACACGTATCTCTTTGGTTCACAGTCTTGCCGCTGAAGACATTATACCTGGATTGTGTTCTGTTTACATTTGTTAGTGATCGTTCAAAATAGTTAAGACAATTTCTGAGCTCGGCGACTGTCAAGTGCGTTTTGTAATACCGTTTTTGAACGCAAGGAATATTAAGCCAGCCGAAATACAATATCAACTTGTAGAGATTTATGGTGAAAATGTAATGACAGATAGAATGGTGAGAAAGTGGATTAGACAATTCAATGATGGACGAACGAATGTTCATGATGAAGCACGGAGTGGACAACCTTCTGTTCTCAATGATGGTTTGGTTGAGAAAGTTCGTTAAAACAGATGGTTCAAAATAAGAATGCTTAGTGATAAGTTTTCACAATTTTAACAGCGATAACGACGTAAAAGCCGATGTGCTGCAGCGCCTGTATTCGCTTGCGGCATCTTTCAATGAAGAGGGTATAGAAAAATTGGTTTTCCGCTTCTGGGCAATTGTGGCAACTATATAGAAAACAATTTAAGAAATGCTCTTTAATGTAGGAAAATTTTTTAAACGCGCGGCACGTAGAATCGAGTTACTGTATCAAAGCACGCTTGTTCAGTATTATTCGACTGGTCGTTATGAGTGCTTGTCAGGACAAGCATACTCAGAAAATGTCGCATTCAGGTACGTTTCGGAGATGGCGTGTTTCGAATAAACTAGAAAACGTAATAGCGCGTATGCCGGATTTAGAATACGAAGGTGATAGAATTAAATGCGTAAAATGGGGCAACTCTTTGATGTGTACCAGCAGGTGGAAGTGTAAATAGCGCCTAAAAAGTATGAAACACTGTTCTGCAATCCGTGGTAAACGATACAGCGAACAATTAATATTTGATATAGGTGTCTGTTTTATTCTGTGTAATGTACCGTTCACTTTACTGGACCAACAAGCACTTGTCTCCTTCTGGAGCCAGTATTCGAATTATACGTTACCAAGTCGGACATCATTAAGAAAGAAGCATTAAGGTAGAATTGAAAGATAAAAAATTGTGGTTATGTGTAGATGAAAACCGAACGGGAAAAATATTCTGTGAAGAATGTGATAGTACATACAATGGAAGACTTTGAATCGTCATCCCCTATTTTATTTGCTTCCAAAAGAGTTGCATAGTGTACTAGCGATGAAATTTTAAAAGTGCCGTTAAGGACATTAAACAATTTTCAAGTCTCAACAACACTACTTTTAATGTTTGTAAGTAACGGTGCCGCTAGCATGGTTTCCTTAGGCCGAGCTCCTAAAGAAAACAGTGGCAATCTGTTACATGTAACATGTAAAATCCCTGCCTTAAACCTTGTGGCGCAATTGATCCATTAATGGTATCTACGAGTAAATGCTGTAATAGCTCATACGAAGGCAGTATTTCTAAAGCTTCCAGGTGCTTGAACCACGACAGCCAATTACGACGCACTGGGGAACATGGTTAAAGACTGCGTTTTGCTACTGCGAACATTTTGATGATGTAAAGAAGGTAGTTTTACAATTCAGTCCGAGACATGCCAACGCATTCAAGGATAGCCAGAAAATGTTTCAAGAGAATCAGGTAAAATGTGATTTAGAAAATATCCGCAAGAACTACTATGGACTAGCGGAGGGAATTGAAAAATTACAACATGATTCGATGTTGTTTGTGAATTCTGTTCAAATTCAAGTGTTATTGACAAGATAAGAAAACGCTGTAGATACAGCTTTCTCATGGTATACCATTTACCAGGTATACTATTTACAGCGTTTTCTTATCTTGGTGTTGTTGACAAAGATTCAGATTTTCTTATACTAAAACATATTTCTGAAGGTGCGCCAAAAGATCTATTAAGTTGTCACAGGGATTATTTTAAATTTGCAAATATAACATCACTCAATGTGGAACGGTCGTTTTCATCATTAAAAAATATTTATTCCGCACGCCGTACTCATTTGACTGAAACAAGTGTGAAAACATATTTAATGGTTCTAATATTTAATAAAAGCCACTCACTTTTGTGATCTCGTGAAAACTTCTTCAAACAGTGTTCCAACACGTTATATAATATACTTTTTATCATTATTTTATGTGTAAACATTCCTGCGTCCCCATCGCCTATGCTCACTCACGAGGGTCACGATCATAAATAATACGAGTACGTAAACGTTACTGAACACTCGCCTTAATACCGCCGCTCGGCCCCTCCACGCTGTTCTTCGCAGTACACTGTAACTTGCCTCACTTTGCCAAGATTAGTTGTGATCTGTCGAAGAAAATCTAGTTCAGTTCGAAGTTGCTCTTTCAATTATCTACAAATTCGGTGTTGCTTTTGTACATCGCGTAGCAATCATGGGATGAACCATATTGTTGCTCATGTTGACATTTTTTTGATAAAATTCGTTGGCATGTACTATACAACAGCACCCACTTTGCCGAGACTAGTTATAATCCATCAACTGTCGTTTGTCACAATATTTTTTTAGCAATAAGAAAAATTGTAAGGAATCGTATTCTTCGATTAAAAATTTGACTTTTCTAAAATGTATATTGTATGGTAGTGGTTGTTGAATTCGTGGTTGGTTATTACATATTTTTAATAGAATGCTGTGAACCACCATTAACTGAAACATATTACTATATATAAAAGTAATTAAATTTCCTTTCATCTAGAATAAAATGCAACATAAATAATAAAAATTAATTGCAAGTATTTCTGAAGAAAAATTATCAAGGTTTACTTACATTTGATGATAAGTGGTTTACTCGTGATAAGAATAAGTGGTCTATTTCTGTATCAATTATGCTCGTAGCTGACGTATTATGTGACCATGACAACTAATACATAGACAACAGGCACTATACGTCAACTAGTTCCAAAATATTCATGAAAGTATTTCATTGTTGAATATATATCGTACATTCTGATTAAATCGAGCCACCGTGAACAATATTATTAATATTATATTTGCAACAAAATCGTAAAACAAGTCGATTTTTATTTCTTGGCGGGCACATTTTAACGTAAAAATTAAACCTGTCGTAGTTACCCGGATAGCAATTGATTGATAATGTGTCTTCTTCCAAGTGTTGTATCCAAGGCGTAAAAATATTTCCAAGATGATTATTAGAAAGATCAAGTAGCTTGGATTTGCTAACTCCAGTGGAGCATTGTTTGGATAATCATTATCCCAATCGCTGAATAAAACAAAAGAAAGATGGCTTCTCAGATTCTTCGATTTAATTCCTCTAGAGGGTGGTATTTAATAATCAAAGTGTAACAGTCATAGTTAATTATCTTACAAGAATCACAAAAAATCATCCGGTATTGCAGAGGTATAGCCAATAATATTTCTAGAAGGTGTAGCGATAAGACTGCAAGCTAGTTTGAAAGTTAATGAAATTTTCCTCATAGAAGTGAAACAATATTTTCTTTACTATTCATTTAGAAATAAATAGAAAAAAATCTTATAGAAAAAGTATTTGTGAATATATCATAAACGCACTATGACAAAATATGGAATTGAAAAATCTGTTATTTGGTTAGACATACGATCCTTCTTCTCATTTGAAATTTTAGACGGCCGGTCTAACTTTTACATTAAAGTATCTTTCTGCAGAAACAAAAAATAATGTATTGCATGATTTTATTCAAAATGTAACACTAAAAATATTATACAGGCTACCCCGTTATTTTTGGCACACACTGTATGTACATGTCGGTAATCATAATTGAAAAGTGTTTAAAAATATGTTTCGAATAAATTAGTGACTTTGAACACTACAGATTGTGCCGATACCTCTTAAGTTAACTATACATATATACAACTTTATAAATCCTGCTATGAACGATAAACATAGAAATAGAAATTCCTATTGCTCTCTCGTGTAAATGTATAATAATTTAGCATTAAATATTGAATATGGTATAATAGAATAGCCACCAAACGCATATTACCTTGCACAAATCCCTTGGTGCCATTATATTTACATTCCCACTGCACTTGTTTTCCCATTTCATTAATATCCCAACAGAATTGTACTTTGGGTAGATCCATTTGATCTTCTTCTAGATATAAGGTTCCGTTTTCCTGAAGGTATGTATTGGTATATCCAAGAGAAAAGCATTCGGAATGTTCAGCATATACTAGGTGAAATTTGCGAGTGCCCACTTTCTCTTTAAGCTTATACGTTGTAAAGGTGTATGAAGCTGCATTTTCCGCTTCAAGGCATCCTTCTTCGCTTTGAGCTCTTTGTCCTTGTGGGCAACATTTCAACAAACACCAACCGGAGTCACAAACACAACCGGCTGATGATCCTTCATATTCGATGTAGTAAGGCGTTTGCCTATGTTTGCCGCTTACGTTGCTGTATGGGTTACCTGCGTCAAGAGTTTCATCTTTAAAATAGTAAAGTTTGCATTGTTGTGGCGAGGACTGGCTAGTAACCAGTGACATAAACGCAACCGTCAATAGATAAGTGCTAAAACACGACATTGCGCTTTCCGAACCGCGGACTATATCGTAACGATCGTGCACTGAAACTAAGTTTTTCGGGCGAGCACGACGTCCGAAACAAGCGTGTGTTAAACGTAGAGGTTCGAAAATTTTGTATAGAGCCCAGTTCTACTCTATCTAAACACCTAAACGGTCTCATTTATTTACGTACGTGTAATATACCTACAAGTTTATTCTGTTGGGGATGAATTTAAATATAGATCGCGCGAGTTTAACACACATTTTACACGATGTCACGCACTTCTTTCACGAAAATGCAGCATGAATATTGATAGCAGAGATTGCGTAAGTATTTAAGTGTATATATTCCAATGCTCGCCTTCGACAAGGGATAAACAAACGACTACAATATCGCATATTTCAATCTTTATCGAAATTCAATATTGACAAAGTCAGAAATTATAAGTTAAACACTGCATTGCCAAATATAGTCACCAATCAATTTGTAATTTGGTAGAACACATCGTCTTTCTTAAACCTTTTACAATCTTTACAATAACGTATTGGCAACATTTTTGAAGCAAAAAAGATGTTAAATATATCTTCTACTTTTCCCATATTAAATTGAATTTTCATTCTACCGGATAAATTTCATAATTATAACATACCACGATAAAGAAAGTTCACATTAATAATGATTCTTCCAACAATTTGTTTTGTAACCGATATCTAGAACTTAAATAGCAAGTTAATCTCTTATCAGAAATTTCCTGTAATATTGAAGAGACTACTCGAAGTTGAACGAGAACTGACGGAATGAGTAATGGTTTGAAGCTGGTGTTTGTTGATAAATTTGGCATTAATTTCTACTACTCTCTTGTTAAAATATCAACATCTCATAGATTTCAGGAATAAGAATAATGCCAGCAGCAATAAATTTTTGAGTACTTTAAAAGTATACAGACTATAGCAGATAGAGTAAGTAAACACATGATGAAGTATTGACATAATTAAATTGAATGCTTTCAACCTACAGTATTCCTTCCCGTTATAATACCGTCCGTTATATTGCATTATCTGAAGAGAATATTCTATTTTTAAAAGGAGTTACCAGATGTATACAGGCGAAAATAGTTGTGATAACACTAGCCGATTCTTACGAAAAGTAGGTAATCTAAATGGGATACCTTCTAATCTGAAATGTCACACATTAAAAACGTAACAAGCTATTAACTAATTGCAAAGGTGTGCCCTGTGCTTCAACTATGTTCATTACTATGCACTGCTTTAAATATGCATGGATTTATAGAAATCGCTATACATAAGTATACGTGTGTTAAATCTTCGAACTCCTCGTATATACAGCAAATAGAAGACATTTGATGGAAAGTATTTTAGACGGCAGTCTTACGCTAACATTAAAAATGCATTAAAACTTAAAATAGATCAACGTTTAAAACAGCTTTGTGTGTTGATTTCGGTTAGAGCATAAGATCCGTTTGTATTCGTCTCAAAAATAATAAAGACGCGAGTTCTTTGATCAATTTTAGACAATATTTGAAGTCATATTACATTATTAGCTGTATTAGTAAATTGAAGAATAAAGCTAATACACTTCAATTAGCAAATATGTTTAGCGAGTTACCCTTGAAAACTACAAACATTCCAAACCTATAATTAGTCTATATATAGTAGAAGTTTATAATGCACTTTTTATAGAGGATACTAGTTTAAACAGTCGATTTCCCCGATTAACTTTTTTAAAGCAATATCCCATTAAAAAGATTGCGATTCACAGTGCAGATTATGCAAAGAAGAAGTTCACTCCGTTTTATAGGAGTAAAGATGCTCATTAGTGCACTTATTTTGAAGATAGCGCAGACATCTCTGGTGCAAAAAAATGCAGAATATACATACATACATGCGTTGGTAAAATGTTGAATAAACTGCTCTATGTAAAATTCCGTTGGTACTTAAAACTATCAATTATTTGGATGGTTAATGATTGATTCTTCAAAAAAAGATTATAGAGCGGATATAAACCGTTACAATAGGAAAAAATACTTTTTAATATCACTACTATATTGTAAGTAGTTTATATACAATTTCCTCATACACATTTTTTAATCGTTTGTGTATATTTAAAATTGTTTTTAGTAACACTACACACATGTAATTATTAAGGGCCTCATCATGTGTCAACCTCAGAGATGTCTAAATGGTCGTGCGTATTGATAAAAGACACCTTCTCAAGACCACAGACGTTCTTAACCATTTCCCTCCCCCAGTAGGCTTGACCTGCCATTATTTCTTTTTTTAATGCGGTTGTAGGACGATTTCAAGTATTAATAATGTTAATCAAATTATTCAAGTTAAAAAAAGGATTTGAAGGGACTTTAAGTATTTACGTAAACATTTTGTAATGGGATCAAAAGAGAGGCACTAATTTTCAATAGATTAGATTGCAAAGATTACTTTTTTCCATAATTCCATAATCAGGAATAATCAGTTGTGCAGTTCATAATAACTACAGTGAATATGTGAACAACAGATAAATAAATTAAAATAATAAATAGGTGCTGTGAATTCGATGTAGTCAATCGAAATAAATTAAGAATAGTCCTTGAATTATCTATGTATGTGCGTGTCGTAGGTTACGATAGGTGATCGAGTACTCGTTCGCAACGAGAAGCTACGGAAGAAGATAACAGATGTTATCGAAACTTGGAATCAACTACGACGCGCATTATACCAGCGATAATATATAATATAATATCACACGCATATATGTATATATACACTACAGGCCATAAGTGTTTACCCACCTTTAAAATATTGCAAAAACAAGTCAAAAACCAATTCTAAAATAGACTATTATTCTGTACTTACACAAAGAACTGTAACAGTTATCATAAAATTATAAATTAACATTAATTTGATTCATCAATGTGTTCACCTTTTCCTTTTATTACTACCGCATGCAATCTTAGCATTCTCTCTAGCAGATTTGCCAGTGTTAGCGGCTTTATTTTCCTCCACATATCCTGTAGTTGCGACCAAAGTATTATTGTCGAATTTGGAGCAGATTTTCGTACCTGTCGATCGAGTTCCTCATACAACAAGTTTCCTCTCTGTGCTCTAGTTATTCCAAATACTCACTGCATATCTTTGCAGTGTGTTTTAGAACATTTTTGTGCCGGAACACGAAGTCGTCACCAATCAATCGTGTTCCAGATGAGATGGAATTCCTCTCCAAAATCTCCTTATAACCTATTTTTATAAGAATACTATGCATTTAGAGCAAAACGCCCACAGAGGTACTGCCAAAACAACCCCAAATTATGACTGATCATGCTCCATGTTTTATTGTTGCTGTAACAGGTTTGAAATGTTGCTCTGTTTGAACCAGCGGTGAGATATTTATATTCGTCAGTCCAGAGCACTTTCTCCCAATTTTCCAACGTCCAGTCTTTGTGTTCTCTCGCCCATGCTAACTGCTTAGCTTTGTTTGCTTTATGTAATAATTAGAGACCGGATTATATGCAAAGTGCATATATTTTATTTTATTTATTTATTATATTTTACGTCTATATGTAGATGTATTACACTGATTAAAGTTAATTAGCGATAATTAAGTATTTTTTGTAAAAAGTTTTTCTTTTCTAACACATTACTTAATTGGAGATAGTTTTACTACTTAAAATACCTTGGGTTTTGTCACAATAGTTATATTTAGACGGCTAGACTTAAGATTACTTTTATTTTTACAATAACTACCGTGCCCTCATTTACATTTTCACTTAGAATAACAAAAGCACTAAACCTACTGCCAATAATCGCCTTTTGACGCTGCCCATCGTTATATATGAACGCGCGTTGCAGTATCCTGGGCCGTCAGGCGTCCATCTCGTTTCGATGTCGTTACTATAAGTCTATCTTCAGCTCCAGAAGTCGCTCTTGGACGCCCACTTCGTTTTCTATCAGATTTTGTTCTGTCTCTCTTCTCCGGGCCAATGTGTAATGCATAGCTTTCGGTGGAATCCCTAACCGTAAAACAATTTCTCTCTCCTTTGTCGCGAAGAATGCAAATATTACTACGTTATTCTACAGTCAACTGTCTGCGTTTTGGCATTTTTACGCTCAGCACTTCACCAAATTGTTGTGCACTGATTTCGAAAAAAATATTCCGCACAGGAAATCGATAAGACATTAAGAATCAACACCTTTACCACATCCACTAAATGATGACCGAAGTACTACTAAACAGACATCTAGTGATTGAAAGAGACTTGAACTCACAAGTGGTCTCGTGATGTAATTGTAGCACAATACGCCAGTAACGTAGAGGTCGTGGATTCGAGTCCCTCCCACACCCATATTTTTTTCAGTAATTTAACTACGTTGATTAATTGGAAAGAAATTGTAATTTTATATTTTATTTTATATTTATATTGTGGTGGAAAATCTCAGTCTCTTTATCTTTTTTAAATGGATTCTTTAATTTAAATTTTGTTCTTTTTGTTTTTAAATTCAGAAATAGTATTTTATAATTAAAATAACCAAATGTAAGCTTGTAAAAATAAATATATTAACAAATCAAAAATGTATATATATTGCATTTTTGACAAAATATCTTTTGTTAACAGAAAACCTAAGGCAATCCCGGTCTAACTACTTTTAAATATTCTGAATAACATACGAAATAAAATGAGAGCAAAAAGTGCAATTAGTTTTGAGGATCGATGAAGATTCGAAGTCTTTAATTTTGGTAATCGTACTCACTCACACGTAGTTTCTCGTCTTTTAGGTGTCCTGGTCTTCGACATCTAACAAGTGTGTCCGGAACTTCCAAGTTTTTATTATAATGTCAGCTGATACACTTTATAACTAAATATATTCGAAGATTTCCATAAATTAAGTTTTATCTGAGAAAATAATTGATTATTCACAGAAGAGACGATGTCAATGTGTGTGACTTTAACACGATGTTTGTTTATATCCATAGTTACACATTTGTTTGTCTATATATTAAGCCACACAGTAAACACATACTTGATGGGAATGAAATTATTTAGAGATAAATGCTGCCAGGCGTGCCATCTTTCTGTCGTACGAAATTTTGAAGATTGTGTGATATAATTTCGAGATGATACATATTTGTACATTATACATACGATTAAAATGTATGAGTACAGTACATTAAGCGTCTTTTAAAAATGAAGTTTGGAAAAATTTATTTGTAAACAAAAATATATATATAATATACGAAAAGCGATATATATATAATAAACGATAGTGGAGTTTACGTCTCCTCTGCAAATGTTGTTGTTGAATGTTGTGAATGATGTGTTAATAAAGAACAGCCAAAGTAGATATCTGTAAAAATATAGAAAGAAAACTGTACAGACTGAATATCTGTAATAAAATTCAATAAAGAGGGAGTACTAAAGGCACTGTGCTTCCAACAATAATAAAAATAAGGACGTGAACTAAACAGTGACGATAAAATATCCACAGTAGGTAAACTAGTAAAATTTGGAAAAATCATTGATAATTACTAGACAATATTTAATGTCATTACAGTATATAGTACCTCACAATTCACAAATTTTGATTTCAGAAGAAAAAGCAATGATTCGAAATGTGTTCGAAGGTCTTCGTACTCGTGAATAAATTATGTTGATTAGTGAGGTGATTACATTGTGCGCTCTTTTGACGAAGGTTAGTGAACGAAGTGTTTATAGGTTAATTGGATGAGAATGAAAATGTACTCAAGCCTAACACAAGAGGAAAAGAGAAAATTATACTGGTCGATGATACGAAATATGCAATTCGCCGTGTTATACATATATTTTATTTCAGAAATGAAATTCCAAACTTGAAGAAAATCGCTGTAGCTTTTGAACACGACGACAGTCTTCCGAAAATATCGAAGCATGTTGTATTACGCGCATTACGAGAAATGAGTTTCAGGTATCTAAGAAGAAATAGAAAAGGCGCTCTCGTTAAAAAAGAAGAAATAATTTTATGGCGAAGAAATTTTTTGAAAGGTATTAAGGAATATCGGGGACAAGGCCGAAAAATATATTATGCCGATGAAACTTGGTTAAATGAAGGGTATACAGTTGGAAAACTGTGGCAGGATTTAAATATGAAAAGTACGGGTACATTTTGAGGAGTTTTCCACTGGCTTGAAGGCTCCATGTGGAAAAGGGCGTATATAATCACGCAGATTGGTAGTGATTATGGTCTTCTGGAAGAAGACTTAAGCGTATTTGAGTCAAAGAAGATTGGTGAGTATCATGAGGATATGGACGCCGATCGTTTTGAAAAATGGTTTTCGGAAGTTGTACCCGAAATTGAACCTGGGTTTGTTATAGTAACATCATTCTTTCTTTAAAATTGATTACCCTGCTTCAATTGATGTTTACATATTAAACTATTAGCAAAATCTTTGACTTAAATTTGTAACTGAGAACTTTTCCATTGTAATTGTTTTTGTTGTTAACTTATCTGAAAATTATGTAATTATATAATAACAAAAAATGCTGTAGGATATTTTATTTTCATTTAGTTCTCACTTATGCCACTAACTCAAGGAAATAAATAAACAATTAAATTCTATAATATTACATTTGTATTTTTCTGTTTTATATATATAAATTATGCATGCATATGGAATTTTGTTCCCTGCACCTTTCCTCCCCGCAACAGACATATCTTGAAGTATGAATCACTGCTTACATTATACGAAGTGAGATATAAATGTTTAGACCTTAAGGATTATGTGTCACAGTTTTATATTTGCATACAATATTTATAATAGCGATTAACGATTTCACGATAATAGGGATTAACGATTTCACGATATGTTTATCAGGTGTAGTATTTTAAAGGAATTTCACTTTGTTTCCATACTCATGGACGGTAGTGTACGTACTACGTTGCAAATTTGAACTACGTTATATCATTACATAAAAAATAGTAACCTCTTAAACCGGTGAGTTGGTCAGTACTTTAAATGGATAATTATTTATTTACATTTTTTGTTTTTTGTAGAATCTGCTAAATTCAGTAAACAATATAGCAAGACCTGTTTTTTTTTATAGAAATCTTAGACATATAGCACAGTTGCTACTCACTGCATGTTTAAATTGAAACGTAACCACGACTTGTGCTGTTACTTAGACGGGGGGAAAAAAGTCTGAATTTAATTTTCAGAAAAGTTTGAAAATTTAGTTTTTTGGCTGCTGTCAGTTTTTAGTGAATACAGATGAATATCGTCCTATCGCTAACCGAACGAGAGCGTCCAGAAGAAGATGAGTGAGATTTCGTCGGAAAATCGAACTAGTCTAAACGCACAACAGGATACGCGGCCAGAAAACCGGTAATATTATTCCATATATTACAAACGAAAAATTGTAAACTAGAAATACTAGAAACTGGGAAGCAGGAACAAGAAACTAGGAATTAGACACCAGAAATGACAGCTTTAAGTTTTTCAAAGATTAAAGAAACATGTTGCCAAACAGTGCTTACACCACACGCGGCGAATAAACGAAGATGTAGGGATCAAACTCAGATCGTGAGTAGCTCAGTAATTAAAAATCCCGAATATAAACTGCAAAAATAAATACCAATTATAGAAAACACATTCCCTAGGAAATCCATTTCAGTACATAAAGACCAACACTCCAAGCTTAAAATATAAGCGAATGCGCTCTATACCAATGATGACCGTTATAAAAGTCCCCTAAAACAGAAAACGAAAAATGAAGGCGCCAGGACAATTTAAGACTCTGGAAACTTTGATATAAAACAAAAATCCAAGAAGAATAACTGGACCTAGAGTAAAGTAAGCATAAAAAGAAAGCAAAATGCAATCTAGCAGATATAAGCTTATTGTCACGCTGGTTAAAATCTACCAAAAAAGGAGATCAGGAAGGCAAAACAAAGGAAGTGAAATGCCACGAGGCAATTAGATAAAATGCACCAAAACAGGGTATTGTAAAAGAACGGAATGTAACAAAGTTTGGGAGTGTTCGCTAATACAAAAAAAAACACTTTCTTAAATTTCCTCATTACTTCTCTTTAATGAATGAACATGACCAAATATGGAAGAAAATACTTTAGATGTCGAGGACGATTTATCACCAGCGCAAATCATTATTTAAAAAATAATTATAGTGTTGTATATCGTGAAAAAAGGCACTATATTATTTGTATATATTTACCATTCTGACAATCGCAACATTATAAGAAAAAGAAACTTACAGAAAAATAAGAGAATTTGTTAGCTTTAAGTGACCACCTTAGCCTACAAAGAAAGGCGGGAAACAAGAATGCTGGAACTACTACGTGATAGAAACACCCCTAGTTTGTATAAATGTTTTTAGAACCCTAAACGTCTGCATAAAGAATGTTGAATGATATTAGATAAATAATGACCGGACTTTTGAATTTTAAATTATACAAAAATTCATAGCGCCTGTTTCGCATCAGTAAGCCAGTAAATTAAAAATTGAAATCAAAACTGTAAAAATAACACTGCTCAATAATTACAGAGAAATATAACAAAACCTTATCCGAATACAGAGAACTGTTGGTTCTCAGTTTTAGGACATGTAAACAAGAGCATCCGTTAAACAAAATCAATTAAGTCACTATTCGCGGAACACTAACATACTTTTTCATTAAACAAAGATCAACGAACTTGATACAATAGAAGGCAAAAATAAACATGTCTTATTCATATTTGCATGACCAAAGATAATATGAAGGCTACTTTGAAATTAGTGAAATGTTCGTATACATACGTATACCTATACATTGTTTGCTAAGATTTAATGATAAACAGCTCCAAACATTACATGAACGTTACTATTATTACTAAGAAATTATATATATGCACACGTATGTTTAAATACTTGTCCTATTACAAAACCACCTTATGTTAATAAACATCCTGTGCCTCGATATTTAAAATTAATTTTAATATAGTCGAAGCTGTCGACTTAAGCGCCAATCAATACCTTGCATATGAACCTCTTCTATTTATAAGGTATCTTTATATAGTTCCTATTATAAACAAGTTTATTAAGCATACACTTTTGAAGTTTCACATGTCCTAACCACATTGCAGGTTGTACATAAATACATTCAATTTTTCAACTCGTCTTATTAACGGGATCATCTTGGCATACGGGGATATTTGCCATTAAACTTTCAAGAAGCACCACTAACGCAGAGATATACGTGTGTATATCTGTATGTGTGATTGGAAGATGACAAACACAAGTCAAAAGTATATACATTTTAACCTTTTTTCTTTACAAACCTATTCCAAACAACCAACAAGAATAATAGACGTTTTAGCATGTGGAACAACGGGTGTTGGAGCGATAATATTTATTTGTATATAGGATAGCGAAATATAAGTGTATGTGTATATCTGCAACAAGTCAAAAAAGCAAAAAATAATCATTATATGTAAAAATAAACAAATATTATACAAAAAAGCGTCATATGTATTGTTTGCATATGACTGGCAAAGCGCAAGCGATTTTTAGAATTCTGTTGTCAATGTTGTCGTATTATTAATGAGTAAAAAATTAGAAAAATATACTAGTGGAGCAATTTCAAGGGTAGCGTTAAATACATTGATAAAATTTCAGCTTTCGTTAGACCAGGTGGTAGTGACTGATGACTTTGGTGCGGATCGTTTTCTTAAGAATTTGATACATGTAATATGTAGATTTCATGAATATAATTTCATCAATAAAACACTCCGGTTCGAACACGCATTTGCTGTGTGTCGGTAGACGAGTGTTTTATTCTTTTGACTCTAGTTAGCGCCAAGTATACTCACTTGAGCTGTGAGCTTAGATATAGTAGCAGAGAGGGAATCGCAATGTCTTAAGAAAAAAAATCATTTGAAACCACGCTGATAATGCCGGATAGGCAGAAACATGTCCGTATGTTAGCGTCTTTTGCCTCCTCACATTGTCTTTCTTGTGAATGATATAACCAATAGCAGCATTAATTTAGGTACTGTTTTCTAGGCATTTTAGATGTGTTTCTGGTAAGATAAAGGATGAAAAAGCAAATCCCAATATCGTGGTAGACGCTCAAAAGAAAATATTGTATAAGTAGGCGCTAGTGTTATTGGGAATCCAAAAGCAATTCGTCATGGTTTTCAGCAATTAAACTCCAAAAACTACTTTCTTCAGAATTTTACAAAAAGATTTTGATGTAAAGCTTTACATGATTTAGATAGCTTAAGAAATAAACCCAGTGGACTTTAAATTACGTTGTTAATTCGTAAAATTAGGCCATACCACAAAAAACAATAATGGTGTTAATTTTTCAAACAATCGCTTTACCTACGAAATACTCTCGTACTATTCTACTGGGTGAATTTCACATATAGGCACGTGTTCGTCGATAGAGGGCTAAAGTACTCTTCAAGCAAAGAAAAATTGAGTTTATAAATCCGTTTTTATAATTCCAGCTTTTGTGTTAATTGAGTTGCCTATATATGCGTTAAAGAAACAAACAACAATAATCGTTGAATCGATGAGGTTTTTAGAACGACATTTAAATATCATCTATATATATGAAGATAAATACAAGTTGAACAAAATATATCGGTGAAATAATTATAATAATGCGACATTGTTGAAAATTAAATTTTCAAAATTTGAAATTATGATACATAATGGTCATACATTTTATTCTGACAATCGTTTTTTGAAGGGTGTTTTCTAAACTTTTAACAATTACTTTTTCTAGATTTATGATTTAATTTTATTTCTCATCCAATCTGGTTTTATGTCGTAATATGGTTACGACTGCTGGAATAAACCTACTTTATCTTTGTATGGTGTTTAAAAAAATTGCTCTTTAGTCACTGGTATTAAAAATTTATAAATTTATTTTATCATACAACATAGAAATAATCATTTCCATAGCAGTGGCGGCTCGTGAGTTCAATAACAGGTGAAGCAATGTCAGCAAAATCCATCTTCTTATTTGCTTTTTAGAAAAAATTAATGTGTATGTAGTCAAGATTAGAAAAGAAATAAATAGTGATTTAGAGACCGGATTATATGCAAAGTGCAAATCTTTTATTTTATTTATTTATTATATTTTACGTCTATATATAGATGTATTACACTGATTAAAGTTAATTAGCGTTAATTAACTTTAATCAGTGTAAGACATAGTGATTACGATTAAAACTTACCATTAGTGAAATTACCGGTGTCATTATTTCCTGAACATAAGCTCAAGTTTTCTATTCTTGAAGGTCACAAATTCATCAATGGTGCCATAATAAAAAGTCTGAATGCCTCTTTAAAAATGTCACTATCTCCACCGACAGCTTTGAAAGAAAAAATGGGATTTGATTTGATATTGTTCTATTTCTTTTATTATCTAAAGTTTCTTAACATTTGCAGTTTGCGAAACCAATAATTAATAAATGGCGATTGTAAGGACTGTGTGGATGTACAATTCACAGGTATAGCAGTAAACTCCACTCACACAAATTAGTTAATTATGCGGAACGCAGCGTTTCGAGAGCACGTGGGCTCTCATTGTCAACCGTGTTACCGACTGAAAGTAAAAACTGTATCACACATGCAAATTATTTTCTACGCAGGCTCTAAAATTTCTAAAACATATGACTATTTACAATCTACTCGGTGGTCTAATGCCTTTTACGGGAAAGGATGGACCGAAAGCGAACCGTATCTTTAACAGGGCCTGTGGTAATAAATCCATCAAACTCGAGTGTGCAATTGGGGGTGGTTCTCTGTTCAATAAGTTTCCGTTCTTTTTCATATATACCGTTTCGTACGCGTCTAATTCTCTATACGAGTTCACGTTTTTAAGTAGTGTCAGATTTTTTAAATCAATCTTATGTCCGGATTTTACCATATGCTCTGCTACGCTTGATAGTTCAGGTTTGTCGAAACGATAGTGTCTAATATGTTCTTTGAACCTCGTTTCGATACTCCTTTTTGTTTGTCCAATATAAACTTTCTCACAATGATTGTGAGAAAGATTGATTTAAAAAATGTGACACTACTTAAAAACGTGAACTCGTATAGAGAATTAGACGCGTACGAAACGGTATATACGAAAAAGAACGGAAACTTATTGAACAGAGAACCACCCCCAATTGCACACTCGAGTTTGATGGATTTATTACCATATGCCCTGTTAAAGAAACGGTTCGCTTTCGGTCCATCCTTTCCCGTAAAAGGCATTAGACCACCGAGTAGATTGTAAATAGTCATATGTTTTAGAAATTTTAGAGCCTGCGTAGAAAATAATTTCCATGTGTAATACAGTTTTTACTTTCAGTCGGTAACACGGTTAACAATGGGAGCCCACGTGTTCTCGAAACGCTGCGTTCCGCATAATTAATTAATTTGTGTGAGTGGAGTTTACTGCTATACCTGTCAATAATTAATATCTAATGACTTCGTCTAAATGCCATCTGTAATTACGAAAATGTCTAAAAATAATCACCAAAAGTGCAAATTCAAAATCATTAAATTCTTTAAAGAAACCCCTGCTTTGCCTAATTGAAGTTTGATTAGAGCTTTGACTGTATATTACTTCAGTAAATACTTCTTTGAAAGATTCCCAGTTATTATTTCTAACCTTTCGAAACTTTTCTAAATTTTCGAATTTTAAGTCTTCTTGAAGCGGCAATCGGTACTCCTCTACCCACACTCGTGTCAGTTATATTAGCCCGTTCTGCAGAATAATGGTAAAATGGTAGTGAAGCATTAACGATTGCAAAAAAGGCATTTTGAAATTGAGTTGTAACTTTCCTGTGATAGCAAATTTATACGATGTGCCATACAATAAACAAAAACTACTTGTGGAGCCACTTGTTTGATTTTTGCCTGGGGACCATCTACATGACCAGACATTACAATTGCCCCGTCATAACATTGCGCAACAAGTTATGACTTATATTCATGTTTATATTTCTCGAGGCAAGTGGTAACAAGATTAAGTAAACTGTCAGTACTTCGATTTGAGATTACATCAAAAATATCTTGAAAATCTTTCCTCTACTATTCCTCAATGTAATATTAACACTGCATTGGGATTTTTTAATAATAGCCGTAGTATTATCCACCTGAACAGAAAAGAATTCGCTTTTTTTCATTTCTTTATCGACATGCTCATCAATAGATTCGGAAATGCAACCAACTAATTCATTTTGAACTGTTTTAGAATTGCATATAAACAGTGACGCAGGTGTTTTATAATGTTCTTGTATGTCAATGGGACTTAACGCTACAAAGGTAACTAAAAGTTCTTTAAAATTTCCGTGATTATTAGAAAGCAAATCTTGTCCAGGAAAGGATAATTCTTGTTACCTCAAGTAAAGTTTTACGCAAATTAGCAACTGCATTAAGCATCTATTAAGTCGCACCTTCTCATTAAATTTTTGTATAAAAAGTCTAGTATTCCCTCTTAAAGCATCCCTACTTCACAACGCATATGCTCTGCAGATGATTCATGTTTATATGTAGATCTATTGACAGTACCAAAATCACTTTTTTTTTACTCCCGATTTCGCCCCGAGTTTTTCTTTTATAATGGCTACCACACAACCAATCATACTGATTACACCATGTTGTTTTACATTTTTGCACACACGCTTTGTCTTTCTATTTTGCTACTTTACTAACAAAACTGGCACAGATTTTTCACTGTTTAAAAAGTTCCTTTTATCTTCTTCATATCACAACAAAAAAGGTCGCAGTCGCAGACTGAACGCGTGAAGCTACGTACTGTGTTGCTTCACTGGGATGATTTGTGAGTTTGTCATTTTGCTTAAAGGATGAGTGTTTCACTCTCGTTTAAAATATGAAAATATTAGAAATATTGCAAAATGACAATATGAACATATTTAATAATAGTTTCTTATTGTAATATTATATTATAAGTATAAATAATATTATTTTTCTTATACGAAGGAAATTAGTTTTAACTTATTTTCCGAACGAAACTTAAGGAATATGAGATAAAATATTCACAAATTGAACAGAAATTTAAGGTGAGTGAGTGCTTCACTTAATTCATCAAGAAAGCCGCCACTGTTCCATAGAAATAATTGATATCAATGCATCAAACCGTTTATTTCAAAATTCAAAATGCAACATACAAAAATTTTTGGTATAATAAGTAATGTACCTAATTTATCAATGCTAAGTTCCAACCCGCGATTAATAAGAAATCAAGAATGTAGCGTAGAGACTAACAAAGCTAACAAAATTAGACATTAAAGATAAAAATTTTAATGCAACATCATCCAAAATATTGTGAGTGAGACAATCAATTGTAGAAACCTTCATAAATGTATTCCATTTTTCCGTTGTTCTACAGTTCTTAAAGTACTACTAGATACGATTGCTTTTAAGAAAGTAGCTGTTAGGTATTCAGGAAATCGTGGTAGCTATGATATTCTCGCACTATCACTCGATCCTGTAATATGACTCAAGGTTCTAACGTTGTAGGTATTATGAGTTGGTGAGCTACTGATAGCAGACTACGTCCAGATTGATATTTATTTCATTTAGAGGTAGTATTATTCTTTGTGGAGAAGGTACAAATTAAATCTGCTTGATAATTTTGAAAAATAACATCCTCCTGGATGCCGAAACTAACTTAATCTGCACAATTTTTTTCGGTATCCCCTTATTACAGCTTATTAATCGATGTTAAAGTACACGATTTACAAAAATGTTCTGACGTTTTGGATACCATGTGTAGGTGCACCATCCATTTGGTACCAGATCAGGTAATTATTGTTATGCTCATCTGTTACATTTTCTAACTGATTCGATTTTTATATATCTACTTCCCAAAAGAGGAAAATATGCGCTAATTGGTCATCACTACGCCTAAAATATTCACTTACCTACACAACATGATTTGTTTGTGAATAAATTTTTGTTAATTTTTTCTGTCGAAACAGTATGTTAGTATTCTCAAGTTCTGCTTAATTCTACTTGTTTTTCTATAAGCATCTCTGCGTTTCCGTGTTTTCAGTTTCCAGAGTTTAATTTTCTCTTCGATTTTCATTCAGCGTACGTGGTGCTAAAATTGTTTAAGCAAACTAGTTTATTGTAAGGATTATGTTCAAATTTTGGTTTAAAATGTTAATCAAAGCACAAACTAGCACTTGGAGATGAACAAAACATATACAAAATGCAAGTGGGCCGTCAAATTACGAATTTGAAGACATATTTATACCCACCGCCATTTCACTTAAAAACTAAAATAATATCCCAAATATATCTACCATAAGAAAATTGTACATTCATAAATTTTGCGAGGAAACAATAACGGCAATTAAACTAAAGATCTCTGGAAGCTAGAAAGAGGTTAATGCGGATGAAACTAGCGTTACAGAAGATGGATGCGCGGTAAATATTATTGTTAGAATATTAAATATGACCAATATTTCGTAGTAGTATTTGGCTTCAAGAACATTTCAAGAAACTGTGAATGCTAAGAAAATTTATGAATGGGGGAGCAATGGTTTAAATTAAGTTTGTGACGGTAATGCTTCAAAACCTTTGTATTTTTTTAGGTGCAGCTAGTGCAATGTTGAGATTTATTTGATAATGAATTTATTTTAAGGATACTATTACGATTCTAACGAACATCCAACAAATAAAAGTAAGGATAACGAAGGTAGGATGCGCTTTTAAGTTTATATGCTCGCAATAAATTCCTCTAGTTAGTACTTCGTGTGCATCACGCACGTTGTTAACCTATTGAAGGATCTTCTTCAGGATTACCTAACATGAATTGACATAATAATATATACACATGCTAAAGTTGTGCGCCCACTTACGGGTTTGTATAACTAAACGTATGAACGAACATATAAATTATGCAAATGTGTAACATTACAATATTATACAGAAGTATTTGCGCTGCACTTACGAAAGTTTGAAATAATTTATTTAAAAACTTTTTCTAAATTACAACAGCAGTATTACATGGCATTTTGACCCAAACAGCCTAGAAAGATTGTTCCGCTGGTTGATAATTGATCCGCCCATCCCGATGATCTACAAACATAATTGAAGGCTAGGGATCTTATATATTTTCTAACATTTTCTACATTATAAGAGATTTTGAAATTTTAATTCAATTTACCAACATTATTTTATGGAATACAATTATAATACCACATAAAACAACTGAAAATGAAATGAAAAAAACTGAATGAAATAACTAGAAATCCTTTTTCAAAGGCTTCCATCGACCCTGTCCGGGACAAAGAAGACACACAATAGATTTGGGAAACGATTAGTGAACAGTGCTGTTAGTAGCATTATAGTTTTACAGAATCGCAAAGTGGATCCAATATTATTGAGAGTGTTATCACTAAAAATCGAAATGAATAAGACAGCGATGAAACAAAATGAAACAATTCTTCTCTAACCTAAAGATGATGACGTGAATCGGCCTTTAGATTACGCAATAGATAGCAGATAGCATTAGATCAGTTCTACAGTTTTAATGTATTAAGTTACTAAAGTAAACTTCTTTAAAAGAAAAAAAAAATTTATAGATTTATTAAAAGAATTGTGACTTTTTGTATTCAAACTTGGCAAAATATTGTATGCTCTAGTGCGTACGCTACATTTCTCTGTTTCGTTTCTTATTGACCGCTATACATAGACGTTAATGCTTGTTACTTTCAAGTTTTATTTATTACATAGGCTGGAAATTGTAGTGATGTTTGGATATAACACAATTGTGATTTAACATTGTTTCTTGGAACAAGCTATTTTGTTAAATCTAAGCTGTATTTACTTTAGTGAAGCAACTTTTTCAACATAATTTAGAAAATTCTCTTATTTTTGGTAGTGAGCGGCCCAATGGGGTTATAAGCTATTTTAGCTTGTCATATCTTCAGACCCTTGTGTAGAGAAGTGTGTGTGCAGTGTTCCATGGCCTTGTTACTACATCCCTTCACCGTAGAGATGGGCAACCTCTGACATGTTGCGGGCCAAACTTTAGTGTCCAAATACGCGAGCCACGTTTAAACCCCATATCACTCGATCTTCCTCATTTGGAGTGAATATGAGTAAGTAGTGTAATATTTATTTTTTAATTGGGTTTTTCAAAATGTCTCGCGGGCTGGATCAAATCTTACAGCGGGCCGGTAGTTGCCCACATATGCCGCAGAGTAATGCGCCGTTAATTAATTTCGCAACGGCGAATGGTGGCTCGAGAGCATATCGACGGAAGTTGATTTCGAACGCACTACACCTGAGTTGCCAAATTCAAGCCCCTCTTACCACTGGACCACCGTGCTATTTAATTAATAGATAAATAACTAGTTGATCTAAATCTTTCATTTACGGTTATTTTCTAATTTAAAATGTAAATTTCGTGACTTTTTGACTAATTTCAACACAAGCAAAAAATACTGAAAGGATTGAGTATTTCTTCTAAAATTAATATTTTGGAAGGAACTCTACAAGATATATCTCTTAATAAGACTTAAAGATTTTGATTACGTTTACAAATACACTGGAAACCTGGTTTTGAAACAAAGTAATGTGGTTCAAATTAATAGATGGAAAGAGAAGTATCAAATAATTTCGATAGATGCAGCAACTTGATTTCCGAATTGGCGTCATAATAAATTATACTGAATACGGCGACAATTCTTTCCAATTTCCATGGAGCTCTACTAGATTATTGCTACTCGGAGACTGGCATGGAGTACATGAATTTCTCCAATTCTTTATTTTAACATGTTTGATAATATTGAAGTCGTAAAAAATCCAATGTAATAAAATTACTTCAATACTACTACAGTATTACAAATAAACACATTCACAAGGAAACTTATGCCTGACCTTTCGATGCATGCAGCAATTCAATACATACAAATTTTACGTGAAGTGTCATCATTGTCTGTAAATTATTATTATTATACACGCACTTCCTTCCGTAGCGAAATTACTGTAGTTAAATGCTTTCCATAACTTCCTCATAAGTACCAATACATGTACATACGTACACTGTCGTTCGTAAGTGTAAGAACATCTACCGAAAAATTAAAACAGTTATGAAGTCGATATCGTGGCAATCTACCTAGAGAAGCGCATTGTAAACTGCACGTGTATGCGTATGTATTAATCAACTTTTATAAAATTTGCAGTCGTGTGAAATTTATTTGTATAATATGGTTAATAATGAAGAGTTGAACATTGTAAAACATGCTTGAGCTGCCGTGCACTGCAGCTGTCTCACAAATCTATGTTAATAAACCATTAGTATTATGTTAATAAATTTAATAAAATGCTCCATGCTTATTTGTTTATGTGTATGTAGTAGCCGTATTAAAGTTATCATTAACTATAAAGGATTTGGGAGTGAGGTTTATATTCAGTGCATACCAAAGACGTCCTCTCACCTCAAATTATACAGCATACATCTACGATAAGGTTTTCATAAAACAAGAAGTTTCCCATTACTCCACAAATTAAAAATCAGCATTTTTTTTTAATATGGTGTTGATTTATTTTCAGATTTACACCAAATTTAGTTGTAAATTGTGATTCAACTTTTTGTTATATTCTATGCTCATAATGATTGCGTACCTTGGTTTCTTGATTAAGTTATACATTGTAGTTAAGCTTCTTGGTATACTTCATCATATTCGTAATGAATTATGTATCTTAGTTTCTCAATTAAGTACGCGTGAGTTACATCATTTATGTATTTATTTCTTGTCATGTAACTGACTATATACTATGTATTAGATGGAATAAATATTATTATATGTACATAAGTATATAGCACTATATCTCCTAGCAATTATTGTTATATTATTGAAAGCAATAATTGAATCGATAGATAAGAAATTAATGCAGAATACAATTCCAAATTTTAGTAATTAATTTATCTTGGTTAATAGCAATTCCACATGCAAGTCCAAATGCCAAAAAGTTGTCGCTTTATCTAAACATTTCTAAATGGATATTAAAACAGTTGAATATGTTGTTATACCATATATAATTACATTTAATTAATTCAATTCTGTTGAGTTTTAAAAGTAATTGCCCAAATAACACATATTCACCAAACATTTGGCATAATGAACGATTTAAATTACTTTTATATTTATTAAAAGACCAACAATAGTATTTCTTCCAATAAATTTTACCTGGAAGTAGCCTTTGAAATTATAATTATATTTAGCTTGTTACTGAATCTCTTAATACGAATTTTGTTTGGTATAAGCTGAATGAAACATGTTTATTTGCAATAAACAAGTAAAAATAATATTCATCCATGAATGGTTTGTGTTGCATAGTAAAAAAATACTTTTTAAATCAATTTTAAACTACAATACAATTTTAACAAGTTCCTGACAACTATACATCTGAACGAATACTCTGTCAAAGTGACAAGAATATGCTACTGAAAGTAGTACAAGCGACGACAAAAGTTTTTATTAGAATGGACCACTAGCGGTAAAATTTATTTAAACGCTTTTTATATGTTGAAAATATTGAAATACACTAGATACATATGAATGAATAATTTTATTTGCAATATATTGTCAAAATTAGGCGTAACACAAGATACACAAACAATATATACAACAAAATATACAAACGTATATAGGATACACATTAAAAATCTTATAACATGTCGGTTCAGCCATCGGAATTTGTAGACTTGAAAATGTCAAAATAAACAACGATAATGTTATAAAATAAAAATATGGATGGCATTGGATTGATAGTTCTGTTTACATATTGAAAAGAAAATAGATATTGTGAACACAATTTGAACATTCTACGTTCTTCTTGGATGCGAAATATTTATCCATGTTGTTAATATATGCCTAACTTTGGTGGGCATGATATCAATAAAAATTTAAAAACTGGTTTACATCGCCAATACCAAATAAAAGATCGAGTATAACCTCACATGTCAAATGGCTAAATGCTTGATCCTGGAACCATTTCACGCAACTTGGATTTAAATGTGCTACTCGAAGAAGCCATAATATGTATTCCAGTTGAAATAATAATATCATGGTAGGCAGTGCGATTGTGATAACACAATTTGGGCTTATATTTTCAATTAAGTATTATGGACCAATATTTAGTCAATAATGTTAGACAATAGAGAGCCCCTAAATTACACTAAGCACTTCGGCGGAATGAACGCCAGTCCTCCGTGTTACTCGAATGTGCAGACAAATCATATTATTACAAAGAGAAGAAAAAGTCATTCGGCTATTATTCCAAACCTTGCTTGGAGTTCTATAAGAGCAATTGAATTAAGATATTAAGACTCTCAAAAAAAGAAAATGAAAAAATAAATTAGAAAAGATATGTAGAGTCTATGTGAAAGAAAGTATAGTTAGAAATGTATTCATTATGGTAAATATTGGCAAGAGAGGTAATACATGGGCTGAAAAGTCCCGGGCCTAACAAAGAAAACACGGTTTTTTTGGTTCAAAATTAGCTTTATCCATCAACGTAATCTCCATCAAGAGCAACGCAATCATTCCAGCGCCGCTCTAACATTTCAATACCACTTTTGTAGAACGATTTATCTTTTGCCTCAAAATAGGCCTCAGTTTCAGCGATAACCTCTTCATTCGTGCGAAATTTCTTACCGGCGAGCATTTTTTGAGGTCTGCGAACAGTCAGTAGTCGCTGGGAGCCAAATCTGGCGAATACGGTGGATGTGGGAGCAATTCGAAGTTCAATTCATGTAGTTTTGCCATTGTTTTGATTGACTTGTGATACGGTGCGTTGTCTTGATGAAACAAAAGCTTTTTCTTTGCCATATGCGATCGTTTCTTTGCAATTTCGGCCTTCAAACGCTCCAATAACGCTATATAATATTCACTGTTGAGGGTATTTCCTTTCTCAAGATAGTCTATGAATATTACACCACGCACATCCCAAAATACCAAGGCCAAAACCTTTCCAGCCGATTGTTGTGCTTTCGGGCGCTTTGGATGAGGTTCACCAGTTACTGTCCACTCAGATGACGATCGTTTTGATTCCGAAGTGAAGTGATGGATCCATGTTTCATCCATTGTCACGTATCGACGCGAAAATTCCGGTTTGTTACGTTTAAACATGGCCAAACACTGCTCAGAATCATCAACATGTTTTTGTTTTTGGTCAACAGTGAGCAAACGCGGCACCCACTTTTAACAGAGCTTTCTCATAGTCAAATGCTCATGCAATATAAAGCCAATACGTTCTTTTGATATCTTTACGATGTCAGCTAACTCACGCAACTTCACTTTTCGATCATTCAAAACGATTTTGTGGATTTTTTTAATGTTTTCTGGGGTTACCGCCTCATTTGGACGTCCACTGCGTTCTGCATCGTCGGTGTCTCTACGACCACGTTTGAAGTCAGCAAACCAACGTTTTATTGTTGTTTCTGATAAGCGGAGTTCCCATAACACTCTTCAAGCCATTGCTTCGCTAGAACGGTATTTTTTCCCATCAGAAGCAGTGTAAAATTAAAACACGAAATTGTTTTTGATCCATTGTTTTGAAAATAACAAAAGTAGCGTGACTCTTAGCACAATAACTCACAAACTAATGAATAGAATATCACTAAATGTTAACAGCTGTCTTTTGAAGGTTAGTACTAACTGAGAGAAAGGTGACTGCAATAAAACTAGCGTCATGTATGTGTTAGGCCCGGGACTTTTCAGCCAATGTGTTATATGTCAGTAATAAACAATACAATAGCGTCAAAAAAACTAAAATCTGCTATAATGAGGTGTTGGAATGGTATTCTTATTTTAACGTTGACCATATTGATAGACAGTATGAAAACCTGGATGTTTGAAGTTATTTTGAATAGAGAATCTAGCACTCACTACTAAGTTAAGAAAGAATTGATGTGAATATTCTCTGTATAAAACGTAATGAATTTTTGTAATGTTATTTTCTCTTGCATTTGCGTTTCTTTGTAGTTCAGCATTAACTTCGATACATAATTTGCCGAAGATATTAAGAAAACCACGTATTCTGTTCAAGAGTTCATATGGCACTATAGAAATTTCGCTGAGTGTGTATGCTGCATTGCTATTTTGTATATAATTTTATTCTTATCTTCATAATTTTTGGAAAAATAATAATGATGTATTTTGCAAGACGTTTATTGTTATAGTTGGCTTTGCAAGTTATATTGTACTAGAATCTTATTTGAATATCATGATAATAATTGACAGAGAGTACAGATAGGTATTCAGATGAATTTAATATTTGACAATTGGACCAATATCTTAACATGATAGTTATTTTTATTTTGAAGGATTTCTAAATATAGCTAAAAGCAGGTATACCGAAACAAAATTAAGGTCTCCGATGTACGTTCGTCCTTGCCAAACAGGCAAATTTTGTGTCATAAATGTCCGACCTAACATTGATACTGTCATCGGCGACAAATAACATGTTATCAGACTTTCTTCGACTTCATATATGCACACATATTGGTATGTATGTCTGAAAGGATATGTTTTGAATTCTTTCTGGTAAATAAATGGTTAGCACTGTATATCCCCGCTCACCTTGCTTTTTACCTTTCACCTTACCCAACCCATCGGAATCATACAAGAACAGAATAGTTTTGTCAGTCTTTAAAGAACCACCGGTGTTAAACCGTGACATACAATTATCCCATACATATACGTTGTCGAAAACTTTAAATTCGAACTGACGTAGCCGGCAATTTCTTCTTTTCAAAGACGTTTCCACTAAAACGAATATCCAGTTAAAGTCGCGGTTGTGATTTGCATATTAAGATCTACTGGAACCTGGTAAGGACATTCGGTGCATCGTAAATGAGTAGATTCATGTAAAGGAAGACTGTCACAGAGTAATAATTGTCTTTTAATTCTTCTCGACGTGATATGTGTGTAACACTGACAAGTTTTCCGTGATTCTTTATTTTCTACCAGCAAGATAGGACAGTACGATGTCGGTAAGTTTCTAATCTGGCCTACTCTCTCAATTCGTTTACTCTTTTAATGTTTACGAGAACTCGCGGAGATGTTTAAAAAACTTGAAGATGGTGAAAATTAAACCTATAACCACATGTATATCTAGAGAACTTCATCGTTTTCAAGTGGGAACGTGCGCAAATTATGTGGCTCTGTTTTCCTAGTTTTGCGATATTGCAAAACGCGTCATGCTCTACTACAGATGAGAGGACAAAATGCACTCGTTCTCCTTTAAGATGTTACGTAAAAAATAAGATTCGTTTTCAATTACACCGGAAATGAAGTGAATCAAATTAAACGATAGATGATTAAATTCATTTTAATTTTGTACATTCTCTAATTTGTTACGAGAATTATGCAATCGTGTTAGCATAGTAAATATTTGATAATACTCTGAGCATGAAATTTTAATTTAAAATTACGCGTAATTTATTCAAGTGTATGCAGAATTTTATAATTAATGTTAAATACTGGAAGTACCTAATGTTTTATATTTTCATATTTCTTGTGGAATAAATCTCTCATAAATTTTTGTGGTAATATTCTATAAATATACAGGTACATCCTACTAATTAAGTGTGCACTATTATCTCAGTCGTTATTAAAACTTTAATCTAGGTTAAATTTGGAAACTATAAATTTTTCTAATGCTGATTAATATTTAATTAATAGAATAAATGATTACATAATGAGTTATAGAACAAGTTCAAATTTTATAAATTTTTAAATGAATCGACGCATATATTAAAACAAGAGAAATAGCTTAATTTCGGGTACGATACTTTAATTATGATCTGAAAACAAATAAAAAAGAAATGTGCCGGGTTTTAATTTTACATTATAAATATGTATTTACTGTATCCAAATCATAGTAGACTTTTTACAGCTATTAATTTTTATTAGCAAAATTTAGTTCTTAGAAATACTTTTTCGGGTATATCTTTAAATTATTCCTTACGCGGCAATTCAACTTCCCGAACTGAACATTTGCTCTCTGCTTTTCCTAATTGACCATTGTAACTTTTTAAATCTTTTAGTACGCAATAGTGTTATCGCAGCTGTACATTTTGTAGTAAAAGTACCGCTTATGCTGACTTTTTAACGCCCTAGCGTTTAAATAGGGTCGTAAATACTTCTTACCAAATTGTTTCTACGAACAAAACGTCTATGCTTTGAAAGTTGATTTTTATATCGTTCCAAACATGTTACTATATGTATAATTTGTGCAGAAGTGTTAGAATAATACGCTTTGCTGATCCTGCAAGTCAACAAAAACTAAAAATATATAATATATATTAGAAACAAAAGTGTTAATGTTTCGCGTGAAGAAATAGATGAACTAACTACTTTATTTAATGGCAATTCCATTTGATTCGTTCTTGGATACGTTTATTATTTCCTACTTATATAAACAAACTAAACTTGTTCCCATAACAAAATAAGTGAATAATTTACGATTCCAGGTAGCTAATACCGCACCGAGCAAAACAGACCTTACTAATTTTAGAAATGAATAATACAAGCTAAAAGCTGATTGCTCCTAGAAGCATTTTCTAAATAAATAACAAAATACTTTTCAGCAACGTTTTTTTGAAAAATAAATGAAATTCTTTTACAAGCCCAAAAATCAAGTCTGTTCTCCTAAAGTAGTCTCCTTTGATTTACTATGTGCAGTATATGTTTGCAATATTATATCTAATAATAACGTTATTTCTAATATCGTAACGGTAACAATTAAGTAAATTTGGATTAAAGTTCTATACCAAAGAATTTGCAGGCTATGCTTATGTTTAATTTATGGATTTTTAATTGAGATAGGGGTAAGTATTCAGCAGATACATACAACAAAATGTGTTCTCTGAAGTAGAAGAATATCCATCACGTATGCTGGATAAAGAATTGTTTTAAGTTGATGAACGATATTGGTATTTTCGATCCTCTAATACTAAAATAATTGGCGAAATTGGAAGAAATTATTATTATAAATTGTTACTAGTATGTACATACGTATATGCAACATCACGTCACATACTGACATGTTTAACTTAGCAGAGAAGTTTTTCCCTAGCAACTTTGTCTATGTATTTGTTTGTCTTTATCATCAGATATAAAACACTTTATTTCAGCAAATGTAAATTAGCCGTTGTAATAAAAAAATATCTAGAGAAACTGTACGATTCATTTTTTTATCACTACTAACATATTACTTATAGGATATTCTCAACGTTAAAGAAAATACCTTAACGACTGTAGCACAAGTAGAAGACTATTTGAACAATTTTATTAAAAAGTTTTCGTCGCACTATTGCCTTTCTACTACCAGCGGACAATTTTATGTTTTTAACTTTCACCGACTTCAACAGGTTGGGCTGGAAAGAAGGCAATTTTCTTTCTTACATTATAATGTAGACATTTTCGAAATCTTTTCGGCTTGGACAAGATTTCAAGAGCGAGCTCGCTCTACGATAGTTTCCATTCTACATACTACTTGCAAAGTGCCTGTCTATTCTTTGTACTTTCTGACAAATATTGTCCCTTAGCTGAGGAAAGCTTCGAAATTTATTAACAAACACTGATTGTTTCAAATATTTCTATAATCAGAATTCTGGAACCATAAAATCAAATGAAAGTGGTGGTCAACAAAATCTACATTTCTGGATGTTATTCCTTCTCCAAAAATCTGATTTATAGGCTGCTTGATCCTCCGGCCTGAATGAGCAGTTGTGGACAATGTCCTCAACAGCAGGAATCACAGAACTTCTTGACATCTACCAACATCTTTCGCCGGTAATTGTTAGCGCATTGCCGTTGTCATTCTGGAGGAAGTACTAAAACTAAGCGCGCATTCTGATATAACCAACTACACCAAACCATGACTTAAAAGGGTGACGAATGGTTCTCATTTCTATAAAACCTGGTATTCTGTTTGCCCAGTAATCTATTTAAATAAAAATGAGCTTCATCTCTCAGAATCAGTTTGTTAATAGAACAGCTTCTCCGGACCCTTCTTGAATACGAACACAATAGTTTCGCTGTGTTTGACGATCAATTGGCTTTAGCTGCTGTACTAATTGGACCTTGGGTTGAAGCATTTTAAGATCTCTTTGTGCGCGCCACAAAGTGTTGCAGCTGATTCCAAGCTCTTGAGAACACCGTCGGGTGAATTTTCTATTAGTGTTTTAGCGAGCACGTTGAATGTTTTTCTCGGAACGAAATCAATATTGCTGGTTTGAACGGAGGATTCTTTTCACATGAGTGTCGCATGTATAAGTAAGAATAGTAGAACGCTGAACGCTGATACTCAGTAAGTTTTACACGTTGTTTACTCGTAAACTGATAATTTCGAAAATCTACATTTTGATAATCAGTATAAAGTAATTTTTGGTCCTGCTTGGGCTATCGTCAATGTTTAGTTGTTAAACGACTGATTCATACTTCCACCGAACATGCAAGTGTAACGAGGAATCGTTATAAATAAATGATGAATTCGCTATAAATATGCCTACAGATTCTAAAAAAAATAGGTCTTGTAAATAATTTCTTGAACGTATCACACCAATAAGCTAGGAATATGTCAGAGAAGCAGTTAGCAAACTAAAACTAGGAAAGGCGGCCGGGGAGGATGGAACCACACCTGAAATGATAAAATATATGGGAGACAAAGGTAACGAAGAACTACTTGACCTCTTAAACAACATTGTAATAAAAAAAGAAATACCTAAGGAATGGAATATGGGAATAATTATGCCAATATACAAAAAGGGAGACTCTAAGGAATGCTCAAACTATAGAGGAATAACATTAACTAGCATCCCAGGAAAAGTATTGACACGAATACTAGAAAAAAGGCTCCGAGAGAAACTGGAAACAACATTAGAAGATACTCAACATGGATTTAGAAAAGGAAGAAGCACCCAGGACTTAATATTTGTAATCAGACAATTAGGAGAAAAACTAATAGGGAAAGGAAAGGAAATACATATATGTTTTATAGATCTTAAAAAAGCTTTTGATAGGGTAAGAAGAGAAGATGTATGGCAGAGCTTGGAAAGGAGAGGTTTAGAGAAAGGAATGATAGAGATGATTAAGGCATTGCATAAAAGCAATAAGAATAAGGTGAGAACTTCCAATGCAGAATCAGCTGAATTCGTATCGCAAATTGGATTAAAACAGGGATGCGTATTGAGCCCATTGTTATTTTCTATATTAATAGCCGACGCTGTTAAAAAACTAAACAAAAAGGAAAAAAATATGAAAGTGGGAAACTGGACATTCATTTTCCAATTAACGTACAGGAACTAATGTTTGCAGATGATATGGTACTGATAGCACACTCGGAAGAGACATTACAGCAAATCTTGAAGATATACCAAGAAGAACTAATAAAGGTAAACATGGAGATAAAAACGAGGAAAACAAACACAATGATAATAGCAGCAGAAGAAAGAAAACATAGCATCAAAATCGGGGAAAAAGCATTGGAGCAAGTTAAAAGTTACAACTACTTAGGAACAATCATTGAAGACAATGGGAGAATAGAGAAAGAGGTAAATGAGAGGATAGGGAAATCCGCAAAAATAATTAACATATTGAGAAATTCGTTTCTAAATAAAAAAGAAATACTAAAAAAAATAAAGACAGAGGTGTATAAAAGAGTGGTCAGACCAACATTAATATATGGTAGTGAGTCATGGATAACCACGAATAGAATCAAAAGCAGAGTTACGGCCATGGAAATGAGATTCCTAAGAGGAATAGAAGGAGTAACTAAAAGAGACAGAATTAGAAACACGACAATCACTAATAGTCTGGGTATCAAACCAGTAGAAGTGGTCATAGAAGAGAGACAACTGGGATGGCTTGGACATCTACACAGAATGGAAGAGGATCGAATCACAAAGAGGATATTTGAAGCCAAAACAGAGGGCAAAAACAGAATAGGTAGACCCCGAAACACCTGGAAGGAGCAGGTGTATAGAACATTGGAAAACTATGGGATGGATTGAAGCTAAACAACTGGCTCAGAACAGGAACCTGTGGAAGATAAAAATAAGAAATAAATAGTCCGACACTGCAAGGTATAAAGGACATACGATTAAAAAAAATATAATAATTTCTTATAACAGTTATATAAATATTTTTCCTAAAAATAGTTTTATTTTGCAAATTTGGCTCTTAAGATAATTCAATTATATAAACTGCTAAATTCACTACTACAGCTTAAAATATAAATTGCAGCGGCGTATGGAGAGCAATATTTCTTTTGTCCTGAGTTATACTAAACTTTATTGTGAGTATTAACTTGGCTATTTTTATAGTTATTAACGTCTAAATAAGTTCATCAACCTCTTCGATGAATACCTACAGTTTTGTTTGAAGGTCATTTGGTAGACGAATGTTGGTTGACACTTTCCACATTCTTTTATAAAATAAAACCGATGAACATAATTCAACGCAAAGATACCAAAAATGCTTCGGTCACCAAAACGATACGCCATCCACTCCCTTTGTTTGCAGAAATTCCATAAGTTTTAAAGACCTCCTGTTTAGTCGTTTGACATCAGAAACACGTTTTTCCTTAAGAGGGCCTTATCCTTTCGTCTGGCAAGATCGTGTTTTGCATCTTTTATTCGCGTTTCTTTCCTTTCTTTTCTGGTTCTCCTATGCAAATGCGAAGTTACATTTTTCTCCTTTGTTTAACTTTCCTTATTCGTTTAACATTACCTGTGTTAACACCACACCCCTACATGTGCATGTGTGATTATTAAATACGCACGAATTATGCCGGGTTTATATAAGAGAAAAAAAAAAGAGGGCAATTGAATAAATATGAAGGAGTGGCGATCGCGGAACGTATTTTAATAACATACCGCAGTGGAATTTCACGTTGACATTTAATCGATTGTATATTTCTAATGGATATTTAAAATAGCGATGATCGATATTAAAACAGAATGCATCTTACGTACGCACTGATGAATATTGTTAGTTCGGTTACGTGTACCTCTCTTACATATAGGCGTGTATATGCGAGTTTTACAGTTATAACACTCTGAATCGTCCTTCACTAAGGATGATTCGATGACGCTTTATATAGATTGCTTAATATCTAATAATCATGTCGAGTCGTTAAACGGATGGTGTGCATAAACAAGGAAACTTTACCGCAATAACTGTTGGTAGTAGTTTCGTTATGTCATCCGCTCGTAAAAAAAGGAACTCGCATCACTTTATTGGCAGCGTATCGGTAATATCAACATATATTATATGTACACACATATGTACATGTCGAATTAAATTTTTTTCTCCAATTGTTTATTCAAACGTTTGGTTGTTTAGTTGAAATGTTTATTTAACTGCTTTCTACAGAAAATAACTTGCTTTTCGGTATATTTACATCTGTAGTTTTGTACCTTAGTTGCAAACAACTACAGCCCCTGGCAATTGAATTAGAACTACTTGTCATTTTTCCGTAGGTTTTAACGACTGGTATAATCTTTTCTGGCATTCTGCAGCTATATTTTTTGTTACCACTTTTTATATTTTGGCATTCTCTCAACGAGTATATATTTTTTAATCCCAACTGTTGTACTTGGAGATGTATACCTGATGTTTTCAGGACATTTCATATATTTTACATCAGACCTAGTTCCGGCGAATGACTACACACCTAGTGCTTTCAGGTTTCTTCTTCCTCAGGTAATTACACTTGATTCATGCACACTATAACTAATAACACTGGATGGGTATTCAATTTCTTCCATCGAGCTTCGTCGGCGTGGTGCTCCTTCGCTTCAAACTACGCTTTTCACAGATTGATAAACTAAAGAAATTATTGAATATTAAAATGTATTCGTATTTGCGCTTGTACCGTTCTCGACTACATTTTGTCCGCTTCAGATGTGCTTGGGTTCTTTTGCTATTGGATTAAATTTCTTGGCTGGTCTGCGACGCTTTATTCCTGCTGCGTATACTGGCCACATTATGCTTAAGTGTGTCTTTATTATGCAATCGTATTTTCTCTAACAGCTCCCTAATGAAGGTTTGATTCGTTAGTGTTGTAGTATTGCGACTACAACTGTGATTACTCAGTACAGTCAATTTTCTTTAATTAATTACCGAACGACTATGTGCCAAATGTATCGTTGCATTTCTTCAGTGGGAGCAAATGTCCATTTGTTTCATTTGTTTTCTCACTGTTACTACTATTCGTGTTACGCTTACACAAAATAACTTTATTCGCATATTCGAACTAATGTGAAATATTGCAATAGCACGGGGACAGTTCTGTAATTCTCTAAAGTTATGGTAACCATATGTCTGGCAAGACGGAGAAACAACACCTATAACGACATTATAGTCTAAATTTGAGCGACATCGATTGAATCTCTTGAATATTTCCTTCTAATACTTGACAAGACCTTTTTGAGATTCTGTCAACGACTGTAGATGCCCATGGATGGTTTAATCTCTCTCTATGTAGCACGGCCATCTTGCTCACTAATTTCACCCACAACATCGCTATTAATGGAAGCAACAGACGTCTATTAAGGCTTTCTATGAAGTTCTAAACATTACTTTTGGAGACTTCTTCATCTCCAAAATACAACTAAAAGCGATGGATGCACTATTAAACCATCTTTGTCCCGATAACCTTAACTAGTTTACTCGAGTATGAATTACCAAATAAATTATAGATTAGAAATGTTAAGTTCTACGAATACAACAATTGAAAAACATCCTCAGTACCCGTCATTTTACTAAAACGAAAATAATCAGATACAAGCATATACTATAATTGGGTATTTACAGGGGTGTGCAATAACAGGACAATTTTGTAGTAAGCCAATACGTTTGCAATAGAAAACCTGAAATATACTTAAATATAAACTATGTATATTATACATTCTTTGAACTCGAGAACAGGTCTAATTCAATCACCAGGGATTTTATGTGTATCTAAGAATTTACATTTAATAGATTTATTTCTATATAGATGACTAAGAGGGAATCCTAATATTATATACTAAGGCTGTCGAAGCTCGTCGTTTTTAGGAACCGGATACCCGTCCAGCATATTAGCCGGTTCCGAATTACCCGGGTACTAAAAATCGACACCCGGAGCTGGAACCTCGAAAGCGGGTTGCCCGAGTCGGATAGCCGGATACTAAAAATTTCGAGTGTCCGGGTACCGGATTTTGAACAACAGCAATAATATAAACAAATTTCCTTTTATCTCAAGAAAACAAAACTTTAAATACACCATCTATCATTTGTAACGACACCTACTTGCTCCTGCTTTAAAGAAAACTGACAATACATCAATCTACTCTAACACCAAAGATATTATCTTTGTGAATTATAACTAACAGCAAGCCGCTTTTTTTAATTTTCAGCTAGAAATTATCGCTTTCTATCAACTAAACACGCATATTGTACCAATTCTAAGAATGACATTACCATATCCATTGTGCGATAATTTTAACATCACGTTATAAAACCTTCAAAGAAATGGTCAAAGTTAAGCATTTTATTTGATAGTTCATAACTAATTAGGCAAATAATTTTAACAACAAATTGAAAATCATTAATCATACCAAGTACTATGAAGTACCGTAACCGACATGAAAGATATAACGGAATAATGTATAAGTAGTATAAAGTAACTACGAAAATCTCCTTTTCAGTTCAACATTTTGTTCTCTTTTATGTAAATAGTTTCACATGCGTCTAATTCTAGTAGAGGAATTCAAATCTTAATTAATTCAAGTACATAAACCATCTATAGCAAACTGAAAGGTGCTTCCTTTCATCAACGAAACAAATTTCGCAAACCATCCTAAGATAATAAAGTTATAGCCTCTCCCATGAGTAGGAATTTCTACGAAAGATAATTGTGGACGAAAGAAAATGGACAGAAAATAATCTAATAAATCTTAAAGATTGTAGTATATATACAATATGACTTATTGCGGCTTCTACAGTAGTTCCTCGTTGATTATCAAAATCGATTAATTTATTGTTAACATTAAAAAAATGTTTTCTATAAATCTGTCATGTTTTAGATATTTTTATAACTTAGTTCCTTGTAGTAGTTTAGCTTTCTTTACTCTCTATATCTTAAGACGGCCTATTACATTTAAATATTTTAGTAGAAAAAGAGAAAAGTATAGGGTTTTTGGTTTTTATGCTATCGATTTCTTTCTGTTCGAATATATCTCCAGCATATCTACATACCAATTAAGAGAAAGCTAAATATGCACAATACACTTAAGATGGGGGGATTTATTTCGATAGACTGCTCAAATATCTATTTATTTCTTTTCGACGGCTATTTATCATTTTCACAATCGTTCATTACCTGAATACTTGTGCTTTCTTTTTCTTTCCTTAATGTTGAAAATTTTGTAAGGTAAAGTAGTACAGAAGCTTCCTCTCGAATTGTCCCCATTTTGGGGTTGGACTCGCAATGGTTCAGTTTCGTTAAGCGGTACCTCTATGGCGATAGTGTCTGAGGTAATCAAAATTGTACCATAAAACGCAAAACATTTCCTACCTGGAATTTTACGTATGAAAATTATTTGATTATTAATAACTATTTTTATTAATGCACAATAATCACCTTACAAAGTTGACCATCAATTATAGGACATATGTAGGTTCTGTGAGTAGCAGCATTTTTGGCGAATTCAAAATGAATTCCAAAAATAAATATAATATATATACATATATAAAACATATATGTATAAAAATATGTAGTTACTAGGAATTAATTTCCAAATACTCTGTAAACATTTGGGAATCGCATTTATCTCAATAAATTCCAAAATTTCGGATTACAATTTTTTTAAATTGGAAATTAGTAGAATTATGTCAAATCCTGTATGAAAATTGTATTCTTTAGCTAAATTTGGCTTAACCTAGGATCTATCATATGCAAAATTCGCGCACTTAAGTTATTCTCGGTGGTGTATATACTAGGTGTCCCAAAAGATCAATTTGCTTTGTTCACTACGCGAACAAAATCGTTGTGTGGTATACCAATCGCTAGCCCCGTCCTTCGGAATTAAACGCTCCATAGCAACTAATAGAGCGTTTTATGGAAGCAGAGAGTGCGTGCTGTGTGCGCGAATATTATAAAAAAATTATTACCTTTCTAATCTCTATCATTTGCATTACAATAGACAAGTGCTATGCACTAGACTCATCAAAGATCGGTACAGAAGTTCGAGGAGACCAATTCCACAATAGACAAACCTCGGACGGGGAACCAAGAACCACGAAAAATGTGGAGAGCGTTCTCGAGGCTCGTGGTGTTTTCGTTCGCAAAAGGGCAAGCACTTTAAATGTTCCTAAGATTCCATACATCGCATATTGCGTAAAGATTTGGATTTTCATCCATATAGGTTATAGTTAGTGCAAGAACTAAAGCCAACTAATGCTGCTGAAAGCTTCAACTTTGCTAATGAAATGATTCAACGATTTCGATACTTTTTGTTCTCAGATGGGGCGCATTTTCGCGTAAACAAGCAGAGCTGAAGTTATTGATGTTCAATCAATCCAAGACAGAAGCATGAGAGGCCGCTTTACTCGAGAAAAGTTACTGTTTCGGCTGCAATATCGGTGCAAGGAATTATCGAAAATTTTGCCTCACGTTTAGAAGTATACCAGCAAAATAATGGAACACATTTAGAAGACATATTTTTTTAAGAAATAAATTTACAAAGCCTATATTTCAATGAAAAATATGCATGTATTGATCAAACCTGTCCATTATTCTATTATATTCTTTTTATTTTGAAAAGAACTTTTAGAACACCTCGTACATATATGTTACTAGTTAGAATATACATGAAGAAGGATAGCAGCAACAAATAAAGCAGACTTTAAATATATTTTTAGTCACAACATATTTATATTACCGTATATACACTCTGATGTTCACATACTTACCTTTACTAAATCTACAAAGCTCAATATACTATATCTCTTCTTATATTTACCATCGTTACAGTAAAAAAATAAACGGTTTTGCGAGGCAGAAATATAAAACTAACCTAATGCTACGTTTATTGAAGTATATCTCAAGGTAATTAGTGATCTTAATTTATTGGTGTAAAATACTATATACGTTCAACTTTATTTTCTTTAATTTTATCGTATGATTCAAAAAATTCAAGAAAATATGAAAGTATTTGAGGAATTGTGCGCATCTATATAACCTAGCAATAAAATGTTTAATTATGACTCCAGCTCTTATTTATTAAAGGTAAATATGTGAGTGAGTGCATAGTGTATGATTATGTAAATACCATTGTCATAAAGAATACTTTAAATTATTGCTAAAACAGCATCAATTATACATTTATAATGCTACACTTGCAGGTGTTACAATATTCATATCATTAGCATTTTATATAATTTATATCCGAAACATGCTCTGCTAGAAATATTTAGATGGGTGCTTTTACTTTAAAGCGATTAAAAATAAAACATGCACAATAACTTGATTGCTGCTAAATTTGTTTCAACACCGCTAAAACTTATAGACTAAATATTTAAGTTAGCATTGCCACACAAATGCTTTACCAGTCCTGTAGAAATCACAAAAAAAGAAACTCTACTCTGCGCTACTAGAGTAGGATACAAATAAGTTCTAACGAAAAGCAAAACAATACAAAATCGAGATGCTGGCTATGATTATTTTAATAATATGCGTTTATTAGCCGTATAGAAAATTCCAACTAACAGGACATTACACTTGTAATAAAAATTAAATGCTCCTCAGGTACTACAGAAAAAAAAAGGATAACAAGTGTATTTATGCACATACAAAATTAAAACAATAATAAGAATGAAATCTAGTTACATAAAAAAGAGTAATCAATGGTAACGTAGTTATCATATGTTGCAAAATTATACAAGCAATCTTCAAAATATTTGTTAGCACTCCAACGCATAGCAAAAACTGCTGCCTGTATTAGCAGATTGATGGGAGTTGTAGGAACTATAATATTTGAACCGCAAAACGTAATACATTAAGTGGCACTCTGATGAACTTCATTCATAGTATCTCAGACTTTCATGGCCTTTGACATATTTGTAACGGTTAAAGGTACCTTTGAAAATGCGAACCGCAGTTGTTCGCGAAACGTCAGGGACAAAAAACCTAGTGACAGGGCGGAACCCGACAATCGTTACAAATATAAACTTCATTCAGTTTGAATGATGTAAATTTTAGAAATCTAAACGCTCTAGGTGTAAAGCATGAGTTATATAAATAGGACTCCATATAACACAGCCATACTTCAACCTACTAAGAATGAAGGCATAATGTCTTGTGAGCTGCCAAACGCAACTATTTGATGTGGCTGACGATATTTATATGTGCGTCACATGTGATCCCGCACCAAAAGGACTCGTGAAAGTCGGTAATTACCAACATGATAAGAGGTCTGAACAGGCGACGAGCTTCTAAAAAATGTCAGTAGTACAGCATTCACTCAGACTGAGACTTATTATTTGCTTCGCACCAGTCCACCTGCAAGAGCAAATTCCGTTGCAGGAGTATAATATCTTCACTGCTATGTATCGCCGTGTATACCTTAGCGCAGGTCAGCGTAGATTTTACTTTAATTGATAAGTTTTCTTTTATCATACTCATAATTAATTAGGTAAATATAACACTAAAATAACCTACTACACGTGTTAGAAATTTATTGAATTATCATCGAAATAATTATCTATAGGCATATAGCTATGTATATGTATATACAATACATTCAAATATCTAATATCATACTGTTTATTCTATCAGAGATTCTTCAGCATTTTCAACAATGCGTCTTGCCGGTCATCAGGGTATACCTAATTACACATAGGTAATTGCTCTCGGAGAAAGTGAGAACGCCGAAGTATTACAAATGAAAGAAAACATGTGCTTGGAAGCAATTACAGTAACGCTTAATACGTGATACATGCTACAATGCATTAAGTTAAAAATAAATTCATTTAGCAAAGACAAGATTCAATAAACTTGTGCGCTGATGCATGTCGCAATCGCATAGTTGTGGTACAACGTGCACATTCTTGGCAGTACAGTTAAAGCAATACACACCTACGTATATGCATTTCATTACCTTTTAACAATTAGAACCAAACTATATTTACTTCCAAAACTACCTACTTAAAAAGGGGGCATTGTTAAATTAGTAAAGGAAATATTATCACTAGTGGTTGATTCCCTTTTAACACTATTTTCTTCAAGTATACTTGTAATAAATAATAATAATACAGTAATAAAAAAAAATAATAAGAGCTCTTTGGAAAATGCACCTCTTCAGCAATCATACTACTAAAGATCGGCATCCATGTATTCCTTTAACCGTCAGGTATATTTTATTGTACAATGTAATTTCTTGTACCTTACATTCTAGATATTAATTTACAGGTTTACAAACGTATTATATTGTATGGCATAGTAATACTGACTTACTGTTAGTGAAGATTGACATCTTTCGATTATTATTATTATAACAGACAATATAAATGCTTATCCTCTCCACTGTCTACGCGTGGCACAGATTCCAATGATGTCTTGTGTAGTATCGCATTCCAACCAACTTGTGCCTCATATGGAAGAGTGAAATCGCTACAGATAATATGTGTAGTACTGGTGAAACACCGGGAAATTTGGGAAAATATGAAAATGAAATAAGCCTCTTTAAAAATTTTAGAAGCAATCACATGAAGATAAGGTTAAACAATTTGTTCTAAGTACAACTCCAGCAATCTCGTGAACAAATATTATCACGCATTCCTTAATAAAATCTGGAATCGCCACCGAAGACAACTTTACGCCACTGTTCTTTAGCTTGCATCAGTTTGAACGCTGGCTTCGGAATTCCGTAGTACATATTGACATAATATGCGGTCAATGATAGTTAAATCCAAATTGGGAGCGTTATTAACTGACCTTCATCACCAAAACAAACATTGGTTAATTGAAAATCGGTAGTTTGAAACGATGATCTTGTCTAGACGCTGCCCCTTTTTGCGCTCCACTATCTGTGAACTAATTTCGACTTATACTGCTAATAATTTAAAACTACCTAGTAAATGCTCACCGTTCTTTTCCTAGAAGACCAATAATTCGGTGTCTTGGGCTTGATTGTAAAAAAGCTTAAACTAATCAATAACACCAAAAGGATCGTACAAATTAACAGAAAAATACTTCACAATAATTAAGATTCACAGCACTGTCATATGGTGCATGGTCCAAACATTTTAATTGGTTTGGTTATAATAGTGCAACATTCCTTCCAGAATGGACAAACGATGTCTACGTATAGGTGTTACAATTATTCTTATCCGAAAATCAGAATTTTACAATTTTTTGCTTCTCTTTAACACTTAGGAGGGAACTTATTTTACTAGCAATTGCAATTGAAAATAGTTGCATCACAGGATACAATTCTTCTGCTATGAATAGAAAGATATCAACATGACTTCTACTTGTTATTGAATTATACTTAAATAACCTTTGCATATGTTAGTTCATTTAGCCACGTGCCTCTCGTTCTTACATAGTGAATGGTAGTTGAACTAAATATAACCTAACTTCTTCCCAAGCAAACCAAGATTGACAAACTTAAAAGATGTTTATGGAACACAAACATACATAATCACGTTATATGGAATTATTTAGGATAACAGTAGGTTTATTCTATTAAACTGAGATTCTGATTAAAAATGTTCGAAAGCTTAAGTAAGTAAACATAGAAAGGAAACAAAATGTCAAGTGCCGTAATTCTGCATTGTACATGCGTATCCTTGGTTTATAAAAAAATTCAGCCACAATGATAAATTGGCACTCCTAGAACACAAACGAGAGAGATTAATATAAGCGCTGTAAACATGCAGCACGAAGGTACATTAATGAACAGATAATACAAGATTTTAAATCTAAAACAGTGTATTTATATGATGCTTTAATATCACATACTTTTTAACATCGTATAACATTAAAAAATATATGTTTTTAACAAAGTAAATTTAAATTGAATACAAAGAGAATAAAACAATTATTTTAAAAACAGAAAACTACCAGATAAATTACGATAGTCAAATACTTTCACAAACAAAATTAATCTCTCCACGTAGGGACTAACGTTTACCAATACGTCGAAGAACCAACTGGATACCAGAGACAAGCATATTAGGCACTAACGAGGTTTTTAACTAAAATTGTAAAGCACCTGAAGAGATAAAATCGAGGCGGGTTAAAATAGTGCTCGTCACATAACGTTTCTACGCTGTAGACGAATTTTACAGATTTAAAGCTCCATGAAGGTTATATCTAAATTATGTTATTACTGACTTGTTTCAGAATTTTATAGTTGTAGAGCAAAATTTCTATTAATATATGTATAGACCAAGGTTGTCAAGTGACAGTTATAATGATAGATTTTCAGAAATATTAATGCGATTTTACAATATCAACACACTATGGTAATATTCCTTAATTAGTAATTTACAAACAGATAAGTCAACTTTACAGAGCAACTACTATGTATAGTCACAATGAATATGAAAAATTCTAAATTTCATCTTTTTTTAATTGAAGTAGTTGTAAAGCCTTAATGTCTCCCTTAGAATTTTTAATCAATTTATAGTTTGCTGGTGGCAAGCTTCCAGAAAGGAATGAAAACCAGTAAAATTATTGCAACGTTTGAAACGGTGTATCGATACACCATTGAAAATTATCACCCCATTACGATGTCATCCATTTTTTCCAAGATATTTGACTACTGTTTTCTCGAATAACTAATTAGCTTTCTCGTTAGGTATTCGATAGTATTTGAAGTGCTGCATGTATTAAATATAAAAAAATAAATAAATAAGAGTACTATTTCAGCCATATTTTTTTTAAACCATGAAGTGCAATGAAATGAATACGTAGACTTCAACGGCCAGAATCAGTAATAAACTAACTATTTCCGGAATTGGACTGTGTCATGATGAGGTATAAGAGGAGAAAATTAAATAAAAGTAAGAAGAAAAACAAAGGAATAAAAAGGAAAGAAAAGGAAGGAGGCTTCTTCAGGAGAAAAGCAGGGGAACCAAAGTGGCGCGGTAACTCGACGTGTAAACTACGCTAGAGGCAAAACCACCACAGCCAGGAACGTTTCCCGACAAATAGCAACATCACTTCTAGAAACTAGTAATAAATGACCCATACACTCCAAGTAGTCGTTGGATCATATTTCATTCGACAGCAACTCAAAAACTAGCTTGGGTCAAATGCTTAAGAAATTTAAGGAAGACCATTCAAATTTAGTCTACAACATCGTTACTTGTAACGAAACTTGGATTCACTCATATGAGTCTGAAAGTAAACAACAATCTACCGTTTAGGTATTTCAAAATGGAATAAAACTGATAAGTTCGTTCACACAGCGCTGGAAAGTAAATAATCGCTTGTTTCTTCAGTTTACCGTAGCAGGGTTGTTATTTATATATCCAGAATTGACAACAATGGTATTGCTACGTGCCATCTGACATATACTTCGTAAAGTTTGATATTATTTGACTGTATACGTACTGACTTCAAAATTTCATCGCAATCAAAAAATTAAATTAATTTGTGAGAATTTTCATGCGATGATTTACTACGACTTTCCACGTGAATTATCTCAACAACAGCGCACCGATCAACTCACTTCAGTTGTTTGGCGATGAAGCATCATCTAAAACCACTGTATATCACTGATTTAGTAAATTCAATCATGGGCGTTGTTCACTCTGGGACCAATGTAAAGAAGGACGTCTAAAATCGATTATTGTGCCAGAAAACATCGATGGTATGTGACTTACCGTGAAACTGAGACATCCCTGGGCATTAGCATGACAAGCATACTCAAGGTTTTACACGAATATTTAGCCGTGAAAAAAGTTTGTGCTCGATGGATTCCCCATAATTTGACAATCGCTCAAAAACAGGCTTGTGTTGATTGGTGCAAAGAAATGGTCAAAAAATACAATCGTGGTGCAAATCTTGGATCTGTGCATATGAGCCCGAAAGTAAACAACAATTGGCTGTATTGGTCTTCCAAGATGAGCCAAGCCCAACATAAGTTGTTCGCGCCAGAAGTACCTCGTAGCAAATGGTTGTTTTTTTTGGGGTAAACGGGCATATGGCTACAGTACCTCTAGAGAATCATAAACGCTCAATTTTGAATAGTACACAACCATTTGTCAGCCAGAAATCTTCGAAGAAATAAGAAAAAACAACCAGCAAAGTAAGACCATTCTCTACCATGGCAACACGAGGTCTCACACATCCACCCAAACAATTGAATATTCAATTAATCAAAAGATCGAATTAATGCCATACAGTCCTGCTTTGACACTAAATGACTTCTTATTTCCGTTTGTGAAGAATTACCTACTCGACGCCAGAAGAAGCGGTTAATGCGTTCAAAATGCATGTTTTGGAGATACCTCAATAGGAATGGAAAAAGTGAAGAAAGCTATGAAACTTAATTCAAACGCATGCAAAAATGTATCCATCATCGCGGAGAATATTTTGAAACCATTTTCAAAGACAAATATTTATTTTTGTTTACGATTCCGGATATATGAATAGTGATCGTCGTACATAAGACTATCGTAACTTTAGAAAATCGAAGAGTAGCGAAGGTTAATTGATACACAGCAGCTTGTTGGCCAGAAACCATCGATGAAATAAGAAGAAATAAACAAAACTGGCGATTTTTTTTTCATATTTATAATATAACAATAAATATAATTATTTTTCGGGATTTTCGTCAAATAGGCGAATACTTCAAAAAGAAATAAAGTCCTTTTTAAACTTGCTTTCAAAATTTTCAACATTAGCCGTAACAGCAATTAAACTAACTTTTGTGCTATTTATTAATCTTTTGGTAGCTGCTCTATTTTGAATTTTACAACTACCTTGTTCGACTGTAGCGTACTCTCTCGTTATCCATCAAAAATGCAGAATGTAAACTATTTCTTCGATGAAATTATTAAAATTTGCAATAAAAATACTAGCAGTTACTAATTTAACCGATTCTGTAGCTTGTAAAATAAGAAAGCTAATAAGACGGTCCGATAATTTCGAATCTCTCTGGCGTATATAAGTACGTATATCCGTATATCGATGAAACGGAAAGTATTAATTAGTACAGATCAAAGCAACGCAGTACCGAATCAAGTAACAGAATGGCTTCTAAAGCGTCAATCTGTTGAAAGACGACAGTGCTAAATTAGCAATTAAGTGAAAGCTGTGGTAGAAACTAATTAAAATAATACTCAATGTTCGCATACATATGTACATATGTACATATGTAGAAAAATTGTTAGTTTACCTACAAGGATAATTTTCATTCAAATTATGCCTTGATATTAACGGTTGTCGCCACATATAAAGAATATGTCTGACCTTTTTTGGAACTGCATAATAAGTTTTTTAATGAATATTTATCCTAAATATGATCTTGAAGGAGAAAATTCTTTGCCTGAATATACTTGAGAAATGTGAATTGTAGCCATTTTTTTGCTCAAAAGTTACATACAAATCAAAATAACATACGAATTTGTTTTTGTTCTACTTATATATTGGTAAATATTACTTCTCACTCTAACAAATTACCGTCATTACTTGTTTGAATCCGCATAGGAAGTCAATCAAAAGGTTAAAAGCAATAATATATTAGAGCTCAAATAAGAAGAAAAATTATATAACCATCATTTGAATTTCCTTTGTGGTATTAATAGGACGACTTAATTTTTATACGTAAGCAAATGGGGTTAAGCCTATTATGCATCAAAAAAAAACTCGCACAAAAACTAAATAAACACAAACGTTTAATCGCAAATACAATACAAATATTTTCAGCTGGAATGTTTATTTCACCTTACGCAGTAATGAACGTCAATGTCCTTGGATAGCTGTTTTGCTTTTACTTTCGAGGAGACTGTTACTGATTGAAGAATTTCTGCTTTTTCGTAGCGACGTGTAGCTGTAAACGAACGATCTAAAGGCGAATACACCTGTCTGCGAGACTGCGTTTTTATGAAGTGATACAAAAACGAAAATACCGGCTGGTAGTGGTAATTCACTTTGAGAAAAAGTAGTACGAAAGGACGTTGACATAAAAAATACATATACGAGGGTTGTCTTTTAAGTTTTGCATATAGAGCTGGAATAAAAGAGAAGATAGCTTTTAAAGGCTTTATTGTTCTTCGAAGTACTCCCCATGAAGATTAATAAATACACTTTTGCAAGCGTTCGAACACTCCGAACGTAGTTATTCCACTCGTTTGTTGGTACAGTCAAAATTGCGTTTTTAAAGGCATCGACTATTTCTTCTGACAACTGAAACTTTTGACCACGCAGTCCGTTCTTGATTTTCGTAAAGAAAAGGAACTTGTTACGACTATGGTTCGGACTTTAGGGGGGATGGTCTACTAATTCGACGTTTTGTTGCGTTAAAAAAGCAAGTGTCTTGCGGGCTGTGTGCGAACTTGAATTGCCTTGGCAGAGAATTAGTCGTTGTTCGGGGTTAGTTTTTCGAAGCTCAGCGATGAGTTGTTTCAAACAAATGATTGTCATCAATCGGTAGTAACAGCTCTTTTGCTTTGTAGAGGAATTGTTGCTATATGACCTGCTTTCAAGGAAAATATCGCGACCATTTTTTTGGAATCACTTCAGATGACTTTTGTCGTCTTTTCTTCCACTTGGAACAGCAAAACAAACGACTGGCGTTTATTTTCTAGTTTATATCAGTAAATCCAAAATTCATCGCCATTGGCGATGTACACGTTTTTAGAATTTCCGGCGTTGAAGAGGTCTAGAGTTTTTTGACTCCAATTCACCCTAGCTGCTTTTTGTTCTTCGAACAACAGATGCAGTATCCAATGAGAAACTAATTCTTTTACACACAATTCTTCATATAACATTTTTTTAATTAATCTTTAAAATGGCTAATGATGCCTCACTTCCGCGATATGTCACATGTCGATGATTTTGCGCGCAGCATCGACGTTTACCTGAATGACGTTTCTGACACACCTGTGCTTGGAATGTCGCCAAGACTAATCTGTCCACGTTTGAATTATCCATACCAACAGGAGGTTGTTGACTGATGTGGTACTTCATTGCCGAAAACAAAACCCAACTTGGAAAGCCATTCTTGTTGAGATAATTATCTATAAATTATGGTGCGAATATGTTCTCGGTTTAATTCCATTTTTCAACTAACTTGTGAACTTCGACAGTTCGTCGTAGCTACAACACTACACATATCACACTGAAGCTTTAAATAATTATGAAATTGTTTGGGCTATTTCCATCGTTGCCAAAGAATCTAACCATTTTACATTCCTGTATAAAGCAAGACAACCTACGACCATCTCGAAAGGCTTCAAAATCACATTTCCCGTTTCAATCAATCGAGCCAAAAGAATTGCTAACAGAGCTAGCGAAGCATTAGTCAGGGAAAGACAACTCTAATTATTACGTCCATCGTCAACAATATCATACCTATATATAACGTTATTTTACATAATACTACGTAAAGCAACGTTTAATTAATGTTGACATGAAGGATATCTTCAGCTAATGATGTGAACTATCCCAAAAGGCAAAATACATAGTTAGGTTGTTCATAGCAACCGAAATAAAATATAACATAGGGATAGGAACAGTAAGTTACGCGTTGAACAGGGAAGACTGGATATTCTATCTAAATCGTGCGAATATATAATAATAGTTGTATCACATTCAAGTTTGATGTGGTCCTAACCTGAGTATGCAGCATAATACTGGCTTTCAAAGCGAATAAGTATGCAGATACGGTCTTACATAGCACAAGCAAGGGACAGCTGTTCTTTGCAAAAAATCCAAACTATTTTACTCGAACAAAAAGAATTTCAAAGAGAATATCCTATCTTTTATCAAAAAATAAAGTACCCGCCTTTTTTTAGTGAAATGAAACCCCTTTTAATGTAATAACGTAAATAAATATTATTTACTCATTCATATTAAAGCGCAAACATATTAATATTTCCTATTCCTAGTAATTAATTCAGTAATGAAATTTAATAATATAGAGTGAATTATTTTTTCTTTGACTATATACATATGTGTGACTGTATATATTGGCAATACAAATTATAATTATTATTATATTGACCAAATATGACAAAATATAAGTGGATTAAAAGCAAACACAAAGGAACAGCTTTTATTTATACCTTCGTCACCAAGCAAAATTGAATTGTAAGATGTTTTTTGTAATTACCCAAAAAGCACTTTGCTAAATTGAAGACGTACGAATGTTTGGTCTACATAATATATAGCAAGAAATCTGCTATTAGCGAATACCGTGGTCATGCCATATATGAACATATCATTTCGACTAACGTCTACCCAACCTGCAATCAATTACGAATTGCATTCAAGTAAAAGGAAAATGTCTATTACGAGATCTAATCAAAAAAAAGTAGTACCGTGCCAATAGCAAACCGTTCCCTTCCTCTTAAAAATGTTAGCACGCGAAATATTAGAATTCAGTGAACCAGAAAATTCGTTGTTATGTATGTGTACACATGCAACACATGTACAACGGAATTTCAATAAAAGCGATTCTGCGGATTATATGTATGAATATTTTTATAACATTAAGTAATCACCAATATTCAATAACAAATCTCCTTTATTTTCATCAAATTGGTAAAACGTCTGTTGAATTAACCGTACTTTTATTGTAACAACACAATTGGACGGGATATATTTTATAAACTATAAGTTACGCCATTAATTAAAGAATTTATAAGCATCTATCGTGCTATTTATCCAACTTTCTATATTTAAGATAGTTTAGTCACGTAAAGTATAAATTGTTTTTAAACATAACTGTATGTAAGTGGCTAGCGATGGTATTAATAATAGCAATTTTACGTTGTAGGTTGCGGAAAAACTATTAAAATAATCACATGATGAAACTGGAAAATAGGAATACATGATAATGTACATATGTATGCGGTTTTAATTTTATGCTTCGAATTGTTATTGTAATTTATTAAGTGGATTTTAACAATTATTTCACATTCTGTATTATTCTGAATTTCATAATAATTTATGGCCTAAAAAACAACAAAAGGACAGCTATAAATAAATTCAGTTAAAGATCCGGTCAAGTACCAAGAAGTCAATATCTTCTGACACAGCTGCCTAGCATTTACCTAAACGTTCAAAAATAGCTAACCGTTATAGATTCCTCCAAATCCACACTTTAAGGATTTTTCGAATTAGCAAGTATGAAAACCACTTTCACCACTCAAAATATACGCTTCTAAAACTTAATATCTCGAATTTACAAATATATTCTTTGAACATAAGGTTTTAATTCTTAGATTCATCATCTCTAAAACTATTTCTTTCGAATAAAATGTTGATCCTCAAGAAAGATCGACACTTCCGAAAAAGCAGGAACATTTAAAACGTACGTTAAGAGTGTTATACCTTAGCAGGTGGCAGTAAGTCCTTAATGCCTAGTTATAGATTTGAACGTTTCCTACCCACCCACGTATCATTAGTGTATCTGTTAACTCTCGGGTCGTGAAGCAAGACATTATTGCACGCATTCCTTATACGAGTAAATAAGACTGGCACTAAAATATTGATCTATTCATGTTTGAACTTTGATATTAACTCGCAAATGTACTGGTTAGAAACGCGTAAAGATATTTTGAGTATTTATATTATTGCTAAAGAGGGAAGAAAATATTAGGAGAGGAATTCCTATAGCGTATAATACGTTTCGTTTTCTCCACTCGGGTCTATGAATTGTCTACGAGTCACTACATCGACACTTAGTTTTAGACAACCGGCGTTTGTATCCCACATATCTTATTGATTTTATTTGATTTTTCGTTGTTACTTTTGATCTGCTTTGATTTGATTTTCTTTTTAATTTCACTGCCCACAATTTTATTTTGTTTTATATTTTCACCTCACGTTTATGATACCTAACATTCTTAATTTTTATTTATTCCATTTTACGTTATCATGGAAAAGCTTGTGCGAAAAATTTTATTACTTTACTTTTGTCAATCGACGAGTTTGTTGTAAAAATTGCCTGCAATCTTTGGTTTACAAAAATAAACAAAGCCAACATGATCAGATAGAGAGAAAAAACGCATTCAAAATATAAATGGACCATCAAATTATAAATCATTTAAAGACTTGTGTCAAGCGATTACAGTCGCCACCATTTATTTTTAAAAGAATAATTGAAACGCATTATTAGCAAAGAATCTACTACTACGAAACATGCACTAGCAAACTAGTTACAGCGTTTTCTTAACTAGGAAGCTGTATATCCGTAAAGTCTGCAACAGAAACAATAACCGTAACTAAATAAAAAGCTTAAGGAAACTGACACAAGAGATAGTCAGCGTAGTGAACATTACTGTGGGGATATTAAATAGAGACCACAAAAGATCACATTTTTGGATAAATGATTGGTTTCTAGTAATTTCATGAATGTGCTGAAAAGATTTGTGAATTGGTGAGAAATACTTGGTAATGGTAATGCCCCAAAATTATTGCTGTTTACTTTAGAGGCAGTTAGTGCAATACTGAAGACTCCTTTTCTCTTGCATTATACCGCGTTTCTGAATATATTCATAAAAATTCTATTAACACAAACTTTAATTGGATTGCTTTAAAAGAATTATTAATAACTACATCCAGAGTGTTGTTATACAAAGAAACATGTTCTAACATTCTTCTTCCTGCTTAACCAACCGTTATACTTAGCCCTATGTTCTGTTTGTCGCAGTATTTGGAATATTGCGATCATTTATTTTTAACTTGGAGAAAGTGGTCCGTCTAGCACTTCAATTGACAGATCATCGTCAAGAATATTTAGAATGCAGTTGCTGTTGGAAAACCGATGTAGAAATTTAATTTTGGAAGAAAATGATTTATGGTCGTAACTAAGGTTTTTTGAAACTAGTTTTAGAAAAGTATCGGATGCAATTAACGTATTGGAGACTCGTCGTTTAAAGAAACCAACTGCATTGAAAAGATTCGCATGTACATTAACAAATTTGAAAACTGGAGAAGAAAGTTCTTTCTTAACCTTCCGATCTTATCCACTGCTTTTGCCACATTTGTAACCGTAAGAGGCTGCATGTGGAAAAATTCGTCTGAATTTCGTGAAGAACATATCGACAAATGTTTAGAAAACAATGCCTAATATAATAATGCTGCTAAACACAGCTACTCATGGTGGTATTGGTGGAATCCTTCAATATGAGGAGAAAAAAATGCAAACACACGGACATATTTCTGTCTACCCGGAGTCATCAGCTCGGTTTCGAGCAATTTTTAACTTAACGCATTGCAAATTTCCTCAGCTACTATCACCGTATCTAAATCACCAGCCTAAGTGAGCATTCTGTGCGCTATCTAGTGCCACAAAAACAACACACTCGTCTGTCAGTTCAAACATAGCGAAACAAACGGGTACAGATTCCCAACCCTTTTTGGACCGCTGAAAACGGGAGAGGGCGCACAGCAACAGTGCATGAGGTAGCTGCACATGTGAATGATTCGCCAGTCTTACCGTGATGTATTAAAAACACATTGAAATTTTCCTAGAAAACAATACCTATATAATAATGATGCTAAATATAGCTGTACGCAATAGGGTGATAGTAGCCGCAAGGGAATTGCAATGTGTTGAGTTAAAAATTGTTCTAAATCATGCTAACGACGCAGGGTAAGTAAAAACGTGTCCATGTGTTAGCGTTTTTTCTCATCTAACATTGTCTTTCCCGTGACTGACTTTCAAACCTCTTATCACTTTCATTTACACAAAGCATTAATACAAACAGAAACTATTTCAGATTTAATATAAATCATCAATCTTCGTATACATCATATTAAATTCGAATATAATTACTAATGCAAGGAAAGTAAAAGAACTGTATTCGTGATAACAAACTCATCAGTAATTCATTTTAATCAGTTAGTACTGGATGTCACTTTCTTAACAAGTGAACGAATGAAATTATAAATCACTTTTAGCACTGATTAATCGTAAATTAAACTATTACATTCATTTTTAAAACGCGGTGATTGTTGTTTGCAATTGCAATAAACATTACAGTACACGTTAGGTTATTTACTGTATATGTAAGCTTACCATCGTGACTTTACGTTAATTGCACCTTTCCATAGTATTGCTGCGGGTCCTCGTATATGTACACCAATATCGGGATACCTACATACGTACGCAGTGTGAAACTAGATCAAGCAATGAGGAAATAAATAAATATAGTATTTTGTAAATCAGTGATCTGTAATCGATGTAGCGGACGTATGAAAGGCATGGTTTGCGAAAATCCGCACTGCAATAGGAACACTATTGCATATGAATGTGAATGCCATTGAAGAACGGAACTGGCAGGTATAATTGTGTTTATTGATATTTAAAAGCTATTACGTGATTCAAGCATTCCTATTATTTCGCGTTACATATGATACAGTTACTAACTGCATACCGTCCTATTTTTTATTGAATAGAATAATTTGCTTGAGTAATAAAAAGCGTAGCCTACTTGCAGTTTTGTGTAAAAGGAAATAATATATTTGAGATTTAAACATTCAAATACATTAAGTATTGTTTCAGTGTAATTTACGAGCAAAGGCTTTACAAAAATCAGTATCTCCAGCTGTTTTATCCTAAATTAAGAAACATTTGATGAATCCAATAATTTGCGCAAATGTATTATTTTCGAAGAAAGCGAAGTAAATCAGGCAGCAAGTTATTAGTTCATCATATTTATCGATTGAAAGATTATCGGTTTGACGTGCTGTATGAGACCTGGGTTTGTTATGATTAGAGACCGGATTATATGCAAAGTGTATGTATTTTATTTTATTTATTTATTATATTTTACGTCTATTTGTAGTTAATTAACGGTAATTAACTTTAATCAGTGTAATACATCCACATATAGACGTAAAATATAATAAATAAATAAAATAAAATATATGCACTTTGCATATAATCCGGTCTCTAGTTGTGATAAATAGTTTACCGATTTCGGTTATTTATTCCTATTTTATCAATGATTTCTAGCAAACAAAAGTTACGGTGGCCACCAGTAATTTAGAAAGAATAACCAATTGCTGCACTTCATCATATGAACGAACAACTTTAGTTTTGACCCACTTTGAAATAAACAAATGGTAGATTGTTGCTTACTTTTAGGCTCGTTAGAATAAATCCAGATTTCGTCACCACTCACGATATAGACTAAATTTAAATGATCTCTGTTGAATTTCTAGAGTATTTCTTTGCAGCACTTGACGCGACCTTATTTTTGAGCTACTGTTAAATTGTATAAGATACAATGGATACAAACGTTGAACGAAGAATTGTTTTTGAAATTTTTCATTCGATGGTTTCATTTTTACATTTTCATATTAAATTCTATGTATGAACGAACGTATTTGACAAATATGGCAGTTGAGAAACAGGGGCATTACTTAAATTACTACATTCCAGAAATATTAGTCCTAGTATTAACATGCTTTATATGAATTTCGGTTTGTAGAAAAAAGATATGTACATGAACTGCCCAACTGATCGATAATTATGATTTTGTACATTCTTAAACAGCGCTGTATTTTTGGAAAATGTAATATAAATATTTATCAGCAAATGCAAAATTACAAAAGCTAGTTAAGTAGCAAAGTCAGATAAGTGTAAACTTTTATCAATAACAATTCTACACAAAAATTGTAAATAAGAGCCTTTAATCTGGTTAATCACGGAATTGAAGTGCAGTGCATTCATTTAATGCAATGAGTTGCATTGAATGAAATTTTATTTTTCCCTATGATGGTAGCTAAGTAAAAAATCACTGCTTGGTGCTATTAGTAATGTGCCACATCAGGTACTTGAAGTTGCACCAATCAAATCTTCTACAATTTGGTTTTGTTGGTTATCTGCATAAATTTACGTAGTAAACCAACTCCGAACGGTTTTCTATTATGCTTAGATCGAGATAAAAGCTAAGTCTCTCCAAAACTATAGTTTTCTGCTTCAAACCAATGATTTTAATAACATAAGGACTATAGTCATTGCAAACCATAATTTGATTACAGGCATTAAAGCATATTGACGTACATATTTTAATTGATGTCTACCACCGTTAAATATCTATTGGTTGCCTTAAGACTACAAGGCAAAGAATTTAGTCTCCAATAGAGCAGCGAAATTTGTTTAGTATTGACGTGTGTATAGAAGAATCTTATCTGTAACAGCAAAATATTCCAAAATCAATTAATAATATCTTCATGAAAAGGCAACTCGTGTCTAACGAGACCTGTCCAATGTAAACATAGAAATTATATTTATAACAAACAATAAAACAAAACTATAGCTACCAGTAAAATTTTTTGAAAAATGTTTACATTTCCAAATAAAATGCGGTAAATTGCGAACATATATGCATCTCATACTAAATCGAAAGAAGTAGCTAGTAGGAAAATGAATATGCTATGCACACAAATATATTACAGTGAATAATAACAGGTCTCTTCAGACAATAACCAATATTTTAAGCTACGCGCCAACAAGCGCCCGGTTGCAAGGTTAATTCTCGGGAACAGTGACGAGCAGCAACGTAAAATTTCGAGTGAAACTGGTGGAAACAGAAATGCTTCAACTTTTGAAGCAAGTTTACGGAGGTGACACGCTGCATCGTACGCAATGCTTACATAATTGAAAAATGGTCGCCAGAAAGATGACCGTCGACCAGAAAAACTTCGAGAATACTGTGCATTAAAACTGCCGTTTGAGTGTCAAAGAACTTGCAGACGAGGTTAGCATATCGATATGGTCATGCCATCACATTTTGATTGAAAGTGAATAAGGATCTAATTGCAGGAAAACTTGTTCCTCGAAAGAAAATCGGCGGTACATTTGCCGCCAACTTCTTGAAGAAACCAGCGACGACTAATCACTTATACAAGAAATCATAACGGGAGACGAAAGCTGGGTTAACAACTACAAAATTGAGACCAAAGTTCAATCATCATAGTGGATTGCTAAAGGATCTCCTAATAGCAATACGTTAATCTCGATCCCATGTCAAAGTTTAAGGGAATTGTGCATTTTGAATTTTTGGTTCAAGGTCAAACAGACAACCATGGGTACTACAAAAGCGTTTTAATAATAATAATAATGGTGTGTCTTAAGATATGCATCCTCATTCTTCGCCGTGGAGTGAGAAAAGCCATAGAAGACCGCATTTACCTAATAGTTTTCATGTTTAAAATCTCGTTATTTCATATATGAACAACGATAAGGTAGGCAACTGAATTACTTTATTATCAATCAATAAGCACTAGTATTGCAATTGCAATTCTATGTCGTAAATTTTGTAAATCGTGCAAAACGTTGGTACTAATCGATGTTAGCCTATAAGGCCAGCGTCCCTGCGGAAGCGTTTTCCATATGCTGCCATGTTGGTTACTTGAAACTCGTTGTTTTGGTGATCTCCTTAATTTTATCAAATGAAACTCTCCACTCAATTCCACTCCAATATTCCGGAGAGATTTCTATATTAGACTATAGTTGTGAAGGCTTAACTAAGCAATATACTAATTCATAATGTGCTACTATCTTGTACACATACGTGCTTTTATCAAATTTATTTTGCTATAAACTAGACAAGAACTGTCGATACCTCTCAACAGGTTAAGGGTAATTCCTACTGGATATATTTCAATTTCCGTTCAATTTGAATTTTTGTTCGTTTTTTAAACTTTTGTGGCCATGTCAATAACGGTCATACTCCAGTGACACCGGTAGTACCACATATTTTTTTAAGTTCTGGTTTATTTTATTCACTGTACATTAATTTGAAAGACATTAGGAAAAATCAGTAGTGCCAAACATTTTCCTAAATATAATGTAGCTTTTACCTCAACATAAAATAGAATGCATAAATAAAACATATTTGTAGAAATCAAATACGTGATGCTAGTGATTAATGAAGGCTTTCATAAAAGTCTATTCTTAATAACAGAAATCCAGTCAGAATCTGCAGCTGGCTGACTAGGTTAAAAAATTGACACACTTTTCTAACCGGACATTTTCATTGGTTACACGATTATCTATCGAGTGATGATCTTGTGGAAGAAATTCAAAGAATTAACTTTACAACAAACAATGTGATTATAGCGCTAAAGTAGTTAATTTATTACGTGTGACACATTTACTTTGTCATATGAACTTCATTAAGATGTAATATTTAATCAAAAAGGTAATTACTGCCACATTATGCGCTTTTAACGACCATTCTTTTGTAATTTGTAATAAATTCCAAACTTCTTTATGTAAATATTGCGCCTAAGAAGAAAAAACGAGTATCATTCAAGATTTCGTTTTAAGCAACGTAATACCTACCTAACATGTCGTAAAATTATGTTGTCTTCAAGCTAATCGAAAGTGTCAAATTCTACTGCTTTAGCTTGTTTTTAATTTTAATGTCTTTTTAAATATTTACAAATGAAATACGTATTGTATATTGCGCACTTCAAATACCGAGGGCGGTGGTCGCTGTACGGGCAAACCTGTAATATTTCATGTTTGGTTCATTCAAGTACCTAGTATGTTATATGTATATAAATATAGACATAAAACACTTATTTTTCTTTAAATATTTGATTGGGAGAAAGTAGTGAAATGAAGACTTTCACTTAAATAGTTCGATAGCTTTACTTACAATAACTTTACTAGTACACGCACTTCGTTATTTGAAGTATAAAATTCTTCACAAGTTCTTGTGTTTTTTTGCAATTGTGATAGTAAAAATACATCCAAGGAATGTTGTGAGAATTTCATGTTACAACTTTATTTAGAACTATTGCAGAATGTAGTATGTACGGTACATGCATACATACATATATGAATACATGTACATATATATATGTATGAATTTAACGCCCACGTTAATTTTTTTCATAAACGATATACATGAACTAATCATGAATTACATTCTCCCTCATTATCTGAGTACCAGCTTTTGCTCAGAAAGTTGCCATTTTCTTCCGTTCTTGGCGTTAACGTAAGATAGAATAGACGAGGTAATTGTCAAAAGGGGATAAACGTGATAAGAGGTTTAAATGTCGAAAGGTTACATCCTTGATACTTCTGAGAATGGAGTTGGAATGCAATCTTACCGGTCGATTATTGGACTACTGTTTATTCGCGCAATTATATATTGGAAGTTACAGAACAACTGCAATAGGTGCTTTTTGAACTTGAAGAGACAATGTTTAGAATCAGGTTGCTTAAAAGTAACTCTGAGGTCTAAAAACTGCGCAGTAAATGTGATTTACTGCTTGCCCCCTTTGCATGTTACATTTTTTTTTTAATCCTATGTCCTTTATACCTTGCGGATTTCCCTATCCTCTCATTTACCTCTTTCTCTATTCTCCCATTGTCTTTAATGATTGTTCCTAAGTAGTTTTTAACTTGTTCCAATGCTTTTTCCCCGATTTTGATGCTACGTTTTCTTTCAACTGCTGCTATTATCATTGTGTTTGTTTTCCTCGTGTTTATCTCCATGTTTATCTTTGTTAGTTCTTCTTGGTATATCTTCAAGTTTTGCTGTAATGTCTCTTCCGAGTGTGCTATCAGTACCATATCATCTGCAAACATTAGTTCCTGTACGTTAATTGCATTCATTTTCCCGTTTCCTACTTTCATTTTTTTTTCCTTTTTGTCTAGCTTTTTTAACAGCGTCGTCTATTAATATAGAGAATAATAATGGGCTCAATACGCATCCCTGTTTTAATCCAATTTGCGATTCGAATTCAGCGGATTCTGCATTGGAAGTTCTCACTTTATTCTTATTGCTTTTATAAAATGCCTTAATCATCGCTATCATTCCTTTCTCTAAACCTCTCCTTTCCAAGCTCTGCCATACATCTTCTCTTCTTACCCTATCAAAAGCTTTTTTAAGATTAATAAAACATATATGTATTTCCTTTCCTTTCCCTATTAGTTTTTCTCCTAATTGTCTGATTACATATATTAAGTCCTGGGTGCTTCTTCCTTTTCTAAATCCATGTTGAGTATCTTCTAGTGTTGTTTTCAGTTTCTCTCGGAGCCTTTTTTTTTAGTATTCTTGTCAATACTTTTATTACATTTACTTTATGTAAATATTCATATCGAAACGGTTCGTAATAAAAGTTACTTTGAATGTGTTTTTAAATGTTTACATCTTGGTAAAACTATGCAAGTTGTTAGTTAAAATATTAACATTTTTCATATTTTTCTAAAAAGTCTGTAACTGTGTTATTTTTTTACGAAATAATTTTTCATCACCAGTAACTGCGTAGGACAGAAACAGTAGATGTTGACGAGCTAGCGAAGATGTATAAATGTTGACACATTAATTTTTGCGTTTCTCGTTTAAAATATGCTCTACCCATACATCCAACTTCTAACCTTTACTCATGAAATGCAAGTGCATCAATTGATCACAATAGATTAGTGTGGACCATCATTAATTATAGCATTCAAACGATGCTCATCAAAGTCAGAAGGTCTTCCCAGACGTGCGGAATTGCTCATGCCGAAGTCGTCTTCTTTGAAATGAGAAAACCATTTCCGTGCTGTATTTTCTCCAATGTATGCTCTTCGTAAGCAGCACAAGTGGTTTTAAGGACTTTTGATATTTTAACTCACTCCTTTGTTGAACATCCTAACTTCTTTTGTCAATAATTTATATAATCTTTGAAAATATTTAGAAACCCGAAAGCTATTCATTTAAACAATAGTTAATAAGATTGATAAAACCTAAATAAGCAACACTGTTGGTTAAACATGTCTGTTTTTTGAAAATCAGTAAAGGTACACGTACTATTGTTTAATATTTGCTTATTTGGAAAGATACTCGAAATAAAAATATTCTCACAACGCACAATAAAAGTTTTATACGTATGTCGGTGATATTCCTTATCTTTTTTAAATTAGTGTCGATATGTAAACATTCCTATGGGTAAATCAAATTTTAATACTTTAGTAAAAGCCCATGCTCAGTACTGTTGAAAAGTACAACATCCAGACAAACTAGACTAGAATGTATTTGAATTCAGTCGTCGCGTAAACGCAATTACTATTTATCCCATGCATCTTCTTAGAAACCTAATGAAAGTGCAAATCATGTGCTTAGAGTAATAGTTAAATGGAAACTTAAACAAGAATAAGCGATTACAGCTGCATTTACTACAATTACATATTCGCGCACATTTTCAGTCAAGTTTGAATTTTATGAACTGCGTTAGACGAATCACTGCAAACAGTTTTATATACCTGCTTTAATATAGCATTTAGACCTCTCTCACATTCTTGACGATCTATACTACCTTGACATATGAACACCTTCCCAATTCCTTCTGTCGTCTCTAAGGAAACTCCTCGTGAACTTTCGCAGGGGTAAAAGTACTTTTAGAGGTAACAATACATTGAAGAAAGAATTATGAATGTACTGCAATTGATTGTATTTATCTCTTAAAACTAGTAATTGTGACCATAACATGTAATATACAATATACGAGGAAAAGTCACAAATTGCTGTGGATAGCAGTGACGTATTTCCCTATCTGTCGCTAGGTGTCAGCACAATCTAGCTTTATGATACTCAAGAAACAGTTTTCGTACGCGTATACAAGCCGTGTTAAAATAGCAACCGTGCTGGAAGAGTATGCTGTGGAAGATCAACATGCTGTTGTGCGCTTTTTCTGGCCAAAAGGACTTCCTGCAAAAGATACCCATAACATTCGACTTACAGTCCCGACCGCATCCCAAGCGACTGTCATCTGCTTGGTCCACTCAGAAAGCATCTTTGCGTACTGTTTTTAAATCGGAACGCCAAAAGTAAGCTAGCTGTTGGTCAGATTTCGGCAAAAATTGCACTAGCGATATTTGATAATGACGATGTAATAACAATTACGTAACTACTACTTATATAAAATTGTAGCTAGTTTAAAAGTTGTTGCCAAAAAGCAGCTTTGAAAAATTCCATTGTGTAAGTGCGTCATTTTATTTTATTCCTCCAAATTAAAACTATATTAATTATACTCCATAATATAGTAGTTCTATACCTTCTTATGATCAAATGCATGGCATGCATATAATTCAACTTACGAACAATCTTTGTTTGCGAGATTCTTGTTGATACTACAATTTTCCACTTGGTTTCGCTGTACTGTCGTATTTGACCGTAATAATAGCAGATTTGAAAAATAAAATAACGAAGTATTAATAATCTTTTAATTAAAAAAAAAACAATAAATTCGTGATATGCTAGCCAAACTATCTCCAAATGAAGCAAAAATGTGCTGCATAGTAAAGTAAAAAACAAAAAAATGATATACAGAGATGTATGCTTGCAGTTAGTATTATAATACATGGAGTTTGTAGAATTAAGCATGTTAAAGGTAAATACGATATTAAACAAACAACAGTATTCATAACTAAGAGCTTTATTTAATGCCGAGATTTTACCTTATGAAAGCTTAGATATACTACAAGGACCCTTTTCGAGACAAATAAGGATACGTGAAAATAATAGATTAAAGGAAAAATCCTCATAGAAACAGAATGCAAGGGACTCACGAAGCAAATATCGACACTAGCAACGATTTGGAAAAGAATAAGATGGGTCACTTGATCTAAATCTATTTTTTTAATTTTCAAGTGCAGAATTATAATTTGAAAGCTTTAGCAGTGTATGTATTGCACTTGTATGTTTTCAAGTTGTTAAAAAGTATATACGTATAATCAAGATCTTTACAATATCTAGAACAAGTTGTTTCATTATCCATGTTGGTAGGCATATGATCGAAAATGATCCATGACAAAAACAGCGTAACAGTGGTGCACCCAACAGTAATAAATCAACATTCTTGTAATAACGTGTTAATAGACGTTCTGCATTGCACATGCTGCAAAAGTAAAAGTAAACGTGCGCCTTATTTCCTCGCATGGCATACGGTTGAATATCTTTTCTCGTTAGAGAGTGAAAGTATAGGCAGATTCATGAATTAGAGAAAGAGAAAGAAAAACATTAGCACATATTGCGATAGCTAACAAAAAAATAAGAAAACCAATCGCAGGTAGCTTTCCTGCATCTTTTACTGCAAATCGTTGGTACATGTCAAATTATTTACAGTTTAGATTCGATAGCAATTACAAGATACACGAATATTGACGACAGGGAAATTGAGATGTTTTCCTAATTATTAGAACCAGAAATACTCATGGTAAACGCTAATAATACTAATAATAATGTTTTTGGAAGTAAGAGGAAACGAATTTAATCAAATATGTGATTGGAGTTTCATAAAGAAAATAGTCGCAAGTATGTTAGAACAACGATTTGACCATTGGCACTATTAAATGTCACTATCAGTAGATTCCCGGTAACTTTAAAAAGTTACACACGTATCTACAATACTAATCTATTTCAGTTTCATTGAGCAAATTTTGCATTTTTGTAGTTAAAATATAGTTGCTTCACTGTTCTGCTGTTAGTGTGTAGGTATCATCTATTAACGCAACATTCGTAAAAGTATTTACAAAAAAGCTTATATAAAAATTATCCCTTGATTTAAAACTCCTGGTAAATACAATTAGAGAAATTAAGTACTGACAACTTTATCGATGCTTCTATTCAGCATAAATGTTATCGCGAAGAATCACCAACTAATAGTGCAACATGAAGAGGATACTGCAAACTTATAGACAGTACTCAATATTAGGACTGCATATATATGATCATCACTAGAAGGAGAAAATCAAAGTAGAAACTGGATTATATTTTGCTTCATACAACGGATAAACCAGAAGTAAATTAATGTATAATACACCAATATATCGAGGAATTAGCGCAACGTATTGACAATTTAGTCTATATCAGTTTTAAAGAATTGTGCTCTGTAAAATATTAGTAACCAAGAGAATTAAATAATCGTCGAGCAGAATATCCATGACCGCCTTGTGACCGGATATAATATATTCAGTGTATAGAAAGCAATGAAGTTGTTTTTTCGTTATCACTGGGCGTGTTGTCTAGCATTTTAAAAATATTTATAATAAATCATAAAATTCTCATTGTCATTCATTGTATTACTATACAACTTAGCAAGTAATAGAAAATGGGGCAACCATTGAAGAACTTCGAGCAGAATTTCAAAATTTTGCGATAATGTAGAGAGTTCGCAGCAAATGGTTCTACGATTTATTAAAAACACTCCTTAATGCTGCATATGCCGCAAGTAATTCAGTTGGCTAAAAAAAGCTATTAGAAATCCTTTACAGAAAGTACAATTTTCATATAGGATACATTAGTTAATAGCAAAAATATCCATACAAGTTTTATTACTTACAGAAGCTCTTACTCAATGGTAATTATTTACGCAATTCATTTATTCTCAATGGCATATACCTCAAGTAATGATGACATTCTTAATTAATCCTTTTCTCGTATGAAACATGGTGGTATCATTTGTTATGATGCAACAATGACCACTTAGTCTAGTGAAATATTCATGTAAATTTTGCGATAAATTTACTCCTAAGAAAGTAAAGATTTAGTTCGCCATTTCATGCAGAAAGATTAAAGATTTAATTTGCTTTGACTATTTTTCCCTTTTGTGTAGTGGAAACGTGGAAACTCCACCATTGTTAACTATATATATATATACTGAGTGATTTTAAATGTTTGAGGACAGTTTAAATTTCGCGCCTTGCTAAATTTTTGTCACGTTGGCGATTTGGTTTTGAATTCGTAACCGGTAGCGTAGCAAATAGATTTTGGATGGGTGATAAAATATTGACAACAGATCTTCAAAAAATCAATTTCATATTGATTTTCTAAGCAAAATGGAAAATAACACTGATAAACAGTAGCTCTAAGAAGAACAGATTACAAGTAAAAATGAAGCAAATAATAACGAATAAAATAAATATAAATAACGAATAATAAATAACGGCACAGGCAGTTGGCAGGACCGATACTCACAATGGCCACTCTTAACATGTCAAATCCCCTAGAATCCACCGCGCGAAATTTAAACTGTCCTCAAACATATAAAATCACTCTGTATATATATCATTTTTTGTAAACATATTTTTGTGTTTAATTATAATATCTTCCAAATTTATTTCTAAAAGACGTATAATGTACTGCCCTCACACATTTTCTCATATTATTAAAATAAGTATCGTCCGGAAATAAAACACACTTTCTTCAAAATTTCTTGTACGTCGGGTGGATGGCACGCCTGGTAGTTTTTACTTGTAAATAATTTCATTTCATCAAGAGTGTGTTTACTGTGTGGCCTATCACATATATAAAAAAGCTTACCTCTGCAGAGAAAAATGCCTTGAAATTCTTCAAAGTTATTTGCAGATAGAAATTATTTAATGTTATTTATATTTGAATTTAAAGCAAACAGAAAATTTAAATAAAAGACCCCATTCGGCTAATTAAGAGCCTGGGATTTTTCACCACAGAACGTACGCAATTTGAGTAACAACTTAGAGAAGTAACTGCATAAATTCTTTGAACTTAATTTGGCAATCTTAGATTATTTCATTTATCCACACAAAAATAAGATACTTGCAAGCTACACAGAATAACTTACCGAAGCTAGCCGAAACGTATACTGGACCGAGGCACTTACATCTCAATTTCTAAGGAATACCTTCAAGAGTATTTGTATTATTGCGTTTATGCTGTGTGTATCAAAAATGAAGCTGTCAACATAAGTTTAAAGAGCATAAGTGTCATAGCTTTACTAATATTATGTTTCTTTTTAATACAAAGTGACGTAATTTACCATTGAACAAGGAAAGTAATTTGTGTGTGGTTCATTCAATATGACCGCTGGAAATGTTATTTACCTCTGTTGAGCCTACACGTAATTTTACCAACCTATATGAAGGTCAAGTGTAGGTTGCCAATTGTAGGATTCCGAGAGAAGTTTTGTCATAGTTGTTTTGTTTGGATGCGAACTCCTTCGCCTTTGCAATGTAACCACTCGGTAATGTAACTGTATTCCTCTACATCCATATTCATGTTATACGTCGGTTCCTTTGTAGGTAGTCACCACGAATAATTGCTAAAATATTAGGAATACATTTCATCACTCTATAATATTTAATTCGATTCGGACGCAATGAAAGGTACATAATTAAAATTACCCAAACGCGTATAATTAAAAATAGTTATTTTTTGTGATTGCTGTAATAGTTTGCATAAATTCTTAGGCACTAATCGACCAAGAAAAGGAGAGTTGTGAGAGTTAATCTATTGTTGTTAATTTTGTCTAGAACAAAGTACAGTTATTGAGAACATACTTTTTGTTTTAGCTTCTGCGTGCGTCATAATAGTATATTAGCAACGCCGTATACTGATACATGATTTACATTAATTAATGAGTAAATCCAAGGATTTACTTGATGATAACATAACACGTATACATACAGCTTTTGACATAATATCAAATTTTCACGTTTTTTAGAATTTACTTAAAAATAATAATTCTAATACAAAATAGTAGCACTCCTGAAATAGAGGGCGCTCTGTAAATAATATACAATCATATAAAAAATAATGTTTGTTAGTTTGTTTTATTATACATTTTATGAATACAAACTAACTTACTTAACAAGATTTATATTTTATATTTATATAACATATTTTACATATATTGAATAATAAATATCAGCACAAAATCTCCATTTCACGTGCTACAGCTTTTAACAACCTCATCATTTTAAAATAATTTTCGTAGAAAGATGTAACCAGACCTCTGAATCTTTTACGTATATCTTTTTCTAGTAAAACCGCTTTTTGTTTACATCTATGCCATTTATGTTGGACTATGGAGTCTCACAGTAAATATTTGGACAGTAGTTAATTATTGAATCATCTACGTAGAAGTAGAAATAATATATATTGTTGGGTTACAAATAGCTAACCAAGGAAATTATAATTCTTACATACGAGTGTATTTACGAAAGAAGACTTTCAACAGAATATTATGTTTATTTGATAATTTCAATTGACTCTGCCGATACTTGCTGGAAATCCATATAAATCAGTAGTAACAGAACACTTGATGAAGCTACAGTGATAGCGATACATGTCATGTACAAAGCAGGCGCCATAAATTCTCGGCCTGATATAGAAAAAAGAAACAATACAACAAATTTTATTTTTCAATGTAATCTCTCCTAACTTCTATACATTTTACGATTAATTAATAATTCAATACCCTTGCAAAAATAATCTGAAGTTTTGCCATCAAAATGTTCTATAACAGCTGCTTGCAACTCACTGTCGCAAAGACGCATAATATTTTTTCTTTCTGGGACGAGGTTCACAGGTCGCCGGTTCTTTTCGATAGAGGATTGTAAAACAGAACCGTTGTTTCATCCCCTCTGACAATGGACTTCAAAATCGGTTTTGGATCGTCTCCATACATGTTTAAAAACGACCGCGCACATTCGACTCGACGTTCACATTGGAGAGCAGAAATAAGTCGTGGTACCCATCTTTCACTAATTTTATTCACACCCAAATTGTTGGAGAATTTGGCGAATAGTTGTTTCAGGTATGTTTGTTATCACTGCCAGCTCCTTCTCTTTCAAACGGCGATCTTCTAGTACTTAATCTTAATTTTTCAGTGCAGTGGAATACGAAGGGGGGTCTAAACGTTGTTTTATGTAATTAGGCGTCCTTCTTTTGTTAAAAATTTGGTGACCGCGCAGTACTCAATTTTCATTACTTCAGACGATTTCATGCGCTAGTCACGTTGATTGGCTGGCTGCTAAAAACTACTGCTGTTCAAACCATCATATTTATCGCATAGACATCGCGTATGTGCATGCATACCGTGACGGAGTTTGAACACGTTTGAACCTGTATAAGCGTGTCAGGTCGAGAATTTATAGCGCCTACCTCGTATATGCACTACGCTGTGTTCAATATACTGTATACATTAGTAAAACTGTGTGTAAACTTAAATTAATATTTATATCAAACTATCGTTGGTATTAGTAATGATAAAATTACGATTTTCTTGCATTTAACCAACGTTTTTAAATTCCTGGAAAAATTTTGGTTGCGGTAGGATGTGGACCCACAACCTCTGCGCTAGCGGCGCATTGTGCTACCAACTACACCACGAAACTAAATGTGACTTCAAATCGCTTTTAATACCTAGGTGTCACAATGTCTGTAGATATATCATAATATCTCACCTTTTCTTGATAGTTTCTGAATTGTTCACCTTTATTACTTTTATAATAATGGAATTTTTTAAAATTGGAGGCTTCGTAACGAAGAGAAATGCGAATGTTAAATTTTATTTACGATATACATTTTGTTTTTAACTAATCCCATCCAACGCCATTCGTATTTCTATTCTATAACTTTAACGTTACCTTATTTTGGTAGTATATTATACAGAGAATTTATTTAATCTCGTAACATAGAATCAACAATTTCTATATTTGCTTACTATTGTTGAAAGTTTTACAAAAGCGCAAACAACCAATGTGGTAATACAAGTCGATACTAATAACGTTTTAAAATGTTTAAGATACGTCTGTAAATATTAAACGCACAAGAATGATATAGTCTGCTTGCATTGCTCTGGATTTAGTAAATTTGCTAATAAATGTCTAACGTAATTTCAAGTTTTAATCTTGGGCTTAACTATCATATATAGTTGTAACCCACATAGAAAGTGATTCGAATTTTTCTTTATGTTTTAATGTCTATAACAGTGTATAGTCTTTAGTACCTCTCAATGAAATGGATCTGCGCATGCTGATTAACCTGACAATTGTACATCAATGGATCAACATATACTGTGACAGTGAGGGGCTAGACCGATAGTGCATAGTAATTGCGCCATTTGAATCACCTACTGGGCATATGTGTCAAATTCTTGTCTATAAAGTTCTTAAATTCCACATTTTTTCTTGAAGCAAATGGGATTTTCAAATTTAGTCATACCAAATTAGAAGAAATAATAATGCCGATCAAATCCCTGGATAGATCTCTAAATTTGGCAATTGTTAATATGATACTTGTGCAAAAATATACAGGATGTCCTATTTAAAATTAAGTTAGTTATTATGTGCCAAAAGCTATATTTGCGCTTTGGCCATTACTAACTAAACAATTGAATTCAAAGAATTGTGAACTTTATAAAAAGGAAGTGTTTTTAAAATCCATCAGTATTACACAGATATCCTTGTATTTTCGGAGTTTACGAGCTGACTGTATCTTATTCCTTATAGTTTCGTTGTGATGGCTTTGAGAGAAATATTTTCCAGTGATTATCTTTAAGCAAGTTAATCCTTTTTTAAATTTTCCCTCAGCAATATTGAAAAAAGACAAATTTAATGAAATCATGCGATATTGAGCAGGGGTACACTATACAACACTATAAATATTAATGTTAAGCTTCTTTCAAGTCTGCCAACTGAAGAATGAATCTATTTTTAACAATAAGGTCAATTAAAGCTAATTTACAGTAATGATAAATACCCTATCTGATGCAACTACACTGACTTAAATTTAAAATTGTTGCGGTTCTTTTAATTTAATTCAGATCATGACAACTAAAACAGACTGTCACAGTATCTAGTGCTATGCCTAATGTTGTAGTGAGAAAGTGGCGAAATGTCTTACCAGATACAAAGGGTGTGTCAACTTGAAATGAACGTTTATGCAAATAAAATTTGTGCTATTTACAAATCTGAAACTTTCTTTCATTTCACTTGAAGCTTATCTGTAGAGATATTTTTTAATCGCGAAGAGAAAAAAAATACACAAAAAATGATGCCAATGCGATGCACATTAATAATAATAATAATACATATTAAAGTTTCCGATATTATATGTAATTGCTTATAATACGTGGCGCCAAATTACATTTTTTAAATTGTCATATCGTTCCAGAGGAAATTATAAATACCGACTATAATAGCAATTTCTTAAACATACTTTATTACTAAATACAAACCTGACCGTAACTTCGTACATACTCTATTTATCACTTGCGAAAGAAATTATGAAACGTAAACAATAGGTATATTCAACGCTGCAGCAGTGTCTCTTCTAATAGTGAAAATGGAAGCAAATTTCTAAACTACAGGCGAAAATGGAGAGAAAGTGATTTGGTACATACATACAATGCTGCTATTGATGAACAATATACGATGATGAGCTAAAAAGTCCGCGAAATGAAAATAGAAAACAGAACTTTGCGATTTGAAATTATTAGTTTTCAACACAATGAACTTCTCCGTAATGTCTGGCTTTGATGTTATTGTCTGCTTGTCTTCTACTTGAAGAGTATTTTTGCAGGTATAGAAAAATCCTTTAATTAGATTATTCTTCTTCGCAAAAAATGATTTCTTTTGTAGTTAAAACAAGAGACTTTTTGCTCTATTTTGTCCGAAAGATGAGTGTAGTATTTACCTGTAGTGATTTAATCTTCTGAAAGCTAATTAATTTAAACAGTACCTTTTGCATCTCAGAAAATCGAAGGCATTAATTTTCGCATTGACGAGCAACACCAAATACTCGCGGCAGTAACTTGCAAACATATTTAATTTTTTCTCCAAATCGAGATGTTTATATTGTATACTGTCCCAAATGGCAGTCTTTCAACACCACTTTTTCAATAATTTCGAGAATAAAATCTGCTAAACGTACCATAAAATTGTCTGTAATTGCGCTATCTATTCGTTACCTAATTGGACTTTTTAGTGTGTCATCGTACAGTGTCAAGCATCTGCTACAAAAATATTTTTATCAATAAATTCATTTCAAGACCCTTCAGAATAAAAAAAATGGAAAGCATTTATCTCCTATAAAAACCTTCTCTTCCATACTAACGCAAAGAAACAGTGGTGCGTCTCTGTTGTATTTTACAGATTCACAAAGGAAGAACGTTGAAAAATGTCAGCAGATGTAAATTAAAGTATATATCACATATACGAAGGAAAACTGCCATATAGAAATCATAGTAGCCGGGTTACTAAATTCATTACATCAAAAAATTTTTTTGTGCGTGTGTACATATCTGAAGGTCATCTTGTATTTTGACCTACCTCGTTAACATTTTGTGGATGATTAATGCTTGTGTTATTCATTCTTCTACATGATATTTGTGAGTAATCGGTTTTAAACGGGTATACGTCAAATAAATTAATTTATATAAAACATTCGCTCTTTGGAAGCCAAAGTATTTTCAATATTGTATTTTTGATCATAAACGGCTGCGCAAGAGTAAATATATAATAATTATGGCCCAATTATAATTATTCGTGATTAGTCTGAATGATATAGAACATCCTCAAATGAAAACAAAAAACTTTATAACAGAAATTCAAAACAGGTTTAATCAGCTGAATTTATATTTATCTAGATGAGTCACAATAGAAAACTGTAAAGTGTAGGAAGCAGAATTTAATACTTCCTTTCTAATCTATGGACACAAAATAACGGAAAACGTAACGCAAGAGCAATGACATTCCTTTGCGTAAGTATAATATTTCTTAAATTTATTAATAATTTTCATAGTTGAAGCAATCAGACACTATGTCTGAACAATTAGCGAATTTTAAACGTGTTTTCTCAAATTATTATTTTTATTATTACTATGGCAGTTTGTAAACAGCTAATTTTGCCACTACCGCATCCCAATCTCCAAGAGGTTCTATCCCTGAGACCGTCTTCCCTTAGTCCTCTCTTCTCCATAGCTTCTTTAATTCCTTTTCCCAATTCCTTCTTGATCTTTAATATTTTCTTCTATTAGCAGGCTTCCATTTCCAAACCTTTTGTGGTAGTCTGTTCTGGTCCATTCTCCTCATATGGCCATACCATAATAGTGTTTCTCGAATTAGTGCTGAAAAATCGAATGATGTTTTCAAAATAATAGATACACAATACCTGCATTAGAGTTCTTCATCGGGTTAGCGATACGAATCCAGTTGAGTGTTTCCAAATAAAGTAGCAACGGGTCGGGTGCTATGAGGGGTTATGAGTCGGATATGGGTAAATGCGTATGGTACATCAACAATTCAACGTTTTAGTGTCGAATACCAAATACCCCTTTCTTGAAATTTTCACAAAGCTCGCTCCCTTTACGCAAGGCTTGATCTAATAAAATAAATTTTCTTCTTAGTCATTTATGCGTTAATACAAAACACCTTCAGTTCCCTTTAGTTAATTGCGAAGTATTTATTCAATAATCGAAATGGTATTAAAGATGTGCTTCAATGTTTTACTTTCATATTTAATTTTAATAACAATACTTCAATATAGGCTTTATTTATAGAAGTTTTGTCAGTAGATGGAAACCGTAGGAACATACCTTAAAGTATTCAATTTTCGAATTTTGACAAATAATTTAATGTTTCCAATTATTTACTAATTAGTGTGATATTGATCGCCAACGATCAGAATAATTCCTGCTTTTAGAAGAAATTAATTTGAAATATGCCCACAATAAAATTAAAAACATTAACGACTTATCATTATACATTCATTTATACCTGTAGGATAATTTTAGGTGAAAGTGCCTGCAGTATTTTTGCTGTTCTTGGAGATTTTGCATGATACCTTTATTTCTTTTCCTTTCTCAATTTGTTTCTTTTTAATTTCGTGTATTTTAATTACTAAACTAAAAAATATAACTCCATAAGTCTCTACATTGTATAGGTTTACCTGTTGCTTATATCTTTTGTGCCAATTGAACACAGCTTCTGTAATGTTTCGCGACCAGATCATGTTTTTTTTTCGGAAGTATCAGTATTTATATTTTCAATGTTATAAATTCAATGGCCTCGTTGTGCAAGGGTTTAGCACGCTATACCGGAGATATAGAGATGTTTGGGTTTAAGTCCCTCTCCGAGATCGATATTTTTTCGGAAATTTAATTACGTTGGAAATTGCAGGAAAATTGTAATTTTATCATTATAAATTCCTTCATGTTCGCACCTTTATTAGTTCTCTGTCTGTTTTTATTGAAATTTGCAACCATCAGTTTCCAAATCAAACTAAACGTTATAGAGAAATACAAAAAACTGCGCATTAAATATGAATTTGTAACTGCCTCCCATCCTATGCACGACGCAGTTCTTTGTTCCACTATCAAACAAATCAAAGGAAAACTATGGAACATAATAATACCTGTAACAATATATTCATGTTGGCGAATTTACCTTTTTGATATGAAGGAGGCTGCTGTTGTGGTTACATGTAACGATAGTAAATCTAATACGTCGCATAATTATTTCTGTACAAAATAGATAAGCAAGCTAGCTAAACTCTTGAGTTTATGAAACGTATGCATCAAAGGAAGGTTAATCTTCTATCAGTCGAAAATGTTCATAAAAATATATATGTACGTAATGCTATATATTTATATATGCAGTGGCACGTAACCACGAAACATACTTGATTAGCACCAAGCAATTATTAAAATGCATGAATAAACTATTGACTACATACATGTTTTCAAACGGCGGTCTATTGTGATGTCATTCCCTTTTAAAAAGCGTACAATTTTTCGACCGTTAGAGAGAACGTAACCGTGGCTGCATAGTTTTCCTTTTGTTTCTTTCCTTTTTTATCATTACGGAATTTAGAAGTAGATTTTGTGATAGTTTGTGCCTGAATTCCTGTTTTCTTAGTTTTTTGTTTTACAAGATTGAGTGAGGAAATAGTTGCAGTAATGTGAACTTGAATCAAACTCACTCCTATAACTTTTCCAATATTCATTTCTAAAAAATCTATATTGTTGTCGCTTTATATGTTTTGATCATGATTAAAATAAATAAATGAAATAATCGTCGATCATTTCATTTTCAAATATGCAATGTTGTATAGATGTCTAAAACATAAGCACAACGTTTAATTAAAAAAATTTTCCTACTGAATTAATTTTTATTGTTATATAGATAACTCCAACGTATATTAAATTCTTACCTCTTCAATGGCCTTTCTAGGTGTACATTTATTATTGCAGGTGCAACTATGTAAGTCCATGCATATGCATCTATATTCTTACCTTGAAGGAATGAAAGAACACTTGATTTCTCAAGATATAGTATTTCAAATAGATATTAAAATATCAACCGTAACAACAAATAGAATGCGATATTTAATTAAAGGTTACAGCGATAAGAAAATCACAGTCGCTTGAATGGGAAGAAAGTTGCACATTTCACAAGGAAAGTTCGTAAGATATAAGATACATATGTGTGTGTTTATGTGAACATCTATCTATTGGATTACTCATCACGACGATATTTGCTAATAGCAAGTTATTTCGCTGCGAGGTAGTCTTTTGTTAAATAGTTCACCTGATGGCATGCCCAACAACGCTTTCCCTTACTTTTAATTTCTTCTGAATGTCAATATACATACGTATACGTATGTCTACTTCAGTGCAGACAGTCTAGAAAATTATATAATATTCTCGCTGATGATATAACGTTCGCTCATTACTTTGCCGCAAGAAAAAAACGTCAAGTCCTATATTAAATGGACGACCAGTCTAGAATGTTTAAATTTAATTACGGATTTACCGAATAGAAAACGAAGGAAATAAGTTGCTGTGGAACATTCAATACATCTATTTGATTCGCATTATCCGGTAGTAAGGCGCACATATAGACAACTTTACGTAATACTGTATTTGCGCATGTGGTCATATCCAATGGAGATTAGCTAAAATAAAAAGACTACTCCCTATACACTTAACTTTTGCAAATCTTCAAATACCATTGCCATAATTAGTTTCAAACATTTTATTAATGAAACATTAAACATTAACTTTAACTAATGAGGGAAAAGGTACGGCTTTCTAGGCAAGCAAGAAATATTCTAACATCGTTTTAGATTTCTGAGTATTGGTCCCCATCTAATATGCTGGGACGTTAACTTTCAACCATTGACCTTATTCACGAAAGAGAACCTCTAACATGGAAGTATTTTTCTCTAAAACGGTATAGACCAAGATTAAATGCTATATATTTATCATGTGCGCATTATATGTTTTCAAAATTTTTTACTCCAAAAAATATTTAATCTTTTTGAGTGTCACGAAGGAGAAATCCTTGAAATTACAGCAAAAAAAGTCGCGAATAATCATCCGTTAATTGTTTATAACATGTAAAAATTATACAACTATATAGTGGAATAGGGTAAAAAAAATAATAAAACTGAAAACATACTTGAAGTAAGTAGTTTCTTGATGAGTTTTAGTGCTATCTTTGAATTTAATTGCATATGCTCCAATATTAATCACTACATCACAATATTATTATTAAGTTTCTGGAAGACTACAATCGCAGAATGTACTGTAAACTGGCACCGATATTTTCATGCATAATAGGATTGCTTAGGATGGCAACAATGTGTTCGCTGAATGGAAAATATTATCCTTATTTTGCTCAAGGAGGCAATACGGTTTTTGTATGGAGTTGCATTACCGATCCGAATTTCGTACCGCAAGGGGACAATGATATCAACCATTTTAGTAGAATCGTGAGAAATTATTAAAATGAAAAGACAAAAGAATATACTGGAAATTATGCAATGACCATCTATGAAATTTGGCTTAAACTTCTTACATTTATGGTGCTGAACAATGCAGTCGCGGCACAACAAAAATTTTTCAGCAGTAGAATACACCATTTTTACGTAATCCAGATGAAGTTAAATGACAGCAACTAATGTGAGAGTTGTCAAAATAACATCAACAGCTTCTTGTATTTTGTTTTTACGCTTTCTACGCCCAGTTGACTGTTAGATTGTACAGTATAAAAATTATCATTTCTCGATGCTAGTTCGTGGAGGAGCAGTTCTAAATGTCAAAAATGTAATCCATACGTCAAAATTTTTCCCCACTGAATTAAAAGTAGACGTGTCTGAAAATTTTTGAATTTCTTTTTGTTTCTGAAATATTTGATGTGAGTTATCCCGTATATCAGTCTATTTAGGCAGAAAAAGTCGAAAGACAACCTAAAAATACTTAGCATTGGGCGATTTGTTTTTTAAACTGTTTGGAATTCTTAGTGTATGTACTACACTCCGTACGAATATACTAATGACTAAAATTAAAATTAAGTACCTAAATCTTGTGTTCTGTAATCTAAAACGTTAATTTAAAAGCATGTTGTCTCACATCGCATAAAAAATTTAGTAACCTGCCAAACTAGGTACATCATTTTATTAATATGATATCCAACCAGTTTACACTCTGAATACCAAAAGAGATATTTTTATAACAATTTTTTACATGAATTTATTATTTAAATATTTCCAGTACAAAATAAATATATATTGTACGAGAATTTAAGAAAGGTTATTTATTAAAATGTTTATAAATGAAATGATGAATTTTGCAACCCAAGTGAAGGGAAAATGGTCTAGTTGAAGGAAAGGAACGCATATACGTTATTATTTGAAAGCAGGAACAGTTTTGGTACGATTTCTTTATATACTCTTAGTTTTCTTCATTATTTTGTTAAACAGTACAGATGTTAAACTAAAGTACTTGTTACTTTTACTTTTAAAATACAATTTTGTTTATCATTTATTTATTACTATGATTTAATTTTTGATAGCACGATGAAGTCGTTTATTTGTTTTTTTTATACGTAATCCAAGGTGCATTATTTTTCGTAGCCTTATCAGGATACCAATTTCACGTAAGTTTATGTGACGAAGCACAATTCGTGTTTGAGTCTACTAGCATATACTATTATCCTCAAATGTTCTGGATCACCTGTTTGGGAAGATCACCTTAGAAATATTTGCTCTATATCATTGTGCAACTGTAATTCTACCAGCCGATTCCAAAGCACAAGACACTTGACCTTTTCATATAACAGGAAAATGTCTAATAGAAGATCTAATAGATATGTATTGAAAGGAGTAACATGAAATTGCTAGTGCAAGATCCGTTTTATTAGAAGCTTTGTAATAAAAACGTATAAGGTATAAAATGAAATCAAACTCATAACTACTAAACGTTAACGTGCTATCTTCGATTATCACGTTTCGAAAAAATATGTAGGTGAAGATTAGTAACTATAAGCGTCAAGTACTGAGAAAAGCAAATGCTCGGGCAGAAGTTGCAGCACCTATATGGTGGATTTCTTCACAACTGTGAAATCGATTTCACTTTATATCACAGGTATAATGTAACTCGTAGTAAGTATAATGTAAATCAATAGAAGTTTATACGTTCATAAACATTTAAAACCGTTATTTTATTATATAAAGTATATAAAATTTGTTACTTCAGATTTTTGCTGATACTTTGTAGCTGGTATAACTTAGAACAAATGTCAAATATTTATTAGTAACAGTTTTAAACATGGGCGCTCTAAAAACACGTTTAATCACAGGAACTTTAATCTGGAAATTTCTATAATTTTCACTTAAATATAATTATTAATTAACTTGTAATCCTCTTTTTCAACAATTGAATGCGTTTAATATCTACATAATCCGTGCACTTATAATTAGAATAACTTTCCAGCTGACAAGGGAAGGTAGGCAAATATGTCTCACCGATTTAAATAAAACTTGGTGCGTTTATACCAATCTAGTGTAAGACCAGCGGCAACTATCTTAGCGGCCCAATCGCCCGTTAGGAGGATGTCGGCCACCCTAACCTCAAGACTACCCTTCGTTGTTTCACTTAATAACTCAGAAACTATGAGAGATATCGAAAATAGTTAAGACGAAATTTTATCTGTTTTATATGCCCTAAACGATGGTGTAACTGTTTTGCCGATATGAAGTATCTGTTTACGAAAACAACCTCACACTCCCTCATTTTTCTATACTTTCTATACTATTCCTGTAGATAGTTGACACGGACTGTCTCGAGAAATTGTTTCGAAGAATGCCCAAAATTTGTGCAGCGGCTATCAAACCCAAATAAGATCATATCTACAAAAATAAACTTATAAAATAAATAATATAGAAATATTATTATGTTTGCAATAATTTAATTTTTAATTTTTTTAATTAAATTGTGTTGTAAATTCAGTAATTAATCACAATAAAATTTTACTGTATCTGTGACTTTTTATAAAATTCGTTGTTGGTTCCAGACTTTTGGATGATGGTGTATATAAGAATAACACATTTGCATTATTTTAATAGCTTTTGATCCAGAATTTTTTATCGCAATAGTACAGATGGGCAACGTTGAGTCACATCTGACAATTAGTTAGGTTTCGGTTTATGATCGGTTAATTTGCATATTATTCGTACAAAATGCTACAATACACCTTACATCTATGGAATTGCTTAGAAAACCAAAACATTCCGTTTGTTGACTAAACAGTTCCTCTCAATAAAGCCCTTCCTTTATAGACACTTGCCTTTGATTTCATAGTTACTGCTTTCCCCCATTACTTTTGCGACTAAATTTAAATTCTAAGTTTCAAGAATTTCCACTGGCTTTTCGCATATTCCACGATTTTTTTTTATTTTTATATGTAATTTTGATATTCGAGTTAAACAAACTCCGCTGAAAATTTTGGTGATTACTGTGTTTTTTATTAGATGCGGGGAGAAACCCGAAACAACGCTACTGCACATAGTACCCGCGAAAACCTTAATTAGTTCATCAGTAACATTAAATAAACTACTTATACATATTTTTTCTTGTCCTGTGCCGTTAGAAGCATATGCAATCTGCAACAAAATTACTTATAGACTTCAATAAAACTACGATATTAACAAAATGATACTACGAGGGAGAGTCATTAAATAAGTCACAAATTGCTCTGAGAAAGCTGAAAATAGCAGTGAGCTATTTCTCTATCTATCCCTAGGTATCAGCACAATCCAGCTTTATGATACTCAAATGACAGTTGTTGTACGGGTACGCAGGCAGTGTTAAAACGACGACCGTGCTCGAAGCGTGCACTGTGGAAGACCAGCGTGCTGTTGTGCGTCGTTTCTGGGCAAAAAGGCTTCCCGCGAAAGATATCAATAAGGAAATGTCTTCTGTTTATGGTGAAAAGTACTTGTCACGTAAAGCCATATATAACAGAATCGAGAAATTCTCTCAAGGGCGCTCGAAAGCTGTTGACGATGAGCGAAGTTCCGTTCAGGTGGCGACAGATGCAACACTTCGACGGGTGGAAGAGATAATTCGAACTGATATGCGGGGAACAACAGATAGCATAGCAGCTATAATAGGATGTTCTCATAGTCTAGCCTCCGAATTTTCGAAAAGTTTACGCATGGTGAGTATCTAGAAAACTGATCGAGGAACACAGAAGGATTCGAATGGACTTGTTCTTGTAGCACCTCTCTCGGCACGCAAAGGAAGGGGAAAACGTGTGTAATATAATTGTTACTGGTAATGAGTGATGGGTGCACCATTACCCGAAACAAAACGTACTTCAATGCAATAGAAACAACCTTCTTCACAGTCAACAAAGAAATTCATGGTTGTGCCCTGCTGGTAAGATGATGCTTACCATGTTCTGGGATTCTCAAGGACTGCTCCTAGCCCATTGCCAAAATAGAAATGAGAACGTGCTGAATCATAATACTGTAGAGTTTTGTTGTTGCTTCAGGGGGCAATTCGCCAAAAACACCCAGGCCTACTGACGAGAGGAATATTGCTGCTTCGGCCCACTTGACTCAGGCAAGAATTGCAGAATTAGGGTAGGAACTTCTTAAACATCCGAAGTACAGTCCCGACCTAGCTCCAAACGGCTATTATCTGTTTGGTCCACTCAAAAAGCATCTTGGCGGCAAATATTTCAAGGGTGATAACGATGTTCCACAAGAGATACGCACGTGCTTTAAACAGCAATTCAAACGTTTTTATGCAGCATGCATTAAGGCATTGATTAAGCGATTGGATAAGTGTGTTAATGTAAATGGAGACACTGTTGAAAAATGAAACTTGTTTTTGGCTTACTATTTCTCTAATTATTTTTATAATAGAGCTTTTTATGACCTACTTGCTGTCTTTCCCTCGTACTTAGTAAACAAGCAGCCTCTGAAAGACAATCAAATTTCCAACCCATACCTCTGTATTGTTAGTACTAAATTATATACTTCTAGCAGAAATATACAAAAGAAGTTTTACTTAGAAGAATATAGAAAAATGATAAAACTTAGGTTTTCAAATTTAGCAAGTAGTAGTTTTGGGATTAGGTTCTTTCGACCTAAACTATTTTCGGAATTCTTCTATTTCTAACTATATCGAAGTAGATGCCAATTTTTTATTTCAAATAAGGCTCCCTTATTTTTATAATTGACACGAATTTCTGAGATGATTCTAAAGCTAGTTTAATAAACTTTCCTCCCTAAGTGAGCCATTTCGGAGTTATTAATTTTATTTTCTATATTCTTCTGGGCAAAGTTCATCGTAATACATCGTGTACAACTTTCGAAACACTAATATAGATTAAGATGCTCAATTATGTGTTTATTTTCGCTTTTCTACTTACTTTTTTACCTGAGTTTAAAGCGCTTATTTTAGCAACTGTTCCCACGATTTAATAAAGAAATCTATACAATGTCCTTTATTTTCTGCCTATACAGCGGCAAGTGGAATTTGAAAATACCGCTTTTATTTTTTTTTTCTTTTTTCCAGACGCTACTGTGTCGATTGTCTACTGTACTGTTCCTCTTGATACTATGGATAGATGATATCGGTAAGTAAACATATTTCCATTATAAACGTTTCGCCATTCTATTGGCTACGTCATTAATTTCAGAATAAGTACAATAGTATTCGTAAAGATTGCAATTATTAATGTTAGCTTCACGCTATAGTAATTAAAAACATATCTCCTAAAAAGGTAATGTATTAAACCATATTAATAACTTGATATAAAAGAAGGAAAATATTACTTAATACATGTTTGATCGTATGGAGGGTGTCACATAACAAATTGTGTCACTCTAATAGGTACATATATACATCTGAAGGATAAATATTCGTCTATTGTCAATTTATTTACGTTATGTATATAAGCCGTCGAATGATGCGAGAGACAACATCCTGCCTACAGGAAGAGATATTTCCTGTTTAAGCAGTTAACACGTTTATTGTCTTTCTTTTTCTTATCATATACCTAGACACTTCCACTTGCAATTAAGACGTCCAGTTAAGCAAACAATTATCGTAATTACTGTATATATAGTTATAAAACGTTTACATCAGTTTGTTACGCGATACGCTTGTTTCTCAATAAAAATATATAGCTAATTATTGGGAAGTTGATGTTGATTAACACTACATTAATGTACATTATAATGCAAATATTATATGTTGCAACTGCTCTTAATAAGTGAATGTATGCAGCTAGAAATAGTTAATACCAATGATAAACGAAAAGAATACTTGCGACAAAATAATCCAATTTAGGATATCCTTAATTTATTGGTGTTATCATTTATTATCAATTAATTTTAAAATCCCTATCTTTTATGGATTGATTATATCATCAACCACCAGTGGTAGGTTACTTAGAATTGTTATTTTTTAGAAAACTGAAAGATAATAGCTAAAATCTCACCAGCTTACTTTGGATAAACTACAAAATAAGAAGTAATTGACAATTAACAATAGTAAAAGCCGTAATATATCATCTGGTAATATCGACTACAGCAACAATTATGACCCCAAAGGTGATCTGCATACATATATCTCATTTTCTTCACGGAAAACACTGATGTGAAGTAGTCTACGTCTTCAAATATAAAATTTCATATCCATAAATGTCGTGTTTTGTATGATTTACGCTCGTATAATGACCATCTCATGGCAGTAACTGTGATTTGGTAACACCTACATACAGAATTACCAGATAATATGGAGACAATGCTGTAGCATGGAAAAGATTCAACTGATAGTCTTCAAATTTATTATAGTAGAAGTAGAATATTTTACGATTAGTTTGACGTAAGTAAGCGTTCGCTCTAATAATTGCCTTCCGGCTTAGGTCGTCATCTTGAATGTCTAAAATAGAAGTGTGGGTTTTGCATTGCATATTCGACTTATTATAGCCTCTTTGCGATAATAGTAAATTTATTTGGATTTACAAAAAAAGGGGATATAAAAGACGTTCAAATAAATGTTACCTCTAGTAGTTCATTCCAATAAAAACTTTTGTCGTAACTAATTTCAGTTGCATTAGTTGTCGATTTGATAGAGAACGAATACTCTGTATTCGTTAAAATTGTATTGTAGTTTAAAAAGGTTTTTACTAGTATGCGACACAAATCATTCATAAAATCTTACTTATTTGTTGCAAAAAAAAATCATTTCATTTAGCTAAAGATTTTCGCTTTATGATTTTGACGTTTGTCATGTAATTCAAACAGCTTATACCAAACAACATTCGTAGTGATATCTCAAACCACCTACAATTCATGACGCAACAGTGTTTATAGAGGATTCGCTGAGTTTCTTAATTTTCTTCCACATAAATGTCCCACATATGTTCGATTAGCGAGAGGTCAGGAGATCTGGATAGCCAAGATATTGACAAAGGTATTACCGAGCTGCTAAAAATATGGAAGGGTGAACACCGAGTGGGACCTGCTCCCATATGCTATGTAACTTCTATGCTTCAGTGTACACGTCTTTCAACAGAAAATTGAGTATCGACGATGATCCCCAGGTATTCGTCCGACCTCCACGCATCCATGATGCATCTCTATGCAAAATCGAAATTCATCACCGAGCACTACTCTATGCCACTCCACGCTTCCGCACATTTGCAATTTACACTGCTGTGGTAACGCAAGATATAGTTAAGAAGATTGCAAACCGAAACCTCCGTCGGCAACAAACAGTTCGAAGGGTCACAGAATGACCTTCAATGCTTAACCATAGATCAGTAATTGGCTTTCAACTAGAGAATGGGTCTTCTAGTGTCATTAGCAAAAGGTAGCATTAGTTCTTATTGGGGCACCGGTTCCTCTTCGGTAAATTCCCTGGCGCTCCACTGTCCTAAACTCATAATAATGATAAACGAAAAGTCATCTTCCCGCAAGCCAACAATTCAACCACCGTCGATCAGCCGTTGGTAGGTTCCACGTTGTCTCGCTCTAGGTATAATCAAACCTTCAAAACGTGTTAAACAAAGTTATCACAAGAAGAAACGGTAAAAATTAAATCAAAACCCGCAAGAAATTTTCCTGACATGAATGTTAGAAAAGACTGCAAAGCTCTCAAATATGCCATAACTACTTGACTCATCGCAACAAAATTATAATCAATTATTACCTTACAATAGCTATACGTTTCTGCTCAGTTTGGCCAAAAAGAGCATATCCATTCTTGGTGTTGTAATTTCCATGTCATGCAGCATATATTTGATATCCGGATGTTTGCATTGCAATTTTCCAATGTAATTCTATGTTCCCTCATTGTTCCCTATGAGGAGCTCATTTTCAAAACGAAATAAAGCCCATTTATATTAAATTACGAATTGAAGCGACGTTAGATACATTAACTTGCGGTTTTTGTAATTGTGTGAATCAGGTTTATTGCTTCTTGCCCGAAAACAAAAAAGTAGAAAGGAGTTTCCTGGATTTTGAAAATAAGCTCCGAACATATAAAATGCCTACTCTATCTAATCAATGTCAATAAATAAGAGATATGTTCCTACTTGAAATATCCCAAATAATTGATTATGAGAACGTCAAGAATTAACTTTGTCATATTGAATTGCATATGCTCGCGACAAGGCACTACCACGATTAAAAGTGCCAACAAATTAATGAGAGTAAAAAAGGCTTTCTAATTATTAATTGCTACGACTTTCAACATTTCAACTGATGTTTTGGTAAATTTCAATGTCAACAAACTCAGCATAAAGAAGATGGAAAATATCGCAAGAAAAAATCTCTCAATACCTAATTATTATATGATACACGCAGAGTTATTCACATTTAAATTACGCAAACCTGCATATATCCGCCCACAGTTCTAAGTGATTTACTCTCTGTTGATACGTCTCCTAATTTTATTAAAATTTTTGTAGGGAATTCCGAAACAACAAAATAGAAAGATAATATCTACGAAGATATAAAAGAAGTAACTCCGTTATTAAAGGTATTTACTATACAAGTAACAAGATTAGCTTCGACATCATCTTCAGCATGTCTTATAAAGACAGTTGATGCATTTGTAGCCTATAATATCCAATCTTACAAGATTCCTTCCTTTTTACAGATTTTCGAGGTCATGTAGTAATGCAATGTAAAAATATGTACAACTTTATACCTTTTCAGTTTCTTGTCAACATTGAAAGATTATAAATATCAAGGTCGTAATTACTTACATATATATATTTGCGATATTGCAACAAAACAGACGTTGAATTTCATTCATTTTAGCATTTTCGACGCACGTATCTACATATATACAAAACATGCATATAAAGTACTTATCATGGAATGGAATCGTCGAAATCCTTTGAATTTAAAATCATAACGAAAATAATAGAATACTGAGTGATAACACATAATCAATGTTATGCACACAAACAGATATGAAGTATTCTGGTTTGCTTTGATTCAATATGTAAATTCCATTATAACTTTAAAAATAATAAAAATAAAATATTAAACTTTAGTAGTAGATAAAAAAAACATTTTAATTATTACTTAATAATTTGTCAAAATATTAAAGAACTTTTTACTTCAGACAATTACGCAAATTAGTGAGGAATAAAAAAAAGAATAGTTTAATGCCGAAATGTATTTAGCGAACGAAAAGCCCTATTTTCCGAAAGAACGAAACACTAACCTTATTTTTGATATCAAGTAGTATATTTCGTTGTTGTGGAAGTTATAGAAAAATATATTGGTCAATTTATCTTTGCAATTTTATTAAAAGGACGTTCGTCTTTAACTCAATTTGTTAACAATAAATCGAAATTATATTATTATACCAAGTCGACTGTATTTTAGCATTCCATGACACCAGGTAATGTTTTCACGCGAGTTTTACCGCACGGTTAATGCGAAAAGAATGTGGATTTGTTACCTTGACTTATAGAAAGTGAAGCCATAATAGAACGTCTTCACGTGTATCATTGAACGTGAATTTTTGGATATATTTATCATGCAAAAATATAATGAATTTCACAACGTTATTCTGAGAACCACCCTTTTGAGAATAAATGGTCTGTAAAATGTTTTTTTCTTGTCAAAGAACAACTAAACTAGCACCATAATTAAGTAGCTTATATTAAATACATACATCGAGAAATAATTTACAGCAATCGAGTATTCAAACAGTTAAAATCACTTCGATTCGACTAAGATACGGTATTAATAATATTTTGACAAATACGAGGATCGGTCAAATATCTAATGCCTTTCGTTCGTATTAGACAGCGTTCTATGATTGAATTCTTGAATGCAGAAGATGAAACGCCCTTTCGCATTCATGAAAGACTGAAAAATGTGTACGGTGATGCCATAATGGATGTCAGGTGATGTGTTCGCCGTTGCAACAAAGTTGAAGGGATTGTGAAAATTCAAAGGGAAATCCTGTTTTATCCTTCATACAGCTTTGACCTAGCACCATTAGAGTTCCATCTCTTCAGGGCGCTAAAAGAAACTCATCGTGGGACTCACCTTGAAGATGAAGATGCCGTGAAAACGTCTGTGCGTTAATAGCTTAAGAAATAGGGCCGTGCTTTTTACCACACTGGGATACATGGCTTAAAAGATGGACCAAAATTCTGGAAATGGACGAAGATTATATTTAACAGTGACAAATTAATCAGTATTGTGGCTTCCTACCTATGTAATTGCATTTTAATTTCCTGTCAATTAGAAAGAGAAAAAAGTAAGAGGCACTAGTTTCTGATTCACCCTCGTACACAAATGGAAAAACAGTAATCGTTATATACGTGCGTTTAGCAAAGCAAAATCAATGATGCAATGCTTAAAGAAAGATTTTTCATAGAATCCTAAATTAGTCTATTGCAATAATTTAAAGAGGTATTAAATGACGCAATATTTTTCAAACTATGACACGGAAGTTTCTGACACAGAAAAGCTGAAGTTTATGAAAAAGCCGTTAATCAACTTATTAGAAGTCACTATGCGTTGGATTGCGACATGAACCTTTTCACACGAATTTTCAATCGAATTACGATTGGGTGATTGATGCAATGGTGTCGGTAATTATTTGGGTGTATTGTACAATCATTATGGCCGTAGTATCTATGCAGTTAATTGTTAAACCGCACTTAAAAGTGGAAATTAGTAGTGCATGTCACTAATTTCTAAAAAAGCTAAACATTTAATAAGATACAAATACAGCTTCTTTGTTAAGTAAGTTCCCCATAAATATCTAAATTTAATTTAAAACGTTTAAGATAAATGAATCCTCTACTAAGGAAAAATTAAAAAAAAAGGATTAAATTATAGAAGGAGGAATACAACGAATGAGAAAGACCAATCTGCATATTTAATAGGCAAATATACTTTTCTTTAAAAATTTACTTATATACGGAAAATAAATAATCAACACGTTTAATTTTCACGTGTTTTCATTTGCTACCTTCACGTCAGAGGAGAATTCCGAAACAGTATACACCACATACTATACCAACGCATTCATGTACCTTTTAATATTTTTATCCATTCACTACTAGTTCACAATGCGCGTCCAGCTATAAAGAAGCAGCTTGGTAAGCAAGAGCAAACTTCTAACTAATGTTGATCTTGCTTAACAAATGCCTTTGTTTTCCATTCTTCTCCAAAACAGATAAAAGATAAAAAAATTCTGTTAATCTGTATTGCATCCTCATTTTTTATCGACTCCTTTTCTGGCTGTAAGACATACTGTAAGTTAAACATTCTTAATTTTCAACAGGGACTTATTCCTAATATCGCTATAATTAAAGATGTTCGCAAATTAACATTGCGACCATTACTGGAAGATGTACGAACATGTATAATACAAGTTGTCCCAAAAGTCCTTTTCGAAATAAAAAGGATAAAATAATAGCCAGGTTTAATGAATAAATAGAATACAAGCTTTGGGAATTTATTCCTTAAAAAACATGCCTTTGAAAAATGTGTTCCGTTATTTTGCCGACACTCTTCTAAACATGAGACAAAATTTGCTCTGTATATATTCTCCGTGATAGCCGCCATTTCTCTTCGAATATTCTCTTGTAATGTCTGAATATCAATTTTCCAGGGAAAATTTCACGAAGAATTGATAAGGACACGTGAAATATGTAAGATGTCGCTCCGTGTAGGAGCAGAGACGCAAATCTTTACATAAAGAGCTAGATATCGAACTTTTAGGAATATTTAAGGAAGTTTTCGTTATGCGAACGGAAAAACCGCGAGATTCGCGAAACCGACTGGCACACGCTCTCCACGCTTTCCGCGGTTCTTAACGTCCTTGGTCACCCCGTCCGAGGTTTGCCCATTGTTGAACCGATACCTTCGAACTTCTGTGCCTATTTTTTGATGAATTAAGTACACGGTGCTTGTCTAATGTGACGCAAATGATAGATATTAGAAAAGCTTTGCTGCGCAGTAGTGACAAAATTATTGTTTTTGTGAAACCCGCACACACAGCACGCACGCTCAGCTTCTGTAAAACGCTTTATAGCGGCTAAACTCCCAAAGGTAACGCTAGCGATTGGCAATTCCTCACTCAACTATTGTGCTTGCGCAGTGAACAAAATAAATTGAAAAACGCTTTTGGTACACCTAGTATACCACTGTGTGACAAGCTTAGGAACTGAAAAATTAGTTGGTGCACATCTTATTAAAAAGTCTTTGGGAGGTCAATGTTTTAGTCATTGGACGGAATCTAATGTATACGAAGTATAATGTTTAGACAAATTACATAATAAATGTATATATTCAAGACTGCATACTTTGCTTCTTTTCATTCGGCCTTGAGATAACAGAATGGCGGACTAGGATAGATCTGTTAATATACTATTTCATTTTGAGAAGCAAAGTGTGCGCACTGTATGTCATCTCTCCTTAAGACTCTTGTAGGAACTCATTTAAAGCAATACAAATTCTGCCAATTCATTACTTTACGTATATAGTATTCTGTGTTTTACTTGTAACAATAGAAAGCAATTTTCTTCAGCTGAACATGATAACGAAACAAGAAACAGAAACCGCACCTTTGAGAAGCCACAAAATATCATAAACACACATTATCTAAAAATCACCTAGAAAAAGATGTGAAAAATATTCAGAGGCAAGAGTAGCATAAAAAATTAACTGATTTGCCGCATATTATGCACGGTTGACAAGTCCTTCGAGTTCTCCTTGCGAGGTTAAAGCTGTTTTAGTGTAATTTAATAATTTTAAATTTTGATAAAACAAATTTCATTTATACTACAGCTTATGCAATAAACCTTATATATACAACAAAACTTATTTAACCACCAAATTTCGTTTATTTGTCTACACTCAAAATATGTGTATTTGTCTTCTGCAATGAAAATACCACTTTATTGAGAATAACGTATATCTAGTAATTCGTATCGTATCGTATCGCATGTGTTCGTTCGAACTTGAAATCTATTACATATACACTAGCTCTCATATTATGTTAATTTTAATCCGCTTCGAAGGAAGACACTCTCATATATGCTTTGTTGAACTTCGTTTCCGCTGATGTACTTCTCTGTCTGGGATGGCTATCCCATAGCTTCTCTACCGAACTTAAGTTCGGGGTCGTAGCCGGACCATTTTTTGATTAGTTCCTCTCTCCTTATTGCTGTCGTAGAAAGTTTTTGTACAGCTTCGCTTGGTGGCGTTATGGTGCTGACAGATAACCTAACGAGCAACGACAAACCAAATGGAATCATATACTGTTGTTACGTTCTCCTGGTTTGAAGAACAACGCCGCTGTAGCCTGCTCGTAATTTCCTAAATTACTTGACCAATACTTACTTGTAGAGTATGTTCGCTTATTTACTAGAGGAGAGGTTGTACAGTGAAACTCAATGCGCATGCGCAAAAAAAATATATTTAAAAATGAAATGGTTACACGGTTTCCACTCTTGCCTATGTACATGTACGATGTACGTAAGATATATAGATATAGCTCTCTTATACATGTAATGTACATTAGCATTTGTATATGTATTTTCATTGGTAGCAACATAAAGTAATGCCTCAGCATGTACGTTTCAACGCTATGTCTTAATTCTGTTTAAAAGGTTAAACTCTTATATGCTTCCGCTGAAGCTTTGTCAGAGGCATGTACTAATGCCTCTATCTGTTTGCATGCACCACTACCTTTTATAGGAGCCAACCCTATTTATTTCTTAAATTTATAAGCGCACCTCGGTGCTATGCTTATTTATATGTCCCTTTCCGGGAGCCTAATATACTTTCCTTGTTTTAAATTTGCCTAAGGGACTTGGCCCTGTATTATTGGCATGTATTTGTACTTGACCAAATACGTTTGTTATATTCACATTTATAGGGGAACCCACCCTATCTCTTAGAGCTTGAACGCCTGGTCGAGGGCGACAGTAGCGATAATAGCCGATCTCAATACAAAAGTAATGTCACAGCTACCCAGGCGTTCTCGTTTGAAATATTACGCTATGTGCAATCTTTAGCTCTATACTACTGCGCCCCAAAGAAGGGAAAAATCCAGTAACCAGCAAATGTGCGAACTGTGCACCGACAAGTAAAACGGAGCGATGATGCCGACATTACATAAGAAAACTGGTCCGGGACACGTCCGCCACGACGAGCAACTAAATGAAAAATTTCTAAGTCCCGATACGACAAGGACCGAACAAACGTACAAAAGACAACGGGCGCTGCGGCCACAACGACCGTCAGCAAGAAGCGGAGTGATCGTACTTGTAGAGGAGGTCTATACATGCGCGCCGACAATCTCACCAAAATAATTTCCGACACAAACTTAACTGAAGACTAAAAATATGTATAGACGACAATGGACACAGTAGCCTCGACGTACGATGATAGAAAATCGAGAATTTATACTTATTAAAAAATCTATACGTGTGGTCCGACGACGTTACCAAATGACTCCCGCCAGAAATAAATGTATAGACAACGTCCTCGACGATTCCCGCCAAAACTAGAAAAACTTAGAAATCTCTAATAATCTTACGACGACGTTACTGTACACGTTACGACGAGGCACGAAAGGTGACCGAGAGTGCACGATCGCTAATACCTCGACTGTCGCGCGGAGACGACTGCCTATGCTTGTGTACCTTAAATTTCAAGAAAACTCCCATTACATATCCGACGACGTTGCAGTGAATGATTTCTAATTAGGCAGTTTTAGCTAGCGTAATGCGAATGGCTGACTTGCATACATATACAATGCGTAATGTACATACATATTAAAATAAAATTGGATATAAGAGAGCAAAATAAATAAATATAAGAATGAAAATAAAATAATATTCTAAATGAAAATAATAATGCAAAGAAGATAAAATACATAATAGTAAAAAAAAATTAGAAAATACAAAAAACAATGTTAAGTCCTTAACAACTGTTCAGAAATATCTTTGTACTCTTAATTCCTTCAATTCCATCAAAATTTTCACTCCATTCACAAAAGAACATCACCAAATGTAAATCTCTTTTATGTTTAACAAATAACCTGAGAGCTTGTGACTACATGTTTTCTTTAGATACCTTGGAAATGAAATTCACGGCTTACTATCAAATATTTTGAATTCGTATTCACTACTCCGAAGAACATTGATTAAAGGTTCTCCTTCGGTCCAGTTTCTATATTCCTAAGCCCAACTCAACCGTTTTATTATATTTCCTTTTGGGAAACTTGTGAATCTACACCTTCGTTGGTAACTCTTGTCATATCATAGGCTATTGCAGCTTGTATTATGAAGTCGCATTGAATGCTGAAAGGTGTCCTTGTGCGACCTGCGTTACATTTTCAAATGTCATTCCATATTGGTTAGACCTTAGCTTATCCGAAATGTCACAAAAGTACGTCCTTTTAAGCCCGTTTCATTTAGCCATCGCCTATCGTGAGTATTGATGATTTTATGGGTCTCACTAATTTCTGCAGCGATTTCGGATGGTATGTTGGTCTTCCGCAATGATGGTTACTGTAGGCTTCCCTGAGCATGAACTATGTAAATCTCTTCTTGTTTCCCGATATCTTTCAATCATCGAATGAACAGCAGTTTTCGAAACTTATTATTGTTATTAGAAATTTTACGTTCTGTATTAATACCCCATGTTTGTAGTTCAGTATATCAAATTTTATACTAATTTACTATATTCTTATTGAACTTTGTTTGGCTCGCGTTTGTTTAGACTTCTTTTCAGTTCAATTCCGGTTTACTACAGCTATCACAATTTACTCACTACTTATTGACATTTACGATATAATTCTTTTTATTAATAAAAGAGTCCCTTCAATTACGTGCACAGTAGACACAAATCACACTATCGTCATATCGTTTTTGAAAGATGTAACTTTCGCAAACATTTTTCAAAATTATTTTTAACATCAGAAGCATGCACACATTATGGAATTATTTATCTCTTGAAAAATATTATTTTAGAGAATGGTACGACCGCCAACTTTATATACAATATTTCAAATCATAAAGAGTGGTTGTAGGCAAACAAATTTATTCAAATAGTAACATCGTCAACGTAATTCAAAGAGATAGGATAGAACAGTTTTTAACTTCAAAAGGTGAAGCAAGAAGCGTTATACGACACAACTAGAACATTCCAAATTGTTTGGTTCGATGAAGATCCAGGGAAAACTAAAAACCAGTACGTGTATGAGCACAATACACATGCAAAAACCTGGTCGAAACACATCAACATTCTCAGTATTACTTACATGTAGTTGATCGAGGAAGATTTTCTTTTATTCAATATTCAGTTTTGTAAAAAAACGATACATATACTTAGCAATGTTTTTTTGTGAACTGTTTATTGAGGCATTTTCTTATTAAAGAAATATATTATATTCTAATTAATTTTCCACCACAAAATTAGCGCCTCTACTTCCGGGCATTTAAATTTTTCAAAATTCCAAATTTTACATATTTTCAATTATAGTCAATACCTGTGGATCAACAGCACTCAAAACACATTCACAGAATCGGAGACTAATGATGCTTTGCTTTCCAACAACATAGCGAAGCTCAAACAGTCAATAAACATTTTGAGTGAAAAAAACTGACACTGTTATGAAACAACATGATATCATTCTGAAAAATAAAGTTTATTTAATTAACAATTATGTTAAATTTAATATACTTAGTATTTCACACACTGTCACTTCTAATAGGCATGATGTACCTTACTTTGATCTAATATTGACATTAAAACAAAAAATTTATTACCTAAATTTGGAAAATTTAAACATCACGTAAGTCATTGAAATTCTTTGCAAAACGTTCTTCTTTCTTTTATGCGGGATTGCATGTTGATTATATATTTCTACAATCGGAGGCTGCCACCTGATTTTCTATTGTCCAAGACATTTGTCACTTCTTTGATAAATTTGCTTCTAGAAAAATATTGGTATGAACTTATACAAAGTAAAGTTAGGACAAATCTTACAATAGAAAGATTTTTAAAGGATGAAATTATTAAATCTTTATTTTAAGGCCCAAGTGAAGACATACTGTGGATTTTGTTTTATTGAGAGAATCTTGCAATCTATTTAAATAAAGATTTTAATATAAGTTACATATTTTAAAAACGATACGTGTAATAGAGGAGTTTACGTCTCTACTGTGCGTGTAACTGAAGGGATTCTTTTTTTAATAAAGAGATATGTGTAAAGCAAATAACTGCAACTTCAATTAGATTCGAAATACATCTATAAAGAACGAATAGAAATAAGCATTCAAAATGAAATTCGATGTTTTAACGGTGTCTTAACGTTACTTTACCTCTAACAACAACGAAACATAAACAAAAGTTCAACAAGAAGGTAATGACATATTTGGTATAAAATTTGGTCCACTCAATTACGAACATGGAATATCATTACAGTCTGCTTCAACCTTAATCAAGAAGCATAATTACTCCAATGCGTTTTTCCTATGTTCATCTCTATTTCTACCTATGCTATGCAAATAAATTCAGCACGTCCGCAAGCGATACAGGTTGAAATGCAAAAATGAACTAAACTTCACAACCACGCAGTTGAAGAAGTTTCATAAAGTTGATTGAAAACATTTCTTAAAGCCACATATGTCTAAAAAATTATGCATGTGTAATTCACAAATATGCTATTGTTAAACTAAACTTGAGAAAATGGATGCTTTAATTAATGTTTCTTAGAATTTACAAAAAGAGAATCCAATATCGTAATAATTGATACTGTTATCAATTTTGATAAACCGTAGAAACTATAGTGTAATTAATTTTTGCTATTTGTAACGATGTACTTCAATAATTGCAAACTAAATACATGTAATAAGTAAAGCTATTACAGAACAAGTTGATGAAAACAAATGGAGTTTATTGCGATGTTGCGCAATACTACAAACCTGCAAGCAAAAAGCGAATAATTTCAGAGTTATAAATATTTTTGAAATATATATGACTGCTTTCAATCAAAAGTAGCGCGGTTGTTTAACCGAAACACGTATGAGTATTACGTAGTAGTCGTTTTGAAAAATACGTAGAATAGAAACATGTCGATTTCAATTACTGGCTGCTACCTAAGAATAGTCTTGCACCATCAAATTCGCCTTACATGTGATAGAGAACATGTGCTGACAAAAAGTAACCTACCGATAATAAACTGAGATGTATGCCAGAACGCTATTGATGAAAGAACAGAATGGTATAAATACAATTATGTAGTGTTTTCAGTAATAAGAAAAGTAATTTTAGTATTCAACTAGAGCTACGTTTGCAACATACTTTAAACAAATGCATTAATTATTAACTCCTTAATGACATTTATTACACGTTATGTTATTACATCTGTTCTTCAATGTTTAAGGTTTCAATATTATGACCAAATCAACTTCGAGAAATGTCCGAATTAGAATATTAAAATATATAGTTATTCTTCCATGTGTTTCTTAGAGTTTTCTTAGAACATCAATACCTGTATTCAGCTTCCAATAAAACATTCTACAACGATGGTAACAATTGAACTAAGAAATACACAATAATTTAAACTATTTTCGTATTTCGCTAGACCATCTCTTTTTTAAATTCCTGTCTATTTCATTATATTTTCTTAACTCAATATATATATATACGTATAAATACAATGTTATTAATCATTAGAGATTGATAACATAAATATTGTTTTCAGAGAATGTCAGCTTAACACTGTAGATGGTCTAGATGGACCAAAAAAGGAAACTAAGAATTACGCAAATTGGGTAAAACAATATAAATAAATGTTGAGATAAAAAGTATGCTCTTTTTAAAAAATAAAAAAAATAATTGTAGAGTAACCTTAAAAACGGCTTACTGTCACACTCTAATTTGGGTTCATATTAGTATTGAGTACCAGCTGGACATTAGTATCTCTAGTCACGACAATACGCTTTTGCATACGTTTGAACCCATTTTCATGCCACTTTTTCTATTCCGATAGAGGCATCTCCATAACATGCATTTTGAACGCATCAATCGCTTCTTCTGGCGTCGAAAATTATTGTTTATTCTTCACGGATGGAGATAAAAAGAAATCATTGGGTGCCAAATCAGGACTGTATGACGGATGACCCATCAATTCGCTGTTTTGGCCGGTTAAATGTTGAATTGTTTGGATTGATGTGTGAGAGCTCGCGTTGTCATCGTGAAGAATGATTCTACATCGCTGGTTGTCTTTTTTTATTTCTGGCAAGCAAATGGTGATGTACCATTCAAAATTGACCGTTCCACGATTCTCTAGTGATGCTGTAGCCACATGCCTGTTTATCAAAAAAAAAAGCAGGCAACCATTTGCTTTGAGGTGCCTCTGGTGGGAACAACTTGTGTTCGGTTTGGCTCATACAGTCGATTGCGGTTTACTCTCGGGCTCATGCGTGTAGATCCAACATTCGTCACCTGTGTAAATGTTATACCTGTCTTTTGACGGACCACGATTGTATTTTTTGAGCATTTCTTTGCACCAATCGACACGAGCCTTTTTTTTCAGCGATTGTCAAATTATACGAAATCCAACGCGCACAAACTTGTTTCACGACTAAATGTTCGTGTGAAATCTTGCGTCTGCTTGTCTGCCAATGCACAAGGATGCCTCAATCTCAGGGTACGTCACATGACGATATTTCTTTATCACTTCGAGTACAGCATCGATGTTTTCTGGCACAACAATCGATTTTGGATGACCTTTTTTAAATTCGTCTCTGAGTGAAGAATGGCTACCATTGAATTCACTAAACCAGTAATATACAGTGGTTTCAGATGATGTTTCATCGCCAAAAACTGAAGTGATCAATGTACTGTTGTAGAGATAATCCAGATCGAACGACAAAACGTTCTGAGTACGTATACAGTCAAATAATATTAAACTTTATGATGTATATGTTAGATGGCGTCTAGCAACACCATTGTTGCCCATTCTGGATACATAAATAGCGACCCTCGTATTGTAATAATGCGCTAAACGAGGTTAAAGTTGTTCAAGTCTTTTAATAAACCTTAGTACTTGGCTTTTAGTTCGGAAGATGTTAGATATTCCCTTTTGAAAAATTTGTGTTGAGAATAACTGGTAGCAGCATCTTCATATAATAGTATTTTAGGTGGCCTTTTTGTAGATCACAGCAGGGTTCTGGCCCGTATCAGCTTTTTCATTTTCCTTTATCGCTTGGTGAGTTGGAATCCACCACAGTGTGATGTGAATTTGACGCTCTAACTACCTAAAGTTTTGTACGCAAATACGTACCAGATCAAATTCATATAGTTGGTAGAGCCTTCAATATTGCCTAAATATGCGTAAAAATATCCATTGTAGCACTTCTTCTTTCTCATTTGCTTCTCGAAGATTTTTTCGCTCATAGGCGTAAGGTGTAAACTGTTCCCTAAAAAATGTTCATTTGTAGTCTCATACATATTTTAGCGCCACTGATGCCTATGTCAGTTGCGATTCCTTCTATTTTTGATATCTCTGTGCACTACGTTAGGGTTTCTCTTTCGTATTGAGGCACTATGAGCTCAGTATGGTCTTTTATGATCACCTCGTACAGTTAATAATAAGTTATATTAGATTGGAATTACATCCTTGTAAATAGCGACTACTACAGATTTTCGGGTATCCTTATAGCCTCCTTTTGTAAATAAATGTGCAATGATATTGGTCCCAGTAGAACTTGTAGAGCTGCTTTACTCAAATACAGAATTTGACGTATGGTAGTTACTGTTATTAGGACAATCCGATGATTAAATGCGCCAAAGCGAATATAATTAATACTCTAATATGAAATACACCTTGTCAAGTCTATTTTTAATAAATTTGCTAAAATTCCACCCTCACTTGTCACATATATAAATGTTGCTTTTTTAGATTGTACTATTGTATTTTAGATTGTCTTAATTTGCACATAATAAAATAACGACTTCGTTTTTTATTGGAATAATTGTTAATTGAATATTAATAATCAAATACATTATGGAAAGGAATAGATAGAATTTTAAGAAAAATTATAACAACGACTATCTTAGCGTTATTTTTAGCATTACAATGATGCGTATATGGTATTTGCTTTCATTTTTTAAAAGTACTAACCATCTCGTAAATCCAATGCCACGTATTTACTCTATAATTTTTATTATAAACTTTTTAATTTTTTACCAAATATATTTTTTACTGAATTAAAAAATATCTTTTAATTTCATGTTTACGAGAACAAACTACTCCATTTTTTTCCTTCTGTTTTTATATTAAATTTGGTGTAGGGTTCAAGTTAATTTCAGTGATTCGCATATTTGTGCAAATCCAACGCAATCTGTGAATAAAATAGCAATTTTCATTTAACGGTACTTAAACACTTTCTCCGTCAGTAGGACCCTCTAAGCGACCGACATAATTTATCAGTTTTGAACCGAGATTATTAGAATAGCTTTGTGACGAATAAATTTAGTTGTTTTCGTTTTAAGTAGTTTAGTTTATCTACAGATGCCGTTGCGGTTTAGGTGAAACTAGAAGTAATAACCTCAGCTTGTCATTTTGAAATTATGCGATTGCATTCATTATTGATAATAAGCATGAAACTATAGTGTAACAGTGTCACTCCCAATACAGAACATAATTACATTTGCATTTTATATTCTAATGCTATTCTCACCTTGTTTTTAAATATCCCCAACAAACAGTTAATTGAAACGCACTAAAAATTCCTTCCATTTTAACATGATCTAAAATGACAACAATTTTGAAAAACGTAAATATAACAAGTTACATTTTACTAAGCTAACTACATGAAAATGAATCACTGTAAATTTATTATACTTTTCGCACAGCGCAGAACTGCATTCAATGTAACTTGTTAAACATGCCTCCATTTTCTCTTTTCTTTTAAAATAGCTTGTTGCAACTAATTCTCTGTAAAGTCACCTTTCTGATTGCAAAATTTGACATACCAATATACTCTAATTTAAAATTTGTCTTTGAATTTGAGGATACTCTTGTTTCTTCTGTTTCAATTTCATGTAAAGCAGATTATTGTTACAATTAGAGTTAAGTGTCCAGTGAAGCTAAACCTATCTTTGGCCTGACAAATAATACCACAAATTTCTTTTGCTTCTCGAGTATATTTGTTTCCAGCGATCTTACGTCGTTTTGTAGTTGATGGCCCACTGTCACTGATATTCTGAGTGTTCGTGAATTTATTTCTGATCTGAGTTACCTGAGTTTCAAATGATAATATAGATTTATTAGCAGTAAGGGGATCAATGTCTCTAGTTTGAAATTTTGCATATAATATATCTGCTACCTTCTATAGATTTAACCATGAAATAAAACCCTATTAATAAGAAGTGTAATATAACCTGAACCTTGATTGATGGTAGTGATGCTTACTTTCATTCAAAATTCTTTGTATTGTTTTTGTAATTTCTATCTTTCTGGGACCGAACGAGGCAACTGCTTTTTAACTATTTCGTCCAACATTGCGTTTCTTTGGAAACTATTTGAAAAAATGGTACAAATTCCCTATAAATTTCCAAAAAATTTACAGACATTGGTGTTGGAGGCTTTTTTTAAATAGTATTTTAAAGCAACTAAAATTTATTAATCCAATTAACAGCCGGGTTAGAGGACAAAACTGATTCATCGTGCCCACTCAACACAAGTTCAAAAGGTTCGCAAAAATGCACACAACTAATTATAATGTCCAATATATATCGATTGTGCTTCAGTTTCTCATTGTACAATGCTACATTTCTTAGGTATGCATTATCCATCTGAGCAACAATATAAAGCGAAAACTGGACTACAGTTTTTGTATGCCTTTGTGATACACAGTATTTCTTTATTCGATCGCTTAAATGATTTAAATCATTCAAACCCGTTTTCGTCCATAATCCTTCACCTTTAAATAGTAAACAAGGAAAGCACAAAGTGCATTTTTTATAGTACAGCCATAGAATTACTGATGTTTATTGTAAATATTCGAATTAAATAGTCTATTCGTTTTACTAGATATCGATTGTTTCAGATTTAAATGCGGAATAGGTCTGCCAAAGTGCTTTATTTCAATTTTTTCGGCGAACATCCGTTTACCGAACGAATCCGGTAATAAGCTCTGCATTGAATTCATTATTATTGATAATTAATAGAGCAGGAACACCGTTAAGACTCAAATATACACTTATATAACGTAACGCAATCTTCTTAAAGTATAAAGTCATTACACATATAAACACATCCATACGACTGCTTAAATTGCATTGACGCTGCAACTTCGTTGTACTGTATCGAGACACACTCGAAAGACTTTCGAGTTCCTTAGCCGTATACGGTCAAAGTATAGACATACATGGATTGCACTTGCTCTGCAACCAATCATTTATTTAACGTACCGAACCAGACATTGAGGACTGCATTAGTTTGCATTTCATGTTTAGAAATCAAAACGAAATAGTATATAGTAGACTACATTATAAATAATCAATTTATTCTGTGAGATAGTATAAATTTTTAATTTATAATTTTAAAATGTTGAATTACACTTTTTTGATTTCGTAAATTAAATATGTTTCGTTATTATTACTTTTGGTGGTTGCGTAAACCTGCAAACCATAGAAGTAACCACCACTGGCCTAACAATATGTCATCAAAGCTAATCCTATGGATAACAAGACCAATATTTTCGATTCACACTGTCACGCAGATAACAAAATTTAGAAATTAATCCGAACTTTTTGTCTTCGTCATATACGTCATGTAACAATGAATTCGTTTATATCTCATTTTTCGCCAATTATAGCCTTTTAGTATTCCGTGTAAACATGGAAATTCGACTCAGTATGAATGCATGTAGAATGTGAAATAGTGTATTGCGCAAATATCGTCATCTTGTTCATTCTTTAGCTAATACCTAATTACATTTTGAGTACAACTCGAAGAAGTTTTACCATTAAATGTGGATGGAAATATTCTGTTTTTATTGGATTCTATGTCGAAGGTGGTGCATCCCCGACATTAACCGTATAATGTAATTGTAGCATAACCACTTCTTCTGTTACAACATTGGGAATGGTTGTGTTATAATTAATGTCTAATTTTAAGCATTGAGGTCCAAAAACTGGTAATCATAAAAATATGGTTATAAAAATTATAACTAATATATGTAGTTAATAAATTTTCTGTGACTATTAGTTTCAATACGTGTGGAAGTGATTTTGTTTAATTTTTAATTGTTTTTAAGGTTGATATAAAATAAATAATAACGAATTAAATCCATTGTTGTATACTTTATATATATATATATATATATATATATATATATATATATATATATATATATTGATAAACACTTCAACTCTATTCAGCCTAAGTTAGATTGTATAAAGAAAAATATACCTATGATGTGGAAGGTACTTTAAATCTCCAACATTAATGTTTATTTATTTACAGGTGCAAAAGAAGTACGAATAGTCTGCTATTATACAAACTGGTCCGTTTACAGACCTGGAGATGCCAAATTTAGTCCACAGAACATCAATCCCTACCTATGCACACATTTAATTTACGCGTTTGGTGGTTTCACTAAGGAAAATACCCTGAAGCCATTTGATAAGTACCAAGACATTGAAAAAGGTGAGTCTACATTGTCTATATTTATAGAATATATTTCGTAATTTGATTAATAATGGACTAAAACAAAATATCAGTTTATTCCTTTTGCTTCTGAAGATTATCTGTCAACAAAGATTGCAACGAGATGAGACATCATTTTTAACATAGCAGAATAAAAATAAAATTGATTCTATCCATCTTTCACTAGATATTCACAAATATTTTCGATTCCAACTCAAGGTCTTGGTTCGATAAACCTTGCAAGATTTTTCGATCTGGTCCAGTAGATAAATTCCACTTTTAAAAACAACAAATTTCTTAATTGAGGTCACCTATATTTAACTACAGAATACATCTTTAATGAAACGTTTGCATTTTGATAGAGCGAAATTGTTATTAATGGAACTGGTTTAGTAAATTGCGTGTTTAGCAACACGTTTTAATTATTGGTCTTGCCTCCCAAGGATGTTGTACTGAAACATCCGCGTAAATTTTGGTGTTAGAAATTTTAGAAACCGGATTAAGTAACGCAATTACAACGTTAAATTGTAACAAATTGTAAGCTAAATTTGACAATTGCAGGACTATTGAAATAAATTAATATGTTCTAATTTTGGTTTTAAATCATGCAGGGACAGAAAAGCGACCACATTGAAATATTTTCTAAAAATGTCTCCAATAATTTTTTTTAATAAACTAAATAAGTTACAGCCTTACACTGCATATATACTGGTGGATATTACTTTTATAAAGAAATTGTGATGTGACACACATTTTCTCAAATATTGTCAAAAGTATCCAATTTAGATTAGTAACCAATACATTCTTTTGTTTTTCTCAATAAGACCAATTCGATGAAATAGATAGTTTTACTTTAAAAAAAATTTATTGCTTTTTCCATTAGAAGATGCATCCAGACACGTTGTATAGTATGTTCTAAAAATGAATTCGGTTTCTAGTCCTCCCTGTATACGGTCAACAGTACTACTTTTTCCAAATTAAATACCTTCCCAGTTATAAAAGTTCAGATTTCACCCATCAAAAAATTTCATAAAGTGCATTATATACATTATATTATATTATATACAAAAATATCGCATAATTCATTTTTGTAGCACAAGAATGATTTTTACCTAAAGGAACTTTTAAATATACCCTAATATACTCCAAGAAAGAATTGTTATGATTGTTTAAACAATACAGGTACCGAATGAAAACAGAAACTTATGTTTCAAATTTTTATTAAGCAGATACAGTAAAAGAAATTATATTTTTGGAAAAAAGTTGCAGGATAGTAATTTATTATCGATATTACCACCCCTGATTCTTATGATCGCTCGCATTGCAACTTGGTCCAAGTTCTCCCACTCCCTGCGGCGGACATCTTCTAATCCTTGTACCTCTACTGGAGCAACTTGTTAGGTCCATACCATTCTGTAAAGATAGTTCCATATGTTATCGAATGTCAACCTCATCAAGGTATTTCCGGACTATTATTGCTACATGGGGTCGTACATTATCGTGCATTAACAAGAAATCATTAGTTATTACTGGTGCGCATGGTACTATTTGATCTTGTAAAATATCTGTTATATACCTCTGTTTACCGATATTAACTCTGTACGGCCTCCTAAAGAGATATCTCCAGAAATCATGGTAGAGCCACCGTCAGAATTAGATGAAGATCTGATGTTGCATTGGGAATAGTGCTCATCGTCTCGTCTGTACACTGGTACAGGTCTATCTGAGGTATAAAGACTAAATCTTGACTCATGCATGAAGAGTATGTTGGCCCAGTCATTCATTTGCTAATTGACATGTTCCATAGCAAACCTTAAGCGAGCCATTCGGTGATTCCTAGTAAGACGAGAAGCTGTGACGCCTACTGTAGCTCTTATTACACTCTGACTTAACCTTTTACGAATGGTTTAGGTGCTTACTTGAGTATTTCTGACTCTAGGCAAGTCGATCTGTAATTGTGTTGCAGTTACATGCCTCCGACATAATAGTTGTAGTCTTAAATACCGGTCATCTTGGAGAGTAGTATAGCTTGCACGACCTGCCACCGGTCTTCGTATGCAACCTCCTTTTCTCTATATCTGGATACTCTTCTAGAAACACTTGACTGATTAATATTCATCAAATTAGCCACGTATGTTTAAGGCCGCTCATCTTCGATTAAAGCAACTATTCCAGCTACTTGTTGTGGGGTTAAATTACTCATTTCACTTCTAATAACGTTAGTAAAGTGCTCTGACAGCGCGCTTTAAAATTTGTCCTTACAGGAATGCTTTCAATAAACAACTAAATAAACCGTGCGTGTATGTACTTTTCTAAAATGTTTCTGTAACAACAAAAAAAAACTTATTCAAAAGCTAGTTGTATGATTTTCTTTGTATACTTATATCTCAATCTATAAACATGACATGAATTGTAAATCGCACAACCTATATACAACTGATTAATACAACTTTGAGATCAGCATACGAACTCGGTTCGTCTTTTATTTTATTTTTTATCATTTACTTTTATTTTTATGTTCTGATTCAAATCCGATTTAAACACTTTTTATTCCAACCCTTAACCTGACTGACTATAAATAATGCAGGGTAGGCGAAAAGATGGCCTATAAAAAGCAAAAACGCAAAAGGAACAGGCGTTACTTAAAATACTAAAATGCAATTTACACCTTAGCAATCGCTTTTACACGGAGTGATTAACATCTCGGACTCGGCAAACTGTTTTTTTCTTAATTTTAGAAGGGCATAAGGAGTGTAAAAATAGATAACTTAACAGTGATTAGGTAGAATGTTATTGACTGAAAGTAAAATTTTATTTAATCTATTTTACTCCCACTAGTATGCCTAGAGCGTTGAAATGCGGTGAGTAATATATTCTCGGTGTGGAAGTTTCTAGAAAAAAATTATTACACATTAAACCTTTTTTAGCACCCCTTAATTTTTGACTTCGTATTCATAGTGCAAGTAAAATAGCTTCATTCAATGACTTTTGCTGATTATCTAATCGATAAACAATTCTTTTCTTTAGAACTAGATCTTATATATAGATATTGTAATAGACCAACTGGAAACTATCAGAATACGAAAAGTAAAACACATATCAAAGGTGTAATAAGTTATTCCTTTTTGTACAATAACACTCTTACTTGGAAATACTTTGCAGAATATTTGATTTCATTTTACTTAGCGCAGTTTGTTTTCGTTGCACTCAAGCCATTGTAAGATAAACTGTGCCAGTTTAAGATTTTCTTCGATCATTTTTTTACATACACTTTGTTCCTTAAGTCTTTAAATTACATTTCCATTTATCTTGCCCTTAAATCTCCATCAACTATGATTCATATAGTGTAATTCAGTTTTCTTGAAGCTTTTCAATTGAATGACGTTTGGATCAATTTGGATTGGAACAATTACGTTACTACAACTTACATAGAATCCTAGCTAGTTTTAAAATTGCCATCGAAACGCAGATTTGAAAAATTCCATTGTGTAAACACGTCTTTTCATTTTACTCCTCCCAATTAAAAAATAGAGTATAGTTAGCTATTATGTTTTAATGTAATAGTATTATATTAAAATCATAAGGCATAATATTATCGACCGTGTCATATGAACCAATAGAAGCTACAAGGTTTTTCCTTTAGTTATAAGAAGTCCTCTGTTAAGTGGCAAATACCACTACATTCATCTAAGACAATTATTTAACGCTCTCCTTTCTCACCGATTTATTACCGATTGAAAGACTTCCTTCCAGAGAAATAGACTAATGCAAACATGAGATTATATAACAAAAATCGAACATAGTAGTAATTTGGAAATGATTATCATATGTACTAGTATAATTATCGTATGCGCAACAACGGTCACGAATTAATGTGTGTCAAATTGAATTAAAGTGTATTGGCAGTACACGTTAAATATGATTGAGGAAGTGAATATTAACTACTTTTCAAAAATTGAATGCAATACTTTTATATTTTTGGATGTAGTAATACTCGATTGTGTCACAATGTTAAACATAAGATAAGAATAGGTTTAAAGATAAATATTTATACCATGCAATCCAATTAAAACGACCTAGTTTCTATAATATTGTTGATGCGCGATATTTTCCAGAAACACGCGGGTTTTTATTTCTAGAAGAATGAGGTGGAAGATTCCTAGATTTGTTCGAAATTCACATTGTAGCGCCAAGTTCATAATTAAATAAAGTATCGAATCCTATAGGAAATCATAAAAAATTTATCATTAAATTTAATATAAAGTTGAAAATTACAAGAAAAATCTTAATTTATCGGGAAACGGACCACTACGTTAGAAGAATTAAAAGTCACCTGGACAACAAAAGAAAGTCTAAACTACTAATTTTAATTGAAATCCTATACAATATTTATAATAAAGATACACAGAATGGAATTAACATCATTATGCTGCAAGTTATTTATTTAAAGGGTTAAAATATTGCTGTATAATCAGCAAGGCTGCACAAACGAGTGCTTTCGCAGTAGCATAGTATTCTAATGACGGTAATTGGTCAAGAAATCTATTAACTCTCGTCGAACATAACAAAGAATGCAGTCGATTCACCTCCGGACTTCGGGTATGTCAGACCGCTTTCAAAATATATGATCGCCGCCAATGAGTGCGTACTCGTTTCTGCAGGCTTAATAATTAGGTATCGTTCATTCCACATAATTCGGGAGAATAAACAGTGTTAGTACCAGACATTCCTAAATCTAAATAATAAACAAAGTTGCATCACTAATTACATATTTAAAAGCACCTGCATTGACTCTAATACAAAATTTTAGCACTAGATTAAACATAAAACATTCTACAAACTTGTATACAATAAATTTATATAGAAATTAAGTTGCATCACTACAATAAATCCGAGATGTGTGTGAATAAACACACCTCTTACGTGTTTGCTTATGAATTTTACGTATATAGATTCAGTATTCTTGTTAACGAAACTATACTATTAGCTACTATTAGAAGGTGTATCTAGAAACACAACACGTTATTTAGAGCACATACCTCTAAAGCAAAGAATTTCTTATCGCCTTGAACTAAATTACGCTGCACCAGAGTTGGCCATTTCATAATCTCAGTTTCTAGCACTTCTCATTCAATTCTCTTATACATAGTAAAATAATACACATTTTTTCTGTAGCATTCTTTATCTCATTATTAAGTTATTTACTTAAGGAATATGAAATCATTACTATTACTATGTGGTATAATAATGGTGCTATGAGGTATATATATATACAGACATACATAATCAATGACATGATACAAATTTCTACGAAAAAAATGTATCTCTAAATAAAAGACGAGCTTTGAATTGGAATATATTATACATATAGTATACTATAACATATACTTGAATAGATCCACTGTTGTTTACATTATAGTTTAATGACATATCTATTAAATGACTAACAATATGTTATTCAATAAGATACAATATCTTCTTGATATTCCTCTTACTACAGTACATATATTAAAACTATATTCACTGAATTGATAATCCAATTTACATAATATGATAATAGTAATGATAGTAATGATAGCTGGAGGGCAAATCTGAAGAATAGACAAGCTATTCAAGAAAACTACCATCGTTTGGGGAGGAGCACCATAGTTCTCTATATTTTTCTTGTCTTTTGCTTCTTTAGTGTTTCAAGAATTTTTAGCACGAAATCCACCCAACATCAACCTGCGTATATGTGGTAATTGATCTACAATAATCTAAAATAATCGCCACAAGTTTGCTAGCGGTAAAACTTCCTCTAAATTTTCCACCAAATGAAAGGGCAAACATTCTCAAGAGCTAGTTTGTAATATAATCTTTCTAACACTGTTTGTTAGAAAGTCGCGATATAATCCTTCAATCATGAGTAGGAGAAAATGAGTAGGAAAAATCTTTATTCGGCTATCTTTTACCCCATTTATAAAATTTCTTTCTTTCCATTTGTGTGTGCATCCGCGATCTGTTGGTGTATCTTGAAATTTCATTGGATATCGCATTCTCACGAGCGTAAAGTAAATATCACGTGAAATCGTTTCATATTTGAAAAAAAAGCGTCTTCGCTTAAAAACTAACATCTATACATGTTCTTTGTCAGTTAACTTACAATGAACTTCAATTATTAATAAAACTTTCATTTTTTATTAACTGTATTAAACTGCCCTGCGCGTTATTTAACATTATATACATTTACTAACCATTACAATTATTACAACTTCAATAACAGCCATTGACAATGGTGTATTGGTCATCAAACATAGACAACCTTCTAAAGACGGATAGATGCAAAGATCGTAAAAATTTACCCGCCCTTCCTTATTATATCATAAACGATATCGTTATTGTTTAGTTATGATTGTTTTTGGTGTGGCCCTCACCTGCTTTATGCTTATGATTTAAAACCTCGAAACTACCGTTTAATTATTTGATATAAAGATATAGAATTATCGATCAATGGTAGATCGGTAAGACTATTCTAAATTCCTTGAAGTGATAAAGCTTTGGATACACTTTATAACAATTTTCATTTTAATTCCTTTCATTTGTTTCTAAATAAACGCACCGCTACAGATTAAAATTAAACAAAACAAACACCTAAAACTACGAGTAAAGCAATGTCAATAAACAAATCGAAAAGCTTGTAAACTGTGACTTGTAAAGTAATTGATAAGTGTTCATTTTGTCAGAAGAAGGTAAATACTTTTGCGAATTAAGGAATTTACTTTATTAACTTTTATTTACCAATTAATTTATAAGTATATCTATCTATGTTTAAAATTATCAACGCACTATTGCCAATTTTGTTGTTATTGGTATTCAAATATCAGTAGAATCGCCAAAAATGTAACGTTTTTATTGCAAGAAAAGAAATTGTCAATAATATTTTCGTTCAAACTTAGACAAACTACAATAGGTTTTCTTTTAATGGGACCCTCCGGTATATGCAATTATCATTAGATAGAACACAAATTTCTGTATCAAGGTTAATCGTTATTGTAGTACCCTCATAAAGATATAATATGATACAATGGAGGTTACATGAAACAATGGTACAATTTTTCAAATTTCGCTGTTTTGAGCTTTTAAGCTAACATTCTTGCCAGCTTTATCAAGTTGACACGGAAGCATAACTATCAAGCAGCAAACAAGTTTTAGTTACTATTTGAAGTAATTGAGGTAAACGCCAAGAAATAAAAATATTTGTGACACCTTTGCCCATTTTTCATTTTAGTCGTAAAACCTGCTTGCAGTACATTTTGGCACCATGTTCTTTAATAATTTTTATCAGAATATAATCTTATTAAGATGTGACCAAAAGTTGCACTATAAATTTAATTGTGCTTGCAAAAACTTGAATCTAAAGAAAAGAATGCCATGGAAATACAAATATATTCTTGGAAGCTGCGGAGAGAAATGGACTCCCGAAAGTAACCCTCTATAAAAATACAGGATCATTCATAGTGGCAAGTCAGGCCATAGGAGTAACTGAAGGAAATCTATTGTTGCAGTTTTACTTGTAGCTGCTAATCTCAATTCACCGTTTACTCGCTCAACTTCAAAAGAATTTGTTCTACAGTATTTGAATCGAAAAGAAGCAAGTACATTGACAATACACCGGGGAAAGAGTTGTGTGAATATTTTTTAAAAAGAAACTCTGAATTTATATCCATAAATCCACAGAATATTAAAAAATGCCATGCGAATGTCACTAAAGAAGTGATTCAAGGATATTAAAAATACGATTCAGGACGTTCCTCCAGGAAGTATAGTAAAGTATGATGACCCAGGAAATGTCAAAGTGGAAATAGGCGCATACATCGAGTCATTGATTTCCCAAAAAGCGTCACGTGTAGAATCTTTGTCACTGTCTCAGCTGATGGTATTGTACTTCCAGTTTATGTAGTTTACAAATCAACATGTCTATAATAAACCCGGATGGAGGTAGGACAAAGTAATAACTGGCCAGAGTTTGAGTAGATATTTGTCTTACATTATGTTGAAACTATGTTATGAAAATAATTTATCTATTTTTTTTTCAAAAAGGAACAGTCAGTTTTGTCAGCCGCTAGATATCGTTGCTCTGTCAGACAATCATGAAAAAGGTTTTACAATGAAAATTGACATATAAGGCTGTTATGCGAGAAACTAAGTTGTCTTCTTTGCTAAGACAATTAACTAATGAATCAAATGAAAACAAAGCATAATATTATAGCCGGATTTGAGGCAACTTGAGAAACTAACTACAGTACGATAAAGTGCTGAATAAAATAACACCAAGGTATGAAGAGGATGACCCAGATAGTAGTGTATTGGTGGATTCACTCACTCAAATTAATAAAAGACCATGACCAAACCCAAAGTGCAAAGCTCACAAACTAGAAAGAGGAAAATAGCAATGCCTGTAGGCAAGTCTATAACCGTGGAGAAAGAAACCTTGACTTGTTTATCGAGTAACATAGAAGATGGACCTCATATTTTAAAGGGCACTAATTCTATCAAAGAAACCAGAAACCAAAAATTCGGTAAATGTAAAAGAAAAGTATCAAAATTAGAAGGTGTAGCTTCTACTATTTTTAATATCGTTGCTGCGGTATTATTTCCTTTTCTAAATTATGTATTATTTCACAATAAAATAGCATCTTCAAATTACATTTTCTGTAATTATGTATTATAGCAATACACTAAATATAATTACTAAAAAAGAATAAAAAAATGTGATTTCTTTCGACCGGTATATTTGCCATCGTGTGCGAGCTGACCGTCGCTCTCTTCTCCATTGTCTTTTACAGAATCAAGTCATATGTCAAGTAAAAGTTTGCGATTAGTGACTGTTATATGAAGAAAATGTAGTATAATGTTGCTGAGCTCTCGAAACTACCGGCGCCTTTCGAAAATCTTCCCGCGCGTTCTGTGGTTGTGCAGGTGTTTGTTCTGCTTGCGACAATATTCATGCATTGAAGAACAACGTTTTTGTAATTAAATAGAATTTCTTGTACTTGTGTGTCTTGAAAAATTATAGTATTAAAATATTATGAAGTTGTAATACTGTTGATCTATTACATCTCAAGATTATAGTTGCATCATACCTATACCCAACCTAACTCGAATCCATACACGACCCGACCCGACATTAGGGGTACATGCGGGTGTTCGACACGACGCAGGACGCTGACGCGCAAATTACTTCTACAGTAATGATAACGAAAACGTACATTTAATAACAAGGAAAGATTCTCCTGAAATTGAACTTCTATAACATGAAGCTATTTGTCATTAGACTTCTGCTTTGTGAAAGTTAAATTAATTTTAACAAAGGAAGAAGGTAAAATGACAATGCTTCTCACAGATTTCTCGTAGAGACTATTTCCGTCTTCCTTTGATAATGTATTCATAGAGAGCATTTAAGTTTTAACGTATTTAAACTTTTTTTGGTGAAACAATTTCTGTCGTAGATTGTTTTTATGAAATTTTACATTAAACCTGTACCATAAAATAATTTGGTAAAAATTAATATCAACGTTTCAGGTGGCTACGCGAAGTTCGTAGGCTTAAAGACGTATAATAAGAATCTGAAAACTCTTCTTGCAATCGGCGGGTGGAATGAAGGATCAACAAGATTTTCGCCGATGGTGGCTAATACAGATAGACGAAAAGAACTCGTTAAAAATACCATAAAATTTCTTCGGCAAAATCATTTCGACGGACTGGATTTAGACTGGGAATATCCGAGCTTTAGGGATGGTGGAAAATCTAGAGATAGGGATAATTACGCTCAACTTGTACAGGTAATCGAATTCGACTTGTTTTATTCATATCTTACCTTGCGTTAATTTTTTTATAATTTGTCACAGGAACTACGTGAAGAATTTGAGAGAGAATCGGAAAAGACTGGCAGGCCAAGACTCCTACTTACTATGGCAGTTCCGGCAGGCATCGAATATATTAAGAAAGGATACGATGTACCGAAATTGACAAAGTGAGTAATAACAGTAGATATTCTGACTGAATAGAATCGGTTGGTTTATTTTTGTAGTCGCTAAGTTTATAAACGATATATGTCAGAGTAATTTTCATTTTCTACTTTACTATTATTAGCACGTTTTACAACATTATGTTCCCTTTAAATATACGCATTAAAGAGCATGTATGTGTGTAATTAGATTTTAATGTTAACTGGGCTTAATTTTTCACTTATAAAAAACGCGAAAATTAAAAATAAACCATGGCAAATGCTATATTAAGGAAATTAATATACCGCGTAGTCGAAACAACTAGATCTTCGAAAATAATCAATCGCGCAAAACCTAGAAATAGCAGGTTTATTTTAGAAAAGGGCTTTTCTTATAAATAAGGCTACACAAACAAGTCAGCAGCAGTGGCGCACGGCTCGGTTATTTTCAATATTAAAAATAATCAATGTAATTACTTACCATTTTAGTTTGATTATGATGTAGATGTACGAAAAGATTCGCTGTAGCAGTGTGTTATTAGCATGCCCTTCAGTGCTGACTCACAAACAGTGATACTTCTTTGACAAAGTGAAAATATGTGCGTTCTGCGTTTAATGATACAGTGTGCGCTAATTTAAAGAGGTCGTTCGCATCGTATTCGCATTCTTGGTTTTACTAAAACCGATATTAAGAGAAATATGGCGTATATTATTTTATATGGAAGATACCTTTCGATTATGTAAAAATCATAGTGAATGCCAAAAATTTACGCTTATTTATTAATAGTACTCTATTGGAAAATAAAGCATTTTATAAATTGTTTTCGTCGACGTGACTAAAAATCCTCACAATATCACTGGATGTTACACATATAATTCTGTTTCTAAAGGTAGTTTCAACATTAAAGCACCTTTAAATGAACTAACGAACGTATGTTTCATAATGTCTCATTTGAAATAAAACGCTCTAATTGCATAGATTCTTCGAATGGATCTTCCAAATCCGAGCTCAATAATATGACAAGTGAATCCATCAATTTTCAAATTATTCGATATCGATATTTTTATTTAGTACTAGTAATATAGATCAGTCTTTAGATTTTTACTAACGAACTAATTCTAAACTAATATTAAGGATCTTATATGATATGCTCCGAAATTCGAATCAAAAATTTTAAATTTTGTAAATAGCACCCTCTATTTTTAACTGTTTCCACTTTAAAAGAAAATAAATAAAACATATTTTACTTGCGATATCTAAATTCATTCGTTTTTGAATTATTTTAGAAAGTTCATGAAATCAATCATTTTTCTAAAATATTTACGGTTGAATGAAGTATATTTCATAATTTTTTCATACCTTACAGACACATTTTGTAAATTAAATATTTTTCGTTGTACCAACTCATTATCGAAAAAATCATCTTATTCTGCTTACGATGACAAATGAAGCTCAAAGGATGTCCTGGAGAAATTAAACTTATAGCAATGTCTTTTTCAAAGACGACTGGATCTATTTTGACACTTTTTTCAAAATCCCTTAACATCGTTTCGAATTTTGAATTGACGTTATGAAACGGTTATTTTAAGATCGCAAATAGTATAAACTACTTATTTATAGCCTAAGTGCTGTCTGAAAAGTTCGCTTAATTGTAGACAAAACTTCGCAGTGAATTGCCCAGGAATTCGTTAAAATATTTGAAATATTGAAACGTGAGTTGCGCGTATTTAGCGAATAACGTGGAAATTCAGTAATAACAAGGCGTGGTGTTTACCATAATTTAATGCATAAGCACAGAGTTACGAAAATACTGTAATCCGAAGGAATCGATGATTATTAATGAAGTGTTATTGAGTGAAGAACGTTTATGAATGAAGTACAAAAGCTACTTAGTTCATTTTCAGTTTGACAATCACAAATATACTATGTAAAAGTATATATTTTGAAACGGTTTATGTTATGTGTTTAAAAATGTTTACTATGTTGTACATAATAAATTCTTATTACATTTATTCGTATCATTTATAGAGGAAATTTAAAAATAAAAATGAAATAAATGAAAATAGAAAGATACGGATGATATAGATGAATATATGTTAAATGAAAATTGTGTAATCAAATCACAAAAATCAAAGTATTAACTGATAAAATAATTAAGTTACTTAAAGGAGCAAAATTTTAAAACCTATGTTAGATGAACTGATTTCAAAATGAAAACCAACAAATAGTACCGCTAACAAAGTCATTAATACGAGAAAATATCTTCCTAAACCAAAAAGTACTTCCCAGAAAAAGCGGAGATCATTAAATCTGATGGAACAAGCAATGAATGCAGGAATAATATACAGGATATTCGTATGTTGCAAGATTTACTGTAGATAAACTGATGGGCAGTGAAACAAAAAACACTAACTTCAAGTAGTAACGAGGACTGGGAAAAAACTTTTTCGTTTATTTCTCAGGATAATCCTCTTCTTGCTCGCTACACTACGCTCGACTATATTTCAATCTTTTTGAATTCTCTAAGAAGTCAAATTTCTCCAAAATAGCTCTCTGTTTCGACGATGATTTTCCCATTTGACCATAATTTCCTCCCAATCAGCAATTTGTTCATGTATAGGAAGGGGACAAACCGCAGGAGGCCAAATTCGAAGCACCAATTCATAGAGTAAATCAACCCACTTTTCTGTTGCAACCGCGGTTGAAAGGGGAGGTCGAATGAAAGGGTTGTGATAGAAGACCACCTTTTCTTCGCCAAATGTAGGCATTCCTTAATCAATGCTTAGTTAAATCTGAACCATAACGCAACATAATGCTTGTCTGTGATCGTTTTTCTATTTCCTAAATAGTCTATAAAAACAATATCTTAGGAATTCCTAAAGCAAGCTATTACGTTTCCCCTTGATAGTGTCGTGTTCGTCTTCTTCATGGCACGTTCGCCAGATAAAACCCACTGCTTTGACTATTTCTTCGGTTCTGAAGTATAGTGATGAATTCAAGTTTCATCAATAGTTATATATCGTCACAGAAACTCTTTTGGAGTGCGCTAATACTTATCCAAGTGGATGTAGAGGTATTACTTGATTTCATTTTTGTTCCCAACGAGCAAACGGCGCACCCATCGCGTTAAAGGTTTTCTCATCCATGTTAATGTAGGATGTGCTGTTCAAGATATTTAACATCTCACCAATATATCTAACCTCCACTCTGCATGATGTTATGGATCATGTTCTTTGTGGTTACTTCAATAAGGCGTCCTAAGTACGTAGCATCACTTATGCCCTTTCGACCACATCAAAAGTCCATATACCATTTATGTTGAATCATAGGATATGAAGGGCCAGAGTCTAATACTTTTCCAATTTCTCTTTAATTTGTGTGGATGCTGGATTTACAAAAAAAATGCTTAATAAACACATGGAATTCTCACTTTGCTCCATTATTTCAGAAATGTTTACATTATAATGATCTTTGCAATCACACCGCCCTCTACTGAAACGTATCCAACTTTTTGCTCTAGCCTCATACAATGAAAACTCAATACACCCTAATTAACAGAAAGCGTCAAAAATGAAAACAATTACCATCGCCAGAACAGGAGAGGTTCCTTTAAAGGGTGCGACTCGTTGTTAACGTTTCCATGTATAGACATATACATATATCGAATCTAGAAAAATGGCGATTGGATGAAACCTGAATCGTGGCCATAAGAGATGAGGGGTATTAATTATTTGTTTATCAATTTCAGAAAAAAAGTAGAACGCCATACCCTTATCTAGGACTAATTCACTTTTACAAACAAAAATACTATAATTAAAAATAAAAAACGTTCGTAAAAATGTAATTTCCTTATTTAAGCATTTGCTTAAATCCGCAGAATATTTAAGTTTCGAAATAGGCTCTTGCTCCTATACAACACCGAATGTTTATGTTGCATCGTGTATACTTGTAAAGATAGACTTAGAATATGTTAAATTAGATCACCTAAAAGAATAAAAATCAGAAATTAATATTCGAATGTTCAGGAATAAAAATAAAACAGCAGATGTTTTCTTAATGTATTATATTTAATATTTATTAATACAGAAGATTCTTGGAAAATGTACAGCCCCTTTTATGCGCTTCTGTATATGCTTTCCACGATTCTACTACTATGGCAATAAATTGCGATTTCACCACTAATTTTGGTAAAAACGTTAGAACTTATAATTTAAAACCTACCATTGTACAATTACCTAAAGTTACAGTACAACAAATACAATTATAAACGATATTTTTCTCAATCGATTGGGGTATACTTAGTCTTAGAATTTTCCAACTGTTAAAGGGGACGTTTACAATTTTGTGGACGTAAAAGAAAAAATTGCGCACAAACAATTACGTCTAATAAATCAAAAATAAGCAAGGAAACTGGAAATGGACTCATATGACACCGCAAAATGGTTATAAGACGTTTATCCAAACAATGTCAGTAATAAATGAAATAACCATAACTGCAGTTACAAAGTAAAATACAAAATACTGGATCTCGAACAAAATTAAGACAACGTCTTCAATAAACTATATGAAGAAATGCTAGTTGATACAGTCACTAAAGAGATGTACAAGGTATATGTACTACAAACAACTAAATCGACGACAACGAAAAAAGTGTAACAAACATGAATAAGTATTTTGTAAACAGGCGTAATAATGCAAAAGACGACAACACAGAAAGCGTAAAATATGTTGCGGACACATTTTCTCTACACTTGATCACGGAGAGTCAGGTGCGGGCTACTATCGTCAATAAACCTGAAATCAGTAGAGATAGATCAGATATCATCGTTAAAGCAATATTCCTTAAGTCTATCCAAACCATTACCACATTATAATAAATCTATTATCTGGAACTGGAACGTTCCCTGGTGCTTTGAAACGTACGGTCACTAAACCTGTCTATAAAAGTGATATCCGACTAGAATTTGTTAACTATAGGCTGAATGCATTAACTTAAAAGATAATTCAAAGTAAAATGGTGAAATTTGTGAAAATATAATGCATTGAAGAAGAATCAAAGTGGGTATATAAAAGACAAATTAAGACACAAACCAATGGAAGAGAAGACAGCAGTAGGAGTTTTTCAGAATCTATCGATGAGAGCATTCAATGGGATTCATTATGATGTACTGTTAACCAAGTTGAAAAGATCAGGTTTTCGGAAGGAGTGCCATCTACAACTATTTTACAGTATACAACATTTGTGAAGAACAATTACCATTTCTTTAAAAGGCATGAACTGGCTTATAATTATACTATCACATATATCTAGCTTACGTGAATAGAGTATATCGTTATTATACATAATAACTGAAAATGGTATTTTGTACGTGTTACTAAATTACTAATTTGTTATGGTTGTCTTATTACAGAAATAGGTGGAAACGGTACTTCAACATGTATCTTTCTAACTATTCGTAATTTAAACAACTCATTTAATGTATTTTTCGCTTATACAACTAACTTCCAAATGCGCTCGACAGTGTTAGGCCCGGTATCAAAGAGAATATTCTAAATACATGTTTCAAAAATGCATCAAAAGTGGAGGTAATTCTAAATGCCATATCGAAAACATTCATCAATGTAATTTTAATACCAAAGACCTTATATCGTTAAAATATTAAGAGATTTGGGACGCTGAGCAAAATTTGGGCACACCTTTCCCTTTTTCTAGTGCAAAATGCGACAAATTCTTTGACATAACCCCAAGTTATTAATGTGAAACTATTTGCTGTTTTACGACCCACTACTGGTAGTTCATGGATACATTCACTTTGAATGTAAACGAATTCAGTGATTACAGATTAAAACAGATTCTCAAAATACGTCAATGTTGAACAATAACTTTCCTCATCACTAATGAGATGCACCATCGGAATTACAAGTAATCAAAATTGACAAAAAAGCAAACACCAGTTTAATTTAGAAACCACCCCATTACGTACTACAATGTTATTTCTTTATTATCATTTATTTTGTTTATAAGAACTTACCTTACTTGGAAATATAGAAAACATTAAATTTTATTTGATATTGGTCAAGATAACGACTAGTACCGTTTTTACATTTTTGGAGATTGATTCGATTTAATACTCACCAATAATAGATATTAGTAACAACTGTGTATGTGCTATAATCATATGTCACTGAGGTGTATGATTAAATAATTATTCCCTATACTTTTCATATGTATTTAATAATCATTCAACATACACAAGTATCACAGTAAACTCCATCACACAAATTAATAATTTATTCATTTTGAGCGGGCTAATTGTCAACCGAGTTACCAATTGGTTGTTGTCGTCATTGGTTTAACGTTTTTTAATAATATTTCTTCGTCCTTATTAGTGGAGGTGCACTAAGAACATAAGTGTACTTTTAAAGTATCTACATATATACAACGGCTACAAAGTTTATACGAATATTTTTCAGTCATACGACGCTAATAACAGTAATCTTTTGCAGATATTTAGATTGGATGAACATTCTTAGTTATGATTATCACTCAGCTTACGAACCAGCAATCAATCACCATTCTCCCCTCTATCCAATTGAAGAAGAATCCGAATATAGCTATGATATCGATTTAAATATAGTAAGCAGTTTCTTCTTATGTAAATGTAGTTACTCCAATGCAATTTCTTCTTATATTTCAGGATTACACCATTAAGCACTATATTCAATCCGGAGCGGAAAAATCAAAACTAGTGTTAGGAATTCCAACGTATGGAAGGTCGTATACGTTATATAACTCAGACGCTAACGAAATCGGATCACCGGCAGATGGACCAGGAGAAATGGGTGACGCAACTAGAGAAAACGGATACCTTGCGTATTATGAGGTAAGCGAAAATTTGCGACGTTATACATTTCAAAATAAAAACTCAATTACGCATCTAATAATTGATTTCTAAAACATGTTATGTCGTAAACTTATTTTTTTAGATCTGTGAAAATATAAAATCTGAAAATTGGATTGTTGAAAACCCGTATCCTGAAATAATGGGACCGTACGCTTATAAAGACAATCAATGGGTAAGCTACGACGATACCGATATTGCCAGAAAGAAGTCGGAATATGTCGCTGAACACGGTTTAGGAGGAATAATGTTCTGGTCAATTGATAACGACGACTTCAGAGGAAAATGTGGAGACAGACAATACCCAATCATCGAAGCAGCTAAGGAAGCTTTACTCAAGGCTTACGGGTATAATTTTCGCAAATTTTATAAAATAGATAGCTAATTAAAAAAATTTCAGACTAAGCGATTCTAATTTGCTTGAGGCAACAAAGAAACCGATTAAATCTCGTACACGACCTCGAACTCGAGGAACTACGAAAGCTCTTAGTACAACCCAAGCTACTATTGTTTCTAACAGCGGTGGAAGGCAAAGCTCGAAAAGAAAACCTCACAGGTATTATTTCTTCAAGAATCTACAGTGTTCTTCACAAAATGTGACAAAACTAAAGAGCGGGTAAAGTAATAAAAACATCGTAAAAAAATAGACGCCGGGTTATAAAGAAATGCGTTCGATATCGTTTACTCAGTTGTCAATCGATGTCAACAGCTAGTTTAACGCGTTTTTGTAATTCTTGTGCGTTATTAATTTAAATTTTGCTATAAAATGAGTAACGGAAAACATCCAAAAACACTAGAAGTATTAAAATAGTATTAAAATAGTAACTAAAAAGTGTTCGAATAAATTTTACCTATAGTAGTCCATTCCAATGAAAATTTTTTCCGTAACTTGTATTATTTTCAATTGCATTAGTTGTCAATTTGACAGAATATTTATTCAAATGCATAGTTGATATGAACTTGTTAAAATTGTATTGTAATTTATAATTGATTTAAATAAAATGGTTTTTACTATACAATACAAATCATTCGTGGTTGAATCTTATTTTCGAAGTGGATGTAAGATTGACGGACAATGGCAGCATTCTCTTGAAGATTGTTTAGAAGATTTTAGAAATTATGTTTTTGACATTTGTCATGTCTTTCAAATAACATACCAAACAAAATTCGTATTAAGAATTTTAGTAACAAGCTACGGCATAAATATAATTTCAAAGACTACTTTGAGGTAAAATTTATTTGAACGCATATTATTAAAAAAAACTAACAAAAAACAGTAACGGTATATTTCACTGCCAATATTGTCAAATTATGTCTAGAGTTGCCCACTTTGTCCGAAACACAGTACGGTATACTAGGGATAGCTGCTCAATACGAAGAGCAACTGCCAACAGTAGGACGCGAAGTTCAGTTCTGTGTGGATGTATGTTTCACAGGGATAACGGTTAGGCGGTAAACCTGATAATTAAAGTTACCGTGACATCATAAAGTTTCTAGGACAAAAATGGCATTGAAATAGAAAATATGTGTCTGAACTAGCCGAACTAAGCATATTATCATACTCGTAACACAACCTTACTTTTTGAAAATAAGTTTGACAGTGTCATCATGGCATCAATAAATATGTCATTTGATTTAAAGATACAATAAAACAACAAGCTCAGCTGGTATTCAAGACTAATAAAAAAAAGGCCAAATTAAAACAAGTGTTCAATTCCTAGGTTTATACGCTTTCTCATGCTGTTTAAGGCATTTTGCACCATTGCGGGCATTATTCTTGCAAATTAGCAGCAGGAGTTATAAATATTCTATTCCTTAGGCGAGAATTTTTAAATACGGTGATGTAAACTTATAATGCGATCATCAAAAGACTCACGAAGAAAAGCAATATTTTCTTGTGTTGTACCTTGCTGAAAGTAACCATATTTTAATTCATCTTCCTGTAGCTGTTCAAAAAATTCATTCAAAATGTTTCTATACATCTTAGCATTAAATATAAAATTTAAAAAAATAATCCAACAATTCTGCGACGAGAAACTGCTAACCAAATATCGAGTTCAGCAGTATACAGAAACGATTCAACAAAAATATGAGAACTTTCACACAACATTCGAGTATTTTGGATATTAACGTACCCCAAAATATGAAACCACGCTTCATCAGAGAAAAATGTCAAATTCAGCATTTCATCAGCTTGCATTAAATTATTTGCAAACCGCTAGCAGTAAGCAAAAAGTCTAGGGTAATCTAGCGACAAAATAGCATAATTCTTTACAATTTCCTAGCATGTTCCATAAGAATGTCCAATCTCTTGAGAAAAGGTTTTGTGGGTTCATTTTCCATACGTTGACGAACCATTTATAACTTGTTCCAAACGAGGAGTTGATCTACCAGTACATGATTTATGGCCCACAGAACCAGTCTCACGAAATACACCGACACAATTGGAAAGGCAATAATAAGGTTTTTTTTTGGGAATTACAGCTAACCCTGGGAAGTACTGTTTAAAATCATCCAAACATACACGCATTCTAGTTCGAAAATAGACTTCAATCATGTACGTTTCTTACACTGCTTTGTAAACTATATTTGAATTTACTCAAACTCCATGTTCAAATTTGCTTTCAGCAGTTCTAACACATTAATTGATGGCAGTTAATATCACTGTCAAAATAATGTTCGAACCCGTTAAGTTATCATACTTGGCTTAAGTTCAGACGCTAACATATTTCAATGCCATCTTCGACCTAGAAACTTTATGAACTATACTACGGTACAATATTGGACCCGCGTATTACCGTAAATGAAATAATTGAAAGTAAGTAGAAAACGCAGAGTTTCTTCATACTAAATCGGATTAGTTTAGAGAAACAACTATAGCTTGAGGTATGCTTTCACACTTATTTTAGCGAGCCATCTTCTCGACGTCTAGTGAGATGCAACATTGGTATAACTGATAATCCATCCGCACGATACCATATCACGCGTTCAACTGATGGTAGCTGCTCCTACTGCATCGGGACAGCATCTCTAGTATACCACCCCGTGTTCGAGACAAAGTGAACGACTCTAATTATATTTTTTAATAACACTGAGTGCGATAATTAATTTCTATCTAGTAAATATTGATGTATTGTTGTTTGGACAAAAAGAATTTTTGCAGTTATTATAAAAGTCTAAGTAAGCTGATTGTATTTTATGAAGACGTGAAAAATCAGCAGCAACACAGTTGTGACATGACTACCCTACCATGCGCTTGCAAAGAAAAGGTCTTATATCGTTTATTTTATTATACTTATTACGTCTTGATAACGTTAAGATGTGTACTCTGCTGAATTTTACTCGATTTAATAGGCAAAAAGATTAAATTTTGCAATTCTCAATACAGTTTCCCTTAAATTGCGGATAAGTTAAGATTTCCAGAATGTACGGAGATTTTGACACGCGAGGCTATATTACACATTTCGTATTAAAAACATAAAAAATCATATCAAGTAAAAAGATACAGCAGTATAATCGTATAAAAAACTGGAATATAAAACTTTTCCATTTAGTGCAAATTTATGTTGCAGTCACTGTATATAAATATGCATTTATTATTTTGTAAACATCTATTTTCATTTGCTTCTTTTCACTTTAGAATTACAAGTAAGGGTGACACTAATTCAATACCACGCCGTAGACGTCCTTCAATCAAGAAGAGTGCCCAGACCACAACTACAGAAAGTATAAGTGTTGGCAGTAGTTTACTAGTCACTCCAAGCTACACAACACCAGCCCCGCCAAGTACTCCAGATTCTGGAGGGGGTAAGTTGTTATTTTTTACATCTCATTTTAAATTAGGTAACTTGCGCGAATAAACAAAATTGCTTTCAGAATTCAAATGCGAAGATGAAGGATTCTTCCCGCATCCAAAAGACTGCAAGAAGTATTTCTGGTGTCTAAGTGGTCCATCCGAACTTGGCATAATTGCTCATCAATTTACATGTCCGGCAGGTATATCTTTTTAATAGAAATCTGGTTACAATGTTCGCATAAACTGATTTTCAAAAAAAAGACAACAACAATACCATTAGTAATACGTTACAGGGCTATATTTCAACAAAGCGGCTGCATCCTGCGATTACACTCAAAATGTACTATGCAATAAAAAAGTAGCTAAACCATCGAGTACAAGTACAACAGCAGCGCCTTTGTCTACCACAAGTACCACAAGAGCTCCCATATTTTCGACAAGAAGACCTCCGCCAAAAATTACTGCCGCCACAAGTCGCACCACACATACATCAACATCTGAACCTGAATACGAGGTACGTGCTATCACTTGGCCTAAGTACCCTAGGCAGAAAAATTGGAAATACTTTTATGTTATATTAATACTCATGAAAACACGAAACATACTGACACACTAGAACGAACTACATCCGAGCATACCTGTAGCAACTTTAGTAATTATAAGAAAACATTATTATAGTACATTTGAGGGTGCTTTTATATAATTTATTCTTTATTCAAAACATAATTAAATGTTTTTTTACGTAGGAGGAAGAATATGAATACTACGATGATGATGAAGAAGAAGAAAGTCCTTCCAAGGACACAGAAGAAGATCCACGAGTGATAAAGGAGCTTATCGAATTAATTAGAAAAGCTGGTACTAAAGCATGATTTTAACTTCTAACGTATATATTTAACATCAAATACATTTGATTTTATAGGTGGATTGGAAGAACTTGAAAAACAGTTAAAATTACAAGAAGATGGAAGTACCGTTACTATCTCGGGTTCAACAACGCAATCATCCCTCAGCAAATCTTTATTCCAGAGAGTTTTAGGGAGAACCACCTTAAGAGATACGTTAAGTAAAACTACTCCGAGGTAAATCAGCTTTAATCGAATAAATAATTTTGAAACATACAGCTAATTTCTAGGTACAACTTTTTAAATAGAAACAGCAGAGGTCCACAAAATGAAGGTATTTCAAAAGAAAAAGTAGAAAAAGAAGAAAACATTAGGCCCACCAGAACACGACCACAATACACTTCTATCATACGATCAAGGTAATAATAAGAAATTGATATATATTTCTTCTTCTTCTTCACACCAGGTTTTAGACACTTTGCCTGTTACGATACCCATCTTTTATTTGGGCTGCCTACACTTTTTCTTCCTTCTGCTGGCAACCTCGTCACTTGCATCCATTCTACATTTTCCTTTCACTTATTTTTGTATTCTATTATTCTCTCATTTATGTCGAAGATGGCTAGTTCTGTTCTTATATCTACATTTCTTATTCTATCAGATTTTTGCAACCTTCCACTTTTCTAAAAAATTTCATCTTTTGTGTCTGGACCCTACTTTCGTATTTTTTCGATGTTGTCCACATTTCACTACCGTATATGAGGGTTGGCACTGCTATCGTCTTGTAAAATTTTATTTGTGAATCCTCTCTTGTTTTGCTTTTTAACGTTCTGCTGATTATTCCACGGATATGTGTGAATTTATTCAGTTTTTCTTCTATGCTCCTATTTCGTTTATAAGATACAACCTGAATATTTAAAGTGTTTCACCTGTCCAGTACAGTATCGTTTATGAGTACTTTTGTCCTAATTGGATATTTACCCATGAAAGCCATGGTTTTGGTTTTATTTGCCGATATTTTCATTTCATAGTTTTTGCAGATTTTTTGTAACGTATATATTCCTTTCTGTAGATCATCCTCTGTTTCGCTTAGGAGTACTATGTCGTGAGCATATAAGATGGTATGTAGGGTGGTGTTCAAGTCTAAACGTGATAAAATTACAATTTTCTTGCAATTTCTAACGTAATTTAATTTCCGAAAAAATATTGGTCTCGGAGGGGACTTGAACCCAACATCTCTAGATCTCTACATCTCCGGTGTTGTGTGCTAAACCCTTGCACCACAAGACCATTGAATTAATGTTGCCTTAAAATCCCCTAGATGTCACGATGCCAGTAGATATATTGTAATATATTATTAAACGGCAAGTGCGTAACAGTTAAACTAACATCCATATTAATACTAACATTAATATGAATATCAATGCTAAACCACCGTTGGCATTAGTAATGATACAATTTTCTTGCAATTTCCAACGTAATTAAATTTCCGAACAAAACGTGAGATATTACAAGATATCTACTGGCATCGTGACATCTACAGGGATTTAAGGCGACTTGAATTCATGGTCTTGTGGTGCAAGGGTTTAGCACGCTACACCGGAGATGTAGAGATGTTGGGTTCAAGTCCCCTCCGACACCGATATTTTTTCGGAAATTTAATTACGTTGGAAATTGTAAGAAAATTGTAATTTTATCATTACTAATGCCAACGGTGGTTTAGTATTGATATTCATATTAATATTAGTATTAATATGGATGTTAGTTTAAAGGTCTAAACGTATTCCTTCAGGGCATTTCTTTATCCATTCTTTTATAATAGTATTAATATATATGTTATAATATAATAATGTTGGCGACTCACAGCAGCTAACTGCTTTATTTGTTGATATTTCCCTAGCTAATCTTCCATCTATATCTACCATAATTCTGGTGTCACTGTATAACATAGTCATAGTATCCCGTAATTTACATCTGTTTCCATTATTGAAAGCCTTCTCCAAGTCTATAAATCCTATATGCGTTTCTCTGTTGTATTCCCTGTGTTATTCGATAATTTGCTGTAGAGTGAATATTCCATTTGTGGTTGATCTGCCTTTTCTAAAGCCCATTTGTTCCTCTTCTATTAGTCCTTCTGCTATGATTTTCAACCTGTTGTTTAATATTCTACATATGTAATACATTTATTATGAAAATTTTAATCTAAATTTGTTGTTTAGACCGTCTACAGCAGCTTCAGTTGAGGAAAACGAAGAAGCGGACGATACTGTTAGAGTTGAAGAGATTGACAATAAAGAACCAAACGAAAAGACCACTGAACGAAGTGGTACACCATATAGAAAATCTCAACCAGAGTATGTCACTATTAGAAGGCAAAGAATATCTACAACACCTGAATCTGTAAAGGACGATAAAATTGAAGGAAGGGGATTTTCCAGGTAGGAAGTAGTACCGGTTACTCTAGCGTAATAAATTAATAATATCATATCATATTGTAGAGAACAATTGGGAGAGGATGGTGATGTTATCGAAAACACTGAAGAAAATGACAAAATCGTACGAAATACACTACTTAGCTCGACTACACCATCAGCTTACGTTACAATTAGTAGATCCCGACCGACTACGACTAGCATAGATACAACCGATATAAGTATTGAGTACGTATATTAAATAATAATCGTAAATAATAGCGACATCATGCAATACATTTACTTATTACGTTCCAGAACAAAACAGAGTGGAGTTATAACAACGGACAATGTAAAAACAGACAGTTCGACGTTAGGTCCAGAATACGTTAGCATTCGACGTCAAAGGCCCCCAACGGATTCAGATATTACAACATCCAAGTATGTACCTTAATTGCTATAGATATTTGAACCAATCATCTGAATTTTTTGTTGTAGGTATGTTGAACTTCGTACGAGAGGTACAACAGCTGCAACAACAACTGCATCAGAAGTTAATGATACCGAATTACCAACAACAACAATTCGTTACCGAAGTACCACAACAATTATTGAAAAAGAATTAACAACGGAAACGTCGGATGACAAAATTGTTTCCAATGTTAAAGTTATCAATAACACAAACACACAGGTGGATACATCAAATTTAGTGGAAGAAAATACTGTTGATAACTTGAATAACGAGGAAACCGAAGATATAAAATTAGAAAGTGGGGACGTGAGCAATACAAATCTTACAAATAATGCGACAGAAATTAAAGACGAAAAACAAAATGACCAAACAACAACAACGGTGTCGCCAGATGCGGTAACAAGCGGCGGTGAAACTGATAAAAAGAAAGGCTCGTCACAATTTGAACAACGGCCATTCTTTAATTTACGTCGTACTACAACAGCTCCTCTAACAACAACTTCGGAACCGACTACTACTCAACAAGCAAGTAAGGTGAGTCCTCTTACTACTCCTAGGAATTTGTTTAGAAAAAAGGCTTTTGGAGTACGAGATTCGTTATTTGGTAGGAATAAAGTTAACAAAATAATTGATAATAATGGAAATAAAGAAAATAGCGTTATAGATCTTGAAAGTAAAACACAATATGATGACAATAATGAAAATCAGCTAATTAACCGGAAGAGATTCAGAAACAGCATTTCTTCTGACAGAAAATCAGAAAATTCTTTTGAAGTAGAAAATAACTCAAAGGAAAATTCGGATAATACTGAATATAATATCAGAGTCCGAAATAGGGGACAATCAAGGTTTACGTTACAAACAATTGGCACAACAGCTAGTCCCAGACCAAGGATTATATTACCAGCTGGCGAACCTGATGTAGATTACGAAACTACTGAATATATTCGAAAGTATAGACCTGACATATCCCAAGAAATTGCAGATTTATCTTCTCTAACAGCTGCAGACCTAAAAGGTTTTCCCTTAAATAGAGGAAATGGTTTTGGAAGAAGGAGGCGACCAACTACTCAAATACTAGAATCAACACCTAACACTTCTACAACTACAACCACTGCCAAACCCGAACCATCTTTGAAGACCGGTTCACGAACAATACCCTTGGCACGAAAATTTTTAGAAAAGTCATCATTTAATAAAAGTAGGCGATTAAGACCAACAACAATTGGCCCTTCAACAACTGAAGGATCTCTCATATCTACCATCCACGACGAAGCACAAGCAACTGAAAAGCGTTTCATTTCCAAGTTAAAGAGACCTAGTACTAAGGCTGAATCACTAAGTACCACATCAAGTATATTTAATGAAACTGTAACAGAAACAACACCTAGTAGACCTACGCCTAAAATTCCTAGATTTAGGAAATTTACAAGTGCACCTTCAGGTGTAGGTTCAAGCACCACAAGTGCGATCGAATCTACTTCCCTTGAAAACACATCAACAACTCGGAGACCGATAGTAGGCAGAAGAAGAAAAATACTTAGAAGGCTTAGAGTATCAACGCAAAAACCTACTGAAATAACTTCTAACAAAACTACACCCTCTGTGTCAGTCAGCACTAGTACGGAAGATGGTATTGGGTCTACCACTCCAAACATTACTAGTACCTCACCAATAGAAGAAAATCTTAATATTAACATAATTACTAAAACAGACCTACTGGATCTATACGAAAATCAAACTACACGCATAGAACTACCAGCTACGACTCCCTTCACATCAATAAGTAATTACACAAATGAGGAAGAGAGCACTACCTATAACCCCGACGACAATCTCAATGATATTAACGGATCTGATAAAACCGATATAGTAGATGATAAATCAAAAGATGATTTAGATTCGAAGTCGAATGAAGACGATGATGAAGAGGAAGGTGAAAATATAAAACTTTCTGAAAGTATCGTAAATAGTCAAATCGGGGATTTCCAAAACGGAAACGTAATTCGTGGCTTCGGTAAACCGACATCCATTAATTCTTACAGACCCGATTTACTTAATGAAAAAGTTGGCAGTATACAATTCACGAGAAAACCTGTAACTGAGCCAAATATTATTATTCGAACCAAAAAAATAATACGAAAATTAAATCCCACAGAAGCTTCTTTAATACCCGATGATACTGGAAACAAAAAGGTGCGCAAAATTATAAGACGATTGAGGCCTTTAAATCAGGTGGAGAATACCCCTGCTAAGGCTCAAGAAAGAGAAAATGTAAATTTAGGGTATTTATCAAGAAGAAGATTTGGCTACAATAGACAATCCACATCTACAACTGAAACAATTAATAACGAAGACAACCAGAAAATCGACGAAAGCATAAAAGAGTCGTCCTCAAAACCAATATTTGGAAAAAGGCGATACAGTTCGTTTACTAGAAAAGGCGCATTGGAAACACCTAAACCTAAGATAATTGGACTCAAATCCGAAAAGAGTATTATTAATAAATCTATTTACTCAAGAGCAAGATCTACATCTACATCTACATCTACCACCTCAACCAGTACAACAGTAACCACTACAATAAATCCAACTACAACAGAATCACCTTTACCGTCGGAAGATAGCACTGTTAATTTTTCTTTAAATATAAATACTAACGCATTTACATTATTAGACACCTCTGAAGTTAACACTACCGTAAGTGGAACTACTACACCAGATATACAAGAGAAACTGTTACATAGCACCACAGATATCGAAAGCACTGAAATTGTAGATACTACAACTGAGTTTACATCAGCAAGCGTAATATCAACCGAATCGTCTAATTCTGAAGTAGTTGTTGGTACCACAACAACTGATGAGGATGTTGAAAACAAAAATACCAAGTTTAATTCACAAATTACCAGCGATGATTATCCAACAACAGAAGATTCGATAAGAAGTACAGTTGCATTCTTAAGTGTTACAACAGATAAAGGAGAACAAGCTACATCAACCGCGTTGGATGATGAATCATCCTTATTTACTGTTGATAGCGGAGTGACTACGTTAATTGAAACTACTGAGGGAGATAGCACAGACATTTTTCCATCCACAACAGCAACACCAACAACTCCCAGTACTGTATCTACGACGAAACGAATAATATCAACGACTGAATCCGCTTTAAGTAGATTATTAAAACGAAGACGTTTTGGTTTAAGAACTGAGTCTCAAGAAAACTCACAGAGCGAAGATACTGAAGGTGAAGATAAAAATCGATTTCCATCATTAAACACTAGACTTAAATTAAAAAAATTCGGCAGTTTTTCAACAGAAAAGTCAACATCAGGCACTGACGATGTTAAATCTGATAGCAGTGATGAAAAGCAAGACTTGAAGGATAAAATTGAAAACAACAATAACACATTAACCACGGAAGGATCTATTTGGGCAAGTTCTAGCACCGAAGAACTAACAAGTGTTCAAGCTACAAATGTTGAAACTGAAAATATTGATTCTTCAACACCAACCTTAGTGAATGGAAATTCTGAAAATACGTCTGGCATGGAAGTAGAAACAGATACCCCTCGATCTATTACTTTTCCAGATGAAGTCATGTCAACATTACTTAGTGAAAGTTACACTGCTCTAGATCTAAACCAAGGATATTCAACAGAAACGACAAATACTGAAATTAACAGCTCGACTGACAATGAATCTACTGTTGAACTTGTGTCTAAAAATTATGTCGTGGATGTCACTGAAACTTCATTTATGAATTCTACAGAAGAATCTAACATCTCGGTGGATGACACCGAAGATATTTTAACGTCTGATTTTAATACACAAACTAATACATTACAAACGGCTACTACAGAAGAAACATTATACAATGATACTGATACCACCTCTGATATTTCAAGCAATACAACACTAGAAGCAACATCTACTACAACAACCAAAAAGCCCAATCGATTATTTAGACCTATAAATTCTAGACCAAAGTATAAGGTAAAATACAGACCATCTGAAAGCACAAGCGCTGCACCTTCAACTTCGGATAGTAGCACTAAATCTTACAGTCGCTACAAGTTCAAATCAAGAACTAAGAACAGATTCACGTTTTCTTCGACTACGGAAAAGTATGATGAAAATGAGGAATTAGGTTACGGACCAGTTAAAGAATTCAAATCAATATTAAGAGTAAATTCCAACACGCGGGAAAGAAACGAATACTACGAATCCGAAAAAATAGGAGAAGATGAAGACGAAGAAGAGTATGAGGATGAAGATGTAAATATTAATGTTAATGAAAATGATAACGCTGAAGCCAATGTGTACGTTAGACCAGAAATATATAACAGACCGTTCCCATACAAGCCTATAAACCCAGTTCTACAGAAACCTTCAAGTTTTGTTAAACCGGATAATGATGAAACTGAATATGATTCGTACGACGCAGATGATGTCGAAGAAACTGTAGAAGATGATGCTGGTCCCGTTAATAACAAAGATGCTGAGTTTAAACTGAACGAATACCAAGGCAGAGCTGTATCGCCAGTAACAAGAGCATCAAATGCGCCGATTGATCTGTTAACAAAGAAATCTACAACAAGGATATATAAGTCGTTCAAGTCGAGTACACCAGCTACGGTTGCTCAAAACCTATCCGAAATAGACATCGCAGCTATAAACGAAAGAAATAGAAATTTATTTAATAAAACTAGAAAAGCAAATTCTCCTGTGGCAGCTATAGGTAGTTCCCATAGGTCTAAAACGAACAATACCATTCACAATAGCCCATATCAACAGAATAATTCTCAGGAGTCCGGCAATTTGAGTACATACAATATACCGTATTATCAAAGTAATCCGTCTTCATCAACAGAAAATGTATATACGCTAGGTATTAGTAATACTTCATCTGCAGAGGATAAGTTAAGCGAAACTGATGTTCAAAATACTGATATACCAATTACTACAGAAGCTATGCAGACTACATCAACAGTAATCAGCAAAGATGTAGAAAACATAAAGGAACCCATACTCACGCCGGCGACAGAAAAATCATCGACGTTATTATTTGAAAATACCGAAGAACCTAAACCTACACAAGTAACAGAAAAATCTTCAACGTTACTGCATATATTTGCTGAGACGGAAGCTCCTATTAACGAAACTATAATAAAAGATAATGACACGAATATATCTACAACTGAAAATAAAAAAAAAGTTGAAAAACTTATCGAAATAAATCGTGTTATCGAAGTTTATTCAAAGGAAGAATTTAAAAACCGAACAGGAATTGTAGGTAGTAAAACTGTTAAATTGAAAACGGAACCAATTATTGATAAAATCGGTTCCGTTAGTAGAATAACGGAAATTAAGGTTGTCGAAGATAAAAACGCAACGTCAAATGCCACCAGTAAAAATGATACCACTGTGGGTCCAGACTTTCCAACTGGAAATATTAAAGATGAAATTGAAGATAAACATGATTACAATTTCAATATACCCATTGTAACTAGTGCAGATGTAGCGCAGATAAATCAAATACATATTGACAGTGGCTCGGCAGTCAATAAAATTACTCCAAAGCCATTCTATAAAGCAGAAACATCAACCATTCCTCTTGAAGGACTATTTCAAACGGAGTCTCCTTTAAAATACCATCATAATATAAAATACGATTCTCCTAATGAAATATTACAAGGAGAACATTCTCAATTTGTAAATGTTAGAATATTAGAACAAGATGTGGCAGATCGAAATGCAAAATGGAATCCACAAGCGAAATATATACCCATCAAAATTTTGAGGGACGAAGAAATTACGATGAAAGCGGATGTTGTGGAAGTAACGCCTGAAAATCGGCACCAAACAATTAAGATAGCTCCAATAAAAGTATCTTTAGAAACGAAAGTTTAACGTACACCACAAAAAAAAATATTAAAATAAAGCTTTTGGTCATATTTAATTTAATTTGTTAAATTGACAGTATTTTCCTGTACATATCTTTATATTCGATTATACTATTTTGTTAAGTATTTCTAGTGTAAATTATGTGATTGTTAAGATTGATGTGTGTATGTATATATATATATTACAATATAAATGTAAATGCACTTTTTTGTATTATAGATGCACATTGTGTTTTCTTTCCTTTCTTTCTCTATCTCTTCGTTTCTTACTTTTTCTTTTTTTTTGTAAACACAAAACACACTTCCTAATCCTGTTTGCATTGGTGCCATAATCATGGTTTTCATGCGTTCAGTTTCTTACATCCCTGTCTAAATCTATTACCTAATCAATTGTCGTGTAATCAGTCAAGTGTATGATTGTCGGTGGAATCTTTATGTTAGGCCAGTGTGTGTGTCTCTTTATAGTTGTAATATTTGAATTAGAAATATATGTTTTAAACAAGATGACTTTTCATTTCTGTACTGGTTCTGGTATGTGGCTTATGAGACTCTCAAATATAGCATGACAAACACGATTTCCTCACGTCTGTCTCTAACACTGAATATATGTCATGCACCGAAATTATTTTTCAAAGGAATGAAATCTTACTGAAAATCTAATATTAAACAAGCCGTTTCAAGCAAAAATGTATATAGTGCATGAATATGTTTCCGAAATAAAAGCAGCAACCTAAAATCAAATACAATTATCTTACTAAAGATATCAGTAGACTTTCTATATTCAATAGCGCAATAAGAAAACCTCTAAGAGAATAATTAATGAAGATGATCGAATAGTTCAAATATAAAACCTCGTAACACTTCCAGCAATAAACTTGAATATGAAATGTGTAGCTTGACTGACGTAAGCCACCAATACTTTTAGAAATGTAAATGAAAGATGCAACAAAACGACTAGACCATATCTATACTGTTGAGCTGTAAAAATGTTTTTATATGTAATAAACGAATTGTCAATATTTCTATACATGAAACACATTGCTTATTATTATGTTATCATTAAGAAGAATTGGAAGATTTTCCATAGGCACCTAGTGACTCGGTCGAGTGGCAGAAAACATCTAGCAGTAGGGATATCGCCGAAACTAACGCAAGTATTTTGTTCGATGCGGTAACTTCATTAAGTTGCTCGGTTTAGATACATACAGATTTTTGTTGCGTTGATAATGATAAGTATTTGATGTCGTATTCTAATTATCTGAGCAAAACGGAATAATAATAATCTGCTGTTCTTAAGCCGTGTAAATAAATGTATCGAATAATTCCTGGATCTAAAATACGATGATATTAAAGTGGTTTGTTTAGTTTATGTCGAAATAAAAGGGAATGTTTTGAAGACGCAAACAATCAAATACACAAATATAAAGATGTCGTTACAAATGTAACGACGAATTTGTTTTAGATTTTATTTATACAAAATGTCTTAAAATTCATTTCAAAATAAAAGTAATATAATACACTAATGACCAGGTTTAATGAATAAATGTTTAATTTTTATTAAAATATAGGTTTTAGGAGTTTATTTATTAAAAATTATGTGTACGTTTAGTTATTTTGCTGGAACTCTGAGACAGAATTTTTGAGAACTGCTCAGCACATATTCTCTGTAATGGCTGCCATCTCTCCTCGAATATTCTCTTTTAACTAGATTCACGGGGTGACGAGTATTACTGTATACCTTTGATTTGAGATAATCCCGTAGGAAATAATCCATTGATGTGGACTCGAGGCTACTTGCCGGTCAGTGGTGTCATCGCGTCCGGATATCAAGTTTTCCAGGCATATTTTTACGAATAACTAATAAGAACACGTTAGACGTATGAAATATCGCCCCATCTAGTTGGAACCAAGTATTTCGATTAAAACCATTAAAATCTTGTAAGGCAGCCGCACAAAAAGTTGTTAATCATCTCCACTGAGCCGACATCGCAGACCAACCAACAACAAGTGAAGTGGCCTGTCATGTTTCTGTTTTGAATTTGCTGAACTCCAATAACGACATGGCCATAGGGTGCGCCCCATCTGAGAAGTTTTTGTAAAACTCGCTCCGCTCCCGTAAAACGCTCCATAGCGACCAAATTCCTAGCGATTGGCATTCCTCCCACTTCCCACTCAACAATTGTGTTTGCTTAGTAAACAAAACAAATTGGAAGATACTTTTAGAATACCCAGTACGCTATAGTGTTCGTGTATTGGAAAAGTATACCGTAGCTTAAGTAAAATTTCAAATTTTACTTGAGACAAAATTTTACTAACAGAGTTCTTCTACAGATCCATCAACAAAGTTCAAAAGCCATTTTATCTACGTAAATATTACATTACTGAACCCTGAACGGTCATTCTTTTCTTACAAGAATATTTTCAATACGGCAAACATGATTTTTCGAAAAAAATATGATGCCTAACGCAACGTTGCAGACTGTTAGCCTAATCCAAATTTTTAATCCCTGTCTCATGGGTAAATGTTTAACAATAATTTCAAACTAAGATATACCCGTTATTATTAATTATTTGTTGGAGTACTTATCATACGTCCATGGCATATGCCATAATTTGTGAGCTCCAGTCATAAATAATAGAGCAAAACGATTAATCTCCAAGTGTTCATCACGCAACTAATTGTGAGTTAAAGCTCCGCTGTATCACAGTATACACAGTGCAAGGTGTACTTCAGCATTTTAAATTAGACGACTTATTGGTGGATAAAGTCCAGAATAGTATAGTAAATATGAGTAGAACTGATAATAATCATACATTTTTCAGCGAAGGGTGATGAGTAACAATGCTTCAGTGTTAGAAAAATTCCGTTGCATAACAACACAATCATGTGTTTCAATAATTTTACATCTATTATGTAATAAACAGTTCCTTTTAAGCCGATTTATTGTTTGAGAAGTTAAAAATAGCAATAATTAAATCTTTATCTTAAATAATTCTTCCCCTATTAGTTTACTTGATACTTTCTCGAAAATGTTGGAAGATTTAATTTGTAATAGATTAATAAATACATTTCTTTCATATTTACAGAAGGGTATCCTGGTAATATTTGAGAATCCAAGATTAGCTTGCGTAGAGGTGATAACATAAATTAATTTTAATAGAGGGCTTTAAAAAGTGGTTTTTTACCATAATACCATAATATATATATATATATATAATACTAACAAACTTTGTTTAAGTGGAACTAAAACAAAAAGTGTATTGCATCTAGATTTAGATTCCGAATATTCTACCACCAACGGTGCACATACCATGTCGACAAATTATGTTATCAGTTAAATAAATATTTCGGTCAAAAAATTATAGAAACGTAGCCTACAATTTCGGAACTAAGGGATTTTTTGATGCAAAATCGTATTATATTGTTTCAAAATAATAATATACTCACAGTATATGGAATTTATATATATAATGGGATCGTATTTTTATATATAATAATAAAACTCTTCCTTGGTTCCTAAAAATAATAACCATGTCTACGTCACCAGATTGAAAAACACCAACTATTTTTTCTTAGCACAAATTGACTCTAACAGAAGGAGTCTTTCCTGCTCTGGTACAAGGCTATTTAATAAATTATCTTTACTCATAAAATAATCTGATTCATTAGTGTTTCTTAAAACCAGATTGGTTAACTTCTTTTGAAAATAATGAAATAAGTCGAATGCCATAATAATATACAGAATCTTTCATATAAAATAATGTTGATCGCACTGTATGATAAATGTAAGTTCTTTTCGATTTTCCCACAATATAATCAAAATCAAACTAATTTTTTGCTGTGGGTATGAAATGTTATTCAAATCGGCTTTTCTAGAAAATACCCAGTACTAAATACAGGAAAACATGGACGATTATTTATATAAAATAATTTGGACCATCAAAGTTGATATTAGTCTTACAAATAACTTGAAGTAAATTAAATATAATACTTAATACAGAAACTACATTATATCGCAATAACGTTGCTGATACTCTCAGATATGTTGTTGATATTGTAATTCTTAAGACTTACATTACTAAATTGCAACTACATTTGGTAACCTTGTAGCTTTACGAATGTTAATGCACAAAATACGAAACTAAGCTGTTCATGTTTAATTTTGATATGCAGTTTGTATCCAAAGAGCCTACTAAAGCAAAAATTGTCCCACAACGTAATACCTCAAATAATATTATTTAGAAAATATAGTTATAATACTTGTTATACAAGTACTAATAATATACATGATGACTTCAAGTATTAAGGAAAATAACCTTGAATACGTCAGTGAATATAGTAATGAGTTAATGTTGGCAATAACGATAATAAAGTTTATTTAATTTAGTACATAATATAAATAATTATCATAAATAATTATTTTTTACGTTTTACTATAAATGCTCGAAGGCATCAAGAAAAATTAATCTAAATCTACAGATTATATTCTTGTCGCCTCTAACTTGTATTTTTAATAGGCAAATATCTCAAACATATTGCTTGACTCAACCATCTCATTTCTATTCGTTTTCTCCCTTGCAGATCTCTCTACGATAGTCAAAATATACTAATGCGGGAACACACCTACCATAAAACAATATCATAGTTAGTAGATATTCCCACGTACGTCGTATTAATTGAAATATTTTGGTAGATTTATACTTAAATTAAATTAATTAATAACATTAATTAAATTAAAGCTGTCAGACGTTAAGTCGCCTTCAAGTATGATATCAAAAATTAAACGACTATATTTCTAGCGACACAATTGTATACTAACTACTAATAATTAATTTGTACTAAATCTTTTTCTTTTACTTACAATTTTATTTTTTTAACTCGCTTAGTGCGTTATAAAAATAAAATTCAAAAAATGCGTAAAATTTATTAACAACACTTCACATAAATATATCTTATTTTAGATGTATAATACAGCAAAAATACTAAATTTACAGAGACCACTCAGACCGTTCAGAAATCGCCCTTATCGCAATTATACGTTATCTACATCAGTAATCACTCAACAATCAGTTCCGGAAATATTCACGAGCACTAGACCGACTATTCGCAGAAAATACAGACCGACAACAACGCCGATCATCGAATATCAAGGTAGGCGACTTTTGCTTCTTGTTATCTTTGTCAACAACAAAACCGGTTAGACACGATATAATAATAGAATCAAATATTCGCTTCTAGCGAAAGAGAGTAGGTTTAATAACACTTTTACTTTGCTATTTCACTTTCAGTATCGATAGAATTGCCGGAATGATCGGGAATTTTTTTCAATTATATACCTGTACATGCACGCGTTTCAATTACCTTATATCATCTTTAAGAATATAACCAACGTCGATTGTCTCTATTATCATTTTGGCATATTCTTATTATTGAATACAATTCACATAACTATGTATATATCTAGAAAGTGTTTGTAGACTCCAATCTGCCAAGGTTTCAAATAAAAATAGAAAATATTTATTGCACTTTCAAATAATTATAATGTTGATATTTTTCTGTTAGAAAAACATGATATTAATTAGCTTACACATGGCAAATAAAATTCTGCAGTGGCTACATGACGTTGTTTCCGCAAATTTCATTTTTAAATATTGGAAAATATCCATGTTTTGTTAATTTGTATTATAAAAAAATTATTTTGTACTCGTTCAAGCTTGAAAATTGGGAACCACATCCACGCTTTTCCCACAGTTTCGTTTTTACAAAATTAGACTGTCATTTATCATTTTCCGCACATCTGTACTGATTTGAATCGTCAAAATTCTATTTTGTGCTTATTTTTTTCTCGGTAAATTCCAGCTTAAAAAGTGCAAATTCACATTGCTCCCATCTACTTTCAATTTTTGAAAATTTGATTATGCTATCGCTTTGTGCCCATTTTGTGCTGATTTGGGGCGTAAATAAAATCGTTTTTTGCTCGTTTCATTCCAGAAATATTGAAGATTAAGGTAAAGTGAGACTTTTATTTCGCAGCCTCTGCACCAATTTCATAATTTTCCTGTATTTTACAAGAGCTGTGTTTTGTGCCCATTTTATGATGGTTTGTATCGTATAAATTTCGCTGTGTTCGTCTCGTTCTGGAAATATTAGATTAAGGAGTAGCGGGCATTGATTTTTCATAGTCACCGTACCTGTATGAAGGTTTTTGTAAATTTGATTATGTGCGTTGACAAAAATGTGAAAATAGCTAGTGCAACCCGTACCTTGATTTATTAGTGATTTACACAAATGAAAAATTTTGTGAAATCTGAATCCCTCAAAATTTTGTCAATACGAAATTTCTCAAATGATAAAATTTGTGCAGCTGCTGTGAAATAAGGGTCCTTATCACCAGTTAATCTCAAGTATTTGAACATAACATTGTAATAAATATTACATTTTATTATAGTTGCAAAATAATGCTACGATAGCACTACAAACACCAACTAACGATGCAAAACCTTCTACTTATCGTGTTTCTCTTACAAAAAAATGAACGTAACAAGTATAAGGGCGTATTATAACGGGGAGTAATACTGGAATTATACGCAGTACTTAAAATACTGCAGACTATCTCTCACTACAAATTAGTATATGTCCTAACAATATTATGTGGATAGTAGAATTACATTCACTCAGCACACAGTGTGTCAACACAACCCCTCCTGGTTTGCCTAGTTTTGAATTTTTTCGCAAAAGAAATTTTAACATTTCAGCAATTCAGTTTGCTAGTAGAGCCACTTACCGTCAATTTATTGCTTATTTTATAGCAGCTACCAACGTCAAAATTAAGTAAATGTAATTCTGAAAAAAAAAGTAGAATACTTAGAATATTCAGTACCGCAAACAAATTCAGAAAAGATCTAGGTATATGTATATTAAAATAGACATAGATATGTAATGCAACTATATAACACTATTTTACTTATATATAGTATAACAGTAATTTATTTGTACGTAAATGGAACGCAGCAAATACTCTACATTGTGATATTCAATACTCGTTTGTGTATTACACATTTACAATAACAGCGTTAAAATGTTCAAACTACCTTAAACTTAATAAGTAACATGAGGCTTTCAGGGCCGGAGTCTGAATTTGTACTGGCAGTACGTATTTCCAGGCTTGTAGGCCGTGATCTTGAGTTGGCATATATCGACGTTTCGCCGAACACTGCGGATGGCATCTTCAGGGCGATGTTGATGGTTCGCTGGTCGTCTAGCTATCTTAAACTTAGTTGAAGATACTATAGTTGATTCCACAAGCTAACGCAAATTTATGTAATCTATGGTTTTCTAAGAATAACATTAACATAGTTTCGGTTAAAAAATACTATGACTGTGTTATTTAAAAGTACTGTCAAGAGTTACCATCAAGTGTTGATGAGGAAATTATCACAGTAAATCAGTAATTGCGGAGTATATACTATATTATTGTTGTGTTCTCAAATACGGTTAGCTGGTGACTACCTTGCTACATTTTTTGTGAGCAATTCTTGAGCATTTTCAGTCTATTATATCTGCAATAAAGTTGGCTTCGCGACAACATTGGGAGTTAAGTACATCTCATAGTAATTACAACGACTCGTTGCAGCTGTCACAATAACTATCTTCGGCTGTGGTAAATCATAACACATTTGGTGCTAGAACAAACATATATTTTTCCGTCTCGAAAATGAGACGAGCATAAAACGATTTTCTACGGCAGAAATCTATATAAAACGCTACCATTCTCAAATATTAGAAAATCATGGAATTGGTGCAGAGGTTGCGAAATAATGGATAATCTTAAATATCTTTGTAATGAGACGATCACAAAACAATTTTTACGGTAGCAAACGAAAGCAATTTGAAAAATTGAAAGTGCGGAAAAGACGTAAACTTGATTTCCGCTTTACGAGTTCGAATATTTTAGGAATGGAACGAATACAAATAACAGCAGAAAATCGAAAGTGCGGGAACCAGCTTTATGTATCCCTTTGCGGTGTTTGACCAAAGTTAATGAAATATGAGAAGGTATAGCAACTGACAAAAACATGGTGGAGAGAGAACAGAATGCTCGACGAATGAGAATATGGACAAATTATAACTGTATATAAATGAGAACATGAACGTGTGTGTGAAAATTGTAGCGAAATCGCACTACTGAACGGCGCATTAAAATTCTCTAAACTATGATATAAAAACGATTAACAAGATACTACAAAGATAAATGAGGACAATACCAGTATTCATAAAAGGTAAGTCGACAGTGGACGCAAGTGAAGCAGACCGAACTAACGAGTATCACATAGAAATGGAAATTACTTATAGACTTTCGCTGGGCATTCGATTCACCTAAATGAAGAACTGGGAATTGTCGGAATATTAAGAGAATTCATCGTGATGGCGGTGAAGGTCACTCTGTACATACATCTGTTCTATTGTATAAATTGAGTAGCGTGTATTTCGAAATGCGATTTCTGAATAAAAACAAACGGCATCCAGAAGTATTTTGCTTTGACAAACAAAAAGTTCGTCTGTACCTCTTTAAAATTATTCTTTATAAAGGAAATAATGATTATTTATTTGACATACATTATATATGTATATTAGATATCAGGCCTCCATACATAATACATAGCGAATTTGCTTCTTCTGCGGTACCTACAGTACTCGCTCTAAGCCGTTCTTAATGAGCAAGTTCATGGGTATAGAAACAATGTTAAGCAGTATATTAGAAGCTCTTTATCACGGTTGACTTCCAAAACGTGTTTAAGGATCTTTTGAAGACGATTTTGTGAAATTAATCACATTACAATAACATCACTTTTCTATTAACGAACGAGAATAAGTTGAATATTTACTTTTTCATGCACTAAATGATGAGTATTTTTTTAACTACTTTCCAATGAACACTTTTGAATCACAGACTAATTGAAATTAATGTATGTACGGTAACATGTAGTGTTTTGCGAGAAACTATCAGCGAAGAGTATGAAATGTCCTCGTAATAAGATTTAAAATGCCGCACAGAAAGAGGAACTATATTTTATTACAGAGTGATACAAATTGTTTGCCAAAAACATATATTATAGTTGAAATCCATAATATTCAATCAGTTATATTATTTACATATTTCTAAGTATATATTATAATCTGGTTGGATTGAAGGTTTGTGTTTGTTCCATTCCTAACATATTCGAGATTGTGGGGCGATAAGGACACTTATTTCAGCATTTTCCGAAATTTGATAAGGACGACGTTTCGCGCTCATCTTGCGCTGATTTGTTCCTCAAAGAAATCGTTTTATATTTATTTCATTACAGATATATTCAAGATTTAGAACTGCTACTGCTCTTATTTCGCGGCCACCGTGACAATTTCAGAATTTTCCGAGATTTGGCAACGTTTTTTACTGATTTGTGTTCGCCTTATTTTCGAGATATTCAATACAGGGAATTAGAGGGGACCCTTATTTCACAGTCACTGCATCAATTTCACAATCTCTCGAATTTGGCAACGGTGTGGAAATGGAAACGCCATAAGTAGAAAATGAAATTTTCGTGGCATAAATCAATACAAATAGTTGCCGATATTATATTTCCGAAAGTTATGAAATCGATGTGATGACTAAAAGAGAGCTCCTCACCACTCCCTAATCTCGTGTATATCAGGACTGAGGCGAGCACAGAATGAAATGTTTAAGGTACAAATTAGCACAAAATTAACATGAAACTTTGGTTTTATTGCTAAAGAACTAAAAGAGCGACCGTAGCGTGAACGTAGTTCTCACTTTTCAGGTCCCATTACCTCGAGCAAAAAGCGAGCGCAAAATAAAATCCATGCAGCATAAATCACCACAAACCGATGATCCTCTCTTTTCAATTTGAAATATCTTTAGAATAGAATAAACACAACATATTATTTACGGCATGAATCTGCACAAGAAGGACCTAAAACATTGACATTTTCTTTAAAAACTGGAAGTGCGGGAACCAACTTCACACATCCGGCTATAGAGATGGTTTGAGTATACCACATTTGAAAGTCTCGCACCTTCTGTTTTAACCTCCTTCAAGAATATCCTCTTGAATCTCTTGGCGTGTGCCGGATTTCATGTTCGTGTACTCAAGTCTCATGTACTGCCAATTAAGCGTAGGCTGAAAATTTGTTGCCATATCTACGAAAATCTAGGACCACAATTACAGTTGAACAGTCTTAGAACCTATTGAAATCCATAAGCATTTAAAAAAATGACTACTTAATTTGCAAAAGCAAACGGTTACTTAAAGAAAAATTGATCATCAGATAGTCATTTTTTAACTTTATCAAATTAAAATAAATCAAAAAAAGAAGCATCGCTACTAGATCAAAACCACGTTTTCCCATTATTCTGGACAGCTGTAAACTATAGACTTGCCCTTCCGTATTATCCAATTCATACCAGATTAGCTGATTGAGCTACTTACGTTGTTTAGATTCTGTTTGCCAAAAATGTTTACTTGGTTATATTTTCTACATTCCAATTATTAAATTGGGACAGAAATGTTTTTTTAATAAATATATTAATAAAATGCTATTTTTTTCAGATTCTCCAAGCGATATAACTACTAAAATCTTCACTTCCACTGAATCCATCCGAAAATACTATTTCCGAAACAAATTTACTACTAGAATACCGCTGGTTCATATATCTACAACAAATGTTAATAAATTTCCAGTTGAACAAAATCGCAAAAATAATAAAAACTCAAACTTCAATAACCAACAGTCTCTAGAAAGCATAATAATTGACGAAAAACATGAGACACCCGTAGAATTATACGAAATACAGGAAGCAATTACAAAGCACAAAAATCTATATTCGACTACTAGTAAGTATAACTTCTAATGGAATGTGTAACCCCATATTCGTTATTAACATGAGAATATCTACAAAATCGATAGAATTAAGCCGCTGTTAATACTGGCTAGAAGTTACGAAAAAGTTCTTTTGCGCTAATACGAGGTATATCACAGAATTAATGAGAATGATTAGTTTTAAAGTATTTGATTGAATATATCTACAATTTATTATTGTCTCCTTCAAAGTATGCTCCCTTGGAATGCACCTGCGTCTCCAGTGAATTTTGCATTCCTGGTAACAATGTTGGAAGTCTCCTTCCGTCAATCTGTTTAGAACCTGCGTTATGACTCATTTAGATGTTTGTTATTTAAATGTTGTTTATTGTATGCGTAATGGGAACTTTTCAATTTTTCCTTAAGCGTTGGAAAAAGAAAATAATCATATGAAGCCATGTGTAGACTGCAAGGGACGTGTATGTTTTTCCCTGCCAAAAATTCTGTAACCGACAATGAGCTGTGACTGGGGACATTATTGTGATGTAAGATCCACGAGCTGGCAATATCAGGTCACACACGCAACCCTCTTTTCCGCAAATGTTCAAGGACCTCGCGATAAAAGGTTTGATACACTGTCTGGCTTTGCGGTACAAGGTTCCCATTACGGAAAAATAAATATAAATATTCAAAAAGTCACGATATAGGTTTTAAACAGCCTAGCGAAATAAGACTTTCAGAATTATTACTAGGAATGAAAGACTCGCTGGAGACGCTGTGTGCATTCCAAAGAACCATACTTTGAAGGGGACAACAATAAATTGTTTAACACTTTAAAACTAACCATTCTCATTAGTTCTGAGATGAATCTCGTACATAGTCTTTATATGGGATATTTACATATTTGAAATAATATTAACGTATCAACTTCATATATTCTTTATAAGAAATATCTTTTTAGCACCACGTACGACAAGATTATCTTTCACAAAAGTATCATCAACACCATTTACCACATCACCAGCGCTCCCAAAGGTAACCACACCTTTTCCATTGACCACGCAACGAATAATTTTGAAACGGCCACTACCACAAGCAACCGAAACGAAAGTACGCAAGAAGGTATCTCCGTATGATTACAATGAAGACGAATTTACAGGATTAATAGGAAACCTACCAGCACAAAGTAAAGTTATCGTTCACAGTGATGGCACGATACAATGTCTAGATCAGGGCAATTTCCCACACCCCGTTTCCTGTAAAAAATTCATTTCGTGCGCGAAAATGGAGACTGGAAAAGTGGTAGGTTGGGAATACACCTGTCCGAGAAATTTGAGCTTTGACCCAGTAGGTGGTATGTGTAACTGGTCTGCTGACTTAGGATGTGATGAGTAATGTATACAATAGAGAGTAGATGTTATTAATTTTATACAAGCGTAACTCGTTATACATAGATTGTTCAATATATTATCACATATTATATTAAATACGTTATAGTATACTTGTTGATGTAGTTTAGCAACTTTTATACTGGTCTGTACATATTTGAGCGCTAAATGACGTAAAACTATTCAATGTAACAATTTTATGTTGGTAGATTTCAGTTTCATATTTAAGTGAAACCTAACGAAGAATATAACCAAACGGAATATCAAAGTCGTTTTTAAAAATGCGATATATAAAAATAGTTAAATAGTCATAAGTTTCAACTATTTATTGTATTATACAGTTATTTTTATATCTTACAGGGGTACTTAGCTTCACCCAAAAAATGACTTATTCTTCATCAATTACATACAAGAGTTAATCAAAAACCAATGCCTCCTATTTATTTGTTCTTTGTTAAGAAATCAAAATGCAATCACATAAGTTAAGGACCACCTTATTGATAATTAATTTACCACCTTTCAATATAATCTTCGTCCATTTTCACAGCTCTAATTCATTTTTTAACGAGCGCATGTACCCCAGTGTGGTAAAAAAACCCTCAAGCCATTGACGCACGGAAGTCTTCACGGCCTCCACGTCTTCAAAGTGAATCCCACAATGCTCCAAAAAATCAACCATAATCACACCCTCTTCATCTCGAAACACTATCGTCATAACTTTTCCTGCACAGTTTTGAACTTTTTCATTCTCGGTTTTTGTGATGCCAATCCATTAATTGTTTCTTTGCTTCAGGCTCACAAAAATGAACCCATGTTTCATCTCCGGTTACAATTTTTTTCCAGAAACTCATCTGCCTCCAAACAAAAGCGCTGCAAGTGTTGCGAGGCTATTGTTTTTTCTTTTGTTCCTTTATTCTGGTCGGTTAACATTCTTGATACTCACTTTGCACAAACCTTTGAACACGCCAGTTATCGAATAATCGTCATCATTCCGCCTTTATTGACCGAGAGAATGCGACACAATTCTTCTGCAGCCACTTGGCGGTCGCGACGAATGATGTTATCGACTCGTTGCATATTACACGGAATTGATGCAGTTAACGCCCTTAACGATTTTTATCAGCCAACGGTGTTTATCCTTCAGCTTGCTTGCAGCGACGAGCCCATTATCTAACAGTGCAGACAAGCACTGTTACATCACCGTACACATTCATGCGGCCTTTCGTGAATGCGAATGGGCGTTTCACCTTCTGAATTCAAAAATTCAATCACAAAACGCTCTCTAATACGAATATCGATGTCGGTCATTTTGCGGGCGACTACAATGCTGCGATTTGTTGACCCAGGAAGTTACTACTGCAATCGATTGTAGAAAAAGCTTTGAAGAATAGCACCAAAGTCAATTTTTTCACTTAGCCGACTTTATTTAAATAGAAAAACATAGGAGGCATTTGATATTAACTAATCCTTGTATTATCAAAATTAGTATTATATTACACAAAAGCAAGGATAGTCACAGCAGCAGTTAATTTTTTGCCCTGTTATGTTATTTCATGTTCTTGGTCCACAGAACATAACACGGTTTTCGAAGTCAATATTAGGTTTGTTTGTAGAAAAGCAAACAAACCACTGAGAATCTACTGAAATAACCTATGAATAAACTTTATAAAGTGGGCTTCTGAATACAGTGCATACATAGCATACTCAGTTTAAGTTACGTAAATACCTCAAATTCATTTATTTATTTGCTGAAAGTAAATTTGAGACAAATCGTATGTACAGTTTTGTCAGAATATACTCGTTTCCATATGCACGTTGTACATTACGTACTATGCATGTTCTAAAAATACCAAACTAAACAAAAAGGCCTTAATGATAAAATTTACTGGAGTGCTGTGCTTTCTTTATACTACACATTCTTTTATCTCAAAATATACGCTGCTAATGCTACGCGCTTTTTTTAGGAATGAACATAACACCAAATACTATTTCTAGAAACTCAATTTGCTGCGTTATGAACTGTAGTAATATAAGTCGAAGATAGCAAGTCTTCAAAAAATACCTATTAAAAATATTCAATTTGAAATATGACATTTAGTTGACACATTGCAGTTTTTGTTTTGTACATTAGCATAACTTCCAATTCAGCTCTATATTCCATTAAGAAAATGCATGAGAGCACTGAAAGTGTATATTCAGAGCTAAAAAGAATAATAAATAAACCATATCTTAACTAAGTTTGTGTGTATTATACATGCATTACCCTTTTACTTAGCAACTGCAACTTCCTTTTCCCATAAAACATAACCCACAAGCCGAATACTTCTGGTGATATACTACCTAATACAAATAAAGCCGAATTTAATCGGTTTCACTGGTGTAATTATGCTCGACTTAAGATTTTTGAGGTTTCTACGTATTTTCCAACTTGTGCTTTACATTTTGCAAACTACCGTACAGAACGCGCGTTTTCTAAATTAAAAAAGACTAAAAAAGATATTCGTTCAAATACTGTCAATTGAGTTTCTTCAAGCAATAGATTTTTATGAAATTATTTCACATTTTGCCCTTGTACTTTCAAAAAAATGTTAAGGACAAAACATCCTCTATTATAAAATTTCTTTATTTGACTCTAAAAAAAAGTGAAAAAATACGTCGATTATCGTAGTATAATTGTTGTATATGTGGTATTTTAGTCATATCCAATAAGTTAACAACACCAAATTCAACCTACAAACAAATTCGACCCCACATTTTTTTTTATAATTCTAAAACGTCGAGGAAATTTCTGAGATTATTGTTCTCCAAAGTGTTCATATTTTTTATATAAACGCAAAAAACAGCAGATGAAAATATCTTCTTTTATTGTATAAAACGAATTTAAGGGATTCGTTTTGCGCATAAAGGTGATATGCCGGCATTTATTGACATTTAGCTTGAATCTAGTTGTTGTGTACCAAGCGGTTATCAAGCCAACATTTAATACATAAATAACTAAATAATAAATAAATAATAACTAAATAATAAATAAATAATAAATAATAAATAAATAATAAATAAATAATAAATAAATAATAAATAAATAATAAACAAATAATAAATAAATAATAAATAATAGAAACAAAGTTGGAGCCCTATGGCACGCCAGAAGTAGATATAAATTCTTGCGACCGGTAATCATTATAAAATACGTAGTTAATGCGCTCCGACAAATAGGAGCTCATAAGCTTGACAAACAAGGAAGTAAATTCAAAACAATCCAGCTTTTTGAGCAGAATCCCATTGTCAATTGTATCGAATGCACACAAAAAGCCTGCATATGATACATGAACTCGATCACGATTATCAAGAATCTCACTAATATATCGAATAACAACTGCCAAGTTAGTTACTGTAGACCTTCCAGGAAAGAAACCATGCTAACGATCAGAAAGTGTAGATGTCACACTATTAAGTACTGGAATAAATAGCGTATTCATATACTCTCGCAAAATTACACAAAATAGCTATCGGCCTGTAATTATCCATCACACAAGAACCCTCCTTTTTATGCACTGATACTGAACAGGCATCCAGAGATCGGGAAAGACAGATGTAGACAAACAAAGATTGATGATTGGCTTCGCCAGAACAAATGTGGTATTGTGAATTAGGAAGCTCGAAATTCCATCATGACCAGCAGCACGTCTATCAGGAAATTTAGCCATTATTTTAATTAGCTCATCTTCGGTTGTACCTAACACTAACAATGCGGAATTAATAAAATTGCCAGAATAGTTAAGTGACGAGCTAGTCAAAATCTGTGTGCTTAAAAATCTGGCAAGCACATTCACAACCTTATCATATCTAATATATGACATAAGGCGAAATGAACGAGTATCAGGTAAGATGACTGACGTGGGCTTGTTATTTAGGAGTAATCGAAGAAAGTTGCATACGTTGGTCGTTTACAACAAATCGTAGGCACCAAGCAAATACCTTTATGCAAAGATATGGTATAGACGTCAAATTCACAACCGTCAAACCCGATTTAGATGTCTTTTAAGCTTTCCTTAGTATAGCCGCGCATTCTTTGGATGGGGCTTCCCATACCAAATATACCAATCTTATAATCTGTGCATAACCCACTGCCTTGATCTTAGCACTAAGATTTTTAAGCGCAAGTATGTTGGATAATAATATTCGAAATTCGTCACGAATTTAAACTTTGACATGAGGAAATAACTTCAGCCCAGATTGATATTTTTTAATTTTATTCAAACTAGTAAATGCATTTCGAATTAAACGTAAAATATCAGCCATCAGTGACACTCTCGCTAATACAAAAACGCATGTAATTAATACCGTCAATCACCATAACCAGATTGTTGCATCAATAACACATCTTCATGCCGACAATAGAACATCCCACATTTGAAGAAATTGTTAATGTTAGAACTTTGCTTATATCAGTATATCCAAAAAGAGGTATACATTGAGACTACAGAAGTACAGTAGGTAGATAATGTAGAACACGATATAACAACAGACGTTTCACACCAGTTCTAGTCCAGTTGAAAATCGGAAATCTAACAACGTATGCCAAAAACAATAAAATAAGTTCACATTCACATACCCCAACTGTTTTTAAGTAACTTTTCAAAATTATTCTGCTCATTTTTAAGGATATGATGAACGCACTTCTCCCAACTCTTGGTTCCATAACTAAGCCAGGTTAAGCCGTCAGCGCTTACTCACAACTAAGATATTAATTGGCTTTCTTTTTTACTTTCTTACTTCAGAAATTAATTCAAACTGCCATTTCATGAATTTAAATTATTGCACAACTTCTGGATTGTTTAACAATTTTGACACATCCTACATTAAAAGTCGATAGATGGATATCGAAGAAAATGCATAGAAAACAATACCCGACATAATAATGCTGGGTGGTTCACGGGAGACGAGGTGAAGAGAGAAAAGAATTCTAACACGCGCTAACCCAGGATCATCGCGCGGTTTCGGGCGTCTTTTTCTGCCTCACATTGCAATTCGCTCTCGGCTAATATTACCATGAATCAGCGAACAGTTTAAGTGAGCATTTCCTGGCGCTATCTAGTGTCATTAGAATACACACTCACCTGCCGCTCTGGACGGCAGGTAGGTGTTTTCGCACTAGATATTCGAAATATAAAATTAAGATTATTTATATGCGTCTTAAAATATTTTCTGAACATTTGGTTCATTTTAGATATCTATAAAACATTTATATTTACAGAACATCTCATAGTCACAAGTGTAGAGCACTTTGTGTTCTCTGTGATCTGGACCTCGCATCTTTGAGCATAATCTACGGTAATACCATAGGGACACTTTGACCTATGGAAGTCTAGAGGAAGAACTATTCAGATACGAAGCTTTTCATTAAGAATCTCAGGAATTAAACCTTCCAGCTTCCCACTTCTTGTGAATGGTCTTGTGCGGTTTGATTATTAAATTTTCCCTTCTGCATCAGACTTGGATTACATTGAGTATTTCCTGGAAGATTTTGATTAATTCCTGTGTCTTTGTGTCTGTAATCAAGTCATAGTCAGCGTATGATAGTATTTTAATTCCAAGTGCTCCCACAACTGCTATTAGATTGCTTAGGCCACACCAAGGTGGAAATGACTTTTCCCTGCAGGCATTGTCCCCCCGGCTTGAAGCGAAACCCGAAAATAGAAATAAAAATAAGATCGGAAACAATAAAGGAAACAAGCGCAACAATTTATTTTTTTATGTCTAGCGATATACCTCCCTCACCTCGCAGTAATTCGGAATGAGGGCTTCATTGAATCGATTCAAAATAAAAGATCGATGTGAGGATAGTATATTGACACACAATCGCCCTGCAGAATAGCACGCGTATCTCTCGACTTTGTTAACTTATATAAATCTTATTTCATCCTCCTCTTACTCGCAACTACAGCCGTCGACACGTTGAATGTTCGCTCATGGTATAACCCCTTATTGATATCTAGCAATAACCTCTAAATCAAACCTAAATAAAATACAAAAGCTACAAAACAAAGTCTTATAAACGCTGTATTCCCTAGATATACGAACACTAACACAGATTTTATATAAAAAATTCAGGAATTGAAAATTAATCAATTACTAGCACTAAACAACCTACAGATACTCTAAAAATTAACAATAAAAAAAAATAATAAAACACCTCAAAACCAAAATAAAACTTACAAAGAGTAAAGATGTGCACAATCACAATACCAGAGAGAATAACGGCAGTACATACTTGGATAAGCAGTAATTGAAGCACTCGACAGCATTAGATCGGGGCGGACCACCAGCCGAGACATGCTGAGTTGAAGAAAGGACGTATATAAAATTCGCAGCACTCGTGTGCGCATATGCAATTATGCATATGGAATATGTAATACAGCTTTTGTATAATGCTCCATGTAGCGAGCTTATCACTGATGTAATATCCAACATACTGTGGATCAATTTCATAAAAGTAGACTCTATATCTCTACTACTATTCTCGATAGGGATATAGTTTGTCCATCACACGCCCTTTCTATGTGTAGAAAGACATCAACCGCAATCTCTTTGTTTTCCAAGGATTCGGTTATCTTGGCAACGAAGTTATAAAAGCTAATTCAGCAGATTTACTCCTCTGATAAGGGCTGAAGAGGATTCAAACTCAGTCTTTCGCTACGTACCTTTCAATAGGGAACTAATTGGCCTATAACAATCGGGTTTAGATTCCTGACCTGTCTGTATCTATATAGCGAGTCGTACTAACATGAAACAAAGTATTTGTCTACCCAGAGGGAACAAGCAGAAGAACAGCAGAGGTCATCGTTTCCAAGTGCTTTAAAGGGTTTAAAGATACCATTTGCCATCGATTGTATTGTAAGTAATAATCTACAAAGAAAAGTATAGTTTGATTTAGTCACGGAATTTAATTTTAAAATTATGGCTTTTTGCGATATCAAATTAATTTAGTACAACAAGTAAAAAAGAACTTGATTTTCTAAGGGCCGCTGTAAGTTTAGACATATATGTATGTCTATTACTGGTAATTAATATTTCTCTTGCTCATATGTTAACAATATAAAAATACAGTTATCAAATATTTATTGTGCTTCTCATAATACTCTTTCAAATGCAATTAAAGTAATCCCATCAATATAAAACCAAACTATTTTTACCTCAAAATAGCCTTTGAAGTTATAGTTGTCTTAGCTTTTACTGAAACTCTTAATACAAGTTCCTGTTAACTATGCATCTGAACCAATCTGAACGAATACTCTATCAAATTGACAACTAATGCCATTGAAAATAGTACAAATCATGACAAGTTCTTTTTGAATGTACTACTAGAAGTAAAATTTATTTGAGCGCTCTTTATTTATAAAGTAGGTCAAAATAAAACAACAAAATATTTTACAGTGTCCGTTTACTTATATTTGTGTATCCTACCCCTATACATGTTAATAATATTTTATTTGCACCAGAAACTACTTCATCATCATCTTCCGATCTATAATTTTCTAATTTAAATATAATTCCAAAAAATTCTCGTAAATGTTGTAAGAACGCTATTGAATAATCTGACAATGCTCCTGTTACTAATTTGGAAACGTCTTTCTGACCTAATGCAATGCAAAGTATTGCTAGCGATTGGGCAGCAGAATCAGTACAACCACCTATATAAATTTCATGACATAATCTCTGCGCTGCTAATACACCTACTTCCTCAGGTATGGACGGCTCAATACCTTCACTGACTACTTTTGAAACCTAGAAAAGCGTAAGAAAAATAATCAGTTTGATTAATTCTGTCACTATTATAATATAGATCTTACCGCTTCAGCTGAATATGTTACGCCAGTAGTTGTCTCTGCATATAAATGTATTCCAAAGCCTGGACTTTTGCCAGACTGCTTTCCTTTACATTGATCAGTATTTATGTACACATCAGGAATAAAATTTAGCAAGGTTCCCTTCGCTGATTCCACTAATCGATTGGCAATTGCTGGAGAAACACGTAAGGCATATGCGGTTCCTCTTATTCTCTTTACCATTCCCCAATCAAGAAATTGTATAGGTCTAAGTTGCTTCTGTACAGGACAACTAAACACTACTTCTCCTCCACCAAGAGGTGCCATTCCTATTAAAAAGAAAAGTATGAAAGTAGTGATAAAGAATAGTGCATAGTAAAATAATTTCTTGCCTCTCTTAGTTACTTTTAAATCAATTCCCTCATCATCTATTACAAATCTTTTCAATACTGGAATTATAGACATTTTGATATGATCAACTGAAGGATCAATTACATTGCTAGTTATTCCTCGCAAAGTAGCCCTTAAAGGGACTTTACAGAAAAGACCTAATGCTACCAATACTTCCAAATAATATCCTGTAGTAGAAATATAATTGTTACATCTAAGATAAAATTACATGTAAACATACCAATAGACCTTTGTGTACTGCATTCATGTTCTATTTCACCACCATATAACAGTCCAGGTTGAAAATAAAGAATTGTACCTGTAGAATCTAACTGTATAACGGTGCCGTTAGTAATTTTGTCTAGCAGTCGTATTAAGTTCACTTCAAATTCAGCAATTCCAGGTTCATCGTGATTAGCTCTAATATCTATAATTCGAATTGGTTTGCTACTTAAAATTGATAGTAGTAACCTTTGTCTCATAAAGCTACTGCCTTTATATGTTAAAGTATTATTTTTATCTGATATCGCAGGCATGTTTAATTCCTCCTTCTTGTGGGGTTGAGCGTGGTTATCGTCCCACCGAAAAGAATGATTAATCTAAAAATCTGGAATGTGAATATATTTAAAAAAAATAAATTCCTCTTAAAAATAGAGGAAAAAATTGAGAATAAAAAAGCAAGCACGTCCAAGATATAACCAAAAAAGAATACGTTCGCTTACCTTACGAGAAATGGCAATGGGATACAAATATAATAATACTTTTTCGTTTCAAAATTACACCAATAATCCCAAATTGTTGTGTCGTATTTGTGTAGCAATAATTTTCAGGAAACAATTGTATTACCCGCACATGGCCCTCACCATACACTTTATATTGTTTATTCCATTGCTTCCATCTAGGGAAACATAGTTGAACTAAACTTCATTAGTACCTGTGAAAAAATTGTAAATAATGTTGCATTCAATAAATTAATAATAAAATATGTGATGTTACTGTGAAAATATTACAATTAAAAGAAAAAAAACTGAACAAATCTAGATCAAATTCGTATTCATACAATCTAACACAAATTTTCAAATAAATTGATACGTTAATTGCTTGATTAATATTAGATACATATTTCCTAATTTGAGTTTTTAGTTCAGCTCAAAGATTCTCGATGGGATTAATGGCCGGTAATTGTGGGGATGTTTCCATAATTTTTGGCCGATTATATAGTAACCATAATCTTGTTACTTCGGCTTTACGTTTAGAATCATTGTCCTAAAAAATAGATTTAACCGTCTCCCCAAACGATTTGCACTTCTTTTTAAGATTCATAGGTCTAGCAGTAAACTCCACTCACACAAATTTATTAATTAGGCGGAACGCAGCGTTTCGAAAGCACGTGGACTCTCATTGTCAACCGTGTTACCGACAGTCGGTAACACGGTTTGTGTGAATGAAGTTTACTGCTATACCTGTGAATTGTACAACAACACAGTCCTTGCAATCGTTAATTCTTTTTAAGATGTTGATATACATATACTTATCCATCATTCCATCTACAAAATACAAATTTCCGTCACCATTTGCGGAGAAACACCCCCACATCATAATGGATCCGCAACCATGTATTATCGAAGCTTGCTAATTTTCCTTGATGAGACTTGTATTTGGTTTGTGCCATACAATCTGTCTATCATATGACTAGAAGATATTAAATTTACTTGCATACGTGAATATCAGGTTTCCCAAAAGTCATAGGTTTTAGGTGCATGTTCTTTGGCTAATTTTAAAAATTACGTCTGTTAGCTTCACTTATAAAAGACTCCTACACGACCGCTACACGAACATGTCAATTTTGTCTTCTAAAAACATTGCGTATTGTTTCCGCACATACCGGGTTGCCAGTGTCGCTATTAATTTTTGCTGCTAATTTTTGTGCGGAGATTTTCGGATTTAGCCGTACTTCATTTAATATTTCTCGTTCATCACGTTCGGTTTATAGTTTCTATCACAATTCCTGAGTTTGGTTTGTATTTTGTTTTCTGTCTTATATCGTTTAATAATGCTATACTCTATATAGCGACTTTGTGAATATACTATACTTCTATATATACATATATATATATATATGTATATATATGTATATATATATATATATATGTATATATATATATATATGTATATATATGTATATATGTATATATATATATATATGTATATATATATATATACAGTGAAATCTCCCTTGAACCGACACCAACGGGACCAATTGAAAATGTCCGTTCAGGAGGGGTGTCCGCATAAAAGAAATATGTAGTAGCTACAACAAAAATAGTGTTCTAACGAAAAATGAATATATTAAAGAAACTAGGACATTTAAATCGTACATATACGATTATATAATATATATAACGATATATAAGTGTTTTTAAAATAAATAAGAAACTTTAAACTTAAGAAAAAAAAGTTTATTTCCTTTAGATATATACATACAAAGTATAATATATGTACATAGATCCATAGATGTAGTATGTAATACAAAACAATGAAATGAATAGTCACTTTAAGGACGCAAACATTCATATATTGTTTGTCTTCTCTTTTTCTTTAAAATGGCGTCTTGAATTTAGAAAGAAGCTCCAAAGACTCTGTATCTCCGTGATTTTCGACAAAACTTTTGAGCTGCTTGGTCAGGGTAATCGCTTTACCATAATTTGGGATAGCTTCTGTTGGCACTGGAACCTCATCGAATCTTCCGAAAGTTCTTGTATTTCAACTGGATTTGAAATTTCTTGTTCTGAGTCTGATCTTCAACATACAAATCTTCATCTACGTTCAAAAAATTATTAAGGTTTTCATTATCCGTCAATTTCAATAAATTCTTATTTTTGAGGATATCTGAAGGTACACTATTAGGCAAATCATCTTCTAGGTCAGATGTATCAGCCTCAGTTAACTGGTCTTCACTTTGCGTACTTACATGATTAAATCCTGCTTTGCGGAAGCAATTTTGCACTGTCTCTGTGGCTACTTGGTTCCAAGCGGGATTTGCCAAATAAACTGCATCCAGTGGTGTAATTTTTTTTATTAACTCAAAAGCTGTACCGGCAGTTTTAATGTTTACTAGCAGATGTTTGAGTATTAGACTTCGATAATAAGTTTTAAAATTCTTTATAATCCCCTGGTCAAGTGGTTGACAAGCTGATGTACAATTAGAGGGTAAAGATAATATTTTTATATTATATAAGCGAACGTTTTTCGGATGAGATCCCGCATTGTCTAAAAATAACAAAATGTTTCTTTTTTCTTTAGCCATTTTCCAATCTAGGTCTTGCAACCAATCTGTCATAATTTGTCCTAGCATCGAAGCTTTCTTATTGTATTTCCAAGTTACAGGCAGGTTGTTTATGTTAATGTTTTTAAAAGCTCTGGGTTTAGCTGCCCTACCAATGACTAGCAGTTTTTCTTTTTCACCCGCCATATTTGCACAATGCAAAATTGTAAACCTCCCTTTGGGATACTTACTCCCAACAGATTTGTCCTTCTTTAATGTGAGCGTTTTGTCGAGTAGAGCCCTAAAATACAGGTCTGTCTCAACGGCATTATAGATGTCTCTCGGTGAATATCCATTAATCAAAGAAGAACATTTTTTTAGAAACGATGAAACATCTTCAGCATTAACCGAAGCTCCTTCTCCCGAAATCGCTTTAAAACTTATATTGTAGCGGATTCTAAATTTATTGAGCCAACCAGAAGAAGCACTGAATGTAGAATGTCCCAAGAAGCGGCTATTTCTCTTGCTTTACATCGTATTAGCGGACCTAAAAAAAAATGTTTTTTGCGTTCTTGTCACGACAAACCTATTGATAATCTCACTTTTTTTATCTATTTTAGAATTTAATATGAAAAAAAAATCAACGCATTAATACAAGAAAATTTATCTAAAAAAATCATATGCACGCCTGTTAAAGGAATCCCCTTATGCCGAGCTGCTGTAAACCAGTCATAATACAATTTGTCAATTTTAGTACCACCATCCGTCAAAAAGCTTCTTTTTTCATTCAAATTGCTGTTCGACGTCCATTTGTTTAGAAGGATTTCTTTATGTTTAATTATATCTGCAGCTTGTGTTGTTCCAATATTAAAACGCTTGGATAAGTTCCTTACACTTAATTTCTCTTTATTGTAAACTTCAACAATTTCAATTTTTTGTTTAAGCGTGAGAATTTTTCTATTTGATATATATATGATATATTGATAGAATATCAAAGTATAATTTTTCTTAAAATTACCATGCCATGCAGTATTTAATACGATGCTATTCTTTTGTCGTAAATACATTTCGGTTTTATTTTATTAGATTACTACTACGTAATGTCGCGTGTTTAATAACAATTCCGTAAAAAAGAGCGGACTTGACGTCATTTATAATATATACTAAGTGGTCTATGAAATTATGTCAATACAATTTTGTTTAACGCAACCCGACATCGACAGAAGTATTTAACTTCGGTTTTAAGAAACCTATTTCATAACCTTCTGCATTAATTTAGTTCCATATGGGATACATCTTCACTAGTAAAAGCTTAAAGATGACAAAATGTATACGTGTGATAAAAAGTCGGAAATTGGATGAAATTGCATTTTCATTAAAATAGAAATGGAAGTATATACTATTCGTATAAATACGTACAATAAAAGTTAAATGAAATCAAGATCTTATAAAATGTTGTTTCTTGTATCTTTGATTGGAAAAGTCGTAATTTAAGACTATACTTTGTTTTTCTAGATATGATTGCCTTAAAGTAACAGCATTAGGGTAAAGTCCAATTGAAGAAAACTGATATTAGCATTGTATGATTAATCGTGTCGATGGTTTTACTGAAATTTATATAAATTACATCCGTTTATCAGGGTTTTCGTTAATATAGTGACTTAGCTCGATTAAGTTGGTAGTAGTTGCTAGTCTGCTAATCAATCCATCTTGATGAATGCAGTTATAAAGTCCCTCATAAAAAGTTGTTCGAAAAAAAAATATATAATTATAAATACCAATTGACCTATAATTATAAATATTAGCTCGATTGCCTTTTTTTCGAAAACTAGCATGGCCCCACTAATTTTCCAAGAACTTTAAAAGGCAACTATGCAAAGAGGTTCGCATAAAACTGGAGCACAACCACGAGCAAAAAAAAAACTAGATAGCGAGCCATGTCCGCAAATTGTAATCATTTAAGGCACGAATAACTTTATTTAAAGTAGACTCTCTAATACAAAATGGAAAGAATTGAAGTTAGATTGACTATAAACACTTTGAGTGAACACACTGGAGAATACTGTCCCGAGACCTTGAATGTCATGCTGTAAAATGCCATCAATATTAGAAAAGGCAGATGCCACAATACTATACCTGAATTCCATCTGAAGATGCCACATTGATATCTCGGTAACTTTCACATAGAATAAGCTAGGCGGTAAAGTTTAGATTGTCGATTACCGCTGTAGCACTTGTATGTATTTTCAATTATTTTATTGTCTATTCCTTGCCTTTTTCACGAGATCTCAAAGACGAGTACAATATCTGAGACAGTCTGTATAATACAAGACACAAATTGCAACATGTAATGGGGATTATTATATTTTGATATTTATTTGGTAGTATATAGATGGTAAGTGACGATTAATAAAAGTTTGATATTATTTTTGTCCTTTATTGATATGTTAGCTCTTATCGCTTATTTATACATTCAATAAAATGTGCAAATAAATGAATTCATCAATAGTAGGACAGATTTCAGTAAATGGTCAATATTACTTAGTAGTGCTGCCTCATGTAACAAAACCTTTAGTTTATAGTGGTCGTACAAAGTTGTAAAACAAACTTTTTACTTACAATATCCTACACATCGGTATAGATGAAATAAAGACAGCCATGTATCTTCTTCTTTATATCTTTCGCATACCAGAAACGCATTTTGACAATTTGCTACGTCTTCAACTTACATTTAAACCGAAATTATTATTGAATTTTCAAATGCAAAGGTGAGAACCACAAAAAAATATGAGTATAACATATTAATATACGGATAAATATATTTGAATAAATATTAACACATCTTAATAAATATTAGTTAATAATATTTAATATTTAAATATTTTCTTAAAAAATCTAGGGCATAATGCGGTACATGCATAATTTACAGAAAATATTCATTACAATTTTATTATAACTAATAAATATCGACTATTTTCAATTGGACGCCTTTTAATAACAGTAAAACTGTATTGCGGAATTAATATCTCTTACAACTTTTCGAATCAAACACATTAATTTTTTTGAACGTGAATAAAAGCGACTCGTATCTATGCTATGCTACAGCAGTGCTATTTTAACAAGTTATTGATAGAGAAGTTTGTAAACACATATACTTCCACACACAACATAACTTATGTGAATCTGAAATTTCCCTCGTACGTTCGACGAACACAAACATACCCGCCCATCTTTTATAAACAAACTTAAACGGTTTCTGATCCGAATACATGTTTAAATATACATCCAGACATACTTAAGTATGCATGCCGTGTTTTCAAACCTTGAATAAAGCAAACTACACTTGCTACTAGAGTTATATCCGCTGTGGTGATAGCATATGACGCATCAAATACTGATGTGATTTTTTTATAGTGAGTTCTGCTTTTGTAATATAGCCGTATTACTATCAAATATACTTGGTTGATAATGTTTTTATTCGCTGTGGAACAGTGCAATTTCATGTATTACATACGTAAAAGTGTAGACTTATTAGTTACAACTGCATAAATATCAGGAAGTAAGGTAAGAATCGCTGTTTAGAAAATTGTTAATATACATTATCGATATACAGAGTTGTCTTCAAGCTAATGCATGAGACTTCACAACAATACTTTACAAGGAAGTGTTGAAAAGTTTACATTTTACAACTATTTTTAGAATTCACATTTCAGTTGTAGTACATCTAATATAACATGGGTAAAGTATTTGAGGGATCTATGTACAAAATCGATTGTTTACTTATTTAAATTGAATAATATAGATTATGCACATCTTTATTAAATTGTTTTTATTCAAAAGACTCTATCATACTAAAATTAACATTAAAATACTACAATCTGTAATCCCACCCATACATAAGCATCTACTTATTTAAACCTGGATTTAATATTGTTTTAAATTTTATCGGGCACAGAGGTTACATGATTTTCTAATGATGATTTCCATTTGGAATTGTATCTACCCTAAAATTAATGAAATTGTCTTCTTAGTAAGCAAAGCAAATGATAAATTATGGGCGAATAACGGAAGAAACTCTGACGCTCAAACAAGATCTACAACATATTCTGCAAAAAAAATTGAGAAACTGATCGTGAAATAATTACAAATTGAATTAAGAGAATATCAGGTACTGTATGAGAGATATTAGTTTCTGTAGGTTATTTAGAGAAGAATAAAGCTTAATTTTTATTTTATTGTAATTTTATGTTTTCATATTGTTTGTTTATATTTGTTCTGTTAAGCGAATAAATATGGTAATTTCCCCCTGTTTTGCATTGTTTGTCTTTAACTGAATTTTCTTTTTGAAAATAATAAAATTGTCAGACTTTCGTCAGCGAATTATGTAAATACAAACAAAGGATTTATCAACCTATTACCCAAAGATAAATAACAACTTTGTGTCATCCGAATCGTCTCCCAAATATTTCTGTATTGCATATCGACTATTAAGATTATATAATATAATAATGTTGAGAGCTGTCTGCTGTAATAAATCATTGTCTTAAGACAGACTAAAATTGCGGCAGTGTATGTTCTTTGAAAAATCAAGAATCGTCGACGTTTTTGTTGGTTTCTGAAAATGTAACATATTTCGTTTTGAGTGTTTGCTGCACAATTATTATACGTTAACGGTGTAATACGGCCCAAACAAGTTCAATATTTCTCTTCAAAGTGATACTGCATGCGCCTAGTTTGCGTTTAAGAATCTATTTAGACAATTTTTAGATTTTTAAGTTATGATACTATATTATGTTACATGTAAACACAAAGAACGAAATTGCGGTTTCCTATGGAAACTGATAAATTATTTATTATTATAGCCATCGCAAATTTATCACATTACGCATTTGTCTGGATACTTCTATGAGCACTCTATGTATAGGTTTGTTCAGAAATTATCGGTCCATGTCCCATTCAAAGCACTCCTCTTACCTATCCGCACACTTTTTTCTAGCAATGTTCCTACTCCACAAAGCAATGCCGAAAGGGTTCTTTTGAGACGTCCTTCGATGTCTGTGACAAATTTGTTTTAATATTATCAAAGGTGTTAAAGAGGCGTCCCAAACCACTGATTTTAATTTCGAAGGAAAAAGGAATTATCGAAAGGTTATGCCAAGCCCAATGTTGCCAACCGCACGTCACTAAAGTCTCTCGGTTAGCACGTAATTCAAAATGTTCGACTATTATATCTGAACAAATCTTGTACAAGACTATTTAACTTTGAAGTAGAAGTTTTTTGAAACAGTATTGCAAAGAAAAGGTCTTTTGTGTGTGTTTCGTAATTGTCATTAAAAATTAGTCGGAGATTTTTAAATAGAACTGTATTATTCTATGTTACGGAATATTCAGTTTCCGAGCTGCAAAAAATCGACATATACGTATGTATTTATATTATTTTGATATATCCAGTTACGGCGCAAAATATGCAAATGCAAATATATTTCCAGTACAAATTTGCTATCTACCACATATTTATTGACATAACTAATACAAAAGTATTATCATAATTCCTATAAATTATTTTAGCAGTGATGTGAGAATTACATTTTAAATATTTAAAGAAGGTATCATAATTTCCTATTCACATCATTCATCAAACCTCTCGCTGTTTTATTAAATTCACGATTTCAATTAAAAATGTTGTCGTTGTTAAATCATATTTTGTACAATTAATAGATATCCTTACTTTGTCCTTCTATAACATCGATGGATATAAATTACACACAAAAGAAACTGCTGTGCTATTTGCCTTGATTTAGTAATGGCAGCTCTTATTCCTACTGTATATACGATAGTCATTTTAACGCAAAGCTCTATTTGTAGTTTCTATGAATAATTAGTATTTACAGCTATAAGAAAATATTACACAGATTTTTTGAAAGACGGTTCTTAGATTTGTTTCAATTCGAACTTTTGAAATTTTCTAATAGTGAGGACTGTCCGCATTTACCGTAGTGACTGCGTAGCGACTTTTCAAGGAACTCGCAGCGAAATGTGGGCTTCACCTTATGGCAACAATGACGACATACACTACCATCCATATTCCTTTAGTCATAAAATTATTCTCTTGCTACAAAAATTCATTATGCGATACTTTTCTTGTGGAGTGTATATGGGGACGACGATAAAATTGACGTTTTCTTTGATTTGAATTGAAATATAGAGTTGGTTTGTAGTAGTATTTATTAATAGACATTTGACTTTGCGAAAAGAATATTTAACAACGAAACAAAAATCCGAAAACATTAGAAATTTTTATTTTAAAGTGATTTCTCGTCAATGTGATCACCTCGAGATTGAATTACGGCAGCACATTTGGCATTTTTCTATTCAGAGATTCCAGATAATCACCTGCAATTTCAGTGCATGGCACCTGGAGCTTTTGCCAAAGATCTCGTGTGTTGCTCCTTTTTTTTGAATTGATCGGCCAAATTCGTCCCAGAATAGTTCTACTGGCGACAGATCTAGAGGTTTGAGTGACCAAATCATCGCGATCACCATGCCTTCTTCCTCGAAGAATATCAAATAAGTTCTACATGAACGAGATGAATATTCTTAAAAGATAAACCCACATAATCTTTCCTCACTTGGCACAGCATGTTCCTGTAAGATCCTCAGATAACCTTCCCTACGCAGGCAGAATTCCATCTATTTTATCAAAACGCCTACAGCTACCCCACTAAAACAACTCCAAACCATCACACACTTCCAACAGATTTTCACAATAGGAACCATGCATTAGTCACTCACTCTTTCTCCAGTCTGCCGCTTCACAAATCATCGACATTTGAACCAAAGGTTTGAAATTTGGATTTATCCATCCATAATACCTTATACCATTGCTCAAGAGTCCAATCCTTGTGTTGAAATACCCATTCCAATGTCTTAAGTAAATGGCGCCTAGAATGGTCACTTAATTTAGATACAGTGATAGTACCCGAGAGGGAATTGCAATGTGTTGAGTTAAAAATCGCTGGAAACCACGCTGATGACGCCGAGTAGGCAGAAACATGTCCATGCGTTAGCGTCCTCCCATTATCTTTCCCGTATATGATTCGACCGATAGCAGCTGTATTTAGCAGCATTATTATGTTAAGTATTGTCCCATTAGTTGCTTAAAGTAACAGTTTCATAATTTAAACTTTCTTGCGGACTAATTAACTAACTAATCTGCCTAATCTATCGGCTAAAACGTGATGAACCATGCTATACAGCCATGCTGTAAGGAGCCAAGGGTTCTTTTTTTGATATTGAGGAGCATCTTCTAAATCATAAAAAAAAAACTGATACAAAAATATAAGCATACCTTTATGCCAGCACTCGTTGTGTAAAGTATATGTTTTTTATTTATAAAACACTATTTGGTAAACAGAAGAGGCTATTAACATTAATTTATTAAATAAGATGTACAAAGCCTTTTCAATCTTAATTGCACATAAAGTTTATAAAAAGGTAGTGTGAACAGGGGCAGAATTTCATTAATAAAGCCGATTAAAAACTTATTGCTATTGAAAAAAAAATAGAACGGGAATATGACTGCAGTGCTAAGTAAAGATTACGTTTTCTACGGAAAAACTCGAGCGCAAAAAATTGTTCTATTTATTGTTTTTCATTCCTTTTACATATTATTGCACTTAGACGTTAAATTAGGACCACTGGGAAATTATGATAATTTAGTATAGCAAACGATTTTTCTGTATTCATTTATTAAGTAAATATGTAGTTTTCAAGCTTTTCACTTCACTTCTGAAGAAGACGATCTAAACGTCAAGCACTACAGAATTTCTACACGGCAGAGCACTTGAGAACCGAAGAGCAACCTAAATAAATATGCACATAATATAACTATTAAAATAGATGGAATCACAACTGAAATGATAAAATATACGGGAGACAAAAGTAACAAAGAACTACTTGACCTCTGAAACAACATCATAATAAAAAAAGAAATACGTAAGCAATCGAATATGGGAATAATTATGCCCATATACAAAAAAAAGAAATGCTCAAACTATAGAGGAATAACGTTAACTAGCATCCCAAGAAAAGTATTGACATGAATACTAGAAAAAAGATTTCGAGAGAAACTGCAAACAACACTAGAAGATACTCAACATGGATTTAAAAAAGGAAGAAGAACCCAGGACTTAATATCAGTAATTTGACAATTACGAGAAAAACTAATAGGGAAAGGAAAGGAAATACATATATGTTTTATAGATCTTAAAAAAGCTTTTGATAGGGTAAGAAGAGAAGATGTACGGCAGAGCCTAGAAAGGAGAGGACTAGAGAAAGGAATGATAGAGATGATTAAGGCATTGAATAAAAACAACCAGAATAAAGTCAGAACTTCCAACGCAGAATCAGCTGAATTCGAATCACAAATTGGATTAAAACAGGGATGCGTATTGAGCCCATTGTTATTATCTATATTAATAGATGACGTTATTAAAAAAGCCAAACAAAAAGGAAAAAATATGAAAGTAGGAAACTGAATGAAATTAACGTACAGGAACTAATTGTTTGCAGATGATATGATAGCAGACTCTGAAAAGACATTACAGAAAAACTTGAAGATATACCAAGAAGAACTAACAAAGATAAACATGGAGATAAACACGAGGAAAACAAACACAATGATAATAGCAGCAGAAGAAAGAAAACATAACATCAAAATCGAGGGAAGAGCATTGGAACAACTAAAAAGTTACAACTACATAGGGGTAATCATTGAAGACAATGGGAGAATAGAGAAAGAAATAAATGAGAGAATAGGGAAATCCGCAAAAATATATAACATATCGAGAAATATATTTCTGGATAAAAAGAAATACCAAAACAAATAAAGACAGAGGTGTATAAAAGAGTGGTCAGACCAACACTAACATATGGTAGTGAATCATGGATAACCACGAATAGAATCAATAGCAGAGTTACGGCCATGGAAATAAGATTCCTAAGAAGAATAGATGGAGTAACAAGAAGAGACAAAATCAGAAACACGACAATCAATAGTAATCTAAATATTAGACCAATAAAAATAATCATAGAGGAGAGACAACTAGGATGGCTTGGACATATACACAGAATGGAAGAAGATCGAATAACAAAGAGGATATTTGAAGCCAAAATAGAGGGCAAAAAGAGAATATGTAGACCCCGGAACACCTGGAAAGAACAAATGTATAGAACATTAGGAAAAAGAAGCATGGGATGGATTGAAGCCAAACTGGTTCAGAACAGGAAACCTGTAGAAGGAAATATAAGAGAATGAATAGTTCGATACCGCAAGGTACAAAGGGCGTAAGATTCAAAAAAAAATATATAGATAAATATACATGTGAACTGCTTGGTATTTAGTATAAACTTCCTCTTGATTTAATTACAGCAATTACTTATTGCTTTCTACGTACTTTTGTATTACCAATTTTCATCAATTCTTCTTTAAATGCTTTTCATTAATCCTTCTTTAGTGGTACATTTTCCCAAGAATACTATGTCCTTTAATGCATTCCGTATGTTAGCCATTGCATTTAGATCTAGAGAATTTTCGAACGAATTCGCCAACAACAAATCTTTTGAGTTTAGATAAGGAGGATAACATACAGTTTATATATTTACTCTTTATAATTTAGTAATCATCTCAAAATGTTGTATTTTTTGCTTGCTGTAATATTGTCACAAAATACTTGTTCTAAGAATATTTTCTATTATTAATTTGGCAATTTTTTTACGGTTTGACGGGAATACCTTCTTTTCGTGCTACTTACGCTTACAATATGTTCCCATTTCTAGGAGGGCACGAATTGTTTCTTTTCTTTGCCGTTATGCCATTTTTCTTACTAGCAACAATAGCAATTAAAATGTCTCTTCCTACAAAATGAGAATAAATTCACCACGCAACACAGTAGAATGTTTACTTTAATTTTTGAATACACTAAGTGCGTTATCTCCTCTGTACAACTGTAAATTAATGTATAGATTTGTGAGAGGTAGTACTTGTCTATCTGCTGCTCGGAAATCAATCTAAATAATAAAATAATTCCTGAATATTCGCTTCGTGATAAATCGGTTTAATTGTAGTACAGAATACTAAGTAATTATGCACGTATTTATTTAACATATTTTTTGAATCAGACTTTCTAAATTATTTTGAAGGCATCCTCATTTAATGACCATTGCCTGTATGTTTGTTTGGGCATGTGTTAATTAAAGTTCCTTTTTACTTACAATGTAAATTCACTTCTTATGTTGAATACACCTCGTGACCTAGTACAAAGTATACAAAATTTGGAAACCTTTTTAGTAATTAATTCCCGTCAACACCTCCTGTATCATATATCCATATTCACTTACATGCGATGTTCCTACTAAAAAATCCGGAATAAAAAAAATTGCTCTGCTTTTTGCCAAAATGTTATTCATTGTAAAATGCAAACATTTATAAAAATGAAAGAGGAAAGAAATTGTGGTATAAAATTGGATTCTATACATAAGAATAAAATGATACGCAGAAGACTATAACAAATTAGCGATAAACATCCATGGCGATTATCCTATCACAACCGGTTAATTTAGTTGACCGCTGAATATAACTTTTGCGTTATAAAATTGTTTAACATACAAGTCATTATTTTAATTCTGGTTTCAAATCAAAATTTCCCATTCATACGAGGGCGACGTGATATGTTTCCGGAATCGGCAAGAGATGGCGCACGAAGGTTGAAGTAGTCGGTCTAATTGGTCGGCAAGGGCAACCTTTTTTATGGCAACTTTCAGACTTCTACTGGTAATAGTTGTTGTTTAAGAGTGTAATTTGTGTAGCAAGTCAGGCGGTTTCGCAAAGATGGATAAAACCGAATTTTGTGGGTTTCCGAGGAGTGTTTGGCCAGGATCCAATGCAATCCAAGGGATTTCCTCATGCGTTTCGTAACCGTGGATGAGACTTGGATCCACCACTACAAAGCGGAAACTAAGGAACAGTCGAAGGAGTGGACTTTTCCGGGCGAATCGACTCCGAAGAAAGCAAAGACCGTTCTATCGGCCAGAAAGGTCATGCCGACCATTTTTTGGGATTCCCGAGGTGTGATCCTCATCGACTATCTGCAGAAGGGAAGGACGATCACGGGGAAATACTATAGCGATTTATTGATCCGATTCGATACATCATTGAAGGAGAAACGGCCTCGTTTGCAGCGGAAAAAAGTGCCTTTCCACCACGGCAATGCGCCGGCTCATTCATCCCGCATCGTCGTGTCCAAATTGAATGAGTTGCGCTACGAATTAATTTTTCATCTTCCATATTCACCGAACCTAGCCACCAGCGACTTTTTCCTATTCCCAAACCTGGAAAAATCACTAGGACGAAAGTGATTTGCCTCATATGAAGAGGTCATTGCCGCTACAGATGGCTATTTTGCAAACCTCGGAACATACTACTTTTCCGACGGCTTGAAGAGACTGGAGCACCGTTTGAAAAAGTGTATTGATCTTCGAGGAGACTACATCAAAAAATAAAAATAAAAAATCACACCAATACGGTGTTTTTCTTGTCGATTCCGCAAACATTTGAAGTCGCCCTCATACGAATGTAATATATACGTCCATTTAAAAATGAACTTGAACTAATGCTTCATACTTTATACTTATATCGGGTTCTTTTTTATTATTACACATACATTTTTTCCTATGTGTGACTTTAAAAAGATAATTATCAATGAATTAGCATGAACCCCGAGTTCCTGGTAAAACCAGTTACCTGTGCTAGCAGATGTCTATTAATGCAAATAAACTAGCTACTCTGGAAATCTGATGATTACATTATTTTATTTTAACGATTAATTAAGACAAACAAAACAACATAACAAAAATGAAATCGTCTTTCCAGTCAATAAGCGAGGCGATCTTGAAAGCAACGCAAAGTATTCCGAATAAATTCTGGGTTTACTCAATCACATGCACCACATATAAGGCCTTTCAATTCGTTCAAGCTACGTATTTGCACGTTACAAATTTTACTTTTCAGATAACCTCAAAAAAACAAATGATTTGGAGATAAATCGGCTGATCTTGGGGTCATGATGTGAGGCCAAACCTGCCAATCCACCGTCTTTGAAATGCATCATTCAAAAAATTCCTGACGGGGATTGTAGAATGTGGCGTAGCACCATCCATTTGGAACCATCATCAGTATTCAGTATCTCAGTTAAGGGAATGATGTGGTCTCGCAACAGATTCAAATATTTTGCTGGAGTGAGGTTACCGTCAATAAAAAAATGGTCTAATAAGTCTATCGCTTATTTCAATCCAGACATTGACTTTGTGAAGGTATTGTGTTCGGATCAGGTTTTGAGCATGAGCATGGAAAGCATAAGTTGTTATTTTTCAATCGATAAATGTAGGATACTAAGCGTAAGTTCTGAGAGTTAACTTCACCATTTAAGGTAAATGTAGCTTCATCAGCAAAAATTATTTTATTTAAAATTTCTTCATTTTCATTTAACATATATGTATATTATTTCACAAGTTCGCTTTACTTCTTCGAAATGCTCTTGATGGCTTCATATCTTGTATGGCTTAGATTTAAATTCTTTCAGGCGTTTTTACACCAAACTGTACCCCCAAAATGCCTGACTACATCTAAAAGCGATCCTGCAGACCCTTTCTCTACATAACATAAACGAACTACTTCCGGAATTGGACCGTGTCATGATGAAATTATATATAAAAAGAAATAAGAGTAAGGGGAGAAAGAAAATAAAAAGAGAAAGAGATAAAAAGAAAAAATGATAAAGGGTGGGGGGACATGAAATAGAAGGAAAGGTGAAAAGAATAGGAGAAAGAAGTAGAGACAGAAAGAAGGTACGAGAGAAAAAAGAAAAAAAGAAAGAGAACAAAAGAGAAAGGTGGGATCTCGACGTTTCGCCTCCGTCGTAGGAGGCTTCTTCAGGAGAATAGGGGAAACGCTAGAGGCGAAACCACTTTGGCAGAAGGTTACGGTGACTCGGCGTGTTGACCGCGCTAGAGACGAGAACCTTCTGCCGCTAGAGGCGAGAAGGTTCGGCGGAGGCGAAACGTCGAGACTCCGCCTTTCTCTTTTGGTCTCTTTCTTTTTTCCTTTTTTCTGTCGTACCCCGCTCCCCCACTTCTGTCACTATTTCACGTCCCCCCATCCTTTACCATTTTTTCATTTTCTTTTTATCTCTTTTTCTTGTTATTTTCTTTCTTCTCTTACTCTTATTTCTTGTTATATATATATATACATATATATATCTCATCATATAGATATATATATATATATATATATAAATATATATATATATATATATATATATATATATATATCTCATCATTACACGGTCCAATTCCGGAAGTAGTTCGTTTATTACTAACTGTGGCCGTGGAAGCCATAACATAGGATATTCAAATTCATATCTTGTTAAAACGTGATTGATTTTATTTCTTTTTTTGCGGGAATATAGAACACCACCATCTTCTTTGAATTTATGAATGTTTAGAATTGTTTTCGCACAAGTCCTGTCAGGATAATTGATTGGAAACATGTATCTAACTGTCCTTAAACTATTATTCTTCTGGTACCACATTCTCATTGTCATCTTTTCATCTTTATTGTACTTACTGATTATTTAAATTAGTTATCTACTTTTCAATAAAATGTATTTAATTTAAGATTCATGTATGAATAAAAAATCAGAAATAATTTTCAAACAAATGTTTGTTTTTTCTCTTCAAGGCAGCCAAATTTAATAATTAAGCTATAGGTAACAGGTTGATCGTCGTAACGTGGAAAGAGCAGGTAGTTCAAAAGTGGGGTCAAATTCTAACAGTGGCCGTAGCGCGCATTGCCACTCTACATAGATTTATAAGTAAATGTTGAAAATGTTCTGAAATAAATTCTAGGATTTAAATTGTGTCTTACTAAATAATTGAAAATTTAGTTTAAGTTTAGTAATTGCGTATAACTAAACTACTTTATTTTGTAATTATTAACTAGTTGTCGATTGTTTGCATATCACAAATTTTGTGTTATACCTATACACTAACTACCGCTTTTTCATTCACCGACCTCGCCCGAATAGACAATCGGAATGCGCCGGTTCTCGCCATCCTACAGCGATTTACCTGTAAATCCTTCAGTGGTGTATATATAATTGGTTGTCAGCTATGCTTCTAATGCATTGATAATTATCCTTTTAAAGTTGCACATAAGAAAAATGTATGTGTAATGATAAAAAAGAAATTAAAGTGAAATTTGTGACGTGTATAATTAAAAAACTAGATACTTGTACAAAGCGAATACAGTTATATCTTATACCGAGTAGATTTCTTATAGCACCACGTGTCGTCTCCGTAAAGGCACTTTAACGTAAATAGAATAACATTTTAGAATAGCGACATCTAAGAGGCGCTGAAATCAAGCGTCATGATTATAACATACTTCTTTCTTATAATCAGGTTGTGTTAGTTGTGTCAAGTTCTCTATTCTTCGGTTTATTGATAATTTACCTATAGTTCATTTGGCTGATAGTTGTGAGTTAAGTTTGAGAACGCCTGCCTGCATAATTTGATTAATTTAACAGTATTGGAAACAAAATTTAATGATTCATCATATTGCTTTTTGATCACTTGACTTTTGCTAACACATCATACAACATTGAACACAGAATTATTTTATTTTTCCCATTTTGACACATTTTTCCCTTTTAACAATACCAGCTATGGAAAATATTATATACAATATATGATTTGGAAGCTTTCCTTAATCGTGCCCGTTACTATGGATGTCATTTATAACAGAACAGATATCTGTTAATCTTAACGAAAACGATACATTGCAGAGCCCCATGATGATTAGCCGATCATGTTGCTAGAGTGAACCGGTTATAAAATCTGCTTGGTTCCGAAAATTTAACATAATTAAATTTATATTTATTGCCACATTATAAAAAATATGTAATTTACATACTAGATAGTGATCTTTATAGAAACGGACAAGAATCTATAAAAAAATTAATCAAATTCAAAGATTGTAGTGTTTCATTTAGAAGACGATAAGTTGCTGCAGCACTACTTTGTCCAAACCATAATACAGAAAACGTACACATATCTTGATAAAATCTATTATACCCTGAGTTTTTTTTTTATTTTAGTAACAATAAGAAGTTATAATTAAGAAGTAAATAAGCAATAAAAAAAATTAATAATCTATGAATAAAATGAATCACATGAAATGGAAGTTTTAATTAGTTGATACTGTGTACCTAAACATGTAGACTACCAAAATTACATGCTTACTTTCTCAGGCAGCCAGTTATAAACTCTTCTGTTATGTACGTTGTTGGTGTGTAGGTGATTTAATGCACATGTGTGGCCCTAACAACTTAAGAAAACTTAACTGCATTAAGCCAATTATGTAATTAAACAATTACATATACTAATCCCTAGTACAGATTTACAACCAATTGACGTTTATATTTTCGATTACTAGTCGTATTTTAAAGATGACACAGATTTAACACATACATATTGCATTTTAGAACCTGTTTATCAACTGTAGGTTATGTTCTTTTTTTATTTATTTTTATAACCACTATTGGTATTTCATATTCCTTTATCAGCTTATATGGAAAGAACGACTAATATAAACAAACTGTTTATCTTGAGATAACATCTTAAAATGTTCATCAGGTACTATTTAACCATTTAAATGGTGAATACTCTACTGTTTAATGTTAAAGGCACATAAATTGTTTACAGATGTTGCTGCTACTTTTGCTGGTATTCATTTTAAGTACTTGTGCTTATGAAACGCCTTGTTCAAATGAATGTTATCATGAAGCAGAAGATGAATGCCCAGAATTTAATGATGCACAGAAATGTAAATTGTCTCAAACTAAGAATGCTGTATTATGTTGTCATTTATCTGATGATATAGCAATAAATGATAGCCTACGTAGGTATTCTTGTATTTATATTTATATTTTCTGTAACTACTTTAGATTATGATGATTTCTACATTAATATATTTTAGGAAATGTTCCATTTAATAAGAGTTCTATACAAAAACTACACCTGAGAAATGTAACAGCAAAAGAATTTAACTTAAAATTACTTAACACATGGAGACCATGTTCTTTGGCTATTACAGATGGACACATTGAGAATGTGACTGGATTCTTTCCGAAAAGTACCAAATTATCATGTTTGAATTTCTCATCAAATAGCATCTTACACTTTGATCAAGTTTTTAAATATTCACCACATCTAGAAAGACTGGATTTATCCCATAATAATCTATCAAACATACCTTCTATGAAACGTAGAATAAATATAACATTAGATATATCAGGTAAATATCTGAGTCAAGAAATAATGAAAACTTTTAAATTATTAGATATTTAACAAAATTTGTGGTTGCAGATAATAAAGCATTACAATGTACTAACCTAATTGATACTATGAAACAATATCATATAACTTTTGTTAATGCCAATAAAACCACATGCCTGTCATCGAATACGTTCTCTTGGTTTAATACAACAGAGTATGTTTCGTTAACAAAAGTTCATCAATTTTATGAGGTAAACTTATGAGATATATTACCATGCTGCATTAAATCATATTTTCTAGGTGAAAAAAAACTGTACGCTTGAAAATTGTTCTTGCGAAGCACCTAGATGGGATTTTTCTGTAGGACAAGAGGTTACACTTGTGATGATGGTAGATTGTGCTGGCAGACAATTGACATCACTTCCATCTCCTTTACCTGCAAATACAATTGCTCTGAATATATCGAATAACAATGTAAGTAATATTTCGATTAAATGAGGCATATAGACATAATCATACTATACATATGTGACTTTCAGTTAGTTGTTAGATTTTAATAAAGATATCACACCATTTTACTTTTAATAAAAAATATCTTTATTGGTTTGTACCAAAATGTTAATAGGTTAGAAAAAACAATAAGTTAAAATTATACAATTATTATTTTAGAAATAAACATTTAGGTCAAAGACCTGTATTAACATAGTGCATCATCTATATGCTAGCAATCACAAATTAAAATTAACACTAACATACCAATAAAACTTCTTTAAGGTTTGACAAGATAGCACAACAAACTACCACCAGTGATTTAATTATACTGCATTTAGCCAACTTTTCAAATATTAAGTAAGATGTTCAAGATCTTGTATAATATAAATTGAACTGTTGCATATTCATTAGAGAGTTTCTATATGAAATATTTTCAAATTACGGTATCGTATATAAAAAATATAAGCGATGTATCGCATTGATTTAATTAAAATTAATAAAATTAACGTTGTTATTTTAAATGCTTTGCAGTACAATTTAAACGGATTAAATGTTGTACATTCAACAAATTAAAATTATTGGTTCAATTATATGGCGTAAGTAATTGGCATCCAATGAAAACATCCAACTTTTTGGTAGGTTATATCTGGTTTGTATATCAATTTAGTTATTTTGCTTTCGCCTTTTTCTTAGACATCATAGAAAATGGAAGAATTGTTTGCCAATTTATCATTAACTGACGATGAAAGTGAGCTAATGGATTTAACCGAGAAGTTTTTAAAATTTTCAAAACGGTTAATAAACACTATTTTGTTGAATAAAGTACTTAATGTAAATACTTTAAAAGACGGAGTAAATTGCTGTTCAATAAAAGCGAATGTGGTGGAAAAGAAAATACTTAGTAAAGCTAATAATTTTGAAATTTTGTCAATAGTGAAATATTCAAACATCATATCTTGTATCAAATTGTGCATCTGGGTTTTATTGGTGAAGGTGCAAGAGCACCAAGGATTTGATGATAATCGGGAATTAGTTCGAAGAATAAAAAATATGTTAGATACTTATACGGTAATATCTTGCTGTAAACTGTTTGATTGTACAACTATACAAGCGGACATTATAATTTTTATAAAACATTTAGTGGACTACATAGCGAGTATTAACTTTGATAGTCTTCAATGTCAGGTTAATTTTAATAATTTTATATAATGACAGATTTTATATAATTCTACTTTTAGCATAACCGAATTCAGTTCATAAGATCAACTTTATGTCTTTTTAAAGAAAATTTCGCTTTTCGCGAAGTAACACTTGTTGAAATATTTGAAAGAATTGATACTATAAGTACATACTTGGTGTATGTAGAAAGCAAGACATTTAATGCAAGCACTATTGAAAGTTTAGCAAATTATGGAATAATAGTTGAAGTTATGTTGAAGGAAGAAATAAGTTTTGCAAAAGATTGTGAAGCGGATACTTGCCATCAGCATTATAAGAAGTTTTATAAAATATTATCAAATTTAGATATGTACAAGTTACCACTTCATTTCAGATGTTTATTTGATAAATGTAAAGCTTACTTAACGCCTTACAAATAATTACAATAATAAGATTATTACTTTAGCTGCGTAAAATTGTATGTGTGTATGATTGTAATATTGTAATAAGTATTGTCAATTTTGCGTTTTTTACTTCTGTAATTGGTATTAATTCTGTTTGGGTTTACGATGTATTTGACAAAAATAAAAAGTAATTGATTACTTCAATTTATTACAGACTGTAATTTTTTTTTCTATTATTAGATTCTACATTTTAAACTTAAAGCAAGGTTTCAAGAAAGTAATCGATTGTTTTACATACTTCTAGAAAACGTAGTTATAAGCTATGATATTCACGTTCATATTCTATGATATTCGTAAAAGATACAATTGAGCTAAAGAAACTTTATACAAAGCTAATGTTCAGACTATCTTCATAAACATACAATGTTAACTCAGCAGTTGTAGCACTAATTTAATTGAATGAATCATATTTTAATTTTAACCAGGTAGCTAATAAACGAAAGCCCGATTGTTTTGTAGCTATATTGCATTTTACATAAGCATATTCTACCGAAAGATCTAAAAACGAAATTGTAAATGTTTTGTATTTCTATGTATTGTTTCTATTTTCTTAAATTTTAAACCTATAATTTTTACTGTTGCAGATTACTTCGTTAGACGCTATTCGTGATGATCCAACATATGGAAATTTACGAGAATTGTATGCAGACCATAACCAAATTGAAGTTATTCTACCACTTTTAGAAAGCACTAAATTTATCAGCAGTTTTTCGGCGTTAAGTCTCAGATATAATAAATTAAAAATGGTAAGACCCACTATAGGTTAGGTTATATCCATTCTCTTAAATTATAATATTCAAATAATATATCTTGGCCTGTTCATCGATATTCTATTTTGACTTAATGGCAATTTTCATTATTACAGGTTCCAACACATTTCTTATCTAATATATTTGATAGGAATGATAATTTCCGGTTTTTAAATTTAGGCCAAAACAAATTGGAATGTGATTGCAACACGGCCAAAGTTTTAAAGGTAGGTATTTCAATTTAGTTTTAATTTCTAGTTTGGTTAGATTTCACATTATTTTTGTTGCATATGCAACTCAAACTACATACGTGTATTCAACTAATAACATAGAAGGTCCGTTATTATAGTAAAAAAGGAAAATAGTAATAATGTTCCGTCGTTAATATTTTGTACAAGTCGCTGTGGACAGAGGAATATATGATTGGGGTAATCAATAAATATAATCATAATACCATGATTTATTTGTATCAAGAACATGGATTATGGTTAATAATAATAAAACACTATGATTATGATACAGATGCTTCATAATTTCATATACCTTTTCAATAAATGATATAAAGCCGCTAAACCTTGAAGAAACTTTAAAGAAAAAATACAAAAATGTTATAGTGAAAAATAACGCTAGCGGAAGTTTTGAGAGATGATTTCTCTTTGTCACAGATGCATTTACAGTTCCTTGCTACAATTATGCCTGTTCTCGATTCACTTAGTGATGGGTTTCTATAAAGCAACCTTTTATTTTCTAACTATCAATAATTACAAAAGAAACTATTTTTTGTAGCAGTTCTAACGTAATAGACAAACAGACATTCAAGTATGCAATATGTTTTACCACAATGTGAAACATAAGTGTAGATTAATAAATGTTGCAGTGTAACAATAAAGAGCAATGAAGTAAAAAAAAACTAAGACCTCTATTAGTCTGTAAAATCACTAGATTTTACGCAAAAAATTAATAAATGCATAAAAATAAATTAATAGTCACTAAATAAAGAAATTAATTTTGCTTGTTTCATTCCAAAATATTACATAACAAGGGTAGCTTAATTACAGGCAGAGACACAATTATTAGGCACCCCCAATTTTTTCAATTATTTTTAAGATAAACAATGAACAAATAAAGCAAATATTTATTACTAAAAACTAGAAATTCAATATTTAGTTGTTCCCCCGCGGGCTTTTATGACAGCTTTAATCCTTTTAAGTGAAGTGGCCACTAACATATGACAGGTTGAAGTTGGAATGTCGTCCTATACTCTTTCAAGTATTGCTTTTAATTCTTGTTTGGATTTGCATTTCTGTTCGCATACTTTTCGCTTAATAATACCTCACAAATGCTCGATCGGATTTAGATCCGGGCTTTGGGGTCGCCACTCCAATATGTCAATGTTCGTTTCACGGAACCACGCTAAACTTGCAGCCGCAGTGTGGCATGGTGCATTATCTTGTTGAAACAAAACTTCGTCAGTATTCATTCCGAATAATTTTTCAATTGAGGGCAGTAAAACTTCATCTAACGTGCTGGCGTAGGTCCTTGAGTTCATTCTACCAGTGCACACGAACAGCTCTCCAACCCCTGTCGTCATCATACACCCCCATATCATGATACTACCGCCACCATGTATGTATGGTAGGCACCAGGTGTACCAAAAATCTGTAATAAACCTATTCAGTTAATTCTTTCAAATCTCGATTTTTTTTTTAACACAATTCGTTTAAATTTCTATAAAATAGTTACCTTATACTGAATATAACACGATTAATTATATTTACCTCTATATTACACTCATCTGTCCAAATCACATTCGCCCAGTCCTTCTTTGTCCACGATTTGTATTTATGAGCCCATGCTAATCGTTTATTTTTATTTACATCCGACAGTCACGGTTTCTTTCTAGCTTTTCTCGATGATAAACCGACTTTTCTAAGACTTCTACTTACTGTTTTAGACGATAAATTAAGTTGAGTTGTTTTAACGCGCCAGCCAAATCTGTTGCCGTTTGATGTCAATTTTGTAGTGTCGTTGTAACCACCGGTCCTCCATTTCTGTCGCTTTACGTTTTAGACCTCTTCCCGATCTTGATTTAGTATCCCCTGTTTCTTGGTATCGCTTTAGAGTTGTTTGTACGGTGCACCGTGAACATTTTACTTTTTTTACTAATTATCACTTAGGATAATACCTCGGCATGTAGTGTAATAATTTGCGCGCATTTAAACTCGGAAAGTTCTTTAGATTTCGGCATTTTCAGTTACATACACATAAACTAATCACGAATAAATATTTTTATTTGCCAATAACAAACGCACATATAATTTAAAATAAAAATACTGATGTTCACCGGTCACTTTACCGAACTATACTAAGTGTAAAATACAATTAGTTCCGCAAATACAGCAATAAATGGATTAACAACGGTATTTCTCCCACCAACCCTTCTATTTATACTACGGGTATTTCTAAGAAGCGGCAGGTAAAGACTATTTGTCTGTTAATATCGCTATATTAAAACATCTAAAGGGTGCCTCATATTCATGTCCCTCGATGCATGTAATGTGGACTGAAAATCATACAATAACCAACATTCTAATATTCAACTTGAATAATATTTTCACCTTTAATCGTCTTGTTTTTTCTTTCTAGTTTTTATTATTGATTTAATACTGTTAGATGGTTCATCTTTAACTGATTTTTACAGTCTTAAATATATCGTCAATTTATTTAGAAACAATAAGAAAACACTGGTTTGCTTTGTATGCATGTAAATGCATTTTATTTAGTAGAATATAATTGTCTATTGTCATAAATTCAATATACGTAATATGTACATATTTCCTAATAGACAAACAATGAGTTACTGTTATCACAACAATAATAAAAGGTATATACCTAATATAATAAGATCCTCATTGGACATCTTCCGTCTTCCTGCAGGTTTGTCATCGGTCAGAAATAATATTAATTTGCCAATTAGATAAGGGCTAAAGTGAGAATTAATCTAACAAGAACTCCAGATTCTCAGTCTGCTCGTTGAGGAGAAGCGAGGTAAAATTTGACTAGTGAAAATATAATTGAAAATTTTATTATCTTAAAGACTCAGCGAGAATTAGCAAAAGTAGAACTTTATACATGTCCCACTGGTCTTATAAAAAGAAATCTACTCAATTATGGACAAGGAACGGCTAAGTCCCGAATCAGACAACTAGTAACTAGCTTGGCCATACAAATGAACATCCGTCGAAATTCTGAAGAAATTAGCTTTGAAGACAGGCAATACATCGTGTGACTTGCAAGATATATGTGGAGTAGTGACAGTAAAACACATTGGTCTGCGACCAAAGCTCTGAAGTGCTACAACGATCGCAGAGAGCTAGTGTCCTTTTATAGATGATGCTATGTTGAACAATGTCGCTCTAAACACAAAACGTAAAATGGTCTGAAAATCACAAAACTATAAGGACAAGCCTACCTACAGTAAAATGAACCAATTTTAAAGAATTGTTAGGGCTTGTATATCTTCTTTGTCTCTATTCTTTGGGGAGGCAAAATTTAGAGGATCTGTGGAGTAGTAATGGAACTGGAATAAATATTTACGGAGTTGCAATCTCTTTGAAGAGATTTTAGTTTTTCCTGATATGTCTCCATTTTAATGTTAAAGTAATTCGAGATGGAAGGCACTAATACATGCAAATTAGTTTCCATTCTAACCGCGTTTGACAGATTTATGGCGCATTAGAACAGGTACTATAATCACGCTGAATTAATTATTATTTTTGATCACTTTTAAGTTCAAAACATACGCAGGCCAACAGCCAGATGGATCTTCTTGCTTTAGTAATAAACCAGACAATGTTGTGCAACGGCTTGTGCTAAATATTCTAATAGGAATGTCATATTAGATAGTTTGCAAGTTATTCTCTTCTAATAAAACTTTTATAAGAGTTGGGTAACTGTATATAAGAAAAACAATAAAAATATAAAAAAGTGCTTCTCTTCTCCATTCTTCATAACGAGATGGCAGAAGCGATCGAGTACTTATAGCGTTTCTAGAAACACCGGACTCTCATTTTTATTTCCTTTCAAATACTATAAATACAATAATTGTATGGAAGTACGAAGATTGTCTGGAAAGTAAGTACCGTTTTAGAAAAATGCTTATAAAAACTTTCTTTCAAAACATATTTTTTTCTGCATGAAAGAGCATTTCTTAAATTATTTTTCTGTATATTTACCGCCATTGCTCACACGTTTGTTATAGCGGAAATCCAATTTTTCTAGACCTTGATTTGTAACAACCTCGTGCAATGCAGTTTTTTAAATTTGTGGACTAAGCATTCTTATTGTGGACCGTCTATTTTCACGAAATTTCCCATTAAATTTTTCGACCAAACCATCGTTGACAACTAAAGGCCGTGCAACCGCTTCATTTATATAAACTAGTTATATTTGCTACGATTTTCCGACATCTAATAGTGCTTAATATACACTAGGGTGACAGAATAAAATAGACACCTACTAATTAAAAAAAAGATTCTATTCTCGTTATATATACAAAATATTTTAAAATATTTAATGGAATATTTAACCACTCTTCTGTAACAGCTGCCACGAGTTCTTCCTTATTGCTGGGTTTTCTGGGTCGTTTCGCCATATTTGTCTGGATTATGTGCCAAACATTCTCTATCGGATTCATGTCTGGTGATTGACCTGGCCATGGTAAAATCCGAATCCTCTGTTCCTCTTTCCATGTGGTTGTTGTTCTTGCTTTGTGGCAGGGTGCTCCATCCTCCATAAAAGTGGCGTCTTCTTTAGATAAAATGGCGTTGTCGAATATCGGTAGTAGTCCTGTTAATAATTGGTTATATTTTGCCGCATTTATATTTCCGCAGATTACTAATTGCGATCTTCCACCATACCATATCGCGCCCCACACCATGATGTTCACACCGCCGTATTTCACAGTCTGATACAAAAATTTGTCGTCCAGTTGCTATGACGAACGTCTCCATACCCACGTACGACCACTATCACTGAATTGGCAGTATCTGCTTTCGTCTGAAAAAATGACAGACCGCCAAAAGTCTTCGGGCTTTGTTCGCATTTCGATTGCCCAAGCCATTCGGCGCCGTTTTTGAAACGCCGTAAGGAGAGGTTTTTTCTTTGCCACCCTTTTATACATCCCCACACTGTGGAGGTATCGCAGAACGGTGCGTCGACTTTTCTGTGAAGTTGCCGCAAGCTCAGCTGTATTTTTTCGCGGTTATCTTAACACTTCGCGCACAAGCACCCTTTTACTTCTTTCAGAAGGTCCGGCACGACCTGGTTTCGGCTCCACTGTTGTTTTTTCTTTGCGTTTAAATTGTGTAATCACACGGTTAACTGTGGACAACGAAATATTTCAAAATTTACTTATTTCACGTTGCGAAGCGCCGCGTTCACTCTGGCCAGCGATGCGACCCCAGGTGAAGTCGCTAATATCACTCGAACCTTGTAAGCGAGGCATAGTTGTAAAGATACTAAACCATGACGAATTCCTTCCGATACATCTACCCCTACCCTAATGACAAGAGAAAGTTCTTAATTCGTTCTTAGAATTTAGCTATTTACATATTTATACCGCTTTACCTGGTGTCTATTTTATTCCGTCACCGTAGTGTATGTAATTCCATTTTGTCATAAATTTTTTGTTCTATATTTATTTATGGACAATAGTTATTTGACCAAATATCAATTGATTTCAATTTTTTAACAGATGATATTCATTTGTGGTTTGAGGTACAATAGTGTTACTTTTATGTTACGTTTTATGGATTATATCTTTTGCTTAATTATAGTGATCAATTATACTAAGGATCTGCAAGTTTGTATCTTTGTGTTTAGTTCTCTTTAGTGACTAATTTTATTTTATGGACATCTTATATTTTACAGTACCTTTATAGTAATTTTTCTCGGCCGTACTAATGTAGGGTTATTTGTTTAATAAATGTTATAAAATAGATTTATGCAAAAGCATATAACGAAATTTTGTGCGTACTTGCGAGCATAAAAGTGTTCTTTGTTGTTGATACAAATTGCGTTAATTTTTCGTAATTCGATAATGTAATTTTAATTTGCTTAGATACATCTGAAAACACTGATACTCTAATTTATCAGTTAGTAAAACAATAAATTACGAGGTTGACGGGATGGCGAATTTTCCAAAAATGTATCTCAATATTACATTACTTGTAATTATCATTGGCAATACTTATAATTAGCTAATATCGCAAAGGCCTCTTAAGGGATTTGTGGCTAATATACCTATTGACGTGAAAGGAAAGTACTTCAAAGTGATATACCAGATATGGTATAACAGAAATTAGCATAACAATAAAATCATGAGATACTTGAAGTGTTCTTGAAAGGCGTTGTTATCGAACATCTTATACAAATCGGCATATTATTCTCAAACACTATAGGTATGTACATATTTAAATAAACTCTACTTGCCTATATTTCACCACTATTTTATATTTCCTAATAAAGCTTGTGAATTATCCAAATATAGAACTTACATATTCGCATACTGCTATTGCTTTTCATACAATTGCTTCCAGAACTTATATTTATCTGACTCCTAATATGTAGATGTAATAGATGTTTTTCTTTGATGAACGCTGATAAAGATTGAAGACAAAATTTTCCAAAATAAAGCTACCGCGGCGGTACCTAAACGACAAGAAGTTTTAGACCTGGTTTATACATAAATCCAATACGAAAATGTTTAGCCAACCACAATGTAGGATTTAAAATAATAGTAAACTTTCTCGTTGTTTTGACCTATGGTAGTTAATATTTAAATCTTCGTTATAATAAACGCAACTGATAATGAAGTATTACATGTTATTGCTTAAGCATTTACAATACAATATCGATAATTTCGTTTTATATTCGTAGAAAACAAAAAAAAAACAACAAATTGGACTTTCATCACTATGCTGTCAATTATATAGGTAATTGCATACAATAGAATACCGATTTAAACTCTCAAATTTTGATTTATTGATATTTATAAGGATTAAATGCGATAACTTTATTTTTAAATATGTAGGCGTTACTGCCTATCAGTTGTAATTATATTGTTATTATAAAACAAAATTATAGTGTATGAAATCTAGTAATCTAGCATTGCAACTCTTCTAAGTGAAGAAATATTAATTTCATAGAATATTCCTGAACCAACAGAGGGAAACTTGGTTAAAGGCAGCATTTTATTATTTCGAATGTTTTCACAAAATACAGTTAGCAGCATTATAATTTGCGCCTGAAGAAGTTGCTGCTATCAATGAAATTCGAGCGATATTTCAAATCCTCAAGTTGAAGCGGATTTACAACCTGTTCAAAAACATATTACAAGGCATTAGCGGAGGCAATAGAAAAGTTGCAAAATCCATCGCTGTTACTTGTGGACGCATTCTGAATACTGGACACCGTATATACACAAATAGTCATTGTAACATTTCCTAAGGTTTTATGTTTTCACGTTGTGATATGAAGCATTATCCAACACAAGTGCACTTCATGGATGTAGATTTGGCAGAAGTTGTTTATTTATTAATGTCAAAAAAATATTCAAATTTATTTAATTACGGTAATCATTAGATTTTGTCTCTGAAAGTATAGAAATTTATATCTAAATATTTATCTTCCTCGAAATTCTTCAGTAGTGTATTTGCACGATCGTTTTCTGCACCTACCTTTACAAGTTTGAAAATGTTCGCTAATTTATTTGCTGTGGCTGCTCTTCCTTTAACGTCAACCTTTTTTAATGAAGAAATCATCATTACAAATAAGACTAAGATTGTACAATATTTATTAAACAGATAATTATGTAAAGTTCTTATCTGTACAAAAATTAAAAGTCCTGAAGTGTCTATAAAAAAACAGTAATTCATACAACGAAACGGGATACAGGAAGATAGAACACCAAATAATTGTTCTAAATACCTTAACTTTCTAGCAGTCTAAAACCGGATCATATTCAAAAATGAGATCATTTTGCTGGATGCATATGTTAATTTATTTGTGATTGTAATTCTTTTGATGAATACTTAATAATCATAAGCTGTTGAAGAACTACAAATAAAAATTTACGAAGTCATGCGCATTGCAGTGGGAATATAATAGAAAAAAAAATAAAAATAAATTCAGAGAACAAAAGTACATATGTTAATGTGACGACTACCTATTAAGCACCATTTTAAGGAAAATAAAATGGCTTATCTTATTTGGTACTTAGTCTAAATAAAGTCATTGAAAGAATAAGAACTCCAGCTTTAAAAATTCTCTATTCGCTCAGACTGGTATATTACAAGGGATGTATCTTAAGTTTTGCAATCTGCAATATAGAGGGCGCTATTAATCAAATATCCATGCTAAAAATTAACGTCCATCTTTAGTTAACCTAAATCCGAAGTTTCAGTGCGATACGTGTAGCGTTGTAGCTACAAACTGTCAAAGTTGGCAAGTTAGTTGAAAAATGGAATTAAACCGAGAACACTTTCGCGCAATATTTTTTTTATAATTTAAGAGAATTATCCTAACAAGAATGATGGCCGAGTTGGTTTCTGTTTTCGGCAATGAACCACCATATAAACGTGGATAGATTAGTGTTAGTGACGATCCAAGGGCAGATGCATCAAAAGCGGCAGTCACAGAGACAAACGCCGATGCTGTGCGTAAGATCATCAACGAAGATCGATATGTGACATATCGTGAAATTGAGGCATCATTGGGGATTTCAAAGTCCTCAATTCAAAAAATATTGTATGAAGAATCGAATGTAAAAAAATTAGTTTTCCGTTGGATACCGCATCTGTTGTCCGAAGAATAGAAACCAGTTAGGATGAATTGATGTAAAAAAAAAAACTCTAGACGACAAAATGTGTACAACATCGTCACTGGGGTGTTTGTTTGGGTGTTGACAAAAGTTATCCGTTCTCGAAGTGTCTCCAAAAAGATGGTTGCGACACTTGCCACGAAAGCAGGTCGCGTAGCAACAATTCCTTTACAAGATCAAAAAACTGTTATTGCCGCTCATAGCTGAGCTTCGAAAAACCAACACCGGACGACAAATCCAAATCTTCCATCAAGACAATGCAAGTTCGCATATAGCACGTAAAACAATTGAATTTTTAACGCAATAAAACATCGAATTGTTAGACCGTTCCCCGTACAGTCCCGACCTAAGTCTCAATAATTTCTATACCTTTCCGAAAATTAAGAATGGACTACGTGATTAAATGGTTTAGTCCTCAGAAGGAGCAGTCGATGCCTTCAAAAATTTTGATTTTCGAGCGCATGCAAAAGTAGATTAACTTCGTGGAGAATACTTCGAAAAGTAATAAAATCTTTACTGTTTTATTCCAGCTTTATTTGCAAAACTCGCGAAAGTAATTCAAAATCATAAATGCATGGAAAATCATAAATTATATGATTGACAGCTTTTGCATACTAGCAAATATCCAATGAAAACGCAATTAATCAATGTATTATCGTTTATTTTCGTTGTTATTTCTGACTTTATAGTCTAAAACAAGTATGGGCAATCTTTGACATGTTGTGGGCCAAACTTTAGTGTGCAAATACGTTCACGGGCCGCGTTTAAAAGTAGTGTTTTAATGTAGTGTTCATAATTTTTGGCGATAGATATCAGACATGAAATAATACGACAATGTTATTACAATGCAATATATTAAAATAAGAAAATGAAATGAAAAGAAAATAGGTACAACATTATAATAAATTGTGAATTTTCTTTTTTAATTGAGTTTTCGCGTGCTGGATGAAATCTTACAGCGGGCCGGTTGTTGCCCACATATGATCTAAAATGTGTTAATATGTGTTTATTACGTGTATTACCTGTATTTTCCATCTGGTTAATGGTCAAACAATATATTAAACATAGTCTATAACTTAGTGTGATCAAAGTACCTAACCTACCTACTCATGCAATTAACGTTACGTTATTACTGTTCTATATTTTGGTGATACAATAAAAGGATATACATAGAGTACACTGAAGTGATCTATCGCACTAGCTAATAACATTATTAACACCGATCAAATAGGAACGACAAGAAAAAGTAATAAAAATAACATTGTAATAGCGGTAGCTAATAAAGACTATCAATTTTCAGCCTTAGTATTCATCGAAAATAGAAGCAGTGTAGCAGAGTAAGATCGTACATCATACACTTTAGCTACAAGAAAGAGGGACAAAATGACCAAGATAGGTACCAAATTTTCGCAAGGGCAATATCGGGTTTCTCAGGGCATTTAGGGTAACGGAATAGTTAAATATTAAATGAATTCACAAGCAAATTCGTACGTATTAAAAATATGTTTTAAATTTACGCATGTACTTTTGATTTAATAGTAGCTACTCCTTTGTGCCTGTTTTCTAACGATTCCTATATTACCAATTCTATTTCATTGTTACTCTTCCTTTAATTTGTTTCATTAATTCTTTTTTTTTTTCGGTATAAGATGCCTTATTTTGTAAAACATTCTATATGTTTTTGATTGGATTTAAGAATTTTCGAGTCAATCCAGCAACGGCTACTTTTTTGTTTTTAATAGATTACGCTCTGTCACTAGTCTCTGCCGCCATATCATTTATAATAGAAAAAGCACAAAGAATGTCGAACTACTACATATGGGAGTGTTTGATACTGTATCGGACGGTGATTGCGTGAAGTTACCAATATCAGTGTACTTATTCAATTTATAGTCATCAACATTTAGAAACTTAAACCTATTGGGGGGCTTTAATTAGGTCTCGCTGAGCAAAATAATATAGTATATTGTTGCAACACCTTATCTAGCCCACTGACTCTATTAACAACGCCACAGCTCCAAGTTATCAACTTAAACGATATATTGGTGTATCGAAGAACACTTTCTACTAAAATACTCATTTCTTAGAAGGAGAAGCTCTAAATTCTATCACAGCAGAATTTATTAATAACAGTAGTTTCTGCAAAGTGTATAATATTGAAACTAGGTCAACGCTGTTGTCTGTTAGGGTTACTGTAATCACGGAGGAGTAGATGTCACCTCCAAGTCGTTTATTACGTCATAGAATTGAAGAACATTGTCATTTACTCAAAAAGAAACAGGCAAAGCAGATTTCATGTGGAAGCCTGCCGATTTTGGCGGAGTTCAGTGCACTACAATTAAATTACATATTAATAAGAGATAGTGGAGATGTTATATGTCGTCCCAGTTATTGGGATGTTTATGAATTCTCGCATTTTTCGACTGTAATAATGGTTATCGCGAAATATGATTCTTGTGAAGTTAAAATGGATATGGTGGTTATTTTCCAGCCTATGTTTAACCCGTTGATGTTATTAACAATTCGTCAAATTTTCAGATTTCTTTGTTTCGTACTTTTTGTGGATATTAATAGTTGCCGTCTGCGGTAGTGCATTTGTAGAAAAGTTATCGAGAGATATTTGTGGTAGGCGGAGAATTACAGAACGATATTTGTTTCTTAGTTTTTTCCGAGATGTTTACCAGAAAATTATATTTATATTTTATTATTATATGAAAAATGGTTGTATGAGTTTTCGCTAAAAATTCAAAAGATTTAAAAGATGCCAACATTTTGGTACATTAAACTTTTTGTAATATTAAGATATACTATATGATTATATAAATTTACCCTCTAGCAAGCCATGAAATTATTTCTCAAAATATCTTGTTGATAGTGTGTAGTGATTTGACAGTGATAAAGAGAATACATTTATCATGTGTACTGTATTGGTTTATCGGCTGTCACTAACGCTACAGAATAAGCTAATTTATACGTTTTTAAAGTTATTCTAGCAACTTAAGTTTAAAGAAGAGAAATGTTGTAGCTTGCTAGAGGCTAAATTTAATTAATCGTATGATTTCTTTTTGGTAGTGAGTAGTGAATTGAGAGTGACAAATAAAATACATTTGTCTGTGTATTGTATTGGTTTATTGACACCTAAGCGCTGTTACTAATGTCGCAAAATAAGTCAATTTACACGTTTTTTAAAATTATTCTACCAATAATAAACGAAGTACTTCTGGAATTGGACCGTGTCATGATGAGATATATAGAAATGAAATAAGAGTAGGAGGAACAGAAATAAAAAGAAAGAAAAATTAAAAAAGGGGGGTCAAAAAGAAAGAAAAGGTGAGTAAGAGAAGCAGGCCAGAGGAGGGGGGAAAAGAAAGAAAAGAAAAAGAGAAAGGTGGGATCTCCCTCTGCCCCCCTTCTCTCTTTCCTTCTCTTACTTTTTTCACCTCCCGTTTTTCATTTTTCTTTCTTTTCCTCCTACTCTTACTTCATTTCTATATATCTCATTATGATACGGTCCAGTTTCGGAGGTAGTTCGTTTATTGCTGATTCTGGCCGTGAAAGCCTCCGTATTCATTATTCTACCAACTTAAGTTTAAAGAAAAAAAATTACTTAGCTTGCTAGAGGGTAAATTTAATCGATCATGTGGTAAATACAGCGAAGTATAATGTAACTATAATACATGGAGAAACAATGTGTAAATAATATATAAACTGAAATCAGTTATATAGTAGAGTATTTATTTTGTAAATAGAAATTGTTTTGGTATGTAATTTTAAAATAATTTATTCAGTATTACAGAACTCACATGTATCTGTAATTTTTCCATCAAGTTTTTTGCATTACTAATAATATGGCACTTTCGAAGAATCTCCTTATACATAAGATTTTTTGAATTCGTTTCTTGTGGGCATAGGTATACGGTCACCCGCTTATGCAGACCGTAATTACATTGATTACACTGTATTTGTTAATAATGGTGTCGAACCAATGCTAGAAACATTCGTCCACTTTTAAAAGTAAAAAGCTAATAACTGTGATAAATTCGAGTTGGTGCTTTAAAATACAAATTTATGCATGTATGTATATATTTACCGCAGTTCTTGCCGAGCTTATCTTATTATTTATGTGCGTATATAAGTTGACTCGTCATATTAAGGCTATTCTTTATTACTTAATAAAAATATCAAGTTGTGTCAGGTAATTACTCGATATCACATGTGCGCCATGTGCAATGGATTTAGTATTTGATAAGAGAGAATACATTTATCGTTTGATATGATCTAAGCGACAATCAAAAACAAGCCTTAGATGCAATCTGATTTAAGTTCTGATTTATATGTCAGTCCTGCGAGTAATATTTTAATTGCAAATTTCTTGACATAATAGTTTTTGAAACCATCCTCTTTTCAGAATTGTGTATGTGTTAATTACAGTTATGGGGCCATATTTATGTTGACTTAACAGTAGTGAATAGATAACATTTGTTGTACGTGTTACAACACGTTAATATAATCTCCTATAATCTTTGTGCATCCTTCAAAAAGAGAAAAAGCTAACCTAGTTCTCCTTTATTTTGACACAGTAAGATGCTTGTTAATTTGACATACAGACTGGATCGCTAAAAGGTATCTAGCTAGATTTCGTGGTCTTTTATTCAACTTCGAAGGAGGTTTTCGAATACGTCAATCTTTCTTTTAAAAGGAATATTTTCAACCCCTGAGTAGGCTTTCCCTTTAACTGTTATTTAAATTAATATAGAATTAAAGTGATTCATTTTTTAATATCTAACTTTATTAATTTGTTACAACTATTTTTAAATATTCAAAATTGAATCTGTAGCTTCTGAGAGTTTGATGTTTCATGAGTTTCATGGCTGAACAACACAAAAAAAAATCGCGCGGACGTTTGCCGGAGACTTCTTGAATAAACCAACGACGACAAAGTATTCACGTTAAAAATCATCACAGGAGGCGGCAGCTTGACTACAACTTTGACACAAAAATTTCATCATCACAGTGGATTCTCAAAGTACAGAAAGCCTAAAAAGGGACATAAGTTTCGATCATATGTCAAGGTGACGTTCACTATTTCTTCCAGTTTAAATGCGCCCACTCACTGCGCTTTGTTAATTAGTCAGTTTACGAAAAATCATATGACTGATCTCCCTCAACCCCCAGACCTGCGACTTTTTCTTCCAGAAATTGAAGTCACAGTTGAAGAGATGCCGTTTTGAAACCATAGGTGACATTAAAACAAATCCATCACAGATATTGAAGGATATTTCAAAAGAAGCCTTCCCGAACTGCTTTGTGAAGTGTAAAAAGGACTGGGAAGAGTGTGCGAGGAGGGGAGTAGTTTAAAGGAAACAAGGATCAGTAATTTGTAAGATTAATAGCAGACGTTCAAAAATAAAGTTCAGTTATTTTCTGAAGAAACCTGGTATATAACAGTGAAAGGGAAGCAATTATTTTTATTAAACAGCTTTTACTATTTAAAATCTACGTTTAATAGGCAACGTAATAACTCTTATTTTTTTAAGTTATTGACCCAATTTTGAAAATTAAAAAACTGTAAATGTAAAATTGTAGACTTTAGGAATGTATTATTCTACTCCTATTTCAATTTAAAAATTATTAGGTTGAAAAACTCCCCCGGTTAATAGTTGAAGTGATACGAGTGAAGTCCTTTTAGAACAAAAAATTTAATATTTTCCAGGAAATTGATTTAAAAAACACGAAACTTCGCTGAATTGCTTTTTGTGCTCCATCCTGACTAAAGAAATTCAATCAATATTGCGTGAAAATTCAAGTAAAATTGTAGTTCGAGAGCTACGTGCATATTAAACTCAAAAAACAAGAACATGACGGAGACATGCATTATATAAAGCAGAAAAATATGTTTAAGTTGTTTATGCCGATAATCGCCGTCCACTCGAAATAAAAATAAGTAGAAAAGGATCGCTGTTGACACAGGTGATTAGCGAGTTGATGTTTATCAAATTTTCACGAGATCACATCGAACATTTCACGTGAATGTTCATGAGCAGGCTTTACCGGTAAGCACGTGTTCAAGTCGATAGCAGGTACTTGCCCGAGTTAAAATTTTAAAGGCCACGAAACCGACGTACGTGCGTACGTAGTATCAAACACCTTACTTTTATCAGGACGTACCTACAACTGAATAATAACATAACACATATTTACGAGATAAAGTAAGCTACAAAGTGTATAATTTATACATTCTACAAATAACTACTTCCTTGTTATTAACAACGTAAATTAAGATAAAGTTTTATATTTAACAATCAATTGCGGTAATGGTAGTAATTTAACCGTTCTGCTAATAAATTAAAAAAGAAATGCGGTCTATTGTTACTTTGCCTTAACCAACCTACATAACCACCCAAAGTTGGTAAAACAAAGAATGTGCTTTTCATTCCAAACTTATCTCGTTATCATTATTTTTTATATCTACAAATTTGCACTTTTACAACTATTACTTTGCTACATGAGCTACTATTGTTACCATATGTCTTAGACACTATGTTTTATAGAATTTGTGAGAAAATATTGGAAATGAATTAAAATAATATATATATATATATACAAAGGGTTCTTAGTCACAATTTATTGTAAGAATTAATATTTTGTGAATCCACCACGTGCGTGTATGAAATGCGTTTTTTTTTATGCTCCATCCCTTGTTATACATTTTTTCCATCTTTCGGACAATTTGTGAATACTATGCCAGTAAACATCTTCCCCTTTTGCTGCGAACCATTCATCGAACCATTTCTTCTTCAAATCTTCGTACGAACCAAAGCGCTACTCAGTAAGTTCGTGATCCGCCGATGCAAATAAGTGGAAATCGGAGGCCAAGTAGTGAGTAAGCCGTATGGGGTAGAACTTCCAGGCTGAGTGCTTCCAACGTGTCGCGAACCAGTTTTGCCGTATGTGTCATTGTCATGAAGAAAAATGCCTGTTTTGGATTTTGACCTTTTTTCGAGCAGCGAAGGGTGCAAATCGGTCAATTGTTGTTAGTAATGTTTAGTATTAACCGTTTCCCCAGGTTTTAACAGCTCATAATACACCATGCCTCTCTGGTCCCACCAAACACAGAATATTGTCTTTCTATAAAAGCGATTCGGCCTTGCGGTCGATGTGGATGATGCGCCTGGGTCTATCCAAGATTTTTTGGGCTTGAGATTTTTAAAATAAATCATTCCCTGGAACTAGACGATGCAAAAACAATTTCCTTTTGTACCGAGCGAGCAAAATGTCATATGTGTTTTTGCACTTTTCTATTTACCTCTCATTCAGATTTCTGCCAGTATACTAAGATACCACCGACTATTCATGATCCCGTTGCACACATACAGTTCTCCAACGCCTGCGGCAAACATTGATCCCCATATTACACTTCCGCCGCCAAATTTTATTGTTGGTGAAAGGCAATTAAGAAGATACGTTTCTGTTTTTGCTGCGTCGCATGTACTTCGCGTCAGATTGGCCGGAAAGCTGTATCTAAAAACGTGAATATTAGTTTATTGTTTCGCTTGATTTTTGTAGGATTAAACTACATCGACTTTAATATCGATATCGCTAAGACAATAATCAATATTGTTCATAGTATACCTGCGTGTTAGATTCATTGGTCTACATCACTTTGGCCCAGTCATCCACCGTCCAGTTCTCGTACTTTTTCACCTACAGTAAACGTTTTTAAGCGTTTGAGTGAGATGCAGTTTGTGCCGGGGATTACAGCACTTCAGCCCTAATTCTGTATGGGTGTAATATCGCAGAAATGGTGATATTACATCCCTAGAAAATCCCGGGAGTCATTTGCAAGCTATTGTGAGGTGCTTTTCCGATTTCGCAGGCACATCTTTTCTAAAATCGGTGTAGAATTATTGGATCGCATTCGGTTTCCGCTAACTCAGCTCTTGGGCTTTATTTGATATTTTATGATAGAATAATGTAAAAAAGTCACACACAAACTGTCTCTGTTTTTTCACTTTGCAACTGCACTATGGTACAAACAACTCGCACAATCGAGAAACGTAAAGTATGCAATTTTTATAGTTATACTACTATAACAATGACTAATATTGAATCATAAAAACATTAATATTACGGTCTGATCTACATTTACCGCTTCTCTATTTCTTGGAAATCTAGCGGTTATAATAAGGTCAGGTTTTTCAGAGGGTATCTAATAGATATGGCTATGGCAGTATATTCATTCATCGGTACCTATTTCTTTAGGAGAAAACGATTGAAAGCGCGGTTATCATGAAAAGAAACTATAACAAAGAAAGCTATTTATAAAGTTTACTGCAGTCCAGAAATATCCCTACTAACGTTTTCCCTTAAGTATCTAAGTAAAAGCAGAAGTCTGCCAGTGTTATACAAAATTAAAGAACAAAACAAAGTTGGTAAGCAATTCATTTTGTAATAACCAGAGTTGTTGTTGTTTGGGTTATATCCATCGTTCGTTGAACTTGTATAGTTCAAAAAAGGAATGATAGTACAGAACGACAACCGAATGTATGCACTACAATTCCGTACGTGAAAGGCCTATCGGAAAAATCAGACGAATAGGCAACGATTATAATATCAGAACGGTCATCAAAACCTCAAACACGAACAGGTCGAAGTTAACAAAAACAAAGCCCGACAATGAAAATCAGAAAACTAAGAACTGTGTGTACAAAATACCATGCGAATGTGGAAGGCCGTACATAGAAGAAACCAGCAGACCTCTGTCAATCAGAACCAAAGAACACCAGAGATTGGTTCGGTTACGGGAAACGGATAAGTCACGATTGGCTTTACATACTTGGGAAGAGGAGCATAGGATTGCATGGAATAATGTAGCGATCCTGCATAAATAATACAACGCCACGAAAAGAAAACTGTTGGGAGCAGCATATATGACCACCACACCAACCGCCATCAGCACACCCAGCCTAGAAATAAAGAACGTCTGGCTCCCTATGATTAGGGAAAGTGTTAGCCGAAGACCGGCGACCGCCCATGCGCAAAAAATTGACCTACTGCGTGCCACCCTCGCGTAGGTACAACGCACATCCCCTTCTGCGCAGGTCTGCAGCGTATCCCCTTCTGCGCAGAAAATTGTAGCTTATTAGGCAAATACGTGATACAAAAAAGCATGGAAGCATGATTGCTCTGGCAAGCAACAGCCCTTCTGAGGGCGTCCCTGAAGACGACAGCAGGCAGATTGCCGAAACGTCTTTTTTGGGACTATAGTTCAACGAATGATGCAAATAGTTCAAGCAACAACTCTAGTTATTATGAGAATTCATCGTCAACAATATCACGTCAAGATTCAATTCATTTTGAAGTAATGAATGAAATTTATTTTCTCAAAATAATATTATCAGTAGATAATTGTTAAAGGTTTCCCTATACTAACAGTGTTTACCCAACAATTAATGAGAGTTTACCTCTTTAAATATATACGGTATATATGTACATAGTTTTCTGCAATTGTATATATGGAGAACAAACATTTTTATTTAGATTTTTAACACTCCTCCTGACAAAATAACTACGATTGACTTTTACGCCAATCAAGTATGTAGATTTTATATTTCACTATCATTTAGGTAAAATAAGTGCAAAAAATTCACTGTAAATTAAGTTAATTAGATTTATTAGTTGAATAATAATTGTCAAACTATGTTACTAAAAGATTGTATCAGTGGAAAATAATGTTCAATTGACTAGACACCAAAGTGTTTTATATGCATTGAGCAACAGGGTTTTGCAAACCATTATCGTTAAAAAGTAAAAAAAATAGCTTAACAAATGGAACAAGTAGACAAAAAGAAGCTATGATGAGTACGATTATGTCATGGTTAACCTTGTGAAATTGCTAAACGATATTGTTAGTACAAACATCATGAGTTGTGTTTCTTTTCTGAACCAATTTCCTAGACGATAAATTAATTATCGTTATTCCGATCTCAATAATATTTACTCTTTTGTCGCATTTTTGCCGTTTAATCTTACATTTGGACAATGGAAGCCTATTATTATCCGAAAATTGATTGACGCACGTTATTGTCTCGATGCTATCATTTTGTAAAATGTAAGATTATGTATACCATGGACATTGTATACTCAGTAAAACTTATAGAGTTCCGTATAATTTTATAGTTCCCCTTTAAATGTTTATCAACGGTAAAAATTGGAAATTACCCAAAATCGCTTCTTCTGAACATAATTCAATAATAAAGGTACCACTTTGCCAGTATAAATATATATTAATAAGTACCTTAAATACAGACCTACATATAAACGAAATTTTTATAATTCGTATAATCCTATTAAAAAAAGTATATGTATTGCCAAATATATATATATAATACTAATATAATCATATCAGTTTTGAAATATGCCCAGAGGTAAATTGCTAACTCAAAAAGAAGTCACCAAAAATTATTATAAAGGGGCAGGATATTTATACCGAGCTACAGTTAAGAAAATAAAACGATCTCATCGCTTAATTTAACGATTTATTAAAATTGGATCAATTCCTGCAGTAAAAATTACAGTAAAGGAAGAAATCAGAAACAGACACAGATACCAGTGACCATCGCTATTGCGATTAGCCTCTTGTAGTAATACTGGGTGTCCCAAAAGTCCTTCAATTTGTTTTGTTCACTGCACGAATACAATCGTTGAGTGGGAAGTTAAGGATATGCTAATTGCTAGCCCCGGTCCTGGGAATTTAGTCGCTATGGAGCATTTTATGGAAGCGGAGCGTGGGTACTCTGTGCGCCTGTTTTACAAAAGCTTTCAAATGAGACGCATTTTCATCTTAGTGACCACGTATGCAGGCAGAACTGCCGCTATTGAAGTTCAACAAATCCAGAATAGAAGCATGGGAGACCACTTCACTCGCCAAAAGTTACTGTGATAGAGGCCATACAGTAACAGTAAATTCTGAGTGATGTGTGGAGATAATTGAGAACTTTTTTACGCCAGCTTTGCAAGATTGTAATGGTTTTAATCAGAACACTTGCTTCCAACAAGATGGAGCGACATCTCACATGTCTAACGTGTCCTTACCAGTTCATGAATTTTTACTCCTCACCCTCAGAATAAATTAAAAGCAAATATTCGAAGAGAAATGACGAAAGAATATGTACTAAGCAGTTCTCGAAAATTTTGCCTCACGTTTAAAAGAATGCCAGCAAAATAATGAAACACATTTTTACGACATACTTTTTAAGAAGTAAATTCCCAAAGCCTGTATTTTAACAAAAATAAGTATTTATTCATTAAACCTGGCCATTATTTTATTATATTCTTTTTATTTTGAAAAGGACTTCTGGGTCACTTTGTACAATTGTCCACAAATAAAGTCCGAATTAAGTTTATAAGTACTTAAAGGACATGTTCAAAAATGTTATCCGGCAGTAAACGTTTTCGATGTGTACCACCTTTAATGTTGAAATACAAACAAACAAGCTAAACTGAAACTTGCACAAGATCGTATGGGAGGGGATCATAAATGGAAGAACGTCATATTTGCTGACGGGAAGACATTTAATTTAGGTGGTCCTTATGGTTTCAGATATCATTTTGCACATAAAGATAAAAGATCTGTATGCTTTGTTTCCATTTAAATTAATTCCGATTTTTATATAAAATTTGTCAAAACTATTCTAACAGATATTGCTGAACAAGTGCCATCATAAGACTAGATATTCTAGCAAGACAACGCTGCTGTCTATACTTCTAGACGAGGAAAGAATTGATTTCTAAAAAGAAGATCAGGTAATTGAAATTACCAGTTCGGTTACCTAATTTGAACTCCATTGAAAATATTTTGGCAATATTCGCAGTAATAGGTAATACACTAGTGTCAATGAGCTGAAATGTGCCCTAGACACGCACTGGAATGAGATTTCTGCTTAAATTGAAATTGATCTATGAAGTATTTTGGGTAAAGGACACTAATTATTAAATTTGAATAGACTTACAGAAATTTGGTTGTTTTAAATTATGGTTATCGTAAATATTTTTTGTAAAAGGTGCAATAAACATTTTCAATATTATTTTCTCTCTCTTTGTAGTTTAATATTAACTTTAATGGTATAAGTTGTCGATGATATTAAAAAAGGTAAATGTTCTATGCAAAAGTTTAAAGTGAATCTATAGATATTTCGCTGATTATTCATCCAATTTTACATTTAGTTTAACACTCTGTGTAGTGTATACGTACTCTAACCTTTATATGTATATTTCCAGGCATGGCTTATAAACAAACAGAAACATATAACGGATTACGAAGAGATTTATTGCAACAACATGGATAGTAGAGTGATAGATCTCGATCCTAACAAGTTATGCAAGACGCAACAGGATTGGACCGATTACATCTATTATATAATTACTGCTGAAATTTTGTTGCTCCTTTTGCTAGTAGGAAAAGTTTCTTATGACTATTGGGTTTTCAAGACGGCTGGTTATTTGCCTTGGCCAGCTAGTAAAATGCCGAAATTGCCTTGCGATTGGCTCTGTGAATAGTGCAATAGACGTCCGTGTATATGAAGAAAAAGAACAAATTTAAATTTCGTGTATGTATGGTTGTGACGGAGATATAGTCCTAATATATGGTAACATTGTATTGCTTACCATTTGCCTTACATTGGTTGTGCATATACTGTAGGGTAGAGTATATTTATATTTATATCAATATTATCGATAACGTATTAAAAGTTAATATGTACTATCAGGGTAGCCTTATGAAAAGGGTATACTTCCTTCTCGAAAATGTAATAATACGAGATAAGAAATTGTTTTAAGTACCTGAAACTAACCACGCATTTTAATTGCGATATCAAATTCACAACGACTTTGCATATCTACAAATAAACCAAATATTGTTACACTTACAACGAATAAAAAATGAAGTTTTGTTAACTTAGTATAAAGTATCTTCTAGTTTAGATCTGAATACATGATCTGTATTTTCGAAAGTTATAAATAAACAAGAATGAATCTGTAGTATAGCATATTATTACAAAATGTTCCCTCTGCTTCTCATGTTAATTCCCATTTGCTAACATTAAAGAAATAAAAATACTTTATAGATCTTCATTGCTTTATTTAAAGACAGTTGGTATGGTTTGCGCAGAGATCGGCAAAGAATAAAGAGCCAAACTCATGTTTTATTATTATATATAAAACATCTATATACAATTAGGATGGACCATAAAAATGTGCGAAAAAAACGCGAATTGGCGAAATTTTTAGGAAAAATATAGTCGATATTGCATTTTCAAAGGAAAAAGGCTGGCGTACTTCAGACTATGCGATAAATAATTGAGAAATTGCTTTCTTTTGAAAACTGCATTTTATTGTGGATTTTTCATATATGATTAAAGAAACTGAATCCTGTATAAGAGTAGGTTTTACATTTCATATTTAGTGTGCTTCTTCAATATACGAATAGGTAATTGGTACAGCAAATGATGAAAAAGCAATTCACAGGTATAGCAGTAAACTCCACTCACACAAATTAATTAATTATGCGGAACGCAGCGTTTCGAGAGCACGTGGGCTCTCATTGTCAACCGTGTTACCGAGCCAAATGTGAATTGTACATCCACACAGTCCTTGCAATCGTCATTTGATGAAAAAGCATATTACAACTGTAAGCGCTAGTGTTATTGATAATCTGAAAACTTCAAATTGTTGTCATTTTCAGCTACTGAACATTCAAAACCCATTTTATTTAGAATTTTGCACAAAGATCTCAATTTTAAAGTCCGAGGACATTGGATTACCCCGTCAAATCGTAAAGTAATATTAATTTTCTCAACAAAACCATTAGCGACGAAAAATTACCGAATCTAGGGCGAAGAAGACCCACGGAAGAATTGTTGCACCCACAAAAAGTAACTGTGCGGTGTAATTGCAGAGCTAGTGAAGCGATTAAACTTTTTGTTTGGCGAGTTGGGAAGGGCAGATATTAGGACAATAGGTTTCAGCAAGATGGTGCCCCATGTTATACGGGCATTTGCCCACGAATTAGTAATCTAATAAATGGTGATTTATTAGATTACTAATGGAAACATAACGTACAGCAATAGGTCGCAACTTGCAAGATATTACGCTTCAGTATTAAGTCATAACTTTTTAAATAATTTATATTCCATTATAAATCTGTCATCTCAAATTGGAACACTTTTATTTTTTCATAGCATTTGAAAGCAATACCAGCGGAATAATAATTACTTACAACGCTAGGACTACCCTTCTTTCGTGTTGGATGCATTATTGCTTTTTTTAAGGAAATTCAGAAATACGCTGGTGCTAAACATAGAATTAATAATATTCGCTAACACTAATGAAGAAACTGAATGAAGATGTTAGTAAATGTTTAACTTACTCTTTAATATTTAAGGGAAACTATTAATATTAATAACCTGCATGTAGAATGCCTAAGTACTAGAATTTAATGGATGAAAACCGTAGGCAACACTTTTCAATGAAGTGTCGCACAACTACAATAGAGTAATAAACACGTATAGCATTTTATTTAACTCCATTACCCACAATAATACATAAACTTTCCAAATTTACAGGTGTTGGATTTTATTTTTAACTCTATGAAGTGCAGTTTTATGATGCGGTAAGAATAAATAGCATCTCATTATCAGCGTTGTGTCTAGCAGGAGCACCATAAACATTTGTGCAGCGATAAATTCAGTGAGCAAATATCACGATATCACTTCATGGAATGAATTACAACATAAAGATGAAGCAAAAATACTACTTAATTTCTACTTTTTCTACTGCAACGTTACGACTAAACAAACGGTTGGAATTATTTTAATATCTAGGACAAATAAAATTATACTTTTACGGAGGACTAATAAAGTAATGTACAGGTACTGATGCAAAAAATCTTTTGCATAAGATGTTCTGCAGTGTTTCATTTAAATTTCAATAGTATCTTATGTTTACGCCTCAAAGTCACAGAACTGGTAGGTTTACTTTCGTTGGTTACAATATTTTCGAGGCAAAAGAACTCAAAGCCCCATAGTTTTCATTATTTGTACGTCGTAATAATCTTTATTTCATGTTTATTCTCATAGATCGTTTTTCTTACTTCGTATCTATTATATGTATATAAAATTTTTGGACGCTTTACAGGCTGCCAAAGTTAAGTGTGTAACATTGCCACTATTGTTGACGTTATTGTATAAGTTAAATTAGCACTTAATTTATAAAAAAATATTCATCATGCAATTATTTTCTACTAATTGTACGTTATCCACAATTAAAACAGTATACTTTTATTAATTTAATTGTAAAATGGGGTCTTAATTTGGGTAACCCTATGTGTAACGCAGTTGCAGTGAAATAGAAATATTAAAAATTTATTTACATATTTTGTATACTTCCTTTTTATAACCCTGGAACATTACAACTTACGAAATTGCCTTTATCCATAAATGTTAAGTCTTCCTTACGCGCTTCAATGAGTCTGTATTTAATGCCTGTATTTCTATTTATTCTGAAAACTATTAGACAACAACCAGATAGCGCCGAAATACATATTAATACATCCATAAAGTCGAATACAAAGTTATTGAATTGCATTTACAACGCATAGTGGTATAATAATAAAGAAAAACGGATTTACTGTGAGGGTATATACCAATAAGGAAGAAATAGAATAGAAATAATGTTTTGAAGTTCTTTTTCTATGTTATCTTAGCCGCCTTGTTTGGGATGATTATATCCACCTCGTCTCGACACATTATATATAGTTACGCAAACAATAAGGTACATACATAATACACAATTCAATATCGTAAAAGAACTGCACGTTGTGGTGTAAGGAAGCATCGTCAAATAAATTGGATATATTTTGCAAAAAAAGTTACTAATTTGATATTAATAAGAGTTCAGTTTTAAGTATGCATATCAATAACAATTGTTTGACCATTTGGTGTAATTGCCTTGGCGATGTATTCTACTGATAGCAAATATACGAAACCCTTCCACAGTATAAGTAATACCACATGAATTTAAAATAATTTTGTTTAATGTTTAGGTAAAATAAATACTTATTAAGTGATCAAAACCATAAAATGAAAGCAAATAGACCATCTCTAATTCGGTTTGCTGAACTAACCAACAACTATAAAGAAGGTAAACCTTTATGTTTTTGACATACGTGGTAAAACACAGAAGACAAATTTATTTGAAAAACCAAAAGGAACAAATTTCTGTTGTATGTATAACATCTTCCACAGTTAAATTTCTAACAAGAAAAACAATTGAACAACTTTACATAAAGAAAGGTTCTCGCATTCTCCAGCTTAGTTGGATATTATCTAGTCGAAACATTTGGTTAGCCCTATTTTACACTTACATATTACTATTCTGTATGAAATATGTAGAGATAAACTGTTTAAACGTATAAATACTACTATACGCGGATACACAGTAGATTGTTTCAACGAACTCGGTCAATTTTCGTATCGGTCGTGGGTGCGGGGAAGTCCGGACCTGGCACGCCGAAGATTTGGTCAATCCCACTCATAAGTCAGCATTTTATAGTAAACACAAAGTTTAACTTTCTTCATTTCAGTTCAATTTTAGCCATTCATCAGCACTTCATTCATTTTAAAATCTTTTCTAGGAAAGAATATAATCAAGAAACCTTGATAGATTTTTTTTTAAATTGTCAAGTAAACAGAATGTCTATCTTATTCCTTATTTTGAATTGTACAAACAACTGATAATTGCATTAATTTCGCATTGTTGGCGAGGTCGTCCGAGTCACAAGTATTGTTTAATGCAATCTATCTAACATGAGGTGAATTACCGTTGAAGGCGCGTTTTCGCTTATTCTACTAAGCACATCACAGAGGCCATGCACTTTGTTTTTAAAGCAGATTCGTTTACCCTACATGTATGCAGTTAATATCGTTTGAATATTTTCGTTAATTTGGGATTGCAACACAAATTTGAAATTAACAAAGGCATTAACTCAATTCTAACAAAAAAAAAGATAAAAGTCTTAGCGTCTTAAGCTTGAAATAAAACATTTATGCATTATTTACGCTCGAAAAGGAAAATATCGCATTTGCAATTTTTACCTTTATTTTCTTATGACTTCGGAATAATTAGAAAATAAGACTACACAGTCTGACAATTAAATAATGGAACTTTAATTTAAATCATACAACACTTAGTTACACGCATTTTAGTGACTGTAGGTTAAGTATTCATGTTATAAAATCACAATGAAACGAAGAGCAAATATTAAATTTTGTTTTAAAATGAAAAAAAAAATACTGAGACGTACGAACTGTTAAAAAAAGTGTATGGTGATGAGTGCATGTCTCGTACAAGAGTTTATGAGTGGTTAACGCGATTTAAAAACAGTCCTGCACACTGCACTGAATTGGTGCAAAAAATTCGAGAAATCATTGCTATCGATGGGAATTTCACTGTGAGAATGTTGGCTGAAGAACTAAATACCAATAGAGAAACTCTTCAACAAATTTCAAGGATTAATTTGGGTAAAAGAAAGGTGTGTGCACGTTTTGTTCCACATCAGTTGAATGAAGACCAAAAAATCGTTCGTGTGGCGCATTGTAGAGAGATTTTCTTGATTCAAAACAGCTGTTTTTATTGTACAATAATACGCCACCTCACAAAACCTTTAAAGTTGGTGAGTTTTTGACTACGAAACAAATTTGTCTCATTACCCACCCATCGTATTCGCCTGATCTATCACCGTGCGATTATTTTCTGTTCCTGAAACTAAAAACTGCAATGAAAGGACACTTTTATGATAATATTCCAGTCATTCAGGCAGCCGTGACATGTGCTGAAGAATATCTCACAATCGGACTTCAAAAAATCGATACATGTACTGGTCATCCGTGCCATACGTTGTAATGAATCTTTAGGAACATATTTCGATAAAAAATTGTTCAACAATAATATAATGTGTATTTAATTCTATATCTAAAAAGTTCCATTATTTAATTGTCAGATTGTGTATTTAGTGATGTATTAATACATATACCCATGTAATACACCTACTTTTCTGTCAAAAAGTTACTTCAAGAAAAACTGCTACAAACTGCTCCGTCGGCCAGTGCCTAGAAGATCTGTATCTTGATGTGGTAGTATCAGTTATTGTGAGGTTCGGTTACTGTTTGTGTTTCTCCTAGTCTAGATATACCCTAAAAGGGTCTATCAAAGGAGATCTTAGAAGTAATTATATCGCTGTGCATGTCAAAAATAATGCTTGTAATCATCGTTTCTATTCTGGCATGTCCCATGTTGTCTTAAATCGTTCTCCAATTCTTATAGCATTTTAAACCACATCCCATTCTTACCTCTTCCTTCATATACATGTTAAGGAAGCGCAACGTTAACATGATTTCCATAGCAACTGTTGGACAACTCTTTATTTTTCCGGTAATATATAAACAAGCTAGTTTCTGAATTTTTAAGAGTTTTGCTATTGCTTCTGTATAATCTTGGGCTACCATATTAAGCAGCCGTATATTATTGCGGATCTTACAACGTCAGTGTATGATCAGTGCGCCATCCATGATTGTAGTTGTGTTGAAGGTTTCAATCTTTCTAATACTGTTATATTGTTCTTTCGGTAAAAGGAACTAGTGCTGCTTTTATGTATCTTTTTACCAGACACTGGGCTCCTTGCGTAAGCCCTGAAATTATATTTGTGTTTTTCCCGCCACCAGCCCGCATTGTTTGGTATGATTAGTAGGTCTTCAATTGCCACATTCCACAGCAAAGACAATAGAAGCTCTCCCTAGGGGTAGACTCTTACCATACTATACGTTAATTTGTGCTTAGTGTAATTTTAACAAACTTGAAGAAAACCATTTTTTTGGTAGATATTTGATCATTTTTCCTTGTTAGTGCCAACATGTTTTATCCTACCCCTTTTTAATAAACATAATGTGAACCATTAGGATAAATTGTAATCATATAAGTTTAACAATAAAATAATTGGAAACTTTGAAAGAATATAATCTAGCACAGATATATTTAATTCTTTGTTGGATATAATATAACAATACATGACATCATTACAGTAGGAAAACCGAAGGAATTTTCCGTTGAGAATCAAACAGAAAGCATCTATTTAAAAAAATACCCCGAAGATGTTCTGGTATTTCCAAAACGTTGGAATAATGAATAAGCGTGTTCATAGTATTATCCATAAAAGCTATTTGTAAGGGACTCTTATATTTTATCTGCCATAGCTGTAGAGGATACAAATAAAATTCTGACATACATTTCCTTTCTTTAATAAAATTCTATACTTTTGCATACTACTACTAACTAAGATGTTTACTTAATTGATTCTTATATGAATGTAGCAGCTTTGTTAATTTTAAACTTAGCGTTTATCTATGTGAACTGAATTTGAAACATCTTGTAGATATAATAGAATCTTGTTAGCTCATATTATCATGTAATGGCACAAAAATGAAAAAAATTAATTTAAATACCTCGATAGTTTTCGAAGGTGAGTAAGTTCACGTTCTTGCGCTTAGTTACTTTTACTGTTTTATAAGATATAATTATTTATTCAAATATTATAAAAAAAAATATTTCAAGCAATTCGAATTTGTTTACGAGTAAATAAAAAGTAAATATTTGGAGAAGCAATAAAAGCAGTTTTACAGCAAGTAAATTTGAGTAAACAACTATTAAGTTGGAATATGAAACAAAGAAGTCTTGTCGATAATATATTCTGAGAAGTTGAGTTTCTACAAATAGAAATGTACTCAGGTAGATATTGTTTACCACATATTCTTGGCAATGTTACGCACGTTTGTTCAATGTTTGTAAAATGACGGTGATGCTTTTAAACGATTATATAACGTTGTATAAGAAGTTACTTTCTACGTCAATTCGCTAGATATGCACATGCTTATTAAACTTTACTTGTAGACGTACGGTTTGGTTATCGTTACAAAAACGTCTTTTCAACGTTTTGGTTCCCATTAGCCTTTACTATTTGCTTTACAGCTTCCAACAAAGTTACCATTTATTTTGCGGTAGGTTTTGCACTACGCTACATTAAGTATGTTGACGTTTAAATTTTAGAATTCCGTCTATTCACATTAAAACTGTTGATCTGACTATCTGGAATAAAAGATTTATTAAATCGAAAGTTGTCCTAAAACAAATGATTTTCTAAGACTTTTCGAGTTTGCATAATGTGTACAAATCAATATATTTCGTAAAATTTCGTGATTTGCTTTAGCTATTGTTTCTAGAAACAATAATCTAAAATGAAATTCTTATTTGTTTTGTGTAAGCCCCAAAATGTTTACAGTTTAATTGTCATGCTTATATGAAACTGGTATATTGATCAATATTGTTATAGTTTGGAAACATACGCATTTCTGTTGGTGTCAAAGATACTAAGCCTTTAGTATCATTTTAAAATTTAAATAGAAATGATACTGATTATAGTAATACAACGTAATCAGAGAAGAATTCACGAAAGTACCAACATCCTTAAATCTAGGCTATGTAAGGTATGGTATACGTAGCATTGAACGAATAGTCATTTCCTGAAGTTGGTATTTATAGTGACATTTCTTCAACGTTATAATAACAGATAATAACTTGCTGCTGCTTAGTAAACATCATAGTAGTGCATTCAGATATATTTAGGGACAATCTATTAACTTTTCACCAACAGAAACACAATCGATAATATCTCTCTGAAGCTGCAGCAGAGTCTACAGTGGAATCAGTACTTAGAAATAACTTAATATAATCAGTGTACATTAGCATTTTCACATTGCAGTACCAGTATCGTTTATGAAAAATAGGAATATTAGATGTCCGAGATTAGATCCTTGCGGTATACCGAAGCTAAGAGTGTGCTTGGATGACATGTAGTTTCGATAGCATACTTGGATATCTCTATTCATTAGGTTGCAATAGTGAGTGCAATGGTCTTGAAAATCCGAACGAATTTTAGAAGATTTACTATCCGGTCAAAAGCTTTTTAAAAGACCAAGTAAATAGTATCAATTTGTCTTCTATAATCTATAGCCTCAGACACATATATAAGCTATTTAGCACTAAGTACTAACCTTAGTGACGATCGAAGGCTGGTATATAAAACCGTATTGCTTCTGACAGATCCATCGCGCAGCTCTAAGAAAAGAGTAAAGAGAATGTGCTCAAATGGTTTTGAAAAGGGGCGAAGTAAAGGGATTTAACGATAATTGCGGATTTTATAGGGATCGCCTCTCTTGTACATTGAGCATGTTTGTGTGAATTTCCAAACTGTTGGAAATTCAGAATGCTTCAAAACAAGATTAAATGCGGCGTGTAACGGCTTAACAAATACATCAGCACAATCACGAACGATAAATTCCGGAATATTACCTAACCTTGGCTTAAAAGAATCTTTCGACTGTTTAAATGCAGATTCAATTTCTCCAAGTATGATAGAGATAAATGCTATTGTCGAATTAGTTATGTCGTGTAAAACAAGCAAGAAAGCATTTACTACATCAGCAAGTGTGGTATTCTAATATGTCCTCGTTTGGTCTGATTATAAAAAGAACAAAACCATTTTGGATCATTGCATTATTATTCTCTACGCTGGTTATATATCTTCTATAAAATGCTGAAATATTTTTTTTTTTGGTTCGGGTCTGTAATACTTAAATTGATCATGAAATTATTGAGCCTTGTACCTTCTATATTTATTTAACATTACAAATGAATATAAGCAGTTGTATAAAAATGAAGGATTATATTTTTAAAAATTAAAGATATCTAATTATTTATTTATACTAAATGGATGGTTCTGACAAATCGGTGTTGCCAAGTAGCAAGAAAGAACAGACTGGTAACTATCCTCGTTTTGCAAGGGGGTAAGATCTTTAAACATTTCACAACAAAAATTAGAAAATACCAAGTCTAGCAGTCTTTGGTTAATCTTTGAAATTATTAAGTATAGCAGAGTGTGTATCATTACAGTCATGAATGAAAGATATATCAATATATAATCAGATAGCATACAATTGAAAGTACTAAATAAACCAAAAAGCGCTGAAAGGGTGTGGCAGGCACTTTCGGTAGGATATACACAGCAATCACAATAATGGTGTAATCTGCAGAGCCAAATAACTGCACCCCAGCTAGATCAATGTAATATAAGTAGTAATATTTTTCAGTCTTGACTAGTGTTATATTAAGTTTTGTATATAAAATTCTATAAATAGTTTACATGATATATTTTATCTTAATTTACAAGCAACATTTCCTGAGTGATTTTAAATGTTTGAGGACACTTTAAATTTCGCGCCTTACTAAATTTTTGTCACGTTGGCGATTTGGTTTTGAATTCGTAACCAGTAGCGTAGCAAATAGATTTTGGATGGGTGATAAAATATTGACAACAGATCTTCAAAAAATCAATTTCATATTGATTTTCTAAGCAAAATGGAAAATAACACTGATAAACAGTAGCTCTAAGAAGAACAGATTACAAGTAAAAATGAAGCAAATAATGACGAATAAAATGAATATAAATAACGAATAATAAATAACATGCCGCACAGGCAGTTGACAGGACCGATACTCACAATGGCCACTCTTAACATGTCAAATCCCCTAGAATCCACCGCGCGAAATTTAAACTGTCCTCAAACATATAAAATCACTCTGTACTTGATTTAACTTTGGCAATTGTATATGAGGTGATACGAGATATCTGACTATTTTTGACTTCAACAAAAATGCACCTTGAAGGTGTTCATTCACCATTCATCAATTAATAAAAAAGATAAAAACAAAAACAGTAGGATGTGGATACTCTGAATTGCATTCTTATTGATTCTATTTTATTTTAAATAAAATTACATTCAACAGGATTAATAAATGAATGACATATATAAAAAATAGTTAAATGAATAAATAATAAAAGGTAGATAGGCACTCTGTATTGTATCAATTTTTTGGAATTATGGTTATAATTATACACGCGCAAGATAAGAGTCAATGAATAAAAATAATAAATAAACTTGTGTGTGCGTCGCTGACATTATTTTGCTTAGTTTTTTCTTTTAATACGTGAGAATTAATTATACGTTTGTATATGTCAACATTTTATTGAATATGAAATACCATAAATTTCTGAATCGGTGTTAATAATAAGCATTTGCATGCAATTGATAATAAAATCATTAAATAGTATGATTATGAGCGATGAGATTATTAGGAGGTCAATTTAGCTTTGTTCTGTAAGACTAGCAAGTTAGTGATAATTATATTGCAAGTAATGTAGGTCTATGTACACCATGCAGTTCATAATTACCTCCTTCGACATAGTATGTTTTTCTGTTATCATATATTATAAAAACAGAGAGAGACAAATTTCTGAACAGACCCGAGTGAGAGTTATTTCTTATTGCGTGAAAGCAAGGGGTATTCACACCGTACAACATTAGCACCAGTACTGCTAAAAATACAGGCGTGCATTCTCCTTCAAAGAAACGAGAGAAAGAAAATAACTTGACTAACGCTGAAAAGCAGACAATTTTGAATGCTTACAAAAAATTGTAGCAGATACACTCAACGCAACACAATGTGACACGATAAAGCAGATTTTCCAAGTACTAGGTAAGCTTATTGAGTGCGATATATACAACATACCAACACCTTACAAGATATTGTGATTGTAGGGATTTCAAAACCTACAGTGTATCGAGTTATCAGCGAATATAAAAAGACGGGGAGAACTTCAGAGCCAAAAAAGATAACTGATAGATCATCTGTACTGGAATCTTTTGATGAGGCTGTTCGCCTAATAGTCCACGTCAATATGTTTCGTCAAAATGCTAAACATTAAATAAAGTATTGGCTAAAATAAATAATAGTGAACTGCCAAATATGAGTCGCTCAACATTATATCGCTTAATGAAACAACTCATAAGAATATTTTTACTATATTTATAAAATGAAATATAACTCCGCTATATGTTGCAGATAAACGTGGAAGGAACAGTGTTCGTACTGAGAGAGATAATATCGTAACATGGAGACGACGATATTTGAAAGGAATATCATTATACATGTAGATCTCAGAATTTAGATGAAACCTGGTTGATTGAAATTGTTATCCATATAATCACATATACTATTTGAACTTTTTCCAACAAATAAATGAAGCATGTTTCCTAAACAAATTTATTTACTTTCACGTGTTGTCACTACTACATTTACCATTTTGCTGTCTTAGTTGTAGAATTATCTCCGAAGAATCCAAATACAATTTTATTTGGTACGGATTTCATATTTCAAACAGATCTTCAAATTTAACTTTACCGCATAAAATTAACTTCCCAAATTTAGAGGTTCTAATTTGGGTTAGGAGTCTGTTCAGAATTGTGTCCCTCTCTTTTTGGAATAAAGTACAAGCAGAAACTCTTTTCGCTATTGATAGTAATGTAACTTAGGTCAATTTGTACAATGGTATTATGCAATACATTATACATTTTTACCAAAACCATTTGTCAAGAAAAATGTGCTCTATTTATACTATCTAGTATTAGTCTATATAATTTCTAGATAACACAAAAGATTTTCACGTGTACGCATTCTAAATAAGCATTCCACTCCAGATAATTGTGAGTATTTAGCGTAAAGATAATGAACAAATAATAAGTTCTAAAATATTAAATCTATACTCCCCGCTACACCTTCCACATACCGACTTATTTAAGCCAATCAAATATTTAAATAGAGTTCGTGGGATTATTAATACTTAAACTAGCTTATGCAATAAATCACGGAAGTCTTGAAAGAAGTGTTTTACGTATTATTGAAATGAGTACACGTATTTTACCTCTTTTGCATTTCATACCGATCGTTGACAACGAGGTTCTTTTTTAATCTATTGTGGTCGATTGTGAAATTTAAGTTACGCAATATGTTTATAAGGCTGGAAATCTAATTATTACCTTGATATTCTATTCCGTATTAGTATATACACTGAAAATCAGGAGAGTTTAGCGCTGCGTCGTTGACTAATACATTGACTTCCAATTGAATACGTATAAGAAGCTTCGCGTAATTAAATGTGTAAGATAAGGATAACATGTGGATATACGTTTTCTTTGTATGACACAATCCAAGCATTACGTTCAAAATAATTTTGTACAGTCATATATTGAAAGAGAATAAAAAATATACTACATATCATTTAGTTCAAATAAGGAGATAAAGTCTTATTAGCGCGGCATATCCGGTGCTCGTATTTGTGTCATTTGGTTTAACTTCTAACAAACGTATTTCGATTGTATTTGGTTCCTCCTTTTTATTTTCGTTTATGAAAATCAAATTTCTTTTGTAAACTAGCAGCATATGGTAGAACGATAGATACTTTGTGTTTACGTGTCTTTCATAATATTGGCTTTAAATTTAGAAAAAATAATCATAGAGCTTTAGTTGAGAAAATTTAAAAACTTCTTTGCAAGACGTGAATATTTGCGAGTGGTAATCTTGGAAAACATTGATGAGCCTACAGTGTAAACGGCATACGTAAACCTGAAGCTTATGAAGGAAAAGGGCTCGCAGGATCACCCTCTGGTTTTGTGCTAAATGCTTCATTACATTTAGCTTCCAAGTCAAAACATTACGGTGAAACGTTTTGAGATTGGTATTTGAAAAGATACTTCCAAATATAGAAAATACATCTGTGATAATTTTAGGTCCATGCTTCTAGAAAAAATACCTAGATCATCTTGGTCAAAAATACTGCAATATTTAAAGGCGAGAAATGTATTTGACCATAAACAACCTTTTATAATGGAACTAGTAAAACTAGCGAAGCGCGATAATACAGATTAACGTTATGAAATTGACGTAGATAAGTATTACGAGAAAAAGGTAATGCAATGTTTTCGTCTGCCTTATCACTACAAATTTATTGCTATCAAAATTGTATGGGCTCATGCTGCAAGCACGCGGACAGAGACGAATACGTAAATGAAAAAATTGTAAAATATATGGGAGCACTGGCGCAATGCCCACAACAAGTCTGGGCGAACTGTGTAGCTCATACCGAAATCGTTATTAGAACTTGGTACGAGTGACACAAAATATTCGACATCATGACTCCTGAACTCATTTCTGAACTCTAGTAAATTTGATTCAAGTGAAGATTCTGATGAGTGAATACTTAAATTTAAATTTATTTACCTGCACTTAAAATACTTGAACTGTTGTTTTAAAATTCCTTTTTTTGACTATATTTAAAACATTTGCATTACTGCTTTATTACACTTTACAAAGTATCATTGTTTTATCTGTTTTGTACTTATAGCGAACTCAATAAAATATAAACGTATTTCTTAATTTTTCTTTTGTATCAATAACTTATAGTAGTTAGGTGAACTTTTGTGGAATTAATTTTGAAAAATATCAAATGGCTCCAAAAAGTTCCCTAACAGCAAAGCTATCGAGGTTATTAAATTAAATATGTTGCTTTTTTAAACTGGAAGAATATATATTTTTTATCGCTAGCGCCAAACGTTCCTGGTTCCAAATGCAGTTAATTCAATAGTATAACTTTTATTTTCATTCGGATGTAGTTGAATTGCTAAATTGTAACCAATATTTTCAAATTTGCATTTATTTTGTAGATATTATTATATGCAGAAGGAATTCGCGTATTATTTATTATTGATTTCTAATTATTCCCATTACAAAACCAATATATTTGATTTTCAACCTAATATTGAAGTGTTTTACACTTTCATCAACCTGGAAATGTGTCTTGTCCAGTCTTGAAGAAAAGTAATTTATATTGTCCAATTTTATTAGTTTGAAACTTTTCAGAGGCACATGCAGCGCCCAACAATTTCCATCCTTACCTGCTTTATGCAATATGTATATGACGCTTTAAATAGTAAAAATCAGGTATATGCAATCCATTTGGATTTTTGGAAAGTATTCCATCAGATAAGTTGATTCGAAATTGTAAACGTATTGATTTTCTGAGTCTATATCCTCTGTCTAAGTTTCATATTGTTAACGGGTAATTTCAAGTAAGCTACGATAATTTTATATCTTTCAAGTATGTTGTTACTTCTCATATAGCTCGAGAATGTTGATCCCCTAATATTTCTTTTATTTATTAACGATATTGTTAATAGGATGAGAAGTGAAATTCTTATGTATCCTGATGATATCGAATTGTTCTCCACCAACAATACTGATAGTATATCACGTCGGAAAGGTATTGTCAATTTGTCAATATTATTCAAATATCAGTTCTAGAAGTCAAAATTATTATGAATATTGTTCTAAAGAATTATTTTTTCATATTTTTGGTTTTTGTTATATTTAGCCTTACTTTGTTGATTATTATTTGCCTACTTTATTGGTGTTAATTTTGTATCGATGAAGTTTCTCTGTAAACATCTTTTACTGTTGGTGACATGAAAGTGACATGCCGCGGTTTCATTTCAAATTCTTTGAAAATTTTATTATCTTCTATCAAAACAAGTGGTTCTGTAGATTTCATCTTATCTACTAGTTGTCATGACTTGATTAAAATGTAACTTTAAATATTGATAGGTCTATTATGGTAATGTTCAGTGAACAATCTTTCAATTTGATAGCAATTTCTGCCAGATCCATTAATATTAAAATTGTCCCAATTTTCTTTTACGATGAAAAATAAGTATATCGTCTAGTGATAATTAACAAATCTAAGCTTACGCTATAAACAATTAATTACAATAAAGTTCAGTGAAGCAAAATAATATAACATATAATATTAACAGTTTAATTCGAAAATAAAAAAGATTCATCGAATGAAAAAATTTTAGCACATATTATCCCTGAGGAAAGAAATGCAGTTACAAATTTTCCGCTTTCCACAGGTTTTTCGTTTCTATAACAAACAGTGCATACTTATAGTAATGAAGATTAGTTTATGAAAGCATAGATTTGTGATATTGTTTAATTAATAAAGAATTCATATTTTATCTTGGATATCTCAGTAAAAAATCCGTTTTCGATATTTGTGGTTTGGATAAAAACAAATCTGAAGGTTCGGACGCACAGACAGAAGAAATTTGCGGTTTCACGATTATTGTTGGGTATTTAGTTGTTTCTACGAGCGTAGATTTATTACACCCGTCTGTAATTTTTAATAATGTAGAAGAAATATATTATTGTTTAAGGATCGAATGTACGACATACATTTCACATGACGTCAAATAATGCATTAATACCAAATTGCAATGTTTGCGTGACAGCATGTGTGACGTTATGCAATTAAAGGTTAAAATACAATGAATTGTCCACAGTAATAAATACATCCAACAATTAATAAAACCGAAATTGAATGAATAAATAAGTTTGCCATAAGTATAAGCAAACGTTTAAACAAATATGATCAAACGTATGTATTTCATATTACGAACGGCGAGAATAACTAAACATTACCTTTTTATATATCTTTAACATAAGAATAAATTAACACACAAATTCCATTCTTTACCAATAAAATGCGTAATATTCTAAAACGTCTATTAATTACGTAGATACACATATTTTAAATTACAAAATATTTTTTTACTGTTACATACTAGAACATTAAATATCAGAGTATAAAATGACGATTGCAAGGACTGTGTGGATGTACAATTCACAGGTATAGCAGTAAACTCCACTCACACAAATTAACCAGTCGGTAACACGGTTGACAATGAGAGCCCACGTGCTCTCGAAACGCTGCGTTCCGCATAATTAATTAATTTGTGTGAGTGGAGTTTACTGATATACCTGTGGATCAGAGTATAAGTTTTGATCTGTTGCACTTTATTTTACTTCATATAAGTAACATAAAAATATATTAGCAAAGATTACGTTTTTAGAAACATAGGCTACCATACTCGTCTTTATATCGTAAATTGTAAAAATTAACGTAGCAGTAATTAGCAATGGACAGCTTTTACAAATTTATTTAAATTTCAGCTTGAATTCAACCACCGAAGGAATTAGGTTTTATTCTAAGTATCATCTGAAGAATCGAAAAGATTAATAATTCTGGAATGTCCTTTCATTTAACCAAGTGGACTTGCCTACCACTCCTGAACTACTTTCTTAGAATGACACATTATGTTGGATCATATTTCTGGAATTATTGTCTCTAACATTTCTTTCCACATTGCGATGTAATATGCAGTGTCTCAACCATCTCACCCAATATACCTGCTGTAGCTTTTGTTATTCCCCAAATATGTTGAACTGAATTAAATATAAAATTATAAGATTGCAAATGAAGTACTCTATGATCAAGCTGGGCTGCAAGTTCGTGGGCAACATATGTATTACGTGGATCGTTTGTCGTTACTGATTAAAGCAAATATTTTTTGGATAATTTTTTTCCAAACGTGATATTATTTATTAGCCACTACTTTCTTCAATCAGGAGAAATTTGATATTTTTGATACCAGAATTAAACTATAGTTTGCATTATCCATTATGATTATCAATGGTTCTTCTAAATTCGATAATAATTGTTCTCCAAACTATTTCAGGAAATTTGTTTGATTTGTTTCTCTCTAGTAACCAGGATCTTTGGTTTTTGATAAAAAAATGGTAAAATCTTCGGTTTTAATATTATTTTGCTTTATTTTGTATTGTGCCGCCGGCTGTGTCAATTATTACAATAGAATATGTCCAATGTCTTCTCTACAGTTACTACCGTTAAAACAATTCTTTAATATGCTACTAACGAACATATTATTCTGAAATATTTTGTATTTTAAAACATTATTTATATACAGGGAAGTAGAATAATTGTAATATTTGAATTGAATGTATTTCAGGGAAAATCTCTCTATCTCATACCAATTTCATTTATTACGTGCATTCTTTCCTTAAATAAAGTATTACACTTCAATGTAAATCTACACTGCATATTTAAATTCCTTTTCCTTTCTTGAATGTAATATTCCGATGTGTTTCTACAGACGTTTGATTTTTTATATGTAATATTGCACTGTAAATGTATACTTACCTCTAAATTGTAGATGTACGTTATCTACATCTCACTTTTTTGAATATGTGACTCTATATTCTTTGTTACTTCCTTTTGGAAATATCTACGAAATACTGTTTGTCATTTTCCTTTCTTGTTCCGATTTATTAAAAAGTTTGTTTATTGCTGTTCAGCATTATGTAATAATGTAGCAGTGATCAGAAGATTTAATTTTTTTAATGGCGGGTTCCTACAGCTTTTGCTGCATCCCACACTTCGACTTCCATCCTTCTCTGTCCCTTCAGTCATCTTTTCCTATTGCTCTATCCTTCATATACTGGTAGATATCCTGCTTTCATTGTCAGTTGTCAACATTCGGAGCTATACGTCATAATCGGTTCTACTATAGCCTTGTAAATAGACTTTTTGGTTTTTAATGTTATGTTATTTGACCACAGTAATGAGTTTTAGAGTCTAGTGGCCGTCGTACCTTGCTGGAATCTATGATGTGAAGCTTCCATTGTATTTTGTGATATCATGCAACCCAGATATTTGAATTCATATACTTCAAAATTATTAATTTGTAACTCCATACGCGCCTATAGGTCTTCCCCTAACCTTATGGATTCTATTTTCATTAAGTTAATCGTAGTTCCCCACTTTTTATACTCATCTTCAAGTTTCCTCAATATGTAGTTTGTGTCCTCCTCATCATAGGTAGTTTTTACTGATTATAGACTTTAATTCAAAAATAATATTAATCTCTAATTTAACCTTTTTGGAAATTTAAGTCGATCTAATACTTGAATACCACTTTCTGAATTATAATTTACTTATCGTAGTTTGTATTCAACCCACAAAATTTTCTTACCTCAATTACGTGTTTAACATGCACTATCGAATAATATGTCCAGAAATGTAATTGAATAACAAAGACATTTCGACTTAAAGTGTTTATGGTTCCTTTTGCATAAGTTGCATGACAATATTTTATTCGTATGTTTATGTAACGTTTAATATATGCGACATTGCTTTCATGTGCGCTCTAAACATTGTTGTTAAAGATAATGTTAGTTTTATTCACGTTGCTTTTAAACGACTTTTCAACGTTACACCAGACGCAATTTACCACGTATTTTTTGCAATGATGCGCATGCATACTCGAGGTCTGTAGGTATCTTAAAAGTGACGTTGCTCTTACATTGATTCTAAACTATTGTACAACGCTCTAAAGGTTACTTTTCACGTGGTTTTACAGGATATTCATGTTTGTTGCAGCAGTTACCTAACGCTCGGTTATCATTATGAAAAACGTCTTTCAATGTTTTCCTTCCTGTTGGACAATTACCGAGGCCATTGGAACAACTCCTCAGATTTGAATAATTGTTTCATCAATTCACCAATGCTTTTTAGCCAGTTTAGATGCACATTTGAACGATAATGTGATGATACCTAAAACGAACAGAAGAAGATGTGAGAAATGTTAAACGGAGAAAGATATTTGCATACAAACAGTTTCTCTCATAAAATGTTGCTTCCTGTTTTATTTGAATATAGAAAAAAATACTCTTGCATCCATTTTTAGATTTCACCGTGTTTCTTCATTGTGCAAGAATGATGATCGGATAGTTACCTATAGTTTTATATGCAACATTTTTCACTACTTTCCCTTTATTAAGTAGCAAATTTTGTTGGCACTAATAATTATTTATATAGATTTTTACTTTTATTTAATGAACCTTTTATTGAATAGCCTTGATTACCATTTTTCGTCCTACTTTTGTTTTATGACCTTTCGATTCAAGACATTATTGTAAAATAGTAGATATTCCATCTTTTCAACAAAGACATTTCAAAGTGGTTTCCTTTACTAGTGCTGTCTGCGCGACAATTATCTTTGAAGAGCAGGTGAATAATAATGAAAGTACTAATGAATGTAGTAATACTGACATCGGTAATGAAATATTTTATTTATTGTTGCTGTTGTTTAGAAACAAAGTTACTGCTATTTGTTCAAATTATACATTCTAGTTCTTATTTTCCTATGTGTTAGAAGCTATCTGTGTATAAAATATACCATACAGAAATGTGCATATGTTTCTGTTATCGGTAGGAAAAGCTGTATAAGTGGAATTTTTAACAAAACGAGATGCTAATAGTGGAATTTTATAAATTTCCATTTTATTGTCAAAATTATGTAGCATTTCTTGTATATGGTGAAGCAGAAACCAATTTATAAACGATATAAAAGCTCATCTAATATTTCCACTAATAATACTTTTTTTATTTGCTCTTTTTTGCGCGTTTACCACAGATTTAAGGGCAAATTAGATAATAACTTATCTGTGGAATTTATTTTAAACTATATTAATTTGTTGTCTATTTAATAAATCAAAACCTGCAATATGTCTCCACTAGAATAATAAATAAAGTTGCACCTCATATCGCGGAAAATGGTAAAACTTTATTGTTTGGAGGTTCATAAAAAGTACATAAGGTGCTATAAAATAACACCACCTACGTTTTAATTTATCTAAGCACAGGAAGCTATAAAATACATTTGTTTTCTTTCAAAATCTTCAGTTAGAATTGCTTTTCTTAAACTTGTAATATTTCTACAAAAATAGGGCAAAACGAGGTTTAAAGAATATATAAGGCACTTCCGTTCTGTTAAACCAGAGTTATCTAGTGTAGCAACTGCACATTGTGATATCGAGGCATAGCATCGAATTAAAACGCTAAGTTATTTAAAAATACGAACTCTAGGAAAATTAGACACGTATTATACCATCTTCATGAAAAAGAACAAAAACCTTTTGCATATTGCACAAGTCTGCTAGATTTAATACGATAATACATGCGCCTGGTACAAGATACGGGTTCTCTTTTTGTAGGAAATATAGATATATTACACAAAATTTCGCTTTTTATCGATTGAATATCTAGGAAGTTTAATAAGCTGACATTATTTATAACGGTAGTAACAAATGTGAGGCTTGGCGAGGTGTAGCAAATGCTACTCCGCTTAAACAGACCCCACAAAATAATATAAAACAAAACTAACAAACAACAATAAAAAACGACAAAAATAGAAGTAATTTCTTTACGATATACCACAAACTCGGAGCAATCATAGAATAATAAGAATAGTAACAAATTCGTAGGTTCATTAACGACAAAGGATAAAAGAAAATCAGAATGAAAATACAAAGTGTGACTGCCAAAAAGGCAGGTAAGTTTTAACAGTTAGACTAAACCTTCCTAAATTAGTAATTTCCTGGTACGTATTAGGTAATGAATTGTAAATTACAACGGCATTATACCTAAATGATCTTTTGAACAGAGATGTAGAGTGCTGAGGTATCGTCAGTTGATATCGATCGATAGTATTTAGAACATGAATAAAATGACGTGGAATCAGAATACCTTTAACAGGCATATGCAAAGGTAAATGCAGAATCAAACCCCCCAAATCTAATTAAATACAGCTTACAACGGTTCTCCATATTTAGGCACTTCAAGTTCTTAACACTCTCAGCAACATGATCATATTTATGAAGATTACAAACCAAAATTATGATCAAATGATAACAGATAAATTGTATCTAAATCCCGGTTGATAGCATTCATAGCTTGTAGGTAATCACCAATAGGGAAGAAAAAAAACAACTGATTGCAGGTTTGCACGGAGTTTAAAATATCATTAATATAAATTATGAAAAGGTGTGGTCCTAGAATTGTACCTTGAGGTCTACCTGATAAAACATTTAAAGTTCTCGACTTATTATTGTCACAGCAAATTATCTGCGTTCCTCCTGATAAGAATGAGCAGAGAAATAATTATAATTTCTTAAAAAACTCACAATAATTGCACTTAGCAATAAGCAAGTGAGCAATTTTAAGAGAGCTTTAGCTTTTTTTCCGGCTATACAACCAAAAATTTTGGAAAACACAAAGTTTCTGGTAAGTTAACCATTTTAGTTAGTACTAATAACAACAAAGTAATAATAAGACTATTTCTTCGAACAGACTGTATGCAACTTACAGTACGGATTACAATAGTCATTTTCTTTTGTTGTAAAGGGATTAATCAATATTTAATATCAATTAAGTCATCACTAAAGGAAACACGCTTCTAAGTTTATTATTCTTTGTATTTCTCACAAGTTACATGTTCATTATAATTTATATAAGGCTAAAATATACGGAGGTGGTGCATTTACTTATGCTTTATTGTAGTAATCATTCTAATGAATTAAATTACACAGTGCTTTTTGGAAAAACAGTAATTAGCAAAAGGAAAGAAAAGATATTTAAGTAGTTCTATTTTGTTACGATCATCAACACACTTGTAAAAACTTGCACATTATTATGACCCATAAAACTGCTGATGATACTGGTTATTGTCATTGTCCTGGGGTATAATTAACATACAAATATGTAGGCACCTTATACTGTATCATTAGTATTACAAATATAAATAGATATTGTCATGACGTATACAAGAAGATGGATTGTACTTATAAAGAAATAGTGATTAAACAGCGACAAATAGATATTCTTCTTTAAATGTGTTTTCAATCTGTAATTAGATCAAAACCTAAAATAGTGTCACTTCTTGACTAGGTTGGAGTAAATCATAGCAATAAAACAGAGAATCAATCATATCTAAAAGAATGCCCAAAAAGTAACACTAAGATAAGAAAACGCGGTAAATGCAGCTTTCCCATGGTACTAGTGAATTCAATTCACTAGAAAGACATGTGAAGAGACATAAAACACTAACACACGGACATGTTTCTGCTGACACAGGGTAGGCAGAAACATATCCGTGTGTTAGCGTTGAATTGATTTCACTAGTACCATGAGAAAGCTGTATTTACAGCGTTTTCTTATCTTAGAGAATCAATCATATTTAACATTTAACTTAACCTAAATAAACAGGAATATGCAATGTTTATGCCTTCTTTTTTAATATAAGTGAGTGTAACTTTCATCTATTAATTTGTCACCTCAAAATGTACATGAAATTCAAGAAAATATAGAAGTAGTTATGTGACAAACTGCATTTTCGATCACGTTTATTGTATTCGGGTCTAATCTAGAGTGAACTACGTAATACTTTTTAAAGAAATGGATGTCTATGAAACACATTTTATTAAAAATATTGTATCTGAGGTTTAACTTCTTTTTATCAGGTAAACACAACCCTTCTATTACGTGTGTTTGGTTTACAAAAACATCCAGACATAAAATGTGCAAACTCAGTACCCACAAAACTTAAGATTTGGATCGATACCTTGGGTAATCATACCATTCTTCAATCTCTGTGTTAATAACAATTTGACGAATGCAAAGTAGATCGATCAGCTATCTAATTGCCGGTATTACTAATTTACCGAATGTAAACATGGAGAAAATTTAATACTATCAGGGTGGCTGTCCCGTACATAATGATTTATTTTGTACCAATATTCTTTTGTACATTCGGAATCCGCTTAAAAGTAGCCGTGAACATAATCATTGGCTAGTAAGATCCTGAGACTTGTCTTCAAATGATTTTTTTTCTCTGGAATTATTTAAAAAGCAAGATATTTAGTATACCTGCCCAAAGGGCAATACGTTGGATGAATTGCGACGAAAAATTCCAGAAAAAGTTGTAAGCATGCCAGGAGAATATTTATCCAATGTTAGGCACCTGTTTTATGATAAATTAGTCGACTGTTTATTTAATTTTTTGCGTTATTGAGTATAATTAGTTGTAGTTCTTGATGATGTCTTTAATTATGTATTAACATTTTTTTAATATTTATAGAATGTATCTTTTATTTACAAGCAATGATTTTTTTTTTGAAAACTCATTTCCGCTAATCGATTACAGTTTCGTTTTTGTTTATAATTTCAATACTTTTTATTTGTGCTTATATAATCTGATATTGTTGTGTAAACATATTACAAAACAAAATTCATGCTTAAATGCATCGACGACGTGTTGTTCCGCCAATATAGCAATATTTGTTGTATACATTCGCATTGTTATTTCTATCGTAATAATAAACAACTCTGAGTTATATAATAACCAAGCAAGACTCCAAGCTAATAATTTCCAACACACTATTTAATAGGGAACACACTAGGTGCTAATTTAATATCGCTTTTGAAATGTCAAATTTTATTGATCACACCAGAAAGTCGTGATAGATTAATTTAAATATAGTTTAACGATATGTGGCGTGAAAGATGAGAGAGAAACTAAATACATAACGGCCGGACAGTGGGAGGTACAACCGCAAATTCTCCAAAATTCATGTTTTGTTGCTATTTTGAAAATATATTACGGTATATTCAGTAGGCTTTAATTTTGATAAGTGATCAGATTTGTTGTCTTTATTATATTTGGCGACACTTTAATATCGCATACTTGATTCCCGAACATTTTTTGATAAGTTCTGTTGCGGTTCTCGAACAAAAATTTGGAAATACTGAGTAAATCAAAGGATTAAATCATTTGAATACTTCATCGATTGATGTTTGTATTTGCAGTGATGTAACATCATAATGAAAAATCAGGTGATGTGTGTGATATGAGGTGTAGTGTAAAAAAAGTGTTATACCTAATGTACGAATTCATATTTTTTCGCTACAAAACAGGTAATTCTGAATAAATGCACTTTTGATTTATCAAATATTTAAATTTCATTCGGAAGAGCTCATCAGCTAATATCAGTATTGTGTTCTTTTGTTATGGTACCTATTTAATGGCAAGAAACGGTAAGTATGATTATAACCTGTGAGTTTTCAGATGTCGTAGTCGCACAACAGTGTATACGTCGTAAATAAGGCGAAAAACATGGTATGCTATTGTATTTTTACATTTTGACAGCTTTTTGGTAGCCTTCTTCATTTAAAAAATATTGCGTCCATAACTGGCTCTGATGTAGAAATACAAATCAGCCTATTCCTGCATTCGCTGTACCTTGTACTATATTGATAAGTATTAACCAAGAAACTCAGCGAATCTATAATTTCCTTCGTTCTCATTATAATATAATAATAGTATTCATTGCCCAACAATCGAATAACCATATCAAGGACAATGTGTAACAACCTGAATATGCTATAATGCTATATAATGAAAAACTAAATATGATGCAATAATGTTGCACTTCAATAATGTAAAACCATTTCTAATCCAAACCTCATACCCATAAATAAACCAGATGTTGTAGCGAAACATATCAAGTCCCCGCGCTTGCACTCAACAATTGCTTCAGAGAATAACTAAACACATTGAAGTTTGAAGCTATCCAATTGTATTCACTGCTAAGCATGCTACGGGAGATCTAAGCATTGAGTTGATATATGTCGATGGAGTGTAAATTGGAAAATATCACGCAACCATTGGCGGACCTAAAAAAAACGGACTGCTTAATAGATGGAGTTGATCTTGTATAAAAAGGAAATATAAGCTTTGGTACGTCTTAATTCCAAAGTGGTTGAAGTAAAGGTATTGAATAATATATTGGAAGGAAAACCTCGATATGGATCGATATGTATTATTTATTTTGTAAGCCATAGATATTTAAGAAAGCGCCTTTGTACATTTTTTATTTTGTGTATATTATGGCATGGAAACCATATTATCGCTGCGTATTCGAGTTTAGCGCACACAAAGGAAAAGACAAAGCTTGTAGTGAAGAAATGGTAGTTACGTCTTGCAAAATGCAGTCCATGTTTCTTGTTAAGGAAAAGAACAGTTATTACTTAATAGGTAAAAGCGAGATGGTCATCAAATACTACTTCAAGGTCCTTAGTTTTAATGCAACGTGATAATACATACTTCACCATCAACAGAGTAGTTAAGCAGAATTGGATATTTTTTTCTAGAGAAAGGTAAGTACTTTACATTTAGTCAGATTTAGATTTAATCTTTTAGATGAACACCAGTCAGATGTCAATTTTAAATTATGCTGAAGTTTTAGACTGCCATCAAGCAAAATAATTAATTAATAATTAATAATTATAAATTAATAAATTTTAATGTCGTATGCAAATAAAGACCTTGCAGTGAACTAGATCGGAAATGTTATTGACATACACTAGAAAAAACAGAGGACCCAGATTCAAACCTTATGATATTCCTTATAATATTGATACGAGAACTGAAGCCGTTGTAAGACATAAAATTTTCGGTTCATGCGGTAAAAACTCAATAAATTTATAAGCGGCGCACAAAAACTAAAGCTATGCAATTTCTATCTCTAATAAAATGCCATAATCGATTCTATTAAATGCTTTATACATGTCGGTGTAGATTACATCAATCTGTGCCAATATTCCTGAAGCATTCCGCATAAAACTTGTGTTGTGTCTGAATAGACCTCTTTTCAATAAAACCATGCTTTGCTACAGAGATCCAATTGGCTACAGCGAAATTCAGATGTTTATATATCACTGTTTCAAAAACGTTTGATATATTGGCCAGAATGGAAATTGGTCAATAATTCTTAATATCAGTTATTTCTGGCTAGGGAAAGTGTATGCTTAAAAACCAAGCATTAGATTTCTAGAAGTACAAAAAAATAAAGCAACTTTATGTTTGAACAAAATTAGCTGCACATACAGCATAACAGCTAGAGATTTCTTAAAACTTGGAACTCCAAGGGAATTTTAGTTCGAATTTCGTTTGACCACAGTTTTTCAGCTGCCTGCTTTTCCCTTCAACTGTAGTTTAACTGTTACCTGACAAATCGTTTTAATAGTGGTGTTTATACGAGTGAAAGAGTAGTTTATATTGATTTTCTCAAAACTTGTTAAAATAACATTGCCTAATTTTGGAATTAGAGTATTTAAATTTAGAGTACTTAACTACTATCGTATATACTTAAGTCTAGTAGTAACAGCGGCGTTTCTACTTTCGGAAATGCGATTGATTGAAATAAATTAAAGTAATAGTTGCGATAGTATTTTCGTGCGAGAAAATTCCCTCATGTGGAGCGGGCTTTACGCAAATCTAATAAATTAAGTGAGCATTTACGAAACAGTATGTTTATGGGCCAACTTATGTAGAGAATTTATACTTATATGCATGGACCAATGAGTCACATTGTTATCGAAGTTGTATACGGTCACGTATAAACATGTTATGTTGACAAATGGTAACAACCAGGCTTTTTGGATGACAAGAAGCGAGATTTGTACGCGACGTAAACGAGATAAAGAAATTGGTTAATCGGATCATTTTAAGAGGAACTACCTCAAAATTTCTTCAACTAATTTTAAATTATTTTAATTAATATACATACATATTTATTTAAGCGATAGTACCAGACCTAGAACGATTTATAACATTTACGAATAATTTATGTAATCCTTTTCTTACTACCTGAAAGAAAATATCTGTTTACGAAATCTTCCCATCTCGAGAATATATAAGTTTGCACATTTAAATGAAGTTGATATATTTTTAATTTCTTAGTATTACCACATAAAAATTTTTAGCATTTTTCATTAAAAAAAAAACTAGTTGTACTTGAATCATTTAATTTTACATAGTGAGCGTCATTGAACGGTGCTTCATAATAAATTCAAGAATTGAAATTAGTGATGAATCATATTAAATGTTTGTTTATGTCTGAATAAATAGCTTGAAAATATATGTTGGTTGTATTAAATTTCCGGTATATAAAATCTACAAAATCTTCCATAGCGAAACTGCGTAACACACTCACTAGAAACATGTAAGTATGATATTCAACGCTTGATGTTATTAACATATTTCTATGCATATGCTGTTAAAATATAACGGACGTAGTATTTGTAGAGATACTTTTTATAAATTAAATTTAAATAACTCGTCTTGGTTCTGTTATTCCTATGAATAGGTGCACTTATTATATAAAATGTAATACACGGATGTAAGTTTTATCTCATTGTTTTATAAAAAAAGGGCACTTTATGAGATCATCGAAAATGGGCGGTGGCTTGAATAGAAGTATAATTCAATCATATTCAGTCCATAAAATGTTTGCAAAGTGATTTCAATGGGTTTGTGACAAATTTATGAAGATTACCTTGGTTAGGAACAACTACAAATTTTAGGCTTTCGAAAACAGGTTGAAGAGAGAAGGATATTGCTGTTGTTTAGGAATCCATTATGAATTATCCAAGGAATATATAGTATCTCGTTACCATATGCATTTTAAACGTATTTTATTTTTTTTATTTTTAATGAAAACACAAGATTTGAATCTTGTTACTCAAATAAATAAAACCATGCTATATAGTATATTCTGTTACACAACATTCGGAACCAGTAAAGCTACTAATTTGAAAACTACGTAGCTTGAACGTACTCATATTTGGATAGTACATAAATATTTGTGTAAGCTCCACACCACTCAAGTTAATGTATAGAAAATTCCTTGGTATTTGAAAATAAAATTAAGAATATTGAATGAATAGGAGGGGAAATCCTAGTATTATTCGACATTTATTCATTTTATTCTTGCGTATGCCAATTCCAGAAACTAGGGAATATGTGGTTGATTTTTTAAAACTGAACAACGTTAGAAATATAAAAATCGCGGAATATAAAAGAATAATCAACTTGTACATGTCTTAAAATTTATATTTTGAATCCTTAAACAGTGTTGTATTAAATGCTGTGACTATAATTCATAAAAATGCAACTGAATCTTATAAAAACAGCAATCAACTAACAAGAAGATAGCTGATATGCCAATCGCCGATTGTGATAAAGCTTTGCCGGTTTGGAAACCCCATCAAGTGACACCCAACGGCATTCTGTTTTGTGGAAGGGATATTAAGAGAGATCTAGAGGTATAATCTTGAAATTCGCTCTAATTTTTTCGAAAATAAGCGGCTAAACATGACACAGCAGACTTACACTACTTAAGGAGCAACATGTATTACACTTATTACACAATGTATGTAAACAAATGCAAATAAAAAATAGCATAACAGTTACAACTGCGATAAAAGATAAATTCTAATTTCTAAAAATTATCCATTCACCTTTTGCCACGTTGTATTCTAATTCACTACGAAAAAGAGATCGTGAATATATGAATAACGTGAAAAGTTTATATTCTTCTTCACGAGATCACTAACAGTGAAACGTATTCCATTCATGTTGTTCTTTTTTATAAATAACGCAACCCAGATCCATGCCACTATATCTGACACATACATATGTGAAATTGAATTGAAAATTCGTTCACTTGCACATATTTTCGTTTCACCTGTTTTTGTCATATTTCAATTCATACCATTTTTGAAGTGCTATTTATCTCTTGATACTTACGTACGGTTCTGATGAGGAACAAATAATGCGAAATATGTAATGCCCGTGCAATAGAATAGTAATTACCATTTGAAACTTTAGAAAGATTAGAATTTGAAAACACGAATAGTCCACTCAGTAGCTATGGATCAAAATTGCATAGTACGCAATATAAATCTACTACAGTGCTAGAAGTAAGCCCAATCGTTATGCTGAAAACTTTCAAAGCATGCAAACATTGGATAGTAAAATTTAAAATAAATAATAGTATAACCACCAGAGATATAACTAATTTGTTGACAGAACGTCCGGACAAGAGAAAAATATTGGAAACGATAGCTACAAATTTTGTCAATTCTCTAAAACCATGCGTCGATACCTATAGAATACGACATTATTTGTAATATCAACCGCATAAAAATTGACTTGCGCCGATAGTCCTTAAGAAACCAAGTAGTAAAATTGCCCTTAAATTCGAGACAACTTATTCCAGGTTAGTATAATAAAATCAGCATTGCGATCGGCAACTGTACTGCATCTATGTCTTGTTTCTAATAGGCACCACCATCATCGGTCGAGTTAACTTAGTTCACTAGTTAACTCGACGAAATGTACCTGTGCTGAGCTCCAGGTGAAGCACAAGCAACTTTACTGCTAGATTTATCGAGTGGTACTATCCATCAACTTTGCAAACCAACACATCTTACTATTTCCAAGAAATCAATTGGACTGGATCGACCGTTCAACGTGTATGGCTTTCATGCATTGATATATTTGCTTATATTAATTGTTTTATAATCAACTATTCTCTCCAAGATACCGAAACCTATTCTTACTAAGTATATTTACAAGCGGCTATATTGAATCTAAACCAAACAAGGTTTTGCATCCAGTAATATATGCACATGTCGAATTTGTGGATAGCCCGTTTTTATAAGATATGCACATAGTAATCAGCATCTCTGTTTCCAACACTTTTTTGAAGATTTTTGCTACCATAATAATGAGTAGCTCACGTGGCCACTTTTATTTTACAAAAAGAAAAATAGTCTGTTTGTGTATATATATATCTACATATCTATACTGCTAAACCATGTAAACTAAACCAATTAAGTAAATAAGAACTCAATCAAATAACTAATTCAATCACGTAAACTTATTTAATTAGTTAAATGAAGTTGGTATATAAGTTCATAGAGTTTTTATTGAATTTAAATTTTATTAATTTTTTAACAAACAAAGTACACGTACAATTCTCCACCAATTATTTACGATTATCTTCCAACATTCTGGCAGTTTTTATATTCCACCTGAAGAACCCGGTGGTTTGGAAGTGAAAGACTTCAAGTCAATTTTAAAACGCGACGTCGGTATTAAAAGAGATTTCTTCAAGATTGTTGGATAGAGGTGAAAGAGATGGAAATTTGATGGAGCTTCTTTATCAGTGAAGAATATTTCGCTGGAGTATTTACTTTGCACAGCTGAATTATAAAGTGAGAACGATCTGGGTCTAAAAGGAGTATGCTCTGCGATGAATATAGTGTTATTTGAAAAATTACTTGCTATAAATATTTGAACGATGCAAAAACATCGTAAGTATAACCAAGAATGTGATTATATTTACCTTAGAAGCATCCTTCATATTGCAAAACACTGCATGATAATATACAGAATTAAATAAGTTTTGTTTAAAACTTTCCTCATATTACAAGATAGTAAAGATCCGAAAGAGTTTGACTTCAAAGCATAACATTCCACCTTCCGCAAAATTTGAGTATGGCACAACTTTTGCATTTATCCCTTCTTCCATCTATTCATTATTCTAGAGTTGCATTAAGGAAATTAGATATTCGTCAATTTTCGAAGACGAAAACGGGTAAAAGCTACGTTATTTGCGTGCTTTGATGTATTCTATATTTTCGAGTATTTCATCAAATTTAGAATTTGGCAAACCAGAACCTTTTTTTTAGTTAAACGTGTAAGGTTAAATTAGAAAATAAGTAAATAATTTTTATAAGAAATAATATTTTATAATAAAACAGAAAATTCAATGCGTTGACGAAAACTTAGAAAGTTGTACTAAATTGCGAACTTGGCACAGTTATTCAATACTCCGTCGATGTAAATTCCGGTCGTTGAGCCGCTGTTTCTCTTGGTGACGTCATCGGTTAGGGGGAATTTCCACTGCTGTCTCGAAATTGCGCGTTGCGGGGCCGGTTTTGCAAGGCAGGTAAAAGGACAATCACAGGCAGGACAGTTTGATGAGACTTTGGAATGTACAACCATCGATACATGCTTAAAGCAGTTCACATTTTTAACGTTGATCCATACCAAGTAATTTTTTCATAAATGCATCACAATGCAATTTTGCGAATTAAGTTTTTTAGCAAATAAATACTATTTTATTGCAGTTTAATTTTATAGCGCATGTTGCTTTACAAATCATAATGCCATACTCCTACTTGCATTAATTGACTTTGTTATGATATTTCTATTTATTGTTCTTTGATTAACACAAATTGCAAAGTATTAGCAAATCCAAATTTGATTTTTATATTTGCAGTACAGTCTGTGACAATTATTAAAGAAATTTAACTGTTTTGCTAAGCATATCAAGATATTTTTTCTCATCGTAAACATATTTGGCGTTACTGACGAAATGACGGTGCGTTAAAGGTACGGAATATGATTTAATTAAACTCTATACACACGTAAAAAAATAATTTACTTATTTATAAATAATTTCTAATAGTGCGTTGGACCACCTCGCTTCTATTACTTCAAGCATTCTTTTTGGTAAAGTGTCAAACAACTTTTGTGTAACTTTTTTTCTGTATGCGCTCCCATTCCATTAAAATACTGGTTGTTAATTCCTGAATTGTATTAAATTGTCTTCCGCCTCTGGATTTTCGATCATATTCACGTCAGGCAAACGGATCGACCACTCAAGAACAGAGATTTTCTTTCCTTGAAAACAATCTTTTACACTTTGAATACGGTGGACAGCAGCGTTATCTTGCTGGAATATACCCGCATGTAGTCTGTTCAGCATGTCGTGATATTTGATCGACGATAAGATTTATATGATTAGCGCTATTGATTTTGCCATTACAGAACTTGATGTCAGATTTTCCCTTATACCCTATGCCTACCCATATCATTACACTACCACCACCCACGAGGTGTACCTGGATTCACAAGTTTTAGATGAGATTTCATTTTAAAATGCTGGATAATATAGAGATTGTCTTTAATTTTGTAGTTTTTATACCAATCTCGCAACCAAGATATGTTTGATCCTAGTGTTGCTCATATAGAAATCTATAAGCTAATACTGTTACGTTCACCTATTTATATACAGCCTAGAAAAAAAAAAATAAGGTAGAACCTTTTTGATTTACTTCATCTTACCAATCTCCAATTTTGACGATACATGTATAACTCATATTGCATTAATGCTTACTGGTTTTGCCAATAAACACGGATAAATCTGTTGTAACATGACAGGCAACGGCTAATCATTTGACGATAAAGTACAAAGTCAGTATCATTTTTATCGCAATTTGTTATGATTTTATGTACTTAAATACTTCGTAGAGTTACATATTCATATTTCAGAAGGTTATACATAGATATATTTAAACAGGAAGACATGTTACTTTGGTATATATAGCACAATGAGAAATGTTGAATTTAACACTTAGTTTTATTAATTTGTGTTAGTCAACAACAGTAATATTGTTTGTTATTTTCAAGAACAAGCATGTTTTGACATCCACATCTTTACAATAGCATCAACGAATGACATCAAAACTACATGAACGACAATCAATAATGTTCAATACATTGTATACTTATATACTTTCGTATTACTCAAGGATGATAAAAGAAATAAGAAAATATGTAACGAGAACAATACACACGATTCATATTATCTAATATTATTCTTTGTAACTACGTACTATAAATAAACTGCATGCTATCCTCAAGCAACGTTGTACCCAAAAGCACAAACACTGCAAATTATCAAAACGCGAAATTCTAGATTTTATCGCCAGTATCTCTTTGTTTACTGTTTTTAAATGTCTTGAGTGGTGAAGATCCTCGTGAAAAAAAAAACAGAAATGTTGCTATCGCTGATTAGTACTGATTTATTTTTAAAAGACAAAGGGTAATTCTGATTATAATCGATCGGATACAAAATAATATATTTACTTGAATTCACGTTTTATTTACGTAATTCCAACATTGATATGGGTAAAGTAAGCACGTGTGGTGTACATACAAATTTATCGTTAGTGTGAGTACTTGTAAAATATAAGCGTTGTCGGAATGATTAATATAGCGGTAATGAGATATTTCGTTTACCATCCTTATCTTACATGCACATGAAAATGTTTTATATAAAATGCGTTGGTTTCCTGGTTTAGGAATACCGTACTCTTAGAAGGGATTTAATAACTCATCGACGCCGGGAATATAGTACACCTTAAAGAAAACATTTAAAATAAAACATGGAAAACAATTTTTAAACAATCTTCTTCTATAATAAAAAAACTCAGTTACATAAAGTTGACGCTAGAGACGATTTTGCGCATATAATCTGGCCAAATACTGGTCCATTCTTGTAATAAAGCATTTTTAGGTCATTCCTATTAAATGCCCGATGATTACATACTTTTGTTTCAAGAATGAGTCACACATATTCGATAATGTTTATGAAAGGTAATTGAGCTGGAGTTTTCCCCGTACTGCGGCAGATATATAACAACCATTCCCGGATCACATGCGAAAAATGTTTCGGCTCGTTCTCCTGGTGAAATTGAAAATCATCTTCTGTGTCAAGTTTCCTGGGACCAAGCACTAAACGCTGTTTAAGGATGTTTAAGTACATAAACCTATCCATAGTACCTTCAATAAAATGAAGGTTTCCAACACCAGCAGCAGAAGCACAGTCCTAGTTCATTATATGTCCATCTCCATGTTTAATAGATGGTTTTAAATATTTCGGTTTTAATTCTTCATTGTTTTCCCTCCACACATTACTCCTCCCATCTGAGCAGAAAAGATCAAATTTACTCTTATAAGAGAATGAAACAATTTTCGAGAAGTCGTAATCTTTATTTTGATTGGAATGCATACTTTAAGAAATTTCTTTTATCCTTCTAACCTATAAACAGTTTTTTACTGGCTATTCGTCTGTGCAAATTGGCACGCCCAAGAGTTGTCTGAACTGTTTCTGCATTTACGTTATTTCCCAGAACATGTCTCACCTCAAGGGTTAACTTAGGAGCACTTAACAGTGGATTGTCTCCAGATTGTCTAATAATCCACCACCCGTCATGTTCGTTAAATATTTTTTTGGACTTATTTGACATTTATTCTTCACTCTGTTTTCGGGATTATATCGTTCAATAATATGCTGTACCGTGGTTGTACTTCTATTTAATATTTTTGCAATTTCCCGTTGACTTTTATTTTTCTTATGGTAAAAAATTACTAATTCTCGCCCTTCCAACTACACTAAATTATAAGTTACTTCTGACAAAATCGTATTTCACGGTTGTAACAGATAGAGAGGTAAAGTACACGTGCACCTAGGAACTTTCCCTATTCGTATAAAAATTGTCAACTGGATTCCATTATTTTCACCGTGATGTTGCATATGTAACCGCTGTAATGTTATCTGGTTGGAATTCGTAATACCTGTTCGAAATAGTTTTATTTTATTTTTGTAATGTATTTTAAGAATAGTAGACATAATGTATTTAACTTTTACTTACTAACATTTTCAGCTTCTTACCAAATTATATATGCATCATCTTCACTGCGAGTCACTGTATATTAGCTTCCTCTTGTCGAGAATTTATATATTAAGAAGAGGCTGGAGTTTTACCTGAATCGAATGCCTAAGCATTGTGGTTAAGAGTTCGACTATAACTTCTACATGCACTTCTTAAACAAGGAATTTCGGGTAACATGAACGCGATAAATAATAGAAATAGTAATGTCAATATAATAAATAGCAATGTTATAACAATATATTCCGGGAATAACTGAGATTTTCGAAAATGTGTGCTTCTTGTTGCATACATTTGGGGTCTTCCGATATCGTTCTACGGGTATCGGAAACGATAAATCGATAATGTATCAGCCAGAAAAACGCTCTAACGAAAATAACAAGCAATTTTGAGACTCGTTTGTCTACCGTTTTTGAGGGGAGATATTTCACATTCAAATAGCTACTATTAGGGGAGTAGCTCCTACGAGGTACTATTTCTTGTAAAATTTAATTATTTCACTAGTTTCTTTCTGTATAAAAAATATTCGTTAATAACTTCCATTATATGGCCAATGCTGGTAGCCTCTATTTTGAAAATTTCATCTATTCCTACGTAGTATCGTAATTATTATTTCCTCCCATAATTTCTAAAAATAAATTGCTGCGGTATTCCCAACGTTATCCGATGGAGTGCGAACAACTGGAATACCTTAAAAGAAAATAATGGAATTCAACATGAGAATTCGTATTATTCTAATAGAAAAATTGTGCATTATGAAATTTTGAAATGTAAACAGGTAAAAACGTTAAAATGAATAACTTGATTTCGCAATACAGTTCTTAAAAATAGCACTTTGAAGTAGCTTCTCTACAGTTTCGCAAGTTAGTTAGAATGTCATTTGCTTGATCAATTGTACACAAGGTAATTTATTTTCTTTTTTTTTCATTAAATATTCGTGGCGTATGTTACCTTTGTTTTGTGGTTTGCATCAACTTGTAGACATTGCAATGGATTTACATAACCGCACAATCTAGCTTATGCTAGTGTAATAGTGCTTTCTTACAAATAAATTTATGGATTTATTCACTTGAAGGCATACATGCATATGTTTATATATTTATGTATTACATTTGACATATATAAATTCGATAAAATCTCTACCTATTATATGAAGTATATCCTTCGGTATTCCCAGAATTTTGTTACGTTATTAATATCTAATTGCAGGAAGTCCTTAAATAATTTTAGTTGACCGAACAAATTGGAGCGTATTGTAAAAACACTCATTTGTAAATTTTAAAAAAATATGCAAGAAAAGACTAAATCAAATCTGTACGAGTAGCGTAATTGGATTGGCAGGGAAGATAAACTTGAAACTTTAAGTAACATATTGTTGGATTTAGAATGAAGTGCGGATGCAGTTTGCGTGAAAAGACTTCAATTTAACAAAAAAGAGGCGAGGGTAATTTCTTATACTTTATACAAATCAACAAAATTTTTAATATGCCCTCAAAAAGCAAATATCTCAAACAGGATCATCGCTTATTGGAAAATCAAACGATGAGACTGTTTTGGATAAAAATCGTCAAAAGAGAAAATGATACTTAAATAGCAGCATAAGTCGGAAAGTTGAACTACCATAACATTGCATAATTACTTACTACTCCGATTGCCAGTATGATCACTGAATTGTAGGAATTTCAGAAATTCATAATTTACCGACATGGTATGATATTGCAATTTTGTTTTGTACTTGAGAAGCAAAGCTATTTAGTTCCTATGTCCTCTTATCAATAATATTAAAATGCCAAGATAATCACAGAAAGATCAACAGTCGAGAGGCTTTCCACATCAAGGGATTTATTAAGATGACTTGCATGATACTAGATTACAGTTAGAGTAGAACTTTTGCATAATAATATTGCAAATACTGTATACTTCTTTTTCATTTCAATGTGCATTGTTACGAACGCTAACAATGCAATTATAAAGAAGATATTTACTTTTTATATTTGTATTTTTTATCCATTATGTATGTACATCCTTTGGTTCAATATGTATTATTTGTTGGATTTATTACATTTCTGTATTATACATTTCTATATATTGTCTTCAACTGAATTTATTTTTCATCTGTATATATATATATATATATATATATATATATATATATATATATATATATATATATATGTGCTAACAAAATACGGTATCACGAAAGAATTTATTTGAAATACATTTTACATTAGCGCGCTGAGGCCGTATAAATTAGCTGAGCATTTTACGGCGGCAAGCCGAGTACGTAAACCAGATACTATAACAACGATCGTGGGCTGCATCAGTGCGCGATGTTCCGTACATATTGGGTGCCCAATCTAAACATCTTTTTGCACAATCGGCGGTTTGTGATTTTCTCCCTAGAATAAGTATAGTCTACGGACTTGCATATGAGCACATACATGCAAAGCAAAGTCTACGAAGAAATATTATACGCACATAGGAGCGAAGCAAAGTCTACCGAAAGCATAGGCATGGCAAATAAATCATAACATGAAAGACATGAGGAAGGCCTGGGTAGTCGGGAGTTGGAGCGTATTTACAATAGATGTTGAATGACTATTAATCGCCACAGTCACCCTACTGGGTTTTCCAGCTCCTAAACAAAGGGCTCCAATACAAACAAACATATAAATGTTCAAAGCGTATAGCAAACATTCAAGGAAACTAAACCAAAATACTAAATAGAACTAAAATTGACGATTGCAAGGACTGTGTGGATGTACAATTCACAGGTATAGCAGTAAACTCCACTCACACAAATTTATTAATTATGCGGCACGCAGCGTTTCGAGAGCACGTGGGCTCCCATTGTCAACCGTGTTACCGACTGAGTCGGTAACACTAAAATTATAAAACCTCTGATGGATGCAAGCATATATAGGTCGTTCGCACAATTCAGTATCGGGCCGTAAGAAATGTTATTCTCTCTTTCTATTGACAGAGAGTTTGTGTATATATATCTCTTTTCATCCTGGGTAGAATAACACGATTTTATACTAGTGAATTTTTTTGACAGCTCCAAATGACAAATACTTAAATACTTTCAGTATCAATTAAATTAAAATACTAAAGGTGAAGAATTTTTAACATATATATGATCTTATTATATTAAGAATATATTGCACTATTAGAAAATTAATTATATAACATCATTTGCACATTTGGAATATAATAAAGAGCTTATCGTTTTTATTTTTTATTTATTTTTATTTTATTTATTTTTTTATTTTAGCTATGTGCGAAAAAATATAATTTCTGGTAAAATTAGAACATCACTCAAATGAGATATATGATATAATTGTAGTAACATAATGATTCTATTTCATATTTAGTTATGTATCCATGGACTTGGTTAAATACCTGTAAGAATAGTTAGTATGTAGAAAAAGTAATGCACATCTTGTTTCTTACAAAATTTCTTTGTTTGTGCTAAATATACATTTTGTGTATAACTTACACTCTGGACTTCTGGAAGTGTATATAAGTTGCGCACGAAATGTACGTTTAGTACATGTAGAAATTTTGTAGTGTTCGGTATTTCTCCTAGATGCATGTATCCATTATTTCAACAACTGCAATCCTATTCTGGGTAGAATTTACCAAATCTTATAAATACTCTACTGAAATATCTTCAGTTCATACTTCGACCGCTTGTGGTAGTTACTGCTTTGTTTTATATTTGCTTTTGGTCACTGCTTTAGAAAGTACGTATCACTATATGAAGTTTAAATGGGGGCTATTTCTAGACCAGAACATGGATGTAATGCTCTGTTAAGTTACCTATTACAAGTTCTTTATATTCTACATAGAACTCAAATATCATAGTTAACTCTAGCTTGAGTTGCTTTGAGTAAAATATTTACTTACTGTATACACCTTGTTTTAGTATTTACATTTCACTGTATGAATTTTGCCAACGTTTCAGCAATTCTAATACAGACGACGCATACATGGTACCATTCTTATGGATTAGTTGTTAACAGATAGGCGCCAAGTTGCGATTAAGGTGGCGTTGATTACAACGATTAATGTATATTATACTTGATGGAAATATTTATAACCTACAGTTTTTACACAGTGTTCACATAAGATAATACAATAGTAATGTTTACAGAAGGCATATGCGGCTTACAAACGTAACCTTAACCGTAACGTTCTTGTCCTTTCCTGAAGAAGCTTCGTGCGATCAAAAGTGAAACAACAGCATGCTGATGAACTTCTGATACGATTTGAAAATCGTATACTTTTGCAGAGCATCGAAGTCTACTCCAACATTTGATTTTTATGTTCAAATGTTGGTCAATTGAAATGAAAGCAGTTCCAAACAATGGAATTTTCATACTTTACCATGACTGAATTACATCAACTTGTTTGCCATTGGCACCCGATATATAGTTTTCCAATTTACCATTTACTATCTCGGTATTCAGAATAGCAGATTAATGCGAGATATGCCTCAGAACTAATGAAAATATTGTTTTAAAGTGTTAATTGAAAATATCTACAATATAATATTGTCCCTTTCAAAGTATGTTTGTTGAGAAACAAATCAATTTCAAGTAGAATATGTGTTCTTTTGGTGAAATAAAACTTTTATTTCTGTATAAGTATTATTTATGACTAAATATTACGTTTTTAAATTAATATTTCTTTGTAAGTAAAAAATATTTTTTTACCTTTTGGAAATAATTATGTACATTATTCCGGATCGTTTTCAAAAAAATTTCTACGTGTGTCGTCATTAAATACCGTTTGAGGCCCGAAACGTTTAATGGATTGCAGAAAATTATAATTAGTGAAATAATTTACTTTAGTAATTTACACAAAGTCAGAGTGACATACCACACCTGTAATGGAAGATTTGCATGCAAAGCAATTAAAATAATATAGACATGATAATTTTAACATTTAGAGCTGTGTAACCATCCAATATTGAGAAGATGTTTCATCTGAATATTGCAAATAGAAATGTGTAGAATGTAAAGGAAATTAAATATAGCAAACACTTGTGATCTACGTTGATTTAGAAAATTATAATCAGCAAATTACCCCTTTGTAAATGTATTTTATCCTTCTAACAAGTATTTTTAGTATTCCGATTCTAATGAAAGTATTTTGTTGAGTATTTCATAATTTCATAATTTTATTGTCAAGTAAGTTTAACATCACATCGCATTAACCATCAAATAGCTAAAATTAATGTCATGCAATTCCTCAGAAAACCTGCGCGATGCGGTGTAATGCTTTAAAGTTTATAGCTTTTCAAGCTTAATTATTCTGTTAGCTGCTGTTACAGAAAACGCATGCCGTTATCTACAACTACGAGAAGTACCCAAAACATTGTAACATGAAAAATATACCAGTACAGAAACACATACATGGACCTGTACATACATGTTAGTCTATTTATGGCGTGGAAGCAGAGGTCAGAATGGAACGCTGTGTAGATAGGCAACAGAAAAAAAACTTGTTACAAGTTTAGAAGGTGACTAACTATGACGCTTGTAATTGTTACCTGAAAGTCTTCAAACTGGACAAAAAACACGACTAAAATTTAAAATGAAGTTGTTTTTTGTAAGTACGCATAAATCTGAAGATCGTTAGTTATAACGTGAGACAAAAACAGATCAAATATATAAAAATACTAAATGTACCGGTATCCTGTGCTGTTTAAGGGTAACATGATGAACTATAATAGAAGGTCGGACTATCCTTAAGCGCAGAAATTTAATAAGTTTCAGTTGCACCAACTCTAACTTGTTAATACAGATGGAATACTTAAGACACAACACAACAGGAGTGTAAGACATAGTCGAATTAACATGAGCGTAGTACAATGATGTAAGGTAAGCTGTGGTAGAAAAGTTCCTGGATACTCTCAGAATAAACCTAACATTCTAATACGTTTATTGACAATGCACTCAATGTATTCCTTATATATTAGCCGAGTGTTTAGCATCACATCCAAATCTCTAAATTTAAAAACCTCGATCCTTTAAATTGTATAGAATATAGAATAATATATATAGAAGAGAATGCGGTGGAGTATATACATATATATATATACTGCTATATATAGAAGAGAATGATTGAGTTATAAGTTTGTGTTACTAGGATCTTTAATCTGTGCACCTAATACTTCAAGTTTATTGTAGATATATTACAAAATCATATACGAAAGTATTTCCCGTAAGGATTCAATGAAGTAAAACGTATTTTATAAATTTACATTAAAATTAGGAGATGTAAGAAGCTACCAGCTAAATACGAGGCGAATTGTGCTCATGTTATGGACAAAAGGTACCAAAGTTCTTAGAAATTTAAAAATGTATACCAAAAAATTGTGTCTGATATTCCAAGCGCTGTTAATTATCTTGTAATAGCGAATGGTGCACCGGTACTGCCAGCCAACACTGTCACCATCTATATCTCGGCCGGGTTCTTATATTGTCTGACATTACCATACTCAGGAGTGGGCAAACTCCTTTAGTAGTGGTCTACCGACTAGCTAATTGAAATACGTTCTTTGGAAATCGTTTTGTTTTAGTGCAGGTGGTTTGCAGCAATAACATTGTTAAAATTACGATAGTAAGAAAATATTTAGAAAACATAACTGCATTGTCTTATACTATAAAGTGTAAATAATTAGCTAATACTACGTACAACACAATAAATGTTTTACAATCTCTATTTACCATCCTAACATGCGCGACATCCAGCGACCATGTTATTGCTTTGAATTAGGAAATAGTATGTTAACAATACTATTATATATTATAAGCAAACTAATTCCTTTTTGTAATACGTGTATCTCAAGACATATTGTGAGCTACGTCTAGTTTTTTTAGCATGAAAAGATTGAATTGTTACAATAATAAACGTTACTGTAACTTTCCATAAAGCAGTGCTACTATAATATAACGTTGTAGCCTAGTATACAATCTGATGTTGTACAGAACTTGACAAAATTTAACCTGTAATAAGTACAACTCACTTCTTGTTGTCTCCAGGTTACAATAAATTACTACGATAATTATTGTTGTGATTGCGATACATTTCTCTTGATGTAGGGATACATCATCTTTCGATTTCAGCAAGATTTGAAGGTAAGTCATTTCTCATTATAACGACAAAGGAGCAAGCATTGACGCGTGTGGTATTCCATATTCAGTCTCCGTTATTTGTAACTTGATACCATTTCATTCAACAAACTAAAACCTGTTCAGTGCAAGTTGTGTTACCCTTAGTGATGAAGTTTTGCAAATTTTAATGCAATACTAATTGAATCAAAGATGGTTTGCATTTGCGCTTCCTTATTCTCGTCGTACCCATCTTAGGTATCGTAATAGCTTTTTTAAAGTTCCTAGTCAATTTATTGGATATTGCCTACACAAAAATCTTCGATAGAGTTTCATCACCTTTCATATACATATAAGAGTCCCACTTTGGTTGGCTTTAGCGCCTGCGAATATATTGGTTCCTTAAAGTACTTGTTAAATAGCGATGTAGCGGCTCTAAAATGGTAGAAATCGTTTTCGTTAGAATATTTGTTGACTGAATATACATTTTCTGTGACTTTTCTTTACAAGTTTTCCACGGTGCATAGTATTTCAGACTCTGTCATGGTTAGAAGAAGTAGAATGATGATTGACAATTTGTATATTATTGGGATATTTGCTATATGATTTTCATAATTGAAAACTATTGGAAATTGTCTCTTCTATATTGGCAAAGTTATCGTTAAGTTCTTTTCATAGCAAGGTTAGAATATGTGCTACTCTCTTCAGGTCTAGATGATTCATTTACACCCCAATTTGCAAGCTTTTTCCCAATTTAGTCTTTTCCGTTATTTTCTTACTGCTATACGATCCCTCAGAGCGGGTTTTATTAGTATCCGTTCTACTGTCGACACATTCATTGGCGGCCTTGTAAATTGATCTCTGCCTTAATTTTCAGTGCGCTAAGACGCCGATTTCTTAGGGAAATCAACCGCCTTCTACTTGGCTTTCTGCTCTGAAACCTTCTGGTTTCTTCCATTCTATGTACTAATTGTTCTATGCACACAACATTGAAAAATTCTTAATTGTGGAGCAATTCTTCTATTTAGAACAATTGTTTCATGTAAAACGTATACTCTTGCGCGTGTTCCAATATCCAATTCCTTTCTGTTTGGCATATCTTCGATCAAATAAACTAACAATATGAAGTAGGGTCTTCCTAACCCAGTCACACATCTCTCCAGTATCACGACGATATACTGGATGCACCCTGAATATACAGTTTATTATAAGGCAGGTGGATGATTCAGTACACCTTCCAAATTCTATTTCATAACGCGTTTATTCTCAACTTCCTACTTGCTTCATTATCACTAGAGACCGGATTATATGCAACGAAAAACTGGAATATATGCGCATATATACGCATCGATTTTTGAGAAAATATGCACAAACCTGGGGCATATATGCAAAAAATTGCGACAATATGCAAAATCTTTACATAAAAGAAATAAGAACATAAGACATTTAAACATTAACTCTATTGCACAATTTTTTTTTACAGCATATTTCTAAACCAATTTATAATTAAATGTTTTTCAAAATTGTGTAAAAGAAAGTTTTGTCTTCTCTCAGAATACATATGTTTCGAAATAGCAAAGCTTCTTTCAACATCCACAGATATAATTGGTGCATTTTTTAACTTTGCAATACATTCTAAACTAAAATTAAAGTCGAAATCGTTTACTGCTTCACCTTCCAAAATTTTCTTAACTTGCTTCAATTTCAAATACCCCGCATTTTTATTTATCACATTTTTAAATTTATCGTATATAGAATTACCTATGTACCCTTAACCTTCTTACATAGCATATCAAACTCGTCTGCTTGACTGATTCCGAGAGCGACATCCCTAACGCTTCTAGTTTACGAATGGAACTTGAAACAAAGCTAAAATTTGACTTAATATACAAAAGGTTTTGTAGCAATTCTGTTGATGTTACTATCTTTTTACAGTTTTCTAGAGCAATGCAGTCGGCAGTGATTTCAAGACTTACATTTTTTATTCTTTCAAAATAATCGGCGTAAAAAGTTGCAGCGTCTAACCATGTATCCCGTCTCGTAATAATCGGTTCAGGAGGCAACTTAACACCGGGAAGTCACTTCTTCTAAAATTGGATTCGTAAAGGTGCTTTTAAAAATAATTTTTTGACATTACTAATTAAATCATTAATCAAAGGAAATTGATTCCTAATGTCTTCGGCTACACGATTGAACCCATCAGCTAAACAAGTGGTATGGATAATGTTACTATAAAAAATGTTTAAATTTTGCGCGGGTTTTATCATGTATGGTGCAGCGTCGGAAAACATTAGTAAAATTTTTTCACAAGGTATACTTCCAGGTAAAAAGAAATTTTATGAACCTTCTTGAATGAATTGGGCAATTGTCATATTGTTTATTTTTTGAAGTTCTTTACAATAAATTAAATATGATTTCCCTACAATATCTTCATGAAGAATTGCTATTAACAAATGGGCAATATAACGGCCACACTTATCCGTACTTTTATCTACCTTGATATATATAAAATTATTCCCTACCAATTGTTGAAGTTCTGCCATTGTTTGTTGGTAACAAGATGTGACATAATGTTTTCGTAAGGTACTTTCGTCAGGTATATTATATTTGCAATATTTTTGCAGAAATCATTTCAAATTAACATTGTTTAATGTTGCTAATGGTATGTTAGGCGAAATTAATCCGTTACGCAGATCCGTATTATATTCTTCTTGTTCTGAGTTTCGTGAAGTTGATGCTACACGTTGATATATGGATTGCTGCACACATGCGGATCGCTCTAGTTTTTCACATTTTCCAATATGTGATGGAGCTTTAGCGTGTTGATCAATCAGGTATTTTCTCTCACAAGACACCTACAACAACAATTGTCATTTTATATCAAAAGTTAAAGAATTTAAAAACAATTATAAAGCTTTTAGTAAAATTAAACTTACCAGTTTACTGCAGGCTCGACAAAATATTTTGTCGCCATCCTTTACCAGTTCAGGATACGGCTTAACCCATAAAGAAATTTTGTTCGGTATACTCATTGTATGTACGCACAGTATTTAAAAACGTGACACAATTACATGCTGTTTCGCTCAAAGATATTCAATGAATGAAAATTTTATTTCAGAATTAATAATAATAAAACGTATTTACCACATCCCTTCTGCTAGGCGAAATTAAGCACGTGCAGTTTTTGGAAAAAGGTATAAGAGAAACCAATGTAAAAGATTTATCGTTCTGAGAATTTTCCGTCGTTGATCTACATTAAGAATTACTAAGAATTTTTACTAATAGAAAGGATAAGAAAAAGCCTAAATATCCAATATATGCAACTTTTGTAAAAACATGCATAGAAATGAAACTATACAAACAACACAGTCATAGTATGCAAACAACGGTTTCCCAAGTTGTAAGAAGAACTTTTCCTCCAGTTCCAAATGTAGACGTTATAGGCAGATACTCCTCGTAGTTTGAACTAACGAAGGTCGTGATTTCTGAAGAGAAGTTGCTTGAAGAAGCGAAAGAGTGAATTAATAAAGACTATTTCAAATAAGTTTAATGAATCATAAAAATGCAACTGATAAATGTGATTAGCATATACGAAGGCAGACTATAATAAAAAACAATACTGTAATTATTATTTATATTTATTCCTGCCATTAATTTTTGTGTATTGTATGTACAGACGCTCAAATCCAAGTGTTGCTTCGGTAAATTTTCATAAAGCAAATATGTCTATGCTTTATCCCTTAATATATATAATAAATAGTTATTAAATAAATTGTTAAATTATTCAATATCTATTTGTTATTAATAACAAACATATTTTTGAAGTACGACACCATATTAATAAACCGTGGATAATCGGTCGTATCTGTTGGACTAGTATCAGTAGAAACCTTAATACATATTGGTCTATTTTTAACAAAACGAATTTAATTTTCGCCTTTATTTAGTTTATGTGTATGGTAACTAAGTAATATTTGACAACTCTCTTACTAACTTGTTAACTACGTTTGTTGACAAACAATACTGGCTTCTTTTTAAAATGAATCCTTTACCTAATTTTACTATTATTAAGTGCTTATACCTCTAATCCTTAACTTATTCCAATAAAGTAATTGCCGCAGTACTATCACGTTTGTTTCTCTTTCGTTGGATCGTCAGAAAAGAACAAATCCCAGAAAGACATTTTTTCTTAGGTTGTTTGTTCAACAATACTAAAATACCTGTAAATCCAGAAAATCACTACATTCGACTATATAATTGGATGCCATTCATCTTATATTTTTTGTAGCATATATTACAATTCAAAATAACAAATTCTTTCCCGTATAAAAACTGACTTCACTGTTTATCTAAAAGTCACGAAGGAGCTAATCGTTCAAGCAATTTTATCAGTTTTAACACAATTTCGTAATGACCAAACAAGCACAAACGTAAGTCAAGAGAATCTATTGCAATTGCCAATATAACATCCATATAAACATGTGCGAGCATGTGTGTAAACAAAGCAATAAGAAGCTATTATAGACTAAATAATTAATTATCTGTAATATTTTATTTATACTCTAAGTAAACAATGAATTTTCGAAATCTTCGGAGTTCGCTTCATTTCCCTTAACCTTTAACAAATTTATGTAAACAAAATCAATTATAACGACTTATTCTCGGATGCTTATCTACTATCAAACGAATAAATACCGTATTATAAAAAAAACTATATATAAAGTGTGAACCTTCACTGATTAAAATAAATTACCAATAAATTATTAAATTATCAGTTTTATTCGAATAATAGAAAAACACAACTTTTATCTCTTTATTGACCGTTTTCTAGAACTTTGCTTTCCTTGTGCATGTCCATTTATACGTTGGGTGGTACATTTGTGTTGTTTATCGCTTCTATCCCTGTCAAATTTGGTTCATCATTATTTCTCTTGCGTTTATTTCTCCGTGTTTTTTCTTCATTTGCACATATTTTTGAGTAAATCCGCATTTTGGAAAACTACTACAACTGTGTCGTGTACTGTAAGTAAACAAGAACAATTAATTTTGAATATCTAATACTTGTAAAATTATAAGTTTCTAAGATGAAATCATCTAAAAGAAGAAGCCACAGTGAAAACTACGCTATTGGAGAAAAACAGATGATCTTCTTATATCATATGTCATATATCATATGTCATATATCATATGTCATATATCATATGTCATATGTCATATATCATATATCGTATATCGTATATCATATATCATATATCATATATCAATCATTCATAGCGCCATTTTAATGGATTAAAATATTTACAATTTATTTAATGAATTAAAATATTTACAAAGTATTAAAAATAACTCACGAAGAAAGAAATATTGTGTTTACGTATGAATTATGGGTGAATGTTGGTCATATTATATCAAATACATGCCAACAAGTTTTCATTAAGGATTTGAGTACAGGTTCAACATCACGAATAGGTTGATAACAACGGTATGCTAGAGAAAATAGATTCGTGACAGATTCTGAATATCATATCCTTTGCAAGAAAAACTTCTTAGATGCTCATGATGAAGTCTGTGCAGAATTATATCAAGACTGGCTTTTAAACTGTTTATTACCTAATTTGCTTGCCAAATCAGTGATGGTCATCACCGATACTTTTTATCACAGTCGTGAGACAAATAAAGTAGCTACTATGGCCACTAAAAACATGAAATTGAACATTGGTTATACTTGGAAAGCATTGGTGATTTGTTTCAAATTGTGTCTGCTGAAAAGTATGACTGATTTTTTTTAACGAAGCAGCTGCTAAAATGGGACGTACTGTATTACTACGTATTACACTGTGTTTTGAACCCGATTGAAACAGCATGGGGCAGAGTAAGAAATATATTAAGTATAACAAGTCTTCATTTAAAACAAACTAAATCCTCTGGAAAGCGTTAAGAAAAGGTTTGTGTGGTATGATATCGTTGGTCGAAAGTTGCTGCCGCCCTCGATGTGTCTTATAATTATCACTAACAATTAACGTAATTTTAGTATAAGTAGTATAGAAAGAACTTAAATTGAACGAATTGTGAAACGAAAAAGAGTAATTTAGCTCATGGCAATTCATTTATATAACTTGGACTATTGTAGAAAAACATTTACAAAATTTTTCATGTAATTCTTGTGGAGTTAGAAATTTATTGTCATTTAAGAATATTTATAGCAAAATATAATAGCGAATGTAATGAATTTAACAGTTGTTGTTGCTTAAAGTTGTTTGAAATTAGATTGTAACGTACGAAATTGTCACATTATTACAGCGAAACTCTCCATACTTGCAGAAAAAAACTAAGAAAAGACTTTTCGTACCATCTCGACAGTCTACAATTAATAAATAGACGAAAAATTTCGTTGAACGCCTATTTATTTTCTAAAAAATAGCAAATTGTTCGCCTTTTAACAATTATAAAGAATATAGTTTTGTAATTAAGAATCAGTTAATACAAGACCCGGTAGTGAAGCAAAAGCAATATGACTCCTATGTTTAATCAAAGTTTTTATTCTAACACTCTTTGTTTCTCCTGTATTTTATGCATTTAATGTGGACTCAGTCCGTTAAACTTTTTAACCCACAAATTAAATGCATTAAGAGATTGTATCCACCCATAACACGGAATATTGAATGATTCGAAATAATTTTCATGCTGTTGTGGCAAAGTCGCTATTCTTATAAAATGGTTTTACACAAAAAGCACGATGTGCCCCTTACCATTGTTCCATGTTGACTAAATAGAATTAAATACAAAGCAAAAAATATGATCAAATTTAACATCTTTAGACAAACATCTAAGGAGTAACCAAGCTTTTAAATTTTCCCGTTTCATTAATTATTTAGCTTTTTATATAAATACTTTTTGAATAGTTACCATAAAATGTTAGTCATATCCATTCAAATGCATTTAGAAATAATGATGGGTAGTTCATCTATGTAAATTACTCTGACACATGTTTATAGCAGGTATATATTTATAAAATGTAGCAAATACACACAATTAACGTGTTGGTAAGTAAATTAAACGGTATTTATTTAACAAGAAGCCGTAAAATGTAAATGTTTGGAAACAAACTCAAGATGAGATGAAATCGTGTATATGTAATACCACTTGTCGCTACTTATTGTTAGTTATGCACTAACTCAAACTTTATTTACACGTTCAGCTTATTACCAAGTCATTTTTCGTACAGTAAGCGAAAACTCCTATTAAAGCAATTTTTGAGGTGTTAATAAAAACAAAATTGTATCTGGGAAAATTTTTTCTACCAATTTAAAAATATTTTATTAAGTTAAATGCTACAAAAATTTGCTCGCACGTTCAAATTTTGCGACAATGATATGAAATGCAACAATTAGCTTATTATATAAAGTTCATTAGACACATTAGACGCCAGTAAGCCGCTTAAGAAGTGGTTTATTGAAGCGCGCCTACATTGAGTTCCAAGAGGAACACAAACAACTAGATTCTTGAGGTGGTTAGTGCCCTGCAACTTTGCAAACCTCCGTACCCGTCGGTAAACCAATACATTTTCTTACTAATCACAACAAAACGACTGAACTGACAATAACTCTAGGTGTATGACTTTCGTATATGTCTTCTGATCAAGTTTTGCGTACTTTGTACTGATATAAATTTGTACCTTAGAAATATGACAATATTCCTTTAGTTGATAGGAACCGAAACTTATTTTTATATTCTTTGTGCAAAAGCAATTATATGGTATCCAGACCAGATGCATTTATTCATCAAGTAATATATATATATATATATGCACAAAGAATATAAAAATAAGTTTCGATTCCTATCAACTAAAGGAATATTGTGGTATTTCTAAGATACAAATTTATATCAGTACAAAGTACATAAAACTTGATCAAAAGATATATTGAGTATATAGATTCTTGATCATCGAACGAAAACATATATATATATATATATATATATAGATATATATAGATATATATATATAGATATATATATATACACCCAATATCTATATATATATATATATATATATATATATATATATATATAGATATATTTTCGTTCGATGATCAAGAATCTATATGCTCAATATGCAGATAGCCCGCTTATATAAGCTGTACACATTACAATTAATATAATTGTTTCGAACATTTTTTGAAACCTCAGTATCATGACAAAGAGTAATGGATGAAGAACGTATACATTTTAGGTACCGACTTTTATTTTATTAAAAAAATGTAACTGATTTTCCGCCTGATAAGAAATAATTGCTGGTTCTCACATTATTGCCAGTACGAATTATGCATAATTTTAAATATACACTGCAAAATCGTGTAAACTCAACTAATGTCAATAAACTAAATATTATTACAAAAAATTAGGTCCCTTATATACCTACCAGCAGTACTAATAGTGACAGTGTCACGTTTGTAAGAAATAAAAAATAAACTCATGATCTGTTACCTTGTATCTATAACCAGTTAGCGTAATATCTAAAGTATCAAAAGCATTCACTAGAAGCATACATTTACATTTTGAGAGCATAATATATTCGATCATTCAGGAGCGAATATTTCAAATACTATCGCAAGTAGGCATTTATCGCATAATATTAAATTAGATTAATTTTTAACGTACAACGCAACTCTGCAACAGTATACAACATATTTCGTTAAAATAAGCAAATATGTTCAAGTTCATCATGTTGCAAATATCTCGTTTAATCATCAGAATTATTGTTGCATATATTATTTGACAGCAAATACAATAATCGCAACCGTTTTCTAAGCAGTCATAAGACATGTCGTTCCGTCTTTACTGTAACATCTTATACATGAACACTTACACCAGCCAAAAAACTTACATTACCGTCTATAAGTTTGGAAACAAGATGAAATTCCTTTAAAATATTACAAGTGATAGGCATATCGTGAAATCGTTAATCCCTATTATAAATTATTGTATGTAATTATAAAATTGTTACATATAATGCGTCCAAACACTTAGGTACAAATTTTACCCGAATATATTTTATTGTTGTTTTCCAAGGATACGACTATTGTTTGACGGGGATGGGATAGGGTACCTGCAGTAAATACTTTTGGTCAAACGGTATAGTACTACTTCGTCAACCGTTTAGTGCATGTGGTAAAGGTATTAATCCTTAGTGTCTTATCGTTTTCCTGTGCGGGATTAGTTTTTCAAATCAGTGCATAATTGTAACAATTTGGTAAGGTATTAAGCGTAAAAATGGCAAAACGCAGTTGGCAGTAGAACAATGTGGTAATATTTGTACTTTTCGCAACGAAAGATATGCCGAGAGAGTAATTTCTCTATGGTTAGGAGTTTCATCGAAAGGTGTGCATTACATATTGGCCCAAAGAAGAGAGACAGGACGAAATCTTGATACAAGATGAAGTGGCCGGCCTCGATTGACTTCTGGAGCTGAAGATAAATTTGTAGTAACGACTTCGAAACGAGATCGATGTCTAACGGCATCGGATATCGCAACGCGCTTTAATGCACCAAAACAAAAAATGTTTCTGTTACCTCCGTCAAGAGGCGATTATTGACACCAGGTTTAAGGGGATGCATCGGCCTTGTGTAAAATGTGATTAACATGGGCAAGAGAGGAACGCAGTATTATGGACTGACGAGACCAAATTTCAGTTATTTGGTACGCAACGGAGAATCTTTATTCGTGGACGACCGGGGAAAGAAGCTAGTGAAGCCTGATTAGTGCCGTCCATCAAACATGGAGATAGTAGTGCTATGTTGGAATGACTACGAGTGATTTAGTGAAAATTAGTGGTACAATGCGGAAAGAAGAGTATTTTGATATTTTGCCAAGTCATGTTATTCCGTATGGAAGCCGTCTTGTTGGTGATCGGTTTATGTTCCACCAACACAACGACCCGAAATATACGCCACGAATCTGTAAACACTTTTTGGAGGAGAAAGTAACAAGAAATGTACTAAAATTAATGGCTGGCCGGGATTTATCCCCGCATAGGGCTCTTATGGGATGGGCTAGATCAAAGGGCTACACAGCGACAACTTGAAAACAACCAACACCTCTAGCTATATTTGCGGAACCCATGACAGCAAATTAACTTGAAATGTCTCGAAAAATTGCTCCGCAGAATGCCTAAAATTTGTGCAGCGGTTATCAAGGCCAAAGGATGTCATATCGACGAAAATAAACTTACGAGCTAAATAATGCATAAATATTATTATGTTTGAATTAATTTACTATTATTTAACAACAGTCACTTATGTTGTATAAATTCATTAATAATCACAATGTAATTTTACTGTATCTGTGACTTTTTGTAAAATCCGTTGCTGCTTCCAAACTTTTGAACGGTGTGAACTTAAATGTTGTAAGCCCTTCATTGTAACTTTTTGCTATTTTTAATTAATAATAAACACTCGATATGCATTTAGGGATTTACAATTTAACATGGTTCCATTACAATCAGTGATTTATATCTTGGGTATCTTCTTCATAAATAAAATCCAGCTTTTACCTTACAATTGTGAATACTATTTGATTACGATCACAAGTTATTAGGATACGTTTTAACTGGAATTAACTAATTAAAATCTCAAGTAGAATTCAAACAAAGAAAAATATATTAAATTATAAATTAATTAGTTACAAAGTTGTTTCTTTTCTTAGAAATTGACCAACTGTTAAAAAGAATATTATTTATAGTGGTGGCCAACTAGATAAAAGTCTGAGAGTAAAATATCATTTCGAAATGTCGGTAAGCAGCATTGTGAATAAATATAATTGACATCGTAGCAGTTTTGATTAAATTAGAAATGGATGCAAACTTTCTTATTTCGGGTCCAACATCCATTAAGTCTAAATATGTGCTATCGGTGACAATTTTTTTCTGAAAATGTGTGGTGTGTGAATGTGTAGTTCAAATTAAATATAGTATTTTCTATTCGAGTTTAGCCTTGTGAATTAATTTGAAAATTCATAGTGGCGACAAGAGAAGAGATAAAACGTGCTGAACATCTTGTGTTTAAATTTATACGAGCCTGACTTGATTATAACGTTGTGAAATCAGTATATACTAAGAGTTTACTTTGTTTAAAATAACATAAACCGTTACGGATGATTAAAATTGTCATAGATAACACTTCTAATAGACATTTCATTTATATTTTATTATCAAAGCAAGTACATACATTATTGCATATAAGGTAAACATTTCTCTTGCAAATTATAAATAAAGTCTTTGGATAGGATGGAAGAAATGTTTGTAAAGTAGAAATGGTCATTGTGGTATCAACAGGATCTAATGTGGTTTATTTAAAAGCACAAAAGAAACGATAAATGATTAGGACAAACAAAATATGTATTTAATGGTAAAAAATATTTGTTATTAATGAGTTGATGTCAGTACTCATTGGAATTCCTATTATCATTACCAACAACACTTTTCAATATCTCTTTATTGTGTTTCTTATATCGAATACGATTTTCCCAACCATGTTTTATTGCTTCCCTAAGCAGCATTTGGAATTTGCGTTTTGAAATTCTTTTAGTATGTGTGCTCAAATGTTTTCAATCGGATTAAGATCCGGTTGAGGACAGTAAAGTGCGTTAATTTTATTTTATTTCAACTATTGTGTAACAACTCTATTGGTATCTATTTGACAATTATTGCGATAATAAAGTTACTACAAAACTATAGATTAGCGAACGGTAGCACTATATTTTCAAGAATATGATAATAATGCAGTCTTATTGGACATTATTCTACGCAAAAACAAAACACCCAGTACATCAGAATTAATCTAAGATCATACGTTGCGCTACATAAAATTTCGTGCATGGGAATTTTATTTATTATAAGAGGTACAAGTTAGGTTAAATTAGATGAATTACATTTTTGTATTAGAAGGGGCTCGACACGACATAATTGCCGATCTTGTTCCACAGAAATATACAATGAAGTGCTCCCCGACCATGCGCGATATAAGTGCTTACCTCGCGCAATACCTGGTACGTGACATTTAAGCCTCTATAGGAACTATAAAAGCAGCCGATCGAAAAGGAACATAGTGCATTGATAATAAACGAAATACTTCCGGAATTGGGCCGTGTTATGATGAGATAATATAGAAATTTAATAAGAGATAAAAAGAAGAAGGAGGGGGTGCGTGAAATAGAAAGAAAGGTGAAAAAAGTAAGAGAAAGAAAGAGAGACGGAAGGGAGTGGGGAGGGGTAGAACGAGAGAAAAAAAAGGAAGGAGAAAAGGGAAGAAAAGAGAAAGTTGGGATCTCGACGTTTCGCCTCCGTTGTAGGAGGCTTCTTCAGGAGAAATACGGGAAGCTCAAGTGGTACGGTAACTCGACGTGTAAACCACGCTAGAGGCGAAACCACTTTGGTAAAAGGTTACGGTGACTCGGCGTGTTGACCGCGCTAGAGGCGAAGACCTTTTGATAGTGTATTGCTATATGTTGAAGTCGTTTGTGTAGCTGTAAAAGGGGCGCTGGATAAATTTGTAATAGTTTCTGAGTAAATTTTCGGATGATGTCCTAATCCAAAGACACCGATAAACGTTAAGACTTCTTCGGAAATAAAAGGTACAGTCTCAAAGAAGATAGGGTTGGCTTGCCTATATAAGGGATGCGATACTTCTACGCACTACTAGGTGCACTATAAATTTCCTCGGAATCAAGAGGCATAAAAACAGAGTTGGATGGTGTCGTAGTCTAAAGATATCGATATACGTTGCGATACACATATATGACAGACGTTGCGATACACATATATAGCAGACGTTGCGATACACATATTATATGACAGACATTGCAATTTTTGTACCATCGGAGGTGGTTATACAAATTTCGGAAGTAGAAGACACAACAAAAATGAAGTTATGTTTGTCTATAAGAGGGTTGCGAAACGTATACCCACTGCTTTCCCTTACACAAATTTCTAAAGAACTAACATGCTGTAAGGTAGTTAAATTGCTTGCACCCGTACTAGATGCGTAAGACCTTAAAAAAAACGGAATACGCACAGTATGCATATATGTATATAATAATACCGAATTTTTACATTGTGTCGTATAGATATAGTCATATATATTATGCAACACACAGTGCCGCACATTTTGTGTGTACTTAATAATTAGGACTGTTTTGATAAATTTAGTTTATACACATATATAATTTCAAAGGCCTTTAACTAAGTAAATATATACGTTTCAAAGCAAGTGCTGGTTTTATAAACATCACCAGATAGTACACCGATCAAATTAGCGACATTGGTCTCTCGTGCCGGAAGCCCAACATTTGTCCTATAGAGATCTTAGGAGAATACGTGAGTAACGTTATTTCTTCTTTAAGCCTGGAAGGGTTGCATTAAAAAAAAGGAAATGCCAAATTCATTTTCTCGTAATAACTTTTCTACTATAGCCGATATGTAATTTTTAATAAGTTCCAGGTAATTTGAAATTTTTTTGGCGTTTTCCATTCCGTTTCTTTTCTTAAGCTCCATTAACTTAACTCCATTCTTTTTTGAAATGGCTAATCTAGGCTTTTGAGTAATTAAGAATATTTTTTTCCTTTTCATAATATTTACCTTTAAAATAACAAAGAAAATTCTATGTTAACCCCAAAAAAGAAACAGAAAAGATTGAATACCAAAGAAGTAATATTGGACAGATTAAAATATTAAACGAACTATTTCCGGAATTGGACCGTGTACACGGTCCAATTCCGAAAGTAGTCCGTTTATTACTAACTCTGGTTGTGAAGCCTACGTATTCATTTCAGATTAAAATATTAAACAAATAATTGTATTTAGCACATAATAAAGGAATTGGCCTTTGGCAGTGAACTATTTAGGTTAGTATTTACATCTGTTCACTTTAATCTCGGATAGACATTTAGTTGTTCTTCAAACTTAATCTAGAATCTGTATTAAAATAGTTAAATTTCCTTTATTGCATTTCAAGATAGACAGGCCATATTTATATACTACGGTGTATTAAAGTAAAAGAAAAAAAATTGGAAACTTCTATTCTTCTCATGCTAAAGAACAATTGTTTCATTTAATCGAACGCGCATAGCATGCAATAAGCAAAGCGAGATTCTCATGGAACTGTTGTTTGGGGCGATCCGTATATATAAGGTTGTGCCTAGAAGTTTCTGGAATTTGAATTATGTGCGTGGGACGCACGAGGTTATAGTTGGACGCCACTATATGGAGTTGTATACACCTCTTGTTAGTCGATATACCAAGCGGCGTCATTGCAAACAGAAACATTCTTTGTTGTTAAACAATTTTTCATTGTTGTATCTGTTTGCTTGAGAACACCGTATTGCATAAAATGGAAGCCGAAGGAGATGACACTTTGGGTCAAACACAAATTTATAACTATTTTAAACATTTGAAAATCAGCAACATCAGTTGATGATAATGATCGTCCGGACGAGCATTAACTGGGCTTATACCAGAGCATCGTTGTTGTTCAAAACGCACTTGCAAATCGTCCGAGACAACTGCAATATTGTAGGATTATCGCATGACACATGTCAACAGATTTTATGGAGAGAATTAAACCTAAAAAAGATAGCAGCAAAATTTGTACCATAAATCATTTTCATCAAATAGTTTTGGTGAAAACAACAGAACGCTATTCCTTATTCTGAGTACCCACCCGACTTGGTCCCTTGTGATGTTTTTTTCTTTCCAAAGATAAAAATCAAGTTAAAGATTTGAGACTACAAAGAATATTTAAACTGGATCTTATACGGTACCTAACGCATTAACAAAACAGGACTTCCAGAATGCATTCTTCATTCAGAGGTGTCCGGATCAGTGCTTTCACTCTCAAGGAGGTTACGGCAATGAAGGTGAATGAAATCCTGCTAACCTGAAATCCTTTTGCAATTTTATTTATCGCTACTTTTCGGAAATTTTTGGATTCTATTATTCTTCAATAAGCCCTCGTCCGTTTTTTTAGTTCTGAGTTACAATTAATAGGAGTTCCCTCATGGCTACATAATCATTCATCGCATTTGTTTTCATTCCTCGATTGTTGCCCAAAAACCGTGTGGCAAAAAGATTCTGTTTCACAAATACTGTGACCAAGTGAATAATATAACCTTTCTACTGAATAAAATTAATTTCACTGGTATTTCCTTTTCCAGATCTACTTATGACTTGCGGTTAAGCCTTTAGCAATGTCCCTATGAACAATCCTTCTACTAGTAATAAGCAAACTACTTCCGGAATTGGACCGTGTCATGATGAGATATATATATATATATATATATATATATATATATATATATATATATATATATATAAAGAAATAAGAGTAAGAGGAGAAAGAAAAATAAGAAGAAAAAGAGATAAAAAGAAAGAAGAATGATACAGAGGGGGCGTGAAATAGAAGAAAGGTCGGAAGAAATAAGAGAAGGAAAGAGAGACAGAAAAGGGGAGAGAAAAAGAAAGAGACCAAAAGAGAAAGGTGGGATCTCGATGTTTTCCCTTTTTTCTGTCTCTCTTTCCTTCTCTTATTTCTTCTCACCTTTGTTTCTATTTCACCCCCCCCCCCCCCTATCATTCTCCTTTCTTTTTATCGCTTTTTCTTATTTTTCTTTCTACTGTTACTTTTATTTCATTTATATATATATATATATATATATATATATATATATATCTCATCATGACACGGTCCAATTCCGGAAGTAGTTCGTTTATTACTAACTCAGGCCGTGGAAGCCTTCATTTCAGTCCGTCTACTAAGTTCGAGGCAGACTCAACTTTTTCCAATCTAAAGACTCTTTCTAAAGACTTTTTTTAATTCGATACTACTATATATACTGTATATATATATTAGGTAGTCTTGAACCATTGTAAATACCGTTTTGAAAATGAACGGCAATTGTTTTAATATTTTAATGAATCTATACGCACTTACAATTGCGTGTAAATTACAGAATGTTTAACAGACATGATAAATGAACAATACACTGTTCTAAGCTATTCTGTATCCGCAGTTTCATTGTCATATACCTATACTTTTAGATAGCGGTTTAAAATATATGTACTGAAATTTGTACCCGATGAAATAAATATGTCTACACAACGAATTTACACAGATTTTCACTATACGTGTACATATATAAGATATATACGCGTTACGTGTGCGTATGTATGTATGTATTTATATAGGTATGTATGTTATATATGTATAAAATATAGATTGTCAATGGCCTTGACACATTATAAAAACCATACTCACATTTGTTCTTCTGGAAATGATAATTGGGAAAAAATGCCATCAACAGTTTTTAGTAATGAACTCGAAGAAATGGCATCAACATTCTAATAATCTGCTTATACAGATTTTATGTCCGGTTAACATATATTGCATAAAAACATAAGTAAACTGGCCTTGGTGTGTATAAAAATAAGAAAAAATAGATACTACTGAAGTATCCTTATGCACATTATTTTTTAACGGACAAAGGAAAGTTAATATCAAAATAATAAAGTATACATTACCCAATTCACCCTCATCCGCTCTTTTAAAATTTAAGATTGTGATTAACAGCACCATATACACTACAGCTCATAATAGTATGGACATTCCCTAAGTTATACCTTTTTCTCATCGAAAAATCCACCACTTGATTTAATAACTGCTCGCACAATTCGTGGCATTCTTTCTACCAACTTCCTCAGTGTATCTTGAGGAATATTGTTTCACTCCCTCTGCAATACCGTCGACAGATGGGTTTTGGATGCTGCACATTCTCTTCTAATTAGTCTGTCTAGTTCGTCCCACGAAAACTCTATTGGATTAAGATCCGGACTCTGGGGAGGCCAAGTCATTATTTTTAATATTAATTCATTCTCTGTATCAGCGTTGTCCAGCATCAACCCAAATTGTTGCCAATTAAGCGCAATCCGGATGGTGGAGTATTTTCTTCTAACATCTCGCAATAATTCTCCTTCCTCATTATTCCATCAATTTTCACAAGGTCCCCTGTTCCACTTAATTAATAACAACCCCATATACGAATGGAACCACCACCAGGAAGTATTTTTTAAGCACCTGACAAGTGTTCTGCGGTTTTGACAAACCCTTCATATTTGAACTCATCAGTTCACAGTACGTTTCCTCATTGTTCTATTGTTCAGTCCTTGTGAGTGTTAAGCCACTGGAGACGTTCTAGTTTTTTTCTATGACGTAGGAACGATTTTCGTGTAGCAATAAGGCCGTGGAAGTTTGCTTCTTCCTGTTTCTAGCCCGATTCACTTCTGCCGTAATTTCAGGAGCTTTTAATCGTCTATATCTCTTACCAAGCAATTTTATGCAGTCATCGTTGCTCCTGAATGTTGCTCGAGGACGTTCTGGACCATGTTTGCTCGAAAATGTACCAGTTTGATTGAATTTTACTGTGGCTTTTTAGATTGGGTCGTCCGGAAATATTACGTACAGAATATCTTTATTGATGTAGCGTTAATATTGTTAATCGTGTTTTAATAGTAAGCGGTTTTCTGCGATGCATTTTTACACAGGAGTTAATGAACTCAATTTACTCAAAGAAATAACAATATCGAGCTGCACGCAACGGTATCTAATGGTAAAGTAAATTCACTGTTAATGTAATTTATGCATACTTTATGGGGTAAATGCTATCTTTATAGGAACTCACTCAATTCTTAGAATTTGCGTTTCATTTATAATGTCCTAAAATTTCCACTACTGTATATTACTTAAAATATCTATACCCGTACCGTCCTTAATTATTTCATGGTTTTGAAAGTAATATTCCAGTTTCGTTATTTATCAACTTAGTTCTTTAATTAGTAAATTGTGTAGATGCTTACAGAATTATTACATGAATGAAAGTGCTTTAAAATATTTTGTGAAAATTTAAAATGTCCATTCTATTACGAGCGGTGGTGCAAATACAGCATTTGTCATAAGTATGGAAACGATTGAGTTATATATGTAAATGTTATTTAAAAAATGTCTTCATTTATTTGTACCTTTTGTAGTCGTTCATTAAATATCCGCTTTTGCTTTGCTTTTAAAGCAAACGTCCCAGATCTTCTTTCAGAATCCTTTTAATATATAAATCTAAAAATTTATGGGCAGTATGTGTTGCTTGTTAAGCTACAAAGTGCTTTTCTATGACGCCTTTGCTAGTGCGTACCATATTTCTACAGTTCTTGGATTTATTGTCTTGGTCTCATTCGCCCCAAATGATTTAAATGGGCAACAGCCTCTCCTCACAGCAACATTCCGTAGTGTTCATTTCGTAATAGCTTTTATATAACAAATTCTTCTTCTTCGTTGTTCCATTATATCAGAGACTTTTGTTTCATTTAATGAATAACGCAGGTTGCCCAACAGCATGTATAACAAAATATTTGTATTATTGTACAAATCTAAAACCCATTACTAGGCACCCAAAAATGTGTCATATTCTGGCAGGGTGTCACGCTTTTAATTCAAATCATTTTAATACAAGACAAATAAACAAACCTAACAGTCGCAGTTTCTCATGGGACATCCCTTTAAGTGTAAGGAAAAGTATGTTTATTAAAATAAGTGCAATAAGTGGTAGCATAACTAGTTTAATATGTTGTATAAGCAAAATGATAATGAATGATTTATATCTATAAATTGATAACGCAAACTACATATGCAGACGCATGTATACATTTGTGAGGAAATACACGTTTCTGGGAGAATAGTAGAGAATACTTCATCTTATTTACTTATAGTTAGAGTAATAACTGTCGTGACTAGCATATTTCTACAGAAAAGACCACACCGATTGAAAAATATAATACGATTATATTCCTTAAGTAAGAAATCCAACAAATCAATACGACGACTACGTTTAAATTGCTGTCATCTGCAATATAATTCAAAAATTTTAAATATTTTCTATTTAAATATATACTCAAAGAATTCAGAAATATGGTTTTGTTCTGCTGATTTTCATGTCATGTTATAAAGAAATTATAAAGAAGGTCTTAAATATTTAAATGATTATTAATATTATAAGGTTTCAGATTGATTTGCCGGGAATTAAAGCCAGAGCCAAAAGAGCCTCTTAGATTTTAAGAAATGATTTTCTTTTACTTTTAGAAGAAATACGATGCCTTGATATACATTTTTCTGTGCAATGAAAGGAGTTCAACAATGTTTTATTTACGAGAAAATATAATAAACAAAACGGCTGCCTATATTATTATTTTCATGTTTACCAAACACTGAATATTTTCAACTAACATTATTTTTAGATTCTAATATACATATCGATGAAAAAGAAAATTCTCTTTTTAATGATAATCTCATCGATATATCGAACTAGTATTTTTCTCATTGCCAGTCTATTTTGTTAAGGCAATATATAGGATCGAAGATTTATAACCATGTCGAGGCTAATATCAAAGAAACAAGCTACAGGATGAAAAAATATTATGACATCAGAGCAGAAGAAGGTTCACCAAGAAATTGGTCTGGTTAATCACAATCTTTAGTGAATTCGAAGATTCTTACTTAAATTGCAATGACCATTGGAGAGTTTTTTGCCGGAATAAGAAATAACCACGGCGAAGAATTAGCAATGTGTCAGAAATACGTAGTAAACTACGAGAATAGTCGTAAACTCTGATATGAGTCATGATTGGAAGGACTCTTCTGAAAGATTACACGGAAGTTTAGAGGTGCTGAACACTTTCAACGTTAGGGTCCCGAAGTCGAAAAAGCTCTGTACCTATGTAGTGAACGACGACATCTATCCTGTTTGATGGCTAACGAGTTGTTACATCCAAATATTACTCACCGCACAATCTTGAATAGCCTAAAGCAATTCCTACTAGAGTTGGACATCTGCAGACCGAAGTTAACTGGTGGACTAGATGGCCTGAGTTGAAGGGTTGTGAGGAACATAATGAAGGAGTTATACCAATACACTATCATATCAAAGTTCGGGCATGTTACTACAACCTTCGAAGAGAAGACAATGAAAAGTCCGAACCATATCATTTCTTCAAGACATCGAAGAAATGACATAGACGTCTTGAAGAAAAGGAATAGGGTGAACACATTTCCGCATGGCCGATTCTGTTCAGGGATGGAGAGCTCTAAAGAGAGGGCTGTGATGTACCTACTCCCATCTGGAGATTAGCAGATGTATCAAGAGTTTGTTTGGTGTTATTTGTACTAACAGTAAATTATCAATTTTCCGAATTATAATATTACAATCAGAACATAATATAAACTACCAATATCCAACATTTTGTTTAATTTTTACAATTAATTAATAGTTCCCGAGGAAAATATTTTCTTAGAAAATACATCTTCCATAACTATCTTATCAATCAGCTTAAAAACAGGTGCCAGTCGAAAGTTATACGTGTAATATTTTACCACTTCATTTTAAGGACCGTTTTGTTATGCAAACTTTTAATTAGTCGTTATATTTTAAATATTAGAAATGTGTCTGTTTCAACGCATTTATTAGTTTAAATTTCGTAGTTATTTCTTTAGTTTAATTGAAAATTTGCAAACTGACCCAGGTTAATTCTCAATTTTAGCTAAACATTCATTGAAAAATATAAATGCTATATTTGCAATTAGGACAGATGTGTATTAAATATCAATTTCTATCAGTAATTCCTTCTACGAACAAAGGTATAATACCTAATGTAATAGGTGTTCTCCACAAGTACTTATTTTCAAATTTGTATCAGTAAATATCTGAACACAAAGGGATAAAGCATTTAATAAGTAGGGCTACAGAAACGGGTGTTATTAGAGATGTGCGCGCCTCAAGTACTATCAATATTAAAAATAATGAACGTGATTACATATTTTCTTAGTTTGATTGTGTTGTTGATGCACACTTTATTGAGTCTACATCAACACTACAATCAAACTAAAATGGTAAATCATTATATTCATTATTTTTAATATTGATAGTGACCGAGCCGCACACATCTCTAATAGCACTCCTTAATTACTTTTGAATGTTAATTTATATATATATTCCAATGAAATCCAAATGTAATAACTAATAACTAGGAATTTTCTTTATGAAGCTTTATAATGGACCTTTTCTGCTACGTAATGGTCAGTCATTAGGATTGATTTTTTCTCTTTCAAAATAAAGGCATAAACACATCCCTAAGTGCAATTCAAATTCATTTGCTATTCTCTTGACGAATAGGTTTCGCTCTTTTGTCTTCCCTTGCAAACTTTCCAGAATCTTGCCTAAAACCTTTGAATGAGCAGGTGGGATGCTAATAGGTCTGGGATTAGATTCTGGAAATGACACAACAATAGTTTATTTCAGGTAATTGGGAAAATATTCGAAAGTAAGATAAGTATTTACTATGTATGTATGTGTAATATGGTGCATCACATATGGATAAACTATAATCAACATCCACTAATATACTCTATCAGAACCGTAAGCATTACTTACAATATGATGCATCCCATATGGATAAACTATAATCAACATCCACTAATATACTCTATCAGAACCATAAGCATTACTCCTAACGGAACTTAAAGCACACATTAGCTCATACTCTTTTTTGAATTTTTATATAAGAACAATAGAAACTCCGATAGTAATATAAACAATTTTTAAAACGATACAAAATTACATCCGCAGACGCAGGCAGATATCAATGCGATAGAATATCATACAAAGTAATTATTTTAAAAATAGACTTAGCTGGTCTGTTTTATAATATATTATTCAAAATAAAAATGTAAACCTCACGATAACAAGATACACTGGTCTTAACCCAATATCACTAAAAGTTTGCTTTCAAGTTTTAAGGTTGTTATTGGTATATTTTGGTTACACAAATTATTATTAGCTCATGCACTTATACTAGATGTATTATATCTATACTATTTTATGTCACTTCATCGATAAGTCTAAAATAGAACGAGTTAAGTGGATGATAATGTTTTATTTGTGTTTAGCTAATTATTTTACAGACACCCAGGCTTCTGAGTATTAGGTCTTACGTAGTATACAGATTTGCACGTAACTAACTTTCTTTTGGAGTTAGGGGCGCTTTGTATCCAAGGTAATACATTTCTTTTGTTTATAGTTTCTATCACCTGACAAAGTTTAGACTATTGGAACCTACAAATTGTAATAAACAGAATAAAATTATGTATCAATAAAAATTCTAAAAAACTTAAGCTGATGTATTATCGTTCGTTCTATTTACTTCTTGTGCATTTTATTCAAACATAATTTATACAAAGTCAGTTTGTCATAAGTAACTTACGAATTCTTTTTCCAATAAAATTTATCAAAATGATTTAGTAGTCATACAGAGTATCAACTTATTATTAGAAATAACTCTGTGTTAGAAATATGGCAACGTTTAGTGCTATCTCCGTAAGACCAATACTTCTAAACCCGTTTGAGAACCTATAGATACATATAGAGTAAACACATTCTTTTCATTTCAGAAACTAAATATTGTATTGTAGTGGCAAGACTTGTCTTCACATTTCCTGTGAACAGAAAAGCGATGCTGCAAAACTTCTGTCACCGGTAATTAGTAAATTTTCATTGAAATCTTCGAATAAGAAGTCATACCAATCTGCTCGTATTGCGACGTTGAAAACATATTCGTGATTTAACAGCGTGGAAAGGAAACACTACAAGAATTTTTTGCACACTTAAATAGACAACGTAACAATGCCAATTTTATGATGGAGGTCGAAGAAGACGGATGTCTCTTATTCTTGAGGGTTTTTGTAAAACACATCCATAAAACGTCGCATACTTGCAGTATGCAGGATTCAAAATTCCTATAACCAGATGTTTCGGTGTATCGCACCATTATTCGCAACAAAAGTGATTGCTCACTGTTATACTTTTAGTAGGAGCAAAGAAGATCTACGATTCGTACTAAATACTAACAGAAGCCCTACATATAAGCAACTTCTTTTCACAATTAGTACTTTTTCTTTAGCGTTGTATTATGTATTTATTACTTCTTTATGTTATTATTGAATACTTTTACTTTTATTAATTTATTATATCAATTGATTCCACTTTAAATATGCATTCCATATTATACTGATTCATTTGTTATATTATTACTAACAGAATATAAATGTATAAATATTTTGTTGAGCAATAAAGTTTATTATCATATGATTATCAACAAACCTTTGTAAAGTTTATTTTTTATACTATTCTGCATTAAATAATATATTTTTGTAGATCTCAAACGGAAGCTGTAAAACCTATTCTTAATATTTTATTGCGTTTGCCATATATAATTGTCAAGTTAAGTTAATCTTTATATCATATATAATTTAAACACGCTGACATTATATATGTGTAAGAAACAAAATAAAATATATTAATGAGTTTACTTCGCGGTCTTGGCCAACTCGCCATATTGAAGTTAATAAAAGAAATATACTTTTCAAGAAAACCAGAAAGGACTTACACTTACGTAAAGACAATTCAATCTAAATTTACCTTCTTTGCTCCAATACACATATACATGAAAAAATTAAGGACTCTCATTTAAGATTTTTTACTTTAATACATTTTCGCAAACTAATTTACTCTAACAGGGAAGTTATACGATAGGAATCGGCACATCTAGTTTAACAGAAAAATAGATTGTATTATAATGCGTCCGAATTTATTAAATTCTAGAAGCCTTTAAAAAATATAAACAGTGTTTTTCAGAAACCGGTGATTTTTATATGAATTACAGCTGCATATACAGCTGTGGCCATATGTATTCGCCACCCTTTTTTGTTTTCTATTCCAACGAATATATAAGAAATAAAAGAAAATTGATCGATGAAAATGTTTCATTGTGAGTGTATACAGATATATACAGATATTGCTTAATATTTGGTAGCTCCTCCCTGGGCTTTTATCACCTCACGAATTCGTCGGGGCATACCGCTCACTAAGTTGTAGCACTGTTCGGGGGTGATTTTATTCCACTCTTCGAATGTTTTTGTTTTTAAGCATTGCTTTGTGGTAGATGAGTATTTAGCTACATTTCGCTTTAAAATGTACCATAAATGCTCAATTGGCGATAAGTCCGGGGATTGTGCCGGCCATTCCAGGACCCGCACGTTATTTTTCTCGAACCAGCGCATTACTTCGCGAGATTTATGGCACGGTGCATTATCTTGTTGGAAGTAATACTCAGGCTCATCGTTATTGAATAATTTTAACGCACACAGTTCCAGAACTTCTTCCAACATGTCGATGTACGTCCGACTGTTCATTCGGCCCTCGCAGACGAACAGTTCTCCGACGCCTGTTGCACTCATGGAACCCCAAACCATTATGCTACCACCCCCAAACTTGACAGTCGGGATGATTCAGTCTGGATGGAAGGCCTCTCCTCGCCTGCGTCGCACGTATTGAGGCCCAGACTTACCACAAAGCCACCAACAAAAACATGAATACTGTTACATTTTGGAACCCATTAAAAAGAATAAAAAGACTGTAGATACCAGGAATTGAAAACAGAATACCGCAAATACAATAATTATGTATTACTTACCTCAATATTTGACTCATCCGTCCACATAACATTGGCCCAATTGTCAATGGTCCACTCGCGGTGACTTTTAGCCCACAGCAGTCTCTTTTTCTTTTGTTGCGGAGACAACCGTGGTCTATGTTGAGCTTTGTATCCACCTAAATTTAACTCACAAAGGCGTCTTCTAACCGTGCGAGGAGAAATAGCAACAGTATGTAGCCGGAAAAGCTCACTGGAAAGCTGTTTAGACCCTTTTTTCCGGTCTCGCAAAGACATCCGCTCTAAGACTCGCTCATCTCTGCTAGTTGTCTTCCTTTTTCGGCCAGTTTTCGGTTTGTTTGTCAAAGATCCACTCTCTTTGTATCGTTCTATCGCCATTCTTACTGTCGATCGCGCACATTTCACTTGTCGGGCAATAGCATACACCGACAACTCTTGCTTTTCTAACACCACAATTTGTCCTCGCTCTACCTCCGTCAATTCGCGTGTCTTCGGCATTACTTTTTACTGTATACTATCGTATTACACAGACAAAATAACAGACACAATATCTTCACTCTAACTAGCTCAACCTTACTCTTACAACTTTTAAGAAAGACTGAAGAAATATTCAGAAATTACAATTTTACGTCTATTTTCTAATTTACTCAGAATGGCCTACAATAAACCATTAAACCCTCATTAGCAGGTACCTAGTTAAGTCCGTCATCGACCCTGCTTCTTAGAAATACAATAATATTCGTATAACACGTTCAAAACGAGAGTGGCGAATACATATGGCCACAGCTGTATATATAGGTACAAAGAAGCTTAAACTTAGGGTACAATGTTATAATAACATATATGGTGTTTCTATTAAAACAACTAAGTTGGCACGAACATACGGTATAACCTAAACCTCCAAAAGTATTTTATCTCAGCGTTAGTAACAGACCAAACTTTTAGATTTTCATCTATACATTACCTTCTTACCAAACATAGTAGAGTAACTTCAATGAACCGCAAAAGTCATTGCACATTCGTATTAGTTTAGATTATATTGTCTAAAGAATTTTATAGTTTCAAACTATTTGCCTATATATAGTCTTGATGAGGACTTTGTTTATTATCTTTTTATTGTAATAGCACTATTTGTATTTCAGGTATATGTCGCCACATAATTAAGCAATTTATATAAAATTACCTTCAACAGCTAACATTTCATTTTATAATGAATAGTAAAATTAATTTTCATTCATTCATTGTTAATTTGAATCGATATTGAACTGAAATTTGCAAACTCGTAAATTAACACCGCTGCAATACTACAAATAAAAAACTAAGGAGAATGAAGCAATTTGGGTACAAAATTTAGCTCTGTTAAGATTAATTTAATATATAATGTTCTTGATGGGGTAACATTTACATTACATTAAGATTAGCCGTGTGGGTGGCTTAAGCCATCTCTCTACTTCAACCAATCTATTGTAGCCGCCCAAGCAATATTAAGGGTATTTGAATATGTCTATCCTTCTGTTAAACTCCAGAAATTTACTCAAAGGAGTTTTGCTCAGTTCATCCGAAGTCAGAAAGACTCTACCAAACAGAAAACATCTGATTCTGCATGCATCTTTTCATCAACGACACTCACACTCACGATTGATACCCATTCTATGCAGCTATCTCCTCTTCATTAATACGTGAAGAAAAGTAAGATCTTGAAGTATTTTTAGAACCAGTTTCCAGTAATAACCAGACTGACAACTCTCTGAGGTGCACAGAATTTTACGCGCGCCGCTACCTGTTGAGCCTTCTTCCACCAAGTAACAGCTTCGTAAGTTATGACGGGTCTTACTACTGTCACGTATAGCGAGTATATCGTTTTGGAGGATAATCATCAGCTTTTTCGATAAGGTTTGTGGTAAATCCATAGTGACATTTTGAACTCGTTCAAATGTAAATTCTAGGAAAATGATTTGTCTAGCACGATGTCTTCTATTGAGTAGTAAAGCTTTTCCCCGAGAATAGCTGGAGGAGTCAATCCTTCTAACGTCCTTCCTCTTTGCACCAAATTTGAATTGTGTTGAGCACGTCCTGTAGAGCTATGATAAAATGCCGTTTGCCAGTATCTCCTATTAAAACAACCAGATCTTCAGCACATAGGATCCACCTAAAATGAGCTTGTGACTGATCTAGTGTCCATCATATTATCGAACTATTTCAGAACGACAAGCTCCATTTCTTTGAGCACTATTAAACTCGCCTTCTATATCTGAAAAGACACCAATCGCAATCTCTTTGTTTTGTAGGGATTCGGTTACCTTTGCAACAACGTTGTGAAGAATTAATTCGGCGTATTTACCCGTATAATGCATGTACTGGTGGCGATGGATAGGGTTCAGACTCCATACGACTAATAGTCTGTAGGAATCTTCCTAATTTGGGTATGTAAGTTTCCGTTGCCATTGTCCAGCTAGTCGGCACGTATTCCCATCGTAAGCTGTGTCTAAATAGTCGTAATACCATAGAGGAAGTCTTTCTTTACCTTGCTGTAGAAGAACCGGTGGTTAAAATGGTTTAAAAGCTCCAATTACCTAGTCAACTGGATTGTAGATGATAATTTTTAAGCAAGGCAAACATTGAATTTATACTGAAACGCTTCACTCTTCTAACCAACAATTTATACTAAACTCACAATCAGTTCAGTATTTCTGCTGAAGGTGATAGCTTAGCTCTCGAAACGTGCGACCAGTTTTTTAGTAAAGAGTTGTGGTTAGGGAGATAGTGAAGTGTTTCAGTCTACCAGTGGCATAATGTTCTAGTTTTATAATTTACTAAATTCATAAATATAAAATATTAATTTGTGCGTCTAATTGTTTCTTTTCTTGCGTTACTACTTCATAGAGTTTTGAACAATAAAGCATAGTATCTTATAGATTTTTGTACATTTACCTTAGCTGACTTTCAACACTTGCGGAAATATACTAAAAGGTATTTTATGAAATATTCTAAAATAACGCGCACAAGTTTATCCAAGCATTCAAAGAGAATAAGAAACGCTTTGAATTGGACACTAATCGACAACGCAATTATAATGAATGATTAAAAACTGAAAAGAAGGTTTGCGATCAGATGAAACGGAAATAAAGGTAAATATTGCGGTGTTAACATGAATTTTAAAAATTATGTGTTCTTATCACGATTTTAGTGCCCGTGCAGGTTTCTTTGTACGTCATAAGGTTGACGAAGAATTCTAATGCGTCATTCCAACTAACAAGGTCGAAAATGGCAGTCTTATGGGATTATAAATACTATATTAACGGTATTTTTTCGAAGGAGATTCCTCTTCAATTTTCCTTAAACATAACAGCACATCTTGCCATACGGCTAATATAACTAAACCTTTTATATATCAAATTGAATTGTAATATTCGTACTATAATGTATAAATATATCTTGGAAATTCAAGTAGAAGTTGAGATAAAAGGTTATTTCTTTGGTACATTGCCAAGGGTTAGCCGTTAAGATGCCTAAATGTATTCATGCAGTTACTAAAGCTAGGTCATATAAACTATCAATTTATACGTCCAATTTTATGATGCTTGTGTGTGCTACATCCTAAACTCGAAAGTTGTCCTTATCAGTATTGACCGGGCATTATCCGAAATGTAACTTGTCGAAAACCGAAGGTATCGTATCGTTAACATCATTCTGTGTATAAGCGGGTCGTTGCGGCTAGGGCCATCGGTTACAAGGTGTTTTTTAGAAACAAGTGGATGTACCGTTTTGGTGACTTTTGGTCAGTGCAAGTGGCGTTCTTCGTAAAAATAGCTATGAGTTTTACATGAAGTGGAAAACATTAAAAAAAAGTTTAGCGATAATTTATTTTTATTTTAATTTTAAAAACTAGCGCTTTAGCTAAGAGAAGAACAATAATAATTTGCATTAAAGTACATAACATTACTTGCTTGATCTGGTAAGTAATTTCCTTGTAATGGAAAAATTGTTACCTATAGATTTTACTGTCGTTTGATTGCTGAAGGCAGTAAGCCTAAAAAATAAGCATTAAATTATCATCAAATAGCAGGATTTCATCGGATTGAAGTTAGTGTTTTAATATAACCGGTTATCAGCGAAACAGCGATAATAATAACATTGTACTATCTTAAAACAATGACTGATTTGATATACTCTATGAAATTCGCCAATATACAAGTCAAATATTTAAATATTACAAAGAGGTTATATTAATATACGTACACAGCGCCAATCCTATCAACAAGGACAATCTATTTTGAAAAAAGTTTAGCTTCCAGAGGTAACTAGAAGCAATCAAGTGAAACAGAGCTTATACATCATGATGATTGCATTACTTGTAATTTCATAGAGAATGCATTTATATTTTAAGTTATAAATTATCTTCTGCTTAAAGTACCATCAACCACTATTAATATTAGCCGACCTAAACACAAATACTAGTATTATATTGTCGTTAACCAAATAATTTGGTCTAAATCGATATTAGGTAACTGCTAACAAGTAATAACTGCAGCTTGAGGACAACGCAAAGTTCGCCATTAACATTTGAAGTGTGTTTAAATTACATACACATTATACAGACACATTTCTTAGGGTATCTTGTACATATTTTTTTTAATTTAATAAAAATATCACGTTAATATTTTGCACAGCACACATTTTTGCACTAAAATAAAGGTATTCATTCATTCTTATTTGAACAATGGTTGGCTATTAAACGTCGAAGAGCAACTAAAATATGTCAGTTCACGTATTCCACACTATTGAAAGAAAAGTAATGTACTTATTTAATTAGTAACGTCTAAATCACATCTAGCACTAATTCACTAATACCTTTACTACCAGCAAGTAACAAAAAAAAGCCGTTTTAATAAATAATAATATATATTATCTTTCTAGTCTTTCGAAAGAGTATGTGTTGTATTTAATCAGATCTAGAATGCAGATACATATACGGCTTATTTTGTTTTCCTGAAAGTATAGGTAATATTTTTGTTGTGTGTTATTCAAGGTTTTTTCATTATCATTTTGGTTATCGAACATAATATTATATGTATGAGGAATAATCTTCAGTTCTGACTGTCGTCAATTTTTTATAAAAAATCTTTTGCTATTTCTATTTCTAGACACTTTAGCTACTCTAGACATAATGAAATTTTATTTCTTTTAGCTTAAACACACTGTATATTTACTTTCCACATTGTTATCATTTAACAAATAATTTACTGTTACGTTTTTGCAATGACGGGCTCATTATAACTTACTTAGCATAACAATTATTTCTAAGTTTACGTTTCTTGATAATTAGCATGGCAGAAGGAGCTATTTTTGATATTTTGGCGATTAATGATTTTTGGTTTCGTAAAAGTGCATACAGGAAGAGTGCAAAATAGAAATTCCGAAAAAGAATGGACAAAGGTTGTGACCATAACTGCAAAACCAAGCATAAAAGGAAAATTTTAGAAACTTATGGACCCATTTGATCATTGACAAGAATGGAAACCAAGCAAGTGATAAATTTGCAACGAAATTTCGGTTCAGTTTTTATTGATGAGGATTAACTCTTTTAAAAAGTCGTTATTATAAAAGGGGCAGTTTTGATAGATATTGATATATACAGCAGATAGATACAGCCAGTTTATCTAGTATCTAAAGAAACAATCATTTAAATGCATGTGCGCCTACAAAGCTCACCAATCACGATAAAGGAAAACGTATTCTTATTTACAAGCATCATCTATCTTCTATGTTTGTTACATTAACACTTTTACAAAGATTTCTAAACTTTTTTCTAATTTAAGGGTTTCCTGTTTCAAGAATTTTAAACGTTTCAGCAATTTAGTTAGACGATGAACTTCAGGGATGATTTTCGAGCTAACTGATTAAGAATCATATATGTGTTCAGTCATAAACTAATAGATTTACTTTAATGAGGTATACTGGTTTCACTCCGTAGAAAACGTAATACAATAAAATTGTATTGTTCGAGTTGATAACGATAATTTTAAATATTCAAATAGTGCAAGATAAATTAAGCTAATCAGCATTCCACATACATATATATAATTGCTGATTCGTAAATTGGCACTGGATGTCTGTACTACCTGTTCAAGAAATCCATCACGCAGTGAACGCACACCTGTTGCGCTGCAAGTGGCGCGCTTTCAACTTACTCAGTCAGTCCGTTTTCGCGAAGACAGATACATACTTGCAGTAGCTGGCGCGTTCGTTTGCAAATCCTAAACGAAAACGAATTGATTTCTTAGTCCGGAGGACAGTTTGAAAAATATTGGAATATAATTAGTTTTCAACTAATACCATTAATAAGAAAATTTAGAATATGGGGTACGCTGCAGAACCGGCAATTGAAGCTGTTAAAAAACAAGGCCTCTGGTCCAGAATAGATCCGCGAGGTAAGTTTTTTTGTCATTTTTTCATTACAAGCTTTGTACTCTTTAAATTTAATACATATATTTCATCTAAATTAAGAACATCAAGTCAGCTTACTTAAATTTGAATCATGATGTTTAATTTGTTTATTATCATTCTCATATTTGCCATTCACAGCATTAATATAGAAACGTCTATTGTGCATTCTAAACGTGTGAATGTCACAAACATAATTTTGAAGTAACATATTACAGTGTTTATTTAGCATTATTTTTTTTTTAATTAAGGAAAGAAACATGTGAGCCGTTGTAATATTTATCTATAAATTAGTTCAGGAAACTACGACCTTAACTATTTTGTTAAAACAATAATTAATCGTAAGAGAAATATAACTACTAAAGATATATTCAAATGTATTTATAAACAATAAATCAAGAGTTACAAAGTTCATACACATACCAAGAACAAATACACACATACATAATTACTGTCTCATTCAGTAACATAGGGCAATGCTCGATTTGTCTGGATGATTTTACAATTGCATTATCTGTACGATAAACAAAAAAAACAACGCGAAATACCCATTCGATCATTTACCAGGTTGTTTCGACGAGAAAACGACAGAATGAGAAAAATAAAATGGCGGGAAAGGAGTTCATTCGCTTTTAAATTGAAAAATATCGTGCGCAAAATTGTCAACAAAAACAAAGTCTGACAGCTTATTGAGAAAGTAGTAATCAATAGACTATATTTTGCCTGACCGTTTTAATAATTCATCGTTCTTCCAGACATACTCACAAGTACACAGGTTGCATTTAAGGCAAAAGATTACTCGAACTAAGCAAATTCCAAAAATAGTACTGATAGGTATAGTTGAATCGAACATTCTCCAAACAAGCGTTCTTCGCATTCATACGAAGAACGTCACCTCAAATAAATGTGATAAGCAACAAAAGCATCCAGGTAATGTTTGATTCGTTATAACTTCATATGCACAGAGAATGAGTATCGTTAATAAAAGGCACGCTTTGCACGTTTATAAAAGAAAATTTGAATGTTATCAATCATTGTGATCTGGATTCAAAAAATTCATAGAAAGAGATATAAAGCCAGTATGCACTTTTAATATATTTCATTTGCACTAGGTCGTTGACCCTTTTGATTTAGTGTTTTGTTCCTTTTATACAATAAAATTGGATGAGGTTTCTTTAGATTAATCCATCGCAGTGCAATAGTCGTAAATTAATTATTTTCTATAATTTACTACCAATTATTTGTAACATTTAAATAGTAGTAGCGAAATATAATAACAAAGCAGGCAATGAAAACGAAAACGTTAAAAGAATGTTTTTTTCGACAACCAAATTTTAGCTAACGTCTACAAATAATGTTTAAACATATGAACTTCAGGCAAAACGACGTGAAAAGTAACCTCGTATGCAACGTTGTGCAATTATTTAGGATTAACACAAAAGCAACATCACTTTTAAGTTTTCCACAAACTTCGAATAAATCATGCGTATCATTTAAAACAAAAATCGTTTAAAATTTGTATAAAAGGAAGCAAATCATTATCTTTAAATATTGCTTTAACATTATACTTGTATAGACGTCGAAAACTCTTTGGGCGTATACAATATCATTCTTTAAGAAATATCAAATAAGGAAAACATTAAATTTGGATTGTATCGGTTTGCATTTGTATTACTTTATTATATTTTATTTCGGCTACTATGAAGTTGTACATTACATCGTTAACTAACAATAAGTATCCTTTAATTCTACATTATCTAAATGCTGTAGTAGTTGCATATACACAAATAGTTTCGCGTAAAGATGGGTAAAACAACGTTCCAACTATAAGCTTAAAAGCTATTTAATTTAACGTTTACTAAACGTTTCTTTATGACGTTGCTGTCACTGTGCGAAATAATGTTGCTTTTACTGTACTGTAAATCAGCACCTAAAAATACGGCTTAGTTCTGTGTTAATTTGTAATGTTTATACGACATCGCTCGTTGAACGTATAACAACGTTCCTGTCTGACATCATTTCAATATTTGCTTAGAAATGCAACGTTATTAAAACGTTGCTCTAGAACGTTAACATAACTACAGCAAGCAACGTCGTTTTCTAAAGTTTATTCGACTTTTTTCGATGTTTGCCAAAAAATTAACGTTGGCTTTGTAACATGTAACATGTGTTCAACCTTTGCCACGTACGAATAAGTTTAGTTCCCATCCGGGAAAGTAATAAATTATCTTTCCATTTGTGAAAGGCCAGTTGCTCACGAATCAATATATTTTATTATAATGGAAGAAAAGTATTTATATTTTTTGAATAATAGTGTACGCATATGCAAGCATACGAAAAAGTGAACGTAGTTAATGAAATTAATTTATTATGCGCTTTTGAAAACAATTCACGTTTAAAACAGAAATGAAGTAATATATGCAGTTAAAAAATGAAGTATAGTACCCGCAACAAATTCTCGTTTCTAATTTTCACAAACGCTAAATAAATTTCAATATGCAGTAAAAGTAATTTATAAGCATATGTTTTTCAGTGTATTTGCTATTTACTTGTGTAAAAAACGATCTACGTACACAAGCAAAACAATTCCGGCTTGGAAATTCGAAAAATATGTTTCTTTATCTAAAATTAATGCGAGAAATAATTTCTAATTTGTTACCTATCTAATATCAGATCATACTTAATGTCCGCCTCGGTATTAAGAAATATGTTTAATATCCCAAAAAAAAAACCATAGTCATATCTATTAAACGCAATTCTGGCAAAATGATAAATATAACATCATACGTTATAAGACTGTTACATACAGGTCGTGATAGCTATTTAATTACAGATAATGACATTTAAGCACACAGATATGTATTAGATTCATATCACGTGAAGAGGTAAAAGTTGGATCACTTTACAACCGTAATTAGAAAAGAATCAATAGAGATTTTCAAATATGCGCTAATTTTATGTATAAATACGTAAGTAAGCTACTTTCTAGTTTTAAGATTACTACATACACGTTTTCTAATTGCAACGATTAATCTGAATTAATTGCTGTATCAATCTTAAGCATCTTTGTCGATTTTGAGATAATCACTTTAATTCGATCATTACAGATATACAACTCATGATAACTTTGCTTTATGTGACAATAGATTTAATATAACAGATTCACCGATAAATATTTGTTTTTCTCTCATTTTGTTACAACTTTATTTTATTTATATTGCCTATAGCAACTTAATTAGATATGAATGATTTGTTCCAAAACGTTTTCTCTTTACTTAATGAGTTACTTTTTAAAAATATAGCAAGATGTTGGATTAGATAGACGGTATAATTGCATTACTTGTTCTATTTACATATTGTAATGATATGAAATATTCTCTATTAATTATCAATGAATTTTTTTAAATTTTACGAGTTTACCTATTTCAGATATTTTCTCGCCACTGTTTGGTGCACGCCATTATTTTGTATTATGGCTGGAGGCAAAGTACCGTTTGCACTCCCTCTTTATGAATTTTAAGCACAGATATTCAATCTGTACAGGTTTCTTTCTAAAGTTTTAGAGACATATGGTTTGGGTATTCTTTATTAAATTATTATTCACATTTTTTTTACTATCGTTTACATATTATTTATATAAATAAATATTTCCAAATTTCATTCTTAAAAGACGTTTAATATACTGTACTCACACATTTCGATCACATTGTATAAATATGCATTATTACGAAATTATATTTACAATCTTCAAAATTTCTTGTACGACGGAAGGATAGCACGACTGGCAGTATTTACCTTTATAATCTAACTCATATCAAGTATGTGTGTAGTGTGTGGCCTATCATAGAGGCAAACAAATGTGTTGCTATGGATATAAAAAACAAAAACAAAAAAACATCGTGTCAAAGTCAGATATGTTGTTATCGTGTCAAAGTCAGACATGTTGTCATCGTTTCTCTTGAGAATAATTAGTTATTTTCTCATATAACTCTATAATTTTACAAAGATCTTCGTTTATATCCGTTCAGAAAATGTATCAGCTGGTACTACAAATAATCTGGAAGTTCCGGACACATATTTTGGAAGCCGAAGGAGGCGAGAAATCACGTGCAAGTGAGTACGATTTCAAAGATCAAAAACGTCGAATCTTCTTAAGTTCTTCAAAATTATTTGTATCTACTGCTCTCATTTTGTTTCGCGTACTAATTAGAAAATTTAAAGATCAGCTAGACAGGGTTTTCTGTAAAAAACATATTTTCTTTTTTGTAAAGAAGCGGTATATATTTATTAATTTGTCAATATATTTATCTTTTCCAACTTTACATGTGGTTATTTTAATTAGAAAACATTATCATTTCATTTAAAAACAAATAATTTTAAATCAAAGAACCCATTTGAAAGAATTAAAGAACCTGAGATTTTAGTGCTAATGATACGAGAGGTGGTTTATCGTAGCTCTACACATATTCTCAAAAAGTTTGAAATTTCCTATCTTCTGTTGCAGCAAGTTGTTCTGTAAATTTTGTCGTATCTACGGTACCGTATTCTTTGACATTGCTTATCGATCCATCGGGGTAATGTTCACCGTTTCATTTGGTTATTTTACTAAATATTGTATCAATTACTTATTTATGAGCGCAGATTTGTTTGCATTTGGTACAGTTTTTGTTAGAAAATATGCCCATTTTCTAATTGTTGGCTACGTAAAGTCGGAGAATTTATTACGCCGACAATCAAGATAGAGAAGATATCAGTCCCGATCTTTACTACTCCTCTCCCGCTAGAGGTATAATTGAAGTGCGATTCGGCGCCTTCGCTTTTATTTACATGAGTCCAGTTATTAATTTTTCGACTGTACAAACTATACAAAATGAGGTTGAAACAATTGAAGAAACTAGTAGAAATTACGACGAAACCGATAGAACTTTTAATTAGCTTTAATCGCTAATAGACCTATTAATATGATAGTACGTGGTGCGGTAATGTGACATTTGGTACGTGAGATAACATAAAATTGATATTGTTAGAGAATTTGCAGCGGAATCGTCACAAATAATAATTTGTATAACTAACAATTGAAGAAACAAAATTCCATTTATACAATATTAGGTTAAGAAGTTAAACAAGTAGTAACAATCAACAAAATAGGAACAAATCAGGAAACGATGATAACAAAACAGAAACATGAAAGAACAGCAGTCTAAAGCAATAACAACAAAGAATATCTTGCGCTTTTAAAGATGATACTGACAGATTAACAATCCTTGTGATTACATTGTGTAGTAATACGTCCTTTACATGATCCTAATGTTACAAAAGGCACGCCTTTTTTCTAGTATAACATTATATGATCAAAAATGTTATTGTGCCAAGTTTTATTAGTTTTTAATTTAAAGTGCAAGTAGAAAACAAACAACAAAAAATCAACTTACTTTTTCTTATTCTCTTGCCATTCAAAAGTTAATACAGATTATTTATTATACGTATCAATGTCTATGAATCTCCCAAAATATTTGAAATATTTTTCGTTTATTGTTTTCGTTTTCCTACAATTGTGTAGATTCTGTGACATTGCACATGAAAAACCATGAAATAATTATTTCGGGTAGTTATTGCGACTTAATAACATAAAAATACAATAGAAATTATTGGCAGTGGTCAGAAACATATTTACATATGCTTAACAGACTTACTACGATTTTTACACAAGGAAAAAGTATCGTTGAATAAGATGAAACCGCTTACGTCTTTTTTATTACTCCTTTGAATATAGTATTTCATTAGCGCGTTTACATCACAGATTGAACTATATTTTCTTAATATATAGATTGTTCCGCTTAAGCCAAATTTTTGATTGTCACTAAAGAACTTAGACTTATATTGTTTCATTAACAGATGTTTTTCATCGTAAGATGCATTGCAGAAGTTTCGTCGTCTTTCCCCTTTCATTCCCGATTTTTTCTGGTTTTCCGTTGACATATTTACAAGCGTCTGATTCTCTTGAAGCTACAAGTTTTTCTCTCTACTGTGGCTGTGCTGAGAACCAAATTTCAGTATCATTTTCGGAAATTACATTATTTATATTCAATACATAAAACGCAAAATTAATATTAAATAACGTAAAAAATAGTGACATGCATTGAATCGGGTATGTAAAACATCACAATTGCCATGGAGTCCATATATCAAGATAAATAATCAATTAATAATATGTTATACATAATAATGTGTAAAATATTAAGCCACACTCGCCCTTCTACGAAGTATTACCGAACTGAATGACGTCGACTATATAACTGAAGCGTTTAGGTTTAGCTTACATACACTACACTACATAACACATGGGCTGAAAAGTCCCGGGCCTAACAAAGAAAACACGGTTTTTTTGGTTCAAATTTAGCTTTATTCATCAACGTAATCTCCATTCAAGAGGAACGCAATCATTCCAGCGCCGCTTTAACATTTCAATACCACTTTTGTAGAACGATTTATCTTTTGCCTCAAAATAGGCCTCAGTTTCAGCGATAACCTCTTCATTCGTGCGAAATTTCTTACCGGCGAACATTTTTTTTTGAGGTGTGCGAACAGCCAGTAGTCGCTGGTAGTCAAATCTGGCGAATACGGTGGATGTGGGAACAATTCGAAGTTAAATTCATGTAGTTTTGCCATTGTTTTGATTGACTTGTGACACGGTGCATTGTCATGATGAAACAAAATTTTTTCTTTGCCATATGCGGTCGTTTCTTTGCAATTTCGGCCTTCAAACGCTCTAATAACGCTATATAATATTCACTGTTGATGGTATTTCCTTTCTCAAGATAGTCGATGAATATTACACCACGCACATCCCAAAATACCGAGGCCATAACCTTTCCAGCCGATTGTTGTGCTTTCGGGCGCTTTGGACGAGGTTCATCAGTTGCTGTCCACTCAGATGACGATTGTTTTGATTCCGGAGTGAAGTGATGGATCCATGTTTCATCCATTGTCACATATGGACGCAAAAATTCCGGTTTGTTACGTTTAAACATGGCCAAACACTGCTCGGAATCATTAACACGTTCTTGTTTTTGGTCAACAGTGAGCAAACGCGGCACCCATTTTGAACAGAGCTTTCTCATAGACAAATGCTCATGCAATATGAAGCCAATACGTTCTTTTGATATCTTTACGATGTCAACTAACTCACGCAACTTCACTTTTCGATCATTCAAAACGATTTTGTGGATTTTTTTGATGTTTTCTGGTGTTACCGCCTCATTTGGACGTCCACTGCGTTCTGCATCATCAGTGTCTCTACGACCACGTTTGAAGTCAGCAAACCAACGTTTTATTGTTGTTTTTGATGGAGCGGAGTCCCCATTACACTTTTCAAGCCATTGCTTCGCTTGAACGGTATTTTTTCCCATCAAGAAGCAGTGTAAAATTAAAACGCGAGATTGTTTTTGATCCATTGTTTTGAAAATAACAAAAGTAGCGTGACTGTTAGCACAATAACTCACAAACTAATGAATAGAATATCATGAAATTTTAACAGCTGGACTTTTCGGCCCATGTGTTACATATAAATAAAATAACTGTTCCACATCTAGTAGTGTAATATTTACATACTTAAATAATCTTTGGAGTTACGTAAGGACTTATTATCATAAATTTTGCTAAAACACTACTAAATCTTTCTACAGTAAAATGATTGTTTTAGTACTTAATACGTTCAACTACTTATGTGCAGTGATTCCAAAATGACAATGAAAGATTTTGTAGCTTTTTATAGCCTCAACTATTCCTTCGTAATTGTTCTAAACAGTCTCCAAATCTGTTAGAACTTGATATCTAACCCTACCTGTAACCATGTTGATCCGGATGGTAATTTCCGTTTGGGATTTTGAATATCCTTAAATACCAAAATTGTTCTTGAGCAAGTAAATTACAAATAACAGAGAAATTAAATCAGAAAAAAAGTTAGGGTAGGCTTTCTCGAGGTTGTTTTATGTCTATGTTGCATCGTAGCAAAGGTTTATCACAGATTGAATATACTATTTTTGTACCATTTTATATTAAGTTAGGAAAATCTTGTGTAAACTTGTATACTTCTTCAGCAATCTACTGCTTTCTAATAACTCTAGCACTAACATAACGTTCTTTTGTACACAAGTATATTATTTTAATAAATAAAACAGCTGCCTTTCCAGTGCATCGTGCCTTTATAGTTACTATTTGCTAATATCTCTCATTTTGTTTATCTTTACATAATTAAGGAACAAACGGAATATAGTTAATGAGCTAACGCTCTCGGGAGGCTTTGTGCTGGCAATACGTATTTCTGGGCTTGTAAGCCGTGGTCTTGAGTAGGTGTATGTCGCGGTCCCGACCGAAGCCCCATTAGTCAGATGACCAGCGAGCCATCAACTTCGTCCTGAAGATGTCAGCCGTGGTGGTTGGAAAAACGCCGACGTGTACCTATGCAAGGCCACGATCTACAAGTCCAGAAATACGTACTGCCAATACAAAGTCAGACCCATCCGTGAAAGCTACATGTTAGTTATTAGCTCAGGATAACAAATGATTTCGCAACATTATAAAGGTAATACAGGATATCGAGAAATGTGCTTTCAAATAATGGAAGAATGACATGAATTGTTATTAAGTTTGTTAAAAAGGTTTTCAAAGGGCTAATGGTATAAATGTCAGAAAAACGTTGTGCCACAATAAAGGCGAAGAGATTTTTAAGAAGTTAAGATTATGTAATGGTATCCTCAACTACCGATTTGATTGCCTATTTATGAAAGTGACATCCCTGAAACTGTTTTTCAATATTATTATCCGAATATATTGTTAATTGCACTTCGAGAAAAATATGTCCTAATCCAACCAATAACTAGGTGGCCCAACTAATTTTTGTATTTGAATATGCTCAAACCACTCGACCGTTTAAAATCGTTTACGTAGATTTGGTTTATATTAATATAAAAATTACAATAGTAGTTCATCTATTCTAATAATATTTTGAATGTTACCCGAAGAATTTAGCCCTTTTGAGATAAACTAACATAGGCAGTAGGCTACAAAGGTAAATTTCAAGTTGTTTCTATCATCATTTAAGAATTCTTGAAAACTTTTGACTTCTTGGCTACTGAATAAAAGCTAAAACCTATTTTAAACAGTTCAAATAGTATGTTTCTTTTTTCAGTTTTAGTTTTGTGTAAAATTATTCCTTACATTAAAATACAAATGCATCAAATGTTGTTCGAAAAGAAAATAGATATTTGTTACAAATTAACCACATACAGTTAACAAATTTTATACTTCCATTGACATTCAAAAGCGAAAGAAATACTACATACTTCAACAGAAATATACATTTTCCTTCAATGGACTATTTTCGTATAAAATATTAATTTATATTGATTTAAACAAAAATTGTTTGAGTGAATGGAAAACATTCAAAATAATATTTGTTGTTCTGTGCAGCGAGTTAGGTAAGTCATCCTGTTTATACCGTATTCGCATTCATAATTCATTAACAATTATTTATTAGGCATCCAAATCTTACTACACAAAAAATCGTGGTTATTTTGAGCTATAAATTCTTCGAAACTATTAATTTCATTTCTTCACCGGGAATTTTGGTTATATTCCGAATATCAATTATCATCAAATCCTTTAGCGTATATATAAATAGATGCATGTATGATTTCGTAATAGTTATTTTACAAATTTAGTTGAGATCATAAAGTTTCTAACAGTTCTTGCTTTGTTTCTCTATATTATTTTTTTTTCGGCGAATGTAATTGTCGGTACAATGTCTAATTAAAGAATATGATCCTTAGCAGTAATGTACCGTGAAAGAAGAAGCTCTTTTGGCGAGTGAGTCACATCATTCTTGTTTACAAATAAATCGTGTCGTACTTTGTAATTTTTTTACCTACTCGTTTTCATGCTATATTAAAACACATTATTATGGCAAAGATGTGTATATTAATAACAGTAACAATAATAATAATAAGTGATTTATTCTCGTAACTATATATTCATCGACTGTCCTCTTTCCTCTGAGAGTAAGGTAATAAAATTAATTGACAAAACACATTTATTTAAATCACACAGCCAATGCATTTTTGCATCCGTGAAAACTAATCTTCAATTTTCACCAATCTTTCCGCGCTAGGTTTTCTAATTTAACTTATTCTTTACACGGTGAAACACGATGAAACCGTTAGATGCTAGGTCTAGAGCATACTGCGAATGACCTATTTTTTCAAATACTTGGTAGTTCGGACAATTGTGTACATCCAAGCGCTATCTTGATGCAAGATGGTCCTTCTTCTTCGACGTTTCTCGCGAACTTCTGAGAGAACTTAAGATAAACGAACTAGTGTACTACTCGGCATTAAAAGTACTATAATCCTTCAGTGCTACAATAGAAACATGTCTGGTAATTTCTAAGGAAATATAACTGATTCGTTCTCAAAGACACAAGCTGTCAATTGTTGTTTTCTTTCGAGATCATAGTAGTATACCCATGTCTCATCATCTCCTATATCAAACAGCGAAACGATCAAATGCGGATTTGTGCCATAACCAACGGTGTTCTTTTTGAATTGGAGTCAAATTATGGGTAATCCAATGGGCATAAAGCTTATGTAAGATCAAATGTTAAACTAATCTTCTAAAGTTGCTTAAATACATCTAAATCGGTCCTCTTCAATCATGCTTTGTACGAGACCAATTCTTTCCGACAAGTACCGTATTTAGCCTAGAAACTCGCTAGTTGTCATTTAAGGAAAGTCAACCAGGTTTTAATTCAGTATATTACCGCTGTATGGTAGCTAAAGAACATGACTTGCCACCAAACACTTGATTAATTTCCTTAAAACATTTTTTGTGGTTTAAGCTATCCCCAAAATTATATATTAATTTGTAATTTTTAAAACTTGTACTTCCGTATATCCTTTTAATACCACACCGATTGAGAGAGAACTGTTTTGACATGATCATGGTAGTCTAGAATGAATATAATATATAATATATAATAATAAATAATAATTCAAATTTACTGGAAAACATAGTCATTACGTTGAATCCAGAAATACAAAAGTACGCAGTATATTTTACTTGATAGTATTTCTAACAAGACTGGGAGCGGTAAAAGTTGCTAAATAAATTAAATATATGGTATAAATCATGCATCCAAAATGTCAATCAAATAGTTCTACAAATAAAAATAAATAGCTGATACCCGGTATATATGTACAGAGACGGATGTTCTCGCGGAAGCCGTATGTGAAATAATTAAGGCTGCAAAGACGGATGCTTTCGGAGATGCGTGCGGCTCTCGATATAAAAACTAACGAATGTAATTGCTTACTATTTTAATTTGATTGTATTGCTGATGTAGGCTGCCTGCATCAACAACACAATCAAACTATAATAATGAGTAATTCAATTCATTAGTTTTTATATTGATAGTAACCGGGCCGCACACATTTCCGAATGCACACGTTTCTCCAGTCTTAGAAATAATACTACCAGGTTTCTCGACCGCGTTGTTGGTCCCGAAAGAGACCGTTTCAACTAGATCGACGTTTCGTCGCGATCTCACTCATCTTTTTCTGGAAGCTCTCGTTCGACTAGCGATCAGAGATGAACATGTTTTAGGTTCATCTTTGATCGGTAGTCGATGAGTGAGATCTCGTCGACACGATCCCGAAAGGAACCAAAAACATACACGGTTAGAAGCCCGGGAATATTATATATATATATACTTTATATGCAACAAATTGTTTTTTATTCAGAAAGGTTATAGAACAATAAGAACGATTTCCCTGAATTAAATCGGGGACTTTCCATGGTTTATACGCATACATATAGCACGTCCAAAAAACAAATTAGCTATTCAGGTGACATTTACATGCGCTCACGTAATTTCTGCATAAAAGTACACATTATTTTCAGTGTACAATGACACATGCACTGTTCCAAAGGTAAGCTACAAATGTAGATCTGGTGTAGAGGCTATAACCTATTGAAGTTGATATTAATCGAAAAATATGCGCAAGACATGATACGTTTTAACCTCACTAAGTTACATTTTTACATAAAGCCCGCATGGAGGTTATAGTCTCAAGATTTTATTAATATGCAAATACATAAAAACATTAAAGTAAAATAATGCTAATACAATTTTCAGCTCAAATAGAGTCAAAAGAAGTTAATTAAAATTATTTTCGAGAACGCAGATAATTGTTATTTCTCTTACGGGTACCGACGTCGCCACTGCTTAAGTAGTAATTCCGGTATTACATAACTACGAAAACAATAAATATATTTTGATCTCTCTCTACGTTACTAATACACCGTTCTATACAGTATTAATAAAATATCAAGGTTGTCTATTACTACCATATATCACAACACATTTTTGTTAATTATATTTCCATCTTCATGTCCTTGAGATGCTAAATGTACCTGAAACCTAAACCTGGTATGCTCTGCAACCGATACGTAAAATTTAACGAATTATCTTTAGGATGTTAAATGTACTCAGCAATATCAAACGTTCTTTGGTGATAAACAGCAATTTCTCATTTAATTTTGTTAATAGCTAATAACCGTAATATTTGTACATTTGCTCTCAATTTCAATTAAGAACATTAATATCATTACCATTTTCGTTACATGATATGGTAAATTTATTAGAACTCTAGTTTTCTAAGTATCTTCAATTTCTCAAATATCAAAAAGGGCAGTATTGAAAAGTATTAAAAGAAAAAGAAATTAATCATTCTATTTTACTCATGAAGAGTTAATAAGAAACACATATCTGTAAAGATCCCCGTATTTCTGTCGCTCAGGGAACAGCGCTTAGACAGTTTAGCTTTTGTTTAGCTTCTAGTAACGACATAAAAATTTTAATCAATCCCGAGCATTGAATTAAATTACACATTACTAGGAATCAACGTAAATAAACTACGGAATACGTAGACCTCCACGGTCAGAGTCTGTAACAAACGGACTACTTCAGAAACTGGCCGTGTCATGACGATATATATAGAAATGAAATAAGAGTAAGAGGAGAAAGAAATAAAAAGAAAAAGGGATAAACAGGGGGGTAAAATAGATAGGGAACGTAAAAACAGTAAGAGAAATCCCACCTTTCTTTTTTTGTTTTATTCTCTTTCTTTTTCTCCTCCCCTCCCTCTCCCCCTCTTCTGTCACTCTTTCTTTCCCTTGCTCTTTTCACCTTTTTTTTTCTATTTCACCCTCCCCCTTTTCATTTTTCTTCTTTTTACCTCTTTTTCATTTTATTTCTATCTCCTCTCACTCTTATTATTTCATTTCTATGTATCTCACCATGACGCGGTCCAATTGCTGAAGTAGTTCGTTTATTAGATAAATTGCAGTTGCTTTTGTGTTATATAATTGCAACTATGAGAAAGAGTACAGGTATTAGCGTGTGTTAACTGAGTAACTTTATAAAACGTAACCGTGTTTAATGCTGCATTACACGTGTCGAATGGTTGTGGTACGGTTTAATTTTGCTTTAAAACATTTCCCCTTGAAATATATGATATATATATGATAGGCAATAACAATGTTTAACAACTTTAACTGTTGGAACTGAAAGTATGTAAATGAAAAAGAAATAGTTTTAATCAGCAACCAATACAACATGCGCATAAGTATAATTTGCTGTGCATGTTTATATGCATCATACCACTACTATCTACAAATCGGGCAAGTAATGCTGGATTAAAAAAAGTTGACGTAGTTATTATTAATGGAGTTGGCACTACGAGCGTTCAATCAGTAGCGTGTGCTTCCAAAAAGTGTAACCGATTTAGCAAATGGTGTAGCATGGAAACCGTTAGTAAACCATCGCTCATTGGGCCGAACATACGCGGCCGACCTGAAATGTTTCCGGAATCGGCAAGAAATGTTGCATGAAAGTTGAAGTGAAAACTGTTAAAATTTCAGACGTCTACTGTCATTAGTTGTTGAGTCTGTTTTGTGTAGCAAGTCAGACGGTTTCAGAAAAAATGGATAAAATCGAATTTCATGCAGCGATAAAATACTTCAGGATGGCTCAGAAAACGGCCACGGAAATTCGAAACATTTTGCTAGAGGTTCATGGCGGTGTAGTCCATCATTTTCGACCATCAGCTTGTGGGTGAGCGAGTTCAAACGTGGCCGCACAAGCACAAGTGACGAACCACGCAGTGGACGCCCAAAAACCGCTACCAACGATGAAATGGTCGACAAGATTGATGATGTCGCGTTAGCCGATTACCGATTGAAGCTGAAAAAGATAGTAGAGACAACAAGCATCTCAGAAGAATGCGTTAGCCATATCCTAAAAGAAATTTAGGGCATGAATGAGCTTTCGGTGCGGTGGGTACCGCGTTTGGTCATACCGGAGTAAAAACGAGATCGGGTGATCGTTTCGGAGGAGTGTCTGGCCAAGATTCAACGGAATCCAAGGAATAGTCGGAGCAGTGGACTTTTCAAGGCGAATTGGTTCCGAAGAGAGCAAAAGCTCGTTCCATCGACCGGAAAGGTCATCATTTTTTGGGATTCCCAAGGTGTGATCCTCATCGACTATCTGCACAAGGGAAGGACAACCAAGGGGCAATACTACAGCGATTTATTGACCCGATTCCATGCAGTATTGAAGGAGAAACGGCCTGGTTTGCAGCGGAAAAAGGTGCTTTTCCCCCATGACAATGCACCGCCTCATCCATCCTGCATCGTCGTGTCCAAATTGAATGAGTTGCGCTACGAATTAGTCTCTCATCCTCCATATTCACCGGACCTAGCCCCCAGCGACTTTTTCCTACTCCCAAACCTAAAAAAAATCACTGGGAGGAAAGAGATTTGCCTCAAATGAGGAGGTCATCGCCGCTACAGGTGGCTGGCTTGCAGACCTCGAAACATCCTACTTTTCCAACGGCTTGAAGAGACTGGAGCACCGTTTGAAAAAGTGTATTGATCTTCGAGATGACTACATCGGAAGCATTTCAGGTCGCCCTCGTACATTACGTTTATTTCATAGCGGACATGTATTTATAAAGTACAGAAGTTTATCGATGAATTTCCAGGTTCCATACGTAATGAGTCAAAATAATTTATAAAAAATATTTAAAAAAAATAAAAATAGTTAATAAAAGTTTGTGGCAATGTTTTCATTCTCTGGAATAAATTTAAACATAAGAGACATGTGAGAAGTGCGCAATACAAAAAGGGTATTGGATTGAACAGCCAATATATATTCGATTTAGGATTAATATTGATTGCATTTTTAATCTATTGAATAATGTTTCATTTTGCTCTTTCTGGAATAAATTACGACATATTATAAAATCAGTGCACGATACAATTAAAAACAGCATTAAATTAGATCTAGCAAGTAAGAAAGTTGTGTGGACAAGTCGGCTAATCGCCAAAAAATTTTGTTCTTAATGTCATGGCAGATATCATGTAACCATATCAAAAAATGCACAGAACACGATACCTAATATAATGGTGCTAAATAAAGCTACCCATAAGCGTTGGTGGAAACATTTACGGGAAAGACGATGTAAGGATAAAAAAAACTAACACGCGGAGATGGTTTTGTCTACCTGGCGTCATCAGCGCAATTCCAAGTTTCTGCTAATATCACTCTGAACAAACCGGCAGTTAAAAGCGGGCATTTTAGCGCTATCTAGTGTCGAGAAAAGGCACTTGTCTACCAGTAATGGACATCGACGCAAGCGGGTACAGTTTTGGCACTAGGTAGCACTAAGAAATGCTCACTCTTGACTGTCCGTTTATTCAGAGTGATGTTGGCAGAGAGTAAATTTGCAAAGTGTGGAAAACTTCTTGAAATTGTACTGATGATGCCGAATAGGCAAAAATACATCGGCGTGTTAGCGTTTTTTTTCTGTCTTCATATTATTTTTCGCGTAAAATGATTCCACCAACGCCATCCATGAGAGTACCTTTATTTTGTCATCATTACATTAGGTATTATGTTCTAAGCATTTTCGATGTGTTTTTGTACATCAATGTTTTACGTGTGTAGTTTTATCCGATTCGCGGTCCTCTTTCTGGTTTAGTTTTAGCAGTCGATGAGTTGCTCGGGGGAAGGTAGTGAAACTGTCTGTTTGTGTCGCTGTCTATGGAACGCTAGGCAAGTGTCTTTCTTGGCACTAGAGATAGCGCTAAAATGTTAACTTACTTGACTGGTCCGTTTATTCAGAAGGAATTTGCAACGTGTGATTGAGAGAATCGCACTGATAACGAGACGGGTAGGTAGAAACATGTCCGCGTGTTAGCGTCGATTCTGCCATGACTAGCTTTAGTTATATTTAGGTACAATAAAACCACTTTCAATACTAGCTGGTGGAAAGAAAACTAGAAAAATGTACAACGAGTAGAGTCCATACATTACATCTTCTGATAGAAACTGTTTGAAGGCGTTATTCAGAGGTAGACAATTTAAAAGTGCATACAGCATCAGTATTTCAGAAATCCTTAAGACGAATTCTCGAATTTCATAGACAATGTCTCGATATCCTGCCCGGGAACATGGAAACCACCATATTATTATCTTCGGCACTTCCTACAAATTGAGGCATCTGGACAATTTGGTTATAGCATAGTAACTGCCATCAAGGAAACTCAAAATAAATTTAGAAATCCTCAAATTGAAACAGATTTACAAATTATCTGTAAGAATTACAATAGTCTAATTGAAGTACATAAAAAAATACAAAATTCTAGCTTGTACCATTAGTGTGGTCAATGCAAATAGTAACCGGTGTATAAATACAGCTACATACATTCAACAACGCAAAAAATATTAGTGTTACTGTAGGTAAAGCAGATGTTAATGGAAGATTCAGTCTTCACCATATTAAAATACATTTTTGGTGGCAATGGGTCTGTAGATCCGTAAATTATTCATCATTAGATGTCGAACAGTCGTTTTCCGTACGTAAGAACATTTATTCCCCACTCTACTGTAAATATTTAACCTATCTTATCCATCAATGGGCATCTGCATATTGGATTTATTTATATTTATTACCTACTAAACGCCTAACACGTTTTCCAAACGAACGCTACTGACTGAACGTTCGCAATGCCACCATTAGTTATTGACTCTATTTGTTTCAGATCATTTTATCAAATATACATTAATCATAAGTTCTAAGAAGCTATTAACGCAGTGATGCGCAGAATCTTATCTTAAAAAAGTGAATTATGAACTTTTAAGTGGAAGTACTTAGCCTGTAAATAATATACGGAGGGAAGTTAATATGATCAAGAAATATTTGTATGTAGGGTGTGATTTTAATAACTATTTACTTGAATTACCGTTACAACAAGTTAAAATGCTTTCTAAAATGTTAAATTAAGTTCCGGATGTATACAAGACTGTGAAGAATTGTTTTAATGAAGAGATTATTTCATTATTCAATCTATTTTTAGTGACGTATCCTGAGTAATATATCCCGTACTATTATATGTTTTATTAAGGCCGTACATAACGATTCGTTGCATTTAATGTTTCTGAAGCAGATAGTTTTGGAATTACATTACTTTATAATATTCAAAACTAGAAATAATATAATAGAAATAAAAATATCCAAAACAGTAAAATACGCGGATTTCGTATAAGTAGAGGACACGTACAGAACTTTACGCTGATAAAATAATAAATATCACATTTAATTGAGCTGTTTTAATTTGATATAAAGATGGAAAAGAATTTTCTTTTATATATATTATGCATACATATTTAATCACATCACGTATTATACTAAAGTCATTATTTCTAATGTTTCCCTTAATTAAATAAATATTTTAGATTTTCACACGTATATGCAACCAAATGTACAGCATCAACGCATTTAATGCGCTATACATTCATAACGTATATAAAATACCTTAACTATTCTAACATTAGGCAACCAACTTATCACATAAGCATACCCTAACGTAAAAATTCCGTACAATATTTGTTTAATTTTTTAGGACACTCTTTTTATTTTACAAATGATTTTGACATATATTGGTTACACATTTCTAGTTATCGTTATATTGAAACATAGAAATTCTGTGCGCTTTTTATCGAAAATTTTTCCAGATTTTTTCATTGCCTGTAACTTATTTCAATATTATACTGCTATATTTGCTTTCAGCATCAAAATGTTTCATCTTATTCATCGAATAACATTAACTAATAACGTAAGATTTTTGGGTTTATTACTTGATAGCGTATTATCATGGAGAGAGCATGTACTGCGAACGATTCAATCAAAATTCACGTTGAGCAATTATCAGCTATTATGCATATGTAGGATTACGGCTATCATATGGTATAATCTTCTGGGCAAACTCCGTGGATGCTGACAGGATCTTTATCCTCCAAAAATCCTCCCTTAGAAGTATTTTTAATCTGAAGAAAAGGGAGTCATGTATGAGTGTGTTTAGAGAGAACCGTCTACCTACCTTATCTCTGTTATATGTACATTTATGAATATGCGTGTTTACATAGCTTTTTGACTATTTGTTTGTTGCTTTTAGTTGCGCTCTACTGAAACGTCATATTTTTTTCGTCTGATAACAGTCTAAATCATGCGGTTTTCGACGAGTAAACTAAACTAAGTTAAAAACAAGTTTAATATAGACTTTTAGTGAACTAATACAGTGTGAGTTTTGGTCACCCCATTAACTATTATGATTTCTTTGAACTTCTTGATATACGAAAGCTATTCGACGATTCTAGTGATTTTGCAATAAAATAATTATTTTACGGTAGAAAATGTATTTTGTTCTTGAACCGAATTCCTATGCAAGTTTATACATTAGCCTAGTGATTTTATTAAGCTATATGGAAAGTAATCTTCCGGAAACTTGTCAAAACAGGCATTCATTTCGGTTTCATCTCTTTCCACCAAGTCGTATGTCTAAATTTGGGAATAAGAATTACCGTAACCAGATCTGATGAACATGATGTATGGGACAGGAATTCGTACCGTAATTCGATAAATGTAGCAGCTGCAATGGCGGATGAATAGGAGGATGAGTTATCCCGACAGGACAAAAGCTTCCTTCTGAATAAATGCAGTCGTTTTTTCTTGAGTTTGGCAATGGCACGTGTGATTACATTGGTATAATATTGGTTAGTTACTATCATTTCCTTCTATAAATAGTCAATAAAGATTACGCCTTCGAATTCCCATAAAATCGTGATTATAAAGGTTATTGGTCGAAGAACGCCTTTTGTTTTCTTCCAAAGAAATCCATTGTTTTGATTGTGCTTTTGCCTCTAGAGTGTGGTGATTTCGTCTGTGGTGGAATAAAATCTTCTTAAATTTCATTTGAGTTTAGCCATTGAAATTGTAACACGAGTTTATATTTGGTTAACAATAAACAAGTGCGCCACCCATTTTACTGTTAGCTTCTTCGTATCTAAATATTGATGTAAAGTATTGGGCATCTGTTGGGTTGAGATATTTACAGCATTACGTCTCTCATGAATTTCAACAGAGGTTACTATACATGAAGGCGCCAGTCGTTCAGCATTATCTATATCCATATGTCTATTTTTGACAGCAATGGACAACTTACAAATAATTCTATGGGAAGGAACAGATTTACTATAATATTTACGCAACTTTTCATCAGTTTTCCATATAAAAATGTTTAGTCACATCTTTTCTTTACGCTTACTTTTATTCTGAATAAATTATTTACGAAAGCTACAAAATAAATTATTATAATACTACGTTATAAGGACGCTATCTTGTATTTTCAAACAGAAAAGTGAATGTTATATTTGATTGTAATCAGCCTTCCTTAAAAAAAGTAAACGTTGAAATCGTCACTTATTTATTCATAAAACATTGAATAGTACATAACACCATTATGGGCATAATACACAAAACTTACGTTTTTAATTGCTAGGTAACACTCCCCAATTCAATTCCCCCAACAAGGAGAGAAAAACTCAAATTTAAAATTCATACATAGCATTAATTTAAATAACAGTTAACAACTTAGTTAGTTTTTATCATTTGTTAATAGACTATAAACATGTGGAATGCGATCGTAATGTTTTAAATTAATGCGACTTAGTTTGCATGTGATGTACACGTGCGCACTATTTGTTAGATATATACATATTTGTATTGAAGCTAGAAAATACACGTGCATAAACTATAGTTAAGTGAATTAGATCTCTGGTGTTAGAATTTTGCACGATTTTGAAATCTTTGACGTTATATAGACTGCCTCGAGTTAATTGGAATACGCGATATATGCAAACATTATGTTTGGTTCTTATCGAATCAGTAAATATTGCAAAAATTCTCTTTGCCTGTTCGATACATCGCGCAATTACTAGTGTGTTAAACTCAATTAGCTTAATATAGCTGGAACTATTCTATTGTGTAATATCAAATTGTTTTGAATTATAACCTTGCAAATCATTAACCGACGGCAGCGTTGTGTTCGGTTGAAAAAACGTCGAAATGCTAACCTGCTGAGTCAGCGAATTTTTGCTTACTCATTAAAATCAAAGAAAAAGTTAAATATCGCGCAGGAGACATTACTAAGCATTAATGATTTATTATATCAAATGCATGTTATGGAATGAAATAATTGCTACTTCCAGTTGAAAGTTAAGGATATTATTCTGCGTACTATTCAATAATTTTAGTACGTACTGACACTGAGTTATAAACTCGATAATAAAATTTGGTTGCAGAAGAACTATCAACTGCTTCTTATTAAAGAAAAATATTAAATCAGCTGAAAATGGTTCCTTGGAATATCACGTTACGGATGTGATATGTATTTTAATTTACCGTTTTAACTAGGAAATTACTTCAACTCACCCTCTCTCTCTCTCTCGCTATCCTGATGGTTAACGAAACCTCATATTAATGATGCGTAAAATTTGGCAATAACGTAATGTGTAGTGTTCTATTAAGAAAATTCTTTTGAAATTATCAATTAACAATCTAACGCAATAATACGCTTACTCTGTAAGTAATTTGAAAGCACGCGAATGCGCCTGTGATAGATTCCTGCATGCTTAATCCAAATATGTCTAATGCGCACTTTCCGCGAATGTTGACTTTTTCAAAGAAATTCTTACATTACTATACCTTTTAATTTTAAGCTAACATTGTTTTGGCTACTTTTGACTCCAAATTTAACGAAAATTCCAAAAGTACAATAATATGTATAACAAAGCACATATTCTATTTAAAAAGAACACAACTTGAGGTAGCCGCGAATTTATGAGACATCTTGTATAGTTTAAGATAATTTTGAAATATGATCTCAATTGCATCACATAACCAGAAAAGCCCCTATTCACAAAAGCACAAACTCTGAATACCATTTTTAATACCTCATAACACATGGGCTGAAAAGTCCCGGACCTAACAAAGGAAACGCGTTTTTTTTTTGTTCAAAATTAGCTTTATTCATCAACGTAATCTCCATCAAGAGCAACGCAATCATTCCAGCGCCGCTCTAACATTTCAATACCACTTTTATAGAACGATTTATCTTTTGCCTCAAAATTGGCCTCAGTTTCAGCTATAACCTCTTCATTCGTGCGAAATTTCTTACCGGCGAGCATTTCGTTTAGGTCTGCGAACAGCCAGTAGTCGCTGGGAGGCAAATCTGGCGAATACGGTGGATGTGGGAGCAATTCGAAGTTCAATTCATGTAGTTTTGCCATTGTTTTGATTGACTTGTGACACGGTGCGTTGTCTTGATGAAACAAAATTTTTTTCTTTGCCATATGCGGTCGTTTCTTTGCAATTTCGGCCTTCAAACGCTCCAATAACGCTATACAATATTCACTGTTGATGATATTTCCTTTCTCAAGATAGTCGATGGATATTACACCACGCACATCCCAAAATACCGAAGCCATAGCCTTTCCAGCCGATTGTTGTGCTTTCGGGCGCTTTGGACGAGGTTCACCAGTTGCTGTCCACTCAGATGACGATCGTTTTGATTCCGGAGTGAAGTGATGGATCCATGTTTCATCCATTGTCACATATCGACGCAAAAATTCCGGTTTGTTACGTTTAAACATGGCCAAACACTGCTCAGAATCATCAACACGTTCTTGTTTTTGGTCAACAGTGAGCAAACACGGCACCCACTTTGAACAGAGCTTTCTCATAGTCAAATGCTCATGAAATATAAAGCCAATACGTTCTTTTGATATCTTTACGATGTGAGCTAACTCACACAACTTCACTCTTCGATCCTTCAAAACGATTTTGTGGATTTTTTTGATGTTTTTTGGTGTTACCGCCTCATTTGGACGTCCACTGCGTTCTGCACCATCGGTGTCTCTACGACCACGTTTGAAGTCAGCAAACCAACGTTTTATTGTTGTTTCTGATGGAGCGGAGTTCCCATAACACTTTTCAAGCCATTGCTTCGTTTGAACGGTATTTTTTCCCATCAAGAAGCAGTGTAAAATTAAAACACGAAATTGTTTTTGATCCATTGTTTTGAAAATAGCAAAAGTAGCGTGACTCAGCACAATAACTCACTAACTATTTAATAGAATATCATGAAATTTTAACAGCTGTCTTTTGAAGGTCAGTACTAACTGAGAGGAAGGTGACTGCAATAAAAGTAGCGTCATCTATGTGTTAGGCCCGGGACTTTTCAGCCCATGTGTTAGTCTTTATTTTTAAATGCTATTAAACGAATTAAAAAAATGTTTCATTCAATTCATGTTCAACTAAACGTCTTTGTCTTATTTTCTTAGCTCAAATAGTTACTTATACGTTTAAAATACACCGTCGCTAGTCAGTAATCTGTGTAATAACATGAATTTGTAGGTCAGTGCTTATAATTTTAAAAATACCTTGAGAATTATGTTTTAATATTATATAATCAACATAACAGCAAACGATAATGGTTAAAATGCAATTAAACTAAACTGCAATTTAAAAATCACCAAGACTTTATAAAATTGATTGCTAACATTTCTTAGAATCGCATACAACCTGATATATACGTGTAACTCACAGACATGCGGTTGTTAAATTAAACTTAGGTAAGTGGGTAGTTTCGTTAAAATTTCTATTATATCAGGGATGCCTTTTATGTTTTGCATATTGGGGCATAGAAAGCGCCACTAGTCAATTGTCAGTGCTAAAAATTAATCTCCGTCTTTAGTTAACATAAAAGGTTTCAGCGCGATACGTGTACTGTTGTAGCTATATACAATGAACTGTTAAAGTTGACAGGTTAGTTGAAAAGTGGAATTAAACCGAGAACATTTTTGCGGAATATTTTTTTATAATTTTCGAAGACAATTATCTTAACAAGAATGCCTCGTCCTGGTTTCTATTTTCGTCAATGAAGCACTACATAAGTAATTTCTCATTGGTATGCATAATTCAAATATGGACGGATTAGTCCTGACGACGATCCAAGAGTAGGTACGCGGAACCAAGAGTCACTCAGGAAAACGTCGATGTTGTCCGCAAGATCATCAACGAAGATCGATATATGGCACGATATTTGGGATTTCAAAGGCCTTAATTCAAAAAATATTTTATATGAAACATTGTGTTTAAGTAAATTAGTTCCTGTTGGATACCGTATCTGTTGACCGAAAAACGGAAAGTAGCTAGGATGAATTGGTGCCAAAAAGTTTTGGACTGCTCCAACTCTAAAAGCTCGTACAACATTGCCAATGGTGATGAATGTTGGATTTAATCATACGAGCCAGAAAATAAACGCCAGTCGTCTGTTTGGGTATTGCAGGGCGAAGAAAAGCCGACAAAAGTCATGCGTTTTCGATGTGTCTTCAAAAAGATGGTCGCGACATTTGTTCCAAAAGTAGGTCAAGATGAACGAATTGTTGTCGATTAGTATACAATCATTTGTTTACCGCAAGTTATTGCTGAGCTTCGAAAAGCCAACTCGGAACGGCCAACCATCCTCCACCAAGACAATGCAAATTCGTACTCAGCACACAAGCCAAATGAATTTTTAACATAATAAAACGTCGAATTGCTAGACCATCCTCGTTACAGTGCAGACCTAAATCGCAACGATTTTTTGACCTTTCCAATAATCAAAAATGGACTGCGTGCTCAGTCTTTAGAAGGAGCAGTCGATGCCTTCAAAGACGTAATTTTGATTGTACCAACAACGAGTGAAATTCTAGAGTTGGTTCGAGTGCATGCAAAAGTACATCTTCGAGAATACTTCGAAAAGCAATAAAGCTATCTACTGTTTTACTCCAGTTGTATATGCAAAACTTAAAGGATAGCCCTCGCCACTTATATGTTTACGTTGAAACAAAGATTTATTTCAGCATTTATAATTATCTTGATCTTAGGCATACGTATTACTACGCTATATGTTAAAATGTTAATTTTATGATAATATGCTAACATTTTATTTTTTGATAGATGGTCAACAAGTTGCGGGTGTTAATGTATGTGTGCATAGCCCAGTACAATAGTCTACTATAAGATTATTTTTTAGCGCTTAATTACAATTATTCTAATTTGTCGTCAAAGGTTAATTATCTTTCCGCATACGTAAGATTTTCTATAAATGATTCAATAGAATTGTAAAAAAATTGTAAATAGTAGGCAGAAATATGTACATATATCTAAAGAGTACTAATATAAGCTATAAGTACGTTTCTTATCTTCAACTATACTACCACCCACGGAAGTTTGTCCAAGAATTTCGAATTGTGTCAATGTAACTTTTCCCATTCCTTCATTGTCTATCGATGATGAGTTTGTCCCCAGCGTAACACATGGGCTGAAAAGTCCCGGGCCTAACAAACAAAACACGGTTCTTTTGGTTCAAAATTAGCTTTATTCATCAACGTAGTCTCCATCAAGAGCAACGCAATCATTCCAGCGCCGCTCTAACATTTCAATACCACTTTTGTAGAACGATTTATCTTTTGCCTCAAAATAGGCCTCAGTTTCAGCGATAACCTCTTCATTCGTACGAAATTTCTTACCGGCGAGCATTTTTTTGAGGTCTGCGAACAGCCAGTAGTCGCTGGGCGAATACGGTGGATGTGGGAGCAATTCGAAGTTCAATGCATGTAGTTTTGCCATTGTTTCGCTTGACTTGTGACACGGTGCGTTGTCTTGATGAAACAATTCTTTTTCTTTGCCATATGCGGTCGCATCTTTGCAATTTCGGCCTTCAAACGCTCCAATAACGCTATATAATATTCACTGTTGATGGTATTTCCTTTCTCAAGATAGTCGATGAATATTACACCACGCACATCCCAAAATACCGAGGCCATAACCTTTCCAGCCGATTGTTGCGCTTTCGGGCGCTTTGGACGAGGTTCACTAGTTGCTGTCCACTCAGATGACGATCGTTTTGATTCCGGAGTGAAGTGATGGATCCATGTTTCATCCATTGTCACATATCGACGCAAAAATTCCGGTTTGCTACGTTTAAACATGGCCAAACACTGCTCAGAATCATCAACACGTTCTTGTTTTTGGTCAACAGTGAGCAAACGCGGCACCCACTTTGAACAGAGCTTTCTCATAGTCAAATGCTCATGCAATATAAAGCCAATACATTCTTTTGATATCTTTACGATGTGAGCTAACTCACGCAACTTCACTTTTCGATCATTCAAAACGACTTTATGGATTTTTTTTATGTTTTCTGGTGTTACCGCCTCATTTGGACGTCCACCGCGTTCTGCATCATCGGTGTCTCTACGACCACGTTTGAAGTCAGCAAACCAACGTTTTATTTTTGTTTCTGATGGAGCGGAGTCCCCATAACACTTTTCAAGCCATTGCTTCGCTTGAACGGTATTTTTTCCCATCAAGAAGCAGTGTAAAATTAAAACACGAAATTGTTTTTGACCCATTGTTTTGAAAATAACAAAAGTAGGGTGACTCTTAGCACTATAACTCACAAACTAATGAATAGAATATCATGAAATTTTATCAGCTGTCTTTTGAAGGTTAGTACTAACTGAGAGAAAGGTGACTGCAATAAAACTAGCATCATCTATGTGTTAGGCCCGGGACTTTTCAGCCCATGTGTTACATGCTTTGCTGTATTACCTTATTTACTGTAACTCGGCCGTATACTCACTAAAATCTGCTACGCACGCCCGCGATTGAATTCAGCGACTATTATCTTACGTTACGATTACGTTTGCTAATGAGTTTAAGCCTTAAGTCATCCGTTTGAGATGTGCACCAGGATGATTACGGTCTTCCTAAATTCCTTGTTTGATAAAATTGGCGTATAGTATTATTGATAGTGGATTTTATAATTCCTACTTTTTGACTAATTTTCCTTCTCCACTGTAGCCTAAATAAATATGACCGTGTATTAGTTCGTCCCAACGTTTATAGTGATTGGAATTGTAATACCTTAGAGCGCAATAGAAAAGATAAATTGTGAAGAAATACGGTTGTCTTATCCATTTAATAACCCTAGGTACCAACAGGAATTGCGGGAATAAATCATGATAATCTTGGGCAAAGAAAGTGTTTATTTGTATAATAATGGTATAAATATGTGTTATATACATATACGTATCATTCATTACAGTTTTTGTAATTTTACACCTTTTTTTTGTATAACTTAATACTAAATTAATCTAAAGATAATTTACTAAGTACTACGTATGTTTATGCATAAGTATATATACGTTGATTATTGCACGCATACTCGAAGAAAATTATTTAGGGTAGTATGTGAGCTAATTTATAATTTTCTATCAAATCATAGAAGAGATATAACGTGTACAGCAATATATGCATCTGGTTTATTGTCAACCAAGGCGAGACACGTGTTTAGCAATGTTGTCTTCGTATTTGATAAGTACCAGTAGTTAGGTGATTTATTTTTAACTGTTTAAAAAAACACAAAATTCTTATCAGTTTTTAAAGGCACCGCAAAATTAAATGACGTAACAACATCGAATATTTGAAGAACTTTGATCTACTATTGACGTAAAATATAACACCGGGGTTTGACAAAGAAACAAATATGCATGTGATTCCTTATCGATATGTAATGATTATTGTATAATTAAAAGTATAATATTTATAATTTCTATGGTCTTTAACAATAACAACCCCGCTTATTAATGCAGAATATTTACATGTTATCTTTGCAACGACCTCGACAGAGATATATCTGCTTAATCTCTTACATTTTTCGCTATTTAACACATATCTATACAGAAGGTTTCGCTTAAAATTGAGGTCAGTATTTCAAGAATCTAGGTAATCTACTAATTGCTGAAACCAAGTGGTCCCTTTTGTTCTTGTGTCCCGTACCGTCCATCAAAATTCATCGATACTAATTTAAAAAGAATTTGAAACTATAATTGCATAAATATAGAATGCATGAAGTTGTAGTATTCGCCATTGCTAACCTCGTTTTTATCGATATTACAAGGTCGATTAAATTACAGATTTTTTTCTTAATATGTGTATAACAAAATGAAAGAGAGGAATTGTTTTTAAGCAGGTCAAATTAATTCAAATATTTATTAATATCCAAGTTCTACATCTTACCCTAATGTAAACTGCTTTTGATATTAGGTAATTTTTATATCAACTATTTAATTTTTTTATTCAGGTAATTTACTTTTAGTAGTAGAGATCAATATCCTTGACGAATTTGTATTTATAGACTTCTCAGAAAAAAAACATGAAGTGTTTAATCTGGATTCAGGGATCTTCTGAAAACCTTCCGATTTACCTACTGGCATTTAATAAAAAAATCGTCAGTACTGTACACTGTAGCACCACATCGCTAAAAATGCATCCCTCTACGGATATTTAACAAGATTCAGATTTCATTACATTAAAAGGAAAATTTTGGAAAAGATTCAAGGTAGTTCTTAGGTTTAAGATTTTGTTGGAAAAAATAGTCGGTGGTTTTGATATCAAAAATTCCACACGGAATATTTATTTTAAAAGAGTGTCAGTTACTGTTATAAATAATAAAGGGCTTTCGTCACTCCAGCACCGGTATCCAAATCTCCATTTTGCAATGTATAGACAAAGTGCGGTTTTGAATTTATTCGCTTTTGGAGCTTAACTCTTGTAACGACTGTACTAGTTTGAATCATCTCTTGAGTAGAGGACGTGGTATTCCGCTTGTAGTCATGCAAATCGAATATGATAAATCTTGACATTTAAGCAATTGTAAAAGGTTTATTTATGCACCATGTTTTTAAGAAAGTAATTCATTAGTAAGGGTGGGTTAAAGTTACCTGATTCTTTAGTTGAAATTTACTATCGGATATTTCTTGCAATAAATTCTTCGTATTAAGAACGGTAAATGGGACGATATTTAAGAATAATTTCTCGAAAAGATAAGAAGTCTGGCGGAATAATGTACAATGATAACTTTTAGTAATTTCCCAAGCAGATTTCATTGGAGATTTAAGTTAATTGTACCGATAATAGAGGTCATGTTCGCTGATTTTTCAAGCTAATATATATATATGTAAATATGATCTTTATTGTTGGAATTACTAACTCAAATCACCTGCGTAATTTAGGTTATCTGTTTGGATATAACTTTTAAAGTTTTCAATCCAAAAGGTTTATTAGATGAAATTAAATTTTAGTACAAGCAATTAAAAACCTATTTAAAAAATTTAAAGTTTTCGGGCCTTAAACAAATAAAATAAATACATTGAAAGTTCGCTTTCTAGAAAATCACATTTTCTTGGTTTTGACAATTTCAAAAAAATATAATTTTCTATGGAATCACCTAAAATATTTAATTGTAATTTGCAACCGAAATAACAATGTTACCATCTGTGTCAAAATGATCACAATTACTTATACATAATTTATAAATAGTATGCTGAAAAACCAACCTTGTATTTCAATAATTATAAAATATTTGCCGAGATTTAGTTTAATTGTAATATACATATGTATGCGACCAATATAACAAATGGATGTGATTATTACTCTCCATCAAGATTTTTATATCACGGTTACATTTTTATCGACATTACATAGCAAATATATTTTTCTTACAATCATAATTTCGTCATAATAATAGTGAAAAGATTTTTAATGGACAATTGCAAATTGGACACAAGTTAATAGAGTATCTTACACGAGTTGTATGTTGGAGTATTTTTGCTATTCATAAAGAAAGATTATACAAGTAACTTACTAAACTGTTTAAACATTATATAGCAAACAGAAATAGTAAATTTTTTACGTAAACTTATTATGCATATATATGTATGTCGACACACTAACTGCATTGCATTTCGAGATAAATTATTACATCATTTTGCATTTAATTGTTTTAACCTTGTTTGCTTTGAAATTTGTATACCTTTTTTTTATAAATAGGCAACTCTTCTTACACCATGTATAAAATTTTGTTATCACTTCTATTCTTATTTCACTTGTTCAGTAATAAATTAAAATTCGACGCTGACTTGTCAAGTCATTACTTCTTCATTATGTTTTTAATAGTAAAGTTGAGAAATATGCATATATTTAACCGGCCTTAACGTAATTGTGCATCGCGTCGTCAACGTGAGCACCGTGTGATTTAGTAGCGTTCTATCTGCGTGTAGCAACCGATGGCTGTCGCGTTCATATGAATTACTTAAAATATGTCACACACGTTCCTCTCTACAATGAATTCAGAGCAGTGCAGCTATAATAACGCGACGTGATACGCGAAGACGTGAAAAGAAGCGAAATAGAACAGCGAATGCGATTCAAAACACTCGAGGGAGATACATCGATAATTTTTTCTATGGCTCTTATCAAACATATTGGCGGCAATAAGTACAGTTAGTTAAGACAGTAATATACCATATACATTTACAGAGGGATTGCTGTTAGTAATACTTACTATCGCGTTATTTTCGAACATTTTGGAAATTATTTTTACCTTATAAATTTTACGTTCGTTTGTTATAATTCAAAACAATGAAGCATAAGTTTTCGGAAACATGATACGAATTTTCTTAAATCGGTTCAAACGAAGCTATTGACAGTAAAGTAAGAAAAAATGAGCCGGTCTTCGTTAAATAGTGAGGGTAGAAGCAGAAACGGCTACATCAGCGTTTACGATCAACCAGGAATTCAGGATGAAGTTGCAAAAAGCAAAAAAGGTATGTTGGAACTTTTATAATTTTAGTACAACACTATCCTGGAACTTATAAGTTAAAACAGCCGGCGATATCCTCCATACAACACGTGGTTTTCTATTGCGCTTATGTCGACGACATTTACCTATATTTTTCAAGATTTTTTTATCAATGGAAAATATTTTGTTGACAGGTTTTTTTTATGCTAAACTAGTTTCCTATGGTATATATATCTACATACATACGTCTAGCTTTAATATATATATCATTCTATGTTCAACAAAGGAAGGCATGATTCCTACTATAGAAATATACACAATATATATAATTTATTGCTTCCTAAGTAACTAAATTAGTTATCTACCCATAACTTTCAATTAAAATATAATGAAATTCATTATATATTATTTATAGTTTTATTGTGCGTATTATGACATCTTTAAAATTTGATGAAATATATTAGATCCCGGGAAAGTTGATTGATTAGTGTAAATCTACTTAAAAATTATCGCCTTATCTGCAGTGAAGATATTCGATCGAGTGGTATAATTTCATATCTGAGAAGTATATTTTCTTACACACTTTAGGCGTTAAGTGTAGTAGTTGTAGTAGTGATATATAAAAAATAATTTAATAGAAAGCTCTACCAGCTATTGTATTGAATATATTTTTTGCGCGCCCGAACAAAAAGTTAAATTTCTGTTAAATATAAGATTAAAACAGAATCCAAAGGCCAAAATTATGCAAAATATGAATGAAAGTTGCAGATTGTTTTAGTGTCGCTATTTTAAAAGCTTTAAAAAATAAGCATTTTGCCTCGTTATCAAGTTAAAAAGTATCCTATTAAAAGCGATTTCATTTCAACTTCGATCACACACACAAATTTCTCATGTTGATTTTGAATAGATGTTAAGTATTTAAGGGTATAAAGTGCATTGTGCAGCTTAATGCCAAGTTTTGTAATAGCAGAGTAAAAAGAAAGAAATGCAACATTTACATGCTAGAAAAAATGTTACTATGCTGCGTTGGCACCATGATACTTCTATTATTTGAAGAAAACATACAATATCTGTATCTTTATGTTTATCAAAGACCAAATTTACAGTAGTAGAAGGAGTCAGTTTTGTATCACATAAATTTGTTGTAGCAGTAAAAATATAAATGATTGAAAAAAGTCAACAAGCGTCATTAATAACTATGTTATAGTCTTTACTTATTTAAATAATATTGGATCTATTTGGAACAAAATAAAGGTTAATACTGTAAAAAAACAATATATTGGTCGACCAAAGTGGATTTCCTAAATACTTAGAAGCATTTGTTTGAATTGTCTCTTTTTCTCGGTATTTTCTTGCATTATATTTTGTCAAGTGGCGCTTCTTTTATGTACGATGCCTAGGTTTTCTCTTTAAATGTACTAATCGCGTTATCAGTAATATTTTAATATGTTGTCCGGACTTTGTAAAAAAATCGTATTAAATTTTTTTTTGAAAACATATTTGAACTTGAACTTTGTAGAAGCGAAAAACAAATGACGATTCATTATTATATCCACGGAAATTTTACTGTTTCTATCATGCATAACAATTTTTTGAAGCTTTGTACATAGAATGCATCTTATAAAGTATTCTTGACTCATCAGCATTTCTTCTGATAACAATTTTACTAAAATTACATTGTTTTCCTAGCCTACATATTATTCATGAGAAACCATAAAACATTAAGTTTAATATAATTATTGATTATTATTTTATTAAGTAGATATTACTTATGTTTCTTTCACTTTATAAACTATTAATTATCACTTAAACATTGATTCTTCAACGAGTTATTTTATGATCGAGTTAATGGAGCAGATAATTACTGTCAAAAAGTTGGCATTTCATGAGAAAAGCTTTTTAACTTAAATCCAAAAAATATGCTAATAATTACAACTTACGAAAATCTAAACCTCCTTGTTTGATATTGTACGTGGTATCTACTTAATTATATAAAACTACATTTTTCGGAATTTCAAGTTTCTTGAATTATTTATTGGTATATTAATAATAAGCTATATTTTACTAATTTTCTTAAATAAAACTCTTCTCTGTATTAAACAAAAGGTTTTTTCGCGCTTTAAAAAAGGATGAAATGCTATAAAACGTTCAAATTATTTTTATATTCAGTGCTGACTTAAGGCCACATATAGAGTAAACCTGGGCAAAATTTTACACCAGGGTAAGCCGTGAGAAAAGGAAAGTTAAAAGTAGATAGTTTCTCTTACCAAGTGTACGGGAACCTAGTGTATCAATTAAGCATATGACGTTGCAGTTGTGTTGGCTCTTATATGCGTAAAAAATGAAGTAAGTAGTTGCTAACGCTTGGTTTATTACAATGCTTCATGATCTTTCATTAAGTTGTGATGTATCAAAATCTGTAATAAGAGGCACATAACGTTTTGTAAATATATCTCATATTGTAGTCCATGAAATAATGCTACATTTCTCTTAATTAATTGGAAGATACCACTCTAACAAATGTGTTACTAATAAAAAAACTACGCGGATTTTTATGAAACTGGCGAGTTTATGTGCGATTTTTGTTAATTTTTTTTTAATGTTGTATAATTATTTTGCTTGCTTTAATTAATGTATATTACTTTTTGATATTTAGAAATTTCGCATATTCTTTAATAATATAATGTAATGTGTATGTCACAATGTCAAAGGAACGAACATTGTAATTCGACAAAAGTATGTTCGGATTTTTACCTCATCAATTTGGACTTTTGTCTGCCTAGGAACAAAAACTCCATCTCTTGACGTGATATTGTTGATGATGGATTATAATTAGAGTTGCTGTTTTGGCTATTTCTATCGTTTGTGGTACTTACATAGCCCAACGTTTCGGCAGTGTGTCTACTGTCGTCTTCAGAATAGCCCCGATGAGGGCTGTTATTTATCAGATTCATCATTCATTCGACGATCTACTCTGACAAATCAAGTTCGATCCCCACACGAGACAGTTTCACTAATAAAAAAATAGGGAATACAAATACGTCAGACAAAATCATCGAACGAATGATGAATCTGGCAAGTAACAGCCTCTGCCAGGGCTACCCTGAAAACGGCAGTAGACACACTGTCGAAACGTGGAACTATGTAAGTTCCAGAAACTACGGAAATAGCCCAAACGGCAACTCTAAAAACTCCACCGTTAAGCTAATTCTTTTACTTCTTGTTTTTTTTTATTTCTAGGCTTAACATATTCTAAATTGCAAAAAAATAAGTGTCTAAGTATCAAGTACCAAATTATTAACCTGATAAACATAAAATATCCGTATCTAACGCACTCCGCTTTCGCCCGGGCTTAGTCTATGATTATAATAGCCGATTAGGAATTCAGAAGGGCTTATAATTAATTACATTAAACTTACGCATTATGTTTGAAATTAATAATTGTGAAATATTAAAGATACGTGCAAATGCACATACATTTTATACAACGTATTTTTAACAAGGTAGATACCCAAACAGCGTATTACGATCCATTTTTCATTTCGCATTTCTAGTCACCAACGTCTTAGTTCAATAATTCAATTAATTTAACTTAGTTCAATTAATTCCAGCATTCCAGTTATACTGCAATTGTAAACAAGCAACTCGTGATTTATACGTAGTTCGAATAGGATTTTACTATTAAAACCTAACTGCGTTTGTAGAATATTGTAGACTTGATTTCCAAGTTAGAACAATACAAAATGCGTATACTTGTCACTTAACCTATTTGTTTAATAACTGCTCGAACTTATGTCCGAAGTTACTACTTCTATAATGATATTTAGGCATGTTCACGTATGTGCAGTTACTTTGTTACATTATCTTTAATTGGATGTAAGTTTTATTGAAGGCATTTTTCCTTTCTTTACAATTTGGAAATTTATTTCGAATATCCCCTAAATAAATATAAAGAGATTGCTGGCTTACCAAATAAATCTTCTTACCAGCGATTACGAAAATCAGTACAGTGAGAAACTGCAATCAACAAAATTTCTATAGTTCCATATGAACTTTTGAATAGAATATTTAGTTTTGTTAATATCTTCGGAAAATGATGCATCGGAGTTTATGCTGAACTACAAAGAAATACAAATGCAATAACATTAAAAAAATTATTACATTTTATACAGAGAGTATTTACAATAATGGTAACTTAAAACAGCGATTTTTCTATAGGTGCGATAGCTTTAGACGTGCATCCTGTGAAGTCAGGCATTACCTTTCAAGTGTAAAAAAGCATCTAAACATCTTCAAAAGTTTTTAGTTATTGTTAAATATATATATTATCGAAATATATACATATATCAGTTAATAAAAGTGTCGAGAACTAAGTTGCTACCTAAGCAGGAAGAAACAAACATAAATTGTTATAAAGAGGCAAGGTATTCAAACCGAGCCATAGCTAAGAAAATAGGACGATCCCATCCTCTAATCGGCAATTTTATAAAGTCGAGCAATTCCTACGGCGAAAATCTCGCTAAGGGGAGTAATCAAAAACGAACAAATATTTTTCAAATATTATTGGCACGACTTTTACCTATAACAATAAAACCCTCATATGTTTTATTTCAACGTGAATGAATTCCTACATACAACTTCTGGAAATGGTTCTGACAGACTTTTGTAAAGAATTGCCGACTGGATATCTTAACAAGGCAATACAGCTATTCATGAATCCAGTGTTTCATTAAAATGAAACTAATTTATTATAATGGCTCGCCCGATCTGAAGTCCATCGAAAATCTTCGGGGAATATTCGGAAAAGAGGTCTATGTCAATAATAAACAATACGAAAGTGTCAAGGAACTAAAATCTGCGATAATGAGGAGTTGGAATTCTTATTTTAATCTTGACCAAACTGATAGATAGTATGAAGACTCGGATATTTGAAGTTGTTTTGAATAGAATATCTAATACTGAAATAGAGGATCTAACACTCAAAATGAAGTTTGGAAAGAATTATAAATTTTTTGTGTATTTATTAATTTTGTGTTAATGGACCTACGCGTTACCATTATTGTAAATATTCTCTGTACAAAATGTAATACATTTTTTAATGTTATTTTCTCTTGAATTTGTGTTTCTTTGTAGTTCAGCATCAAATTGGGTCGCAATTTTCCGGAGGTATTAAGAAAATCAAATATTCTGTTCAAAAGTTTATATGGAACTGCAAAAATTTCGTTGAGTGTATCTGTACCTCATATCCATGAACGAAAAATTTAACTATACTACTTAACTTTAACTATAGTCTGCTTGCGTCGTTTTCTAAAACGTAGATAATCGTAGACCAAATTAGTATTACTACAAAAAAGCAAAACGTTATGGCAGAATTTAAGTGTGATTATAATTTACGATGCTTGACGAAGTATTTGGTTTCCCATAAGAGATAACTATTCAGAATTAAATATTGTGCAATAGATAACACGTTGTAGTATTCTTTCTTTAATAAAAATGCAAAATTTCTAGGAACACGCGCTCACAACAGCAGCCGCTGTTTATGGACAATAATAGTAATCCGAAGAGATAAAAACATTTTATTTGTTATTTTGCAATTAAAGCACACTGCAAGCTATAAAATTGGAATCAGTCGGGATCTAGCAGATATTCTACGTAGTATAATAAGTTGATTGTTAAAAACTTATTTCACTCAGTCATCCCTATTGATTACTGATATTAATTTATAAAATTTATATGTATTATTATAAACCGCCGCCATAGATTTGATAAAAAATAATAATTGAAGGGTGACAAAAATTTATTTCAAGTGTGTAAATATAAATTGCGATCATCAATTTAGAAGGTATTCAGTTGAAAGAAATAGAAAAATGAATTAGTATTCACGATATTCTATTACACATTTCTATTCTTTATTAGCGCAAATATAAAACATTACTTTGTTGCGATTTCTAAATTTTTTATCTAAAAACAGTTTTCTAAATAAAATAATGTTGCAAATAACTTCCGTGAAAATATAAAAACGATCTGGCACAATACTCAATTTTCTTGCTCTGATATTTTTAACAAAGTCGTTGACTTTATTTCAAAAATGTTCCCGCTATAATTTAGAGATATTTTAGATCTTTTTAAAAATATGTATTCCAACAAAATCCTTATGGCTTGCAGAAGCATTCGCAGTAAACAAGTTTTATTTGTTAAGAAGATGTTTACTTTCTAGTAAGTATTATCAAGAAAAGTGATAACCGACCTAGCATATGATGTAATTGGTTTGATATAGAAACAGTGCTTTTTCATTCGAGAACGTCCATAAGATTAGTTATTAGTTGTCCTACAATTTTTCTGTCTTGCATACTGTGTCACAGACTATTAATTATTCACAATCAATGTATCTCGTTTAATTTGTTGCTTCAAGATGTTTACATATGAAGCTGAAATTCGTGTTTTTAGTATTCTATATTTATTAATTTAGTGGTTTATATAGTTTTGTCGATAGTCGTTTCTAATCTATCTTGGTATGGATAGACGATAGTTTGGAAAATTGTCAACTTATAGGTTAATGAACTCAGTAATAGTAATACTATACACATATATCTTTGTTACAGTTCATATTGTTTATGTTAAATTATATTTTAGGAATTTAAACATAGAATCTTCTGTATGAGTATGCACAGTTTACTAACTCTTCGTTTAAAAGAAAACCAAGTAAATATTAAGTAATACCTATTTATTAATACTTTGAAATTGAACGGTTATTATCCTTCAAGCTACCTCGTTTAAATAAACAACTTTGAGCATTTTAATGAATTCATTAGTGACGAAATTCTATTAGCGGTAGAAAATCGAATAAAAATTGTAAACTGCCTTATACATTATATAGCTTAATTAATCTACCGCGCCACAAGGAAGACAAATCTCGACAAATAATAATAATATTAATAATAGTGAGATTATGACGATAATAAAATGAAAAAAAGAGACAATAAAAGTTTTCTATAATTGCCTTTCATTGAAAACATGTCTGCATGCATATAATTTATTTCAATTAACATTAGGATTTTTTTGTATAACAAGAAATTTCATGGTGATGTTTATGTAGATTATCTAATAACAGGCCAAAGCTTTTAGTTTTTTCTACTGTAGGTGATTGGGTGTTATTAATGTTTAACCTAAACACATTCGAAGTATTGCCACATGTCCTTTTTGAAACCAAAATCAATATCTTACACTTATCGGGATAAGTGATGAAAAGTATGCTGGCGGCTTGTGAGTGTTTTTAGTGGATGGGTACCTTTTTTTTGTTGCTACTTATACTATTACTCGCTTTAGTAATTATACTTTACTAATTATTATAGCACAAATTGCAAAAGAAAATTCAATTGTTTCTTAAACTATATCTTGTCTCATTAGTAGTATCATTCTATTGTTAGTGTATTTTAGTCGCAATTTCTTGTAAAAAGCAGCACCAAGGAAAAATATTCAACTTATTAAAATTCCCATACCTGGTACGTGTTTTGATAGATAATAGAGTTTTTCTGTAATAGACAACAGAAAGTGTCATTAATTCCTGATTTTAGGTGTTCCCTTTATATTCATGGCATCCGGAATATTATTATAGTATCGGGAAAACATTTCTAGAAGATAATAAAATTTAATATTAAGTATATTAAATATGAACATTATGCTGTATTATCCAGTTTATATAATTACAATCACAAACTAAATATAAATTTGCTTTCCAACTAATTTATTTATATCTTTCCGTTATTTTCGCTAACTAAACCAATAACTAACACAAACATTTTGTGCCCATAGAGGTAGTTTAACCAGCACGTGTACGTTGGTGTTCAATACGTCTTTTAAGGGCACACCCTCGTTGCGCCCATTTCATAATATATGTACAGCACGCAAGCTCACGGAGAGGCTCATTATAGATTGACGCCTGTATGTCTTGATCGAAAAGTAATAGTTTTAATTGCGAATGTCATGATACAATACAGACGTTAGTTTTGATATATCTCCATAGATAACAAAATTCATAAAAAAAAGTATACGATAAACAATTGCGTTGATATTTCAAGGGGGATGGGCATGTGTTTATATGCCCTTATAAAGTGACTACCACTCACGATACAGTATAAAATTGATCTAAGTCCAGATTAATATTAATAGGAAAAGAATAATAACGTTTGGTATGATTTGCGTAAACGTGTACACTATAACATTTGACACTGTATAATATATAATATATTATGTGTAATATATAAAGGTTAAATGTACATATATATACATAGATAGTATAAAATAGTTGACCTTTGCCATGCTCTCTATGTTATTTTGAGTGCCGCATAACTATTACCAACAATTACAAGAAGTAGATATGTAAAGTATGATTCACCGTATCAAACACTTAAGACGTGCAATAAGACCTCTATTGGTTCCTTCAACAATATCATTCAATATTTTCAATAACGCTGCCTCAAAACTATAAACTGGTTTAAAACCTGACTATCGTTAATACACCTTATGAAACAATGTGATCACGTAGTTGAACAGCAACATTTTTTCGAATGTACTAATAATAGATAATAATCCCTGAATTCGCGATCTTTATTCGTTTTTAGCTGTACGCAAGTAATAGCACAACCCTAATCTTACGAGAACACAGCATCGACTAAGCAAATGTTAATTAAAGGCGTAATATGAAGAATTATTATAGAATAAGGAAGCAAACGCCTACCAATATTAATTTGACCAGAACCTAAAATAGTAGATTTGATTTTTGGTCGTTCTACGAGAGAAAATAAAGGCTCGGACGAGAACCTATTATTAATGTAATAAGAACTCTAAAATCTGTATTAATTGTAGTAAAAGTTGAATTAACAAACTAATCATTAATATTATCAGAACTATCAAAATATTAAGTGTAAGGGAATATCAGCTATGACCAATTGCTTTCAAAGACATTTCTGCTGATTAGTACGCAAAATAAATTTAAAATATGCTTTCTTCTTTATTCTCAGTGTTATTGTCGTTAAATTTCTTAGATTTATAGCTTTTCTTATTGTAGGACATTTAGTTTTGCCTTGTGTCTGAGTTCATTATATATTTTAAATTATCTGTTAGCCAGTTGATTTTAAATTATCGCTTAGTAAATTGTTCAGTTATTAGAGAAACATGAAGATCAAATAGAGATAAAAGTTGTTGATTAAAAAATTACATTTTTCCGTTAAGATCCTCGATAACAAATATTTGTTGAAGTGACGATAATCTTCGCAAATCTAGGTGAAACTGATGAGTATCTAATTAAGGCATTTATATGATCATGTCGTACAGTGGTTTGGGGATTCTAGTTTCAATACTAAACTGTACTAGGTCATGATCAGAGAAATCATAATTTATGGTATTCTTAATGAAAAACAGTGTCTAATAATAATAGGTCTGTTAACGTTGCAGTATTATCATTAAAGAGGTACATTAGCTAATTACCTAAAACCAGTTAAATCAACAAAATTTGCAAATAAGCTGTTTTAATATAGTCAACTTTCAAGCAGTTAACGTTAAAATCACCATAACCAAGTATAATGTTTCGTATTGACATACTAGATGTAATTGTTTCTTTAAAATGAAAATTTTTATAATTTAATATAAACGTTTTAACGCTCTAAACGCAACACAAGAAGCAGTTGCTCCATGCTATTACTAGCATTTATCACCGTAAAATTATAATAATTAGTAAATGAAACTTGACACACTCCTAATGTCCCGCCATAAGTTAATTTGTTAATCCTAACAAGGTTGTAATCAGGTACATATACTTAATTAACGACTTACTGTTTTGGCATTTATCGCCTTTTATATTTCCTATCTTCAAATAATTGTTAGACCTTTACCTTACAGATGAAAAGTGAACGATAATACAAAAATAATTAACACCCGAGCATTAATCATCATCTACATTTTTTCTTCAAAAATAAAATTATAATAATTGTATATCATTGTTACAGTATGGTTTGGAACAAGGCACTTTGTGACGTTTATGCTATTCTTAGGCATGGCAAATGCCTACGTCATGAGGACCAATATGTCAGTCGCTATTGTAGCTATGGTTAACCACTCTGCAATTTACGTTGAAGAACTAACAGATGACGAGTGTGATGGAGCATATGAGAACGAGACTAGTAGTTCGGACGTAAGTATTAGTATGATGATGACTAGCAAAATGATATTGTTCGTTACTAATAGAAATATTTTCAAGAAATATCTTACCATCTTGCATAATATACGTAACAATAGGATCGTTTGATTAGAACATAATGGGTGTTCGATAATTATGTTGTAAAAATTTCAATTTTTGTTTATTTTAATGCGATATATTTTTACTTATCATATATAACAATAAGTTAGATGCTAAACATATCACATAATTGCTTATTTTATACACTTATTTCTTTCCTATTATTTAGCCAAGTAGCGATGGAAAATTTCCATGGGAAACTGATCTTCAAGGATACATTCTAAGTTCATTTTTCTATGGATACGTTATTACGCAAATTCCTTTTGGTATAATGGCGAAGAAATACGGAAACATATACTTTTTGGGTATCGGAATGTTGATCAACTCCGTCTTCGCTTTCCTAGTGCCGATATCTGCCGAATGGGGTGTTGGTTGGCTAATTGCTGTAAGATTTATTCAAGGACTCGGAGAGGTAAGTAGCACTTACAAGAAGTACAAAGTGAGAAGTAGCATTTTTGTTATGTCTGCGTGTTCTTCTTGCTAAATCAATGTGATAACAAATCCCGCGTAATATCTTTTTCTCGAAACGATCTTAAGACAAGAATGCCTAGACTTTCTCACTTTTGTACCTTCTATTGGTACTGAAGCATAAATTTCTGGTTAGGGACCAATTGTACCATGCACGCACTCCCTGCTGGCTAAATGGATTCCCCCTAATGAGAGAAGCCGTATGGGTGCATTCGTTTATGCAGGTATAGAAACAATTTCGTTTTGTCACAGATGCAAGGCATACGTGTTTTGTACGATTGATTTGTATTTTGACAATCGGTGATTCAAGAGAATTACAAGGGGGTATACTAAAACAATTTTGATTAGTATTAAGTTATATTAGCACGTATTTAGAAAGATATTACTTTCAATTTTTTTCGTTGAGAGATTTAAATATTTTTATTCATTTTTACCTCAAGGAATATCTGAAGAGTATTCAAAATGCATATAAAAAGAACTGTGTTAGAGTAATTGTAATCGATATCAGATTAACTTTTTACATCTCTATAGATCAAACAGTATTAATTATATTTCCAAAATCGCATGCTAGTAGAAAGGTTTCTTTGATTGAAAGAGTATACTGTGCAGGAAAAAAATTATTCTTTCTTTGTGTAAAATTAAAGCATATCTCTTACACGTAAAGAAATGTCGTTTTCTTGCTGCACAAAGAGAAATTTCGTTTGTTCTAAAAACATACTTTTCGATCAAAAAGAATATTTATTTGCGTGCCTTAAAGAAATAATTATATTAAAGCAAATGAGAATTTATTACGATAAAAAAGGATGTACGTGTATATCATTTAAAATTGATTCGCGTGCTTTTGTTGCTGTTTTCTTTGAAATCTTTTTTTCTTTTAGTAAAATAATTTAGGTTTTTAAGGAACCTTTTGACCGTGCTTTTGTTCGTTTTGAAAACCGATATCACTCTACTTAATATCATGCGTGCATTGGAACAAATTATGGGCTTGATTCGACAATCAAGCCTATTCATAAACCATTATTTATTCTTTAAGTAAATGTTTTAATACAGCTGCATTATTTTCCACAACTTGTTTGCATTATCATTGTTATGTGAACTATTATCTTCATGTTTCATGTCCAATTAGTACACAGATCTTTGTTATGTCTAACATTACAAGTATTCTGCAAATAGGAGTAAAATGAGCAAAATGAGTTAAACGAAAAAATATTTCATCATAATGTATTGAATCTTAGGAAGCAGATTATCCATCCAAAAATGTTGTTTTTGAGTAAATGAACCTGCGAACTAAAAATGAGAAATTGCACTTTAAAGAAGTGGTTATATTTATTTTCCTGACACTATCTTTAACTTTAACGAAAGAGATCGTTCTTCAAACTAAACAAATAATCGAAAAGAATTATTTCTTCGCTTAGAAGTCTGTATTTTTTTCAATGTAGGAAATACTGCTTTGAGTTAAAGAAATATGCGTAAAAATACATTTCATTCGACTAGACATACACATACTTTACTTAAAGGAAATTTAGTATGCACGAAGAGCATATTCTCCACCAATGATACATTTACAAGAAAAAACATTTGATGTTTACTTGTACATGTTACGGTAAAAAAACGCAATATTTAAAGTACTTTCGAAATGAGAAACAATCAAACAAATCTAAGACAAAAATAAAATACAAATAAGCACATACTTAGAAACAGTGATAATTTGCAATTACTTTTCGCAGTCTTCATGAACAAAATTCTTCCTTAATTTAGATTTTGTCGAAAATCTAAATCTTAACTGAATCGAATCTTCGAACACACTCTGTAGGTTAATATGCAGGCAGAAATAGTATAACCGAGGAATATAAAATAATCACACTCCAGGTTTAAAGTCATTTTCTCTGATAGGTTTTGTGATATATCCACGTTAAAGGCATTGTAGATTAAATAATTCTGGTACAAATTTAGTTAATACCGATTGTTCATGGTGCCATCACTGAAAACTACACCTGTCATTTCTTTAGATAATGTAATCCAATACAATCATTGCGAATTCTTCGTATTTCAGCGTTGGACTTAAATGTTCTTTTTTCAGTTCTTCATTTTACTTGTGCAAGATTTTGACTTTCTACTAAATTCAAAATTCTGGTCACGGAAGTGAGTTATCGCAATAGCGTTCTTCTTCTGAACCTTTCAGTCGACGTTTTCAATTTGTTTGACTACTTCGTACAGTTTTCTTCTAGGGATGACTGGCATAATAACCATTTTGTACATTGCATCTAATACCTTGTGACATCAATGTAAACACTTGTTTCAGGGGTTTCTCGTATAGTTTTAAGAATATACTCTTATACTACTACTTATTTGTGGTTAACGCTGTCTGCTTACTTATGGTATTGAAACTAATTTAACTTGAATTTGAAGTCTATTATCTTACCTTTTGTAATAGCTTTAGCAACTTTGGGTAACCGGCACATATTGTTCGGTAAATTTTCTCATTTTTGTAATAATAATTATTTTATACCAAAGGATGTATCTGGTCGTTCTCTTATCTACCTTTAATAGTATCTAACTTAAACTTATTGTACATACATAATGACTGGTGTATGTATAAAGTTAGATCAAATGAAACTTTGTTGCATCTGTTGGCATATTTAGATGCACAGGTATGGCGTCATTGCATTTGGCTCCAATATTATTTTGAGTTTTTAAACTGTTGTTTACTGCTAGTGAATGTTATCAAAATTTTTTTTTGAATAAATTAATAAATCTCATTTACGAATGCATGTTCTCATAAAACATCATTCTGTTCAAATATTTTCTTAATTCGTTGCACCTAAATCCAAAAGGAAAAAATAGTACCACAGCTTTAGCCATACACTGCTATATAAGTGAAGACTTTTTACTTGTCAAATGTTGATTCGATATCTATTCGAATATTCATCTAACCAAGAATAGAAAAAAAGAGGAACTTTTCTAACTTCCTACTTACGAGAATGTACCTATTTTGCTTAACGTAAACGTGATTTGCGGTATCATCGCTAATCCCGCGCTATTCAACCACGATATTTTATGACTAACCATATTTAAAATACGGATATCGATAAATCCTTTTCTGAAGTTATATTACGGCGTTTGTATTTCATTTTCTTTTTCTCATATCAATTTTATAAACACATTTTAAAGTTTTTTAGTTTTATTATTGATTCAGTGAGTCACCACGTAGTAAGTGTAGGCAGTGAGGTATGCGATGTAGTAACAGTGTACCGTATCACTAACTTTTACAAAGAAAAATTGAAATATAGCCAAACAAACTATTACATAACCTGGCTCCAAAGCCAATTTCATGTTAATTTTCTTGACATTGAAACCGTCAACGAACTTTTTATTTAGATACACACATAATAGTGTATAAAAGAAAATAACTTCTATAGTCCGTCCCAACCTCCGTATTCAGTATACGTCTTATGGGAATTTGTTTCATGGTTGCCAAATCATCCGATCGGCTGTACATTACTATTTCCGGTTAATTATTTGCAATTTCACCCGATCAATTCATAACCTTTATTAACGTTTATTGACGTTGAAGGTGCAAAATTATTGACATTCATATGACATTTTGCTTATTATTTTATTAAAGTAACTAACTTTTAACAGAGTGCATAGCGACTTCGCTGCACGTAAAATTATAGGAAAAAATACTACAGATAAAATAGTTATATCTCAATATTTATTAACAATACTATACACACATCTATAAACAAATATACATATGAACGATATCTATGCAATGTACAGTGAATATTTGCTTCGATATTGGGTGCTATGCAATTTATTAAATTAAAAAAGAAGATGATCCTTATATATATACAAATAATAGTTTCACTTTTGTAACAAAAAGAACTGGAGTCATAGAAATACGTATATGTATAATACAATAATATTTAAGAAAGGAATAGCAATTACACACATATATCTATGTCTTACGTTAATTTTCTAGTCAGTCGAAGAATCACTTTGATCTTCAGATGATGACGAATATCTTACGTGAATAATAAATTCTTCGATGTCGTCTTGCAAATTATCCACTATCCACATTTCCTTTTCAATATTGTTTACATGTTTGATGTAGTTTTTGCCAATTATTAGTTGTTACAGTGCTATACGCTCGTCGAATTAATTGCTCCATATCTTTTACCTTAAATGTGGTATTATTCATTCTTACGTAGTTTTTAAGTTGTGCCCATACCATTTCAATGGGATTTAACTCGCAATGGTAAGGTGGTAATCGAAGAACTTCATGACCTTTTTTCTTTTGCAAATTCGTCAATCCTTACTTTTATCATATTGCGGTTTAATTTGTGACACGCAATACAGTAAGTCCTTTTAGCATATCGGTACTGATTTGTATTTGTTTTTTTTCATTGAGCCAATCAATGATCTCTGTTTTTCCTCCATGCGGTTGTTGGACTTGTCTCCAATTTTCTGCAGTGGTAGGAAGCATTATCAAGAACAATGACTGACTTCTGTGGTATATTTGGAAGTAATTTATTTATAAACCAATCCTCATACGTTTCTGAATCCATCTCATGATGAACATCGGCAGTGTTTTTCTTGCAAAGAAATGTATATTCAGCACCAGGAACAAACCCATTATCACTGCCTGCATGAACTAATGCAAAACGAGGTCCTAGCCCGGTTGGTGATTTCAAACCAGTGCTTAGTCCTTGAATAAGAGCTTGTCGACTACTTTGAATAGCAGTATCTGTCCAAGTTTTATTTACCGTATGTCCTGTATTCACCCATGACTCATCAGTGTATATAATAGTTCGACCTGAAATATAAAATTACAGCCATGTCAAATAGCAAGAGGTAAATTTTACCTTCTTTCTAAATTTCTTGATCTCTCGCAAGTATTTGTGCCTCCATCTAATAATCTCATCTCGTTCAATGAGTATACTTTTTCGTCCTACTTTTTAAATTCGAAGCCCATATCGTGTAACAATCTATGAAAAGTTGTTCGACTGAAGTTAGGAGAGATCATCGTCAGCATTGACAGTAGTAAGAATTGTATTTAAAGTAGGTGGCATATTCTGTATAAAAATCCATGCACTTTACGTCGAATAGCTGCTTGCGTGTTCTCACCATATGTATGCAGTCGATCATTTACTTGTATGCCCTTCCTTTTTAGGTTTTTTGGACTTGATAATAAACCATTTTGTTGCTCCTGTTTTACATGATATATTGCACGGTCTGAGATGCCCAAAGCTTTACTTGCTTCTCGAACGGCAGCACTCACATTCATTGATTTATTGAAATAATTGAAAACATTTGCAATCATACACTTCTCCTTACGGTTAAATTTGTCTCCTCTGCGCCGTTTTCTTCCTATAGGCTCCATTAATGTAGTGGAAACTGTAATTACATTTATATTCTGTTATAACATTTATAAAAATAAATAAAAATACCCATATTACCCTGTGCACGCTTGAAAAGATAGAAGTGTTCTGAAAAAGAACAATTTGTACAACTATATAAGCAAATTAACAATTTAACGAAATATTTCAAAACAAGGACGATGACGATTGACAGTTGATGCTAATAGACAGATAGTATACAACTGTTGTCGACGCCGACAGCATATGTAAATAAGTTGCAACATAGCAACCGGTTGTAGAGATAGCGCTAATGACAGCAACCAAGGATAGTAAGAGATAAAAGTTGCTATTCTATCCCATACTGAATACGGAGGTTGGGACGATCTATAGTAATATTTATTTAAACCCTATAGTTATTCAGAGAAGTTTGCGAATGTTTTTTTTCAAAAGATATACTTGATAACTGTTATTAGTAACTTAATAAATATTTAATTATTAGTAATTTATGACTCTCCATGTAATAACGTCCCAAATTCTTCTACTGAAGTAGTCATTAAATTTTTAGAAATGACCAGGTAAAATGTTATTTAATTCTTCACCCATAGGTTTTGAAGACCATGTTATTATCCAGAGTGCACCATCTTTTTCTAACCGTGTTAGACAATTTTTAACTAATAGAACAATATATACGGAATCATTGTCATAGTAGCAAATTATCACCAACAAGTCTTGTTTGGCATCAAATAGTTTACTTTTCTAAATGTTGCTAACTTGAAATATATTCTGCATATCACTTCGATAAATAGGAAAGCAAATAGAAAACACTAGAACTATTTAAATGTATTCATAAGCTGTAATTCATAAAAAGGACGTCATCACAATGTATATATATATTTCTTTTATATATAGTATACATTGATATATACTATATATCAATTATATAAACCGATAAAGGTAGCTATTGATGGTTGTATGCGTTTTTTATCAGCAATATTTGGTTTGCACTTGAAATATTTTTCCAAAATATTTACTGACTTAAGAGCACCGAGCATTGTTCTGCTTTTATTGTGTTTGTTAGTATTGCTTATAATGGAAGTTTTTCAAAAAGCCTGAAACCTTTTAACATTATCTAATACAAAAGGAATATATCCAGTGCATAGAATTTCCAGAGTGCTTCTACATAATGACGCAAATAACATATATGCATGTTTGTGTCCATTTCTTTATCATGTAATACTGAAAAATTAAGTGTAACGTCGGCTAATCCACAATTCGCGCTTATTCATCATAAATAGTTACTTCGTTCATAAAAACACTTCTATTCAAAATAATACTTATACAGATATACATTAATCGATTCAATTGTGTAAGATATATACCGCGGGAATAATCACAAAACGGTTATAGCATATCACTACCTGATCTTAACAGATTGCTTTGTGATTTGAATAGTGAAGGTAGTATTAATGAGGAGGTAACAACAACATTTATCACATGATGACAGACATTATCTCAATATTTATAGGAAACTAACATCAATTGTCATGTATTAATCTGATGAAGTCATTCGCATAAAATACTAAAATTTGTTATCTTTAAAAAATGCCTGAAGAAAACAATACCTAACATAATAATACTGCTAAATGCAGCTACTCATGGTGTTGGTAGTGGGAATCATTCACGAGAAAGATAATGTGAGGAGATAAAAAACATTAACAGCCGGACATGTTTCTGCATACCCGGCGTCATCAGCGTGGTTTTCAGCGATTGTTTTGCCCAACACATTGCAATTCCCTCTCGGCTAATATCACCATATCTAAACTTAGAGCTCAAGCGAATATTCTGAGCGCTATCTAGCGCCACAAAAATAATACATTCGTTTGCCTGCTCAAAATACAGAGAAACAAGCGGGTACAGTTTCCCAACCCTCCTCCCGAGTAACACATGGATTGCTAAACCAGGGAGGGTGCACACCAACAGTGCATATATGAATGGTCCTTCAGGCTTAATACGTCATGGTAAGCCTCAGGGACCATTCACGTGCGTAATTATCCTGTGCACTGTTGGTGGGTGCTCTTTCTGGTTTAGCAATCCATGTGTTGCTCGAGAGAAGGGTTGGGAAACTGCTTGTTTCGCTGTGTTTTGAACAGGTAGACGAAGGTATCATTTTTGTGTGTTGGGTAAGAGATTGTTGCAAACCACGCTGATGACGCCGGGTAAGTAGAAACATGTCCGTGTGTTAGCGTTTTTTGTCTTCTCGCAGTGTCTTTCCCGTGAATGATTCCACCAATACTATGAGTAGCTTTAGTTGTTAGGTATTGTTTTCTCTAAATTATTTAATCAGATGAAATCAAAGGTAATAATTTAAAGCATTCATGTTTTTAAAACTACATAATATTCTATTTTTTTTCAATGTCTGTAACGATAAACTACTGAGTAAATAACTTGAAAAGAAAGATTACGAAATGCTTATGTGTTATCGTGTTTAACAAACGCAATTTCCGTTATTTATGAACTAAAATGTCATTGTTCAAGGAGCCGGGCATGTTCTGTTGACGATTATTTCGGAGAAATATTGATTAGCGCTGGTTTTAAGTAATTGTAGTTTTCTCCATTAATATTTAAGTAGGTATCCAAATCTTTATATATGCATTGCTCAGTCAAAATGCTATATCAGTGTCAAACTGGTTGATCGTAATAACATACTTTACTTATTTCCTCTATAACTTTTGCTTTACGGAATATTAGTATAATTTACTTTTATGTATTTTGTTTTTTGTTTCATTTTTTACTTAGAACATGTTAGTTCCATTTCCTTTTATATTCACTTTATTGTGTTATTGTTAATAATTTAAATAAATTAAATAGTAATTTAAATAGATATAAATATTTTCTAGGATTTTGTAACTGTTAAATAGGATAGACTACACAAAATTGCTTCATTTTTAATTTAAAAAATATCGTAACCCTTATTGAAGACATTACTGTCTGGCTACTACCAGATGGTACAAGAACTTTCAAATTACACGATGTCATGGAGTTACCACACAACGTTATTATCATGGGCATAACGTTTGCATGTTTTCTATGTCTAGAATTGTGTGAATTTGTTTTTTGATTTTTTTTATTGGAGAATGTGGTATTCATAGTTTAATTGTATTTTTAGTTGAAAACGTCGATAAGTTTTAATAAAATTGAAAGTATATACATCTATTAATACGCAAATACGTTATATTGAAAGTAAATAAACGCTGGACTGTAGGGAAAAACCCGAGGTATGATATGCATTTCAAAATGCTAATTCTTAACCAGGCTGTTGGACTAAACTTGTATGGAAAGTCCACGATAACGATGTGTGTTAAGTGCGATGCACTATACAGATACTGCTTATTACGAAACTCAGAGCACTTAAATTTAAGTACAACAAAATTGCATTCAGTGTTCGCAAACTAAATCGAAACGCTTTGTGCATAATATCTTAAGTTATTTCCGTTTGGAAATTGCGAGTATTTTGAAATTCATGTTTACTTGCTTTTCTTTGAATAGTTTTCTTTTTTGAATGTAGCGATATACCAACTGGTAGTTTTTTCTTATACTTTTTTGTATTGAAATCACAGTTTTTTAAAACCTTTTGAACTTGATCCGATGTGTAAATGTATTGGATAACAAAGGAAAGTAAAATTATACATAAAGAGATTTGTAAGGTTTTAAAGTAAATATTTGGTGTAAAATTGATGTAATAATGATCGTAAACAATTCACAAAATTTTGCAACTACTATTTGTAAATTTTCTAATATAGCACATCTAATTAAGGAGAAATTTAGTATGTAGTTTTCTTAAAATAAAAAAACAAGCGCGATATGAGTTAATTATCTACGCTTATCTCTTGAATGCCCTTAAACTATGCTCGTGTTTTAAAATTTCCGAGTCTTATTTATCGCTCTTTTTCTTATGTGCGTATTTATAAATGAAGAATATCGCTAAAATTATAATATTATATATATACATCACTGCTATAATACTTTTCATATTTTATCACATAGTTTTTGTTAAATTAGATGCACTTTCTTCTCGAATCACAGGTACTGGTTAAATAAATCATACGAAAACGTACCTCTTGGCATAAAATCGTAGCTGTTATCTAAATTAAAATTCGTCCTGGCCACGTGAAACTTAAAATAGCAATGTTTCGTTAAGCACGCACATTGTTTGCAAGTGCAAATGCATCATATAAACAAAGATGATAGTCCCTCTACTGTGACATGAACAATACTGTAGCGATGCATTTTATTGTAACTAATAAGGTTACAGAATAATTGTTTTCAAGGTTAAACGTAGTTATAGCAAATTTTACACTAATTACACGGTTATCTTTTTAATGCTTTTTATCGGCATACGCATAGCGTGACTTTGCGAGATTCGAGGCCACTTCCATTTAAAATCCTAGAACTCGCTGATTAAGCTATGAGCATTTACAGCTAAAAGGACCGCAATTAATTAATCAAAAATTTGGACAATGACGCGGTAAATAGTTCTTGGCGTTAACATTACGTTTACAATCGTTAGGTTTCAATTGTTAGTATAACTTGCAGTTTTAGAAAGAAAGGAACGAAATTTATTCAGAGGAATGTTTTCTGGGCAATGAAAAATATGATCACTGCATATATTGTTTTAAAAACTTATCTTCCAATCATAGCGAATTTAACAAAATTAATATTATACACATGTATGCATGAACAAATCTGATACATGTAAAATAAAATTCATTAATCATTTACTACTATTTTAGAAAAGCTCGACCACGTCATACAGAAAATACTTTCAATACTTTACCTTTCTTATGCTGAATTATAGGAAATGTAAACATTTCCCTTATAAATAATGAGGATATCAAGAAAATTCTTATTATTAATGGAATTCGAAAAAGCACCAATTCTCTTTATATCTTTCCTGAGATTTACATGTAGACCGGTTTCGGAACCATATATCGTCAAGGATGGCCCAAAATGTTCAATATTAACGTATACAGTGGCGAAATTTTCAACAATTACATATAAAATGCGCACGGTAAGAGATGATGATAACATTTTGGAAGCTAAAAAAATTATATTTGATAAAATCAAGGAGAGGAAATTAATATAAAATGGAATGAACTCCTTTGAATTTTTATCATTACAAGATATCAATGGAAGCAGTAACCTTTATAACTAAAAAATTAGTCCAGCAATAAATCGAATCTTATGCAGTTCAAATGAACATTTTCGTAAAAGGAACCTCTAAAAATAGGGTCCTAGAAGTCTATGACCTACTATTCTCAGCCATTCATTAACTTTGGTTGGCTCTCGTTAGTTTGGCTAAATATGGCTCTATGGTCCTATTATTTATTTGTTTACAACTTCTTAGTTTCGTCTAAAAATATATTTTGTAATGAATTCAGGTACGATTTATCGGTCCAATATTATTTCGTAAAACTTGAAATTATTGTTAAAAGGACGTATCATAGCGGGTATAGTTTTTTTTAATTTTACAGATATGGTTATCATGGATTGGCCTGTTAAAAATAAAAATCAATGTATAATTAACTTCTTTAAAGATCATTAGTAATAATTGGTTAATATTTTTTTCGAAATTTATGAGCCGCGTGGTACAGATGTATAAAACATTGAAAATATCCTTTCCTGTGTGCTCCATAAGATTTGAAACTGGAATAGTGTTCTACTATTTGTGATTTAAAAGATATTGCTCGCGTACGGACAAAAGTTTTGAGTTTATAACGCAATTACATTTATAAAACTATAATATCGTATAAATTGCATCAAGTCCCTTCAAATTATATATGCCAAGATTCGTTCATGAGAACTGAAGAAACTAATTTATTCCTTTATAAGACAATGGCATTAAAGATACTACTTAAAAATGTGTTTCTTCTGGTATACCTATATTACCAACTCTTTTTAAATTAAGATACACTTAGACGTTTTAGCGAGAATTTAGATTAAGCAACAGGTCAAGAAACTATACTGCTTTATATCTACCGAAATCATACATGCTAAGAACCAAGGCAACGCTTTAAGAATAGTTTCGGTTTGAACTGGTTCAAAGCAATTATGCGATATATCCAAGTTTCTCCTTTCCTTGAAGTCAATACACGTTTCACAAATATACAAGCCAACAACTTGTTTATTTTAATAATTAAACGAGTACGTAGAGTTTAGATGTAATATAAAAGTCCACATAAATATCGTACCTGAATATAATTTGCGATGATCCTTTCAATCATGCAAAAGTGAATGCAAACAGGCTTAATATATTTTAAAATTTTTGTTTGTTAATGTTTTCTTTTATATCGTGACAATGCGGGAAAATTTATTTTGCACTTCCGTAGTTCTGAATATTACAACACTTCCATTAAAATGAGTTTCTTTGAAATTTGTTTACTCTGCACAAATTAATTCTTTTTTAAATCTTTTCGTATGAATAAGCTAATGTATTTGGAACATTATTTTGTAGTATATTTTTTTTATTATGTGTAATACTATGGAAAGTTTCATATTTTACTGTAATTGAATACCTATCAGAATGTTCCTGAATGGTTTAAATTCAGAATTATTTCCTTTTTTAGTAGAATAGAAAACTATATATTCGAAATATAACGAAATTCGCACATACATTTGAAAGCTATCTATTACCATGCATGTAAATGTAAAATAATTGATTATTCTTTTCTAGGTGCACAATTTGGTACTGTGATTTCCATGCCATTGAGTGGTATTTTATCGGCATCAGCTGCTGGCTGGCCGTCGATATTTTACGTATTTGGTGCAGTAGGAACTGTCTGGTGCGTAGCGTTCTTGTTCCTAATTTATGAAGATCCTGAAGCCAATAAGAAAATGAATCAAGAAGAGAAAAAATATATTCTGAACGCTTTATGGGGTGCTGAGGCTGGCGAAACTGTAAGTATCTGATACTTATTATGCACAAGCGATAGAAGATGCTCGCATCAAAATGTACTAGATGTCTAAGAAAATATTGCATTCAAAATTTCCTGTATTCGACAACGATATTTTATCGTATTTTTTATTCTAGACGAAACCACCAATTCCATGGAAATCTATTGTTACCGCGCTTCCTTTCTGGGCTATTTTAATCGCTCATATGGGTCACAATTATGGTTATGAGACTCTCATGACTGAATTACCAACTTACATGAAACAAGTACTGAAGTTTAATATTAAAAGTGTAAGTTTTACGCTTGCGAATAATAATCAATTATTATTGTGAATACACATTACAGAACGGAACTTTGTCTGCTCTACCATACTTGGCTATGTGGCTGTTTTCAATGGCTATAAGTCATGTTGCTGACTGGATGTTAGTTAGTGGTCATTTTACGCATACTGCTGTAAGAAAAATTATCAACGGAATCGGTATTTCTTCTTTATATTTATTTAGCTGTTTGAAGCTTATATAATTTATAATTTCAGGTCAGTATGGTCCAGCTATAGCACTAACTGCAGCCGCCTTTACTGGCTGTGATCGTTGGTTAACCGTAGCCATCCTAACTATTGGTGTCGGCCTTAACGGTGGTATTTATTCCGGTTTCAAAATCAATCATCTCGATATTTCTCCCAGATTTGCTGGCGTTCTGATGTCGTTTACGAATTGTTTAGCTAATTTAGCGGGCTTATTAGCACCGATTTACGCTGGCAACATTATTAAAGGAGAAGTAAGTTCTTTATATTGTATATTTGAAAAATGTTATAATTGCATGTTATTTATTTCTTTAATACCACCAAAATTTGAGAATAGTTTTGGTATGTTTTACTGCCGAATATTATACTAAATTATATTGTTAATTAAATGTTGGCTTGTTATATAGATTTGTATTCCAAAAATAAGTACACACGATCAGTCGTAATTATTATTTCAGTTGCCAAGTTTTTGATATTGTAAACAGTATCTTATTTTAGAAGTGAAAAATGAATTCCTTAAACTCTTTGTTTCTTATTGTAGATGATTTTATTGTTTCAAAGATTGTAAAATTATCGAAAGCAAAAAATATTTGTATGTACATTTTGTTAATTTTTAAACGCGGATCGAAGCGACGTTGGGGATAGGCAGCCAATTTAACAAGCACTCTATAGTAGCGATGCCCAAGCATGAATTTTTTTCACTGTTTTTCAATTTTTATCCCACGATGCAGATTTATGTTTCTGTTTTTTGTTTTTTTTTTACTTAAAATGTATTATATGTCATTATAGCGTTGAACGTAATTACAAGAAAGATTTACGTAATGATTTCAGAAAATAATAAATAACGCTTATGATAGCAGTGCGTGTGACTGAAAGAGGCAATCACTTGAAAGAGAGGAGGAATACATCTTCGATACTACTCATAATATGTATTCTCTGCGAAGGGTTCGTTTATAGTAAGGGATTGTGTAACCTTGAGCTCTGTGCAGTAAACTAATACAGAAATCATCTTTTATCCAGAATCCTTTGTTTGTTAAAACAACAACATGTTCCATTAATACAATATTAAAGTTACTTTCGTTGAATGAAGGAAGAGTAGCCATGTCTCTTTGCTCAAAATTGACGACTCTATTATTCACTTTTATTACCTTATTTCTGTGAGTATTTATCTGTTACAATTTCGGCGTTATTTACATAATTGTAGAAATGTGGCATAATATACACATACGTATATGTTTATATACCTATTTGTGTATGTATATACAAAACACATGGCCTGAAAAGTCCTGGGCCTAACAAAGAAAACAGAGTTTTTTTGGTTCAAAATTAGCTTTATTCATCAACGTAATCTCCATCAAGAGCAACGCAATCATTCCAGCGCCGCTCTAACATTTCAATACCACTTTTGTAGAACGATTTATCTTTTGCCTCAAATAAGCCTCAGTTTCAGCGATAACCTCTTCACTCGTGCAAAATTTCTTACCTGTGAGCAATTTTTTGAGATCTGCGAACAGCCAGTAGTCGCTGGGAGCCAAATCTGGCGAATATGGTGGATGTGGGAGCAATTCGAAGTTCAATTCATGTAGTTTTGCCATTGCTTTGATTGACTTGTGACACGGTGCGTTGTCTTTATGAAACAAATTTTTTTCTTTGCCATATGCGGTCGTTTCTTTGCAATTTTGGCCTTCAAACGCTCCGATAACGCTATATAATATTCACTGTTGATGGTATTTCCTTTCTCAAGATAGTCGATGAATATTACACCACGCACATCCCAAAATACCGAGGCCATAACCTTTCCAGCCGATTGTTGTGCTTTCGGGCGCTTTGGACGAGATTCACCAGTTGCTGTCCACTCAGATGACAATCGTTTTGATTCCGGAGTGAAGTGATGGATCCATGTTTCATCCATTGTCACATACCGACGCAAAAATTCCGGTTTGTTATATTTAAACATGGCCAAACACTGCTCAGAATCATCAACACGTTCTTGTTTTTGGTCAACAGTGAGCAAACGCGGCACCCACTTTGAACAGAGCTTTCTCATAGTCAAATGCTCATGCAATATAAAGCCAATACGTTCTTTTGATATCTTTACGATGTAAGCTAACTCACGCAACTTCACTTTTTGATCATTCAAAACGATTTTGTGGATTTTTTTGATGTTTTCTGGTGTTACCGCCTCATTTGGACGTCCACTGCGTTCTGCATCATCGGTGTCTCTACGACCACGTTTGAGTTAGCAAACCAATGTCTTATTGTTGTTTCTGATGGAGCGGAGTCCCCATAACACTTTTCAAGCCACTGCTTCGCTTGAACGGTATTTTTTCCCATCAAGAAGCAGTGTAAAATTAAAACACGAATTTGTGTTTGATCCATTGTTTTGAAAATAACAAAAGTAGCGTGACTCTTAGAACAATAACTCACAAACTGATGAATAGAATATCATGAAATTTTAACAGCTGTCTTTTGAAGGTTAGTACTAACTGAGAGAAAGGTGGCCGCAATAAAATTAGCGTCATCTATGTGTTAGGCCCGGGACTTTTCAGCCCATGTGTTATATACGCATATAAACATGTAGAATAAAAGAAAATGAAAATAGGTACATACATAAATATATATCATGTACGTATTAATGTATGTTATGCACTATAGATGTGTATGTAGTATTACATAATCTTTTGACATTTTAAAGGAAGTTTAGGTAAGTAATAAACGGTGTGAAATAAGTAGCGAATACTTTCTGCATTTCTGTTTGATATTTACTATAGCGCGTTAAGAGCGCGACAATCCGATTCTTCATCAATAAGGATTCCATTTCCTTGACTACCTAATTCCGGACGTATTTGTTTACTGCATAGAAGTCAAGGTTGCACAATTCCTTACTATAAAGGAATCCTTCGCAGAGAATACACATTATGAGTAGTATCGAAGATGTATTCCTCCTCTCGTTCAAGTGATTGTCTCTTTCAATCACACGCAGTGCAACCATAGTCGGTATTTATTATTTTCTGAAATCTATACGTAAATCTTTCTTGTAATTATGTTCAACGCTATAATTACATATAATTCATTAAAAAAAAACAGAAACATAAATCTGCATCATGGGATAAAAATAGAAAAACAGTGAAAAAGAATTCATGATTACGGAACACTACTATAGACTGTTTGTTAAATTGGCTGCCTACCCACAACGTCGCTTCGATTCAAATTTAAAAATTAACAAAATGTACGTACATAGACGCGTGAGATATGTAAATTTAAATACTTTATTGGAGATGAAATGATATTTTTGTTTGAATTAAAACAGTGGGTACTGAAACAAACGAATGTTGTGCAAGCATGCCAAATCTTATCATCCCAGTGAGTGTTTATAGCAACAGCAAATCCATCAATTAAAAATATCTCGATAATACATCTTTTCTTTATACACTTTTTTTCCCAAAAAATCACATCGCAAGAGCGTAACAATATGGAAATCATCAAAGCTCTACGTTAGCAATTTCCGGCTTAGATAAGTCTTGAATTTTCTTCTCATTTGTTTTGAGTGTCAAACAAAGGACGTAATTATAAACAAAAATTTGGGTATGGTAATATTATTTATAAGATTATATCTTAAAAGTATGTGTTATAGTCTATGTAGCATTTGTTTGTTTTTAGCCATCTCTAGCAAAATGGAGGATTGTATTCGTCACTGCCGCAGCTGTTTATGCAGCCTGCTGTACTTTCTTCGTTATATTCGCATCGGGCGAGCGTCAACCATGGGATAATCCCGATAACGACGTGCACAGGAAAAAAAGTCGCGAAAGTGCCGAGCAGGGTACTCATATGCAAGTAACGAGCACCTAAAGAATTACGTGGAAACCCAACAGAACTTATATTGAAAGTATATATTATTAATTATACTTATATGATATTAATTTTTATTTATTTGGTTAGTTGTATGATGCAAACGAAACTCAACTAGTACCTTATTAAAAAAATAAAAGATGATTTTTATAGTAATTTGTTTACTGAAATGATTCATTTTTTAAGAAAAGAGCGGGTAGTTAACTGTGATTAGTTTTGTTGACATATCTTAAACACCCATTAATCCAAAAAAATTGCTATCCATAATTTCGCATTCTAATATGATTCCAAGCTCCTGAATAAATATCTGTGATACTCGTTTGTTCGTGTTTTACTTTTTTACACCTTAACAAGTACAAGTAATAATGATATGTACAGCTTCGGCCTAATTGTATTAGCCACCCTCATGAAACCCTAGTATTATGAACACTGTCCGTTTCAATTTATAGTGCGCAATTATAAATAAACCCATTACTGATTTACTGGGATAATTTTCTCATCAACTCTTGATGGTAAACGCAAACCTTCAAAAGTTTCTGCGCAGATTAAGAATACTCTGGAGTTCTAGCGCTATTGTATACCTCTGTGCTCGTGCTACTGTAAAAACTTGCATCACGCACTATATCTTGAAACAGACAGGACTATTATATTTCCAAGAATTTAACCTTAATTTACGTATTTAATAGGACTTTTTATGAGATAGTTGCTCACTTTGCGACAATAGTTTAGGAGGCAGCAATGTTTCGATTTTAAATTTTGACGCGATGACAGAGCGGTGTACATTACGAGTTTACAACTAAGATATTTTGTGTTTGATATTTTCATTTTTGATCTTTAAACTTAAAATCCTGAAACGATGCCAAAAACTCAAGAATTAACCGAAGTAGAACATGTTCAAGTAGTCCTATTTAAGTCACCAGGTAATACTTTAACCGCTGTAGCGAAAGTAACGATGTGCGGTTCGTACCACGCTGTGGCGATATGAAAGTATTGCATCATTGATAAATTGACCAAAAAGCGGCCGGAATCTCCTAACCACGGCAAGAGAAGATTGCATTATGGAGAGGGTAGCTATACGAGATCGTACAAAAAACATCGAAATCTATCTAGTGGACTACTACAGCGACATAGAATTTCTGTTTCTGCATGTACAGTAAGAAGACGTCTAGCAGGCAAAGGTTGTTAGGTACAGTTTTACTTTGGTTCTTCGTATTTGTGAAAGTTGTTTTTAGTTGTGTACTAACAGAAATTATCTTTTATTTACAATAAAGGATTCCATCTCCTTTAATGCCCACTTCTTTTATTAAGTTTTTACATTTTCCTTTTTGTTTACACCTTGCAAGACTTCGAAAATACTATTTCCACAGAACGCTTTCAGATGTAGAGTTCTGGACGTCGAAGAATGCAGTATAGAAGTATATCCACTGCATAAATCCAAAAATCCACTTTCTAAAATTTAAATCTTAATAAGTTGACTCGTTTCCATTTAAGATTATACTTAGTCCAACGAGTAGTTGAACTGTGATGGTTTCATAACCCATGCTTTGAGAAACGTATTTCTTGTGCGAATAACAAAGAAAAACAAGCGCTTGAAAGTAGAACGACCATACATTATGAGTTTTAAAACATTACAGTTATCACTGATAGATCGGATCCTACGTCCTATATGATGTAAAAATTAGAGCGCGACTCAGAGCGTATGAATATCTTTAAGAAAAAGCTTGATATTAACACAGTATGTGCTTCATTTTTTTTTGCAAATGATTAAATAGGGAGACACTAAAGATATTTAACGACTATTTATAGAAATGAACAACAGGACCTTCTTCTTCTTCTTCACTTCAGGTTTTAGGTACTTTGACTGTTACGATACCAATCTTTTATTTGGTCTGCTTACACTTCTTCCTAAACATCTATAAAATCTCGCTCTAGCTGGCAAAATTGTGAGTTGCATCCGTTCTACGTGTTCTTTCCATTTATTTCTGTTTTCCTTTATTCTCTCATTTATGTCGAAGATGCTTAGTTCTATGCTTATATCTATATTTATTATACTATCAGATCATGTGCAACCTTTCATTCTTCTTAAAAGTTTTATCTATTGTGTGTCTCCTGCTTTCATATAAGAGGGTTGGCACTGCTATCGTCTTGTAAAACTTTATCTGTATCCTTTCTTACTTTGTTTTTTAAAGTTCTGCTGATTGTTTTATAGATATGTGTGAATTTATTCAGTTTTTCTTCTATGTCTTTGTTTCCATCATAAGATACATCGCAGTCTAAATACTTCAAGTGTTTCACCTGTTCCGGTACAGTATCGTTTACGATTATTTTTCTGGCTTTATTCCCTTCCTCTAGATCAACCTCTGTTTCCATTAGGAGTACTAAGTCTCAGCATATAAAGGGTGGTATTCTGGTCTAAACATATCCCTTTAGGGTATTTCTTTTTCCATTCCTTTATAGTAGCATCAATATATGTATATGCTAAATAATGTTGGCGACACGCAGCAACCTTGTTTAACTCCTTTGTTTGTTGGTGTTTCTCTAGTTAATCTTCCGCCTGTATTTACCATGATTCTGGTGTCAGTGTGTAAACCCTGTATAGCTCTTATTAAATGATATGATACATCCCTGCTCTTTCATACTATTCCATAATTAACATCTGTTTACATCGAAAGCCTTCTCGAAGTTAACAATAAGATAACTAGTATAAATATTGTTTTGAAAAAATATGAAATGCATACTTGAAAAAGATAAACTAGAGCGAGATTTTTTTATAAAACATTTGTAATTGTGTTTTGAAATTGTTAAATCGTATATGTAAACGGTGTAGATTAAATTTTATCTATTTATTTAAACAATAGATGATTTGCTTCATTTTAGATGAATCTTATTACCTATTTATTTAAATACAATTTTTCAAAAAAGTAACCAATAGTGAAGGTATTGCATTGGTTTTTCGATTTCAAAGTTTTTTTTATTGACCAAAATAAAAAGTACAGAAAAATTCAATACGTTTTGCACCACGTAATAGTAATTATCTTGGACTACAATAAAGTATATTCTAATAGAAATCACAAAAACTCGCCAAACAGTTCGCGTAATAATAAAAAATACAACTTTTAATTATACAGTTTGGACTATTAGAAACTGAAAATAAAGTTTTAATCTCAATATACGCCTAGCGTTAATATAAAAGGAAGTTCTACAATTACGAAGATTAATAGGATCTACTATATGTGGCCATATAATATTAAGGTTGCTTGAGTATATCTAGCAAACTCCAAAAGTTTACTCTATTCAGTTTTGCCCAGTTCCTCTGATGGTACTGCCAAAGAGAGAGAATCTGATTCTGCATATGGCAGAACAATGGCAGGGAGTATGCTAAACTATCTCTTGCTCTTCTAAGTACGGATAGCTCTTTCTTTCGACTGAGACCCATTCCGTATAGATGAAACAAGCTCTAACAAACAATTATGTTTCCTTACGATATCCCAATTCTAAGTATTCAGAAATCCCAATAAGATGCTATACGAGGCATATTATTTATTTAAGTTGTTAGCTTTTGCCTTCACATTTTTATCTTGTTAAGTATTAACATTATTGCTTAATTAACAAATAAAATTGATGTCAATATATTTTTTTCGCAATTATAAATTAGATTAGGCTAGAATCAATATTTTCGTAACCTTTAAGTACTCTGTACCTCATACTATGTTATTTTTGCATTAAACAAATGCAAAACACACTACCGTTCATAAATTTGATCGTATCTAATATACTGAGTTACACTTAGAACTGTTTTAAAAATATTTAGGGAAATCTATAGCGGTCTTCTAAGAATGGCATTTACAATCTAATGTTGATAGTGTATATTCATAACAATAAGACTTATTTACAAAATCCATTCGAAAAAATAGAGCAATAATGCGTTAATAGTAGGAAATTGGGGACGAATATTATGAAATAGAATTTGTGAGGTGTACTGAATCATCCACCTACCTTATAAGAAACTGTATGTTCAGTATGCATCCAGTTCATTGCCAAGATACTGAAGACGTGTGTGATTGCGTTAGGAAAACCCTACTTCATACTGTTAGTTTACTTGATCAATGAAGATGTGCCAAAAAGAAGGGAATTGGATATCGAAACGCACACCAGAATATGCGTTTTACACGAAACAAGTATTTCAAATAAAAAAATTTGCTAGACAATTAAATATTTGTGAATGTTGTGTGCGTGGGGCAATTAAAAGAAAAGAGGAGACCGATGAGCTTCAGAGCAAAAAGCGAACTGGGAGGCTCAGAACAATCACGAAACGAGACGACCAATACATCCGAGAAATTTCCCTAAGAAAATGTCACCTTACCGCACTGCAAATTACAGCAGAGTTTAATTTACAACGCCGCCAGCCAGTAAGTGTGTTGACAGTAGAATGGAGACTAATAAAGGCCGGTTTGAGGGGTTGTGTAGCAGTAAAAGAACCACGGTTAAATTCTATACCAAGACTAAATTGGAAAAAAGCTCACGCAGACTGGGGTGTAAATGGTTGGAAAAATGTGTTATGTTCGGACGAAGCGAAATTCGAATTATTCGGAAGTAAATGTCACACGTTGGTTTGTCGCCGCCCTGGAGAAAGAATGTTAGACGAGCGTATTTCAAAAACAGTGAAACATGAAGGAGGAAACATTACGGTATAGGGTTGCTTTGAAGGCAGAAGGATTGAAAAATTGAAAAATGATGAAAGGCGTGTATTTAAGAACCAGAAGAGAATTATACGGTATCAACTGACTCTTCTGAAAGAGTCCTACACTTAATGGAATGGCCGCCACAGAGCCCCAATTGCAACCCCATAGAACTCTCGTGGGATCACTTAAATTGTGAAGTCCAGAAAAAATCTCTGACCGGAAAAGCAGCATTCTGGAGTGCTTTGCAGGAAGCGTGGAATGCTGTAGACGAATAAGGTTGTCGCGTATCTGTCAGGTAATTATTAAGTAAGGGAGTTACCTTGTAGAAATATTATAATAGTATGTATTTGTTAGAATATACTATTTTGTAATAAAAAAAAATTAATAAATGTGTAAAGTTTGTTTCTGTAATAAATTTCTCGCAGACATTGTCTAGTTTATTTTGTTACTTTATATAATCTGATCAAACATATAAACGGTAATGTTCGTTCATATTGTTTTATACTTAATTCTTTTCTATATCCATATTATTATATATAATAATATATGTATATATTATCATAGGTAAATGTGGGTTGTGTCTGTGGTCTCTATAATTGGATGTGCTTATTATTTTGTAATATGATGTTATAATGTTTATCTACTTGTTGTGTGACCCAGATCTACTTCATTATAATTATGTATTCATATTTAATTACTTTAATACTATTTATCAATTCCACCATAGTAATACATAGTAATGAAACCAACCAAACGAGCGCGGCAACATGAGATCACGAACATAAATGTTCATATTTATTGTCTTTCAAGTTATTATTATTAGCAATAGCTGGCGGGAATACCAGGAAACAATTATGTATAGCACAAAAGGTGAAACATATGTATATATACAGCTGTGGCCATATGTATTCGCCACTCTCGTTTTGAACGTGTTACACGAATATTATTGTATTTCTAAGAAGCAGGGTCGATGACGGACTTAACTAGGTACCTGGTAATGAGGGTTTAATGGTTTATTGTAGGCCATTCTGAGTAAATTAGAAAATAGACGTAAAATTGTAATTTCTGAATATTTCTTCAGTCTTTCTTAAAAGTTGTAAGAGTAAGGTTGAGCTAGTTAGAGTGAAGATATTGTGTCTGTAATTTTGTCTGTGTAATACGATAGTATACAGTAAAAAGTAATGCCGAAAACACGCGAATTGACGGAGGTAAAGCGAGGACAAATTGTGGTGTTAGAAAGGCAAGGGTTGTCGGTGTCTGCTATTGTCCGACAATGTGCGCGATCGACAGTTAGAATGACGATAAAACGATACAAAGAGGATCTTTGACAAACATACCGAAAACTGGTCGAAAAAGGAAGACAACTAGCAGAGATGAGCGAGTCTTAGAGCGGATGTCTTTGCGAGACCAGAAAAGAGGGTCTAAACAGCTTCCCAGTGAGCTTTTCCGGCTACATAATGTTGCTATTTCTCCTCGCACGGTTAGAAGACGCCTTTGTGAATTAAATTTAGGTGGATACAAAGCTCGACATAAACCACGGTTGTCTCCGCAACAAAAGAAAAAGAGACTGCTGTGGGCTAAAAGTCACCGCGACTGGACCATTGACAATTGGGCCAATGTTATGTGGACGGATTAGTCAAATATCGAGGTAAGTAATACATAATTATTGTATTTGCGGTATTCTGTATTGAATTCCTGGTATCTACAGTGTTTTTATTCTTTTTAATGGGTTCCAAAATGTAACAGTATTCATGTTTTTGTTGGTAGCTTTGTGGTAAACCTGGGCCTCAATACGTGCGACGCAGGCGAGGAGAGGCCTTCCATCCAGACTGTATCATCCCGACTGTCAAGTTTGGGGGTGGTAGCATAATGGTTTGGGGTTCCATGAGTGCAACAGGCGTCGAAGAACTGTTCGTCTGCGAGGACCGAATGAACAGTCGGACGCACATCGACATGTTGGAAGAAATTCTGGAACCATGTGCGTTAAAATTATTCGATAATGATGAGCCAGAGTATTACTTCCAACAAGATAATGCACCGTGCCATAAACCTCGCGAAGTAATGCGCTGATTCGAGGAAAATAACGTGCGGGTCCTGGAATGGCCGGCACAATCCCCGGACTTATCGCCAATTGAGCATTTATGGTACAATTTAAAGCGAAATGTAGCTAAATACTCATCTACCACAAAGCAATGCTTAAAAACAAAAACATTCAAAGAGTCGAATAAAATCATCCCCGAACAGTGCTACAACTTAGTGAGCAGTATGCTCCGACGAATTCGTGCGGTGATAAAAGCTCAGGGAGGAGCTACCAAATATTAAGCAATATCTGTATATATCTGCATACACTCACAATGAAACATTTTCATCAATCAATTTTCCTTTATTTCTTATATATTCGTCGGAATAAAAAACAAAAAAGGGTGGCGAATACATATGGCCACAGCTGTATGTATTTATTGGTTCTACGAACGTAGATACATTTGCCATTTGATCAGAAACAACGCCGCTACATGTAGGCAACAATTTATATACGCGGAAGTAATATGTGTTACATGACAATGGAAAGCTTTGTTGCATTATGCTAGTACGTGGCAATGGTTTCTGTTTCAGGTACACTATTTTGCATCATTCATTGCAGGCGCACTCTAATCATAATCCACTTGAAAAGAGAAAATAATATTCCATAGTATGCAGTAAATATTACATCTAGAACCTCTGATATATATTTTTAAATATACTTACTAAGTACGATCTAGAAACATTATTTCGCTATGAAATTGAAAATATTGCTTAAAAGAAATTTATTTCGTAGAAATTTGAGTGTTAATTCATTCTAATGAAATTTTCCAATTCATGAATACCGGAAAGTATGCATTATAGCTATTGAAAATGCATCTATTATTTTAATATGCCAACGACAAACATAGTCAATAGCCTTTATACAAACAAAAAATGCCATTCTCAATTTACTGTCAGATTTGTACAATTCCTAAACTAATATAATTTCACTTTGATATTTGATTAAGAGGAAGATCTCAAATAAAAGTATATCACGCACATCTTATCTAGATTATCTGTGCTAGATGCTACTGAACCCAACACAAAGTAACTACTAGAAGCTGAAACAGATCTGGTACCATATACGAGGGGAGGTCCAGAAGTTCGTGGAATGAAAGGGTTTTAAATAAAATAAAACAATAAATCCATTTTTCCTTTTCGATATAATCACCCTTAAGCACAATACGTTTATTAGATCTATGAATTATTTTTTCTAAACCACCATAAAAATATGTTTTACCTTTCGCCTCAAAATGGGCCACAATTGCCTCCTTTACCTCATTTTCGTCGGAAAACTTTCTTCCACGTACGTCTTTTTATAAATTGGGGAACAAATAAAAATCACTAGGTGCCAGGTCTAGACTGTAGGGTGGATGGACTATTGATTGAAAGCCATGCTTGTGCAGAGCAGCCATTGCAACTTTGCTCTTGTAAACCGGCGCATTCTCTTGTAAGAGCAACACACCTTTGGTCAATTTTCCTCGACGTTTTTCCTTGATGGCCTCCTTCAATTTTTCTAATATCGCTGCGTAATATTCTCCGGTTATGCTCCTACTTTTTTCTTTGTAATCAATCAATAATATCCCCTAACAATCCCCAAAAACAGCAGCCATCAACTTTCCAGCCGATTCTGACACTTTGAATTTCTTTGGCGGTGATGTCCCCTTTTTATGCCATTGCATGGGCTCCTGTTTGGACTCAGGCTCAAAGTGATGAACCCATGTTTCATCTCCGGTAACAATCCGCTCCAAAATCTGTGCAGGTTTGTCTCCACACAGCTCCAAAAATTATTTGGACACAGACGCGCTGCTGTTTCTGCAGCGGCGTGAGCATTCTCGGTACCCATCTTGCACTGACTTTTGTCATACGCAGGTGGTCATGTAGGATACGCAAATTGGTGGTATCTGATACTCCAACTAATGCAGATAATTGTTTTTTCTTCAAACGGGCATCTTGCAGTAGAAATTTTTGCACTTTTTCGACGATGTCTGATGTGGTGGCCTCAACTGACCGTCCTGAGCGGGGGTCGTCTTCAATCGACTCCCGACCATGTTTAAAGAGATCATGCTACTTACAAATCGTTGATTTACTAGGGCACTGTTCCCCATAAACGGTTTCCATTTCATTCAATATGGTTTGAGCATTCTTTCCTTGTTTTGTAAGGAACTTTATCAGAGCACGGTGTTCAATTTCCTCCATACTTTCAGTTTTCTTCCGGATAGACTTGTTTAGCAGGTAACTATTCGTAAACGACTGACGCTATAGGGCTACAACTTAACTTATGCCCACTCCATCCCCTCCATTCCACGAACTTCTGGACCTCCCCTCGTATTTTCTGTGTAAGGGAAGGTTCAGATTAACCACCAACGATTATTAATATGCGACAAAAAGTTACCATACTAGTTTACATAGCATTATTTTTCTCAGAAACACTACAGTTTTCCTCACATATATTTCACTGAAATAGTATCTCAGACTTTCACGGCCGTTTGTCATAGTAGTAACGGTTGTCGGGTCCCGTCGTGTCATTAGGTTTCTTGTCCCTGACGTTTCGTGAACAACTGCGATTTGCATTTTCAAAAGTACCTTTGAAAACGCGAACCAATTTTAGACATTAGATACTTATTAAATGTATTGTTTGCAATATCAACATTTAACCGTAAAGTATTTTTGTGTGTAAGACATGTTAATAGCAAACAACACCGGTTAAATGCGCAACGTGATGTACCATATTACAAATTTCTACATGAATTTATTTATACATATATATATATGTTAAGTGTGCAATATTCCACAAAATATTGTACACAATGAAGAATTTCGAAAGTTTTGGGGGAAGTACGTTTCGGAAAGGAGATTACCAATAAGAGGTCAATTACAGTATAATTTTCATCGGGAGAAAAACACTATTACGGATCAAATAAAGGCAGAGTTAAAAGATCAAGAAGTATGCCTGACGGTATACGAGACAAAGAATATAAGAAGGAATTGTATTTTAAATGTGTTGGTGCACACTTTAAAAATCGGTGAAGCATCCTTGCATCTTCTTTTGCGTAGTAGAATATTACAGAAGACAAACGCAGAAAGTATAGTAAAAACTATAGAAAATACCTTTGAGAATTTCAATATATAGGCAACCCAAGCTTGTAATGCTGGTTTCAGAAGGAGGTCCGAACATGGTTAAAGCTGGAAAGTTACTAAAACAATGTCATCTTGTAGTTGAATTTATTAGAAATAACAGTTACCCAAAAGTAGATCAATTTATAGTTTCTACCAAAAAAGTTTTTATTAAATCTCCAAAACGTATTCGTGAGTTGAAGACGACTTCTCCGGGCATTCCTGAGCCACTACTTTTTCAAAATTGGCATTGAAATCAGTATAATAACATAGTCAGCACATTGTGACCGCACTGTACCACTTTTTCTCTTTCCATTTCCAAGTAACGAGGCGCAATGAAACCGTTTTTAATAAAAAAAGCTTGTATACAATTTTTTTTGTTACATGATTATTTTTAATTAAACTCCAAAATCTGTGCAAGCAAATTTCCTGTTATAATTCTCTTGCGGGAAATTTATTGCTTTTACAAATAAGTAAATTACATGCCACCTCACATTATCCATAGATGCGCCAACGACTAAATTAAAAGTAGTTTTATTACATAATAGAAACGTTTACATTTCCAACTCCATAGGGTATAATGTTTCTCCCAAAGAAACTTATGAGAGCGTGGAAATTTTACTAGAGAAGATGAAGTACAAAGACTATTGCCGGAATTGTTGTGCGGATGTTAACGTTATTTCATTTATTGTGGGCGTGCAATCAGGTAACATCAAATTCTGGTGGAACAATGGTGGTAAATAAGACCATTACATTAAGCAGAGGTGGCCACTATTTAAAGATTTTATGCCAGGGAAAGTCAATATACCACATTAACCTTTAATAGAAAAACAAAAGATAACATAAGCTGAAAACTTTGTAGCGAAAAGGTGACGTTTTACAATACCTTCGAGAAGAGTTCGCAAAAATAATAGAACGAAAAATGCGGGAAGATATTTTTTCTGAGCCTTAAACACAAGAAATAATAAACGATAGAAAATTTGGAACCACATTAATAGCGCGGGGGAAAGCAGGATGGTCGGTACGAGTTTTTACAGTTTCTTGAAAAAGAAAAGAATGTAGAAAATTACAAAGCTTCAGTAATGAATATGCTGCTCACTTCCAGGTGTCAATTAAAATGCACATTCGCATGAACGCTTCTACGAATACTTTTTGGGAACGGAAAATCGATATCATCGATATCAATTACAGTTGGACGTTAACAACATAGTCTACGTATGCTGGCTATAAGAGACAATATAATATTTTGTCACATATTTAATTGTTAGAATTTGAATTGGTTATTAAAGCATGTTGTAAACGGAAGAGACTTTTCGTTAATATCTGATTGAAATTAGATCTAATTTAATCATCCACTAACGTAAATATTTTTTCCTATTAAAATTACTATATATCATTTCATGGTAAAACTAAACGTTAAAAATTATTGACCAGTGTTATCTATTGTAAAAGCGATTGAGGCAGTGATTATAACATGAACAGTTTGAAATCTGAAAGAAAAACGTTAACATTGTGGTAATACTTCTAAATGTTCTTTAGAACCTTCAAATGAGAACATTTCTAAAATACAGCATTTTTATGAAATTTGTGTTAGAACTAATTGAAGACTAAATAGTACATGTCTGTGTTCCAACTCACATTCACCAAAAACTTTAATACCTGCAATCCAAAATTTATTTGTGCCCTTGTGACCGTATTTAGTTATTTGCTAACGGGGTACTTACTAATAATTGCAACGTTACTCAATCTAATTATACCAAAAACGCTAGACCAACACGAAGGTATGAAGTCCTATAAGAATCTCGAACGGTTGTGCTAAACAGGATTATTTTTAAAATCCAATTAGACGTCATTCTATGACACAGATACGAAAATCGCATCGATAAAGAATCACAATGCTGTCACAAGTCTGCGACATTTTCATAAAGTACAAAAAAGAGGAGAGGTTGATTGCATTTCTGCGCTCGAATACAATAACGTAGGCGGCAATGAGTAAATCCTGTGTTGAATATTAGAATACTGCAGGGCGAGCCCATGTGAAGCTGTTTTTACTGAAAAGATGAGTTCAGGTTGCACGACAGTTATGATTGTTTATCTATCGAGAAGTATATTTATTTGAAATATCAAGAGACGGAGAAATGTTGATAGAGCTTGCATTGCTTCTGAGGGTCACTCTATACTATACTATTAAATTTCAATCAATCGGATATTTTTGTGTTTCTTGCACACCTTCGAACGTTTCACACTAAAACCTGCTTATATTTGTTATGAAATAGATGTTCATTTGACGTAGCAGTTTGGTACGAGATAAGAAGAAATCTAAGTAAATACCTTAAAAGACGTAACCATTTTAAATGTAAATTAGATTTCCGCTCCGGCAACCTTGAAGCTTTTTTAACTGTGGGCGTAATTTACATTTCTTTATCCGATGTTGTAAATTCTTAAAGTCTTATATATGATGATTAGCTCAGAAATGTAAAGGTAAGGTATTCCCATTTTCGTTACTCTAAAATTTATTGATTTCCTATACGAAGAATGTCTTTTAAGTTTTGCATAGTGGGACATAGAGAACGCCACTGATCTAATGTCAGCATTAAAAATTAACTTCATTAATAACAAAGTATCAATGTTGATAATTTTGTTGAAAAATTGAATTAACGCGAACATTCTCGCGCAATAGTTTTCTGTAATTTTCGAAAACAGTTATTTCAACAAGAATACCTCGCCGAGTTGGTTTTTGTTTTCGGCAATAAATCAGTTAACCAATTCAATATTCAAAACGTCGAATTATTAGACCAGCCTACGTACAGTCCGGACCTAAGTTCCAACGATTTCTTTACCTATTCAAAAGTCAAGATAGGATTGCATGGCCAAAGGTTCCTAGTCGTCAGAAGCAGTGGATGCCTTCAAAAACGCAATTCTGACTGCACCAACAAACGAGTGAAATAGCTGTTTTCAGAGTGGCTCGAGCGCATGCAAAATTGCATCCTCAGGGAATATACTTTGAAAAACAATAAAGTCTTTAACAGCTATCTACTGCTTCATTCGAGCCCCAAATGCAAAACTTAAAAGACAACCCTCATACATTTGGTGACCTTTAGTCTATCTGTTAACGATTAATTTTATAGAATATTAGAATTCGAAAAATTCAATTTATTCTCAGCTACATTAGTGGTTGAATTTTTTATATTCCAATGTTTTGTGTTATTTTACATAAATTTTGCTTAGACTTGCTGCTGACTTCGAGAAAAAGTGATTTTAATAAAGTCAGGTAATGATAAAGAATTAACATAAATCATAACAGTCGTAGGATTAAAATTTCTTGGTAGTATAGTGACAAGTGCCGTAACATCACGAAATTATTTGAAGTGTTTCACTGATGTGATTAGTGCGTATTTTAATACAACAATATGGTCGAGATATCAATCTAAAGCATTATTAACTGGGTTTAATAATAGAATTTTTGCTATGGCAGTTCCGAAGATAAGAAAAATAAATATTCTGTCCAAAAGTTCATATGGAACTATAGAAATTTCCCTGAATGTAATATGACGGTGTACACTGACAATAATTGATGTAGCGTTATAATAGGTCGTTATTGTCTTTCGCCTTGTATAAAAAGTAGTATTAAAAAAGTATGAAATATATGCAACTGAATTGTTGAGTTGTTATTATGTTTTCTTTTTACTTGCCATATCGCATGATTTTATTAAAATTTGTTTTTCTCAAGCATGATGGGAAACCAGCAAAGTTTAAATTGGACAGAAATTACGTAAAACAATAATTATTCAGAATTAACATTTTAAAATCTTATTTGTGAAATATTGTCAAATTTGCCTAACTGATACGTTCATCTCCTGTAATAAAGTTATAATATTTAAAGAAAGGTTTTCTGATGAGAACACAGTTTAAAGGATATATCATTATTACATTCAAACAATATATGATCAATTTTTTGTATTGCTCTGCTTGTTATACAATTTTTAGATGAAGAACGCCTGACGTCTCTGGTTATTTCTGCGAATGACACGCAGATAGAGTGAAGTCCTACGTGTCATAATATTTTCTCCTATTCCTTGCATTGCTGTAGCTTTCATGGTACGGCGACTATTATGTACTTACGTCAATAAGAGCAATTAGTGAGGGAAGATAAGAAAATAATATTAGAAAAACCGTACAGCCTTACAGTAATAAAATCGTAATGCATTTTTTTATTGTGTTCAATAAAAAATACGCTTCTCAAAATAATTAACGTATATTCCATATAATTAACAATTATATAAGAGCTACAAATATTTTTTTTTCAACCTCCGATAGCTCATAAAAACAAGACAACTGTAAATAACAAAATGGATTTATTACCAAAAGTTATATACAAACATGATACCTCTTTACATAATTACCGTGAAGATTGATGCATTTACCACATCTGTGGACGAGCTTTCTAATCGCCTCTCCATAAAATGTTGCCGCCAGTGAATTGAGATGGCTCGAGACGTTGTTTTGAAGTTCCTCTGTATTTTGGAAGTTCTGCCCACCTAGCCATTTTTTTCAGTTCACGAAGGAGGTCAAAGTTGCCTAACTCACTAATGGTAAACCTCGGTTTTTCTCGAACCATCTTGTCAACAAGTTGAACAATCCGTGCGTTCAGGGAGCTCGGGCGCCGCGGGCGCTAAGCTCCGCTAGCTCGAGCGGTATTCTGAACACGACCGCTAGGTGCCGGCGCCCGAGCTAGCGATCGCCATCTTTCCTAGCGGAAGAAAGGCGCTAGACAATCTAGCGGAAAATGGGGATAGGCGGCCAACATTCAAATACAAATTCATATTAAGCTGCGATGTATGGAAGGAAGAAATGAAAAATATTTTTTTCATTTCATTTTCAATGTCTTTCACAAGATACATATTGTCCGCAATGATATGAGTATATGATTGTGTAGGGTACGCTTCTACGGAATATCTAGGAATCGTGTACCCTACCATTCAATTTCTATTCTAGTAATATATCGGATTGTTCATAGATGTTTTTATTGGTATGATACCAGAAATCCATGTTTTCCAAAGAACAGTATCCGTGGCTTTTATTTCTTCATTTGTTGACCAGCATATTTCTTAGAGGTTTATTGCACATATAATTTGTACCACTTCATGAAGAAATAAGTAGACGGTACCTTATAGGATACCAAATCAATCAGCTTGATCTAAATGATTGCGGTTTGGCTGGCATCCATAGCGTAAATAATAATTTCCTCTCGCAATATTTATTTAGCACCCAATATCTTCTAATATTTCGTACAATTGATGTATTTAACTATTAGTATTCAATTAACATAATTCTATCTACAACTTACTTCTTGTCATACGAAAATGTCTATGAAAATCGTCCGGGTTGTACAGGAACTGCTGCTACTACATAATTTTCAATCCTTATGGGGGCATTCTCTCTTTAGGCGGCTATCACATCGATCCCCGCATTAAAACAGCTAATACAAGAATCTATCTATATATAAAAGACAATAGCTAAAACACAGTTTAGTTACAAGATACACTTATTACACTGAATGTTGAGTTAACTCGCTCATCGACGAATTGAAGCTCTATTCATATCTGAATATTGTATATAAAACTATATCTTGATTTGGTGGAAATACACGTGACACTCTACTTTTAATGTATGTATAAAACTGTGATTTGATTGTTTCTATGACTATGACTTGATTTGTGTAGATACACGTATACTCTGTTTTGTTAATATTGTATCTAACACTATAACTTTCTTTGATGTAATTTCACGATGTAGTCTGTTTCTTAATATTGTATCTAACACCATAACTTTCTTTGATGCAGCTTCACGTTGTACTCTGTTTCTTAATATTGTATCCAACGCTATAACTTTCTTTGATGCAGCTTCACGTTGTACTCAATTTAAATTGTCTTGTGTTTGGCTTAAATAAGCCTTGGTTTGTCTTATCGGTAATTACCTGAATGCCCTTGCAATAATGAACATTCTAGATAATTACCGATAATATCATAGTCGTATTTAGAAACCCCAGCAATAATACCTTAAATGAGAATGAGGGATTTACTAATGAATACCAAGAAGATAGAATAAATAGGGACATTGCCGGGATTTCCACTAACTCTAAGATTTAATAATACTTAATCATACTAATCCTATGAATATTTGAATGACAGACTATTTGTCTACAATAATACTAAACACCTTAAATATACATGCATATGGAATGTAATTAAATAGAAATACAATAGTCGTTCAGTTTTGCCTGAACAGAGATCATAAACCTTAAAAAGCTACCGTAAAATTGAGTATTTCTGTATGTTTCCTATATTAAAGATGCCACTTTTAACTTTTTTCTCAATAAAATCACAATGACACTTGCTTAAACAAGTTTAAAACATAATAATGTTTCCAGACACTCGCTAACAAATATTCAAACTAAAATGCTGATAAACAAGTGTTTATTACTGTTTGTGGGGATCAAAAGCTTTATCAAACTTAACTTGTTGCAAAAATTACTGTAAAAAAGATGAAAAGATGAATACTATTGTATATTTCCTATATTAAAAATGCAACATTTTATTCTCACTCAACAGAATCACATTAAAACTTACACAAATAAGCTTAAAACATAATAATGGCTTTTGGTATTTGCTAAAAAATATTTAAACTAAAATACTGGAACTGAAACACGTGAAATCACATTTGTTTTAAATTTATCATCATTTCTATGAATTAATCATTTTAAGCAGTGTAGATGTAATTGGAACGTTATTATTATATGTAATATATGTGTATGATAACATTTTTTATAGACAGTAGTGAAACGACAGAACCACATCTTTTGAGTTTTACGTATGTATTTCGTTGAATACATATACGTCAACAAAAGTACTTTCCATTTACGTCTTTAGAAATCTCTTTTACCTAATGATACCTACGTCATGGAGCCGCTTACACTAACGTTATAGATGAACGCACAATACGCTTCTGGAACGCTGGAACGTTTGTATATCTAAATACTGACATTTGCTGTACTCCATTGTAATGCAGAAATTCGCGAACGTCAAAAGTAGCAGATGGAATAAATCGATGAATGTTAAAAGCTAAACATCGACAAAGTCGCGCGCATGTTTTCAGAAACAATACCCTCGAACCATAACGGAAATTGTGTATAGAACGGTTAACTTACAAGAGATGGTTTCCGATTCACCGATTTGGATGATGCTTGACTGTATTGTAGATTTCATTATCTGCTGCTGTTTGTTTCCACAGAATTTGTTATTTGGGAAATAATTAATCTTCATTTTTCGATAACTACTTATAATATTCATTATTGAAACATAATAAATATTTAAAAAATAAGTATCACGAACTCTTTTTCATTGGTTTGTGCAATATCAAACAATAGATTCGCTTCTATCTTGTCAAAGATACAAGACTGAAAGGCCATTACATTCAAAGACACTTCTTTAAAGAGCAATGCCCGGCTTACTTGCATACTATAAATCGTACCTCTAAATCTACATATTATAATTGTAGGGATGCTCTTAAAAGAGAAGTAGAATCAATTAGGCAATAAAATTTGTTTCATAGTACATATTATTCCCTCGTGCCATGTATTTATAGGAAATGCATTTACTAATTATGCATATTGTTATAAATAATTATCGAGATTTTTATGACATTATTAAAAAAATAGGATGCAATTTTAAAAATTGTTAGATTTAGTGCTGACAATTAGTTAAATACAAAATTTGTTTACCTGTTGACTTATAACAGCAAATCGGAAATTTCATGATGATTTTAGTTTATATCTTCCACAAGATCGAAAGAATTCATACATTTGTTTTTTAAAAGAGAAACATTAGAGCGCTAGAAAATATGTGCATATTTTCTTTATTTGCAATTAAATCACGTATTTTCTTTTCCGTTTAGAATTATATGGTATACATGAACCTTATAAAAGGATTATTTGAGATAATATAAAGAAAAGGCACTTCCTATTTTCAAATAACTAGTAGGCTTTGGAATATTGGCAATAAGCTTTAATACGCTAAAAATACCAAGTGAGTTATGATATCTCGTGTGCATCGCCTTTTGTTATATTTTCCGCAGCTGAGAAATTGTTTGTTATGTTTATACGATTTTGGAAGCTCCAGTATATTATATGTACAATATAATCTAAAGTGTGAATCACAATAAACTTTAAATTTTGGAAAGTAGATTAATGAGACGCAATCAACAGTCGAAGTTCATCTTCTTTAGTAAGTAAAAAGATTGTTTCTTGTCTTTTGCATGTATTCGTTATTCCTTTTGCTCTGCTATTTATTCAATCTGGTTCGTTTGATATTTAAATCTTCTGCAAAATATATTTAAATTGTCCGGTTTTTCCTTATAGCTTCCACAAGATCTCCCTGCCATTATTCTTGTACCTTTGCTTGGTTGTTTTTGCTTTAGTTAAGTTTTGTGCTCTTATTTCAAAGATTTAATATCATATAAAACAAAAACAAGCAAAAGGCCAAAAACTAAACATAAGCAAAATAAGTACAAGGAAAACAAAAGCTCGCGATGAGGAACAAAAAGTGACAAATGGGGTATTATACAAAAACTTGCGAAAATCCATAGAATTTATGTCTACGAAATTCGACTAAATGCAAAAAAGGGAGAATAAAAGTGTAGAAACTAGAAGATACAACTGAAAGAATGAAAAAATAGAAAAAAATAAGCAACAACATTATAGTCGATACAATAGAAAAACAAGAAAAAGAAGAAAAAGAAGAAAACCCAGATGGTGAAGAAAATAATAAAGCAGCTGCATATAAAAAAGAAAATCATACGATCAGCATTGTCAGGAAAAATGGAAAACCGAAAATAAAAGAAGACACTTGAGGCTAGAAAATCCATGCAAAGTTTAAAAACGAAAGAATGTTAACTAAAAGGAAAAAATAATGAAATATAATAATGTGTTTGTCCTTATAATAACAATAACAAAACGCAAAGCTAAAATCAAATTGGAAATCGATATAAGAGAGCTTTACTAAATTACTAAACATCAACAGAACAAAAGAGAAGAAATGTTATTAAATACAATTGGGAAAACGTCAATCCGATCTGAAAGAATCCGGATATTAATAAACACATACATTAATAAAAGTAGAAAAATTACATGCAATTCTTTGTTCAAAACACTTACTAGCGTATTTCACTCGTGATGTTTTAAAGAAGCCAAATTCGTCTAATTTCTGAGATAAACTTATAAACTTGGTTAAGGATAAGCACTTACTTGAAACTGAACTTAATGATGCACTAACATTTTCGAACCAGTGGGATATAAATAAACATATTCAACATACTGTTGCCGCAATAATGTGTAATTTAATGTTGAAAATTCTTTCGAAACTGTAAAAGGTATCAGTTGAAATAGATATGATGCAACAGGTTTTGAAAATAACTCAGATCACAGACACAATTTTAATGTTCCCCAAATCGTGAAGATAAAGATGAGTAAAATAACAGAAACAAATCAAGTAATATAAAATAAAAATAACAAAATAATAAAAATATCTATTAATATTTAACCATTTCGCGATTATTATCTCTGTAATCTCCGAGGCATAAATGCCACCAACTTCCTGCATAACTCGGGAGCAATTTCTTTCCAAGCTTGGCGAATGTTTAATTGCAGTTCAGTATTTTCTGGGCGGTTTATTTGCTGCAGATATTATGCCATTTTACCTTAAACATTTTCCATCAGGTTTAAATCTGGGCTTATTGACAAAAATTAAAATTTATTCCTTCTTATTCCATGAATGTCCTTACAAGACGGGCAGTATGGACTCGACAATTGTCCTGCTGATAAATAAAATTATGACTAAGAACGGGTCGCACAGAAGGCAGTAAACAGTCGCCCATTAGTTGGACGTATACTAGCGCAGTCAATCTTTTCCTCAAAAACATATATACCTGGACCTCTAATGCTGATTCACTCATGAGCATTTACCGAAAATCTACTAGAATTTTTACTCTTTTTTGTAAACTGTGAATCATAACGCATTCTCTGAGAACGATATACTCGAATTTTAGCATTGTTGGGCGATTGAAATCTCTTTCTGGCTGGCAAATATACTCCCTGAGGAACGCAATTCTGTTTTGTTTGTGCTCTTCTGTGAGAAAGACTTTGTTAGCTTCACTACGATTTCTTAGTTCAGATTCTACTATTCCTCGTCAAGCGGTAATTCAGATGCTGTCTGCTCTTTAGCCGTTATGACATTTCTCAAACATTTGCCCTCGTCTTGCTCCGCTATAGAACCCTTTTCGGTCATAGCCTTGCTTCCTAATGATTCTTCCAGTTTGAATAACTTAATTTTTGGTCTGCAACACGATGCTAGTACTAACACCAAGTTCTATAGTAATATTTCTAATGCTATCACCATCATGTATTCGAGTTTGCAAAATGGTTTTCTAAAAAGTTGTTTATTGCGGCATTTTCGGTGTCGTAATGACATTATTGACTTTATAAAAATTAAATCAGGTACAAATAGCACAAATTTCTAGTGTAGTCGTTTATTGTGATCACAAGTGTACATAAAAACTTTTCGAGTTATCATATATTTCCTGTGTTATTACTTAACATCAAATTATACTTTCCTATACCGCAAATGATATAAGTAGATATGGCAGCCAAGATAATCATCTTAGAACCAAGAAATTATCACGAACGTAAGCGATTGCAATTTTATAATACACTATTTAAAAGGAAAACAAATCTGAAGACGGGAATTAATTGAAATTGGATGAAACATTTACCCGTTTCTCGTTCAGCGGTCATTTTCCTGTATAGCAAGTACCTACATGTAAGCTATTTTGTGTATAAGAAAGAAAATTATTGTAAAAAAGACGAGCGACACCATGGTTTGCTAACTTCAGTTAGCTTACAAGGAAAGACTCCTGGATGTGAAATTGAGATGTTAATGAAACTTGGGTATGTAAATTATGTATTTATGATTTAGTGTGGTAATGAAAGTTGTCAAACAATGTTTAAAGCATAAAAAGTTTTCGCACCAAGAACAACGAATCAATGCAAACATATCACATTGAAAGGAAGGTCTTGGTTTGAAAAGGTAAAAATTCTTGGGATGTTCGAATGGTCCAACTCAATTCTCTATATAAGCAGACAAACAAATTGATATATTTAGAGGACAACAATTGATTGTCTATTAATGATTGCAGTTTTATGACATTATTTAGCTAATGAAGATTAACGTCACAATTTGAGATAAGAACTAGGTCTGAAAATCGACGTATTGAATTCACATTTGAAATCCATATACCTTCAGTGTTGTTTTCTTTAGTATTGTAAGTATTTGAATATCTTTGATGAATGGGACCTCTTTTCTCAAAGACTGTGGACTCTTTGGTTCAGTGCTTGATAAGTAAGTATTAAGAAACCGTTTGTTCAATAAATCAGCTTGTTGTACTTGGAGCCCAAACTTGTCACCTGGTTGTTTTAGAATAATCTGTAGTGGAGACGTAAATTTAGCAGATACATATATTATTGGCAGAAGAGTATAGCTGTGGGTTGTTGCTTGGATAGACTAAAAACCAGCTTCAACTTTGTTTGTACCTTGTAATGCTATTGACCGTCCAGAATGTATCTCTAAGCTCAAACCGTTTTCATCTGCATTATATATATGCTCGGCACCATAACTGTAGATTACTGGTTTAACTTCATTAATAAAATCAGCAGTAATCCTTTCTAATTGCAAAGTATCTGTTCCACATGAGGACTGATAAATTTAGTGATTTTGCGCGAAACTACTCTATATGTTCCTCTGAAATTCAGTATCCACTTCTTTGAAGCTTTGAAGTTTTCTAGTTTAATATCTTCGTTAGCTGTTAATGTCCGTCTTCGTATATCTATATCGTGTATAATGTTATTCAGTCCACTCATTTCCTCAAATTTTTCTGTCACGTATTGATATATTGCCATTAATTGCTCTCTCTGTGTTTGCATTTTTCTAAAAAAAAAAAATGCCACCAATATCAAAATATGTATACCCTTGAAATTGGTATTAAAAGACAATAATACTTTAACTATGAGTTTTCAAATTATAGGATTTGGTTCATAAATATTTCGTTTTAAACAAATGTGATATCTTTAAATATTTGCGATAACAAATAACCACGCACAGCAATGTATTAATTTTGTCAGGTTTTATTTATATCCAACAGCTGCATCTGATATCATATCAATTGGCAATTGCAGTTATTTCAATCAAATTTAATTAAAGTTTAATTCATTGAAATCGGTAATGCGAAGCAAATTGAGCTACCTAAACTATATGAGGTGGGATTATCATAGAGTAACTGTATCATTTTTCTGATGCATCTATATGTCGTACATACATGCGTAGCATAAGATACGAGTGTATGTTCCCTTTGAAATACCGTGCATGATTAAAAATGCTTCAGTAACAATGTTAAAGACGAACGATTTGCGTTAATTTATTTTCCTTATCATTATAATCAGCTCTAGCACAAGAGGGTGGCGCTTAAATGCAACACCTTGTACATACCACATTTACTTGTCCTGAAAGGCCTTTCAATAAGGTACAACATTTGTATTTCAATTTTTGTTCTATCTATTTCCGTTCAGGGATTAAATCAATAAAACTGAAAATTTGTGAATTTTCGAAATGGTGTTTCACCCTCAGCGTAAAAAAAATTACTTTCAAGTTTTGACATATTCTACTTACCTACTAAGCTTCATTAAGATCTGAATTTGACACAGGGGAAGCTTTCCTTGTCAGTTGGTATCGTCTGCTTTTAATAGTGGTATAGTAGTACATGTATGTATGTATATAGAAACTATATCGTTCAAAGTGGAACAGATTTGCCATGTGCTTATTCTGTGCGGTGTAATTGATCCTAGTCAATGATAAGCAAAATACTTATGATATTAAAATGATCTGTATCGATATCGGTTAGTATCACATGCTTAGATTATCCGATATAAATAAGCAATACTCGTTTATTTGCCAATCTAGTAAAAAAATACAATATGGTATACTACAATTACTAATTGTGACATATGGTTATCGAGAAACATTCTAGTTAATGCAGCAGTGTGCGGCGATGATTGTGTAGCAATGTTTTTTGGAATTCAAAGAGAGGTTGGAGGACATCAGAAGTTATCGAAAAAGTACGCTGTTTTATTGAAAATAATTGCATTGCCTCACTGAAAACGATGGAAGAGGATTTAAACATCAGTAGAGAAACGATCCGAATTTGGAGGACTTTGGCAAACTTTATTCTACACATCTTTGACGGGTGGCCAAGAATGGATGCCCGTCAATCATTCCACAAAAGTCGTCACAGTCGCCAGAAATGATCCAAAGTTCCCGAATTTAATTGTTTCGAGTGAACAAAGATGGTGCCTTCAGTACGACCTGAAGACCAAGCGTCAAAGGAATGGAAGTCAAAACATTCACCACAAGCTAAAAAGACGGAAACTTCCATCAAAAATCAAAACAATTCTCATTACATTCTTCGATAACAAAAGAGTTGTCCACAGAAAATTCTGGACAAACAGTTACTAGCAAATATTATCCGAAGTATTTGATGACCAGAATCCGCCGTATTCGAATCCAAATATCGTGATCCAGAGACTTAGTGCCCGTTGAACGATAATACACCGAATCATATTTTTGTTCGTCAATTTTTGGCTTGAAACCAAGTCTATGTATTAGATCATCCGCCGCATTCACCTGATAGGGACCTGTGTGATTTCTCTCTATTCCCAAAATTAAAATTAAAATTGGAAGGACATTTTTGTTAAGAGATTTCGGCCATCAAAACAGTTACAACACATATACTAGAAACAATTCCATAAAATCAGCTAGAGCAAGCGTTTAAATCGCTATTGAATCGTTGTAACAAGTGTATTGAAACTGGAGGAGAATATTTTGAATAAAGGACATTGAAAAATATTCAATAACTTCAATGATTTTTCCCACGGCCAGTCTTGAAACTTATTTGTCGCACTGCGTCTCATACCGTGTCAGCGACTTGACTCTGATATGAGATAACAATTGTCTTATTTTTTGTTATATTAGCTGTTAATATTTTCGTAATATAAAATTTACGTTAGAGAAGTTTATTACTCCTCTTTCCTGTTGATTAAGGGACTCTTTTTTTGTCAAGAAAGGGAATTATGAAACGATATAAGAGTGAAAATGCATTTTTGGGAAATAATATCAAATACTGAATTTAAATAACGAAACCTATCTAATCCTTTAGTGAAATGCGAACAAAAGTCACACAGAATCAAACAATACTTCTTCTGCTACAGTAAAATTGACTTTAAGAGAAAATTGCAAATTTAAACGGTAAGTACCAATAAAATAGAATAATTTCAGACATATTCTTGAAGAGAATATAAATCTCATTAAGAATCTAATTACATAACTCATTTAATGATTAATGTGATATGAAGAATGCGTTTAGTCGCACAACAGAACTTTAATATAAGCCGATTTAAATCTTAAATCTTATATAATGTTAGCAATAATAAAAATATACAGTAAACATTACACAGATTAACAAAGTATCTGGTAACAAATAATTATTTTCTAATTAACATTTTTATAGTAGACAGTTCGCTAAAATTTTAAAATTCTAATCAATCCATTTTTCTTTGTGGTGCTTAAATGTATTGCTTAACCATGTTTCCTTCTGCTATTCAATGTAAAATGCAACAAGTGATTATTATAAATTAAATACGCGTGCCTCTTAATACATTCTGCAGGATTGTAAATTATATTAACACACTTCAATCTGTGTTTAGCGTTTTTGCAGTACTTATTGTTAGTCTATGCGAAGCGTTTTATCGACCAAGCCGCGGCAAGGTGAGCCGTTTCGTACATGCCGGAAATTCTTTTTATATCAGTTTGGGTTACCTACATGTAAGTATACTTCCCTCTCCGGATTTGTGGAGGTACAACTTGCACATAGCGGACGATACATCGAATCCAATTTAGATGTAAATAAACATTACGTTCGACCGGATCTCAACGTATCACTCATTACTCATAATAAATAAATCAAAGTGGAAGAGAAGCCTAGTTATTGAACTATAAGCGAGATGCGTAGTGAGTACGGAACGTTGGCTGAAGGTCGAGGGCGCATGCGTCGCCTATATTACGTGCGATCCGGGTTCCGTTCGCTCTGTCTGTTCCTGTTGAGCTCGTATTTCGTTGTACGGACGGAATAGAGAGCGCTGGTGACTCTCTCACGAAAATCTTCCGCGAAAATCTCACCTAAAATGTATTTCAATAGAAGCACCTGAACGTACCCGCGCTGAATATTGACATTTGACTAGTGGCCGTGTAGGTGTACATTGGATGAACTGGGAGAGCGTATATACACGATTTGATCGTCGCAACGTTGACACAACGTAAACATACTGTATAATAAATTAAATATCTTTAAAGGACCTGTCAAAGTTTACGCGAATTTGAAAACTTTTTCAAATCTACTATTGCTGTAGTGCTACTCTAAAATCATTTTGCTATATGCAAGTGTTTCTAAAGAACCGGTCAATATAGACACACGTATATTATTAACTATTATCTGCATATACACACTTACACATATATAGAGTGTTACTGAAAACGCAATGGCCGAAGAAGACACCTTTGAAGAAAAAGGTCAGATACAAGGAAAGTTTGGTTTAAGAGGTAGAAAAGGCGCTCTTAAAAAGAGAAATGTTTATAACGTCAAAGACCACAAATTCATTCCCAGATTTTTCAAGCAACCGACATTCTGTTCGCACTGCAAAGATTTCATTTGGTAAGTAATTTCAATACCGCATCCTTTGTTGTTTCGTTGAATTTCTTCAATCGATAGCATTTAACGTTTCATACGAATCGACACACGTTTCCATTCAGAGCATTTTATTTTAAACGTTTAAAATCGATAATAATTAAACCCACGCACTTCAAAAGACCGCGTTGTGTCCACATTATTTGCTTTATTTCGCTCAGGTAATCTATTAATGATAGCGTGAATACAGTGTGTAGCGTAAAACGTCTTATTTATATTAATTTCGGTTTTGTTTAGCAGCATCTCCTTCTCTCGTCGCTCAAAATACTTTGTTTATGCTTCCTGTTATAAATATCCTTGACCTATACATCCATCTTTCGTTTGCGCGTTCCAAAGCACCAGCTTCTTATAGAACTCTTAAGTGCTCTAGGCAAGTTCGTACATATAATAATAAATGTTGTCATTTTAGTATTTTAAACACGTGTTTTAAATCTGATACAATAAAATCGTCTAGTAATTTTAGAAGCGTTTCAATATGTTTGCTTCCTGAAAGATTATCAATAGCAGGCAAATCTTGGTTGTACATGTGCAATGTATTCTGGTTTTGCAGTTTATTAAATAGGCGCAAGCACATATTGTTAGCAGATTCTTTCATATATTTTATTTACGTCTGATAACAATAAGAACCTTTATTTCAACAGCAATATTCAAAATAACAAATACTCATATATATGGTTGAAACAAGTCAAAGAACCAAACTAAAAGCATATTATATGTAAAAATAAACAAATATTATGTGGATCAAAAGTATGCAAACATTAAATACAGTAGAGGTATTCACTCAACGTTTGATTTAAATTTTCCACAGAATGTTTCACACCAGAAAATGTTGAAGTAAATTACAATTTAATATGATGGTTAATTAAAATTTGTAACATCGTGATGAAATTACATATATTTTTGGATTAAATCTGACATAACTTACAAATATGAATGAAATACAATGATGTCATGGAATTATGATATATTATTCACTAAAAAATCCTCCACACCATTGCAATTAATAGTGAATAAAATCTCTTTAACGTCCAATTTGAACTTTCTGAAGTTTAATGGTAGCTTGTTAAGTAATATACATCTTACAAAGTACAAACTGTTTTTAATAGTTAGCTGTTTCATGAGAGGGATGGGGGTGAAATATTTTGCGTTTATAATAGAATAACTAAAGAAAATATTTTTTATATTTAAATATAATATAAATAATTTCGAAAATATAAATGTCAAAGAAAAGTTCTAACATTCCGCTTAATATCGGAAATTATCTCCAAAGCTCTTGTCCGCAGAAAAATCAAACGCTGAACGGTAGTGCATCCCCCCGCCCCACCGGGTTATTACAAACTTAATTCTCAACAAAATCTTGAATGATAATATAAAATAGCACGTAACTCGTACTAGATAATTGTTTACGTATGTTATCACTGTGTGAAGTGACCACTTTAAATTCTTATCAAATCTCAAATTAATAATTTAGAAGGATCTGTGAATTTTATAAAATTCTGATCTAAAGTAAAGACTAAAATATCGCGTTCAACTTTATTTTTAAGAACACTACTAATTGTTTTCTCGGAATTAATTATAAGTTTACTAGTATACATCAACTTCCTAATTTCAAACAAAAAAAAATCAGTTCTGTGCAGTAAACTATTTAATGGAGGTGTATCTTTCTCAATACTGATGTTATTAGCATACAACGAATCTTAGGAGAAATATTCAATGATACAAGAAGAATAGTTGATGTAAATTAAAAATCTGGTTTTACATACGTTGTAATATAGCAACTACTTCGGAGCTACTTTCAATTTTTTCACTTCTTTGGTAGTAATTATTTGTGTTTACCTGTTGAACATGAAGCGTCACTGAAACATTGACGATATTGATTACTTTGCAAGCAAAATAGGTCTTTAACGTTGTAAAGATGTATCGATTGCATTTTCTTTTCCAATTGTTGTTGAGAACAGTTTTCTAAGCAATTGTTCGTACAGCTATATCTAGGATTACCACTAATTGTAGATGATATAAGGGGAACACAGCAAGAGCAAGTAACTGCTTAAGCGTTTTACACATTTACAAAAAGAATCCTAAAATGGAAGGAATATATTTACAGATATATAAAGATAAATGCAACATATAACAACATCTGTTCAGTGTAATGCACTGGTTCATACGCTTTTTAATGTATTAAGTAGTGGTAATAAGCTAGACATAAGACATACCGCAGATATTCAAAGAAAATTGTAAAATTCGTAGAAACGAAGATCCAGAATCAATGGCATTTAACGCAGCAAATATAATTTTCAGGACACTTAGACCAAATAGGACCGGAAGTTTAACAACCAATTCGATACTAGACTTTTTTTGTAACAGTTAGTTTCATGTAATTTTATTTCATTATTATAAGATTAGTTGGATTTTCAACAATATTCCGTCAAAACGTTCCAAAGGTTGACATATTGCCCTTGTTGTAATGCATTTGATAACATTAAACCGGCCGTAACGTATTTCGTAACAGTTTTTTGCTTAATGTCTATTGTTAATATCTAACAGCACTATTTTTTTTGGCTTTAGAGACCATTCAAAAATAACCTAGTCACATCTCTTACGTACAGTATGGCACACAAGCAAACTTTTTAATAACATTTTAACGAATATCTTCTAATGCTGACCTCTTTTGAGAATGAAGATTCTCTGCGTAAACCCACGGTTCTCTAAGTGTGTATCTCGGCTCCGTAAAGAGTAAACATTGTAGTAGTAAGTAATTTGCAGACTCATAAAATTTGGAAACTTATAACTTAAATAATTTGTTAAAATTATTTATGAGAATTTTTATAAGTTCCATTAGCGCATTCTTGCTAGTTTGTTTCGCTTTTAATACAAATTGACAACTTGAACCTTTATCTGTCGATCAATATTCGCTTAATACGCCCCTGATTTGCTGACTAACAAGTATATTATCTAATGGACTAGAAGTACTATGATATAATACCTTAATATTTGCAGTAAATCGGTACCTATAGGGAAAGATAACAGAATGAATCCAAAAATGTTGGCATAAACATTTTTTTATGAATGTATGGTAGAAATTAAATTAATCGTATATTAGTCGTATCTCTTGGTATAAAGGAAATAGAATACTTAAACCATTAACGGGTACATTAACCATCCTATGGCGGTTTAAATACTACACGTTTCAGATTAGTTGATTTAATTGCGCTTTCTTATTAACTACGTTCTATCCTTTAAAATCGAGATGTTGGTCAAAAGAACAATATAATGTAAACTGTTGAAGTGTATTTAAAACCCCATGAAATCACGTTTTTGGAATAAATAAACACAAAAGAAATTAATGTAAAATAACGAGTATTCTGTTGTGTAAAAATAAAGTCAAGCAATTGTTCGTAATTAACGCCAATTAAATATTATTTGTTTTTGCCGGAAATAATATGATAACAAGCTATATACAAATGTAATTAAATATGTAAATCAAAATAATGGCGGCTATATCTATTTTTACCTTGCTTGTTTTGTAATATGTGTTAAACTATTTCGAAATTATGGCTCATTTGCAGGGTATAGCAGTACTTACAGTGCACAGTAGGCTTTTATAATTGAGGATTTGAAATTATAGTACATATTGTTAGTATATCACACATTTAAACAAAAACAAGAAAACAAGAGAAGAACTATTTGCTTCCCTTTTTCCCCAGAAATGAGATAAATATTTAGAAAACGCTTAATGAAGCATTATTCATACTTGGAAAGTCTATTCCCAAAAATATTGAATAATGCTGCTCATTACCCTTCTTTACACCATCAGCTTAAGTTGTACTATGTAACTAAAATAAATTTAGAGTTTCCGGTATATTGAATTGATTTGTATGTAGGTATGTACTTCCAAAAATTAATCCTATTAAGATGCATTGCAAAAGAATGACCCTGATTCTATTTTTCAGTATCAAAGAACATAGAAACTACTTTTTTGCACTAATGGTATAGTCTTGGGATCCTATTAGTAGTTCTATTCGATCAGGCTGTTAGAGTTTTACATGATAAACCACATAATATGGTTAGCTTACTTGAATTTGTAGTATAAAGTAAAATTAAACAAACTATTGATATGAATCATCAATGGTTAATCATTACAATTTAAAATTCATATGCATATACACCCGTACACAATCAATTTAATTTGCTATTATCCCATGAATGTTATCCTGTCTTCTTATAATTTTATGAAGCCTGCGTCAAAGGCAACTATTATTTTGCATAAGAATATAAACTTTAGAAATTTATCTCATCGAAAGTAATGAAAAGCCTATAGTAACAATTCAAAATGATAGATTAATATCGATTGAGTCGGCCGATACTTGTTGGAAATCCATATTGAATAATGGTCGAAGAAGTAAAACTCAAACACACTTCGTCAGATGAAGCTACAGTGATAGCAAAACATGTTATAGTAACATTGTGATAAATATATTGAAAATTTTTGTAAAATATTTGAGTTTTACTTTTTCCACCATTATTCGATAATTTTCTTTATATAGCAGTCATACTTCATAAAAACTTATCAAGAAACTCCTTTGAAATATTAATCAAACTTGTGTGATGTAATCGGGTACTAATCTCCAGCTTTAGATAATTTATAATATCTACATTTTTTAAAATTCTATTTCGGTTTGTGTTGTTTTTTAATACGTTACGTGAAATTTTCTTTCAAATGCTAATAGCCGTTCGAAGTTAAAAATATGCGACCTTTTACGATATATTTATAGCAGCCCATATTTCCCAACATTTGGTAGGTCTATGTAATGGGTAGAATTGTAACAGCTGGAGTGTTACACATATAATGATAACAATTCCGTTTCATTAGTAGTATATATACTTTTACATCAATACAAAGTCGGAGTCAAGCAATTCTATAATTAGTAAGTACCAAGAGTACCTAATATTAACTGCGGATGACTTGTAAAATTATAGTGTCAAAATTACAACCGTTACGTATGTATGCGTACGAAAACAGCAATTTGTGTAATACCTATGATACACAGTTATTACACTTAAGATATACACACAGGTAGTAACATTCAAAGTAAGGCTGCAGAAACTGGTGCTTTCGGAGATGCGCGTGCCTCGGTTGCTATCCATATTAGAAATAATGAATATAATTACCTACTATTTTAGTTTGATTGTGTTGTGGATGTAGAGTCTAAATCAAACTAAAATAATAAGTAATTACATTAATTATTTTTAATATTAATAGCAACCGAACTGCACGTATCTCCAACAGCACTCGTTTTTGCAGCCTTAAGTCAAAGTGAAACACGTACAAACATTATAGTTAATACTAAATTTAAATCTTCTAACTCTAAACCTTATTGTTTCTGTTTTTTTTTATATTCTGGTTATTTCTTTTTAGATACTTAGAGACACCACTAATCTAGAAAAGAGTTAAAAATTGAATTGCTTTGGTAATATCGAACTGCACGCAAAATAGTTTTTTTTTAATTACGTATACGTTAATATTCACATACACACAGCAGCAACGTGCATAGTAACAAGAGCAGATTTAAAAGTGAAGGGGCCTTATTTACTCTGCGTTAATTATTCTACTTCTGGGTAGACAATTCATAAAATAATCGCCTCGGAATTCCATAATACAGTAAACATTATTCTCCCAGCTAACTTATTTTGGACTAATTTTTAGTTTCAGAAGTAAAATAAGGTATCCATGTTCCATCAATAGTTATTGTTCGTTGCTAGCGTTGGTCGCCATAATAAGTTAAAAGCCCCCGAAGTTTGTGGCAAGTGTCACTTCTGTAGAATTTCCGTTCACGTCCCAACAGCCTTGGTACATTTATGTAAGATATCAAGAACCTGTCGTGATAGAAAAGACAATAACAAAGATAATACTATAAAAATACCAAGTAACTAAATCGGATGAACTAATATTGCATAGGATAGCTTCGTATAATTTTGGCGTACAGATGCGGCAATCAGCCATACAAAGAATTGATAGCTCTTTGTATTGTTTGTTTTTTATGTTGGCAGTGTGCCAATCGTAATCCTAGGTCATGGAAATTACCATATCGAACATTTATTGTACAAGTAGATATACTTTGGATTTGATCATTATCAGATATTAGAAGATAGTTTTTCGTTATTTTGTCCTGTTTAGTTATTTTTAATTTAGTACAGTATAGTTATTAGTAATAGGGTTTTTGCATTGCATTTAAAGGTAGCTCTTACATTTTTGGATTTGCGATCAGCGTTCCGTTCGTTTAGTTTTTTCTATGACTTTCAACAGACCGCATGGATAAATTCTAAATCGTGTTTGTATTTCTTTACCCCAGCCTTTATTTAAATATCGCCAATTGCACGTTGCGATATCAATAGTTGTGAGTGTAATCATTTGAAAATTTGAAAGCACAAATAACATACGAAAATCATAGCACTTTGGTCGTAGTCTCTAAGAAGGCATTATAATCGAGGATAATCCAGGTTCGACTGAAGTCGCTACTTTCAAAGACTTTGTGTAATCGTACCAACAAATATCTCAAGTATTCTCTCATTTATGAAGCGTTGTCACTTAACAAATATGAACGATTTGGTGTAAAAAGTTCTGCGCCGTGGGTTGAATTTGAACACAGCCTTACTATGACTCTTACATAAAGTCGACATTTGCCGAAAATTAAATAAAATCCGTCAAAACTTTTAATTATATTGTAGTGCACTTTATGAAAGCTCTTATATCACAAACTTTTCAAAATTGTCTCTTTATTAGTTGCATCTTAGGTACTTAGGGCTTGAGATACTTTTAGCTTGCGAATTCAACCACATTGTAGCGTAGATAATAACGGAGGTATTTTATTTCAAGAGATGCACGTTGGATGCATTCTCTCCTGGGAAAAATATTGAACGCATTATCGACGTTGTAATATTATACGGTACAAAGCAGATTCTATCGATTTTGTATTCTTATTATTTTGTTTCCAAATAAAATGTTATAAAATATTAAATTTCGAGCAGAAGCTATAAATCTACAGAGCTATTCACCGGAAGGATGAGTTGATGGAAAATACAGACCGTAAATAATACAGCCGATACCATTCACTGTCGGATACAGATTACTATCTGGGATTTTGAATTCAAGATTGATTTTGTTCAACGCGCTTTCTATTTTCATTTTTGAAATCTTTGTTTGCTTTGGACATATTTACAGAGATTTGTTATTTATAAATTTCAGTCTGTGTTAGTGCATTTATTTTATCCAATAAATACTTTCTCTGTTTGCGGTGAGATTTAAACTCCATGAATATAATTTCCAAATTAAGGAATATTTAAGCTACTGTTTTATGACGCTGTGTAACAATTTTAAAAGGTTTCATTATTGTTTAAAATGTAATTTTCATATCGGGGTAGCATTAATAACTATGTTTAAGTATTTACTGCCGTATACAACATTTGCATATATTGTATGGTCTATGTTAAGGCGAGGAAAAGATGCCAGCGTCTCTACCGTTTTACCTATAATGCACTTTAGCATTTCTACATTTGTTTGGTAATTAAAATAATTGTTCTCTAGCAGTAGTTGAAGTATTGAAGGCTCAAAGGACCATTGTTGGTTAGGCTATCTTTGCTGGAAATAAATGTAAGATAATCCTTGTACATTCGATTAACAGAAATCTATTGTACCAGATGTTGGAGGTAAAAAGATTCAAAAGACTTTTCACTTGATGACATTCATGTTAAATAAATTTTTAAACATGATATTCACACCATTGACAACATTTATAATCCTATTATACTCTTGGACTGGATTTTTGAGAAAACATACATACGTACTTGATTTTCTTACAGCTTTTTAATTCTATAATACATCTAAATTATTTAGCAGGCACACTCGTACACATGACACCTATATCTTTCTTCGTTTCAGATTTATGTTATATGTTTTCTATTGCAAGAAAACACATTTTACATTGACGGACCTTGAACGTTTTACTAACTAAAAATCTAATTTAGCTCTACTTTGATAACACCACGCAGAACCTTTCTGTTAAATCTCTAAAACAGATGTTAATACAACTCTTTTATAATTCGACCGTAGGAAAGATGAAAACTTCATCGAGAGATTCCGATACATAATGCTTTAAATATATACCTATATATTTAACATTTAAACCTGTGCCTGCAAGCACTCCAATAAGTCACGGATATTATGAAAGCAACTCCGAAAAATAACGGAATAAAATTGTTTACAAAATATTGCAATTTGAAATATTTTTTTCTGATCTCTTTTTAGGTATGTTCTAATTTAATTTTTAGATATTTTAATGATAACACTGAACGAGTGGTAACCCGTTTGCGCATTAAAAGTTGTACAGTCCTCATTTATGATTGCGTCACATTAACAGTCAAATGATACCAAAGAAAGCTCAAATTTCTGTTCAAGTTTTGAGATGTCAGATCATTTTATTGTTTAAAGAATTAGTGTATGCTAAAAAGGATTGAAACTATGCGAAAAGGCAAACGGAAGAGCGTCAGATATTAATATATTTGATAAATTGGCATTGAAGATTTCGTGCATTTTATTCTAATTTCAGTTCTATTTCTAAATACGCCGAAAACCTTACCTTGCTTATGATAGGCATAACATTTGCTCGCAGGTGTATACTGGACAAAACCAGTCCTACTTTTATTACCAAATGCTTAAAAGCATTATTGATTTTTACCTTTATGGAAATCATATTAGGGTGCTTTATTTAACTTAAAGGTGTCAATTATCGATTGAATTTCACCAGTGGGTACTCTAGTTCTAAAAGTAGAAAATGCGAAGATGTTAGGTGAGAAGCTTTTAGTCCTATCAGACGTTAACGAAGAAATTATTGGAGATATTCACAGTGTCCTATTTAACTTTGAGTATTTAGAATTGAAACATATTGTAAAAGTGAATATAGGTAAGAATTTTACTGATTTTTTAATTTCTTGTATTAATTGATGTTATTAAATTGTTTAGCTATTCTCTCTCTTAATAAAACACCTATACGGTTTTATAACTGTTGTATACATTTCAATAATATTTCTCAACCTCCATCCAATTTAAGTTCAACTTCATCAAGCTAAGGGGAGTGATGGAAATATGGGTAATCCAGAAAGGTAATTTTAATTGTATCAGTATTTCATTGGTGAAATATTTTTTTTTGTTTGAAAACCGCTTGAAAATATATCGAAAAATGGCTAGAAAACCATACCAAAAACATAGTAAACACTTGAAAATGTTAGATCATTTGGATGATGATCTGTCGTCCTATTGTTTCCATTGAGAAGCATCTGTGCAGATATACGTAGAATTCAGATAGTACAAAATGCATACCGTGGGTTAATATATGGCATAGAAAAAGTCAAAGAATATCTCATAAGCTAAAATTGGTTGGTGAAGTATGATACAATGTAAATTGTTCCATTTCACGCGCTTCATCTACATCATTTAGAATACGGCTATTTATTAAACATTCGTAGAAAATAAATATCTTATTTATATAGCCCAGACATAATATGAAATTACATTTCTGAGCAATTATTGAACTTAGTCCTTCATCTTGATGCCAAGTGATTATCTTTCAACAGATTTAAACGGTATTTTTTTAAATACTCTAATAGATTAACAACCAAAAACAAAAAGATTTTGTTAATTGATATATATGGAAGGACGACAGTACAGTGACAAACGACATTTACGTATTTTCTTACATATTTTATTGGAACGAAATGGCATGAAAAACTGACACAGAGTGTTTCGTTGTTTCATAATAATGCAGCAGAAGCTGCTGTTGGTGTTTTGTTCAAATTTGTACTCCGTGTATTCTTTGATTCCAATCTCAAAAAATACTACTAGTTGATCAGGTCCATTTTGTAGAGAAACCAAAATAATATTTTTACAACCGATTGTTGATTTTATTGTTACTTGTCAGCGCTCTAATATTGTATTGACATTCCTAATGTGAATATGAAGACGGTCCTGCGTAGATATGCATGTTTCCTTTATTAAAGACGGAAGTAAACAGTCATAAGTGTGGTGTTTGCAAAAAAGTATTTGCCATGATTCAATTGAAATAATAAAAAACTGCGATACTATTTTACCCTTTTGATGACTTTAACGCAATGTACAAAATAATAGCTATATTATGTATACTTCTATAAGTAAGTGCTACAAATTCCGTATGTCGTGCAGTTGTAATTCTTTTATGTTTTGTCTACTCTGCAGTTATAGTAAGCAAAAAGGGCGCTGCGCCAACTACATCAATATATAAGCTTCTGTACACAGCTTGTTGGATTGGATAGCTCAGCCTCCTAAGATCGTTTCGCTGCAGAATCCTGCAGGTTAAGCAGCATGCAATGCTGTATAACAGAGCGTAAACCTATAAGTGTTATTTGCCGTATTAATCATCTTGTGGGCTCATTATTATAAGTTGGAGAATGTACACTAGGGTGACAGAATAAAATAGACACCAGGTAAAGCGGTATAAATATGTAAACAGCTAAATTCTAAAAACGAATTAAGAACTTACTCTTGTCATTAGAGTAGGGGTAGATGTATCGGAAGGAATTCATCATAGTTTAGTATCGTTACAACTATGCCTCGCTTACAAGGTTAGAGTGATATTAGCGACTTCACACGTGGTCGCATCGTTGACCAGAGTGAACGCGGCGCTTCGCAACGTGAAATAAGTAAATTTTTAAATATTCCGTTGTCCCCACAGTTAACCGTGTGATTACACAATTTAAACGCAAGGAAAAAACAACAGTGGAGCCGAAACCAGGTCGTGCCGGACCTTCTGAAAGAAGTAAAAAGGTGCTTGTGCGCGAAGTGTTAAGAGAACCGCGAAAAAGTACAGCTGAGCTTGCGGCAACATCACAGAAAAGTCAGCGCACCGTTCTACGATACCTCCACAGTGTGGGGATGTATAAAAGGGTGGCAAAGAAAGAACCTCTCCTTACGGCGTTTCAAAAACGGCGCCGAATGGCTTGGGCAATCGAAATGCAAACGAAGCCCGAAGAGTTTCGGCGGTCTGTCATTTTTTCAGACGAAAGCAGATACCGCTTTTCCGTGATAGTGGTCGTACGTGGGTATGGAGACGTTCGTCACAGCAACTGGACGACAAATTTTTGCATCAGACGGTGAAATACGGCGGTGTGAACATCATGGTGTGGGGCGCGATATGGTATGGTGGAAGATCGCAATTACTAATCTGCGACGGAAATATAAATGCGGCAAAATATATCCAAATATTAACAGAAGGGCTACTATCGATATTCGACAACGACATTTTATCTAAAGCAGACGCCACTTTTATGAAGGATGGAGCACCCTGCCACAAAGCAAGAACAACAACCACATGGAAAGAGGAACAGGGGATTCGGATTTTACCATGGCCAGGCCAATCACCAGACATGAATCCGATAGAGAATGTTTGGCAAATAATCCAGACAAGTATGGCGAAACGACCCCGAAAACCCAGCAATAAGGAAGAACTCATGGCAGCTGTTACAGAAGAGTGGTTAAATATTCCAGAAGACACCATGTAATAGATTCTATGCCACGATGACTCGCGGCACTTCACGCAAGTAAAGGTGGAACGACAAAATATTAGTCTAATTTAAAAATTTTAAAATATTTTGTATATATAACGAGAATAGAATCTAGTGTATTTAGATCCTGTCTGAGGACGGTTACTTATGAAAGCAATGTTGGTACTTGAGCTAAACTGTGTAATCGTGAAACACATTCTAATAGTCCCAACACAACTAAAGCACTGGCACTAAAATATTGTTTAGTGAGATTTTGTATTAATGGAGTATTAGGGAGATAACCAGTAATTAATACTTTTTAAATGTGTGCCTTCATTTACTTATTTAAGCTTTTTCAAAGATGAGGAGCGTATGAGTAAGTATTCTACATTCTGGATAAGAAAGTCACCAAGAATATTTTTATCTTTGTTGCATTATAAGCTTTTCAAATGTTGAATTTAATTAATTAATTAATTAAGATTGTCTGCTCGATATATAACATCTTGAGCCACTTGGTTAAATTTTCTTAAAAAAATATCTAAATTTAATATTTCGTATTTCTTTAACTTTAATTTTCAATATTTATCCAGTATAACGTAGCTAAATATATAAAATATTCTTACAATTTTCGATAAATAAATAAAAACTTAAATCGGAGAAACGTTATTTTCTTTTCAATGCTGCCTGCTTTCCATTAATTCCGTTAGTATTGTGTGTTAATGTTATGCCGGTGGATACTTTTCAAAAACTACTCAGTATACGATAGGAATAACGATTCCTACTTATTAACAGGATGAGTATATTAAATACATAAAAACTTTTTTTATTTATTTAATGACTGTAAAAAAGACCAAATAAAGTAAAGTCCACTAAGATCTCCGCAATATCATGAGCACTTCGTGTATAGTTCTTCCGTAATCAATTTTTTTTTCAAGCAAATGTACTCTATACTGTACCGAAGAGTTCGGATTTTAAACGATTTGCAAGTAAAGCATTTGATGCACATATTATTTTCCAAATGGCAGAGAATGATAGTATTACGCTGTGAAAGTCGCTTATAATTCTGAATATTGGTGAATTGTGAATAGCACATTTGTTTAATACTTCAAGTCGCTTTGATGAATGCCTGTGTGCATTTGGTAAGTTTAGTACCACATTACCACAATCTCGTGGTGGGTACAAACGTATGATATACCATAACTTCGTCGGAGCTGAGTAAGATTAGTTATTTATTGGAGTGAACGATTTTCTTGGCGGCCAGACACCCGATCAATTGCACTATAGGTATGCACATTGTACAATACCTAATTTATGGAGGGAATAGCAATAGACGCTATAAGTGCTTTAGCAAATATGCTTGATAATGAAGACATCTGGATAATCGTTGGTTGCATTGCACATATATATTTACGATAGTGATCAACTATTTCGTTCCTATCACCATTGGACAGACAGGATTTGGCTTACATGTAGAAAAGTTGTAAAATACATTCTCGTTTACATAAACTTCTTCGGAAGTAGGCATAAACATAATTAGTCTCGGCAAAGAGGGACAAGAAGGGCCGATCTCTTGAACTGCTATGGACTAGCGGAGGGAATTGAAAAATTACAAGACGACTGGATGTCGTTTTGTGGATTCTGTTCAAATTGTGGATGATGTTCATGTACGGCGGAAGGCAAAAAAATGAAAGTGTAATACGAAAGTTTGAAAGTGTTATTGACAAGGATTCAGATTTTCTCAAACTAAGACAAATTTGTGAAGGTGCGTCCATAAAGTTGTCATAAGGATTATTTTAAATTTGCAAATATAACATCACCCGATGTGGGACGGTCGTTTTCATCATCAAAAAATATTTATTCTGCACGTCGTACTCATTTCACTGAAACAAGTGTGGAAACATATTTAATGATTCTAATATTTAATAGATACCACCCAGTTTGTGATTTCGTGGAAACTTCTTAAAACAGTAAGTGTTTCAGCATGTCATAATATATTTTTACTATTATTTTATGTGTAAACATTCCTGCGCCCGCATCGCCTATACTCACTCATGAAGGTCACGATCATAAATAATGCGAGTAGGTTAAAGTTAGTGAATACTTGCCTTGACACGGCCGCTCGGCCCCTCTACGATTGATCTCCGCACTGCACTGTAATTTACACCACTTTGCCGAGACTAAACATAATCTACAGGACTGAGTTTCCTTATGTAAACACTAAGAATATACGAGGGCGACCTGAATGTTTCCGCTGAATATGGAAGGTGGGAGACTAATTCGTAACGCAACTCATTCAATTTGGACACGATGATGCGGGATGAATGAGCCGGTGCGTTGTCGTGGTGGAAAAGAACTTTTTTCCGCTGCAAACGAGGCCGTTTCTCCTTCAATACTGCATCGAATCTGGTCAATAAATTGCTGTAGTGTTGCCCCGTGATCGTCCTTCCCTTCCGTAGATAGTCGATGACAATTACACCTTGGGAATCCCAAAAAATGATCGCCATGACCTTTCCAACCGATGGAACGGTCTTTGCTTTCTTCGAAACCGATTTGCCCGGAAAGGTCCATTGCTTCTACTGTTCCTTAGTCTTTGATATGTAATGGTGGATATGTAGTCTCATCCACCGTTACGAAACGAGTGAAGAAATCTCATGAATTGCGTTGAATCCTAGCCAGACACTCCTCCGAAACGGTCACCCGATTTCGTTTTTGCTGTAGTGTGAGCAAACGCGGTACCCATTGCACCGAAAGCTTTTTCATACCTAAAATTTCGTGTAAGATATGGCCAACGTGTTCTTCTGAGATGCATGTTGTCTCTGCTATCCCTTTCAGCTTCAATCGGCGATTGGTTAACACGACATCATGAAGGTTGTCGACCATTTCATCGCTGGTAGCGGGTTTTGGGCGTCCACTGCGTGATTCGTCACTTGTGCTTGTGCGGCCATATCTGAACTCACTCACCCAGAAGCTGATGGTCGAAAACGATGGAGTGCTTCCGCTATAAACCTTTAGCGAAATATTTCGAATTTCCGTGGCCGCTTTCCCAACCATCCAGAAGTGTTTTATCACTGCACGAAATTCGATTTTATCCATTCTTGCGATACCGCCCCACTTGCTACACAAAAAACACTCTTCAACAACTATAGACAGTAGACGTTTGAAATTTTGACAGTTGCCATAAAAGAGGTTGTCCTTACCAAACAATGAATCCACTTTAACCTTTGTGGGCAATCTTTTGCCGATTCCGGAAATATTTCAGGTCGCCCTCGTATCCAGTGTACAGAAACATCCACGTATACTGCACTTGTATATTAATGCATGATATTGGTAATGGCACATTTTTTGTGTATTATATGAAAAGAGCATAATATGTATGTGTATAAACGAAATTTATTTAAAACAATATGTTTGGATTGAGAGACCTCTAAAATGCAAATGAACAAGCGAACATTATATACTTTTTAATGCAAGTATTGGTACGAAAAGCATGGCTGCAGGCAACAGAATCTGTTCTTCAAACCAGCAGAACATAATATGATTACAATTTCATGTGAAATTTGAGATTGCGGGAAAAAGTATGAAAGTGTGGAACTGCACGCATAAATATACGATATCGGATTTAACATCGTTTGGCAGTTCGCTGGGATCCATTTGAACTAATAATTAGAATCTGAGAAGTTAAAATATTACGGTCTAGTTGCAACTGCTACATGAGAGATATAAAATACTCATATTAACCGAGAACAAAGTTACACGATATTGGATCATTTCTCTTACGATAAGAGATTCTTCCCTTTAATATTAGAATTCCAACTTTTAGTGTTCAGGTTTACTCCCATGATGTGATAGTTCTCTGGTATTTTATAAATATCCTCTACGTAACTTTTGAAACTTTGCGCCCTAGTCTAAAGCATTCACTATATTCATTCGGTTTTATTTTTTTTATTTTGGTATAAGAATTTAATTTTAATTTTGTTTTAATTGTGTGTTACTCAAGAATAAACAATTTTGACAGTAAAATATGTCAATCCCGGCATATAAAACCGCAAGCACTATTTATTTATAATAAAAAAGCAAGTTACGTTAACCCAAATTCGGTCATGTCAGATTCTACTGACTACTAAAACAATTTACAACAAGGTGACTATAAGCAAGATGCTTGATGCATGAGTAGCGTCATTCGTCGATGCAAATTAAAGTCTATATTAGTTTAAGTCTACGGATTTAATAAGCTAGAGATAAACTACAACCAACAATGTTAGTACTCAAATACTTAATATCTAAGCCATTGTTATTGTCCTTAATCAATTTACCTATTGCACTAATTTTCACAAAACATACTATAGTTATGGCGTTATAGTTTATAAAAGTCTCTCAAAAAAGTGAATACGCGTAAAATTTGAAAAATTAGTATAGTTGCAATATTAATGTTCGGTCCCCAAAAGTGAAAGTTGAATGTCTCGAATATTCATAAATAGTAAAAGTTTAATCTTTAACAGTTATAGATTTACCTACGTTACTTTGAGGAGAGGCAATCAATGTGGGCTCATATGAAGAAATACCTTTAAATACGATTACCTCTCAAGATAAGGACATTTAAAAAAGGCTAAACACATAAACCTTTACTTAATAGTTTAGACCAGAGATTTCGTTAGCACTTAGTATAACACATGGGCTGAAAAGTTCCGGACCTAACAAAGAAAACACGGTTTTTTTGGTTCAAAATTAGCTTTATTCATCAACGTAATCTCCATCAAGAGCAACGCAATCATTCCAGCGTTGCTCTAACATTTCAATACCACTTTTGTAGAACGATTTATCTTTTGCCTCAAAATAGGCCTCAGTTTCAGCGATAACCTCTTCATTAGTGCGAAATTTCTTACCGGCGAGCATTTTTTTGAGGTATGCGAACAGTCAGTAGTCGCTGGGAGCAAAATCTGGCGAATACGGTGGATGTGGGAGCAATTCGAAGTTCAATTCATGTAGTTTTGCCATTGTTTTGGTTGACTTGTGTCACGGTGCGTTGTCTTGATGAAACAAATTTTTTTTCTTTACCATATGCGGTCGTTTCTTTGCAATTTCGTCCTTCAAACGCTCCAATAACGCTATATAATATTCACTGTTGATGGTATTTCCTTTCTCAAGATAGTCGATGAATATTACACCACGCATATCCCAAAATACTGAGGAAATAACCTTTCCAGCCGATTGTTGTGCTTTCGGGCGCTTTGGACAAGGTTCACCAGTTGCTGTCCACTCAGATGACGATCGTTTTGATTCCGGAGTGAAGTGATGGATCCATGTTTCATCCATTGTCACATATCGACGCAAAAATTCCGGCTTGTTACGTTTAAACATGGCCAAACACTGCTCAGAATCATCAACACGTTCTTGTTTTTGGTCAACAGTGAGCAAACGCTGCACCCACTTTGAACAGAGCTTTCTCATAGTCAAATGCTCATGCAATATAAAAAAGCCAATGCGTTCTTTTGATATCTTTACGATGTCAGCTAACTCACGCAACTTCACTTTTCGATCATTCAAAACGATTTTGTGGATTTTTTTGATGTTTTCTGGTGTTACCGCCTCATTTGGACGTCCACTGCGTTCTGCATCATCGGTGTCTGTACGACCACGTTTGAAGTCAGCAAACCAACGTTTTATTGTTGTTTCTGATGGAGCGGAGTCCCCATAACACTTTTCAAGCCATTGCTTCGCTTGAACGGTATTTTTCCCATCAAGAAGCAGTGTAAAATTAAAACACGGAATTGTTTTTGATTCATTGTTTTGAAAATAACAAAAGTAGCGTGACTCTTAGCACAATAACTCACAAATTAATGAATAGAATATCATGAAATTTTAACAGCTGTCTTTTGAAGGTTAGTACTAACTGAGAAAAAGGTGACTGCAATAAAACTAGCGTCATCTATGTGTTAGGCCCGGGGCTTTTCAGCCCATATGTTAAGTATGGACCAAATTTTGTTTGTAGAATAAGCTAAAATTGCTTCTTTCGTGTTATTCTCATTTTATTCTTAAAATAGTTTCAAATACTTCGAAAATGTTTTCGGATGGAACGTAGTTATATCTGTCTCTTTCCTACACACAAGTACCGGAAACTAATGCTATCAACTCTAATCTATCTGAGAGTTCTATTCAAGTGTCTAATCCGGAGGAAAATATTGCGATCTGGCGCTTGTTAATTCTTCTTTTTGGAGAAGTAAGTTCCACCAATTTCTTGTCTTCTCGTCTAGTGAAAGGACAAGTTCGATCTACTGTGAGGAAAAAAAACTTTACATTTCAACTTTTGATAAGATTGACCTTTGTCTATTCGTGAAGTTACTACTTTTAGTTTAAGCTGCATTGATGCTCCACTCTGTTGTTGGAGTATTGTAGAACTCTCATTCGTTCAGAGTGAGTTTTTTGCTGTACAAAGATAGTCGTGTTTTAAACGCATATAAATGCTGTAAGTCTTTTAAAACTTTAAATTGATTTTAAAATTTCAAAAATGTTTGCCAGCTCATTGTAATGAAATGTAGAAGATTTGTATTTATCTGGGAAAATATAGAATGTATTTATATTCCTGTTACTTATGTATAAGTGGAAGTATCTGTAGAGAAAATAGCAATGCTTGTCTAGAAGTAGAAAAGTGAATCTTACTGTAATAAAACTGTTCCTAATACATGCAATAATAAACCAAATAGCTTAGTAAACAAAATTTGAAAAATATGAATAACATAGGGTACGATTAGAAAAGCAAAAAAGAAATCCTAAGAGAAGGTTACAACAACTTCAGTAACTGTTGTTAACTGTACGACATATGTCTCAGAATTAATGAGAATAATTAGTTTTAAAGTTTTTAATTGAACGTACGTACAATTTAATATTTTCCTCTTGAAAGTATGCTCCTTTGGAATGTACACAGCGTCTGCAGCGAGTTTTCCATTCCTGGTAACAATTCTGGAAGTCTTGTTCCTTTAGACTGCTTAGAACTTGTGTCGTGAATCTTTGGATAGAGCCATATGTGGACTGTAGGCCGGGTGTGGAAGTACTAGAATGTTTTTCTCTGCCAAAAAACCGAGAATGAGCTGTGACTAGGGGGTTTTATCGTAATGCAACATCAAGAAGCTGGGCAATGTCAGGTCGCATACACAAAACTCTTTTCCGCAAACGTTCTGGGGCCTGGCGACAAAAGGTTTGATTCACTGTCTGGCCTTGTAGCACCAATTTTTTTTACAATTCCACAAGAATGTATCACGATAATACCTCCAGTAATGCATTCTTATTTACAAAAAAGTCGTTTTTGGATATTGCACAGCAAATTCGTATTTTATCACTGAAATTTCCTTCGCTACACTATTTCATTACCTACTGCGGTGTTCTCTAAGTCACATAACTGAATTGTCTGTTTTCTCCTTGAATTTTTTTCATAATGCTGGTACATTTAAATTATATCCCAATAAATTAATACGAGAATTTCTTTATTCGTAGAAGTTAATGTGATATTTAAAAACTGATTTCAAAAAGCACTTACTACTGTATCAACTAAAAATACACATGTACGTGCTGTTTATCAATAATTGCAGTAAGTATACGATATAAAACGTTTGCTTCAGATTATTTTTCTTTGCTATATTACAAGTTCTCTACTTAGTAATTTTACTGCCACAGAAATCTTAACTTTTTTTCCTGACAAGCTTAAGTAATGTTTAAATACGTGTTTTTATTATCTAAATTCAAATCAGAGATCACAAAAAGCCCTTCCATCTAAGTTTCATCGTTTTTAAGGTTGAGTTGCTATGCATAATGCACTGCTAGTGGGTGTATGATCCCAAGTGTAATTCCTTATAATCCCAATTAATCCAAATGCCCCTTATGACGCAACCTTAAAATTGAGCGTGTCAATATGTGAAAGCTTATGAAAAATTGCGAAAATATTAAATTGAAATAGCTTGGCTATCAAATACTGATACTTCCTTTTCTGAAAATCAAAGAAGCTGTGCATTTGCAAGTAACAAAATAACAAACGAAACTTTTCACAACAATTTTATATGAGAAAAATTAATACCAAACGAAGTATAAATTGGTTGTCAACAAAATTAAATCTGATATAGAGACTTTTTAGAGAAATAACATCAAAAATTACAAGTTCCTCTCAGTAGGTTAAACGTGAAGTTGCAAAAATAAGTCGTGATTAACATATTGGATTTTCAACCATTTATTGTACAATAAAGCAAAATATTAGGAAATGCCGTGTTTTAGATTGTCAAAAAGTGGACAAACGACAAAGTTGTCTTCAAACGTGTACCAGTAGACTTATTGGAAGCACAGAAAAAAATATATATATATATGGAATTGAAATGCAAAAATTGAGTCGTCAATTTAAAATCTTGTATACCCGTTTTCAAAAATGGTGTAAGATATTAAAAAAAGCAAAGTATCCACAATACCTAGTGTACAGAAAACAGAAAGTCAAAATAATTCCCCTATCTTGCAGAGCATTAAGACAGAAATATTTTCTTGGAGATATTATGAAATCTTTGATGATAAATATTTCACATTATTCAATTTTGGAAATGAAATTTAAGATTGTTTTTATACTTCCGACATTGAAAGTTATCCGGCTTAACTTATAACCGATACTTTCAAATAGCACTGGTCTGATGTATGGTCTGTCACAATCGGGCACTATAATATTGAATATGTACGAGGTGAAACTGTTTCAAAATTGATAAGTTTTGTCTATCAGGAAAATGATGTGATAATATTCCGCCTAGATATGTCTTTATATCGTCATGTCCGAAAGACAAACATTTCAAGAAATTTCAGAAGTGGTCGTAAGTGCCATCTAAAGACAAATAAAGAATGGTTGAAGAATACTAAAGCAATCGAATAGGAAAGGAATACGTAGGCTTCCACGGCCAGAGTTAGTAATAAACGAACTACTTCCAGAATTGGACCGTGTCATGATGAGATGTGTAAAAATAAATAAGAGTAAGAGGAGAAAGAAAAATAAGAAGAAAAAGAAAAAATGATAAAGGGTGGGAGGACATGAAATGGAAAAAAAGGTGAAAAGAATAAGAGAAAGAAATAGAGACAGAAGGGGAGGGGGGGGATGCGAGAGAAAAAAGAAAAAGGAAAAAGAAAGAGACCAAAAGAGAAAGATCGGATCTCGACGTTTCGCCTCCGTCGTAGGAGGTTTCTTCAGGAGAATAGGGGAAACCAAAGTGGCACGGTAACTCGACGTGTAAACCGCGCTAGAGGCAAAACCACTTTGGCAGAAGGTTAGGGAGACTCGGCGTGTTGACCGCGCTAGAGGCGAGAACCACTAAGTTCTCGCCTCTAATTTAGGTCAGGACGCTGGCCAGAAGATAACTCTGATGGTGGATTAGTGTAGTCTTTTTCACAGTGGTTCTTTTTGTAGACGCCACCATTGAGCATGGACAAAAGAACCTACCTGCTCTTTCGTTTTAGGCGTGTAAATCATAAAGAGTTTTATCATAAAGAGTCTTATCATAAAAGTTGCTTCTTTAGTTGTCAATGTTCGATTAGATACCCTATAATCACACAAATGTGGCTTTTGAACAATCTCAGATATCTTATTCCTGTCTTTCTATTTGGACAAGTTGAGATGTCTTTAACGGCATAATTAGTTTTTTTCTTTGAAACACTACTACAACTGCATATCATAAGCATAATTATTTTTTGTCGTTCCTAGTGCATTCTTTCTATTTTCAATTATTATATATGGTACAAGTTTATATGTGGAAGGAATTATACGCTAGGAAAGATCTAAACTTAACTAACTGTTTACAAAACTACCGATAACTATTATACACTCTATTACACTTGGCTGCTATCCAAATATTACATCAAACTTGTTGCAATAACCATAATCCGTGAGCGAGCTTTATTCAAATTATGACTAATCTGATCGTGGACTTAATTAGGGATCTGCTAGGGACTTTGCAACTGTTATGTTTTCCGGTCTACATCATCATCTTATTGGTAACGAGCTTGGAGTATAGTGTACTCATCAAAAGTGATAAATTGTCTTTACTTTTGTTTTCCTTGAATGTACATACTAAATAGATAGCGACCGAATTGTTACGTTGCCAAATATATTCCCATACAAGTACAACTATAAATAGGAGTTTTTATTCTTTCTTATTTTTGGCATTTTATATTTTAAGATACTGATTTTAAAGTCATAGTTTGTAGTAAGGTATTTTTTTTATTTACTAAATGTTTATTATTTGATAAAGTCATATATAAATAAGAGATAAAAGCTTAAGACTTACTCTAACTTTACGTTCTATCTAGTTCTCTAACAAAGGATACCAACACACTATCTGGTTGGAAATTAAAATATGCGACTACAACTTCTTAAATTTTATTGAGTTAAATTTAAACTTTCTAATTATGGAATTATGGACAGAACTATATTATACATATCGATAAAATCCGAATTGTTTTGTTTAGGTTTGGAAACTGATAAGATCTTGACAAAAATTTATTAACTTCTTTTTTGTAAAAAATATATATTTCAGATCTTGAAATAGAGGGAGGAATATGATGTTTGATACTTATAATCTATTTTGGGAAATTTGTTGGTTTCTAACAGCTTAATGATACATATTTTTGTAAGTCTTTTTAGTATTTGTCCTTCTGTAACATGGGACACATTATATTATTTTCCTCTCATTCACACTACTGGAACGATAAGCAGATATGTATGGTTTTAGTTAAAAAATTGGACATCTTTAGTTTTTAAAATTTAAAACTTAGTCGTTGAAATGAAATGGAGGTTATATTAAAAATCAGCTGCTTAACCCTTTATGCCTCAGATGCCTTTATTTTGACAAATTTGATTTGAAATTGCTTTATAACAATTTAAAGAATAGTGAATATGGTGTAAATTACATAAATACGTTTTTCGAGATCGCACGCCCTCAGAAGCGAAAATATGTACCGCCAGAACTCATAGCTAAATGAAAATAGTTCATGTACTTCATTTACTTAGGTACAAATTATCATATTATTTTATATACCATTGTATTCAAGAAAACAATTTTTCTGATTGCAACCTAAAATTATACAGTTAGAATAGAGCCTACATAGTATTTTTCGACGAAAAATTATTGTACCTTCCCCTTTCTTTCACAGATGTAAGTTAATGTGATCTACGATTTCTTAACAGAATAATTTTATTTACGTTCCCTCAAAATTTTAGTTGAAATCGAGAGCCTATCGCTCAAACGATGTTCTGCCGGAATCGATAGTATAGCCCACAATATGCAGAAAAGTATTACTGAACCTTGGTTGGCGAATGGATGGTTTCATAAATACAAAACGTTTATTTCACTTGTTTATTATGTAGAAAGAAACAATATAATTTATGAAAAAATAACAAAGGCAAAAAGCTAAATGAGATGTTTAAAGAGCCCTCGCTTTACTTCACAACAGCTACATCTCTGCCAGAAGGATTTTCGAACATTTTTAACAACTCTTACATTGCTTTGGATTCGGTCGCATCGTTAATCTACTCGTTGTTGCTAAAGTTTTGAAATATCCCCAAAGAAAGGAATCAAGGCGGTTTAAATCAGGCGGTCTTGGAGGCCATTATGCAGGCCTGCCCCTTCCTATCCATCTGCATCCAAAAGATTCGTGTAAATGCTCTCTAAGGGCAAACGAGAGATCCGCACTATCGTGCTAGAACCACATTTGGTCACCCATTGTGGTCTGCCGAAAGTTTAGGCAAATAGTCCCTATTAATCGGTTTCGTAAAATAGCTGAACGCAGTAACCTATCGACCAAAACATTCATTCAAATGTTCAACCAAAAACGTATTTGACATGATTCCATAATAGCATGACCACTTTCGTAGGCCCATATATCTATGTGGAAATTAGAAACTCAATTTCTTATGAATTCGTTCTCGTTAGTAAACAGAGTACTGACAACAAAATCTAACACTTCAGCATCAATGAAAAATGTCACAAAAATCAATGGCAAGAAACCAAACATGCTTGATTATCGGATGGATTTAGGATCTACACTCGTATATTGTACTGTTAAAGCTGTTCCTTGTGACGGATCCTCTAAACAGGAAGAGCATTACATCGATTGATGTTTTCCGCAAACTCGTCTCCGAATTCTGCTCTGCTCATGTCCAAAGGGCTCTTCCTGTCAGGCGTGGATACTGTTTCGCCTCCGCAATTTTTTATGCAGTCTTACAAAGACAGGAACGGAAGAGTTCTGGAGATTGGGATGAGCATCAATATACAGACGTAGTGCTTCTTTGGCATTCTGATTAACATGACTATACAAGAAATGCATGTCGGCTAATTCAGTGTAAACTAACCATTCAATGTCAACTACAAACTGTATGTTTCACAGAACATCTGGCAAGAAAAGGTTTTTTGCGAATGGAAAAGCAAATTAAATGTAAATAAAAAGTTGAAGCAAATATCTGTATCAAAAAATTAAGCAACCAATTTCACACAGCCACATGCCAAGTATTCTAGACTATACTATAAGGTTAGCAATCATTGGAAAAAGGAAATAAATGAAAAACGCACAAATGCTCCTTAGGAATAATCTTATTTCGAAAAACCTCAATTTTCCATGTTTATTAGCATTTTCCGCATATTTTGGGCCATACTATCTCCTATAGAAATAAAAAAATTTTGTAACATGCTGTATAGTGTAAACCTTCATCCAAAACTCTTGCTTGGAATTTTAAAACACTTTTGTGAATTGCATGTAGTTATTTTTGAGTAATTGTTATGCAATTACAATTAATTGAAACGCAGTGTACACATCATTCTGGATTAGGCTTAAACTCAATTTTATTACTTTCATATAAATTTTGTTTCATGTTGCATGAAACTAGTTGCAACCTATATTTTCCCAAAGCACAAGGGATTAATTTTCATAAATGACGAAAATTTGGCGCTCTGGTTTATTGACTAAAACTATGTAAGGTGTATACTTATATAGGTGTATACTTTTATAGGTGTATACTTATACATGATTTCAGTTCGCTAAACTTATTTGTACATCTTTTATCTAATTCTTCCTCTTTATTTCGCTTTTGTTCGGTCTCGACTGGAGTATGCGTCCTTGGTCTGGTCACCTATGTACATCTATCAGATACATCTTCTAGAGCGGATTCAGAGAAGGTGTTTGAAGTTCTTGTACTTTAAAAAATTTAATACTTACCCGATACAAGGATTTAGCGACAGTGCTCTGCTAGAGGCATTTAATATTGATTCATTAGAACTACGTCGAAAACAGGCTGAGTGTAAATTCCTATTTACTTTACTTCATAATGGTCTTGATGTCCCTGAGTTGTTGAGTAAAATCAACTTCATTTGTACCACGTTCAGGATCTAGGCAAACAAATACATTTTACTGTTTCGCACCTAGAACAAACATCGCCATCAGGTCCCCAATATACAGATTGTGTAGCAATTTCAACTCTATGGAGTTTGCCGAGTTGGATATACATACCTGCACTTTACCGTCCCTTTTGACGGTATGTAGACCGCGGGTGCGTTACACTTAGTTGAATACTTTTCCGTTCTCTCTTTTTTGCTAACCACTGGTAAACTACTTTTTTTAATTTAAATTAAAGCAACTAGTTACTAAGTTTTCTAATTTGACATACTTTAATTTTATGTTATTTATATTTGCATTTGTACATTATTTAACATTGCCTTGTAATTGGATATTTGTATCTGTTGGGCATTAAATATTATTATTATTAAATATTATTATTATTAATCTTGTAGTATTATTAACTTACCATCCTAACTCAAAGATAGTATACAGAATAGAAATTATCTGGACGAGCAATATCTAACCCGATTCTTTTAATTAATTAATTATTCAATCATTATAGTCGCAGATTTTAACTGAATATACCAATTCAGTTAAAATGCGGGATGCGCGGAAGAAAATAAATGGCATCACAGGAATTTTAAATTTCAAAAAATGAGGTAGTTAGCAACTGCACTATATGTATAAACATAAAACTTAAATTTAACATCCAACGAACAGGTTTATTTGATGATTTTAGTAAGTGCTATGTTAATATTATGCGTTGTGTTTCTCTTGCTACGTGTTTATTCTTCTCCTGCACATTGCGCTAAATTATTCCCACTTAGCATAGTTAAGCACTCTTTCATTATGAATGCCACAGATAAATTAATGCTTTTATTGCTATGACGGGTTAGACTACGCATTTTTAAGTTTATGCAACGTAACTACGTGACCGTTATGACGAAATCAGTACTCGTTCTATTAAATGAAACGTTCGCTTTCTCTCAAGCTTACGTTCAAAATTTTCGAGATTTGTACGTAAATTAACTGTATATGTTCTTAGAATTTGGTAATAATTATGGCTTGCGAGAAATTTGTGACTGCTCACTTCGTCACGGTTAGTATAGTACATATGTATGTATATACCTATTCTACATACGGTGGATTGAATCATTCTTCATAGGCTCTCCTATTTGGCAATACCTTATGAGTCGCAAGTTAAAGTGGTAAATATCAAGTGCATATTATAATTGTGAATTATATACATAAGTCCAAAAACATAATATTTGAAATTAGAAAATGTAGAAAAAGTAAGCAATGTATATTACATACGTAAGTTAGGTAATGTAAATGCAACAGGTATAAAGCAGCACTTATACAAGTGAACATGTATTGATAATTATTAATAATTATCGGAGCAATGACTAGATTTGAAGACAATCCCAACCAAAATGGTACTGTTAGATATTGCATAAATGAGATATAAATATGTAATCGTTTTGAATGATAGAAAAGTGAAGTTGCGTAAATTAGCTGGCATCGTAAAACATTTGCTCACTGTTGACCAAAAACAAGAACGTGTTGATGATTCTGAGCAGTGTTTGGCCATGTTTAAACGTAACAAACAGGAATTTTTGCGTCGATATGTGACAATGGATGAAACATGGATCCATCAATTCACTCCGGAATCAAAACGATCGTCATCTGAGTAGACAGCAACTGGTGAACCTCGTCCAAAGCGCCCGAAAGCACAACAATCGGCTGGAAAGGTTATGGCTTCGGTATTTTGGGATGTGCGTGGTGTAATATTCATCGACTATCTTGAGAAAGGAAATACCATCAACAGTGAATATTATATAGCGTTATTGGAGCGTTTGAAGGCCGAAATTGCAAAGAAACGACCGCATATGGCAAACAAAAAATTTTGTTTCATCAAGACAACGCACCGTGTCACAAGTCAATCAAAACAACGGCAAAACTACATAAATTGTACTTCGAATTGCTCACACATCCACCGTATTCGCCAGATTTGGCTCCCAGCGACTACTGGCTGTTCGCAGACCTCAAAAAAATGCTCGCCGGTAAGAAATTTCGCACGAATGAAGAGGTCATCGCTGAAACTGAGGCCTATTTTGAGGCAAAAGCTAAATCGTTCTACAAAGTGGGACTGAAATATTAGAGCGGCGCTGGAATGATTGCGTTGCTCTTGATGGAGATTACGTTGATGAATAAAGCTAATTTTGAACCAAAAAACCGTGTTTTCTTTGTTAGGCCCGGGACTTTTCAGCCCATGTGTTACCTATCAGAAGGCAAAAATTTGCAATATTTTACTCACTAGAATTAAAGTAACACTACCATTATTAAAGAGTTGTACGTTTCAAAAGCGGTTTCTATTACGGAAGCACCTTCTATTACTTTGTATTCTATTACGAACATTTTATCTAAGAGTAAACGTCATAAATGACACATTTTCTATTGTAAACGTTAAATTTCTATTCAAATTATGAGGGTTGTTCAGAAAAAAAGACCGTAACATAATTAAAACAAAATGTCATAACAAAATTTTATTTGCATCGGTAACCTAACTATTTTTTTACACAAATGTCTTTGTTAGTCAGGCACTTCCCATAACGTGGCACAAGTTTTTCAATGTTGCTGTTATACTAATCCAGCACCAATTGCTGTAACCATAAAGCTACTACTTCTTTGCTACTTTTTCATTTTTCAATTATTTCCCTCTCAAAAATGCATTCATTTTTGGAAAAAGAAGAAACTCGGTCCAGCGCTTAAAAATGTTCCACTTCAAGTGCTGCAGTTCTTGTTTTGTTGCTACACTTTTGTTGTCCACTTTTTCTGTTAGCTCGCTGGTAACAAGCGATAGTTAGACACTTGGATCATGCGCATTTGTTCTTTCTTCATTGAATTTGATACATCGTTTCCTTACTATATATTATTTATTTATCCCATCTGAAATAAGAGAGAAACCATATTGTTTCTTTAAAAAATCTTTGAGAGAGTATCTTTTAAGTAGACAATATTATAGTTTAAATGAATTTCTAAATAATATGGATGTGTAGACGTGAAGATTAGCTAGATTTAAATTACTTATTATTTGTTATTGTTATTACATATTATTAGTTTCTAACAATGTCTATGTTTCACCTTTCGGACACATGACTAATAAAGATTATTATTATTACAGAAGATTCATTCCTTGCAATTTCACCATAAAATTGTTTGATTTGTCTATAAATCTCCATAGATTTGTTTACGCATTTAGGAACGGTATAACATTACATATTTCACACTTGGCGAGATTTTCTATCAATTCTATTCAATTTTTTAAAATGGCGATATTTTAAAGAATTGACAGTAACGTGAAAGTCACGTAACCCAGCAACTAGGCTAAGTTCAGGCACAGAGAGCAGGTAATCAGCATGCACGCAGCCTCAGTTGTGAGAACTACTGCACGGTGCAGTGTGCGAGGGTTCTTTACTCTCTGGATGACCCTCGTATATTGTCACCAGTTACCTTCCTACTAGCAACAGCTCTAAGAAAGTTAAACATAACGCCTAAAACTAGATAGCATCTAGTTTTAATATAATATAAGAAAAAAATTAGAGGCCAAATCAATTTGTCTCTATGGCAACTTTTAGTTTATCTTTAGAGTGTATTTCCTTTTTGCAGGCATTTTCGATAAGTTTTGCCTTGTTAATTGTTAGTGAAATTTATCAGACGCATCCACCTTTTAATGAAGTAGTATGTTCAACGAGATTCTTTCTTAGTCCCTTTTATTGTCTTTTTAATGGAAACTGTAATTCATGTTCTGTATTTATTTGTGGTACGTACACATGAACCTGAATACATGTCATCTTTTGTATCCTCTATTCTATACAACTCTACACTTGAATAAAAAAATCTTCATCGCAAACTAATGCGCAGTGAAGCACAGGAAACTAGAAAGCAGATTCCTTTCAGCAGCTTTCTGTATAATATAATTGTGTCGTACGTATTTTCCATCGACTTAACAATTACTTTACCCGCTGAAGGCAGTGCGCATTATTTCTCTAGTTAAAGAGCATATGATAAAAGGAAACTCCGTAATGTCCGAGTTCTTTCAACGTGTACATTCTATATACCATTTTATTTACATACTTCTTTTGATAGGTTAATGAGGGTGTAGTAATCATAAAATAAGAAAGTAGTTGTACAGATTGCACGCACAAGTTCATAATAACTTCTATGTAACTATATGTAAGTGAGTTGTAGATATAAATAATTTTCGTTGGCCAACTTTTTCTAGGAACAACAATGTTTATATATCGATTTTCATGAACTAAAAAAAAATATTTTCGTATGTACGTCAAGTTATTAATAAGTGTCTGTATTTACCATTAGCGTGACTAGGCACGAGCAGTTGACCTTAAAATTTAAATTTACAGTTTTATTTTTTTAAATGCACTTCTAATATCCTCTATTTAAAGTAACAAGGGTTCTTTTTTATATTTGGGTAAATATTCAGCCGATTTTATGAAAAAATATATATTTTAGTTTCTGTTGTGTACATAATATATTTGTTCAAGTGTAAAGGCCAATTACAAGGTACTAAGGTCACTAATTTGTTTTATACTGCTGGAATAATTTTATGCCATTCATCAATAATAGTGCGTTTCAATTATTTACTACCTAATGTCTTTGAACATTTTTCTTTAAAATAGGCCATAATGGTTCGGTTGATGACATATCAGGGATTAATGTAGCAATGTAATACTTTTGCTTGTAAACCTTTTGTGACTTAAGTGATGTATGGTATGGCGATTGCCATAATTCCTGTTCGGTATTGTCACAAACGATAGATTCAGAACTTGTTCTAATTATAACACACTCTTCATCCATCTGCTCCAAGTAAATATTTCTCCTACATCCGTTGTCCAGGCTCAAATCATAACACATCTTCCTCCATGTAGGTAGTATACATTGTGGATGGTACTGTTCGCTTCTCCTACGATGCACGTAGTAAATGCCAGAATGAGAGTAGCTGTAAGAGATCCTGCATCTAAATTGGCAACCCAGGTATACCTTCGAAATCCGTATCTATCGGTCTAGTAGCAGTACATTCCCGAATATTAGCCGACGGGAAAATAATTAATAGGGTTTCACTCTTTACGGCTAGAAGATGAAGTAACAAAGTCATGAGACCCTTTACGTACGCTGTTCCTACACTTTAAACCGGCTTCGGTTTCTACGGACTAAACAACTTATCATCCCCTTGAGTCTCTCATTACACCAAAAAAATAAAAAAGGAACAGGCTTTTTTGCCTGGCCACCATACTACCAGTCTTCATGCTTTGCCGCTTTTCACATTTTCTTATTCACTTCAGAAAGCCATGGTTTTCTCCGTAATTTGTATTCCCTCAAACAGAATTCATTTTAATCTTGATACCGTTGCGGATAATACTGGAATTCCCATAGTCTGGTGATTGATGAGCTCTTTTGATCCCCTCTATCTATCTCGCAAACATATTTGTCTTTTATCTGATCTTCCCTCTCTAAGATAATTCGTTTCCTCCCACTTTTTGACTTGTCCTTATAACCCACAGTTTCTCTATACCTTTTCAATGTTGTCCATACTGCGCAATGGACTGTGATGATATTCCCAGTTTGTATGTATGTAATTGGTTTTCATTAAAATGAGAAAAGATTATTTAACGATTTTATTTTGGAATTTAGTTTATTTAACGATTCTGTTGTATTGTATTTGGAATGTAAATACTGCTACAACTTCACCTAACTCCTTTCAAAATATATATCTCTTTGATTTGTAGAATTATGTAATTAATATTACAGTTTTCTACATTTATTTACATTTTCTTATAATTACTTCTTTCTTATAAAAAATGTCCTTCCAGTTACGTGTACAGTGTAAACGTAAACGGCATTATCGATGTTACAGTATAACGTTTCACATAATTGTATATTTGTCAAAGTCTGTATCAAAACACAAAGCCACGCTAAACTCACACGCACGATATGAAGCAGTTTATTTTACATAACCCATTATTTACCTAGGAACACGTATTGTATTCTAAATTCTCGTAACTACGGGCAAGATGGTGTGACCGAGCCCTAAACATTACTTTAAGTCATCAAGTATGTACATATGTGGTGTAGCCTATCAACCAGGAAAACAAACATAGTACATGTTGAATGTGTTGACGACTTGAAAACTTCTTTCCCTAACGCTGTGATATTTGTAACGATACTGCTTGTATGCAAACAATCTGTAATAATTCATAATAATTACGCAATTCTACAGAAGGTAGGGTAATCAAATTAATAAGCTGGTTGTAAAGTCATAAATCTTATAAAGGAACCTAGTAAACGAATATTCGTTTATAATGATTTCATCTAATAGAATTGGAAGATACTGGATTTTTCCGAGATGTTTAAGATACATGAACACTACTGTATATACATGAAGAATGATGTAATTTAATGCAGTACATAACGAAGAAAAGTATAGCCGACAAAATAATAATGCTGCACAATCTTCTTAAGGCGACAGTAAACTTATATGGTATATTAGAATATTTCTCTAATAATTCGATAATGAATGCAAAGATTAGTTATACCATGATCTAACTGAACCAAAAGTTTAGCTTGAAATAAAAATCCGGCGAATCAATATGTTTGAAATAAGCATAGCTTGAAATAAAAATCCGACGAATCAATATGTTTGAAATAAGCACAGCTTGAAAGTCATGCCACATCAACATAGCGTTGTAGTCCGAATCTCTATTGGAATAAATCCAACCAGCTTTAAAAAAATGGTTATCTTGCTGACTATGAAGATGTCATATCACCTACGCGCGCTTGAACATTTTCACTGCTCGTGTTAATATGCCCTGAAAATGTTACTTGGGTACCAAAGAGAACACCCAAGTTGCGAATATTACTGACTCATAGTATTGATTGAGACCGATAGATATGTAATTAGAAGATACTCGTGCATCTAGTAGGTCACATTAGTCCGTTTGTTAATTCCATATATCAGTTATTTGTCATATTTAAGTTCCATTGTAACATCACGCAGTCGTTAGTACCATTAATAGTTCTAAATATCTCCAACATAAGCTAATACATTACATTCCACTTCTCTAAAAAGGTTGTTCAAATAAAAAACATAGGAGAGTATTTGAGTTGAACCGTTGAATTATCTTAAAACTAAGTAGATGTGGCGCCGATTGAAAATTGTTGCAGAATACATAGCGTTTTCTATTTGATAAGTACGGTCGCAACAAAGACATGAGAGATGAATGAGAACTTTGCTGATTAAATTTACCAAGTGATACATCAGCTAAAAATTTCCTTTTATAAGATTTCCTTGCGTGACGTTTACCGGAACAGTCTCACTGAAGATTCCAGCAGTAATCGGCCATCATCTGGGTATCTCATCTTCCTTGGTGCCTTTCCTCCATAATGCTGATGTCTTTGTAAAATCTTTCCTATTGTTCCTCACTAACATCCCCTAAATTTTCTGGAAAACGACCTAAGTGGCTGTAAAGGTAATGAATCTTGATGCTCATGTTGCTCATCCAAGCATCTGAAAGTTAGAAAACATCTGTTCTGCTAATTATTTAACGGTGAAATTTATATGTATGAGCAACACATTTCGCCGTGGTATATCTCAAAAACTAGAGGTGCTAGGAAGAAATGCTAGTTATTTTTGGAGCCAGCACACCAGAAATATTGTAAATCAGTTCACATTTTACGGGCACCACGATAAAAAAATTTATTTGGTGGGCGATATAATTAATAGATTAAAAGTGGTAGTAACTTCAAAGGGAGATTTGTAGCTCTTACACCTTAAATCCTACTGCCTCGATAAGTAGGTCGTCGTACTATCTTGTACCCTTTTGTTCTATAATAGGAAGAACAATGATCACCAGGCTTAAAATTGAAACTATTAATAATGGTACGTAGCTGTTTGTACACAGTCAATTCACGGACGGAGATATAAGGAAGAAACGGTTTGGCAACATGAAGTTAGGGCAAAGTGTTATTTTCTACAAAAAGTTCTGCTTCTTTTGAAGCTTTGGAAACCATACTTGAATTTAAGATTTATCTCTGTATATCTATAAAAATAATTTCAACTCAATCTTTCTAACATTAAAATAATATGTAAAAAAAATAAAAAAAGGACCGATAACATAGTATTCTAAAATTTGTTCAAATAATGGCACATTCTGAGGTCAAGACACTTTAGAAAAGGACTACAACACTAAGCAGATCCATGCAATACCTACAATTATCACAATGGCAGCAATATTACATCTAAAAATAACACTAAAGGGACGAAACAAAACAGTTAAAATGTCAAAAGTTTCTTGGGGTGCCCTGACCTGAGGATGTGCAGACTTGCACGAAACTGGTAGCCATTATTTGGATAAATTTTTAAATACTATGGGATTGGTTCTTTTTTTCATTTTCGTATATATTAATATGATCTCACACTGAGTCAACAACATTCCTTTATTAAAATATTAACGCCCTATCTAATCATAAACAATACAAAACAAATCACGAGAAGCAGAAACAGTAAAGGTTATTTCCCTTGAGATAGTGGACAAAATGTCACTCGTTAGAGGGGCGAATACAACACTGGTTCAACCCAAGAGTGTAGAAGAGGTTAGAAAACTAACTTTACACCAAATTACTGTTCGTAGTTTTCGTATACCTTAACAAATTTTCAGCTCTTTTTGTGAATTCATCGTAGACTCTATGAATTATTACCAAGGGATTAATGCTAACTTTGTCCATCTAAGTTATACAATAACTTATACTTAAGCTGCTATAATAAAATATGTTTTTTTTTAAACACCTCTACAAAGAGTTAATAGTCGTAACCTGAAGTCACCGAGGAAAATGCTAGACTAAACCAAGTGTGTCTTTCAGCGAAGTTCTCCATCCATCCCGCTACCATGCCATTTTACATATAGGATATTTGAAAATAGTGAAACAAAGGTTTCCAGGACGTGTAAAGATACAAGCTGATTTAAGGTGCCTCAAGTCGATCTTAACATATTCTATACCCTACGTTACAATCTTAGAAAGTTAGTGACGAATTTTCTGCTAACAATGTTCGTTTGCAATATAATTCTTCTTTGTAAATTACCGGTAGTTACCAGTGTCGTCCAATTTTACAATTTGGAATATTTGATGTGATGCGATTGTGGTGACTAACGTTTTCAATTTCGTAACATTGTATCAAATAAATATTTGAACTGCACTACATTTTATGTAAGATATCCCTATACCACCAATTTTTATTTCGTTTTTTACTTGCCTTGTATACAGTTATTCAGTTTCAGTTGTTCTTGAGATTTCTTGAGAAGTAGACTCTTCTTATTAAGATTACATTTTCTCCATAACATCAATAACAACTAATAACACGTTCTTCCTCTTTACAACTCAATTTGTGGACGGGTTGTATATGGAACTATGCTATAAATGACCTTCTTTGATAGCCGTGTTATTAGCTTGTTACCTACTACTAAAATTTGTATTTATAGTAGGCAAATGTCAAATATTTATGTAACAGCTGTACAAACATTATTCGCAGTTTACTATTGCACACTACGTTAGTATAAAGATCACACTGCGTCTTCTGTTTACTACGCACGCAAGCAGGGTGTAATGAAAATTAAGTACATTATCTCAGAAAAGTGTACAAAAGCATAAAGATTTGTCGTACTGTGATTACCATATTTCCGGTTTTGTATACATCTAAAAATATCCTAAGTTAAATGATAACACAACTGTTGTCTATAGAATTTACGCCATAGATTTATTTGAATCAGAGTGCAAAACCCGTGCCAATTCTTGATATGCTATGCCTGTTTGGGTTTTATACGTCTGCAATAATTGTTTTCATTAGTTAATTTCCAGTAGCCAGATGACCCCCATCCCATTTGATGCTTTAAAAAATTTATTTTACATCAGTTGCAGTCAGTAACGTCCTTTATATGGTACAGCCGGCTACTCATCAACAGTAGCAATTACATCTTCGTTATCTGCCCGCTTAAAATAAGTTTTGTTTTTACTGCAAATTTTACCGTAATCCTTTGATCATTGAATACCATGTTAAACATCAAATCAATATTTTCTTCGATCACGACTATTTTGGGTACTGGATATTTGTTATGTCTTTACAAATCTCCGTTAAGAATTTAAAATTCCGATATCAGCTTTTATTACAGCGAATTCCCTTTATTTGCGAGATGTTCGGTTTATGAAATATCGTGCTGATTTGAACTCTAAAACGCAATTCGACCAACGACCAGAGTAGAGCCAGAACAACGTCCAAGTGTTAAATACTGTTTGATCGTGTGCTCTCGTGGCGATAATTTTCTTAAGAATGTTATTTAATTTTTCTTCACCTTTTAAGGAAACGTAACTATTAAATGAGTCAAATTAAATACCTATAATTTAGAAAAATTTGTTAGCATTTGAAAGTCAAAGATTACCATGTCAGAGATAATAATTCGTGAATTCCCGGCGTGTATATTGTACTGTTATCAAGTCCCGTTACAACTCTTGAATAAAGCAGGAAAACAGAGCCGTTGGGAGCGCCAAACTATCACCGCGGAAACGCTTTGCTGATATCTCTGCGAAAATAATCTCTCCAAATTGTATGCGCAGTGTTTGGATATGTTAGAATATGCGCCTTGATAATCCTGATACAAACTTGAATATACTCGTGCAATTTGGATAAAACTAAAGATAAAATGTCATTTGTTTCTCTATTCGCGTGCTATATTCTCTGTAAACTACTCTTTATTAAACTAATTAATTAATATTTTTCAAAAATTTTATTTCTCAATTTATTACTGCACATATTTTAATAACAAAGCACAAGTAAAACTTATTTATTTAACGCTTTACGTGAAGCATTATCCGATATTTCGCGGCAACAGCGTTTCGTTAATTTTGGCAAAACGGTTTTCTGTAGTACTTAATTGCTTTCTATTGTTAAACGATTCATATGATAATTTTTTAATACCGCAAACATAGGAAAACGCAGATATACATAGGAGTTAAATACGTTTTACCTTTAATTCAAAGGGCGACATGTTTGTATATTTCCTTCTTTGAATTAGATTCGCGCAAGTTTTATGTTTCAATACGGATCTCAAAATTACGTAGCTAATATTGTAATAAAGATGTAGTTCAAAATGCAAAACTTACTCTAGGTTTGATGAAGGCGCTAAAGGTAATCAATATGACAAATAATCAATGAAAATGTTTTCGATTATCTCCAAGAAGCTTTTGTCGAAGGACTTTTCCTTTTACAGTTTTGGGAACTGTAAAATTTTTGGATATAAATGTGAATAGCAAAATTGTTTTAAGCGTAAGATAATTGATGATTGAGCACTTAAACGTGGACGCAATAATTGGGACTGGCCAAATCTTCGCCCGCATGCACAACCGATACGAAAATTGACCGAGTTCCTTGAAGAAATCTGTCTCCATTTTCCTACTGTGTATGATACATCATATTACGCTGTATAATGTATGTACACTAGGGTGACAGAATAAAATAGACACCAGGTAAAGCGGTATAAATATGTAAACAGCCAAATTCTAAGAACGAATTAAGAACTTTCTCTTGCCATTAGGGCAGGGGTAGATGTATCGGAAGGAATTCGTCATAGTTTAGTATCGTTACAACTATGTCTCGCTTACAAGATTCGAGTGATATTAGCGACTTCACCCGGGGTCGCATCGTTGGCCAGAGTGAACGCGGCGCTTCGCAACGTGAGATAAGTAAATTTTTAAATATTCCGTTGTCCACAGTTAACCGTGTGATTACACAATTTGAACGCAAGGAAAAAACAACAGTGAAGCCGAGACCAGGTCGTGCCGGACCTTCTGAAAGAAGTAAAAGGGCTTGTGCGCGAAGTGTTAAGAGAACCGCGAAAACGTACAGCTGAGCTTGCGGCAACTTCACAGAAAAGTCAGCGCACCGTTCTGCGATACCTCCACAGTGTGGGGATGTATAAAAGGGTGGCAAAGAAAAAACCTCTCCTTACGGCGTTTCAAAAACGGCGCCGAATGGTTTGGGCAATCGAAATGCGAACGAAGCCCGAAGAGTTTTGGCGGTCTGTCATTTTTTCAGACGAAAGCAGATAGCGCCAATTCAGTGATGGTGGTCGTACGTGGGTATGGAGACGTTCGTCACAGCAACTAGACGACAAATTTTTCCATCAGACGGTGAAATACGGCGGTGTGAACATCATGGTGTGGGGCGCGATATGGTATGGTGGAAGATCGCAATTATAATCTGCGACGGAAATATAAATGCGGCAAAATATATTCAAATATTAGCAGAAGGACTACTACCGATATTCGACAACGCCATTTTATCTAAAGAAGACGCGACTTTTATGGAGGATGGAGCACCCTGCCACAAAGCAAGAACAACAACCACATGGAAAGAGGAACAGGAGATTCGGATTTTACCATGGTCAGGCCAATCACCAGACATGAATCCGATAGAGAATGTTTGGCACATAATCCAGACAAATATGGCGAAACTACCCCGAAAACCCAGCAATAAGGAAGAACTCGTGGCAGCTGTTACAGAAGAGTGGTTAAATATTCCAGAAGACACCATTAATCATTTAATAGATTCTATGCCACGACGACTCGCAGCACTTCACGCAAGTAAAAGTGGATCGACAAAATATTAGTCTAATTTAAAAATTTTAAAATATTTTGTATATATAACGAGAATAGTACCTTTTTTTTAATTAGTAGGTGTCTATTTTATTCTGTCACCCTAGTATATACTTCATCATATGAAAGAACATTTTAACAGATTGCCTTTACATACTTCATGAAGAATAGTAATATGTAATTCTAAAATAGGGCTTACCAAATATTTCGGCTCGATCAAATCTATTAAACTGAAGAATAAGAAAACCTTTTTTCATATGTAAAGATGCTCATTTATTTTTATCTTTGTTAAAAACTTAACTGTTGAAAATGTTATACACAGAAATGTGTTCCTTTTGTTTTGCAAATTAATTTGTCGATTGATTTTAGCGGAATATTAATGCATATTGTATTTTAGTACGTATGTCGAAAACAAAGTTAAATGAACTACTTGTCATGATGGCATGGTACTAACTCTGGCCGTGGAAGCCCACGTATTCATTTTTTATAGTTGTTGATGGGTTCAGTAAACGGTATTATAGAGCGTCATGAAAAGTTTGGAGCATCAGGTATGTTCCAATATTTGTCTCGGTGAACTTAGTTCACAAGTGGGAAAAATGTTTTTTACATTAATTAACGGAATGAAATTAGTTAACGGATCTACAAATACACCGCCACGAATTTTGTTTTAATGTTATAAAATCGAAATATTTATTCAAAACATTTTTTAACTCTTCTAAAACGTATTTGTTTTTGTTGTCTGTTATAGCGTGCAGTAAAGTACTCACTTCGTCCACTATTTGCACTGATTCTACTAACGACAACCCGGTATTTTCGCAATTTCTCAATTGTATCCACTAATCCTATATAATTATCGTAAATAGTTTTTAGATCTCTTTCAATTGAGAAACTTGAAATAGTTTCTGAAACTCCTTAATGGCTGCAGCTACGTTGGCATTGAATTTTAGAATCAGAGATATTATTTGATGGAGATGCTTACGATAATAAAAAGCCTCTTTAAACCATCTTACCCAACGTATAAGAATCGGTCAAGGCGTTTAAAGTGTTCTCCCATATAATGAAGTGTAATACATGCATACACAGTACACATTCGTTCAACGAACTCGGCTAATTTTCGTATCGGTCATGCGTGCGGGCGAATCCGGACCTGGCTTGCTGATGATTTGGCCAACCCTAATAATAATTATTATATCCTTAGCTGTGCTGAGTTAAGAAATGCTCTATTCCAAACTTAGTTACAGTTATAGAAAACATTCTTTTAAGACTAACATGTTGAATTATAACATATGTCACAAACATTTTATTAAAAATTACGCACATGTTTCAGAAACTTAATGTTATCTTAATTGGAATTAGTATTTGTTTGTTTTAAGAAAGTACCACCCATTCCTGGAAAATACGTCATTGGCGGTAAATTCTAACCGCCGAATTTTGACCTTGATCAAATCATGTTATCGGTAAGGCAATTTATACGTAATATGTAAATCGTTGTAGCATCTCTACTTGGAAAATTCGTGCATTGGAACTTTACAATGAAAAGTTGTTTGCTTGCTTAAACCCTGGTTGATCTAAGCCGTTTAAAATAACATTTGCAACATATAATTTATACGGTGCGTCTGAATTTTAATTGACGACCGAACTGTGGTCAAAATATTTCTGTTTACTTGCGTTTTAAATAACTGGTATTGAACCACAGTAAAAATCTTGATGATTTTATTTACTAAAATCTATATACACTTTATTATACTCTCGGATTCTCCGCGCTTCTTGAACGTGTCGGACAGGACCTTGTTCACGTTTCGATGGCATCGTAGCTACCTTCTCGAACGTGTTACGATTAGTGATTGAGTACTGGTCAGTATTAGTTATTATAACTATTATAGTAATTCATTGAAATTTACGTACACTTTATTAAGCTGCACATTTCTAGAAATTGTGCAATTAGTATTTCTTTAAGGATTACGGATTACGATGTAAGGTAATTAGCCTAATTATTTTGGTACTTGTAGAAATTTACACCGTAATTCAGACATGTCCAATTTACATACGTATATACAGACAAAAATATCCAGTATTTCACCGCTGTTTACTAGTTCAATATGCATTTACATGCTATTTATTGACAAGCTAAAGTAATTGTTACTAAGAGTAACACCTCACATTTTTTTTCAATCCAATTTTTCGGCGAAATTTCTGCAAACCTTTTTAACAAATTGCTGCAACTGCTTCGTCTTTCAAATTACCTACATGTAGCATTTTGGAGGTTGCATTAGCCCTTAATATTTATTTCCAATATCTATTTATTCGTTTCCTAGTTTCTTGGATATTAAACATTTACTTAAAGTCCTTTGGGCTAAAGTTTAAAAATATGTTGTACGAGTCTTTGTAATAATCGGCATTAAGTTGTACAAATTCTCTGGTTCCTACTGGATATACGATTATTCAGATTGTCATAATGGTGTCTACTTGGTGGCACATGGCCTTTAGCATCACGACTGGTGGTTCAGTGCCTTGCGTGCTTGGCTGTTAGTCTCGGGGTGCCAGGTTCGAATCGTAGAGCTATTTCTCAGGGTTAGGATTTCTGCGGTTTTCCTTCCACTTCGGCAAATGCTGAGAACGAATATCTCAAGACGCATCATGGGCGCAAGCCTAATAATACATATTACCAAAATTCGGGTGGGAAATTTTTAACGACTCCCTTTCTTATAACCCAAACCTTGCGTCGAGTGACGAAATCTCAAAAACTTACTTGCGTCTGAACGTTTTGAGGAAAGTGGGAAATTGGAAATCTTAATACAAAACTCGCCAAAATCTTAAGGGGGGAAAGGGGATATTATGCAGAAACATTGAAGAAGTTTGCTCCATGACATCAGAGGTGTTTGTCACGACAGAGTAATTATGTACAAAAATAAAGTATGTATGCAAATTTTTCAAATCATTAATAAATTTGTAATTTTCTGAGTTGTTTTTATTTTACTACTGATCGGCTCTTAATTTTGAATCGCGCCTCGCGGAACTAACACTTTCACTTAAAATCTTACAATTAATGGCGATAACATATTCGCGTTAATGTATATGAAAACACATATGTATATACTTATGTATATACATATAGCAACTCACCACATGCTTTTGTTAGTACGCCGAACGTTCGATCAATACAATAGATAGTATGTATCATTAAAACATACTTTAAGAGGCAATTGTACAAATTTTAAGCAGTATTTAACGTGCAAAACGTACGTATATAACTTATTTTATCTAAGATGTAGGCTTTACTGAAAAATTGTTTTCCTCTTTAAATTTTATAAATACAGTATCACATGTTGCAAACATTCTACAGGAAGCAGTAGGCTATAAATTTGAATTCCATTACTTTTTTAAATTGTGGTTTCTAAATTTGTAAAAAAAGTTGTGGTAACACGCAACGGTCGTAGTCGATCGCATGCACGAAATGCATGATACAAAAATTGACCGAGCTCGTTGAAGCAATCTGTCTCTGTTTCCTTGCTGTGTATGTACGTATGGTACGTCGTATTGTAATATATAATATATTTATACTTCATTATATGGAAGAGCAGTTTAACTGTAGATATTTCATGATGAATAGTAATATGTAAAGTTAGTCAACTCTTCGGCGCGCCAGATCCCCACTTAGTCCAATGCGGAAATCTACGACGTTCCACCAAATAAACATGTTTATAACTGAATATCCTAATTTACACTTTAATGATTATAAAATATGGTATAGTATTTGCGAAATCTCTTTGATGCGCTGGTTCAAAAGCGATTCCGAGAAACATGTACATAGTACAACTCACACAAATAAAGATAAACTGCACGGAGAAAATTATATTGAATTTAGTTTTGATGTTTATTACTTATGCTTTGCCCTTTAACTTGCTCGATAAACAACAGTTTCAACACTTCTGGCATTTCTTCCCATCCGCGTAGTAACCATACCGAGACAAATATTGAAACACACCTGATTCTGCAAACTTTACATGACCCTCTCTAATCCGGCTTACTGAACTCACGAACAACTATAAAGAAGTTTTCGACATAAGTACTAAAATACAGAAAACCAATAAACAAATTAATTTACAAAACAAAAGGGAAACATGTCTATTTATGTATAACTTCTTCCGCGATTTTAACAAAGAGAAAAACAATGGAATATATTTACATATAAAAAAGGTTTATCAAAATCTCCAGTTTAATTGGATTTTGTTGAGCCGAAACATTTGGCTAGCTCTACATATTACTACTCTTCATAAAATATATACAGATAAACTGTTAAAATATTCTTTCATATAATAAAGTATAAATACATTACAACGCATAATACGATGTATATCCCATACGTGAAGTAGGTCAATTTTCGTATCAGTGGTGCATACGGGCGAGTCAGGACCTGGCGCGCCGAACATTTTCCCAGCGTTATTGATATTTATTATATATTGGCCAGTGTTCGGATGTATTATTACATTGTTTCTTTTAATGTTATTTGAGGCTGGTTTCGACTCTCAAATTTCTTTGTAATTATAACTTAGTTTTCCTACTTATCAGTTATCTACGTATTATTAACTCTGACAATATGATTTCTCAGAATAAGTTTCTCTTATAGTATAATTTTTATAGACGTATAAATAAGTTACATAATTTATACTTATCAAGAGCTATTATTACAAAACCAGTTTCACAAGACAGTGAATAGGCGACAGCAATTATGGTTTAACTGATTACGTGATTGTTTAGGAATATGCTAATTTAAGTATAAATATTGTATACAAAACTTGTTCTTGCCTGCGTTTATTTGTATCTTTTGCAATAACGCACTTAATGTAAGCACAAGCACCATCACCAAAACTATGTTGGATCATAGATACATAGAACATGGTAAGATTATTTTAAAATGTAGCTATTAGCATCTTAGTTTCAATAATTCATTACTAATTATTATTATATACAAATTGTCATAAACAAATAACGAAATTTATTTGCCTTAATATAAAACCGAAAAAAAAAAACAAGACACTTGCTAGACGTAGTATCTTAATATTGAGCATATTCTTTAAGTTTTATAAATGGCCTGGTGCAAATTATTGATATCTACTTTCAAGATCTCGACTGTTATCGAAGCTGTAAGTTAACAAATTAACAAATTAATTGTGTTTTTAATATAGGATTAACCAAATTCTATTTTTTAAGTGCAACACCTAATTCAGTCTGAAAGATAATTTAATTAATCTACCACAAATACTGTGCCTTTCAATGAACACCAAAAGCCTATATCTAATAGTATATTACAAAAATACGCTTTCATTGTATAAAAACATAGTAGGCTTTCCGGACTCGAATAAGTAGCAAACTCAACAAAGATTTGTCACGTGTTTATTTATTAAAAATATTTATCTATCCACATTTCTGTTTTTTTTTAACAGTAGCCTGGCCGTCAGTAGTAGCACCACTGTTTGTACAGTAAGTTTCGACGTCATAATTGCGTGTTTAAGAGGAAAAAGCAAATGCTATCAGTAATGAGGAAACATAAATTACAGTATTTACAAATTACGAGGCACATTGCGAATGCTACCAAAGTATCACAGCGAATACGAGACGATTTAAAGGAGGTTGAGAAAACTTAAATACATTCTAAGAAAATAACTATTTTTAGCAATAGACACTCTAGAAAGCTTTGCATTGTTTTAGGATATGGAAGCCTTGTTATAATTTCTACGCATATTCAACGTAAACAAAAATCCCCAATAGCTATATTATTGTATACTTGAAAATCATCTGTTGTTAAAACATTTATACCACAGATTTAAAATATATCTGCTTGAAAATATTAAGACTTAAATTATTACTATTTTGTTAATCGCATATAAATTAGTCATCACTAGAGACCGGATTATATGCAAAGTGCATATATTTAATTTTATTTTAGCTGTATTTACAGTATCCTGATGCATAAAGTAGATAAGATCGTTTAAATATTTACAGCATGAAGATACATAATGACGTTTCCTCGTGTAACCGTATTCGCTGTGAAGGGTGACCATTCGACATCTAATGATAATATACTTGCATAATTAAAGTAATCATTCTAAATAGTTAATGGATCTGTAGACCCACTATCACCAAAAATTTATTTTAATCTAGTGAAATCTGGATCTTTCGTTAATGCATTACCCTACTTTACCAATAACACCAATATTTTTTGCGTCGCTGTATCCAGGCAGTTGTGTTTCTACAGTATCCATTATTTGTATTGACCCCACTAGTGACAATGAAAATTTTTGTTATTCTTTTATGCGCTTCAACTACTTCATTGTAGTTCTTATAAATAATTTATAAATATGCTTTAACTTAGATTGTGGAGCTTATAATTTTCTTTAACTTTCTTTAATAGCAGCTGCTTCGTTAGAAATTCCGAAACTACCGCCTTAATTTTTTGGAAATACTAAAGGTACTAAAATGCTGTCTGTAGCCAGGTTCCACCAAGAATCGCCTGTGGTGGTTTGAGGATGCCGAGACATTGTCTACACTATTGAAACTTTAAAAAATCTGTGGATAAAATCTTCGAATAGTTTTTACATGTAACGAGGAACAAGTTACCACAGTGTTGCTTAAGAGATCAGCCTACAAAAAGCATGTTTACGGCAACACTAGTCATATACATTAATAATTTGATTTTTTTGAAATTTCAGAATTTTCCATTATATTTAGCGCCTTCTTCGCAATTATTTTGGTAATACGTTTTTCTAATTTTCCACTAGCCAATAAAATGCTAAAAGTGGTTCTATTGTATGTACAATAACATTCAGAACAGAATTCTTTTGACAATGAGTCGTCCATACGTGATAACATATCTTTTATGTTTTAGTTTCGATTCAATATTGTTCTGAATATTATCGGGTACTAATTTTATATGTTTTCGTAAAGTTATACGACGAGGTAATTTATTTCAGAAAGAGTAAAGTGATTCATTACCCAGTCAACATTCATCCTAAATCGAATATAAATTGGCTGTTCAACTCAACGCCTTTCTCTCTTACTTTTGTGCTGAACACTATCCACGTGTTTCTTACATTCAAATTTATTTTGGAACATGAATGCATTATTACAATCAGCGCACGCTGCTGTCCGAACGTTTGCAGTGCCAACTGTTTTAATCACCACCACTTTGCTAATTTACGATGTTGTAGAAATGATAATGATGGAAGCATTTAAGTTCGTATAATCTATTTCAGTACTCTAGCAATTTATGAGTTTTTCGTATACTTTATTTTACAACATTTTTTGTAAATTAATAATTCTATACTTATAAATAAATTAACTTGCAACATTTAGGAAAGGGTAGGCCAGAGTGAAACATAGGCTACAATGAAACAAGTACATTTATTCTTTTTCACAATTCTCTAAATTTAGTTGGTAGTGACTTTACAGCAGATTTTCGAGATATCCAAATTTTTTTTGGAAGAAGAAACAAAAAAGCTAGAAGTGATTGCACACAATGATTTTTGAAACGTAATTCCCGTTTAAGTATTAGACAACCGCAAGGATGTAGCCTGTCACTAGTACATCCTTCAATAAACATAACGTAGAACAATTTCACAAAAATTTAGAAAATGTATATAAACGTTTTATATATAAATTTCTGAATGGTTCGCTGTATAAACTGAAGCTAAAAATAATGGAGCTCTGATAGTAATATTAGTACTGACACAAATCGCAATCTTCAGAGAGAAGAACTCAAAATGTCTTCGTTTAGCAAAGCATTTGTTATTAGTAGATCTTCAATGACTTCATGTAAAAAGCAGAATACAGATTCCAAAGACTGGTTTAGTTCCTAATGAATAACCAAAAACGTTTAATGCCACAGTCAATTATGTATCTTAAATCTGTCCCTGTTTTGAGATTTAATTATGTCAGAAATTTCCGTTCTACTAGCAATATGGTTAAAATTTCTTATTCAGTTACTCCATTTATCTCTGAGATGTAACATATACATATATACATTTTGTAAGTATGGGTGACGTTTTTTATCTTAACCATTGTACAAAGAGGTTATTTAATGTGCTTTTTATGTCTTTTGTGAATACTTTTGACCATTATCTACCACTGGTATTACACATAGTTTATTTATATTGAATACCTGAATTATAGGTGTACGAAATAAGTTATATTTGACATAATATAACTTACTTCGTACACATTGACAATCTAACTAAATTAGGAGCCAGTTGAGTTACTTAGGAATATAATACAAATTCTACACAGTTGATAACGCGAAACTTATCATTAACTTCTTGCACATTTTTAACTGTTACAAGGTAGGACAAAATCTTAAACTAATTTAATATTTTAGAAATTGATTTATGTAGTGGAATGAAATTTGGTGTCTGCACTACTCATATTCAATAAACCCTATGTGGTTTACTGTCTTTTCCTTCCTCAGTTTCACTCGTGGGCTACATAAGAAGTATTAGATTAGAATCTAATTTCTTATTTAATTTGTCGCGATTTATAAGAATCGCAAATTTCTCTTATAAATATGTACATATATATTTTTCATTTATTGTTTATCACTTATTAACTTATTATTATTCGCTTGTTCAATTGGCTTAATGTACTTATGTGTGAAATACCTCATATTTTGCATTGTGGGTACCTCAAATTTCTTTTATTTTAGTTTAAAACAAACACAAGTTGCATTATATATATATATAACCCTGAACGTTTTGAGCAAGAATGTAACTTACAAGGAAAGGTTCCCGGGTGTCAAATTCGGATCTTAATGAAACTTGGTAGGTAAGTAGAATATGTCGAGACTTGAAAATAAAATTTATTTGTTTGTGCTGAAATTCACTCTGAGGAGGTGAAAATTCACAGATTTCCAGGTTACTTGATTTAATTCTTGAACGGAAATAGATAGGATGTGGGTTGTAAATATCTCGTTTTAAACAAATGTGATATTTGTGAATATTTACGATAACAAATAACCACACACGGCAATATCGAGCTACCTAAACTGTATGAAGTGGGATTAAATAGTGTATCTGTTTCCCTTTGCTAATATATGTATGTATACATATGTGTGTAGTACGTGCGTTGCTTAAGATATAAGTTCTTTTGTCAATATCATTTTTGGAGCACCCTGTATAATTGAAAATGCATTAAAATCAACAATTTGCTTTAATTTTTTTCCATATTATTATAATCAGCTGTAGCGTAAGAGGGTGGCGTTTAAATACAACATCCTGGGTACACCAGAGTCAGGTGTCCTGAAACACATTTCGATAAGATACAACATTTGCATTTCAATTTGTATTCTATGTATTTCTGTTGAAGAATTAAATCAAGAAAATTGAAAATCTGTGAATTCACAGAGTTCACTCCTTCGGAGGGAAATTCAGCAGAGACAAAAGAATTTTATTTGCAAGTCTTACCATACTCTACTTACCTACCAAGTTACATTAAGATCTGAATTTGACAGGTGGGAACCTTTCCTTGTTAGTGTATTTTATATTAAAGGGTACATCTATTTCTTCTAATAAGCTTCTTCCGTATATACGCACGTGCGGTTTTTTTTTGTTAGAATTGTATAAGATAATAAATTACTATATTATACCATTAGTTAAATGCATCTATGCAATTACGCAAATTGAATTTCCAGAGAACGGAGGTGTAATTTCATTAATAGAGATTGTAATTAGTTTTGTCTGTGTAATCAGGCATTGCTTTCTTGTAATCCGCTTAAAAAAATAATTTCTTGAAAGAAATTATGTTATTACAAAATCGTTGTTTCACTGCATGTTTTATAAAGTAACCTCTTTTGTGTACAGCGTAATTGATGGGTTGTAGAAAGTCCTTTTTTTTCGAAAATTTGAATACAAGATGATTGAACCATGGTCAACATGATTAAAATATTTTAAAAATGAGTGCTCTATCGGGTATACCGAACGACAGCATCAACTTCGTTAGTTTAAATAGAATACTGCTCTTTTTAGTACATATTTCATTTCGACATGTTATTTTTGATAGAATTTTATCGGATGCTTTATTAGTTATCTCTTACCTTATATCAATTATTTAGAAAATTTTGAGTTTTTTCCGTTAGCACAGCTTTTAAAATCATATGTATCAGTAATTTTTTAAATGCAGTTATCGCTATATCTTAAAAATTATGTTAGCCATGTAGTTCAATTATGTACAAAATACTGTGAGTAAAACTTTAAAATTTAGAGGAGATTCAAAGCACCTTAAGTTGAATTTCTTAAATACAATGACCCATTCTTTATTTCAAATAATGCAATTTTTTTTTGATAATTTAGATCGTTCATTATTTTAATAGGATGTCATGCGAACGATAGCCTTAGTCATTCTATGATTTTGTTGTGTAAGTCCAAATGGAAAATCAAATTTATTAAAGTATGGATATATTTATTTGAACTTGTTTTATATTCTTGTCTCACTTCATCCTGGAGATAATGCTATTCTTATCCATTTTTGTCAATATGCCTTGATTAGAATGATGAATATTCCTTAAAAGCATTACTTGGATAGATGAGGCGAAATTTAGTACGGAAGGTATTATAAATAGAGAAACTTGCCATTACTGGACAGCAGAAAAAACTATATATCATTAGAAAAGGAAATATTCACAGTAATTTTAAATTCATTATATTTTCTCTTGCAAATTTTTGAACGAGTTTCATTCAGAACTTATACTGAAAATTTAATTTTTCTAAAATATTTAGAAATCCTGAGCATGACACTATCTGATTTTGTAGAGAAACTGTCTCTTAACTTATTTCGTTATTGTTGGTATCAAACAGACGGAACTCCGGTCCATACAACCGATAATACTGGGCAACATACATTTTAGTGTCTCGTATTTTTTAAGTGTAATTCAGCAATTTTGGGGTGCTTAATCCAAAAATACCGTCAGATTAGTTCTGTCAGATCTAGTTGTCGAAATTCACTCTTTCCTCCTGTTCCTCGCTAACATCACCTAGGTTTTCCCGAAAACGATCTAAGTGGCTGTGAAGGTCATGAATCTTGATGCGCATGTTACATCCGAGCGTGAGAAAGTTAGAAAGCATTTGTTCTACTAATAAGCTTCACCGTGGTGTATCTCAAAAACTAGAGCTGCTAGGAAGAAATATCAGTTATTTTTGGAACCAGCACATCAAAAATACCTTAAATCAGTTCGTACGTTACAGGCACCACGGCAAAAAATTATTTTGTTGGTCGGTATAATGTTGGACATATTAACAGACCATTGGGTTGGCAGCAATCAATCATGGCGATGGCAACCTAGATCTCCCATCTAAAACTAAAAATTATTTAAAAATAAGTATAGGTACAAAGTGTACCAAGCATTCGGTAAAGTTTAAACTTCCCTACGTTGTTAGAGATATCAAAAAAGGTTTAGATAAATGTCATGCTGAATTACCTCTTCTGCTTTGTAAAATTGTTTTCAAGTACACAGAAGGTTTCGTAATTATCAATCTAATGTTACCCTTTTTTATACGTATATGTATACGGGAGCATTAGATCTACTTAGTGATATTTTTATTCTTTGGTACCGGGCGGTGCTGCTAAATTATTCTATACCTTATCAAGACTTGATTTCTTGCAAACCCAACTTTGGAAAACTATATTTCAAAATTGACATGAGTCATTTTAAAAAACTCTCCAATTAGATGCCAGTACAACTTGATTAAACTGGTCATATGATCGTTCGAAATTTGTCAATTTCAATGCGGTCTAGTTTACATTTTTATATTACCTTAAGTACATAATATACCTAAAGCGACTGTTTTCTGGCATTATCGTAAATATCTTGAGCATCTCGCAGCATTTCATGCAGTTTTAACAATGGAACCGTGACATATCTGAATATTCGAATGTTTTTACATGACTGCAGCTGCTTATATTCAGAAATTATTTCTAACTAAAGATTTCTAACATGATAAAGAGCAAACGTGAATAAAAAATCCCCATCGTATTAAACACTTGTTTCGTTTGTTGTTTTACTTTTCCTCCTTTTTATTAAACATTTATTCCCTTCTTTTGGAAGAACACATATTATTCGCAGAAGAAAATATCAGCAGCTAATAACATGTTTCTCTTCAGATATTGCTCTGAGAACTAAATATGAAAAAACTGTTACAGTTATTTGGTTGTTTTCTTCGTAAATATGTTTTTTTTTGTAAACACTCCACTAAGAATATAAATTATATCTGTGAACCTTTTCTTACAAAAAAATAAGTTCTGCGTCTTAACTACAGCCAATATGAGTTAATATGAATGCATTTTGAAAAGCATGTGACTACTCTGAGGTATCGTAGCTACTTTATTAAAAATTTCATAAAATGCTGTGAGGTAATCAATGTACTTATAAAAATGTCAAACATCTCGGAAAGCAGTCACATTCATTGATTATATACTACTACCGGAATGAACACGGTGAGTAAAGAATGGTCGGCTGCCGTGTCAGATATCCCTTTCTCATTCCAACTTATGCATTTTTACGGCAAATAAGGAGACAGGCGTGATAAATGCTAGATTATATAGGAAATGCTATAAGGGATTTGGAAATAAACCATTGTCATAGATGTAAGAAATAACAGGATATGTAACTCAGAGAAGGGTTGGACGTATTGTTTGCTGTTATTGCGTCTTTTTTAATGCTTTTTTCCTATAATGAAAAGAAAAACAAGATTTTTTAAAGTTGAGGTATATACTACGTTTATATTTAATATTATTGATGTAATAGTGACAATACATATGACAAAAGATTTAAAAATGAATAAAATAGACAAGTTGGGCAAGTTTGAGTGCTTACTTCCTTTGTTAAACATAGTTCATTTATTTCCACATCGACAATCTAAAAATGAAGGAGTAATTCTTTCTATCTTTGAATGTAGGATAATTATGAACTTACTTCACATCTAGGTGATTGCTCCTGCACTGCATGTTTCATTATTTGCCTTCTTTGTAATACAGTTAAAGCAAAATATTGATAGCATTGCATATTTTTTTAGGAATTTCCTGTTCAATGAGGACTTCAAATAACTATCTAGAGTAAAATGGTCATACATATGACTGTAGTAGTTTTTGAAAAGAAAATTTTTCTCCGCAGGGCTTGTAACCATAATTACAATATTTCTGATCTTTTTAACGGAAACCTGAAATACAGTACGTTTAAAATGAGATCAAATATGATAGCTTTACATTGTAATAAACAATAAAACATTTTTCTATTGTAGTGCATATCATTTTCTTTTACAACGACTGCAATCATTTTAGGGAAGAGGTTAGTTAAACTTCATTTAAGAAAAAAACTGTAAAAAGGCAACTTAACTATGAAATTTAACATTGTCGTTAGATTCTCACACATTTTCACACTCATATGCACGACAATATTGCATTATTTCCTTATTTATAAATTATATAAAGCACAAAAAGTTCTTAATAATACACACCATATAAACATGTGCAGCAGACAAAAAAAAAGAATACCTGACACGCCAGTCGCATCGTTCTAGCACGCAAAATAGAAAATTTAGAAATGACCCTATTCCGTGGGCATTCCAGTAGAGTATATATATTGGTATTCAATGGCCACATTAGATATATTTGTTAAAAAAAATCTAAAGGCTATATTAATATAAATATAATGGTGTTCCGTTTGAAGGAGTGAAATTAGAGGACATTAAAGTTGAAAATTTGAAGAATCATACTCTATCTAGTGATATATTAGTGAACTTTATTAAATCGTTGGCTATTGTTTTCAAAAAAAAAAAAACAACCGGTTAGCCGGTTATAGGCGCAAGACAGTTGCAATGCAATGTATTGTCTCAATCTGCATTTTCTCCATAACCAGGCCTAAGACACTACTACCACTTTCGAATAATATGTAGTTTATATTTGTTATATAGAAGAACAAATCATTTTCCAAAATATAACGAAGAAACTGGGAACTAATTTAAGAAAGATAACGCGAATTGATTGTTATAGTCACTAGATAGTTCTACGTAAAATCGGTTTTAAACATATAAAATAGTAACACTTTACCATGCGAACAATGTTTAACAAGTTAAAAGTAATATGCGCTATTTTTTTGCCACTCTGTATATCAATATTATATGTGCATATACATATGTATGTTATTATCGTGTCTACACCAAATAATGTGAAATTGTGGCGCACGTTTCCAAATTAAATTTTGCCTCGATAGGACCTCGTAAGATTTACGAGCAGATATGCAATTATAATCTCTGTTCAACTTTATTCCTTTCTTTATATTATTCTGGAGTTAAATTCTTGAACTTGATCTAATTAAATTGCCTTATTCCCAAGCGAAAACATTTTCTGGCACGTACCCAAACAATCGTCCCCGTTCTTAATTTAGAACCCTCGTAAATCACTACTTAACGCGTACAACAAAAAAGGAAAGTGTTTTCTTTGCTAATGGTACGCGAATTACAGTTGATAGTTAGGTCGCAACTTTTCTTATTTTCCGCGTTTCGGTTAATTTTCATTTTACGACTGAGTGTAGGTAGCTCACGAAAGTAAAAAGTAATCAACTCGCGTCAATATTGATTTTAAGAACTTTGTGTATACGCATGAAGAGCACATACATACGGAACGAGATATTGAATTAAATTAAACCTGAAAGGATGATGAACAAATATTAAAGTTCCATTAATAAAATTAATATACTCACAGAAGGCTTACCTTTCTTTTGTGTTGCTTCCACTCTGAAATAAATCAATGTATGCGTTATTGTTTTTGCTTTTCTGGTAGAAGCAAACAGGTTCAATTTAGATAGTGTGCAAAATATCGAAAACATTAGATGTGAATTTAATTTTCCTGGTTATGAATTGAAAAGTTAATCAGCATATTGTTCCCAATTCGCACTGTAATGTTGGGGGTGGTCTTAAAGCCTACATACAACTTGTACTTGAACCAGTCACTCTTTAATTGATGTGGTTTTTAATGAAATACAAATATAAAATTACCTAAATCTACACTCACTAAGAGAACCAGTTCGTAACCATGGAATATGTATTACGGCGTTGTAGTATGTTATCGATACTTGATTGCGGGATATTAAGCCCGTGTTTAACGATTGGTATGTTTTACCATCGATTACTGGTACTCTCTATACAAACAACTAAAATCCAATTGTATGAATTCGTACAAGACTAAGTAGTAATTAGACGCGGTTTAATTAATGCATATGCAACCACAACACGGTACAGCAAAAGTGCCTTTCTTAAAAATTGCTTTTATGCAGATTATAAAACCAGTATTAGTTTTTTGGCATTTTCTATTATTATATTATGTCGTCTCTTTTATGGTTCAACGCTTTGTCTGCCCAGATTGTCCACCATATTCACACATACCCCCGTGTTCACAATTGTCTTTTTTTTCTGTTTGATAAGAAATAAGTACATGCGCCCATGCTCAACATTTAAATACAAACATGCAACGCATCTGTTTATATTCGTGCAATAATCGCAACATGACTGTTTTAAAGTGAATTTAAATCAACAAGACAGATAAAAACGTGCCGCAGAAGTATTCCAAATGTTTTCTGTTGTATTTCTTGGGAGTTTACAATTTCAAACCAGAGAAAAGGATAGTGAATCTACGAAAAAAGATAAACGCAAGATACTTTGGTTTTGAAGTAAATTAGGACGACGGTCCTAACATTTGTCCTGGAAAATGTTCCTCCAATCTCGGCCCAATGGTCAAATTACTTATCTCTATTGGCCTGTACTTGCCTGCATGGGTGTTGTCAAAATATATCACAAGATAGATAACTCATTGTCCTGATCTTCAAGCAGACTAGGGCCTAATTTATAATTGGTGCAAAGACAATAGGCTACGTCTGAACATTATTGAATGTTGTTTTGTGGGCTACACAAGAAGAACAAGCTCAGTGAACTTCTGAGCAGTGGACAGTTACTAGTTCGGAAGGAAACAGTCACAGATTTTCGTATAGTGTGTGACTACAAGTTTTGTTCCTTAGAGTATATTTTGAGGGTGAGTCAGGCGGCTGCCAAGTCTATTGGATTTATAGTATGCACACTACCGTCCATAAATTTGGAAGCAAGGTGAAATTCCTTTAAAATAATACAAGCGACAAGCATATCGTAAAACCATTAATTCCTATTATAAATTATTTTATGAAAACATAAAATTATTACACATATTCTGTAAAGTTTAAAGATTTAGGTACAAATTTTACCCGAATACATTCTATTGCTCCTTTCCAAGAATACAACTATTGTTTAACGAGGCTGGGGTAGGATACCCGCAGTAATTACTTTCGATTAAAAGGTTTAGCACTACTTCGGTAATGGTCTAGTGCATGTAATAAAGGTATTAATCCTCAGTGTCTTATCGCTACGGATTTAGTTTTTTAAAATCAGTGCGCAATAGGCATTACACATTGGCCCGGAGAAGAAAATCACGATAGAATCTGGATAGAAGAGTATGTGGACGCCCACGCGTAACTCCTGGAGCTGAAGATAGATTTATAGTAACGACTTCGAAACGAGATCGACGTCTAACGGCACAGGATATCGCAACGCGCGTTAATACACAACGACGAACAAATGTTTCGGTGGTAACAGAAACAAGAGGCAATTATTGGTAGCAGGTTTAAGCGAATACATCTGTCGCGAAAAACCGTTTTGAAAACGTGCATAAAGAGATGCAACGATTAACATGGGCAGCAGTGCAAGCAAACTGGTCAAATGATGATCGGAACGCAATCATATGGACAGACGAGAGTCCGAATTTCAGTTATTTGGTACTATACGGAGCGCTTTTGTTCGTCGACGACTAGGAAAAGGAGCTAGTGGACCTTGCTTAATGCCATCCATCGAACACTGAGATGGTAATGGTATGGTTAGGGGCCGTCTTGCTGGAACAACTACGGGTGATTTAGTGAGAATTGGTGGTATAATACGGAGGAAAGAGTATTTTTGATATTTTGTAAAATCATGGTATTCCGTGCGGAAGCCGTTTTGTTGGTGAGCTGTTTGTGTTTCAGCAAGACAATGACCCCAAACAAATGGCTCGAATCTGTACACACTTTTTAGAGAAGAAAACAGGAACAAATAGTCTGGCCTTTCCAAAGTCCGGATTTATCTTCCATAGAGCTCTTATGGGATGAGCTTGGTCGAAGGGCCAACCTGAGAATACTCAACAGCTATGGGAATATTTGACGCGGATTGTCTCGAAAAATTGCTTCGAAAAATGCCTAAAATTTGTGCAGCGGTTATCAAAGTAGGTCATATCGATGAAAATAAACTTGCGAGATAAATAATGCATAAATAGTATGTTCGAATTAATTTACTTTTGTTTGACGACTTATATTATGACACTTATGTTATATAATACATGGGCTGAAAAGTCCGGGGCCTAACAAAGAAAACACGGTTTTTTTGGTTCAAAATTAGTTTTATTCATCAACGTAATCTCCATCAAGAGCAACGCAATCATTCCAGCACCGCTCTAACAATTCAGTACCACTTTTGTAGAACGGTTTATCTTTTGCCTCAAAATAGGCCTCAGTTTCAGCGAAAACCTCTTCATTCGTGCGGAATTTCTTACCGGCGAGCATTTTTTTGAGGTCTGCGAACAGCCAGTAGTCGCTGGGAGCCAAATCTGGCGAATACGGTGGATGTGGGAGCAATTCGAAGTTCAATTCATGTAGTTTTGCCATTGTCTTGATTGACTTGTGACACGGTGCGTTGTCTTGATGAAACAAATTTTTTTTCTTTGACATATGCGGTCGTTTCTTTACAATTTCGGCCTTCAAACGCTCCAATAACGCTATATAATATTCACTGTTGATGGTATTTCCTTTCTCAAGATGTCGATGAATATTACACCACGCACATCCCAAAATACCGAGGCCATAACCTTTCTAGCCGATTGTTGTGCTTTCGGGCGCTTTAGACGAGGTTCACCAGTTGCTGTCCACTCAGATGACGAACGTTTTGATTCCGGAGTGAAGTGATGGATCCATGTTTCATCCATTGTCACATATCGACGCAAAAATTCCGGTTTGTTACGTTTAAATATGGCCAAACACTACTCAGAATCATCAACGTGTTCTTGTTTTTGGTCAACAGTGAACAAACGCGGCACCTACTTTGAACAGAGCTTTCCCATAGTCAAATGCTCATGCAATATAAAGCCAATACGTTCTTTTGATATCTTTACGATGTCAGATAACTCACGGAACTTCACTTTTCGATCATTCAAAACGATTTTGTGGATTTTTTTGATGTTTTCTGGTGTTACCTCCTCATTTGGACGTCCACTGCGTTCTGCATCATCGGTGTCTCTACGACCACGTTTGAAGTCAGTAAACCAACGTTTTATTGTTGTTTCTGATGGAGCGGAGTCCCCATAACACTTTTCAAGCCATTGCTTCGCTTGAACGGTATTTTTTCCCATCAAGAAGCAGTGTAAAATTAAAACACGATATTGTTTTTGATCCATTGTTTTGAAAATAACAAAAGTAGCGTGACTCTTAGCACAATAACTCACAAACTAATGAATAGAATATCATGAAATTTTAACAGCTGTGTTTTGAAGGTTAGTACAAACTGAGAGAAAGGTGACTGCAATAAAACTAGCGTCATCTATGTGTTAGGCCCGGGACATTTCAGCCCATGTGTTAAATTCATTAATCCGTTGCTGCTTCCAAATTTTTGGCCGGTAATGTACGTGTGAAGATTTTGATGATGTAACTGCCATTAAAAAATCGTTTATCTTTGGGTATCCAAAGCTTCGCCATATCCACCTTCTCAAATAGATAACTTCAGTAATATATTGTTTACCTAAATCCTGAAATAATGAAAAAACTGCATAAAACAAACTATTGACTATTGATTTATCTAAGGTTTGGAATTTAGAAGAAAAAGTAACTCAGATTACAGCTGCTCATAGTAGATTCCATGAGTTAGCAAATTTATTTTACTTAGTAATGACAACGCTTTGTAATTCATAATGGACTACCCACTATTCCTGTAGCTTAATCGATAAAATTCAAGGAATCGTGCGATGTAATGAAATTCATACTTGAAAGCATAAAATATTCACAACATAGCTGGTGTGTTTGTGGCGATTTTAAAGTAATTGATTTATTGCTGAATCTGCGGTTGGGATATCTCAAATGTAGCTGCTTCATGCGCGAATGAAATCGTGAAGACCATCAAAAGCATTATTTACGTATCTATACTCCTTTTCGATTTCAGACAATATTTGTCGAAAAAATACTATTAGGTGAAGCATATAATTTTTTTAAGCCGAAATACATGTCTCCTCCATTAGCTAGGAAAGTAGTTACACATTTGTATAAATTTTGAACGTCATAATCCTCAAAACTTTTTATTGTATCGCTTTTTCTATTTTATTATTAATTGACTCCTATAAGTGTTAAATATATTCAACTTATTACAGTCCAAGTTATCTTCTACTAAATCTAATACCTAGCTTTATTTGCTACATACAATTCAAAGGGATTAGAAGGGATACAAGTACGTAATATTTATAGTGCAGGTCTAGATTACGTGTATCCATAATATAAAAGTGCAGATCCGCCTAATGGGACCTAAGCTTTATTACCGCATGATCAAGTTTTACCGCTGTGCTCTAAAACACGTTTTTCCGCTATAGCAGTTATCTGTGTTCGCTACTGGAAATTTACCCTTTAATGCGACCCCATTTTCCGACGATACGCATTTTTACCACCACAGTGAAGCTGGCATGCTGTGATTTATTCAACTGGAAGAAACTCACAGACGTGTATAAACTCACACGTCCACCTTCAAAGACTTGGTGTATTTGTAGTTGATATTAAGCACGGATAATGACTTACATCTTAAGGTCTTCAGACACGTTTTGATGCTTATATACTGCATGATACTTTCTTAGGAATATCTGAAAGTAAGGCATTCAATATACATCGAACAAAATTTGGACAGTACATCAAATATTTTATTTCTTTTTCACCAGTATTTGACTCTAAATTATAAAAGATATAACAATTACGATTTCAAAATACGAGATTTTTAGGGAGTTTGCTTTATGCCTTCATAATTGATAATTTTTAATTATTTAAAAAATTCACGAAGAACTAATTAATTAATTAATTAGTTCTTAATTAATTGTTGGAACAAGGAAATTTCAATCGTCATTGAAGAAATCAACCGAAAATTATTCAAATTAATTTAATTGATAATGCAACTAGGCATTGATATTAAATTTCGTGTCTACCTAGATATCAGGGCTATATCTACAGCCACTATCACATCCAGGTATGATAGTTTGCCACTTGAAATTTAACAACATAAATGGCGATTTGTTCAGACGGTTCCGTAGTGTAAACACACCGGTCTAGCGAACGGAAGCTGTAGGTTCAAATCCTACCGGGGCCGTGAATTTTTTTGTTATTCAAAAAATTTCACGAAGAACTAATTCGTTAAATTTAACGTTGGTGGAACAAGGATATTTCAATTATCATTGAAAAAACCAACAGAAAATTATCCAGTTGACCTTCCTAATTGTTCATATTAGTAAGCCGTGAAATTTCGTTATAACTGGATGTTACCTAGTTTGGTTGCTTCTTGGTCATATTCTGGCATTAATCTCTTTTGTTAGTTACTACGTAGTTAGTACACGAACTCATGTTAATTCTGTTTTTACGTTGACATTAGTGCAAAGATATTGTAGTATGCTTAATAAACTAAAAGAAAAGTCAATCGAACAATGAATGAGCAGAAAGTTATGCGTGATCTGCTACTCTGGTTGTACTCTTTAATTGTTTCATTATCTTTTTTAAACAGTAGTTCTTCATAAGTGTAACTGTTTCACACATAATTTTCTTTAAATTCTTAAATAAACTTATTACGGGGTGGCTTTGAAAGAAACCTAGTTTGGATCTGGGGAGAACGCTTTCGCTTGGAATTAGTGTCACTTCTTAAAGAAATATATTATCATCTGTTAGAGAAGGCCAAACGCTGATTATATAGATCACATACACCGTTTAATCTTCTTAAGTATCTGGCATAACACTCCTTTGTTAACCGAAAGACAAAGTGGTTATTACCACTTCTTTTGTTTTATTATATTTTGCAAATATTGTGAATAAATATGTCTTCCTTTGGTTATGGAAGTGGCTTCCACAGATCTGCAACTATTTAATTGCTGGATAGTAACTTGCCGAAAATAAAATAACATTTCGTGAAGCGTGCAAAGATTGCACAATAACAGTTTTAGATTCTATTTCTTCTAACGAAGCTTTATGCCCACATGAACAGTAATTTCCAAATTTGCTCAGTTTTGTTTCTAAAATTCTCATTTAATCAGATAAAGGAAAGTTAAGGCATTCAAGTTGAACGTCTGACATAAGTAGGAAAAACACGTAGCTGTATTCATATATGCAACCCCCGAATAAATATAAAATAATTTCGTTAATTTTAGTAAATCAATATATTTACCTATCGCGAAAAGTAAAAATGTGGTTCTATAAATATAATATACAAGCAACATGACATGAATGCACATAGAATAATTTATTTGTCAAAATCACATGTTTCTTCCATTTCTATATAGTGTAAAACATATTATATTCATTGTTTTCACGCAATTCAGTGTTTTATGTACTCACATATGTATGTACTTTGTAAAGTTCCCTTTTAAATGTTTAATTAACGAATGAGTTAATAAAATTAGTACGCTACAAAAGGTTAAGGGTAACATGCGTAAAAGCAAATAAAGCTCACCGAAGATATACAAACTAAGGTTGTGTTGACAGAAGCAGATAGGCTGATGTTATTTTAACGTACCACCGAGAATTGAATAGACGGATATATCGAAGGGCGCCCACATCTTGTACCTAGCGCACAGTTCAGTAGATACGTATTCATGGAATTGTCTAAAATGTAATTTGGAAAACTAATATTGATTTTCGTTCAAACCAGTGTTTGTTCGATATGCAAAACGACCAACGCAGTATACGTGTGCTATCTAAAATTATTTGGACGCTATCCTGTATCGTTGTATTCGAACTTAAAGTTGAGCATAAATCGTAGATTTAATTTTATCGCTAAAAATTGGAAGGAAGGGTAGCTCTATTCTTATTTCTTCAGATTTTTACTGCAATAGTAGATAGCAGTGGAAAAGGAAATTCAAGTTGAGTAACATATAATGATTATCATGACTACGTGTGCCAGAAACCATCCAAACCACGCAAGTGGCTGTTACGAAGGTCCCGCTTAATCTGACACCACTCGATATAAGCAGAAGCTAACAACAATATTGTTATTATTATATTGGATAGAGGATATTGCAAAAACAGTCTCTCTATTGAAACAACATTTATCACGTGTAACCATTCAACGGGAGGGACTAGAATGGCCACCGGAGTAAGTGGGATTAAACCAAGAACGCAAGTTATTAACTCTAACTTGAACCGTTACAGTATTTCCAGCCGAGGCAGTGACAATGCTCCAACGTATTGAGTTGATAAGGAGAGAAAGAATTTACTACCAATCCCTTTGTCATTTATTTAAAGAGTCGAGCAATGTTTAAGCCATTGAGCTTCACGTCGATAAAGTCCATTTAGTTGCGAATAGGTCTGGCAGTCGCGCGAATATTACGTTGGCTTTCGTATCAGGTCATAAGAACCATCGAGAGATGTCAACAGTTCGCCATGACAACCTGTGGTCCTATATAACTAACCGACGAAACAAGAGAAAGGCTCAGAATTAGTGGAAAACAAAAACAAAACAGGACAAACAGGTTAAAACATTTCAGAAAGCAATGTATGCCTGCAGCCAATCTACTACGAAGAGACGGGAAGTCCGTCAAAAAGGGAAATAGGTCTGTTAGTAGGGTGCACTGCTGTATGTATAACAAGTACACGAATAGCTTATGTCTGGCAGAAGAAACAACAAATAGATTCTGTTAAGTAGAGAACAAGACCATCGCCCACGTACTGTGCGAGCAAAGCTGGTAGAGCCTGATAAGAACGCGGCTTGCAAAAATTAGCTAGGGATATTCAAAATAAGGACGCTGTCCAGAGAAATGAAAGATCTGGGAAAATCTCAGTAGAACAGGTTCACACACCGCTTTTAGCACCAAATTAATGTCATCTAGCAAAGTGCGAAGCCTATTTGGTTTCCTTATAAACGATATCCTATTAATTGTAACCAGAGATGGCAGAAGTGCGCAACGATCCATTAGGCGTGCGTCGAACACATGTACAACAACGTTCGATAATATAGTTTGCCGCAAGTATCAGTATGTATTTCATAGCATACCTCATTCGTATGTTTTCGTTCGTGCACTAAATATAATTATGTCTCAATTAGGTAGGTCGAAAGAATGACCACTGTTTGACAAAGCAAATAAATTTATTAGTGAGCATTTAATTTACGATGGCGTAATATTATTTTTTTTTACTTTGCGATGGGTCTCTAATGTTGGAATAAATATGACAATATGACTGTAAGAGACGCATAAATAGTCATTTTGAGCAGTTGTTCGCTTCATATAAAGAAGTTTCTTCCTCACGGCAAACTTGGTTTGTTGAGACATACTTGATGTTGCAAATATTTAACCAGTGTTAACAAGTTTATGAAGGAAACTGATGCTTAAACGTTTTATAACAACATTTTATAAAAAACTATTTTATTTTATAACTTTTTTAACTGTTTTGTCCATACTCCATTGACATGAACCTGTGCAAAATACATATGGAGTTTTGTTTCCTATCACGATACTGCTCCCAGTATTACCGTTTCTCCTTTATATTTCGGTACAAATCTGACAGTTTGCAGTCCAGCTTGTTTACTTGTTCCTCTTACAAACCGAATTCCGTCGGTGGTCTGATTTTAGAGCAGTTGAAACGTACAGTTCTGGTGTTCTAGACACTAATTTAGCGGATCAAATTTGTTCTGCCCGGATAACTCGGCAACCCCAAGCTGCCAAACTTTTTATCTGCCTAACACAGACGTTCGAAGGGGAAGGTTCGACAAACTGAAATCACCAAAGTCCTCGATTCGTTGTATCTATACTCTATTTTTTAATACGGAGGAGTAAAATGAAAAGACGCGTTTACACAATGGAATTTTTCAAAGCTACTTTTTAGCGGCAGTTTTAAAATTAGCTGGGATTTTATATAAATTGTAGTCACGTAATTAATTACATATTCCTTATTAAAATAAATAATTGATTAATGAAATATAGAAAACACTGCAGAATAATATTTATTGATCAAATACAGTATATTAGGCTTCACCTTTATATATCGTACCTTTTTTAGTGGAAGATGCTGAATGTTGCTCTATTCCACTATAATTCCTATTCTTATATGATTATTTATATACAAACAGAAATTCAGATTAGTATTAAACATAGCGTATACACCTTAAGCAATAACTTGACTCGAATCCGTGTTAATACATTACTTTCCCCTCCAAAATAATTATTCACTTTATCACTTTCCATTTGAATTTACTCACTTCCCTTGCATCTGTTAATTTGAATAAGATATTCTTAGTTGTCACTTCATTTGTTATTTGAACCCACACTAATTCAATTGAGTTGAGTTTGTAGTGGTAAGGTAGTAACCTCTGCACGGCTTTGTTGCAGTTTTTAGCCATTCGATCTGTTACATGTGAACCATATCTTAATCGTACTTGATATTTTTTGATTTCAACTAAGCTTGCATATGTAGTTTTGTATATATTGTTGTGGGAATGTTTTCAATTTTACGACTATTATATGTAGCATTATCCATAACAATAACAGCATTGTCTTTCAACACTGTCAATATTTGATGAAACTATCTTTCAAACACCTCGGCATTGATTTCTGCATGATAATCAATTGTTTTCTACCTTCAAAAAGCAATAAGCCATTCTCCAGAAAGCTAACCTCAGATCCTATGTGCAAAATAGTAGACTGTGCCGTTCCTAAAAATAAGATAAGATTATAATATGTATAATGATGGTAATGTATTATAACACCAACATGCTTGATATTCTTCCGATAATAGCAGTAATTCTCATTCTGGGGTTATCAGTCATCAAAGTTTTTTGAATGTATTCAATATGTTCTGCTTCTCTATCAAGGATAGGTGTCCTAAGCGTTCTCGGTTGGGAAGTTTGAGTTCCAGAAGTAATTGCTACTCCATATTAACGAAAAACGATGTGAAAATGTTTAACAGGGAAAGTATGTCGGGCGATTACTTCTCAGAAGATTTTTTTTGTTTTTACGCTGCAAATTTAGGGTGAAAAATTAATATAATTGCACTCAGGAAAATACACGATTTAAACATCAATCAACTATTGTAACAATATGGCGGCCGGCAAAATATTAAATATCGCTAGTGTAACTTGCGAAAACTGATTTAATCTTTATGTTCGGTGTATTTAATACACGTTTGTAAAAGTCAGACAAATACTGACAGAATGTACGGTGCAACATAATCTCTTGTTTATATCTCCAGTAGTTATTTTTTTCGTTCAAATACCTGCAACTTCTGATAAAATTGAATTTTCAAATATAAAGAATAACCGAGTGCAAACAACAAACGCATTTTACCAGCTCGATAATGTAACTCAATTAAAACTTTTCCATCAGAGAAAAGAGAGTGCCGATATTACCTAATGTTTGAATTACGCTTCCTTCGTTTCGAAATAGGATATATATTTAGGATGATTTATCCTTTCACAGCTATTAGTAATACATATAATATTTGACTTCATATCAATAATTCGATGCACAAATATTACAGTGATTACGTAATTCACTTAATTAACACATGGGCTGAAAAATCCCGGGCCTAACACATAGATGACGCTAGTCTTATTGCAGTCACCATTCTCTCAGTTAGTACTAACCTTCAAAAGACAGCTGTTAAAATTTCATGATATTCTATTCATTAGTTTGTGAGTTATTGTGCTAAGAGTCACGCTACTTTTGTTATTTTCAAAACAATGGATCAAAAACAATTTCGTGTTTTAATTTTACACTGCTTCTTGAAGGGAAAAAATACCGTCAAAGCGAAGCAATGGCTTGAAAAGTGTTATGGGGACTCCGCTCCATCAGAAACAGCAATAAAACGTTGGTTTGCTGACTTCAAACGTGGTCGTAGATACACCGATGATGCAGAACGCAGTGGACGTCCAAGTGAAGCGGTAACACCAGAAAACATCAAAAAAATCCACAAAATCGTTTTGAATGATCGAAAAGTGAAGTTGCGTGAATTAGCTGGCATCGTAAAGATATCAAAAGAACGTATTGGCTTTATATTGCATGAGCATTTGTCTATGAGAGAGCTCTGTTCAAAATGGGTGCCGCGTTTGCTCACTGTTGACCAAAAACAAGAACGTTTTAATGGAATTAACGGAATTTTTGCGTCGATATGTGACAATGGATGAAACATGGATCCATCACTTCACTCCGGAATCAAAACGATCGTCATCTGAATGGACAGCAACTGGTGAACCCCGTCCAAAGCGCCCGAAAGCACAACAATCGGCTGGAAAGGTTATGGCCTCGGTATTTTGGGATGTGCGTGGTGTAATATTCATTGACTATCTTGAGAAAGGAAATACCAGCAACAGTGAATATTACATAGCATTATTGGAGCGTTTGAAGGCCGAAATTGCAAAGAAACGACCGCATATGGCAAAAAAAAAATTTGTTTCATCAGGACAACACACCGTGTCACAAGTCAATCAAAACAATGGCAAAACTACATGAATTGCTCCCACATCCACCGTATTCGCCAGATTTGGCTCCCAGCGACTACTGGCTGTTCGCAGACCTCAAAAAAATGCTCGCCGGTAAGAAAAAAGGCCTACTTTGCGGCAAAAGATAAATCGTTCTACAAAAGTGGTATTGAAATGTTAGACCGGCGCTGGAATAATTGCGTTGCTCTTGACGGAGATTACGTTGATGAATAAAGCTAATTTTGAATCAAAAAAGCCGTGTTTTCTTTGTTAGGCCCGCGACTTTTCGGCCCATGTGTTATATAGGTTGATACCACACAATAACAATTCCTTCCTGATGGGGATAAGGTCATAGCCTGAGGTATCATTATGTATAAGAAATATATTCCATGATAACCACATCAAAGAGAGCATTTATTAATAACACGAGAAATAATTTACAATTAAAGCTAATGCATGTATAGCGTGACTCCTGGAATTTTCGCTACAAGAACGAAATAATTTTGATCCTTATAAGTGTAAGTAGCTAACGATTACGGTAAAATCAAATAAGAAAACACAAAGAAGGAATTTTTTTATTGAAGTTTACAAATACCATAGAAATTTAACAAATAAATTACAATCTATTAGGATTTGTATTTTTAAATAGGGGGGCCGCCTCTTCACTAACCTTGACTAAAATATAAAAGAAACCTACGAAAATTTACAAACCTTTCTGAGAAACTTTTTCACATCGGATTCGGTTATTTCTGAAAAGCAGCTTCTGCATGCTGCATCCGATTTCCTTGTAGTGTGTACGCACTTTGAGAAAAAAAATATATGTTCGTAAGTATTATAATAATAATCCATGCACCCATATTCCCCAACACTTTTTGCCAATTATAGGAGGCATCGGCAACCCAGGACTGATTAGTGCGTATGCGCTCGTTGGGCGTCGTAAAGTATTCGTTCTCAGTATCCACCATAGATTGAGGAAAACCACAGAAAAGTTCAAGCCTCAGAAACAGCCCTGGGGTTCGAACCTGGGACGCCAAGCACACAAGGCACTCAACCACCAGCCCCTTAATCTACCTTAGGTTTTCGCTTTCATTTTAGCCTATAGTTTGTAATCGATAATGGGAGTGCCTCTGTTGAGCATCCAATAATAGTCAACGAGTATTGAGATGGGCCGCTTACCCTGATACCATTGCTCCATCTTGGAAATGTGCTGATGAAAGCATTAGCCATGCTCATTACTAACCTGCCCGCAGTTATTAGGGAAGAAAGTCGCAGAGGATTCAACAAAATTAATTTTTTAAGGACATACTACAGTTGAATTTATATCTTCGATCAGTTCCTTATAATTATTTGCCTTGTCTTTCCCAAAGAATCTTGACACTGACAGAACGCATCCTGAATCTGTTTTGAGAAGTTTGGGGTTTTTGAAGAGGTGTTTAATCTGTGGCTCCATAAAAATGGCCTCTTTAATGTTGGTTTTACTAAGACGAGGGATTTTTAAGGCAGAATGCAACCCGTTCGTATCCGTAGCTTTTACTATGTTCTTCACAAGGCTAAGCTTGATGTGTAAACGAGGAATGATGATTTTGTGCTTCTAGCAATGGTGGACACTGTACATTCGTTTTCTCATGTTTAAAAGATGCTCCTGGAGCCCACTGCTTCTTGATGTAATGCAAATCGATTACTTTGCTGTCCTGTAGACAAAGGAAATAGCAGTACCTTATATATTCCTATTGTAAACTCATCAACAGAGACACTACCTTCATGTCGGCATAAATCTGCCAGCAATACTAGCTATAGTTAATATTCTCCAATAGCTGCTTTAGAATGTAATAAATCTTGTTCATGTAGACAGCATGTCCAATATATATGGATGGAAATTAGTTTCCATTATTCAGCAAAACCGCCTTGAGACTCACTTTTGAAAAGTCTATAAGTGGCCGCCATTCATTCAATGCCGATCTCTTGTAGTAGGACATCAATATCGCAATAGAACACTAGGCTTTCTGCTTTTTCAAAGAAAAACTTGAGGAGTTCATGACAAGTGCGAAATGAAATCAGTGAGTGACATTTTCTTTGAGAAGATTCAATTATCGGTATTTTTAGGCCTATATTTCCACTTTACTTTTGGGCAGATCCAATTCGCGAGTAAGGTCGTTCATTTCTTCCGAGATAGCAGATGTTTCATCAAGGGATAGGGACTCATCATCTTTTGACTCGCAGCATGGTGGCGTTCACAGTTAAGTATGAGAGCATGACAATTCTTCTCTTCTGAAGCGATAGAAATATCTCGGATGTTGTGGAATAGGGAGTCCTTCACAATGTGAGAGAGGACGCAGAGTAAATGGTATGTTAGGATATTCAAATGTCCACTTCTTTTTCTTGATGATGCCTCCAGAATAACTGTGTTCATTAATAAACAAATGCAATGGATTAAACAAATTTTTACTTGCCTTAAGTAAGTACATACCTCTGACAAGATATATTTTGTTGCTTGTACGAGTGCTTTTTCGGTTTCACTTGACATTAAAATATCGACTGATAGTTGCTTCATTATTCATTAGAAATAATTCACATTTACCTAAATTCACCGTATACTTGTAAGTGATTCAAATTACACCACTAAATAAATACGTTGACAGTTCCAAATTTTCACATTGCTTAAATATGTCCAAGTTCTACCGCAGTACTTATTCAAATAATTTCGCTTCGAGTACATCATTTGAGTAATGACCTTTATATATGCAAAAATCGCATCTAAGGGCAAGCCGCTTATCTCAAAAAAGATTCCTCTTACAGCCTTACAATGATAGAATTTTCAACAGCGTGGAAGTAACGTTGTACAGAAAAAGCCGAGGGAAATGGAAAATACTTTTCTCTCTAACATCGGATATACACGTTAGGATTTCACCGCCGCCTACAGTTTAATCTAAATTACAGTCTGCACTAATAACCTCGCATTATATTTGAAGTGTAGGTAGGCATGCTCATAAAACCTTATTATCTTCTTAATTGAAAGATGTAATAAAAATTTCATATTCGAGAAGCAACATGTTTCTCGGGGAAAAACGAAAAATTAAGGGATGTAGCTTATAAAGCGCCTTATTAATGTTTTTCTCGTTTGGATAATGGGAGGCGGGCCGTAAGCTTTCACTGAAGAAACTTCGGAGATAACGTAAATAGGACAATGACTCATTTTGAGGCAATTTCCCAGTTGGTGCTTCTATAAAACTTATTTCATTTTCTTCATGTTGCGACGGTAGATTCGGTGATTCGATAAACGTGCGTGGAAGGAATCACCGTGCGTGGAAAGATTCATTGACATTCCATCATTTAATCTGACGGCTTAAACGCGTTACAAAGATAGTTTGAAAAATTTCAAGAGTCAAATGCAGATTACGTTACCTGTTAAAACTATTCTAGTAATATAATTGTGCATGCCTTCAAACATATTTCTAAACATTTCAGCCATGTTGGACGCTTGGTTGATTAATAGTCGTTCGGTAAAAATAAAGAAAAACGAATATCGAGCCGTCAATAAATTGAACACTTTTTATGCGGATTCCTTCGCTATAATTTACCAGACTGAAATCTTAGGCACCTGAATTTAAACGTGATTGTAGCAGCTTGTTTGACAATAAACATTCATCCTGTCAACATTCCAAACGTTCGAGAAATGATATTAGATAATCATCAAATTAAGGTTAGAGAGATAGCAGCGACTGTGAACATTTAGAAAGAACATATTTACCATATATATTGACTGAAGAAACGTACATAAAAGAGAGACAATTACGCGTTGGGTGCTGCGCTTGCTGTTTCGGCACCAAAAACACATTAGAATTAACATGTTTAAAATCCTGTTGAAGCAGTTTAAGAGGAATAACTCGGAATTTTTGCGTTGATTAATAACTGTCGAGAAATCGTGGATACATCAATACATTCCTGAAACCAATTCGCAGTTGAAACAACGGTAAATTGGCTCAGACGACAAAGATGAGGATTGTTCCATCAGCCGGAAAGGTGATGGCAATTGTTTTGTTTTTGGCGTAGTATGGAGTTGATTGACTATCTTCAAAAGAAGAGAAACAATAACGGGGTATACTACGCATGATTACTTGACAAGTTGGAGAAACGAATTGCAGAAAAACTTGCGGGAAAATCGCGGCCTCATTTGAAAAAAGAAGAAAGTTTTGTTCTACCACGCATACGCACTGATTCACACTTAAGAATTGTTAAGAATTCACGAATTCGAGTTCAAATTGATTGACTACTCACCGTATTCACCACGTCAATTTTCTCTTTGCTAACCTCAAAGATTTCACCCTGGAGACAAAGATTTTAATTAATAAACGAACTACTTCCGGAATTGGACCATGCCATGATGAGAGGTCAGAAGGTGTTCGCCTCTAGCGCGGTTAACACGCCGAGTTATTAGTTATTAGCGCAGACTGTAATTTATAAAACTTATTTTAACATGTTAAGATAGAAAAGAAAGAAAATTTTCCAGTTTCGTGTTACAGGCATATATATATATATAGCGTGGTTTACACGTCGAGTTGCCGTACCACTTTGGTTTCCCCTATTTCTCCTGAAAAAGCCTCTTACGAAACGTCGAGATCCCACCTTTCTCTTTTGTTCTCTTTCTTTTTCTATTTTCCTCTTGTTTCCCCCTGTCTGTTTTTTCTTCTCTTTCTCTTTTCACCTTTCTTTCTATTTCACCCCCCCCCCCCTCTTCATTCTTGTTTCTTTGATCTCTTTCTTTTTATTTCTTTCTCCTCTTACCCTTATTTCATTTCTATATATATCTCATCATGACACGGTCCAATTCCGGAAGTATTTATTACCAACTCTGGTCGTGGAAGCCTACGTATTCATTTCAAAGATTTTAATTAATTAAAGAGATGGTAGTATTGGTAGAAGACGTATATGGACCTACAAGGAAATTATGTTGAGAAATAAATCTGAATTTAGCAAAAGATTACTTGTTTTCGTGCTACGCTGGAAACTTTTCAGACTATCGTCGTAGATCATATATATCATATATGACTTTCTGGATTAATTATTAACATTGATAGCGGTTATAGCTATAAAACTAGATCAACGGTGGGTTAATATTAACAGAATGAATTAAATTCCAGTGGGTGTAGTATCATGATGAGATTATTAAAAAGCAAAGCCATATGCTATGCATGTTTTATTTTAATTATATATTTATTGGATAAACATTGGTATGCGTAGATTATTCACTAGAAATTCTGCAGTAAAATAAATGATCCTATTGCACTGGTTTTTTAAATAAATATTTACGAAAAATATAAAATATCTCAAACAATATTATACTTAAACACGATTGTTAGGTCTATGATCAAAGGAATATTATAATAGATAAAGAGGCTCCAAAAATTACACCAAGTACATTGCATCAGTTCTCTTTCCTAACTTATTTTAAAATGTGAAGATAGAAAAGAAAGAAACAGAGGAAATATTTCCCAGTTGCGTGTGACAGGCATATACAAATCGAATAATTTGAATGTATTTAAATATTACAAGCCGGAGCATATATATGTAAGTTTCCACAAACTAAAAGTAAGGAAATTTACTCAATTACGAGGTTTGGTTAGAAAGCAACCGAATTTAATTTTTTTTAACTGTTATTATTAATCTTACAGGTTATTGGTCCTTAAAACTACTACCTTCGTTTAACTGAACTTCTGTTTTAATGTCGTAACCATAAAACCAGCTTACATCTTCTGTTATGATCTTTTGCATAAATGATTTTCTTCTTCTTTTTCGGTCATCAAACGAGGAGCAAACTTTCAGTGCATGTTCAATTTTCAGTCAAAATGTCATGGCACAACCTCATTGACGTGCGAATTCTCTGGCAATCTAATAACAGTTTGAACATATTTGCTTTTCTGAAAGTGGACATCATCATTGAAGACGACGGCCTTCTTGGTCGATTGTCATCTTCAATTGCTTGAAGACCACATTTGAATTGCGTAAAGTATTCATAGCGTTACGTATGATGCAAACATCAGCTTGCTTCAAAAGTTGAAATATTTCTATGAAAGTTTTCTCCAATTTCACGCAAAATGTTAGGGAGTGTCGTTGCCTCCGAAAATCGCAGGTTGCAATGATCGCTACGAAGATGAAAACACCTTGCAGTCAAATAACAGTACATGGAAGCTAGACTAGATGTCAAAAACCAAAATATATATAGGGAGTAATTCTAGAAAATGCTGACAATTGCTTGTCACTAAGCCTGTCAGTTGGCACGTAGTTGAAGATGTTCGGTTATTACTTGAACGGATTTCGTATTTAGGCAATTGTGTTACATTATTACCGGATTTTAAAATGACACAAAACCAACGTAATACATCAGCTCATTCACCGATGATATCATGCGACGAGATCAGCAGTACGTTAACTTGTGGATAAATTTAAATTCTAATTACTTTATTGGAAATCGTTGAAAATAATTCAAGTGCGTTCGAACGTGGCATTAAACCTTATCAATCATATTCGCTTGACATAAATGAATACAGAATTATGTTTCTAAAATTAAGTTTGTTTTTTGATTAAAATATCTTTGGGGTTCGAGAAGGATCTTTTATTGCGTCACTTATTACTGACGCAAATGTATAGTAGGGAGAATAGAAAAACAGATCCAAAAGCATTAAACTTGCTTTTGGAAAACCAGCATGGGAAATAAACGGCAATAATTTTGAATCGTCTACCATTTCACTTCTAAACCGTTTTTCAGAATTCAGGCAAAACTGAACCATTATTATATTCCTATTTAATCGCATTCCAAATGCACGTATATTTAAGGTGTTTAGTATTATTGTAGACAAATAGTCTGTTGTCATTCAAATATTCATAGGATTTGTATGATTAAGTATGTTTAAATCTCTAAATTAGTAGAAATCCCGGCAATGTCCCTATTTATTTTATCTTTTTAGTCTTCACTAACAAATCCCTCATTCTCATTTAGGGTATTACTGCTGGGGTTTCTAAATACGATTGTGATATTATCGGTAATTATCTAGAATGTTCACTATTGCAAGGGCACCCAGGTAATTCTGTAATTACCGATAAGACAAACCAGGGCATATTTAAACTAAACACAAGACAATTTGAATTTAGTACAACGTGAAGTTGCATCAATTTTTTTAAATTTCATGATATTCTATTCATTAGTTTGTGAGTTATTGTGCTAAGAGTCACGCTACTTTTGTTATTTTCAAAACAATGGATCAAAAACAGTTTCGTGTTTTAATTTTACGCTGCTTTTTGATGGGAAAAAATACCGTTCAAGCGAAGCAATGGCTTGAAAAGTGTTATGGGGACTCCGCTCCATCAGAAACAACAATAAAACGTTGGTTTGCTGACTTCAAACATGGTCGTAGGGACACCGATGATGCAGAACGCAGTGGACGTCCAAATGAGGCGGTAACATCAGAAAACATCAAAAAAATCCACAAAATCGTTTTTAATGATCGAAAAGTGAAATTGCGTGAGTTAGCTGACATCGTACAGATATCGAAAGAACGTATTGGCTTTATATTGCATGAGCATTTGACTATGAGAAAGCTCTGTTCAAAGTGGGTGCCGCGTTTACTCACTGTTGACCAAAAACAAGAACGTGTTGATGATTCTAAGCAGTGTTTGGCCATGTTTAAACGTAACAAACCGGAATATTTGCGTCGATATGTGACAATGGATGAAACATAGATCCATCACTTCACTCCGGAATCAAAACGATCGTCATCTGAATGGACAGCAACTGGTGAACCTCGTCCAAAGCGCCCGGAAGCACCGCAATCGGCTGGAAAGGTTATGGCCTCGGTATTTTGGGATGTGCGTGGTGGAATATTCATCAACTATCTTGAGACAGGAAATACCATCAACAGTGAATATTATATAGTGTTATTGGAGCGTTTGAAGGCCGTAATTGCGAAGAAACGATCGCATATGGCAAGGAAAAGAATTTTGTTTCATCAAGACAACGCACCGTGTCACAAGTCAATCAAAACAATGGTAAAACTACATGAATTGAACTTCGAATTGCTCCCACATCCACCGTATTCGCCAGATCTGGCTTCCAGCGACTACTGGATGTTCGCAGACCTCAAAAAAATGCTCGCCGGTGAGAAATTTCGCACGAATGAAGTGGTTATCGCTGAAACTGAGGCCTATTTTGAGGCAAAAGATAAATCGTTCTACAAGAGTAGTATTGAAATGTTAGAGCAGCGCTGGAATAATTGCGTTGCTCTTGACGGAGATTACGTTGATGAATAAAGCTAATTTTGAACCAAAAAAAAACGTGTTTTCTTTGTTAGGCCCGGGACTTTTCAGCCCATGTGTTAGTAGAAACCAGATACTGATCCGAAGACTGACATCCATGTACTTAATGTCTTGATAATAATGTTTATAAGGGCTCTACCCTTCACTTGGGTAGTTTATTTGGGGAATGTAGTTTCCAATGGTAAATTAGTAGGAAATATCCTTCTTTATTTTCTTCAAAAAGGTAGTTGAACATTTGGATTGTTTAATTTTTTAAGTGGTACCATCCTTACAATAAACTTGATTACATGTTCCAAATGCTAGTCACAACCTAGTGGAAACGAAAAGCCAAATAGAGTCAGTAGCACTTGAGATACAAACGTCCGTTGGCTAAAACTGAGCGGTAATATGACATTGAGTATTACAGTACTCCAACAGATAAATCCAAATGTCTAAGATTCGTGGCTAATCTGACATGCGATTGTAGGAAATGAAATGCGGGAACATAAATGTATGTACTACACTATGCGATATTTATGTGAATTCCCGTCTCATTATTGTCTTCGTTCTTAATTATTACCGAGACAAATACAGCTTTATTACGTTAAAATAATGCCGCGCAACTACACTGCTTTATAATTACGATAACTCACATTTTGTTATACCTGAAAGAAAACGCATATGCACACATTAGTAAAAGGGATTTCAAACCAGCAATAAAATATTAAAATAAATAAAAGGGAACACTTTCTTCGCATTAAACACCGCTTTTTTAGAAGTTTAAGTAACATCTAGTTCTTATCGCTTCTACCCACAGCCACTTGTTCTGCATCATAATGCAATAACATTAATCGAACGCTGCCACGTCATATGTATTTACGTGATCGGTGTTATTCCTGTTTTTCATGTAAAGCGTTCTCGTTCAATGTGAATGGAGTATCCCTGCTCCGTGGACGTAATCGAACGTAATGGAATGACGGGCGTTAGCAGGTTAAGGGATATTATTCAGTTGGCCGAATAAATCCTAGAACCAATAGTAGTTAGTTTAAATCTGAAGTCATGTATTTGGAAGTTTTCCAACGACCTTTCCAATAAATCATCAAGTTACTTCCATTTGTACCTGCATTTGTACATTAACTTTCTTACTTCAAACGGAATAGTTTGTATGAAGCGTGATTTTAAGTGTCATTTTATTATAAATAAAAAGGATAATTAATATCTTTATTTATATATGAAAGTATGACTCTTAATCTACTTTTCAACATAACTTCCATCTATGTTAAGGCATTTACCATATCGTACGTCCACTTTTTGAATTCCATCCTCATTGAAATCTGCCGCTTGACTTGTTAATCGCTGGTTTTAGACGTGTTTCCATTCTTCCGCTTTAATGATTGCCTCTCACATGTTATGGTTCCTATCGCATTTACCCGGAAGAAGAACTTGAAGAAATCATTCTGGTCCAGGAGGATAGGAATGATATTACTGCTTGGATTTATCTACCAGATCGCCAGGTTGAATTCCGATACAAGACATGTAGGCTGCAATATTCAGAAATTGGTACAAAGACGGTAATGGTGTCAATCAAATAAGGAGCATTCATAACCTTACACCATTTTCTAGCAATTTAATTTGGGAACATTTTCGCGGACAACAACTTTGCTTGACAACAGGTCAAATGTATGCTTGCGGAGCAATGGTTATATTACAAAATACTATTTATTGTACAAAGTATTAAGTATTATTAAGCTAATCTGAATGTTTTTGTTTCCTTTTTAAACAGGGAAACAGTGAAATTCGCACCGAAATCCATCACAAAATCTCAGTAAAGAATTAAAAGACCTATTAAGAAAGTTATAACCTATTTCATTTAAACATAACTTCTTTTTGGTAATTTCAATAAAAGACGTGCTACCCCAAAATCGGCGAGGAACATCCCACACCATCAGGATCGCATCAAGTATTATTATAATACACCATACACTGCCCTGCGCTTAAAATTGGCTGCGGCCATTTACATGCCACAATTTCAATCCATACTACTTTATATTACAGATTGTCATACTTTAGCGCAACAGCTTCTACTTATGCTTTATTTTTCACTACCTATTTATTCATTTATTACAACAAGCCCAAGAAAATGTGTTAAGAACCCGTAATTAATATAATTTCGGTTTTCACTTGACTATATTGTAAAATAAGCCATATTTTGTTAATATTCAATTATCGCAAATAGAGAGCTCGGATATTTATGACTTTAAACGTTAAATTCATAAATATTAAAAGATTAAATCTTAAGTCGATAATTGCCCTGGAAAATGGAAAATCTGAAATTTTTACGAATACTTCTAAACTTAAATCATATATAAGAATGGATTTTACATTTGTATACACTACATGATACAATGGAAGATTCGGACAATTACATAAATTGAACATATACACTAGGGTGACAATAAAATAGACACCAGGTAAAGCGGTATAAATATGTAAACAGCTAAATTCTAAGAACGAATTAAGAACTTTCTCTTGTCATTAGGGTAGGGGTAGATGTATCGGAAGGAATTCGTCATAGTTTAGTATCGTTATAACTATGCCTCGCTTACAGGGTTCGAGTGATATTAGCGACTTCACCCGGGGTCGCATCGTTGGCCAGAGTGAACGCGGCGCTTCGCAACGTGAAATAAGTAAATTTTTAAATATTCCGTTGTCCACACAGTTAACCGTGTGATTACACAATTTAAACGCAAGGAAAAAACAACAGTGGAGCCGATCAAGTCGTGCCGGACCTTCTGAAAGAAGTAAAAGGGTGCTTGTACGCGAAGTGTTGAGAGAACCGCGAAAAAGTACAGCTGACCTTGCGGCAACTTCACAGAAAAGTCAGCGCACCGTTCTGCAATACTTCCACAGTGTGGGGATGTATAAAAGGGTGGCAAAGAAAAAACCTCTCCTTACGGCGTTTCAAAAACGGCGCCGAATGGCTTGGGCAATCGAAATGCGAACGAAGCCCGAAGAGTTTTGGCGGTCTGTCATTTTTTCAGACGAAAGCAGATACTGCCAATTCAGTGATAGTGGTCGTACGTGGATATGGAGACGTACATCATAGCAACTGAATGACAAATTTTTGCATCAGACGGTGAAATACGGCGGTGTAAACATCATGGTGTGGGGCGCGATATGGTATGGTGGAAGATCGCAATTAGTAATCTGCGACGGAAATATAAATGCGGCAAAATATATCGAAATATTAGCAGAAGGACTACTACCGATATTCGACAACGCCATTTTATCTAAAGAAGACGCCACTTTTATGGAGGATAGAGCACCCTGCCACAAAGCAAGAACAACAACCACATGGAAAGAGGAACAGGGGATTCGGATTTTACCATGGCCAGGCCAATCACCAGACATGAATCCGATAGAAAATGTTTGGCACATAATCCAGACAAATATGGCGAAACGACCCCGAAAACCCAACAATAAGGAAGAACTCGTGGCAGCTGTTACAGAAGAGTGGTTAAATATTCCAGAAGACACCATTAATCATTTAATAGATTCTATGCCACGACGACTCGCAGCACTTCGCGCAAGTAAAGGTGGATCGACAAAATATTAGTCTAATTTAAAAATTTTAAAATATTTTGTATATATAACGAGAATAGAATTCTTTTTTTAATTAGTGGGTGTCTGTTTTATTCTGTCACCCTAGTGTAATATATTCAACTTATTGATTCCGAATATTTGCGCTGCGCTACATAATATACACCCAACGCAAACAAAGAAACGCTAATATTAACCCAAACTAATCTCAAACAAAACTCTTTCGAAAATAAGTGTCTGCAACTATACGTAATATCTATGTAAGCAGACCTAACAGTAACAGTATTTATAAAAATAAGTAGGCATTGGAAGAAACAAGAACGGAGAAGTGCGTCCCTAGCGCTCCTTATCTGGTACGTTTCGTATTGCCTAATTACCTCGTTACTTTTCTATACTGTCAACCTTCTATTTCAAACGAGAACATTGAGCATATTGCCAAGCAGGCCGCCCTTATGGAAGTAGGTACGAAATTCGCTTCACGAAATTATGAAAATAGTAATAGAAGCACAGGCTTTAATTGAAACATCCTCGATGGTACATCCCAATCGACTAATAGTACGTGGTGGACCAACACCAATATATCCATTTTATCGCTCGACAATGGCGTGGGTGTAAATTTGGTTGGGTAGACAGTTTCCTACAATATTTAACAAAAAAAGTAGGAAAACTGTTTCATCCGATTGTGGCTGAAGTTACGAAATTGGATATTTGAACCGTATACTATTTGGCTGTAGCAATTGGTACAAATAAATATTTGAAGAACTTTGTTCAACTTAACGTGTCCCTTCCAACAAACATTCATACCCCATTATACTACAATACAAAGAAGATCTGTGAAGTAATAGTAGAAATGTTAGTTTATAGGGATATTTAGTATAAAATTTTCGTTTCATAGGCACACATGGATTCTAATTCTGCAAATGCCATAAAAACGCTAGGTATATACAAAACGTACATACATCCGGAAATGTTAACGCGTCGATGAACGCGATATGCAAATTGAGAGAGTGTTCGGATCTGAACAATATGGATTGACTGGAAATGAATACATTATTCCTAACCCCCTTAAGTAAGGGCAACTTTCTAAACCCAGGTCACTGTTATTTTCTTTTACCCAACCTTTTTCCAAATTTTATTTTAATTTTATATGCCCATACATCAGATAATTTAACACATGGGCTGAAAAGTCCCGGGCCTAACACATAGATGACGCGAGTTTTATTGCAGTCACCTTTCTCTCAGTTAGTACTAACCTTCAAAAGACAGCTGTTAAAATTTCATGATATTCTATTCATTAGTTTGCGAGTTATTGTGCTAAGAGTCACGCTACTTTTGTTATTTTCAAAACAATGGATCAAAAACAGTTTCGTGTTTTAATTTTACACTGCTTCTTGATGGGAAAAAAATACCGTTCAAGCGAAGCAATGGCTTGAAAAGTGTTATGGGGACTCCGCTCCATCAGAAACAACAATAAAACGTTGGTTTGCTGACTTCAAACGTGGTCGTAGGGACACCGATGATGCAGAACGCAGTGGACGTCCAAATGAGGCGGTAACATCAGAAAACATCAAAAAAATCCACAAAATCGTTTTTAATGATCGAAAAGTGAAGTTGCGTGAGTTAGCTGACATCGTAAAGATATCAAAAGAACGTATTGGCTTTATATTGCATGAGCATTTGACTATGAGAAAGCTCTGTTCAAAGTGGGTGCCACGTTTGCTCACTGTTGACCAAAAACAAGAACGTGTTGATGATTCTAAGCAGTGTTTGGCCATGTTTAAACGTAACAAGCCGGAATTTTTGCGTCGATATGTGACAATGGATGAAACATGGATCCATCACTTCACTCCGGAATCAAAACGATCATCATCTGAGTGGACAGCAACTGGTGAACCTCGTCCAAAGCGCCCGAAAGCACAACAATCGGCTGGAAAGGTTATGGCCTCGGTATTTTGAGATGTGCGTGGTGTAATATTCATCGACTATCTTGAGAAAGGAAATACCATCAACAGTGAATATTATATAGCGTTATTGGAGCGTTTGTAGGCCGTAATTGCAAAGAAACGGCCGCATATGGCAAAGAAAAAGATGTTGTTTCATCAAGACAACGCACCGTGTCACAAGTCAATCAAAACAATGGCAAAACTACATGAATTGAACTTCGAATTGCTCCTACTTCCACCGTATTCGCCAGATTTGGCTCCCAGCGACTACTGGCTGTTCGCACACCTCGAAAAAATGCTCGTCGGTAATAAATTTCGCATGAATGAAGAGGTTATCGCTGAAACTGAGGCCTAGTTTGAGGCAAAAGATAAATCGTTCTACAAAAGTGGTATTGAAATGTTAGAGCGGCGCTGGAATGATTGCGTTGCTCTTGATGGAGATTACGTTGATGAATAAAGCTAATTTTGAACCAAAAAAACCGTGTTTTCTTTGTTAGGCCCGGGACTTTTCAGCCCATGTGTTATATGCACCGTACGGTAGAAAAATATAAATACCTCGATAAGTTAAATTTAATAGCTTGTTCCGCGATTTCCGCAATGTTCGTTATGGCGAAAATATATAGCTAGAAAGTAGAGCTAATAGAGAAATAATTAAGGTAAATCACACGAACAAATCGCTAATTATACATGCACTCATTAGCGTGTGTTATGTACGCTACTCATTAAATACAACTTCATAAACAACTTTATACTTGATTATTTAAATGGAGTTAACATTTAAAAGATACGAAATAACAATTAATTCCTCTTACTATTTCCCATATTAACGTCACAATGTACATGATTACAATTATGTACCTAGCAATCAAACCAGTATTCGTGTAAATGAAAACATTAAATAAAATTTGAATTACAATTTTGCAATTAATTACGCTAACCAACAAATTATAGCTTTTCGTTATGTCATGAAATGACGTACAATAATTTTAATACAAACATAATAATAACTTTTACAACTAAAAAATGTCACAAAATATTACATTATTTCATATAAACAACATCCACCACATTCTGTTTTAACGTTCAAACAGAAATATATTAACATAACAGGATTCCATTTATATTCGTACCGCTTTTCCATTCCCAAAACGCCTTGATGGAAACGTTCATCATGTATCTTGAAGACAAAAGTCCAAATGAGAATGAAAAATATGAATTTTAAGCAACGCATTACTAAGGAAACGAGTGTTTTCGGAGATGCGTGCGGGTCGGTTAGTATTAATATTAGAAATAATTAATGTAATTACCTACTATTGTAATTTGATTATGTTACTGATGCAGGCTTTGTTGATACAGAGTCTACATCAACAACGTAATCAAACTAAAATAGTAAATACAGTGAAATCTCCCTTGAACGGACACCAACGGGACCAACTGAAGATATCCGTTCAGGAGGGGTGTCCGCATAAAAGAAATATGTAGAAAGAAATTACACAGTAAAACGAAAACGAATTGCATACTGATACAACTTCTTAACTACTACAACGACTCTCTATGTAGATGATATCTTATAGTGTGTAACGCACTTGCACAACTCCAAGAACACAGTTAAGGGAAGATTCTTAGCGTCCCTTTTCAGGTATAGTGCGTTCAGCCGCAATCCCTAACAGCATGTATCTGCCTAAAGCCTATCAGCCAATTAGATTAGAAGAACACTATAAACCTTACCCTTCTTTAAGTGAACGAATCACACTACGTCTGTAACAAGTTCGTATTTTCCCTGTAACCAGCACTAATTATAAGCCAATAGTAGCCGATGTGAAGAAAGTAGCCAATTTCTCGGATGATACACGAACAACCATAGGTGAACGCATGTACGAAAGGGAATAAATAATTAAACTACATAAAAATTAGTATCGGTGAAATTTCAAAATTGATTATACATAGATTCGGCATATACATTACCCGCTCGAGTTTGATAGCTATGTAACGCATGTATTCGTCGTTGATAATTTTTTTTAATGTAATCCATATATTGTTTGTGGATGTCTTACACTGATTAATGTTAATTAACGCTAATTAACTTTAATCAGTGTAATACATCTACAAATAGACGTAAAATATAATAAATAAATAAAATAAAATATATGCACTTTGCATATAATCCGGTCTCTAGTTATTATCATGATATTAAAATTTATAAGCGGTTATTAAAAACGCATAGAACGCATGAAAATAATTTTATATGTTTTGAATCGCTGTATGTAAATTTTAACGCCATATATAAAAGAAACATAAAAAAATAAAATCGCTGCGGCAGCACTGCAATTGCTCATGTAATAGATGATGTAATTCACGCCACTGAGCAAAATAAGGCTATCGTTTTGGTCCTTTTGGATTTTAGTAGAGCGTTTAATTATGGCGATGTCATTATACTCTCCTTGTATCACTAAAGAAAGTTTCTAAAAGAATTCAACGTGTCCGTAATTGTTGTATCAGATTTACCTCACTATTCGTAAATTTCAAAGCATATCCTACGTTTATAAAGAACGTGCACATTTGAACATGTAAGATAAAGTGAAATTCCTACACCAGGCACATAAGAGTATCTTCTTAGAAACACTTTGCTTGCACACCCAAATATCGATGTGAATTCTTTAAAGTCTGCTTCATTCAATTACTTTGACAATATTGTATATTGCCAAAGTAATTAAAAGTGCCTCACTCTGTACAGACATCTTTCACCTACCGATTTCAAATCTTGATTGAAACAAAAACTCCTGACTATAATAATGACCCATTAACAACACATTTGTTCGAAATATTTATCTTTTTTTAATTATACTAAACGAGTATAAATATATATGATTATTTTCTTGTTGTGCTTATTTGTACACACAAGGTTATAATAACAAGAACGCCTAACATACAGTCTTACACCAAGGCGGATTAGCCCTTTTAACTTTAACCTGTGCATATTAGCTATGTTTTTGATTCTGCTGTTATTATTATTTTTATAGCTATTATTATTAAAGGTCGTCCTATATCGCCTTTTTTTAATTATTTCTTTAGCTATAAATATTTGTATCCGTTATTTTATCAGTGCAGTTATATGCACCAACGTATGTGCAGTGGTTTGGGATGTGATATACGCCATCGCAACCGACAATTTCAACTTTTCCCAATCGTAGTAAAATTGTGGTATGATAATACTTATCACATTAAAGCAAGGCTGGGAATTCCAAATGATACATCATGTAAATTAAAGATATACGCTTACAAACATCGCGAAGGTCACGTCTTTAAATAAAACGATTTTAATGTTATAAATTCTTCAGATTTCTAGTTTTGTCCAGAGCATTTCTTTGAGAATATTTATGACTTCATAATTAACGTTCTGTCTTGACAGTATCATTTAGTATGATTAAAGGTGTTAGAAATTTATCTTTTGTCTGCTTAGAGCCTTATCTGCACTTATATCCATTTTCTTATGAATTAGGTAGTTAGTCGAAGAATCATGAAGAAGGACAACTTAGGACCGAATGTGTTTAAGATATTGTTTTCTAATGGGTTTTCTAATGATAGATTATCTACCTACTCCTACGTGCCCCTGAAAGTACTAGAGCATATAAAAGTTTACGAATCATGGGTAAATAAAGACATTTCACATAGTCTTGCCTCGTGAAATATTAATGTTTTTTAGGGCTTTATATCAGTGTTTCCGGTTGTAAACTTTGTTAGCTTCTTGTGTTTTTGAGTTTTTCTTTTCGAATTGCCGTATTGTAGCCACGGCGAATCGGACTATCAAACGTGTAGTCCTGCATGAAAAGATTATGGAATTTCATGAAGAATCCAGAGAATTGCAAAAAACTGTGTTCTTGATTTCTTGAAAGAGGATTTTCAAACAAATGGTGACAAAACTGCAACAAAGACTCTTGTGAATTTTACCAGGGAGTCGTTTTTTCGCCCTATTTAAATTTGGAAAAGTGCGCACAGAACGAACAATGGCTTGGCAAAATTTGGCATCTACTTGCAAGAAGAAATAAAGTTTCCTGAAATGGTTCCCCGTTGTATTTCTGCTCCTTTTTCTACTAGGAGGGGGAGGAAGGGAGCGAGTTAAGAATAGATACATCGATTGTCGAATTAGCCAGCACAGATTCTCGGCGAAATGACCACAACAACCCCTTCACGATCGGAGCAAATTTTAACTCATTAGAGGTTGCCAGAACAACAACAATCAAGTTATTCGTTAGAAGAAGCCGTGGCACTTCTAATTTCAGGAACAGTACAACACATTAAAAAATGGAGCTAGTCAACACGGACATGATTGGTATCCACCATATTATGGAGTTCTAGAAAAAAGGATACATTTTGCCCACCGCAAATTTTAACCAATAATTTAATATAAGAAAGTGCGTATAAGCCGCAAAGTCAAGGTGCACCACGTACACATGAAAGTATTTGTACTACATCCCTGCTTCCCTGCTTGATCGATAGAAAAGCCATAAACATAATATGGAAAAACCGCGATCTGCCTCTGAAAGATTATGTCGCCCAATAAGACTTCAATGGCTGCATGAAACTGCGGATATTTCAGCACAAGAAGAAGCGAGTATGAAAAGTGAAATTGAAAATTTGACTCCCTAGGACTCCCCAGTAGGGCAAATGAACTTTAAATTGTGCTTTACGATGGTCGACGGCAAAGTGTACAGTGCGCTAACAAACATTCCACGCATGACTTGCTATCTTTGTGCAGAAAAAATTTCGCAAATGAATGATGTATTGCCTGTTTGCCAATTGACCAAGTGATCCAAACGCCTTTACAATTTGGACTCTCTGTTTTACACTCCTATACTCGTTGTTTTAAATGTTTACTGCATAGTTCATATCAACTTGAGCTGCAAAAGTGAAAAGTGGGCAAAGCCCACAAGGAGGCTTTCAGGACACGGAAGAGTTCAATCGGAATTTCGAGAAATAATGGGTCTTCTTATAGACATCCCGAAAACTGGATCTGGGAATACAAACGATGGAAATAATGCAAGACATTTCTTTCCAGATCCATCTGTAGTAAAAATTACTGGGATTGGCGAGGAATTGATTCAACGTTTTGATGTAATTTTGCGTACAATCAACAGTAATGATGAAATCAATATCCATAATTTCGAGTTATATTGCTTAAAAACTACCGAGACTATACGTTTCATTATACAACTGGTACCACACGCCATCCTCCGTCCATAAACTATTGATCCATGATCCAATTATTATAAAAGAAGCAATTCTTCTTATTGGTGAACTACGTGAAGAGGTCCAAGAATTGAAAAATAAAGACATTAGGCAATATCATCAACACTACATCAGAAAAATTAGTGCGAAAAAATAAAGGAACATCATTCTCACAGACTCATCCTTAGTTCCGGTTCATTATTAAATTCATTTAGTGTTACGTAAAGACTACATAGGAAGTTAGACGACGATATGGTACAATTAGTGATAATTAACAGAGATGCACAAGAAACTTTGTCCTGGAACGAAGAACAAATAGTCTTAAGCGAAGAAGAATTTTCAGAAAAAGAATCGTTCTAAAGGTTTTATCATTACTATTATTATTGATATCCTTACTAACGGTATTAAAATTTTAAAAATAAATAAAAAATTGCGTATTTGACTGAAACAACGTATTTTTGTATCTCTTATATAGTAACACCTTTTCCAAAACAATACATACATTTCCACCCTCACTAAGGGTTGAAGATGACAAACTGGACCAAAACATTTTTCGTCAATCGATCCTACATGATTTGAAACCCCAGTGGTTAAATTTACATCTCGCTTGGTCAACTATTTAAGGAGCTAGCGATTTCGATCGCATAGATCAGATCTTAAACCACTGTGCAATGGTTTATTGCACCTTTTTCACAATTCTTCAATTTCGTTTCTAATTCGTCTCATAAAGCAGAACATCTTCTATGAAAATAGATGAACTAAATGATAATAAAGTAAGCAATTTCTGATAACACCTTGCTAACTTAATTTTTATAGAATAGAAAATATTTTTTTAAGAATCGGCTTCTAATCTTAGATCTGGTAGATATATCCCAAAACATCTCAGAAGGAAACTCTTTCTGAAGTACTTATGCAGTCTGATGTCTATGGCGTTATACGTTGACAAGAAATTGTGGTATAATCTCTATAAAAGGTAAATCACCAGGAGGACGTGTTTACGACCTCGTAAAAATAACAGCCTCATCTTTTTTTATTGGAACTCGTATCTATAAGAGACAGGGCGAAAAAAATAGTAGTAGAGTGTCTAAGATATATTTTTAATATCGGTTTACTACCATACACATGTTTGAGAATTTATTTCCATCGTTAGCACTGCTGAGAGAAGTGAAACTTCAATATATTCAGTATACACATTTATTGAAAAGATAGTATTATTACATAGTTTAATTTCATATCTTTTAAAGGAATGTTATTGAATCTTTTATTGCACAAAGCGTACATAAAGCTTTCGCATATACTGACGTTGCTTGCTTTGCATTATTAATTATGCTGATGAATAAAAAACAACATCTAATATTAATAGAAATTAATGCGGTAGGAGTCTAAAATTCTGAAAAACCCCAACAAACAAATAAAAGTGAAAATAGTGTATATATTAGTTGTTCATACATAGCATTTCATGAAATATTAATACTTCATGCTACCTCCTTTAGATTTGATAACCGCTTTAACATTTTTGGCATTTTAGATACAAGTTTGTAGCAAGTATCCGGCGATAGTGAATCCCATTCTTGAAGTATCGCGGCATGGAGTTGTTCAGATTTAGTGGTCTGTTTCCGAACATTTTCCTTCAAAATGTGCCACAAATTCTCAATGGGGGACAGGTCAGGTAATTATGGTGGGTAGTCCAGTACTCACACTGCATTTTCCTCAAACCATTTAATTACCGCACGAGCTTTGTGACAGGGGGCTTTATCCTGCTGGAAATAATACTGGTCACGTGTACACTTGAAAAACCTGACAATAGATAGCTCCAGCACCTTTTGCAATATTTCAATGTAGCGTGTTCATCCGTTCTTCCCACACAAACACCTTTCGCCGTTATGCATCCCCACATCATAATACTTCCTCCACCAAGCTTGACTGTGGGGGTAATACATTGAGGTAGGAAGGTCTTTCCTGTACTCCGATAATACTCACGTATTTAGACCCAGATGGACTGCGTATCTGGTAAACATTGACGAAAACTGTTACAAATTTTAAAAGTGTAAGTACAGCTTAGGTACTATGGTACGTATCTACTAACATCAACATTTGATTCGTCAGACCACTTTACTTTTGCCCTATCCTTTACGGTCCAATTTTTGTATTTTCGTGCCATATTAGACGTTGTTTGCGATGTGTGTCATCAGAAGTGCTTATGTTTATGCAACAAAATAATATTCGCTCCTAGTGCCTCCGACAATTACGGCTTTTTCGGCATTTTTCAAAGCGGCAAGCACATACACAAGTCTAACACAACCGATTATTAAAAATAAACACGCACAAAAAATGTCTCATATACCAGAGCGCCACTCGTGCAACAATATACATTTTCTTACCTACGTCGGGGTCAACCAATAAGTGCCTCGACAGTAGAACCGAGACTAATGAAAGACGGTCTGAGGGGTCGCATAGGAAGAAGAAAATCATAGTTAAGTTATATGTACAAATGGAAAAGACAAAATTGAGTAAAAGCTCACGCAAACTGGAGTGTAAATGATTATAAAGATGCGTTATGACCGGCCAATCGAACTTCGAATTATTCGGAAGTAAACGTCGCACCTTTGTTCGTCGCCACCCTGAAGAAAGAGTGTTAGACGAGTGTATTTCAAAAATAGTGGAACATGGAGAAGGAAACATCATGGTATAGGGTTGCTTTGGAGGAGGAAGGATTGGAAAATTAGTTTCAATAGATGAAAGAATGAAGGTACCAACTAGATGTGGGAAAACACACCGCAAAGATGGCTAAAGCTTATTTTCCCGACTACTTCCCTGAAGGAGTCCTATCCTTAATGGAGTGGCCACCACAGAGCCCTGATTGCAACTTCATTCAGCTCTAGGATCGTGAGCCCCTAAAAAAATCTCCGATTTCCAAAACAGCATTCTGGAATACTTTGCTTAAATACGATTCGCCTATCGTATTTGGAGCGATTAGTTCTAAGCAAGTCACGTATCTATCAGACAATTATTTAAGCAAAGGTGCTTTGGTTACTGGAAATATTATCACAGTATGTATTGTTAAGGACTTAACATTGTTTTTTGTATTTTCTAAATTTTTTACTATTATGTATTTTATCTTCTTTGCATTATTATTTTCATTTAGAATATTATTTTATTTTCATTTTTATATTTATTTATTTTGCTCTCTTATATCCAATTTTATTTTAATATGTATGTATATTATGCATTGTATATGTATGCAAGTCAGCCATTCGCATTACGCTAGCTAAAACTGCCTAATTAGAAATCATTCACTGCAACGTCGTCGGATATGTAATGGGAGTTTTCTTGAAATTTAAGGTACACAAGCATAGGCAGTCGTCTCCCGCGCGACAGTCGAGGTATTAGCGATCGTGCACTCTCGGTCACCTTTCGTGCCTCGTCGTAACGTGTACAGTAACGTCGTCGTAAGATTATTAGAGATTTCTAAGTTTTTCTAGTTTTGGCGGGAATCGTCGAGGACGTTGTCTATACATTTATTTCTGGCGGGAGTCATTTGGTAACGTCGTCGGACCACATGTATAGATTTTTTTTAATAAGTATAAATTCTCGATTTTCTATCATCGTACGTCGAGGCTACTGTGTCCATTGTCGTCTATACATATTTTTAGTCTTCAGTTAAGTTTGTGTCGGAAATTATTTTGGTGAGATTGTCGGCGCGCATGTATAGACCTCCTCTACAAGTACGATCACTCCGCTTCTTGCTGACGGTCGTTGCGGCCGCAGCGCCCGTTGTCTTTTGTACGTTTGTTCGGTCCTTGTCGTATCGGGACTTAGAAATTTTTCATTTAGTTGCTCGTCGTAGCGGACGAGTGTTACGGACCAGTTTTCTTATGTAATGTCGGCATCATCGCTCCGTTTTACTTGTCGGTGCGCAGTTCGCACATTTGCTGGTTACTGGATTTTTCCCTTCTTTGGGGCGCAGTAGTATAGAGCTAAAGATTGCACATAGCGTAATATTTCAAACGAGAACGCCTGGGTAGCTGTGACATTACTTTTGTATTGAGATCGGCTATTATCGCTACTGTCGCCCTCGACCAGGCGTTCAAGCTCTAAGAGATAGGGTGGGTTCCCCTATAAATGTGAATATAACAAACGTATTTGGTCAAGTACAAATACATGCCAATAATACAAGGCCAAGTCCCTTAGGCAAATTTAAAACAAGGAAAGTATATTAGGCTCCCGGAAAGGGACATATAAATAAGCATAGCACCGAGGTGCGCTTATAAATTTAAGAAATAAATAGGGTTGGCTCCCTATAAAAAGGTAGTGGTGCATGCAAACAGATAGAGGCATTAGTACATGCCTCTGACAAAGCTTCAGCGGAAGCATATAAGAGTTTAACCTTTTAAACAGAATTAAGACATAGCGTTGCAACGTACATGCTGAGGCATTACTTTATGTTGCTACCAATGAAAATACATATACAAATGCTAATGTACATTACATGTATAAGAGAGCTCGAATAACTGCAATTATTGCAAATCTATATATCTTACGTACATCGTACATGTACATAGGCAAGAGTGGAAACCGTGTAACCATTTCATTTTTAAATATATTTTTTTTGCGCATGCGCATTGAGTTTCACTGTACAACCTCTCCTCTAGTAAATAAGCGAACATACTCTACAAGTAAGTATTGGTCAAGTAATTTAGGAAATTACGAGCAGGCTACAGCGGCGTTGTTCTTCAAACCAGGAGAACGTAACATGTATCTTATTGGAAGTACTACATTCCAACTATTTTGTCAATAAAATATATTTTATGTTAATGAGTAAAATTTGCTTCTTTATTAAATTTTTCACAAACATTATCTGTCTAGTTTCTTTGGTTATTTTATATAGTGCACACATCTATAATTTTATACATTTGTTTTATTTATTTATTTCACGCATTGAATATTCCTTCCTATGCGCATACTATACTATACTATGCTTCACGCTAACTTATATCTACATCAGCAGATAGCTGAAATAATATATTGGAACAGCTATAAATGTAGCCAAAAGGTTAAAAAAAAGTATACCTTTAAATAACTTCCGCAGTTTAGACACCCACCTTTATACTCATCTATAAACAATATTGTTTAGACATCAGGAGTGTTATTTATAAGCGACATAAAGCTTTGAGGTATCTGTCAAGCTTTGGGAATCTATTTTTGAATTACCTGCTATGTTTAATGATTCTGTTTAATATTGCCTTTGATGTTAATTAAATTTTAACGAACTGGTATATTGTTTTGGAAACAAGATTTATCGGAGATATTCTAGAACGTTTAAACATTTCACATATTAAATGTAACAATAAAAACGAGGAAATGTGCATCTCATGTTCGTTACTACATTTCATTCCAATTAAGTAAGCAATGATTGGCAACGCTTTTTGAAAGTACTTTCTCAATTCATAATAATTTGTATTTGATAACGTAAAATTCCTCTTCTTCCAGACTGACACTGAATTAAACGGAAAACAATACATAAACATACTTACAAGGAGATTAACATTGAAATTCGCTACATAGGGTTCAAGTTATTCCACGAAATCATCATCTTCAAAAGTCGTGTTTAAGAAGTATTCTTAATCTAAGAAGACAAACCTGTAGAAACATCTCCAAGAAACCCGATATATTTACTAAATCATCCACCTATTCATCTACAAGTACGCGTGTATCACGAAACAAGATTACAGTGAATCTTTAGCTTAACATTAGGAGGAGGCATTACCATTATACGCGCGAGACCGAAAAACTAACCATGCGAATTCTATAGTCGTCGTCCGCTGAAATCCAGAAAAAGATAACGTTTCGGGTGCTAATGATGAACTAAAAATGTTTAAAAGCTCTAAAAGGGCCCTAATAGAAAAAAGTTTCTATAGTATGCAAAACTATTTTATTTTTAATATCCTAAGTATAAACTTCAACAATTTCATTGAATGTAGTTTTTGTTTTGTTGTTTCTTTTTTGACTTGTTTCATACGTATTTGTTATGAAGTGAATTGATTTATTTATATAAAAAGGAGAACGGAGCATTGTTGACTCGGTGTTAGTTCATTAAAAAGATGATGAAATAAAAGGGACTAAAATCTCACGATATCCAAATTTCTTTAATTCATGTTAGAGCTACCGGTTTCATATAACGGTTTTACACATCTATATGCTTAGATATTCTAGGACCATAAACATCTGTTTTGCATTATAGTCGTTCTCTAGAATATCTGGATCTGAGAATGTGTAAAATCGTTACACGAAACCGGTCGCTCTAATATTAGTTAAAGATATTCCGATATTGTGAGATTTTATTCTTTTTTATTTCACCCATTTCTTAAAAAGAAATTTCTTGCTTCCGTAACTTATAACTTACGCAGTTCGGCACTCTGTAGTTCCATAATCTATACTATTTTATTGTATAAAATTGGAAACGTAAAACTTTAAAACGCAATTCGTTAATAAATATTAACTGTTTAAAGATATTTTCAAAATATGTATTATTGTCGCTCAATGTTCATAGTCGGCCTTACGCTGGATTAGTACTGCATAATTTGCTCCCAGTGTTCGAAGGGCAATTAATAATGAGTGTTCTTAAGTGCTGAAGACAATTCACGTAAGAGTAGGTTTGGATACGAACGAGCTTCATTAATTGTACGTTTAGTGTCGTACGTCAGTTATGGGAAGAAGCCATTGTGAAATTATTTTGATTGGCTGCATTGATCTGAACTGACTGAAACGATATATAGACTTACGGCAAAAACGTGCTGTTATTTATTACTTTGAGTGCTTTACGTATTTTATAATTTCAGTGTATAGTTGTTAAAATCTAGTTTCTTCTTAAATATGTCGCAATTAGTGTTCGCTTTTGCTACTGTAGTCTATTAAAAATGTGTGTCTTTTCTTGATGGAATTACCAAATATTTTAGAAAAATTTTCAAATCCCTTAAAATATTTCCTTAACTTATCTGACTACAATTTCATTAATCTCATTAGTGCAATTATGTCGATCAGAAATATCTAAACTAAAATCGTCCTAGGGCCACAACAAATAATGACGGGCAAAGCACATTGGGGGAGTGAAATTGATAGGAACCTTTCTATTCCCCAAAAGAACTTTTTTTCTTTTATACATGTAAATACATTCTTAATAAAACAATAATATTTACGATATTAGGCGTTAGCCTTTCAAGAAATACATTTAATTTGGCAAAATATTTATTTCTTTCAAAAATTAAAAAGTGATGCGGCTAGGCTTGGACCTGGATCTGAAATGTGGTCACGATCCTTGAGTGACCATTTAAACATCCCTAGTGTGATGTCGATAAACGATTAGGCTCTTAATTACGTATGTATGGAATTTTTACCTAACAAACAACCAAAAAATGTAAATTAGGAAATTCTGAATAAACTATTTACAATTTGGTAGTGACATAAAAATAGTGTTTCTTAAACATTAGAACGATTTTAGTAATCCGCTGTGTAATCCTAAGTAGGTATTTCAAAGAACCAATCAATAACATTCTAAATAATTAAGAGATTAAACAAGATGAGTTCCTATACTCCGCAATCAGGGTACTTTCGCACTCAAGGGAGTACTGTGAAACATAACCTGAGTTTTATATTTAATACTATATTGCCCTGATTAATGTTAAAACAACACCGTTGTTTCTTTAAAAAAGCAAACCGGTTTTATCCGGGCAAAGCTAGCTGTTTAAGCTAATCCCATTTAATTTGACATAGGGTCCTGCTAACACAACACAGGTAACACAATTAAACATCGTCACGAAAATTGAATTTTAAACATGTTACTTCATTGTTTGCATATCATTTTTCCTTCCGTACAGATATTTATTTAGTACTTTTTCAAAACATTAAAACCGTTCAAACGAGCAATTTCGTTACCCTAATAATTAATAATTGTCGTTTGTTTCAGGGGTTTCGGAAAGCAAGGCTTTCAGTGTCAAGGTAAGCTATTGAAAGCATTATACTAAGTTTATCATTTGCATTCATAAAAACTTTGTTTATTCAAATTAAAGCTGTTTTTGACTTAATTTAAAATAACATAATAAGAAAGATTGCTGTCTCCTCTGTTAATGTTATAACCAAGAAATAGTGGAAAAACCCGTGCGTGAGATTGCTGAATAATTTTTATACAATCATTCACTTCCTTCAGCATTTTAATTACTTTTAATTTGAATGTAAGATCTTGATCAAATAAAACGATCCAAAATACCGATTCCAATCTTTACAATTGAGAAAGTCAATCTCGTCACGCTTCTGACGTAAATTATGTTCCCGTAATTGTCCAGTTAGTTTGTTGTCGCCATTCGTGACCATGAACGTTGTAAATAACACAACACCCTTGTGTCACACGTACACGAAAGGATTATTCATTTTCACTAAAGCTGCACTTAAAGGTAATGCAAATTTAAGTTACTTTTTCACTATTGGCTGAATTTTTTATACATGATTTACGTAGATCTAGTTCACGTTTGCTTTACCAATAAATACTATCAGAATAGAAAAGATGAAAACGTTGAGATGTATAGGTTATATGCTCGTATACTAATCATTTCATAGTGCTTATTCCTTTTTTCTGGCCTTAATAATAATTTACGGATAATAATAGAAATTAATGAATTGTATATAAGATATTAAATAAAAAAGCTGTACAAAGGAAGAAATATGTATGTTGTTTTTAATAAGAAATTTAAATTAGATTTTATTAAATATTGTAAATAATTTTATATAAGGTACACTGCCAGACATTCTTAGAGAAGAATTCTTAGTAAGAATATTACATTATTTACAGTGGAGGTACGATAATTGATATTTGGCTGAAAGTGTAAACACTAGCAACTTCAGTTTTTATTAAAACTATGAAAACTACGATACATACCAAATGTCTTTTTGTATCGAACGCACGGTTTTTTAAGTTTTATAGTGCTATCCTTCTGGATTGCAAAAACCATTAAATATTTTGAACTGTGGCCTTGTTAATAGTAATCTAGAGACTAAGGTACATCTTATTCTGATCTTTATACGCGAATTATTTTTTAAACGTCTGCTTTGCAAAAAAAAGGCAAATTCCTTGCCGATAACGTCTAAGTTATATGGCAAATGTAATGGTGAATTCCCTGCTTTTGTGAATTTTGGTTTCAACTGCATCTACCAGGTTCTCGTTGCCAGATTGCCGACCAGAGTGCCATTCATTAAACAATTTCGCGCTTTACCTTCACTCATAGTATTCTCACCCTGTACTTCACATATCTGGCGATTTTTTTAAACACATCAACGCCACTCTACGAAGTAACACCATAGATGCAAATGGCGTTGGGTTCTATCCAAACGATGCCCGGAGCCTACGCTTGCACTCCCTCTCATGCGCGGACGAAATTTCAAACAGTATTCAGAAACTGACATACTGTACGTAAGAAACTTACCCCATTTTTTTTTGGCTACATACTTTTCTGTTAAAAAATTGTATAAGGTTAGTCAGAAATTCTTAGATCTACAAAAATATTCAAGCCATATATTCTGTAGATGAAATCTCGAAAGTTTGTAGTTACATTATTGTTTCATCAACAAAGTGAAGACGAGCCCTATATAAAAGTCAGAAGCATACGTATACATAAGCCGTAGCTGCTTAAACACACGTCATAACCAACTATGACGTAACTAACAAACGTAACTACAAAGTTTCGTGGTTTTCAGTGTACATATAATATATTTTTAAGGATGAAACATTATCGTTCTAATGTTTTTTTTTTGAATGAACGTAACAAAATGTGATTTTAAATAAGAATATCATTCCGAATAAATGTTAAATTTTCATTTTAGTTATAATTCTTAATATTTTGGAATTTTCTTTTATAAATAAAACCTGACATATTTAAGCTTGAGACATCTGTGTAGGTTACATTAGAAAATATTATTAATTTATTAATATACACGAATCTGCATACTCGCATTGCAACAACAATAGATAATTTAAATCTTTAATAACAAGGTTAGCGGATGCTTTTATAATCAACACAAATCGAAAACAGCACATACAAAATTTAAACAACAACGCAGTACAAAAATAATCTTTGAACTTAAGGCCCGCAACAGGCAGGCGCCTCCCATGATTCCTCTACGTGTACAGGATTCCTCCAATGCGGAGCTACCGTTGTACTGAAGTGTATTGTTTCTAACTAGAGAGTTGCATTTCGTACTTGCATAGGGGTAATGGTAATCAATTTCCTTTTCTTAATCATAATTTTACCTTCGAATGTTATTATTAATACAACTTAGGAGTATTATTATATAATAGCTAATGGGTATTTCTTCCCGCCATAGAATTAGCCAATGTTCAACATTAAATACGAGCAACATTACCAACATAAAAGGTGTAATTTTCAATTATTTATTATATTTAAAATGTTTTTCAACTCGTAACAATACATCGACTACGAAAGAAGTTTACGTAAGCAGCTCCTAAAAAAGGGATATAAATACATTAAAAATTAATCGTATCGTATTCGACGGATAATCCTAAAAGTTTGTTGCTGGATTATTTATGCTTTCCGGATAGATGATAATTTATTTCATGTAGTTCACAGGACAAACAATTTAGTTTATGGTAATTCACGCAACGGCAATTAAATATGAATTAAACATATACTCCCTAATTTACATACATACATATAGAACAATGCGTATAAGTAACCAGTACACGTTTCTTGACCTGTCGGTTCGTTTAGACGTTGATTGTAATACAGCTATTAGAAGTTACATCTATTCCATGATGTTTTTTAATTATTAAGACTTTGACATACACATAAAAATACGATGTTAGATCTAAAGCCATTTTAACTCGATGTCGCCGTACTCCCGCGACCTTTTACGCAGGTAGTTCATATTACACGCTGTAGTTACAACCCCATCACGATGATAAAAACATTAGCCAAGCACAAAATTACACGGAATAAAGACTTTTCTGTTCTGTTAAAAGAATTCTCTTTCTTAGTGTTAGAATTTCTCCGTTGTGATGTAGAAATTATTAGCGAGCTGACTTTTACCCCTTCCAATGTAAGAGTCTCCTCTTTGGTGCTACAATTTAGTTGTTGTAGTTTTAATTTAATCATGACTAAATTCGTCAATCACTAGTTATAATTAATTCTAATCAACTAAATCACCGAAATTAAAACAAAAGAGAAAGAGAAAAAGACGAAAGGAATAAGAAACAGAGCTGGGGAAGGAGAAGTAGAGATAGAAGAAGAAGAAGGTAGAGAAGGGAAAAGGGAACAACACAAAAAAAAGCGAGAAAACATTTTTTTTGGTGATTTATCCTCGTAAAACTTCTAAAATACAAACGTCCAAAAGAAGAATCGATGCGAAAGGAACACGGCGCCGATCGTGCCAACTTGAATTGAAACAACACAGACACGGCCCTCGAAAGGGAAGGTAAACAAAGGAAACGAAGCTGAATTACAGAACTAAAAGCGAAAGAAAAACGAAAACCAGTCTCATAAACGTACATATTTTATTGCGAATCAAAAATTCTATAATAATATTATAAACGTCTGGGAGGTAACAAAAGAATTTACATAAATCTTGAAAGAATTCATCTCGGTATCTGACGAAATTGGGACATTCAAATAAAATATGGTTATCATCCCCTAATGTCTCATTATCACATGAGCAGCAAGGGCTCTCAATAACACCAATCCTATTAAGATGTGCAGGGGAGAAGCATGCATGATTAAACTTTAAGCGGGATATTGTAGAACTAAAGTATGCGGTAGGCGAGAAAGAAAGAAAAATACGAATATGAGGAGGAAACGAAAGAAAAAGATGAGGAATAACGAAACGACGAAAAAAAACCCTAGGAGAAAAGAACATTACCATACGACACAACACGGTGACCAACACCGAACAGCTACTCCCTCCCAACAAGGACGTGTTACCGAAACTACGAGCAAAAGGCATATACGAACTAAAATGCCAATGTGGAAAAAGCTACATCGGTCGAACAGGACGGAGTATTCAGTGCAGGGTGAAAGAACACGAGAGAGACGCACGCTTCAGGCATATTGAAAAATCCGCAGTAGCAGAATACCTGCACCAACAAGGAGACCACCGGATAATCTACAGCCACATTAAGGTATTAGCCAGGACCAGCCACTACTAGCCGCGGATAATACGCGAATCAATAAAAACAATGAAGAATATACCAATAACTTCAATCGCGAAGAGGGATACACGATTAGCAACACGTGGAAGTTAGCACTGCGGAGTTATCATACAATGAACGACGCGATTCAACGGAACGGAACGGTTACTGAGTAGCAAAGCGGAACGGTTATGGATCAGCAAAGCGGAACAGATGTGGGATATATAACTAGAAGCAAAAGACAACAATACCAGTCTTTAGAAACCTTCTGAAAAAGCTGACAGCATGATAAGCGAAACGTCACATGAAACAGCGAAAACACGACAAAACCCGAAAAGCATTTCGACTATGGACGACGGTCGTGAAAGCCTACACTCAACTAGTCTACCCTGCTGCAATTCTAGTCAAACAATCATGAATAAAGTTAATTACAGATCATAAAGATGACTAATATAATCGAGTTTTAATTTTATCTAATTTGATTATTGTTTATTAGTTGGTGAAAATTTCAAATCATGTATTAGGACAAAATGTGGCACTGGAACACTGAGAAACTGAAACACTTACTACCACCCTTGCCACAACACCACTGATACTGGACGCACGTTTCAATTGCCATGCTCATCTCCGGCAGTCAAGCTGTACTGACAAACTGAACTACAACTATACTATTTATACGGTTTTAAAGTTACAGTCGACTAACCGCCGTCATCCTTTGGTTAATGTAGAATAAAGAATAAGGCTAGAATTTAGGGGTCATAAATTTAAATTCATTAAAGTACGTTTGCTTCTGTATATCTCCATGCTATTATAGCAATTATATTACAGTCGCATTCTACTTTCTTAATCAATTTTATACTATCAATACTATTATTCTTTTCAAGCATATGTATGGCAAGACTAGATTTATTAAAACTTCTGAATTTGAGATACATCTAACTTCGGCCTTTTCATTTCTCCAATATATCATAATCTTTGCGCAATATTTTGTAAATTCCTAAATTATCCATGTTATTTACTTAGTTTTTAGGGTCTCCTATAATATTTTTACTTAACGAAAGAATAATAACACATGGGCTGAAAAGTCCCGGGCCTAACAAAGAAAACACTTTTTTTTGTTCAAAATTAGCTTTATTCATCAATGTAATCTCCATCAAGAGCAACGCAATCATTCCAGCGCCGCTCTAACATTTCAATACCACTTTTGTAGAACGATTTATCCTTTGCCTCAAAATAGGCCTCAGTTTCAGCGATAACCTCTTCATTCGTGCGAAATTTCTTACCGGCGAGCATTTTTTTGAGGTCCCCGAATAGCCAGTAGTCGCTGGGAGCCAAATCTGGCGAATAAGGTGGATGTGGGAGCAATTCGAAGTTCAATTCATGTAGTTTTGCCATTGTTTTGATTGACTTGTGACACGGTGCGTTGTCTTGATGAAACAAAGTTTTTTCTTTGCCATATGCGGTCGTTTCTTTGCAATTTCGGCCTTCAAACGCTCCAATAACGCTATACAATATTCACTGTTGATGGTATTTCCTTTCTCAAGATAGTCGATGAATATTACACCACGCACATCCCAAAATACCGAGGCCATAAACTTTCCAGCCGATTGTTGTGCTTTCGGGCGCTTTGGAAGAGGTTCACCAGTTGCTGTCCACTCAGATGACGATCGTTTTGATTCCGGAGTGAAGTGATGGATCCATGTTTCATCCATTGTCACATACCGACGCAAAAATTCCGGTTTTTTACGTTTAAACATGGCCAAACACGGCTCAGAATCATCAACACGTTCTTGTTTTTGGTCAACAGTGAGCAAACGCGGCACCCGCTTTGAACAGAGCTTTCTCATAGTCAAATGCTCATGCAATATAAAGCCAATACGTTCTTTTGATATCTTTACGATGTCAGCTAACTCACGCAACTTCACTTTTCGATCATCCAAAACTATCTTGTGGATTTTTTTAATGTTTTCTGGTGTTACCGCCTCATTTGGACGTCCACTACGTTCTGCATCATCGGTGTCTCTACGACCACGTTTGAAGTCAGCAAACCAACGTTTTATTGTTGTTTCTGATGGAGCGGAGTCCCCATAACACTTTTCAAGCCATTGCTTCGCTTGAACGGTATTTTTTCCCATCAAGAAGAAGTGTAAAATTAAAACACGAAATTGTTTTTGATCCATTGTTTTGAAAATAACAAAAGTAGCGTGACTCTTAGCACAATAACTCACAAACTAATGAATAGAATATCATGAAATTTTAACAGCTGTCTTTTGAAGGTTAGTACTAACTGAGAGAAAGGTGACTGCAATAAAACGAGCGTCATCTGTGTGTTAGGCCCGGGACTTTTTAGCCCATTTGTTATTATGATCAACTTTAAAAAAGATTTTTTGAAGACCTTTCGTGTAGCTTGGATAAATTAGTAATTTAACAAATTTCTTATTACTATTCCCAAGTACTTCCTAGTGCGCTCAGATTTATAATTATTACTCAACGCTTACATTTTCTAATGATATAAACATCTTTGGAGAATCTGTTATAGTTTGTGATCTTGTTGATTTCTTTGAGCTTAGAACGAAATACGCAAATCATCATCGCAACTTATAGTGTTGTTTGTGCAGTTTGGAATTCTAATACAAATTAATTACCTCTGCTAGATGCATCGTTTCAAGAGCACGTAGATTCTCATTGTCAACGGAGTTACTGAAATTCGGTATCTTAAATCTGCTTTCCAACTAGAAAGCTAATTTGCATGGTGTAGAATTTAGCATTACAAAAATACGAAAATTATGTACCTATTTATCAATTATACTACTGCTTATCTTCATTTTGGAAATAAATTTGTTATTATTTAATTAAGAAGGAAGAATATAGAAGGTGAGACACATGCCAGGTTCAACCACTTATCTTTAACAATTTTCTATTCTCTACAAAAATATATAAATTGATAGTTACAGTTTCATAATTTCTATCAGTAAAAGATTAATAATTGTAATAGAAAATGGTTAAACATAAAAAATAAATTTGAATTTCCATCAAGACCTACTACGCAAGTACTAGTGTTTTCATGCAACGTCGCAACTGTTGCTATGATCCAAACAATGAAAATCGCAACATATTTTATATGTACACTGCCGTCGATATTAGTTCGGACACCCAGTGAAATGTTACTCTTTTTACTTTTATACTTTAATTTTAATCGCGATTAATAAAATGCAACAAAAAAAGTTTTGGAGAAATGAGTTTGAATATTCTCTCGTTTTTTTCAAATTTATTGACATGACCGAACTAGTATGGACGGTAGTGTATGTATCGATATATTTCCAACGCTGCTATCTACAAGTATGGTAAACTCAAATCTACAAAAGTTAAAACCTAAAAGTGGCGACAATCGCAACTCTTTACATTCATAATTTTCAATATGCGAAAAATAGGTCACCTTGTATTAGTAATTGATTACTTCGTAACATGTTAAAATCTGTACAGCGCGATAATGTCCTTCATCAATTAGAACTTGACCCTATTCCATCATCAACTAATAAATAACTCATTGACGCATTACGTTGACTATTCACTAATATTAATTGAATGCGACTACAAATGATTTATTACTATTTATGCATCCAATTCCTATGTATTCAATGTCACGTTGGGGTTGTAGTTTTTTTCTGATTGTAAGGGTTGTTGATGTAAAAATGCGATACTAGAATAATACGAAATGCCTTACATAGTAAAACAAACTTATACTTCTTGTTAGTATCACTAATATACTGTAGTCTAATCAAACTTTGCTTGAAATTTATTATTGTATATCTATTTACAAGGTACGTCAATTCCTTATGCACTGTCGTCCATATTAATCCATTCCTTTTGTAAAATGTTCCACAACTGGCCTAGGGAGGTAAGGTATACTTTTCGGACCCTCTTGTCCAATTCATCCCATAACAGCTGGATGGGATTTAGATCAGGGTTTTGCGGCGGCCCTGTCATTGTTTGTAAGGTGTCATTATCTTGTTCTTCATTTAAGACATTTTTAGAAATATGTAAAAATATCGCTGTTGAGTGTTTGAAGTCGTTGCTTCGCATGAATACAAACTTTTCACCGATTAGACGTTACCCCGATGGTACTGCATTTTCTTGCACTATTTCTAAATAACCCACTTTTCGCAAAATACCTTCGATTCACTTCAAGTCTCCTGTATCGGCGTAGAAAAAACAATCCCAGACAAGCACGGAAATTCTTCCTTGCTTGACAGTTGACACTACACAATCCTGCAACATTCTTTGGCCTTTCGCTCTTCTTACAAAAACGCCCCTTGATTGTCCAAACCATCCGTTTCCAATCATCCACTGTCCAATTCCTATGCTCCCACCTCAAGGAGTATTGTAAATTTATTACCTGCAATATTGCCCCAAAAATAATCCTATTTGTAGCGATGAGGATTATTCTGAAAATTACTATATTGGGTCATAAAATATAATAGGTTTTTAATCATTCTCTAATCGATATCCTTGGAAGGATCTAATATAAATGTTATTTATATATAAAAGCAATTATATTATCTTTTAGTCGAGTTTACAACATTTTACTGGGTGTCCGAACTAATATGGACAGTAGTGTATATCCATTTACAAGGTACGTTAATCCACTACACTAATCCTTAACCAAATTTGTTGATTTTCAAATAAAGAACTGTCTTCTGTTCAAATTAAAAATTTTCCTAAGAAAATGAACATAAATATTGTGATGTTTTTTAATAATATTTAAACACTCAACTATTTTATACTCATTTATTTCGACATTACCTTACAACTGTTAATTGGACACTGTCTTGCTAGCACGTGGTTAGCGACAACACTCCCACTCCAAGTACCTATAGTTAAAAGTACCACACACACACATATGGCACAATACAAAAAAGGTATTTTATTTCAGTATATTACAAATATATCCTTAAACATTTTATAAATGCCAGTATTTGAAATCATCATATATACTTAATTATCGGGGTGACAAATTAATACATATAATTATACAGTATTTTCAAGGAGTTATTGAAGTATACAGAAAGATGATTAATGGTTAATCTCTTAGATGAATACTTTCAATTATTGAAGGAGTTGTTTAGTGATAACTGCTTGTCACGCGTTCGAGTTTTCGAATGGCACAAACGATTTTTGAAAGGTTGGGCGGAGGGGGATGATGAACCTTCTGCTCGACTTGTGATATCAAGAATTGTTAAAAAGGTTCACAAAATTAATGAATTTGTACGGAAAGATCGACGTTTGAGTATTTGAATGATGGTAGATATGACGAATATTGTTAAAAAGACAATAAGAAAAATTTTGCATAAGGTCTTTTGTACTTAACCACTTCACACGTAAGGAAAAAAGAGAACAGGAAAAATATCTTGCTTAACAAGATTCGCAGCTGATTCTGAATTGAAAAGAAGTCATCACATGTGACGAAATTCACAGGCATAAACTCCACACCACACAAATTAATAATTTATTCGGAGCGCAGTGTTTCAAGAGCATGTGGACTCTTATTGTTAACTGAGTTACCGACCTCGTCGAGTCGGCGAGTTATATAACCATACAGGCCTTCGATATGACGAAACATGACTTTTCTAATACGATTCCGAAACAAAGCGACAATCCATTCATTGAAAGACCCTTATACCGCCAAAAATCAAAAAACTTCGAATGAGCAAATGGGAAGTGTAGGTCTTGCCCGTGGTTTTTTTTCGACATCATCATGATTACCTGACCAATCTGAGAGAAAGTGGGAAGAAGAAAAGACTAGATATGTGGAAAAAGAGAATCATACATTCTGCATCAGGACAGCGTATCGGGGCATAGTTCGCTCTCTGCAAAACAGTTCTTAGACGACAACTACATGACAGTGCTCAACCATTTCATTCACATTCGCAAAATCTTGCTCTATGCCACTTCTATTTATTCCCAAAAGTGGAAAGTGTATTAAACGGGAATACATTTGCAATCTGTAGAAAAGCTACAAACAAAGATGGCAGACTTGCTGAAGAGGTTGACACTGGATGACCTATACCACTGTTTTGTACAATGGAAGCCACGTAGGCAGCGGGTATGTGGTAAACAGGGAAGAGAAGTGTGTTGAAGAAGTAATAAGTTTTCAATAAAACATATTTTTGGGACCTCGTATCTCACAAATGAACTATGATATTATGGGCTTGTTTATTATGAATAAAAAATATATCCACCGTTAAATGATATGTAAATAATTGAGGAATTACATAGCAAAGTTCTGTATAATACACAATTATACTTATTCCTAAGGCTAGTTTATCTTTTGTGAAGTTTCATATGGTACCAAGGCGACTGTATATATTACAGTATGTCTTCGGGATCATCAAACCTTCTGGAAACATTTTATTTATAATAATTAATTCGTCCCTTGAATCAATTAATATGCTTGAAAGACTGATTCTTTCTCGAGGGTATATAAAATATTTAAATCAATTTACTGTATCAGAAGTAACATTAAATACGAAAGTTACAGGATTAATAACGTTATATAGGATCGACGATTTAGAACAGTTAATAACGTGGACTTTTAAGGAGCAACATGGTTGTTCTTTTGCAAGTTAAGCTCTTTCTTGTCTTTTTGCCAGGAATAATAATAATAATAATAATAATTCATGCGTTCGCATCTCCCAACAGCTTTTCGCCACTCACAGGGGGCATCGGTCGGCCATGAGTTATTATTACGCCCGCACCTGTGGAGCGTCTTAAGATGAGAACAAGAGTACATGTCCCAGAGAAAAATGTCAAAAGTATTAAGGCTCAATTTAATAGCAAACAGAATGGGATGAAAATACAAATAGGAATAAAAAATTAACTATAGGTTTGCTTATCACTTATGGTCGGACACCATATAAAAGTGAATTCTAACAACATACAATCTACTTTATTAACTAGAGGAAGTGGTTTGATGTTTGGTGACTTACATAATTTATGAAACTGTCTGATTGATTTTCTAAATAGATTATTTGGATACCGGTAGTCTAGGAGATTAAATTATAGAAGATAGTATTTAAAAGCTTAGACTTACATACGTAATTAATGAAACTCTTTCTGACAGCATACAAATTTCTTTTATTCGATTGAAAGGTTGTATACATAAAGTCGTCGAACATTGCAATTATTAAATGTGCGTAACACTGACTAACTGGTTATAACAATTGCATTTTTTTTATTTTCCCTTACATACAATGCGCTACAGAAATTTGCCATGCTTACATTTCTGGAACTGTAGATAATAAAAATGCGCTTAAAAATTATTTCTAGAACGTGAAAGCTAAAAACGAATCTAAACTGCAGTCATCCTAAGTAACTACCCTTTGTCGTTAAAAAGCTTATAGAAAATGATATTCAACAGTACCTACCATTACTTCATCTTACTTTAACCACTTCGGGACAATCGAAGAATTTTTTTTAAGTTCTATTCAAGCTTGTCATTACATTTACTAAAATATGTAAATAATTAGAAAATCTACTATATTATTATAAATTATTTCAAATATTTATTGTATTAATGTCTAATACAAAATAAATTCAAATTTCAAATACTAAACCTTTTTAAATTTAATCCAAAAGCTAATTTAGGACTAGGAAGGTGAGGAAAGTAGATCCATTTGGATTCCCTTTTTACATTCCAGAAAGAGCTTTGAGAAGTTTCTTATACTTTCTTTAGTTCGTGTTGTGTTTTTAGATTACCATCCTTTCGTATTTTAGAATAACATTAATTTTTCGCTTTTATAAAGTCGGTGTTCTAGAAAATGACAAAAATTTAATCTCAAGTTATAAATGCATAAAAATGTTTATAAAATCCAAGAATTAACGATATTAGTAATTTATTTTGAATTAGTAGCAACTGTTTACTTTCAGACGTTTCGGAGCATTAATAATTCACTTTGCAATTAGTGAAATCGTAAACAAAATTGCTTACAAAGAAAATAACAAAATGATACAAAGCATCTAAAAATAAAATTTCGCCTACTGCCAACTCTCACATAAATTTCTAATATTTCCTCTATAAATAACTATCGATGTAAATATAAAGTACTTGCTCTATTTTTAATATCTGTTTTATTTTCCTCCAATTAGTATAATCAATACTGACGCAACTAAGATAATAGTGGGCTATCTAATACATATAGGTACTTAACAATACACTAAAAATACTGATTCAATTTCTACTTCAGATGCTACCTACCTACCTTTAAACTAAAAATATATATACATACTACATGTGTTTTCTTTTACTGTAACCTTAGATTATTGAAAAAATAAAATTTAGAATAATTTTGTATTAATAATTACTAAGAGTTTAATACATAATACTTAATGAATTATTTTCTAATTTCAGTATGCAGTTTTGTGGTGCACAAGAGATGTCACGAGTATGTCACATTCAAGTGTCCGGGAGTTGATAAAGGTGCAGATTCAGACGTAAGTATATACATACCTCAATTCGCTTATTTGAAGATATTATTCTAAAGCAGAAATTCTAACTATCAATTTAAAAGATAAGTAAATGTGTCTATATTTCTGAATTAGTAGACAATACTAACACCAAAAAAAATATTGTCTTTGTTAGCTTCACAAATGTTCCTTTAATAATTTTTGCTTAATTATTAAGTCTAAACGAATAGATTACTGAGTCTGGGTAGAATATTTCCTATCATACATGGTCAACCATGATACAATGGAACACCGGCAACCAGAAAATTAAGATTTGGATGAAACTCTAGCGAGTGAAAGAGTATCCTGGTGCAAAAACAAAACAATCTTTTTCAGCGCTCGATTTTTTAATTTTTGTAAATATCTCTGAAATTATAGCAGATAATTTGAAGTATATTACATAGTCATACCTGGAACTATGTAATATACTGCAAATTATTCTCTAAAAAAAATTGTGGTGGGGCATCGGATACCCAATATTCCCCATTTTTAGTTATCAAAAATAAGGTCGTTTGTACGTAGAAAATGAAGGTATACAACAGATTTGAACAGTTAATAATAATTATAATTAGCCAATAAAAGCAAATAAACTTGCCTACGTCCTAATTAAAGTGCTAATTCTAGGAAAAAATTGGTGTCCAAGAATGAAGAAACATAATTATATATTCTTACTCATTTATTGCATATCTTATGTGCAGTGTAGATTTACAGTTCATGCTTCCTTGTTAGTTTAACCGAAGTATTTCGAAACAAGAAAAAGTAAAAAAAACAACAGAGGGAAGTCAATCAGAGGCAAATAAAGAACAAGATAAGATAGCCGTTGCAAAAGATCGATATATTTCTCGATTATTTTAAAGTAAATAAATATTCGCTTTAATAAATACCTTCCGAGACCGATCACTTACTTTTAAATAGCAATAAAGGTTTTGCATTACACATTTCATAGGACCTGAATGTCCTCATTGTGAGAGTAAATTTGTTTTGGTTTACGTAAAGATATTCATAGAAGTCAAAGGAAAAGCAGCAACTCTGACAGTAAGTAATGTGACAAAGAACATTCATCATTCATGTCAGTTAATACTTACCTGTAAAATTATCCTTGAATCAAAATATAGAAAAAAAAGAGAATGGGTTTAATCTTAAATAATTTTATTAAACAACGGCTACCTGTTTTATGCGCATTTGCACATCATCAAGCCAAGATAGAAAAGGACTACAAAATCAAAACAGATGCAAACAACACCACTAACAGCATTACGCCAGTAAAATTAACGTTAAAAAGCACAAACTTAAAGTTACATAAGGATGTACGAGGACGACCTGAAATGTTTCAAAAGCACGTGGACTCTCATTGTTAATCGAGCAACTCGGTTGAATTGTACAACCGCATACGAAGGCGACCTGATATGTTTCCGAAATCGATAAGAAAAACACAGTATTCGTGTGATTTTTTATTTTTATTTTTCGATGTAGTCTCCACGAAAATCAGTATACTTTTTCAAACGGTACTCCAGTCTCTTCAAGTCGTCAGAAAAGTAGGATGTTTAGTGGTCTGCAAAATAGCCACCTGTCGCAGCAATGACCTCCTCTTTTGAGGCAAATATCTTTCCTCCGAGTGATTTTTTCAGGTTTGGGGGCAAGATCCGCTGAATACGGAGGATGGGAGACTAATTCGTAGCGCAACTCATTCAATTTGGATGCGATGATGCGGGATGAATGAGCCGGTGCATTGTCATGGTGGAAAAGCACTTTTTTCCGCTGCAAACAAGGCCGTCTCTCCTTTAATACTGCATCGAATCGGATCAATAAATCGCTATAGTATTTCCCCGTGATCGTCCTTCCCTTCTGCAGACAGTCGATGAGGATCACACCTCGGGAATCCCAAAAAATGGTCGCCATGATCGGCCGATGGAACGGTCTTTACTTTCTTTGGAATCGGGTTGCCCGGGAAAGTCCACTGCCTCGACTATTCCCTGGTCTCCAGTATGTAGTGAAGAATCCAAGTCTCATCTACGGTTACGAAACACACGAAGAAATTCCTTGGATTGCGTTTGATCCTGACCAGACACTCCTCCGAAATGATCACCCGAATTCGTGTTTACCCCTGTGTAAGCAAACGCGGTACCCATCGCGCTGAAAGCTTTTTCATACCCACAATTTCCTGTAGGATATGGCCAAGCATTGTCTCCAGCCCTTCTGCTAATCCTACATATGTAGATAAGACTATTTCATTTTATCACTATTTTAAATAGAAAAAAGATGAATTTATAATCATTATTTTATTTTATTTATTTAACATATATTAAGGAAGTATTCTTTGAAAAGAAATATTTTGTATTTTCTAGTTACTAGCGCATATAACTTTCCTATAAATTTTTATTGTTATTTGGGCTACTATTTATAACAATAATACTTAGCTGTACTCTGACAATTAACTTTTTTATATTCGATATTAGCACTATATTTGAATTTATTACTTAACCCAAATTGTGCAATCGCCTTCTCTATAAAAGCAAATGGATACTAATCACTGTGTCATTATATTTGCACATGGATTACCAATTTTTTTACTATCACATAATTACTTTCTAAAGTTCCACAATTATATATTTATTATCATCATTCGCTACGGCCAAAGTTAGCGCCTTTCACAGACAGCTTGCAATATCTCAAGACGGCGAATTCTCGTCTGTAGAATAAATGAGATTTGATAAAGATATTTGTGAAAGTAGCATACATATACTACATTTGTATACAAATGCTACATTTACAAATGCGTTTGCTTGTTTGAGTCTTTGCTTATCCAAATCACGACAAACACATTTGCAACTTGGTAACTTTTTCTTTTAGAACGTAGCAAACATAAAAAGGAATATTATGAATACCTTGATCAAGATATTTTCGCTATAGAGTTTGCGACAAGAAAAGAATATATTTGATGTTTAGTGAGATAAACTCTAGAGAAACGAAAGCAATCTCGGAACTACTAAAATGATTTAAGGGAGTATTTTTTTATTCTACACGTTAAGGTTATTTCCAGGTGCTGATTTTCTTTTCTAAGAAAAAAGAAAAGTTATTCATTTATAGATGCGACCGTTATTGTTCGTCATTAATCATTATTATTGCAGAGATTACGTGTATAGTTCTTTTTAAAATATAAGGAAATAGTTTGTAACAACTTTCCCGCTTTTATATCACCCTCTGTGGCAATAATAACGTCAAAGATGATTGTGCTTACTTTGCATTTATGCATAGAGGTATGAACTAGGTAGAGTTTTCTATGCTGGAGTCATATTGTAAGTAATTTTGTATCTTTGAATGATTGAAGTTAATAATTAAAGGCATTGTTTTATTATCTAAATCCACATATTCATTTTTTTTTGTTGATAACATTTTGGTATTTCTACTGCGTAGTCCGATGGTTTTACTGAATTTACAAATTTAATTTGTCCGCATTATGATATGTTCTAACTAGTCCTAAATCAGTTCTACCAGGTTAAAAATGCAATAAGATAATTGTAAGCGTAGTGCTGTGTACTGCTAATCTGGCTTTTAAATCCACCTAAGATTCCTTGGCGTAACCCCTAATGTTCACTACTTTCACTAATGCTTCTTTCATATAATGGGGTGCTGCCCGTTACAATGATACTAAGTTTTGGTAAATTTGGTAGCGAAGCACTGTAATACCACTCTTAAAATAATAAACAATATGAAGAATAATAATTGTTTTTGCTCGCGAAACAGGCATATCCAACTAACACATTTTCGAGTTAACCACCTAAATCTGACATTTGGGCTTGCTGATTCAACAAAAATTTTCAATACCATTTGTTTTTTCACACGGTGTGATGCTTTCATAAAGTTAGAAGGTTCTAATAATATATTCATGACGATTTAACTTATCCATTATTATTTTTTTTTACTACAATTTACAATTATCCTGTAATATAAATATTTGGTTCGGTAAGTTGTTTTCTATTGTCAGTATTCTATGAAATTTATGATGATATATAGTATACAGGAGCGCTTCCAACAATCGCCTACTATACGTTCTTCTAAAAGTATGAAATTTCATCGCATATTTGATTAATTGTTGTGAAATTTCTCATTTCAAATGGAACATCTTATATACTATGAATAAATCGAAATACAAATTAAGTGATATAACAAACCATGGATTTAAGACGTATCAACTTTGAGAAAGTCAAACATTGATATATTCAACTAAATAAATTTTGTATTTATTAGGAAATGTCATAATATGCCTTACAGATTGCATGTACTTTTCTTAATACTGATTAAATTTCTCTTACTTCCTCTCGACAGGTAATTCTAATTTCCATACTTGAATAGTATTTAAGATAAATATTTCCTCTAGAAGGTTGGAATTTATAATATTAATATCATCGATTGCAAATGCAATTGGGCTGTCGTTTATAGCATACGATATCTTTTAGAGCCGACCACAATCTATAATCTAAAAGGTTTAGATACGTGCTGCCAGATAGCCAATCTTCAGCAGTAATGAAATTTACCAAATTTCATTACTTCTTGTATTGCTGGAAAGTCCCTGTTCGGCTTTGGTAGAGCATATGGTAAAGTTGCTTCACGACAACTTCCAGAACAGATTTTTGATAAACTTTAGCCGACGTGTTGATGCCTTTCTCATAGAAATGAAGACTCCATTGTAAGGGCCGCCTCACCAAACCATAGCTGGTGCTGCATGTTGGTGTTTCTCCATTCTTGACACTCGGAGGTTATACTAGACGACCGCCCCAAAAACTCTGTTATTTTGCTTATTGTATTTTTACTATGCTGTAATAATGTTCTCACGAGTATACAGAATATTTCTGTATCGATCAGTCACCTACTTCTTCAACAGTCGTTTTGATTTTTCAACTCTGTCTCTCTTTTTTAAGTTGTGTTGTCCAGTACGGCATTTGAAAGCCCCAACACTCATGTTTTTTTTTTAATAATACGACTCGTTGATTTTTAAAACATATTCATTTCACGATGATTCCGTGTTTTTTTTGCTTAGGTGGCGGGAGGGGAGGGGGTTCCTGAATTCTGGCTTTGACGGCTTTAATGACGCCCGAATCGTTGGTGGTCTTTGATATCCCCAGTCTCCTCAAATAATTTAGCATACTGCTACACGAACATTCATCTAATCCCGAGTAAATGAAGCATTTTCTAAATATCTCCTTTATTTGTTTTATACTTCAAACATGTGCTACAACAGCGTTACGGTTCTTTCATCCGACCATTCCATAACGAAAACAAACACAAATTCAAATACCTTCCACTAATAAATAATATTGAGGTTAACTGTCAAAAACCATATGTAAGATTTATTTTTCTATTAGTGTGAATTGATGCATTCATTATTATAACATTGTTGGAAGAAATAAGGAACAAGAGGAAATTCAACATTTGTACATTTTAAAACCATTGCATGAATGAAACTGATTGTTTTAGTTTGGAAATTCCATAACGTTAGGTTGATAATTGAATCTAGAAGGGCGACACTTTAAAATCATCCTAGGCAAATACGGACTCCAGTATAATAACTACTATACGAAATTTGAATAAAATAATAACACAACACAATTAGTACGCTGCGCTGGTATTATTGGTATAATGCGTATCCTATTCCAGAATAATCTTATTAGTAAGCTACCCTAAACTAGGCAAAAATATCATCCAGCCAAGAATAACGGACAGTAAGTTTATGCTTGGTAACGTCGAGTACAGCAGTAGATATATGTTGCCAATTATTAGCAACAATTTCCATATTTTTATCTGATTGTATTATTAGCATACAATAACCGCACGTTATTCTTCCATGGTTATTTAAGTTTATATTAACAAGTTGGGAGTAAAAGAGTGGACAAGTACTACCAGAAGTTCGTTAATATTAATAATAATAAACATTTATTATATGCCTAACAAACATACATTCAAAAGTATAGAATATAGTAAAAAGGATAATATTGTAAAGTTTACGAAATCGTTCGCAACTAGCTAATGAACGCATACAGTAGTACCATCTGCGATGTGTTGCTACTCCAAAACCATTGCTTCGACCAGACAATAAACAAAAATGACTGAAATATATAAAATAACTGAAACATTGCGCCATGAAAATATGAGGTCGAAAAAGGGGAATGAATGAGCCCTAATTTGAATTACTTAGGCCGAGACGGCGATGATATATACGCAAACGGGGAGGTGAAATATAATATCTTTAGTGCGTTCAAACGTGAGTTAGCATGGATGCGGTTCTACTTTTATGTGGGGTCACATTACCGCGTGTGATGTTAGTAGTTTAATTATAACTATCAAAAGATTAACAACTGAACGTTATTTATATATCCCCAAAAGGTGAGATGTATCATTTATGGACTTAGCACGAGTATCATCCTTCAATAAGACAATGTTCCTAATCACTCCAATGGAATCGTGGAAAAATATATAACTAGGAGGAAGGTACACTTATTGTAATAGCTTAAGCATGATTAAATGTGCTGGATTATTTAAATAAAAAACCGAAAGGCAATGTGCTGACAAGTATTTTAACATGTTACTGACAAAGTGTTATAAGATATTCGCCGATTTTATAACAATTTGAATATCTCATTGTCAAAGCGAATGTCAGCTCTGATTAACAGAAAGGATTGTAAATATTAAGTTATATTTATTTGTATATCAATACATTATTGTTTTGTATAGTTTCTCTATAATATACAGCAACATATCAAAGCTATCCATGGTACAAAATGGATCGTAGCCGACTGACAAATTAATGGTCAAATGATTATAGATTATGAAATATAAACATAGACAGCAAGGCGAAACAATCTGTACATAAACTAAAACGTGCTATTTATCATGCATAGCTTAGAGGCTAATTAATTAAACAAGAATTGCATCAAAAATATGGTCTCCACTCAAATCATTATGCTTTTGTAAGCTCTTCTAGAAGTTGGCGTACACGTGCATCCGCAGTTTGCTATCAATAGCCCTAATTTCGCCAGAAATGTCTCCAAAACTAGATGTAACACTTCCCAGCAGTCCACAAACAACGGCCACACTTTTTTGCGTGGTATGAGGAGACACTATCTTGTCAAAAGTAAAAGGTCTTCGAGTCAATCCCAAACTGTTGTAAACATGGCTCAATAAAGCTTTCCAAGATGATGGCATGATATTCTAAAATAACCGTCGTTGTTTCTTCATCGTCATTTTTAAGAGAACATAAGTCTACAATTTGAGAAACGCCGATTTGACACCAAATCGTCGGTTTTGGAGAGTGCAACAGCTTTCTATACAGTTTTTCAAGGTTACCTAGGGACCAATACCGCATGTTCTGTTTGTTGGCCCGAAAGCCTGAAAGATGAAAATAGGTTTCGTCGGACCTGAAGCAATTATTCAAAACGCCTAGGGCTTTCCTTAGCAGATCGACCGTGGCAATACTGAAAGTAAATTCATGCTTCCTTCTCTGCAGCAATTTACAATTTGATGAAAGTTTATCTCCTTAAGTATTCTGAGTAAGCTTGTGTGATGCGTCTAAAGTGCTGGCATACCAAGCATCGAGAACTGCGTTCAAAAACTTCCCTTAGTCTGTGCAAATTCGCAGGCGTCTGTTCATGGCGCTTCTGTTACAGACTTAGTTTCATGATTACTACGAACTAAAGTAACACGTTGTTCTACGCTACAATGCTCCACTGTAACTAACCATATGATTTCTTCCCTTGAGCTTTCACCCCTACGCCGCTCAGTAGAAGCTATTACGCATGCGCAATATAAAATTTGAATGTGTTAGTGCCTCGCCCTGTATTACTTGTTTTACTGCTTTTTAATAAGGACCAACAATTTGAATTAAACTCTTAGTATCCATTAACATATTCATATTACTGTATATACACTGCACGAATATGAGCTCAAAACTTCTACAACCTTCTTTGAAAAATAATTCTTAGCATTCTACATTTCTAATGAACTATGTAAGATACATTATTAAATACTTGCAACTAAAGCCATTGTGAAAATAAGGCAGACTTCGTTTTTCATTTTCGAAACAGTGAGCGGTGAATTTAGTCATCGCTATTGGTATCATAAAATGTAAAAATAATCTTTTAAATTTACTTATAGATCAGCTAATGCTATAAATAATCTGTACTATATGCGCAGATGTTAGTAAACCAAGATAATTCTTTCATCTTAAACACTTTTTAGAATCGTCTTTCTTCACGCAATTGACTATCTTAAGAACAAGCGTCTGCAGTATTAATCCTATAAAAAGATCCAACGCTGTGGGAAAGTAAATTATGTCTTAATTAAAATTCTGCCGCGCGAATTGAGTTGAAATGATGCTGGTGGCCGAGTTATAAACGACAATAAATTAGATTAAAGTACCGAATTATACCCCGAAGACAGACGTGTAGACATACCAACGAACATACATACATATGTCCGTATCCAACGCCAGATTATTGAATAAAAACAGTAATTGGGAAGATTGCAATTAGTGGAATGCATTTCAAAATTATATCAACCAAATTATACGAACGTAATTGGTAATTTAGTATACTCGGATTTATTATAAAAAAGAATTTATTTACTAATTACTGCTCTTACGTACACTACTGCTCATAGGAAATAGGACACATAATAAAGAAAAAGCTATAAATCATGAGCAGCGATTCCAGTTGTTAAGCAAAGATATTGAAAAGTATGAGAAACAAATTTCCGTATTTCTTTATAATTTATCTTTTCATTTACATGCCAGAGCGTTGCAATTTCAACCATCAAACTAAACAGTTCTCTTGTGAAGTGTTAACACACACTGATACAAATTTACTATAGAATGAGATAAATACCACTGAAATAGCCGATAGGTATTGAGAAATTATCTTCAATCACTATTCTACATGAAGAAGGTTATTCTGTTCAGCAAGTTTGTCAAGTCGGAATTATGGAATTTGTCATCAGTCGTAACCAATCGTTTCAATTACCTTAGAGAATAATGTTGCTTGCAATCATTGTATTAACTTTGTAAAAGAACATTTTAGTAGTGTTGAATTAAATAGTATTTTACCGGATTTTTGATTTTGTGCAGTTATTTGATTTGATCCCTAGAATCCGATATAAATTTACAAAATTTGCTCTAGCATAACTAATGATAATGGATCATGAATGAAAAGACAAACAAAATAAATGTTTAAGAATACTGAATAGCGTTCAAGAATTTATATTCAAAATTCAAGCTTACCAATGGAGAAATGCTTTCCGTAACAAATAAGCTAACGAAATATATATTTTTTTGAGACTATAAACCAATACCACGAAGAATGTTTCTCTGTTAGAAAGATATCAAGATACAAAAATAGAAATAAGACTGTAGCTGACTATAAATTTGCAATAGCATTCACTTAAAGACGCTTCCAAAACAAACTTCAAAAATATTTGAAATTGCAATTACAAATTGATTAATTACTTAAAAAAATAGCTCCACCACAATTGCGTAACATAAATTTTGCAAAGGAAAATCCAGTGGCTGTTGGAAACAATTATGCAATTCTAGACGTAATCGACAATACAGAATACGTGTTATTGACTTTGGTATGATCTAAAGAAAACATTTGTCGCAGCAGGTCACAAATTACTAATGCAGAAATTATACTAATATGGGATATGCGGAGTAATCACATTTGTTGGAGGGCATCCTACCCTTGTAATAGACGACAATATGTTAAAATGGAGTCCCAAAAATCCAGTAGTGTAGTGACAACAAGATGTAGAGTTTAAGGCATCCACATTGGGACCGTTGCCCTACACCATCTGTATTAATGACCTCTGTGGGAACGCTTCAGCAAATGTGGCTCCTCTGTACGCTTACGGCTCATAATGAAGAGTGAAAGAAAAAAAATCAAACTAAATTAATATAGAGAATGGAAAAAGTACTGGGAGAAACAGAGGAGTGGCCCACTTAATTTAACGAAAGCGCAACATCTTAGCTTTTCCCTAAATAACATAGATAAGTAGTTTTGGCTCTCCATCTCGACAATGGTAAGTTGGTCCAAGCATATAGAAAAAGTTACTAAAAAATTAAGTAATGCAATGTATGGCATACGAAAAGCAAAAAATATGCCCACTCACCAGCCTGCCAGAATGTTTACGAGGTGTACTTCCAGGACATCATGCTTTTATTCAGAACAGAATACTTAACATATGTGTACTAATGACCACAAAGTATGTATACAGAAACAAGATGCAATTCGATCAAAACGGCAATACCATATAGTGCAAGCGAAGCAAAATATATTCCTATACCATATTCATAACGTTTATTATTACAATCGATCCATTCACATCAATATGAAATGTCAAACGTAATATTAATATGCCAGAGAAACGTCGATATAGAGGTCTATATCAAGTATCTTGCATTTTCCTATTTCTATCGAAAAGTTCCTAGATCGGTATACGGTTTTTGTTTATCTTCGTAACCGCGCGAGCGATTCTAATTAATTTTCTTCTTTTCTCACCCGACTGAAAAACATTTTCAGGACTGACAAGAACACGCAAACTTAGATTAAGCGAAATTTTAATTGAAAAGAAGTTCGAGCGTAATCAATTCTTGTAAGCTATTGAACTTGAACCATTACGTTTGAATTTGGGCCGTTTCGACCTTTGATTTATTGTGCTGGTTGTTGTAAATTCCCCTCGTTTATATTCATGTTTTGCTACAAATGAAAATTAATCGCTTTTAGGTAAACTTTGGATCGAAACTGAAACGTGTAGTTGCGAGGAAATTTATCTACGCCCGCAGTATTAATGAAAATAAACCAAAAAGAAGCTAAACGGTAAAAGTCGTATATTATGCGGCTACTAACGAGATTACACATGTATTAATTGTTCTGATGCTTTTGGAATAAAATAGAATATATTTTCTTATTAGCGGTCCAAATATCGCGTGAGAAAAAAAACAAAATAAATTTATACAGCGTTATAGAAATATAAATACTCTAAAATATGCATATAAACATAATTTACAACTCGGCATTTGGAGCCGTTTGGTGTTCTCAAAACTTCAAGGAGTGGTAATTACCCAAATATATTGTCCGGTTTAATTGTTTTTTTGTTACATTATTTATATTATTTGGAAATAAATCATATGCATTTAACACCAACACTTAGATATGACTAGTTCGCATATCATGCCTGATGAAATAGAAAATACTATAATATATATATATGTTGAGTGTAGCGAATCTAAATGCTCGTAATTGAAGAAATGACTTTCCGTATGATTCAAGAAAAGCATAGCTATTAATATTTAGAGCTGCTCGATTTTGTTAGTAAGACGGTGGCGCCAAATATGTGAGAATACATGCAGACGACGAGCTGGCGAATCCACATTCTATAAAGTAACTATGTGTACGGCATGAATGGCAGTTGGCTTCAAATATCGTCCTAGTTCTTTTGTAAGCCTATGGATGAAATCTAGTAATGTGAAATCCGATATAAGAAGATCAAAAGTGCCGATGACTTACCATAACGTGGATCGACAGGCAAAGTGACGCCGAATATGAAAAAAAAATGTGAATTAGTTTAAGCGGAACTCAACCCTAACATTTCGATAAGGAGCAGCAAAATTAAAACAAAAGGATATAGAAGTATCGCATACAACTATTCGAACAATTCGGACCCATCTCTTTGCGCATAACCTCAAATATCGAAGTACAATGCAGAAATCATTGTTACGCAAAAAACATGTGATAAAAAGACTCGCTTGGGCAAAGAAGGAATTTGGACCAAGATTCGAACAACGTGATCTTTACGGACAAAGCCTCTGCTTTAGTCGTAACGGTTGTCGAGTTCCGCCGTGTCACTAGATTTTTTGTCCCTGACGTTTCGCGAACAACTGCGGTTCGCATTTTCAAAGGTTGAAAATGCGAACCGCAGTGAAAGTCTGAGATACTATTAAAGCCTCTGTTTGGTGATATACTGCCATCCGACGTTCCTGGTCAACCTTGACCAATAGATTAATACAACGGACTGTTAAACATCCTGTAAAAGTTCATCTTTGGGGCTTCTTTTCGAAACAGGGCTTTGGGGCATTACATCTGTTTACATCCAATTTAAATGCTCAAAAAGAAACATTTTTGAGAAGTGTTTCTTATCGACTGCTGTACGATGCGACATAAAAGAAACGAGAACTGGTTCTTACAGGGAGCAAACTTTGCTCCAAATAGAAAGAGCATCGTCATACTTGATTGGCCATTGCAGCCGCCAGATGCAAATTCCATTGAATATGTGTGGCCATATCTTAATCACAAGTTTCAAAGAAAGAGAGTGTGCACTTTGAAGCAGCTGGAATGACAAATTCGTCTCATTTAGAGGTGTTTACGGAACGAATACGCGGTCAATTTAGTGAAAAGTATGCCTCGGACATGCCAGGTAATTATCAATGCAGATGGTGACTATTAACGGTATAGCATTTTTCTTCTCATGGAATACAACAAATCCATGTACTTAAAAATCATTAAAAGTTTTTCTTTCTATACATTAACCTGTACACGTTCAAGCAAAGTCGGGCGATATTTCAGTCCTCAAATTATACATATATTAGAATAACAACAAAGAAGTTGGACAATATAAAAATTGCAAAATCCTTCATTGCTGTTAGTGGTGTCACTGCGCTACAGATTCGTTACATAATTGTAACAATTATTATGACACATCTGATATCCGGACGATACGAATCGCTCGCACATGCTGTAGTTAGCATTCTTAGAAGTTCATCGGGACACCTGAAAACAGCAATACGCGTCATATTACTGAGGATAATATATCACCGTCATAATTCCAATATCACACAATGATTATACTCTCAATAAAACGAAATTGACTTTAGTTTAGGCTTGATTGATTGGATAATAGCACCCAAAAACCAATATGATCAGAGAGCCAGATTATTAGATATTAATCATTATTTTGTCAGTTAAACAAATCACACTTCTGTTATCTATATAAAACCTAGGTTTATGTGAGATAGTTGCAGGCAATTCAAGATATCGATCACACCATATAAACAAGCAGAAAAATGATGGTAATTTCTATCATAAAAATATGACTCACATACCAACTCAAACTCTAGTGCTAATAGTAATTTACTTAAGTTATTCAGAATAAGCGAGATAACATAATAAAATAATCAAAATAGTCAAAATTGCACAAAACAAAACTCCCACTCACATTTGTTGCTTTTCTCAACGTTTGATTTTTCTAGAGACCTATTATGCGAATATATTTTGTTCCGAATTGAATATTTAGGAGGGACATAAGTTAGGTTTTGAAATGTCGTTTCCTCTTTTCTTTGATTTCATTACTTATAGAATTAGTATTGAATTTTGGTATTTTTTCGTTTTTGCTTCTCCAATTTGTACACTTTGCACTTTACGTGGCATTTATGCATACCGTTTTATGTTTATCTGTCATTTGTTAGTCATCCTGAGAAATTCCCAGATATTAGGTATCTATACCGTGTACAAGGGTTGCCTTTTACGTTTTGCATATAGAGCTGGAATAAGACAGCAGATAGGTTTTAAGTTCTTTATTGTTTTTCAAAGTACTCTCGACAAAGATTAATGCAATTTTGCATGCGCTCAAACCAACTCTGGAAGCAGTTATTTCACTCATTTGTTGGTACAGTCAAAATTGCGTTTTTGAGGGTACCGACTCCTCCTTCTGTCGAATGGAACCTTTGACTACGCAGTCCGTTCTTGATTTTTGGAAAGGTAACGAAATTGTTCGGACTTACGACCGGAATGTACGGAGAACGGTCCATCAATTCGACATCTTGTTGCGTTAAAAATTCAATTGCCTTGCATGCTGTGTGCAAATTGTCTTGGTGGAAGATGATTATGTCGTTCGTGGATTGTTTTTTGAAGCTCAACAATGACTTGCGGCAAACAAATGGTTGAATACCAATCGACAGTAACAGTTCTTTGATCTTGCAGCGGAATTGTTGCTACGTCGACTTGCTTTCGAGACAAATGTCGACCATCTTGTTGGAGTCACTAAGAGAATGGGTGACTTATGCCAGCTTTTCTTCAATTTAGAACACCCAAACAGACGACTGGCGTTTATTTTCTAGCTCGTATGAAATCTAAGATTCATCGCCACAGACAGAATTTCCGGCGTTGGAGCGGTCTAGAGTATTTTGACACCAATTCACCCTAGCTGGTTTCTGCTCTTCGGCCGACAGATGCGGTATCTAACGGGAAACTATTTTTTACATACAGGTCTTCATACATTTTTTTTTGAATTGGAATCTCTGAAATCCCCAATGATGGTCTCAATCTCGCGATATCTCGCATGTTGATCTTGCGCACGGCATCGACATTTTCCTGGGTGACAGCCGTGTTTGGAGCAACTGCTGTTGGGTGGTCGTTAAGACTAATTCGACCACGTTTGAATTCTCCACACCAACGAGAAATTGTTGATTGATGTGGTATATAAACCAACTCGGCAAGGTATTCTTGTTGAAATAATTATTGTAAAAAATTATTGGACGGAAATGTTTTCGGATTAAATTCATTTCTCAACTAACCTTGATAGTTCGTTGTAACACTACACGTATCACACTGAAACTTTGGATTTAGGTTAACTAAAGATGAAGGTTAATTTCTAGTACTGATATTGACTGGTGGCGCCCAGTATGTCGCAATATGCAAAATTTAAAAGACATCACCCTGTTTCTTTTTTCAAATCTTATCAATCTTCAGTAAATTTCCCGTACCCTCAGCTGAAAAGAAAACAACAAATCCGAATAGGATACCGCCTGGGCTTAACTGTCAGCACAACACAGTTACGAACCATTTTTTCAGCTTGTTCCTCATGAAACTTCTTTGTTGAAGTACCTCGAACTCCAACGCGTTTTTCTTCACTCCTCTGTTAAGTGATGATGTGCTTGTGCTTCTTATAACTTTTTGCTCTACGGTATCGCAGTAATGTTGTACAAAATGGTATTTTGCTAGTAGAACTTCGTTGTTCAATTTCAAAGATTTACCGATGACTAATCGTTCCCATTTTCTATCCTTTCTATTAACGTTAAATGCATGTTTGAGCTACTTTGCTTACATTTAATAGTCCGTGCGTCACTGCATTACACAAAATATATGCTTTCTAGTCTATGCATACACGATTGCGAAACAAATCATTGTATTTGTTTTTTACACATAGAAATTCTAAAGCGTTACGCATATTTAACTCCATGATTAACATATATCTTCATTAATGGCAACAAAATATTTATGTAAGCTATGAAAATCAAACACTTAATAGTCGATACAATTAACATTAATACACTAATTCAGGTACTTCTTATTTATTCGTTTTATTGGATGGGAAAGCTTAGCAGTACATTTGAATTATGTTTTAAACGGAAAGCTAATTTTCCAGCCATCTTCGGTTATAGTGTAAAATTCAACTACTTACAATTAATTATCATCTTTGGCAGCTCGTGTCTTTCTGCAGGCGCAACAACTAGGAATCACTTTCTAAATATTTTTAAATCATCGTGGTGGAACATAATCATCGATGATGTTTTAATGTATATTTTACTACCTATATTTGCTCTAGAACTTGCGTTTTTTGAAAGATATTGATAAATAGAGACCGGATTATATGGAAAGTGCATATATTTTATTTTATTTATTTATTATATTTTACGTCTATTTGTAGTGTCTAAGTGTAAGACATCTACAAATAGACGTGCAGTATAATAAATAAGTAAAATAAAATATATGCACTTTGCATGTAACCCGGTCTCTATTGATAAATAATACTGGATTCTTTATTCCGTATACTCACCTTCACCGTAAAAAGTTTTCGGAAAAATTCCTATGCCGTTTTGCTGTAATTTTGTCACCCAAAAACCTTAAAGCAATTTTACTTGTACAAATAAAATTTCCACTGTGATGTCTTATACAGATTTTCTTTCATTTAACATGAAAGATTCATTTGCATAAACCAAGAGAACTTTCCAGAGAAATTTGAAATGAGCGAAAAAATATATTAAGAAAAATTCGAATAGTTAAGTTACTTCTTCTATTATATTTGATTAATCATTGGGAAATTTAAATATTAGTCAAATATTGGACCAATATACTAGCGGAATTTTCCTTTACATCTAGTTTTATAAAGTATCATTTCTAAGAAAGGAAAAGTATATAAGAAAAGTTGTCAAAAATTAGACTTGCTTTTTGTTACTTTTTTAAATTTTTGTTGGCAAGTTCTAATGGAATAATAACGCAGAATTACACTGAATTATTATTATGTCTTTTACACTTAAATTTAAAATTCAACGCTAAGGTACATTAAGATAAAAATTATTACACCAGTATTACATTTCCAGGTTTATGCCGTATATTATGTTTTTATCATGTTCCAGAAACAAAATGAAATTTGATATATTATACTGTTTCAGTACTGAATGAGGAACAACGGTCCAGCCGTGACATAATACAAACTAATTCCTAGAAATATTAATCATAAAATAGCGTAAAACTGTAAGAAAATATATTTGTTGGTATATTTTCAACCATTTCGATTTTTCAGTTCCTCCTTGTTAAAAAAATAATAATTCTCACAGATGTTAATTTAGTAAGCCTACAGTAACTGTGGTGAAGCGTGCACTACAATTTAAATGATATATAAATTAATTTAAACAAACACATAACACATTTGACGATCATATTAGAAACAATTTCACTTTTATATACATATAGTTTTACACTTAATTTCCTTGTAGGACACGAGAACGCGCCACAACTTCAAAAACCATACCTATGGATCTCCAACCTTTTGTGATCACTGTGGATCTCTTCTCTACGGCGTGATTCACCAGGGCATGAAGTGTACTGGTATGTATTATGAACATTCAATTAAAATTGCTTTCTTTAAAACGGTCAGAAACATTCGAAATCTACGTGAGTTCATCCTTGCACAGCAGATAATTTGAATTTAGTCTATTTCATTTGTCTAACAAAATACGAAAAAGGAAAACTCGAAAAAATCATGCAAATGCAACAAATCTGCAGTCAACAGTTACAATTACTTACAGCTTCCTCTTTTGTAATTCTCTTGGTTGAAACTACGACAGATATACACTTCTGTAAGTTTTACGCAAATATGTAATAGTTTACTGTGCATACTGCAATTACATTATGGATAAAAAGAAACAACAAAAATTATCACACCGCTATTGTACTATTATTATTTTACAGTGCTGTTACACAAGTTTTTGTACAACTTGTAGTCACAATAGCAACAAGACTGCCTATTTTTCTAAAAAGTTGTAAACTAGTAAGCTACACTGCATCTCTAAGTAAATTTACATTTACAATTCTGTGTACGTAGTCATTTTCCTAAAGGGCGCTTAACGGTTAATTTAGTTATTGAAATGTATTGAATCGTGCGCTACACTTTATCTGTATGTAAATTAAATTGTTTTGGTAGTAAATGTAATTGAATTTTCATCCAATTTCGCTCAAACATACACTACGGTGACAGAATAAAATAGACACCTACTAATTAAAAAAAAGATTCTATTCTCGTTATATATACAAAATATTTTAACATTTTTTAATTAGACTAATATTTTGCCGATCCAGCTTTACTTGCGTCAAGTGCTGCGAGTCGTCGTCGCATAGAATCTATTAAATGATTAATTGTGTCTTCTGGAATATTTAACTACTCTTTTGTAACAGCTGGCACGAGTTCTTCCTTATTGCTGGGTTTTCAGGGTCCTCTCGCCATATTTGTCTGGATTATGTGCCAAACATTCTCTATCGGATTCATGTCTGGTGATTGGCCTGGCCATGGTAAAATCCGAATCCCCTGTTCCTCTTTCCATCTGGTTGTTGTTCTTGCTTTGTGGCAGGTTGCTCCATCCTCCTTAAAACTGGAGTCTTCTCTAGATAAAATGGCGTTGTCGAATATCGGTAGTAGTCCTTCTGTTAATATTTGGATATATTTTGCCGCATTTATATTTCCGTCGCAGATTACTAATTGCGATCTTCCACCATACCGTATCGCGCCCCACACCATGATGTTCACACCGCCGTATTTCACCGTCTGATGCAAAAATTTGTCCTCCAGTTGCTGTGACGAACGTCTCCATACCCACGTACGACCACTATTACTGAATTGGCAGTATCTACTTTCGTCTGAAAAAATGACAGACAGCCAAAACTCTTCGGTATTTGTTCGCATTTCGATTGCCAAAGCCATTCGGCGCCGTTTTTGAAACGCGGTAAGGAGAGGTTTTTTCTTTGCCACCCTTTTATACATCCCCACACTGTGGAGGTATCGCGGAACAGTGCGCTGACTTTTCTGTGAAGTTGCCGCAAGCTCAGCTGTATGTACTTTGTTGCGGTTCTCTACACTTCGCGCACAAGCACCCTTTTACTTCTTTCAGAAGGTCCGGCACGACCTGGTCTCGGCTCCACTGTTGTTTTTTTCCTTGCGTTTAAATTGTGAAATCACACGGTTAACTGTGGACAACGGAATATTTAAAAATTTACTTATTTCACATTGCGAAGCGCCGCGTTCACTCTGGCCAACGATGCGACCCCGGGTGAAGTCGCTAATATCACTCGAACCTTGTAAACGAGGCATAGTTGTAACGATACTAAACTATGACGAATTCCTTCCGATACATCTAACCCTACCCTAATGACAAGAGAAAGTTCTTAATTCGTTCTTAGAATTTAGCTGTTTTCATATTTGTACCGCTTTACCTGGTGTCTATTTTATTCTGTCACCCTAGTGCACATATACAGTTGCTATGCAGATTTTCAGAACACTTAGTGAAACAGTAACTAATAGAGAAACGCATTTATACTCCCTTGCATGACGAAGTAATCTATCGTGAAAACTTGGAAAGCTCTGTATACATCAGCATCCAAAATAGTAAAAGCAATGATGCAAATTGCTCGATTATCTATAACTGACCAAATGGTAATATCCAATCTCACATTTTATTAATTCTGCTCTTTTTGGTCAAACTCGTTAATAATTGATCCATCCTCGTAATATTTTCCTACAAAAGCTACGCCATTAACTGTTGCTGCAGTAGCTGTGTTGTAGTTGTTTAAAATGAAGATGTGAAGAATGTTCAGTGTAATATTGGTCAAAATGCTTTCTAAAAAGGTTGCAAGCGTTTGAAGCTTTACTAAAGTTAATACAAATTTTGAAGTAAAGAAATTATTGAAAATATTTATTGCTTGGCTTACACGTTATAAGTCTTATCATTTAAGATTCTTGTAAAATACCTATCTGGATACTTGCATATTAACGTAGAAATAATTAATAATCTAAAGGATTGTAATGGGGTCCATAAAGTCGTCTGTTGCTCGATCTGACACTCTTAAGCGGTTGAACGGAAATGTATAGGCTGGGATGTATGTAAGGGATCAACGTCGTGCATAAACTAGGCCATACCATTACTCGTTACTTCTTCGAGCAACTATAGAAATGTCTCCCCCAAAAGGTACAAATAGATTTCGTTCTTGAGGTAGCAAATGTTAAGTTTATTTAATTGCACGTAGATTATAATGGACATAAGTCCATTACCATTTATGTTGTTCATCTATAACCAGCACCACCCAATGAAAGTTAGTTGCCACTATATTATTATTTATGAATAAGTTTCCAAATAATTCTATGGGGGACATTTAGTTTTCTTGGTATTTTTGTTGTACTAATAACAGGGTTAGCAACGGTTGTATCTATAACTTATTCGTTAAATTTATCTTAGTGGTGGAGTACCCGCTACTCACAGCGATTGAGATAAAAGATAATCAGCTTTTTTGGTCTATCATGAATTTATATAAATGTTAACTTTGTAGAACATTGTCAATTAGGAAAGGTTTTTTGTACTTTAGCGTATGCTTTCATTTGCTCTTCCACGTACAAAATGGGTATCAATAGATCAAGTTAGTAAAACGAAATGTTATGTACAAAAAATGTTGATGTTAATTTTAGAATTTTAAATAAAATAGTAAGAACTGAAGAGAGGGAAAATGGACATTTAATTCGGAGTAGTAAAATGAAAAAATGCGTTTACATAATGGAATTTTTCAAAGCTACTTTTGGTGGCAGTTTTAAAACTAGCTATTATTACTAGCGATTTCCACGAAGAATATGTTAGTCAATTGCTTCTCAGGGCTTTCTTATTATTCCAACGCAAATTTAAGGAGAAAAATTAAATACAAATGCACTCAGAAAAATACACGATCTAAACGTCAATCAGCTATTGTAACAATATGGCAGCCAACAATATATCAAATATCTAGTATAATTTTTGCTGAAAACTGACCAATAGCTACCCTACTTTTTAGCGCTTCAATTTAAAAGCACTCCTCCGAATTAAAAGATATTATATATAATTAGTTTATTCGTATAGTAACGTTATACATGTGTGTTTTATAAAATTTTATATAATTTTCCAATAACGCCAGAAACAGCTGCATGTGTATCTCTAAAATTTAAAATGTAGAAGTTAAAGGATTCGGCAAGTAAATGAAGCGCAATAACGTCTAGCTCATTTGCACTAGACACGTAGTTCTCAAAAACCACATTTAAAATGTAATTCGCTGTGAATACGTGATAGGATAATGGAGTAACGTACAATCATTCCAGCATTTTCTTCACGACGAATTGTGAACTATCGATTGGCACAGGATGTGTCAGCTAAAGGAGTAGAGGTAGTTTCCGTAACTATTTTCTGTCAGGAACATCCACAGATATTAAACGGTGAGTGGTGAATGGTCCGGAATTTTATCTCAACGGCGCATACATCCTGCAATAGCATCTTCGTGCATGACGCAATGTTCGGTAGAGTCACTGACGCGGCACGAACTTTTCAAATGTCTCAAAGATAAAACATTATGCACATGTTGTGAATTGAAAAATATATGGAGCGTTTCAGCACGGAATACGAAATAAGCAATTCTGCAAACATGTTTTGTATTTCTGATAGTTTGCTTTCGCAACTGTACATGACATTTATTATTATTTCATATTAAAACGAAAGGATATGACATGTAGAATAAAAAATAACAACTCTATTGGAATTATGATAACTACTGTTTAATGAATGCTGGTTTATCTTACCTAATGAAAATCTAGAAATAGCGCGTACTAACGAACTTTAACTCCGAAAAAAGAAAAAGTCAAGCACCATACTTTAGGCTTTATTTGAAGTTAGAACTTTATACAATTCATAGCTACTTTCTTATTTATTTTCATATTGGTAATATATGTAAAGCATTATCTAATACATGATGCGCTTTATTTAGTTTAAAACGACCTATAATAGCAACGCTGTTGTAACATATTCAAAACTTTTGTTCAAAATTAAAGTATGGGGAAGATGCTTATCGTTTGTTTCTGCCCTAAAAGAAACGTTACGTCAATTTTTGATATTAAGAGTACTGATAGTTGTGAAGATGCTTTTAGGGATTCTAAAATTTTAAGTTCCTTCCTATTTTCGATGTTATTTGTTCTGTATTTGAGCATAAAAATAAATTTTCTATTTTTTTCTTTTAATCATCCTACAAGAAATGCCAATTATCCCTTTTGCCTTTGTTATAAAACAGTTCACCATCAAAGAAGTTTATACTTTATGAAATTTAAATTATGTAACAAGTTACCATCAAACTTAAGAAAAGGAACAAACTTTGCGAAGTTTAAATTAGGCATTAAAGATATTTTGTTTGCTATAAATTGTTACAGTTTAGAACTAATACTTTATAAATCTAGTGAATAACTGTATTTCATTCAAATTTGTAGATTAACTAAGTTTTCATTTAAAAATATAAATTTCGTTAGAGTCTTAGAAACTTTAGTCAACTTTCACGTTGAGTTACCATTTACTTTAACATGTTTTTTCTGACAAGGTACATTCTGGAAAAGATTTAAATGCGTCGTTAAAGGAATAATTTTTCCATGTTACCAATTTTTACGTACCTTTTTTGGTCTGTTACCTTCAAAATTTGATGGAATTTTATAGATTGATAAGGCATCTTTATTAAACAGCAACACATATTTCTTTGCAATTCAATCATGTAATTTAGGACTTTTATGTTTATACGTTCTTATTTTATTAACATATCTGAAACTACAATCGTTAAGATCTTTCAAAATTCTCACATAAGTCCAATGCTGTTATCTGCTGTCAAAGCAGGTAGCTCTGCAGATTTTGTCCTATCCGCTGCCTATTGTTTGCGATAAATTTAGTGCAAAATTATTTTACATATCACTGGTTAGCAGACCTTATTCTGTCGAATTTCGTGCATATGATCCAAACACTTCTGGATGGCTGGGAAAACAGCCACAAAAATTCGAAATATTTTGCTCCATCATTTTCAACCATCAGCTTCTGGAAGAGCGAGTTCAAAAGGGGCCACACAAGCACAAGTGACGCAGTGGATGCCCAAAAACGTCTACCAACAATGAAATTGTCCACATGATGTCGTGTTAGCTAATCGCCGATTGAGCAGAGAACAGGCATCTCAGAAGGACGCATTATCCATATCCTACAGGAAATTTTGGGTATGAGAAAGCTTTCGGCGTGATGAATACCGCGTCTGCTCGCACCGGAACAAAAACGAAAACGCGTGACCGTTTCAGAAGAGTGTCTGACCAGGATCCAACGAATCCAAGGGATTTCTTCATGCGTTTCGTAACCGTAGATGAGACTTGCATCCAACACTACATACCGGACCAAGGAAAAGTCGAAGCAGTGGACTTTCCGGGCGAATCGGCTCCGATGAAAGCAAAGACCGTTCCATCGGCCCGAAAGGTTATGGCGACCATTTTTTGGGATACCCAAGGTGTGATCCTCACCGACTATCTGCAGAAGGAAAGGACGATCACGGGGAAGCACTACAGCAATTTATTGACCCGATTCGAGTATTGCAGGAGAAACGGCCTCGTTTGCAGCGGAGAAACGTGCCTTTCTACCACGACAATGCATTTCTTTTGTATCGTATAAATGAGCCAGTGCAAAAAGAAACCATCGTGCATCATCGTGTCCAAATTGAATGAGTTGCGCTACGAATTAGCCTCTCATCCTCCATATTCAACCCACCGACTTTCTCCTATTCACAAACCTAAAAAAAATACTTTGAGGGAAATGAGGAGGTCATCGCCGCTCCAGATGGATACTTTCACCTCAAAACATTCCACTTTTCCGACGGCTTGAAGGGACAGGAGCACCGTTTGAAAAAGCGTATTGATCTTCTAGGAGACTGCATCGAAAAATATCTAAAAATAAAAAGGTACACCAATACCGTGTTTTTCTTGTCGATTCCGGAAATATTTCAGGTCGCCCTCGTATGGGATTGTATAATTCAACCGAGTTACCGATTATCGGTAATTCGATTGACAAGTCCACGTGCTCTAGAAACGCTGCATTCCGAATCAATTATTAATTTGTATTATATATGTATATATTTGTAAGAGGTAAATGTTTTATTGTTTTCAGTAGTCACTCTTTACAACATTCACCTGAAAGTATTGTAACATATGAAGAACGCTCTGTAACTTCCTTGGTCTTCGATTTTTCACTAAATACAATCTGGAGAATATAAATAAAATCCAGAAATTTTCAGAATTCCTTAATAAATATTAACCTTTAGCGCAAGTATCTCTAGTCATCAGCAATAAAATTTTCACGTTGGTAAGCTTCCTTTTTACGTTAGTTTTTTACTGAACCGCTCCATTTTAATACGTCTGCGTATAGGTCGCTCTATATACCGTTTCCTGTTCGCGATTTGAGGAATAGCTTTGCAAGATAGCATGCGGTTTTGTCTTACTACTTTTATAATATCGCAGTCATTTCGATCTGTGGAACTTTTCTTTTCGCAAGAGCATACTTTCTTTAATCTCAAACACACACTTTCATGCTCTTAAAGTATATTCCTGTTTCTAGGAGAGCACAAATTCTTGTTTTCTTGTCTGCCGTTACATCCTTTTTCTTGGCCACAATAATGGCGATTAAAAATCTAACACAAAATAAAACTAAATTCACTACATAGCATAGCAGAAAGTTGTTTATTTTAATTTACAAACACACTAAATATGCTATCTTCACTGTACGATTGTCAGAGATATACTAATTTATAGATTTATAAGAAGTAGTACCTACCTGTGTGTTGCTGGAGACTGTACGATAAGTATGTAATAATGATCCTTACACAAGAGTTAAAAGTATGTATTTGTTTCGAATAAAATCGTAAAGCAGATTTTTTAAATTATTTCGTTCATATAACTTACAATTATCATACAAAGCGAATTGTTTTATAAATTAAATTAATAACGTAAACCACTCAGTTCCTCATATAGGTTTTAGAAACCAGTAATAAACTTATCTTTCTTAAAATCCATAAAGATAAACTCTTGCCTGACAGCAGGAAAGCTTGATATTGCGGCATAAATTTAATCAAGTAAAAATGCAAATGACCAACTACATAAAATGCATTAGCCGATATGCAGTACACTCGGGTATTACTCAACGGTCTCTTCTCTAATTATCTTAAAAGATTAATGAATGGCTGTGGATGCTCCGCTTGCATAATCTGGAAATTTTTCACAGGAACGCATAGACGACAAGCATTTGCGTCGTGAATAGAATAAGTACTGCTTTATATTTCATTCATTTATTCGTTTTTTTTCTAACGTTGAAAATGTTCGCATTTGAATCGTATCTGATGTTGACATACGGTGTGAATAAACATTGTGTCATCGAGCTAATGGCATGTGTATGATTTTGTTCATAATTCTCGCATGCGAAGTTTCCATTAATTTGTCACTTCCTGCGGGCTACCTTTTTACGAAAATGTTGATTCTCTTTTCATTTTAGAAAAATATGAGGATGTTATCGTTATATAAACATAAATGAATTAGTTTGATACAGATGTAAGTTTTACAAGAGAGAAATAATTATTTACTCTCTAATATTTCTACTAACAATAAGTTCCGGTTTATAATTAGACAAAATTGACGAAGACCTGCTATACTTCGCAGCCGCAATAATTTGTAAAATGAAAAAAACGGTTATTTTGTACCGCCACTTAATTTGAGTTATTTTGTTGTTAAAAAGTGAACATACCTAAAGTCGTTAAACTGAACATTGAAATAAAAGTAATTTTTTTCGAAAATACGAAGGTCATCCTGAAATTAAAGGAACGTTTTTTCTCAGAGATGTTTTAGTTGAGGGAATAAAATAAAATTTGTACACTTTACCATAATTCTTATACTACTTTATGTAACTGCAGGTAAAACAGAAGCACAACTACAATTTAGTCTAAACCCGAATTAAAAGGTCGATCAAATATTGATATAATCATGAATTAGTTTCTCTAACAGCTTTCCAAAAATTTTAATAAAACACTTAAAATGTATGGGACGTAGATCACTGAGTACCTCAGAATTTCGCTGGAAGAGACGCGGAAAATAATGCGCTGATTGAATATTTTACACAAGCAAGGTAAAATATGGGAGTAATAGAACCAGATCTAGTCAATACCATTGTTATCACAACTAACTAAGTTTAAAGGTATCCCACGAATAGGAGAGAAGAGGGTTAGGATCCGTAACTACAAAATATGAAGCTGCGAAGAAATTATTGATAGAATCTGCATTACATAAATGATGGAAAATAATTCTTGCATGAGTAAGAATAATATCTAGATGTCGAAGATCTTTCCGAATGTATTCAATCACAATAATGATAATTCAAGTAACCTCCTTTTCTCTTTTAATGGCAGTGCTAGTAAAGCTAGCTAAAGTAAATCTCCCGGATCAAAAATACGTTTAAATTCTGTTTTAACTTCATATCATTTACCACACAACCATGGTTTCTGTTGGTGAGTGAACAAGTACAGAAGGGTGCATGAACGTCAAATGAAGATAATAATAAGTTAAAAGTTGAAATTTTTTCATCATCATCGTGATCAATGTTGATACAAAACGCGATATTAATAAAATCAGAATACTTATGTTTTAATGATTAGTTCAAAGCTTGCTGCGAGATAGAGATATCATAAGAGACCATAAAGTGATTAGAAATTCCACGAACAGGATTAAGCTGCAGATTACTAATAGATCCCACAATACTAATAAGAATTGAATCTAATAAAGAAGTATTTCTTACTCTAGTTGGTTCTTGTACAACCTAACATAGGCCGCAAGATTCGATTAATTTAGCTATGATTTAGTATAGGATGCATCACTAGCAAAAAAATAATATTATAATAATTAGTGGAAATGAGAATATCGCACATACGTTTTGTTTAAATTGCAATATCTTGACAGACTTTGAGAAACTTCGAATGTCTACTGTTAGGTTTCCTACATACCACGTGTGTAGGTCTTCTGCTCAGTTTTGTGTATGCTATTTTTCTTACTCCTTTTTAAAGGTTCATAAGTACAAAAGATATGAGCTCGTTCTTTTGAAGATTTGGAATTGCAATTAAAAAACAAATCTCCAAAATTAGATATAAATTTTTATTATGTACTTCACTTTTTAAATATTACTATTTGATAACTGTTAACTAAAACACAAAAGAATGGGTAGGAGGTATTTATTTAACAAAAAATATACATATACAACTTTCAATCATCAGTTGAAAATTTCCTTTTATGAGATTCCAGCAGTAATCGGCCATTATATGGGTATCCCATCTTGCCTGGTACTTTTCCTTCATAGTGCTGATATCTTTGTGAAACCTTTCCTCTTGTTCCTCATTAACATCATCTAACTTTTCTGGGAAACGATCTAAATGGCCGTGAAGGTAATGAATCTTGATGCTCAAGTTACATACGAGCATGTGAAAGTTAAAAGCATCTGTTCTACTAATAAATAACGATGATACGTAGTGTATATCAAAAACTAGAGCTGCAAGGAAGAAATCTCAGTTATTTTTGGAACCAGCACGTCAGAAATACCCTAAATCAGTTCGTATTTTACTGGCACCACGACATTCAGCGCCTTCGTAACCCCCAACAGCTTTCGCCAATTACAGGGGGCATCGGCCGGCTATGAGTTATTATTATACCTACGCCTGTGGTGTGTCTTCAGATATTCGTTCTCAGCATTCGCCATGGAGTGAGGAAGACCACAGAAAACCTTAACCCTGAGAAACAAAACCGGCGTTCGAACCCGGGATCCTGACCCCGTTTATGACGACTTTGCAAAATTTTAGTTTTGTCGATATTCCGAATGAACTATTCCTCGAATGCATAGAGATTGAATTTTGTATGTTTTCTTGATTATACACTAAATACGTTTTTTTATTTTTAAATGGAGTCAATCTGTTTCCCAGTGCTAACTTATTTTGTTGTGTTGTTAAATTTGTTTAAATGACTCTCCAGAGATGCCAATTCAATGCCTTCCATATGTTAAAGTAATGCCTTGTTTATTTAATAATACTTTCACCGTACTCATGTCAATATCGATTTTGTTAATTTAACGTTGTGTACGGTATTTTGTATATTTTTTATATTTTCAGGTAAATTACTTCTACTACTATACTTATCACTTTTCGAAACTAGAAACACTATCAAATCGTCTAGTGTATTCCATTCCTAAGTTAATTTAGTAATTTTTGTGAAGTTTATTTTCCGCACTTTGTACGTTTGTAAAACTTGTTTACGCTCTTAGGATAAAATCTTAATATACTGTCACTAACACGTCATCGTAACCTAAAAAAGGCTGTACTGTATCTAATGAAAACGATTTGTTAAAACTAAAATTGCATAAATATGTAATTAGTTTAGCTAAATTATTTCATAGTCATTACAACATGCAATGTCAGAGCAGGGCGTCCTAATTTTTTTTATTTCAACAAGAATTTTATGTGGTATCCTCTTTTTAAAACAAAGCAACACACACCAGTTTCTTTTTTAAATATGTAGCAACTTACTTTACTTTTTCCAATATTTAGGAAGGAATACGGTAAACAACAAAACATTTCCGCCAGAATTGCATGAACTGATGTTTCGATAATAATTTGCAGATAGAATTGTATGTATACACATGCACATACATATGCATGTATATGTGTATGTATATGTGAGTTGAGTTACGACGTAATTCAGTTCAGTCAGACGACTTGACAAAAGCGTCTCGCCATTGTATGGTGATATTAATCTCATTATAATAGCAGCCATTGGTTTGAATAACAATGAGCTTTCGGAATACTTAGGTGCTATATACGCCGTTGAAGTGACTGTCACATAAACACGCACCGTTTCCAAAGCCTCTTATAATCATTTTCAGCGCCAGGTGCGAAATAATAAGCAGAAGGCAGGCAATACGGCACTTGCGTTATACTAAACACTATGTCAATGTTCAAAATAATTCATCACCTATCGACTAGACATTCGTAAATTTCTCATACTGCAAAGCATTCATCTCAGTCCACTTACACTGGAATTTCAATAAGACTTTCTAAAAATATGCGATCCACTCGTAAACGGAGATGAATAAGTCAGGATATAACTGTGCGGTTTTATAGTTCAGACACGTTTACGCAAACAAAGGTGTTGATGGTGTAACAAATCATAATCGTTTTATTTTATGAAACTGTACCTGCTATATCTCCGTTTTTCTATTTTGAATTCTTGGAATTATGAGAACAAATAATATGTCATAATCACTGAAGTAACTTCCGAAATGAATTCATTTTACAAGAATTTTAAAAATTAGGCATTATCCAAATTATCTGGTCACTGTTCCTTATTTATTATTGCTGATTGGAATACTGCGTATATTTTTAAATATTTCTAAAGAAATGTAATGATTATGATAAAACATTTAGGCTTATCTATATTATTCCTTCAATATTTGAAAACAAGCAATCCCACTCTGATTAACACTTCAGTACTGTCTGGTGCGAGACTGTCTTCATAACGCGTTCTTTATAAAAATGTCACCTAGTTTAAACAGACGTATCCACTAAATAGAAACCCATATTTAAAACATATATATACGAGTTTCATGGTAACCAAGAAATTACCGCAAAGTTTTAGGGGCGGTGAAACTAACTAACTAACCTACATCAAAACCTAAAAAAGAATAAACTAATAAAAATTCATATACTTTATGATAATGAATAGTGAGTTTGTCGTGTTGTCCTTCCCATTATCAGTCGGTATTACGAGCGAAAGCTATCATAAAAATAATTAGAGAAATAGTTGCCCAAAAACAAGTTTTAGTTTTCAACAAAGTTTTCATCTACATTACTACGAAGGTGACCTCAAATGTTTCCAGAATCGACAAGAAAAACACGGTATTGGTGTGGTTTTTTATTTTTATTTTTCGATGTCATCTCCTCGAAGGTCAATACACTTTTTCAAACGGTGTTCCAGTCTCTTCAAGCCGTTGTAAACGTACGATGTTTCGAGGTCTGCAAAATAGCCATCTGTAGGGTCGATGACCTCCTCATTTGAGGCAAATCTCTGTTCTCCCAATGATTTTTCAGGTTTGGGATCAGAAAAGAGTCGCTAGGGGCTAGGTCCGGTGAATATGGAGGATGACACACTAATTCATAACACAACTCATTCAGTTTGAATACAACGATGCGGGATGTATGATCCGGTGCATTATCGTGGTGGAAAAGCACTTTTCTTCGCTGCAAACGCGATTTTTTTTCCTTTATTATCGCATCGAATCAGGTCAATAAATCGCTGTATTATTGCCCCGTAATCATTCTGCCCATCTGCAGATAGTCGATAGGGATAACACCTTAGCAATCCCAACAAAATGGTGGCCATGACTGTTCCGGCTGATGGAACGGTGTTTGCTTTCTTCGGAGCCGATTCGCCCTTTTTCCCAGAAAAAAAACGCACAACAACACGGTGCCAGTACGGTCGCCATTTTAACACTGCCTCTATACTCACACGTCAACTGTCACTTGAATATCATAAAGCTTACTGCTATTTTTAGATTTCCAGCAGCAGTTTGTGCCTTATCTAGTACATCATCAATTTCAATTTGAACGTAAAATAGGCATTTCAGATTTAACACATATTAACAACTTGGGTAATACGACTTAAGAAATAGATATTAAAATAGTAGCAACTAACGAAGTAAACGATGAAGTGGTAAACATTAATGTTGCATTCTATGTAGGAACTACTGATATATATATATATATATATATATATATATATATATATATATATTAAATAACACAAATTCTCTGCACGTGAAAATTATAGGACTTTAAGAAGTCTCACTATATATATGTCACGTGACGAATCGGCAGAAATGTCATAATAAAGGCCGAAGTTGTAGTCGTGATGTAGATACTATCTATCACCCGATTACTACGAGGTCTTTTGTCATTATCTCGTTCTATTCAAAAATTCTTATAATAACGTCGTAGTCGTAGCCTACTCGTAAAACGATTAAAAGATTAATGTCCCCACATTGACGATCACTAAATTGGAAGAACATGATGCTTTAACAAATTAAATATCGAAAAAATACTCTTATTCATAACAGTAACATTTCGATTATTTGTTAATATATTCTCTTAAATATTTTCTAATTTTCCATCAATAGCGATTATTGTTATTATTATAATTTTTCAGTTGATCAAAACTTCTTGTCCCCATATTTAATTTAATTCATATTCCAATTGGTAGATGTATTCATGTTAAAAAATAAAATACATACTTTTGTTATGTAACAGCATTCTGTACAAATGCATACTTCTGTTAAAGTGTAATTTTAATAACCTACGTATGTACTACCAGCCATAAGTGTTTACCCAACCACATAATTGGAGCTAATTCAAAGAAACTATTTTTATCCCTATTAAAATATCTGTATTATTAAAGTGTAAGTAGGAGATAGGTTATAATTACTTAATTCAAGTTTAGAATGCATTTTACCGGTCAGAATAAAGAGGTAATGAAAAAGCCCGAGTACAAAATACTTGTAGGATTGACCTGGCGATTTAGCTTGCAATTTACCTGTACCCTTCGAAAATGCCATCAATTACGATCGTAATAAAATATGAAAATAGATGACACGGGCATTTAAAAATTCAGTTTGGATTCAGCTTTCGTATAGCAAGCAGTGAGTAGTGAACAATTTGTGCAAAATATTTTAAAACGGGGAGTAGCGTTAAAGTAATGTTGGCAAGAAAAAATTATCCGTGGAAACGCCTGCTTAAATAGTGGCATATTACAACTTCGGTAAAAGTAACCGAGAAATTGCTAAATTACTGAAATTAAACCATCGAACCGTGGATTATAATATTAAAAAGTATTGAAGAAGTGGCGATGTATCCAATAAACAGCCCCCCAGACTGCCAAAACTAGTAATATCAGCAGAAGATTGCACAACTTAATCACCACCAAACGAAATAGACGAAAGACAACACCAAAAATTGCTGTGAAGTAAATATTTCGCGCCCAAAACCAGTTAGTGTCACCAAAGACAAAAGGCGTCTGCGCCAAGCTGGTTTGTATGGAAGAATTGCTATGCGGAAACCGTTACTACACAAAGCAAACAAAACTAAACAACACAAAGACTGGACGTTGGAAGAAGATGCTCTGACCGACGAATATCTCACCTTTGGTTCAAGTAGAAGAACATTTGTCCGTAAATCGAAAGGGAAACGAGCACTTGAATCGTGTATTAGACCTAACAATAAAACATGAAAGAGGATCAGTCATGACTTGGGGTTGTTTTGGTGGTACCTCTGTGGGCGATTTGGTCAAAATAGATGGTATCCTTAGAAAAGAAGATTATGGAAAGATTTTGTAGGGAAAACTTCGTTTTCCAGTGCGATAATGATCCAAAAGACACTGCAAAGATATGCCGTCAATATTTGGAACAAATGAAGCACAGAGAGAAAATTGTTGTTATGAAGTAGCCGCCCCAAAGTCAAGATTTCAATGCAATCGAGCTTTTGTGATATGAACTCGATCGACAGGTTCGAGATACGTGGAGGAAGGTTGAGTCGCTGTCACAGGCAAAACTGCTAAAAACAATGTCAAGATTGTGTGCAACAGTAATAAAAACACGAATAACGAATCGCAAATTTAAGTTAACTTATGATTATCTTCGTTAGATTAATAAGCACAATGTTTTTGTAATTGTCAGGGTAGGTTTATTTTATAATTCATTTTGGACTAGTTTTTGTAATGTTCCAAGGGTGGGTAAACACTTGTACTTGCCAGTACTGTATATGCAATTATAATTTTCAAAAACAAAATCCATTTCAGTTGAAATACATACATACGTAAATATGTATATCTTCACATTGGATGCAATTTCCTATCATAATTTCTTCTGCTTACTTACTCTGATTACGTTGCCCTTATCTCTTATTAGTACAACACAAAAAAATGATAATATGGTATTTGCTAGAATTCAAATTCAATCAAAAGTATAGCGGATACTTAACCTAAATTCGTTCGAAATTGGCATACAGTTACACGACTTACTCTCGTAAAAGATTCAGTAGAGAATACATTATATTGCCCATAATACTACTCGAATTTGTTGTTCCATTAACCTAATGGGTTATATAAATACCGCACAATTTCAGTGGAAGCTATTATAATCCAAAATCAATTTCGCTAGGTTTCTTTACTTACCGATCGACATAAGCAAGAATTGTACCAAAATAGAAACGACAGTTTTATAACAGATGTAACTTCTGATTTATGTCGAGCATAATTGAGTTTCAGTATACATCACTGTACAATATCAGGAATGCTTTGAAGTTTATTTCAATTTTACAACTTCATTTGCAACAAACAGGAATCAGCATTCACGTACATGTCTATTCAGATAATATTTGACAATATTAATTAGATTACTCACGAGACTATTATACTTAACGGAGGAAAATGGTAATGTTCTTAATCGAGTAATATAATAAATACAATTCTGATGGTATATTCACTATACGAGGTAGGCGCCATAAATTGTCGGCCTGATATAGAAAAAAGAAACTTTGAACAATATAAGAAATTTTATTTTTCAATGTAATCTCAATGTAACAATTAATTAATAATTCGTTACCCTTGTAAAAATAATCTGAAGTTTTTCCGTCAAAACGTTCTATAACAGCTACTTGCAACTCACTGTCGTCCTTAAAACGACGTCCTCTAACGTCTTTTCTTAAATTAAAAAGCAAATAAATATCACAAGGAGCCACATCCGGACTATAAGGTGGATATTCCAATACTTTAAAGCTACATTCACGGATGGCAGCTTGTGAAACGGCGCCAGTATGGACGGGTGCATTGTCGTGCACTAATCGCACATATTTTGTCAATTTTCCACGACGTTTTGCACGGATAATGTCCCTTAATTTATGCAATAAAGACGCATAATATGTGTCGCTCACAGTTGTATTGCGCTGTTTAAAGTCAATTAGCATAATGCCCTCACAATCCCAGAATATTGTGGCCATCGCCCTTTTAGTTGATTGAACGACTTTCGCCTTTCTGGAACGAGGTTCATCAGGTCGCCACCATTCCATGGACTCCCTTTTCGGTAGAGGATCGTAAAACAGAACCATTGTTTCTTCCCTTCTGACAATGGACTCCAAAATCAGTTTTGGGTCGTCTCCACACATACTTAAAAACGACCGCGCATATTTGACTCGACGTTCACCTTGGAGAGCAGAGAAAGAAATCGCGGAACCCATCTTGCCCTAATTTTATTCATACTCAAATGGTCATGGAGAATTCAGCGAATACTTGTTTCGGATATGTTTGTTGTAACTGCTAATTCCTTTACTTTCAAACGGCGATCTTCTATCACTAAATCTTCAATAATTGAAATTTGTTGAGGCGTTATCACGTCAATTGGTCGACCCGAAAGTTCAGCATCTTCCAGGGATTCTTACTCCAAACGGAAACATTTTGCCCTCTTTTTTACAGTGAAATATGAAGGAGATGAGTCACCGTAAACGTCGTGTAAACGGTGTTTCATGTGATTAGACATATGCCCATTTTTTGTTAAAAACTTGATGACCACGCAGTATTTAATTTTCATTACTTCAGATATTTCCATGCGCTAGTTCCGTTGGTTGTCTGGCTACTAAAAACTACTACTCTTGGCACCGTCATTTATAGCGTAAATCTCGCATGTGTGCATGCATGCCGAGACAAAGTTTGAACACGCTTGAACTTCAGGCCGAGAATTTATGGCGCCTACATCGTATATAGTATACCATAAAGGAGAAATACTGTAATGTATGAAATACAACAGACGTGAAAGAATCAAATATGTTGTTATATTATACCTAATATAAAGGTATCTTTAGATACACGTCCAATCATATTCATCCAAAATTTAAAGCTATTTATTTACGAATTGAATTATTACAACGCATTTTTAGCCTTAGGATATTTCATGACTTAAATTATTTTTGCTAAAGAAAAGAGTGCATCAAAAAATTATGGAGATAATAAAGAAGACCAGGTATTTACTTAAGGGGATGTCAAGATTGTGCAAACTACAATGCACATTGTTTGGAAAATAATATAGTGTGTCAAAATTGATATCGACCTAAGTGTGGTTACGAAAGCCTCAAAATAATCAAAGTACACAGCATAAGCCGGCTAATACAGTTACTCATGGTATTGATGCGATCACGAGAAAGACAATGTGAGGAGAATAATCCTACCAGTACCATGTGTAGTAGCAGCATTATGTTGGGTATTGTTTTCTAAACAACGTAGAGATTAACACATACAAATGCGAATGGCATTTGATTGGAATCCCTAGCGATTCGTTTAAAAGAAGTTTAAGAACATAAACAGATCTTTGGCAACCAACATGTTCACTAATAAGTTATAATTTAACATTAAAAGAATCAGAATCTACTACAATGTAAGAAGGAAAACTTTGTAAAATCTATATTCAACAACACGCGCGCGTATCAAAGGGGGAATTTATCATTATTATCTTTCTTTATTGCCGATCGTTAATACTTGTTGTTGAGCGTTGCTATTTCAGATAGTGAAGTATGAAGTAGTTTATGCAGAACATTGTCCGTTGAATTATTTCTGGTGAAAATATCTCTAAAGAAAAGAGTTGAAGAAATAAACTTACATTTGGATTATTTTCAAAAACAGTAAACTAACATTTGAAGAAGAAAAGAATTTGACGATTGCAAGGACTGTGTGGATGTACAATTCACAGGTATAGCAGTAAACTCCACTCACACAAATTAATTAATTATGCAGAACGCAGCCTTTTGCGTGTTACCGCAGTCGGTAACACGGTTGACAATGAGAGCCCACGTGCTCTCGAAACGCTGCGTGGAGTTTACTGCTATACCTGTGAAGAAAAGAATTAAAACGCAATACAGTATCTTTTCGCTTAACAAAATACAAAACTAAACAAAAAGTGTGGAAACAATTTTACAATAAAAAAAAATACACTTTTTTCTGGTGAAGATAACCAGCTTCGTAATTACTTGGTGACTAATAATTCTTAATTCGTTTTGTAAAGTAACCTGTAGTTGTTTGAATATACAGCTTCGTTTCTTATACAAATTCGTGCTGTAAGAGTTCTATAGGGTTCAGAATGGGCTATATTATTATTATCACATTATTTCTTTGTTGCGGTTCTAAATATTATGTGCTCTGTGCTTCGGATTTTTGTTTATTGTATACTACATTTTAATATTATCCGCGGTGTTATTTCATTTCCGGTGATACCGGACATACACTTTCTTATCATAAATAAAATATCGTGTATATTTTAAGGTTTTTTGAAAGATGATAGAAAAGTGAACTCACCGAAACTACATATACACATATTTTAAAATCAAATAAAAACTATATGCTGTGATAATAGTTTTGTTGTTCTTATGCGAAGTTATTCAATTTTATGTAAGAAGAACAATTGCACATCTGTCGATATTATTCAGATCTCAAAGATGCATTAATTATTTTTCTTATTTATATTTTTAAGGTTCACAGACCACATACGTTCAAAGAGATGGATAATATTCCGGTAATACCATGCGCCATACGAATAAATAGATTTATTACGCACGCACCTAAGAGGGAAGAAACTTAACAGTCGCGTAAAGGATATTAATTATGGATATCATTTCAATTTACTGGACGTTACCGTGTTTTAGTAGCAGATATGAGTAAAACAATAATTTGTAAAAAGCATTTCTTAATCACCAATAGTCGAACGTTTATTTCAAAATATCCAAGCTTCAAATTCAACGAATATCGTGCGAGGTATTTGACGTGCAACGTGCACTTACAAATTTAGAAACTACCACAGTGTGAAAAACAAGTCAATAGCACAATCTATAAATGAAAAAAGTGCTGTCATAAGATGGCGATCCCGAATTTGTAATTACTTTAGCATTCATGATGTTTGTAATATTCCGTTTAATAGCATTTAAAGGGAACAGTTGGGTAAATTTTGAAGTAAATATAATCCAAACTGGAAATTTCCAAGTGAATCAACATTTAGGTTCAATTTCTATATACATTTTTAGGATTTTGCGTAAAATTTTTCAAACCGTCGTCATTTACATTGGTTTTGGTATTATATTGACGGTATCGATTTCAAACAGATTAGTATTGGTTATCTTCTAATTTTCATTAAAAACTTCTATAACCTACACATCATTAATTCTTAGTTTTCCTGATCCCGGTACACTAATTGCGGACCCTACTCTTTCATTTTTACTAATTTGCTAATCAAATTACGCAACGCCTTCATTTTACAGAGACTTGATCTCATCTCGTACGAAATCTTCGTAAGCTAACAGTCTAATTTCTCCGACGTTCGTAATAACATTATATTAAATTTATTCTTCTTCGCAGATCCACTTTTCTTAAGTTCAATTCGTTTGAATTTGCGTTAAGTTCAGTTTTATTTTGAGAATAAATTATTAAATTTCCAATAGCTTTGTTTTGTGCCACTAGTTGTCATAATGAAACTTTTGTTTTGCTTGGGTACACAAAAATTCCCTTCTTGTACCAATTGGGATCTAATTCCAACTCACATTAAGTCAATTTCATAAAATAATGCAAGAACTTAAAGTATATAGTTTGCTGTGTGAGCAAATCAACGTTAAGAATCTATTTACCATATGCACGAAAAACTGAGAATAGTATTAAAAAATAAAAGAATTGGTTATGATGAGGCTACAGATTATGGAAAAGATCTGTTCTCAACACACTGGCACCCTTGGCAATCTTGCCAACACTTTATTTCTATTAACTAGCAAAATGTTGTTCAACTATAACGGCGAAGCTATTCACATTAAACAAAACACAAAACTTACCTTTGACACCAAACCAAATTATGACGTTTGTTACTGATCCTAGTTCGTCAACAGCTTGTGCAGCGTGTTGCCAGTTTATCACATATATGTCTGTTACATACATTACATGTGGTCGCAGAAACTATTCACGAAAGCTATTTAGATATCGATAATTTAATAACAGATACTAAAAGAAATTTTCTCAGATCGTCTAAATAAAAAATGAAGTTGGACAAACACTGCCCTGTCATTGGAGAACCTTCGCTGCCAGTTCTTATAGGCTAAAACAGATGCTTACTTTAAAATTTTTCTAAAAACAAAGCATATTGCAGTTCAACCCCAAAGAATCAGTAGCCATAAAAAATGCCAAATAACATTTCAGAGTTCTCAAGTTGAAACGGATTTACAAACTATTGTTCATGTACTGACTGTTATAGTTACAAGATCTTGCATTAGCATTCATGTAACGATTTAAAATAAATAGTGGACAAAGTTGCAAAAGGTTGTACTTTAAATAATGAGAATAAGCAATATATCTTATTTTACAATATAATTGTTGTTAAACACCTGCCCAGAAGACAAGTACTAACAATCTGGGGTAGTTATACTGAATATCCACATTCTTTTCGGAAAGTGATATACGTCACAATAAAGAATGTTCTTGTATAATAATAATGACAGGTCAGTGTCTAGTAATATAATGTTTAAAATCATCTTTGAACTGTAGAAGAATTTCAATTTTTGCTTAAAGCACAACGCTACCTTTTGTAATGCATGAATACTTAATTATTTATTGCGGTACTTATAGTGCGTCATTAGTATGTCACGATTTATGCGGTTTGTAGTTTCTGCTATTTATTTTGAACACGTTCATTGTATGTTGCAGAGCCATATCTGAAATAGTATAATCCGTGTTTCTAAGTACAGAATTTTTATACGTCCCTTTTTATAATTATACCAAACATGTGTTGGTTTATATCACCAGTTATATCTACAGTTTACGTTGAATGAAAACGTACATGATGAATTTGAAGCTGTTTACGGAGTTGAGTAGAAGCTTTTGTGGGGCAGATGTTCGAACAATATAATCCTTGTTATTGAATTTAATACATGTAAACAGGGATCCCGCGGGTTTATTTCAGGTAGTACATTTTCCGAACGTAAATCCTGCTGTAAGTATGTACTTTTCAAAATGAACCGAGATATTGTGGAACTCGATAAAACAGACAAAAAGGAATAATCTACAGTAGCGACCTGGCTGTAATAACAATACTGAATTCACGAGTAATCCACACATATCTATTTCCTTTAATAAAATATCGCAGTTAATTTAAAAGTTAAGGATATAATCAAAATAAATTCGTTTGCATTTATTTCGTCCTCTGGAGTTTGTGCTGGTTTATACGTACGGGTATTCCAAATTTACGGAATAGTATCGGGTCTTCGTTTATTACAAGATGTAAAGCACAAGTTTTGATTCGGGAATGTTGCTTTTACTTACAGTAGCAATGAGTGGCTTTTCAGCAACAACAATTCGATTATAACTTTATGGAATAGCGGTCATCATTAACACACATTAGCACTGCGCTTGCGGACTAAGCCTCAGACGAACCATAACTTTATATGTATATGTACGTATTGTACAAAGCGGGCTACTGGAACAGCTGAGATGCTATTAATTATGGTTCATAAGAGATTATGACAATAATTAACTGACGTGAGTAAAGGAGGTATCATATTAATATTAAAAAAGAATTACATTCAATAGACGAAGATACATTTTTGATAATATAATAAACCAGGTGCAATACTCATGAAGTAAATCGCTAGAATATATTGTTTTCTTTTTAAGCAATAATGCTAGGAACAAACCACCTCCCCCATCCATTTGCTATAGCCATTGGATTTAAGGTTTAAAGGGAAGAACAGGATGGTGATTATTGTGTCTACCATCAAACTGTTTCTTTAGATTGCTTATTGTGTTTGATTGTTAACACTGCCATTACTAAAACAAAACCCCTAATCCAAAGCATTTAACATACGCATATTAAATCAATACTTTCCTTTGTTTCAGCATGTGATATGAATGTACACAAACGATGCCAAGAAAGCGTTCCAAACTTATGTGGTTGTGATCATACTGAGCGCAGAGGGAGAATTCAACTGAAGATTTCGTGTATCGGAAATAAGTTAACAGTAGAAGGTAAATTGCTGAAATTATTTTTCTGTTGCCAATTTTAATACGGGCGAGTGTTTAAAAGCAAGTCTCTGAAATTCTCAAACAAATTTCGCGACAATACATAAAAGTACGATCACGCAAATTTTAAAAATATATAATTTTCCTCAACACTATAAAACTCAAAACTTGAAGACATTTAAAAATAACAGAAAACATACTTAATAAAAAATGTGTATACAATATGACACTTTTTCAAGAAGAGATAATCTATGTTATATAAATTATGTATGTTTCTTGACGTATTTCATATATAAATGAAATATTTCCACGGGACAAATTTGAAGTTAGTATTTTTATGAACGGTTAATCAACTACAACGACAATAATAACAGTAAAAATATGGTTTTTGCTGATGAATCAATTTCCTCAACAATCCTGAGTGGCACGTGTTAGACTACAAAAAAACATACATACGACATACGATGAGTAATCTCAATACCCCCAAAAACTTAATGTTTGGGTTGGGTAGTAATATTTTTGGTACATTTTTCATTGATGGTAATTTCACAAGCGCACACCATATGAACCTGCTAGGTAATTATATTACACAAATTGTTACTATTTCAAGTATGGTACAAATGCTACAGCAATAATCAGGCTGGCTACATTTTAGATGGGGGTTCCGCTCGTTTTTGCTTGTTAGGTCTTCTTCCGCCAGGCAGCAATGGTAGTTAGCGAATAATGGGAGATCATCCCCAAATCTTCTTACAAAGTTTACGATAAATTCTTAGAAACATCTTCACCGCGTGGGTTAGTCTGTTCAAGTAAAGATTCCAGGACAGTATTTTATCAAGCAACCCTAATAATTTAAGATTAGTTGAGAAGTCGAATTACTTGAAACAATCGTCTCCTTATTTAGTAATTTATGCGATTTAATACAAAAACACAGTACATATTACGTAATATGTCATTAATGTCATAGATATTTATTAAATTGAAATCATCTCACAATTAAAATTGCTATCTCTTTGATTCTTAATTTTTAATACTATCTATAACCTACAAACATTTAGGTTGAATGTTCTATATATATATATATATATATATATATATGTATATGTATATACAAAGAGATCGTTTCTGAGTACATCGTCAACAAAACACTTGAAAAGAAGATATTAGAATGTCGCCCTAACAAGTAAAAACAGATAAGGGGGAAACAATGAGATTGAATTCCCAACAGTCTCTTTTACTTTAGATAATGAATTTTGCGCATTTCGTTGACTTTTTCTTCTTGCTTCATTCTAGTTTGTTCTCTTAACGATCGACAAGATTTTATTTCCAGTAAGTAATTGAAATCCTTGACGAAATTGCTCGAACGCACTATTCTAAGATTCTTAAATTTCAGCAGTTCACTAAGTTTGAAGTGAGTGATTTTAATTACAATTCGTGAGCTTCATTCCCTTTAATTGAAAGCTGAAATTTTGATAGATATTCGTTTTGTAGCAAGTGGATAAGTTTCCACATAATCATTTGCTCATAGTACGTACTTAAAGCAAGAACTTCAAATCTTATGCAATCAAGATTAATAACTTTCGGAAAGTGAAATACTGGTTTTATTTATAATTTTTTGGATTAATTTCAGCTGACGGTAGCTAATATATAAGAGCAACAGAAACTAATATGGAAGTATCTCGCCTACAATTTTAACATAACATAAATGATTTAGTAAATAACTTAATTAATTTAAAGTGGCTATAACCGCTCGCTTTCTCTTCTCCATAATCAGATCCAAATTATAAATTTAGAAAATTTCTATTGATCTTCATTTTCTTGTAACATACCAAACTCAAAACCACAAAAACCTTTTTGTCATATTTTGAACATCTTGTTTCTAAAAAGAATCGAAATGTTATGGAAAACGTTCAAAGACGTAATAGTTTGTATCCGCTAAATTTTGAAATATGGGACACATCGCAGAACACCACAGTCGTTACATTGTAAGGACTTTCGACCTTTTTCAATATTCCGCCTTTTCCTTTGTTTTGCTTATTTACAGTTATGAGTGTGTGTGTATGGAGTTAGTCAATATAGCAACATTGCGGCAATTTGTGGACGTTCCGGCTCCAATATCAAAGGAATAGGTAACTTATTCAAACTGTGGATGTACAATATATTACGACAATATATACGATATTTAGGTAAAGAAGGGATTTGAATGTTGGTCCAAAGAAGAAAAAAAACAGACGAAGGACCTCACACGTCGAGACAACTGCACAATTGTCGAACTTTTGATTAGGGAAGGTTATCGCGTCCATGAAATTGCTGAAATGACTGGCATTCTTAAGAGTTGTGCTTATGATATTATACGCGACCGAAGCTTCTGGAAAACTTTCAATTCACTGAGTGCCCAAAATGCCCTTCGAACAAGAAACCAATCGAATAGGCATTTCACCTAAATATCCTACCCCATACCACTAACAAGAGATATATTTTATTGAATCAGCAAAGACAAAACCTGGGTTGATGAATTCACCTCGGAGATGAAACAACAGTCCATGATAATGAAACGTCTAACTTCTCCAGCAACAAAAAAATCCAAAACCTTTGTCATAGAACCATTATCGCTTTGTCCATAAAACCAGATATTTGTCCATGAAACCCTGGCTATCTTGTTCCGGGATAGTGAGGGCCACAATCATGAACAGTGCGAGATATTGCGAAATATTCCAGAAATTGCGTGCAGCTATTAGGAGGGAAAGTTCAGGACTTTGTACGAAGCTGTTCAACTTTTGCACGAGGAAATCAAAACTATGGTTCACACGAGTACTTATACCTTATTTTGGACATAATACTAGCTTTAATATTAAAAATTTATTGTCTAAATTTGATGAAACGTCTGTAAATTCTGTGAATTATTTAAATTCTTCCGTTTATGCAGGATTTCATGCATTCCTCTTTAGAACCAGAGGCAGCCACATGATTCTGTATTGGTCAAGGCACCTGTTTAATGAATTCAAGAGATTTTTTCTACAAAAATACTAAGTGAGGTTGTGCAGAATAAAGTTAAGACAAATCTTTCCATGTGTAGAGAAACGTATGCGTTTGAAGTTTTCGATTGCGCAACGTCTTTTTCTATCCTTACCAGAAGAAGATTATTGAATGTTTATATAGACAATTTGATTTCAGTACTTCAATATATCCAAAGCGGTTACAACTCCCACATTCCATGAATGAATTGTTGAGAAAATTTGACCGACAGCGTTATATTTCCGCTAAAAATTTTGTTTCATTTAACAGTCAAAACTTCCAAAAATCAAGTGATCGCAATAATCATTCTCGTTATATCCCTATAAAGCAAAATAATGAGTATAATAGGCGCAGACGTAGCCATTTTAATACACACAATTTGGTAATTTTCAATCTCATGCAAACTGCCTTTAAACGCATACGCGTACACAATAGAATGCTAACAACATAAAGAAAAACACTTACCCTATAGATTTGAACGCAATTCAGATTGTAGAAGCAGATGTACATTATGACGATTCTTCTGATGCTCATTTTTTGAAAATGAATCCTCCAAATTCTTGTCATAGCTATACATGTATACATAAAAATGTATTTTACAAAACTATATTGATGGTATTAAAAGTGAATCAAAGATACAATCACGAGCAAATGAAATACATGAAATTCAGCGCCAAAAATTGCTTCCAAAGTGAATATTTCGTGTCCAAAGTCAGTTAGCGTCACTATGCTACAATGATTTTGTTCAAATAGTCGTGTATCTTCTTATTAGCCGCAACTACATATTAGCAAGAAGAACAAATACTGTCAAAACAAATTTCGTAATGTGCCAGCTATATATGCAAACAAATTGTCAAAAACCAAAATCATATACGATATTTATAAATGCCTAAAAAACAATACCTAATATAATAATGCTGCTAAATACTCACGGTATTGGTGAAATCATTCACGAGAAAGACAATGTGAGGGGACTAAAACGCTAACACACGGACATGTTTTTGCCTACCTGGCATCGTCAGCCTGGTTTGGAGGGATTGTTTGCTCAACACTTTGCAATTTTCTCTCTGCTACTAGCACCACATCTAAACTTACAGCTCTTAGCGCTATTTAGAAGAAGAAGAATAAAATACTCATCACCCGGTTCAAAGACTGTCTGGTTTAGCAATCCATGAGTTGCTCGGGAGTTCGGTTAGGAACTGTATCCGCTAACATCAAGAATACTCACTTGAGTCGTAAATTTAGATATGGTGGCACTAGCAGAGAGGGAATGTGTTGAGCAAAAAAATCGCTCGAAACTACGCTGATGACGCCGGGTAGGCTGAAACATGTCCGTGCATTAGCGTTTTTTATCTCCTCACATTGTCTTTCTCGTGAAGGATTTCATCAATAGCATTAGTAGCTGTATTTAGCAACATTATTATGTTATAACATTTATAGACCTCTTAAGAACATTTTCGCAACATATCGATTTTCGGTTAATAAAAATTTGTACTGTGTCCAGAAACCTACATAACTTTTAATACGTTGTTAATATTGCAAAAGGGATATTCATGTTAAACGCCATCCTGTAGTAACTGCAATACTACATAAAGATAATTAGATCCTGGATTTTAGTCATTTTTTTCATTTTCACTGCTACCGCACGTATACCCCATACATTATTTTGCATTTGTTAGATTTCGGAATAGTTTTCTCTTCTAATACTCGATCATAAATTACCTACGTATTTTTATTTTTCGACTAATTTTGCACTGTTTAATATTATGACCTGATAATATGTAATTGACAGGAATCTAGTAATTTAATATAGCATCTGTGGGAAGGTGTAACTGGTTAAATCATGTATCTCCAAAATTTACTTACTAGAAAACTCCACAATACTATCAATACTAGGAATAAATACTGTTAACATTCATAAAAACAGTTATATGCACATACCTTGCCAAGTAGTGCAATTTTTATAGGATATACATAACATTGCGCAAATTTTATTATAAAGTTTACAGAAATAAAGTTATGTGAGTTTGCAATGCTAATGATCACATGCTGCTACCGCCACACGGAGATTTTGCAAAAATACTAATGTGAAGTTAGTAGTTCCAAGTCAACAAAACTATTATAGAAAGCCGCTAATTGAATTAAAATAAATTACCAGAAAATGATAGTAATCATTTAAAGTTATAGTATATCTTCGTATGTATATGCATATTTATGTATAATAAATGAAATGCTGTTTCCATTTGTTTAGTAATCCAAGGGCGAAACCTAATTCCAATGGATCCCAACGGTCTCAGCGATCCCTACGTAAAGCTGAAGTTAATTCCTGATTCGGATAATGTCAAGAAGAAAACGAAGACCATCCGGTCTTGCTTAAATCCTGTTTGGAATGAAACACTCGCCTTGTAAGTGATTAACAATTATACTTGTATAATTTCTCCAATAGCTTTATAACTTTGAAAATAAGAATCTTGTGCATAGGAAAAACACCGGCTGATCAAATATATTTTACATTTTAAAGTGCAATGAAAGAAATTCCCTGCATCATAAATTTTCATCATATTGCCTAATGTTTCATAAATCAATTTTATGTTTCCATATTGATTTTCCATATACATAATTATACGTAAGTGCCTGTATACATATGCATGTACATACAACCCTATCTTTGTATGAGATGGCATACTGCATTAGTAACTGCAATAATGCTTTAGATCAAAGCATCTAATTCGTATTATCGCCAAATAAATCAAATATATTCTAACATACGAGGATAGCTGAAAAATTTGGTAACTAAAGCATAGTAAATAATAGCAATATTTCAGTAAAATGTGTTTTATTTTTCGATATAATCTCCTTCAAGATTACATTAACTCACATTTATTTAGTCGATGCTCAAGTTTCTTTATGGCTTGACAGTACTCATTTTCCTCAAGCTCCTCAACATAGTGGTCTACGGCAGATATCAACTTCTCATCCGACGCAAATCTCATACTGCCGAGGTGTTTCTTAAGCTTGGAGAAGAAGATGATAGTCCGACGGAGCTTGCGAACTGGCGCATTGCCTTGATGGAAAAGAAATTTTTTTGCATTCTTCCGGGTCTTTTTCCGACGATAGCTGCTTTCAGTCGATGCAGGAGTTTAGAAGAGTATTGTCCAGTAATTCTTTGTCCCTTTGGAAGGTAGTCGATAAGCAAGATTTTCTTCGAAGCCCATAAAATAGAAGCCATCACCTTTCCTGCCGATAGAATGACTTTAACCTTCTTTGAAGCCGGTTCACCACGTTTAGTCCACTATTTTGATTGCTGTTTACGTTTCGGTGTGTAGTGGCAGATCTACGTTTCATTCCAAGTCACAAATTGGCGCAAAAGTGTATTGGATTTTGCTGAAACCGTTCCAAAATGGCTGTAGAACATTCCACGCGTATGGGTTTTTGTGGTGGTGCGGCACCCATCTTGCGCACCGTTTAGACATGTCTAATTTAACATTTAAAACGTACGTCATCCGTTCTCTGGAGATGCCTCCACCCTTAGCAATATCTTTGAATGTTGATCGGCGATCAGCTTCCACAAATTTCAAAAGCTTTTGCACAGTTTCTGTAGAAGTGGCTGTTTTTGAGCATCTAGAAGGGACATCGTCATTTACGCTCGCACGACCTTTTTCAGATTCATTCGCCCATTTGGAAACAGTCTTAAAAGAAGGGGCATCTTCGCCTAACAGATTTACCATATCAGCATGAATTTTTTTGGGCGAAAAATACTTTTTCCATGGGTATTTAATCACTGCGCAAATTTCAATATTGCCCATTTTTAAAAAGCGCCAAAGGTGCTCTACTTTGAACGAATGTACACAACAAACTACTTGACAGATCGACATGAAATTTAACACGTATATCATTGAAACATCAAGCTATACAATAGCGTCAAAGGTTGTTCTTTCATACAGAGCCATCCCATAGTTACTTATCGAATATTTCAGCTTATCCTCGCACTTTATTTGTAGTTAATTTTGCGGTTTATTTTAGTGACTTGAAGGCTGAAGATAAAGACCGTAGATTGCTTATTGAGGTATGGGATTGGGATAGGACATCGCGAAATGACTTTATGGGTTCGCTTTCCTTCGGCATTTCCGAAATAATTAAATCTCCGGCGGATAGCTGGTTTAAACTGCTGACACAGGAGGAAGGTGAATTCTACAACGTGCCTGTACCGGAAGAAGGAGTCGATCTTGCCACTTTTAAAACACAAATGCGAGTATGTCACTTAAAAATATATTTATTATATGAAAACTAAAGTACAAATACTGTTTAAAAAATAAGCGCAATAATTGTTTTATGTTACTTCCAGAAAACTTCAATCACTAAAAAGCCTTCCATTATTTCCGACAAAGATGTCCCTCACAATATGGGAAAGAAAGACGTAATTAGAGCAACAGATTTTAATTTTCTCATGGTTCTAGGCAAAGGCTCCTTCGGAAAAGTAAGAAGGTAAAAACCATTAGGAGCAACAAAAATATACATTCATGAGTTTATGTAGGTGATGTTAGCTGAAAGAAAAGGTACCGATGAGTTGTACGCCATAAAGATATTGAAAAAAGATATTATTATACAGGACGATGATGTCGAGTGCACGATGGTCGAGAAACGCGTTTTAGCTTTATCTAGTAAGCCACCATTCCTCGTTCAATTACATTCCTGCTTTCAAACTATGGTAAGTAAACGCAAATAAAACGATAATTTGTTCATTGAAATGAATACATAGGCTTCCAGTGATAAACGAACTACTTCCGGAATTGGACCGTGTCATGATGAGATATATATAAAAAGAAATAAGAAGAAGCCTCCTACGACGGAGGTGAAACATCGAGATCCCACCTTCCTCTTTTGGTCTCTTTTTTTTCCTTTTTTCTTTTTTCTCTCGTATCCCCCCCCCCATCCTTCTCTCTCTATTTCCTTCTCTTTTCACCTTTCTTTCTATTTCATGTCTCCCCACCCTTTATCATTTTTTCTTTTTGTCTCTTTTTCTTCTTATTTTTCTTTCTCCTCTTACTCTTATTTCTTTTATATATATATATCTCATCATGACACGGTCCAATTCTGGAAGTAGTTCGTTTATTAACATGTTCATTGTGTAAAACTCTTGAACTACAAATATTCCCCGAATACCCCACCAAGAATTAATAACATACCAACAAAATTCAATATTTCTTTAGTATCGAATTTCTTCATTTTCTGAAAATACGTGTTAATACAATTTTATGATATTAATAAAATTAGATACAAAATTTTAAAAATTATTTTGCGTACGTATTTATCGCATATTATTATTAATTTTTGTTACTGATCATTCTACATAAAAGATATTTCAATTTAAAGTAACTTTCCAAATTTATAGTAGAACACTCAAATTATTTATAATGTTACAATATTTTTATTTCAAACGCTGATACAGAAGTGGCGGTTTGGTAATGAAGAGTCTCGGCAAAGTGTGGCAAATTACAGTGCAGCGCGGAGAACAACGTGCAGGGGTCGAGCTGCCGTATCAAGGCGAGTATTCAGTAACGTTTACGTACTCACATCGTTTATGATCATGACCTTCATGAGTGAGCATAAGCGACGGAATGTTTACACATAAAATAATGATAGAAATATATTATATAACGTGCTGAAACACTTACTGTTTTAAGAAGTTTCCACAAAATCATAAACTGGGTGGCATCTACTTGTTTCAGTGAAATGAGTACGGCGTGCGGAATAGTATAAGGTAATCCTTGTAACAACCTAATGAATCTTTCGACGCGCCTTCGCAAATTTGTCTTAGCATGAGAAAACCTGAATCCTTATCAATAACACTTTCAAATTTTCGTATTACTCTTTCATTATTTTCGCCTTCCGCTGTACACAGGTGAAACTGGGCATCATCCACAAACGACATCCAATCATTTTGTAATTTTTCAATTCCCTCCGCTAGTGTATAGTAGTTCTTACGAATACTTTCTAAATCATATTTTACCTGACTATCTTGAAACATTTTTTGGCTTTTCTTGTATCTTTGGCGTGTCTCGGATCGAATTGTAAAACTACCTTCTTTACGTCATCAAAATGTTCGCAATAGTAAAACGCAACCTTTAACCATGTTACCCAATACGTAGTAATTAGCTGTGGTGGTTCAGGCACTTTAAGATACAGTTTGTGAAATCTTTTTGTACGTTTTGGGGACTTCAGAAATACTGCCTTCATATGAGCTATTAAAGCATTTACTCATGGATAACATTTAAGGATCAATTGCGCCGCAAGGAAAAAGAGCATGGATTTGACATTTTACATGTAACAGATTGTCACTCTCTTCTTTAAGAGATCGGTCTAAGGAAAGCATGTTAACGGCACCATCACTCACAAATATTAAAAGTTGGGTTGTTGAAACTTGTAATTTGTTCAATGCCTCTCAACACCACTTTTAAAATTTCATCGCTAGTACATTTTGCAACTCTTTTTGAAGCAAGTGAGATAGAGGATGTACGTACTATCACATTCACCACAGAATGTTTTTGCCGATCGGTTTTTTTTATCTTTCAATTCTGCATTAGTTCTTCTTTCAACATAGTCACGAACAGATGGCATAAAGTTTCTTAATGATGTACAACGTGGTAATGTATAATCCGAATACTTGCTCCAGAAGGAGACAAATGCTTGTTGGTCTAGTAAAGTGAACGGTACATTAGATAGAATAAAACAAACACCTATATCAAATATTTATTGTTCGCTGTATCATTTGCCACGGATTGCAGAACAGTGTTTTATATTTTTTAAATAGCCTTCACCCTTCCATCTGCTGGTAGATGTCAAATAGTTGTCGCATTTTACATATTTAATTCTATCGCCTTCGTATTCTAAATCCGGCATACTCGCTATTACGTTCTCTAATTTATTCGGAATACGCCGTTTCCGAAACGTACCTAAATGTAACATTTTCTAAATATGTGTGTAGTGACAAGGACCCACATATTTAGACTAGTTGAATAATACTGAACAAACCTACTTTGATACGGGTACTCGATTCTCCGCACGGCACTGAAACTTGCCCCTATTTGCCGAGAATAGTAATGAAACATAATATCTTACAAGTAACGGCCTGCTATTGTAGCATAAGCCTCCATTCTCTTGCTAAACAATTTTTATAACATAATTTCACAAATACCATCAAAAATCTTCTGTATAAAATCATCAGCAAATATTTCCTCTTCGAGAAATTATTTTACGACCAAATCGTTGACGTAAAACATCTGCGACTATATAAAACTTGTCAGTGCCTTACTGATATCACATGTGTTCGATACTTCTCAAACAAAGAATTTGCAATCATGTTTCGATATGGAATCCCAGCAAAAGCATTGCCATTTTCTACTTTTAGCACTCTAACAGCTCAGTCACCTTTCGTAGAAGCAACAACTTTTATAACATTTTTCGTGGATTTCCTTCGCCTTAGATACGTAGTAGATAGTAATTTTATTTGTTTACAAATCCACCCGGTTATAAATGTACCTTGTCGCTAAAGATACTTTTATTGAACAAAATAATGATTGATTTGTGGTGGTATGTATAATTCAATTTAGGAATTGACGACGTAATCCAAAGTCCGCTATCTGAATCTCAAAAGTCTTTTAACGAAGATCTTTCTGCAATTTTGAATAAGGTTTTTGGAATGTTTAATTCCTGAGAACGACAACGAATTGATGGTTCTCATTCCACTCTGACTCAACCTATTAAGAACAGTTTGGGTACTTATTCGAGTATTTCTGAGTCTAACTAAGTTGATCTGTAATTGCCTCGCAGTTAAATGCCTCCGACGTAATGCTAATAGTCTAAGAGCCGGTCATCTTGAGGAATAGTGCAGCTTGGACGATTCGGCACCAATTTTCGAATGTAACCTCTTGTTTCTCTGTATCTGAAGAAACACTTAACTGATTAATATTCATCAATTAGACAAGTATGTTTGAGATCACCCATCTTCTTTTAAAGCAACTATTCCAGCCACTTATTTTATGGAGTTAAATTACTCACTTTGCTTTTATTAACGTTAGTAAATTACCCTAACAGCTCAGTTTAAAATGTATCCGTATAGGAACACTTTCAATAAACAACTAAATAAACCATGTGTATATGCACTTTTTCAAAATGTTTTTGTAATAATAAAAAAGAACTTATTCAAAAGCTAGTTGTATGATTTTCTTTGTATTCTTATAGTCGGCATACATATGGCAAATGCATTGTGGACGTATAAAAAATATATCGGTCTATAAACGCCTTTTCGTAGCCAATGCGATACTTTTTTGGCGGAGTGTAGTTTCCGTCTTAATGTTAATATAAATTAATATTCAAGATGAAAATATTCGTCTATAGACAATTAACGTAATAATATTGTGATCAAGTTCAAAAAGTCACGTCTTGCCAAAAACCGTCGAATAAATCTTGAGAGATTCTGGCAGTAAGCTATAATAAAACATTGCTAATATATTGTCTAGAATTTAAAATGTAATATAGTATATATATGTAAGTAAGTAATACTCCGTGTGCGATAGAAAAGTTATTACCGGTTTATTAATGACATCTAACACTTCTTCCAACCCAGTAACAAGAGCTTAAATCAAACTCAAACTGATGTAATTTAATAATTCAGTCGAAATTTCCAAGCAATCACCTACGCACATATTTACTTTTTGCAGGATAGACTATATTTTGTGATGGAGTACGTAAATGGTGGCGATTTAATGTTTCAAATTCAGCAGTGCGGTAAATTTAAAGAACCCGTGGCAGTATTCTACTCAGCTGAAATCGCTATCGGACTTTTCTTCTTACATTCTAGAGGTATTGTGTACCGAGATCTGAAGCTTGACAATGTTCTGTTAGATCAAGATGGACATATAAAAATAGCCGACTTTGGTATGTGTAAGGAGGGGATAAACGGAGATAAGACTACGAAAACGTTTTGTGGCACGCCGGACTATATAGCACCGGAGGTAAGCTATAATTTTAAAGTGAACATGTACTTAAACTTAACCAACATCAAAAGCAATATTCTCCTTGTTTTTTAAACGTCCGTCATAAAAGAATTGCATGCTTTCGTTTTAATAGGATTACTTATTTTACGAGACAAAAAAATCTTAATTTCTCTTTGTCGCCTACTGTAAACTTATGTACTCTAGAACTAATTTCGGCTAAACAAGAAAATTAGTTGCAGTTATATATGTTTAATGAGATTACTAGGAACCAAATTAATAAAACATTCCAAAAGCAAAGAAGTTTTACAAAACGAATGATAATTAAATATAAAAATTGAAAATATTGAACTATACCGGATGTTTCATACAACACAAAGCATACTACATACTATGTATTCTTTGGATTCCTATTAAATTCTGAGTCAGAAAGTGATAAAGTAATACTACGCTAAAATTAACATTTTCAAGATTATAAGAGTTCTTCTTTAAAAGTCTATTTTTGGTGTTTAAATTTGTTGTAATAAGACCAATACACTCGTACTTATAGTACCAAATCACTAACGAGATATACGTAACCTTGCATTAAGTTGATATCACGTTTTTTTTGTTTAAAGCACATTTTGGATAAATAGAACATGTGTATACCATTTTCTTTCCAGATTTCTTGAAACATTCCAGTTAAAAAAATCTACCATAGTCTGAAGTTAGCCATTTTCTAGTTATAATGATTTTTTAAATTAAACTTGAGGTCAATATTTATTGTGCTGTTTCCAGTAGTGAGTACGTGGAGATTTGACAATAATTTTATTTATATACCGCATTCTGTAACACACAAATATTTTAAGTTAATAATCCAGTAGTATGTATATTGTTATATTGGGGCAACATCACAAAAATTATTTATGTACTTACCGATGGAGTCCACTGTCAACGTTAATCATAAAAAGGTTGAAAGCTAGCAGCCCTTAGACAGCTACCAAAAAAATTGTAGTAATGAATATATTTATTATCGACAACCAATTAAGCTAAACCCGTATTTCAAAGAAAGAAAATTACTTATCGATTCTTTTGGCGGTAACCAGAAAACTTAACAGTTAACAAACCCGATATTAATCATGATCTGAGCATTTACCAAACAAGTGTATTGCGCTCAAGTTAATGATCCATTAAATGATAACAATTAAAACTGTTTTACGTACTGAGGATTACGCAAAACGAACAATGTTATTTTCTTCAATTACAGAACCACTTTTTTTCATTATGTAATGCAGATTATTATTTATGTATGCTCATGAACGCGGTGAAATAGCTTTAAATTAATAAAGAAGTTAACGTTGTTATTGCGTGAAGTGAATACGCAGCCTTCCACAGCCAGAGTCAGACGAAAACCTTCTGAAAACCAAAAGGTGGTTTCGCCTCTAGCGTGGTTTATACGTCGAGTTATCGTGCCATATTGGATCCTCTTTTTCTTTCCTTTGTTTATGTCCCCCTTCTCTTTTCTCCCTTTTTCCCTCTCCCTTTTTTTTCATTCCTTTTCACCGTTTTTTCACCTTTTTCTCCCCTTTCCCCCCTTTTTACGTACTTATTTCTCTCTTTTTTCCTTTCCTGTCCCATCATCTCTTTTCTATTTACTTGTTTTCTCTTACTATTATTTATTGTTGCTTTTATATACTTTATCATTCAAATCCGGAAACAGTTCGTTTATTGTTGATATGGCGTATTTGCAAGAGATAAATTTCAACGGAATTCTGTTGTAACGAAGTTAATTTTAAATGTTATCGCATTAAATAAATTCCAATGACATCTGCAACGAAAATTACTATTTTTTGTCTAGAATGTTGCAAATGATTCAAAAATAAGATAATATACTAGACGCATTATAAAGACCATCAGCGAAACTCCGTCGTATCAGCTTACTGTAATATTCTTGCTTTAAGACAATTTCCAAAATATATTGTTATACAGCATGTTCTGCTTAAATAAAGAAAACACAACTTTACGTAGTCGCAAACTTATAACACATCCTGTGTACTTCAATATAATTTTAAAATATTCTCACTATCAGACCTTATAATAGGAATAAAAATTTGTTTAGAAAATTTGAATTTCTCCTTTGTGCCTCCTGTATTTTACTCATAGAGAACGCACAATGATCATAAGGGAAATAATCGAAAGCAAACTATTTTTTATGTTGATTCCCAACTACATCCCATAGTTAAATCCAAGATTGAAACTTAAAACTTAAAATTGCGTTTGAAATTTATTCATAGGTTTCATAGCTCAAATTACATTTACTGTTTATTACGTATAATAAATTTTAAAGCATGTTTATTAATAATCAAACTTTGATCAATGAAAGCGATAATGGGTAAAAAACGAATGGAAAATGATTTTGTTCTAAACAACTGTGTATGGATGAATAGCGTTTTCAGTTTCCACATTTTGCATCGTATCTTGATTTATATCCACGAATTATCCACTGCGTTGCTAAATTTCGTGCAACTGTAATTCGCAAATTCGGTAGTGGTAGGCCCATGACTAAAACAACTAGTTCCATATAACTTTGTAGTTCCCCTATAAACATTTAAGAACGAGTTGGGAATTACCTAGAATTATATTTCTGAATGTAAAGAAGTAGTAGAAGCATTATTTTGTCAATATCACAACTGTTAGATATTTAGGAGAAGTAGTTTCCGTATAAACGTATAAATACGAGCGATATTTAAAATATTTGCAACATATTTATATATGCAAAAACTACTGCACTCTGAAAAGTTTGGTATTTGGTTAGCAGCTTTTCCGAAAAAAGTTATTGGTTCACTACTTTTTCATGAAACGATAAACGCAAAAAATGCAATAATTTGTTGTAACCCTTTCTAAACCACTTGCACAGATGCTCCCAATAAGACAATGCCACTGCGCATAAAATACCACAAACAATTAACCTTTTACATGAATTTTTAATAACCGGGTAGTTTATTTTCCTAAACCACTTTAGATTGTTTTATTATTCCATACCTAATAACTATACTACGCACAATATGTTTGTGACACGATAACGCCTCAACATCTCGTCATCGCATTTAACAACATGAAACGACGAATAAGGATTTGTATTGAAACCAAAGCTCACTTTGAGCATTTACTGTAATTGTTTGCTAAGTTCTTCTTTTACTTTTACTCAGAAATATTTTTTTTATTCTACTAGCATTATTATTATTATTGACTTAGATTGCCACATCAACCAGATACGCTTACTTGCAGAAGAAAAGTTATTTGCATCATTACTGTCAAATATGTCAAACGTAGTTTGAAGTTTCAGTCATAATATGGTTGAAGGACAAATTAACTTCTCGATTACGTATTGTATTATTAAGCAAAATATCTTGTGCCTGAATACATTTCTTATTTATGGGTACTAATATTTACAGATAATTTTGTACCAACCATACGGTAAGTCTGTTGATTGGTGGGCATACGGAGTCCTCTTATACGAGATGCTAGTTGGTCAACCGCCTTTTGATGGAGAAGATGAAGAAGAACTATTCGCGTCGATAACTGATCACAACGTTAGTTATCCGAAAAGCTTATCTAAAGAAGCGAAGGACGTATGCAAAGGGGTAGGATTTTTTAAAACAAGGTGTTGTTAAATTAATTAAATAATGAATACTTTTCAAATACAGTTACTCACTAAAAATCCAAATAAACGACTTGGCTGCAGTTCTCATGGCGAGGAAGATATCAGAGGTCATGCGTTCTTTAGGCGAATAGATTGGGAGAAGATTGAAAACAGAGAAATTCAACCGCCGTTTAAACCGAAAATTGTAAGTATGACTCAAATAATAATATTAAAATGGGAATATCTAGACTTATGTGTAGGTATCTCACGTCATGGCGTAATAATCCCACCGATGATCATGATCATGAGTATCCTCAAAAATTCTGTAAAAGTGTATTGTCTTAAATTGGAACTTTATCATTACACCAATAACTTACCCACACAGTACCACACAACATCCACCAAATTTATATTGCTCGTTCAGGTTATGCATACAATATCAATTCCTTGAAAGATGTACGGAAATCGACTGTACATGCATTATGGAAATGAAATACACATTAGTATTTCCATGATAAATTTATCGACTCCGCGTGGGTTGGTGTAACGCTTACTCTGCCAGTCCTACAGGCAGTGTTATCAACTTAGGAGGTCTCTTCTTACATTTAAAGATTCTTTAAGCAAGCGGAAGTTTCTAGGGAATTTTAAAAACTACTGTACTTGAATATTGCAGACAACGCTCAGTGGAATTAACAATAAGTGTATAAATTGCAATTTATTCGATTTTTCAAATAACAAAGGATGGATTTCATCACCATAAAACCCTATGAGCCAAGAATTCTCTAGGTGTGCGCTACGGCGTCCCGAGTCGCCGTAGAAAGTAAACAGTAACCTTTAAGTACTCCGCGGTTTGGTAAAGTTTGAAATCTCTACTTCGAACAATATTGGGAAAAAAATGTAAAAATGTCATGAATCTCCTGCGCATGATTACAACCGCGTCTACCCAGTAAAACAAATCTATTCACATCAGAATTTGCAACTTCTCAAAAAGAAAGAAATAGACAAAGTGGCCAACGTAAGGTTTGCTGATGTTTTAAACCAACTTGCAATCAACATAAAAGCATCCAAATTAAAAGCTATAGGCCTCGCCCAGCCTAATACATAATAGATATTTACTCACTTTAGGATTAAGTTAAGTACCAACAATAATTGATTCTTCAGAACGTACTCAGATGGCTTAACTGCAAAATCAAAAATAAGTGTTGATAAAACGGTTTAAACTTTATTTTGTTTATAGATTCTTTAAAAAAATAAAGATTAAAAAGATAACAAATTAATTAAAATACTATAAAAAGTTTTATCTTATCAAAAACAAGTTATAAGTGTTTAAAAGCTTAAAAACAAACTATGCTTTAGATGATACCTAAGTGCAATTGCCTCAAGGGATTGTCGCACTGTGTTATGCGACAAACAACACATTTAACACTGAATCCATTACTCGCATGCTTTTGAAGTTAAAGATATTTAATTCTTTTCTTCTACAGCTTTCCATTTTTTTCCTCTGCTTTCTTGTCAGCTTTTATAGCTTTATGTTCACAGAATCTCTTTTAAAGCTATTGCTTTTACATTTCACTCGGCACATTACATGATGCACAGAAACAATATCCTTTAGGATCATTGAAAAACAATTTCTTGGCTATTGATCTATGGGGGTACACTTCCATGCACGGCATGAGCTGATTGAACAGATTGTACTAGTTACACAGATGTCTACAACATCCAAAAGCAGCGGAATTTTTGTTACCTAAATAGCCATAAAATCTTCTTTGAAGATGTGTGAGTTAAGCGACACAATGCCGCATTTTTTGAAGCCAGTTATGGCGGCTTTTAGTGTTGCGGTCTTCAAGTAGGCTTCTCCAAGAAGATTAGCAGCTTGGATTTGAAAAACGCCCCTAATTATTCCTCAATCACTTTTCAATACCTGTGGCATAAAAACTATTCAATGGCCGACCCCATCAACGTTACGTCCAGTCGCTCCAGTGTGGCAATAGGCAGATCACTGTCGTATAAAGAAAAAGAAATTACACCACCAGCCTTGTCATTTTTTCCCGGATTAACAGTTTTGCACAAACGTCAGTGTTTCTTAACAACCCGAAAAAGCTATGCGAACGCCGAAGCGGGATTTTATAACAAAAAAATCGAACCAATTTCTTTCGGAAACTGTACGTCACTTGGTTCTTGTAATAGTAAAAACATACACCCATCACAATCTCATCAACGTAACGCTGGACGTTCATGATCACCAACTGACACTTACTCTCCTATAATATAGCACTCGACACCATAATTCCCATGGTTACATACATATACATGCCTTTCAGAAGAAAAGTCAACATCGCGACGTTCCACACGTCTTCATCTGATCCTCATGCGACCATCATGCATCCCTATACAAAGTCGAGATTTATCACTATAAACCACACTATGCCACTTCACGTTCCGGTAAATTCACAACCTACACCACACTAAACGTTGCTGTCAGTATTGAGCCATAAGTATTAACACAACATGTGGTCCATAGGATTACAAGCCTAAAACTCTGATTCGACGATAGACGATTCAAAGAATCATAAGACAACGTTCATTGCTTCATCACAAATCAGCAATTGACCTAGTACTGGGGAATCGATTTCTTAGTGCCATTGGGCGAAAGTTTCAGCCTCCGGTTTCTCTTCGACAAATTTCGTGGACTATGGAACGTCCATAATCGATAGCAGCGCATGATGGTGGATTGGTTTCGGTTAAGGCGAAAAACCACCTTCACGGAAGCCAATAATTCGACCTCCACCGAATTCATTTAACTGCCGGCAATTTCTACGTTGCCGCAAAATAATCATAATCAACCCCTTAAAGTATGTTAAACAAAGATATAACTAAAAGAACACATCGAAAATGTCTAGAAAACAATACTTATCATAATAATGGTGCTACTCATGGAGTCATTCACGGAAAAATGTGACGAGACAAAAAATGCTAACACACGGATATGTTTCTGCCTACCCGGCGTCATCAGCGTTGTTTCGAGCGATCTTTTGCTCAGCACATTGCATTCTCCTCTCAGTTACTATTACCATATTTAAACTCACAGTTCAAGTGAACATTCTTTACACTATCTAGTGCCACGAGAATAACACACTCGTCCGCCGGTTCAAACACAGCAAAACAAGCGGTACAGTTTCCCAACCCTTCTGCTCAGCAGTTCATGGACTACTAAACCAGAGAGGGCGCACACAAACAGTGCATAGGGTAACTGCGCATGTGGATGATTCCTCAGGCATACCATGGTATATTAAAAAACACATAGAAAATGCCAGCTAGAGGAAAACGGTGAAGATTCGATAAAAACTCGCAGGAAATACACCTAACATTAATGTCAGGAAAGATTGCAAGAAATGTTAGATATGCCATGACCACTTGATCCATCATAACAAAATTATAATCAATTATTTATTGCCTTTGAATAATTATACGTTTCTGCCAATTAAAAAAATCCATATTATGTAACATACATTATAATGAATAATAAAATTACTTTGATAATGCATGCCAAATGAAATAGTAGTATTTCAATTTCCTCTTGTTTGTTTCAGAAACATAGGAAAGACGTCAGCAACTTCGACAAACAATTCACATCGGAAAAAACGGATCTCACGCCAACCGACAAGCTCTTTATGATGAATCTCGATCAAACCGAATTCATGGGCTTCTCCTTTTTGAACCCAGAATTCGTACAACACGTCTAAAATTCGTTACTCTCTATATCCAAATGGATACCAATTTATACATGATATCTCATTTCAGTGTTTGCGTATTAAACACGCTAATAAATAATACTTAAATTATTCCTTACATGTTAGATATTACTAAAGGTATTATTGCAATGTAGAAAATATTCATTTCTACATCTTTACTCTCTGCTGCAGTTTTACGCAGCCGCAAGTCTATATGATTACCACTATATACCTGCATATAAACTATTAAAAAATCCAGTGTTATGTGTATTACTCGTTATTTTATTTATTACTATTGCGTGGTGTATTACGTTTTCGCGAAAAATAAAGAAAAGGTGTATAATATACTCAGCATTATTTATAATAAACCAGTCAAGTTTTATTCAATACTGTTACCTTTTTCTAGTGTACTATACGTAATATAAATACATATACATATATGTATATTTGTCGGCTGTGTACGACATAATTTTGAATCTTTAGCCCGTAATTAGGATTCTCAATAATTTAAACTTCAGGATTTGTATCAATATATCCAAATGTATTTCTCTGTATAACTTCAATTTACCGTATTTACATACATACAAAATATTTATTATACAAATTTCACCAAGGAAAACGTCAGTGTCCTTTCACAACCTACGTTTCAGAAATAATACGAAATATATCTTCTGAAAAGACTGTAGAGCAAATATCTTGTTTTAACGAATTTTTTGACAAATGACCGATATCAAGGTACCTTGAACAAATTGTTTCTAATCATCTGGCCATTTTTTTCGTATTGTCTTTTTTTTAACTCCCAATAATTAATAATTTGCAATTACAAAATTATTTATAGAAGCACTTATATTTGATAGTTTGCCACAATGTTTAACTTTACGTTGGTGAAGTCCTTGTAAAATGTAAATAGAAGGTACTGAATAAGTTGCAAGCTGAATTTTAATCGATTGAAATTCTTTTTATTTATCGGAAGCTTATACATATTTGCAATATGCAAACAATTTATTTACTTTGTTTCATGTCTATACTATTTAAATGTGATTCAATTTTGTCCTTATTATTAAGGTCTATCTAAGGAAATATTTTACCTGCTCACATCTATGACACGCATGGTGAAAATTATTACGTAAATTTATGGCATAGACAATCTACGTACGACGCAATTGTAACTATTGAAAGACGCGCTTAGTAATTCTTTATCGTATAAAAAATATACGGATAAAATTCGGTTATTGGACGTTAGCAAACATATATATTGTAGAGAACTGAGGAATTTTTGTAATGTACTAGATTTACATGAACTCCTTTTTCTATAATATTAAATATCACTTGTGCCTCAGGAAATATAATTACCCATTTCTATTTCAAATTTAAGCATGAATCTACAATACATCTTTATTAACTTCCGTTACATTTGAAACTAATACCAATTAGATTGAATCAACAATAGAAAGCATTTTCTGCCGATTTCTTGGATTGCTTGCGAAATATTCCAAATCTCCGAAAGAGGCCTGTACATAATATAACAAGAAATTCAAAAATATTCTTTTGAGATTACACTCCTCCTTCTTAAACTAACAAAATGCGGACTTTTGTAAGATTCTTTTTGAGGTAATCACGTTATTTTTTAAGATTAAATAATTTCTTTTAAAGTCTAGTATGCGCATACGAGGGGTATTTTTTAACCTCCAATCGGGTATAAAATAAACATGAGCGTAAATAAGAAAATGATTTATAAGTTACATTTTGACATAATCACCGCAAAGATTGAGACACTTGTTATACTAGTTGACAAATTTTCTAATACTCTCTTCATCGGAGGTTGCCGCCAAAGTATTGAGACGGTGACAGGAGATAAAACTTGACAACACAAAATCGGAAGAATAATCCAAATGATGGATGCATAAAAACTTACGTGTGGAATTTGTGAAGCTGACGACAACGCAAGCGTATAATTGTTAGAAATTACGTCGTCTGCAAGCTACCATTCAGAACAAAAGGAAAGGCATGCTGTATTCTGGAATTGTCTTGATTTCTTCATGGAGAATCAAGACAATTGATTTTTAGGTATTGAAACACTTGTCCACTGGTATACCATTGCGATAGTTATGTCGAAAAGTAACTTTAATTGTGCTGCTTGACCCTTGCTAACAGAATTATTTTGTTATTCGCATTTGGCTTTATTCCATATTCGGAAGTTGAAAAAGATACTCCTCGTATTTTATCACCATCTTGCTGAAAATGTATTATTTGCTATATGCGTTGAATAACGTTGTGTTATAAGGAATTCATATGATGTAGTTAGAAGAAAAAGATAGATAAATGAGAGGCTTTGTTAAAAAATTCTATGATAAACTCAAACTAATATTGTTTAAGTAAATTTATATGTAATAAAACTGCTAAATTTAGTTTAAACAAATGATTTCTGCGAAGGCCGAGTTATGGTTCTAAAGTGCAGAAGTACAATGTATTGCGCATATATCTTAAATCTTAAAAAAAAATTACCGTCTCGTAGTAACTTTTTGACTACTTCTGGTATATTAAATGACCTTTTTTGTTCTAACATTTTGAATACGCAAACATACGTATTTCTTAGCTGGCAGTTTATTTTTTAAACAGTAGTAGACTTTCCAAAATGGTAAAGCTTCTAGTTTCTTGTTATCAAGCAGGCTTTAGAACTGGACACAAACTGAGGGGAATAATAATTTAATTTACTTGCCTCATTATTTCTTCTACGTACTTTCCAGTTTAATTAACATATTTATGAACTTTGAAAAGACGCGGCAGTACTATGGTAATCAATATATATTTCATGTAATCAACTTTGAAACAATTTTCTATTTATGTAGTTATAGAATGATCAGCTCTCTTTTCCATATAAACTTTGAATTACCTATTAAAGTGCATTAACTAGAAAAAAGGAAACTGTTAACTATTATTACATTACTATAGAGGTTGATCCAATTAGTATGTTCACCATTGAAATTTCGTAAAGTTTAAAAAACGAAAGCTGGTTAAATTAGATAAAGCGTGCGAGGCAAGACCTGTTTTAGACAAGAAAAGAAAAACATCGATAACGTAAATTTTATGGTCCAGAAAATTTACAGTGCGTCGAGTATTATTTAAATATATTTAAAGTACAATTTTACGTGGAACTCAAATATGGCAGTGAAATTTATATAACCTTCACGCGTTTAGAGATTGTTCTTACACGAACTTCTTTATTTTAACCTCAAATCGTAGATGACTTCGACAATACTAACAAAAGTATGACTTGTTGATTTCAATGATGTATAACTTGTTGAATACATTTCCGGACACAATAATGTAATTTGTCAAATTTCGTATTTTGTTATGCAAATACTGTGTATCAGAGGTAGTCTAAATTCAGCAAAACAATAAATACTAGCTACTTTTGTTTTATTTACGGTTATTTTTGTATCACTGCATTTGTTATTTTAGTTTATATTATGTTATGGAGAAGTTTAATGAGGAATAAGATATAAAATGTCTCAATGTTACGTATTCGCTCCAAAAAAATTAGGATATCTTATTAATTATTATTTGGAATTGATATATTGACAGAACCGTGCGAAACTTTATTCTATGAACTTGAAATATAAACCAACAAACGAATTTCGATTATTTTATAAAAAGTTATTAACTCAATACACGAATGAGTTATGTATCCATTAACCATAAACAATGTTTCTATTTAGTTTAGAAAATATAACTATAGAATAAAAAATCAGTAACTTTGCTTTTTCTACAAATAAATCTTAAAGTCGCTAAAATTAATAAATTATATTGTTTTGGTATCAAAGACAGCTACATTTACGTTTTATATAAAATGATTTAGACAAGAAAATTTTAATTGCCAATTTTCCTGTGCACCGCATACATTGTTCTTTTGTATTTAGATTAGGATTCACACAGACTTTATCTCGCTTAACCAACTTCCTATTTCCGTTTACAAGATTTCGTTGTGTGCATATTGAATGTTTTTCTCGGTTATTCTAAATATTTTCTGGGTAAGTTTTCCAAATTTAAGTTTGTACTCAATTTCCTATAATAAGCAGGGTCTTTATAATATCGGCAATCGAGAGCAAGTTTTACATTTTCCAATCTAAGATACAAAAATTTTTTCCTTGTTTTCTTAATCTATCATATCGATAATAACAATTTCCAACACATATCGGTCAACTGTGAAGACGTCAAAGGCACAGGTCATATTTAATATTCTGGAGAAAGATTTTCTGAAAATAAAGGAAGATCGATTTAATCCATACAGCATATTACAAAATACCTAAAGTATTTTTGATTTTAAAATAGTTTATCACTTAGGCATTTTAATAATAGAAGTTAAAAACTATTTACAACAATATCTCGATGTGTAATGTTTAGCTGAAGTTAATAGAAAAGATTCAATTCGATGAATTATTAGCACCAGACTCCTAAAAATTAGAAATAGGAGCAAATAGACTTATTAAATTAGAAGTTTTCTACACTAAAAGAAATGAATTTAATAAAAATCACTAAAAAGATATCTATTTTCGATATAAAAAGGACTGCTTCATAAATAATTTTTCGTAGCAGAATATATAAATAGTAACATATTTTCTCCTATTTACACAATTATTTATTAAAAAAATGTTTTTGATAATTTTGTGAATACTTTTGTAAATTACATCAATTTACCTTTTACTTGAATTCATACAAGTACTGTTACAAGCATTATTTAAAACAATTGCACAAATACTAATCTTCTCTTTTCACGTAACAACCTAGATCCAAAAAAGTAGGTGGGTGGATAGTGTGAAGATGAAGGCAATTAAACATAGGTACTAGAAGAGTATAAAACTACCACAGTGCGTATTATAGTAACAATTCTATTTTCATATCCTTGAAAGTATTCCATGTATCTTCAGATTAATCGAAAGGTATTCACGAGAACTCCCTAACTAAACAACATTCATTAACAGTATACAGGTTGTTAAAGATATTCGCATATTATTTCTAATGGGAAGTGTCGAAAAAAAAAGGAAATCCCTACTCATATTGTAAAAGTCCTTACGTGTTCCTTTACTCAATTAAAAAACCAATTATGCAAAGTTTAATATAGACAGACACCCTTGATAATGCAAATGATTTCCAGTATTCTTGGAACAAGGTATACAGCGCCAAATAAACGTACAACCAGATAATAATTTTGTCCAATTTTTAACAAAATCTAATAATTAGATATTCAGTACTCGCTATTGTTGTAGTCGACGCTAAAAGTTGGAATAGTGATATATCTTTCGCAATATAATTTTAAAGAACTCTAAATGGCGTATGAGAACGAATTCCATCTTAATTTAAGGTATTTACCGTGCACAAGATTTTATCTATCATATCTATTCTCCTCCCCATTTTGAAGACGGAAATCCTTGCGTGTACGAATAAATCCCTGTTTTGTAGACCTCCTTTCGCAGAGACTATCACTTGCAAAATAAAGACAGAGACCGCATCATTCTTTTCGTTTTCCTTTTTCCATGAAACAGTAGCCACAACTCATAACTAATCACCAATGGGATATCTCAACATGCTACGCGTCATGGTTATCATGGATACCCATGAGAGAATGATCCCATTACAAAACGCAAGACAATCAGACAAGTAGAACGAGCAAGCATTGAAACACTTACTCACTTTACTTATTGAGGCTTAATCAAGGATTTAGCAAACATTCAGCAAAAGTAATTACCAGTCTACTATCAGATAACGTCATTACTGCATAAAAATAGCATATAGTCGTTAAATTTTTAACAAAATAGGAAAATATAGCTAATCAAACTAAATAATTGTTATGGTAATTTTTCTTCTTCATATTCTATTATAAAAAACTGGACGAAGTATTTTAGTTGTGAACAAGAATCCTGTCGAAATGATGATTGTCCCCGCCGGCAAATTCAAGTAGTAACATCACAAAAAAATCATGTATTGATGAAGCAGTAATACAAGCTTGCCGTTTTAAAGTGAAGGACTTGTTAAAAATGTTTGACATTTTTGAAGCACATATGCATGACCATTTGAGTATGAGTAATATTAATGCAAGATAGGTATCGCGATCTCTTTCTCCAAAAAGAAGTTAACAGAAGACCAGATGAAACTTCTCCAATAAAAACAAAAGTCGTAGAATTAACAAAATATTTTGGGATTGTAAGGGCATTTTACTGATTAACTTTGAAGATCGCAATAGACTATCAACAGCACATATTATTCCTTGTTTTTCTTGCATAAACTGAAATCGCCAAATATTTCGTGGAAAATTGTTAAAAGACCTTCAACTACTGTATAACTTCATAACAATGCGAAGTTATTTTTACATTATGACCAATTAAATGCTATAATAAATGCATTACAATTATATTGAAAAATAAAAATTATAACATTTTCATTTTTTCTGTCAAGCTGAAAACATATGGCGCTTGTCTCATGACGACATTGCATAATTTTGCCCACTCACTGATTTTGATTTATCCAGACAGATCCTCAAAAACTTTGCAATGAACATTTGTTAGTTATTATAAAATCGTGTGAATTTTTATTCAAAGTGAATTTTTATTTAGCCAAGACGTCATCCACTAGAAAAAATAATATTGAGTAGGAACACGTAAATATATGTAACATGCGTTCAATTAAATTTTGAAAGTAACCTTTGAAATTATAATTATGTTTTAGCTTGCTACTGAAACTCTTAATATGAATTTTGTTTGTTTGAATGACATGGCAAATATCAAAATCATGAACTCATTTCTAAATACTTCTAAACAATCTTCAAGAGAATATTCCACTTCCGTTTTGAAAATACGATTCAACCATGAATGATTTGTGGTGTATAGCAAAAACCACTTTAAATCAATTTTAAATTACAATGCAATCTTAACAAGTTCCTGTGAACTATGAATCTGAATATATACTCTGTCAACTAATGCAACTAAAAATGGCACAAGTTGCAAAAGTCTGTATTGGCATGGACTACTAAATGTAAAATTGATTTGAATGCTTTTTATATGCCATACTAAGGATTAAAATAACGTAGAAATTTTGTATAAAATGAATGCAAGGAGGAGAACTAAAATATTGAATACATTATGCTTATTTATGCTTACGGATCGAACTCACCGCAATTCCATAATCTTTAAGAAAGAAAATTTCCAATTCCAACACCATAAGCATATCATTTTCTAAGCGTTTTATTGCATCACATTGACACGAGAAATGTAGCACACAAAATGGTAATAATAGTGAACAAAATCCAACTAAATTGTTCTAACCGTTCTTCATTTAACCCAGTATGAGAATGTGGTTTGAAGCAGAAATTAAAAGTAATTGACTACATTGATATGAAATCGTAGGTGGAAAAGAGAATATATTAGTAGCTGCCTCTCACTAAAGACACAAACTGTAGTTACTTGTTGAGGTTGTTTTCGGTATTATGAACTCCACAATTACAATATTCATGATTTCAAGAGCTATAAAAATAAGAGCTATTTACGAAAAGTATTACGTGCAAGTATTTGATAAAGAAGTTGCCCAATAAAATTATCAAAAACATTTTCATTCCAAGTTAATGTGCATGATTTTTCCCCACCTATAGAATTAAATGAATTCAAATATGTATTAATAATTCCTTTACTTTTTTGATATGACAATCAACAATGCCAAATTTCGACATTTTAATTACATATGTAAGTAAAATTATCTGATAAAAATGACAGTAGCGTAAAGAAAATTTCGTTAGTGCAATGTCTCTCCATACAGAGAGTAACTTTTTCATATTCGCAAGTTATTATATCCTTAAGGCTTAGAAAGGTATAGTTTAGTTTACAGTTCAAATATAACCCATTATTACGTATCATCAAACCAACAGTGAAAACGATTTTTAATTACAAAATACTTCAATTACTCGTTTTACAGACAACCTTAATAATTACGCCACATCAATATACATATTCAGTGTTACGACTTACCATGTTTATTTAAAAAATGTTTTCTGAACAAATTTGAGTATACTGTGAAAGATATTGGATAAATGCATGCATACATATATTTCAATGTTATAAAGAAATCCTTAAAAAACTAAATTAAAATCAGTTAATTATGAGAAGTAAAAATCAAGCAGTAATCGGAAATAACTAAACAGAAAAGAAATGTCGGTTTTTAATTAAGCTTGCTACAAAGTTTGTATATTTCCCAAATTCAAACAAGTTATCTTCTCTTACGAATGTTGCTGTAAAGTTGGTCCAATGACTTTGGCTCGGAAAGATTCATTCTTCCAATATTATTCACGATAATCAAGTATGTTCAGTATTCTCGCATTATTGTTAATATATGTAACCGAAATACATCTTTATACATATATACATGTATTTAAATTTCTATCCCTAAAGCTGTTAAATTGCCAACAATTTAAAATAAATGTTTTCTTTCTAAGCAGTATGTCTTTTTCGGTTAACACAACTTACCGATACCAAAATTGTCCTAATATTTATAAGTAGAACGCACGAATTTGAGATAGTTCCCATTAACGTCAAGTGAGACAGTCGAACAGTGGCAAACATATATAGCAGTAACAATATGCTCGCAACCCTCTACCATTACACAAATCCCGTGCATTTGCTTAGAAATGAAACTCACGTAATCTCTGACGTAACTAGCTACTACACAAATTTACCCTTCATGAAATTATTTCTTGAAAATACCATTTTGGTAGTGAGTAATGAACTGACAGTGACAATGTCAGTGTCATGTGTACTGTATTGGTTTATTGACATTTAAGCGTTGTTACTAACGTCACAGAATAAGTCAATTTACACGTTTTTAAAATTATTCTACTAAGTTAAGTTTAGAGAAGAAAAATTTCACAGCTTGATAGAGGGTAAATTTAATTGATCAAATGATGTAAATAAACAGAACATTCTAACATTTCTGACTACAAAGCCACCGAGCCAATACTTGACTGTCGACTTTTTGTACGCTCGGCTGTCCTATTGCATTATGTATGTACGTCTTGATTTTATTTCTGTACTTACAATTACAGTTTTTTAAAAGCTATTAGAAAAAAATATCGTTTGTGTAATTGTAAGGATCTTGTAATTACTTCAAATATCCTGACCTATCTAATTTTATTTGTCAATCTGCAAGTGAAAATCTATGTAGAAATTTTATTTTTGAGTATTGTCGCACTGCTAAATGGGTTGCATAAGTAAGACAAATCACGTAGGTTTCATTTCTAACTAAATACAGTGTATTTCATTCGATACGATGACTTCAGCAATATTTGTTGCATTGTAAAGCAATTATGTGTTCAGAATGGAAAAATAGCCGCCTACTGTTCGCAGATTACGTAAATAAATGTATCGAACAGTTCCTAGAATTAAAATCGATCTTAATAAAGTAGTTTGTTTAGTATTACACGATTCGTCTGTCAATAAAAGGAATTATTTTAAACACGTAAACGGTTAAGAACCCGAATATTGAAAAAAACATATGTAGTTGCAGAGCTAAGGACGAATTTGTGTGGGGACGGCTTGTAAGACACCATTTAAAATAGTAAAAGCCACTACGCTAGTTTTTGACAAAATATAATCTTGGTTAGGTACCGCCACGTGAATCAATGTTAAAAATTATTCATCACCTACACGCAAAAAAAAACTGAGAACAGTATTCAAATTATTTTAAAAAAATAAAAACTGTGGCCAACCTGTGATGAAACTACAGATTGTACATGAAATTTATTCTTAATATTATAGGACGTGCGCTGAAACTTCAACAATACTTACCTCCATTTTTACCAACTGGTAAAAGGTTGTTAAACTGTACTAGTCAACAGAGCGTTGTGTTATTCCATGAATATTCACTAAATAAGATCGTCAGTATGAGTGTTTAACCCTAAGGAATCAGTAGTTATCAAACAAAGCAGGGTAAAATTTGAAAATGCTGAGGTTGAGTTTGATTTCCATACTATTCATATGAATCACATAATAATAGCTACTGTCACAGAAAAGTTACAAAGTCCTTGATTAGCGGAACGACAAAATAAAAGAACTTCAGCAATATTGCAGATGTTTCTTCTAACTAATTCAGATTATTAATACTTGTCTCGTGAGTAAGTGTTTAGCAACAATTATAACATAAAATATGTTGCTTATTGCTAATTATTAATCAGTTATTGCGGTACGTCTATGTATATATCTCATAGGTTTAATGGACGATAAAAAAATGTAACAAAGAAAACATTCCAAAACTTAAACTGGGGATAAGTGAAATAGCATTCTGTAAACGTGTGGCGGCCAAGTAAATAATTCCGCATTTTACATTAAAAAAATGATGCTCACTTTAGAAAGAGTCAAATAATTCACTTACATTACCTGTTCAAAAATGTTATATTGGTAACAGTTCCTTAAGAAAATAGATCTTAAGCAACTGTCGTTGTTGCTAATTATGAAACATATACAAAAAGAAATAAACGAACTCTCTCCAGGATTGGACCGTGTCGTGGTATAGTATAAAAGAAATAAAATAAAAGTAAGAGGAAACAAAGGAAATTAAAAGAAGATGAAGAGTGGAAACGTGAAATAAAAATAAAAAGGGGAAACACAACAATATAAAGAAAACGGAAAGGGAAGGAAAGAAAGAAGCGGGAATTTTGATACCTGAATCTATTTTCTTTATTGAACACCAAATAAGTTTCGAAATAGTTAAATGTGTTACGACAGAAAAGTGTTAAATTACTCAAAAGGAATACTTACTGTAGGTATGTACTTAATGTCCATACCCTTAAGAATAGTAATTAGTATTTTTGAACAAATGGGATTGCACTCCATCCTAAAATATTTAATCTAATTTAAATCTATTAAACCACACGCTTGCGTTGTAATCAAACTGCTTAACAAGTATGTCCTGAAAATTGTTTTTAATTTTCATCCTTTCCGTCTAAAAGCTTGACCTACGCTTTTTAATAAAATTATGCACAATGAAAGATATTTCAACTTACGGCAAACAAATGTTGAAGAAATAATGGTTTACCAGTGTTGATGATTGATTATAGCAGTGGACTGTATTTGTTCTAAATTCTCTTTATTGGGGAATAGACTATGAAATAGCTGTAACATTACACACATTGCTCAAGGGTCATCGTTATTCTATGTACTTGCTTATATTACGCGTTACATTATTATATAGCAAGTGCACATTAGATTTAATTGTGAATACACGCACCAACAACCATTACTTGAAAATCAAAACATTCAATACTTGATTTCAGTAAGATACAGCCCAACTCTACAATTCTGGCTTAATAAGTAGCTATTGTAACTTACTTAATAAGTAATTATTTTAACAAATAGTTTTTAAAATCTCCGAACCTAAACCTATTAAATTGATTTGTTTGGAGATACGTTAAAAATGGAATTTTCCTGAATCAGCTCTTGTGGCACTTGTAGTACTTGACGTCGTATTGTTTACTATTTGTCGCTGTGGACGTCCGGGAATCTTCTTCTGACAAATTTCATCTAATTTAAACTATAAAATATATGTTTTCAGATCATAATTTTCCCAAATAAAGAGGCTACTGTGTTAAAAAAATTAAATTAATGTTTGTCGCGTTTCTGTTTTTGGATATATATGATTATTTGGTAAACTTTTAAACCACTGACCATAAAATAAATAAAAACTCAAAGTGTAATTACGCAAGGTATTCTGAATAAATTGTGGGTTTATTCCACCACGTGTAGTGGATATACGGTCATTCAGTGTATTCACTTTTCTTCTGTCTTTGTTACGTATTTGCACGTTATAAATTTTATTTTTCGGGTATCCCCAAAGAAAGAAATCATTTGGAGATAAATCGGCTGATATTGGAACCCATCATATGGGTTCAATTCAAAAAATTTCTGACGGCGTTTGTAGAATATGGCGTAGGCCCATTCATCTTCTTTGAATTTGTTAAAAAAGTTTGTCATTGTTCTCGCAAAAGATATAGGCCTTGTTAGGATAATTAATTGAAAACATGTATCTAACTGTTCTTACACTTATTCTTCCGGTACTACATTATGATTGCCACCTTTTCATCTTTGTTCTACTTACTCACTATTTAAATTAGTTATCTACCTTTCAATAAAATATATTTAAGATTCATATAAGAATAAAAAATCAGAAATAAAAAAAATGTTTTTGTTTCTTTCTAAGACAACGTAATTATTAAGCTATAGGTAAATTCTTCACGGTGTATAACTAGTTACCTAGAATATCTGTAATGCATTGACAATTATCTTTTTACAATTTTTTTTAAAAATGTAGTGTTCGCATAGGTATGAAAACATGTCCCTAACTCTTCTTACGATTATTCTTCTGGTACTGCGTTATGAGTGCCACTTTTTATCTTCGTTGTACCTGTTCGTGATTTAAATAAATTATCTACTTTTCAATGATATGTATTTAATTTGATATTGGAGTATGAATAGAAACTCAGTATAAGTTATTAATTACTTGACATAAAATGTTTTTTTCTTTCGATAGTAACTTTAAACAGTAACAAATTGTAGATACCAGTGTATAACTGGTTGCCTGCTATGTAGCTAATGCGGTATATCTTTTATAAAATAAAATTATATACATAATTGGTTTATCCCAAATTGCATTTTTTTTATATATGAAGCAATCTCAAATTTATTTCTGTGGGTCTTATAAACGTTTAGGACAATATGGTATCTATCATAATAGAATTTACTACAATTTTAATGACAAAAATTCCATGACTGCAATAGTTTAAATATCCCACTTTTTTGCTTTCCACGTCTGTGTAAATAAAGATCAATCATTGATTAATATTTTTAAAATTAATGCAGAATGATTAATAACAAATACAAAATAACGGATGCAACATTGTTCGATAAAAAAATATCCTGGGGGTATTTCGTTGAAGAAGTACATTAAATTTTCTTTGATGATTTTGGTATTAAATTGGAAATGTTGAGAAAAAATCAATTGTTAAATTTTCTTGTAAGAGAAATTAATGACTGCTATTGATTAAAATTGAAGGAAACATATGATACCCACAAGAGGCACAATCTGCTTATATTAAATGTATAATGATAATTAAAAATACAGAGGCTTCCCTTTTACTTATGTTCATTTAGCAGATATATATATATATATATATATATATATATATATTTGCATTTTTATTAAAAGTTATAAAGTGAAAATGATTTAATTTTAACAATATTTATTTAACATTTTCGCTAGCATTATTATAAATTCTGAGAATTTTTACATTTAGATAACTATACAGAAAAAGTCATAAATCATTATAAATTGTGAGTAGTTGGTATAAATTATTATTAATTGCAACTTCTGCAATAAATTTTGATTTAAATAGATTTCTACCTCCATAGCGAGGAATTGGTTTATTAGACTGATTAAAATTCAAGGTGAATCTGTTTAAAATGACATCATTTACATGCGCCACGAAATCTATCATATCATGTATACTTTAAAGAGTCTTTGATTTTGTCGCGTCGATCTCATGGTATAAAAACGAAATTAAAATCTGATTGAAATATCAATTGATTCTATGACGTATTAGTCAAGTGTCAACTGTCTTCTGTTAACGTAAAAGCTGTGTGTAAATTATTTACTTGTGGTAGGTTGCTGCTATTGAATTGTATTGAATGTTCTTGTCATTAAAAGCCTACATTTTTTTATGAATATAGGATCCCAGATGATAAGTCAGTGTGATAAGATAAAACAGTATTTCTATAAAATTTAATGGTAATCTCAGTAAGTTATTCAAAACTACTAAGATAGTGTAAGAACTATGGAGGATTTAAGGTAGGCATTTATACCACATCCTTATTGCGATCTGTTGAAATAATAAATAATTTGATTTTTAGGTTATATGTTGTTACTTACAATGTAGGAACAAGTACACCAGAAAAAAACTTACACAGCTTGTTATCATTACATGAATCAAAGCATGACAAGGCTTTATTTGATTTTTATGTTGTTGCGCTACAGGAGGTTAAAGCACAACCCCACAATTTATTGGTATCGGCTCTATTTGACGATCCATGGACAAATGAATGTAAAGAGACTTTAGCTAAGAGAAATTATGTAAAAGTGAAAACAATTCGACTTCAGGGCCTCATGTTAAGTGTTTTTTGCCTAAGAAAGCATTTGTTAAACATTCGTGATGTAGAGGTGGATTACACTCGTACAGGCTTATCAGGAATGTGGGTATGTAATTCGATTATGTCAACTGCTTTTTCATCAACATTACGTTAATACTACAGGGTAACAAGGGTGCAGTGAGTATACGACTTAGTATATATGGCTGCTCAATCTGCTTTGTAAATTCCCATCTTAGTGCTCACGATCATATGCTAAAAGCACGAGTTGAGGACTACGATGCAATATTAAAGGACCAACATTTTCATGTTGACGCTCACAGTGAAATATTCTTTCATGAGTAAGTATGCAATAAATTTCAAACTGAAATTAAAGTATATGTGTCCATAAATATACAGGTCCCTTCATTTAAAGTAATACAGTCCAATTGCGCCAAAATAGGCAAAATATCAAAATTCGAGTCAAGTAAACCAAAGGAGATGCAATTTTATGAGGTTGTTCATTTACGCCGCATAACTACAAATTGCATGCATTTTTAAAAATTTTATAACGGGTAGAATCAACTTTGTTGGCGCGAAATATACGAAACTTAAAGTACAGTAATAGGAAAGTATAGTAATGATGTTTTCAGTAAACCAATTTTGTAAAGCAATAATAATTTTATATTTTCAAACTTAGCCCATTTATGCGCGTGGCGGTCACAAAGAATGAGCAATAGATTTCAAGGTCCTCAAAAATGGCTAACAGATTTCGTTCATTAAAGTGACAGCATTACTAACCATTGCTTATGGTTGAATAGTTTAACTGATTTGTCAAATGACTAGACTATTTACATTTTATTAATGCACTGAAGTGAACACTGTACCAAACAAGTAGTAAGCGATTATATTAGTTCTTATTATACATGGATTCAGTTATTTCATTTGAAACATAGCCTTAAAATCGCCACGAACTCAATATTATTTTGATATACATGTAATTATGAAATATTGGTAGGATGTTTGCGAAAAATGTGTTTTATCTTTCTTATGTAGACCGACAATCCTTTACAGCATTATTTGGAGAAATGTTTAAAATGAACTGAAAAAGTATAAATTCTGTTTTAAAATAAGAAAGTTTTTTCGTGTTATATCATGCCAAATTGTATGAGAACAAAATTCTTACGAACATGTACTTCGTTGGCACGGATCTTTATGATAGCAGTGCAGTTAGATGTTAGGTGTTCCGGTCATTCAGTCTCCGCACCAGAAAACTTGGAGTCGCTATTCTGTTTCAGACCTATCCTTGTCATGTGTTCCCCTGTTCCTGTGAGGACGCTTTGTCTGTTTCTGCTTAGTTCTAGCATGGTTTTTTGCTCTTTGCTTATTGAAGTTTCCAAGGAATACCTTAGAATGTCTCAAACTATGAAGATTTTTTCCCGAGAAATGCTCTGAGCTTCTCGTCCCTGTCTCTGAGTTCTTTTTTATAGGTGCCTATCCCTATAGCACATCCCCTATCCACAGAACGGCTCCTGTTTCACAAACAAAATTGCGGCGTTTTTGCTAATAAGTTAGCTTTCTCGTTGCCGCTGATGCCAATGTGTGTTGGTACTCAGCATAGTATAACCCTGCTTTCTCTGCCTAAATGATTTAGTTTCTCTGGGCACTCCCAGACTAATTTCAAGGTGATGGTATTAGGGCTCAGTGCCCTTATGGCTGTTTAACTATCGAAAATTGCAATGCTTTACCTTTCGATAGTTCTTGTCGAGATTCAATTGAGTACATTTCCAATTGCATTGATCTCCGTTTAAACGACGCTAGGGTATGTTTCCATTGACACTGGGTATTTGGTTCTTGTTCCGAATACCCCTGCATCTGTTCCTTTATCAGTTTTGGAACCATCCGCATACCATTTAATGATGTTTGTCCTTAGAAAGTAGGTGGAGGATTCTCCCTTCCATTCTTTCTTGTTACTTTGCTTTGTAAGATAGCTCTCGTCGAACCTGTATTTCCCAACCATTTCATCGTTCGGCAGACTTAGAAGTGGGGAAAATTCCGCTCGAAATGACCAAGCTCTCTCGCACAAAGTCTCGTTCCCTCCAATCTCCGACCACGTTAGTCACTATGTGTATAAATGTGAGGATGTGACCTCCAGGGCCGCGATTGGACATGTTCTCGTAGCTCCGGTGATGCATACACGTGCTAACCGTTCTTATAAATTTTCAATGGATAAACAGAACGATTATACCAACAAAGCTTTTGATGAATTGCAGTAAGGCCAATAAAACATCATAACATATGTATTTTGTAACTGTGGATCCGGTAAATTAAAACAGTAAATATTTGTAGATAGGGATTCCTAGAGGTTTTTAAGATTAAGTATTGGGCTGATATTTAACCTTGATAATTGTTATATCTCTTAACTATAGAACCAGATCAACAGTTGGCCAATACCCACACAAAATGAACTTGCAGTGGTGTAATATCATGACGTGGTTATTAAAGAACAAAACCGTATCCTATACATATTCATTTGTCTAAAAATATTTAAAAATTACGGATTATTCTTGACACAGGTATAGAAATCGAACAATTTTAATGTTGCAAATCGGGGCATAAAATTCGCTACTATAGATTGTGTCACCTAAGTTTCGAAGTACTGCTCTTATGGAGATAGCACTAAACATTGCCAAATTTCTAATACATGGATTATTTCTAATAATAAGTTGGTACACGGTGTGATTTTGACAAATTTTATTCTATAGAGAAAGTTTCTGTATAGGTTATTGATACTTACCTACTTACGTATGTACGAAAGTGTTATTAGTTTTGATTGATGCATAGTCTGGAACATCATTTTAATCTGTTTATTACAAGAAAAATAAATGTATTTGTAGGTTATTCGTAGTCTAAAATTCGACAGGTGATAAAAACGGCAAATAAAACTAATGCGTTACCCTACATACAAAGCGCACCAAAGAACTTAGTTCCAAAAATCGCTAATTGCATGCGAACCTTATAAGGTAGTAAAAGAGGACTATACTGCATAAGACCTGAAACTGCAAAACCTGTGACATAGTTTATAGTTTCTGCTTATCTGAAAATTAAATAACCTTAAACCAGATCTGTCAAGTTACTATTTGTTTAAAATAATACTGTTTTTCTAAAAGTATGACGAATTTCAGCTAAATGTTATCATATGCCAAATTTTAACTAAGCTTAGAGTTTCGTATCAAAACAAAGTTTATATATTTTTTCAAAAATAATCATTTTGATTTTTCTATTTTTTAATTTCACAAAAGTTAAAGAAAACCATTACACAGCTTAGCGAATTCAAATTTGAATCTAACGACCGTTTGTATTGATCAATGCAACTATTGTAAAGCTTTCCCTTATAAATCATACAGAGAAAAAATTAAATTAAATATGTTGTTGTGCTCTTGTATATTCCAGTATTTTCTTATAAGTCGACAAGTTCATTGTTATTGTACATTATTGTTGGTGAGAAATATGACAAAAAATTTTGGTCGATTTTTTAAAAAATCCTAATCATTCCGGACACCACCTTTGCTATATTATGTTTCTTAGTAATCATATTTCAAATACTTCTTGAATAAAGAACAATTATGTATCTTCGTTAATTTAAACTTAGAGCATTTTTTTTTTAGTTACGTGTTTTGGATGGGTGACCTAAATTTCCGTTTATTAGAAGAACTTGATATGTCCCTAGAAGAAATAGTGGCTCGTGTAAGGAAAGGAGAATATCAAAAACTTTTTGATTACGACCAACTGAGATACGTAATGAGGAAGGGCGATGCATTTACTGAGTTACAAGAAGGCGAAGTAACATTTCCACCAACGTTTAAATTTGAAGTTGACTCGTCCTTTTATGATTGCAAGTCTGTATTTGTGTATTACACGTTTTCATTTCGCTAAAATGAATATTCAACAGACGAAGACCTGCGTGGACTGATCGTATTCTGTATAAAGTAAATCCAAATAATTATGACAACATAAAGTTAAAAATCCAACAGAATACATATAAGTCTCATCAGGACTATTGTCTCAGTGACCATAAGCCAGTAACATCAGATTTTACAATAAAGGTAATTACTACTTTATACTTTCTGTGCAACACAGTCCTCCATTTGCTTTGATGAGTTTGTGTTTGCTTTGATAGTATTTTGTTAATACAGTATGAGAAAGGAATTCTTGTTAGCCATTTTTTTCAAGTGGAGTGACTATGTTGTTATTAGATGGTACGTTCAAAAGTTGTGACGGATTCTAGAACAAGAGGGGTTAAGGTATTTGCAGATTATGCAGAGGAAGTTGTCCAATTTAAGGATATTGAGTATTGGTGGGCTGATGAAGACAATACCGTCACTTACACTATTACTAAGGAAATGCCTATAACTAAAGAAGACTGGATTGGAGTATTTAAGGTAATTGAACTTAAAATTTTTAAATATTTAGATAGCCTGGTTCTACCACACTGCTAATCCATATTATCATTTTCGCAGAATAATTTTCTAAGTTTGGATGATTACATAATTTATGAGTATGTCTACAAGAATGCAAGTCCCATACCTCAACCTAAGCAAGCATCGCACTCTCGCAACATGGTACCACCTAGAGAATATACAGTCAGATTCTCGGAATTAGATGTTAAAACGAAAGATGAATTGTACCAGTTAGTATATTTTAGTGAAACAGAAGATAAGGTACAAAGTGTATTGGGGATCAGTAAGCCGTTTCCCTTGAGAGGAAAGAGATCAAACTCTGGGATTGATTAAATCGTTTAAAACTGAAAGTAAGATATATTTTAAATTAATAAATTACATAAATAGTTGTTAAGCTTAAATCTACCTTTAATATGAAAAAAATATTTTAATTTTAACATGCTATTTTAACCTTGGTGAAAAAATGCTCGAATTATGCGGAATAACGTCCCCAACGCCATTACGTAAACTGTCAGTGGTGTCAATACACTCATTACTTATGTGAATTCTACTTATATTTATGTCAAACAAAACAAAACTCTTAAAAAAGATATTCTGTAAGACAAGCATTTTTGGTATTAAATCATTTTATTTAATAACTAACTAATCGTGTTATTATTATTATTCCAATAATTTAGAAGAAATAATATCTCTTACGGTTTGGCATAAATATGGTTGGATTTCAGTAATACAGCGTTTAATCTCTCCTTCTTGGATGGTTGTGGGGTTAACATAAACTTTTGACTTCAAGAAACCTCGGAGAAAGAAGTGCAAAGACGTTAAATCGAACGACTCAGGCAGCCAATTCTGATTACCCAACTGGGAAATTATACCACCAGGCAATGTTTCGTGTAATAATACTATAGTTTCCTGTGATGTACGCCAAGTGGTATCGTCCTGTTGCCTGTGCCATCCATTTGAGGCACAAAAAACTGGGTCATCGTTGCCATTGACCGTTTGTGCATTCCCGGTAGTTTTCGAAGGAACATAGTCCAACGATATCCGTAGTCCAAAATCCTTGTCGTGAAACATATGTAGGTTTTCGTCATTCCAAACTCGGCAATTTTGCTTGTTTACGAAGCCCTCAACACGAAAATAGGCCCTCACGCTTGTTAGAAAACTCCCTGTTCATTTGTTATTGTTCAATGAACTAATTGACAAACTCTCTTTGCTGTGTTATGGTCCATGGGCTTGAATTGTCAGCTGAATTTTCTAAGAATAAAGCGTAGCGTTTTTTCTATTCAACTCTGACACGATGACGAATGGATCTCCCGTCTCTTGGCCACATTCTGGTGGACATCCGTGATTTTTCTATAATTCTTTTCGCAATTGGCGCACTTGAACCATTTTGATTTCAGTCAAACTTTCACCGCTCTTGAAATAATATTTAATAAGAATTCGTTGTGTTAAATAGCGATTCACTTATAAGAATGGAGAACTATCTATCAACGAACTGTTAATATGGTTTGACTATTGAAGCACAATAGCACAAATGGCGCTAAATTAAAATTTTCCGCTCTTGTCGAGCCATTCGTTCTGAGGAATCATATTTAATGCAATTACGTAGCAATAAATTGAGAAGTGGTGCTAATTCTCATAAGTTTTAATAAAACACCTATAATGTAGTAATTCAGAATAATTTTGAAGCGAATATTGGTATTGGTATTATGTTTGCGACTATTAATGTGCCAAGCCACAATATTTTTGATGTTATATAGAATTATAATTTATATGTGTTAATGTTGTTACAGAACGCCTTAGGTTCGCTTTGGGTTAGTTGAATTTGTACGTCTGCATAAAAGTTTAAATTTAAAAAGAACCACCGGTGTAATATGTCCTATGGGAAAACTGTTTTGTAACATTTAAGCTAAGATTTTACATTAACTCACAAATTATAATGCAGTTGATCGTATTAGTTAAGTTCACTGCTAATAGTTTCAGGAAACTTATTCCACAATTCCACCTACGTATGTGATTAACCTAGAAACTTGACGTCAATGTAGCATGTTGTTGAAAGTACGAAAAATGTGTAAATTGTTTAACGTCATTGGTGTTGCATGGTTTAATGACAGTAATAAATAACCAATGGGTTAGCTTCTAATTTTCATTTATTTTAGGATATTGAATAGAATATCCAATCAAATTCAATAAAATGAATAGTTCAGTTCAATACTAACTACGAGTAACAAAAGTGAATTATAATGAACAACGTCAAGTTTATCGGTCATACTTAAAAATCGAAACTTTTTTTACCGTTTTACTCGAACAATTCCTCTGAACAATAAAAAATACGCCCAATAAACATATCAAACAGATTTATATGGTATGTGTGGTACTTGTCGGCCAGATAAATAAGTATGCTAATAGTCGACCGGATCGACCAAATAACCTAAGGCGCATCTACCCTAATATAAAGACAAATGAACAAAATACGTATATAACTTTAAAGAATAGATGTTGCATATAGTAATATATAGATATATTCCGGCAGAACTGTAAAATATTTTTCTTAAATGAAAATATAGGCTGCAATTGTTGTTTAATATCTAGCGTTCAGCATGTTAAAAAAATTGTAAAATTTAATAACCTCTTTAAAACATCCGTCTGAAAATAATCATCTAATATGTACCGGTAGTTAATTATGTTCATCGTTGGTTTCATTGCTTAGTTCTAAACAGAAAGGGAATGGCGACAATTGTAAAATTATAAGTTAAGAATAAATTAATGGGTGATTTAATGTATATATTTGACAGAAGAGTATACTACCTAATAGAGAGCCTAATAGAACGCTTTTATTGTACAAGTATTTGCTAGGACATGGATATTTAAGCGTAAAATATGGAATATATCTTTTAGGAATTGTATGTATGTACATTTGCACGCTTTGAAGATGTCCTCTACTAAACAGCGGATATTTATGATATCTCCTATAAATGCTTTTGTGATTTTGATGATAATATATCGAGAATGATCAGTTTTTTTTTAACGGTACGCCACCTAATTTCGTGTTATATCGCGAAGGCATTAGAAATGTAACCTGAAGAGTTAGTTCGTGGCTTTGGTCGTGGTGTGACTTGTTTGTTGCGGCGTGGCTGGGGCTACGGAGTAGGTCTCATATTTGATTATGTAGTACTTATATATTATTTATGTGGTTTTGTGTTATTTCGTATCATATAATAGTTTTTTCTGTGACTGATTTTAGACAAGTTCCAGTGCTTCCAAGCAAGGAACAAAAACCATTTTTTTTCCTTTTTTCTTTTGAAGAAGAAATGTAACCTGATTCTAAAATATCAATGTTAATAATGTCTGAAGTTATTTTGATTGAATATAATTAAACATCCGGAAAGTACATGCCGCATATTTATTTTATGTTTACACCATACATGAAAAAAATGTAACTTTCATTTATAGTTCTATTGAAGTAAGCAAAATTTTTCGCAATAAAAAAATGTCATATTAAATTAAAACATAGTTTATTTAATTTATGATTTGTTTAGCGGAATAAACTAACATACAAAAATCAGTATATGATGATCCTAGAAGAAAAAAATCTTATACTGTTTTGGTGGTTAAAATGGAAATTGTATAAAATCTAGGCATCCTATTTTATTCGACTGGTACTGCTTTGTTCATCCACAACGCAAGATCCTATTGACACCGTAACCAAAATTCACTGAGATTCCACTGAGGGTGTAGAATATATTTCATTATATTCGCCTACAAAACTTATTATTTTACTAACTTGAAATCGAAATGTTATTGATTACCATAATTTATGACTAAATTATATGTTTTAAAAAATGTACGTCGACATGAGATTGGGTGTGTAGATTTTCAAACTGAATTCTATTTGAGAAGGTGAAGTGCCTTCAATTTTAAAACTGTAATGAAGTATATTCACGAAAAGAAAATCATTGTTCTAACTGCCCAATTCTTTATACGCAATAGTGAGTCAAAGGACTCAAAAGGAGAGATGGGTACACATAAATATCGCAACAAAGACCGAGATTGTCACATTATAGTTGCTTGGCAGATGTGCTTGCCGAAAGTATGAGATTATTTTAATATATAATAAAAGTTATTTCTTATAGTGTAATGTTGAAACAATAATGGCTCAATTAACCACTTGAATTGTCAGAAAATAACGTCAGCACAACAGAACTTACCCGAAAGAAAATTGGTATAGGAACAAATCCATATGTTAAAAACTAAAGAGAAAATAAATCTCATGAATTTACTACATTTCAAAATGGGATCGAAGATTTAATAAAAGGGAAACATCCAAAATGTATAACGCTTGTCTAAAAATGGTCCCCACTCCCGCCTTAAATGTTCTTCTTCTTCGAAGGTTGAAATTATAATGAGTTACGATTATAAACGATGAATTTGTTGGCTTTTATTGTAGAGTCCAACCGTTTTAACCTTGCAGTGACGTGCGATTTTTCGACAAATTATAAGATGTAATAAAGTACAAGAATAGTGGAAAATTCTTTGACAATGACGTTGCATGAAATCATAAAGTTAAATTAAATTACATAAAAAATTATCAGTTTATTCGAATGCATTAAATAAATACACATTAATAATATATATTTTTTAAAATTTTTAACTAACGTTCCATTTTCCATGTTAGTACGTTTACTGCTACGTAACGTTTAACGACTGTAAATAGTATTTTGTGTGAATCATGTGAACATTAAGAACATGACCATCTATGTAGTATGTATATACTATGTTGAAAATAAGGGCACCTACAAATGTTATTTATAGGAGATATTACATATAAACTTTTTTTTCACTAGAGAACATCTCCAACACTTGTGATTGTACGTGTTCGCTTTAGAATGAATATATTTAGAGTTAATAACATTTATTATTGTCTTTATGCGCTTTTTTCGTCTTCTGTAATTGATAGGCAGCATTTTGAGGTTGTTATTATTATTATGGTATATATTTTTTATATGGTCACAATTCGCTTTACTTGCCAGAAACAAAGAAAAATTGATATGTCAAGATTTTATCGAAGCTAATTAATGAGAAACTTCAATTTTTTCAATTTCTTTGTTTCTTTGTTACTTAGATAAGTATTAATAATTTTGTCGTCCAAGTTTATATACAATAAGTAATGAATGTTTATTGATACGATATTGCAGTATTACAATAAAAAGGGAACAAATAAGTCTAAAAATTACTAACGTAATAATGAAATAGAGAAAATTAAACGAAGAATACTTAAGAATATCACTAATGTACTAGCCGTAATGAATAAATTTATATAAATTTTCGACAGAATACATATTTCGTTATTGTTTGTAAGATGTTTAACAGTCAAGCTCATCTATTCTTTGTGTCTACTGTAGATTTGATATATTCTATAATGTACTTAAAAATCATACTTGTTATTCTAACTTTATGCGTAGAAGTGCGGTTAGAAGCATCCACACTATACATTTAAATGTGCAGAGGATTAAAGAGTGGGTTTCCAGAAGTTATTTTCTGCCTTAAAACATGCTGAAAAAGAAACACTAACTTATTAATGAACATTTTTCTCGTTCTATAACTTTTGCCCTATAAAGATAATAAGAATAAGAATTTCTATATATTTTAGTAAAATTAGTTATCTTTTAGGTGATTTTTAGAATTTCAACCAAATTTCGCTGATAATTCCTTTATCTTCTATACCAGCCCAATGAAACAATATTTTCTATTTTTGTATATAATAGGATATGTCAAAAAATTACATGTACCAAGTAACTGTAACTATTCTCCCACTTACGCCCACTTAAAAGAAATTGTTCACGAATTTACCAATTCGGAATCAATTGGCAGTAATCAAAATAATTTCTGATTTTAAAAGAAATTATAGCTAGGAATGTGGACAAAAAATTATACGGTGTGGGTTCATCTTATTTTTGTTTACTAATTTTATTGTGTAGAAATGAATTATTTTGGAAATAAGAACAAGCAAGGCATTGTGACGTATCTATAGACATTCAGCACTTCAATTACGTATAGCTATATAGTCTAGTGGTTGTGAATATTTTGCTAACATTATTATGATTAAGTTTTGAATATGATATATGTTTCAATGATTCGGATTCATCTAAACTGTAGTATCTAAACTCCATAAAGATCTAGCTTTCTAACACAAAGTACAAATATCTACTTTTTCAATATTCCAAATAGAGTACAGACTGTATCTGTAAATCCGGTATAAAAACATATTTCTAACGAGAAAGAATATGTTTCAGAAGAGATAGGTATTGAAGTTAGTAAAAATACGAAGTGATATAGTAATTACATTTGCAATAAGTACAATTATTGCAAAAATATTACTTAAGTCCCACTTCTAAATATGTAAATGATTAAACCATGAAACAGATGATTAATTTTGAAAATATTTTCATGCTGACATTCTGCGCAAGTTTATCTCACGAGATGTGGCCCGTGCTCTAGCGGATCTAAATGATAATACAAATATATTTTATACAAAATGTAAATAAATGTAATTAGCTCTGCTAAGAATTTGTTCACATTTTGTCAGTAGCAAGATACGATTTTTCTCCTATATTCGATTTTTGTTTTTTTTTTCTTTGCACTACGTGTAGGTAACGCATAAATTCATTTTTGATAAACAGATAGTTTTCATAGAAAATTCTGAAACAAATAAATTCTTGTTTCTAATTTACGGATCTTTTCAATAATTCTAACGTATGTACAACCTATATTTGAAATCTCCATCATCGACACATTCTAAAAAATTATCACGCCTTATTAAAATTTATACTGAGTGATCAAAAGTGCATAAATGTACAATTCTTCAAGTTCTTGATATTGCAGGTATTCACACTAACCGAACGTAACTTTTACATATATATTATTTTCAAATTATGTGCTTCCGTAAAGCATCCATAAATTAAAAAAATTGATCTTACTATTATGAAAGAGACTAACGGGTTTTATTTTTATTAAGTTCAAGGAGACTATAAATTGTCTTAATTATAGTTATTTTTTTATTTTTTAAATTAAATTTTTATAACGCATGCGCAAGCTAGATATTGTTACAGGTTTCTTATGTATCTTGTGAAAACCTAAAGAAATTATTGTATTTTGGATATCTTACGTATTAGAGTTCGTATAGTTTAGATTTTGTAAATTCAGTTGCACGTCATTACTAACATTATATGCATTTAAATCTCGTGCCATTTCATTAAAGTTAAAATTCATATAATTTGCCAGAAAACAATAAGCTTTTGAGCAAAACATACATCATTTATTTTTTAGATTATATTTAAGGTGTATTTACATCAAAAACAAACGAAAATTACATCTTTTTGTTGTATAATAATCAAAAAAAATGTTTAGTGTTTTGGGCTTTAATAGTTGTAACATGTACAATATATTATTTATAATTCGTTTGCATTATAATATTATTGTTAATAATTATAAGCGAACTTGCAACGCTGAACAAGCAGACGTCATAGTTTCATTATGAATTTTAATGACCTGTAACGGAACTTAGAAAATCTCTATTATATACTTTAAGAAGTATATGTACGTCATACTGACGTCACACGTCACGAGTGCATCATCTGCGCATTGCAGTACTATTAATGCTGGCAAGATCGTTTACTCGCCCTGCCAACAATATTTCAAGGTGCAGATGACGTCATTGTTATGTATATGTTTTTGTTGAAGTATAAGAACGTTATGCACGTCTTATATACATGCTAATTGTGAAAACGATTTTAATACCATACTAATACGTAAATAATATCAAACATTAACCATTTTCTAATAAGTTATATTCTATCATTCATTTGTTTTCGTGTTATCCGTAGCAGGTGTGGTAACAATTTGAATCAAGTGAAAACCTATCTTGAGACTTGAAATAATTTTACTTTTATGCATTTTTAACCATCTTATAGAAACGTTAACAAAATGGCGACATCATTGCGACAACTTGCCTTACGATTTTTGATAAAAATTGTTTGTTTAGCTAAAAATGAATTTAAAAGTTTCTTCATTGCTATAGTGTAATTTATATACAGTACAAACAAAATTCTGTTAGTTACCTCCTTACGTTTTAATTAAGTACATTTTAAATATTATATTTTCTTTTTAACTAATTATTGTACAATTGTACTACATAGGTAAATTTACCGATAAATTAAACAATTAAAGTGAGCTGCTAATTTCTGCTCTTGCAAGTGTATTGTTGCAAATATAATAACGTGGAAAAATTGTATTTTCGCTGTGCTAAGGCCTAACAAGTAAATTTATCAGGAGATTCTTCAAGCCAGGTTCAGCGATAGTTGTCATAATTCAAAATATATTTATCGCACGTTGATTTACTTTATCTATATTTACAATATAATTAGCGAAGTAGGTTATCTAAATACAGAATTGGATATGTCAAAAAATGCCCTCCACTTTCAAAAGCATACTATATTATATCAAAATATTAAAAAAAATATTAAATTTTTATTTTTTTATTTATTTTTAAACAAAATCATTTATTTTAATAAATAATGATATGAATAACATTGAAAAAGAATAGATAGATAATGTAAGCAAAAATATAAGGTCTGTAAAGAAGGCAGAAGGTTTTAAGCTAAAGGCAGAGTGATATCAATGTCATATTAAAAATAAAATCGGTACATTTCATTCTACTTTTTTTTCTTTATTATGATTTTATATTTTTTATAATTAAACTGTTTGTTTAAGAATCGTAACGTCTAAAGCATTCTAATTTTAAACTAAGACAAATGACTAAGTTGGCCGCCGAAATCTCTAAAATATATTATATGCTATTGTCAGGTGTATTATGTAGATATAAAGTGTAACTTGCACTAATCAAAATAGACTTATGTTAACGTTTTGGCGAGTACAGTGAAAAGTATTATTTTACATTTTTAGAGTTTAAAGTTCTTATTCGTTTTATATATAAAAAAAAATTAAATGTGTAGCTTGTGTTTATAGTTAAGATAAATTAACATTCCAAAACCTTTCGTGATTAGTATTGCAACTTTTTTAAAGGCAGCTGTCTTATTCGGTATCATGAAATATATTTCGATTAATTGGCCGCTATTATACTATTATTTAAAGACATTTTCTTGGCAATGAAATCCTAATTTGTAAATTAACAAATATTCTAATTGCTTTAGTGTACATCTATTAATGAGTGTAAGTGTTTATTATGTTTGTTTTTAAATAGTTTACCTTAAATATGTTCATAACTTAAAAAAAGTACTTATCTTATTTGATGAGAAAAAGCTTATGTAGGTATAAAATGTGAACTAATTATCTGAGAAAATCAAGGATTTCCTGCAATGTTAGAAAGATTAAATCTCTTTGTTTAATTACTGCACGCGGTTGCGTGGTTCATTTCGTTCCATTCTTTTCAATCATATGGGATGTTTAGGAAGTGCTCTTTTTTTAATGGGACGCTATAAATACTGCTATGTATTTATATTTAGGTATATACAACCTGTACAGTTGTTTTTTCTCTGTAGAATGCAATACTGCCAAGTTATTTCATAATTACAGTGCATTACAATCTATCACTGAGTTTACATTAATAATATCTTGAGATTCTCTTAAATAATGTAAAATGTTTAAAGCTATTTTTTGACATCTTCACACAAATGCGTTTATCATCCCCATTTCATGAAAGTGTAACGTATGAAATGTAAGGACAGCCGCGATATATTAGAGCAGTTGAATGTTAAAGGTAACGTTAATTAATGTTGGCTGCAGTTTTTATCCACAAATAGTTTGTTTTGAAAGTAGAATTAATAAGTCTGATATACTTTCTTGGTAATAATGGTTTACGTGCCACAAGAGTTCGGAAATGATAACGAAGGACACAACATTTCTTTGAAAAGCTAAATAAAGATATGAAATAAAAAGTAATAACAAAAAAGTGTACCTTTAGTATACAAGAAAATGAAGTAAAATGAATTTGGAGTAAAAGTTAATTCATACCGTACCATTGATTTGATGGCACTGGATGACACGACAGTGCTCGACATTCACGAGTCATGTGTCGGTAAGACGCGATGTTAAGATACTAGTTAAGACGACCACACTAACAAAATGTTCAATATTATGGCACTTAATTTTATGTTTTAATGTAATTGACTGAACGAACCCCACGTCCAAGCGTAGAAAATCTGCGCGTTCCCTAAGTATTAGCAGTTCCTTTGAAATCCGTTTATAACTAAGAATCATAAATCCTGGTGAATATTTTGGGGATATGCTGCAAATTAGTTTTATTTTAATAATCCCTTTTGGTTGTACTTGTTTCGTTTGGTTTAGCATGCGTTGCTTTTATAAGACGTTTAATTGCTTTTTCTATACAGAACAAGTTAAATTGAATTTAAACTATACGCTGTTACATTTTTGCCAAAAGCTTGTTAGCTACTTTTTAAAGTGCTATGATCTGTAGACATACATATTTTTAATACCTCACTTAAGAACTACGTATATCAGAAAACCTGTAGTTGTTATCTATTTAGCCTTTTAAAGACCTTAGTTGTCCTATTTGGTTATCTAATTCATGGCTACTGAATTCTTGTGGCATACAATGCACCTTTAGTGTGTTACCCTGCAGACTTGAAAATAATTTCACAACAGTAACCATGGAATCCCGAACAATATATCAGATAATATGTATACTTACATATATACATCAGGCTAGGTGTGTGTTGCCAAAATACGGAGAAGAGTAGATATGAGAATAGAACTGCTTTATTGAAGTAAATTTTTACTAGCCTCTGACCCATGTGATATTGGCTACAACTTTGTATGTATCTAACACAGAGCGATGCATATTCTGTACACATAAGCTAAAGAAATTCCCCTGATTCATATTAAGGTCTTTTTTGACATATGAAATGATGTACTGAAATTTAATAGCCATTTTGCGTGCTGTATGCTATTAAGAATACGATTCATTTTATTATGAACGATTATGTCTATTACATACCTGTAATAACTATTACTAAAGCGAAAAAGTATATTAATTTAACTAAGGACCAATCCGAATCGAATGACACTTACGGCTTAGAAAGAATGGGGGGCATAGAACTACTGACGTTAAGTTATTGACATCGATAGTTTTAGCACAAGTACTAAGACTTGCGTTACGTCTTGCACATTTAAATTGTCATCCAAAATGTATAATAATTTGCTTACCTTTCATACCTTTTGTATTAAATTTACATACTTGGAAAAGAACATTCTTGAATAGATTTCATAAGAATATATGGAAATCGCGTGCTGTATGTCGTCTGATTGGCTTAAATTTCCTTCAAGTAAGGATGGATATAGGAAGATAATTATTTATTTCTATTGTTTGTTATTTATTTGATACTGGTCCAGTTTAAAATTAATAGATTACAAAGTACATATGTTGTAGACAAATTCTTCATTAGAATTATTCTACATTAGCATTCCATATATTCGGATGTAGTAGATACCATGTGATGGGAATTATTCAGATGTGAAGTATTAATGTATATTAGATATTAGGAAATGTAATTGCTATAAATTAAATTTCAAAAAATGCTTTCATATACACTTGCCTTTAATAACACAAAAATATAATATGTTGTTTATACTTTCTGGAAAATGAATTTTGTAAATTTGGAAGTAAGTTCGAATGTGAAAATAGAAAAAAGATAATAAACTTTAAGTTCAAGTTTGCACGAGGTGATGAATAAAATGTAAATTTTAGGAAATTACGAAAATGTATATGATGATAAAATTATTATTTAAAACGTTAAAGAGCACATAGACTGCTTATTTTTTACTTTGAACTTATTTCCAAATTTTCAGAAAACATGCATCCAGGCAGTACAGATATTTTTGTTATATATTTATTTTATTAAATATTATATGTGCAATATTTGCCTTTCTTTTCCAACCCTTGGTTTATAAGTCCTTCGTGATGGTAAGTACAATTAACTTATAGTGATAAAAAGATAATCTAAGTTAGTCCTTTTACATTTATGAATAATCTACTTTTTAGAAGCATACATTACCCACCATAAGTGTTTACTGCCTCTTAAAATATTACAAATATAAGTAAAAAACTAATTATAAAAACAATGTGCTTATCAATTTGCTAACAAAGGTAATAATAAATTAACTTAAGTTTGCGATTTGTCAACATGTCCACCTTTCGCTTTTATTACTATCATACACAATCTGCGTATTCTCTCAGATTTGCCTATGTTAACTGCTCTATTTTTCTCCACGTATACTGCAGTTCCGCTCAAAGTACTGTTGTCGAATTTTGCGCAGATTTTCGAACCTGTCGGTCAAGTTTATCTCTCAAAAGCTCGATCTGATTGATATCTGGACTTTGAGGCCACTTTATAACAATTTTCTCTCTGTACTCCAGTTGCTCTAAATACGGTATATCCTTGCAGGGTGTTTTGGATCATTATTGCGCTTAAACACGAAGTTTTCATCCATCATGTTCCAGATGAGATGGCATTTCTCTCCAAAATGTCCCTATAACCTTTTCTAAGAATATCATCTATTTTGACTAAATCGCCCACAGAGTTACCGCCAAAATAAGCCCAAATCATGAGTGATCCCCCTCCATATTTTATTCTTGATGTGGCAAATGTTGTTCTGTTTGAACCAAAGGTCATATAAATATCTTAAATAGATTCGTCGGTCCAGAGCACTTTGGACAGTTATGGACGGTAGTGTACGTGAACAAGAAAAAGATCAAATAAAGAGGTAATATAAAGGTACAATACTATTTTATTACTTATCGATACTTTCGCGAAACCTTAAGGAAAAGTAATCGTGAATAGAATATTAAATTTGCGTTTAAATATCTGTTTATTGTCTTAAAGTAACTTCACACGTGATCACAATTTTGTAGAGAATTTTCTCCTACCTAGAGAAAAATCATAGGTTTAGAATCACATGCTCGTGTTAAAGAATAGATTCTTCCGCGATTACCGAATAATCAAATCATTAATTCTTCCCCTCTCTCTCTTTCTCGCTAAAGAACTTTCAAAAAATTAGAGGCTGATATACGGCAATACTATAACAATAGTAATAGATTATTTCTCTAAATGGTTGGTAACAATACTACTGAAATTGAAGACCTCTAGCGCTTTTATAAAAGCTTTTTAAATCGATATTTGCCATAGGTGTGATATGTGATAGCTGACAATATGCCATTTGGCTCATACGACAATGTTCACACAAATTTGCAATAAAGTGGAATTTTGATGTCAGAACGTCAAGCACTCCCAACAACCCAAATCCAACAGCATGGCAGTTGAAATAGCTAAAAATGTACTTAGAAAAAAGTGGGGATAGGAATACAGCACTACTAAACTGCAGAATGACCTCTAGAAAAGCCATCTTTTAGATTTAGTCACTACTAGGAAGTTGATGACGAAATCACCAACATTGAGGAAAACGTTACTCCTAAGAGAGGAGGTGGAAATGAAGAAGTACACAAGAAGTTATTAGGTAAACAAGAATTGATGAAAGAATACCATGATAGAACAGTTAAGGAGCGGCAAAAATTCAAAGGAAGGGATAATGCACTACGATTATATTCTCCACAAACAAAAAATGGCAATAAAGTGAGAAAGAACAGTTACCAACTCAGATCTTCGTGAAATGTTGCTTATGAATTTAAAACTCTAACGAACCGGACAACACCTACGTAGTTCATGCCTTATATTTGCCAAAGTATAATTCCTTAGAAGAATGTATGCTTAAACTCAGGATTTTATAGTGTCGACTTCTTCGCTTGTAAATGTAACAAATGTGAAGCGCTTGACTGTAGAATTCTGAGTAAATTTCTTCCGCCTATTATATTTCTCCATGACATTTCTATATTTATTAATCAATATTGCCGATTTTATACATTCTTGTTTTTCCATCTCGGTTTAAGTGCACACACAAATATCTATTTGTATTATTAGAGCGCACAAATTCAGGATAGTTTGATAGAGGCAAGTGGGATAGTCGGACAGCAGCAAATATGTAACGGTAGGGACAGTCTCGAAACACCCTATCATCACACAAGTATTTCATTCGATGCGATGACTTCAATAGGTTTAGATACGTATAGATTTTTCTAGTTTTAATAACGATTAGTATTTAATATTCGTGGATTAATTGTAGCAGTATTTGTTTCAAACTGATTTTTATCAAGAAATAGACTAGTAAATAACTGTTACATTGTACACATTGCTCAACATTGTTCGTTGTACACTTGCTTACAATCTGTCTACTTCGCACGCGTTATTATATTTTATAATATATAAAATATAATTGTGAGTATACGCGCCAACAATATTGCATTGCAAAGCAATTATGTGTGTAAAACGGAGTGATACTTTGCTGTTCATGGACCGCATAAATAAATTTATCGGGAACCAAGATCTAAGGTTCCCTAAGAAAATCTAAACGGTAAACATCGACGATACATTCGGAAACAAATAGTTGTGTTTACATTTCAAGCTTTTTAAGCATATTAAAAACTACTCCAAATAGCACTTGTAACTACAATCAATAACATTCGAATAACTGATCTTGTTATGAAACAATGTTACACCAAAATAAGGAGAACAGAATGTTAGTAAATGTCTTTGAAACTAAATTTAATAGAATAGAATAGCAATCAACGCATGGAGAATGACATTACTGTTTATCTCGTTAACTTAAATAAGGTTCGTTACATGCTTTAGAAATATTAAAAAATGCACCATCCTAAGTAATATAAATAGTATTAAAATTATGTATGTAGAAGAAGGAAATAGTTAACAAAAAGGATCACTGAAATACTTTCGCGAAAGCTACCTAAATGCAGAAAATCAAATGGTATGTCTATTTGTGTTTAAACTTTTAATTACAAAAATTATAAAATACATTGTGATTTTATTTAAAAATATACATGTATATAAAAAAAAGTACAAACAATCCTTTGACATAAAACATCGCCTATCTATACAAATTACGATTTAATAAATACGATACATAAATACTATAAAGTTGTATATAAATTACATGAAAGCTACTTAATTATGCACAATTAACTTAAATCTAAATGAAGTGTGTAAATACAATGTTTCAAATTCGGTTTAACGTAACGAAATATAGTTAATTTCTTCTTCCGTTGTTTTTCGTCAATTCATTAAAGCTATAAAACTGTTCTGTTCCTTTTACACATAGTTATAGGCAACAAATAAATGTAAAAAAAAATAGGTACAGTAGTTGAAATTATATGAAGCGGAATCTTAGTTCTATTATTTGAATATACTACAATGAATTAACTTATATTTTAATAACTCATTCAGTTCCCAATTTTTAATTTCACTTTACATTTTATGTATTGACCGAAATTTATTATTGAAGTACGATATAAAGATGTATAAATTTTACACCCTTTTAGGAGTGTTATATTAATCCTTAATTCTAGTAGGTATACAAATATATTTAATGACACCAACAAATGTAAAAATCGTCTGGGAATATTACACTTTTTCAGTAAACAATTAGTTAATAGTAAGAATATCACAAAATTAATATAAGTAACATGGATGACGATCCAACATTGGTTAGAGCTATTACTGTGATGAGTACCAGAAATTGATAATATCCTTATGATTTTCACTCTTAATTGGTAGTACACATTAAATTAAGAAATATTTATCTGTACGGCGAGGCAAACGTATGGAACCAGTTTAATATTTATAAAAACTATCTGATATTTGTTAACGAAATTCGGTATATATGCATAATTCAAGTTTTTAAGATACAAGGCTAATTTGATTTTTGGGAACGATTAAACTTATCCTATTTTCTATAATACTTTACCGTTGATTGTTTCAAATATATATTTTTTTACTTAAATAAATATAATACACTCTCCCAATAATATCTCAATAGCTGTTTACAAAATGTAGATTTGATGACTATAATTCATACGTATACTTTAAGTAAATGTTGCCAAAATAGCGAAAGATTACTTGTTCTTAGTGTTTAATGCACACACAAAAGGTTAGTAAATAGTTATTTCACCTTTTTTCGGTGTAGCGGCGGAATGAAGTTAAATTTTGTTCTATTATTTGTGTAATTCTCGTTTGACAAGGAATGACATAAATGAATTCGCTTTACAAACAGTTCTAACGAAAATAATAGCTATGTTACGTATTTCGAGTTATTAAGTGTTGTTTTGCTGCTAAATTAGATTTATACAACGTTTAGTACATTGTATTAGCGGCAAAGAAATGCTCCTTCCAAAAAGTTATACATGAAAGAACCAACCATATTCACAGGGTACTTATTGCGTTCCAAAACTACCGAGAACGTACATTTGTTTGGTAGAACGTGACTAGTTAGTTTTTATACGTATATACACAAACTAAAAACTACCCTCTTTTCTTAATTCGTATCACTGTTTAGTCTCTTCATCTCCACTTCATTTCGTCCATTAATACCATTACTAGTTGGTGTTTCACTGCCATTGAGAGACTTCATAATTTTCTTAAAAACACCTCCCGTCGAAACGACAGTGGTTAAAACCATAACTCCTTGAAGAGCGTGGATAACATCGAGCACGAAAATAGGAAATCGTAGACTAAAAGTGATAATTTCACTTAGCCAACAAACAGTTGTCAAGGCAACCAAAAACAATGAGAATCGTACTCTGAAAAATATTAAAATTCAAAATATAATACAAACTATATCAAAATAAGGAATTAAAGTGATTAAGTCGTTTTTAATTACATATAATAATAACATTTTCGTGGAAAAATGTATCTTCAAGAGGAAATTCTACTTTCCAGTAGACAGTAAATAGATGAAGGTTCATTTTAGATAAGAATAACTTGAGAAATAAATAGATTTCTAAAAAACTATTTTCTTTTAAAAATAAAAGTAATATTGGATTTAACCACTCAGAAATATTTATTGTGTTTTATATTCAATTTTGTGTTATTTGCAACAAAAGATGACCACATGAATGTTAGCTGATTAGGAAAAGAAGAAGTACAACTGTCTATTTTTGTTGTTTTAGATGGATCAATATACAAAAATACATTAATAAAAAATATAGAGCCTACAATACATCATCATAAATAAATTTTACCTCTACTAGTACATTCCTATAAACAGTTTTAACAGAGTATTCGTTCGGATCCATAGTTGACAGGAAAATCTTTACTGCAGAACACAAATCATTCATGGTTGAATCTTATTTTCGTAATGAACATAAGATTGACAGACAATGGCAGTATTCTCTTGAAGACTGTTTAAAAGAATTTAGAAATGAGTTTCCCAACTTCGTCTTTGATCACGATAGTTTTCGGCACACACTTAAATATTGCATTAAGGTTTTCAGGGAAACAGGGAGTATTAAACAAAAAGGAGGCAGTGGATGGCCGAAAAAGCGCGCTCGGAAGAGGTGGTTGACATTTTTAAATAATTTTGATAATGACCTTCTTGACAAAACTTACGAATCATGGTTTTATCTGAATGGATATGTTAACTCACAAAATATGAGAATGTGGACTGCTGCGAAATCACATGATTTTTATTTGAAACTGCACTTCATCCGTAGAGAATTAATGTATTGTATGTGATTAGTCCATGGAGAATTATTTGCCTTATTTTTTGTTAACGGTAAATTAACAGCGGGAAAGTATCGACAAGAAATTATTATGCCATTTGTTGAACAGCTTAATGAAGAAGAATCTGGGGCTAGAGTACATATAGCACACAAAACAATGAATATGCTACAGTAATTTTTTCAAAATCGGTTGATAAGTTTAAACACCGGAATTAACGAAATTGACTATATGAGCCTATAAAACGTTTTTCCTCTATTAGAGGAAGATATTATAACAACGCGAAGGCCACTTTCAATAATTTTTATAAAGTCTTACTTATTTGTTGCAAATAAATATATTTCATTTAGTTAAAAATTTTCGATTTATTATTTTGACATTTGTCATGTCATGTCATTGAAATAGTTTATACCAAACAAAATTCGTATTAAGAGTTTCAGTAATAAGCTAAGACATAATTATAATTTCAAAGGCTACTTTGAGGCAAAATTTATTTGAACGCGTGTTACGTGTTACTTTGACACGTAACACACGTAAGAATACTTTACAACAGAAGCATATTGAAAATGAAATCTGAAATTGGAACAGCCTCTGCATATTATAGCAGCAGCGTGAATACAGTATTTGGATTGGGCTTTGTAAGAGAGTTTATTAAACGCTTACTTACACGCATACATACAATTCAAATTTGTCTTGTAAATGAAATTTGTTAATTTTTAATAAACTTGTAAAGTCAAAATTTGTTTACATTTTACTAATATTAGGCGTTAGTAATATTAATTATTTTCATTTTGGTTATCGCAATGCAGAGAGTATAAGAAACACTGCTCCAGAGTTACCGAATTTGTGTAAATAATTTTGAAGACTTATTTTATTTTTAAATCACCTCATACGACCAATAAGCAAAAATGCTTTGTTGATTAAAGTGATTTAAAAAAAGAGAACTACTAGTTAGAATTCTGTGCAATTTTATGCTCAGTTGTTTCTATGTTCAGATTTTAATTTGAAAAAAGTTTGTTACGTAACTGCTTATTGATATTCACATACAATTTTTTTTTATTACCTTCCTTGAATGTCTCGATTTATTTGGCGCCATATGAAGTATCTCCTGTCATCGCTTTTTGGTATACTCCTATTTATCCTAAGTTGATAAGCGCTATAGCTAGCTAGACCCACTGCCAATGCTATGCAGATAATTATTGGTACATACAGCATCCACTTTTGTTTTTCTGCAAGGTTATTAAAGAATATATTGGATAATTTGGTATCGATGATTTTATTATTATATTATTATTCAAAACTTTTAAAATGTCTTACTAAACAGGCAAATCTCATCAAGGTGCATGTTTAATAAACCTGCTGGTAGGTCAAGTAGATAAGCTAACGCTACAAAAAGTATTGGGATTGCGCAGCTCAAGCCGATGTAGATATTTCGCCTTTTGAGAAAACCCGGCAACAAATTATGGTCTTCGAAATATCTAAAATAAGAAAAAATATGTAGAACCTTTCTTCATTAAAACTAAAGTAATACATACTTTACGTGATAGAAAGCTTCAAAAGCGATGACGACGAACCAGATAAATGACATCACAATAAAGAAGTGAAATATACCACCTGAAAGAACACGAGGAAATTATATTAAATTACCATTTATCCTAAAATTTATATAATTATCTAAAAGATTTACTGATTACATAAAGACATTGATAGAGATAAAATATAAACAGATATAAAGATAACTTCATTGAATTATGATCCATTGTAATTTGGATCACAAACCAAAACAAATTGGTTCCGGTACTCAATTACAACTTGCAAGGTAAATGTACAAAATATCTATTTCCATTAAAGCTTCAAATAGATGAATGTTTTCGGAAAGAAAAAAACTATCAAAACATTTGTTTCTGAGGTTTATATTACGAGAATAACTGCGCATATTTAAATAAAATAATTAATTTATCAATGAAACATTATAATGTAAGGACTTAAAAAATCTTGTGTCCATGTTAAATGTAATTGCTATTACGAGGTATTCACAAGAGTTTGCCCTTGACAGTATAATATAATACAATTTTACATCCATACAGAAGAACGTAAATAAATAGTGCCACAAGAAAAATCGAATTAATGTATTGAAACTCAAAAAAGGAAAGTAAAAAAATCCCAAAGGATGTTTAAAAAATCAAGATCGAAAAGTAACTACAGAAAAAATAAATTTAACATTTTTCTTTACTTTGCTATAACTTTTGAAGTGCATGCAATTTTAAGATGGTTAATATACCCTGATTTCATAAAGTTTCTAGGATGAAGATGACTAAACTTACCAACCTACTTAACATTATCATACTCGTAACACAACCTTAACTTTTGAAAATTATTTTGACAGTGTCATCGTGACATCAGTTAATATATTATTTGATTTAAAGATATAATAACACAACAAACTCAGTTGGTATTCAAGATTTTATTAATAAAAAGGGCGAAATTAAAGCAAATGTTAAAATTAGTGCCCATTATTTTGAATTTCCAAGTTTGTACTCCTTCTCATGCTATTAAAGCATTGCGGGCATTATTAATGCACATTCTTCAATTATTGTTTGCTGCAGATCTTGTAAATTAACAACAGGTATTTTAAATATTCTATTCTTTACATGAGGAACACGAAAAAGTGTATAATTGTGAAACAAGGTGATTGTGGTGGAAATTTAATTTATAATCCGATTGTCAAAAAACTCACGAAGAAAAACAATATTTTCTTGTGCCGTTGTGTCATCTTGTTGGAAGTATATAACTGTACTGTAATTCATCTTCATGCAGCTGCGCAATAAATTCATTCAAAATGTCTATCCCTCTCAGCATTAATTGCACAATTAAAAAAATAGGTCAAACAATTCTGCGACGAGAAACTGCTAGTCAAACACCAAGTTCCACAGTATGCAGAAACGATTCAACAAAATATGAGGATTTTCACTACTCCACATCCAAGCACTTTGGGAATTGACGTACCCCGAAAGATGAAACCATGTTTCGTCAGAGAGCCACTGGCAATAAGCAAGACGTTTAGGGTAGTCTACTAGCAAAATGACCTGATGTGATTGCGTCTTATACGGATGCATCTGTAAGTTTTTCTTTACAATTTTTTGGCATGTTCCATAAGAAAGATCAATCTCTTGACACTCCATTTCGAAAATAGGGTTCAATCATGTACGTTTTTTGCACTGTATTGTAAATCATATTTGAATTTATTGAAATTCGACGTTTAAACTTGCTTTCAGTTCTTCTAGCCCATTAATTGATGATAGTCAATGTCAATGACAAAATAATTTTCAAAACCGTTGTTATAATACTTGTCTTAAGTTCAAGCATATAACATGCGTTCACATACATTTTACCTCAAGTAGTCTTTCAAATTATAATTATATCTTCGCCTGTTACTGAAATTCGAATTTTGTTTGGTATAAGCTATTTGAATAAAATGACAAGTGTCAAAATATAGTAGTAAGTAAGTAATATTTTATAAAAATTGTTGAAAGTGGCCTCCACCTTGTTCGAAACATTTCTTACGTCTTCTAATAGAGGAAAAGACGTTTTGTAGGATCTTTATAGTATGCATCTGAATAAATACTCTGTCAAATTGTACAAGTTACGACAAAAGCTTTTTATTGGAATGGACGCTTTTCATTTATCTATTTAAATGCGATCTTCGTCCTAGAATCTTTATATCACGGTATTTTTGATATTTATTTAAAAGTAATTCATCAAATTTACGAAAACATGTATATCTTATAATAAACGAACTTTACACGCTGGAAAGTCTACCAAATATCTTAAGAAAAAGCTATTTTAAAATTCGAGCCGGTGGCGTAGTATCGCAAATATTTTTCTGGTTTTGGATGTATTGCAATGAACATTTTCAAACTACGAAATGGCACTTACGTGATCAAACTTGTGTGTAATTTCAAAGTTTAATTTGGTAATAGTCTGTGAAGTGAGAGTTATAGAACTTCAGTTGAGTTGATAAGCTAATGCTCAACGATATAACATAAAAGAGATGATAAGTATCAAAACTACAACATGCTGTAAAGTTAGTGGAAAACATTTTAAGTAGATGCAGTTTATAATAAATAGAATATTAATTCTACCGACTTTAACCTTAGGATAATTGGTTTCCCTATTAAAATTAAAATAGAACCTCTTCGAGGGGACTGTGAAAGTAAATTTCATTATCATTTATTCCATTAATATGACTGCAACAATCTTCCGGAATTATATTTCATGAGTTAAATATCATAATTCTTCTGATTAAACAAAACGAAAATGTTCGAACATTACTATCTTCTACAAAGTTATGTTTGTATTTAGTAGTTACTAGTTTGCGCTATTTTACAAAATATTGTCAAAGACTTTTATGTGGTTATCGACGTCTACAATGAAAAAAGAAAAATAATTTTTGTGATTTTATCTATTATTGCAAGAATAATAGATAAAAGGTTGCTTCATTTGTTTCTTGGCCTTTTGCATCCATTTGTTTTCTTTTTCAAATACAGGAACAGATAAAAAATATGTGGTGTAGTAAAAACTAATGAAGATTACTTATCAACATCTGTTACATGAAAGTAATTAAGTGACACGGTGTGTAAGTGTTTATTTTTAGATAGAGACAATGTATGTTTTCTTTAGCATAAAAATAGCGGCATAATTTCAAAAATATTTTATCGTACCGTACTCAAAAATATGTGCTACTCGACACAATTCAAATATCCCATTAAAGGTGTAATCTAAACGCTATGCATGCGTTCGGATACTCTCGGTTTTTACACTCCTATCTGCATGTACACTACCGTCCATATTAGTTCGGACACGAATATAAATTATAAAGGAAAGAGAAAATAGTCAAATTAACTTTTCCAAAACTTAACATTTCTGTTGCATCCTATAGAGAGATTAAAAATAAAGTATAAAAGTAAAAAAAAGTAATTCTAACGAAAAATATACAAAAACATTCCGTTAATCAAAGAAACTCTCTTTTGCGCCCAAAACAGCTTTCATATTCGAGGCATCCGCTCCACTAGTTTTTCAAGGACTCCATTACTCCATTCTTCTTGTAAAATGTTCGACAGGCGGCCTGCGGAGGCAGGGCATACTTTTCGGACCCTCCTGTCGAATTCATCCCATAACAGCTCGGTGGGGTTTACACAAAAAATACGCTCTTAACACTAACGCACACATAAGCAGATTTATTTAGAAACTAAAGTATTTATTAATACATTTTCGGATGACCTGGTCTAACCCCAAAGAGTATTGTAAATTTATTACCTGCAACATTGTCTCAAAAATAATATATTGGCGATGAGAATTATTCTGAAAATTACTATATTGATTCATAAAATATAATAGATTTTTAATCATTCTCTAATCGATATTCTTGGAAGTTTGTCTGTACAATTAATAATAATAAACAATAAACTTCATAAAGGACCTAATATAAATGTCATTTATGTATAAAAGCGATTATATTATCTTTTAGTAGAGTTTACAACATTTTACTGGGTGTCCGAATTAATATGGGCGCTAGTGTATGTGCTGTGTTATCTAAAACTTTGTAAAATATATTTCGATAATTTAAAGGTCGGAAAATAAAATTATTTCTGTTATTCCAAACATGTTCGGTGACTTTTCGGTGACTACACGTTTATTTTAATGCGTTTAATATAATTTAGTACACCTTATACATGTGTATCTAGTTCTTAACTCTTTTAAGAGGAGACAGTTGTAGTGGTATTTACTCTCACATATTTGACAATTAAATATATGTAAGAGATTTGGACTATATATCCATGGTGCATATTTTCGCAAGAGTAATAAAATATTGTACATTGTATATTTGTATTCTAAAAGTCTAAAAGACGCATATTGCAGGAGAATACGGATTTTAAATTATTGAGTTGACAACAATTCCATGTTCGTTTTTGGTTTGTCACAAGGGTGAATTGAGAAACTACACTGCTTAACTTACCTAGTACGCTACAAACTTTCTCGAGTCCGGCTAGTTGCGTAATCGCCAAACACGTAAACGCAGTACCCATTGACGCTGCGTAGCCAGCTATACTAAAACCTCTCTTGTCATCCTCTTTTCGTATTAAAAAGTAGATTCCGGTTACCAAAAATAAAGACACTGCAGAAAGGATAGCGCCTACAGTAGAAGAAACAAATGTAATAAATGTTTTTCGTAGGGTCGATGTAATTTATACGTACAAATTGCGAAGACAATATGCATTGGTTGTGGTCCGCTTTCTCCTTCCGCACACACCAATGCTGTGTTAAGGTACTTGCCTATCTTGGGATCTGCCAGTACAGTATCCATGCAGTATTTGTCAAGGGATACTTGTTCTTTAGCAGAGATATATAAAAGTTTACCGGTTGTGAGCAATGAATAATTATCCATGTCAGGACGTAAGTGATATCTACAAGTATTATATGCATTGAGTACACAGCATGAACTGTTTTAGTAATATTCAGAATGTATGTTTTACTGGTGATTTTTTTTTTCGAGGGATGTTCAAAGATTAAGAATAGGAAGTATCAAACACCATACGTATTTACTGTATAAATATTTAAAAATAAATTCCAAGAAATTTTCTACACTTAGTCTATCTACTTGGATGGGATAAAATTTTTTATTTGTTTGGATGATGTGCACATATCTTATGGAATAAATATCTAAAATTATTGATCTCCTGAAATTACCCGGTTTCTGAATTTTGGGTAGATAATATATTTTTGGAACAGTGGGATATGAACTTACTTTAAATTTCAAATTGTGTTAGGACAGTTCTTAATAGTGTCTGTAGTGCCTCTTATTATCGTAGGTAAGCATTTTTTTCTTAATTCCTTGTGTTGTCCTGCCGATAGCATTACATAGACCAGATTGTAATAACTATTTTGTTTCCTTTATCGACCTTCACGTAAAAATAATTTTTATTTTTTAGACACTTGATAACTTCTAAATTTTTTCTATCTTTCCGTCATCTTTTGATATTTGTTTTCGTTTTCGTTTTCGTTCTATAGGCATACTGTGTCCCGTATAATTTGTGTAGTATGAAGTTCATTGAGAAACTTGTATATTGTTCATCGTGACAATTCTAATGATAAATAAGGTGCGTGGTGAATAATTCTTGGACGTGAAATACACGCTTCTCGAATTAGTTCGAATGTATACAGAAATGTGCCAAAGGTGAGTATTTAAAAACACAATAATTTCGTTTACTACATTTTATGTTTTTTTTTTAACAACCTTTCCAGAAATATTCCCGGCAGCTCTCGAATCACTATTATTTTTATTATAGGTGTTGAAATAAGAAAATTTGTATTCCCTTATAGTCTAGTGTGCCAAGAAATTGGAAAACATTTTCAGAAAATAGATCTCTCGTCTCTAATACTGTGTGTGCTAGTAGATCGTCGTGAATTACCTTATCTATTTGGAATCATTGGTCTGAGAAGTATATTGGTTTTGTACGCAGTATTTTACTCTAGTAAAACAGAATGTATGTCAAATTTTTCGTTAAAAACAATGCTAACACGAATTCAAATGCCTTTTTGTCTTTAAATCGTTAAAATAATCGATGTAGTTGTCTTATCAATATAGATAGGATGAAGATTTCAATGATCTTGCAATACTTTTTCCATTTTTAATAAGAGATATTCTGTTAGTATATTTGTGAAATCTCAAGCATTGGTTAGGAAAAATATATACAGTAGATTTTACTTACTTTGGGCAGTTTACGTTGTTTATATAAGGCGCAAATACTATGCGTTGCCTTATCATTGGATCGTCGTTTAAATGTGTATCATTTGCAATATGTATCTTCATTTCTACATTGAAATTTACTTCTGCGTTTTGACAGCCTGTTTCAGACACTATCTGATTTAGTGGGCAGCATTTCTGTACCCGTATTATACGTTTACCATCGTCCTGAAAATTAAGAAAAAATATACTATAATTTACCGGATATCGCACTCAAGTATAGCAAACTATCAAGTAAGTGGACTTACAAATTTCCCAGGTAATATTTGTTTCCCACTTGGAGAGTATCCGGCAGTATGCAATAGGAACGATAATGACTTTAGAATTGTAAGAGTTGTGTATTTATGACGTTCAATCCAGGGTGTATCACAATGACTTTTGGTTAGAAAAATACAAAAAGATAATCAGTTTTAGGTTAGGTTCTATCGATTTAAAATATTTTCGGAAGTCTACTTATAATTGCACCGCAAGCATATATAAACTTTTCCATTTCAAATGGGACCCCATAATTTTTGTAATTGATATAAATCTCTAAGATAAGATTTTAAAGCAAAGCTATCTAATAGATGAACAGCTTTAAACTTTGTAAAACAAGACAGCGTGTATCCAAAAAAAAATGCAATGCTTTTTCAGTTTCACTAAATTCTGCGTTTAAAGTTAGGGATAGTAAGTATTCATTTTCCTATAGCTAAACCTCCTAGTTCTAGAATTATTTTGAAAAAAAAAATATTTTTTTAAATCCACTAGGCCATCAACCGTAGCTTAAGTAAACAAAAATAAAGTAAATGACGATTGCAAGGACTGTGTGGATGTACAATTCACAGTCGGTAACACGGTTGACAATGGGAGCCCACGTGCTCCCGAAACGCTGCGTTCCGCATAATTAATTAATTTGTGTGAGTGGAGTTTACTGCTATACCTGTGAAAAATAAAGTAAATAGTTCATTTAATGGGTTGTAAAAAAACATAAAAGATAGGCGGTGACAATCTAAAATAAATGTTCAAATATATCACCATCTCTACCCAAATACGTTTCTATTCTTTTTAGAATATTCGTGCGCATTGTACATCGAATCATTTCAATATCCAGTTGAGATTGAACCCATCTCGCACCTTAACCATCATATTGTCTTCTATGGTAGCAGGTATACTATGCACCTTTCTTTTAACATATTCCCAAATAAAACGATCTCATGGCATTAAATCAGGTTATAGCGAGGGAAAACTTGTAGTGTCTATTATTCGTGATCTACTGATCATAAAATAGCTTCTGTAATACGTCAGCAACAGATTCCGTATAATGTGCTGGTACTTCGTTCATCTGCACCACAACCTTCGTGTTCTGGGAGTCTGATGTTAACTTTAAAATGGAAATGTACCGTTCGCTATTTAAATTTTCATTATAGAAGTAGGCTTCAAGCTTTAACGTCCATTTCTGTTGGCTACTGTTCGGTTCTTGGCTTCTCTGCCGTGTAAAAAAAAATTATAGACTTGGCTTTATAAGTGAAATGACTTCTGAAGAAGATCATGACAAGATGGTAAAAACGTCAATTACAACATAATAACGTAAAGCAAATATTTTGTCATCTTTGACTACGTATACTACATTGAAAATTCAAGATTCTTCCAAATGCTAACAACTAGGAGGATACTTTTAGATTGAAAATAGTTATTATGCTATTATCTATTTTTGCAAAACTTTGCTTCGCTCTATATAACTCTTCTAGTAAAATCTTCGTTTTATTGTGATTTTGTTAAAAACCACTCACAGAATTGTAAAATTTGTGATAAAGTGGGCCTCTTTTAAGTGCCGAACAGGGTGAAATTTACGAAGATGTCTCTTACTATCTTCTAAAATTTAACTAATAGCCGTTATGGATACAGCTAATTCGGTATCTGCCTTTAAGGAATTATTCCAATGCGTATTAAAGTACGCAAGCATAGTTACCTGTGTATTTCCATTACCTACAACGAGTTTTTGTTTGGTTATTTTGGCAAGAATGATTCCGAGAAAATACAATTTTTTAATAAAGTATTTAAGATTTCTGGTAGACTCTGGGCGATTTGAGTACTTTTCTGCATAAATTTTACATGTTCTACTGATCATCCTGTTGCATTCCTCGTAGGTGATTATTAGATTCAAATAGCCTTCGTTGTTGAATTCAAATCGGAACATTTTTAGGTTTCTAATAACACTATGTAAAAGGAACTAGAAATAATAATAATTTTCTAGTGGCAGGTAATTTGATTTTCTTTTGTTTGTGTTTACATAACCCATTGTTCATGGCTTAATCGACTTCAGAAAGCAAACTTTTGGGAGAATAAATATGTTTTGTAAGATAACTCTGAAACTATTAGGTTTAGATTTACGAAAGTTCATACCTAATAGCCTGAATTTTGTACACAGTATGCAATGACTGAAAAAAATTTGTTGTGAGAAATATGAAGAAATTGACAACGGTATTGGATGCAGCATATTTTTCGAAATAGTCATCTGAAGGTATTAATTTTTACTTGGATACATTTTTTGAATACGCAGTTTTTTTAATACTCTGTATTTTTATTCTTTTATGAGAAAATAAAATATCTCAAAAGCGGCTCACTTTAGGGGCAAGGATTATTATATGAACCAGCTTTAAAATCATCTAGAAATTCATATCAATTATAAAAATTAGTTCCTTTCAAATAAAAAAGTTGGTATCTCATTCCGGTTTCATCAGAAGTAGAAACATTTTGAAGACATTTTAAATCAAAAGAAACTACCTCAAAACTTCTATTTGCCAACTTATTATTTTTCTATATTCTTGTAACCAAAATTCGTCGTAGTATATGCTGTATAGAGTGAAAAATGAACTGGAACTTTGCGTAGTTGAAGGAAAATTGTAAATGCAGTTAATGCCTACAGAAGAGGACTGTAATTTGCTTGCTGAGGTGTCTTTACTTTGCACTAATCCAGTAGCTACGAGGGAAGGTCCAGAAGTTCGTGGAATGGAGGGGATGGAGCGGGAATAGGTGCGCTCGCTAGGTGTCATTCTGATTGGCGGCTCATCATTAGTATATAAGTTAAGTTGCAGCCCTGTAGCGTCAGTCGTTTAATACGAATAGTTGCTTGCTAAACAAGTCAATCCGGAAGAAAACTGAAACTATGGAGGAAATTGAACACCGTGCTGTGATAAAGTTCCTTACAAAGCAAGGAAAGAACTGTCAAACCATATTGAATGAAATGGAAACCGTTTATGGGGAACAGTACCCTAGTAAATCAATGATCTATAAGTGGCATGGTCTTTTTAAACATGGTCGGGAGTCGATTGAAGACGGCCCCCGCTCAGGACGGCCAGTTCAGGCAAAAAAGTGCAAAAATTATTTTGCGTATCCTACATGACCACCTGGATATGACAAAAGTCAGTGCAAGATGGGTACCGAGAATGCCCACGCCGCTGCAGAAACAGCAGCGCGTCTGTGCGTCCAAACAATTTTTGGAGCTGTGTGGAGACAAACCTGTACAGATTTTGGAGCGGATTATTACCGGAGATGAAACATGGGTTCATCACTTTGAGCCTGAGTCCAAACAGGAGTCTATGCAATGGCATAAAAAGGGGACACCACCGCCAAAGAAATTCAAAGTGTCAGAATCGGCTGGAAAGTTGATGGCTACTGTTTTTTGGGATTGTGGGGAGATATTATTGATTGATTACAAAGAAAAAGGTAGGAGCATAACAGGAGAATATTACGCAGTGATATTAGAAAAATTAAAGTAGACCATCAAGGAAAAACGTCGAGGAAAATTGACCGTTGCTCTTGCAAGACAATGCGCCGGTTCACAAGAGCAAAGTTGGATGCTCTGCACAAGCATGGCTTTCAATCAATAGTCCATCCACCCTACAGTCCAGACTTGCCACCTAGTGATTTTATTTGTTCCCCAATTTAAAAAAAGACTTACGTGGAAGAAAGTTTTCCAACGACAATGAGGTAAAGGAGGCAATTTTGGCCCATTTTGAGGCGAAAGATAAAAAATATTTTTATGATGGTTTAGAAAAATTAATTCATAGATCTAATAAATGTATTGTGCGTAAGGGTGATTATATTGAAAAGGAAAAATAGATTTATTATTTTATTTTATTTAAAACCCTTTCATTCCACGAACTTCTGGACCTCCCCTCGTATATAACCGAATATTAAATTGATGTATCAACTGGTAACATGCAAAATAATTTTACACTAAATCTACAACTGGTATCGTAGCGCAAATACCATAAAATTTACAAAGAGGTTTGCTTTAATAAAAGATAACAAAATTCAAATTGGAAAATTTCTGTTATGGCAAAAAAATGCTAACGATGAAAAGAAAAAAAAATAAACTTAATTTAATGTGGATAAAACATTAAATCAAGTTTAGTGAAGTAATCGTCGCCACGAAATAGGAATAAATAAGAAAACGAGAATATTAAAAAGAGTATTAAACAGCAAAAAAATATTTACTCGAATTGAACGTTATTGACAGATTGACGTCTGGTGCTTTTCCTTCTAATTTTGAATAAAAATAAGATCATACTACCAATACCATAATAGTTTATCTTCATTAAGGTAACAAAGTTAGTGCCATATTAGATGATGCCGGAAATTCCATTAAGGCACCAATAACATCAAAAGTTAGTATATAATTAATAAAAATCTAGCTTCTGTTGTTTAAAGTTACCAAAGAGACATGACACTTTACTTCATCGCAAAAGTAATACGTGTATTCCGGTATTTGATTTATAAGGATTATTTAATTTTTTTTTTTTTGTTAAAAAAGATAGGCATCAACTTATCGTGTATTGAATTCCTAATAATACCCAGTGGGAACTACCACACGGAATGTGATAAAGTGATAAATAGTATTTGTCAATAATTTATGAATCACCTTGAGATGTGATTTCCGCCACAAGGTACAATTGATCGCTTATAAAAGCGTGAATCATAATTTTGATTTCTTACCTTTGTAAGCTTTCAAAAGATCTAGATAAAAAAAAATTTACAGCACACTGACTCTGAAAATGCCCAGGATAGCGGTCAATAATAATTTAAAATATAACAAATAGGTACATTTATGTAGTTCCATATAATTTTCGAGTTTCCCTATAAACACTTATCAAGAGTAAAAGTTGCCAGAATTGTCTTTTCGAACGTAATGAAATAGTAAAAGTATTATTTGGCTGATATCGCTGCTGATAAACAAGGGAAATGTTTTTAATATAAACGTACGTAGAGATACGATCGAAATCTCTATACTTCCAACAATTAGTTTCTTTTTTATTTTTATCAAAATAAAAAAAAAAAAAATCGGAAGTTGTGATTTAAAAAATTGTTGATGACGATATTATTTGAAAGCCAGAAGTGGGGGAAATTTAAAATTGATGTAGACATGTATATATTTATATATATATGTATATATAAATATATACAATATATTTATTATATATATATATACATATATATATATATATATATATATACATATATATAAAAAATAAAATTCACCTGTCTGAGCATTTGTTCCAAAAACAAAGTGCTTCGAATATAATTTTGCCGCGCACAGTATATATACCAGTTTGTAAATATGCAAAGGTATAAAATCGGCCGATTACTACTGTAAAGAAGTTGCGTAAATGTTTTCGGTAGATAAGAGGCTTCAAAACAAAAGAAGATTACCCAGGATTATATGGAATGGAATAATCAATGAAAGAACGTCATATTTTCTGACGAGAAGAAATTTCATTTAAGCCGACTAGTTTCAGATACAATTGGTACAAAACTGCTCAAGAACACTGGAGTTGGCTGGTTCGACATTTTGGTGGCGGTACTGCTATGATTTTTGCAGCTTCTATGGATAACAATATTTGTTTTCTTTCTACTCGAATGAATTTCCATTCGTGTATAGAACTTATGAAAACAGTTCTACTAGGCTTTGCCGTCACAACATTATATTAGACAAAGAGAAGATTGATTTCTTAGAAAGAATATCTGACGTAAACCCTTATTGAAAATCTCCGGAGTATATTGGCAATAAAGGTGCATATACAAGGGCGACTTAAAATGTTTCCGGAATCGGCAAGAGATGGCGCACGAAGGTGGAAGTGAATTCATTGGTCGGCAAGGGCAACCCTTTTTGTGGTAACTGTCAAAATTTCAGACGTCTACTGTCAATAGTTGTTGTTTAAAAGTGTGTTTTGTGTAACAAGTAAGGCGGTTTCGGAAAAAATTGATAAAATCGAATTTCGTGCAGTGATAAAACACTTCTGGATGGTTGGAGAAACGGTCATGGAAATTCGAAATACTTTGCTAGAGGTTCATGGCGGATGTACTCCATCACTTTTCACCATCAGCTTCTGAGTAAGCGAGTTCAAACGTGGCCGCAGAAGCACAAGTGACGAACCACGCAGTGGACGCCCAAAAACCGCCACTAACGATGAAATGGCTAAAATCGAATTTCATGCAGTAATAAAACACTTCTGGATGGCTGGGAAAATGATCACGGAAATTCGAAATATTTTGCTAGAGATTCATGGCGGATGTACTTCCTCATTTTGGACCATCATCTTCTGGGTGAGCGAGTTCAAATATGGCCGCACAAGCACAAATGACAGACCACGCAGTGGACGTCCAAAAACCGCTACCAACGATAAAATGGTCGACAAGATTGAAGCTGAAAGAGATGGCAGAGATAACAGGCATTTCAGAAGAACGCGTTGGCCATATCCTACACGAAAATTTGGGTATGAAAAAGAGTAGGGGAGATAAATTAAACAAAAGCGGTGAGAAATTCAGAAAAAAAATAGATACAGATGGAGGGACGAGGAAATAATTTTACAACAATCATATTTTCAGATTGCCTATATTTTTGCAATATATTACTTCGACGATCAATCTACCTATTTTATAATACAAAGAATGCGTCAAGAATCAGTAAAAGCAATTCGAATGACACTTTAATTAGTTTTCCAAATTCTTAAAAGAAATAAAGATATTGTAAGCGTAATAAACACTTACGCTAGAGAGATAGACCCAACACATGATTTCAGCAATTCTCTTAGTTTCAAAAAAAGATGGACATAAAAATCGATGTAAGTTAATAAGTGAGAGTTATACTTCAGAAGATCTAATACTTCCATTTCCGAGTAAAGAAGCTTACAGGGTAAGACAACCAAACCTCGAAAGCAGAATACTTAGTAAAAACTTTTGGAACTCTGATAGATTGAGCCTGCAGTACAATAAAAGATACACTTTCTAAAGCCCAAACCATTGTACTTATTTATGTAGAATTTTTGAAGGTGAACCCCTATCAAAAGAAGTGCTGTCCTGGTAAAACTGTGTACATCTAGAGTGTAATAAAGATATATAAATACTCTTAGATTCTGTTCAAAGTTATACTGTATTAATAGTAATTCCATTATGTTCTACTTCAAATCCATGATTGTACGTGGTTCGCTAATATATACCTTCGGGTTTTCTCTATTATATGTATTTTATGCAAAATGGTTCGACTTAAGTTCCAAAATCCAATCAAACTTCCAAGTCAGACAAGCAGTTGCCAGTAAAAAAATTGGACATATATAGAGCTTGAGTTATAAAGAAGAACTAGCACATTGAAACCTAGCACTTAATTACCGTAGTATTGAAATGTTCATCATTTTGTTATTAAAAAATAGCATAGTTTAATATTATATGCAAAAAAAAATCGTTACTAGCAACAGTTGCATAAGTAAGGCAGGGAAATTGGTAAGACATTAAATCTAGCTGCGTCGACAGTAAAATACACCATTCGCCGATATCAAGAAACACGCAACTAAGAGGGCCATGATCGTCAAGATATCTTCACGAATAACCACCCCAGCAGACAATCGTCTACTACAACTATCAAGCAAGCGAAATCGTAGTAAAACGGCAGTAGAAATAGCGAGCAAATTTAGTCGCGCGCATCAGCGTCCGATTTCAGTTACCACCGCCAAACACCGGCTGGCCGAAGGAAATTTACACGGTTACGTGGTAGCTCGTAAACCTTTGTTACGCCGGGCTGAATGGTAGAACAGTGGCAAAATGTTTTATGGACTGACGAATCAATATTTAAAGTGTTTGGTCAAAGCAGGGGAGTGTTTGTCACATTCCGCTAATGAAAGCATGCTTCCCGAATGCATTGTACCGACAATAAAACACGGTGATGATTCAGTTATAGTTTGGGGTTACTGTTCTTACTCAGGAACAGGAACGTTACATTGAATCAAAGGAATAATGCGAAAAGAGCAGTACTGCGACTAATCGACGAAAATTTTACTTTTATGCAAAATAGCGATCCGAAACACACAGCCAGAATATGCAAACCGTACCTGAATGAGCAAAATCAAACAGACAGGTTATGACATGACCACTACAGGGTTTAGATTTCAACCCTATTGAATTATTACAGTTTACAGTATTACAGTTCTGGAATATCCTTCAACAAGAATGGAACAACATCTCAGGTGAAATCCTCAAAAAATTAATCGAAAGGAAGCAGCGAGTTGTTCGAGCGGTAATCAATTCAAAAGGTGGAATTTTTGACAAAAAGAATGTTTAAGAATTTTGTTAACAATGAATAGGAAAAAATAAAACTTCTACTTCGATTTTGATAGTTGTTTTTTAAGAGTAATACATTTATTTCATTAGCATTAATTGCTTCTTATTTTTTGATTTTTCAAATTTTTGTCACTTGGCCAAACTTCTATGTAAATTATGAGCAAGTGCTTTTCCATTACATATACTTTGACTTAAAGAACCTTATAAAAGTTCGGTGTATGGAAACTCGAGGGTAGTTCTTCTCGATCATATTAAAGTGGTTACAAAAGGAAATACACCCCAAGGGAAAACAGTTAATAAATATAGACTAAATTATTTCTTACATTATATTATTTAAACATCCTACTTACCGTGACATCAGGATGTGGTCTATATTTGGGAATATTTATTGTTGAATTCAAAACGATGTAGGATAAGAAACCCTTTGAAGGATGCCAAATCCCAAATTTATCTATTTGCGTCACTACGATATTGTTCGGTAGTGTTACATAAAAACTTTCTCCGTCGTAGGACTTGAGAGCCGTATAGACACCTGTCTCATCCGGAACTTGTATTGTCGTACTATTTTTGAAAGAAACTCGAAATTCGGTGTGTTCGTAATGGTGATGAAAATTAGATAAGTAAAATGTTCTATCGTTTATTAAAATTACAGGACCGGAATGTAGCTTATAACTATCGTTTCTGAATTTATCCAACTGAACGCCTCTTATATCTATACTCTAAAATTATTCATGACCAATATAATATCAAATACAATGCAAAACCGTATTATGCGTACCTGTTCTTCTATCGCAGTTTTTTCAAAATAAACCACACCTAGACTTTTATTTTGATCACCATCCCAAACAGCCAAATAATCAATTCTGCTCAAATTAGCATTTCTTGGTAGTACCAGGGAAATGGTTTCTCCTGTATAATTGGGTAAATTTTGTCCAGATTCGAGTAGGATAATTTCACGATTCGCTGAAGGATCACCACTGCCCAGTCTGAAGTGTACATTGTCACCACTTTGATTATAACGAATATTCGATATTGTAACTTCTACTTCGTCTTTAATTATTTCTATCACAACACTATCGGATTTTACACAAGGACCATTAAACGGTTTGAGATTCAGCGGCAAGAACTGAAAGAAAAATATTAATAATTATTGTAATTTATATAAGCTGCTGTGTAAATATCAGAAATAGGGGGTATTATATGTTGTTAATACTGTACATAATATAGTATCAGTAATATGTATGCGTAATATTAAAATGGAGAAAAAGCTTTCTCATTTTACTTCGGGTTGATATAAATTTTTTATAAAACTGTCAAAAACAAAAATAAAATATTTGCGATTATTAATGTTATATTAAAAGTTATTATTATAAGTGTTGTGTAACTAACAATAAGCTATCTTGAGATCTTACTGACACATTGTGCACTTTTGTGGACCCAAAATACCCAATACAAATAAAGAGATTTTGTCAATTTTTGTCAAGAAGCGCTGTTAATACTGCACATAAACTTCGCGAAGTTCAAGGTTAGTATATTATCTCAGATCAGACTAAACTGGTATAAACAATTCAGGAATGGTCAAAAAGATCTTCGAGTATAACGATGTTCCAAAATACCTACTATTGTTAAGGAAGAGGCCAAAAAATTGAAGTCATTCCTATCTCCAGTACGCGACAATTGTCACATGTGTTTGGCTCTTTGCAATACAGAGTAGATTACGATCTTCTCAAACTAGGGAGATGTATTGAAGTAGTTCATGAACTAACTACGGAGCGGGCACCGCGGCGAGCATAAATCTATAATCAACTTTTTGCCAATCCATGCTATCCTCATTTCTATGGACAAGTTGTAACGTGTGACGAAAAGTGGATCTACTTCCGTAATTCAAACAAATCAAAACACTGGTTAACCCGTGGCCAATCTGCGGAATGGTTAAGCGTAAAGACTTTCAAGTGAAAGCTGTGTGTTTGGTGAAATTTCTAAGACATTATCCACTTTGAATTGATGTCAGGTGCGGCACAAAAGTTCGAACTACACTGCGAGCAACTGGATTGAACGTGTGCAGTTTGAGTGGAGTTGTTACCGCATCCGGCTTACAGCCCGTTACTCAATTACTACCTTTTAGGTTAATGGCGTATTCTCGCTGAATATTGATTTGTCAATGTTGTGGAGTTAGAAGAAGAATTGTTGGCCTCAAAACCAGGGGAATGGTGCGGGCGGAAAATCAAAGAACTTACCAGAAATGACAGAACTGTGGATGATAATGCATTATATTTTGCATATTAATTATGTTTGTCTTTGTTAGTATCATTGAATTAAATTTTGTTCATAAGAAACGCTATTACATGCGTCCATCATTTGCCGAATCACCCCGTCGATTTTATTTTGAATTCTTGTCTTCCAAAAATTGCTGTGTGAGGTCAGAAGAGTGAGCTAGGCCTGAATTAGGCCATTACTATCACTCCATCTGTTGCCGAAGGTATCTTTCAGAAAATAAATTTTGTCTAGTAATATAATCAGCATCATGCATGTATCTTTCTAGTATTTCTGGAACTAGCGCTAAGTATCTATACCCTGTTAAGGAACCATTATAGCAAACAGAGCCAACAATTGTGGAAACTCATGGAACACGCGATTGCACAGTTAGCAGATTTTGTTGTGACCAGTGGTTATTTTTGCTATTGGACATGCCTAAATTGGAAAAATGCGCTTCGCCACTCCACAAAATACATCACCCATTTACATATTGTGCATAAAATTATCTGTACTACCGACGAAACTGTAGCCTTTTAGCGGCAGCTTCCGGCAGTAGTGTTTGGTATACACAGTAGTTATATGTCACATATTTGTCTTTTTTCAATTCTTTGAAATCTCCCATAACTCGTATTTAGCTCATTTGCAGCATCTCTAATTGAAGCGATTCGATGCTCATCAAAACAAACACGGTCGTCTCTGTTTGCTCATTCACAATAACATTATTCTGTCTCATTATCTTATTAAACAGAGTATAATTTCGTCGAAATTGGTATATTTTCGGTAATAACGTAAATATGTCTGGGTAAACGTTCAGTATAATACTCATTAATCCTTCTACAACTTTTCCGGCACAAAATGTACACCTCCAACATGACACATCCAAATAATAAAACACCATAACGACTAACATAAAAGTTTATTCAGAATTAACAAAAGTAGTAAATAAACTATATGTAAGTAACCAAGAATACTGGCAGAACAATGAAACTACAAAAGTATTTCGACAATAAAGCTCGAGAAAATCGGAACTATACATGTATCAGGCAGATCTACGAGTTATACCATATGATCGAATAAATGTACCTTCTAGCAACACATCTAAAAGAATGCCTAGAAAATAACATCAAAGATAAGAACGCTGTAAATACAGCTTTTCTCATGGTATTGGTGAAATCATTCACGAGAAAGACAATATGAAAAAATGTTAACACACGGACATGTTTCTGCCTACCCGGCGTCATCAGCATGGTTTCGAGCGGTTTTTGCTCGACGCATTGCAATTTCCTCTCTGCTACTATCACCATATCTAACCCTACAGTTCAAGTGATTATTCTTGGCGTTAACTAATGCCAAGAGAGTGAACCATTTGTCTGCAAAAGTCAGACACAGCGAAAGGAAGCGGGTAAAGCTTCCCAGTCTTCATTTGCAATTTCATGTGCATTTTCACTAGATCTAATGCGCATTGTTTGTTTATTTATATATCCTGATAAGTGGCGCAATGCTTCATCCGAGAAGAAAGATTTGTCAAGAACATTACTATTCAGCGTACCTAAAAACGATTGGTAATAATTAAGCCGGGTTGCGTGATCAACGAGTAAAAGCTCCTGCATGCAATGAAACTTGTATGGAATTTTTTGTAGATCTTTTCTAAGGATTGCCTGGCATGTCCCATATGAAAGTTGCGCTAACTGTGACAGCTTGCAAATAGATTCTTTAGGTTATTAAGTTATTCATTCCCCAACATCTACTATATTCTCAGCTGTACATTTTCATGGTCTACCACTATCTGGTTTTCGGGTCACAGACCGTTTTCACGAAATTTTGCCACTGTTTCTTTAATAAATTGCCGGAAACTGTCATATGTTACTGGAAATTTTGGAAATTCTGCCCGAAATTTATCTATACATGGTTGCAAAGAGTAAGATCATGGTGTATATAAAAGTAAAGAAGTTATGTTAAAGTAGTCGGTTTATTCGTTCAGACCTATGTACGTATACTTCATGTGAATTTTGAAGTACTTACACTTATTGATATCTAATCTTCATTTTGATGAAACCTATTTCTGGATTTATAGGAAAAAACATGACTTTGGAACAAATTTTAAGACCTGATTAGTATATTTCAGTACGACAACCATATGTTTACCAACCATATGTGTAGATGAATATGACAAGAAGCATTCATTCTTTATATTCATGTTAATGTATATGAATTGAAATTTTCTACTTCTATTATAAATTCTCAGTTAATTGCTTTACCGCAAGCAGTTTTAAAAATGAAATATTCTCTTACTTACCAATGCTGAGTCATTTCTTTTAATATATCGCTCGTTCATAAACACGTGACCGAAATTGTGTTTATATTTGACACACCAAACGGCTAGATAGTCTACATCGAATGTGGTCAGATTGGAGGGTAAATGAAGTGTGATGTTTTTACCCGCATACATTGAAAGTGGTGCCACAGAACCATATTCGTCAGGTATCCGCGTACCATCTTCTGATGGTAATCCTCTTCCTATCCAAAAATACGCATCTGGACCTTGTCCGTCGTAGAAAAACTCTGTGATGTGTATGCTTGTTGCATTGATTATTTCAATTGGACCAGATTGAAGATCATGTGCGAGCTGCCTAAATGGTGGAAGTATTACCTGAAACGAAAAAGAAATTTTTCGTGGTAATGTTTATTAAAGCGTAACAAAAACACAATAGTTCCTTATCCTTCAAAAAAATCGGACTTTTTAAGGAAGACGCTGTACGCACTGAAAGACTCGTAGGCCATTTTTACACCGCAGCAAGTAAATTTTAACAACAAAAGAGAAATTTTTATATCGGTTGGATAAAATTCAACTCCCGAACAGAGAATTTCATTACTACGGTGCAGAAATTTGAAGCCTTAAGAAAGACAATTTTTCATAGCAACGGAAAAATTCTAACACTGTATAATCTCGTACTTTAAATAATTAATTTAAAAACCAATAAAATAGTAAATTAAAGGAAAATCTATGAGACAGAATTCAATATTTTTGCGATTAAATAGATTAGGGAAATTTAACATTTTTGTAATAAAAGTAACTTATGCTTCTTGTTTAATACGCGTTAGTAAATTAATTAGAAGTTAAAACTGTTCGCTGATGACTTTTGAGCTATAAAGCAAATCAGCTTACGTAGATTTATTTTCGTGGTACAGCTTTTTGGACAGTTATATTTTGTAAATCCTTATTCACCAACCAAAGCAGATTTTCTAACACTTTTCTCATGCCCAAGAGGCTCTCTTTACTCAAGGTGTTCTCGTTTCTATTCACAGTGCTTACATTTTGTTAGAAATTTGTTTCAGTCTTTACGTACACCTCAAATTCCTCTCTGAATTAATTTATAATTCTTGCTGGGCTTTGATCAAACGGTGTCGACATGTACCATATGTCGACATTTATCGGTGTGGCGCTGAAATTATACTAGGTGATACAGAAATTTTGATACATAACTTCCTGGTAGCGTATTCAATGTGGTAACAAACGATTTGATCGAGTAAGTATGTATAAATGAGCAATTGCCTGCTTCTAATCCATCTTGCTTAAAAAGACGAAAGACAACGTTGACAGTAAACATTCAAATAGATTTATCAATCATTAATTTGAATAACTTTACTTCAGAAAGATTATCTATGATTATCGTATGAATAAAAATACTGCTTGTGGCAGGGTCAGCAGAGATATTGGTAAAAGAAGCAAACGGTGTTTTAGTAGTGTTGTACGTATGTTTATATATTTATTGACAAATATCGTGAGATTCAAGAGACCACAGCCAAAGATTGACACAAGCCTCCTTAAAAAAACTTTAAAGTAAAATTAGCTACATGAGGATATACATAGTTTTGTTAAAAGATCGAATTTTGCCTTCCCTTAAGACAAGGAAGAAGATTAATTCCAGTAATTTCTACCAAGTAACGCTGGATGATCAGCACACCACCCCTGTTGTTTGAGGAACAACCTTTTTGATATAAAATTGGATATGGTATCTTTTTTCGCGCCTTAGTCGCATCTAACGCGTGCAGTGCAATTTCAAATGAAATCTAAATTTGCGACTCAGTGTTCCACTAAATTCTTTGTCTGTGCTAGTTTAAAACATTATCTTTACTGGTCATTAAGGAGTGGTAAAAACAGGTGACTATTTATTCTGATTTCGTTTTTTTGTGGATCAGGTTCAGTTATTAATAAATCGACTTCTTTTACAACAATAATTTGGTCTGCTGGAAATCCGCTTAGTTGATAGTAAAACATGTATTCGGATTGTAGGTATGCCAACGAAATAAAAAGAGAACCGGTAAGACCATAAAATCATGTTCAGTTGCACCAACATGAATTAAAACTTAATCTTGAATTAAGTTAACATTCCAACTAGATTGCGATTAACATTAGTAGAAGAACTGCCATAATCTACCTACTATGTTAACTTAATTCGATATTAAATTTTAATTCCTGTCACTGCAATTGGCAATTATAAAATAACGTAAAAATGTTTCATAATTTGAGATACATATAGATATATACATAATATTTCGCTTACACAACTGTATGTATATTGTATCAGACCTACCCGCACCTTGTACATTGTATCAGAGCGTTAACCTATTTAGCAAAGAAAATGTCAAGAATGCAATTATATAGTTGTAAGAAAGAAAGTAAATAATTGCAGAGAATTAAAAGAGAACGTAAAATAAAATTCATTTTCACATGTTTACACATGAAGTACCAAATATGAAATTGTAATAGTTTTCGAGAGACCCCCTTTAAATGTGCGAACACAACCACTTATCCACATATGCTTAATAAATCGGTAGAAAAATTGCCGAGACAGAATTTGGTTATTATTACCATGCAAAGAAAATGCAAATACATGTATAGTGATATCACTTCGTTCTTCTTATATTACATGTATTTGAACATGCGAGTAAAACTTGAAATTACAAAGCTAAAATAACAATAACAGAAAAAATATTAACTAAACGTGTGCTAACAATAAATAAGGCATGGCATGATAGTTTAGGAGGGCAACTTGAAATATTTCTGGAATCGAGAAGAAAAACACGGTATTGGTATGGTTTTTTATTTTTCGATGTAGTACCCTCCAAGATCAATACACTTTATCAAACGCAGCTCCAGTCTCTTCAAGCCGTCGGAAAAGTAGGGTGTTTCAAAGTCTGCAAAATAGCCATCTTTAGCGGCGGTGACCTCATTTGAGGCAAACCTCTTTCCTCCTCATTCAATTTGTTGCAGGTAGTCGATGAGGATCATACCTTGGGAGTCCCAAAAGGTGGTCGCCATGACCTTTCCAGCCGATCGAGCGATCTTTGCTTTCTTCGTAACCGATTCACCCGGAAAACTCTAGTCCACTGCTTCCACTGTTCCTTGGTCTCCGGTATGTAGTGGTGGATCTAAATCTCATCAACGGTTGTGGAACGGGTGAAGAAATCTCTTGGATTGCGTTGGATCCTAGCCAGACACTCCTCCGAAATCGTGACCGGATATCGTATTTGCTGTGGTGTGAGCAAACGCGGTATCCATCACACCGAAAGCTTTTTCATGCCTAAAATTTCATGTAAGTTATGGCCAACGTATTCTTCGGAGATGCCTGTTGTCTTTGCTATCTCTTTCAGCTTCAATTGGCGATCGGTTAACACGACATCATGAATCTTGTCGACCATTTCATCGTTAGTGGCGGTTTTTGGGCGTCCACTGCGTGGTTCGTCACTTGTGCTTCTGCGGCCACGTTTGAACTCGCTTACTCAGAAGCTGATGGTGAAAAGTGATGGAGTACATCCGCCATGAACCTCTAGCAAAGTATTTCGAATTTCCATGACCGTTTCTCCAACCATCCAGAAGTGTTTTATCACTGCACGAAATTCGATTTTATCAATTTTTTCCGAAATCACCTGACTTGCTACTCAAAACACACTCTTAGACAACAACTATTGACAGTCGACGTCTGAGATTTTGACAGTTACAAAAAAAAAGGTTGCCCTTGCTGACCGATGAATCCATTTCAACCTTCGTGCACCATCAAACATTTCAGGTCGCCCCTGTATAACTACAATAAAAAGTACATACACGTTATTATATTTTATTGTCATATTCTGTGTATAAAAACCTACAGTAGCCAAAACAGCTCCTTTTGGTCTGCCAATGAAACTTTTTCCTATCTTTAGCTCCTCAAAACTTATTTCGAAAAAAAATTAGGGCATATTTCAAGAGCAGACTGTATCCTCTAGATATGTGTCTCTACTGCAATGGAGGGTGACGCTGAGTAACATCTGATAAGGTCTACTGACATAAAGTTTCATCACAATCGGCGATTTATACCTCTGGCACCTTTCTGGTCACTAGTATTTTTATATGTAGTATCTAGATAATCATTTTATGAAGGGTATCCTGAATAAACAAATGCTAATAATATCTTCAATTGTGATTCTATATTTTTTTCTAGTCTATTTGATGCTTCTAACTCTGGGTTTTTTGGTGATACATACACCTTACAGTGTAGTCAATACTTTTCTTCAACGTATATTATATATCCAGTATTAATAAAAATAGTGCTGACTTGAATAGAAAGCTTAGACAATTTTGGACTAAATATTTTTATAGAATTAGTTTAGATTTTATCGTAATCACATACATTAAACAACTTCCTAAAACAAAAATGCATACCTATGCAGTTTGACGCTAAAAAAATATATATTTTTGTATTGTTAAATATATTCCAGTATTTATGAATCATTTTGTATAATACATTGTATTCTATAAGTTTCCAACAATTGGAATTTAAACACAGAGATAATAATAAACCGCGCAGTATATAAATACTTTTATATTTCTTAAAAGTTTATCTATCGTTACATAATAATTAAGTAAACTGTATATCCATTTCCACGTACAACCTGTCTATACAAGTTTGTTGTTGTCAAATCGAATATATACGTAACTCTGTATGTATAGTAATAATTTATGTTAAAATATTATTCACGGTGATTGTAAACTATACACCGAGCAAAATACTTTTCAATTAGCGCTGTTTATGGCAATTTTTTTGCTGTTTGTGTATTTAATGGAATGCAATCTACATACATATATATATATATATATATATATATATATATATATATACAGCAATAGGCGCCGGGATATACAAATTTGCATATATATAATATGTATACAAAAGATACATATGATGCAAATTTTTTATTAGAAATATCACAATTTCTTAACAATTGTGGTATTATGAATTTCCACGTACTGTGAAGTGCTATGTATCACCGTTAAAATGTCTGCACGTATACACGCATGTATCTATATATATACATATGTATATTGTAAAAGCTTATACAAATTCGTTGTTACATATATGTGTTTTTTTCTTTTGATTTCGATATTTGTTATCCTACAAAAGTTAAATATTTATATTCGTATCTTGAAACTGCTTTAACCACATCGGGATAAACTTCTGCATCATACATATTCACAATAACTCGCGTATAAAGAGCACTATTGCTTCCGATTTTATCTGTTTTTTGATAAGCAAAGATAAAGTATTTTCGACAAACTTATATGGAGTCAAACGTTACCGAAGTATCGCTTTTAGGGTATTGTAAACAATATCAAATTATTACGTAAGTAAATTCTTCCAAAGGAAGCGCCATTTTATTGGCAAAATATTCAAAAGTTCTTGCTGCTTGCGCGTATCGAAGAATCATGTTTAAGGAGTTACATCCTCATTGGTCCAAAATCAAGGTACAGTGCTGCTATATGTATGATAGATATTAGAAATTTTAAGTGGAAATATCTAGCGTTATATTCTTGGAAAACGATGTGCAATGATATAATTAATTTTAGCTATTTGTAGGTTCAGGACAAAACTCAGCACTTTACCCAATTTCAAAGTTTCAGAGTAGGTCTGGTGTACGTTCAAAAATAGAACCTCGGTGTGCGTAGGGCGTGACAGAAACTTACCCTCCAATTTTCGAACGCTCGTAAATATATGAAACCAGGTGAACAGTGAAGAAAGGAAGAGGGGTTTGAATTAATATCTGATATTGACTTAATTCTGATATTGAAAATCTTATATGATGTCCGATATTCAAGTCGAAGAAGACGATTCAGATGACAGATGGATAATATTTTCTTGGATCATTTTGTAGTCAATCCAACTTCCACATATCTTCTTCAACTAAAATAAATAAATTATAGGAAAAAGTAGTAGAATAAAATAAAAAATATACCTTCCATTATGTAATTGACATAATTTTTCCATTTCTCACTAGAAACGCAGTTGTACCCCTGTTCAATAGGGCTCTGTCATTTTCTTTAAATGAAGAGTTATTAACCTATAGTCATACCATTTCACTCAAAAATACACGCAAATGAAAGGAAAATGGAGAAATACTCTCAAAGGCAATATTGGAAGGCACGATAGACCGAATTTGACAAATGACAGAAACAGTAAACAAGTAAACAGTAAACAAGTAAACAGTAAACAAGACCATAGATACAAAATGCGTGAAATAACTTGGTAGCACCCTAGTTACAAGAGAAAATAGTTACAGGCAAATTCATATGAACTAATAAAAGTGGGCTATATTCCATGAGAGCTTTGAAGCTAGGGTGACATATATATATATATGATCACCACTGGTTGTTATCGGTAGCAACAGATAGCAACCGCTAACGGAAGCATTATTAATTTAAAATCAGCAGTGTTATGGTGACATTAACCTTTAATTGGGCAATGTTCACGACTACATGATTGTTTTAGCCAGAATAACGTTGTTGGACAACAAACGAGACAATTAACAAAATGTTGCTCTTCTGTTTTAACTAACTATTCTGTATATTTGAAAAGATTTTAATTCCATTTGCTGTAAAGCTGATGTGTTTTATTTTGCATATTTATTATTTTAATACATTTGTTAGTACTTGTAATATACATGAATAACGACAAAAACTAACAACAAACATTTTCTGTAAAACCTTTAACGGTTACTGTGCAATTATGTACGAGATATGCTTTTGTCAGCTGACGTTGTTGCCAATGTACACTGATGCATAACGCTGAGTAGACGGGATGTCTAATTAAAATAAATATGTTGAAAAACACTCTGTGAATTTATTCATTGCAACATATCTGAAATATTTTACAATTGTTTATTCATATTATCAGTTAATAGATAAACGTGTCATGCTTTCAATTTTTATAATTAGTATAATGATAAAAACGTTGTAAAAAATATTTATGGAATTCAGCAAATAACTGCTATATATCAAAATGACTTTGGAGTTCTAACCTTCAATAGAACATTTGAGATTTGCAAAATTTTATATTTATTATTACATATTAGTTAATACACGTTTTTAAATTTTATATTCTAAAGTGATTTTTTTCAAATATGTGAATATTTTAAGCGCATTTAAAATAAAACAATTAAACTCTTCAGTTATTGCTATTTACTAATAAACGTTATAGTTTTGATAATATCGGCTTATAGCATTTCTCAACTCTGTTTCAACTGTCTTCCATGCACCTGAGATGTTTACAGATAAAAGCTGTTGACTCTCACAAGAAGTACAACATGATATGACATATCACATATTATATTAATTTTTTTACTTTACAAGGAAAATAACATTCCGCTAGGAATTAAAAAAATAATGAGAATGTAATAAAGTAAAAACTCAATTTTTCTAACACGTTCTTCTTATGCCATAGTGAATTACATTGGAAGATTTATTCAAGATTATTGAAAGTTTTTGGTATTTGACGTTTGCTCTCTATACATAGTTCCACAGAGTTCAGCCTTTGCATAAAGGGACTATTGGGCCATTCAAGATATAACATTATGCATGTAGATCGACGGATGAAAATTCATTGTATAATCAAAGTTCTTTCAAATTCCACAGCATTGTAGCCATTTAATAAGCACATATTCTAATATTCTGATTTTGTAACTGTAATTGCCGCTGATAAATTATTAGTAACAAGAAGCTCAAATGTAAATAGAGTTGAGTACACCAGAGAAAAAATCCCAGATCAAAATATTTAATTTTCAGTAAACGAGACATTCAATTCACAGCCGACTTCGTAAAAGAAAGATATACCTCCTTTTAATTACTAGTCGATTTATAAGAATAGGAGAACGGAAAAAATAACTAATAGCAACCAACACTCAGGAAACTAATACTAATCACAAAATAAAAAGAAAAAATCTCTCTAAACTTAAGTCATGAAATTAAAAAATTAAAAATTATGTATATGGAACAGCAAGTGATAAGAATTCTAAAGGGGAAAGTTAAATGTTCTATTTAATAATACTAAATACTGGCCCTTATTCTATCAACAAGTAAGACGCTGTAAGAAGTGGGCAGATCCAAGAGATGTGTATGAATTACAGATTAATATATCAGTTCCAGTTTCATATTTACCGCTGTTTTTAGCTTTCTTTGTTTTAGAATACTAATATAATTGTATCAGTTTACTTTATGGATGTTTACTATAACTTATGGTGCCAGTTACAACTGGCGCTAGTAATGTACAACTGACACGAAAGAAATGTCAGCAGTAATTGTCACCTCAAATATCATTTCATAAAATACCAAAACAACGAATGAAAAAATCATACTGTCTTGTTACATTTGACACTGATATAGTGAAGTTTACGCATTGTCTTTCATATCGTACTGTATGCAGTTTATGTGTTGTTATTGAGAAAGTGATTGTGAAAAAAATGGTAATTCTACATTTGGTGTCTGCACAACGAAACTCTAGAAACAGCTTTTTGTTACATGATCCAATCTAAACGATATTTCTCTTACTAGTGCTGATAATTTCCACCAATAATTATTCAGATGATAACAAGTAAAGTCATTTAAAGTTTATTTCTGCTAAATCTATTAAAATATCCAATATATTCTTTATGTAAACCATGAATATCATTTGCTTGATGTTTTCATGTATCTGTGATAATGTCTATTATCAACGCCATAATCATGCCGCATGCTTCAAAATTAAATACTACTTATTGTTTCTTGTAATGTAAATAACTTACCTCATCTTAAATCATAGTCGTACATATCAATCGCAAGGATCTCTGTCAATTGTCCAGTGAACTATAAGGAAGTGTGTTGAAACTTTAATAAGTCGAGTTCGGAATAACATGTAAAATGCTTTCTTCGTTTCAATTTTCCATTAACAAGATTTGTCAGATAAATTAAATCTATTCAAGTCGGGATTAGTGAGGAAACAGAGTGCTTTTTGGAGAAAAAAATATGTAGTTTAATTAATGCGAATAATGCGTTCTTTGTAAATAACGTTAGTTGTAGAAAATTGAGTGTTTAGTAAAAATGAAGATAATATGTAATCCCGACATACAGGGACACGTTTCAGTGCCGTGCAGAGAACAACGTAGAGGGGTGAAGCGCTCGACACGCGAAATCGGGTACCCGAATCAAAGCACGCTTCTTCAGTATTATTCGACTGATCGTTGTGAGTGAGTACACATATACTCACATCAGATGGAAGTGTGTATGTCACCTAGAAAGTATAAAACACGGTTCCGCAATTCGTGACAAACGATACAGCGAACAATTAGTAATTTATATAGATGTTTGTTTTATTCTATGTATTGTACCATTCACTTTATTAGACCAACAAGCATTTGTCTTCTTCTGGAGCAAGGTTCAGATTATATATTACCAAGTCACACATCGTTAAGAAAATTTATGCCATCTGTTTGTGACTATGCTGAAAGAAGAATTGAAAGATAAAAAATTGTGCTTATAGGTGGACGAAACAACCGATCGGCAAAAACATACTGTGGTGAATGTGATGGTACGTACAATGGAAGAATTTGAACAGTCATCTCCTATCTTACTTGCTTCTAAAAGACTTGCAAAATGTACTAGCGATGACATTTTAAAGGTGGTGTTGAGGGCAGAGAACAAATTTCAAGTTTTTAATGTTTTAATGTTTGTGAGTGACAATTAACAAATTATCACTCAAAAGAATTACACCACAAGTTTTGAAGCATAGATTTTACATGTTACATGTAACAGCATGTAACATGTTGATCCCTAAATCTTATCCACGAGTAAATGCTTTAATAAAAACGAAACGTACAAACAGATTTCACGAACTGTGTCCCAAAGTGCCTGTACCACCACAGTTGATTACTACAGGTTAGAGAACATGGTTAAAGGCTGCATTTCACTACTGCGAACATTTTGATGATGTAAAGAAGGTTGTTTTACAATATCGTGGCATATCTGAGTTGCATTTTTACTAAAAATAATTTTTTAGAATACTCAGGTAAATTGTTAGTTTGCAACAGTATAAAAAATACACGGGAAACACCACGGAATCATGCACGTTATGTCCGTTAACAATAACTGCTGTCATTATCAGATGATTATTTTACTTTACACCATTTTAACCTATATGGTGAACATTAAGGTAATAAAAATGCAGAGAATATTTATTGGTGTTACTACTCCACTATTTCCATGTCATAAAAGTTTTGCAAAATTGGTTTATCGTGAAAACAAGAAAATACAAGATAAGGTAAACTTATGTAGCAATAATACGGAAAATGATCTAAGCATGTACTACAAGGAAAAACTGACAGCGACTAGTCACATAAGATTTCTAGAATTGCAACTCGATAGCTTTGGAAAGAGCAACTAAATGCAGTTACGAAGAAAATTTCTGGAATGGTATACATGTTAAGGATAATATCAACTGAAGTCCGTGTAATAGCTGCGTTCTCGGGATATTACGGGGTTAGCGTATGGGATTATCTTTTGGGACAATTCCGTCGAAGTATACCGAACCTTGATATTACAAAAGTGTCTAAGAAATAATTTTAACCCGATGAGAAAAAAATACTGTCAAGAGTTACTAGTAAAACAAGTCGCATTGTTTGTACATCGTATCTATTTTCGAATCGGCTAAATGATTAAACATGCATATAATTTATTTGCACGCAAACACAACGCAATAAATAAAATTTTAGTTTGATATCTGACGCATCCGTTCCAACCCGCAAAGTATTTGGCACTCTTTCGGCGCTATTCAGAAATCGAATGTTTGAAGCATGATGAGTTGCAGCCAAAAATAACTGCTATTTAACTGTACGTAATACTATCTTTCTTTAAGAAATATATTATCCAAATATACAGCGACGAATTCTTTCACTTCTATTTGCGCGAAAAAGCTATTTACTTACTATTAGGACATAGCTTCAAATTAGCTATGTGTGTATGTTTGTCTGTTTTGGAGTCAGAAACATGTTAATACTGCTGAAATATTAAAAAATTATGGAGTTGTTAGTAGGTTCTTCTAAAACCTACCCAATATATTTATTGTAATAGTTAAAAACTGGTAAATGTCGTTTTCGTATTTCTTCCCATCGTCTTTTTTATTTATGCATTTGCGTCAAAAATGTGTTTAGAGCTACGTATTTAATTAACTCAAAGGAGACATTCTTTAATAAATGACGTTGTAAATGCAGTATACATAATTACTTTTTTATTTGTTTGACTATATTTTCAATGTTTGACTTTTATAGATTGTCTTGATGAAATTTTAGTATTTAAATAAAACGTCGATTTAGAGTCTTAGTTTTATTACAACTGCCTATACTCGCAACACAGCAACTCTTTTATCCTTATAAAATGTTTACGTTATATATAAATATAATATCTATGATACTAGTCTACATTTTAGAAGTAATGTTATTAAAATTTAAACCCTAATACATACTGAATGTGTTAGTCTATTTGCGTACATTAATCAAGGCCGTTTTGGCCTCTTACAAAATGTCGTGTTTCAAACTAACATTTTCCATATTGGGAACATTGTTTTGAATATGGTATATTCTCATTAAAGCCATTGCTCTTAGTATAATAATTTGTTATCAATTAAGTAAGCTTTGCACCTTTGCAAGCTTTCGAATTTAATTTTTCATTTAATGTCCACAATTAGGTTAGCTTTTGCGATCCCTCTATTTATCTTATTTTGTTTTAATATGTAGATGAAAAGTATTTTTCAATTGTAACGTAACAGTTTTTTATTCTTCGGTGATCAATAATCAGTAGTTTCAATTTCAATGGCGAAGAAATGTTTTTGAATTATGTATAACGGTTTATTCACGCAGCTTCTTTACTCTCATAAACTTTCTTCACTGAAGAAGAATTAAAATTAAATACAAAAGCTTAAAGCTCGAAAGAACGTTGTACACACTTCCTCAGTTTTGATTTGGACTCCAATACCGAATAAATTCTTTGATTATGACCTTGTATAGTCAAGCATTCCATTGCTTATAAAACCGACCAATAAAAAAAAGAAGGAAATGATTTTTCTGTGCTACTATTTTAAATTGCTTAGTATACACTATATCCTTGCTTTAATTTAATAATAGTGCCTACATATACTTTTGGGCACTACTGACTTCTATATCATCAATTGTATTTCATAGTTGCTTTTCCACACTTCTTTAATATCTTTTATTAATTCTTCTTTACTAGTATACTTTGCCAAGGGTATCATATCTTTCTTAAATATTCCATACGTTTTCTGTTGGATTTAGGCTTGTTACAGTTTGGTGGTAAACATCCTCCATTCATGTTATTTCACTCTTAGATTTAAAAGTAAACAAAAAAATCTCTTATCGCATTTGACAGAGTACAGTGGAAAGATGTTTATTTTAATTTTGGAACACACTAAATATGTTATTTTAATTGTACGATAGTCGACGATGAACTGATTTATAGATTTTGAAGATAGTATTTAAAAATGGAGCAAAGCAATGAAATTATAATATCGGCTTAAGAATGTTGTGCACTTAGTTATTTCGAATGAGGTTGTTTAATCAGATTTTCTAATTTAAAGCAGTTCCAATTTAATAACAATAATAATAACAGTTAGTTATCTTACAAATAAGCGTCTATTCTTTCTTCCAAACACGAAGGTGGCCTACATAATAATAAATGAAGTATTGCTGTAACGGCTTAACTAAAAATTAGGATGTGGACGAAAGATAATAAATATATAAAGGAAAGGAAATGCTAAAGAAAGAAAATGCTAACTAGTGTATAGATCATATGTGGGCAACCACCGGCCCGCTGTAAGATGTATTCCGGCTCGTGAGACATTTTGAAAAACCCAATTAAAACAAAATTATTACACTACTTACTCGTACTCACTCCAAATGAGGAAGATCGAGTGATATGGGGTTTGTCGTGATCCGTGAATATGTTTGCACACTAAAGTTTGGCCCACAACATGTCAAAGATAACCCATACTTAGTATAGATAGTAGCACTTACGCAGCTAGCGGCCAAATAATGTTATTTTTAAGACACAAATGGCCAAAGTAATTGCATACAGGTATTTAACAACACTATAAAAGAATGATCTATCCAAGATCCCTGGGCTGTGAAGAACTGGAGGAGTAAGTAGATCTTTAGCTCTTAAGATGAATATTATGAACATTTGCTGTAAAGAATCTTACTATAGAGATAGCTATGTGTTTTATAAAAAAAAATAATGTCTGGAAAAATTTAATAGGCAATGAGTATAGTAATCAAAAGTAAAGGCTTTTTTACTAGGAGATTTAAGGAACAAAAGATTTGAAAGTGATAAACAAAAAAATTAAAAAGCCGCTATGTTACACTCTACTTTTCGATGCGTCTCCTAAATTCAATTTTACATTTGAATTATAGCGTGATAATAACCTAGAGATGATAAAAGCATGAATATGCACGGGGTTATTTATGAAAGAAACATTGTTAATCTCATATTGGTATGTTTTACACTTATATCGAGTACTCTTCAATTTCGTCACATCCGGGAACTTTCCCTTATGAAGATCAGCCATCTCCCCATCAATGTTTCGTAAGTATCCTTTGTGATCCTGATTTGATATGACTGAATTTCTTTGTCGATGTGACATGTGTGCGCGTTTTTAATGGTTAAATGTAATGTAATGCAGAGTTGGAGAGATATTTAATGCTTTCACAAGTTTAAAGTTTAGAATAACTTAAAAATTTTAGCTGTAGCGAAAAAATGTTGATTAGGTACTGATTCTAAAAAAAACTCAATCGGGTATTTTTTATAATAATTAGCGAAAAAATGTTGATTAGGCACTGATTCTAAAACAAACTCAATCGGGTATCTTTTATAATAATTAGTTAACTATACAAAGTTTAATAACACTGCGCTTGTACTTAATTATAATGGCATCATAGAGAACTTCGACTAGCTTGGCATATAGTGGTATACTTGTTTATAGAATAATATCATTTTGCAATTCTTGTGTTGATAACAAAGTTGGTATCACTCTGTATAAGCAAATTGGTAAAACCTAGAATTTTATTACAAATAAAAAATTGTCAATTACAATGTCCTGTTTACCATGTGCATACTAATGAGTTTATTACAATCTGACGCAACGGTTTGTATAATTATTACATCCATTGTACAATGTATTTAGGCGTAAAGCATTAATTTAAAACTGCAAATAAAAAAGGCTTTCCCCAACACTAACATCCGTACGGACTCGAGTGAATTATTGCTATTTTTTTTGTGTGTCATCAGTGATTCATGATCAATTAGTAAATCTTTCGTTCGTTCTCAATTACCAAGAAAAATAAATCGTAAAACGCGCGCACTTAATGAAAAAAAAAGTATATTTTTATGGGTAATTCCAGCTCTTACACGTTTTTATTAATTCTAGCCTAATTTTAGCTGTAATCTACGTACCCTTTATTAACTTTCTGTACTTTCATTCTTTCATTTTTTTTTAAATTGTAATCCAAGTTAACTTTCTAAAATTAGATCAAAATACTATCTATTTCTACTCATGATATCAGCTATTATTTACGTTATATTTACGGTGCTACATGTGTATGTTGTTATTTACGGCGTATCGTTCCTTCAGTTGCGGCGCACACCGTCTATACACTTGAGATTCCTAATGTATAGATGGTGGCGTCACAAAGTAAATGTTATAGTAGGATAGTCACTGTATAAACGCACTGATAAGGTTAGCCAGACGTAGCGAAACATCTAAATATTATTTAGATCGCAAATAATTTCAAAAAAAAATCATAGGGTGCTTGCTTTTGATCTATCAGTTAAACTTTAGGTGCTTAAACTAACATTGAATGACGCAAACACTAAAGGTTAAAAGAATCTACAAAACTACTTTAGAAGTACTTAAAATACGTTCAATCAATATCTAACGCTTTCTATTTTTTTCTACTTAAATAAAGTTAACTAAGTGAAAAATTTAAATTTGGTGCTATTCCTTAAACCTCTTTGCACAATACATTGCAGTAGCAACTGCATCAATAAGTGGCAGCACTGCAGTCGCTCGCAGAATGGTCGACGTTGCTGTTCGTATTAGACAGCGTTCTATGATTGAATTCTTGAATGCAGAAGGTGAGACGCCTATTCGCATTCATGGAAGACTGAAAAATATATATGTACTGTGGATATCACCACTATTACATAAACGATAGATTCATCGCTGTAACAAAATTGAAGAGCAAATACTGTTGGCTCACGAAAAGGAAAGCAAGCTGTTGACAGTTGCAGTGGCCCCACGTAACATTCAGCTAGTCGATGACGTCGAGTGGCTACAGATAAATATAAATATATATATATATATATATATCTCATTCTCTCGTTCAGTAAAGGTAGTGTGATGACGGTTATTCGATAACTGGGGTAGTTAAAGGTTTGTGCAAAGTGGGTGCCAAGAATGTTAACGGACCAGAACAAAAAAAAAAACAAGAAAAACAATAGCCTCACACAATTTGCAGCGCTTCCGTTTGCAGGGAGATAAGTTTCTGGAAAAAATTGTAACCGGAGACAAAACATGGGTTCATTTTTTTGAACTTGAATAAAAAAGGCAATTAATGGAATGGGATCGCACAAATTCACTGAGGACGAAAAAAATCAAAACAGCGACCGGCAAGAAACGCTATTGGTACAGTGTTCTGGGATGTAAAAGGTGTGATTGTAATAGATTTTTTTGGAGCAGGGATGCACAATAAATTCTGTCCAATACGTCACAACCCATTTGCATGAAAATGTGGAAGCACATAGTAGTCATCACACCACTGAAGACATTGTAAATATTGAATGGAAAGTCTTGCCTCATCCCCCATACAGCCCTGACCTGGTATCATCAGATTTCCATCTCTTCGGGCCGCTAAACGAAGCTCATCATGGGATTCACTTTGAAGCTATGAACACATCCATGCATCTATGGTGTTTATAAAGAATACGACACTGTTTGATTTGTTGATGAATTGTCGAATACAGCCCTTGATTTAGTCGTAGTACTAGCTGGCTTGAGAATAGCGTGATGGAGAATGTAATAAGAAGTGGAAACATCTAATGAATAATTGGATGTTGAAATGAGACTGATGACTGATGACCGAGCTTAAGATACTCATCTAAGAAAACTGCATACCGATTCTTCAGATCCTTGTCCCTAGTGAGCTTCTTTTCTAAATTGATGAATCGTTTTAAAGCAATCCTGTATGAATCACCTAATTCACATGGATTATTTTGAAATGGAAATTTAACTATGAAGCGGCCAGACTTATCTCGGGTGTGCATTTTTATGTTGACCGATTCCAACTGCAAGAATTGAAATGTTTTCTTGTTTGATACCCAGCCGATCTGAGGGTGGTTTAGGAATGAAATTTGATTGCGAGCCAGAATTTAGTAATGCTCTGCATTCATGAAAATGGCCCATTCAATTACATCATTAACTAAGATGAGTGTGGTGAATAACAACGTTTGAAATTCACTTGTGTTGTGAGATACACAATTGTTGATATTAGTCTCTGGGCTAACGTTAGGTGATGAGGTAGATGGTGCCATGACCCGATCTTGAGCAATTTAAACACGTTTTGTGAGCTCGAATTGCTTCGATTCTTTTTCCTGTAGATAATTCTATGAATTTATCACATTGATGAAGTAAATGAATTTTGGAACAGAATATACAGCGAATGTTTGATGTGATAACATTGGAAAAAAATGTTTGATTCTTTGCTTGATGCCGAGTTCAGGTTTGGCGCTTTGCTGACAATTGACTCGAGAGTTTGACATTTTGAATTAAGAAAATCTATTAATTTAGAGAATTCTGGTATAACTGGTTTGGTAAGCTAGTCTCCCACTCTTTGATGGTAAGAGAATCTAACTTAGATGCGATGATGAAGATGAGTATGTCATTCCAAGTATCTGCAGGCCTACCTACAGATTCTAGAGCTCTAGTGTGTGTGATGGTGCTGTCTAGAGTTTGTCTGTATGATTTTCCTTCACTAGGGAAGGCAGATTAAATATGCCTTTTAAGTGCTGGTGAATAATCAAGCGTTTATTTTCATATCGTGACTTTCATGTGTCCCAAGCATAATTCTTGGCAGAGACAGGCAAAGAATTTAGAATGGTGGCAGCTTGACCAACTAAAGCAGATTTCAGATAATAAAATTTTTGTGTATGAGGAAAGTTTTCATCCGAATGAACAAGAACATTGAAAATGTCATAAGATGTAATCCAATCTTCATAATTACCAGAGAAAGAAGGAAGCTTAGTTGTCGGAAAACGAATTTTTGCGCTTGGATTTTGTTGTTGACATACCTCGTTGCTAATAGGTTTTACTTCTAATACAGGTATTTCCTTTTGTAATCGTTTTAGTAACTGATAATTATTTTCCAATGTGATACGTTCCAGCTCTTGAAGTACATTATCTTTTCTATCTTAATCTAGATTTCGATTTGGTATTGTATGTCTTCAAATTGTTCGAAAAGAGGTTTGAATTTCTCTAGCCAATTGTTAAGATCAAAAAACTCTGACACGAATCCAGGCGAATTCAAATGGTTGTTTGTTCTGGAGATAGATGCTTTTAAGCTTGCTCTTTCGATTTACAAAGTTTTGGGATCCATCATCTTGTGAACAATTATAAGGCGACTGCTATTGGAGAATGTCGCTGATATCCGGCTAGAAGGACCAAAATGTCTATAAAGAACAAGATACTGTTTGATTTGTTGATGAATTGTTACATCAAACTCATACATAAGTTCTGCGTTTCGCCATCCAGGGGCTGCAATCCGGTAAAGGTTGTTAACTTGGTCGGCAACGATTTGTTTGAATAAATTTCTGGATCCAACGACTTACACGTTTTATCGTGCCACAGACTAATGCATTAGATAGTTTTAACGAATTATATTAAAAACCTCACAAAATATAATAACTTACATGGGACACATGAAAGTCAAGATATGAAAATAAACGCTTGATTGTTCACCAACACTTAAAAGGCATATTTATGTTAATCTATCTAGCGAAGGAAGATCATACCGGTCTGAACTATAAGTTTTCAGACACGAAAAATACAATATACAATATTGACAAACGTCAACTATCCCAAGCTTCTAATAAATATTGAATTTGCTAAATATTCGGCAAATATCCGAACATATGGCTTAAGAAACAGGACCGAATTGGGATATATACCATTGTTAAAAGAAAGGTATTTTAATTTCTTGACAATTAAAAGGAAAAAAAAGTAGGGGCATTAGTTTTTGACTCACCCTCGTACAAAAGTACGTAGCAATAATTATCCATGCTTTCATATCACTAAACAGCTTTCACTAATTAAAAAGGGAGCACCGGCCGCCCATGGGTTATTGGTTATTAATGTTATTATTGCGCTTTCGCTCATGGTGTGTTTTAGCATTCACCATGGAGTGAAGAAAGCCACGAAAAACCTCAACTCTGAAAAGTACCATTGAAGAGTTCTATTTGTGACTAAATTCCAATATTCCAAAACTTTAGAATAAAATAATAAATGCATATTTCCTTATTAGTTAGTAACTCTGTAACAATTGAGCATGTAATAATAAAATAATTAAAAATAAGGTTTTTAAAAATACGACAAAAATACGAAAGTAATTAGTTACAATAAAGTTATTTGTGATTACCTCACACATTCCGGAATTCTTTGCATGCACAGTGTTGTTTTGATATTTTCATAAACGTTATCATTTAATTAGCTTCATTTCATTTGAATTCAATCGGATTTTTTAGCAGTTAATTGGAAGTCATTATCTTTTCCAACAATAAACTTGAAACGTGAAAAAATAAAATAATCCACAATTTTTCCACAGAATTGCATATTTCTCATTCACAGTATTAATATATTACTATTGGTAAAAGTACTACAATCGGTATTCTTTCGGACGGATGTACATTATCTCCCAAAATTCTCAGGTAAATTTTATTATGGGTAAATTATCTCCTTGGTTATAGTAGTGTATTGCTCGGAGACAGATAAATTGTCTCCACAACATGATCCACAACTCGAATTATCCGCGGAGTATACTAAAAGTAATACCGAAACATCGAATTATTAAAGGTATGCGATATCGTACTGTAAAACGACGAGTATGCATCAAGGACATTGTGGAAAATACTGGCTTGTCATATCATGTGGTACACAACATACTGACTAAAGAATTACATATGAAAAAGATGAGTGCCGCGAATGTTAACCACTGATCAAAAAAGTCATTGGGTGTTGGTTTGTAAGCGCTTTTGAGATAGGTACCAAACAAACAAAGAGAACTTTCTTAGTCGGTAGGTGACCATTGATGAGTCATGGGTGCACCTCTATGATCCCGAGACCAAAGTGCAAAGTTGAGAATGAAAACATCACGGTTCTCCTCCTCCACGCAAATTTAAAATAGCGCCGTCTGCTGGAAAGGTTTTGCTATCTGTGTTCTGAGATGCTCAATGAATCATCCTGTCTAACTATTTGCCAAAGGGGCATTACACGGGCCTACTACGCACAATTGATTTCTATATTGCGATACGCTATTAAAGAGGAACGCCGAGCAAAGTTAAGGAACGGTGTGCTGTTCCATCAAGGTAATGCTCCCAGCATACATTTGGTGTTGCTATGGTTGCTGTACACCAAGCAGACATTGAGTTAGTGAAGCTCCCGCCATATTCTCCGGATCTGTCGCTTAATGAGTACAGGTTGTTCCCCAGATTAAAGGAAATCTTACGTTGGGGAAAATTTTCCAAAAATTATGAAGTGATGCAAGAAGGGTGATTTGCAGAGGTCAGAGAAAAAATTTTCCGGGAAGCTGTTCAGATGTTGGAGCACCGATGGAGCAAGGGCAATAGTATAGAGGGAATGTCGAAAAATATAATGCCACTGTAGTTTTACTGTAAGGGGATCAAGGGTGCAGCATAGAGATCCATCCTCGTATATTATGAATACTAATGCATTTAATATAGTGTGGGAGACTATCGAAAGGGGATGTGTTGTTTAGTCGGGAGACAATTTACCTACACGGATTCTTTCCTTGTTGGCTTGAGAAATCATCTAACCTCATTCGAAAAATTGTTTTTATCAAAACGCCTAAAGATTCACATGTTTTACAGGGTGAGTACTTTTTTTTGCTAAGTTCTTTCTGAAGGATCTGCAGTGCAGCAATTTTTCTTTATTGTGAAACGTTTGATATTTTCCACAATTTCTACTAATTCGTGCAATATCTTATGAACACTAAATTAATATCTTAAAACTAACTTAAATGCAGATTATTCATATACGGAATTCATCGATAGGTTGGTAAAACAAAAGGATGAATGCAAAAAGTGCTTACTAATTTGGAAATGGAATACAGTGCATACTATTTAATCATATATCTCATTTCAAAACACGTTAGATCTTAAACAAGCGGAGTAATCAAATCTGCTTAAATATATTTTGTCCGCTACTATATATGCTAACACCTTCAATTAACATGATATTAACGGTTATTATCGATACGTACCATACATAAAGAAGATTATGAAACGAGTATATAGAACTTGATTTAATGACGTCTGTAGCGGTGTGTTTGTCCAAAGTCTATTCAATAATGGATTCATTTATATGTGGAATTTTAACGTTGACATAAACTGATAAAATTCGATATTTACCGTCTATACGTATTAATAATACTGACTGCATACCTGCCCATATTTGATTTATCTATGAGATACCGCATTCATGTATTACAAAACTTTCTCATGTAATATGATATAAAACATTGTCTGAAATAATATTGATGTATTACTCGTAAATATAATTCTAATATACCTGGAATTAAAGTGAAAGTAAGTACGAAATGAATACTACGATTAATGATTCAACGAACTATAAGTTAAAGAATAATATTTGGGTTTCTAAAATCTTATTGCAGTATGTTTTTGATTGCTTTAGTTTGTAGTTTTGTTAAAACCTAATAAAGAAAATAGCATTTGTTATTTATTTATAGTTAATAAATTAAGAAAAGTAGTTCTAATTGTTCTGTCACTTTTAAATTTCTAAAAGAATTACATAAAGGCTTTGGTGTACATGGAGGTTAGAAAAATTTGAACTGGCATACATGAGTTGCAAAGCTATACATTTTAGATAATAAATTAATTCTGTTAATTGTATACACTTTTTACTTTACGAAACAAAAAAAATACTTTGCTGTCTGTTTAGTAAATGTTTTTATAGTTTATTTAGTACAAATATTACTTATAGATAATTATATTGATGCTAGATTGTTGAGTACGTTCCAAATAGGAAGATTTTAGTTTGAATGTAAATATTTCTCATTTAATATTTTGATTTGAAGAAGGTTCGGTCTGAAATAACAGTTTAAGATAAACTTTTTGGAAGTTACTGGGAAACGTACTCCTTATACGAGAACTAATATAATAACTTCGTACAATAATTTTGTCAGGACTATGAAACTCGTATTCTAAGTAAAAAGATATCGTAGAACTAAAAACATGTCACCCTAAAAAAATACAACTACTAACGTAATAATTGCAACCTAAAATGTTGAGAAGATTCGCATTCGTCTGCTTTTTGTTTATACACCTTATGAAAAGAAAAAGCACATCTTTTTAAAAATTTAAATAAAATTATTACCCAAGTAATGGAAAACGTAAATATTGTTTGCATCATTTTTATTGTTTCTGTTATAGTATTCTTACACTTTTATTCCTGCGCAAACGGCGTTGTTTATAAATTAACATTCAAATTGCGTAATTGGCCAACAAAAGTAATTGAAACAATTTTTTCTGTTATTCGCTTAAAATGGAATTGTTAGAACCTTTAAGAAAATATTCCAATTCAAGAATTTTTGGATTGAACAATGGATGCGTATATCTTTTGTTTTATAAAACGATATAAAAAAACTAACATCTTTCGTCTAAAAAATATGTAATAACTACTGAAATGATTGTTTATATTACCAGTTTCAAATTCATTCAGATAAGTATAGAAAAGATGGAAATAAGTAAACATGTTAAATTAATTTTATTAGTACGAGTATTCAAACGGAAGAATTGGCTTGTAGAGATACTACGTAATATTTACTAACTTAAACTCCAATCGAGTCGGTTGCTTACAGAAAAGATTGTGAATAAACTCAACGCATGATTCCCGAATCTTACGAATATACTTTTTTACCAAAATAAGCATATGGTTTATTCGTGTAAATAGGCCAGCTTGCACAGATCTTTGGTATGCACATTTGGGCAGATGGAAAGTTGCATGCGATTATGCAGGGGACACAGCAACACTTTACAATGGATGACTGGACTATAAAGACATACAAGTATTATTCGGTTTCAATTAAAAGAGAATAGGAACTCAGAAATAATTGAACGCATTTGTGAAAGGGTCCGTGCACTGAGAACTTTATTTATTCTTAAACATATACATTATCAAAGTATACATATCAGTTAATAAAAATGCCGAGAAGTAAATTGCTATCCGAAAAAGAAGAAACAACAAGAAATTGTTATAAAGAAGTAGGACTTTCAAACCGAGCCATAGATAAGAAAATGGGACGATCCCATCATCTTATTAACAATTTTATAAAACTGGGCAAGTTTTGCGGCAAAATCGCGGTAAGGGGAGTATCAATCAAAAACTAACTCGCAGCGCGCATCGATATTTTTGTTAGCCTTTTCTGGTAATGTAACTGCGCAACAAATAAAATGTAATTTAAATTTATCAGTAACAAATGGATGTGTACAACAAAGTTTATCCGGCAGTAAACGTTTTCGGTGTGTAAAAAGGGTTTCAAAACCCTTAGAAAGGACATATAAAGAGCCAAGATTGAAATTTGTGCAAGATCATATATCATCATAGAGATGGGATCATGAGTAGAACAACGTCATATTTGCTGACGAGAAGAAATTTAACTCGGACAGGCCTGCCGGCTTCAAATATTATTGACTCGATTTGTGCAAGAACACTGAAGTTGCGATGAGCCGAAATTTTTGTGGTGGTAATGTAGTAGTTTGGATGGCTTTTAACCATAACAATAAAACCCCTATATGTTTTATTACGCGAATGCAATCTAATTCTTATATACAACTTCTGGAAATGGTCGTGATAGACTTTGAACAATTGCTGACGAATGACGGGATATTTCAGCAAGACAATGCACCTATCCATAATTCCAGATGACCAAAGGAGTAGTTTCATCAAAAAGTAATCAATTTATTAAAAACGCTTGCTCGTTCACCCGACGTGAACCCGATAGAAAATCTTAATGCCGGGAATATTGGAAAGGGAGGTTTATGCAAACAATAAACAGTACAATAGCGTCAAATAGCTAAAATCTGGGATAACGAGGTGTTGAAATGATATCTCTATTTTAACGTGAGTGAATTGATAGACAGAACCGGATATTTAGTTATTTTGAATAGAGAATCTAACACTCACTACTAAATATAGTTTTTATGTATTTATTTTATTTATTAATTTTTTGGGAATGGACCTAAATACTTAAGTAATCAATGATTCCATATCTTGGCTATACCGCTGACAGTACTGCCGATAATTTATATTCAAACAGCGTTAGGATTATACTAGTTTAATACCACGAACTTTTTTGTAGTGTGCAACCCAACGCGGTTATAAGCGTAACCGTAAAACCCTTAAGGTGTAGAAAAGTGTGTGTAAAGTGTTCTATGACCTTATTACTAAACCTCTCGCCGTAAAGGGTGAAGCGCCTGCTTACACTGTCCTTCTAATGTGTCAATTGTACTACTGGATCTATTGCCATTCGATGAGTAACTGGATGTCTAATGTATGACTTCCCCTATAAAAATATGTATCATAGATGTTGAATTATCCTGTCTAGTGTCAGAAAAGTTTGTGCTGTATAAGGTATAACGAAAATTTTCATAATAGCTTAGTCGTATAAATTTGAATAAATCTATTTAACGCAGAGCAGATTAAATTCTGTAAGTGCTAAAATTTAGAAAAAAATGAATGTTTACTAAGTAATTTAAAAAATAACACGCTTTTTACATACATATTTCCATTTAAAACAAGCAAGCATCTACCGTGCACAGCGAAAATTGACCAGCATGGTTTAAAATAGTTTTGTTGTGCAGAATAATTTTTATCTAAAAATTTCACCCACGTACAACCGTAGACACACTGCGTAGACAGTGAATTATTACGTAAAACAACGCTGTATTTTATTACAATACTTATTTTTGAATAGTTCTTACTTTTTTATACCAATTTAAAAATACATAGATAGGTAGCTACCATATATTTTATTTTAAAAACACGAATTTCATAAAAAATTCAAAATTTAGTTTTCGATACATTTCATTCTAGTGAAATTAATCTAGGTTTTCTGAGAAATTGTGGCCTTCACTGAAAGGATATCTAAAAGTTGTTAACTGAGAAAACATTCTTGAAAGCACATCCGTGGCATACATATTACGAAGGTTGCATTTTTTTGTTCGTCTATGTCGTATACACGTTACTTCCGAGAATTTTTTATTGGGATTACTATAACCATTTCACGTCAGATTAGTTGTTTTAATTGACCTACATCGGTAGAAAGTCTAAAATTCTAAGAAGAGGCGACAGCAATGAAACCAAAATGAATGACATTGATTATTATCACTGTATGTAGGCTTCGCATAATAAATTAATTTATTCAGTGTCGAGACAGCAGATATCTTCGTATTTATTAATTCTTAGCAGCTACGACGATTCTGAAAAACCTTAGTCATTCAAGCAGTCGAAATAATTTCATATACATACTAGCAACTAGATTAACAGTTATCCTTTCACTTTTTTGCTATACGAAAATAATGGTTGTACTAAACACAAGAAACTATTCAATTATTGCAAAAGCGAAATTACGTTTCCTAAATTTTGACTTATTTCCTGGCCTTGCATTTCTAAAGCACACAAGTGCTATATTTATTTATTCCTTCGTGCAATACGATCATATATTTGGTCAGATAACAATGTACATTTCTTTCAACTATTTACATTACCGTCCAAAAGTTCGGAAGCAGCAACGGACTTTACAGTCGCAGATACAGTAAAATTTTATTTTTATTTTAATTGTGATTATTAATGAATTTATACAAGATAAGTGATTGTCGTCAAATAAAGGTAACTTAACTCAAATTGAATAATATTTATTACGAGCTAAATACGTAAGTTTATTTTAGACTACCCGTGGAACATTTTACAAGAGGTATGGACTAAGATGCAAAATAGAGTCCTTGAAAAGGCTAGTGGAGTGGATGGCTGGCATTGTGAAAGCTGTTCTCCGCGCAAAAAAACGGAATGTTTAAGAAGTTTTTGTTTATTTTTCGTTAGAATTATTTCTTTTTTACTTTTACACCTAAATTTTAATCGCATTAATAAACATTTTCGGTTTTGGAAAAATAAGTGAATATTTTCACGTTCCTTTTTTTTTAATTTATTCGCTTGTCCGAACTAATATGGACGGTAGTGTACATCGATTATGCTACAGCAGTATTATAGACACTGTATCGTAATTGTAATGTATTTCCGATTATTTTGAAGTAAACGTGCCAAAGGAGACCAAAATGGAGCAGCAAAAATGGTTGTACTACTTCAACAAGTCATGAGCACGTTGTGATTGGTAAAGTGTAAATAGAGTAATTTGAGAAACAATAGGAAATCACAACTTTGCTCGAATGTGCCTTAATAGTAAAATGAATCGTTTACTTGATTTGCAGCATAATTAAAATAAGAAATTAAAAATAAGTAAAGTAGTTTCTCTTTACTTTAAACAATTGTTAAGCAAACTGTGTGTTGCATGAATAAGTTATAACATACCTCAATAAACACATAAAAATAATTTCATTATTAATGTAATGCACATACATATACATACATGTATACGCACTATTATATATGTTATTTAATAAATGTTTACTTGATATATTTGTTCATGGCAAATACACGCGTTCAATCTTTATTGTATCTGCTTGACATTACGAAGTACCATTTCTTTGCATTAGTGTTCTATCGAGAGTATCTCTTAGGTTATATGATACATAAGACTAAGTGCTTTAATCGTTTGATTAACGAAGTTTTTCGTGAAAGAAAATAATACTTCCACATAAAAGCCAGTTCTAGGTTTGTATGGCTAAAGATAGACGGGCAGGGTACGCTCCAAATTCATTGGACTACTGGTCGCCAGAAAAGAAGTATTTGTTCTATTAAACTTGTGTTCTGAAAAATATTTTGCCACTGTAAAATTGAAATGAAACAATTTTGGAGTAAACACAGAATTACTGCCTCCAATTCATTTTTTTTATATTTACGTAGTTCACTCAAAACAAAGATATTCTTGGCGATTATATTTGCTATTACTTCGCATTCTGTCGCTTGTATTATGTTATTTAGTTTTTTTTAATTAAGTTACGTGTATTACCGACATAAAAACGTGTTTTCATCAATTTATCAAATGTGAATTTATGGTATAACTATGATATTGTCATAGTTTGAAATAAAATGATCATTAATGCATATTCAAATAATTTTTATGGTGATAAAACTTAAAAGACTGTTAGGATGCGCATAATCTATCAACGACGTAGGAAACGTAATTATTACAGTTAACAGATAGCGAGATACAGATAAACGTTAGAACCATTCTCCAAGCAACAAATTGCTACGTTTACGCAAGAACAACTCAAGTAATTGTCACTCATATATAAGCAAACAATTATTTTTTGCCTAACTATTTTTTACTATTTCGGGATATATATTTTATGGAATAAAAATTACCCAATTCATTTTGCGTTTACGAGAGCGACCTGAAATGTTTCCGGGATCGACAAGAAAAACACGGTACTGGTGTATTTTTTTATTTTTATTTTTCGATGTAGTCTCCTCAAAGATCAATACGCTGTAGTATTGCCCCGCGATCGTTCTTCCCTCCTGCAGATAGTCTATGAGGATCACACCTTGAGAATCCCAAGAAATGATCGCCATGACCTTTCCAGCCGATAGAACGCTCTTTGCTTTCTTCGGAACCGATTCGGCCGGAAAAGTCCGCCTTGGTCTCCAGTATGTAGTGGTGGATCCAAGTCTCGTCCACGGTTACGAAACGTATGAATAAATCCCTTGGATTGCGTTGGATCCTCGCAAGACACTCCTTCGAAATGGTCACCCGATTTTGTTTTTGCTCCGATGTGAGCAAAACTCATCCTACCGAAAGCTTTTTCATACCCAAAATTTCCTGTAAAATATGGCCAACGCGTTTTTCTGAGATACCTGTTGTCTCTGCTATCTCCCTCAGCTTGAATCAGCGATCGGCTAACACGATATTATGAATCTTGTCGACCATTTCATCATTGGAAGTGGTTGTTGGGCGTCCACCACGTGATTCGTCGCTTGTGCTTGTGCGGCCACATTTGAACTCGCTCGCCCAGAAGCTGATGATCAAAAATGATGGAGTACATCCACCATGAACCTCTAGCAAAATATTTCCGTTGCCGTTTTCCCAGCCATCCAGAAATGTTTTATCACTGCACGAAATTCGATTTTATAGATTTTTGCGAAACCGCCTGACTTACTGCAAAAACAACACTCTTAGACAACAACTATTGATAGTAGACATTTGAAATTTTGACAGTTGCCATACCGACCAATGCACTTCAACCTTCGTGCGCTATCTCTTGCCGATTCCGGAAGCATTTCAGATCGCCCTCGTATTTAGTCATATAATATCTATATCTATCTATCTTATAGATCTTATAAGTACGATCTACACTTCTGGCTCACGTTGCGTGTAATGTATTGTCAGTTTGGTGTCAAATGAATACAAAAACATGTCCACTCCGGTGTATGTATATGATACAAGTATATTAATGATTGTAATTGAATTAAATGTACTGTTAGTGTTATCCTATCAGTAAACATTGACCTCCGCACATGTAAACAGCAACACCTACTTGGGTTACGTTAAAGAAAGAACTAATTTAGTCTGCTATAACATAATAACATTAAAATGTGTGTATAAGGTTACACTCAGACAATCATAAGTAATATACTTTTATTTTTATGGAATGTTTTAATTTTTTAAATTGGTGATGTTCCTGTTATCTAATCTAAGTACTTCAGAAAGTCCAAACCAATCAGAACCTGGGTTTTCACAGTACAGTATTGTTGCAGCAAATTTCGAGCCGTGTTAGTCTTTGTTTTGTGTAGTAGATTTATATTTTCTGTAGAGAACCAGTTAGATATTTACATTGTAGATAATAATCATTATTTTCATTTATACTTTCTGTAACATATTTCAAAATCATTCTTTGTTTAATTTATTTCCGTCCTAATAATAGAACTCTCATGACTACTTTTTCAACGATGACGTGGATTTTTCTAGAATAAAATAAATGAATTGTTCACTATAAGTCTAAGATGCAATAAAGTTTTATAGGCTTATTTCTCAATTACATAATACGCTATAATGTGATAGTACATTTAGTTAGCGCCAGTAACTATTAATGGAACTATACGTTTCAAACAATTTCTGTTGCACCTGTTACTGGGAACTTGTATAATTGATTCACTAAGATTAACTGCGTTAGCTGATGGGTGTATAAACCCGTTTTATACGCTGAAATTGGAATGAATTATAGATTTATGTTTCAAATACAATACATAATTTACATTAAGAACTTTTGGAATCGTAACAATTTTTCAAAATGATACAAGGTGTGCGTATTTGATATTGCTATATTATTTGTATTCTGTGGATTACTATAAATATGTGTATACTGCGAAATGACTTGCCACATTTTTTTCTCTTAAGTTTTATATATATATATATATATATATATATATATATTTAAGACTCTTACAGTTTTTCTATCTAGATTAATATAATAGTCACGTTTTTACACGTACAACGTATGGAACGCACAAGATGATGAAGAATTCACACATCGTGGACAATTTACAGTTTATTACATGTCTATGGTATTCCCTCTGTCGCAATTTGATCCTTCCCCCTTTAGTCCTCCAACTAACTAATTAGCGCAAACGCAGTTTTAATTTTAGACGCTCTAACGGAATTTTTAAATATTCTTCATATTCTGCTGCTTCCGTGCGTGGTCGCCATATTTGTGTATTACAGCATGTCTTTGCAATTGTGATCAACGATAATTTTAATCCATATTTGTAATTTAATTAACTATAAAGCTGAGATTTGAAAATATATTTGTATAAAATGAGTGTTGCCGTAAGATTTAGTAGTTTTAATTGTGATAATTTAAAGTCGATAAACCGATTTAGATTGTTTCAGGTGCCTCGCTGGAATTTTGTGTATATATTAGGCAATATATATATATATATGTATACAGCTTATTATTTCCAGGTTGTGTTTCATTTCTGTGCACAGTAGTTCTTAAATATGTATATGGTGTGTATAAGGAAATGTTTTATATGCGTGCAGTGGTAAAGAATTCAATGAAAAAGTGCTTATTTGTGAAAGCCGCTTCACACCACAATGTAAAAGTGTGTTTAATAAATAATAATTTACAGATTAATATGGTTAGCACGTTGGCTGTGGTATCTACCATGGGTATCAATTGTCTCTATGTTTTGGTGCAAACATACCGTGATATTACAAAGTTTCTGGGACGAAGATGGCATTGAAATAGAAAACATGTCTGAACTTAATCCAGGTATTATAACTTATCGGTTTTGAAAATTATTTTGACAGTGACATTGACTGTCATCAACTAATGTGTTAGAACTGCTGAAAGCAAGTTTGAATATCGAGTTTGAATAAATTCAAATATGATTTACAATACAGTCCAAAAAACATACATGATTGAAGCCAATTTACGAATGAATTGTCGAATTTTGGCGTAAAGAGCACTTCCCAGAGTCAGCTGTAATTCCCAAAGGATTTTATAATTTCCTTTCTAATTGTGTTGGTGTATTTTGTGAGATGGATTATGTGGGACATAAATCACGTACTGCTAGACCAACTGTTCGTTCGGAAGAAGTTATTAATGATTTTCGTCAACGGATGGAAAATGAACCCACAAAGCCTTTGAAAGGTTTTTCTCAAGAGATTGGACTTTCTTATGGCACATGCCAGAAAATTGTAAAGAAACACTTACATATGCATCCGCATGATGCAATCACATCAGGCTATTTTACCAGTAGACTACCCTGGACGTCTTGCTTACTACCAATGGTTTGCAAATTTTCTAATGCAAGACGACGACATGCTAAATTTGAAATTTTTCTCTGATAAAGCGTGGTTTCATATTTGGGGGTACGTTGATTACTAAAATACTCGGATTTGGTGTAGTAAAAATTCTCATATTTTTATTAAATCGTTTCTGCATACTACGGAACTTGTTGTTTGTCTAGCAGTTCTTCGTCGCAGAGTTGTTGGGCCCATTTTTTAAATTTTACCACTAATGTTGGGAGGTATACAAACATTTTGATGGGTTTTATTGAACAGCTGTACGAAGATGAATTACAATATGGTTACTCCGAGCAAGATGGCCCAACGCCACACACAACACAAGAAAATATTGCTTCTCTTCGTGAGTTTTTTGACGATCGGATTATATTTTTAAATTCAATGTAAGCTACATTGAATTTCCACCATAATCAACTTTTTTGACAATTTCTTTTCGTGTTTCTTCGCCTGAATAGAATATTTAAAATTTAATCATGTTAGTAATTTGCAAGATCTGAAGTAAAGAATTATCGAAAAATGTGCATTAATAAGGCTTGCAATGCTGCAAAATGTTTTAACAGCATCAGAAGTTGTATTGAAAATAATGGACAACAATTTCAACATCTGCTTTAATTTCATTTTTTTATTAATAAAATCTGAATACCAGCTGAACTTGTTTTTTGTATCTCTAAATCAAATGACATATTTTATTGATACCACGATGACATTGTCAAAATAATTTTAAAAAGTTAAGGTTGTATTACGAGCATAATATGGCTTAAGTTCAAACATATCTTTTCTATTTGACATGCACACATATGCTACAAACATGTGAGCAACATGTGAGTGTGCAATTGGGGGTGGTTCTCTGTTCAATAAGTTTCCGTTCTTTTTCATATATACCGTTTCGTACGCGTCTAATTCTCTATACGAGTTCACGTTGTTAAGTAGTGTCAGATTTTTTAAATCAATCTTATGTCCGGATTTTACCATATGCTCTGCTACGCTTGATAGTTCAGGTTTGTCGAAACGATAGTGTCTAATATGTTCTTTGAACCTCGTTTCGATACTCCTTTTTGTTTGTCCAATATAAACTTTCTCACAATCATTGCAAGCGGTTTGGTATATTCCAGACCTTTTTATCATCTCCGGTTTATCTTTGGGATTCCTTAAGAGATTCTTTAAGTTGTTTTTTGACACAAAAGACACGTTCATATTTAGTTGTCGGAAAATTTTACTTAACCCTTTTACTGTTGGGTGAAAAGGAAGAGTTATAAATTTCTTATTACCGGTGTTTGTTGATGTCAAGGTCGTGGAATTTCTGATGTGCTGTTTGTATTGGACCTTCCTTAAAATACGGTCGACATCCATAGAAGAGAAACCATTGTACCTCGCTACATCTTTGATATACTTTAATTCTTTGTCATACCTGCTCTTGTTTAGCTCTTGTTAAAAAATCTGACACTACTTAAAAACGTGAACTCGTATAGAGAATTAGACGCGTACGGAACGGTATATATGAAAAAGAACGGAAACTTATTGAAGAGAGAACCACCCCCAATTGCACACTCGAGTTTGATGGATTTATTACCATAGGCCCTGTTAAAGATACGGTTCGCTTTCGGTCCATCCTTTCCCGTAAAAGGCATGAGGCCACCTAGTAGATTGTAAATAGTCATATGTTTTAGAAATTTTAGAGCCTGCGTAGAAAATAATTTGCATGTGTGATACAGTTTTTACTTTCAGTCGGTAACGGAATTGTACATCCACACAGTCCTTGCAATCGTCATTAAATAAAATATAGATTGAGTATATGCATTTAGAAACAAAACTGATTACATCGCCTCCATTGTACAAATAAAAGTAAAATGACATATATAACAGTAATAAAACTGCGACGATTGACAGCAGAATATAAATATGAGGGAAAAAAGGAGAGACAAGTAATGCCCAGTATATCCAACCGCCAGCACAATGTTTAAATTATAATATAAAGATGACGTTTTGGCTCTCCAACGTAGTACATGTTTATCTTTTTAAAAAGACAACTCAGTTGATAAATTTTTGGCGACCAATACTACTGAAATATACTACACTGCATAAATTTACCTAAGTAATCTCACTTGAGAGACTGTTAATTTAAAAATATGCTGTAAAACTCAAAGCAACACATTAAACAACATATAACTAACAACTATGATTATTAAGTTACAGATTCTAACCTAATAGCAAATGTAAATTGTAAAATGGTAGTGGTAGTAAGTCTACGCACGTCTTTTTTTATCGTTTATGAGGCGATTAAGATAAATTTTGTGTAGACTGTGTAAACACGTGCTTTTACTGCAGCTTTAAAACTTCTGTAATTATTCTTACTACTGTTACGTAAACTGACTTGCTTTATTATTACATTATTTTTTGAATTCGTGCCATTGATTTCCTGTACCTGTAGAATTCTATTCAAAAATACTTTATTCATAATTTATGAGATAGTAGTTTACGAAAAATATTGTTGGATCCGTTAATTGCATGAGAACGGAAATTTTCATTCACATCGCTATCAATTCAGAAATGCCGACAAATAGAATAATGACATTTTCTGTAATAAATATATTTACCGCGCCTTTTCCTCTAATTGCTGTACGTCTAGATTTAATTAGGCATTATTCTGACAAACTAGGCTAACAGTGATTTCGTTAAGTTAGAAGCTTAACTGAGAACGAGGTCAGTCATTATTCGCCTGCACGGTACCAGAACCAATTCAAGGACAGGTTTAAATTAGACTCCTTAATTTTAAAGTATTGCATTACTTACTAGGAAGTAATTTTAGTTGCATTGCTTTGATTTGACAGTAAACAAATACTACATTCTCTGGTCCCATATTATACTATTTAGAAGTTTATACATATTTTCATCAAACTAATATTTTACTATTTCCGTTACATTTTTCCCCTTAATTAATGGAGGCAGTTCCTTCATATTTTTTAAAATATGCGTTCCTATTGGAGCTACATATAATTAACCCGATCAGATGATCGCTAACGTAAAAATTACACTACGTTTTTGTAAAAATTGAAGTAAAAAGTCAATGTTGACGATTGCTAAACCTACTCACAGCCACCTATAATTTAGACGAATTTAGATTAGTTACCATGACTCGACAGAATTAAATAGTAAATTGCCATTTTTAATCGCCTTCACAGCAGAGAGCTGCTATTGTATATTGCAAATATATATTTAAAACATTGCATTATACATGTTTTAAATTGAACTTCGTAAGAATTTTCCATTCGCATTATTTATTTCATACTTCCAAAGATGCTTTCGGTTGTAGAGGACTAAAAAATGTAAATTTAATTTTTAATAGCATTATGCTATGGCAATTAATTATTCCAAATTCATTCTATCCTTACGCCATTTTCTTTAAAAACTTTAAAATAAGCATTTAATGTTAATGTTAAAATAAATGGGATAGGAATGGAATTAATTGGATTTCAGTATTTTATCTTAGGGGATAGATTTTTTGAATTTTCACAAAAGAAAGACGAGGTCAGCGAGAAACTTTTTTTATATTCGAAAATGGTATTATTAAAAACACGTTTACTATACTTAGCTAAGATACAGACTTTCAACTTTTTGTCACAATAAGCAACGTAGTTTTCTATATACAAGGTGTGCCTAGAAAGTAAATTACGGAAAATGATAAAATCTAGGATATGCTTTGAACAAAAATGTTCCATAATTTACTACATATTTTAAACTACCGTTCTATGAAGTTACCTCATTTTTCAGGCATTTATCACGTCATAGCATATAATTTACTGTACTCTTTCTTTACAGAGGGATTCCACTTGTGCTCTCAGCAGATTCTTTTATCTCGTCGCCATCATTGGCCTGCTAGCCAGAGAAGAGAAATTTAAGCAAGATTTTGCACCATAACTGTTTGTGGAGTGCAACATTTTAACTTTGGGTGTACACCACTGTGTAAAAGTAAGCGGCGTCTACATAAATCTTAGATAAAGGAAATTTAAAAGACAATATGTTAGTGTAACCTACCTATATATGTATATATGTGTATATATATATATATAGATAGATTGTCATTTCGTACACTGTTACACCCATATTTGTTTATTTAAAACATATCTGAATTTGCTTATCTTTCAATGAATGTAGAAGGAAGTACATAATAAAATTACCGATTTTTTATTAAATCGTCCGTGATCCCTTTCAATCAAAAGCTAAATTGACGTCTATAGTAATTACAAGGAAAGTTAAATTGTTGAAATTATTTACGGCCTACAAATTAGCGATCAGATTAGATTAGGTATTATTTACTTATTGTTTGCGAAAAATTCGATTGCTAAATACAGCGATTTATACCTTGAAAATTTTTTGCTCTAAAAACAAAAGCAATTGGCATAATGAATTCGCATCGCAAATTTATTCGTTAGAAGTTAACTTTACATTGAACAATGTATACAGTTACATGAAAACAGAAAATTTATTACAACGACTTTTAGATATCCTGTCCATTTAAACCGTGTTTTTAATGAATTGATTTCCCAATTGTGTCTTTCTTGATGTTCTTTGATTGACCTACTCTTTGAAACTGACGGTATACGTTATTTACACTACTTGTTACATTTGACAGCATGAGATGAATTGTCTACTGTATAAATGACTTATGTTGCGTAACCATTAACTGCACTTGAAAACGGGCATTTGAATAGTTTAAAGCTGAGAGGAATTAGTGCTTTAAACAGTTCTAATTGTTCAGTTGAAACAATTAAGTTATTTTTGTACGGTTTTAAATCTAAACTGGTGTTTGATGTATTAAAAATAATCGAATATTTTTTGTAACAACTTCGGATATAGTATTTTCCAAATGATAAGCATTGTAAGTACTTGGAAGTGATGTGTAACTCTCGCACCTATACGAGTTTTTGATAAGATTAGAATATTTGTTTTTCGTTTAATCATGTGTAATACCTTAAAAATGTTAATAGAGATTTTATTTATGTTGTTTTTATTAAGCAAAACACTTAGTCAATTACAATTAGAGAGAATGGAAAATAAAACGTAGGTCTATGAAAGAAATAACGATTCAAATTGCAACGATACGTCATAAAGGTGTACTTTTCGTGTCTTCTCAAGATGACAATTATGAGCAGATTATCTTGGATTACATCTAATAGTACAGTCCAGCATCGTATATTTTTATTATACAGATGAAATCACGAAAGTTTGTGGTTACATCATTGTTTTATTGATAAAGTGAAGACAAGCGCTATATATAAAAGTCAGAAGAATACGTGTACACAAGCGAGATAGGAGTATATAACATATGTCTAACTTAAGCATACGCCATAACCAACTATAACGTAACTACAAAGCTTCGTGGTTTTCAGTATACTCCTAAAATGACTACATTTGGTGTGTTAATTAATTTATAATCTTTTATCCACATGTTTTCCTTTGGCCTGCTCTATGGTTCCTCAACGTTTGAGTACACTACCTACTAATGGTTTTAGGTAATTAGTATTAATTAATTTGACACTGGACTTCCTATAAATGGCTTCAATGCAGTCACTCTGAGGTTTCTTCATACAACTTATTCCATACAAGCTAGGAGATAAGTCAGGACCTTGAGGAATCATTACTTTATTCGTTGCTGTCTATTCTTTCAAAAAGTACACACCGTAGCTGTATGCTCTTCGTCGTTATCTTGTTGAAATATAAACAATTGAGGGACAATGCGAGTTCTAGCTGGCAGTGCGTTGTTTGTAAGTATCTAGAAGCACCCTTCATTTTACATTTTTGAATTATTTTTACCAGATTACTTGTCTTATGTCAGAAAACAACTCCAAACATCAAATTTCGATGTCCATATTTCACCAACGATACTAAACAAGTTTCATTGTCACTCGAGCGGTTGACAGTGAACAAAAGTTCTAGGTTTCAAACAGAAAACTTAAAGTTTTGAATCGTTGATCCATAAACACAGTCTTTCACTTATCTGATCTCTAGTTTAGATGTTCGTTGATAGCAATTTTTCTTCCATGTGGAGAAGCGTTGATGTTTTCTTTTCTGTCGTAATATATATAATATGGTAAGCTTACAGAGACTCTTTACGGTAGTAACAGATATATTCGTTTTCCGCTAGTTATTAAATACCCTCATTATCATAATATAACAATAAAACGGCTTAAAAATTAACCATCCATTCATATTTAGACATTTTCTTAGATATACGTAAAATAACTTTTTATAAATTCTATTATTAAAAACAGTAACACAATATTTTTTGCGAAAAAAATCTACATCGGCAGCACATACATACATACATCAAATTAGACAATTGCGAATTTTACGTGAGAGTGACAGAGATGATAATACATTAGATGATAAACAAAGATTACAGTAATGCCAAAGTATGTTTATTACCTTGAATATATTACCACTCTCTTTAATGGACTCCCAGTTCAAGCTTAAATAGATTCAACAAACTAATTTTAGAATTTTTAGATTGTTTGCAAAAAAGTTTGTGAAATTCATCTATTGTTTGAATTCCTCCTGGTTTAAAGAAGTTTCTTTGTGGCTCGTTTTTAAATAAAACGCGCAAATGCAATATGTACACTTTATTTACAAGTACTTACAAAATACACTGAGTAACAGCTTAATTCGCTTACTAACGGACTGAAACTCTTACTAGTTATTGTTAATACGTGAACACGAGTTAACTTGTTCTGGACAAGTTGACACTGTGCAGCACTTGATGTTTTGTGGTTGGACCTGCATGTTGTTCTGTTCTAAAATTGTGGAATTTGGTCAAAATAAACCTCGATTTGCCTTATTGGTAATTACATAAATATATGAATACCCAGTAAGGAACATTCTAGATATTTACCGGTAACCTCATGCTCACAGTTACAAAATACAGCAATAATATCCTAAATGAAAATAAAGAAATGAGATTTCTATCTGCTTAATAGAATACTAATTGTACCAATATACTAATAATAGATACAATAAAATATAAATGAATGAACTATGAATGTGAATTAAAATAAACGTTTTGTAATTTATAAGCTAGAAATACAACGGCATAAAAAATCGTTCGGCTGCATCCGAATATGTCGCCTGGCCTTTTACAAACAAAGGATGTATATATATAAATATATGTTACTACAAAAGTTACTACTCATGCAGTAATAAAGAATACATCTATAAAAACCTAGCTATCTAATTCACAATGCATTTTATTCAATTGTATTTTTTATTGGTGTCAAGCTGTATGATTGATTATTAATAATTTCCGAGGGTTGTCTTTTAAGTTTTACATATAGAGCTAGAATAAAACAGTAGATAGCTTTCAAAGACTTTATTGGTTTTCGAAGTATTCTCCACGAAGATTAATGCACTTTTACATGCACTCGAATCAGCTCTAAAAGCAGTTGTTCTACTCGTTTGTTGCTATAGTCAAAAATGCGTTTTTAAAGGCATCGACTGCTCCTTCTGACGATTGGAACCTTTGACCACGCAGTCCGTTCTTATTTTTCGGAAAGGTAAAGAAATTGTAGGGACTTAGGTATGGACTATATGGAGAATAAGAATTCGACGTTTTGTTACATCAAAAATTCAATTACCTCGCGTGCTTTATGCGAACTCTGTCTTGGTGGAGAATTATTTGCAGTTCAGAGTTGGTTTTTCGAAATTCAGCGATGATTTGCGGCAAAAAACTGGTTGTATACTAATCGGCAGTAACAGCTCTTTGATTTTGCTGAGGAATTGCTGTTACATGACCTGCTGTCGTGAGAAATGTCTTTTTGTAGACACTTCGAGAATGGATGAGTTTTGTTGACGTTTCTTCGCCTTGGAACACCAAAACGGACAATAGGCGTTCGTATGAGTAAATCTAAGATTCATCACCATTGACGATGTACACATTTTTAGAGTTTCCGTCGTTGAAGCCTTGTAGTGTTTTTTAACACCAATTCACCCTAGCTGCTTTCTGTTCTTCGGTCAACAGATGCGGTATCCAACGGTAAACTATTTTTTTAAATACAATTCCTCCAAATTTTCTTAGAGTTGAAATCTTTGAAGACCCAAATAATGTCTCAATGTCGCGATATGTCACATGTCAATCTTCGTTGATGATTTTGCGCACAGCATCGGCGTTTTTTTGAGTGGCTACCGCTTTTGCTGCACCTGCTCTTGGATCGTCGCCAACACTAATCCGTCCAGGTTTGAATTCTCCATACCAACGAGAAATTGTTGACTGATGTGGTGCATCACTGTCGAAAATAGAACTCAACTCAACGAAGCATTCTTGTTGAAATAACTGTCTGAACTCATTGTTCAATTAACTGGTCAACAGATCGTTGAAGCTACAACACTACACGTATCGTACTGAAACTTTAGATTTATGTTAACTAAAGATGGAGGTTAGTTTTTAGCACTGGCATTTGATTGGTGGCGCTCTCCATGTCCCAGTATGCAAAACTAAAAAGACATCCCTCGTATTCAGAACAAAATATTTCGAGAGTATATGGGCCCACATCGTCAACTAAATTGCTGTAATTCCAATAATTTTTATTCATATCTAATTTGTGTCGGAACATAAGGTATACATTTCATTTACTGATATGATTAGCTGCTGTAAAACGTTTTAACTTTATTATTTCAACTATTTTAAAGTACAAAAAAAACGCCTCTAGATTTTTGCTTTTTGTAATCCCATAATTGAACTATACCGTAAGTCATGCATCTACGTGCTTGTAGCAATATTACTTTGTACTCTTATACAATAGGAAATTTTCCTGTACAATTATAATGATATAAGAAATTTCTGTCAATGTCAAAATGAAAACAAATTATATGTTACAAAGGACTCAGCTAGCAGTTACTTAATTGTCACATGTATTGTGAATACAGTTTAGAAAATTAATATGTTCAATATCTTGAGAAGCACATAAGAACTTTAGCAAAATCTTCAATTTCAACCGATAACATCCAAGAGACGTTTATTATGATTTGACTAGCTTTTATTCACAGGGTTGGGTGATTCGTATAATTCGACAGAATCAAAATTTAGATCATGATTTAAACAAAGTGATATTTTAAAATACATGATTTTTTTTCTTATAGCAGTTGTACCATATATTATTTTTCCGACTTTTTATTATGACATGCTCCACTCCCGGAAACAGTTCGTTTATGATGTAATGAATTGTTTCACAAAGGAAAAATAAAAAAAAATGATTACGTTTTACATTTACGCACATTGTTTAAGATATTTTCTAAATATAACAAAATGAGAAAAGAAACGAAACTGATAAAAATACAAATGGAACCCAAATCCTATATCCTATTTGAGCTTTTTAATGCTATATTGCGAATATAAACTTTACGAATGAACGGTATTGCATTATTAAATGTGTTATTATTTTTACGTATTTCAAACCAGAAAATACTAAGTAAATTATGGAGCAACTTTTGTTTAGGGTACTTTTTATGCCAGCCTTGTTTAGCAAAGCAAAAGTATGTGTAATATGCAAGTTTTTTAGTATTCATAGATAAAAATCCACACAATTAACGTGAAGGATACTATTCGAAAGAAAAATGCTTAGAAATGAATAAAACATCATTTATACGCATTTTCTTTGGATAAAACCATATCGGAGTGGGAGCATACACGTTTCGTACTATTTAGTCATATTCGTACGGAGTAAATAAAACAATTTATGAATGTGTTCATTAATGTACATTATTATGAAGCAAAAGGTTACATAATTCTTTTGTTCTAGTTTTTATGAATAACTACGCCGTAATTTAGATCTCTATATAGCAGTACTATCTCTTTAATAATCTTTCAAAAAGAAAAAAAACCAATAGTAACTTTTCGGGAAGCACAGAATAAAATAGTGACGCATGGGATGTGTAATTCACACCCACTTTATTAAGTGTACATATTTCACGTCGATTTATCAATAATTTTACGTTACGCGTATGCATATGGAATTGCTAATCTGGTATAGTTATATGTGTGTGTATGTGCGTAGACTATATACAAATACATGTGTACGTGTATAGAATTCTTAAAATTTTGTTCTGGTTTTCTCGTCGAATTGCGTTCCTGTTAGCGAGTATAAGAATTTTTATCTTGACGAGACACCATTCTATATCACATACATCTAATTGTGTATATCAATATGATTAACTCAATGTAAACTGTGATATACGTCGAATTGCTCATCAAAATGTATAAACTAATATATCACTATTATTACGTCAAAAGAATAAGCTATTAGGCAATTTAGTTTCTTAGTATTGTTTTGTACATTTTCTAGCGCAAAATAAATTTGAGTTTATAGGAAAAAAACACAAGAGTATTAGAATTATTCTTAGAGTGCTATGAAAATTAGGCAAACTAGATATAAACACAATTGTACAATTTCATCTGTATACGGGAGCTAATTTAATCCTTTTCTCTACTAACAATAAAAGCTTGCTTTGATTATAGATACTTTTAATATTCTTTGTTTTACCATATTATGCAAAGTATCTGGTACTTCTTTGAACATATACATCCATATACCAAATATCTTAGGACAGGAAGAAAACATTTTAGGACATTGTGATATTTGACACTATTTGGCAATCGAATAATTGGTCTGATGAGGATATCGTTCTACTTCATTATTAAGCAATTGTGTTTTTTTTACAGTTGCATCTAAATGTAATCGTATTATGAAATAAATTGTTAACACATGGGCTGCAAAGCCCCGGGTCTAACAAAGAAAACACGGTTTCTTAGGTTCAAAATTAGCTTTATTCATCAACGTAATCTCCATCAAGAGCAACGCAATCATTCCAGCGCCGCTCTAACATTTCAATACCACTTTTGTAGAACGATTTATCTTTTGCCTCAAAATAGGCCTCAGTTTCAGCGATAACCTCTTCATTCGTGCGAAATTTCTTACCGGCGAGCATTTTTTTGAGGTCTGCGAACAGCCAGTAGTCGCTGGGAGCCAAATCTGGCGAATACGGTGGATGTGGGAGCAATTCATGCAGTTTTACCATTGTTTTGATTGACTTGTGACACGGTGCGTTGTCTTGATGAAACAACATTTTTTCTTTGCCATATGCGGTCGTTTCTTTGCAATTTCGGCCTTCAAACGCTCCAATAACGCTATATAATATTCACTGTTGATGGTATTTCTTTTCTCAAGATAGTCGATGAATATTATACCACGCACATCCCAAAATACCGAGGCCATAACCTTTCCAGCCGATTGTTGTGCTTTCGGGCGCTTTGGACGAGGTTCACCAGTTGCTGTCCACTCAGATGACGATCGTTTTGATTCCGGAGTGAAGCGATAGATCCATGTTTCAGCCATTGTCACATATCGACGCAAAAATTCCGATTTGTTACGTTTAAACATGGCCAAACACTGCTCAGAATCATCAACACGTTCTTGTTTTTGATCAACAGTGAGCAAACGCGGCACCCACTTTGAACAGAGCTGTCTCATAGTCAAATGCTCATGCAATATAAAGCCAATACGTTCTTTTGATATCTTTACGATGTCAGCTAACTCACGCAACTTCATTTTTCGATCATTCAAAACGATTTTGTGGATTTTTTTGATGTTTTCTGGTGTTACCGCCTCATTTGGACGTCCACTGCGTTTTGCATCATCGGTGTCTCTACGACCACGTTTGAAGTCAGCAAACCAACGTTTTATTGTTGTTTCTGATGTAGCGGAGTCCCCATAACACTTTTCAAGCCATTGCTTCGCTTGAACGGTATTTTTTCCCATCAAGAAGCAGTGTAAAGTTAAAACACGAAATTGTTTTTGATCCATTGTTTTGAAAATAACAAAAGTAGCGTGACTCTTAGCACAATAACTCACAAACTAATGAATAGAATATCATGAAATTTTAACAGCTGTCTTTTGAAGGTTAGTACTAACTGAGAGAAAGGTGACTGCAATAAAACTAGCGTCATCTATGTGTTAGGCCCGGGACTTTTCAGCCCATGTGTTACATCTGTAGTTTCGTCACGCTAGAGAGCTAGGAAATAAGAATTCGGAATTTCATTTCAAGTTTCGGCAAACAGTAAGTACGGAATCTAAAAGTTCATTTTGGATTGTATTTGCGGTCTTATAGAGAAACCGACTGTGGACAGAGTATTACTAAGAATGAACATTATCGAAAAATTGGGTTGGTCCATATCAATATAAACATTATCAAAGTCACAGTTTTCATAATTTCTTTTCAAAAGCACATTATGAGTCAATGAATTTAAACATTTTGTACAAAAGAGTAGATTGATTTATGAACTTATAACGAACAATTTTAAGTTCTTATGTTAAAAAGTATTTTTTTATAACTTACTGTTAGTGTTATTAGGAAGCCATTTAATTGAAATAAGAGGGTTATAGTTGAATGCGATGATGACCTAAAATATATAATCTTCCACTTAATCCAAATCTCGTCAGGGCAACTATTCTTGATCGCACCTACATATGGTCGAATACTATCGCATTAGTGTGAGTATTCCTTATCTAATATGCTGGGTAATATACGACCTTGCAAGATGTGTGGAATAAATGAATTTTGACGTCGCTCACGAAGAGAATATTTTTCTAGTGATATAAATGTATATTATGGCAAATGTTATTCGAGTTTTATCAACCTGGAAAAGATATGGAATTATGCCAAGTCATTTTGGCTTTGAATCTACTTCTTTTAATATTCATCTTATTGCCTTTAAACTAGTATTAATTTGTATTATAATTAAAAGTTCATTTTTAGAATGCGTGGGTGTCAACGTACGAATCTGTAATTAACAAAAAGCGATCGACTACTGATGTACGTATCGGATTTTTTTGTGTTTTTTAAGAATGTTAATATTTGAGATTAATTTTTCCGAAGAGGTCTAGCTGTATCGTTTTGTTCTTTCTATCTTTAACAATTTCAATACAAATAGCTTAAATTTTAATTTCTTTTAGTATTTCCAAAGTTAAGATTTGCTTAGCTGGTGAAATTAGAAATTAGACTGCCGGTGGAATTTGAATCCAGAGCTGCTGTTAGATACAAAATTACGTTACGCCAATAAAAGCGTAGGAGCGAATCACTTAATAATAGGAGCTGTCAGTTCGAATCCTACAGGACACCGCGTTTAATTTCATGAATGAATCGAACTTTGAAGATACCAAGGAAAATTAGCATTTATCATTTAAATCCAGTAGAAATTGCATTAGTAATTTAATAAATAGTTTAATTGACTACAATTTTTTATTTTTCTAAGAAACTTTTAATGACAAAATGCGCGAGTGTCAATAATCGCTACTAATTTGTATTATTCCAAAACTCCAAAATATGTTACGCCAGAGAAAGTGTATATCCGTTTGACAGGTTAATATTATTACTACTAAGTTATTTTATTAACATTTACGATGATATTATAAAATCAATTTAATTTTTTATTCGTGAATACGTTTATTCAAAACTTCTACGACTAATTAGACATGATTAATAGTGACTCGGCTTTGATTGCCAAGATAATTGCTACGTATCAATTAAAACAAAATATACTGTTTATCACTAAAAAGATATATCACCACTTAAAAGTTTTGGAAATTAGACTATGTATGAACATTTGTATGAGTAATAAATGATTAATATTTCGAGCAAAAATATTGTTTGCTTTTGCGAATACAAATAATGTATTGTATAGGAATACCTCTTGGATAAATTCTCGGATACATATAGGAAAACTACTTTTAATAATATTATTAATTTTCTTTTGTACTACATATTGTATTCCCAGACAACTTCGTTACCTATACTGATCTGCGAAGGTACAATATTCTGATCCATATCTCGGGCATCTTCGATCAGGTGTGAAAATTGAGAAGGCTATATAAATAATAGCGAACTCTTGCAAACCTTCAAATTTAACAAGCAACTTGTAAACGAGCATGATCGGAAAGGTGATTCATACACAGATCAGTTCGCTCAAGTAAATATACCACCATACCGATATTGAGTGGCAAGGTAAGCGTTGGTATATCGGACATTTTCGGCTACATTTCATCTGTTTATCGCGTTTCATTTCAATGAACGTTAGACTGTTAGGTGTTGGTTGTCGTGTTATTCCCTCGGTCACATTAATTGCATGCAAGCTCCATTTTGCGTGATCCAAATATTTTTTAAAGAAATGGATGTCTACGAAACAGCAGAAGAAATAAAAATTAATAATTTTAATCGTTTTATGCAAGTTGTGCGTATACGAATTCAACATTTATTTCATAATATGTTTGCTAAGAGCATGTACCATTCCACATTTTAATTCTCATTAAGATAATATTTGAAGCACACGGTTGTCGAATCTCACGTAACTATAAGCAAAACTCACGATTGGTTAGTAATGAAGAACAAAAATCACTAGACACAGCAGTATGTGCTGTTCTAGAATAGGATCCTAGTCGTGCACAGTCTATTCGATACGTTTTGGTATTTGTAGCATAAGGAAGAATTTATATTGTTAATGGGTTTAATACGTATAATTATGATTCAAAGTTTAAATTTATATAACAGGTTAAGAAAAAATCGGGACGAAATTAAGATACTTAATATTTGCGGACAGTATTTCGTATTTTGTGTTTTATAATTCACTAATCGAAAGTAAATACCTTTATAAATTAAAATAACAACTCTATTCTACCTTAAAATTAACTACCTATGTATATGTATCCATAATTATATGGCGATTGAAACAAATACAAATTTACGAGTTTCTCGAGGTCACGGCATTGTACAAATTGAAAAATGCTGGATATAGCAAATCGCTGGACAATAACTTAGATGCATTTCGGCGACAGTCAACGTATGTTGAATAGAAATAGCATAACTATTGCTTAGTTCAGCAGACAGATTTATTGTAGACCGAACCGATTTATAATAAAACGTTATAGGCGCAGTATAACAGCGTCTAAAAGACTTGAAAATAGCGAGGAAATTCATGTTTTATTTCAAGCGAATCAATGTAGCAACAGTAGTACAGAGCGTTAGGCATTTTATAGATAATTTTGTCGGTCCAACGAGATCCGTATAAGAATTATACATCACTCCACGGAAAGTATGATATTTAATAGAATTTCACTTTATTTTATAATTCATTTTCCCTTCTAATCCTTCTATCCAAATGGATATCCAACACCAGCAGCAACTTTTCTGTTTTGTTTAAAAAGTTATGGATTCAAATGGTTAGTCACTGTTTACGAAGGATGGATTAGGTCGCTGGAAGAACACGAATATATTGTTGAAATGACATAAAGAACGCACGAAGGGCGAATTATTGCAGTTATAAAATGTTTACCAGAACGGGGCTCTTGCATGAGCTAACTTTTGGTTCAGCTGATAATAGAAATTATTGAAGTTTATTGTAATTAATAGCTAAATTTAACATTTTATTTAGCCTACCATATAAACATATGAATTCATACAAATAGACGAAAGGGACGTACATCTTATTTGTCAAGAACATACGAGGAATTTATTTACCTATTTGCACCAAGCATCCTGGATCATATTATTTTAGAAATTGAGAAATGTGAATACTATTCAGTACCACCTAATCCAGCACATCGCATGTAGATCAAACTCACTTTGATACTGCGCCATGTCTCGCCATCTGGACCAGTGGAAAGATTTGCAAAGTTCTTGGATATGAAAGACCATATTGTTGAATAATTCGCTTAAAGTTTACGAGAATGGCATTGATATCAAAGATTATCGCAGGCAAAACTATAATAATACCAACAATATGAACGAGAAGTACCGCAGCTTAAAAACATGAAACAAGGAGATAAATAAGTGTGCAGAATATATTCCTTGCTTCACATATTTATTTTTTCTTCCAAGTGCGCTGCCGAATGCTGTACACTAGCATTTATGTTCTTAGATTTTGTTGGAAGCTTCTATACATTTCCGCTTGTCTCTATTAGTGACGTGTTCTTATGAAAGCACTGAAAGATATTGGTTCAAAAATTTCGATTTTGAAAAAATTGCCAGACACTGGATGATCTGCCCGAACTGATGCGACGAAGGGACCTTTATGTGGTCCCACACTATTAAGCAAGTTTTGGATGACATCTTGAATGACATGGATCAAAGGATAGTGTTGTAATCAGACCTACGGACTAATTTCAAAAGTGAATAAGCTAGAAACGGGAATATTGTCTATTGCGTGGAGCAAAATTTTAAACCATTACAAACGATTAGCGCTTAGTTGCACTCATCTGATCAAGACCTTAGCACGAGTTATGCTTCGTTACATGGGTTCGTCCAAACAATGCCGTCCACGTTTTCAGATATTGAGGCAGACACCAAAGTTCTGACTAGCTGTGCAGAATATCAGCAAACGACTTCAAAACGGTACGAGCGAAATACTACATTCGGCCACTTGAGTAGCTTTATTACACTCAATGTAGTTGTAAAAAATCGAACACCTAGACAACATTTTGAAAATCAGGTGTTTATTGACATGATCAATAGTGATTCGGCTCCGATTGCAAAGATAACTGCTACGCATCAATTAAGATTAAATACACTATTTATCACTAAAAAGATGTGTCACCTCTTAAAAGATCTGGAAATTAGGCTGTGTATGAACATTTATATGAGTAATAAATACTTCGAACAAAGATATTGTTTACTTTCACGAATACAACTAAACACCTCGTTGATAGGTTCTCAGATACCTCTAGATGCACTCTTAATAAGATTATTAACTTCCTTTCGTACTACATACTGTATTCCCAGACAACTTGGATCAGTTACCCTACACTGATCTACGGAAGGTACAGTATTTTGATCCATATCTCGGGCATGTTCGATCAGGTGTAAAAATTGAGGAGGTTATATAAATAATTATACAGCGAACTCTTGGAAACCTTCAAGTTTAACAAGCAACGTCTTGGTTGTCGTATTATTCCCTCGGTCACGTGAATTGCATGCAAGCCCTATTTTGAGAGATCCGAATATTTTGTAAAGAAATAGATGTCTATGAAGCAGCAGAGGAAGTAAACATTAATAAACCGTCTTATGCAAGTCGTACATACACGGAAGTTGAACATTTATTTCACAATACGTTTGCTGATATACAATCCCGCATTTTAATTAAATGTCAAAACCAATACAAATGACTAGCGCTTCGTTTTACTCCTCAGATCAAGACCTTAGCGCGGGTTATGTCCTTTATGATTCGTTACATGGGTACGTCCAAGCAATGCCGTCCACATTTTCAGATATTAAGGCAAACACCAAAGTCCTGACTGGCTGTGAAGAATGTCAGCAATCGACTTAAAAGCACTACAAGCGAAATACTAAATTCGACCACGTGATTAGCTCTAATACACACGATGAAGTTTTAGAAAATCGAACGCCGAAATCTATTTTGAAAATCCGGTGTTTATTGCCATTATTGATAATATACTGTCTGCATTAGTAAATCGAGAACGTGTTTTTTCTAGATTAAAGCGCATACAAATGAATTAAGGTGCACGATGGGACTGAATAGCCACACCCTAATTAACATAGAATACTAATTAATACTTATACTAATACGGCTAGTTTTATACTTAAATTTGCCGATGCCAAATCGAGAAAAGCGTGTTTTTAAAAATGCTGATTTATTTTTTATCTTAAATCAAACTGTATGGTGCAATTATATTTATTTTAGAAATGTTGATCTTGTAGACAAAATAATAAGTTACACGCAACATGTAATACAGAAATTCTAATCTCGGTCCCACGCCACTTTTTTAAATTGGTGCTGTGCGGTATGCAAATGTTTTCCATTTATCCCATGACAACCGCAGTCGATCGCAAACCGAACAAATTATTTTCATAATTCAACTCTAGAAATTCCCCTATAAACTTATTTGACTATCAAGTAAATAATCGTTTCCTTTTTTCATACGTATTTTAGACATTATTTATTTAAGAAGCACTTTACAGTAACAACACGTATCAAAATGCGCACTGGAATAAGTATAATTCACGGGTGAGGCGATATAACGAATCATGACCCTGCACCACGATGCGGAGGAAATTGTGCACCTTTACTTATCACATATCATCATTACTTATTGTTGGTGGTAATGAATGTTCAATTGTGCCACAATGCATACAAACTATTTAATTTAAAATGGTATATTAAAACCAGAAATAGTAATATTTCTGGTGAGATAATAAATTATTAATGTGCCTGAACGTGTTATACAACGATCGGTGCATTTGATTGTAACTAGTCAAATCCAGCTATGTAGGAACGTTGTAAAAATGTAATTATGTACATACCTAATAAACCTTACAAAGTAAATGTGGTTATGTTAAAGGAACGCTACCAGTTGGGTAATTATCTTATTACGCTTTATTTATTAGTTTCTGGTTTTGAAGTTTGTATACAACTGCATTTATTTATAACTTGATTACATAATGCATAGATGGAACTTATGTAAATACCGAAAACATCAAACGAAAAACTATATAAACAATTTGACAAAACTTAACTATCTTCAGAAAATTTCCAGAAATCAGTTTAAAATTTTATTTAGGATAGCAAAAATGAAATTACTGTTCAAATGTAAAATAGAGTTCTATTGAAGGGAAATTTGAAAGGCGGTGTCGAAAGCTAACATGGACCACTTCAAAACTGTTTATAGTAAACCGTATCACATGAGAACGCCTATTGCGTTGTTGAAAAAACTTATCGTTCAGAAAAATGCACATACTTAAACATTGCCCTCTCAGAGCAAATGTATTAAAAGACAAATATAAATAGATTAATAGGCCCAGCAAAGTGATAGAAATTGATAAAACATGCTTGGAAATAATTTAAATGAAAATATTTTCTTCGGAGATTAACAAAAGATATTTACATAAAAAAAAAATAAAAGATACCGAAAATGAAAAGGTGTAATTATATAGAACATAAATCCAAAAAATAGTCAGAGTTAAAAAAAAATTATTATATATTATTATTAATACACTGCAATAACATAGTTGTTGATTTTATAACAACTGCAAGATAACACTGTATACCTTCTAGACAGCATGCTAAGGGTTCAATAACATGATTACGTACGAATATTTCAACTGTGAATAATCAGGAAATTCCTGTTTTATATATCTTTAAATATAATTTAAGTATTTTGGATTTAAGTCTAATAGAATTAGATCTTTACATTTTCCATACTTTTTATTTCATTTCATGGACACCCACTGCAGCTAATACTGAAGCTAATTTGTTAACTAACAGTATGCAAAATAACGAAGTCGTTGGTTGTTTTAGTTGAAATTGAATTTTCTGTTAAAATAGCGAGAAATTTGATTGAAATTGAAATTATTCGCATAACGTGTAAACTAAAATGAAAGGACATTTATTCTGCATACGTCCGCAATAGTTATCGTCGTACGATAATAGAGGTGCCCAATAGTTTATAAACTAACTAGTTCAAATCGACTAATATAGCAGGTGTTCATTATAGTAACTTACTCGAAAAGTTTTTATTAGTATAATCTTACATAGAAATGCATCCAATATAACATCATAATTAATAATTAAAATGCAGGTAAAACACAAAATAAATGGTTTATGCAAGAAACTGTGTTTAAAAAAACGTAAAATAAATGTTCTCAATTCTCAAACAAATAATATATATATTAAATACCTATGTTCTAAACGACACAAGTAATTTGTACACTATTTAATCCGCTTAAACTTTACTTAGAAATGGGATGCCTTAATCCCACAGGTAAAATGCACTGGAGCACTTAAATTATTTGTATACTCATTATCCTAGAATCTAGACTACGACGTTAAGGTATTGTACGTTATAAAATGTCAGTGGTTCTTGTAGTAAAAAATAAACTACTGTAATTGTTTTATTTGTTGTATTCGATGTTAAATAAGTTAATTATAAGCAGCCACTGCTGTTAATTGTACATTGAACGTTGTGTTGTGGTCAATACAATATCTATATATATATATATATATACATAAGCCCTAATGTGTGCGGGAAATTTGATTTAAACATATGGCGCCAAGAGGTATCGTTTATTATTAACATTAAGGTAATTGTCAAAATTTTCTGGTTATTATCGAATAAGTGAAAATCTACATATGTGTATAATGACACTCCGTACTATCAAAGAAGTATGTTTTGAGAAATTTAAAGTGACTCTCAAACCCACTATAATAATAGTAAATTTCATGTACGATCTGCCTGAAGTTGGCGATCTACCAAAAATTATTGTAGAGTAGATTGATTAAATTTATAAGGAGTAGTGGCGGGATAAACATATTAACATCTATGTTATATTTAATTCTTAAAACATTGGCTGTGTACATATAATTGACTTAGATTAAGTAAATTAAACATGATAAAGTCTCCATGTTTAGGAGATTCTAAAATGATATTTTCTACGTTTCTATGAAAGCAATTTATTAATAAAGATGTGACAAAATTTTTGGTGGTCATACTTGAACCGGAGCTTGTTCTCATTTTTGGTCCAAAAAGTAGAAAAAAACTTTTAACTAATAGGAAATCTAACGGAATAATTAACTTATTTTTGATAATTATAGATCTTAAGATTTTCTTAAAAAAAAAAAAATAATATACGTATAGCACAAGAAATGTTTAAAATATCTACAAAAACATTTTGTAGATACTTGCTCAGTAGGGTAAAACAACGAATCATAAACTCGTTTATTTTCTAAAAGTATTCTTTTCAATAATTTAGAAGGAAATAATTTTTTAATTAAATAACTCAATCAATAAAAGAATTAAGAAAACGACGAAATGAATACTGAATTTATGAGCAAGAAAGTCTATTTATCGACCGATATTAACGTTTGGCTGCGAATCGTGGATACTAAACCAAAAACAAAAAGTTAGGTACAAGCCATAGAAATGAAGTAAGTATCTGAGAAGAGGCAGAGGAGTCGCAAAATACGATAGCATAAAAATCATCGATAAAAGGGAAGATTTACAAATTAATTCAATACTGGAATAATGAGAAACAACATCTAAGTTGTTAATATGGAAAGAAAATGCTGCGAAAAAACAAAAGAAAAGGAAAGCCAGGGCGGATTTGGGACAATGTCATAGGAAAATTTTTGAATAGAAGGGATAAAACATGGACTAAAGCAGCGAAATTTGCAAAGGATAGGAACCTATGATGAAAGTTTGTACAGCTCTAAAAGAAACATAAGTCCCGACACCATTCTTATGGTACATGGATTATCAGTATATTTGATAGGGGCTGTATAGGTTTTAGCTAAGTGCTAATTTTCTTGAATTATTTTTATTCTGGAATTATTTCTTTTTCCTATTTGATGCCAATTTTCCAGCGGTCATCGTATAAAAATAGTGCATATAATTGTTTGTATAATTATTCATTAATATAACATTTGAATCAATGTCAAATTTTGGATATTTCGAGGCCTCGCAAATTTTAATAGATAATCTTCTGCGTATGTTAGGCAAAAGAACTTTGTATTAGAACATTTCTTTTGTTATTTACTCAGTATTTTCGGTACGTGATCTAGTTTTCTTTTATTTTAAGGTATATAATATATGCCTATTTACATCAGCTTCGTATAAAGGACTAGTTTTTTGATCTACTGCTTTCACCCTGTACACACCTAGTACACATACCCACATACTTTTACGGAGAAGAACATTTTATAAAAAGAGGCATTAATAAGAGTCTCTTTTTGGCTTATTGTATCCTCAACATTATTACGGAGATTATACTAAACAAATTAAAAGTAGATAAGCATTCTTATACCGTAAATACTACTACTATTAATTCCTGTTTAGATTAAAGATATTAATTTTTATTAATTTACTAGTTCGATCGAATTTTCTATAAATCTAGATATGTTTAAAAATTTTGAAGAAGGATTGTTTTCTTAGGAACTATGCACAGAATGAAAATCTAAACCAAACAAGATTATCTTCGCACCGTGCCGGTAATCGCACGCAGAACACGTAATCATCAAATTCGAAGTAACAACCTGTTAATTAAGATTGCGCAACATAGGTGTCCGTGTACACGCGTTGAATCCCATTCATTCATATCGTATCGTCGTAATATTGTGCTATGCATTAATAATATCGATTGATATATGTTCGCGTGCAAAAGCTTATAAGATTATTACAGTAATAATCAGTACTACAAATATGCTCGATTTAAGCTTACCCCAATGCCGCTAGGTAAATTTGAGAAGACGGAAACGATGACAAGATACCGAGCTAGTTGTCTTCGGTCAGCCCGCATTATGTTATAGGTGCCTTGTTGGGGTATATTTCGAATTAAGAAAACACGACAAATTGTATTAAAGTTTTTCTTGGGTGAAGGCACTTAGACACTACACATCGACTGAATGTATCACCACGAAGAACAATAATAAAATGAGAAATTCAAGGGAAACTCCCGATATAAAAGCTATACCGGCAATGGAATTCAGTAATAAAACTATCTTAATGAATCACTGACTGTAATGCATATCGTACGTAAAACCCATCCTCACACCAGGAGCACGCGCTAACAACTGAAATTGTGTTTGACTGTCGCGCCCGCTATATCTGATAATACACACAATAATTGTTGTTGCCTAGTCGCTTGATCGCTTTTCGTAAAATTTAATGCTCCGTCGTCTCAATAATTTTCTAACAACTTCGGTGTTATTAAAAAGTACTACTATGGATACCGAGGATACCGGTTTTTGTTTACAGTTAGGAGCGCAAATTAAAAAATCTGTGGGAGAAAGTGACGCTTAGATGGAAATACCATTACTCAATACAGTAGACGTAATTCCGATTTGCTTAAAATAAACAGTTTCCATATATATTCAATTTTTTATTGCGATTATGTTAATTAAAATTATGATTGGGTTGCATACGTCTAGGGATTTACGAGGATATTATTAAAAACATTGACAAACATTATAAGAGGATTATGCAGCTATACCACACAATATTCTACCAGTCGTTGCTTAAGACCATATCAGGAAGCTATACAACCACTGTAATACTAACATTTAATAAGAAATTTAAAAATACGTATTGACTGCTTATTGGTATTTATTTATGTTAACAATCCAATTGCATAGTTGAAGTTTTGAGTAAACTTCAAATGTTGGTTTCTAAAGATATATATTCATCATATCTTCGCTTGCCAATCTTTTCGGAGGATATCAATTCAAGCAAGATTGTATACCAAGAAATTATATTACCAAGATTTATCAAGATTTTGTCTATAAACCAAGATTTTGTCAAGGTATATAATACCAATGATTCGAGGAATAATAATGGTGTTTTATATTCCTCAATTAGGTTTCAGGTGAGAGTCCTTGGCTCCCACGGCTGATGTGTTTACCATTGAAAGTAGCACCATAGAAAAAGCGCAGATTATCTTAAAGAACTCGATACATTTTGCGTATGTAGTGACGCCAGGAATCTTTTTCACAATTTAAAGAATTTTTCTAACCAGGCAGCTATCTTAATAAGAGACGCAATACATTTAGATCTTATTTTAAGATAATTCAGGGAAATGTTACTTCCATACGCAAGTAACATTGAGGACACATTCAAATTAAAGGCAACAAAGACAGATCGATAACAAATTTGGCAAGAGACAATATGAAAATGTTTTTAAGAACCAATCTACAAGTTACTACAAAATCCACCCATTTATTCGAAAATGTCGTTTTAGAAAAGAATATACAGTCAAATAGCAGATTACGGCAGATTCTATACAAAATTAAATTACCGTAGTTGCGGTGAAGTGGCGGCTAACGCTTATCATATTACCTTAGGATCCAGCAAGACAGAGCAATGTTGATATTTTCAAATTAAGATTGGTCACTATCTTTTAAATACCAATAATAATTTAAAGATATCTTTTCGTTTCTTTCTGATTTAAAGATCCGGTGAATTTCAAATCGAGAATCTTTTCAATTGAAATTTCTAAATAAATTCAGGATATTTTATTGATGTTGTTGAAAATGTAGAATATACTAAAGGTACGTACGTTGGTAATATATATTGATGAAAGAGAAAGCTGGCGTTTTTCCAAATTTGTAAATATAACTTCAGAACAATAAACGTAAAAGTTAATACTTGGACCACCTTCAAAATACGTAATGAAATGTAACGGAATTTCGAGTTCTCATTATATTCAATCAATTTCCGTCAATTTTCACCTGTATTTATAACACCTACCTTTAATTGCATTCAGGTTTCATTCTAGTTTTATTTTCACTAATTTACTTTTGGTGAGGAGTTCTTCCTCTAATTTAATCAGTTTTTTTTTCTAAGATCTCGATAATTTCCTTTATTTGCTCTGCTAGATATAGTTTCCTTTTTAATTATCTTTTAAATATATTATTTAATGATTTGTTTAGTCAACATCAGGGGAGGGGAAGGTAGTGCACAAAATTTTAAAATTAAAGTAATTTTTCTTATAAAGAGTTTACCTACCCTTAAAATATTACAAAAACAGGTCAAAACCTAATTATAAAATAAACCTTTATTCTGTACTTATACAAAGAACTGTAGCAATCAATTTATTAACAAAGATTATCATAAATTAACTTGAATTTGTGATTCGTCAATGTGTTTACTTTTTACTTTTATTATTGCCGCCCACAATTTTGGCATTCTCTCTAGCAGCTTCATATGTGTTAACGCCTCTATTTTCCTCCACGTATCCTCTAGTTGCACCCAAGGCACTGTTATCGAATTTGCGAAGCTATTTGTCGATTTTCTTCCACAAGAGCTCGATCGGGATGGAATTTGAACTTTGAGGCGGCCACTTCATAGCAATAATTTCCTCTCTTTGCTCCAATTGTTCCAAACACAGGCGGCATATCTTTGTAGTGTGTTTTGGATCATTTTCGATCAATCTATTTTCATCAAATCGGCCACAGACGTACATCCAAAACATCCCCAAATCATGACTGATTCTCCTCCATGTTTTATTGTTGATGTAATATTCAATTAATCATTCCTCTTTTGATCTATGAACAAATATCCTCCTCTTTGAACCAAAGTGGTCGACCCAGAGCTTTTTCTTCCAATCTTCTAGCGTCCAGTCTTTGTGTGCTCTCACTGATGTCAACCGTTTAGCTTTGTTTGCTTTTCTTAATGCCTGTTTCCGCATTACAGTTCTTCCATACAAACCAGCTTAGCGCAAACACCAACCGTGCCTACCTGTTAGCGTCACAATTGGTTTTGGGCGTGAAATATTCACTTCAGCAGCAATTTTTTGCGCTGTTTTTGGGCTACTTCGTTTGCTTCTAACTACCACTGCGCGATCTCCTGTGTTCTGGTGTTGTTATTTTTGGCCGTCCGAATAGCTTTTTATTGGATACACCGCTACTTTATAGCATTATAATCCACGGCTCTACAATTTCAGTAATTTGGCAAGTTCTCGGGCAAGTTCTATTTTTACCGATGCTGATGATATATCACAATTTGAACACGCGGTTTCGTAGATAATTCTTTCCTTGCAGACATTACTTTATGGTTGCTCGCTGTTTTAAAATACTTTGTACAAATTCTTCATTATTCATTGCTTGCAATTTTTGCATTCAGACGATAGCTGAATGCAAACTAATTTTTTTATTATATTAAAATGCTCGTACCGTCTATTTTCATATTTTATGACAGCCGTGATAAACATTTCCGAAAAACTGCTCTTTATCTAATCTGTCTACCTGAACGTGCCTCATCCACAAAAAGGGTCATTTTTGGTATCCTAATGCTAATTCTTTCATTACGTACACCCTGAACATTAAGGAGTAATTATAATCTATCTCGTACTTACAGTTTAATAATACAAATATTTTAAAAATAGTTTCTGTGAATAATCTCCAGTCATGCAGGTGGGTAAACACAAGAGTGTAGAAACGGATGGTTATGGAGATGCGTGCGGCTCGGTTATTATCAATATTAAAAATAATTAATGTAATTACTTACTAATTTACTTTGATCGTGTTGTTAATGTCTGGAACAACAAGATCAAACTAAAATAATAAAATTACATTCATTATTTTCAATATTGATGGTAACCGATTCACGCCCATCTCTGAAAGCATTCGTTTCTGTAGCCTGAGTAAAGGCTTACGGTCGGTAGGGTATGTGTGGTATGAATGCACACACTCTACAATTTTTAAAAACTAAATTCGAAAACCAACATATCCGACATGGCAATTATACAGGAAAGATTCTCAATGATGTTTGCAATCATTAAGCGAAATATTAACAATTACGTGAAATTGTAGCAAACTAATGGAAACTAGACCATTTTTTTGTTTACTGGGTGAGAGAATAGACATATATTATTAGTTCTCATCACTTTTACCATTTTCTCCTCGAATACTTTCATGAAATTTGTTTATTGTTTGTGCCGAAGTAGCATTTTTATGACTTTAGCTAGGAAATAAAAGATATCTACTCCGTCTTTCCTCTCATAGATAATAATTATCATTGGACTGTTTTTCCTTCACATATGATCACTTTTCTTTTGTTTCATAATCGTAGGTTATTAATTTCGTCAGTTCTGTCTTTGTCGTTTTCTTTTTTCGTCCACAATTCTTCAGTACATTTAGGTTTTATAATTTTTTAAATTTCGCTTTTGAAACCTTTTTCTGCATAATTTCTGTTATGTTAATTGGAGGGAGAGTACTGTGCACCTTTGCAATAAATTTTACATCAGTTATAAGTTATTTAGCGATACAATTATTTGAATCAGACGAATTTGTGGCTTCTCTACTCATATTGATCAACAAACTCTTTCTACAGCAAAGGATAATCATCAAATAATAATATTTAAGTAAATATTAAGCTCATTGAAAATTAAACCCTAATATACAGAGCAAATAAAGAAAAGTATTTATATTAATTAATTAAGAGAAAACTGTAATGAAATATAAATACAGCTGCGTGGCAGCGTAACTTTTTAGCGTTACGAGAATCTCAAAACTAAAAAAAAACACATAATTCAGTTTATAAGGTTCTTTTATTAAATAAATCAGTATTTAATGCTGCCTCCTCTAGCCTCTATTACAGCTTTAATTTTTTTAGGCATAGTAGCTACCAGTTTGTAACATGTTTCTAGGGAAATAGACGCCCATTCCATAAACACTGTTTGCTTTAGGGCTTCTTTAGAGGCATGGTTGTATTTACGAACCCTGTCCTTCAATATATGCCATAGATTTTCAATAGGCGAGAGGTCAGGCGATTGTGGGGGCCAGTCCAAAATCTTCACTTGGTTATCAGTAAACCATTTCATTACAGGTCGAGCCTTGTGGCAAGGGGCAAGTCTTGCTGAAAGTAATACTCCTCTGAGTCCATATCATAAAATCTGACAATTGATGGTTCGAGAACCTCTTCCAACATCCCGATGTAGCGTGCCCCATTCATGCGGCCCTCGCACACATGGACTTCCCCTACACCTTGTGCAGACATACACCCCCAAATCATAATGCTTCCACCATCGTGTTTAACAGTAGGTAAAATACACTCTGGGGAAAATGCTTCGCCGGACCTCCTCCGAACATAACTTGCTCCGGAAACGCTATGCACCTGCACAGAATAAACGAAGGACGTTAACTTTTTGAATATTTCTATTTTGGTGAGAAAAGTAGGGGCGCTGAGTTCAATTATGTATATTGCAAGGATTATGAAATATTTTTAAGCACTTACGTCTATATTAGATTCATCAGACCAAAGTACTTTGGCCCAGTCATCTACAGTCCAATGTCGGTACTCCTTTGTCCACGTAAAGCGTTGCTTGCGTTCCGGGCACGTAAATTCGCCGCAGTTAACCTTCTTCTTACCGTATGCATGGAGATTTGTGGGTCTCGTTGAGCGCGGAGCTCTGCAGAAATAGCTATCGCGGATTAGTGCCTATCCCGGAGCGCGATACGCTCTATCAACCGTTCTTCTCGCACAGTCGTTACACGTTTTCTATCGCTCTTGGGTAGATTATGATACTCTCCAGTCCTTTGGTAGCAGCTAATTGTGTTTTGCACTGCACAATGCGAACATTTTATTGTCTTAGCAATTTTCATTTGTAACAATGCTTGTTTGTGCAATAAAATTATCTGGCCTCGTAAAGCCTCAGATATTTGGGTCTTTTTTTGGCATATTGTGTACACACAAACTTACAAAAGAAGGTCTGCACTCTAAATGAACTTTTGAAACCGACAAACGACGTTTCTTTCTCTACGCACAATATATTACTCAACCTAAAAATTTTAATTTCTGTCTTATATAGCTTCGTAATTTATATTTTCTAGGAATTTCTACTTTAGATAACGACCAGGTATAGGTTCGCAGTACCCCTGCTCTAAGAAGCGCTACCTGCTGCGCGAAACACATGTTTGATTAGGGTGCCTATAACATTTGCTCGCAGCTGTACAATTAAAAGCGGATGCAATGAATAAAGACGACAATTGAAGAGTGTTGATTGAACGAAAATGGAAAACTGAAATCGAATTACAGCATATTTTGTATTTTAAAATAGATTTAAGTATGGCAAAACTTTTACATTTATTGTACCGGGATTATTTTGACAAAATTAAAAGTACGCCAATTTTCGAAGCGGTATTTCTATTTTATCAAAACATGCTATTTGCATCCACTAACCTCTAAATTCACAAGTATAGCAGTAATCTCCACTCACACAAATTTATTAATTATTACGGTTGACAAAGAGTCCACGTGCTCTCGAAACGCTGCGTTCCGCATAATTAATAAATTTGTGTGTGTAGTTTACTGCTATACCTGTGAATTGTATAACCACACAGTCCTTGCAATCTATAAATTTCTACTAAATTTCATTAATGTTTAAATTTCAATCGTTTCTTCATGAATTGTATATCTGTATACTATACCTTTTGCAAATTACTTTACCCTCAGAGAAAACTATAAATTTACATTACATAACATTAATGACGACTCCACGACCAATCATGCGACCCATTTGAAAAGTGATTCCGCAATAACACATTACGAATAATTCCCAAACAGAAAGCTGACACTAATTGAGAGCATTAATACAATGTCCAAATTTTCGGCAGAAAAATTATAGTATTATAAAGAAGATTACGTTACCACTGTAATTTTCTCTACTGCTTGGAGTGTGTACTGTATATAATATGGTATAACATTATTTTTAAGCCTTTGTATGATAATTAGGTAGTAATACCTACGAACTATAAACCATATTTTCGATTAATATTTTCATCGCAGCATACATATTTAGAATTTTGTATGTGGTATAATGATGGTATTACGTAGTTATTTTAATGCATATTTAGTTAAAAGAACTATAAACTTCAGCATTCATATGGAAAAGTACAATTAATATATAGTAACGCCCGTAATCTCGTAAATATAATCCCGTTGTGTATAAAGTACATGTGCTTGCAGTTTCGTCTAATATTTAAATTATATATTTGCAATTCAATATGCACTGACTGTTAAGGACTTAACATTGTTTTTTGTATTTTATAAATTTTTTACTACTATGTATTTTATCTTCTTTGCAACCGTATGGGTTACCATTATTATTTTGATTTAGAATATTACTTTATTTTCATTTTTATATTTATTTATTTTGCTCTCTTATATCCAATTTTATTTTAATATGTATGTACATTACGCATTGTATATGTATGCAAGCCGGCCATTCACATTACACTAGCTAAAACTGCCTAATTTAAAAATCATTCACTGCAACGTCGTCGGATATTTAACGGGAGTTTTCTTAAAATTTAAGGTACACAAGCATAGGCAGTCGTCTCCCGCGCGACGGTCGAGGTATTAGCGATCGTGTACTCTCGGTCACCTTTCGTACCTGGTCGTAACGTGTACAGTAACGTCGTCGTATGATTATTATAGATTTCTAAGATTTTCTAGTTTTGGCGGGAATCGTCGAGGACGTTGTCTATACATTTATTTCTGGCGGGAGTCATTTGGTAACGTCGTCGAATCGCATGTATAGATTTTTTTAATAAGTATAAATTCTCGATTTTCTATCATCGTACGTCGAGGCTACTGTGTCCATTGTCGTCTATACATATTTTTACTCTTCGGTTAAGTTTGTGTCGGAAATTATTTTGGTGAGATTGTCGGCGCGCATGTATAGACATCTTCTACAAGTACGATCACTCCGCTTCTTGCTGACGGTCGTTGAGGCGGCAGCGCCCGTTGTCTTTTGTACGTTTGTTCGGTCCTTGTCGTATCGGGACTTAGAAATTTTTTCATTTAGTTGCTCGTCGTAGCGGACGAGTTTCACGGACCAGTTTTCTTATGTAGTGTCGGCATCATCGCTCCGTTTTACTTGTCGGTGCGCAGTTCGCACATTTGCTGGTTACTGGATTTTTCCCTTCTTTGGGGCGCAGTAGTAGAGAGCTAAAGATTGCACATAGCGTAATATTTCAAACGAGAACGCCTGGGTAGCTCTGACATTACTTTTGTATTGAGATCGGCTATTATCGCTACTGTCGCCCTCGACCAGGCGTTCAAGCTCTAAGAGATAGGGTGGGTTCCCCTATAAATGTGAATATAACGAACGTATTTGGTTCAAGTACAAATACATGCCAATAATACAGGGCCAAGTCCCTTAGGCAAATTTAAAACAAGGAAAGTATATTAGGCTCCCGGAAAGGGACATATAAATAAGCATAGCACCGAGGTGCGCTTATAAATTTAAGAAATAAATAGGGTTGGCTCCCCTATAAAAAGGTAGTGGTGCATGCAAACAGATAGAGGCATTAGTACATGCCTCTAACAAAGCTTCAGCGGAAGCATATAAGAGTTTAACCTTTTAAACAGAATTAAGACATGGATTTGCAACGTACATGCTGAGGCATTACTTTATGTTGCTACCAATGAAAATACATGTACACATACTAATGTACATTACATGTATAAGAGAGCTCGAATAACTGCAATTATTGCAAATATATATATCTTACGTACATCGTACATGTACATAGGCAAGAGTGGAAACCGCGTAACCATTTTATTTTTAAATATATTTTTTGCGCATGCGCATTGAGTTTCACTGTACAACCTTTCCTTTAGTAAATAAGCGAACATACTCTACAAGTAAGTATTGGTCAAGTAATTTAGGAAATTACGAGCAGGCTACAGCGGCGCTGTTCTTCAAACCAGGAGAACGTAACACTGACATTAGGGATTTCTGCATTCGTGAATTATTTCTTTGATTACATGGTGAGTCACTTATACGTAATCATAATACTTGGCAATCCAGTTAATTTGTGTCCATCAACTTAGACGATAGCCTATAAAATGCGATATATTCCACCATGCAGATAAATGCCGAGCCACGAATTATTATTATAAATTCTAAGTTTTATTGGTTCATTGTTTAATTTTTTACAGAAACCTTCGTATTATTAAAAAATATTAGCTGAAGTATATTAATTTAATATCAAACTGTCATTTGCCGAAACTTTATTTCCGTTAATGCATGAATTACCCAAGCCACTGCAGTCTTCGGCCATTATTACTTTTTTTTCTTTTCAAACTTACAAAACGCACCATTATGATTCATTCGCGACGAGTAACAGTTTTATAGTTGGTGCGAAAAATTTACGAAAATGTGTACTGAAATAAATATTAATTGTAAAACTACCGCTACATGATGCTTAGTCACCAGGTAATTAACTTTGCTGTTCTTACGTGAGCAAATTTTATTGAAATACATGATTCATTTTGTAAATTATCTTGTTATTGTTCCTGTGTAAACATCCGAAACAAACAAAAGCACACTAAATTATTAACCCACAAAATCTATTCATATCCTAATCATTTGAAACCAAATATATGTACACAGATATGTTCTCGTAAAAATCTTCAGCAATATAATACTATTGCTACTAAATTGCGTTTGGCGTGTCTAAATAAAATCCATTCAATTCTGTTGATTTTAAGTTATGAATGAAAACATAAAACGCTAGAAATTTGAACAAACTTAGATTAGTAACCCAATGTACAGTGTATTTAAAGAATTTTAACTATAAAACACGCCAAATTATGTAGTAATGTTTATATATGTATTTTTTAAAACAATGAGTTCACTGTATTACTACATTACAGAGTTACTGTACATATATTGAACATACTATTTGAGAAATTATGGCACAACTTAGTTTATATTTAGAAACCATTTTCACAAATTAAAACTATATACATAAGTACTTTCAATGAAAGTAATTCTAACAAAATATATGCATAATTTGGAAATTGCAACACTTTTGTAACATACATCAAATACAGTCGTAAAATATGCTGTAATGATATGAAATATTGTCTATTAATTATCAATGATTTTTCTAAATTTTACTAATTTACCTATTTTGGATATTTTCTCGTCACTATTTGGTTCACGCCCTTCTTTTTTTTATTATTGTTGACGTTATTGTTGGAGGCAAAGTACCGTTAGTACTCCCTCTTTATTGAACTTTATTTCAAATATTTAGTCCGTACAGTTTTCTTTCTAAATTTTAAATATCTACTTTGGGTGTTCTTTATTAACATACAATTTATAATTTTTATGTTTAAAAAGAACCTTCAACAACATTTGCAAAGGAGACGTAACTCCACTATCGTTTAGTGTAAATATCGTTTTTCGCAAACATATGTTTGTATGTATAAATAACATCTTACAAATTCATTTTTAAAAAACGGTTAATGTACTGTACTCATTCATTGTTAAAATATGTATTATTTCGAAATTATATCACACAATCTTCAAAATTTCTCGTACGATGGAAAGATGGCACGCCTGGCAGCATTACCTCTAAATAATTTCATTCCCATCAAGAGTGTGTTTACCGTGTGGCCTAACATATATGCAAACAAATGTGTAACCCCGATAACGATAGAGATAAACAAAAATCGTGTCGTCCTGAGAATAATTTATTATTTTCTCAGATTAAACGTAATTTATAAAAGTCTTCGAATATATTTAGTAATAAAGTGTATCACCTGATATTATAATAAAAACTTGGAAGTTCCGTACACATTTTTGGAAGCCAGCACACCTAAAATCCGAGAAATTACATGTGAGTGAGTAAGATTACAAAAACTAAAGATTTCAAATCATCATCAATTATCAAAATTAATTGTATTTTCGTTTTCATTTTATTTCGTATTTTATTTAGAATATTTAAAACTAGCTAGAGAGGATTGCCTTGGATTTTTTGCTACAAAAAGATATTTTGTCAAAAGAGCGGTATATATATACATATTTTTGATTTGTTGATATATTTATTTTTACAACCTTATATTTGGTTGTTTTAATTATAAGACACTATTTTTGAATTTAAAAATAAAAAGAACAACATTTAAATTAAAGAACCCATTTAAAAAAATAAAGAGTCTGAGATTTTCTACCACAATACGTTTACCAAAATGACTGAACTAAAATATAGCTTCAACCAAATTTGGTGTTAATTTCAATACAATTCATTTTTTAACTTCACAGAGTAAATCTTTGAACATAGGGCTTTAGAAGACAATATATTGTATAAAATCAATGTGAGGAAAATAACTAAAGTAGCACAAAAGTTAAGAAATTATGAACCTGGTTCCAAATCACGGGAAGTGTCAAGTGTGTATAACAAAAACCGAATATATTTTGAGAATGTATAAAACATGTTGAAATGATTATTTGGGTACACAACTTCTTCAAACAATTGTATAATATGCGACGTATGAAATAGAAGAATGCTGCTAGGGACTAATTAAAATTTTCAAATAGAATTCATTACACATTACACATGTCACGACTACAAGCATAAACACAGACTTAATTCGGTACAGATAAATGTTGGTATTGTTAATAATCTTATTTAAGTTGATTTTGCAAATTAAACTGATACAAGAGAATATATGGAATATATGGTAACGTGGACAATAATGCAATATTTTGCAGTAAGTAGTCGTAAAGACATCAGTAAGAACCGCACGATTTGCAGCAATAATTTGCATTTATTTTTTTGCAGATGTGTGAACAGAGATATGAATATAAACCAAGTGCTTTCGTAAATTGTTTGCATGTAAGAACGTGGCTTCATAAATACCGTCGCTTGCTTTCATAACGTTTGCATAATGATTCCCTATTGTTGCCATCATATTACTGTTTTCTCTATGGATTGTCAATACATATGCATACAGTGTACTGGGTTACTTGTTTTACACAACAGGAATCTAGTTATTGTTACGTGTCGCAGATATACAGATACCAACAATTACTTATAAATGTTACTGATAGATTTAATTTGCGCTAGCTCTAATAATATGTATATTTAAAAAGTAATGTGAAACTTAAATTAAAAATTAGCAATTGTTAAAGTCACCCGGATTTATGTCTACTGAAACGGTCTGTAGAAGTAGTATGCTCATGTACACTACCATCCATAAGTTTGGAAGCCGGGTGAAATTCCTTTACAATAATATAACTGATAGGCATATCGTGAAATAGTTAATCCCTATTATAAATTATGGCATGCAAATATAAAATTGTTACACACAACCCGTAAAGTCAGGTATGTCAGCTGGAACAACTACGGATGATTTACTGAAAGTTAGTGGTACAATGTGGAAAGAAGAAGATTTTGATATTCTGCAAACTCATGCCATTCCGTGTGGTAGCCGTTTTGTTGTTAGTGTTTCAGCAAGGCAATGCCGCTAAACATACGTCTCGAATTTGTAAAAGTTTTTAGAGGAGAAAACACCAAAAAATGAACTAAAATTACTGATTTAGCACTCTCAAAGTCCGGATTTATTCTCCATAGGACTCTTATGGGATGAACATGATCGATAGGCTAGGCAGCGACAACCCCAGAAGACCCAACACTTATGAGAATATTTACAGAACACATGGCAATAAATTAATACGGAATGCTTCGGAAAATTCTTTCGAAGAATGCCTAAAATTTATGCAGTGGTTACCAAAACCAAAAGAGGTCATATCGACGAAAACACTTTCAAGTTAAATAATATATAAATATTATTTTGTTTGAATTAATTTACTTCTATTTACGGCAGCTACTTATGTTGTATAATTTATTAATAATCACAATAAAATGTTACTGGTATCTGTGACCTTTTATAAAATGCTGCTTCCAAACTTTTGCATGATAGTGTATATCGTTGACGAAAAATATCAATCAAACTCTGTATTTTAGGAAAACGTACTCCAAATACCATACCTCCATTTTGCATGTGTGTAGGTGGTTAGTACGAGAACTAATCATATTGTGTGGGATCCAATGACTACCAAACTTCCAGACCTCCAAATTTTTATTCAAAAAGGTGTATAATGCTTTCATACCAACGCGCAATATTTCAATCTTACGATATGCGGCCAGTCGAACATGTCTAGTCGTTGAACACGCAGCATCAACGTTAGTGGTAGCAACAGATGTTGACGGATAGCCTATGTGAAATTTCTTCCTGAGAGTTGTGCATCCACACTGGAATTCGGCAAACCAATTGTAAACATTATTTTTAGATTGTACTTCGTTACCAAAAGTCAAATGAAGTAGATCGATTCATTATCTCGGCAAAATGTGCTTGAAATTATAAAAAAAACATGGCTAGAAAGTTTCCACGAAGTTTACTAAAGCGTGGGGTTGAACAAATATTAGATGACTAATTGCAGGCCATATCTTTACAACAAAGTATTTCAACGCAGAACTGGGTAATGAAGCAGTTAACTAATCACATCCCATATGTGCTCAATCGTATTTAGCCCTATATAGCAACTAATGTGAGATGTTATTGTTCTCAGATTACTAGTTCTTGAGATATAGTCAACACTTTTGGCTAATACAGTATACTTGTAAATACAGTTAGGTGCAGAGTTTTTATTTTAACCATGGTTACGCGACACTCTATTTTTTAATTAGGAGGAGTAAAATGAAAAGACGCGTTTACACGATAGAATTTTTCAGAGCTACTTTTTGGCGGTAGTTTTAAAACTAGTTAGGATTTTATATAAGTTGCAGTTATGCAATTATTATTACAACACAAATTTAGGGAGAAAAATTAAATACAAACGCACTCAGAAAAATACACAACCTAAACGTCAATTAGTTGTTGTAACAACAGCAAATATCACTAGTGTAATTTTTTCCGAAAACCGACCAACTGCTAGTCCACTTTTTGGGGTTTTAATTTAAAAAGTAAGTAAGTAGTAACAATGATAGTTCATTGCCTGACAAAGTAAACTGGTATAAGATAACAGTACGTGTTTTAAATAAAGCAACAGAGCAAAATCGAAACTCTAACTAATGTACTTGTAGAAAAGAATAGGAAATAATCAACAACAAAGAAAGTAAAATAACTTAGATACTAGATGATAACTAAAATATTGCTCACGTGTACACAACTTGCTTAAGCTTTTCAATTAATTTGGTAATACATTAAACAGTTTTATTTAAATGTCGCTAGATCGTGGTATGGAATACATAACATATCTCAGCATATAGTTTCCTATTCATAAAGGAGATTATTTGATATAAATAACGTTTTATTACGTTTCTCATAGAGTAGTGCATCCAAAATATAAAGAGCTGTAAACGTGCCGAAAAATTTAAATACCATTCTGCAAGAGGCGCGCCGCCTATTGATACCTGCTATATTCCTAACAGCCAATTGTTGATGGATGAAAACGCGCTTACTAAATGACAAAGGACCAGAGAGCATTAACCCAATATAAGTCTAGATTTAAAATGAGAATAGTAATAAAATCTACGTATGTTCTCATAAACTAAATATCTTAAACGGTAAAGGGCATAATATATTGGAGATAATTGTGACTGAAAATATCTAATGTAGTTTTCCGAAGTGAATCGGTAAACCCCACACCACACATTAATTACACCGCCCAACAAAATAAATTTCGTCTGTAAAATACGAACTGATTTAGGGTATTTCTGATGTGCTGGTTCCAAAAATAACTGCCATTTCCTCCTGGCAGCTCTAGTTTTTGAGATACACTACGGTGAAATTTATTACCCATACGTAATAAATTTCGCCGTTGTTTATTAGTAGAATAGATGCTTTCTAACTTTCACACCCTCGGCTGTAACATGAGCATCAAGATTCATTACCTTTACAGCCACTTAGATCCTTTTCCAGAAAACCTAGATGATGTTAGTGAGGACACAAGGAAGATAGGATACCCATATGATGGCCGATTACTGCTAGAATCTTCAGCGAGACTGTAAACCTCACGCTAGGAAATCTTACAAAAGGAATTTTTTAACTGATTATTGAAAGTTGTATATGTGTATTTTTCTGTTAAATAAATACCTCCTACCCATTTTTTTTGTTTTTCACTTAACAGTTATCAAATAGTAATATTTGATTATCATTTACGTACGTAATAAATCGCTATATCTAATTTTGGTGAATTTTTCCTAAATAGGACAGAAAGAGTGAATTTCGAAAACTAAATCTGATAGAACAAGTCTGACGGCATTTTTGAATTAAGCACCCCAAAATTGCTTAAATATACTTAAAAAATACGAGGCACCAAAATGTGTGTTGACCAGTGTTATCTATCCGATACACAGAGCTTAGACAACGTATGAGTTTTTATAGCCAACCAAATTACCAATTTGGCGAATCGATTAACGATAATCAATTGACTGGTGTGGAGTTTATTGATACGCTTGTGCAATGCAATTCCACAATTCTTGTATTGTTAGTTTTCTTTTTAGTTTAAGTCGTTTTCTATAAACGAACACAAAACTTTACACTTTCAATTTACTTGAAAAGTGTATTATGCAGCTTTATTAATTAATTAATCTTAATTATTTTAAAGTATATAAAATACGTTTTAGTCAAGCGTAGTTTATTATTCTCAATACCACACAACCATTGAAATTATTTTGTATGCAACATAAAAGACTCTCTGCTTGTACTGATGAAGATGATGTGAAAGCAAATCGTTTATGAAAATCACAAATAGGGCCGGCCTCAGAACAGATCTTTATTACCTTTCTTTGATTCCGAGTAATTTAAGTACTTACCACTCAATCCACCGTCCGAGAGCGCCTTGAAAGGTAGAATTGAAGTTAATTATAAATAACTTATTTAACAGGAGCTGATAATGCAGTTTGATATAAAATACGTGGATTTCTAGAATGCCAAATTAAAACTACACACTATAACATAAAATGTTAAGCAGACATTTATCTCAACAGCAAGCCAAGCTAAAGTTGATCCAACTTCAATCCTAAAAATAATACATTTTTAATACTAATATATGAGTTTTTACTTTTGGTTATTTCGGTCTCGTAAAGAACAACATATTTATTCATTTTTGTTCGTCCAATGTCTGAAACGTTACCAATTCCAAATCATTGCTATTTTGCACAATTCTTTTAACCTGTGTCAGGAAAGAGTGTTATCTACTATAATCATATTATTTAACCTTCGTTTAAATTGAGCTAACTTGTGTGCTTACATTCAGAAGCTGTGTATATCTACATAAGTATATACATATGTATACCTGCACAGTTCCATAAATCCTTACGTATACGTAAATACGTATTTAATATAGATGTCGCATTTTAAAATCACCGTAAAGCATTTACATAACACATTATAAAGAGAGATAATATGACAGCAAAAAATATGCAATAAAGTACTTTGTTTTCAAATAACATTCAAATACCTTTGAATTCTTTGAGAGTCTAATAGAATGTAGAAAACGTCGTATTAGATAGATAATGTATGTACATAAATTTATGATCTCTAAATTCTAGCATTAATTTTCTGTCAAGTAATAGTTATTTATTTATCCATAACTTCTTCATGCAGAAAATGTACTAGCTCGTAAGGAATTTGTTTTCATATAGTCCCGCCAAAGTGCGTTTGGCTAGATCAGTAAATATTTATCTGAGATATTGTTTTAAGATAATCTTAAGATGACACAGTTGTATACATTTCACAATTGCTATCTTAAACAAAACTATTAATTTTACTTCCATGTATAAATTCTATTCGGTTTAAACTATTAGCCAAATGTTAACAAGCAATGGACACAAATGTAAGAAAAAAAGGATATTCAAAATTTGCCTCCACAAATAGTGATATATCATAAAATGTTACAGCACTGGTCTTTCAGACACTTTATATATGAGGAATTTGGAGGTCTACCTTGCAAAATTATTTTCGAATACACAGGACGTTTTGTAAGCATGCCACGCTAAAGTCTTTTTCTGTATTTTTCAAACAGGAAACCTTGCACATTCTACATATTTGTTCTCAATGCTTTTAAGTGTATACAATCATGCTCTTAGTTTTTCGTGTCAGTTTGCGGTGTTGCGAAGTTATTCCATTATGTATTCAAATTTGATTTCTTGCAAACATACCTACCTTGAAATTGAATTACCATTATAACTTTATATAAAAAATAATATGATTTCATGTAAAATCTTTGTACCCTTTATTACATAAATCACCGTTCATCAGAATGCACACCTTAAATTTTAACAAAATATTTTGAAAAGTAGTTTTATTCATGTAATAATTCTATAAGCATGTACACAATTCTAATATTACTTTTCACAATCGGGAAATAATTAGGTACAGTACAAACAATACCAGGTTTAAATATTTTACATAATATACGGGTAGAAATTTTATGACACTATAAATGAAATCCCAATTCTAAGAATTGACTGTGTTCCTGCAGAGATGGTGTTTACTCCATAAGGTATGCATACATTGTATTAGCAGTAAGTTTACTTCATCATTAAACACTGACGTACACCTCGATATTGTTATTTCTTTATGCGAGTAAGTAATTTAAACCCGGTGTAAAAATGCCTCGCGGAAAACGGCTTACTCTTGAAATACGATCAGCAATATTCACGCTATATCAAGAAGGATATTCTATACGGAATATTCCCAGGCGACTTAATGCTAAAAATCCACAGTAATTCGGCGGAAATCGATCGGGCTAGAAACAGAAAGATATTCGTTAGTGCAGTGAAACGTCTTTTAAAAAAGGAATACGTTCACGACCGTATTGCTACATGAAAACCTTTCCTACGTCGAGGGAAGAAACAAAAATGTCTCCAGTGGGCTAACACTTACAAAGACTGTACAATGGAACAATGGGGAAACGTACTATCAACTGATAAGCCCAAATATGAAGTGTTTGGCCAAAACTGCAGAACATTTGTCTGTCGCTTACAAGACGAGAAAATGCTTCCTCAGTGGATTACACCAACAATAAAGGAAGGTGATGGTTCCAACCTTGTATGGGGTTATTTTTCATTAAGTGAAACAGGGGACGTGAAAATTGATGGAATAATGAGGAAAAAGAATTATTGCGAGATATTAGGAGAAAATGCTCTACCATACGGATTGCGATTGATATAATGCAAAAACTACCTCGCTAAGGCAAAGAATGGAGGAATGTTAAAAATAATGACTTGGCCTCCCCAGAATCCGAATCTTAATCTGATAGATCTTCTGTGGAACGAACTGGTCAGACGAATTAGAAAAGAATGCCCAACGTCCATTTCTGGACGGTATTGCAGAGAAAATAGGACAATATTTAAATTACAAAAAAAATTTAATCTTGGTATATACGGGCGCATTTTTTCTTTAGCGATATCAACAAGGTGAGATTTGCTTTTTTAGTATCAATTTGGGGCTAGTTTTCTTTTTCATTTGATGAGTGTGATTATGCAAACTTTAGTATATAAATTTATGTACACTGAGTTAGCCATACGCATTTTTGGATTGTCTTGTACTATTAATATTTATGGACTAGTATCTGCAAGCTATCTCCCCTGTACACTAAGACCTCTGCGCATCGTGAACGCGTAATAGTCTGTAGTAACACATTTTTTGTTACGGCTTTAAAGTCTGAAAACACTATCAGATACCTTTTGATAAGTTAATTTGTAACTCATCAAGCATACGGCGATTAAGGAATGTTATTTTTCAATATTTGATTAACACTTTCCACGGCTCATATCGCGATTTTAACCAAAAAGTCAAATCTGTTAAATTTGATATAATACCAAACGGTTAATTACGTTATGTTCATTTAAGCTGATTGCCAATTATTATTTATGCTCGGATAAAATGAGGTTGCATTAACAAATGATTCTTTTAAATGGATTGAAATGGCTCTATGATGAAATAGAAACCATAATCATGCAATTCTTTCGTAGTGTCTTCGTCTAGATCTCCAAATGGTAGTAAAGTAGACGACCTATATTCCCGTATTCGATTTCTATACTTAACCACTAGTTTATCTTTAGCTATTATATGTTCCTTGTTGAGAAAGCTTTTTTTCTAATTGGTAAAATATGTTAGGTTTGTGTAGAATATGGAGGATGTGGAGTCAAATTGTAAGTGTTGTAAGTCTAGTATTAATATTCCTTTCTGCACCTTCAAACGTTTTTAATACTCCTTGCGTTATGTTCCAGTCTTGCAAAAATACACTTCCATGCACTATCCATGTCTGGACACGAAAGTAATAAGAATGAAATAGCCAGGAAGAAGGAGTATTATGAATGTCGTTCAACTAACACGCGTTCTCATGAATCAAGATTAGTCGAATCAAACTCGTACAACTGATGAGTTATCCAGTCAGTAAATGCCATTGCCTTCAAGTTGAAACATGTAAACTTGAGTTGGTGGTTCGCTTTGGTCTGATATTTTATTTTCAAATATAAATTTAAAAAATGAAATTCAAGCGGTCTGAAAGTGTTGTTCGGACATTAGCTAAATATATTTAAGTCATATTTTATTTACCACGTTTTCTTTTACATTCATATACATATATTTATAGTTATCTTATATATTTAGCATTCGGGTATATATTCTGACGTAGTGGAAACCCTAGCAATTAACAATTTTACAACCCTGTTTATTACCAATTAGCTTTACGATTTAATGTATGTTTTTATCAATTAAGTGTATACCCATTAGTTTAGTAATATGTTTATCTCAACGTTTATACTTTATTACATTAGAAAGTTCTTGGTGATTGTTAATGTGTGCTTCTGCCATATTATTATGTTTTAATCACTGTAATTTCATAATGTTAACCATCACAGACATACCCTTCTGGAACTTTCAACAAATTTAATTAGAGTCAGATATTTGTAATGAATTACCAATCTAATCAAATAATTCAAATTTATGAAAGGTAAGCTTCGGACAAGCAAAGAGGTAGTCGATAATGTAATTTCAAGCCTGAAAGATACATTTCAATTCATAGTATTCACTTTGCTCTTGCACGCTGTTACATTTTATTGTTATATTTTCAATATAGTATATTCAAATTAAACAATTCATTTTTTCTGTACAACAATCACACGTGCAAATCGTTGGATCTGAGAACTCCTTCAAATAAAACGTCTCCGATTAAGTTTACCATATATACCGTGCCCTGTTCTCTACAAACAAGTGTGATATTAAAATTTTTGTAAGGATGATTGTCTTTCGAACCAACTGGATAAATATAAAAGCAAGGTACAAGAGAAAATGCTTTGGATTCTATTGTCAAACAAATGTGAATTGTTGGTCTTATTATTGATGATCCGAAGAACAAAATTAAGACGATTAGATGCATAAAAAGAGCATTTATTGGATTGCAAATTAGAAAAAACGAATTGCTGATGATGTTAAAAAAAATGCTTTTACTTCTTCCTTTAACAAAACTGTTACTATCTGTACAACCTCATGCATTAGGCGCTATTTTAACACTGAACCTGCTGATCAGTTTCTATTGAAATGTATGAACGAGTACTGATTTAAGACATATTCAACTTTTATCGACCGATTATAATGGGTCAGTTAAACTTGATTTGTGAGAACGTGCCGCGTCGTCTTCTTACACTTCCTTACAAAAATGCGGTGACCAACCAAATCAAATCTAAGGAATCAGATAGAATGCCTTTAGTACAAATGTTTTTTTTACAAATTCAGTTTTGGCAATGTAAACAATTTGTAGAAGACAAAGTTGAATTACGCGTGTTAAATATAACAAATACAGATTCAGGACTTAACATTGATAGCTTTATTCGCTTCTTTAAGTTAAAATTCCTTAATAAATTGTGGTGGAAAATCTCCGGCATTTAATTTGACGAATGAGTTCTTTTGTTTAACTTTTTGTTTGTTTTAAATTCAAATTAAATAATATTAAATAATTTAAATAGCCAAATGGAAGATTCTATAAGTACATTGATAAACCGAAATGTACATATATCGCTTTTTAACAAAATTTCTTTTTCTAACAAATACCCAAATCAATCCCTGGCTAGCTAAATTTGTAAATTATAAACGAAATACAAGATGAGAGCAAAAGAACAGTAAATTTTCATAATTTATTATAATTTAGTTTAAGTTTTTAATTTTGTAATTGTACTCATACTCACATGGACTGTATTGTATTCTAGATATTCCGCTTCCACCAATGCATCCGGAACTCCAAGTGATTGTGAAAACATCAGCTGGCACACTTTTAACTTCAAATAACTTTGAAGAATTTCAAAAACTATAATTAATTCGAAAAATAACAATTTTTTTTTTGGGGCGACAAATTCGAAGTTTGTGACTTTGACACAATTATTTTATATTAGATCGCTTCCGTGGATACACTCACTATATTCAGTTTGTGCCTATATGATAGGCCACACAGTAAACACATTCTTGATGGAATGAAATTATTTACAAGTAAAAGTCGCCAGGCTTGCCATCCATCCGACGTACGAGAAATTTTGAAGATAGTGTGTTTTATTTCGGAACGATACTTATTTTAATAACATGATAAAAATGTGAGTACAGTACATCATACGCCTTTCAGAAATAAATTTGGAAGAAATTATAATTAAACGCAGAAATATGTTTAAAAAAACGATATATGTATATACATAGTTAACGATAGTGGAGTTTACGTCTCCACTGCACATGTTGTTTAAGGGACTTTCAAATTCTAAATTAGATATCAATAATGAACAACTAAAGTAAAGAAGAGGGACTCCTAACGGTACTTTGCCTCAAATAACAACAACAAAAGGTCCTGAAGGTAACCTTACTCGTCCATACGAAGGATCTTATTCAATTAAAGAAGTGTTAGGATTGAAAACATACAAATTAGGCTACCTCATCTCTGAAAAAGAAGAGGGAATCTTCTCTGTAGAATTAATCTACCCATAAATTAACAAACTAATGAAATAAAATATATATTTTACACATAATTCTAATTTATTTCTTCCAGTATAAGTTTTGGAGTATTTCTTATATTCCTGAATTTAAGATTAATATACTATTTGTTTCATATAAACTGATATCAAAGTGAAATGTAATATTTAACTTTAATAGCAGTTTACAGCAGGAGTATGTAATGATATGTATTAATAATAGTTAAATCATTTAAAATATCAATCTTTTTCTACTTTTTTCTTATACTTCTTTCTATATTTGATATTTTCCCGTTAGTGAACCATATACTAACGAGAAGATATAGAAGTATAAGACAAATTTAGAAAAATATTGATATTTTAACTGATTTAAATGTTTAAATAGTATCTCAGACTTTCACGGCCGTTAAAACTATGACTTAAATGTTAATAATACATATCATTACAAAGTATTTGCTAGAACGAAACAAATTTGGTTATAAAATATTGTACAAACAGGCGAATATATTAAGCTAAACAAATCTGTTTGCTCTAAATAAATACCACTGATAAAATGTAATTTATTGCTTGAACATATCCTTTTTTTCATGAATAGACTCGTACAAAGATTGTACTTGCGTTTCTGCGAATTTCAAACTAAATTTAGAAATATTTATTATAACCTCCTGCTGGCAAATAAAAGTATTTTCGGAATAATGCGTAATATGCTTGAATTGCACTTCTAATTAATCTTTCCGCACAGCCCGTAACTTTTTTCTTCTAGAATTATGTAAATTCATTATATTTACTTACTGTTTCGTAGAATGTGGTATTTTTTCTTTTATCACATTCTTGGTAGAGAATGCTGTTGATTTTGATTTTTTTAATGCCCACATATATTGCGTAAAATAGAAGGCTATATACATCGGCACATATACAAATACATTATGATAAGAGTAATAGTAACCTCTAGATTGTGCGGTAAAATCACCGATTTGATATGAGCTTCAACATTTTAATTCTTAATCGGAGTATTCGACTGGAATTGCATGAGAAGTCCGCGCGCATCCCTATAACCATTAATCAATTTGTCCATGACGTCTAGATCTATGCTTTTAGGTAAGTATATGTATTTACGCAAGTAGTTTTTAGAATTTGCTTTGATAACTAAAAACGTCCGCTGAATTAAGCGTTGTACCTGCAAGATATCAGTGTTGCATTTATACTAAAGTGAATTAAATCAATAAGGTTAAATTAGTATGACTCAATATTCTCGCAATATACGTATCTACAATCATTAGAAGTTTGAAAAGCGATTCACCTGTCGGAACAAACGGCTATAGGAGCAAATATGGTATCTTTGACGATGAAGTTTAGCCACTGTGATCACACTTAACAGATGCAAAATATTATAATTATGATTGGAATTGCATTATTGGTAGAATACGAAATGTTTGATGAACATTTATGATGATTTAATAACGTTTATTATATAATCTATAAAATCGAGAACTTACCGAGGTTATTAGTTATTAAATGACTACGTATCCTATGTTCGTCTTCAATCATTTAAACGAAAGACCATTTTCAGCAATTAATTGAAAATGTCCTTTGAATGAGTTCAAGCTACGTAACGTTTTCTTTTAAAGAACACTGCCTTAGAATTTTGTCAATTTATCTTTCAATCAATTTGTTCAATGAAACAGAAGATGTGTCATTGAGAAACTGTAGTATAAATATTACAACTAAAGCTGTTCGTCTTTGTCAGCAGGGAAGCGTCTGCCTTCCATCAATGGAGTTTCTCATTAGTTGTCGACCTGTTAGTAGTGTCTTTCAATACTATTATTTCTGCGTTACAAAGTGCTAATTAATTATGTTGAATGTTCTGTACTTTATCCTCCTGAAGAACGTGTTTGGCTTTATTTTACTACTTATCATTTTCGAATTGCTTACTTTCTTATTTTGCAGTTTCCTTTGTAAACTTTTGTTGTACCGGAGAATGTATTGTCAGACTTCGTTTGATTACACCGCCCAACAGAATAATTTTTTGTCGTGGTGTCTGTAGAATACGAATTGATTGATGGTATTTCTGATATGCTGGTTCTAAAAATAGCCGGCATCTTTTCCTAGCAACTCTAGTTTTTGAGATACACCACAGTGAAAAAAGGCACATTATCTTCATCGTCATAATTTTCACTGGGGTAAAATAAATTTTCTTTCTGATTGTTTGCTGGTTAAGGGTATTCAATGCCATATCTAACGGTGGGCGGCATGAACATAAAAATTGAGCCATCGTTGCTTCTTAATTGTTGCTTTGGAGAATGACTTGGTGCGTTATCCAAGATTAACACTGCCTTTACCAGAAGATTTTGCTTTCTTAAGAAATCTTTCACCTACAAGTTGAATATGTATCATTAAATTACATTACTTTTTATTACAATTTTATTGACAAACCTGAGGGACAAAGTGCTTCTGGAACCATTCCAGAAATATGCCTTTGGTCATCCAAGCGGATTTTGAACAGTTGTAATCAATGGGACTCTTAAAATTTCTAAATGAACGTGGATTTTTTGGTTTTCCTATTACTAGTGGCCTTATTTTGTGTGTACTAGTAACATTAGTGCACGCTAGAAAAGTTATGCGTTGTCTTTCCGCTTTTCTATCCGGAGAAGATTTTTCATGTGATGCAACATAGGTTTTCGTAGGTAATAATTTCCAATAAAGACTGGTTTCATCTGCATTGTATATTTGCTCCTTATTTAAATGTATCTCTTTGATTTTGTTCATTAACTTTTCCTTAAACGGTAGCACTAGTTGTGATGGTGCCAATAATTTTTCACCAGATATCGACAGCAATCGAATTCCATGCCTCCTTTTAGATCTTTTTAGCCAGCCAGCACTGGCTACAACATTTTCGGTCTCTTTTAGGTTTTCATTCAATAATTTTGCTCCCTCTTTAATCAATTCACCGATACTTAGAGCATGACTATCCCTTTGTTTTAAAAACCATTTATAGAGACGATTTTCCATTCTGGGTGTAAAAATAATGTACAGTAGACTGGGTCATAACGAACCTCAAGGAAATCGACTCGTTATCTTCGTGGTTCGTAACAATCAACATTAACCAACACAAGACTGTTATATATTTTGATAAACTTTTATTATAAATATTACACAAAAGTATGTCTTTGTGCAAGCAAAAAGAAACAACTATTTTTTAAAAATCAAAAAGTTTGCAGTAAAGTGTCCAGTCGAACATAAAACCCAATGTAGAGTGCACTACACAACATGAGATACATAATAACGCACTGCACGTAAAACATATACATATACAAGTAAGCTGTTTTTCTGGTTTTACAGAAATTAGGAAAGAAAAAGTAGAATAAGCTATTTTATTGCTTTTAAGACGTTCGTTTCTAAGACTTTTCAATTCTCGAAACACTTTTCTATTCTGAAGTTGCTACTTCAAAAACATGTTTTTTGGAAACTTCAACAGCTTCTGGAGGTGATGAAAGTCGCTATCTAAGTATTTTGTGGAAACACGAAAGGTCGGCAAAAGGCAATTCGGTAATTTGATATTTTTCTCCTGCCAACAATCAATTGACGTGGTGTGTGGGAGCTGGCGTTAGCGTGATAAAACAAATTACAGTGTTGTACATGGATTTTACAGTTCCCAGCTGGAATTTTTTAAGCATTTCCTTACACTAATTAACCATTCTTAATTCTTGCCTTGTTCTTAGTTTGCTTATAATTGCAATTATATAATTTTGCCTCAATTTCGTGCGAATGCTTTATACATTTTGTATCTTACGAGCATTTAGTAAGATATTTTTCAATATTAGTAGTAGTTTACTGTTATAATTACTGTGATCGTTGAAATATCACGGTTGGCGTGGGATACGGCAAATTAGCTGGAAACCAATTGCCCATGTAAATACTATCGTGGTATAAAGTTTCTAGGACGAAGATAGCATTAAATAGAATGAATAGATTGTCTTAACTTATACGACAAAACAATGACGTAGGTAAAAACATAAAATAGACGAAGTGTTCCCACCGCTACCAAAATGAGGGCGTCCAGAAGAAGACGAGTGAGGTCTCGTCGAAACGTCGGCCTAGTTGAAACTGTCCCTTTCGGAACCAACAGCACACGCGGTCAGAAACCTGGAAATATTAAGGATTTTTTCGCGAGTAACAATGTTATAGATAGTTACAGAATTCTATAACATCTGCATTTTCTTGACGAATAGTTATACATCGTTATACTTTAGTTCGTCATACATGACGTCATATAGACGACAATCGTGATATTTGGGAAAACGTTTGATTAAATAAGTTCTAACATAAATTACAAAGGAAAATATATACCATTCCGGTTATTTCATTCATCATTTTACATATACAGTAATTCTCATGAAAGTTCAGTTGCAGAACTTATTTCTTTGCATATACACTACCGCTCAAAAGTGTTTAGGCACACTCACTGACAGCAAAAATGTATAAAAACTCAGCAAAAATGTTAATAATATTTATTTTTTATGTACAGATACACGTACATGAATAAAAATATATTAAATAAATGTGAAAATTAAAACGTTTAATTTAAATTTTGCTTTCATCTATGTGACCTCCTCTTGATTTAATAATTGCAGCACACAATCGAGGCATTCTCGCAATAAGTTTTGCCGAGAGTTTCTTGTGTTATTGAGGTCCAACTCGATTGCAATTTGTTCCATACGTCAGTAGCTGGTGTCGGAGCCGATTTCCGTACTTCCCGATCTAGTTCTTCCCATAGTAACTCGATTGGATTCAAGTCGGGGCTCTGGGGAGGCCATTTCATAATTTTGAGAGTTCCTTCCTCTTCTAAATGGCGTAAATAGTCTTTACATAATTTAGAGGAATGTTTTGGGTCTTAATTTTGCTGGAAGATAAAATTTTGACCAAAAAGTCGAATTCCGGTAGGTATTGCGTGGTTCTCCAAAATTTCGCGGTAGCCTTTTTTTTTTAATATACCGTCAATTTTCACAATGTCCCCTACACTAGTGCCAGCAAAACAGACCCAAATGATGATAGAACCTCTACCATGCTTCACAGTAGCAGCAATACACTCTTCTCTGGCACGTTCACCCACAGATCTTCTTACGAATATGCGTCTTCGGGTTCCGAACAGCTCAAATTTGGACTCATCCCGTCCATAGGACGTTGTTCCACTCTTCTATGGTCCAGTGTTGGTGTTCACGAGCCTATCTAAGTCGCTTTTGCTTGTTTTGTTTGCGTAGTAATGGCGTTTTCATCGCAAAACGTCCATGGAGCCCGGCTTTCTGTAGGCGACGTTTGACTGTAGAAACACTGACTAGTTCTTGGCGACCAACATTTAATTCTGCTGTGATTTCCGGGGCTGGTTTGCGTCTATTTAACTTGCTGGTAACCACTATTCTGCGTCTTTTATTAAGAAAACTGCCAGTTTCCCGATATTTTTTTACGTTATAGTCAACCGTAGCGTGGTGTATTTTCATTTTTTTTGGCAATTTGTCGATTACTTATGCCACTTTTATACAATAGCTATTGTAAGCGCACGTGTTTCCGTACTAATTTCTCTTCGCGGAGGCATTTTAAAAAATTGTCACACGATATCTCGCTCACGACGTGAATAGAGTAAATACCACACTGCAACTGACCATAGGTTACAGATTTCACTATAATCGTCTAGGAAGGTAATTTAAACATTATTACCTACAATCTAACCGATGACTAAATTTACCCAGTAAATTCAGAGGGATTGTTATTGTAATTGCACCGCAACAAACAGTTTATGGTAATCCGACCAAGTACAGGCAAATGATAGTAAACCTTATGCGATATAATGGGTGCTTGTCTTACTGAACTACATTTTAAATACGTATTTCATTTTAGTATAGTGTTTTTTTGGTAAACATAATACTGTATGAATAATCCATGAAAACAGGGGTGCCTAAACACTTTTGAGCGGTAGTGTATGTTTGATTATTTATACTCAAATAATAATAAAAAAAAACATTTATATTAATATGAACACAACCTATTTAAAAATATTTGAAAACACCGTTTTCGCGACGAAGTTCGTGGTTATAGAAACTACGTCATTGTTCTGATTATTTGTGGTTATAACCTCGTAACCATAGTTACTCGCGAAGAAATCTTTATTATTCCATATACCCTTCGTCTATTTTGAGTTTTTACCTCCATCATTGTGTTGTCGTTAGTTAAGACATTCTATTCATTTGACAATCTTTCTCAAGTACTAGTAATAAAGTAAGGATAGTGGTATATACTGTCGCATTATTCAAGTTACCAATTATGCAAATTAACTTTTTATCTTCTAGCGATGTTGTCGATATTTAATTTGACCCTGATTTTGTTACAAAATCAAATGGCAAATACTTTAAACTCAGATTAAGATCCCATTTAATACTGCCGGAAATATGCATGTGTTTGTTAGAAATTTTTTTTCACTTGAGAAATAAATAAATTTAATTAATTAATTACAATTAATAATCAGCAATAAACTCGTGTGGATATCAGTGTTCGGCAATCACGAAAATTAAAATATCTTGATTTATTGGGGGCTTTCCGTTATCATGTCATCAGACATGCCAAATTATTATTTTTCTTCGTACATTAAGAAATCAGGTGAAAATAACTACTGCATCGAAACCTACAGATTCTTATCGCCAACATACGATTCTGGAGCGGTGTGCGACAACTGATAGAATACATTGTTTAAATATTTACGTATTCTACGAGTGGAATGCAATAAGACTCCACGAATTATTTTCAAAACAATTCGCGAAGCGCGTGACAATCATACCACTTGGCATGAGAGCTTCTACTAATGTTTAACTATAGATTACGTCTTGCGCATTAAAGAAACAGTTGTAAACTAACTGAAAATTGAACTATTACTAAATGTATGGTGTTGCAACCTAAAAATTTGTGAATAATTATAAAATAAAAGCTGTGTTCGAAAATGAATTGCTTGGAGCTTGCTATTTGTAATCAAAATTTTTTTTAATTGCTTTAATGAAAAGAGGGTTTTGTTCATCCTGTTAGAATAATAAACAAAGTACGTATGTGTATAATTAAGTATTCCCTCTCGAAAAGAAATATTTGAATGTAGACTCAAATTCGGCTAATAAAATTCAAGCTATTCCTCCTTTGAAAATGAACTGTGTATATTCTATAGTTCACGTAAAATTTGTTATTAATTAATTAAAATATGTTCTTTTGAGCATTTTATAATATTTGTAAGTTTTGTTTTTGATCCTTAAAAAGTAGTGCATCTTTTAAAAGAAGTACATGTGACCCTTTAATTATAAGTACGTATATCCTTGCACACATTTCCTCTTCCTTTTCTTTTGGATTCAAATTTAAGAATAATATTCAATTTAAATTGCAAAAACTTCCGTCTGTTCCAACATTCTCCAAACTAAATGGCATAAAATGCTAAATAAATGGGGAAATAAAGTTGATATGTCAAATTGAATCTTCTTGGCTTTTTTTCTCGTAAATCTTTCGGGTAATCTGTTAATATTATTTGCAACGGACCACGTTACGCAAAGGACATTTGTGCAACGCTATAATTAGGCATTCACTCAAACTGCTTTGTTTTTGCATATAACATCTCAATGCCGTCTTGAAGTTATATTTAAACTTCGAGGACGACCTGGACGATTTTTGCAGCAAGTGTACCAGTTTGTTCGAAGCGGTAAACAATTAAATTTACTGTAGATTTCTTTTGCAGCAAGTCTCTCGGAAATATCCCACATATCATTCTTGATGTGGCGTTAATATTGCTAATCATGTTTCAGCACTAAGCGGTTTTCCGTGATGTATTTTTAAACAGGCATTAAATTATTTACTCGCACAAAGAAATAACAATATCGAGCTGCACGTAACGGTATCTAATGCTAAACTAAACTCACTGTTAATGTAATTGATGTATACTTTATGAGGTAAATACCATCTCTGAAATAACTCGGTCAATTCTTTGAATTCGGGTTTCATTTATGTCATAAAATTTCTAGTCATATATTATTTAAAATATCTATATCTGGTATTGTTTGTACTTTACCTAATTATTTCATTATTTTGGAAAGTAATATTCTAGTTTCGTTTATCAACTTAGTTCTTTAATTAGTAAATTGTGTACATGGTTATAGAATTATTACATGAATAAAAGTAATTCTTTTTAAAATTTAAGGCGTTTGGTCTATTATGAGCGATGGTGTACGTTCATTTTATTACAAAGTTTTAGAGATAACTGGCTAATTTAAGTTAAACCTAAGAGTAAGTAGGATAATGCAAGATTGTATTTTATGTGTACAAAAAAAATGCAATGCTGCTCGTTTGCTTGTTTGTTCCATTCTCTCTCTCACTCCTTCGCACATACCGGTCGCCACGATGCTGTACAATCAATATTAATCTGTACTAGTTGCTAATTCAATGCGCTAATGTTACTGTTGCCTGTTATTAATGTCACATTTGTTGTATAATAAGTATTTTAAGTAGCAATTGAATTTAAATCGGCTGATTGGACACAGAACACAGAAATAAGATATATCCGCATCGGTAAAAATAGAAAATAACAGTCGTTATGATAGATATCACTGCTAATATTATCAAATAATATCTTTTGAAAACGTTAGGTGCGAAAATAAGATTCTATGCTCGAAATGTTGTGTTGTTATATAAAATAAATTATCTGTACGTGTCAGAGTTGTTATGTGAGCCCAAAAAATTTCATGGTATGTTTTATTAAAATAATAAAACTAATAATACGACATGCCTTCGCATCCCCAAACAGGTCTGTCTTGCTAATTACGCGAGGATCGGCTAGATATGAGTTATTATTACCTAGGTTTGTGGTGCGTCTTAAGATATTCGTTCTCAACATTCGCCATAGAGTGAGGAAAACCACTGAGAAGCAGGGTTCGAGAACCCGGAACACCAAGACTGGTTGCCAAGCGAGCAAAGCACTGAGCCACCTGCTTCATATAGAAAATGTGTCGAATCACCAGAAATAGGTTAACAACAAATTTATTATACGTCTAGTGAAAAAAGTTTTTTTATTATCTTATTTCATTTATTAAACTATAAAAGTGTTTTTTACAATAACACCGTGGTCATGGGCTAGTCGTAATAATAAGAAAATTTATGCAACGACAATAACATGTAATAGACATTACAAATTGTATGTATTGATATAAAATTGGCAATTTAAATATCCAAAGAATACATTTACTCTGTTGTGACTGATATTTGAATTCAAATCACCTAATAACGCATAAAGCAACTGTGAGCTGTCTACTTTTAACATAATTGGTGGAATACTATTCTCTGTTAGACGCTATGTCAGCGATAAGCAAGTGCAATAACTGGTAACAATATAACGTCCAAATACGTTCCGTATAATTCCTTCTTCAGTTCTCAAAATCTGGATTTTATTCGATACAGTGTAGCTTAACTCCAGCTTACTGAACTTAGACAATTTCAGATGTTTAATACCACGTAGTGCTAAAAACGAGCTGAACTTTTATCTTTTTAGTGTAAAATTTTTACATCCCATTGGTAATAACTAACGCCTTTAACTTAAACTTTGTAAATTCGAATAATTATTCATATTAACATTTATTTTGTATGAATAACACTAAATATCTTTTGCCACTGTAAGCTATTTTATGATGCTCAGTTAAATTACTATAAAAAAGGCATCCTTTTATATAGATAGCAATTAGAAAAATAAAATATCTTGCTTGGGATGTATAGCCAATAAGTATAAACATTCTTTATGACTACGAATAATACTTGATTGAAACAGATCATGAAAAAATATATTAGTATGTAAGTATGCGGGGTAACCGCATACATTGTCAGGGACTGTTTAATGGCCATAATCAAAACAGTAATTAAAATTGCAGATAAACAATGTAACTTTGTGTTTTATTGACTACTACTGAAAAAAGCACGTCTGCCGCCAACATGTGACATTTTTCAGCTGATTAATTAACTAATTATATAGCTCCACTAGATAACGGATTCTTGTTAGTATGTATATAATTAGGTATTCATTGAGATCAAATTCTTTACTCTTTCAAATATTATTGTACTCATTAATTTATCGTCTATTAGGTTTCTGTGGATGTTGTTTGTGAGTTTTTTTTATTTAAGCTCAATAATTTTACTTTAAAAATATATTGTCCAACCGCGAACGTCGGTTTCAAATACAGGGGACATTGTAATGAATATTACGAATTCAATTTATCAGATTCGCTAAATCGAAACTTATACTTGATAATAAGTTTGATGTCCGCAAATTAAAAATAGGAAACCACTAAAATAACATCAGGAATAAACTTAATGTTGAATATTAAAACACGTGGATATAATTCATTACTCATGCATTTAAAAACATAATGAAATAATGAATGTTTGTTAAAAGCACGTAGTGATATAGACTTTAATATTTCTTATATTCTCTGTACTAAACATATGTTCTCAATTATTCAGGCAAATACGTGCCCGATATTGCACAGTTTATTCCGCGATGTAATGATTCGGCTAAAGGATTAATACTACTGAATCGATGACGAGCAAGCACCTGAGAATCATAAAGTCGGAGGTGTGTTTGGAAAATTCTAAATGCGCATGTATAAATGAATCGTACTTAGGCCACTTTTAACAGAAGCATTTGATCATATAAATAGCTTAACGTTAACAAACATAATATTTATGAATGTATAATTCAACATCTGTACTCCCATGTGAATGATAAGTTGAAAATTCAGATCTAATAAGCATTTATGCATATTAAATAATACTATTGGTAAATTCTAAAATGTATTTAGTAATTGAAGATTAACAAGTATTTGCACATTTGTATTTTAACTGCGAAATAAAATATGTAAAATGTTAAGTATAATAATAGAAATATCTTTAATGCGTATTTAGTTTAATTTTGACATAAATGGATCGCAAAAGCTGTCCAGACAGGGTACCAGTCGTTTGATGTTGATACAAATAAGGAGGGTAATTAACATTGCCTTTTCTTGAGATGACTTCGTTGTAAAATAATTCCTGAACTGCTTTGATTGGTTGATTTGATGTGCGACATGCAGCGTTATCCTGTTGAAACCAATTTTCTAAGTTAAAGCCTTCAAACCAGGGGTGATCAAACGGTCTATCGCTATCACATTTAAGTTAATTCACAATTAAGCCAGAATAACTTTCTTCTTACTTTTTATATGGGAATAACCTGCTACTAGCGAGAAACGTGGCTCTATCAAAGGAACGCGGGGTGTTTGTCAATTTAAAGCCGAGGCGCGCGACGTCTTTGATTCCCGCCGATTCCTCTGAAAACTTCAAACGGGGAGTTTGACGGTACGCTAACAAACCATGCCGACTACCTTTATCGGGAACATTCGAGACTTCGTCCGCTCCGATATATATACTGCGCCTACAAGAGTCAGTTCGAGTAGTAACTCGAATGCGATATGAAGTTTATAAATAAAGCGCCGCCTCACTAAAATCTGTGTGGCATTATTTTATCCTTTCGAACTCACAGCACATAACAATACAAAATGAGTGCGGCAAAATGAGGTAAAACGTATCATTTTAATAACGATAGGGAGAAAGAATTCATATTTTGTGTGGTGAAGGATAAGTGCATTTGTCTCATTTGCCGAGGATCAGTTGCAATACCTAAGCGTCGAAAGATAGAGGGGCATCATAAAACCATGAAGACGATTTCCCAAATTAAGAAAGCAAAAATGATTCCATATCTTGTTTGAAAAAAGAGCAAAGCGTGTTCGCAAAAGCAGCCGAACAATCGAAAGCTGCAACGATCGCGTCATTTAAAATTTCTCATATTTTGGCAAAACACAAGAAACGCTTTCAATACGGAATGATTGTGAAGAAAGCATTTTTTGAAGCGGGTGAGGTTTTATTTGGAGATTTTAAAAATAAAACTGAGATCATGTCTGCTATTAAAAAACTTCAGTTATCTCGTCCGATACTCACAAGGCATGTTGAAGTCATGAGCCAATACATGGCAGATAAACTAAAATATGATATCATAGAATGTACATAACTTTCTTTACAGTTCGATGAATCCACCGATTTAGGAGATACTGCTCAGCTGTGTATTTTTATTCGAATGGTATTTAATGACATATCGGCTAAAGAAGAATTTTTAACAATGATTCTTCTTAAAGGAAAATCCCGTGGTGAAGATATGTACATATATGTATGATGCTTTTTATTTTTTTTTTGACAAGCTACAAGCTACCAATCTACAAACTAGTGTGCATTACAACAGATGGAACACTAGCCATGACTGGAGACATAAATAGTTTTGTTGCATTGTGTAAGGCTAATGACGATTTTCCTTCGTTTTTCTCATTCTATTGCATTATCCATCAACAAGTTTTGTGTTCAAAAATTCTAAAGAGGGAGGAGGTTATGAACATCGCAATAAATATTGTGAACTCCACCCGTGCCCGAAGCTTGCAACGACGGCTCTTCAAATTGCAGTTGGAAGACAGTGAATATACCGAACACACTGATTTAGTTTCTTACACGAACGTAAGAAGGTTGAGTTGCGAACAAGAAAGGTTACAAGAAAGGTTACAAGAATTATTGCCCGAAATAATTGCGTTTCTACACGAAGACGTGATAATACTCAGATGCTTAAAAGCGAAAAAAGGCTAACCGGTTTAGCATTTTTAACAGACGTCACAGTGCATTTAAACACCATTACTTTGGAGCTGCAAAGTAAAGAAAAATCTATTACCGAGATGATTAGTGCAATAAACGTATTCCATAGTAAATTGCAACTAATGATATATCAACTGAAAAGAAAGGATAAAGGATCTGAAACATTTTCCGTCGTTAGAAGCAAGGATTCCTCAGTTGAATTTTGATATTTATGAGAGAAAATTGACAAATGTTTTGAGTGAATTTGAAAAACGTTTTTATGATTTTAGTAAATTGACAAATATATCAAGTTTTATGAGTTATTTTTTTTCCTGTAAAAACATTGAAAAATCTGCTACTGAAATCGCAAGTCAGTTTAATATGGGCTCATCTTCTGTTGAAAATAAGGTGGTGCTGATTATCTCAGATATACATCTCAAAGCTACAGCATCTGACAAAAGTTTTTTGTTTTACATCTGAAGATAAATATCCAAATCTAAGGCAAATCACCTTCTTGACAACAATGTTTAGGTCAACTTATTTGTGCGAGTTTGCATTTTCTGAAATGAAAATAATTAAGTTAAAATATCGCAATCGACTAGCTGACGAACATGTGCGTGTGTGCGTGTGCGTGCGTGTGTGCGTGTGTGTGTGTGTTGTGGGTCCCGAAAGAGACCGTTTCGACTAGAAAATGAGTGAGAGAGATCTCGTCGAAACGGTCCCTTTTGCGACCAAGAATGCAGTCAGGGATATTATTTCATATACGGTGAGTACGAAAACATCCGTCTCAAAATATATGTTTCTGAATGATTCCGTGTTGCTTGTATGTATTGATAAGGACCGTTGATTCGACGTTTCGATAACACCTCAATTATCTTTCGCTGGTGCTTCTCGTTATGACACCACCACACTTCACTTGAAAATAAATTACTTTGTAAACATATTTTTCTTATGGGTATGTGAGAATGTATATGGTAAATATTTGTATCTGCATTATAAAAATAGCATTATTAATGTTAAACCATACATCGTACTTATTTTGGTCAAAGCCCAAGTTAAATGGTAGAAAAATTCTTGTATAAATTATTGAGCGACAGATTGTTGCAAAGCAAGTTTTTTCAATTATTTCGTTATCCAATTAACGTTACGCTAACTTAGAGTTTTGGATGCGTTTGTAAATAAGTGTTACAATTCTCATATCACTGTCGTAAAAATAGTTTACTAACAATTTATGGTATTCGTCTGTCTAAACATCGCCAGCCTACTTACGTCTATAAATACAAACACTATATTCATTCTATCTTTACCGATGCATCATAGATTTGAAATGCAAAGTCAGAGAGTTAATTCTTGCCTATTCTGTAATTAAGAAAAGCATTAGAAAAAATTAATGAACAAATTTATGACAACTCCCGTAGTAATTCTAATTGGCGCTAACACCAAAATGGAGTTGCTCATGGAGCAACACCCGCGTAGTAATCGTTTGCCATATACAGATCAGTTTCCTCAAGTAGATATATCACTCTACCGATATTGGGTGGTAAGATAAATGAAAATATATTTGACATTTATCACTTTTCATTTCAGTAAACCTTAGGCTGTGTTAGGTGTTGGGTGTCACATTATTCCATCTATTGCGTTAATTGTATGCAAACCTTGAGCGATCTGAGTTATATTTTTTAAAGAAACAGCACAAAAGGTGCAAATTATTAAATCTTTTTTTGCAGCTGGTACATACATTAAAATTTAACACATGGGCTGAAAAGTCCCGGGCCTAACACATAGATGACGCTAGTTTTATTGCAGTCACCTTTCTCTCAGTTAGTACTAACCTTCAAAAGACAGCTGTTAAAATTTCATGATATTCTATGCATTAGTTTGTGAGTTATTGAGCTCAGAGTCGCGCTACTTTTGTTATTTTCAAAACAATGGATCAAAAACAATATCGTCTTTTAATTTTACACTGCTCCTTGATGGGAAAAAATACCGTTCAAGCAAAGCAATGGCTTGAAAAGTGTTATGGGGACTCCGCTCCATCAGAAACAACAATAAAACGTTGGTTTGCTGACTTCTAACGTGGTCGTAGAGACACCGATGATGCAAAACGCAGTGGATGTCCAAATGAGGCGGTAACACCAGAAAACATCAAAAAAATCCACAAAATCGTTTTGAATGATCGAAAAATGAAGTTGCGTGAGTTAGCTGACATCGTAAAGATATCAAAAGAACGTATTGGCTTTATATTGCATGAGCATTTGACTATGAGAAAGCTCTGTTCAAAGTGGGTGCCGCGTTTGCTCACTGTTGACCAAAAACAAGAACGTGTTGATGATTCTGAGCAGTGTTTGGCCATGTTTAAACGTAACAAACCGGAATTTTTGCACATGGATCCATCACTTCACTCCGGAATCAAAACGATCGTCATCAGAGTGGACAGCAACTGGTGAACCTCGTCCAAAGCGCCCGATAGTACAACAATCGGCTGGAAAGGTTATGGCCTCGGTATTTTGGGATGTGCGTGGTGTAATATTTATCGACTATCTTGAAAAAGGAAATACCATCAACAGTGAATATTATATAGCGTTATTGGAGCGTTTGAAGGCCGAAATTGCAAAGAAACGACCGCATATGGCAAAGAAAAAAATTTGTTTCATCAAGACAACACACCGTGTCACAGGTCAATCAAAACAATGGCAAAACTACACGAATTGAACTTCGAATTGCTCCCACATCCACCGTATTCGCCAGATTTGGCTCCCAGCGACTACTGGCTGTTCGCAGACCTCAAAAAAATGCTCGCCGGTAAGAAATTTCGCACGAATGAAGAGGTTATCGCTGAAACTGAGGCCTATTTTGAGGCAAAAGATAAATCGTTCTACAAAAGTGGTAGTGAAATGTTAGAGCGGCGCTGGAATGATTGCGTTGCTCTTGATGGAGATTACGTTGATGAATAAAGCTAATTTTGAACCAAAAAAACCGTGTTTTCTTTGTTAGATCCGGGACTTTTTAGCCCATGTGTTAAAATTTATTTCATAATACGAGGACACTCATGTAACTGTAAAAAAACACAATTGCTTAATAATGAAGTAGAACGAAACCCTCATCAGACCAATTATTCGATTGCCAAATAGTGTCAAATATCACAATGTCCTAAAATGTTTTCTTCCTCTCCTAAGATATTTGGTATATGGATGTATATGTTCAAAGAGCAGATACTTTGCACGATTTGCGAAAAAAAGAGAATATTTATTCAATGTTAACCAGTTTTTATAATCAGTTAGGCTACTGTTTGCTTGCAGATGAAGTATGCAACTTGCTGGCCTGAATTGTGGTAAAAATTTTGAGTGGTGACCGAACTGCTGTCAAAATCTTTTGATACACTTATGCTTCGAATGATTAATACTAAATTCTGGTAAAAGAAACTTGATGATTTTATTTACTAAAGTCTATATACACTTCATTAAATTAAAATAGAAGCCGCATTCTCTTCGACTAGTCAGTTATGTGCTGTATATTTATTGATGCTTACTACAGGGAATGCTATCTAGTCACTCTGAGAGAATTTGACTGGTCTACTAATTACTTTTATATTTGTAAGAATGTTCACCGCAATTCGGATATGTCTGGGAGCTACTATTATCCTCATATGCCAATCCAGTGTACATAAGGTTTGTATTTTCGGGAATGCTAACAATTGCCAACTAATTTTATAAATTCTCGTAGTTCTCAGAAGGTGTTACCAAATAACTTTGCCGAAGTATTTTTCGTAGTATACATCAAATTATAATATCGTACGTATAAATATTAGATGTCATAATGTTTTGGTATCATATATTTATTTCCCAGTAGAGAATAACTTTTTACAGGTTTATGTCTATTTCTTGAAGGGACTCGTTTAAAATATAAAAATAACAATGTCGTGAATTTTGTATACGTGGAAATTATTGTTCTAAAGAAACTACGACTGCTCTTCTAACTGTTAAAAGACTGGACACATGCATATGTTAATGAATGTAGTAGTAAAACAGATTACTACGGCGAAGTATTTAATCATTCAATTTTCAAGTGGTCTAATTTATGTATTTGCGCATGATATTAACGTACAGGCTAAATATAACAATGATCTCTTTATTCCAGATTTTTGCTTATTAGCAATTAGCATTGTACTCAATTTATGGATGACATGTTTCTCGTTTCTAAATCATATTTAATTTTCTTAATCAATAGAAGCCATTGTTAAATCTTGGAAATTAACTTATTAACATGAGTATGCAATGTATTTTTAACATGTATGTAAGAAAAATACTTACACAGTCATGCATTTTCTTTTTTTTCTGCCTTCTATACAATGTGATATGAGGGTAATTAAAAAAACAAATGGAAAACATCCGACAGTCGCTTATCCTTTGGTAATACGGTGGAATTTTAGGACTTTTAATTACCATATGAATAATTAAAATGCGTGATAGTTATATCCAGTTATATACCAATTTCTATATTGTCGAATTTGGAATTTAGATGTTTTAAGAGTACCGCAAAATATGCAAATTCTAAACAAAAAATTTTAAAATACACAAGATGTGTTGTTCAAAATAACGAAGAAAATTTTACACAAAAAGTAAAAACTAGATTTTCGAAACGGTCCCGTCGCCAAGATGGTCTTTCCTATAAGTAAGAATATTTCTATACTCCACGTTAAGACTGCAGATATAGAATAGATAGGGCTTAAAACACAGGCCCATCCGTTAGGCATGTTCACAGAGGAGAAACAGATGAAATTTCTTCATATAACATTTCTATGAGTTAATGTCAGTTATCAAATTTACTTATCATCTGATTCAAATTATTAGTTCAGCTTTTTCACGCTACCATTTGACTTATAAATCAGATTCATATGTTTATTTCATTTGTTATTTTATAAATAAGATGCTAACAGTAAACAAATCTCTTTTTATTAAATTTAATTCAGATATGAACGAGAAGAAAACTATATAAATTTCTAATATGCCCAATTAAGAGATTGCGATAATTAATTAGTATATTTGATATTTTATCGTAGTCATTAAAATGCATGCAATTATTTATTGATTATACTGTCGTTGAAAATGTACATAGGTTTTACTGCAGTCGACGTACAGCAGACAAGTATATTTGCAGTGCTGTTTTATTTTTCAGCTTCGTCATTGACAATAACCAGATTCTATTTAAGATTCAAGGAACTTGTTGTGTGTTGGCATGTACTCCGAAGCCATTCGATGTATTTGGATAAAGCCCCGTTGAGCCCATTATGTATTGTTCATGATCAGCAACATTCTTCCTTGTTTAAGTTTGTTTCATATACATATGTTGAATGATTCATATGTAACCATACCATTGAAACTTTAAAATTGATGGAGATTACCAACGGAGAGATTTACTTCATGACAACTAACTTGGTATAATACAATATACATAACCAGAGATAAGAGATATTAAAGAGATGGCTACTTTATAACATGAAATCACAATTGCGTATGCACTTTACACAGCATCTGAAGGTAGTGTTATCAATATTGGATTATGAATAGCGTTAATCTATTTTTTGAATCTGTCAAAATTTATTTTTGGATTGAGGAATCTGCGAAACGGAGGTACTCCATCTTCACAATTAGCGACACTACACTTTATGGAGGGCATTGCTATTTGAGAAATGTAATTAATTGTATATAACCTTAAAACGGTTTACTCTATATATTAATTTTGTACAATTTAAATTCTAATATAAAATATTATACTATATTAATACTATGTTAATCACTAAAACACTAACTAAAAGCTAAACATAAATATCAGAAGAAAAATTCAACAACTAAACCTGACAATTACTAGAAATAAAATGACTTCCAGCCTTGTTTCTCAGACACGTCTACATAAAACAAGAGAGATTTCACCAGTAGCAAACAAACAACAGCGTTGCCTACCATCGGAAAGTAAAGTAGAACTTGTATCACCTCACTTATGATTTACTTAGCCTCCCGTGTATATAACCATTCATGTCGAAGTTGTACTTCCAAATTTTCGATTCAAGTTTATCCATGGTAATATTGTTGTTTTAAAGCTTGTCATAGTTTTATTTATTTATTTTCTAACATAATTAAATAAGCTCCAACTGTTTCGGTAAATAAAACAACCATTTATATTGCAACTTATGTCAGTTTTACTTTATTCCTGCGGTATTATTCTATCAGGTCATATGACCACAATATGCATATAAAGAATGCAAACTCTGCTGTTTACTATACAAGATTTTGATAAGCAAACTTTGACGTTTACAATGTTGTCATTTGCCAATTCTATCGGTTAAATTTCACCATTGTAATACAGCCGCCGATCGTAGCGCTATCTGCTGCATTCTTACATGAAAGAAGTATAGCTTAATATGATGCGTAATGTACACAACAGAAAGCCAAACATTGAATATTACAGCAGATTTACTTTATTTCGGCATTTTATATAGAATTTCCGTACTACTGACGGTTATCGCGTAACATTGAGGGCGTTACAAAAAAAGTTGTGTTCTGAAATCCAATGGAATGGAAAGACATCTTTGTATCACACTGCTAAAGATTTAGGTTTTGTTTTTCGGAGCACCAGAAATAATCGTCAGTTATCAATCAGTGACTTATTAGTACTAGAGAATTGCAAATTTAGTATCAACAAAAAGAAGTATTTTTCCGTGAAGAAAACAGGGCTATTAGCTATCTGGATAAAACATATATACATTTTGACCATATTTTGTCCGAAAGTTGGAGTTATGACACCAACTATTCTCATATATTTGCCTTATTGTAACATATGCTGGTGGAGCAACAGGCTTCGTTCAAAACTGCTTGTAGATATTTAAATCTGGTCCTGTAAGTGGTGATTATCACTCAGAAATGAATCCTGTGAATTATGAAAAATGGCTTCGAAAGAAGTTATTTCCTAATATACCACAAAATTCTGTTATGGTTGTAGATAATGCACCTTATCACAATGTCCAAAGTAATTGCGCCCCAAATAACACTGCTAAAAGAGGAGATATCATATCATGGTTGAACGATAAAAACATAATTTTTTTCACCAGAAATGTTCAAAATGCAATTTTACTACTTATACTACTACTGATAGTGTACTAAAAGAGAAAATACGTTATCATTCGAATCTTAATCTCGTACAGTTGATTAGGGCCTCTGTTAAAAGAAGAGTGGCGAAGAAAAATACCAAATTTCATTTAACAACGACAACTGAGCGAAAATATGTTGTGATCATGTAATAGAAGTGGACACAAAATATTGATTATTTCGAATCTGAAAATGGCCATTAATACATATTGTAACTATACTATAAAATACTTCTATTATTAGCTTCATTTCTGGTATCATTTACTGCCTCTTTAAATTAATATGTCTCTATATCTCATCGCATAATACTGTACTTCGGTGTTGTACATTTGTGAATTCTTTACCTAAATAAAAGTGTTTATCAGTGTTCGAACTGATTTTTACTGCATGATACAAATATCGCCTTGTTTACATTGCTTTTGTCGTTTGCATAACCCGAACGCGAATGAAGCAGATGTTGGCATGTGCCGGAATTTGCCTAAGTAAAATGAACGGACAGTAACTGTTTATCAGATACCAAGCATTCTAGAAAAAGATTGACATGGGTAGTTTAAATCAAATTGATATCAATATCCCATAATCCATCTCATATTTTTAATGCGCGTTGATGTTTTGTGGAACAAGTTGCACTTATACACTACTTACATATATATATATATATATATATATATATATATATATATATATTGCGTGCTGTATCGGCTAAACCAACAAGATTACGTATACAATAACTTTAAATGGGTAACCATCGTTATTATGCTTACTAAAACTGAAGTACCTAGAAGAGAGTTGCGTAATAAGATTAAATTACAAACGGCGTTTATCTTAGTGCCACAATTTGCCATAAAATTCTTTTGTTTCTTTTAGATATTCATTCTAAATATTCCTTTCAAGCATGAAGGTCATATGAGGGTCGCATAAAAACATTCGCTAAAATTTTAAATTTAAATTAGAATCTTTTATGGTACTTGATATGTATAGTAACAGAACTAGCGTTGCGATGCAAGCGTTTCTAATAAGCCGTCTATCTAGCTTCATACATTCGACATTTCAATTCGACAACATTGATTTGATCTGATTAATACGAGAATATTACATTTCATATTCTACTGAAGAACTTAATTTCACAGTATTCTTAATTGATAAAAGACACCGAATGCTTTCCCATATCGTTGCATTAAAAATTTAATATTACCTAACTTGTATATATGTGTAATGGAGATGAACATTCGTATGATAATATGCATTTTGTAAATGTAAATATTTCGTTTTTTTCCAGCGTTTTTGCCAGATAGTCTATTCCTCGAAATATATTATAGAATTAACGTAGTTCATTTGAATATTTTACATAATCATAGATTACGTGTCTAGTATTTTTCTATATAATAGTGGTACAACTGTTTATTATTTTGCTTATGCCAACTGCGACAAGTATGCAGATTACAAAAGTTTCTATTAGAACAGCGTGCACGTAAATAACGGTTCTTCGATAAAGTAAACAACTCTGTTTTATGGAAAAAGATATTTAGTTACTTAAATTGATATAGGTTTTTAGAAGATAATAATTCTTATAACGTACACTTTAAACATTTGATGTTATAAGCTCAACGCTTTGAAATAAGTGCGGTAATATAAACTGGTGTATAAATGTATGCAAGAAAAATCGGCCATCCTGAAATATAGTAAAATATAAGTACGCATTTACTTAAAGATGTGTTGGTGTTACTTCAAAAATTACTGCACTAGTGGTACAAGATAAGCAAATCTGGAATGGAAGCAAAACAATAAATACAGTAATAAGTTTATTTCAAAAGAGATAATAAAAAAAGAGAAACTATGAAAATATTTTTTCTTGATTGTATAAAATGGTAATAAAAAATAATGGATCTCTCAACTGCCGCATTAATGCCGCTAGACACATTTAGAAAATTCTTCTTGAAATGACAATCGTAATTCTGAAAGTATCTGTGGCATGATTGGACCGTGACGAATACTTTTCTGGAACAGATTCCTAACAATTTCAATCGAATTAAGATATGGACTATATACTGATTAAGATATGGAGCGTGTACTCTTCGGATCTTGACTTCATCTAAATATTGTAGTATAACACGAGCAGTGTGAGGTTTGGCATTAAAATAATATCTTCTCCAATAAATTTAGAAAACGACCGGTTCTTGAAGAATATTTTCTTTGAAGAATGTTTTACCTACAGGAGTGCGGATCACCATTTTTTGCAAATATATGACTGTTAATATTTCTGTGAAGATATCTGTCCACACCATAACAGAACCTTTATAAAAAGACATCTGCTTAGAAAGGATACATTTCGCATATCCTTAATTTTGTCTTCTCCACGTCCTTTTTCGACCATCAGGTGCCCGTGGACAAAAACATGAGTCGTCATTGCGGAATAGTTTAATTCACGTGTAAACTGAATATGTACTCGCATATGCCGAGATTGCAATTGTGGTCTCATTGCAGGTCTTTGCGAATTAAAACTAGCCCTTTTAAGCCACAATCGAACCGTTCTCTTACTTATTGCGATCCTACGCATTGTTTGTAGACAATACTTAAGTTGAACTGCCGTTGATCTGCTAATCCTTAATATGTTGAGAGCGGCAAAACAATCATGAATTGCAGTTGTCGCTGACCGCAAACATCCTCTACTACGAGGTATTTCGAACGTGCGCGACAAATGCGGTTAACATCCATCCTCAATAAAAGCAACGATTTTAGAAGCGTCCTGCGTAGTTATTGGTGACAACTATTATTAACTGTCAAGCTCAGTGACATTTAAAAATAATTGTTGCTTTATTGGGCGAAGCATCGGATTACAGAATGCATTTCGGACATCCAGGCATCGATTGCTGTGATCATTAGCTAAATCTTATTATTATTAAATTTTGCCAAAACCATCGAAGCTCCAATCTCCTGTAGGAATTTTTAACGTGCCAAATATGGTATTGAGACTGGACAAATGGTTTTGCTTCCTTACCCGAAAAAATCATACTTCGATTTTTATCGTCGAGGTTGATATTTAAATTCATGTCACCCAGATCGAAAGGTAAGTGCGCTTAGACGCGCTTCGACGATCGAGATAGTCTCAATTAAAACCGAAACTGTTATTTTGGATCGGATTAAGCACTAAAAGCATTAATAATGACAAAAATATTGGTCAAGCTCCGTATTTCATGCAGTTGAGGGCAAGTATTTCTTTCGGGTTGGCCATTTTTTCTTGCCGCTTCAGTGTAGTACGTAGAAACATATACTAAATACAAAAGGAGTGACCAACTTTTCCAGAAAATGTGTGTTTGATACCCACATTTTATTTTCGGATGTCAGTTATAACGAATTGGAGTGCTACAAAATGAATGAAATATAAACACTTACACCTTCTAAAATGCAACCCATAATCTTGAAGATAATTGACACTTTAAACAAAGAGGGCTATGTCAAATAGCACCTTTTACTTAGTGAAAGTTCATGCTGGAACTAATCTCAACATGATAGCTGCGGCAAAGCGAGTAACTTTTTCAAAGCTAATTAGCTACTACCAGATTTACATACTATTTCTTGAGCAAAACACAGGATTTTAAAACAGCAACAACGCAATAAGGATAAAACATTATACCAAAATACACCCCCTTGTCGACGGTGGATTATGGCATAAACAATACAAGACATCGAGATATCACTTTACGGGGTTGTAGGACTGAAATTCAGTCATGATCAATTCTCGGTACCCGGCTATAAAACCAGAATTACTAACTCGTCTAACTACTAACTTGTATATTAAGACCCCTTCAGAAATATATATTATATTTTTCTTGTCAACTATTTACGATTTATTTTTATGTTGCAACGTAACTGCAAAGTTGTATACAATGCGAAGAGATGATTAAATTTTTAATCAGTACAAAAATCAGAACTTGGATTAGGTTTTTCTTATTTACTAATGGTGATATTCCTGTTTCCTGTTGATCGATATCTATAAAGTAGTTCTGATAGACCCCGCTATGTAACGCTTGTTTTCATTCCTATCTGTTCCACATCTTGCGACAGAATTTGTTCTAATGTATCACAACTGAATCGAGAACTGCACAAGTAACAGAACGCGCTACGTATTTCCTAGGCGTGCAATACTTCCTTATTGATTTCAATATAATCAAGATCAGGTCATGCATTTACTTGTCGCCATATAACGCCATAGTATACGCGTTTATAGCTGTTGTCACGTTGTTGCCGCTTTGTTCAAGTGGCATATCTTTTCAAGCCTTTCTTTCAATCATACGTACTATTTTTGCTATTAGCAGGATAGAAAAGGTACTTAGTAAATTATAATTTTAAGGTTATAGTTGAATAAAGATAAGATGAACAGATGGTATAAGCCTTCGTTAAAGTTGTAAACTATATTCCTTCTCATTTTCTGTATCAACGGAAACGCTATATGTACATACTCATATATGATACATGTTACGATTGATCCATTCCTAATAAAATTTAATGTTCAATTTTCGCAGAATATTTGCTTGTGGGAAATTTATTATTTACGCCAATAAGTTTTTAGAATATTTATAAAGAAATCCGTTTAATATGCGTGTCAATCACATATAATCCGCTTTACTAATTATCTGATATCAATATTTATTATACCTATCAACGTATTTCATCTGGCCAAAAGTTAACTTTTTAAGTATATAACGGCACTTTCATTTCAAGGCCATCACTCGATGCTAAATGTCTTATATAACTTCGTCCACTTCAGATGTATTCAAATCCCAAATAAGTTGCAATAATTTATAACTTTGCCCGGATGTTGATAATCATAAAAGATCTACGAAACACTGATGCTTTTAAACATCGCTGTATTCAAATTAAAAAGATAATATAACATTGTAATAAATTAATTGCTAAGCTTCTGGTTAAATAAACAGCGGAAACACATTGTTTTAGCTTCTTAGCGCAACATTCCTTACTGCCGTAATATTTCTAAACAGACAACGAAATAGTTACCGTTCTTAAAATTACGTGTATGAATAATTGTCTCAAATATTTACATAATGCATTAACGCATATATCGCGTATTCTAAATAAATTTTCAGTTTTTCTCTATTCTAAAATAAATCCAGATACAGACCAAATATAGGACACATTGTGATGTAAAAATCTGTGGTTAACCCCTACCACTACGAATTCCCACGTGAGGTAGGTCTGCACAATTTTCTATTCTCTCATATTACCTTTTGAACAGTTGAAAATCATTTTATGAAAAACACACCAAAAGATCATTGTATTATTAAGAAAATAAAATACTTCCAACAAAATTTTAGAATAGATCACATTATGCAACGCCTAAAGTAATCGGACTGACTTTACTGAACCTTATTCAAACGATCCTGATTGTTACCACCAAAAAAAGAAACTCATTTAGTCTCCAAAGTTTTTTAAACATGTTGATACTGATCTTATCCTACTTACACAATTAATTGTTTACTTTTTACGAAGGCGAGTCAAATATGAACCGGACTTTTCTTTTTAACGCCCTCTAGGTGAAATAAGTTGCGTGATGTTTTGATATGTGCTGAGGGGAGATGTAAGGTGGAGGGAAATTAACCGGTTCGGTTCGCCAGAGCAGATAGGCTGTTAGTAGCTATCAGCTGCATCATCTGATTAAGAGGTGTATACGTCTATTAAGCAACGTATTATTGTTAAATTTGTAGTGGAGGAGGGCGTAAAAACTGTCGAAATTTTGCGTCGACTAACTGCACAGTTCGCTGAAAAACCGCTTTCAAGAACCCTAGTCTACGACAGGCACAAAAGATTTTCCGGTGGCCGAGAATCAGAGGATAACGAGAGTCATGCACGCCGACCGCGGACGACCACTAGTGAGGCGAATATTCGTGCGATCCGTGAACTGATTGAAGGTGACTACCGCCTTACAATATGGAAAACTGCTGTACACGTCAAATATCATATAGCAGTGCCCATTCAATCATTTAAGATGATTTGGGTTACTGAAAAGTATCGGCAATGTGGGTTCCTCGATGGCACGATATCGAACAGAGAAGGATGATTTGTTGAGGGACATTATCACCTATGATGAGACGTGGGTATACCACTGCACGCCGGAGTCTAAGCAGGCTAGCATGGAGTGGCGAAAACCTGGAGAAGTAGCACCGCGGAAAGCCAAGACCCGTCTTTCTCCTGGAAAAGACCTTGCAGCGGTTTTTTTTTGCGATTCTAAAGGCTTATTGCTTATTGATTTTCTCCACGAACGGGGAATAATTAATGCTGCGTACTACTGCCTACTGCTTGATGAAGTGAAACTAGCCTATCGACGAAAGAGACGAGGCGTGTCCATACGAAGTGCGATACTGCTCCATGACAATGCTCCGCCACATACAAAATTGGACAAAATTTATTGGGAAACATCTGTCCTACAATCTCGATCTGTCACCGTATGACTATCGCTTATTTGAGCCACTTAAAGAAGAACTGGGAGGTTACCACTTCAACGACGATGACTGTATGGAAATGTTCGTGCGCAATTAGTTGCAGACGTGAACACATTCATTCTTATCCAAAAGAATCCGATATGCTGGGAAAAATATGTAAATAAAAGGAGAGATTACATAGAAAAATAAGGTGTATTCAATTTTTTTAACTGTACTAACAAATGCTTTAAAACCAAAGCCCGGTTCATATTTGATTCGCCCTCATATTTTCTTGGTCAATTTAAAATAGTTGTGTGTTAATACATGAAATAAGACATAACAGTAACAATGTTTTCAAAAGGACAGCAATGGAAGCTCGTTTATACCATCGTGAATGCTAATGTCACTAATTTTGTCCACTGAACTAATTAACTGCAATTGGTGTCATATGAGTATAAAGTTGGAACCATAGATATTCTATTCATAATTTGGTTAGAATAATTGTGTTAATGTTTAATTTCGTTTCTATACCGGGTTGTTTTTTTTGGAGTACATGAATCTCGGAAAAGGTAGAGAAATTGTTAAAAGGGAAAAGAAAGCAAACTTGCGAGCTTGATTTAAAAGCATTTTGCTTAAGAAAAAAATATCAAAGACCTTCCAGATATTTGCAAGAATTTGAAAATCTCTTTTCTTTATCATAATTTGTTTCTTTAATTGTTAAATTTAGAGAAAAGGTGTAGAAGGAGTAGTCAATATTTTTATGTAGCATTTCTAATTATAACACAAAGTTATATTATATATATACATTCGGAAAGGTAAAGACGTTGAGACTTAAGTCCGGACTGTATGAAGGATGGCCTAACAATTTGACGTTTTGTTGCGTTAAAAATTTCTTTGCGTGCTATGTGCGAACTTGCATTATCTTGGTGAAGCATGATTCTCGCTCGGGGTTAGTTTTTCCAAACTCAGTGATGACTTGCGACAAACAAATGGTTGTATCTAAATTGGCGGTAACAGTACTTTGATCTTATAGAGGAGTTGCTGTTACATGACCTGCTTTTGAGACAAATGTCGCGACCATCTTTTTGGAGACACTTCGAGAACGGATGACTTTTGTCGGGTTTTACTCGTCTTAGAATACCCAAACAAATGACTGGTGGTTATTGTTTTGGCTCGTATCCAAGATCCATCACCACTGATAATGTTGTACATGCTTTGAGAGTTTCCGGGGTTGAAGCTGTGTGGAATTTGTTGAGACCAATTCACCCCAGCTGCTTTCTGTTCTTCGGTCAACAGATGTAGCATCCAACGGGAAGCTATTTTTTTACACAGTTCTTCAAGCAAAATTTCTCAATCTCACGATACATCACGTCGATTCCGTTGATGATCTTGCACACTGCATCGACGTTTCCCTGGGAGATTGCCGTTTTTTGGTACACCTGCTCTTGGATCCTCGCTGAGACCAATCCGTCCACGTTTGAATTCTCCATACCAATGAGAAATTGTTAACTAATATGTAGTTTCATCGCCGGAACCAGAAACCAACTCGGCGAAACATCCTTATTGAGATAACTGTCTTCGAAAATTATAAAAAATTAAGTTATTGTGCGAAAATGTTCCCGTTTTGATCCATTTTCAATTAACTTGTCAAGTGTGACAATTTGTTGTAGCTAGAACACTACACATATCGCTCTGAAACTTTGGATTTAGGTTAACTAAAGACGCAGGTTAATTTTTAGTACTGATATTTGGTTAGTGGCGCCATCTATGTCTCAGTATGCAAAGCTTAAAGGACTCGTATTGTATAGCTAACTCGTTTTAATTCGTGCGCAAGATTTATAGAATAATTATAAAAATGCCTGCAGATTTGAAGTTTTGTTTTAGCAGAAATTATTTTCGTGTTTTCTATCTTAAATTTTAGTTTCACTTTCTTCAAACCATCCTCTTATTGCAATTTTCTAAAAGTACAACATAGATACTTCCATTTTTTTTGGTTTTTTATTCATCCTAATTGCAGTAAGAGCTCGTTTGGGAGGTGTAGCGATTATAGGCGATAAGTACGGAATGTTCAGAAATCGACCTGATAAATTCATTGATCTGAGCAGATATTTCAACAAGGGGTAAAAATATTGTAATAGTATCCACGGTTAAACGTCAACAAATCTAAGTCAAAAATTTGGGTAGTAAACAGTGAAATTTTGTTCGATAGATACCTAAAGAAAGATGTCGCTATAAACTATCGTGCTATCTGTTAAATGCGGAGAAGATTCAGCGATAGTATAGAGATGTTACCTTTCATGTGGAATGGAAAATTTTGTGTAATTTGAAAGAATATTGGAAAAAGAGCAGTATAAAGAAATGTTAGAGGAGTATATGAGTTAATCTGATTTGTCTTTGGTCGGGGCGTCAGGTTGTAACACAATAACTATGTCACTCATCGAAGCTTTGCAAAAAAAAATACCAGGAAGAAGAACAAGGTCTCATAAAAAAATATGATCTGATCTCCATAATCAATCTTATAGAGAAATTACAGAAGGAACTAGGTATAAACGTATGTCGGCAGAATCCAAGGTCGATAAAGCATTCATGGAAGTGCTTTCTGAATGAATTAAAATTAACGCAAAAACCTTCAATAAGTTACTATAAAGAATACCAAAGTTGTGCCAACCTGTAGTAAAATCATACATGGCGTTCTTAGTAAAGCCACCATTTGGTTGTGTATATAAAAACTTATATGCATATTTTTTATAACATAATCTCCTCCGCTTTAGTATAATATTATAATTCCTAAGAAATATACATACTTTTTCTCAATAAACATGTGTTATTTTGTTTTTAATTAAATCTTAATATAGGTTTCTCAAGGTGTTCTTAAACAAAAGTATCCACTCAGTGTTTTGCTACAAACACTAAATTCTTATTTATACATCATCAAGTTCTATTAATTTAGGTGATATAAAATATAAATATTCGTAAGTATTCATCCAGTCATTATACAAAAACTTTTTTAAACTTCAATATTTTGTAGGATAACGGCCTTCATTTCAACCAAATTTCGAGTAATATCCTAATATAATTTTATTACATTCTTCTTGAAGACGACGATTTATCCCGTCTTTTTTCAAATATTTATTCACGGAGTACTTCAAATATGCTCAAGGATCTATAGCGTTAATATCAGACGACTAAAATGGAGTTTCCAGGACTGCGGGGTATTGTTCAACATCAATTCATGGCTTCCAGGCACAAAGCTTATATTGTTAAATAAATGTATTTCTTACTCCCAATTTCTCGGTACTAGTTTTCAAATCTTTCTTTAGAATATGTAAATATCCCTGTGTCCATATCCCGTCTGTAAATTGAAGATTTCTTCTTACCCCTACTGCTGACATAACACATGGGCTGAAAAGTCCCGGGCCTAACAAAGAAAACACGGTTTTTTTGGTTCAAAATTAGCTTTATTCATCAACGTAATTTCCATCAAGAGCAACGCAATCATTCCAGCGCCGCTCTAACATTTCAATACCACTTTTGTAGAACGATTTATCTTTTGCCTCAAAATAGGCCTCAGTTTCAGCGATAACCTCTTCATTCGTGCGAAATTCCTTACCGGCGAGCATTTTTTTGAGGAACAGCCAGTAGTCGATGGGAGCCAAATCTGGCGAATACGGTGGATGTGGGAGCAATTCGAAGTTCAATTCATGTAGTTTTGCCATTGTTTTGATTGACTTGTGACACGGTGCGTTGTCTTGATGAAACAATTTTTTTTCTTTGCCATATGCGGTCGTTTCTTTGCAGTTTCGGCCTTCAAACGCTCCAATAACGCTATATAATATTCACTGTTGATGGTATTTCCTTTCTCAAGATAGTCGATGAATATTACACCACGCACATCCCAAAATACCGAGGCCATAACCTTTCCAGCCGATTGTTGTGCTTTCGGGCGCTTTGGACGAGGTTCACCAGTTGCTATCCACTCAGATGACGATCGTTTTGATTCCGGAGTGAAGTGATGGATCCATGTTTCATCCATTGTCACATATCGATGCAAAAATTCCGGTTTGTTACGTTTAAACATGGCCAAACACTGCTCAGAATCATCAACACGTTCTTGTTTTTGGTCAATAGTGAGCAAACGTGGCACCCACTTTGAACAGAGCTTTCTCATAGTCAAATGCTCATTCAATATAAAGCCAATATGTTGTTTTGATATCCTTACGATGTCAGCTAACTCACGCAACTTCACTTTTCGATCATTCAAAACGATTTTGTGGATTTTCTTGATGTTTTCTGGTGTTACCGCCTCATTTGGACGTCCACTGCGTTCTGCATCATCGGTGTCTCTACGACCACGTTTGAAGTCAGCAAACCAACGTTTTATTGTTGTTTCTGATGGAGCGGAGTCCCCATAACACTTTTCAAGCCATTGCTTCGCTTGAACGGTATTTTTTCCCATCAAGAAGCAGTGTAAAATTAAAACACGAAATTGTTTTTGATCCATTGTTTTGAAAATAACAAAAGTAGCCTGACTCTTAGCACTCACAAACTAATGAATAGAATATCATGAAATTTTAACAGCTGTCTTTTGAAGGTTAGTACTAACTGAGAGAAAGGTGACTGCAATAAAACTAGCGTCATCTATGTGTTAGGCCCGGGACTTTTCAGCTCATGTGTTACATACATTCCTATATCATCACGAATCCTCCAACATATTTTACTGTTACATGTAAGTTTCAACTTTTCAATGTTTTTGAAGATTCTCGTCAAACACTCCTTCTTAAAGAAGTATCAACAAGTTTAAATTTTGCTTCATTCATATATATGATTCTGTTTCAAAACAGTTACGCTTCCGTTTCGTTCGATTATTTTTGTTTATCCACGGCTTCTCATTTAATAACAGGACAAATTTACAAAAATTATAGTTTAAGATTGAAAAATACAATAAAATTTGTAATAATAAATAAAAAAAGAAAAATAAGGAGTATTTTAAGAATATACAACATAACGGTAACCTTACATTATGAGAACAAGGAAAAAAGAGACACCCACAAAAATGGATCCAGATCCCATTTATTCACGTTCCTTATCATGTGACTAACAAGTGCCTTAAGCAAGGTATTAGCTCAAAGCACTTGAAAAATATTAAAGAATCGAGTATGACGAGTTGGCTATTTATTTGCGTTAGAAGAATCTGGTAAATCGCTAATATTTTTTAAGATCTTGCAAAGTAACTCCACACTATAACGTCCACGGCGGTCAAAAAGGTACAGAAAATTGTGACCCAAAAGTAGGCCACAATATTCAGTGCCTCTTTCAAGGTACACCTTGTCCAATGGGAAACAAAACTACTTTAAAAACCACTCTTGAACGCTCGATGATAAGATTTTGGTATAAATAGTGGGGATATCAACCAATGGAGGCGTATTTCTTCAACACATTTAAATCTGAATAACTCCTACGGGTTCCAGAATTTTGGAAGCAGATAAACTCATTGGTAAAATATGTTCAGTAAATAACAGTCCATTATGAAACATGACGCCAAAATCCAAAGTTTCGATGTTGCACGGTATGGCTATACCATTAATCTGGTAGTGTAAAATATTATGAGTGTCATTATAGGAAGTCACGATGCACTTATTTTTGTTCAGAGAGAGATAATGGTCTTTGTTCCAAGTATTAATTAGCAGAAGATTGCCCAAAATTTGAATCTTGAAAACGCTCAATGTTAGGAAGGAAAGACTTAATTAACGATAGGAAATCTACATCAAAACCACATCTTTTTCGTAGTAGCATGGCGTGGTTAATGCAGTGAAATGCTTTAGAAATATCAACGGAGAATCTTCCAAATCTTCAGAAATGTCGACGTAGTTATCGCTAGGTTAAATATAGTTAACAGTGGATGGGATAAAGCAGGTGCCCAATCACGTACAAAGCACTTCGGCAATCCATCATCTCCAGACTCTTAAATGGTATCCGCTCTTTCGAATTGCATGATATACTGTCACTACATTCACACTTTTCGTGTTCATTTTCCTATTTTTCTTGATGCTTCCGATCACTCGCGTTTCTTCTCTCCCAGATAACATATTTGGAGAACCTGTTTTGAATGTACTTTCCATGTTTTTTATACTTCCTTATATAGTTTTTAATGGCTTGATATTTTTCCTGCGGAGTTTTGTTTAGCAGAAAGCAATACAATTCATTTTGTTTCTGGTAACAATATTTCTTCAGTTTTCGACATCTTTACATCGCAATAAGGCAAGTGATAGATTTTAGCACAAAAAATGCAACTGCCGCGTTAGTCTCTGGGAAATTCCGTTATTTGTTCACTGGGCAGATAGTTCCATGTGTGTAGCGTTTGTTTGTTTGTTTATTATATCATATATATATATATATACAGATTTTAAATTCGTGTAACCAACAAGTGTAAGTATAGTTGTATTCAATTGTATAGTTTATGTAATACTAGTAACATCTGTACTTTTCAAATATAGTTTTCCTTTTATACAAAAATACGAAATAGGCAAATACATTTGCATCCGACTGTGCTCTAGTCTAATTTTTTTTCGTCTGTTTCTTTTATGATTTATATTTTAACAATTACAGGTAGTTTCAGTTATATACGCACGTATTTAACAATACGTATAAATTCTGTATTCATGCTGAAAAATACGCCGTATACTATGCAACCAACTATCCACAGGTGTTCATGCAATGCCGTCAATTTTAATGTTATATGCAAACATAATTAATTTTTATAGTTTAACTAGATTTTTAAATAAATAAAATGACTACTTTATTTGCTAATTAATTTTTTGCTATGTTAACATCGATATAGGTTAAGATTCCGTATTTGATATTTTTAACCAAAAAATACCTGCTGCGCATATAAAGTTGCATACTTACAGAAAGTGTCTGTTTAATGCATGATTATATATATACTGTATAGACTTTATTCGTACTACCCTCGGCTCCCATATTTTGTATCACGTTTTGTAAAATATATTTTTAAAAGATCGAAGAATAAAATAAATGTATTAAATAGGGATGTTATCTAGTAAGAAAAAGGAAGATATTAGGAATGCATATTGACGTTGTACAATTAAGTTACAATGCCTTCTAATTACTATTTTATGGAATGAACACATGTATTGGATATTCTACATCATTTTAAATATAAGAAATATAGCGAATTCTTTAGCGTTAATATTTTTGGCTATAGCTTAATACTGGATGACCTTTTCTGATGTTTAAAGCGGGGATTTCGAAAACTGTCGCAAATAAGGAGAAGATCAAATGGGGAAAGGATTGTCGTTTAATTCACTCAATTAAATGACCTTTCATTTTTTGAAAAATTTTTTGAAAAGATTATTTTTTTGTTATTTGGTTCGGTATGGAAAACGCAGCTATACACACAATCGACTTTATAAATAAAGCGGAAAGAATAAAATTATAGGTAATTATATACTTAAAAAGACAGTCCAACAGGATATTTTGTTCAAGCTATAATTTTTGAGATATGACAAATGATTTGTTTCGTTCTTTTTTAATGTAAATCACGGTTAACTTCATTAAAAATCCATTTTTCCAACGATATAACACTTGACGTAGTTATTTTTACATATAAGTAAGTTATGGCCATTTTCTCCTTTTAATTTAAACACTGTCAATGTAATAAGCCATGGAAACTACTAATAGATGGAAGAATCGACTGTTGCAGCATACCATAGGAGTTACGCTGTTGAATTTAGTGCCCTGCTACTGAACCCACTGTTTCCGACCAACCAAAAGTGAGGTAAGTATTTTAATAGGATTATCCCATATTTCATAAGTTCCCAATGTATGTGTGGTCCATAATGTGTAAGTTCTATATGGTTTACCTAGTCCAAAGCTTTGCCAATATCGCAATATGTTAAATTTACTACCCCGTGGCTATTAAAAGCTGATACTGTTGCTTTCATAAGTTCTCTCGTCATTATAGGAGTAGTTTTCATTAGTGAATCCGTATTGCACAGCGGCCCAGGGATCACATATGTAGAGTATTTAGCAATTTAGTTCCTAATTGTTCATCCAAATATTTTTTTGACAAGGTTGGCCACATGGGAACTAGTCTATAAGTTGAGCATCAGTTCCCTTTTATAAAATGGTATTACGTTGGAAATTGTTAATTCTTCAGGAAATACGTCTTAATACTTATTTATGACGTAAGTGAGTGTAACATGGCGTGGGAAATCTTTTTTTAACATTTATCGATACAGCAAATACATCCATAGCATTCTTGGATTTCACACTTTTAATTACAAAATTCACTTCCATCTCAGTAATCCGCATCATATACGTTCTTGACATAATTTGTTGGCGATGGATGATAATTAGAGTTGTTGTTTGGGCTATTTCTGTCGTTTGTGAAACTTTAATACTCCGACGTTTCGATAGTGTGTCTACTGTCGTCTCCAGAGTGGCCCTGATAATGACTGCTGCTTGCCAGATTCATCATTAGTTGAATGATTTGTATTCCCTATTTTTTAGTACATTCATCTGGTATTGGAAATAAACTCGATTTTATATTCTCAAATTTTGTAATCCAACGCGAGGTTGCGCGCCCTGTTAATCCTTCTCTATTCCGCGGGGTTAGAGTGTTTTTAATCTGTCTTCCGTCTAGTGGTTGCTGGTCTTTGGCTGATATTTTCTTCAATCATCCATCAAGACACTTTTTGATCTTCGGCAATATATTCTGTTTCTAACAGTTTCCTCTTTGTGATGTTGTCTTCTTTACTTAGAATTGGTGCATTGTCCCACACGATCCTGTGATTTTCTTCCCAAGCGTGTTAAATCAAACATAACGTATCAGTTTCCCTCATCCGAACCAGCCTCTCATGTTTCTTGGTTCTGACTTGTAGGGGATATGAAGGTTTCACAAACCATGGAAATAGCCCAAACAACAACTCTAATCATATACCGACTAACTACTAGCTACCCAGAGTTATTACTGTTATAAAGGTTCATATTATTTGGCGTAGAAGGTGGATTATTTGTACGTCCTGGAATTGTTTAAGCTAATGTTTCACCTGCTTCTATGAAGTACAATATTTGTTCATATCAGTAGTCAATCCCAATTTGGCGTAGTCTTATATCTATACCTTTTCTTAGACATAAGACTGTTTGGTTGTTTTGGTTTATTATATTCCACACCGTCTATATTTTATTTTCTGATAATGTAATATATTAAGTATTTAATTCATCTTTCATAATTTTTATTTTCAATATTTTATAATTTTTATAAAAATGGATGGTTGATTTATACGGGTAGTTTTTCATGTTGTTTTATTTAATAAAACTCACATAGTATGTCTCAGTTTCCTTGAAGTGTTAACGTTATTAAGGTATTATTCTAATTCTTAACCCTCCTTTATTTTCAATTGTATATTGTTACATAGATGTATTTCATCGATAAAATAACGTCCTTCTTGTTTATATACATATACGTAACTACTTTAATATGTTACTTCAGAATACCTTAAAAGGTCACACAGCATACATAACCTTTTGAAGGTTTTATGCATATTTTAAAAGTTTTAAATTGCTAATGACATGTTGTATTCATTATATAAAATATTGTCTATACTGAAATATAGCTGCTTTTGAGTCGCTTAACATTTTCCATTTATTGTCTGCGTTATCTGAAATGTCCTTTTTGTAAGCATTGCAAATTATCGTTTTAACACAAACGTCATTATCTCCTCAAACTCTTGATGTTGAGTTTTTTTGACAGTTTACAGCTTTGGGTACAGTGGGTCTTATTTACATATTGTGCCATTTAATTTAAATTAAATTTACGATGAATAGATCGTTTTTGTTTCCTAGGAGGAAATATTCCAAACCCAGAGTAGACGGAAAATATTAAATATTACGTAAACTATAATTCACCATTTCGGGGGGATACTGCAATTTTTCGTTAGTATTTCAATAGCAGCTAACTTTAAATATAGGTATCTTGCCTAAAGTGACCATAAATATTCCTCCAATCTGTGATTTTTATGTAAAAAGTTCTTTTGTATTGCTGACGTCATTGCCTCATCTGCATGCACAGATACATATATCTAATTGTACGCATGTATATGTTTTACAGTATAAAACTGTTATCCGACAAACTCCAATGACACGTAAACGTGATTAACTAATCATTGCAAAAATGTTGCGTGGTGTGTAAGTAGTGATTTAACAACTTATTTGGGGCCGAAGAAAAAGCAGAACAATCTTGATTAGGGACTGCTTGGTTCAATTTCAAATTTAAAATGTACGACACCTTATTCATACCTAAGATTAAAACAAAAAGATTCTTAGTTGCTTTCAAAACATGTAGTTGAAAAATCGACTACAGAAATTACAAGACGCTTTCAAACTGTACAACGTGCTCCATTAAAAAGGAATATCTCAAATTATTCATTTTTTCTATTTTGTTGCAGAAAGGGGAAACACAAATTCCGTAACAGATATATCGATTGATTTCGTACCGTTATACGGAAATCAAATGTTATCAATCAAAGGAGTTTGAAGATATAGTTGTATTTTTCAATAATATCCAATTTTCTTGGAAAGAAAATTATTACCTGAAAAGCAGGTTTACTTTGACTCTTGGATGCGACCAAGTAATTAAAAAAAGTTGTTGTCTGTATTGAAGAGCGGGGGTACTATTAAGCGGGTCACTCAGATACTACAACCCCTTTTTTAATGGCATGCCAAGGTATTAATACATATTTTATCGAAAGTATTCCAGATTTAATTGGTGATACGTCTAATTAGTCTAGAACCGTATATCTTTTATTACATAGAGAGTCATGTAGTTCTCAAACACCTTTTACATAACTATTATATGCAAAATAGCGCTGTGGGATCAGACAGTATAAAGTTATGTATGGAAATATTACACTTCATTTTATTTTGCCATGCATTAATTGATTAATTATTGCTTAGAGAATAATGTTTTGTCTTCTACATGGAAGATTGTTGTTGTTGCACACGTACCTAAAATTACTCAACCAGGACAATTCAAAAACTTCAGACTTATTGGCCTTTTACCTGTAATGAGTAAAGCACTAGAAAGACCTATTATGACCATCTGCAAAAATACTCTCTTTTACCTCAATGTCAATCCGGATTCAGGTCGGGGTACAGTTGTACTACTTTGTATCTTCGCTAGAGGTCGAGATGAGCTTAGTTTACTGCTACTCCTTAACTTTTGTAGAGTATTTGATCATCGTATGTTGTTGTCTATCTCACACAACATAGGTTTTGTGCTTTCTTTATTACAATCATTTCTAGTTGGAAGGAATTAGTGTGTTCTTAATTCGGTGAGTGTATCTCATTTATTATTCCTTACTAATGGCGTTGCACAATGATCGATATTAGGTCCGTAATTATTCTCTATCTATACGTCCTTTGTACATAAAAATGTTAAATATACTGAACTGCAGATGTACCCTGACGGTACATAGTTGTGCACTTCGTTTAATGCTGATGATGTTAATGAAACCGTAGCTGAGGCTAGCAATGACGTGTGCTATACACAATTTTACGGAGAGTCATTCCCTAAAACTTAACCCTTCTAAAGCTGTAGCAGACCGCATGGTATAGACAGAGTTAGGGATAATTTAGTTATCTATTAAAGGTTGCGCATTTCCCTTGTCTACCGAGGCAAAAAGATTAGGACCGATTATTTACAACTCATTTTGGTACATACAACGTGTAGCAGAAACCTTTAGTATTACTTACAGCGACTTGAAGCTCTTGTATACATGCAAAGACACTTTTAGCATCCGAACCAAGACTATGCTGTGAAAGTCTTGTACTGTCTACCTTTTCTTACTGTCTCCCCATGTTTGGTTCCTGTTTAGAACGCAAAGTATCTGCATGCGCTACATTTTCAGTAATTGTAAATATTACAGAATCTCTTACAAATTATTGAATGGTTTGGCATGCAACTGTTTTCCATTTTTATTGATTTGAATTCGATAGGAACCCTTTTCATTATTATCGTACAGATATCCATAACAGTAATCTCACGAATACAAATCTTAAAAGGCTACCTCCTCATGGGATTACTTTTTTGAATAGTCGTTTGCTTATGATATATACAATATTTTAAGCAGCTTAAAAATCACATACATTTTTCCTTTCTACACGGTATCGTATAGAGAACTTAACATAGTAAATTATATTAAAATTCAACGCCTTGGATGGGCAGGACATGTCGAGAGAATGGACCCACAAAGGATGCCGAAGAGGACGCAACTATTGCAGGAAACAGGAAACGAGGATGGTCAAGGGCCCGGTGGCAGGATAACATACAGAGGGATATAAACAAGCTGCTTAGTGTGGGAAACTCGAAAATGGCTGCCAGAAACAGATTGTTCTGGAGATAAAAGTTAAAGGAGGTCAAGGTCCGATAGGGCTCTTGCACAACTGAAAGAAGGAGTTTGTATGTAGCTTTCAAGCGCATTTGCTTTTGAACACTTTGCTTAGGTAATCTAAGTCTCCAACTTGTATTTAATAGGAGAGAATTATTGTTTTAGTTTGTTTAACATTTAATTATCATTATTTGTTTTCCCAAAAAGATATACAAGTACCAGTCTAAGCAGCGCAAAGATATTTTATACCGAACACTATCGAAACATCTACAAGAAAATTGTTCTGTCAACGTACTACAATACAAAATTTAGGTTTAAATGAATCAAACATCTTGTCGCTCGGCTTGTATAGCACCATGTCGCAGAGAAACGGGAAATTTTGAATGTGGTAGTGGCAGTCTTACGTAGTTAGTAGAAAGATGGGGTTGCGAGTAACTACCTGCCATTTAGTAATCATGGACTAGCGAATAGGCTCACAGCGTGCGTTTGCCATAAAGGCACACAAAAATGGCAACAATGTGATAAGGGATATTCCAATGACACTGCAGCAATGTAGGGCACGATGGCCGAGTCTTATTTTGTCATAAAATCAATATATAAGTTAAGAACTTCGAGAAGACGGGTTCAACTCTGAAAAGGTAACCACTAGGAACTCAACGAACTCAGCGAACACCAGAAAACATTGAAGATATTCGGGTGTTAGTTGCGAGGAACCCGACAAGATCGGCAAGGAAGCACGCTGCAACATCTTTAGATCTAAACCGAACATCTGTCCGTAGAACACTCCACAGTGATTTGAAGTTTCATCCCTATCAAATTCAAGATATTTGGATTTGCAAGTATTAGACTACGAGGTGCTACAACAATTCTGTGAGTTAATGATTGAATAGATTAATTACGACCCTAATTTTCTTAATAACCTTATCGTGTCAGATGAGGCTCACTTTCATTTGAACGCTGAGTCGAAAACGAGGATTCGAGAAGAAATTACCATAGCCATAGAAGCATTTCAACGTTCTATGCAAAATCTCAGCATTCGCTTCCAAGAATACATACGCTCAAAAGACTGTTATCTTATAAACATTGTTTTTAAAAATTTAAAATTGTTTTGGTGGTCAGTTGATGGTATATTTTTCTATAACAGTAAAACTAGTAAATTGATTGAATTATTTTAGTGAGGATTCATTCCAAATTTCCTATTTTCTTGTGCCACCATGTATATACTACATGTATATAGCAAGCGTATTGATCTAATTACTAAAAGCGGTGTAGCGTGTGTGTGCTAGAACTTAAGATCGTTAAGAGGTGTTCTAGTTGTTTTTTCTATATTGAATAAATAGGTATAGTATCCAAGACACTTGTATCTAACCCTCAAGATATGACGGTGGTTCGTTGAATAAGTTTATATGTTAGTACCTTTCTCTGGTTAGAAATGTACGACATTTAGTACGAACCGCTGGAGTTGCAGAAACTGATACGTACGTATAAGTTAATTTATTCTTCTGCCTCGCCGTTAACTAGAAGCGAAAACAAAACGTTAATTTGCTTATGTTAACAATAAATGCAATTATATCCGTGAACGTAATATATAACGAATACAAGTACTGCTTATCTGACTTGCTTATCTACTCAATTAATTAAATCAACGTTTATCTACAACTTTGAGCATATACGATTCGCATTTTAATTGGTAACATAAACATCTGTGTTTTACGCTATTTCTTCGGCATATAAGAATGCTGGTATGAATATTTCAAGATCAGATAAACGCTAAATATTTTATATTCGCATAGTCTGCATGCTCATCTAACGTATTATAGCTTTATCTGTTGAATAAACTTTTTAAAGGCATAAAGTAAGTTGGCAAATTAGTATTGCTTTTTTGTACTTATATTAGTGGTTTCTTGCAAAGGCATATTAATGAAATCCAGCTATACTTTAAAGCAAGGGAAATACAATCAAACTAAATAGGAATTTCCTTTTTTGTTATTATTCTCACGTGTAACTTTCTGTCTTAACGCTACGAATTTAAATAAAATACGTCTTAAAACTTTGAGCTATTTGAGAAAAACTGAATAAAACGGAGAAATCTTTTTTGCAGCTCTTTATAAGATAAATCATCTCAAAATTAATCAGAGATAATAAAGGTAAATAAATACAGATGTTCAGATAAACAAAAATATGCGAACAATTCTAATTTAGAAATGTTTCTTAAGAATAAAATCATTTGGTATTTAATCTTATCGTGGAATAGACCTAGAATTTTTTTTCTATAACGTTGACTTTCTGCCATGACTATACCCCACTGTAAGTAGCTGTGATATCAGTAATATAACTGTTAGTTCTTTCAGGTCTTACAACTACAATTTTAACACATGGGCTGAAAAGTCCCGGGCCTAGCAAAGAAAACACGTTTTTTTTTTTTTGTTCAAACTTAGCTTTATTCATCAACGTAATCTCCATCAAGAGCAACGCAATCATTCCAGCGCCGCTCTAACATTTCAATACCACTTTTGTAGAACGATTTATCTTTTGCCTCAAAATAGGCCTCAGTTTCAGCGATAACCTCTTCATTCGTGAGAAATTTCTTACCGGCGAGCGTTTTTTGAGGTCTGCGAACAGCCAGTAGTCGCTGGGAGCCAAATCTGGCGAATACGGTGGATGTGGGAGCAATTCGAAGTTCAATTCATGTAGTTTTGCCATTGTTTTGATTGACTTATGACACGGTGCGCTGTCTTGATGAAACAAAATTTTTTTCTTTGCCATATGCGGTCGTTTCTTTGCAATTTCGGCCTTCAAACGCTCCAATAAACACTATATAATATTCACTGTTGATGGGATTTACTTTCTCAAGATAGTCGATGAATATTACACCACGCACATCCCAAAATACCGAGGCCATAACCTTTCCAGTCGATTGTTGTGCTTTCGGGCGCTTTGGACGAGGTTCACCAGTTGCTGTCCACTCAGATGACGATCGTTTTGATTCCGGAGTGAAATGATGGATCCATGCTTCATCCAGTGTCACATATCGACGCAAAAATTCCGGTTTGTTACGTTTAAACATGGCCAAACACTGCTCAGAATCATTAACACGTTCTTGTTTTTGGTCAACAGTGAGCAAACGCGGCACCCACTTTGAACAGAGCTTTCTCATAGTCAAATGCTCATGCAATATAAAGCCGTCCACTGCGTTTTGCACCATCGGTGTCTCTACGACCACGTTTGAAGTCAGCAAACCAACGTTTTATTGTTGTTTCTGATGGAGCGGAGTCCCCATGACACTTTTCAAGCCATTGCTTCGCTTGAACGGTATTTTTTCCCATCAAGAAGCAGTGAAAAATTAAAACACGAAATCGTTTTTGATCCATTGTTTTGAAAATAACAAAAGTAACGTGACTCTTAGCACAATAACTCACAAACTAATGAATAAAATATCATGAAATTGTAACAGCTGTCTTTTGAAGGTTAGTACTAACTGAGAGAAAGGTGACTGCAATAAAACTAGCGTCATCTATGTGTTAGGCCCGGGACTTTTCAGCCCATGTGTTAGTTATTTGGTGTTAAGTTAAATGACAGACCCTAACTTCCAGGTTGCGTTATAAATACAGAGTGGCTAAGATAAAAGAGGTCCGGTATGAATACAGTAGTACAAATACTTACAGAAAAGTGAATTACTAATATATTAGGGACACTGGGGATGGTTGGCGTACTTTCTGCGTTCGAATTTTTAACATGAAATATATAGAATTTGAAATAACGAACATTGTTGGAACATATATTAACATATTTTCGCATTATGCAGAGGCACCTCAACGCATTCTTTGGGATTGTTGGTTAACCAATGACGAGTGTTTCGAGACTTCACATACCCGTTAAGGTGCAACCATACTTCATCTGTGATAAAGTATAGATTTTGGATCCAGATAACCGTCAGTGATATGAGTGAGTAACCATTCACAATAATGTTGTCGTTTTGCTTAATGCATTACTTTGTGCGCTCACGTATGCAATTGCTTCAACATGTGCTGGAATGACATTCGCTTGATGTTTAGTTGGGAGGATAGACATCTAGTTCATTTCCGTGGATTTCTTAGCATAGTCTCTTAAACACGTAGAATATATTCCGGTGAACAAACCATCTTTACACCGTTACGTTTGGCGTTAGCGACTGAACCTGAAGCTTTAAATTTAGTACTCATTTTTTGTACAACACTTTTAGAAGGAGCGGACGTCTGTGGATATTTTAACGTGAACTTTTCATTTAAAGTTACAAACGATTTACGTTCCAAATAATTTTCAAGAATAAACACTCTTTGTTTGATTGAAAACGCCATTATAGAGGACCCTATTCACAACCACTATTAACAACTGACAAGGCAACACTGGCAAACACAATATGACAGTTAACACGAAATGGTCGCTAGACATCACATGACCCCTCTCGAGCACTTGATTCAAATATTACGTACAGTATGACTCCAGGTCTCTTTCATATTGGCCATTCTGTACCATACGAATAAGTAAACAATGGTAGAAGACTTATAAATGTTGTAATTCAAGCAGCCACATTTATTTTCGTTAATTTTTAGTTTCCGTTTCTGAAATCACACATTCACAATAGGTGATTTTATGTTTAGCACCACGTTGAACTATTTTCTTTCTGCAATCCATTTGTTTTGTAATCGTTAATGTTGCTATACGTTTTGTCATGAATTTTTTAATTTGAAATTCTCGATAAAGACATTCTTTGCATCCTACATTATATTTTTTGCTCTTTTCTCTTAGTCTCGTTTTTCTCTCTTGCGTTTTCTTTTTACCTCTTACTTCTTATATGGAATAAGTTTATTGGTAGTTTTGCATTATATGCAGGGTCACATAACATATTCCGCTACTCTCTTAATTAAATACGTCAGCTACCAATAAGAGCCCCTATGGTGTAAAGTGTGAGTCCCTGATTTTTTCTTTACATTCATTCAATATCTTTTCTGCTTTTTCTTTTGTATTTTTTTCCACCTTCATTTTTAAATATGGCGTTGTGTTGTTATGAGTATACTACAGATGTCTTTTTGGAGAAGGAAATCTGTTGTGACCTCTGCGAGAATTGAGCTCATCCAACCAGCTGTGGACTATTAAAAACTGAAGCCCAGTGTCTAATGAGCAGAGATCTGAAAATTTCGTTCTTCTGTCGGTTCAGTTTTAACTTTAAGATCTAACTCGAAAAGATCCAGCAACTGACTGCTATTCTTGAGGCGATGAAGAAATTAAGGCTCTTAAGAGTTACTTTGGTTTACGTCTCGTTCATGCGTTGACTAATCTGAAAGGTGATAAATCTTTTAATGTTGACTAGGTCGTTCAGGAAGTGACATGGAGAAAAAGAAGCGCATAACTAGGTTCGTTCTGTACAAGAGGGGTTTTACGGCTGTATTAATGAACACTATATCGTCTTTATTGAAACTCTTATTACAGTTTTTAATATCATATAACAAGAAATAAATAGAAATAATACACTCGTCTATCTTCTTTCCATTCCTCTTTATGTATCTCTCCTTTTACCCTTATATACATATTAACCAAAATACGTATTTGAAATTGCATAGCAGCTATTAAGTGTCACATCTGATAATTATATATCGTAAGGACTTGATAAGTTCTATCAAACTAAACAAACGGCCAGTTATAGCATTCAAATGCACTAAAACGTTAAAAATTCTCAAAGTTTTAAATTATTGAGGGTATTACTAGATAAGACTGTTTATCAGACTTGCATATTGAAAACTGTGAAGACTGAGTTAAATCTGCGAAAAACTAAATGCGTTCAACAAGTCTACTTTAAAAAACTGAGAGAGTGTACGTAAATAGCTTTTTGCTGGGCGTTGATCGCGTCCTATTAACGGAAGCTATCAAGAAACTTAGAAGGACGCCCTTCAATAACTGTTACCAACTGTAAATTAAGACTAGGTTCTCATGAGACATCTCTAATCTGTCCCAAAGTTATGGAAGATTGCCTGAATAATCCTGCTCTTTAAAAAGAATGACCAAACGAATGTAAATAACGATTGATCTTTATGTATCTTACCCAACTTTACATCTACTGAAACTAGGATTTTTTGGCGTTTCGTGCGGCCTCACTAAATTATTAAGATCTTATCTTGAAGATAGATCCGGCTGTTTATTATAATAGTTTCTCCTCATTCCCATTTCACATCTACACTGCCGTATCGAAGAGCTCAAACTTAGAACCACTACTTTTCAATCTGCTTATCAATGATTTGCTAACAACTTTGAATTTCCGTGTCCTCACTTATGCGGATGACACAAAAATGTATAGAAGAATTAATAATATAACAAATTCTGAAAAGCTTGAAAGTCTTATTTTTATATGCAAATGGTACACAGGTAATGATTTGAAGTTACTGCTTTGTGTATGAACAATCAAAACCTTATTAGCTGCGACTATTTCAATTCTCGCAGAATTATAGTCAATGGCGTTGGTGTTATGATCGAGAACAAGCTAAGCTTTGCAGAGTATGTAATTGGACTTCCACATCGTTAGAGTTTTTGATAGATCTCGCTCTAACATTTTTACATCGAAGACTCTATATTGTACACTTGTTAGGAACAAACTGAAATACGCTTTAGTGGTGTAGTTTCCCACTTTTAGTTGCTTAAGGTTAACCTTGGAGAAAATACAGAAACTATTTCTTAAACTTCTTTCGTATAAGTTGGATAGTACTTACTTTGGAAGAAGCTGTGTCCATAAATAATTGCAGGGACGACGTCCATCATTTTCAAGTCGTAGAAGGATTGACTCCTTTGATTTTCTTGAGAAATTATCAAATCTGGTGTCTAGACACAACACTCGCTTAACGGAAACATTTTATACACCGAGGTTTAAGGCAAATGTTTTACTAAAAGCGTCGTTAAACACATCACTGTTAATATTTACTTTCTAGGCCCTTTCTATTAAATGTTTCTTCTTTGGTTTTCCTTTTCCAATTGTAGTGCACCAATACACGTGGAATAGTACTGTATCTAAGTGCGTAGTTTATTATAATTGTTCTGTAAATGGTGTGTACTATTGAGCAATGAAGAAATAATAATGTTATTATATGTGAGCCATTCTTTCTCTTGCGTGCAGGTCATCTTGGACTCCAACATCACCCCTAGGTATGTCATCTTTTGATTGATCTGTATTATTTCATTATATAGAGCTGAAGGTGATAACCCTCATAACTTATTTTTAGTAAGTGGACTAATGCTGTTTTTGGAGAATTTGTTCTAAAATTTCCATTATTACACCATCCCTCAACCCTCCTGCAGGAGCTCTGAAATGATATTTGCGTTATTCCCCAGTATATATATACCTAAGTGTAATTGCAAGACTGATAATTCGTCAATTACACATTACCACAGCAAAGGGAATAGAAAACCTTCCTGTAAATTGATGATGTTTAGAAAAAGTTCGATCATAATCCCAAGAAAGCTCTTTAATATATCAACGAGGTTTCCCGGTAGCGACCAGAGCCAACGAATTGGCCTCCGCATCACTCAGACGGAATAAAACGCTGTTAATCACTTCTACGAGGTCATCACCTTCATTATTAGCGTTTGCCTTTTGCTGATCGGTGTACATCACATCAACGAATCTTTGCAATGTCTTTCCAATTTGACTGGGCTTTTTCCCTCTTAACACTGAACTAATTTTCCACGATGAGTTGTTGGTTGTTTTATGAGCCATAACTTTTTCAGGCCACGTTCTCTTCGCGTATTTGGTTAACACTTTTTCCACTAGATTATTCAGCCGGTCCATCTCTGTCTTGCCTTTTGGATCTAGAGCGGTCTTACCTATGTTAACGACATGTTTTGATTTTGTCAAATTAAACAACGAATCTCAGGAGGGATTCATTTATGGTGCTTTGGCACGATAACTTATGTACTCTGATTAAATTGGTGGTGCCTTTGGTAAAATATTAAATGATTTCATTCGTATAGTGCCGGATTCACTCAAACCTTGTCCCTAGCAGGGACAGGTGCAACGAAACACTTGTCAGACAGACCATTGAGATCGATGCTTCTTAGCCACAATATGTTTAATAGTTATAAATATACTGTTTTGCAAAACTCCTAAATTCCCCCTTCCTCCCCGAATCTGCTAGTTTACGTATGTGATCACTACCGCGTTCCTAGAAAAGTATATTATTTCAAGCAGCATTTCAGCTTGTATTTTTCTTTGAATTATTAAAATTGGTGTCCGAATTATTGAGTCAGTTTATCCAAATATAATTAAAAAGAAAACACGTTTCTTAAACCCCTACTACTATCTCGAAAATTGATAGTATTGTTGAAATTTGACATATAAGAAAATTGACTTTTAGTGCAAAATGTTTTTAATGGGTAATGCGGTATTTTTCAGTTTATAAATTCCCAATTTGTAGTAAGTTACGAGTTTATTTCAAACTGCAATATGACCATACTAAGGAAGTATAAGAATTTGAACGTGGATTGTTAAGGACTTAACATTGTTTTTTATATTTTATATATTTTTTTACTACTATGTATTTTATCTTCTTTGCATTATTATTTTCATTTAGAATATTATTTTATTTTCATTTTTTATATTTATTTATTTTCATTCTTATATTTATTTATTTTGCTCTCTTATATCCAATTTTATTTTAATATGTATGTACATTACGCATTGTATATGTATGCAAGTCAGCCATTCGCATTACGCTAGCTAAAACTGCCTAATTAGAAATCATTCACTGCAACGTCGTCGGATTTGTAATGGGAGTTTTCTTGAAATTTAAGGTACACAAGCATAGGCAGTCGTCTCCCGCGCGACAGTCGAGGTATTAGCAATCGTGCACTCTCGGTCACCTTTCGTGCCTCGTCGTAACGTGTACAGTAACGTCGTCGTAAGATTATTAGAGATTTCTAAGTTTTTCTAGTTTTGGCGGGAATCGTCGAGGACGTTGTCTATACATTTATTTCTGGCGGGAGTCATTTGGTACGTCGTCGGACCACACGTATAGATTTTTTTAATAAGTATAAATTCTCGATTTTCTATCATCGTACGTCGAGGCTACTGTGTCCATTGTCGTCTATACATATTTTTAGTCTTCAGTTAAGTTTGTGTCGGAAATTATTTTGGTGAGATTGTCGGCGCGCATGTATAGACCTCCTCTACAAGTACGATCACTCCGCTTCTTGCTAACGGTCGTTGCGGCCGCAGCGCCCGTTGTCTTTTGTACGTTTATTCGGTCCTTGTCGTATCGGGACTTAGAAATTTTTCATTTAGTTGCTCGTCGTAGCGGACGAGTGTCACGGACCAGTTTTCTTATGTAATGTCGGCATCATCGCTCCGTTTTACTTGTCGGTGCACAGTTCGCACATTTGCTGGTTACTGGATTTTTCCCTTCTTTGGGGCGCAGTAGTATAGAGCTAAAGATTGCACATAGCGTAATATTTCAAACGAGAACGCCTGGGTAGCTGTGACATTACTTTTGTATTGAGATCGGCTATTATCGCTACTGTCGCCCTCGACCAGGCGTTCAAGCTCTAAGAGATAGGGTGGGTTCCCCTATAAATGTGAATATAACAAACGTATTTGGTCAAGTACAAATACATGCCAATAATACAGGCCAAGTCCCTTAGGCAAATTTAAAACAAGGAAAGTATATTAGGCTCCCGGAAAGGGACATATAAATAAGCATAGCACCGAGGTGCGCTTATAAATCTAAGAAATAAATAGGGTTGGCTCCCCTATAAAAAAGGTAGTGGTGCATGCAAACAGATAGAGGCATTAGTACATGCTCTCTAACAAAGCTTCAGCGGAAGCATATAAGAGTTTAACCTTTTAAACAGAATTAAGACATGGCTTTGCAACGTACATGCTGAGGCATTACTTTATGTTGCTACCAATGAAAATACATATACAAATGCTAATGTACATTACATGTATAAGAGAGCTCGAATAACTGCAATTATTGCAAATCTATATATCTTACGTACATCGTACATGTACATAGGCAAGAGTGGAAACCGTGTAACCATTTCATTTTTAAATATATTTTTTTGCGCATGCGCATTGAGTTTCACTGTACAACCTCTCCTCTAGTAAATAAGCGAACATACTCTACAAGTAAGTATTGGTCAAGTAATTTAGGAAATTACGAGCAGGCTACAGCGGCGTTGTTCTTCAAACCAGGAGAACGTAACATGGATCAAACGTAAATTTTCCTTAAAATGTAAATGATATGAGAACATTTCATTAAAAAAACTCGTTGCTTTGAATATGTATTGAAATCAAATAAACAAAAAACAATAGGACACAATAACGATAGGTAATAAAACAACAATACCGTCTACACAATTTTACGTACAAAAACGCTTTCCATTGTATGTATGCGTTACATCTTTTGTTCGAATGCCGTTCAATAAAAACATCAGCCGCTCGTCGACGCGTATAATTTTTACCAACGATTAATTCAATTACATTTTTTTTCTTTGGTAATTTTATTGGCATTTCGGATAATAAAATACATCGAAAAATAAAAACTGGCTGAGCACAATAAGTGCTTTGACAAAAAAGTGACGTACTGTAGTAACTTTCTACTTAATTTAATGAAGGATAAACTTAATTTAATAAATTTGCATCACGATAGCGAAAAGGTGATATAATTTTGGAAAACAAAATAATCTCGAAGTTAGCCACGCAATTAAAAAGGAAAGGAAAATTGAAGAATATGATTTTTAAATATTGAAACGTTTTATAAATTCGAAAGGCAAAACCAACGGTTTACTCGCAATAATGTTTAATTTTGTAGTTATTTGTAATATGTTTGATGACTATTTCCAATCTTTATTATAATCTTTCATATATCCAATTTTAATCCAGTGTTAACTCTGATATTGAATTTTATAAACCAAATTCACTATACAACCCTTTCCTTTGAGACTTGATGATATTCTACCATATTCTTTTCAAATGCTGTAGCTCATCTTAACCTTTATATTCTTGAATGAGTCTCTTTCGACCGGTGCATCTATTGGGTGATCGCACTGACGTCTGCAACTTCCAATAGAGAAATTACCGATAGTTCAGAATAGAATGGTAGTTATTTTCACCTTACGAATAGATGATTTCCCAACAACATGAGTTTGTTCATAGCAGAAATACTGAAACTAACTTAGTTTACCGATATTTTGTTTTCGAATCGTTATGGAATGGACATCAGGTCCACTCTATCCATCTACATAGATTTCAGCTAAGCATTCGAGTTGATCTTCGGGTGTGCTCTGTAAAATAAGTACATACGGAGGGATGGGAAAGTTTTGGCGTTGGTTCAAATATTATCTGTCGAACAGCGCCCAAATTACGCGTATAGGTTCTGCTACATCAAATCCGATTCGAGTGTGTTTCAGTGTAACATAAAGAAACCATCTGAATCCTATTTTGTACTTACTATCAAATTGCATAAAGCCTCAATTAGATATCAACGACGTATCTACGCATATGGTGTAATGATTGTAATGTGCCTTTAAACATATAATTGTATTATCAAGTTAACTAATTACTCTTGTAGCAAAATTCCATTATTTTTTGTTGCTTTGGCGTATTTATTGAGTAATGGTTCAAAACATTTTCCAATTTATTGATTACACAAATTGTCAGGTATATTTTGAAGGGCACTGAAGGGCATTTCTTAATAATTTTGTGGCTAATAATTTCATTATTATTCTCCTTCGATTCTTCGTTATTTTAATATGTAATAATAATCACAATATTTTTTTAATGAGACGTACCAGGCGTCAAGGCTAACCAATAGCAAGCGGCTCATTAAACTTGCTGCCACGATTTCTTTTACAAACAAGAATAGTTACAAAATTCTATGCTTAAAATATAAACAAAAATAAATAAACATAACCTCATAAGGAAGAGGAAGAGTAAAAATTAAAAAAGGGAATCTACGAGAAGAAAAATCCAGAATAAGGGTAATGTTCAAGTAAGTTAATCAAAAATAGTCAATTATTAAAAAAAATTATTCCTCTTCCTTTCTGCATTTCTGTCCTTCTTGTAAAGGACTTGGTTAACTGGGCTTAAATGCCACAAAGTATTAAATTATGCAGTCAATTGTGCAAAACAAAATATAAACTGTATGATACTTTACGATACTTGTCGCCATCTATCAGATATAAGGAGAAAAAAGTAAAGCGAATACTAATAATAATGATGATTTATTGTTCAACAGAAAATTAACGGTTCTAATGGTAGGACATAGAAAATAATACAAATTTGCAGTATGCAATACAGTAACAAAGAAATAATACATAAAAATAATAAATATCTCAAACAATCACGGATAAACAAACTAAATTTAGTAACAAACGAACTACTTCCGGAATTGGACCGTGTCATGATGAGATATATATAGAAAAGAAATAAGAGGAAGAGGAGAAAGAAAAAGACATAAAAAGAAAGAAAAATAAGAAGAAAAAGAGATAAAAAGAAAGAAGAATGAAAAATTTTCGCCTCTAGGGTGGTTTACAGGTCAAGTTACCGTGCCACTTTGGTTTCCCTTATATTTCCTGAACAAGCCTCCTGCGACGGAGGCTAAACATCGAGATCCCACCTTTCTCTTTTGTTCTCTGTCTTTTGTTTTCTGTCCGTCTTTCGTTCTCTTACTCTTTTCACCTTTCTTTTCTATTTCACGTTCCCCCCGTTTTCATCCTTCTTTCTTTTTATCTCTTTTTCTTGTTATTTTTCTTCCTCCTCTTCCTCTTATTTCTTTTCTATATATATCTCATCATGACTCGGTCTAATTCCGGAAGTAGTTCATTTATTACTAACTCTGGCCGTGGAAGCCTAGAATAATTTAGTAAACTAAACAAGTATTCTGTTCGTTTTTCACCATATGCGTTAGCAGTACTTTGCACATAATGTTCGTTCGACATCTCTGAGTCCAAAAGTGCTTAATGACCGTGTGCTCTGTTTTGGTACGTTGAAATTTATTTGAGGAACCAGAGTTGAAACATTAATTTCCATACTTCATTTACGTTTGCAGCATTTACTAAAAAGAAGAGTTAGTTAGTCACTATTATTATTTCATCATTGATGCTGTACTGCGTAGAATTCATTAATGATTTGGGCGTTCTGTTTTCAATTATAATTTCCGTATAAAGGTCTGTGAATTTATTAAACATAAAATATGCGACTTTATAAATGTAATTGGCATTACTCTCTATTCCAGAATCTAGTGCCTACTAGTTTGAAACCAGTTGGAACCTTTATCCAACCTAGTAGACAAATAAATATAAGATTATGAGAGTGCAGCGCAGATTCATCAATTACGTATTATAGTATTTAACTTAAATAGAATACATATACTTATCCTCAACATTTAAGTTTGATGAACCTTAATATTTTTTGCGTATTTCTAGATCAAACACTCGGAGCGACAATTTGTTTGCCTTAATATATCACAGAATTTCTTATGGTTGCAATTGTGCCTTGAATCTAGCTTTGATTGAAAATCATTCCCCAACGACATCGATATTCTCAACATACGCTTTGTTGAATTAAAGGTCGCCCGTATTGAAGCTTCGTATAGTTAATTTTAGTTTATTTATAGTCTCATTGATTTTCCATTAATGTTATTCGAAAGGATGTTTATTTATACCTTCTGCAGCCTTTTTGAGAGTTTGCTGTTGGCTGTTATTTAAACAGATAAATAGGTTTATCCATGATTTCCTACTTTAAATAGTAAGTGCTTTTTGGTCATATACACATCTAATCTAATTGACTTACAAGCACCAAAAATCACGTGTAAAGAAACCATCCAAAATAATTTCCATATGCTTGACTATTTTAAAATCGTACGGTGTCCGCATTACCAAAGCACTTTCATTAAATACCCACACACACACACCCCCGAATACTGGGGGAACTACTATTCGGCATGAAAACGTATCGCACAGATGCACTTGCGCGTATTTACTCCCAACGTAGCTATAAACTACGAAGAGTACACTTTGTTCCGATTATCAAATGCCGGAGGACCCTTTAAATCAGTAGCGTAACCGGTGACAAATCGTTTCGTTACGCGAAATTGAAAATAAAATATTCAGCACTACAATACCTGTCTTGGCTGTTGGTACAACACGCAACATCGTGCTGTAACATAAGTAGATTTGCACGAGTATTGATTTTTTTATTTTTTCGGATGCAGTTATGTAACCATATAAATTCAATTAAAATGTTTTTTCTAGCGCTATCTTTATATCCAGCAACCACCAACTGTAATTAGTATTGGATCGGCTTTTTATGAATGTTATTGAAATAGTTTTTGATTTATTATTTACAAGCAACGTTGTCGACTTTGTGTAAGTTGTACATATAAGAAGTGGGTAAAATAAAAAGGACTAAAGCCTTACAATATCTATAGATTATTATTCTATACTAGATATTGTGAGACTTTACTTATTTTTATTTCACCCACTTTTTACTATTTATATTCTTAAGGCATCAACGCTATATGTAACGTACTTTTAGCACTAATTTACTGTAACAAAAAGAAATCTGATTCCTATTACCACACATTCAAACCTGATAATAAATTAAAGATGCATTTTAAGTTTAAGGGGTTACAACACGCTTTTATTTATATTCAAATTGCCAAAAAATATTAAATCCCTTTAAGAAATTATAACTTATATATATATAAAATAAAAATATATATAAATTATAACCATTTGTAAGGAGATGAAGTCTATTACAATAATACGAATTTGAATAAAAATTTTCTATTTATTTTCTCAATATACAAACATTACTTATCTATATGTTTTACATAAGCTCCTTGCCAAGTTTAATCATTATAACAATGAACGAGTTTTTCGATACCCTTCTCGTAGAATTCCGCCTTCTGCGATTATTACTTCATCACTTCATCATCTGTGCCGAAACGCTTGCCGCTCTGGAAGGTCTTTAGACGTCGGAGATGGTGATAGCCGCTAGCCGAGACGTCTGGACTATATGGTGGATGTTCAAATTCCTCCTAACCAAAAGAAATTATCAGATTTTAAGTTTCAGCCTCACTATGTGGTCTCATTTGTTTAGGGTCTCATAATATGAAGCTGAGTTAATTATTGTTCCTTCCGGCATAAAGTCACAGTAGATAAGATTCTATGAGGAAGGCATCTAAAAGCTCGCTGTATGTTGAGATAAATCTTTAGATCTGTTAAAAAGTTCTATACAATTGTATGCATATTTACAAAATAAATATGTTTTTGGAAGATTTTTACTTGTTTCATTTTTATTATGAAACGTACCTTATTTAAGAAATAATCCTTGTGGATACATATGTGGAAAATGCACAGGAAAGCACACGTTAAATTATTATAAACAACAAAAAGAAAAATGGAATACTAAAAGCACCACTCGCATGGGCTTCACAATTTTAGTTTTAGACGTATTGCTTCATGCAAACTGTTATGTGGTTATTATAATATATAATTCTTGCTGTTGAATTTCTTCCTCGGAGAAAATGTTCCTAATTTTAGTAATAAATCACTATCAGTTGGGTCAAATCTGGCGACTAGGGCGGATGTGGAAACAATTTAAATTTTATTTCATTCGATTTTCGTACAACAGTAGCACTGGAATCAGTAGCTTTATCCCGATAGTATTCTCTTTCTCGGAATTTCGGCCACGTGCTTAGTGATTCTGAAAATGAAAGTAAGTTTACAAGCACTAATTTTCATCTTGATTATATCTTCAAAGCACAATAAAACCAATAAAAATCGCAGTAGATTCAACCGTTGTTGGTATAATTATTAAAAAATTAGAGATGTAGCTGTGAGCTGTTATCTTTCAGGCGTTACTTAAATCAGATTGAGCAGTTATTCGTTTTTAAGTGCTTATAAATACATTAATTTCACGCATGTTCAGCTGACATTCTCAATGTTTTATTTCTTTTTCAAGTTACGAAACATTTAATAAGTTGCATTCTAGGCATGTAATATACGTTATTGTAAGTTATTTTTTAAAATAAATGAAAATAATAAAATTACTAATGAGCTTAAAAACGTTAACAACGTTATTATTAACAGCTAATTAATATAGCACCAATATTATATTGAATTATTTAAAAAAAATCAATTTAATTCGATTTGTAAAATAGATTAAATTGGAGTAAATTTTGATAGCCCTTTTCGATTAAGGTATTGATAAATTCTGAAAATTCAAAACTTGGAATAGAGGAAACACCAGAAAAAATATATATTTGAATAACAAGAGGAAGTTTGTATAATAAATGTTCTTAGATTTCTGTGTAGATGAAATGAAATTGAATAAACCCAATAACATACATTGCAAAGTTGAGGTCTAAACGTTATTTAGTCCAAAAACTATAAAGTCCGAACAAGAAGCGAAAGATAAAGTTGTGGCACTAGTTACTTTTCCTATTCAATTGTCTAATTTTGTTATATACCTTCAAGTTCAAAATTATACATTACATGTACATTTTACCTTTGAGGTATAATAATCTGCACATTCCTCTTTAAACGAAGTTGCAAGCAGCTTTCTACATAATGCATGTTCGTTAATAATGTTAATAGAATTTTATGTTGAGTTTAATTTCATGGGCAAAAAGCGCATTCTCGTTGGCATGTTTAATACAGTTAGCAAGTGCCTCGAGACAGCGATACAGCTCTCCGCCAATGGACGTACTGCTAGAGAATGCTAAACTCATTAAATCCTGACCCACCACAGATACAGGCGTACGTATACGTATATATGTATAGACGGTACTCTTCAATGTAGGAATTTCCCCCACGCATATCAGTCATCTACAATGCAAAACTGCGGACAATATATCCTGCTAGTCACACGCGCGTTATTAATAATTGTATGTACGTGTTCGGAGATTTCTTTTCGTAACATTGCTGATAGTAATGATTTATAGTGTTTAGTTTTCGGCCAATAGGGAATAGTTGGAGTGGAGTTTTAGTATTAAATGAAAATAGTAGTAGATTAAAAATAACTTGTCTTATCTTTAATAACCATCAGATACAACAGCTCCATCATAATACCTCCTCTTTCGTGTATTACGAAACACGTGGGCTAGCAGATTTTTTGAGATTTCTTATATTCGCAACTTACTAAAAAACAACGAATTGCCTTGATAGCAGTGTTAGTACATAATGGGAACTGATGACTTGCATATAATTACACCAGATGTTTTATGATTGTTTGTATCTGACACGAGGGCGACCTGAAATGTTTCCGGAATCGACCAGAAGAACACGGTACTGGTGTGGTTTTTATTTTTCGATGTAGTCTCCTCGACGATAAATGCACTTTTTCAAACGGTGTTCCAGTCTCTTCAGGCCGTCGGAAAAGTAGGTTGTTTCGAGGTCTGCAAAATTGCTAGCAAATCTCTTGAAAAGCTTTTCCACCACCTTTTTCCGCTGCAAACGAAGCCGCTTCTCCTTAAATACGGCACCGAATCGACTCAATAAATCACTGTAATATTGTCCCGTCATCGTCCTTCCTTTCTGCAGATAGTCGATGAGGATCACATCTTGGGAATCCCAAAGAATGGTCGCCATGACCTTCCGCCCAATGGAACGGTCTTTGCTTTCTTCGTAGCCGATTCGCCCGGAAAAGTCCACCGCTTCGACTGTTCCTTGGTCTCCGATATGTAGTGGTGGATCCAAGTCTCATCCATAGTTACGAAATGCCTGAAGAAATCCCTTGGATTACGGGGGATCCTGGCCAGTGGTTCCTCCGAAACGGTCATACCAAAAATTTCGTTTAGGATATGGCCAACGTGTTCTTCTGAGATGCCTGTTATCTCCGCTATCTCTCCCATCTTCAATCGGTGATAGGCTAACACCACATCGTGAATATTGTCGACCATTTCAACGTTGAACTGCAGGAGTTCAATCAACTCAAAACAGGGGGATGACAACGCATCTCTAAATTCCCCAAAACTGTAATAAAAAGTAAACATTTATCATTAAACCTGGCCATTATTTTATTATATTCTTTTATTTTGAAAAAGACTTTTAGGGCACCTCGTATTCGTTTTTAGTGCTCCATTACGTGTGAGAAATTGTTCTAAACCATAGATTAAAAACAAAAGTTGATCACCCCCCACCATGTTCTAAAAATATTTTAAAATCTTTACCACATAATATGAAAGAACGTTAAAATAATGCAAAATCCATTTATACTTTGTTTATAACAAATTAGCCTGTTAAAATTACTTATCTTCTAATTCTGTTTAGAATGTTTAGAATAAATCAGTTTGACGAACCAATTGTCATTTATTTAACAGACCAGTTTTTCCGAAGTTGATACAACGTTTACCTTACTTTATATTAATACTGCTACAGTATCGAAACATGTTAATATGTACATTATTTGTTATTATTAAAAATATTAAGATATAAAAAACTTGAAATAAAATAATGTAGTATATATGTTGATAATCTTCAAGAATTAAGTAAATTTTGCTTCCAATATGCATAAAGATAAACTCACAATATAATTTAAAATATTCTATATGGTTTAAAACAGAATTATAACGCAAATAACTTAAAACACATTGTCATAAGAGGCATAAAAGTTACGCTTAAACGTGTCATATTGTGTATATACATACGAGGGAAGGCCCAGAAGTTCGTGGAATGGAGGGGATGGAGTGGGGATAGGGGCGCTCGCTAGGTGTCATTCTGATTGGCGACTCATCATTAGCATATAAGTTAAGTTGCTGCCCTATAGAGGCAGTCGTTTACGAATAGTTGCTTGCTAAACAAGTCAATCTGGAAGAAAACTGAAACTCTGGAGGAAATTGAACACCGTGCTGTGTGAAAGTTCCTTACAAAGCAAGGAAAGAACGCTCAAACCATATTCAATGAAATTGAAACCGTTTATTGGGAACAGTAGTGCCAGTAGTGCCCTAGTAAATCAATGATTTATAAGTGGCACAGTCTTTTTAAACATGGTCGGGAGTCGATTGAAGACAACCCCCGCTTAGGACGGCCAGTTGAGGTCACCACATCAGACATCGTCGAAAAAGTGCAAAAATTTTTACTGCAAGATACCCGTTTGAAAAAAACAATTATCTGCATTAGTTAGAGTATCAGATACCACCATTTTGCGTATCCTACATGACCACCTGGGTATAACAAAAATCAGTGCAAGATGGGTACCGAGCTGTGTGGAGACAAACCTGCACAGATTTTGGAGCGGATTGTTACCGGAGATGAAACATGGGTTCATCACTTTGAGCCTGAGTCCAAACAGGAGTCCATGCAATGGCATAAAAAGCGGACACCACCGCCAAAGAAATTCAAAGTGTCAGAATCGGCTGGAAAGTTGATGGCTACTGTTTTTTGGGTTTGTGAGGGGATATTATTGATTGATTACAAAGAAAAAGGTAGGAGCATAACCGGAGAATATTACGCAGCGATATTAGAAAAATTAAAGGAGGCCATCAAGGGAAAACGTGGAGGAAAATTGACCAAGGGTGTGTTGCTTTTGCAAGACAATGCGCCGGTTCACAAGAGCAAAGTTGCAATGGCTGTTCTGCAAAAGCATAGCTTTCAATCAATAGTCCATCTACCCTACAGTCCAGACCTGGCACCTAGTGACTTTTATTTGTTCCCCAATTTAAAAGAAAACTTACGTGGAAGAAAGTTTTCCGACGACTATGAGGTAAAGGAGGCAATTTTGGCCCATGTTGAGGCGAAAGATAAAAAATATTTTTATGATGATTTAGAAAAATTAATTCATAGATCTAATAAATGTATTGTGCTTAAGGGTGATTATATTGAAAAGGAGAAATAGATTTATTGTTTTATTTTATTTAAAACCCTTTCATTTCACGAACTTCTGGACCTCCCCTCGTATGTATATTCATATACATACTAATGACGTATTCTGGGAGACTTTCAATATTTACAATTTAAATCTTTTTTTAATTTAATAGTAAGTAGTTAAATAGTTAAGATTCTTTTTTAGAAGAATATTATTTGAAGAAACCATTATATTTACAAACTGTTGGAGGAGAAGTTAAAGCCAAAGCCATTGTTGAATTCCACAGACAGTCCTTGAGTATTTTGAAAACGAAAAAAGACAACGGTCTGTCGGAACTGTTTCTTCTTAAGAGATATGTAGCTAACCTATTGTCGAATTCTTCGAAACCAATAATATTCTTACACGAGATATTGATTTATTCAAAGAGGAATAAAATCAAGCTTTGGCAATACGATAATGTTAAAACTGGTTGAAAATTCAAGGGCTATGATGGCAAACGTTTTATGATAATATGGTTTTATTTGTGGTACAGACAGGAAAATAACTATGGAGATGTGCGACGACCATTTTAAACAATTATATCACATGGAAAGTAACGTGGATCAAACGACGGAAACAACAATACGGAACTTGCCATTTTCATTTGAGGTAGTGGCAAAAGCAATCAAAAAGCTGAAAAATTGTAAAGGCCCGAGTTACGATAACATGCCGAATGATCTATTGAAGTATGAAGGAACTGAGTGGAAGCACATGACGCACCTATATTATATAATAATGCAAACATTTGAAATATAAAGAGAACAGAATGAGAGTATCACTATCCCAATATTTAGAAAGGGAGAAAAAATGATTCCAGAAAACTACAGAGGAATCTGTCTTTTGCCCACAAGAATGAAGCTATTCACAAGTGTATTAAAAACCCGATTGAAGGACCTAATAGAAATCAGAGACGAACAACAAGTATTCAGGAGGAATAGATCCATTGCACACGCTACATTCATTATACAGCAAGTTAAAGAAAAAGCCATTGAATTCGATAAAGCTGCATACACCTACTTCATAGATCTGACGAAAGCGTTTGATAGAGTGCAGCTGAAAGATGCAGTCAAAGATACAGCTGAAAGATGCAAAAAGAACATCATTAGGATAAAACAGCAGCTGAACGAGAACAATGTAAAAAGAATACGGACAGAAAGACTGAGCCCTCCCTTGTTTAATTTGCTTATGGACAAGATAATAAAAGAGATAATTGATTTAGTACTCCTTACACGAAGACGTTGAACGCTTTGTAGGTTGCAATGAGATATACTTCGATTTCCGTTTGTGTTTCTCTAACCAGATAAGTTACATGTGTACTGTGGCATTCAAAAGCTTGGGATTTGTCATGCCCTGCTGTAAATATTTTAATAATTTGCTGCTTCTGATGAAACTTTAGTTTTGTGATCAGCAAACTGGAATATACTTCGCAAGTTTGGTCTCCACAATACATGTATTTGCAACTCAACATTGAAAAAGTACAGCGACGGTTTCTGTAATACCTTTCCTTCAAAGAAATTGGAATCTATCCTCAGTGTAGTGTGGATTATACTCTACTATCGCCGGAAAATGCATGATGCGAAGTTTATATGGATGCTGTGTAATGGTTGGATTAATACTCCTTACCTCCTTTCGTATTTAGATTTTTACACACCTAGAATTTCCTCTCGTCCCTTTCCTGCCTCTCTATTTCCCTTCTCTAGAACCAATATGCTACAAGGGTCATCTGTTGTAACCATGTGCCCGGCAACAAACCATCATTATCATGAAATATTTTAGTTCTGTACTGAATTAGCGTTGATTTACTGCATAACTTATAAATTTGTATATTTTGTAGGTATGCTCATACATATAACACATGGACTGAAAAGTCCGGGGCCTAACACATAGATGACGCTAGTTTTATTGCAGTCACCTTTCTCTCAGTTAGTACTAACCTTCAAAAGACAGCTGTTAAAATTTCATGATATTCTGTTCATTAGTTTGTGAGTTGTTGTGCTTAGAGTCACTCTAGTTTTGTTATTTTCATATTTATGGATCAAAAACAATTTCGTGTTTTAATTTTACACTGCTTCTTGATGGGAAAAAATACCGTTCAAGCGAAGCGATGGCTTGAAATGTGTTATGGGGACCCCGCTCCATCAGAAACAACAATAAAACGTTGGTTTGCTGACTTCAAACGTGGTCGTAGAGACACCGATGATGCAGAACGCAGTGGACGTCCAAATGACGCGGGAACACCAGAAAACATCAAAAAAATCCACAAAATCGTTTTGAGTGATCGAAAGGTGAAGTTGCGTGAGTTAGCTGACATCGTAAAGATATCAAAAGAACGTATTGGCTTTATATTGCATGAGCATTTGACTATGAGAAAGCTCTGTTCAAAGTGGGTGCCGCGTTTGCTCACTGTTAACCAAAAACAAGAACGTGTTGATGATTCTGAGCAGTGTTTGGCCATGCTTGAACGTAACAAACCGGAATTTTTGCGTCGATGTGTGACAATGGATGAAACATGGATCCATCACTTCACTCCGGAATCAAAACGATCGTCATCTGAGTGGACAGCAACTGGTGAACCTCGTCCAAAGCACCCGAAAGCACAACAATCGGCTGGAAAGGTTATGGCCTCGGTATTTTGGGATGTGCGTGGTGTAATATTCATCGACTATCTTGAGAAAGGAAATACCATCAACAGTGAATATTATATAGCGTTATTGGAGCGCTTGAAGGCCGAAATTGCAAAGAAGCGACCGCATATGGCAAAGAAAAAAATGTTGTTTCATCAAGACAACGCACCGTGTCACAAGTCAATCAAAACAATGGCAAAACTACATGAATTGAACTTCGAATTGCTCCCACATCCACCGTATTCGCCAGATTTGGCTCCCAGCGACTACTGGCTGTTCGCGGACCTCAGAAAATGCTCGCCGGTAAGAAATTTCGCACGAATGAAGAGGTTATCGCTGAAACTGAGGCCTATTTTGAGGCAAAAGATAAATCGTTCTACAAAAGTGGTATTGAAATGTTAGAGCGGCGCTGGAATGATTGCGTTGCTCTTGATGGTGATTACGTTGATGAATAAAGCTAATTTTGAAACAAAGAAACCGTGTTTTCTTTGTTAGGTCCGGGACTTTTCAGCCCATGTGTTATGTACATATTATGCTTTGTCCTGTAATTGGCTAATGATGACAGCACCAATGCAATTATTGACTAACACATATGTTGACTACAGTATACATGCCGAGTTCCCTAAAACCCAAGCAAAAATGAAAATTGACTTTGTTGTTTATTGTTGAACAATTTTTAGACATAGACAGTTTGAAAACCAATAGTGTTATCGAAATTCTAAATTTAAATACTAAGACTCAACATTAATTCTATTTCTCCCGCGGGTAATTCGTATATCTTGGGATTGAAAGGATTTCCCATTCATTCATTTGATGGCCACTCGTAATTTAGAGAGTACGATCGACATAATATTTAGATCATTAAGAACAGTTGCGAAGCTATAAATGTAAAATTTCGTATTTATGTAGAGTAAAACTGTTAGAACTATAGTGTTTTCAATTCAATTCTAGCTAAATTAACACTTCCTATAGGAAATTGTCCAAATTTTCCATTGTAAAGTAATATAATCTCTTTTTGTGTAATAGTCATAATGACTCGAAATTATAAAATCTTTTCGCTTTCTCCTATTTAAACCAAAACAAAAATCATGAACTCAAGAACCCAAGTCTATTCGAAAAACTATTGAGAATTTCATTACAATATGTATAATAAGAATTTTCTATAAATATAAAAAAGATTTTAAAATCGCTTCAGATATTAAAAAAAAGTGGAGGTTATATGTACAAACAGTAATTGGCAATGTCTTGCAGATGCTCTACGTTTTGATTATTCTAATATTCAATTCCTTATATCGTATATATAAACGCAGCTGGAATTTAATATAGAGGATGACGAAAATGAAGCACTTACAACGCTTTAAGTGTGGGTGCATAAACGATTAAGAATTAAAGGTAAACTAAATATTCTTCTGTAACGATCCATGTTATGATATTAGTTTGAATTATACATATGTGTTGCTATTAGCAGAACCTCAATACTTATTTTAAGTAATTGCATTAGAGAAAGCTGATCTAAATTTAAGTGACCGTGCCTAATCTACATATATATCTCCAATAAGAAATGGAATAATACTGAATGAATATAAAATGTGTACAAGTTATTTAGCTGCCGTAATAACCGACTACATTACCTTTGAATTTATACAGTAAAACTGCTATTTTTGCATTTACCGTTGAAGTTTCCCGTTGCTGTAATGAACGTCACCGTATGTCTGTAAATTGGCTCTATCTAAATATATATTGCAAATTTGCACCTCGTTTGCAGTTAGATCCTTATCGCTCTCTCTTTGCCGTCTAAATAAGGGATAGAAGTTAATTGTAACAACGGGAACGGGAGTTTATGAAGGTCTTTAGGATTAATTGGGTCCTTTGTCGGTCTACCCCTGTTAACATTTCTTTTAAGGATGACAAGGGAGAGCGGGTTTGTGATTGTTCTTAAAGGAAATTTAGCATTTCGTTTCTTTCATTATTATTATATAACAAAAGTCTATGAAGAATATTTTCCTCAATTAATAAGAATGCTTTACTTTCTAAATGTGCTATTATAGTTGATTTTATTATATTCATTTTGTTAATGTTATTTACTATTGCAAGGAATAACATGAAGTTATCCATATACATACACTACCGTCCATAGAAGGTTGGCCAAGGAAGAAAATTCTACAGTACTTTAATTTAATAAGCGTTATTGCATTCGACAATGACAATCTTAATAAACATCTATCTTAAATACAGCTGCAACTCAAATCAATCATTCTTATTCACAGCGGATTATTCTAATTTTTTATACAGGTAAGTTGTATCGGTGGCACCGAGCAGGAAAAGACTTTATTGTATCCCTTCTCTCACCCTCTCTTAGGGCTGGTCCCTGTCCGACTCGATCGTTCATTACGGTTACCAAACTCACAACAATTCAGTTTGAATATTATTGTGATCAGCGGTGCGGTAAGTAAACAACACTGTATGAAATTAATCATAGTAAATCAATAGGTGTTGCTAAATGATCCAGTATAACGTCTAGCAAATAACCACCCACTATCAAGTAAGCGAAATCGTAAAAAAACAGCACCAGAAATAGAGAGCGAATTGAATCGCGGACGTCAGCGTTCGATTTCAGTTACCACCAGCAAACACCGGCTGGCTGGAAGGAAATTTACACTGTTATGTAGCAGCTCTTAAACCATTTCAATGCCGGGATAACTGACTGAAAAGTCTATAGTGGGCCAACATATGAATTGGACGGTAGAACAGTGGAAAAATATTTTATGGAGTATTTAAAGTGTTTGGACGACGCAGGAGAGAGTTTGTCAGATACTCCGCAAAATATTGGAGACTCATGGTATTCCTTCTGGGCTGCGACTAATCGGCGAGAATTTTACTTTTATGCAAGATAACGATCCGAAACACACAGCCATAATATGTATCTAAATGGGCAAAATCAAACAGATATTTTACAAGTCGTGACATGGCTCCCACAGAATCCAGATCTCAACCCTATTGGATTGCTGTGAAATGAACTTGATAGAAGAGTTCGAAGCATCGGTCCTACTTCCAGGGAACAGCTTTGGAATATCATTCAATAAGAATGAAACAACATCCCAGGCGAAAACCCCAAGGTATTAATCGAAAGGATTCCGCGGATTGTTCGAGCAGTAATCATTACAAGAGGTGGATTTTTTTATGAAAAGGATTTGTTAATAATGGATAGGAAAAAATAAAATTTTTCGTTAGATTAGAATAGTACATTTATTTCTTTAGTATTAGTCAACTTTTATTTTTTGATTTTTACAATTTTTGTTGCTTGGCCAAATTTGTAAGGACGGTGGTGTACATATTTATAACACTGAAATCGTAAAGAACAAAAATTGATTAATTCGGCAAACACACACCGCATAGTAAATATTTTCTGCAATAGACAGGATGTCCCCAAATTTTATCTAAAAAGGATAAAATATTGGACACGTTCTTTTTACTTCCTGCCGGTGATAAATTTTTAAGTGAAGAGCTGACCTACTCATTTAACCACCAACTAGAAGAGCCATTATTTAGAATCGCTTTATCATTCTTTTATTATACACAATGTAGCCATCGCTGCACTTATGTTTTAAATAAAGTAGCAGTAATAAGTGAACATAAACTAGCAGTAACATAATTGTAAAGGGAATCGTAGTACATATTTCTATTTGTTCGCTTCTTTCACTGTGATACACATATTTATGTATGTTTGAAGCATGCGACCCGCAGAATAATAGTGAAATTATGCATTTAATCTCTGTCATAGCTTTTCGGAGCATACAACATATAGACATGTGCATGAATAAGTACATATACATACAACTAGTGTAACCTCTATGTAATGAATACCTGTGGGGAATTAGAAAGTGTTAACTATTTAGAGGTGTTCGTTAAGTAGACGTTTACAAACATTATTTTTGACACAATATGATACGTGGACAAAGGACAAATCGAGATTGATATTTAGTTTGTTTAAGATATTAAATTATTTTTTTTATCTTGCTATTTCTACAACTTAAATTCTAGTGATAATCGTGCATATATTAATTTTAAGTCGAAATAAAGAAGCCAATATAATAAAACAAAGAAATTAAGAAAATAATTTATTCGTAAATTATATAATTTACGTATAGATATATAAATAAGTAGTCGGTACCTTTACTTAATTTGAAAGCGAATTCTTTTACTTAGTTTTTTATCTTCAACCCCTCTTATTACTTGAGAAATAGCTTGGACTTTATTAGGATCTTCTTGTACGGTAAAGAGTTCTCCAAGTAATTGCTTCTTTAGAGTTTTAAATTGTAGTTATAAATTCTGCCTCTTCCTTGTCTCCTTTGTTAACTGAAGAATTTCTGCATCTCATACACTAATGTTTAATTCAGTATTATCTTTAGTTAATAATGCATCATCGATTTTATCTAAAACAACTTCATTAACGGATGATGTATCAGAGATTAACTACACAAGCCGTATGTCATCACCTTTTCTCACCTGCTTGATTACAAAAACAAAAAAGAACAGTTTCTAATTTTCTGCAGTAATTCTATTCCGTGGTGCTGCGATGCACATTAACGCGTTAACGAGAAAAATATCTGCTTTTAACTCCACCTCGGATTTTTTAAATGCAATTAAGCAATTTTGGGGTGCTTAATCCAAAAATGCCGCAGATTTGTTCTATCAGGTCTAGTTTTCGAAATTCACTCTTCCTACCCTATTTAGGAAAAAATCGCGAAAATTAGCTATAATGTTTTTTATACTATTTGATAACTGTTAACTGAAACACAAAAAATGGGTAGCAGGTATTTATTTAACAGAAAAATATGCATATACATCAAATTTCCTTTTATAAGATTTTTTTGCGTGAGGTTTACCGGAACAATCTCGCTGAGGATTCCAGCAGTAATCGGCCACCAGATGGGTATCCCATCTTCCTTGGTACCTTTCGTCTATGATGCTGATGTCTTTGTGAAATATTTCCACCTGTTCCTCACTAAAATCACCTAAATTTTCTGTCAAGCGATCGAAGTGGCTGTGAAGGTAATGCATCTTGATGCTCATGATACAACCGAGCGACAATTTGTGTCTCCTAAATATTTAGTTAATTATGTTGATTTTGCTATTTATATGTATGAGTAATAAATTTCACCGTGGCGTATCTCAAAAATTAGAGCTACTAGGAAGAAATGCCAGTTATTTTTGGAATCAGCATATCCTAAAACAGTTCGCATTTTACAGGCAGCACCACAAAAAAAAATATTTTGTTAGGCGTTGTAATAACAAACTTTTTACCAAGAAAGAGCGATAGCAGTACCTAAAATTTATCTTAATCTAATGGTTGTAATTTACTAGAAGTGTTTAGAGGTAAAAATATTAGTTTTGTTTTATTAATTGTACGGCCACGTGTAGTAGCATTATCTAGAACTAATATAGTCTTTCAATTTTGAATTGCCAATTTTTGTTAAATTTCTGAAGTCATTCGCTTATTGCTTGTCCAGTCATCTACACCTCCTGTTATGTGTGCAGGTTAGTAGAGTTGCGTTTATCACCTTTCAATGAAAAAGATTTGGTTGGCGACGTTATAAGCAAACTGATTTCATCTAAATTATAAATATCTCTTGAGCTACAATTTGTCAATATATCTGGCAATTTATTTTTCCCATTAGTTACTGTCTACAGTTACGCTTGCGACACATATTTTTCTGAACGTAATATTATATCTCCTACGTAATTTTTCAAGACAGCCATTTGATAATTTGAATTCTTTATTATTCGATAAGTGCACCTGGCCACTTAATTGGACGCCTAGTCCTAAACAAATTAAAAATTTAGAAATATAGTAACGCTCTAGTTCAATGCTATTCATAATATCGATATCTAATAGAAAATGTAATTTAACTAAGATTAATTTAATTCAACACTTAGAAAGTGTCGATTCTATATATGTATATACATACTTATGTTCATACGCACATACCTTTATTCCGGACATTACAGAACCAGTAGTAATAAACAACTTTATTCATTCGTTTCCACTATTAATATTTCATTTATTTTAATATTTCCACTATTCTCTAAATCTTTTACCAAATCCTCTTTATTTTTCAATAAATCTGCAATCTAAGGTTTATCACAAATTCACTAGCTAATAATACACTAGGGTGACAGAATAAAATAGACGCCAGGTAAAGCGATATAAATATGTAAACAGCTAAATTCTAAGAACGAATTAAGAACTTTCTCTTGTTATTAGGGTAGGCGTAGATGTATCGGAAGGAATTCGGCATAGTTTAGTATCGTTACAACTATGCCTCGCTTACAAGGTTCGAGTGATATTAGCGACTTCACCCGGGGTCGCATCGTTGGCCAGAGTAAACGCGGCGCTTCGCAACGTGAAATAAGTAAACTTTTAAATATTCCGTTGTCCACAGTTAACCGTGTGATTACACAATTTAAACACAAGGAAAAAACAACAGTGGAGCCGAGACCAGGTCGTGCCGGATCTTCTGAAAGAAGTAAAAGGGTGCTTGTGCGCGAAGTGTTAAGAGAACCGCGAAAAAGTACAGCTGAGCTTGCGGCAACTTCACAGAGAAATCAGCGCACAGTTCTGCGATACCTCCACAGTGTGAGGATGTATAAAAGGGTGGCAAAGAAATAACCTCTCCTTACGGCGTTTCAAAAACGGCGCCGAATGGCTTGGGCAATCGAAATGCGAACGAAGCCCGAAGAGTTTTGGCGGTCTGTCATTTTTTCAGACGAAAGCAGATACTGCCAGTGATAGTGGTCGTACGTCTGTATGGAGACCTTCGTCACAGCAACTGGACGACAAATTTTTGCATCAGACGGTGAAATACGGCGATGTGAACATCATGGTGTGGGGCGCGATATGGTATGGCGGAAGATCGCAATTAGTAATCTGCGATGGAAATATAAATGCGGCAAAATATATCCAAATATTCACAGAAGGACTACTACCTATATTCGACAACGCCATTTTATCTAAAGAAGACGCCACTTTTATGGAGGATGGAGCACCCTGCCACAACGCAAGAACAACAACCACATGGAAAGAGGAACAGGGGATTCGGATTTTACCATGGCCAGGCGAATCACCAGACATGAGTGCGATAGAGAATGTTTGGCACATAATCCAGCCAAATATGGCGAAACGACCCCGAAAACCCAGCAATAAGGAAGAACTCGTGGCAGCTGTTACAGAAGAGTGGTTAAATATTCCAGAAGACACCATTAATCATTTAATAGATTCTATGCCACAACGACTCGCTGCACTTCACCCAAGTAAAGGTGGATCGACAAAATAGTCTAATTTAGAAATTTTAAAATATTTTGTATATATAAAGAGAATAGAATCTTTTTTTTAATTAGTAGGTGTCTATTTTATTCTGTCACCCTAATGTATATGGGAAAGTGTGGATTTTTCAGTAGTCCTTATAATTCCTATTTCTAAAATTAAGCATTTGCGTTTATAAGACATTACTTTCTAAAAATAAACAACACAAGAAACAAATTAAAACTTTTATCTATAATAAAATATGAAGCTAAATTACTGTGGGTTCTAATTCACTTTAATAAAAGCAATGCATTTATGACGAACATATGTATAATCACTTCTGAGCACAGCATCATAAAAGTAAATTGACTTACAATACAATAAACGCATTTATTTATAAAGTTTTCTCTTCTAATAACAACCGGCTATATTTATACATATGTGTACGTGTCTACAACAAAAAGAAAACTTTCCTTCTTTTACGATACGAAAGGGTTTTACTAAATGACAAAATTTCATTAAAATTAAAATGAAATTATCTCTTTATGATAGGCCTCTATAAAAGTTTCTTTTGTGTCGTAAAAAACGCACATTTTCAGGATTTATGAGTAAATAAATTGTAAACGAAATTGTAGTTTATTTATCTTTCGCAAGAAAAGGGAGAAATATTATTCGACAGCTAGAGGTGAATGTTTAATTATTTTCACAGTTCGTCAAAAATACGAGGGCGACTTGGAATGTTTCCGGAATCGGCAAGAAAAACACGGTGTGGTTTTTTATCTTTATTTTTCGATGTAGTCTCCTGTAAGATCAATACACTTTTTCAAACGGTGCTCCAGTCTGTTCAAGCCGTCGGAAAAGTAAGATGTTTCGAAGTCTGCAAAATAGTCATCTGTAGCGGCAATTAGCTCCTTATTTGAGGCACTGGAAAGACCTAGTGATTCTTTCAGGTATTGAGAAAAGAAGAAGTTGCTAGGAGCTAGGTCCGGTGAATTTGGAGGATGAGAGACTAATTCGTAGTGCAACTCATTCAATTTGGACACGACGATGCAGGATGAATGAACCGGTGGAAAGGCACATTTTTCCGCTGCAAAAGAGGCCGTTTCTGCTTCAATACTGCATCGAATCGATCAATAAATCGCTGTAGTATTTCCCCGTGATCGTCTTTCCCTTCTGTAACTAGTCGATGAGGATCATACCTTGCGAATTCCACAAAATGGTAGCCATGACCTTTCCGATCGATGGAACGGTCTTTGCTTTCTTCAGAACCGATTCGCCCGGAAAAGTCCACTGCTTCGATTGTTCCTTGGTCTCCGGTGTGTAGTGGTGGATGCAAGTCCCATCCACGGTTACGAAACGCATGAAGAAATCCTTTGGATTGCGTTGAATCCTGGCCAGATACTCTTACGAAACGGCCACCCGAATTAGTTTCTGCTCCGGTGTGAGCAAACGCGGTACCCATCGCGCTGAAAGCTTTTTCATAACTTAAAATTTGTATCGGATATGGCCAACGCGTTCTTCTGAGATGCATGTTATCTCTGCGATCTCTTTCAGCTTCAATCGGCGATCGGCTATCACGTCGTGAATCTTGCCGACCATTTCATCGTTGGTAGCGGTTTTTGGGCGTCCACTGCGTGGTTCTTCAGTTGTGCTTGTGCGGTTACGTTTGAACTCGACCGCCTGACTTGCTACATAAAACACACTCTTAAACAACCATTATTGACACTAGACGTCTAAAATGTTGACAGTTGCCATAGAAAAGGTTACCCTTCGCGATCAATGAATCCATGCCATCTCTTGCCGATTCCGGAAACATTTCAGGTCGCCCTCGTATGTTATTCGCGAGCATTATATAGAGAGTCCACTAAAGAAAGGGATTAATGAAATAAGATTAATGTAACAGATTTGGAGACTTCATAGGTATTCCAGAGAGATGGCCACTAGATGGAGGTGATTATTAATGTACAGATAACTATTATTTTTATGCATATGAATTATTATTATTTTTATAAAATTGATTGCAGATTAACAAATGTCAACCGGGTGAATATAGAAATTTTCGTAGTCATTAGAAATCCTTACAGCCTGCCCATATGAATGTGAGTGGTACAATTGGAGAATCTAGTATGCAAATAAGACCGAAAGCACATTCCCCTTTCCCGAAACACGTTTCAATTCCATTTCTAACGGGAAAGGGTAGCAGCGATTACAACTGTTACCTTCCCTCTTCCTTGTTCTTTCTTCTATTTAAGCCAGCAGGGCATAAAAAAGGATTCAAGACAGAATGGTAAATACTAAATCGCAAAGGGATTAATGAAAATGAAAAGGCGAATAACTTGGCCAGAGAAGTAAGTAAATCGTTAACTGGAAGTAATATTGCGATTTTGACGAAAATGCAATAAACCTGCATATGCAAACTGATATAACACTACACCTTAAAGAGGTTTACAGGTGGTTTCATAATGAAGATAAAGCACCTTTAAATTTTGAAGTCTACTTTGTCAATGAAAATTGGTTTCACAATCTCATCTGAAATTTAAAGGAACTTTAATGGTGTTTATTTTATCTAAAAATTCTTTGGTACAGCACTCTCAATTCAATTGGATACAACTCAATACATTAGAAGACCCCATTTATGTTACAAATTAACAAATGTCATCTGTATCCTTATTAGAAAACGAAGATGAAGTAAGAAGAAGATAAGCTTTTAGTCTTAGCTGCAATTTCCTCTAAATATTTCCATGATGGAATGGTACAGTGATACAGGCATCGTGTATACGTTTTTACTTTGGCTTCTTTTTTGTAAGTTTATTCTGTAGTACGGATAATATGATACATATTGTGTGGACTAGAAATATTTTGCACAAATCATTGTTTTAATAACTTTTTATTTATATTCAGCATACGGTTTGAATAATAATAAATACATTGGAATAATAAACGTTAATAATTCGTTATTGTTTTTCTTTTTCAAGCATATCTATTCTTGATTGATTAATTTATTTGATGTGGAAATTTCACCTAAGTAAAATGTCGGCTATTGTAGGTAAAAAGGTAAGTAACCACAATTAATCAATAATCCGGTTTTATTAAATGTGTCGCTTGTATTATGTAGCTTATATTTCTTAATGAAGATATTAGTTTAAGGGTATGTTTTTTATTAACAGTGTATTAGTTATATTATAATTACATTAGTGTATCTAAGTGCAACAAGTTTAAGTCGTAGTTAGTCAACAATTAGTTTAACCCGACGAGAGTGCAATTTGCCCTAAATAACTTCTGAGCGGTTAAAAATAGAAAAAAAGCTTCAATTACGAAGTTTGCTATCAAATAATGTATGTCAAGGAAATTTTGATAATGACAAAGTTTTCTTACAATCGATGTTTTACACTTCGGTTACCATACTTGTTAGTTGACTAGTTTCTTATTTTATACGCAATTAAGACATTTTAAGAAGTAGTTTACTTACCTCAAATAATAATAAATGGCCTTCGTTTTCCACCATTAACGAAGCCCAGCTTAGTTGTTCAATTTATCCTAATACAACAAATAGTAATTGATTATAATTTGAATAGCCACGTTATTATCAAGACTGCGTATAATAACTAATTGTAGATGCGATTTAATTAAGTCGGTGTTCACTTGCAAATAAACCTTTGACATTGCGTGTACGAACGGCAACGCTACTTTTTTATCAAACAGGAGTACATTGTAACATTTGACGGGAACTTATGAAAAGGATCCCGTGAATATGGCGTAATGGTGACGCGATATATGTAGACGATTAACATATCACAGATCCCTTTCATGAATTGCGGTTCTTGGTTTCAATAAATTGATGGTAAGTACTGAATTAGAAATATTTTCGTTTACGTCGAATAAATAGACAGTTTATTTGCCCTGCAATTTATTTTTCTTAATTTGTGATTATTAATTATTTAATGATGATTACTAAATATTTCTGTGAATGTTATTGGACACTGTTGCGACACCACATCATTCCATCAATTGATACTGAATATTGATGAAACTTGGTTCCAAATCGGCGGGACTATGCTACATTCTACAAACGTCAGGGATTTTTTGAATGACGAACTTCAAAAACGGTGGATTGGTCCCATATCATGGCTCCCATTTATCTTCAAATAATTTCTTTCTCTGGGGTTACCTAAAAAGTAAAATTTATAACGTACCAGTACGTAACTTGGACGGACAAAATCGTATACGCACTATATGTGATGAAATAAATCTAGAGTTCATTCGGAATACCTTGCGTTGCTTTCAAGATCGCCTTGCTTATTGCCTTCAAAGACAAAGACGACATTTCGAAAACTTACTATAAAATTAGATTTCTGTTATATTGTTTTATTTGTCTTAATTATAATTAATAAAAAAATTAATTGGTTACCTACTATCCTGCTAACTCATTGACAATATTCTTTTTAAAATTACACGTAGGAAAACTGTGTGTAACGATAAAAGAGAAACTCGGTATAACAATGGCCATTGTATTGAAGAAGAACCTTATACATACTTGATGAAATTAAGGAAACTAATATCAGATATACTATTTGTATTACTTTTGTAACCATTTCTATAATTTCTGGACCTAACGCAGTGTACCATTATCTTAGGGTTAACCTTACGTAACAAAAACGCACGTTGAAGTGATCTTCGTAACAGCAAAGTGATTTTGTTTGGAAACATTGTAACTGTAGCTGAAACCTGTAGGTGCTTCAAGTCGTAAGCTGCTTCCGAACTTTTTATTTAGTACTTATTGGCTTATAACACATGGGCTGAAAAGTCCCGGGCCTAACAAAGAAAACATGGTCTTTTTGGTTCAAAATTAGCTTTATTCATCAACGTAATCTCCATCAAGAGCAACGCAATCATTCCAGCGCCGCTCTAACATTTCAATACCACTTTTGTAGAACGATTTATCTTTTGCCTCAAAATAGGCCTCAGTTTCAGCGATAACCTCTTCATTCGTGCGAAATTTCTTACCGGCGAGCATTTTTTTGAGGTCTGCGAACAGTCAGTAGTCGCTGGGAGCCAAATCTGGCGAATACGGTGGATGTGGGAGCAATTCGAGGTTCAATTCATGTAGTTTGGCCATTGTTTTGATTGACTTGTGACACGGTGCGTTGTCTTGATGAAACAAAATTTTTTTCTTTGCCATATGCGGTCGTTTCTTTGCAATTTCGGCCTTCAAACGCTTCAATAACGCTATATAATATTCACTGTTGATGGTATTTGCTTTCTCAAGATAGTCGATGAATATTACACCACGCACATCCCAAAATACCGAGGCCATAACTTTTCCAGCCGATTGTTGTGCTTTAGGGCGCTTTGGACGAGGTTCACCAGGTGCTGTTCACACAGATGACGATCGTTTTGATTCCGGAGTGAAGTGATGGATCCATGTTTCATCCATTGTCACATATCGACGCAAAAATTCCGGTTTGTTACGTTTAAACATGGCCAAACACTGCTCAGAATCATCAACACGTTCTTGTTTTTGGTCAACAGTGAGCAAACGCGGCACCCACTTTGAACAGAGCTTTCTCATAGTCAAATGCTCATGCAATATAAAGCCAATACGTTCTTTTGATATCTTTACGATGTCAGCTAATTCACGCAACTTTACTTTTCGATCATTCAAAACGATTTTGTGGATTTTTTTGATGTTTTCTGGTGTCATTTGGACGTCCACTGCGTTCAGCATCATCGGTGTCTCTACGACCACGTTTGAAGTCAGCAAACCAACGTTTTATTGTTGTATCTGATGGAGCGGAGTCCCCATAACACTTTTCAAGCCATTGCTTCGCTTGAACGGTATTTTTATCCATCGAGAAGCAGTGTAAAATTAAAACACGAAATTGTTTTTGATCCATTATTTTGAAAATAACAAAAGTAGCGTGACTCTTAGCACAATAACTCACAAACTAATGAATAGAATATCATGAAATCTTAACAGCTGTCTTTTGAAGGTCTAGTACTAACTGAGAGAAAGGTGACTGCAATAAAACTAGCGTCATCTATGTGTTAGGCTCGGGACTTTTCAGCCCATGTGTTATAGATGTAATGTAAGATACTCCATTACACCGTGCCGTATGAAGACCGATTTTGGGGTCAAATATTTCCATTTGAATTTACAATTCATTTTAAATACGTGTATGGTCCGATTCGATTATGTTATCTTGACTAAGATAGTAGTCAATATTTCACATTTCCTATTATTGCAGGCAGGCCTAAGTTTAATAATTATTATTCCAGTTTCTTCTGACCGTCATTTCTGTAAATGGACAGAAGCATATGCTATGCGCAGAGATTAACCATATCAAGGAATGAGTGCGAGCAACAATATCAATAAACTTCCGATTTATTGCAAATATGTATTTAACTGCGTTCGCAGATGTAGAAATTTAACTTGCAGTAGATACTATTATAAGTACTGAAAGAGAAAATAAGTCGGCTGTAAACCAACATTTAGTACTTAAAGCTTTAGCGGTTGTATTGATATATTTTACCTAATATTGAATTAAATATTTTTTACGTATAGTTTAAGTTTCACAGCAATTGCTGTCAGAATATGCAGACTCTTTCCACGCTAAGTTCTACACTACCATGGTTATCACTCCGAAACTCTTGTTGGCACCTGGTATCTATCGATATGAGTAGGTTGATGGTATCCGGAATATCTCAGACACGGGAAAAAACTGTTCCCTCCCTTTACTTGTTATTCTGTTGCGCCGTCGGCCTAATAGTAAACTTTGATGTTCTGCATACCGTAAGGCTGGTTTTCCATTGACCGGTACGATGTCGATAACGCTGCTTCGATAAGTATATATTATAATAATAAGGTGGAGTACAAGTTCCTTCGTTTTTTTGAATTGGTAGATTTTAGAATTATAAAACTGTTGAAATTAAAGATTGTCATTATTAATGCTACATTGAACTTCATTGTTGTAGGTGTGTGTAACTAAGTTATATTGAAATTTTATTAATGCAATGTGCATTTTCCAGGACTAAAAACCTTCAACACAAATAAAGAGATTTTGGCAATTTTGATGATGTTACCCGATCGGACTGCACAATACCGATATAAAAAATTCAGAAGTGGTCAAACAGATTTTCGAGAGAAACTAGGTTCCGGAAGACCTACTATTGAACAAGAGATTCTACATTAAATACTCCAACTTCCAGCAAACGATAATTGTCATAGAAGTTTTGCCTTTCACAGTCGAACATAGGTTTCCATATTCACAAACTGGGGAAAGTGAATAGACGATGCAAGGGAATACCTCACGGAATAACTTTAGAACAGGCATAGTGACGAGGGCAAATCTGTGATCACTTCTTGCTGATCCACCGGATCTCCATTTATATCAAAAAACTTGTGACAAAAGTAATCTAAAGAAATAAAAAAAATTGTTAACCTGTGACTAATCTGCAGAACTAATGAGTAAACATAAAAGCTTTGGCGCGAAGGAAATGCTGTGAGATTGGCGGAATTACGAAAGCGTTATGCATCTTGAATTTGTATTAGAAGGTGCGGCGTTAACCCTCGAACTATAGTGTCAGCATTTGTATTGAATCTACACAGTTTTAAGAGAAAAATTCTTCACATTAGAAATATTATTCCTTCAAGATATTGGTAGACTATACAATACTAAAAGACTCCTCAGAAACTAGAAGAATTTGAAGGAGCGAAGTTACTACCACATTCGGCTTAAAGCCCGCGCTTACGTGTTTCTCACCTTCTTTTGTCAATGTTGTGGAGGTAGAAGAAGGATGCCGTTAGTTTTTCATCTCCATACCCCGCAGACTGGTACAGGCGTGCAGAGGGTAACCTCATCAAGCAATGGCAGGAAACTATCTATAGTGGTCTACCACAAATGGTTATATTTTGAATACCAATTATCTTTGTGTTTGTATACCGTTAAGGTTAACTTTTGTTCATAAAAAACGAAGACACTTTTGCCTCATCCCATTACATAAATATATGTTTACATCGGCATCGATAAATTGATATGTGAAAAAGCATTTCGCTTAATGAGCACGATATAAAGTCTATATATAAACTCAATTCCATCATCATACCTTCTTCTTTCAGAAGAACAAACCACCTCTAGAACCTCTCGAATTCTATATGCTTATAGGAACAAAATGATCGGTTGATATTCAGGCGTCAAAGCACCAGATCGAATTTAACCTTACAAAAATTCTATCCCGCTACCACATTAGAAAAATCCAAGAATCTATTGCGTTTTATGGGTACCGCGCTAATCTAAACCGAGGCAGATGTCGTCTTCATTACTATTGGAAATTCCTACCTCTTAATCAATGGGCTGCTACGGTTACATTTAACGAATTATATCAAAACAAAGTGTATAAGCACGTCCCGCGGAAGTAATTGCCAGTCTTCTAGCAGTAGCGGTCAAAGCAACCGCTCTGAAGATGTCTTTTGAGATATTGAATGAAATATCAGCAGAGAAAGGAGAAAAGGCAACATGGTTTCAATCAACATGAAATCTACTTAATTTTAATTTAAAACTTGGGAAAACAACGCTATAGTTTTATGCAAATATTCAACGTCATTTTTCCATAACAAATATCAACTAATAAGGTGAGAACGAGTTACAAGTTTTCTAAATGGTGTTCGGTTTATTCGCCAAATTAATGTTTTCTGTATGTACCAACTCGCAGAAGGTAAAATATAATTAAATAAGTTAATTTTTGTGAATAATCTTGATGATTTTTTACTAGAATTGGGAATGTACTAGTTTCAGTTATTTCTACTTTATTGATACTTGTAACTTATAGTGATACTTCTGAAAAGCTTATTGCGATATATAATGCGTTAATTACGAAAGTTATTTAATGTAAACACTTTCCTGCAATGGCAAAAAAGAAAATGTAAATTATACAATTAGTTTGGTTTAAACGTGTGATTTCCAATGATCAAAATATAAATCTTTGTAATTGGGATATGCCCACCATGGGGAGAAGATCAGTTTACAAATGAATAAAAATAATGTTTATTGATTTGTAAACTGAACTCAATTATTAGTATCCGTCGTAAACGAATTTTATATAATAAATTAAAGGTACTTAAAATATTCTCAAGAAATTATTCCCAACGAATAGGAAAGGAAACGAGTCATTCTTTTTAAATCATCTCTCGTTTTCATTAAAAGTGTTTGTGTTGTAGATGTACCAGTGTTGGGCAACATTTAATTGTACACTAATGATTCAAAGCTACTAATTAAATCAGTTAATCAGAATTGAATACCAGTGATTCAATTGGTTTCAATCCTATGATTAATTATTGATGCTTTTGGTTGAAACTGTTGCAGTGGAATATGGCAAGAGAAACAAGCTCAGTATACTGGAGCACAGGTTTTCACAGCCATGCGGTATTACATAGTAGTGTTTGATGTTTGTGGGTCTTATTCGTCCACGTTTGTCTATATTCGGTTTCGTTCTACTCTAAATATGTAATGCGCTTCGGTTTTCGTTAAGCATGTTCCTACAATCTTCGATGTACCTCAGAGATAATCTTCGTGCCTTATTATTCAACATTGTTGGAACGACATACCCTTAAAATTAAACTGTGAGGCGCAGGCATACGCACATGATATAAAAATATACAAAGCCATTAATTCAGAGAAGGAATGTATAAAACTACAGATTAATCTTACAATTATTGATCAATTGTGTAGATAGAATAGGAAGAGGATTGAAATGAAAAGGGTTTAATCGCATTACTCCAATACTTTCCAATTATTCTGTCATCTCGAAATCTATTGTCAAAAAATATGTGGCTCACTTGGGTGTACTGTTTGATTTAAACTTTAATTGTTCTCAGCATGTAATAACGAATCGCTTATCATCATCCAGATCTTTAGGTCCTACAGGTCTTTTCCATAATATAGCTGCAATTAAGACTGTTTATTATATTTAGTACCTAGTAAAATGGAGTACGCTTTCCTAGTTGTGTCCTTGTTATATGGGTCAATAATTTTTTATTGAACGAATACAGAAGATGTTTCTGAGACATCTATCTTTGAAGATCATTGACCTATATATTACTTTATTGAATCTGCATAATTTTGAAACGTGGGAGATGTAGTGCGATATTTATGCATAAATTGTTGCAAAATAGAATTGATTTTTCCTCCTTACTTGCTGCGGTTAATTTTGATCTGCCACCCTGCAGTAGTAGACATTGAGTTACAATTAATATACCAAGAACTTTATTGCAATCACAACTTATTTACAGTGGAGTTATCTTCTTATTTGCTATTCATCAGTGTTTCTGTATAGTGAGCAAGTGTAGACAAGCAATATAGCGACAGAAACCTCATATGAGATTAAGGTTTTATTTGTATTTGCACCATTGTTTTGTTTATTTTCTAATATTTAGTTGTAAGATGCTGTATTTACTACTTATTAAGTTGTCCTACAATTAACTTAAATAAAATTAAGCATTGTTTGGTGTTGTTTGATTCTGTTCAGCTGCATTTTACACCCAACGAAATTTCATAGTTCCATATAATTCCCTATAACTAGTAGTATAGTTTCCCTATAAACATTTAGCAACGGCATGAGTTGGGAATTACCTAGTATTACATTTTTGAGACGTTATTTTGTAAACATCACAACAAGTATCTACCGTATAAACGTGTAAATATGAGCGAAATTTCTATAATTCCACAGTTAGACAGACATCCCATGAAATCAGGTGTTACCTTTCAGTGTGAAAAGGCCTCTAAACCACTTCAAAAGTTTATTTACTGTCAAATATATATATATTATCGAAGTGTACATATCAGTTAATAAAAATCCCGGGAGGTAAATTTCTATCTGAGGAGGAAAAAACGATAATAAGTTATTATAAAGAGGTAGGGCTTTCAAACCGAGCTATAGCTAATAAAATAGGATGATCCCATCTCTAGAATGATCTAACATTCACCACCTAGTTTATAAAAAATTATAATTATTTATGTATTTATTTCATATACTAATTATGTGTTAATGGACCTATAGAACTTTTATTTATTTATTTGAGTTATTGTAAATATTCTCTCTATAAAATGTAATAGTCTTTTTAATGTTATTTTCATAATAAATTGTTATTTGAGTGTATCTTTCTTAGCACCTCTGTACGGTCCTATACGGCTACATTCGATTCTGTTCGGTCCCATTTAGTTTTTTCAGGTATAGTTAGATTCTGTTTAGTACTACTTCTCATCAGAACCCTCATGCTGTTTAGCATCAATAGAAGTTTAGTTATGCAATGATTATTTAAACGAATTGTTAAAAATTAGCAATTTATTAGTTAAGTCGTGGTCGCGAATATCATATCAATCATTATTGGTAAAATAAAATAGTAAACTTATCAATTGATCGAAGAAATAGTTGAGCAACCCTTCTCTTGTAAATAAAGGAACATCGAGAATTAAGTGTTGTTGGTTTTTATTTTCTTTTCTGGCACCAGATTGGCAAATCGTTTATTCGAAATAAATCCATAAATTAATCCCAAGTGTTTTAATTTTCGTAATTTTCGATTCGGTTCACAAATTGGATTTTATTGGAAATGTAACTAAATAAATCGGGAAAATTTCGCAATGAATTACATATTTCAATTCTTCTCACCTTCCATACATTCAATAATAAATTAACCTCCACATGCACTATGAATTTACAGGATGGAATAAATAAATTCCAAGTCAATATTTTTAAAAATTCTCAGATGTCATTGTTTACCTTAATATGGCCACATTATCGCTTATTTTTGCTGGCAATGGCGCCATAATTATTTCTATTATGGCGTCACTGCTTTATGTATAACATAAACAATTTATTTCATGTTAAAGTTATATGAAATTATTTGGTTCTAATTTGCTGGTCATTTAAAATTTTGGATGTATATTTGTAAAGATGCAAACTATGCGTATAGAAATCAAATAAAATTACATGATGTGCATACATGAAATTCATTTGTGTGTGTTGATGTTAGTGTGAAAGCACCTTTGATAATTCTCCGCTTTCACATGAACCCCTCGTTAGTACTTAATTGCTTATATACGCATTCCTAAATTTATTTAATTATACGACGCACCTAACGAATTACGGCGCCAAATCGCCAATTTCACCGAAGGAATGACTCTTGGCCCGAACAAACGATCGATTATCGTTAAGACTGTTATATGAAAGGGGAAAGTGCAAGCAAAACAATATATTAAAATAACATAAGAGTAAATTTCAACTCAGAAAAGGTATATTCTTTCCTTTATTTCGAAGGGAACATCAAATTTCTACTTCAATAACAGTTCTTTGTTAATATTAGTAGAATCTTACAAATTCTATTAAATTTTTCATTGTTAATTATTACGAATATTGACACATGCCACACGTGGGAATTTATTTATGCTTTAATGTGTAATAGATTCTATGGTTTGAACGTTGGCTTTTTCATGTATTTTGAAATTGTATTAATTTAGTGACAATATAAATATTGCTTACATTTTGATTATAATATTGGCATGGAAATTACGTAAATTTATTTTGTTAACCCTTAGGGGCTAAGTTGTTAGTGACTATAAGTGTACAAGGAATAAAAATTTTCATTTTCTGACCGAGGAAAGCTTGGTAAACGCTTGTTATATTGTAATTTATGAGCTTCTAATCTAACCTTATCTACCTATTCGTCTATCAGGGAGTAAATTATTGCTATAACGACGCTACCAATACAATACGTAATTTGGCAAGTAATAGTAAAGTTTCATTAAAAGTGATATTAAACTAACTTGCATGCGGCATGTATTTTCAAATTGCTGAGTAACGTTTCAGACTAAGGCTTATCGATTTTCGAATATGAAATAATTTCAGGCGATATTGATTGTACTTTGTACTTGTTTAATAACATTCTATATTTATTTATAAGGAAACAAGAAATTTCAAATCGTAAAGAAAAGAAACCACTTTTACTTCAAAGTAGACTAAAATTTACTATTACTTTATTCTTCTTGTGGACATCATCAATACATATTACATTGGTTGCGCAAATCTCTTATCTAGTATAGCGTATGATTTAAAAGTTGAATCAAAAACTTCTTTCATACAGGAATGCATTTCGTACAAAAAAATGCGTAGCATTTGAGATAAAAACTAAGACAACGTCGGAAGAACTTACAGTAAGATGACAAATGTCGATACACATCTACTCAAGTCCACGGCCTATAAAACCAGAAATACGTTCTGCCAGTATAATTTAAGATTTTTTTTCATTTGAGGAGCTTCTAAAATATTTAAGTTCTTGGTATCACTTTGTTTTAATAACTGTGTATTATCTATATCCATTCTATGTTCGGTATTTACCTGTGTTATACCTATATAGACTTCTTCACATGAACTGCAATCCATCTCTGACTTTTCATGAATATCTTTTTCTTTCTATAGCATCTTTATTAGCTTTTCAATGTGAAAAACAAGATAAACTTCTTAAATAAATACATATATAAACTTATCTTGACTGTTTGGGAGAAAGATAATGTTTGCATGTTTTAAACTTTATTATTTTCTTCAATTATTCTCGTGAATCTATAATATATTTTATCAATACGATCTTTCGCGTATCGGTCAAGAGGAGCGACCTGGTATATACTGTTTAATTCCTTTTTGAAATTAAAGTCAGATACAGTAAATTAAACATATAAAATAAAGGGTAAGAATTCCGAATAAGGGGCATCGTGTTAGCGATTTTAATGGATTCTAATGGAAAACTTACGCTTTGGTGTGCCCAAAACTTCACTTCTTCTTTTGATGAGTTTAGTCAAAGGTACTCAAAAATCAATTTGAAAAGGCCCTTACCAAAACGGATAAAGAAATACTGGTGAGCGGTAAATTTTGATTTGAATATTCTGTTATATAATATTTAACATCCCATATTTTTCGTTTTCGTATAAAATGTAGGTAAGTAGACCAGTATTGAGCTGAAATTGTATTACACTATTGTGAAGTTCCAATAAGCAAACGCGCTGGTTTGATTTTGACCGCAATTAATTGATTATTACTCCAGAGATTATTATTAAGTACAGCGAACTCGTAGTGAATTTTAAAGTACACGATCAGCAATATTAACGTTACATCGAGAAGGATATTTTATACGGAATATTTCCGGGTGACTTAATGTAAGAAATCTACAGTAAATTTAACTGTTTGTCAAAAGTCGTTCACGACGTCCTCGAGCAATATCCAGGGGCAACGATGAACGGATAAAATTGCTTAGTAGGAGAAATAGACGATTAACGGGTCCTGAAAATGAATTGGGCTAGAAACAGGAAGATATCCGTTAGCATAATGAAATATCGTTTAAAATAAGCAAACCTCCACGACCGTATTGCTACTCGAAAACTGTTGCTAGAACATACCCAGTGAGCTAACACTCACAAAGACTAGACAATAGAGCAATGGAGACTGGAGTCCAAATATAAACTGTTTGGTCAAAACCGCAGAATATTTGTCAGGCGCTCAAAAGACGAGGAAATGCTTCCTGAGTGCACTGCATCAACAATAAAAAAAGTGGTGGTTCCATTATTGTATAGGATTGCTTCTCAATTGCATCAATTTTCATAAAGAACAGGGAACGTTATGAAAATTAATGGAATAATGGGGAATGAAAATTATCGCGAGATATTAGAAGAAAACGTTCTACCCTTAATAGGCAACAATTTTGAGTTGATACACGATAACGATCCGAATCACACGTCTTTATTATGCAAAAACTGCCTGGCTAATGCAGAGAATGAAGGAATATTAAAAATAATAAGTTGGCCTCCCCAGAGTCCGGATCTTAATCCGATAGAACTTCTGTGGTACAAACTGGAAAGATAAATTAGAAGAGAATATCCAACGTCCAAAACCCATCTCTGGACGGTATTGCAGAGGGAGTGGAACAATATTCCTCAATGTACAATGGGGAAATTGTTACAAAGAATTCCACGAATTGTGCGAGCAGTTATTTAAGCAAGAGGAGAATTTCTCGATGAGAAGAGGGTATAATTTACTTTATGTTTTCTAATATTAACATTATTTATATTATTATTATATTACTTTTACTTTTCTGTACACATGTGCAAAAAGTTGTAGATGAATAATTATTCTTATTATAATTCTTTTGTTTAAACTTTTAAGTATAATTGCTTCATTTAAAGTTTTGCGAGCGTCAATCTTTGCATAAAATAGGAAATGTCTATACCATTATGAGCGGTAGTGTACATTTTTAGCAGCAAATTTTGCTCTTGTTATAAACCTAGAATCAAAAACATAATTGTAATTGGTTCATATAGGAGGGTTAAAAGTGTTACTACTACGCCAATAAGTCCTTATTGCCTCGATATTCACCTAACGTAAATAAAAATAATAGATGTAATAATAATAGTAATAAATGTTATCAGCACTTAATTTAATCAAATAACGGTTAATTTGAAACTGCGACACCAACCACAACGCTTTCAAAATACATGTCAAATAAATGGTATTTGTAAATAATATTAAATATTTAATGTGTAAGTCGTAAAATCTCATATTAGAATGTTGTGCAAATACTGTATGGATACATCGTTGAATAAACTAATTTATGTAGGGTGTACTACTCTTTACTTTATCACGAAGGACCATTTTAAAAATTGGTGAATTGTCACAAATCAATACAAATCAATATGAGTATATATTAAAAAATATATATGAAAATTATTGCAATAAATTCGATACTAATGCTTGCATACATAGCCGCAGCCATAAATTATCGACACGAGAAATTAAATATGTAATAAACCAGCGACTATAAATCAACTTGCGCACATATAACTGAACTCATTTTTCACTAATAAAGCTTTGTGCAATTTAGTCCAATCGTAGATATATGTACTATTAATATCAGTGATGTCAACGTTATAGAATCCGTTCATGTTACGCATTACTTTACCAAATACAGTCACGCTGACGTTTTCATTTTGCGCTGTGCCGTGTACATGTTTTCTATATATGAATATGTGCATGTGTTTTGTGTATACTTTTACGTATACGATTTCCATTTATTGACTGAATGTAAGCTGGCGTAAAAAAAGGAAACAGAATTCATATTGATCGTTTGCAGCGTATGTACTTACGAACGTGCTTTTTATATGTATGTACGTGTGTTCTTGACCCAATTAATACTCATTCATTTTACTTAATAGAAGTTTGACTTACACATAAAGACAAACAGTAATTATGCAAGGCGTGCCATGAAGAGCTGGAAATAACCTGAAAATTACTTTTGAAGGTAATAACGAACTGCTATAGACCGAAGTATCCTGGATTGGCAATACTAACTTTAGTATGGTATTACTATGCAACTTGCGATAATGTATCTTATATTTTATTTATTATGTTTATCCAGCGTTTACATCCGTTTAAATTGTATATTACATATTGTGTACAAATTATACAGCAAAGAAGTTACCCAACATTTAGGCATTATCTTCTTTATAATCATATACAGTGTGTATGCAACAATTTAGTTATATCTATATAATAATTATAATAACAATAATAATAATAAATGGTTTTTATCTTCATCCATACGCGAAGTCCAGCATAGCTGTTCAATATACCATAAAAGACTCATAGATTAAAGTCCCAACGTGCTGTGTTGTGTAACATTTTAAATATGTCTTAAAGAAATTATGGAGTTGTCGTAAAAAGTGCAATATTTTGTAAAAAACATGTAGTCTTTGGTGTTGTTAAATCACCAAATTATTCTTATTATAATTTGTAGAATGTAGAATAGCAATTAATGCCTTGAAGCAAGGGCAAGCGCGGAACTCCGAAACATGACAGAAACCAAATATGGATGTATTTTGCCTGACTAAAAATTCCCAATAAAAAAACAAAATATTCCAGAATTACTACAGTCAATGAAAAAAATAACAATAGTGATAATAATGATAATAATTGCAGTTACTTCTTTCGTAGTATATAAAATACATGGTATAAAAATGTTTAGAAAAAAATATGTTATTTCGTTTAGAAAAGAACTTGCTGATATCGTGCAAACATTTTCATAGCGAATGTACTTCTAATTTAACATTTGTAATGACGTGAAGCATGCTTATAAACTTTTAAAATCTCTAGTGCACATTTATGTACTAATAAACGAACTACTTCTGGAATTGGACCATGCCATGACGAGATAAATATAAAAAGAAATAAGAGGAAGAGGAGAAAGAAAAATAAGAAGAAAAAAGGGAGGGGGGGACGTGAAATAGAAAGAAAGGTGAAGAGAATAAGAGAAAGAGTGTTACCGTGCCACTTTGGTTTTCCCTATTCTTCTGAAGAAGCCTCCTACGACGGAGGCGAAACGTCGAGATCCCACCCTTTCTCTTTTGGTCTGTTTCTTTTTCCTTTCTTCTTTTTTCTCTCGTACTCCCCCTTCTGTCTCTATTTCTTTCTCTTATTCTTTTCACCTTCCTTTTTATTTCACGTCCCCCCTCCCTTTATCATTTTTTCTTCTTTTTCTTTTTATTCTCTTTTCTCTTCTTATTTTTCTTTCTCCTCTTACTCTTATTTCTTTTTATATATATATATCTCATCATGACACGGTCCAATTTCGGAAGTAGTTCGTTTATTACTCACTCGGGCCATGGAAGCCTACAAACATGTCTAAGGAATCCACATTACAAGAAGTCGCAATACACATTACAAGAAGTCGCATACCCCGTACATTATAGTTTTATATTGCTAAATTTTACTTAGCCATATTTTACATCCTATGGACCCAATAAATACTAGTATTATTGTTATTAAAATTGGACAGTTATTTGTCAAACACAAAATCACTTACAGCGTCATATTGTCTATTAGTATCATTGATTGTCAATTAATTCGATTTGTTTTTAAAAGAATGTATGTATAATTAAAGAGTAAGAATATCAACTGTATTGCCATTTGCAGGTAATTCATATTAAATTAACTTATTTCAAGTACTAAATCAACATTTGCATGACACAATAAATACATAAATTAGAATAGAAAATTGTAGTAAAATAATTACTCAACTATACTACTAACATTTGTAACTCACTAGCAAGTGAATACACCTCATAACTACAGAAAATATAGTAATTAGGATAATTGCAATTTCATTTAATTTATGTTCTGTACCTCGAATGTATACAATTGGAGCATGCAATGGAATGGCTTAAAATTTCACTAATCTCTTTTTTATACCATGTATCTGCGTCAGAATCAAAATATATTTATTTGTGACGAATTATGATAATTCAGTGCAATAGCATATAGGTTAACAAGATGGAAAATATGCATCAAAAATATTTACATGTTGTGCAATGGCTTTGATTATAAGAAATCGAAGGCGAATCATATTTAAAAAAATACACCTAATAGATATTGAAAGTCGTTCGCAAAACTTGTATTTTGTACCGGCTAATGAGAGGGATACTTCTATTTTAGAACTATCTTAGTGCTGATAATTAGAATTCGGATTTTTATGCACAAAGTTGTTTCATATACACGAGGGACGTCTTCTAAGTTTTGCGTACTCGGCCATAGAGGTCATCATTAATCAAATGTCAGTACTAAAAATTAACCTCCATCTTTAGACAACCCAAATCCAAAGTTTAAGTGCGATACGTGTAGTGTTGTAACTACAACGAACTGTCAAAGTTAACAAGTTACCTGAAAATGGAATTAAACCGAGAACATTTTCGCGTAATAATTTCGAAGACAATTATCTCAACAAGAATATTCCGTCGAATTGGTTTCTATTCTCGGCAAAGAAGCACCACAGTAGTCAACGGATTAATCTTACCGACGATCCAATAGCAGACGCACCAAAACCAGCAGTTACTTAGGAAAATGTCGATACTGTGTGGAAGAACATCAAGAAACATATGACATATCGCGACATTAAGGCACCATTGGGATCAATTTGAAAAAGTTTGCATGAAGGATTGTGTGTAAATAATTACTTTCCTGTTGGATACCGCATCTGTTGACCGATGAACAGAAAGCAACAAAGGTGTCAAAAGACCGCCTCAACGCTGAAAACTCTGAAAACCTATACTACATCGTCAGTGATGATAAATCTTGGATTTACTTATACGAGTCAGAAAACAAACGCCAGCTGTCTGCTTGGGTGTTCTAAGGTGAAGTCATCCGTTCTCGAAGTGTCACCAAAAAGATGGTCGCGACATTTGTTACTGAGAACTGTTACTGACGATTGGTATACAATCATTTGTTTGGCGCAAGTCATCGTCGAGAAACTAACCCCGTACGACGAATTATTCTCCACTATAACAATGCAAGTTCGCACACGGCACGCAAGATTTTTTTAACGCAATAAAACGTTGAATTGTTAGACCATTCCCCGTACCGCCTACATCTAAGTACCAACGATTTCTTTACCTTTCCGAATATCAAGAACGGACTGCGTGGTCAAAGGTTCTAGTTTTCAGAAGGAGCAGTCTATGCCTTCAAGAACGCAATTTTGACTGTACCAGCAAACGAGTGGAATAACTGTTTGCATTGTTTGTTCGAGTGCATGCAAAAGCGCATTAATCTTCGTGGATAATACTTCCAGAAGCAACAAAGTCTTTAATAACTAACTACTATTTTATTCCAGCCCTATATACAAAAGTTAAAAGACAACTCACTTACACATAAATGTGCCATGAATAAAAAAAATATATATTTCGAAAATAGTTTTTCCAATTTACACTTTTTATGCCTTTTGTTTTTAATCCATTTAGCTCATTGGAAAACGAGAAACAGCAATAGTATATCTATAATAAATATATACTCGACGCGGCAAAATTATGGAATAAATTCATTACATTTAAAGCAGAGTGTTTTTCAAAGAAATGCTGGAACATGTTAATTTTATTTTTTGAAGATACAAATAGCAGCTTTTTTTATTTTTATAGATCATTTAATTGTCTAACTAGTACCATCAACATTTTAACATTCCAAATGATAAAATTTTGGTGGTACCATTTAGACACAATTAAATGATCTTGCGCGATATAAATAACGCAAATTGTCATTGAAAAGCTGTCACTATTTAAAAACGAGAAGTGGGAGAAACATAAAATCATTGCAGAAATGTGTATTTTAAAAAATAAAATTAACTTATCCCAGTATTTCCTTTCCTTGAGAAACAAATTGCTTGAAAGTTAATGAATTGTTTCACTTAATTGTTCTCTTGCGAAAATGCTTGATTCGGATTCCTAATGAAGCAGGATATCTTACTCCAATATTGTGCATAGCTATGTAAATATGTTTTTGTATCCATCTATTTCTTGACTGTGGCCTATAATATGTCTAGTGAGATACATTTTTTGTTGCATTTTGTTGTTTGCCTGTTAATTGGCTTTTTGTTACTGTAGGCAATAAAGGCTATTATTACTATAATTTAACATTTAAATTATTAAATAAATTTCTTTTATTAGTGAACATATTTTTATACATGGAAAGTGCTCAATATTGACTGATGTGATTGGTGGGTATTTTGATACAGCAATAGGGTCGGGATTTAAATCTAAACCATTATTAACAGAGTGAATGGTAACATTATTGCTATAGCATTTAATGTTTGAAATTCGTCATTTTTATTATTACACTGTTAAATTTACCTAATACATTTTTAACAGTTTTACCTGGAACAATTTTTAATAGACTTTCACAATGTTCTACAACAGAACGTGACTCTAATAAACGCATTTTAGCAGTCTCAAATTTTTTAATTGCACTGCTTAGAAACTATAATAGATTGTATTGGCACAATTAACGTTCGATTAGTAGTGTGGGCTTAGGGAATGCACAAGCGGTTTAGCAACTAGTGTACACAACCACTTGCTCCTTTTTAGAAGCGTTTAAATATTTGTATGTTTCAGCAATTTCCTTATGTAACCCCATAATAAATGCACTTCGTAGGGCACACTACTGACCGAACGTTCGGAGTTAAGTTAAGTAAGTTGGGTCTATAAAATGTAATGCAATATTTTTTTTATATGAGGATGCATCTAATCACGTATCCCATCGGAAAATTGCCGATTTTGGGGGAAAGCGATTTTTCTTTATTCGTTTTTTTCGTACTCAAAGAATTAACTAGTGAAAACTGGTGTCTGACTTCTTATCACTATATTTCGTGTGTATTTTATTTATGTTTAAAATAATCACCTCTACATCAACGCACTTTTGTAACCGAAGTTTCCACAACGTAAAAGCTTGAAGCCACTCACCTTTTGGAATGCTCCCATATAATTGATGTTTTGCTTCATATATCTCATCTTCCGTTGTGAAACATCGGCCACGTAAATATTTCTTTGGGTTAGAGAACAACCAGATATAATACATGGCCAAATCAGGCGAATAGGGTGGATACTCAATAACCTTTACATTATTTTCACTTAAAAATTCAAGTGTCTGCTGTGTACAATATGACGATGTATTGTCGTGGTGCAACATTAACTGGCGAATGTTAACTCACTCAAGGACTGCAGGTAAACATTTTGTGGTATACCAGTTTGCTGTAACTGTTCATTTTCCAGCTCGATTGTTTTTGCTAATCCTGTACTACGAAAGAAAACTGCATACATAACTTTCTTGACAGCCCTTTGCTTTTTGACCATTGTTAGTGTTAGTGCATCTTCGTGGATCCATATATGGCTCTCCTAGCGGGCAGAAATATCGTAAAATGGGACGTAAGTTTCAATACGCGTTATTATTTTAGATAGAATACAATGACCACTATCTCTAACGTTTCCCGAGCGATTCTTACTCGCTGTGCCTTTTGGAAATCGTTAGGCGTGTGTGGCACCCCAAGAGTAACAATTTTCTTCATCCGGAGATGATCATGTAAAATTGAATCTACGTTGCGGTTCCAACACCATGAGTTACCTCAATCACTTGATAGCTGCATCTTGGATCTTCGTCGATCATACGTTGCTATACCAGCGAAACATGTACAGTTGCGCGTGAAGAACTTGCGCGTGCATGGTTTCTTGACAAGTCCATGTTTCGATGACAAATCGTATGCACCACGTTAGCTCTGTGACAGCAGCGACTCAACTGACGGTTAGAGTTTACTACTTAAGGATGATGGTATTTAGAAATGCTAACGAAAAAAGATATTGGTAAAATAGTTTGACCATAACACCAACTATTAACTTTTCAATATACCGATTACCAATATCGGTTGTTTCATCAACAATAGTTTTTTATATCTGCAATCATACGATTATTGTAAACCAAACATGCATATTTTTCTTTAATATGCTTTCGTGACAAGAATTGTCTCAATAAATGTATGAATGCTACTTTATCGAGGATACTTGCACTTACCAAAACTCCTGATTAGATGATTTTAATAGTGCCGACGAAAGACTGTTGCAAAGAAATCTGCGAAATCATCGTCTTTTATTCTCTCGCACGCATTTTTATGTTTCTCAAAGATGAGGTGTTTATCTATTTCTGAATTTTTCTTACGGTTTATCTTCAAAAAATAGAGCTTATTTTTAGACAATATCCTAATTACTGTATTTGGTTTTAGGAAAGATATTATTTTTTGAAAAACCAATAAATGTATGCTATTTTCAGTTTTTACTAAATAATAATCAAGCAAAGCTCGATTAAGCTCACTAAGTCCTGCAGGAAACATTCGTCGTGGACTTTAATAATAATGGTTAATGATTAAAGTAGATGCAAAGTTTCAAAATCTTAATTCTAAAGCATGAAGAGGGTGTGATATAGATCAATCAACTACTGCAGTTTAACCCTCCTTTTTAAGTCTAAAGTGTGAAGAGAGTGGTATGTAGACAATTTTTGTAGATTAAGTTTTTTAACTTTTATGTGCGTAATTAGGCGATTCGCTGGTTATCGAATATGGATTTCCTAGAACTAGTCTGAAGAAATAATATATTCAACTTTATGTAAAAAAAAAAATAAAATTTTATGTTCAGAAAGCTTTATGGACGAAAAATAAATAATTGAATGCACTGCACCTTACTTTTTGGCTGTTTCGTTATTCCGATGCAGTTCGGATATTTTCCAAATATTCGATTTATATTTTTAATAATAAGTAATATGTTTATTTGCATAAAATAGGAACACTACTAATGACATTATTGGGTGTTCATTTAGGACAAAACAAAAGTTCAAACTCATGTTTGTCTACATTTTCTATCTGTTGAAATTCAAATTAAATCCTATCAACCCACGCTATACAACAAAGGTGGGTAACACAAAAGGAGCATTATGCTACGTTTATTGCGCTGTAGACGTTTATCCCTTATAGTAGCTAATCATTTCTATTCATGGACATATGCGTACGGCCGCCTACATATGTAGAATCATACAAACGCGCCAAACAAATCGGTAAGACGAAAAAAGCTAATTGAAGAATGGCATAATGTAATAACATCCTATTTTGCAATACAGATTTTCATAAAACCATATTTGGAGGCAAAAGAACTATAATAGATAAAGCGTTGCTTTCAATAAAACAATTGCTTGTTGTTTCCCAATGTTAACTTTGAATAATTTAAACGTTCTTTTCTATTTTGGTGCCGTTTATTCCGCTTTCAAATGACGTTTCTCTAATCAACAGCTGTTTCTTTCTACAATTTATAAGGGCTTTATTAAAACTATTTGCACACATCTGTATGTTTACATAATGAATTGTAAATAATGCACAGTTTAGAAAAATTCACTGCGTGGTGGAACAGTAATGTACATATCTAAGGTTTAAAAAATAAAAATGACAGATTTTGTGTTTTACTACATATTATTTAACATTGCGAAACATACTCCATTAAATTCAGAGGCTAATGTACTAATGATTTGATAAACACCATTCAATACCTACTTTTCATTAGTGTCTGCATATGACCTCGCACTGTTTTGTTCGTTTACTACTAATAACATTTAATATAACTTTATCAAATAAGAAAGTTGAATGCCGCATTTTTTGGCAAATGAATTACGAGCGTTTATGTGTAATGTATAGACGTATAAAGCCTTTTGCTTATAGATTTTGAAAGTGGTTCTTGTTCTACTTCTTTAAGAAAATGTATTCTTACGGTTAATGAGATATAAATATAATTGACAATTCCAAAGAAAACGACAGGTCTTGTTCAACCTTTAGATGGATATAGCTAATTTTCCCAAGATTCTCCAATTAAGTTCTATTAGAAGCTGTGATTTGTGTTAAAAGGAGATGATGAAAAGTAAATACCGTGATGTTAAACCTAAATGTTGCTAGAACTTTGCTAAATCTGTTATCTCTATCACCATTCCCCTCAATAACCAGAAAACCTGTCTCAGTTTGATGTTGATAATGCTGAATTATCAATTTTAAAATTAGCATTTTAAAAACCATTTATACAGACGATTTTCCATTCGAGGTGCTTGGGCATTTTTTAAAGTTTTGCGATTTCCTGGATCTGCGTATGTATCTGACACACGTTGTAAAATTTGTTACTTCAACCGCGTAATTTTACAGATTGTGACTTTAGATACTCCATATTCTTTTGCCAATTGAGTCACCCCCGCACCTTCTTTAATATCGTCGATGATTTTCACTTTGTCACTTAATTGATGAGAAAATGTTCTTTTATTGGACGTGCATGCCATGTCTGTTCTGGCGTGATTTTAGCTGCACACTACTTTATTTTACGAGAAGCCAGGGAGCCAACGCTTACAGGCCGTACCTGAGGGACAAAGTGCTTCTGGAACCATTCCAGAAATATACCTTTGGTCATCCAAGCGGATTTTGAACAATTGTAATCAACGGGACTCTTAAAATTTCTAAATGAACGTGAATTTTTTGTCTTTCCTATTACTAGTGGTCTTATTTTGTGTGTACTAGTAACATTAGCGCACGCTAGAAAAGTTATGCGTTGTCTTTCCGCTTTTCTACCCGGAGCAGATTTTTCAAAATAATTTTTCGTAGGTAATAATTTCCAATAAAGACCGGTTTCATCTACATTGTATATTTGCTCCTCATTTAAATATAGCTCTTTGATTTTGTTCATTAACTTTTCCTTAAACGGTTGCACTAGTTGTGATGATTTTCACCCACAGGATTTGCCACTTAATTTTAAAAATGTTCCTTTATTGGACGTGGATGCCTGTTCTGGCGTGATTTTAGCTGCACACTACTTTATTTCACGAGAGGCAAGAGAGCCAACGGTTACAGGAGTTCCATACATAAATCGGGGAACAACCGGTGCCGGTGTTGAAAACGTTTACGTAAACATTCTTTTGATCGATTTAATTACGTAGGTAAATCGGGAAATAACCGGTACGCTAAACTGTTTACATAATCGAATTGTACGCGGTGCAAGCTTGTTTAGATTACCGCGACGTTTCCGCTACCGGGTATTTACATGAGCGAGCGTTTACTGTAGGGAAGTTTTCGTAGTATTTAATTCAAAGGCTCAATTAATTTTGGTTTTTAATTCATTATACGTTTGGGCGTCTTTGAACTGTTCGATAAGATGTGTGCTGCCTCGTTTCCTCATGATATGGCAAATAATTTAGAAGGATAGCCATGCATTCTTATGTTGCAATTTCGTGATAATTTCGAATTGTTTTTTTTATTACAATATTACTGTGAGGTACCCACTCCAGAATATTTTCTTTAATTACTTGTTATTACAGAATAATGAGAAAGACTTTTTCGTGTTATTTAACACAAAAAAGATAATTAAATTAAATTTATAATGCACTACAGAGGAAGAACGTTTATTTTAATTTCCTAACACAGTAAATATGTTATCTTCACTGTTTTCACTGTATGTTAGTCGGATAAAATGATTCATGAGAAGTATTATATACCTACCATTTCCATCTTGTAATAAATCATGTTAATTACAGTACTAAGTTAGTTCTAACCCATACAAAAGAATGCAGAATATTGTGTACTTATTTATTTAATTATTATAATTTATTTTTTAGAATTGTAAATATAATCTTTTAATAACTCTTCTATAACTGCTTTCGATTCATTATGAAATATTCCTGTAATATTTAGTGTATTTTTAACTTTTGCTATCGTTATTCCTTCAAAATACAAATCTATCGTTAAAAATAATAGGCACCTGATAAAACATTTTAAATACCAATTTGTTCTATACATGCAAATATATGTTAAACAAAACTTATTTAGTAGAAAAGCGTTCATACTGCATTTCGAGATATTACAAAACCTAAAGATTGCAAGGCGAAAATCTATAGTAATTAAATTAACCAATACAATTCAATCCTTAGCCACATTACAAGCTTCGTACTGCATATTTAATACCGCAAACGATCGAAATCAGAACAATGATATTGTTGCGTACCCAGCTACATACACCACGATATAGTAGAAATGCAGTCGATCAAGATAGTCGTATTCGTTGACAGTCATTGGCTGGGGTGGTCGGCTGTCGACCAACCGGAACACGGCAGCTCAGAACCCCAGGCATTTTTCTTAGATGCTTTATTTTCAATCCAATTAGTGTGTACAAGGACGTTGTTTGTTGTGTGGCTTTTATTATACGCACGTACAGATTACTGCTCACGTCGAGCTGCATTGTTGTAATAATACCTCACTTTACTCTTCTTAAATAGTAATACGTACAGCAGAAACATTATTTTCTAGATAACACATCTTATACTTCTAGCAATTACTGATATTTCGAAATCATATTACACAGAAAATCGATAACATGACTAGTAAATAGCAAATAGGTATATAGATTATCCCCATTTACGAGATGATTCGAATTTATATTCTTATCTAATAGGATTATTGAATTGGATCAGTAACAAAGTATTTGTAAATATTTTTTAAGACAAATCGTTTATTTTGATGTGCATTTTTTGAAGAATTAAAGAAATGTTTGAATAGCAATAATAAATTATTATTAAGGATAATTATTCGCAAAGGCGAGAAATGTATTCAAAATAACAGTTTTCTCTATTTTCTGAAGATGAAAACAACATGAAAGTTTGTTCATATATAACTAGGGACGGTAACAATAGTTGTTCCACTAATAATAAAGTTATGCTGTTAACTTCAATTCTAATACTGTTTTGAACTTTTGTTAGTATTGAAAGGAAGGTATTTCTCATATTACTGTAAATATATGTTGAACGAATGGAGAAAAGTCGAATAATCGAATAACTAAAGTGGGAAGCATTAAACACTGGTTATTTACAAGAATAGAAAGAGAACATTTTTTGTTTTGGTTAACCCATATTTTTTCTTATTTTATGTATACTAAAATTGAAACATGAAGAATGCAAATTGAACATGAAGTGGTTTGAAGAAATATGGTAGATACCGAATTATGGAGATACGCGATTTTGAAATTAAAAAGAAGTGATAAAATTAAATAGAAAACCATCATTAATTGTGAATAAATGTGCTTTGGCATACTTTAGGAAAATCAAAATTGGTGATATGATATATGATAAATTTCAGTTTTCACTCGATTGCAAAATAGCTACACGATCCTATTGAAAAAAGAAATGAAAAGAAGAAAATATACCCGGAGATAATAATTGCTAATTTGCAAACCAATAATTTACAGCATGGAGAAAATAACGTCTAAAGTAATTGAACTACAGATTACAGTGAGTATTTCTGAATATATCTAAAGATTTCACTAAAATTTATGTACTTATTTCATAAATGTGTTCGTTTATGTTTGGATGATTGCTATTATCTATAAAACACGAGCCTAAAGAAATCTAAATAAATAAATGCATACTCTGTATTCGTATCAAAACGATCCATCAAACGAGAAGTAGTATTTAAATTCTGTCAGACACGTCGATATTTGTTTACAGGGCGAGCTTTTTGATTCATGTATGATGTTAATGTGCATTCCCCCTTAGTCCTCTTGCTTCTCACCTTAAATTTTTAAATAACACCTGTAGTATATCAAGTTGTAGGTATTTTCTTTCTGATTGCGATAGTGCTTTTTTATATCCCAAAAACTGTGAGAAAAAGAGAAGAAATTACGTACAAATATTGCGTTTTTGTATAGGACGAATTTGGACCTCATAAATAATCGATGTAATAAATTTTAAATATGTCAAATAAATTATTAGGTAAAATTGTTGATGTATGGGTTTTGGGTTATATAAGCATTTTACATGAATCTTATGTACAGTTAAAATGTTTTTGCTCGATATAAAATGATATTTGCATTTACATAAAATGGTTTTTACACTTCAAGAAAGAATAGAACTATTAATCTTGTTTGGTCGGAATAATGTATATGCGAAAAGAACAGCTTCTGTTTTCAGTAATAAACATCCACAGATATCGCAGCGTTTCCAGAGCACATGGACTCTTATTGTTAACCGAGTTACCGACAATGAGAGTTCATGTACTCTTGAAACGCTGCATTCCGAACAAATTATTAATTTGTGTAGTGTGGAGTTTCCTGCGACTCCTGTGAATTATACAACCATACAGTTCTTGCAATCGTTGTGATAAACAACCGCACAATCATGTAAGCCACAAGTGCATTTCTGAATTATTAAGTTTTTTTTTAGAACGGAATTACAAATAGAAAGATAGCAAGACAAAAAGTTGTTGTATGAAGTTACACCCCTGGAAACGATTTCTGTTAGAAAAGTGTCTGCAATTTTGCTTTCCTCACAGTTATTAGTGGTATAATTGGAGCTTCACCATTGCGTTCTTATTCGTAGAAAAGCGAAATATGCAGTAGTGCATTACCTTAATTCGCGAGACACATGTTTAGGCATTATTAAATAGTTATTTAATAAGTAGATACTGAGGTATTTATTTGTTCTAAAAAAACAGTTTTAATACGCGATTGACAAAAGAAATAGAAATATAGAAGAAAATTTAATAAATCGCGACAGGTTATTGTATCGGTATTGATACATAATTCATATTTTCCCTAAATTCCTCCCTTTATGTTTTATATGTATTGACTCATTATACCTAGTCCAAAAGTGGAGTGTTAATTTTGATTAAGTAATGTATCGATTTCTCTACAAGCAATACTAAGGTTCTGTGTCAATATCTGCAAGAGTTGTTACAAAAACTTTCACATTGAAACTTTGTTAAAAAAATAAACGACGCTTGTATCAATGTACATAAAGTTTCTCCTGTTAAAACCAATAACTAACATACTTTTTGTGGACAGTGCAAATAAAGTTCACAATTTCTGCTTACATCATGTAAATTTTCGTACTACAAGTTTAATCAATGATTCGACGTATTGATTTGTAGTATGTAAAATTCTTTTTTAATAGCGTTAATTACTTTATATAATCTAAAATATAGTGACAGCGATACATACACTGCTAACTGCTAATATATTGTAGTAATACGCGCGCACACATACATACGTCTTGCTTTAAGGTCACTGCTTTCTTATTTTCGGAGTTGAAATTCTAAAATTTGATACTGCAGGAATCTTTTATAAACTCTTGTGGAAAAAAATAATTTATCTCTTTAAAGAATCATAATAATAATGATTGTTTAATGTTGTCTCTATGTTTTTTGGTGGCTATGTAAAAAGAATATTTCTAAATGTAAATTTGTATCTGCTTTGAATTACTATTAAACATTTGAAAGTATACATACACACTCGTCTACATAATGGCTGAATAAGTTAAGAATGTATCCGATTTTTGCATTTCGTATTATAGAAAAAGGGATAGTTCATGTTTTAACATAATAAGGAGAATTAATATTTTTTTACTCGTTTCTCATATCTACTTGTGTGACACACTTTCATAACTACCTTGGGCAGTTTACATAAATTAAAATTTAATAAAAAGGAAAATAACACATCTTTAATAGGAAAAAAAAGCATGTATATTTATTAAAAATTACAGCACTAAAGCGTAGAGGATTATACGAAACAAATATACATGTTACACACAGCTAAACGGAGGCTTCGTAAAAAAATCTATCTCCTCTGTATTTTATTACAGTTTGGCACAACTTTTGTATTATTTCTGCTAACTTATTTAAAACGTCTACATTAATTTTAATTCATTCCGAATCAAGGCACTTGCCCAAACGTCGTGTTGGACTTCTCCATAGGTGATTATAGTGGCCAGCTCATATTTTTAAAGACTCTCTTCCTTGTTTCTGTTGTACAAAGTTCTTGCAGAAAACCGAAGAGTATTTGGGATTGTTATCGTGGTGAATAATAAACTTCCTTCAACTAGTAGAAAATTTTTCACTTTATTCATAGAAAAGTAACCCCATATCGTCATCGAATTTCCTCTTTGTTTTACAGATAGAATATTGCTCGGTAGATATTCTTTGAACAAGAATTCGCCGTTTATAATTAAAAACTTTGAATTTAGGTTTGTGGCTCCAAAGAACGTATACCCATTTTTTTCGGGACAAGCCCATTTCGGAATTTGGCTGCTTTCTTTTGTCTTCTTTATAAAATAGTTAAAAACACACAGGAAAATAATGGGTACAATATTTCCACGGTCTCTATTAATAGCCAAAGAGATTTCGGATGCTCTAAAACGTTGATCTCATTTAGTGATTAATAGACAGGTTGAAACTGTTTCATAGTAAACACCTACCGTCGTTCGCAATGTAGAAAGTATGGCATATTTATGGTGATCGTCAACGCATGATTGTGGTTCTTTTCTGCTTTTGAGTACTGCTGTGTTCTTTTACTATTTGTAAATATAAAATTAAGCGTGTCGAGTGTGCGGAAGGATAAATACCGAATTGGTTAACAAAGGGAAAAAAATATCGGTGAATTTATCGATTTCTTTTTATAATGGTAGTAAAATTATGTGTAAAGTTTGCGATAAAGCGCTAGTGTGCTTTTTATTGATATCTAATATTTTTCCAGAGGTTTCTCAATGTGAAACAGTATTAGCACTTTACTTCCTGTATTTGAGCAATGTGTATGCAGACTATTGCTACTTGTCAGATTCTTCGTATATTTTATGTTTAGTAAAATTGTCATTTCAACACATTTTTAGGCGAATGTATATTAATACTAGTTGTGGGAATATCGCATGTAAGCAACACATAAATTTTCATTGAATTTCATCGTAGATACCTTACAAAACAATGATTTAATTTCTAATAAATATTCCTAATAACATGGAAAATTTACTACCAAACTGCACGAAATCAAATATACGAGTCTCGGTCGAAGTAGTAGTAGTTTTAGGAAAGAAAAACATCATATTCAAAGCAAAATTTGTCATAGTTGAAAACCAATTCTTCTATACCCTCTTCATAGAAAGATGCCACTAGTGAAAACAGTAACTGCATAATGCCGTTTTTTTTTATATCGTTATCGCTGTTAAAGCGCCTTCCTCCAAAATAATGCTTCAAGTTCAAGAGTAAGTTGTAGTGAGAAGGTGCGAGATTGGGGAAGTACGGCGGGTGATCGAACTACTTCCACTCGAATTGTTCAATAAGGTTTCGAGTGACACCAGCAGAATGGGGACGTGCGGGGGCAGGAAGCAACTCATTGCCTTGATTGAATCTCCCATTAAATTTTCACCATAATTCTCTACAAGTTGACGATAATATAAAAATTTCCAAACTTGCCAACTTCAATGCTACTTTAAATGAAACACAACCATCCATGAAATTTGATTTAGTTCGTGAACGATGTTTTACACTGAATTACCGAAACAAATATTAGAGTTTTATGAACGTTATTAAGGACTTTCAATCTAGCTTAGGTGGTGTTATTTGTGAATTATTGGTTGACGTTTCTTTAGCGATACTAATAAAAACTTTCTGGTATGTTTATTCTTCTCTCTAATTTTTAAATGGTTTCATTTATTGTATGTTTGCGATGTTCTTTTTACCACATCATTAAGAGATTAAAATTAAAGAGAAAACGTAATGGAAGCAAGGAACTAATCATTTATTTTTACTTTGCTTCCATTTATAAAAGATGTTTTCACTCCTATGGTAAATTATCCGAGGGATATAAATAAGTAGCTATGCGTGAACATGTTATAAAATAAACGTCGAGGATTTTTTCTACTTTCTCATTTCACTATGTTATATATGGCACTATGAATCCTTTTTCTTATCCACTAAATTGCGTTAGCTTTTATGTAAATACATAAATTAATGTAAGTATATATAAACCTACGTGCACAAGATGTCTATAAATTTCTTCTGCTGGAGAAATGCGCGGTGTGTAAAACCAGAACGATATAGCGTAACAAAGTATCGTGCAAAGCTACTTACCAGCGTATTACCATTTAATTTGTGACTTAATAGAAGACAATATTTTACATTAATGTATTGCTGCATATTACACGATCTTGTCTATGTTAATTGTAACTAATATCCTTATGTATCAACTAAGTTGTTAAGCAGTATTTTGCATTATCAGATTACTGACACCAAAAGGAATTTATATTAATATGTAATTCTACGAGAATAACTCATTAAAATCTCAAGTGTATTGCCACAGTGGCTATTTAGAATGGTGATGCAGATGGTGATTTGATGGGGTATTACAAAACTAAATCAAAAACCAATAATAATAATAAATATAGCTGTAAACAAGGATTCGATACATGATCTTACTATATACGCTGTTCGATACCTACAGCAACTCTGTCAATGGCAGATCAAATAATAAGATATGATAGTATCAGTTTCTAGTCCTCATTTTGTGGGTGGAATATTCTTGAGAGCATTTCTAATTAGATCTTGTAGTATTTATGCTTTATCCCTAATGATTCTGCCTTTTGTTGTCTTACATTGCTTGCAGTTTTTCCCAGGTTGAAAAAAATATTGCAAAAAGTATTGGGAACTAAACATATCTAATATATCTAATAACTCATAATCTATAGCGAATGTACAAGGATAGCGGATGCGCGAAGTTTAAATTTATCAACATTTTAACACGTTTTGCGCTAATTTGCACCATATACGAGGGGAGGTCCAGAAGTTCTTAGAATGGAGGGGATGGAGTCGGGATAGGGGCGCTCGCTAGGTGTCATTCTGATTGGCAACTCATCGTTAGTATATAAGTTAAGTTGCAGCCCTATAGCGTCAGTCGTTTACGAATAGTTGCCTGCTAAACAAGCCAATCCGGAAGAAAACTGAAATTATGGAGGAAATTGAGCACCGTGCTGTGATAAAGTTCCTTACAAAGCAAGGAAAGAACGCTCAAACCATATTGAATGAAATGGAAACCGTTTATGGGGAACAGTGCCCTAGTAAATCAATGATTGTGGCATGGTCTTTTTAAACATGGTCGGAAGTCGATTGAAGACGACCTCCGTTCAGGACGGCCAGTTGAGGCCACCACATCAGACATCGTCGAAAAAGTGCAAAAATTTCTGCTGCAAGATGCCCGTTTGAAGGAAAGACAAGTATCTGGATTAGTTGGAGTATCAGATACCACCATTTTTGCGTATTCTACATGACCACTTGGGTATGACAAAAGTCAGTGCAAGATGGGTACCGATAATGCTCACGCCGCTGCAGAAACAGCTGAGCGTCTGTGCATCCAAACAATTTTTGGAGCTGTGTGGAGACAAAGCTGCACAGATTTTGGAGCGGATTGTTACCGGAGATGAAACATGGGTTTATCATTTTGAATCTGAGTCAAATAGGAGTCCATAAATGGCATAAAAAGGGGACACCACCGCCAAAGAAATTCAAAGTGTCAAAATCGGCTGGAAAGTTGATGGTTACTGTTTTTTGGGATTGTAGGGGATATTATTGATTGATTACAAAGAAAAGGGTAGGAGCATAACCGGAGAATATTACGCAGCGATATTAGGAAAATTAAAGAAGGCTATCAAGGAAAAACGTCGAGGAAAATTGACCAAGGGTGTGTTACTCTTGCAAGACAATGCGCCGGTTCACAAGAGCAAAGTTGGAATGGCTGCCTTGCACAAGCATGGCTTTTAATCAATAGTCCATCCATCCTACAGTCCAGACCTGGCACCTAGTGATTTTTATTTGTTCCCCAATTTAAAAAGACTTACGTGGAAGAAAGTTTTCCGACGACAATGAGGTAAAGGAGGCAATTTTGGCCCATTTTGAGGCGAAAGATAAAAAATATTTTTATGATGGTTTGGAAAAATTAATTCATAGATCTAATAAATGTATTGTGCTTAAGGGTGATTATATTGAAAAGGAAAAATAGATTTATTGTTTTATTTTATTTAAAACCCTTTCATTCCGCGAACTTCTGGACCTTCCCTCGTAGATTTGTAATTATCAAATTTTTCTAAAACAAAATATTGGTGTGCTGACTGCGAAGACTCAGCCACAACCACCTATTAATCGTGAATATCTCGGAAATAAAAATACCACTAAACCATATTTTTACGGCACTTATCAATCGTGAATATATTAGGAACGAAACGAAAAAATGTTTACAAAACAAATCAGAAGAAGACGAGCACAAGGAGATAGCTTACTCAGATTAAAAAAAACTCAAGATGCAAAGTCAGCCTGAACTGGATCCTTACTTTTTAAGCGCTCCGCGAGACTCTTTCGACGAAAGAACAAGTCAAAAAAGTGGACCCAAAACGATAGTACAGCCAAATTTTAAAGAAATTAAAAGTGCGTGAAGTTGCTTCATATAAGCCCCGCAGTAAAATATGGTCATTTTAAAATATCAATTTTCTTTCTGAATTGCTGCCTATAAAACGTAGTGATTTACTCTCATACCCTTTATTAAGCAATCTTAGGAATTCATACATACTGTGAACACAATGAGATTTTCATATCTAAAAGCCTCCATAAAAATCATGAAAGTTGTGTAACAGTACTTACTATTCGCAGGAAAATTAAGCTACGATTTCAGTTCTCAAAAAAATGGTGAAGTCACACCGATGGGCTGCGGCTATTATCAATTCTGGATATACATTTACATTATACATGATAGCGCTGAATGGGTGGTTTGGCCCATACCCCTACGTCCATCAATAAGGTTGACTGCAATATTAAAGTTCCTTGAGTTTATACATCCTTTTGGCAAATTTGCTCGATAATACTCAGACCGTCTGATGTTAAAAAACTACTATCAAACAGAGAAAATCTGTTTCACCATACGACAGGACCGTGGCAGGAAATTCGCTCAACTATGTCTTACTCTTCCAAGCATAGATGGCACTTCTTTAATTGAGCATGTCCTGTAAAGATCCCAATCAGAAATTTGGCGAAATATATCAATTAGTGGCCCTATCTTGGCTGGGCAACATAAATGGCTTTGCATGAGATGGCGTATAGATTCATTTCAAAATGCGCAAAAATTATTTTTCGGCTCATTGGGCAACATATAACTTGGTAGTATTATAAGATATTATGCCAGTTGGAATTGAGAAACAGTATGGCCAGAAACAGAAGTACCCCTCTGTCACAATAATCGCCATTCTACTGCCGTTGTGCAAAAATAAGATGAAACAAAGTTGGAACTTTTCCTTTATGGCCAGATTTATTTCATGGATTTGAAATAAAATTATTCTGGACGTTGAAATTATGGCTTGGTGGTAAGAAAGATTTTCCAAGGATCAAAAGATGCTACGTTTTTTCTTTCTGTTTTTATGTAACTTGCGAATATTTCAACCCATTTTTGTATTCAAATTAACAGTTAACTGCATCGATAATGACATAAAAATCATACTGTTTACCTTCCCAGTGAAATATCACTAGTTGCATGCAGTTAGTACTAATTAGTACTATTTGTATAGCTTTGTTGTATTGCTACGACAAACCATTGGACATTCTGATTTTGCTGTTATGGACGTTATAGTATCAATTGTTTGTAGTAAAATTTCTTTTATTTTCTTTCGTTATTCGCACCAGAAAATAGAACAAATAAGGATTTGAGTAGATGTATAACGATGCCAAAGCTTTTGTTTAGCGAAACAAAGAAGTGTGTTGCCTTTGATTAAATGTTCCTACGAATAAGAAGGTGATGTTAGGGTTCGAACTAACGTTAGTAATTGGGAGATAAGTAATCGTGTATCACTGTAAAATACAGTTATTTATTAAAATGCCTTCAACTGCAGCGAATTATAACTGTAGTCTCTACTCTTACTTATGTATGCCAATCCACTGGAAATACGAAATACTATCTGCAAAGTTGGTATTTCTGTGTTTCCGTATTGTCATGTGGAGATGTATCAAACGCAAGTTTTAAACTAATTCTGTGATTAATTACGCGTTTTACCACAATCGTCTGTTATTATGATTGACAATGAGCTACACTGTAGTAAGCTAATGAAGGCACATAATCCTTCTATAAAAGCAGAAATTGAAGAATGGTTGTCATCAGGTTACATCAAATTCATGAAAAAGGCAATTACCATTGCTTATTGCCTTGTAAGTAATCATCAATAGAATTAATTCGGCTTTCTTTTTCTGTCGAAGTAGTACTTAGTTAATTAGGTAATAGGTAAAACTACTAGCAATTGAAGATTAAGAAATTATATTATAATCGACAGCACGGTAGGGATGAAGAATCTATCGAAATCCATTTAAGCATATAAGATAAAGCTCTAAGACTTATATTACTAAACCAGTGAGCCAAATAGATTACGCTTTTGGCAAAGGATGCAAAAAATAATGGAGTCGAGAGAAGATTATTAATACAGTGTAGCATGAAAGTTTAAAAGTGCTAAAGTTAAAATATACTAACACCATTTAAAATGAAAATATAGCGTTTTAATATAAATGTAAGTATGCAGTTTACTTATAATTGAATAATAAACAGTAGCGAAAACTTTAAAAACTTATCTTGTCACATAGATTAGATTTGACAGTAAATTCGTCAGAAATAATAAAAATACGCTGAACAAACGTTTAAATACGCTCCAAAAGTTGTTTGTGTTGCAACTTTTCATTGGGTTTTTCCGAAAGAAGTGCTGTTCTATTTGCTGATTTAGCCACTTACGCATTTTTATTCAATATTAATCCTGATTTCGTTATTGTCTGCATATTTATAAACAAAATAATGGACAAAGGAAAGCAAATAGAAGGTAGTGTAAAAATTTAATTATTAAACACTTTCAAGAAACAAATCCTACCGAAATACAGGCAAAATTTTGAATTTCTCATTGGCAAGTACGGAAAATATAAAACTTACACAATAGTGGAAAATTGACCTAAAACTGGTTGAACCTCAAAACTTTCTCGCCGAGATGTTAGCCTTAGCTTGAAGGAAGTGGGCAAAAATTCAAAAATAAGTGCGCCAATGTTAGCCAGTAGTATTGCTACTAGGGTATACTTTAGTTTAGGGTACCTGTTGCACTGCATTATATTTTTTATAAATTTGAATGGTGGATATCTTCTTAGACCAAAAGATATCGTTGTGTCTATAGCTAATTCGTTAGCTACAGAAATTAGGTAGAAGAAATATGACGGTAATAAAGTAAAAAAAAAATAGAAAATGTGCAAATAGATAAATAAATAGCCAAATAGAAAGCTTTGCCGCAGTACATAAACGATATAATTGCATAGCATCATTCATTAATAATTATGCAACCATTTTTTTCCTTTTTAAAGAATTTACATTCATACATATATTAAGCATCAACGAAATTGCGTTTTATGGCTCAGTTATAGGCTGTGGATACAAAGCAGCAAGATACCTAATAAAATGTGTTCTCATTAAATCTAAATCTTTAGTCAGAAACCTGACAATAAAGATCATTTTGCTCTTACGATCTTAATTCGTTTTAATTTAAAAGTTCGCCGCTTATAACCTAAAAAGGTGAATCGATTAAAACAGGTTGCACTTTTTTTTTATTGCCTAAGAGAATTTTATTGCTTGACATTAGACGCTAAAAGGAAAGTATTTGCTTGCCTTTTGTATACACATTAGTGCACTCGTACCCAGTTCGAAATCGTGTCGATAATTAATCAAGTGGGAGATTAGCATTTATGTTAGACTCGCACGCCCGAATAACACGTTATTATTGGCAAGAGAGAAAGGTCGCGAGTATAAAACCTTAAACAACAGCGATGAAGGTATTATGTCTTACCGATAAGAAGCTTAAAATTAAATTTACATAAAATATCTCTCGTTAGGCAAGTAATACATTGACTAAAATGGTATTATATATGCAATACACAAGCAAAGTATTGTTCATTGTGTCTATAAGTAATGTAAACGATTAACAACCAACGTATGAGATTACGTATGTACCTGATTAGAACACAAATGACCTTTATTGATTAGTTCTTTAAGAAACACATGTAACCGTATTCACTGAAGATATATACATTCTAGAACCAACTTAAAGTTGTAGTGCTTCGAAATTCCATACTAACGTATTCAAAATAATATTGAAAATTGTGATCTTTTGCGTAAATACCACCTAAAACTAAGTGATACATTATCAGTTTAGTTACTTTATAATATGTTGAAATTAAATTCGTCTAGAACTTATTGCATATACCATAAGAATAATACAAATTCATTGACTACGTAACAATATTACAGAATAAACACACGAAATACTAAGAGATCTGCTTTTTCAACCTCCGATAGTTCATAAAAACAAGACTAGTGTGAATAACAAAATGAAATTATTACCAAAAGTTATCTATAAACATGGTTACTTTTCTACATAATCACTGTGGAGATTGATGCATCTGTCACATTTGTCGACGAGCCTTCCAATTCCCTCCTGCATAGAATGTTATCGCCTGTGAGTTGAAATGGTCCGTGACGTTGTTTTGAAGTTCCTCTGCACTCTGGAAGCTCTGTCCTCTTAGCCACTTTCTCAGTTCACGAAACATATGGAAATCGCTTGATGCTAAGTCGGGATTATACGCCGGGTGTTCAAAAAAATCCCATCGTGGTCCCCAGTGCCATAAATTCAACAAGCAACACACCATTTTGGTTCCAAAACACTGTAGCCATAACTTTCCTGTTGTTGAATGTTTGTTTGAACTTTTTCGGTTAGCTTGACGAGTTTGAGTGCATCCATTGTTGTGACTCTTGGTTTGTTTCGAAGGTGCAGTATTGAATCCAGGTTTCATCTCCAATCATAAGTGATTTCAAAAAATCTTGATCCTCAACCTTATAACGGATGAGAGAGGCCAGCACTGATCTCATTCGGCGAACTTTGTGGACATCAGATAACATCTTTGGAACCTATCAAGCGCACAATTCTTTGTAGCGTAAGTGTTCCGTTACAATTGTGTACAGGAAATTCCACACTCAACTTGCTGATGGTAAACCTCCGTTTTCTTCGAACCAATTTGTCAACTCGTTGAACAATGTCTTTTCCGACTCGATAGACTTGCGTCATTGTTCCCCTTCGTCGTGAATATCGGCTCTGCCTTCTTTGAACTTCCTACATCATTCACGCACATCATCCGCCATAAAGTTTTCGACTTATACTCAGCTCATTCTTCGATGAATTTCAGCTGTACTATTTTTTCTGCTTGAGGGAATCAAACTACACTACGCAACTTTCTTATTATCTGACACTAAGACTATGGGTTTCCAAGGTGCAAACTACTAAAAGCAAAGTCCATAATGAAAAATACACTGTGAGAGAAGAAAAAATGGTCTTCAATGCCTTTACGTATTTTGTGAAAATATACGTGTCTTTAAGGTACCTGCAAAAATTAATAAAGCGTTGGGAAAGGAATTGTATATTACATTGGAAAAGCAAAAAATAAGGAGACACATCCACCTCCAACTGTAGACAAAAGCGAAAATAAGTATTATCAGCGTAAACGCTTGCAGTTGTACGAAGAGAACACAAATGCTTATCAGACATAGACTTCCTTTTACGAAACATTCAATTCACATTAGATATGATACTAACACATGGGCTGAAAAGTCCCGGGCCTAACACATAGATGACGCTAGTTTTATTGCAGTCATAATTTCGTGTTTTAATTTTACACTGCTTCTTGATGCGAAAAAATACCGTTCAAGCGAAGCAATGGCTTGAAAAGTGTTATGGGGACTCCGCTCCTTCAGAAACAACAATAAAACGTTGGTTTGCTGACTTCAAACGTGGTCGTAGGGACACCGATGATGCAGAACGCAGTGGACGTCCAAATGACGCGGTAACACCAGAAAACATAAAAAAAAATCCACAAAATCGTTTTGAATGATGTGTGTGAAGTGAAGTTGCGTGAGTTAGCTGACATCGTAAAGATATCAAAAGAACGTATTGGCTTTATATATAAGAAACGACCGCATATGGCAAAGAAAAAAAATGTTGTTTCATCAAGACAACGCACCGTGTCACAAGTCAATCAAAACAATGGCAAAATTACATGAATTGAACTTCGAATTGCTCCCACATCCACCGTATTCGCCAGATTTGGCTCCCAGCGACTACTGGCTGTTCGCAGCCCTCAAAAAATGCTCGCCGGTAAGAAATTTCGCACGAATGAAGAGGTTATCGCTGAAACTGAGGCCTATTTTGAGGCAAAAGATAAATCGTTCTACAAAAGTGGTATTGAAATGTTAGAGCGGCGCTGGAATGATTGCGTTGCTCTTGATGGAGATTACGTTGATGAATAAAGCTAATTTTGAACCAAAAAAAAACGTGTTTTCTTTGTTAGGCCCGGGACTTTTCAGCCCATGTGTTATGTGCTGTAACGAAAAAGATACTCCTAATTTCTTAAACAGTACACTGTACAAATTGTTGAAGGATATTGGTTTTCCTTTTTCGAAAAGGTTGGAAAGAATGTAGTGTTAATGAACCGAAATGATCTGATGATATAATACATACAAAAATATTTATGAATTATTAACAAATACTGTAGAGAAATACTATGTTTACTGATGAATCGTGGGTCAATATTGATCACTTTATACGAAAAGCGTGGAGCGTGAGCTTTCATCAAGTATTGGAGTACAGGTTTAACACCACCAACGGGTTCAGAACAACTATATGCAGTCTTGGCCAATCGTATCACTTTTGTAGATTGGGATCAAATAGTAATAAATAGAATAAAACTGCAAGAACAAAAATGTATATAACGACAATTTATTTGCAAGATATTAGATTTTTTAATATTTAGTGTCTTCTCCACCTGCTTTTCTAACAGCATGGACTCTCTCTGTTATATGATTTCTTGCTGTTGTAGGGAGACATTACATTACTCTCACCATAGCGGGCTAGTCTTCCCTTGTAATTTAAGTAGGACTATTTGACCGCGTTCTACTTCGGTAAATTTTTGGCATTGTTTCACTATTTTAAGTTTAAACATTAAACTCGTAAGTAGATACCGCTCTGTTGTCGCGTCGACAATACATTGATATTTAAAATCGAAATATTGCTCCTCGCTAAACTATTGTCGCAAAATAAGCAACTACCTCAAAAAAAATCCATTAACAAGGGAACACCGGCAGGTGTCTCTCTCCGATTTCGATGAAACTTAACATATCGAAAGAGTACCTTAAAATAAGAGACACGTATTTTTTTATCGGCGTATCCGCGCGATTTTGGGGTACAGCCCCCTCCAAAGTTTGGACGATTTTTCAATTTTTGCAAATATTTCCTAAATTATATCAGATATTAAAATTTCTCCTTAACATAATGTATAGCATATTGCATGGCCCTAAGGGTGGCGTCATCGGTATTCGCAAAAAGTTAATAACGGGGGACGGGGTACCCCGTACCCCCCATTTTTCTTACATTTTTTCTTTTCCTTATTCATCAAAAGAAGGCCGATTTTACATAGAGTACGATAGTTTAGACAATTAATAATTGTAAAAATGGAAAAATAACAATAAAGCTTCAAAATTAATAAACTTGTCTATTGATATAAATCAAATGAACTATAACAGAAATAAGTTTATATTCTTAACATAATTTCCAGCATAATACATGGTCTCAAGGTAGATATCTTCACAAAAAGCTAATACCGGGGCGGAGTACCCCATACCCCCGCATTTTTCTAATAATAAGCTTATTCATTAAAAAAAAGGTCGCTTTAACATAGAAAACGGTGATGTATAATAAATTTAGAAAATTAATAATATAATTAATAATAACTCAAAATAAATATATGTACGTGTCTATTGTCATGAATTTGATATGCACTTATCCACGCATACGTGACTTTTATTAATTATTCAGTCACTTCAGATATAATTGGTAATTTGTGGTGATTGATTATATTATTATATAGACAAAAATAAATCCCCGAATGCATAGTAATTAACCACGAACGTTTAAGTGGTCACGTCTGCATTTAGGAAATAGGTATATAAGACGAGTATTCCACATGAGAACATTACAAGTTGTTTTTCGTGCAGTGTAGGTCAGTACCTATAGTTTGGCACAATGGCGGTCGTAAATATAGCAAATGTGTTTGTAACGATTATAACATTTCGGAAATAATAGAACAGAATTAGAAAAACATTATAATGCTTATAAATGTTTAAATACATAACTGCAATGCAATTATTGGTATATATGTATTGCAATAGCGAACAAGATTAATATAGTATATAGTCATTAAGTTATGTAAGTATTACAGTAATGATAGTCTGTGTAAAAGTGTTTAAAACACAGATTTTGTTTGCATCATGAACTTCACAATGGCTGGTTTATTGCAAATACTACACAAGGGTGTAGACTGCGCATCTTTGTTAAAACAAAACTCTACAGGATTTTTAAAGGACCCAGGTCTTTCCTCAAATGTTATAATTTAGGAAATATTTGCAAAAATTGAAAAGTCGTCCAAACTTTGGAGCGTGCTGTACCCCAAAACTGTGCGGATACGCCGATAAAAAAATACGTGTCTCTTATCTTAAAGTACTCTTTCGATATGTTAAGTTTAATCAAAATCGGAGGGGGACACCCGCCGGTGTTCCCTTGTAAGTATGCAAATTCAGTAGAACTTCGTTGTTCATTTTCTTCGAAATATAATACTACTTGTAATAATGGGATTTTATGAGGGCGTCTAATACAATTGGCCAAGTTGGCAATGAAAATGGATTTGGCACATTGTCCAATATCATTTCCCTGCAAAAGCAACTCTCTAAATGCTCATGTGAAGTGTGCCTGGAAATATAAAGACTGGTTATCAAATCGTTTATTGCCCAATTTTTCTCGCAATTCAGTAATAGCCAGAGCGATAAGATAGGTAAATGATCACTAATACACACGAAATTGCATGTTGGATAAATTTAAAAGGCATTGATTTTGAGGGAGGATCATTAAAACGTGATTTATTACAAATTGTGTCTGCAGAAAAGTATAATAAATATGTACTTAGCAAAGCAGCTGCTGCGATCAGGCATACTGTATTGCGATTGCCACCATATCACTGCGTTTTGAATCCACTTAAAACAATATAGACACATAAGAACTACCTGTATAACAACTCTTTATTTGAAGTAAATGAAGTACTGAACTTCATTGCACAGGGGTACAATCATGTTTCTGCTGCGAACTGACAAAACTATATTAGTTATGTAATCAAAAGTATAACATTTTGTGTTTTATTTTACTACTTTTGTTTATTTTAGTCGAAGATATGTGAGAGCTGAATGAACTAGAAGGTGATCCACCTGTCATTTGGATCGTCTTTTTCGGTTTGCGAACGTTACATTTCAAATAAGGTAAGAAGTAAGTAAATAAAGTAAAAGAACTTCAAAGCCTACTGCTTATTCGGTGACTCAAGAACATCACGGAAGAGCAAAACATTTTGATATCTTGTACCCGGTGGGTGGAAGGTTGGAGTAATAGTCGTTGCCTATGATCAACATACCATGTTAAATAGTACGAAATCAGCAACTTACAATACCCAAAATCAGTATTTATGGTCAAGTGACTAATAAATGCAGCAAGTTAAAAGGACGCATAATTACTAAAAACACACCACTTCATCAAGAAAATGATAGGACAAGGTTTAGTTGGCCTTTGGAACATAAAAATTGGGTCAAAACACGTTATATAAATTTTCTTTGGCAAGAAAAACATGTTGCCGCAAGACATACGATCTGTCAAACACGAAGAATATTTTATTTATGAATGGAGTGAGAAATGTAGTAAGAAGTCAACAAATATGGAGACTTCAATATAGGATAATGTAAAGAAATTCTAGCTCGGTGTATATTATGCCGTCTGGTATGTTGCTGGTTGAGGTTAGTTCCTGTTTTGTATAATAACGATCACAAACACTGTTAAAAGGTCTGTAAAAACTTTCTAAAACAGAAAGAATATGGTCTGACTATATCATCACTGAACTTGAATTCTATGGAGACATTGTCGGACGAACTTGACAGAAAAGTATGTCGAAATCCAAGCTTAAGAAACTGTTTATAGGAATATTTTGATTCTAAATGGATTACGATTAACACAGAAGCTTTAAATGAATTCCTAAAACGAATGCCAAAGCTGTACCAGGCGGTAATATAATTCCGAGGCAACTCACGCTTTTTGTATAATATAGTCTCGTCGGTTCTATGTTGTCTTCCTTTTAATGAAATCTTAACGCAGAGTGCACTTGTTCCCCTGTAATAATCGCATTTTGCCATCTAACTTTTTTAAAATCCAAGCGATATTTCTAATGTTTTTGTATTATATAGTAACCTATACATAACTGTTCCTCTCTGATAAATCATTAAATTAAATTTGAGAGCTTAGAGCACTGCGAAAGAGATAGGCCCTTTTCGTTCAGTTTTGACTGCCTTCCTAATATTTTCCCTACCATCCTATCGTTGCATCGTAAGTACTTCCTCTCAGTGTTAATACAGATTTCTCAAAATGGTCTGAAGCTTATGAACGGCCTTTGATTCGCGAATTAGACATAATAGAGTGTTCTTACTAAGAACACCGTGGATTTCAATTTATATTAATGGTAGATCCAATAGCTTGGTGAATTCTCGTTTTCGCGAATATACTATTTATTTTAGTCAATTAAGTCCCTAAACACAGAGCAAGACTTCGGCAGACACTATGAGCACTGTGTGTCAAAATGAACTTTTCTGAAACCAGAAAATGTTGTGTGCAATTTACAAATAATAAACTAAAATTTAATTTCCATATGCACACATCGCAACGTGCCATACAAAGCTTTTAGAGATCATATCAAATACACAAAAAGACCACTCCTCTACATAAGTATCAATATTTACTTTCACTAAACGATATACTCCGTTTGGTGATAATAATATAGGTAACTATATGGTATAGTATATACAATTAGCGAAATTTCTCTAGTTCCGTATGAACTTTCGAACAAAATATTTGGTTTTCTTAATATACCTGGCAAATTATGCATCGAACTTAATCCTAAGTACAAAGAAACACAAATGTAAGAGAAAATAAAATTAAAAAATGTATTACATTTTATAAAGAGAATATTTACAATAATGCTAACTCAAGACAGCAAAATTTCTATAGGTCCATGAGTACAAAGTTAGTAAGTAAAATAAATACGTAATTTATAATTCTTTCTAAACTTATTAGTGAGTGTTAGATCCTCTATTCAAAATAACTTCAAACATCCGGATCTTCATACTGTCTATCAATCTGGTCAATATTGAAATAGGAATATCATTTCAACATCTCATTATCGCAGATTTTACTTCCTTGAGGCTATCGTATTGTTTATAATTAGCATACACCTCTTGCCAATATTCCCCAAGGATTTTTGATTGGATTCAGATCGGGCGGCGAGCAGATCATTGTAATAAATTGATTTCCTTTTGATGAAACTACTAGAATTGTGGATAGCTTCATTGTCTTGCTGAAATGTCCAGTCTTGCATCGGCAATTATTCACCAAAATCCATCAGAATCATTTCAAGAAGTTGTATACAAGAATTAGAATTAATTCGCGTAGAAATAAAACATATAGGGGTTTTACTGTTATAGGTAAAAGATGACCAAACTATTACATTACTGACCATACTTCGATAATATATAAATTTAACAATAAATAAATTTTTGAAGATGTTTAAAGGCGCTGAAAGGAAATGTCTGCTCGTAGGATGTTTGTTTTACTCTGTGAAATTATAGAAATTTCACTGTTTTGAGTTATCATTATTGTAAATATTCTCTGTATAAAATGTAATACTTATTTTATTTTCTCTTGTATTTGTGTTTCTTTATAGTTCAGTATTAACTTCGACGCATAGTTTACTGAAGGTATTAAGAATACTAAAAATTCTCTTCAAAAGTTCAAAAGTTAGAGCGTATTACTATCAATCAGAATAGTATTTCATCTAACATTGGTATGAAACAAATTCAATTCCATAAATAACTCACAAATAGAAATTTATCATTTTCTTTTTCTTCGTAAACATCATCACAAAAACTAGTTTAGGATGCCTTGCACATAGAAAAATAAACCGTCATTTAGAGTGAAACAATTTCGTATTTTGAAATTATAACTAACGTACAACACGACAAGTATTAATTAAAGGTCTACTTTTAGCGCTAGTATTTACAAATGTTTTCACAGCTTATAATTACTTCCCGCTGCGTGTAAACATGTTTTCGTCCCTGGGAATTTCTTACAAAGACATACTTTAAATTTATTTGTTGTTCGACAATATGCGCTTACGCTGTTTATTAAAAACTCTGACAAATAGTATTTTGGTCCTATTAAAATTAATAAAAATTAATGAAATGTAAGAATTTAGAATTATTCAGGTATGAAAATAAAATGAGATATTTGTAGTGAAGTTTAAGTCTGATATCGAAAATATCATAGAGTTTCATGTGTTACACTGTGTTTCTATGCACTGAAAACACAGCAAAAGTTACACTAAAAGAAATGAAGAATTTATTGCAAGAGTTCTTCCAGTCTTAAGAAATAAAATATTGCTTCAATCAAATCACAGTTAAACGGATGATAGTGCTATTTTTAAAGCAAGCTCATTTTTATTTTTGTTCGTTTAAGATTGATTCAAGAAAAAAAAATGTTGGAGTTCCTTCAAGAATTTTAACCTATTGTTTTAATTATATATGCTGCATCAATGTTCCAGAATACCTTCCTTTCAGTTTTAATTTCCATTAAGCTACTATAGCCATGTGTTGAGATTCACAAGTATTGTAGTAAACTACAGACCACATAACTTACTTATTTGTTTGCAATGTAGTGTTCCTAGGACACCTGGACTCTCATTGTTAACCGAGTTACTAATCGGGTTTGAACGCCTTCAAAATATAGAAATAAAATAAATTCTTTGTATTATATTGTAACGTTTATATCTTTTATAGCGTGCATTTTTAGATTTTGCAATTTCACACTAACATTGGCCTTGCTTGTGAAAGTGATTCAAAACTCATCTATTAATCGTATGTACACTTTATAACTTAACTATACGCAAAACATTAACGTGAATATTTATTATTTTTTCTACGAATTCAACAAACACTGGAAGCGCATTGCCTGTATTTAAAAATAGACAATGTTAAAATAACAGTTCGATGGTTAATGCAACAAATTTTTTCTCTCAGCGTAAACTATATGTTCGCCAGCATTTATTTCGAAACAAATATGTCTTGGGTATATTCATTAAATTCTTTTTCATTGCTTTGGTATTGTAAATTTCCCATAAGTGTAACAGAAGTTATTTAAATTAACACATGGGCTGAAAAGTCCCGGACCTAACAATGAAAACACGGTTTTTTTGGTTCAAAATTAGCTTTATTCATCAACGTAATCTCCATCAAGAGCAATGCAATCATTCCAGCTTTAACATTTCAATACCACTTTTGTAGAACGATTTATCTTTTGCCTCAAAATAGGCCTCAGTTTCAGCGATAACCTCTTCATTCGTGCGAAATTTCTTACCGGCGAGTATTTTTTTGAGGACTGCGAACAGCCAGTAGTCGCTGGGAGCCAAATCTGGCGAATACGGTGGATATGGGAGGAATTCGAAGTTCAATTCATGTAGTTTTTGCCATTGTTTTGATTGACTTGTGACACGGTGCGTTGTCTTGATGAAACAAAATTTTTTCTTTGCCATATGCGGTCGTTTCTTTCCAATTTCGGCCTTCAAACGCTCCAATAACGCTATATAATATTTATTATATTGGTATTTCCTTTCTCAAGATAGTCGATGAATATTGCACCACGCTCATCCCAAAATACCGAGGCCATAACCTTTCCAGCCGATTGTTATGCTTTCGGGCGCTTTGAACGAGGTTCAGTTTGCTGTCCACTCAGATGACGATCGTTTTGATTTAGGAGTGAAGTGATGGATCCATGTTTCATCCATTGTCACATATCGACGCAAAAATTCCAGTTTGTTACGTTTAAACATGGCCAAACGCTGCTCAGAATCATCAACACGTTCTTGTTTTTGGTCAACAGTGAGCAAATGCGGCACCCACTTTGAACAGAGCTTTCTCATAGTCAAATGCTCATGCAATATAAAGCCAATACGTTCTTTTGATATCTTTACGATGTCAGCTAACTCACGCAACTTCACTTTTCGATCATTCAAAACGATGTTGTGGATTTTTTTGATGTTTTCTGGTGTTACCGCCTCATTTGGACGTCCACTGAGTTCTGCATCATCGGTGTCTCTACGACCACGTTTGAAGTCAGCAAACCAACGTTTTATTGTAGTTTCTGATGGAGCGGTGTCCCCATAACACTTTTCAAGGCATTGCTTCGCTTGAACGGTATTTTTTCCTATCAAGAAGCAGTGTAAAATTAAAACACGAAATTGTTTTTGATCCATTGTTTTGAAAATAACAAAAGTAGCGTGACTCTTAGCACAATAACTCACAAACTAATGAATAGAATATCATGAAATTTTAACAGCTGTCTTTTGAAGGTTAGTACTAACGGAGAGAAAGGTAACTGCAATAAAACTAGCGTCATCTATGTGTTAGGCCCGGAACTTTTCAGCCCATGTATTATTTTTGGAGGACATTTCTTTCTATTTTGTTACCTCAATGTAATTAGAATAACATTAATTGTGAATAACATTGTAGAATGTAAATAGACTGGTTACATTCAAATGCTGTGAATATGGTATACATATTTACCTATTGTTACGCAATAAAAATGCATACTTATGAAACTTATGCATAAGTGTGATAGACTGTATGGAGATACAAAAGGTTGTGCTATAAAAAACCGACACCATAACAATACAAGGTATTGTTTGCCTTGACCCGAAGAAACCAATCGACTAATCGTTGTTTTATATTCTGTGCAAGAGCTAACTATAGCAAAACCTAGATTGAAGTCGGACATTTTTTGTATTGTGTAATATTAGCATCCATTTTATTGAAGTAAGTTAAATTCTAACCAAAACTGTGATTTTGTATTAAAGAAAAATAAATTTACCGATTTTTAGAAATAACTATTTTTTTCAAAATTATGCGATTACATTTAAAATTCCAGCGATTTTTAAGGTTAAGATATTTATTTGTTGATATATATACCTTGAATTTCAATATAAAAGAAAATTCTTGCGACTTTGATTGTCTGTTTTTGGTACACAATACTTTCAGTAAGTAATGCGCCAATCCACTATAAAGGTGTTATATATATATATTTCTTTTTTTAAACTATCCATCTTTTAAAATATGAACCAATTTTTGCTTGTATAACCTCGTCGTAGTAATGTTAAGAAAGAAGAAAGTTTTTTTAGAAAAGCACACAATTTTATTGTTTTTACATTAAAAAATCTCTGCAAATAATTTTTTTTCGCCCAACAATCTTTATACAACAAATAAACAATTACAATGATTTCTAAAAAGGATTCAATCTCAAATTCCAAATATTATTACATAATACCAACGAAAAAAGAATTGTAGGGACGTGATTATTTTTGACAAATTTCAATAAAATTATATTTGTTTTATAAATACGAAATGATTTGATTTTGTTTTAGTTGTTTAGTTTCGATATGTGTTGACTAAGTTCGATAGCTTTCAGATAACTACAAACTAACAGAGTAATTATACTAAAGAAGTCGGTGGCGGTCATGTAACATGTATGCTTTAATTAGTTTTCTCATTACAATATCGCAAAATTATTTATATCCTCTTTCATAATTCAGAAATTTTTCCTTGTAGTTACTCTAAAAAAGGAGACAACGTATAAGGGAAAATTTGGAAACAAACAATAAAAATATTATAACAATTTTATCCTGTCCACACTTGGAATAGCTAAGCATCAACCTTAACTTTCATAGTGACGTGTAAGTACTTCGGTGCTTTGTTTTACATCGCGATAGTGTTTCGTCAGAGAAAGTATCACAGATTAGTATATACATATGAAATTAAAATAATCTTATTTCACTAAAAAAAAATGTTCAAAAACACAGCTAAGTGTAATATTTATATAATTTTATGTTATGCCCTGTATATGTTATATAATCATTGCGTCAAAATATACAGGCAACCGATGTTTTAAAATTAAATTTATTATATACAAAATTCGGTGAGATTTAATGCAGTTGCTAAATATATATTTTATTAGTCTAGTATATCTTGCAGTCACTGACATATCTAAACAAACAGACGCGAGTAAGTGGACTTTACGCAAGCAGATAAAATACATATATTACGGTAGAATTGAGTATTTAATTAATTTAAAAATATTGACTTGCAGGTGCCTGGAAGGGTTTGCGGAAACTTGCCCATAATTCTGGAAGTAATGTTTGTTAACCTATTTGGGGCATTGGCTGGTCTTTATGCGATAAATATATTTTATATTAAACTTACTTATGTAGGTACTAATTTGATTCATTGTCAATTTATGTAACAGATATTTACAAAAGTACTTGAAAGCTTATAGTGAATATAGTTGGTCATTGGGATATTTTGAATTTTTATTCGTATTTAACCTTATCGCTTGACCTTTTGATAAGCGAAAACGGCAACTGTATACGTGAATGGACTACTTAACGATGATAATTTATTTCAAGCTTGATTCGAATTAGTTCTAGTTCAATTCCTCCCCACTATAGATTAAAGGAAGACTTATTGAAATAATTAATCAGTGGCAGAAAGATAATTCATTAAGGCGATAAATGGTAAATTCTCGTTTATAAATCAAAGTCGTACTACTTATTGCTGAATGTGAAAAGGCGTATTTATCAATACAACGGCCTGATATGCAGGTATATCCACAAATCTAACATAACAGATTATTCGTTTGCTGTTGTATGTTTTACGTAATCTGCATTACAAAAAACTAAACGAGTTACATTAATATGACGAGAGGATGTTGGAAAACTACAAGCAATAGATTTATTTTATTTAATATTTTAACTATACGCAAAGAATAATATAATATAAATTAATTCGATTCCCCCCATTAGTGGTAATCTGCTAAGCCGCTTTTAGTGGGTCTTGGTTCATTTAGGATTCTCTCCAGGAGCTTCTAAATGGCACTACTATATATCAAATTTCAAAGGTTCACAACAAGGGGCGTGAGATACAATCAAAAGAATTTATTTATTGTTCAAGACATGTATTTTCTACCGAGTTGATATTATTTCGCCGATATTGTGTTTTCCTTATTTGCAATGAATCATACAAGGTAAGCTACCCAACCCGGAATTTAATGAAACTTGGGTGATTTGTAAACCTTGTAAGACTACGTAAAATACCGGTTTCCGTTTCTGCCAAAAAGAAGAAACGGTTTTGGTGGTTGGAATCGACATTTGAAAATCGAGGTTTTCTCAGTTCTTCGTAATTTCCTATCAAATAACATCTTCCTATCAAGTAGCATCAACAACAATGATTTTTTACATTCACTCATCAATGTCATACTTAGCATTGTTTGCTGTACGAAAAATCGTTACAAATAAAAAATTTGAAGGCAATGAAACCCGTTTTACAAATTTTCAAGAGTATTTTATTCAAAACTAACCCATTACAGATGAGTAGCTTTGCATTGCATGTAACGCATTCTGAGCAAATTAAAGATCTACAGGATTGAGGACATCAGAATTGGACGTCGGTCGGTATACATATGTATGTACATAATTATATAAGTAGGTATATTTCAAGATAAGGTTGTCACATCACAACGCTTGACGACATCGGGGATATGTCTAAAAACGGAAACCGTCATTTTTAAGGGTGGCACAGAGTTTCTTTGGACGTCGTAAAAGTAAAATATAGCTGCGATAAAGGAGGAAGTAGCGTAAGGAAAAGTTTTCGGGGGAAAGATATTTGATAAATCGGAGAAGTTAAGAATTAATTAAAGCTGTGTCTGCTTAAAACTATGCATAACAATCTAGACAAATAGAAATGAATACATTTAGGAAATTATAAACACAAAGGAGGACGAATAGATGAAGCAGAATTAAATCAGTATCGATTAACACGAGCAAAGATTGTAGCTAAATGACTTTCACACAGCAAAGGTTATGTTGCGAGCAGTATTTGCGAAGGTACTCTAACTAATGGTGGTAAGTTGAATTTTGTGTACTATACAAGTGTAAAACAGGCATACATTTTAATATTAAATTAAATAAATTTACTTAGAGAACACTAACATGTTCTTAAGATGATACTTAAGAAGATACTTTTTGGGATTTGTAAAAACGTGAGGGGATCTAAAATGTAAAAAAAAAATTAAAAAGTGGCTCTCTAAAACAATATTTTTTTCCTGAATATAATGTTAAAGGGTAGCATCTACGGAGCGAATGTGTCTTAAATATTACTGTTTATCTCAAGGAAGAGTGTGCGCAACGAGAGAAATTAGATACACGCGTGTATCGGATGAAAACGATATCGGAACACAGTTTAGGAAATGAGCTTTGGAGTACTAATGATTCCTTAGTCAGAAAATACATCTAAGCTTTTCTCAAAAGTAGGCGCATCTGTCTATGACAACAACAATGTTAGGATCCTTACACGTTACAACAAAATACCTACGAGGGTCGGTTCTTTTTCAATGATTGAATTCTTAATAATATTTTAAAACTGAAATGATCAGCGGATGCTGATGTTTTTATTAATTGATACTGAGTAAATAGTAAATAACCAACCTACATTTATTTTTTACTCTCAAATCAAAAAATTAAAATGATTCTCATTCCACCTGCTTTTTTTTTTTTTATATGTATGTACGAGGGACACCTGAAATGTTTCCGGAATCGGCAAGAGATGGCTCAGGAAGGTTGAAGCGAATTCATTGGTCAGCAAGGGTAATCTTTTTTATGGCAACTGTCAATATTTCAGACGTCAATATTTGTTGTTAAAGAGTGTGTTTTGTGTAGCAAGTTAGGCGGTTTCGCAAAAATGGTTAAAATCGAATTTTGTGCAGTGATAAGAAAACATTTCTGGGTGGCAGGGAAAACGGTCATGGAAATTCTAAATATTTTGCTAGAGTTCACAGGTATAGCAGTAAATTCCACTCACACAAATTAATTAATTATGCGGACTCAGTCGGTAACACGGTTGACAACGGGAGCCCACGTGCTCTCGAAACGCTGCGTTCCGCATAATTAATTAATGAAGTTCATGGCAGATGTACTCCATCATTTTCGACCGTCAGCTTCTGGGCGAGCGAGTTCAAGCGTGCCCACACAAACACAAATGACGAACCATGCAGTGGACGCCCAAAAACCGCTACTAATGATGAAATGGTCGACAATATTCATGATGTCGTGTTAGCCTATTGCCGAATGAAGCTGAAAGAGATAACAGCGACAGCAAGTATCTCAAGAGATCGCGTTGGCCATATCCTCCACGAAATTTTGAATATGAAAAAGCTTTTGGCGACATGGGTACCGCGTGTGCTTACACCTGAGCGGAGGAGTGTTTTCCCACGATCTAACGCAATCCAAACGATTTCTTCATGCGTTTCGTAACCGTGGATGAGACTTAGATCCACCACTACATGACGTAGACCAAGAAACAGTCGAAGCAGTGGACTTTTCCGAGGTAATCGACTCCAAAGAAAGCAAAGGCCGTTTCATCGACCGGAAAGGTCATGGTCATTTTGTGGAATTTCCAAGGTGTGTATCTGCAGAAGGGAAGGATGCTCACGGGGCAATACTACAGCGATTTATTGACCTGGTTCGGTGCAATATCGAAGGAGAAACTCGTTTGCAGCCGAAAAATGTGCTTTTTCATTGCGACAATGCACCGGCTCATTCATCTCGCATCGTCGTGTCAAAATTGAATTAGTTGCGCTACGAATTAGTCTCTCATCGTCCATATTCACCGGACCTAGCCCCCAGTGACTTTTTCCTATCCCCAAACCTGGAAAAATCACTGGGAGGAAAGAAATTTGCCTCAAATGAGGAGATCATCGCCGCTACAGATGGCTCGTTTGCAGACCTCGAAACATCCTACTTTCCCGACGGCTTCAAGAGACTGAAGCACCCTTCGAAAAAGTATATTGTACTTCGAGGAGACTACATCGAAAAATAAAAATAAAAACCCACACCAATACCGTGTTTTTCTTGTCGATTCCGGAAACATTTGAGGTCGCCCTCATATTTAGTTTGCGAATTTTATCATTTTTGGTAAGGTGTGAATTAAAATATGTAGCACATGTTTACGTAAAACATTTATACTATATTAAACTTAACCTAATGCATATCTTGTTAAAATAAAAGGATAAGAAATCTAAATTATTAAAAAATGCCTGACAATAGATCTCATTGTTATTTTGCTAATTAGGCGGTGAAGCTGTATTAAAAATAATGCTTTCTCTTCAATATAAAACACCAAACCAAATATTTGTAAATTTTTGCGAAGAATGGGTCTCATGATATTATTATTTTTTCAGCGGTGCAGTAGTACAAAATGTTTGGTAGTTTAAATAATTTTCAGCGAATATATCAAATTTATGTTTTAGGTAATATTGAAGATACGAAAACAATTCTTTAATGCAGCACAAAACAACTTCAATGGAATAATGCAACAATAACATTTCTATTAACTACTTAAGTCAGAAAACAAAACAAACATTGATACACTTCAGAGTTTGTGCGATTTGAGAAGCAATTATTTTTTTCATTAATTAAATAGTAAATAACATTACCTTAGGGTATTGTAGAATGTATCATTTTATATGATACTTAACAAAAATAAAATGTACGCAGGTTTTATTATATTCTTACTACGAAAAAGACTTAAATAATTACGTACATAATCTGAGTAATTATATGTTATGCAAAAAGATAAGTATTATTTTGGCATACGTTTTAATTGCTCGTGTAGAATCAGTAATACGCAGTTCATAAAAGCGAAAAAAGTCTGACTAGTAAATTAAATCTTTATGTAACTGACATGTATATACATGTGTATATAAAGTATTACATTCTTCACGTTGGTCTGGTCTACATTTAGTTACTTAAAATGAAAGTGATTTGACAGCGACTGTACTAGAGGAAAGTATTGATCTGGGGGCTGAACTGGCGGTCCAACCCTCCTGTTATAGATATATGCAACAGCGACATATATGGAGAAAAAGACCCATCCTTTCGTCAGATTCCTGAATATATGTGCACCATAAAATTTGTTCAGGTGGAAATGAATCGATTTATTTGGGTCTTTGTAGTGTCGTATATAGTTATCCGTAAGTGCACATTGTTGTCTATTTAAGTGGAAGTAAATTTTTGGTTGAAAATAAATTTATTCTCGCCGAAAGTAATACGAAGGCTCGCCGACAGTGGAAGATGCATATGCTTCTGTTTGACTTTAATATATGCCGAATTTATGTTCTCCCCTTTCTGATATATGCGCTGCTATATCGTGAGGATATTAAAATTTTAAAATAAGCAGAGAATAACTTTGAGAATGGTATTTTCCGCACATCCATCCAGCGTTGAAATTGCATCACCAAAACCCATAAAGTGAATGATTATTTAAAATATACATAGTTTTCGATAAAACAGAAGATATTGTAGATGTATTTGATGGTTTTCATAGCTACACGTGCGATTTAGTTAGCGTTAATGTATAACAATTTAATATAATACATATCTGTTGTTGCTTTATAATGTGGATGTAGTAATTGTATAATCAAAAAGGTTTCCAATTCGGATAAACATTGAAAACAGTTTAGTATTAGAAATATTTTACCAATCAGATGCAAAAATTATATATTAACTTAATAGGTATAGAAAGTAAACTTTATTTCTATTTTCTCAAAAAAGAAACACGTGTCCGCGGTTCCTTGTCATAATGGGCTTCAGAGATTCTTTTCTTGCGTTTTATGTTAATACCTGCGATATTCTTTCATCATTATCCTAGTCGCTTTGATGATCCAGCAAGCTGGGTATGTCCATCTCATACCGACGTTGAATGGTTGAATGTCGAATATGTTATCTATCGAAATCGCAGGTGGTTGGTTTCCTTGCTCGAGTGTGAATTTGTGTTTGCGCCTATAATTTTCAATCGAAACCAAGTCAAGAGAGTAGGCCAAAACAGCTCAAGAAAACATCTTTTTTTACAATTTGAACACAAACCTATGTAACTTACTGGAGGATAAAAATCCTGACTAGCTATCCATTTCATATGGTGTGTTACTTCATCACACTACAAGTTTACCCATTTTTCTCATACTTCCATTCTTCCTAAATAGTGGCAACAACATTGAAAACCATTACTATTGTTTAGATTAACTTTTCTCGAGTAAGTGTGATCGAAAGTGGAGTGGTGATAATGCCGGATATAGTGCTGATTATTTAAATTTTATGGAATTTAGGTAACAAGCCATGATGAGCCAACTGCAAAGTATACTAGAACATAACTGAAAATTGTTAGAGTACCTAGTCTGTAAAACTCCGAAAAACGGTTTAGTGTCGTTCAAAAGCTAAAACCCTATATTTTAAGAATAAATGAGGCAATAGAGAAATTAAAGAAATTGTATGTATGTACACAAATAAATCATTATCAATGTCTCACATCTTTTCGCCGCTTCTGAGTTGAAACCTTATATTTTTGAAGCAGCAGCGGTGGAAGCAATAGCCACTAAAGTGTTCCTTGATACGGATGAGATGCAAGGAAAGACACGATTTATTAGTTGTTTCTTAAAGTACAGTAAATGACCTATACTTTTATCATATTTTTATTTGCTCAAATAACCATTTCCAAAATGTCTTCGTACGATACCTTCAAATTGTGAAAGAACTACTGGATTATCATCATTTATAGAAAAATTTATACCAAAGTAAGCTTCGATTAGTAAATGGAATTTTTTTTTAATGAGTATGGACTGTTTGTACTATAGTTCTTGTATCGATTAGGACCCAATATTGATAGAGCTAAAATTTTTTCGAGTAGCATAAATCAAGCAATACGCAACACGGCGGTCAGCTTTCGGAATTAATTTCTGTTTGATATGCTTCCAATTCGGTAAAGTTCGCTTTAACAATATCTTTTTCTATAAAAAGTAACTACCTTTGGATGGATTACCTTCCTACATTAAAGTAGTTATAAATAATAATGTTCATATAAGTAAGTTTAAAATGCATTCATGAATTCTACTCGCTTTCAACGACAAATTTGCTTCTGCTTGTCTACAAAAATATGTTACGTTGCACAGTGACATGCTATGTAGGTATTAAAGAGAACTATATCAAAATGGTTAACTAATGCACCATTATTTTGAGGTAACTTTCAGTTTTTCAACCTTTGGCCGACTTCATTATTCGCCATATCTTAAGTGGATTCTTTCTTAATTCCTTTTGTGATGTATCTATGTCCTAACATAATCATAAAATATTAATTACATAAATCAAATTTAAAATGACAGTTGCGAATAGTTGTAGCACTTATTTCTGTATTATAACTATAATAGTAACTATAATAATCTTTTTATACTCAAACCAAAATTGGAAACAAAGAAGTCCGTTCAGATTGTTTGATGCCATGTGGTATCAATATATTTCACAAAAGAAGTTGTTTGATTGGACAATCGTCCTTAATTAACTGAAAATGTAAAAATAGTTTACTCTAAATATCAAGAGCTTCTATTGAAATAATTACTTCATAAAAAGCAGGAGCAAAAACTCCAGTACGTTTCTCTCAAACTGTACATTTTTCAAACGGCAAGTTATGTATTTTCGGGTTGTTGTTTTAGATAGCAAAAGTAGTTTAATAAAAAATGGACAGTTAACGGTTTGAAAGGAATTATGAGTTGATTTAAATCAATAACTCCTTCAGTTAATTAAAACTAAAGCTACGAGGTAAACGCCATATGTTTTCAGCCTAAGTTTTGAAAACGACGACCCACGCAGTGGACGCCCAAAGATCGCTACCAACCCTGAAATGTTCGACGAGATTCATGATGTCGTGTTAGCCGAGCGCCGATTGAAGCTGAAAAAGATAGCAGAGACAACAAGCATCTCAGAAGAACGCATTGGCCATATTCTACATTTTGAGTATGATCTGAACAAAAACGAAATCGGGTGACCGTTTCGGAGGAGTGTCTGGCCAGGATCCAGCGCAATCCAAGGGATTTCTTCACATGCTTCGTAACTGTGGATGAGACTTGGATCTACCACTACATATCGGCTTTCCCGCGCGAATCGGCTCCGAAGAAATCAAAAACTGTTCAACCAGCCGGAAAGGTCATGGCGACCATTTTTTATGGTTCTGATTGATCCTCATCGACTATATATAGAAGTGAAGGACGATCACGAGGCAATACTACAGCGATTTATTGACCCGATTCGATGCAGTATCGAAGGAGAAACGGCCTCATTCATCCTGCATCGTCGTATCCAAATGGAATGACTTGCGCTACGAATTACTATCATCCTCCATATTCACCGGACGTACCACCAGCGACCTTTTTCTATTCCCAAACTTGAAAAAATCACTGGGAGGAAAGAGATTTGGGTCAAATGAGGCCATCGTCGCTATAGATGGCTATTTTGCAGACCTCAAAACATCCTACTTTTCCGACGGATTGAAGAGACTGGATCACCATTTGAATTCCGTGTTTTTCTTATCGATTCTGGAAACATGTCTGGTCGCTCTCGTAAGGCGTAATAGTTTGTTAAACGCCCATATATTTAACACATTACAGCAAATTATATCGAAAGAAAATTATATTTAACAATCTGCCAGAACTCTGAAGCAATGCTGGTGGTGCTCTTGGAATAAATATTGAATCAACCATTCTTGTGGAACAATATCAACATTTAGAACATAATGTATCAAATAAATACTTCGGTAAGATTACGTACTGTACCTAGGTATTGGTATATGTATGCATACATCTTGCCAATAATTTCTTAAATTACCAGTTGACAAAGTATTGGAGATCAAATTGTAATGTGTAGAATGGAAACGGATTCTATAAATCTAATGTATGTACATAGTGTGAGTGGCAATACGTCAGGTACCAATAATAAAATTACCTAAGTGCTTCTGTAATTAAATAATCTGTTGTGTAATATACTTTACCGGTTTCTCATAAAAAAGTTTCGTAAATTACCATTTTAATAATTTTTGTAAGCCTTAACTGTATAGCACTACTTAATTGACTAATGTGTTATTAGTGTTTTATCGATTTTAGTGAAATATATCCCATGTGTTTCAAAATTACCTATATGCTATATGTAGTAAATTTCGAATGGTTACTGTTTATCTAAAAGGTCGTACAAAATATATGTTTGTAACATTACCTACTTTGTGTGCACTACTATAACTCCGTGACAACGCATTACGTATACCATTCCTATTGTTGAACTGGCAAATTGCATTTAAATTGCCGTCCCTTTTACACTAATAGCTCCCTTGTGGCCGGAGTTAATTAGCGAAACAGCAAAACGAGTCAATGTTATCCCCAGTTTGGGTTCTTAAGATTCAATTGCAGCAATTTCTTAACTATATACGCTTCTTTCCCAAAATCACTTGACAGTAAAATTTTTACGTTATGGATGACTAACGATTGTGGTACTAAATTATAATAACTTGTTTCATGTATTAAGTTATTAAGTATATAAGTATAGAAGAAAGGACAAGCATTGAAACTAATCGAGCCAGATTTTGTGATCTTCTAATTAGTTCCAAAATATGCTCGAACACGCTAAGGAGTATAAAAAATCGTACGAAAAAAGGGAATTCTAGAGAGCGTTCTGCTAAGAGAGAGATAGCTTTTTTCCATATCCTCTAGTCGTCTTACTGAAATAGGTACTGGACATGATAACGCCTCATTTAGCGGCGTCCGACTCATTAAGATTTGAAGTTCGAAAATGTGTGAACGATTCTTCAACGAGTACATACTAACCATTCAATTGTTGCATAAGAATCAATGCGTCCATACTCCAGGATGCTCCCCACTTTGCCCTGAATTATGCTTCGGGTAGAATCGAATGATTTCTGAATATCAAACAATCTGCTCTTGGTGCATGCAGCGATATCTTTGTAAAAAGTTACCACAGCGCTACGCTGGAGGAAGAACTTGTTGGATGTACACTGAAACCATACGGCCATTATTAACATATTGAACGATTACTTGGTAATACTGAGAAAACTACATATCACAGACAAAAGACTAATGCCGTTTAAGTAACACAGATCGCTATACGAACGGACACAGTTTTATTGTGTCAAGTTAAAACGACGTAACTCAATTTATTTCTTATTTTCCATTGTTTTAGTATTAAACTGTTGATTTTTCAGTGATCAATGAGACACCAGGCTATACTGGCTATATAAACTATTATCTAAACTAAAAATAAAAAAGCAAAGTATAGCAACCGTACAATAAATATTAATTGCATCATATTATTTTGCCGTAACAAGTTAGCAAGGATGCCATCTTCATGCTGTCTCTTGATCGATTTATACAAGAGGTAATTTTGACTGCTATGATTCCAATGGTTATGAAGAAGTTTTTGTTTTAAGAAAATACTTGCCTTTTGGTCTTTGTCTTTCAGGTGAAAATTTCATCGCCAATCCTAGCTGCTCATTATATAGCTGACTAAGATTGATTACAAGAATACGAAGTTTGTTACTGACAGCAAGCAACCTGTATCAACTCTCAATCGACCTATGATAACTGCAGTAAATTGTCACAGAGCTTCCACGATTATTTTGAAACTAATAACGTCGACGTAACGTGCCACAGCGGTAAACCCGATATTCGGCAAACTTGCATTCTTATATAGAAAACGCCACTTGGAGTGTTCACTATAACAGAAATTTGGCTGAAATAAAAAGTAACATCGTACATAGAGAGATGTGTTTTACAATTTTGAAGTGACATATCTGTAGAATATCACGTATACTTTCGTGCGTATGCGCGAATTAAGTGGATCTAATTGTAAGAATTTTCTGTTTGCACGTAATGTCTACAAATCTTAACAAAGGGCATTGTTTGAACTTTTGCAGTAATAGTAGTTATAACTAACGATATATTTTGCTGTGAAAATTAAATAAAAAGCTGTAAGTGTTTGTATTATGATTATTTGGTGGTTAAATAAAGTTTAAACACATTTTCAATTAATATATCATGGCGGTTTTGTGTGTGCATATTTATGTAAAAGTACTGTATTCATAAGGACATGTACAGCACATGTGTAAAATGGTGCTCACAATTATTTAACCGTAATTTCATGGTGTGGAAGATACATTGTAGTTTTTGAATCAAGGCCGCAAATTTCAATGCGCACTAACATATAAATCATGCATTTCCGTATTTGTGATCACATATTGTTTTCGTTACATCACCACTACTTAATATTATAGTGCAGATTATGCAAATTCTGTGTAAATTTACAGTTTTTCAGTGTATGCATCACTTTCTTCGAAACGTAATCCGACGCAAATTTAGACCAAGTGCATCAAAATTCCAAAACAAGTATTTGAATTTATCCAATTTTAATAAAAGGGTTTGGTTATTTTTCACAATTTCAGACTTGAAAAGTTTGGCCATAAGCTAGTAACAGGTTATGACCTGTGTAACAACTAACGCAATACAATAAATTATTATATTAAACATACTACTGAGTCGTCCTTCTTTGTCCATCAAACAGGTAGTCTTTGAGCCACGCCATTTTCTGTTTTTTTTTTCTAAACCGTACACATATACCAGAAAAAAGTGTACGAACTCTAAAAAACTATCATACGCGGTAACTTAAAGCTAATTAAAAGGACAATTATCTAAGAGCATTCGTTTTTAATAGACATAAAACTAAATTAAATGCGTTAATGTATTTATCAATAGTTGGTAATTCTAATTTTTATCAATTGATAATGAAAATTTCTATTTCATTAATGACCATCGACCAACATTATGCTCTGCGTAATTCCCCGTAGTGCACAAAGCATATTGAAGTGAGGGGCCGTTTGATGAAGCCGTTTCTAATTATCGAACTGGTAAACCACAGAAGGGACTATTTCAAACATGGCGTAGCGTTCAATAGTGTGTCTGCTAACAGTAAAACCGAATTAGAACTAGTTTTGAACTACATCAATTTTCGTTTATTGAAACTAAATTCTGATTAAATATAAATTAAACGAAATTATTAATCCAATTGCGCAGGCCAACATTTCCTGTCGTATACGAACGCGATACTACAAGCGAATAGGTGGTAGAAATAACTATGCCAGTGCATATAGTTGACTTTAAATAAAGTTAAATATGGCTCATCACTTAAAAAACAGTCAAATTCGCTATCCTGTGTATCATTACACATCGTTACTTGTCTGTATTTTATCACCAATTCTGTACATCATGAAGGGTAAAGCTGCATAAACCAGAATTACATAGGTACTTAATTTATGTAGAAAGTAATAACAAAGTGACGGTGTAAAAATTTTAAATGGACGCACTATTACAACTACTAATCTTATTTTAAACATCTCGATTCAAAAAATATATAAATGTATTACGAAGGGCAGTAAAAAAATATACTAAGATTAACACAAATAAAATGAAACTGAATAAATTTAGATTAAAATAATACAACGTAGTAACTAATTTGATTTAATTATATTATAAATCCAAACCTTTCTCGTTCTTCCACCATCCTATTATTAATATCTCTACATGTTAAATACATTTTTGCCAATAACCAGTATCAATTTTCTCCAAAACTTAAAACCAGGTTTTCATTGCATCTTAACCTATAAATATCGTGGTACCCATGTTTTTATTTTACAATCTTTGCAATTGGTCAAAATGTATTCAGTTGGATTGAATTGAGAATAGTAAGATAGTCTTATTTAAAGTTAACCCCATTTTCTTCAATTATTTTATCAATTACGTACAACGTGTCCATTTTCTCGTATGAAATGTAGAAGTTATCATTCTAACACACCGTCATCAAAAGGAACGCAGGGATTTCAAGAATATTACCGTTCGTTGAATTAAGATTTCTTGCAATTTGCCTAACCTGCAACGTTCGACCGTTCGGGGATTCCAAGAATATTACCGTTTCTGGCAATGCACCAGGCAAAGTTCGTAAGAAATTTCTTCAGTCGGCATTTGAATCGGGTGAGTGAAGCATCGAGATTTCTTTATCGAAAATGTCAGGTTTAAAGCGAAAAAGTTTAAGCATGAACGACGACGTCGCGATAATCAAAGCAGTCGAAAGTGGAAGGAAGAAAGCGAACATGTGTCGCGAATTTGGGTTAGTTAATTCTACGATTTGTACAATTGTGAACAATAAGACCAAATACCTTTGTGAAAGGGAAAGAAAGGTCAAAGAAATTCAATCGTACGAAAAGGTTGAAATCGACCAAGCGCTTATTACGTGGTTTAAGCAATGTAGAGAAGTGCAAATTTACCCGTTAATGGACCACTGCTTATGCAAAGGCCGAAGAATTTGGAAGTTTATTTGGAGACACAAATTTTAATATAGGAATGGGTGGCTGGAGCGTTTCAAACGGAGACATTCAATAACGTTCGGAAAAGTGAGCGGTGAAGCGAAAAGTGTTAATATAACAGATGCAGAGACGTGGCTAAATGAAGAGTGGCTTAAATTAAGACAAGATTATGAAGATAATGAAATTTACATTGGCGACGAAACGGGAATTTTTTATGAACTTCTTCCAGATAAGACTCTGAGGTTTAAAGGCGAAAAATGTGTAGGCGGTAAACTAGCCAAACAACGGTTAACTGCATTTGTGTGTGCTAATATGACCGGTACAGAGAAACGTAAAATTCTTGTCATAGGAAAGTCAAACAAGCCACGCTGCTTCAAAAACATAAAAACACTCCCAACAAATTACTGCGCAAACAAAAGAGCATGGATGACTTCAGAAATCTTTGAAAATGAAATTCGAAAATGGGATAAAGAACTTGCGGTTAAAGGTAAAAGAATCTTGCTTTTAGTGGATAACTGCCCAGCACATCCATCATTAGCCCACTTAAAAAATATGAATTTGGTGTTTCTGCCCCCAAATTTCACTAGCATCCTTCAACCAATGGACCAAGGCGTAATAAGAAGCTTAAAATGTTTTTACATAAAATTTCTTCCGCAGAAAATTATTACGGGTATGGACAAGAACGCACCATGCGGAGTTTCACTTCTCGACGCGTTGGACTTTTTAGGGAAGGCTTCTGAGACGTCTGAGGCTGTAGCAAACTGCTTTAGTCTTTCAAGATTAAGGAATAATCCAGTTTGTGACAACTTAAATGAAGATGACGTTCCATTATGTGAACTAATTAAAAAGTGGCAGCAAAATCAGAGTGACGAAAACCAGTTTTGTTTCGACGACTTTGCATCCGTTTACAGTTGCCTTATTACGTCGGGGATACGTTCAGATTCTGATATCGTGAACATAAAACAGCGGGATAACGAAAACGATAATGAAATCGAAGAGGAAAAAGATTCATGCGACGAAGCAGAACACGTACCGACAAACGAAGAAGCCCTAAGTGCCATAACACTTTCAAAAACTTGTTATAGACAGCGAGAAACGTCACCTCAAATTATTGATAAAGTGAGAGAATTAGAAATGGATATAGAAAAACAGTTTTGGCGTGCGAAAGTTGTGCAACGGAAAATTACAGATTTCTTTCATTAGACAAACAAAGACCGACATGTGTAAGGTTATATGCTTAAGTACATTAAATTAATTAAATTCACATATGTATCTGTTTACCACCGGTAATATTGTTTCCCACCAATTCTTGTATGTGAACATGGTACTTGTAAAAACTTCGCCTATAGCGTCACCTTGTTATAACGTCAAAAAATTCGCAGTTCCGTGACTGTCGTTATAACCGGGTTCTACTATACTTATATATTATGTATTTGAGGTTCTCGCAGATATAGTGTGTGTTGTTTCCTTTTTCTCGGATTCTCCGCGTTTGTCGACTGTCCTGGATAGGACCTTGATGTTCAAGAAGAAACGTCATCAAGGTTCCAGGACAGTCAACAAACGTCGAGAATCAGAGAAAAGAGAAACAACACACTATACCTGGGAGAACCTCAAATACATAATATACATATAAGTATACATATAAATGGCCTAAATTTAAGGAACGTAGTGCCCTTGAAACTGGCAAGGTAAAGATTTTTTATAAAGAATTTTCAAAAAGCGACAACAAAATCTCTGAATTACTGCAGTGTAATGCGCAAGTATAGCTCTTGACTATTACCAATCAATTTTTATTTAACGAGAAGTTGAAAACCAATGCTAGTAAATGCTAAATAAAATATACGAACACAAACAAATGCAGATTCTACAAGTTACTTATTAAATGTAAAAAATATTTAGATACTAAATAAAGACAAAATTAATAGCGATTGCTTATATATCTTATTGTTTATATTACAGATTTATATGTGATGGAAAAACGTATCTAATAATGATGCACTTAGCTTGCTAAAAGGTTATTTCAGAATATATTTCAACTTTCATTGAAACGTATATACGTATGTATGTATTCTACTGCTTTTCCAAGGATCAATACAAATCTACTATTAGTAAATACATAATTCCTTTAACACTTGTTTCAATTCTTTGTTGACGCTAAGAAATGAGTTCTTTATAAACGTTTACTTTGTCAAATCAGGGCTTACCTACAAGTACAGTAATTGCCACGGATATACAGAGTTATCAAAGCTTTATTTGCATTCTAGATAATATAACAATTATTTAGCTGATAGGTGTCTTATTGATAAATTGATGTATGATATATATATATAACAATCGAAATACGTTATTGAAATTAAATTTTTTTTAGTTTCTAGTTATTATTAATATTTACGTTGTGAGCGCAATCAACTGCAACCAGTACAATGTTGTTTCTTACTTTTTACAAATGAATTTATTTATTACTATACAACTTACTATACAAATATGTGTATATCCATATATATATAATAATATAATATGCGCAGTATACGGTATAATAATGGATTCGGCCCTCGGTCTTATTAGTATATTATAGTATATTAACCACTCCTGTATTTCTTGTTTCTTTTTCTTCATTTTTCCAATGTATTTCTTTCTTATATTTCCTCGTGTAGTATCTTCTGCTCGATTTTTCCTCTGTGTTGTGTGTAAGTTAGATCGTCTACTGCTTTTCATATTTCGTTGAAATTTTTTATTGCGTCTGTTGTTGGAACTTTCCCATATTTTTGTGTTTCGGTGTCTTTATCTTCTTTCATATGCACCTCTGTCCATGCATATGGAAGTTCTTAATTTTGCACTTGTTTTTATACGTTTCCTTTCCATTTTATACATCAGTAATAAATCTTTAAATTTTTTTGGTTATTGAAATTATGTAGACAGAATGTTTTTGGAAGGTATTTTGATTTTGGTGTATTATTCTGTTCCTTTGTAAAAAATCTTTTAGCTCCATCTGTATACTTTTTTCCAATATTTTGTTTACAGTTGTCAGTAGTGAGTGTTCTATAGTTTGTTATAGTATGTTCCTATTTCCTCTCTTATGCAAAGGGATAATCGTCGCTCTCTTCAAGTATTTAGCATATCTTCCTTCCTCTATTCCATCATTTATCAGTTTCGTTATTATCAGTGATAATTTTGCTGTGTTTTCTTTGATTAGTTTAGTAGTGATCCTATCAAATCCTTGTGCTTTATTAGGATTTCTTCGTTTTATTTTTGTATCTATCTTATTTTATCTTTTTCCTGTTGCGTTCGTTTCTGTTTTTAACAATTTCCTGTGCCGAATTATTTTTGTGCTTTCTAAATTGGTTTTTGTAGTATTCTTTTTTCTATTTATTATTATACTTCATTCTTTAATACGGAGGAGTAAAATGAAAAGACGGCTTTACACGATGGAATTTTTCAAAGTTACTATTTAGCGACAGTTTTAAAACTAGCTATGATTTTATATAAATTACGTAATTAATTATATATTCATTACTCATTACAAAAATAATTAATCAATTAAATATAGAAAACACTGCAGAATAATATTTATTGATCAAATAAACATCATACTAGATTTCAACTTTATACATCGCACCTTTCTTAATGGAAGTTTCTAAATGTTGCCAGATTCTACTATAATTCTTATTTTGATGTGTTGATTTACAATTTAGACTAATATTCAATATAGCATATACATATGAAATAGGAAATTCACCTTAAATACATGTGAATACATTACATTACCTTCTAAAGTAATTATACACTATCACTTTCCATTTCGCTTAAACTACTATCTTTGCCCACTGATATAATAAATGGCTCGATAGTATCATCAATTAATCCATCTAACTCACACATTTTTCTTTCTTCTTTAATCACATGTTCTACACACTTTTTCCAATTGTCTGTAGTGACATTCTGGATTGCCTGTAGTAAAAGTACCCTTACATCTGCTAATTTAAATGAGATATTCGTAGCTGCCACCTCATTTTTTATTTGAGCCCATACTAACTCAATTGAGTTGAGTTGGCAGTGATAAGGTGGTAACCTCAACACAGTTTTGTTGCAACTTCTGGCCATCTCATTTGTCACATGCGCATTATATTGATCTTTATTAAGGCGAATAAAATAAAGAGCTTTAGATCGAACCATCTCGATATTTTTTGATTTTAACCAAATCTACGTATCGAGTTTTGTAGATGTTGTTGTGGTAATTTTTCCAATTTTTCGATTGTGATATATAGCATTGTCCATAACAATAACAGCATTGTCTGGCGGTACTGTCAATATTTGAAGAAACCATCTTTCCAGCACCTTGGCATTCATTTCTTCATGGTAATCGGTTGTTTTTTTGCCTTCGAAGTTTCCTTTCGCGGGGCAACTTGTCCTTTCTCCTTGTATTCTTTTATGGTATGATATACAGTAGACTGTGCAATTCCTAAAAATAAGATAACATTATAACACCAACCCATCATGCTTGATATTCTTGCAACAATAGCAGTAATTCTCATTCTCAGCTTATCAGTTCGAAGTTTTTTGAATATATTCAATATATTTTGCTTCTCTATCAAAGATAGATGTCCTAAGCTCAGATATTTTCGCTTTCTCGGCGGAGACATTTAGGTTCCAGTAGTAGTTGCTACTTCCACCATATCCACGAAAAACGCTGTGAAAATGTTTTATACGGAGAATATATCAGTCAAATAGTGCTCAAAAGAACTTTCTTTATTACAACAACGCGAATTTAGAGAGAAAACTAAATACAAACACACTCAGAAAAACACTCAATCTAAACATCAGTCAGCTGTTGTAAAAATATGGTGGCCGGCAATATATCGAATATCCCTAGTGTAATTTTGGCCGAAAACTGACCAATAGTTAGCCTTCTTTTTGGCGCTTCAATTCAAAAACACTACTAATTAGAAAATAGAGTATAGATATGTTGTGTGGTGTTTTTGAGCGTAATATTTTTGTGAGATCATGTTGCCATCATATATTTTTTATACAGTTTGTTTCTCTTTTGAATTTGCTTTATTGGTTTCCCATATCCATGGGATATCTTCCTATCTTTTAACTTTTTCTCCTATTATATGTTTGCCTAGTATTTGTTATAGCGTTTTGGATAACGTTTAGAATGTGCTTATCTTTGTTTCTTGCAGCTGTATAACTTCTTTTTTTATTTCTTTTTAATTCATTTTCGTGTGTTCAAAATATTCGTAATTATTCTTTTTCATAGATGTCGCCCGACAATCTTTCATCTCTTGAATTGACAGACAACAAAGTCGACTGAAACTCGATTTAAAAACAAACGCTAAACACTGCAAAATAAAAACGAGTGATGATAAGACTTTGTTGTGGTATAGTACATCCACTTAAGTATTACCAAATCAATAACAAACATGAATGTTTAAGCAAATCTAAAATACTATAAAAGGGAACGATGCTTTGGCGTACGGAGGACTTTAATAATAGCTCAGCATAGAGGCGGTATTTGTGCGCCAGTCACGCATACATCCTAACGATGTCGATGATATTGTCGTCACGCTAGCGGCGCACCCTATTTATTTTGATGCCTGATTACCCGTCTGATGCCCAATTCGCGCTAACTAAAGTATGAGAAGTATGCTCGAAGCATCCCCAGCGTCTTTGTGGAATGATGTCTTGTGAATGCAGTTGCATTAGAACGTACTTACATATAGCACTCTCGAACCCTTATTACTGAACTACGTTTACGCAGCGGATACCTGTAAGTGTATATACCAATTCATTTAATAATAAGCATTATATCGTGTTATTATGGATGATATAGTAATACTGAAGTGCTTATAAAAATAGATTATTAATTAATTTATACTGCTCTATATCTATTTCTCACAATATATATATATATATATATATATATATATTATAAAAATAAAAATTATATACTGCGATTAAGACATTAAATACCGAAGGTTACCATCTGTTGCACCTTTATTATTATAGAAATCGAATGCAACATATGTTTCGTGAATGTTTTACTAATTGTTAAATTAAAATTTTAATAATTGTTTATTTAAAGACATTGAAAACGTAATTGAAGTTAAAATTACAAGCACGGCATATGTAGTTAAAGCATTGAACAATAAAACGCCTTTGAAAGTGTCATTTTAAGAATAGCAATTTAGGAAGAACAGTGTTGCATATATATTATTACGAGACAATTGAGCAAGAGAAAATAATAGAAAATAATATATGAGAGAAACACAACATTTTGATTCAAAAATAATGTTTGAGTTATATGATCAGAAGGTATATTAATTACCTATAAATAACAAACTTCATAGCCAGGTTTACTCAAGTTATGAAGTTATATATTCCTTCATAAAAAAGTTATACAAGCAGATATTCACCATTGTTTGAAAGGGAATAATTGACAACGTCAAACTGAAAAGGAATGTTTACAATCGCCACAAGAAAACCAGTTGCATGTACTCATTTAATGAGTTCAGAAACTTAAGAGGTCTAGTAAAAAAAAACAAATTAAGAGTGCCTATAAGGCATGCGTAATCAGAACGAAAGCATCTCTTACTGAAAACCCTCAGCAATCTTAAAAACCTTAGTGAAAAACAGAAATTATATTTGTAATAAAACAAACCTTTTCCCGTCAGTCTTTAACTTTTTCACACTCCCAATTACTGTCCTACCAAGGACGTTTATTGCTACCATTTTCAAATATCCATATTTCATCTAAGTACGCACGGTCTTGTGAGTTATTGCTTCCCATGTTCTTTATGTATCGTTGTAAAAACACGAAGTTATGCAATATGATGTTGCTCTTTTAGTCCTCGTCAAGGATCATCTTTTTTCCACGTAAACCCAATGTTTTTCAAAACTTTCCCTAATGATGAAAGAACTCCACAAAACAAACCTCTTTCTTTCAATTTATATAAAAGAGATGAACGTGTAATGTGTTCTCCGAAAATAAATTGGTATTAGCACTTCTGATTACGTAGAATGCATTAATTAATTAACATACGATTATATTACATTTGGTAAATTATGTTGCGGATAGCAGCTTCGTTTGCTTCATCAATACCCACAACTGGTTTCAATTTGTTTTTGTTCTTGCTGTAAGAAGGTAATGTTTACTGCGACTTTGTCGAGCTTGATATGTAGCTCCCTGTCCAAATACTTGTTGTCTGGTTTTTGCTCAAAATATATAATCAGCGAACTGATTATTTCTTTCGCCTGTTGACACAATGCACGTGGCATTTTCGTAAATATACGTCGACTAGTTCTAAAAAGAACTTTTGGGGATGCATGGCAATTAAAAGATTCGACGAAAACTAAACAAACTCGAAGAAACAAGGGAAACGTGTGATACTTTACGAAGTGTCAACAATGGCTGAAGCAATGACAATCGACAACATTGCGTTGCGTGAAATATCTTTGCAAATAGCCAATAACGGCAACGTAAAAGTACTCCGATATGGAAAATATAATAATTAAATAAATAACTATTTCTTTTACATTTTCAACTTTGACAGAACGAGCATTTGTATTAAAAAACAGTGTGTTGCGTTATCCATTGAAATCTATTTTAATTATTAAGTATTATGTTGTAATTATGTACTAATACAAAAAACTTTTAATTTGTTTGTGTGGTCGCATTGCATACTTACGAGGTTATTTGATTGTATGTATAAACGCACCTCCCTTACTCATATATATATATATATATATATATATAAGAGCTTTATTGCACCACATCAATACAGATTCATTGATAAAAGATCGACAGTCACCAACCTAACACGCTTAACATAAGTAGTATCGAATGTTCTGAATGCGCATAGTCTGTATACGCAGACTTTCCAAAATCATTCGATCGGATAAACCACGCTGTACTAAAAATAAGACTGGATAAGTTTGGCTTTAGCTATAGATTGGGTAGCTTTTCTCTTGATACCTCCAGTACAGAACACAGTATGTATGTTACAATGGATTCAATTCAAAGATTTACACAACAACGTCGGGTGTACCACATGGTTCAAATTTTGGGACCACTTCTCTTTAATTTATTCATTAACGATGTGGTGGACCATTTTGAATGTGGGAGGTGTCTTTTTGCTGACGACCTAAAGATATTTGTTGAGATAGCCACAGCGAGCGATTTCGCTTACTCGTAGACACAGGTTGACTAGACCTCGTTATGGTGTGAAGCTCGAAATAAATGTGTCTAAATGATGTGTAATGACCTGCACTAAGAAAAGGAAACCATTAGAAAATAATTATTTGCTTAACAGAAAGATAAGCGAACATTGTACTACCATCAATGTTCTTGGTGTGTGGTTTGACACCAGGTTGAACTCCGCATCTCATATAATTGATATAACATCTTCTGCTCTGAAAACATTAGGAGTTTTTATACTTCATTCGAAATGGTTAAGCACCAATATTACTATGTTGTTGTATAATACTTATGTCAAGAGCAAGCTTGAATACGCCAGGTTGGTCTGAAGTCAATTCTATAAGTGTCACATACAAACATTGGAGATAGTACGCAGAAGGTTGCTCAAATATATGTACGGTAGAATTTAGCGCGTTCATCCTCCTCGGGTATTTGATAACGATATCCTTTTGAGAAAGTTTGATATGGAATCGCTAGAACAGAGAAATATTATCAGCGAGAAGTTTTTTGTACAACCTAGTACATAAAAACGTTGATTACACTTACCTCATATCGCAATTAAATTTTCAAATACCGAGATTGTCGAATCGACAATCCTTCACGTTTTATATCCTAGATCCACCATAAGCACGACTTCTAATTCCCCGTATCGTTACGTCCTGCAACTTCAATGCAATATATCATACCTACTAAATATATTATGATAGCCTCTTTAAAATACTGAGCTTTTTCAGGATATGTTTGTGCTGATGTGCTTTGTTAAAAATATTAAAAGAGGAAGAATTTGTATATTTTGTTATTGTAGTCATTAGAACATTAGTACTTTTGATTCTTAATCTGTTGGACAGAAATGAAATAAATAAATAAATGAAACATACATATATTTCTTTACAATGCAAGATAACATTAGGAAAATGGAAAGCTATTAGGAATGGTAACTAAATATAAATTAAATTTGTGCTAATGACAATAATAAAATAAATACCCTGTAAGATTAATTGTAGTCAGAATATTGTAGTATCATGTTTAGAAAATTGTACCTTATTACTTAGAATAAATAATCGAAGTCGATTGTAGTCTAAATCTCGAGAATGACTTCATTTGTTGTGTATTCGCTAAAAATAATAAAATAATAATTACAGAGTAATTATAAAGTAAGAATAAAGGTAAGTTCTATCTCATTTTACACAGGCTGTGAAAAAATGCCATGAATTAAATAAGCGGCATTGATTTTTTATTGGAAATCGTGTCACTGTTACGAGCAATTTCTTCGAATGTATAAAATATAGAACGGCTGTTGATGTATTGATTTACCATTTTAGGGTCAATCTTGTTGCTAAGAGAATATAAATGTATGTGTATTCGGCTTCAATAAAAAAGCTGACAAAACGAGATTTTAAAAGAAATCAAGTGAATCTATTGGTAAACCAAAGAATTACACAATTTTTACCTTACCTAACCAGTTACATAAATTATTAACTTTAATTAATGCTACCGAAGCAGCATAAGTTTTATTTGAATACTAGCATCGAAATGAGATAATATAATAGGAGTAATTTTTAGCGAGTACGCGTACATGCAATCTCAAAATTGGTAAATACTTCTTTACGGGCACATAAATTATTTACTAAATAAATGCAGTGTTAATTAGCGCAAAGTAGTCTACAATCAAGTAGTGGCAACATTTATTTTTCAGGATTCCCTTGGTGCATAAAAGAATTTAAAATTTTCAGAATTGCTGGGTTATATTCGTGAGCCGGAGCTATTAGTAATGGTACTGTCAAAATGACGGAATCTTTCCGTACTTCAAACAAATAGTAGTTACCACAGCATTATCATGGAAGCTAAATTTGATTGTGGTAGGGTACATAATTAGATAAACAGGTCTCCATTTTCTAAGATTTCAGTACTTTGACTTGGCTAACAGAATTGGATCAATGTCCGTATGGTTTTTCTTTGTTTTCAGATGGGTTCTCAGACATGCTTCGTGAAGATTAAGAGAACTTTGTGAAACAGTCTGTATAATACTAAAATTACAAAACAAGAAACCCCCTGATGAATCGAAAAAATATTTGTCAGTAATGCGCTGTTTGCTATTGTTAACTGTACATTACTACCTCTTATACACTAAACATATTCAAAGTAATTTCTACCACGCACTTTCTATAGAAAATAAATTACTTACTTGGACGAATCCAAATATTTTCAAGTAGTTTAGAACGTATTTTCCTTTATTGCTCTGTTACAACAAGATTTTGAACTTAGTCACATATACCTCATTACCTAGCTCTTTGGTGTTCATGTCGTTACTTTACGCAAGTACTAAAAGCATCCGTGTATAATTGAAATTTAATATTATTGATATTAGACGTACATTCCTTAATTTGGAATTATTGTTCCAAAATTTCCGTGTAACTTAAAACTTATCATTTGTTTGATTCGATATTATTTAATTCAATGCAATTTCCAACAGTAAAATATTTATGCAGCTCTCTTCTTATTGATGTTATTTTTGTTTCATATAGGTATTTTCAATACTTTATTACTGGTTTGTACATACATTCTATTTATCAATCTATCAATGTATACAAGTAAGTGTGTTTAAAAAAGATCGATGTAGTTCAAATTATTCAACTAATTGTACAGCAAAGTTATTCAAATTTTGTTATTTATACTTCACAGACCTAGGTGTTTTTAAAATAGTATAAATAAATAAAAACTCACACGAATTTTTTATTATACTAGCAATATAGACTTTTTCAACAAATGAAATATGTTTCAGAAATTACAAATTCTCAATGAAACAAAATACCTATTACCTATTTGTTTAGCGTAAAGAACGTTTGCTTTAACAGAAAAAATATTTCATTATATTGGTGACTTTGAAGCAAATATAGTAATTTCTTCCTGTTAAAGACCTTTTTTTTTGTTTAAAGGTTACCCATACCAAACAAATATTTTTTTACTTTTCGCTTATTTCGATGATAGTTGAAATATGGAGATCTGTTGTTTCAATCAGACATGTAAACTGAGATATAATAGCGACATTGCAAACAACTAGTTTGAGTTCTAGATATTTTTGTTGTAATTAGATTTCATACAGTTCTGTTTTTAAAGCTCTTGAATTCTGTTATAAAGTATTTTACATTGTGAATATTGCTTATCCCATCGAGTCTCAACATATGGACATACATACACTACAGGTCATAGGTATTTATCCACCCTTAAAATATTACAAAAACTACTTATGAAATAAACCTTCATTCTGTACTTATACAAAGAAGTGTAACAGTTAAAAAACAATGTACTTGCCAATTTGTTAACAAAGATATTCATAAATTAACTTAATGCACAAAATGCTGTTGTCGAATTCGGTGCAGATTTTCGAATCTATCGGCCGAGTTTCTTCCGCAGCAGCTCGATCGGATTGAGAGCTGGAGTTCATAATAACAATGGTCTCTTTATTATTATCCACGGTTTTACGATTTTCATTTTACCGCCGTACTAAATAAGAAGCACGTAACTAAATGTCTGTTAATTTAAAAAGCTAGCATTGCTTAGTGTAATATTATATCAGAATCATGAAAATATATGTAACAAATTGGATTGTTGGAAAAAATAAAACTTTATCAATCTTACAGTGTCTTAAACAACTTTTATTAAATAATGGCTACCGGTTTCAAGCAGATATGCACCTCATTAGACCAAGATACTCTAGAAAAAGTCTATAAAACCAAAACAGGTGCAAACCACAATAAACAGCATAATACTAGGCAGCAAAATTAATGTTACAAAACACACAAGTTATAATTGCATAAGCACATACATAACAAGTTAAAATATTAAAAGGGGACGAGCAAAATCAGTCAACAACGTTTCTTATTTGTTATAAAGAGACGTTGTTGAAACTACAAGGCGGGTGTATAATAAGAGGTTTCCAAAACTAGCAAATATGCAGGTAAGATTCAGAAACTATCCAGATTGTTTTACTTAAAAGAGAAACATATCTATGACTAGAAAATTTCACTGTTCAAAAAAGTTGTTTCTAGACATTGAAAAACGAATCTATTACAAGTGGAATATTCTCTTTCTTTCAGCGAAATCTTCTTTGTTTCAATAAAATTATTCCTTTAAGGTAAATAAATATTACTTTAGACTAGGAATGGACGTTTTTGAACAAATATTTTTTTATCCAAGTAAATTTTACTGTAGTAAGAAAAAATGTTTCTTTGTATATAAAAAGTATTTACATTATACTACACGAAAACTGAAAGTGGTGGCACAGCAAAAATTATCGTCTTGAACTTTTTGCATTCATTCAAGCATTTTTGATTTAAATTTTATATGTACCGTATTAGTAACCGTAATATAGAAAGAAAATACATATTTTGTTGATTTGTGTTTGTTAATTAAGATAATTATTTGGTTTTAATTTCAGTAGAACTACAAAATTAGGTAACTGAATGTACACGGTCAATCTGTTTTCGTTTTCCAATATTTAATCTATCTTTGTTTCTCAATGAAAGGAGTAGTTTCATACAAAAGTGAAGAAGAGAGAAAAATTTAAAATGCTCTGGTTAAAATATATTTTAATTCGTTCAATTATTAGTAAATCAAATGTTTTCTTAGATTCTTATCTAACACATGTGCTGAAAAGTCCCGGGCCTAACACATAGATGACGCTAGTTTTATTGCAGTCACCTTTCTCTCAGTTAGTACTAACCTTCAAAAGACAGCTGTTAAAATTTCATGATATTCTATTCATTAGTTTGTGAGTTATTGTGCTAAGAGTCACGCTACTTTTGTTATTTTCAAAACAATGGATCAAAAACAATTTCGTGTTTTAATTTTACACTACTTGTTGATGGGAAAAAATACCGTTCAAGCGAAGCAATAGCTTGAAAGTATTATGGGGACTCCCCTCCATCAGAAACAACAATAAAACGTTGGTTTGCTGACTTCAAACGTGGTCGTAGAGACATCGATGATGCAGAACGCAGTGGACGTCCAAATGAGGCGGTAACACCAGAAAATATCAAAAAAATCCACAAAATTCTTTTGAATCATCGAAAAGTGAAGTTGCGTGAGTTAGCTGACATCGTAAAGATATCAAAAGAACTTATTGGCTTTATATTGCATGAGCATTTGACAAACCGGAATTTCTGCGTCGATATGTGACAATGGATGAAACATGGATCCATCACTTCATCACTTCACTCCGGAATCAAAACGATCGTCATCTGAGTAGACAGCAACTGGTGAACCTCGTCCAAAGCGCCCGAAAGCATAACAATCGGCTGGAAACGTTATGGCCTCGGTATTTTGGGATGTGCGTGGTGTAATATTCATCGACTATCTTGAGAAAGGAAATACCATCAACAGTGAATATTATATAGCGTTATTGGAGCGTTTGAAGGCCGAAATTGGAAAGAAACGACCGCATATGGCAAAGAAAAAAATTTTGTTTCATCAAGACAACGCACCGTGTCACAAGTCAATCAAAACAATGGCAAAACTACATGAATTGAACTTCGAATTGCTCCCACATCCACCGTATTCGCCAGATTTGGCTCCCAGCGACTACTGGCTGTTCGCAGACCTCAAAAAAATGCTCGCCGGTAAGAAATTTCGCACGAATGAAGAAGTTATCGCTGAAACTGAGGCCTATTTTGAGGCAAAAGATAAATCGTTCTACAAAAGTGGTATTGAAATGTTAGAGCGGCGCTGGAATGATTGCGTTGCTCTTGATGGAGATTACGTTGATGAATAAAGCTAATTTTGAACCAAAAAAAAAACGTGTTTTCTTTGTTAGGCCCGAGACTTTTCAGCCCATCTATTATATATACACCGGCGACTTTTTCTCAAGATAATGATGCTATGAAGAAGCTAAGATTTGCTTTTTTAGTACCCATCTAGCGTTACTTTCCTCTTTCGGTTGACTTACGTGATTGCTGAAAGTTTGAATAAAAAGCAAATATTTCTTTTAAGTGAATTTATATGTATTAAATCGATCAAATGAATTTTTGAATTGCTGTACGAAGTATTAACATTTATACATGTGTACGTACAAGTACAGAAAATGAAGACATTAGTCTTAATAAACTAGCTATTTCCGGAATTGGACCCTGTCACGATGATGATGAGTAAGAGGAGAAAGAAATAAAGAGATAAAAAGAAAAAAAACGAAAGGGGTGAGGGGGTGACAGAAAGAAAACCTTCAGAAGGTTTTTGCCTCCAGCACGGTTAACACGCCGAGTCACTGTAACCTCCTGTCTAAGTGGTTTCGCCATCTAGCGTGGTTTACACGTCGAGTTACCGTGCCTCTTTGGTTTCCCCTATTCCTCCAGAAGAAGCCTCATACGACGCAGGCGAAACGTCGAGATCTCGCTTTTCTCATTTGTTCTCCTTCCTTTTTTTTCTCGTTCTCCCCCGCCTTTTTTCTGTCTCTCTTTCCTTCTCTTACTCTTTTCACCTTTCCTTCTTTTTCCCGCACCCCCCTTTTTTTATATTCTTCTTCTTTTTATCTGTTTTTCTTTTTATTTCTTTCTCCTCTTACACTTATTTCATTTCTATATGTATCTCATCATGACACGGTCCAATTCCGGAAGTAGTTCGTCTATTACTAGCTATGGGCGTGGAAGCCTACGTATTCACGACATTAATCTTAATAATGATTTTAGAACATGGCGGATGGACAAATTGTTATAAAAGCTTGTGGTAGTGGCAAATGACAACACCGAGTTGCTCTTGGGATGTACTATTATACAGCTTCTTAGTCTTCTTCACTTCAGCTTTTTGGCACTTTGCCTATTACGATAGCAATCTTTTATTTGGTCTGCCTACACTTTTTCTTCCTAAACTTCTATAAAGTCTCGCTCTGGCTGGCAACCTCGTCACTTGCATCAGTTCTGCGTGTTCCTTTCTCTTCTTTTTGTTTTCCTTTATTACCTCATATATGTCGAAGATGTTTAGTTCTGCTCTTGTAACTACATTTCTTATTCTATCAGATCTTATGCAATCTTTCACTCTTCTTAAAAATTTCATCTCTTGCGTCTGTATCCTGCTTTCTTCTTTTTTCGTTGTTGTCCATGTTTCATTATCGTGTAAAAGGGCTGGCACTGCTATCCTTTTATAGAGCTTTATTTACGTATCCTTTCTTGTTTTATTTTTTTGCTGATATATGTGTGAATTTACTGTTTTTCTTTGTCTTTGTTTCGATCATAAGGTATATCGCAGCCTAAATTCTTAAAGTGTTTCACCTGTTCCAGTACAGTATCGTTTATGACTATTTTTGTCTTCATGATATTATTTAAGTGTCAATAAATTAATAAAATAGTTATTGTTTTCTTTTTATATAGTTTATCTGTTGTATTGCTGCCAGTAACTAAGGTGTATCTTCCACTTAGTTGTATGTGTTTACATATGTAATTCTGTATATGCACTACTGCATTGTAGTTCTAACATAGTGAACTTTTAACGTATCTGTGTGCTAAAATATGGTTTGTAAAAAGCTTTTGTTCTAAATTAGGGTGCTTTATATGCAATATAGTGTGATGAATATATTCAGTCGTTACATTCACAACGATAGAAATACTGCCCACAATTTAAACCAAAAGTTTTGTAACATGCTATTTAATTTTGATACAAAATGTATGACGTAAGCTATATACTGCCTCCACTGCTGACTCAAACAAAGCAGGTAAGTATGACAAGGCATATTACACATTTAGGTTAATACATTTTATTGACTGGTTCAACTCACTAAGAATTAGATACTACCAAAGCCAAGAGATCGGTTAAATAATTGCGCGATTTTAATTCGAAACTATTAATCAAGAACATTTACTCTATTGCCTGTATACCTGTATAAAGCACAACGTATTATTGCCATTGGATAAATAAGTTTTAAAATGTAATAAAGATTATTACATAAACTTTTATTTGTAGTTTGTTTGGAAACTAAGGCAATCAATTCTAAACGTAGGGATTTAAATATTCGAGCAGTTTAAACAAATCCAAAAAATAGTTAGGTGGATCAGTTATTAGTTGAATCAGCAAATTTCTCTTCTTAGTGTATTGAAAGGATCATTTCTTTAGTGCAATGTATATTTCAACCAAGGAAACCTTTTGATCAGTGTAATTCAAGTTCAACAAAATGAATACACGTACACAAAATGAAATCATTTTATGGAAATAAGTGTACATTGTATGTACGAATGAATACTAAAAATATGCAATGGAATTTAATTACATGTAATTATAAGAATTAACCAGCTTTTCGTTTTCCGAGCGTTTCTTTTTAAGTATACAACAATGCGCAACGTGTGCACAAAGTGAAATATTCAAAATCATGGTTTTACTTTCTTATTTGAATAAATACATACGCAAATGATTGCACGCACGCATAGGACACGAAGTAAGGTAAGTATGTCCACAAAAAGTATGTAACACAATACTATAAGAACTGAAAGATTATATCATCTTTTTGCATAATTCATGTCTATTTCAAAAATATGTTAATGGGTCTACGGTCACCTTATACAAAATGTATGTAGTCCGTACAAACAACCCAACAATAACGATGTTAAATTAAAATTGTAAATGAACACGACTGGAGGAGAACGCGGGTATGGTGTATGTGCTGTGCGCGCGAGTGTACCCCTGCGATAATAAAAAATAATTCGGGTTAAATTTAGCATAACCATAAACTCGACGAGTGTGAACGGCTGAAAGCTACATATCTGCGATATATACTATCCACGATGTCGAAAGGGAACAGAGCGATGCCGACTGGGCGTGGCATTCTCGTTGTTGAATAAAAAAGGAAAGAACTTTTAATAATCTCCTCGCACACAAAAGTCTTATTTACATGCTTAATGTGTTTCATTAACGATGTACATGCTCTGACGATTGAAATTAGAATAAAATGGCAAATTCTTTAGCGAAAGCTGTTTATTTTATCCTCACATGTGTAGCAACCGACGTGCCGATGAAGCTTTCATCTTTTTCACGGCTACAATATTTAGACAAACTGAAATACTGAAATACAATGGCAACGTTATTCCTAAAATTTAAAATGTTAACAATTGGATATATGAAATAAATTATCTAATATTTCTTATCTGGAAAACTGTAATGAGAACAATGGCCAAAAAATATTTTTTTTCTGCTAACTTCTGACACTTGTTTTTACACAATATAGGTACGCTAATGCCAAATGAAACCCATTTTTCCCTATCACGTTACGTTTGTTTTCTACGGCATTTCTTGTTTGCCGATTTTAAAATTCTTGAAAATCGTTAACTAAATTCAACGACGTATTAATTGGTCAAATAATTTTAGAATATTCTCCAATTACAGAAACCTGGTGAAATCATTGCTTAAAAAATTTCACCGCCTAGATTGCAGCATGAGCATAAAGCTTCATTTCCTTCATGATAGGTTTCATGAAAATTTAGGTGCTGTCCACGATGCAAAGCGAGAGATTTCATGAAGATTTAAAAACTGTGGAAACTCGGTACTAAGGAAGACCGTATCCTTATATGATGGGCGACTACTTTAGCGTGTTCATAGGGACTACCAAAAAACACAGCAGAAGGTGCAGCAAACAAAAATTTATTCCCTGATTTGTAGTTGTTCTTTTACAAATATTCTTATAATTTTTTAATGATTACCAAACTAAATACTATACTGGTGACTATTATTGTATCTAAATAAATAAATGAATTATTAAAATTTTACACTTTGTTTTTATCTTATCAATTCTTAAGTAACAACTTAGCCGCATTAGTGATTCTACAAAGGGCGTAGTATGGCACAGAGTTAAATTTTGACGTGATACGCAAAAGCTAATATGGTTTTCGGATTCAGGATACCCAAATTACTGAAAGACAAGTCTCATATATAAGTCAGCAAAAATTATGTTGGGCAGTGACATGAATGCAGTGGGTGGGGGTGGTTTAGGGTCGGTGGGGGTATTGGGGGTGGTGGCGATGATGGCACTTATACAAACAAGGTTGTAAAAGGTTTATTATATCCAGTATGTCTGTATATACGACGTTTCATAAACGTACAGGATAGAATATTCAATATTGCAAACAAATTTAATGATATTTTTAGATTAATAAAAATTTGAAATATAGACGTAACAGATTAAAATACTTAAAATAAAGACCTTTGTTTTTGAATATGTTTGCAACATTTTAACCCATTTATGTAACACCTTCAGCGTTAGTGTCAAATATTTAGCCCAATTTGTTTCCAGGCTAAATCATTAGCCGTATCTCATACGCGTATGTTGGTGTCGCTGGATGTTCAGCCATTGTTTATAAAAATGATGGAGAACTAATTTCACAAGATCCTCTAAACAAATATTTCCGTATATAAAATTTTACTAGCGTCCTCCTAGAATTGTTTCTGATAGGTATCCGTTCGATTTTCAACTCCAACTATTTTTACTATAAACAGATGTGTGGAACACATATAAGAGATCTTGTATTATATTTTGTGGTGTTTCCGGATCATGACTCATTTACCTCAGAGGTAAAAGAAAAGCAATTAATATTAAAAGATATACAATAAATTGAAGATCTTTAAAACCATTGATTTGGAATGAAAGCAACTATGGTGCCTATTGGGATGACCGACATTGAGTACACCACCAGAATGACGACCACCGGAAATCAGGTTAATCCAGACAGATAAAAGAGATCGTTGTTACCTTCACTACAGCTGAAATCCTAGCTTTCATCTCTATAAGCGTTTCAATGATTAGATTGTAAACCTGTCGATTATTTGAATGCAACAAAGCAATTATAGATGTATACAATGGGAATTTTAATGAAACTAAAACTGTCTATAGTACTTTATGCAATGGATAAAGTGATCCAAATCAGCCAAATGATGGCCACAGTGACATGCAATTAATTCCACAGTTTCCAATCTAAACAAATGGTATGGTTTCAGATCATGTTCAAACTTGATGCGGGCAATTGTTGTACCACAACACCGATAGATACTGTTCTTTGTGTTGTACCACGGTTTAATGCTTATAGATGGATGAATGTAGGCGTATTGAGTCATCCTGTTTATACATGTTGGTTGCTATCAATTTTCCCACTCTCTATGCACCACAGTTCGTGTTCCAATTGTAACAGCATTTTTCTCACAAAAGTAAAGGATTGTAAATAACTCTGTCAATATAAGAAGAAATTTTTTTAAGAACCGGCTTAACTAATTCAACCGTTGACTTAAAAAAATAGTTAATCCCATCAATTTTATTACGGTAATTATAGCTACTAAGCTACTAGCTATATATGATTCGTTCATGATTATTCCTATAGATCAACTCTCCGACCTTTTATCTTTTCAACAGCATTTATAATAGATTGGAATTTTTTAGATATTTAGTTATTAATAACAATAGTAAGTTGAAGACCGGCGTCTATACGATCCATCAAATTCGCAAAGAGAACATAATTCAGAACTTAAAGTACAAAATTCGCATTTAAACCAGCCCAAATTTTCACAGTATGCATTTGAATTTGCCTAGAGGGGAATTACAATATAACAATTATTCTCTTAATTTTATAGGGAAGGTTTTAAACCAAAAATACGATGAAGTTTCAAAAACAGAAACCAATTTTAGTAATAAAAATACAGGATTCGTGTATACATTTATCAGTATACAAATGTTATTACAAGAATCCATTTCAATTTTCTCTGGGAATAATGAATATTCCATGGCATATAACTTAAGTACTTTAAATAAACTATGCATTTTCCACAACTTGGAAAATAAAGTGATAGTATTGATATGAGAAATGTGGCTTACAGAGTTGGCTGCGTAGGGTGTTATGGCACACAAGAACAAAATTTTTAAAGGAGTTAAAAAGGAAATGCAACCACATATGAATGAATGACCGACCGACTTGTCAACAAAGATTATAGATACCGGCCGTAAATTTAACTCTACAAGTGTCCAAGTTCTAGGTAAAGAGTCTAACCTTATAAAGCGCTTTTTGTCGGAAATATTTCACATCAAGGTTAATAAAATTTGTAGTTTTAGAACGGATATTGATGTAATAAGGAACTGCTATAACATACAGTTTAACAAAACTTAAGAAAAATATTTATATGAATTTCTTACTTATTTATATATTTTAATTTTATTATTATTATAAGTATTTTAATGCATTATACCTATGTTTACATAATTTTTCTTAAGTTAACTTCTCATTAAATTTCCTTCCAACATGAAGTATTTCAACAAATATATATAAAACCTAAAGATTTGTATAATAAAGTGTACGAAACTTTTTACAATCTGGTTTGTTCAAGCACCACTTTATGTACAGTCGTGTGCAAAATAATAGCAATAGTAAAAAGACCAGAAAATTTACGTGATATTAATCAAATAGCGAGAAAGATTACAGTATATTTGTCCAACCTTCAAGAAGGTATATCATTAATGAATTGCCGCCTCCATGTTTGTCGATTTTACTGCAGAACAATTCTATCGTGTTTTCGTCCGACCATAAGATATCGTGCCATTTAAATGACGTCCAATCCAAATGATCCCATATAAAAGTCAGCCTATTTACAATATGCGTTTTATTAAGAAGTGGATATTTTCTAGGTGTTCTAGCGTACAAATTGGCTTCTACCAATCTCTTAGTAATTAAAGCATTAATATTAAGTCCTAATTCCCTTACTATACTCGTAGAAGTAATAGAGGGTTTACGTTGTACTGTTCTTGTAACACACCGGTCTGTTTGTGTCGATGTTTTACTTTTTGTTCCCATAGTTTCTTTTTTACTTGCCCATTTTATGCTTTTCGTAATCATTTTGACAGAACAGCCAAAAATATTTTGTATGAATTTGTAAGACCTTCTTCCATTATGCATCTTTTTAATTAGATTTCATTGGTTTTCAGTACAATGCCTTTTTGCGGCTGCTACTACTTTGCACAGGCAAATGTGCACTAATAACTTGTAACTGATAGTAATACAGCAACCCTACTGGAGATTTCCCTTTGTATATGTTATTTCGAAGTAATAGATTACAGTAATCCACGACGATTTGTAATTACATAGGAGAGGCTCTAAAGGTTCACTTTGCATATCATTTTGATTTCTGTTCTAGAGTACTGCTATTATTGTGCACACGACTGTATATCTCCATTTATTCTCGCCGATGCTTCCAAATAGGGAACAAAAATTTCAAAAACTTTAAGAATTTTTAATTTAGAGCATTGTATTTTAACTTTATAAGAAATATTAGCCAATTTATTTCATCACGATCACTAATTTAGCATGCATTGGCCAATATCTTAGTGAAGCGCTTGATAAGCGAAAGCAGGTGGATGTTATTTACGTAGATTTTTCTAAAGCTTTCGACTGCATTAACCACGAGATGCTACTACAAAAAATGGACAAATTTGGTTTTGGTGTGGGTTTCCTGACGTTGATTGAGTCTTACCTTACTGGAAGGAAGTGTTATGTCTGCTACAATGGTTATTCCTCTACGCCGTTTTCTCCAACATCAGGTGTTCCTCAAGGTTCAAATCTTGGACCACTTCTCTTCAATTTTTATATAAATGATTTACTATCTCTGTTTACGTGTCACGTCTTAGCATACGCAGATGACGTAAAGATATTTAATACTGTTGGTAGCATTTTCGATTGTAAACATTTACAAGACAATCTTCTTCGCATTAGTACTTGGAGCAAGGTCAATTATCTCCCTCTGAACATCAACAAGTGTACTGTGGTTTCCTACAATAACACTCACACTACTTTATACTATAACTACCAAATTAATGATGCAGCCATACCACGCAATATCAAAACTTTGGATCTTGGTGTTTTGTTTGATGATAGACTGTCATTTACGGAGCATATTTCGTCCATGTGTTCATCTGCTTCCAAAACTCTCGGTTTTGTCATGCGTTCTTGCAGGCATTTCTCAGACTTAGGTGTAATGAAACGTTTATATTATGCCTACGTTCGTTCTAAGCTTGAATACGCCTCTATTGTTTGGTATCCCCGTTATTTACACCAAGAGCTTATGATCGAACGCGTTCAAAAGAAATTTCTAAAATATCTCTCCTTTCGAATGGACAACGTGTATCCTGCAAGAGGTATCGAGTATTATAGCTTACTTGTTGAGCATGGTTTTCTATCTCTTGCTGACCGCCGCGAGCGTAACAGTGTGGAGTTTCTTTGCAGGATCCTGAAAAATACTGTCGACTCGCCAGCCCTTCTAGCGCAAATAAACTTTACCGTACCTACTCATCATATTCGCTACTATAATACATTTCAAGTACCTAGAGCTAATACCAACATTTTGCTTAAGGCACCTCTCAGTCACATGGTGAGGAACGCAAACAAACGGGATCTGGAGCCATTTCTGTGAGTCTTTCTTTTTTTGTTTGTTTCATTATTATATACATTTTCAGCATGTTATTATTGTAGGCAACACGATTTTAGTTATTCTATTTTAAATAAGAATTGTATTGTAATTTGTCCTGTAATTGGCCCTTGGGCTGTTGGGCAATAAAGGATTATTATTATTATTATTATTATATATCTGATGGCAATAATGATTAACATTTTAAACTTTACAACAATATTTACCTATAAAAATATGTTCAAGTAAGTTTCTATTATAGTCCTTAGTGGTTTAATTTGAATTCAATTTATTAAAATATTGTAGTCTTGAGATGAAAGCTACATCAAAACGTCGGTTATTACACGAGAGTATAAAATTAACAATTTTTGCTCAGGAATTCCATTCTGGAGTATGTAAAGTAGTCTGAATTACAAACTCGAAAATGCATCCATGAAAAAAATAACAAAGTGATCTGAAACTTATAGGAAAATAAATACATTTATTGTGCAAAAATCCAAAACATCGTAATCTATATCTTTCCTCTATTTTATTGATACTATAATGCGACGCGGCTTAAATTACCACACATTTTTTTGAATATTCATTTGTATCTAGTTGCAAGTTCAAATTGAGTGCTCTGCGTATTTTCAGAAATTTAGAAAGCTAATTTGATTTGCTATACAAAATTTGGTGAAAACTAAATAAGAAAAGAGTTTGTTTTTTCTTGTTATTTATTTAAGAAATTAAGTAATCACTGTCAGAAAATTAATCTTCTGGTAACATCTGTTGTTCGTGATTCCCGAAATCTATTCCACACGTTGGTTGTAATTGCTCGCCAGCCTTTCTAATTAAATATTATACATCTGCTTCAAAGTATTGGTCATACCGTGAAGTTATGTTTCTTTACTACTAACTATATTTTTCTGCTTCTCCTTTTCTTCTTAAATAGTCGAACTAAACCCTTCTAAACAATAAATTTAATCTAGGAACACGACATAAGCAGTGGTAAATAGCACACAGTGCGACAAATAAGTTTCCGAACTGACCGTAGGAAAAATCATTGGAACAAGAAATCTGAGTATTTTTCAGTTTTTTTATTCAAAATATTCCCCTCCAGTTCGAAGCGTAAAAGATTGTTCCCCTGAACCCACTATTCTTTTACATGGTAAAATTAAAGGAATCTCTGATGCCATAAAATTAGTGCTTGAATAAATAAAGTATTCACAACATAATTGAGGTATTTGTAACGATTCACGATAGTTTATTTATTTCTAGGTGAATAGTTTCCGGTGCGACTATAATAATCGACACCGACAAAAACGTTACGCAAATTTCAATTAGCCCGCCCGAGAGCAATACATTCCTTGATAGAAAAATGTCATAGCTAATCTAGCTATCTCTAACAGAGAACGTGTAAGAATAATCAAAAATTTCTACATCTAAAAACCATACACAGTGCGACAAACAAGTTCCCAGACTGGCCGTGATAAAAATCATTGAATCATGAAACAAGAAATGTGAGTGTTTTTCAATTTTTTTATTCAAAATATTATCCTCCGCTTTCAATACACTTTTTGTAGCGATTTAACAGTGCTTTAGCTCATTTTGTGAAATTGGCTCTGATGTTTGTGTTGTAGTTGCGTTGATGGTCAAAGTGTCTTTACCGAACCATCCTTTCAGCTTCATTTGAAATTTAGAGAATAGAGAGAAATCGCGCGGGGCCAGATTAGGTGCATACGACGGAGTGTGTCTGACACCAGGTCTCTGGATCACGATACTCGGATCAAATACGACGGATTCTGGCCATCAGACGCTTTATTACTTCACGATAATATTTGCTAGTAATTGTTTGTCCAATTGGAATGAATTCCCTGTGGACAATCCTTTGCTATTGATGAAACTTTTCGCCTTTTTTTTTGGCTTGTGAATTTTCCGACTTCCATTCCGCACTTTGACGCTTCACCCGTAACAATTGATTTCATAGAGTCTGGATCATTTCTGGCAACTGTAACGACTTCTGTGGAATAATTGACACGCATCCATTTTTGACCATCCGCCAAAATGTGTGGGATCTTTGTGAAGAATGATTCGGATCGTTTCTCCGTTGACGTTTAAATACTCTTCCATAATTTTCAGGAAAGCATTGTGAGTATTCTCAATAAAACCACGTACTTTTTCGATCATTTCTCGTGTCCGAGCTAAAATGACGTTCCTTCACGATTATTATTCTCCTCTCTCTCACTTCCAAAAGATGTTTATGCCACAGAAAAACATTTGCGCTACTCAAACAATCATCGCCGTACATCAACTGCATCAGGTGGAATATTTCTGATGCACTTTCACCAAGTTTTTGGTGAAATTTAATGCTGCTCTTTGTTTCATGTTAGTATTTCAACACCGACACAAAAGTTGTTTCGGGAGCTATCATAACTTGTTGGTATTATTGGAAAGAGGAACGTCACAGATTTCAAACGTCGATTTGACGACAGAGATGGCGCTATTAGTTACTCAGATATGGTGTGAGTGCCGACACTTATTTGTCGCACTGTGTATTTTCTAGTATGTTCTCATTACCAGTTCCATTTAAGTCAATCTTTTTTCTTTACCTCCGTCCTTATATTGCTTTTTTAAATATTTTTACAACTTTTTTGCGGTAATTTTTATGCAAGCGGTAGTTTCATGCTTATCCATCAATTCATCATTAGATTCAATATCACTTGTGTTGTCCATTTGATGCGTAATATAAATTTATACTTTATGTAGGTCTCGATGTGAAATTAGCAATAGAAAATCTATCTCAGTTCGCTAAATTCAACTCGTGATTCTTAAACACTGAGTTATTGCCGATGTTGGAGGTAATTCCTCGGGAGACTTTTAAGATATAAATATGTTTATAACAATCTTTGTAGACAGGGCAATGGCAAAGATCAGAAAACATACTTATTTCACTGGCATTGTGAAATTAATGCAAACAACGTGACAATATCTCTTGCATTTTGTACACTGAATTTCACCTTCTCCTTCAGCACAATAAAGGCAGGTGGGTTGATGCATTTGGGAGTATTACGCAATGATGCCTTGTATATATTTGCGATATTCTACCGGGTTGAAACTATTATCAAACTTCAGATTTTGGATTACAGTTTTTGCGTTATATAATGCAAAAATACCGCTGTTGTGTGAATTTTATTCGGTAGTTACATTTTAAAACTTTTGTGGTGGGTCGTTTTCTCTCATTGCTCAGTGCGCAAAAATCGCGAATGGAATGTGGCGAAGCCTTCAGCAATAGATGATTTTTAACCTCTGGCATTAGCAGATGAGATACCCAACTTTAATTGTTTATAAGAATTGTTACAAAAATATTTACATTTTAAAACTTTTCTGTCGGGTTCCTTTCTCCCTTTGTAATACCCCAGTATGCAAAAATCGTAAATAAAATATGGCGAACACTGCAAAAGAAAATGATCTTTTGCCTATTCTATTGGCGAATAGGATACCCAACTTTAATTGTTTATAAAAGTTGTTACAAAAATACTTACATTTTAAAACTTTTCTGACGGATTGCTTTCGATCTTTGCAATAACTCCACGCGGAAAAATCGCAGATAAAATGTGGCGAAAAATTCTTAACCTATTGTATTAGCAGATGAGATACACAACTTTAATTGTTTATAAAAGTTGTTACAAAGATGTTTACATTTTAAAACTTTTCTGACGGATTCCCTTCTTCCTTTGCAATAGCTTAGTGAGCTAAAATCCGCGAACAATGTATGTCGAATAATACAGCAATAGATGATTCTTAACCTCTTGTATTGGCGAGTAGTTATTGTTTATAAAAATTGTCACAAGTATATTTACATTTTAAAACTTTTCTGGTGGGTTCCTTTCTCCTTTTCCAATACCTCAATGTGCAAAAATCACGAATAAAATGTGGTGCACACTACGGCAAGAGATGATTCTGTACCTCTTGTATCAACTAATGGAATACTTAACTTTATTTATAAAAGTTATACATATTTATACCTTAAAACTCTTCCAACGAGTTATCTTCGACATTGGCAATAACCCAGTGTTTAAATATCACGAGTTGTATGTAGCGAATTGAAATAATTTTCTATTGCTTAAATCTATTGCTAACTTCACACCGGTTATGTGGACTGTAACTTAACACAAACATGCGTAGACTACGTCTATGCCCCTCAAAACGAATTCTACTCGAACCAAGTAAAAGCAGATATTTGCTTATTAATTGCAAAAAAGGCAGCTGCTGCTTGTATTTTTATTCAACACAGAATCTTTACAATTGCTTATTAAAGAAATAATTGCATACTGACTTATAAGTATTTGCTCATTTTTTGCTTGTTAGACTCCATATTTTTCATTCTATTCACGTTAAAAATACCGACGTTAATAGCGTAATCGCCTATTGCCCATAACACCTGCGCAACAAATAATCGCTAAATAGACAAATGTTTTTAGGCGTTAGTCTATACAACGTCGTATTTCTTCTTCTCCCACTTTATACCGCTCACTCCTTCTAATTCTCTAAATCGTTTTCTGAACAAATGCTATCCGAAGCAAGTCAACAAATCTTCATATTATAGCTCATGGTTACTGCCGTTTTGTTATTTTTTCATCCCTTGTAATTCTTTTGTGTCGGCCACATATACTACAAATCAAGAAAGTAATTTCTAAGTTACTATGGTATGTGCAAGGCTTAATATTATCTCAACGTATCTAATATAAAACGTAGATAGCTTAAATTCAAATCACTACTGAAACTATAATATATAAATTATGATTATCAATCTGATGAATAATTTTCATTTCTACGTTCCGAAACCAGATTGATTACCTAATAGTTATATAATATATTTCCGATATTAGGAACATAATCTAAATATTATTGTAGAAGGTTATCTTTAGTACGTTAAACTGGAATAAGTTTTAGACTGATACCTAATACGGAAATAAAAGTACTACACCACTTCGAATTCTATATACAGTTATACAATAGGTCACGGATGTATAATTTCGTTACTATGTATCAATTATTCACGAATTCCACGAATTCGAATCCGTCATCTATATTTCAACAAAAAATCGGAACGCTAGAGTCTATTTTCAGTATATTTAATGTACGCTGAGGCATTTGTTTATTAAAATTCTCATGAATCGTTAAAATCTTGCATACATTTACACTATCTCGCAGAAGTTTAAGACCATCTGTCGAAAAACAGAAAAGTTAAAAAAACTCATGGGAATGTAACAGATCTATTATCCGGATCCGGATAGTGTTATATCTGAATATCCAGATTTTGATATCTTGCCTCCGTTATCCGATAACTCGAATCCGGATTCGTTATCTAGAAATGCAGATCCATATCTTTCGCCTGAAGCCTTTGATCTGGATCCGCTACGGAAAATCTCAGAACACAACAGCTACTTGACTGTTTGTGCATTTCCGGCATCATTTTAGACAAAAATTATTCAATGACGGCCAGTCCAAAATCCACACCAAACAGTCACACGTTTGGATTGCATTTCTTTCTCATGAAACACACGTGGGTTTTCGTCACTCCACATTCGGAAATTTTGCTTGTTTAAGAAACTATCAACATGAAAATAGGCCTTATTGCTGAAAATGATTTAGTTTGAAAACACACCATTCACTTGTTGTTGTTCAATGAACAATCTTCGCTGTATGGTCCGCAGGTTGAGTTGTTTGGTCAGTTGGATTTGGTAGCTAAGAACACAGAAATCTTTTGTTGGGAATACAGTGCATAGTGTTTTTTGTTTATGTTTAATTCTTGAGTGCAATCGCGAACGGAACACTAGGTCACATTTTGGCGAACATCCATGATTCTTTCTGCTAAACGACCTGCTCAAACACGTATCCATGGTCTGACATAAGCAATCAACTTAGTCTCCCCAAATTTTTCGGTAACTGTCTTCACAGCTGATGCGCTTGAAATATTTAATTGCCAAAAGTTGGGCGTAATTTACGAATCGTGGCAGTGACTTTCACCATCAATAATGTTTAACAATAAAAAATATATTGCATCGGATAGCGATTCATATGCAAGAATGGTAGACTACCTACCAACAACGTATCACAATGGCATGACCGTTGAAGCATAGCAGCAAAAATGGCACCATGTTCAAATTTTCCACTTTCCTTGGCATACGCGTTTCAATATTAAAATGGTCGAATACGCGTTACTAACACAACTTTCTAGCAAATGTCGGAAAAACGTCGAATAAATATATAATCGTAACCAATGGTTCAATTATCATAGAAAACGACGTTACTTGCTATCGTTTTTAGTAATGTTGAATGTAACAGCATTTCTAAACGAAATTTGAAATAGTGTTTAGACAGCAACGTTTTTATATATTGATACAACAACGCCATATAAGGACTCCCCAAAAGCAATGCTATTTTGCGCGATCGCAACAACGGGACAAGGATATTGTTGCGTGCTTTGTAATTTCATATTACGCGTCTTCACTCTAGTGGCGAAGGATGCAACCATAGTAGTTATAATTAAGCTAAGACACAAGGCCATACAGAACGTGTTCGCCATTGTGATCACATTGTAAACGGCAAATACATTCAATATAAACCATTCAATACAAAAATACAGTACACTATTATTACACAACAGATATGTTTAGTTAATCTTGAATTAAATAGCATTTCAAGCTTATAATTGAAATGCTGATAAACAGCAACGTTGTTTTATACATTTGCATCAATATTATTTGAAACTGTTAATGTGTATAATGTCTAAATACAACTTTATTTTACGTAATTACTATAACGTAGTTGTAAAGAAATTACTAACTAATTTAAAGAATGCTTTCAATTAAAGATGTAAATTACCCCAAAAGACAACAATTACTTCACATAATTAGACTATTCATTGTAACTAAAATAAAACATAAAATAATAAAAGTAGGCAATATTACAACAAATTGATGCAAACAAAATGTAATGTTTTCTTTTTACTTTCTATTTCTTAAGGAAATAAGAATTATATTTTACGTTCACTTCATCTTAATATTGTATTCTAGTTAGAGTTACACCTCAAAAACGTTAAAATAACGTCGTTTAATTCTCAATATTTTAGAGATGCCGCAAATAAATGAAGCGATATCTAGACGCAATCTGTATGACCGCTTAAATTTTCAATTTTGTCTCATCTGGTAGGTGGCGCCATAATTTAAGAATCTCGTATGTTGACGAAAACAACAAATTTATATTGTCTTTTTATGGTCTACTTACATTACAACAAGGAGTTAATTTCACCTATCTAAAATTTAGATGTGAAGTCTATTTTGGTAAATGATGTTTCTCACCTTTCTATAGTTACAGCTCAACAACGTTTGCGTGCTGGATTTGTTTGCATAATTTTTTACTCAGGTGTTCGTATATTTATTTCTTCTGTTAAATTTATATTTATGCATAACGCTGGTTTTTCGTTTTGACTCCAAACCGTTTTGGGCATTTACTCAAATGCACGTTAAAGTTATATTCAAAGATAACACTGGCCAACACACATTTTAGTGCCTCGGATTTTTTAAGTGTCATTAAGCAATTTTGGAGTGCCTAATCCAAAAATGCCGCCAGATTTGTCCTATCAGATCTAGTTTTACAAATTCACTCTTTCTGTTTTGTTTAGGAAAAATTCGCCAAAATTAGATATAATGTTTTCTTAGGTACGTAACTTTTTAAATATTACTATATGATAACTGTTAAAAACGTCAAAAAAATGGGTTTCAGGAATTTACTACATAGAAAAATATGCATATACAACCTTCAATCATCAATTCAATCAATTTCTTTTTATAAGATTTCCTTGGATGAGGTTTACGGTAACAGTCTCGCTGAAGATTCGAGCAGTAATCGGCCATCATATGGGCATCCCATTTTCCGTGCTATCTTTCCTCCATTGTGAAATCTTTCCCCGTGGTCCTCACTAACACTGCCTAAGTTTTCGGGAAAACGATTTAAGTGGCTGTGAACGTAATAAATCTTGACGCTCATGTTATATCCGAGCGTGTGATTACGTATGAGTAATAAATTTTACCGTGGTGTATCTCAAAATCTAGAGCTGCTAGGAAGAAATGCCAGTTATTTTTGGAACCAGCACATCAGAAATACCCTAAATCAGTTCATATTTTACAGGTACCACGACAAAAAAAAATATTTCGTTTCAACGTTTTCATTCCCATCGGGCGAATAGTGGATTCGGATGCAAGAATACGGATAGTTTTAGAACGGGATATCTGGATCTTTATCAGGTAGCAACAACACTAATATATGGGAATGTTATAATGCAAATTAAAATTATGAAAAATAAATTACGAATGGCTTCAACAAAACGTTATTAAAAATGTGATTAATTATAAACAGCAGCTTGTCCGAAATACAGTTCGATAAATGTTAAATAATTGTACATTTCAGAATTTAATCTTGTTCATTACAGGAAAATTGGTATCAAAAAACATAATTTCGATCTCCTCTTAAAATAAAACATTACATGCCTATGAACAAATAAGTGCAAGTGGTAAGTGCGTAAGTATAAAAATTGCGCTAACAATGTTGTATGTGTATCTCGCATAAACCAAATATGTAAATCAATTAGAACATTTGCGGTAAACATTATATTGTAGTGGTTAAAAGTAAGGATGAAGCTTCCTGTGTGTACAAACATAACGTTGAATGATTTAGAAATAGTTACGTTAGATGAGATTTTGCCGTACAATTTTGTTGTTCGCTTTATAACACGAATAGCAATTCTCTTCTCTTTTAAAATTTATACAAGAACTTCAATTGTAAGAGGTGCTTGGTAACAATATTAAATAGATAGTTGTAGTAATAATTTTCAGCGTTCTTTTACGATAATCCTTCTAAGCGTCACTTTTATAGAAAGTCAAAAATAACTTTTCTTAAACCGTCATCGCATCTCTCATGTTAGGCCCTCTTCTATCATATAAATGCTCCATAAACCATTTGCGCCTCTTTGACTTAAATTTTCCTGTCAGCGATGCGTTTAGTATTGTAAACTTAAACAAACATCTTTCAGTTAAACGATCTGGTAGAAGGTACACGATTTACGCCTGCCACCTTTACACCACGCACTAGATCAATACTTCTGTGCAACATCAGTTAAGCAAACGTGCTTTATGTCATCCGCCGGTCCCCATCCTTCAATGTCTTTCAGAATAACATCTTTCAACTTGAAGCAATTATATAATAAACCAGTCTATTTACTGTATTTGATTCTGCGACATAAAAACTGAGTTCTTGAATCTAAAATATTCTTTAAAATTTAACAAGTTTATACAATACGAGCGGTTATAAATAAACCGTTCATACTTGAAACAAAATATTACAAATATCAGTTGCAGTAAAATTCAAAAATGGCGGAAATATATATAAAATTAAAACGGTGTGTAGTTATCCAGAAGTTTGTAAATTAGACGCAATTATTAAAAATTGTACACACAGGACGATTCATGAAAATGGTCTATTAAAAGTTTGTTTGGTCTGATAAAATTCAGAAACTTTCAGTTTAAGCTTATCTTCCTACCTATCACCGTTTTGAAAATATACGCATTTATTTGGAAAAAGTTCACAATGCATTCCATATAATAAAGAAACGTGGCAGATGTATTATAACCGATAGAAAATTCTTGTTTTGCATCTAAAAAGCAGAGAACTCATTCATTAATAACTAAAAATGGATAGCAAACAGCTAGCCAGTTTCTTTCAAGTGGAATGTACATTTATACACGAAGTGATGGAGAACTAAATTCTGTAGCGAAAAGGTGTAAGTCTTGGTATATCTATCTTCATCTGCTTTCACAATTAAAGATTAAGCATATTATCTAGGAAATCAAATTGGTTTTGGCAAAAAAATGTCCATTCAGAAAATATTCAAAATATAAGAGAATTATTTAGACACAATAGGAAGTAGCGCAACAAGCCCATGTAATACTACAGGCTAGTTTTAAAATCTTTTATTTGTTAATGTATAACAAAATCTGATTTGAAGTTTATGAAAAGCAATTAACGAAAGAACACACACAAATGCTGCTACAAAGTATAATGAATTTTCTTGATAGCTTGCAGTTGTTAGAGGGAAGAGGTGTTCATACCAAACTGATAGAGCACTAATGTGGATTGTTTTTGCATGACCAAATAAAGTCATTAATCTATCTGGTTACAGTACGTACAAACGTATAATTACTAAATTGGCCAAGAGAAACATTTGCTAGTTTGGAATAAAAGAATATCAGAAAAGCAATAACAAAACAAATTATGAATAACAGATGAATTTCAAGAATTTCAAATACTTAGAAGCGTTTTTACAATATTTACTTTAACATATTTTGTTAACTATTAATCTCTTTCCTTAGCCTACTATTTCATAAACTGTTCTATTAGTTATAAACTTGAAACCACTTTTTTTAGAAAACGATTATTAAAAGAAACAAATAAAAACAGATATAACAAGAGCTGTTGTTCACGTGGTGTAAAAATATACAAAGTATCCATTCTTTCTAACAGTAAACGAATATAACTCTAAAACGATAATACGCAGCCACGACCATGTTTTATAGAAATGTCCCTAAAATAAGTATAATCTAAAAATGGCAAAAATATAAGGCTCCATTTAAAATAACAAAGCGAATCCAGCTATACCACATACACTATACTTTAAGTCAAAAATTATGAAGTGTTGCAGCACACTGTCGCGCGCCAAGTTGTCTCTTGCGACGACAGATTCTTGCAACGAAGTTAGTGTTAAGCAACGTATTTCAAGAGGTGTAAATAATTCTTGTTATTTATTGTGTTTAATTATCCTTGATTTTCCCATATTCTTATTTTTTTATTCTCGTTCCCTATTTATTCCTGTTATTACCGTAAAATTTGTTACAGATTTTAGCAAATTATTTTCAATTCTTTCACCATGAACCATGTAAGAAAAGTTCTAGGAATTTTGTTATTCGATCAATCTGGTGAAAATTATGACAAAACCGAAAGATTATTTAATGAATAATAACCAATAGCTGGTAATATTTAAAATATCTCTGCACTCAAATTACAGCAGGTAGACATAAAACTATATGTAAGAAAACAATATTATAGGTTACTAGAGAATTAGTCCTAGTTTTGCACTTAGTAAAAGTTATACATTCAGCGAAATTTCTTTCCATATGAATTTTTGAATAGAATGTTTGATTTTCTTAATATCTTCGGCAAATTATGCAACGAAGGTGCATTCGAAATTTATTACATTTTATACAGCGAATATTTGCAATAATGATAATTCGAAACAGCTATAGGTCCAATCACACAAAATCAGTAAATAAAACAAATTTATGAAAATGTATAATTCTTTCTAAACTTAGTAGTGAGTGTTAGATCCTTTATTCAAAATAACTTCAAACATCCGGGTCTTCATACTGTCTATCAATTTGGTCAATATTGAAATAGGAATATCATTTCAGCACCTTGCTATTGCAGATTTTAGTTCTTTGCCGCTATCATAGTGTTTATTATTGCCATACATATGTCGTCAATATTCCCCAAAGATTTTCGATTAGCTTCATTGAAATAAAGTGATTTCGTTTTGATGAAACTACTCCTTTGTTTGTTGGAATTATGAATGGTTACATTGTCTTGATGAAATATTCAGTCTTACGTCCGTAATTGTTCACCAAAGTCTATCGGAACCATTTCCAGAAGTTGTATATCAGAATTAGAATTTATTTGCGTAGAAATAGAACATATCGGGGTGCTATTATTATGGGTAAAAACCATTTACAATACCGCTACCAAAATTACGGCTTATCGTAATTTCAGTATTCTTGCGCAAATCATGCCAATAATGTTTGAACTATCAGACCTGAATACGTAGGCTTCAGGTCATCAGGCCTGCCCAGGTTAAATTTCTTCTTGTCAGAATATATGACATTGTTTCACGCATGATCCCATCTCATATGATATTGAGTAAATTTAAGTTTTCCCTGTTTATGTATCTCTTTAAGGGTGGTTTTGAAATCTCTTTTATCCACCGAAAACTTTTACCGCCAAATAAAATTTATTGTACACGTCTATTTGTTAGAGATAAATTACATAAATTACATTTTATTTGTTGCGCGGTTATATAACCAGAAAAGGCTAACCGAAGTATCGATCAGCGCTGCTTTCGAGATAGGTTTTGAATTCTCCTCTTAGCGCGACTTTTGCAGTAGGAATTGCCCAACTATTATAAAATTATTGATAAGATGATGGAAACGTCCTATGTTCTTAGCTATAACTCGGTTTGAAAACCCAATCCCTTTTTATAACAATTTATTTTTGTTGTTTTTGCCCCGGATGGCAATTTACCTCTTAGTGTTTTTATTAACTTATATATACTTCGGTAATATACTCATTTGACTAACTTTTGAAGATGTTTAGGTGCTTTTTAACACTGAAAAGTAATGCCTGATTTCGGAGGATGTTTGTCTAACTCTGTGGAATTATAGAAATTTCGCTCGTATTCATACGTTTATACCGCTCCTATGTATCTACTAGTTGCAATATTGACAAAATAATGTCTCTGCTATTTCCTTACTTTCAGAAATGTAATTCTCAACCCATATTGTCGCTAAATATTTATAGGGAAATTACAAAATTACATGGAACTACAGAAATTTCGCTGAGTGTATATAGTATTTCCTATCCGCATGTACAACTATTACCGTTGCTTAAATCAGATCTATAATCTGCATGCGGATACGTCGAAATGTACACTACAGTATAACTTTCAGTTGTTTGTAGTATTGCGTGGTAACCTCTCTATCGTTATACATAAATTAATACATACTCGTATGTATGTACACATAGACGAATAAAAAGAAGATACCAGATAATATTTCTGGGCATCATTTTCGTCGCCGATGACATTATATTGTTTTACATTGAGATATTGACATCATATTATAAAGTTATGACAACTGTACATCCACGTGTCAAAATAAAGGTACTGAACTTGCTTCTACATTCTTTCTTCTGTCGGAAAAGGCACTATATTACAGAAATATCAAATATAATTATATACTACATTTATAGCCTTGGGCTGTTGAGATGAACACGAATATCAATATAGATTTTTAAGCCTTATACCGACGTCGGGGTTTTGTTATCATAACCTTTCGAGAAACTCTTCCAAAATTATGGATGTGGTAGAAAAGTGGTTGTTTTTATGTGGAGATTTTAATATTATTCTTTTTACTTATCCCAAATAGGAATGTCAATTAATAAATGTTTGGTATTTGCAAAACAGCTAAAACTTGGTTATCGATGATTGCAGTATTTTATATAAATATTTTAATTTGTTAATTAACTTTATTAGCATAAAATTACGTAATGTTCAGTATAGCACGGATTTTGTCATTATTTATGTATAACATGAACGTTGGTTAACTCTCCTAAAGGTAATTGCGCCAGCAGAGCTTTTAATCAGCTTTTTTGTTAATTTCCGTTTTTTCCGTTTGAGAAATACTTTCAAAACAAGAACCTTAATAAACTAGATAATACCAAATGTTATCGAATACATGAATAAAGCAGATTTACTAAGAGGCTGAACCAATAAATATTATGTTGTATCCTAATAAGCGTGTTACCAATCTAGACAAACCAAAAGCAATAGCTTTCTCCAACCTAGTGCAATACAACATTCCTACCATAAATAACGAAAGAGTTTGTTTACAAAGAAAGCTACCCAAACAGGAAATTCAGAATATAATGAAACTTGGGTAGTTTGTAGGCGTTATAGAACTACGTAAAGTAATTGTATAAATAGTTTATGATAAAAAATTATTTTGAGGCGTGAAATGGGTATTTGAAATTCCTTTCTCAGTTCTCTTTAGCTATTTCCTATTAGATGTTTAACAAAAATTATCGATAGGTTTTAGAATGTTTAAAGGGCTGTTACAATACATTAAATTTGATGCTTAAAAAGTATGGTGATTATATTCATTTGGGTATACCATTCTAAATTAGCCTACTCATTCTTACCTTGGCCCCTTTATTGTTACCACAAATAACTATAAATTTGAGCACATGGCATGTACACATATATACTTTATTCTTGACATTTATTTATTGCTGATCAACTACATTTTTTTTTAATCACTGGCAATTGATCCTAGCCAGCGGTAAACAAAATAATAAAAGCATATGAGGTCAAAATGATTCGTATCAATATTAGTTACTCCCACATATTTAGACTATTTCATATAAATAAACAATAGCCGTTTGTCAAAAAATTTCACGGTACATATAAATCCACGACTTCATAAAAATATAACGACTCAAGAGACCACTTTTTAATTTGAAACAACGTAAGGATTAGAATAATTCGCCGAACCACATAAACTTAAGTCATAGGATGAAAAGCCATTACGAGAAGGTTTAAAACAAAATGGTACAAGAAGAGTTATAGGAATCCTTCATCGGTGATGTACAAGGTGGTTTCGTGAATGTTGAATATGGTAAAATAGAAAGACAAGAAAGTTGGAATTAGAAAGTGTACAAAATCGCTTCAGAAAAGTGAACGTGGAACAATTGTATGGACGGGATCAGTTTTTTACAAAAAGGTGGTGCTAGGGGAGACAAGTTGTTGACAATTTGGGAGTATGCATTTAATAAATTGTCAGGTAATTTATATATGAATTTAATTATTTATGATTTAGATTTACGCCAATCAACTTCAGAGGGAAACGTGGGGGTGCAGTTAGACCGTCTTAAAGATTCTCATACATGGATACTACGTTTTAAATAGGTTCACAGAGTAGTTTAAAAAGAAATAACCGAGTTTGTAAGTCGCTCGTATGGAATTGATGACACTCAACTGAAAGCAATAGCATTTGCTTTTGCAGAAGCCGTAAAACCGAAATTGATTGAGAATCTATTACAAAATTAAGTTAACACCAGTTCAGTTCATATTTTTTTTGGCGGTGAAGGCCCATTGGGGTTATTAGCTATTTCTCAGGAGTTGCTAAATTCAAGTATACGCCTATTTACCACTGGAGAATCGTAGTGGTAGTAGATGAAAAAAAGAAACAGAATCTCCTGTGCAATTAGTTCTGCTACAACATACAGTTATAACTAGAGACTGGATTATATGCAAAGTGCATATATTTTATTTTACTTATTTATTATATTTTACGTCTATATGCAGATGTCAATTAGCGTTAATTAACTTTAATCAGTATAAGACATCTACAAATAGACGTAAAATAAAATAAATAAATAAAATAAAATATATGCACTTTGCATATAATCCGATCTCTAGTTATAACATTTTGCCGCTGCTATCAGCAGAAGTTTACCTAATGTCCCCGCTATCTACAATTTTAAAGGAAGTCAAGGGAAAGTTCGCTCCCCAAGTTTAGCGATGCTTGTTTTAGGTAATATTTTGAGATCTGTATTTTTAATTAATATCCATTTACTATAGCTGACTAATTATGTAAATAGGACAATAAGATTTTTGTCATCTAATGTAGTTGTTATAGAATCGCGTTCCTGAAGGCTAGCCCGAAAATTGCTTGCTGAATGGTTTGGGGACTTATACATAGAGCCCACTGCCCCCATTCTTTCAAGGAATTTATTTATAGCTGTAAGAATGTACATACACCTCTATAATATCTAAAGAAACAGCCGGCATGATTCAACCTCTCGATATATATCGATTCAGTGTATAGAAATGATTTCTTAGAAAATTTTCTATCCTTATAATACTTAAAGATTATGATATCGACCTTCGGCAATGGAACCACATTATTAAATTACAATCATTGTTACATAACCATTTCCCTGCACCCAGATATCGAAAAGCTATTTGGAATACAGGTACGACTGTTTCGATCATCCTATCGAGTTTACTTCTGATAACAGCAATGACGATCTTTTCCCTCATTGGTTTATTTCTAGTGGGTCTCCGTTTATAAAATGTTAAAATATTACCATGTTGAATGAATTTGTAGCACGTAGATATGCATACCATTGAATATTTAATAAAAAAAATGTGAAATGCGCATCAAAATATTGTTTTACATTAACGTAGACATACGTATGATAGTCAATGGATTTATCCAAGTACGTTGAAACAATAAACTCGGAGTGACTTCATTTAGCAATTCTCTTATTTAGTGTTTAAATATGTAACATAGGTAAATGCACTTGGCTTCTTATTAAATTAGAATTATTATTCTTAAATGATCTTTATCGCAGAGATATGTAACTGTGCTTTAGCTATTTAAGTTATTTTTAATTATTTAATTTTGTATTTGTCTTTAATGCGTCGCAATCTCTAAACCATGAATGTAGATCTAATTTTTATGAAGATACGTGCATAAGTTATTGAAACATAAATTATCCTAATATACGTTCCTAACGCATGAATTTATTGTGTTGTGGATTTTAAACATTAACATGTATTCTAGCTGGTTGACTAATTTCTTCATTTTCGAATTTGACAAGGTATTACTCAGAGGTGAATACATTGGTATTTATATTACATTCCTGCTTAATTTATATTCTTATAATGCCTTAATTTTATTTCAATTTGCTCGAATGATATAGTAATTATAACAGCTACTACGGCTGAATAATTTTTGGTTAATTCTGGAAGAAATGTTGCACTTCTATGACAGTATAATTGTTGTTTATGTATTTATATTGCTTAGTTTATACTTATTTAATTTGTCAAAATATGTTAAGATTATCGTTAACCGAAGGAAGTTAGAAAAACCGAATTATTGCTCTAAGAGAAACCGGCTTATCGTTTGCTAAATATTCAACTATAATCGCCTCAATTTGTGTTAATACAATCTTCAAACTGATGTAGGCAAATGCTACAATAGAATAGTTATCGTCAGTATTCTGTTGCAGAATGTATGACGACTCCTAAAGGAACATGCAGTGCTAATATTACAAAAAAACCTTTTAGATTTGTTTTTTCAGATATTATTATGTTTCCTGAAATAATCCTTGCTAATATTCTGTACGCACACCCGATTGCACATTTGCAACATATACCTGTAAAAGAATTTGCTTAAATTAAAGGAGTTTAGTTTTATACTTCAGCTACTACTTTCGACAATATTTCTTTCCATTGTAGCTCATTAGTTTGTATTTTTTTCTAAAAGATGAAACAGTCATATTAAATGTATCTTTTTTGCACAAGAAATCATTCCAAATTTCTGGACATAATTCATTACTTTCAAAATTCAACCAAGACAAACTTATACACCAACACACCCTTTAGCTTTTGTTTTGCTTTAAGTTATTCAGTGTAGTACTCCGCATTTATATACAACGATATTATTAATATTTTCAACTACAATTCATAACTAATCTGTCTTATAAAAGTGAAAATTACAAATGTAAATGATCAACTAACGCCTCTTTAATGACTTGTTTAGAAACACAACTGCTCCATCTGTAAACTAAAACTTTACAGTTACAACTAATGTCAAAGAACAAAGACTTAAAAATCCATCCTCAACTCATAAATTTTGGAGTGAACGATATTGTACGCATTAATGACGAAATAATAAACCGATGTGGGTATAGAACAACAGAACAACAGTACATAACGTTGGGAAAGTTATTTTGTCATAGTGGTACAAAACAATATGCGAACGGGAGAAAAATATGAGCACCGCTGCGGAGCGAGTTACTAAGGTTGTTGACCGTCAGCGCATAGCAACAGCGCTGTACTTCACATCAAATACAGCAATTGAACTGAATTATACACCTTTGTGTGACCAATGTAAGTTCACTTACACGTTCCCTGTGACGGAGTACTACAGCGTATATATCGCCATTTAGTGTAAATTATCGTCAAACGTATAAACATCTGTATACGTTTAAATTTAAATTATGCGGGTTTAAGTAACAGAATACCGCTTAAAATCTATGCTTATGCAATGCCGACTTTCTATGAATTGTATTCAAGCAAAATAAACTAATATTTCGTACTAAAGGATTTCTATTTCTAAAGATGCTGATGTCGATAATTACACTTATTCCGCTACGTAATTTATAGTTAATAAAGTAAGCTTTGTACCAACTGCTACGTATTGATAGTGATACAGAAGTTAATATCTTCTAAACATAGAATTGATTAATCAATACAGATAGGTAGAACGTGAATAATAAGTGATATACCCGACTGTCCCTTTGTTTTAGAAACATTAGTTTTTACTGTGGAAAAACGATCTTTTACATGACCAAATATGTAGTGTTTATATGTTAAAACAAAGGATATTAAGAATTAACGTTAAAAAGACAATATGAATTAAACGCTTATTATTTTTTTGTTTTCAATTTAAGCTATTAGCATTAGCATTAGCATTAGCATTAAAAACAAATTGTTTATTGTAGTATTTTTTACTCTTTTTGTACATACTACGAAGTTATTAGCTTTTAAACCCTTTTTAGATTCTTTTTATGAGGACGGCCTGAAATGTTTCCGGAATCGACAAAAAAAATACGGTATTGGTGTGGTTTTTTATTTTTCGATGTAAAGATCAATACACTTTTTTAAATGGTGCTCCAGTCTCTTCAAGTCGTCGGAAAATTAGAATGTTTCGAAGTCCGCAAAATGGCCATCCATAGCGGCGACGGCCTCCTCATTTGAGGCAAATTTCTTCCCTCCCAGCGATTGTTACAGGTTTTGGGAGAAGAGAGAGTCGCTGGGGGCTAGATCCGATGAATATGGAGGATGAGAGACTTATTCTTAGCGAAAAACTATTTAGGATAATTATATGGGATTAGTGGATGCAAGCGAAAAATTGCAGTTAGTCGTTAGTGGGATCAAATGCAAATAGTGGACGAAGTGAGTACACTACTGCACGTTATAACATATGATAAAAACAAGAGCGTGCAGAAAAGTTCGAAAGTGCTTTGAATAAAAATTCTGATTTTATAACATTAAGACAAACTTGTGGTAGAGTATCAACAGATTCTTTAACTAATTTCAAAGATAATTTTATGCCTGGAGTTACATCGGTCGGTGTTGAATGATTTTTCTCAAGGTACAAAACATTTTTTCTCATCTGCGAACCAACTTGACCGAAAGAAATCTAGTGTAGAAGAGTAGTGGTAACGGCTCAAATATGACAGGTTACATGAACAATAGGCAAAATATATTTAGCATATACTTTCTAAGCAGAAAGTTTGTCAAATAACCAATACAAAAAAAGATAGTTAAATATATACAAATCGATATATGTAAACTAATAAAAAGAGGATATACGATATTATGCAATGATTCAGACTGTATTCATTCTCCGGCATTTCGCTAAGTTTCATTTTTGCAACTAATTTACATTAATACCAAAGGAATAGTAGAAAAAGTCATGCTACCATTTTGAAATATTTCGCTAAGACAGTATCAGATATCTGATAAAATTTTACGACTGCAACGCCCTGCATGTCCGACATTCAGTCGCTTTATTGATTCACTCTATAAGGTTTTAATTGTTACGACAGCCAATTGAACAAGGAAATAAAAAGGCAATTCACCTCTTTATTGGAAGCCACCTGCTGTACACATAAATATTACAAATTCATTCTTTCTGTCTCCCCATTATGATTGTTTCCTTTTCTATCCCATTCGTCGTACTGTGTATGACTTTTGTCTAATATTTATGAACCTCTCCATTATTGAGTTCTGAAATAACTGACACGTCAGAGGTCATCAGTTATTGACAGGAACTCATTTGATATAATTCAATTAAATGTTGCTTTCACTCGCGATATATAGACGAAATCAATACGAAGTACTGCATAGCGACTGACATTAAAACATAAAACAAGAATATCCTTAAATTCCTACTCTAAATAAGTCGTATAGCATACCTATTATTTTTTTATTATAATATATAGACAGTACTAGCTTCTTACAAACTAAAATGTTAAAGATTTTCATATCGTATTTCAAGGTACATTTGCAATTCAAGTACTGGCAATATGGAATTACCCTTTCTTTAAAAATAATGCTTTGTTTATATGTAAAGCTAAAAACGTTTGACTAAATTTAGGGGCATTCTAACACCGAATAGTAGGGATCTTGACGTTCTAAATTAGCGATCAAGATAAAGGGCAGTTTTTCGGAAATGCTTATCACGACTGTTATAAAATATGAAAATAGATTTAGTTCGCAATCAGCTTTGGTATTGCAAGCAGTGACTAGCGAAGAATTTGTGCAAAGTGTTAGCGAGTTAGAAATGTCGGCAAGAAAAAAATTATCTACGGAAACGCATGCCCAAATTGTGGCATATTACAACATCGGTGAAACTAACCGAATAATTGCTGAATTACTGAAATTAAACCATAGAACCGCAAATTATCATGTTAAATAGTATTAAAGAAGTGGCAGTATATCCAATAAACAGCGAGTCGGTCGGCCAAAAATAACATCAGCAGAAGGTCCCACAATAATAATCACGAGCAAATGAAATAGACGAAAAACGCTAGAAATTGCTGCCGAAGTGAATATTTCGCACCCAAAACCAATTAGCATCACCACAGTGGTACACGGAAACCGTTATTACACAAAGCAAACAAAACTAAACGGTTAGTATGGCCAAGAGAACACAGACACTGGATGTTAGAAGATTGGAAGCAAGTGCTCTGGACCGACCGATCTAAATGTCTCATTTTTGGTTCAAATAGAAGAACATTTATCCGTAGATCGAAAGGGAAATGAGTACTTGAATTCTGTACTACACCAACAGTAAAACATGGAGGAAGATTACCCATCATTTGGGATTCGACTTGGATATGCCGTGAGTATTTGGATCAACTGTAGCACGGAGAGAAAATTCTTGTTAAAAAGTGGCTGGCCCAAAGTCCAGATCTTAATCTGATCGAATTTTTGCGAGAGGAACTATACCTGTTACAGTTCTTTGTATAGAATGTAAGTACAGAATAAAGGTTTATTTTAGAATTAGTTTTTGACTTGTTTTTGCAAGATTTTAAGGGTGAGTAAACACTTATGGCCGGAGGTGTATGTACACTACCTTCCACAAAAGTTTGGCCAAGTAACAAAAATTTTAGAAATCAAAAAGTGAGAGACAATTAACTCTAAAGAAATAAATATATTACTCTTAAAAGTCACAACTATCAAAATCTAACGAAAAGTTTTATTTTTTCCATTCATTGTTAACAAAATACTTAAACATACTTTTCGTCAAAAAATCCACCTCTTGCATTAATTTTTTGAGGTTTTCGCCTGCGAAATTGTTCCATTCTTGTTGAAGGATATTCCAAAGCTGTTCGTTGGAAGTAGGACAGACACTTCGAACTCTTCTAAGTTCATCACAGTCATTCAACAGGGTTGCGATCTGGGCTGTCTGTGATGTCGTATCTTCTAAAATATCTGTTTGATTTTGCTCATTCAGATACTGTTTGCATATTCTGGCTGTCTGTTTCGAATCGTTATTTTGTATAAAAGTAAAATTCTCGCCGACTAGTCGCAACCCAGAACGAATGCCATTGTCTTCAATATTTCACGGCACTGTTCTTTCCGCATTATTCCTTCAATTCGATATAACGTTCCTGTTTCCGAGTAATAAAAGGAACCTCAAACTGTAACTGAGCTGCTACCGTGTTTTATTGTCGACACAATGCATTCGGGAAGTATCCTCTCATTGGCGGAACGACTGACAAACACTCCCCTGCTTTGACCAAACACTTTCAACTCTGATTCGTCAGTCCATAAAACATTTTGGCGCTGTTCTGAATTGTTTCTTCAGCACACATCCAAATAAAAGCCGAGAATTTGGCATTAAAAAAAGGAAGAATTAAAATTTCCGATTCGGTTTTCCAATTGATGGTGCCCAATATTGAGCATAACTAAGGTCCTTTAGAGGTACAAACGCCCATTATTTGTTCTTGCGTCAAAGGAGCACGTTTCATACACGTAGAAAGTCATTATTCGTTTATATTAACACTTTAGATGCTTCTATTCCTTTCTGAAGTTTTAAAAACATTATTCACATTTAAAACGTAACTTTATTTTATGAGTATTTGTAGTTTACTAAAAGTTTACAAATGCTATTTCAAAATATTTATTAAGAAAAATAAAAATTGATGCTACAACCAACTCACTTGTCAATTTTTTTCTTTTAAAGCAACAATAAATGCGATTAAGTCACCTCGAGTCAGTTATGAAAGTAAATTCTCACACGCCCACTGTATTATATATACATCGTATTAATTACAGTTCATCATTAAATAAAAAATCTGTTCTCATTTACCTGGCATTTTTTCGCCGCACCATTTTTGAAGCAACAGCCTTCTAATTATTCAGTGCAGTCAAAATCAACAGTAACATAATTAGGATACAATATTTTTTATAAAATACAGAAAATCTGAGTGTAAAAAAACATAAATTTCTGTCACATTGTTACACAAACAGATTACTCTCACATCCAATAGCCTTGGTGCAGTAACAACTGTGCCAAGTAAACATTAACGTGTGTATGCTGCGATTTGTGTGCGTAAACGCCCCACTTGCCGTGGTTCCAATTTAAGAGCCGATATACTCCTCAAGACTACGATTGGAAACTTCCAATGAACGTTTGCAATTAATGAAATCAATTCAATTTATCATAAGCTGAAACGTTTAAACTAACAAAATATTTACTGCAAACAAATAACAGTGATTCAAAAACATAAACAGGTTTAAGTGAACAATCTGGAATATTTTCATTAACTAATCACATTATTAAAAAGGGAACGAAGCAGCTGACTTGCTAGCAAGAGACGCCAGTGAACGACCATTCTCAGATCCTGAACCGACGTGTGGGAGTACCTATGGCAGTATTAAAACCTATGTCTTAAGTCCGAGCTCGCCGCCAATCACCAGTCCCATTGGAACGGTGTAGACGGTTTGAGACACTGCAAATCTCTCGGGATTTATCCAGGTGAGGAAAGATTGCATAAGACAGTTCTTATGAGCAGGACCAAACTGAGAGCACTCACAGCGATCTTAACTGGACACTGCGCACTGAACAAACACATGCATCGCACAGACTCTCCTTCATGTAGAAAGTGTGGGAGGGCAGAGGCCAGTCTGCAAGGAAAAACAGATTTACCTTGGGTATGCTCAGTTTGACGAACCCAAGTCGGGAAAATTACCGCTCGAGCGGATTATGGACTTTTTTGCTCAGGTACAACCCAATTGAGTGAACTAAAGTTAGATAGGTGCACAATAGGCGAGGTACTAGCCGAGTTGCTCTACGGGGTTAAAGTCCCCGCCCATGGTTACAAAAAAGAAAATCACATTATTAAAAGAAACAATCATGACAAAATAAATTATTTGGGGAAATAAATATTTGTATTTCGACATACAAAAATGCGTATTTCATTGATTCAGAAACGCAATTTTCCACATAGCGGCCTCCGCCTATCTCCAAACTTCAGTATTATCAAAAGATAATTCTGACAGATTTATCTAATTTGGTCACAATATAAATAATAGCTTTTGCATTAAATCGGTATCTTAACAATACTTTAGTTAAATAACTGCAACAAACAATAAGGAATTGCCTTAGAAAATCATCCACTGTTCGAATTTTTCGAATACATGCTACTCCAAATGTTAATTGGTAAAGTTCTAGGTAAGACACTATACGCTTATTTAATTTACTTTACTTTTATTCTTGAGAACGTTGTACCAATTGTTTTTAATTAAATTTAACGTAACCTAACTTACGTAACCGTAGAAATAGGTGTCATTAGAAACAACTGTGCATTGTGGTGACGGACATTCAAATCAAATTCTAACACACATAATTTCTAGTCATTCACTACACATTTGACTGGGAGAAAACCAACTCCGCATGTAGAAAACCAATTTAAATAGAATCTGTATATTTAAATAAAAGAAATTTACCTGTACCGTTTTCTTGCACGAACTTATTAAGCTTATGCGGTTATTTCTTTAATTCAATTATCACTCAATTTAAAACTCTGAGACGTATTTGTTTTATTCACAAAATGATGAATAAAATTGGATCCAATTTTGTATTGATCATCAGTAATGCATGGAGGTATTTATTACACTTTTTAATTACGGATAAATATACTAATTAATATCGACTAGAAAGTAACGTAATCGGAACATAACTTCATTATTGCTCACCATAGTTAATTAAAGGATACATTAACAGTATCTAATAACATCTGCAATAATTGTAACTGTGCTGGCTGGAGTGTAATTTCAACGCTCTAATTATAGTTAAAGTCGTTGGTTCCCATGACGTATTATCATTCGTGTTCAGCATTACTAAATTCGGCTGTTTTTCGTATACGTAACGAGACATTGACAAATGGTGATATTTAAAAATTCCACCTCACCAATTTAGGTATTATATGTGCGTTTGTCTGTAGCTACGTTGCCGCCCCGTTGTGCAAAAGAGAAACTTGCATTTTTGCGAGAATTATATAACGAAAAAGAAGATTGTTACGACACACTGTGGGCGCGTTTACATGTTCAATCATAAAATTCGATCGTATAGTGAACATACTTCTTCGATTTATACGAGCTGAATGTAGCCGTACGTTTTATTTCTAGAGAACAGCATCAAAAATGCAAAACTCCTAGGTATTACAGTAAGATTACAGTACAAGAAGATAGATATACAGATATCTGATATGTTGACTTTGCGATATAAACTCTAAATAACGGAAGTTGACATTGTGAAAAGCAATCCTTTTTGTTTTGAATGATTTCGCAAACTGGTAAACTTGTAAATAAACTTCCGATTCTACTGGTGAAATGAAATTATTTGTTAGTGGTTATTTGATTACTTCTTCTACTTTCCTGAACCTTTGCCTTTCGTAATAAAATAATAAAAAGAATTGCTTTTAAAGCGCCCCCTTCATCCTTTACGGTGAGGGGATGTAGTAACAAGACCATAGAACACTTTACACACCTTAAGGCTCTTGCGGTCAAGATCAGCTAAAATAGTTTCTAAGTCAGTTGCGCCGTTCACCACTAAAAGAATAAATCAATACTGTACACTAAATTAAATTCAATTATAACGCATTTTTCTTGTTGTTAACAAATAATATCAAGGAAATGAATTATCATTGAAAAACCAACGGAAGTTACTCTAAAGAATTTAAATTCAATTAGTAATATTTCCTAAGTGTACACTGAATTGGTAATATAAGAAAAATGTCATCCACCAATAAACCAGCAAACCAAGCACATCAAGTAGATTGGTGATCGACGTATAACGTTCGTACTTGGCCTTGAAAAAGAGGGGCTTTTCATTCTTAAATCTTTCCTAGGCATATTTAACGTATTAGATATAGAAAAGGTCTGCTTGCTGGGTGGTTTCTTCGATCTGTCAATAATTCCATATTATGCAGAATTAGTAAAAGATTCTGAGGAGTGGTACCGATTGGATACATGCACGTCGTAATTTATCAATGTTAATACACTATTAATAAGAAACTACGTTTATAACAAATCTACAAAACTAACAAACTTAGACATTAAAAACCAAAAATTTTAATGGAATTGATTTCTTAAGATACCATCATTCTGAGTGAGACACTATCCTAATCGATTGTAGAAACCATTGGTAACATCCTGTTCTGTGTCATTTATGCACCATCAGATACGTTCAACATTAAGAACCTTAAAGAAGTGGTCGTTAGATGCTAGCTCAGGAGACCGTTATAGCCACGGTATACTCATATCACGGCCTATCACTTGATACTAAGCCACACTATTCAAAATGTTTTGACGTTTCGGATACTATGAGCTGATGCGCCATTCATCTGGTGCCAGATTTCGTCAAGATTGGTGTTTCTCATTAGAGCTAGTATTATTCTTTCTTGAGGTAATTTCAGAGATTTATATCCCACAAAATTTCCAATGCAATTATTAATTAGTCTAGCCCAAATTTCCGAGACCCTTGCATTGAGGTACTGTGGTCAAGGTGAACATTCTCTCTATTTCAATATTGACAGTTTTGGGAATTAATTTCTTCATGGATGAAAAAGCTTGCTTCATCAACATATTTTCATGTTTTTCATCTTCTTGGAGAATGTTCTCTATTATTGTTTCTTCGTACAGTATGAGCAGCTACTGCACACTGGGAACACCATTACTATAACGTTGCATTTATTGAAAATACACATTGCACGTTACAAAACAAAGTTAATTTTATACACGTATTTCTACAAAATGCCAAAAATACGTCAAATCTTTGTTAAGTTTTTGACAATAATCCAAGTTAATTTAATTTTGATTGTGTTTATAAATTTCTTTTAGAACTGGATATTGCCTTTATAGCACACACCATATATGTTTTTCTGCTTTGAGCTAGATTCCAGCACCCCCGGTGTAATCCAACTGTTAATGTATTTCTTTACAAGAATAGCTCTAAGAGAAGGAAATATTATACTAATAGCTTAAAAGAGACACGAAGGTATTTAATTTATCTTCTGTATTAATTGCGATGTCAACCCAGGATTAGTTCTGCAAATATTTGTAGAAAGTCAATTTGTTCTCAAGCCCAAATATTCGTGTATAAAGGCCAGTTTTAATAGAGAACAAAAATGTACATCAGCTTCTAAGAAACAAGAATTGCTAAATTAATACATGCATTATCTATAATAGAATTACTATTGTTAGTTATTCTTATATGGGGTTTTACTATAATATCTATGCCATAAGAATTAGAAATATACTTGAATTAGAGAAAATTTTCGTGCATGTGAACAAAATACCCTAGTTTATACAAATATTCTATACCTTCTTGTCAGAGGATGATCTATATACGCTCAGAACATGATATTTAATGATTTGTATAAATTTGAGATGTATAAATTATTATTAATTATTTGGATTACAACCACAAATAAGTCACTTAATGTTGGAAATGGTTGAAATCTCAAACTATCATATTTATTTAATTTTAAAATAAATTCAAGAAACTGAAAAACCTGAATATTTTGAAAATTTTTGATTAATATATTTTTATTTGGATAGTAAACACTGAAGTTGCTGAAAGTCCAACAGGTGAAATTTTTCAGAATGATAGCAAATTAAGACAACTTAACTCATTTGACAATTCATTTGGTGCCCGTTTGCTTAACTTGAACGTCTCTCCTAGCTGCTGAAGGTGGAAACGAATAGTGTCATCACTCACATTTAACCTTTCTGCAAGCTCTAGGAACGTTGTGCTGGAATTTACCTCCACAAATTGTTTATGATCCTCGTTGTTAATAATCTTCGGTCTCCCAGAGGGTGCTTCATCTTTAACCACTTTTATACTGTTGGATCGCTAATCTTCGAATGCGGTACATACGAGGTAAAATCATTAAATAAGTCACAAACTGCCGTGGAAAAGCTGAAAATAGCAGTGCGCTATTTCTCTATCTGTGGCTAGGTGTCAATATAATCCAGCTTTATGAATCTCAAGTGACAATTGCTGTGCATGTACGCAGGCAGTGTTAAAATGGCGGTCGTGCAATATTCCTGCATCACGATAATACCAGGCCGCATCGGCCCACTTAACCCAGGCGAGAATTGGAGAATTAGGATGGGAATTTCTTGAACATCCGGCTTACAGTATGGGCCTAGCCTCAAGCGACTATCGCCTGTTTAGCTGACTCAAAAAGCACCTTAGCAGTAAATATTTCGAGGGTGATAACGATGTTCAACAAGAGACACGCACGTGGTTCAGACGGCAACCCAAACGCTTTTATGCAGCAGGCATTGGGGCAATGATGTAGATGAAGACTTTGATGAAAAATAAAACTTGTTAATTATTTTTATAATAGCTTTTTCTGACCTACTGACTTTCCCTCGTAATTTACGCGCCACCACTGCAGCTTTGGTACCAAGGTTATACTCACAGAGCAAACAATCTCGAATTAAACAACTGTCGTCAAATCTGTATATGTAGATGGCAGATAACAAGCAAGTGATATCGATCAACAACTTAAAACATATTCATAGCACTCTGCTATGTAAAAACACCGCACAAACTTGTTTCATTACATGATATTTATTGTTTTCTGTCTGTTGACAATATTTTAGCGATCTATCATCCTCATTTTTACTAACTTACAACTTTTATATACTTGTTAATACACAATTCCCTTTTTTGATAATATCCATAATGTTATATCCACTCTTTAAAAATACTGTTTAATATGTAGGACTAATAATAGCTTTTTTTACACGTTATGGGTAACAATACAAGTATATTTAATTGCGGTTGACTTTTACACCTTTTAGTTTTACTTATAGTCGAAATCGATCACCAAAGAAATAAAAGAAAGTTAAATATTGATAGGGAACTTCCTTATTTTATTACAAATTCCATGCACAAAATTAGTTCTACATCGAGAGAAAAAAAATTGCTGCACTTAATCATCAAACTGTCATGTTAAAACTATTTATTTTTCAATACTTGTAATGCGTTTTTGGCGTGTCTTCAATATGTAGAAAACCTATTTTAAGTGACTGAATTATATAAATAAATACATTCACTTCTGCAAACAATCTAAATTTGAAATTGCAAAAATTGGAAGTACTCGTTATAAGAAAGTGCTTTTCTTAAAGAATACAAATATTTATGTATTCATGAACAAGGATTAATGTTAAATAGTGACCAAAATTTATTCCTTTCTGGTTGTTGCACAAGGACAACAACCACCAATTTAATAGAAAGAATTAATGTTTTATATGGGTTTCAAACCCATGTATAACCCAATACAAATGTATTGCAAATACAAATTTCTACTTTCAGTTGATATTTGCAAAATACCTTAACCCGCTATAGTTCTCTATTGTTCAACTAATGCAGGCTGGCATGAACATAATACAGCATTTGTTCAACTTAGCAACATGACTATAGGGCTAATTAAGGTTAAATTCGAAAAAGTGTAACACATGGGCTGAAAAGTCGCGGGCCTAACAAAGAAAACACGGTTTTTCTGGTTCAAAATTAGCTTTATTCATCAACGTAATCTCCATCAAGAGCAACGCAATCATTCCAGCGTCGCTCTAACATTTCAATACCACTTTTGTAGAACGATTTATCTTTTGCCTCAAAATAGGCCTCAGTTTCAGCGATAACCTCTTCATTCGTGCGAAATTTCTTACCGGCGAGCATTTTTTTGCGGTCTGCGAACAGCCAGTAGTCGCTGGGAGCCAAATCTGGCGAATACGGTGGATGTGGGAGCAATTCGAAGTTCAATTCATGTAGTTTTGCCATTGTTTTGATTGACTTGTGACACGGTGCGTTGTCTTGATGAAACAAAATTTTTTTCTTTGCCATATGCGGTCGTTTCTTTGCAATTTCGGCCTTCAAACGCTCCAGTAACGCTATACAATATTCACTGTTGATGGTATTTCCTTTCTCAAGATAGTCGATGAATATTACACCACGCACTTCCCAAAAATACCGAGGCCATAACCTTTCCAACGAATTGTTGTGCATTCGGGCGCTTTGGACGAGGTTCACCAGTTGCTGTCCACTCAGATGACGATCGTTTTGATTCCGGAGTGAAGTGATGGATCCATGTTTCATCCATTGTCACATATCGACGCAAAAATTCCGGTTTGTTACGTTTAAACATGGCCAAACACTGCTCAGAATCATCAACACGTTCTTGTTTTTGGTCAACAGTGAGCAAACGTGGCACCCACTTTGAACAGACCTTTCTCATAGTCTAATGATCATGCAATATAAAGCCAATACGTTCTTTTGATATCTTTACGATGTCAGCTAACTCACGCAACTTCACTTTTCGATCATTCAAAACGATTTTGTGGATTTTTTTGATGTTTTCTGGTGTTACCGCCTCATTTGGACGTCCACTGCGTTCTGCATCATCGGTGTCTCTACGACCACGTTTGAAGTCAGCAAACCAACGTTTTATTGTTGTTTCTGATGGAGCGGAGTCCCCATAAGACTTTTTAAGCCATTGCTTCGCTTGAACGGTATTTTTTCCCATCAAGAAGCAGTGTAAAATTAAAACACGAAATTGTTTCTGATCCATTGTTTTGAAAATAACAAAAGTAGCGTGACTCTTAGCACAATAACTCACAAACTAATGAATAGAATATCATGAAATTTTAACAGCTGTCTTTTGAAGGTTAGTACTAACTGAGAGAAAGGTGGCTGCAATAAAACTAGCGTCATCTATGTGTTAGGCCCGGGACTTTTCAGCCCATGTGTTATATGTCGGTAGATGAAAATTCTTAAAGTGGCTCCAACATTCTTTTTTTGTTAAATCAACTCTAAATGGACACCAATAAAAATGTATGTATTTACTTTAAAAATAGCATATCCGTTTAACTATGATTTCATTGTATGGTTTATTTCTTAACACAGCAGAGACCGCTGAAATAAACAATTTATTTTTTCCAAAAGCCTTTACAGCTGATTGAATTTTTACAGGACCCATCAAACGGTAAATCATTTTCTTTAGTTACGGATAGGATGGTGCTTAGAAGAAACGAATCAAACTTATGTGGTCATATATTACTACTATTATAAGAAAATTCCACTAAGCAAAATACTTGAATAAAAATACGTATAGAGATACCATAACACTCAATGTACATTTGTTAAATTTTGCAAAATATAAGTTTTATACTACGCACACTATAGTAGCTAAAATTCGCATCTACATTAAAACTGTTCCTTGCAATTTAGGCCACATCTCATATATTAGGACCTACATAGAAAGTGTTTTATTATGATGTAAATAGCATAGGCTTTGTAATTTCAGTAGTTTCAATAGTTACTCGTTTCTACTTTCAGCAATTGAACATCTGAAATACAAACCACTGAATAACTACTATTTTCAACTTAAATCTACATTGGTTGCATAATAAATTGCATCGCAAACATTGCTGAATCTTCTAAATAGAAATGCAATTCATATCTTAAAAGTTGTATGCGTAATCTATTAGTATTTAAAGTATAATGAAAATGACTGATACCAACTTAGACTGTTTTTAATATACTGAAATATTATCTCCAATTTAGCTATCTATCTTACAACATACAGTATACGTAGACGTAGTAGATATTAACACATGTATCTTGTGTATTTTCTTTACTTTAATAAATGCAGTAACAATAAAATTTGATTGCTGTTTGAATATTTTTAATATATAAACAACTTCAGATTAATCATGAATAGATGAGGGAGGCATAAGTTTACGATACCGTAGTTGAATTAAATCAACCCGAAACCAGATACATGGGAGATGTCAGAACGAGTCAACGTTGCCTATATACTCGCATAAGCCTGTTGTGATTCATCTGCACGCCATGAACAGAAACGTTAAGGTCCTAATAATAGTTCCCTCGTCGTTAGATTTAATCCACATAATTTGAAATGGCGATTTCAAGAACATATATTTTTACTCTAGTTTATATCGTAAATATTATCTTTTCACGTCGTAAGTTTTTATTTTCATAATATCCTAACAGTTTATAATAAATATATTATGTTTTGACATAAATGTTAATAAGTGGTTTTTCTTATAATTATACATTGAGTAAGCCTTGGTATAATACGTTCAGTAAAAAGGAATTCCTAATTTGGTAAGATAACTCGACGACCGTATATATACTTAACGTTTATATTAATAACCGTGTATTCGTGTATCTTGAGCTTAAATTGTTTTTGATTTCCATAATATATGTGTCCTTTAATCGCGCCAGTTTCTCGCTGTTTAGCCTTTCTAATGTTATGTGATGTAAAGCATGTACCGTTCATACTACTCATCGGAAAGGGAAGATTTAAGGCGCAAAAATAAATGAAAAACGCTAGGTGCAGGCCTGAGCTATAAGGCTAGTCATTAAACTTCTCCCAGTCAAGTCCTGCAGGAATTGTGATGTTATGTTTGCAATGTGTCAGAGGCCATTGTCGTGAATGAGACTAGCACCATAGCTGAGCATATCTAGGTGCTCATTCTGTATTGTAGAACCCAACTTTCTAAGCGTTTCACAATAAAAATTGGTATTAATTGTCTTCCCCCGCGGCATGAAATCCGCTAGTAAAACTTCTTGTCTGTCCCAGAAAACTATGCACATAATTTGTTTTTGTCATGCAACAGAAAACGTGAAATTTGAGGAAGACCCATAGAAAGCTATGAAATGGCAAATCTCGGTTTTATAATCTATTCTTAAACATCATAGACCACTAATGAGTTGTTTACCATGAAAAAATTCATAACATTTTGTCAATACAATTCGTAAATTTAACGGTCAATTTAAGTAGATTTCATATTCTTTTTAAACAAAAACCATTATTAAAAAATAATTATATAATTTTTACATTACTTTTTTGTATAAAATCCACTTTCTGGCAGCCGCAGAATTGTAATAGAGATCTTGTAAACATATCTGTGGCATGACATTATTGTCGCTTTTACTTATTCCTGAACGGCAATACGTCATTACATTAGCAATACAAGTATATAGCTCACGAACACCGGAACTATACCTCATTCACGTTAAGAACGCAGTAGGTAGCGCTACGATCGGCGGCTGTATTACATTGGTGAAATTTAACCGATGAAACTGTCAAATAACAACATCGTAAACATCAAAGTTTGGTTATCAAAATCTTGTATAATAAATAGCAAGTTTTTCATATTTTATGGGCAATACATTATGGTTATATAATCTGGCAAAATAATACCGCAATAATAAAGTAAAAGTAACATAAATTGTTAGAATATATATAATATGTTAGAAAGTAAATATGATTGCATTTGGGGTTAGTTGAAGAGAACATAAATGCCATATGACAAGTTTTTAAATAACAATATTGCCATAGATAAACTTGAATCGAAAATATAGCTTTGACATGAACATACACATACGTATACACAGTGTTGTACCAAGTCATTTGTCATGAAGTAAATCAATAAAGCACTCCAAGTATACTTATCTACTGTACCCCGACTGCACTAAAACCAATGTACATTTTCAATGATAGTACAGTCAATAAATAATTGCATGAGTAAAATAAAAAAAACAAATATACTAATGAATTATAACAATCTCTTAACTGCACATATTACAAATTTATATAGTTTTCTTCTCTTCATATCTGGATTAAATTTAATAAAAACGATTTCTTTACTGCTAGCATTTTATTTATAGAATAACAAATGAAATAAACATATGAATTTGATTTATAAATCAAAGGGTAGAGCGAAAAAATGTGAATAAATAATTTCAACTTATTATGCAAATGATATTAACAGATATTTGAATCAGATTCTGATAATGGTGGTCTGACGAAGATCATGTATTTGCTGTTATCATAAATTCTTCGAATATATTTTCAACAATATTATCCAGTTAATACATCATACTCTCTTCTTCGGTAACATGTTTGATACAATAAATTTGTATTCATGTTGCTTTAAAATTACTACATTGTATAAAATACCTTAACTAAATGTATGGAATGCGTGAAGATATAAATCAGCAATCAGAGTATTCTAAGTGTATACACACTTTATTAACTTATTAGGCAAAATCAGAATCTGATGTATCTGTCGATGAATCTGCATCTATAGTTATAATAAATTCTTCAACTATATCTTCAATTTAGCTTCTGTCTACTGCCAATATGCTTGCTTGAGGGTTCTTCGATGGTTCTGCAACTGCATCTACTACTGCTTCTTCAGCCATACCAAACCAAACGCTGTAATCGTAATAGTAAAGTAGAAATCAGTTTGTTTATATAATCGATTGTGCAGTACATTGAATTATGAAATTATGAGATAAAAGAACTCTGAAAAGAATTATTTTTGGCACAACTTGTTTATAGTTAAAAAGTACAATGAAAAACTGCAGGAAACAATGACACGAAAATTGTAAACAAATTTGACAACTGACAGAAATTTCATATGAAGAAATTACATCAATTTCTCCTGTGTGAATATGCCTCGCCCATTACCCAATGGCAAACCCGTATTTTAAGGCCTATCTATTCCAATTCTGCATTCTTAACGTGAATGGAGTATAGATACACAAAAATCGGTCCGTTTTTATTTGAAGATTTTCAATTATACAAGCGTGTAGAGAAAAAGTAATGTTTGTTAATAACACTGTGTAGAACTAATAGTGTTCGGAGAAGACAGTACATTTTGAAACAATGGTTCAAAATTGCTAATACTTATAGAATATTGAAGTAACATTTGCGATTGTTCAAGCAATTGTACATTTAGCATTGCTATAAGAACCAGTAGTAATTGATATAAAGTTCTAGAACTGTTTACTTAATCTCCGTCATATATTTTGTCAGCGATATTTATTCAAACCATCGACATGAAAACTAGACGTGTACGTTCAGATTTGCATTAAAAGTTAACCTTTTTGTTGAGTTAACTAAAATATGGTAAAACAAACTTTTGCACATTGAATCAATACCTTACTCGTTCGTGGTTTGCATAACATTTCTTCTCCCGCTGTACTATAATTATACCTTACAAAGAACTTTTACCTATGTGGCAATTTGAAAAACAAATAACTTTAAAAGTAAATATGTTAGTTTCAATTTCATTGTAAATATTTCTAACAAATTTAATTTAGTGCTCGTATATTAAAACAAGATTATAATCAAGCAAACATTTAAAAATATTGCAGGCGATTTGAGTTGCATGTTCTGACAATAAAGGTGTATTAGCTATGTTCTAAAGCTAATACATGCAAATACGTTCTTTATTGTCGGAACTACCAATCTACAAAGCCTTACGCCTTTGTGTAGGAGTAATGAATTCCACCCCCATTGATGCGTTACACGTGGAAGCACAAGAACCTCCGTTAATGTTTAAAAGGACGTATGTAACAGCAAAACAAATTATAAAAACGAGAATCCATGGGAAAAGCTTTTTATTAGATGACATAAATAAGCTGGCTGTAGAAGATCAAACAAATGGATGTTGGAAGTTTAAGTAATTTCCACCTCTGGCTGACTCGTACAGAATCTTAGCACGTATGATAAAAAACTTAAACAGAAATTCCAGTTTTCTTCGAATATCTGCAACCCGTGGACGTAACGTATCCAAAATATAACGGAAAACACTTCCATGATTCCAAATTATTTTGCAACATCCAGGCTGAAAATGTGGTCGCAGTTTATATCTATACAGATGGATCCAGATGTTCAGGAGGTTGTGCCTATGAAATTTATGCTCCCAAACTTGAATATAGAAGGATGATTAGCATCCATGATGAAGCCTTAATATTCACTGCTGAAGTGGCAGTAATTAAACACGCTGTTAAATATGTTACAAAGAAAAGTTTGGGAAGTTCTGTAATCATGAGTGATTCTAGAAGTGTATCAGAATCTATTCAAAATAGAAAACATTCCACGAAAACTCACCCGATTGTATTGGACATACGCAATGAGCTCAATGAACTACGGAAGGCTGAAGTTAATACCAAATTCTTGGTTAAAGGTCTCGTAGGAGCTCAGCCAAATAGTGTTACAGGGCATCTAGCAAAAAAAAACATTCATTCATCGATAATTAGTGACATAGCCCTCCATTAACGTGATGAAACATCGATTACTGAAACAAGAATGGCAGGACCATTGGGAAGCCTCTTACACAAAACACATGACCCAGTATGCTAAAATACAACTTTATTTGCATCAATATAACTGGTATAAACAACAGCAATTATCAAGATTTTCTGACTCGACGACTGCCAGACTAAAATTCAATCACGGCCACTTCCAAGCTCATGTAGCTTATGTATATAAAATAGGATTGAGTAATTCACCTTCGTGTTTGTGTGAGGAGCCACTGGGAGACCTCAATGACTTGTTCCTGGAATGTCCCAGATTTTCTAATCGCAGAAAGTTTCTTCTGAAAGAGCTTATTGATGCTACTATTAGTTTCTATGCCTACCAATATTATCGGCATTCTTCAAGAAAACTGTATCGTGTATGACGCGATTATTAAATTTATAATAAACACAATAATTGTTATCTAATTAATACCAGTGTCGATTGTCCTTTTTACCGTTAGTCGTCTTCTGTGGAGCTATACCGATAGACCCCGGGATGTGAAGCTCGTCTCTTCCTTGTTCCTTCCCATCATCTAGATTTAAAATCTACATATGTTGTGTTTTCAAAATTATAGTAGTTATGTTTAGTAATTTACTAAGTAATGTGGCGAAATGGGCTTTGATCCCGAATGGCAAAAAAAGTACTACCAACCTAATCGCCTGCAAAATTTAAACATGTCTGCTTGGGGAAGGTTACAATTATTATTTATTGTACAGAGTGGCTAAGATAAAAGAGGCCCGCAGCCATACTATACGTATTATTTGAATCGAACGCGCGAGAGGGGTTACGTGATGTCCTGGAGCCATTTCGTGTTGTGTTATTGCGTTTGCCAGTGCCGCATTATCAATTGTTAATGGTGGTTGTGAATAGGATTCTCCATAATGCCGTTTTCAATCGAACAAAGAGTGTTTATTCTTGAAAATAATTTGGAATGTAAGTCGTTTGTAACATTAAATGAAAATTTAACGAAAAAAATCACAAACGTCTGCTCCTTCTAAAAGTGTTGTACAAAAGATGATTGTAGGTTCAGTCGCTAACGCCAAAGCTAACCATGTAAAGACTGTTCACTGGAAAATATACAACGTATTCAAGAAACTATGCTAAGAAGTCCAAGGAAATCAACTTGACGTTTATCCTCCCAATTAAAATCAAGCGAACATCATGCCATAACATGTTGAAGCAGTTGCATACGCGAGCGTACAAAATAATAAACATGTATCGACGTTCATGGTGAACAACACCTCCTGTGAACTATTGAATGTTCATTATGTTAGTGTTCATAATATTCTGTATTTACTATTTTTTAATAAAAATTATAAAGTAAATAATATAAATATCACAAAAGCTTCAACATGTATTACAAAATAAAAATTTACGAATACATGTTCCAATAATGCTTGTTATTTAAAATTCTATATACATATTTCATATAAAAAAATTCAAACGTAAAAAGTGCGCCAACCATCCATGGTCTGCCCTAATTATTAGTAATTCGTTTTTCTATATGTATATTAGTGTATTCATACCTTTCATCTTGGCCAATCTGTGTATCGCTATAACTACTCAATAGTGAGAAATCTAGTTTCATCATATCACAGTACAAAAACCAATATTATGATCTACAATTAAGGCTGCTGAAACGATTGCTGTTAGAGATGCGTGTGCCTTGGTTACTATCGATATTAATAATAATCAATGCAATTACTTACTATTTTAGTTTGATTGTGTTGTTGATGCAGGCCTTGTTGATGTAGAGTCTACCTCAAGAACGCAATAAAGCTAAAATAGTAAGTAATTACATTCATTATTTTTTATATAGATAGTAACCGAGCCGTACTACTGCAATCTTATCTATAACGTATTGACGCTGGAATTGTAATTCACCATACTTAAAATCGATACGTAGATTTATTAGGTGCTAAATGCCAACTGCAGTGCCATCTACTGCATTCTTAAAAGAATGAACTGCAATAATTTAGTATGATGTAATAATAATAATAATAATAGTATAATGTTTCGGAACATTAACTACGAAATAAAAGAAGATGATATATAGAAAACACTACAGAGTGACATTTATGTTATAGTGGAATAGTAGTTAAAATCATAATTGTGATACATAAATATTCATTTATTTATACCTACTTTATGATACTTTCTTTCACATCAACGTCAAGAGTATTGACTTGCATATTTCATTGTCTGCCTGCTTTCTCCAAGTTATGCCTTCGTAATATAACATTAAAGTTTCTAAATTGCTTATGTGGAAACCGTCATGCATGTTGGTATATAGTATAATGGATCATCGCGAAATGGTTAAAAAGATCTCGTGCAGTTTCAAAGCATAAGGCATTTTTCAATAAAAATGTGATAATTAAAACATTTCTAAAGCAAGAGTAATATAAATTTTCTTCAAATTACATTTTAACTTTTAAGAAGAAATTGGGTTTATTTATAATAACCAATAAATATCTGTAGCTATAAGACAGGATAAATATATGCGAATCTAATGCGATATTCGCCAAAATAAAAATACTAGAATGTAAAACGCTGTGAAATTGTTTGTGTGATGTTCAGTTGACATGTATGACTTCTTTGTAATTAATTGAATTATTTTGAAAATGGTTCTAAAAACAGAAAAAAATAGCAGACTACAGTTTTAACTAATACGGGGACCTAAGTTTAAATAATATCAACAAAAATTCGTCTAGTAAAAGTGTAATTTTAATAATTGAATTGGAAATTTGGTCTTACAGCTTCCGCTAAGGATGTTACTATGCTCTGCGTATAAACAGCATATCAGTTAGACATCTACCCGTCAAATGTTCAAATCTATTGGTAATATTCATACCGCTTTCAAACTAGGTGAAATTTGAACGCTATGAATAAACGTGCAAGAATTTTTTTTGTTGAAGTACACTACCGTCCAAGGGAAACAGTTTTACAATGCTTTAATTCAATGAACTTTATTGCTTTCAACGATTATAATCTTAATAAATCTATCTTAAATACTTAATTAACCAATGTATTACGCTCATTTACAGCGGATTATTCCAATCTATTTGTTAGATAAGTTGCATCGATGGGACCCAGCAGGTAAAGATTTCATTGTATACCTTCTCACTCTCGTAAGGCTCGTTCCTGCCTGGCTTGAACGTTTACTGTAATTATCAAACCCACAACAGTTCAGTTTGAATATTATTGTAATCAGCGGTACAGTAAGTCAACAACACTGTTCAAAATACCTCGTGGTAACTTAATAGGTATTGCTAAACGGTCCAGTGACTCAACTTTGCAAAAAGAAGGTTTTGCCAGCAGGCAAATCGGTGAGAAATTAAATCTAGCCGCGTCGGCAGTAAAATACACCATTCTCCAATATTAAGAAACAGGCGACTTAGAGGACAGTGGGCACTCACTAATAACCAGCCCAGCAGACGATCCTCTACTACAACTATCAAGTAAGCAAAATCGTAGAAAAATAGCACCAGAAATAGTGAGCGAATGAAATCACGGACGTTAGCGTCCGATTTCAATTACCACCGTCAAAGGCCGACAGGTTAAAGCAAATTTACACGGTCGCGTGGTAGTTCGTAAACCGTTGCTATGTCAGATTAACTAACTGAAAAGGCTACAGTGGACCTAATAACATCGGGATTAGAAGGTAGAACAGTGGCAAAATGTTAATAAAAGAATCCTTCCCGAATGGATTGTACTGAGAATAAAACACGGTGGCGGTTCAATTACAGTTGCTTTTCTTACTCAAGAACAGGAACGTTACATCGAATCGAAGGAATAATCCGGAAAGAGCAATATTGCAAAATATTACTTTTATGCAAGATAACGATCCGAAACATGCAGCCAAGATATGCAAACAGTATCTGAATGGATAAAATCAAATGTATATTTTAAGAAGTTACGACATGGCCACCACAAAGTCTGATTTCAACCCTATTGTATTATTGTGGAATGAATTTGATGGAAGAGTTGGAAGGAACAGCTTTGGAATATTCTTTAACAAGAATGGAATAACATCTCCAAAAATGTAATCGAAAGGTTGTCCCGAGTTGGTCTAGCGATAATCAATGCAAAAGGTGGTTTTTTTTACGAAAAGAATGTTTGATAATTTTGCTAACAATGAATAGGAAAAAATAAAACTTTTCGTTAGATTTTGATTGTTGTTATTTTTCAGAGTAATACATTTGTTTATTTAGTATTAATTGCCTTTCAATTTTTGATTTTTTAAATTTTTGTTACTTGACCAAACTTCTATGGACGGTAGTGTATGTTGAGTTTAGTGTTGGAAGTCGTTGATTTCTTTTAAAATGGTGTAATCGTATTTATCTTAAAACAACGCGATTCTTTAGATGTCAACACCCGGACCTTATTGTAAAGAAACTGCTCCGCAGTGCTTGAGTTGGCATTTTATGTGCTCTATCTGGGTATGGTACTACTGGTCCTTAATGTGTCGAAGACGAACACAAACATCCAGTTACTATCAAGCAAGAGCATTACAGATCGACCATCATTGTGTGGTTTGTGAGAGATTCTACCACGTACGAAATTTGCAGGTAACCAGGCAATGATTCTAATAGGACGGTGTAATACGATTAGACACACATTAGTCTTACTTCATGAACATTTTGGGCAGAATAATTTCTTGTGTAACAGTCTTCAAGTAGAAATCGCGTGTACCTGATTTGACGTAATTGATGCACACATTTGGGGTATGATCAAAGAGGCAGTACTTCGCTTAGAAGGTTCGACAATTAATATTAAAAAATTACGATAAACAATCATAAACTATTTTCGGAAACTGCATAAGTCATTGCTTAATAATACATCTGATATGTAAAATGTTATGAAGTTTGTTTGCACGCTATTGTGGTCCTTTTGAACTCGTGAACTACACAAATTAAAAAAGAAATAATACAATTACGTTTCTGGTAGTGTTTATATTGGCAAGGACTATTCGATTTCTAGGTAACATATTTAATATAACAAAAAGGTACACACTTAATAAAAATAGTTTCTCCTTGATAAAAGTAAAATTTACACAATTTAGATTTCTTTTGGCAGTAAGCCATAATTACCACTGCTTACTATAACCAATGCATTGCACTATTCATAGTTTGTAGCTTTAAAATTAAGGTTATGCCCCAAAAATTTAGTGTATATGATATCATGCTATTTAATACGTAAATAATCAACAGTACATTGCGTATCTTTGTGTGAGCAATATTATACTTATAAACAAAGAGACGGATATGTTGGGGTAGCAAAGATTGTCACCAATTTGCAGAGAATACTAAAATTAATAATTTGTGCAAATATTTTCTCATGTTTAACATTCACCGCGCTACTTATACTGAAAATCTTCTTATCTTCGTTAGTTTTTCCCATAAATCAAATAAGATGCTACGATTTATGTAAACCAAGCAATGTATTCGTTTTATTTCAGGGAAAATTTAATAAATCCCGTTCAGAAGATACTCACCCCCTAAAGCTAAACGCCAACATTCGCAAACGTAATAAATTTATCTCCTTCATCGAGGTAAAGGTTTATTCAATTATTATGAGCAAACCGCAGTTGGTAACTCAATTGAAACGAAAGCAAAAAAAGGGGAAAAACGTAGAGAATATACTATCGAAAGATCAATATACAAAAAAAGATATACAGCTCTTTTAAATATATCTTTTCTGGTCCATTCATATTATATTAGTCTACAAGTAGTTAACTCGCTAAGCTGTATGTATTCTTTACACAAATTAAGAAGTGCTTAGTATTGCACTGAACAATTCCAAAAATACATTTGGAAGTATTCGTAATTTAACGCAAGTTTACTTGGTGATACCGTATTCTTGAACGCAGGTGTACAGACGAAATGGAGAACTTATGGCCTGCATTGTTTGTCGGTAGAAGACACAATTAACTGTAACTGGAGATTGAATGTTTAAATAATCAAAATAAATTTATTTATTCCCTATTTATTTTTTCATTCCATACTAATCTCTTTCGAAAAAATAAAAATATAGACGCAGACTCTTTTAAACCTGAAAAAATACCTTTGGTTTAAAAGAACTACGCTAAAATACTTTTTTAAACTAAGGAAAAACAAATAAAAGCTACGTTTAATTTATGAAGTCTTAAAAAGATTTCCTGACGGACACAAAACAAAAGTGCGATTGGCTGTAGAAGTCCCTTTAAATGTGTGAAATTGTTTTGCTTTTTCGAAACAATGCTATCTAAAAACTGCAAAAAGACACGGCAACTGATTGATCGAATTATTCAAAAACACCGATAAAAAGAAATCATTTTTAATGAAATAATGTTTTCAACCCTTGGCTTAGCTTTGCTAAACGAATGATTGAAGTCAAAAGGCTATTCAACAAGGCGAATTTGCAAACGCGAGAGGATATCGAGGAAGAGAGGAGTTTAACAGGTGCCGGTAATAACAAATTCTTCTGGGAATGCATTAGGTTTTGTTAACAACAAAGGATATTCTGCAGAAGTTTTTTTCCAGGCTCAATAACCCTAATGGTGTCGTAGCAACTAGGAAACCTCGATCGAAAACCAAATAGCCCAAATAGTCAGAATTGGAAGCTAACCACAGAGGTGACAAGAATTTACAGAATTGGATCGACCATTAACTGGTTCCAATCATGCAATTCTTGCAGGTAAATGGAATGTATCGCATGTTACCACAAATGTGTTAATCTTACTCGTATAACATGTTCAAAAGTTACTGAGCATGGGGATATGTACTGGCTCAGTAGTGTATGACAAGTATTCCTTAGTCCCTTAGTCAGGGAGGTGAGAAATGCGTCCCAAATGACCTATACCGATTTACTTCCATCTAGTTCGGTGGAAAAATAAAGATAGCAATGCTAGATTTTCTAGAGATTAATAACTGTACCGCAACTTCTGTATGCGATAAAGGAAGAGAGAGTCCCAGCAAGACCCAAATAACGGTTAGATGATCTGAGAAGCCTGGTAGAATCAAAACTGTTGTGTACAGGAGCCACTGTCTGTTCGTAGTCAAGAAAATGCAGGTTATTATTTTAATGAAGGGAGGTATTTTGCAAAATCCAAAGTCCATATGTTAGAGGGCGGGCGGATTTCATTAGAAACAAAGTGCCTGGAACTGTATATAAAGAAAAACTAAGCAGATGGGTATACAAAGGTTAGCATGCCCATGCGTTATAGAAACCATGCAAATTATGCCAACAACTGTTTTGTGGATCTTAGTTAATCTATCCCCTTAATCAGGTCGCGCAACTTTAATAGTCTCTTCTTCAACCCAGCAACTTAGTACAACGTAAAGCACAGCTTAGTCGTATTGAAACGTATTACGTTTTCCCATAATAGCACTAATTCGTGGTATTGATTGTTGCAAGAGATTCTCTGCATTTATTTGTAAATTTCACCAAGAATAATTTTCAACTTTAAAATAAAAAAATATATTAAGTGAAAAAGGTTTTACTACTATCAGGTCAGCATTACATTAATTCTTATTTTGGATAACGCCACAATTATCAAAATTCTAATATTATTAAGAAATTTTAAATATTTTTTTAGAATTAGTTTCCTACTATAAGTGAATATATTTCTTTTAAGATATTGTGCTTAGTGGTCACAGAAAAACAAATTCTTCCAGATTATTTCTTGAATGAAGCATTGAATTTTAATTAGTTTGCTACACCTTATACGTTTTTTTAGTTTTTTATAATTATCTTGTAATAATTCAGTAAGTACTAAGAGATGAATCACTATCTTAATTTTAAATATTTCAATGTTATTCTGCTAGCGATGCAAGGTGAAACCAATAATATACGTATCGAGCGTCTCTGAGTATCATTCATCAAATATCTCCGCTATTTTGAAAGGCAAATAATTTTTAATGCTATCAAATAGTTCTTTTGTGGGCATCCCAAAAATTCTATTGGGTGCACAATTTAAGGAACAAAGCTCACGTTTCTTCTTAAATTATATTATAGATATATTATATCATACTTTTTCCACTGAAATCGAATCATTCTGAATACAATAATGTGTCGTACTTACGTTTTCTTTCGCAACTTGGCGAATTAAAGGGCTCTCGCGTATTCACTTAATCGCAATTTGAATAGCTAATTCAATAACGCTCAACATTAGTCAAATAAATATAAACATCAGTAATCCTTCGTTCGCTTTAGTTTTAATTTAAACGATAATAGAGCCGTTTGGGACATACAATCAGGTAATTTGTCTTGGTTGTATCGAACTACTTACTTTGCTTTAGTTTTACCTTGAACTGTTTTGTGAAATTAATAGAACTGAGCAGTTCTATGGCCACAAATTACGTATACGATAAGTTCAGTTTAATGTGGACATGCATTGATCTAAACAAAACGAGTTAAATACCACAGATAATAAAACATATTGTCATTTCTTGGGTATAGTTGTAGCGATACAACTATACCCAAGAAAGGTCTGATTTTATTACCGAAAATTAAACCACAATATAATTAAAAGCTCATTAAACTTAATTTAATTAATGCGAGGAATTCGTCTCATGATGTCGTAAATCTTATCAGTGCATGCATACAAATATATATTTACGATCGGAGGTATTATTAATCACCGCACATTAAACGTATCGCAGATGTGTAATGAAATCGCTCCAATGAGATTAGAGGTAAAGTATGCAGCGTAACACAACTTTAAGAAGAATTATATCCACCTCGGGATTTGGAAACGGAGTTTCGCCGAGAGTAATTGCCTGTGGCGGTAGTAATTGACATGTGACTACGTCATTGACTTGTCGCCATTAGTCTGCCAGCCCCCTCTCGTCGATAAGTGAGCGGTACCTAAACCGCAAACAGCTGCAATATGTTCTAATACTACTTGTATGCATAAAGAGCGTGTGCTCTTTGTGCATTGGTGGCCATGCCTTTTTTTAAATCCACCAAATTCAATTAGGAATCGCGTGCGAGTAAATCGATATCTCGTTAAGTACTACTCTACTTTCCCCGATATACAAGGTGCCCCAAAAGTCCTTTTCGAAAAAATAAATAGAAAATAATGACCAATTCTAATGAATAAATGTTTATTTTTTATTAAAATATAGGTTTTGGGAATTTATTTCTAAAAATGATGTCTTCTAGATGTGTTTCGTTATTTGGTTGGCACCTTTCTAAACGTGAGGCAAAATTTTCGAGAACTGCTCGAACATACTTTCCGTGATAGTCGCCATTTTTCCTCGGATATTCTCTTTTAATTGATTCAGAGAATGAGGAGTGTTGCTATGTACAATTGATTTAAGTTAGCCCCATAGGAAAAAATCTGTTGGTGTTCGGTTTATGTCATCGCGTGTAGATGTTAGTTTTCCAGGGAAAATTTCAAGAACAAGTGGTAAGGACACGTTAAACGTACAGGATGTAGCTCCATCTCGTAAACGAACTACTTCCGGAATTAAACCGTGTCATGATGAGATATATAGAAGTGAAGTAAGAATAAGAGGAGAAAGAAATAAAATAAAGGGGTGAAAAAGAAAGAAAAGGTGAAAAGAGTAAGAGAAAGAAAGAGAGACAGAAAAAGGAGAGGAAAGAAAGAAAGAAAAAAGAAAGAGAAGAAAAGAGAAAGGTGGGATCTCGACTGAACGATTTACTGAAAAAGAATTTCTCGACACCCAGTATAATATCGAATATAAATTAAAAGTATATATGTTCGCACTTTAAATGTCGCTAAGTACTAACGACATAATCTAAACTCGTCCTTGTTATTAGTAAACACTCTAGGTTCTATTTTTGTTATCAACTTACGTTTAGATCAACATTACATTAAGAGAACGTTTTCTATAACTCTGATATCTAGTTATGTCAGTGTTGCTGGGATAAAATAAAATCTACCCTATACCCCCATTTGTTGTAATTTATTAAAAAGACGGAATCGCTTATTTCTCTTTCTCAAAAAGTCAGGTTATTGATTGCATAAGTTTAGAGTCCACTATCCTTACCACTTCACTGTCTAGGCAGCGAAATAAGAAATATAAACTTGGGTAGTATGTTCTCCCTTCTATTAGACACGGCGAAGCACAGAAATATTTTTCGAACAGAAATTTTTGCTTAATCAATATGAAATTAAAACTGAATTAAACAGATACTAGTACAGTGAAATGTAGAAAAAGAAAACTATTAATTACTAAGTATTCCATAATAACTGTAAACTTTATACGAATGATAATGATACAATCTGAAAGTAATTTATGAATTTCAAATATGTTTGTAATTAAATATAAATCCGTTTATGCGTTTCACTTAGACATCGATAAAACCCGTTGATAATCTAGTACGAGTCTTACCAACTAATTATTTGAACACGATTTCATTAATCAAACTCAATGAACAGATGCCGCTTTCAATCCAGATATTTCCGAAAATTATAATGTGAAGGAATATCATAAAAGTTGTGAATGTAAGAAAGTATCTTTTTTGACGAAGTTAGACAAGGTTTAAAAAATTACAAAAGAGTTAAGGTAACTTCACTTAGACACCATATTCTTAATACAATAGTAATGCTCTTGAATAGAGACCGGATTATATGCAAAGTGCAAAAATTTATTTATTTATTACACTGATTAAAGTTAATTAGCGTTAATTAACTTTAATCAGTGTAGACGTAAAATATAATAAATACATTATATTAAATTTTTGCGCTTTGAATATAATCCGGTCTCTATTCTTGAAACAGGAGTCCATCAGCATAATAAAGTAGACGACAACAGATTATTTTCCGCAATTTTGTATTAAAATGGGTAAAAAATATTTCAAGAAATTTACGAAATTCAAATGTAAAATTTTCCTCAAATGTAAAGTCACAACATACCACCACACGAACAATTCTAATTTTATAAAAAATGGAAGTGTGACTTATAATTAATAACTATACACATTAGTTATTAATTATAAGACCTATTAGTGTAATATCGGATTCCGGTCGTATACTAAAATGAAACAATAAAAAGAATAGAACCGCATATAAAGAATCGCATGAAAAAGAGGGGGGGAGCGAACACCTTTGGATGTTACAGTATGTAGAAGTCTGCAAGGTAACGATTTATCACACTAAGTAGTTGTAGACCAATAACAAGTCGCTGTCAATAAACATTTAAAAGCAAAATTGACTAAAATTGGAAAAAGAACGCTAAAACTGGGTTATTTCGATCATGTAGAACAATGGAATGAATCTAGATTCAAGTAAACCGCCGGCGATGCTAGATACTAGAAATGGAGTTATTACACTGAAGAAATGTGAGAAATTATTATCTTTTGAATCTTTATTATAATATGGGCAATGTTTTATCCAAAGAAAGTGTTATCGAATTTAATGAAGTTTAGACTAATTCCGAGAAGAAGTATTGCTATCCTGAAGATGAGGACATCTGCAGTATGTGTCATATAATTCGTAAGTATCGCAGTAAACTCCACTCCGCACAAATTAATAATTTATCTATAAATGATAAAAAGGGAAATTATTAAAAAGATGGGGGGTGAAGGGTACTTCGTCCCCCATTATTGATTTTCTGCCAAGACAGGTTACGCCATCCTTGGTACCATGTACTCTACTGCAAATTATGTTAAAAAAGTTTTTTATCTGTTATAATTTCGGAGATGTACCTAGAAACTAGAAAATCGCGCAAACTTTGGAGGGGACTGTGGCCCCAAATGAGGCGTTTCGACAAAAAAAATTGCATTGTGCTTTTACCAACCTACCCTTTCAATATGTTAAGTTCAAGTCATGGAATTGTGAATACGCCCGTGACCGGTGTTCCCTTATTAGCTATACCTGTTTGTTACACAAACATTTTATTTGGGCTCTTTACAGGTAATAACTGTTTCTAATTAAATTAAGAAGCGAAACGATTAATTTAGGAATATTATGTATATACTTTCATTAGACATTTAGTATTTAGCGGTTGTTACCGGAGTGTTGTACTTGCAATGTTTATATTCCTCGATGTGCCAACTTTCAGAATCGATAATAAATTCTTGCTTTTTTAAAATATTACCTGTCTACCAATTCGCTGAATATTCAAAATTAACAGATAAATATTGATGCATATACAATATATTAGAATACCTTTAAAGTAGGTGCTTATAAAATTTCTTTCCATCAGACTGTTGTATGCAGAGGCTGATACTTTTTATAAGAATAACACATTTTATCCGTGGCCGTTTGCATTTGTCAATATTTCGCATACATAGTGTCTGCGCAATAGAACTTGAAAATCAAATAAAATACTCGTTATGCGAATCAAAGTAATCGACTTGTGCATGGCTTTCATCAAACAAGGAAACCGTGTTCAACAGCTGGAAGATATTTGAATGACAATTCCGGTCTAACCGAAGCGCGATTCGCTTATGTCAATACCTATATACGAAAAAATGTTATTGTTTCAATTCAAAGAAGGATCGACAAAGCATCAACAAAGAAAGATCGATTCGTAACCCATAATTACGACTTGTTAACTAGTAGGTTTTTTATTGACTTGGTCAATACGCAAGAGTCTATATCAGAAATTTTCGTGCAGACTATAAATAATTCTCTTACCCTTCAAACTGAAAAGTCCGAAATATATGAAATCATCTTCTCATACATATAACCACTAAGGTCAATTGGCGAAATAACACTTGCGAAAATTATTGGAAGGTAATGAAGATCAAAGTACAACAATTTTTTTAGAAAGATTAGCCACAGATTTGAACACATCTGTACACAAATACCAGCTGTTAGAGAAAGTATTAGACAAGAAAAGGTACACAGTACTCCCATCGCACAAAAGAATAGCAGAAGCTAGAGAGGAATGTTATCCTGGTGGCTCAACTGTTACTTACGCAAAAGACATGTGTTATATATCAACTGTTACACACTGTCTTTAACATGGTTATATATATATATATATATATATATATGTATATATATATATACAACTGTTTGGTAATAAACCCTGTTATTATTTGACGTTATGCCGAAACTATATAACCTTTTTGATATTTCGTCTACATCCAACCGAAAAGCTATACTATCACGTTTAAGATTCGCTTAACCAAGTTAACTATTCTGAAGGAAATAGTGGAAACACTGAACATGAACAGATAATTATAGAAGGTTTACTGGTACATTGATATATTTGATTTTATTCAGATATATTCTATGTAAGTTGTTGCTTTCGCTCTATCCCACTAAACATTAAAGGTTACCAAAGATTGGCTACTATTTAACTGTTATAAACAGTACAGGTCTATAATCTTAGAACGTTGCTTCACTTGTGCTTTCTTTTGGAATTGCTACAGAAAAATGGTTTTGAAACTATTGTTCACAATAAGTTTGCAAATAGTTCACAGATCAATATTCATTTCTTTAAAAGGAACAATCATATTTCGTACTAATTGCTTATAGTTGTCGCCATTCTTAGACGACAAAAAAATTTCAGTGACAAATTTAATGCATTGCGAGGCTCGGACTTTTTTTCGGATAAGTTACTGCCAAATGTATTACATAAATCGAGGTCCTTATGTTGCGACTAACAAGTATACCTAAAAAGGATAGATTGTTCAATACTTCATATTTTGAGAAAGACTACTTTCTTTCACTTTTCGATCACATATTTATGGATACACAATTTTTACATATACAAATCCTTCACCATTCCTATTCACTAGATTTATTTTTGGCAATATCTAATTTCATGTGTGTATAATGTTACTATAAAACACTGTGCTATCGCTAAAACAAAATAAATGCGCTAATTCGCGGAAACTATAGCAAGCAGTAAAACTTTACCCGAAAAAACTAATCCTGATTGTATGGTCTGCACAAAAACCATCTTTAGAAAACGCTGCTTTACAATTGGAATCTTTTTGTATTCTGCGTTATTAATATTAAGTAATAAGTAGTGATGAGCATCAATAAATTATACTTTAGACGCACAAATTTATACATGAAAATAATACTTTAAATTACTTTTAAGGAAATCACTACATACATATATAAAGCACATTAATACTTGCTTGCCGGTAATTTATTTCTCTGTAAATCTATCTGAAAACTAATATTTAACGTGAGACACCATAGAAATTATTAATTGCAAATTATAGAAACCAACACATATGGTTGATGTGCGTTCTATGCATCATTTAACATTCAAGGTAATATGCTGGGTATGTATGCTTTGCTGAGTTAAACAACTCACACTTTCTACTTTAACCATGTATTTACAATAACTTACGTACCAAGTAATGAGTTTAGAAACTTTAAAAGGTATAAAAACTTTTTTAAACTTATGTTCGTACGGATAACACACATCATGCATACTCCTACAATACAATATACCGGTACAGGCTTATAAAAGAATATTATATATCACTGTGTTACGTTTTTGTTTATACTAAACACGGATCCTTCATTGTATAGCCACAATTGTTCACATAACACAGCAAATGTTTCTTTGAAATCAGAGACAGTTTTATTTTATAATTTGCAGCAACGACCAAAAATAATAATAGAAAAAAATATTTAATTTAAAAAATCAAAAAAAAGCCTACGTTAAATGCTGTCTCTATCAAGACTAATGTCCGTATATTCTTTCCAAATTTACAATGAATTTGTACCTTTTTGTCAAACAGTTCTCAAAGAATTGCAATATTGGACGAAATAGTTAAATAACGGTTGTTCGCCCCCCCAACAAGATGGGATTTTCATTCCAAAATTGTCGGCATTGTGCTTGAGCACAGGAAAAAATCACTTCTATCAAACAAGTTTCAGGTTATATTATGCTTCTTACTAATAAGAGCTTTACATATTTTCTGACTAAATCTATTTTACAAGATAATGCCTTCCATCGGTATATTATACGCAAAATTTCAAATTAGGGAAATTGATTTCCTTATTGCTAATAAATCTATATTATCATTTGAAATTCGGTTAGCTCAGATGTGACAATGGAAAATCAACCACAAAACGACGTAAGATCGACAGAGACAGATATATATGAGAAGTAAAGCAGGTTTGTGGTATTATTAGTAGTCAGGCCAAAAATAGGTTTAGCTTTACTGGACATTTAACTGCAACTTCTCTATTTTATGCTCATAAATTTAATCAATACAGCCCCCACTTTTCTGAAAATGTATTTCAGGAAACAATTAAGCCTTAGCTATACCTTGATGAAGGGAAATTTCGTATTGAACTAAGCGTAATTTATGAAACGGAACACTTTAATTCAATCTCGGGATTACTTCCACTTTATGACATCATTTCACGAAACAGTGAACTAAGTGTGACTTTTAGTGAAATTTTAAAACTTCTAATTGGAGTTCTAATAATATCGTCTGAAGCAGAACGGCCTTTTTCTACTTTGAATAGAATAAAAATTTGCTTAAGAAACGACATGGCACAAGAAATACTTTCTGCAATGACAATACTTTCTCAAGAAAATGATTTCATCGAGAATATAATAATATTTTAGTTATAAACAAATTTGCTACTGGCAAGGATGGTCGCATAGATTTTCTATTTCAATAAATTCCGGATATTAGTGAGTTTTAGAAGTTCTTTTCTTATTTTTGTGCCTTGACAAAAAAAAATTAATGAAGCATACCTAGTCACCTATTATAAAAGGTATTGGTATAGAAATACTATTGCATTCTTTTTAGATGCATCGCATGTTAGATAGTTAAAAGGTAATTATACAAATTGGATGAGTAATATTGCACCTTCTAGAATCACGTCTGCTTTGTATACACAACTCTAATAATTAGAATTTGTTTACTTTTTCGGAAATTACCTAAATTGTTCTTGGAATATGATTTGTATTTCGTTAGTCAACAATATACCGAAAGTAATTAGACAGATTTAATTAGTAATTCCTGCCGCAAAAAGAACGTTTATGTACGTAAGCACGTTCTTGCACGAAATCTTTTCGAATATTGGGAAGCAAACTGAAGAAGCAGTATCTAATACTGTCTGTTATACTATAACTAATAACAGCATAATATACACTTTCCCGTTGTGAAACATACCCATTTGCGTCTGTTTTTGTGATTAACCACTCGTTCTTTTGTTCTTCAAGCAGTTCGAACAATCGAGGTCTGAATTCCATCTCGCTTATCGTTCCTCACTCGTAATGAAAATGATGCAGTGGTATATAATTTGGTAAGAAGCTGAAAATGTTAGGAAAAGTAATTATTTAGCAAAAGTAAATTAAATATATTATATCTACTATTCTTGAAATATATTACAAAAATAGAACGAAACTAATTCGAACAGATATTACGAATTCTAGCCAGATATCTTTACAGCGGTTACATATTCAACATCACAGTGAAAATAATGCAGTCCAGTACACAATTTTTATTCGAATAGGGAAACTCCGTAGATGCACATGTACTTTACTTCCTTTTCTGTTACAACTGTGAAGTGCGATTTTATCAGAAGCAGCTTATAATTTACAGTAGTTCAACATGGGCCGACAGAAAATGTTGGAAGAACGAGAATTAGTCATTTTTCACCATAAGAAAAATAAAAGTCAATGGGAAATTGCAAAAATATTAAATAGAAGTGCATCCGCGATACACATCGAACGATATAATCGCAAAACAGTGTGAAGAGCAAATGTAAAATCAGTCCAAAAACAGATATTTAACGAACATGAGGAGTGGTGGATTATTAGACAATCTAGAAATAATCCACTGTTAAGTGCTAAAAAGTTAACCCTAGAGGTGAAACGTGTTCTTGGAAATACAGTAAATGGACAAACAGTTCGAAGAACTCTGAGATGCTCCAATTTGCACGGATGAATAGCCAGGACAAAGCCGTTTTTAAGCCAGAAGGATAAAAGAAGTCGCTTAAAGCTTGCGTTACATAATCAAAATAAAGATTTCGTCTTCTGGAAAACTGTTTCATTCTCATATGAGAGTAAATTTAATCTTTCGGCTGAGATGAAAAGGGTATTGTGTGGAGCAAAAAGAATAAAGGATTAAAACCGCAACATTTAAAACCAACAGTTAAACATGGAGGTGGGCATGTAATAGTCTAGGGATGTGTTTCTACTACTGGTGTTGGAAACCTCCATTTTATTGAAGGTACTATTGATAGGTTTATGTACTTAAACCTCTTTAAACAGAATTTAGTATCTAGTGCCAGGAAACTTGACGCAGAAGATGATTTTCGATTTTACCAGGATAACGATACGAAATATTCTTTGCGTGTGGTTCAGATATGGCTGTTATATAACTGCCACAATATGGTGGAAATTCCAACTCATACATCAACATAAATATTATCGAAAATTTGTGGGTTATTCTTGAAGCAAAAGTGCGTAGTTATCGAATGTCCAATAGGAATGATCCAAAAAATGCTTTGTTATAAGAATGGAAGAGCATTTCGCCAGATTATATGCATAAGTTAGTGGATTATAATTCGTAATACCTGTTCGAATTAGTTTCGTTTTATTTTTCTGGTGTATTTCAAGAATAGTAGTAGATATAATATATTCAATTTACTTTTCCCCAAATAATTATTTTACAATTTCAGCTTCTTACCTAATTCTATACCACTGCGTCATTTTCACTGTGAGTTACTGTACATATGTTGTACTTAAAATATGTGATGATAATACTCAAACCTGGTACCTATGAAAGTAATGTTGCTGAGAATTATAAATAATTCAAATTTGACACCTCCTGAAACAAGACACGCACATTTGCTGAAAATTTAACCATGCCATTCCAAATAGCGATAAGATCTAGTGATCAGTAATTATTTAGAACTGTTTAAGGTTGTAAACGAATTGCTAATTCCATTTTAAATTTGCAACATTCAACTTATCCTGTTTAACGTTAAATTAATAACTATTAGTAATGTGCACTAGTTTAATGATAAGATGGACTGCATCCGACTATGGCAATCGGTGTTGTGCGTTCGAATCCCGCCTGTGTTGATGTAGTGGCAATACATTTTCGGGCGGGTACCCCGCCGTTGTCTGGGAAAATAATTAAGGGTATACTTTGCTCCTTTACAGCGACGAGGTGAAGTAGCAAAGGCATGAAATACTACACACTTTTAGTTACGAAACGTACAACTCTGTTGGGCCACTTATAAAACATACCAAAAATATTACTCGTTATGTAAACATTGAATATTATATTATTATACAAAAACAAACATTGAATAAATCTCAACAGTAAAATAAGAAACACAAGTTTGCAAATCGCATAATATTGGCATTAAATTTGGTGTTACCAACCTTGGACATTTCCAGTTGTTCAACTGTGAACACGCAATTACAGAATTATATTTCGTCGATACACAGACAATTGTGACTTACTTAAAAAGTAAGTGGTAAGAAACTAAAGTGTTTAAATTAACACTAGATTTGGTTACGAATCTCTTCCTTCAAAAAAATAATAAGTACTATTTACATACTACCATATTTGATATATGTATTTACACCTGAGGGTATTATTCAACGTTTTATTTGAAAAAGAAAAACGTATAAACACGTGCGTATAAACCATTTTGAATGCAAAAGGTAAACGTTGCAAATGGCACCTACCAGTCAATACAGTGCATGGAGATAGGAAATTCACATGTGATTGTCTAAAATAGTGATGAATCTGACTTTTACAGTTATATTTGTGTTTTATGTGCAACCTCAAAAATCGTTGAACAGTGAGTGATGTCTCAATGAAACTTAAAGCACAATTTGATAAAGTAGATGCTGGTGAATACAGATGATATCCATCTGTGTATGCGAAGCAATATATAAGAGCACCATTTAAACTACAAAGCAGCTAAACGTATTGTTGAGAATACAATATACTCAAACACGGCAGTGACGTGATCAATTTTCATTAGTACCAATTATACCCGCACGTCTTCGTCAATTAATAAAAATTAGTTAATCTAAATATGTATATATTATTAGACTATATTATAAATATAATTGGTGACTAGCGATACAATGCTAACCTAAAAGCTGCCACTTTTAACCCCACATTTTCCTAATTTTAAAAAGAATTAGGAATTAGGTGTGAGTCATAATGCGAGATTTCACAAATACACTTAATATAGAATTGATTTAATAGTCTTCTAAGGATTGAACTAAAACGTATTATTATTTTCTTAAGAGGTTCTTCAGATTTTTCATACTAATTTTGAGTAATAATGAGACAAAGCAAACAACTATCATAAGTTATATTTATTTTGGGGAAGTAAACAACATTTACGGAGCAATATCATACTTGCTCAAACAAACATAGGGGAAATTACCATATAAAAATTTACATTTTAAGTGACGACAATTCGCATACGTATAGAAGTTATGTATATGGTACGTCGCCACTGTAATCTCTTATCGTTACATATTAAATGTAAAGCGTTCAAATAAATGTTACCTCTAGTAGTCCATTTCAATGAAAGCTTTTGTCGTAACTTGTACTATCTTCAGTTGCATTAGTTGTCAATTTGACAGAATATTTGTTATGTCATTCAAATAGCTTATACCAAACAAAATTCGTATTAAGAGTTTGAGTAACAAGCTAAGACATAATTATAGTTTCAAGGCTACTTTCAGGTAAATTTTATTTGAACGCATGTTATAAACACCAATAAATAATTTTTAAACAACTTAGGATTTATTCAATTGGGATTTAACTATACGCTATTTTGAATGATATGCAGAAATTAGTCCCTATTCAGATGGCTATTGCTGTCACTCTCCAATCATTCCATCACTGTCTGTGAGCCATATTTGTAAGGCGCAATATAATTATTTGCTTGTTGGCATTGTAATACTTCCATTTTCTTTGAGGAAATTAATAAGTATGCAATACTATAATGCGACGCATTAGAATGGTCTTTTAAAATACCAATTAAATTAAAGGACCCACATCCTCCTTTGCAGTCCGGAAACACACTAACAAATTCAATATAAATAACTAACCTCGCCACCCACATTTGTCTGGCAATTTCTGTACGATTTTTAACATGCGCCAAGTTATAATGTGATGTATATATAAATATTTATTAACTTATTAAATAATGTAACGTGAATGTTGCAATACATCCAATATGAGCACATATTTGTAAGTGAACAATTAAGTAAAAATAAACAAAACAAATATAACGCATTAATCATGCTATAATAATGCCAACAGCCAACTCCCAACAGATATAGTCCCGCCAAATAGTAAAATTGGATGTTACAATACCGCAACATTAATTATATTATCAAGCATACGATTTTCCTTCTTTACATTTCTTTATCAGACGTAGTAGAACGTACGGCGTAATTTAAAATGACAAATGTGTATCATCATTATTGTCTTAGAGGAAGAAAAATGATCGGTTATATTTTTAACTTGTGTCAAAAGAGTGTTAGAGAGATTAAAGAGATTAAACGAACTAAAAAAAAATCAACTCCAAAGAAATAAAACATTGTAAAGGTGAAGCAATTTTGGTTTGTATTGTTAGGTGTAAACAAAAATTCTTCGCCTTATTATTACTTATATGTATAGTTGTGTGTAAGTTCCCGATAGAAATTGAACAAACACCAAAAAAGTTAAAGTGGTATTAAATGTTAATATATAAAGTTACGTCGTATGTCATTTTGAAGTGATGCATATGAAGATATCAATTGAAAGCGTTTGATGAAACTTTTTACGTAACTCTAATAATTTGTGTCGAAGTTTTACGTATTATCAGGTAAATTGTTGAGTGCAAATACGCAGTAAAACGTGTAATTCACCTCTTGCTTTTATATATTGAAAAATGTAGTACAATAAAACGTTGAAAAGTGTAGGTTCTAACTATAGTGCTTTGGTAAACCTTACCAAAATTCACGTACAAAATTTACCAAAAGGTATAGATATAAATCATAAATGGTCAATGCTAAATTTTCATCACATTTTTTACAATTTAACATTCTGACGATAAACTAGTGTTAAATTATATGCAAAATAGGCGTTATTAAATAATTTCCGTGTGCATGTTCCTCTTTTTAAATAGCAAAACATATAAGCGAACTCAATGTAACTAATAAATACCAGTAACAGTAAACTTGTTCCAGATTAGTATAATCTTCACACTTCGTTCTGCGAGAGAGGCTACAATGCAGTTATCTTGTCAACGGTTAACATCCACGTGCTGACGCCATATCGTGGATCAATAAAATACTCTTCACGTTTGCGAGATCAGGAACTCCCGTTTGTGATTGCAAATGTTACTCGACACGTTATAAAATAAATATCAAAAATGCAATTGCGCCGCTAATACGAGTACTGGTAAATATATAAATATTTGAAATATTCCTCAGTTTAAATATCTAGATAATGTTGCAAAAAAAATAAAGATTATTTACAACATATATTTTTTATCGTGAAAATGGCATTTTAATTGACAATGCGTTTCTTTTTCGTGAATATTTTACATAGCCTGTATTACCCAAGTCAATTACAGAGATTTTGTGATGTATCCTTGAATTTTTTACTTTAAATAACTATAAGAAGTAGTTTTATAAAAAAAAAACGCCTTAATTTTTGCACTACATTGAATAATAGCTTATCAAGGAATCTGGTGAAGTGATACACATTCTCTTTTTACTAACAACTATGCATTCAAACCATTGTTTTCATACATCCTTTATAGAAGCGCAAATTCAATTTTATATTTGTTTCTTCTGGTATATAGATGTTCTCCCTCATTTTCCCTAGGACTACTATCCTTCACATCAATGGAAAATCACATATTAATTCATTTTGAAATGTTTTCTCTTAGAGCAATCAAAATTCGATGCTGAGAATAGTATTGCTTTGATGTCCTTATAGTTGAAATATAGGTAGCTCCCTCTGCAACATATTGTGTATGGTATCAATTGGATCAGAGAATAAATTTCAACATAATAATGGAATATAACTGTAAACACATAACATTAATAATCTCAAGATTATTGTGTTGGAATATGTTATATACGAAAATCTAAACTTTGTTTTGTTTGAACTGCTATATCTGTAAAACACCTAATGTACACTACTCATGCTTATTTATGAATACCACCATGTCGTCAATAAGAATTTCAAACTTAATCTACGTAACTAAATCCCACCAAAAAATATTTAAATTACACCTGTCAATGTTTTTAGAAAATGCTAAGTTTCTCAGATTTGATTACAGTCTAGATATATAATATGCTATACCATTGAACTTATTCCCAGAAGATCTATCTATCTATAAATGCTTAATATAGCAGGTATAGCAGCGGTGCATATTCTTTTCCAGTTTAACTAGGTGTAACACGAAATTTAAGAAATTGAAGTGGTATTTTCATTACGTTAGTAGATACTAATAGTCAAGATGTATTATTTGTGAAATATAAATCTTGAAATCATGTCTCGAAGCTCGTTTTTAAAACGTTATATAAGCTATTATTTTCAGCGGTTTTGTGCCGTTTTGGTTAAAAATGCTATCTTTCAGTATTAATAAAATAAATAATATAAATTCGAGTTATAGCACTATGAATTTCGAACCTGTCATGTCCAGAATAACGGAGATATCGTTTGGTCAATACTAAAATGTATATATGTAGGTATATTCTTAGCATAAGCAATCTCCTACATCGTTAGCATATAGACCAATACAAGTGACAGAAAATTATAGTGAAGCTAAGAGCAAAATAAAGATAACTTCGACGAATACATCATTCTGATGATTCTGAAATCGAATGTGTCACAGATCGAAACGAAAGATGTAGACAAAAGCAGCTACGTAGAAACAATTCGTATATTTAATAGAGATTTGGAATGGGCTGAGCCAAATAATGCTGCCATCGAGGATATTCAGTCCCTACAAAAATTAGCTGAACATGCTACCACACTTTCAACCAAACAACGTTTCCGCCAAACAAAATTGGATTACTTTCTAAAGAAACATTAATCACATTTAAGTTAGTTCTAGTGCCATCTTTGTTTGGGGTTGACTTTATCCGGTAACACGAACTTCTCGAATATATCAATACAGTTCACGTTATCGGGACAACACAGAACAATAATTGTAGATTTGCCATTATGATCAAATGTTATACACAAGTACCCCTGTGAAGGTTACGTAAACGAACAGCGTCAACCTGAAGTCAAACTTTGGAATAACTAAAAACTGTTCCTTCTCTGAAACGTACTTACCAATTCAGAGGTATAGCAGTAAACTCCACTCACACAAATTTATTAATTATGCGGCACGTGGACTTTCATTGTCAACCGTGTTACCGATTGAATGTAAAAAGCTGTATCACATATGCAAATTATTTTCTACTCAGGCTCTAAAATTTCTAAAACATATGACTATTTACAATATACTGGGTGGTCTAATCTCTGGTATGTGAGTATTTTCGGGAAAGGATGGAGAGCCTATGGTAATAAATCAATCAGACTCGAGTGTGCAATTGGGGGTGGTTCTCTGTTCAATAAGGTACTGTTCTTTTTCGTAAATATCGTTTCGTATGCGTATAATTCTCTACACGAGTTTAAGTTTTTAAGAAGTTTAAGATTTTTTAAATCAATTTTATGTCCGGATTTTACCATATGCTCTGCTACGCTTGATAGTTCTGGTTTATCGAAACGATAGTGTCTAATATGTTCTTTGAACCTCGTTTCGATACTCCTTTTTGTTTGTCCAATATAAACTTTATCACAATCATTGCATGCGATTTGGTAAATTCCAGACCTTTTCATCATCTACGGTTTATCTTTGGGATTGCCTAAAAGATTCTTTAAGTTGTTTTTTAATACAAAAGACTCGTTTATATTTAGTTGTCGAAAAATTTTACTTAACCCTTTTACTGTTGCGTAAAAAGGAAGTGTTTTAAATTTCTTATTATCGGTGCTGGTTGATGTCAAGGTCGTGGAATTTCTGATGTGTTGTTTGTATTGGACCTTCCTTAAGATACGGTCGACATCCGTAGAAGAGAAACCATTGTATATCGCTACATCTTTGATATATTTTAATTCTTTTTCGTACCTGCTCTTGCTTAGCAGAAATCTAACGAGTCTGTTGACCAGAAAACTAATCGAGGACATTTTTTGTTGTTCGCAATGGTGCGAATCAGACGTGATGAATCTAGTGGAATTAGTTTCTTTTCTGTAGATGTCTATTTCTAATTTATTGTTATAGCGTATGACTAGAGTATCTAGAAAAGGAAAGCCGATTGTTCACTTCTTCTTCAATAGTAAACTTGATCGTAGTGAATTTTGAGTTCTGCTAGAAAATCTTGTATGTTCCCATTATTGGTATCAAACACCGCGAAAATATCATCTACGTACGTAGGCCAAGTTCTCGAAAAATATTTGGTTTCTTTTTTCAAGTTTGTGTCAAATTTGCTTATGAAAAGGTTCGCAGTAAAAGGATCGTTAATTAAGTACTTACCAAGAAAAATGAGAGATATTAACACTAATTGATTAATAGTTTCGATTAGATATTAACACTAATTGAATAATAGTTTCGATGAAATAGGAAGCTATGATTTACGAAAATTTGTCTAATCATATAACAGTGCGTCCAAATAAGTTTTACCCCAAAGTAGCCTTTGAAATTACAATTATATCTTAGTTTGTTACTGAAGCTCTTAATACAAGTTCCCGTCAACTATGCATCTGAACGAATAGTCAAATTACTACAAATTAGCAACTAGCACATCTGAAACTAGTAAACTAGTAAACTAAAGTTACGACGAAAGTTTTATTGGACTGGACTACTAGAGGTATATGTCTTGCTGGAATAATATAATCCAAGCGCTACGTTCAAAGTGATTTTGCTGACAATCATGTAGTGGAACAGAATAAAATATATGTCACATGCAATTTAGTTGAAAAGAAGAAAAAGAACATTTCTTAGAGCGGAATTTTCGGTGTCTACGTCTTATTTTTAGCGAGTGACATAGTTATTGTAAATCAGTGTTGCACCTTTTAATATTAAAGCTCGACAGGAACGAAACCGTATTCTGCCAAATCCTGGATAATGTATCAAAAGTGGATCCAAGAAATATCTGACGTACCATGTATTCTCAAAGTAAGTTTTTAAAGAAATTCCTACTTATAATAGCTGCCGAGAAGTTATATAAATAATATTAACTCTTTAATACACTAATAAAAAATGGCGTATTCATTAAGCAAATAGAAAAGGTCGGATGTGTGATGTCAGGTACTTCATCATCGATCTGTTCTCCAAAATTAAAACCTTTCTCGCAGATTTCAGTGAACAAAATCTAGCAATATTCATTCATTATACCGAGACTCTTTTCTCAGATGCAACAGATATTCTCAATCAATATCCCTTCAAGCAAAAAAGACTCGTGGGGATAGAACGCCATGATTCATCTATGAAGTGCAAACAATATCTCAAGGACGTTAAGAAACGTATTATCTTTCCGATATAACTTAAACAGAGAGACATTTTATCATTTATTATAAAAAAAGGTTGTGGATTCATTCACTTTTCCGCTTAAATTTTTTATTATTATTATTTTAAAATTATTATGTGAAAAATTCTATAATATAATTCTAGTTCAAAAAATCTATGCCACAAAATTTCCTGTTTTTCAAAATACTGTATTCATTAGAACGCCGTTACAATGAACGGACCAGGGCAACACAACCATAAACTTTTACATGTTGCAAGCTATGTGATAGTGACTATCTGAAGCTGAAAGAAGTTAACTGGCTGTTTTTGTCCACTCTAAAAATTGGCAATGCGCTAACTTGATGTATACGTGTCATTCTTTAACGCTGTTTGCTCGTGTTAAAATACCAAAACCACTTTTACTTTAAAATCTGTCGTTTCCAAATGAGTTCAACCACAAAGTTACTAAGTGGCCTTTTCTTCAAAATTCGGTTAAAAATGGTTATCTTTCTAATTTTCAAGACTAAAACCATAAATTGGAAGACAACGTTATACAGTCAAACAGAACACAAAGCGAGCATTACGCATATGTTTTTGCCTAGTTTGACATTTTTATGCATACTAGTTCTAGAAAACCGAAAGAGCAAAAGAGCGTGTACAAACATACAGACAAATACATATAATCAAATCGGTACAATGATTTATTGATACCTGTGACCTTTCTGTTCCTGTTCCTATTGACCTTATATATTATATTTTTGTTCTTTCGCCAATATACTTTTGGTATTTAGAATCCCAATTTGAACTACTTCTTTTCCATAGTAGTTTCATTAATTTGTAATACTTTATAATTTCGTTCAAAACCTATGATTTTCAACTACAAATATTGTTTAATATATAACAGTAATTTCATTGATTTGCCAGTAAGTTTTTGATATACGCTTTAGTATATAACGACAATAAATAAAGGATTCATATAGATTCTAGCTGAACATAGGGACTAACCTAAGAGGCCATAAATATATATTAGACAGGAGAAATACTTTTTTTATTCTTAAAATACGATATCTTTTCACACATGTTATCATACAATTCCCAAGATAGAAATTATGAAAAAATTATATACGTTTTTAGCGTTAGCTGCTTAATATACTCTAGGAAGGGTTAATTATGTGTCTTGTAGTAAAACAGAGTACAACGGTCTCGTGAATAGCCTACATATGTATAATATTTTAATGAAACGCAGAGCAGATACCAATTCGCTAGCTAAATTTAAATTTAGTGTTCTATTACAGTACAGGAAACATAGATGTCTTCTTGTTAATGTCTAAAAGTTTTTATTGGTTAATAAAGAACGACAAATTTAGAAGCAAACGGGATTGTTGTTGTGTGGGTCTACGTTTGGAGAATATTAACTCATTAACACATCTAATATTGGAAATGCAAACTGTGAACATATACCCATTTGGTACAAACTGGGATAAAGTAAATATCTCTAAATGCATTACAGAATTGAACTAGAAGCCAATAAAGTAACAAGTGTATACTGAAAATATTTTACTACGTTAATATTACATAAATTTAATGTTTAAATTTGAACCAATTTAGCATAACGAAATGAATCAAATTGAAAACTATTTTCTCTATTAATTGGCACTTATAGCTACCGAAGGTATATTAGTATGCACAAATTTTCTTGTGTAAGATGAGATAATAAATTTTTGAAACTTACTGAGTTTACAACATTGACAAGACAATACGTGAACGATTTAACATATTCGCAATTAGAACAATAGATAACAATTCTTTGATATCGTCTTATTATTAGTAATACAAAATTCTTTTAAAAACGACATCCATAAGATGACAGCCTCTTGAAACATATGCATTCCTGGAAGCGAATGCTGAGATTTTGCATAGCACGTTCAAACACTTTCAAGAGTATGGCAATGATTTCTTGCAATTGACGCCCGAATAACTTCAATGTTTCTGGGGTTCATTGAATTCGCTGAGGATTCGTTTTTAGAGCCGAACCCGTCTCCTCGAAATTTCGAACCCATGCATTAATGGCATGGCCAAAATGGAACGCGACCATGGTGTCAAATATTGTAGTGACATCGGAATGCCCGTTGAGTGGCTGTCACACTGTTATCATTTTTGTAAAATACTTTTACGGCAAATACATGCTACGTACCTACCCACTGATCCATGATCACTAAATGGGAGATATTTATGTGCAACTGGATGCTACACTCAGCTTTCTCCCAACTCTACAGGATTACCACTATCATATTTCTCGGTCCCCGAGTGCCACCTTGGATTACTCCATTAGCGTAGAGGTACTCATGCATTGCAATAAAACTAGAAGCCTTAGTGTAATATTCAATCCTCAGCTTTCGCTTAAGTTTTTGCCTCTGCTACTAGAATGACAGACTTCGTTCGACGCTGCAATAATTTAGTGCCCATAGCATGGACCAAAATCTGATTGAAAGTGGACAACGGCGTTTCCTCATCTGTTTATAGCTGGAAGAATTTGATATCTATCATAGCGATTTTTTTTAATGTACTATTAAATATTATCAACGAAACATCAGTGCTCCAATGTACTAACCTAATAAATTATTGCACAATAAAATCGATCTTTCCTGTTGGGCAAGTTGGCATTTGTTGTCCCTTCTCAATCTTCACGGAGTGTGCAAATTTCTACGCACAACCAACTCGTACCAATCTAATGAATACAGCATCCCTTCCACCTGTGTGTTCAGTTCCTATTTATTTTTATAATATCATAATACATTAGTGTCAAGTTTTCTGTGTTTATGTTACTTGCGTTTTTCTAGTTGTAACGTGTTACAGCTATACATTCTTGCTAATGACTATGGGAATTATTTTTGACCTTAATATAGTAATGTGTTCTATTGTTGGACAATAAATACTAAATATTATTATCTTCCTTTGCTGTAATTATGCGTAAAAATATTGTTTTAATACAAACATTTTCCGTTTACTTACTATCTCCTGAAATATTTAGTAGGTTATTTTGCCGTCTATAGCTTCTGTAAACTTAATATTGTTGCAACTGCGATAATAACACATACTTTTACGCAAGATAATATTTAGAAAACTTGTAGTAGGCTATGGTTATTATTTTAAATGAAAATGTTATACGATTTGCGTGAAATACAGCTATCAGCGTAAGAAGTACTACAATAAATATAGAAATACAAAAACGTAATCATTAATTAACTTTAAGAGAAGAAAATATTATAAGATTCAAATTAGTTAATACTTTTAATGACACCTAAAAACACAAAAATAACCTGCGTAATAGTTTACTTTACTCTTTCAATATCTTAGCATGATTATTTAATAATCGAAGCTGCGTAAACGAAAAAGGAAATGAATATAGAAGTAATCTAAAATAAGTGCGGTAAATAGTATTTAAGACAAATGTGAAACTATTTGAAACACCTCTGAACTGGTTTAGGATTACTGCTGAAAATGATAGCTAGTGAAGAATTGTGAAGTGTGTCAGTGTACCAGTGCCGCAGTATTTAAGTTTTGTGATTTAATGAATTAAGTGAATTAATATAAGTTAGTGCAGGATAAAAGTATAGAGCCTAAAAGTAGAGAAGGATTAAAAAATGTTCAATTCATTATTTTCTTGTAAATTTTTGATGTCTTATATATGGTTGTATTTAATATAAATTTAATGATTGCATTTCAGACAAAAATCATAAGCTACTGCAAGTATCTTGAAGACGTTATCGAGAAATTTCTGACTATTGACTCATCCTGTATATCGCTCAAATACTGATCTCATTCATATACTTGTCTCAAAAGTGTTCGTTATTATAATTGTCGACGTCATTATTAAATAAGAATTTAGTGCCGCTAATAAATCATATACTCATCATACAACCAAATTACTCGTTGGTCTTCGACCACACCCAACAAATAAGTTCCTTGTCAAATTTCATGTTTCTTACTGCGCATATTTACTTATTTACAGTATTGAGAAAAAAAAGTACCTTAAATTTATCAACTCACACATACAGTTTAGAAATAGATTGTGTAGTAAACATGCTAATAGCTTGATTGATGACTGTTTAAATCAGTATCGTTTTAATAACATTTATATAAAAAATGCTTGCATAAACAAATTCTTGGAAAGGAACATAAATTTATGCGAACGAAACTACTTTGCTATAAATAATTGTTTTAAGGTTAAAATACTTAACGCATTCTTCGCACAATTGCATACGTACACACATGCGTGCAAATATACTTGTTAGAGATCACGTTTAGAAAAGGATGTACATATCTACCTAACACTAACTTTAAATATCATGTGTATCATTATAAACACAAACTCACTGCTGGTTGAATGATAATCAACAGTATCTAGAAACAATTTTCCTTCAAAGAAAAATTGTTGTATGAAGTAAATAATTGTAGTATAACTCGCAATAAAAGTGGAGTTCACTAGGACTGTGTTTCTTTTGGCCAGGAACGCAAATCATGAATAAGGTTTGCTAAAAAAATAGAAAAATGCAATATATAACCTAAAGGTACAGTTCACTCCACTGGTCATGTTTTCAAGCGAATACGTTGATATGGTTATCCATTAAAATATTTAACATAGCGATGATTAGGCACATTATTGTTTAACGTGTAATCTAGTTCTAAATTTTCGAGTTGACGCTATTGATTACAAAAGGATAGTATCTATGTTTAATAATTTCCTTAATTGTACCATTAATACAGTCATCACTGCACATTCTAGTATCTTCGAAGAAGCTACCTGCCTTTGTATAGCAGTAAACCGGGAAAGACAAGCTGCGTCATGCTGTAACCGTGCTGAGAACGGTTTACGTATATACAGAAACTGACGTCAAATTCATTTCTGTTGTCACATCTAATATTGAGAAAGGTCGTTTGAAAACGATAACACTGGGAAGTTAGTCTTTTCATTTGACATAAGTACTGCAGTGAGAAGAACAAATAATGTAACATTTTCCCGCTTGAGGAACTAGTTCATTATTTACATAAACGTTTAGTTAGTTTCTTTAGAAAATGATTTTAATATAGTCTAACTATTTAAGGAATGAATGTATATCATCAATCGTCAATGACGTCAGATGATCCCTTGTTGTGAAATCAATATGTAAACACTAATTGTACCCTCAGTTATAATCAGTTGATTATGAAAGGTCATGTCGACGTACGAAAACACTTTAATTTTGATGTTAGTGGTAGAACATGTAATATTTTATCAAGTAATAAATGCAATTACATATTGTCCGGTGGTTTTAAAAGGTTATACTAAAGTAGGAACATATTTCAATTCCACTATCTTCATCCATTGGGCATCTAACATTTTATTAGGGAATATACTCGATTATATATTCATAGATTAAACGTTTTTAAAAAATAATTTCACTTGCTTAATTAACACTTTATATGGAAACAGCTCAAATATTTCATTGTTGAGGTAAGCTTATCATCTTAATTCTTTAGCCGAAATGATTAAATAGATCAAAAATTTATTGCGATAAATTATTCTTAAATACAAAACTTAAATGTACATATGATATCTAAACACATATTAATAATAAACATCGTGACTTAGCAAAATGTAACGTTATTTAATACTTAATATTGTTTGAATTTTTACGACAGATTTTAATGCGAATTTTGTAACCACATTAATAATTACTATCACAACAGAAATTCTCATAAATTTTATAGGTTATTAATACATCTATATTAGATAATTCTTTGCAACATAAAGTTCAAGTTCAGTAGTGTAAATATAATAATGTAATCCAGCAAAACTTTTATCTTATTTTTAATGTAATTATAATTTTTTAATTAATGAAGTATATTGCAAAATATGTAACATTACACATTTAAAGTATGATAGCACAAGGTATTAATAAACAATACATTATAGATAATTATATTTCAGATAACTTAAATTATATGTGTTCTATCTTCCTTCACTTTCAAAATCAAAACCGTCATCGGAAAACACATCAAAGTGACAATGAATTCTGGAATATCCTCCCTCTCAAAACGAAGTATTCTGTAATAATTTTCTCAGTGTGATTTATAGTGTTCGATCATATTTTGGCTGTTATAGATTCTAAAGTTTCTTTCCGCATTGCAAGGCATTTTTCACTTCTACAGCCATCACATCCGATGTACTTATTACAATACGCTTTTGTTACTCCCCAAATCTGTTCTATTGAGTTAAACATAGAGTGGTACGGAGGCAAGCGAAGAACTATATGACAATACTTTTCCACAAGGTCATCCATCATATATTTCTTTGCAGGTTTATTGAACGCAAATAAATGCTTTTTAAATGAGTTTGAGGATGAAATACAGATACGATAAAAATCTTCAAATATGGTAGACGCAAGTTTCAGCCGAGACTTTCAATTGGGCAATTCTGCTGGATATCATTCAAAAAAGAAATTATTTTCACTCTATTAAATGACTGGCAACTGCATCGGCTGTAAAAATGCTGACAGCATGCAAAATGTTTTCTAGGCCACATTTGTTTCACTAAGACAATAATTAATGTTGAATGTTTTAGTAAATTATGGTTTACAGATCAACTACAGCTTATACACCATTATTAGCTTACTTTTGAGTCCTTGTCGATAATGTAGATAACTACATTTACATATGACACAAATACTAATAAAAGGAAAATGAAGTTACGATACTGTTTAAAAACTCATTTCAAATACAGCACTTATTAATTTTCTGTTTCTCTCGTTTATTAGGATATCGCATATGCTTCCAAAATATATACAATAGAAAAATTAAAACTACTATATACGTAGGACAAATATCAAACTGCGAAGCACACTAACTTAAATAGTAACCAACTACGTAATTAATTAACCTATTAGTATTCCAGAAAAATGCAAACGCAACATTTTAACGACACTGTTTACTAAGTGATAATTAATAACGAGATATAAACACCTTAAACGTATTGGTAAAATTGCGATTACTATTAGAAGGAACATTACCATCACGCCACGTCGGAATGTTCACACGTAATGCATAGAAAGTGAATTAAATCACATCGTTGCCTTTAAGATTTCCAAAGGCATTACTTTAAAAGCACATCTTTAGCGTGACTGAAGGTGTCTGAATGAATCTTACTTCTATAGGAATAATCATAAACTTATAATGATTTATAAAACATATAGTTGAGCATTTTCGGTAATAAAGACCGGTATAATATAGTAAGAGAATTTAAATATGGGTTTACTTAAAGAGATGTTTAGTTTGTAGTATGCATCACCAACGGCATAAGAAAAGCATATCTGAATGAAAAAAAAAAGACGAATAAAAGCATTTCAAAAAAAAAAATGGAACAGCAAAGAAAAACCCAATGAAAACAATTTTTTCCTCAACTGTACAAAATAATCTATCTCTTTAACAATGTACATTCGTATTCTTCTTGAAGTCACCCGTAATTTTTGAAACATAAGCGGCACGATTGGACGACGTCAAAGTAATTTCTGCAGTTGATTCCAAACGTGTTCAATCGAATTAACATCTGAGCCGCGTCCTCGCCAACCTATTCGTCGAATATTAACTTCATCTAAGCAGTGGCCTTTAGTTATGCATTACAATGAAATTCACTCCAATAAAGTAAGAAAATGGAACGGCAGCTTCTTGAAGAACATTTTATAAATATTTAGATTTAAGTTTTATAAATATAATGTTAGTTCGTGCTTCCGTAGAAATATTTGCTCACGCCATAACAGAACCTCTGGCATCTGCTTAGAGATGGTACAATCTTCATACCGTTTACTTTATCTTCTCCACGCCCTTCTTCGGTCATCAGATAATCTTAAACAAAAGCGTGACTCATTGGTGAAGAAAATTCGACTCCATTACATAATAGTCCAAATCACATGCAGACCTGTAAACTATCTCGTGCCTCTCGATATCATAGTTCCAATTTTAAACAAGTAGAAGATCACCGCGAATTAAACCGTTCTCTTACTTATTTCAACCCCACACACTGTTCGTAAATAACGCTTAAGTTGAATTGCCGTTGATCTGTGATTTCTTAATATACTGAATACCATTCGTAGTTACTGTTTATTTTCTTCTAGATCCTCCTTGCGTCATGAAAGTAACAGTCTCCAGATATCAATTCCGAATTCATCTTACACAGTAGTATGAGATAACCCCAATGTTCGCAACACATACCGCTGGCTACGTTCATTCCCAATTTTCCCAACGGTTTGGGAAACTTAATGACATTGTTTCTGTACGGCAACCAAATGACAATTTTTATTAACTCTTAGGCTTAACGACAGAACCACCGCTCATAAGCCTATTTAAATTATCGTAATTATGTACGTATATGTGTGGTTAGAAGCGAAGTATACTCTTGTAGGTGGGTACGTTAATATTTTGATGGCAATTTTGACTACTTATAATTCCTCTGTATCCTCTAGTATGTATGCACGTTTTAAGTTGTTAGCTGAACACTTGAAATTTTCTTCCTTACGGGACCCACGTAAACATTCTTTTAAATTTATTTTTAATTTTTTAAAAATCATATTTGTCTGCACTGACCTATAAAAACGAGCCCATATAAACGTCATTGCTGGAACCACATCTTTCTCGAATTTAAAAAAATATTCAGTGAAAGCATTCATTTTTTTATTATATTTTTTATCAATGAGCTTACCTTCTTTTGTATATATCGTTAGAATAATTAAAGAATATAAGTTTCATAACGAGGAATGTGCCTAATGTCAATTTTTGTTTATAATCTATGCCAGACCTTCTGTTTTTGTTTTCAACAAATCGACAGTTACCAACCCAATGCCATCCATGTTCCTATATTACAGCCTTTACTACAAATTTCAACATGTTTTAAATTAGCAATACGTATTATATAATTATAATGTGGCATGTAATGTTGACAATTTTATATGAGTAAAATTATTCTGTAAAATGTATATATGTATATTTATATACAATTTCAGTCAAAAGACTGAAATAATTGGAAAAATCTTTCTAGTGTAGCTTTCATTTTGAAGTTTATTAGTTAGAATCACAAGCACCTTACATTAATTATTTGCAAGTTCTCAGTATTTTGTACTTTCGGTGTTATTGAAGGCTTTTTCAAGTTTGTTAGTTTTAAAGTATCCCTTTTCGTTATGCTTGTCCTTGCGCCATTGTTTCATTTTTGATCAGATTTGGTTATTTCCACGGAACTTCAATATCATGTTTCGGCATTGTTATCGTTTTTTTTTTCTGAAGGGTTATGTGAACATCCAACATTATCGTACTTACAATACTAAAAACTCTGGTAAATCAGCGAAAAGCAATGTTATATCTAATGAAAACTGGAGTTTTGGATTGCAACATCTACACCTAAATTATTGGATCAACTTTTTTGAAATAATTGTATAGTATTACAGAACATTTTATAAGTAATCATCTTATAAGTCAATTGTTCACCAATAAGCTATAGGCATGAAGCAATGGCGCATATATAACAAATAATACTAGAATTCTGGAAGCAATTCTTTCCCGGGAGAACAATTAGCCAGGATCAATAGCTGTCAAATCCTTGGAACCTTATCAGTTGCGATGCCTTGTCATTTAGGTATTTAATGAGCGAAATATACTGCAATTCACTACATACTTTAAAAGAATTAGAAAACGCCATTCAATGATTCAATTGAATTAACTTTTTGAACTAAACTGTTCATATCCTTCATAATGCGTATGCAACCAAGAATTGACGGGGAACAACTTGAACATTTCATGTATTTTTTTATAAAATGCGTACGCCAATGCTTTGTTTATAAACATGTTCCAGCAAAATAGTTGTCAGGTCACCATCTATTATTATCGCTAAATTATCGCTAAATCAATGTTATCAATTATTTCATTAATTTTAGCTCTTAGAGTATATATACATGAAAAGTTAAAAATTTATATTTTAGACACTGTATGTCTTGCATTGGCGTGGACTGGAATACTGAGATTGTGTCATTCTGGAACATTAAAATTACTGTCCGTTTCAGTTTTCAGTCCGCAATAAGCAACCTATATATATAATTTTCTCATCAACTCTTGATGATAAGCACAAACCTTCAAAGTTATGTGCAGGTTAAGAATGTTCTGTTACTTCATACCATCTGCTATGCTCGCACTACTGTAAAAGCTTGGATTCCGCACTATATCTTGAAACAAACAGTAAAAGTCAGGTGTGGTTAGCTAAAAATAATAACTAAAGATTTAAGATTATAGTTTCGAACCTTCCTCATTGATACAAAATGCATGCATGCAAATCTTAATATAGCTCAATAATGTAATTTCTCGATTCTTATACATGAACCGTATAGCGATTATTAGTTTGTAGCATGAAGATACTGTAATAATTTCTAATTGTACTTTCCTTAAAATAGTACCTATTATTTCGTATGCCTATAGATAAATCGAAACATTCCTTTTGTATAAACAAAAATAAAAATAAATTAATCGATACAACATAAATTATAGTTCTACGAAATATCAACTGGTAATTGTAAGAGATGGAAAACATTTCTGTGCAATAACCAATCTGCAATAATTATCTCTCATGCTTCAAGGAGCAGTAAAAATAAAAAGCAATTACTCCTACGTATATACATTTTCATCTCTATATTTCTGTATAGTTACTTCATGAAATGTATGCAATTCGAACGCAGTTTTTCCCACTACACTCTTTAGAAAGCCACACCCAATTGTCTGCCTTGATATCTTTAAGCCACAAGCTGGTTTTTAAAATATTCACCTCAACTCATCACCGCTTATCTCCGTCTACGTACATACATATGTATGTGTGTTCTTCTCACTACTTCCTTTTTTGTTCCTGTGCTAACCGGGCAGGCGCATCTGTTAGTGTAAAAAATTAATTTCCATTTAATTACTGCTAGTTCTTTTTTCATTAAATGTGCGTGGAATACATCGATCAATATCCAGCAATATAAGCAATAAAACCAGGCGGCATCCTCTTTAAATGACTTGCGATTCGATTACAGCAAAAACAACTTTGGTTTGCTTTTTGTTCGATTATTACTTACTATTTTTATTTAATAACTTCCTTTTAATTATCCTTCTTACGTATATCAGACGCAAATGTGGTAATAGAACTTGCAGTTGCATTATTTCTTCTATTTTACCGCATACATATATAATTTCATTCCTTTTGCGTTATTTTAGGGTTTTAGTACTTATCTGTTTCTAATGTTTTGTATAAGATATCCCAAATTTGCGGACTACTATGTATATATATTTCACTTATTATAAGTATGAGGTAGTGTATAAGTTTAAATTTAAAAACAGAAAATCTGAATTATTTCCAAAAACTGTAAGACAAATCAGAGCAAACGCTGCACATAGTTATGATTTTGATAGTTATTTCATAGTAGTTCGAGAAAGAAATCCTATGAAATATGTTTTTTACCATATATTGTAGCAATTTATTTTATTTTATTTTGATTAACTAAAATCACATGCATTTCTAAAGGTAATTTAAACTCATAAAGCCTATTTATTCGTTTCGGATTAATTTATTATACTTATCTAAATTCCTTTTCATTATCAAATTTTTAATAAATAGCTGAAGCATTTGTTTAACTGTCAAACTGTTGAATACCATCTGCAGTGCCTTCTTGTGTTAATTCCATGGAGAAAATATGTATATGGATGTCATTTAAAAGACCTTCAGCCAATATAATGTTTGGTTCAAAACATCCATCTTTTGTGAGGCGGCAGACTGAAGAAAGAATGAGTAACCAGTTATGAGCTTCCTACTGTAAATCATGGTGGAAGTAGTATTATGGTTTGGGGTCGTTTTAGCGGTACAGCCATAGGCAATTTGATAAAAATAGATGGGATACTGCGTAAGGGAGGTTATCTGAGATTATTACATTAAAATGCTGTGCCAAATTAGGGAAGAATATTTGGCCAAAACTTTATCTTCCGATGAGATAACGATCACAAACATTCATCTCGGCTATGTAGAACTGATTCGATGTCACTCGAGGAAGAAGACAATTTGATGCAGATGATTTAGCTACTCCAATCTCCAGATTTGTTGCCACTACAACTAGTGAACGATGAATTAAGGCGATGTATTCAAAAAAAAGGAGCACCACACGAGATCTTTGGCAAAAGCTCCAGGTAGCATGGACTGTAATTACAGCAACCTCTGATTAGAAGAATGCCAAGAATACGTGCACTATAATTCAATCTCGAGGTAGGCATATTGACGATATATTGCTTTAAATTAAAATCTTGTAATATTTTCTGTTTCTTTTTCGTTGTTAAATATTCTTTTCGCGACCTCAATTACCAATTAATAAATATTATTATAAATTATTCAAACCAACTCTATATTTCAATACAAATCAGAGAAAGCGTCAAATTTATAATCGTATATATATATATATACATATGTATATAGACGTAGTGCACGTTGTATCTATCTCAAATCAATTGTATCCACTCACGTGCCAAGTAAAATTGCTGACTAACACGTTTAAACAAATATTCTCACGGTGAACTGAGAAATCCTGGTTTTTAGAGTTTCTTCCGTGTATTAAAAGGTTCTTTGGATTGCGATTAACGAATCCGGTACCGTAAACCAGTAAATTTATAATTGACTAATTTTAACAATTTTACCACTGAGAAAAGTATTTAGGTATACTTAAAACCTTGATGTATGTGACTTTGTGTGAATCCGTAATTTCATGTCGATTCTACAAAATGTTTCTACTTAGTATTACGAATAGTTAATTTCTTTTTGATATAAGCCCGAATTTTATATATTTTTTTCTTTCTTCTTAATACTGTTCTTACTTATTAATAGATTGTATTCCATTCTTGATGTTAAGTTGTGGACTAACGTATGTATACCTGTTGTTTGCCAAAAAATTGTTTAAGTTCTCCGACTCTATTTAAACCAATCGATAAAGATACCAATCCAATACTATCGATATTTCTACGTTAGCCTCTATGTTATTTACGTTTCAATTACCAGACTAATGTCGAAATCAACTTTGAAAGATCGTGTTAATTTCCAGTACATTGTATCTTGTATCAGTTTGACATATTTTTAAAAAATAGCTCTTTATAATACATACATTCGTGGTATGCTTAACAATAAATAATTTAAATTATAAAATATGCTAATCGATTTAATTATGACGTATTGGAATAATTTATTTGCTAATTAAATCTTTTAAAGCACGTAATTACACTTAGAAGTGAATAATTTTAAGTCTACATAATAGTGTATTATATGCAAAAATATAAGCTATATATTATCAATTGTACTTGTAAAAAACGTTTCTTTTATTAGAATTGTTAATTTAAATTTATTTATTCGAGATACCCTATTACCTTGCATCCTAACAATTGAAAACAGAGCACTTCAACCATATCACAAATGTAATAGAAATTCAAAATTTATTAGGTACATATGTGATAAAGGCTTTCGAAAGAATTCGGCCAAGCAAAGGCTATTTTATAAAATTGCGTCAAAAATTAAGAGAATCTGGAGTAATCTAATTTCGAAGCCTGCTTTTTATTTAATAAACATACAGAACCATATAACCTGTACTTGGTTGTCTCGACACCACAACTATACATTTTAAAATGGTAAATGTTTCTTTCTCTATCTCTCAGCTTTCTCTTTAATACTCTATTGTAATCAAGAAGTATTGTAACCAAAAAAAGGTGATCTACTTAATGGGACGATAAATTGGTTTAATGAAACTAAACCTCTCCTCCGTAATAGAAAGTTGCTACAATGGTGTGCAATTTATTTTCGAATTCACTGGAAGATTATAAAAGATACAAGTTACAAATACAATCACACGGCTCGATAGTCAATAACTTATGAGTCATAAGTTATGATTATTTATCAATATTAAATATAGCAACTTTGACAAAATTAATCTTGTACACTATCTATTGTAACAGCAATTGTAAAGTACGAGCTTGTAATATTATTTCACTGATTACATCGTATCTTCTTATCTCTTAAATACTAAAGCTATGTAGTAACAACATTCAATTCCCTAGTTAGCTCAAGATTAGATGAGTAGTTTCTATTTGATTCAGTCTTAAATATCGCAGTCATAATTGGTATATCCACTATCACCGTACAGATATCAGGCATATGTATCTGGTTTACCTGGTTTGTGGGAATGGTTAGAGTACTATATTATAAAAACTTCTTTTCTACTTCTCATAGAGGAGAAACAAACAACGATTATAATAAGTACGCAGAAGATATACAGTGGTAATCTCATTAACATCTATGTACACCTATAAAGAAGTTTAAGTATATATTTATGTTCGCAAAAATTTCATTTTACTGGTACATCTCCGAAATGTAATTTGATATATCCTATTCGGTTTAGTATCTGACAAAAATAATTGTTGGAGAGGATAAATTAAATTTACCAAGACAATAAACACATCAAGTACAAGTTGAGTCAGTCCAATTTTTGAAAAAAAATTCTTCAACTGCACCTGGTTTCGGTTCTTGATTACATGTATATATAATTTGATGCGAATATTGACTTCTTCCCAGGGAATCTAGAAGTTTCAGTGCTCACGGGTATATAAAGAGAAAACTCTTTCAATATGCTTAGCGAATATTACTGAAATACTTAAATACATTTACTTCGTTTAAATTAACAGGTATAAAATTTAAATTAGCGATTTTAACGTTAACGAACGTGAAAAGCTATAACAAATTCTAAAAGTATGTAATGAGGATATTTTGTATTGAACTCTCTAACAATTATAAATTTGCAGCAGCATATTTTGTAATTTGTTAACTGAAACGATCCAGAAAATGTAGATAAATCGCAAAAGTCATATTTGCACGCTATATCTGTAGATACACGCAAGAAACTTATTGTATTACTACTAGTTTTGATTTAATTATACTATTATTATTATACTATTCGCTTGTCCGCACTGGGTTGGAGTATGCCTCGATAATTTGGTATCCTCACTATCTCCATCTGCAAGTACTACTTGAAAGAGTGCAAAAACGATTTTTGAAATACCTGTCCTTCAAATTGATGGCACTTACCCTGGACGCGATGTTGATTATGCTGGTCTGCTGAGGAGACACGGCTTTGTATCGTTATCGGATCGAAGGAAGGAATTTAGCAGTCAATTTCTACTTAAACTAATTAATCACGCTATTGACGCTCCATCCCTTCTCTCCAAAATTAATTTTGTGGTACCTCAGTACGATACCAGGTCCTTCCCTAATTTTAAGGTCCCTTCATGCAAAACTAATGTTCTGCTTAAAGCACCCTTTACGCATATGATTAGAAATGCCAATGAATTACTTCACGATCCTTTTGTTGAAGAGTCTACATGGATTTACATTGTCGTCCTATTTTGTTCTTTACATTCTGATGTCACCGAGCCATTATTATATTTATGATTCAGTTGTATCTTTTTCGACTAATTTTAATTTATTATTGCGCTGTATATTGTTACTACATATATATTCTAGGTTACATTATTCTTGCATTGTTCTGTAAATGGAATTATTTTCTGTTGGGCAATAAAGATATTATTATTATTAAAGCACCCATTACGCATATGATTAGGAATGCCAATGAATTACTCGATGATCCTTTTTGTTGAAGTGTCTACATGGATTTACAATGTCGTCCTACTTTGTTCTTGCATTCTGGTGTCACCGAGCTATTTTTATGTTCATGATTCAGTTGTATCATTTTTGTAATTTAAGTTTATTACTGCACTGTATATATTATATCATTACTACATTATGCTGTATTATACTATTTTATGTTATTGTCACATTATCCTGTAAATGGAATTATTTTCTGTTGGGTAATAAAGATTATTATTATTATTATTATTATTATTATTATTATTATTATTATTATTATTTAATTTTTAATTTAATAAATGAATATTTCTACAAAAATAGCCGATGTGTTCTATAATAAAATGATCAAGTTTTGTAAATTATATATAAACAATATATTGCTTGTTGTGTAATTTACGATTTTTTAAATCGTTCATATTACGCGTTATGTGACAAGTTCCTGCATATCAGTAAACAGTTTTAAATAAGTATTTAATTAAATTACAAGTGTTTATAGCTCACATTAGGGGGTTTCACCGCAATGAATAAAATAGCTAATTGCTTTAGCTCGTTTGTATTTTCACGTACTTATTTCTACTACGTTCCGACAATGAAAAATCATTAGATTTAAATAACATTTTCATTCCAATGGATTATCATCACACCAAATACATATACATACATATCGGTTCCCTAGCATTTAAAACGAATATGACCGGAACCAGATAACTTACGCAGATTAAATCCAGATTAATTTTTCGATAAACAGCTTTTAAATAGAAAAGAATGCTGATCTCTCTTGCTATACAATGATCATATTATTCAAAAATTCATTGAATTTATTTAATGAAGGACAGAATTTCTAATTAAAATTGTTCAGTCGGCTGTGATCGTAATTACAATCCATACGAAATAAAATTAAAACCAACCAGATTATCTACGTGAAATAATAAAAATGTGATAAACTAGTTGTGCTTTTTATTTCGTGTTTTATTTCCTGCGTGATAAATGACATTCATTCATTTAGCCATTATCTTAACTATGTAATTAACAGAGGAAACGAAAACGCCGCCAGTGATATCCTCTCACTATGTATTTGGATCAAGTGCACTCGTTTTATTATTTTATTTACGGCGTATACGTTTTGCGTTCCACAAAATTAATCGATTCAAGATATTTTAATTTTTTATAAATAATGCACATTAGCTTTGCCAACGTCTGATAGTTATTACTAGAGACCGGATTATATGCAAAGAAAAACTGAAATATGTAGGCATATATATTCATCGATTTTTGAGAAAATATGCATAACCCTGTGTCTTGTATCAGAATACATATGTTTCGAAGCAGAAAAGCTTCTTTCAACGTCCACATATGTAATTGGTGCATTTTTTAACTTTGCAATACATTTTAAACTAAAATTAAAGTCGAAATCGTTTACTGCTTCACCTTCCAAAATTTTCTTACCTTTCTTCAATTTCAAATACCCCGCATTTTTATTTATCGCTTTTTAAACTTATCGTATGTAGAATTACCTATGTACCCTTAACCTTCTTACATAGCATATCAAACTCGTCTACTATTTCGACTGATTCCGAGAGCGACATCCCTTGCGTTTCTAGTTTACGAATGGAACTTGAAACAAAGCTATAATTTGACTTAATATATAAAAAGTTTTGTAGCAATTCTGTTGATATTACTATCCTTTTACAGTTTTCTAGAGCAATGCGCTCAGCAGTAATTTCAAGAATTACATTTTTATTCTTTCAAAATTATCGGAGTATAAAGTTGCAACGTCTAACCACGTACCCCGTCTCGCAATAATCGGTTCAGGAGGCGACTTAACCCCTGGAAGTCGCTCCTTATAAAATTGGATTCGTAAAGGTGCTTTTAAAAATACATTTTTGACACTGCTAATTGGATCATTAATCAAAGGAAATTGATTCCTAATGTCTTCGGCTACACGATTGTACCCATGAGCTAAACAAGTGGTATGAATGTTACTATAAACAAAATCTTAAATTTTGCGCGGCTTTTATTATGTATTGCATGCATTATTAAAAATTTTTCACAAGGTATACTTCCAGGTAAAAAGAAATTTGATAAAACTTCTTGAACAAATTGGGCAATTGTCACATTATTTGTTTTTTGAAATTCTTTACAATCAATTAAATATGATTTACCTACAATATCTTCATGAAGAATTCTTATTAACAAATGGATAATATAACGGCCACACTTATCCGTACTTTCATCTACCATGATATAAATGAAATTATTCCCTATCAATTGTTGAAGTTCTGCCAGTGTTTGCTGGTAACAAGATGTGACATAATTTTTTCGTAATATTTTTGCAGAAATGATTTCAAATTAACATTGTTTAATAAATAAGATTTATCGTTCTGAGAATTATCCGTTGTCGATCTACATTAGGAATTATTACGAATTTTTACTAATAGAAAGCCTAAATATGGAATATATGCAATCACTAATTAGCGCTAATTAACTTCAATTAGTGAAATACGTACACATATAGACTATAATTCAAGGTATGCAAAAAATAAAATGTATGCACTTTGCATATAATCCGGTCTCTACTTATTACAATCAATTATTGCCTTTTCAAATTCCAACGATCTTTATTCGTTGTCAATGACACTGGCCAACACACATTTTGGTACCTCGGCTTTTTAAGTGTAATTAAGCGATTTTGGGATGCCTACTCCAAAAATGTCGTCAGATTTGTTCTATCAGACGTAGTTTTCGAAATTCACTCTTTCTGCCGTACTTAGGAAAGCATCTGTTCTACTAATGAATAGCGGCTAGCAAAAAATGCCAGTTATTTTTGGAACCAGCACATTAGAAATACGTTAAATCGATTCGTATTTTACAGGCACCACGACAAAAAAAATGTATTATTTAGGGCAGCATAATCTGCATAATTCTACTAGTAAACAAATTAAAAGTAAAATGCATAATGATCGAAACACGTCACAGTGTAAAGGATGACATATCAATTTTGATACAACCGCACTCAAGACGAGTAACACACGCGATAATTGTTTCAAACGAATGTTATGGGACATAGTTCTTTAATATTTTTGTTTCTTATTAAACATTAATATCTCTTTGGTCGAGAAAATTGTTCCACTATTCACTCTAGTTTCGCTTTTTTTGTTTATTGTAAAGATTGAGGTTTTTAGTTTTATCTCTTATTGTCTTTTTTACTCAGTATCTGAAAACTAAAACCCGGATAAAAAACATTCAAAGTTCAAATACGAACAGAAAGCAATTTCAACCAGCGATTACATGCCGTAGTTCTAGATACAAAAATACCCCGTTACACAAGATTAACATTTAGCTTTACACTAATTTATGGAACATATTCCTAAGGTATCCAGATTACGTTGGTATTATCTTTTTAAAAGGAAATGCCATACAAGAAAAAGACAACAATATCTATGTATATGTGTGGATATTTAACGTCATTCTCTGGTGGATTTAGTTGTTTGTATTTCGTTCTACTTCAAACAACAATAATAGGCCCACAAAGTAATCAAACAATGTAAGAAAAGCAAATATGCTTGTTCTAAATTCTACATATACACTCGACGAAATTTCTATAATCTCTTAAAACCGTTTATCGACAGTAAAAGTTGGCAATCATCTACAATTGATGATTGCCAACTTAACGTAATGAAATACCGGAGGTATTATTTTTCTCGATATCGCTCTCTAGAGGAAGTAACCCTATATATATATATATATATATATCTATATAGATACATACATATATATGGTTCATGGCGAATGTACCCCATCATTTCCGACCATTAGTTTCTGGGTGAGCGAGTTCAAACGTAGCCGCACAAGCACAAGTGACGAACCACGCAATGGACGCCCAAAAACCGCTACCAATGATTAAATTGTCAACAAGATTTATGATGTCGCTGAGAGAGATAGCAGAGACATCATACATCTCAGAAAAACACGTTTACAATATTCTATACTAAATTTTGGGTACGAAAATGCAAAATCGGGTGACCGTTTCGGAGGAGTTTTGGCCAGGATCCACTGCTGTCCGCGGGATTTCTTCGTGCGTCTCTTAACCGTGGCTGAGGCTTGGATCCACCACTACATACCGGAGACCAAGGAACAGTCGAAGCTGTGGACTTTTCCAGACGAATCGGCTCCGAAGAAAGCAAACCCCGTTCCATCGGCCGGAAAGGTCATGGCGACAATTTTTTGGAATTCCCAGGGTGTTATCCTCATCGACTATCTGCAGAAGGGAAGGACGATCACGAAGCAATGCTACAGCGATTTATTGGCCCGATTCGATGCAGTGTTGAAGGAAAAACGGCCTTTTTTGCGGCGGAAAAAATGTTTTTCCACCACGACAATGCACCGGCCCATTCATCCCGCATCGTCGTGTACAAGTTGAATGAGTTGCGCTACGAATTAGTATGTCACCGGATCTAGCCCCCAGAGACTTTTTCCTATTCCCAAACCTGAAAAGTCACTAGGAGGAAAGAGATTTTCCTCAAATGAGGAGGTCATCGCCGCTACAGATGGCTATTTGAAAAAGTGTATTGATCTTCTAGGAGATTACATTGAAAAATAAATATAGAACCACGCCAATACCGTGTGCTTATTGTCGATTCCGGAAACATTTCAGATCGCCCTCGTAGTGTACACATACATAAATTTAATATGTATATAAACTACATCAATTTGTTTTACTTCTGTGTTTACAAATGTCTTATTTCTAGAAGGATTATTTTAGTAGCTAACATACAGAGCTAACACGTGCTAAATAACTTGAACATAGAAATACTAATTTTGTAATGAAGGAGTCTACCTACAAAAAATTTGAACATGAATTGATTTAATCTAATTTCAGCGAAAAGTCAACCGTTAAATCTCAAAATGTTTGCTTTAATTTAATTCCAATGCTCCAAGTATATTCATTCACTGCACATTAGTCAATATCTTTAAACTAAATATTGTAAACTTCCAAACCCTGTAAATACTGTTTTATGGCTATAAATAACTCTCCATACGTAAACCAATTATCTTTAAAACCACAATAACAATGACAACAACAAAAACCATTAGCAGCTAATTACGTGAGGTTATGCGGTGTAACTAATAGCATTACATAAAAAAAGATAATTTCCGTGGCGGTCCAGACAATAGTGGTATAAAAAGCTATATTATTATGGATTTGTTTTTACATACTCATTTCTGTATTCAAAGTCAATACGAAAACATTTCTAAATATAGGTGCAAAGTACAACTATTTCCCACTCTCCTTATTTACAATCTATTTAGTTTTGTCGACTAACCGATGATCAAGCAACCAATGGCAAAAATCATCCATTCGTTGGTTTTTTATACTATTTGGCCAATTATAGTAACAACAACAGAAACAGCTACCTACTTTTTATTTGGAGCAATACTATTTTGCATTCTCCGACTTCATTAAGAGATAAATGTAATAGCTATCCCACCTATCTGTTATTTTAAAATTGCACAAAACAATTGGTAGTATGACTTATTTGCAATAATTTACTAATAATAAACATCTACTAATTTCCGAATTTCTGAAATAATAATGGCAGCTTATTCCTAGCAGTTTGTTTCCAGTTTTCTAACTGGTTTTAGACTCATAGTTATAGAAAATGCAACATTGTACATGACTGCAAAGAATATAGTTACAACACATAGTGGATATTTCCGCAAGAAGAGATAATAATACATAAAGAAAATAGAATTATGAAACAGTCTAAGTCAAGTACTAAACAGTCTACAGAAGTAGGTTTTATGGAAAATAAGTACTAACCCTCTTGATGGAATTAAGGTTGTCTGCACTAGTATCAACAATGCCAGAGGTCTTATTAAGGGTAGTGCAGTGGGGCAAAGTACCAAAAATTGAAACTTCGCCATAAAGTTTACTCCGCAGTCTCTTTTTTTAGAGATACAATTGACCACTTATAAATTAGTGTGTTTTTATCTGAAAATTAAACCATATTATGTTTTAATTTCGCATCAAAACAAAAACACATTTTTTTAAATTTTTTTCGTCATACAACACGTCTCTTGTGCAATCTTGCACCAACAACTAATTTTGCAATTTATAATTTCAAGTTTTCTAAGTTTAAATCATGAGTTTGCTAGTATACACCCTAAACTATTTTTGTATGTAATTATCACTATTCCTCACGTATTTATTATAGCATGATACCATCATCTATGTTCCATCTTTACAGAAGGATGCTATCTACGATATCAACAAATTTTGCCGGATTCTTTCACCTTGTCGTCATTATCAAACTGCCGGCTAGAAAGAAAAGATTTAAAGTGTAAAAACAAATGAAAATCATCGACAAATTCGTCCTAGATAAGGTCGTGCAAAAGTTATTTTAATACGTTTGCGGTGTGTAGGCGGGCATTGCCTTGAATGAGAATAATAATGTAGCTGAACATACTTGACCACTTATTCTGTTATTACAACCATTGCCTAAGCATGCCTTTTATGGGACCAGAGACCTGTTATCATCTACAAAAAAACGCTATTAAAAATAAGAATCCAAGCAATGCGAGGAACATGAAAAGGCCTTACACTGGGAACAAAAGCATACGAAGGCAACAACAGACATTGTTATCTTTCAGCAAAGTGGACGTCAAATTAATGGCAGGGATACTCATAGAATCTGTAGTCCCGGGTTCATTCATTTATACAAATTTGAAAGAGCTAAAACTTATGCTATCGCCTACGCCAGGAGTATCCAAAAACGGCAACACATGTTATGTATAATATGTGTTGCCATTAGCCACCTACGATAAAAAAATTTCAAATACTAGTTGCATATGGACTAAAAACGCAGTGATGATCCTAGGCTAGTACGAAGGTTTGCTAACCACATTAAGGGCATTGTTGTGATGTAGTGACTAAAGATGCCGGTGCCTAGACCGGTTATAATAGTTTATAAGCATTTCGCAATGGTAATTTTAATTTTTCCCTCTTCGTGGCAAGAAAATCATTAATAAAATATCTCGTCTGGTCCCAGAAAACTATGAACATCATTCTTTTGAAGAGTTAATGAGAATTTAATAACTTAAGTTGTTGCTTGGGCTATTTATAACGAAGAAAACAGCTCAAACAACAGCTCTAGTTATTATGAGAATCCATCGTCAACAGTATCACGTTAATGGAAATTTAGTTTTGGGTTTTTGCTGATGAAAAAGTGTACCACCACTTCGTGGACTGTCTTTCCTTTAACAATGAATTTCAGTAGGTTTCACGTTTCTTGCATTCCAAAAACGTATTCGTTTTTTGAATGCAAACTTCGCACTCGGGAAGATTTTTAATTTTCTTCAATATTATACACACTCACTACCAAGCAAATACAATAAACACTCCTACCAAAATGGTGTTAATCTATTCGCAGGGAAACACGGTAACTGTGAAATAACTACGTAGAATATTTAGATCACTCAATACAATATGTCTCATAACACTATAAATTTATATATATACGTGTGTATTGCCACTAAGCATATATAGATATATATAGAGAGTTGCCCTTTTTGCCTGTGAATGTGCAGGCTCATATTTTACGAATATTTAAGCTTTCGTCATACGCACTAAAACATCAAATAACTACGGAATTACATAGCATATACCATAAGTCGTAGACAATATCGTGGAACTTTAAAAATTCTTTCGACATAAAAAAGATCATACGATCTTTATTTTCTCGTTATATGACAAGGCGTTATATGACGTAAAGATACAACACATCACAGTAGTGTGACTGTAGTTTGAATGTTCGTAATTCGCAGATGTGTCCAACATGGATTACTTAGATGATGTTTTACATTCAAGCATATACTTACAATTTCATTATTGATATTGAAAAATTGTTTCCATAAAATACTATTTCCTCAACATCCAAATTTAAAAAACAAATGAACATAAAAATGTCATATTTGTTAACAGGACAACAATACTAGATAACTTCGGAGCAGAAATTTGCAATTCGATAATTAATACCTTTTGAAAACAGCTCGAATGGTTACTAGACGCATTTATAGACGGACTTCACATCTGCCAGGAAGTAAACTGGCGACATTTGCAACGTCTTTTATGCATTTGTTTTATTTATTGAAGTTACAAATGTTAAATTTGTTTTATTTCTCTTGTTTGTGAATAAACAACTTAGATCTACATTTTAACGTTTCTAACACAAAATCTTTCAAATCACCAATGCTAAACTACCATTCTCATTTTAAAATATCGGTGACGACATCCTGCAATGGGTTATTGCACAAAATAAGTGAAACTCATGCCAAAAGCTGCGTTTTTAAGAGCAAAAGTCAAATCTAAATGTCAAAACAGTTTATACACAATTTAGCTTGGCGTAATACCTTTTAGGCACGCTATTCAAATTCTACTACTCAATATCAAATGTGTGATGTAACGTGCTAAACATTAAGTTTTCGAAATATAATAAAATAATTACTATGGCTCAATTATTTTAATATATTAATAAATCGTATAGATGGCTGCTATGCATAATGAGTGCAACGTGATGTTATATTGCTACTCTTCAAAATCTAATAATTATTTTTATGTTGCTTTATTTTCCATCTTTATTTTGAATATATTCATAATATTAAGTGTGAGACGTCTTACAACTATTTGCCAGATTATATAAAAATAAGGGAGTATTGTTAAGTTTTATTAAGTTAAAAAAGTACTGAAAAACGTAAATTCTTTCTAAAAATATCCAAAATATATACACGATATATTAGTATTCTCGCTTAAGCTCTTTAAAATCAAACAAGTAAAAATTAGTTATTTCAGTTATTAAGGTTAAAACGGCGATACAAATTCAAATTCAAGTAATACGAACACAAAACGCCGGAACAGACGCTGATCAATAAGGTGTAACGTGACAGGACTAATAAAATTGCATGCCGTTGCTGCATTTACAATAGAATCGAATCCTGGCATGATATTACAAAGTGCCTAGTATCCAGAATTATTTATTAAATAATTCGCTCATATAACGTTTTTAAACAGTTTAGTTTTAGTTAAAATATTTAATATGTAATATTTTACTTACATATTAAAACATACGTAGCATAAACATCGGGTAAATACAAAATAAAATACTTAAACCTAATCTACAGAAAAAACTAATTAGAGATTAATTAGACGATTACAAAATAATTGTGAAATTAATTGTTCCCGTCAAAATAATTGCATATTCAAAATGAAAAACAAATGAAAATAATAATAATAATATCTTTATTGCCCAACAGAAAATAATTCCATTTACAGGACAGTGCGAAAATAATGTAACCTAGCATATATATGTAGTAACAATATACAGCGCAGTAATAAATTAAAATTAGTCGAAAAAGATACAACTGAAATCATAAACATAATAATGGCTCGGTGACACCAGAATGCAAGAACAAAATAGGACGACAATGTAAATCCATGTAGACTCTTCAACAAAAAGGATCGTGAAGTAATTCATTGGCATTTCTAATCATATGCGTAAAGGGTGCTTTAAGCAGAACATTAGTTTTGCATGACGGGACCTTAAAATTAGGGAAGGACCTGGTATCGTACTGAGGTACCACAAAATTAATTTGGGAGAGAAGAGATGGAGCGTCAATAGCGTGATTAATTAGTTTAAGTAGAAATTGGCTGCTAAATTCCTTCCTTCGATCCGATAACGATACAAAGCCGTGTCTCCTCAGCAGACCAGCATAATCAACATCGCGTCCAGGGTAAGTGCCATCAATTTTGAAGGACAGGTATTTCAAAAATCGTTTTTGCACTCTTTCAAGTAGTACTTGCAGATGGAGATAGTGAGGATACCAAATTTTGGAGGCATACTCCAACCCAGTGCCGACAAGCGAATAGTATAATGCTTTTAGCGAGGCAGGATTATTGAATGATCTGCAGGATCGTATGAGAAATCCTAAGGATTTCATCGCAGAATTTCGTATGGATAATATGTGGTCTGCAAACGATAAATTTGCATCAAACTGCACGCCCAGATCCATCACAGACGAGTGCCTAGGAACAATAGCCTGACTCACAGCATAGAGAAAATTGTATAGTCTATGACATCTAGAGTAGCTTACAACAGCACACTTATCCAGATTCAAATGAATTCCATTCTGTGTACACCATCTAACAATAGTATCCAGACTGTTCTGGAGAAACAGACAATCTGCCGGGGAGGTTATGGTATTGTAGATCTTAATATCGTCCGCGTAAGCCAGTACATTGCCCTGTAGGAGATCATCCAAATAAATATTGAACAAAAGGGGACCCAAATTCGATCCCTGGCACACACCAGAGGAAGCAGAGAATGTTAAGGATGTATATCCATTGTAGTGAACATAGCACGAACGATCAGTTAAATACGAGCGGATCAATTGTGTTACACTTGGCGGAAAACCAAAACTACTCAGCTTAGATACCATAAGGGAATGATTGATAGTGTCAAATGCTTTACTAAAATCGGTGTATAATACATCTACTTGTTGACGTCGTTCCATGGATTCGGCAATATGCTGTGCTAACTCAGCAAGGTTGGTTGTAGTAGACCTTCCTGGAATGAAACCATGTTGTCGCGAAGAGTAAGTAAGGCTTGACACTAACGTAAATTCTGTGAGACAGAAGATATTCAAAAATTTTTGCAAAGTTGGATAAAATATTTATTGGTCTATAATTTTGGATGTTAGAACGATTACCCTTCTTAAACACGGGTGTAATTCTGCTAATCTTCCAAGCGCCAGGAAAGGTAGAAGAACTTACGGCCAAGTTAAATATTCTAGCTAGAGGTTCACATAGTACTACACAACAATCACGTGCAAAAAATGCGGGGAAGCCGTCATGACCAGCAGTAAAATTAGATTTTAACTTCTTAGATGCTTTTAAGATATCGTGTGCTGTAAAAGATCCAATCAAAGAACTACCACTAATGAGAAAATTATTATTAGTAGAGGTAATACGAAACTTACTTTACGAAGCAACAGTCCTTCTGCGCAGATTAACTGATACAATTAATGCAACTTTAACTATATTGATTATTCCCCCAATAACTCTGTGATTATGTAGAAAGTAATTTAATGGAGCACTAATAACACCATAAGAATAGTGGTATTAAAACATGTTGAGAATTATCGAGAAAATATGTTCTCTAGCAACACAAAAAAAAAGAAAATCTTAATGAATGAAGTAATTGTAGAAACTTATAGCGCTACTATTCCTGCATTCTTGTATTTTAAATACCTATTTACAATTACTTATTTTAGAATATGGAATACAAAAACATAAAACAATAGCTGATATATCTTGTTATTTGAATATTAAAATTGTATGGTAGTGGAAATCCAGAGAAATAAAATAACAGTTACTTATTTACTGCGGCTTACTTCAAAAGCAGATATCTCGATCAATCAGTTTTTCATTGCATGCCGGCTACAGTTATTATTACCAGAAACTGCAACTGAGATATCTGAACACATGATAATTTACTAACAGTCCACTCAATGTCGCTTTCGATTTTACCAGAACTTGATACCGAATTGCTTACCTTAAATGAAACAAGAGTATATAATCTAGCCTTGCAAGTTTGAAATTAAATTAATATACCAAATGAAAATTTGTATTTTTAATATATGAACATCGATTAACTCGTATTGAGAATATTAATAAAAATCATTAACGGAATCGTATACGCATTGAAATATCTCTCTTACGGAACCTTTGCAACTTAAATCCATTAGAAAATAAAATGTCAAAGAGACAATTTTGGATATAAAGATTTACGAATTATTAGAATAGTTTACAAATGTTAAATAATAATGTTAAATAAAGCTATTATTTTTCATATATATGTATAACATTATGTGAAAGGTTATTTGAGAACGTGAATTAATGACGCAAAAAAACGCTTTCCATATGTGTTATTACAATGTTAAAATTTTCCACTGAAAATAATAATAACAACAATATCTGAGGCTTTCTTTGTGCTAGCTCGGACACTACCTATAGACTTGGCGGTGCAAAAGAGGAGTGAAACTGAGGAGGGAAGTGACTCGAGCTAAGAAAACACCCATAATATCATGCGCGACAGATGGCAGAATAGATGGATCAGCGATACTTGACTTGCTGCATGGACCAAAATACTAATACGGGACCTAAGGCCGTGGGTAGACAAAATGCATGGTCAGGTGAGCTACTTTCTCACGCAGTTTCTGACAAGACATGGTTCCTATCAGGCATACTTTCGCAGGTTCGGTATAAGCGAAAGAGACGAATGCAACTACTGCAATGGGATTGACACGATAGAACATACCTCCTTTGAATGTCCAACGTGGGTCCCGGAGAGACAGCAAGCAGAAAGGATTATAGGGCATCTAACACGAACTACCATCGTAGCAAGTATGCTCGAAAAAGAAGGAAATTGGGAAGCAGTGGAAACTATGGTGCGAAAGATCATGTAAGATCGAGGCACAGAGCTAACACGCAAAGCGAATTGCGTACGGAATAAGACCTTCCCTCTGAAATAATGCCGCAATTAGTTCCGGAGGGAATAGAGCTCAGCCTCCGGGGGTTCTTTTAGTGAGTATGCCGCGTTAGGACGTCGGAGAATCTCACACTGCTGCACCATAGAACCAGGTGCAATAATATTTAATATTGTTCATAATTGAATGAAAGATTTGTACAACAGCGTTGAGTATGTTAGGATTCATTATAGGTGTTACACGACCATTTTCTTCTATGAACAGCCATTCTTCCTCTTTATTTCGCTTTTGTTCGATCTCGACTGGGGTATGTGTCCTTGGTCCGGTCAGCTATATACATCTATCAGATACACCTTCTAGAGCAGATTCAGAGAAGGTGTTTGAAGTTCCTATACTTTAAAAAATTTAATACTTACCCGATACAAGGATTTAGCCACAATACATTGCTAGAGATATTTAATATTGATTCATTGGAACTACGTCGAACACAAGCTGAATGCAAATTCCTCTTTACTTTAGTTAATAATGGTCTGTCCCTGAGTTGTTGGGTAAAATCAGTTTCATTGTACCACGTTCAGGATCTAGGCAAACAAATATATTTTACTGTTTCGCACCTAGAACAAACATCGCCATCAGGTCCGCAATACATAGAATGTGTAGCAATTCAACTCTGAGGAGTTTGTCGAGTTGGACATACATACCTGCGGTTACCGTCCCTTTTGACGGTGTGTAGGCCGCGTGTACAATACACATAGCTGAATTCTTTTTCCGTTCTCCTTTTTTTCCTAACCACTGGTGAACTACTTTTTTTATTTAAATTAAAGCAGCTAAAGTATTGTAATTTGATATACCTTAATTTTATGTTACTTATAAGTAACTTGTTTACATGTGTATATTAATTATTTAATTTTTGCCTTGTAAGTGGATATTTGGCCAATAAATATTATTATTATTATTATTATGAAACAAATATTGAATTACCAAAAAGGATGGTTAAATTACAATATATTTATAAGTATATATACTGTTAAAAGAGATAGCAGCAGGTATGTATATTTAGCTAATCAGAGTGCATGGAGTTAAAACAACTATACTTTCTATATATCGGGATTCTAACGGTAAAGTTTGTTGTAGGTGCGAAACAGCAAAATACATTTGTGTACCTAGATTTTATAACGAAATTGATTTGATTCCGTCAATTCAGGAACTTGAAGATCATTGGTAAGTAAATTAAATAAGAATTTGCACTCAACTTGTTTTCTACGCTATTATAAAGAAACAATATTAAATATCTCTGGTAAGATATTATGACTAAAGCCTTGTATCGGATAACTATTAAATTTTTAACGTATAAGAACTTTGAATACCTTCTTTGAATCTACTCCAGAAGATATATCTGGCAAATGTATATAAGTGACCAGACCAAGAGCGCATACTTCAGTCTAGACTGCATAAAACCAAAATAAAGGTACAGAATGGCTGTTATAGACGAAAATGATCATGTAATATGTATGACGAAACCTAACAAATGCAACACTGGTCTATGAAGGTCAGCTTCGTATCAAAGATGACACACCCAAATCCCTTATCGAGCTATCTCAAGGTAAGAAATTCAGCTAAGTGATAAATCTGAATAATCGCCATTGTCTTACGATTTCATTGTCACTATAGAATTGTTAATTGTGATACAATTTTAACTCATCTGCGTACAACAACTTTGGATAACTCAATTGATAACACAAATTATTTACAAACATCAGGAACAAAAGTGGTCCTACTTACTCTCTTGCGGAGCTCCAGAGGTTAGCGTAAAATAATTGGATCCACAAAGGATAATTAGTATGTACACTGGTTTTTACTGGAACAAACATATCCAATTTCAGTAAAAAATCATTTATATTGGTGTAATTGTAAAATAAATGTCCAATCTGTAGTTAACAATGCATTGTGCAAATTAATAATGTCTGTACGCTTAATGTTGTACATTTTTTATCTTTATTACCAAACGTAAGTTGGTGACGATATGGCATTGAGAGATTAGAGTGCTAAGGCAGGATGATCGTTATCTTCGGTTATTAATGGAAATATCTCTCTTTCAATAGCAGTAGCGCGAACATTGGCAACAACTGAATTTAATGATCTTCCCCTAGCATTAATTACTGAATTAATTTGTGTTAGATTAATAAAATGTAAGAAATCACTTATTATTGGATTTTTATTATTATTTATTGCAGATTTACATATTATAGTAAGTAATTTTAACGTCATCGGGAATGATAATAAATTGTTATTCACTTTAAATTCTCAATAGTCCGTATACATATACCTTTCTTTCCATTAGACACACGAACATCCAACTCAGCTTGATCTTTTATAATAGTCTATTTGACGATGGGTTTTATCAACCGATTCCGATTTCCGGATTTACGCAACCGTTTGTTCTTCTATAAAACGGAATGGGCTTTCCTAGAATCACAAACGGTATGATGGGCGTCAACGCACATGCAAGCGCTTTTAGCATTGCTTATATTCAGTACCTGAGACTTTATTGTGTTAGTATAACGTATATCAGACTCGGCTGTAATGTTTTGCCCGTGATTATTTCTATCGTTTACTTAAAAGTCCTAAAAACTTTATCATCCATTTCAGCACTTGATTCTCTAGATGCTAAATCGTTTCTCAAACTTTAGATTGTTGCTCTGTGATCCACGCACAAGTGCAAATACACCTTTTTACACACACAGCAATCAATAAATTTGTATGGTTCAGAAGGAACGGTGTTGCACCCACCGTAACAGTTGATTGACATCATACTGAGTGAATTACTAATTAAACACCAAATAAAAAACACTGAGGAATAAAGGAGGGAAAGCAGGGGACATTCTTCGTAGCTAAGAGTCCGTCAAGGTAACTAACAAGCGTACACACACGGCGAATCATGATACGGAAAGGCAAACAAAAACAAAGGAATATATTTCAGACTGAGGCGGTAAATAAGAAAGTAAAAGAGCTAAATTATCATCTGACGTAAATCTAGATCTACGACTTTTGTCGTTTGTTTTGCAGTCATTCTCCATTTGCCTAGTTTGTCTTACACACTCACTTACGCAAACGAGAAACTGACTGGTAACAAAGCGGAATGGCTATATTACATGTTAACACTAAACACTAACGCTAAGCCGGCTGAAATAGAGGGGTATGGTATTCATTTAACGTCATTGTAATTTGTACGTCAGCTTAAAAAACCTTTTGTAAATTTACCATATACATTAACATATGGTATTGCAGCCCAACGCTAACGTTAACTCTAATTCTAGATATATTATAACGCTAAAAATTTATCGTGTTTTGTCAATTTTGTAAAATGACCTGAATCACAATATTATCAATTAAGTTAACTTCAAGTAATTGGATTTATCCATGTAGATTAACTTAGCAACTCAAAAAATTATTGGAAAGAAACTACGAAGATGATCGAAGCAGAGGCTAAAGAAGAAAACTTATTTAAAGCTTATATAACAATAGCAAGAAATGAGTGTTTTTATGCAACACGCCATTAAAAATACAGAATTAAATTTACTAAATCACCTACATCATTTAGTTTTCACTATAAGTATTTATAAACGTAAAAATTAACTCCTCATTATCAAGATATTCTTCTAATAGTAACAGACCTAAATTGAGGTATTGAGATATATGGGTCCCGCACAAGCATATATGACAATTAGTTAAAATTGTACCAATTGTAGACATTTCACCATTTCTGACTAGACTAGTTATTCCAGAGATCCATATCATTCATCTCCATAAACAAAACGCTGATTGGGAAACACGCACCACTGTTGTAGCTGCCTATATAAGTTATGTTTTTGTAATATCCCAGTATCATCCTTGATATGCTCTCATCAAACTCATTATTACACAGTGTGAGCTTTCATGTGCTGAAAAATATGCTGCTTATTGTAAGGATTATGTATGAGTAAGTCTCCAAACATGGATAAATGTCCTATAGTTTTGTAATAGCGTTCATATTTGCAGCAAACTAATATATCAGTCTGCAGAACACGAGTTCAAAGCCCGGCCACGATTGTTGCTTTTTAATTACAGATAGAAATTGGAATAAGTTTTTTTCACGTATGAAAGTAGAACCGTACATTCAGCATTATCATCATAAACACTTCCACTAGAAATTGGAACACTTCTGGATACGGTGAAATTCTAGTAAAGTCTAGCCAATGGTTAATCGACACTTAAAAGTACAAGATGTACTCCGTAACCCGACGCTTCACCGAACAAAACAACAGCCCAAAGGTAAAAATGCATATTACTATGATATTCAGTATTCAATCATTTTTTGTATAATTTCGATATTAAGACCCAGGAATATCTCTTATTGTATTGCTATGTTTTATAGTGCGTTGTAATGTATGCGAAGTATCTTTTGTATTAATGAGAGGAGCTTAATACCTGATTAGGTATAGACATGATATGGTGGTAGTTTGTAAAGAAAATATGTGTATGTTACGTTTAAAAATAAATTAAACTTATATACTTCATATACTTTGTAAAACGTTGATCCGAAAGGGTATGTGGGATATTTAGTCTGATATATTTCGTAAACGTTAATCCGATAGCGTTTTTCATCAAGTTCTATTGATATTAATAAATCGTTCAAACTTAAAAAGAATCGCAATATACCCGCATGATTCCCATTACTCGTTGCGAACCAATTACAGTTACAAAATATATTTTAATCATTTCCATACAGTGCACATGCAGCAGATTAGATAACGAATGTAAGTTTGCTATCTGAAATGATATTTTTAAAGTTGGAATGTCGTCAATAGATCTAATTAACAAGTTAATCCTATTATCTTCATTTATTAATAAATATAAAAGGCCTAGCCATAAAAAGATATCTGTGTACATTATACATTATATCATTTCATTCTTGAAATGAGGCTTCAACAATTGCTGTCGAATATTTAATTACTTTTATATGTATGTATTATGCAAATACATATACATATACATATACACTACCGCTCAAAAGTGTTTAGGCACTCTCACTGACAGTAAAAATGTTAATAATATTTATTTTTATCTACATATACACGTACATGAATAAAAATATATTAAATAAATGTGGAAATTAAAACGTTTAATTTAGATTTTGCTTTCATCTATGTGACCTCCTCTTGATTTAATAAGTGCAGCACACAATCGAGGCATTCTCGCAATAAGTTTTGCCAGAGTTTCTTGTGTTATTGAGGTCCAACTCGATTGCAATTTGTTCCACACGTCAGTAGCTGATGTCGGAACCGATTTCCGTACTTCGCGATCTAGTTCTTCCCATAGTAACCCGATTGGATTCAAGTCGGGGCTCCGAGGAGGCCATTCCATAATTTTGAGAGTTCCTTCCTCTTCTAAATGGCGTAAATAGTCTTTAGATAATTTAGAGGAATGTTTTGGGTCACTATCTTGCTGGAAGATAAAATTTTGACCCGAAAGTCGAATTCCGGAAGGTATTGCGTGGTTCTCCAAAATTTCGCGGTAGCCTTCTTTTTTAATATACCGTCAATTTTCACAATGTCCCCTACACTAGTGCCAGCAAAACAGCCCCAAATGATGACAGAACCTCTACAATGCTTCGCGGTAGCAGCAATACACTCTTCTCTGGCACGTTCACCCACAGATCTTCTTACGAATATACGTCTTCGGATTCCGAACAGCTCAAATTTGGAGTCATTCGTCCATAGGACGTTGTTCCACTCTTCTATGGTCCAGTGTTGGTGTTCACGAGCCTATTTAAGTCGCTTTTGCTTGTTTTGTTTGCGTAGTAATGGCTTTTTCATCGCAATACGTCCATGGAGCCCGGCTTTCTGTAGGCGACGTTTGACTGTAGAAACACTGACTAGTTTTTGGCGACCAACATTTAATTCTGCGGTGATTTTCGGGACTGTTTTGCGTCTATTTAACTTGCTGGTAACCACTATTCTGCGATCATCTGCAGATGTTGTCGCTTTTGGCCTTCCACTCCGTCTTTTATTAAGAAAACTGCCAGTTTCCCGATATTTTTTTACGTTATAGTCAACCGTAGCATGGTGTATTTTCATTTTTTTTGGCAATTTGTCGATTACTTATGCCACTTTTATGGTAAGCTATTATAAGCGCACGTGTTTCCGTACTAATTTCTCTTCGCGGAGCCATTTTAGATAATTGTCACACGATATTTCGCTCACGACGTGAATAGAGTAAATACCACACTGCAACTGACCATAGGTTACAGATTTCACTATAATCTTCTAGAAAGGTAATTTAAACATTATTACCTACAATCTAACAGATGACTAAATTTACCCAGTAAATTCAGAGGGATTGTTATTGTAATTGCACCGCAATAAACAGTTCATGGTAATCCGACCAAGTGCAGGTAAATGATAGTAAACCTTATGCGATATAATGGGTGTTTATTTTACTGAACTACATTTTAAATACGTATTTCATTTTACTATAATGTTTACTTGGTAAACATAATACTATATGAATAATCCATGAAAACAGGGGTGCCTAAACACTTTTGAGCGATAGTGCACCCGCTAAGTATAATTATTAGAACAACGACTTTCTACTTTCATATACAAAATTAGTCTTAAAAATAATATCCTGTACAACTGCCTGGCAACAAATAAGCACAAAATTAATTATTAAATTTTATAGTGCCCATATCTTGTTAGCTTTTAATATTTCACTCACGACTTGCTATAAAATGTATATCATTATTCATCTATATCTATCTTAGGGAAAAGATTGCGCTGTATGTACATATATACGTGTCGATGGCCATAATTGTGAGTAAGACGAGGATGGAATAAGATTTCTATAAGTTAACAAAGTCGAGAGATACGCATGCTATTCTGCAGGACGATTGTGTGTCAGTGTTGCTCTATCCAACGGTATTCTCCACTCTTGTTTAACTGCTACCATCCTGACATCGATCTTTTCAGTTTGAATCGATTCAATAGAGGCCTCATTCCGTATTACTGCGAGGTGAGGGGCGTATATCACTATACATGAGTTATTCGTTTCAAGTGAAGGCCGTGTCCGATTCATTTTCCAGTCGCTCAGAATGCAATCAACATCTCACATCTTTTCACTCGGTATATACTTATTCATATCCGTCAAGTTTTATACTAGATCCATAACCTATAAGATTCTATGTAGAAACAAAGCCATAAATAAATCCTCTCATACTTTCGAATTGTTCTTTTTATATATAAGCTAATTTACTTCATACTGTACCAATCCTGTTTTTTGACCCAGTAAGTGAAATGAGATATATTTTTGAAACACGTGTCCTAGATCTTTTAATAGGATGGTAGTGTATATAATATCAGTTTTTAATCAGAAATGTTTTATTAATTACAATAAAACAGGATGTAAGTACTTTGCAAAATATCTATGTAAAAAAACTGTATTTATTACAGTTTATTTGAGGACCCATCATTGCTGCAACTCTCTCTATGAAGCGTACCTTTTGCCCCAATGTGCAACTACTTTGTATTTGTATTTCAAATCCTATACTGTTACTCGAATTGCAATTGAGAAAGATTGCGTAATAATTTCTCTGATGTTATACATCAATTGATGTATATCAAAACTGAATATATAACTAATGGAAAGAAGATGCCAAGCGGGAAAAGGTTAAACTCTAGTCAGAGAACAAATAGGTTTAAATATTTATTAGTTCCATACTTTAGTCAACTATTAGTACTTAAATCAATAGTCACAAACACTCTTAGACATGAAATACTAACGTTAAACAGACGCCTAATTAACATCATTTTTTGCTCACTAAAGAGGTTCATTATTTTTCAGCTGACTTCTTTTCATTTTTTACTCATTCATTCTTTTCATACGTTATGCTATGATATAATCTATTTCATTTAGAACTTGCTTATTATTTTCTAAATTTTTTCCTATTCTTTTTCTAAATTTTCTCCCAGATATAGTTTGGTTCGGGCCTTTATTTTATTTTGTTGTTGTTGGAAACAAAATATCATTAGCTTTCCCTCTAGCTTCTTGAAATTTTCAAACACTTAATCTATGCAATTTTCTTCTTGCGTATTGAATATTACAGTTATCTATATTTAGTTATCATTTAAAAATACAATGAATGTGTACTATTCGTTATATTATTTTATACAAACAAAAGTATTACAGTAAACTCGCATGTTAAAAACGTCCAAATTAAGTGCAGAGCGAATTGAAATTTTAATCATGTGGTAACAAGATAAGATGTACCAGAAAGCCTCTCCATTTTTTAAGAGTAATTTCCTAGAAAGGACTCTGACAAATCATTTCGCTCTAAGTAAAACAGGGGAAAAGATTCGCGGATTTGGATGCAAAATTGTCGAGCGCCCTAGTGTAGATGAAGATATTCATTTAGATATTTTATTAGGTTTGTAAGAGAATCGTCATAAATAGAGTCAAGCTATTGCTCCCAATCCCGCTATTTCTAAATATACTGTAATAAATCAACTGAAGAAGCTAAAGTGAAGATGGGTCAAGCAGACGAATATTTTTCACAATTTTCATAGTTCAAGTATTTTGAATTGCAGGTTGTAGTTTCAACAAAATGGAGCAAGATCGGTATATGAGTACCCTCATTATGTTTTTCTTAATTGGCGGATTAGCCAAAGCCAGATACCCTATTATAGCGCTTTTTATGAAGATACACTGCTGGCCATAAACGTTTACACACACTTAAAATATTACAAAAACAAGTCAAAAACTAATTACAAAATAAGCCTTTATTCTGTCCTTATACAAAAAACTGTAACAGTTATAAAAACAATCTGCTTATCAATTTATTGACAAAGATAATCATAAATTAACTTAAATTTACGATTCAATTTTATTGCACAATCTTGCCACTCTCTTTAAGCTTTTTAGCTTTGCTGGTATTAGCAGCTTTATTTTCTTCCACAAAATATTGTCGTTTTAGAAAATATCAAATAAAATCTAGATATTATCACAAAAAAAAGGAATGGCGTAATCATGTTTGAATGAATGAATGTCTCAAATATTACATCCAAGAACGTAGAAATAAAAATTGGTCTGTTCTTTAAAATTTTGATGTAGATACCTGTTATCTTTTTAAAAGATTCCCGCTTTCCCTAGATGATTCATCCTCAATCTTCAAGCAGTATCTACGAAGACCTTAAACAAACAATTAAAGCTGCTTTGAACGTTCGAAATTTAATCCGTAATCGCTGAAGTAGGGTTCCTCGGATATCGGCATTTTTATTTTTGCGCTTTTTGTTTCTACGACAACCAGCTTCCTTAAAAAATAAACAACTTAAAAATCACTGCTGTTCCAAGCAAAATGAAATGCAAAATAGAATCCGTATGACTGAACTTCCCCCTTACCGTTCCCAAAATCTCGCTAATTATGAGTTAGAATAAAATATAAAGAATAAGTTTCAGTGCTTTGAAGTAATTGTTGCAAAATATATATTACTAAAGAGAGAGATATTTTACTTCCTTCTTCGTTTCGAAGCAAAAGTCCTAACTGCTATGCGGAAGATTGCAATATTAACGTCAAACGAACAGGCATAAGGAATGATGTTGCTTTTACTATTAATATATTTCTCATCATGTCATGTTTCTTACTATCAATGCTAAATTACTTCCAGTTAGAGCTACTGACAGTTCGCAGTACATATCGTGAGATCTAAAATAGCAATGTAGTTATGGTTGCAACGGAATACTAATCCATCCGTATTACATAATAAGTAACGTGTTGACATTAATATTATTGGCAAAGTCTGTGCTAATTTATATATAGAATACCGCAAAAAAATTATTAACACTGTGAACACAGCAAATTAAAACTTTTATTTCTATGTATTTTTCTTAGCGTGGAAAAATTGACCTCATACTTAGTATCGATACCACAAAGCTATCCGGAAACAGGTAACAATCCAATTCTGTTACAAGTGTATATATTTTTTCCTTGAGTGAACTTGATACTTACGTATGCTTGCACATACAATTGTGGATTAGCAATATATCATCTATTTCGTGGAACCTGAATTGTACCAAAAATCCGTTAGTCCCTTAATCCCAGACTTTAATTACGCTCCAAAATTTTAATGACCCCTTTATACCACATGAATTGCGCTAAGAACGGATAGCTCAAAGCAAGATTAATGATTATGTATCGGGGAAATTAGCCTGACAATATATAGTGTTTCTTGTAACCATATTATAAATAAATAAGGTAAACATGTTATTTAATAATTTTATAGACGTATGTGTTTAATACTTATATATATATTTATGTATATTTTTCGTAATTTTTGCAAATTATGAATAAATCTAGCTGTTTGTAAGCAAATACATACGTTTTAATAAAGTAGTTATTTGCTTCTGAATTTGTAATTTAATTGGGGCGCAATTCAGATATGGGATTTATTACTTAACTTTAGACTTTTTTAGGACAGTCATTCGCCGATACTAACGCGCGATGGATCAGTCACAAACATTCAAGCTGAAAAAACGCAAATAATTGCTTGGTAATTTTGCTTCGTCATCCAAAACACATTTCCTTTTATCTAATTCAACCGATAACTGATCCCACTCTCTGCAATGAATTTGTGCATAATTAATATGTCTATAACTTATTTTTATTCAAAGACCTCTTCTCTAATACATGTGCTGCCCCTTTCGAATATTAGCAAATAATGATTGAAGCTTTCGGTAAGTAAAAAAACAAATCGATATCTTAAGCTCCGAAAATTAGTTTTATAATGAAGCCTTAAAACGTCTCAGCAACCAGGACCTACCACCACCTTTTATTTTTAAAGCAGCGTGAACGTACAAACGAGAACAACTTTGCCTCCATTTCTGACATTCTCATGACCCGGAGTAATTTATTTAGCGCTTCATTAGTTCGCATCGTTTGCAAATTATAAATGCAGCAATGCTTTCAAAGATGCAAATTTCAAATATTACTGCATGCAATAACCTCGCAAGCGTTATTAATATCGGCGTTTTAGCGTCTATAAATACTTACATCTATTGTGCTCGTTTCTAAACTTATTCATTTAAGCCATTGCTAATGTGTTCCAAACTTTTAAATACCATTGAACCATGAAATAGCATTTCGCAAATTAATTTCTATTTTCTATAAATGAATTAACTCCACACTGAAATCATAGTTGAATTGAAATTACATCAACTGTTTGAATTTACCCAATTTGGTAATATTAAATAAAAACTATACATCACTATAAGATGTGTTGATATATATACATATATGTATGTTATTACTGAGCCTAGAAACAGATCTATGCTTCAGCACAATCATTTAAATTTCTTTTAGCAATTTAATGAATAATGTATGTTATGACTAACTGACTGTCATTCTAAATTTAATGATTATTATTAAAGAAAGTCCACTAAAAGCAGTGGTTATAGAAAGAACACCTGGTATTACCACGAAATGTTTATAAAATTTACATGAAAAGCAGCAATAATTATAGTTGTTATTTGAGCTATTGTTGTTGAACTTATGTAGTCCGACTTTTCGGCAGTGCGTCTACTGTCGTCTTCAGCGTAGCCCTGAGAAGGGCTGTTTTTTGCCAGATTCATCATTCGTTCGGTGATTTTATCTGATGTATTTGTCTTACCTATTTCTTTTATTAGTAAATTTTTTCTTGTATGGGGATCGAACTCGTTTTGTTTTTCTCAAATTTCGTATTCCACTTGACTTAACTGCTAAGCTAATAATATTTTAAAAACCAAAAACATTAGATAAATAGCATTACTATTTCTGCAATCATCATTTAGTGCTGCTATATATCAGATATATAAGAACATCCAGAGAATTCTACAAACTATGTGAAAAAATGATATTTCATAGTACAAGCATCACATAGTACCTTCTCGAACTTTAAGAATTTGTATCCAATAAGCTTCTGTTATTATATTAGAAACTCTAAAGACGATGCACTAGCGCCTAGGAGACTATACTAATAGTCTTAAATTTAGTTTAGCAGAAGTGGGATATTTTTTTGATTATTTTGAAGTAAATAAATATCTGGTTTAATAAATACCTTCTACCATCTAGAATTTTCTTAAATGGAAGTACGGATTTTGCATTCCATATTCGATAGGCTTATCATGTCTTTTTAGGGAACATATCGAAATACTTTGTATCCTATTTGTAAATTTACATCCTATTCAAAAATATTAGGACTGATTGTAATAAACACCATTCACTATTTATGTCGAGAGATCATACGCTGAAATTTACAATTTTTTTGACTTGGATGTTTAGTGTCCATTTACCAAACCTACGATTGGCAAAACATCTACCTAATTTCGTAGAACTAGTAGCGTGGAGGGCAGTCCTGTATGTGGTCGACCACGAATTGCAACAAATAAGGATAGAAATTAGAATGTTTACTAAAATTTTTAAACAAAACGTCTTCTATTCATCTGGTTAGCGATTTAAGTATGCGAGGAACATCTATTATTTTACGAAAACATAAGTACTAGTTTCTGAACACGATTTCGATAGGAAGCTTCATTTTGTGAAAAAAATACCTGTGAAATTGAAAAGAATACCGATTATATTTTTTATAATAAATAATAAAGCTAATTTCTATTTAGATGGTACCGCCAATGGACGTAATGGCCCGATTGTAATTCACACTGGACTGAAGAGGCTTACGCCTAGTATTCACAAAAACTAATAATAGGCTGGCACTGCTCATAGCTAATTAATTAGGCTGTTCTCCGTCGGCTATATACTTACTAACCAGAAATACTGAGAGGGCCAAAAATATTTTGGTAAAAGTATGCCATAGAATTTGAAAATGTTGCCTATTTCATTTTTTTAATATAATTTTCTGATATAATTGTGACAGTTTAAATGTCAAACTCTCATTAATATTTGTCGTATATTTTCTCTCTGGAATTTGAAGTAACTTTTCAATTACAATTACAATTTACAACAGCGCACAAAACTTACATGATTCAAGCCTATTTTGAAACAGGTGTGGTAGTTAACGGAATTTGGCAATACAGTGAGCGTTTATATTTGGACAATTTTCGTGAGCACCTTCCAGATTTCGCAGTAGTAGAACAGGATTTTTATGTGTGTCTTGCACATATTGTTCTTGTATTTCGCGAAACTGGATCTATAACTCATAAATAGAGACCGGATTATATGCAAAGTGCATAAATTTTATTTTATTTATTATATTTTACGTCTATATGGACATTATTATCTACTCATAGAAAAGGTATTGATAGGCCAGTTATTTGTACAGAAGAAAGATTATTGATATTCCGCATCGGATGGAACAGAACCCCACAAAACCTTTGAGATGCCTAGTCCAAGAAATTGGAATTTCAACAGCCTTTGTAATCTTCTTATTATTTATGTTTTTATTAAAATGTTATTCAAACATATAAATCATTTTTATTTTATCAGTGCTTAAAATACACTTTCTGCAGGTATGTACAAATATTGTACAATGTCAATGTGACGCTTAACCTGCCAGGATTATATAAAGAACTGAAATAAGCTACGACATATTTTCAGTACAATCAATACAATATTTGCTCTCTCGATATATAGACTTGCTCCAATATTCTTACAATTCAACATTTATTTTCTGACGGCGTTTATTTTCAACAATACGGTGATCCACCACATCATATTTGAGCAGTTTGAAATTTTTTCAAAATTCTCTTAGATAGGGAGAAGAGAATTTATTGAATAGCTGCCTAGATTACCTGATATGTCGCCGATGAATATTTTATTGAGGTGGGTTTTGATAAGAAAACTCTTTCGATTATTTAAATCACACATTTAAAAGTTTTACAAGTAAACCCAGACAAACTAGTATTATCATAAAGAGAATACAACATTTCTATCGAATATGTGATGCAAAAAATACGGACTCGAAAAGTATTTGTTAAAAAAAATATTCTAATTCTACCATACGAAATCATTACCATAAATTGAGTCCCTTGCACGCTATAACATTGCCTCCGACTTTCTGTTAACCCTGTAGCTATTACACTGCCTGCCGTAATTTTATCATTTTTTGTATTAGATGTTGAAATACCTAATCCAAGCATTGTTTATCCAGTAAATAAATTAATGCGAAATTAACAAACAATACATTCACCAAACAAAAGTTATTTTTTAGTAATCGTTTAGTAATCAATTATCAGCACGCATCGCTGAACAGTAATCTCTTCAAATTTAATACTTCGCTGACGTCAATTTTCGGTTCAATTTGTGTAAACGAGATAATTTTGACAGTTATAAATTCTACGAAGTAACACAATTAATAACGTTCGATAATTAATTTGTGAACCACAACAGATATTTTAGTTAATAAATATGCGTAGATAACAAACAAGTTATTTCATAAATGGTTCGTGAATATAAAATATAGTTCTTTCATAGGTTTTACAAATAAAAATATTAAGTGAGGTAGAATTTGATTGACTTATTTGTCTTTAACATCCTTTGTTTAATAATTAAGATACAAGCAATTTGTGATGCGATCATACGTACTGCTAATTTTCTAAAAGCGATTGCATAAATTATATGGTTCGAATCAGTCTATGGCTTTACAATTTAAAAAATGGTATTCCAATACACCTATATAACTGCATAATCAATACTAATACCATAGTTATAACTATCGTTATAGTTGCATGATTAGAATGGTAACTCCCGCATATATAGCTTTTGTTAATTGAGAAAGACACCTACGATCTACCCACTTTATGAATAACAGATCGAATTCGGATTAAAGCACAACTAATAACTGTATCCAACATTCTTCGAATTTGATATTTGGTATATCATCAAAAAGTAAGATCTTGTTTAATAGAATAATGAATATCAAAAAGTCTTTGGATCGCGATAGCCATGAAATGCAAAATCATTTATAAAATTATTTACTTAAATGGCTAAACTAATGGCATTAGAATACAAACAAAAATTAAAGCAATTTTTGGTTATGATAATTATAAGTGGTTTATGTATTATTTAATAACATTATAAAGAAAATACAGAATACAATTCAGGTATAAAAAATTATAAAAGGTGTTGAAAATGACTTCCCTGTTCTTGAATGCACAGGTTAACACGTCGGCTGGTATTATTAAAAACTTGACTTAAACGATTAGGTGACACCGAGCGACACTTTTCTGCAACACGTTCTTGTAATCCTTCTAAAGTGTGGACCAGAGTTTTAAAAATGGTATTCTTAAGCAATAGGAATACGAAACACTCTAATGGACTGAAACCGCAGCACCTAGGTGGGTAATAACTGTTTGGTATTAATCTTTCATTATAAAATTGCCTTAAATATTTCACGGTTGCTCCGGCAACATGGGGTTTAGCATTATCTTGCTGTGAGTATCCATTACGAGGTTATGTGTATCATCGTGCAATTGCAAACACTTCACCTACCTTAGGACTATGTAAAGAAGCCTTGCGATAAAAATTGAGATTATTCTCGCTCCACATATGCATAACCTGTATATTAATGTATCCCGAGAGGTTAAAATAAGGATGTCGTTATTCAATGTGATCATTAAACCAGGTACCGTAAGAGACTCTCTTCACATAAACTGATGATAGTAATTCTGGATACACCTGCATTTTACATGGAAACATGTTCAGCTCATGTTTAACCATGGTATTACACGTCTCGTAACTTAAATTAGCTTCCTATGCCAATCTACATAGGGATAACATAGGTTCTTCCTGTATGCGTTGCCTAATCTGTTCACTCATATCTTCATTTCTGCACCGTCCACTTAAAGATCGCATTCTGTCATTTATATTGCCAGTTTCTTCAAAAGTGGCCACAGAAGTTGCCAAAAATCTCATTCAATTATAGCGAAGTTTCGAAATCTCTCAAGAAACTCATATAAACATAAACGAGGCGAATAAACAGATTACCATTTTCACCACGATTTCTATTACCGGAGTATGATTTAAATTTACAAATTTTATGTTCTTTTTGAAACATTTTAGATTATACTCTACCGACTTGAGAGTTGTCAGACAAATGACAAAAATAACTGAAATAAATAATGTCATATATAGTTAATTTCATGGCAATGCTGATCCAAGGACTTTCTGCCATTACATAATATAGTATACGTAGTGGCAGTAGATCACTGTATTTATAACATATATATGGTAGTATTAATGCGAATTATTTGCATGCAGTAAGCAAATTGTCGCAATGCTTTTGTATTGTAAAAGAATTTTTCAAAGGTTCCTTTTTGTTGTAGCAACGTACGCACAAATGTAACCGGTTGTGTTTAGAAGAAAAGATATAAACGAGTCCATTGTATTTTAAGTCAGTTTACTTGTATGATGCAATATCCGAAAGTATTTTTATATACCCATGTACATCATAAATGCTTTTCTTTTATTAAACTGAATCAAAATCGACAATAATGTTGGTTTAATTTTTTATGTAATATAAGAACTAGTTTCAATTTATTTCTTGTGCTGTTGGTCGCAGCTAAAAATAATGTAATATATTATGTGTTAGATTATTGTTAATATTAACAACTGGAAACGGATCGTTAATGAAGTTGATTATTACTTGTCTTGCAATGCGCGGAAAAAAGTATATACTATTGTGGCAACAAAAATACGGACACTTAAGTTGGTTTAGTTTAACTATGGCTTTTGCCTTGTCAGATATTATTTTATGTCAAAATAATTATGTCACCATGCCGCAAAGAAATGTTATTGAGGAAATCAAATAATTACATTATTTAAGGAGGAATTGTCGATAAGATGATTGTGTAATAGGTTTGAAGTGTCGAAAATCACTATTCACGATATTAAAAATAAATGTCAGCATCAAGGGACAGTCGAAAGAAAAATAAGTTCCGGTCGTAAACATGTATCAAATCCTGTTCAAGATGAAAATATGATTAATTTTTTAAGAAATAATATAACTCTTGATGTGATATTGTTGACGATGATTATCAATATAAATAATTAGAATTGTTGTTGCTTGGGTTATTTTCACCGGATTTTCAGCGGACTACATGTGCGATGTTATCTACCGTCGTCTTCAGGGAAGCCCTGAGAAGAGCTGTTTCTTGCCAGATCCTCATCCGTTCGATGACGTCTCATACTATGTTAAACTTATATTTAAGCTACAATTTCCTGCGCAGAAGGGGATGCGCCGTAGACCGATTTTTTGCACATGAGCGATTGTATATTCCGCTGATTCTTCACCATTCTGCGATGTTAACGTCGGGCTATACAAGTTCAACAAACGATGGAAATAGCCAAAACAACAACTCTAATTATTAATTCAACAAAATTCAACTATATTATCAATAAGGCAATTTCCGAATTGTATCCCTCCTGCAAGAAATAAAATTAGGAAAAACTCTGAATTAAGAAATCGAGTAGCTGTCAAGGAATCCTTTCTTAGTGATTTCAATAAACAGAATAAAATTGGCTTCGCATTAGAATATTTGTCGCATTCGTGTATATAGACAACCGAATTCTTCATTTAACATATACGCAAAAAGCTTGCAAGAGCGATAGATTTACAACAAATGTATGGGTTTGGATTAATGCACGCGAACAGGGAGTTTGTTGGTATGTAGAGGGAAGATTTGATTCTCATATTTATACCACAATTTTGACGAATTGCGTGGAAATTATGTTTCCCAATAAAAATTATCATATTTCAACAGGATAATTATCCAGTGATTACATATGGTATTACTAATCAGTGGTTCAGGGATAACAACATAGCACAGCATACAATGATTCGACGAGTCCAGACCTTAATCGCACAGAAAATGTGTGGGGATATATCGTTAAAGAATGAAATTTGAAATGATCTTATTCCACAATTTATTTATTGCTTTGTCTCTTCTATCCCCAGTCGTTTACGAAAAGTATATTAGACAGTATCGGACCTATTAGATTGTAATAATTCTATTTTTACATTGAGAATAAAATGTGAAATTGCAAATATTTTACGTGCAAATTTTACGATCAAGTAGATGTAATAGAATGACGTGTTAGTGCAGATAAACCCACATTGTAAAAGTATTTCATCAATATTTTATTTTGCCTTATAATAAGATTTGCAGCCATAAATTAATTGAGAACATTTACATTGAAAATATGAGTTTACGATCTGGTTTTCTAATTAGTTAAATATGGTTTCGGCATTAAATAAGAGCGATTTTGAAACATACCGATATGAAAGAATCTATTGCTAGATGTTTGAGGATGATTTTCCGTGTGTAAGGAATATATTTGAAGTTTGTTAAGGCAAAACATCGTCTTTACAATAGTTATAAATTTAGTTATTTTAAATGTCGTAGTTCGAACACTGTTATTCTCGAAAATAGGTCTGTCAGTGTATCTCATTAAGAATTTCGCCATATTGTCAATGTGTAGTTTTTATCCTTGTTTTTTCTCTTGTTTTATTCCTATGTCCTTTGTATCTTGCGGTGTCGGACCAAGGTCCGACGGGTTGTTTTTTCTATCTCTATATAAATATACGCACGTGTGAGTGTTTTACTTCCCCTAAAGACGTATAGTAAATGTAGTAAATAAAAGAAAAAAGCCGAGTATTTTCTTTTAGCAAGAGAAAAGCCGTTTGAAATTACACTTATCTCAAGACGAACCATCTGGACTGAATCTTTTCCTCCGATAAATAATATTGAATTTTCTATACTTAATTTCTTTAGTAAAACTGTAAATTGTCGGAGGGACTATTGGAAATTATTTCCTATAAAACGCGAGTCACTAATACAGATTATGAACAAAGAATGTGCACCTTTTTATATCCTCTATAACACATGGGCTGAAAAGTCCCGGGTCTAACACATAGATGACGCTAGTTTTATTGCAGTCATCTTTGTCTCAGTTAGTACTAACCTTCAAAAGACACCTGTTAAAATTTCATGATATTCTATTCATTAGTTTGTGAGTTATTGTGCTAAGAGTCACGCTACTTTTGTTATTTTCAAAATAATGGATCAAAAACAATTTCGTGTTTTAATTTTACACTGCTTCTTGATGGGAAAAAATACCGTTCAAAGGAAGCAATGGCTTGAAAAGTGTTATGGAGACTCCGCTCCATCAGAAACAACAATAAAACGTTGGTTTGCTGACTTCAAACGTGGTCGTAGAGACACCGATGATGCCGAACGCAGTGGACGTCCAAATGAGGCGGTAACACCAGAAAACATCAAAAAAATCCACAAAATCGTTTTGAATGATCGAAAAGTGAAGTTGCGTGAGTTAGCTGACATCGTAAAGATATCAAAAGAACGTATTGGCTTTATATTGCATGAGCATTTGACTATGAGAAAGCTCTGTTCAAAGTGGGTGCCGCGTTTGCTCACTGTTGACCAAAAACAAGAACGTGTTAATGATTCTGAGCAGTGTTTGGCCATGTTTAAACGTAACAAACCGGAATTTTTGCGTCGATATGTGACAATGGATGAAACATGGATCCATCACTTCACTCCGGACTCAAAACGATCGTCATCTGAGTGGACAGCAACTGGTGAACCTCGTCCAAAGCGCCCGGAAGCACAACAATCGTCTGGAAAGGTTATGGCCTCGGTATTTTGGGATGTGCGTGGTGTAATATTCATCGATTATCTTGAGAAAGTAAATACCAAGTCAATCAAAACAATGGCAAAACTACATGAATTGAACCTCGAATTGCTCCCACGTCCACCGTATTCGCCAGATTTGGCTCCTAGCGACTACTGGCTGTTCGCAGACCTCAAAAAAATGCTCGCCGGTAAGAAATTTCTCACGAATGAAGAGGTTATCGCTGAAACTGAGGCCTATTTTGAGGCAAAAGATAAATCGTTCCACAAAAGTGGTATTGAAATGTTAGAGCGGCGCTGGAATGATTGCGTTGCTCTTGATGGAGATTACGTTGATGAATAAAGCTAATTTTGAACCAAAAAAACCGTGTTTTCTTTGTTAGGCCCGGGACTTTTCAGCCCATGTGTTATATGGTAATAACTGAAGTACTTTTGTATATATGAAGTATCTACATAAATGTTTTCATATGTGTACTATATACGGTACCTACTTATAATATGTCAACTTAACCTTCTACGTTCAAGCTTTTGATATAAATTTATAAGCGAAATTATTTGTTGTAGACTTCTAATAGGTATAATCCTGCAAAATCCTCTTTACATTTTGATCTTCAATTAAAACTTATAACCACACCCAGGAACATCTCTTGATGTAAGTAATAAATGAAAGCCAGAAATATCGTTTATTTTGTGCATAAGGTTTGCTATAGAATCCCGTAATCATTTGAAATCTAAGATGATGGATCTAATTGGTGTAACCGAACAAAGCGTTTCTACATAGGTATGTTTATAAAAACGTATTTGAATAACAATGGAACTTCTTATAGCCAGTACGATTGTTTGGCTGCGAGGTATTACAAAACATACTAATGTTGAACTGTTTAATCTATTCAATAGATAAGCTACTTAGCTTACCTACAGGTTAACTTTCACAAATACTTAAATCCTGAAGCCATGGTATACAAGGGTGGATCAATAAATATCCGTGTTTAAAGATAATTGCACTGACATCTTGCAAGCGGCGACAAAATGTCAGGTCATAGGTCAGTTTTAATTTAATAATGTGAAAGTGTTAAATACATTTGTAGAATATAGGAAAGGAACAATATAATTCAATAAGTCGCTTTCTATTTTTGGATGAAAAAAAAAACACGCGAAGAAATTAAAGCCACGTTCGATACTGCCTATAGTAAGCCTTCATCATTTGTAATAATTACTGTTGGATATTGGTATAATAAATTCAAACGTGGTCGTATATTGGTTGTTGATGAGAAGCGATCAAGTTGCCGCTTAGGCGTGTTAACTGACGATATCATATCCACGACAAAATTCTCGCTGATCGCCAAAGTAGCGAAGGCCGTAGGTCTATTATAAGGGGTAACAATTAATGTTTTACAGCTGGTGGAGCTGTTGGCCCGACGGGCTCTGAAATAAGGAAGTTAGCGTATCAAGAAAAATAAGTTAAGTAAAGAATTTACTTGCAAATTATACAATGTACGTACTTATAGAAAAATGTTTTATAAATAATCGGTAATTTTACTTTGTTTATGAGTAAATTTTTCATTTAATATTTTAGGTTAGGTCACGCTTCAGGTTAGTAGAAGCTGCTTTTAAAGCATCACGAGTTTTTGTATTTTCTGATTACTAACGGCGACTCTAAACATGGGGAGGAATAAGCTTTTGTACATAACATTGTTGTTAAGCATTGTTTCAAAATATCTTCGCTGCTATATTTATCTAAAAAAAATTGCTTTCATCTAAATTATAACCTTTTTTTGCTAAAAATGGATGACAACTGGATACTTTCGAGGGGTGTTGAATTGTCCCTGTTCATGAAACGTTTGAGATGAAGCGACACTCGAGATAATGGATTTTTCAAGGCTAATCTGCTCCAAAAGAAACGTAGACGGTCTCATAAGCCGGTGAGGTAATGGCCACAATCTTTTTTGGGATTCGAAGAGAATAAGCCTCATTAATTTTTTGGAGAAGAGATACGTGATCGCGAGATATTATTACAGTGAATTATTGGAACGATGGTTCCACCACGATAATGCACCGGCTCACACATTCGAAGTTATGGCGACTAAACTGCATGAATTGTGCTGTGGAATACTGTCCCAACCAACTTACTCGTCCGACCTGACACTTTGCGATTTCTTATTCCCCAATATGAGAACGTGGCAAATGCACAGGGAAAATATTCAGTTCAAACGAAGAGGTTGCTGAGACAGAAGCTTATTTTGAGGAATTTTTAGATACGTATTTTTCTTAGAAACGTTAAAAAAATAACAGTAAAAAGTGTATTTTATTAAAAGACTGGAGAAAACTGAACGAAAATTTTGAGTCTTCATTCTTAGCATATTTATTCAATTTATTCAATAAGAATATTACTACAATGCTTAATTTTATTTACCTTCAGGAACAAGATATGTGTTTTAAATGAAAACCAATATCAATTAGTGAAAACTATGAACTGAAACTAGGAAATAGTCCCAGGAATTAGTTACAATAATAAATCTCATCAGTTGGTAAACTTTAACCATAATTTATCAATACTTTGGATTATTAATTTACTTTCAGAAAAAGGAATTACTATACATGCATATATGGACTAGCATCTGTTATTACTTCTTTAACATAACATATAACAAAAATATATATGAATTGTTGATAACATGCGCAAGTATAATATTTCATAAGTAACAGCTTGGAATACTGCAAGGTAGTAGGAAGATATTGCTCATTTCTTTACTCTGTTTTACATTCAGTAGAACATTATTATACGAAACATCGTTATGTTCGTAGAGGTAAAATGTTAAATTAACAACAACAATTAGAAAATCGATCTATAGTCGATTCACTTGTTCAACGTTTTAAAAGATTTATTTATCAGATTTATTATCAGAACACCTTGCAGTCAATCCTAATATTTGTATGTTTAATACTTGATATTATATAGTTATTTAAAAAACGAGTCCCATTAGAGTATTATGGCAGTAATGAGAACAAACACTACGTATAAAGAAAAAATACTTGAAAATATTCAAAATTATACGAGATAATATACAGGATTGGAAAAATAACGTTTTAAAGTCAATATCGACATGAATGTGGTGATGTTTTTTCAGAACGACAACTAAACGTTAAGTGACGTTGAACAAATATATGAATATCCCGCAAAACAACGTCAGATGTAGGTTCCTGTGTAATGTTGTATAATCGTTTAAAGTTGACGCAAAAACTATATCATCTTTATATGTACCTTTTGTGCAATGTAGAAACGTACCACATATACGTTGCAAAAGTACGTGGAAAGTAACATAGAGAACATTATCTTTAGATAGGATTTTAACGTCATCTGTAAAGATCGAATACCATTTAGAGACAAAACAATGAAAATAAATATAACTTTCTTGTTGTTCGGCTAACGTTGAATAAACATACGAAAATCCCTCAAGAATTGGGACGTTCCAAACAAACGATATAGTGCAAAAGAGAACTTCACACTTCATATTGAATTTTTATCCCACTTATTAATATATTATCCCAGAGTTATCCGGAATTAGAACTTTTGAGAGTATTGCTGGTAATGCGGCAAGAAGCCAAGTATAAACACGTCAGGTCGAATTTAAGTGTTATTACTTCTTGGAAAAATGTTCTTAAAAGAATAGCTGTTATGTGGCAATTTAAGTTAGCTTGTCATATACATCCGTTATGAAGTAGGTGTTAAATAGAACCTCTTTTAGAATTCCCGTATTAGTACCAAAATATCCAATGTTAATTTCAGTCTGATGAAAAGCGTATTAAATTGTAAAATATAAACAAAATGAGGTTGCCACAAAGAGTAACGTTAAAATTTATTTCTATTTGCCAGATTACATAATTTGGATTAACAAAATCTATTATTTTTTAACAAGAACGTTAAAAACTAAGAAAAATTGATAGACATTACTTATCCTCTATTGTGGAGTAAATTGAAATTAGCATTACGAGTATTTTAAAGTACGATGATATACAATATAGTATCCACTTGCTAATGTAATAACTTTGAATGATAGATCACTTGATAAATTAAAACTTCTGTCTCTTTGAACTGTTCTTATCTGAAACGCTTTAATGAAGTGTTGTTTAAGTTCTTCATACCTACGTCTTTTATTTGTTTCAACTTGGATCTATATGCAAGCTACGTATTATGTATGTGTGTAAGTATGTAAATTTTCACATTCAATTTTCCATGTGTAGATTGCATTATTTGTTTAATGGCAACGTTTCAGTGTTGCCATTAATTCTTTTATTTCCCTTTTATTTCTCCCTTTATACTATACCGAAGCACTTAGTTATTCTGACCAATCTGTAGAAATGTAAGCAGTGAAACGTTGTCAGCACATATTAGAGTATAGAATTAACTTATATAAAATTAACTTGAATGCTATTTCTCTAGTAAAAGTGCCTGAACTGGAAAGAGAGTATTTTTAACTAACGCAATATATAAAGCATCTAATAAAAATAGCAGTTATTAACTTTCGTTAAGTAGTACCTAGTTTTCTGTTAAGACGGCTATTTGTATAACTGAATTAGCAACAAAGAAGAATAATCATACCTAAGTAGACGATGCATCTGAAGTTCAGTTAGCTGTTTTTCTTTGTGTTGTTTTTCTTTGTATATAAATTTCACGCTCACTACTTTATGAAATAATGAATTTTTATTATTTCCAAAAGACTACAAATACAGTTTACATATGTTTAGGTGGTTATATCTGTAATATTGCATCAGCCAATGATATTGTTTGTTGTTACTAAGCAAAAATGCATGCATATAGCATGTTTAACAAACGTGACAAGTATGTATTAGATTGATTATTACCATTTTTGCCAGTTAGAATTATTTATTAACATGTAATTATTGTATGCTTAAATAATAGCTATTAATATAACGAGAATATTATGCTGTTTATAATAATCGTGGGCGACGAGGCGCAGCCGAGTTACCTGCATAGGGTCTGAGATGATTTAAATAGCGAATATTCAAGTTATATTGAAACCTTTATCGCTAAATTAAATCAATAATTTCATTATGAGTATTATTGAGTTTTGTAATTCCCACATTTGTATCGTATCTTGGACGACGAAGACAAAACAACATATCAACAAATAGCACTTTTATATAAAAAAATACGTAAAAGTTTGCACGCTTTTAAAAAAGTTAATTAAGCTGAAAGCATTCTAGGTATATCTGATGAAGCTACAGTGATAGCGAAACATGTTATAGTAACAATGTGCTAAAAATATATTGGAAATTTTTGTAAAATATTTGAGTTTTACTTCTTCGACCATTATTCATTCTAGAGGTAGCGAACAGTGGAAGATAGGATTTACTGTTAGAAAAATCAAAAGTATAGTCGCATATTTTACCAAACTTCCAAATGAATATTGTCCTTCGTCTTTGTGGCCCAAAGGTTCCTTGTTGCGAGTTTGTTTGAAATTGAAGGAGAGAGTGAAAATCGACAAGTATGCTGATTTGATAAGATTTATCAAAAAGAAGAATGTTGTATATAGAGTTAAAAAATCTAAAATACTTACAAGAGAGCAAGTTGATGAATTTTTATGTACAGCTCGCGACGAAGTATTTTTGATGGTAAAAGCCGATTTTTTTTATTGGAGTTGATGGAACTTGTAGAAGTAATGAATTAAAGAAAATGTGTATGGACGATGTTAAAATTTTAGGGAGTGAGTTTTTTATTCCGATTCCCAACTCAACATACAAGAAAAGATTGTTGCCCTTGTATCTGAGGGTAAAATGTTAATCCCATGATATTATTTAAGAAATATGTAGCATTACGGTCGTTACATGTTACCAGGAGAAGACTGTTTATATCGTATAGAAATAGAAAGTGTACGATTCAGCTGTGTGGATTTCTACAATACCAGATAAAATCAGTACATTTCTCAATGCTGAAAATCCAACTGTGCATACTGATCATCGAATTATAAGATCTTCAGCAGCTTTTCTCGTTAACACCAGTGGAAACATTTTAGATTTGCAAGAACTGGGTGGATGGGTCTCAAGCAAAGTTGCTAGAGGTTATTTAGAAAAAAATCTAGTTACTAAAGTTACAATTGCGCAGAAGATTCAGGTAACATTTCAATAAGCAATGCGTTAAATACTAAAGAATCAATGGAATGTTCACTAAATGCAAACGGTAGAGGAACTGAAGATTTAGCGATCCCACACACGAACGGCATATCTTTTACATTTAATAATTGCGACAAAACAGATAAATAAACTTGCATTATAATTTCGTACCTAATAAAAGTTTGTATCTAACGTGTTATGTTTGTATTTAACGCATTGTGAATAAGCAAGTAAACCTGGTAATATTATGGTATCAACAGTTATCAATAAATGTTTAACACAAAATGAACTTAATAGATGATGATATGATAAACGAATTAATTTACTACACCCCTCCTCTAATATAAAGTGATCAATTGATTTATTTATATATTCATTGCGATATACTAGTAAAAAAAACGATCTGGTTGCTTTTTAAAAATGATACTAACAAATCTACTACATATGGCGTGATATTTTTTATTACCTTCGTCATTTTCGATAATTATATTAATGTCATAAATAAACAAGCCTAGATATTAGTAAGTCCATTCGCTAGATGAATTTCAATAAAAATGTGTTCTAGAATTGTATCTCCTTTTTAGAATTGTATTTTTGTGTCCAGTGTTATGGTTTAAAGCCACATGGAAGTAATACTGTAATATTGGTTGGTATCTAGATTCCGATACCGAATAAAATAAGAAAGACTGATTCTTTTCCTTGTGCTTCAATGATTATCAATACTCTCCATTAATTTACCCAGAAAGTGCATGGTAATTACTAAAATTTTGTTTATTCAAATAACAACATATGTAAGAAGCGTTATTTTGATAAACGTTTTTATGGGCATCTAGATAATACACATTTTTATTTCTTTCTGTAATTAAAAGTAACTAATGTTATCAACACTAATATCGACTAATGTTTACCACTTTTTATTATTTACCACATCTTAAGTACGGAGAATTTCTCTTCTATCCACTTACCTAACAAATATTTTTCCTATTTTTCTTTTTAACATATTTGTCTCAACTTCGCTTTATGAAAATACTTCAAAATATATTCAATATTTATTCTCCATGTATGCAATATTATGCATCACGACAAATAATTTCGCAATTATATTTACTTTTTCCTTAGGGCACTTATTAATTTTATAGCAATAACAGGCAATTAGTATACTCGAGAGGTATTTTGCTTCACAATAAGAAGAAAAGTATTCACATAATAGTCGAATATTTGGAGTTGAATTATATCTTACAATTTGGGACAACTAAACTATTAGAAGCCAAAATAATTTCATGTACCACATATAGAAACTCGATTAGGTACAGCATTTAGTTACAGATCATCTGCATGTTTGACAAGTTACTGATGTTCCTCGTTAATTTACATATATAAAGTTCTATTAGGTACATCAAGTTCCACCCTTATTGCGTCAAAAGTAGTAAAAAAAAAAGCAGAAATTCTTCCGTGAACTCAATTTGCTACTTGCAAGTATGCAGCATGTTTTTATAAATTGTCAGTTGTATGAAATAAATAAGTCGATATACAAAGAACAAGAAATGTAAATTAAACAATTGATAACAACAATAATCAATTTTTATTTATGTGGATATTCATTTCTTTAAGGTATTAATAAAAATTACACATCATCTATTATAAAACTAGTTAACATCCCAGTTTGTTGAACCAGTTTATATTTACAACGTACAAATAATGTGGTTTTGTATTCGTATTCTTTGTACCAGGCCGACTCGAAGTTATAAGTTATATAATAAGTGATTTCACAGAGTCAAGGTTATTCTTTTGTAGTAGTAGCGTTCATTGCCACCAGATGCACCAGTAGATGGGTGAGTTGAAACCGAGATTCTAGATTAGGACTTCGGCGCAACATAGGCGCGGCTAGGGCGTGTGCCTGCTCGTTAACTCCTCCTCTGAGCCAACAATCTCCGAATACGAGTACGAACTGCAAACAGATTGACGTCAGCTAGGATATGTCGGTTACGTTCGCGTTACGATCGGCCGTTCTCGTACGAAATTCTCATAGTGGAATAAGAACATTGTCAGTGTTTAGTTCGTGAATAAAGAAGAATATTGTATGCGTGTGTGTCGTGTTGTACGATCGCTCGAATTCGAAGGGAATATTTACGTTGTACAGGTATATAGAAACATATGTGCGTTCGTATGCATGTGAATGGATTTTTATTGTCGGGATCGCGGCCGGGTCGTTCGTGCGAAGGTTGTAGATCGTCATAGTGCTTTCTCGGGTGGAATGTGCCGCCCGGAGAGAGCCACTGAGGGTACTCCGCGGCGGCCGATGAACCGATTAAGCAAACGACCCAGCAATGGAATGTTGTTGTTGATGGTAATGTTGTGAGTGCAATGAGCTGCGGGCTTTTGCCTCCTATACCGGACCTTATTCCTATCTCGGAATTCCATAAGAATTCTCATCATCCTCATCAGCATTATCAAACATTGAATAACAACCGTCGTTTAAGTGAGTGCGCCCCCTGTTCTGTTCACGGTGAGGTTATGGGAGAACAACGCTCGCGGCGAACGGGGAAACAACCTGCCATCGACCTAATCGATACGTCGCGGTCACGTGGTCTGAGCGCCGCCCCGCAAGCGCCGTTCCGGAAAACAAGGCCCGAACGTCATCGTAAATCAGATCGTAGGCGCGAGCACAGGAGCACCGGCCGACGAAAACGTTCCGGGAGTAAACAAAGATCACGCTCATCTCGATTATCTACAACCTCTCCGGAGAGGCCGGTAAATCCACGTGTTAATCCGATATTCGTGTGGGTACGTCAAGAGGACACGCACATCGTGGACGTGAAATGCGAAGATTACGACAAACGGAACCGGATACTGCTGACGAAGACGGCACAGGGGTGGCGGGCCATTCCGCGCACCGAAACACTTGTGCCTACTTTGAAGGAGGAGGATGACCTCAAGAATAAAGAACGCGAACAACAACAACAACATCCGCAGTTACAACAACAACCACAACAACAACAGCATCGCGTACGCAAGCAACGCAAAACACATAAAATTAAAAGGAAATCGACGGGAATTCAGGTAGATGAGGATAATATGTCGGAAGCGGAAGTAGTCGCGGAGAGACCGGTCTCGCCTTCGTGGTCGGATCCCGTCAATGTAGAGTCCCATTTACCGTCCCATACCATTCACATAACCCGAAAACCATCGCCCGATAGAAACGTAAATAGTAGTGCGGCCACGAACTCTAATAATAGTGTAGAGAACCCGGTGATTGAACGTAATATCAATAAAAGTTGTGACGTCACGCCACTCGACAATCTCCTCGCCGTGGCTGAGCTCGAGTTCAACCATCAACTGCAATCGGGTGAGTGGAATAAATGCAGTACGGATAATACGACGAACGACGATACAGACGTAAAGGACAAGAGCGACGATTTTATCGACAACATCGAACTGAACAATTTCATCGATTCGTGTGCCACCACGAATAACGAGAACGAAACAGAGGAGGAACCGATTCAATTTAACGACGACGAGGAACAACAACAGGAAGAGTCGAAAACGGAAGATTGCGATTATAACGAAGAGGATGACAACAATTTGGCGATGGATGATATTCTGAATCGATTAGAGCAGTCGTTGAGGTCCCCCGAACTTGGCAACACCGAGGTCAATGAGATGCTAAACGAATGCGAAGAAAATGTAAATGTAGGGCAAATGGATATCAAAGATCAAGAAGAGTTTACTTTTGAGGAGAAAGAAAATTTCAACGAATCTGAAGAAACTACGGCAGAAAAAACTCCACCTATAAAAAATAAACGAGAAGCTAAAGATTACAGTACAAATTCAGCTGAAACAGACACACCTGCTACAGAAGAAGTTGATTGCCCTACAGATTTATCTACAAAAAATAATTTTTCTTATTCAGAACCTGCTGACGACATTCAACCTACCGATTTAAGCCTGCCTAAAAGAAAAGAAACTAAATCTCCTCCACCACGACCGTCTTCACATAGTTCAGAAACTATACAGTCTCCACAGCCCAGCGGAATTCCAGCAGTTCCGCCGTCACCGGATATATTTTCAAATGTAAATAATAAATCCAAGTCGATATTTTTAGAATCCTTATTAACTAGCGCGTGTCAAAAGAACCCTGAATCGTCAGAAGTTGCACCGGAAAAGGAACCATTAGATTTAGGTAATTTTCGTAAATCTGCTAGCCCGACAGTAACATGTTCCGAAGAAGTAAAAAATAAATTAAAGCGAGATGGTGAACCCGCTTCTAAGAAGATGAAAGTTGAAGACATAACATTAAAAAAACTATTAGATGTAACACCAAACAAAGGATTAGATGGTAAGATATTTTCTAGTGAACAAAATTTGAAAGAAACTTCAAGACTGCTAGAATTGCTATCGCTACCTTATGAACAAGATCCAGTAGCTCAATTAAATCAAATTCTTTCCGATACTATGTTAAATATTCCTGATCCAATGTTAGTGCCTAAAGAAAGACTAAGTCTAATCCTATCAAGTCCAGGTAGGGAAATCCCCAGACTGCTCATAGATAGACCAGAATTAAGACTTCCCCAGGCCTTAGCTTTCCCTCATCTTTTACAAGATCCCGATATTTTAGTTATTACTCTATCGCAATTACAAACAATTATTCACAAACAAAGTCAAATTTTACCACTTAAGGATCTTAAATCGGGCGAAGAAAAAACACCGATTAATGAAAAAAGAAGTTCAAAGTCTGAACACTCGAAACTATCTAATTCCACGAAAGTAACGGAAAATAAAGAGGAGAGATTGTCAAACTACAACAACAAAGATGCATCACGAAAAAGTGGGCATGCGAGTGAATTGGCAAATGATATTGATGCAGCTACAAATGCTGCTTTCAATCAAATGATGTGGTTGCCTTACTTAAATCAACTTGATAATAGTTCCTTCGCTAACAACAATGAATTTTTGAAGTTATTAACAATGTTACCACCGTACGCAACTCATACACCAGAAATGACACATTTACTGGGTATGAATCGCTTCGTACATCCTGCTGCATTCTCTATGCAACCTCCATTTAATTGTAATCCTTTGGAATACTCTACATGGCAGGAGGCTATGCTACAAGCAAATCTACTTAGACCGAAAAATCAATATGATATGATGAATCCGAAGAACTTTTACAGAGATTATGCCGAAAAAAATTCAAATACTTTAAGCGGTAGTAAAAAACCGTCTCATTATCCGACGAAAACGATGCATAAATCAAATTGCCCACCCAGTTTGTACCCGCCAAGTATGCCCTATCAAAATCATCACAGCTCGTTATTGAGTATGTCGTCTGCATACCAACAACCGACGAGTAACAGAACGAACATACAAATTCCGCAGTATAATCCGATGTTGTCGTCGCAGAGAAATGTTAGCAATGCCAATAAAAACAAGATGCATCACACGAATACTACTTCGGCATCCAGCAAGCAGTCCGGAAATAGGTCGGAACTACCGTACAGTATTAGCCAATCTCAGAGACTAACGGAAGAAAATAAAATACCTCATACTTCGTCTCATTCTGCAAGACTGATAGATCAACATCAATCGGGCATTAATGGTAATACAATGAAAATGTCTAATAGAAAACCCTATCCACATTATACAAATCACGAAAATACAATAGTGGGGAACAAGCATGGAGTATCCGAAGGACCTAAACATCACCATTCGTCAGGAGTAACAGCGGCAACCATGCAACCTATCGATCTTTCCGGGTCGACAGCTACGGGAAGCGGCAAACTCAAGGTCAGACAGCATCTTATTGATCCTAGTCATACAGCGAGACTTTTGAAACAGGACGACATTCCCGAAGTAGGCAGTACTACGGCTAGCATAGAAGAAATGCAAGACGCACAAAAATATCTATGGCACCCACTTTTTGGAAAGTAAGTTACTTACTCTCTTATTTTTTTATGTAATTCCTTATAGGTCATGCATTATTAAATATGTACATTAAATATGGATTTACAACCATCGTAACGAGCTAATTAGTAAATCCAATTCGTTTTTAATTATTTAATTTCATCAATTAAGGTATATATTGTTAGTAAAATGTAATTTACCTCAACTGTCACTTAATCAACACGGATTACCGTATTTAGCTGCCAATGCTGCTGTTTGAAAAAGGAACTAAATAAATGATGCAGTACAAAAATAAATTTAAAGATATATATTGATAATTAAATGCCCAATAGACGTAGATATAATACAGCGCGATATTTTAACACATAGATGCGATACTGTGGAGCATTTTCAATTTTTTATTTTCCCGTAATTAATAATGTCGTAGAAAATAAGAAATAATGTTGTTGCTATGTGTACTTAATTGTGCATGGGTAGGAATTTAAATATATCCTGCTCTAAAAATTACGTATCCTATCATTCTGAAAGCATGAAACTGTTTTTTATTCCCTGTTGAAAGACGGGATGCAATCACTCATTATAAATCAAATATTTGTTTTGTTTGTCGAAAGTTCTAGCACATCCTGATATCAAACAAATGGTGGCTATATCTCAATAGTAATTCTGCTGATTTGAGAATACTATTTAAATCTGATACATTTTCGTCCATAAAAAACTCCACACACTAAATTTTTGACTCAAAAGGAGTTCAATCCTAAGGGAGTAAATTTTTAATTCTGATATTTGAGTTCTGGGTGGAGTTCGATTCTCGATAGGTTTCTTAAAGAGAATGAATTGTATTCTTACAAATAAATTGTTAACTCTCCCTTGAAATATCTTTCTATAAGAGAGAACTTTTAACGAAGTATATATTTACACACAGTATTCGCTTACGTAAAATTTTTTAAAACGTATTTCTCTTAAAGAGTTGTGTTACATACATTGCGAGAGAAGAAACATTAAACGTACCAGCAACCAAAAAGTATTTATTAATGTTGAAGAACAACTACATCAATGAGTTTAAGTTCAAAGTAAAAATAAAATAAAATCATTATTAAATAGGTTTAAATAGTAACAGAATTTTTTTTCTTGTTGTTTGGCCTCAAAACCCAACTAAAATTTTTACGAACAAGGAAAAATTCTCGGATGTCAAATTCAGATCTTAATGAAACTTGGCCGGCAAGTAGAGTATATTGAGATTTGATAAAAAATTTTCGTTTGCGCTGAAATTCACTCTGAGGGGCGAAACAAACTTAAGACAGATTTTCAGTTTTTTTAATTTAATTCTTGAACGGAAATAGATAGAACAGAAATTTAAAAGCAAATGTACGCTATCGAAAGGTCTTTCAGGACACGTGAATGTGTTGCATTTAATCGCCACCCTCTTATGCCAGAGCTGATTATAGCAATACGAAAAAGAAATTAACCTAAGTTGTTCATCTTTAACATCCATTTTAAAGCATTTTCGCGTATACAGAGTGTTCCAAAGGTGTATAACAAGTCCTACCTTATGCTACCTAAGCCATCTAAATAATGCAAACATTTGTCTTCTATTAAGAAAGACCATCATTAATTAGTAAAATTGAATCAGTTAGTATGTCCTAATGTTCATAATTCGGACAAATATAAACACGAGTTTCCACTTGATAGTAAATCCTTAGCATTAATAATCATGAATAAGCATGAAAAGTTTTCGCACCAAGACCAACGAATGAATGCAAAAGTATCACATTAAAAGTAACAGGAAGGAAACGGAAGATCTTGGATTAGAGGGATGTTCGAATGGTCTAGATCGATTCTCTATATAACAGAACTTGTACTAGGCAAATGCAAACAAATTGATATATTTAGAAAACGGGAATTGATTTTGTTTTAATGATTACAATTTTATGGCATTATTATCATAATTTGAGATAAGAACTAGGTCAGAAAATCGTCGTATAAATCCCTTTGAAGTTTTCTAGTTTAATATCTTCGTTACCTTCTAATGTCTATTTTCGTATGCCTACTCGTATATCGTTTATAATGGTATTCAGTTCACGCGTTTCCTCAAAATGTTCTATCACGTTTTGAGATATTGCTGTTAATTTCTCTCTCTGCGTTCCGCCCTTTTCTAGACTTGCCTCCCATCGATACAGTTGTCGTAGACAGTTTACCTTTCTAAATCTCTTTTACACCGACTCTGCGAAGAGTCGCGTCTTTTTCCCACTCTAGCAATAATTAACAGCGTCTTTATTTATACTTAATATCTAAAATGCCACCTTCTTCTGATATACAAGGTCGCGATTCCGCCTGCATATACTCTTCTACATCTTCTTGAGAAATTGAATATTCGCTGTCAATCAATTTGATGGAGTGCGGTTTAAATGGTTGAAGAAATTCCAATGTTGTATCCATATCTACTTCAAAAGTAATATCGGTTACATTTTGTGTGATTGATTCTTCTACAATACCATGCAATTCTATTTATAATTTAACAATAGTGATTTCGTTTATGAATGACATTTTACAATTTTGATTTGGTTATATAGGACTGTGTTAGATACATTTGTAACACAGCCTTTATATACGATTTCTGGTTGTTTTTGAAGTCGGAGAGTAGATATATAAAAGTTATATTATAAAATCACAACGTTATTTCTACTATATGTTTTTCTATACCTTAACAACATCTGTGGTATATTATGAAAATATTTAGAATAGAACTAGTAACATCAATATCAAAATATGTATATCCTTAAAATTGGTATGAAAAGACAATTATACCTTAGTTTTCAAATAATAGGATGGTGGTACGTAAATATTTTTCAAAAAATGTGATATTTTTGAATATTTACACAATGCACACACACGGCAGTGTCAATTTTGTCGGGCTTTATTTATATCCACTTATACTAACAGCACCTATATCTGATACCGTATCAATTAGCGATTGCAGATATGTACTTCAATCAAATTTAACTAACATTGGTAATGCGAAAGAAATTGAGCTACCTAAACTGTATGAAGTGGGATTATGTAGAGTAACTGTTTCCCTTTTCCGATATATGTATATAGTACATGCGTAGCATAAAATATAAGTTCTTATGTTAATATCATCTTTGGAACACCCTGTATAATTGAAAATGCTTTAAAATCAATAAAGGATGAACAACTTGCTTTATTTTTTCCATGCTACTATAATCAGGTCTAGTATAAGAGGGTGGTGCTTAAATGCAACACCCTGTATATATCAATTCACGTGTCCTGAAAGACCTTTCGACAAGGTACAACATTTGCATTCAAATTTTTGTTCTATCTATTTCACCGTTCAAGAATTAAATCAAGAAAACTGAAAATCTATGAATTTTCGAAGGGGTGTTTTGCCCTCTCAGAGTAAATTTCAACATAAGCAAAAAAAATTTATTCTCAACTCTACTTGCCTTTCATTAATATCTGAATTTGACACCCGGGACTCTTTCGTTGTAAGTAAGAATCTGCTGCTGTATATGCTTGATGTATGGTTATTTATAAATCAAAAGAATTCAGATGTGCATTTAAGACTATATTTATAAACATTAAAACTCTATGAATTATGACAGCATACATAAGTTCATTAATGTTACAGTATAATAAATAGATTTAATAGTTATCTCAAAACAATAACTGTATTACTCAGAATATCAGGTATTTGGGCTTGTCCGCTGAGAAAAGCTATATAAAATCTAAACAGCATTTTACAACACACTGAATCCAAATATCAACGTACAAAAGAGTAATACGAGGGTTCTCTTTTAAGTTCCGCATATAGAGTTGGAATAAAACAGTAGATAATTTTTAAAGTATTCTCCACGAAGATTAATGCACTCGAATCAACTCTGGAAGCAATTATTCCACTCGTTTGGTGGTACAGTTAAAACTCCAAACATTATCTGCTTTCGAAACAAATGTCTTTTTGGAGACACCTCAAGACCGGATGAGTTTTGACGGCTTTTTCTTCATCTTGGAACACTCAAACAGACGGTTAGCGTTTATTTTCTGGCTCGTATGAATGTATCTAAGATTCATCACCACTGGCGATGTTATACACGTTTGGGTTTCCGTTATTGAAGCGGTCTACAGTTTTTTGACATCAATTCACCCGAGCTGCTTTCTGTTCTTCGGTCAACAGATGCGGTATCCAATGACAAATTATTTTTTTTACATACAATTCTTTATGCAAAATTTCTTCAATTGAGTTTTTTTAAATCCAAATGATGATTCAATCTCGCAATATGTCGCATCTCGATCTTCATCGATGATCTTATGCACAATATGAACGTTTTTCTGAGTGACAGCGGTCCTTGGTGCACCTGCTCTTGGATTGTCACTAAGACTAATCCGACCACGTTTGAATTATCCATATCAACGAGAAATTGTTGGCCGATATGGTGCTTGATTGCTGAAAACAGAAATCAACTCGGGGAGGTATTCCTATTGAGATAATTATCTTCGAAAATTATAAAAAATTATTACGCGAAAATGGTTTAATTTCATTTTTTAACCAACTTATCAACTTCAACAGCTCGCTGTAGCTACACCACTACAGGCATCGTTCTGAAAATTAGGATTTAGGTTAACTGAAGATGGAGGTCAATTTTTAGTACATTTGATAGTGGCGCTCTCTATGTCCGAATATGCAAAACTTAAAAGATATCCCTCGTATATCGCAACAGCACTAAAATAACAAATTTTGCTTGTTGATAATTTAGTTTCCTTGGTATTACCAGTGTTAAACCTTTTAATTTTAATTAGTATGTGAATGAAAGTTCACGGTTCCGCGTAAAATTTTAACCTACAGCTCCTGTTCGCTGGACTGGTATGTACCCACTTCCACCACAGAGACCGTATGAAAATCGTCATTTAAATCACTTCAAATGGCTACTTTAAATATCTGGGTGTAATAGTTGAAAATATACCCCTGGTATCTTAGGCAGATACGATATTTAACATCAAAATGCGAACTACAACTTTTAATTAAAAAATTTAACGTCGGTAATACCAAGGAAACTAAATTGTCATTAAAAACAGACGGAAAGTTATTTTAAGATAATTTAATTGATAATACGCTTGTCATTGTGATATTAAATATCGTGTCTGTCTAAGCTTTCAGGGATATATCTGCAGTAACTATTAATTACATCTAGATATTTAAAGTAGCGTTTGAAATTTTGTGATTTCTTTACACGGTCTTCATAGTGTACGTGGGTACGTATCAGTCTAGCGAACAGGAGATGTAGGTTCAAATCCTACCAAAGACCGTGAATTGTTATTCATAAACTAATGAAAATTAAAAAATTTAACAGAAAAATTTAATTATTATAAAAAAGACCAAAGGAAAATTACTTTAAAATAACGTAACTTCATGTTGTTCGTAGAAATTGAGTAAAATTGTTAGGTTGAGCTAATCATGAGCATAATTTACACTAATGTAGAGTAAATATGTCACTCCCAAATTTTTACGCTGACTAAAATTTTTCACCGGACCTTATCTTTTACTGTGCACTGATACTTTAAAAAACCTTAAGTATATTTTACTTTTATCGCAAATAAACACGATGGTATCAATATCGCTACATTAACCACATTATATAAATATGTTGACTAAATAGTTTGTCAGTGGACAGTTTGTTGGATAGAGGTAATACGCTAATATTAATATATATATATATGTATATATATAAATTAAAATTCAAAGTGTATAATTACGGATGCAGCAAAGAGGTCTTATTTTGTACGCTAATTGCAATAAAGCAGAAAAAGTTATTCTCACCCTTAAAGTAGTGTTATGAATTGGTATACTATTCGAGTTTTATACACGTATATTTGTAATTTACTTGAGATCCTGTGCGAATTCTATCTTGTCAAAAAATGCATTCTTTTAAAATCGTTTATAAAATCAGTAAAATAAAAATATGGTAATCGTCTGTGATGCGTTTAAAATATATTTTACTGGTATTGCCATATTTCGATTGTTTAGTACGTATTTATATATAACATTTTTATATTATATATAACATTTTACTAGGTAGCATTACTGCTGCTTAGTAATTGACGAAAGAGGCAAGAAACAAAACTTTCATGAATTTTGTTTTACCACATACAAGAAACTGCTTTTCATATCGGCCTTTCAAGTTTAAAATAGTTTCCGTGAAATTACGATGTTCTGTATATTGTGATATTTTAATTGTTTTAAAAACGTTATAAAAAAACAAAATAAGAAAAGAAAACGATCATAATTTAAAAATAAAGAATTAAACAATTTCTAGTAACGAGAGACAAAAACACTTTATTACCAAAATGAACAACAATGTAACTTAACATTTTCGGTTAGTTATAGTTCATAAATCATTAAACGTAAATTACACCCACACTAATTAATACACGAATAAAACGGCTTTTAGTAGTATATAGTGCTCTTGTTGAAATCTCTTCTTTTAAAAACGATTATAACTTGGTTATTTGAAGCAGTCTTCGAGCTACAAATACTTCTATATAAATGTCTTTGGCCAAAATTGTTGCTAATAGATGTATTCACTCTAAGTATTGTCATATCGCTTCTCTTAGTTGTATTTTTTATCGACATTTTACTTAATACAAGAAGTTTGACTTCATACAAGATATCGTTAGCTTCATATCAACTTGGATCTTGTATTGTCCTTTAGATAGTCAATAACACTCAACTTTTTAATATGTCAAAACTATCAACAGCATTTTTAATCGTGCAATAACGATAAAAATCCACTGATGGGAAGTATTGAAAATCGCTTTAAATTTCCTTCTTAACACCAATACTTGTTATGGTGAGGCACTTATCAGTATCATTTGAACGTGTAATATCTTGTAGTGCTTTCTACAAAATGCAGTCGGGCATCTAATGTGCAAATCCAGATTAAAAAAAATAATATGGATGATGATACAAATGAAAAGAACGCAAGCCTAACAAACGATATACAGAAAAACATGAGATCTCCTTAGAAATACAAAGTTTCACACATACTCCGTTTACGAAGACAATGAGAAAACAGCATTAAATAAGTTATCATCACTTATAAAAAGAAAAACGAATTAAACAATAGTTAATCGTGTAAAAAGGAAAGTAGAGACGAATTGAATTACTAGTAGAAAATAAACAAAAGAAGAGAAGCAAAGGCGTCTGGTAGTAGTAAACGGCATCTACTCACACGGGTGCTTTTTGCATTACAGTTTTTAGATAATTCTAATGTTGTAAATGACATATCAAAAAATGATTTATTTGTTAAAATTCCAATATACTTGAGAGGTTTTATCAAATTTATTGAAAGTACTTAGTGCTAAATGACAGGTTAGCAACAAAAAGGTTCCTAGATCAGTATTATTCAAATTCACATTTACCTTTGTGAATGAATAACGTTTGATTTGTTCTAACTGATGTCAAACTAATAACTATCAATAATTACGTTCAAATCGAATAGACGCGACAAATTTACATCTCTTATTTTATTGGTTATGTTTATTTACTGTTAGATGCAATGAATAACAATTACTAATTTGACAGCAAAGAGGAATAATCACAAGTTATAAATTCGTAAAACTAAATGCATTCTAAGGATGTTTTTCTTGATATGCTTAAAATATCTATATATTGATTATAAACCAACTATTATGTATGCATTTACTCCAATACAAACGTATTATATAACCCTTCTTACTTGAAAACATACTTTTTCATTAATATTCCTAAAACTGCTGTTTTCATACCTTTTATTATCTCAAGAAGTATCAGTCTCAATTTTCGCTACGAACAAATCTGTATCTTCCATTTAAAGTAGTGGTATATGAAGAATCTATGATTGATGACTAGCAAAAACCAGCCGCCACAATAGAAGCTACCTTGAACTGTTAATGAACCTAAATCGTGAATGATTTCAGACAATTTTTAGGCACGGTTAACTGAACTCTTTCTTGTTCGCCGAAAAAGAATTATTATTTACAACGCTTGAGATTAAGAATATTAATACGGTTATGTAATTTATCTGTTTAAATTTGAATCTATTACCATTCTGAACGTATTTTATATTCAGTAGCTGTACAATATTATAGTTAACGAAAGTACTTTATAACGTTTTTATATATGTACTTATGCGTTGGTATAAGCTTTTTAAAAAATGGTTTACAATATCTCAATTATTTATAAATGTGATCCAGGTACCAAACCGCAAATTTGTGGAACCTCCATACATTCAATTCTTTTAACATAATAATTTAATTAAAAAATCTAGCACTATTAATTTTTAAAGCAAATCTACCTTAACAACGGTGATGGTATTGCAGACAACGAAGAGGTTTATACAATGAGCAAAATTGCGATGCGTCTACCTAATAGAGTACTCAAAGTTTTATTTCCTAAAATCTCATTTAGTTTCTACTTGGAATATAAGATAATTATACAAAACATTCAATATCTCTTCTACCATTAGGACTGTAAAACAAACATTGGATGAGTATTGTACAGGACCTTAAGGTCCCTGGTAAAATTATTTTCGTGTACATAGCACATTTGAGTGCTGCGCTAAGGTTGCATTTTTTACGTAGAACGTTAAGTATATTTCTATATATTTATGATCGAGGACATTTAGTCAGTAAAAATATGCAGTCGCACTTTTATTTTTCTAGTAGTGTGCGGCAACACTGCACACTACTAGAAAGAGTTACTTCATATGTCATTCAAATTTAATTTCTTATAGCTTTGAAGCTTTGAAATATTTAGCTAGGTAGGTACTACGTTAGGAAATTAGGAAAAAATATGTTTGATATTATTATTAATACTTATTATTTAATTTTAATTATTTAATGTAACATAAAAAAATATATTCAAAAACTTTAAATTAAAAAGAATTTACTCAGTAGAATATTTGCCTGAGGTTTTCCACCACAGACCGTTTTTTCTTTCTCTGTCTATGTTTCGGAGCGCAACTATAATCCATTCACGTTAAGAGTGCAGTAGATAGCGCGACAAATAACATCTGTATAACATTAGTAGCGTCATTTTTGCAAATTAATTCACTTCAAGTTATTCTCTAGTGAGATGATGTTTATTTCAGATAATCTCGTTTTAAAAGAACGGCTTCGCATTCCTATCCAAATCATTCATAAATCATCAGATAGCAACGTCAAAAACAACTACATACAACCTTAAACCACTCTATTTCATGCGAATATAATTCTTTAAATGGATTCAGAAGATTTAATTATTGTAACTATTTACATGGTAATAAATTACACGAAGCTGGTATCTTTGTAGACGATTGCCACAAAAAATTGGAAGGTTTGTTGGAAAATACCTACACGTACAAATATAATACAATCTTTTTTCTAGAAAATATGATGTACACAATAAGTTACACAGTACATATATGAGTGCATACTTTCGCAATATTAGATAGATAAAATAGATAAACTATCTGCTATTAGTTTTTCTCCTAGCGTTATCACTCTAATTCAATCCTACCTTCACAACCGATCATGCTATGTCCATCACAATGGGTTTGTGTCACACACATTCATTGCTTCTAACGGCGTACCTCAGGGCTCCAATTTGGGACCACTCCTCTTCAATACCTATATTAATGATCTTCTACTATCTTCTACATTGTAATGCTCTTGCATACGCTGACGATCTTAAAGTTTATAGCACAATTAGCTCTTCCTCTGATTCTTTGAGGTTACAGAGAAACGTTGGTGTCATTAATGATTGGTGTTATATAAACAAAATTCAGCTAAACATTAATAAATGTGCAGTACTTACCTTTACTCGGTCATCCAACCCGCAAATATTTCACTATAAAATATCTAGCGCTTTCATCCCAAGAGTTGACGTTTTTAGGGATCTTGGAGTCTTATTTGATTCCCAACTCTCATTATTCCCTCATATAAACGCAATGACTTCTGCTGCATCTAGGTCGCTGGGATTCTTGTTCAGATCCTGAAGTCTGTCTACCACTCGCTGGTCCGCTCGAAACTTGAATATGCTTCTATTGTTTGGTATCCATGTTATCACTACCACCAATTATCAATTGAACGAGTCCAGAAGAGATTTCTTAAATATCTTTCGTATAAATCTAATGGCATTTATCCTCGTCGTGGTACTGATTATATCAATTTACTCTGTAGGCATGATTTCGAGTCGCTGTCGATTCGCAGAGATGCAACTAGCGCGAAATTTCTTATTAAGTTGATACATCAGCATATTGATTCCCCGTCTTTACTATCCAAGGTGGACTTTAGCATACCCCATTACAATCATAGATCTGTTGACACGAACCAACATACTATTAAAAGCACCACTAACACATATGTCCAAAAACGTCTTATACAGTGACCCTTTTTTTCTTTCGTGAGGATTTTTTTTTATATACTCTTATACCATAGGGTAATTTAGTATTTTTGAGACATTAAATACATGTAACTTAGCAATTATTTTATAAACATATATATTCGTTTCCTCTTTTTGTATTTTGCTATCATGCATATTAATTTTAGTGTTTTCTGTAACTAGGTAGTGTACTTGTTGGAAATAAAATCTTTTCACTAAACCAATTTCTTTAGCAGTTGTAATTTTCGAATGGTGAGCAGTGTTCCTTCGAAGTTTCCTTAACATACAAATAATATAACGTTTTAGAAATCATTAGTACTCCCTTCATCAAGAAGGAAACATTTCGCTCTCTTTTTTAAATGTATGTGTACCTTATAACGACAATGACTGAAGATGTTAAAATGATACTAATATTTTAAACTGCGTCTCTTGTTTATAAGAAGAAATTCAATATTAACGCACACGAAACTTACTCTTGAACAATTTTAACGAGCTAAAATTAATTAGTTATTATGGTTTTCTGAAATTCTAAATTATATTGACAGCTTAAATGGCCTTGGAAAAGAAAGGCGTACAATGTACGTGATAAATACCACGTACGCAACATCGTTGCTACAATATAAAGGAGATTTATTTTTATTTCGTTTTGTAGTGAAGGAAAAGAAAGGTTTTTCATAAACTATTTATTTAAATTCGCAGCTATCGTTTTCAGCGGTTTGCAATTTTCGGGCCAAACACCAGATATATATATATATATACACCGATAGCTATGTATTTATATTTACATTATGAAAAACCTCTTTTTCCCACATTATTGCTTTAGTTATTTGCCTAGTTAATTTAGACATTTTGGCACATTGAATCGTGTATAATATGACTCAAGAAATTTAAATCGGTTTTAGAATATTCAAATAACATAATATTTTATTCCATTTCTATATTTATTCACAGAAAAAAAAAATAGCATCATGCAATAATTATTAGAAGAAAAATATCTTTGAAAAAATACCTTGCACAAGAAAGTTCTTTACTAATATAATATTTTTTAACATTAAAAAGTGCTAACTCTATTTAAGAAACGTAGACCATTTGTTGAAAGCAAGAATGTAGTAAAACTAAATTTAGGTATACATACTTAACTATTTCACTGGAAAATCTTCAACGACAAAGAACAGTAAGGATAAAGCATACTCAAACAAACCAGTTTTCCGCTTTGACTTAAGAAACTATGTTGTCATCGGAGTAGCACGTGTTCATTGGTTTGAACTTACATCACTTTATAATTACTGGAAAATTTTGCCCCTCGTAAGATTTCGTTTAATTTGGGGAACAGGCTGTAATCCCTATGGGCCAGATTCGGCGTATATGGTAAGTGCTCCACTAATTCAAAACCTGCTTGATGTATAGCAGCTATAGCAATACCAGTTGTATGGCGTCGTGCCTTAACTTTTCTCGGCGTTTCTCTTTAATAGTGCCTCGCAATTTAGAAATCAATTATGCGTAGTAGGCCCCTGTAATGCTCTGTCCCTTTTACAAATAGTCACTTAGCATGATTCCTTGAGCATGCCAGAACACAGATAGCAAAACCTTTCCAGCAAACGGCACGACCTTAAATTTACTTGAACGAGGAGAACCGCGATGTTTCCACACTCTACCTTGCACATTGGTCTCGGGACCATAGTGGTGCACCCATGACTCATCCATGGTCACATACCGACTAAGAAAGTTCTCTTTGTTTGCTTCCTACCTTTATAAAAGACAAATCAACACCCGATTTTTTTTTGATCAATGGTTAAGATTCGGGGTACCCATCTTTTCCATATCTACTTCTTTAGTCAGTATGTTGTGCATCACATGATATAATAAGCCAGTATCTTCCACAATGTCCCTGATGAGTACTCGTCGGTCTTGCAGTACGATATCGTGCACTTTTTGTCTGTTCTTACCGTTATGGGAGGACCATTGGTTTTCACAAGATTGACTATATCATGGAAACTGCAGACTCACCAATAGTAGTCGTAATGTCTTTATAAATTTGAGATGGTGTCTTGCCTTTTTTCTGGAGGTATTTTATTACGGCCACAACACAACAACTCTTTGAGATACAAACTTGATATTATATAGATATCATCTACAAATATCAGTTAACTAACTCTGTCTTGTCTCATAAAAATGGATCCGGTAGAAAAAAGAGCCGAAATAAAATTCCTCCAGAAAAAAGGCAACACGCCAACTCAAATTTTATATATATATATATATATATATATATATATATATATATATAGTGTGTTACAAAATTAATGTCCTACTCTTTGGACGGTCGCTGATATGCAGACAATACGAGAATGATACGAAAAGTACGACGATCAAATGCTAGGTAGTATGGGCATAAACGTACTCAAAAGAGGCCACATTAATTTTGGAACCGATTATAAATCTATATTAAGCCGAATTTACATTATATAGCTTTTATGAATAACCCGAAGTGGTAAATGTAAAAAAAAATCAGCTTTGGGTTGTAATTATGCGCTCTGTATTTCCATAAAAGGACTTAGACGATATGACAATAAATGTCATAGTTCCGGTGCTCCGCCACAGGCAGTACACCGGATGTTCTCAATTTAACTGTTTCGAAAATGAATGCAAATCTGACTATCTGCAACCACTCTTACTTAGCCCAATTAATCTTCTGCGGGATTAGCCCATTTTCCTACTTAGCTATGTACATTTTGCCTTCTAACACCGCGGAAGTAGTCCGCTCCCTATCGATCCTTAAATACCTTATTCTTTACAAGTTCCATCAATTACAAACAGAATATTCTTTTCGCTACTTCTTTCCCGGGGTTAGTTCTCCAAGTTGTCCTCTCTTCAGTCCGAAAGGACCCCAGACGGTCCTAGCGAGTCGCCCGGGTGGTACTTTCTTTCCTCCGGAATGGGGTGTCGGTGCTCCTTCTTCGTTTTCCTCGTCGAAACGGTAGTCCCTTCGGTTCGGGAATCTACTGAGCCCTCCTAGCGGCTCCTACGAGCTGTCCTCTCCCTTCTCCGGGAAAAGGGATCGCTCCTCCTTTTGTCACTTGCCGCCATAGTGGTTCTCTATAAAAACAGAATGTAATTATGCACTCTGACGAAGTACTCGTGTTGGAAGCTATTAGAGCTTAAAATTTAAAACAAAAGACTGATAACACAAAATAAGTAACTAAAAAGTACAAAGGAGTATATATGTTTTGCAAGACAAATAAAAGGATAGTACTCACGAAATGTATAATGGATTAAGATTCACATAAAACATTCTTTTAACATGAAAAAGCAATACAACCAACAATGCAAATTATCGTTACATAAAGATAAGGGTTTAGGCACTGTCATTAAGTATCTGAAAGGTATTTTACCTTACGCGCGTGAGATTAACAACGGTTTTAAGATGCAACCACCTTGTATAGGTGATATATTACACATACAGCAAAACTTATGAAATGACGTTACGATATCCGACGAGTTAACAATTACTATCCCTAATGTTTATAAAAGAAATAAAAAATACAAATTACTTCCTTCTGAACTTACAAGTTGATGATGTCAAAATTGTTAAATATTTACCACGTGGGAGGTTTACATCGCCAAACGTCGAGCCGTTAAAGGGGTGCAGAAGCATACAATAACTACAAAATATTCTTCCCCGATCTTATAAAGCGATATCAATCATTTCGAAATCGCAATGGTTATAGTACGGCGGACATTTTATATCATCAAACGACGTAAGTTTATTTTTAGCCCAAAAAGAGTTGGAAAAAAATAAGTTCAGAAAAAATTATTATGTATTTCTTAATATTTTTGTACCCCTTGTACCCTTGTTCCGATAATGAACGTGAGTCCTCGTCGGTTTACTTTGTAATAGCCACTATAAACATTAGAAATAATACCTGACATAATAAGGTTGCTAAATACGTTGTTAGGTATTGTCATTGCAATTGAATCATCCACTTGTACAGTTATCCTATGTACTGTTTATAGGCGCCCTCTGCGGTTTAGGAGACCATGAGCTGCTGGGTGCAGGGGTTGTGAAACTGTACCCGCTTGCTTCTCTGGTAGGCAGAAACATGTTCGTATGTTAACGTTTTTGTCTCCTTACCTTGTCTTTCCCGTGAATGATTCCCCCAATACCATGAATAGCTGTATTTAGCAGCTTTATTATGTTAGATATTGTTTTTTAGCCATTTACGATGTGTTTATTAGCACTAATACATAATTATTAACCCTGTAGGTATCGTAATATCATTTCATAAACTTTGTGTACTTGTAGTATACAACTTATACGAGGTAGCCGTATCGTTGCTAACTTCACGCTCGTCTCTACCTTTGGAATTTGAACTAATAAGCTATTTAAACGTAATAACACAACTTGGCTTGGCAAACCTTGCAATAAAATATACATGTATCTAGTTCATTTTATTGTAATAAAATATCTTTGTTGATAAAATTCACTCTAATTAATAATATCATTTATGTTATAACATAAATCATTTTTTTCCGTACCAGCAATAACACTGCGGCAATTCCGTTTTATATTTGATCCACTGTACCAGTATTCGTCCTATCTTCTTGTCCTGTGTTTGTAAAGTATTTATAACATTTTCATTGAACCTTTTTAGTTAAAATTATATTCAGACTACTTCTAGCACAAAGGTACTAATGAAGTGGATTTCCTAAAAAGATGTTTGCAACTAATTATCTTAGTATTGAAGGTGATTTTCAATTTTAGGGATCAGGTTCAGCATAAAAAATGTATTATGGTACCGGAAGCATTTTTGATTTACGCGATTATTTTACGTTTTGTAGTTTATAACAAATGTATACAACAAATAAATGAAAAGAAACTATAAATATGCATTCCATGCAATGAAACCGAATTAAAGAAAATATTGAAATTAGCATTATCAACATGAAATAGTTAAAAACTTCTCATACAAATTTCACCAGTGTAAGTTGCAATTATTCTTTCTATCCATTCCTTACATATACTAGCTACCACACACAAAACAATTCAGGATTACCTTTTCCAATTATCTCTTTAATACTTGGAGGAAAGTAGTATAATGGTACAGACCTTTATGTTTCGAACGAACATTCAATCTCGCTGATATAATTAATGCTATAAAAAATAAATAATAAAATAATTATTTGCTACTTGCCTCGCATTACCTGCAACTAACAATTCAACCACAGTATTTCGAGACATTTACACAACTAACTAATGTTGACTGATTATGAGTGAGCATTCACTCATGCGAAGTCGGTGTTCTTTGATGTACACAATAACTAAGCAGAAGCTTATTTTGTATTCGTACGTTTTCAGAGTTCAATTTTTACGCGTAGTAATTGCACGAGTTCGCCGAGGTTTCGCTCTCAGTTGCGCGGAGCTTCCTCTGGGCTGCTGTATGTCGTATAGCTGCTTCTTCTCATAGCAGCGATACAACATTTTTGTGAATAAGTGCGATCGCTTTTTTTTCGACATCGAAACGTGTCAGTACGTCAGCATAATATTGGACAGTTATTATGCTTTTCTTCCGTAAACAGTTAATAAAGATTTGACCCCAATGTATGGTAGATATCCTATTAGTCGGAAGAACGGTTTTTGTCTTCTTTGGAGCACGTTCATTAAAAGAAACCCATTGTCTTGTCTGTACTTTTGTCTCTTGAAATATAGTTATGAATCTGGTATCTTCTACGATGAATAAGTTCTTTTGTTTTTCATTTGAAGTTTGTGACACAATTTCGCATTTAGTCAACCCTAGACGCGATACCCATTTTACGGTTAATCTCTTCATATATAAATGTGGAATAATACAATGGCATGAAGTTTATTAATTATTTCTGAAACAGTTACTGTAAATGAAGACTCCCGATGTTCAGCATCATCTATGCTCACATGACCACATTTGAAAGCAGTTGCAGCACTTGCACATTATTTCATGGCAGAAGCAGTTTCACAATAATATTTATGTAACAAGATAATAAGAAGAGAATCATCATCATAGCCCACCAGAGAAGTAACCGCAGACACAAAAAATATTAATGTCATAGAGCGCAATGTATTAGAATTATCTATTATCTAAACTTTTAAAAAATTGTAGTTGTTGAATTGGATTGAGCCTGAAGTTTTTCGGACCTGAATTCAATAGAACGTGTGGAAAGTTTGAAAAACTATGGAAACCTTAAGAAAATAGATTAGTAACAAAAATAATAAAAAAATATTAAAGCACTGTGGGAAAGCAACGATGAAATAAAATGGGTAATACAGAGGTTAGTAGGAAATACGCATAAATGGATAATTTCTGTTATTGAATTAAAAATTAACTAAATATTACGCAATTTATTTATACTAATACTTAATAGCACATAAAAATGTTGTTTTGTATTACCGTAATTCCCTAGTGATCCTGATTTAATAATCAATTGATAGAATATTCGAACTCACACCTTCTAGATTTTAAACAGTAATTTTCCCAAAATTTGAAAAAATAATATAATTTAAAATAGTATAGTTTGTAGGAGTTCCAATTTAAATAATCTAATCATTAAATTTAACAGTCATTCGTATCCATATTTTCCTAATATCCACAGTTACAGAAAAAAACATGCTACAATAGTATAAATCAAGAACATAGCAATAGTTTTCGGGCGTGTCAATTTAAATAAGCAAATCATTAAATTTAGTGATATTTTTTTAATATCTATATTTTCCTAATATCAACAGTTAAACTTTCTATAGCGAATACCATATGTACGCACTGGCAAAATGAAAATTGTTTTTTAAAAGATGCCGGAGAATAACTGAAGACGATATCTTTTGGCGAGTATGGATAACTGTATATATAAAAGCTAGAGATTTTTTCCCAAAATAATTCCTTTTAAATTTTTCATGTGAGCCAACTATATTTAGACAAATGGAACTAATGAAATGGGATTGCACTGTATTTAAGATACTGGAAATACTTAATAAGTACCCAATTTTATCTATTGTTACGTAAATATATTTTTAATAAACGAAATTTTCCTAATCTCTCGCAAATCGCATCTGGAAAATTATTCGCTTATGATTCACTCTTCAAACAATAAATACGTAGGTGCCCTAATATTTACTTCAGAAAAAAAGGCAATTAATCTAAAGTATAGAACGGATGCTTTGATATATTCGTATGCATCGTATATCTATGTACTATGTACACATCTAAGCTATATTTAGTCGAGTACGAATAGATACTGATCATACTTAGAGAGATACTACATACACTGCTGTTCATAAGTTTGATCACACTATATAAAATAAAGAAATAATGTAGACAGAAATTTATTAGAGAAACAAACTTTACTCATTAACTTAAAATGCTTTATTGACAAAATAATACATTCTAATGAAATACATGCTACTATAATGTTTCTTTTAACTAACTCCCGTTTACTTTAATAATTGCCTGACTGATACGCTTGGAAGTAACCGCTCCAAATACGATTCATCTAAAGGATTCCACACTTCCTGCAGAGCATGATGTGATGTGATCCCACAAGAGCTCAATGGCATTGCAAGCAGGACCCTGCGGTGGCCACTCCATTAAGGGTAGGACGCATTCGAAAGATTTGTCTTGAAAATAAGCTTTAAGCGCCTTTGCGGTGTTTGTGATCGATATCTTGCTGACAAATAAACCCCTCCCCTATTAATTCACATCCAGTTGGCACCACATCGTTTTCTAAGATTCTCAAATACACATCTTTTGTCATTCTTTCATTTATTTTAACTAATTTTCGAATCCTTCCGCCACTAAAGCAATCCCATACCATATGACGATTGCAAGGACTGTGTGGATGTACAATTCACAGGTATAGCAGTAAACTCCACTCACACAAATTAATTAATTATGCGGAACGCAGCGTTTCGAGAGCACGTGGGCGTCTCAGTCGGTAACACGGTTGACGATGGGAGCCCACGTGCTCGAAACGCTGCGTTCCGCATAATTAATTAATTTGTGTGAGTGGAGTTTACTGCTATACCTGTGAATCCCATACCATGTTTCCTCCTTCATGTTTTATTGTTTTTGAAATAGACTTGTCTAACATTCTTTCTCCAGAGCGGCGACGAACAAATCTACGACGTTTGCTTCCGAATAATTCGAATTTTGATTCGTTCGTTTATAACACATTTTTCCAATCATTAACACTCCATTTTGCGTAAACTGTCACACTGTTTAGTCTTTTCCGTTTGTGTAGAGAACTTACGCGTGGTTCTCTTACTGCTATACAACCCCTTAGATCAGGTTTTATTAGTTTCCGTTCTGCTGTCGATACACTTACAGACTGATGGTGTTGTCAATTCTCCGTAGTTCACGGCGCGATAAAGCAGTGATTTCTTATGCAAATCACTCAGATGTAATGATCGCCTCGTTCAATCGCCGATCTGAATCTCCCACTTCGATTTCTGCTTTGAAGCCTACCGGTCTGTTCCTTTCTTTTAATTCTCCTACGCACACAACACTCAGAAATATTTAATTGTTAAGCGATTTCTGTATTTGAAACATTTATTTCGCGTAAACCGCATATTCTGGCGCGAGTTTCAACATCCAACTCCCTGTTTTGGCATATCTTCGACCAAATGAACTAACAATATGAAATAGGGTCTTCTTGTCGCAATCACATGTCTCCGGTAGCTCCGCAATACACTGGATGCATACTGAATGTACAGTTTATTATAAGGCAAGTGGATAATTCAATGCTCCCCCCCACATTCTACTTCATAACGCATTCATCCCAAATTTCCTACTATTAACGCATTATTTCTTTCTTGCCATCATAAAATTTAATACAGAAAATTATTATTTTCGTGTTTTAATTGATTTTGTAAATAAGTCTTTCTGGTATATACTATAAACATTAGACTGTAAATACCATTTTAAGAAAACTAGTACGAATTTTCCTAAATATTTTTTAAATAGTTCTAAATGTAATACAATATATTAGCTGCAATCAAACTTATGAACGGTAGTGTACTTTAATTATGAAATTGTATTTTTATTAGGAGTAATTTCATTCTTAAGAACGACTTTTCTTATATTCGGTCGCTCTTGTTTCCAAATTGTAATATGTGAGCTACTTGCAATTTGTCGTGAATAGTATAACATAACTGCATTATGAATTGGTTGCATAAATAGTTAATACTAAATCATGCTGCGTTCACTCAAAGCGTAGCAACGGTATATAATCATATATCTTAGACTGCCAATAAATAGAACAATATATCAAAATCTCAAACATCCAATACTCCTTTAATAGACCGCACTTCGACATTAAACAGCATCCTCCATCATTAAATTTTAGCCGTTCGATTTCTTCTTGTAAAAATATTTAAACGTTAAAATCGATATTTCTCAATACCGGAAGCGTATAAAAATTGTCGTCAAACATCGGAGATTTTCAATTAAATTGTACAAATTTTAGAAACAATTGAACTAACTGCGGCGTCCAATTTAAGCATTATATCTATTGATAGTTATTGCTAATAAAGTAATTATTTAATGTGATATAACAGTTTCTGTGTACTTAGTGATTTATACGCTTTGATATCTTAAAACCGATTTTTCCCGAAAATATACCAAATGGACCAATCTAAAAAAAAATATTATTAAATATGATTGTAGACAAAAGTAGGTCACTCTCACAAAATATAAAAAGTAGGTTACCGTTAAAATGTCAGTTGTCATATATACACTAAATAGTTGCAGAAAAGATAAAAACAAATTGCCAAACAACTTAGATAAGCACAGTGATACTATTTACAGATGATGTCAATATTTAATAGTAGTAAGAATACTTATTTATATGCTTGTACATATTCTTTAAGAAAGCGGCTTAAACATCAAACTATTTGTATATTATATTATTAATAATTAACAATATTATATAAATATTTATGTAGTACATAGCATGTTCCACCACAAAGAAGCAATACATAAGCACATACAAGTTTATATTAGCATAAGTATCACTTGAGCATAAAATAATACTAGGTATGAAACTAATGTAAATTAAAGGAAATACTCTCCTATCAACAACATCGACATATGTAGAAATAATTAACATTAACTATAAACAAACAAAGGTCAAAAACCTGTTCGGAAATTTTTAATCACGACATTAATTAGAATTCTGTTTGAAATATCATGCAATGTAATATAAATGTTGTTGTGTAATAGCCATTCATAAATTATATAATAGCAAATTACAATGAATCATTTAACCGGTACGTTACATAATGGCAATCGCGTGAATGATTGTAACCATATAAACATTTACATCTTTGTGTTTGTTGTGGCTTTTTTCAATACGTATGCACAATTATTAATATAACAATAAAAAGTTTGTTCCTTGTTAGTGAAACTCAATTCATCTCCTTTATTTACACATTTTTTATCTGAAGATGAATGTTTATAATATACACTCACCTTTTAACTGGCATTCTTGTTCCTATATCATTTGTCTCAAGGATAATCCCTATTATGATGCTATAATCAACAGAATTACAATAAAGTGCATCCGTCAATATACTTAAGGAAATAATTGGTTTTGATTTAAATTTGATATTTTATACTTTGCATTCTGAAGACAACTGACGAACGGTTTATTCTTCTCAATAACTAAATAACTCTTGTTACTTTGTGTATTCGTACTTACGAAAAAGGTCGAATTAAAGTTGTGAATGCGAAGGGATATGAAAATCACCACAAACTATCAGACCCGAAAAGGTTAAAGTTCAATGTTTAATGAAGGGCACATAAAAGCACAACATAGAATGATTAATATCTTTATTCACAACACTTAGTACTAAATAAGACAATTAAACAAATGCACTATATTCGACAAAACTAGTTAGTTAATGTATTTTGATAATTATACCGTAGTTTTAAATCAAAATGTACATACATATGTATATATACCAAAACATTTTTTGAACGTTTTTTTATGTAATAATAATCATATAGAATTTAACAAAAATCCTCTGAACTTCGTCATAAACAACACCCTTATACTCAAAAATAGATAACGAACTGGGAAACAATGCATTTTATTATGCTTATATTTCATTATACTGTAGGGAATGCTATATTTTATATGGTAATAATTATTATAATTATAACAAGGGATACTACAAAACTACTAAAAGATAACGTAATTATAATAAAACTTACTGAAATAATTTTATTATATAAGGTTATTTATCTAGGGCATGGGCCGAAAAGGTTCCGTTTTTTTTTACGCACTCCCTAAATTGCACAAAAAATATTGCAATTTGCTCAGTAACTGCTTTTTATTCTCACCAACAATTAACCTTAAAAATAATATTTAAAATTTCCAAGGAATTAATTTTGACTACATTTTCTATTAAAACTTCAGAGAAATTATTTAAAAAACTACATAACTTGTCTAATGAGAATTATATGCTAGTACCCTGGAGCATTAGTTTATAATCTAATATTCCTACACATTAAATTTTAGAAATAACAAAAACTTTTCGAAAAGTGTTTTGAAGACAACAGTACAATTAACCACTTTAATAATATTCTTAAGCATATAATAAAGCATACATTTTTGTTCATTTGCTAATAAACTTAAAATAGAAGACACGTTCTCCGTGGATATGCCCCTTTCTAGTATTTTATCAAGAATTTTCCTACACCATACTGCAACCAATAACATTATTGATCAGAACGACCCCTACGGGAGATGTATCACAAAATGGATAAGATATGTGATTGACATACTGTTTATGTGCGTGTATGTTAAATGGTAAAAACTATGACTAGAACACGTCCATAATAATCTCAATCGAACACACAACATCCTTAAAATTCACTACTGTAATAGAGGAAAACAATAAATGAAACCTTTTAGACATTATATAATAGTAATCCATATCCACAATATCTTATGATTCCTTACATTCCCACACATCGCATGCATCGTTAACTTTTATATAAAACGTGTTTTAGTTTGATAAAATTACAATTTTCTTGCAATTTCTAACGTAATTAAATTTCCGAAAAAATCGATCTCGGAGGGGACTTGAACCCAACATCTCTATATCTCCGGTATAGCGCGCTGCCAATTGCACCACGAGGCCAATGAATCCAAGTCACCTTAAATCCCCCTAGATGTTACGATGCCAGTAGGTATCTTGTAATATCTCACGGACACTATATTATTAAACGGCAAGGCGTATTAGTTAAACTAACATCCATATTAATACTAATATTGATATGGACATCAATACTAATGCCAACGGTGGTTTAGTATTGATATCCTATAATTGGGTTTTAGTTTATCCAATGAGTCTTTATTATTAAATTTAAAAATTATTTTCCTATGATACAGCGAACAAAAACGAAAAGACATCTTATTCAAACACAACGTTATCACTCACATAAAACCAACAACATAACTCTTACGTAATTATACAAGTAAAATGTATTATAGGAATGTAGAGTATACTCCATCAGACGTTCTTCCTGTAGAACCATATACATAGGTCAAACAGACAGGCAATTACATTAAAGATTACAAGAACATAAAACAAATTAATTCCAATGTATATAAACATAAACTTGAATTTGATCATCAAGTAAATTTCAGCAACTAAAGCAAAACTTCGTGAAAAAAACTAACTAGTAGATCTTTTAAATCTCTAACTTTAAAATATAAAAAAAATTAAACGAACAACCAGATTTCTATGGTAAACTTAAATTAACCTTACGTAGTCAGCTCGTTAGCGCTTTATTAGGAATTTATTATCTACTAATGCTAACATATGCCAACGTCATCTGTAATCCTCGGCATCCCTATTGCATTTAATTTAGACTCTTAATTGAAATATATTTTTACTTCTTTTGGTTATTATTTTAAACTGCATATTATTAAATCGTCAACCTCAAGAGAACTTCCTTTTTTGTATTACATGATATATGTATTTTTCATTTAATTCTCTTGACTACAATAGTAATATGGGTCAAGCCATTAATAGTACAGAAAGAAAAAAAGTAAAGAGTATATCATAACTGACGGAGAGTATTTCACCGTTTTTAGTACACTAGCTTCACCAAACCGTTCAGATGGACGTCGTCCAACAAATTGAGCTCTTTCGGTCATGGCTATTAGTTTCGACTCTTCGCTGAATACGATCTTTAACGCAAAGACACTGTTCAAACAAAAAAAAAAATTGCATGATTTACATATTCATTTAAGCTTTGTCTTACTCATCCTCAATCTTCAATCATAGTATAATGTTGATTACGTTTTGCTCATTCATTACGTGCTTGCTTCATCATCAGCGTTAATCTTGGCTTTTTCAGGAGGCGTCTGCATTTTAATCCGGCTTCGTACAATTGTCTACGAACTGTACGCGTGGATATTTGCACATTACATTTCCTATTAAATAAACGTCGGTTTTCAGTTGCTAGTGCCAGGATACATCGATCATTTCAATTAGTAGTGATCCTTCTCTTGCCGTAAAACGGTACTTGTGGTGGGTATCTTTTCTTGAATTAAAACGGCGATTCGCTACACTGTTTGTCCGGATACTTCTTCTTTCTATGCAATTGTGCGTTGAGAATACATTCCTGTACCCAACAATGACTCAATACGCAGTTTTTCCTCATTTGGTATGTCATTTTTTAACGATAAAATATGAAGCGCATGCAAGCAATAACTTAAAGTGCAACACTAACACGTAAACACGGAAAAAAACGTCGCTACATAAACAGATAAATATTCTTTGTACAATAGTAACCGATCTAAATAATATCCTACGAATTACTGTGCGTATTAAATTATGAACTTGATCACTGTTGTAGTGGAACACTGAAACACTTCTACTACTCTTCCACAACATTTCACTAATATTAAACTGGAAACGTAGATTCAGTAGCGACATGCAGTAGCAGGTTAACAGTGGAGTGTTTCAAGTAGAATGGTCAAGTGCAAGAAAAAGTTATACTCGTCGACCGCCAAAATTGATGATTCTTAACTCTTGACGTGATATTGTTGATGATGATGGATTATAATTAGAGAATTATTGTTTCAGCTATTTCCATCGTTTGTTGGTTTTTTTTTATATAGTCCGACGTTTTCGTGTGTCTACTGCCGTCTTCAGGGCATAGCTCTGAGAAGAGCTAATACTTGCCAAATTCATCATTCGTTCGATGATTTTGTCTGACGTATTTGTCGTATTTTCATATTAGTGAAACGGTCTCGTATGAGACTTGACCACTAAGCTGTGGTTTTCGTTAATCCTTCTCCACTCTGCAGGGTTGGTCTGCCTATGTTCCGTATCATGGTTTTCGATCTTCGGCTAATATTTTCTTTAATTATAGAGAGCCAGATATTCTTGATCTCCAGGCTTGGTGTGCTGATGGTGATCGGTGTAATACCCATATATACTGCTTCTAACATTTTTCTTTTGTGGCGTTGTCTTCTTCATCTAGGATTACTGCTTTCTCTCATGCAATCCGATGATCCTTTTCGCAAGCATATTGAGCCAAACGTAACATCCGTTTCCCTCATTCGAACTAGTCTCTGATGTTGTTTGGCTCTGACTAGTAGGCATCTGCCGATGTCTCCTATGTACAACCGTCCCCACTTGCGCGGTATTTTCTATATACAGTTATTAGTTCTCTGATTTTCTTTATCCAACTTTGTTTGTCTTAGCTTGGACCAGTTCGTATCCGAAGTTTTGATGGCTGTTCTGATTTTATATTAATTGCCATTTCTTCTGATTTTCTCCAATAGGCCATACGAGACAGTTTCACTAATAAAGAATAGGGAAGCCAAATACATCAGACAAAATCATCGAACGAATAATGAATCTAGCAAGTAACACAACCCTTCTCAGGACTACCCTGAAGACGACAGTAGACACACTACCGAAACGTCGGACTATATAAGTTTAACAAATGATGGAAACGGCCCAAACAACAACTACTCTAATGTATGTATTCTTATAAATACAATATCCAATCGATATTAATGACTTAATATGAATTCAATGAAATAAATTAAAATAAAAAAAGTAAATGAAGAACACACATTTCTATTACACCTTTAAAATATAATATGTCACTAGAGAATAAATATTAATTTTGAATTGAGATGAAGAAACATTAATATGTATTAAAATCGTTAGGAGTATGAATCTTCAATAAGTGAAACCAGAATCGATCTTATTAAAGAGGGTGTCGCTTATGAAAAGCCCAAATTTCGCATCGTATATTGAAGCATTAAGTACTAATCTTGTTATTTAAATCGAAGTATACCGGTTATATAGTGACGATCTTTTGCATGGTGAATATTGGAAGTTGTCTCTGACTTTCATTAGGGAACTTATGCCTTTTGAATTGATAGGCTACTACTCACTAATCGACAACCCAAAAAGTCTGTAGTACAGTAAAACTGTCTATGTTCAGAATAAATTAGGCTTATAACTAACTAGAAACTTTCCAGTTTCTATAAAAGTCTATATGTTACACAACAGAATCAAAGTGGTGCAATTGTATCACCTTTTGCAGCTGTATCTGAATAAAGTGCTATCGCCAAATTACCGAATATTTTAAGTCCATTATAATAACATGTTTTTTACTGCTCTTCTGCTGCATCTCTATCAAAACAATTGATAAACGACAAAAATAGACATGAAATCTTCTAAATGAACTCCAGTTTTACTTTATAGGTTAATCAAAAATATTATGCCAATATGCGTTATGTATAACACTGTAGATATTTTAAACAATTTTGGCAAAATAAAATCTAGAAGCGTCGGGACACTATTTAGACAACTTATTATTTTTAAGCAATCTGTTTTCACCTTGCTACTTCAATGTCTTCTAATTTTCACACGATTAACAACTATTCAAACTCTATTCATAACACTAGTTGAAAAATATAAGGTAATATTTGTCTTGTTGCTTAAGCCGCATGGCATGGGGAATGTAATTGTCAATACGTAATTAATTGTATAATATTCTATTTGGGTATTTTTATTTAGATTAATGCCAAATATAAAAAAATAATTGACATATGTACATACATACGTGTATATGTCGAAATAAAGTATTCTTATCTACAAGTTCTATAACAATAAGATAAAAAGATAAAGCAAATTTATTCAAACCATATACTAATACAATATAGAATAAGCTTTATCTTTGTTTCATTAACAAGCAATTTAAAAACCAGAAATTTACCCACTTTAACCACAACACACTACATTATTTTCTTAAAAAACGCCATGCCGATTTGTCTTAAAAAAAGAAAACAAATACAAACAATGCTTGTGGACGCATTTGCAGTGTAAATAGAAAGTATCAGCTTCTGATAAATTTTCCATATTTTATAAAGAATTTTTAAGGCTTTGGTACTCAGTAATGTAATATATAACTATGAGGCGTGTTTCTTCAGCACGTCCCGTTTTGAAATATAACTATAGCAGTGTATGGTCGTCATTCCGCACATCTACACTAAATACCGTCATCTTTTGGCTAGCCACATATACCATTACAGAAGTATTCACTCGCATTGGCATTTGTTTATGTGTGTTCAAAATCTCGCAGATTGTGAAATACGCACTCATTTCTTTCTTAAACATAAAAGATGGAAAACGTGAAAGCGGCCGAAATTTATCTGTAGATTACTAAAGTGTATAGAGAAAACGCTGTAGCCATTGAAATGATAAGAAAATAGGTTGAAGCATTTAAAGTTGGCCGTACAATCGTGCACAATGGGAGACGAAGTCGGCGATCGTTCGTCATCAATAATGACTTGGTGCAGAAAGTTGATGAAAAACTTAGAGAAAACAGATGCTATATGATTTCATCATTGTCTAATGAATTTTCTTAATTTTAAAGAAATGTTCTTTATGAAATTGTAAGAGAATGCTTACAGTATCGAAAACTGTGCTCAGATAGGGTTTCAAAAATGGTGACCAAGTTACACAAAACCAATCATTTAGCCAGTGCTTTAATTTTCCTCGAGAGATACTGTGTCGAAGGGGACAAGATTTAAAATCAAATTGCGACTGGTAACGAAACGTGGATTACTCACATTATCTCAGAATCAAAACAATATTTCATGAAATGCAGACATTCAACGTCATTCATGAGAGCGAAGTTCAAATAAATAATCATGTGCACCGTGTTTGGGATATGGGAGGCGTTCTAGTTGTGTATTTTTTGCCTGAAAATAACAGTCAGAGTCATATTGTGAGAGCTTAAATAAATTGTGTCGCGCAATATAAAGTAAAAGGCGTAACATGTCCGGTGCAGGGATCGAACCTAAGATCTCGTCGCGTCATATAGAATATGATCATTCTTTGTGTAGCCCTGTCGAAGCGCGCAGTAGTTATCATTTGTTTTTGCACTTAGAGAATAACCTCGCCGATTAGAAGTACGACAGCGATGACGATGCTAAAACAACTGTGTTGAAGTTGTTAGGAAATCACGTGGCAGACTTCTATGAGGATGGAATTTCGAAACTAGTCATATAATAGGATAAGTACGATAAGTTGAAATTATGCTGAAATGTGAAAATAAATGTGTTAAAAAAGTCGTAATTTTTTAAGCTTAAAAGAACACACCTCGTATTTTTGTTAAACAGTATACGTAAATAAGATCCCAGAAAATATTAATTAGTTTTCAGAAAATTTATTTACAAATATCAAAAATTTTATTTAGAACCTATTTTTATTATATTTTATTTGAGGTTAGATTCTCTATGCTAAATAAATTTTCTAGGTATTTTGAAGAATATCTTTTTGATTTTCTAATTATTAACCTGAGACAACAAACAACAATATTTACAAATCAAAAACACAAAAATTGGGAAAATTCACCCCAACACATTTGAAATTTAAAAAGAAAAGAAAAAGCATTCCAATTTTGAAATGATTTTGACATCTATAATATGCGAATTCGTTTAATATTGACTTTGCCATAATATGACACTGCGAAGAAAAATAATGCATTGAGATTTCAGATTTACTTGTGGATTTAGTTACTGTTGTTTGAAAGTTCAGAAGAATAATACTAATCAAAAAGTTATCAACTTTTTCTTTTGAAAAAGGTTATATTACTATTAGGTCACTTATAAATATTTATTTCGGCGCGAATCTTGTTATTAATTTATTTAACAAGGTTTTCTACGTATTATTTATAATTAATATTTATAATTAATATTCATTGATTCGTTTTTCACTCTTGCGTAGTAGCTTATTGGTACAACGCGGCTCTGCTTTGTTCATGTTAATATTTTGTGCCCAATATATACTGGTGGAAGCGCTGACTATTTCGTTGCTAACGCCTTCCATATTTGCATGAAAATAAAAGTTTTGCCTAAAATCTGAATTTTAATAAACACTTCACAAGAATACAGCTTCGATTTGGCTCAGAACTTTATTATAATGTACAGAAGAATCTAAAGATGAAACTAGACGATAGATGGGGAAACAAATTCGTTCATGGTAAAATCACATTAAAGTCGTACAAAATGCATAGGTACTTATTAATGGTCAACTGTTCATTTTGCATATAAATATTATTATTGAATAATGCTATATCTACAGAGAATAATTTATTTCTATGAAGTTAACAGAGAAAATGTTCACTGCCACTACACGATCCTATCTTTTTTGTAGCAGTATTCAAATGATACTAGAGTTATTATTCAAATAATATTCCTCTAATATGTAAAATTTTCATCAGGATTCACATCATGTTTATTATCAGTAATACACACCCCATGGGTTCTAGTCAATAATCGAAATGTTAGACGGTCGTACTTTCTTTTCATTTCAAGCAGAAAAATAATTAAATGATTTTTTATGTTTCAGCCAGAAAAACTACACCAGCCCGTGGAATTGGACGACGGTGACAGCTACAGGCGAATAACATCGGCAAATGCCTCCGTCATCTTGGAGGCTCCCAACCCAGCAACAGAACTCCTCGTTAGATACTTTTACAGGGTTAGACTTTGGCTTTCTTTCTAAATAAAATAACGTGGACCGTACGTTTAGCGTGAATTGTGAACTGAATCGTAACGCATGTTAATTTTACATTGTCGTACGAATGCGTAAAAGACATAAAACAGTTAAATAGAGCAGACTAAAAACGACAAACGTATTACTACAAACACGTACATGTATTTATATGAATGTAGTGAAAGGCGAGGTGTACATCAATCAACTATTTATAGATACTGATCATATATCTAGGTCATTTTTGCGTGTGTTAAAAAACTTCCAGAATAAAATCTATAAGACACCAATTACGCTTCGGTTTAAATGTAAAATTGAAAGCAAGAATTAAAATTAAGACTGGTAATATGTGAATGCCTCCTTAAAATGAAGCGAACACAACCATAATGACCGAAGCAAGTAGTATTTTTCCGTCTGGTAGGTTCACGTATTTTGTGAATTAATCCTAACACTCTCCACAGCCCACTGGTTTTGTCGTACAAGGCTGTGACGGAACAAATTAAACCCGTTATTAGTTCAACAGTCTCAACGAGCGCACTAGAATTGTTTATTATATCGTTTTCATTAATAACTATTAAATTATTCTTGCCCAAAATCAATTTCAACATCAACTTTTTTTTATTGATAACACATTAATACGTAAGTTGAAAGAATATCGGTCTAAACATGAATATATGCGTTGTTATGCATTCGATATACTATTTAATTCATTTGTTCAGAGGCTAAAGGTTAAGTACATCATGCATTACATGCGTCTGTTAGGAGCATAAAATTTAATAATTCATTTAATAGCGGCTTATTTTGGAATTATTTTTATTTTTGTTAACATGTACAGGATTTCCACGATTATTTTTATACACGTTTGTCTAAAATGATTTATCAATATTTTTAATTAAAATACTTCTTAGTGAAATTGATAGTATTCGTACAATCAACATAAATGAAAGAAATGCGGGAGTGGAGTATAAATTTTTTATTATATACGTTTGCACTGGTTGTGTTTAAACAAATCGGTTTAATAATCAAATGCTATTGAATTGGCGTGAAAAAATTTATACGCAGCTTAAATTTTTTATTCTGAGTTTGGCACAATAAACACTGTGTGCGGCAAAGTTGTTGAATAAATTCATGAAATTCGAAGCAATTTGTTTTACGAAGATCGGTTATATTTTTACATAAATTTTAAGTTTCCCTTGCTTGTAGTTTTCAAGTAATGGGGCGACATCGACAGTTTGTTAAATGACAATTACCGATTTTCTTAAATTTTGATTTTTGGTACCATCAAAATTTTAATGCCTCACATCACATAATTTTCGTTTAAAGAGTGAAAAATATAATTTTTTTAATGGCAAAAATCATTGATACTATTATTCAAGAAATGAAATGATCATTTCTTTTATATAGAATTAAAAATCTGTGTTGATAGACTACAAAATCATGGCAATGTACAAAATGAATGTGTCCATAGATTTGCTTATTGTCAAGAGTCAAGAGAGTGGATAACGTTTAGAACATTTGATTTAAAGGGAACAATTGTCAATTTGCAAAATCACATTGTCGTGTCTTTCCTGTGGCCATTTTTGCCTCAGCTGGACTGAAACGCATTAATTGTTTTCGATACAGGGCACCTATAATTGTTTCAGTCGGTTTTAGCAGCTCATAATCCAGTACACCGAGTTGGTCTCACCAAATACAAAGCATGACCTTAGAGCTGTCAATATTCGGTTTGGCCGTTGGTATGGAAGCACGGCCTGGAATTCCTCCATGATTTTCTACGCTCGAAGTTATCGGAATGAACCTATTTTTCGTCTCCAGTCACAATACGATGCAGAAATCTCTTCCGTTGCCTTTCAAGCAACTTGTACGATAACCAATGTTCTTATTTCTGATAGTTTCCATGGCTTTGAGGCGTCTTGAAATGGCTTGTTGGGTCACTCCTAGTGTTGCTGCCAATTCTTCTTGCGTTTGGCACGAGTCTTTATGAAGTAATGCCGCCAATTCTGTAGAAGTGAAAACTTTCCCTCTTTCACCGCCATACCGATATTCGATGTCAAAATCACCGTTCTTGAAGCGTTTAAACCACTCACTGCACGTTCCTTCACTAATAGCGATCTCGACATAAGTATTTGAGAGCATTCTATGAGGTTCGGTCGCAAATTTCTTCATATTGAAACAGAAAGTTAAAGCCTCCCACAAAGACGAGAATTTGGCTCATAACCTGACATTTTCAATCGAGGATGACTTTACGAAGCGGACGCAAATCTACTAATGTTTTGATGAAGTTATGTTGACAAGTGCCTAAGCTCATTGTAATGACGTCTACATCTGTTTATTTAAACCACCATTTGCCGCTAAAAGTTGTACACCTAATATTAACAAAATTTATGTTTTCTACTTTTTAAACAACTTTTACTTAAAAACTGAATCATGTGAGGTACTAACATTTTAGTTGTATCGTTTAAACAATTAAATGACCGAAATAAAAAGAAGTCGGAAGTTTTCATTCCAAAAATTGTTGGTAACATAATTATTTGAAAACTAGAAGTGGGGCAATTTAAAATTGATGCAAAATTATATATTTAAAAAAAATTGACCTATCCAACTACTTCTTCGAAAGACAAATTACTTACAATTTTCTGAATTTATTCTGTACTCCATAACAAACATTCATACCAACAGAAATCAAAGCAAGAAAGCAATCAGTACATTTTAGACCTAATCTCTAATTAAATCAAAGATATAAGCTCACAACATTAAATAACAGAAGAAATTGAAATAAATCTGTTTAAGTAATGAATTAGAACTAGGCCATCATTTGCTTTATATGTTTGCTGTGCAAGAAGGGAAAAACTATTATAGTTGCACAACTTCGCATTAATTTCGAAGTGACATCTTCACATTTAAATATATTTAATTTGATTACATTTTTTATTATGGAAATAGTATTTTTAAACTGCACGTTTTAAAAGAAATTTAGCACATTTTAAGTTATTTACATGAATATCTATAATCTTAAAATTACCTTACACACATTGATGATACCTTCAGAAAGTTCACAAACTTCCTGTTCTTGTAAAACAAATATTCGTCGTTGTTGAAACGCCTCGATAAATAATTCTTATCGCAATATTAAAACGAAACACTATAAACGGTGACAGATGTATTATTAATATAAAATTATAATTAGGGGATCGTCCGAGAACAGATAGCATCAGAAGTATACTTTCTGTGAAAGGAAATTTACATAATAAATAGGATGTAAGTGTCGATGGTTTGCCGACATCTGATACAAAAGGTATAATTTTGTTCCCCATTAATCTAAATTCTCTAAATTACAATGAAATGAGGATGTTAGCTTGACACTTATTCTTTCCTTTACTTCACGGTTTGTTGGCTTTAAGTCTTTTTATCTTTAATAAGATACAACATTGTTGAGTGGCTTTGGAATTTTTTTTATTTCTTTTAATGTACTCTCACTGCAGGCTGGTTACGTACACATATGCATGTATGCTAAATCCAATGTTCGCTCTCGCTATATTACCTTGATTGCTTTTAGTATTTCAAAAGTAATAATAAAAGCCGATACACATGTCCTAACTAGTGGTAGTAATTTATCTTACTTTAACGCTCACAACGCTTTTAATTTCTATTAAAAGGTTTCGCTTTGAACTATAAGCGATTGCGACTGATTTATAGCAAAGTTGAACGCATTAATTTTTAATTTATATCACATCAGTGTTACAGTTGCTGTAACCACTATACTCTCAATATACTGGTTCCTTTTTCCTAGGAAAATGTTTGTACTACCTTATCGAATATGTAATATTCTTTAAGGACATTTTGTACAATTTTGAACGATTAAATTTTACCAAGGAAAAACAAATAAAATCCATGTTGATCCATCAATCGATTTTATTGAGAGTCAATAGTAGGTTATATTGAAAATACTAATTGAATCAATTGTATAAATAATCTACATATTTTAAATCACAATTTTTAAAATTAGTAATGCCATTCGTGTACATAAAACGCTTATTTGAATCGAATACGGTGTACACAAAACAAAGAGGTGATTAAATACTTCATTGAACAAAGATAATGTAGTAATAAAAAGGTCGCTTAAAATGAGTAATAAAACAATATAAGAGCTCGTATCCAATTTACATATCATTCTTAGTGCGACCTTAGAGCGGAAAATAATGAATTATTAAATAAATTATTACAACAATTTGCTTGATGTATAGGAAAATAACACACGTAAGTATAAAATTGGATACGAGTATGCTTCCATGTTCTAGAGCGTGTTTTGCACGAATCGGTCCTTGCAAGGGCATATATTAATACTTAATACCTTACGGTTGCTAAATATTCATTCTGAAGGTCGTTTAAAGACAAAGGCTGCGGTATCGATTAACATGGGTAATATTATAGGTGGTATAACCTTAGACGCGTATAATCAACGTTATCTTCAAAGTGTAAAAATTACTGGAATATTGTTAATAAAAATAATAATTTATAATTGTAAAACAAAACACAGGTGCAGCAACCGTATGGAATAAAAATTGTTAACGTTGCAATTTTTGAAAATTTAATGTAGTAATTGAAGCAGATTCAATTTTCGGTGTGTTTATATTTTGATGATCATCTAAAGTTTAAATGAGGTGATTGAAAAATCTCATTTCCAATAATTGTAGGGGAAACCAGATATGGTTGTCTCACTTTTTAGTTTCATTTTTTTAAATTTTCAAGTATTTCTATCAAGATCTTCAATATTTTGCAGTATACTGAGTCCTGAGTTATTTGGTTACCATACAGTAACATGAAAGAAATTAGTAGACACCGACATGTGTATCTCATGCAACAGTTCTTTTGTTACCATGCACAAAAAACATATTTATTATCATATTACAAATTGTAATACACTATAACTTAATCTGAAAAGTTGATGTTTTAGAAAGCAATATTATAGATATTTCCTAAACATATTTCCAATTTAATGGCACGCCAGAGGTGCATATGAATTTTGTTATTTCAAATGGAAGGCGCTATCTTTTACGAATTTCTCATACAATCCTATTAAACGAGAACGTATTAACTTTAAAGAATTTAATTTTTATTAAAATTTTTAACAAATATAAATCCTAATTTAAAGAATAATATCTGGTTTGAATTTTTTATTAATAAGTGCACGTATCTAGGTATTTGTCATCATTTGAAAAACTTTATAGCAATTTCCAAGCACGGATATACTTCTTCTTCGCTTCAGGCTTCAGGCACCTTGCCTGTTACGATACCCATCTTTTATTTAGTGTGGCTATACTTCTTTTTCCTAAACATATATAAAATCTCTGTTGTCTATGTTTCCCTACGGTATAAGGGTGTTGGCACTGCTATCGTCTTGTAAAATTTTAACATTGCGGTGATTGTTCCGCAGATATGTATGAATTTATTCAGTTTTCATTCTATGTGTTATTTCGATCATAAGATGACTATTTCTGTCCTAATTGGATAAATACCCAGGAAAGCCATGGTTTTGGTTTTATTTGCCGATATTTTCATTTCATAGTCTTGGTAGATCTTTTGTAATGTATATATCCCTTTCTATAGATCATTCTCTGTTTCTGTTAATAGTACTAACTCATCAGCATGTAAGATAGAGTTTAGAGTGGTGTTGTTTCGGACATTTCTGTTTGCATTCCTTTATTATGGCATCAATATATACGTTAAATAATATTTATATCTACCGTAATTCTGGTGTCTGTGTATAAATTCTGTATAGGTCTTATTAAATGATATGGGTGTCCCTGTTAGTTCATAATATCCTATAAGTTACATCTGTTTACATTATCGGAGGCCTTCTCGAAGTCTATAAATTCTATGTGCGTTTCTCTGTTATATTCCCTGTGCTTTTCTATATTCAATTGTATATATGTTGTATACGGATGTACACAAGAAGAAAGAATTTTTTGACAGATCGTATTGTTGGTCATTTGTATATATTGCACATTTTTCTTTCTTTATCTAAATTCACTTGTTTCTGAATTATATAGAAACATATTCTCTTGTTTAAGCTAATGATAGAAATGATGCATGATGTAGGGTAGTCAATAAACATTTTCAAATTTATTTCACAAATATAGTGAAAACCAGAAGATAGTTAATGGAATTATAAAATGAACCGTATCCATAATTGGTAAAATATTAAAACAAAGTTGAAAATAGTTGAGTGTAGGCTTTCACGACCGTAGTCCATAGTAGAAATGTTTTTCGGGTTTTGTCGTGTATTTACAGTTTCATTTGACGTTTCGCTGATCATGCTGTCAGCTTCTTCAGAAGGTTTCTAAAGACAGTCTTTAGAATCATTCTGAAGGAGCTGACTGTATCATCAGCGAAACGTGAATACACAGTGAATATACGACAAAACCCGAAAAACATTTCTACTATAGTTCAAAATAAAACTTTTAGTATTTAGGAAAGTGTAGGATGCGTTTGTTTTTCAATGGTTCGGTCTACTCGCCAATATTTTGGTTTATATATGTTGCTTCTCTTGCGGTTTTATACAAATACTTACGTCTTTAATATCTTAATTCGTGTGTATAATGTTGTAGAAATATCTTAATTGTATTTTATCTATTTTTTTTGTAGATGAATCTATTATTAGAATAATATACGTAAACACCTTTTTAAGCGAGATATATAGAAGCAACCAAAATAATGATTCGCATTTAGAAGAAATCAATATTTCTATAGCTATATATAGCCGTACTTGAACTAGATTTTCGAAACATTCTCCACGAGACTTATGATTATAACCAGCTAGCTTAGCTGGTCATTAATAAAAATTTCAGAGCCTATTCACACAACAAAATAGCAAATGAAAAATATTATTGTATAAATTGAACGTCGGAGCCGTCAAAATTTTGCTCAAAAATTAAGTTCCTCAAAGCTGGTACGATCTCGACTCAACAAAGTTCGATAATATCTGTCGCCGACAACGTCAGTCTAGATTTCCTATCAAACCTCGTTCGTCTAGTTTTGTTTACTATTACGTAATGGAGTTTTGTGCGTTGTATACAATTATGTCTCAGTTATGGTCGTCTAAAAAATAACCATTATCTGACAAACTAAATAAATATATTAGAATTTTCCTGATTTTATTTATGGCGGCACAAAAATTAAATGTTTACTTTGCGATAGACCTCTATTGTGCAAACATGACTAAGAAATACGTGAATAGTGCACAACAGAAATATAAAAAATTGGTATATGTCCGAATAGCCAATTTCTATCCGATTTAAGCTTAACAGTAGCTATGTCTAATCTACCGTTTAATTGATTAGATAATGAATTATTTCGAACAATTGTTCTCTTCATGTATAAATATTTATTCCTCACGGCGAGCTCGGTTTGCTGAAACAACTAACGACTTCTTCTTTTATAGTATTGATCCTCCCTGTTATTTACCTTCTCATTAACTCGCTGTGGCGGAGATTTCAATGGTTAATATTTTCTTTGCAGTATCGCATCCCTTCCCGGAGATACTTCAGAATCGGTGGTGAACGTACCAAATTAGCTTACTGCCTATAATACATGTAGATGTTCCATCGAAAAACTGTTACGAGATGTGTACAGCCTTGGCAAAAGATTGACATAAGCCTTTTAAAAGCAGTTTTCGCGTTAATGATAGTCAAGTTTCCCCCACTTCTGGTTTTCAAGTAATGACGTCATAGACGGATTTTTAAATGCCAACTTCCGATTTTTTTTATTTTGATGGATGATCTAATTCTGCTGAAATAACTATAGAAATGTATCTAATGTTTCAAGTGTGTAAACCGATTTTATCCGCTTTGTAAAAGCATTGAAACTAATGCTTAAAAGGGTAGGTGTTTCGCGTTTTATAAATGATAATTTACTATTTATTTTATTTTTTAAATCAAGCGCCCGCCGATGGTGCATCGCCCATTTTAGCTTCTTTACTCACAACACCTAATAAGATTGCGTATCCACGTGAAAGAGTTGTTAGAAGTATCGAAATACAATATTGTATACGTTTGATATGAGAAAGCTAATATTCGCTTCCAATTCGATTAAATGTACCAAATATTTTTGAAAAACAAATCTTAATTAAACATACTCTCCGACAAAATTTCAAAACAATATCTTTTATTAGCTTGGGAACATGTCTAGCAGGCCTTTCAAAGAAAACAGCAGCAACTTTGATATTCTGATTAAATACACGCGATTAATAAAACAAATTTAGAAATGTAATACATACCTTACAAACTGCAAGCACGCAAATTGAACACATGCTGCATTAATTAGAAAGTCATAGGTCGACCGTCATCAACCCGTGACCCCGTCGAACAACTTACGTTTGAAATTTGAGCTATGCTTTCATAATCGCCCTATAACTGATAGCAAACATTGGGTTTTACGTAATGATTACTCTTTACCAAATATCACTGCAGACATCTCGTCCATCAATTGTGTTGTTTGCTACAATTAAATCCATAAATAGATAAATTTTAATTCTCAACGTAATTTAATTATTATCTTCCTGACAAGTAGATAGTACACAAGACCCATAACAAAGTCATTAACTGTATAAATAATTATCACTCGGGCAGGTTGCTCGTCGTTCCGGTTGACGTTTATAAATATTTATACATGTGTAAGTGCTACGAATTTCGACCATACAGGTAAACACGAGTGGGAATATGTTAATCTCTAATAAGCATTCGTAATTATACAAAATTTGTTGTATAAAAACTACGCTTTAAATAATTATTTACAAATTTATTACTTTGTCGTTAAAATATTCATAAAACAATTGAATCTGTTTCCACCAATCTTTCCAAATCTAAGAATACACTGAAAACGACGCATAGGTTAAATATAATCACGAAAGCTTGTTCAGAATTTTAAAATGGTTTAAATTTCAAATTATTCCTAAGATTATACTTACTACAATATGTATGAGATACATAACATAATTTTTAAGTCATTTTTCAAGTAATTCGAGGTAAAGTGCATTATTTATTTAGAAATTGTATAATCATCAAAAATATTCCTATATGCTCTTTAATTATATTTGAATTAGATGATGAAATATGCATAAATTCAAAGGAAAACAAATTATCAGAAACACCCTGTTATCGTTAACACAATTACGACATCAGTGTTACACAAAAAAAATAATAGAAATTAACATAACCTCACAGCCATAGATTTTTCTGCTTTGACGTCTTAATTTACATCAATTAAGATTAAGTTTTTTACATTTTAGCAGTGAGCACCACTGATAATTTATCTCCCTACATATTTTTGACCATACACGGCAACATTGCAGAAGCATGGTAATATGACTTGCACCAATATTTATGTAACAATGATATCAGTGCCAGGTTCGATGTTCTCGCGTATTTAATGGATTTTCTTTCGATATACCTTTTGTTTATTTATACCTAATTTTTCAAATCAATTATGTCAATTTATAATATTGCTTAAGATATTTTAAGCGAAAAGTAATGTTATAAAATTGCCGTGGTAACTTTTTTTTGTGGCAAAATGCTAAAATAACCACTTTGCTTACTACGAATACACCAAAGTACCCAATAAACAAATAAATTTGAAAAATAAAGGAAGTGGAATGAAAACGAGTTAATGTAATCTCTACATACGAGTGAGTTATCGTCAAAAATATTTGTTCTTGTTACTATAGGAATTAAATACGTATATTATTATATTTTCGAATAATTCTAATAAAGTTTTGAAGAATTTCCTTACATTCAAACCGTTTCACAAAACTTGTTAGTTCTTAAGTCTCTTAGCAATGCTTAACTTTTCCACAAGTTCATGTCAACGGTCTTTAAATGATTACCAGCAATATTCTGGTCTTACTTGTGAATACTTTGTGTTAATTCACCAATATTTTCTGGTCTACTGGTACAGATTTATGATTTAAGATATCGGTAAAATAGAAGAATTTAATTAAGTTGTATCTCCCGATCTCGATCACGAATATTGCATTGAATTCTTGCTGGATTGTTGCGATTTTTCCACTTACTATGGAATACAAATTTCTGTAACGATCTAGAACTCGTTTTTATTAGACAAATGTTTTGCATCTTTTAATGATCTCAGAAACCATACATATACAGTGTTCTACATGGAAGAAACAATTGCTGCAGACACTGCTTGTAACAACGGCAGTATCAAACATGGTGGTATGCTGCTGTGGTATGTATTTTTCGAACACAGGGTCGCCAACTAGAATAGGAAATTCATAGTACCTGGAAGAAGAAATTAATAGTATCCTGGGTAACATTATGCAGTCACCATCAGCAATAATTATTTTTTGAAATCTTACTGGGCATGTTTTTGTTTACGTTTGATGTTTGAGTAGAGTGCATCCAACATGACAACGTGACATTATATCATAGATTTTTTGCGCAACAGATAATTCGTATTTTATCAGTGGCGTATGCTATCTAAATTTGTACATAAATGAATTAAATTTTTAAATATTATACCTCTTTTGATATGCTAACGCTATTTATACTTCTTCCAAGCTCAGTGCTATGAATAATTACATTTTACACCTCTTTCTACTGTTTGAAGCGATTGAGTAAAGTAAAGGACGCTTATGAATTTTATTCAAAACTGCTTCAAGAACAATGTCAGTTCTAAAAGCAAGCATATTATTGGTTACATATTTACCCCAGAGAATTTTGCCTTTAGACGTAATGTCACATTCTCATATTAAATTTATTAGACTATTGTACTTGCATAACAAAAAGGAAACACCCTCTATGCATTCTTTAGTTGTTTATTTATCACTTTGCTTATTTAACTATGGTACGCTAAAAGTATATATTATCAAACAAACACCTGTACATCACAACTTTAACAATATTTTGAGAAAATCCTTCTCAAAACATTTGTGACGTTTATTGATCATGCATTGGTTCGTACCATAATTCTTAGATAACATTTACATTACGCAAAATAAATGTATTTCCTCAAAATAGAACACAAACGGTAGAAGAAGAAAACAACATAACATCAGAATCAAAGGAGCAGCCTAGAAGCAAGTTAAAAGCTGCAATTACTTAGGAACAATCGTTCAAGACAACGGGAGAATAGAGAAAGAAATAAATGAGAGAATAGGGAATTCCACAAAAATATATAATACATTAAGAAATATATTTTTAGATAAAAGAAATACCAAAACAAATAAAGACAGAAGTGTGGCCAGACCAATACTAACACATGGCAGCATGAGCAACCACAAATAGAATCAAAAGCTAAGTCACAGCCCTGGAAGTGAGATTCTTAAGAAGAATAGCAGGAGTACCAAGGAGAGACAAAATCAGAAACACGACAATCACTACTAGTCCAAATATCAAGCCAATAGAAATAATCATAGAGTAGAGGAGAGACAACGGGGATTGGTTAGATATATACACAGAATGGAAGAAGATCAAAAACAAGGAAGATTTTCGAAGCCAAAAGAGAGGGCAAAAACAGAATAGGTAGACCTCGAAACAGCTGGAAAGGACAAATATGTAGAACATTAGAAAAAAGAAGTATGAGATGAATCGAAGCCAAGCAACTAGCTCAGAACAGGAAACTGTGGAAGATCAAAATAAGAGAATTGTTAGCCGACATGGCAAGGTACATAGAACGTAGGATTAATAAAAAATACAAATGCATCAAATAGAAAATATTGAAACAAAAAACCAATATCAAAATTAATAGCATCAGTTCGTACATTGCCGCAAGTCATTCTTAATATTAACTAAAATATCTAATAACGCATTTTGGGATTAAACGATAATAATTGGCTTCAAACAGGATCATTAAGATCAAATCTCTTTCTTATTGGTTCCTATGGCATTCACGAAGTTTTGAACATTTATAAAATTCAGTAATAGGCGTCGTTTACAAACGTAAATATACATTTAACCTTTTCAGCAGCGTTTTCAGCATACAGATGCACAAGGTGGACAAAATCTGTTCAATATTTTCAGCATCAGGTATATTTTCAGATATATTATTATAACATCTACTAAACCGGTTCCACTTTACCAAAGCACGCCTTACTGACAGGTCTTTCACAGTGCCGACTCTAATTATGACATTGCACCTATCTCATGCATATCCAACAATATTTCGTCGAGGTAGTTGTAGTTTTCAAATGCCTTGATTATAGAAATATTCAGCAATACCAACAATATTAAATGTGCCATTATTCTTCGGAGAAAAATGGTTTAGTTCTTGTCGTGATGGTACATTTTTCTTCGCCAAATATTTAACCATTATACATGATGTCTTATTTCTGAAGTATCAGTTGCTTTATCAAATAAAAAACTAAATATAACCTGTTTTAATTTCTTCTGTTCTTGTCCAATAGTGGTTTTCATTTTGACATCCTACTTGCATTTCCTTTAAAACGTTGAAATCTTTTACCGTTTTTTAAATAAAAGTATGAGATGGCCCGCTATTGATTATAAAATGTAATCTGCATGTAGAGCTGCTAGTTTTATTTCTGCTCTTTTGCATTAGCATTTGTTTGACTTTTTTTTGGTACTTTCTGATTTGTAGGAAGTGAATTTCAGGTATTGAAATTATATTTTATAATTTACAATATGCTTTAGAATCAAAATTCATATCAGGCACTACTCGTTCAAATTCTTCCTGTTTGTTCCCTGTTCCGCTAAACTGTTTTTGCTTGCTTTATTCATTTCTATGATTCATTACGTGATTTAACTGAATATAAGGAGCGCATTATTTATTGTTAGAATGGTTCTCCTACGAACACCTCGGTAATATTAAAAGTACAATAAAAAACAAATCCCAGAACATCCACTTATAATAAAGATAGAGCAACTACCTACAATTAGTAACGGTAATAGCAACGGCCTGTAACGCCACCGAATAAAATAACGCACACCAGTTATGACAATGTAAGATATTAAGAGACAGTTTGGCATAGAAGTTATCGTAGTGAACAAAATAATTATTCTATTTTCGGTTAAATAACACTGCCTTTGCGTACCATTATATACTACAGAGTGCGAAGATAGTACAACTATTACAGTATAGTACAGTTCGCATCACTTCGTAGTAAATAAGATATAAACATGTATACAGCTAACGTCGGAATAAAAGTACCTGTTCTATGTTTGCACAAAATGATGTCTTTATATCCAAACAAAGAAATTACGTTATAATTTCCTTCACAAGCAGTCCCTTACTTGCATTTATGCGTAATAAAAAAACAAAAGCGGACATTTTTACAAAATATAAGTTGAAATCACAGTGCTTTATTAAGATTACATTTTATATTTATTACGTTACGTCGTTATTCTACCGTCATTTGTTTAATATATGCGGATATTATTATAGAGATGGAAACTAGGAGAAGGAGAAAGAATTGTAACATATATTTGTAAAAATAAATATTGAATTTCTACATGAAAAAGCGTTTTAAAATGTAAAAACTGTCCGATATTCAGCATTTAAATGCAAACATCTCAAAATGAATTAAATCAAGTACAAATTTGGAAACGTCGTAAGAATTATTAAATATTATAAACATTGTAAATCGATCCAGATTCTTTTTTTTGGAAAGATTGACTTTCATATAACAAAAATTCTGAAATACACATATTTTACGAAAATGTTATCATTAATTTACATATACTGGAATTCAATATCTTATTTTAATCTTAGTTTGCTTAAAAACATTGGTGACTATCACGATACTAAGTGCATGTATACATACCTCATATTAATTTAAGAGATACTATTTCCAGTAAATACATGGATGGAGAAGCAGTTAAATACATAATACGTAGCAGCACACTGAAGCCGGCCACTTGTAACAACGAGCATGTTATTTTAAGAAACAATCATAAACGTTTGAATAAAGTTTCTGCTGTTTTCTCATATGAAACACATTTAAAAATATGTGATGCAGTTCGCGAGCGAGTAGAGTTTTCTACAGGAATATCCTAAGTAGCAACAAATCCATATGCTCGTAAATTTATCCATAGTATCTAATATCTTATTATAATGGTCAATAATTTGATTCGGGCATACCGAACAGTTAATATTTTGAAGTTTACTTGTTCTGTAAATATTTTTTTGCTGTACAATTAAATCGATTCTTTAATTAAAGTGTACTTTTGAACAAAATTTTATTACTGATTAAAGTGGACGCAATTGTGCCAAAATAATCCTTTGCCGAAGGTTTCTGAATTCTGCTTCCATTCATTTTCACTTTAAGGAATACAGTAATAGGTATAAATACAAAATCGTTAAAGCTAGCAAAGCATCCAAATCCTCCTGATTTTCAACATTCCTATTATTTTTGCTATCACTTTAGCGAAAAAACTCAACTCAGGTTGCTCTATATAACCTACTTCTGTGACACCAATATATATGTAACAATCCGTCTTCGTAATTGAACTGACTAACTTCGAAATTATTATAGGAGAGATCGAAATTGGTTGTTACAATTCTTCTTTCTGAAAAAAACGATAGATCAATTTTCATTCCACGTAGATGTGACCAGGGATATGCACGTTAATGCTTATTTTATAGGATAAATTTCAGAACCATTTATTGACAGGACATTGTCAACTGTACAACCGCGAAACTTAAATGGTTTTATATCTTGTGCTTTAGTAGTAATCTATTTTTCTTTTTAGTTATAATCACAAACTACAACAAAATCCGACTGAAAACGTGGTTAAACGTTTTCATTGGATTTTATTCATAGTTTGTGACGATAACTAAAGGAAATGGCATAGATGGACGAATCGTTATAGTAGATTATACACTATAAAAATGTTATTTATAAAGATACTTATGAATGAAACATCTGATTTCTTTATAGTATATTATGTAATACAGTATGTACAACAAAATAATCACGTTTTCAATTTCTTTTTCTACAATATATTGCTACTTCTTGCATTCTATCTGTGGGATGCCATTTTTTGTCTGATATCAGACTATTTATTTTGCCTATATTTACTGATAATATTAATTTAACAAAGCTATCCACCATTAAATTTTCTAATTCTGTATATGTATATGTACGTAAGTAAGACTAGACATCAAATCAACATTACAATTATTCAAATATTGTTGTTTCTAAGGGATTGTATAACATTAAAAAAGAAGATACTTTTCACGCTGTTTTGTGGGGCATTCATATGTTTACTAAACGTTACTAGCAGACATTATCTAACGTTTGATTATCGGTACGAAAAACGTAATATGAGAAATATGTATTATCTCAGTAACATTTATTAGGAGAAAGTAAATTACTTGAATATGATATTTAAAATCTCTACGTGGAGTTTTATTTTCTGTCAACAAGGAAATAATTTCTATGAAATATATGATTAGTGGAGATTCCAAGAAAACAAATTACACCAATAAGCAAGACTAATAATTACGTGCTTATATATAAGAGTGAAAATTAGTTATCCTCACTGAAATGTAGTAAGTTCTTTCTCTCTGTGTACACAGTGTGGGATTTAACACTAAAATTGGTCTGTATGAATCTACACGATTTTTGGTAAATTTAACACAGTGAATATTGGTAAAGTATACACTCTAAAACATATTACACAACAGTTGAGTATTACTTTTATACTTAATAGAGTTCAGTCGTTTCTAAATATAGGTTTTGTGCATCATCATAATTATCGCTGTGTTTGTCGTCTTTGTTGCAATAATGTACTCGATGCTTCACTGTACATGCTACGAACTTTTCCAAAAGCTTTCTAAAGGCTCTAGAAATAATGCAATAAACACGGCAAAGCCTAAGAATACTACCTTAATTAAAAAGAATCGCGATACAATTACCCATTTGAGTCAATTATTATATTTATTAAATAATTACCCATATTAGAGCTTAACACATTTTTTTGTTTAATCGGAACTACAAGAACTGCTACAGAAACAAACTTGCACGGTTTCAAGTGTACCTTCTATGTCTATCTTGTTCGCTTACTTTATTCAGTTTGTTTCTTTGTTATGTTGAAAACGAGCAGGCCTCTTTTTAGAATAAAACATTCGAGGGCATACACCTGCAGGCGTGAAACATCTCAAGTACGTCTTACCATTACCAATTGATTTTGGTAACAATATGCAATTTAACCAAATTTCGTGTTAGTTTTAACACGCAAATTTTCTACCACCCCTGAGCTTTAGACGCAAAAATCTTTATCTGTGCTAGAGCTAATTGACTAAAGTTTAGTGAAAACCTAAATGAAAATTAAGCTGCTTTTGGCAAAAATAGCTTCTCACGTTAAAGAAAAATTATTTATTAGTTAAAAATGATTGATGCAAGAGAACTGGGTGAATACACTTGTTTCAATAATACAACAAAATAATAATATACTTGTTTCAATAATACAATATTTTTCTTGGGATGTGTTTTGCAAAAAAAAGACAACCTAAATTTCATAAAAAATATCAGTATTACATAAACTCTTGCTTATATTGTACTACACACAAGACAGTTTCATCTCAGTAGTTTAGAAGAGTGTTTTAGCAACCAATATTAGAGAAATAAAACGGCAAGAAAAATGAAAATATAGAAAATGCCATGAAAATAGTAGACGATTAATCAATTGAATGGTCAAGATCCAATTATAGTTATAAAGATCTTGGGATACTTTATACGCTGCCAACGTTATATGTCCTGTAGTATGTTGTATTTTAAGAATTCACGTGGAAAAAGTTTTAATGAAGACAGGGTAGTAGGTAACACTACCGCTAAACTAATAAACAATGTGTCCTACTTTTATATCTTTAATTTGAAAGGCAAAATAGTAATTGTCATCTAATTATTACAAAAAACAATCAATGCAATTAAATAATTATATAAAATAGTAAGTGATTTATAATATAAAAATTCCCTTTTCGTAATATTTACTAAATTTTTACTAAAGTAAAAATATTTTTTGCTTATGCGAATACTTTTATTTACTGAAAAAAAATGTTATTTCTCTCATCAAATACCAAAGAATTTGTTTTCGTCGAAGACAATTATATTATGGTTATTAATTTCAATTTTTAGTTCAAAACAAATCTACTTGAGGCAAAATAACGTTCTATTAGTGTGTGAGTATTATCGAAAGCTGCATATAAAGCATCGTAGCTATATGTTGACAAGAAACTAAAACCATTATAACAATCAGCCTGGGTTTCAATTACCGTCTGTATAATACGACGATTCCATGGATCATAGTTTAACTGTACTTATTATAATTGCTCGTGATTGCACACATACATATTTTAGAATAAAAAGTCGAAGAAATATAATTACTTTCATCTGTTCGACTTGCTAATTATTAAAAACATTCTTTTGCAATTAATACTGCCTATTTTCGCACTGTTCTTCCTTTAAACAATTTCAACATAAATATTCATGAAAAGCATGGAGAAGGTGTTCGAGTAAACATATATACATTCATTCTATACTTTTATTATTATACATATATGTACATGGACGGAGAGACGTATTACGGTTAATGAACATCGCATCGCTTCGACTGACACACATTAAAGAGATGCTATTGCAAATTGTAGACCAGGTTAAAACGTTCCAATTTCACTATTTCTGTCCGCCGACCTACATTCGCTATATAGCTGAATGTATTATATACATACGCCCAAAACGAAAACGTCTCTCTGTGTGTCGGTGCCGCTGCACGGAACAACGAAGTAACGACCGACCGGCGTAAATACACAGAAACGCTATTGATTTTCCCGGTCGGGTCGGTAGCATCAGCGCGGAGGCACAGTCGAGGCAACTAGCGTATCTATGGCACGACTATGGCGTTAAATAATTTATTACGCTTCCTCGTTATTTTACAGGAAATTTTTCAGCAAGCGTACGTTTACTTACAAATTTCAATAGGGAATAATAACCAATTTAATGAATTCTAGCGTACTTAATTAGATAATTAAGAAATATTTCAATAGCAAAAATAATCTAAGAAAACAAAGCCTAGCTGGATATAGATATGTATGTACATATATGCAGTTACTCACAAAACTCTACATACACCAGTAAAAATCTCAAGGTAACCACTACAGAAAGGTTTTTAAATATATAAATAATACAATAAAGCTAAAAATATGTTAAACTAGGCGATTTCACGTAAATTGTTTCCCTGCAGAAGAAAAAACCGAAAAATATGCCTACAAAATCTCACGAAAGTCTACATGCAACCGTGCATGTATAAAACCTAGTCTTTCTGAAATAAGGAAAGTCTCGATATTTATAGAAGTCACAAAGTATGTAAAGCAATTTTAGTTGAATAAAATTCTCCCAACTATCGAGATGGAACGAAGAAGGGAAATTTCGAAGAGGATCAAACAATTCGGCGTTAAATTGAAAAATAATGGAAATCATTAGCAGAAATTTCAAAAACTGTTGGTAGAGCCCGGTAATCTATACAAACACTGCTACGCAATTATAATCATACCGGTATATTTGAAAATAAATCGCGTAGTGGTCGCCCACCCCTGCTTTCCCTGAGGAATAAACGGTATGTCCTGTCTAATAAGATCAAAGGAAATCCGAAAAATAGTGTAGTGGATGTGTGTATCGAATTAGAGTTCGGAAAGATTGTCCACTCAGAATGTGTTCGTAAAGCCAAAAGATGGAATTCGCCGGCAAATATGAAAATGAGGAATGTAATTTCTGAGAAGAAAAATATATTATTTACAGACGAGACAAAGGTTAACCTATCTGATGGACATACTAAAGTTTGGCGGCAGCGTATTGCTGAGTTTAAAAAAGAAAATGTGCAACCTACAATTAGGCATGGTAGGTAGTCGGTTTTACTTTGGGGTTGTATGTCGGCAGCTGGAGTATGAAGTATTGAATTTATAGATGGGATTATGGACAAACACAAATATGTTAATATTTTGAAGACAAATTGAATTCGAAGTGTTCAAAAATTGGACCTTGGCCAGGGATGGAGTTTCCAACAAGACAATGATCCTAAGCATCTGGGAATGGATCTTTCTTATCAATTTCATTCTCCCTCTCAGTTGCCTGATTTAAGAGTATTAAAACGTCGCTTAAGAATAATTGGGCGCGATTTCCTAAAGCGCACCATAGAGGAAGACTGGGCGCAAATACCTAAAGAAGTGATACAAAAATTAGTATACTCAATGGCGCGTAGGCTAAATGCTGTAATTATTATTAATGGTGGCGTTTTAAAGTACTAATTTATTACTAATAGATTTCTGTATACATTTTATGTAGTGCTTATGTATTGTATGTAGACTTTCGTGAGATTTTGTATACATATCTTTTCGTTTTTTTTCTATAAGGAAATAATTTACTTCAACTCGTCTAACTTTATATATTTTTAGATTTAGATTATAATTGTATTACAATTATTGATATATTTAAAATCTTTTTTGTAGTGCTTATTTTGAATTTTTTACTGGTGTATATAGGCTTTCGTAAGTAACTGTACGTCTGAAACATGTACAGAAACATCCTTCCATCTAGAAAAGTGTTTAAAATGTTATTGTTAATGCTGGCGCTACTTAAAAGTCAGTTTCATTGTTTAACTAAATTCTTTTTGTTATTAGAACTTTTGACATATACGCTGAAAGTATGCAGCATGTATAGAAAAGATCTCCCAATGGAAAATAATGTTAACTATATTTGCGTATAAATAAACAATTCCCTTTAATCTATTCACATGCGGAAATAAATGGTATTTGAGAAACTTGGCTATATGACAACAGTAAAGGTGAATAAATTGGATAAATATGAAAGAAACAACAGGTTACAAGTAATGCATAACTGTACTACTGAAACTAGTACCAATACAACATATTATATTTCTTGTCAAAGTCATATAGCAAAATATCTTAATTATGGGCATATGTTTAAATAACCGTCAGTTTTCGAAGTTCGTTGAACAAGTAAATGATGAAGTTGATTATATAGTTATATATATATATATATAACTCACTTTTCTGCACTCGAAAAATATGGTTTCCACCTAGTCCGTTTTATTCATTTGAGATTAAAGTAGGTAAAGACGATTTTGCGCTTTCAAAATATTTAGCTAATGACGTAATACGCTTTAAGTGAAACTAAATTAATGGAATTGCAAGATGGTAGATAAATTCTAATATGCAAAATCAATAATGAATTTCGGAAGTATGTATGTAGGTACCTAAAATAAAATAGTGCTATTTGAAAGCACGGCATGTCGCTTGTTTTCCACGTTTAGATCTTCCTAAGATTTTGAACGATATCCAACCCAAAATATTTATGTATGAAATCAGAGTATCAATCGCAAGTAACATACTAAAACACAAAAGTACTACTCCGAAGTGGAACTACATATTAACAACGAGCCAAACTAACATTTGCATTTATGTTAACGTATTTAAATCAAACTTACAAACCTGTAAAACTTTTGTTAGCACTAAATGATAAACATGGATATGTGTATAAAAATTGGCAATTACTGTTCCTGTTGTAAAAACATTTGGCTACTTTTCCTATACAAATTAGTTACGAGCCTCTTTAGCGCCTGTAAATAGAGAACCTCAAATACGTACAAGAATAATTTCAAAGCACTTGATTTTACGAGATTCCATGATGGCTAAAACTGAAAGCATATTGCAGTCTTTAAAATACGTATAAACATGGAACATATTATGTTATTGCATGAATATAGCTTAAGTAATCTATTTGCCGTAATAAAGTTAAGTAAATATTTGGAACTGCTTTCGCAAAAAGATAACGTGTATCCCACTTTCGAAATCAAAATTAGGCATACCAAATTATGAGTAATAAAGCAGTATGAAAATATTTTTATGGTTACGACAAAAGACTGCCAATAACTAATTTAAAATGATTTAAAATTGTTTAGTCTCACTAGCCTTTACTGCTAACGGTGTACAGAGCGTTTACTAAGTATCGAGACCCAAGTAACTATAACATTTCTATTTCGCGATATTAAATAAAAATAAATATTATAATAAAGTAATATATTAGGTGTATTATATAAAAATAAAAATTGATACGAACATACAATTGGTCTACAACAAGAAAATAGCATTTACTACAGTTTTGGTCAACATAAAAACAAATTACTTTCTTGACAATTTTATTATTTGCAATAGTTAAATTAATTAAATTTAACTATTGTAAAAACTAAATTTTATTACGCGAATTTTATTTTTTCCTCTTGCACTATTTATAATTCCATACTTTTAAATTTTATTGTGTACATAATTAATAATTTTTCAACGTGAAGCACATCAATCCATGCATACGTAATAGTGTATAGCAAAATGTGAAACAGTTGCTTATAAGATTTTTCTTTAAGTAGTGTCTGTTACCTTCGAACTCGTTGCAATTTCGCCAACAATCGCTGGCATTATCTACACTCTTTTAACAACATTCCTCATAGTCAAAACCTTAATTACCAAGATTACATAAAATAGATTTAAACTGTGATATGTAATTATACGTGCGTTAAATGAACAGTGGTACTCAACCGCTATACAGCTAGTTTGAGATCCAGTAACAGCAGTTAATATACATACTTACATGAAAAATTTCTTTCGTGTTAAACAAACTATTCCCATTTCATTGTTTGTTCTGCTGATATTTAATATTCTAGATATTTTTTATTTCTGAAAAATAAATAAAAAATGTTTACTTATTTACAAATTCTCAATCCATATTGATTGTGCGGTCCATATCAGTTGACCACTCTAAGATATTTGAGGAAGCATATAACAATTGAGAGAAAATATTATGAGTTTGGCAACACTCTTGACGATTCTCGCAACTATTCTCTCGTCATATTTAACGTCTATGGATTTGATCTTAGAGGTAGAAATTTTTAAAAAAAATTTTATTGATGTTTAAATTATGACAATAATTTTCAGAAGTACACCTAGCTTTAGTGTTCTGTTCTATCCCCGGATTCTTCAAGCAATTTTGTTTCGTTCACCTAATCAGTTCATGTGAATACTACTCGGTATTCAAGATAATCTATCAACTACGAATAACGACAATAAAAATTACAAGTTTGTACCATCTGTCTTTATCAATAAAAGAATTCATTTGTTCAACTAAACTTCGGATTTCATACATTAATTTAGAAATTATAATCAGTTGATTCGATAATTACTTGAAACTCCAAATGAAGGACGGCTTTGAATTCGAATCATGGCCAAATTACAAAAGTACATTTGATATCTGTGGATTTGTACTAGGAACATTTGAAACGTTTGATGAATGACATTAAAACGCTCATATCTAATACATAAATGTATTAACCGCATAATGAGGAAGTTGAATACACGGAATCTTGATCCATTTTTGTGAGTCTCCCTTTTTCCTTGCTCCCTTAATGTAGTGTCGTATGTTGCAGCATACTTCCTATTTTTTCTTTTTTTTTTGTAAGGATTGACCTTGGGCTGTCGGGCAATAGATGATTATTATTACTATTTTAATACATTTCGTCGTAATAGTTCCCAGTCTTTGGGGTTAAATATTAATAACGCATTATCCACAGTCTTATTCATTATATAAAAATACGTTATTTGCATAACGCTATTATCGGACTTTGGTTGATTTTGTCGCAATTATCAAGCGCTTTCCTTGAAATGATGGGATCCGGATTGGGTTAGTTAAGCCATTTGTAAAATGTGGTGTAGCTTGCATGAAAAGTTTTGTTCAAAAATGTCCATACATATATCTATAGTATTATATAAATGTGGAAATGTAAGCTTTCAAATGCAATTTCTCCATACAAAATCAGTCCATAAATGTGTCATAATTTTTTTGACGAGAATTTTATGCATTTGTCGCTAGCCTTCTTTAAACGAATGGCGTTCAAGATCTGTGAGTTGCAAATTTACTTCTCCCATATGCCTTATTTATGCGTCTCTAAGCCACCCACTTTGCACACAACATTGAGTTACTTAGTGTTTATCCGTGATAAAATTAAATTAGTGTAATGAATTTTACTAAATTTGGTAATGTATTTGAATATTTGTTCCAACGATATCGTTGTCTTGAACCGTTTTATGTGAACCTTGAAGAAGATCTAAGTGTTGTTAGATGTAAGGTTTGAAATCTTCAACACATAAATTGCTTAAAATTTTAATAGCAATATTACTGTCCCTTTCCAAATGTATTGTCGTTATAGAACAAAAAAAAACAATCTTTGCCACATAATCTTTTTAAAATATGTATTTTTTTTAATCCTTTTCTAAAAGTTCTAAAAAGTCTTCTGTTAAATCTTTTTCAATCTCTCTAAAAACAATTTTGGTAATCTCACTTTTGTAATTGTGTACCTACATAAATAACAAGAGACTATCTTAAAACCTTTCTGTATCCATGTAAACAATCATAAATGGCAGACGGACCACGACTGGCCTTCTAAAACCGCCCACGTCACTGAAGCCTTTGAAAGAGAAGATTTGGTTTTGTAAAATTAAGTGCATTTTTGAAGAAAAAAATATCAAACATTATATTTTATCAAGAATGCGATTATATTTATAGATGCTAGTTTTTGAGAATCACATAAGCTCCCTCCTTTTGGCCTATCCTATGCAGATCCAGAAGAGTTCACGAAAAATGGTAAACCTTCGTTTTTCTTGAACCATTTTGTTCGTTCAACAATCTCCATCGTGAACATCGGCTCGGCCTTCTTTAAACTTCCTACACCATTCACGCACAACACCATCCGCCATAAAGTTTTCACCGTATACTCGGCTCATTCTACGATGAATTTCAGCTGCACTATTCCCTTCAGCTTGAAGGAATCGAATTACACTACACAACTCGCACTTGGCGGTAGAAGAATTGCAGCAATCATGTTTTCGTGTCTACAACTCAACTGAAAATGGCTTAATGATGTTGTAAGTGGCAGATATTATAGTGGGGGAGATGTGCAGCCACCTTCTGGGCATCCCCGTCTACCATCGTTCGCGAAACTGTTAACGAACGGGATTTGAAAAAAAAAACAGCCCTCGGAAAATTGTTGTTAGATCAAAAGAAGATGTGATCGCGGTCGTCGTATGTGAAATAATATTCCCAGGTTTCTGACGGCGTACGTAGTTGGTCCCAAAAGAGACCGTTTCGACTAGGTCAACGTCTCGACGAGATCTCACTAATCCTCTTCTGGACGCCCCCGTTCGTCTGCCCTTCAAAAGACACGATGCAATGGTTCGTATACTTGCATCCCAGTGCATCTCTTCCGTTACAACTTTTCTATTATCCATACTTTTCTTGCACCTATTTTAAATATAGTTAGTACATAATGTATGGATTCCAAATAATAACAACTTGAATCCTATTTTATATAACAGTCCTTTAACTAATAATATATTTGCAATAGAACCGATCGATTATAAGTAGACTTGGTCGTTGGTTCCCTGTTGGTTGAAAATTATATTATGGACAATTTCTTTTCCACAAATGTTCACTGTCGATATCTTGGGGATAATTTTGGAACAGAAGTTAAAAGAAAAGAACGATTTTTCCGCTGTATATATATACCTCATTTGAAATAAGGAATAATCAGAAATAACCATTCTTTTCTTTGTGGTGCTTTTAAAACCAAAGCTCTAGGCGACTATCGACATTCTAACCAAAAATCTAATAAAATAATTTCATACGAATATAAATACAACTTTAGAAAACTATATAACTATACAACACGTTATATAATTTTAAAAAAACTTTTCGAGCACTACGGAGTATAATTTAGGAAACAATATCTAAGAAAATGATCCCACAATAATGAACAGCTGATCGACAGTTGATATCTGTAGGTAAAGCTTTATACGAGAACAGATAATGAAATAAATATATCTATTTCATTACATTTTATCATACCATCTGTTTTTAATGCGCAAATTTTACGATTTTAATCTATTTTATCATGCAAATGACATTGTCACACAAAATATACATCGTGATTTTAGGTGGCGCGTATTGTATATAAAAATTGTTGCGACTTATGCTCCTTTCTATTCTAACGTGCAAATCAGCGGGATCTATCGTCATGATTTATTCCAATGGGATAATGATTTATCTCAATCAACATAAGTTATTTATTACAACAAAAATATAAAATAGAATAATTTTTACATTGTACTTATAATAAACATTGACGCTTGTTTTTAAAGAAAATAATCATTGTGAGATGCCTACTTAACTTTAAATTAGTTTGAAAATATAGACGGTAATATTTTACTTCGTTAAAGTAAATGTTATGCACACGCTAATGCATTAATTATTACGTAGAAACGCGTCAATTAATATCGATAACAGCTTATCGCACTTCACAGATTTCTATGAATAGAATTGAGTCTTGTTTTATGCACATATTTAAATACGTAAATGGAAATCTACAGTACTAAAACAGGATACCGTTTATTAAGCTTTTTCCTAAAACAATAAGAAAGTCACGTTTGCTTACTAATGGAAACACGCTTCAACAGTATTATTCAATTAACTTAAAAACTACTGGAAATTATCGATTATCTATTGATCCCCACGCATTTGCTGCTCATATCAAAAGTTTTATATATAGTATTATATTAATCTGACTTTTCCTAGGTATAGTGAGGGACTAAAGTTGAAATTCGCAAACATCACTTAAAAAAGAAAATAAAGCATTTTGAAGCAAATGTAAGCATGCAGTTTATTTATAGTGGAATAATAAACAGTAACGAAAGCTTAGAAACTTATTGTGTGGCATAGATAACAGTAAATTCACCAGAAATAATAAAAATACACTGGACAAGTTTAAATACAATCCAAAATATGTTGGTGTTGCAACTTTTAAGTACACACTTACGCATTTCTATTCAGTATTATAAATATTTACTAAATATAATACTGAATAAATATAGGCAAGTGTTGCCAATTACACACTGAAAACTATTATAAGACACACTGCAAAATATTATAAGAAAATACAAAACTTACAAAACAGCGGAAAACAAGCCCAGAACTGGATGACATAAGAAACTTTGTCGCCTTATCCTAAACGAAGTGTGCAAAAATTCAAAAATAAGTACGCCAATGTTAGTATTGTTTCAGTATCAGGCTAAAAATTGCACAAAAAGTTTTGCGGGATAACAGTTATCGAAGCAGAGTTCTACATAAGAATCCTCTTGTTTCTGACAAAATTCGGAGGCTTCGCCTGGAATTTGTAAACAAGTACAACGTTAAGAATGTCGACTTTTTGGAGAGTCCCATTTACAGTTGAATCTAAATTTAATATTTTTGACAGCGATGGTCGCGCAAAAATTTGGCGCAAGTCCGGCACGCACTTCAAAGCAAAAATTTAATACCTACAATTAACCATGTTGGCAGAAGTATGATGGCTTGGGGAACGTTTGGAGCAGCTGGAGTAGAATATTTAGCTTTTATCGATAATATAATGAACCGGTACCTCTGTAAAAGTATATTGGAGAAACATTTGTAGCCTTCTATGGATAGCTTGGACCTGGTAAGAAATATTTCAACAGGAACAACGACCTCAAGCATTCCGAGCGTTTGGTGAAGGATTGGTTACTGTATTATGCTCTACGTCAGTTCTATAGTCCATCCCCCATCATCGGACTTGAATCCAATGGAGCACGCTTGGGAATCATTGCCTGAAAAAAATGATCATGCTTAAAGAAACGCTAACAAAGGCCTGGTCGGAAATCCATACCGTCTAAAGGCAGTCTTTGAAGGTTGGTCCGGACCAACCAAATATTAATTTAAGTTTTTCAGTTTAATTAAAATTAGCCAAAAGAGATATATCTTTCGTATTGTATTAGGTATATTTTTTGTATTGTATTTACACTTTTATCCAGCATACTTTTTCTGGCGAATTTACTGTTATCTATGCAATAAAATATTTTTTTTTAGTTTTCATTCAACTAATAAATACACTTGCCTGTTCTTCACTGTATATTGTGAATGTTATGCTTTCTTATATCCGAATTTACAAAAAAGGAAACATTTACTTAAAAAATATAAAACATCATAAGTGAGCTTCATTTTCTTACTTTTGCATTACTAATCAGAACAATTTATTATTTAAATAACAGTAGGCTTTCACTACCGAAATCTGAGTTTGTACTGGGAGTACGTATTTCAGGTGTATGTCGACGTTTCGGCTGGCATTCGACTGGCATCTTCAGGACGAAGTAGGCGGTTCGCTAGTCGTCTGAAACAGATACTGCTAATACAAATTCATTTTTTTATTATAATAACCTTCTTTAAAGCGAACGAATAAAAATACATTTCCGAATATAAGCGATACTTATTATGGATAGTAAATTATTTAAGATATTAATCTATCTAATAACCATAACGCAAATCAAACTAACATTGGAAATTGCAATGATCAGTACATTTACAATCAGACATTTGCAATATTAGAAGGTTAAGTACTAAACTTTATTAAACGATATATGTAAGATAAGTGGGAATATTTACGCGAATTTTAATAGCGAAACTAAAGCATTCATCGTTTCAACAACAATATTCTTACCGCTACATTTTGGTTGTACATATTTTAAACGTTCTTAAAGTGGTCTAGTAGGATACCAGATAAAACCAAGCTGTTCCGAGAAATGAGACATTCAACAAGAATTGACGTAGAAATTCCAGGCATATTTTATACAAAAATAAAATACATAATGCGCTTCCGAACCTCTGTAGAGTTGAGAATATAAACAAAAATATGAAAAACTGTTTGCCGACATTTCAGCTACAGTATGCACTTTTCTTTCTTTTCTCTTAAGGCAAGAGTATTTATTTCTTAAAGATAACAAGTTATTAAAAACTGGACATAACACATAAACATCTTTCAATAAAAAGTTATTAAAATACATATTACTCAAAATACCAAAATTGTATTTCAATGCTAATTAAGAAAACTGTTGAGCGAAAAACGTCGTTATACTTTTTTAAGAATTCACCAATAGTACTTAAGAGGTTTAATTATTAAAAACTAGTGCTGTTAGTGTTTGATAAAATAGAGAACCGGATTTCGGGCGCTAGGACCTGAACTCATTTTTTCGGTACTCAAATCTCGGATCCGTTATCTTGTTTCCATTCCGGATCAGTTATCCGATTCTTTGGGTCGGAATTCGTTGTCAAAGACGCCGCTTCCAGGTTCAATATTCGATATACCGTGGTCCGTAGTTTCTATTTTGGAATAGATCTTGCTAACTTGAATAACATTGCAAGTTATCTAACAACTAAATTGAAGTATATGTATTTATGGATTTAATTTACATATTAATGAAGTCTAATATGAATTTAATAACGTTCTACTTCAGAAAAGGAATAAGGGTGTCATATTCCGTACTTTTAGTATTAATAATGATTAGCAAGATCTGTTCACGTTCGTTAATGTATAGATATGTATGTATATATTGCTTAGTGTTATCTAAATGTCATTTAGAAAATTATAGCGCTATTTTAAGTCTTGTCTGGACATTTCATATATTTCAAGTATTAAAACATTTTTCGCTTATTCTATTTAACGCATTTACAGTTTAGTAAAAAGAAACTCATACAGTATTCGTACAAAGGTAGGATATTTATTTTTCATGGCCATTTTGTTTGAATGAGGTAAACTTCTCCAATTCACTGTTCTATTTCTTAAATAAATCAATAGATTCGTCATTTTATACCTATTACAAATCACCTATATGCACATTTACTTTATAAGCCCTAATACCTAGCTTTGAAAGACGTTCTTATATGACTTAAATAAATATTGAACCACTATACACAGAATTCGAAACGATTCATTTTAATAATAATAATATTAATAATAATAATAATAATAATGTCATGCCCTCACATCCCCCAACAGCTTTCGTCAATTACAGAGGGCATCGGCTGGCTACGAGTTAATATTACAACTGCGGCTGTAGTGCGTCTTAAAACCATAGAAAACTGCAACCTGGGATTCGAACCTGGGACCTCGAGACCGGATTATATCCAAAGTGCAAAAATTGAATTTAATTTATTATTATATTTTACATCTATATGTAGATGTATTACACTGATTAAAGTTAATTAGCGTTAATTAAGTTTAATCAGTGTAAGACATCTACAAATAGACGTAAAATATAATAATAAATTAAATTAAAGGTTTGCACTTTACATATAATCCCGTCTCTACTAATAACTACGCGCGCAAGGCACTGAGCCACCAGCGCCCAATTTAATATTATTTTGGTTTACACAGGCTGTCTAACAAGAAAAACTACATTAAGATTGTATTAATTAAATTTCTAATGCCAGAGTAACTTTATTCCTTTTTTAATTCGGATAAGTTCAAATTGATACTCTACCGTTCACATTTATTTTGCGCTATGAAGGGTGTCTATAGCAAAGACTGAAGTTATTCAGAACACCTCATTTTTCATTCAAGCAAATACTGTATGGCTTCACATAGAATTTAAGTTTGTTTTGAATTATATAGAGTATTTGCTAAGCTAAACTTTAAACTTGTTTTGTACGGGAACCAAAATAGTTCAGAGATTCTTCTGTTTGGATAAATGAGCACATTTCGAAGTTTTCTATCGGACCCGAGATTTCGGGTAAGAAATCCGAATTCGCGCTTTCGAATATCTGATCCAAATCCGAGGTTTCCGACAACGGATCAGGATCGGCATTTCCAAATAACGAATCCGGATACGAGTTATCGGATAACTGATGCAGATCTGAAGCTTGGGATAATGGATCCAGATAGCAACAACAAAATTCGGATAGTAAATTATCCGAATCCGGATAACAGCTCTAGTAAAATCCTTCCTCTCAAGGAAAATTACAGTAATTGATGAGCTTAGTATTGGTAATTTATATGTAAGTGAGTTTATACAGCACGATTATTAGCAGTTAAAATGTGTACAGTGACGGAGCAGTAAAAAATGTACCTATGCTTGAAGTTAGGAGTCAGTTTTTTTAAGAATATACAAATTTAGAAGTAAATAAATACTGCATAAGGTATGGGTTTTATCATATATTTTTTCAGTAATTATATACAATAATTATATAATTCATTATGGTTGATTGGTGCAATCATCAGTTTGAAACGAAGAGATCAGAGAGAGGAACCCTTCCACGGCTAGAGTCAGTAATAAACGAACTGTTTCCGGAATTGGACCGTGTTATGGTAAGATATGAAAAGAAAATGAAATAAGAGTAAGAGGGAAAAACAAAGAAATAAAAAGGAAAGGAAAAGTGAAAAAAGTTGAAAAAGTAAGAGAAGGAAAGAGAGAGGAGGGAGAGAAAAAGAAAAGTTTCTCTTTTCCTTCCTTCTCTTAGCTTTTTACATTTCTTTTCGCCATTTTCCTTTCCTTTTTATTTCCTCGTTTTTTTCCTCTTACTCTTATTTCATTTTCTTTTTTTTGTGTGTTTTCTCTTATACCTTATGACACGGTCCAATTCCGGAAAGTTCGTTTATTAGATCAGCGAAAGATAAAGAGCTGTCTTTTAAACCTTGATAAATCACAGTTTCTATAAATTTTGTTTCAATGAATTAGGTTGGTTGTTACAATATAATTATTATTGAAAAAGCAATATCTATTTACTTGCGATTTGAAGGAGTTGAAATTAAACTTCTGCAGCTGCCGCTGATTGCATAAATTCCAGAAAACAGATTGCTTCGTTTTAAAAATCTTAATTTCTTAATACTTATAAATACTATAATTATATTCAAAACTATAGGTGCCTAGGCCTAGCATTAGATATTGTATAAGAATGAACACAACCAGCGCAATCAAGTTCAAAGTATAAATATTGTGGCGAACCAATTCCATGGCATATTATTACCGTATCTGCTCACCTTTAGCGAAACAATTAACATTTTGCAGATTTTACGATCTTAACCTTCCAATCTTAACTAGAAAATAAACGATTTAATAGTTCCTCTATCTCACATGAATTCAAAGGGTGTCGATATAATATTTAGTTGTAATGTGATCCTTTCTGTCTGTAATAGTCCCAACGACAAGATTATAATTGCTGTCCTACGCGGATGCTTTTTAGGAAAACTTTTACAAAAAAATATGGTCGGTAAAAGCCTTAAAAATCAGTGTTGCAGATTTTATTCTGGAAGTATGGATATTTTTAGACATGTTTATAAATTGAAATTTTATAGTGACGTGAAAATATTTCTACGGAAGAGATTATAATAAATTAGAATTAATTATCACTGTATACATTCCACACACGTGTAATTAATTTTAAACAAAACGAAATGTTCCTGCGTGTATAAAACACATGTAACTAAATATATGTATGTATTATTCAATTTTATTGTATATAATCGTACGAAAAAAGATTATTAATCCCTTATATTTTGATGTATATAGGCTGTAATTGATATTAATGACATATTAAACATTTTTAAGTGCTAAATGTTTTCTCTTTATACTTTCATTATTATAATCGCACGTTGTTTAAAACGCAACTGTCGTACATGTAAAACGTTTGTATTTTCCTTTTTTAACAAGGACAGGACACGGTGATTCGAGATTTTATCTAGCGTTTTTAGGTTAAATCTACAAACGTAAGAAACCTTTCATTTTTTGCTTTACCGTAAAGTTTGATTGATTGTTAACGTGTTTAAACGGTTGTATTATACATATGCGAACTATTAAAACGTAAAGATGGTTTCTTACAGTTATAATTTAATTGTTATATTTATTTAAATGACATCGTACCCTTTCCTTGTGCTGTGCAAGTTTTCTTTTTTAATACTGTATTGTTGTCTGTTAATATTTTACATTCTATTACATTATATGTAGTGCAATATGTTGTTTTTGCCGACCCTATAGGTTTCGGGTCTGACAACTAAAATAAGTAAAATGAAATGATTATAGAAGAGAAAACTGTTGTTTATATCCGCATTATATATAACAAATATCTTTTATGTATATAGTACAAAAGGAAACTATTTCAAAACACACGTCATTCCAGATATCTTTCGTATAAATTAACTTTTAAAAATAGCAACCAGTAAACCCATAACTTTGAAACGCATTGGAAGAATTATACATTTTATATGAAGTAAAATATCGTAACTATAATGTAAATTAACTATCTAAGGTAAGGTACATAATAAACTTCAAAGTAGTAAGAATAATTCAAAAAAAAAATAGCTATTACGAATGTTAACTTATTTGGATTTTCTACTTATTGGTATACTTTGCACATACACACATAGATGAGTATTAATTATACATACATCCCCGAGAAAATTAACGATTGTAATTAATTGTAACTATTCTTATAATCATTGAATATGCGAATATAGTTGTGTTTATGTTAGCTAAAATATAATTCACATAATTGTTTCCCACAGATGACCAGCAAATCAAGTTATCAAAGGTAAATTGTTATTATGTAACATAATTATTGCAAGTTTGCCTTAAAAATAAGAATGGAAACTCTTGGACCGAATTATGACGTATTTTCAATTTAATTATGGACTTTAATTCAACGTAAGGACTTTATTTCAAATGCAGAAAGTTGAAACAGTATGTCGTTCGAACTAAAAAGAAATGTATGTATGCAACTTGTATACACCTTTTCTACCTACTTCATTTCAACCTTAAATAAAACGACATAGCTGTAAATCGCGGATATCATATTTTTGTGTTTAGCACATAACTCATTTTAGATCAGGTATTAATTTAAAAGGTGTGTACAAGAATGACATATTTATTAGTGTCAAAAGGAAAGAGAAACTTTCATGCACTGCACTTCGCACGAACTTTCTTAAAGAACAATGGAGATTGCCGAATTCGATTCGAATTCAACACGCCTTAAAAAATATCGCATACAAAACTGGAACATAAATTGCTTCGGTTGAAATAGTATTTTCGAGGTGAAACATAATTGTATAACCATGTAATTTTTATATTTTCGCATAACATTTTATGCACAAGCTTGCAACAATTATAAAACATATAGGGACAGTACTGTAAAACATTTTACAGCCTGATAAGGTTCACAGAAAATATCATCTGACAAGTCAAACTAATCGTTCTAATCATTTCAGTTCAATCACAAACTCAACAACCCTTTCCATAAATCGATGAATTTACCAACGTGGCTGCCAAATAAAACAATTTTTATCGTCCCTATAATTAATTGTGAAATAAATAGAATATTACTGATAGACCATACATAGTGCATGTACTTATTTTTATATCTTCACAATCTGGTGTGCGTACGTATGTCATTACTATGTAGTAAATTCATTGCACCAATCAGAAGGAAAACAAACTGGGAAATTTTAAACATCTCATGAGACGAAATTATTAAAATTTTTGCTATTATTTTAGTTTAGATATTTTTGTTTTCAAAGTTTGATGTACTGAGAGCGTTCACACCTTGACCTAAGTTATTGTTTCATTTGTTTTGTCACTTTTTACTATTTCATTCGCCGAAACACTCTCAAAATTTATTAGAAATTAAAAGATATGCTGTTTAAATGTTTGCTTTGACATACAATTCGAATTTAAATTATAACACTCGCCAACACACATCTTGGTGTCTTGGATCTCTTAAGTGCAATTAAGCAATTTTGGGGCCACTAATCCAAAAATGCCGTCAGATTTGTTCTATCAGATCTAGTTTTCGAAATTCACTCTTTCTGCCCTATTTAGGAAAAATTCGTCAAAATTAGATATAATGTTTTGTTATGTACGTAACCTTTTAAATATTGCTATTTGATTACTGTTAACAGAAACACAAAAAATGGGTAGGAGGTATTTATTTAAAAGAAAAATATGCATATATAACTTTCAATCATCAGTTAGAAATTTCCTTTTATAAGATTTTCTTGTGTGAGGTTTACCAGAACAGTCTCGTTGAGGATTGCAGCAGTAATCGGCCGTCATATGGGTATCCCATCTTCCTTGGTATCTTTCCTTTATAATGCTGATGTCGTTGTGAAATTTGTTCCCCTGTTTCACGTTTCTGCCAATTAAAACCTGTTACTCTAACACATTGTGTCCAGATTAAAACAGTTTTATACATCTCCAGCGTGTCCCGCTTAATCGTGTAACAGTCCTAGTATTTTTAATTTTGCACACGATTTTAGGCACGAAACAAAAGTTCGAAACAAATCGAAAAATATTGGAATTCTGTTTAATAGAAAAAATAAGTTCAATATTTTTCGGTTTTGATTGATACAATTCGAAAATAATAAGTTGAAGTGATTCCCAATTGCGCAATACGAGGCTTGTCCGACTGTGGAAAGTAAGTACCGTTTTGGAGAAACACTTACAAAAACATTGTATTTAAAACAAAGTTTATTTCTTCATGATGGAGCATTTCTTTAATTATTCTTCTAATAGTTGCCACCACTGCTCAAACATTTGCCATAGCGGAAAACCGAATTTTTCTTCATAGAAAGACTCCGCCAGAGAAAACAGCCACTGCAGAACACCGTGTTTTACGTCATTATTGCTGTGAAAATGCCTCCCTGCAAATTGACGCTTCAAGTTCAAGAATAAGAGGTGCTGTGCGGCAAGTGACCGCACTGCTTCCAACCGAATTGTTCAATAAGGGTTTGAGTGGCACCAGTGGACACATATTGCACTTAAGTTTCCGGACATGCCTTGTAGTTAGAAATAAAGTAAGAATTTTTTTTATCGTGAGAAGTAGCACAAACGAAGAAATCAAAAATTATGCTCTGTGAACCGCCTGTAAGTCTTAATTCATGCCTCCCCTAATTTTCTATTGTTATTCATAGTGCTTTATCTCCAGCGAAAGTTATGTGACCAATTCGATGTGATATCAAGTTAAAATTATTGTTTACAATACGGAACAAGCTTTCAATTTCGTTTGAGAAGTTTTGGTATTTAAATTTCCTTCAAAAAAATACCTACAGTAGAACTATGCATCCATCCAAAATGTCCCACCAAACATTCCCTTGAACATCTCTTGAAGACATCACTTATCGGTTATTTATAACCCGATGAGAATTATTAATAGACTAAATTTGGCTATTTTGTAAAAAAATCGAGACATTAATTGCAAATGTGGTTTGATCAGAGAGTAAAATATTTCCTGACATCGAAATCAATACGCTCTTTCTGAATTTGATAAAACTTGGGATATATGCTTTTTGAACAATTTTGATCAACTGTGCGCAGTAAAGTTTTCCAATAAGAAACGTCTAATCCAATTTTGTGATTCTTCCATTTATTTTATTTACTGCAAGAGACTTGTACTCGAAGGAGATGATTGGTTTTTGGTAAAATTTATAATCAAACGGCTAAAGAACTAAAACGTATTAGATGAGATATGCCAACGTAATGCATATTATGCATGTAACATTTCTTCTCTTATCGCGTATTGAGCGATAAGTGATTCTTAGTAATCCAGATAAGTGAATCGCGTATTCAGCGAATCTTCTGTTTCTAAAAATAAAATTAATTATATAATTCAAAAATTAATACAAAGATAATGCAACAAACTGCAATGAACACTTAGAACTACTATCCCTGAATACTTTTGTTTCATTTTCTTCTACACATGCAAGCTTTGTCAATCGTGGCCTTAGCTTTAAAACCCAACCTCCACCTGTGCGTACGGTGAGGAATTACCATAAAAAAAGTTGTGCGTTATTGGCGCTATGCAATTTTTGTATTCATTGTTGTGGATTATGTTTCAGTTTATAGTACATAAATCAAACTATATTTGATAAATATATCCCTGTGCATGAAAATAAAACAGCCGCATGAAACCTCACGATTCCTTTGTATGTAAATTGCCATTATAATTTTAAAATTAATTTCCTCCTTGCTGGCATCGAAAGCAATAAATTATGTTAACTGTGTGAAGGCTTGGCGTAGACTTTGATGAAATCAGATAGACTTTTCTTTAAATGTCAATTAGCGCTGTTCGATAACCCCCAAATGAACTTTCTTTTATATTATCGATCATGAACAGACACGCGAAACTGTTATTATTTTGTGTATCAAAGCATATGTTCAAAATGAGAACATTAAAACGTATCGATTGTTTAGATGACATTTTCTGTATTAATGTGAAATACCTACTACATTTAAACTTGCTTTAATTGTTCTTAATAATTTTAATAATAATAGTAGCATATTAGCTAACATTTACCTTGCAATTTCTTCTTCAATTTCAATGTGACCAACAATAAAAACAATATGAACATTCCCCTTCAGTTACGACATAAAAAGTAGCGAATGAACGCCACTGATGGAATGATATGGTTGTAGAATGTGCACTATTTAGTTTTAAAATAGACATCAAATGAAGGAAGTCACCTAGTAAAAAATCGGTACCGTGCATGTTATTAAAAATATTTAGATTGTAGAAATTCCTCAAGAGGCGTTCAATTTTATTTAAAAAACAAATATACAAGAGGACAAACATTTATTTTTGTTCACATGATTTTTTATTAAAGCGTATGATTTATAGTTGGTAACCGGTATTCATTTCCATTCAACAGGTATGTTATCAATGGTTTGGTACGAAGCAAATCTTAGTGATAATTTGCAAGAGCTAGACATATACAAACGTGCATGTTATTATTTTGAAGTTTCTCCTATTTTTGTTCTTTTCAGCATTATTATTTTCGTTTGTTACCAACGTTGAAAATTACTGTGAACGTAACGAGAAACCTAAATACATATCGCTATATTTTTTTTAATATCTTCGTGTATATTCGCATGTACTGACATCAATTTAATATTTATCCGAAATGTGTTGATGTATGCATGCTGACGTATACACGGTATTAAAAGTGTAGACAATAACGAGTTGTGAAAATTTCTTTGTAGAGAGGAAAACTGTTTAAAATGGATAAAACGCTTATACTGGCGATTTGGTGTATTGTAAACTGAAAGTGTGTTTAGTTGTCTATCATTGATTTTATAATATATTATAATAAATAGAAAATAATTTTTATGTTGTACCAAAGAACAGTTATAGAAACTATAGCATAGCTTATTTAAACTAATATCTATCAATAAAGAAATAAATAATGTATAAAATCGAAACGAGTTTATTATAATTCTAACCGAATCCTCTTTCTAATATATCCTAAATAATTCTATTATAAATGGATTTTATATCGAATATCTCTAATACTAAATTAAGTAAATTTTCTTATTCATTACAGTACCAATCAATAATTCCCAATATTTCTTATTTCAAATGACAAGCCTTTGAATGTTTTTGAAAGCTTTTTAATTTTTACTTACATTACACTTTTTGTGCTCACATTTTCTATTATCTACAACAAATTGCCTACTTGATGGTATAGTATTTTTATTCTATGAAGGAAACCACATACATAAAAAGTTAAGACGTATCTGTAACATCCATACGCGTTGGCGAAGTATTTCGATCGAAAATTGTTTCGATGTAGAAATTTTTGCAGAAGGAAAGAAGTCAAACTTAAAAATGAACCAAAATAAGGAAACAAGATCAGTATTTATAAAACAAATATACAAGATGTACATATATATGTAATCAGATGAAACAATGATAATGACAAAAAACAATAAAGAAAATTTGATTTAACTTAAATAAATTAATTGATTTGATTAAAAACGAAATGAATATATACATAACCTTATAAACTGAAACAAAAATCAGGAGATGTAGTGTACAAAATAAAATTGCAAAGTATAGAATGATTCGGATATGCATAAAGAGAGGTGACAAAGAATCGAAGCAGGCATCAGCAATTAGCAGCACAGAAAAACAAATCAGGTCGTGTAGGAATGAAAGAAACAAAAAAATGGAGACGTTGTCACATGTTTCGGCGGCTAATCTGTCACCGTCCTAAAGGAATATCATGAGTATGGATAGTCAATAGGATGATCGATTATATCATTAGTAGTAATTATACATATTACTTTCCTTTAAGGTAAGTGGTCATATCAGTTGTAAATATATTTGTTCCATTTGTTTAGTTCATTTCTGATTAAGTCACCGACAATTTATAGCTAAAATACCTACACAAAAATTACGAACGTCGATTATATGAGAAACATCGATTCAAAAGAATTTCTGCCTACAAATTCAGCCATCGTTTGTTTGTATCATGACATCGTTTTCAATATTCATTCATATTTAGCCTGTTTTCAGTTTGGAATTTTGTTATGGTCAAGTTCCTTAAAGTAGTAGGTATATACACTAGGGTGACAGAATAAAGCAGACACCAGGTAAAGCGGTATAAATATGTAAACAGCTAAATTGTAAGAACGAATTAAGAACTTTCTCTTGTCATTAGGGTAGGGGTAGATGTATCGGAAGGAATTCGTCATAGTTTAGTATCGTTACAACTATGCCTCGCTTACAAGGTTCGAGTGATATTAGCGACTTCACCCCCCACGTTGGCCAGAGTGAACGCGGCGCTTCGCAACGTGAAATAAGTAAATTTTAAAATATTCCGTTGTCACAGTTAACCGTGTGATTACATAATTTAAACGCGAGGGAAAAACAACAGTGGAGCCGAGACCAGTTCGTGTCGGACCTTCTGAAAGAAGTAAAAGGGTGCTTGTGCGTGAAGTGTTAAGAGAACCGCGTAAAAGTACAGCTGAGCTTGCGGCAACTTCACAGAAAAGTCAGCGCACCGTTCTGCGATACCTCCACTGTGTGGGGATGTATAAAAGGGTGGCAAAGAAAAAACCTTTCCTTACGGCGTTTCAAAAACGGCGCCGAATGGCTTGGGCAATCGAAATGCGAACGAAGCTCGAAGAGTTTTGGCGGTCTGTCATTTTTTCAGACGAAAGCAGATACTGCCAATTCAGTGATAGTGGTCGTACGTGGGTATGGAGACGTTCGTCACAGCAACTGGACGACAAATTTTTGCATCAGACGGTGAAATACGGCGGTATGAACATCATGGTGTGGGGCGCGATATGGTATGGTGGAAGATCGCAATTAGTAATCTGCGACGGAAATATAAATGCGGCAAAATATATCCAAATATTAACAGAAGAACTAGTACCGCTATTCGACAACGCCATTTTATCTAAAGCAGACGCCACTTTTATGGAGGATGGAGCACCCTGCCACAAAGCAAGAACAACAACCACATGGAAAGAGGAACAGGGATTCGGATTTTACCATGGCCAGGCCAATCACCAGACATGAATCCGGTAAAGAATGTTTGGCACATAATCCAGACAAATATGGCGAAACGATCCCGAAAACCAAGCAATAAGGAAGAACTCGTGGCAGCTGTTACAGAAGAGTGCTTAAATATTCCAGAAGACACCATTAATAATTTAATAGATTCTATGCCACGACGACTCGCAGCACTTCACGCAAGTAAAGGTGAATCGACAAACTTTTTCAAAAAGATTACTTTTTGGAATTTTCATATTAGAAATGTTCACTCATATACAAGAGTGGATCTGTATGCTGTACTCCTGACCCTTTTACAGCAAAACTACAGTGGCATTATATTTTTTTATTTTTCGACGTAGTCTCCCTCTACACTAATGCAGTAGGCCCATCGGTGCTCTAACATCTCAAGAACCTCCTGGAAAAATTTTTGCCTGACCTCTGCAAACCACCTCTCTACAGCTTGCACCACTTCATAATTACTGGAAAATTGTTTCCACCCTCTACTTAACACTCTGATTTCGGGATCATTTGTTTGCTTGGTACCTTTTCAAAAGACGGTTACAAATCAACACCCCATTTCTTTTTTGATCAATGATTAACATTCTGAGCATTCTACACTCGTCTTTTTCATATCTAATTCTTTAGTCAGTATGTTGTGTACCACATGATATGATAAGCCAGTATCTCCCACAATGTCCCTGATTGATACTCGTACTCGTCGGTCTTCCAGTACGATATCGTGTATCTTTATAATGTTTATGTATGTAACACATGGGCTGAAAAGTCCCGGGCCCAACACATAGATGACGCAAAAGACAGCTGTTAAAATTTCATGATATTCTATTCATTAGTTTGTGAGTTATTGTGCAAAGAGTCACGCTACTTTTGTTATTTTCAAAACAATGGATCAAAGACAATTTCGTGTTTTAATTTTACACTGCTTCTTGATGGATAAAAATACCGTTCAAGCGAAGCAATGGCTTGAAAAGTGTTATGGGGACTCCGCTCCATCAGAAACAACAATAAAACGTTGGTTTGCTGACTTCAAACGTGGTCGTAGAGACACCGATGATGCAGAACGCAGTGGACGTCCAAATGAGGCGGTAACACCAGAAAACATCAAAAAAATCCACAAAATCGTTTTGAATGATCGAAAAGTGAAGTTGCGTGAGTTAGCTGTCGTCGTAAAGATATCAAAAGAACGTATTGGCTTTATATTGCATGAGCATTTGACTATGAGAAAACTCTGTTCAAAGTGGGTGCCGGGTTTGCTCACTGTTGACCAAAAACAAGAACGTGTTGATGATTCTGAGCAGTGTTTGGCCATGTTTAAACGTAACAAACCGGAATTTTTGCGTCGATATGTGACAATGGATGAAACATGGATCCATCACTTTACTTCGGAAACGATCGTCACCTGAGTGGACAGCAACTGGTGAACCTCGTCCAAAGCGCCCGAAAGCACAACAACAGTCGGCGTTATACACTCTAAAGTCACACAAGTCTTATACATATTTTGTTGTAATTTATAATATGGTGACTATGATGAAATATTAAAGTGGTCGTTTCTGTGCAAAAATTGAGTGACGCCTTTATACAAGTCCACTGTATTTAATATTTTTCTAATTTTTTTTTTTTTCAAAAACCATGGCAATTACATGGTAATGAAATTCTGAGATACTAGGTAGAGTTGTTTCTGTCCAAATATCATAAAATCTTACTATAAGAATAGCAGCATAACATAAGACATGCCGTTATACTGCCAGAATAAGAACTTGAGAATGGGTATAAAGGCAAACTAATAGAAGTTTGTAAAAAGCGAATATAAAATTCAAGATTAATCTCCATTAAATAAATATGCGATGTTCTTATTCTTGCAAACCGAATGAAGATTTTCTTAGTTATGCAATATTGTTCTTACAAAAATGGTTTTGTAATGTAAATTATTATTAAATGCACATAAATATACGCACCTGAAGAGTTCCCTACCAGTTCTCCTAGGTTCAAGCTTCCTAAAATACCATTTCTCCATTCCTGGTAAGTTTCTTCACTTCCTAAGAATCTACAAAATGGATCTAGTTAGGTTAGGTTAAGTCTCGATTAGGTCAAAATTGTAACCTACCTTTATTACTACTTCCTTTTTTGGCATACACAGAATTTTATCTGTTCTTTTTTTTAATTTCATGTTTGTATTTGTACTTATGGTTGACTATATTGTGTATTGGTTTATATAATTTAATAATAAAATTTTATACAATTCTATTCAAATAGAAAACGATGCATAATTATCTATAGAGACAATGCTGTTGGTGCACTTCTGCAAACTTAATGTACGTCCAAAATCTCAGCGTTGAAGATACCCGCTGCAACCTACTACAGTTCTTCCTGACGTGTTGAAATCTGTTATCCTCGGATTGATCCATTATCGGTAGAACCGTATTCCTCCTTCTGTCTTGCTAGTCATCCTAGTTAATCGACGTACTCTACGCTTTCGTTGAAATAGCTCGCTTGCATTAAATTCCATAGCATTGCCAGCACAGACGATACTTTCTAAATCATGCCAGGCAATCTTTTTTGTGATTGTACTAATACCATGCCATCGTTCTTGATTAACTCGTAAACTAAATAAAATCACATAAAGAAACATAGATCAAGACAGTGTTTGTTGTAGATGCGAACGTGTCTTCACTACACCACCTAAATATAAATCCTGCTAATCGCATTATATCATGGGAAATTTTCAACATACATACGAGGCTTATTCGAAAAGTAAGTACAGTTTTAGAAAAAACTCATAAAAATATTGTTTTCAAAACAAAATTTTGCTTCTACATAAAAGAATATTTCTTAAATTATTTTTCTTGTACTTGCCACCATTGCTCAGACATTTGTCATAGTGGAAAAACAATTTTTCTATACCCTCCTCATAGAAAGATGTCGCCAGTGATGACGAGCTCATGCAAAACAGTTTCTGATTTTGGTGGAAACTTATCACTAAGCATTTTTATTTTGAACCGTCTGTTATCACGAATTTCCGCCCACTCCGTGCTTCGTCGTCAATCATTGAATTGTTTAACCCACTTTCTCACCATTCCATCTGTCATTACATTTTGCGTTCAAAAACTGTGTTACAGAAAGTACTTTACAGTCTGCGGGCTCAGAAATTGTGTTAAACATTTTGAACGATCACTAACAAAGGTAAACACAACACAATCCGGCAATAATGGCGTCAGCGGAAAGATTGTGAACCACAGAGACACTTGTGCATTCGCCGAATTACGACAATAGCACTGCGGTGGCGGTAGAACGAAACGGTAGTTAGTTTCTGGACAAGTCTCGTACATTAGACATCGTTCTATTTTGATCAATCAACTCACGCCAATTAATATACAACCCAAACACCTTCTCGTTGCAATTTGTTGGTCGATGCCAAAGTATCTCTGTAAGCCCCGACGACCGTACAATAGAGTTTTACACGGTTTCTCCTAATCAAACTCATTGAGCAAATAAGTAAGTTACAATTGATCAAGGTGTTTGATATTGATGGACAAATGAATACGAAGATACTTTTTAAATAATCCTTTCACGGTGATAGAATTTGTTATACCTCCGCGCCTTGAAAGTTCAAGAAAAGGTAGAAGGGTAGGAAGAGTTGAGAATTCAGCAATAAAACGTTGTGAAGTTGTTGAATCGTTTATTTATTACGTCTCACAGTAACTGATACATACATAGCATTCGCCGCACCCTCACCTGACCTGTACTCCACCTGCAGCCGATCAGTCATCTTCTATTTAATACGAATGAATACCCTACATGACTCGCAATGCTGATACCTGCGAGCATCCGTAGGCTCACCACCCCAAATTCCTCAGTGTACAATTACTTTAAGCTATAAATCCCGTGATCAATATTCGATCGTTAAAATCAATATATGTGCTCAAACAACGCAGCACGGTTAAAACATTATGGGTAGAAGCCAAAAGCAGAAAGGTTCTGGGCATATCTATAGTGAAAAATAATAATTATAAAATTTGCATTAGCACCGATGCATCTTTGCACAAACCAACTGTAGGCTGTATGGCTGTAGATATTCACCAATCATTTTAATATTTTAAAATAGAATATGATGGAACCATAACTTTAAAGAAAAACACAATTTTATATAAACCAGGTATATGCATATGTTTTCCGGTTTAACTAAGAGATGGCGCCAGCGAAGAATACGCAGCGTATTAATTTGGCACACGTTATTTTGTTCGTCTGACATTTAAACTATAAACACACACAAGTTGAGTCCGCCAAAAACTAGCGTCTTTGCTTTATTTTTCAGTAATCCTGTCGAATTTTGTGCCTGAAAAAGAACATTTGTGGCGCGCATTACTTTTCTTATTTAAGCAAAAGAAAGGCTGTTGAAAGTCATCATTTGCTGGGAGAAACATATGGTGAACACGCCCCATCGATTAGAATGTGTGAGATATGGTTTCGACAATTTAAAAGTGGTGATTTCAATGTAAAAGGCAGTGAGTGCTATGGTAGACCACAAAAATGCGAAGACGAACAATTGGAGGAGTTATTGGATAAGACCCAACTGAAACTCAACGGCAATTAGCAGAAGCATTGCATGTGTCACAAGAAACAATCAGCAGACGTCTACGAGCAATGGGAAAGATCAATAAACTCAGTAAGTGGACACAATTTGAACGTCAAATAGAAAATCGTAGTCACCTCTGAAATGCTGCTTCAACGCTATGAAAGGAACTTATTTTTGTATCGAATTATGACGGGTGACGAAACACCAAGGCCACATAGCTTCGGCAAGAAGACCATGATCTGTGTCTGGTGGGACCAGAACGGTACTATGTATTATGAACTCTTGAAGCCTGGCAAAATCGTTAATATACAATGCTATCGCCAACAAATGATTAATTTAAAACACGCATTAATCGAAAGACGACCGGAATCGTCCAAAAGACATGGTAACGTGATTTTGTTACACGACAATGCGCCGTCTCACACAGCAAAGCTAGTGAAAAACACCTTGAAATCGTTTGAATGGGATATCCTTCCGCACCTACATTATCCTTCAGACCTGGCACCATCTGAATATCACCTCTTTGCATCAATGGGGCACCCGCTTGCAGAGCAGCACTTCAGCAATATCGAGTAAATTGGAAAATAGCTAATGCTAATAGCGAATGGTTTAAAAGCAAGCAGTTTTTCTGACATGGTATCCATAAATTACCTGAAAGATGGGTAAAATGTGTAGAAGCCGACGACCAATATTTTGAATAAAAAAATTATTTCCCATGAAAATTATGTGTTTCTTTTTAGCAAAAAAAAGGAAAAAACTTATGCATACACCTGGTATATTTAAAATTAATGGAACAATCACCAGCATATTTTTAGGCAACCAATACTTATTTGCATGTTCTTCATAAAAATTGTATGTACATACTTATACTAAACATATCTTTTCTAACACTATATATTGCAATGCTTTAGTGTTTACAAACTAAACTCTGAAGGTACAACCAACATAACTGATGTTTTGCATGCTATACACATTTTCCACTTATTATTAACATTCGGATATGTAACAGTGTATACCATTTTGCTGCCATTGCTATAACAGCTGTCAAGATCTTGCCAAATGCGTTGTCTACTCAATATTGGGATAGAAAGGACTATTCCAGAATTTAATTCACATCCAAAATCGTCCTCATTCGAAAAATTAGAATAAAACACCGAAACGGTATTGAATAGTATCAAATGACCATTTTGAACCCGTTTTAGAAACCTTATTGGTCTAATCTTTTTCTTCTTTTTGTAGTCGAAGCTTCGCTCAAGATCTTGGAGTGGCCGAAAGGATAATGCAAAGGGTATTGAAAAGAAATGCAGGTAATATCCTTTTAAACTTCTCCCAGAGAATAATAACTCACGGATTCCAACCGCAGATTACAATTCATCGTTCTTATGCAAATAATTAATCAAGAAACTGCGAAACTTTTATGCCAAGTTAATGTTTCCGATCAAAGCCGATTCTATAAAAACAGTGTTGTGAACAAGTACTACAGCCACTACCAACAATCGAATGACAATCCTGGCTAAGTTTAGCGAACACATTTTCAAAATGTTTGGACTGTATATTTGATGTAGATTTAATGACATTCGCAATTGGGGCACACTTCATAGAAGGTACTTTAACTGAACCTTTGTACAAACATTGATTTCTTTACCAAATCCTTCCATAAATTCATGTAATACATTCCTTTAGCAGAAAGAGTTTAAGAACCTAGCAACAACATAGTGCTAAGGTTAGCCGGCCCGATTCCCTTTAGTAAACTTTTTCGTCCATCTCAGAAATCTAAGTATAAAAGTGAACTTGTAAATTTAAACGACTGAGAATTCGGATATTTCTAGCATGTCATAACATCAATATATGTTTAGGTGCATGTGTTTTTAAGACGCTTTGAAGCTAATATAGAAAATGCAGGGGACAAAAAAACTACCTTCTACTAGTAAAAGTTGGTAAATTTACTGCTCCATAAAAGCTATAATTTAATAATAAAAGTTCTGTATATGGGAAATATAATCGTTACATTCAAAATGAAGCGGAGATTCAATTTCAGTAAGAAAAAGTATGATGTTCAATTAAAAAAAGAGAAGAGTTAATGTCTTAATAAGTGTCAAGTTTATTACTTACTTACTACTTAAAACATTAAGTTCAAATTAATTCAAACAAGGTCCGATAATATAAGTTAAGTTGAAAATTCCATATTATGCAAAGATTATAAGAGTTTAACAAAAAGAAAACCCTTTTAAAACAATTATTAAAGTCACCATCAACGTGTGAAACAATAATACGTATATACATATATTAAATTTAGTTTACAACTGTTTATATATTAATTACGAACAGTTTACAATCTATAAAACTGATTTATGTAATGTATAATATATTGGTTGCAAACTACTATCACTTGTATCGTGTTTAATACTAAAATATTACAAGCGAAATAATTCCATATTCCTGGTAGTTCTGAAAAGCTGATTTGTAGTTATCGTTCACACTATAAGATACTCACTAGTGCCACCAGTTGAAACTAGTCTATCAAAATGTGTCAAGAAGAACCGTATTTTGCTATCTGCCTAAATGATTAGATATTATTTAGCATATAGTTTCTTATATGGTGGTCTGTGCGAGTGCTAAATACCATGTGGATAAATCTCTTATACACCCTGTCTTCGAACTGAGCATTGCATATGACGTCAGTAAATGCATCCGGCTTGTCTCGCGAGCATATTCAACTCATAAACTATAAGTTCTCCTATTTGAAAAATAAACTTTTTACAACTACCGTCTTGTATACGATAAGCGACAACACAAAGAAAGATCACACAACCAGGTAAATTTTCACGATATAGTTTTCCGGTGTTCATCCTTTTTGAACAAGTAATATTTGATAGTAATATAAATATAAAATAAATGAATAAATCATATTTTATGTATATATACTGAAATGTAAGTACCTTAAAGGTAGTAAGGGAAACAATATCTTAAAGGTATAAAAGTTTGGAAGCACCTTCCAAAAAAAATAACGTCGACTTTCCTTCTTAAAGTATTATACAAGGTGTCCCAAAAAATCTTTTCAAAATAAAAGACTATAATAAAATAATGGCCAGGTTTAATGAATAAATGTTTATTTTTTTTATTGAAGTACAGACTTTGGAAATTTATTATTTAATCATGATGTCTCCTAAACGTGTTCCATTATTTTGCTGGTACTCTTCTTCTAAACGTGAGGCAAAATTTTCAAGAACTGCTCGATATATATTCTACGTGACAATATGTAGTTATTGTTAGTGAGTGAAGTGGACTCCCATGCTTCTGTTTTGGACTTGTTGAACTGCAATAACGGCAGTTATGTCTGTTTACATGGCCATTAAGCTGAAAATGCGGCTCATCTGAGAACAAAATTTTGTTGAAGGACAAATACCGTTGAATCGTTTCACTAGCGAGTTGAGCCTTTCAAAAGCATCTATTGGTTTTAGTTCTTGTACTAACTACAACTCTTTAAGCCACGTTTTTCCGCAGCTCTTGACGTCCTTGGTCACCTAATACGAGGTTTGTCCATTGACGAACCAGTTTCTTCCAACTTCTGTACACATTTTTTGATGAATTGAGTGCACGGTGCTTGTCTAATGTAACGCAAATTATGGAGATTACAAAAGTTTCGTTGCGTAATACTGGCAGAATTATTGTTTTTGTAAAATTCGCGCACACAGCATACACACTCCGCTCCCGTAAAATGTTCTGTATGATAATAATCGACTGTATTTCCTGTGTCGTTTATATTGAATTTATTTGCTTTGTGCACTGTGTAATCACGATGGCGTACATGTTCTGAGTGCTATTGTATCTAAGATTAGTTACAACTGGTATGTAAAATGTTTGTACCGTTCGCCAATAGAGGGAAGGCGTGTAATACAAAATTATAATGAACGCAACACGTTCCATAGCGACTAAATTTCCAAGAGCGAAGATAGCGATTGGCATTGTGTTGATGTTTAACAGCTATTTATGATTTTACGATTTCCTTGTAGCAAATAACTGTAAATATATAGTACCGAAATAAGAGGAATAAGAGAAATAATTATCTATAAACATTAACAAATTTGACACAAATGATGAAAGTGAATGCCTATTATGAAAGCGTATAATACGGTCTATATACCCATTATTCTGGTGAAAACACAACTCAACGAAAATTCGTACACCATTTTGAAAAAAAGATTACTGTAAAATTGAAAAGTAGCAAAGAATTGTCATTTTCAATTTCGAAATTGCAATGGGTGAATTGTTTACGAAAAATTGCAGTCCTGATCACGTGCTAAATGTATGGATCAGGATGAGCGAAGTCTAGGCTACGTGAAGGATAATGAAAGTTCCGTGTTCTTCAGGAAATGACCATTACTAAAACTATTCCTAATTGTCAACATTTGACCAGCAATATGATCGTCTTACTAAAACTAACATCTACGTAATATTAAATCCCGTGTTCTGCAGAAGCGCCTGAGATCATCTACAAAAGATATCAGATCTTGCTGCTGGTATCTTTCATTATTAACTCTGATGACATCGGTAATGAAATAAGGGCCTACAATCTCATGTTTAAACAGCACACTTTTTCGTCATGAACACGTGTTTAAACCACTTTCTTGGGAGGCACAAATCCAATAAATCTAAAACACTGCCAATGTGTGTGTAATGTGGCCAGAAGGTGACACATGAAGTTATATAAAAACCAGATCACGAACTCATCATTTTCATAAATGTAAGTTAGCAGCAGAGCACCCTAAAAGTAAACGTCGCGTTTTGTTATTTTGATTAGTTTATAGTACATTTGGATGTTGTAAGAAAAAAACGTTAATATCCTTGAACATTAAACACATAAATTCTCGCTTCATATCCAACTTGGTGTAGTTTTCATTTCTTGTCGGCGACTGCATTACTCGTTCGTTATTTTAGTTTACCCGCACAATCTCTGTACTTCCTGATTTTCGTTTTTGTTAATATGCCAACATTGCCAGCTGTCTTACATTTTAACAACGCACAAAATAACACTGTTTGATGGTGTATCCTTTTGAAATATCTTCCCAAATTGAGACCGAACCCACACTATTAGGCTCGCTATTCCTGCCAAATTTGTATGAGGAATTGTAGGCATCATATATTTTCTTCGATCATAAGCGTTTCGTACAGCAACAGTGTTGTATAATGTGAAAGATAACACGTTAATCTTTGTTTAAAACAATTTTGACGTTAATGTCACTTCCATTATAACTAAGATTTGAGTTACAATTTCGACTCATTCAAGGTATTTCTGTGTTACTTAAAACTATTAACGTTTTACTTACAATATGTATATTTTTTATATATTTCTCTTAGAGAAAGCACAATAGTTAGATCAGTTATTATTATTACGTAATGGACATAGATCGGAGACACATGCACATACATATTCATTTCACCATCGAAAGAACTACATCAATATTAATATCCATAATTATAAAATCATGTATCTGTCATCTCGTTTCCTACAAACAAAAGCTTAAGAGCATTTGGTACTTAGCATTAAAATATTAATGATAGAATTAATTAATTAACGATAGCTGTGCGATTAATGTATTAACGCGTGAAACTGATAAACGCATTGTTAGTGTCTGTTAATTGTACAAAAAGCACTACAAACAATTTGTAGTCAGGCAATAATTTGTAATCAATCTTAAACTCGGTTTATATTAGTTAAATGTTGTTTTGCGTCTTTATTTTCTTATGAAATTTCTCTGTAATGTAAAGTCATTATTTAAGCATTCAAATTATAGACCATCTTTCATATCATTCATATCAATTTTCTTTTGTTATTACTATATTTTAGAATCTTATGAACAAATACTGCTATACACTAAAAAGGTTTTGCAAATTTTATTACAATTTCACAAAATATTTAAAGTAACTGAGTTATAGTTATTATTAACAACATTTTTTTCAATGCGATTTGCAAAATGGTTTCTTGTTAAACTGGCATTGTATTTTACTCCTAGCTAAGTTACAGTTTTTGTTCACATAGCAAATTCGTGCAAAAACCAGTTCTCTTATATTGATACCAATCAATTTTACATTATTTTATTATAATCCAGTTGACGTACATACGATTCTAAAATAACTTTACAACGTTGTTTTATAAAACATTATTTGCCAAATTTACGGAATATTTGTACGAATTTTCAACATTAGCGAACAACTTCAAATGGTTTTCGACGTTTCTTATATACATTAGCTGTGTTTCGTGTATATAATACCTACCTGATATTAACAGCAATAAAAAGTGTGTTATCAACGCTTTTTATTTAAATAACAGTGTAAGTCGAGAGAGATGAGAAATGAAAACATTTTCTTCTCAATATTGCAAAGAATTTAATTCAGAGAAACTACAAAATTATGTAAAATTAATAAGCAATTTGTAATAATAAGAATAAATTCACACATTTTTGTTAGTATTATAAAAAGGATGCATGAATTTTATATAGAATTTTTGTCAACAATACATATATAAATCTATATATATATATATATATATATATATATATATATATTCCTGTAAAGAGATGCACGCTATAAAGTTCACGGAATATAGAGGCGGAGCAACGGGGGCTAAGGTATAGTTAAATTAGCACTTTTTTGCTGTGTAAATAAATCTTTTGAACTAACACAACTAAAGTTGATCCACATGACTTTATATACATAGTTTAACATAATGTAATCAAAAACAACATATATATCTATCTTGTTATTGCTGCTTTATATATATATACAACATAACTAATTATTTATATGTATATAGTGTCCAATTATATCCTACTTGCAAGCTTAATTTTTTATTTATTCAAGTTACAAACTGCTACATAATTTACTATTCCAATATTGAAAATTAAGTTTTTATAATATGGTAGACGTATTCGAAACCATTAATAACTTCATTATAAATTATTCAGAGATTTCACGTTCTTGAAAAGACACACATATGTTTATAATTTAACCGTGTTACCTATAATTTACCAGCCGTAACTACTAATTTTGTTATAATTGGGTGAAGGCCACGATGTAATTGATGTGAGAAAATTTAGCCTGCTAAGGCTATAAAGATATCGTATTTTTATTTGGATTTAAGTTGGATTATAGAGATATTTTGTCGATTTTCAGCAGCTATATTTTCGCATAATTTTATCTGTGAAACTATAAAATATGATCACCACAATTCATACTTTATTTAACTATTTAACGCAGCGATTATATTTTTCAACATTGAATTGTACATGAAGCCATGTAATGTAAGATCTGCACAAACTAAGCATTAAGCTTAGATTTATAAACAAATATATATATATATTATACATATTTAATTTTACGTTAAATAGTATGTGGCTTCTTCAAATGTACTTATCGTGTGTCGTCTAAAATTTTTAAATGTCTATCGTACCCTTTCTGATCTCTATCTTTCAATGTTTGTTAAGCGCAAAGTCATTAGCAAATAACGGTTGTTAAATTGTATGAATTTGCATATTGAAAGTAGGGGTTCCACATATACTTACTAACGCAAACTAATATAAAAGCGGATGACTTATGGAGATATTTTATTTAAGTATTGTAACTACTTTATCTGAATATGTATTTGTAGTAATTCATTGTTTCGGTGAAATACTAGAAAATCGGGCGAATTCGCTTCAATACTGTCGGTAATATACACTACCGCTCAAAATTATTTACACAATGAAATTCGAAAGGAATATATGTAGTATATTCATTTACAGTTCTATCATTAATTAGGAACAACTATTGATTCGCACTTGTAAATGATGTCAGTTTATGATTAGATAATTCTACGGAAGACTCTTCTGAAACGTAATAGTAGTCATTACGACCATAAGTGTAGTGCAGTTATCCTACCGTAATAAATGAATAATGTAATGCATCTTTCTTGTAAACTGTGAATATCGTTAATAAAATTATTTGAAATTTGAAATCCACACAATTTGATTGTTGCTTTACATAATCTTAACCGAAGTAACAGCGACATTGGAGACATTAACTCGCCAAACTATCTAATATAACGCTTAAAAATATTCAGATGCTGATTCATTATTAAATATCAACCGAACAGAATGATCGAAAGTAACGACATCAAAAGAACGTTGAAAAATTATGAGTAGTGACGAAATAGACGAGAAACCGGAGCCCAAATTGAATGAAGAATCGAGGAAGGTATTTCTATGAAACAAAAATCTAATGTTTTTGTCACAAATAAGTCATTAAATAAATATTATCAGTTTTATTTATTTTAAGAGTATTTTGTTAAATACAGTACTACAGTTTCTTTTTTAGATAGCTTTTCTTTTATTTATGGATTATTTTTTAGGAAGACAAATAATTTTGATCGGTAGTGTATAATTTTGATATTTAACGTTCAAAAGCATGTTGTGCCTATAGCCCAATGGTCTAATAACAGGATCACAAAATCATATACGCAAATCAAAGTAGCTGTTAAGTACATTTTTAAAGTGCCAATATTCTTTTATAATTTATGAACTACGTCCCACAAACAAATTAGCAAAAGTCTAGTGGTCCAACTAGTTTAAAGTGAAGCTTGGTTATTATTACATTGCCTATAGTGCCGTTGAATTCTTTATAAATGTTTCATCGTTTAAAAAATATATCTCTTAATATAAGTCAAGGATTTGCAGTTCCCAAGAGAATTTTTATATGTTACGTAACATATATTTTCAGGACGTATTTTCCGCACTTGTGCTGCCAGTGTTAGTTTTGCTTATACTTTTAATGGTTGTTAACTGTCTGGACAATTTGAAGCTAACTTGATTTCAAGATTACGGAAATAAGAATCTATTCACCATAACACACTCAATAATTCGAAGTTGCAGTAACCGTTCAGTGATTTTGACGTTCAATTGGAATACATTGACCACCAACATTGTTATTCAAATAGAAGTGTGCACGTAACTATTGTACAATATACACAGTAAAAAGGTGTTAATTTAATTTAGTTTCCATAGGTCCATTCCTATATTTTGTAGTAGTAATGATATATCTGCTAAAATGAAGTAAAATATATTGTATTTACAAGTTTTATTTATTTTGGCGCAAACTTATTACACTTATTTTATTAATTCAAAATTAATAATGTAGAAGCTGATATAATTTAGTGGTAGTATTAAAAAAAATGGAAAACAAATTTTCTATATCGATTTGGCACTTATAATTTCATGCATTTTTTTGTAAAACTAACAAAAGTGTGTCAATAATTTAACATCAATTGTTATTAAATATTACTAATTAATTATTATTTTATATTAATATCAAGTAGGCATATGTACAAAACACAACTAGCGTATATGTATAAGAAACATCCAAACTCACTTGGTGTCAACATGAACTGTCATGTTATTCGCTAACGTTGAATATTCATGCAAATATCCCGTAAAAAAATGGCAATTAACACATCCAGTATAGCGTTGAAAAATTATTTTAGGATTTTATGCGTTCCGCGGCACTAAATTTTGGACATATTCTCCACATTATAATGTAAGTGGATCGTAATAAAATAATACAAATTCTATATTCATCAACATACGATATTCCTAAACTATGGCTCCATCAGCAAGATGAAATGAAGCTTAATTCGTCATGCAAACAGTGTGTAGACATCACTTTACACGAGGCATGTTTCTAAAATTTAGCTATAATTCTTTTATTTTGTCAATTTTCATCAATACTACAATGTAGTTTTTCAACATAATCACCATTCAATTGAATGCATTTGTCTTAACAATAACATATTTTTTTAAACCGTCCTCAAAGAACTTTTTCAGTGTCTCCTCAATCCACCTACTTATGGCACGTTTTACGTGACAAACTCTCAAATCGAACACCCCGTAAAGGCCTTCTCAAATCTGAGAACAAATGATAATCACTAGGTGCGAGATCCAATAAGTGGATGCAAAAACAATTCCCATCGCGAATCGTTCAAAACATTCTTTGTTGTAATATACTGCGTTAATCATGAGACCTTTCGATAGATAATCCATAAAAATAATCGCTTCAATTATTACATCACATCATCACAGTAAGCATTACCTTTCCAACAGACGGAACTGCACTCGTCTTGGACGTCCTTCTTCGGATTTACGCCTTTCTTTGGATTGATTTTTTGTCTCAGGATTGAAATAATAATGTTTCGGCAGTAGTTATTATCCGTTGCCAAAATTCATCACCGTAACGGGCTAACAGCTTTTGAAATTAACGAGTAGTGTCAGACCTACTGAGCTTCTGCTTCGGTCTCAACAGCCTCGGCAACCAGCAGGTTGAAACCTTGCTTGCGCCCAAATAATCATGTCAGGTGCTATGACCTTGTCGTGTACCTATTCCTAGGCGAAAATTTCTACTTTCGTCTGCGTTATCAAAAAATCCTAAAACCATCTCTGAATCTTTAAAGCAAGTAACTTTACGTGAAGCAGTTTTAGATTTAGATATGGCGTGGAATGCCCTTAACCGGCAAAGAATCAGAAAGTGTTGGAAAAATTTGCTTTACTCCAGTGATGATTATGACAATGAAGACAATGTAACGCTAACTATTATTAGAAAACAGTTACTATCTGATGCTGAAGTTATTGACAGTGCATCATCGGACGTTCCCAAATTATTAAAAGCAATAAAACCCGCTATTGTTTGTACATTTACCGAAGTTAGTTTATGGAATGACGATAAAGAGATGGATGATGCACATGAAGAGGAAGATGGGGTGAGTGAAGATAACGACCCTCCAATTTAAATAAAAGATACAGCGAGTGACGCGCAATCTGTAGTAATTTTTAATAAAGCGTTAGATTGGCGTGAAGAAAAGTACATATTATATTCCGATATTTTAGTGCTCCGTAAACTATGGGAAATTGCATTAGAAAATACCATGCGTAAATAAAAATAGGACATTATTTTTCAAAATAATGTAAAATTTATTTTTTATTTTTTAATACTATATGTATTATGTTATTCATTGTTCATAATTTATTGTTTAATAAATATACATATTTTCTTTTAAGCAATTTCTTTATAAATAAAATAAGGCTGGCTAATGTAAATTTTCAGTAATGTGAACAGCAAAGTAAAATTTGTATCCATTTTATTTTATTTCGCAAAGATTTTTAAATTAACAGTAAGCATAAGTAATTCTACAAAGTGTGACATGTTATTACTAGTACCTATTTTTTATGTATACTTAACCGATATTACAGTATATAATAACTGAAATAACAAACGATTAAAATAATGTTCTACTCATTATGGCATTCATGTAGATTGTACAAAATCGAATTTTAAAATTTGAAGAAGTGAAGTTGCTTTCTATATTTGTAAATATTGATATACATTTCTATGAATTGAATTTATTATGTGAACAGCTTAAATTGTAACATTTATTTGACTAAGAATAAAACACCTTTAAAGGTTTGTATAAAAATGCTAGTGGCAATGGCTATAACTCAGTTACTACGTTTTTTATTGTGTAGAAGAAGGATTCTATTTACTTGATCATACGGAACGAGAACCACAATGCTAGGGCAAAAAGAATTTTGACATTTGACTAAATCCTCATTCTGGTACATCCTCGATGTTTATGCAATCGTCAGATTAACTTCTCATGTCTGCACTACGTCATGTCTGAATCTTAAAATTTATAATTCCACCCTGTCTGTAACTCTTTTTGCAGTGCTAATCCCAGAACCTTGAAAAAGCTATTGCGGTGTTTAAATCACCATATGCTGGCGACAAGTTCAGAATAAGAATGTATAACAGGTTATGACACATTCCTGCGAATAAAGAAAACTATTCGAAGTGATCATTAGTTAAAACAATTACACTGAATATGAATATGTGTATACTGAAGAAATAGCTTGTAAGAAAAGGAATTTTTTTTTAAGTTTTAGTTGCGAAATACAGAAATAAACACAAATCCATTTGAATATCAGATATCTTTATACACAATTCTTTTGGTACAGCTATCACTTATCCAATGAACATTTTAGATTGCATCCATGCTTTATGTGAAGCTACAATTGCAATAAGTTTTATGAATTAATCATGAAATAAACGATACGATGTAAATATTAACTATCATTCATAATAGAAACATTGTATGAATTTTTATTTTCTTGGACATAATATCGTAAACGATAAACTTTATTGCATAGAATACGAATTTTATTACTAAACATGGACGACATGTACATCATTTACAGCATAATAGGGTCACGAAATAAAATTGACGCTTCTATTTCAGTATTTTTAATACCTATAAACTTTATGAGTTGTAGTTGAACCAAGTATATATATTTTACCTATATATGGGATATTTTTGAAAAGGAAAGCGGCTATTCACAATAAGTATTATTTAATACAATAAATAAGATTCAGTATTTATCGTAGCTGCACAGTGCAGTAGTATATATCAAGAAATGCGTTGGTAGATACTATAATATTATGGACATCTCGCTTATTATTAGAGGGTAGCCTACAAGTTAAGTTTGTCAAACATCCCACTAACAATCATACAAAATATTTGAATTATTCTCAAAACCTGTGTTATATAGGAAAATTATAGCTTGCACCTCTTAGAAATCTCGAAAAATTCGGAAATAAATTACTCATTATTATAGCAAATTTTTATTTAATTATATTTTATTTAATTATGTAATATTAAGATAGTTGAAAAGGTATCGAGGAAAAATGTTTCATGTTGTAAAATGCAAAATATCAAGTAGATTTGGAACAGCACATAAATCATCTTTTGCCACGTTTTTGCAAGGCTGCTAAGTATTAAATCGAAAGCGGTCGCTTGCATCGTTAATTTAATTATTCAACCTGTACAGTGCTTATAAATTATGCTTTCACAGTAAACATGGTTACTAATAATTGAAAAATTGTTTCATGCCTGTTATATAAATGCAATAAGAACTCAAAATTTACTAGTTTACAGTGTACCAGAAAGTTTCTAAAATTCAACTAATTGTAAGTGGAACTTACTTATTAAGAAGACAGGAACTAAACACTGGAGTAGCGTCACCGAACTGTATACAGTCCCTGTCTATTTTATTAGGACCACCTTATTAATTGAAACTTTTGTGTGTTTCCAACATGATAATTTACAAGTACAAGTATAAAATTCGTGAATAGGGTTTGCAATACCTATCTAACTTCGTTCCCTAATTATCTTTCTATGAAATTGGGAGAGTACCACTCAATGACTTCTTGCTTATTATTATCCCCCTCATGAATCATTCCGTACTGTATAGAATATGGGTAGAAACAAGTTGTGTACAGGAGTGCATTCTCAATGCACAATTGCAAAGAAAGAAGAAGTATGTTGACAAACAGTGCAGCGAATCGCCGTTTTAATGAAGGAAAAGATACCCAACTATAAGTACCGAGAGAATGTTTTGCGGCAAGAAAAGGATCACTACTATTCGAGATGATCGACGTATCCTGTAATGTCTCAACAAGAAGTGCAAATATCCACGTGTATAGTACGTAGACAGTTGTACGAAGATTAAGATGCAGACGGCTACTGAAAAAGCCAAGATTAACAGCGATGATGAAGCGAGCACGTTTTGAATGGGCAAAACATCATCAACATTACACAATTGAAGATTGGCGAAAGGTTAGACAAAATAACTGAAATGGATATGTAATAAAACATTTTTCTTTGTTTCAAAAATGTCTTTTCGTTAAAGATCGTATTCGGCGAAGAGTCAAAACTAGAAGTCATGACCGAAAGAGCTCAATTTGATAGACGATGTCCATCTAGACGGTTTGGTGAAAGTAGTGTGCTAAAAAAGGTGAAACACCATCCGTCAGTTATGGTATGATCTTGTCTATCAGTGGAAGGTCCTGGAGCACTATATTTTTGCGAAGGCACCATGAATCAACACCAATATAAGCGTGTATTAGAACATGTCTTGATGCCATACATGATTTAGATACGAATGAAGGCCCTCCCACATTCATGCAAGATAAGCCACCATGCCACACGGCCAAATCTATTCAAAATATTTTGCAAACGCACGTTCTGCCAGTGTTACCTTGGCCGGGAAATTCTCCCGACCTCAGTGCATTGTGAAATGTTTTAAAATCGGGAGTGTATTCGAGAAGAAACAAAACAAAAGAACAATTAGTAAGAAATATTAAGGATGTGTGGCAAAATAACGCTACAATTAAACATAGCATTAACGCTTGCATAGACACTATGCCAAAAAGAATAAAAATAATTATAAAAGCCTAAGGGGGCATTACAAAATATTATTATATTGTTGTAGCAATGTCTATAAACAGTTCTGAGTAAACTTATGCTTGTACAATGCGTCTTTCATTATATATTTTAACAAAATCGCTATTTTAGCAAGTGGCCCTCATAAAGTGGCCAGGAACTGTACAAACAGTTTCATATAATGTTTAGCAAGAACTAAGAAAATCTGATAAAAAAGCGACGCACGCAAGGTTCCAAAGCATATTTGAAATTGTGAAAACGTAATAGAGCACTTAATATTTCAATACCTACAAAGCACTTTAAAATAGAAAGTTTTTAAATCTACCGAACTATCTCTTTAGCCCATGAATCTTACGTCATTGCAGCCAAAATAAAATAAGCTATTTAATTATGAAACAAAAAAGAATAGTGATCTTTTAAAAAATTAATGATCCTCTGGCTTTTACGAAAATTTTGAATAAAACATGAACATGTTCAACTGTGTGCAAAAAATTTTGGTAGCAATATGCAATTTGCATTTGAGTATGTCTCCACAACTGTAAAAAGTTATATGTTAAAATCATAATAGCGTAATTTTTGTTTTTCCGAAAAATAATCAAAATTACAGTAGAACCCGGTTATAACAATTTCGGCTGTAACGACACTCCTTTTTTAGCGTCAAATTTTAAGCGGTCCCGTACTTTACTATTCAAACGTACAAGGAAAAACCCGGTTTTAGCGTCAATAGCCCCTGGTATAACGACAAATATTTACCACTTGAGGTATGTATTTATATTATCATATATGGCTCAATTGCCTAGCCTGCAACCAACCGTTCGGGGATTCCAAGAATATTACCGTTCGTTGAATTAATATTTCTTGCAATTTGCCTAGCCTGCAACGTTCGACCGTTCGGAGATTCCAAGAATATTACCGTTTCTTGCAATGCGCCAGGCAAAGTTCGTAAGAAATTTCCGCAGTCGGCATTTGAACCGTGTGAGTGAAACATCGAGATTTCTTTATCTAAAATGTCGGGTTTAAAGCGAAAAAGTTTAAGGGCGAACGACAAAGTAGCGATAATCAAAGCAGTCGAAAGTGGAAGGAAGAGAGCGGACGTGTGTCGCGAATTTGGGTTAGTTAATTCTACGATTGTGGAAAATAAGAATAAAATCATGAATACCTTTGTGAAAGGGAAAGAAAAGTCAAAAAAAATTCGATCGTGCGAAAAGGTTGAAATCGACGAAGCGTTTATTACGTGGTTTAACCAATGTAGAAGTGCAAATTTACCCGTTAATGGACCACTGCTTATGCAAAAGGCCGAAGAATTTGGAAGTTTATTTGGAGACACAAACTTTAAGTGCAGCAATGGGTGGCTGGAGCGTTTCAGACCGAGACATTCAATAACGTTCGGAAAAGTGAGCGGTGAAGCGAAAAGTGTTAATATGACAGATGCAGAGACGTGGCTAAATGAAGTGTGGCCTAAATTAAGACAAGATTTTGAAGACAATGAAATTTATAATGGCGACGAAACGGCAATTTTTTATAAACTTCTTCCGGATAAGACTTTGAAGTTTAAAGGCGAAAAATGTGTAGGCGGTAAGCTAGCCAAAGAACGGTTAACTACATTTGTGTGTGATAATATAACAGGTACGGAGAAACGTAAAATTCTTGTCATAGGAAAGTTAAAAAAACCCACGCTGCCTCAAAAACATAAAAACACTCCCAACAAATTACTGCGCAAACAAAAGAGCATGGATGACTTCAGAAATCTATGAAAATGAAATGGGGTAAATAACTTGCGGTTAAAGGTAAAAAAATCTTGCTTCTAGTGGATAACTGCCCACTTAAAAAATATTAATTTGGTGTTTCTGCCCTCAAATTGCACTAGCATCCTTCAACCAATGGACTAAGGCGTAATAAGAAGCTTAAAATGTTTTTACAGAAAATTTCTTCTTCAGAAAATTATTACGGGTATGGACAAAAACGCACCATGTGCAGTTTCACTTCTCGACGCGTTGGACTTTTTAGAAAAGGCTTGGCGTAGTATAACCTGTGAGACTATAGCAAACTGCTTTAGTCATTCAAGATTAAGGAATAATCCAGTTTGTGACAACTTAAATGAAGATGACGTTCCGTTATGTGAACTTGAAGTGGCAGCAAAATCAGAGTGACGAAAACCAGTGTATCGACGACTTTGCATCCGTGGACAGTTGCCTTATTACGTCGGGCATGCGTTCAGATTCTGATATCGTGGAGGACATAAAACAGCCGGATAACCAAAACGATAATGAAATCGAAGAGGAAAAAGATTCATGCGACGAAGCAGAACACGTACCGACAAACGAAGAAGCCCTAAGTGCCATAACACTTTTAAAATCTTATTATAGACAGCGAGAAACGTCACCTCAAATTATTGATAAAGTGAAAGAATTAGGAATAGGAAAACAGTTTTGGCGTCGAAAACAGTGCAACGGAAAATTACAGATTTCTTTCATTACACAAACAAGTTAGCACGTACCTACATGTGTAAGGTTATATGGTTAAGTACATTAAATTAATTAAATTCACATATGTATCTGTTTACCACCCGTAATATTGTTTCCCATCAATTCTTATATGTAAACATGGAACTTCGCAATCCCGTGACTGTCGTTATAACCGGGTTCTACTGTATTTACTATCACTAAATCTGGTAACATTGTCAAATTTACCCTTACCCCCTATCTTTAAGAATAAAGAAGATCGCGAGAGATAATGCTGAAATTCAGGAAAGTTTAGTACTCGGACGTCATAAATATACGTACATATGTATCGAATCAGTACTCCAAAGTCATATTAGATTCAAAATCACAGTGAGGAATTCGAAAACACCAACAATTCGCAACAAATCTGCCAAGATATTTATAGAAATATATTAAAAAAAACTTCAAATCAAAGAAATGATTTTTTAATAAATGGTACCTTATATTTTAGCGTATTTTTTTCTGGAATACATATAACTTACGGCAATAGCTATGACAAGATGTTGTAAAGACGAGGAAATAAACAGAAAAGATTAACTTATGCCAGAAATCGCACAAAGGAGCTCTGTAAAGACTAGCATCGCGTAATTTGAACTGATGAATCTTAGTTCGAGATTTTCCGCAATAAAATGCGTTACCACATTAGAAGACGTATTGACTAGGGTTATAATGCGGCGTGCGTACAAACAACAGTAAAAAAATATGGAGGCTCCATTCAAGTTTTGAGGTTACATAAAAGCCGCCGGAATACTTCTCGGATCGTAGAACGGTATTTTACTGAATTGAAAGAACAAAGTAAACATTGATTCGTCTACCTCGGAGCCCAAATTTCAATCCGACCGGCCATGTACGCGATATTTTCGATAGAGAGCAGTTCAAAGTTCAAAAAAATAAAATTCCGCCGAAACTTTAAATAATTTGATAAGCAGTATGCCCAGGAGAGTCAATTTTGTAATCCGACCAAAGGGTGGATTCACAGAGTATTAAGTAACTTTATAATTATTGTAAAAAAATTGTATTTTTTCATGTGACTAAAAAAATAAGTGCGTTAAATAACTATAATAAGTGATTTATTATATTCAAAGCCAAAGCTAAAGGAAATCTAATCTGACTAACAAGTACATGGTGACAACTTATTTAAGCACAGTGCTGTACGTCGCTTCTGTCGGTCTTATAACCATTGTATTGAAGATAAGCCTTATTTTCAGTTTCGTCCCAAATTATATAACTAAAAAAATCGTTTCTATTATAACCAAATTTTACTTCGTGCGTTAATTTTCTTGTTTTGATACTGCCAGTTTTGAGTATAACAATTCTTTAATTATTTGAAAGGATTTTACTTTCTCCCTTATTATGTACTTCTTTTATTCGATGTTTCTGAATTGTTGTTGTTGAGGGCAAAGTACTGTTACGATTCCTTCTAATATTTTTTAGAAAAACATCTCTTTAACCCTTTTACTCCGCAAATTAGTATTATAGCTTTCTCTATTTGCATTTGTCTACATCGTGGATCGTGGATCGAATGGCGGGTTCGAAGTACCGGGAATCTTTTCCCTCAACTTCTCCATCTGAATGGAATTCGTTCGGACGTCCAGCTACTCAGTTCACCTTTCGCCCGAACGAATTTTCCTCGACGCATTTGGCGGACGTCGTTTCCCCGTCTTATGGTAACTCACTCGAGCTTCCGGCTACTCGATCCACCTTCCGCTGGAGTGAGTCGTGGCTTAGACGGGGTGGAAATGGGCCTCGCACCCGTCGGGATGCGCATGACACGGGCTTCCGGCTACTCAATTCACCTTCGGCACCGGGAAATCGCACCTGCGACGAAATACGACGGTCCCATCTCCGGATGGAGGTCGGCAGGTTGGTTGCTTCCTGCCGATGGTCTGGTTGCCCTTGACGTTTGGCGTGTCTCGGGCTGGGTAGAAACGTAGTCTCGACCCCATCGGGGTAACGGCCACCCGAGCGTCAGGCTACTCGATTCACCATCGGCTCAGAAACCGCACCTGCGACGGAGCGCGAGGGTTCCGTTTCTAGGCGGAGATCAGCGGGCTGCTAATCCTCGGCGTTGGCCACGACGAGTGACCGTGGGCGGGCGTACTTCCAAGGGATCCTGGGGTCGTACGCCTGGGACTCCGACACGAGAGGGTTGGAATGGTCTACCGCTTGTTCGAAGAATCGGGCTGCTATCCTCCGGATGAAGTCCATCAGGGGCTCCACTCCGGTGTCCTCTTGGATGGTGGTGTTCCTCACGAACCAGGGTGCGCTGAGGGCGCTGCGCAGTGTCCGGCTCTGGAACGCTTCTAATTTCTTGATGTGCGTGGGCAAGGCGGTTGCCCACACGGCGGATGCGTAGGTTATGGTGGGCCTAAGGACGGTTTTATATATCCGAACCTTAAGCGAGGGATCCAGTCTCCCTCCTCCAGCCATCATCGGATAGAGGGTCCCGAACATCTTACGTCCGCGGTCTAGCACGCGGTTGATGTGGGCTCCCCAATTTACCCGGGAGTCTAGCGTGACTCCCAGGTAGGTGACTTCACGTTGCCAAGGAATGACGCCTCCTTGGAAGGTGAGATCCGGCGCGTTGCCGAACTTCTTTCTTCGGCGACCTCCTATCGCGAAAAGCACGGCCGTGCTTTTCTGGGGATGGACGGCGATTCTCCACTTTGCGTACCAATCCCGCAAAGTGTCGAGCGCTGCCTGGAGACGTCGGTCGATCACTCTGGCGTTGAGTGACCTGGAATAGATGCAGACGTCGTCCGCGTACATCGCCAGGTTGACGTGCGCGGTTGTCGGGATGTCGCTGGTGTAGATGTTGAACAGCAGGGGTGAGATCACTGACCCTTGCGGCACGCCTGCTGTGGCCGTCCTCGTGGTGGACCGTTTTATCTACATATATGATCATAATATTAAATAAATAGTTAAAAACTACGTAAACTTCATCATGGATATTGTTATATATCGTTTTATTCAAATTATTATGTCAATTTTTTTTTAAATGTTTAAATACAAAGTAAGCTAATCATACACATACGATATAAAACGATTTATTCCTTCCAATCAATTATTTACGTAGAAACATTAATTAAATTTAATATTTTCATGACTACAAAGTGAGTGGAGATGACTGACAGCTTAAAAACATATCAAGTCATCATGAAGTATATATACAGTGTTATCTAATAACCAGAAAAATAAAGATAGTTCACGTTGGATACGGAGACGCCTTGTAAACGATTGGAACTTATCAACATCTTCAAAATTTGGTCCAAAACTTTTCTTCCACTTTAAAATTTAAATTAGATTATCTCTTGAAGAAATTGGGCTGTTAGTCAAACTGGATTTATCTCCATCCCCGGTAGATGCCTCTGGAAATTGTATTCTACAGTTTTGGAACTTTTTACTTTCAAATTATGCGGCATATGAATGCAAAATTTTACAAAATAAAAGCTTAAAATTCTTAATAATGCATAAACTTTATGTATGTGTCGCAATAGCTAGTCAGGGATTGATTTCGGTATTGGCTCATTAAAATATAAAAGGCGACATATTATTGGCAGTATACATTGCATGCTCTTTAATAAACTTTTCTTCAAAAAAGAAGAAACTGAAAAGTTCTAAATAAAAAAAACCATTACATCCTAGATTTTCAGCACATTTCATATAATGTCAGCCCTAATTACATGCTTAATTGAAAATTAAAAATTACTATAAAACAGACATTAGCTCTCTTTTCACCTTCTAACAGTCCTTTACGGGAAATAGAAAAACGGTCACTTAACATAAATTCAGTAATTGCATGAATTCTAATTAACATAAAAAAGCACGTAGTTGTCTCATGCTTTAATATGCTCTAACAGTTTTCTATTGTGACTGCATTTATATGTACTTTAATTGTAACTTTTGATAAAAGCAGACAAGGAAATCCGCTTATTACTCCCTCCAAATTGTCACAACAAATATTCCATTGAATATTTATGACTCGGCCCAGTTTTCATCTTATTTTTCGAACGTAAACACAGTCTACTTAAAAGAGAAGTCTCACAACAACCAATAAGCACGTTCATGCCGGCAATCACGAATCACCTTAATCATAAAGGCTAAACGAAAGAGGTTAACTGCATAGTGATATTTTTAAATAAGGTTCGGAACTGCAACTGTGTTGAAGCAACATACATTTCCATATCGATATGTGAACCATAACTTTATGTAGATATACATATGCATATATATATATACATACATTATAGACGTGTACATAACAATAGCTTAACGGTTGCTTAAACGGTTGCCGGCTTCGTTTTTTTTGCTATTTCCAATTAGCAATAATGAATAATTTAAGGATCTAAATCTAATCTTAATAATATATTTCCAACAATACCAATTTGTTTTCTTGATAACCCTATATATATTTTTTTTAGAATGAAAGCTAAAGTAATATCAAAATAATATCAAGTATACCAAACATATCAAATTACCAACAAGAAGAATATGCGTAGTAACTTTAACGTTAATCAACATTCATTATTTAACATACCTTTTAGAACTATACAAGATCATAGTTACATGTATAGACAATGTTCCTTCAAATATTAAATTTACCGTACCAGATATTGAAACAAATAATATATGTACGTATCTCAGACCTCATGACACAATCCTTTCCAATAAATGATTTAGAAGAATGTAAATACGAAGGCGACCTGAAATGTTCCCGGAATCGACAAGAAAAACACGGTATTGGTGTGTTCTTATATTTCTATTTTTCGCTGTAATCTTCTCAAAGATAAATACACTTTCTCAAACTGTGCCCCAGTCTTTTCAAACCGTCGGAAAGGTAGGAAAAATAGCAATTTGTAGCGGCGATGGCCTCCTCATTTGAGGCAAATCTCCTCCCAGTGATTTTTTCAGGTTTGGGAATAGGAAAAAGTCGCTGGGGGCTAGGTCCAGTGAATATGGAGGATGAGAGACTAATTCGTAACGCAACTCATTCAATTTAGACACGACGATGCGGGATGATTAAGCCGGTGCATTGTTGTGGTGGAAAAGCAATTTTTTTCGTTGGAAACGGGACCGTTTCTTCTTCAATACTACATCAAATCGGATCAATAAATCGCTGTAATACTATCCTGTGATCGTCCTTTCCTTCTACAGATACTCAATGAGGATCACGGCTTGGGAATCCCAAAAAAATGGTCGCCATGATCTTTCCAGCCGGTGGAACGGTATTTGCTTTCTTCGGAGCCGATTCGCCCCCAAAAGTCCACTGTTTCGACTATTGCTTGGTCGCCGGTACATAGTGGTGGATCCAAGTCTCATCCAGCCATCCAAAAATGTTTCAGCACAGCACGAAATTCGATTTTATCCATTTTTGCGAAACCGCCTAACTTACTACACAAAACGCACTCTTAAACAACAACTATTGACAACAGACCACTGAAATGTTGGCAGTTGCCATAAAAAGCTTCCCCTTGCCGACCAATGAATTCACTTCAACCTTCGTAAAATACAAGTAGTCAAGATGAGAAATATAAATCAGTACAGTCTTCATTCATTTGGCGTACAAATCATCAATGCCATTTTTCTAGTAGTATTTTCTTTATGACATATCTCCTGCTCTTACTTTAATGAATACGTTCTTGAAACACACGAAACAGTTAGCAGGACTAAAAATATAAATATTACATAATCACTCACAGGAATAAAGCGAAATATAAAGCAGTAGAGAATATAAAAAGTATACAAAGCTCTAGTAACAAATAAAACTTATAGAGGTTATAATTGATAAAGGATCAAAAATCAAAAAGATAATAGTCTAAGAGAATAGCTCAATACTTCTTAAAGATAGAAATCCAATCCAATAGTGCTGTAAATAGAAAAGCAAATAGTTATTTTACTTACAAGGTTTGTATCTTAAACTAAAGTGGCATGCATTAGTACTAAAAAAATCAATGCAAAAACTAACATTTTAAAAATGACTGTGTTATTGTGTTATTGAATTATTTATGATCATATCCCGCATCGCCTGCGCAAATCGTTTTCCATGTCAATAACAGAAAAACAACAAAAAGTACATATAAAGCTAGAAATAAAGCAGTACTAAGCAATTCCAACGTATAGTTTAAAACCAAACGAAAAAATGACGCATTTCAAGTTTTCTGCGTAAATGGACCAAATACATTAAGTTGGAAAAAAACTTTAAATCTTGGATATGCACCATAAGAAGAGTGAAAACAGTAGCAATTCGTGAGGCAAAAAAAGCAATCTGTTATGCTAACTTTCAAAAGTGAGTTCACCTATGGGATTGCCTTCAGAATTACTTCATCTACAACAAAAAGGATCTTCACTCATCAGAAAACTGCTGCAAGAACTCTCTGCAAACTAAAGTAAAATGAAAGTTGTAAAAAATGTTTAAGAAATCCCGTTTATATCTACTATCCTGTCTAAAAGTTTAAAGCAAGTGCTCAACAACCGGAAAGAATAATATTAATTGAATTTTCTTACTTTGACCAACCAATTTTATTTTTAACTTCGAATTTTTTGTTTGAAAAATTCCGGTCGTTATATTAAAGAAAAAGAATAATTTTTTCTTATTTATTTTGTCTTAAATTGCAACGCCTCGTTGGTGGTGGCCAACCATTTAAAGTATATCTGTATTTTCCGTTTCCTGGCCAAAAGGTATAAATCTTGGACTTTCTTTTTTTCCTTATTTCTTCCCTTTTCTGTATCAACTTTTAATAAAAATTTTGGCGAAAGAAAAACGTTTTTCTTTAATACAAGAACCTAAATTTTCCAAACAGAGTTAAGGCTAAGGGAGATGCGAACTCCGTACCCCCAGGTTTCTTTTTAACCATGGGCGGAACTTTTAACCCCGAGGAGGAACTCGGCCAATAGCTCGCCTATTGTGCAACCATGTAATTTTAGTTCACTCGACCGGGTTGTACCTGAACAACAAAGTCCATAATCCGCTCGGGAGGTAATTTTCTTAAGTTGGTTTCGTCAAGATGACCCAAGACGACCCAGACTACCGGACAGTCGATACGACGACAGGGGTTTTTTCTGCTCTCCTCTGCGCCGTGAATGCTCTGAATTTGGTGCTGCTCATAAGCAAGCACAGTTCCAGTACAACCAGTCATTGACGGCAAGCTCAGATTTAACATAGATCTTAATACTACCGCACGTCGGTTAAGGATCTGAGAATGGTCGTCCACTAGCATCTCTTGGTAGTCAGTCGGCTATTTCTTTCCCTTTCATCGCCGAATGACTTGGCACCCATCTCAGCGTAACGCTGCGATGTTCTGCCAGTTGTTATCACCTTGTATGGCACCCCAACACCACTTCGGAGCCAAATCCGACAGCTCGTAGTGCCCTAAGGGCGACTTGACTTACACATGTGCCAAAGTACCTGATACAATCCTTTACCAATTTCCTTCCACAACTACTTTTTTTTCCTTATACCATTTGTTGGAAGATCTATAATACGGAGGAAATACATGATCACAGATTTATTACGAGATAACTTTACACCATTAACTACTAGCCGTTCATTTGTGTCTTTAATTGCTTTTTAAACTTGCGTTATGGTTTATGTTCTGCTAAGACACAGAAATCGTTTGCATATTCAATTGTAGCAACATCATTTGCAAACAAGCTTTGAACATTCAAGGTATATAGATTAAATAAGACAGGACTAAGTTGAAAATCTTTGTTAGACCAAATTTTACCACCAGGTTAGATTATCTCAAGTTAGGTTACCTCAAGTATAAATTGATTACTAAAGACCGAACGTTTATGACAAGTTTTCTTCGTGGATTAAATGCCAGTAGAGTGGAACAAATTTTATGAATTGCATTTCTTGCTTTGTTGACGAATTTTTAAATCATGACCTTTTTATGTGTAATCCTGCCTATCACTTATTTTTCACCAACGAATACAGATGAATTATCTATCTCCAATTAAGACCCACATATCAGATGTCCTAACATTAACATCGAGTCTATCGGGTGCCTATCGATATTCACATACGTTAAGCTCATTGACAAATATTAATTATAAGCAACTGTATACAAAGGACGAAAAAATAAAAATGTTATGCTGATATTTTGAACAAAACAATTGAAAACACGGAGAAAATTGAAAACACGGAGTGATTTATTTACCGTGAATTGTCATAATAGATTAACCCTATCGATTAGTACAATTCAGAAAATTTGTTCCAAATTTAATAACTTGTTGCAAATATCTACGTTAATAAAAGGGAAGCCATCTAATAAAGAAATAACATTAAATATAATATTATACTTTGAAGAAAATCCAACAGACTCAAAGTGTTTTAAATTCCAACTGCATGGTGTAGAAAGCTTTAGAAAGATTTATAAAACATAAATTATGTAGATTTTAAAATCAAATGAATTCTTCGCGGAGAACAAAACTAAAAGAACTAAGCTTTAATTTATTTAATGGTAAGATATTTCAAGTCAAAGAAGTTTTACAAAAAGAACTACTTTTTCCAATAGAAAACTTCTCAAAAGTATGAACCTCTGTCCTTTCCACTATCCAACTAAACTATCCTTCAACACATTCCAACACTTCCTTTTATCCTATAGTTATTGGTCGGGTAAAAATGGTCACATGTAAAACTTGACTTGTATGCTATAGATTACAAAGTTTATGGACAGAAATTGGAGTCCTTTTTATTGATGACTATTTGAATGGAACTAAATTTTTCGAAATATTTTAAAAGGATATCCAAAGAAATACAACACAAACAAATAAAACATGCATCTTTTTTAAATGCATATATTCGTTTTATGGGTCGTGTTATACGTGCATTTAATGAAATATTTCCAGGTTATTAAATAGATAGAACCGAGACAATCTAATGGTTCACCGGATGTGTATTCGAATTTGTGGAGTTATATTAAAAATGATGTTAAATCTAAACTTCTTCAATAAGATGTTTAAGCTTTGTCCAATCATTTATTTAAATATATTGTTGTAACTGTTATCGGTATGCACACACTTTCGTCGACAGAATGTCTCTTTAATCAGCAGGAAACTTCGTTACAAAACAAAAAGTTGAAGTTGAAGTTGGATTTAATGAAAACCAAAAATCTACCCAATAGAAGAAAACCGCTCAGGTTTTAAATCGATTTGCAATCCGTGAAGGTTGCTCGAGTAACTGGTTAGCATGCTGTATTAATGAACGTTTTAAATCAATTTGAAACTAAGTAAAAAGTTGATTGTTGGCAAGCCGGACAGCGCTCATTCAAACGTTACCCATTAAATGCGAACTGGATAGTGTAAAAAGGCAATGAATCTGAATGCAGTCCAGGTATCAAGCAAACAACGTGTATTACGTCACGAAGTATTACTGCCAAGGACGCATAATGCAATTAATCAGTTTTAATAATGAAACCAATGAAGATACGCATTTTTAACATGTGTGTAATTCTTGGAGCATATGTTTCATCCATTGCTTTTATTACGTCGAATAGATTTCAATCCTGTTTTGGGCAGTGTACATGTATCACAATTGTGATGAGCCAACGGCGTTAAATCTTAAATAAGCACTGAACATACTATGTTTCTCATTTTGGATTAAGTTTATTTTTCCTCTTTCTAAAACTTAAAGATAAAAATGACTCAATATCCACATACAAAAGGCTCAAGAAAAACGCAGCTGCTGACAAGCATACATAAAGGACCGAGACGGGTTCGTGATCATACTTAAACACATGCACTGACTGTACTGAATTGAAATTTATATATTAAAGTCGATCCCTCTGCGGCCTTGACAACGAGACGTTCTACAAATAAAAACTCTGATTGTATCTATCCCCTCAAGGTTCCTTGTAAATGCGGTAAGTAGGGGTTGCGTACGGGCGATACTCGCCTGTTTCTCTGTCTCTCTCTCTTTTTCTTGTCTTTTCGGTTCGGCTAACAAGAACGACGCGACGTTGTGACAAAACGCAATACATACATACAGAGAGAAGACTGAACTTGGAGCTAGAAAGAACCTCTGTAGGTTGCGGGTGCATGAAAATGTAATTATTTCGGCTACGAAAGACTAGTTTTTTCCTCTTTCACTTCAGTCTTTTAGTTGTGCGTACAAGACGATTACTTCTAGCGGATAATATGCTAGGCTTATTATCCGAAGGACAATAAACTCACATAAAGAGCAATCCACAGTACGCTCGATGAACAATTTGTTGTTGACTAATAAATCCACGATGCTAGTCGCAACCACCAAAGGAATGCATCTCTTCAGCGCTTCAGATGGAAATAACTACGTTTATCCAAGTGTAAAATAATTATAAATGTTGCGGGATTTCTTCCAACCATGTTTTCGATTCTATCAAGTTTCGCCAACTTGCTAAAGCAAAATGGACGGAAAAAATCAAGAATAATGTGTTAGTCATTATAACATTAGCTTTTTTGTTTTGAACCTCTACGTATAAAAGTCACAGTACGAGTTAAAGGAATTAAGATATTAATGCAGGAAGATAATAAAAAATTGTACAAGTTACAAACAACAGACAAAGAACGCTTTGCAGCAATTATTACAAAAACAAATTGATTAAATCATTTTGCTTACCTTGCAATTGTAGCAGGATTCGGTTGAACACCTTAGGAAATAAATAGAAGGAGAATTTTTTTAAGTTAATAATAGTTATGTGTATTGTCTCCAACTACTTTAGGGTAGAAAACTTTTACAGATAGCGTTTAATTATAAACGAACTACCGGAATTGGACCGTGTCATGATGAGATATATATAAAAATAAATAAGAGTAAGAGGAGAAAGAAAAATAAGCAGAAATAGAGATAAAAAGAAAAAATGATAAAGGGTGGGGGAACGTGAAATAGAAAGAAAGGTGAAAAGAATAACAGAAAGAAATAGAGACAGAAGAAGGAGACCAAAAGAGAAAGGTGGGATCTCGACGTTTCGCCTCCGTCGTAGGAGACTTCTTCAGGAGAAAAGAGGGAAACCAAAGTGTCAAGGTAACGACGTGTAAACCACGCTAGACGCGAAACCACTTTGGCAGAAGGTTACGGTGACTCGACGTGTTGACAGCGCTAGAGGCGAAAACCTTCTGTTCTCGCCTCTAGCGTGGTTTACACGTCAAGTTACCTTGACACTTTGGTTTCCCCCTTTTCTCCTGAAGAAGTCTCCTACGATGGAGGCGAAACGTCGAGATCCCACATTTCTCTTTTGGTCTCTTTCTTTTTCCTTTTTCCTTTCATTTCTTCTCGTATCCCCTCGCCCCTTCTGTCTCTATTTCTTTCTCGTATTCTTTTTACCTTTCTTTCTATTTCACGTTCCCCCACCCTTTATCATTTTTTCTTTTTCTTTTTATCTCTTTTTCTTCTTATCTTTTTTCTCCTCATACTCTTATTTCTTTTTATATATATCTCATGATGACACGTTCCAATTCCGGAAGTAGTTCGTTTATTACTAACTCTGACCGTGGAAGCCTATGTATTCATTTCAGCGTTTGATTAGTTTATTAATTCGAGGAGCATTTTTTCGGATTTCTTTATCGCTATATTACGTAGTACTATGCTTTTTCGTTATAAAAGGAGAGTACTTCGGATCAGAGCGCATGATCTGGGTTCACCACGTGGTTGCAACCACTCTCATACGTCTTCTTTGAGGCAAGATTTTAATTAATACGATACGAAAAACAAATGTTCTTTCTGTCAGTATATATTTTTAATAATCAATATGAGAATATTTTCTGGAGTAATTTTTCGTGGCTGTATCTAAGTAAATTCAGAATATATGTACCTTGTAGTTTTGCATCTGTGAATAAAGAGGAAAGAAAAGGAATGTTTTAATGCTTTGATAATATATATGTATACACACTACCGTTTATAAATTTGATCGCACTATATAAAAACAAACTAAACAGATAATGTTTCCGAGATATTTATTAAAGAAACAAATTTTACTCATTAACTTGAAATCTTTTATTGACAAAATAGTGCAGTCTAATAACATATATCCTGTAATAATGTTTCTTCGAAGATATTTTGCTTGAATAATTACCTGGCAAGCACTTCCTACAGGGGATTGCAGAATGCTGGTTTGCCAGTCCAACATTTTTCTGGACCTCACGATCCAAGTGACCTCACAAAAGCTCAATGGGGTCAATCACGGCTCTGTGGTGGCTACTCCATTAAGGATAGGACTCCTTTAGAAGATTTGTCTTGAAAATAAGCTCTAACCACCTTTGCGGTTTGTGTGGGATCATTATCTTTCTCATAAATTAACCCCTCCCCAATTAATTCACATTCAGTACCGTATCGTTTCCTAGAAACCTGAAAAACATATCTTTTGTGATTCTTTCATCTACTTTAACTATTTTTTCAATCCTTCTACCTCCAAAGCAACCCCATACTATGGTATTTTCCTCCTCCATGTTTCATTTCATGTTTTTGAAATGCACTCGTCTAACACTTTTTCGTTTACTTCCGAATAATTTGAGCTTCGATTCATCCGATCATAACACATTTTTCCAGTTTACCGAAATTAGTCTTTTCCGTTTGCGTATAAAACTTAACTGTCGTTTTCTTACCGCTATACAACCTATCAAGCACTTAGTGACCAACGGCGTTGTAAATTGAACTTTGCTATAATTTGCAATACAGTAAAGCGGCGATTTCTTAGCGAAATCACTCGGATGTATTAGCCGCCTCGTTTCATCGTTGATGTAAGCCTTCCACTTTTTGCTATGAAGCCTACCGCTCTCTTCCTTCCTTTTAATTGTCCTAAGTACACAACACTGAGAAGTATTTAGTTGAACAATTTCTCCCCTTGAAATATTTTTGTCGTGTAAAACGCATATTCTGACGCGCGTTTCAATATCCAATTCCCTTCATTTTGGCATATCTTCGAGCAAATAAACTAACAATATGAAATAGGATCTTCTTAACGGAATCACACACGTCTGAACACACACATCTTGACTATGGATACATATTGAATGTGCAGTTTATTATAAGGTGCGTGGATGATTCAGTACCCCTCTATTTCGCAAATAAGTCTTACTTTTATGAACATATATTATGAACATTAGATTGTAAATCCCGTTTCAAGAAGACTAGGATGAATTTCCCTAAAAATGTTTAAAATACAAGTGTAACAGAATATATATGTATATTTATTAAGAACCTCTTTTTTCCCTTCCATTCACGGCTGCAAAACCACGAGACACATAATTTCCGATTTTTCTAATACTGTCATTTAATCGATCAATTTCGAAGTGAAACCGTACGTACGTAAGTGTTTTACACAAATTAAAAATAATTTATTACCGTTATTGATTTAGTTGTACTTACCCGAGTTTAATTGCGCTGGTGTATGACTGTTATATGGCAAACATTTATTATTATTTTGTGGGTCTTCAAGCAAAAAACACTAACCTAGCTATGTAAGATATTTTTTGGTAATTTATCCACTGTAAAAACGCCCTAAGTCAACGCATTGCCAAAATAACAATAACAATACAGCGACATACGAAACGCACTCATGCTGTTTTGGTATAGATTACTACAAGTAAACCACATTAAGTCGCTTAGTCCGGTTTATTTATAGTCATTTACAATTGTATACAACGGAATAACGCGTCTCGTGGTTTAGTAATAATTGATGATTGAACCGTGCGAGTCCGCGCCGAGAGACGAAAATTGTTACATTAAACATCAAACTGTTATATTAACACTACTTATTTTTAAACACCAGCACCAGAAATGCACTTTCAATGTTTGCTCAATGCTCAATAGAGAAATGAACTATTTTGGTTTACTGAATGATCGTGGATCGTGGATCGAATGACGGGTTCGAAGTACCGGGAATCTTTTCCCTCAACTTCTCCATCTGAATGGAATTCGTTCGGACGTCCAGCTACTCAGTTCACCTTTCGCCCGAACGAATTTTCCTCGACGCATTTGGCGGACGTCGTTTCCCCGTCTTATGGTGACTCGCTCGAGCTTCCGGCTACTCGATCCACCTTCCGCTGGAGTGAGTCGTGGCTTAGACGGGGTTACTGAATGATAATAAACATTGTTTTGCTTATGGTTAAAGCCTAACTTATACATATGATTGATAGCTGAGTTTTAAATTGCTTCCACAAACAAGGTCAATGTATTGTAACTAGAAATACATGTTACAAGAAAGTATACAAAGGATACAAATGTTTATGTAATGAAGAAGATCAATATCAAGATGTGAACAAAATTCGCCTCCTTTAAAAAACATCAGCTCCAGGCATGTGTTCATTATACATATCGCACACGCAACTAAACAGGCAGCACCACCAATTTAATAGAAGGGATTTATTTTATTTCCATGCTTTGTAGGCATTTGAAATCCATACCTAACCTAATCTTCTCAATACAAGTGTTTTGCGAATAGAAATTTCCCTTTTTAGGCAAATTCTATTTTTGTGACATTTACAAAATATCTACCACCATTTATTTAAATATTGCAAGCAAATATCTCTCCAATTAACAGCGTAAAAATAATATGTAAATAAGAAGGGCAACGTAAAAAAATAATAAAAAACAAAATTATATGGTTTAAAGTCTATTACCGTTCTAACAAATTGGATGTATCAAGATAATTAGTTCGGGCAATAGGTAAGTAGAATGGCACGCTATGTCGGATAGTAAATACTACGTTATAGTACGTTGAAATAAATTTTCGGGTGTAAATATGGACAATCAATATTATTATTAAATAATTTACGAAGAAATCGTATGCTTTAGATATATTTTCTAGTTGTGCAGTTCATTTCGAACTTCCTTCAAAGTAGAACCTCGCAAAAGGATAATTTCCAATAAATTTGTAAGATACATACATACAAAATCTACGCTTGATCTGCTGTAGTATGTGAAAATGTGTCGTACAAATTGGTTACCATATTACGCTAGCATATTCAAGGTTACTAGCAACAAGAGCATCCTACAGTAGCTTATCCGTCACGATGTCTGTGAATTCCCTGCAAATTCTTAGTGCGAAACCCAACATTTTAGACGCTGATTGGCGAAGTTCATTAATATGTGGTACAAACGTGAGAGTAAGGTCGGAAAGAACCCAAAAAACATAAATGCTGTTGCTGTTGGATAACAGCGTGTTACGTAGAAAGTAAGTATCCACTAGAGGTTCTAATTTTCTTGTCTAATTAACCTTATAACTTTTAACAAGATTTAGTTTCAGTTAGTTTTTTACGCAGAATTTTGCAACGATGTCCAAATTGCACTGTAATAAATAATTTGGTGCAGATATCGGCGAAATAAATTTTGAAGTCAGAAGCTAATGCAGAGCGAGTAAGTGATTTCAATAGATCATCCACACAAAGCAAGGATAATGGTTCTTCCGAATTGGATCCTTGAGGCATATAATATAAAAAAATAAATAAATCCATTCTATTATAAATAATGAATTTTATTTTTTAACTATAATCTCATCAACACCAAAGTAAAGTATCTAAACGAGTTAAACTTCCCAAGAAGCCTATGATGGTTAAAAGCTATCGATGGAACGTTATTAATATATTTGTTAGTTAATTGAGACTCGCCGTTTGCTAATCCACTTTGCAAGGTTAACTTAATATATTTATAATTTATTTGGTGGAGTGTTCTATCTGAAGAGACTAATAAACATGGGATTTTACCTAATTAAATTTCCACCATATTCAATGCACGTTTTGCATAGTGTATAGTATATAGTCCAACTTTAATAGGTCTGGAACGATCTTGCTTTGTTGCACTAAATTTACTCAAGCGTATAGGTTTTATATTGATTTCGGGAACATCCACGGCAATAAGCAAATCTTTGACATGATCGACATCATATCTAAAGCAGTTTCCAAGAAACCCATAAGTGATAAGATTGGACGTACGATTGTTTTGCTTCAGCATTTCGTTAATTGTTTCCTTAAAAATAATATATGGCATAAAGTATGGAGTAGCAAACTAGAAAAGCAAGGAAATCATTTGCTAATGTAGGTACTTCCTCTTTTAGGTCATTAATTTAGAAATAAGCTGAGGAATTTGGAGTACTCAAAATAAGGATTTTCAGAGCATACTCGTTAGAGTTTAGTAGCAATTTAAATCCTGCGACAGATTCTCTGTTGAGCAATGGCGATTCCACTGATTATGCTAACATTAAATTTCACTAACCTTGAAAACAAATCAGCTTGAAATGAAATTTCAAAATCTGCAAATTTTGAACTATAAGTAAACACATAACAAATGATAATAACAATGGTAGACAGATTTCTGTAACCAGCACTATAAACAATAAAATAGCGTATGTCAAACGGCAAAATCTAAAGAACAAGAAGAGTGTAATTTAAGCAGTGTTATTGAGTGCGAAGTTGACAAGAACTATGTCAAATGTGCATGATTTATTTAATGATATCCTAAATTCTAGTATTATAGTGGAACAAGTGAGTATAACAGTAGAATCTACTAAAAAGAGTATATTGTGAAAGGCGAAAGCCAAACATTGGCAAAGACATAAAAATAGAAAACGACGAGAAATATGAAAATTACATAGGAGTCAAGGAAGCTGTCAAATATTCCAAACCGCCAGAAAATTGCCAACAAATATTAAGCAAAGAGCACAAATAACGGGAAAGTCCAAACGATAGCAACATTTAAATGAGTTCATAGTCATCAATTTGATCAAATGCCTTTTGGAAATCCAAATAGATTGTATCTACTTGGACTTTAGCATCCAAAGCTTCTGATAAATACTGCGTAAAGCAGGCAAGATTAGTAATTATAGAATGCTATCTCATAAACCCGTGTTGATTGACAGATACCATGCCACGACGCTGAGTGTATATTTGCATAAAGAAGACATGTTCAAATGCTTTAGAAAAGTTAAAAGGCAAGGAAATCGGTCGGCAATTGCTAATATCAGATGAATACGGAACAGATACGGCATAGTTTGTACATTGATGGAAATGTAGAGAACCTCAGTATAAGGTTAAAAATCCCATATAACAATTTTGTAAAAATATAAGCGTAATCTCTTACTATAAAACCTGGGACACCATCTAAACCCGATGTAAAAGAATTCTTACATCGTTTAAGCTCTTGTTCAATTTCTTTCAATGTCATAAAGCTAAAGGTTATGGTCCACTTTGAGGTATCATTGAAGGTAGGCTGGTTATTATTTTGGGATTCAGTGTAGCCACTACTAAAAGCATAAGTAAAGGTATTTTGCTACGTTCCTGTCTGCGATGAATAAATGACCAGAATTGTTTGGGATCAATACAAAGACTATTTTGAATATCATCAAGATAACTTCTATAAGCAACTGAAGCAAGTCTTTTTGCTTTAGATCTGAAATATTTAAATTTGTCGTGATAATATTGTGTTTTATGCTTTTATATTTTTCCAATACTGCGGATTTAATACGTAAGCAATGAATAATCTTAGGATCGTAGCACAGAGGATAGTGGCGACGTTAAATTTTTAGAGATTAAAATGTAGGTACTGTTGCAGTAAAGACTTCATCCAAAATATCGTAGAAAATACTGCAAGCCATATCAACATTGTTTACAGTGTCGAGAAAAGACTAATTGGTTGGGTAAAAAGTACTGTAAAGTAGCGGGAAGTTGGCTTTTTTAAAATTAATTGTGTCTGAACTGCGATTTACAATAAATGCTTGGCAAGAAGTCTGGGGCAACTTGAAACCACGAGAAAGAACAGAATGATGAGAATCTCCGTTTTAAAAAGGGCTGAAATACACACAAAATAATAGGTCTTGAATATGCCTTAGACAAAACTAGTAATTTGCATAAAATGCATGAATGAAATTTATTCTACGTCCACAAAAACTAGTTCTGCACATTACTTAATGCAATTGTGTTTTTTTATAAGAAAAAATACCAGTTGGACTTATTTATATTGATATATATTCCAAAATAATATTGAGTAGAGAGATCAATTAAAGTAAACTATATGGAAACATTTGAGAATCAGTAAATTAATCAATGGCATTTATTATGCGCTGCGCATAGCAGTTTTGTTTGCTATAATCGCCTGTAACAATCGCGAAATACTTTATATAAACGAAAAATGTACAAATGCTTATAAAGGAAACCGTTCTAATTGTAGTTCAGTGCATTATTTCCTGGAGAGCTTGGACTACTGGGACAATCTACGACACATTGCCGCAACACATACACTACATAAGTACGCGAGCCTCTTTGTTCTCAAAGTGACTTCTGCAGAAAACATTCACATTACGGCATCCTTGAATGTCAGACGCAAGGTTTGTTCATAATTACGTTCAAGTGGTGAGTTACTTTTCGTTTATTCAGACACAAATAAATCAAGTGCAACCAATATTATACGTAATAGAAACAACTTTATTCTTAGCGTTACGGCGTTTACGTAATTAAAAATAAATACATACTATAATTTATCATCATTAACATTAACTGGTTATATCATATATTGCAGAAGTATCTGTTAAAATAGCAGAAACCTATAAATACGCGCAAAAATGTTACATGCTACAGACCATTCCACTTTCAGGAGGAAGATATTACTGTTCTTATAAATTACAGCCATCTTTTTTTATTTGATACATATTTGCGTATTGCTATTCGTTTCTGTTGTAAAGATTGATGCCAAATTGTTTGATGTTTTATTCTCATACATCATTTCGTTCGTACTTCTCTTAGTCTTTATTATTTCGTATTTGTCATCTAATAAGTTTTCCTAAAAACTATCATCGATAGCGTTATCTATTGTAAGTATAATGAAAAAAATTAATTACATACGAAGGAGGCCTGAAATGTTTCCGGAATCGACAAGAAAACGCGATATCGGTGCGGTTTTTTATTTTCATTTTTCAATATAGTCTCCTCGAAGATTCATACAATTTTTCAAACGGTGCTCCAGTTTCGTCAAGCCGTCGGAAAAGTAGAATGCTTCGAGGACCGCAAAATAGCCATCTGTAGCGACGATGACCTCCTCATTTGAGGCAAATATCCTTCCTCCTAGTGATTTTTCAGTTTTGGGAATAGGATAAAGTCTCTGGGGGCTAGCTCCGGTGAATAAAAGCACCTTCTTCCGCTGCAAATGAGGCCGTTTCTCCTTCAATACTACATCGAATCGGGTCAATAAATCGCTGTACTATTATCATCCTACTCTTCTGCAGATAGTCGATGAGGATCACACCTTGGGAATCCCAAAAAATGGTCGCCATGACCTTTCCGGTCGATGGAACTGTCTTTGCTTCCTTCGGAGCCGATTCATCCGGAAAAGTCCACTGCTCCAAGTCGGTTACGAAACGCATGAAGAAATTTCTTCGATTTCGTTGTTACTCCGGTGTAAGCTTTTTCATACCCAACATTTCGTGTAGACCAACGCGTTCTTCCGAGATACCTGTTGTCTCTGCTATCACTTTCAGCTTCAATTGGCGATCGGTTAATACGACATCGTGAATCTTGTTGACCATTTCAACGTTGGTAGCGGTTTTGGGCATCCACTGCGTGGTTCGTCACTTGTGCTTGTGCGGCCACGTTTGAACTCACGCAGAAGCTAATGATCAAAAAGCCATCCAGAAGTATTTTATCACTGCACGAAATTCGATTTTATCCCTTTTTGCGAAACGGCCTGACTTGCTACACAAATTTTGACAGTTGCTATAAAATAGGTTGCACTTGCCGAACAATGAATCCATTTCAACCTTCGGGCGCCATCCCTTGCCGATTTCGGAAACATTTCAGATCGTCCTGGTATAATATAAAAAAATTGAATCTGACGAGTGAAGCCAAATGGACAAAATATTAATTTGTTGTAAATCTATTGAAATACCTAAATTATAATGTGAAAATACATACGGGGGCTACTCTTTTTTCAACCTTCGTTCGTGCCTGTAAACAGTCGCGCACGCAGTAGAAGACGGGAATACCCAGAAGGTGACTACGCATCTGCCCCACTATAATATCTGCCAGTTACCACTTGCAGTCACCTAAACACGGCTCTTACAATTCATTCTCCCGCCAAGAGCGAGTTGCATAGTGTAATTCGATTACTTCAGGGAGAAGAAAGGATAGTGCAGCTGAAATTCATTGAAGAATGATCCGAGTATACGGCGAAAACTTTATGGCGGATAGTGTTATGCGCAAATAGTCTGGAAGTTTAAAGAAGACTGAGCCGATGTTCAGGATGAAGACGGACAAGGTCGTAAGTCTGTGTGGAATTTTCTGAAATTTCAATATCAACTGTGTACACAAATAAGAATTATATAGAAAAATTCGAGTAGGCAGTCCCTGTTGGGAACCTATAAGATTAGTTGCAGTAGTTTCTGGTACTGACACTGCAAAAATGGGGATGAGCAAAGACATATTCAACATATTCAATTTTAGTGTATTAATCTGCTTTCTACATTTTAACACGCTTCGTGAAAAACAACGTACTTGGCGCGACAATAATTGGTCAGTTGCAAATATAGCAACAAATTTGTGCAGGAGCCATCATGTAATTCACAGTTTCTTAAATAAAGGCGAAAATTATGGAAACTCACGCAAATCTGGAAGACCCAAAGCGATAACAGACCGTGCGCATCAATCCCAACAAAGACTGCTAGACAAATAGCACAAGCAGCAGGTGCAAACAATCTGCGAAATGCTCAACGTCTGCTGAAAGTAACAGCTCACTTAAAACCAAAACGACTGAAAGAAAAACCTTCTTTAACGCTTCAGCATAAAGAAACCAGATTAGCGTTTGCAGTCGCGTGCTTACATTGGCGTAAACGCTGGCGACCAATCATTTTTGCTAATGAGGCAAAGATTAATTTAGATGGTCCTGATGGCTATCAGCGTTATTACGATGATTTAAGAAAGGTGTTGGTAGTTCTGGGTTGTACGCAGATGGGTGGTGGTGGTGTAATGATATGGGCAGGTATAGGGTATAACGGAAAAACTAACCTCAAGTTCTGTAATGGTAAAATGAATAGCGCTAATTATATAAATTTTATCGACGATCAAATACCACGGCATGCTGAACAGATTGCACGCCGGGACTTTGTGTTCCAGCAAGCTGTCCACCGCGCTCAAATTGTAAAAGATTATTTTCGACAAAAGGAAATATCAGCGTTTGAGTGGCCAGCCCTGGAGTATCTTAGCACATCGTGTATACATCGGCGGAAGACAATTCAATTCAGGAATTAACAACCGGTATTTTAATGGAATGGGAGCACAAAAAACTCATACAAAAGTTGTTTGGCACTTTAGCAAAGAGAATGCTTGAAGTAGTAGAGAAGCGAGGTGGTCCAACGCACTATTAGAAATTATTATTTTACATGTTGATTTAGTTTAAATAAAAACTAAAAACTTTTGAAGCACCTTTATATTGTCAATAACCCTAAATTATCCTTATATCGCATATTTTTGTCCCAAGTGATGATGAAATTTGTTTATAGAGAAAATATCAAAACTAGATATGCTTAACAAAACAATGAAATTTCTTTAATAAATGTAATGTCCTGTACTTTTGTCGCAGACTGTAGGTAGATGTTTTGCATTCACATTATTTTTCAAACAATTAAAAGCAAAGTCACTTGTAGTTGGCTGAGTCGCTTCTTATATTTACAAACCATTCGTTGAATTCACAGTTATTCCTTCAAAGCTGAGTTATAGCTTTCATTAAGCTCAAGTACCTGATAATTGAAAATATGCAAAATCACACCTGTGATGCGGTCAAGGTATGTAATTCTGAGATGGTGAAGAATCACCAACCTATCTGCGTCTTTCAACTGTCGTCAAATTCTTTGAACAAATATTATACACCAAAATTTATAATAATAATAACATATAAAATATCAATATGAATTCATGAAGGATAAAGTCATTAGAGATCAAATTATTAACTTCACGATAATATTTCCGGAGTGTAACTGAATCCCAGTTGAATATGATGTGTATTGATTTTCCCAGTGTTCAATGAAGTAATCATATGTAAAAGGTATCTATTTGGTTCTGTTGGAGAAACTGATTTGTTCAATACCGGGCTTATTTTTTCAATCAACGAAATTGTTTTTATCAGTGTGAGATTTCAAGTCAAGTTAATCACTGTGTTATAATTATAAGTCTACTTTTAATGCTTAAAAATTATGATCTTACTTGCCAACTAAATTATTTCAAAAGACAACTACGAGATACGTTTGTATATCTAAAATACACATCCAAAATAAAAGAAGAGTTCTAAATATTGAATACTAACCCGTTGATTAAAGATTTTTATACATACAAACATATTTTAATAATATAGAAGTACTACAACGTTGCGGATGCAATTAAATAATGTTGTGAGTATTCTGTAAGTTTATATTATTCCATATTCAACCCCTCCGGTCTTAAATTTGTAAATAAATCACTTTAATAAACTAAACTTTCAAAATCTTACATTGGGAGAACTATTACATAAGTATGTATTTACACTGAAAGTGTCAAATGTAGTACATAATATACATGGCAACGTACTACTACTAAGAATTTTAAACAATATAAATCCAATAAAACACTTTTACAGCACTAAGTATAGATAAATAAATACACTTACACGTGTGTAAGAATATGTTATAACTAAAGCAGACTTGACCCTACGTAGTAGCAAAGTTGAAAATCCTGTTATCATTATCTTATAATTTTACCCTTCTAGTCATAAAGTAACCCTACCAAGGATATCCAAACGTAAAACATCGACACAACGAGTATTCTAAAATTGTACATTTATTTATTTACTGTCTTCAAAAGTAATTAGCTTGTGGTCCTCTTAACCTCATTCGAACGCATTTATTAATAGAGAAAACGACTGTCAAGGCATATAGTGATCCTTGTATTGCGGACGTTTTCCAGTTTCCATTCTATGAAATATAACAAAATACGATTGTAACTGTATAGAATTTCGAAATTTAATTATTCGTACTTCGATCTATGTCGAATAGGTTCAATACTCAAACATTAGACAAATAATCTTCAAAAACAGAAAACCAAAAATAAATCTAAAAATTAAAGTAATCGAAAATTTGCTAAAGTCACAAACAGAAATTAGCTGTAGCACGGCAAAGCTGTGAACTACTAAGTTTGCCGTTGTGATTATATATCTTTAGTTCTTTTGAAAATATAGAAAGTAACATACGACTTTCCAAATCGTTTTATTGAATTCCCTATTGTGAAAGAAATAAATACATTTAAATGGATTATCTAGCTTGCAAGTAAAAGTATTAGCTCCATAACCAAAAAATTTAAGAGGTTACAATCAAACTAAATTTAATTCACGTATAAGGTACAAATTTAATGTATTGTTTAAACGTGAATTAGTTAAAGAATTTACAATAATTAAATTCACGTATGAAGTAAAAATTTTGTTTATTGGTCAGAGATAAACTTAGACGAAATAAAAAGAAATTCTCTAACTAAATTATAGCATAAAAATAAATTAAACCAACAAGCACAAAGTAATGGTGTATACGCAATTGCCTCATACGGGTTACTTGTCATTTGCTTTTAGCAATTGTTACGTTGAATTTGTTTTGATTTAATGTTTAATGCACGATGACTTTTCAGTGATAGTATGATGTTCACAAATCTACATCAAAAGCAATCAAAGAACATTGAATGAAAGTACCCATTAAGACAATATACAAGATAGTTAAAAGTGGTGTAGTGAATGGTTGATTAAAGTCTGGAATATGTACTCTCGATAAAATCATTTTCTTGAGAAAGCATCGCCAATGCAAAGAGTGTTTCTTGTGCCATGTTGTTTCTTAAGAAAGTTTTTATTTTTTTTTTTTCAAAATGCTGCTTCAGCTGATACCATCCGAATTGTAATCAGAATTTTTAAAATTTTAAAGCTGAAAGTCACACTTAGTTCACTGCTTTGTGGAATGATGTTATAAAGTGGAAGCAAACGCGAGATTGATTTAAAATCTTCTGTTGCATAAATTACGCTTAGTTCAGTACGAAATTTCCGATAATTAAAGTATGGATGACTTAATTGTTTCCTGAAAGACATTTTCAGGAAAATGAAGACTGTATTGATTAAATTTATCAGCACAAAATTAAGAAATTGCAGTTAAGCGTTCAAGTTTTGACCTAACAAATAATAATATCACAAACTTCCTTTGCTTCTCAGATAAATTCGTTTTCATCGATTTTACGTTTTATAGTTGCTGGACCGCTGTCACTGATATCCTGAGTGTTCGTGATATTATTTCTGATTTGAACAAACTGAGTTTCTAATGATAATATGAATTTATTTGCAACAAGGGGATCAATTTCCTTAGTTTGAAATATTGCACTTGTTAAATAGATTTAACCAGAAAATAAAACTCTGATTAATAAGAAAGAAGCGTAATATAACCTGAAGCTCGATGATTGATTGTTTCTATAATTTCTTCCCATTGTTCAAATACAATGCCGACAATTCTGAAATTAAAATTCAATCTTGTTGGGGCCGAACGAGACAACCGATTTTTAACTATTTCGTCCAATATTGCAATTCTTTGAGAACTGTTTGAAAAAATAATACAAATACCTTGTAAATTTGCAAAAAATATACGGACATTAGTATTGACAGAGGCAGCATTGAACATAACTAAATTTAACTGATGTGCATAGTAATGTACGTCTGCACCATATTTGTAAATTTGTTCAATAAATGCACACAATCCGCTCATAACGGCTGCCCCATCATATGTCTGCGCAATCAGTTATCTTTCGTTGTCTTTAAAGTGTGTATCTAGTCTCTGCGAGAATGATTGTACATAACGTTTTCACGTTATGACCTGACAGAACTAAATCGTTCCAGAGGCTTGCCTCTAGCTATATTCCTACATACCACGGCCATTTGTTACTTATTTGAGTTTCATCAACCATTGCAGGGAATCAGCTTCCTTTATTTCTTTAGAGATTTTTTCCCTACACACACTGAACATCGTAAAATTTCATTTTGCATACTTTTTGAAGTTGCCTTGAAAACAGTGGTCTTTTCTAAATGGTTTTTTAAAGCAACGTCTATTTCAGCACTCAAATTTATTACACCACGAAAAACACTTCGGTTAACCTTAACCAGTGGCGGAGTTAAGGAATATTATGGCATACGGTGTTATGTTTACTGCTGTCTTTAACTTAATATAGTTGATATCAACTTAACTAAAAAGCATCATAAGTCGAACAAACCAAATTTCCAAACTCAGCAAAAACATCATACAAAACAAGAAAAATTTCATAGAACGTACAACTCCGAAAGATTGAAGAAATGCCATTGATAACCTTATCAAAAAAAGAAAAATTAATATATGTTTGCAAGCAGGAATACCGTAGATGCTATCTTTGCCATCACTTTCACAGCGAATGTTATGAAAGCGTGAAAGACGCTACAAGTTACTTTCTTATAATTTGAAAAAAGTTGTACATTTGATCAAGGACACTATGAGCAAGGTTCATATTTCTATAGATAAATATGTATGCACGTATGCATATATGTAAGTACATATTTATGTGTCTGTATGCAGTGTTACATATGCGCTTGTGAGCGTTTGATCCTTGCAAGAATATTCAGGTCATATTTACATAAAGCCTCTGATTTTATGCACCGATTTAATTTATAAGGGAGTGGTTTCGAACGGACAGTTATTGTCATAAGAAAATTGGGGTGACGTATCATGAATATGTATTATATGCCATTGAATGGTCGAGCACTCACCGCACTTTCATAAATTACCTGTCGGAATAAACATATGTATATGAGATATAATACTTTCAGCATCTCGGAATATGTACTGCCAATCCACACAGAATAATCCTACGTTGCATTTACGTAGATACGTATATAAGTGCGAGTTATAAGCATTAAGAATCACATCAAAAATTAATTGATGGCAAAAAATTCCAAATAAGTGGCGCATATATACGCTCTTGTATCCATGTCTTGTTTTTGTTTTTCCGTTTAAATTAAATTTATTTACAGTTGCCGTCTTAACGTGACAGAATTAATTTAACGCTTGGTTTGACAAGGTTTAATTTAAGAATTCGGGTTAAAGAACAGTTTGTTTTAATAGTTATCTCATTATATTAGTGTTGATATAATTAATCACCACCTAAAAATAAACGTCGGATACGCACGCAGTTGGACGTCCTTAGACGCAATATATTATATTAGAAAATGTAAATTCATAGAACTATAGTAAATTTACTATATTGCATGATTTGCTAAATTCGTAGGAAAAAGATATAGTACATATTGCGGCTATAGTTCCGTATAAGGGGCATCGAGTTAGCGATTTTGATGGAGTTTAACGGAAAGCTCGCGGTTTGCTATGTTTAAAATTACCCTTCTTTTTTTTAGGAGTTTAGTTTGAGGTACCTAAAAATCGATTTAAAAAGGTCTATTTCTAGGTTATGTTTAGTGGTATATGAGTCATAGTTTACGAAATTTAGAGTACTTATTGTATTTACACTAAAAGTTACTAAAACAAATACAAAATCCTAAGCGGTAGAATTTGGTTTGAATATTGGGGAATAATATGTTGTATAATATTTACTATCCCATATTTTTTATTTTTGTATACAATATAGGCAAATAGAATAGGGTTGTTTTGAAGCTGTATTACATTATTGCGAAGTTCTCATAGTCTTTTTTCTATGGTTCTCTTTATAAAAAACAATTGACCAGGAAAAAAGGACAAAAACATTAATTTTCTAGTGTATGTTGTTATATATTATAGCACGCGAAACACATGAAAGTTACAGTAAATAAATTAATTAATTTGGTTTTAAATGCAATTAACTAATTATTACTTCGAAGATTACAAAAAGATTGTACCGAACTGGTAGTAAGTTACATATATTATATATAGCAGCTGAAGGGGTGCACACCCAGAAGATTGAGTCCTGCTGCCTTAGTTCGTCGCTAAACGTTTTGCACGGGAAACTTTTGCAGACCACCTTCTGGAATGGTTATGGGGCAGGGTTGTACATATGCAAAAGAGGTGTTGACTCTTAGACAGCAGTACCCAGTGTAAATTTCAAGTCTCCTTCTTTCTTACTATTTCGTACGAGGGCAGTGTGTTGGTTTCTTCAATTAGGAACATTCCTTATCCTAAAATCATACATTAATATGCATATTGAACTTGAATAGTTTAAATATCAAAGTTTTGCTCATGAAAAATCGTAGAAGTTTTCCTCGGGATATTTAGAGCATGTTACAGAATTACCTTCCTTTTTCTCTGGCATATTTTGTAGTACAGTGAAATTCCCCTTCGCGGACACTCCTCTTACACGGACACCTCCCTTAAACGGACAGTTTCTCATGATCCCGACCAGCTCTCATATAATTTCCATTGTTGGACGGACATTCTCTTGAACGGACGCGGACACGAGAAAATGTTCCCTTACCCGGACAAAAAAATAAAATAAAAAGAAACGCCTTATCATATTTTTATATCGAGAGTATTGCTATTGCATTTCTCAATCGCGCAGCGTTCCAATTTCGCTGGGACTTCCCCGAGTAAACCGGAGATTTACCGACTTTAATCTTTCGGTACAAATGCAGCCTATGTCATGCATTTCTGCCTGGTCGTTCTTAGTCTTTGGGTGTACGCTTTCGATTGAATACGCTTTCAATATTAGTCTGATGTCTATGCGGAAAAGACACAGTGGGCGACACATTCATTGTAGAAATGGCTCCAAATAGAAAAATTCTCACGCTTAAACAAAAAATTAAGTGTAAGGAACTTATCCAAGCGTTTTAATATTGGAAAAACACAAGCTGCAGATATAATTAAACATAAAGAAATCCTTCTAAACAAATGTCGAACAGCAATTTGAATGAAAAAACAAGCTGTTTAACGTGTGATGGTACTAAAATTGACAAATTGTGTTATGACTGGTTTACAGCAGCTCGGCATAAGGGGATTCCTTTAACAGATATGCATATGATTTTCTTAGATAAGGTTTTCTTGTATTAATGCGTTGATTTTGTTTTCATATTAAGTTCTAAAATAGATAAAAAAAGTAACATTACCTATAGGTTTGTCGTAACAAAAACGCAAAAAACTTTTTTTTTAGGTCCGCTAATACGATGTAAAGCAAGAGAAATAGCCGCTTCTTTGGGACATTCTATATTCAGTGCTTCTTCTGGTTCTTTGGAGAAGGACCTTCGGTTAATGCTGAAGATGTTTCATCGTTTTTAAAAAAATGTCCTTCTTTGATTAAGGGATATTCACCGAGAGACATCTATAATGCCGATGAGATAGGCCTGTATTTTAGGGCTCTACCCGACAAAACGCTCACATTAAAAAAGGAAAAATGTGTTGGGGGTAAGTATCCCACAGAGAGGTTTACAATTTTGCATTGTGCAAATATGGCGGGTGAAAAAGAAAAATTCCTAGTCATTGGTAGGGCAGCTAAACCCAGAACTTTTAAGAACATTAATATAGGTAACCTGCCTGTAACTTGGAAATACAATAAGAAAGCTTGGATGACAGGACAAATTATGATAGAGTTGTTGCAAGACCTAGATTGGAAAATGGCTAAAGAAAAAAGAAACATTTTGTTATTTTTAGACAATGCGGGATCTCATCCGAAAGACGTTCGCTTAAATAATATAAAAATATTATTTTTACCCCCTAATTGGACATCAGCTTGTCAACCACTTGACTAGGGGATTATAAAGAATTTTAAAGCTTGTTACCGAAGTCTATTAATATTCAAACATCTGCTAGTAAACATTGAAACTGCTGATACAGCTTTTGAGTTAATAAAGAAAATTACTCCACTGGATGCAGTTTATTTGGCAAAAACCGCTTGGGACTAGGTAACCAAAGAGACAGTTCAAAATTGCTTCCGCAAAGCAGGATTAATCATGTAAATATACAAAGTGAAGACCAGTTAACTGAGGCTGATATATCTGACCTAGAAGATGATTTGCCTCTTAGCGTACTTTCAGATATCCTCAAAAATAAGAATTTATTGAAATTGACGGATAATGAAAACCTTAATGATTTTTTTTTGAGCGTAGATGAAAATTGGTATGTTAAAGATCCAGATCCAGAACAAGAAATTGCAAATCCAGTTGAAATACAAGAACTTTCGGAAGATTCTGATGTCGATGAGGTTCCAGTGCCAACAGAAGCTATCCCAAATTATGGTAAAGCCATTACCCTGACCAAGCAGCTCAAAAGTTTTGTCGAAAATAACGGAGATACAGAGTCTTTGGAGCTTCTTTTTAAATTACAAATACGATTTCAAGACGCCATTTTAGAGAAAAAGAGAAGAAAAACAACAATATATGAATTTTTGCGTCCTTAAAGTGACTATTCATTTCATTGTTTTGTATTACATACTACATCTATGTATCTATGTACATATATTATATGTATATATCTAAAGGAAATAAAGTTTTTTCTTAAGTTTGAAATTTCTTATTTATTTTAAAAACATTTATATACATATACAATTTAAATGTCCCAGTTTCTTTAATATATTCATTTTTCGTTAAAACACGATTTTTGTTGTTCTACTACATATCTTCACATCTTCAGTTGGTCCCGTTGGTGTCCGTTCAAGGGAGATTTCACTGTATATATATTATTTTATTACCAGGATTATTTGTTAACTCATTAATCTTTTACTATTTTAGACGTAGTCTTTTTATCCTTTTGTGGTAGTTGCTGTGCATGATCTACTCACGAATTAGTGCCTTGACGTTTCAAACAATGTAGGTTAGAATCCATTAAAATCCCTAACTCGATGCCCCTTATACGGAACTCTTACCCATATTTCTATTGTATTTATTGGTAACAAATAATCAATAACTTTTTCCCAAACCTATCAATGTTAAAAAGTTAAAAGCTTGCTTAGCAAGATCATGTATTGATTATGACAATTTTTTAAGTCGCGGTACCTGGAACTTTTGAAAACAGTTGTTTTATTGGTTAAAACACAAATTCAAATTGCATTTTTCACAGAATGTCTAGGAATATCCCGTACAATTTTAAAATTTGAACTATTTGTACATCTCTCGGGGACATCCCACCATGCATAAAATGCTTTTCGTTATAAGGGTATTTCTGCAACAATATGCATTACAAAGTTAAACTGCTTCTAAAAAAATAATTTACATTTTTGACAAGATGATTAAAAATCTTAAATTCCTTTAAATATGACGCAAAGTAAATATCATTTTGTTCACGATATATGTTAAAAAGAAAGTTAAGAATATTTCGCTGCCATACCGCAAACCGTCAAAGTATATATGGTCATTCACAACAAAAACATACCTTCGAAATATTTCCGATATTATTACTAGACATGTAGATATGCAATTTTTTGTTTCAAGTAAAACATCCATATATTACAATTGCATTGAATTGTCCTTTTAATGATGTAGCATATCAAGGGTCTAGTATGACTGAAATATTTTCGGGATTATATTGTCTACATTTTATTCATCGTGGACATCCGGTCCGCAAAGCATATGTTATGGACTTAAAATATGTAACCATGGGATAATATTTTGCGAAGGGAACATTAGTTGTCGTCAGTTTGATAGCTGACGCAATCGTCGATGTAATATAGTATATTTGTGTTTTTTTCTATATTGATCGGACAAAATGTTCAAGTGTTTTTGTGTGATTTTTCATGGGTTAAAGCCTGTGACAATTTGTAAATAAACAGAGAAATTTCTATAGTTATTTTTTACCTTGTAACTGACAAAAACGCATACTCGTTACAATCTAAGGAAGAACTCATGCAAATGGTATAATGATTCAAACCTTAGTTTAAGACAAATTTTAGGTTTATTTGATGCTACACACTCTAACCACTCCATTCCCAGCGCTAGAACAATATCTAGATTGTGGTTAAATTTGGTACTACAGTTTATTTTGCAAAACATGTAAAGAGAAACAAAAGCGAGCGTTTGTCGATCTCATATAAGAAGAAAATACCTTATTGTTGTAGACATCCGAGGTATTTGTTTTCTTTTAAGGAATTTAAATTTCCCGGTTGAAACTGCGTCATAGTTGAGCGAGGCTCACGTCTCACTCCCAGTTTTTAATTCTTCTCACAGAATCGTTGCGACATCCAGCAGTCCATAAGAAGCTCCATGCAACTGAAAGCGAAACGTCTGCAGAATCATGCGGTTCTAACTCGGAAACCGCAATTCTTCAAAAGGATAATCGAAAAAATCGAAAGTTCGGTTAGTGATGTGAAGTACACGACACGAGCTCGTAGATGTCGTTCAGAACAAAACATCACGGCAGTTCGGAAGAGTGTGACTGAAAGTCCAGAGACGTCGATTCGTCATCGTGCATAAGAATTGGACATTACAATAGCCACTCTTCAGCGTATTGTAACTAAAAATTTGTACCTTCACGCCTACAAAGTCCAATTGACTCAACAACTTCTGCCAACAGACCATGCACAGCGAAGAGAGTTCACCAATTGCATCCTTGTGCAAACATAAGTGAATGCCGATTTTGTAGACATCATTTTCAGTGATGAGACCCATTTTCACCTCGATGACTTCGTTAATCTGCAAAACTGTCGCATTTAGGGCTCAGAAAATCCACGAATGGTTCATCAGAAAGCAATGCATCCAAAACATGTCACTGCCTGGTGTGTATTGTGGTCTGAAGAAATAATTGGACCGTATTTCCTTGAAGATGCGGAAGGTAATGTAGTAACAGTGAATGGCGAACGTTATCGTGCTACGATAATGCATTTTTTGTGCCTTAGGCGGAAAATATTACTGTGACGACATTTGGTTTCAGCAGGACAGCGCCACATGTTATACCGCCCGAGAAACATTGACTGCCTTCCACGAGTTTGCTCCTGGTCGTGTCATTTCCCGGTTTGGTGACCAGAATTGGCCGCCGTTCTTACGATTTTTCATACAAAATGTCTAAATGTAAAAATAAATAAATCAATAAATATTTCAATACTTTGCTACAGAAACTCCACGTTTTATGGAACCTCGATATCTTACGCTCTTATTAAAACATTGTTTGCATACAACAACCGAACAAAAGAATCCCGTGCTAAACGCTCACGAAAGTCAAAATGCTTCCCACAAACTTCAACCTCCACAAAGCACTAAAGTAAAACTAAAATAAAGAATTAAATGTACAGCAAACTAAAAAAAGTTAGTGCCTAGGAATGGCACAAATTCTGTGGGTAATACCTTAAAATAAGAATGACAAATTTTATCGGAAGCTGTAATGCGTGACACTTAGAAGTACTGTGTCGCTTGAAATAACTACAATTATCACGTTCATCCCATGTCTTGCGTGGGACTTTGTTAAAACTAGTGCCATCCCTTACTGTATGCCATGCTTTGATCGTAAATAGGAGTTATTTAGAGATGCTTTATGACAAAACCTAGCATATGATCACTATTGAATTGTAGCAGTCTGCTTGTAAACCGATGATACGTAATTGTTTAAATTTCTTTACCTAGAGGAATCTGCTTTAAAATCTAGTAGATTATTTTACTTTTAATATTCCTTGCTCTTTGCAAAAGATCCAATAATAATTACTTATTATATCTGACTTTATAGTAACTAGAGGCAATCCTGTGCCTATTATTTTATTATATCATCGAGGTATTAATATACTATTATACGTTACAGTTTATAATCTATATAATTTTCGCTGCAAGCTAACTTATTTCATTAATTCCTATGATCGTAGCACTAAAACTCTATATTCAATTCGATGATAACAATTCCTCTATTGCATCTATACATATAATAGTATTATGTAAGATTTAATAGTTGAAAGAGATTGTATACGTACAGTAAGAGAAAATATGTAATTGATACAGCTTTCTATTCGAACGTAGCGTAATTAGAAATGTGAGCAAATCCCTCATACGCGCATTACGTGTCTTATAAATGTGGTTTGAATTTATATAATGAACCATTTCCCTATGTACATATATAAGAAGAAGCGAGAAACTCATTTATTATTTTATTTTTTTATTTTACAATAATTACTAGTCTCGGCAAAACAAACACCTATACCAAATATTAATTGTTCGCTGTATCGTTTTCCACGGATTGCTGAACAGTAGTTTATACTTTTTAGCTGGCGTTCACACTTCCACCTGCTGGTACACGTCAAATAATTGTCGCACTTTACACATTTAATTCTGTCGCCTTCGTAGTCTAAATCCGGCATACTCGCTATTACGTTTTCTAGTTTATTCAAAATATGCCGTTTCCGAATCGTACCTAAATGCGACATTTTCTTAGTATGTATGTACTGACAAGTACTCACAACAACCAGTCGAATAATACTGAACTAGCGTGTTTTGATACGGGTACTCTATTCTCCGTGCCGCGCGCTTCACCCCTCCACGTTATTCTTCGCACGGCACTGAAACTTCTCTCTCTTTGCCCAGACTAGTAATTATGCATGTGAATTATTGTGCCATAATTTTCATATAAATGCACAATGTATATACTTGAATACATACACGCGTAAAAAGTTTCCTACATCCAGGCTTTCTAAGATATCATTTACTTCCTTCATTACGATACCAAGGTCTTTCAAAAGATCTACGCGGTCACAAAGAAAAACGAACTTTAAATCCTAAAATTCCTTCAACTTTCTTCACTTCCTAGGGACCTATAAAGTAAATCTAGGTTAGGTTAGGTTTCGATTCAGTAAGCATTGAACCTGACTTTATTACTATTTCCTTGTATACTATGCAAAGAATTTTATCTATTTTTTTTTAAATTTTTTGTACTTATGATTAGCTGTATAATTTTGCTAATTGTATCAATGTTCTAGAAATCCTAGAAGAACATTAATACTGAAATTATGTACAGTGGACCCATAACTTTAATATTTGGGTAACCTTGCAATTGAGAGGCGTATACATAAAAAAAACTGAAAATGGCGAATAAGTCACAGATAACTATATGGATTAGGTGTTAGGTATTATAATGGATATGTGTATAAAAAATATGTTACTGTTAAAAGGAAAGAAATACACTAACCATTAGATACAAGAAAATGGAAAGATGAAAGTATTCTCACAGAAAGCGTCTACTTAAAAACAGGGTAGTATTACGCTCGATTCATAGTCTAAGGATTTTCAATTTGTAACCCGTATATTTACGGGTGTAAACATATTAACCCCATCTGTTAACAGACAAATTATAATAACGCTTTAAACACCAACAAATTTATTAAAACCGCTTAGAAATTAACTTCTATATGAACATGTGGATGTTGTTAGTCATCTTACGTACCTATTATTTTCTTTATTTGCATCTTGTCTTCTAGAATTGTCTCACCACCTAAATTAGGACTACGATGTGTCTGCCCTGCGTTTCATCTGTATGCATTCAACAACTGTCTAAATAGTAAGAAAGTATCCGATGGAAGCCTATTATATATATTAAGTATGTAGCTGTTTCTTTTTATTCGATTGTAACATATATTTGAGTCAACAAATATGTCAAATAATAACGATTGTCTATTCAATCAAATAAATAATTGGAATTTGATGCAAGAAATGTTTTTCTCTGTGTACATATTTAACAACGAGTAAAAGATTTCAATTATGCACCGATGAAACAATAAAAAACGCGATATTAATCACTTTAAGAAACTACAAATTTCGACAACCCAAATGTTAATGCTAGTCACTGATAGCGAATCAGCTAAGTAAATGAACTAATATTAGAGCCGAAAGCAGTATTTTGTCAAATCTCCCAAACGAATTCAATAATTTAATGAACAGTGTCCTAATATCCCAGAATACTGACAACCAATTTTGATTCGGTGAGGAAGGTGGTTGGAAGCTGCGTCCTGTTATTTTCAACATTTGCTTCCACTGTGGTCCTTAAGGATACAACTTGATCCGCAAGAAGCTGCTTCAAAGTCAATTAATGTACAAACTATTTTCAATAACTTCAAAGTAACAACGAATGCCGTCACAGTATTGTAAATGTTATCATTACCGTTAGTCAAACCACGATTTGCGAACCTTATTTATTCGTTTCAGATATATAACTACAACGACACGACCTACACCAATTTCAACGAAAGCTTTTTGTGTTATTAGATGTAAATTGGATTAGCGTTTAAGCTTGTTTAATATATGTGTATGGATATCGAATTCCCAATCCTTATTAAAAGTATATATCGGCATTAGGCGTACCCCAAATTTAGAGCTTGCTCTTTCAATTGTTCTTACCCTAGGATCGTGGAACCCCGCACTGTAGGGTAAATACAGTGGATATTTCATTCTCCGTTGGATTTTGCACCCTGCGGCGTGACAAGTGACGTTCAGATGAGAGACAAACACCACCTTCACTGCATAGAGCGGCCACTACAAACTTTGCACCAGATAGGAAAGTTTTTTGTATCCGCTTTTAAAGGTAATTGGATACAATTTTACTATTACTTATACAATCCGGAAACTAACTAAATCTAAAACGGATCCGCTGAGTTATTACTTATTTAACAGCGGTAGACTTTTTAAAAACAGCCAAAGTCAAAATGATACCATTTGTGAAAGGATATGAAGGATATCGAGCAAATTTCATGATATATTTGAAGTCATATGACAAAATTTCGTTTTGCAAATGTCCCTTATTGGATAGAGCCTTACATAGGCAAGAAACATCTGAAAGAAATCTATTTCAAGAAATGTAGTGCTTTTTACAACGCAGTATTATGCTCTAGATTATACATGGTTTTTGACCAATAATCGGATCTAAGCAGATTTAGGCTTCAATCAAAAACAGGGATTGTACAATGAAATCATTTATTGCATAGTGCGTATATTTAGGAACACTTTTTCGCGAAACAATGTTGTTTAATGCCTTAAGCTTATTGTACGAAGGATTTAAAACCCTTCTGATACGATAACTTTATGCTTAAGTTACTGCATATATTACTAACTGAAAACTAAGTAAATTTGGAACTTCTTCAAAAAAATAATTGTTCGTTATAATAATAGGTATCATTCCTGGAATTAAGTACTTTTAATGAACTTTTGAACTTTGAGTATTATACTTTTTTGGATATCAATAAGAAACGGAGAATCTTTTTTAAAATTGCGCTAAAATAATATTGTGGAGGTGCAAAAAATTGAACGGGGGTACGTGGGCTACACTTTCTGTAAAAGATATTTTAAAAATGTATTTATTACTTATTTTTTAAATGTATATTATGTATAACGAAACAATAAAACAAAAATAATAGAAACACGAAATAAATAGGAGTCCTAACAACATTTTTGTAAAACTCGAATGCTCATCTGTATGAATAATTTTTACGAACAATCCAATATTTTTTCATTCGTTTAACAAACAATAATAAATGACTGGGTGAATATGATAACTATTTTGACAAATTAGACAATCAATCCGTTACTAATTTTATTAGAAATTAGATCACGACAATATTAAGAGGCAAGGAACTGTTGTTTTTTTTACATATTCTAATGATTAAGTGTATAACTCACGGTTTCAACATAAACTTGTCATTTTAATGGTTAAAGTCTATAAGAAATGTAATCCTTCACTAAATATACTTTGAGCCAAATACATTAAAAATTGCGTCAATTTTTTTTCGTTTTGAAACTGCAAGAATTTATTTTTACGCAATACTATTATGACATGTTTTGCTATCTGAACAAGCTACAGTGATAGCGAAAGATGTCATAATAATATTGTGATAAATATATTGGAAATTTTGTAAAATTGAGTTTTGCTTTTCCGACCATTGTTCATACAAATAAATCATTTTCAAAACTAAGTTAATTTTTACCAAATTTGGGACAAAAGCGGAATTGCATTCTTCAAACGATCGCTTCAAATGCTTCATTTGAAGTTCTAATTCTCAAAGTGGCGCAAGTTTAGAATATCGTTTAGCAAAATGAAAGTCCACGCAGTGTATGTGCCTGCCTTTTAAATTGCAATAAATTCTTTTTTTCATTTTAAAATGCAATAAGTGCATATGCCATTTTGAAAAGTTTAATATCTCATGAGCTCTTCTTTGTTGTATTTTATTTGCTGTCCGTCAGTACCTACATTTTCTGGGACGTTCCATACATCCAGTGAACGTATTTACCTACATATTGCTAAAGCCTCCCTTAACATAAAAAGCGTTCAAATAAATTTTACCTCCTGTAGTCCATTCCAATAAAAACTTATCTAGTAACTTGTGCTACTTTCAGTTGCATTAATTGTCAATTTGGCAGAATTTCGTTCAGATGTATAGTTGGCAGGAACTTCTTAAAATTGTATTATAATTTGAAATTGTTTTTACTGTACAACACGTATGATTCATGGTTAAATCTTATTTTTGCTTGTTTGTTCCAGATATGTTTCGTTTTATGATCTTGACATTTGTCATGTCATTCAACTAGCTTATACAAAAAAAAATCGTATCAAGAGTTTCAATAACAAGCTAAAACAAAATTATAATTTCAATGCCTACTTTGAAGTAAACTTTATTTGAACCCATGTTATATTTGTAAGAATGCAAGTGTTATATGCGCAGGCCCTTTTTTCAAATTTGACACAGTTATCAAATTGTTTAGATATGTTTCTATATTTGTTAAAGGAATTTTGTGCTATTTGTTGCATTTTATCTTTATAACTGTTGTAATTATTTAATTGCAAATTATTATTAATAAGGAACACTACTAATTGTATAAGCTTAACCCAACACTGCGCGAGTAAAAAATAGTTTCTTTAAAGAAAGCTTTCCATTCAAATGAAGACCCTTCATAAAAATTCACGACTTCTGTAGAAAGTATTGAAGTAAGGAGTAAATTGAAAACGACCTGTCGTCATTTTAGTTGCCTATATTTAGGAGTAGAATATGTCCTCCAACTAAATATCGTAGGTGGTATGTTGGTAAACAAAAGGTTTAAAACCTTATAATAAAAATCTCAAATTTGCTGCCATCTGTATTCACGTATAGGATGTTATTGGAGTTTACTAAGAAGGTATCTTTATTTAAATATTATATAATAAATATTATTTAGGCTTGTTCAGCTGATTTAATCATTTTGAAATAATTTCTACATAATCTAAATGGATTTTATACAGCAATTATATATGTTAACATCTGCTGTACTCTGAACATGAACATTACTCGTAATAGATGACGCTAGTACACCCGATATAGGATACTTTACTCTGCTGATAGTTACAGAAATCTTTTTTATCTTTAAAACTTAATCAATATATTTAGGTCAACTAGTTTTAATACGTATAAATACGCCAGTCATATATTTTAATAAATTGGCACATCATTTGCGCAAAATAACAACGTGTAAAGGAAGTTGTTTATGTAAATAATGAAAAAGAAATCAAGAGAAAGATGTGACAATACGTGCTCTTGCTTATTATAACAAAATGTCCGAGAATACCATGACTTTACCTTATGAAGACGGACAAAGTGTAAGTACGGAAAATACTAATTATCGAAACAAAACCGATGCAACGGACGATACAACGAACCTAATGTTAATACGACAACCTACAGAAATAAAAAATAATCAAAAGGTCGACGACGTTATTGAGACGCAAGAGGACGCTGAAAATTTGGCGGTAAATTCCAAAAATGTAAATACGTGCGTCGAAGATATAACAGAGGAAAACAAAAAGACCGAAAGTGTAAGGGGGAATAACTCCGAGAATGTAGAAGTGCAAACCCGTGATGTTACACATGGAATAAGAAGAAGGAATTATTATTTTAAAAGGTCTAGGCGGAGCATCTTGGCTAACGCTTTAATTAAAAGAAGTATTAGATGGTAAGTTACATTACTTTATACATATTTCATATATACATCTTTAAAAATACAAACTTACACTTTTAAGTCGTTTTGAGAAAAGACAAACGTGGGGCGTTATTTCTAATTTCACTCTGTACTCACCTATATAAGACGTAATATATTTCTAAAATCTTATCGACTTTTTATTTATATTGAGTAACTAATGATAAATTTGAATCACAGTTTTTTAATGACGTATGATCTTCTCGTATAAATAACTTATATATGCATTGACTACGATTAAGTACGCATACATAAGATGTACATTATATTCAGGTATTTATCAAAAGAAAATATTTTAAATTTCAAAATTTATAAGTCATTTTTATGTAGTATCCACTATGTATTATATATATACTACTATATATATATATTATTTACACTTATTACTTCTTCAATAAAACATTTTAAATTTAAAAATTTATAAGTATTTATATAATACATAGTGGATACTACATAAAAATTAAGTTATATATATATAAATAAAGCCACTAATGTGTCTTTGCACACAAACAATAGAATGGAAGGTCCAATTAAAAAGAAATAGGTATAAGAAAATCGCTAGATCATTGGTTTACTAGGTTTCTCAACTAACTAATTGTACGTTGCGGTAGATATGAACAAAGAATAAACACAGTTAAATATTCATTATATATTTCAATAGATCACAATTCTGTGTGAAAAGGCATTTCAAGAAAGATATTATTTACACTTATTACCTCTTCAATAAAACATTTGCTGTAGTTTTCCCGGTGGGAAGACAGGAGACTGGAGAAGATATGGCAATACTTTCAAGAAATATAAAATAGTAAATAAGCGAAGAGATGCAGATTTTAAGTGGTGAGAACAAAATTTCAGAAACGCTATTCAAATTGTTTGCAACGGCATGATGTTCTTTAATTTATATGAATTTGAATTAGGAATTACTATCTCCAAAAAATATTTGTTTAGCATTCTAGTAGACTTAAAAAAGGAATTACCACAAATAATTTTTATAACAAATATTCAATTCTAACATATATTATTATTACGTAATATAATCAATTGCTTCATAGGTTACTGAAGTTCATTTACCAAATATGTATATATAATTTCAATTACAGTATAGAAAAATAATATGAGATCTTATAAACTAGTTAATTTAATAAAAGTTGTTGAAGACGTTCCGCTAGAATATAATGCATACAGAAATTCAGAAAAGAAACGCTTTGGCATTTTGCCATATACATAGCTACCTGGATGAATCTAAAGAGTTCAAGGTTTACTGCGAAAACTACGGCCTCAACATGTGTCCTTCGTGCTTACACACCATAATTTCTACACATATACATTTCCAGGTATCACATTTCGTTTCTTACCGATAACTAGAGATTTATTAAAAATGTCTGTAATTTTATACTTAAAGAGTAACATTTGATTCTATAATTTGAGAGAATGGAAAGAAGAAAGAAGACATTAGTGATTCACAAATAACTTTATATAAATTATCATTGTCATTGTATTTAAAAATTGTTTTGTATTGGTATTTAAAAATGATATTGTATTAATTGAATTAATATTGAGCTTTTTATAACGTCAGATGCAACATGTTTTTCATTGGAATTACACGTAATATACCATACAGCACATATCATACAAATCATTATAAATCGTAATGTTTCCTAATTACATTAAAACTTCGGAGACGATTATGTCGAGCATAAAAACAAATATATATTACACAGGTACCAACGGTGTAGCACACAAAAAATAAACGGAATATCGGAAGGTATATGGATGAAGTGTTCCATTTAAAAACTCAATAGGCGATTTATAATTGACTCAAGAGTGGAAAAACATTTGAACTTCCACAATGCAACATCCGTTTAAAAAGCAGTCATTGCATTTCGTTTATTTGTTACCTATTGATAAGTAAAGGACTTCAACATTTGAATAACAGACATACTTTGACATGTTTCGGAACACATTACCTTTTATTAGTTTGCATAATTGACAGTCTCAAATATGTAAGCGGTATCTAGTTCATTGAAATAAAGATATACACTTTTCTAATACGAAATGGAGTGTATCTGTTGCAAGTAAAGCAGATTTTAGGTTCAATATATTTTGCCGTTTTATTGTGGAGTTTGCTTTCAGAAAGGTTCTAGTCGAATAAACACTGCGAAGAAAATTTGCAAAATAATACAGTACTAGCATTGGCAAATTCATTGAAATTTTTTCACAAATTTTAACTAATAATACGGCTATTACAATCTTTTAATTGCTAATTTTAAGATACTAAATGTACTATTATGTAGACACGAAGTGTTCTACATTGTCACACCTAGATAGGTAACGTAGTGTGATTTTGATATTATCTATCTATGTTTATGTAAAAATGTTTTCGTTCTATTTCATATGTACCTAGTTACGTATAATTTTTGATCATTTCACAGTTTTCGCTTAATTAACTTATTGTTGGAGAGAAAGTATAATTGGACTCCTCTCTTTGTTAGCTTCTTAGATAATTTTCTTTATTTAGTGTAGATTACAGTTCCTTTCTGATAGCCTCAGGATTTGATATAAATTAATTTTATTTTAAAATTAGTTCCGAATTTAATACCTTTGCTAAAAAAAAAAATAACAGGAGAGACAAAGCCGTAAACTTCACTGATGGAAAGATTATATCGCAAAAAATATTTATAACGGATGTAATACCTATTGCAAAAATGCTTGGTTTGCACGCACATACATACAGAAATTTATAAATTCCAAAGTCAAAATCAACATCTTTAGGTTTGAAATTTGCATAGAAAATATTTTTGATGCTATGATAGCAGCACGAAGGCAGCTATTGAGCAAGGTCATGTCGAGTAGGCAAAGTAGAGAATTAACCTTGGTTGTTTATTATGAAACAATTCTTGCATATAGACCGTTTGGAGAAATATGTAGTAGATCATAGAAATTCTAAATTGATTAAACAAAGTTTAACTTAAAATTTACAAAATTTTTCACTCTTGGTGATAATTCGTATAGCATGTTGGGATCGATGAGAATATCTCTGCCACAGCCAATAGAGTATAATCGATATATGCTTTGGACCTTTATGAATTGTTAGAAACCTACAGAGTTGTAAAATTGCTTATGTGAGTAAAACTGTTAAAACCATATTGTCTATAAAACTATAACTATAAAAATTCTTACGTTGTAGGTGATATAATCTCTTCTTTATTTATCTATTAAGCAGAATGCTATGTTGAATAATTATAACCCATCTATGATAAATAAATACAAAACAGGATCGTTGGAAGAGAGATATGTATATTACAGGTGATACCTCATGTACTACTACTTCCTTAAGCATGCCCACACAGAGGAAAATGAAACCTTATAGATCAATCCGATTTATAAACATATACAAGAATGCAAGCGTACTTAAAAATCACCTTCAATTGAGCTTAAAATTCTTCACTCGTTAAAGAACCACTTAATAAAGCCCAATAGGATAAAATAGTATAGAAGCACGTTTACTTGCTTAACTGTGGTGATTGTGATGCGAAGTGCGTAGAGAAGAGGTTTAGATCTTTTGATAATAGACTCAAAGGGGACATATGTACGTTGCCTTCTACTAACGGTTTTTCTCATTTACCGTCACATTTATTAGAAACAAGCCATTCCTTTGACAAAACATCTATAGTCTGTAAAGTAAGAACGTGTACGGGTTAATGTGTAGAAAAATTTATTTTTAATAATTTTTAAGTTCATGTATTTGTTGTACTCCATGAGAAGTAAAATGCTAATAATGAGTCCAGTCACCACCGGCATACTTTCCACTAAGTTGGCAGCGTATTCCGTCGGTAAAGACCTCCAAATGAGATGAATTTGTCATGTCGGCTGCTTCAAAGTGCGCAGTCTTCTTCCTCGAAGCTTATGCTTGAGATACACTAGGGTGACAGAATAAAATAGACACCCACTAATTAAAAAAAAAGATTCTATTCTCGTTATATATACAAAATATTTTAAAATTTTTAAATTAGACTAATATTTTGTCGATCCACCTTTACTTGCGTGAAGTGCTGCGAGTCGTCGTGGCATAGAATCTATTAAATGATTAATGTCTTCTGAAATATTTAACCACTCTTCTGTAACAGCTGCCACGAGTTCTTCCTTATTACTGGGTTTTCGGGATCGTTTCGCTATATTTGTCTGGATTATGTGCCAAATATTCTCTATCGGATTCATGTCTGGTGATTGGCCTGGCCATGGTAAAATCCGAATCCCCTATTCCTCTTTCCATGTGGTTGTTGTTCTTGCTTTGTGGCAGGGTGCTCCATCCTCCATAAAAGTGGCGTCTTATTTAGATAAAATGGCGTTGTCGAATATCGGTAGTAGTCCTTCTGTTAATATTTGGATATATTTCGCCGCATTTATATTTCCGTCGCAGATTACTAATTGCGATCTTCCACCATACCATATCGCGTCCCACACCATGATGTTCACACCGCTGTATTTCACCGTCTGATGCAAAAATTTGTCGTCCAGTTGCTGTGACGAACGTCTCCATACCCACGTACGAGGGCGACCGCTATCACTGAATTGGCCGTATCTGCTTTCGTCTGAAAAAATGACAGACCGCCAAATTCGGCGCCGTAAGGAGAAGCTTTTTCTTTGCCACCCTTCTATACATCCCCACATTGTGGAGGTATCGCAGAACGGTGCGCTGACTTTTCTGTGAAGTTGCCGCAAGCTCAGCTGTACTTTTTCGCGGTTCTCTTAACACTTCGCGAACAAGTACCCTTTTACTTCTTTCAGAAGGTCCGGCACGACCTGGTCTCGGCTCCACTGTTGTTTTTTCCTTGCGTTTAGATTGTGTAATCACACGGTTAACTGTGGACAACAGAATATTTAAAAATTTACTTATTTCATGTTGCGAAGCGCCGCGTTCACTCTGGCCAACGATGCGACCCCGGGTGAAGTCGCTAATATCACTCGAACCTTGTGTGCGAGGCATAGTTGTAACGATACTAAACTATGACGAATTCCTTTCGATACATCTACTTCTACCCTAATGACAAGAGAAAGTTATTAATTCGTTCTTAGAATTTAGCTGTTTACATATTTATACCGCTTTACCTGGTGTCTATTTTATTCTGTCACCCTAGTGTATACCCACACATTTTCAATGGACTTTGCATCTGGCGATTGCAATGGCTAATCAAGTATGACGATGTCAGACTACTCTTTCCACTCGGTGCAAAGCTTGCTCCGGTGTTTTGGGTCGTTGTCTTCCTGTAAGATCCTGTCTTCGTTTTTTTTTTTTATGAAGCATCGTTCAGCAATCGTCAACAAACACTTCTCATACATTTTAAGTATTTTTAGAGCATTTAAATTGGATGAAAACACATGTAATGCTTCAAAATTCTGTTTCAAAAGCAGCCCCAAAGATGAACTTTTACAGCGTGTTTAACAGTCCGTTGTATTAATCTATTGATCAAGGGTGATTTATTGGTCAAGGAGTGTCGGATGGCAGTATATCCCCAAACAGAAGCTTTGTCCGTAAAGATCACATTTCTCCAATCTCTGTCCAAATTCACCTTTGCCCAAACGAGTCTTTTCGTCAGATGTTTTTCGCCTAACAGTGGTTTCTTCATTGTGCTTCGATGTTTGAGCTTATGGGCAAGGAGATTGGTTTGAATAGTTGTATGTGATACTTGTATACCCTTCTGTTTTAATTTTGCTGCTCTTTGTCGCAATGTTAAGGTCAAGTTCCGCTTAAACAAATTCACATTTTTTTTTCATATTCGGCGTCACTTTGCCTATTGAGCAATTCATTGGCAAATCGTCGACATTTTTGATCTTATGACGAACGATTTTGACTTTGCCATGTATTTAATAGCTACTGCATATGACATTTTTGGTCTTTTAGAATGAGAACAAAGGAAGATAGCCTTGTAGCGCGATGCGTATTCAACTCCCATGGCAGTTAATTTGTTTTCCTGGTCAGAGTTCGAGGTCAACTGATTTTTTTTTGTGACAAAGGATTCACGACAAAGATTTCATCTATCGGCTTACAAAAGAACAAGGACGATATTTGAAACCAACTGCGACGCCGTACACGCTCCTACTTTACAGACTGTAATTTCAAAATTCTACACATTGATAGAGGTTTGGTTTGAATAATTTGGAAAGCATAGAAACACTAAGATTACAGACATTGCGAGATCCTCATCTATAAACAAGCAAATAACTTTTACTTCAACTTCTGTTACTCAGATATTGTTCGATCATTGTACTTTAGTCTTCTTAAATTCCAGATTTTTAATTTGAACATACACTTTTGACACAGAGATCCCCTTATTTAGAATTCTTTATTTAAAAATTTGTACATTTACTTATATTTAGATTGCTTACAGTAAAGGTTGTAGTAGTCCTTTTGACATTTTAACTGGTCTCGTTTACTCTTATACTATTTTAATGTGTTAGCTTTTAATGTAATTTTGCTACCGTGATGCTGATTATGGTGTTGTTTGTATCGGTCTTAGTTTTATAGTCCTTTTCTGTAGTGGTAAGTGTGCAATTTTTGTTTTTTTTTTTAGTATAACTTTAATTATCGCTATTACTTTTCACTATCACTTCTTTTATCTTTGAATTACATTAAAAATAAGTATAACTTTGGAATCTGATACTAATTATCATGCAAACTATTCTTTTATAAGCGTATAACACCTAAGTGTTTATTGTAAAGCTAGTAATCGCAAATAACAAGAGATGCTAATCATTTAAGGAACACTTGCCGAAAACGAAATATTCCTTCAATAAAAGAAAAGCTCCTAGAGTTAGCCGATTCTGTTAATAGTAAATAAAACCAATATCAAAACTTATAAATGTATAAGACAGAAAACAACCTGTTTTAACTAATCACTTTTTAGTTATAGAGACCTTGCACCCAAAAGGTTGTAGTAACTTTAAGAGTATGAAAATTAGTTAAAACGTATGTAGAAGTGTATCGGTCATCGCGGAGAATCTTTTGAAACAATAGAACCATTTTCATTGATAAATATTTATTTTTATTTATTATTCCGGGTGCATAAATAGCAACCTCGTATTCAGCTATATTGAAACTACGTCGGAATATTGAAGCCTTTTTTGTTGTTTACCTCGAAAACTCTAAATCATTTAGTTTTTACAGTTTTTTTTACAGAAATGCTTAATTGTACAGACAGAGGTAACAGTTCTATAAACTAATAGCATTGTATTAACACTACGTTCTAAGATACAGGAACTTCTTCACACACACTGCAAGCCATAGTTCCTATTAAGTTGTTTTTATCTCACGGAACTTGATTGACGTACCTGACGAAATTTGTTACCATTTGAACAAGAGATCTATTTAAAAGTGTAACCGAGAATGGAAATTCTTTAACCTTGAACAGTAATACGTGCGCGTGACTACGTATGTATATATATATAATGTATCTGTATTTTCATTCCAGCGGATATCCTTATACAAATTTACAGATTCATACATCATCTAATATTACAGTCGTACAAAAGAATAGATGCACATTAACGGTATCTGACTCGTCAACCTAGTAATGTCTCTTGATATAATACAGTATACAGAAAAAGTATTTGCACACCAACTCCAACTATTCCTTTCAATAAAAAAATTATATTGTAACACACAAAAAATGAAACTACACTTAATGTAGAACAAGTATATGTAAGGCAAAATCATAATTATTTATAAACGTCGCATTGAAAAAAACATAAAAATTATACAGGAAAAAATATTTGCACTCTATGCAAAAATTGAAAGACCAATCCATAATCGGAGGAATCGCATACGGTTGCCAATTCTAAACGACATGTTGTTACTGTTTAATATTTGGAGTGATTTGTGGCTATTCGAACGGTACAATAAAATGGCAAGCAAAATAAAGAGAAAGTGCAGTTGAAGAGAGCCTGTTAGTAATAAAATCACAGAAAGAATGAAAATGTCTTGGAAAAATTGTTCCCATATTAAATAAATCATTTTCAACAATTATATACATTAAAAAAGTCTAAAAATCCACAATAGTTGAATAATTAATTGCGATCAGATCGTACAAGAAAGTTAACAGCAACAGATGAAAATTTGATAATCAGAGAAATTAAAAACAATCCTTTTAGTTGTGCGCCCAAATTAGCAGTGACTCTTTATAATGTTACTGCAAAACACGTACATCCCGATACTATAAAAAAATGTTCTAAGGAAACATGAATATCAAGCCCGTACTGCCCGAAGAAAACTCTTTGTGAGTAAAATCAACCGACGCAAACGATTGGAATTTGAAAAAAATATGAACCAGCTTGCAGAATTTTTAAAATTATTAATTAAATTATGCTACAAAATTATCAGCTTATAGAAACAAGAGTTCGTTAATTTGGAAGTTTATTAATGGTAACCAGCATTAGCATTAGGTTGAGAGAAAACAGCAAAGGTTAAAAAAAAACAGAAATTTAAAGATATAGTAACTGATATTTATAAGCATATTACAGTACACATATATAGCCTTAATTTTCATATTAATTGTAAATTATAAGCTGTACCATAAGATTATTTAGCAATGTATGAAAAAAATAATAACCTTGGAGCTCTCTCTCTTCTTGTCGGAATATACTAATATTAACCAATTTGGTAATATCTTAATTCACTACAATTTTTTAAATTAGTCAAGGTAATCATTATGACCGCTTGGAAAAACTGGAACCTATTTAACAGTTGTCAGGGTAACATACCTGCAAATATTTAACCTGTCTTAAATATTTTGTGCGTATACATAATGACAACGCTGCGAAAAAGTATATGTTTATTTATATTTATTACCTGCTAAACTCCCTTACATGTTTTCCAAACGTGCGCTCCTGACCTAACGTTCGCAGTACCAATACTAATCATGAATGAATAAACTTCGATGCCCTATTTTTATAGAGAGCTTATAACTATAAAAAAAACGCCACTGCTGTCACTTTTTTTGTAACACTTTGTACTACATTTTCAAAGTCAAGATTTGTTTTGATGTTTAACTGTTTGGAAGTAGTAAAAGCGTTTTCAGAACTTTTACAAACAAAATTCTTCGTTGGAGTAGCTACATAACTAATATTTCTGTTAGATAGAGTAGAATATACAGTGAAATCTCCCTTGAACGGACACCAGCGGGACCAACTGAAGATGTTCGTTCACGAGGGGTGTTCGCATAAAAGAAATATATAGTAGATACAACAAAAATCGTGTTTTAAGGAAAAGTTAGTATATTAAAGAAACTGGTACATTTAAATCGTATATGTATATAAATGTTTTTTAAATAAATAAGAAACTTTAAACTTAAGAAAAAAAAGTTTATTTCCTTTAGATATATACATAAAGGGCATAGGATTAAAAAAAAGATATATACATACAAAGTATATACATATATGTACATAGATGCATAGATGTAGTATGTAATACAAAACAATATAATGAATAGTCACTTTAAGGACGCAAAAATTCATATATTGTTGTTTGTCTCCTGTTTTTCTTTAAAATGGCGTCTTGAAATCGTATTTCTAATTTAGAAAGAAGCTCCAAAGACTCTGTATCTCCGTGAGTTTCGACAAAACTTTTGAGCTGCTTGATCAGGGTAATAGCTTTACCATAATTTGGGATAGCTTCTGTTGGCACTGGAACCTCGGCGACATCAGAATCTTCAAGTTCTTGTATTTCAACTGGATTTGCAATTTCTTGTTCTGAATCTGGATCTTCAACATACAAATCTTCATCTACGTTCAAAAAATCATTAAGGTTTTCATTATCCGTCAATTTCAATAAATTCTTATTTCTGAGGATATCTGAAAGTACACTAAGAGACAAATCATCTTCTAGGTCGGATGTATCTGCCTCAGTTAACTGGTCTTCACTTTGCATATTTGCATGAGTAAATCCTGCTTTGCGGAAGCAATTTTGAACTGTCTCTTTGGTTACTTGGTCCCAAGCGGTTTTTGCCAAATAAACTGCATCCAGTGGTGTAATTTTCTTTATTAACTCAAAAGCTATACCAGCAGTTTCAATGTTTACTAGCAGATGTTTGAATATTAATAGACTTCGGTAACAAGTTTTAAAATTCTTTATAATCCCCTGGTCAAGTGGTTGACAAGCTGATGTACAATTAGGGGGTAAAAATAATATTTTATATTATTTAAGCGAACGTCTTTCGGATGAGATCCCGCATTGTCTAAAAATAACAAAATGTTTCTTTTTTCTTTAGCCATTTTCCAATCTAGATCTTGCAACCACTCTGTCATAATTTGTCCTAGCATCGAAGCTTTCTTATTGTATTTCCAAGTTACAGGCAGGTTATTTATACTAATGTTTTTAAAAGCTCTGGGTTTAGCTGCCCTACCAATGACTAGGAGTTTTTCTTTTTCACCCGCCATATTTCCACAATGCAAAATTGTAAACCTCTCTTTGTGATACTTACCCCCAACATATTTTTCCTTCTTTAATGTGAGCGTTTTGTCGGGGAGAGCCCTAAAATACAGGCCTATCTCATCGGCATTATAGATGTCTCTCGGTGAATATCCCTTAATCAAAGAAGGACATTTTTTTAAAAACGATGAAACATCTTCGGTATTAACCGAAGCTCCTTCTCCCGAAGTCGCTTTAAAACTTATATTGTGGCGGATTCTAAATTTATTGAGCCAACCAGAAGAAGCACTGAATGTACAATGTCCCAAAGAAGCGGCTATTTCTCTTGCTTTACATCGTATTAGCGGACCTAAAAAAAATATTTTTTTTACGTTTTTGTCACGACAAACCTATTGGTAGTCTCACTTTTTTATCTATTTTAGAATTTAATATGAAAAGAAAATCAACGCATTAATACAAGAAAACCTTATCTAAAAAAATCATATGCATACCTGTTAAAGAAATCCCCTTATGTCGAACTGCTGTAAACCAGTCATTACACAATTTGTCAATTTTAGTACCATCACCCGTCAAAAAGCTTCTTTTTTCATTCAAATTGCTGTTTGACATCTATTTGTTTAGAAGGATTTCTTTATGTTTAATTATATCTGCAGCTTGTGTTTTGTCCAATATTAAAACGCTTGGATAAGTTCCTTACACTTAATTTCTCTTTATTGTAAACTTCAACGATCTCAATTTTTTGCTTAAGCGTGAGAATTTTTCTATTTGGAGTCATTTCTATAATGAATGTGTCGCCCACTGTATCTTTTCCGCATTGACATTAGACTAATATTGAAAGTAGATTCAATCGAAAGCGTATACCCAAAGAATAAGAACGGTGAATCCCCGACCAACTTGGGGAAGTCCCTAATTCACGCCAGGCAGAAATACACGACATAGGCTGCGTTTGTACCGAAAGATTAAAGTCGGTAAACCTCCGGTTTACTCGGGGAAGTCTCAGCGAAATTGGCGCGCGGCGCGATTGAGAAATTCAATAGCAATACTCTCGATATAAAAATAAGATAAGGCGTTTCTTTTTATTTTATTTTTTGTCCGGTTAAGAGAACATTTTCTCGTGTCCGCGTCCGTTCAAAAGAATGTCCATCCAAGAAAGAGTTAATACAATGGAAATTATATGAGAGCCGGTCGGGACCATGAGAAACTGTCTGTTTAAGGGAAGGTGTCCGTGTAAGAGGGGTTTCCGCGAAGGGAAATTTCACTGTACATTCATTCACAGTCAAAATCATATATACAGCCTAATTTTTTGTTAGTATACCGGCAAAGAGAGTTATAAAATCAGGCATAATTACTCAAACAGATTTTATTTTAACAAATTAAAACAAAGTCGCGAAATATGATATGACCGTCTAATTTATTCCACAGATGTTCTATCACATTCGAGTCAAAGTATTAAGTAGGTTTATACAACGATAGGATAATTGTTCATTTACAACACCTGTTTCATTCTCCTGGTTAAGGCTGTAGAAACGAGTGCTTGAATGTAAGTAATTAGTAAGTAAATACATCCCTTATTTTTAATATCAATATTAACCGAGCCGCACGGATCTCTGACAGCATCCGTTTCTGCAGCCGTAAGTGAATAGCTCTTTGATAAATATGTTTATTCGAAGAATCAATGGCTTTCTCAAGTGTATAAAATGCGTCGAAGGACTAATACCTTTGTTTGACATAATAGCTAAAGGGATTAGTTTTCTTATATTTCTATAAAGATTAATTACCGTATTTGAAATCTCGACAAAATATTTCTTAGCAGTAAGTGTCTTTATGCGTAAGTAATAATACGAAGCATTAGATAATGTTTGTTCCTAAGAAGTTTCTCCGACAAGCTTTTCACCGTAACTAATCAAGCAGAGTCATTTCAAAATATATTATCTCCGAAACTTCTCATTTTTGACGAGGGTTTATATATATATGTGCGTACACCTTAGGATACCATCAAACTCTATCTAGGATCAAGTACAAACGCTTGGGCACACTACTGTAGTCAAATAGCGTGGAAATACAACGTGAAGTATAACTCACGACTACCCAGACGTTCCCATTATTTTCTGAAATACGCTGTATCATGTAGCGAAGATATACAAGAATGAATGAATGAATTTTTACCATTAATAATTGCTGTATCAATGGTAAATATGTCCGCGCGCCTCAAGCACAATACTCAGTTACGATTAAAGTGAAACACAACTTCTGCCGATATCCATTTCACATGCACTATACTCTAAACTCATAATTAGCGAAATTTACTGTTATACATATTCCTATATACCTCTAAGTCTACTCTAACACACTACCTCAGTCGAAAGAATTGTCCTGACATTCTCAAACGGCGTCGGACGATGATTTATACGTTTAGATATCGTATTGGATATGTGCTTCGACACTGTTAGCGTTGGACGGAGTTTCTGTAGCAAATTAAATGCGTGCTAGGATACAACAACATTTTGCAAAAGTAACATTTACCTCTTAATTTTCATATATGTACTTGGAATATTTTATATATCAGTGATTACATTTTGAAGTATTACAGTGATATAGAAAATATAGACATTCAAATGATATTCACAAATGTAATATAATTACAAACAGAAAATAATGAATTTGAGAAACTTAAAGTCCTTAATACCGGCAGTATTCTTAGTAGTTATCTCGGTAAAAGCATTTTAATAATCTCAGTTTTTGCACTGTAGACTTTTAATTTTTTCCTCATACTGTCAAAATATTAATATAATCTTATTTATTATAATATCGCTAAAATGTAGCTGTTTTGACACAATGTTACACTCTTCCAACTCTACAGTAATATAGATATCTACCACAGTGTTTAACTAACTATGGATACCACTTCAACTCTATGTTAGATTGTTCCTACGCCAACTTACCGTTTGACTCTACTGTTATTTATAGTAAGTAGTTATTGAAAATTCAAAATCATTATTTGCGTAATCTTTAGCAAAGTTTATTCGACCTTCCTAACTATGCTTACCAATGGAAAACTTTCCACTTGCTACAAGCCCATTGAAATTATATTTTCGCAGCATTTTTTTTATAGATTCAGTGACAACTTGTTGCTGAAAGATGTTCCAACATCTTCCATTATTTTTGATACGCTTTGTGACAAATTCATTTTGATTTTATACAGAGTCTTCACCATATTATGTACGGAATTCTATTTTGTTTTTGTATTTTTGTATTCTAAATACACACGCAAACATGATCAAAACACATGCTCAAGCCTGAACTTGAACGTATACATGATCTTTAGCCTGAAGAAGGCGCTGACAACAAAATTAAGAAATAAGGAAAGTCTCTACGAAACAACTTAATGCAATCCAATGTTTAAGCGATCGAAGGCTACTGAAAGAATAAAGATTTACCCGTTAAACATTAGTTTTTGTTCATATATGTGATTTCGTGTATTTTGGCGTCAGAATAAATAATCGGTAAAAATTACGGTGTTATGATCTCGATCGATGTGCTCGTAGCGAGTAACTGTTTTCGGTGAACAGAGGCTTGTGTAGTACTAATGCCCCGCCGTTTTGGGTTACAAGTGCGAAGATAACGTGGAACAGTTTCGAACAATATATCTAAACCATTTGATTTTAATTTTACATGTTCCTTCACCCAGTTCGCAAAAACCAATTTACTGTTCTTTTTGCGTTTTTTTTTTATCCAATCGACCACGTTATCGCGCCAATCCAGTAAATACATTGCCCGCATGCATTTGTAAGTTGTGGATTCTGAGTGAAACTACAAAAATTTAAATAATTACTGATTACTTAATCTTTCGCCCTTAAGTTTTAAATGATATAATTTACAAATATCTGGATTAAAGTTTATTTACAAACGATACGAGAGCGTCTAAGATAAATTAATCAGATTCTAAGTAATAATCGGCGATATAAATGACAGCCCCGATGTAGCTTAAATGAAATACAAGCTTGCGTATGTACAGCGGACCTTCACTTATTTAGTTTCTAATGATTATTAAACACATATTACATAATGTCTCTCAGTAATATTTAAATATGCGTATGTATGTATGTGTCAGGGTTTTTAGTATTACTAAATCGCTCTAACCTTCAAAGGATATCTTATCATTAAGTGCGATGAAAGGTTTTGTTTGCTCTATTGAGTAAAAACATTACAACTATATTAATACACAGCATTTGTTAGGTATATGCTTATATAAGCGAAAGATATGCATATAATATAATGCACATTTATCCAAAATTGCTAACAAGTGACGACATGTGGTAAACACGTACAATATTAATTTTGCGAATCATGTAAGAAATCAATCTAAATCAACAAGACTAAATGATAATCTAAAGCCAGATGTATTATTAGCAATAAAGCTGAATAAAATTCACTTCTGCCATGGGCTAGCTGAAAATTATCCAGATTAAAGTTTTGTAAAAATATGCAGAACAGATGTATTAACAGATGCAAACGATGGAACATGTGCGAGTGGACAAAACAGTATTATATTCGCCGTCGTCAGGCATTATTTTCGTCCAAATAATCCACTAATTCCGAAGACATTCAATTTCAGCAAAACGGTGTATCTGCGCTTTACTTTATAATTACAACAGAATTCTGCCTATCTCAATATAGATCTTTAAATTTTTTTCGAGCCCCACGCATCTCTAACAGTACTCGTTTCTGCAGCCTTATTTCGTATCCCCCCACAGCTTTCGTCAATTTCAGGTGGCATCACCCGGCCATGTGTTATTGCACCTACGCGCGTCTAAGATATTCATTCTCAACACTCGCCATGGAATGACAAAAACTACAGAAAGACCTCCACCCTGACAAATAGCAGTGCCGGAGTTCCAACCCGGACCTTTATACTGATAGTCAAACGCGCTAAGCGTCCAACTCAGTTAGTAATCATAATAATAAAAAAGAAATACTATAATAATAATAAGATACCACAAAAAAAACTATACGTTATTTCACTCTTAAAATCTGTTATAACACAAGTAAAGTTAGTGTATGTATACAAAACATTTGCATTTCATGCAAAGCAATTAGATACTGTAAATGTATAATAAAGAATAATTACTACTCTTGTTTACAAATATGATACCAGATTAAGATATAAGTACTCGGGCTATCTCATATTCACTTTCCCACGTATTTATTCGAAAATTGATAAAGATAAAAAGTAAATTCCATTGAAATTGTGACGATGTTGTGCGTAATATTCTATGGTTATAACTAGAGACCGGATTATATGCAAAGAAAAACTGGAATATATCGATTTTTGAGAAAATATGCATAAACCTGGGGCATATATGCAAAAAAATTGCGACAATATGCAAAATTTTTACATAAAATAAATAAGAGGAGAAATTTAAACATTAACTTTATTATACAAATTTTTTTTACAACATATTTCTAAACCAATTTATAATTAAATGTTTTCCAAAATTATGTAAAAGAAAGTTTTGTCTTCTATCAGAATACATATGTTTCGAAATAGAAAAGCTTCTTTCAACATCTACAGATGGAATTGGTGCATTTTTTAACTTTGCAATACTACTACAAACTAAAATTAAAGTCGAAATCGTTTACTGTTTCACCTTCCAAAATTTTCTTAACTTTCTTCAATTTCAAATACCTCGCATTTTTATTTATCACTTTTTTAAATTTATCGTATATAGAATTACCTATTGTACCCTTAACCTTCTTACATAGCATATCAAATTCATCTACTATTTCGACTGATTCCGAGAGCGACATCCCTTGCGTTTCTAGTTTACGAATGGAACTTGAAACAAAGCTATAATTTGACTTAATATACAAAAGGTTTTATAGCAATTCTGTTGATGTTACTATCTTTTTACAGTTTTCTAGAGCAATACAGTCAGCAGTGATTTCAAGAATTATATTTTTATTCCTTTTAGGTAAAAATAAATTTGATAAACCTTCTTGACCAAATTGGGCAATTGTCACATTATTTGTTTCTTGAAGTTCTTTACAATAAATTAACTATGATTTACCTACAATACCTTCATGACGAATTCCTATTAACAAATGGACAATATAACGGCCACACTTATCCGTACTTTCATCTACCATGATATAAATAAAATTATTCCTTACCAATTGTTGAAGTTCTGCCGTTGTTTGCTGATAAGATGTGACATAATTTTTTCGTAAGGTACTTTCATCAGGTATATTATGTTTGCAATATTTTTGCAGAAATGATTTCAAATTAGCATGGTTTAATCTTACCAATGGTATATTAGACGAAATTAATGCGTTACACAGAGCCGTATTATATTCTTCTTGTTCTGAGTTTCGTAAAGTTGATGCTACACATTGATATATAGATTGCGGCACAAATGCGGATCGCTTTAGTTTTTCACATTTTCCAATATGTGATGGAGTTTTAGCGTGTTGATCAATCAGGTATTTTCTTTCACAAGACACCTACAACAACAATTGTCATTTTATAACAAAAGTTAAAGAATTTAAAAACAATTGGAGAGCATTTAGTAAAATTAAACTTATCAGTTTACTGCAGGCTCGACCAAATATTTTGTCGCAATTCTTTACCAGTTCAGGATACGGTTTAATCCATAAAGAAATTTTGTTCGCTATACTCATTGTATGTACGCACAGTATTTAAAAACATAACACAATTACATGTTGTTTCGCTCAAACATATTCAATGAATGAAAAGTTTATTTCGGAATTAATAATAATAAAACGTATTTACCACATCTCTTCTGCTAAGTGAAATTAAGCACGTGCAGTTTTTGGAAAGAGTATAAAAGAAACCAATGGTAAAAGGTTTATCGTTCTGAGAATTGTCCGTTGTCGATCTACATTAGGAATTACTAAGAATTTTTACTAATAGAAAGGATAAGAAAAAGCCTAAAAATGGAACATATCCAACTTTTGTAAAAACATGAATAGAAATGCCTAATATCCAATATATGCAATCACTAATTAGGACTAATTAACTTCAATTAGTGTAATACGTCTACATACAGACCATAATTAAATATATGCAAAAAATAAAATATATGCACTTTGCATATAATCCGGTCTCTACTTATAACATACCCCTATGGATAGTCTTCTTGGACTTTCTTGTTTTAAATGTCTCCGCAGGGAAAAATCTAAGGGTGCCGACGCTGATAAATAGAGATAGACGCACAGTAGCGGCGTTACAAGATTTTTCTGCGGTGTTATCGAAATCAGTTTTCCGCCTTGCTTGTTGACTTTGTTGTTGACTGCATTGTAAAATATGTACATACGTATATTGGAAATTCAGTTTACAAGGGAGACATGCAGTCAAAAAGATATTAATATACCTTACTATGGATTTGATGTATACTAATTGTGTTGAGTACAATCGTAATCGTTCAAAACAGAGAAGGCAGCAAGAAATAAAAATTATTTATGTATGTATATCTTTATTGACGGCAGGATGTTGAGGGATACGCATAATACTGTTACGATCTTACCGGGTCACAATTTAAATAGACGATATTTTATTGATTTATTTATTTATAACATCGAAACTAAACTAATATGAAAGCGAATAACGAAGTGTTAACTAACACTAACTAAATGATTCTTTATATCGATTATTTGTATTTGTCCTGTTTTTATATTAACTCGTTCAGCACGGCGTTCATACAGCGACTGACTGCCCTCTCGTTGGTTGGCTGAACTTCCTTTTTTGGTCCGTCTTCCTCCAGTATCTTCCTTCCTGGAACTTGCTGGGGACATCTGGGTGTCTTCTTGGAATTGACTGCCCTGCATGTATGAGCTGTATTTATAGCAATCGGCGAATACCTTCTAGAACCTTCAAACGCATTCCGACCGCATTCTCGAGCGTCCCGTGTTTGCACTTGGAGAATTACCACTCTACATCTGCTGAAGTAACAGTTGTGTGTTTCAAATACTTCTCATACCTTTCACATACGTTGGCTTACAAATCACACTAACCGTCAAGTTTGCTAAAAATTCTTGAATTGTGGAATCCGTTTAAGGAATTCGAAATAACCTTCTTTGTGTTAGCTATGATATAGTCTACTCTTGAATAGATAAGTCTAATAGTACGTGCCACAATAGACGAAACGCATGTAGTAACCAAGTTACGTGAACGAGATCCGCAAAATCTGTTTTTAGTAATCTCGCAGCTTTAGCCACATAGTTGCGGCTCCGTCAGTAACAAACATTCTTGGTTGACTTCATCGTATGCACTCTAACATTTTTGTTAATATCTGTTGTCAACGTTCATCCATATTTCTAATTTTTCATACTCGGTGTGGTATTTGTGACTTGCAACTTTATTCGCGGAGGAATAGTTTGTAAAATATTACCAAACACTTATGAGTATATGTTCTCTCAAGATACCGTGGTATTTCAAATGTTTGTATGTTTCGCTGATTATAAGTGCCGTTTGTACCCCTACTTTGTAAATCATTAGGTCCATATTGCAAGCACCATATTTTAAATCTCTTGTAACCTGTGTTTTTGCTTACACAGTTTCTATCAGGAGTGTGCGTTTGGTTGAACCAATGGTATGCATTCTGGAAGCGACTCGACCGAAGTATACATGCACAATACAGCGATAAATCAAATGATTCCGTCCGACGCTAGTGAAACTCATACCGGCGGCGCTACTGTATGCCGGTAAAATGATCCATCTCTATAATAAACCATTTTTTCATCATTTTAGTGATATACAATCAATATTTAACAAAAAGTAAAACGTTTCGGTAACAATTGAAGTATTTGAAATTAATACACACATCGTAAGATCGCAGCTACCGAGCTATAACTAAAAAGAAAGGGTTCGAAGACGGCTAAGAAACTATTCATATTGGGACGTTATAGCGACAGAATCTTATGTACAATGTCGTCCTAATTTCGCTGGATTTTACCGCAACTTTTTATCGCCGTTTATTTCCAGGTGCAACATGCCGGAAAATATATGTGAGATACCACGTATGTAAAGTAATATTTTAGAATTTTAACATTTATTACCAATATTACTTATTTATAGAGTTACTAACATTTACATAAAAAAGAAGTTTTTGTACACTCTCCACGTTTGATATATCCTACTGCAAAGAAAGGTAGAATTGCATATGCACCGTTAAATCGAAGATGTATACCAAAGCATCTGTCTACTTCTTATTAAAGAGTCTGCTGACTCACAGTATGTAGACTAGGGCCATATCTCGATCAATAACTTTAACCACCCTAGCTTTCTGTCGGTACCTCGCCCCAGCGCACCGATTGCATTTCTGGGGTTGCTGAACTCTGTCTTTTTTTTAACAATATACGTTTATGTGTAATTACACATCATAGTAGTAATCAGAGTGATGCTTATGGATAAACATCCCGCATATAAAACCACTAATTTATGCGATATACGTACAAGCAGATGAAACTACGACATTTTCCGGTTTTGAGAGTTCTCGTGAGGATTATAAATATGAGTTACATCCACTACATTAATGGTTCGTTCTTAAATCATTATAAGCACACATATACTTACGTGTACTAATTACAATGTTACTTGCAAACAATGCCGTCTTTCATAACTGTATGTAACGATTCAAGTGTAAAAAGACAGATTGTTTTGAACGTTAAACGAGACCAGTTTTTAAATATAAAAATATATAACATCTTCGGTAATTTTTGAAATTACATATTTTAATTTTTATCATTTCTTTTTGCAAATTTATGGATTGCGCCTTCACTAGTGATTTCCAGTACTAGTTAAAAAGAGTATAATTTTAAAATGAACTTGCACTTTTCCTTTCTTGATTGATTTACCACACCTACTGTTAGATCGTATTATTAAAGACGTCATAAAGTTGTATCTATAAAGTTTCTTGAAGAAATTTATGGCACTTTCCAATAAATATTCTAAGCAACCCTTTATTCAGTAGATAAATTGTTACTGCCCAAATTTTAGTATTAATTATTCAGATGTCAGTGCAAAATGAAAAAGAAAGGTAATATGTCTCGTATAAATGTGAACGTAATTTACTCCACGAATTGTGTAATTGAAAGAAAACATTGGTATCAATGCATAAGATTTCTAAAAAACGTAAATGGCAAATAACTGTGAATCCTTTTGATTTTTTTAAAAGAGAAAAACAATGAGTAACAAAGAATTTTTACGTACGATTCTTGGAAAAGGTAGCATACTGTTGCTAGTTAGTTCTATACTATTACAATGGGCATTATTACTCTGCAAGATAGATTAAATTAATATGATACTGCAGTTACACTAATTTTTTAGGGCATGCGCTTTTTAAATACAGAAAAAAAATCTTTTAGAATATCTTCATGAGTAAAAAATAGATATAAGTATGTAACTAAAAGAACATGAAATTGGTAATGCTAATGCACATCACATACTTAATAAAAATACAATATAGGGCAACAGGATTCTGCGGTACATTTAATTGTTGAAAATCGATGATTCTGTGGGTGTTTTGTACTGACGCCGATGACGTCATCGGTGCTCAGTTTAATTTGGAGGGGCGCGGTTGAACGCAACGGCATCACAGCTTTCCCAATAACTAGTGTGCGCTCCTCTCGCAGAGTTCGGCGAGAGCTGCTAACGAATTGGTCCCGGTCAGAAGTACTGCAAAACCGGTCAGCAGCCGACAGAGAAAACCGTGCAGCGTTCGTGTGAATGTGTTGCGACGTGTTTATATCTACATACTTATGTGTATGTGTTTGCGTGAGTTGCTTCCAAGTCAATTCGAATCGAACCTGTTATACTGTGTAAATCGGATGCGATCGCCTTTTGTTCAAATAATCGACGATGAATGGTGAGTTATAAACTGCAAGCTAGATGCATCGCAATAATAGAAGAACGGGGAGAACTCCAAACGTGATATCTCTCCCTTGTTCGGTTATCTTACATGTGCTGCAGTTACTTTTCTGTGAGGTTGAGTGAGAGTTAATGATTGAGCTATAATTAACCTCCCTGTTGAATACCACCTAGCGCGTTGTGAAACATTCAGACTTTCAACGGTTGTACCATTTAATTAATACAATTTTATCTGCCTTTGAATATGCGTTGTTATCTGGTGACCCAAATGCTACGTTTTTAACAGTGTCAAGCGGCGCGTACATACTTTTCTTGCGTACTTTCTACTCGGCGGACGGATGTATAGATAGCGCTTTGCTTTTTATATGAATCATCGCAAGCACTAGATGTGGTAACAAGTCGTACCCTGGATGTATTTAATTCCTTAACATCCTCACATCAATAGTGTTCCTTGCATCTAAAAAATTAAAAGAATAATCCTGTTAATCTATCTTAAATGAACGAAGTGAGGGTGAAATGCCTCAGTGTGCTGTAATAAACTGTAACAATACGCACCGGAAAACCAAAGGAGGTTCGGTTCGTTACCATCGTTTTCCAGGTGACGCCGATACGCGTGCGCGCTGGGTGCTAGCCTGCGGTCGACACGTGCAAAATTGCGCTACCGCTCGTATCTGCTCTAGACATTTCAGTGAACAGAGCTACGAACGCGATGTCCAACACGAGCTACTGGGGCTACCAACAAGATGTAGATTGAAAAAAGGAGCAGTTCCGGACACGAACCTACCACCCGATGTCCTCTACGAAGAAGAAGATAACCACAATCACAACAGCGCGATCGCGGTACTGTTGGCGGTCGGGCTAGTACCGACCGCCCAACCGGTGGAACGCACCAACGGCGGGTTGCCCCAAGAGTGAGTCACTTTATTAAGACGCGCGTTTAGCAAAGATAACGTTATCTTTCAACCTATGTACTTTATGGCTAGACTTTCCCAATAGAACAATGGTGTACAGGTATTTGAAGTTCGCTTCGTTGTCGCTACCTGATTATAATTAAATCAGCGAAAAAAATAGCGAATTTTAAATTTATTTTTATGGTATAATCCAATCCCTTTCAACATTTTTGGAGCCTACTATAAAAATGCTTTTAAATGAGATTTTAAATCTAAATTTTGTTTTTTGTTGAAAAAGGAAAATTGACCATTTTAAAAGAGAATTTAAACGTACGGGAAGCTGTATTTGTGCTATTGACAGTTTTTGCCTAGCACTAGCCAACAGATTTTATCCAATCTTTAAACCATATGTGGGCAATAACCGGCCCGCAGGTCGGATTCGACCCGCTGTAAGATTTGATCCGGCCCGTGAGACATTTTGAAAAACCCAATTAAAAAAAATATTACACTACTACGCTAAAAATTATGAACACTACTTTAAAATGTACGTAAACGCGGCCCGCGAACGTATTTCCACACTAAAGTTTGGCCCACAATATGTCAAAGGTTGCCCATACTTGCTTTAAACGAAAAATTATTTGAAATTGATGAATTATTTTGATGAATTACCATACAAAAAATAGTACATTCAATTATTAAAGAACCAATATGTATCATCAATGCGGTAATTGTTATTGACATGATTGGATTTATGGGTTGCATTAACGTTTCCAAATTAAAAAGGAGAAACGCCGCATTTTTTGCGGGGCTGATGGCTCAGTGCCTTGACGCTTGGCTACTAGTCTCGGGGTTCCAGGTTCGAACTGTGTTTTTAGTCTCTAAGCCTTGAGTTCGAACATTAGGGCTATCGTTTTCTCAAAATTTGGGTTTTCAGTGGTTTCTCTTACTCCACGGATGAATGCTGAAACCAAATATTTTAAGACTCATGGCTGACAACTGGCGCCCTAATTGGTGATAACTGCGTACTGTGGAAAGCGTAGGTTATTTATCGATTATTAAAATGATGAAATCAATCTTTTCAATAAAATAGCAAGAATAATAGCTAGAGTGTAAATTAATGCCGTTTTAGAAAAAAATACTTTCATTGAAAAAAGTCAAGCACGCTACAGAAGTAAGATATGTCTACATTTTGTCATGTATTTATATCTGCAAAGTTATACTTTGCTTTATATTTTAGGTATATGTTATATATATATAATGAAATTGCTTAGCATTTTATGTGTTTATGGATTCTACATGGGAAATAATGATGGGTTCTACAACAGAAGTTTTTTACAATTACTTAAAACAACTCGCACTGTAACTAATAATTTTAAATTTATAAATAAAGGGTTGAGGTTTTTCCGTGCTTTTCCTCGCTTCTTGGGGAATGCGGAGAACGAATATCTTAATACGTACCACAAGTGCATGCGTAATAATAACACATGACCGACCAATACTCCCCATGTTAAGGCATGGATTATTATTATATTTTCCTCATTCCATTGACTGCTTAGCTTATAATAATTTCTTTAATAATCTAATTTAGTGAACATCAAACCCGATGACGGATTTCTGATTTTGGGTGAAAATCATCCCCACGTTTTTTGAAATGCGATACCCAAAGTTCTTACTACCTCTTCACAACGATCACAAATTTGCCCTCCCAATTGATACTTTATTCATTAAATATATGCTAACTTAAAAATGTCCTAAACTGCAAGCATAGAATATTGAATTTGATCCGCACTAACAAAACAGCTTTATGGACTGAATCGTATTCAAAAGCATTAGTAATTAAGAACAATCATCATTTATTTTTTGTTGTAGATTTGTTCATACTACTAAAAATACTGATTGGAATAATATCTTTGATTAGGCGAGCATAAATATTTCTGCCGATTACTTTTACAGTGAACTTAACGACATTATTGCCCTGCATGCTCCAGAAATAGTGTAAGGATAGACACATTTTCTGAATTGCTTGCATCCATTAACTATAAAAATATATCTTGAAAAAAAATCCTAGAAAACGGGTAAATGTTTAAAACCGTTAAAAAACTGTTGTTTTGACTTCCACATTCTATCATACTTTCTGTATCAAACACGCACCTTTTCTGTGTCGAGGTAGAACTGCATTAGGCCAAATCCCGCCTGTTTAGTATATTATCCACATCTTAGATACGATGATCACGGACTATTGCATATTTTGAAAACCTTTTCAACATTTAAATCATGTTTATCGACAGTTGTGCAATTGCAGCGCACCAACTAATTATTTCATCATGTTTTTTGTTTATTTGGTTATCACGATATAACTGCTTGCGATGTTTTATAATTAGCGCTTTGTCAGTTATATTTACCCCTGCTATTTATGTATATTTTTAGTGGGACTGTTTTTATTCTAGTAGTAGTAATGATTCTCTTTTTGGTTTGTGCCCCAAATATATTTATTATATTAAAATTGTCATACGTAAAAATTGTGTTAGAATTATTTTCCAAGTATTACAATGCATATGAAATTTAACATAATATTTCTAATAACTAAACAATTTTTTCACCAAAAATGTAAAATGAAAGTGTATAGATTAAATTACAAATTTGAATTACCTTTGAATACCCAGAGCAATCCACTTTTATGAATTGAACTAAAATTACCTGTTTTCTGATTGTGTGCATTTACATTTTTAAATAACGAGTTAAATTATAAATTGAACTTGTAAAAATAATACATGGTTATATGTTTCAATTCGCAAGTTATAAAATGAAAGAAACATCATTTAGTTAATCAACAAATTTAGTCAGCAGTATGAAGTATACACTTTTTGCAAAGTCTTTCCCTTTAGTGTTTTGAATAGTCTTCTTTCCTGACAGATTCCAAACCTATTACAAAATGCTTAAATTGCAGATGCTGGAGCACTCTGTGATTATATTATTTGCTTCCAAGTTACTTTAAATAAAAGAAAAATACACAGCTACTTCTGATGAGGATGGCGCAATTGTACACATAGTCAATAATATGTTCTCGATAAGCAAAATTGAACTTTGCCATAATATCTTCTTTGCTTAATGTGTCTTTGTTTTATTGATTACATGATGTAAATCTTTCACATCAATACTAGCTCAACTGGTATCTGATGATCCAGGCCCAATAGTCCAGGGTGTTACCGTTGCTCTAGCAACAGTGGCCGCGATTTCATAGCGACCAAAATATTTCGTTGCAGCTTATTGTATCATTCATTTGATGGTATGGACAAAATAAAAAAAAGGAACCATATTAAAACTATATTTTCGCAATAAATGTGTAATATAAATTTCAATGATTTTGGTAAGGAATTGAATTGAATTGAATTTTTAAACGATGTATCGCGATCTTATGGAGAAATCACTTCTATCTTTCTGATATTGCTGTAAATTGTTTTCCGCCTCTCGTAATACATTTTCCTGCCAATTTTTGTGGATATTTTCTTTTAAATTTCCGAGTGTTAGATACGTGAAAGTATACAAGAAGTTTTTCACTTTCATTGTATAGTACATCATCAAGTGCTTTATTCTAAGTCTAAAAAGTTACTTAACCGGTTGAATTTCTTAGTCTTATTTTTCAATCCCCGGTTTTACTCTTATACTCAAATTCAAACAAACATGATTTTGAAAAATTAAATTGTTTTTTGTCAGCATTTAGTAAAAATCCCTTATTCTCGTCCCAATAGAGGATCAGTGTATTTTATGGAAAAGCAATATCTTTCTCATTTATTAAAGTGTTTCCGGTATAATACCAATATAGGATGGCTGTTTTCACATATTTCGTGCACATTCTTAAAAGGATTGCGCAAGTATTAATACCTATTAATAATATTCAATTTCAAGATTTATTGTCAAATTTGAAGCATAAAAGGATGGTACCACAGTTCCTAGTCTAATCATATGTACAATTTAAAGTCAATGTTGAGGAAACCTATCTTCCGAAATAAAAAGAATGCACAGTATATAAAAGCCTCTATCTTTGCAGGATTATCTCATTGCACTAATGAAGAAGGCAAGAAACCGCGGCGATTCATTGGGCGTGTGTCGTCCAACAATGTCCGATATCTTTCGCCGACAGCATCAGCTTATATTCTGTCGCATACCTTGTTCGTACGGTTTTGTTAACTATTGTTGAAAGTTGATTATTCCACCGCCTACAGGTGGTAACGCCCATATAACCTTCTCTTGCTTAACTTGGTGGTAGTTAATACACTAAATTTGCATGTTTTTTTATTATTTCTTATATTTAAAAACATTACTTGATACTGAAATGGTATTACAGCAACACTGTCTCATTGAATACTGAACTAATAATATCTCTTTTACATTAAAATGCAAATATTTATAACGGAGATAAATAAGAGGAAAGTGTAAAACAGCCCAGAAAATATCTAAATTAAATTTTATGATTCAGCCAATTCAGGTAATATCCATTAACTAAAAGATTAAATAATTTAATGCGAGACAATTTCTACTTTACGGTTCACATAGTATTGAAATTAAATAAGTGATAATTTTATAAATAACCGCGATGCTTTGCATATCAATGTAATCAAAGAAAATACGTGAAATACGCCAAATTTAACGAGCATGTACAATATGGCTGACCTTGTTTCATTTTGCATATTTTTAGGTCGTTTTCAGAAAATTAAAATCTTTAAGCCGTACTGCGAAAGTTGTATGATATGCTACCGAAATGATACGATCTTTTCGTTGGTTGTGTTTAGAAAAAAGACAATGTAACAATAGAAATCCAAACTTTATCTCGTTTACATTAATTTAGCCTTTAGTAAAAGTTCACACAAAAAAAAAACAAAATATTTGTCAATTCGTTTTCCATTACAAGTGTTACGTACGAGGTGCGGTTCAAAACTGAAAAATTACAAATTTATTAATGATTTCAAAAAAATTCAGTTTATCTTTCTACGTAATTACCATGTCGTTAAATTCTGAATCAAGCTTCTTCAAACTTTCTGCATAAAACTTCGTCGCCCGGGATTTTAGCCAGTTTTCCACTAAGATTTTCTATTCTTTACTTCCTCTTTAAATATTTAGACGCCAATTTTTGAAACGTCAGAAGAATTAGTTGTTACTAGGGGCACGATCAAGATGAAAAGTCTTCCATCTGAATGTTTGAATTGTGACGTGCATTATCGTGAAGGTGAAGAATCCTCGATTTTAGCATTCGATTGATGGTGAATTTCGGCAGTATTATGTCCTCTTGCGTTCTCACTTTGTTCGAAACTCAGGGCAATATAACATATATAGCGACGCGATGCGAACAGCAGCAGCTATCAACAGAAAGACGCGAGATATAGTAGTGTACAGATATATGTACCACATGTGTTATGTGGTAAACGTAATAACTTCAATAAGGGGCGCGCGTATTACTGTAAGTAAAATAGTAGAAAGTAGGTAAGTGTTCGAAAACACTTACCTCCTTAAGCAGCCTCAACAGTTTCTCTTTCACAAAACATATGAGCTTGAAGAAAGAAACTGGAGTATCTTAAACTTATTACTAGCAGTATAAACATAGCTAAATGATATTAAATTACAAATATAGATGCGAAAGAAACAAAACATGCATATTTTTATACCTTTGTCTGTATATAAATCGAAATTGGCAAGTGACATAAACAATAAATACAAATAACAGATGGGCTGAAAAGTCCCGGGCCTAACAAAGAAGACACGGTTTTTTTGGTTCAAAATTAGCTTTATTCATCAACGTAATCTCCATCAAGAGCAACGCAATCGTTCCAGCGCCGCTCTAACATTTCAATACCACTTTTGTAGAACGATTTATCTTTTGCCTCAAAATAGGCCTCAGTTTCAGCGATAACCTCTTCATTCGTGCGAAATTTCTTACCGGCGAGCATTTTTTTGGGGTCTGCGAACAGCCAGTAGTCGCTGGAAGCCAAATCTGGCGAATACGGTGGATGTAGGAGCAATTCGAAGTTCGATTCATGTAGTTTTGCCATTGTTTTGATTGACTTGTGACATGGTGCGTTGTCTTGATGAAACAATTTTTTTTCTTTGCCATATGCGGTCGTTTCTTTGCTATTTCGGCTTTCAAACGCTCCAATAACGCTAATATTCAATGTTGATGGTATTTTCTTTCTCGAGATAGTCGATGAATATTACACCACGCACATCTCAAAATATCGAGGCCATAACCTTTAAAGCGGATTGTTGTGCTTTCGGGCGCTTTGGACGAGGTTCACCAGTTGCTGTTCACTCAGATGACGATCGTTTTGATTCCGGAGTGAAGTGATGGATCCATGTTTCATCCATTGTCACATATCGACGCAAAAATTTCGGTTTGTTACGTTTAAACATGGCCAAACACTGCTCAGAATCATCAACACGTTCTTGTTTTTGGTCAACAGTGAGCAAACGCGGCACCCACTTTGAACAGAGCTTTCTCATAGTCAAATGCTCATGCAATATAAAGCCAATACGTTCTTTTGATATCTTTACGATGTCAGCTAACTGACGCAACTTCACTTTTCGATCATTCAAAACGATTTTGTGGATTTTTTTGATGTTTTCTGGTGTTACCGCCTCATTTGGACGTCCACTGCGTTCTGCATCATCGGTGTCTCTACGACCACGTTTGAAGTCAGCAAACCAACGTTTTATTGTTGTTTCTGATGGAGCGGAGTCCCCATAACACTTTTTAAGCCATTGCTTCGCTTGAACGGTATTTTTTCCCATCAAGAAGCAGTGTAAAATTAAAACACGAAATTGTTTTTGATCCATTGTTTTGAAAATAACAAAAGTAGCGTGACTCTTAGCACAATAACTCACAAACTAATGAATAGAATATCATGAAATTTTAACAGCTTTTTTGAAGGTTAGTACTAACTGAGAGAAAGGCGACTGCAATAAAACTAGCGTCATCTGTGTTAGGCCCGGGACTTTTCAGCCCATGTGTTACACTAACCCAGCAATAAAGCTGACGCCAAATGAAGACGAGGCTTCATCGTTCCAAACAAGTATACGTAAGTGGCCAAATTGCGGTTCACAAACAGTAGCGGTACTTCGAAGAACGTAAAGAAATAAAGGTATAGCTAACACACCCGTTTTAGGCTCGATTCACACGAGTATATTCTCTCCGCGCACTCCGTGGAAGTACATTATTTCAACTGAAAACTTTCACACTGTCGCCACGCAACGGTTTATCTAACGTCTCTCTGCGCTAGTACTTGTTTACGTGTACTACAAACAACTTATTTGCGGTGCATACTACTTTCGTGTCGTACAAAGTAGTGCACTTCAATAGATAAAAATATTTCCTACAATTGCAATGAATGTTGCTAGCAATGCAAAAGGTTTTAAAAGTTAAAGATTGTCAAAAATTATTCAAGGTCAACGAGTTAGTTCTCTGCGATTGAAAATCTTACCTTATCTCCATAAAATAGTAACTAATACAAGAATATTACCTTCACAATATCACTGGCGTTTTTTCTAAGGAAAAGGCGAAAACAGAAACTCCTTAAATTATTGCAGTTTATCTATATCATATGTGAGCAACAAGCGGCCCTCGGGCCTGATATGTTTTCCTTTAAGTTTGGTCTTTACGTTCACACGTTGTCAATTAGTTTATCATCTAGCAGCTGTGATACCCATTTCAGCACATTCATGCTATTTTCTGATATTCAAGCCGTACTCAATCGGTTTCGATGTTTAGGATCGCTATCTTGCAATATCCAATCCGTTAGGAAAGCGCCAAATCGGTATTTGGTAGACTTTAATAAATATTTTCTGTAAATTTTCACAATTTTTTGCGCATTTAGATTATTTTTGCCTATCCGTATAAATCGCCGATTAATGTAATATTCTGAGAGGCGACTCGTACTTTGTCGCCTTACTTAAAATTCTTTTTAATCATCGTCTAATTGTAATATGTTTTCTGGCCAATTTCGCCTGAGCTTGACACAACGTTCGGACATTCACTAAATAACTGTTCACAAGATGCCTCATTTTTGTAAATTACCGACTGGTTTTGTATCTTCATACCACTGTACCTATTTCCTAATAAAGGATTGCGACCTCTGTATATATTTAACAGCAGCTGGTATATTCGTTTCTGAACCTTTTGAGTGTGTAGCGATAAGCACAGCTTCAAAACGAGAAGAGTACATAGCGCTCATATTCCAAAAACGGTTGCACTTATTGCAATTTTAAACGATACAGAAAGTTCTTTGTAACACATTAAAGGAAACGCCATAGTCTACTTGTTACAGATCCGGGTTTGTTTTTAAACGCCCACACATAAATTTTGAATTCTGACAAGTAATTTTTTGTTCCCAGTAATTTACTAACTAGTTTAACATCCATTGGCGGCGGTTGCTTTTAAATTAAATTATTAGATTGGACGTGCAGGCAATAAAATTGAAAGTGCTAGCAAGTTTTCTTTATGTAGTATACTCATTTATAGGTTAATTTTAGAACTTCTTATGTACTTGTTATTTGCCGTTTTTTAAAGTTTTGTATGTCAATATTTTTTATTTCTTTCGGTAATTATATTTAGTCTATTTGTATAATGCGTTCTTATAGAAAATATAACGCCGAGATACAATTTTAATTTGAATCTAACATAATTTAGTGATAAGAAGGAAATATTACTGCAACTAAGAAGAAATATTTTTGTATGTGTCTAATTGCTGCCTATATACAAATTTAACATAATATTTATGTTTCGCATTTTTTTTTTTTGAAATATCAGGAAGTATTGCCTTATTTTAAATGTTACAAATAGAGAAGGCAAAATGAACGGCGCACAATAGGCGTGCGTTTGATAGTAGGTAAAAAAAAATAAATAAATATGTTGACTCAAAACGTTGTGATACGCTTACACTTTTAAGCAACCGTTAGTGTTATCACGAACCGGATTGAATCGGTTAAATATATCTAGCATACGTGTTTTTTAAGTCCCTCCCCCCATAAATTATCGGTCCTAGCATCAGTTTTACCCATACGCGACAGACTTGTACGATTAAAAACGACAATGTGTAGCATTATCTCGAGCAAAGAACCTGTAACGACTTAAATCCAAATCGTAGGATTTTCATCGGTTTTAATCCTACCGTTTAAATGAATCTCGAATGTCGTACCTTTGGAAACCCGGCTTCAGAATGTGTAACTGTTTCATGTTCGGTTTGGCCACAGTTCATGAATAGCTTGTGATTCATATATTTCGCAGCGTAGTTTGCTATGCGTGTATGCGAAATAGAACGAGAGTGTGAGTACAAGTGAATGGTTCGGTTAAACAAGTGCAAATAACCGCAGAGCAAAAAATTGATAGTGTACAGAGTGTTCAGTCAAACGGCACGATTAACCCGGTACGAGTAAAACTGGTGCTAAAATTGAAAGTGTATGGGGGTTTTAGTCATGTTTGTTCCAGCGCAATAGAGGACTATCACAAAGCTTTAGTTTTTCCACCGTCGAAAATTAAATACGGAAATTCACTAACAAACTTAACACAAATCACTTTCGTCTATAAAGTAGAACTTAAAAAGATGATGATTTTCCATATTTGAAATATCCACTATCAAAATGTGATGCTCTCTGTAGTCGTCAGTAGTTGTAGAATGAAATTATGTAACATGCTTGTTTCCAAAACTAAATCCATCTGTATCCCAGATATTTTTATTGAACTCATTCGCAATTGAAGTAATTAACGACGGCTTATTGTTGTCAGAACATATGCTTCATAAAGCAGCAATAAAGAAGAATCAGCAGAATTGAGAAAAGGAAGGGATCTAAAATAGTCCATATAAAAGCAATGAACTGTGGAACAATCTAACAATTATAAATATAAATAAGTATAATATATAAATATTTGGATAAAAAGCCCATTGAATATGTACATAACCATTAATATTTATTGAACACTCAAATTAGCTCATTTGAATTGGAATTACTAATTACATATTGAATTTTGCATACTTGATTCGTAACCTACAGATGCTCCACATACCCTATATCAGCAATAGATAAAAATATATATTTGAACACGTGAAAAAAGGAAATCATTTAGAGCTTTTTTAATTGACATTCATACATACATACTTTACAAGATTCAAATTTGTAGCTATATTCGTATTCTAAGAAAATCTGACTTGTTTCACTATGTACAATTTGCCATACACTAGTAAGAAGTAATATAACCCATAAGAAGTACAGCCCCTGTTCAATTTATTACAGGCACTTGCTAAAATAGCGATTTTGTTAAAATATATAATGAAGAACGTATTGTACAAGCATAAATTTATTCAGAACTGTTTATAGACATCGTCACAACTATATAACTAATATTTTGTAATGCCTCCTTCGGCTTTTATAATTGCTTTTATTCTTTTTGAGATACTGTCTATGCAAACGTTAATGGTATGTCTAATTGTAGCGTCATTTTGCCACACATCTTCAATATTTCATACTAATTGCTCCTTTGTAGTGTTTCTTCTCGAATACACGCGTGATTTTAGAACACTCCACACGTTCTCAAATGGACTAAGGTCAGGAGAATTTCCCGGCCAAGGTAACACTGGCAGAGCGTGAGTTACCAAAAAACTTTGGACGGATTTGGCCATGTGGCATGATGTCTTATCGTGCATGAATGTGTAAGTGCCTTCATTCGGATCTAAAACATTGATATATGACATCAAGACATCCTCCAATACACGCTATGCAATGATCCAGGACCTTCGACTGATATACACTAGGGTGACAGAATAAAATAGACACCTACTAATTAAAAAAAATATTCTATTCTCGTTATATATACAAAATATTTTAAAATTTTTAAATTAGACTAATATTTTGTCGATCCACCTTTACTTGTGTGAAGTGCTGCGAGTCGTCGTGGCATAGAATCTATTAAATGATTAATGGTGTCTTCTGGAATATTTAACCACTCTTCTGTAACAGCTGCCACGAGTTCTTCCTTATTGCTGGGTTTTCTGGGTCGTTTCGCCATACTTGTCTGGATTATGTGCCAAACATTCTCTATCGGATTCATGTCTGGTGATTGGCCTGGCCATGGTAAAATCCGAATCTCCTGTTCCTCTTTCCATGTGGTTGTTGTTCTTGCTTTGTGGCAGGGTGCTCCATCCTCCATAAAAGTGGCGTCTTCTTTAGATAAAATGGCGTTGTCGAATATCGGTAGTAGTCCTTCTGTTAATATTTGGATATATTTTGCCGCATTTATATTTCCGTCGCAGATTACTAATTGCGATCTTCCACCATACCTTATCGCGCCCCACACCATGATGTTCACACCGCCGTATTTCACCGTCTGATGCAAAAATTTGTCGTCCAGTTGCTGTGACGAACTTTCAGAAGGTCCGGCACGACCTGGTCTCGGCTCCACTGCTGTTTTTTCCTTGCGTTTAAATTGTGTAATCACACGGTTAACTGTGGACAGCGGAATATTTAAAAATTTACTTATTTCACGTTGCGAAGCGCCGCGTTCACTCTGGCCAACGATGCGACCCCGGGTGAAGTCGCTAATATCACTCGAACCTTGTAAGCGAGGCATAGTTGTAACGATACTAAACTATGACGAATTCCTTCCGATACATCTGTCCGTACCCTAATGACAAGAGAAAGTTCTTAATTCGTCCTTAGAATTTAGCTGTTTACATATTTATGCCGCTTTACCTGGTGTCTATTTTATTCTGTCACCCTAGTGTATACCATAACTGACGGAGGGTGTTTCACCATTTTTAGTACACTAGCTTCACCAAACCGTTCAGATGGACATCGTCTAACAAATTAAGCTCTTTCGGTCATTACTTCTAGTTTTGACTCTTCGCTGAATACGATCTTTAACGAAAAGACATTGTTCAAACAAAAAAAATGCTTGACATACATATCCATTTCAGTTATTTTGTCTTACCTTTCGCCAATCTTCAAATATGTAATGTTGGTGACGTTTTCCCCATTTATAACGTGCTCGCTTCATCATCTGTGTTAATCTTGGCTTTTTCAGCGGGCGTCTACATTTTAATCCAGCTTCGTACAATCGTCTACGTACTGTACACTTGGATATTTGCACTCCTTGTTGACACATTACATTTCGTATTTCTTTGCCAGATAAACCTCGGTTATCAGTTGCTAGTTGCAGGATACATCGATTACTAATGATCCTTTTCTTGCTATAAAACGCTCTTCCGGTACTTGTGGGCATGTTTTCTTTCATCAAAACGGTGATGCTCTGCACTGTTTGTCGGGATACTTCTTCTTTCTTTGCAATTGTGCGTTGAAAATGCGGTTCTGTACCCAACATTACCTCAATATGCAGTTTTTACTCGTAACTAAAAAATATAAAGCGCGTACAAGCAGTAACTTAAAGCACAACACTAACACGTAAACACGGAAAAAGCGTTGTTACCATAAACAGACAAATATTCTTTCTACAATAGTAATCTATCCAAATAATATTCTACGAATTACTGTGCCTTTCAATCTTGCTTCTACCCATCTTCTACAGTACAGAATGATTCATGAGGGATATAATAATAGGCAAGAGGTTATTAGGTGGTATTTTCTCAGTTTCTTAGAAGGATATTTAGGGAACGTATTTAGATATGTATTGTAAACACTATTCATGAATTTTATACTTGTATGTGTAAATTATCGCGTTGAAAATACACAAAAACTTAAATTTATAAAGTGGCCCTAGTAAAACGGGCAGGGACTGTAGTACTTTCACCTATAGGTGATGTAGACAATAGTAGCTTTGCCGGAAAAACTTCAGAGCATTTAAGCGTTAATCTTTCTTTTAGTTTAAATTAGAAAAACACATTTGGTAATTTTAGCATATCTACATAAATAAACAAATTCTGCTTTACCTGATAAGCCATGTTCTACGTATTAAATTCGGTAAAGCATGCTGAGGTACTACTTATTTCCCAGTAATTTTATAACTCATTGGCTGAGAAATACTGAAAGATGAGATAAGTAGTATATATTTTGCAGAAATGGCGAAAGATATATTTATACGATGTACAGATTATTGTATGGACGTATCGAAATTCTACGAAAATTTGTGTGCACTAAAACTTGTTCTGAACTTATTAGGGCAGAAGATTCAATGCATTATGTAGATATATTGGCTACAAGTAGTATTATCCTACCAGATACAAGATCTCTAACTATCAATATCGTGTATCACGGAAATCTGAAGAGTGTGCGATTTAAATAACTCAAAAAATTATAATTAAATATAGGGAATTTTATAAGTTTATTAAATGATCTAATTTTTAGATTTCTCTCTCTTTTCCCCTTTCGGGCATTCAGTTTATGAATGGGAAGTGAATGTGCTTTTCAATTCCCGTTTGGTGCGGCAATTTTATATTGTGGATGAAATATGGAGATATAAAAACAAAATTAACGAGTTTTGCTAATTCAGGAGTTTAATTTCAAATTAAAGGAAATATACGATAACCCTTAAGACAATATTTACATATATTATCAGAAAGTAGTACATGTATTAAGAAATTAAAAAATACCTTTAATTCTATGTAAAGTAACATTTATCTAATCTCTATATTATGCAATACTTAATTAAAATGGAAAGTAAATATATAATTTTAAAATATATTTCAACTTGTCCAATGTGTCACTTTGATTTTCTCTGCTTTTTAGCTCACTTACAACTATTTTAACCGCCTATCTTAATTCACAGTATTTTCTTGTTCTTTTAGGAGTATAAGGAGTATAGTACACATAATTTTGTAGAAGAACACCATTATATTAATGCATTTCTTCCTGAAAAACTTTCATTAATTAAAATATATTGGGATGTGCTTTTCCGGTCCGTCTGTTGAGCCTGTTATGCCATCCTTCTACGGAAATTTTATTCCGATGACGTTCTCTATCGTAAGTCCGTATTCGGCGAAAATTATCAATAATCGTTGAATTTATCATTGGCTTCATCGGTAGAAGAATTTTCCATTATACAAAGACAACCATCTGTAACTTTCTCTTCTGGCAGATTAGCAAATACAGCACACTTCCTTATGTGGTTTCTTATTTCCTCATTTTTCTGATACAACTTTGTTAGACTTAAATCTTGTACTTTACCCCAAAGAGCTTGATTGAAATGAAAGTTACATCCTTTAATAACTGTAGTCGGAAAAACTTCTGCTAAAGCATTAATTGCGGCAACTTCAAAATCCAAAAATACATTTTTTAGTAAGAAAATCTTGATTTTATTTTTTAATAAGAAGAAAAATCGTTTATACGTCGCCTCTTTCTTGTAGGGTAGTAGGGCATATACGACAGGAATGATGTTTGTTCTTTCCTCTGTACTACCGTTATCCCCGAGAATTGTATATAATTGGCAAAACAATGAACTGCAGCTTTTAAAAGTCCCGTCGAATAAGAAGCAAGAACCTCTTGTTAATAAATTACCTCCGTCCACTCCAAATACAAGAATCCTGTCTTAATCAAATATTACATATTATTATAATATATTCGTCACACCAACGCATATATTTCTTCATCAGTCGTTACTTGTTAGCGATAAATGGATACTTAATATAAGTAGTAGTAACTAGAACAGAGTGAAATCTTACGCAAGTGTGAAAATGTTACTTGCGCATACATACTGCATTCGCATCAATTATATTTCAAATGATAGGCAAAGTTTGTACAGTAGATATGTAATTGTATGCAAAATTGAAATCATCACTTGTTCATCGTACAGTATCCCATAATGTAAAAGCAGTATTCAACCGTTGTGATCGGTTAAACGTTCTACCCAAGTAACCGTAATGATCACTCAACCGGCTAATACATTTACCAATAACTAGAAACCGGATTATATATGCAAAGTCCATATATTTTATTTTATTTATTTATTATATTTTACGTCTATTTGTACATGTCTTACACTGATTAAAGTTAATGAACGCTAATCAACTTTAATCAGCATAATACATCTACATATAGATGTAAAATATAATAAATAAATAAAATAAAATATAGGCACTTTGCATATAATTCGGTCTCTACCAATAACTTATAATACAAAATGACCAAGATAAAAGAGGCCCGGAGTCATATTGTACATGATATTTGAATCGAATACTCGAGAGGGGTGAAGTGATGTCCAGCGACCATCTCGTGTTAACTGTCATATTGTGTTTGCCAGTGTTGCGTTGTCAGTTGTTAATGGTAGTTGTGAATAGGGTTCTCCATAATGCTATTTTCAATCGAACAAAGAAGAAGAACGTACAGTTTCCGCAGGTTTATGGCCTGAGACATCGCCCGATCTATCTACCTACAATTTTTATTTATGGAGTAACTCAAAGGGTAAAGTGTACAGTAACAACCCGCACACAATTGAAGAGTTGAAAATGAACATTCGTAATACAGCTGCTGACACCACACCAAACGAACTGGCAAAAGTTTTTGAAAACACATTGAGACAAGCTAATTTGTGTATGTAGTTCATGCTGAACACTTTTCAACGCCTTTTGTGAACTATTGAATGTTCATTATGTTATTCATAATATTGTGTACTTACTATACTACTAAATAAAAATGATAAAGTTAATATTAGTAGTTCACTTTTCTGTAAGTATTTGTACTACTGTATTCATATCGGGCCTCTTTTGTCTTGGCCACTCTGTATAACCATCATACGCACTCCTAGTTTATACAGCTTGGTCCGTTCAATAAGATGGCAAAGCAAGCAAAGCATCTATATGAACGTCGTGGACCATATTTTATTTCTGTAAGCATTATTTGTCGTATCATTCTCTCAGTCACGTTAATTTCATGTAAGTCTTATTTTGACCCATCCGAATAATGTTTTTTAAAGAAATGAATGCCCAGGAAAAATACAAATTATTAAATGATTCAATGCAGGTCGTATATACATAGAAATTTCAAATTTATTTCATAATGCGTTTCCTGATCGGCTCAACCATCTCGTCGTACTATAACTCGTATTAAAATAAATGAAAAACACAATCCTTGGGTTGCACGTGCTTGGGCTAGAAGTAATTAACACCATACATACGATACACAAACTGAATACCCCTAACAACTTAATGTTTGGGTTGGTATCTTTGGTAATCATATTATTGGTCTATTTTTTAATTAATGGTAATTTGACGAGTGCAAACTAGTCTATTAGCTAATAAAATTATACAAGCTATTATTAATTTACTGGAACAAATTTGGTGTCAACTAAATGGTTATCCCGCACATCTATTAGCGCACTAATATTTATTTAATACTTTCTGAAATCGGTTAATAAGCAGACATGAACATATTCGTTGCAAGGTCGCCGGATTTGTTCCTAAATGATGTCTTCCTCTAGAGTTATAAAGCAAAATACATATTTAATATATCTGTCGAACACCGGATGAGTTGTAACAAAATATTTTTAGTCACAGTTTTGCAATAGATTAGGTTCCTGTCTGTTTGCGGATGGAGATCATCTTGAACACCTTATTTACTTTTTATTTGATGCAATATATTTTTGGTTATCTTTTAACATTTTTTTAAAAATATTCCAATATATTCTGTATATGTGGCCGTATGTTATGTGAGCAGAATGAAGTGTTGAACTCTAAGTACTAGCGACCAAAAAACCATGACTTGGAAAGTTTCAAAACTGTAAGCAATCCGCTTTTAATTTTTTTTTCTGAATATCTCACTCTTACCAAGCCGCATTATTCACCTAGATTTAAAACATAAAAACGCACACTCCTTCTTCACGTAATCATGGTTCAAATTTAAACCCTTATCATAACGTTTTACAAGGTTTATTATGTCTGCTTCATACTTGGTTACTGCTATCCCATTGGACTAATCCCTAACAACCTCTTTCGATTGCGAAGTAACTACTATCTAAAAATCTTTTAGTGTAGGAAGAGACTAAGTCATAGATACTCATTCACATTCAGTTATACCCACACATGGCTTTTGTTCAACGGGTGAGCTGGGAAGCTTTTTAACGTGTGTGCGGCAGCGAACTTCACTTCATAGCTATCATTCCAAAACGTAGAGAAGCACCATCGTGATATTTACATCAGATTCTCCTGTTACTTTCAACAATCTCTAGTTTTGCAAATTTCTAATTCCTTTAGGAAAACTTAAATACAGTTTCACTAGAAGATATTCTTTCATAATATTGGACCTACTTTATGGTTATCCAATATCTTTACCTACACAATCAGAAGAATGAGAATTTTTATTACAGCAATACCCCACTGATATGCAAATAATTCGGGTTTCTTGTAACAATTTCTATCATAGTGTTATAGAACTCATTTCACCTATCTAACTCCGTGATATAGGATTGAAATTTTGTTAGTGTGAAAGTTTACCTGATCAGCCAGATTTCAACTCAACCTGTGACTTAACTCCCGTGCTATTTAAGTTTTTTTATAAATCGCCTCCTATTGACCAAGTAACCAGCAATCCTATAATAAAATGTTTAATACCAATATCCAAAAAATGATATTTTTGTAAAACCTTAGACAATTTTATGTCGTATTACTTACACTTTCTTCCCAACATAATAATCCATGTAAAGTTATATTCTTTTCACATTTAAAACAAATGATATGAATTCATTATTGTATAGCGTTAAAAATGATCTACATACTTATGAAGCGTCAACTGTTGTGTCCCAATAAACAATTAAATATACAGAACATCCGGTTCCTAAGGATACTCGGACGTTGACATTTCAATTTTCCTTCAGTGTTCAGAGCATTGCTGTATGTATTCATACGGGGAGATATTGTCGTTACCTAACTATTGCTTGTCTACTGCAGTTGAATTTAAACGATTGTTTACGAGCTTGTAAGCAACACGTATACGTATACACATCAGTTTATAATAATTCTGATAGGTATATCATTAACAAAATAGTTCACGTATAGTTAGCACAATTTCAAACATTCTTATAAATATTAGTGCATTTCTTAGAGCTAGAAATATAAATCACCATAAAAATATGGTAGCTATGTAATGATAAGCTCTTAATATCATATTAAACATGATAATGCTCCGAAGGTACTCCAATATGGAATGTACGTAAATAAGCTACATTAGTCACAATGAAACAATCCAAAGTATAGCCTGATTTAATTCATCAATCTTGTATTTACTAGTGTCATTCTATTTCGTAGCAGATATCGAAGTTATTTTGTAACCTTAATACAAAATTAATTTCAGTGAAACACAAATAATTTCTTCGAAGTTAATCTGAGTGTTCAGTACACTCATCTTTACCGCGAACTAAAAATAAAACAGAAAGAATATTTCGCAAATTAGCGTTTATAGCAACACATGAAAAGAACTAACTGCGACAAGACATTACGACTCCATAATATTAGTGTAAATTTATACTTCATTATACTATTTTACTGCAACTGTGTATAATGTGTTATTTTTTATTGTTTCAAAAGCGCAACTTTCAAACTTTCAACTGCGCATAGTTATAAGAAAATAAAGTGAATTAAATTCATTGAAATACTGCGCCGAAAACCGAAAGTAAAATACGATCCTCAAAGGTTACTCTACATGTAGAAGGTTATTCTGTTTGGTAAATTGGTCAAAAGTTGGAATTAGAAACCAGCATCAGGGAATTTGGAATTCACAGGTATTGCAGTATATTCCACCCTACACACATTTATAATTTATTCGGTACGTTGCGTTTCAAAAGCGTGGACTCTCATTCCCAATCGTATTACCTATTGTTACCATGTGCTCTTAAAACGCGGCGTTCCGAATCAATTATTAATTTGTGTGGGGGTGGAATTTACTGCTATACTTGTGAATTATACAACCACACATTCTTTGCAATTGTGGGGAATTTAGAAAACCGCAATCGGTCGGGGCCGTCAAGGAGTACGTCTCAAGCAAATGATTTAAGGATTAAACTTTATTAACTATTTAGATTAACGAACGTAATCGAAGATTAATAACACTAGAAATAATCGCTGAATTCCACCGCGAGCGTGCGAATCAAGCTTCAATCAGTACTGTACAACGCCGTCTGCATGAAGCAGAATTACACGACAACGTTGAAGTAACAATACTACTCCTACATACGGCAAGTTAGTAAAGCAATACAATTGAATGAAAAAAGGTGCTTTTCATAGATGGATCCAAGCTAGAAGTCCTCGAATGAAAAAGAAACATTTGTTTGAAACGGTTTGAAGCATAAAAAATAGTGCGCGACTGCGTTGTACTGGCAGTTAAGCATAGGAGTGGTCCTATTCAGTTTTGGGGTTGTTTCGCTTATAAGGGTACAGAATTCATTAAAAGTAAAAAAAAAGTAAAAAAAAACAATATTGAGACATTTTAGAACAACATGCAATTCCATCAGAGTCAAGATTATTATGAGAACATTTCATATTAATATTCTAAGCGCAACAAAGGAATAATGGATTTGTAATAATTACGTAGTATCTTTAAAGCCCTGGTTTGAAGTCCACACAGCGCTTATGAAACGAACTCAACAGACGAATAAGAATCTCGCATCTATGGAACGTAGATGCGAGAACAATACAAAGAGAACGGAGAAATATTGGTCAGGCAACCAGTAGGAAATTTCGATATAATCGAGGATTGAAAATAAAAATTAAAAAAAAATAAAGAAAGAAAAATTGTTTTATTGATATTTATCATTTACGTATTACAAATTAATAAAAAGACTTATACAACTCTCATAATAAACTATCATAATTATACAAATATAAAAAATCGGGTAGACCAAAATCTTTTGGAATTCTGACTGACGGGGCGCAATTTTCCCAGTTTTCTTCCACCAACACAAGAATACAAAATATTGCGCTGTGTTGTGCTAAAAGCGATAGTAAAAGAAAAGCGAAAAGAAAAGAGAGTCGTTTTATGTGTAATACTTGCATTGTTGGACTATGTGCTGAGCTTTGTTTGGAAATAAATCACACAAAAGAAAATTTTGAGTGATTTTTGAAAAATAAATACTACTATTTCTGTTAAAAAAGTATAAATAAATATTTTTACTGATAAAAATCGGTTCTTTTCTGCAATGTATAAGTTCCAAATTTAAAAAAAAATTTCAATTAATTTTATACATCTTTTTAATTTTTTTGTCAAAACAATATTCTAAAATGGGTTTTCTTAAATAAAAGAATGTTTTTGCGGATAAAAAAAATGTGGGTTAAGGGGTTAATAAAAACTTGCCTTTAATAATTTGTGGGTTCCTACCAAGACTGATAGTTTTTCAGAAATATAAATGCGTTGATAAAATGCAAGAAAACATTTGCACCAACACGAATCTCATATTAATATTGATTTTATCTATATTTATGATGACGTTTTATAACATAAATTAATAAATTAAGTAAGAAATCATTGCAATTTTTACACACCGTATAGTTTGCAATTCATCTGAATTTGGCGCGCTAAATTTGCTAGACATGTAAATAATAAAATGACAATACTATTTGACCTAACACATAACACATGGGCTGAAAAGTCCCGGGCCTAACACATAGATAACGCTAGTTTTATTGCAGTCACCTTTCTCTCAGTTAGTACTAACCTTCAAAAGACAGCTGTTAAAATTTCATGATATTCTATTCATTAGTTTGTGAGTTATTGTGCTAAGAGTCACGCTACTTTTCTTATTTTCAAAACAATGGATCAAAAACAATTTCGTGTTTTAATTTTACACTGCTTCTTGATGGGAAAAAATACCGTTCAAGCGAAGCAATGGCTTGAAAAATGTTATGGGGACTCCGCTCCATCAGAAACAACAATAAAATGTTGGTTTGCTGACTTCAAACGTGGTCGTAGAGACACCGATGATGCAGAACGCAGTGGACGTCCACATGAGGCGGTAACACCAGAAAACATAAAAAAAATCCACAAAATCGTTTTGAATGATCGAAAAGTGAAGTTGCGTGAGTTCGCTGACATCGTAAAGATATCAAAAGAACGTATTGGCTTTATATTGCATGAGCATTTGACTATGAGAAAGCTCTGTTCAAAGTGGGTGCCGCGTTTGCTCACTGTTGACCAAAAACAAGAACGTGTTGATGATTCTGAGCAGTGTTTGGCCATGTTTAAACGTAACAAACCGGAATTTTTGCGTCGATATTTGACATTGGATGAAACATGGATCCATCACTTCACTCCGGAATCAAAACGATCGTCATCTGAGTGGACAGCAACTGGTGAACCTCGTCCAAAGCGCCCGAAAGCACAACAATCGGCTGGAAAGGTTATGGCCTCGGTATTTTGGGATGTGCGTGGTGTAATATTCATCGACTATCTTGAGAAAGGAAAGACCATCAACAGTGAATATTATATAGCGTTATTGGAGCGTTTGAAGGCCGAAATTGCAAAGAAACGACCGCACATGGCAAAGAAAAAAATGTTGTTTCGTCACAAGTCTATCAAAACAATGGCAAAACTACGTGAATTGAACTTCGAATTGCTCCCACATCCACCTTATTCGTCAGATTTGGCTCCCAGCGGCTACTGGCTGTTCGCAGACCTCAAAAAAATGATCGCCGGTAAGAAATTTCGCACGAATAAAGAGGTTATCGCTGAAACTGAGGCCTATTTTGAGGCAAAAGATAAATCGTTCTACAAAAGTGGTATTGAAATGTTAGAGCGGCGCTGGAATGATTGCGTTGCTCTTGATGGAGATTACGTTGATGAATAAATCTAATATTTGACCAAAAGAACCGTGTTTTCTTTGTTAGGCCCGGGACTTTTCAGCCGATGTGTTATACTTGGTCGAACATTATATACACCATTTATTTTTTCTGAGTACACGCATTACTAACATTCAGAGACTGGATATATATCCACTTTACATATAATCGGGTCTACTAATAACCGTAACTACAATTTTCGGATATTATTCAATCCTTCTCATACAATCTTCTTTTAATAGAATGGAATGAGAACGAGAAAACTTAGGACTTTCGTCAATACTCTAATTCAAGTAAAACGTCAAACAGTATGATTTTGCTTTGTAATCATTTGATATGTGAGATAATTTAAAGTCATACTTATAAAAGCTGGTACTATACCGGCTCGCAACCATATAAAAATATTCGATGTTTGAAATATAAACGTTTTGTAAAATATGCGTGTACTTCATTTTGCTTAACATGCAAATGAACAGCTCCACAGCAAATCAACAAAAACATATTATGTATTTCGTACGTGTTTCAGTTTTCAGAATACGTTTTCAAGTATCAAAAACTTTTTGGTTCAATTTATAGTTTCGGACTACCAATCTATAATTTTTTGTCTTCCACACTTGCCTGTTCTGAGCCAGTTGTTTGGCTTCAATCTATCCCATTTTTTTTTCTATACATTTCTATACATTTGTTCTTTCTCGATATTTCGGGCTCTACCTATTCCGTTTTTGCCCTCTGTTTTGGCTTCGAAAATCTTCTTTGTTATTCGATCTTCTTCCATTCTGTGTATATGTCCAAGCCATCCCAGTTGTCTCCACTCTATGATTATTTCTATTGGTTTGATATTTTTATTACTAGTGGTTGTCGTGTTTCTGATTTTGCCTCTCCTTGTTACTTCTATTTTTCTTAAGAATCTCATTTCCATGGCTGTGACTTTACTTTTGATTCTATTTGTCTATTTGTTCATGACTCGCAGCCATATGTTAATGTTGGTCTGACCACTCTTTTATGAATTTCTGTCTTGTTTTGGTATTTCTTTTATTATCTAACAATGTATTTCTTAATGTATTATATTCCGAATTTGTTCCTTCGATTCTGATGTTTTTCTTTTCTTCTACCGCTATTATCATTGTGTTTGTTTTCATAGTGTTTATCTCCATGTTTATCTTTTTTAGTTCTTCTTTGTATATCTTCAGGTTTTGCTGTTATGTCTTTTCTGAGTGTGCTTTCAATACCAATCTTCTGCAAACATTAGTTACTGTACATTAATTGCATTCATTTTCCAGTTTCTGACTTTAATCTTGTCACTTTTATACAATGTCTTAATCATCTCTTTCATTGCTCTCCCTTGCCCTCTCCTTTCCAGACTCTGCCGTACATCTTCTCTTCTTACCCTATCAAAAGCTTTTTTGAGATGTATAAAACATGTATGTATTTCCTTTCCTTTTGCTGTTAGTTTTTCTTCTAATTATCTGATTATAAATATTAAGTCTTGGGTGCTTCTTCTTTTTCTAATCCATGTTACGTATCTTCTAATGTTGTTTCCAGTTTTTCTGGGAATCTATTTTCTAATATTATTGTCAATAGTTTTCCTGAGATGCTTGTTAGCATTATTCCTCTTTAATTTGACAATTCTTTTGTGTCTCCTTTTTTTTGTATATGGGCATACTTATTCCCAAATTTCCTTCTTTTGGTATTTCTTTTTTTATGTTGCTTAAGAGATAAGTAGTTCTCTGTTATCTTTCTCTCCCATATATTTTATCATTTCAGTCGTGATTCCATACTGCTCGGCCGCTTTTCCTAGTTTTAGCTTGCTAGCTCTTCTCTAACTTCTTAATCACTTATAGGTGTGATTCGTTCTTCGCCGTTTTGTGCTGTTTGGTCTTTTTCTCTTATATATTTATCTTGTCTTATTTTTGTGAGTTCTTCGAAGTACTGTTTCTGTCTTTCCATTATCTCCTTTTCTTTGGTTAGTATATTTCCTATATTATATTTTATATTTTTCAATCTTCACGTCTTCCTTTGGTTCAATTGTTTTATTGTTCCGTAGAATAATTTTTGGTTTTCTCTATAATTGTCTCTCAGTTTTAGTCCAAACTCTATCCAAGAATTTTGTTTGGCCCTCTTGATATTCTCTTTGGCTTCTATTCTTGCCATTTGGTACATCTTATAATCCTCCTTTTTTCCGCTATGTATATATCTGTTCCATTTATTTCTGCTGTCCACCATTTGCTTTCTTTCGTATATGTACTTGCAATTTTTGTTAATCAACAGCTTTCTTGTACTGCCTGTAGTATATTCTTTTTGAAGCACTTCTCTTGTGCACTTCTGGATGTCTTTATGCCTAAATTTTGTATTAGGTATAATAATGTCGTTTTCAGAGTACATATCTACTATTCTTCTCTCGCTATCATTTATGATCTCTTTACCTTCTCTTCCCACATGCCTCTCTACTCCATTTTCTCTTTCCATTCGTCCGTTCATATCTCCCATTACTATGATGTTTCTTTCGGCATCGACTATTTCAGTTTGTAATGTATTTGTCTTCTTTTTTTGCGTTGTCATTTTTGGCATTTATGCCACAATTATGCTCCATATTTCATTTTCTTAGTTTTGTATCAATTCTTAACAGTCTGGCATTTATATACTTTTCTTTTTGTATGTTATTCACTATCTCAAGCTTGATAATTATTCGTACTTCTTCCGCTGCTGTATCCTTCTTATCCATTCCCCAGCCAGTATCCATCTTCCATTTCCTCTCTTCCTTGACGCTTCCTTTTTGCTTCACTTACTCCCATATAGTAGAGGTTTTTGTGCTTTCACTTCTTCAATTATTTCGTCTTCTTTTTCAACTATACTTTGTATATTCCATGTACCCATTTTTATAACTTCACTATTCTTTTTGTGTGTATATTCTATTTCTTGCTTCTAATTTATATAATAATACGCAAGTATTCCAGGTATGGCAGGACTTTAATAAAAAATAATAAGAGTAAAATCGTAGCTTCTGAAATGAGGTTCTTAAAAAAAACAAAAAGGATTACAAAAACTGATATTGTAGGAAATAAAGCAGTAACAACGGAATTAAATATCAAACCAATAGAGTTAGTCATTAGTGAAAGAGAATTGAGCTGACTACGCCACAAACATAGAACGAAGGAAAGAAGGCAACAAATAAAAGAGACTGAGATGGGAAGATCAAGTATAACAAGATGCTAAAAACCGAGGAATCCAGTGGGGTGCTGCGAAACGTTTAGCTCAGAATAGACATTTTTGCAAGAGGGACCTACACGAAGTACTAATTTTTTTTAATCATACGTCCTTTGTACCTTGCGGTGTCGGATACAAAGTACTAATAGGACAATGAATTATGTATTTTACCTTCCTCGGTGCTACACCTAACGATATGTGGGACATATTAATTAAATAAATAATAATATGTTAAATATATAATACATAAAATAGAAATGTAACGGTAGTAAAAATTTTGTTGAACACATAATACGTACTCAGAAAAAATGATTTAACTATCGGTACGGAAACAATATTCAAATTAACAAGTTGATATTTTCATACATTATTTTTAGTTACTAATTGTTATAGATACACGTATTTAGTACATAAAATCGTCTATATTTATTCATTTTCTCAGTTTATAAAAGCATACTTGTATGGCCATATTCTACAAAATCACAGTAAATAATATTACTAAAATATAATTTCCTCGTGTTTACGGTTACCTCTTTTAGTACGTAGAATGCGAGTTCAGTTCAAACGTTCAAGGCCACTTTAAGCCGCCTATGAAATGCAGCAAAAATTATATTTGATACGTTCTATCTTATACGATTAATGTTTATATAGTTACGTAGGAGATGTCAACAAAGTCTAATTTAAATATATTGGAGTGGAGTAAAAGCATATATTTTAAAGTGTATCGCGTTATTAACCAAATCGCAAATCCGGTAAAATACAAATATAAATAGATATTTCATCATCTAAATATTAATTTTTTTGTATAAATTTATTCATATCAAAGCACGCCGTTTTAACTTCATACAGAGCAAGTAACTGATTTTAGTCGAAATTTTCTACTGAAAAAAATTAATTGTGAAAAGTCACGTCACTGGAGCAGTGCGTAATAAAAAGAAGTCATAAATGTTCGGGCTTCCTATACAGACCTAATCTGAACAAAGTCAACGACGGGAAGGTATCTACAATCCTACGTTCCCCCACTATAGCTATAACCATGATGTATGAAGTACTGCTTACGGCGAATGTAAGGGAATACTGCAGCAACAAAGAATAACGGGAGATACTCATGCGCATTCTAACTGACTTTGCTCAGATTATGTCTGTATGCTTTATAACTACAACTCGACGACGCATAAGAAGTAAACTACAAAAGTTAATGTTTAATGCTATTTTCTTACAAAGAAGAGGTAAAACTTTTTAAAATAGGTATCTATGCGATATATTTACTTACAACAGTTGGATTGCGTCCGCAATGCAATGCTAACTTTGCTGAGAGATACAGAAATTTGAACACCATTCAGTAACACCGTATAAGAAGTTTTTACATTTTTGTTTATTTAATGTTAAATATATAGGAATATTATCGCATTTTTTTCTTTCACTCTTAATAAGTTCAGCATAGAAAACTATATAGCTTTTAGCAAACCGACTTTTTAAACTGATTATGGCATCTATTCAAATTTGTATTTTAATAAATAGCAACTAGTGGATAAGGTAATATCTTGCGTGGTCCTTTATTACCTCACCACTTCTCTCAAGTAATTAATCTTTTAAAAATAAAAATCTCCCTCATAAGTTTTAACTTTTAACCAATAATTTTAAAATTATTCTGAATCTAGAGTACTTTAGTGTAAGATCAAATTCCTGTTACGTGCTACGTTTAGATTACAAATTACGTATCATGTTTACTTTTATTCAACGTATAACCACTGATATAGACCATAAACTTACACTTGTACTTATTTTTAAAGTAGTGTACAAAATGATATTGAAAGTGAAAACTATGCAAGTACTGCGTGAAATCGCATCCATATACAAACGTATACGTCACGTTGCACTACACACTGAAGTGTACAATCGTAATCGTGTGGGTGAAATTTATACTACATACATTGTAATCGTCCGTGATGTTTTTCATTCCCCTTCCTTACTCCGTAGCCGCTCACACTTCGCCTTGGGTCTCTGACCGCTACGTCGTGACCTACTTCGACACAATTTTGCAGGATAAGGTACTCGAGTCTCCTGCAGAGCGAACTCGTCGATACATCACTGTTGCTCCTCCACGATTTCAGACACGTGTTTCACATGTGAATGTATTTACGTGCGTGCGCTTAGATATACATGCAGACCACATACATACATGTATCCTATGTGCAAATCGTTTCGACTTTAAAGATGTGAAAGTGAATAATCATTTATTTATTTACTGTGAATTTATTGTCATCGGCAATTAGCAGATCCAACAATAAATTTATGGATGGCATTGAACGTTTTAAGTGAGGAAGGTCAGTCTAATCCGCTTGATTATTTTTTCAACGTGTAAATAATACTTATTATCAACTATTACTAATAATATTAATAATACGAATAAACATTAAACAAATTTTTGTGTAATATATAAAAGTTATATAATTTATTTTTTATTATATTTAGAAAATGAAAAAGTAGTTCGAAGTGAATCTTCGTTGCATATAAATATATAACTGCACACTACAATTGTTGTCGGTTGGTAAAACTATTATTCTCAGATTTTTCTTTTGTATTATCTGACGTCACGTCATAGTTATAACATCAAGGTTTTAAAATTAGGTTATGTACACTGTTCAGTGCTTATTAAATTGTTTACATGTTTAAAAATATTCGTCGTTGTATACATGTATGCGGCGCATTACAGATATAAACCAACACGTATATACACAAATTATCCATTTGGTTTATGTATCAATCGCTCGGTGACTTATGATATTTAAAAGAAGTTAAGGCTTACTTGGACTATAGATCGATGAAAATCTTTGCTCCATCAGAGCTCCAAGAATTTACCAATCTTCCACGAAATATTTTGCCATTAGAATATTCAGGACAGGTACATCTGATATCGCACATAGAAAGTCATCCGCATCTCTTATCGTTCTCTTTTCAATACGAAATAAAATTAAATGACTGAAGAACGAATAGAAACTTGATATTTTTTTTTTCAAGGAAAAAATGCCATTGATTAAAGTACATACCTTCTGATTACATAATTAGACAGTGCGGCTAATCTAATCGTATCTGTTACGTTAAATAGATTTTAGTTCTTTTGGGATCAAGTTGTGAAAGCTTAATTCTATACTGTATTATAGATGATTATAAATAGCATCTATTATAAAACGTTATTCATGTTTCCACATCTAACCACTGTATTCTTTTGCAGCCTGAACAAAATGCACGTCATGGAAGACGTACACGAAGGATGCAACGCCCAACCTTCATCACCCGGCCACGCCGAACAACGACAAGATATACTAGAAATATGCAATGAAAGTGATTTATGCACAAAAGAAAATCTGCAACCTGGAAATGAAAATGAATTAAAGGTCACTGAAATTAAAAACGAAAACAGTGATGAAACTAAAGTTATCGTTAAAATAGAAACAACGGAAACTAACAGTCCCTTAAGTGAAACTGTGCCTAACGTTGAAAGTGAGGCGAATAATGTAAACGATGATAGCATAAGTAGCGATAGTATTGGGGAAAATAATGTGTTGAAAAGGAAACTAGATTCAGATACTTCCACTGAATCGCCCTCCAAAAGGTTACATACGCAAATTCAAAAAAGTTTTCAAGCGCGCGATGATATTCTTTGTAAATATATGGAAAATATTGGTTGCAATACTTTGGAACAGATTCATTCTAATACCGAGCAAATAATGATTGATATCAGAAAATTAAACGAAGACGCTAAACAGAAAGAGAAAGAGTGGAACAATATTTTGTATTTGAAGAAAATGAAGGAAGAACTTCTAATACGTTTACAAAGACAAAAGCAATTAATCCTTTTAAATAACGATGACTTTGAATCAGAGTGTGCATTTAATAACGACGATCGCTACCAAAATAACAACAGTATACAGAGATCAAAACACAATAGCGCTAAAGCAGAAATGAAAAATCCAATCTTTTTTCAAGAGAGACATACTTTATCAGCTAGACAGAGAAACTTCAATGGTAAAAATATTGTATATAATCATTACGACATGAATGGGCAAAATGATTATAGACAAAATAAAAGCAGACCTACATTAGACGTAAAATCACTAATTGCAGATTATAGACAAAAACACCCAGAAGCTGTTCCAAGGAGAGGTAGACGTATTAGGACTGCCTTATCGCAATGTGAAACAAAAATATCTGCTGGTGGAGTTTTAAATTTATCGAATGTTGCCTTAGGGTCCGGAGCTCAAGTAAGACAAAACCCCAACGGAACGGATGTAAGCAAAGAACTGGGTCTTGTGATAAATAACAGTGACGAGGTAATGCATGACATTCTGCTAATACAAATAAGGAAAGATTTCTGAGTCTGTTTGTTTAAATACTTTAGCCTCCTACTTATTAAAGAAATTTATATTGGATCATAAGTATAATCTTACACATTTAGCCAATAATAATAACAATATCCGTTTCAAGACAATAGTGTGTTAAAACTTTTGCATCATAACTTAATATATCATTCAAAATTTCTCGGACATGCGTCATGCAATTGGTTTTTCGTATACTGTGTATATTAATCAGCGTTAAAACACTATTACTTTGCTAATTTAACCTACTTTCAAATAAGAGATAGCAATGATGTGCACTTAATTTGAATCAGCCTGTATACATATGCAGCAACACACACTGAAGTACTAATTACTAGTAGCTTGTATCTTGTCTTTTCCCATACGCATCTGCACTCTTACCATCGGTATTCATATTTACGAATTATAGCGAACATCTAATTTTGAAAATAATAAATAAGTGAAACTTAACAACCAAGACCGGAATAGTAGATATTGAAGGATACTAAAAACTTCGCTTATTAATGATATTGTACGTGATAAAAAATTTCCGTCAAACTAACATAAATTTCAAGTAAGTATGGCGAGGGCAAATCTTTTCGCGCATACGCTATGGTTGATATTTCTATTTTATGACATTCCGCGGTATCACTGTCAGTACATAATGGATCTGTTATTTAGTTAATGCCTTTGCCTCAAGAAGTCGTGCGGTGTATTTTTGGAAAGTACAATATTTCAATGTAGTAATTATTATTTATTAGCAAATACAAAATCATAAGAATCATCCAAATTAAAAGGTCTCTTACATGTGCATTGCAAATAAGGATACAACTGATTAACTTATTTTGAATGAAACAACTTATTTGCAATAGTATGTTGTAAAGTTCGCAAATTGCTAATTTATTATATGCTATTGTTGTAAATCGTTTATAAGATACTTAGATAGTTTACAGAATGAATGTATTTGCTAAAACAATAAGTGCAAATAAAGGATGTTTTTTATAGAGGTATAGAACTTTGAAATGGAATAGAACAAAGATGAATTTTTTTAAATTGACATGAAATTTACTTTATTCGAAAGATAATCTTCTGACATTATAATTTAAATATGACTTCTGGCATATGACTGCCAAGACTGGCTCGGACGTAGTCTAATCTGGAGGTTTAATTTTCGATGACTTTTTCCAACATTTGTGGTCGTATGTCGGCAATAACGCGGCGATTGTTGTCCTCCAAGTGGGGAATCGTTTCGGGCTTATCGGCGTAGACTAGCGGCGTTAAATCGCATGATCTTGGAAACCAATTCACGGGTCCGAAACGTGAAACTATGCGGTTACCAAACGTTTCCTTCAATAAATCAATTGTGGTACGAGCTGTGTGACATGTTGCGCCGTCTTGTTGAAACCACAGCTCCTGCACATCATGGTTGTTCAATTGATGAACGAAAAAGTCAGTAATCATGGCTCTATAGCAGTCACCATTGACTGTAACGTTCTGACCTGCAACGTTTTTAAAGAAGTACGGATCAATGATTCCACAAGCCCATAAAGCACACCAAACAGTCAGTTTTTCTGGATGTAACGGTGTCTCAACATACACTTCAGGATTACCATCACTCCAAATACGACGGTTTTGTTTATTGACGTATCCATTCAAACAAAAGTGAGCTTCATCGCTAAACAAAATTCGCTTATGAAAATCGGGATCAACGGCAATCTTGGCCCATTCATCGAATCTACGCCTTGCTAGGTGATTGAATTCTTGCACGAGTTGGATTTTGTAAGCGCACAAACCAAGATCTTTCCGCAAAATCTTCCATAAAGTGGATGGACACATCCAATTCCTGGGCACGATGGCGCATAGACTGATTCGGGTCTTCCTCTACGCTACGCTCTACAGCAGCAATGACTTCTTCTGTACGCACTGTACGACGTCTCTGTGGATGCGTATTATCATTTAGAGTAAACGTGGTGCGAAAACGTTCCGTAGTTAATCGAATTAATTGCTCTGATGGACGATTACGTTGACCGTAAGATGGACGTAGTGCGCGATACGTATTTCAAATAGAACCAAGATTTTCAAAATAAATTTGCACAATTTGGAAGCGTTGTTTAGGCGTCAGTCTCTTCATGTTGAAATGCCAAACCAAACTAAAGATAAATCACTTGACAGCTAACAAAATACCTGCCAGTTAAAAAAGTGTTGCCAACTTAAAGTTTTATACCTCTATAAAAAACATTTTGTATAACACACTAAAAATGTATATATATGTTGACAAGGACATCTATTGGTTAATTACCGTAACTAACAGTAGTAAAATAAAAACTAAATAACTATAATGGTGCTTAATAGATCCGTTCTTGTTTATAACCCCAAACATACTAGTCGTTAGTGAATTGTATAGACTCCAGTGAAACTGGTGATACATAACAAAATGTTTACTAATGGGAAAACTTTGTTTTTGGAATTACCAGATATTATAATATCTTATATTGAATTACGCGCCAAAAAGAAAAGAAGGTAAATAAGGAGTAGATATTGACAGGAGTGGAGAATGGCGTGTTTTGAAAGGTATAGTGCGACCAAGCAAATTTGACGAGCGGGAAATATGCGAACTAATTAATTAGTATCACCTTACCTCTCTCTCCCGTTGGCCATCACCCTGTATATTTAACAGCTGGATACAATCTGGTTCAGTTTCGTTTTATATTGTGGTCTACTGTGCGAGTAATTTTAAGAGTGTTCTAAATTCAATTTTTCTTCAAGAAACATTTAGATTATTACTAGAGTAGTGTTTGTGATAGGAATTTGTCCTGAATCAATTGTAAAATTAATATAATCTTGTCATAATATTTAAGGTTTTTAAAATTTTAAATCTTTTTTCTTATCTTTCTCTAGAGAAAATTGCAATCAAACAACTTTCAGGTTAATTATTTTCCACCGTGATATTTTACCTCACGACCGAATATAATGTTCCCAGTGATAAATAAGAACGGATCTATAACTAATGAAGTAAAAACCAATACCATGTTAACTTTAATAGTTAAGATTTTGTTAACAAATTTTTTGACCGTATATCTAAATGGACAAGCCAAAAGAACATTTATTAGTTAAATGTAAAATGTTTATATATGATAGTAGCATGTACAACTATATGGATCTAGCACACACACTTGGAATGTTACAAGCAAGCGATCGTACAGATGTCGAATAAAATCTTAAGGAAGATCTGTTTAACATATCTCCTCCACCATGATAGTCACACCACATATCTAAGACGCGCTCGAACAATTGGGTCGAACATTGAAATATCACCCAAAAGTTCTATAAGATTTTGTTTTCAGAGATTAGTTAGCATTGCCCCCACAAAAACTAGTCACGTTCGAAATAGGTCTTGTGCATCTTCGTTGTATGCATGTATGCTACAGCAGCAGTTAGTAGGCATTAATGGTAAATCATCAAAACATATACATGTTCGTATACTTGCTTCTAACAAAAAGTTTCTTATGGTGTGAGGAAATACATTGAAGACAAATACAGCCTTATCAGGCTTCTGCACTGCTACATTCTGAATCGCATGCAGGGATGAACACTATTTTCATCAGTATACTGTGGAGACATCCCTGCCAGCATGCTCGGCAATTTATCTTAACGACTATTTGTGTCATCTCATAATCCCTTAAATACGCTTTTGTAAAAAAAAGTAATCAATTGAAGAATGAACACCTACACGTTGTCGAACCATTACATAGGCCAGAATATTGCATGTGCAGGTAGTAATATTGCACCTAGTAGAATACAGGTAAAATAAACGTGTGCAACGATTATAAGGATTGTATGGTTTTATAATTTGCAGGTATGGCAGTAAACTGCGAACTTGAGTGCACTGCAATACCTGTGGAAAATAAACGTGTGTTTAAAAATACCTTTTAAATGCGCTACTTTGGTACTTTACAAAAACCTGTTGGTATGATGAATATTTAATCAGTTGTGTTGGCATATTTCTTACTTCTAACAAATATGTGTATTATAATATTTCCAACAAGCCTCCTTCCGAGTGTCGGTATTATTATCACATTGCAAAATAAAATTATTTAATTTCGTATAGCTTATATCTACTGCTGTTGTTAATACACTTACCAAACTCTTATTACAGGCAATAGTATTCTGAAAAGTTTCATATGCTTCTTTGCTATCGGACTGCTGCATTTTCTAATAAATAGTATTATTACCATATTTTCCACGAATACAATGTTGCCTAAAGTTAAATAAATTTTGATTGAAGTCAACCAACTATTCCAGGATGCTGCACTTCGAAACCGAGTTGGGCATTAAATCGATCACAAACGTATTTACGACACGGACTGATAAACAATTCTCAGAATCACACGATTACATGTATTCATACTGGTAATTATTCGTTTGCGAATACTTCAATACAATTCATTCGCGAATACTTCGAAAGAATTCATTCATCAGTAATTGCTAGAAAAATAATTCTGAATATTCAGCAATCATTAAACACAAATCAGTCTGTTTACATTTACTCATTATTGGCTTTATGATTACAACATAACCATTGATCGTGACTATTTTCTCCATTCATTAGTCGTTCTTACAATTATTTTTGCCTTACTTTAGAGAAAAATTATTATGTATTCAATTAAATATCAAATAGGCTATTTCAGGTTTTATAGAAAAAACAAACGTATATCTTTGAATTTGAAGAAAACTGTTTTAAATTAATGTGATTTTAAAATATATACCATCTGCATTTATTTGGTTGACGTTTGTTGCCACCGACGCTTTGAAATGCATGCGTATATACTTAAATATGTATATTAGCGCATATAGGATATTTCAGGGACAACAGTAAATATTTTAGGTGGTACTATAGACCATTTTGAATAAAAAAGTTGCAGCTAAAAGACCTGCTCCAATAATAGTGTAAGTTCGCTTTCAAGAAAGTCTAGATAAATGAGCCTTATAAGACAATGCGGTAACACAGCTGATCAACTTTCTGACTTTCTTTCATACCACGCACGTACACACACGCGCGCGCGCGCGCGCGCACACACACACACACACACACACACACATTTACAGAGAAGCGTTCCTAATAATTGCTTCCCACAATGACATGTGGATTTTGGTCGGACCACCTATGTGACTTACAACTATTACTAATACCGTTTTACTAGTGACTACTGAAAGTAGCTTCATCGGTGAACCGTATCAATAGGATAACTCGCTGTTTAGCAATTAGCGACTGATAAAGTCCAATCGGCTAGTTTCATCTTTTGCGTGAAAGTATTGAATGATAAGAAAGGACGCATGCATAATGTTCTCTTATATTTACATCAGCCATACCTGTCAAAATTCTTGGTGTGAGTGTGGAAGAACCGACTGAATAATGCCTTCTACTTTATCAATATGTTCTTTATTTACTCATTCAGAAAAATATGGCGCCTGTATACTCGGCAGCCTCACACAGTTTAATGAATACAGTAGTAAACACCCTGAAATCTGGCACTGTGTGAATAGAGAATTGTGTGTGATTTTCTTGACATTACAAAACTCCTAAAAATACATTAGCATATCCAGCATGTTTAAATACATGCGATATTATTATAAACACTTGTAATACCAAAAGAACTCTGGTTATAATTGTCACGTATCAAATGCCCATTTCAAACTGCTGAGTGATAGTTTTTCTTGACGTGTGTACGTATCGGATATTTAACTCCATATAACTTCAAGCAGCTTTTTTATTAAAAATAGTCCATACTACCACAATCTAAAATGTATACTATTCCCCCTAAAACAAACTGTATACAATTATATGTACCCCAGGGGCATTAAAAGTTTAGTGAAAACACCACGTTTTACAATACATAAATCAAAGCTTTAATTATTAATTGTACATATAATAACCTAAAAACTTTTAAATCTAAATTCATACAAGAGGAGAGAGTATTTAGATAATTTGGTACATAGTATGTAAATAGATGGACTTCGTAGAAACTTTAGCTCTCAATATTATGCTAGTACGTTACCACGTTAAATATTATTAACAACAATTTGTACCCGATGAGATTCAAACCTAAACTGAAATTTATAATGTAGAGAGCGAAAATAAAAATGCAAAGCAATTGTAAAAAACAATAATTCTACAATAGAATACATTTATTCCTATTGTAGGCACAAATACCATCAAAGAGGTGCAAAAGACTCGACAGAGAGAAAACTATAAAATAGCAAACAGTTAATAAAAATATAGGAAATAACTACAGTTAACGATTATGTAAAAAAATTATTAATAAGGAGTATATAATCATCATTTGACTTACAGAAATTATTTGCATTAACAGATACATGGTTCGACTCACTCAAAATGAAAGTCAATTTACTTAAATAGTTTGGATTTAATAGAAAAAAAATTATTATTCTGGAATCAGTTTTCGCAAAATCTACACATAACTTTATTTTGTAGTTACGGAAAGACAATCTATTAAATGTAGACTCATCACCGCATACTGATTCAACATCATTCAAAGATATGTTGGCTCAGTTCGCCAAACTTTCACAAGCTGAACGACAAGAAATACTGCATAATGCTGTTAAACCGCCACCTCCTTATCCAGAAGTAACAGTTCATCCAGTACCTACCACGTCTGCTTCAAATTCACTTCTACACGGCATTTTAACTAAGGTACTTAGTAAAAAAAGTGTTACTTTAGTATTTGATACGTCTTAATATATATACATATATACTTTTAGAATCAAAGTAAATCTGAAAGTAAGAGCACATTTAGTCCTACATTAGCAAGATTATTAACAGCACCAGAAAAGAGCAACTTACAGTCATCTTCAAATCATGGAAATGGGGTAGCTTCTATAACGGATATATTATGTAACAGCAAAGTAGGTGTGATTTTCAATAAAACTTTAAAAAGGATAACACCTCAATTCTGTTTCAGGCAAGAAATGAAATTACAATAACGCCAGTTGGACAGTACGATACACCCATGAAAGGAAAAACTAATGAAATGGTACTATCCCTAAGTTCTATCAATATTTCAGGTAAAATAAACCTTTTTTTTTTATTGAAGGAGGAAGACGAAACTGAGGATAGCGTTGATAGATTGGTGATAGATGAAAGTGGGGAAGTAGTTGACGCTAGATCTAAAGATAATAATTCAGATATAGGAGATGAGGTGCCACAATGTCAGGGATGTAATCAAAAACCTGCCCAATTCGTTTGTGCAGGATGTGCAAATCAATGGTATTGCAGCAGAGATTGTCAGGTTAGTCTCTATTTAAAATTTCGACGCGTATAGAAATAAACTACAGAAAACGTTTAAGCTATAATAAAAGTTTACTTTTGCAGGTATCTGCTTGGGACGAACATTCTGAAGTTTGCTCCGGTTAAAAATCCTAATGTATTTTTATTAGATCTACATTAATCAACAAATTCAACAGATTACCAAAATAATAATATAAAACAGTGATATTTATTTTTATATTATAAAAAAGAAAACTACCAAAGATAGCCAAATGCTTCAACATAATTTATTCTAAAACATAAAAGGAAACAGCTTGAGAATGATTTTCGTTAAACAAACAACTATATTTTATATAAGGTATTCTATATAAATATACCCATATAATTATGCATTATATATTTAAGTACTCACGTGAATGTACGCGTAGCACACTTCAGTGAGCATTATTTATTAAAACATATTACATTGTAGCTAAATAAGTGATAATCTTTTAGTTGTTCGACTAGTCATTTAAGTTTTAAGGAGTTACCTAAACTTAGTTGTGGTTTGAGATGTGTTTTATATGTTTTGTGAACGTGCCATATCACGAATTTTTGTATATATTAAGACTTTTATAAGTGTCACATTTTTCCTGTTTTTAATTCAACGAATTTTAAAATTTATTTTGTAAGCTTAAAATATTATCCTGTGATATCATTATTTATGAATAAATTTTTCTGGAAAGATTTTTGTTTTTTTTGTGAATAAAACCTGGCCCCCAGTTAAATAATTATCAACTTGGTGTTTTTTTTCAAAGAGTGAAAGTCTTTAATTTTTGTGTAGTTTGCGCATAAAGTATCGAAGCAACAAGATTTATGCAATATCAATTTCAATAAAATTTTGTATTTAGACATTAAAAAAAAATAGAAATCTGTATTATAAATATAGTTACAGATAAAATTGGAAATATGTAATCGCATTATTTTTCTCCGTATATTATGAGTGCGTAGTATTTAATAACTAAAAAATAGGCTTTCAACGTTTGCCTACGCTCGGGTAACAAGACAAACCTAGTCGCATTCACCTACGTGCATGTGAAAGGCAGATGTGTAGAGCTAAATCATTCCTTTTTGTGTACTGGATTGTAATATAATAAAAACAAAGCATTAATGTAAAGCAAAATATCATAAATAGAGTGTCATGTCAAACTCCGCGATCATTTGATCCAAATAAATGCATTTATAAAAGATATAGCTGTTAAAATTGCGTCCTGCATCAATATCGAGAAAACCACACTAAATATGGTATGTTTTCTTTGATTTGTTTATTTCTTACTGCATTTACATACAGTTTTAACGGAATTGAAATTATATTCGACCTAAACGCTGTTGCCAAATTTGTGGGCTTCCTATGATACGAGAGAATATTTGGATCGTAAATCTCGTGGAACACATTCAAAGTATACAGTTATATATGTATATATACACACTAGGGTCACAGAATAAAACAGACACCAGGTAAAGCGGTATAAATATGTAAACAGCTAAATTCTAAGAACGAATTAAGAACTTTCTCTTGTCATTAGGGTAGGGGTAGATTGTATCGAAAGGAATTCGTCATAGTTTAGTATCGTTACAAGTATGCCTCGCTTACAAGGTTCGAGTGATATTAGCGACTTCACCCGGGGTCGCATCGTTGGCCAGAGTGAACGCGGCGCTTCGCAACGTCAAATAAGTAAATTTTTAAATATTCCGTTGTCCATAGCTAACCGTGTAATTACACAATTTAAACGCAAGGAAAAAACAACAGTGGAGCCGAGACCAGGCCGTGCCGAACCTTCTGAAAGAAGTAAAAGGGTGCTTCTGCGCGAAGTGTTAAGAGAACTGCGAAAAAGTACAGCTGAGCTTGTGGCAACTTCACAGAAAAGTCAGCGCACGGTTCTGCGATACCTCCACAGTGTGGGGATCTATAAAAGGGTGGCAAAGAAAAAACCTCTCCTTACGGTGTTTCAAAAACGGCGTCGAATGGCTTGAGCAATCGAAATGCGAACGAAGCCCGAAGAGTTTTGGCGGTCTGTCATTTTTTCAGACGAAAGCAGATACTGCCAATTCAGTGATAGTGGTCGTACCTGGGTATGGAGACGTTCGTCACAGCAACTGGACGACAAATTTTTGCATCAGGCGGTATGAATATCATGGTGTGGGGCGCGATATGGTATGGTGGAAGATCGCAATTAGTAATCTGCGACGGAAATATAAATGCGGCAAAATATATCCAAATATTAACAGGACTACTACCGATATTCGACAACGCCATTTTATCTAAAGAGGACGCCACTTTTATGGAGGATGGAGCCCCCTGCCACAAAGCAAGAAAAACAACCACATGGAAAGAGGAACAGGGGATTCGGATTTTACCATGGCCAGGCCAATCACCAGACATTAATCCGATAGAGAATGTTTGGCACATAATCTAGACAAATATGGCGAAACGACCCCGAAAACCCAGCAATAAGGAATAACTCGTGGCAGTTATTACAGAAGAGCGGTTAAATATTCCAGAAGACACCATTAATCATTTAATAGATTCTATGCCACGACGACTCGCAGCACTTCACGCAAGTAAAGGTGGATCGACAAAATATTAGTCTAATTTAAAAATTTAAAAATATTTTGTATATATAACGAGAATAGAATCTTTTTTTAATTAGTAGGTGTCTATTTTATTCTGTCTTAGTGAATTGTATTACACTCCTTTCACTTTTATAAATTAGGGCCCAATAGTAAGAACAAAAATGTATATAACGATAATTTATTTACAAAATATTAAAATTTTTAATATTTAGTACTTGCTCCACCTGCTTTTGTAACAGCACAGACTCTCTTCGGCATACTTGCAATAAGACAATAACATTCATCTGCAGATATTTTCTTGCATTCTTCAAATATTTTTTTCAGAATGTTTTTATCTTTGCAAACACGTTTTGCCACTTTAACTTTTAAAATCTGTCACACGTCAGGAAAATAATTTTGAAGCGGGCGGCTCTAACATATGAGTATAGCGCTGGCTGTTCATACGGCTCGCGGACATAAAGAGTTCTTCGACGCCGGCTGCCGATATGTTTCTCCACATCGTCGTCGAAGGCACTGTACCCCAGATCGCTTGAAAAACTGTAAACGATAGCAATAAAATTTACCTCACTTATAATTTTCGAGATCGGTGGGTGGATTCTGCCCTTAGGGATTGTGAGGATGGTTCGCTTAGGGGTACAGATAGAAGTCTGACATTTTACACGTGTGCTCTTGGGGCGATTTGCTACAATGTTCTCCTTTAACATTTTTTCGTATCTCTTGTACTTTCCGAGATCGGGGGGTAGTCTACCTTTTGGTTTTGGGAGTTACCGCGCTTAGGGGTCCGAGAAACATTCTGAAAATTTTTATGTGCTCTGTTGGTACGATTTCCAATCACTTCTCCTGTAACTCTTTTCCTATCATTTATAATTTTCGGGATCGGTGGGTGTATTCTGCCTGTAGGGATTGTGAGAGTGGTTCGCTTAGGGGTGCAGATAGAAGTCTGAGATTTTACACGTGTGCTCTTGGGGCGATTTGCTACAATGTTCTCCTTAACATTTTTTCGTCTCTTGTTCTTTCCAAGATCGGGGGGTAGAGTCTGCCTTTTGGTTTTGGGAGTTAGCTCGCTTAGGGTCCGAGAAACATTCTGAAAATTTGTATGTGCTCTGTTGGTACGACTTCCAATCACTTCTCCTGTAACTCTTTTTCTATCACTTATAATTTTCGAGATCAGTGGGTGTATTCTGCCTGTAGGGATTGTGAGAGTGGTTCGCTTAGCGGTGCAGATAGAAGTCTGAGACCTTACACGTGTGCTTTTGGGGCGATTTGCTACAATTTTCTCCTTTAACATTTTTTCGTATCTCTTCTAGTTTCCGAGATCGGAGGGTAGACTCTACCTTTTGGGTTTGGGGGTTAGCTCGCTTAAGGGTGCATGAAGAATTCTGAAAATTTATATGTGCACTGTCGGCACGATTTCCAATCACTTATTCATATAATTTCTTTTCTATCATTTATAATTTTTGAAATCGGTAGATGGATTCTGCCGTTAACGGTTGGGACGGTGGCTTGCTTAAGGGTGCAGATAGAAGTCTGAGATTTTATGTGTGTACTTTCGGGGCGATTTGCTACAATTTTCTCCTTAAACATTTGTTCGTATCTCTTGTACTTTCCGGTATCGGGGGGTAGATTCTACCACTTGGTTTTGGGGGTTAGCCCCCTGAGGGCTGCGAGAAAAATTCTAAAAATTTATATCTACACTGTCGATACGATTTCCAATCATTTCATCCTATAACATTTTTTCTATCACTTATAATATTTGAGATCGGTGGGTGGATTCTGCCGTTAGCGATTGGGCCGGTGGTTTACTTAAAGGGCAGATAGAAGTCTCAGATTTTATGCGTGTACATTTGGGACGATTTGCTATAATTTTCCCCTTTAACATTTTTTCGTATCTCTTGTACTTTTCGAGATCAGAGGGTAGATTCTACCTTTAGGTATTGGGGGTTGGCACGCTTAGGGGTGCAGTTAAAATTCTGAAAATTTGTATGTGCGCTGTGAAGACAATTTCCAATTACTTCTTCCTATGACTTCTTTTTCTATCACTTATAATTTTCAATATCGTAGGCTCGATACTGCGCTTACGTGTTACGGGGGTGATTCGCTTAAGGGAGTAGATAGAAGTCCGAGATTTTACACGCATGTTCTTGGGACAATTTCCTACAATGTTTTCCTTTAATACTTTATTATATTAATATTATATTATTATTATATTAATTGTCCGCAATTAGCTTTTTCACGTACCTTTAATAGTGTGTATGAATGTTTGAGGATTAAATAATGAGATTTCTCTGTTATTGTTTTTCGTTCTTTTAAATTTTTGTCAGCGTCCCGCCCATAATAAGCAGATCGGCGCGTTTTCGGTCACGCTCGTGTTTGATCGATTCTACTCCGTACACTTCTACTGAATTCTATTCAAATGAGAACCAAATCCGCTACCTTAAATTTTATTCTGCTATGAAGTATCTTGACCGCTAGCAGAAGAAAAAACTAATTCAATTAATATCAATTAATACGAAAAAGAAAGGCCCATTTATGAGTATATTATTCTTCCATTTTTTTCCCTATTCAGATGTTATGAAAATGATTATTTTAAGTGCCCAACACTTCTGAGAGGACTACAACCTCAACATATTTCAAAAATTCAAATATTCCACCCTTACGAGCCATTATGCGAAATTTATGTTTACTTTATAGAAAGTGAAAATAAAACATAAACGGCCAGCATTGACTCAATGTAGTGTATACATTTATTTTATAAGATGTGAATATTAAAAATGTGTAAATTGAATTCGATAATGCAGAAATTTTTGCTTAAAAACTTTGAATGTTATGCTCTTCTATCTTAGAGTTTACTAATACAATAAGTCGAGTATTATAAAAACCACGAGTATACCAGGGCACTTATAAATAGTTTATTCTATAACATATTATATATATTTGCTATCGCACTAGAAAATATGAAAAATTTTCAGATTTAAATAATTATTCACCTATCTTGCATACAAAAATGAAAAGGATGGAATTGTAATTACATTTTCTTGTTCCTATATTTGAATCATGGCTTATTACTATTTTCCATTAACCATGATAACTATTAACTTTCTAGTGATTTTTAGCCTACACACAGTACCAACATAATTTCGTTTAAATATTTATGAGAGCATTTAAACATAACCTAAGAATAGTATATTTTATATTAATTTTTAGGTATTTTACACTAATTTCGTAAAAAGGAAAAGTTATTTTGAGCTCAGAGAAACGTGGGCTTTCCGCTAAAATCCACTTACACTACCAATTCATGGTGCTTATGTTCTCAATATCAATAGTAACAATCCGGTATTAATAAAGCCGAAAGCATTACATTTCCATGGTTGATGTGGCAAGTATATTAGCAACAGTTATTTAAAATAGTCATGTAAAATTTCTTTCTTCAGTCAATAATTATCCCAATTTTTAATGGATCGCAATGGATAGACAACTGTTTTGAATATATATTGTTACAAATCTCTTGTGGAAAACTGTGTTTTGAAATTTGCGTTTGCAATGATAATAGCACAGACAATACATTGCATCTTCTGAATAAATGGAAATGTAGATTTTTAGAAAAGAATATTTGTTTAAAAATATATGACAATGATTCAGGGAAAGCTGGAGGTGTAGGTTATGCAAAAAATCGAGCTATTGAGATCAGTTCTGGTCAGTACTTATGTTTTCAAGATATTGATGATTTCATGTTACCTGGCCGAATATTGCAACAATACAATGCTGCCAAAACAAAAGGTGATAATTATATAATAGGTTCAAAATTTGAAAGAACACCAGCAGAGTCAACAGCTCGTTATAGCACATGGGCTAATAATTTAACAGAGGAACAGTTAAACATACAAGTTTATACTGCAAATGGTCCAACAGTTATAATGCCAACTTGGTTTCTGCATCGATCAACTTTTGATAGGTATAATTATGTCCTACGAAATTAGTGCTAATTTTTGCAAAGTAACACAATAAATATAATGGGGTAGATGTCAAATTGTTACATCTGGACCAGTTGTACTTATTGACAGCAAAAATATAGAGTTAATTACTCAAACTACCTTAGCATGGGAATGGAGTCTTTAGAAATAATAACTTCAAATAATTTCGTCATTAACAATTCATCATAAAATAATGACGTCTGCTAATTAGCTTATAATTATTGACAAGTAACACTAACCTATAATGCAAATAAACAAGCTAAAACCGATCGTAGCAACGTCTGATATTTTCTCGTACTAGCAACTATAGAAAGACAAAATACTAAACACTTTAGTTATTGTGCAACAAAAAGATGTAAATTTTCTTTACTTTTAATGTAAATACACCTTGGATGTAATTTAAAAATAAATGCTATATAATTTGCACAATAGTTTATCATTTATTCGCAAATTATATGAATTTTAATGAACTTTAAATACTACTACTATACTGTCAGTAATGACGCAAAGGAACTTGGAAAATCGCTACTATAATATATTCATCTTTTTTATGATCTATGCTTTTTAAGATATGTTTGGAATATCAAAAAAAAGGAAAAGAAATTCAATTTTTTTGTGGTTTTCTTACAATCTTTGTCCAGGAGCTCATAGTAAATATGATAAATTTATTTCGTTTGAAATAGATTTGTATTCAAATATTCAGATGAAAAGAAAATATATCTCATTAAAAAATCTTTTAGAGTTGGAGGCTTTTCGGAAGCTGGCAAAGGTACACCAGAAGATTTAATTTTCTTCTATAAACACTTGGATTTAGGTGGAAAAATATATCGCGTGAATGAAGTTCTCTTAGTTTATAATTACCATATTTACGCCGCTACGCATTCTATCCACGAGTAAGTTACAGAATGTTATAACGCCAACATCCTCAATTTTTTTTCTCTTTAAATTTTAGAGATACCATTTGGTCACTACGAATTGCCCAAATACAGGCAAATATAATTAACAACTGGAAAAGTTTTACAATTTGGAATGCTGGTAAACAAGGCAGGAAATTTTACAAATCTTTATCTCCTGAAAATCAAAAAAATGTAATAGCAATGTGTGATGTAGATCAAAATAAAATAGGTAAATCATATATCCCATATGATACCATTAAACGTACCAATTGTCGACCAATCAAGATTATACATTTTAAAGAAGCTAAGCCACCTATTGTTATATGTGTCAAATTGGTAATATTTAAGTAAACATAATAACATTCTTACCTGATTGGTATCTTTTAGAACCTAACAAATGGAGAATTTGAAGCGAATTTGAAGTCATTAAAATTGCAAGAAGGCTCAGATTATATTTATTTTAGTTAGAAAGTATAATATTTAGATGCGGCTTAAATTGTAGAGTATAGAATACAAACGAAGCTACTGCTAGGGAAAGATCAATCTAGGTTCCAACAGATCGTTCCAACAATAAGTTTTGATAGTTTTGCAGTCTATATCTGGTTTTTCAATGCTGAACTTCCCATCTGGTTCTTTACATTGATCTAGACCATCTACAATTTAACATTTATTAAAGAGATTTAGCTCCGGTTTTCGTGTCAAGTATTACCAATGATGTTGACGTCCATACTTTGATTTTCCTCATTAAATGATCGAACTTCTCCAACAATGTATTTTGACACTTCTGGCGTATAATCCTTTGAAAGTCGAAGTATCTATAACAAAATAAAAATGTTTAAGAATAGTCTATGTTTTACTACATAACCACTCTTGATACTATTATGAAAACAACAAAGTCAAAAATGTGAAGTATCAAAACGTTAAATTATAATTCTAAGGAAGATTGATGTGTAGATCACGCACCCTAATATTTTAATATGGTTCAATGCTGTTAGGATTTTTTAAAGACTAAAGTTGGATACATTTTGATGATCCTTTGAGTTGGAACCGGTGCACAGAGAAACAAATAGCTCCAAAATACATTGAGGTAAATTAAGTAATTAGATTGTTTTTTAATACATTTTTATCTACTTTAAATTCTGGATTGTCTTCTTCAAAATAAATGTCACACAGTACCAAAGACTGTTTGACCACTCTTCATGGAACTTAGATACTTGTAACCGCTTTAAGCTAGTTTTTCATTATTCCAAAATGGTTTCGTTTGATGTGAATTTCAATCTTGAGGAAAAAAGTGACAAGGATTTAAGTCTGATGAACAAGGATGCTGCAGGGTCATGAAGATGTTTTTAATTGCCAAAAACTCGTTAACCGCGGCGTGGAAAGCTTTTCTTAATGTTCGGTGTCACACGAAAAACATTGTTTCGAAGCTTTCTAAGGGCTTTTCAGTAAAAATGGTTTATAATTTGGTCTTAAAGCGCAAATTCGTTATGGTCGATCTTTGGACTATCGCACGAGAAAATCACTGTTTTTGGTTTGCGCTGGTTTCTTTTTTGGTTGTGATTCGGTTGGAGTATGCCATATGCGTGCCCTAATGACACGTTCCATAAAATGAGGATAATCTTGGATCCGCCATAAAAAGTCGACACGTTTTCCTCCAGTTAAGCGGGCTCTCCTGCAAAGTTTGCCTTCAACCGAGTGTCGGCATTACAAAAATGCCTTAAACCACCGGAAAATTTGGGCCCTTTTACAAAATACAGTTTTTATGAGCCTATTGAAGTCTTGTAAGACTTTTTGTTGTACTGTTCTTAACTCTGAAACAAAACCTGATAGCGCGCTGTTGCTCAAAATTGTTTTTATTTTCCGAACGGATTAGAAAAATCCAGTTCACGAAAAGAATTGCTACGAATCATTAACTGTAATGCGTTCAAACTCGTGCTGAAGCCGCATCAGATCGCCTGCCTTCCCACCAAAACATCTCTAGGTTTCCTGACTGTGATGGTCTTTTGTGATCCCCTTAGTAAATTTTAAGTGGTTTTCCTACCATGTGATCGAAATGATTAATTAAGTCATTCACACTCGGCAAATCCGGATCCCGCTTTAGGATTTTGATCTGAAGATATCACGCAACTTTCGTCAACATCCTTATTATCTTGTTTTAAAATTCAAATGTGTACACCAAGTTACTGTCCAGAGGTCAATTGAAAAAACATTAGCAGATTTCCATAATTTATTACAGAGTACCTCGAAACGTCTTAAAGCTTTTACTTCACTGCGCATTTAGGTAGGTGTATATCTTTATTCGACCAAACCTCATACTGATTGTTCAACAAGGTGCGATCCTAGAACATTTCTTCAAGTTTTGACTTGGAGTTAAGCAAAAACATTGCATAAAAGACGTTTATAGCTTCTTATGAACACTTCCTGATATCTAAATCTCAATGTTTAAAGGACTTACTTTGTTTTGAAAATACATAATGAACAAAACATGTAATAGCAGTTAATAATAGATATCAGGTAATATCATATATTAATCAACGAATACTATGGTCCAAAAGTTACGAAAATGGTTTTGAATGTTTCTTTTAGAATCTAATCTTAAAGTTAGATAAATTCTTTCACCGCCATTTTACTTATTTTAAGCGCATACTTTTAACAAGATTATCCATCCAAGAAGAAAAACTTAAGGTACTTAAATACACAGATATCGCTCATTGTCAACCGAGTTACCGGCATTGAGATCTCATATGTTCCCCAACCACTGCGTTCTGCATAAATTATTAATACAACGTGTGACAACGATTGCAAGGACTATTTGGTTGTGTAATTCACAGGTAAACTCCATTCCACGCAAATTAATAATTATTCGGAACGCAGCGTTTCGAGAGCACGTGGACCCCCATTGTCTGTAGAAGGTAACACGGTTGACAATGGGAGTCCACGTGCTCTCGAAACGCTACATTCCAATTAATAATTTGCGTGGCATGGAATTTACTGCGATACCTATCAATTATAAAATCATACAGTCCTTGCAATCGTTGCATTTAATTCACGTTAGCTAATTTAAGCACCAAATTGCAACTAATAACGCGATAATTCGATGCATCTATGCATTGCAGATCGGATAGTGATCATTTGATTAGTGATTGCAACTGACTAATAAGATTATCAGAATTTTTAGGCACTTTTTAATGATTTTTATAGTAACTGCAATTAACTATAAAACCTGAGACGATCGGTTTTTGGAATTTTGCCTATGCCACCACTGTGCATCACCTCGACGAGTCAATAAGCAAAAACGACTCAGATAAGCTAAATAACACAAAAATTGGATTATAGGTACCTTGAAACTAGTAATATACAATAAACCAAATTTGAATTATTTGGCCTAAGACGGTGACAGTATATTCGGAGTTAGACGTGTTAGAGTGTTCACGTCGTGATTAAGCATAAAACGATTCTGTTTTTATGTGGGATTGCACTACTACATATTAATACTGAGAATCACTAAAAAATTAACAGCTAAAAGTTATTCGATCATCCTAACAGACTGCGGTATACCATCTGGATGTCGTTTAATTGGGCCAAATTGCATGCAGCAATAGAGCCAACGATAAACATTCAATTGAAGAAACTGCAATGGAAATTATGCAGTGGTCACTTCGCTTGTCGTGACAAAAACACAGTTAAATCTGCGGAATTATTTGGTCAGAAAGAGACAGAGAACAACATAGAAACGCTGATGAATGTTTTAAAATATACAGAGAGTCGCATAAGATATCTGATTTAATTAGCAATATGCACACTTCATTGCCAAGGCGAATATCTTATATGATATGTGGTAGTATATTCGAAAATATTTTTAGTGTTCTTTGATTTTCTTTTTAAGTAAGGCTATTGATTTCAACTAAACCCTTAGTGGAACTACTACACACAAATAAGAACTTCTAATACAATAGTATGTAAAATTTATGTAATAAGATAGAAGTTTTACCTTGAAAGCAACTATATCTTTATTTTTTGGTTTTGTAGATCTCATAAATGGGGATTTCATAATAATATCTTCGGTTATTAATGGAGTAGAACATGCAGCTGCTTTTGCCATTTCCCCTATGCTATCATCGCAAACTATAATATGATTTTCACTGGAATCTTTCGATGTAGATACGCTCTCCAACTCGTTCTGGGGACCCATATTTTCATTTATGTTCCTAAACTTCTCGGAAATATTTACGGAACCATTAACACTTTGTGGAATATGAGATTCAGTATCCATAGAATCATTCTCAAGTCTTTCAAAATCTTTTGATTGTCTTTCTTCAATTTTCAGATTTTTGTTTGTCTTTGCTGTTATAGAATTTTGTGCATCCTCTAAATTTAATTTTCCTATATGGTTCTCGTCATTGTTTACAGTTCCTTCTGGAACACAATTACCTTCATCATCACTGAATTTAATATGAATGCTAGGTTTTGTTGCAAAATTTAACACTCTTCTATAAGATTCTGCTGTCGTATTTAATTGAGGATCTGTATTCTCTGTACTCACTTTTGATTTAGATTTTCTATGGGATCTTTTTCGCTTTCTTCTTGTAATAAAACTAGGCGTATCTAGGTAATTAAATTGGTTTTCTGAAAGTACCTCCTTTTCTTTTGATGCAGAGGAACTTCTTTCTGAATAGGTATTATTGTTATGAAAGGATGTGTTATTTGTCGATACACTAGCTTTATCATTTTCATTGTATTGCTTGGTTTGATTTCTTATAAAAGAATTCAAAACATCTTGGTGTTTGTTTTCATCCGAGCATGTTTCGTTCATCATGGATTTATCTTCAGATTCAATAAAACTTTCATCTTTCAGAATGTTTTTATTACTACTGTTTATATCAGGTTCAATAACATTCTCGTTGATGGAAACTTGCGAAGGAGAAGCTACAGTGTCCAACTGCATATTTACTAGTATTCTATTTTCAAGTATAGAAAAATTTTGTGTTTTCTGTATTTGCCTTTCTTTCTTTTCTAGGGAAAGTAATTCTGATAAAGGCTTTTCTTTCAATTTATCACCTATATTTTTGACAGGTTTTATCTTCTTAAGTGTGTTTGTGATATTATCCTTTAAAATATCAGTAAATGTTTTAAATTTTTCCTGCACTAAATCTTCAGAAAATGTTGGTAAACTATTGTTACTTGTTTCAACAGGAATATTGATAGTTACGTTTACAGGTTTTTCCGGAAGACCATTTGTAACTAATATACTTTTCACAATATTTGATTTCTTAGGTAAATCATAACTAATAAGATCTCTGTTACGTTTTTGTATAAGCAGTTTCTTTTGTCGAAAATCCAAATTGTTTCCTGTTTCTTCTGTAGAACTTGCAGATATCTCATCATCTTCTTCATATTCTTGATTTTTGTTTTCATCCTCAACTATTTTGTCTTCTATAACTTCAGATGTCTTTTTCAAATCTAATGAATGTGAATGCTTCTCAAAATATAAGACCTTCTTCTTTACAGAGTTGTCAGACTCATTTTCTATTTTCTCTTTTAAGCTTTTGCAGTCTTGGTATGATATATTTTGAATGTTTGACTTTTGATGTCTCTTATTTTCATCTTGTTTTTGGAAGCTTGTTTCACCATTATTTGGACTAGATACAATGTCTGGAGTTTTTACTTTTTTGCATTTTTTAATTATTTTTGGGAAATCATTATTATTACATCCTGTTTGGATAGTTTCTTTCCTTATCTTTTTAGAAATATCAGTTTTATCTTTTTTTTTCTTTTTCTTTTTAATTTGAGCCTTATCTTCAAAACTATTAGAATTTGCTATAGTAGCTTCTTCATTTTCACATTGTTCTTTTGCTTTCCTTTTACGTTTCCCTTCTACTGCAAGTACAACATTTTCTGTATGTTTAGGTAATGGTGTGCTAGTACAAACAGGCAAGGTTTTAGTCGACTTTGGAATTGCACTAAAATAAAATATTTACTAAATCTTAATAATTAAAAGTAAAGGTTTCATACACAACAACATCATCTTGTTGGAGAATGTTTATATCTTCAGTAGGAGGAATATAATGACCATTTGATATTAAATAAAAGTTTTCTAAACCAAAGATTTGTTGTATATGATTTTCTAAATCTGTGACACATTTCATCCCTTTATTTACAAATATTTTGCACATAGATCTATGATCTTGGAAAAAATGAGTTAAATATAATGTTATTCGGAAACCCCTTATTCTTTCCATATTCTCGATATTATAAATATTTAACAAACAAACATTAAACACACATTAAACATAACCATTAAATTCACAAATTTAAACCGTCAACCAGTATCTACATTAAATAAAAGGAATAACTGCCATGTTTAATCGTTAGAACTAGTATACAACAGTGCCGCTATCCATGTTTCACCCAAACTAAAAGAAAAACGAGGACAATTTAAACCGGTACATTAGGTGACTGGCTCAAATGATATATTTGAATTTGAGGTATTTATATTATAGTATTTTGTAACAGTTTCATTCAAAATACTGTAAAACAAAAGACTTTCTTTCAAGCTATTTTCTGCTGCCCATTAAAAAGATTCTGTTCGTTATACTTACCAAGAATATTAAAAACTATTCAAATAAGAGTATTGTAAATAAAGGATCTATTTTTATCGACATTAGATATCGACAATTGTCTAGTGATTGGAGCAAATTAAAACGATAATCTAAAACTATGCATGCCGTCCTAGATTGGAAGATAGGCAATTCTCATAGATAAATAAACATTGTCTACCGCAATAAACAAGCATAGATATACCAGTTTTATGGACATATTCAATGTTACGTACAGCATAATTATTTAAGGACGTCAACATTACAGCAACAGTATATGTATTATATGGATATGTATATAATATCTAGGGAACCATTTTTAAATCTCAGGGATAATTTAAATTGGTATTTCCGGTTATATACGTTATACATGCGAAAATGGTGTTTACTGCCGGAAGTACCAAGTTAAATTGTCTACGAGATTTAAGTATTATGTGATCTTTTATTGCTCATAACTTGATCATTATATAATATTTACCTAACAGGCCTTAAGAATAAGTATAACTACTTAATTACAAATTTTTGTGTATTTGGACTGAACGTTAAACATGAACAGTTGCAAAATAAGTGAAACCATGCATAAATTAAGTGGATTTATAAGTTTCATTATACTCTATTTTTTTAATTCAGAGGAGTAAAATGAACACGCGTTTGCACAATGAAATTTTTCAAAGCCTTTTTTTGGCGGCAGTCTTAAAACTAGCTAGGATTTCATACAAATTGTAGTTACGTAATTATTATTACAGCCCAAATTTAGGGAAAAAAATTAAATACAAACGCACCAAAAAAATAAAGAATCTAAACATCAATCAGTTGTTGCAAGACTATGGCGGCCGGCAATATATCAAATATCCCTAGTGTAATTTTTGCCGAAATCTGAGCAACATTAAATCTACTTTTTGGCACTTCAATTTAAAAACGCTCCTCTGAACTAGAAAATAGAGTATAGATAGACGATGGTAAATAAGAAGAAACAAAATCAATGAAAAATTAATATTCCCAACAAATAATGAAAAACACCTGAAAATAACGTAATATTTTAAAAATAATACTGCTATAAAATTATAATAGATATTTTAAAAGAATAAAAATTATATAAATAACACTAAAAACTATCAAAAAATTCAACGAACCAAACGCGAATTATAAAAAATAGGGTTTAGTGTCTTCCAAAACATGTTTATATCTCTTCTTGTAAGTGTACGTAAACGCATTGATAGCATATCTCATATATTAGCGCCATTATCCATCTTTCACCCAAACTAAAATCAAGATCTAATCTTACCTGTAAGACTTTTCTGTCCTGATATTAATACACAAGTTTAAATCATTCAATTTTTTATCGGATACCAACACATAAATGTAAAAGAAATCTAAAACAGTTTGGAAAGCAAGAATATCTAATTGAGATAGGGATTTATACTAGTTACTGCTGATATTGGTAACGAGCTGAAATTACTTTATTATATAGTGTCAAATTTATGTCAAATCATTGTCAAATTATGAATGTCAATGTGTCATTTTTATGAGCAATTATAACATCTTATTTAATTATAATTCGTATCATGTTATAATTAATATATTTGGAGACTGATAGTTGCATTAAATAATGTCAAATCCTTTTGCTGCATTATTGGAGGAAAACTCAACTACCAACAATATTCAACATGTAAATAAAGTGTGTACCACAATCGAAAATGTTTTTGGATTTACGCTTAATAGAACAAGAAGTGAGACGAAAAATCTCCTATATTTGGAAGATCAGGCCAATACTTTCCCGGGCCAGGATTTAGATTTGTCAATCCTTGAACATGCTTTATTTGAACGATTGTTCATTACTAGTACAAGTGATTCAAAAGATTTTAAATACGAAAGTGACATTATTAGATATTTATTTGCTTGTTATAAGAATAATTTCCAAACGAAGGATAGCAATGTACATCAAAGGATAAAGCAATTGATCATGCGCAATGTACTGACAAGCCTGAAGCAACCTAGTTTATTTGCAGAACAGGATATATTTGCTCAATTTTATGATATTCTAAAGAACGCGGAAATCAATTCTGAAGTATTTTTTGATGATATTTATAACAGTGCGTTAGAAGATGAAGGTTCTTTTATCTTACTAATTGTATCTTTCCTTTAATTAATTGGATGTGTTACAGATCCTGTTGAAGATATGCAAGAAGTATATCTGAAACTTCTGAAGTTGACACATGAGGATATAGCAAAAGCAACACTTTTAACATTCAATGTTAACCTTTTAAATCTTTTGATTAAATTTTCCAATTCCGAATATTTAGCTCTAATATTTTTAGACTATTGCCAAGTAAGAAATGTAAATGTGGGTATTGAATATGCCAATACACTTCTAGGAGCACTTCTGAGTATCTCCATATTGCCAAAGATCGTTCAAGGAGAATATACTTTCTTTCCAGAACCTTTAGATCAGGTATTTTTTCTTTGCGTTTTGTGGTATGTAATTAAATGATTTTTACCTTTAAGCCAAGCAATGCAGCTCACGAAGCATTGCTTCATTCAAATACTGATAGAATTACAAGTTGTATACATACAATTATTTTAAATATGTTGAAACGAAGCTCATCTGTCAAGACACAAGCATTATCATGGCTGGGTAATTGTCTAAAGGCTAATGCGGATAGAGGAAAATTATGGGCATCACAAGCAATGGAATTACCCAATGTAGGACCGTTTAATACTGTTAGTGATGGTATGATGATTAATTTGTTAACAGTAATAATGGAATTCTGCCAACCATTTTGTTGTCCTGATAATGAGTTAAAAGTACTAAGAGTTGATCCAACATATTGTGCTGTTAAGGTAAGATTTAGAGAACAAAGTTATATGTAACTATATGGTTGTGTAATAATCTGTAATGTATGTGTTTAAAATATCATTTCTTACAAGATGTATTCAATGTGCTATAAAAATTTATATGGGTAATAGGTATACAAGGTATGTCTCAGAATTAATGGGCTGTGACTAGGGGCTCATTGTTGGTTAGAGAGTGTTTGGCAGAATAAAGCATTCCAATACTTATACATCCAGTTGTCCAGACACTTTTTCCCACTGCTTAAATGGAAATTGAGAGGCTCCTATTATGGAACAACATCCAAAGAATCACGATGCAGACTCTAAACAGCCTAATGGAATAAGACTTACAAAATTGTTACCAGGAATATAATACTCGCATTCCAAGTATACTTTGAAGGGGACAATATTAAATTATAGATGCATTCAATTAAACACTTTAAAACTAACCATTCTCATTAATTCTGAAACATACCACTTATTAACAATGCTAAGAAAGTGTCTTTTTTTATAGAATGGAGATTGTGCTGCAAAAGGTATACATCTCCTGGATTTAAGCAAAGAGACTTGTTTGATATCAAATGACGGAGAGAATTTAGAAGAATCACATAGACCTACCGCAGCTAACTATAGCTTTGTATCGGAATGCTTCTATATGGGTCATAAAGCCTTTGATTTAAGTTATAGAGTAACAGTAGATAAGCTAATCAAATTAAATCAAGTAAAGATCTAAAAGTATTTTTTTCTTTAATTTATGTAGTGGACTTATCTTTTTAGGAGATGGCTAGAATAGAAAGAACTTATAATGATGCGATAAGTCAGAGTACTGGACCAAATGATATTGCTGACGCAATAAAGGCAAGAATGAAGTTGGGAATGCAAAAGTATGTATGATGTTGCTTACATCACTTTTAATATAAATGCAAAATTTATAGATATCTTTCAGTTAAGGCTGCATTATTAAATCCATCGCTGATCGATACCGTTTTTAATTTCGTGTCGAGTACAGCAGTTTGGTTGAATCAAGTTGCAGTAAATAAGAGTTTCACAGATGGCGGCCGAATTCAGTATGCTCCGTTGCATGAGAATGAAATTAAATTCCCTCTTTCAGAATCTGTTCCTACTACGTTAATGTAATATAGTAAAAGCCCTTTTGGCAACTTCCCTGATTAATATTGCTCTATTCTAGGTGCATTCCAGAGTTTATAGTGGAGAATGTTGTTTGCTATTTATTTTTCTTAAGGAGATTTAATCCAAGAGTTTTCGAAATTCAAGGCTTTACACGTTTAAGTCCAATTTTGACATTCATTTTAATCTATATGAGCTCACCTGGTCGGATGAAAAATCCACATTTAAGGGCTCGCTTGGCCGAAGCTTTAGAAGCACTGCTACCATTCCATAAAGATGATCCTCCAGGTCTTAATACGCTAGGCGGTTTTCAAAGAGAAATGTTGTTTAAAGCTCATGCCCATCGTCAACAGGTAATCCTTAATTATCGAAATTAAGTATGAATCTATAGTCCGTTTGCACTTTAAAATTCAATATGGCTCTTAGGGAATGTTATCCTCTCTTTTTATCGATAGAATGTTTATGTATGTACATCTCCTTTTAGTCCAGGATAGAGTTGCGCGATCTTGTACTATACTTCATTCACGTTAAGAATGCAGTAGGTAGCACTACGATCGGCGGCTGTATTACATTGGTGAAATTTAACCGATGAAACTGTCAAATGATAACATCGTAAACATCAAAGTTTGGTTATTAAAATCTTGTAGAGTAAATAGGAAAGTTTTCCATATTTTATGTGCAATACATTATTATTATATGACCTAGTAAAATAATACCGCAATAATAAAGTAAAGGTAAGATCAATTGCAATATAAATATATCCATTCATTGTTCCGTTTACCGAAATAGTTGGAGCTTGTTTAACTATGTTGGAAAGTAAATCAGATTGCATTTGGGGTTAAACGAAGAGAACTTAAATGCCATATGACAAATTTTAAAACAACAATATTGCCATGGATAAACTTGAATCGAAAATATCATTTCGATATGAATGGTTATATACATTGTGTTGTACCGTCTTTTGTTATGAAGTAAATCTCATCGTTGGTAATCTTCATCAATTTCAATGGTATGTTTGGAAGTAAGAAATTCAATATATACAATAGAAAGCCAAACAGGGAACAATGTTGCTGATTATGAACAATACATAATGGACTCAACGGGACTGTAAAGAGCTCTGGAAAGATCTATTTTTGCCACAACTTGTTTATAGATAAAAAATACAATGAAAAACTGCAGGAAACAACGACATTAAAGTCGTAAGTAAATTTGACAACTGACACAAATTTCATATGAAGAAATTACATCAATTTCTCCTGTGTGAATATGCCTTGCCCATTAGGCAATGGCAAGCCCGTATTTTAAGGCCTATCTATTTCAAGTCTACACTCTTAACGTGAATGGAGTATAGTAATTTTTTTAGACAGCTGCATTACCAACAAATAAATTGATATTTAAGTTTTACTTATTTGTGTTTCCTGTTTCGCTTTACACTCAAAAAACCTTGTGGCTGTCCTTGCTAGCAATAGTTTTATGTTTAATATTCTTAATGTTTGTTAATATTACCACTATTTATATTATTGCAGCACTACTCTCAATAAATAAATCAGTTTACTAATCTTATTATAATCAATTGTGATTATAATAAGATTAGTAAACTGATTGTAGAATCAATTCTAAAATAAAAACGTTCGTATTTTACATTTTAATAAAAGCTGTTTCGTACAATTCGGAAAATATAGAAATAACTTGTAATATATTAAATGCTATCATGTAACATGATACTATAATAAACATATATGAGAAATATTGGCTATGTTCCTCTTATAATTTCTTCATATAGCCAATTGTAGAGTTTAAAACATCCTAAGAATATGATTTTGATACGATGTGGCAACCGCATTCGCATTTCCCATAAGAGCCATACTGAATTTTAAGCTGCTAATGGACTATAGTATCATATTTATATCCAGATGTCCTACCAGGGAATACAACTATTTTCTATTTCAGATAGTTAAAAGCTTGTTAGAAGTTTTTGTTGGCATAGAAATGACAGGTCAGAGTGTTCAGTTTGAACAGAAATTTAATTATCGTAGACCGATGTATTTGGTGATGGATTACTTATGGGAATTACCGGAACATAAAACATATTTTAGGTAATTGAGGTTACAATATTTGATTTACACAGGATATTCCAGTTTGTGCGCTTAACATTGGAATCACGTTATAGATAGAGATTTGGTTAAATTGAGAAAATGCGTTGTCTTCTTTCAAAACAAAGAAATATAAAAAACGCAACGATATGGGAAGAAAATTTAAATATCGTTGATCTAAATTTTATTTAAACTAATGACGAAATTGTAAATATATCAAGCTACTGTCTGTTCCAATACGTAGGCTTTCATGGCCAGAGTTAGTAATAAATGAAATACTTCCGGAATTGGACCGTGTCATGATGAGATATATATAAAAAGGAAATAAGAGTAAGAGGAGAAAGAAAAATAAGAGATAAAAAGAAAAAGGAATGATGGAGGGAGGGGGGGGGGGAGAGTGAAATAGAAAGGAAGGTGAAAAGAAGGAAAGAGAGACAGAATGGGGGAGAGAAAAAGAAAAAAAAGGACCAAAAGAGAGCTAGAGGCGAAACCACTTACAGTGACTCAGCGTGTTGACCGCGCTAGCGGTTACGGTGACCTCTAGCGTGGTTTATACGTCGAGTTACTGTGCCACTAAGGTTTCCCCTATTCTCCCGAAGAAGCCTCCTACGACGGAGGCGAAACGTCGAGATCCCACCTTTCTCTTTTGGTCTCTTTCTTTTTTCCTTTCATTTTTTCTCTCATTCTTTCTGTCTCTATTTCTTTCTCTTACTCTTTTCACATTTCTTTCTATTTCACATTCCCCCACCCTTTATAATTTTTTCTTTTTCTTCTTATTTTTCTTACTCCTCATACTCTTATTTCTTTTTGTATATATCTCATCATGACACGTTCCAATTCCGGAAGTAGTTCGTTTATTACTAACTCTGGCCGTAGAAGCCTACGTATTCATTTCAGCGTTTGATTAGTTTATTGATTCGAGGAACATTTTTCCGGATTTCTTTATCGCTACATTACGTAGTACCATGCTCCTTCGTTATAAAAGAATAGGAGAGTACATCGGATCAGAGCGTATGATCTGTGTTCACCACGTGGTTGCAACCACGCCCATACGTCTTCTTTGAGACAAGATTTTAATCCCACCTTTCTCGTTTGGTCTCTTTCATTTTCCTTTTTTATTTTTCTCCCCCCTCCCCTCCCCACCCCTCTGTCTCTTTCCTTCTCTTATTCTTTTCACCTTTCTTTCTATTTCACGTCCCTCCCCCCTTTATCATTCTTTGTTCGTTTATTACTGTCTGTTCGTTTTATTTAGGCAAATTCAAGCCACGTTCGGGTTATGCGAACGACTAACAGAAAGTAAACAGTGAAATATTAATATCATGCAGTAAGAATAAATTCGAACACATTTAAAATTAGTGTTTATGATCGTCTTATATTGCAGAATTTAAAGCAAATGTTCAAAGAAATTAGAGCAATGACGTATTGGCTGTTTATTATATATAATTAGTGATATTTTGTTGTGCATACGGAAAAGGTGCGTATTTTAGACATAAAATAGTACAAGAAATAAAACCAATGTTATGAATGGATAATTCTATTATTTATTTTAATTATATGTATCTATTTATGTTTTGTTCTACCGTTACAATTGTAAAAACAATACAATGCCGTGTTTATTAATTTATAATAACATTATTTACATACTAAAAAAGATCTTCTTTGTTTTGGAAATGCCTCAACTTATTCAAAACACATCTCAATCCAATTCGCAGGTGCTCAACTTCTATGTTTCTTTCTTGTTTTATTTTCTTAATCTTCTCCAAACAATCGCAATCTATTGGATTTCCGTCAATATCTAATACTTTTACTTTCAACACCTTTAAGAAATTATCTTCAAAACACGAAAATGCATTATTATTCAAATATAAAGTTTCTACTTCCACGTTAGCGAAAACCTCTACACCAATATGATTAAGACTATTATCGCTTAACCACAAGCTTCGAATCTTATTAACATTATTAAATGCTTTCACATGAATGCTATTTATACTATTATACATAAACCACAACTCTAAATTGTCTTTTTTTTGTTTATTCTTTATAATATTCACAAATGCATTTTCTGGAAGACTCGCTATACTATTATACATGAAATCTAGACGATACAATTTGGGTGTATACTTAAACCATTCGTTGTCGAAAGTCTTTAACTTATTTGAGTGTAAGTCCAGAACTTCCAGATTTATTAAATTTTCAAATGCTTGAGGCTGTATTTTCGAAATTCCGTTGCTGGATAAATTTAGTTTCCTCATAAGCAAATTTCCAAATACACCATATTCGATTTCATCAATATTGTTATCGGTTATTATTAAATTCCTCAGAGAAGCAAGATTAACAAATGCTCCTGGCTCAATGCGTCGGACACCACTTGCTTCGATAATTAAAGTATCTAGCTTGTTAAGATTGCTAAAACCATTCTTACATACCGTTGGCACATTTTGATTTTCTATAGCAATCCTATATGCATCTCCAAACTTATCTCTGCCTGTTGTTGTCTGAAGACCTTCACCACTAGATAACGTAACCACTAAATCATCTAGAATAGAACATTCTTTACTTAGAGCACTGTTAATTAAGAAAGTAATAGCGTAAATTGCCACCACTCGTAACATCTTGATTGCTAGCTGAACAGAGACCGCATCTCTTAAGTTACTTCTGGAATATATTAAGAAGTTTCAAGGTTATCAATAGTGATAACCCACCATTTATCATATTTGATAGATATTTAATTTCCAAGTATTTATTATTTTACGTAAATGATATAAGGAATATCTTGGAATTTATGTATTTTGACAAATTAAATTTGATTTGTATGGTAAACATGTTGAGATATTTAAACATAAAAATAATCCCAAGTAACTGTAAGATATTATTTTGGGATACTGCTACGTATTGTGTTTTTATTTTATTGTATTGCATCATACCTACTTCTTTTGAGGTTCCTCATCAATCACATTATCTTTGTTGTTTACTCAGTACCAGACGCTTCAAGTAGAAACAAACAACTGCGCTTTATCAACATTTTTAATAAACTGTATACAATAATACTTTTATTAAGCCACAAAAGTTAACCGATTTAAATCGGTTTGGAATAAATATATTAAATTAGTTTAATATAAATAAAAATTACATAAGTATTTATAAAAAGTTGCATAACTGAAAGAATGTATTTTACTTAAATATAAAATTACACTACAATTCTTACAAGAATAAAACCATCAACATTCTAAAACTTTTCCCAAACCTGTCTATAGATCTGGAAGTTCAAGGAAGTATCTATGCGTAGCCTCAATAAACCTCTTACAATATTCTTTGGACGAAACTATTGTTAGTAGTTTGTTTGTCCCCATAGCATACCCGATTTTTTAACCATCGTTTCCATTTTTTTTATCTCACGTAAAGCCAAATTTTTCAGATTAAAGATTCCCAGTTGTAGCTACACATACCATTAATTTCAGCCACAAGCCCTTTGTTTTCCGAATACAAACCAACAAGCAACGAATAATCCATAACAGACTGATAACTTACTGCAGTTAAAACAGCTTTGGAATGTGGAAAAGTATACAAGGGCGAATCAGAAGACTAAAATCATACAACTATTTTCTTAAAAATTCAAAGGCAACATTTGCAATAAATCCTACTTTTTAATAATCATCTAATAAAGCAATTTCCCTGTCTTGATTATTTGGATTGACGGGTCTATTTCATATTGAATCCTTCAGATCAAACTTCTAGATGACTACCCGGTCATAGAACAAGTTTTCTATCACCCGTAGATGAGTTCGAAGAGTCGCTTTTGTGGTGTTATTCTTAAATTGTACCTGGTAAATGCAAACTATTTTTCCAAGTAATGTTTGGTGGGTTGTATCGGGATAGCGATTGATGTGAGTGAAATATTTAGGAGTGAATTCCAGACATAATTGAATTTTCGATTTTGGCATTCCTTTTAGTATAAAGCGATCATCTAAAAGTAATATTGGTGAAAGTTAGTTTTCAAGATATTCTCTCTTTTTATTGAATATTGATGATTTACGCGAACAAATACAAAAATATGAATATTTAAATTTTCTTGTACATCTATTCTTTTGGGACGGAAGATCTACGTATATATTTTACACATGGTATCGTATTTATAAAATTACAACTGTACATGTACTACTAGCTGATAAATCTTTTGTTTTTGTTTTGACGAACACGTATAAATATTAATGGTGAATTGCACGTGGATATTTAGTTGTATACGGTTGTAAGACATTTTTTCAATTCATGTTATAATATCTTAGGCGATATTTTAATTCCATAGTATTTTAACCATTATTGCTGCAATTGTGATGATAATTAATCCGAAAATTTAGAAAAATTGAAACTTTGTGGGTTTATAGACTGATACAATGTAAAAAACACCGGTATTTTTTCTTAGATGTCCGATATCTTGCTTTTGGAGTGTCAAGCCTCCTAAATACAATATAGCCCGTAGCAATTTAAGCCAATATCACCGAAACCACGACGAATATTTAAAAAAAACATTAAACAATAGTAGAATTCTCCTTACTATTGTACGTGATACACTTACTTGCTGACTTCTTTGCGTTTTTGTTTGCGTAAAATTATGTTTTACGCTAGTGTATATATCGTGTTCCTCATTGGGATTAGTTTATGCTTTCGATATAGGCCGTTGAAGGGTAAAAAAAATCAAATATGACGTTCAAACTTATATATAGCATGTTTTAAGCTGTTTTCCTCTTTCTTTGTTTAGAAAAGTAAGCCTTGACATAACATAGATTTTGTCTCACCTAACTAACTCTCTGTCTCTTATCGTTCACAGCGGTAAGCGCGCTAAAATTTGTGACACCTCATATATATTTGAGTTAAAATAATAACTTTCTTTAAAGGTTACTTGCTGAGGATGCAGAAAATAACATGGAAGCAGTAATTCCACCCTTATTCCTAAGATTTATTAATTTGCTGATGAATGATGCGGTATTCTTATTAGACGAAGCTCTTGCTAATATGGCAAAATTAAAAGAACTACAGGCAGCAAGGTAAAAATACAAGAGAACATGCTCATTAAAAAAAATATAGCAGGGATGTAAGATATTGAGATACGTGGAGCATATGCCTCTAATTCTCGTACCAAACCATATGCCCAAATAATGCAAATCCAGGAATTTGTTTCGAAATATACTTGTTTCAAATTAATTAAATCACGTGGTGTGGAGTATATCGATAGCTTTCGTGTCTGCTATACTATCCCATAATACCCGCTTTCATTATAACTCTATTAATTTCGAGATTAATTTCCTAGAGAGAGTGGTGAATGGAATAATCTACCTATAATGGAAAGATCGCAAAACATGGGTTACCTACAACATATCGGCATGATTGCACGTTTTAACAATATCCTTGGCAGAGATACAATTCGTACCTTGGTGAATTTAACTTCCGAAATCGTTATAGTTTTTACACATTCCACGATGGTTGATCGCGTTGCTGCTATGTTAAATTACTTCTTGCTAAAATTAGTAGGACCCAATCAAAAGAACTTCAAGGTATGATTAATATTAATTTATAAAACGTGAAGTGTCTTTAAAAGAGTGTGCAATTGACAGTATTATATACGGTCATGCCTAAATTTTAGCAGTATTTAAAACATTAAATTCTAGTTTCTAGTATATGTTTTTACATAGTGCTCTATAAGATATTTTTCATTAAAATCCCAAACATATATTTGTTTATTGTCTTTTTGATATTCATTAGAAAGAAAACTATTTTAAGATAATCTAGAGATAAAAAGATAAGAAAAATGAATATATGGAAAATACAGGAAAAATGTAAACCGTCAGTCAACTGTCAAATAGCCCAATTCAACTAGTTATAAAGATATTGGGATATTTCATGCGTTATCAACGTTTGATGCCCACAATTAACATCACAGAGATTACTTGGGAACACATCTATAATAAAGACCCCGTACACGAAAACGATGCAGGTTTTCCATAGCTATTTGTTTGAAATAAATTCATTAGCGAAATTTGACATCAGATTAAGCCTTCTCAACATTTTGTGTAATGATGTCATCCCTATTTTTTGAAACGAAAACCATGAAAACATAATTAATTTTGTGAGTAACAAATGTAACGAATTCTCTAAAAATGTTCGGGTCCGTATGCATATTTTTAATTTCGACATAAAGCGTTTTTAAAATTATTAGAAATTAGTATGGATTAAAAACGCAGTTTTGCTGCAGTTTTTTGCCAAAATACCGGCAATATCATGAACATGAAAATTAAAACCATAGTAAGATTTGATGTAATTAAATAGCATTAATTCAGAGGTTTTAAACGTACAGGATGTCCATAAATTAAATAAAAAGTATGAAAGATCTGATTTTATTAGGCTTAAATCCAAAGTATTTTATGAAAATTCCTTGTAGATTTTATAACATCGTCAGCTGTGTTATTGCAGGCTGCGTGTATGGATGCGAGTTTGATTGTATCGATGTATTATGTATACACATTCTATATCCATAGGCGGCACATATTACAATTTCCTAGGTTTTTCAATTCTGACGTTCGCGACGTAATTGACTCAAAATTTTTTGGATTTTTGTTCTATATAATTACACCTTTTCATATTCCGTACTTTTTCATTTTATCTCAAAGACACCCTGTATACTTCTTGAGATGCTGAATCCCTCGACTCTAGGATCTCAAAAATGAAATTTATAAACATAACAGTAATACTGTTGAGAAATTGCGTGAAAATGTAACCAAGACATGTCACAAACTAATATTGGTAATTAATAAATTCTATAAAGATAAGGAATGTGAAAAATGAACATTAAAGCAGTGGGAGAGAATATTGGCAGATAATATTGATATTGTCTTATATATCAACAACTATTATATTATATAGTACGAGTTCGTTCATAGCGCACTATTTTAGAAAATTAAGAAAATCTTTAGCAATAATTAAATTTAACACATGAGGTTCTATATATTTGGAAAACTTACTAAATTTGCTATATAACTAAGTCAAGATCTACTATGATTTCCATTTTCATGCTTTGAAAACGTCTTTATTTAAAACTGTGGTAGGTTAGAAAAAGTTTTGCAAAAATTCCGGAAATGGTAAGATAAATCCAAAATTAGGTTTAACTAGTCATTCTTTAGCTACTTCGAACAATCAGGCCTGGAAAACCTGTTTCTTTGTTGTAAAATACATGCATCTGCTGTTTATATTCAAGTTGGACCACCTTTACATATAAATATTGCAATTAATGCCTGAACATTGTTGAAACAATTTACGCATGTACAATCTTTTATAGGCACTTAAAATAGGATATTTTTTACTATTTTTGCAAAGTATAATTTTCTAGGTTAAAGATAACAAGGAGTACAATTTCGAACCGGCCGCTACAGTGCTAGATATTTGTAAAATGTACGTGCATTTGAAAGAAAGCGAAGCATTTTGCCTCGCCGTATCGCAGGATGGTCGCTCTTACAGTCCTCAGCTGTTTAAACTCGCCGAAGACGTACTAGTGCGAATTGGAGGCGGCGCGTTGGTCGGAGAACTGCAGCTGGTAGCCGAAAAGGTCGCTAAGAAAGCCGTCGAAGCCGAAGCAAACGAAGAATTTTTAGCCGAAGCTCCAGATCACTACTTAGATCCCATCATGTCTACATTGATGCTTGATCCAGTTACCTTACCCAGTTCAAAACAAATCGTTGATAGAACCACTATAGCTAGGTAATTGAAGCTTAAAAGAATGAAACAAACGAGTCATCGTCATTGTTTTTTTTTTCTCGATTTCTAGACATTTATTAAGTGATCAAACGGATCCGTTCAATAGGTCTCCATTGACGTTGGATCAAGTAATACCAAACACAGAATTAGCTGATGAAATCCGTGAATGGCTTGCGGAACGTAAAGCGTCTACTAACTAAACCATTCTTAGTTAAGGGAATTTATATGTTGTTATGTTTTTAAATAAATATCTTACTTCCTTAAAAATGATGAATGGGTTTTATTAGATTCTTAACATATTTGGTTTTCAATGTATTATGCTGTTAACTTATTTATTTCCTATTATAGTGGAGTTTTGACTTGAAATTTACGAGTCTTGATTTACATGTACATTAGTAAATTGACTCATATCTCCCAACATCCAAACAGAATTGCCCAAAGAATTTAAAACTTTGCTTAATAGAATAAGAGTTAAGTATTATACAAAACACAAGAAGCCTTATTTAATAATAAACGAACTACTTTCGGAATTGGACCGTGTCATGATTAGATATATAGAAATGAAACAAGAGGAAGAGGAGAAAGAAATAAAAAGAAAAAGAGATAAAAGGAAGTAAAATGAAAAAGGGGGGCGTGAAAAAGAAAGAAAAGATAAAAAGAGTAAGAGAAGGAAAGAGAGACAGAAAGAAATGAGGAAGGGGGAGAAAGGAAGAGAAACGGAATCCAAAGTGGCAGGATAACTCTACGTGTAAACTACGCTAGAGGCGAAACCACTTTGGCAGAAGGTCACGGTAACTCGACGTCTTAACCACGCTAGAGGCGAAAACCTTCACGCCCCCCCTTTTTCCTTCTTTTTGCCTCTTTTTCTTTTTATTTCTTTCTCCTCTTACTCTTATTTCATCTCTATATATCTCATCATGACACGGTCCAATTCCGGAAGTAGTTCGTTTATTTCTAACTCTGGCCGTGGAAGTCTACGTATTCAGCCTTATTTAAATTTAAAATGATATTCTTTTGTAAAGAAATACAAGGTTTTCAAGCAAGAATAAATTTAATTACCAAACGTTACCGAAAGTGCTATAGATGTTTTCCTTATTTCTGTTAACGTCCAAATATTTCTTTCTTGATCTGACGAATAACCGACGTATTTCTTTTTATTAAAGAAATAATTTTATACATATGTACACCGTCAGAATAATCAAAATTGTCAGATATTACCTTCAAACAAACAATAGAAGTGTATTGCGATACGAAGATATATAGTTTGGTAGACCATACAACTTGGCATTTGTTCCAAGAACCAAAGATGTAACCGGAGGCTGTACTAGTTGACTATGTAAGTGTTAGGTTGCTGAGGCACTATAATATCTAGACGTACAGATGTTTATTCCGCTGTTTTTGTCGTTTTTCGCAATTTGTTAATAGTACAGCAAAATCTGTTTCAAAACAAAACGCTAATAAAATATATCTTAGATCTACGGTATTAGAAGTGAGTTTAAGAGCTATTAATTATGATCTTTCAAGAATGTTAGATCACCTTAGTGCTAGCAAGACCAGAAAAGTTATTTTAATGAACTTAATTTTCCAAAATTTCTTCTTAGGATTGTAAACTACTTTTTACTACTATATAGCGCATGTAGTAATCTCTTTGATTTGGTTGTTGTTTATATAATTACTAGGTATTAGGATTTTTTATATTATTTTTTGTTTTTGTTATTTACATTTAAATTATATCTGTACAGTCACTTTAAATATGTATTAGTTGCGGCCACTAAATTATTTATTCACTAGGCGATGTTGCAAATCTCTAGTAGGAAGCACATCGATAGCTTATAGCAAACTATACATAATTTTATTACTGTTATAAAATAAATTGGGAAATTCACTGATATAACTTAACCTGTTAACCAATGGTAGTCTTTTAGCCATATTTACAAAGCGCATAAGAATACCCCGGTAAGACGATCAGCTACCTCACGTTAAGAGCAGAGAGGAACTAATGTAAATACTGCCGTACATTGACGGTCACCGTAAATATTGTTTTCGTCCATCCCACTTTCTGCATTGCGGTTTGTTGTACGTACTTACTACAAACCTAAAGAGTTGACAAATGCGACCGACTTAGATGCAACATACATATATTCAGCATACATAAATGAGCGATTTAAATTACAATATGATCGAAAAAGACTAGGTTGGTAATTCGATATTTTTAACCTGTTATATTCATAACACTTTCTATCAACATTTCACTATCACTATTATCGGCACTACGTACTGTGTAATGTGTAGTGCTACACTTTTAGTATTGTAATGAGTAACTTTTTGTTTTATTTCACTACTAAACTACAGTCATTAGTACAGTGTGTTCAACAATGATTGAAAGGTGTTTGAATCACCCGCGCCTTTTTATGTCGAAAAGTTGGTGTTTCGATAAGCCATACCGATAATAATCAGTAGAGACCATTGGTAGCGTCTATCTTATTGTTGTTTTGATTTTCTGTAATTTCGTTTATATCTACTTGTTTATTATTTTACTTATTTATTACTAGAAAGGCTTTTCTTATTGCCACTATTTAGTCTTTACAGCTTTAGAGGCGTTGATTGGTATTTAGCAGCAACTTAAACAAATAAAAAGCGGGAAATTCAAACGCCTATCGATCATTTATATACATTCTGTACTTTTACTATATATATCTTAACAAATATACTCAATAAATAAAATAACAAATAATTTCCTACTATATAAATACGCTACTGAAATAACCAAAAGTACTTGTGAACTTCGTCAGTTTCAATGTTACCTTTTTAGGTGTTCTAACACAGCCAGTACATTCTGATCATACAGTATCAATGCTGCGTTTAAGTTCGATAAGAATATCACTAAAGCAATAATGAAATACAGTAGCGATATAGAAGATACGAAAGAATGTTTTTACTTGCACTATATTGCCAAAATTATATACAGATATAATCTGAGAAAAATCTACGATTTGTATCTACAATCCTACGTTCCTCCACTATAGCGATAACCATGATGTAGTAAAGCAACAACGGAGTACTACTTACGGCGAATAATTGATACACTGATTGTAGGGGAATACTACAACGAGAAAGAATAACGGGAGGCACACTTGCGTATTATAACCGTTGACTTTGCCCAGATTATGTCTGTATAATGAGTACTGGAAATTCAATAACATATAAAGTAAAACATGGATGCCATTAGATTGGTACCATGCCGACACGTTGAAAACAAAATGGATATCGCAAACAAAATTTAGACATTTCATCGATCCGAAGAAATTTATGTTTCTCACAAATTATCCTTTTGTGAATGTACTTGGTGTGTGAATATTATAATTTGCTCGATTAACTATTTGTAAAGCAAAAATATACAGTTTATGAATAATATTTAAAAAACGGAAGTAATTATTAGAACTACAATATTAAAAAAGTTAAAAGTTGAACTTTAGAATATATCAGAGGAGGCATTTTTTAATTTCGCGGGCGATTTAAGTTTCAATACGTTTGTATTCGCTAATCTTTCAAGCTAATATATATAGAGATGGAACTATCAACTTAAATCTCTGTCGAAATTTAGAAATGTCAGCTTGTGCACGTGGTCACGTAATTGCACTTCGTATATTTAATTTGTCTTGCCTTATTCAAGCAACAATGAAATAACATGAAAACCACGAGACTAAAAAACTACCAGAGAATTTATTTGGAATATTCATATCTCACTAGTTTAATCAATTTCAATATATATAATGTTTTAATATATTGTTTTAATGTAATATATTCTACATGATGTTGCATTTGGATATTTGCCAATCTTATTTTTAAACGAGAACAAAATATATACCTCCATTTTTGGAAGTAGTAATAAACATTAGAAACGTAATCGACAAATAAAAAAGAAATCAAATTTGACAGTTCCAATTTCGTTGTTTTAAAAACCTTTAATTTACGAATAGTTTGTTTATTTTTCCGACCAAATGATAAAACTATAATATTCTATAAACAGTTTACATGATATTTACTATCAACTGACGAAAACATCTTTATTATACCAATCCTTTTGCGCATCATATAGTATCTAAAGTACCTATTAATTTATTTCATGTTAAACATCTATACTCCATTTTATAATTCGGAGGAGTAAAATAAAAGGACGCGTTTACACAATGGAATTTTTCAAAGCTATTTTTTGGCGGCAGTTTTAAAACCAGCTAAGATTTTCCATAAGCTGTAGTTACGTAATTATTATTACAACGCAAATTTAGAAAGAAAAATTAAATACAAACGCAAATATACGATCTAAACGTCAATCAGGTCTTGCAACAATATGGCGGTCAGCAATATATTAAATATCGCAAGTGTAATTTTACTGAAAACCAGCATATTTTTTAGCGCTTCAACTTAAAAACACTCCCCCGAAATAAAAAATAGAGTATAGTTGGTTTTAATCCCTTAATTGCATCATCGTAGTAAAGCAAAGACATAGTTCTTATATAACAAAATTATAACCTTTATGTTTCATTTTTGTGTTAAATATACTCTCTTTATTCTAGTAATTTTATTAATTAACTTTTATGGCACAGTAGTTAGCAACTAGGGATGTTTACTGAATTTGAATTTGAATGAAGCAATACTGCTTCATTGTAAAATAAAAGATAGGTATATATTTTATTAAGAGAAAGATAATTCCGCATTTAATATTTCACTAGATAATAGGTTGAGCATTAATAGATCCGATTTCTGCAATCAACATCCCAGTGGAATCAAAAACCATTAAGTGTGTGTGTATACCGATCATCAGCAGTTGAGTACGCAACATTTTTTAATGTACGTAAAAGGCTGGAACGATTACGTATAAATTCATAAAAAATATACGGAATTCGAATCGATTAAATATTTGTAAAAACATGGAATTTGGCAATGATGGCAGTGTTATATAAATATTGCTGCCTATCATATGGTTTATATGTTTGCCGCATACTATAAAACATAAGTATAAAGTTAAATTATCACTAGTCTTGTCTAATGCCCAAATGTAAGATGAAGATATCATAAGAGAAAACACTATATTGCGAAGTTATACTGTTTCATATTTTTCTCGGTAACCATATATTTTTAGCTTGTTAAAATTAACTTTCTCTTAACAATATTTTTCTATCACTTTATTGTTATCATTGACATACTGTTGTTTTGTAGTATATAGTCCGTTCGCACCTGAAAATTCAGTATGGCTCTTATGAAATCTTATCCTCTCTTTCTATTGACAGAGAGTTTACGTATGCACATCTCTTTTCAACCTGGGCAGAGTTGCCTGATTTTATACTACCGAATTTCTTGACTACTGCATTACCAACAAATAAATTGGTATTTAAGTTTTACTTATTGGTGTCAGTTGTTCTATTTTAATTAGAAAACCCCTCTATCTCTCTGTACTGGTGCCACAATCAGTTATGCTTTTATTATATATGTTCCAATGAATATACTTAATAAATTAATTAACAACTGATTTCCCATTTCTTACTGTGAACTCCGTCAATGTCAAATTTACAGGTGTACCAACACAATTAGTACATTTCGATCACACAGTATAACATTGACGTAATAATCGCGCGATTAATGAGTGTTTGAGATCATGCGATTTGCCTTTAAATTTGTGCATAATTTAATATCTAATTAAAATTAAAGAACACAGGAATACTTCCGATCATCCTATAACTGCTAAGCACTATAGATTTAGTATAATGGCTGAATTTTAATTTAAAAATTAAGTCATGTATCTTACTATCGAATTAGAATCCACACAGATTTGCCGCAAGATTGCGAGGATGTCCGATGCGACAAAACGTTCCCGAAAAGTTATAAATCGCAGAGCAGATCATCACATAATGCACGAGGAAGAACCCCCGGCGAATTGCGCACGCGCTTTTCGAAGGTATGAGGAAGTAAGCGAATCGTATAACATCGTAAAGCCCGGCTCCGTACTGAATCGCCGTTCACGTCATATAACGCGGGCTTCGATATACCGAAGTGCCGGCTCCTAACTTGCTGTCAGATCGCGTTGACAACACGCTATTTACCGGCTACCGTTCACTATAACGTTCTAAGTTTCGCGCTGTGGTTCTTTTCGCATTCAGGGTGTTACGGTGTGTAACAGTGGCGAAACGGTAACACCTCCCCTGCACGTATTTTAAAAAGTGATTGTTCCTACTACAACTCACGTTTTCGAAAAATCCTCTACATAGGGAAAGTACGCTTAATTTCAGCAGATTTTATTCCATAATATCGGGGAAAACTAACATAGCTTTCAGGTAATTAATTTAGAAGAAAAATAGAAGTAGAAATAATGTATTCTTTTCTAATGAAATCGCATCTATTATGGAAACGTGTGTACCCGCGTATATAGAGCATTCGATTCTATCGGCATTTATTTATATAAGCCGCATTTTCCATTTGAATCCAGCGCGGACAGCTTCTGATTCTGCACAAGTGCGATGTGTTTATTTACTTATTGATCTTTTATTTACTTTGTACCGGCGTACGGCAATTGATTCTTGTTCTCGCTTAAAAATAATGTATATAAAACGAAATTTTGTATTTGTCATATACGTTGTCACATGGTAGCACGTATTTTGAAGAAATTAGCTTTTACTATTCCTACCTTCTAAGCGATTGATCAATAAAATTGTACCGAGAACGGATATGTGTATATATACGGTCACCTATATACTCCATGGCTATTATATATGTAAATTTTCATTTACTTAGCGCAAGTGGACCATTTCGATTTTAGATTAACTCGGATTTCATGCACTTTAAATAAGTATAGTTTTTTGTGTCTCTATGTTATTTTACATTGACGGAGTGAGCACCTAATGCATTTGTTTTCGTCAATTTTACACAAATAAATACTCCCCAAAGGTATAAAAATTCACTACACTTATTAGGATGTACACTACCGTCCATAAATTTAACTGCATTGCATAAAACTAAACTGTCACTATGAAATAAAATAGATGCTTTCTTTAGTTTTAGTAAAAAATATTTACGGAACAATAACTACATAGCAATAAAACGTAATGCAAATTCCAAATACGTAAGTGCTGATGTAAATTAACTTTTGTATTAATTATAAACTAACAAATGCACGGCATACACTACATTAATTTTTGGATGATAGTCGTCATAAGACAATCCAAAGAGTTAATTTGTTTGTGGATCAAGTTTTACGTACATACCTCACGGTCAAAATAATTTGCTAGCAACTCAGTTGAATTACAACCCCGACTTTGAGAAGATCATGCCATTAAACTCGAGGTTTCTCCTTCCGATTGATTATCAAAAAAGTTTTTTTACTATTTTGGCGGTATGTTGGGGTCGTTGTCCTGTTGGTAAACAAATCCCATGCCTATTATGTCAAGTCCAGTTGGAATTTTGTATTCCTGCACTACATTCAGATAGACACCCTTCGTTATTCTTTCTGGACTAATTTTCCGGTGCTACCACCACCAAAATATCTCCAGATCATAATATTACCGTCCCCGTGTTCAATTGATTTAACTACTCTCACGCGACAGCGGACATGTGTGGCCTTTATTGTTATGACTCAATCTCAAACTTAGATTTGTCTGTCCACCAAACTTGTTTTCACTTCTCATTTACCAAGATTTATGAATAGTTGTCCAAGAAAGCAAAAAATGTAATTTCTTTTGCTGGTATTCGATTTTTCAGTCCAGCTTCTGCTAAACGCCAGTTAACTGTTGTTATTATTGTATGTATCTGTCTTCTCTTGATCGCAAATTTGACCAGCTTTTTTCATTCTTTTAACAGTTTGTTATACGCAATATTCTAAAATTTTAGTCGTCGCGCAATTTCTCTTTTGGAAAGTTTGATTTCTTGCAAAGCTATGTGGTCTGCGGATCTTTCGTTAAGGGTTAACGGCCTTCTTTTTGACACTTCACATAAAATAACATAGAATTTAGTATTAACAACAAGATTTCTTTGGAATAGTGCGTCCACTAAACTAGTGAACCGAAAAAAAAATACTCATAAAACCCGAACCATAAATAACACAATATCTACATCTAAGTAAAGATCTCTGCTGTTTAGAGTCTGAATTGCTTTATTTCCAATAAACTGGAATTCATTTTAAATTTAGCTGCAAACAGTATTAGTACTTATTCTAAACTATGTGTTTACGTCTAAAATACTTGTTTTCTAAAGTAAAATTGTATAATGCTTCTCATAGTAAATTCACAGTTTTAAGTAATACTATTAAACTTAAGGATGGTAGCGTACCTTTGACTATCGCTCTGATGCAGTTTAACTAAGTTCTACACTTATGCTAGTCTACGTCAGGTTTACATTAAGTATTGGCAGCGAACTAGTACGTTGAACATACGAAGCTGGTTTAAAGAAGTAGCTACAATTATTCTCGACAATTACCGGAAATGAAAAACTGGGACACTCCGTACCTTGTTCATGTATTTGGCGGTCTAATTTTATAGGTGTATTATTGAATCAGTTGAATTGTTGGATCTAGAACGTTTTGTGTTTAAATAGTTTCCTGAAAATAGTTCCCGGATCCATGTTTTAATAACATTTATACAAAATTATGTGAAAATGACAGGTACAGAAAAATTTTCGTATTTCACTAGATGCCAAACGAAGCGATCTTCATCTTCCCAAAATTATTTTTTCGTTCTAAAAGATCTGTTTGGTAATTTGTTGAATTTTCTAATGTAATACATACGGTGTATGTGCCAATGCATCCATTTTCTATTTTTCGCTTTAGATCTATTTTAAAGTGTTCGCAGAAACGAATGACACAAAAATTCTTAAAATAGGCTCGCGAAAGCAAAATAACGCCGCGCCTCTACTTTAAACCTGGTGTAGTTAAATTGTAAGTGTTGATGTAGTAAATTATTAACGGAACTTATTAGTGACTTAAATAAAGACATCCAACGGCAAAGTAGTTTTATGGTCTTCTTAAAATGAGATAAGTTTTGTGCCGGTCTCGTTTAAAGTAGATTACTACTAGGCTAACTAATCTAAGCGATCGATAAGAATTTTAAAAGTTAAATGTTTCAATAAGGGGAAAGTACGAGGGTTGTCTTTTAAGTTTTGCATGTAGGGCTGTAATAAAACAGTAAATAGCTTTCTAAAGACTTCATTGTTTTTCGGAGTATTCTTCACGAAGATGAATGCACTTCCGTATGCGCTCGAACCAACTCTGGAAGCAGTTATACACTTATTTGCTGGTATAGTCAAAGTTGTGTTTTTGAAGGCATCGTTTGCTGTTTTTTGACGACTGGAACCTTTGACTACGTAGTCCATTCTTAATTTTCAGAAAGGTAAAGAAATCGTTTGAACTTAGGTTCGGATTGTACGGAGGATGGTTTAACAATTCGACGTTTTGTTGCATTAAAAATTCAATTCGTCTTGAACTTGCATTGTTTTAGTGGAGAATGATTCGTCATTCAGAGTTCGACGATGATTTACGGCAAATAAATGGTTGTGCACCAGTTGGCAGTAACAGATCTTTGATCTTGTACCGGAATTTTTGCTATATAACCTGCTTTCGGAACGCGACCATCTTTTTGGAGACACTTCAAGAACGAATGATTTGTCTGCTTTTCTGCACCTTAGAACATCCAAACAGACGACTGGCGTTTATTTTCTGGTTTGTATGAATAAATCCAAGATTCACCACCACTGATGATGTTGTATAACTTTTTAGAGTTTCCGTCGTTGAAGCGGTCTAGAGATTTTTAACACCAATTCGCCTTAGCTGCTTCTTGTTCTGCGGTCAACAGATACGGTATCCAACGCGAAACCAATTTTTTACATACACATTCTTCATGCATAATTTTTTAAATTGAGATCTTTAAAATCCGCAATATATCATATGTCGATCTTCGGTGATGTTCTTGCGCACAGCATGGACGTTTTCCTAAGTGACTGCTGTTTTTAGTGCGCCTGCTCTTAGATTCTCGCTAAGACTAATTCGTCCACTTTTGAATTCTCCATGATGTGGTGCTTCATTGCCAAAAACAGAAACCAACTCGGCGAAACATTGTGCTAATTGTTTTCGAAAATGTTAAAAATTATTGCGCGAAAATTTAGGTTAGCTAAAGATGGAGGCTAATTTTAAGTACTGATATTTGATTAGTAGCGCCGTCTGTGTCTCAGTATACAAAACTTAAAGACATCCCTGTTACAAGGGATGTCTTTAAGTTTGCTCTCTTTTCGTCTCTGGTTTATGCTATCTAGACTAGATCTCCCTGTGGTTTCTTTTAAGATCTTGAAACTTGTAATCGACATCCTATTCGTTTAAAATATTATAAGAGCTACGTTCCTCAATCGCTTTTAAGGAATACTGTTAAAATCAATCTTTCGTGGATTTTACCAAGACGGAATTTTGCTGTCATTTTCATACTTATGCCTTTTGAAGTAGCTGCGCATTTCTGACTGGTTTCAATCTTTTCTTACTAAAAAGTTTTGCAGTCCTCTTATTAGAGGGTGAATTTTCTATACTGAAACGTGAAGGACGGTATCCCAGAAATAAAAAGAAGCAACGATTTCTTGATAAGCTATAGAACGAATGTCTGACATTTAATTTAATTTGGTGTGTTTACATATTTAATAAAAACGACGGACGAAGAGGTCTTTAGAAAAAATCATGTAAGTATGTCAAGATTTGTAGAGTATTAGAGATGGAATAAAACCAAAGTTAATAAAACACCAGGAATAATAACCAAAACAGAACATGTACGTAAACAAATATGAAATAACTAACATGTTTATCTGAATGTAAACCAATTCGCTAATCAACGTTATTTAACGTATGATGAGTTCACAATGTTTCAGTTAACCATTATTACTATTGCATCTGTTAAGAAATTCTAGTATAAATAGGAAACGTTAGATTGCTCGGATGTGGATGTGAATTTGCGAAGGCGCGACAATGCGGATGATCCATCTGAAGTGAAAGTTATGTAACCTAAGTGCTGAAGATGATGTCTTTGCACCCTTTGTGGTACTGTATAGGCACTGGAATTTGGTATTATTGAGGATATGACGAGGATTAAATTCTATGAATGTAATTTCCTTTTTTGACCTGTCTTAAAAGTTACGCAATATTTATTAAAGAGCTTAATTAAAGGACATAATAATTGTTGGTATTTGCGAAATGGCAAAAGAACAAGAATGTCTGATTATATTCAGGATAGGTATATAATACCTATATTATATTAATATATTAATACCACAATGTGCTACCCTATGGGTTGTTCGCACTTCCTTTTTCAGTTACAAAACTAATATACCAATACGTTTCGCCAACTCATAGACTATGCTGTCGGTTGTCATGACGATAGAGAACAATTTGAGCTGAGTAAAGTTAGTTACTTTAGTTTAATTTCATCATTTTTGTAGTACTCAATTGCCTTCTACAATATACGTTTTCATTTCATATATTTTTGGTATATTCTACAGACACTATATCCTGTCTGTTTCAGGATATAGTGCGAAATGCAAGTTTTACAGTAGCACGAGCACAGCAGATGGTATGCAATAACAGTTAAACTTCAGAATATGCTTAGTCTGCACAGAAACTTGGAAGGTTTGTGCTTACCACCAAGGGATGATGAGAAAATTATCGCAGTAAATCAGTAATGGGTTTGTTTAATTGTATAATTGTGCACTATAAATTGAAACCAACAATACTTATTTCTTCCTCCGCACCATTACATTCAGCAATTCTGGAGAAATTAAAATTTTTCAATTTTGTTGTAAGTTAATATATATAAATACATCACATCCAACATAGGAAGTAAACATAACCATAACAGAGAGTTTCATGCCGCCATGTTTAGCCATTCTTAAATTTTCTAAAACAAGATTTCTCCAAGATAAGTTTTATCAGCACTGTCATCCGAAGTGCGAACAAACAATAGAAAATTTTGTGGTACTATTATATCTCAGTTGCGATAGATTATTTCGTATATATCCTATGAATCCTATTTAAGTGTATGTCATAATCAAAATATGCAATGTATTTTCATAGAACTCATACAAGTATAATATGGATTAAGGTTTTCTCATAGAACCAATTGAATGATTTTATTACTGGAGGATAATCATTAATGTTGAATCTAACTGTCGGATATTATCGGAGGGCTTTCTTGTACTCCGAAATATACTTCCACTAGAATGTCTCCGGTTTGGTGGTATACTCGTTCCATTACAGAAACGGTATGTTATCGGCATATTCTTCGAATATAAAATAATATATAAAATGACAAATATTGTTTTCGTGAAAGTATGTAAATAAGGAGATGTTAAAAACAAACTTTGAAGTCAAATATTCCTCTTTGATCTAAATTTTAATTCTCTGTCAATAGATATTGGTCATTAATGCTTATTTTAATATTTCGAATTTTGAGAACCTCGTGAGGACTTAGGTACAATATTTTGATGTTTAGATTTTCGATTCAGAACCGAACAATGAATGTTACCCAAATTTATATGCAGATTCTAACCTTATAGTTGATTTATTATCCCTCAATAATCAAATCAAGTTTGCGAAAGCTCATATACTATGCGTTATACCTATACGACAATACCATTTAAATCGTCACCTCCTCCTTAACTCAAGTATAGAATAATTAATTGAGAATGATGAGAACCATGATAGTTCATAAAACACTTGTTGGTGACTTCAAAAAAGAATAGTAGAATACGAAATTAATTAATTATTAGTAAGTAGCACGGATAAGTAATTAATTTCCTGGGCTATAAATCTAGGTAGTTTGGAATTTGTATTGTAGGATACGAATATGGTTCAACGGCATCTTAATTAAATCATTAACATTATTTTAATTGCACGTCTATTCAAAAAGGACGGATAGAGGTTCGTGTTAAATAATAAATAACGGCGACAACATAAATTAATTTACCAACACGTTATTTTTACTTCGACCATATACGTTCAAGCTATAAATATTAACCTAAACAGAATCACGCCTGTATATAAACTGAACCGCTCCGGTTTAGATTTGCGCCAATTTTATTTGTCGTTATAACGTTCGTTAATAGATAGAAATGGGTAGGCGCTCGAAATCTGTTTAAACTATATTAATTTTTATTAATCGAAACGCAGAAAATATGAACCAATATGGTGAGGTTTGTGCGTATCTGTTTTATAAATAGCATAGTACCACGAATTATTAATACTATTTGCCGTATTCCTAAATTTAAGAGATGATGTTGGTATACGCTACTACCAACTAGCTGCAATTTAATTAGACATTTATATCTTTCTTATCGTCATATAACGAAATACTATACTAATTTAACTTTACGGAATTTACTTTAAAAATGATAAAATAAATGTTTTTGATATTTTATGCTTTTTTTTCTATTATGCTTGTAATAGGTAATATAATGATTAACTACGTATAGTATTTAATACATTTGCCCCACTTTATAATATAACTTAATGTCAAATGTTTTAAAACCTCCGAAAAAAAAGAGGGATATGAAATGTTTAGATAATTATAACGGCAAGGCGTACTAGCGTAATATGCATGCTACTGCCTTTAAATTCTTTGTGTTTTTTTTCCCTTAAGTTATACGAAGTTATATTCTTCAATAATTCTAGAATTACTTTTAGATCTTCCTTACTAAAGTAAATTTCTATTATCTTTGATATTCTTAGTAAACAACTTTGAGGAATGAATGACTGTACTTCTTTTTCTTTTAAAGAATTTAGGTTTCCGGATTGAAACTGTATCATAGTTGTATGAGTCTGCCGATGCTTTGTTCTTAGTTGCATAGAGTTTCTTCTGGGCTGCTATGAGCAGGTCAAAAGAAGCTCCATGCAACTGACAGCGAAATGACTCGTGCAATTACGACGTGGCTTCAATCGGAAAACCTAAATTCTTTAAAAGAAAGCAAATTCCGCGGAAGCCTATAACATTTACCTCTTTTTGATATGCTCTTTTCCAGCATACATTTTTTCCTTTGTCTTTCCTCTCTTTTGACTTATTGCTTTTGATGGATTTCAAGGGTAACAACAAAGGCATATCTGGTGTTTCGTTGATCAATTTATTACTATTCTCATTTCCCTGAGTCCCTTGATGGGATTCATAAATTTGATAAAATCTCCACGTATTTCCTTTTCAAATCAGATTCTGTACAGATTTTAAGTGTTTTTAATATTAATCTGATTATTCATGTAGGTAATTCTAATAATACTTTAGAGTCCTATATTATGTTGCTTGGGTGTATGTATCTGGAGCGTAAGTTTCTACCTGAAAAGCATTCAATCTGTCGAAATGAAGGTACGCTATATTTAAATTTCGTAGCATTGTTCTTGACCACACAAATGTTGGACGTTTGAGAAACAACGTATTGTTATTGTTAAGACACATATGCTGCGAAATTTTTGCAAAGACTGTTCGAGAAATAAAATTGTCGGAAGTTATATTTCACTTAATGATCCCATTGTTCGAAGATTAATTAAAAATTTTGAGGAAACTGTCTCAGTTAAGAGCAAACAAGCTCTATCGCGTCCTTGTCCTGTGCAGTTGGCCAAAAACATTGCAGTCGATGAGAATCCAAGAACATCAACACGTCATCGTTCTCAACATTAGGATATAAGCAGAATCAGATTGTAAGAAATTCTCACTGAAGACTTTCACCTCCATCCTTGCAAAATTCAGTTAACCCAGGAGATCAAGCCGTAAGAATATTTGCAGCGGAGACAAGTCACTAATTCGGTGATGGCAACATCAACTTTAACGATGTAGCTCATTTTTATTTGGGTGAATTTGTAAATAAATATAACTATCACATTTGGGTAATGAAAGTCCTCGAAAAACCAATGCATACATCAGAAGCTACTGTTTACTGCGGATTATAGTATGGCGACAGTTCTTTTTCTAAAATAAATCTGACCAAGCTTTAACTGTAAATAGAATAAGATATCGTATGATTTCCAGAAATGCAGATATTACGATCTTTTCCTCTAGGATTTTGTAAAGTCCATGGGTTATGCTATCAAACCACAAACAATTTCTGTATTGAAAACAGAAATTCAACGCGTTATTGCTGTCATTGTGCCATTTGACTTGGAAAGACTCTTCGAAAGTTTGTTTAAAAGGGTCAGGGTGTACCGGCATAGTTCCATAATTCATCTCAATTTTAAAATTAAATCTGGTATACATTTATTAAGCAGAACGAAAATCGTACATCGTTATTCGTTGGATTTGTCCTCAAATAGTTGAATCGTTATTTAAAAATGACATAAAAATTTTGGAATTGGTTTTCATCAACTCTAACTAGGTGTCTCGATTCTTTTTTGAAACAAGCAAAGTGTAAAGTATTGATGGTATTTATTGTCCTGGAAATAATCCATATTTGTATTTAAAATGAGTACACATAATTAAATGAAGATTTTATCACCAAAGTGAGACCCATTTTGTACGCAGCAAACACATTGTGACGTAACATCTCATATCAGCCATTTGCATTGTTAAAATCCACAGCAAACAAACGTAACTTGTTAGATATCCGAATGTTATTTTCTGATGAATTGAGACTATTGGTATTAATACGGTAATTTTACAAGAAGTGTATGATACCTGAAGCTCAAAGTCAGAATGCTGAAATGTTTCTATAAGCGCACCAAGTAAAAAGTTCGATGACGTTTTTGAGAATTATTCATGTAAAGTTAAATGATTTAAAGCAGCCAGACGTGATTTTTTGTTGTAAGGATCACGTCAACATGTTTTGTGTATTTTTCTTAAAAGTTGACCCCAGCATAATCATCCATAAGAAATAGTAGAAACGGTTAGAATATTAGCGTTAGGATAATAAATAGTCTTGTAGTTTTCTTAATATTATGTAAATATATTACACAATGTCTTCATACCTTACAAATTAGAAATTAAAATTTGTAATTAATGTAACTTGCGCACCAAATTTTACAAATCTATTTTTATTTTTGTTATGTTATAGCAATATATAGGTAATATGGCTTCTAGATCAATGACTTTAGCTAATGTAATGTATTAACCACGTTTCTTCGTTTTAGTCTATCTAAAGCTCTTCTTTCCCAATCATTTGCTCTTATTTTATATAACTCCCTTTTTCCATTTTCTTTTTGGACGACTCCTTATTTTCTGTGTTCCTTCTCCCATCTGTAAATTCGGCTTTAGGACTCTATTCTTCTGCATTCTTAGGACATACCCTAGCCACCTCAATCGTTGGGCTCTGACTTTTTGGTTAATTATTGCTCTGTTATATTTTTCCTCCATTTATTCTCCATATTTCCTTTTCACTTCTTATCCATCCTAGGATCCTTCTTAATATCCTTCTTTCAAAACGTTCGAACTTACTTTCAATTTGGTTGCTCATTACCCACATTTCACTTCCGTTCAAAACTGTAGGACTGATTATTGTCTCGTATGCTCTTATTTTAGCTGCTTGAGATATATTCTTTTACTTCAATATTTCTGTTAGACTCGGTGCTACCCTAGATCCCTTGGCAATTTTCTTACCACTTACAATCTTTGCCACGTTTTTGTTCATAAGGGTGCCACCTAGGCATTTAAATTGTTCCACCATTTCGAAGACATACATACATTTTGACTGATGTGCGGCCCGTAAGTTATCACATTATACTCTAATTTTCCAAATTCTTGCCATTTCGTGCATAATACAGTAAGTAAACATTAGATAATTTCAAAACAATTAATAATACTACTTGTTTGTTAATGTCAATCTGCCAAAATTATTCAATAATGTATAAAAAGGTGGATTATTAAATAATGCAAGAGAAAGCTTTCAGATACAAATGAAAGTGGAGAAACATAAAATATTCGTTAATAGAACCATAAACTTGCTAACGCCTTGATTTAGTTTGTATGACATTAAACGAAAAATCTATAAGTATGGGTTCTGACGTGATAAAGGTTTGTGGCCAGTGAAATGATGTTTCAAAGTTGCAAGGTATTAGCTTCTTTATTTTTATTGAAGTATATTAATTAGAATTAACATGTCAAAGGAATTACATGTGCACTTTCCTATTGATAACTCAATAAATGGAGCACAATTCTTCATATAAGATTTTTTATAAAGTAAAGACGTTCTTCATAAAATTTTGACATTGTTACCACTGTCTAGTTCTTTATGTATTATCGTAAGTCAGTTGTCTAATTTTTTTTCAGACTCAATCTTAAGTTAAAGGCAGATAATACTGGTTGACAAAATAGGATTTCTTTTTTTACGAGATGTAAATATATATTCGGACACTGTTTGATGAGATTCATAAATTTCATAAAGTCTCCAAGTATTCCCTTTTCAAATCAGTTTATGTACAGATCTTTCAACTATTATATCTCCAGAAATCCTAAAATAGGCTACTGCAGAAGAAACAATATTCAGACGTTTTAAAGAATTTTGGAAACATAGAGTAACGTCTTAAAAGAAAATTAAGATCGATGAATAAAAATTTTTGTTTAAAATTTGAGATCTGCATCTTCTACTTAGCTTAATACATCCATTACATTTCTTGTGACAAATGATTTGATATTGCTGATCATTTATATTTTTATTCCTTCTTCACACCTACGATTTTGTTTATAGACATATGTTTATTTATGAAATTTGTTCGACCTATTGTAACTCTTTCTTCAATCTGATTGTAGGTAAATTTCGTAAATTACGACATCTGCACAAATCTACACCCGAACACAATTCGTAGTCAGCTGCATTCAACATTACTGTACCCCTGCAAACATCTGCCTGCATTCACATGATCCCAGTTGGTTTGACTCACGTTCACTATGTATATTTAATAAGATTGAATTTATTTCTCCCTTGGCAAATCTTTCTGCTTCTAGCGGTTAAATTAGAACGTATCGCCGAGTTTAATTATGAAACCTTATGAATAAATAATGTATTCATTCACTACCGGTAGATATATTTATTATTTAAACTCAACTGTACTTATTTTGAGTTGGGATATTATATAATAGAATTTCTACAATTGTGTATAGAATTAGGTTATGCTTGAATATGTGTTCATAGTTAGTACAGCGTTTATTAGATTCAATTTTTTCTGAAGCAGTTTAAGCCAACCCGCATTATTTCCAATCTTTTGTTATCAGGTTATCCCGTATACACTAAAAGCTTTCTGTTGAGATTTAGAAGTTTGTTTGCTTTAAATTAAATTTATTCCTGTACATTGAATGTTATATTATAATATGATACACTATTTCGATACCGACAGTAAAACCGTCGGTGTTTTAATATCAGTTACTGCGCGTTGGAACAATTCCAAACAATTTCTATGTTTCTCCGTGTAATTCCTATATCCTTAACCAACCGAAATGTTTACAACAGCTTACCTGTTGTTGTTCTATGTATGTCTAAAAATAAATACACTCACCGTTTTGTTGCTCATTATTTCTGTGGGGGGAGTAATTTGTAAAGCATGTGTTTATGTAAGTGGAGGTTGCCTTGAGAATTAATTAATCTCGAGATTTATTAGCGCTATTTGATTTTTCTACAACTAACGACAATTTTACAAATATATCATTGTTCTATTCTTAGAAACATTGTGATATTTGCCAGAATAGCCGTGAGGTTTTCAGACGTCGTGTTATTATTGCTATGTACTATTTGGCGGAGGTGGAGCGATTTGAAAGGTAAATGTCAGAGTATTTAACCGAATTGTTGTTGAAATGTAAAGTGCTAGTTGTAAAGTTCATCTTTTAAAAAGTAGTAACCACTTGGTATTATATAAAGCTGTTATTGGATAACGCATTTTGCTTTTATCGCAAATTACCTTTTATAGACATATGCAAATTCATATAATCTTTAAAAAACGGTATTAATTACAAGTCATATTACTTTCTCTTTCTCAGTTAAAAGTGAAAACCAACTTTGATAGTGTTTTTTAGAGTAAAATGTTTTATACGTTACCTGTTATCCGTTTCTCTTTATTTTCTTTGAGAATTTCATATGCACGGTCGCTTTTTATAGTTCTCACAGATGCTGGATGGTTTTATGTCTTGATACGTTAAGTGGCTGTGTTTACTTTAAATTGCATTGCAATGTATAAAATAATTTCCTTTACGAATTGAAAGTTAAAAGGTCAAAAACCGCATGTGACATAGCACAGTAAAGAAAATATTGTTAATTTAATTTTTAGTTTCTACAGGTTCATCACTATATTTAGAAAAAAATTATGCTGGGCGTATCATCGAATATAACATTATTACAGTCTTGATCAAAAATCACTCGGACTTGTCCATCTTATTGTCTTGAAATGCATTTTTTTTAAGAAAAAAATGATACAGGTTTGATCAAAAAGGTGCTAGGTGTACTTCAACTTCTTTTAACGAAACACTATTTGCGCATATTTAGATTTTACAATTCTAGATATCTTTCATACAATATGCTCTATCTTCAACGAAAGCAAGGTAGACGAACAAGAAAGCTTCAACAACTGTCCTGTAAGAAATCAATCGGTTTAAAATTCTTGTTGTACGTTTTGCACTACTTGTGAAGAAATTATCGTATTACTTGTCAATGGACTCTACATTTTTTAACGTGGCCCCATAGTGAAATAACCTGAGGATTGGGTTTGGATGATTTGGGTGACCAATTCTATTGTCGCCTGTCCGCCAATTCATCCCCGCGGAAAAATTGTGCTTAAGCGCTCGCTTTCATGAGATGCATGTTGTGGGGAAGTATCACACTGTTGAAACTATGAGGTTGAACTTAGAAAATCATAATGGATCGTTATCACCTGGAAAGAGAGTTGCTAAAGCTGGAACTAGATAATTTTGAAGAAAATATAGTGAGGTTTTCGTCAAAGATAAATGGTCTGATTACCTTGTACAACAATGCCCGCCCAAACACTAACCCTTTCATTATACTAGATTTTCTTCCAGGCAGTCATAATTCTCCCAGACTCAGTACGTGTAGTTTTATCCATTTGCCTATCATTACAGAAAAAGCAGCTTCATCAGAAACATCAAATTGCTTGAAGAATTCTTTCATTATTATCTATCTTCTCGATCATTATTTCACATATCTGTCAAGATTATCTCCCAATAACTTTTGGACAAATTGTACTTTAGAGTGGTACCACTTTTTCCTTTTTTAAATTTTGTTGGGTGATTCTGTGGATATTGTTGTCCAGCTTCGATACTAGAGGTATGACGATTTTTCCGTATGGACAATAATTAATTTTATTTCTTCAGACGCACCGGGATGATCATTTTTAACATTATATTTTACAGAAGGGGTAGTTCTCCACTTAATTGCTACCCTCGACGCTGTACATTGACAAACAGGCGGAGTATCAGGGTATTTATCATTGAAAATATTATAGATTCCTCCATTGCTTCTATTTTATTTTCGCAGCATAACATAATCAACATTGGTGTTCATATTTAGGAAGGCGTATTTTGAATGTAGTAAGACTACAACAAGATTCAAATTTGATTGCCGGTTTAAAATTATGAATTCTTTTGTAAAACAAAAATGTGCGAATAATTTGACATCGATCGTTATTAAGAATTATATAAACTGCTTACTATTTTTACATAATTTCGTTAAATCGTTGAGTTAAATTATTTGAAACACTTACAAGAAAATGTTCTCATTTGACTATTATTTGAGCCAAACAGTTTTGGTCGCACATTTTTATTGGTGCTAATATCAGAAAGGTATGTACATACAACACAACTAGTGTATTAGAAACGTTGAAAACTATTTGGAACCACGAATCAGTTGTTCGCTAAAAATATAGAATATTCATACGAATATCCGGTAAAAATAACGATCTCATAAAAACGTCATCAAATTAAATTAGAGCTCTTAATTTTTTAAACATATGAAGTTAATCTTTATTTTCGTAATTTAAGTAGCGCATAATAAAATAATATAAAGTAGATTGTCTTCAACATAAGAGATTCTTAAGCTGCTGTGCTCGTCTTTCTTTCATCTGTAAGATAAAAGCAAGTTTAAATGGTTGTGTATAGATAGTTTTCTATATTATCGACGTCTCCAAAACAAACATTGCTGACAATAGCTAAACGACGTTATTTCAACGAATATGTATGGAAGTATAAAAGTAATAATAATATAGCAACTATATGTACTTGCTTTTATTTACTAAAAAAAAAAGTATGTGACATACATCGATCTTTTATGATAATTATTGTTTTTTACACAAATTTGTTATATGAAAAATATAAATTATAATTTTCACTTGACTAGGAGTAAAACACAATTTAACAAGGGTTTAACACACACAAAAAAACGCTTTGCAAATCTTACTAAAATGTTGTTAATAATAACTATAATTTAGTTAGTAAAGAAGAATTGATTTACTGATTATCCCGATTTAGTTACACAAAAAGTAGTCGAAAATTGTTGATTTATTAGAAACCAAGATAGAAACGAAAAGGCATTAGCTTTAATATTGTATTAACATAATATTAAGACAAATTTAATATAGTTTATACTATATATGTAATAATTTTGTATTTACAAAGGACATCGAATATGATAAAAGATTATTTCTAAAAATAAATCCACCTGTTATTAAAATACTCTTAATACATGAGTTTTTAAAAAGATGTCTTGTAAGTAGAAGAAATTATTCAATGTAAGTATGAGAAAGATATATCAACACAAAATATAGAATCTAGGTTTAAATGCAGGTAGTATGTCAAAGTAAAACAAAGGGAAGAGAGCATAATAAGAATATAAAATAAAATATATAAAAAAGTATGGAGGCATACATTTGTACAAGATACATATATGGAATTATAAAATATAAAAGTAATCAAACATGTTTTCATCAAGGCCTTAACAACGAATGCTATGTAAATATTTCCTCTACGCTTCTCTGTCTATACATTTTTGTTCATTTCTCCAAGACGGACAAAGATATGCGAAAAAATGTTTGCTGGTAAAAAGAAAAAGTTGAGCAATTAGTGCTTTACTTATCCATACCCGCTAATAAAATTGTTTCAGGCTAATCTCACATAATTTAATTTTTGAGGTCTTTGTCATTTAGGATTTCCTAACACTGAATTGTTGAATTTTAATTGAAATGTACAGTCGTTGGCCAATAAATTCTAGCCACTAATGGCAATTTCTTATATTAAATAAACAAGTGGAAAACGATTTTTTTGATTTATGTGTAATGATAATTATTTGGATTGACTTCCTTTTGATTCAATAACAGCAGATATTCTTTTGGGCTGCTTTGTACTGGATTTCTATATTACTAATTTAGCTTCATTGATGCTTTCTCAGACTTCTTTAATATTTTTTATTAACTTTTCTGTACCGGTATATTCCCCTAAGGATCCTATGTTTTTCCAAAACATTCCACATGCTTCTTATTGCGTTTAGGCCCGGAGATTTTCTGAACCAGTCCAGCAATGACAAGCTTTTCAATTTTGCATGTTCTTTAATAGATTGCGCTGTATGACGTGGAGCATTGTCATGCAGAAATATGAGTCAGCTGTTAGTTTCATCTAGTTTTCCAATATAAGGTAATTCACAGGTGCTCCCGAAACGCTGCGTTCCGCATAATTAATTAATTTGTGTGAGTGGAGTTTACTGCTATACCTGTGAATTGTACATCCACACAGTCCTTGCAATCGTCATTTGTCATAAGGTAATTAATAATTTTTGAAAGGTTTTTGTATTATTTTTGGTTCATGGTTCCCTTTGCAAGATAGAATACTGCCAGAGTCTGTGTTGTGGTACATGGTCAAATCATTATTGAAGGTGAATGCTTTATTGTCGTCTAGTATATTGGGGACGCTATGTTACCGCCTGAATTTTTAATTCATTACCAAATACAATCTGAGAAAAAATAAATAAAGATCAGACGCTTATGAAGTTATTACAATAAATGTTAATCTTTAGTTTTTCGCTTTTCAACAGTGGAACTCTTGTGCCGTTTAAGTCAAAAGCAGTGAGGTTTTTTCATAAATTCTGTTAATTTTGTTTCTTTTTACTGGACCGCCGCATCCATTTAAATAATTTTCGAATCCACTAAATCTTCCCTGTATGACTCTTGAGGATAATTAATTTAAAATTTGCAAGTACCTAGCTACTTTCCACCCGGAAAGGAATCTGAGGGACAAAGTAATTCTCAAACATACTTATCGCAATAAAATTAACATCGCACAGCTTGCCTTAGGTTCTTGAAGATAGTCAGTATCTTCGTGTGGCATTGTAACTTCCGCTACATGTCATAAAGAAAAATGCTTGAGTCTGTGGTGACTGTGAAAAAAGTTTGATCCCTCAGTACATCGGCAGTTGTGGAAGATTATGGAACAAAAGACTGACACGCGTTTCTTCTAAAAGTATTTAGACGAAGCTTTATCACATGGGGACATGCATCCATCATCCAGAGTGTGTAACGATGAAGTGATGTGTTTTAAATAACAAGTTCTGATAGGTGTAGATTCTTTACTAAACACAATCGTAATAACTTCCTGTTCCATTAGAGCCTTTCATTGCACAAGTTTAAACGTTGTCGCTAACACCAGTCAATTTATATATGGTTACAAATTTCATGACAAGCATAACAAAAAATGTTTACCGGTGCTTTAATTTCATGAAATGTCCATTCCTAAGTGTTTTTTTTCTCTTTGGCAAGTATAAAGTTACAAATAATTACATTTAAAAATTAGATAAATGTTTTTTTAGCACCAACAATGATATAAAAGAGAAGTATGTATTCTAGGATTTTACAAGTCTCTAATAAAAAGACCAAGGAAGACGGAGTTTCAGATATTTGAAATATTTTTTTGACATTATTTCTGGATAAGACGCGATCGATTTTAGCGTTTCTAGTCGAAAGGCACGTCTAAAAATCGACGGAATGTCGAGAAGAATTTTCCTTGCATACCATTCCCAAAGCGAGCTCATTAACTGGACATTTCTGCAATCTTGGCAGCTTCACGGATATACATACATATGTACGTAATTGCAGCGGCATTATTACGCACCTACGTCGCATTTCAAATATGACATTTATGCGTGTAATTATCGACGTCCAATAACGAATGACTGGTAGCGATCGCCAAATTGGTTAGGCGTATACATTAATTGGTCTTAATCGTCGGATTATATTACTTTTTGTCATCGCCTTGTTTTATGGAATCAAGATTATCTGCTGTACGATTGAACTTTTTGGTCTATTTTTATACCGTTTGTTACTTTTTGTCGTGTTGACATTTATGGGTGTATGTAGAGAATGGTTGTTTAGTTTTCTCTGGCTTGTTAAATTGGACGAAGGAAACAAAGAACAAAGAACTCGTTTATTCATTTTAAAATTTTTATCGTTTTTCGTAAATTTTTGAAGTATTATTTTTTAATTCTCTCTAGCACATATTTTGCTTTCCATACTATCTCGTTGGCAACATTCCTTTGGAAGGTTTGCGTAAAATAGTTATGGAAGTATTTATGATGTATACTACCGCTTCTGAAAGATTGGATCATTGGTAATAGTTTATGACACTATTATGCAATTAAACCAAAAATTATTCTGCAATATTATATGGAATCTATGTGGCCTTTATTATCCTTTTTAATAATAATAATGTATAAAATAAAATACAAATTTGTTTAGGTAGTCATATATCATATCTGTTCCTCGTTAAACAGGGGTACTGAAGTATTAGCATGCGGTTATACATATATAAACTATAGTGAGTGAAATTGAAAATAAGCTGCGCAGAAAGTCGAAGTGTTGAAAATCTGTTCTCAATGATTACTTTATATCAAGAATGTTATATGATTCGCTAAATTAGCCAAAAAGTTGGAATTACAAAACTCACCGCCAGTAGTGATTTACACATCGATTTCATCAAACAGGCAATATAGAAGACCGCAATCGCCCACAACCTCCAAGGAGCACGTTTTGTGCAGATGGTTTGACTTAATCTCATTGCCATATGATTGCGGATTAACAGCACCAAAAACAGGCACTGAACTCAATTGCGGCCGCGCGAATCGGATACCTGTTTCTTTGCCTTATGAGTTAGTTGGTCATTATTGTGTTTTATTATAAATATATAACTGGTACATTCTTAATATCAATACTGAATTTCTTTAGAATTATTTATTATTTAATTTTCACTTCTAGTGGATGGAAGAAGAATGCGATATCATTCCTTGTCATTATTACTACCTACGGGAACAAATGCTGAGTAGATTTAAATACAGTAAACGCTCGATTATGTGAACGATATCAGCCAAGCACTGTTCACATTACTGAAAGTTTACATTAGCGAGCTTCATTTTATTTATAAAGAAATTACATAAAAGAAAATATGTATGTTTATTAAAAAATAAATTATGAACAATGAATAACATAATACATATAATATTAAAAAATAAAAAATAAATTTTACATTATTTTGAAAAATAATGTCCTATTTTTGTTTACGCATGGTATTTGCCATTGCCCGTAGTTTACGGAGCACTAAAACATCGGAATATAATATGTCTTTTTCTTCAGCCCAATCTAACGCTTGATTAAAATTTCCTACAGTTTGCGCTCACTGTATTTTTTATTTCAATCGGAGGGTCGTCATCTTCACTTACCCCAGCTTGCTCTTCATGTGCATCATCCATCTCTTTATCGTCATTCCATAAACTAACATCGGTAATTATGCAAACAATATCGGCATTTATTGCTTTTAATAATTTGAGAACGTCCGATGATGCACTGTCAATAACTTCAGCATCAGATAGTAACTGTTTTCTAATGATGGTTAGCGGTTCATTGTCTTTATCGTCATAATCATCACTGGAGTAAAGCAAATTTTTCCAATACTTTCTGATTGTTTGCTGGTTAAGGGCATTCCACGCCATATCTAAATTTAAAATTGCTTCACGTAAAGTTACTTGCTTTAAGGATTCAGAAATGTTTTTAGGATTTTTTGATAACGCAGACGAAAGTAGAAATTTTCGATAATACAATTTAGTAATTTTTATTACATTTTGATCCATTGGTTGGATAAGTGGAGTTACGTTGGGCGGCATGAACATAACAAAAATTGAGGCATCGTTGTTTCTTAATTGTGCCTCTGGGGAGTGACTTGGTGCATTATCCAAGATTAACACCGCCTTTATTAGAAGATTTTGCTTTCTTAAGAAATCTTTCACGTACAAATTGAATATGTATCGTTAAATTACATTACTTATTATTACAGTTTTATTGCAATACCTGAAGGACAAGGTGCTTGTGGAACCGTCCCAGAAATATGCCTTTGGTCATCCAAGCGGATTTTGAGCAGTTATAATCAACGGGACTCTTAAAATTTCTAAATAAACGTGGATTTTTTGCCTTTCCAATTACTGATGGCATTATTTTGTGTGTACCACTAGCATTAGTGCACGCTAGAGAAGTTATGCGTTGTTTTCCCGCTTTTTTACCCGGAGCAGATTTTTCATGTGATGCAACATACGTTTTCGTAGGTAATAATTTTCAATAGCGACTGGTTTCATCTGCATTATATATTTGCTCCTCATTTAAATGTAGCTCTTTGAGTTTGTTCATGAACTTTTCCTTAAATGGTTGTACTAGTTGTGATCGCCGATAATTTTTCACCAGATATCGACAGCAGTCGAATTCCATACCTCCTTTTAAATCTTTTTAGCCAGCCATCACTGGCTACAAAATTTTCGGGAACAACCGGTGTCGGCGCTGAAAATGTTTACGTAAACATTCTTTTGATGGATTCAATTACGCACGCAAATCGGGAAATAACCGGTACCCTAAACTGTTTACATTATCGAATTCTACGTGGTGCAAGCTTGTTTACATTACCGGGTGTTCCATTTGATCCTATAGTAACAATTTTCTGTTTACATAACCGCGGCGTTTCCACTATCGGGTATTTACATGAGCAATCGTTTAGTGTAGTACTAAAATTTCTATAAGCTATTGTAGCCATTAGCTGGAGATGTTTACAAATATCTCTATGTGTATTTTAACGTAACTTGGGTAATTGATATCTATGATTACCTAAATTCAAAATTTGTTAGGGATCATTGCTGTAATGAATGAAAGTGTCTGCATGTTATACTTGATGAATCAAGAGATACAGTTAACTGAAAATGGTAAATCTAAACCACATTATTATCCATGTAAGTTAGCAACAAACAAAAAGTCTCTAATCAATTTTATTAAATTAATGCTTAAGCCAGGTTTGTGCATTTAAATGTTTATACGAAAATAACTTGACTTTTATTAATATGAAAGTCTATTTTAATGTCGCTATGAAACAAAAAGGCGACGATGTGAAACTAAATACGAAGAAATAGGTGTAACATTTAGTAAATTTTGCTTAAATTTATGGGGGTTATAGAGATTTGAAAATGTTTATCTCTTGGTGTCATCAATATATTGCACTGTTATTAGACTTTTAACTAAGAGAGGTAACGGTCCAAAAGTTATTTATGGAAGGTCTCTGTTATACCTGAAACAAATATCTCATTACATTTGACGCTGAAGTATGGATGGAATTTATGTGATCACAAAAGGTTAGACGGGCGTCAAACAGCACGCCAAGATCTTTAGTAGTGTCAACTCTTCTCAGGACTTCACCACAGGAATCCATCTTCGTCTTGATAGTGAGCGGGCCAACGGGCTTATAAGCTATTTTAGCTTGTCAAAACTTCAATAGCCTTAAGGTGAAGGAATAGTGTGTGCAAAGTGTTCCATAGCTCTGTTACTACATCCTCTCGCCGTAAAGAATGAAGCACCGTTAATGATAATCCCAATGGCGAGTAATGACTCGGTACTACACCGAACGCGTCCAAAAAGGTACTGCCACTATACCTGACGAATACTTTTTTTGAACGCGTGACGCGTGAATTACCAAATTTAGATGCATACCCTCTTACCACTGGACCGCCGAGCCATAAAACAGCATTTCGGAATATTTAGTTTTAAGCGGAAACTAGAACACCATTTAGTAAGAATAGCGTCTTGAATATTTTGCGTAATGATTTAGAGTATGGAAAACACGTGGATTCCAAAATTACTGAAATTTGCTTTTGAAGATAATCTAGCTTCGTTGAAGAGAGATGGGAATTCTTTTTTTAATCTACTAATTAGGGAAGTGATTCTTTGCTATATCACCGGGACTCTCCCAGTAAACAAGGATATTGTAGTAGGTCTAAAAGAATTCCCCTCTACTAAAAATGGTCAAAAATACAATTTTCTAAAAAAGGAAGGTAGGAATAGTTTCTTGGGATGTTGAAGGAGACTTCTTATTGGATATATGCTAAGAGGATCTACCACAAATAAATAGGCATGTAGAAGCAATTAAAAAAGCGGTCTGTGGGAAATCACTTGTATTCCTGTATGCACCGTTTCATCTCAGAGGAAAATGGTTTGCATCTTATGAAGCAATCAAAGGAACTGTTCAATATTTTCCAGACCAGGTGTATAAATTTTGGATGGATCTACGTACAAAAATTAAAGGGTTGTCATCGTTACACTTTTTCTTTTCTAAGGTACATCTATTATAATAACAATAAAGATTTGGCACATAAAAATATTGAAAACATATCCAAAAGACTATATATACATCGAAATTCTTCTGAAATTCTTTCCAATTTGATTTTTCTAAGTGAAATCTTACACTTCATTTTATTAAATTAGGAATAATATCAGATAATTGCAAAAAGGATGGAATAAATACATAAACTTTAAAGGAAATTACGTATGCACATACAATAATAGAAAATTATTAATGTCGTACTTTTTTTTATAAGTTAGATTTATAGCGAAAAATGTATACATCATAAAAATATTGTATACGTTCCTAAAAGATTTATACATTAAAATCCTTGGGAGATTGACTTTTATTTTATTTCTCTGAGCGAATTCACGTCCTTCGTATTTTAATTCGTAACACTACAAGAAAAAGAACCAAACATACTTGAACTTAGAAGTCCCGAGATGTGGTATATATACGTCTGTCGAGTAAGTCAAAATATTCAACCTAAGAAACAAGAGAAAGGTAAATAGAATCTTCCATTCACTGTCTTGTTGTGAGTTGACTACCTTGATTGATGATTATTTATTATTTAGTAATTATTTTTATTAAAATAGCAAATAATAATTTCATAATACCCCTTGACACCGTTAAAATAAAACATACATCACCTCAAATGTAAATACATGAAGTACCGGTGCCAATACGCGATACCAAAATACGAAAATTCGTATTTTGATCGTATAATTAAAACCGACAATTTTTTACGAAAATTACCAAGGATATGAGAACCGTAAATTATTTTTTTATCTTTTCCGATTGAATCGTCTTTTTCCACGTTATGTATGCATTTATATTTTCTCTTTAGATCTTGATTTTAATAGAATTGGAAATAATTCGTTTATTTATATTTGTGGACATTACTCTAAGTAAAAAATGGTAAAATACAACCCCTGATGCGTTCCATAGACCACGCTTCGCTAGAGTCTGTAAATTGCACTTGTGCAGACCTGGAATTTTGCTCCAACAATTTAGTACCACTTTAACTTAATATCGTGGTGTAATTCAATTAACAATAATTCAACAACTAAGATAATTTTTTTCAACTTTTAAAGATATAATAGTGCGATTTAGCTATTCCCACAATTTTTTTCTGACAACTAAATATGCTTCTCTCATAAATAGCTATGGGAATTAAAACAAGTCGTAAAAGAAAAGAAAAAAACATCTTAAAATCACGTTTTTGGGTCGCGTCACATACCTACATGTATCCTCTGCATAACGTATTAGACGAATAAGGTCAGGTACTCTAACGAGTTTTCGTTTAAGCTGTTCATAATTACTTTTTATCGGCAGAGTATAGCTGTGTATTTACATTTATAATTACCGAGATGAATAAGAGATTAGAGGCTGATACGTCAACCGCAAGAATAGATAATGTTTCGCTTCTGAACTGAACTGATTGCGATTAATTCTCAATGAACGTATTGTATATTAAAATCTGGTCCAGATAGAATCGGACTTGTTCCTGTTCTTCATTTACGCAATATAAAATATCATTCATTCAGCAGCAGACAGATAGCCTATTGCCGCGTTATAAAAACGACTCGAGCTAATCACTGAGTGTATAATCAAAAGCAGGACTACTGTCTAATCTCTACTTGAAATTGGAAATAGTTCTAAAGCGATATAATTAGCAGTAGGTGCATCAAAAGCAAGTAATTAATTGTAGTATTTATTATATGTATTATACATATTTATTTATTTGAGAGTTTCCTTGCGTTAGAGGATCAAATCTCGTTTGTCATATAGCCATCACAAAATATCAAAGTAGAATAAAACTATTAAAATCTGTTGCATCAAATTGTAATCATGTAATTGATGATAAACTTAAGAGCAGTAAATATATTCTATATTATATTTTACTAGTCAGGTGTAGCATTATCGACATAAGTGGATAATGCTACCTGAAGTGCTGCTAAATTTTTGAATAAACACGTCTTTTGCGCTCATAGACGCAGCATACCAAGATAAGATGGTCTAAACCACTCGCTTTTACCAACATGTAAGCTAGATTAGCCAAAATCGTTGATTTATGTTGATGGATAGGGTAACAACCAAAAGAAAAAGACAAAAATATTCGGAGGGTTCCAAAAATATTTTTCTAAAACAATAATATTCAGTTACTACGAAAGCGGAACTGTGATCTATTGGTAACAAAGCAGTGTTAGATAAAATTTAATATGACTATGGATTTAAAAAACTCATGACTATTAGTTGATCCAAACTAAACACTAATGATTAAAGTACCTACAGTCGTACCAATCTTAACAATGATTGATTTAGTTTTAGTTTTATTCATGTCATAATTAATTTTTTGATTGAGATTGTTGTCTAAATTGGTGTCCAATTGATTATTTGTACGTTCTTCTTTTTATTTCTCTTGTTTCCGTATAGATGCAAATTGTTTTCAGTTTCTTTATATTTGTATCATTTCCGTGTTCCCCTTTTCTTAATCTCTTCTTCTTTCTCCTTTTTCAGCTTTTGTTTCTCTCTTCTTTCTTCCATCTTGTGTTTCGGCTTCCTCTCCTTTTCCACTTTGTTTTTCTCCTTCCTCTTATTCTTCTTCTCTTTCCTCTTCTTCATCCTCTCTTTCTTCTTCTCGTTTGTCTCTTTCTTCTTCTCCTTCCTCTCTTTCTTCTTCTCCTTCCCTTCTTTCCTCTTCTCCTTCCTTTATTTACCTTTCTGATTCGTCTCTTTCCCCATCCTCCACTTTTCTCGTTTCTGTTTCTTTCGCCTCTCTCTTTCTTTTTTCTTTATCCTTATTCCTTTTTTCTTTCCTTTTCCTTTTCCTTCACTTTCTTGTTCTTCTTTTTCTTTTCCTCGTTATCTACTTCCTTTTCCATCTTCTTTTTCTTCTCGTTATCTTTCTTCTTATCCAGCTTGTTTTTTTATTTTGCTTTCTTCTTCTGCTGTTTCCTTTTCTTATTTACCTCTTTCTTTGTCAGCCCTTTCTTCTTTTTCTTTGCTTTTGTCCTTCTCTTCTCATTCGTTTTCTTTTTTTTCTCTTCTGCCTTTTCTTCTCTTTTTCGTATCCTTTCTTACTCTTCTTCCCATTGTTCTTTCTCTTTATTCAGAAAGCCATGGAATATTATGAACACGATTCACTCACTTTGAGTGACTATGATACAAACTTAAATAGCTTATAACCTCATTAGGCACACAATTAAAAGTAGTTTCAACCAAATCGCATGTAAAATATAGTTTCAATTCTATTTAGATATTTTAAACATAAACAATTAAATACTCCATATTAGTCCAATAAACTTCCATACAACCATTGTAATGGTATACATTGTATGGAGGTATATAGAACTAATTTGGAGTTTTCAACTTTTCTATTGTTATACTTCAATTTCGAAAACTATATTTCTTATCTCTCTCTGCAATACATTTTTCCTCTAAATCTTCTGACGTTGGTTGTTTACGGCTTTTTATCGATATTTTAAAACATGTCCAATATCTTGGATGGCAACATATAAGGTAGTTTAAATAAATTACTTAGTGACATTACTAAGTGCACTTAAGAAAGTGATACATTTAAAAAAATTTATTCCGCATTATTTTGATCATTTTCTATAAATACCGTCTTCTAATGATAGTGAACGTTTAATCACATGTTCGCATACACTACTGCTTTTAAATTCGTATACTGTAATACTACTAAGAACTTTCTTTCCACACTTTGAATATGAAGGAAAGTTGTTGGCAGGATATTAGAAATGGTGAGTAAACGGTCAGCTAAGTTTGGACGCAGTCTATACTTAGGAAATTCTTAAAAGCTGATGTATTAGAGGATACATGGTGGTTGAGAAATATGAAAACAATGACGTTTTTGCCTTTGTGAAATATCTAATTCACGGTCGTAACCCGAGGAACTCAAACCAATTTGGCACAAATTCAAGTTAACGCTGTTTGTGAAATACTTAATAAATAATATTCATAACAATAGTTGAGATTGACAGGGGGTATGTAATGTGTCATTCAAATATTGTAATGTTATCCAACAATTTACTAGATTTTGTAATTACAGATTCGTGTTTTGACATACGTAAAAAGAAACATGAACGCCCGTATTTTAATTTTAAATCATTTTGGTGGTCCCTTTCAAAGTTAAAATTGCTAGCTAAGTCCTGTACATTTTTCTGTAGAACTTAAAATTGGATTAATTAGATCCCTCCTAATTCGTATACGCGATAGGAAATCAATTTGGATTATTCTTACTAGGTTTTTGTCGGTACAAATACGTCTATTTATGTGGGACAATAAAATATGACAACTAATGCTATATGTATCGTGATAAACAGTTTATGTATCAGTAAACAAACAAAAGAATTCTCATTAATTATTCGATGATTGTCAAACGCTCGGTTAGTCGGTTTATTGGCGATTAGTTTACATCTTTGTTGCTAGTGGTCGGTCTAGGTATTGATTTTATCTCTGGTGCCCTTGACATTCGCCGAAGTGCATTTGGTGTTGAATATTGATCTTGCACTAGCTGCGGGAAGAGTTCAAATCTGCTGCATGTGCAGTGGCGGATTGAGTATTGTGTAAATCCTCTTCTTCTGGTTGTTAAAGTGCTTATTCAATAGAATTATAGTGTCTAATAAATACCATTTTACTTGCACAATTAGTATTTAGAAAATATATACACCAACATTCATGGAATATTGGACACTTGATAAAATTTTGTACACCGCACATTTTTGACATTATTATTTATATTGATTAAGAATTATATTACTGTACAATATATTATGAGGCTACTGATGGAACTAAAGCAAATTTCCGCATTTCTTTACAATGTCTCTTTCAGTGGCACTCCAAAGTCACTATTTTAGTTAATGTACAGTGAATGTAATTATTTGAAAAGTAACGGAGTAGGAAGTGTTGAGAAACCATTCTCAATCATTACTCTACAAAAAGCAAGTTATTCTATTCAGCAAATTAGTGACATAGTTTGAATTATAAAGTTCATTTTCAGTAATACTATGCGTCGATTTCATGAAACAGGGAAAAGACCCTAAACGCTCAGGTTGTAGTTGCCCTGAATCCTATGTGAATAACAACGTAAAATGCCTTTGGAGATTCGGTTCTAGATTTTCTGAAACCTAATCGGAGATATGTTCTTCAACATATAGATGCCTGGTTCCTCTAATGAATCTGGTTGCTTAAACTTTTCTTCTAAATTGTTAAAACTCTCAGCTTTCCAGAGATTGTTCAGAAGATCCTACTAAGTGTACCAGTGAAATACGAATAAAAAAGATTTCTTGTGATACAAATAAATACATTTTAAAGATATTTATTTGTATATCTAGCTGCTGCATCGAAGGGACCATGTCAATTATTCCTTTCTCATATGCCTTCTATACATTGGAGAATGATTGGATCCAAAACGCAAAAAAATCGACCCCGAAAACGACATCTTTCGACGTTTTCTCGTGTCGCGCGTTAACGACGCCGTTCGGACGGACGAATTAGACGGTTTCCGATAGAAAAATGTCCGCGGAACCGATTGCGGACGCCCTAGCTCTAACCGTTTAGCGGCTACGGCCCGTCAAAGTTGAAAAAGAGAAAAAGAAATCCCAAATTTGAAGCACTGTAGCGTCGGAACGCGTTGAGCTAGGGCGTCCTTCTTTCGCCTATTTAGAACCCTCGTAAGGGTCCTTACGACGCGCCGATAAGCGAACGTCTAACTCTTCCCGTTAATGCGTAGCAGAAGCGTCGCATTTTTTTCTGACCAAAACGATGAAATTTTTTCGACCCGAAAAATCGAGGGTCGGAATTTCGGGGTTTTGACCCTACCGGAACGTGGCCATATATGGGCGTATTACGCCTGAGAAATTTCAGCCCCCTAGCCATAACCGTTTAGGAGATATGGACGTTTGAAAGTTGAGGTGGTGCAAAACTCAACTCCTTAAAGGAGCTCCGAATGGGGTCGAGTCATATATCAAAAGACGCGTATTTTCGCGTAGATTATGATAAAAAAAGTTTGCCTCCCTGTCTCTAACCGTTAAGGAGAAAATCGCGTTTAAAGTTTCGAAATTTCCAAAAATGCTTAACTCCGAAACTTTGAAGCGCCGTAGCTCCTAGACGGTTATAGATAGAGGATCCCGGTTTACGCCGTTCGAAAGTACGCGTCGAGATCTTAATACGCATCGCCAAAATGCCACGTAAAGGTGACTATTTCGTAAAAACTTTAGTTTTCTTTTATTGTGATATTTATATGTACTTCCATATTTTTTGTTCCGTTTTCCGCGTTGCTAAGCGAATAGATGTTATCTTACATTTTTTTTGTGTTTTTTTCTTCAATTTAATTCGACTTTCTTTTTGGAAATAACCAGTGTTGAAATATCCGTGAGCTGCATAACATTTACAGCATCTGTACTTCTATTTATCCAGTAATTTAATTTTTTTTTGGCCTTGACAGTTAGTCATTTACCAACGTAAAAATTCTAAGATGCAAATGTCAAAAATAAGAATCGATACGAAAGCATCAGCACAAGGATACACACTTCACGACACGGAGCCGATCGTGCCGACTTGAATCGAAACAATACATACAGAGCCGCGAAAAGGGAGGAAACCCACAAAAGGAGAGGTAAACAAAGGAAACGAAGTTGAATTACAGAACTAAAAGCGAAAAAAAAAACGAGAACCAGTCTCATTAACGTATTTCATTACGAATTAAAAATTCTATACCAATATTATAAACGTCTATATTATTTTGTGCCAGAATGAAACAGGTATTAACAGGAAGGTAAAAGAATAATTTACACAAATATTGAAAGAAGCACCAAGGACTACCAAGAACACCAATCCTATTGAGATATGCAAGGGAGCATACGTGATTAAATTTTAAACGGAATATCGTAGAACTAAAGTATCTGGTAACACTACACTTACGGATGTAATGAATGTGAGAGAGTAATTCAGGATGGAGTAACGCATACTGTATTTTAGATTTCTGGGTAAACTCATGCCAGTCAGTAGCCCAACGTTCCTTACTCTGAGCCCTAAAATAGCTAATAATATCCGGAACAGGAACCGGTGAAGAATGTATATCCATAACCAGATTTTTGCGTGTCAGCTATATCGTTGTTAATTATGCTAGAATGGACTTTACTCCATATGAACTTCATTTGCACATTCATTTCTTGTAAACCATAGAGCAAGTCAAAAATCTTATTAACAATGACATGATTTTTACTAGAATTACAAGAGTTTTGTATTGACGTTAGGAATCTACCTAGTATGTTTTTATAATCAATTGTTAATTCAAGGATCCCCTGTTGGAAACACATTTTTTTCAAATTGCCTTGCTATTTTATAATAAAGTTTTGCATGTGCTGTGCATCATTACAAAGATCAGAATTGAGATATTGAACTATTCCAAAGAAAACTATAACAAATTACTTTTGAAAAAGTGCAATTAAAAGTGATAACGATTTTTTGAACTGTGTAGAAGTAATTCGTTTGACTTAATTCAACTCACATCTGGGACAGTCTGTATATCATGTGAAAAAAAGCAGGAAATTCGTGGGTCAATAGATTTATATTTTAAAATCTGTTTATATAAACCTTGTTCCTGACGTTGGTCTGTCATTTGAGTAATGTATGTTCGGTTTGCGCCAAGAAGTTTATTAATTGTAGGAAGACGTATTTAGTTTGGCACGTTGGCTATGCACCAGTGGATGTTGAATAGAATGTTATAAATGTTCATTTATTTGTTTTAGATGTGTTAGACAAAAAATATTACTGCACCCGTATCTCATTTGGGTATTTTATTGATTGTAATATTCGTAAAGCGTTGCGGTCTGAATTTCTACCAACGTTAAATACTAATTTCGTCATATTTGATCATTGGCATAACTTTCTGCGCCTTTTTATGTTGCAGTTTTCTCCGTAACATTGCCATTAATCTTTTGTAGAATAAATAATTCATCGTCTACGTAAATAAACTTGACGCTATATATTCGGAGCAAAGTAATACTCAAAACATTGTATCATTTACTGCTGCCAATAAATTTGTCTCGAACTAGAGTTTTATCTCGTTTTATTTCTTCTGCTGACCTCGTATTAAGTTACTATCTCCCGTTTTAGATTGTATATTTAAAAATGTTTTAAAAATATGAATGTGTAACATTTGCTCAATGTATTTCATTTTTCAAAAAGTCATTATTATTAAAAAGTTGTATAAATACGAGAGGTATGTCTCCCAATCTCTAATTGGGCATAAAATAAGGATACGTTTGGAAAACAAAATAGGTTTATTACCAGCAGTCATTTACAATCAAAGTTATACTGTTGGACGAATTTTTCAATATCCTCTTTATCGGCGATTGTCGCCAGTAGGTTGAGGAATCCTACGAAGGTGTTTTGAAGATCTTTGTTACTACGAAAACATTGTCCTCCAAAACTTATCTTTAGCTGTTGAAAAAGATGAAAATTATTCAATGTTAGGTTTGAAACTTGTCCATTGAAATTGCACCAGAAATTGCGCCATAAGCCATTAGGTTACCGTGCGATATCACGAATCAAAACAATTCCAGAAGACAGCGTACCTCTTCTTTTGTTCTGAATGGCTCTCCACAGGCGACGTATTGTCTGACACTACACGTTTGCAGTGATCGTTATCTCCGGCTCCATAAATTCATTAGACCATAGAATCAATCATACCTATGTTAAGTGACTTGCAACTCAGCTCTATATGAAGTTGAACTCGGCAGTGGCAGTCGTTATGGTGGGGCAGTTGCGCAGTCGCATAATGCACAGATCGCGCTCCCTGGCGTTCGTCTTGTTACTTAACAGCGCGTTTGGAGTTTGGAGGTTGCGCATATAACTGAACAAAGCTTTTCTGTTATGAGTCCTATTTTCAATTAACGTAGTAACGATTTGCTGAAAACTAACTTTAGTGATATTTTCATATTTACTCAATATAAGAAAATGGGATCATGTTTTTGTTGGTCTTATTGATATTTTCGTACTTAATTGTGGTTAGTTAAACGAACGTTCATGTATATGTAATCCAGCCTTAGCTTAGGGTTTATTTTCCACGCTTTAAGTTTTCTGTTAGGCATATCGGTTAGCTATGTATTAATAACACATTTTGATCGGTCGTTACCTCAGAATGGCTGGAACTAAATTTTTGACGAACTATTTTCATCGTTATATTTGTTGAAAAATAAGGCATAATTAATACTTCTCTATTTTTAACTTTCAATGTCAATACTACTTTGAACTTGGAACATTAAATGTCAAATTACGTAAGGTGCTAAAAATAAACAATATACACATATGTGTAAAATAATAGCAGTGCCAGTAGCGCGAAGTAATATTTTAACTTAATCCCGTATGTAAATAGCCACACCATCCGACGTCTGTTGGAACATGTTTCCAACATCTATTAAATGAATTTGCTATAACCGCAAAGTATGGAGATCACCGCGTTATTAAGGATTGCCCCGTATTCTCTAAAATCATGGGCCAGATACTGAGCGAAATAGTGTGGTGTTAAAAATAGAAAACAACTTACTTAAAATGGGGTGAATAAAACACCGTAGCGAAGAAAAACGAAACCTCAGAAAGAAAATTGTTCTCCAGGGTAGGACGACATGTGAAACAAAGATTGGAGTTTGCCGACGAACATCTTGCTAGCCCACTCATTAAATATCGCAACATTCTGTGGACAGACGAGTCCAAAATCGTCTTATTTGGTGCTGGAGGACGTCGACAATTTATAAGAAGACCGGAGAATGCAGTATATGATCCGCGCTATACTTTGGAGACACTAAAGCATGAGCGTGCAAAAGTTATAGTCAGGGCCTGCTATTCTTACTATGGTACTGGTCCCATATATCGCATAGAAACGAAAATGGATGCACCAGCAACGCCTCAAAAGATACCAGCAGATTAGCGAAACAGTGGTTTATTTCCAATAAGATTCAGGTCATGGATTGGCCCACTCAATCTGCTGATCTGAATTCTAATGAAAACCTTTGGGTCGATGTTAAGCAAGCTGTTTTCAAAGCAAAATCGTCGGATGTTCAAAAACTTTCGTCTACAGTGGAATCTACGTTGTCTAACGTTCCTATTGAACGTTACCGGCGATTAGCAGATAGCATGCCGAGAAGGTATCAGCTGTTATAGCTAATAGAGGTTATACATTTGAGTAAGTATTGAATAAATTATGTTATTTCCTTTTTCAACTAATTTGTCAACTTTGGCAGCTCGTTATAGCACAACACTACACACATAGCACATTGGAACTGTGGATTTAGGTTATCTAAAGTTGGAGGTTAACTTTTAGAACTGACATTCGATTAGTCTCTATGTCCAAGTATGCAAAACCTACATGTCTCAATACAAAACTTATTAATAGCCTATTCATTGGTTAAAGTTTGAATCTGAAAAATGACCTCATTATATTATTCGAGTACCAACAAAATAGCTATTATTTACGAAAAATACTTTTACAAATGCAGTACAGTTTATATATTTAAGTAAACTAGGAACCCACTATGAAAAGTTGTTTTCATTACATTCTTAATGAATACAGTTCATTATTCTTTAACAAGAAGTACTACGGCTGCGTTGCAACATATCAATAAAATAACTTGGAATATCTACTAGAGAAGAATATAGCAAGAAGTACCACAACTTTTGTGTGTAACTTTTTGTAGAAAAAAAGTGCTATAAACTACGCCCGGAACCCATCATTCTATAAATTATGCTATGAACTATTATAATTGTGTCAGATAGTCAGTGCATATGCCCCAGAATTCCAAAGCAATAACTTTACTACATCAAGATACCTATATAACGTAATGGTGTTGTAGTTGGTGTACCTAGCTATATCTACAGGTTGTCTTTGAAATAAAATAATGAAAAAGTGCAATTATACAGAACATCTTGAGTTAATTACTACGCGAACGTCAGAGTAAAAAGAAGCCTAGGAACTTGTAATATGTGCCACCTATGAATGCAGAATGCGTATACATAATACATTCATCCAACCAAACTGGCGTACACATACGCAGACTGTGTACACTGTAATAACACAGCTACTGATGTTATAAAAGCCACAAGATAACGCTGTCTGTCTTTCAAACGATATGCTAAAAGTTCAATAACGTCCTTACATACGCATATTTCGGCAACGAATAATAAAGAAACTTTTATTGTAAATATCTTTATCATTTTTTTTCTCACGTCTGCCAGGGAATTTTCGGAAAATATTTTCGATTTAAGTCTAATAAAATTAAATCATTCCATTTTTTATACATGTTTGTTTTATTTCATGGACATCCTGTATAATCTAGCCAATCAATCATTAGTGAGCGTGATAATTTTTGATTTTCCTTGTAATTTCCAACGTTCAGATGAAAAGTAAAATAAAAATGTATCATTTATCAAAGAGCAACGGAAACTTCATATTGAATTAATTAATGAGCGTATTTGGAAATTGCGCAATAAACCGAATAAATACAACCATGTATTTTTTGCCTACCTTTCGATTCTTTCGAATTTACTTTTGAAGAACTTCGTACAAAGCATATTTCCGTAATGAGAAATATCGACATAATAGGCAGGAATTCCCTCGCATAGCCAAATCTTGAAACCAATTAACTCTTCAAACGCCTTCAGTTACTACTTTTCCTTAAAAAGACGCTAACCTTTGAAGGTGACAGTGCAAAATCTTTTGTTTCCACACTTTTATAGAAAATATTCGCATGTCATTCTTCCGCCGTAATAATAGCCGGCAAGCGTGTTACAAAGAAATTAAAATTAAATCGGCTTTAATTGTTCATTTTACGCACATCGTATTAGCATTATGTTGATAGAGCAGAAAGCAGGCGAACAGCTAACAGTCGGATGTCTCTAAACATAGCGCTGCTTCCAGCGATCGTCAAGGATTTTCGGTAATTTAGATATTCGAACTTGTTTCGCTTTCTTTGCAGCAATCGCTGCATGTAATTATAATTGCCTTTCTATGGTAGATGTTATGGCACACACTCGAAGAGGCTACGTTAAAGAAAAGATTACACAATAGTCAGTCAACGAACTGCAGCCATCTTGAAGATAATTAGAATATTTGTTTCGATTAGATTTGCACATATACATATGTGTGTATGGTAACTTATGTATGGTAATTTTTTACGTTTTGGAAAGATTGAATGTCATGGAAATTGTAATTGTTTCGAGGACATGTTTCACAGATAATGCGTAAACAATATTTTATTATTATATTTCGTTATTCTACGCTTTATTATCAATGTTTATAAATACCGCATATTAATATGCGTATAATCTTATTCATGTAATTATGTTGAAGTGATTTAGATATTTGTTTTCATAATGCTCATGGCTATCTATTAATACGTAAAATCAATACTTTTAAAGTAATCCTAATAATAACAGCTTTGAGAGCGTACTTACATATTTAAAATAAAAAAATTAATAGAATTTTATGAAATGTTTAAATTGAAGTCTTTTCAAATGAAGAGCAAAATCTGTATCTTCATGTTCTCAAAACTTAAAAGCAGGTAAATAATTAATTTCAAGCTGCTCGCATTCAATTAAATTTGTGTTCAAAGTGTGTTATACGAGGGCGACCTGAAATGTTTCCGAAATCGGCAAGAGATAGCGCACGGAGGTTGAAGTGGATTTATTGGTCGGCAAGGGCAACCTTTTTTACAGCAGCTGTCACAATTTCAGACGTCTACTGTAAATAATTGTTGTTTAAGGGTGTGTTTTGTGTTGCTGGTGGTTTCGCAAAAATGGATAAAATCGAATTTCGTGCAGTGATAAACACTTGTGGATGGCTGGGAAAACGAACAGGTGTACTCCATCATTTTTGACCATCAGCTTCTGGATGAGCGTGTTCAAACGTGGCCGCACAAGCACAAGTAACGAACTAGGCATTGGACGGTCAAACACCGCTACCAACGACAAAATGGTTGACAAGATTCATGATGTCGTGTTAGCCGATCACCGATTGAAGTTGAAAGAGATAGCAGAGACAACAGACATCTCAGGAGAACGCGTTGGCCATATCTTGCACAAAATGTTGGGTATGAAAAGCTTTCAGCGCGATGGGTGACCGCTTCGGAGGAGTGTCTGGCAAGGATCCAACGCCATGCAAGGGATTTCTTCATGCGTTTAGTAATCGTGGATGTGACTTGGATCCAGCACTATATACCGGAGACCAAGGAATAGTCGAAGCAGTGGACCTTTCGGGGCGAATCGGCCCCGAAGAAAGCAAAGACCGTTCTATCGGCCGGAAAGGTTATGGCGACCATTTTTTGGGATTCCCAGGGTGTGATCCTCATCGACTGTCTGTAGAACGGGAGGACGATCACGGGGAAATACTACAGCGATTTATTGACCCGATTCGATGCAGTATTGAAGGGGAAACGGCCTCGTTTGCAGCGGAAAAAAGTGGTTTTACACCACGACAATGCACCGGTTCATTCATGCCGCGTCGTCGTGTCCAGATTGAATGAGTTACGTTGAGGAGGTTATCGCCGCTACAGATGGCTATTTTGCAGACCTCGAAACATCCTACCTTTCTGACGGCTTGAAGAAAGTGGAGCACTTGAAAAAGTGTATTGATTTTCAAGGAGACTACATCGAGAAATAAAAATAGAACACCACACGAATACTGTTTTTTTCGATTCCGGAAACGTTTCAGGTCGCCCTTGTAATGCACACATACATTTCGTCGTTATTTTTCTAATACTGGTTCAGCGCTGTCTGATGAAAGATTAATAAATAGAGACTGGCCAACAAATAGTTTTTTCCTGCTGATTAAGATCTGACACTTGTTTTTAACTATACTGTATTTTTTAATTCGGAGGAGAGTTCTTAAATTGAAGCGTCGCAGCAAAAATTATACTAGCAATCTTATCAGCCGCCATATTGTTAGAAGAACTGATTGATCGTGTATTTTTCTGGGTGCGTTTGTGCAATATTTTAAACAAGAATATGAATTTGTTTATTGTAACAATATCCCAGATTTGCTAACTAAAATGGGCGTTGTAATATGACCCAAGTGAGTAACATTTGTTTATCGATAACTACAGCAGAAGACTTAAGTGTGTCCCACTACACAACGGGAATGTCTGCGGTTCAATTCCTATTGGATATTCCGTTACATTAAAAGAAACATATCACTACATTGGGAAGGTTAGAGAGTTACTAAAATAAAAAGACCATAACTGGGTCACCTGTGTCGATCTTAAAATGGTTAACTGTTTATTTGGCTTTGAAAGAGAATATACAAGATTTTCGCGCTTTTTGTGTATCTGAGATAGTTGAGCTAGAAAGCAACACTGGATTCAGAAACATTCGTCTCCCAGAACATCCTTAGATGTTGGATAAAAGAATATTGTAAGTGAACCTTTAGTGGACAGAGAAAAAGTAATTTTTCCTACTTCTTCACATCAAATTGGGTCGTATGATGCAATATGTTAAAGCTTTAGATTGACAATGAGACTGTTTCCAACACATATCTCAAAAGTTTTCTCTACTAAGTTACGAATTTTTAGTTAATTTTGGATTAAATTCGCGTGTTTAGGATTACGTTTATCCAGATGTTAAAGGTTTATTATTTTTTTGTGTTTATGTGTAGTCTGAACGTCACCGTATGAATGATTATTTACGTTGAATGAAATTAATAAACTTATTTGACCTCTAACTTTATATTGAACGATAATGTGATCCATTTTTCCGTCAAAGTCCCACATATGTTTTTTAAACGCCGTTTGTAATAGATACCGTTACGAAGTTAGGAAAAAAATTAAAGCAGGGGTATTTGATGGACCTCAAATTAGAACTTTAATGACAAACCCAAATTTGGTCTCCGTTCACTATGGGCGCGAACAATTTTCTTAGAAACAAAAAAGCCTCCAATTATCAGTATTAATGCAATTAATGCTTGAAAAATTTCGAATTACTGACGTGATACGCAAAAACCAATACGATTTTCGGATTCAGCACACCCAAATTAATGAAAAACAAATCTCGTATAAAGGTCACCAAAAATTGTGTTGATTGCCCAACACAATTTTTGAAATCGATCGTACTGATATTAATATGAGCATTGCATTTATTTTTACCGAATTTAAATTACTTTTCTCTAGCAATACATAATAGTAGTCATCAGAGCATTACCCGTACGTTGATACGGAATAAGGCATCGGACCTCAAATTTGCGCAATTCACTGGATTGCATAATACCGTTAAATGGGATTTGTATGCGACAAAATCAGAAAGGCATTTAATAGGGATTATAATGAAGTGAATATTGGCAAAAAAATGTAAAGCGGATGCAAGGTTACAGAAGCTTTAGATTATAACATTAATTTTGGATTAAATTCGCGTGTTTGGGATTACGTTTATCCAGATGCTAAAGGTTTATTAATTTTTTGTGTTTATGTGTAGTCTGAACGTCACCGTATGACATATATTATTTTAATTATATTTCTTAAATGATTATTTACGTTGGATAAAATCAATAAACTTATTTGACCTCTAACTTTATATTTAATGATAATGTGATCCATTTTTCCGTCAAAGTCCCACATATGTTTTTTTAAACACCGTTTGTAATAGATATCGCACATTCAATGTTTATTCAACGTTAGTTTTTAATTTCGTGCATCACTAAATTGATATATCGACATATTATTTATTCTATTAACCTTTAGAAAAATTAAAGACATACCAATTTCAGTGATATAATACCTTTTCTTTTGCTAAATTTATGGTAGTAACCGAACACACAATTGAACTGGTTACAAATTTATTTTGATTTCTTATTTTGAAATTTGAGCTGGTCTGCATTTTTCATATTCGTTATTATTTTCTAGGGTTAATATAGCTCCATTTTTGTGGATATTAATATTCTGAATGCTTAATGGATTTTAATAGAGCTCAAGATTACAATTCAGAGCATAATTTGGAATATAACTGTAAAATGGAAAATCAGGCAACTAAATTATATATTTATTACATTATTTGGAACCCAAAGAGACGGACATAGTAAGGAGTCCACTACTTACCGTTAATATATAACAAATTTGTAATAATATATACACTACTGGCCATAAGTGTTAACACACCGTCAAAATATCACAAAAATAAATCAAAAACTAATTAATTATGAAATAAACCTTTATTCTGTACTTATACAAAGAACTGTAACAGTTATAAAATGTGGTTATCAAGTTGCTAACAAAGATAATCATAAATTAACTTAAATCTGCGATTTGTCAGTGCGTCCACCTTTCGCTTTTATTGCTACCACACACAATCTTGGCATTCTTTTTAGCAGCCAGTGTAGCGGCTCTATTTTGTTCCCGTATCCAGCAGTTGTGTCCAAAGTGCTGTTGTCGAATTTGGAGCAGATTTTTTAAGATATCGGTCGAGTTCCCCTCACAAATGTCGATCGGATTGAGAGTTGCTCTTTGGGGCGACTACTTCATGATTGCAATTTTCTCTCTGTGCTCCAATTGTTCCAAATATTCACGGCATATCTTTGCAGTGTGTTTTGGGTCATTACCGTGCTGAACACGAAGTTTTCACCGATTAATCGTCTTTCAGATGAGATAGCATCTTCTCCAAAATCTCCCTATAACCTTTTTTTCTAAGGATACTATCTGTTTTGAGTAAATCGTTCACAGAGGTACCACCAAAACAACCCCAAATTATTACTCATCCTCCTTCATGTTTTATTGTTGGTACAAATGTTCTTCTGATTGAATCAAAGATGAGATATTTGGATTTGTCGGTCCAGAGCACTTTTTGCAATATTCCACCGTCCAGTCTTTGTGGTCTCTCGCCCATGCTGACCGTTCCGCATAGCAATACTTGCAATCAGCTTGGCGCAAACGCCCTTTAACCGTGGTGATGCTAGTTGGTTTTGGGTGCGCAATATTCACTTCGTCAGTAATTTCTGGCGTTGTTTTTCGACTATTTCATCTGCTCGTGATTACAAGTGCGCGATTTTCAGCTGATGTTGTTATATTTGGTCGTCCATATGAACATTGAGCTACAGGCAGAGGAATAATTATGTGACGCGACTTATAGCCATATATAATCTCTGCAGACCGACTTCAACAAGACTATCCAACAAAATGGTGTAATTAACCCGTTCGAATGGTTAGTAAATCTTATCTAAACTTCATTGGTATGGTGGCCAAAAACTACTCAAATCACAGTGCAACAACAACTGCAACAAATCTAGCGGCTTGCATGTCTTAATACTATTTTCACATCTATATACAGAAGGAAGCGACCTCCCTTAGTATTCTTAGGAAGTTAAAAGGACTGAGGAGATCTCAACGGACACATGAAAAAAGAGATGTAATTCCGATGCAATATAGTTTTGATCAACCGTGCAAGGTGGTCATAAAATACCATAGTAAGTGAGCATCTGGTGGACCTCAACACAAAAGAGGAGCCGTAGCATGCTGCACGAACGGATCAAAAATGGAAGGAGTCAAAACTGGCATAGGCATCAGTGAACCTAATGTTTACCTAACAATACCCATGGGATTCTAAACAAACATATTTTAGGAAAAATTTTATCCCTTGCACCTGAGCTAGAAAAACCTTTTAGAAAGGATTTAAAGGGTGTAATAATCTATAGTTTTATGGACAGTCAGTCAGCACTGAAGACCCTGCAAGTCTATGCATTTTAATCTGACCTGGTACATGTCTGAGTGCAAAATTTAAGGCAAAAATCAAATCACGCAGTGGTAGGTTCCACGCCACCAGGAGACAGAGGACAATGTCTGAGAAGCAGCGGGAATGCATTTCGTTCGGGCTCAGAACTGTTGTGGTATACAGAAAAAGCAATCTAATTAAGAAATAGGAGGAACATCAAAAGGCCTCATACTAGGTAAATATTTTTGGTCATGCGAGGGCATTTATTTTGTCCTCGCCAAGTAAGACATTAAGGTCTTTCATCAAAAGGGACATTAAGCTACTGATAGAGATAATGACAGACCATGCAGCCCTGAAATACTATTTATAAAATTTTGACAAAACTGCAGATCAACTCTGCCGTCTATATCAGTAACATCAAGAAACGGAATATATTATGTACATGTATTGTCATCAGTTGTTCTCGACACGAATTCTTCAAAAGGGAATAACCAACACCTTCTGAACTAGAGAACAAGGATCCTAGACCAGTACTAAAGTTTATAAAAACTATTCGGACTTTACTAACGAACTTTACAAAGGATCTTTTAGATCGTAGTAATTACCGACACTAATGCCGAGATCCATCATTAGTAATAATACTGAACCCGTCCGAAAATACATTGCCGCTGTATCTACAGGCGCAGGTCTCGAACGTACGACACCTGAGTTGCAATAATGAGATGCAGCCTCTTTACCACTGGACCACTAAATCGTTATTTGTCAAATTAAATATTTAATTTTTTAACAATTGTCATCTTATTTCGAAAGTCTACCAGTAGAAACTAAGAAATTTTTATTTAAAAAGTAAAGTATACTAACAGTTACAAATTTAAGACCACCTTGCAAAATTCGTATTAAGGATTTAATTAGAAAGGAAACAACATATTGTTAGTGAGAATAAATTATTATATATTTGTTAGACATGCGTAAGTTATTATACACACACAGCTAAATGGTAGTTTCGTTAAAAGAATCCATCTCTGTGTTTTATTATAGTTTGGAAAAATGTTGGTGTTCCTTTTAGTTACTTATTTAAAGTTTCCAGGCTAATATTAATCCACTAAGAATGAAGGCAGTTCCATAAATGGTTTGTTGAACTTGAATTGAGGTCCAATGATTGTGACGACCAGATCATATTGTAAAAGTTTTTCCAAATCTTCGAGGTTTCTTTTCGTGCATTCTGATATATTAATTGAAACTACCTTTAAATAACATGGATTTACACATTCTACCATTAAGGTAATGCTTGTAGATTAATAGCTAAGATCATTAGATACTTGATAATTAGCGTCTAACCCAGTAATGCGCAAGTACAATTGTCGCGTACGTCAGAAGTACCACCGGCAGTGTATTCTTGGCATTTGCGTTAAGTGTACAAATTCTGGCCTACATTTTTTTCTTGAAGTAAGTCGAACTTTAAAGATGTTATTTAATTACTGCAAGACATCCTATTAACTTTTATTTAATAAAATTACTCCGGATAATTTGACTTGTTCATAATTCCCTAAATATAGATTTCTTTGTGCGTCTATAATGCTTTGTAAATGTGCAACATAGAAGTATAGGCTTATATACATACTTCTATTATTATTCTCTGGTTTTTGTTGCAGGTACGACCTCCCAACAACTCGACGATGACGCCGTGCAAGAAGTAAGCCTACATTAACTTTTTATACTCATCTAAAGTCGTGTGATAGAAACCGTTATGTGAATTTCCTAGTGTCGTGTTCGTATATGTGTCGGTTGTCTTTCCTAAAGACATTCGCAGCATCCGAATTGTGTTGTTTTTGAAGTAACATTCAGTCTCCATTTAAATCCGTCATATTCACTACTTCGTTAATACTAATTAACCCTTGTCGTTATGTGTTCTCGTTGAGTTGAGTGCGCGTGCCGTCAATACAGCATGTTGTCTTACATGTTATCGGTGGACGAGAAGCCACCGCCGGGTCCCGGCAAGGGACACCTGCAGCTGGCTCTCGCTCCCGAGCCGCTGACGAACGGTACCTCGTCCATCAGCAAGGAGACGAGCGTGAGTAGTTTCGTCAGCGACGTAACCACAGCTACCGCCAGCCACAGTTCGATGACGCCCTCCAGTACCAGTGATAAAGCAAAGCCTAAATTGTTAATCAACGGAGCTAAGCACCAAACTCTTAAACGGTGAGTGCTCTTGATAACGGCGGCGTTTAGGTTTATACTATGATATACGCTCTTTATAATTGGGATGCATGATTAAGGCGTTGAGTTAAAACGGAAGGAGGGATTTATTTTCTTTTTGATTAAAAATTTGAATATTTTTTTTTGACTGTTATAAAGTAAATTAAACGTTTTTGTTATACTTTTGTTCAACTATGCTCTAGTTTTTATTTCGGAACAGTGTTTTTATATTGAAGCGTTATAAAGTAGGCTAGCTGTTGGTCGACAAATGTTACACTAAGAATATTTGATACATTCCTGGCCGCCATATTGTTACAATAACTGACGTTTAGATCGTGTATTTTTCTGAGTGCATTTGTCTATTTTCTCCCTAAATTTGTGTTGGTACTAATAAAACAATTCTTCTGAAAAGTAATCAACTGGCATATTCTCTCTGGTTTCAAAACTGCCGCCAAGAAATAGCTTTCAGAAATTCCATTGTGTAAACGCGTCTATTCATTTTACTCTTCCGAATTAAAAAATAGAGTATCCATAGGCTTCGTTAGATTCATTTACTCAAAAATAGAGTATCTAGTTTCTTTTGATCATGAAGTCACGAAATAAATGTTTGACATGATATCGGCTTTATAGAAAATCTAAAATCGAAAATTCTAACGAGGTTGTATGTCATACACTAACTGTCATAAAATGTTATAACTGCGCCAAATAATAAAAAAAAAATATCTCTGTTATTCCATGAAACATGATTGTACTACTTGGTTTGTGCTTATCTGAAAACTGGATATGTCCAAATCAGATCTGATGAGATATTATTTGTTTGGAAATAGATAACATTTCTAAAAATGATCAAAATCAAGATAGTTCTATTTTTAGAAGTAGCAGGAAGGATTACAATCAAATTTTATTGTCTTATGTTCGTATCAATCCAACTTTTCAATTTTCCAATTTTATCAAAATTTAGTAACAAATTTGAATCTTAAGGTTTCATATTTTTTTAAAGCTTGCATCACCTATTTGTTGTCATCTGATGTAAGTTATTAGCATTAATTTGTTCAAATAAGTTCTTGTAATTTCGAAGTGAATAATATTTTGAAGCATTCTTTAATATTTATTTACTATAAAGTACCGTTATTAAATAATAGCGCTTTAAAATGTCTGTATATTACAGTTTTTAAACTCTTAACTCTTAATTTAATATAAAGTTTATTAAAGATTATCAAATTATTACATTTTTACTGATTTTTACTCTATTAAAATTTACGAAAATTTTGCGAGAAACCGATGATTTAATAAGGTAAGACAAGATCAGACACATACTGTCAATTTGGTGCCTCGGACTCTCTAAGCGTAATTAAGCAATTTTGGGGTGCCTAATCCAAAAATTGCCGTCAGATTTGCTCTATCAGATCTACTTTTCGAAATTCAAACTTTGCCCTATTTCGGAGAAATTCGCCAAAATTAGATATAATATTTTGTTATGTACGTAGCTTTTTAAATATCACTATTTGATAACTGTTAGCTGAAACACAAAAAATGGGTAGTAGGTATTTCCTCCTTTTATAAGATTTCCTTGCATGATGTTTACCGGAACAGCCTCGCTGAAGATTCGAGCAGTAATCGGCCATCATATGGGTATCTCATTTACCTTGGTACCTCCCCTCCATAATGTTTATGTGTTTGCGAAATCTGTCCCTTTGTTCCTCACTAACATCACCTAAGTTTTCTAGAAAACGATCTAAGTGGCTGTGAAGGTAATAAATTTTGATGCTCATGTTAGATCCGAGCGTGTGAAAGTTAGAAAGCATCTGTTCTACTAATTCGACGTAATTCGCTCCTTTATGATTTCCAAGAAAATTCACTCCAATAAAAGAGCCGCAGGCATTAGTCTCACGCTTTTTCATTGACTCCGTGAACTGAGGGTTATTTAAAAGTTACCTTATTTGAGGACCATAAAATATTCCATCTTTCAGTTTTTCTGTGCTAAGCCCTGGATAGTTTTGTTTCAAATACTCAGAACACGGTCCATTTCGAGGTAAAGCCTTGGCAAATTGCTTTATAAGTCCCAGCTTGATATGCAGTAGTGGGAAGATAATTTTGTTTCTGTTAACCAACGGTTCATTAAGAACGTTGCGTTCTCCTTGAACTAAAACATTTCTTAAAGGCCTTAAATTTTGCTGGCACTCTTCTAAACGTGAAGCAAAATTTTCAGTACATATTTTCCGTGATAGCCGTTGTTCCTTTTTCAATATTCTCTTTTAATTTCTTCAGATAGTGAGGGGTGTCGTTGTATACTTTCTATGTAAGGAAAAGTCAATTGGTGTCATGTTGGGGCTACATACCGGCCAGCTTATGTCACCGCTTTTGGATATCAATTTTCCAGGGAAAATTCAGAACAACCGATAAGGACACATTAGATGTGCGAGATGTCGCTTCATCATGTTGAAACTAAGTATTCCGATTAAAACTATTAAAGTCTTGCAAGGTTGGTGTAAAAAAGTTATTAATGATCTCCACATATCGCTCGAAATTTACGGTTACTATATGAACTCTGTCATCTTCAAAAAAGTATGGGCTGATAATTCCTTGCGCCGCAGTGTAAACAATAACTTTTGGGGAGTGAGGTGGTCTCTCATGCTTCTACTTTGGATTTGTTGAACTCCAATGATGATAGTTCTACCTGTTTACGTGGCCATTAAGGTGAAAATGTGCCTCATCTGAGTGAAGTTTGTATAAAACTCAGACATACAGCACGCACACTCCGCTCTCGTAAAACGTTCCATAGCGTCTAAATTTCCAAGAACAGAGCTAGCGATTGGCATACCCTCCACTTCCCATTCATCGATTATGTTTGCGCAGTGAACAAAACAATTTGAAAAATACTTTTGGAACACCCAGTAGTAAAAGATAATATAATATGCATTTGCTTAAAAAGATATTGGTATTAGTTGGAAGAATTTTTCGTTAGTTGTATATACGTGATGAGAAAATTTGGAATAAAAGAGAGGTGAATAAAATCAATACATCTATTTCAAAAAAAGGTAACACAAACCAAGAACACCATGAAAAAAAGGCATAACTGGACAGCGATAAATACGCCTTTCCCTCTCTTATTTTATATATTTTAGTAGCATTACTTTCTCTTTCATTTACCCTTCTTTATATACTTTAGTATTAACATGCATAAATTGCCGAGGATATTAACAAAAATGCAAACAACTTATCTCCATCCGTTCTTTATATTTCAAAATTTCCGCTACCGTTTTCTGTTTAATAAAGGTGTAACAACTATACATTGGCAATAGTTATTATTAATTGCTCCGTACATTCCTTTGAAATTTATATAATTAATGTGAATTACATATTGAAATTATCGAATTATATAATTTTCTTGCAGTGAGTGCCTTTAGGCCTAAAGACCTTGATTTATTAGGTGACTTCGTCGTCAGTACGCAGGAACAAGATAAGTGTTAAATCACAAACAAATTGTTTCTTACACAGGAAAGTGTTCGAGGTCATTTATTAGTACATTCTATATTAAATATCAAGTAGCGTTATTATAAAGTGCAATTCAATTGAGATATGATACTGGTATATAAGTATAACAAATCTGGAAGTCGCATCTGTACCATTTATGAATTTATTTGAATGTATAAACTAGCAATTATTAGTTGGGTGAAATTGATAATTTCTTGAAGCGACGTTCTTTGAACTGTTATTTCGTAATTACAAAGAAATACATACATATGTACGCAAATGATTTTTCGCAAAACATTCCCGATTGCATACGACTAATATTTATGTTTGCTATTCATTTTTACAGTTGCCAAGGTCTTACCGATTTTACGAACGTAATTATCAATTGTTGGTCTTGACCTTGCTTTTTTCTGCTCTTATGCAAGACTCGTTGAATATATAAACGACTTACACATACTCTAAATATAGACGCAAAAAACTGCGACTTCAATAAACCATATACAAATTATCCAGTTTAAAGTTTATTTTAAATGGAAACGCAGTTATGAACATACCAATAACATCAATATTTATATTGGTCTAAATGCATTTTGTATCGTACTTGCAATAATATACTATTACCTTAGTAACCTAGAGTGAAGTATATAAAATCTGGTGTTTATTGAATTGAATTCTTATTCTCTGTGTACTGCAGATAACATGCTATACAGTATTAGCTGTTTTTGAATTGTCGATAACATTTTTTGTAATATACACAGCAAAATGGGAACTGATTAAAGTTTTATAGTTGATATTCTCATAATTTCACTGGAAGATGTTACTGAAAATTTTTAAATTTAAATTTTTAATTATGCTACTATCCCTATATGTGGAGACGACTATACAAAGTAAGGAATACGCACAAATATTAATACCAATATCTTAACATTTTGTACTACACATCAATTATGTTTTGATAGATATATAGCACGGTTTACACAATCAATACCCTGATATAGTACACTACTAGTACTAAAACACGTTAAACTAATATCAATATTAATACAAAGATTAATATCAATATCACTACTAAACCACCGTTGGCATTATTAAAGATAAAATTACAATTTCCATGCAGTTATCCTACGTAATTAAATTACTGAAAAAATATCAGTATCGGAGGGACTTGAACCCAGCATGTTTACGTCTCTAGTGTAACGTACTAACCATTCCACCAACCAAGACCATTAAGTTCAAGTCGCTTTTTAAATCCCCCTAGATGTCGCGATGTCAGTAGAATATCATCTCACAGACAGTATATTATTAATACGGCAAGTGCGTAACAGTTAAAATAATCTCAATATTAATACAAATATTAACAGTAAACCACCGTTGGCATTAGTAATGACAATATTGTAATTTCCTTGCTATTACCCAACGTAATTAAATTACTGAAAATATATCAATCTCGGAGGGACTCGAACCCAATATCTTTACGTCTCTGGCGTAACGTATAGTAGTTGTGCTTTTGTAGCAAGTTGCTACCACAATGCCTAAGTATATGTAAAAAAATAAAAATTTTAAATAAGTTCACACCACGCAGAGCAAATTTTGTTTTATACTCCGTTCACACCTTAAATAACAGTGCACTTCGTACAGCAAATAATCTAAACTTGCCAAGACTTTGTAAAACTAACTTTGGAAAATCTTAAAACTGGTGATTATGATGGCTTGAAGCGTTTGTAAATAGCGTAATAAAAATGTGTAATAACTCTATTAGAGTGAATCTGTAATTAACTAGAATTTAAATATTTAACTGAGTTAGAACTTCTCAAAGTAATGGTACAAATATACGAAAAAAGTAACTAAAGTAACTTCGCTGAAGTTGTTCGCTATCACTGTAAGAACCAACAACGTTACCTGTGGGTAAACGAGATATATTAATATGTTAGATTTATTACGAAAAATGGATAGAGATACCCCATAAGATTTTGTGCTGTCATCTTAAGATACGAACAAACTATAGCTTTTAATGTTCTTCGTAAATATTTTACTCTAAAACGAGTAGACATTCTAAACGCTACACTAAGTTTGTTACTGTGTAGGAATTCTTATGAAGCTTCAGGTATACAGTTTAATATGACGTAAAAAAATGTTAGTTCAGAAACTTATCCGACTACCGCACTACATGTATAAGGATTAAAGAGAACAATGACTTACTGTAAAGCTTGAGTTTATTTGAAAAGTAAAATGTTATATTAGTATTCTTTGATATAATTTCTTTTAAAGATGCAGGATTACGCTAAATTGGTACCAGTCAGTGCACTTTCATTCTGTTGATTTAACATTAATGATATCGAAAGTATGCCATTCAAAGGTAGTTAGTAGCAATTAACTCTAGAATATTAACACGTCTAAAGTATTTGAAAAACATGTTTAACACTTAAATACGTTATGTAGACGTTAACCAATAAAGTATACTATAGTTAGTGTTAAAAATATAAAATTATCCAGGGGAATCGAAATATATGTACACAGGTGTCCATGAAATAAAATAAAAAAGGAAAGATGTAATTTTATTAGACTTAAATCCAAAATACTTTGCGAAAATTCCTTCGCAGACGTGAGGAAAATAAAAATGTCTTTTTTATTCACAGCCGATATATTTGCATGTAAGTAAGCACGTTACTGAACTCTTAGCATGCCGTTTGAAAGGTATGGATGAATGTATTATGTATACACATTCTGCATCCATAGACGGAACATATTACAATCTTCTAGGGTTATGTTAATTCTGACGTTCGCGTCGTAATTGACTCAGTTTGTTTTTAGATTTATGTTCCATATAATTACATCTTTTCATTTTCCATACTTTTTTATCTTATTTCAAAATCATCCTGTATATATATATACAAGGAAAGTACACATTTATTTTGTAAAATTTGATACCTAAGAACTTTGTTTCACATACGGTACTCATTATATAGCATATGTAGGTGACACAATTAAATATATTTCGTGAAAATTAACAAATTTGAACAAATAAGTTTCACATAAAATACAAAATATTCTAACTAAAATAAAAGTCTTAATTGTTAAACTTACAAATGGAATTGAGGGTGACGCACAAATATACGTAGCAATTTCTAAAATAATAATACTCCTAATACAAAGAAGGCATAAAACAAAGAATTTTTAAATTTAATGGCTTGTCTTACTTGTTGCCAAAATTACTTTCCTGAAAGTGCCTTTTAAATTTTAAAAATTGTATAAAGTGCACATAAACCTAAAAACAGACCGATTAAAAACTTTGCCAGACGAAATAATAAAAGAAAACTTCATATCCGATACTGCAGATGCATTTATACCCACACACCGAAAATATTAAGCCGTACTGCGATCAACATTAAAAATAGTACGACATAAAAATAGAACAGCATGGAAAATTGGAACAGCATAAAAGTTAACGTGGTAGAGGATGTTAGATAGAAAACATACACTTTAGTGGAAATATTGGGCTACTCTCCCTCTTAAAATAGAAACTTTCAGTAAGACAATCAAACAAGACAGTTCACAATAAAAGAGCGGAAGATTTTTAGAACGTGGTAATCTTTAACAGTTAATAGATCTTAAATTCTGATAAAAATGATCGATTATATAAATAGTTACACTTGAATTATTATTTTTTGATAATGTTTATTTTAAAAGAGAGATGGAATATGCAATAAATCTAGGATTATAGATTATTTTAGAACTGTAACACATAGGTATATGTATACAAGATGATTACTTGAAACCATTCGTTAAAAGTATTATGGATCGCAGAAAGTCATTCTTTAAATTTGGACTTAAGCTAATTGAATATCGCTAATTTGATGAAAATAGTTTTAAGATGATTGCTTTTCCAGTTACACCGAGCGTCAACTTTCTTATAAATGAAATGATGCCTTTATTTACTGCATATTTCATTAATACATGTTATTTTTGGAAGAATTTCATCAGGTGTTCTTATGCCTATCTTTTATCTAATTTCAGTTATTTTTTAACTTTGTTTCATTAGCATAATAACTCTTGAAGCATAACAATTACTACTACTAAAATGTAAGTTGCAGTGTTATTAGAAGCTCTCTTCAGAATTGCAACTGTGCGTTTGCTGTAGTTTACAAGCGGACAATATGTATAGGACGGTTTAAATAAAATTTGAATTTCTGAAATTGAATGACACACCAATAACATTAAATTTAGATACGAAATTATGCAGATTAATGAAGACTTTATTATATAATTTAATTTATTCGACAATAACAAAAATGAACAGAATGTGTCAAACAGTGTTAACATTATTGACGAGTATAACGTTCAGGCGTTCGCAAAATTTTCCAGGTTTCGTTCGCGTCGATTTGAAGTCTGCTGTAATTTTCGATGTGGTGCCGTCCACTTCCCTTTTTGGTGTGAAGCCTACCGGTCTCTTCCTTTCTTTTACTTGTTCTACGCACATAATATTCAGAAATATTTAATTGTGGAGCAGTTTCTCTATTTGAAGTATTCGCTTCGTGTAAAACGCATATTTTGGCACGCATTTCAATATCCAATTCCCTTCTTTTTGGCGTATCTACGATCACATAAATTCGCGATATGAAATAGGATCTTCCTAATGCAATCACACGCATCTATATCTTGGCAATATACTGGATGCATGCTTAGTTTATTATAAGGCAGGTGGATGATTCATTACCTCTCCCAAACTCTGTATCCTAACGTATTCATCCCCAATTTCTTATTATTAATGTATTATTCCTTTATTGCCATCATAAAATTTAATATAGCAATGCATTGTTTTCGTGTTTGAACGGACTTTGTAAATACGTCTTATTATTATAAATATATACTATCAACATTAGATTGTAAATGCCATTCTAAGAAGACTGTATTAATTTCCCTAAATATTCTTAAAATTGTTTTAAGTGTAACGCAATATATTAGGTGCGATCAAACGTATGAAGGGTTGTGTATGTATGCTTCAAAATAGTAAATCGGAAGATTCTAGTGATTAAATAATGTCGAAATTCCGTTTCATAATATTTCAATGAATTCACCAATTATATAATTCTCTAGGACACCTATTACTCATCCAGTGAAATTATTTTTCTTAATTCAAACTAGAAACATACAAATGACTAATGCGACGTTTATAAATATTCGTATTTTTTTTTGGCCGTACGCATTAATAGATGTAACACATTCATTATGTAAATTAGGTAAACATAAAACCGAAGGATGCTTATGTCCATACTGATTTGTCTGTCGTTTACTCTCTATGACTCAGACTTAAACGTATTGACTATACAAATACCGTTTCCATCTGTACAACCATACCTTAGCCCACGCGAAGCACTTATTTCAATATTTTTTATCAATAGAAAGAATCCAAAGACAATAACGTCGTAATTACTACCCAGTTTCCGTGATCTATGGTTTGTTTACTAAATACGCGGTACGAGTCATCAGCGCAGTAACAATTATGTCCTTCTGTGTATTTAGCTAGTCAAATAATACGTTCTATAAGTTGACGTCATTTAGGAAAGAAGGATTAGTTTTAACATATACACTACCGTCTAAAAAAGTTTGGAAACAGCAATGGATTTTGCAGAAGTCGCATATACAGTAAAATTCTATTGTGATTATTAATGAATTTATACAACATAAGTGGCTGTCGTCACATAAAAGTAAATTAATTCAAACATAAAAATATTTATGTATTATTTAGTTCGTAAGATTATCTTCCTCGATATGGCCTTCTTTGGCTTTGATAACCACTACACAAATTTTAGGCATTCTTCGAAGCAATTTTTCGAGACAGTCCGCATTCTGCAAATATTCTCATAGGTGTTGGGTGTTCTGGGGTTGTCGCTGTCTAGCCCTTCGATCAAACTCATCCCATACGAGCTCTCTGAGGGATAAGTCCGGTCTTTGAGGAGGCCAAACCATTAATTTTAATTTATTTCTTTCTGTTTTCTCCTCTAAAAAGTTCTTTCAGATTCGAGCAGTATGTTTGGGGTAATTGTCTTGCTGGAACATGAACGGCTCACCAACAAGACGGTTCCCACACGGAATAGTATGATTTTGCAAACTATCAAAATATTCTTCTTTCCACTAATTTACACTAATTTAATAACATGACCACCTCCGTGTTTGACGAACAACACTAAGCAGGTATCACTAAGTCTTTCCCCTGGTTATCGACGAACAAACGTCCTCCGTTGCGTTCCAAATAACTGAAATTTGGTCTCGTCGGTCCATAAGACTGCGTTCCAATCATTCGGTGACCAGTTTGCGTGCTCTCTTGCCCACGTTAATCGTTTCTCTTCATTTATGCGCTTTAAAAACGATTTTTTTTTGCGGCCGATACATCTCCTTAAACAGGAACATTTCTTCCTTGTTGTGTATTAACGCGAGTTGCGACATCCGGTGCCGTTAGACGTCGATCTCATTTCGAAGTCGTTGCTATAAATCTATCTTCAGCTCGATAAGTCACCAGTGACCGTCCACTTCGTTTTCTATCAAAATTTTGTCTTGTCTCTCTTCTTCGAGCCAATGTGTAATCCACACCTTTCGGTGAAATCCCTAATCTTAGAACAATTTCTTCCTCGCATTGTTGCAAAAGAGTAATAAAATGTATTCGAGCGAAATTTGTGTAACAGTTTTATATTTGCATAGAATAATTTATAATAGGGATTAACGATTTCACGATATCAATTGTATTATGTTAAAGGAATTTCATCTTGTTTCCAAACTTATGGATGGTAGTGTAGGTGTTGTTTATTGATTCGGAATAATGAATGATGACTTCAATGGTAATTTGCAGAAGAAAATAAGAACAGTCTAAATAAGTATAGGACAGCGCAGGAAATGAGCGAATTCAAAGGAAATTAAATATGTATATACGAGGAGAGATCCAGAAGTTCGTGGAATGAAAGGGTTTTAAATAAAATAAAACAATAAATCTATTTTTCGTTTTCAATATAATCACCCTTAAGCACAATACATTTATTAGATTTGTGAATTAATTTTTATAAACCATCATAAAAATATTTTTTATCTTTCGCCTCAAAATGGGCCAAAATTGCCTCCTTTACCTCATTGTCGTTGGAAAACTTTCTTCCACGTAAGTCTTTTTTTAAATTGGGGATCAAATAAAAATCACTAGGTGCCAGGTCTGGACTTTAGGGTGGATGGACTATTGATTGAAAGCCATGCTTGTGCAGAGCAGCCATTGCAACTTTGCTCTTGTGAACCGGCGCATTGTCTTGTAAGAGCAACACATCTTTGGTCAATTTTCCTCGACGTTTTTCCTTGATGGCCTCCTTTAATTTTTCTAATATTGCTGCGTAATATTCTCAGGTTATGCTCCTACCTTTTTCTTTGTAATCAACCAATAATATCCCCTCACAATCCAAAAAAACAGTAGCCATCAACTTTCCACCCGATTCTGACACTTCGAATTTCTTTGGCGATGGTGTCCCCTTTTTATTCCATTGCATGGCCTCCTGTTTGGACTCACGCTCAAAGTGATGAACCCATGTTTCATCACCGGTAAAAATCCGCTCCAAAATCTGTGCAGGTTTGTCTCCACACAGCTCCAAAAATTGTTTGGACGCACAGACGCGCTGTTGTTTCTGCAGCGGCGTGATCATTCTCGGTACCCATCTTGCACTGACACAGATAATTGTTTTTTCTTGAAACGGGCATCTTGAAGTACAAATTTTTGCACTTTTTCGACGATGTCTGATGTGGTGGCCTCAACTGGCCGTCCTGAGCGGGGGTCGCCTTCAATCGACTCCCGACCATCTTTAAAAAGACCATGCCATTTATAAATCATTGATTTACTAGGGCACTGTTCCCCATAAACGGTTTCCATTTAATTCAATATGGTTTGAGCGTTCTTTCCTTGCTTTGCAAGGAGCTTTATCACAGCACGGTGTTCAATTTCCTCCATAGTTTCAGTTTTCTTCTGGATTGACTTGTTTACCACGCAACTATTCGTAAACGACTGATGCTATAGGGCTGCAACTTAACTTATATACTAATGATGAGTCGCCAATCAGTATGACACCTAGCGAGCGCCCCTATCCCCACGAACTTCTGGACCTTCCCTCGTAAGTTCAGCAGGGAAGAATATGAAATATATGTATACTCTGTTCAAATTGAAGACGTTATTGTCGCTAACTTATTATTATTGAGAATATTACTGAAAGTTGGTTAAACTGGCACAGTAATAGCATTTTATTGCTGTTAGCGATGGTGAAATCAGAAAAACAGTTGAGCATCGGGTTGTTTTCTTAACAAAACACCCAGCAATTTTTTTCATGTTTTCAAAAAAAATATAAAGTTCTAAGTAAAAAACTCTTTAACACGTGATTATCTCAAATTTAAAAGTAAAAGCGCTATAAGTATTTAAATATACTGGGTGTCCTAAAAGTCTTTTTCAATTTGCACTGCGCGAATACAATCGTTGAGTACAAAGTGGGGGTATGCCAGTCGGTACCCCCGTCCTTAGGAATTTAATTGCGGTGGAGCGTTTTACGGAAACGGAACGTCTGTACTATGTGCGCGAGTTTTTCAAAAACAATAGTTCTGTCACCATTGCGAGGGGAAACTTTTTTAATCTCTATCATTTGCCTTGTACTACCAGCAATATGTACTCAACTCACCAAAAATATTTGACGTGGCCACTTCGTCAATGGATAAATCTCAGAACAACCAGAGGCGACCAAAGAAGAGCAGCGGAAAACGTGTTGAGTGTATGCCAATTGGTCCGCGAGCCTCGCGGTCTATTCGTTCGCAAAAGGGCAAGTGCCTTAAATGTTTCTAAAGTTCCATACATCGCATATTGCGTGAAGATTTGTGTCTCCACCCCTAAAAGGTACGCAGTTGGTGCAAGAATTAAAGCTAACTGATTCAACGGTTTCGCTCCTTCAACATTTTATTCTTAGATGAGGCGCGTTTTCACCTTAATGGTCATGTAAATAGGTAGAACTGTTATTATTCAAGTTCAATAAATTCAAAACAGAAGCATGATAGGCCACTTCACTCACTATAAGTTACTGCTATTATAGAGGATATGTACCCAGCAGTTCTCGAAAATTTTCCCTCACGTTTAGAGGAGTGCCACGAAAATAATGCAACATATTTAGAAGACATAATTTTTAAGAAATAAATTCCCAAATTCTGTATTTTAATAAAAAAAATAAACATTTATTTATTAAACCTGGCCGTTATTTTATTATATTCTTTATGAAGGATTTTTGGAATACCTTGTACTATTACATATTGAAATGAAATACAGTCTTGAAATACTTCATTATATACTAGATGTCGATTCTGTTTATACCGTGAGTGTGTGGAGCGGCGTCTGCGGTTTAGTTAAGATGGAGCGCTGGGCTACGCATCATTGCATTGCACTGAGGCGTTGCTACTGAGGCATTTATCAAGATGCAATTTGTCACAGTTACCTAGCGTGAGTGTTAACGCTAGTTTGATCGATATGATACTCCAAGTCGCAATAGTGTGCTATTGTGAATGTTGCAATGACGTGTAGAAAGAAGTGTACGAGACAGTTAGTAGTCATCTAGACGTAACCTTTCCCTACGTATGCTAGAAAGTATTATTCGTGTAACAAACGCCATTTTACGGAATCCTTATACATCAGTTCAGCGACTGGTGTTCGAAGAATCTTAACATTTTGAGCTCCATGCCTACCCTTACAAAGTCGAGTCGTGTAGCAACTTAGTGCGCAGGTCAAGATTCAAGGGTGATTAATAAGCAAAATATTCACATACATAGCACAAAAGTGAAATTATGGTGCGCAATTTTATCTGATCTAATTACTGGCCCTTATCCTTTTGAAAACTACCAAGGACGACCCGTTACGGTTAATTCTGAATCGTACACGTTCATCTTACAAACATTTTATTCTCCGTGGTCATCTGTGATTCCAACAGGGCGCTGCAACAACATACGAAAATCAAGTCCTGTGTTTCAGGGTAATTTCCTTCGGTGTCGTTCTTTCCCAAAAATATATTTCTTAGAGAATTGTACTTCCAGCTGTTCCGATTTTCTGATTTACCTTCTTTTGTCTATTTTCCCAAACTCCTCTTTGGTTGTGTGTAGGTAGGTAAAGCCTAAGACTTGTTCCAGTGCTTATTCTTGTATACTTCTTTCTTTCGTGAATATTATAATAAGAATAATTCATGCCTTCATATCCCCCAATAGCTTTTCGCCAATTACAGGGGGCATTGGCCGCCCATGAGTTATTATTACTCCTACGCCTATGGAGCATCTTAAGATGCTAATCGTTCTCAGCATACGCCATAGAGTGAGGAAAACCACAGAAAAACCTCAACCCTGAGAAACAAGTCCGGGGTTCGAGCCCGGGACCTCGGGACTGATAACCAAGCGTATTTTCGTTATTTTTTAGTTATTATACTGGTTTTAATTTTTTCAATGTTTATTTTCTTGTTTGTATTTCTCAGTTGTTTTGGTATATTTCTAGACTTTGCTGCAATCTCTTTTTTGTTTCGATTACCAAAAATTATGTTATTGGCAGAAACAGTAGTTCTCACAGTGTAACATTCATTTGCGTATTGCCAAGTTTTTGCATTTTTGTTTGCAAACTTTTATGGTATCATCTATAACTACAGATAATAGTAGGGGTCTTCATACGCATCCTTGTTTAAATGCTATTTTTGACTCCGTGGATTCTTGGCTGTGCATCCTTATCCTATTCTTTGATACACTAAAAAGTTACAACAATTTTAAAATATAACTTTCTTTTGATATAACGGAAGAATAGAGAAAGAAATAAATGAGAGAATAGGGAAATCTGTAAAAATATACAATACATTAAGAAATACATTTCAAGGTAAAAAGGAAATATCAAAACAAGTAAAGACAGAAGTGTATAAAAGAGTGGTCAGACCAACACTAACATATGGCAGCGAGTCATAGACAATCACGAATAGAATTAACAGCAAAGTTACGGTCATGGAAATGAAATTCCTAAGAAGAATAGAAGGAGTAACAAGGAGAGACAAAGTCAGAAACACTGTAATCACTATTAGTCTAAATATCAAGCCAATAGAAATAATCATAGAGTGGAGACAACTGGGATGGCTTGGACATATACACAGCATGAAAGAAAATCGAATAATGAGGATTTTTGAAGCCAAAAAAGAGAGGGCAAAAACAGAATAGGTAGACCCCGAAACACCTGGAAAGGACAAATGTATAAAAGAAGTATGGGATGGATTGAAGCCAAACAATTGGCTCAGAACAGGAAACTGCGGAAGACAAAAATAAGAGAATGGTACTCCGACACCGCAAGGATTAAAACAAAAACTTTCTTTTGTTGATTGGTCGCTCCTGATGAAGTTATAGTTCAAAAATGTCGAGCCGGATCTGTATATTGTTCTACGTGATCATCGTGATATAGTAGAACTCATATTACCAAGTCTTCTATTTTTGCTTCCGCTAGTGCTCACCGACAGCATCATAAACTTGCATATAAACAACAATAACAACGTACATCGGAGAACAATAGAGGAAGTTCGCTATTAAAATAACGGTAAGGTATCCCATTATCGTCTTCGCCAATAAGATAATTGAAGGTGTGTAAATTAAAGGTTTGATTTATGCGGATCGTTACTACTTATTTTACTAAAAGTTTTTCCTACCTACCTAAAGGTTTACTTTGCCGGCGCTTTTTTCCCCGATTCAGCAGAGCACGTTGGTACGCTTGCCCGTGTAATTAATAATAAATTTGATGTTGAGAGCAAAATTAATGGTCGGTATAATGCAGTCCGTATACAGTGTATATACAGTGCGCGGTAATAAAAGTAAAAGGAATCAAGTAATAAGTCATAAATTTCTAATATAATCGAAATTATGTTTTAGCGCAGTGAAGAGACATATGGAAATATATGTATATATGTATGTACATATATGTATAGATAATGTTCTATAACATTGAGATAATTACATATTTATAATGCTGAAGCTTTTTGTGTTATTGTTAGAATTATTGTCGAAATTAGTTTAAGTGGAAGTATACACTATACTTGTTAGGTTACTAACAACTACTTACTAGATTTACTTTTTCAATAGGAAAAGAAATAAATATGTTAGATTCGCACCACATTCTGAGAGTTTGGTATATATGTATATGGGCAATGAGTCTATTGGAATGGTATAATGACAGTGGATGAAAATGTAATTGTTTTGAGCACAATATCTTTTATATCTTCGGCAAAATGAAATCATCTTTGGATCTCTTCTTGTACATCCGACCAAGTAATTATAGACGGAATTTTCACAGATCGCGTCTGACTGAGTTGTAACAGTTAAATTTCTCGCAAATCGCGTCCGACGAGATTATGTATCGTTGCTCTTAAACGTTGCGTGAAATTTTCATCATTAATTAATTAAGCTGTAACAGTTCCGATCAGTGTTTTTTTTTCTTTATGTAACGATTACATACATTTTAAATGCTTTAGTTTCAAGTAGGGACACATATAAGAAAACAATAACATGATAACATAAATAGATTTTTATTGCAGTCTCTGGAATAAAACATTAGGAGTCTTTACTTCCTCTTCAATATAATGTAGTATTTGTTTTTATTTTAATCTATTATATACTCTGAGTTTAAGGTCTTCCTTTTTTCTTCAAGTGTCTACTCTAATCAGCGTGGCTCATATACATACGAAACACATGGTCTATACAATAAGAATATTAATGAAAACACCAATAGAATAAGTTATAAAATTTGATATTGTTTATTAGAAATTGATATCGATTTATTAAAAGATTTTGAAAGCATTGCGAGAGCTAATGTATCAAATTGAATTCTATAGGTTTAGAAATCCCATTATTTTACGATTATAAATCTCTTACTTTAGCTTATTCTTTGATTATTTATTTAATGGGAAGTCCCATATATCGTTGGGTGTAGGAGTAAAAAAGATAAAAAGACGATTGTCTTATAGCACTTCACGTACCTTGCTCTTCCAAATATTTCTATCCTCACGTGAACGTTTTTACATCATTGCATTCCTTGTTTTTCAGCCTATAGGCATTCCATACGCTATGAGTTTGGGGTGGACTTTCAAGGTTGTACTGAGAAATAAAGAACTGTCCAAAATTCCACGTCTTCCATTAGTCCACTATTTATTTCCCGTAGTATAGAAGCAAACACTTGAAAAGATTGAATACGTAGGCTTCCACGGCCAGAGTCAGTAATAAGTAAACTACTTTCGGAATTGGACTGTGTCATGATGAGATATATAAAAAATGAAATAAGAGTAAGAGGAGAAGAAATAAAAAGAAAAATGAAAAAATGAAGGAAGGGGATGAAAAAGAAGAAAAGGTGAAATAAAGAGTGAGAGAAGGAAAGAGAGGAAGGAGACAGAAAGAAAGAAAAAGAAAAGGAAAAAGAGAAAAGTGGTATCTCGACGTTTCGCCTCCATCGTAGGAGAAAATAGGGAAACCAAAGTGGCACGGAAACTCGACGTGGTAACCACGCTACAGGCAAAAATCTGCGGATGGTTGAAGTTGAAGGGATTTTTTTAAAGACATTTCGGGCATCAAAACAGTTACAACACAAGCACCAGAGGCAATTCCACAAAATGAGCTAGAACACGCATTTGTACTACTGCAACAAGTACAGTGAAACTGGAGGAGAACATTCTGAATAAAAAATTGAAATATATTCAGATTTCTTATTTGAATGACTTTTTCCACGGCAAGTCATGAAACTTATTTGTCGCACTGTCTATGTTTTTTCGGTTTTGGAAATAAAATCATAAATCTGGAGAGTAGGGATCATAATTGTCCTCTCCGTTTTTCTTTTATTTAAGCAAACAATTACATCAAACTCACATATCTTCATCTGTTACTGTGTGTCCACATGATAAAAATATTATAAAAATAATATTATGGCTCGCTTGCGATCCTTCTAATTATGGTTTGTCTCTAGCACGGAGTATTTTGATTAAATTCTCCTTGCAATAGATTGTGATATAGATCCGAGTGCTTGTTATGAATAATTTGACTGCGTTTAGTTGCATTCGCTTCCTGCTGCCAATTTCCATATTTCACTACATTCACGGTTAGCTATAAACTGAATCACAACAGCAACTTAATTGCACCGTAAATGGTAAAATTCAACAAATTTAGTGATATTACTTAAATATGAATTATTTTGTGTATTGAAAAATTTGAAAGAAAAGGAAAAATAAATATAAAAATCAATCTATGATTTTTCATGAAAATTATTTCTATAATTAAATTCTAGACGAAACAAATTATCGACGGAGTTATAACAACAAAATTTTAAACACTCCTTCGAGTAGCCAATGGTTCCTATTTGTTATAGAACTGTCCAGTTAATAACATTCCTTGTAATCCTTTAAATCAAAAGCTTCTGTTTTAACTCGATCTTCAATCTGAATTAAGTCAAAGTAATACATTAATAAATGAAGCTGAACTGGGCTATGTTCAGTGGCAATAAAGGAAATATCTTTCTGACGTCTCCTATTTACGTCATTCTCACGAAAGTATCGAAATTCACCTTCAAATAACATTGATATTTAATGATTCATATCGAATTTATTATATTACATTGCTGCATACGTTTTCTATAAATATGCAAAGTTTGGATAGTCTGCCAATAATACTGGCGACAACACTTATCGTTTACATTAATTACATATGCAGTTTTTTCTCTTGTCGATTTTCATTTCCCACGCACTGTAGAAAAAGCGATAGAAAGCATTTTATGCTAGTCCACGTTCACTGTAACGAGTAATAAAAAGAAATGTTGTGTAACCTAATGCCATTAAGAAAACATATAAATGCAAACATGTATTTGTATTGTTTACTCTTACTAAACTTTTATTGCCTTTTCGTTTTAACCATCGAGTTTCCCAGTATTTTTATCGCTAATAGAAGCACGTAATAATTTATTTATTGTTTTGTTTGTTTAGATTTACAATTATTCGCTATTAAGCAATGCTTGCATGTATTAGCGGCGGTTACACAAAATAAGTATAATGAAAAATTGCTCCTATTAGTGTATGTAACAAGAAATGTATTTTCAGTGTTTGAACTTCGTTTAAAAGTCATTCGCAGGTATCTGGGAAAAGATTTCAATTTGTAGGGAAATTTTAAAAGATAATGAAGTAGATGTTCGCGATTTTGCAGATATTATGTTCTTTTTATAAATAAGATTTTGGACTTGTGATATCTATGTTTATCATGTTTCGAACAAATTTTGCAATAGAATGTGTACGAGGAAAGGCATAATTAAACGAAATTGTATTTTACTTTAGAATTGGATACCCAAGCAACTTTTCTACGTAGCCACTGTTCACCTATCGTACCGTTTTATCAACTTTCTATGCCTTTTGCATCTTAGTTGCCGTCAAGTTGTTGAACCAGTGATTAACGGCTTCTTTATGTTCATCATCACTTCCGCATAGTTCACTCAAAAAATCTTTCAATTGTTAATGTATCTGACAGTAGGCCGCTGTATTTATGGTCTCTCCTCTAGACATGTAGTCGATGAGTAGGACACCCTTACGATCCGAAAACACGGTAGCCATAATCTTACTGGTGCTCAAAAATTGTTTTGTTGTTTCGGTTTTGTTTGGGATTGCGGATAATGCCATTGCATTGATTACCGCTTTGTTTCTGGTGGGAAATGTGTTTGATCACCAGTGACAGTGTGAAACTTCATCACCATTCTTGAGAAATGTCAATACAGTTGCCATTCGTTTGGTTTTGTCTTCGTTTAACAAAGTTCAAGAAACCCACCTGGCACACACTTTACTATAGCCCAGATCTGCACTAACAATTCCGTACAATGGAGCTCTTGAAATTCCTGGAAAGAATGAATGCAGTTCACTAGTTATGAAACGCCTATTTTCTGTGGTGTGGACTTTGGTCTGGGGGGATCATTGGATCATTTTTATTCGAAGACACTGCAGGGAATGCACAAATGGTCGATGGCGAACGGTGTTGGAATATGATATCTTAGTTTATAAGGTTCCAATAAGACACTGCATTTACTACACATCACGTGAAAGAATGGCATTGTTGTAGCAGATATTCCTTGGTCATGTAATCTCTCATTTAGATGATACCATCCGAGGCTTGACAGAAGAGATTAGATACTGTACTACTAAAATCTAGCCGCATTTATACCAAGCTATTATTGAAAATTACGCGAAGAAATGTGCTAGCAAAACCGAGGGCATTTATCAGATGTGTTGCTCCATATATGCATAATACCCGCATGTCCACTTCTTGGTTAAATCAAAATTTCGGTATTTTTTCAAACTAAAACTACTTTAAAGGAACGTTATTGTCTCTGTCTGAATGTATAATATACTGATATAATCTGAGCAAAGTCAACGGTTATAATACGAATGTGCACCTCCCGTTATTCTTTCTTGCTGTCGTATTCCCCTATACTCAGTCTGTCATTCGCCGTAAGCAGTACTTCCCTGTTGCCCTACTATATCATGGTTATAGCTATAGTGAAGAAACGTAGGATTGTAAATACCTCCTCGTTGACTTTGCTCAGATTATCTCTGTATATACGTGGGTGAATTGTAAGGGGGACTAAATCTCACAATACAAAAGATTCTTTAATAAATATTAGAGCGACCGGTTTCGCATACCGATTCTACACATCTTCAGGCAAAAATTTGGATAGTTAAGTGATGGCGAAATTATTAAATCTGTAGTAACAACGAAGTTCATATACTTGCTATTCTAGAAAAGAACTATACAAACGCTGTTTTATTTAAAATTTAAATTTTCTGCTTTTGTTATACGCTTTGTATTAGATGTTCCACAGTTTTAATTTTTTAAAATATAAAAATAAAATTTATGTAACGGCAATCTTTAAATAAGTTCAGCATTACATAGTTTTTTACAAGCTTACTTCGTACGTATTTATTTCTAAACATACATATGCGTATCCATGTTTGTGCGCATATGTATGTATGATATATGAGAGGTTATATATAAACATGTACATATATTAATTGCATTGACCTATTTATCAGGCAAGCTCACGTTTCAGAGCCGGCGTAGTTAATAAATTTTGTGGATCGGAAAAATGGCCGTAAATGTATAATTAGCATTTATGAAAGACGTATACAAACATGCTAGTAGGTATAAACACGGATTTTCTAGACACAGCACAGTCGCCTTTTGTTACAAGCGTCGAAGAATGAGAGTCCGAACGTGATGTGAAGCAGCGGACTATGCGAACAAATGTCATGAAACTTCCTAAGAAAAATAAACACCGTTCCCAGAAATGTGTGCGTATCGCCATTGTTTATTCGAGAAAAAAAATTAATTCCAGTCTGAAGAACGTATACGAGGCGCGCCGCGAGATCTTTGAAACGGGAAGCTTATGGAATGCGATTGTACGATTCGGACGAATTTAAAATACAGCCCGAGAAAAAGTGACTACTGAACATATAACGATAGGGTGTATTGAATGGGTCTCTAGGTAAGGTCTTCTAAGTTTTAAAAAATAATTAGATAGGACAATTAGAAGTATATTCAATTTGTGTCTTCACTCTCGTCTTCTGATTCACAAATAACCGTTAGATTAAAGTCTTCTACGTTTGCTTCACGTTCGTACCACTCCTCAATTATTCTGTCTGTATGACTTGTGCAATTTTGCTAGATGTCTGGTGTGCAGCTGTCCAAACTTTCTTGCCACATATCTAATACTTGTCTATCGCCATAACCATCCCGATCAATACATATGTTAATTGTGAAAGCATTTGCCCATATCAGTTCGATAGGATTGAAATCGCAGTGATACGGAGGAATTCTTAAAACTTCATGTTTTAGTAAGTAGTAATTCATTTAGTACAAGTAATTCATCAATAACATAAACTTTGTCTTTTTTATGTCTCTTGGTTATCTCAAAAAGTTCACTCTTATTCATATTATTTAACCACGCAGTAATGTTTCCTTTCGCTTTCCTTCCTCCAAATACTCTAGCAGATGACAAACTAACTCTTGGCAACAATAATTAAGTCGTCGACCAGGCATGTTGAACTGTAACTCTAAACTTAACACAAACTAAATGATTTACTTCACTATAGCTCTGAAAAGAACTTTTAGCAAAAGAAGTAGTGGAATTAATGAAAAATAAACGTTGAAAACTAAACTCGAATAAACAATACAAAGCAGATATCAAATGTCAACGGACCGGTATTCTCTGTTATAATTATTAAGGTTGCATGCCCTACAGAAAACATTTTAAAAGGTCTTATCCACGCATTACTCGACCGTATTCTATCTCACTTCAACTAGTTCATTTATCTTGCACGAAATATGGACGTATATCTTAAGAAGCAACGACTTATGTTATATACTTCTATCTCGCTTGCGTATACGTATGACTCTAACTTATAGATGTAGCACTTGTCTTTACTTTATCGATGAAACAATGATGTAACTACAAACATTCACGGTTTCATCTGTACACATTCCAACTTTAATATTCTTCTCTTTGTGCATACTGCAGGGTGCGTGGTGTTGACTATATCTACGCGGATTTGCCTGCTCCATAACTAACTCTCTACAGCAGTCCTTGCGAAAAATTAAATTGTTGTCTCGTGAGTAATTAACGTATTGCAAATTACATTGTCATGGTAATTATAAATGCGCAATGTGAGTTGAAAACTCTATATGAAACAATTAAAATTGTCGTGGCTATAAAAAATAATAAATATGCAACGTCCAAGAACAAGTAAAAGTAACTTATATAACTGTAAATATTATTAAAATAACTAAATATATACTCTGACTATTTGCAATGACTCCTAGTAGCGTCAATAAAATATCTTGCAGTTTTTCTATTGCCTCCGCTATTTCTTTGAAATTATTGTGAATAATTTGTAAATCCGTCTCAAGTTGAGTAACCTGCAATATCGCTTGGTTTATCTTAACAGCAGTTGCCTCTTTAGAAGTGAATTATAAGACTATAGACTTTACTTTGCTTTGCTTCTAACAAGTTAGATTTAACACGATGCAAATACACTCGCTATCTAACCGTGACTAAATGATTTAAACATCTGCATTTGGTTTACATACGAGGGTAGACCTCTATGCTGTACCCCTGCCCCCTTAAAGTAAAATTACAGTAGCATTATTCTAATTATTATACTAATGCACTTGGCCTATCGGTGCTCCAACATCTCAACAGCCACCTGGAAAGAGTCTTGTCCGACCTTTGTTTGCATCACTTCACAATTACTGGAAAATTTTGCCCTACGTAAGATTTTTTTAATTTGGGGAACAGTCTGTAATCACTAGAGGCCAGATCCGGCGAATATGGCGTGTGCTCCACTAATTCAAAGCTTGCTTGGTGTACCATAACAAAACCAGATGTCTAGCTGGGAGCATGATCCTGATGGAACAGCACGCCATACCTTAGCTTTCCTCGGTGTTTCTCTTTAATAGCGTCTCGCAATGTTGAAGTCAATTGTGCGTAGTAGGGCCCTGTAATGCTCTGCGCCTTTTGCAAATAGTCAGTCAGGATGATTCCTTGAGCATTCCAGAACACAGATAGCAAAACCTTTCCAGCAGACCTTAACTTTGCGCAGAGGAGGAGAACCGTGACGTTCCCACCTTCACTTTGCACTTTGGTCTCGGGATCATAGTAGTGCATGCATAACTCATCCATGGTCACATACAGACTAGGAAAGTTCTCTTCGTTTGCTTGATACCTTTCCGAAAGACGCTTACAAATCAACACCCGATTTGTTTTTTATCAATTCGGGGCACCCCTGTTACGATATCGTGTACCTTTTGAATGTTTTTGTCTGTTGTTACCGTCATGTGAGGACCATTGGCATGGCATGTTGGTTTAGTCAGGATGTTCTTCCGCATTTAAAATTTCAACACCAGCATTTGATTATATCATAAGAAACTGCACACTCACCAATAGTTGCCATAATGTCTGTATGAATTTGAGTTGGCGTCATGCCCTTCTTGTAGAAGTGTTTTATTACGGCTCTTTGTTATACACGATCCATTTTTACGAACAATCACGACACACAATTCAAGAATTAGCCACAGCATAACACTTTGAGATACAAACTTGATTTGTATCATGATAAATTATCTGAACTGAGAATTTCTTAGAAATTATTGCCGTTCATTCTGTCAATGCTGTATATAACTATGGATATTATCTCCTAAATCTAAACAACTTTTAAATCATCAGCGTAAATTAAACAGAGAGAGAAAAATATTCAACGATGTCTTGGCAAACATTAACAAAAAAACGGTGTTTAACGCTGACATTTGAGCTTATTTTGAAAAAACACTTGGTTAAATATGTAGAAGTTAGAGATAAAATTAGAGATGTTAATGTACAAGTGCAACAAGTAATTTATGAAATATATGTTTGGAACATTTTCTTGAAGTATAAGCAACAAATGAACCAAGAATATTATTATATTTATGATATAGCCTAATAGTAAAGATCACAACGAGGTCGTTTCGGCGATCGTTTACAAGCTCTGAAAGACACGAATAACAAAATGCATCACGATCTGCGATGTTTATGAGCCTTTTTTACAAATTCCCAAAGTAAATATTTATCTCGGCAAACCTTGACCTTTTTCATTATGCGACTACATACTCTCCAGGGAACATTTCGCGAACCAATATATCACGATCATAACGTTTCGTTCGTCGCCGTCGCTTGCAAATATGGTAACTTGCAAGCGAAGTGACACCGCCGTTGCAATTTAAATTATAAATGGTGTACTTTAATTGAAGTTAAACGTTTCAAACCTGTACCACTGCTATAAATTACAGTGTGTGTATTAGATTACGTTAAGAAGATTTATCGTGTATCGATCCGTGGAGAAAAAGTGCAAGATATATGGACCACCCTGAATAGAATCTGTAACATCTTTACGATTCTCGTATACGTTTATTTCTTATATGGAATTGAATAACAAGTGAAAGACGCGAAATGATCCGAAACCTTGTAAGAGAGCTGAACCCAAAATTGACAAGACTGTTTCAAATGAGTAATAATTGTATTCGGAATTTCTTTAGAGTTGGAAAGATATATTTGGAGTTTTAATTAGACAGGCCGTTTATTTTAACACCGACCAAGCAGTACAGGCGTGTTTTACTAATAATAATTATAAAAAAGCTTATGTACAGTACGTCTATACGGTTTGGCCAGCGTATATACATCCCCATTCAGAGAAGATTGGACGTTACCAGAAGCGGAATCACACGGTCACAGTCAGTGCAAATGCAACGCAGGTGAGCAATAAAGGAGCGGAAAGAAATGTTTTGGACAGATGACTTCAAGTTCGAAGTGTTGGGATAAAAATGAAAGATTTTTGCGAGAATGGGTAGACATGAAAATGTAAATTACTATATAATACATGGGCTGAAAAGTCCTGGGCCTAACAAAGAAAACACGGTTTTTGGTTCAAAATTAGTATTATTCATCAACGTAATCTCCATCAAGAGCAACGCAATCATTCCAGCGCCGCTCTAACATTTCAATACCACTTTTGTAGAACGATTTATCTTTTGCCTCCAAATAGGTCTCAGTTTCAGCGATAACCTCTTCATTCGTGCGAAATTTCTTACCGGCGAGCATTTTTTGAGGTCTGCGAACAGCCAGTAGTCGCTGGGAGCCAAATCTGGCGAATACGGTGGATGTGGGAACAATTCGAAGTTCAATTCATGTAGTTTTGCCATTGTTTTGATTGACTTGTGACACGGTGCGCTGTCTTGATGAAACAATTTTTTTTCTTTGCCATATGCGGTCGTTTCTTTGCAATTTCGGCCTTCAAACGCTCCAATAACGCTATATAATATTCACTGTTGATGGTATTTCCTTTCTCAAGATAGTCGATGAATATTACACCACGCACATCCCAAAATACCGAGGCCATAACCTTTCCAGCCGATTGTTGTGCTTTCGGGCGCTTTGGACGAGGTTCACCAGTTGCTGTCCACTCAGATGACGATCGTTTTGATTCCGGAGTGAAGTAATGGATCCATGTTTCATCCATTGTCACATATCGACGCAAAAATTCCGGTTTGTTACGTTTAAACATCCCCAAACACTGCTCAGACTCATCAACACGTTGTTGTTTTTGATCAACAGTGAGCAAACGCGGCACCCACTTTGAACAGAGCTTTCTCATAGTCAAATGCTAATGCAATATAAAGCCAATACGTTCTTTTGATGTCTTTACAATGTCAGCTAACTCACGCAACTTCACTTTTCGATCATTCAAAACGATTTTGTGGATTTTTTTGATGTTTTCTGGTGTTACCGCCTCATTTGGACGTCCACTGCGTTCTGCATCATCGGTGTCTCTACGACCACGTTTGAAGTTAGCAAACCAACGTTTTATTGTTGTTTCTGATGGAGCGGAGTCCCCATAACACTTTTCAAGCCATTGCTTCGCTTGAACGGTATTTTTTCCCATCAAGAAACAGTGTAAAATTAAAACACGAAATTGTTTTTGATCCATTGTTTTGAAAATAACAAAAGTAGCGTGACTCTTAGCACAATAACTCACAAACTAATGAATAGAATATCATGAAATTTTAACAGCTGTCTTTTGAAGGTTAGTACTAACTGAGAGAAAGGTGACTGCAATAAAACTAACGTCATCTATGTGTTAGGCCCGGGACTTTTCAGCCCATGTGTTATATGTATGTATATTGTGAAATCAGAAGATTTGAAATTTTGACCCAAAAATGTTATATTAACACTTATAAAAATAAAAGAAAACTTACAATCAGAACGAACATAACATAATTCCTATGATAGCTAATTTTCAAGTTTATAAAATAAATACACAGTATGTTCGAAAAATAATAAATAAAAAATAAATAAAATTTACAGAAAGTTACTAAGTTACTAATTGAAATAATATATAATCTAAAAGCTGTACATCCCCTCTACAAAATGACACCGCGAGCATTAAAATCGATCAAGTGGTAATTAAGTTATAGTGTTTAAAGTGACAGTACTTTTTTATCGGTTCGTTACAAACATATGATGGAACAAGCTAATATTAAATTTTGTTTCAAGTTCGGTAAAAGTTTTACAGAAACATTTCAGTTAATGAAAAAAAGTGTATGGTGATGACTGTTTATCCCGTACGCGTGTGTTCGAGTGGTATAGGTGATTTCAGAACGGTCGTGATGCTTTGGAAGACGACTAAAAGCCAGGCTCTTTAGGAAACAAAAATCGCAAGGTGCTGGTCGAAAGAGTGCTTGAAATTATCGCATACGATAGGAATTCGACTGTGAGAAGGTTCACGAAATTTTGATGAAAGATTTGAATAAACGGAAAGTGTGCTCGATTTTCGATTTCTCATTTTCCATTCTCCATTTACGGTTCTGGATTCTCGACTCTCAACTCTCGATTTTCAACTCTCCATTTTCTATTCTATTCTATTTGTTCCTCATACCTTTACTGAGGGCCAAAAACTTGCTTGCATTGGACATTGCAATGATTTTATTATCATCATCTGGAATTCGTTTCCCAGGGTCAGAATGTCATTGGCGAATGTTACGGGGGGAAGTAGGGGTAATGGAGCGTTTGTGAAAGCGAGTCGTTCGAGGGAGATCCAAATATCGAGCGCCGGGCAGTTAGTTCTTGTTGAACTATAATGCACCACCACACAGGACTGTCGCTGTTCGCGAATTTTTAGCGAAAAAACAAGTTTGTATGTCACCCCCTCTGCATTCGCCAGACTTATCATTTGACTATTTCTTCCCAAAACTCAAACTGGCTATGAAACGAATATTTTACGACAGTGTTGGACAATTCCAAAAAGCCGTGACGACGACCTGTGTGGCGATTCCGAGAAATGACTTAAAAAATCTATGCCATCATTGGTGGAACATGCCCAGAGCTGTATTGATGCAGAAGGGATGTATTTTGAATAAAAATAAATAATTTTGGCGGAATAACTTGCTTCTTTTTTATTTGAAAAGTTTTCCGACATACTTTGTATGATTTTCTTTTGTGCTGACACTCGGCATTTTTTCTAAAGTTATAGATCAGCTCTCGGAATTCCAAAACAAGAACGCTGATTGTGGGGCTCAGGCTATAGGCTGGCAGAATTAAATGTGCTCTCTTTCCTTCCAGAGTACCTTGTTGAATACATTTTTTTTTTATATTTGCTATATTAACTCAAAAAGAGCAAAATTTAGGAGATTGCAAATCCTGTTGTGCAACCCAAGGTCTTTCGTTCGCGCATCCTTCTACAACCAGGCGCGGATATCACCAATAGATCTTGATTTTAGATAACAATTGGCTTTGGTGTGTCACCATTGTAACCAAAATATTTCCTGTATACTTCCAAAGTTGGCTGATTTTGGATTTTCATTAATTATTGTGTGTGTATATATATGCTTGTCGAATATTTTTAAGAAGTAGCGTAATGTATTCAAACATTTTTTAACGTACTAATTAGTTGTTCTCCTAAACAGGTATTGTTGCCGCTTGTTACTTTATAACATATTAATATGAATTTACTGTAAAGAAAATAAGTTGCCAAATGGTATTTTTTTTTCTGTATATGGTTGTACTTAATATGGTGAATTTCTGCAGCTATTAAGAAGAGCCAGAAACTATTTCAAGATCCTTCAATGCAAATTGTGGACGGAGTGAATAGATTGCTGATGACAAAAACAAGCGCGTTATAGAAAAGTCCGAAAGTATTTTGAATAAAGATTCCGATTTTATAACCTTAAGAGAAATTTGTGGTGGTACATCTGCAGATCCGTTAACTAATTTCAAAGAATATTTTAATCATTTCTGCCTTACATCTGTCGATGTTGAACGATATTTTTCAAGGTTCAAGAACAATTTTTCCCACCTGCGAACCAACTTCACCGGGACAAATGTCGATGTATACCTGATGCTAATTCCAATAAAGTCTTTATATTTTCGACATACGTCCTAAAACACATTCATATTCCCTTCAAATTAATTTGCAAAAGAACAAATTTCTGTTTGATGTATAACATGTTCTATAGTTAGGTTTTTAACAAAGAGAAAAACAAATGAACATCTTTACATACAAAAAAAAGGTTCTCGCATTATCCAGCTTAATTAGATTTTATTGAGCCGAAACATTTGGCTAGCCCTATTTTACAATTACATATTCCTATTCTTCATCAAATATATATAGATGAAATGTTCTTCCATATAATGAAATATAAATACATTATAACGCCTAATACGATGTACCATATGTGCATATACAGCAGGGAAACGGTGACAGATTGCACTCGGTCAATTTTCGTATCGGTCGTGCGTGTGAGCTAGCTGAGCCTTGCCCGCCGAAGATTTGGGTAACTCTAGTGATTCTTATATACATACACTACAGCATGTTCTTCAAAGGAGTTCTTATTGTATTCACCTTTTACTGAAGCTATATTTTGCATTTGAAATGAAATAAGAGTATAATAGTATATTTCATTTTAATCTGTTATCGTTATACTAATATGTTACTATTACACATATGCTAATCCTAATCATCAAAGGTAATAGACACTATGAATCCCAGAAAGAGAATTTAGCAAACGTGACCCCTGTGCCTCATGAGATTAATAACATGTTTACATTTTGCTTCAAATGACGTGATCAATAATCCAATAAAGTAATTGGTCTTCAGCTGAAATTAAATATCAACGCCATCTCTATTTCCAATGACAAATACTTTTTAGTGTTAGTTTTGGACACGGTTCCACAAATTTTATTTACATTTTGCTTGTTGTTTAGACTCGGGTGTACTGTGGTGAATTTATGGAAGGTTAATAACAAATAAATTTTTATTCACTATGCTATACACCTTGATTTGTATATGTCTAGCTATTTAAGATGCTATTAAAAAAAATTGACGTCGGTCTAAATGCAATCATCCTTCCCGTTACAATTTAAACATGAATTACTATTACAGCCTTGTGTTTAAATTGGGAATAGTTCATCCTGCAGGCAAATTGCAATTTACATTGCAATTATCTCCCTAATTCAGTCTATCGCATTCAACAAACCGTGTCAAAAATTACCATTTCGTTAGCTGTAAAACGTATGTATGTATGTATATGAAGATAGATCGGTGCTGCTAGCGTAATACTGTTTACTACTACTGTAAATCGCGTGCCATAAATCACACACAAATGCGTTTAAACAAATTAGAGCTGCGGCTTATAAAAGTAATTGTAATATGTTCACCTACGGTAAAAGCGCTGCGAGATTAAAGAAACTGCCACGTATCTATAGGTAGCGGTGTTTATGAACAGCTGTTCGAATGGAGTTCTTCATTAACGCCACTAATTACTGCCATCAGCAACGCTTCAGATTTTATTTGTGGTAGAGTGGAATGGAGGCCATCTCATTAGTAGAGTTTATGGCGCTATAAGATTGTGAAGAGTTGAGCAGCACATTTGAAATCGTTCAACGTACGATTTAAAGCTTACCAATCGTAACCTTTCTTTGTGTATATTGTTCGAAATCTAGTGTGATTTCTTACCTTTTTCGTTAGGTTTTGTCTATAATTGCTACTTGATTCTAGAAAAGCTCATTAAACATTTTCCAGATGCTGTTGTGTTCGTACCGTTTTGTTTAACTGTTTTTGTATCTTCGTCGAAAGCAATTGTGTTTTTCATAGCTCTTAAAGAGCAATTAAGATATATTGTTTAGTAGGTTGGATTTTCGACTAAATTAAAGCTATGGGAAAATATTACTGGAAGTAGAATATACTATAGTGACATGTAACCGCGTGACTGTGATCATTAGCTAAGGGATTCTAAAACAAAAGGTCAATAGACGCTACAGGTTCTACAAGTCAGTTGTGTTGATAATGGCTCCGCTTGAAATTTAGTTTAGGTAATGTGTACCTAGAAGATAGTGTCAGAGAGTATTTAAAATTCAATATAATTTCCATTTAAAAAATTGCGTTTCTTAAAGAAACAGACCGTCAAGTAGTAAAGTGCAATATCAAGGAGAGGTTCAACGTGGTGAAATTAAATTTTCAAAATTATTTTAATTTTAAGTTGATTCTAATTCGACATTACCAAGTACTAGTTATCCATTAGCAACCTTGTAATTTGGAAAGGAATTAACATGACTCGTTTTGGTTAAGGTTTGTTTATTATTTTATCGTATGTTAGGAATTCCTTGTTACTGTGTGGCCCGAAATAAACGGCAGTAAACTTCTAATAACTTTTTTATTTTTTTAACATTAACATAATAACATTAGACTTTATTACATGTTCTAAGTGTCTACCTTTTTGTTCAAGACAGACTTCATAACGAATCGTCATGTTGTCTCAGTTGTGCGAAGAAGGCTCGAATGGCTTCCTTTAATCCATCGATGGTTTGTGGTGACCATTTAAAGACGGAATCTTTGATCATGCCCCAAATGTATGTGTTTGGAGAGGTAGGGTCTGGCGGATGTGAAAGATGCGGAAAGTCAGTAAATCATAAAATGATTTTGCTTTGAAAATGTCCCTGAAGAAGTTGACGAACTACGGCAGTAGTATGACAAGTTGTCCCGTCCTGCTGAGAAACTTGGTCTCGAAATGCCAAATTACGTGCACTACAGAGTCTATCATTCTCTTTGATAAAGAACGGACTAATGATTCGGTGTTCTAAAACTGCACACCACACACTCACTTTTGCACTATGTGCGAGGATGTAACTTTTGATGTACGTGAATCACATACGAAAATGCACTTACCTCCTTCAGTATTCTTTAACTTTTGGATTTTCTAAGATCTGCTCGAAAACGCGTTAATGGTTATTGTTCAAGTTAACCGTCCAGGGATAGCCCGATTTTCCTTTTCGTTGGCACAATACACCGCCAGTATTTCTGAGCTTTTCAACAACCTTTAAAATTACGGCATTATTCGAGGAACGTTTATCAAACTGTCGTGTGAGTTTATCACGTTTACTTGACAGGTCTATACTGCCTAACGTGGGTATGGCAGTGCGCCAATAGAAGTACCGCCAACTTAGTTCAGTACTATTTATTTCGGGTAATATTGAATTTTTATTAAGACATAGGTAGATGTATTAGCGGAGTGGGTATTGACGTTTTTAGGGGATTATTACAGACACACAAACGAAACGACCTAGGTCAAAGAAATAGATCTTTATTGCACAGATAATCCACTTTAACAACAAAAATTATTTTTTGAAAATAATATCTGCTAAATGGCCACCACGCTTTTCTATACAGTTATGAAGTCGTGACTGAAAACTCGCTGTAATTGGTTGTAGCATTTCCTGGTTTAGCTAATTTCTTGAATAATATTTGCTTTTAAAGCTTCTCACGTTTGAGGAATATCCTAGTCTTTAAATAACACAATAGAAAAAAATCAGGTCTGGTGAAATCCGGTGACCGCGGCGGCCAAGTAAGATCACCATGTCGAGATAAAAGTAGTCCAGGAAATATGTTTCTTAGAGCAACCCTAAAAATTCGCACAGTATGGCATGTTGCTCCACCTTGCTGGAACCATAGGTAGTTATGTTCTACCTCAATTCATTGCATTTCAGCGGTCAGAAAATTTTGAAGCATCTCCAAATACCGTTGAGAAGTTACAGACTGTACGGTCATTTTCTTCGAGATAGTACGGGCCTAATATTCCGAATGCAGCCACACGATACCACACGGTAACTTTCTCGGAATGTAGGGGTTGTTCGCGAACCTGTTGAGATTGTTCGGCAGCCCAGTACTGATTGCTCCTATTTACAGATCTCGATATGTGGAAATGCTCCTCATTGCGCATTATTAAATAACGTAAGAGCTACGTTGATTCAACGGCCACATTACGATGGCTACTAAACTACATTGCATAGGGATTCATTTAAGCTATTGATTATACCGCCCACTTTATTGCTATTCGAACAGTAGCGTTTAAAAAACCGTCAACACCCATTGCGCTACCCATTATTTTAAGTTTTCCTCATAGTAAATGGTTTCTTAAAATATTGTAACGGATTTAGTTTAGTAATAGAATCACTTTAAATTTTATGTTAAAAAAAAGGTTACCTAGACCGACAAAATTTTACTATCGCTTTTGGAAATGATAATGCTTAAATTCAAGAAATAAAGCATAAAATGAATTTTAAATAGCGTAAAACTACTCATACGCATTGAATCGAATATTTAAAATATCATAGTTGCCATGCAATCCATTTATCAAGATGAAACTGCAATTCAAGTAACCTTGGAGAGCAAGAGGGCGGCGATCCTATTGGAACCATCATATTAAGCCATATGTACCCAGTTACCTTGGATATAAGTACTAGTTATTGATAGTAAGCCTTGGTTAAAATAGAAAAAAGGAAACAAGAGACGGTAGACTCGTTTGGAGAGCGAAGTAACCGTGTATCTGAAAATAGAGATCAATCATATTTTAAAATTATACCAAGTACTTACTATATAAAAGAGAGAATAAGCTAGATATTCATTTATTATCAAAGTCAAAGATTTGGAAATTATGAAACGATTATAATATTTAATTGAAAACTTAACGAGCAAAATAATTTGAACGAAACAGATCTTTCACTAGTTAGAGATTATACCAGTTTTCTTCTTGTAAGAGTAGGGAATTCGTTCTTTTTACGTAGAAATAATACTCTTTACATAAAACTTTAACAACTTTTGGATTTTAAAAAGTTTTATTATTTCTTAGTGTACATTTTAATATTCCCAGATTTTGTAAAATTTCCATTGTAATACATTTCGACTGATCTAGATTTGGTGTTAAATTTGTACGAGTAGGAGAAAAATCTGAGGGTTTTTCAAATATTAATTACGAAAATGTAGTATTTATTCACGTACTAGAGTTAAGGTCAGATCCATCTTATTATAGCTAAAAGGAAATTATAGTTTTCGCACATCCAGCATATTAAAAAAATATTTGATCAAAATCACAAATTTATCTCTACTTACAGTTTCGCAAGGATTACAGGTATTGATTGCAGTAAGCTCCACACCACACAATTAATAATTTATTCGGAACACAGCGTTTCGAGAGATACATGTTCTCGACTTACACACAATTATAGAGGATTATACGTCCATGAAATAAAATAAAGATTTAATTATGAGACTTAGATCCAAAATATTTTGCGAAAATTCCTTTGTAATCGCGAGAACAAAATGAAAAAGATATTTAAAATAAAAACTTATTTATAATTCACAACCGAAGTATTCGTACGTAAGCATGATATTGAACTTTTAGCATGCCGTTTGAAAGGTAGACAGTGTTATCTTGTAGTTTTCACATCGACAGCTGTACTATTGCAGTGTATCTAACCAGTATATTCTGCATCCATAGGTAATTTTCCAGAGTGTATTTAATTACACCATTTTATTTTGCGTACTTCTTTTTACTTTATTTCAAAAGCATACTGTATACCCATTGTGTGTATGTGTGTTCGTGTCCCTTTGTCACTCTAATTTTTCCTTATTGTTCCACGTTGCAGAAAACACTGTTTGTAACTGGTATATTTTACTTTTTCAATGTTTTCCCTAGATACAAATACTTTTATAATGACACTTTTAATTTAAATTTGATCTTTTGTATTGAGAGAGTTACCAATCCAGTGCCATTGTATAAGCTTTAACGGTAATCTAGGTATCTGCATCTCATCAAATTTCTAGTGCGATTTCTAGTGTGATGATAGATGTAATTTTGGCTGGTGTGTTTTATGATTGTCCCTATATTACACTACTTTTTTTTAGTTAATTCAAATCTTTCGTTATACCAAATGTAATTGTTTCTAGTACTTGTAACGGATTTTTTCGAAACTTCTTAACGTAATTTATTGAACATACGAGGGCGACCTAAAATGTTTCTGGAATTGACAAGAAAAACACGGTATTGGTGTGGTTTTTTATTTTTTACTTTTCGATGTAGTCTCCTCGAAGATCAATACACTTTTTCAAACGGTGCTCCACTCTCTTCAAGCTGTCGGAAAAGCTGGATGTGTCGAGGTCTGCAAAGTAGCCATCTGTAACGGGAATGACCTCCTTATTAGAGGCGAATCTCCCAGTGATTTTTTCAGGTTTGGGAATAAGAAAAAGTCGCTGAGGGCTAGCTCCGATGAATACGGAGGATGAGAGACTAATTCGTAGCGCAACTCACAACTATGCGGGATGAATGAGTCGGTGCATTGTCGTGGTGGAAAAGCACCCTTCTTCGCTGCAAACGAGGCCGTTTCTCCTTCAATACTGCATCGAATTGGGTCAATCAATTGCTGTAGTATTGCTCCGTGATCGTCCTCCCCTTCTGCAGATAGTCGATGAGGATCATATATAAGGAATCCCAAAACATGGTCGCCGTGACCTTTCCGGCCGATGGAACGGTCTTGGCTATCTTCGGAGCCGATTCGCCCTGAAAAGTCTGCTGCTTCGACTGTTCCTCGGTCTCCGGTATGTAGTGAGGGATCCAAATCTGATCGACAGTTACGAAACGCATGAAGAAATCCCTCGGATTACGTTGGAAACGGTCAGCCGTTTTCGGTTTTGCTCCGGTGTGAGCAAACGCGCTACTCATCGCGACGAAAACTTTTATGTTTTACGTATAGGATATGGCCAGCGCCTTCTTCTGAGGTACCTGTTATCTCTGCTATCTCTTTCAGCTTTAATCGGCGATCGAACACGATATCATAAATCCTGTCGACCATTTCGTCGTTGGTAGCGGTTATTGGGCGTCCGCTGCGTGATTCGTCACTTGTGCTTATGCGGCCAAGTTTGAACTCGTTCATCCAGAAGCTGATGGTCGAAATTGATGGAGTACATCCGCCATGAACCTCTAGCAAAATATTTCGAATTTCCGTGGCCGTTCTCCCAGCCATCCAGAAGTGTTTTATCACTGCACGAAATTCGATTTTATTCATATTTGCGAAACCGCCTTTTGCTACAAAAAGCACACTCTTAAACAACAACTATTGACAATCAACGTATGAAATTTTGACAGTTGCCATAAAAAGGGTGCCCCTGCCGGCTAATGAATCCGCTTCAACCTTTGTGTGCCATCTCTTGCCAGTTCCGGAAATATTTCAGGTCGCACTTGTACTTTGATACGAAAGTCCTTAAAAGTGTTTCTTTTATGCATTTTTGCTTAGGTCAAAGTAGCTCCAACTGTGGGGTAATTTTGATAGGACCGTGTTTCTTCTTTTACCAAAAATTGTGTATAGTTTAGCCTGATTTTAAGTAGGTTAACCTATTTCTCAGTTAAGTTTGCATATATTTCATTATGTCATCATTTTTTTTTTTTTGAGAGCGGAATTAAAGGTGTATTTCTTTCTAGTAACATTTCTTTAAAACTATTATTTCAATGCCAGATTATCGTACTTCTATATTCTGTATAAATTGGATGCACTACTGAGACCATTTTCCTCATTTCCATTGCTAATTAAAAAGACACGTTATCTTTAGGTGATCTCACGTTATTATTACCAACGTCCTCACGTTCATGTCAGACGTCTGTTTAACAATATCCGACGAAGGAAACGGTGCATCTTAATGTCTTCCTCATATCAGTTCTAACTGTAGTCGGACGCATTCCTGCCAGAAGGAAAACATCAAGTCTGTTTCATTACAAATTCAAATTAGAATTTTCCCCGCAAAATACCGGCTTTGTATACCGGAAGTCCGTTTTTAGCATTTAGAAGCAATTGATTACGTATGTATGGTGTACGTACGCGTAGCAGTAGGTAGTTGTGGGCAGTTGATGTACGAATCGCATCTGTATGCACTCAGGTTTAGCGTACGTAATGTATGTATACTCGTATACGCGTTGTATAAGTGTTTATGCGTGCTCTACAATCCCACTGGTACATGTTAAAATTGCATGCATGTATGTATCATCTTCTATAATTAAACGGTAGGCCTATTCCATACGACTGACTCATAACGAGTGGGAATCGAAAATAAACTTTGTTATTATCATAATCAATGACGATCGATTGGTGTTTGTTCGTCTACAGATGATTGCATAAATCTTTATCCACATTATTAACGATTGGTTAGTTACAGATGCATATGTAAAGGATAGAAGAATTTAAATTTCATCTAGAATGTGGGAGTGATGGTGTATTAGAATAACTTTCGTCTCAATTAATATACCATGAATTCTTTAAATTTTGTAAGCAATTCACAAGTACGCAGTAAACTCATCTCCACACAAATTAATAATTATTAGGAACATAGCGTTACGTGAGCACGCTACTCCTCTGTGGACTCATTGTCAACCCTGTTACCGTTGTTGTTGTTTGTAAGCAGTGATGTAACGCATTTTCTTTAAATGGTTATTCCATTACGTTATAAATTATTTTGCTTATTAAAAATCGTTCATTAATTCATAAAGCAGCACCTTACACTCTATATTTATATCAACTCCTTAACATATAGACTACTCTACAAGCAGAAATTTTGGAGTAATGTGAATTGCACCACGTGTTGGTCCACATGGTCAAAGTCTTAAACGAAAAACTAAGCTAACATAGGATCTTAACTAGGATGCATGCGATACCTAAGGGTTAGACTAAGAAACAAAACCGATGAGTAGCGAAGATACTTAGCTCATGTCTTGCGTATGCTTGATTGGTCAGACTATAGATTAGCAGAAAGTGTGCAAAATGTGGGTGCTACAAAAAATTATGTAGAAAGCTAAAAAAGAAATTGTTAAAGGAAATATAATGTAAGTAAAAATTAAGTCAAAGTGTGCAGCTAGTTAATAAATTGTGTCTACTCGTTTTATACCTACACAAAGTGTAAAGAACAATATATGAATGTTGCTTAATATCTCAAAATATAAGAAAATAATTTACAACTTACCAAGTATTGGGTTGATGCATAATTTCGCAGTGCTTTTGTTTTTTAGAGTTAGTAGCCTTTAAATTTGTGTATGGAAAAATAATGGCAAAGGAAAATGAAGTGCCCCTTAGCAAAAGCAACGAACACTGGCGACATATCCCTTTGTTCGAGTTCAACAAAGGAGTTAAGGCATCGGATGTCTCTAGAAATATTTGTTCGGTGTACGAAAAGAACTCCATTGCAGTAAGTACTATACGAAAATGGACTTCTCATTTTAAAGAGGGTCATTCTGACATGAGCAATTGCTCACGTCCAAATATTCAATGGGATTTTGACGAAAAACATCTGAATGCATATGGAAAAAAATTGCTTACTTAGCATAATGCTGATAAATACAGCTATTTATAGTATTAATGGGATCACTCGCGGGAGAGACAATGTGGGAATAGAAAAAATGTCAACACGCGGGCGTGTTTCCGGCTACCCGGCGGCACCAGAGCTGTTTTGAGTGCCTTACTCTACCTTAAATTGAAATTCTCCCACAGTTTATATCACCGTTCTCCAAGCGAACAGCTAGTGAGCATTTCTCAGCGCTCTCTAGCGCCAAGAATAAACACCTGCCTGCCGTCCAGAAAACACAAGCGGATACAGTTTCCCAACCTTCTCCCAAACGTTTCATGGACTGCTAAACTAGAGAGAGTGCGCACCGAAAGTACATCTGAATGCTTTAATTCACGAATTGTTATAAAGAGGTTAGGGTTTTCAAGCCGAACCATAGCTAAGAAAATAAAAGGATTCAGTCATCTCGTCGACAATTTTATAAAAGGGGAGTAATCAAAAACTAAGTCGAAGGCAGCGTTCATCAATATATCAGTTAGCCTCTTCTGGTAATAAAACTGCGCATCAAATAAAATTCGAGGGGTTTCATTAAAAGGAAGTTAATTTATTACAATTACCTGTTCGTTCGCCCGATCTGAGCCCCATCGAAAACCTTTGACGAATATTGGCAAGAGATGTGTATGCCAACAATAAAGAATACGATAGCGATTTTGAATAGAAGATCTAACACTCACTACTATATTTAGAAAGAATGGACCTATAGAAATTTCGCGTTTCGAATTACCATTATTGTAAATATTCTCTGTATAAAATGTAATAATTTTTTTAATGTTATTTTCTCTTGCATTTTTTTTGGTAGTTCAGCATTAACTTCGATGAATAATTTGCCGAAGATATTACGAAAACCAAATATTCTGTGCGAAAGTTTGTATGAAACTATAGAAATTTCGTTGAGTATACTAATTTGCTGTTATGTTTATTATTGTATTAAGTAAATAAATTTGGATGATATTGACGAGAGTAATATCTGTGCTTTTTCTATGACGATTTAATTGTATTAAATAATTTTAATAATACCGTTTCTCTAGTTATTCATAAGCTTTTTATAAAATCTAAAAAAGTTACTTTAAATTTTTGTCTGTATGCTTTATTGTTGGAGATGTGTGTATGTAAGATCATCACCTATGCATAATGCCATACATTTTAAGTATGGCCTTCGCAAGCCCATAACTGGGTAGCTGTTATTTTCTCGAAAGAGAGTGTGAATATTTATGAAACATTGACATTTTGAACTTTGCACGGAATGCAGAATGCGCAACCGCAAAGTACAGAATTTATGTTTCTATTTACTGCAAGTATGGAGATTTACATATAGTTAGATTGCAAAGAGTTATAATAATAATATTCCTGTATTGGCTAAGTTATTAAGTTTAATTATAAACTGCTATGTGGCTAACTTAATCAAATTATACAGCTTTTTAATTTATGATAATTGAATGAGTGTTATTGCAATTAATGTTCCCGAAAAAATACCATACATAAAATCTTTACTTGATTAGCTAAATATATTTTTTGGGTGTGAGATTTGTTTTTCATACCTTCGATTTTCCGTATTCAATATTGCAAATTACAAGGGCAGTAATTAGTGCGCTTTACGAAGGAGGGCAGCACTAATGGCAAATCTATTTTGTTTTCCAGGCTGGTAATTATTCAAAACATACACTCTCAAAATCATTCCGATCGTAAGGACGCTTGTTATTGAGTAGAAAATGAATTGTTTTAGTTTGTGTTGAAACATGGCAGAAGTAGAGTATCGATCAGTAATTGAGTTTTGCTTTTTAAAGCACAAAGCGAAGGATGAAATAAAAATTGATCTGGAATCTACTCACGGTGCCGAATTAGTAATTTGATTAACACAGTAGACGCTCAAAAGACGCGCATACTCCAGAAATATTTAAAAAAGTACGTGATATGGTGCTAGATTAGAATCGAATAAAAGTACTCAAAATTATCGAGGTTTTATGCTTTTTATATGCATCAGTGGCTTTTATATTTGCATAATGGATTGAATAAGAAAAAATTACGTGCAAAGTGGAAGTCGAATTTGTTGATGACCACCAACACGAACGAGAATGCAATTTAGCGAACTTAATATAGGATCTCAAGGACTTTTGGTACCGAGTAATAACGGTTGATGAACTCAGATACACCCTATCAATCTTTGATTTTCATAGAGAATTTTTTAAAGAATAAGGCTTCAGAAATTATTTATGAATATTGGCTATATATAGGACAACTACTTGCGGCGGATAGCCATAATTGTTGATATCATCACTTTAGGTATTGCTGACAGATTTCAGAAGACAGTGTTTTACACGAATGCTTTGGAGTAACAATATTTATGGACGTCGTAAGCGATATGGACTTATACCGGTGTTAAGGCTGAGGATAATATATGTACGTTCATATTGTGATGGAAAATCTCAGTCTCTTTGCTTGCCGAATGGGATCTGTTGTTTAAATGTTTGTTAGTTTTAAATTGAAATGTATGTAATATCAAATAATTGAAATAGTCAAATGTAAAATTCTATAAATATATTAACAAAACTAAAATGTAGATATGTATTACTTTTTAATAAAATGTCTTTTTTAACACTTACCTAAAACAATCCCTGTCTAACTCAATTTGTAAATTGTAAACGAATAAAATGAGAGCAAAAGAACAGTGAATTTTGATAATTTACTACAACGTACTGTATCGTCTTCTAGATTTTCTGCTCTTCAGGTTCCATCAATGTATCCGGAACTCAAAATTATTGCGAAAATATCAGCTGGGATACTTTTTACTTCAAATAACTTTGAGGAATTTCAGTAACTATATTTAATTTGAAAAATAACGAATTTTTCTCTAGAGAGACAAGTTCGACGTCTGTGACTTTAACACTGTCGTTATTTAATAATAATATGATAACACTAAATGCACGCTTGATGGAATAAAATTATTTACAAGAGAAGGCTGCCAGGCGTGCCATCCATCCGACGTACGAGAAATTTTGAAGATAGTGTGTTTTTATTTCGAGACGATACTTATTTTAATAATTTGATAAAAATGTGCGAATTTTTATAATAATACAGTACATCGTGCGTCTTTTAGAAATAATATGGAAGAAATTATAATTAATCGCAAAAGTATGTCTAAGAAAAAAGATATATATAGTTAACGATAGTGGAGTTTGCGTCTCCATTGCAAATATTGTTTAAGGGACTTTTTTTTTGAAGAAATTTAAAATTGTAAATTACATATTACAAATGAACAATACACAGAAGGAAAACTGTATGGAATAAATATTATAAGAAAATTAAAGAAGAGGTAGTCCTAACAACACTTTGCCTCCAACAACAAGAACAAAATAAGGGCGTGAACCAAACACTATCGAGAAAAATCAAATATAGAAGTATATGAAAATTTAGAAAATATCGTTGTTATTGATTTTTACATATATATACACCGGATTAATGATGTTACCTTAGTTATATTGAATTTAACGACCTATGTATTCAATCTCTGTTATACCGTTAAAATATGGAAGTAAAATTCTAATAGACGTTACGATTAAAAAAATAAACATTTGAACGTAGAGGTTACCAAAGAAACTTTAGTAATGCTTCGATGTTTCGGAATCTTTATTGGATTTTCTAAATATATTGTTATTTTAAATTATTACATTATCTCTACCTGGTTTAATTTATGTCGAATATAATGAGAGTAAATCGACTCCTTCTTAAGTATTGTAATGATATTCCAATTTCTAACATTATTGTCGTTCTTTCTACTTTCTTTCTAATTTTGCCTACGTTTTTGTTTTGAACTTTATGTTTTGCTATTGTTGAAAGCAAACTGCAATTAGGACCTCCTCTAATTACTTTTATAAAATATTTATATTACTAGTTTATGTACGTGGCATCCTTAAAACTAATCTCTCCAAATACAATTCCTCTATAGCATACCGCACTTGCTGCAGAGTATTCCAAAATGATGCTTTGCCAATCGGAAATTTTTTTCCGGATCTCACGATCTAAGTGGTCTCACAAGAACTCAATAGGATTACAAACAGGGCTCTGTGGCGGCCACTCCGTTAAGGATAGAACTCCTTCAGAAGCTTTGTCTTGAAAATAAGCTTTAACCACCTTTGTGTTGTGTTGGGGTCGTTATCTTGCTGATAAATGAACACCACTCTAATTAATTCACATCCAGTTGGTACCGCATCGTTTTTTAGGATTGTCAAATACTTCTGTCATTCTTTCATCTACAGTCTAAAGACTAGTGTATTTGTGAGTAACAATTCATACAAAATTTTAATAAACAAAACTTCTAAAAACGTTCTAAATATCATACACGATCTGAACTTTACTTAGTTAATTAGATTTATTTATAATATACTTATTTATATAATTTATTTATTTATATTATACTGCAAAACTAGTATATTTTGGCAATATACTTTGCAAGTTCTTTAACTTTTCATATTTTTCTAAAAAATATAACTTAAAGATCGTAACTCAACGAAGCTATTCTTTAAAAAAAAATCACTTGAGATTCTGCAATATGCATATTACCTATGTTTACTAACTTTCCCTGAAATATACAGACATACTCTCGCTTATATTCGGCTAGAATTTATCTACGTGTTCTAATTTGATTAAATTATTTCGGTATGCGAATTCACTTGCTCACGTTCTTATTTATAACTTTGGTGTTTGATGTGGATGCTGAGGCCCTGCATTTATTATTTTATTTAAGAGTGCAGCATCAGAGAACACCGTATCAATTACATTTTGATATTACTAATGGTCAATTTGTGTCTGCTTTAACGACTCTATTTTGAAATGCGATGATATACTGCATTCCGGATGCTTGTGTAGTAGTTTTATAGCTTATTTTGATGCATTATAGACTATTATAAATTCGCCGTTGAAATAGACCTGCCTGACGCAACTAACATAACTTGAAGAATTGTTCTATTCATCCGCTTTACGGTGATTTTTTTACAAACGATCACGACATGAATTTATAATGCAATAAATTATTTACTTACAATTATATATTTTACCTCTACAGAGTCAGGTAGTGGACGTATTTCATGCTTAGCTTACAGAAACGTTGCTTCTGTAAAGCGTTATTTCTCACGCGAATCTTCCGAGTTACATCGTGGATCAATATCTTGCTTCACCTTAATAGTATGCTTATACAGGTGTCTTTTTAGAATTGATGGCACAATCAAGTTTACAAAGTCGTTATACTAACATCAATAGTTTCTCCATAAGATATATAATGTTATTTAAAAGAAACTTATTAAAGTTGCTAGCAGCTTTAGAGTCAATCAATTCGTAAGCCGTAAAGGCACGAAATCTACCCGAGTATGTCCATCATATTATTTTCTTCAAGTTCTTTTCATTTTCTTCTTGTTTCCATGTTATGAACAATGGTTTCCCGTTGATCTTTTTGCATACCTTGAATTAGTTGTAAATTTTACTGTTTCTTCGGAATGAAATCAGAAGATGTCGCTGATGAGTTGTTACGAAATGCCTGCTGGTTATATGATTAGCAAATCCATTAATTAATAGTTGCATGATTGGGTTGTGAATATCGGCACTGCACCATGCGTTGAAATAACGTTGCTTCTTAACTAAAACTATTGTATTGCTTGTTTCAACATGAGGGTGATTAACAGACTAAGTCTTATAATTAAATGAAAATTCAGCCCATAAAATGTTGTCAGTGCATTGTAGATTTGTACTCTGATTGTCAACCGAGTTACTGGCAATGATAGTCCATGACCATTGAAACGCTGCGTTCCGAATAAATTATGAATTTGCGTAGTGTGGAATTTACCGCGATACCTCTGAATTATACAACCATACAATACAATACTCGTAACCGTTGTAGTAAAACTATGTTTAATTTATTTGTTGAGTTTTTAATTTCAAGAAGAACGTGCATTTTATATGGATATATTTTAAGAATTTTTCCAAGAATGTGCCAGACTGTACTGTATTTAACTACAGAAGTTTTGCAGGTCAGTTATTTTATTTTATTAATTTTGGCTGTCTCCAGTTTGATGAACTTGTCAAAAGAAATAATTAATATCATTGTAGTCACTTTCTTTTCAACCGGTAAATGTTTACATCAATAGAACAAGCAATGCGTTCACATTTGTCGAATTACTTTACTACTCTAAAAGGAAGACTGCAAATTCCATGATTCTACTCCTACATTATTTTTTATTCTTAGTTTTGATATGCTTTTGCTAAAATTTCCTATGAATTTACAACGTCATTGCATAATGAACACATTGAATGCCTTTAATAGTATGTATTATACTTTAGAATTTTAAATTTATATTAAGCTTTTTGAAGTACTGATTTATGGATTAATTGGGGCCGGTATGCCAATTTTGCAATTGATAAATATTCGTTGTCGTGGCTGTCGTTAGTAAATAAAACCTGTCTTCTATACTACTTTTGCGAGTTAAATAATCCTTAATACTGTTTGTACTTTTCTCAATAGCTATATTCAGTTCGTAAAAAGTAGTTTATCAGCAGATTTACGTCGTGGTCAATTACATGATGTGATTAATTTACTACTGTAATGATAGCAATATTTCATCTTGTTATTTATATGTATGCGTAACATACTGATTTATAGTTGCAAGCAAAAGGGTAAGGAAGAACTATTTATTAAGTCAACTCTTAGCTCGAGTCAAGCATTTGATGATTTTCAATTACTTTTGGCATCATTATCGAGTGGTTTCTGACGCGAGAGAGCAATTTTGTGAACGTAAACGTTGTAAACAATTATTTGAACTAGCAAAATGAAACAAAAGCAGTCTTCAAATATCTACGGCCATTCGACTTCTCTGCCGTGTAGAAATTTTGTATTACTTGACGTTTCGGTCATCTTGTCGTGATCTTCTTCACTTCTAAAGGTTAGTTAAATATTGATTTAGGTGTATTTAAGAAACTATAAAAGGGCTTATGACACGCTATAGGTTTTCAGGGTGCTGCTTTCAAGTTGGCTGTATTGACTTCACTGAATTCATATATTTTTCTAGAGATAATTGTTACCTAAGTGTTTTTATATCAGTTGGTTTAAGTTAAATATATAACGGCAATAGTAGACGTTATTTGACGTCTATTTTTTAATGACTGACCTTAATTCGAATGCTGGCATGTAATTTTTTTTAATTACACACTAAGATACGTATGCACTAACAACCATGACTTGAGTTTCTTTATATTGTTGTACTATATCCACCATATAATTATTCAGATGTAGGTTTGATTACCTGCATTCAAAATTAAAGATTAGTTTAAAAGATTTATTTAGCAAATTTAAGTATTGCAATATGTTATGATTGAAGCTATTAAAATTATAATATTAAAAAAATAAAGAAAAGGGTGTCAATTTAAAAGTATTGCGGCAGTAATATGGAACTAATGTACTAAAATCGATATCAACATGAAAACATCAAAACAGACAACGTAGAGGTTTCCATAGAAACATAGAGATGGTAGTTCATTGAACATTTGATACAATCTATTAGAAGGTATGAAGAATGTAATCAAGCAAGCAAATATATAACAAATTTTACCCATGGAAAAAATGTCAAATTCTGAAAAATTGATATTAAGTTTCACGTTCATAAAAAGGAATTTAATTGTAAGTAAATATTTTCTTAATTAAAATTGTTGAAAATTAATTCACAGTAAATATACTGAGGCATCTGTCTCAGAATTTTTTTCAGTTGGTCATCAACAATATTTTAATATGTTTTTTTGCACCAACTTTTTTTCTTAATGAAGCTTAAAATAGCAACAATATATATAAATAGCTGTATTAATAACTTTTTTGATAATTGTTTATTCTCAGCAAGTTTTATTTTATATAATTATGAAGAAATGGTATTATTTTTCTAAAAAAATTGATCAATAGGTAACCTCCGACTTTGCGTTACTAGTGAATATAACTTTGTTTCTATACGTCTTCTGTTTGCAATTTGGAGGTTATTGAACGGTTAACGTCCTTTAGTAAATCTGTAAATAAAGCAAATAACGACGTCTGCCAGACAGTATTGTCACGGAAGGCAATATTTACTCTACTAAAGGACTACTGACTGCATTTCCGTGCAGTCCCTCTCAATGTATCGTACTATTAAATACATGCATACATATATTCATCGTTTTAAAATCGATATAACTGAAAGAGTATTTATTGATGTTTACCGTTAGTTGTTATGCGATTGCGTTTTCATGGAAACACAGGCAATATTTTACGTACAACTTGTACCAAATGTAAATCGAAATCTGTTGATTACCAACAATGATGTATCGTAACATAACTGAATTGAAAAGATAAAGAATACTCTGAAGGAGTTTCTGTGGGGAAATAGAGCTAATGAAAATCTACATTTTAAATAAATCTCGATATTGGTAATTATTCAAAAGCTGCTGTATTAATTCTTTGACAAATAACTTGTAATAAGCGTTTTTTCTTTTTGATTAATACGATCACATGGAATTCTAATATAATATTACATCTCTCTATAGTCTAGATTTATTGGTTACATGTATTGGCTTAAGTAAGCAAATATTGCCTATCAACTTTTTTCAAAATATATGATATATGCAATGTCTATTAAAATGTTGATATTTATTAGAATGGGTATACCTTATATTTGATGTACAAGATGTCGCAAAAGTCTTTTCCAAAATAAAAAAGAGTATAATAGAATAATGGCCAGGTTTAATAAATAAATGCTTATTTTTTTTATTAAAATGCAGGCTTTGGGAATTTATTTCTTAAAATAATGTCTTCTAAATGTATTTTAATATATCGTAATATGCTGTAATATCATTAAAGGCAAGTTCTTACTAATTAAATTAATATTAATACGAAACTGTAGTTGGTATTAGTAATAATAAAATTACAATTTCCTTAACCACTTAACCAATGTTTTTAAATTCCTGGAAAAATATAACGCCGTTGGGACATTTACATATTAGAAGCGATTTGAACTCACATTCAGTCTCGTGGTGCAGTTAGTAGCACAATGCGCCGGTAACGCAGAGGTCGTGGGTTCAAATTCTGATATTTTTTCAGTAGCTTAGAAACGTTATTAAATGCAAGAAAATTGTATTTTTCTCATTACTAATACCAACGATAGTTTCATATTAATATTAATTTAAATCCATTGGTGTTAAATCACGGTCACGTGTTGGCCAGTTTATGTCACCATGTGTGGATATCAATTTTTCATGGAAAATTTTACTGGTAAGGACACGTTAGACGTGCAAGTTGTCGTTCCATCTTATTGGAACCAAGTATTTCGGTTAAAATTATTAAAATCTTGCATGCCTGGGGTAAAAGAGTTGTTAATGGTTACTGTACGACCTCTGTTATTTTCAAAGAAGTACCAGCGTCCATGCTTTTGTGCTGGATTTGCCGCATTCCAATAACGCCAGTTCTGCCACAGAGCCATTAAGGTGAAACTGCGCCTCATCTGAGAGGTTTTTGTAAAACTCGTGCACACAGCACGCGGCTTCCGCAAGGACGGGGCTAGCGATTGGCATGCCCCCTCCCACTCTCCACTCAACGTTTGTGTCCGCACAATGACACAATAAATTCAAAAAGAAACTTAGTATTTGTATTGAATTAACAAGAGATGTACTAGTAACATGTTAATCATTGTATTCATACTGAATGTTTTTTTGCGTATTGCAGTTCTATATATAGAACATTCTGTAATTGATTCACACATGCAACAAATTTTCCGCTGCATGTTGTGGAATATGCAGCCAATGTATGTGAATTTCTGACATTGTTAAAGTTACCAGAAGAAGCAGGTGTTTATTTCCTTTAGAATATTTTTATTATTGGAAAGTACAAGGAAAAGCTAGCAGTTCTGGATGGTACACACATATATACATAAGAAGAAATGGAATGGTTGAAGAACTTAGAGAAATTAGTTTTACATGTGTTTATAGAATTTACCTGAAAAGGAATGAAGGCATATATCATGCGTTTGTGGATGCAATTTTTAAAATATTTTTTTGGCGTCTCGAGATAATGGCCCATTCACCTCCGAGATAAGGGAAAGGTAATTATTAATAAAGCAAATTCATTAACTTGGAAATCATCACTAAAATCATTAATTTCCAGTGAAAGCAAGTATGGTTATATGAACAAGAGTACACTTTATAAATTATTATTATATAAATTTCCTTGTAATTATCAACGTATTTAAAAATATTTTCTGAAAAAGTCAGTCCCGGTTGGACTTGAACCCACATCATCTCGCTTGCCAGGGGAGCACCTTCACCGCTAAATCTCTTTTAAAACCTAGATGTCGTAATGTTTGTAGATATAACACATGGGCTGAAAAGTCCCGGGCCTAACAAAGAAAACACGTTTTTTTTTGGTTTAAAATTAGCTTTATTCATCAACGTAATCTCCATTAAGAGCAACGCAATCATTCATGCGAAATTTCTTACCGGCGAGCATTTTTTTGAGGTCTGCGAACAGCCAGTAGTCACTGGAAGCCAAATCTGGCGAATACGGTGGATGTGGGAGCAATCCGAAGTTCAATTCATGTAGTTTTGCCATTGTTTTGATTGACTTGTGACATGGTGCGTTGTCTTGATGAAACAAAATTTTCTTCTTTGCCATATGTGGTCGTTTCTTTGCAATATCGACCTTCAAACGCTTCAATAACGCTATATAATATTCACTGTTGATGGTATTTCCTTTCTCAAGATAGTCGATGAATATTACACCACGCACATCCCAAAATACCGAGGCCATAACTTTTCCAGCCGATTGTTGTGCTTTCGGGCGCTTTGGACGAGGTTCACCAGTTGCTGTCCACTGAGATGACGATCGTTTTGATTCCGGATGTGATGGATCCATGCTTCATCCATTGCCACATATCGACGCAAAAATTCCGGTTTGTTACGTTTAAACATGGCCAAACACTGCTCAGAATCATCAACACGTTCTTGTTTTTGGTCAACAGTGAGCAAACGCGGCACCCACTTTGGACAGAGCTTTCTCATAGTCAAATGCTCATCCAATATAAAGCCAATACGTTCTTTTGATATCTTTACGATGTCAGCTAACTCACGCGACTTCACTTTTCGATCTTTCAAAACGATTTTGTGGATTTTTTTTATGTTTTCTGGCGTTACCGCCTCATTTGGACGCAGTGGATCGTTGTGCATCATCGGTGTGTCTACGACCACGTTTGAAGTCAGCAAACCAACGTTTTATTGTTGTTTCTGATGGAGCGGAGTCACCATAACACTTTTTAAGCCATTGCTTCGCTTGAACGGTATTTTTTCCATCAAGAAGCAGTGTAAAGTTAAAACACGAAATTGTTTTTGATCCATTGTTTTGAAAATAACAAAAGTAGCGTGACTCTTAGCACAATAACTCATAAACTAATGAATAGAATATCATGAAATTTTAACAGTTATCTTTTGAAGGTTAGTACTAACTGAGAGGTGACTGCAATAAAACTAGCGTCATCTATGTGTTAGGCCCGGGACTTTTCAGCCCATGTGTTATTTTATCTTGTTAGACAATATTATTTAAAGCCAAGTTCTTCTTAATTAAATTAATATGAAACATCCCCTAGGAAATTCGTTATAATAAACTACAATTTCCTTCTAACTACTAACGTATTTAAAAGTGTTTTCTGAAAAGTCAGTCTCGGTAGGATTCGAACCCACGTCCTCTCCCTTGTCCGGGGGATTACGTTATCTAGGTTTTAAAAGTGATTTGAACTTACAGAGTCCCGTGCTCTAGCGGTTCAAAGGGTTCGAATCCTAGCGAGACTGACTTTTCCAGAAAACATATTTAAAAACGTTGGTGATTATAAGAAAATTGTAACTTATCATTACGAATTTGCCAGCGGAAGTTTTCATATTAAAAGGCACACACATCCCGGGGCCATATTCGCCGTTCATCAAACTGAACATTATTGCACAAGTATTTGGCGTTAATACATGAACCTACCCTTAAGGCAAATTAAACATCCCCAAGAAAATTGGAAATAACTTATTTTAAATACAGATTACACTTTACGAGGGACAATATGTAATTTCACACTGCTTTAGAATTCATGACAATATGCATGTAAAAAAGTATTTTCTGACTAAAATTCAACAAACAGTTCATATTCCTAAGTGATATTGGAAGATAATCTTCTTTGTAACATTTCCTAAAACTAAGTAAAGGAAATTATCTATACGTTCATGGCAACAAACAGCAATTCAGGTTAAATTGAAACTATGCAGATGTAGTATTATTTATAGAAAAATACGTTTCGTAAATCGTTCGTTTAAAATGTCAAAAATGAAAAGAATCCTAACGTTTAAACGGAATAACAACCGCTACTAAAATGTTTATGATCGTAACGAACCTATTCATCCAATTACAATTTTATCTGTTTCATTGCTTACGGTGATAGATATAACGAAGAGACATGCTTAGATAGATAGGTAAGTTGACTCACATTGTAAAAAAGTAATAAAGAAGATTAAAAATGAAGCGTTGCGAATTAGTGAGTGGATGTCGGGGACGGGAAGGACGACATAAAACTAGAGCGGTAAATATGCAACGGTTATTGTTATTGGACTAATGGACCTTTCTATTAACCCAATGACCTCCGTACTCGGAACATACACACTTGACCTTTATCATCGGGCAATTTGAATATGCGTCTTTTTTTATTGATCATTTACCTCCGCAGCTCGTATCATGAAGCTACATTAGGACGGGCGGGATGTTATTTAGTCTTTTAAAACAATTATGTTTATGTAAATGCTTTTTTAAGTAGGAAAAACACATCGAGATCTTTGTAAGTTGATTTTATAGAAGACTACAGAGGACATTTTTATTATGTTACTAAAAATATGTTTGAAGTCCAACTTTTTTCTTTTTTGAGATTAAATCGAATTGTTAGTAGTAGGCTTAAACGTTTAGCGTACGCATGCAAGAGTTCTAGAGCTGTATGCAGTTATATTCCGCGGACCAAAGGAATTTAACAAGAAAACAATTAAGTCGAGAATTCAGGTGTATTTTTAGACTGGATTAATTTAATTAGAATAAAATGGATTTCTTAGTTCAAGGTGGGTTTTCGTTATTTGCGGGAATAGCTCCACAAGAAATATGGAAAAAACTTCGGATGTTCTTTTAATTATCCTTTTAAGTATGTATATTAAACGACAGCGCCTATAATTTTCATATGATTGCATTTGGGTAAACATCACCTCATCTCCATAATTTGTTCAATATTTGAAAATTTTATTTGCTCAAAAAATTCTCATTTCTAACAGCGATTGCAGATAGTCTCTAATTTTTCTATTTAGTAACAATTCTAATTTACATATTTTACAGGAATTTTCCATTAATTTGCACATGCTGTGATTGTATACCTTATTTGAATTGCATTTTGCTTAAAAAGTATTTTTAGCTATTTATCAATCACGGCACAGAATACACATATACACTACCAGCCATAAGTATTTACCCACCTTTAAAATATTACAAAATCTAATTATAAAGTAAACCTTCATTCTGTATTTATACAAAGAACTACAGCAATTATAAAAAATACTGTACTTATCAATTGACTAACAAAGATAATCATTGTTGTCGAATTTGGCGCAGATTTTCGAACCTGTTGGTTGAGTTCCGCCCACAAAAGCTCGATCGGATTGAGATTTGGATTTTGGGGCGGTCATTTCATAACAATTTTCTCTCGATGTTCCAGTTGTTCCAAATACTCACAGCATATCTCTGCAGTGTGTTTTGGATCATTATCATGCTAGAACATGATGTTTTCACCGATTCGTGTTCCAGACGAGATGGCATTCCTCTCCAAAATCTTCCTACAACATGCTTTTCCAAAGATACCATCTATTTTGATCAAATCGCCTATAGAGGTACTGCCAAAACAATCCCAAATCATGGCTGATCTTCGTCCATGTTTTATTGTTGATGTAAAAGAGGAGTCAAGTGCTTTTGATCTACGGACAAATGTTCTTTTATTTGAAGCAAAGGTAAGATATTTAGATTCATCGGTTTGACAACACTTTCTTCCAATCTTCCAACGTCCTAACCATTTAGCTTTGTTTGCTTTGCGTAATAACAATTTCCGCATACCAATTCGTCCATACAAACCAGCTTGGCGCAAACGCCTTTTGACTGCGGTGACTGATTTTGGGGGCGAAATATTCACTTTGGCAGCAATTTCTGGCGCTGTTTTCCATCTATTTCGTTTGCTTGAGCTTACAATTGTGCGATCTTCTGCTTGTGATGTTGTTTTTGGCCGTCCGGGTCGTTGTTTTTTGTTGATACATCGCCATTCCTTTGACAACATTATAATCCACGGTTTCACGACTTAATTTTAGTAACTTAGCAATTTCTCGCTTATTTTTACTGATGGTGTAATACGCCATTGTTTAAGCACGCGTTTCTGTAGATAATTCTTTTCTTGCCGACATTACTTTAAGGTTACCTGGTGTTTTAAAACACATAAATTCCTCACTATTCACTATCTGCAATACGAAAGCTAATGCAAATTAAGTTTTTCATTATATTAAAATGCCCCTGTCGTCGCGATGAACATTTCCGAAAAACTGTTCTTTGTTTAATCCGTCTATCTCACCGTGTTTGATCCGCGATATCTTAATGCCAGTCGGCTCATTATGTACACACAGAACATTACAGAGGAATTGTAATTTATCTCCTACTTACAGCTTAATAATAAGGATATTTTGATAGGGATAAAAAATGGTTTCTTTGAATAATCTCCAATTATGCAAGTGGGCAAACACTTATGGCTAACTAATAATTCTGTAATTATTGGATTAAAGTTTATAGTTTTACCTCGGTCATCTTTACATACATAAACATACCTTTGTAATATTGTATGCATTAGCTTGATTTTATATTATTTAGTAGTTTTTAAGATTTATTAAATGGTGATATTCTCCGATAATGGTTCGCCGCATTACTGGCTCGACATAATAAACAGTGTAGTCTGGAGTAGACTATAAACAACACAATGTTTGGTTCCAGTAAGTAGTTAGCAACGCTAGCTGTCATTGGCTTAACACTACGAGAATTTCGTTGCAGATTGTATTTAGTGATGATCACTATATTTTCGCTGTTATTTGGAGCCTTATGAATTGCATCTGCAAAGAATTTAGAAGTTTACTACTGTTTATGATAAGTGTATACAAATTGTACTCTGTTTTAACTCATTAAATAATCTATTTGATCTGGCGCAATTGAACACTTAGCTTTTCAGTGTCTTCTCCTGCACATAACTTAAATGGTAATATCGTCTTTTATCCTCTGTGTTTATGCGTAATTTTCAATTTGCTCTGAAATTATTAAGTCTATTAAAGCAGAACCTTGCGGTTAGTAATTTGCAATTTACATTATGTTTAACATATTCAATAAATTCTTTTCTCTTTTTTAGTGATAAACGAATTATCCTTAATTTAATCCGACTGTTATATGTTTCTTCGCGTTTTATAACCGAATACCTCGGACGTTGTGTTAGTTTCTTGGTAATATGTGTGAAGTAGGCTTTATAGGCCATGCGTAATTTGAATATCAGCGCAAAATGACAAGAATGATGCAAACGTAATTACTGAGAATGAGCTTGGTTTACTGTTAAAAGGATGCCTGGTTATTTTATTTGCATGTGGTAAGTATGAAGCGACCAACAATTTCTCTATTGGAATCGTAAAGAGCAGTTGGGCTATGCGTTATAGGCCGTTAGATTTATTTTTTGCGTTTGACGCAAATTGAATAACGACTATTATTTACTGTTCAAATCACTATATCTCAACTTATTTTCTATCTAGAACTGTTATTTGCTTTCAATCTGGGTCTAGTGTGGTACGTAACTAAAAAAGGAAAGAGGTTACGCACGCTTATTATTTCAACATAAACAAGATTTACTGTTTTTAAATAGTTTTAATGATATAATTCAAACTAATTTCTGAGGCCATTTAAATCTTAAATAAGTATCTGTTCGACCTCTTACAATAAATTAGAACAAATTGAAAGCACTAAGATGCGGCTTGGTTGGTTAAACATTGCAAGAGTAATATGGAATTACAATTAATTCGGAGCGAGAGGTGGAATTAGTTGTAGTCTGTGGTCAAGTCTTTCCACTTAGCTTTTACAATTATTTACGGTTTCATCAGAGAGACACTGTAATACAAGACTTAAGTGGCAAGTTCAATAAACTCAAATTAATTCCTTAGAAATATACAGCAGTCTACGACACCGTGTGGTTGGAAGGACAATTTTTAAAACTTAGTGAGATGCTCTAGACCATATGTGAGCAATCATCTGCCCGCGAGACATTTTGAAAAGCCCAGTTAAAAAAAATATTACAGTAGTTACTCATACTCACTTCAAATGAGGAAGATCGAGTGATATGGGGTTTAAACGCGGCCCGCAAACGTATTTGCACACTAAAGTTTGGCCCGCAACATGTTAAAGGTTGCCCATACTTGCTCTAGACTAACAAAGCCTATTACAAATATGCTAAAAAGGCGCGGTATTAAAATAACTATTGGGTTAGAAACCAGTGGCTATGTAGACGACCTGGCTATTTCCGTTTAAGCTAAATCATTGGCAGAGGCAATAGCGACCCTTGCGGAAGACCTGGGCGCACTGGATAAATATTACAAGAAATGACGTCTATGTCCGAACCTATCCAAGATGGTGATTCTGCTTTCCGGCTCAACAGTAACCTCGTCAGACAACAACTGAATGTAACTTTTTGCCAGCCCAAGATAACTGGGTGCAACCTTAGGTGGATCCCTAATCTATAAAAGGCACCTAGAAATCACGGGCAGTTTTTATGCATGTAATATTATGTATGTATCTTATTACATTTTGCTGATTGTTAAGGACTTAACATTGTTTTTTGTGTTTTGTAAGTTTTTTACTATTATGTATTTTATCTTCTTTGCATTATTATTTTCATTTAGAATATTATTTTATTTTCATTTTTATATTTATTTATTTTCATTCTTATATTTATTTATTTTGCCCTCTTATATCCAATTTTATTTTAATATGTATGTACATTACGCATTGTATATGTATGCAAGTCAGCCATTCGCATTACGCTAGCTAAAACTGCCTAATTAGAAATCATTCACTGCAACGTCGTCGGATATGTAATGGGAGTTTTCTTGAAATTTAAGGTACACAAGCATAGGCAGTCGTCTCCGCGCGACAGTCGAGGTATTAGCGATCGTGCACTCTCGGTCACCTTTCGTGCCTCGTCGTAACGTGTACAGTAACGTCGTCGTAAGATTATTAGAGATTTCTAAGATTTTCTAGTTTTGGCGGGAATCGTCGAGGACGTTGTCTATACAGTTATTTCTGGCGGAGTCATTTGGTAACGTCGTCGGACCACATGTATAAATTTTTTAATAAGTATAAATTCTCGATTTTCTATCATCGTACGTCGAGGCTACTGTGTCCATTGTCGTCTATACATATTTTTAGTCTTCAGTTAAGTTTGTGTCGGAAATTATTTTGGTGAGATTGTCGGCGCGCATGTATAGACCTCCTCTACAAGTACGATCACTCCGCTTCTTGCTGACGGTCGTTGCATGCAGCGCCCGTTAATCTTTGTACGTTTGTTCGGTCCTTGTCGTAACGGGACTTAGAAATTTTTCATTTAGTTGCTCGTCGTAGCGGACGAGTGTCACGGGCCAGTTTTCTTATGTAATGTCGGCATCATCGCTCCGTTTTACTTGTCGGTGCGCAGTTCGCACATTTGCTGGTTACTGTCTTTTTCCCTTCTTTGGGGCGCAGTAGTAGAGAGCTAAAGATTGCACATAGCGTAATATTTCAAACGAGAACGCCTGGGTAGCTGTGACATTACTTTTGTATTGTGATCGGCTATTATCGCTACTGTCGCCCTCGACCAGGCGTTCAAGCTTTAAGAGATAGGGTGGGTTCCCCTATAAATGTGAATATAACAAACGTATTTGGTCAAGTACAAATACATGCCAATAATACAGGGCCAAGTCCCTTAGGCAAATTTAAAACAAGGAAAGTATATTAGGCTCCCGGAAAGGGACATATAAATAAGCATAGCACCGAGGTGCGCTTATAAATTTAAGAAATAAATAGGGTTGGCTCCCCTATAAAAAGGTAGTGGTGCATGCAAACAGATAGAGGCATTAGTACATGCCACTGACAAAGCTTCAGCGGAAGCATATAAGAGTTTAACCTTTTAAACAGAATTAAGACATAGCGTTGCAACGTACATGCTGAGGCATTACTTTATGTTGCTACCAATGAAAATACATATACAAATGCTAATGTACATTACATGTATAAGAGAGCTCGAATAACTGCAATTATTGCAAATCTATATATCTTACGTACATCGTACATGTACATAGGCAAGAGTGGAAACCGTGTAACCATTTCATTTTTAAATATATTTTTTGCGCATGCGCATTGAGTTTCACTGTACAACCTCTCCTCTAGTAAATAAGCGAACATACTCTACAAGTAAGTATTGGTCAAGTAATTTAGGAAATTACGAGCAGGCTACAGCGGCATTGTTCTTCAAACCAGGAGAACGTAACACTGATAGATAGGTAAAGTAATGTTATAGTCTGCTTCAATTAGAATTCACATAATAATTTTCGTAGTTTTCTAAACTTTCTGCCTGATTTTGCTTGGTTCTCGCTTTTTTATGCTGTGTTATTGTTGGAGGCAAAAGTTTATTAAAGTTCAAAGTGCGCAGTCTGCCAATATCCAACTACCATTCGATTAAAAGTTACGAGAATATGTTGATAGCTAGTGCATGTGTGTGAGAGTACTATTTCATACAACATACATATTAACCCAAGAATTCATCAGAATTCTCTGTTTAGTAATATATCTTTTATAAACCCTTCATTTGGCTATATTACTTATTTAATGCAGTACAAAAAAGAAAAATATTTTAATCGAAATATTTAAAACAAAGAACCCACTCAATAACTGACAAAGAATTTTGGTGTTTATGTAAAGGTAAATGATGACGAAGAAGGATTAGCTTGGATGCTTAACACCGAAGAATTAAAAGATGAGATACTATCACTTTAGGGAAAACAAAGGGAAGCGTTTACTAGAGAAGTTAAAAAGTACCATAATTGAGCAACCAAATTAAATGCATTACAGCGTTTCATTTAGGAATATTGCATTCGCACGATCAAATTGAGCAAATGGTAGAACGAATGTTAGTTGTTAAAAATGATTAAACTTTAAAAAATACTCTTATATACGAAAACAATTCTACAATTCGTCCGAAACCCTAGAATGGAGATGAATTCATTAATTTCGGCATAAACAGCCTTTTTAATGTTTCGTAGCTTGATCTAATAAAATTTGGAACAATTTTATTAGAAAGTATGAATACCGGTAAGTGCGCTAAATTTTCTAGTACACAATGTCACTGAGAAAGGCAAATTGATGTGTTATTTGGTGAAAGAATTAAGACCACGTTCCAGTATGATTCGCCTTATGTTAATAAAAATAGGAAACGATCTCTTCTTTTGATTGCGACTGAAATACAGTTAGGATTAATCCTAGAGTACTAGTTTTTATAATGCCTACACGTATTCAGTGTACAATTTTAGGTAATTGAAAGTTAGCTGCATTAATAACAATACCGTGAACTAAATATGGATGTTTTAAAAGTTGGTAGTAAAATCCGTCGATTATATAGCAAATTTCTTATAATTATGTGTAATGTACATATATATAAGTTTTTAATTTTTTCTGATTTTAATGAAACAATGCCAAAGATATCAAGCAATCAGTTACAACGGGAATCTAAATTGAAAAATCCTGGATAATCTGAGGCATTTGAAACCAGAAATGATTACAGAAAATAAGGCTATAAATTGTATTAAAGTAAGGTGTAACATTTTGCTAGATATCGTAATATTCATCGTGACGTGTGGAAGTATAGCGATTGATTCCAAACATCTTGAGGTTATGAGTGAAAATATGAAGATGAAGTGAGACAACCATAGATTTCGTGCATTTGATTTATGGAAAAAACTAACAGTATTATAAAAATAACAGTAATGTATGAGGCAATAGTTGATACATTATTACATATCTCAACTAGAAGATTTATCATGTAGATTACTAAATCTTTTTTATTTAGCTATATCCACTAAATTTTTAATTGGCTACAATATGCACGTTATCAAGGACATCCTATTTTTTTTTTATAAAAATTCTAATTTATAGTGAAATATTACAGTTTATAATATAAGTTCTGATGAAAACAAAAAAAGAAATATGATCGAAATTTTTATAGATATACGGAAATGTGATATAAGTTACTGAGATTCTTCATTCGCATGTCACTGTTATTCAGTTTATAATGTTGACATAATAATTTAGTAAGTTTATTTTCTTAAAAAGACCATCAGAAATTGAAAGCTTAATGACCAGTCTCTTAAAGGAGCAACACGCCTCATATCTACCCAGCTAGTGATCGTCTCCAGATGAACAAATATAGCCAAATAGCTTGTGAATTTTTTATTAACCTAAGGAAAGTTAATTAAACGAAATTGAAAAGGGATCATTAAAAAAAAATGCAACAAATTAGGAAGTAGTAATTATTTAGCTATTTTTTATATAGCTAATTACGGATTTCAACAAATCAAAAGATAGGCTGCTTAACAGGATAAAATTTCGAGATTACTTGTAGTACTGAGACTCAAAATCTTCGCAAAGCTCAAAAATTCTATTTCTTTGATGAACAGCATGATGACAATAACTATCCACGTGTTCTTGAAACGCTGCGTTTTGAATAAATTATGAACTTGCGTAGTGTGGAATTTACTTCGATACCTATTAATTATACAATCACACAGTCCTTGCAATCGTTGTATAGCGTTTTGGGTGGAAATTTGTATGGTTTGTAAGTTGGTTAGTTTGGTGAGAAAAGAAATGATCATGGCATCAGCGATTATGGCGTCGTAATTAAAAAGAGCCTTAAACAAATGGTAGTGGAATTTAAGAACCATTCAAGAACGATGTTGAAGTCATCGGAAGGTCTTGCGTTTTTGAAAGAGAAGCAGCAAAAGCGTTTATTTATTCAAAGGGGAAGGTTGGTATTGTTGACGGTGCTGCAGAGGAATGTGAAAAGTGACCAGTAAAGCTCGAACAAAGACGTTTGTTCTCAGAAAATGTTCACTGTTGCTTGTTTTGCCTTGACTATATGTCACAGACACCTATCACTCCATCAAAAATAACACGCGCAAGAGACAGGCTCACCTCAAATGCGTGAATATGCTACGAAGCGGCTTCACGTACCCGATTAGGACGAGAAATTGTCTCTGAAATTGATTATTTTCGGCATTTTGCCATTTTCTCATTTATTTTCATTTACCAATTCCATTTAAAATTGTCGGTAAATGAAAAATTGTTGCATTCATGGGATTTTATAAGAGTTTTATACTTTTCCGTCGGGATTTTTTGTCGTGTCACAACTACAAATATTTCTTTTAACACGCGATTTCTCAAATTTTATAGAAACAATTGAAATTTTTTTTGGTATGAAAAATCAAAAATTTGTGCTTAGGGAAGTTTGGTATTGTAATTACTTTTTGAACGATGTATAATATCTTGCGAAATTCCGATAAATACGAATTTCGTGACCACGGATCAAAACTATATCTAATTGTAAAACATACATATGTGATAATGTCAAAATTTTACGAACCTAGTTTGTAATTAAATATAAAAATCGATTGTTCGCTTACAAACTTTCTCTTTGTATTTTTATATCTGTTACTAAAGTAACTACTCTTTGTGTCTGATTTTTATTGCATACTTATAGACATTCAACGTGTTGTTTTTGGCCGCATTTTGACTCTATTGGGTAATTTAAGTCAGTTCAATTTTGAATACCGATAAACTTCGATAATGAATTATTTCAATTCGTGCAAAGTGCTTGTAAATGTGTTTCATAAACGTTAACATTAAATTTTGACATGCCGTTTTCCAGAGATAGTTAAGAGAAAAGAGAAGCTTAAACTGTATGTGTGCTAAAAAAAATTCGAAGGGAGGTTCTAAAACGGCTTTACAACTATAGAAAAAAATAATTATTATTATTTTTTCTCATAGTAATATGTAGTCATTTGAACTGATACTTTGTATGATGCAAAACAATTCTCAATCAAAACAATTTACTTCTCAATTGTTAAGGACTGCACAAATGGGTGCTGTACAAATAGAGAAGTGCCGTCGTGAAATAAATCACTTGTACATAGAAAACAGTAGGTCGGATACGGTGTCAGATTCTATGTATTTTATTATACGCAACCATCACGGGAGGCGAATAAGACTGACAATTTCGTTCTAAGATGTTATTAACGCAATTGGAGCGCGACGCAGAGTCAATAGCATTAGTAATTGGCTTCAGATAAAATGACTTTTATTTTTAGGTTTCTACAAGAAAGAAAACATTTAATACAGACGTAATTTAAAACGTCGTTAAACGTAAGCGATGGTATTTTTCTCGGAGCCGTGCTTCTTTTGCTTCATTCCGACATAGAAATGCAAGAACCGGGTTACTTGTTTCTTTCCATCTTTCTGTCTAATTCGCCTGATTTAATTTATCCTCAACATGCAAGTTCTTACGCGATGCTCGTCGCATGTATCAAAGCTTTGATGTCGAATTGTAATAAACTTGTAAATTTAATTGCCAGTGTAATCATTTCCAGCTGGTTATGCATATGCTACCTAATGTATTTCTACGGATGGACATAGATAAATACGTTTAAGTAGAATTAGAAACCTGCTGTTTAATCTAGTAATGTAATAACTTTGCTGATCATGCCAATTACGAGTCTATACTTACTAATGAATTTATATATGCATTTTACTTTTTGAACATGTTTATTATTGTATTTGCTTGCTTACAATTAGAATAGAGAAAATGCTATTTTGCGTTCATTTGTGCGTTCATTGCGTGTTATATTCGCATGAGTGAAAATTCCCAAAAGAATTATAAAACTGATTCGTGATTCTACTATACGAAAGAGATTAAAGGAAGCATGAATATGCTGTATAATTGTTCTTAGCAAAACATTGTTTTGTATAAAAAAACTATTAAGAAATAAAGTGGATAATGTATGGACAAAAATAAACCACAAAACAAAAGAAGTTTTGATTTATTGGGTCCAAATTTAAAATGTTTGTGCCTCAAAGTTGGTCGTTGCGGGGAGTATGCAATTAGCTAAGTGCAGTCCGTGGAAGTTAAGATAGAATATTATTTGCAAACTTTTTAAAGAAATTGAAGGAAGATTGCGAAAAAAGAGAGATACAAACACACGAGGAAATGCAATGTTATGAATACTTTCGAAAGAAAATGTAATAACCACTTTCGATCATTACCAAATGACATAAATGAAGAGATTATATATTGTGTAAAAAATTAAGAAAGTACTTAAGGGGCAATATGCATAGGCTTCATGCCACGTAGTAAAACTTTGTTTTCCTAACTTTTTACATCATAGAATCGCGTTATCAGCACCACCAGTTATCGTTGTAATATTTAGACATTTTGATAATGATAATTTCTAATTGTAGTTACCAACATTTTTAGGCAAGAGTTCTGTAATCTCCAGATAGTAAGATTATCCATACAGTTAAGTGTGGGACTATAAAAGGCGTTGCATTAAATCTTAAATTTTCCGAAAAAATGTCAATCTCGGCAGGAAAAAATTAGGGGAATTATAATTTATCATCATAAACATTAAGTAAATTAATTTAATTAACGAGACCTTGGCTCAAAATAATACGTCTGCTGAGATATTATAAGATATCTGCAGACATTACGTCATCTAGGTATTAAAACTAATTTGAACTTAGACGGTTCCGTTGTATGGTGTTCCCCGGGTAAGGAAGAGGACGTAGGTTCAAATCCTACCGAGACTGAAATTTTTTCGAAAAATTTTAAAAACCTTGGTAATTATCTCGACTTTTCGTTTTCATTTATTTTTGATTAGTGTTTGTAGTTGTTAGTATTTCTAATCCTTTCAGTTTTCAATAAACATCCAAGAATTGAGAGAATTTGATTGTTTTACTCAAGGATTAGTAAATTTATTATGCAGATTGTATCCAAACGTTATTCCGGGAATATTTTCCATAATTAATTCACCAATTTTTGTTGCGGTCTGATGGGGAACACCATTTTCTCGTGCTATTCAGTGCAGATTTCATGCCGTTTTTAAAAGAATAATAATTCTTGTTTTCTTTTTCGCCATTACGCCCTTTCTCTTACCTATAACAACAGTGATTAAGGCATGTGTCAAACTAAATTTAATTCACTATACAGCATAGTAGAAAGATGTTTATCTTAATTTCGAACACACTAAATAGGTTATTTTCACTGCACAATTGTCGGAGATACTTATAGATCTATGAGGGGTAGTAGTTATTGTATCTGTCACGTGGATATTGGTCTAAGAAATAAAATATTAAGGTGGAGCAAAAGTTTCTTTTTAATTTTTTGGATTTATAAAACCCTCAAAAATAAGAGTAAAATAATTATCGTTATTAATGTTATATTACACATCATTGTTGTAAGTGTGTGCCACTAAGTTATTTATAGATTTTGTTGATAGATTGTGGACTCTTTGTGAATCCAATGTGTCTAACACAATTAAAGAGGACAATTTTGGATCATTATTGGAAATTAGAAGCGCTGTATATGTCATTTGTATACTCTGTGATGTTCATGGTTAAGATAAAATTACGATTTTCTTGCAAAGTTTCTGAAAAAAAACACGAGATTCTTTACTAAAGAATTGAGATTGCTCTGGTTGCCAGTACACGACTATTGTCACAAGAGCAAGGTCTTTTGCGGTGGGCATCATCTGCTTTGTTTGAGCGTTTACAGGAATGCTGATGGTAATTCCAAAGAACTGCTGGTATAATCAACTTTTCGAAACATAGTTAGGAAGAGAGGTCAATTAGACGCGTAGGTGGATTAGTATGGCTATTTAAATATATTATATGCTTTTCTTGTCGAAGTAAAGGAATATCTACTGTACAAAGTTCTCCTTATTGCTTCTTTCTCTTATATGAATTGGTCAGATTCATCCATAAATCTGCAATGCCCTCCTATCTCTAACGCAATAGGAAAGTATTAGTATTTCGATTGTAACAGTGGGTTACAGCCTGACGAGCGAGTGATAAGAGAAATAGGGGAGAGTTGCAAGCAATGCCTCGATGTGGTAAGGCAAGCTGTTTAGTTACGCGAATCTAAGTGAGGGTTCCCGATATTAACTACATTAAATTTAGGGAGAGGGCTACGAGCTTGGTAAATTGTATAACTTTAGTCGTATATCATATACTATGTTGTTGACAATGTATATATTTAAGTAGTCCTCGATGGTGAGAGAAAAAAGCTACATTTGTTTCTTAGGAAAGTATTTTCAGTGTTAATCAGATCTGCCATCATTAAAGAAGGAAAGTAAATAAAAGATAAAGATGGCATAAATTTCAGCGTCGTTTATTACTGCTTGATTTTAATCCAAGCAAGAAACAAATAAAAAAATATTTATTTACTCACATTATTAACTTCGTTATAACATGGGAGAAATTAAATGACAAAATTAGTGTGATTTTATTCTTGAGAAAAAAAACGAAGAGTAATTGAATGTACTTTGACAAAACATTTAATTTTAGACAAAATTTTATTAATACACTACCAACTTAAGTTAAAACATAAACGCATAAATTGTGGGAACGGGCTAAGATAAAATTTATATAGGCATTGAAATTATCAAACTTTATGATAACATCGTCTTTTAAAATACGTAAAAACCATTCGTTTTAGCATTTTGATTCGGAGAAAAAATTGTTATCTTCTTACGGAAAGAAACTGTAAATGTATTGATATTTACCAATTTAATTTTTGTAACAGTTTGCAAAAGTTGAAGGTGTTATGACCTTGCGGATTGAAATGATTGAAATGATTAAAACGAGTAAAAAAAGAACAAATTGAATTCTAATAAGAAATTTGATATGAACGAATTCAAAATTTCATATGGGAGAAAAATTCTAAAGCCTGAATACTAGAAAGTAAAAACATTCTTATGGACTAAGCAGGTATCACAGGAAAAAAGGAGTTGTTTCCGTTTTCGCGTTATTTTCAATCGCAGTTCAAAACCAATCAGGTCATTAATCTAAACGTATTCCATTTTGTTTTCTTTTACTTGTCATCGCTCGTGCTAACAGAGTTCAAACTGTATGGCTTGTATTTTAATTTTTAGGCGAGTAAAGTTTTAAATTACTTATTATAGGTTTTGGAAAATAAACTCATTGCATACGTCTGAACTGAGCAAGTTGAACTTAAAAGAGATGAATGACTTCCGTAAAATATACATAACCCAATACGATGATTAAGGCAATTACGTACATGGGCACCAATACATGTGAACACAAATAACAGCACTTGTAATTAGTTAAAGCATTTTTTCAGTAGGATCTCTAGAATAAATTCTATTTTAGAGTTACTTTAATAATAAAACGTTACACGCCAGATGTACAAACAATTGATATTTTTACTTGTGTTAACATGATCAATATTACAATTTAAAAGAATCTTTTTTTGTAACTATATCGATGTTTAGCCAGTAAATTAGAATTTGTGTATTACACTATTAATAACCATTAAAGTAAGTCAATATGCAATACCATTCATAATTTGATTGCACTGCATAAAATAACAAAAGAAACTAGACAGATAATGTTTGTGAGAAATTTATTAAGGAAACAAACTTTGCTTATTGACTTAAAATGTATTTTTGACAAAACTAGTACATTTTGTTATGTTTCTTCAAATTAGCCCCCTCTTGCTTTAATAATTGCCTGTCAGGTACGCGACATTTTTAGAAGTTACCGCTCCGAATTCGATTGATCTATAGCATTCGACACCTCCTGCAGAGCCTTTCAAAATGTTGCTTTGCCAGGCGGAGATTTTTTCCGGACCTCACGATTCAAGTGATCCCACAAGAGCTCATTGCGGTTGCAATCAGGGCTTTGTGGCGGCCACTGCATCAAGAATAGGATTCCTTCAGAAGATTTGTCTTGAAAAATTAACTTGAACCACCTTTACGGTACTTTTATCTTGCTGATAAATGAACCCCTTCGCAATCAATTCACACCTAGTTGGTTCTAGAATTCTCGAATACATATCTTTTGTCATTCTTCTATTTTAACTAATTTGCCTTTCGCGTACAAAGCAGTCCCATACTAAGTAGTCTTCCATGTTTCATTGTTTCTTCACTCCTCTAACATTCTTTCTTCAGGGCGGTGACGAACAAACGTGCGACGTTTAGTTGCGAATAATTTGCATTTTGATTCGTCCGTCCATAATACATTTTTACAATTATTTACACTCCAGTTTGCGTAAGCTTTTGCCCAATTTAGTCTTATCCGTTTGTGTATAGAACTTAATCATGCTTTCTTAATGTTGTACGACTTTTGAAGCTGCTTTTTATTAGTCTCCGTTATACTGTCGACACACTTACTGGTTGACGGCGTTGTAAATTGAAGTCAGCCGTAATTTGCGGTGGGGTAAGGCGGCGATTTCTTCGGGAAATCTCTCGGATATATTGGTTTTCTTGTTCCGTCATTTATCTCAGTCTTTCACTTCGCTTTCTGTTATGAAGCCTACCGGTCTCTTCCTCTGTTTTAATTTTCCTACGCACACAATACTAACAATTTCTCTATTTGAAACATTTGTTTCGTACAACACGCATATTATGGAGCGTGTTTCAAGATCCAATTCTTTTCTTATTGACATATCTTCGATCAAATAAGCTAACAATATGAAATAGGCTCTTTCTAATGCATCACACCACACCTCTGGAGTATTTCAGCAATATAGGGGATGGATACTGAATGCTACAGTTTATTGATGCATTCATGCCCATATTAACACATTATTGCTTTTTTGCCATCATAAAATTTAATTCAGAAATATATTGTCTTCGTGTTTGAATGGATTTTGTAAATATTATCTTATTGTTATAAATATATACTATCAAGAGTAGGTTGTAAATGCCTAAGAAAACTAGTATGAATTTCCCTAAATATTTTTAAAGTGATTCTAAGTATAACACAATATACTAGGTGTGCCCAAACTTGTGAACGGCAGTGTACATTACTATTGACGAACTAGTGCTTTGGCAATTTTTTATATCCATAAAATTACGTATAAGGTATCGGATATAAAATATCTAACACGTGATAACACCAGTATCCGATACTTAAAATTATCCAAGTTGCACATCACTGCAACCGGTGGACTAAAACCATTGATGTACAAAAGGAAACGTATATCTACATTAACACTTAAAAAAATAGAAAAACAGTACTTTCTATACTAGGTGTCTACCAGTTGTTGGTTCATTTCTCTATCTAGATACGTTTTTGTTTGCAATGTATTTTTATAATTATGAATGGCTAATAATACCAATACATACGTATCGGTATTAGAATGTCTACGCCTGTAACAAAAGTCGTGAATCTATTCATACCTTCTACGGTAAAAGCCATTTTCTTCCATTCACTCTACGGTTCACTCGTGTTAAGCGCGCATCCGTTTACGCCAAAGATTTTAATTCCACACGCTCTCTCCAACGTAATCAGGACGCGCCCTTCTCCATTTCAAGCCCGCTGACAAAGGAGTATAAACAATGCGCGTGAACGTTGCTGAGGGAAGTACAACAATGCGAAGGGTAAAGCGCTTTGCTCTTCCCATCTGTAGTGATATCGTTTTCGTTAGGTAAGGGACAAGTACGACTTCTAGGGTCGCTAATTCGTTTTACTGAATGGTAATTAAAATTTATATATGCGTATCGACGTTGGCATTGTAGCTAGTCTATTCTCGCTGATAATATTTGCTTAGCGTTAAATTGAAGTGCCTGAATCAAACAGAGTACTATCAGAAAATTGGGTAACAAGGTGAATTTAACGAGAATCGTGTATGACTATTAATAATATCGTTGCCGGAAGGCATATACAATGACCGCCATAAAGTTCGCACCATGTGGACGTTTAAAAAAATATAATTTTGCTACTAGTTTGTGCTGGATGAGTATGGAGAATTACCAATTTTATTGCCATGTGTTAAATTTTAACTAAAGCTGGATAATAATGCAATAATTAGCATCTATGACACATAAAATAAGATACATTAGACTGGGTATAAAGTACTTGAATTAAACATTTTAAATTAAAAAATTGTTTTGTCATGCATTTCTCGGTTACATTCATTAAAATAACTGGCGTGTTTTCTATCATACATTCTCGTGTAGTGCTTTTCTAATGATCAATATTTCTAAATGTGTGTTTGTAAACTTCATTTTTATAGGAAAAAAGTTGCACGGGATCAGATCCAGATCAGCATATCGACCAATCCATTTCGTTAGAAAAAGTTCGCTTAATAAATTACCAATATATCATTATAGCACTATAGGCTGGAGCACCGTGATGTTGAAAAATATTTTTCTACGTAACTCAAAGGAAATATTTCCAATTACATCAAGTAATTGATTTTGTAGAAGCATAAATACTTTTTGGAATTTAAACTCGTTCTAAAAGTAAGGACTAAAAATTTAAACGAAGGGCGAATTCTCATCTGCCCATCACCTCCCCACCTTTTGAGAATTTATTATTCTATTCACTACAAGATTCATTGTTCATTGCTAAACAAGATAACATTGACAAACGGTTCGTCCTCTTCTAATTGTGGTTGAAAAAAAAGCCAGGTGCTTTTTAAAGTCTCCCATCTCTTGAGATGTGCACAAATTTTGGCTTGTATGGCTTGAATTTATTTTCCTCAATATTCTCCACTTCGATGTACGAGAAATCTTATTAACTGCTACTATTTTTCGAACGCTAATTTTCGGAGTTTTAACGACAGTCTGCATTACTTGGTTTTAATTATCTTCCGAAGTAACCCAATTAATGTGCGGGTTTTCAGTCCATTTTTTACAAAGTTCCAACTCTTAAATTTGTGTACAACTCCCCTCACTATTGTATTCGTTACATTTTAATTCAGACCCCTTAGGTTAAAGATGGCAGTTGCATTCCTATACGTTTTATAATTTTCACCAACAATCAACACAATTGGAATTTTATCTCTTTTGCATTAATTTTACTCATTATATTATGGCAATATTAAGCAATACCCCGTGCTGGGCAGATTGCTTGCTTGATTTAATGTAACAAATAAAAAAAACTCCTTTTCACGGCTTTAAATGAACTATCTGTTAAGTTAAGAATGGGTTGAAATTTTTTGTATAATATAGAAAAATTATACGTATATACACTACCGCCCATATTTATTCGGACACCCAGTAAATTCTTATTTTTCATAAAAAAAAAACGTTCTGAATTACAAGAAAAAATATAATTTATCATTTTAAAAAGCCAACGAAAGTCTCATATTATAAAATTATGATTTTCTTGCAAAGTACCAATCCTTTTAAAAGTCCTGAAAAAATATCACTCTCGGTGGGATTTAACTCCACGCTCTCTCCACTACCGGCGGGACGTCATAACCAACTAGATTATGGAGTTCAATACTCAGATGTAATGATTGTAGATATATTGCAATATAGCAGCAGGCTTTTCCGAGGTTATAAACACAATTTGCTATCATTTGAAACTACAGAAACTGCTCCATTGTTCGAAATAAGCGTGCTTTGTATGTCTGGTTATTCCGCTCGTTTTGTTATTAGTTCCTCTCTTGCGCTGAAAATGGTTTACGCATAGGCATCGATGTATTTCTCTTTTTCGAATAAATCGTTTCCCAAATACAATGCTATACTCCTCTTACCAAGTTAATTTTGGTAACAGTATTTAATTTTGATCTAATTCGGTGCTAGTTTTAATACGAAAATTTTTAAAGCTTACGCGTAGAAATTTCTATCTGTGTGGAGTTGCATCTGTTGAATAAATACAATTATTATTTAAACGGTTTAAAAGATCATTGCAATTCACTTTTTTTTCTAGATAATATATTAAAAGATTATTTTTTTCCTCCAAAACGAATCGATACGCTTTATCAGTGGACGGGCGCCTTGTCCACCTCTGCGATTGCTGACGGAAAGGTATATCGATATATCCACGCTTGACTACAAATAAGCAAATTATTGTTCAGAAATTACCACTGGCCTACTATTTGAGATACTTTAATTTGATGTTCGTAAAAAACCATATTGTAAATTTTATTGACCATTTTTTGTTTGGCAGCAGTTTTTTGTTGTGTGTCCCTATGGGAGTCATTTATTAAGCTAATTGCCTCGTTTGGATTCATTTCCTCACTTTTCAGTTGCTTTAGGTCAAGGACAAGATTGATTGCGAATATTTCTCATATCATTATGAATTCTAGTGACACATCCCTTTCAACAAGAAATATTTAATAATAGCACGCTGTTTGTAATTGTCCATTTTCGTAAATATCTTGCCATGTTCACTTCAGAGAATTATTAGCGCAAAACATTGTTAGTCTTTCAAATTGTTGTAGGTGTTGTAAAGAAATTACAGATGTTAGAATATGATATTTGGCTGCTCCACTTATTGAAGTGTCTACGGGAATTACTGTTGTACATACATACAGCCGTTGCGATATGTTATAGTATACCTCGAAAAAAATGTATAATCCATATTTTTATGCTATCATCGAAATTCCAAATAAAGCCGTTGCTTTTGGGTGATCGTCAGCCGTGTGACTGTATTGAATTTGTAAATGGCAGTTCTAGGAAATGGCGATATACATATAAGAAAATGTAGACATTGGAATAAATATAATATTTTAGGTTAGTCGTGAAGCAGTTAGAATCGCTGTCTTTCATTTTTACTTATACATTCCTTATATCGCAATTTTAAGATTTGTATTAAACAAAGATGCTTAAAAAACTTCAATTAAGTGAAGCATCTCGACGTTAAATTGTTTTATTACATACACAGGGCATGTCCCAAAGAAATATTTTGAAACAAATGAAATGTTCGAAGTGTGCAGTGGAAAACACAGTAAAACGGTTCTTACAAACAGGATCACATAGTAACCGACCTAAAAGTGGTAGAAATAAACTCAGACATCGAGTAGGGAAGATGGAATGTTAGAGCGAATTGCATTACAAGATAGGAGAAAAACCTGTAAACAACTGTCTGTAGAGCTACGACAACAGCATCGTATTGAAATTTCGCAAGGTAGGAAAAGACGGTTGGTATCAGCGAATTTGCGCCTTGCTTATGCACAGAAATAGAAAAGTTGGACAGAAGACAACTGGGCAAGAGTGATATGGGCTGATGAATCTAATAAACAGTTAAGAAACCAGTCTACCTAGACATTTATTACTCAGCACGAAAACAACGCGATTTTCATCATAAAATAAAAAAACATATTGAAGTATTTCTTTTGTTTATGTACAGTTATTCAGTACACCTGGTGGTCTGTACGTTACGAGGAGGCGGAGGAAAGAGTATTAATGGCACTGTGGAATTTGGTTGAGATAGTACAATAATATGGGGGTACATTCCAGCACAGGGAGTTGGAAGACCGTATTTATGTGAGGGGTGGATGAACAGCATGCGGTACATTGAGATGTTAGAAGAAGTACTGAAACTATTCATTTTAAATTTTATGAATCGAAGTCAGGCCAATATTACTTTCAACAAGATAATACCCCATGTCATGAATGGCAAGTTCTGAGATGTTCTGAAGAAAACATCATTATTAGAATAGCCTCCTCAACCGCAAGATCTATCATCTATTGAAAATTTGTGGCGCATTTTAAAACAAAATATCCGTAAGCGTAAAGTATTATCACTAATTCTGCCGGAATGGCAATTTATTTCGTCATATATCAAATATTTATTTTCTATCACTTGAAATATAAATAAATATTTTGTTTGACTTTATTGCGTATACTTTTCTTGTAATTGAACATGAGGTATCTGGACTGTAACATATGGCCACGGCTATATATAAGTTATTCCATAAAAAACTTTTCTTTATATATTTTTTTCGTTCTTTTATTAAATGAAGGCTAACATCTCCACGAACACATTACAGGCTCAGTTTCTGGGCATTTCCGGAATGTAATTTTGCTTAGTGAAAACAAAGTTCCCTAATGATATTACAAATTACATCTGCATCTTAATCATATCCAGTTTGAGAGTACGTTTGTATTTCTGCATCCGCTAATGTAACATACGTATGTTTGTATAAACAGACGAACCGACGTTACGTACGAATGTTATGAGGTCGTGTAGTAGTTATCAAGGAGTAGTACGTCTGCGCCGGAAGGCACGCATCTCTCACTCATTTCACGAGTCATATCCATGCGGAAACGATATACGCTCGTCGAGATTATCTTGATTGGCATGTGGCACCGAGAGTCTTAATACATCTCTAATTCTTTTGTTACTCGTTCTTTTGCGTTCTTCCTTCCAGGTAAAGGCGTAGCTTGAAGCGTGTATGCATATAATCGAACACAATACCCTCCGACGACAGCCATAAAGCTACGTCACATTTGTGTCGTTCTGGGAATGCAATTGTCTTTCTCGTAGATGAGATCTATTTTGGTCTACATTGGATAAGGTTAATCGTGGAGCTATAACAATTGCTTTCTAAATACCTTCGTTTGTTTTGATGTAAATACGCACCTTCTCTGTTTGGTGGGACGTAAGATCCATACACAATGGGTGTTTTACTTTGTCTGTGTCTTTTTTGCGTAGATGCTTTAGTGCGCGTGCTTAAATTGGTATAAGCTGTGAAGTCATCTTCATACTCAACCAATCGTGAAGGAAGGCGCTAAATTATTTGAATATCAAACAACTTAATTAACTGATAAATAATTTTATTAATTGATTAACAGTAATTAGTTTCATTAATTGATTAATGGTTGGAAATGAAGTATAAAAAGGTATCTTGCAACTTTCCTTTACAACTTCTTTAAGTTATCGAATATACTGAATAATCATGGGACTTCTTATTCGGATATGTTCATGCAGGGATAACTTCTTGACACTCTTTTCGGACGAATAGAAGCGTTGCCAAAAGATCGCAATGTAGTTACCGAAAATTAACGGTAATTTATTTTCAATGGGTAAGAATGTAAGTTTTCAATGGTTTCAAAAGAATTGTTTTATTAGGGTACTCTTCAGGCTTATACGGTCATCGTTCCTGGCTGTTATTTGATTCTCGGGTCCTCTGCCACGTAGAAAATATGTAATGCTTGATTTTTTATGATCATCTTGTCGTGATCTTCTTCAGAAGGGAAGTGATTAGTTTGTCATCATCCGAAGTTTATACATGGTCATTCGTTATTTAGTGTGTAATTCTTCCGCTCTGTTGACGCGTATTTATCATACGGTTGCATAGAACTAACAGATTATTGGAATTTCCGGGACACTTCAACAGAAAGCACAATAGAATGCAATTTACCATGAAAACCGAAGAAGATGGCGCCTTATCTTTTCTGGACGTACTACTTCAGTGGAAAGGAAACTAAACACTGGGACACTAGGTTTACCGAAAACCAACCAACACAAGTCGCTACCTTGACGCATATTCTCACCATCACCTGGGACAGAAATGAAAAATTCTAAATACATTGATGTACAGTTCTGAGATGAAGACCATTTTGGAGCTGAACTATAACATTACAACAACAGGACGATGATATATTTTGAAAGTGGTTGGACATACCCGAAGTCGGCATTCGTACGCATATGGTTAGTATGTGTATGAATGCCGGTTTAGATAGGTTTCTTAACCGATTTCCTACATCAGAGTGCACTGGAACTATGTATTATTAAATGTATTATTTGGAATATCAACGTTTTACGGTACATTATTTTTACTACGCAAAATGTGTTTAAACGTCTTGATTGCATAGGTCTTACAAACCAAACCTTAACAAAATACGTTTTTCTTTACATTATACTGTTATTGTTTCAGTCAAGGTATTTGTTTTATTAATAAACAAACTGTTTCCGGAATTGGACCGTGTCATGATTAGGTATAAGAGAAAATTAAATAATCGTAAGAGGAGAAAAAACAAAGAAATAAAAAGGAAAGAAAAGAACTGAAAACAGGGTGAAAAAAAAGTAAGACAAGGAAAAAGGGGACAGAAAAAATATAAAAAAAAAGAAAAGAAAAACGGGGGCTTTCCCTTTCTTCAGTTTTCTTTTTATTTCTTTGTTTTTGTCCTCTTACTCTTATTTGATTTTGCGTTACACCTTATTATCACACCATCTAATTCCGGAAATAGTTCGTTTATTACTAATTCTGGTCGTGAAAACTACAGGTGAAACCGTGAATGTTTGTAGTTACATCATTGTTTCATCAATAAAGTAAAGACAAGTGCTACATGTATAAGTTCCAATCATACCTATACGCAAGCGAGATAGAAGTATATAACATTAGTCGTGGCTTGTTAAGGTATACGTCCATATTTCATTCAAGATTAATGAATGAGTTGACGTGAGATAGAACATGGTCGAATAATGCGTGGATAAGAGCTTTTAAAATGTTTACCACAGGGCATGCAACCTTCATAATATAATAATAGAGAATATCAGTCCCTTGACATTTGACATCTGTTCTTACTGTTTATTCGGGAGTCCTTAGTTTTCGACGTTTATTTTTATTTAATACCACTACTTCTTTTGCTATAAGATCTGTTCAGAGATATATGTTAGTGAAGTAAATCATTTAGTTTGTGGTAAGTTTAGAGATGTTAAAGAAGCATACGAAGACTTAAAACAATTATTTTAAACGTTACAGTCCAAGACGCCCAGTCGACGACTTAGTTCTTGTTGCCAATAGTTAGTTTGTCGTTTATTTAAAAGCGAAATGGAAGTCCTGTAATATCTGTTGATACGGTTCACGACGTAAATTATAGTTGCTTAGTATTAATCAAAATTTATATTGTAAATTGTAGAGAGTTAAAAATGCGTTGGGTATTTCGATGGGTACCGCTTGCAATATAAAACAGAAGAAAGAAATTACACCTGCTATTCCTTCCTCCAGTACTTCTACAGCTCCGTACAAGTTAATCCAAAGCACTTAATGTATCGGAGAAGATTAAAATGGATGTTCGTAAAGTAATTTATGAGGTGTACAACGATAGTAAGTTCATTTATACAATTAAATTTCAACTCAAATTTAATATATTTTTATATAAAAAGATGTAACAGTAAGAATGTTACAAGAAGTGCTTGAATATAGAAATATTTTACATACTAGTATCTTCTCACTGACGTTTACTCCAAACGCTTATGTTATTGACGAATTACTTCGGGACATGAAGGTTTAAGAATTCCTCCGTATCACTGCGACTTCAGTCCTTTCGAACTGATATTGGCACATGCCAAAGGGTATTACAAGAAACATATTGGTCAAGATGATTATGGCAATAGGCAAGTGTTAGATATATAGAAAGAAAGTTTGGACAGCTGTACATCAGACATCGGGCAAAATTGCATAGATCACACAGACAAAATAATTAAAGAGTGGTACAAATGTGAGGCAAACGTAGATAATTTTATTCTGACGGTTAGTTGTGGATCAGAAAACGGGAGTGAAAACGCAGATTAAATATATTTTTAATTGTCCTATCCGATTATTTCTTTCGATACTGACATATTTTAATTTAATTTATTTCATATTATGATTTGCATATCATATTGTATAGAAATATGTTTGTTATATAAATAAAATAAAGACGTATTTCGTTTAATGTATCATTGTTAACACAGATTAGACTAAACACTTCTGTTTCCTGTTTTTTTTTTCATTTTGATATAAAAATTGTTTTTTTCCATATATTTTTTTTCATATATTTTGTTAAGAAAACATTTAATAATTAGTTCAGCCAATTTACCTCCTTTCCGTGAGAACAAATGTATTGATATACTATTATGAAAGCATTGTCAATAGAAGAGTTCACTATTTATAATGATGTTGCTTGCAATCACTCATGATTAGATTTTGAAATGCATCTTTAATTAAAATGTTATATAACCAAGAAAATGTATTAAAGATGATAATAACTTCAAAATTTGACAATTGTTGTTTTCGTACAATTCATTGCAAACATGGTTGGTGTACCTAAATTTGTTTCAGACGTCATAACCAACTATGACGTGACTAGAAGCATTCACGGTTTTCAGTGTACGTATTCATTTGTTGTATTCCTTTAGCAAGGAAGAACACAGAAGTGTAGATTGTTTCCTTTGTTATAACTTTGAGTAATTCTATTGATATATCTGCGATTTTCCGACTGTGATATAATACGCTTACATCCATGGAAACTGGGCAACTATTCATCTACGATCATTACGAATTTATGATGGTAAAGTCGAGATTATCGCACGGCACCGTATGCCATTATTATCGGTGATTTGCATTACTATGGGAAATCTATTAGATAGCTACCCATAATAGCGTCGAAGATCTATAGAATTAACCTGTCAGATCGGCCGGCTAGTACGGCTCGGTAGTATGAATTCGTGTGTGGCGGCAAGCCGAAAGCGGTACGCGTTTAAGACGCGAACAGGATTCGTGTTCAACAACCCTAACCGTGACATTTTAGATTCTTTATTCGGTCGCGTATACACGTGAGAGCTTTACTGTCCCGTTTTTACGTTAAGATGCAGGATATACTGTGTTCAGTCACCGAGCCGGAGGGCTTTCTCTCGGCCGCCAGGAAATATCTTTCCGCATATGTACGTTTTATCGAGATATAACTGTTCTCATGGTGTTCCTCGGTCCCATTAGGGTTTACCTATCAACGGTTAGTGGGAGTTTAGAAAGATTGTGTTCCGGAATCATGAATCTTTATGTAAATTTAATGCTAAATATGGTGAAAGGTTTCTGGCTCTAAGGGAGTAGTTTATCTTTATCTGAAGATTTCTCGGTAATCTTACATCTCGTTTTGCATAATCAAGTAGAATATCTTTCTTAACAAAGCTTGACTGAAAAATACGCGATAAATCGACAAAAATAGATAATAAATTATTAAGAAAATGTAGTATCAAATGTTGAAAATTTGCTTAATCATTAATGCCATTTTTATAATAATAATTATATTTTTAGAGTGAAGAAATATACAGGAAGTATTGCTATGCTTGCCGTATGTATACGCATAACTGGTACATTAAGTTTTCAAAAGGTATTTAATTAATGAGGTTGTAGTATAGATACTACCCAATAAAAATACAATTGTGTATACTCAGCTAGATTAAATATCTGCAACAATGCGTAAGTCTTCACATTTTTTTCAGAAAATGATATTCATCTTAGTTTAAAAATGTTCATTTATAAAGAGAATGACTGTTAAAATGGTATTTGAACTGACTTAAGGGATTAAGAACTATACTTTGGCAAATTGAGAATTTTTGTTTAGTATAATTTCCCAATGCACGAACACTTTTAAACTCATTTAAACTACATAGCACTGTTTACGCTTCGTCCGCTAATGCTAACGAAATATTTTGTAATTTTTCTATGACAATCTTTACTACTACAGCTCGTTCAATACAACAGCCAACTTACATCATTGATAGTAATGAATAATGACGTTATATTCTAGTGCTGCCGCCATTTTCTATTATTGATATAGTATGTACTGAATCACATTGATGGCAATGAGGTTAACACTACATATTTTTATTAATAATTATTCTATCAGTACTACAAAAGTACGAAATGTTTACATTAGGTACTATGAAATGGTTTGAACAGACTGAAAGCGTTGGTATTATTCCGTAAAGCTTTATCTATCGACACATATTACTAACAATATTTACGATAAATTAGTTAAGAACAGACATTTCATTATTGCATTTTACATGTATCGTCTAGTTCCGCTGAATACGAGGTGTGATTAACAAAATACCAGACTAAGCGCGCAGCGTCAAAATTAACGAACGGAAAGAATAGCGGCCTGTGGTGCTAACTAAGGACAATCGTTGCTAACATAACGCTTTGCTCCAGAGCGCTCTTTGCCAGTAAGAAAGTTACAGCCATTGAATTGCACAAATGCCGTCTTCTGATTCTTGTAGATAGTGAAATCAACGAGTTTGAAGAATAGCACGCGTGAAATTTTGCTTCAAACTTGGGAAAACTATTACTGAAACATGAAAATTCCTTCGGCAAGCCTTCGGAGATGAATGTATGAGCTGAACGTAATGTTTTGAGTGGTAGAATCGTTTCAAAACAGGAAGAACGTTATAATCGCTATAATTTATTATAACGCTATAATCTCTATTGAAATAGAGTCACATTGGCGGATAACATGTTATTGTGACAACGTAGAAAAGAACACTCAGCCTTTGACATTAAATACCATTTACTTTACTGTCTTTGGATGGGGATATTATAATGCGAAAACAAATTGTATGACTTTGATGTCATTGCTGATGGAGGTTTTCTGCTAAATTGAATGGAGTGTAAGTAATACCATTAGATAATGTTCACAATTTAAAGCTAATAAAGAAAAATGACACTAAATTCCTGAAGTAATAACTTCGAGAACATCAAATCAGAAAATGTATGCATAATATCACAAATTGTTACCATAACTGTACTCCATCATCTCCGGATAGTATTTCTCTTTCTATGAAAGATTTTATAGTACATAGTATTGAAATGCGCTTTACTAATAACTAACTAACTAAATCGATATTCTACTAATATTCTTTAGATTTTAGTTTAGTTTTAACTCAATAAAAAAAACATTTTGCTCAGCTTTAGAGTTTAGGTCTTACAATAGACTTTGTCTGAGTCTCGCCCTAGAGTTTAGTAAACATTCCATTAAATTGTAACATTTTCATTGATTATTATATGATTTATGTGTTTGTTTGGATTCGTTGCAGTTAATTTTAGCATGAAAATGTTATATGTAGATATCAACGCCTTTTACTTTATGTGTAACGAATTTAACAACTAGTTTTCTTATTCTAACAGGTATTGTTACTTTCACCTAATGTGTAATGTACTTAAACTTAATTATTACGACACAAATTCTGTAGGTAGTCTTTTTAGGCTAGTAATATATTGAATTTTCCTGTTAACTGTTTTTTTTTAGGCTAAAACTCTTTAATAATATATAAAGTAAACAAATCTTCTGTTTAAGATGTTGGAAATATATTAGAAGCTAAGTATAATATTTTTTTATGTAAATAGAGAAAGAAAATATGTAATGTTCAGATTATCTCCTTTCTTTTGTATTCTCGAGAACTCCCAAAATTACATTAACTAAACACACGTGTCCGTTAATATATTAGTACGTGAAAATATATAAATTTGTTGCAGTTACTATAGCGCGTGGTACAAAATGATTTAAATTATAGATATGTAAATAAATGCTAATAATAGCAGGTGTAACTTGCGTGTTGGAGAGTGTATGTACATAAATTATAAAGTTACTACAGCTGATAGTCAACTTCATTGGCACCTCTTCTCTCGTACGATATTTCAACATCGTACATCTGCCCGTCCAACCAGCCCGAGCATGGTAGCCGCAGTACGGGAGCTTTTATAAGTATACTTTCGGACTTAGGCCCAATTGTGATGTGTTTGTAAATAAATAAACGTGCACCGTATTTACACGTAGCGCCCCGCAGCCGTTTTGGTGCCTCGTGTTCGAGTGAATTTGAGTCGCCGTTGGCTACTTAGAGCTGGACTTAATGTAATTAATATTAATAGCGGTTGTCATAGTACGTGATTGCGGTTCGGAATTAGTTTCGTGCCTTATACTATATTTTATATCTGTACCGATTCCCGCATTACTGCGGAGGCAAGGTTAACGGTCATCAATAAAGCTGATAACGTTACCAGATAGCAGGTTTCTCGAGTACAGATTTAGTTCGTTCGGATTTACTTTTTCCTTACTTCTGGTTAGGAAATGCGAGTTATCGTTCGTAGCTGTAAGCATTTCTTAATTGATTTATTTACGGTTGTAGTTAATAAGAAAATGTATTAGAGTCGCATAAGTAACGTAATACTGTGTAATTAACTTTAATATGTACGGTCTATAATAGGACTTTATAGCTTTTGTTTCCTTTAGTGGCTAATAAATAGAAATAAAGTTGTACGATTGATCTAAGAGAAACTTAATCCGAAACAGTTTCCCTTGGGTATTTTACCACACGATTCAAAGAATTCTTTAAAGCAATTTCACGTCTGATAAAAAAGTAATGTAAAGACCTTTAAGATATTTTCCTGTAAGAGTTTCCTATAGAGAACAAAAATATATCACTAAAGTAGCTCTTACTTTCGGTATAATTTGTGATTATGGATTTAGAGCAAAAAATGAAAAAGTTTTATTTTATGCCTAATAAAGAATGTATTTTTTACAACATTTTTCAATTATCTCCGAATTAGAAAGATAATTTTCTGTGAACATGTTGTTGATAGAAATTTAAGATAAATGGTCTTTCGAGCTGAAGTTACCACACAAAAATCGTACGAGGGCGACCTGAAGCATCCTAGTTTTCCGACGGCTTGAAATGAGTGGAGCACCGTTTAAAAAAGTGTATTGTTCTTCGAGGAGGCTACATCGAAAACTAAAAATAAAAAACCACACCAGTACCGTATTTTTCTTCCGATTTCGGAAACATTTCAGGTCGCTCTCGTATATCTCGACTTCGTAGTAACAGTTACTTGTTCAAAATCAAAGTACGATACGATTATACTGTGGTGGAAAATATCAGGCTCTTTATTTTTTTAAATGGGTTCTTTAATTTAAATTTTCTCCTTTTTGTTTTTAAATTCAAAAATAGTGTTTTATAATTAAAATAACCAAATATAAGGTTGTAAAAATAAATGTATTAACAAATGAAAAATATATATATACCGCTTTTTTAACAAAATATCTTTTTGTAACAGAAAACCTAAGTCGATCCCTGTTTAGCTAGTTTTAAATATTCTAAATAAGATACGAAATAAAATGAGAGCAAAAAATACAATTAATTTTGAGAATTGATGATGATTTGAAATCTTTAATTTTGGTAATCGTACTTACTCACACGTAATTTTTCGTATTTTACGTGTCCTGGTCTTCGGCTTCCAAAAATGTGTCCGGAACTTACAAGTTTTTATTATAATATCATCTGATACACTTTATGACTAAATATATTTGAAGACTTTCATAAATTAAGTTTTATCTGAGAAAATAATAAATTATTCTCAGGAGAGACGATTTCGATATGTATGACTGTGACACGATTTTTGTTTATATCCATCGTTATCGGGGTTACACATTTGTTTGCCTATATGTTAGGCCACGCACTAAGTAAACGCACTCTTGATGGGAATGAAATTATTTAGAGGTAATGCTGCCAGGCGTGCCATTCTTCCGTCGTACGAGAAGTTTTGAAGATAGTGTGATATAATTACGGGATGGTACATATTTTATTAATATGATAAAAATGTGTGAGTACAGTACATTAAACGTTTTTTAAAAATGAATTTGGAAGAAGTTGTTTATACATATAAAAATATGTTTACGAAAAGCGATATGTGTAATAAACGATAGTGAAGTTTACGTCTCCTCTTTTTTTAACATGAAAATTGTAAATTATATGTTATTAAAGAACACCCAAAGTAGATATCTGCAAAATTTAGGAAGAAAACTGTACAGACTAAATATCTGAAATAAAATTTTAATAAAGAGGAAGTAATAACGGTACTTTGCCTTCAGCAATAATAAAAATAATGGCATGAACCAAACAGTGACGAGAAAATATCCAAAACAGTTAAACTAGTAAAATTTAGAAAAATCATTGATATTATACAAGTTTCTAATAGATTCATATCATTACAATACATATGAATAATCATGTGTCAATATAGTAATTACCGTAATTTTTTTTTTTCAGGAGTGTGTCAAGGTTGCCAATTAACATTTTAAATTATTTTGGTTTATTAAGCTTTTTGTAACATGAAATTCTACAAGGAAATATATTGATTTATAGTAAAAAGCAAAATTGTTATTTGAGTGTCTGTTTATCTTTTGTTTCAAATTACATGTGGACTCCTTTCTCCCATAGTTTTGTTCCGTTTGCGTTTTAAAAATACCCCGGCGAACCCCTCGGCAAGAAGTGTGTATCCCTATATATTTCATAGCGTAAGTGTATTATAAAGTTTGAACCAATGTTGTTGGTCATGGCGTGTAGCTAAAACCACTGCAGAATAGGAATTCGCAAACATCTACTTTTTTTGGATATGATTTGTATTGTGTTGCATTTGCCAATTTTAACCCCCTTTTAATTCAAAGGGAAGTAAATTTACAAGTGAAAGTAGCACAGTTGTAATAATTTATTTTAAAAGGTTTTAAAATTATTTTATATACTTCACCATTATCCCGTCTTTGGAGTTATAGGGTCATTAAATTTTATGTCTGTAGGTCACCTTGTAGTGCGAAAAATAAGCGCTCGCAAGCAGTATTTTTAAGAGAGGCTAATTTGATAAAGGTCAAGTTCACGTTTTATACCGGTATAAAAATTTCGTTCGTGAAAGAACGGAATAATAAAAGATGTCCAGACACAATAGTCAGATAATAATTCGCTGTTGGCGAGGTAATTTAGCTACCTATGCGAGAAATGTTAAATGTCGTTGGTATAGCAGCGCATTATATCCGTTTAATACAAATTCCGTCATACGTAAATACTAAGTTTTACACGCTCAAGGATGGCTAATTAAAAATGTATCAGATCTGTAAATTGAATCAAACAGCACAAAGCAGCGTTCCGGTCTCGTAACATCCCAAAAACGTAATACATAATCTTATTGCCTGCCTGTCTGCTCTTCAGCGTTACAATGAACTTAACCGAATAATGTCGCTATGTTACTGTGAAGAAGAATTAAAGAATACAACGAGGTTGTTCGGTCTGATGGTTAGACAAAATGACTTTACCGAGCTTATACTTTGTTTCCTGCAGCATCCTGTTTACCAGGTTGGTAGATTTATGTTGCACATTTTCTACCTGCTAAGCTATAACAAATTATCTTGTTTTATATCGGGATTTTTATCATCAATTACAAAAAGATATTCATTTTTACACAATAAATATACCTAGACATTTATCTCTAAATTGGTGAAAACGGCAAGACTGAAATTTGCATAAAATCATACGGAATGGGATCATCAATGGAATAACCTTCTATTTTCTGATGAGAAGAAATTTTTAATTATTATTATTGGAAATATTATATTTTCTATAACTACAGAAGTGTATAGGAAGGCTTTCCAAATGGAAGCTCATTCCAAATTCCTATACGAAACTGAGAGATGTCACTGGATACATGCGGAAGATGATAAACATCCAAAAATTAAATACATAAATGTCATAACTTATGCGAGATAAAGTATGGTAAACATATACTGAACACATGTACTGAAAAAGAAATGAACTGCACGTCAAACTATGATATCGCTGGTCACCAAATTAAAAGTAAACCTAAACAGAGTTTGAATTTCAAACAACTTTAAAAGACATGTATGACCAGAATCTCGTTCTGGATATATTCCGCATTGTTTAATGCGAAAATATCTTTTAACCACGTTTTTGAACTTTTTCGATCAAGATCGACGAGGTACAGCTAATAATTTACAATGTACCTAACAAACAAAGCATAAGTCCTAGTGATCTTAAGATGGCGATATATTTTTGATATGTTCACTGAATTTGAATTTATTATCAAATGTGACTGCCAGATCTTTTATAAACTTGCAACTATTAGAAGCAATACTAACAAATGCTGATTGACATAGATTTACGTGAGAAAAAAGAACTTTCAGTTATCTGCAAACAATAGCTCACCATAACCCAAATGTAAAGATAAACCGTGTGCAAGGTTTTAAAAAAGTAAAGGATTCAAATTGTTAACCTATGGAACATGTCGATTAATATATACACTACTGGCAGTAAGTGTTTACCCACCTCTAAAATATTACAAAAACAAGTAAAAAACGAATTATAAAATAAACCCCTATTCTTTACTTACACAAAGAACTCGAACAGTTGCAAAAATAATGCGCTTATCAATTTGCTAACAAAGATAATCATAAATTTACTTAAATTGGTGATTTGTCAACGTGTCCACATTTCGATTTTATTACTGCTGCACACAAGCTTGGCATTCTCTCTACTAGCTTTGGCAGTGTTAGCGGCTCTATTTTCCCCCACGTATCCTGTACTTGCGCCCAAAGTATTGTTGTTGAACATGAAGCAGATTTTTGAATCTGTCGGTCGAGACCGTCCCACAAAACCTCCATCGGATTGAGATCTGGACTTTGAAGTGAGCGCTTCATAATAACAATTTTCTCTCTGTGATCCAGTTTTGAATCATTATCGTGCTGGAATACGAAGCTTTCACCAATGAATCGCATTCCAGGTGAGATGGTATTCCTCCCCAAAATCTCGCTATAACCTTCTTTTCTAAGGATACCTTTGACCAAATCGCCAATAGAGAGGTACCGTTAAAAGAACCCCAAATAATGGCTGATCTTCCTCCATGTTTTATTATTGATGTAATACAGGATTCAAGTATTCGTTCTCTTTTCGAACTATGGACAAATGTTCTTCTCTTTGAACCAAGGGTGATAAATTTGGATTCGTCGGTGCAGAGCATTTTCTTCCAATGTCCATTTTCATATTTAAGGACGGCCGTGATAAACATTTCCAAAAAAACCTCTCTTTATCTAATCCGTCGATCTGAACGTGTCTGATCCGCAAAAAAGATCATTTTTGATATCTTAATATCAGTCGGCTTATTACGTACACACAGAACATTACAGAGGAATTATAACATAAGCAATTTTGGGGTGCCTTATCCAAAAATGCCGTCAGATTTGTTCTATCAGATCTAGTTTTCGAAATTCACTCTTTCTGACCTATTTAGGAAAAAATCGCCAAAATTAGATATAATGTTTTGTTACGCACGTAACCTTCTAAATATTACTGTTTGATAAATGTTAACTGAACACAAAAAAATGGGTTGGAGGGATTTATTTAACAGAAAAATATGCATATAGAACTTTGAATCATCAGTTAAAAAATTTCTTTTATAAGATGTCCTTGAGTGAGGTTTATTGGAACTCTGAAGATTCCAGCAGTAATCGGCCATCACATAGGTATCTCATTTTCCTTGGTACCTTTCCTCCATAATGCTGATGTCTTTGTGGAATCTTTCGTCCTGTTCCTCGTTAACGTCACCTAAGTTTTCTGGAAAACGATCTACGTAGCCGTGAAGGTAATGAATCTTGATGCTCATGTTACATCCATGTGAAAGTTAGAGAGCATCTGTTCTAATTATATAACGGCGAAATTTGTACGTATGAGTAATAAATTTCACCGTGGTGTATCTCAAAAACTAGAGCTGCTAGGAGGAAATGCCAGTTATTTTTGGAACTACTACATCAGAAATACCCGCGACAAAACATTTATTTGGTTGGGCGGTGTAATCTATCTCGTGCAATTTAATAATACAAATACTTTTATAGGAATAAAAATAGTTTCTTTGAATAATTTGGAATTATGCAGGTGGTTAAACACTTACGGCCGGTAGTGTATGTTTTTTTTGATTGAATATATATATTTCAATCAAAAAAGAAAAAAAAATAGAAACATTAGTCTTTTTAAATTTTAAACAATTTTTAGAAGGCTCTATCTCTTATATCTTTATAGTTAAGCCAAGAAAATGATTCCAGCTTGTAACAAAAACTTCATATATATATTCAGAATATTCAACCTTACGCTGCATTAAATTTATCAGGCGATGTTTATACTTTGTATTCCTACCAAATGTCAAAACTTCATCCGAACCATTCTTACAATTTACGTCAATAGACTAAACAAACGCCATCTATTTTGACAGCAAAACAAATAGAAGAGAATGGCATTGAAAATCATTAGGAATTCGCACGTCCCGGTTTGCTCTTATTTATAATATAGTATTTCTGTTGTAAATATTACGAGCTCTCCACATTCTCGAAACGAAATTAAAAAAACGTACAGAGCTAGCTGCTGACTCGTTAAAATACTTAATGACGACAATGTCGATAGGGTTTAATTAACGTTATTGAAGTTAATACGACAGAATTATCTACTTGATATTGATTTTCTATTAAATTATGTTAAGTATTGTAAATTGGAGCGATTCTAACGATTGCAATACGAATAATAAATAAAGGAGGTGGAATATGCATAGTTCGGTTAATATGTTTGCATAATAATACGTTATGTAATTAAAATAGCTGACATAATGCGATGGTTTTATATTAATGACCGTTATCTATCTAAGTGAATATGAATAATTGCATGCTTTTTTAAATACGGACGATTGGTTTAAGGAGATAGTATACTAAAGTTCTATTTAGTTTTGTTCTTATTTATAAAAGACTATATATGTGGAATTTTATATATATTTTTGTAACAAAGAAACCTTTGTGTTCCTGTTTGTTAATTCAATTTAACAAATAGCAATACTTGTAATAACATCCCTACATTCTTTATATTTTTGTTTGACACGCACTTAATGTATGTACCTATATATAAATTATTATTTCTCTGTGCTTATTTCCAATTAAATACTATACCTTCGCACAGTTTTCTCCGGATTACCGTTTCGGATGAAGTCATACCGTACAGCATTACCGCCAATAATAACCGTTATCCGCTGCTATCATAAACGTACACCTTACATGTTGATTAGCTACGTTGCGCCGTTGCTTATAATAGAGCGAATAATCAACTTGTAACCGAGTTACGTGACCGTCTTATGTAGATTCCGTAAAAACACTGACGAATCGATCAGCCCAGTCAGTCGATTCTCGTGCAAAATGTGTTCGCTGTCGTTGTTACATTGCCACTTGAAGTATGCAGGTGGACCAAGAGTTAAAATACCAATGCTTTCTTTAAGAAATATATTTTTTAAGTAGCAAAAATTCAAAGCAGAATTCGTTTCTTTTTTATTTTAAATGTCAAGTGCTAGATGGAAACTAATTCTAGCTTTCTTGTCCTTCTTGCTAAATCGTTTTTGCTATGCAAAATTTAGATTTGCATTTTAATCAAACAGATACCAAATCCATTATTTCTTACCGGCATACATTTGCATATATATATATTAGGATATTAGGGAAAAAAACATAAATGAAATTGTGCCAAGTTAAGGTAAAATGGAAAATCTAAAAATCTAAATTTTACTTAGTTCTAAGTTTTTCTTATTCCTGACATGCAGTTCGAGCTCGTAGAATCTTTATGCCGAATATACAAATGTATTTCTACATATTAATGCAAACTAATTTGCTTGGTTGTTAGGCTGCACTGCATATATACACTAGGGTGACAGAATAAAATAGACACCAGGTAAAGCGGTATAAATATGTAAACAGCTAAATTCTAAGAACGAATTAAGGACTTTCTCTTGTCGTTAGGGTAGGGGTAGATGTGTCGGAAGGAATTCGTCATAGTTTAGTATCGTTACAACAATGCCTCGCTTACAAGGTTCGAGTGATATTAGAGACTTCACCCGAGGTCGCGTCATTGGCCAGAGTGAACGCGGCGCTTCGCAACGTGAAATAAGTAAATTTTTAAATATTCCGTTGTCCACAGTTAGCCGTGTGATTACACAACTTAAACGCAAGGAAAAAACAACAGTGGAGCCGAGACCAGGTCGTGCCGGACCTTCTGAAAGAATTAAAAGGGTGCTTGTGCGCGAAATGTTAGAGAACCGCGAAAAAGTACAGCTGAGCTTGCGGCAACTTCACAGAAAAGTCAGCGCACCGTTCTGCGATAACTCCACAGTGTGGAGATGTATAAAAGGGTGGCAAAGAAAAAACCGCTCCTTACAGCGTTTCAAAAACGGCGCCGAATGGCTTGGGCAATCGAAATGCGAACGAAGCCCGAAGAGCTTTGGCCGTCTGTCATTTTTTCAGACGAAAGCGGATACTGCCAATTCAGTGGTAGTGGTCGTACGTGGGTATGGAGACGTTCGTCACATCAACTGGACGACAAATTTTTGCATCAGACGGTGAAATACGGCGGTGTGAACATCATGGTATGGGGCAAGATATGATATGGTGGAAGATCGCGATTAGTAATCTGCGACGGAAATATAAATGCGGCAAAATATATCCAAATATTAACAAAAGAACTACTACCGATATTCGACAACGCCATTTTATTTAAAGACGACGCCACTTTTATGGAGGATGGAGCACCCTGCCACAAAGCAAGAAAAACTATGACGAATTCCTTCCGATACATCTACCTCTACCCTAATGACAAGAGAAAGTTCTTAATTCGTTCTTAGAATTTAGCTGTTTACATATTTATACCGCTTTATTTGGTGTCTATTTTATTCTGTCACCCTAGTGTGTTTTATTCTGTCACCCTAGTGTGTTTTATTCTGTCACCCTAGTGTATATATATATATATGCATATATACACTTCGTCTATTTTATGTTTTTACTTTACTTACAATCTATTCATTCGACGACGATCTTTCTCTAGTACTGTTGCTGAAAGAGGAAGCAAGATTTTGCGAATGAATAGATTGTCTTAGCTTACACGAGAAGACAATGACGTAGACAAAAACATAAAATAGACGAAGTGTACGTATTGTAATGATATAAATTGTTGTCCTTTATTTACCAATAAATTTCTTGTATAGTTTTACTACTTACTTGCAGATATGTTTTTCGTTTTTTAATTTTAATTCAAAGAAGCCAGTTAAAAATTTTAACGAGCCTGAGATTTTCTACCATAGTATATATACATACGACCGCTCATAATAGAATGGACATAGAATTTTAACAATATATTTTAAAAAGAAGTATTTTTGTTCATGTAATAATTCTACAAGTGCACAATTTGCGAATTAAAGTACTATGTTGATATTACTTTTCAACATCGTGAAATAATTAGATATGGTTGAAACAATACCAGGTATAGATATTTTAAATAATATATGGATAGAAATATTATGACGCTATAAATGAAACCAGAGTTCTAAGAATTGACTGAGTTCCTGCAAAAATGGTATTTACCCCATAAAGTAAGCATAAATTACATTAACAATGAGTTTAGTTTATTATTATATGCCGTTACGTGCAGCTCGGTATTGCTATTTCTTTGCGTTAGTAAATAATTTAATTCATGGGTAGAATTGGCTCGTGGAAAACCGCTTAGTGTTGAAACACGATCAGCAATATTAACGCTACATCAAGAGGGCTATTCTGTACGGAATATTTCTGGGCAACTTAATGTAAAAAATTCATACTAAATTTAAGAGTCCGCCGTTTCGAACAAACTGGTACACTTGCTAGCAAAAAATCGTTCAAGACGTCCTGGGTCAACATCCAGAGGCAACAATGAACGCATAAAATTGCTTAGCGAGAGAAGCAGATGGTTAACGACTCCTGAAATTATGGCAGAAATGAATCGGGCTAGAAACAGGAAGTTATCCGTTAGCAGAGTGAAACGTCGTTTAACAGAAGCAAATCACCATCATCGTATTGTTACACGAAAACATTTGCTACGTTGTGGGAATAAACAAAAGCGTCTTCAGTGGGCTAACACTCACAAAGACTGGACAATAGAACAATGGCAAAACGTACTATGGACTGATGAGTCCAAATATGAAGTGTTTGGTCAAAACGCAGAACATTTATTAGGCGCTCAAAAAACGAGAAAATGCTTCCTGACTGCATTTCACCAATAATAAAGAAATGTGGTGGTTCCATCCTTGTATGCGGTTGTTTTTCATTAAGTGGAACAAGAGACCTTGTGGAAATTGATGGAATAATAAGGAAGGAGAACTATCGCGAGATATTAGGTGAAAATGCCATCTGGATTGCGCTTAATAATTAGGTCGTCAAACGATAACGATCCGAAACACACGTCCTTGTGCAAAAGCTACCTTACTGATGCAGAGAATGAAGGAATATTAAAAATAATGACTTGGCCTCCCCACAGTCCGGATCTTAATCCGATAGAGCTTCTGTTAGACGAACTGGACAGACCAATTAGAAGAAAATGTCAAACGTCCATCTCTGGAAGGTATTGCAAGGGGAGTGGAACAATATTCTTCAAGATACACTGAGGAAATTGGTAGAAAGAATGTCACGAATTGTGCAAGCAGTTATTAAATCAAGGGGTGGATTTTTTGATGAGAAGAGAGCATAACTATCTTTATGTTTTCTAATGTTTATCATTACTTTTTTGTCTACACATGTGCAATAAGTCGTAGATGAGTAAATATCCTTTTTATAATTATTTTGTTTAAAGTTTTGAAGCAACCGTCAAACTTTGCATGAAATAGGAAGTGTCTGTACTATTATGAGCGGTAGTCTATATATTTGATGACTTGAAATAATGTTTTAATGCTCAGTACCATCCTTTCCGGAATTACGAAGATATTGAGAATGTAATTCTTGCGCCCACGTTAGTAATTATATACAATAAACTGTTTCATAACAAAATTTTGCGTTATTGGTGTATTCTTGAAGATCTTGACAAGTTCACCGGTATATCAGTAAACTCTCAGTCGGTAACACGGTTGACAATAAGAGCCCACGTGCTCTCGAAACACTGCGTTCCGAATAATTATTAAAGATGTGTGAGTGGAGTTTACTGATGTACCTGTGAATATACAACCACACAGTCCTTGCAATCGTTAATCTTGACAAATAATTTATATAAAACGATATATTGCAATATCTATAATGGAGTTTGCGTCTCCACTGTGCACGTAACTGAGGGACTCTTCTTTTTTTCAAGAAAAACAGTTATCGTAAATGTAGGAAAATGTAAAACTTACCTACATAAAACTATAACACTAGTGAAGAATTCTACAAAATCGAAAATAAACAATTATGTTCAAACTGGGAATATACTTTCAGTTCGTTTAATGGCTGTCATTCCCCTGGGAGAGGGCCGTACTTATGCATAGTCAGTGGTCGATATTTTCTCGTTCTTCGTTTTTTTCTGTTTTAGCGTAATTGTTTGTGGCGCTTGTAACGATATTTTAAATTATTAAATCAACTCCTGGATATATATTATCTAAGTGGTCAACGTCGTTATATAAGAACTTTCTAGATTAAAATAATTAGATCATTATATATTTAATCTTATAATATTAACTTAAAATAACTTTTGCGTTGTTTTGTAGATTAGCTTGGCCGCCTATTTATATAACACATTCTTTTTTGTAGCGTAACGCCATCGCCATAACTTGTGCAAGAATGACTCACCGCACGCCAGTTGGCCGATGCAGTTCAATGAGAACGCACTATGAAAATTAACCTCGCCCAGAACGTTAAGATTTGCACGGTACAATAACAATGACAATAATATAATTATTGCCATTATTATTGTTAGTAGGCGCTAAGGCATTCAAATTTACATTCAACGACAACAAGAAGAAGAAATCGGTCCATCTCATTGTTACACCTAGAGAATGACCTGACAGGAAAATGATTTATGGTTTTAAGTGGTGTGATTATTAATCAAACAGTTGCTTGACAGAAATCACGTACCATTATTTTTTAGAAGATGATATAGATGGCAATGTACGGAAATTTTGACGTTTTGTTTTTAAAAAGAAATCCGAATTACCTTGAAGATAAAGAAATGCAAAAAATGCAACATAATACCTGGTCGTTTGGCAAAAGACAAAAACAAACAAAACATTTATAGAAATGTAGAAGGTAGACTTTTTCTTGTTAAAATAACCACCTTTGGTAGCTAATATTGCTCGTACAATCCTGAGTATTCTGGGCAGTTAATTTTATAATCGTTTTCTGGGTTCTTTTTTGTTTGTCCTGTGGAATTTAGATCGGAGCTTGGGGAGGCAATGGTATTATACACCCATTATTCCTTTCTTGCACATTTAAATACAGTGTACACAACACTTCCGTGTGTTTCGGATCGTTATTATGCATATTATAACATTTTCTCGTAATAATCTTTGTTTCTGATGGAATAGGATGTTTCAGAATTATTTTATACTGCTCTTTTCTTAAAATAATATTAATTTTCTCTGTGTTTAATTGCCAGTATCTGTTGGCATACACAGCTTCAAACCACTTTTTCATGCTTAAACCTCCCCACGAAAATTCTTCGTTTTTGTAGCGAGCATTTCGAAGTTGAGTTCATCTGTTCATAATACTCTTTTTTATTCCTCCATTATTCACTTTCGATGTGTTTTCTGTTGATTGTCAACGATTTCGTTTATTAACTCACCGTAGATTGATTTTAGCGGCTATATTTCAAGTTGGTAATCTTCTGTTATGTTTGCTGCTGAGTTCAAGTCTTTCTTAAATCATCTGCTCGGGATGTGCTCTTTGATGGCCGAGGACGAGTTTTCTAAATTCCTTACTTGATCAAATCGAAGTATACTATTATTCACGCTGAATTTTGTAATTCCAATTTTTGTCGAACAATCCAACCTTCTTTGTATAGAGCAATAATTGTCCATGGTGTTTTAACACTTGTAGGTTTTGAGCGTGGTATTTCTTCAAATAATTTCACTCGCTGCGGGCTAAATTTGTATGACCGTGTGGTAGCACTTCACAAAAGGACTATTTGGTTTACAATGATAAATATTCTTTTGCATGGACGGGGATTTTAATTAGGAAGAGCAACTCGGCCAATAACTTACCTATTATGCACCCATATGATTTTGATTCGCTCGACTGGATTGTACCTGAACAACAAAGTCCATAATCTGCTCAAGAAGTAATTTTTTTAACTTGGGTTCGTCAAGCTAAGCATCCCCAAGGTGAATCTGTCTTTCCCTGCAGGCTGCCGGGCAGTCGACAAGAACGTGGAAGGGAGTTTCCTCTGCTCTCCCACACTTTCTACATGAAGGAGAGTTTACTAAGCCCTTGCGTTGTAATACCATAGAGCGTAATTAAAGAGATAAATTGTGAAGAATTTGTATTCATCCCTTCAATAACTCTATTCAGCAATTGCAATGGTACTACGTCCCGTTCCGAGGATATACTGTCTTGTTTAGCATCAATTAAAATACATTCGACTGCAGAATTAAATACTAGAGATTCATATTGCGGTCATTTAATCTCGAACAGCAATCAATCGCTGTGCTTACAAATAAATTTATGTTGATTCCGAGGCAGTTCACTCCATTTTCCACATGGATTTATCGAAAACCTGCGTAGAGTCTTTCACTACAATCACATCGTCAAAAATAAGGCCTGTTGTTAATTTTGACAGTGGCACAATATAAATGATTATGATTTTTTAAATCACTGGTATTTACCAATTCAATAAAAAGATCAAAACTTATCACAGGGTTTGATATTACGCTAGCTTCTCGCAAGAAAAGGTGAAACTAAAATCATAATAACAAAAAGCAGTACAGGATTGTAGTGTTAAAAAGGAAAGAATTTGTAATAGTATTCATAGTTCTTCCCTATGTTCTTACAAATTTCCATTTTCTAAAGCAAATTACGGTTCTACAAAAATTTCGTGACACTTACGCATTAGCACGAGCTGAACTGTCGTTACTAGGCACGTGAAATTAACTCGCCGATAAAAGAGCTGGGAGTACGATGGGCGCAAATTGACTTATTATTGTCACGAGATATTTATCGGGTTGTACATACAATTTTCAATACGTGGATAAAATACTTATTGCTCGTTTGAAAACTTTAATAAAACGTGTAGGTATCAGATAAATCGCTTTAATCCTCTTAAATCACAGCATTAGTGTTATTACTGTTATTGCAGATGAAATGAAGCTATTTATAGAATTCATCATAAATTACATTAATTATACCTATGAAATTGCCAATTTCTAAAAGAAGATGTGCAGATTCTAATCTGAATCAAGATCAAAGAGAGAATTTATTATAGAAAGTCCCTTTTCAACAAAAAGCTCGTTTGAACAAAAAATACATTACAGATTTGAAGATACATGTCTGACGGATTTTTAAAATTTAATACCTACCAAAAATGCATATAGCAATTGTGATCTTGGGGTAGAGGTAGTAACATTATTTATTTTGGGACAATTATTCACTTTTTAATCAATTCAGGACTAGTAGGAAGACTGAAAGTTACATAAATGAAATTTTAATAAAATATCTAGGTATGGTGAAATAGTAGTACTTATCAATTAAAATAAAATGTTTTTGCCTTTTCCCACGTTGTTTGCAAAACCATAAACTGCATGTCAATCACCTCATTGAAACAAAATTGAATATTTGAACAAGTCCAATAAAATATTTGATTTTATTAACTTTTTATTACAATTTAATACACATTGTTTGTCTCTGTGTCAGCTGATTCGGGTATTTCTCTTTTTAGTGTTTGAGCCAATGTCTGTCACTATCTCGATCTCACTATGCCTTTTTCTCTACATTAGTCAAGCAGTAGGGTAGCTAATATATTACTGATGAAACACATTTCAATATTTTCATCAAATTGAATCGTCTGTTAAAACGTTGGGTGGGTTGAAATTTATGATATAAGTACTTGACCAATATTCTCTTAAAATAAATGTTTGTTGTGGGAGTTTTAATACTATTTTGAGGAAATTTTAATTTTAAACGGTATGCATCGTGCATGTAAGAAATGCTTCGACGGAAATGCATAAGAGTAATTTGTATCCAAACTAAATTACTTTTTTTTCCCAAACACAACTTATGTTTAATGTTCCTTAAATTGCCTGATATCAAATTCACACTTTACAGGTCCAATATTAATAAATACCATGAAAATATGCAATATGAAAATGTAATCGATAATATATCTTATTTTTGCGAATATGACTTTTATACTAAATCTTGTAGTATTGTAGACAAACTACTATATTAAAAAAATCTTGGCATTCTCCTATGAAATATCAGAATCCTGGGCTATATATTTTAGTCTGTGTTTACCTTTACTTCAAAATGAAAAATATGTTATGTAGTCGAATATTGGGTCATTCACACCTATAGCAGCCTACACACTATCGCTCATAAATTTAAGACCATTTGTTGAAAAAATAGTACAATCTTTAGAAAATAATTAAACCATTCCAATAGTTTATATGGTGATATCTAAGTTAATATATGATTTTTTAGCTTAATGTCTAATTTTACAAAGCGTACTTCTGCGAGTTGCATATGCACATCTACCGGTGTGCGGTTCTGAGAATGTGTTCATTTCTACAAATTTTTTTCGGTTGTGTATTGTTTAGGAGGCAGTTTAGTTCAATTATTGCTTGCAGTTAAGTTGAATTTATTAGCATAATATGGATAAAAATGATTGCACATTGAAAAAGGCGCTGCAATTTTTCATAATGAAGGCAGAAGTGAGTGTTATATTTGGAATAAATTGTGGTACAAGCCGGTAAATAGATAATAAATTTTGCGTTCACAGACAGTCTCCCATTTTTGTTATTTATATTAATATATCGCTCTTAAAATCTTTGATTTGATGGCCGATATACTTTCGCACTACAATTATGCGTGGACTGGGAAACTTTTTCACCTGACAATAGTGTGAAAATGAAAAAAATTGCAGGCAAACTTAAGCTAAAGAAAAAGCCAAGAGATCCTGCGCTTTTTATTGCACATAATAATACATACGTATATCAGAAAATTAGTTTTTAAGAAGCCATATGTACGACTTAGCTTCTTAAGATAGTGTAAGTTTGCTTTTCCTAAGGCGTATGTAGAAGATTTATATCTTCTCCAACGAGTTATACGGTTAGACTTAACCAAAACTAATAAATGCTATTTACGGCGTTAATAAAACGCGTTTACAAAAGATTTTAGCATCATAATGTCGTATTGTTAATAATAATCATAATTTATATGTTGCTGTTGCGAAGAAATAATTACAAGGTTGTAGCGTAATGAATTTTTTAATATATCATAGAAGAAGCCTCCTTATATTCCCGTTTTAATGGAGATATATTTACGCTTGCCTTTCAGTCGATGAAAATATTTTGGTACGTTGTATGTACTTTTTAAAAATACGTCTGGCAATGATTTAAGAATCTGCCAAAATTTCCCAGTTACAAAAATAACTTTTGGCTGACTTGGCAGTATTACTTTGATGCCACTGTTACTGTTTATGTAAAACGTTAGAAATTTCTTAAATCCAATATTCGATTGACTAATTGAATTGATTTCATAAACGATTCTTATACAAAAACATGATAAAGTCAACCGCGTTTGTTAACTAAATCAATTTCGATTGTTAATTAACCATCAGACGTTATAAAAACAAATTAGCGGATATTATTATGCGGTAGGTAGCAAATTTTGGTGCAATCGTTGATGAAGCGAAATATTTATAGGTATTACGTTCGTTATTCGTTAATCCATTGAAAGTGTGTACATGCCCATAACCTTGATTCACGGTTGAACGTATGGCTGGACCTTATTTTTGTTTTAAAAATAAATCGAAGTTAATTTATTCTTTGTTTACAGGTGCCTCTGTATTTACGTCTTCGAGTGTGGTGTATACACGAATAATATTGGCACGTATATGTGGTTATTTCAGTTCAAGTTGTGTTGCAAACGTGCTTTAAAATAGTTAAAATTAAGAACTCTTCAATCATCTTTTTATGTGTGCTTATCAATACGAAATAGTTTCACTGCATATATGACAGATGGTATTCGTGTAGTAAAAAAGTTTCGCAGCGATTGTAAATCACGAATTGGATCTGAAGGGTACTACTATATTGTTTGCTTGTATATGAAATATTCCCTGGCTGCGCTGGTACAAATAAAGGCATATACATATGTTTAATCAAAGGATAAAAATAAACATTTTAAATCTGCTATTAAAAATGTTTTTGTAATTTTTGGCAAAACCTTAAAGAAATAAAAATCAGTGTAAGATGAATTTTAATAGAAAACAATGCTGTCTTATATTTATTATCATTTTTTTACATTTATTTATTATTCTAGAGTATTCTTTTTATTTTGGCCTTAAACTACACAAACTAAGTCACGTTATGTTTTGTTATGACGTGCATTCGCTCCTTAAATAATAGTAGAATATAAATAGTAACACGTGTACACAGTGTATAAAACAAGTATTGATGTTGCACATTTCAACAAAGTAGTCCTGCATTTCTAAGGCTGCAGAAACGAATGCTTTCACAATAGTGTACGGCTCGGTACTATCAATATTAGAAATAACGAATGTACATTCATATTTGTAACCGCACACAATTTATCGGTTTTTAATCTTCTTATAGTATCTGTTAGATTTCCTATCGAGGTTTTGAGGTAATCTACTATAGTTAGCGCTTCATGTAATGACAGCTTGGTGTTCTATTATTTGGAAATAGTATCTAAACGAATTGAATAATTTTCTGAAATTTGCTCTATTTGGATATGGATTTCGGTTTCTGGAACTAGCCGCAGGCTTACTGAAATTGCTTGAACTTCTTGCAGATAAGTTTAAGATACTAGGTTTAAGAATAAGTAAAAATTTCTCATAATATAAAACTGCTTTAAGTCACGTATTGACGAGATGAGGTTTCGTCAATACCGATTGCGACAGAGTTCAATTTACAACGCTATCAGCTAATAAGCGTGTGGACAGTAGAATGAAAAGTAATAAATGCCGATATGAGGAGTCGTATTGCAGTAAGAAAACAACGGTTAGGTTCTATACACAAACGGAAAAGACTAAATTGAGCAAAAACTCACGCAAACTGGAGTATAAGTGGTTGGAAAAAATGTGTTATGGACGATGAATCGAAATTGGAACTATTCGGTCAGTAAAGGTCACATATTTGTTCGTCACCGCCCTGGAGAACGAGTGTATTTCAAAGACAGTGACACGTGTGCTATAAATTATACCGAGATTATATTTGTGTCGGATAATAATACATATTTTTTTCGGTGTATTCACTACCAAATTTGGAGATATACACAAATGAAGAAAGTGAGTTAAGCTTCATCTAAAGGAATGCCTAGAAAATAACACCAACGACAAGATCGCTGTAAATACAGCTTTTCTCGTGGTATTGGTTGAAATCATTCACGACAAAGACATGTGAAAGAGACATAGAACGCTAACACACGGTCATGTTTCTGGCTACCCGGCGTCATCAGCGTGGTTTCGAGACGTTTCATGCTCAACACATGTAATTCCCTCTCTGTTTCTATCGCCATATACACAATACAAGTGATTATTCCTGGCGCTAACTAGTGCCAAAAGAAAGAAACACTTGTCTGCAAAGTCGGACACAGCGAAAAGAAGCGGGTCCAGTTTCCCACCCTTCTTTTGAGCAATACATGGATTGCTACCACGAGAGGGCGTGCGCACAAAGGGCAGTGCAAGAGGAACTACACATGTGAATGATTTCTTAGCCATAAGCCTTAGAAATCATCAAAATAACACCAACGACAAAATCGCTGTAAATACAGCGAGTTAGGCTTGCTTAAATACACAAATGAATTAAGATATAGTTTTTTTTACCTAAAATTCATCTCAAATCATTCTGTATACTATTCATAGAAAGTAATAAATAATTTTTACGGATACGTAGTTGATTTACATTCATTTACTTTGTTCTTGTAATTTACTAATCTTTAAACCAGATAAACTATTGAGTCTGTGGTAAATGTAGGCTATTGTAGGCGATCTTTTGAATTCATTTTTTCTGTGTAAAAAGACCGTTGTTTGACGAAAGATTTAACCGATAAGAACAGTAACCTATTTGTATTTACAGACGTCTAAAACGGTAACCTTAAATCAACGTCAATTAAATTTTATGCGAACCTCGAAAAATCACGTAAACAATGTGAAAGGAATAATGGAACAGTTAACAATGGAGTCGGTGTAAGTTGGCGCGTTAAGCTATTTGTACCCACGTTGAATTTGTTGCTTATTGTTGTTCTGGATTCTTTTCTAACAGCAGCTACGTTTGAGATAGAGGTCAGATTCAGTTCACTCATTCTTATTGTTAAAATTTGTGCCGTTTCTTTAAATTTTTGATTAAAAGTCCACCAATCTACTTTGGTAGCTTGTGTATACGGTGTCTTTGAAATAAAATAAAAGTGTACGAAAAATGGAAAGGAGTAATTACATAGAACATAAATCCAAAACATTTTGAGTGAATTACCGCGCGATCAGAATTAAAAAAATCCTAACGTGTAATATGTACCACGTATGGATACAGAATGTGTATACATAATACATTCATTCAATCAAAATCGCATACATACACGCAAACTGCATAGACTGCAATAGCCCGCAATTGCCGTTACCTACCACTAACCGTACTCTTTACGCTACAGGCCACAGTTGTAATGTGCAATTCTGAAAGTCCAGTAGGGCGACGAATAGTTCATAAATATTTTTATCTTTTTTTCTTGCATCTGCGAAGGAATTTTCGCAAAATGTTTTGGATTTATGTCTAGTAAGATTAGATCCTCCAATTTTTCATACTGTTTTATTTTATTTTATCGACGCCCTGTACAAAGATACCTCTTACTCGGTTTTACTACTTAAAAGCTTCGACATCCCAACAACGAAATAAACGATAACTTTTTAGTAACCAAATCCCAAAGAATTCGTTGACGATTGACGATATGAAATACACACGCTATATCTATATTAATTATATACAAATAAACAGCTGGTTTACTTGAATAAGTAGCTTCTAGCGCAATTATAATTTACTCCAAAGTCGGATTAAAGAGGAGATTGGAAGACACGACATAATCACGAATTCGTTTTTCCAATAGCTTTGAAATTTTTAAGACACTTAAAATGCTTATGGCATTAGAAAGAATAATTAGACGTAAGGGAGGGAAATTCAAAATTGAACTAAAATGCATATTTTGAAAATAAAATTGATCTGTCTGAGTATTTCTTTGAAAACAAATTACTTCTAAGTTTATGAATTTATTCCACAATAATACATACATTACCGTCCATAAGTTTGGAAGCAAATCCCTATTATAACTTATTATATGCAAATATAAAATTGTTGCACACACTCAGTAAATTCCAAATATTTAGGTACAAATTTCACCCGAAGACTATAGTAACCGTTTAGTGCGTGTGGAAAGGGTTTAATCCCTAATGTCTTATCGCTCTCCTGTGCGAAATTAGTTCTTTGAAATCAGGCCCAATTCTAACAATTTGGTAAAGAACTGAGCGTAAGTATGCCAAAGCGCAGATAGTTGATTGTAGAACAACGTAGTAATATTTGTACTCTTGGCGACGGAGGATATACCGAGAGAAGAATGGCTCAGCGCTGAGGGATTTCACCGAAAGGTGTGTATTACACCTTGGCCTGGAGAAGAGAGACAGGAGAAAATCTCGATAGAAAACGAAGTGGACGTCCATGGGTGACTTCTGGAACTGAAGATAGATTTATAGTAACGACCTCGAAACGAGATCGATGTCTAACGGCACCGGTTATCGTAACGCGCATTAATACACAATAAGGACTAAATGTTTCTGTTACCACTGTCAAGAGACGATTATTGATAGCAGTTTTGAAACGCGTGCATAAAGAGTAACGATTAACACGGGCAAGAGAGCATGCAAACTGGTCACTGGATGATTGGAACGCAGTCTTATGAACCGACGAATCCAAATTTCAGTTATTTGGTACGCAACGGAGAGTTTTTGTTTGTCCACGACCAGTGGAAAGAGTTTGTGAGGCTTGCTTAGTGGAAATTATTACTACAATGTGGAAAGAAGACTATTTTGATATTTTGCATCATGCTACTCCGTGTGGAAGCCGTTTTGTTGGTGAGCCATTTGTGTTCTGCAATGACCCCAAACATACAACTCGAATCTATAAAAACCTTCTAGAGGAAAAAGCAGCAAGGAATAAACTAGAATTAATTGTTTGACCTCCTCAGAGTCCGGATTTACCTTCCATAAAGCTTTAATGGGATGAGCTTGATCGAAGAGTAACACAGCTACAACTTCAGAGGGAATATTTACAAAGCCCTTGGCAACAAACTGACGCTGACTGTTTCGAAAAATTGCTTCGCAGAATGCCTAAGACTAGTGCAGTGGTTACCAAAGCCAAAGGAAGTCAAATCAAGGAAAATAAACTTACAAGCAAAAAAAGGGCATAAATAGTATTATGTTTGAATTAATTTACTTTTATTTGACACTTATGTTGCATAAATTCATTAATAATCGCAATAAAATTTTACTATAACTGTGACTTTTTGAAAAGTTCGTTGCTGCTTCCAAACTTTTGGACGGTTGTGTATGTGTAATTGCGAAAATTAGTCTTACAGATGATATGGTAGAATAGTAGTGAGGAAGAAAAAGCATATCTAGAAATAATCAAGGATTAATGAATTTATAACATGGAGAGGATTACGCTGGTTAGAAAATATAAAGAAATTAAAACAATCTAAAGTAGTGGAAAAGGTTATGGAAAGGAACGATGAAACTATGAGTCTGAAACGCTTGCTAATAACTAACAAACTTCTTTGGAATTTTTTATTTATATTATGCAAATCGTGCATACATATACAGTTAAATTGCTTGAGTTAAGATAAGAATACCTTCTGCTCTGGAGTACTATGTAAATCAGTTTATATCTACATAAAGTCAGTATTATTTACTTACGTAAGATTTTGTGTCAGAGACATGATGTAAAGTTGATAGAAAGTTCAAAGCAAGTTAATAAAATAAACAGTATGTATGTATTTTAATGTTCAATGTATGTAGTATACTAATATTCTTAAATTTATATTCTTATGGAACGTCACATCCGTTTAAAGCGTGTACAACATTAACGAGCAAAAATATTCAAATATGCTTATGACAAATGTCCGCCATTTACAACATTATAGCTTGTTTCATTTGTTGCTATTTATTCGCGTATTTTTGCTCCTTTATATACAAAATCAAGCGAAATATGGAAGTTCGAGATTTTAATGCAACCTGTTCTCTTGTTTCAGGTACGTGGTAACGATATCGATTGTATCACACATCACTTGGCTTATTTGGTATGGTATTTGAATAATATTCATAAAAAGGCAAATGTATTTTTAGCAGCAAATATAATTAATCATTAATGCGGTAAAATTAATATTCGATACAGGTTTTGATAATTGGTCACCGTTAAGCTATGAGGAAATGCAATTTCATGCAGTGCGCTTGTTGGGTTTGATATTTCGTTTTAATATAGTTTACGTTCACTTTCGTATTAAGATAAGCAGAGAAAATTATTATACCCGTAGAAGTATATTGTATTCAAAAATATGCTACGCCATAATTTCTACGTAATCATACACGTTGAATCTAAATTGTAGTAGGACGGTTTATTTTCGTTTTAAAATTGTCGATTGTGTTGTGCAGAGTTTCGAAATTATGGTATAATTCATTTCCTTTTCAAGGCTGACAATTTTCATCAGTATTACGTAAAATTAGGTTTGAATTGCAGGAAACTACTATTATCTGTTTCAATCATCAATTTAGTTGTGCGCGGTTACAATTGTCTTTGATCGTGTACAATGTTGAATTTAGGACGTACGCGATTGTTCGAATGAAATAAAACTAAATTGGAAAAGTAATGAGAGATCGTTTGTTTATGAATAATAATGTAACCTTATTTGACGTAAATTTCTACCGTAATATGTGAATATTGTTATTATAGATTTTGATTACATTTTCCTATGACTTGTAAAGGCATATTTGTGCATATTTCAATGAAGTGCGATTAGTAATTGAGCATTTGAAATACTAATATTTTTATGATTTTATATCTGCTACATGTCTTTCAATGTTTTTATTGAATTAAAAGAATTTTGTAAAGCACCGGGAATTATTATTATTATTTTTTTTTGGCCTTGACAAATAGTCATTTGTCCACGTAAAAATTCTAAAATACAAACGTCCAAAAGACTTGAATCAAAACACCAGATACAGGGCCGCGAAAAGTGATGAAACCCACAAAAGGAAAGGTAAATAAAGGAAACGAAGCTGAATTACGGAACTAAAAGCGAAAGAAAAACAGAAACCAGTCTGATAAATGTATTTTATTACGAATCAAAAATTTTATAATAATATTATAAACGTCTGTATTATTTTCTGCCCGAATGAAAGAGGTATTAACCGGGAGGTAAGAAAAGAATTTATATAAATCTTGAAGGAATTCATCTCGGTATTTGGCGAAATTAGGACATTTAATTAAAATACGGTTAACATTACCTAATGTCTCATTGTCACATGGGCAGCGAGGGCTATCAAGAACACCAATTCTATTCAGATGTGCGGGGGAGCATGCATGATTAAACTTTAAGCAGGATATTGTAGAACTAAATCTGGTAACACTACACTTGTGAATGTAATCAATGTGACAGGGTAATTCAGGATAGAGTAACGTATAATGCGTTTTAGCCTTCTGGGTAAACTCATGCCAGTGAGCCACCCAACGTTCCATACTCTAAGCCCTAAAATAGCTAACAGTATCTGAATCAGGAACCGGTGAAGAACGTAACTGGATTTTTAGTCTGCATATCAGCTATGTAGATGTTAATTATGTTAGAATTGGTTTTACACCATATAAACCTAACGTGCATGTTCCTTTCTTGTAACCCATATAGCAAGTCAAAAATTTCTATAACACGATTTTTATTAGAATTCCAAACATTTTGTATTGACTTTAGGGTAGGTTGAGTATCAGATATTATAACAACCCCATTCAAGAGAGAATTGTAAAGCTTTCATTATAGCGTAAAGCTTAGCAGTAAAAATGGAGGATATGAGATTCAGTTTGAAAGATTCAAAATATTTGTTTCTTGGAATGTAGAAGGAAATATTCATTATTTATTTTAATTTTCAAGAGTAAAAGAGAAATTATCTCATGTAAGTGTGGTGACTAGAATTCGGTATTGTATACGTAAAAGAAATTATACTACATTCTTTCAAAAATATGCCGAAAATATCCCTTTTACCTATGGCGTATGCTTTTTATACATTCTACTTTTAAACAATTTAGTCCCCTAGAAAACAAGACAAAAAACAATAGCAAAGAATGTAGATTTTCACGACCGGTATCGTATGAAGAGGATTCCGGGCTATTTAGCCGTGGTTCGTTGGAATTTCTTCCGGAAGAAATTCCTAAGAACCACGGCTAAATAAAAAGCAATAGCTCAACTATAAAAAAGGTAATATATTTCCAAATAATGGGTGTTTTTTTTAAAGGCGAAGAACTAAATTGAGATAAAACACAAAAATGCTTTTAATTTCCATGAAGTTAGTTTTATTTAAAGATAATTTTATGGCATTAAAGTTTGAGTATGATTTCGGGCGTTTGGTCGTCGCGACTGGCGCTTATGTGGCTTAATTTGGAGATCCAATTTTCACTACCATTCGTAGTAAATCAGGCTGTATTTCGACAACAATACGTTGAATGTTCCAAGTGCTCAATTGTTTCTGGTTTATCGGCGTAAACATGCGACTTTACACATCCTCTGAGCAAATAATCCAATGGAATCAAATCGCACGAACGAGGTAGCTAGTTTCTACGGTATCTTTACGCAAAATTTTCCAGAAAGTGGATGGACAAGTTTAATTGCTGAACACGATGACGAATTGTCGCATTTGGATCATCATCAACACTGATGATGATCCAATCAAGCGCTTGTTGTATGCCCGTATGGGTTCAGGAGATGTGCCTATCGAAGTTATTAAGAATTCCCCAATCGTAACATTAGAAGCAATTGTCAGGTTATTTACATCTTGTTTACAGGGTAGTGAAGTCCCGGAAGAATGGAAAATCGTTCTTAGGTCAGTTCTATATCCAAGAAAGGTAGCAAAATGAAACGCGAAAAGTATAGGGCAATTAGTGTTACGTCTTCTATGTGCAGACTGTATGGACGAATAGTAAAATCGAGAATAGAGGAACAAGTAAAAGACTCAGAGGAACAGAGTAGTTTCAGATCTGGAAGATCTTATATCGATAATAGTTTCTGTCCAAAACAACTAACTGAAAAAATTGTAGCACGCGAATGTGAACTACATCTTATACATTTATAGACCTTAAAAAGCTGTAAAAATGACAGTGTTCTCGTAAATCAATTATGGCAGGCAGCGAACAACTATATGAAAATAACAAAAGCAGAGTGAAAGTCGAAAACAACTACACCGATGAATTCATTATAAATAGAGGGTTGTGATAAGGATGCTGCATATCACCAACGTTGTTTAAAATATATAGTCCTGAGGGATTGGAGAAAAAAATGTATGCCGATGGAGTGCTTCTCGATGAACAGCATATATATAGTTTGGGGTTCGCTGACGATAAGGTTATATTAACCGAGGACGGAGATGACATCGATTACATGATTAGGAATCTGCGGGAAGAATATGGGAAATCGGGTTTGGAGATCACTATGGATAAGACAGAGTATATGGTAATCGGCTCACAAGTAAAACAGTTAGTGGTGGAAAATAAAGTGATAAAAGCGATAAATGCGTATAAATGATGTCTAGGAGTTACGTTAACAGAATAAAATAATAAAGGAAAAGACTATACTGAGGCAACTATACCCTATAGTACGGAATGATAATATTTCGAACAAAATAAAAACTCAGATGTTCCACCTTTTTGTTGAAAGTGAAGTGTGGGTACTGAACAAGAAGATGGAAAACAAAATAATGTCAACGGAGATGATTTACTGGAGACGCTGTTGTAGGCAGACATTATTAGATCACTGAAAGAAATGAAAGAATAAGAGAAATAATGCAAGTTGACACAGCATTAATACATGAAATAGAACAAAAGCAACTATTGTGGTATGGCCACATGAGGAGAATGGACCAGGACAGACTGCCATAAACGGTTTGGAAATAGAAGCCTACTAATAGAAGGAAAAAAAGAAAGACCAAGACAGAGTTGGTAAAAAGAAATTAAAGAAGGTATGCAGAACGGAGGACCGAGGGATGATAGTTTTTGGGATAGAACCGCTTGAAAATTGGGATACGGTAGAGGGCATAATTAACTCCTTACAAACCGTCATAATAATAATAAATAAATAGTAAACGTATTGCGAAAAGCATTCATAGTTTCTCGAACTAATCGCTTTGATGGACGATTATGAGTACCAGAAAATACAAGTAATGCCTGATATGTTTCTCGAATTGAACCATGTTTTTCAAAATAAATTGAACAATTTGCAAACGTTGCTCCGGCGTTAGTCCATTCGTGTTGAATTGCCAAATCAAATTAACCTCAAAACAACCGAGCACTGTCAAATCGACTGTCACAGAAAACAGTGTACGGTTGCTAATTTAAAGTTCGCCGGTTTCAACAAAAAAAAACACTCTGTATAATATTACTTAAGAAAGCAAAATTGCATCAAGAATAAATGTAACTTTTAAAGTATGGAAACCATTAAAATATGGAAAGATACTTATCAGAATACAACAGTTAGAATTTACATTGACAACATAAATAGTTTGCTTTAGCTTGTTTTGTGCAAAAGTTTTTATTTACTTATTTATCATGAAATCTCAAAAATTGTTATAATTTTGAAGAGTGTATCCGATATAACTCTAACACTCTTGGTGTGTGACGGTTGTAGTGATATATATGTGGTATGTATGCACATTCGTATATACTCTCGATATTCGCGCGGACGTATGATGAAAGTATCGTTTCTCGAGTTTTTGACTGCGAGTGAGTTTTGTCCTGATAAGGACCGTTTTCTCGACATTTGAACGAGATCGAGCTTGTTACCTTCTGGAGCTGGTCTGTCGCTGGTTAAAGCTAGAGATACTGATGTGTATCTAGTCGTGCGCCTACTTATACGTAAATATATCTACATATACATATATATGTTGAGGCGGATGTGTTCGCGGTCGCCGTATATGAAATAGTATATCCGGGTTTGTGACCGAGTATGATATAATTCTTTCGGATGTTGATCCTCAAAGATAACTGATTGTGAGGGAAGTGCCACGACTCGCTCTAAGGGCGGATGAAAGAAACTTCATCGATACGTCGAACTATTCCAGGTTCTTCTGAAAGCCAATTATCTACGCCGATCAACACCTGGGAGGATATTCTTTAGAGGATGTATTTTACGGGACAAATTTTCAGTTAGTCTTCTCTGTCAAAATTTATTACACTGCCGTATAAGCGTTATCAAAACCATATACAGCTTCTGTTTCCATACAAGTTCCATCAATTGACACCCTTCAGCGACTAAGGATTATTTGCTTTACATACTTCAGTTAACTCAATTCTATTGCCATGGCGATGTGTTTCTGTTGAAATAATCTTTGTATATATGTCAGTAAACGATCAAATATGGGCCAGTTTTAAAGAAGACTTTGCAATTGTAAAACTTTTAGGATTTATACAAATGTGTCCCTGAAGAGAATTGGGTTTCAAATCTGTTAGAATATTTATTACTAGTCTCGGCAAAGTGGGGCAAGTTACAAAGCGCATTTTCAATAACGTTTACGTACTCGCATCATTTATGATCGTGACCTGCATGAGCGTAGGCGATGCGGACGCAAGAATGTTTACACATAGAATAATGATAAAAATATATTATATAACATGCTGAAACATTTACTGTTTTAAGAAGTTTGTACAAAATCACAAACTAGGTGACATCTATTAAATATTAGAATCATTAAGTATGTTTCCACACTTGTTTCAGTCAAATGAATACAACGTGCGGAATAAATATTTTTTTCATTATGAAAATGACCGTTCCACATCGAGTGATGTTATATTTGGAAATTTAAAGTAATCCTTGTAATAACTTAATGGATCTTTCGACGCACCTTTACAAATTTGTGTTGTATGAGAAAATCTGAATCCTTGTCAATATCATTTTCAAATTTTCGTATTACACCTTCATTTTTTTTCGTCTTTCGCCGTACATAGGTGTGAGTGAACATCATCCACAATTTGAACAGAATCCACAAACGACATTGAACCAATTTGTAGTGTTTCAATTCCCTCCGCTAGTCCATAGTAGTTCTTGCGAACACTTTCTAAATCACATTTTACCTGACTATCTTGAAACATTTTCTGTTTTTTCTTGACAACTTTAGCGTGTCTCGGATCGAATTGCAGAGCTGCCTTCTTTATATCATCAAAATATTCGCAGGAGTAAAACGCAGTCTTTAACCATATTTAACCCAAATGTTTGTTTAACCCAACGCGCACTAATCGGCTATGGTGGTTCAGGCACTTTGGGTTAAAGTTGTTTCGTCCACACATAACCACAATTTTTTATTTTTCAATTCTGCTTTAATTCCTCTTTCAACATAGTCACTAACAAATGGCATAAAGTTTTTAACGACATCCAACTTGGTAATGTATAATCCGAATACTTGTTACAGAAGGGGATAAATGCTTGTTGGTCTAGTAACGTGGAACAACACTTCCACCTGTTGATGCATGTCAAATAGTTGTATTTTACACATTTAATTCTATCGCCTTCGTATTTTAAATCCGGCATACTCGGTACTACGTTTTCTAGTTTATCCGAAATATACCGTTTCCGAAACGTGCCTAAATGCGGCATTTTTTAAGTACTGACAAGCACTCATAACATGTTCTCCGCACTGCACGAAAACTTGGCCTTCTTTGCCGATATTATTTATTATAAAACATCTTTTACTATAGCTGCACTACATCTGTTGCATATTATTTACACCTACATTAAATATTATTAATAATAATGATACGTGAGCCAAACCATAAACTGAATTTATATACAATCACTTTAATCTTCTACTACATTTCTTTGAAAAGCTAGAAGGCCTTGAAGAGATAAATTCTTGGGATCACTAAACTTTGTCGAGCTAATGCGATTTTGCAGTGACGGCATAATGAAGCCACCACATGTGTAGCTATAAATTAATATACGTCAACATTCTAAGAATTATTTACTAGGTATTTGAAATAATCTCACTATAATTCGAAATTCATCAACGTTACAGAAAGTGATCGCTTGCTATTCCACAAGATTTAACGCTGGTGCTCTTATAAACATATCCGTGTATTTTCACATTAATCTTTGGCTGTGTGCCATACGATTCCCGCATGTTGACCTGCATGACCTACATTAAGAAAGTCTTTGATCTTGCGAATGTATACATAGTGTTATTGTCAGGTTTGAGACGGTAATTGTTTTCCCTTTGCTACGTTTCCAAAGCAATATTTTTTTGCGCTATATGAAAAATAATATCCCCAGCGTAAAGCATTAACTTATATAACCGGAAAGTTGCTCAAAAGTATGTCTGTTTAAATTCCTGGATGGGATTGGCAAAACAGAAGGATATTTATGAGGAATATATACAATGCATTAAAAATTTCGGGGCAGATTTTTTCACAAATACACAAAAATATCTGCTATTTATTTGTAATATTGCAAACAAAACTATTTAGCTTCACATGTGCTTTCGCTCATGAGAACTGTAAGTTAGATTTATCCATTAGATTCGTTCATTTATGACAGCTACTTTTGGAAAAGGTTGTTTATTGCTGGCGCTGCGAAAATAGCCGTGAATTATGGAAATATGGAATTTGGAATGTGAGTGCATTCTCTCTTCGAAGAAATGTTCAAATATTTCTACAATATCTCAATATTATTTAAATTAATGTTAGCGCTACTCTGGAACCTGTATCTTCTCAAGAAAAAAATATGCTGACTTCAGTTTACACGTATCTTCGCTTATTACTCATATTTCTGAAAAAGTGCGTTTCGAGGTTATGTTTTCTATAATAATGCATTGTAAAATGTACTAAGTCTCGGTTAAATCCCTTTTCAAGTTATATCTCAATTAACACTGTTGACTTGACATAAAATTAAGTAACCAACGTCATTTATTAGGTTGCATTTGGTATTAAATAACGATTGCAAGGACTGTGTGGATGTACAATTCACAGGTATAGCAGTAAACTCCACTCACACAAATTTATTCCCACACGTGCCCACGTGCTCTCGAAATGCTGCGTTCCGCATAATTAATAAATTTGTGTGAGTGGAATTTACTGCTATACCTGTGAATTGCATTTGGTATTAGTTAGTCCACTAATGCAAAATTTCCCTGGTATCTTTTCTAACATTAAGCTCTCATTTAGGATTGTAGGAATATCCAAAATGAGTAAAGGGACATTGAGTTTTACATAAAAAAGAAGAAATGCATTCCGCTGGTCATTCTTACACAGTAAGTAAATGCATATATTTTTCGATTCTTATTTTCCCGAATGTCCTTACGTTTTTCTGCTCCATTTCTTCTTTAGATCTAAGAGCATCGTAAAATGCAAAAGGACAGTAGCCAATATAAAAAACAACAACAAAAAGCTGGAAGCAGGTATTGCTGCTCTATTTAACCCAAGTGTTGAAGTTTTCCGAAACTCAAAGCACCTCAAGGTATTGTACAATAATTTGAAAAGAAAAATTGGAAAGATATTTAGGAGTATCTAAAATAAGGTGAAGTAATAAACCAATCTTGTTTTTGATATGTTGTTTCGTAGGAAATAGTAACTGAAAACTAAACTAGTAGTGCAAGTAATGACCATATACAAACATATAGGACTGTCGAAGGCAAGTCCCAGCTAGATGCAATACATTAGCTTGGATCCACAATCAAATGCAACTTCTGCCGAATATATTTCATGACGCAACAAGGTGGTTTGTTGAGTTTCTAAATTTTGAAGCAAGTGATTGTATATTTTAGTTTATTGATCTTCCGAGCCTGTTCTGCAGAACTTCACACACAAAAATTAAGGACTATAAAGACTTAATAAAAAAATGAAATAACTTGTTAAACTAAAATCAGAACAATACTGCAAAACTTATATGTTAACATAAAAGAACCCTGTTAAAAACCTTAAATTTATGATTTTTTTATAATAAATTATCGCATCTTAATTCATATACACATATACATAATTAATCTGTGCAATTCAAGGTGATGTTCTTCCTAAGTTAATTCATCCCCATTTTCATTTATTGGACCATTGTTCAGGATACAAATATTATGAAGCATTGCACAGACAACTATAACATAAAATGTTTACAATTTTATATCCAAACCCTCCAAACAGCGAACAGCGAAAGTATCTTTTTAGTACTACAAAAGATACTCAATGCAATTTCTGATGGTTTTATGCACTGTTTTATAGGCTTCTTCTCTAAAATTTGCAGGAGTTAGAAGTGGCGTTAATATGTAACTTCTGCATCGGTAACTATTATTCGCCCTATAAATAGTCTATTCTAAAAGCGCCTACAGAAAAATCGGCACACAATAGTAAAGTGTTGAAAATGGTAGGATCATTATCAAAAGCTAACCTATAAACAACATTTTTACAATTTAATATCACAAACCAATTAGACGCTAATAGGAAGGTATCTCCTCCTATTTGCAAATAACTCATCATTTTCGGGACCCAGGGACTGTACTAACATGAGTATTATTGCTTTAGTAAAATACATATACGAATTCATCCAAAGATGTTGAATTGTAGCCTAGGAGACCTCTTACAAACGTTTTCTCCTCTTTATGAACGTCTATATTGTCTATGTTTTTATTTTTTAAATTTAAGTAACATAATTTTCATCTTGGATGCTAAACTTACTAGGAAGACGTATGGCTTCCTGTATAACTTACCTTCGACTGCAGATTACAGCAGTGCGTCATTATCTCTATCACTTTAATAATAGTAATTTCAGAAATCCCAACGGTAACTTTCTACGACGAACAACAAATTTACAAATTGTCGATTAGATACTATTAGACGGTGAACTATAATACTAATAATTAGTTTTTGCGACGTTATTGCAGCGGACTATCAAAATAATTATCTTTATACGCGAGTCTCATCCTTCCATCCTGGTCCATCTACCACCAGATAATGATCTGGAATTATATAGTTGTTGATGCGCAAAATGGCCAGGAAACTCAATAATTTACCAATTGGAAGCGTGTAATTCTGCATCTTCCACAACGTGACACTAATAGTTCACTCGATGCAGCAACGGAAAGAAGAAAAAAAGAGAAACGGAAGTAAAAAACAATCGCTCGGTGTAATATGTATCGAGCGTGCTACAGAGAATTTTCTCTCCTACGTTTAGATGATTAACGTGCTGACTGATTAGCTATAATTGACACGATGAACATGCAGTTGATAATGGAAGTCATGGGTTAATTTATGAAGTTATTATACTTATGACAGATGTGTTTATGTGTTTCGCGATAGTATAGAATTTCTTTTATGCTCATCGTAGTAACGGTTCATTCATTACTTTTGATCAGCAACCTTAATCGGCACAATTATTTTATTGCAATAAAATTATTGTTGTAGTATATAGGGTTAGTTATAAGGAAGTCACATTTTGTCTTTCTGTATGCATATAAAAGCTCTTTCTGGGAGGTAACTCCGAAGCTACCCTGAAAATAGTGGCAAATTATCGCCGAAACGTAGTAATTAATCGAAATAACAGATAATAAAATAATTCGTCTAACACTTCAACAGTATTAATATTATATTTCAATAATATAGTATCGTCAAGAATATGCAAGAATTTCTTTTCCAGTTATCACTATGGGAATCTCAGAAACTTGCGGAATTACTACATAGGTTAAATGGAAGAAGAACTATAGTTTTACAAAGCCAATTTATTATGCCATTTTGGCTAATTAAAAGTTCATGGTTAAATACTAAAAATGAAATTAAAGCTAGCGATTTCTTCTAGTTATTCTAACCACATTATTTTTGATTTTATGGGGAAAGTGTAACGTTATAGATCATTACGTTCTTAATAGGTCAGTCCAACTCAACTTTTTATGTAATATGTCATTTTGCGATATTACGTAAACATTGGTTTCTCTTTAATGTATACCCGTAGATGGCTATCATTTCATAAAATTGGGCATTTTGAAAACTTTCCAATGATGAAGAGGTTCAGTATTGTGTTTGTAAATAATACTGTTATGGCTATTTTTCTTTGTTCATTTTAATTTTCAGCATACATTAAAGCTATTGGTTTAATTTTAAAATTTGTGAGTGTTGTAGAAAAATTTTGGCTTCTTAAGACGTTTCATGAAAAATTATATGTGGTGGGATGTTACATCATATGGTAAATATTGTAATAGTTGACTGGTCTGGTCGACTAACTAAACAAGTGAAAAATAATACAGCGGTAATGAAGACGCACCTAACCTATGTCAAAAATTCTGTGGAAGGAACTAAAGAATATTTTCGATGGTATTTTGATTTGGTCGGCGTTATTTTACATTTAAGTTCGATCCACATATACAGTATCGTGGTTTTTGAACAACCTTATTCGTAATTTCTTGTAAAGTTTGTGGGAATATTTTTTTCTCTAGATCGCCGCGTAACTTTTCAATTTTTCTTTGAATGTTTATTAATCGTTATATGAAAATGTTAAAGCACAAGCAATTGACTCCAGCACAATATTACGTAATTTGCACACTTCAAGAGGAACGATATTTAGAAAAGGTCATTGTTGGTAGATTAGGTATTTTAAAAAAAAGTTCATTGTGGCAAGCGTACCTTAGACGTTAAATGACTGAATAACAGTGTTATGGACCGACGAGTTAAAATTTGCTTTTCGGCTCTAAACGCAGAATTTTCGTTCTTCACTATAAAGACGAACGTTATAATGAAGCTAGTTTAGTGACTTTGGTGAAGCACGGAGGTGGAAAAGTTATAGTTTTAGTGGCATGTGGAACAGTGCGAAAAGAAAAATATTTGGCATAACGAAAAACTACGTATTGCTACCTGGAAGTCGCATTATCCGTAAGTCGTTCATACTCTCATAAGATAACGATCCAAAGCATGTAGTCACGGCATGTATATAACATTTGGAAGAAAAAAGAACATCAGGTGAAGTAATAACAATTGTTTTCCCCCTTCAAGGTCTTGACCTGTATCCTATTAACCTGCTGAGGGATGAGCTGTACGGAAAAGCTAGAGCCACGACCACAAAATGCTCAACAACTTTGGGGTTACTTACTTTTAAGTTAGGTATCAAATCGATGACACCTGTCAAAGAAGTATTATTTGCGTACATTATTTTCATATGTATATTTTTTTCTAAAATTTTTTACTGGTTTCAAACTTTCCGACCGTAGCGAATATACTGCTGTGCTAATGTCATGCTTGGGCGCTAGATTGTGTGATATGTGTAAATCGATCTTGTGGATCCTAAACGAATTGAACAAGAACTGTTTTTTTTTACCTTAATAGTAGAGCTAATACACACTATTCATCATGTGTCCCTTGCACTCATATTTCCTCCAGCACAATAGAGCTCTATCACATTTAATTCTTGCACACTCGTAAACTAAATTCAGATATTCACTAATAAATCTTCTTTCGACCTGCGTAATTGCGACATATGGACGATGTATGCTTCGAAATATAAATTGACATTCTCAGCAAGGGATACTATCCAGCCTTGTTAGACAAATCTGCGACGCACACCTAGTGAATTGCCGCACGTATTTACTACGTCTACAAGTCATATTCGTCAGATGCAGACGTTAATTTTTCTTGATATATTATTTATTAAAAAAACTATTGTTAAAACGTTTTCAATTTGCGAAAAAAAAATTCCATTAAATACTAATAGTTTCCAAACTTAAAGGGTCTATTTCGTCAGACTTCGAGGTCTTAAAATTAATTCCCATTTGCTTTCCCCTGTTTTGAAATTACGAAACGTTAATACCTCGAAAACGGTTAAAGATACCCACAAATCCAAAGCGCTGTTAATACTGAACCAATACATTTACTCCCATTTTCGCAGCTGCTGCTGTACATGACGCACATTTTCGCAATTTTTGAGCTAATTCAAATCCGAATTCTCGCGAAATTTATTTTTTATTTTTACGCTCTTTCAATTTACAATAGTAGAAGGAGAAGAAAAAGCATCGGGAGCAGCCAGCTTCCTTATCTACGCGACCTATTTGTAGCGTTATTTTTTTTTTGCAAAGTTTATAGCAGGAGATTGGTAATAGATTTCCCCCTACTGGCGATTTTTCGCAAACTCTCGATCCACTTCATATAACACGATTTTTAAGTAATTTCAGGGTCTGTTGAACACTCCGACCTTATCGATATTTAATAATAATTGGCAAGTTTACAAGGAATTTCATTTCGCCAACAGATTTAGGGATATCAGAAGTATTTTAAAACGAATTTATTAGGAAAAATAAATTTATCAACGTGAAAATAACGACAAACGGATGCTTGCATATGTATAAAGATATTTCTCGCATCTTTGTTAGAAGTCGAAGACAGACGCTCTTAAAATACATATACAAACCGTCTCTTGGCAATAATTTAAATCAATTTGCTATAAACGATGTATGCGTAGTTTCAAAGCTTTTAGATAAAGTGTATATTTCTTCGTAATTAAATCTTCTTCTATGAATTCGCACTCACATTTCAACGATTTACTCTTTGCCGTAGTCTACACATGCTCAGGCATTGATGTTAAATGCATCTGAGAGTGCGAATGTTAAATGTAAACAGTAAAGACTGCTTAGACTAGCAATTTGCATTTACAATCTGAAAATACGTTTAGATTTGAATGAACTACGGGCGTCGTTAAGACGATTGCATTTTATAATAAAAGTAAAACATTTCTCGGAAAAGTGATTTAATTTTGATTTTGGAAATTTTCAAATCTCAACGTACATGAATTTTAGTCGACACACGATTAGAATAATGTTCAAGTCCAAACAATTGTTATACGAGTTAGTAATTCCTTCCTTTCAGTAAGTCTACTGCTACGGAGCAAAAGTACAGGTAATACTGTATGAATTTAAAATAATTTGATTTATTATAAATCTTTAGCGTTTCTTAATCAAAGTAAATACAAGGATGGTATAAGAAGTGCCCATGTTAGAAATCAGATGGAGCTTCGTATCAAAATCAGCATTACTGACTGCGAGTATTTTATTCTTTAGTCGACGTCTGTCAACATTTCGAAGAGATTCATGGAGGAATGTTGTTTTGGGAGCTGTTAAAAATAACCAAGTTCATGTGTTATGGAAAAACAGCAATGCAGATCAGTGATTCGATTTATTATTATTTTTTTTTATTTTGGGAAAATATGGCCAGAAATCAAAAAGATGTTGGATTAAATTTGTATGGACCATGGATCTTCGGTACCTACCATCAAATGTTGGTTTAATAAATTTAAGCGTGGCCAGAAAACAAGAAGTTGTAGTAAATTTGTAAAGACCATGCATCATCGATATCTACCATCAAAGAAGAGGTCATTGCCGAAATATTTTGTAGAGTTTAACAAATTTTATTATTTGAATGGCTTAAAAAAATTAAAACATCGCAGGACTGAGTGTATAGAGCTACAAGGAGATTATGTTGAGAAATAAATTTACTAAATGTAAAACAATTGCGTTGTCGTCTGTGTTAAGGACGACATATCACACATCCTCATACCTATTACGCGATTAAAATCGCTCGATAACGCAAAATAAGAACAAAGAAAGAAAACATCAACAAACTCATAACTAACAAAAATAAACTCTTTTAAAGTTTGCCACTGGTGACATCGCTTTTTGTATAACATCCGAAGTTGTATGAGGCACAGTATTAGATAGGCTTTGGCAAAGTTCTGGTATGAACGAGTCTCATATTTTCTAAAGTTTCTATTTCAATTCAGGAATTGTTCTAAGGGTATTTGAACAATACCTTTTTAATTTCGTGCTATAAAATTTTGATTAGAGACAAATTGGAATTACTAAAAACCAATTCCCTAACTAATCCGCAAATTCTTTTTTGTTCTTTTCTTAAGATGTGTCATCGTCCTGTTGAAACAGAAAATCTAGTCTTGATGTCAAATATTTTTCCATGATTGGCAAGAACGATTCTTCTGAAACGTCCACATATTTATCTGTATCTACAATTCCTCCAATGTAATGAAGTTTTCCTATTGCACTGGGTGATATGTTACCCCAGATCATAACCGTTATTCGGAATCTAACCTTTCTTTTAGGGCAATCGAAATGAAATGCCTTAAGCTTCTTTCTAGTAACTCTAGTAACTATTTCCACCATACTTCAAATCGGACTTCATCTTAATCTGTTTATGTTCTTGTTTTTCCATTGCGCTGAAAGTGGTTTCCTTTGGTCTAAAACAAAGTTTTTTGTTTTAAGAACTTTTTAGGAAAATATATTTTCATTGTTTCTACTTTATTTTCTTAAAACTAAAAAAATACCTTGTACGTACCAAACCTCAGAGTATGAGCCTCCTTGTGACACATAGATCTCCAAATTGCCCTTCCAATAGTATCATTCCACAGAGCACTTATCTGAAGGTAACTAGAGCGCCGATTTCTCTCATTAACTCTTGTTTTTGTTCCCATAATTACAAAAATATCAATATTAACATTTGTATGTTATGTTCAACCCTCATATCATTATATGCGTTCTGATAAGATAACAATGATACTAACTTGAGTTGTTGTTTGGGCTATTTCCATCGTGCTTTAAATTTTTTTTAAACATGTGGTGTTCACGAATGTGGACAACAGTTCTATAATGGCTTCTACGCTTAACGATATTCTCTTGTGCAATGTGGTGTCTTTGGATAGTCTGTTTTTGACTATGGTTAGAGCTGCTTCCGTTGGAATAGTGGTGGTAAATAGGGTTGCGACATTGAAGCTTACCAGTTTGTCGTGTTCATCAATTGTTATCTCTTTGATCGTGTTAATGAAGTGCTTTGTGTTTGTAATAGCGGATTGTGTATTTCCCGATTGTGGGGCAATTATATCTAGAAGGAATTTGGTGAGTGGATGACAGGGGAATTTCTCGAGCTTACGACTGGTCGGAGGGGGGTACCGGGTTTGTATATTTTAGGTAGTCTGTAAAGATGAGGTGGCTTCGTATAGCGTGGTGTTAATTTCTGCCAGCTGAGTTGGTTGGGCAGATCGGATTTATATTTGTTCAGTGTCTATTGTATTTTGGAGTCCACCGACGCTATTATAGTTATTATGAGAATCCATTGTCCACAGTAGCACGTCAAGAGTAAGATAATAAATGTTTATCTTATGGAAAAAAAATGTAAACAAAAAAGTAAAAATGAACATCGGAAATAAAGAAATTAAGCGGTAAAAAAAAGAACGACACCCTATACCAATGGAAGTAAAGAAAGGTTTGAAAGCTTCAAGGCTTATTTTTTATATTTTCATTTAAAAAAATTACGATTCGTCTTCTGTTGCTTATATTCAGTTACTAGTTTGAAGAATCTCTTAAGAGAAATATTATACGGAAATCAATTATTTTTCCTATTAAAATTATGCTACAATTTTTTGAAATATGAATATGCTAACCACTTTCTCTAATTATCAAAATTATATCTACGCCTTACCCTGAGCACAGAATTTGGAAGCACCTGCAACTAAATACGCACATCAACAAAACATATCATGTTGATGCCCGGTAATGAGCGGAAGAGGTGCGGAATGGTAAACAGTTGAAGGTCAAACTTAGCTAGGTCAGGGGTGGCTTCGTACGCGAAGGTAGATCAGTAGATATTGATCGGCACCAGCGGCAGCAGCTGGTTTCCCGCTGGGAAACACCACCCGTCCTGCAGAATTCCCCTTCAGTTCTGTATGCTGTCGAGCGAACGCGGCTGGCATTATTCTTCTTATCAATTCGACCGCGGGGTTACGCGACGTATAGAATCGAATACGATGATTATCTAATTCGGACGGGCGTCCTAATAAGAGAACGATGGGGTGCCGCATCATCGCGGAGGGACCTTGTAGCTGACAAATTGCGCGCTGTCCCTTACCGACGCGGCGCAACGTCGCATTTCAATAACAATTGGTTGAATTGGCGGTGTCGAAAAATACAAAGCGCTCGGGATTCGTATCTACTATAATGGAGTTTCGTCACTTGTATGTATTTATCTCGCTCTTTCATTTATATTCGATTGTGCAATTTGTAATGCAGAAAAATTATGATAGTTGTGACAGAATAGTTTACTAGAATATGTTCATAAATGCGTAAAATTAGTGAAAATAATTTAGAAAGTACAATAGCGTATAACATTAGGTATATTACAGTTATTAAATTAGATCACTGTCACTTAATTCGGATGAGAGTTTCTAAACCCTTCTATACCCAGTTGTGCAAAATTGGTTAATACCAATGTATTCATGGTATCTCTATTACATGAAGTAAACTTTCTTTATCACATTTTTTGAACAGAGTGCTGCACAGCGGTTGCATTACTAGACATTTAAAAATAACGAGTTAGTTTATAAGCGTAATGTATAGCCGCATAAAGTGGCATACAGTCAAATTACATCCAAAATTGATAAAATGTCAAAATAATTATGAATTGGAGATGTCCCATATTTATGAATTTATTCATTCTATATAATTTCTCGTGACTTCCCATGAAGAACAATTTAATTATATATTTTTTATGTAGACTTACTATTCTGTAACACATTGTATATTCCAAGATTGGTAAAATCCAGAACAAAAGTTCGGAATAGTTTCGTTTCCTGTCAACAATACCGACTGTCTGTTGCGGTTGAGTAGTTTGACTGAATGTACAATCTTGGCCATAAATATTGAGCGCTCAGGTTTTTTTTAAATATATCAAATTAAAATGATCTGAAACAACTTGCATAGGTTTATAATGTTTATTATTCAAAAAAAGGAAATATTTCGTGTGTCCACCTTTTGCCTTAATTGCAGCAGAAATTCTTTTTGGTAGAGAGTTCACATGCCTTTTTACATTCTTCGGGGCTTATAGCGTTCCACTCTAAGCGCAAGCGGTTCTTTAACTTTTCTTTTGAAGTAATTATGCGACACCTGACTTTGCGCTTTAACTGATTTAATCTCATGGATATTCTGTGGGATTCAGGTCCAGTGATTAGGTAGGCCAGTCCAGGAGCTCAGTATCATTTTCCCGAAACCAAGCCATTGTGCGAACCGTTTTGTGACATGTGCGGTATGCTGTTGCAACTTAACGCCTCCCTGTTTGTATCGCCAAAAGGTGATGATGAAGAGGGAAGTAATGCAGGTTCTAGGACGTTTACGTATTACGAGTCCATACGGCCTTCACACACGAACATTTGTCCCACTCCAGAAGCTCTCATGCAACCCCGTCGATCGATGCCACATACGTTGGCTTAAATTTGTCATCCATCTGGCGACGGACATAGGTCACACTCAGGGTAACAAAAATTTGGAATGTGAGTAATTATTGTAAAGAATTCGCTTATTATTTCTTTTATTAATAAATTTTATTTTTGAATCAAATTATTAACGACTCCCCTCAATATCGGTTATCACACAACAATATCACTAATCGAAACACTAAAAGCACACTAGATCACAGGATGTGTTCACAACGAACGAAAATAGCGAATTGAAAAATAAGTAAAAAAAATTTAAAATGGCAAATTTTATTACACCGGTGTTTTATTAGTAGCTTTGGCATGAGTCATTGTTTTTAGATGCCGGCAAAATATTTCCCAAACAGCAGGGTTTATTTACTGCTATGGTTATGGCATAAGTGCAAAATTTGTGGGGTGCTCAATACTTTTGGCCAAGGCTATATAAAGAACTTTAGTAGTAGAAAGTACTGATTAAATTGATAAATATAACACAATAACGGTATATACAAATGAAATGCGGAAACAAACAGAAGAGTAATATAATTTGCAATCATAACAAAAAATTGCAGAAATAGAATTTTTTGACGTTTGTAATTTTTATTACTTCAGTATTATAAAAGTGAACATTATACCAAACATTCTATAAGCTGTTGTAATATATTGATTTCTGTTATACATAAGTGCAGTTACTTTATCGTTCACATCGGAAAAAAAAATAAATATCGGTGGGATGAGAAAAAATATGGTTTATATTTCTTAAGTAGACGAAAAATGTTGTTCACATTTATTTCCAGAAAATTCGGTAATTTAAAATAAGCTGAAAAGCAAATATACATTCCATTAATTAAGGTGTTCTTTCGTGTGGCGCCACAGTACATCACATGAGAACAAAATTTTTATTCTTTTAATTTCAACGTTCGTGTTATAATTGACTCAAAATTGCTTGGATTTATGCTTTGTGTAATTGCACCTTTTCAGTTTCCATATTTTTTTATTTTATTTCAAAGACACCCTGTATATTTGACTTTTTCGCTTAATTAATCACATATCAAATGCTTCATCAAATTTTACTAAAATATCGTGTACAATTTCACATCCAACATATATATCCAAGCGCCACGCCATTTCGTATAATTGCAAGACTGAGCTATTAATCTATCTGATTACATAATCAAGTATAAATCAACGTAATAAACTTGTATATTTTGATATAATGCATGTATAAACCTCTATTTTATATCGATATATCTTGAAAACTAAGTTGTTACGTAATTTATCTTTATGCATATCTTGTACAGAAAGCTTTCCGCTTGTCAACCACAATTTAAATAATGCGGCTAGATTTCTATAGATACACTTGCAAGATATTGTGATTTATAACGTTATGCGGTTGTTTTTGAATAAAGGGGGATTTAAGTCATATCTCTGGCGATACCAACTGTTAAGGTAAATGCACTTGTAAGCGATTTTGTTAAGATAAAAATTCCATATTTCTCTTCTTTATGCACGCAGCAGTTGATATCTTGAAGCAGTTTTCGAACATTTGCGATGGCGTTTAAAGGTATATATTTTCTCCGCGAGTTTTATTGCCTGCACTTACTCGCTGCCGTATAATTTTGTCATGCCGTATGCTTATTATAATTAAGTGTAATGGTAATGCTCAAAGATATTGTTTACTTACAGCAATGTAGGTGATGACAGTTCCTACAGTAATTCTACGAACTGTTGCGCTTTTGAAGGAAATGTATAAACAATATAATGATCACCGTACTTAACAATTTACATTGCCCCGCAGAAACTACCGCATTTCAGCGTATTTAAACAACAGAATACGCGGAAGTACTCGAAGAATAGTCAAACATAGGAATTAGAACAAATTGATAGGTTTAAATTCCAGAAATAGTTTTAAGGAAAAATAGATTAAAATGATGTATTTGATATATGCCAACATGGTTATTTCAGGTCATACGATTAAGTTTATTGATAAATCTCTTGTCCGTATGATAAAATTTCCTTATTTTTTAACATTTTGATTTTTTTTCATTAATACTTAATAGTTACAGTGTGTTTAAGAGTGGTTTTTTTTTAAAACACTGAACATTACTTTTTAGAAAATAAGGAGCTAGTCTCATTCGCCTGAGAGACATAACCTTCAGTAACGCTTTGGAACCTTTCTGTGATAATTGCTACCACTATGTATATCATATGAATAGTTTTTGTTTTGTGAAATGAAAACTTTTATAATAATGAAAAGCCGCCTGTAACTGCATTTGCTAGCGTATAAATATTAGTAGGGGAGGTTCTTGAATATCAGGATAATGTTTGTATAGATGTAGATCTAGCGCATGTAACAGACACGTAACATGTAGTAAACTGAAACCTCACGTTTTGAGATAATGTTAAAAAAATCGCGTTTCCTTCTAGATCGTTTTCTAGATATTCTTTTTATTTAATAAACAATGAGGTAGTTTCAAAGGGTACGTCATTCCTCTTTCGGAAAAATAAAATCTTCATTATTTGAAGTAAATTATACTGGCCAACAAATAAAAATGTTTTTTTTCTGTTAAATATGAAACCCATTTTTTCTTATCATGTTACTTTTTCTTTTTCTAAATTGGGTCTTATGAAGGAATATATTAAAGCTCCATATTTGCAAAGAGACTGTTTCAAGTACATATGTCGAAAGTTTCCAGGACTAAGTTACGAAAAAATTAAACCTGAAGTATTTGATGGACCTCAAACTAGAACGTTAATGACAGATATAAATTTCATCAACTTTATGAATGAAGCTGATAAAGATTCCTGGGACTTCATTCACTTTGGCCGTGAACAATTTTCTTGGAAACAAAAAGGCCTCCAATTACAAAGATCTTGTGAAATCAATCCTACAAAAATTTCACTGCCTAGGTTGCAACATGAGCATAAAGCTTCACTTCATAGTTATCTTGATAGGTCTTCTGAAAATTTAGGTGCTGTAACCGATGAGCAAGGCGAAAGATTTCATTGTGATTAAAAAACCATACTTGGTACCAAGATAGATGGGATCCTCATATGATGGCCAACTGCTGTTGGAGTGTTTAAAGGGACTGACAAACCAAAGTACACAGGGGGAAGTACAGTAAACCTTTTATACCCTGATTGTTGTTTGTGTTTTTACAAGAACTAATTTTTTAATGATTAATAAAATAAATACATGTACTATACTCGTGACTACTATTGTATTTAAATAAATCAATTAATTACTAAAATTTTATACTTTGTTTATATCTTATGAGTTCTTAAGTAACAACTTATCCGTATTAGTGATTCTTCAGTAGTATGGCACGGAGTTAAATTTTGGCGTGATACGCAAAAACTAACATCATTTTCGGATTCAACACACCTAAATTAGTAAGAAAATAAGTCTCATATAGAAGTCAGCTGAAAATTGTGAGGGCCAGTTTTGAAGAAAATAAGTTAAGTTAGTCAGATTATTCGTAATCTGCACGGAAACCTTGAAGGACTGTGTTCATCATCAAGGGTTGATGAGAAAATTATTGCAGTAAATCAGTGTGAGTTTGTTTATAATTCGCATTATAAATTGAAAGGGACAGTACTACAAGTTGTCAAGTATGTTTGCAGTGTAGTCTAACAACCAGGCAAGCAAATATAGCACACGTTAGATGTGCTAACGCTTTGTAATAACATCGTCAAAATTAACTTGTTTAAATCTTTTTTCGTTATAAAATCGAAAATACATGATTTCTCGAACATATATAGTTATCAAGCGTAATAGAGTCTATTTCCAAACGTCGAAAAATGACCAAGGAGGATCGTATCTCCAAATTGTGCAGTTAGTACAAGATTTGCGGTAACTAAAAGACTAATGTGCTGTGAATAAACTATCCATGCAAAATTTTAATAAATAAAACCTCCAAAATTGTCAATATAATATGCTACCATACATTTTTTACTTAGTTAGAGATTGGGTAAGGAATTTATATATTTATTTATAGCATATTGTAGAAAGTAATATATTTTGCTAATTTACTCTGTAAACACTAATTTTTTTGTTAGAAAAGTTATAAAATCTAGGAAAACTAGAAAAATCTCCTCTCTTGGTATGTATCTAGATAAATACAGCAATGATTCAGTTACAAATATAGGAATACTAAATCAAACTAAAGAACTATAAAACGTTTTGAAATAAAACGTAAATAACATTTTCTCAGACGTACTTCAACATTTTCCACATTATATTAGTTAATAATACAACACAATCACACTTTTAAAAAGACTTTCTGTATCCAAAAAGGTCTCTAATGCAATCGACAGGAATCGATTGGTACAAAAACTTAGCAACATTGGGATAAATGGTAATGTATTTTAACGGATAAAAGATTACTTATGTGAAAGGTTGCAAATAACGCAGCTTGAAAATTAAAAATCTATTTCATTAGGAATTCCACTGGACTGCATATTTGGATCTTTACTGTTTCTTGTGTATGTTCACAACATTTCCTGTTCAAGTAATAACTGTAAAATTAATGATTTTACCGATGATACATTAGTGAGCGTCGCAAAGAACTATGTGAATGTGGTCATAAAGATTATTAATCGCGAGGTTTATTGGTCAAAAGTAAACAAATCCCAACTCGAATACAATGGTGATTATCAATATATTCGCGTTAAATTGTGAGTATCTAGGATTTCAACAAGAGAATGTATAACCATGAACGTAGTATAGGCTAAATACTAATAAAGCTAATAAAGACTGAGAGTACAGTACTTTACTAACGTTGTTAGAAGCAAAATGAGTAATTCCAGTGTCTGGAATAGTTTCTTTAATCGAAAATGGGTGATCTCAAATATACATGGCCAATTTAATGAATATTAATCAGTCAAATATTTCTGGGGCGGTAGCCAGATGTAGAGAATCAGGAGATTACACAGGAAGCCGGTGCCAGGTCGTCCATGCTATACTACTCCCCAAAATGACCGATTCATAAGACTATAAGCATTACGTCGGAGACATGTAACTGTAGGGCAATTACAGTTCGACTTGGCTACAGTCAGAAGTACTTAAAGAAGTACCAGATAGTGGAATAAGAACCAGGGTAGCCGTTACAGCTCGTCTTACTAGGAATCAGCGAATAGCCCGTTTAATTCTTACTTGGGAACATATCAATTGGAAAATGAATAACTGGGCCAAAATACTCTTCACATATGAATCAAGACTTAGTCCTTACACCTCAGATAGACAAATGCCAGTATACAGACGAGATGGTGAGCCGCTATTGCTAGTTCAACATCAGATCTACGCCTTATTTTGGTGGTGGCTCTATCACGGTTTGAGGAGGCATCTTTTTAGAGTTAGTATCAGTAAACAGAGGTACAATAACTGCCTACAGGTATATAAGAGACACTTAACAAGACAGAGACACTTACAAGATCATGTAGTAATAGGTAACTAATTCTTGTTAATGCACGACCCCATGTAGCGATAATGTCTTACATTGGCTTGCGGTGAGTTCGGACATGTTGCTCCAGTATAACTACATACATATACATATTTGTAGTAATTAGATGATTTGTAGTTAAAATTACAATAATGATGAATAGATATTGCTATTACGTAAGAAGCATTAGTTAAAGTAATCTGAATACATCGTTTAAGATTGGGCAAGCGTTTTATGTAATAATAACGTGTTTTTATCATAAAAATGATGAATATATTCCACGGTTGATGTATTTCGTTTGATTTATATTAATACCCAAACATTAATATTACTTAACGAGTTATTACCTGCAAGCATTAATTATAAAGAATCATTAATCAAAATCAATCAAATCGATGTGAAGTTAACTTCTCGCCTTTTCATACATCTTCCTACTTTCACGTTATATAAGCTGGCATGGTAATCAACTCTTGTTAAACATTTTTAATTAAATATAGAGGGCCTCGTGTCGATAAATGGTATTTTGCAATGCAAAACATCTACGGCAATGGCGGCGCTATGTAATTAATTCTTTTTATTTCAGCATACATAAAACCTTCACTGGATTTCGCTTAATTTTCTTGGGTAATTTCGTTCTGACTAAACGTTTAATTTAAATAAATGAGTACTCAATATTCCAAAACTTATTTTACTTCTTTCCCTGCTCAGAAAATAACTGTAAAAAAGCATAGTTTTCGAGAGTTCAATCGAAATGCCTGTATCTACTGAAGTACTTTCTAGTTGCGAAGGCTGTTACCCATTTTATAAGCTGTCGATGCACTTCGAGCCGATGACGTCGCGGTAACACAGCCATTTGGTGTTCCCACGCGAATCCAATAAAATGAAACTGGCATTCTTTCGTCGGTTAATTGTCCGACATGTAATAAAAACCGTAAAGTTACTGATAGTCTTTTGGTTACATAGTTAAAACCGGTGAGCAAAGTTTATTTACGGAATTTATTATTAGCCAAGCATGTGGAAATAATATACAACGTTCTTAATTTTTAATGATCCCTTAAACATCACATACCTATATAGTACAGTACATGAAAAAATAATCGGTATGCATTTTTAAGAGACTAATTTTATGTTAGTATTTATTTCAAAGATAAAAATTTTTACATTTACTTAAAATTTTGCGTATCTGCCTCTTGGTTGGATTGACAGCATTGACGTTTTCGTTACACTGTGCGTTAAACTATAAATTCAGGCGAAATTTTGTTCCATTTTTCATAAAAGATCTTGAACAGATCGTTGGCAATCTTCTGCACCTCGCGTTGTCGAAAAAAATACGTACATGTTCGATCACATTCAAATCTGGGCTTTGAGATTGCCAAACCAACGATTTGTAGACATTTACCGATAAGGATCGTATCATCATAAAATGAAAAATATTCATTGATAGTAATGAATTACATTTCGATACTATTGGCTGTAAAATTAATAAAATACAATTACGTTTCAACAATAACAGGATACATAATAATATAATTCTATTAAAGAATAAATGATTGTCTTAAGCACATATATTTTATTTTATTTATTTATTATATTTAATGTCTATTTGTAGATGTCTTACACTGATTACAGTTAATTGACGCTAATTAATTTTAATCAGTGTAATACATCTACATATAGATAGATAGTAAAATATAATAAATAAAATAAAATATATGCGCTTTGCATATAATCCGGTCTCTAGTTATTAATAACTCAGGGAAGACCAGATATTAATTTCAAACTGTATAGATATATGTGTGTTATACAGATTAGGTTTCCATTGAATTCCTTTGTGCTTATTCTGTGTAGGCATTCCTTTTATTACGATGGCCTTATATGTACCTTGTATGTCTTTTATTTTAATCAGTTTTACTTTAATCAGTTACCCGATCGGGCCCAGGTGTGAAGAGTGTTTTACGTTTGCCCTGACATTGGTTCTGGTTGCTAAGATTAGTAAATGGCGAATGGTGAAACACTAAGTCCAATAATAATAATAAATAATGTTCGATAATTGAATTGAATATCTAATACCTTCAGTTCAGAAGGTAATAGATATTCCCTTTTGAAGAATTTGTGTCGAAGGCGTCTAACGACAACATATAACAATATGCAATATATGTTCTGTGATTTCTTAGATGTTCCTGACATAGACGGCAAAGTTGATTTTCAGCTTTCCCAAATTTGTGCAAATGGTATTCAGTACTGCACCTCCTATTAGCATGCAATTATTTGTGTATATATATTCTTAGAAGCGCATCTTAATCACTATCATTCACGTGTCGAGTAAGTGTCCGACCACATTTACCGACATTATTAAGTATAAATTGACAGCTCTTACTCATGCTCTCCTCTAATTTGTGGACATATTTCCGCATATTTCTGCTGTCTAAGATTTAACACTTGTTTTTAACTAATATAAGTACGCTAATTTCACATATGAAATCCATTTTTCCCTGCCACGTCATGTTTTTTCTCTACAGCATTTCTTGTTTGCCAAAATTGGATCTTATAAAGCAATATATTAAAGCTCTAGATTTGTAAGGGGACTGCATGTCAAAAGTTTCCACGACTAAGTTACGAAAAAATTAAAGCTGCGGCATTTGATGGACCTCAAACTAGAACTATAATGGCATCCAGATTTCATCTATGAACGGTCGCGAACAATTTTCTTGGAAACAAAAAAAAAACTCCAATTACAGATATAGTGATACCAGGGCTTCAAAAACGTCACCGCCTAGGTTGCAACATGAGCATAAAACTTCGTTTCCTTCATAGTCATCTTGATAGCTTTTCCGAAAATTTAGCTGCGATAAACAGGGCGAGAGATTTCATTAGAATTTAGAAACCATAGAAACGCGATACCAAGGAAGATGGGATCTTCATGTGATGCCCGATTTTTGGTGGAATGTTCGTAGGGACTGCCAAACCAAAATAAACAGCAGAAAGTGCAGCAAACGAATATTTATCTTCTAATTGTTTGTGCTTTTACAGGTACTCTTGTAATTTCTTAATGATTATTAAAACAAATATTTACTAGACATTATATTACTATACTCATGACTAATATTGTATTTAAATAAATAAATGAGTTAATAAAATTGTATATTTTGTTGATATCTTATCAAAAACTTAGTCGCATTAGTGATTCTAAGAGTATGGTATGGCACAGTTAAATTTTGACGTGATACGCAAAAACTAATATGATTTTCAGATTCAGCAGACCCAAATTAGTAAAAACAAGTTTCATATAGAAATTAGCAAAAATTGTGTTGGGCAGTGATATTTCTGTTTCTAGAGTATTTTGAAGACTATCACTACCACGGGGAGGGGTAATAGATGAAGAATGTAAATATAAAAAATAAAATAATAATAATGTGCTAAGAAACTGGAAATATGTAATTCTAACTGCCTGCGTTAATTTAGGATGTCATGTATTCAGAAGCAAATATCTAAAAAATTATCATAAATAAGCATTTAGTGTGTGATATTAATTTATACCAATGTTCAACGTGTAATACAAGCACGCAATAATGTACGCGATATCTCATTTAAATAAGAAAGTATTTCAGAAATCATCATTTTGTCGATACTCTGTGTGATTATCAGTATCACCTCCGTATATACTATTTGATAGCAAATGTAACCATTATAACAGTTTTTTTTTTGTAATCCATAAGTAAGCATAACGTACGTTCCGTTTTTATTGCAACACCTTGTATATGTAAATCCACACCAGCTGAAAGTGACCACAAATGGAACAAGTTCGTCATTGTTACTCTTTTTCTATCTTTAACCTTTCAAAACATTGGAGAAAAACGAAATTTGGGGCGAATTTGAAAGACAAATTTGTACAACTTTGCAGCAAAGGAAGGTGCTGTTGGGCAACACTCAAATGGGTCTACAACCTGACAAAGTTTCATTAAAATCGGCGATTAACACTTTGAGTACTTCCCTTGAAAGTAAAATCGAAGGAAAATTATGTAAGTTCCGTATTAATAAAAAATAAGCTAACACTCATCTGGTAAGCAAAAGAACTTGAAGTCAAATTACTGAGCATGAGTTTTATATTTCGTTAATGTATGTATACTAATTTACTCATTTAATTAATTTACTTAATTTGGCACTGTCGGGTCTTTGAAACACTCGTTACACTTTCCTAATTTAATGACGTTCAAAGTTAATTCCATTCTATATCAAAAATAACTTCTTTGTTTCTACATCAAATTACAGCATAAGAGAAAAGAGCGGTGGTATTTTTAAACGAGATCCGATCTTAAACGCGTATGAATAGCAGAAATTCAAAGAATGAACAGGTATTCGTTTAATTCTCATTGCCAGTAGCAGATAGGGGAACTTCGTTTTGCGTGAGACATTAAAAATAACTGTTCTGTATTAAATTGCACCTCGAATGCCTCGTAAGTTTGACTATATAGACGACTAAAATCCGGGATTTATGTAAATTATATACCAAGTGAAGTCATCCAATACCACTTAAAATGGGAGTATTGTCGTTTACAAAACGAAATATTTCAATACGACGTTGGTAGCATAAACATTTAGAGTTCAATAACTTCACATGTTTGTGTTTGTAATTCTATGCTTCGGGCCTGCTGCATATTAGACGAAATTGTATGAATTTGAAATTTAGAATAGCGAATTGCTTGAAGTAGAGGTTTTCTGTATTTATTTGTTGATCTTGAGGTTCAATATATTGTTCTTCATTTTATATAACATTCTTATTTCAAGACTATTTTTGAATACATAATAGTGCGATATTGTCAAAACGACTGCATGTATAATTCGCTCGTGCAAGTTCTGCTGTTTTGCGTGTTTCTCTTTTGTAAACGCATGTGTTTCGTTTGAAGTTTCTGGTTGTTGTTCTATTAGAACAAATTATACTGACCAAAAATACTTTTTTGTATCTCTGAAAGAAAATTCAATATGTTTAATCTTTGCTCCGTAAAAAAATAATCTCTTCAGGGTACATTATGGCCTAAAATAAATAATTATTATTATTATTGTTATTATTATTTAATTATTGGCCTTGGAGTTGCGTCATTAGCCACTTACACAAATTAAACAAGAAAAACCGAAAAATAAGAAGGAAACCTAACCCGAATGGATACAAAGCTAACACAGGACACGCTTCGCACCCGGGGCCGATCGGGTGGCTAATACAAACACACAGGTAAGCCAACGGAAAAGACGGAAACTCCACAAAGGATAAATTACTCCCTCTCCAAGCCTACTACATAATTACATTAATTGGAAGCTGAATTTTGATGTTAAGCAAGTCGTTAACAAATAAATTGATTTTTTCGCCGTGATTACTACATCCCCAATAAAATAAATATTTACAACAATATTTTAAGAAAAAATAATAGTTTTTACGTAAAGTAAAATGCTTTCTTCCATGATGACATATCATTATTTTTGCGTGAACAAACTCCTGTATGCGAAAATATTTTCTGTAAGCACAAATTTTATATACATTTAGGCAAAAATATTTTTTTTCCTCCTAAAATGAAAAAAAGAAGAATGAAATATAAAATAGCAAAAACTTGATCAAGTATGAAGGTACAGTCGTCCTTCGAAGAATTAGAAACTTTTATAGCACCTTCCGCATGTATCCAAGATTATTCCTGAAATTTTATGCAGATGTGGCTTAGAGATTGTACACCTATTGATTTGTTTAGATGCCCATTTTAATCATCAATCTATATAACACATGGGCTGAAAACTCCCGGGCCTAATAAGGAAAACACGGTATTTTTGGTTCAAAATTAGCTTTATTTATCAATGTAATCTCCATCAAGAGCAAGGCAATCATTCCAGCGCCGCTCTAACATTTCAATACCACTTTTGTAGAACGATTTATCTTTTGCCTCAAAATAGGCCTCAGTTTCAGCGATAACCTCTTCATTCGTGCGAAATTTCTTACCGGCGAGCATTTTTTTGAAGTCTATGAACAGCCAGTAGTCGCTGGGAGTCAAATCTGGCGAATACAGTGGATGTGGGCGCAATTCGAAGTTCAATTCATGTAGTTTTGCCATTGCTTTGATTGACTTGTGACACGGTGCGTTGTCTTGATGAAACAAAATTTTTTTCTTTGCTATATGCGGTCGTTTCTTTGCAATTTCGGCCTTCAAACGCTCCAATAACGCTATATAATATTCACTGTTGATGGTATTTCCTTTCTCAAAATAGTCGACGAATATTACACCACGCACATCCCAAAATACCGAGGCCATAACCTTTCCAGCCGATTGTTGTGCTTTCGGGCGCTTTGGACGAGGTTCACCAGTTGCTGTCCACTCAGATGACGATCGTTTTGATTCCGGAATGAAGTGATGGATCCATGTTTCATCCATTGTCACATATCGACGCAAAAATTCCGTTTTGTTACGTTTAAACATGGCCAAACAGTGCTCAGAATCATCAACACGTTCTTGTTTTTGATCAAACAGTGAGCAAACGCGGCACCCACTTTGAACAGAGCTTTCTCATAGTCAAATGCTCATGCAATATAAAGCCAATACGTTCTTTTGATATCTTTACGATGTCAGCTAACTCACGCAACTTCACTTTTCGATCATTCAAAACGATTTTGTGGATTCTTTTGATGTTTTTTGGTGTTACCGCCTCATTTGGACGTCCACTGCGTTCTGCATCATCGGTGTCTCTACGACCACGTTTGAAGTCAGCAAACCAATGTTTTATTGTTGTTTCTGATGGAGCGGAGTCCCCATAACACTTTTCAAGCCATTGCATCGCATGAACGGTATTTTTTTCCATCAAGAAGCAGTGTAAAATTAAAACACGAAATTGTTTTTGATCCATTGTTTTGAAGATAACAAAAGTAGCGTGACTCTTAGCACAGTAACTCACAAACTAATGAATAGAATATCATGAAACTTTAACAGCTATCTTTTGAAGGTTAGTACTAACTGAGAGAAAGGTGACTGCAATAAAACTAGCGTCATCTATGTGTTAGGCCCGGGACTTTTCAGCCCATGTGTTATGTATTTAGATCATTTATGGTGTGGTTTCCCTTTCCATTTTTTTAATTTAATTTTTTTAAGAACTTTTCGATATGCATATACTACTTGTGTTGTATAAAAGTGAATTATTTATTTGTGATTTGGTTACATCAAGATGATAACTTTTATTTGGTGCTTAATTTTCTATTTGTAGGAAGATATCACTTTTTGTCGTTTACCTACAGGAAAGATGATTTCTCCCATCAAAAGAAAACATCTGTCTTCCCATAAGATAGTAATTGTGTAGTATTGCACTTAATATCATGTACACACCCTGTTTCGAAATCCAATTTAATTACAGTTTAAACACGCTGTATCTTAAAATTAAAGGAAATAGAGGAGATTCCCACGTTATAACGATGGTAATCAAATATGAATTTATTTCGAAATTTTCACTTGTAAGTTTCGGAAAGTGTTTCGTGTAAGGTACTTTTCTTAATTACAAGGTAGGTCCCAGAATTAATGAGAATACTCCGTTTTGAAGTATTTAATTGAATGTATTTACAATTTAGTGCTATCCCCTTCAAAGTGTGCTCTTTTAGAATCTGCACAACGTCTCCAGCGCAACCTGGTAACAATTCTGGAAGTCTTGTTCAGCTAGGCTAATTAGAACCTGCGTTATGGACTCTTTCGATATTGTTTATTGCTCTGTAATGAACCTTTCAATTTCCTCTAAAGTTGGAAAAAATAATCACACGGAGCAATGTATGGACTGTAAAGTCGAATGTTTTTCTCTGCATACGCAAAACTTTTCGGCAAACGTTCATGGACCTTGTAATAAAAGGTTTGCGTCACTGTCTGGCCTTGAGATACGAACCCTTTGTGGACAATTCCACGAGAATAAAAAAAATGATAAGCGTGGACTTGAGTCGGGATTTGGCGACTAGAGAATTTTTGACAGAGAAAAACATTTCAGTATTACCACATCCGCCCTACAGTCCAGACGAAGCTCCACGTGATTATTCTCTTTTTCCAATGCTTAAGCGGAAATTGAATGGTTTCCATTACGAAAAAATAAACAACATCCAAACGTTTTAAAACTAATCATTCTGAGATATACTTCGCATATATCGAACGGCAAAGGAAACTGCCTTCCTGAAGTAATTTTTAAAAATTTCTTCAATTTCATGTCTTTTTATTAATTCACTAAATGCTTAGTGCAATCCAAAATAACACCAATTTTATATTATTGTCTCAACATTTAGTGTTGTTCCTGCATGTCAGACACCAGTAGGAGTATACATTTGTTCTGCTCAATGAGCACCAATGCTTCTCTCATTGAGCTTAGTAAAAGTTCTTACTTGGTTTATACCTGGTTGCCACGTAAACACAAGGCCAGTAACGGTGTTGCGCACATTAATAATACTTTGTTGTGTCATGAAGGATGCTTATAATTGGTATCTGAAGACTGGCAGCTTCATGAGACGAGCAGAGTCTGTCAGAAAAGAAGCATCGACTGCGATTGATGATCATTTTATTGCTCTCGACATATTAATAAATCCCAAACCAACGACAGTTCAAGTTAAACATTGTTTGCAAATAGCGTGCAGGATTGACATGAGTGGGAGAGCGACTCGATGGAGATTGGTTTTAATTCACAAACTCCTGCCTCTGGAACACAATTGCAACTACCGCATCGAAAGGCACCGTCTTCTGTTTGTACGTTTGTTTGCGAATTGGACTATTCAGTAACGGACTTAAATGCTGATCACTGACAAGTCGTACTTCTGTTTCTTCCATTCTCAATATTTACTTGTCCACTTCTGAACATGTGCCTGCTCCTTCTCCTTCCACCTAATTCTATCTTGCCTCCCGCAACCAGTTCTTGCCAGCCTTCTCCCTTATGTCGTCTACCCATCTCGTAGATGGTCTTCCAATGTTTTGTTTGTATAGTTTTGTCCTCCATTTGAAAATATAATTTATCCATTTTACTCCTTTTTGTCTCACTAAGTGACCTACCCATCTCCATTTATTTCTTGCCACTCTTTCAATAACATCTTCCACTCCAGTTCGTTGTTTTATCTCATGGTTAATTATTTTATCTTTTAAGCTTACCCCCAGCATAACGTTCGATAGCCCTTTGTGTTGTTTTTCACTTGGTCGCAAATTTGAGGGTTAGTGACATGGTCTCCGCTCATTAGGTTAATAGCGGAAGTACACACATATTAAATACTTCCTCTTTTAAATTAGTTGGTACTTTGGAGTCTTTCAGTATGAATCCTAATTTACCATATCATGCGCATTTTTCTATTTATTTCAGCAGTTTGATTTTCTTTCCTGAGTTTCAGTGTGTGTCCTAGGTAAATATACTCTTCCACATTTTCGAAAGTATTATTTCCCATTATAGATATTGTGCTGTCCAGGGACAGTACTTTCGTCTTCTCGATATTTACAGACAGGCCTGCTTCCTCCGATGTAATTCCAAGCTCATCTATCATTTCTTGTAATTTTTCAGGGTTGGTGCTCTTCAGTACAATATCGTCTGTAAAACGAAGGTGGTTTATGTAACGCCCATCTATGTTTACGCATCTAATAGTCAAGAAAGGGCGCGGAGAAGACAAAATTAGCGATAAGAGCAAATTGATCATATTTGTAGTGGTGTAGTGCGCTTTGAATTCGCATAGATATGTAGAAGATTTTTTTCAAGAAGCTCTCGTGCCACTTTTTCATTTAGTTCGAAAGTCATTAGTCATTTTAATGTATGGCAATACTAGACGATACACTGCTCGTGTTTTATCTGTATATTCAGGTGAAGTCAATGGTCATTAGTCAAAGTTAATAAGCAGTTTAGATCTTACATCCATTAAACATTTTTCGGATAAATGTAACGTTATTTCACGTTCATGGAGGATCCGTTATTCAAAAGCTCCAAGAGAACCATTACTTTTTTTATCATTATTTTTTGCAGTTCAGAAAAAGTTTCCATTGTATTTTTGTTTTATTTCAAGTAAATTTCTTTTTAGTTGCCCTTTCCTTATTCCAATTTCACTTATTTTTTGGATAATAACAATACCGTTTCAAGTAAATGCATATTTAAATTCTCTTTTATTATATTACAATGTGACTGGTGTTTGTTGCCAGTCAGTTTATTATTCGTAAAGACCTTAACATAAACCATAATTTTTAAATTCTTATTTTCTAGGTAAAACATTCCAACAACATTTAATTGACCATTATCTTGTTTAGAAACTACTGAATTATTTTTTCGCTTCGAGCATATTTTTTTCGTCAATATTGTTATTATTATTATATTTTTTTTCCTACGATACTTTTATTGAACACCATCGGGATCTAAAAAAAAAGAACAAGTTAATTACATATGTACTCGAGGCGATATTTTTTTATCCATCCTCGAAATGGCATTCCGTCATATTTGCGATATGCGTTGCTAATTTTAGTAATAACGTATTTAGTAGTCGTATTTCTTTCTTCATTAATGGGTGAGTATTAATCTTAAACGACCGTGTGATGAGATTTTAAAAACTAATTTACTTTTTTTTCGTACTGGCGCATAAACCAAGAATAATTGAATCATTTTGTGTGAGGTGTAAAGATGTTTTATGATATTAGAGGACTCATACTAGCGATAATATAACTGAAGTATTCAGCTATTGTATACCTTCTGGAAGATTATATCAATGGTAGTGTTTAATTGTGAATTCTTTTCCTTGAGTGCCTGTCACTTTCGCAGTTGGTACAGTTTTCTTTGAATAAATAACCGTGGGAGAAAGCTTTCGAAAAATAGCAGTCGAATTTAAAACGTTTCTTAAATCAAATTCTTTTATATGAAAATGCTCCTAAACCTTTAATAACTAAAAATATGAATTTTTGGATTGAACTTTTATATCGGAAGATTTCGTAAAATGACGTAAACCACAAGGGGATTGTGGGACAATAAACTAAAATACACTTTATGCGTAACAAATAAGTTTATTCATAAAATTGCTATTTTCTTGGAATTACCCAACATAATTAAATTACTGAAAAAATATCAGCCTCGGGAGGACTCGAACCCAACATCTTTACGTCTCCTACGTAACGTGCTAATCATTGCACCATAAGACCATTGAGTTCAAGTGGCTTTAAATCCCCCTAGACTGATATTTTTTCAGTAATTTAATTACGTTGGGTAATTGCAAGGAAATTGTAATTTTATCATTACTAATGCCAACGTTGATTTAGTATTAATATTCAATTTAATATTAGTATTAACTAGAGTTATTGTTTGGGCTATTTTCATCATTCGTTGAACTTGTATAGTCCAATAGTATCTCGGACTTTCACGGCCGTTTGACATAGTCGTAACGGTTGTCTGGTTCCGTCGTGTCACTAGCTTTCTGTCCCTGACGTTTCACGAACATGTGAGACGGCGGAACCCGACAAACGTTACGACTATGTTATATAGTCCAGTCAACGAACGACGGAAATAGGCCAAACAACAACTCTAGTTATTATGAGAATCCAACGTCACCAATATCACAAGAGTAATATTAATATTAATATGGATATTAGTTTGAATAACTTTATTGCCCAATTAAAACAGAAGAATATAATACAAAGCAAATCACCGTAAAGAATATATATAAAAATAGTAATTTAATTAACAAATTTTCAAATTAAAGAGCATATTGGAGAATTCTATTCGCAATTAAAAGAATCTTCTTTGGCAAAACAAGTTCTACAAATTCATTTGCAATTTCATATATGAAATGTCCTTTTGTAAATCTTGCCATATCAGTTTAGTAAGGTAAATGACCAGCTTGATATTAAATTACTTACTACGAGCTCGCTTATTTAAACAAAAATAAAGCAAGTGTTACAATGATAAGCAGGAGATGATATAGTGAAATAGTTGCATGCCATATTATTCTTAATATATTTATATAATTTTTTTTAATTTATATAATATATATTACTATATTTCGAAGAAAACAAAAACCCGGATGTTCCACTCTTTTGTTGAAAGCTGTGTTACTTATGGAAGTGAAGTGTGGCCGTTGAATAAGAAGATGGTAAACAAAGTAATATCAACGGGGATGATATACTGGAGACGCTGCTGTAAGAAGACATTATTAGAACATAAAGGAAATGAAAGAATAAGAGAAATAATGCAAGTTAATACATCATTAATACATGAAATAGAACGTAAACAACCATTGTGGTATGGTCACATGAGGCGAATGGACCAGAACAGTCTACCACAAGGGGTTTGGAAATGGAAACTTGCTAATAGAAAGAAAAGAGGAAGACTAAGCAGGAATTGGGAAAAAGGAATTAAAGAAGCTATGCAGAAGATAGGATTGGGCGAAGATGGTTTTAGAGACAGAGCTTCCTGGAGATTGGGATGCGGTAGATGGCAAAATTAGCTGTTTACTGCCATAATAGATTAAATAATATAAACCCTCTTCCATTCTTGAGTAAAAGCATCCTCTAGAGCAAGTATGGGCAACCTTTGACATGTTGTGGGCCAAACATTAGTGTGCAAATACGTTTGCGGGCCGCGTTTAAAAGTAGTCTATAATTTTTAGCTTTAGATATCAGACATGAAATAATACGACAATGTTATTATAATGCAATTTATTAAAATAAGAAAATGAAATGAAAAAAATAGGTACAGCATTATAATTAAATCGTGAATTTTTTTTAATTTGGTTGTTCAAAATGTCTCGCGGGCCGCATCAAACCTTATAGCAGGCCAAATCCGGTCCGCGGGCCAGTAGTTGCCCACATATGCTCTAGAGCCATGAAGCTTCTATGAAGACCGCGTCTTCTTTGGAAGCAGTTGATTTAATACCATACAGTGCAGTTTAGAAGAAGCACTAAAGACGATTATTGCATATCCATGGACATCAGAGTTGATTATTCAACGTGATGGATATCCCATGAAATAAAATAAAAAGTATGAAAAATGGAAAGATCTAATTTTCTTAGACTTGAATTCAAAATATTTTGCAGAAGTGAACCTTACAACTGTAGCCTGCAGCGTAAATGGCAATGACTCAGTCTGTTTCTAGCGTTACGTGTAGATATTTCAAATTTGGCTTACATAACACGTGAACTGTTCGATATGATTTACATTTATGGTGAAACACGTGGAAATGCTCTTCGAAGTTGTCGTATGTACAGGCAGCGTTTTCCAAATCGTCGAGCCCCATCTTACACGTTTATAGTGGATGTTGTGTTTAATGACGATTGCAAGGACTGTGTGGATGTACAATTCACAGGTATAGCAGTAAACTCCACTCACACAAATTAACTAATTATGCGGAACGCAGCGTTTCGAGAGCACGTGGGCTCCCATTGTCAACCGTGCTACCGACTGTCGGTAACACGGTTGACAATGGGAGCCCACGTGCTTTCGAAACGCTGCGTTCCGCATAATTAATTAATTTGTGTGAGTGGAGTTTACTGCTATACCGGTGAGGTGTTGTGTTTAGATTTATAATCTTCAACCGGTGGTTAATGTACATACGTTAATACACCATCTTCAGTTACGTCAACAAGTCCTTAGCTGTTCATATATTTATACGAAATGTATATATTTCATTAACTAGTAACATAGAATCTCTTATAGAGCCAGATGTCCACGATGCAAGTTCAATTGAAGCTTCATTTCAATAGTGTAACTAACAGTTAAAATGAATAAATATTCCAATAAGAATTGTAATTAATTTAATAATTTTACTTAAGTAACAACGTAATTTTACTTACGGTCGTAAAACTGCACAATAAACAAGAGGAATTGACAGGAATAGGCTAGTTTTAACACGCGTCTTCCTTCTGTTTGTAAATTTGCAGCAATCCATATAAATATTGTACGTACCCGATCAAATTATCTTTTTCAATATTTAAATAATTCCTTTTTAACGAATATAATGCATGTAAATTGACACCTTAATTATGGGATCTGCTTTGTTTGTGCCAAAAAAATTCGCCGTTAAGACATACAGTTACTTTTCGCATATCGTATCCGGATAGATTTCTCGAAAGTGCTTTGCTTCCTTCGTTTCCATTAAAGTATTATGCTTAACAACAGTAATCTGAGAACTTGATAAGGGGATTACGCTGTAAGTAATCCAAACTTGCCAAAAACAACTACAAGGGCGATGCCTGCCGAAACCGGTCACTTCACGCCATCATCAATCTTCTTCCGTTTAAATGGGCGGCCGCCTCTTTTTCTTCACGATAAAACGAGCGCATCGTTGGAATTCTTAACGATATTCACCGGTGTACGACTGCACCGAACGGAATCGTGCAGGTGTAGCGGCTAATCCCTTACAAATAAAACGTCGGACGAACGAGCCAAAGAGAAACACGGAAACTTATTAGGCAAATAAGCTTTAGAAGCTATATATGGCCGGAGGTGCGGACGGAGATCATAGAGCGATCTGCTAACGTGATGCATCCATGCAGCATACATAACATGCCATAGCGTTGGGATGTTGCATGGAATCGGAACGGACATGTGTACGCCGCCAAACTACGGTCGTGATATCACGTTTCGTCGGGTATTTATGGAAATTAATGTAAATTTAATAAAATCATGAATAATCGCGGTCGCGGGGGATGTACGAACTCCCGGCCGACCCACTGGATACGATTCCGTTCGTATTTTACGGTCACGATTTGAAATTACTGAGGATAATAGTCGTTTTATATGAGACGGCCAAATGCGCGTTGCAGATGTAGATTCAATGTTAAAATGCATCAGCATCACGTTGTTATCCTTAAGTGATGTAACTATTTGATTAACTTTTTTAAAGTTAATTTTAACAAAGAAGCAACTACTTACGGTTCAGACTACGTCAGTTTACGTGTGAGTTACAAATCACTGAAGCTGGATGAAGATCTCGAAATATGTGCAGACTATGCGTGGAGGTGTCATTGCCATTTTAAATTTTACGGTTTCCTTTACACAAAATGACCGATGTGGGCAGCTCCAAACATTGGCGATGAATATTTAATCTTAACTGCAAGGAGTCGAAATGATTCATTTCAAACATATGAACTTTAACGGTGTATGACCTGTATATACTAGAAGTTAGTGGTTTGTGTTTAAGAACGGCAATTTGTTTAAGAAGGAAGCTGCTTCGCATTTCCCAGTGGCTGCAAAGTGGAATGGCATTGTTAAAAAGAGATGGATTATACTGGTTGTTTCTTGGATAGTATCATTGCATATTAGATCACTAACAAATTTTGACGTTCAAGACATAGTAATATTCTAATGTTCGGTTACTGTAAGCAAACCGATGAAATAATACGCATAAAATGTTTTAGGAAAGGCTATTTACAATTTTTGTAAATTCAATGCAAAGTAAATATAACACCTAGTTTTGTGTGGATTAAAATAGTCTTTTTATGTGAACAAATAAAATGGAAAGGCCTAAATATGAAATATATTTTATGTAATGGCATTTTTTAGGCTCCTGTTCTCCTCAAGAATATGTCCATCGTTTTTATTGCATTTTGGTAAACTCACCTTTAATTTACCGTTATTGTAGTTTCCTTTAATTTAATGGTATAGTTAGGGAGAAGTCAAGGTTGGACTCCCTCTAACATCAAATAGGACTTTAACATTATATTTAATCACTAAATATCTTAACGTAGGGCAATTTACAGTTTTCTTGCGATGTATTTGCATTTTTTTACAATTTTCCAAAATTCCCTTTCGTCCTTATTATGTAGAAAAAAGTCCCTTAAACAACAGCAGACAAGAATAATGAAATTATACTATCAAAAGTCTATATCACAAAACTAAATATAATTAATGTAAAATTTTATACAAATATATTTAACGCACACGCATATCCACACCGCACTTAGCGAAGATCACATCCAAGGCCTACATCTTCGTCTCTGAAAACACATAGGAGATGTTTTCGTTGCCATGATGACCATACTGCAGTCATTTGTAGACTAACATCCGGATCTAGTGGCGGTTTACGAACGTGATCGACAATCGACACACTGGACAATTGACTAATAGTGTCAATATTAGAAATCTGAGCATCAACAGAGTTTGTGAGCTCCGTATTTAGCGAATTTCTCATATTATTTTGAGGAAGGTACCTCAAAAAGTTTTATAAAGTTGTAGTGGACCGTCCTACAAAAGCAGGGTGCGTGTGTGAATAAAGAAAGTAAAGGACTTCATCCTTAATAAAGTTATTTATTACTTAAAATTTAAAAATACAGATTTTATTAGCTAGCTAGGGACTGCGATAGATATTTTATCGAACCTGATGTAAGTGATATATTCTAAATTTGTCAGTATTCAAACTAATCTACTTTTCATTAAATTCAATTAATTTCATTAACATCTTCTAAATTCTATTTCAAAAAGCGAAATCTGTGATCAAAGCACTCACTACGTAACATTTTCGAACCCTGAGAGAAAAATTCACTACAATATGTTCTGTAGAACAACCGGCTACTACTAAGACCGAGCACAGTATGAAACCAGAGAGAAAAACAGAACATTTGGGTTTCTCGGCACTGTCTTGAAAAGCCTACTAACGCCTGAAGATAGTAGATGGCACTCTGCCAAAACATAGCACCGGTGCTTTTCAGGACAAAAACACCGGTACCTGAAAAAAACGCTATCATACATACTATCCGCGAAAACCTTAGATGATATATCTTACGTATGTATGTTGTAACAGAATTTTTGTAAGACCTCTGTTTTCCTCAGTTTGTCTTTATCTTTTTGCTTATTTATTTTTCATTAACAATTTTTTTAATCCCACTTTTTATTGGAAGGGAGAATGTATTGTTGAACTTCCTCTGACAGTTATTAGCATTTAACATGAGGCAAGATCGATAGATTTCTTTATACAATCATCGATTACAGTATTCTTATTATACATAACTGCATTAATTTCTTTTTCCAAAATTCCCTTTCTCTTCAGAAAAAATAATCTCTTAATTAACGGGAAAAAAGAAGCAAGACACTACTTTTTCATAAAGTTTATATAATTTAATTAATGTAAAATCTATTATAAAACTATTTGGCACATACGGCAATTACCGGATATAACACACAAAGTTAGCATCTCCATCAATGAAAGTATATGAGAAATGTTGTTGTTGCCATGATAACCTGCCGAAGGCAATTGTCTGCTAATATCAGGATCTAGTGGTGATGTACGAGCATGGTCGCAAACGGTGCGTCAAACAAAGGGTAGCTAATACAGTGCATCAACAAAACTTGTGGGCTCTTTACTTATATATGCACATATATCGGAGTTATTTAGACGAAATATCTCTTAAAAATAGTACAAAACCCTTAATCGGCAGTGTCACTCGAGTTTAACACTCGAAAACCACAAGAAACACCGTTGTGCCAGGCGAAAACTTAATGACCTTGGACTTTTCATCGTCGGCGTCCTGCTCGGAGATTGGATTCGCTGATCTTCATAATCATCAAATTCCGTATGCGAGCAATTAAAAAAAAAGGATTTTATTGCATCAAAATTATTTATTATTTTGTTAAAAAAATAATTCTAAATATAGTGTAAAATTGTTAATTGCTAATGTAACTGTAATAAAGCTTATTAAAATAATTTTGTAATTTAAGGTTATTATCTAATCCTTTTTAAGTGTGCATTATGCATTTTTCAAGCAATGAAGCAACGAATTATAACAGAAGCATCATTTTACATTTCCCGCAAAGATAACTCAAACAACATCATTGATAAAATTATAGGTACGCTTTACATTTACTCTAATTGCTTCTTGAATAATATGATATTTGTATAATTATGTTAAAAGTGTATTGCAATTACTGTGTTGCAAGATATGGTAAAGCATTCACAGATTTCATAGTATTTTTTACACTATATCAGAAATGTGTCTTTTTTCCCAATTTACCTAGGTTGGCCAAATTGTCACTGTCATTCATCTTTGGAGCGTCTTTTCACTAACCGACATGTTACAGATATGTCTCCCCCGATATCGATAGAACAATGAAAAGATGGCCTTACTGATGAGACACCAAATAATTTAGACAAGCTGACGATTATCAATGATACCATTATTTAGAAAAGGAGGCAGTCTTGAGTGACTGGCGGATGTAGGTGCATGATGTGTAAAGCTGCGCAATAGCATACGATTGGGTTACTATCAATATTAAAAATAATTAATGTAATTGTTTACTATTTTAGTTTAATTGTGTTGTATTTGGCAAAGGAGCGTTCTGCTTCAAATGATGTCGTATTTGCGAATTTAAAAAGGTCGTTCGCGTCATATTCGCACTTTTAGTTTTCAGTTAAACTCTAATCGGGATTCTTATTTATAACCGCACACAATTTATCGGTTGTCAATCTTCTTATATTATCTGTTAGATTTCCTAACGAGGCTTGAAGTAATTTATAATATTTACCGCTTCATGTAATGGCAGCTTGGTATTCTGTAATTTGCAAATAGTACCTAAAAGAATTGAATAATTTTCGAAAATTTGCTCTATTTAAGAATGGATTTCGATATCTGAAGCCAGCCGTTGGCTTACTGAAATTGCTTGGGTTTCTTGTAGATTTAAATTTAAGATACAATGAAAGCTGAAATTAGGTTCCATTATTGCAGAGTGAATAGCGCTATTTGTATATGAATTTTGGAGGCTATCACGGAAGTTATTGCATTATTCCGGACTACTAAATTATTTAAATAATTGGTTTACAAAACTATGAGTTACGCCATGCCGGATTAATTTAATAAATGTTTAAGTAAAAAAAAAACTCGAAATCCAATGTATTAAACGGTCGAAAAATATTTTTCTCCGGAGGCAAAGGAGCGAAAACCATTTTTATTCTTGCAGCAGTAACAATAACATTTTTGTAACTGTACCGCAAAACGATTCTTTCTCTATATTTAGCATGCGTATATCTAGAATATAACGACTTTGTCGCAAAAAAGTCTATCTATAGCATCTCCTTTATACTCACTGACTGACCTGCGATAGCGCTACAATGCTTTACAATTACAATCAACCATTTTAAATGGATGTCCACTATAAAAACTAACTGTACAAACAATTTATCCAATCATAAACGTTTCACATTGATTATTTGTTCGAACGTCAAGAATCGAAACGTGTGCGTAATGGCAACGTACACATTTAGCTAAATGTGGTCTCCTGACAAAGCTATAGTGCGGAGTATTCATGCATGCAGCCACACAGAAATACATCCACTACATGGATGTGAATGGCAGTAGCAGATATGTACGAATACGAACCATATGCCGTTCACGAGCGTTAAAAATCGGAAAAACAGTAAAAAAGGAATGTACGGGCACAGCGATCGTGTCGTATACATTTCTTAGTCGTAAAACTAATTCCTGTTATAATAAAATTAACTAGATCCAGGAAACGTCGTGCCGGTCGCAGTAAGACGCTAATTTCGAAATAAATATCCTGACATGACTCTAATTTGTGCAAGAATTAATACCTAAACGTAGCTGGGCGGGCAGCACGATGTAATTTTATAAATGAAACTATGACAAACTATGCGCTGACATCTATGATTAATGAAAATGCCTTACTAAATAAATAACTACATGCAGAGTTAGTTAATTGTTTTAATTGGGTACTGGCGTTACGTAGAACCCTACCACAGTATTAAATATAAACTTGACGAGGTGTGGTTGTCGTGTATATGGAAGCCGTCATAAACGCGAGAACTGCAAATAAAACGTGAAAATAGGCGAATACTCATAAAGTGTACTACCTACATTATTATAAATTACGATTATCTAAGTAAAATATTTTCTAAACATAATCTTGGAAATTCTTACGATTACAACCAGACATTCGAGTATTTACTATTGTTCCTTTGCGCTTTACGAAGGCGAGCTGAGATGTTTCCGAGATCGACGAGAAAAACACAGTATTGGTGTGGTCTTTCATTTTTATTTTTCGATGTAGTCTCATCGAAGATCAATACACTTTTTTAAACGGTGGTCCAGTCTCTTCAAGCCGTCGGAAAAGTAGGATGTTTCGAGATCTGCAAAGTAACCATCTGTAGCGGCGATGACCTCCTCCTTTGAAAAACTTCTTCCCTCCCAGTGTTTCTTTCAGGTTTGGGAATAGGAAAAAGTCGCTGAGGGCTAGGAGGAAGAGAGACTAATTCGTAGCGCAACTCATGCAATTTGGACACGACGATGCGGGGTGAATGTGGCGGTACATTGTTGTGGTGGAAGAGCACCTTTCTCCACTGCAAACTGGGCCGTTTCTCCTTACTCTATCGAATCAGGTCAATAAATCGCTGTAGTATTGCCTACACGTAGAGGATCACACCGTGGGAATCCTAAAAATGGTCGCTTCCGTTTCCGACCGATGGAAAGGTCTTTGCTTTCTTCGGAGCAGATTCGCCCGGAAAAGTCCACTGCTTCGACTGTTCCTTTGCCTCCGATATGTGGTGGTAGATCCAAGTCTCATCCACAGTTACGAAACGCATGACAAAATCCCTTGGATTGCGTTGGATCTTGGCTACACACTCGTCCGAAACGGTCACACGATTTCGTTTTTGCTCCGGTGTGATTAAACGCGGTACCAGTCGCGCCGAAAGCTTTTTCATACCCAAAATTTCATGTAGGATATGGCCAACGCATTCTTCTGAGATACCTGTTGTCTCTCATTTTCAGCTTCAATCGGCGATCGGCTACACGACATCATGAATCTTGTCGACCATTTCATCGTTGGTAGCGGTTTTTGAGCATTCATTGCGTGGTTTGTCACTTGTGCTTGTGCGGCCACGTTTGAACTCGCTAGGTCAAAAATGATGGAGTACATTCGCCATGAACCGCTGGCAAAGTATTTCAAATTTCCGTGGGCGTTTTCCCAGTCATCCAGAAGTGTTTTATCACTGCACAAAATTCGATTTTATCCATTTTTCCGAAACCGCCTGACTTGCTGCACAAAACACAACAACTATTGAGAGTAGATGTCTGAAATTTTGGCAGTTGCCATAAAAAAGGTTGCTCTCACCGACCAATGAATCCACTTCAACCCTCGTGCGCCATCTTTTGCCAATTCCGGAAACATATCATGTCGCCCTCGTAGATGCCAGTATAGTTCTTCTCTGGAAAAATAACTTGGTATTGCAAAGAATTTATAAAACCTATTCTGAGGAACTTTTTCTTTAAAGATTTACAAAATGCCTGAGCATGACGGCGCTGTGATACTTCTCTGACTGATTTCTCTAACTTCGTCATCGTCTTGAGGAGTCATTACCTAAACTCTCTCTTTAATGAAAATATGAAGAAAAACGTCTAAAGTAAAATTAAATGAAAAGAAATTATCAAGATTCGACAGTAATATTGTTTCATTGAAATTGCATAAGAATACACCCTTATTGTTCTATAACATCCCCAAGTGTACTTCTCGTGAAAGTATATTAATGAGGAAATGTTTTGAAGTCAATAAGAAAACGATTGCGAAGACTGCATCGATATGTTTATTCCATTTCAAGCCTTTCGAAAGAGTTGTTCTTTTGGTCGATGTTATCTAAGTTATTGTGCTGTTCCCAATTTCAAGACCAATATTTGGCAGAGCACTCGATGTACTGTAAATGTGTACTTCGTTTTGGTCTTATTTAAAAATAATTTATTCATTCTAAGCCATACAAATCCTGTAACATTGAGTTTGTTTTACCTTCGATCTTTTCTTTACTGCTACTCGCAATAATGGCGGGGTTGGGGAGATGATGAATATTCACAAAGAAACAAAGAACGTGAATAGAACTGATGGCAAAATGGCTCTTTATGAGACCATTGTCAACAGGCAGTAATTGATATAGAAATGATATTTTTTGCAATTTTTAAAAAAGAAAATCCGCAAAGACTGTACCCTTTCTGGGAGATATGATGCGCCTGTAATTCCTATCTTTTGTAATGGCTGCATTAATAAACATTCGAAAACTTTACTTAGGTCAGACAATACTCTCGTTGGTACCCGCCTACTTTGCAATTGTAATAAAATATAATTTACATATCAGCAACTGCATTAATTGTGGATTTGCCTTGCCTAAATCTGTGTTGACTATCGGTTATAATGACGTGCTTGTTTAAAAAGGATTCTAATCAGTAGGATTGGCCAAATCTTCTGCGCGCCAGGTCCGGACTCGCTCGTACGCACGATTGATACGAAAATTGACCGAGTTCGTTGAACCGATCTGCTGTGCTGTGTAGGCACGTATGGTATATCGTATTACGCGTTCTAATGTATTTATACTTCAAACAATACAAAAGTAAAATGGAAGAACATTTTAACAATCTATCTGAATATATTTTATGAAGAATAGTAATATGTAATTGTAAAATATGTCTAGCCATGTGTTTCGACTCGACAAAATCTAATTAAACTGGAGAATGTGAGATATTTTTTTGATGTGTAAAGATGTTCAATTGTTTTTCTCTTTGTTAAAATCTTAACCGTGAAAGTCGTTAGATGTAAAACAGAAACTGGTCCTTTTGGTTTGCAAATTAACTTGTCATCATTTGTCTCGGTAAAGTTCACAGGTGGCCAAAAATGTTCTTGTACCTTGAGAAGAATCGTTCAACATCGACCGATGTAACATAGGCATGCCTAAAATAAACTCTGAAATTAGTTAAATGATTTGCAGATGCACCACCACAAATTTATCTTAAGGTTATAAAATCGGAATCTTTAATCGAAACACTTTCAAAATATTTCTATAACCTGCATGTTTTTATCGTCTACTATAGCGTACAGTAATGTACTTACTACTACCATATTCTACAACTATAGAACTTTAGATCAGGGTATTCGGTTATAAACTTGTTTATTTGGGCAGCCAATGGCCAATGGTCGTAGTAGGTTTCCGCATCGGCATGGGTGAGGATGTAGTGTGCCGAAGGTTTTGGGTAACTTTACATATTACTATCCTTCATGAAATGTATACAGATAAACTGTTAAAATGTTCTTTCATATAATGAAGTATAAATATATTATAGCGGGTAATACGATGTACCACACGTACATACACAGCAAGGAACTCGGTTAATTTTCGTATCCGTCGTGCGTGTTGATAACTCCGGACCTGGCATGGCGGAGATTTGACCAACGCTGCTACTTACCGAATTTGATCTGTTTTGAATAGTCCTTAATTGTATAGTGTTAAAAATAAGCTAAAATTCTCCCTTGTCGGAGCGGATATTCTCTTTTAACATTTAATGTATCTTATTAACTACTATCTCACACCTATTCTTAAGGTTAATTCACTGTAAAAATAATTGCATTTAGAAGTATGGTATTCCATTTTTGGTTGATCAATAATTATTGTTTTAAAAAGAGCTTATTATAGTGGAATAACCACTTAAATATAATTCCTATCCATAACTCACGGTGTGAAAGAAGACCGTCATACACAAGTTATTGTTTTACATAGAGCTAATTGGTGTAACGGCACTAAATGATGATATAATTATTATATAATGCAACTGAAGAACTAGACTAATCGCATTTTATGTTCTCGTCTTTTCTACTTTGAGAGTATACACACGTATTCCTTAGTATGTATGTATATTGTTTATACGTTTGAAGGTGATCTCTGATCTCCACGAAAATAAAAATCAAAAATGCTACAAACAACCTGTACAATTAGCTAAACAATAAAGTAATTCATGTCGTTGATTTACTGTAATGAATGGATTCATATTGCTTTCAAACTGCGCGACAAGACGTTGATGGTTAATTATAGAAGATGTATATTATTTGCGGTATTGTCGTAGATGTATGTATGTATGTAGCATCATTAGTGTGTTGTATGAGGATATACTACCTATACAAAATTTTGAAACAGTAAGAAAATTAGAAAGATATATATACAGGGTCCGGCAGGAAACCTCGTATAAGGTATTTTACATTACTTAGTGGTTCGTAAAAAATATGTCCTGTAAATGGAGTCCTCAATTGTTCACACATTAACGAAGTCCTTCCCCGAAGGTTGTCCATAGTTACTCGTGTCATTTCCGGGGAAATGGCAGCCACTGCCATTGGTGATTGCTTTCTTGAGTGCTTGGAGGGTTGTGTCCCCAAAGCAAAAAGTCACAAGGTGATAAATTTCCTCGCAAAGGGAGAAGATCATCGGAAAATAACTTTCTCAAAATTGATAAAGAACGCTGCGAAGTGTGAGCTGTGGCTCCGTTTTGTTGAAACCAGACTTCTCTCTCTTCACGGTCCTTAAGGAACTGGTTTAATTTAGGTCTGAGGAAGGTCTCGATGGTGTGACAGTATCGACTCGTAGTAACTGTTACCGTTAGCCCATCTTATTCAAAAAAATATGGACCCCACTCGCGACTACTGGAAAGTAGTATACAGCCATCGATCGATACCCTGTGCTTTTTGCAGGCGTTTAGTTACGAACGCAAAGTACAGTAAAATCCTACTGAACGCAAAATACGTTCCAGTAAGTTCCGATGTTAAACGAAATAGTGTTAAACAAGGTCATCTTAACACGTAGATAATAATGATAAGTGAAACAGACTAAGGAATAAGAAAATTTCAGTTTTCTTCTTTTATCTTGTGACTTTTATTATTAAATACTTTTTTATTCCATTAATTGTAAACTTATTTATTGCTAATATAAATTTTTAATCATAAAGCATTCATGAAAATCAAAAAAGGTTCAAGTAATGAAGTTATATTTGCGACGACGAAGTTTCTTCCTTATTTGACTTTTTTGTTTTGCTGTGAAAACGTCATCTACCATCGTTTACCTCTTCCTATTTCGTTCAGCAAACAGTTGTCGATAGCAAAACATCGCATTTTTTTATATAAACTGATCTGTAATTCCAGTTATAGTAATTAAGCTCCTTTTGAGAAAATCCGTTGAAGGTTTCTTTTACTCCTTGTCTTCTAATAATACCAATATTGATTTTGTCATATTCATGCACCTGTTGCCTTACTAATTCTTTAAAATTGTCGTTGAAAAGATTTTCAATTGCTTCATTAGCTACTTTGAAAATTTCGTCGACATCAACAATGTTATATTATTTTATGACAACATCTCGATCTAGGAAAGATTAATATCTACGGCATTCATGGTGTTCGTTAGTTTTTCCAAAAATTTATAATGAATTGTTTATCTTCTTCATCGGTTTTGTCAGTCAGTTGTAGGAATGTCTACCGCAGATAAAAAACTTTAAAATTTCATGTCTCACTCCTTGATCTACTTCTACTGGAATGCATATTACCTCGGGCAAATGTGGCAGTTGGCTCAAATTCTCAACAGCGTTTGATAGGCGGACAAACATGCTTGAATAATGCCCAAGATTTCTTATTGAACTCCCAAATTACTGGTTAAAATGATTTTGAAATTCCCTTCATTGCTCTTGGGGTATTGTTATGATAAATAAGTAGTGGTTTTACACGATCGTTTGCAGCTCGAAGTACTGGTGTTCGCTCTTCTTTACGAGATAAAACTGAACTGAAGCTAATAATTTAGTTATCGATGTGTGCGTTTAGTGTTATGGTAAATGTGATAGTCAGGTGTTTTACAGGATTCTTTAAAAAGTGAATCTACAATTTTCCCTGAACTCATTATCTATATACCAAGTACGAGGGCTGTTCTTTTTTGAACCTCCGTTCGTGCCTGTAAACAGTCTCGCGAGCGGTGGGGGTCGGAGATGCCCAGAAGGTGACTGCGCATCTTTGCCACTGTAATATCTGCCACTTGCAACTTCATTACGCCGTTTTCAGCTGAGTTGGAGGCACGTGAACATGCCTACTACAAGTGATTCTCCCACTAAGTGCGAGTTGCGTAGATAAATTTGATCCCTTGAAGCAAAAGGGTGCAGCTGAAATTAACCTAAGAATGAGCCGAGTATACGGCGAAAAGTTCATGGCAGATTGGGTTGTGCGTGAATGCTGTGGGATGTTTAAAGAAGGTCGATCCGATGCTCATGATGAAAGGGGATAAAGACGCATGTCTGTTGCATCAGAAGACATTGTACAACGAGTTGATAAAGTGGTTCGAGAAAAATCTAAGTCTACCATTAGTTAATTTAGTGTGGAATTTCCTGAAGTTTCAATGTCAGAGTATAGAGGAACTTCAAAATAACGTCATCGACCATCTCAACTCACTGTCCAGAGATATGACAAATGCATTAATCTTTACAGTGATTTTGTAGAAAAATAACCATGTTCCTACATGGTACATCTTTTGGCTATAACTTTACACTTGCCTTGTTTTTTATGAGCTATTGTAAATTAAAAAAAAACAGCTCTCGTACATCATGGCATTGTTCATGGACATTAAAATGGGCTAAGGAATAATAAGTGCCAGCAATTTCAAAAAGTAGCTATAATTGTAACTTATTCAATTTGCTATAAATATAATCTTCATAAATTTCCCCGTACGTATATGTATTTAATTTATTAAAGTAATAATATTTATATTAATTTTACCACCTTTTTTGTTGTGGCAGATGAGATTTAGTCAGCTTTTGGCATTTGATCAAGCTCCAAATGACTTCTGCTTATCCCCCTCAATTGGTTTTCCAGAAAGGAGTTTCGTATAGATGCAAAACTTATTGTAACAACGTTGCAATATTTTCACGACTTAAAAAAGACATAATAATGATATTTCAGAATCGGTGGTTCCACAGCATTGAATTTGAAGGGGATTAATTGAAAAATGATAAGAAACTTAATGGCCCAAATTATTTGTTTCATTTCAAATCTAATTTTGCATTGCATTGGCCTCGTATATTCATGCAATGCTTTCAATTTCTCCAATAACTACGTTCAGTATTGGGTTCGTGATCCTGAAAATGGTGCAATTTTAAATTTATGTTGACACTGGGAATATATAGCGCTAACCAGATCCTCACTGTAACACATTCATTACGGTACATACGTATATCACATCTAACCAAGAAACCGAGCGTAAGGTGCTGCTCCTTTAACGTATTTATAGACTTGACACAATTTCTTCGTATAGACACGATCGCTTTCCCTATCAGAAAACATATCGACCTGATGTGATAGAGCAATACTGCACCCTTATGTCTCGACACTCCCATTCTATTTGAAGGTACGCTATATGCATCAATATCCGACCTAGCCCTCTAATTTAAAATATAGCACTAGTGCGAAATGCATATGTATATTGAAAGGTACATACAATTATTGATGATTTGATTTAGGTGTTCGTTCCAGTAACTAATACTTCTTATGCACACTAGTATGAAGTGGTTACTGAATCGAAATTAATATGATTTGGACATTCATGTTTATTCTGTATACATATTTCTTATTTTTTGTATTTTTTATTGTTAAACCACTACCAGTAAATATAGTTTCACTGCAGAAACTCTTTTGAACTTTTCTGGTGATGATTAAAACAATAAAAACCAAATCTTCATGTATTCCTTAGTTTGTTTTGTTCGATTTTGTTTGTTTTATTCATTAATTATATCGACAGATTTTGTTGAGGAAGTCGTTCCAATTTTTTAAGTACTCTTGCCTTTGGTATATACTGAACAGTTTGCATACATAATTAGTTATTTAGTTTAATTAATGTTTGAATAGGATGCCACGAAACTCACAAAATAAAAACGATTTTAAAGTATTCAGTTGTTTTTCCTTTGTTAATATAGGGCACATATATTGTTGTTCACGGAAGTTTGGACAACTCAAAAAGGGTTAGATGTTAAAACATTAAAAATAGATTTAAAATTCTTACGCATTAGCGTATGTACACTACCGTCCATATAAGTTCGAACACGTAAATAAATTAAAAAAAAAGGGAAAGAAAATATTTTTTCCAAAACCTAAAATTGTATGTGTGTTATTTGTATATAAAAACAATCATATTATCTTTTAGTAGAGTTTACATTTTACTGGGGTCCGAACTAATATAGACGGTAGTGTACATACATTAGTTAAAAACTAGTTTTAGATCTTAGTCAGCAGGGAAAAAAAATATTTGTTGGTCAGTGCAATAAGAACGGCTAGTAAGGAATGGCTAGTTATTAAACTTAACACAACACAAACATACCTTTTCAAAGCACAGCGTATGTAATGTAGACGTGTAGCTGCTTGTTTAGCGCTGATGTGTTGCCACTATTCGACCAGTGATAACAAAATAGACTTCAGCAAATTTTTCGTCGTTTTTGTTCTTATACGTTCTTTAAAGTTAGCATTGGATACTAATTTGGAAAAATGTTCATCGTGGAAGTAATTTCAGTAAATTATGATTAACTTAAACAAATTAAACTAACATCCATATTAATACTAATATTAATATCAATACTAAATCACCGTTGGCATTAGTAATGATAAAATTACAATTTTCTAGCAATTTCCAACGTAATTAGAGATGTTGGGGTCAAGTCCCCTCCGAGACCGATATTTTTTCGAAAATTTAATTACGTTAGAAATTGCAAGAAAATTGTAATTTTATCATTGAACAAATTATTTGAGAAAAAGACTAATATTCAATTATGGCAATCTCTAGCTCCTGCTGAGTGGCTTAACCTTCTTACTATATTTATCTAATTAAGAGCAAAACACTGCATCCAATACAGATTGGGCTTTTTTAGACTCTTGTCCTTTTGTTGAATCTCCGAATCTCCAGAACATATATCGAAGACTACTGACAATTTACATTCATGTGATAATGATGAATATGTATATACACACACACATATATATATATATATATATGTCTATGTATCATATATATATATGATAGAATTATTTGATGTAATAATCGAACAATTCTGCTTCAAATTTGCACGGTATTTGTGAAGCTCTAGAATATCTATATATCGAGTTCCGAGTTAAAATATATAAAAAAAATCATTTGGCTCTCTTGCCGTACCTACAAAAATAAGTTCTTTACACCTACAGCGCTCACTTCCGAATTTAGAGAGTATATACTAGAATATTCTATTGATGATACATCTAATAAAATCAAATTCAGAATCTTCAGAATATATTCCAGAATCTACTTCAGATTTAGAATCTATTTTCTCAGACTGAGAAACACCGGAGCTGATATTAATTTATCTAATGCTGAAAATGCACTCCCTAAGCAAATTGACCAATAAATAAAAAATATAGATAACGGAATCATAAGATTTGGTGGAATGATGAAGAAAGCTGCGTGAGAAGATATTGAACATTATATTACGCCAAGACTATGGACAAGGAAAAATTCTTGACCTTACTGTTTTCAGGAAATAACACACTTTTGACACCTTCAACGAAATCGTAAAGAAACGGTTAAAGAGTTTTTAAGCTTACCTCTCAAGGATACTAAAAAGCAGCGCATTTTAAATTTAATACGCAGGCAGAGAAATTTTGCATATTCAAATCACTCCAATATTGTAAACCCAGGAAGAAAACCAAGGAATGTTAATACAGGAAGCGATTGTCCTTTACAAGAAAATGAGAAATATGTTACATGTGTGATTGTTTTGGCTTTTTTAAGAGCACGGAAAAATATTGCATAGTAAAGATGAAATCTGTGGCCAGAGATAACCATTTGTCTGAAGCGCAAATGTTTAAAATATATAATGGAGCGTTCAGTGATTTTTACAATTCATTAAAGATGAAGTCTTTAGAATTATGAGAGTGGATCATATTTCCCAGATTATGAACATAGTTCTCATATAACTTATGCAGAAAGTTTGCTAAAGGCGCACGAAGATACACATCAAAACCACTATTTCAAACAAAATTAGATTGAATATTTTGATAATATTGTTTGTGCAACTAAGATAGTTAATGGCTACGTAACAAGTCATATAAAGCTTCCAACTTAACCTTGAATATAGACATAACCTTAAAACAAGCATGTGATATCGCCACAAAAATTATTATTAAAAATAGTGTTTTCCTTGTCATGTCAAAGAAATGTCTCTAAAAAATATAAAACATGTGAGATACTTACTTGTAAAATATTAGAATTCGGAGGCTTTGCATTACAAAGCGAAGAAAATTTGTAGGTTTGTATGCGAAGATAATACACATTACATATTGCTAAGTTTTCAGGGTTCACAAAACACTATTAGCATCAATGTTTCATTACAGGGCTTAATAGCATCGATTCAATTTATAGGTCTATATGATAGATGAGAAATACCTTTAAACTTTTGGCTGCATCTAGAATGTATTAGCGGTACATCTATGAGCACGTCAAAAATTTACCAAGAGATTACCGAAGCTTTAACGTGAGGTTTTCTACTAAAATTTAACTTAATAACTATCCGTTTGTATATTGGTTGGGCTCTGTTATAACATATATATATATATATATATATATATATATATATATATATATATATATTCTTATCGTTTTTATTTAGCACAAATATAAACATTACCCTGCAGCAGTATATACATTTACAATTATAATTAAAAGCCACGTCACACCATACAATTCCATTTCATTCAATCATGAGCAATTGCAATTAAGTTGTATTAGCTTTACTAAAAGAAATTAGTTTATTATAAGTGATAACGTTAAATGAATTAAGTGATCGGCAAAGTGGATATGCAGTAGTTGTTGAGCTTATCTGACCAATTCGATAATTGCCCCACTGTAGATATTAACGATGATTGATGAAAGAACATGATTTTCATTTCGGAAACCGTCATGTTCGTCGCTAGTGTTAACTGCTTTTAATTGTTCCAATTACTTAGCTACCTACTGTGATTATATAAACACTAGCGTATTTTGGGATTACATCGATCATGACTTATAACATTTTATATTAACATTCCGTCTGATTAGAAACAGGTCACGTTTTATTATACCGCACGGCGACTTAGAGACAACCCATAAGTTATTTAAATAGACTAGTAAATAAGGTTTTTATTCGGAACGTCACTTAAATAGCTCGTAAAAATAAAAATGACTTTAATTGGTAACAAACTACGCCGCCATGTATTTACTGGGGTATTTACATTGACATTTCAGTTGCCTACTTGGATGTAATACAAAGCGTGGAAAAAAGACGAGGACGAAAAACCCATTCTAGGAAGTAAGTTAGCGAATGGTAGTAGCTAGCCGAATCGATGTTCCCTGAAAAGAAACTATGTATATATATGGCTAGTAGCCATTAGGCATTTGTAGAACGGTTAGAACGAACGTCTAGGACAAGTAGACGATTGTATGCTATGCTATAACTGAGCGGATGAAACACCTGCCACAAATCTAGGGAAATGTAGGGTTTGGTTTGATTTTTCTTAGCTGTTATAATCACCAATCATAAAGTATTCACAAAAATCTTTAAATGGTATTATTTTCTCCAAAAGGAAATTATTTGGAGCTTTCAAAAATAGTTGAGAGTAAAGATGCATGCAAAACAAAAGTTAGAATTAAGGAAGTTGATGTATGAGGTAATACAAAGGTGGTACGAAGACGGCGCGGTCACGTGTATAAAGGGCAATCAAATGAAGTGATCGTATGTGATATCCTAACTGGTTTTTTACTTACCAAATCTACAAACTTTGATGAAATTCTATTCAACAAATTAAAAAAAATCGAATTTTTATACTTACTTATTAAAGTCTGAACTGAGAGACACATTTAAAAACAAGGCTTTTGTGTTGGTTTCCTTTTTGTTTCAAGGATGTTGTATATGTACATATGCATATGATTATTAAATAAACTAAAAAGTAGTCGCAATTCTGATTATGACCAAGTTCCCTAATTTTTTGTTAAAGTTTGAGAATATGTATTAGTGATTTCTTTGTCCACAGTTTTTTCTTTAGCTTCACAAACTTTACTGTTTCCGAACAAATAGAAAACTGCTCGCTATGTCCCTATATTCAAATCTGGTGATTCTGCTGATATATATAACTATCGCCCTATATCTATTCTGTCAAACTTTACCAGTCTTTGAATAATGCCTATACTCTACTGTTTATGCTTGTATTAAAACAACATTTCCTTCCTCTCAGCATGACTTTGTAAAACGTGACCAACGGTGACTAATTTATGCCAATGTGCACAGTTCTTGTTTCAAGCACTAGATTCATATATTTAAGTTGATGTTCTGCATACAGATTTTACTAAACCGTTTGATTATCTCAATCAGTCTCCGATTGCCTATAAATTCATTGAATTTTAATACATTTGCTCCAGTCGTATCTGTATAATAGACGTCACTATGTTTTCTTCAAATGGATTTAGCTCTCGCGAATTTATTCCTTCTTCAGGAGTTCTCCAGGGGTCTTTAGTATTCATTTTATTTGTGAATGATATAACGCTCTGTGTATATCTCATCTCATGTATTATTTTATTCGCTGATGAAATTGTTCTGCGAAGTGTCTAGTCCTGAGAATTGTCTTGGGAACTTTCTGCAGGTCGATTTTATGGACATATATAGACCAAACAACAGAGACATGTTCTAAATGAAATCTGGTGAGAGCGTAATATACAGGGTGTCTTTCAAATAAAATAAAAAAGTACGGGAAATTAAAAAGTGTAATTATATAGAATATAAACTCAAAAAATTGTTGGCAATTACGATGAACACGTCAGAATTAAAAAACCCTATGAAATTGTAATATGTATCCGCCTGTGGATGCAGAATGTATATACATAATACATCCATCCAACTATACTCGCATACACTGCAATGACACAGCTGTCGATGTTATGAAAGCTATAAGATAACACTGCCTAGCTTTCAAACCGCATGCTGAGAGTTCAATAACATGCTTATGTACGAATTCTTTGGCTGAGAATAATAAAGAAACTTTTATTTTAAATATCTTTATCTATTTTTCTCGTCTTCCAAGGAATTTTCGCAAAATATTTTGGATTCAAGTCTAATAATATTAAATCTTTCAATTTTTCACACTTTTTTATTTTATTTCATGGTCATTCTGTACATATTTCAATGCAGATTTCATTGGAGAGTTGCCTGCAATCACACACAAGAAAACCAAGATATTCAATGTGTTTAATTTTCGCACACATTGTTGGCATTCTCTCCAGTGGCTTTGCCACTGTTAGTGGCTATATTTTTCTCCACGTATCCTGCAGTTGCACCCAAAGTACTGTTATTGAACTTGGACCAGGTTTTCGATCGGATTGAGAGCTAGACTTTGGGGACGGCCACTTCATAACAACAATTTTCTCTCTGTGTCCCAGTTGTTCCGAATACTCACAGCATATCTTTGCAGTATGTCTTGGATCATTATCGTGCTGGAACACGAAGTTTTAACCGATTAATTGCGTTTCAAATGAGCAAATGCATTCCTCTCCAAACTCTCTCTATAACCTTCGTTTCTAAGGATACCATCCATTTTGATTAAATTGCCCACAGAGATACCGCCAAAACAACCCCTAAGACAGATCTTCCTCCATGTTTTATTCTTGGTTCAATACAAGTGCTCGAGTTCTTCTTTCGATCCACAAATATACTTATGTTTGAAGCAAACGTGAGTTATTTAGATTCATCGATACAGAACACTTTCTTCCAATCTTCCAACGTCCGCACTTTGTGTTCTCTCACCCATGCTAACTGTTTGGCTTTGTTTGCTTTGCGTGCTATTACGGTTTCTATACAGACCAGCTTGGCGCAATAATTGGTCTTTTACGCACAGTTCCAGAATTGTTTCGTAACTTGGTACAGTATTAATAGGCCTGAATTCCTCACATACTTTCGTCCCTGCCACTTTGGGAATTGGAAGAATGTACGATGTTTTCCAGTTTTCCGGAAACGTGCCTGTATCGAGTGAAGCATTCACTATGTCAAGGATTCTATTTGCAGACATCTGAGCAGCATCCTTAATAATTTTGGTCGTTAGTCGGTCACCAGTTACATCTCCTGTATTTTTCAACGTGTTAATTATAGCTTTGATGCCATTCAAAGTTATACTGCGAAATTTTGCAAATTTATTATAGTTTCTTTCATGTATGTATATAGGTTTCGTAACTGTTATATTTGGTATAGTTTGGACTATATCATCTACGCTTTTTAAAAAATATTTGTTGAAATTTTGTGCAATTTCTAAATCATCTCTCACCTCCGTATTATCAAAAATTACGTACGTGTTGGTGGAACTATTTTTTTTAGGCAAAAGTGTTTTTAAAGTTTTCCATAATCCAACAGGTCTATGTTTATTTTCATCTAGTAATAACCTATAGTATTTTTCTTTGCTATTACGTAGCACAGTGACTACTCTATTTCTATGAAACCTGAACTCTTCCCAGTTTATGACGTTGTTCGTGAATATAGCTATTTTATATTTTTTATCACGTGTGCGCATTTCTTCTATAATTTCTGAAGTTATCCACTTGTTTGTGGAATTAAATTTAATTTTAGGTAAAGTATTCTACACCTACGATGGCTGCCTTCGCTATAATAGAATGACAGTTATATAGTTAATCATTTCTTCTCTTTTGTTTGTTTTATTATTTGTTTTGGATAATATGAATTGGGAGTTTAAAATTGCATTTTAAGATTTTTCACACTGCTGTGACTTTCAAATGAGGTGTTGTGCGTTGGATTATAATATCAATATTTTTTAGGAAAATGATGCTAGTAATCATTTAGTAGCGATATAAACAAACAAAAAAACAAATATTTTGTGAAAGTACTCTCGAATACTCATAACACATTTTAAATGCGTAATAAAATAAGCGAATTTGTGATGTCATGTTTAATTAACAACTTCTATTATACAATTATTATTAATCGCAATGAAGGCTATCTGTTTATTATGTTGTATTAGTTGATAGCTTACTATAGAAAAGCGCAACAAAAAATAATCCGGTGCAAAGTACTATAGCAAAGTAATTACAATTAAAACGAAAAAAAAAGGATCTTTTCTAATCTGCATAAATTAAATTGTACGGTAGATCCGGTCTTATTTTGCTTTCGCTGTTAAGATACGCACAAACCGTAAGCATGCTAAACGATTTCGTTTTCTTATACGAAAGTAATTTGTTCCTTTCCACTGAGATATTACGTATGCAGCTTTGAGGAGTACTCGTTAGTAGGTTAATGATTTTATCTCCTGCGTGTACTTCTTGCGTATAAAAAAGCGCATATGGAAACGCACCAGACCGTATTCGGAAAAATTATTTCCCTTCGTTTCCGCTCTTGAAGGAGAGCTTTTCAAAACCCTCGCGCTTTCAAACCTATTTACATTCTCGAAAGAAGAACAAAAGACTAACAAACTAACGATAAGTGTGCTGTTTATTCGAAGAATTTTTCATCTTAACGTTGCGTCGTTCAGCGGGCGCCTATTTTTGAGATTTAATATTTGTTTGTCAATTAATTTTTACGAATGTTATTATATCAAAGAGGAGCTCGCTTATAATGACTACTTAATCACGGCCGAGAACCGTTTATATTTTTCAATTTATTTCGTTTATTACGTTACGCATCCTAGCCGAGTAGCCGTATTAAAGCTAACGTTCTCTACAAATTAATCTATTTTTATAAAAACGCTATCCGCGAGTGTATTGTTCTCTTTTTTCGGAGTAGGTGTATACAATCCGAATTCGAAATTTACGTTTCTCGAAATCGTCTTCTTTAATTGGACGGCCGCTCACGCCTAATGCCGTGGCGCGATATATTTAGAAGTAGATTTAACATTTGACTTAAAAAGGCTGTTAGACTAATTAGGTAATTTAAACAGAATTAATGGATGTTTTCTAACGACATGATTTGTATGTTATTTGAGAGTAAATTAGTATGTTTATCTGTTGTCGAAATTAAGCTGTTAATACATGAAACTTGTTTATTTTATTGTCAAACCGATGTCAAATACAAAATAAACATAAAAAAGCTGGGATGGAAATATATGTATCGGCCTTATTTATGACTGGTATATATTGTTTTCATCAGAAAATATTACATAATTAAAATTGATTGTCCACATATGAGAGAATGCTCTCATATTTTCGGACTGGTTTTCAACTTTAGTATAACTCGCTCCACTATGTTTTGTTTACCGTGTGCCACGTGGTAATTTATATGAAAATTTACAAGTAGAGTTGGGATATTTTTCCCGCGAGTCAGGATAGTAACTAGGCAAGTTTACGAACAAACAGGCGACCTTCTGATGCGATTATTTCATTCACATGTGTTATGTTTTGTAAATAATACACATACTTTATCCACAGTTGTTGTTGCTTAGCGTAAAATGGATAACACAACTTTGTGCTACCAGGTGTAAAGCATGAGTTTTAAGGTATAAAAGTCTCTCGCAATCTTTTTTAAGAAAACGACCTACACTACACATTATCGCTGCTCCATCGTTCACAAATATTAACAGTTGGTCAGTTGAAAGCTGAATTTTTTTAGCGTATCCAACACTACCTTCATAATTGTTTCGCCAGTGCACTTTCCTAATCCTTTGCCAGCTAATACAATGGGGAATGTCGCTTTAACGTGATCTACAACTTATACTAAAGAGTGTTGCAATAAGAGCCAATATTTGAATGTTCAATATAAATGGCATGCTGTTTCAACAAAATTTGCAGTAACACTATTGTATACATGTGGCGGTATTTCATTTATAGAGCGTCTAATTTGGACCTTGAATGCTTTGGTGGTCGTGGGCTTCTTGGCATAAACCTACAATTTCAGATAACCCCACAGACAGAAGTCCAAAGGTGTTAAATCGCAAGAATTTGGTGATCAATACTGATCACCAAACCGGGAAGTGACATGACCAGGAGCAAATTCGTGCAAGACAGTCAATGTTTCACGGCTGGTATGGCATGTGGCACCGTGTCACTGAAACTGCATGTCGTCGACAGCTATATTTTCCAAATGAAGTAGGAAAAACTGTGTTATCATAGCACGATATCTTCAAAGAAATACGGTCCAATTACTCCTGCAGACCACAACCCACACCAGACAGTGGAAAGTTTTGGATGCATTGCTTTTTGATGCATCGTTCCTGGATTTTCTGAGCTCCAAATGTGGCCGGTTTGCCGACCAACGAGGTGGGCCTGATCACTGAAAATGATTTTGTCCGCAAAATCGGCATTCACTTCTCTTTGCTTAAAGATCTAATTGGTGAATTCTCTTAGCTGTGCACGGTCTGTTGGTAGAAATTGTTGTCATTTGGATTTTGTAGGCATGGAGTCTTTAATTAGAATACGCTGAAGAGTGGCTGTTGTAGAGTCCAATTCCACAATGATAACGAATTGACGTCTCTGGAGTTTCGGCCACACTCTCGCGAGCTGCCGTGATGTTCTGTCCTGAACAACCTCTACGTGTCGTATGTTTCACATTGCTAACCGAACCAGTACTTTCAAATTTTTCGTTTATTCTTCTCACAGTAGATAAATTAGGAACGACCGAATATTTTACGCATTTTACGAATGGTGGCAATCAAACTTTCACTATTTGGATAATGATGTTTAACAATCACGATGAATTGTTCTATCGTGTAATACTCCATGTTTACCAATTCCCATCTGTCAACTTTCGATCTGTCACGTCATAATTACGTATCATTATGACGGCCAAATATGGCAGCAATTCAAGCGTTCCGCTCTTATTGAAACCCCGTAATATCCAAAATAGAAGGTTTTTTCGATCTGTCGTTTCGTCGACTTATAACCGTAGATGTTTATCTTTTACTACAGCTTTATTACATTATATTGATGGGAGCGCTGCGTACTCAATGTGAACCTGGCCAGCGGGAAGATATCCCAACTCTAGTTATAAGACAACTGCAATATGACTATACTATAAGTTAGGTAGTTATTTTTTGTTGTTGTACATTAAATTAGACAAGACCGGCAAACGTCTTGATTCGTTGTACCTAAGTATATGAACTATTGCTAGTGTGTGCGGTTGTATGTCGACCTGCTTATTGATACACGTATTCATGAATCGGAGTGAAAGAATTGAAAATGATGATGGTACGTGAAAACATCTCAAATTAATAGTTTGCTAACGCCGTGAAAACGGTTGTATGGCAATTCTCAGACTTAAAATAGAATGGTAGACAAGTGGTGTGTTTAGTTTGCGAGAAAAATGTGTTGTGTTGGATTACATAATTGTATGAAAAACATGTAACACATAAATTTTAAAAAATCGGAGAAGAACCGTATGTCGGTCTATTTTTAAAATTATCTGGTGGGATATGGATTTGGTACAAAATACCTAAGTCTAAAGACGAGTAAATGGGGTGACATTGCATAAGTTCTTCTTCAAGACCCGGGAAAGAAACTTACTACAAGCAAACTGATGCCAACTGCCTTTTAGGACCACGAGAACTTGCTGCTTCTTGATTTGTTGCTAAAAAAAGGGACAGTAGTGTCAATAGCCTAACGCAGTATTCTTCAACGATGTCTATGCATCACCCAAAATAGGCATGGAAAGTTGTTTGCTGGAACCGTGTCGATCCACGACAAAGCTCGGTTTCATGCAATAACTGCGGTGTTTCAAATATCTGTCCTATATTCTCGAGTTGGTACTAAGAGAATTTTATCTTCATCATGATGGCGTTTTTGAGGGGACATACTTCAAAAGTGACGAAGAGTTTAAAGAAGTAGTAACTTCGTAGTTATAGTCACGGGTTGCAAGTGAGTGCAACAACGGCGTTGAGAGATTTTTGACAAACTATGACACACTCTTCACTATTGATGGTTACTGCATCGGAAAGCAGATTTATATCCAGTTTTAATACGAATAAAATTGTTGGAATATCTTTATCCTTAATTGAGAAATGCTTGAACGTTCTTTTCGTTCTGGATGACCTGTGTAATACTTGGTTCTTATATATAGGGAACAAAGCGCATATCTGTTTCAAATTCGAAGGGTATTACTATCTAACATGAGAAAGTTTCCTCTGTTGTAGAACTGCTTACTGTTATAGAAAAATGAATATAAAATGCTATTTGTAAAATGCAAAATTTCTTCTTTTTGTTAATTTGTGAATTGGTTTACTATATTCTTAGATTGTTTTATATATGGATTTCAAACAGCGTGGCTACTAATTAACACAGTGTATATAGGTATAAAACTTGTTTCTGTTAGTTGCCGGAATTCACTTTTACTATTCGCTAAGCTAAACACATCAACCCGTTTGTATTTGTTTAATAAGGTTTAACGAGCAGGCACATCGGGCTTCTGCTAGTCTTACACAACGCGAACTTTGGGTTATTATGTGACCTAATTCTTCACGTTAATGTAAATGATGCTTAATGAGATTATGAGAATTAGCTGCATAATATAGTGTGGAAGCAGTTGGCCTGTAAATATTCGAGATTATATGTTTTATTTGCTTATCTTACGGAAAAATAAATTGGAGCTAAATATAAGCTCGGCTGGTTATCGTTTTTGATCTTGTGATGAGAGTCTCTCTATTGATATGTTTCTTAAATGGAAAAGGCTTGGTTATTAGAAGTTTTAATTTTGTATCTTTATATTTTACAAAAAAGAATCTTAAAAATTATTTCTAATATACAGGATGGCTGATTTTTCATTAGCCAATTTATATCCCGTTTATTATTAGAAATACAAGAAAAAAGTTAGAAGAAATAGCTTTTTAATATTAATTCTTCTATAAAATTTAGTGCTCATTTTTAAAAATAATCTCAATCAATTATTTTTCATGACCTACTGTTTTCGAAAAATGTATGCATGGATCGAGAGTTAAAAATGTATGACATGTGACACTTTAAGTACCAATTAAGCAAAAAAAACACTAATAATAGAATCGTATTAGTTGGCTATGTCTCCTGTATATTTAGTAACAATACTACCGTGATATAAAGTTTCTAGGACGAAGATGGCATTAAAATAGAAAATATATGTCTGAACTTAAGCTAGGTATTCTCTTTATTTCGTAAAAACTTAAACTATATGACAATAAATGCCCTAGCTCCAGTGCTCCGCCAGAGGCACTACACCGGATGTCCTCGACTTGACAATACAATAAATAAACGCAAATCTAACTAATAATATCTACACTAATCTTAACTTAGGATAAAACAATACGGACCCAGCCCGCCCCCTAGATAACTTAGATAACTTAGATATTTACATTCTGTCACCTAACCCTACAGAAGCAGTTTCGAATAAAATAAATATTTAACGTAAATATTTTATTATATTACGTTTACTATCGTAAGTACAATACAACAAAAGATAAAAAACACGTGTCTTATCTAGTATTCGCTGGTTTCTAAGGATTGGTTCGTCTAGCTGGTGGACCCTTTGGTTTGAGAAAATTCTAGGCGTCCGTCGCGATCGTCCACGTGGTCCTCTCTCTCCTCCAGGATCATGAATAATGAAACAATGAGAGCTCGGAAGTCACAATGCTTAACAAAATTATGCCTGCTATCATTCTCTCAAGCCAGGTATTATAACTTTTGGTTTTGAAAATTATTCTTACAATAACATTGCCTGTCATCAATTAATGTGTTAGAACTGCTGAAAACAAGTTTGAACATCGAGTTTGAATAAATTCAGATATGACTTACAGTACAGTGTAAAAAGCATACGTGATTGACTTTCGAACTGAAGTCCGAATTGACGGAATTTGGCTCCACAGCCAGCATGCATATTTGGATGATTTTAGAGAGCCTTCCCAGGGCTAGCCAAAAATTCTTATAATTGCCTTTCCAATTGTGCTGCTGTATTTCACGGGACTAGTTCTGTAGACCATAAATCACGTACTGGTAGACCAACTGTCCGTTTGAAAGAAGTTATAAATGATGCTCGTTAACAGATAGAAAATGAATCCACAAAATCTTTCAAACGTCGTTCTCAAGAAATTGTACTTTTGTATTTAACATACCAGAAAATTGTATAGAAAAATTTGGGCATGCATCCGTATAAGACCAATCACATCAGACTATTTTGCCTGTCGACTACCTTAGACGTCTTGCGTACTACCAGTGATTTGGGGATAATTTAGTGGGAGATGATGATCTGCTAAATTTGACATTTTTGACGCTGGGTAACGTAAATGCTCAAAATACTTGGATGTGGAGTATTGAAAATACTAATATTTTTGTTAAATAAATTCTGAATACTGCGAAACTTGGTATTTGACTAGCAGTTTCTTGCCATAGAATTGTTGGACCTACATTTTTTAATATCAGAATTAATTCTCAGAGGTATAGAAACATTTTGAATTAATTTATTGAACAGCTGTACAAAGATAAATTACAGTATGGTTACTTCCAGCAAGATGGTGCAACGGCACACACAACACAAGAAAATACTACTTTTCTTCGTGAGTTTCTTGACGATCGGATTAAAAACTTACATACAGAAGTTGAATTTCCAGCACGATCACCTTGTTTGAAAATTACGTACTTTTTCTCGTGTTTTCCCACCTAGAAAACTCCTGTTGCTAATTTGCAAGATTTGCAGCACAGAATTATTGAAAAATGTGCATTAATGAAGCCCACAATGCTGCAAAATAGCTTTAATAGCATGAGGACGCGTATAGATTTAGTAATTAGAAAATAGTGGACAACAATTTCAACGCTTGCTTTAATTTCGCCTATTTTTATTAATAAAATTTTGAATACCAGCTGAGCTTGTTGTTTTTTAAATCAAATGACATACTTATTGATGGTACGGCAACATTGTCAAAATAGTTTTCAAAAGTTAAGGCTGTGTTACGAGTATAATAATATGGCTTTAATTATTAAATAAACAGAATACCTGGCTTAAGTTCAGACATATATTTTCTATTTTAATGCTATCTTCCTCCAAAAAGTTAATAAGCAACAAAATGAAGCAAATAATTACTCATTTTAATAATTGTTCAAAATGGTTGCTGTTGTTCTCAAGACGCTCCCTGGCTCTCAAAGCTAAATTTATTCTGGCATTTTGTAACATGTTTAGTGTGACTAATTCACATGCCGCATAAATTGTTTAAGTTTCTGGAGAGTTTGAGAAGGCACTTCATAGACTGCATTCTTTAGAAATCCCCAAATAAAATAAATCAGGCATAGACACGTGTTACGACTTAGAACACCACGTAATTAGTTCTCTATTACCTATTACCTGTCAACAAATGAGTTATTTAAAAAGTTTATAACCGCTCTTGTGCCATGAGCAGGAGCACTATCGTGCTAAAACCATAAGATCCATCTTCCAGCTAGTGGTAAATTATAAAGATCGTCTCGAAGTTTATTTTGCAGAAATAAGAAGCACCTATCACTAGTTGGAGCATCTTAAAAAAAAAATGGGTCTTAAAATTCTATTGTAATCTAAGATACCATTTAAGTCTAGTACAGAAAGCTATCCGATTGTTGGAATCATTGGCATGCAACTTTTGGACTAAGTCAATTTTATATTTCTTCATTTTGCAGTGTTCCAAATTTTATAAATATTATACCTCGTGACGTTCACTAACAGCTTATCTAGTTGAAGCTTCAGGATTAACTTTAAAATAGGTTAAACTTACAATGTACTTTCTTATCGTCACTTTCTCTTTGATTTTGAGCAGTGTTGCTCCTTATAAGCTTCCTCTGACACACAATGAATTTTCTAAATTTTGAAACGTATTAACAGTGGGCTGCGTTCTGTGAGGATATAAATTTCGGTACAAAATTATAGCCAACCTTTTAATATTAGCTCTGTATAGACAGCATGTCAATCTTTTTACTATTTCTGTAATAAAATGTCACTTCCCCAACACCAAACGTAATTGCTCAAATTATTATTCGGAGTATATAAGGGAACTATTAAAAATGTACTAATTTCAAATAACAACAAAATCTCAAACACTAACAATTGATGACACAAGTTCAAAATAATGGTAAAAACAAAAATTGAGCGTAACTAGAATGATTTTAGTGTTTAGGTTTTGTTTTGTATACTTAAAATATCACATGTGATATATTTTTTAAAAGAGGACTTAGCTCTCAATCCATTAACGAATAAATATACAGGATCTTATAGTCGTAGCGGTTGTCGGGTTCTGCCGTGTCACCTGACGTTTCGCGAACAACTGTGGTTCGCATTTTCAAAGGGACTAAAATGCGAACCACCATCAGGGACAAAGAAAATCTAGTGACACGGCGGAATGCGACAACCGTTACGACTATGATAAACGGTCGTGAAAGTCTGAGGTACTATTTATACAGGATGTTCTTCTCTTTAAAACAAAGTTATACATTTTTTCCTTGAAAAATAGTAGACCATAAAAAATAATTAATTATGCAATTTAATAGAAGACAATACTAACACACTATCCTTTTAACATTTTCTTGTATTTTTAATAGTAAACAAGAGGTAAGCAGGTCAATGAAAAATCAGTTATCCTATGTATACGTAGTTGTTCATAAATTTGTCTGGTATCTTAAAATAAATTAATGCAACTGTAGTCGTTTTGGCGCACAAAGAAATAAAAATAAAGGCACCAAAAATATCTTTTTTATTTTATTCTTACCAGTCATCTTTTTTTATTCCGTAAAACTATCAAATCACGCTCACAATTCAAACTGTATATGACCTGAATTTTTCCTTCCTTTTCATCTACAATACATGTTTACCAATATCATTTCTCGGAAATGCATTATTTTCCTGACAGTTTCAGCAGTGTTTCGTAAGGCGTTTTGTGCGCAATTCATTCGGATATTTCGACGCCCACTCGTCATCCTGCTGGGAATTCTGCCAAAACAAATTTCGCTAGACAGTTCACGTGCACCTATCATATAAAAGCTCAGGCGCCCCGCGCTTGAATGAAATATCGATCCGAGAATTTCCCCAGAACCTGTCACATTGCTATCGCAACTGTGCCCCCACCATCTTTATCGTTTTCGTTTTTATATATAGATATTGCCGTTCGTAAATTCGTTGCACTTATCTAAATTGTCCTGAAGTGGAGTTGGAACAGTTTTGAAATTTAAAAATACTGTCCAATTTTTATCTACACGTACGTATATAATCGTTAATCTAATATAAACATTAAATGCTATTTAATAAAATAAACAATTTGCTTTAAAGACAGGATTACAGATAAATGGGAATTAAAAAGTAAACAGAGCCAAGTGTAATAATAAGTAAAACGCATCTGCCATAAGTGTACTACACTCAGCGAAATTTCCATAATTCCATATAATTCTGTAGTTCCCTTATAAACATTTAGCAACGGTAAGAGTTGGGAATTACCTCGAATTACATTGCTGCACGTAAAGAAGTAGCGGAGATATTATTTTGAGGTAAATTGCTATCCGAGGAGGAAAGAAATCAAAAATTAATTGTTATAAAGAGGTAGTTTCTTCAAAGCGGGCCATACCTAAGAAACTTTTTCATGAGATGACGATCCCATCATCTCATGAACAATTTTATAAAGTTAGGCAATTCCTACGGCAAAAATCGCGCTGATGGGAGTAATTAAAAACTAACTCGAAGACAGCGGCTATAGATATTTCGGTTAGCCTCTTCTGGTAACGTAGCCGCACCACAAATAAAGTCTAATTTAAATTTATCAGTATCAAACAGACGCGTACAGCAAATTTTATCCAACAGTAAACGGTGATTAAAAAGAGTATTACCACCCCCAAAGGGACACATAAACAGACAAGACTGAAATTTGAACAAGATCATATGTGGAACAACGTCATATTTTCTGATGAGAAGAAATTTAAGTTGGACGGGCCTGATGGTTCCAAATATTATTGGCACGAGAACACTGAAGCTGCGATGAGTACGATATTTTGGTGGCGGCAGTGTAATGATTTGGACGGCTTTTACCCATGACTATAGAAATTTGACTGTTTTGAGTTACAATTATTGTAAATATTCTCTGAATTTAATGTAATAATTTTTTTAATGTTATTTTGTTTTGAGTTTGTATTTCCTTGTAGTTAAGTATTAACTTTCATGCATAATTTGCTAAGATATTAAGAAAGCTAAATATTAATAATAATATTCTGTAGTATTGCAATAATTAAATAATTAAATATTTTATATTATAATTGTAAACATTTATCTACGAGGCAAGTAGGGACAAATCAAAATCGAATGGCACTAAAGTGTGCAAACAACATAGCGTCAGAGTATATGATATCTTTTAGAAAACCTTGACTACCGGCCAATTACACAGATGTAATGTAAACACTAATACTTAGGTTATATAAAACTAATTTTGAACGAATTTCTACATTCTAAAGAGTAGCAGTGATTTTGTAGTTGTGAATACTAGAACACATGTTTTCCTAATCCAAACACATAGAAAGAAAACATTTCTATTAACATTTTTATTAATTTAATCCTTGTAACGGTTACAGGTATGCTTAACTAGTGAATTAGAACAACGTCACACATCGCCCTGTGATTTCACTTAAAGTACCGTATCAATATGTTTGGTATGCATTTGTCCTGTCATAACAAAACTGAACATGAATTTGCAATACTCGTGACATGACATGGGAATTGTAACACCAGAAGGGGTGCAAATTTTTTGACTAAACTTGGCATGAACTATTCAAAGGTAATAATTGATTAGAATTTCAAAGGAACAATTATATATGTATAATTTGATTTTCTTGGATTACCAACGTTAAAATGTTTTAGTTTAATCAGTTTATGAAATTCAAAATTTCACGGTATACGGTAGGTTTCTAACCTACAGCTCTTGTTCGATAAATTGGCACGTGTACTATTTAGAGTACGGAGACCGTATGAATAAATTGCTATTATAAACCTCGAAATTTTAAATACCTACTTGATGTATCGATGACTGCAGGTATACGTGTAGTATTTAGGGAGACACAATATTTAATGCCAGTGAATAAAAAAATAATTTCACTGTTAATGCACTTGATATTCGAGTCTAATTGTGCTAAATATTTTGAGATGCTTTGTATTGTATAATTGCCTGAATATATTGGACGTAAATAAAGAGTTTTCGGCGTTAAAAGTTGAAAGAACTCAGTATACATAGTAATATTTAGTAATTCTGTTGTAAAGATATGAACAATAGAATACAAAGTAAATCCCAATAAATCTTTTTATGTTTATGGTAAAATAACGTCCTTAAATCAAAGGAAATCAATGTTTGCAATGTTATAATTATTTTGGATTTCCTGTTTCTAGCAAAAGTAAACTGTGGGTGCCATACCCAGTGTGTGAAAATTGTAGAAGAGCCTGAACGAAATGGTTATGGATAAATTATATGTTAAACAAACGTTTTTAGTTTAATATTTAAAATACCAATCATGTGGTAAAAACCATATATATATGGTCAAATTTATTATGTTTATTTGGAAATGCGAATAAACATACATTTTAAAAGTGCGATGTGACCGAAATGTCGAAAAATCTTCAAAATAACAATTTTCTTCATTATGGAGAAAACCTGTAAACTACTGCAATTAATTAATTTGTCTAACTTTGCTGCTTGATTTCATGAAATTCTACGAAACTTATGAACGTTAACATATCGATGTATCAATAACAACTTAATTCAGTGTCTATCGGACGTAAAGTTCGTGCGTTGGTAAGCTTTCATGACGAGTTCGATAAATGGATTGTGAAATTGTTTCCAATTTAACAGTATTCCATTCACATTATTATCAAGACACGCTCTTGTTGTCAATATACGCTTCCATACGTAAGTACATACGTACATAGCGTTCATTTGTTTTTGGGCTCGTAATGAAACATTGGCTAGACACATTTCATATAGTTAATCGATTGATAATATTGATGATGCGTGTTTAATTAAAAACATGAAGCTGATAGCGTATAATTGAAAATAAAAGATAACCAATTATTTTGTTCTGATTGGAGACGGAAGTATTTGGTCGAAATTATAAAATTTTATTTATAAAAAATTAAAACCTCGTGAAGTTCTTTGAAATGAAATCATACCTAATAAGTGGTATTCAACGTTCATAAAATGCATTTTATATGTAACTAAAATGCACTACATGTGTTATTTCTATTTGAATAATGATGCGATTACTAAGAATTTAGTAGTTCATTGTTTTAATTTTTACGTTTCTTTGTAAGCAAGCTATGTTAAATTAAAAAAAAAGAAAACATAAGATTATTGTGGAAAAGATTTGTAATAATGTTAATATAATTTGCAAAATTGTTTGATATATTTTAATGATTTCACTTCGAAAAATAAAATCACTAAAAGATTCAAATTTCTCTATTCGAAAATACGAGGGTCATTCGGAAAGTAAAGAACGTTTTTTTTTTATTAGATATAATAAAACTAAACTATATTTTGCATAAAATTAGATACCCAAGCTACTTTTCCATGTAATGATCGTTCAAATTTAGGCACTTGTACCGTTTTATCAACTTTTCCATGCCTTCTGTACACTCAGTTACCGCCAAGTTGTTGAACCACTGATTAACGGCTTCTTTAAGTTCATCATCATTTCCGTAGCGTTATATACTAAAAAAATTTTCCAATTTGGGGAATAAGTGAAATTCACTACTTTCCGAATGGCCCTCGTACTTTAATAAAGAGATGGTTAACTATCTACGTCTATGTTGCAGAAATAAATTAGCTCACGATTTTGCTATAGCTGATACTCAGATGAGTTCATTATCGTAATGGTTCCGTCAGTCAAGTGAAGATGACGAGCAAACACTCCACAAGTTTAATCAACATCATCAGTAAAAAGTCTAATTTATGAAGTGGGTATACGTACCTACTTATGAAATATTAAGTTCGCAATTTAAGTATATTGCATTCATTATAGACTGAGTATTTCAACTCTGTCTCATTTTTTTATTCTTGCCGAACATTGTTCTTTTTCATTTGAATATGTTCTAAAATTTAAAATGGGGCAGATTTCATTAAAAGGACAGACATTTAATCCGAGGGAAATGTGCAAAACTCATCCACCATTGTCGGTATTAATTGCTTTTGAACTTTGCACAGTATCACTTTGGGAATAAAAACAGATTTACATTTATTTAAGCTTGGTCAATCGTTCAACGTTAAAAGCAAGCCGTTGTTTGACTATGATTAGGTTTGAAAATATCTAGTATTTTTGTAATTAATAGCTATCGATCAAAAAGTTCTGGTAACAAATCACTGTTGTGTTGTCAATTTCTTAAAATAGTGATTATTAACATTAATTAAATTTTCGTCACAATAACAAAAATTATACTTACATAAATTGTTGAATAAAGTATTTGCTTCTTTTACATACTTATCAATTTCCGTATTAAAGTTTGTATACTAGACTACAAAGAAAGAGAAATAGAAAAACATTGAAATAAGTTTTTCATATATAATGCTAATTTAGAACAATGCAATTTCTATAGGTCCATTAACACAAAATCACATAAATTAAGAAGAAATTTACAGTTAAAAAATCCGTTTGTTTGTGCTGTTTACCAGCTTGGTGAATGTTTTAATATGAATATTATTCTTTTCTTTATTGCAGATTTCACATTTTTAACCCTATTATTGGTGTTAAGCTAAAAAAATCAAACTTGCTTAATTAAGGGTCGCAACGGCCTCTCAAAAAACTAATGAGCGAGGAAAAGAGACGTTCTACACGTGGTGGTTGCAAGGTACGAGGAACGCGCCATAAATTATCGGCCTGATATAGAAAAATGAAGTTTGGAGCAATATAAGAAGTTTTATTTTTCAATGTAATCTTCCCTAATTTCTATACATTTATTACAACGATTAATTAATAATTCGATACTCTGGTAAAAATAATCTGATATTTTTCCGTCAAAATGTTCTATAACAACTGCTTGCAACTCACTGTCGTCCTTCGAAATCCCCTAAGGTCTTTTTTAAATTAGAAAACAAATAAAAATCAGAAGGAATCATATTCGGACTATACGGTGGATGTTCCAATTCTTGAAAGCCACATTCGCGGATGACATCTTGTGAAACAGCGGTAGTTTGGACGGAAGCGTTGTCGTGCAATAATCGCACACCTTTTGTTAATTTTCCACGACGTTTTGCACGAATATTGTCCTTTAATTGATGCAATAAAGACGCATAATATGTGCCATTCACAGTTGTGTTGCATTCTTTAAAGTCAATTAGCAAAATGGCGTCACAATCCCAGAATATTGTGGCTATCACCTTTTTCGTTGATTGAACGACTATCGCCTTTCTGGCACGAGTTTCATCAGGTCGCTGCCATTCCATGGACTCCCTTTTCGATAGAGGATTGTAAAACAGAACCATTGTTTCATCCCCTGTGATAATGGACTCCAAAATCAGTTTTGGGTTGTCTCCATATATTTAAAAACGACCGCACAATTCGACTCGACGTTCACGTTAGAGACCAGAAAGAAGTCGTGGCACCCACGTTACACTAATTTTTTTCATACCCAAATGATCATGGAGAATTCGGCTTCAGATATATTTGTTATCACTACTAATTCTTTCACTTTCACGCGGCAATCTTCTAGCACTAAATCTTCAATAATTGAAATTAAATTGAAATGAGGCGTTCACTTCAATTGATCAGCCCGACCGTTCAGCATCTTCCAGGGATTCTTACCCCAAACGGAAACATTTTGCCCACTTTTTTACAGTGAAATATGAAGGAGATGAACGAATGGTAAACGCTGTCTAAACGTTGTTTTCTGTGATTGGGCTTCTTTTGTTAAAGATTTGATGAGCCGCGGTATTCAATTTTCATTACTTCAGACATTTTCATGCGCTAGTCACGTTGGTTGGCTGGCTACTAAAAATTACTACTCTTCCAACCGTCATATTTATAGCGTAAATCTTGGGTATGTCCAAGCACGCCGTGACGGAGTTCGAACGCGCTTGAACCTGTATACGCCTGTCAGGCCGAGAATTTATGACGCCTACCTCGTAGTTGTTATAGTAGTCGATACACGCAGCATGTAAAAGGTTCTCTAATTCTGAAAATTTTGAATAAAGTCGTCAAACTATAAGCAAGATATTTAAATACAAGGAATAGTCATTTTGTGAACTATTGGCATTTAAGTTTGTTCCTCGGAGATTTTCAATACGGTTCAGGTCAGGTGAGCGAGTTGACCATTGTAATAACCGGATTTCCCTTTTAAGAAAGCAATCCTTTATTCAACTAGAACAAACCCAAAACTCTTAAGGGCCACAGTGACTCCTTAACTAAATTCTAAGGTTCGGAACCTAGCTAGCTCACAATACCAACCCAACATAGTGTAGTTTTGAATTACGAGCAACTTTCAAATCACGCTACAAAAATAAATTCCCACCCTCCTATCACGGACGCTCGCAGCCCAATGTAGGCCCACATGACAGTTCCGAAACCCCTGACTTGAACTATGGATACCAACATTGTCTTCCTGGGACATCCAATCTTGCGACGGCATTTGTTCACCAAAATCTCTTGGAACTGTTTCCAGAAGTTCTATATAATAATCGGAATTCATTTCAGTAGGAATAAAACATGTAGATGGTTTATTATCATGCATTAGAGCCATATAAGCCATAACCATAGCGCCATAAGAAGTACGACGTATTGCAACTTTATCGTTCTTGTACAAATCGTGCTAATAATACCTGAAACCGGCTGAATCTTTCAGATTAAATTTCTTGTCGTTAGAAAATATGACGTTCTTCAATTGATGTTGCCATACCTTTTGTGTTTCTCCATTAAAGATGATTTTAAACAATTTTTTAGTTCCGCGTAAATTTAAATCAGATTTTGTTTGCTGTGTGGTTACATTTCCACTGTAGGCTAACCATAATATTGATTTCCACGCTGTTATCTTTTAAAGAATTTAGGTTTCCAGAAACCGTGACACGGTTGCATGAGTTAGCCGACACTTCGTTCTCATTTGCATGGCGCTTCTTCTGAGTTGCTGGATGTCGTAATGCTCTTGTGAGAAGAGTGCTGAGAGCTAAACGTCGGCAGACTCATGCAACTACGAGGCGGTTTCCATCGGAAAAACTAGATTCTTTAAAAGAAGACAAATACCACGGATGCCTACAATAATATATTACCACACTGTCTTCATATTACTCTTTGATTTTAATATTTTTAATTTTTGTCTTCAAGTTAATTTGAGTTTCTTTTTGAAAATAGGGGTCCAGATTTCTGTGAGTTGCAGTGTATACATTTAAACACAATTTGATTATATACAGTTCATGAATATCAAATAAATACATTACAATAGAGTAAAAGTTATTTTCACGTCACAGTCAGGTATAAAGGTGAAAAGGTAATAACCCTATATGGTATATAAATATAATTAATAATTCTTCAACTAAACTAAACTAATTGTAAGAAAAAAACAGTAAAAGCACATATAAATTAGAAATACCTTCTATGACTAAGTTCAATTTTTCTAAAGTCGTTTCGTCCATTGCAAGTAGTATATTGCTTACTTACCAATTCTATTTTTTAGGAAAGGTTTAAAGTAGACATAAAAATGCATCGAAGAAATCCTTTCTAATTTAATTTATTACAATCAAAGCTTGCTAAATCAGGAAACTTACGGTAAGGAATGTAACTTCGCAAAATAGTTCAGTAGATAAACAGATACGCAGGTTACAGTTACAATGTCGATAATAAGTGTTACAATAATTTATTCGTTGCGTTCGCAAAGCTATTTAAAACAGGTAGTAGCGATGCACATGGCAATGTTAGTAGTACGCCTGCTAGTAACGGGAAATCCAATTTACCATTAAGAAAAGATTGAGTTGTTTTCCCCTCGGTCGGACATCGATACCACCTCCTTTCATTTCGCAACACTATAACGAAACGTGCCCAATAATTTATGATGGAAATGATATACCCGACAATGACCGGTTTGATGCTATATACGCTGCATTATCGAAGGCGGAAATCATAATAAATAGCGAACTTCATATACGGTGGCAGCAACATTTACACCATCTATTCGTACATAATCTTGGAAACTTACCCATGTAGCAAAGTGCATAAATGCTACTTAATACTCTATGTACGTAGGTATGTATATTAGTTTCTTGCAAACTGATAGTTATCAGCTGAAATAATAACGACTTTTGCAATAATCATCGAGCGGAATAATACAAGTGACTGCCGACTTGTAAGACCATGAAAATACGGCGATTTTACAGGAAATACATGTTAAACAGAATGAAGAGAAAAACGTTTAAGATCAATGAAGTAGATACATAATTTATGAGGCTTCTGCAAGAACTAAGTGCGGTATAATTGTTCACGCGGTCGTATATTATATGATAAAAATCAGAATAGACTTTCAGAAATAAAATGTCAAAAAGATAACGGGAAAGCATATAAGAGGTGTTTCAATTTGCGGCTATTTTTAAAGTCTATAATAGAACACACAAGAATCATTGATTGCTTCCGGATTGTTAGCGTAATTTTTTTTTGCTTAAATAAGAAAAACAAAAAACCTAAGGGTCCTAAATCGTGTGATTTGGGCAACCAATTGATGTTAGCAGTTAGTAATACAGATAGATTGCTTGATTATTATACTAGCTCAGAAACCAGATTAGGTAGTTACTACTCTCCCTTCTTTTGCGAATAATTCCGGATAAGGTGGTTTTTGGAATGTGTAATTCTGAGAACTGAGAACGACAACGAATTAATGTTTTTTACACCTTGATAACGCCATTGCTTACAGCGGCAATATTCTGTTTTAAACGACCGTATCGGTTTCCTTAATTCTCCAGTGAACGTGTGGATTACAATAGAAATTCAGCATTTGTTTTTCGAGTACCAACTTTTTACAATAGTGCAAAAAGAACCAATTAAATGGTTTAGTTTGTGTGTAACTACATAGATACGAGGTAGCTGCCATAAATTCTCGGCCTGACAGGCTTATACGGGTTCAAGTCTGTTCAAACTCCGTCACGGCGGGCATGCACATACGCTAAGGCTATCCTATAAATATAACGGTCCGAAGAATAGTAATTTTTAGTAGCTGCCCAACCAACTTGACTGGCACATTAGAATTTATGATGCCTACATCGTATGTGTTTGGTAGTACTGCCATTGTACTTGGCGGACGCTTGTTTCGAACGCACGGCACCTGAGTTGCCAAGTTTAACTGCTGGCGCTCTTACCACTGGGCCACTGAGCTGTTATAATATAACAATGCTGTTATAAATAATAAAACTACTCATAGTATTGGTGAAATCATTCACGAGAAGGACAATGTGATGAGGTACAAACGCTAGCACACAGACATCTTTCTGCCTACCCAGATTGGGAACTATACCCCCTTGTTTCGCTGTGTTTGAACCGGGAGATGAGTGTTTTAGTCTTGTGGATGGCACTAAAAATACTCATTTGAGCTGTAAGTTCAGATATGGTGGCAGTAACAGAGGGGGAATTGCAATGTGTTGAGTAAAAAATCGCTTGATACCATGCTGATGAAGCCGGGTAGGCAGAAACGTGTCCGTGGGTTAGCGTTTTTGTCCCCTCACATTGTCGCTCTCGTGAATAATTTCGCCAATACCATGAGTAGCTATACTTAGCAGCATTATCATATTAGATAATGTATTTTTTCCGTTTTGTGTTAATTGACTTATAAAAAGTGCAGTAAATTGCCTCAATGCTGTTTTCTATTTCATTTACTTCTCTTTGTAATTTAGTAGTAACTTTAAAGCGTAACTTAGCGAGGATATTAAAAGAAAACAAATATTCTATTCAAACGGTTTATGTGGAACTAAAAAGTTTCGCTAGTGTATATACAACTATTATTATTTATTATTTATTTACTTTAGTTATTTCAAATTTTATATGTTTTAGAAAGCCAATGTACAGATTTACACTCCATGTTTCGGGAGAAGTAAGACCAGTTTTGTGGATATTTTTTGCATTTTGTAATTTAGCATAATTGAGGATTTTTATTTAATAACTTTTCCTTTTCTTTCTTTTATCTAAATTTCATTTTAGCACATTTATTCTTGTTACAGAGTATCGTTTGGTAGTTCAAAAGGATCCATGGTCGAGACGTTGATATTCGAAAGTCCCGTACAAGAAGAACCAGAACCTAGTCCAATACCAGAAAATCCCACACCGTTTCCAGAAGACTTGGAACAGACTGAGTACGTTCACATACTTTCCTTTTGTATGCCTTTCATCTTATTGAATTTAAATGGTACAATCTTATAAAGTACTTCGGTGTGCTACGTAAGGAACGTAATTACTACTAATTGAATCAACAGAAATATTTTAATGAATTATTTTTGAAACCATCACGAATACGTTAATCCGCTTAAATTAAATTCACACGGTCTAATTTACGAAGCATGCTACTAAGCCTATTAATACCTACTCGCGAAGCAAAGACAGAAAAGAGCGAAAATGAGAGAAAAAAAAACGAACAGGAAACGCATAATTCTCTCCCGCATCTACCACCTCGTCGGATGAATGTTTTTTATCAGAATTGCGTTAACGTCACGCATTTTATTTTCGTTTTATTTTTAAATTTAGCTGTCAAGGTTATTCGCAACAGCTGATTGGCTGGAGCTTAGCCGTTCGCTGAAAGTTAATTGAAAAACATCGAAGTTTACATTGAAGGTGCGGGTATTTTTAATCTTAGGTACGAAACGCGAAAAAATATTTTTCAAGATCAATATTGGAGAAATATTGGGAATATTCGATTCTATACCTCATTCGATTAATTTTGCCCTTAAGTTAATTAAAAAATATATATAATTAACGAATAGCGAAAATGTTGGAATAATCAAAGTAATTTTCGTAACATAAGTCGTTCGATAATTAAAGACAAATTGACGTTGAGAAGAAAGTAAAATATTGTTAAGCTCCATAAAATTGGAGAGGCCTAAAATGGCATTAATTTGATGCCTAAAATTTGTTAAAACTCACCGTAGAAATTGTGAAGGATGATGTAAAGTTTATACAGGGTGTTAGATTTCTATAAAGTATGGTCCATCAAATTGATTTTAATATAGTATACGTTATTTCATCGTTGAAATAAAAGAAAGTACCTTGTCACCATTCTATTAAAAGCGCTTACTGTTTTACTATAGAGGTGTTATTATTCAAACGTTGAAGTGGATGATATAAATTCGAGATATGATATGGAAAATTGTAGTCATTCTCTCACCTATATTCCCCGTTTCATGTATTTGCGGAGCAGCTTGAGTACTACGGTATACATACCAAATCAAGCAATAGTATGAGGTTCTCTGATAGTATCGGTATCACTGGTAAAATCAAAATATCAATAAGTACAGCGTAATCGAAAAAATGCGATTGCACTGACATACCTGACGAATTAGCATTCAAATTAACTAATTATTTTGACCTCTTCACTGCCGCATTTATTTATTTGGTTTATTCAGCATATTCATTGAAATATACACTAACAGCTATAAGAGTTTACGCACCTCTAAAATATTACAAAAACAAGTCAAACATAAAATAAACCTTTATTCTGTACTTATGCAAAGAACTGTAACAGTTATAAGAACAATGTGCTTATCAATTTGTTAGCAAAAATATCCACCATCTGCGATTCGTTAATATATTCACTTTTCGTATTTATTACTGCTGCACACGATCTTGGCATTTTTTCTAGCAGCTTTGGCAATATTAACGGTTTTATTTTCCTTCGCGTATCCTGTGATTGCGGTCAACGTACTGTTGTCGAATTTGAAGCAGATTTTCGAACCTATCGGTCGAGTTCTTCACACAAAAGCTCAATCTCCTTGAGATCTGGACTTTGCTGTGGCCACTTCATAACAACAATTTTCTCTCTCTGTGCTCCAGTTGTTCCGAATACTCACGCCATATCATTGCAGCGTGTTTTGGATCGTTATCTGGTGGAACACGAAGTTTTCACCGATTAATTGTGTTCCCGATGAAATGACATTCCTCTTCAAAATCTCCCTATAACTTTCGTTTCTAAGAATACCATCTATTTTGACCAAATCGTCCACAGAGGTACCAATAACCCTAAGTCATGACTGATCCGCCTCGATGATTTATTGTTGGTGTAATATAGGATTCTAGTACTCGTTCCCCTTTCGATCTACAAACAAATGTTCTTCTGTTTGAGCCAAAGATGAGATATTTAGATTCGTCTATCTAAAGCATATTTTCCAATTTTCCAACGTCCATTTTTTGTGTTCTCTTGCCTATTCTCTCCCAATCGCTTAGCTTCGTTTGCTTAGTGTAATAACGGTTTCCGCAAAGCAGTTCTTCCATACAAATCTAACTGATTTTGGGCGCGACATATTTACCTCAGCGGCTGTCGGGGTCGCTGTTTATTGGATACACCGCCACTGCAGGCACTTTAAACGTTATTCGTAAATTCTTTATTATTCACTGCTTGCAATACGAAAGCTGAATGCACACTAAATTTTTCATTACATTAAAATGCCCGAGTCGTCTATTTTATGACGTCCATGATAAACATTTCTGAAAAACTGCTCTTTACCCTCCCTTTATCTATTTTTAGCATATTAATGCCAATCAACTCGTTACGTTCACACAGAACATTACAGAGGAATTATCTATCTCGTACTTACAACTTAATTAATATTTTGTTCGGGATATAAAATAGTTTCTTTGAATAATCTCCAATTATGCAGGTGGGTAAATTCTTATGGCCGGGAGTGTATGTAATAAAAGCGGAATGAAACAAAAACCTCAAAATTTTGTTTATTACAAGAAATAGGTATTTTAAAATAATTCAGCAAAAATATAAATAAATGAAATGCATGTGTAAAAATTAACAAATTTAACCATACTTCGTTACAAATTGTGTTCAAAATGGTACCCGTTATTATTCAAGTACATCCGAACTTTTCGTTTTACTTCCTTTACTTGTTGCTCTTTGGGGAAAGATTCCTTGCGAATGTAATAGCTGTAGTATGTACGGTGGCCTCGTCTTGCTGAAAATATCCACGTAACGTTTCCTCTGCAGTTACTTGATTTAGAAAACAGTGTATATATTTATGAAGTTTTCCTTGGAAAATTGAGATCCAGGGGTGGTAACATAAACAGGGCAGCACGTAACTCCAACTTGATAACATGTACAATAATATATAATTTTTAGCCTTCTTGTCACTATTACCTTTAATAAATCAACATATAATATTGACAACAAAGCTATTGTATATATAAAAAAGAAAAGTCATTAGCATTAAGAAAAAAATTCTAGGGCGAGATTACATAGTTCAACGAATTCGAATTTTTCAATAAATGCAAATTTATTGATACTGCCTATCTTAGAAGTCGGGACATAACTACCAACTTCTTTTTAATCCACAGATGCAATTGTCTATCTTACATATATCAGCATTAGCGATATCCATCTATATTAAAGCCCTTAGTAACTATATTGATAGCTGTATCTAATAAAGTAACACAGAACCTGTGCAAATTGTTTCGAAAATTTACTTCAAATAGGAAAATATTTACGCAGGAAAATGTTCTAGATACTCTTTGTCAAAAAGGACACACCAAGCCACGAATGAAATCAGCCTTCGAAATTCAAAAAATATGCAATGTATTGCTCTTAAGAAATACTGGGTTTTTTGTTTTTCGTTCGTAATGAAATACGTATTAACTGAATTACACAGCAAAACACTAGAGCTATAGACTCGATACGAAGGAATAAGAATTTTTTCTACATCATCCTTAATTTCATCTACTCGCCATATTTCATCTTCCACTGTAAAGAATATCATCATTTCTATCTCAAACAGTTATTGTAAATACCTTTCTTCACATGGGCAATGCAATTCTGCCAATTCTTTCTGGAAATCTGTTCATATGATTGGTTAATTAGATGAACAACATCTCCCGCTTCAAATGTTGTGTTATTCATACGAACACACTGCTTCATCTGCGTCCCAACCATTTCAATAGGATTTAACACACAATGATGTCGTGGTAACTGTAATATTGTACGGTTAAATCTTGCTCCAAGTCTATATTTATCGTAATTAGACTTCACTTGTGATAAAACAAGAAGCAATTATCGATTTGACAATCCTTCCTCTACAGGAGCATGTTTTCTTTCCAACCAAAATCGAAATTAACCGAAAATGTAAACGCCATGGGTATCATGGATAATGCAGCCGTCAAATAAAGTCACTAGTACAAAATCGTGCATCTCTGCCCAAGTTGAAAAGAGATTTACATACATAAATTCTCTGTCAATAGAAGCAGAGGATAACATTTCATAACACCCATTAGTGAATTTATACGTTGTAGTATTGGTAATAACTGTGATAAAAAATGTCTTGCGATTATTTTAGTGATTAAGTTCTTTGCTTTAAACTTTTGGATTATATATTGTTTTAATATTAAAATGAAATAAGAATATGACCAATTAAACAGTTTATGAAAATATACTACTAAATAAATATATCATTTCCTACATAAAATAAAGACAACTTCCTATCGCAGTCACTGACCGGCTAAATATTTTTTAATTAATTAGAAATAAACACCGTCAATTTCCATATTCTCGTTAAGTTTTTGCATCTAAAAGTACGTCAGTGTGTGTAAATAGGTACTGCTTTTTAGCTATCCCTGGGTTTTCGGAAGGATTTCAGCAATTAGAAAAGGGATACTCAAAATGTGGAATTCCAGGTTCACTCTTTGAAGTTTGCTATAGATTTATACTGTATTTGGAGATAATATGTTCTTACTTTCGAGACGGAAATTTTCAATAAGGGTTTGTTGTTATCCTGTCGTTATTACCGAGGCAGTGCCATATCCAACGTCCACTAGATTGTTTACCTAGTGATTAGGAGCTGCCAGTCGTACCGCCTTTACTACGTATGCGAAAATTTAGAATATTGTGTATTTCTCCAAGTTAATAAAATCTTACGAATGACAAATCGTTCCATAATGTGCATATGAGTATAATATACTTTTCATCTTAGGAATAATTATGAAGAATTTCCTCTTTTTTAAGAAAACTGCATATAAGACGTTGATACAATAGCGGAGTTTACATCTCTGCTGTGCACGTAACTGATCCATTTTCTTGTTAATATTATAATGTTTTTAATAGTATTGATAAATGGTAAATAAATGTAGATAACTGTAACTTGAAATACACGAGAAGAATACTACAAAAATTGAATGCTTGAATATTTAAATCGAAATCAGAGGGAGTCCTAACACTACTTTTCCTTCAATAATAAAACCTAAACAAACGCCAGCCAAGCAAAAACACGAAGAGAAAATAATGAAAAATCTAAAATAAACATTAATGTACTATTATAAATAGATTTATATCATAATATAAACTTTCAATTGTCTTTATTTACGCAAAATTTAACAATTCTTGTACGGACGACAAATATATTTCTTTTCGGCTTATATTTCTATTTATAAAATTATTGTTTTACTTCTTCATTTACATGGATTTTATTGTTCTCGTTTTGTTGTGTAATAATGCGCCTAACCAAGCTATTTGTCGGCAACCAATTAGCCGTCAACCTGTCATGTTACAGAGCACTACATCAAACACGGAGCTTACCGGTAACTAGCGCCATGCGGCGTATCCGCGAACTTCTATCACCAGAGGCGTGGTGACGCACGTTTGTATATGAAACCCGCGCTAACTTAGCGTAGCGTAGATTGTAAGAATTTTGCGTTTGGCGCGTTGTTGTTTGATGTTGTTGTCGCTGGCAGTAGCACAGATTCACCGGTGGTAGTGTTCGTAGAGGGAGAGAAAAATTCGTCACTAGCGTGAATAGCAACAAGTGACTTTTCGGGACACTGTTTTCATTTTTTAAAGACATAAACTGTTAGTGATTACATCGCCTGCGTTGGATTTAAAAGGTAAAATAGACAAAGGGGTTATTTTGAATAGGGAATGGTGTTACAAACATCGATTTTCGCCGCTTTATTTGACTACCCCAATTCTTTCTTTCTATCTTTATGCTTTTAGGCGCGCATTCACTTTCATTGTTGTTTTTCACGCCAAATAATAATTTAAACAATGCTTTGTAAAAGTTAATTAAAAATATAGAAAGGGAAAATGGTAGAAATAGTTAGAATTTTTTACTCTTTACCTTATTATTTGTTCAAAATTCATCTTTTAAAAGTCCGCCAGATTTAGCACATTACATTACATTTTTTTTATAAACTTTACCTCCCTTTTCCCTCATGGAGGCACACATGAGTAGTTTATGACGATGCTGTAACATTAACGGGGTTTATTTATAGTTAATCAATAATATATGGAGTGATATTTAGATGTGATACCCAAGAAAACTGGAACACACGACGTTCCAGAAAAGAATTTCTAAATAAAAACCAATTCGATTAAATATCCAATAGAGCGATTCGAATATATTAAAAAATTTACGTCTCCTGACAATTTGTCCATTCTGAATTGCGAAATTTGACTGGCCACTATCAGAAACAAAACAAGTCAAATGATATTTTTAAACACAGTATTTCGTATGCCAAAATAAGATCTTACATCACTAAAGCGTATGATTCCTACGCCCGGTACCCAATAATAATATGTAAATAGCGTTATTTAATCTCCAATGCAAGCTTTTGTTTTTAAAACGTCGCGTATAAAAATAACATTGTTTAGAGGAGTTAGCGGCTACGAAATTTATGCGAAATTAAAATTGATGAGAAATTTATTGAAAGGAAAAGTGTAACGTACTAAAATAAATTTAATCGCGAAGTTTGAACTCGCTTGTTTTATGTATTTTTAATTATGATAATAGCATGTGTCTTAAGTAATAGACAGTGGAGTATACATATATGTATATATACTGTTGTATTTCTTTAAATCTTGTTGTTTTTTTACACACTCTGCGATATTTCTATAGTTCCATATGAACTTTCGGACAGAATATTTGGTTTTCTTATTATCTTCGGGAAATCATACATCCAAATTAATGATGAACTGCAAAGAAACACAAATGCAATGAGAAAATAACATTAAAAAAAGTTATTACATTTTATACAAAGAATATTTGTAATACTGGTAACTCAATGCAATGAAATTTCTAGAGGCCCATTAACACAAAATTAATAAATAAAATAAACACATAAAAATGTATAATTCTTTCCAAACTTGATAGTGTGTGTTAGATCTTCTATTCAAAATAACTTCAAACATCCGGGTTTTCATACTGTCTATCAATAAGGTCAATGTTGAAGTAGGAATATCATCTCAACACCTCGTTATCGCAGATTTTAGTTTTTTGATGATATCGTATTTTTTATTACTGGTAATACACCTTTCTAGCCAATATTCCTCAAAGATTTTCGATGGGATTCACTTGGGGTGAGTGAACAGGCGTTTGTAATCCATTGGTTTCCTTTTGATGGAACCAGTGCTTTGTTCATCTGGAATTGTGGATAGCTACATTGTGTTGCTGATATATCCAGTCTTGCGTTGGCAATTATTCACCAAAGTCTATTAGAACCATTTTCAGAAGTTGTATATAGGAATTACAATTCATTTGCGTAGAAATAAACCATATAAACGTTTCATTGTTACGTGTAAAAACCGCCCAAACTATTACACTACCGCCACCAAAATTTCGGTTCATCGCAACTTCAGTGTTCTTGCGCAAATCGTGTCAATAATATTTGCAACCATCAGGCCCGTTCAAGTCTAATGTTGTGAAAAAAAATGACGTTATTCTATTCATGGTCCCATCTCATACGGTCTTGTACAAAATTCAGTTTTGCCTATTTATTTGTCCCTTTTAAATCTGGTTTTGAAACTCTTTCTGGCCTCCAAGTTAAATTTCTTCTCGTCAGAGAATATGACGTTCCACTCATGATCCCCAATCTTGCGCAAATTTCAGTCTTGCCTATTTATGTGTCTCTTTTAAGGGTGATTTTGAAACCTTTTTTAGCCACTGAAAATATTTACTGCCGAATAAAATTTGTTGTACACGATTGATAAATTTAAATTACATTTACGGTTGCATTACCAGAAGGGGCTAACCGAAATATCGATGAGCGATGCCTTCGAGTTAGTTTTTGATTATTCCCCTTAGCGCGATTTTTGCCATAGGAATTGCCAGACTATAAAATTGTTGATGAGATGATGGGATCGTCTTATTTTCTTAGCTATGGCGGGGTTTGAAAATCCTTCCTCTTTATAACAATTTATTTTTTCTCTTTCTCAAATAGCAATTTACTTCTCGGCATATGTATACCTCCATAATATACATTTAACAATAAATAAACTTTTGAAGATGTTTAGAGGCATTTTTACGCTGAAAGGTGATGCCTAATTTCGTAGGATGTCTGTCTAACTCTATGGAATTATAGAAATTTGGCTCGTATTTATACGTTTACACGACAGGTGCAAATAACAGTTGTGGTATTGACAAAATAATGTCTATGCTATTTCTTTACGTTCAGAAATGTTTATATGACTTTTTTAAGGGCGGTTTTGAAACCTTTTTTACCATCGAAAACGTTTACTACCGGATAATATTTGTTGTACACGTCTGTTAGTGTTCTTTATTATTTTATTTGTCGCGGAATTCTCGCAAATTGTTTTGGATTTAAGTCTAATAAAGTTAAGTCTTTCCATTTTTTATACTTTTTAATTTCATGGATTTCCTCTAGAAAGGAAATGTATATAGAAAAATCTCTGTGCGCTACGGTTTGTAGTCTGGCGAAATCATACTTAACGTCAATGTCGGGAAGTCGAGGAATTTTCTAACCGTACCAGATGTTTCGTCTTCAACGAAAGAATTTCAGTAATATCCTATAATTTAGTTTAATGGCATTCAAATTTATTGCTTTCAAATATATTAACCTTAGCTATCCCTAATACTCTTAAAAACTTACAATGTGCCTGAATATATTACGAGCACTTTGTCAATTCTTTTCACTAAGTGTATTCAAGTAATTTATTTTAAATCCGAAAGCTCTGCAATTTAAAGTTATTAGTTTACCTATGTTTCTCAACAATTAGGATAAGAGTGCATTGCTAATACTACTACTTAATCCTTACTTCTATTCATATTTCGAAAGTCTTTAATTACCTTAAAGGGAAATTTCCCACCTCAATGTACTTAACGTATCATTTCTTACTTACATAAAAGGGGCCATGGAATTCTAGAAAAAACTGTTAGAGGTGAGTTTTACGTGTAACATAAGTCGCTTCGTAGATACATTTATTGAGAAATATATAAAATAAGTGTTTGTGTAGTTTAGTAAAAAAATAAAAGGTGTTAAAACGACGCAATCGACTTGTTTGTGTATATCTCTTGTCCTTCGAAATTTCATCATTAAAAGAAACTAGTGTTGGAGCAACCAGTTCAATATAGTCCACACATCCTTGATTTTAGCTCCGTACACACAAAACACCCTAAAACAACGGAATTTCTTTCAAATAATTACCGCACTATTGCTTAATACGGAATAAATGCATCTTAAATATCTAGTTCATCCAGTGCCTGGGGCGGCTGAAGCTTAGAGAATGAGGGGACTAACCCATTTACATCATTTAAGTTCCCTCATTGTATTTTAGAAAGGGTTGACAATTTTTTCCAGCGAAAATTGGCCACTCTAACATATAGTAAAACAAAATATTGCGCATAAGCCTAGTTGAATTTTAATAACATCTATTTGTATTAGTGTCTGATACAAGGGAAACAGTTACTGAGATGATGATTTTGCTATTTAGCTAAAATTATTAAAAACAAAAACATGCAATTGGAGAAATCTTTCAAAATATTTCAGGATAACCGTTGTATCTCGTGCAGTGTATCTTCCAGAGTTCCTGAAATATAAGCATTATAAAGGTGTTTTCAATGTCACCTTGGTTTGAAAATCGAAGAATGAATATTAAAGCTAGTTTTAGTTGTCGTATTTGGAATTTTAATTTCAATACGTAATATAATTATTTTTAATGTGACATTACGTATGCGAAACGAAGAAATTAATTCTGTCATTGTGCAATGCTTATTTGTTCCTTCTTCTATGTATTGATTAAACTTCACCTATAGTACCGGCAGTAGATCTACCGAAAATGGAATGGAAAGATAGTAAATGTTACGCCTCCCATAGGAACTCTAAAAGTCGTTCCTTCCTTGATATCCTATTTTATTCAAGTAACTGTAATTGCTGCTTTGGGACGTTCATAAGTATCCTGCGTATTATGGCCAAGGAGTTTTAAGCATCAAACATACGTGTGTATGTACAAATGTAGTTATCGGCAAAGGTTTTACTCATATTTTCGGTGACCTTATGATAATAGTAAATTGCTTCCAAACAGACATAATTTTTTTCCGGCGTTTGAATTTCCCAGTGAACAAATAAAAACAAATTAAAATTATATTTGTAGATATACGTAACTAGTCCCGAGGGGTAAGTTTCAGCGCCGTGCGGAGAACAACGGAGGGGTGAAGCGCGCGTCACGGAGAATCGAGTACCCGTATCAAAGCACATTTGTTCAGTATTACTCGATTGGTCGTTGTGAATGCTTGTTAGTACGTACATACTTAGAAAATGTCGCATTTAGGTACGTTTCGGAAACGGCGTATTTCGAATAAACTAGAAATCGTAATAGGGAGTATGCTGGATTTAGAATACGAAGGCGATAGAATTAAATTAAAATTGCGACAACTATATGACGTGTACCAGCAGATGGAAGTATGAACATCACCTAAAAGGCGACCGATTAATATTGGATTTGTATTTGTTTTATTCTATGTAATGTACCGTTCAATTTACTAGGCCGACAGGTATTTGTCTCTTTCTGGAATAAGACACTTTATACCATCTCTTCGTGACTATGTTGGAAGAAGAATTAAAGCAGAATTGAAAGATAAAAAATAAACAAGGTAGTTTTATAATTCGATCCGAGACACGCCAAAGCTATCAAGAAAAGCCGAAAAATATTTCAAGAAAGTCAGGTAAAATGTGATTTAGAATGTATTCGCAAGAACTACTATGGACTAGCGTAGGGAATTGAAGAATTACTAAATGATTCGATGTCGTTTGTGGATTCTCTTCAAATTGTGGATGATATTATAAAAATGAAAGTGTAATACGAAAATTTGAAAGTGTTCTTGACAGATTTTCTCATACTAAGACAAATTTGGGAAGGTGCGTCGAAAGATCCATTAAGTTAACTAGTAATTTATTAACGAGAGTGCATGTATACAGCATGCCATTTATGTTTTTACAATCAAAATGTCCAAAAGTGTCTCTTTACTTTCTAAAGATGACATCGGAAAGATGTCCTCCCATTCGGCGTTCACACTCTAACAGATTGTTATGAAAACTCTGGAATGCGCGGTGTAGCAAATCTTGGGGAATGGCAATGCTTTCTTGTTGAATGTTCTCCTTCGGTTCACGGATTGTTGCACGTCGTGTACGGTACACCTTGCCTTTAAGATACCCCCACAGGAAGAAGTCGCACACACTAAGATCAGGGGATCTCGCAGGCCATTCAATGTCACCGTTACGTGAAATAACGCGTCTTCCAAACAATTGACGAACTGCTGCCATCGAATGTCGAGCAGCGTGTGACGTGGCTCCGTCCTGCTGAAACCACATGTTTTCCATGTCCAAGATTAAGCTCGGACAGTCTCGGTGTAAAGAATGTTTGAAGCATTTCAACATATCGAGCAGATGTTACTGTCGCTGCACTACCATCCTCAATTGCAAAAAAATAAGGGCCGATAACACCATGACATGGTACAGCACACCATATTGTGACCTTGTCGCTATGTAGTGGTCGCTGGTGTAACTCACAAGGATTGTCCTGGGCCCAATAACGAAAATTCTGTTTGTTTACGAAACCGTTCAGGTGGAAATGGGCTTCGTCTGATATCCATATGTTACCAACGAAATTCGCGTCCTCGTTAATTTTAGCCAATATCTGCCTACTAAACTCTCGTTCATGTAATTGTTGCACAATCTGCAACTTATAGGGATGGAAATGTAATTCGTGCAGTATTCTTTGTAAGCTTCGTCGCTTAATCCCGCGTAGATGAATGCTGTCGAACGGAGCGGCGAGGGCTTCTTTCGATTGCAGCTCTAACAGCCTCAATGTTCTCTGGGGTACGTACCGTTCGAATGCCACCTGGAGCTTTCTTTTTCAAGACAGATCCTGTTTCTTCAAAATTACGCACCCACGTTGTAATCGCATGCGCAGATGGGACACGTCCATGACGTCCAAGCTGGTAATGCTGTCGAAATATTCTCTGCGCGGCAGTCGCACTATCACCATTTTTATAAAACGCTCTTACAGCTACTGCACGTTCCGTACTAGTCCAACGATCCATGATTACTAAATGGCAATGCATTCGCAACAATTGTGCGACGTTACGAACTCTACAGTGCTGACAACTGTAACGTTCAAAATTTCCCGTTCCCATGCGCCACCCTATATAACATCACTCGATGTCAATGGGTTGTTTTCATAATTAAAAAATATTTATTTCACACGCCATACTCATTTGACTGAAACAAATGTGGAAAGATATTTAATGATTCTAATATTTATTGGTGCCACCCAGTTTGTAATTTCGTGGAAACTTCTTAAAACAATAAGTGTTTCAGCACGTTATATATTTTTATATCATTATTTTATGTGTAATGTGTATGTTACCTTCTTTGTCAGATGTCGCACAGAACATAGTTATTTTACGAACGGTTCTTAATATTAGGAACGGGAACACAGGATCAATTTTAATATCAATGTAATACGTTGTAGGAAGTTCTGGTCTCCAAATAAAGTTAGCTGTGAATTATGTGCAGCTATTATGTTTGAAATAAAAACGGAGTTTACATCATAACTATCTACAATGTTTGCTTGCAAGTGTTTTGTACGAAGGTGGATCAATAAATATCCGTGCTATGAATGAAGACACACATTGTTTTTCAAACTGCTTATGATGCACGAGTCAAATGAATCTTACAAATTAATTACTATTGATTTCCCTGCTTATAAAAAAATAAAGAATGAAACTTTAATTGATAGCAAACGAAGGACAAGTTATTTTCGAAAATACTTATCCACTTTCCTTTAAGAAAATTTATAAAAACTGCAACTTGTAATATTCAATTTATTTTTTTATTGTTCTTTCACCGAACCTTACACAAATGTGACAAAACGTTCATTTAAATGGAATTAGAAGGATGACTTATAGCTTGTTTACTGTTATATATTTATCTTCCTTGGTGACGCGGTGACAGCTTGAGAGCTTCCTCTTTTCATCTTTCAAGAGCGTATTAACCGCGAGGATATTGTTTCTTTGTTTTCGCATTAGAAATAGCAGCGCTAAAGCGGTGAGCTATTTAACTGTCAAGGTAAATGTGTGGATATAAATTTACGAAGCAGGTGCTTAACGTAGAATGCGTTCGCTAAATGCCATTTACACGTATGTTAATAATGGATTTGCATAAAGAGGTGCATTGTTAAGATGAAGTGTAAGGCGTGCTAGCGGCTTTCTAATAGTCTGTGCCCATATTTCGTGCAGCTGCTACAAATTTTACGGTAAGTTTCCCTTGGGAAAATCGTTACTAATACACTCAAATGATTCGCAGTGCGATTAAACAATCTTCGTGCATACTGATTTTGCTACTGTTATTCAATTTGATTGATGCTAATTATGTACTGGTAATCTAGTATAACACGCATCGTTTGTTTATATTAATCGTTTAAATAATACACGTGTCAACCCATGTCTGACCTGGTTTTGACCATAAATAAGATCGCATATCGCAACTAATAACTGTCACTTTTAACTAGCAACTAAGAAGTATAAGTCTTTTTACTTTTCACCTCGTGTACCCGAATTTTGGTAAGTTTATATCGGCACCGTTTCCATATCGACGCGACATATGCTTTCTAGTTGAGCATTTCTAAGGAAAATTGGTCACATGTTTGTAATAGTCCTGGTGACGCTGGCTACATTTTGAATAGATTTTTTTATGCTTTTCTCTTTTACTTTGAAGATAATTTTCCTCTTAAAAAATACAAATTATAGGACAATAAGCTAGCCATTGGTTGGTACACAGATGAACTGGGAATGATATCTAACGAAATAATCAATTTATATTCTCTACACATCAATTTTGCAACAGCGCAAACAAGAATGTACGAGGGTCGTTCGGAAAGTAAAGAACGTTTTTTTCTATAGAAATTTTTATTAGATATAATTGAACGAAATAGTATTTCACATAAACTTAGATACCCAAGCTACCGTTCTATGTAGTCACTTTTTAAATTCGGGCACTTGTCGTACCGTTTTATCAGCCTTTCTGTGATTTTTGCGTACTCAGTTGCCGCCAAGTTATTGAACGCTAATTAACGGCTTTTTTAAGTTCATCATCACTTATGTAGCGTTGTCCACTAAAAATATCTTTCAATTTGGGAAATAAGTGAAAATCATTTGGGGCTAAGTCCGGACCGTATGGCGGATGTTGGAAGATTTCCCACCGAAATTGCTGAAGCAAGTCCTGGGTCACTCCCATTAAACTTGATATACCACATCAGAACTGACGCTTCATTCATAACACTACTATAAACCTCAGTTATCTGTCTATAAACTAAATCGTGTCTGACATAGAAAGCATGGTTAAGCTATTTGCAGATCATGTTTCTAAAATATATTTCGGGTCTTTCAATAATCACAACAACTCTTAGAGCAGCGAACCAACGGTTGTCACCAGCTTTTATTGACCACCTACAGATGCCTATGAGATGCGTGGTGTTATCAATATCGTAACGACGAAGAATTCGGCCGGTGTAGATGATATTCCCTATTACATTATTAAATTAGTACCGAGCCATTGGTTTATGTCACTAATACTTGAGTATGTCAGGATGTTTTTCTAAACGAATTGCGAAGTGCGAAGATAGTTTTTATTCATAAAGATGACGCTAGCGAAATAATTATCGCCAAATCGCTTGCGCTTAAGTATTCGGAAAGTTATTAGCAACAGACTAACTAATTATGTGAATAGTTACTATATGATTTCACTTACACAATTCGATGCTATATACTCAGTTAATTCTTGATCCAATTTATTGAACTCGATGTCAAACAAAACGTAAGGCGATATGTCTAAATCATTCGATATCATCTCTCATTCCGTTCTGTTACATATGTTTGTTGGGAATCAGAATCAAGGACGTAGCGTACACTCTTTTCAAGCAGTATCTATCGAATCGTAGAACAATGGTATGCTTGAATTGCGAAGTAACTGATACCATTGGACTCCTTTTCTCAACGATCATCATCACAGGAGGGTACCTCAAGGTTCAGTATTGGGCCCAACAATGTTTTTGATTTACATCAACGACCTTGGAGTTGGTGTACGACCAGAAATTTTCTCCCAATTCGCGAGTGACACATGCTGAGTGGTTTTTAGTCCCTCCGTTTTGGGACTCTCTCCTTCATCAAGTGCAGTTGTCTTTGACATGGTAAGATGTGGCCATCATACCTGTTTAATCTATAATACTGCTACTGCAGTGTCTATGTCGGTACTAACCGAAAATCAATTGATTTTTTTGGAGCTTGTCTTCCTACGCTATAAACTGTTTCCACAACAAAAAAGAAATTATCAGGTGCATGCTTCGTGCAAACGCTAGAACTTCTTGTCGGCAGTTAAACAACTGGGTATACTACATTTCGCGTCCCTTTATGCATTTTATACATACTTTATATGTACGAAGTGTTAGATTTATACATTAGAAATTGCGACGTTATTAACGATATGCAGACAAGAAATTGTAATGGTTGTTCTGTACCCAAGCATTGTACCCACCGAATTGAGGCGGGTCCCAGATATAAAGCCATAACATTCTATAATAAATTGCCACCAAATATCAATGACTGTGGATACGTTTCGCGTTTTAAGATTAAGGTATCAAGCTACCTTAAAGCTCAATCATTTTATACGCTGTATGAATTTTTAGGTAGGCTTTTGATTTATGTTAACTATTTTAATATGTTTTCTTTTGTTTTACTGTTGATTTTTTATATACAGCTGTGGCCATATGTATTCGCCACCCTTTTTTGTTTTTTATTCCGACGAATATATAAGAAATAAAAGAAAATTGATCGATGAAAATGTTTCATTGTGAGTGTATACAGATATATACAGATATTGCTTAATATTTGGTAGCTCCTCCCTGGGCTTTTATCACCGCACGAATTCGTCGGGGCATACTGCTCACTAAGTTGTAGCACTGTCCGGGGGTGACTTTATTCCACTCTTCGAATGTTTTTGTTTTTAAGCATTGCCTTGTGGTAGATGAGTATTCAGATATATTTCGCTTTAAAATGTACCATAAATGCTCAATTGGCGATAAGTCCGGGGATTGTGCCGGCCATTCCAGGACCCGCACGTTATTTTCCTCGAACCAGCGCATTACTTCGCGAGATTTATGGCACGGTGCATTATCTTGTTGGAAGTAATACTCTGGCTCATCATTATCGAATAATTTTAACGCACACGGTTCCAGAACTTCTTCCAACATGTCGATGTACGTCCGACTGTTCATTCGGCCCTCGCAGACGAACAGTTCTCCGACGCCTGTTGCACTCATGGAACCCCAAACCATTATGCCACCACCCCTAAATTTGACAGTCGGGATGATACAGTCTGGATGCAAGGCCTCTCCTCGTCTACGTCGCACGTATTGAGCCCCAGGTTTACCACAAAGCTACCAACAAAAACATGAATACTGTTACATTTTGGAACCCATTAAAAAGAATAAAAACTCTGTAGATACCAGGAATTGAATACAGAATACCGCAAATACAATAATTATATATTACTTACCTCAATATTTGACTCATCCGTCCACATAACATTGGCCCAATTGTCAATGGTCCAGTCGCGGTGACTTTTAGCCCACAGCAGTCTCTTTTTCTTTTGTTGTGGAGACGACCGTGGTTTATGTCGAGCTTTGTATCCACCTAACCGTGCGAGGAGAAATAGCAACATTATGTAGCCGGAAAAGCTCTCTGGAAAGCTGTTTAGACCGTTTTTTCCGGTATCGCAAAGGCATCCGCTCTAAGACTTGCTGATCTCTGCCAGTTGTCTTCCTTTTTCGACCTGTTTTCGGTTTGTTTGTCAAAGATCCACTCTCTTTGTATCGTTTTATCGTCATTCTAACTGTCGATCGCGCACATTTCACTTGTCGGGCAATAGCAGACACCGACAATCCTTGCCACAATTGCCCACAATTTCTCCTCGCTCTACCTCCGTCAATTCGCGTGTTTTCGGCATTACTTTTTACTGTATACTATCGTATTAACAGACAAAATCACAGACACAATATCTTCACTCTAACTAGCTCAACCTTACTCTTACAACATTTAAGAAAGACTGAAGAAATATTCAGAAATTACAATTTTACGTCTATTTTCTAATTTACTCAGAATGGCCTACAATAAACCATTAAACGCTTATTACCAGGTATCTAGTTAAGTCCGTCATCGACTTTGCTTCTTAGAAATACAATAATATTCGTGTAACACATTCAAAACGAGAGTGGCGAATACATATGGCCACAGCTGTATATAACTTAGTATGCTGAATGTGCTTTGTTTATAATATTGTTATTACGCGACCATGTCTATGTTCTTCAGGATTCGCGACAAATAGATATTATTGAAAATGGCTTTTATCACTGAAAATAAATGATTTGTGATTAAATTGTACTTTCGCCATGGAGGATGACTGATCGATAAAAAAATTCTTTGAATTTCCAAACCTCATTTTTGATTGTCATAGTTTTCAGTGTGCGGTTAGCTGCTGCTTTAAAACTTTGAGAGAAACAGGTGACCTAAAGTAGAAGGTAGTTGATAGACTTTCGTGGGAGTCTTATCGCAAAAACTATCCTTATCAATGATTTTATATTAAAACACCACTGGATGGATCTTAACTAATGCTCGCTGTAAGGTTAATTGACCATCACGACATTAAAGAGAGATAAGAGATCCGATTCCACGTTAGTTAGACGGCCATAAGGATCGCAGATACGAAACTACAGGATGTAGCAAATCACTACATGAGCTTGACAACGTATACTATATTAATTGAACTATGCATATACAAGTTAGGCCATGTGAAAATAAAAATATTTGTCAAATTTACGATTTTTTCTACTACAGGAGTAATAGTGCTATATTACATTACAAATATGGTTAAAAAGTAATCTTGTCTACCTAATCTTATTTTTATTTATTTGGGTATGTGTAATAAAACACAAAATATACAATAATAAATTCCACCTTTCAACGATGCTTCTTTACTTACAGGTGTGTGGCTAAATTGATATACGGCAACATTCAAGAAATATTAAATTCGAACCACAACACTGTTAAATAATGCCGGGTGATTTTTAACTAATTTTGACAACGGTTTGCTCGAAAAAAAGTTAAAGCATAATTTTATTTGATTGATTCAATGATTTTACACAGCATGAGACTGTTGATAACAGAAACACCACAATATTATTATGTTGAAGCATTTTATTATCTATAAGTAAAATGGTATTCAGTCTGCTGGTACTCGAAGAAGAACCATCGAATTATTTTTTTTTCTGCTGCATGTTAATAAAAGGAAGGTATCAACGAGAAATTTTGGTGCCTTTTATTGATCAAGTTAGCGAAGAAGGAATTATATTTGCCCATGTTAAATAAGATTAAGCTACGGGAACCAAGATTAGTATGTCAGATGAAGCTTTTTAAACCTGGATCAGTTAACAAACTAAATATGAATTTCTATTAGTCTTCTGTTATTGGAAACAAAAATATCAGTGACGTCGTGTACATTGTTGCGGCCACTTTGAATAGTATTTACTGCAAATCAATATATTTTATTCAAATAGGTTTTATTTGGTGGCAATTACGGTATGATATTGGCGTGAACATCTTAAATAATCACACATATACTTTTTATAACCAAGAACCATTTTAACAGGAAATTTATGCGAACGTTTGTTACGGAGTGGCAATGCGTACAAAATTATGTAATACTTAATTTTTATTGACACTTGCCATTAAGTAGAAATTCTATAAAAGGAAAAAGCAGAGTCCGTAAATCCGTAACTTAATGCAATATTTTTACACATAAACCACACACACTCAGGGGTTACGGCGTCGACCTATTTGCTTCGTCTCCAGTCTTAACGGTCGCACTAACCCAATAAAGGGTCAACGGGTTCGTTTCAGCGATCTGAAAATCAGAACAGACAAGGCGGTCGATTGTCTTTTGTCCTCTCAAAATTTATTATCTCTCTTTTTGGACAAGTTGGTGTGTCAAAGTTTCTTTTGTACATGAAATACTGCCTTCGTTCAGCAAATAAATCAATGTCGTGTAAACTTTGCGTGCTCATTTACAACGGCAATGAGGATAAATTGGCGAAGGAGATATTTAAAGGTACAACTAGCATATTTCATCAGTGGTGTACATTATGTACACACACTGAATATTGGTAATCTAGTATTTGTAATGTATTGATAAAATTTGTTATAGTAGAATAGCATGTTCAGATTTTATTATGTGAAAGATCGATAGTTACTTATTTCTTGTTTCCCTAATTATAATAAGGATTTATAATTACCAAATTTGAAGTGTTAATCACTTTACTCCCTAAATTAGTTTGTCCCTAAACGACAATTAGATAGTATCGACTTACTTTATATTCGCTGTGCTACTGGATAAATCGTTAAGTTGTGTGGTACATCTTGTTTTTGTAAAGTACCTAGTGTTTGCGTCGTCGGTGCTATTGAAATTTGCCGAATTTAGTCGTGCTTTAATTTCTGGTTGGTATTTTCCATTTTCTAGACTGCTCGTTGCACTGAATTTATGCACTTATAACTTATAATACTTTACACTATCTATATATCTATTCGGGAAAAAGACTGTTATCTAACTTTCTGAAGCAGGGATCAAATCTTTATCCCATACTGGATAAAATATAGTCTGATTAATGATTGAAGACTAAAAGAATTAACTAATTCAAGGTAATAGTAACGATTCCTCCTTTTTCTTATCTCCTTCTTCTTATACCTCCTGTTCCCCTTGTACCTCTTGTTCCTCTTGCACCTCTTGTTCTCTGTGTTTACCTTCTTTCCCTAGTTTCCCCCCTTTTCCTTGTGCTCCTTCTTTCTCTTCTTCTCCTACTTCTTCTTCTTCTCTTACTTCTTCTTCTTCTCTTTCTTCTTCTTCTCTCCCTCTTCTCCTTCTCCTTCTTCTCCTTCTTATCCTTCTTCTTATGCTTCTCCTTCTTTTCCTTTCTTTCCTTCTCCTTCGCCATCTTCTCACTCCTCTTCTTCTTCTCCGTCTTCTTCCCCTTCTTCTCCTTCTTCTTCTACTTCTTCTCCTTGTTGTTCTCCTTCTTCTTCTCCTCCTTCTTCTTCTTGTTCTTCTCCTTCTTCTTCTCCTTCTTCTTCTCCTTCTTCTTCCCCTTCTTCTTCTCCTTTTCTTCTCCTTCTTCTTCTTCTTCTCCGCCTTCTCCTTCTTCTTCTCCTTCTTCTTCTCCTTCTCCTTCTTCTTCTCCTTCTTCTTCTCCTTCTTCTTCTCCTTCTTCTTCTCCTTCTTCTTCTCCTTCTTCTTCTCCTTCTTCTTCTCCTTCTTCTTCTCCTTCTTCTTCTCCTTCTTCTTCTTCTCCTTCTCCTTCTTCTCCTTCTTCTTCTCCCTTCTTCTTCTCCTTCTTCTTCTCCTTCTTCTTCTCCTTCTTCTTCTCCTTCTTCTTCTCCTTCTTCTTCTACTTCTTCGTCTCCGTCATCTTCTCCTTCTTCTTCTACTTCTTCTTCTCCTTCTTCTTCTTCTTCTTCGCCTTCTCCTTCTTCTTCTCCTTCTTCTTCTCCTTCTTCTTCTCCTTCTCCTTCTTCTTCTCCTTATTCTTCTCCTTCTTCTTCTCCTTCTTCTTCTCCTTCTTCTTCTCCTTCTTCTTCTCCTTCTTCTTCTCCTTCTTCTTCTCCTTCTTCTTCTCCTTCTTCTTCTCCTTCTTCTTCTCTTTCTTCTTCTCTTTCTTCTTCTCCTTCTTCTTCTCCTTCTTCTTCTCCTTCTTCTTCTCCTTCTTCTTCTTCTTCTCCGCCTTCTCCTTCTTCTTTTCCCTTTTCTCATCCCTCTCATTCTTCTACTTCTTCACCTTCTGCTGCTTTTTCTTTCCCTTTTCTTTCTTTTTTTTTCATTTCTCTCTTGTTCAATACTTTATACTTTATAATTTCACACACGCATTTTTTTTTGTAATAATATCAGCAGCAATTATATATGGGTGCACATGTAACACATTTAACCATTCTTTTTTGTATGTTCCATTGAAATAACTTTTTCTCAATGCATGTTTGAAAATTTTCGCTTACAGGTATCCAGCACAGTAATTTTATTTAATACTTGTGTGTACAAAGAAGTCGTTGCTGTAACAATATATACCATAAACAATTATTCAGAAACCTTCTACATCTGATACTCCGATGAAATTTATTGGTTTAATGACTAATTACCAATTAAGAAGAAGAATTACTGCAATAAATTAACGATTATTTATGTTATGATGCACCGAGATTGAGGGATTTGCGAACCTTGGAATATTTCTTTCAGCGATCGCGCTGTGCGTGCTGTTTATAGGCGATATCTGTGAGTGTGTACGGGTATAAAAACCTAATCGGGCGATATTAAACGTGCTGTAGAAGGCTGTAACAGTCTGTATTCGCAAGCAAGGGAAATCTACTCAGATCGATAAGTAATGAAAACGATTAATATACACACGCAATGGTATGGTTACAATTTCGAATAGAATTCGTAATTACATCTGCTGCTAGGGGATTAAGAATTAACGTTAAACGAATATACGTACGCTTGTTGTTACCATGCAGTTGTAATTGTTATTATGTTTTGATTGCGTTAGCTCGTAATTATTATTTGTCGCTGTAACGGTTTTCATGTGATTTTGAAAATGCGAAAATTAATTTTCAGCTACTTACGCAGATCATATCTTTTATATTTCGAAGGATAGTCCTTTTCGCTACTACTTCTTTATCCTTGCCTATCCAATTCTCTTTAATCTGACATTTTGCAAATTAAAATACCCTGCTCAGATGCTCTACAGTTTCTTTGCAAAGCATATGCTGCATATGGAAGAACAATAGATTGCAAAATCTGTTCCAGGTATTTGGCCAATGAGAGTCCCATTTTATATAAAATAGAGACTAGTAAGTCTTCTGGCGCTTACCCTCATTACTTACCTTTGCACCACAACTCTCATATTGACAAATTGACTGTGTGTGCCGGGTTCGCGTTATCTGTGGTTACAACGTAAATCTAAATTCGTCACTGAACAATACTCGTCCCAATTTTTTATGATGCCAATTAAGATGCTATTTTTTTCCTTACAACGCACGTATTATTCAATTCTTCTTGTTAAAAAAATGGTAGGTCATGAAATGACGCACATTTTATTTCATCTAACCATTTTTCTATCTCTTACCGTTTACGAGGTTCCAGAGGTAAGCGCATCATCCGCGGCAACCTGTATAGTAACCCCAAGATAATTTATCATCAACTCATCTCTCTCTCTCTCGAGAAAACCTAGTTAGCGGTAATCTTATGCCGACCTAATACTTTTTAAATTGTCCTTTTACGCCCTCTACTATCATCATACCATTTAAAAAAAACTACGCGAGAAATTGGACAGATCTTCACGTCCGTAGCATAAACACATAATGTTCGATGGTAATAATGAGTAGGTTTCAGTCCGCTCCATTTTGCCTCCCACGTAAATTAATGTTAATTGTAATGATTACATATGCGTGTGAGATGTGTGACGGTTTTTTTCTTTATTTTTTTCTATACTGGCGTTTCATTCCTAAACGTAACACGCAATCAGTTCTTTTTGTATCAAAACAATAATTTCTTTAGTGATTATTATTATTGCTGTATCGATGGGTGTAAGATACAAATAGAAAATTGTAAATGATCATAACTAACCGGAAGTAAAACTATCGGCACAAATTTTGATTGATTACCAGCATATAGCTTATTTTTGGATTAAAAGCAAGCAAGTAGAGATACAAATGTAAATACCAAGAATAACAATCGTATTGATAATTGAATCTTTAACCAAAATTTTGGCACACGTCGTTTACAACGAAGATTTGCTTTAATGTTGAATTTTTGTTCTTGTTTCCGGAAATAAAAATAGCGAAAATCGCAAAAGATATTATGCACTCACCGAAATTTCTATAGTTCCATATAATTTTGTAGTTTCCCTATAAACATTTAGCAACGGTGTGAGTTGGGAATTATCTAGAATAACATTTCTGAAGGTAAAGAAATAGCGGAAGCCAGAAAGGGTTTTAAAACCAGCTTTAAAAGAGACACATAAATAGGCAAAACTGAAATTTGTGCAAGACCATATGAGATGGGATCATGAATTACGTCATATTTTTTGACAAAATTAGAGTTGGATGGGCTTGATGGTTTCAAATATTATCGGCACGATTTACACAGGAACACGACGAGCCGAAATTTTGATGGTGGTAGTGCAATGGTTTTGGCCATTTTTTACCTGTGACAATAAAACTCCTCTGTGTTTTATTTCTACGCGAATGAATTCTAATTCTTATACACAATTTTCGGAAATGGTTCTAATAAACTTTGGTGAACAATTACCGACACAGGACTGGATATTTCAGCAAGACAATGCAGCTATCCGTAATTCCAGGCAAACGAAGGAATGATTTCATGAAAAGGAAATTTATTACGATGGTCCGCTCGCTCGCCCGAAATGCACCGCATCAAAAATCTTAGAGGAATATTGACAAGAGAGGTACATGCCAATAATAAACAATACGATGGCTTTAAAGAACTGGAATATGCGGTAACGAGGTGTTGGAGTGATATTCCTATTTCAACATTGACCAAATTGATAAGACAGTATAAAGATCCAAAGGTTTGGAAGTTATTTTGAATAGAGGATCTAACACTCGCCGCAGTTTCGAGTTTCTGAAAACTTTAGAATGATGAAAGAAAGGAGGTGCAACTGCAAGTCTTACGATTCTGAAATACCCTTCAAATACAATAAGACCTCGTTTTGAAGTTATACTCAGAAAACTAAAAATACATCGATTTTCGTGTGGGTGTTTCATTCTTTCACCGAGTTTTATGAAAATCTGTGTTTAACAGTTGTTGGAAATAAATATCTAATAATGGTTGACTTTTACGAAAACAATTTTTTTAGCAAATGCATATTTTAAGAAATTTGTAAACTGTTGTCTACAAACTACGAATTACTAAAGAAGATAAACTTTACATTGCATTTATTTAAACGAAGTAAAAGCAGCATAATTTACAGTTTGACAATAAATCTTGTAAATTTGTAAGCTTAAAACTGAAAACAGTTTCTCTCAAGTATCTATTTTCTACGAATGCGTATGTTGGTATATATATATTTGTATGCTTTACAGTTATTTTATAGGCACTTGAGAAGATCCGTAGAGAAGAATATATAACATTTACTTACACTTTTGCTTCTAGAAATTTAAATAGATTATTGCTGTGCTTTAATTTATTATATTCAGGATAAAGAAATACTTCTGAATGTACTAAATGGTGAAATACTTCTGCACAATAATCTTTTTCCTCTATTTTATTATGCTTATATGTGGCGCAATCGTTGTTTTATTATTTTCATGTGTTAATAGAACATGTGTTAACCTTTACTTTTTTCATTGTCTCCATCACTACATCCATGTTGATACTTCTTTTCGATTTTTTCTTTCTAACAACAATACTCTACAAAAAAGAAGCAACTTAGAAAGCGATATTAAGCACCATTAAAAAAGCACAAAACTGTCTACTATCCAATAAACATCTACGTAAAACAATGTCTAACTTTACCTTCCTTATACGTTACCCTCTAACCATTTTTGTATATCTCTAGCTTAGAGCGGTGGTAGTAATTTCGTGAGTTTTAAATACTTGTACCATTTGTTATTCTATATTAACATAGTTAGAAAATTAATTATTTATGGTTCATTGTCTTTTCTTATATGAATGCAAAATTAAGAGGAAATTATTGCTGCAATTTTCTTGGTAACTATGCAGAATTCTGGAGACAATCTGCTGGATTTAACAATGAAGTTTGTTTTTGTAATTAAGCATTCAACGTTTATTACATGTGTATGTTTTAAATGTAAATTAAATCTTTGTAGTTAATTTAGATAACTAAAACGTCTTAAGTGAAATTAATTACTAAGAGTATAGATTAAATCTCTCTAAATGATAATGAAATGTAACACGTTTGTCATATTGTACTGTCATATTCTAAGGTTTTGATAGATTAAATAACTGAAGAAGTGAAGAACAAGAAAAGCTATTATGAACATATTTAAATTACAGGAAAATGTATATGTAGAATGCCGCTTACATTTTGAAAATAGACTTAGGAGAATATAGCGCAGCCTATATACGCTTGAATTCTTTAATCATAATCTCATAGAATACCCTATTAAAACGAGGCTTACCTAAACTACGTATATTGGTCTTTCTCATAACCGTTGCTCTCCCATTTTTTGATAATAGCCGTAATATGGTAAAATTTGTAAAACGAGGGGATAAAAAGCAACAGTAGGTTTGGCAAGTTTCACTACGATGCTGTTCCTTATCACTAAAGAATTCAAGTTCACACAAGGATATATGTAGACTTCGATTATTTTATCTTTAAATCTGCGTTTATTACATTCCTTAACCGTGCAAATAGGGATAACCATAATCAGCAAAATTGGCGTTTATTTTACATATGAAGGTTTACAAAAGAGTTCTTGATTTTGTCATTCATATTCTCCTTAGAAGTTTTAATAATTAACTACTTAATACAATGCACTACTACCTGTTTTACCTAAATGTTATGATGGTATGACAACTTCTATCCTAACATTAGATCTCAAACGCAAACCTTATTTAAATGGGGTCTGTTCAGATAACCAAATATTTTGAATTACACGCCAATGATAAAACTTACTGATGTACGTTTCGCAACATTGTATACGACATAACCTCCCACTCAGGCACATGTTTTTGGATGGTTAACATCACGTCTAGTTCTTGTGTTACCGCTACTTAAATGCATCTTGATGTTTCAGCTTACGTAACAAGTATTGTAATATGCGATTTTCGGGAGCAACAATGTAGCGTAAAAGTTTGTGTGAAACTAGCGAAAACATTCACACAAACGTTTAAAATCTTAAAGCAAAGCTATGAAGATGATGCTGTGAGTTGTACGCAATGTTATAAATGATACTCACGATTCAAAAGTGGTCGTCAATCAGTAGAAAATGGTCCTCAATCAGGAAAGTCTCGACTTTACCTGATGACGCTTATGTTCATAAAATTAAGGATCTGCTGCGTTCAAATCATCGTTTAACTGTTGAGAATTTGAAGAAGAAGTTGGCATCTCAAATACGATCGTGCTGTGATATCTTGACTGAAAAATTGAACATGTATCGAGCTGCAGCAAGGTTTGTTCGTCGTTTAATTACAGAAGACCAGAAAAAAAATCAGGTGGAGGTTTGTCAACTTTTCGAACAAGCCAACTATAGCGAATCATGCCTATAAACATCACAACGAGGGACGAAAGCTGGGTTCATGGTTACGACATTGAGACAAAAGATCAGCCAACACTGTGGATTGACAAAATATCTTCGTCTCGATCCCATACTGTTTTAATGAAATTGAAAACTCGATCGGGATTGTGGCGAGACAACCCGTACCTCCTTCACCACGATTCCGCTCACTTTGCTTTGTTAATTCGTCAGTTTTGTGCCAAAAATCAGATGACTGCTTTTTCTCAGTTTCCGTACTTACCAGACCCGGTTGTCTTCAGTTTTCTTATTTTATTCCTAAAATTGAAATTAGTGCTGTAATGTTGCCGTTCTGAGGCAGTTGATGACATTGAAACAAATTCGTTACAGATATCGAAGAACATCTCAAAAGAGCCTTTCGAGGACTGCTTTGCAAAGTGGAAACATTGATGGGAAGAATATATGAGTAGGGACAAAGTCTAATAATCTGTAGCATTAAAAATAAAACTTAAAACAAGTTCGGTTATTTTCTAAACACACCTCGTATACCTAAATTGAATGAATTGGGACTGCAAAACAATAAATTAGAGTCAAAATACTTTTTAAGGGGTATTTTAATAAGAGCGCAAGATTTTAGGATTCAATAAAACATGGTTTTTTGTAGCAAAAAAAATATTTATTGATTTATAATGTATACATTCGGGCATTGTAAATGACCGCCATGGTTTTGTTGGCATATGCGTACTCTTTTGACAATATTTGCAATAACACAATTGTATACATGTGGTAGTATTTCATTGATAGAACGTTTAATTTCGGCCTTCAATGCTTCGGTGATGGCGGGCTTGTTGGCAGAAACCTGTGACTCTGGATAACCCCACAGCCAGAAGTTCGAAGATGTTAAATCCCAAGCACTTGGCGGCCAATTCTGGTCACCAAATCGGGAAATGACCCGACCAGGAGCAAACTAGTGCATGCCAGTCAATGTTTCACGGGCAGTATGACATGTGGCACTATCCTACAGAAACCACACGTCGTCAAGAGCAAAATCTTCCAATTGAGGCACAAAAAACTGCGTTACCATAGCACGATAACGTTCGCTATTCACCGTTGCTACTCATCTTCAAAGAAATATGGCCCAATTATCCTCCAGACCACAATGCATACCAAACCAGTGCTGGTCGTGTCGCAGTGCTGCCGATTAATGAAGCCATCGAGGTGAAAATGGGCCTCATAGCTGAAAATAATTTTGTCCGCAAAATAGGCATTCACTTCTGTTTGCTCAAGGATACAATTGGTGAACTCCCTTCGCTGCTCATGGTCTGTTGGCGGACGTTGTTGAGTCAATTAAATAGTGAAACGAACATCTGTAACATAATTCTCCATTGTTGATAGTTCTTAGGTTATAATGTATTATGTGCAGAAGTGCAATACCTATGTGTTTGTATATTCCTTTATATTAATTTATTGGACCAGTGCATTCGTAATAAGAGGATTATTTTCATCTGCTTTGTGGATAAATATGATAATTTGGCAGTGATATGTTTTCATACAAATTTTCGTAGTATTTTTGCTCTAAGATTTTGTAAAATATAGTGGTCCTTGGTGCAAAGTTCTTAATTATTTATATTTGACGAGTGTGAAGCAGCTAGATATAATTTTCAAAGCAAATTATCACTTTAAAGGAAAATTAAGTAGTACTTCCGTATAATCCATTCCTTCAAATAACATCTACGTATTACGTTAAGGAACGAAAACTGGGTATAGCGGGCTTTATGCATTCGCTCTCAAGTCTCGTTCTCTCGTACATACGTGGTTACAATGAAGAACCGGCTTCATGATCACTTCGCTCATCTGACGTCACCGCTTATTTCACCGACTTCGACGTCGAATATACCCGTTCTTTCTGACCTTTACGTAAAGAGGATAAAACTCCTCTCTGCGTCTGCCTCTTCTCCGGCTCTCCACACCTACCTTACTCCGCGGGCTGTTTTGTTCTCTCGCCGTAGTTGTTTTTGCTTAATGCCCGTTTCGCTTTCTAAAAATGTCAGCGATAGTAGCCGTCGTAGTCCGCCGTAGCAGTGTACGCAGACCGACTATTACAGCAACAATACTGTATATGGGCAACAACGAGCAGATCGTAATTCGATCATAAACGCTTTTATAGTGCTAGTAGAAATTAACAGCAGTTCCCCAACTTTCGTTTTAACTACATAAACACGGGATAATCTACGTTTCGTTTCATATACGGTGATTGGTGCAACTCCTTGAAATTGTCTATCATTATCCAGTTTTCGCTATGAAGGGCTCGATCGAGATGATGTAAGTATCTACGTCTATATCGGGAAATGGTAGCATGCGGCTGCTATGTAGAAATGCTTTCAAAATCAAAGTTTACGTTTACAGTCTGTAATAACGTTTTACCATAAAAGGCTTGTAAAAGCATATGCATGTTCACATACATAGATTAGTTTAACCAGCAAACTTAGCGCACTTGATTAAAGATTTTCGATATGCCATATAAAGTAAGGTCGTAATAATCGTGAAAATGAACAAGTAAACGCGGAACTCCTACATTGTATATTTAGTATACAATAAAATATTTTTATGCAGACATTCAGGAAAAATGATTTATTTCATTTATGTTGTGCTGTTATTGTTAGAAAACGAGACGTACCCGCCTTAAGGCTAGAGAGGAGAGAATACGTACGGATTACAAAATGATGACGATAGAATGAAATAACATCCTCCGAATTGTTATGCTACGTATGTTAATTTAGAGATTCTTTTCATTCCAACGTTGATGTGAATACTTCATAAGATGCATAACCCTATGTTGTGCCGGTTATGGCCAGAGATATGTTTGTAATTCCATCAATGCTACCCTGTAAATGTACTCTATCTAAATGGTAATGAAACATTATTTAAGAAAGTTGTAATAAAAATATTTTTAAGCTTTCGTCAACCGTAAAGATTCAATAGAACGCAATCAAAATGACTTTTCATTGAGTTCAAATCACTTTTAAAACCTAGACATCTGTAGATATATTATAAATACTTACTTCAATATTGTACTTATTTGCAATGGATGTTCTTAATAAATTACAATTTCCTTGTAATTACCAACCTTCTTAAAAAATGTTTCTGAAAGAGTCAGTCCCGGTAGCACTTGAACACACGTTCTTTCCCTTGCCGGGGGGGAGCGTCTTACCCCTAGACCACGGGACCCTGTGAGTTCAAATCACCTTTGAAACCTAGATATGATAATGTCTGTAAATATATCTATAGAAATATTCTATGCAAATTCGACTCGTATTTTCGTCGTTGATACGCGGCTTCTTTCTAGTGATATGTCCATGCAATCCATGTTCCTGCAACACTCTTCTAATATCTTTGGAATGAATTTTCTTCCTCAAGTATTGTTCTACGTTGTTTTAATTTTTCATCCATCGTTTGTCCCTTATCGTAATATTTTTTTTCGAATACGTTCTACGATTATTGGATATACTTTTACAATCAGTCCATCCTTTGAATACATATCGAACTGTTGTACGGCTTTTGCCTACAATTTTAGCGATTTCCCGTCTTTTGCAGTTTCACTATCAAATGTCGAATATCACAACTAGTTTATCTTTTTCTTGATTCCATTACATAAATATTTTTGAAATATCTACATACGCAGAAAAATATAACCGTATGAGAACACACTATTGTACTAACTGACGTGAGATGGGAGTTTTTCCTTCTTCTTACTTACTTTTGTAGCTGGGCGACTTTGACTGTAAACGGTTATACGGCACTTCCCTTGGATATGTGTTTTTTGTCAACATGAAATGAACTCAAAATGCATGTTTTTATGTATTTGTGTAGTGTATGTACTATACTACAAAAATAGAAAACATACCTTAACATAACACTGCTTAGATATAGCTACTGGTATTGGCAGAATCATTCACGGGAAAAGACAATATGAGAAGAACATGTTTCTGCCTGCCTGTCGTCATCAGCGGGGTTTCGGGCATCCTTCTCTGCTAATATTGCAAATCCCTTTCGGCTAATGTCACCATATCTAACCGACCAGTCTAAATGAGCAGTCTTAACGCTATTTACTGCCACGAGAATATATACTCGTTTGCTGTTCAAACACAGCGAAAAAGCGCGTACAGCTTTCCAACTCTCCTCTCGAGCAGCTCATCGACTTCTAAACCAGAGAGGGCGCGCACCGACAGTGCATAGGCTAAACGGCGCATGTGAATGATCCCTCAGGATTACGTTGATGTATTAAAACTAAGCCTGCAGACACGAATGCGCAGTTATTGGCGGCGTTGATATATCTGGTAGGCGATCGGATATACGCGAAGCGGGATTCATACGCGTATAGTTAGTAGGTGTGTGAATGCCGAATTAGATTGATGATGGCGAATCAACGGCGTTCTTTGTTAGAATACACTGGAACTATTATCAAATGTGTTATTTGCAATATCAAAATTTTACCGTACAGTATCTTTGTGTGTAAAAGACATGTTAATAATATACAACACCGGTTAAATGCGCATCGTGATGTACCATATTATAAATTTCTATATAACTTTATTTATGTTAAGTAAGTGCAACATTTCACAAAATATTATAGACAATGAAGAATTTCGAAATTCTTGGAGGAAATATGTCCCGGAATGGAGATTCTCAACAAGAGATCAATTACAGTATAATATTCATCGGGTGAAAAACATGATTATGGATCAAATAAAAGCAGTGTTAAGAAATCAAAAAGATATGGCTGACAGTAGATGAAACAACGGATGCATGAAAGTATTGTATTTTAAATGTGCTAGTTCACACTTTAAATAGAATATTACAGAAAACAAATACGGAAACGATAGTAGAAACTAAATAGAAGAAAGAAAGAAAATACTTTTGGGATGTTCAATGTATCGAACATGGTTAAAGCTGGAAAATCACTAAACAAATCTTATCCCTTAACTGCTTCATGTAACCTGTTTGCTCTATGCCTTTCATCTTACAGCTAAATTTATTAGAAACAGTTATCCAAAAGTAGATCAATTTATAGTTTCTATCAAAAAAGTTTTTATTCATTCTCCAAAACGCGTTCATGAGTTTAAAGAGGCTTGTCCGCTTGTGGGCACTTCTCAGTCACCACAATCGGTATTGACGTAATGGGGAACGTGGTTTAAAGCTGTTTTATATTATCAGAAATTTTATACATTACTAAACCTTGTATCTTAAATTTAAATTCGCAAGAGCCCAACCAGAGAGGAGAAAAGGCGCTATCACGTGGACATGTTTCTGGTTACCCTGCGTATTGTTATGAATGTAATTGAGTAGAAGAATAAGAAAAAAATAGAATCGGGCTAAATGAAACGACAGATGAACCTAAATCTAACAATTTATCAACAAATAGCGCAAACCTCGCTTGCAGTGCCGACAGTATAAAAGTGGTACGATGCATTCAAAGTTGTGCGTGTTGTGGGAGGAGGAGATGACAAGAAGGGGAATTTCGCTTGCGTTTTATTCGTTACCCTGCAGTTAGTATTAATGATGTGCACGCACTCCTGAACTGAAAACTGTATTATCTACATGTGATTTAAATAATGTATACTTCTTAATGGTATAATATTTTAGATTAACTTTTCCACCAATTTATGTACCCGCTATAGAAAGTTTAATCAAGCTGTGCTTTCATTTAAGACTAACACATAGTTTTTGTACTTTTTTTTCGTATTTTACTTGCTACATTCCAAAATTAAACATGACTTTATAATATAATTGCTTTTGAAAGGACTAGGGTTTGTAACCAATCACTTATACAACGTACACGCATGTATTCAGCATTTGCATGCATATATACAACCAAAGGTCAATGGGAAATCCCATTATTCATTCTAAGAAAACTAAACTACAGCTTATGACGTGGGATACATAAAATACTAAGATTTAACAATCTAAACAAAAAGTACGATATTATTCATTGGATTTACTGGATTTAGTATATGATTGAAAAAGAATGAAATACTTTACTAATATTAGAAATGGTTTTATATTACTTTGGATTAAATTGCCAACCACCTACACTACCTACTATGTATAAGGATTTTCCTTTATTGACTTGTAAATGTTAATATGACCTGTTCTTATGCATTTATATCGTAGGAAAGGTTAAGCGGCAACAATGAAATTGACATTTGTTCTTCCTTCCTTTATTTTTTCTCGTTCTCACAGACGCAAAAAACATCAACAAGTTGACGTTTGCGTTGGCAATGCGCCACATATTCGGCAGAAATCCGTATCCGAATGTATGTATTATAAATAGAAAATGATGTTTCGAAAAGTTCTCGGAGAGTTTATCTAGAAATTTCGGGCCAAGGTTATCACATTAAATTCATTCGAGATCCATCGATATAAACCTGTGAATGTAAATAACATTTCGAAGCAAGTATGCAGGAAAATAGCGCTAAGCGTAAGGCCGAAGGGGGTTCTTAAGAGTCCTTTGAAGATCGAAATGATTTCGATGTACTTGAAACCGATGGAATCGATATCATTTGATCTGTTGTATGGCAAAAACTTTGGCGCTACTTAATTGATCGGTAACACAAGTGGTGCAGCAAGTTTTAATAGAAAATCCGCATGTAGATTATAAATGCAAAGATATAAAACCGGGTCGAGGTAGTACTTTTTAAGACTCAAGGCCAATAAACATTAATATTTTATGCGACTGGAATTGTTAGTATTAATGCTTTAGTAGCGTAGGACTACGGTTAGTTAACTCGGTAATTCGTTTAAATTAATGCAATAATTCGAACACCGAAACAAGTTTTTTTTTCCTGAAAATTGTTACTTCCTATGAAATAAGTGTATACATTAGCAATTATTTTCAATAAAGTGTGTAATACGAAGTAAGATATAAAATAATGTCAGAAATAAAATAGTAGAATGCTAGAATTTCATTCACCCTCAAAATAATCGTCTTAGGAGTGCAAACACTGATCCCAGCGCTTCCGCCGCTAAAATAACGCATTTTTTGCCTCCTGTGATGATCACATAAAAAATTCCTTATTCAGTTCGAAGCTATTCTTTCAACTCTATCCACGCGACGTTCTTTCTGCTCATAATGCCCTCTATATTCCAGATGCTCTGTATGATCTGCCTATGATCAGTCACAAATACATTCCAAACACTGACGATATGTTCTGGTGTAACGCCGGTTGTTCATAATCATCAACAGGTGTTTGGTCACTGCTGAAGCGTTTAAACCATTTGCCAATTTGTGTTTGATCCAAGGTGCAATTCCACCATTCTGCGTTTCTACGGTAGTCTTGCAAAGTTGTGCAAAATCACACACAACAATAAAAAACTATTCATCAATATTTCCACTTACAGTAACGCCAATTGATATACGTCCTTTCATGTACACTACCGTCCATATTAGTTCGGATACGCAAATAAATTTTTAAAAAACGAGAAAATATTCAAACTAATTTTTCCAAAACTTTATTAATAACGATTAAAATTAAAGCATAAAAGTCAAAAAGAGTAGTTCTAACGAAAATTAAACAAAAACTTCTTAAACATTCTGTTCATCAAAGAAATTCCCTTTTGCGCGAAGAACAGCTTTCATAATCTGAGGTATCCGCTCCACTAGTTTATCAAGGATTCTGTTTTGACATATTAGCTCATTCCTCTTGTAAAATGTTCCACAGGTGGTCTACGCAGGTAGGGCATACTTTTCGAATAATCCTGCCCAATTCATCCCATAACAGCTCGATGGGATTTAGTTTGGGGTTTTGCGGCGGCCATGTCATTATTTGTAAAGTGCCATTATCTTGTTCTTCATTTAAGAAACTTTTACATATCACTGCTGAGTGTTTGGGTACGTTGTCCTGTATGAATACAACATTTTCACCGACTAGTTGCCCCGATGGTATTGCATTTTCTTGTAGTATTTTTAAATAACCCCCTTTTCGCAAAATACCTTCGATTCGCTTCGAAACAACTCCAAACAAGCACAGAACTTCTTCTTCTCTTGACAGTTGGCACTACCCAATCCTGCAACATTCTTTGGCCTTTCGCTCCTCTTACAAAAACGCGCCTTGATTGTCGAGACACCACAAACTTTGACTCATCACTCCATAGCACCCTTCTCCAATCATCCACTGTCTAATTTCTATGTGTTTTTGTCCACTGTAGCCGTTTTTGCCTATTTCCTCGTCGAAGTGGGGGTTTTTTCGTTACAATGCGGTCGTGAAGATTTTCAGCTTTTAATCTTCTTTTCGCTATAGTAGCAGACATTTTTCTTGCACGGTCGCGATTCATTTCGGCGGCGAATTATGGTGCTGTCAGCCTCCTATTTCAATTGTTCAGCAATTTTATACGCTCACAGTCGGCGTGAGTTATTACTCTCTTACGACCTGAACGTGCCTGATCTCTTAAACTGCCCGTGCGTTGATGTCTCCGAATGATATCACTAACAACCTTTGATAACATTCTTGATGAAAAGTAACAATTACGGAGGGCTTTTCTAAATCTATGTCCGTTTTCCTCTCGACATTTTAATAACTTTAATCAGGTTCACACAAAAAGATACGCTCTTAACACTAACGCACGCACAAAAAAGTTTATTAGTTATGTGCTAGGCGTCTCATTAAAACCATTCAAAAGGATTTGATGGAGGATATCATCATAGTTTAGTCTTTATTTCAATCAGAATATCATGAACAATATGAATCAGTTAAATTATGTTGTAAACATAGCTACATATCCTTGTCTAATTTATACAAGTTCCCATCGTTGATAGGTTTATACAAAATAAAATTGTTTAGGCTTAAATAACTTCCTCTCATGTTATCTGACTTTAAAACAAAACTGCTAAATAGTTCCTCAGTTTTCTGATACGCCCGCATAACAATTTCAACAAAGAACCGTATTGCGATATATAAACAACACCAAAATATACAGATTAATTTGATACGATTTAATTTATTTGTCCGTCGAATTAAACAATTGTAAACATCCGTGAGATTAATAATAACAGTTTACTATGCTACTACTATTAATTGCAAGATCAATTTTTGCCGTTGAACTTTGTTACACAAATATAACAGGATGCCGTTCTAATTTTCAACAAACAAAAGAGAGCGGTTTAACTTTTATTAAATTCGCTGAATGTGTACTATGCATGTTATTAAACACATTTTTATGATTCGTTTACTACGAAATTGATTTGAACTTCACTCGATGAACTCATAAAATAATTACTTAAATGGATTCAATTCTATTTTATGGGTTTTTGTCGTAGTAAGATTATATTACAAAATTGAGGACGCTGTTAACATCCATTGTATACATCTTCAGAAGTTAAATGAAACTTGTTTCAATCTAGACGCGTATTACTTCGACTTGTAATTTACAAGCAAAACTGCTGAAAGTCTTTTTGTTTGTTGTATACTGCTCCAAACGATTAATAAATATTTCACATTTCATTTTTATGTAATAATGTGGGTTTTAACATGCGCATGCGTGTAAAGCGATATTCAATGGAAGGTATAAAACCGCAGTTCGGTACATTTCTCAGTCAGTATCTAGAACTTTATCTAGCAGAGATTTGTAATTTCGAATGTTGTTTAAAATGGAAACACGCCACAATCTATCGGAAGTAGAGTTTTGAAAGGCCATAGGCTAATTGAAAAGTGGGAGGGCAATGAAGTCTTCGTGAAGGCCTTAGAATAAGCCCAAAATTAATTTCTATGCTTAAGAATTGCCTTCAAGATACTGAAAATATTCAACAAAGGCAAGAACAAGGTTGACTAACACCAACAACACCAATCTCTCGATGTCTGTTGCGTTTGGCACGTAGAAATCACATTTTTAATGTTACCCAGCATCGAAGTGAGTTTACTGCTACCATTGTAGGTCAAAAAACAACGTAGACATAAGAAATCGTTTGCTCTGATTTGTGATTTGTATTCTCGTAGAATGCAGGCCAACGAGTATAACAGATGCTCTACAACGTGAAGTAATTCAAAAGTAAGTGTATTTGCATTATCGATATGTTTACATTTTCAGCCCAGATTTCGTTAATAAGCAAATTATTAAAAGAAACATTCAATAACACAATAAAACACAAAATATACTTTATCAGGGACAAGTAGTGCTGATTTTTAATCAGAAGAAATAAGCTGTTATTTCAGTTTACGCGTAAATTCGCGCTAAGAAATGCCGTTCAATGCATGCGCATGTAATTTATGAAAAATTAAACTAGGTGGTCTTCTATGAAGGTGTAATGATATTGGTCTGAGTAAATACTGGAGAGCACGCAGACTTTTACACCACAATAAACGGAGCTCTCACTGGCCAAGGATAGCTGGATGAGGTTCTATGACCAATTGTTCTTCTGTATACGGCAGCAGTGCAAGAACGTTTCATTTTTATGGGCGGTAATTTTCGTACCAATCGAGAAAACATCGTAAACAACTGGTTTTATGGAGTTGGCGTGGAAAAAATGCAATGACGAGCCAATTTCCCAAATGGTAATTCAGAACGCCTCAATAATTGCTGCCAATATTAGGAAGGAATGGGATATGTGATTCCTTGAGATGACCCTAAGAACCCACTCCATGCTATCAATATGCTAGACGTTCGTAGGTATAGTACGCTTCGTTAACCTTTATTTTTTTATAAGAGTCATTTCTAACTCTTGACGCGATACTGTTGACGATGATTCTCATAATAGCTAGAGTTATTGTTATAAGAATCTATCGTCAACAGTATCACGTCAAGAGTTAGAAATTCGGTATGGGTCCGAATTAAACAGGTCTTTCAGACAATACAAAAAGACCATGATCATGCCAAGGAATGTAACCATCTTAACACATGGGCTGAAAAGTCCCGGGCTTAACAAAGAAAACACGTTTTTTTTTGTTCAAATTTAACTTTATTCATCAACGTAATCTCCTTCAAGAGCAACGCAATCATTCCAGCGCCGCTCTAACATTTCAACGCCACTTTTGTAGAACGATTTATCTTTTGCCTCAAAATGGGTCTCAGTTTCAGCGATAACCTCTTCATTCGTGCGAAATTTCTTACCGGCGAGTATTTTTTTGAGGTCGGCGAACAGCCAGTAGTCGCTGGGAGCAAAATCTGGCGAATACGGTAGATGTGGGAGCAATTCGAAGTTCAATTCATGTAGTTTTGCCATTGTTTTGATTGACTTTGTGACACGGTGCGTTGTCTTGATGAAACAACATTTTTTTCTTTGCCATATGCGGTCGTTTCTTTGCAATTTCGGCCTTCAAACGCTCCAATAACGCTGTATAATATTCACTGTTGATGGTATTTCCTTTCTCAAGATAGTCGATGAATATTACACCACGCACATCCCAAAATACCGAGGCCATAACCTTTCCAGCCGATTGTTGTGCTTTCGGGCGCTTTGAACGCGGTTCACCAGTTGTTGTCCACTCAGATGACGATCGTTTTGATTCCGGAGTGAAGTGATGGATCCATGTTTCCTCCATTGTCACATATCGACGCAAAAATTCCGGTTTGTTACGTTCAAACATGGCCAAACACTGCTCAGAATCATCAACACGTTCTTGTTTTTGGTCAACAGTGAGCAAACGCGGCACCCACTTTGAACAGAGCTTTCTCATAGTCAAATGCTCATGCAATATAAAGCCAATACGTTCTTTTGATATCTTTACGATGTCAGCTAACTCACGCAACTTCACTTTTCGATCATTCAAAACGATTTTGTGGATTTTTTTGATGTTTTCTGGTGTTACCGCCTCATTTGAACGTCCACTCCGTTCTGCATCATCGGTGTCTCTACAACCACGTTTGAAGTCAGCAAACCAACGTTTTATTATTGTTTCTGATGGAGCGGAGTCCTCATAACACTTTTCAAGCCATTGCTTCGCTTGAACGGTATTTTTTCCCATCACGAAGCAGTGTAAAATTAAAACACGAAATTGTTTTTGATCCGTTGTTTTTAAAATAACAAAAGTAGCGTGACTCTTAGCACAATAACTCACAAACTAATGAATAGAATATCATGAAATTTTAACAGCTGTCTTTTGAAGGTTAGTACTAACTGAGAGAAAGGTGACTGCAATAAAACTAGCGTCATCTATGTGTTAGGCCCGGGACTTTTCAGCCCATGTGTTACATTCCTGCATAAAGCAAGACAACGATGGGAATAGCCCAAACAACAACTCTAGTTATTAAAAGTTATTTCAATAAAGCTCCTGAAAAAATGAATATTTCTGTATCTTTTTTGCATTAAAATTCCAACTCTCACAATAAGGTCCCATTAAAATTTGTCCAAACATGTTTAAACCGCAATAATGTGTTCAGTTATTTGCTTACAAATGTTGAAACTAGAATACTTAAACTAAAAAGTGTGTGAAATTAATTAATTTCTTAATTTATTATTATTTTTATGAAGTAGTCGTTAATTATTTTGAACACTACAGAAAAACAAACAGCTGACTTTTGCGCTGAATCTAATTTAGGGAAAAGTTTTTCAGTTAAAAGCATAAAAAATCTTGTGAATATTCGAAACCAATTCCACCTTATTCCATTCAACTGCCGTGAACTTCAGTAACGGGAATGTAGCTCCTAAATTCACATTCGAAGAAACAGCAAAATATTCTAGGCATTTCCAGTTATTACAATACTCGCTGAAACCGCATCGACTCGAAACAGTATTAGGAAACGACATAATATTATTATTGCAATTGCTACTACGTTGTTCGATAACGGTGAATATTGTACAGCTACAATAATCGAAAAATAATAGAGGAAGAGATGTAATCGCTTCCGCTGAATATTATTTACGCATTACAAATAAATACAAATGAAAGTAATGATCAAAATAACGGCGCACGTAGTAAACAATTAACATTTGCGACAGGAACGGTACATTTCTTTCGATTGTCTTTTTTCGCATAGCATTCGACGATGTGGAAGGCGGCCTTATAGATCATGGCGTGTGCAATTTGTTACATGGTGAAAACACGTGCATACATTGTATGCAGTGCGAAAGAGATAAATATGTATAACGAATAACATCATTAATTAAAGGAGCTTATTTATATGCGCACTTAACCAGAAGCTATTGCAGAAGCGTTTATATTTATTTATGAGTTATATCGGTATCTGATTACAGTGATTGACCTATAAACACAGTTGTTCTTCCATATCTTGAGCAATGTTTTAATAAAATATATTAAAATGTATGCACGTATACAGGATGGAGTCATCCCGCAGATTTGAAAGATTCCATCTTTTTGAATGGAGATTTTAAAACGGATTTTCTTGCTATCAGGTCCTATCTTACATAGAGTGTTCCATAAGGCCCAAAGTTGTTTTGTCTTATATAAATAGAACATACATTGTATGTCTCAGAATTAATGAGAATTATTAGTATTAAAGTACCAATTTAATATTGCCCCGTTCAAAGTATAGTCCTTTGGAATGCACACAGCGTCTCCAGCGAGTTTCCTCTTCCTGGTAGCAATTCTGGAAGTTTTGTTCTGTTAGGATGCGTCGTGACTCTTTGCATGTTGTTTATTGTTTCGTAATAGAAGCCTTTCAGTTTCTGCTTAAGCGTTGGAAAAAGAAGATAATCACGTGGAACTATAGGGCAGGTGTAGCTGTATTCCTATGTCTTTCTCTGCCAAAAATTCTCTAACCGACAACTCTGCTGTGACTGGTACCACTACCCAAGTTTTGCCACTTGAACTAGGCATAAAGACACCTAATACGAACATGTTTATGTATATCCAAATTGCTGATGAATTGAGAAAACCGCGATATGTTTTGATATTTCTTTCACCTTCAAACGTTGACCGTCTAGAAAGGCGCCAACAAATTCAATATTGTGTGTCACCACTTACACTGTCCCTGCTGTTCTTAGTTACCTTTCAAGGATTCCTGCTCCATTCTAAACCGTTTTGACCAATCTTTTACTACAGGATAAAATGGTGAATTTTCCAAGTACATCTCATTCAGCCGATCTCTCATGGTTTGAAGAGGAAGACCTCCTCAAGTACGGATTTTGACATAATTTCCACAACTTCTAATATCGTGATGAACGAGTAGCAGTTGTGAGAAAAATAATTCACATAAAATCCATCTTTATTTTTTTCAAAGCTAATAAGATTTGAAACTGAAATATTTGCAAAATTTTAATTCGCTGTAATATTTTAATCAAGGTCAGACTGGAATGTTTTGGCACTTACTACAATGAAATATTTTTAAAACAAATACTGGATTCTAAAAAAATTAATTTTATTAATTTTAAACCTTTTTCGTAAGTAAACAGCAGTTTAAACATGTACACTACTGGTTATAAGTGTTTACCTACCCTCAAAATATTACGAAAACAAATCAAATTCTAATTATAAAATAAACCTTTATTCTGTACTTATGCAAAGAACTCTCACGTAATAAAAGCAATGTGCTTATCAATTTGTTAACATAGATAATCAATCAATTTGTTAACAAAGATAATCATAATGAACATGTTCAATATGGATATAGATTTCCAACAAGCATCGGCCGATTCAATCGAAAAAAGATAATCATAAATTAACTTAAATTTGCGATTCATCGATGTGTCCGCCTTTCGCTTTATTACTGCCGCACACAATCTTGGCTTGCTCTCCAGCAACTTTGCCAGTGTTAGTGGTTCTATTTTCCTCCACGTATCCTGTAGTTGTGGCCAAAATACTGTTGTCGAATTTGGAACAGATTTTCGAAGCTCTCGGTCGAATTCCTCCCACAAAAGCTCGATCGGATTGAGATTTGGACTTTGGAGCGGCCATTTGATGATAAGAATTTTCTCTCTATGTTCCAGTTGTTCCAAATACTTGAGCCAAAGGTGAGATATTTACATTCGACGGTCCAGAGCATTTTATTCCAATCTTCCAATGTCCAATATTTGTGTTCTCTCGCCCATGCTAACTGTTTAGCTTTATTTGCTTTGTGTAATACCGGTTTCCACATAGCAACTCCTCCATACAAATCAGCTTGGTGACGCTAACAGGTTTTGGGCGCGAAATATTCACTTCGGCAGCAATTTCTGGTGCTGTTTTCATCTAGTTTCTTTGCTCTTATTACAATTGCGCGATCTTCTGCTAATGTTATTCTTGGAATATGTGACTATTTGAGCACGTATTTCCGTAAATAATTCTTTTCTTACCGATATTACTTAAACGTTACTTGTTGTTTTAAAACACTGCATAAATTCTTTACTATTCACTGTTTCCAATACGAAAGCTGAACGCAAATTAATTTTTTTATTATATTAAAATGTTCGTATCGTCTATTTTCATATATTATGGCGGCCGTGATAAATATTTCCGAAAAACGTGCCTATTCCACAAAAGGGGTCATTTTCGATAACTTAATGCTAGACGGCCCATTACGTACACGCAGAACACTACAGAGAAGTTATATTCTATGTCGTACTTACAGTTTAATAATACGAATATTTTGATAGGGATGAAAAATAGTTTCATTGAATAATCTCCAATTATGCAGGTGGGTAAACATTTAAAGCCGATATTGTATATATTAACATAAGTAAATGCTATAAATCGATGAAGTTTCATGAACAGTTCTGCAGAGGAATGCTATATTTTAAATACCTTGATTTTTTTTAATCATTTTCAATGTCTCAATTCTCAGTTTCTGGTGAGTCAATTCTAATGATAACAGAAATATTGTTCATCGCCTATGTAATTATATAAATTTACATTTATATTACCCAGCATACTATTATCTAAAATCCTCTGTATTATGAATTAAAAACAGAAATGCGTTCATTACTAATGGAAATATAAATAAACTTTATATCAGGCGCTATAGTAGCGATATCAGCGCATGCAAAGGAATAGATTGATATATAAAAAGATGTCTCCTTTATATCTTTATTAAATTTTTCGAACGAATTATCTCCTGGAATCAACGATTGTAATTCCCTTTTGATATTTAAAAGGAAGCTAAAAAAATATTTTATTATAAATTGCTGCTACAGTATTGCAGAGTATTCGTAGCGATCAGATATTGTAACCAATTATGATGGTTTCTTTACATTTGACAATACTTATATCCTACATCTTTATATCCTTTAGGCGGATGACAATAAAGGATTATTACTAGCGTTGGCCAATGTCTTTACAAAGTGATAGATTAAACAGTGATAAAATTGTTGTTTTATATAGAACACTATAAACAAACGCATTTTGAACTGAGATTAATATACATTATTTACCCAACAGTTCGGACTTGCTGCGCCATTAATATTTCCTGTATCACGATTGCTGCCAACACAACAAAAAAAATCAACAATCGGTGACCTTGTTCCGACTTCTGCCAACTGATGCGAATAATTTGAATATAAATAATTAATGAAGCATGGTTTTGCCTTAACCATGAAACAAAAACAGTTTACTTCAATTTCAGTTTCCCATTGTAGAAGTTTTTTTTATGTTTTAGGAAAGAGAATGTATTTTAGCAGTTGACTTAATATCTCTCTTAATAATACAACAAATAATACAACTGGACCAAAAAGAAGTGCGCAAAATAATGTTTCACAAAGAAAAGGGGAAATACGATAAGCGATTTATATCTTGCGCTGTAATTAAAAAGCTATTTTTTTAATACAGAAAAAGATTTAACTGCAATGGACCTACTTATATGTATAAAATATTTATTTACAATAAATGAAACCAAAACAATTATTATTCATAAACAACTGTATTTACAAGTCCGTTGGAGTAGAACACGTTTACAGATATTTTTACTTATGGAGATTGAAATTACTGTTTTATAGGAAAGAGAAACTTTTCATTAAAAAACCACATTAGAAAATACAAGATCTTAAAACGTAAAAATTACAAGAGGTCTAAGAAAGAGGAAGTAACAAAATGACGCATATACATATCGTATATATGAATATGGATCATGCTTGTCGTGATTAAAATCAGAACTTAAATATGCTTGTTATAACTGTAGTGGTTGTATAGAGCACCACTACAGTTATAGTTTAGAAAATCTTTAATACATACTTACTCTAAAAGTTAACCTAACCATCTTCGGGCTACATTAGTGTTATATATACATAATTATATTTTACGGTTTCACAATCTCAAACTTTATTTGTTTAAATTACATACAATGATGTTTCTTATTATTAAAAATTCATGATGAAATTATGACGTACAATGGTATATACAAAATCTTTGCTGCTCGAAATTTTGCACATACGTCGCTCCTCTAGTGGTCATTTGATTATAATAATAGGAATTCCTCTATGGGTGAGCATATTTTGGCGTGCCCAAACATTGAATTGAAATATATAAATCGTTGTCATGATAAGAATATCCACCTCCTCAACTAGAGGTTGGTTTAAGATAAATCTGACAATTCTTTCTTGACTTGAATTGTGTAAATTAAGAATTTCAAGCAAACGGAATACAATTCTTGACCATGGTCCTCTGTGTATGGTGCCGATACCATTTTCTTGAATGACAAATGCTCTAGGAGCCAAAGAATACTTCCAAAGCATTAAATCGTATCTTCAGAGTTAGCAGCAAGTTTAATTAACGAATTGTAAAAAATCAAGACAATTCGCCGTCTACTTTATAATCGAAAAATTTTGCGTTTGCACTTAGTGATAATGATCTGCCCTCAAACCTCATAAAAGATGACAATCTCACATACAAAGGCAAAGGAACAAAATGCAAAACTAGTTTTGCTACTATTTTACTATACAATTAAGTTATTGGCGAATTCCCATTCGATCATACATGAGATGTTTACATTTATTAAATGAGATAAACACCTTATGAATAGTGTTGTTGGAAACTGCCAGTGATGCAACGTCAGGCAACCGAGTTATACCGATTTTAAGAAAAGATGAGGATAAATCGTTTATGTAAATTAAAAAGAGTAGAAGTCTAAGTATAGAATCCTCAGGAACTCCACGTTTAACTATAGCTGGTTTAGAAGTTAATGTACAATATTTGACAGATTTATTAACAATAACTACTTGAGTTGTATTAAGAATGTACGATTTTATTTACTTTAAAAGCATGAACACCAGACGAGTAGAGTTTATTAGAGAGTAGCGAATGTTTTATGCGCTTGTGAAAAATTAAACTAAATATTACTTATGGACTTAGGACTGGACAAAGACAAACTGATTGCGGTTTAGAACTGATATTCATACATATATTATTTTTTCAAATATTTTCCTAAATGCTGATAATAACGTTGTGGGCCTATACTATAATATAATATGATATGTATTAGTTTCATCACTCCTTTTAAAAAGTCGAATAACTTTCACGCAAATTCTTCGCGCAAAACGGATTAAATTAGTTAAGAAATAAACAAGGAACATAGCTACATGTCCTAAAATAATACGCGGAATACCATTAATACCTGAGGAGGCTCTATTTACTATTGATAAAATAGTGTTATAAATTTCAGACGCATAAGCGGATTCCAGATACATCATCTCAGAATGAATGGTTTGCAGAATTTCTGAAATTTGAAAGCTGAATAGTATACGAAATATTAGGACGTATTCCTTGCTTTTCTTACAATATAATTAATGCATTTGTTTTTCACACACTAGCGCACATATTGTGTATGTTTGATCTTTGTATATCGGGTTTATGAATCGTATAGTTACGCTCAGAAGTATTCATATCCCACAGTAATTACACGTTACTTGAGCCAATTTCATTTTTACACACGTGAATTTCGCTATTACGTTTCATACAAATAGTAGTAGTATTTCTGCAAACAAAATGAAAAATTACAGTGTCATTTACAAAAGAGAAAATATACTTTCAAACAATTACGGGGTATGCATCGCGCAAAAGTATTCATACGGTACACATTACCTATTTCAGTGTCGATTCAGGGAAGAAACTAACTTCAAAGTACGGTGCACATGCTACTACACCCAATTCAGTTTTGTGTTTATTTAGTTGAAGATAAGCTTCACATACAATAGTACTATGAGTCGCAGAAATAAAGCAACAAGTATTTGTGAACGTGAGCTAGTAATTAAATAGCATAATGAAAACCAAATCTTAGTTGGAAATAAGTAAATTAATTAACCGATCAAAAGCGACTGTGCAATCAATAATAATTAAAAATATAAAATTTAAAAAAATATTATTTACACACCACGAAGTGGTCGACGAAGAATCTTAACTTCGCGGGAGAAAGATGCTTTGATGCGTGAAATTCAAACAGATCTCTCATCTTAGTGCCTCAAAACTGAGAACAATAGTCAGTAACACTTTTAGTAAGCATGTTAGTGCAGAAACTTGCAGAAGAATATTAAGAGATCGTGGATTGCATTGCAGAGAAAGCTATAAATAAACCATTCATCAATAGAAATAATAAACAGAAGGGTCTGAAATTTGCGAAAGAAAATATAACAAAGGACGAAGATTTTTGGAAACGTATTATATTCTCTCATGAGAGTATTTAATGTTTTTCAGTCAAAAGGTAAAAGTGTGTGGCAGGGTGGCGAACAGTAAATACAAAACTACATTTAAAGGACTTAAACATACCTTTAAACATGGAGGCGGTCCCGTAATGCTTTGAGGGTGTATGACAGCTAATGTGGCGGGTAATCTTGTATTTATCGTCGGTTTAATGGATAAATATAAATATCTAAACGTGTTAAAAGAAAATTTGCATCAAAATGCGGGGAAATTGGATCTTCAAGACGACTTTTACTTTCAACAGAATAATGATCCAAAGCAAATAGCACATATTATGAAGCAATACTTACTACCTCTCACTACTTAGTAGCATCACCTCAGAGTTCAGACATGACCCCCTATCGAACACCTCTGGGCTCAAATTAAACAACTAAAAAATTTTATATACGAAGTAAAGAATCTCTCAAGACCGAAATACGGGACATTTGGAAAAACCTTGTTGCCAACATAACAAACGCAAAACGTTAGCTCATACTGATGCTATCATAAAGTCCAAAGGCGGAGCCACTAAGCGTTAACTATGCGAAATAATGTACATTATTTATTTCATTAGTTTTTCAAATATGTGAGGTATGAATACTTTTGATTGATACATATTTACTTGAGATTAAGTTTTCGTAAATAAAATTGGATTTTTACTGCAAGAGATGCCTTTTTATTACAAAGTCTTGTCTAATACTTCAAAGAAAAACAGCGTAAATATTAAATAATGTTCAATTATACGTAGGGTCAGAATACTTCTGTGGGTAACTGCATTACACAAATGAATATTGTTTGTTATTATGTAATACGGGCATAATAAATGACATCTAATTTATTCACATCATTTCTACTAGCTAAGAGTGAGAGAATTTGATTTAGATGAAATAGAACATTGCATTAATTACTATCTGTTATACATACAACCGTCTTGTAGAGTTTTATTTGCACGGTTAACATTTTCGACGTTCGTAAATTATTATTAAATGGTCTCCTACGAGCATTCCACTTGCGTTGTGTCACTTTTTAACGTAGACAAATGATCGCAGTAACGGGTTACCGAAAGCATCTGTTACGACGTAAGGATTACGTCTGACGGATAAGCCATTGAATATGTTTGACTAATGCTAGGACTCGCTTTCTACAGACGATGAACGTTTTTAAATTCATCATGTAGACGTTTAGCTGCCGCGATGAACGTACGCCTGTTAAATTCACCATATTATTGTATTCGGCGTATATTTCGAACTTGAATATATTGTGATGTTCCGCGTCCTTCGAATAATTATCTGTATTGTGCGCAGTACGTTGTTAACGTAATCTGTTTCTGTTGCTGTAAATAGATTATATAACGCAATGTATTTAAACGACTGTTTTATCGCACTGTTGTTGCAGATGTAATGTAAAGGCATGCGAACATAAATTTTGTGTTATATTGACGGTATGCATAATTCAATAAGACATAAGAATTTTACTGTGCCGATAAAATCGGGACTATTCCCAGAGCTGACGCTCTATAACATTGACCAAAAAATGTTGGCTTTTGATTTTGCCATGAAATACCGTCTAGTGGTTTTAATGGAAAACATAGAAACATTTATGTTAATAAGAGATAGATGATCAAGTTGGCTTAGATTTCGTTCGAATTATCCTTTTATCACTAAAGGCTGATGTCGCATTTCACAGGTATAGCAGTAAACTCCACTCACACAAATTTATTAATTATGCGGAACACAGCGTTTCGAGAGCACGTGGGCTCTCCTTGTCAACCGTGTTACCGACTGAATGTAAAAAACAGTATCACACATGCAAATTATTTTCTACGCGGGCTCTAAAATTTCTAAAACATATGACTATTTACAACCTACTGGGTGGTCTAATCTCTGGTATGTGTGTATTTTCGGGAAAGGATGGAACGAAAGCGAACCGTATCTTTAACAGAGCCTAAGGTAATAAATCAATCAGACTCGAATGTGCAATTGGGGGTGGTTCTCTGTTCAATAAGTTTCCGTTCTTTTTCATAAATATCGTTTCGTACGCGTCTAATTCTCTGCACGAGTTTACGTTCTTAAGAAGTTTAAGATTTTTTAAATCAATTTTATGTCCAGATTTTACCATATGCTCTGGTACGCTTGGTTTATCGAAACGATAGTATCTAATATGTTCTTTGAACCTCGTTTCGATACTTCTTTTTGTTTGTCCAATATAAACTTTATCACAATCATTGCATGCTATTTGGTAAATTGCAGACGTTTTCATCATCTCCGGTTTATCTTTGGTATTGACTAAGAGATTATTTAAGTTGTTTTTTGATACAAAAGACACGTTCATATTTAGTTGTCGGAAAATTTTACTTAACCCTTTTACTGTTGGATGAAAAGAAAGTATTATAAAATTCTTATTACCGGTGCTTGTTGATGTCAAGGTCGTGGAATTCCTGATGTCTTGTTTTTATTGTATTCTGATGTATTGTTTGCATTGGACCAATATAAATTCGGAATTTTCTAACTGGTTTTCAACTTCACACAAGACATTTTCCATAAAATATAAGGAAGTTACTTACAGACATTGAGTAAATGACGAGTTCGGCAAGAAACAGCTCTTCTTATGGCTACCGTGATGATGTCAGTGGAACCATTACCGCAGTAACTACTTTTTCAAATTACTCCAATTATACTACTCCATTGACAAGTGCATGTGGGGATATTGTAAACGTGCTTAAGTATTTACAAATTGCGGAAAGCTGCAGGTAGTAATTTCTAACACTGCTAGAAGCTTTCGTTGAACCTTTTCAAGTCATGTCGATATCCTCAAAATTTTTATGGTTATCAGATTCTCTTGAAACCGGAACTTAGTCTAAATTCATGGTAGGATGGTCATTAAATATGTGTCTGTTATGGGTGCTATTTCTTGTTTCTGCCTCACGATATTGTGTTACGAAATGTTTTCTATATAACAGAAATCTGAGAAATGCAAATTATCAATTATAGATAAATAGTTTGCGGATTTCAAATAAAAGGATTTACAAAACGATTTTAGTGCAATTATAAATCCATTCACTTTAACTAGACAACTGCTAAATTACCTGAATTAAACCATAAAATATGACAATAACCGGACTAAACCTTATAAGTGCGCAGTTTCATTCAAAGCAGTTGCTAAGGAGCGTAAAAATACGGAGCGCATTCACTTTTTTTACAATAGAAGAGCGAAGAGATTTGGACAGTTTTATTTGTAATTATCATACAGAAAAAATCGATTAAAAAGTTCTCTTTTAGAGAACATTACGAGAAATAGGCAATTTAAATAAGCGTTGCTCTGTTAACGCAGCAAACTACCGTTGGAGTTTCATTGTATGCAGGCAGGCAATTCAAAACGAATAAAATAAATTAATTTAAATTTAGGTGCTCGTTTCGTATTCTATTCGTGATCTCACAACAGCTATTGTCGGAATCATAAAAATTGAGACCTTGATCCTCTCGCATTGTGACTCAGATAGTTTTGTTAAGCTGGTTTTCTTACGAAATATACAAAGGTTATAATTTTTATACAGATATGTACTCTTAATTTGTTTTGTATAAACATTTCTTAGTTTAGTTGTTAGTATAGTTAAAGCCTTTTATCTAATTTCCAATTTATATTAATTCCGGTTCTTGTTAGCGATAACGATAAGGATTAATATTAATTAATAAAGCTACGTTAGTATTAACTATTATGTTATAAATTTTAATCTACTCCTCTGTTTGCTTAGTGGCACAATACTTGATTTTGAACTCTATTGAAAGTTCTTGTATAAGCTGTTCAAACTTACGGGCACACTATTTCCGGTTTTATTATTCGTAATATGCGATATCAAATAAACGATCAAAGCTATTATTTGACCAGTTTCAATGGTGTTATTAAAAAAAAAGCAATTAGATATGGAACCAAGTTACATAGTTTGCTTTTTTTGATAGAATATTCTACGTATTTAAACATCAGTCTATACAAAGGCAATATTTGAAGCCAATAGTATGCTCCTAAAAAAAAAAACAAAAGAATCAAGATAAATTTGACATCATGTCTAAAATTACGCCAGGACTCTGAACTCGCACTGCTTCCCTAATAATGTTTGGAGTTCTACGTATGAATATCGCTGTTTACATACAACAGAATCCTTTATGCATCCCAAAAGATAAAAAGTTAACCGGAATAGATCAAAATAGAAACTTATACTGGAAGGATTTATCTAATGGTAAGAAAGTTTTGTGCTAATAAGCAAATGAAATTTTAATAATTATAAGCGCGTAGAACAAAAAATAACAAGTCTATTTATCCGTATTTTTACTTGCTTTGGTCCTGACTGGCACGGATAATCAAGGTTCTGTTGCATGAATTTAAGAATCTACTCGGCGGAAATTCTATAGTTCCACATAAACCCTTGGATACAATATTTTGAAAAAATATTGCGTTTTCTGCTAGAAAAAATTATAATACTGATAATTTCAAACAAGGACATTTCTTCTGTAAATTCATTACTGTAGGATAAATAAGCAATACATTTGCAATTGTACTCGAACATCTTTGTAGCCAACATTCCACAGACATTTTTGAAGGGATCGGATGAATTAGCTATTCATCGAAATAACTTGATTTCGTTTTTGAAAGGCAATCATTTATTCGTCTGGAAGTATGGATAGCGGCGTTGTTTCACTGGAATATCTAGTCTCGGGACGGTGTTTGTTCATCAACATCTATTAGAACTGAAAATTTCAGAAGTTCTGTGTAGGAATTGGATTTCGTTGGAATAGAAATAGATGTTTTATTATTACGCGTACCGATCTATAATAATACCTTCACCAAAGTATCAGTTCATCAAAACATATGACGTCCTTCCGTTGAGATGATCCCATCTCATATGATCTTGCGCAAATTTTAACCTTGCTTCATTATGTTTCTCCTTTAGCAATATGAGTTCTGAAACCTTTTTCATCTATCAAAAACATTTACTGCCGGATAACAGTCGTTTATTTATTAGTAAATTCAAATCAAATTTTGTTTGTTGTAAGATTACATTACCAACCGCACTGCAACCGCAATATTGACGACTATTGTTGTGTCTTTATTGTAGGAATGACACAATTTTATAGAACTGTTGATTAAGTGATGAAATCAAGTTCTTTTTTGAGTTATAACTTGGTTTGGAAAGCCTTCTTGTTTAAAATTTGGTTTTGTTGCTTCTTCTTGAATTAGCAATTTACGTCTTCTAATATTTCAGTAGTAAATAAATAATCTTTTAACACATTTAGAAGATTTTTTGTGTTAGGAGACAATGCCCGACTTCGTGCAATATCCACCTCAGTCTATTAAAGTAGAAATTTCGCTTGTATTTCTACGTTGTACGTTTATCTTGAAGGTATTGCATCTATTTATCAGTAGCGATATTACTCAATAATACTTCTATTATGTTATTGTGTACATAAATACAATTGTAACCATTGATAAGGGGGTTAGAAAATTATACAAATTTCGCTGAGTGTATTCAAAAAGAAAAATCTATAATTTTCGCGTGATAATGAATTTAGCTTCTATAGAAACTTATCAGTTAAACGTAAAATTTGTTTTTACATTTCTGCTTGGTGTAAAAAAATCATTATTTTTTTAGTTAGAACATCATCACTGCTTTCATTATAATGTCATAGCTATTCTTTGAAATGCAACATATTTTTCAAATATTACTATTTGAACAGTTGATTTTAAAAATGTGTTCACACTATTTGTTAAAATTGCTAATTGCAAAGATGCGGTTATTTTAAAAGAAGTAGTTTTGGGTACCAACATTTGCTATAACCAACACTGCATTTTCAACATTTGCTGAAACATGTTTTTATTACTTGCATCTCATACTGCTGTCTTTATAACTAAAAATCACTAAATATGACAGGTGATACGCGAAAATACTCATCAATTATAGACCACCCATATGAATACATTTTCTAGTCTATACATAATCCAATAATTCAGTAATACAGCTCGTTAAAAGAATGTGTCACAAACTGAGAAGGGAAACACTAATGACCAAAATCCGAGGAAAAGTCTTAATGATCATGGGTCCTGGACAAATAAACGACTTTGGACATTCTTTTCATCCTTTTTTTATTCACAAAAACTTTCAGTTTCGTATCGTAATCGTTAGATGTTCTCTCTAACGTCTGTTTCCATACGACTTTTGACTTGTATCACGGCCTCCAAGATCGCCAGTTTTGATTTCCTTCTTTGGGGATATTTAGAAACTTTAATGTATGCCGAAAATGAGCTTGAGAAACTGCAGCAACGAATACATCAAGGACGCCATAAATTCCAGCTAGTGTGGGAGTCTTCAAACGAGTTTGGAGGTCTTTATCGCAGAGTTGTCATAGTTGCTATGAAAGGGAGGAGAAGCATTTTCAACGTTTCATTTGATTGCCGTTGTTGGTTATTCATAAATTAGATTGTTTGTTTGTCCGAAGTTGTCTATCTGTCGGCCCATGTTCATTAAGACTTTTCTGCGTATTTCGGGCTATACGATTCCTTCCTAAAGTTTATGAGATTTTTTTAACACCCTGTATATTTCTTGCTTAAAAAATGCATCTGTGGCTTATGACGTTTTAGCGGAAGTGCTGATGGAGCCATAATAAATACATAAATGGAATTAAGACAATGAGTTATTCTAGGATTTTTGGAAAATATTTTGTTGGACCTCCTTTAGTTTCAATGATCGTTTCAATCCTCTCTGCAGTTTTATAAATATAATTTTCACCACCTCTTGTAATTTTGCATTCTATTACCAATTTCTACGGAAATTTTCTTTTAAAATTCAAGTGTTGGGTTTGGACACGTATACGTGATGTTTTTCAGAACACCCTATATACATTTTCATACAGTTTGGACTCAGCAAATATCCGGCCCAGGGAAAAAACAAACACTATGCGCTTCGAGCAAGTTCCGTATCGATTTCGCTGTATGACACGCTGCCCTATCTTTCGTGAAGATATTCGGATTTAGAATAGTCAAAAACACTATTTCAATAGATTTCTTATTCATTATTACCGCCGCACAATATAAAGATCCAGTAACCGCTCCTATTTTATATACAATCAAATTATAACATTGTGTAGTTGTTCAATTTTCTTTTGTACAGCTGTCTTAGAGTACTACTCACTACTTTCTGTCATTGCATCAAGTCGCGATTCAGCCCAATTAGAACGAAACTAGGCATACTACTTATTGATATACTCAAGAAATGATTGATTAATGATAAAATTATATATTTACTATTTTCTGATTTTCGACTGCAAATTTTGTTCACTGCAAACATCTTCGATTTGTTTCTGTCAATGTGGATTTCCTGGCTGATCTGCAATACTTGATTTCCACAATGTACGTACAATGTATGTACGTTTAGTTATGTTTATGTAGTTTTTATAATTATCGGTGTTTTAACAAATATCCCTACAAATCCAACCACTCGATGTTTGTGGTACACCAGCAATGGTCATAAATGCCAAGTTCAGCAAAATTCCAGTATTCCTAAAACGCTCTAATACACCTCATAGTACGAATAAATGCAGGTTTAAGAATGAGATATTACTCATTGTAGAGACCGGATTATATGCAAATTGCATATATTTTATTTTATTTGTTATATTTTACGTCTATGTATATGTACATAGATGTATTACACTGATTAAAGTTAATTAGCGTTAATTAACTTTAATCAGTGTAAGACATCTACAAGTAGACGTAAAATATAATTAATAAATAAAATCAAATATATGCACTTTGTATATAATCAAGGCTCTACTCATGCGTATTAAAATGTAGCACGGGATAAAGGTGTTGATTTTAATTTTCGAAGACACTAAACAGATTATCTATGCTATACGATAATCAGAGATAATCTAATATATGAATGTATAGATTTATAAGGTTAAGTCCTTACGTAATTGCCTTCGGAAAATGGGTATAACCAATAAAGTAAATCCCAAACATATGTATCTGCATACATTGACTTAATTTGGTCTACTGTATGACACTAAGTTATAAATCTGTATCAAGGAAATGCAGGTATTATAAGAGGGATGTGTTGTAAGTTGTGCATACTGGGACATAGAGGCCGCCACTAACCAAATGTCACCACTACAAATTAGCCCCCATCTTTAGTTAACCTAAATCCTAAGTTTCAGTGCGATACGTATAACTACAACGATCTGTGAAAGTTAACAAGTTAGATGAAAGATGGAATTAAACCGAGAACATAGTTTTTTTTATAATTTTTGAAACAATTATTTCGACAGTAATGCCTCGCCGAGTTTCTTTCTGTTTTCGACCATGAAGTACCACATCAGTCAACAATTTCTCAACGGTATGGAGAACTCAAACGTGGACGGATTAGTCTTAGCGCCGATCCAAGAACAGGTGCACCAAAAAACGACAGTCATTCAGGAGAATGTCGATGTTGTGAGCCAGATCATCAACGAAGATATGTGACCTATCGCGAGATTGACGTATCATTGAGGATTTCAAAAAGCTCAATTCAAAACATGTTGCATAGAGAATTGTGTGTCAAAAGACTAGTTTCCTTTTGAGTGCTGCATCTGTTGACCGAAGGATAGAAAGCAGCTAGGACGAATTGGTGTCAAAAAACTTTAGACCACTTCAACGCTGCGAATTCTAAAAACGTGTACAGCTTAGTGATGAATCTTGGAATTACTTATACAAGCCAGAAAATAAACGCCAGTCGTCTCTTTGGGGGTACCAAGGTGAAGAAAATCCGACAAAAATTATCCGTTCGCGGTGTCTCTAAAACGATGGTCGCGATATTTGTTTCGAAAGCAAGTCAAAACATCGAATTGTGAGACTATCCCCCGTACAGTCCCAACGATTTTTTGATCTGTCCGAAAATAAAGAACGGACTGCGTTGTCGAAGGTTCCAGTCGTCGGAAGGAGCAGGCAATGCCTTCAATAACGCAATTTTGAATGTACTAAGAAACAAGTGGAAAAATGCTTCCACAGTTGATTCAGGTGGATGCAAAAGATGACTAATCTTCACGGAAAATACTTGGAAAAAGAATAAAGTCTTTATAAGCTGTCTGCTGTTTTGTTCCATCTCAATTCTCTCTGCAAGACTTAAAAGACAACCTTCATTTATCTATTCAGAAAAAAACTTATCAATAAATTTCCTATATTTTTTGAAGTTCTCTTAATGTAATGACCAACGACTCTGTATTAGCATTTTTTTGATATTAGATCTCCTTTTTGAGCAACTAATACATTTACAATCGAAAATCTGAAATGTATTCAAATATGAAATGTTTCTGTTATAAATTTTTATGAACACGTGTGTGGTTCTATTTGAATTGCCAAAGTCTGTATATATTGTTTTTATTGATTTACGTTTTGTTCTTTTATAACAAAAAAAAAACGCCAATTTATTGCAACGCTAAGAAGCTAAATCCCACACAATATCAGTGTTTATGGTCGGAGTAATGATTATTACAACTGCATAACTATTTCTGTTTACGATAGCAATAAAACGTTTAGCTTTTAAACTCCGAAGACATACAAAGCATTGCGTATTTCAGGAAATACAAAAAAAACTATAACTATATCTACAAACCTATAGTGCAGTGTTTTTTACAAAGTTTTTCAACTCTTGACCGAATGTAATAAACTGCACACGTGCACGTTACGTTAGGAAAAGAGCAACTTATTCTAGAATACAAAATTAAACAAGCTTTGAACCGGTATATCGTTTTCTCTTTGCATTTTAAAATTTCCTGCACGAACTGCATAGGCAACTATCGAAATTATTACGTAATTAAGAATTGAAAGCCGTCGTAGCAAGATGTCAAATAAGATGTTAAATATGACATTAAATACAGAGCAAGTAGAAAGCGGCAACTTCCGCGAATGCTCAAGTACTTCCTTCCTTCCTTCGTGAGGAGAACATGTCGAAAATCAATAGGACTCTTAAACGACAATGGGGCTTCTTCGTAATTAAGGTACTTTCTTATGTTCTTGTAGCTAAAAATATCTACGGAGATCTACGAGTTCAGTTGCAGTGAGCGTGATGTAGTTTAGAGGCGTTAATTATCTCAGCGTTTCGAATTACGTAGAAATTAGTGCAGGTGATGCAACATCAATTTGTACCAATTTGTATCTTGGAGTGTAGAACTTCTATAAATGACTAGATAATGAAATGGGTGTAATAGGAATTGGGGAATAGTGAAATCGTATATAATTAAGAAGTGTATTTTATGTTGTACGATCGTTTACGAAGCTATCATTAGTTTTGCGCAATTTTATTATTATCTGCAGTATTTACGAATGTCATTTATGGTAAAATTCTTCGAGTACTTTGAAGATTTTTTTATAGATTCTTATGGTACATACTTCATTCATCATTTCAATTAACTAGCACATAATGATCACCCATAAACTTTACAAAATAATGACGCAGTCAACATCGTGTTACCTTCTACGACTTCAAAATAATTACTTTTAAATAAGTAAGTTAAACTTTGAATAATCAGGTAAAATTTTGAAATGTGGATGGCTTTGTGTCATTGGTAAACGACTCCCAACAAATTTCAATTTATGTACAATACAAAACCTAACAAATTGCTTTAGCACTATTCAATAATGCAGTATGAAGAGTAAAAGCGTGTAGGCCTCTACTTCAAAAAAAGTATAATAGAGTTATTTGCTTGAAAATCCGAAATTAACACTGCGTCAAGCTGAAGCGAAATTGACTACAGAATAAATACAAATTCCCATAAATAGAATCAGATAACGATTAAAAGACTTTGAAGTAAAGTGGCCAATAGAAAATTAAAACCTCAGCTCTTATTAATCAACGGTTAGTATGGATATGCGAGAATATCGACAAAGATTGGAGTAACGAAGTTTTTACGGATGAAGTCTCATTTTGAACTTGGATTCCTAGAGAAAAGGCATAAACATCTCCAAAAAATTTACGCCTAGAGTTGCTTCAATTGCTACAGTTTTGGATCGTAAAGATGGTGGAAATTTATAGAAAATTTTTATAAAAGTCTACCAAACGTTGCTTTGGCAATTCGATAGTATATTGGATGCTACAAGAAGATAACGATTCTAAACATTAGAGACGTCTGTGTACGGCTTCAAAAGGAAAAAATGGCATCAATGTGCTAGGGTCGCCAGATACTAACCCAGTCGCGAATGTGCCGACCTACATGAAGACTAAGCTTACAAGAAAGTGTTTACCCACTGTCAAGAAATTATCTCTGGATTCGAATAATTTGGAGTTTCTTATGTGAACAATATGCACACAGGTGTTAAATACTCACAGAACTAATAAGACAATAAGCATATCTCTAATAAATTAAAGACTGTCTGTCAAAAAATACATTTTATGGTATGAAAGAGTTCAGTGCGAATGTTTATTAGTGAAATTGGTTTATTTATTTTTGGTTGGCAAATTATAATATTTGTAGGTGCACTTTGACGGTATTAATCTTAAAGTTTATATAACACATGGGCTGAAAAGTCCCGGGCCTAACACATAGATGACGCTAGTTTTATTGCAGTCACCCTTCTCTCAGTTAGTACTAACCTTCAAAAGACAGCTGTTAAAATTACATTATATTCTATTCATTAGTTTGTGAGTTATTGTGCTAAGACTCACGCTACTTTTGTTATTTTCAAAACAATGGATCAAAAACAATTTCGTGTTTTAATTTTACACTGTTTCTTGATGGGAAAAAATCCGTAAAATGGTTTTGAATGATCGAAAAGTGAAGTTGCGTGAGTTAGCTAACATCGTAAAGATATCAAAAGAACGTATTGGCTTTATATTGCATGAGCATTTGACTATGAGAAAGCTCTGTTCAAAGTGGGTGCCGCGTTTGCTCACTGTTGACCAAAAACAAGAACGTGTTGATGATTCTGAGCAGTGTTTGGCCATGTTTAAACGTAACAAACCGGAATTTTTGCGTCGATATGTGACAATGGATGAAACATGGATCCATCACTTCACTCCGGAATCAAAACGATCGTCATCTGAGTGGACAGCAACTGGTGAACCTCGTCCAAAGCGCCCGAAAGCACAACAATCGGCTGGAAAGGTTATGGCCTCGGTATTTTGGGATGTGCGTAGTGTAATATTCATCGACTATCTTGAGAAAGCAAATACCATCAACAGTGAATATTATATAGCGTTATTGGAGCATTTAAAGGCCGAAATTGCAAAGAAACGACCTCATATGGCAAAGAAAAAAATTTTGTTTCATCAAGACAGCGCACCGTGTCACAATTCAATCAAAACAATGGAAAAAACTACATGAATTGAACTTCGAATTGTTCCCACATCCACCGTATTCGCCAGATTTGGCTCCCAGCGACTACTGGCTGTTCGCAGACCTCAAAAAAATGCTCGCCGGTAAGAAATTTCGCACGAATGAAGAGGTTATCGCTGAAACTGAGGCCTATTTTGAGGCAAAAGATAAATCGTTCTACAAAAGTGGTATTGAAATGTTAGAGCGGCGCTGGAATGATTGCGTTGCTCTTGATGGAGATTACGTTGATGAATAAAGCTAATTTTGAACCAAAAAAACGGTGTTTTCTTTATTAGGCCCGGGACTTTTCAGCCCATGTGTTATATACTTACATTATTTGATTTTACATTTGCAGTTTCCGGAACTGCTCTGATATTATGCATGGAATCTATAATTATTTCCCCTTCCAAATAATGACAATTGCAGGACGATCAATGAATACAAATATATAACTTCTAATAAACAAGAATGTAAGGTGGCACCCAAAAGATTCAGAAATTTAAATCACGCACTTAAACAGACGTAGTTACAATATAAAGTCTCTAGGTGGCGTTATGAACATCCCTTGCGAGCCAGTATGCCAACAGAAAGTATTCTAAGTGTTATTGTTATTCTAATAAAACTAGCGTCATCTATGTGTTAGGCCCGGGACTTTTCAGCCCATGTGTTAGATATGATATATGGGGTCTACCGTGAATCTTTTTTGCATTAATGCGTATTCTAGACATGTTTCCTCAGGCTTAGACATTACCAAACAATATATAACAATGAGAGATGTTGGGTTCCAAATTAAACAATCAACTGTTAAATTCGCCCGGAGTAACTAACTTATTCTTGTAATACGTTTAAAATTTGTTTGCGGATTAGGTTATTGTATGAAATATTAAATTTCTAGTTGGCCGTCGTAAAATTGTACAGTCCCTGTCAAACACTGAAATAAACTATAATAACTGAAACCTATTCCTTTTCAGGGACGAGCGTGAGAAAGTTCGTGTATCTTTCTTTCAACAGTCGAAACCTCAAGAGGTAGATTTACCAGATGAGCCGGTCATCTTAGACACAGATTACATAATGGCAGCAGCAACAGCGATCAACGATTCAAATCACATATCCTACAACAGGCAAGAAAGGTAAATACAAAAGTTTATTTTTAACCATACAGAATTCGTAATTCCTTTTTCCTGACACATTAAGAAAAAAAATTCATGTAGTTTAAATGGTTCATTTCCTAAAATTTAATGGAAATAATTTAAAGAAAATTAAGGAAACCGAGAGAATAAAATGTAAAAAGCATCAACTTCACGCGTCGTTGAGTGTTGAAGACGCCAAAATCGCTGTTTTATAGTCATTAAAGTTTACCCCCTTAATTCGCGTTTCAACTTTTATTAATATTATTAAGCGAAATGCCAAACGCGTTCGTGTTCCAGATACTCGCTACAGAAATGTTATTAACCCCGTTTGTGCATTGAACTCTTTAAAATATATAGTTAGATGCGTTTAGCATACGAAGAGACGCCATGTTAATACGTAGTATATTACACTAGATAATTTGGCATGTCTTGTGAGTTGGAAGTACTGACCTTACTCGACTATAATTAAATTGTTCACGTTTCTGCATGGATAATAGCGGTTTGTAGAAGAAAAAATTCAATTTAGTTCGAGAAAGTGGTTTCGCTTTTTTGCGTATGTTAAAAGATAACAGGATTCTACTTGGAAAAGTATAAGCACAGTATTTCGAAAGTATAGTTATGGTAAAGCTTTCTAATCGGTACAAACATCAAAGGCTATGCATTTTAAATCAAATTTATATAAAATTTCTTCATTAATTTTTTAAAAATGTCTTTAAATTTGTACTCTTTTTGTTTTGGTACGTATTTGAAAATTAAATCTAGCTGCACATTAGGAAGACAAGAAAATTCGTATAAATTTAAAATTGTATTTTGCTTAAAACGTAGAATGTTTATTCTATTAATGATCCATAATGAATAAATAATATCAGCCCACGCTTTTATTTACTTTTAAAAGAAAACCTGGTTCTAGAAGACAAGCTAAATATGTGAATGAATCAGAGACGGTCTTTCATTGTAGATGTTCATGAGAGACATATAATTCACAGAAATATTGTCACAAGTTCTTTTCAATGGGGGTTAATCAAATTTACTTAAAGATATTTAACACCACAAGTGCATACGAGGGTTTTCTTTTAAATTTTGCATATAGACCTGGAATAAAGCAGTAGATAGCTTTTAAAGATTCTTCTTTTTCGAAGTGTTCTCCACAAAGATTAATGCACTCTGAAAGCAGTTATTCCACTCGTTTGTCGGTACAGTCAAAATTGTATTTTTGAAGGCATCGACTGCTCCTTCTGATGACTGGAACCTTCAACGACGCAGTCCGTTCTTCATTTTGAGATGACTTACGCCCAACAAATGGTTGTATACCAGTCAGTAGTAACAGTTCTTTGATCTTTTAGAGTTAACCTGCTTTCGAGACAATTGCCACGACCATCTTTTTGGAAGCACTTCGAGAACGAATATTTATTTGTCGGATTTTTTTCGTCTTGGAACATCGGAACAGGCGACTGGCGTTTATTTTGAGGCTCGTATTAGTAATTTCAAGATTCATTACCACTGACGATGTTGTATACGTTTTTAGAATTCCCGGGGTTGAAACGGTCTAGAGTTTTTTGATCCCAATTCACCGTAGCTGCTCTCTGTCGATAAACGGACGCGGTATTCAACGGGAAACTAATTTTTTTACAGACAATTCCTCATACAAAATTTTTGGAATTGAGGTCTCGCGATATGTCATACGTCAATCCTCTTTGATTATCTTGCACACATTTGCGCACCAAAAACGGAAGAGCGCCTGCCGTTTTTGGTGCATGCACTTGCTCTTGGATCATTTCTAAGACTACTTCGTCCACATTTGGATACTCCATACCAACGAGAAATTGTTGATTAATGTGGTTCTTCATTTTTAGTACTGAAATCTGACTAGTGGCATCCTCTATGTCCCAGTATACAAAACTTAAACGGCAACCCTCGTATTTACGTCCACTTAGTTCGTGGTGGAAAAAAATACGTGCACGCATGTATCATCGCAGTAAAATAGCAATCGCGAGGGAATAAATATGTTTTGTGGATACTTAATTTGTCGGTACATATTAATGTTACCATGTTAATCTCATAATAATTTTACAAGTAGGTCACGGTCACTGTGTCAGGTAGCAAATACCTTCTTTTAATTCAGTAAAACGAAATAACGATAAAATACCTGGCATGATAAGATCTGGATAATGCAACGATCTTGATCATTGTTACCCTCTTCAAAAAATATCATCACGTCTTCACAAAATATACGGTAATGAAATTAGTGACATGCAAGAATTAAATTAAGAGATGTAATGCGTCAGTTACTATGAAACTTGTTAAATTCCTTTTTTTTTTTTGAGAAAGGGTTTCTATTTTACGGATGTGTATTCGTTCAAATTCTATGAAGTTTTTATAAAGCATCCTATATAGTTTATATGTAGGGTGCCAATCTAGTATAAACTCAACAGTTCTTCTCTTTGCATAGGGGTAAACAGTGTAGTAGTTACTGCATTGCGGATTGATAAAATTTGGGATCCCTTGTCCTACTATATTTGTTCCACCTATTTCATAGTAGTAGAAAAATTTTGGGCACCAGGAAAGAAAATATTAATACACAACTATTATATCTCTCAGTTAATATCTCTTTCATTCTGGCACAAAGTAATATAGACGTTTATAATATTATTATAGAATTTTTAATTCGTAATAAAATACGTTTACGAACTTGTTTTTGTTTTTCTTTCGCTTTTACTTCTGTAATTCAGCTTCGTTTCCTTTGTTTACCATTCTTTTTGCGAGTTTCCTCCCTTTCCGCGGCCCTGTATGTATTGTTTTTGATTCAGGTCAGAACGATCGGCTCCGTGTCGTGAAGTGTTTATCCTTGTGCTGTTCCCTTCGTATCGATGCCTTTTTTTGACGTTTGTATTTTAAAATTTTTATGTGGCTAAATGACTATTTCTCAAGGCCGCAGAAAGTATTATATCAAAGGAAAGATAAAAGAGAGCGTGCACGTAGACCAGAAAAGCAAAAGAGGCTATTCTCTTATGCCTACTAACTTAATGTTATTAAAGTAACGAGGGATTATGAGCGGCCCATCCAAATTAGTGATGGAATATCTTTAGAGCTGATTCACAGTGATTCAGAGTTGAATGAGCTTGTTGACGGGTTGTATATAATGTTAATGCTTAAAGAATTTTGCTCATGTTCTCCAGCTGTAAGTGCAGTGTAAGCTTCGTATCCATTTAAATGTTACGGTCCTCATTTCTCAATACGCTAAAAACAGGTCACAGATAACGGCGAAATTTTCAATTGTGATCCCTGGATGCGAATGGTGATTTCAGAAATTTTAAGCGAAAACTACAAATCAGGAACTTACATAACTCCAGAAATTTCTACTCGTTTCTAATTCGTTTTTATTTGTTCTCAAAGTCGTCTTAATCCTCTTTGGAAATACTACACATAGTTGACATACATACTTTTGCCATGCAACGCGCACGTATCCCTATATCTTCTATTTATAGCGCTGGGCGTATACTGCAACAAGACAAAGTTATTTTCGTTTTATATACCTCAATATACCTACGTTACGTATAGCTGGAAGCATCGCCACTGGTGTTATATTGAATAATGTAGCCAGACCGGGCCAATTTGTTCATCTTCCTCACGGCGGAATATCGTTTCCATTCGTTCGAATATGGAAGGCTTACGAATGCGGAACGACAATTTGTTTGAATTTGTATCGATCGGTCGTCGCAACTGCTTTGAATGTAAACGATATAAACACGTTTATGACACCGTTTATTAAAAGGTCAAGCGAGCGATACATACCGTCGGGAAAAAAGTCGCGCAACACGGCATTTCATATAATTACAAGCTAACGCGAGTTTAAAGGTGAGCGAAGAGGAATGATTTAATGAACGGTTTTAGGCGAGCACTTTAACATTTGCGAAAATGTACGGAGCACCCATTTACATTTACATACTTACACATAGACCTACATATGTGCTTTGTTATACAAAAAATACCAATGACACGCAATACTTTAGGGAATGTTAAACACATGTATAAATAGAATATTCAAATTGGTCACCGATATTCTACGAACAAAATTAGTTAATCGTTTTAAATGCCATAAATGAAAATGTAAGATCTGTATCCAAGATACATCACCTTTTAGGATACGAAAACCAAACTTTCTGTAACACTTTCACAGAAAGGCTCAAATTATGTACAAAACTTGTTTTGAAAAAGATCGGAAGTTTTTCGGTGATTACAATTTAACGTGGAAGAGTATCGATAAGTTTAAATCTAAGAAAAGATGAAAAGATAGTAAAAACATGCAGCTACAAAGTACACTCTAAAAAGGATCTAGCAAAATTATATGTAAAATCGATGGCAAATTTGTTACCAACAATTTGTCATGTAAAATTAATGGTATTCAGTTAATTTACTATAATATTTAATGTGTATGTAATTTTCATAGGTAAAAAAATAATACACATATAATTTTCAGACGTAAATGTAATGAACAAGTAATTTTACTACTTAGATCTATACTGACAAATATAAATTCCTAAAAATAATAAGGGCAAGGAGGAATTTCGAAGTCAATTTTCATTAGCTAGTACTGGTGAAGAAATTCGAACTACTTATATTGGGACATGGCTTGCATATCTGGTTGGTTCCTATGATTCACCTGAATTCAATAAAACTAAATCAGTGCTGCCTCCTTCAAGTACTAATTGGGGTCGATTTGAATGAAGTTTTTGCCATGCTATAAAAAACGAGTTTTATTAAATTTGACAATGATATCTACATAACTACAAAAAAGGAAAGATTGGCAATCTTTCAACATTCAACTGGTGTCAAGATAAGCCCCAAATATAAGTTTCAACGCAGTATCAACACCCAAACTTAATTCACGAACATCTTATGGCTATCCAATAGTAGTATCTATCTAAATAAAGGGTATTGATATTTTATTTCTCAACATACCAATACTCTTATATTTCACTATCTTTCATCTGTACTAAGGCTGATAAACTTAAAATATTTAGCTCTTAATATAAATGTATCGAACTATGCAATGTTTTTCGAATCGATCTAAAACTGGGTATTACGCATTAAATGCATTCATTGAACATTGCAAACTACTCCCTTGTTTTAATTATTTTCATATACACCATGTTATTTCTTCATTTATCACTTGCTTCCATATTCCAGATTACATTTACTTTACTGTGTGAAGAAGCTTAGGGCGTCATTTGAAGCACTATGCATGTTTGCATAATATTTACATTTAAAACTGAGTTACTACGAACAAATATATTCTGGTGTAATTATATATTACTTACTTGACAGTATAAATTCACATCTACTACCTACGCAATTTACTGACCCTCCCGTTGACAAGATTGATGTCGCCCAATAAAAATTCGTTACCCCGTACTAGACATTACTACGCCAATAAATACTCTGAACTAACCAATGCAATCACGTATACGTGCGGTGCACGAATATTGTGTTTGCTACAAATTACATGTAAACTTCTCTCAATACAAGTAATTTTAAGGTATTTTCCTCTCTTGTCTTAAAAATAGACTAGAAACCTTGGTAGTTTTGCCTAAATATTTTATTAAATGTTAAAAATCTCTTAGAAAACCAGTAAATTAAAAATCACATTACATATCATTGCAAATTTGGCACATTGGTACCAGTAATACTACTTGGTGATGATGGTAAAATTACATTTTTTACAGTGTAGAGGTGTGACAAGCAAATATCTATACTATGACTTCAGGTTTTACAATATTAAGAGCTAATCTAAATCATAATCATTGCTATTGTGTTAATTTATTTTATAAACACTACTGATTACTTCTATACAAAGGGGGATGTGTACCATACAAGAAAAAAGCTGTATTCAGTACTTTCAAAGTATTTAGTTGATTAACAAATTGTATTTACAGTACACGTGTCAGTACTCATTGCATATCAGCCATTTCTTGTGTTCTACATGAGAAAACTGCAGAGCTCCAAGACGTACTTTGAATTTAAAGTGAAGTGAATTCTTATCACTTTGTTCTAATGAAATGCTGGATTGCGAAAAGGCGGTAATTTATTTATAAAATAGCTATGGACATTTTGCCAGAAGTCACTATTATTAGATGTAGATTCCATTTCCCTCAAGTGTATTATGTTAATTAAAGATTGGAAAGAAATTACTAAACCGCGAGAATGAGTAGACCTTTGTTTCTTATTGCAGAAGACGCTGTCGATTCGTTTTGGTTTCTATGTTGTTATTCATTGATTGACAGACTGTAATTTGACACTGATAATTGGTTATAATGTTAATAACGGTTAGAGTTACTAAATGTTACCAGTATTAAAGAAATTTTTCTTTGGCGAAAAATCAAGTAATTCTTGTAATTTGAGTATACAACCAGGATCATGCTAGAAGGTATAATTACAAATACTGCAATGGGCGATGAAAAATTTGTTTTGTTTCCGTAAATATGCTAATGCAGTTCTTATAGTATATGATCATATAAATTTACCCTCTAGCAAGTCATGAAATTATTTCTTCAAAATATGCTGGCTGGTAGTGGGTAGTGATTTGGCTGTGACAAATCAAATACATTTGTCATGTGTACTGTATTGGTTTATTGGCTGTCACTAACGGCACAGAATAAGTCAATTTACACGTTTTTAAAGTTATTCTACCAACATAAGTTTAAAAAAGAAAAATCTCATGGCTTGCTAGAGAGTAAATTTAATTGATCATATGATATTAGAAACATAGTAAAAACACAAGTCAAAATTAACATTCGGACAAATAAAGGACTGGAATTCTGGTGCTAGACACAATTCCAATAGATTGAGAATTAATACAAATACGTGTTCAAGAATCATGAAATTGGTTTTTGGTTCAAATCAACCTTGTCTTCATTTTGACTACATATTTAAGTGGGTATTCGACTTTTCGCAATTATCGGCAAGGATTTAGTCGCCTGTTACGTATTGTTAGCGCTGCTACTGTGGCCAGCTTAGTAGCTCAGATGATACCGGCCATAACAGTAGGTGAAACGTTAGTCCCAACAATACGTAAGATGCAACTAAACCCGAAGGAAGATTCACGTATTTTGAGTACTTATTTCTAAAGCGATGTGTATTGCACTACCGTTCATAAGTTTAATCGCACTACATAACATAACAAAATAAACTAGACAAATAACGTTTGCGAGAAATTAATTAAAGAAACAAACTATGCACATTAACTTAAGATGTATCATTGACAATAGTACGTTCATAAAGCGTTTATAAAATATATACTGTTAAATTTTTTTTCAAAATTAATAATTCTCTGGCAGATACGCGGCATCTTTAGAACTAATCGCTCCAAATACGATTCATTTATACCGTTCCGTCCTGCAGAGCATTTCAGAATGCTGCTTTGCAGGTCGGAGATTTTTTCCGGACCTCATAATTCAAGTAGTCCCATAAGAGCCCAATGGGGTGCAATCAGGATTTTGTGGCAGCCACTCCATCAAAGATAAAACTCTTTCAGAAGATTTGTTTTGAAAATAAGTTTTAATATTCTTTGCGGTGTGTTTGGGGTCGTTATGTTGGTGATAAATGAATCCCTCCTCAATTAATTAGATCCAGTTGGTACTACAGCGTTTTCTAGGATTCTTAAATACATATTCTTTGTCATTCTTTCAATTCTTCCGCCTCCAAAGTAACTTGATACCATGATGTTTCCTCTCCCATGTTTCACTGTTTTTCAAATACAATCGTCTAATATTCTTTCTCTAGGCCGGCGACGACTCGAATTTCTATTCGTTCATAACACCTTTTCCAATAACTTACACTCCAGTTTGCGCAAACTTTTGCCCAATTTAGGCTTTTCCGTTTGTGCATAGAACTTAACCGTGGTTTTCTTACTACTCTGCGACTTCTCAGGCCGGCTTTAGTCTCCGTTCTAGTGTCGACAAACTTACTGGCTGTTATGAGTATATACTATCAACATTAGATTATAAATGCCATTCTAGAAAGACTAGTATGAATTCCCTTAAATATCTTTAAAATAGTTATAAGTATGATACAATATATTAAGTGCGATCAAGCTACGTAGATCTATTTATATACGTACATATATAAGCGTAAATGCATCTTCTGTGCATAATCTCGGGAAGGAATTACCAACTAAGAACACGCGAGAGCGTTCATTGAAAATGACCAATGGGATACACTTGTGTTGATAAATCGTAGAAGCAATTTTCATAAAATTATTTTTCCAAAGTGTTAATACAGTTTTTATCAATATATTTGAGTCAGTTGATTTAGTTTTTTACCTTTCTCCTTTAGAAAGGAAGTGTTTTAATCATTTTATTTTAATTAAAGATACACCAAATACATATATTATATATTGTACATGCATCTTGTAACAATTACTTGTAAAATGGAGATACTTGAAAAACTGGTTCCTTACCTTTAGAGTATAAAGCAAAATTTGGTCATGTTAATTAGTTTCATACTATATTTTTAATTACTTTTTCATAGAGGATATATCTACACGAGTTTTTAATAAATTTTATATACAGTGAGGATGAAAAGAATTTCAATTAAAGTTTATTTTACCACGCCAGAGATTAATGAAGCTAATTAAAACCCACATCAAGAAATATTTAATGGTTCATAATTGACGCTTTTTTTTGTGAATATTTTTATTAGAATATAATTTTTAATTATCTAATACGTATTTCATGGTAAATGTATGTGTAGCTGTATTAACTTGAATATGGGTCGGTGATATTGCTGTGGCCTTTGCCTGTGTGTATCCTGAACACAAGTAAATAAGTAAACACAAAATGTGGATTATTATTAACGTCATTTCGAACTAGTTTTACTAAAATGAAGGAAGGGAGTGCTTGGTGCAATTACTAAGGTGAAGATAAGAGGACAGTCCCCCCAGATAAAGAAGAAATAATTAAGTACTTAACAGATAGATACCTGTTCATATAAATAGCACACTATTTATAGATTGTGAAGAAATTTTCGTTCATTAAACTGTACTTAAGATAAAATATTTCACAGGCTACGTAGTACAAATATCAGAAAGTTTGTTGGACTAAGTATTATCTCTTACTAAAATCGGATGTTTATTGAAAAGTTACATGAATATACTGAGAAACATTTCCTGTATGCTAAAATGCGATTTCAAAATTACAGATATTATCGAAGAAGCAGAAAATGTTGGTATAAGGTTGTTTCTTTACATCGCTTCAATTGTTAAGGTTTAAAGATATACACTACTGTCAAAAAAATTGTAAGCAGTAAGAAATTTTAGAAACAAAAATATGCATACGGAATTTTATTTAAACTTTTATTTGCGAACATAAATGTATGCAAGCAGTATTTTTAAAATAAGTATGTGAGTTTAATATGTTATTTAATTTTTATATTTTTGCTCATCTATGTGTCCGTCTTTGGACCCTATCTTAGCTTCGCAGATTCTAGGCATTCCGCTTAATTCTTACAGGTAATTGACATCCATTCGATATAAAGCTTCCTGTAGGTGGCCCCAAAGCTATTGGTCGCTTTTGTAGTCACCGCCCTTTAGCTTTTCTCTACAGCTTATCTCATGAAAGTTCAATAAAAGACAAGCCAAAAGTTTGAAGGGGCCAGGCCATTATTGTATTTTATCTACCGTTCTTTTTTCTTCCAATGAGATATTTTAGATCATTACCTTGTTGGAATATGAACGATTAATTGATAAGGTTTCTAGACGACAATGCTTTTCAGGATGTTCAAATACCTTTCAATTAATTTTACTAAATCACCCGTCCTTGTGGCTGCAAAATAACAACAAACGATCACATTTCCATCCCCGTATTTTATCAAAGGCAATAAGCAAGATTAGTTATGACAATTTCGTGGTTGACGATTCTAGGTCTAGAATTGAATATTTCAAAATTTGACTTCTCCGGCTTATTGAGTTTTCCTACTTCTTTGTGGACACGTTTTAATAACTTTTTCTTATTAACGAAATACGTTTTCTCAAATATGGAATCAATAGTAGTACCATAGTAAAAGATGTTACTGCGGTACCAGTAGGGTGTTAAAGCGTCTGTAATACCTGGTCCCACTTCTTCTTTCCTTGACAAAGTATAACGAACATCTTTCGGTAAAATGCTCAATCTATCTTCAATGGTTCTATCTGAATATCTTTCCGTTTGGAGGGTAAAATTACGGAATTTTGTTTTAAAGTTAATTGGTTGTGCTTTAGCATTTGTTAGCATATTTACACAGACAATCTACAATAAAATGCTCTATTCTATAATGTAACAATTGCACGAAAAATACTGAGCTGTTTGGCAGTTTAAGTATCATATATATTTCTTATAATATTTCACATTTTAAATAAATATTAATGAATTATATACTTCAATAATTTTTTGAAGAAGTTCATTCATAAACTTTGCGATGGTAATGTATGTATTTAGAATGATTAGAGCGTCCTAAAATCAGCTTCTTAATATTGTTCTGTATTCAAAGAGACGTTGAGTGATAAGGCAAGTGGCACTAATACATTTGCAGCTTTCTCAAATTTCAAACACACTTCTTGACTTTCCTAGGATATTATTACAGATAATAAAAGACTGAAATGGTAGGGGTTAAAAGTATTAGCAAAAGCGTATTCAATATAACAGGATCTATCCAAAATTTATTCTATTGGTCATTTTCCCAAATATTTAGACCTTTCCCCAAGCTCTATATAAACCTGAAAAGTATTTTACAAGCAGAGCATTATATTTCAGCAATAGTTTAAGGCTTCTCTGATGCGAGATGATTCTGGACCGCTAAGAAGCATTTGATTAAGCTTGCTAGAATGTGTTTATTTTTCGCGCAAATAAAATTTACCAGACTAAAATGAATAGCAATTAACTGCTATTATAAATCATAGCAGGTCATGTGTGTCATTCTCAAGAGATAAGTAAATAATGAAAGCCGCTAATCAAATTATAAGCTATATTGACGTCAATTACGTTATTACTTTTATTATTTACTTTTTACGCCGATAAATCGGACACGAAAGATTTAACTCAATCGATTCTTCTTGTTTATGAAATCAGGTGATGAAAACAAACCCAGACATTTTAGCCGGCTTTATACAATACGGCCGAAGAGGAGATTTGTAGATAGTAATATTAAATATTACGCCTTCTAGCCTTAGTTTTTTTTTCGAATTATTAACCTGATGCAATGCGAATATTGTACAAAATTATCTTTAAGTTCTTAGTAAAACTTGTGTAAAATCTTGTGGATGATCAGAGGGTCATAAAGGATGTTAGATTTAAAATAAGCAAGTTAGTATTCATTTTGGCTATAACTGCAGTAAAATGGCAATGAAAATATTTTGTTCGGAAGATCATTCTAGAAAATTTTCGTACACAAAATTTCAAGGGTTTATCCAAATTTAGCTATTTGTTAGGTCAAGTGACACATCGCATATGCATATTCAGGAAAAATGTAGTTGCTGAAAATAAACCAGAAGAATTTGGCATAATTTCAGTATTAAATACGGTGTCATAATTTACAGAAATGTAAAGCACAATATTTAATACAACTTGCAAATATCTTCTTTGTTAAACCGTTCAAAAATTAACAGAAGTCGCACTATAAAATTAGTAAAATTAGTATACATTACATACTTTAATTTAACCAGGCTACGTTCAGAGTGAAATGCATACCTATGTATGCATTTCTATTTAAGCATTGCGGTCATTTTTTCCCATTTTCCAGAATTCTCTTTCCTACCCGTTGACGTAAAATTTATCTATCATTCCCCATCACTTAATAATATCAACAATTTTTAAAAATACGTTGCCCATCATGATGTTGAATGTAAACACGTTTTTAAGCTCCATAAAATACGCGGTTATTTTAAGAAAGTTCGTTTAAAAAAGGAGGTTCTCAGGAGAAATATAAGCTCGTCTCTCTCTCTTCGTGGATTTCGACGCCTTCTTCTTGATATTAGGTAAAGAGCCTAGCTAGGCGCAGTGAATTGAAATTGCAACGTGTACCTCTATAAAGTGGTAGAAAAAAGGAACGGTTTCTTTTGCCCGCTTTGTTGCGTGTAATTGCCTATTTTCAAGTATAATGAACACGTTAATAGTTACCTACAGTTTTACAATTATATTTTTGATCATAAAGGAATGTAGCGGTTCTTTGAAAAAAAAAGCGTGGCATACATTTTACAATGGTACCGGAAATGAAAATTTTAACTTATAAAAAAGATACAATAGCTACGTTATTATAATTTGAGCTTCATTGGTAAAAGGAGGTGAACGAATTGGTGTACAGCTTCAAATGGAAGATACTACTTCTATACTAAAGAATACGGAAATTCATATAAACATTATTCTACATTATGTGCCTTTTTGCGTGATATCATGTCATTATGACATAAATGTAAACAAAAGCAGTTTATTTTCAGAAGAGTCATGTTTTATAATTAACAGAATTCGTGTCTCAATAATGCGAGGTTCACATGTTAATTGTGGTCATTTTAATTGTATTCTTCTATAATTATTGGTTAGGGATTACACACTGAAAACAACATTTTTGTAATGTTCCAATTAAATTGGGAGGTTACTGCGGCTTTACTTAACAAAAGATTTGCATTGTAAAAAAATGAAAAATGCGAATTTTCAATTTAACTGTCATTTTAGCTTCCTCTTTCACTATTCTAAATTATATATTATAGGTTGACAACATACAAATTAAATCTAACATAAATTTTTGATCACATTTATTTTTTATATTTCTGTGTTGACTATTTATGTACGAGTTTAAAGCAAACCTTTTATCACACACTAATCAAACTACTTCAGCATAATAGCAGTTAGTCAGGAAATTGTCTGATAATTTTCCTTATACGTTCCACGAATAATTGCTGACCGTTATCAACGCAATAACAAACCTGTACGTCTTCAAACTCAGAAGCGTATTGAAACCGTGACATTCAATGAAGTACTTGCGTGATGATAGAGAGTTACGGAAACATGTCGCTACATGTTTGTCGCCTTTCAACCGTATCACTGTGCGCATATGGAAATTGTCTTAAATTTGTGCACTCTAATGGCAACTTATTGTGGAACGTCTTCATTTTATGTATTATTGCGCGCACATGTATGTAATTATTTGAGCTGCTGATGAGAAAAATAGAATCTGCACTTGGCCAAACAAACTGCGCAAATGTTACATTTACTATGTTAAAGAGATACGATAAGTAGTAATCACAGCAAGAAAAAGAATCCATTTTTGGGGATCCAAACATGTCTTCACAGATTAAAACTCCGCATTTGAAATGAGTTACTTATTTTTTCCCGTGAACAGAACAACGGATGCATTTTGATAAAAAATTTCAATTACAAATTTTTTACGAATATTCCTTTTGTCTGTTTTTTGAACGAACTTTTAGTGAAGTATTCAATATATTGTTTTTTAACGTTGAATAAGCTTGGTATACTATGCCTCATATACATCGGATCAACTTGTACGCAGAGCTGTCATCAAAATTTGTACGTTTATCTTCTTTATATATGATCTCATTTTATGCCCTTCTAGTACCAATAAATTTAATTCTTAAAACAGAAAGTTGGGGTAGTCGATCTCTATGTTCTGTAAGTTTTATTCAAGTCCTTTTGTTGAACTGTAGTTATGTTCCGATTAAATGTTTGCTACTTTTATAGTAGATATTCCAACTTCTTTGATTTCAACAGTTCTCCCATCTTTAAATTCTGTTGATTAACGAAAATTAGTATGACGTTGTATTTGAGGCATTATGTTTTCTTAATTTAATTACAATAGTATGTATCTGGGGACTAACATGCAGCATTTAATTCCGGAGGTGGAGGACCACTCGAGAGATTTTAGTACTTTAGTCCAGTGGTTTATACGCTATTTTTTACACTTCCGAAACATAGCACGAAAATTGATAACCAGAAATTATGAACGTTATTGGAAATTTGAAATATGCGAGTTTGCAATGAAACACGTCATAGTTACAATGTCAACAAGCCTAGTCATTTTGCAATAATTGTAAAAGTAAATTAAAGTGTGTGAAGAATCTGACCAAGAAAAAGCTGCCGAAGAAGTGTTAGAAGACCTATTGCCTTCCAAATCTCGTAGAATTTACGAGTAATAATATGAAATGTTTTTGAAATGGTGTCGTAAAAGAAAATTCATTGATTTTAAAGAAAACGCTTTGTTGGTATTTTTAATGAAGAGGCAAAAAAGGTTTTAGGTTGTACGATCTACCTCATCTTGTGGAATTGCATCAAACATCGTTGATGAAAACAAGAAATCATTATTTGTTAATTGCTCCAACATTACTGTAAATATATCTCAAAAACTGTAATAAAATGTGTCAAATTTGACAATCTTTTATTATAGTTTTTTACAATGAATCTATCAATAAATTCTCTGGAGCTTCAATTAGGGATCAAATGACCCCAAGCCAGTACTAAAGTATCAACCTTTGTCGCGAAAGTACGAAAAAGTAAAGTACATGTAACATACAGAGCTAGAATACTAGGTTTTTAACTGTTATTCTTAATCTTGTGAATTATTGGTCCTTCCCGCTTTCGGTCCATCCTTCCCCGTAAAAAGGCATGAGGCCACCTAGTAGATTGTAAATAGTCATATGGTTAGAAATTTTAGAGCCTGCGTAGAAAATAATTTGCATGTGTGATACAGTTTTTACTTTCAGTCGGTAACACGGTTGACAATGGGAGCCCACGTGCTCTCGAAACGCTGCGTTCCGCATAATTAATTAATTTGTGTGAGTGGAGTTTACTGCTATACCTGTGAATTGGTCCTTGTTTTTCTCAAAGTATTTGGAAAATTTCCTTTGAGATGTTTTTCAATGTCTTTCAGGAATTTGCTTTAATGGCAGCAGGGTGTCCTTTCAGCACTTATTCCAATTTCGGCAATAAGAAAAAAATCGCGATCATCTAATTTTTGGCGCAAAGCTAACGAATTGACAAAGCAGAGTGAACAAGGACATTCTTATGGTGAAGAAACCGTGTGTTTCCTCGCCGTAACTCTTGTCCCATTGGATCGAGATTGACGTGCTTTTTTGGAGTGTGAAGATTCCCAGCCTAAACGATTCGTCATCGTTGGATTATGCAAAAAATTGCCGTTCTGTAAATATAGTTTTATAACGGTGGAAGATGAATGTAATCGCGATTTGATGCACGTACAAATGCTATTGTCAATATACAGCGTGGTATTTGTTTTCTTAAAAAAAAAAAACTGGAAACCTAAATTCATTACTCAGTCCTTAAAATAAACCAGAATTGTACTTGATACCAAAATGTGCTATAATAACATGAAATAGCTAACAATTGCTTTTGTTAATAAAACGACCGACAATCTGTTGCGCAATCTTGATAAAGTAGTACAATATATATATATATATATATATATACATATACATACATTGTTTCCTTTTTCTCGGATTTTCTACGGTTCGTTGACTGTCCTACTCAGGACCTTGACGTTTCGGTGGCATCGCAGCTACCGTCTTCTCGAACGTGTTACGAGTACTCGAAACTCGAAACCCGGGAATATTATATCCTTATCAGGACAAAATTCTCCCGCGGCCAAAAAAAGCCCGAGAAAACATATTGTCATTATATGTCCGATGTTTTCGCGGTCACCGTATGTGGAATAATATTCCCGGGTTTCTCGCTGCGTGTGCTGTTGGTGAACCATTTCGACAAGATCTCACTCATCTTTAAATACGCATATATAGATAGGATAATACATATTAATCGACGTTCTTATGTATATGCAAATTATGGAAATTAATTACGTCATTTCTTGCTCTAAATTTATGCATCCATGCACTTGTAAATTTTATTAAAGGATCCCGTGATCATATTTCAACCTAACTGTATACACTGACGACTTCCTCAAAGGTTTTAAGCTTCCATTTACCCACCAACCAGTTTGTCCAACCTGGATGGATGCAGATATGTAATACGAATGCAAATCCTAGAGCGACTGGTTCCAGCTGCAAGTCGTTACACTCGCGTCGCGCATAACAGGTTTGCGTACCTAATAACCTGTATTTCCTAGTGCGCTGCTGCACGAGCACGATTTTTCGCAAAGTCGCGCAACCAGCAACAGACTAGACGTGAAAAACGAATCTTCGCGGAGCATGAGTCATCCGAAGAAGGTAAAAGGAGAAGGAACACAACGATGGGAAAGGTGTACAACTATTACTGGTAGTTCAACGTTCGTTGACCCACCAACGATGTCTTAACCGATGAAAGAGGAGAGAGAACGCGACACTTTCCTTTCGATGGCTACCTAATGGGGAGCGCGGCATATTTAGTAACATTCAATTATGGCAGTAAATTATTTTTAACACTATTATTCTCCACGAACCTAATTTGTAATGGCAATAAATTATGTAATAAGTTAAAAAGTAATGCGTCCACAAGAAGAGATTTAATATCTTCCTGCTTAATTATCTTCTTTTTACTAAAGCTGATTAGGATCACCGGTATGATATATGGCATTCTGATTATAGTCCTATTCCCGTTTATAATAATAGCATGGTCGTACGGATTTGAATATCCAATCTGATGGAGAACTCGTTTAATAAAGAAGTTTGTTATGTTTCGATTTATGAATTCATAAGAGGAAACCAGATTTGGCTTTGCTCACTTTACAAATCATTTTAATCTAATTCTTTCGAAGAAAAGAACGTACACAAAACTGTAACGATACTAAAAATTTAGTTCTTGGGTACAGAAATATATTAAATATATATATCGAAGTACTTCAATTGTAAGTATTATAAGGAATATACAACGGCAAATTTGTAAGGTAGATGATATTAAGGACGTCGCTTACAAGGGTTCGAAAGATATGGAAATTGAAGGATGGAATGTAAGCGTTAAGTTTCCTAGGAAAATTGAATTGCCTATTTAATTGTCATATGTTTAAAAAAATGAGGCAAAACTGTGAATTTTCGACAGTTATGCAATTATTTGAAATTAAATTCATGCAAATATAATTGCAAGATATATTGTAGTCAGGACATATTCCAGGTCTTGCTTGATATAAAAATATGAGAAGAGTTGAGCACCCGACTAAAATATAACTACAACTCTTGTTAAGGTCCTGAAATATTGGATCAGGTTTGGTATGTATTCCTATCAAATAATGGGCAATAGGTCGGGTGCAAGTACATCCTGTACTATATCAATAACTATGAGTCGTAATGGATCAACAATATTTATTTAACACCTTAATTGTGATAATCGAAGCTATATTGGAAAGTCCTTTTTAAAATAAAAGGAATATAATAATAAAGTAGTAGCCAGGTTTAATGAATAAATGGCTTATTTTTTATTAAAATATAGGCTTTGGCTTCAAAATTATTTTGTTCTAAATGTGATGGTAACACGTTCGAGAACTGCGCGCTACATATTCTCCGTGATGGCCGCCATTTCTCCTCAAATATTCTCTTTTAATTCATTCAGTGGGTGAAGAATGATACTGTATACAAAATGTTGTAGGACCGATATTGTTGAATCATTTTATTAACGAAGTTGAGCCACTCAGTAGCATCAGTTGGCTTTAGTTCCTGCAATTTGTGGGGGTGGAGACGCAAATTTTTATGCAGTATGTGATGTATGGAACTTCACTCTCCACGTTTTCCGCAGTTCTTGACGTCCTTGGTCGTCCCGTCCCAGGTCTACCCATTGTCAAACCGATCTCCTTGAACTTCTGTACCCATTTTCTGATTAGTTGAGTGCACGGTGCTTATTTAATGATTTAGGCGAAATTATTGTTTTTGTAAAATTCGCACACACATCACGCACGCTCCATTCCTGTAAAACGCTCCATAACAACTCAATTCCTAAGGATGTGGCTAGCGATTGGCATATCCCCCACTCAACGTTCGTGTTCACGCAGTAAACAAAGCAAATAGAAAAGGACTTTTGGGGCATCTGGTATAAGTGTTATCGTAGAAACATTGCCAATAGTTTGGCAACGTCTCTTCATTTGTTTAGGTGATCAACTTTCCATAAATATCATTCACAATAATCTACTAACTTTTTCGAAATTTATTAGCGGCAAATTAGTATGGAACATGCACACAAGAAAATTAAAGGTGCTAACAAGTTATTATTATACAAAATACTAATAGCATAGTTTTAGATCGTTTTAAGTACTTTTCGATGTTACATATAATAACACATTTATGTATTGTATTTTATGATGATTATTTTATGATAATGCATTACAGAAAATACAACTTGAACATTTTTTAATGTTCTTTTTATTTTGTATATATGTCTACCTTAAATATAATATATAATGTCTCGTGAGCAATCCACATTATTTTCTTGATTTTCTTCATTTATATTTAGAAGACTATAAGTTCTCCCACTTTTTGCACATTTATTAGTTTCTATTTCATGTTTGTGTCTCTATTTTTATTGAGAATTTCAGCGTTCAATTTTCAAACCAAACTAAACGTTCATAAAGGAATGCAAACTAATTTAATTTGCAGTTAGTTACAAATCAGACATGCTCATTAATTGCTAATTTTGAACTATCACCAATTCTTATAGAACAAACCAATTATCATAAAATAAATATAAGATAACGTGTTACATTTTATGTATTTACTTAGTACTTCAGTTCAATTTCGGATTGTATTGTGCGCGATATACACGCATTCGAATTGGTTACAGTTCTGATTCGAATCGATGTAGTACTGTAACTTTAGTATCTCGGGAAAAGCTTTTGTCTGTACAACGGTCTTGTAAAGGAAATCGTAAAAGCTTTAACAAAGATTCCGCCGATTTCTTCACCATGACAGACAAGTTGTCCTTATACATAGTTAGATTTCCTTTCGATATCTCAATCTCGAGCAGCATGTATACGTTAATAAATTTTAGTTTAGTTAGTATCATTTATTAATAAATTCGGAATTCGTGTGAATCTCTTGTTTCGTTTTACAGATAACTAAACTATTTAGAATTATATCACGTTAGTGATTCATTTTGACGAATGCGAATGTAACATCCTAATCTTATGTTTAACTATAGAATGGATTACATTAATTTTCACTTAATAGTGTTGGCTAGTATATATCCTAAAAAAAACTTTATGAAGCAGTATTTTTGTTTGATATTCTTAAATATGCCCCTTATTGTACAGTAACTTAAATATAATCCGTGGCAACTGGGTTTTCTCTTAGGCGTATGAGTATACAACACATTACATTTTGGCAAGTTATTGCAGAAGCAAAGTTGGAAGACGAACTTTAGCGAAACAGTCCCGTTTAATACACAAATTTACTTAGTATACACCTTTAAATGAAACCAAGATGAATTGGTCGTGTTTTAAAAAACAATTCCATTCGGACTAATACCAATACATTTGTACTTGTCAAGAATAAAATAAGTTTATACAGAAGGAGCAATTTGTTTATTTTACTTATGACAACGCAAAAATGATCACCTACTAAAAGAGATTCAAATTAGATTTTCTAGTCTGTACCTTACACTAAAGAATGTAGGGTAGTGTGCATCTGAAAAATCTGATGGGTTATGATCATGATATATTTCACAACTGATACATTCAACTGCGAACAACTAACAATCTATCCTTAGTATTTAAAATATTATAGATGATGGTGGTTCAGAGGCAATAGACTTCTCCTTGATTGGTGGTAACTCTGCGGCTTTCAACTGTCATCATGACTCTAGTGAGTCAACATCATAGGTTCATTGTTGCAGCATTCACTAGAAGCAATGAATCATTGCGATGTTGTGGAACTTTGTGCATCCTAACATGAGACAACTTGACTGAAAGATGACTTTGACTATTAACAAGGTAGACTACAGCTTGCCTTCCCCAAGGTTTGTTAAGCATTTTAGGAAAAATGCTCGTTGATCATTTGATTTGGACGTGGAGACTTGGCAAGGACAGCTAATTAGAATCCATGTGATCTTTTTCTTTAACAAAAAGGGTCACGAATAACGGGAATATTAAGAATTCCTTCATATTAACCATTACTACTTTTTTAATTATTTTTATTTTAAGAAGTTTCAAGATGACAAGCTTTTGTTCTGCTCCAGTATAAAATTCAGTCTATACAAAAGCTATTAGGTGAAATCATATCATAAACGAATTTCCGTTTACTAAGTTTTTTTATTGTTTATGATTTTACGATCATCTCATCATGATTATTATGACAGACTGTTTGCATAAAAACAGTGTTGTTGCAAATATCCCTCCTTAGAATACCGAAATGAAGGCAGATTTCTGCACATGCGGTTTTTCTTGTGTTGTTTTAAATAAAATGTTCGTATTGTATGGTACAGACAACATTGAAAACACATAGAGAAACGAGGGTTTATAAGAAGAAGTCAAAAAGTAGCAGTAAATGGATAACTATACCGAAACAAGATCGTTTATTGCAACAAATTTGTTTGTAAAATTAAAAAGAGGATCAAAAGAATTTGCTGACGACACACCGGGCTGTGGGAGTTTGGATTCCGAAATTCTCCACCACTATAAATTGAATATTTACGACCTATTTTAAGGAATAATCTTCAAAAACATCATAAAATTACCTCAGTACTATGCAGGAAATTAGTTTTCTCAATTTGCGAACATATGGAAACTCTTGTAAAGTAGAGTTCATATATGTCCAAGAAGGACCAAAAAATATTAATATCTGCTATAGAAATAAGTTTCAATAAGATTGTCTGAATATTCTCATTTTTCTTGTATTTTTCGTGTTACTGAGAAATTTTTAATTCATATATACAAACATACTGTATGTATAAAAATTGTCAAAATTAAACAAAAAGGACAGAATAAACAGCTAAATTCTAAGAACGAATTAAGAACTTCCTCTTGTCATTAGGGTAAGGGTAGATGTATCGGAAGGAATTCGCCATACTTTAGTATCGTTACAACTACACCTCGCTTACAAGGTTCGAGTGATATTAGCGACTTCGCCCGGGGTGTCGCATCGTTGGCCAGAGTGAACGCGGCGCTTCGCAACGTGAAATAAGTAATTTCTTAAATATTCCGTTGTCCACAGTTAATCGTGTGATTACACAATTTAAACGTAAGGAAAAAACAACAGTGGAGCTGGGACCAGGTCGTGCCGGACCTTCTGAAAGAAGTAAAAGAGTGCTTGTGCGCGAAGTGTTAAGAGAACCGCGATAAAATACAGCTGAGCTTGCGGCAACTTCACAGAAAAGTCAGCGCACCGTTCTGCGATACCTCCACAGTGTGGGGATGTATGAAAGGGTGGCAAAGAAAAAACCTCTCCTTACGGCGTTTCAAAAACGACGACGAATGGCTTGGGCAATCGAAATGCGAACGAAGCCCGAAGAGTTTTGGCGGTCTGTCATTTTTTCAGACGAAAGTAGATACCGCCGATTCAGTGATGGTGGTCGTACGTGGATATGGAGACGTCACAGCAACTGGACGACAAATTTTTGCATCAGACGGTGAAATACGGCGGTGTGAACATCATGGTGTGGGGCGCGATATGGTATGGTGGAAGATCGCAATTAGTAATCGGCGACGGAAATATAAATCCGGCAAAATATATCCAAATATTAACAGAAGGACTACTACCGATATTCGACAACGCCATTTTATCTAAAGAAGACGTTACTTTTATGGAGGATGGAGCACTCAGCCACAAAGCAAGAACAACAACCACATGGAAAGAGGAACGGGGAATTCGCATTTGACCATGGCCAGGCCAATCACCAGACATGAATCCGATAGAGAATGTTTGGCACATACTCCAGACAAATATGGCGAAACGACCCCGAAAACCCAGCAATAAGGAAGAACTCGTGGCAGCTGTTACAGAAGAGTGGTTAAATATTCCAGAAGACACCATTAATCATTTAATAGATTCTATGCCACGACGACTCGCAGTACTTCAGCCAAGTAAAGGTGGATCGACAAAATATTAGTCTAATTTAAAAATTTTAAAATATTTTGTATATATAACGAGAGTAGAATCTTTTTTTTTAATTAGTAGGTGTCTATTTTATTCTGTCACCCTAGTGTATATGAGACGAAAACTCGTTCAGTTAGTCACATACCCTATCAATGCATACCGTAACACAAACATCCTATGAAATTTCGAAAATTAGCGCTCTACACTAATAACACATTGACACTCACATTATCATTGCACTTATATTAATTTCGAACTTATCACAAATTTGCTGTCGGATAAGAAGGTGCCATTCTTAATAATAATCAGGCTTAAGGTTTCACGATAAGTAATTTATTTCATATTCTACTTTAATATAGCATTTTTGCAATGTATTAATAGCGGTAATTCTTTTTTAAAGATACACGAGCAAATATTTTGATAGGGACGGTATGTAAACAATCATATCTCCCGTATATGTCATCAAATATTATTTAATTTGTATATCTTTAAAAGAAATGATAAAGATAAAATTACAGCACACTTGCAACGTAACCTTTCTATCGAGTAGTGTTGAAGTGACCTGAATTGGTGAACAACGTTTTCCTCCTATCGAAGATGTTTCTCAATATAAGGTCAGTTTTATTAAAATCGGTAATTTGTTAGTTTTATAAAATATTTCATTTGCTTAATGTTTTTAACGTCTTCGATTTATGTTTGGAATTTTCATAAAGATAACCTTTACTTTAAAAGTTCAAGGCATTTTGTACGTCTTAAATATACATGACAATAATGTATACATAAAAAATGAATTTAAAATCTCAGCATGCACTCTAAAATTGATTTTGTTAATTTTTAATGCGTCCTGATCCGATAGGAAATTTTCCAAGAAAAATTTGAGTTTCTGTTATCTCTTATGTTTTTTTTCCTCTGACTTAGTACTTTAAGATTGATATATTTCTTTTGAATTAGTTAGTTTTTTTTTTCAAATTTCATCGTCAAATGGGAATATCGACATTTTAAACTTTTAATGTAGTTTACCTGCCTTTGTCTTTCTTTTTCATGTATATTATACTAAACAGCAATGTGCTGGATTACGTCGTAGGTACAGTTCTTTGTAACTCTATTAGAGAATTTTTTGAAACAGATCCCGTAATATCTAGAAATTGAATCCATGTTTATTATAAGTTTTCGCTGAAAACAAATGTGATATTGTATGAAATTTGTCCATTCGTACAAAGTGCAATGAGAGTTTAAAGCACCACTGCGTATTGTTAAACATTACCACTATATGTCGTTATTTTTGCTAAGTTAATTACTATATCAAATTATACTGGCACGCGTATACAATTAAAATTATAGCTTATTGAATGACCTTTATAACAAAACTTAGCAAAAGTTACACTACCGGCCATAAGAGTTTACCCACCTCCAAAACATTACAAAAACAAGTCAAAAACTAATTATAAAATAAACCGCTATTTTGTACTTATACAAAGAACTGTAACAGTTATTAAAACAATGCGCTTATCAATTTGCTAGCAAAGATAATCATAAATTAACTTAAATTTACGATTACTCAATGTGTCCACCTTTCACCTTTATTGCTGTCGTATACAATTTTGGCATTCTCTCTAGCAGCTTTGCCATTGTTAGCGGCTGTATTTTTCTCAACGTATCCTGTAGCTGCGCCCAAAAGACCGTTAAAGTTGGAGCAGATTTTCAAACTTGTTGGTCGAGTTTCTCCAAAAGTTCGATCGGATTGAGATCTGGACTTTGAAGCGGTCACTTCATAACAACAATTTTCTCTTTGTGCTGCGGTTGTTCCAAATACTCCCGCCATATCTTTGCGGTGTGTTTGGTCCATTATCGTGCTGGAACACGAAGTTTTCACCGATTGATCGTGTTTCAGGTGAGATGGCATTCCCCTCCAAAGTCTCCGTATAATCTTCTTTTCTAAGGATACCATTTATTTTGACCAAATCGGCCACAGAGGCAACGCCAAAACAACCCCAAATCATGACTGATCCTCCTCTATATTTTTATTGTTGGCGTAAAGCAGGATTTATGTGCTTGTTCCTCTTTCGATTCACGGATAAATGTTTTTCTGTTTGAACCAAAGGTGAGATATTTATATTCGTCGTTTTGTGCACAATATTTCCTTGGGCAGCAATTTCTGACGCTGTTTTTCGTCTATTTCGTTTATTCGTGATTATAATTGCGCGATTTTTTCTGGTACTGTTCTTTAATACTTTTTAATATTATAATCCACTGTATCATAGTTTAATTTCTGGCATTTAGCAATTTTTCAGTTACTTTTACCGATATTGTGATATGCCACTATTTGAGCACACGTTTTCGTAGATAATTCTTTTCTTGCCATTACTTTAGCGTTACTCGCTGTTTTAAAACACTGCGCAAATTCTTCGCTATTCACTGTTTGCAATACGAAAGCATTATATTAAAATGGCCGTATCGTCTACTTTCATATATTATGACGGCCGAAAAACTGCTCTTTATCTAATGCATTTACCTGAACGTGTCTAATCCGAAAAAAGGATCATTTTCGATATGTTAATTCCAGTCGGCTCATTACGTACATACGGAACATTACAGAAGAATTGTAATATATCTCGTACTTACAGTTTAATAGAATAAATATTTTGATAGGGATAGAAAATAGTTTCTTTGAATAATCTCGAATTATCCAGGTGGTTAAATACTTATAGTCGATAGTGTATATGCTATTAAGAAATAATTCATTAACAATATATTCCATTCATTGTGATACAATAGCGACGGACATCTTACAGATGTATTTATATGAGTAACTATTTGATTTTAACTTACGTTAACAAAGAGAGTGATCCTTTATACGTATATCTTATTTGTGCAGTGTCTAGTTACCGTAATCCTAATCAGATTCTATTTAAATAATACAATCTATAAATATTTTTTTTTGTATTTAGTATCTTCTTACTTCAAAAATCATAAGTTCGAACATTTCATAATGGAGAATATATTTTTGAAATTTTATTGCATTTTTAAATTTATCCTTTAATTGATCCTCCTTGCTGTTGGTTCATTTTATTGATATATTTTATTTGACATAACAGATCTTTATTTTCCTTAGTACAAACCGTACTATTTATATCCTTAGATAAATTTAGATTTATAGGCTCACTTACAAATGCATTCAAGTAGTATGTCTGATAACGTAGATATAATAAATAATCTGTATAAGTCTGACGGTACGGATCTTTAAATATTCGATGTTATGTTATATTTCAATTGCTCTTTATTATGTTGTTATAAAGAAATAAAAAAAATGTTTGTTATATTAGGCCTACTGTTTACAAAATGGACAAAGAAATGTTAAAAAGATTATAAATAGATTTGTAGACGAAGACTTTATTTTATTAAGCCAACGGTTGGATGGTAACGTAATGGATTTGATTCGTAACCTTTTTTGGTAAATTATTCTTCTACAAACTATGAAGAAGTTCTACTAAAATCATGGGTGCATTAGAATGTTGCTGTTTACAACTGATATAGATTTTATTTTTCCAATCGTGTATAAGTGATCGATATAACACATGGACTGAAAAGTCCCGGACCTAACAAAGAAAACACGTTTTTTTTGGTTCAAATTTAGCTTTATTCATCAACGTAATCTCCTTCAAGAGCAACGCAATCATTCCAGCGCCGCTCTAACATTTCAATACCACTTTTGTAGAACGATCTATCTTTTGCCTCAAAATAGGCCTCAGTTTCAGCGATAACCTCTTCATTCGTGCGAAATTTGTTACCGGCGAGCATTTTTTTGTGGTTTGCGAACAGCCAGTAGTCGCTGGGAGCCAAATCTGGTGAATACGGTGGATGTGGGAGCAATTCGAAGTTCAATTCATGTAGTTTTGCCATTGTTTTGATTGAGTTGTGACACGGTGCGTTGTCTTGATGAAACAAAATTTTCTTCTTTGCCATATGCGGTCGTTTCTTTGCAATTTCGGCCTTCATACGCTCCAATAACGCTATATAATATTCACTGTTGATGGTATTTCCTTTATCAAGATAGTCGATGAATATTACACCACGCACATCCCAAAATACCGAGGCCATAACCTTTACCAACCGATTGTTGTGCTTTCGGGCGCTTTGGACGAGGTTCACCAGTTACTGTCCACTCAGATGACGATGGTTTTGATTCCGGAGTGAAGTGATGGATCCATGTTTCATCCATTGTCACATATCGACGCAAACATTCCGGTTTGTTACATTTAAACATGGCCAAACACTGCTCAGAATCATCAACACGATCTTGTTTTTGGTCAACAGTGAGCAAACGCGGCACCTACTTTGAACAGAGCTTTCTCATAGTCAAATGCTCATGCAATATAAAGCCAATACGTTCTTTTGATATCTTTACGATGTCAGCTAACTCACGCAACTTCACTTTTCGATCATTCAAAACGATTTTATGGATTTTTTTGATGTTTTCTGGTGTTTGCCGCCTCATTTGGACGTCCACTGCGTTCTGCATCATCGGTGTCTCTACGCCCACGTTTGAAGTCAGCAAACCAACGTTTTATTGTTGTTTCTGACGGAGCGGAGTCCCCATAACACTTTTCAAGCCATTGCTTCGCTTGAACGGTATTTTTTCCCATCAAGAAACAATGTAAAATTAAAACACGAAATTGTTTTTGATCCATTGTTTTGAAAATAACAAAAGTAGCGTGACTCTTAGCACAATAACTCACAAACTAATGAATAGAATATCATGAAATTTTAACAGCTGTCTTTTGAAGGTTAGTACTAACTGGGAGAAAGGTGACTGCAATAAAACTAGCGTCATCTATGTGTTAGGCCCGGGACTTTTCAGCACATGTGTTAAATAGTACATGTATGTTCATACCCATCAAACGCAGCCACATAAAATTATAGGAGGAGGCTCGCGAAATATTTTATTTATATTCACTATTTGAGGAGCCGCGGAACTAGGAAGGTTGAGAACTAAATTATTATCCTTAAAAGATTATCAGCATAATTTTTCATCTCAAGAATCATTTCATTAGTATAATACTAGAAATAAGGACACCAATTAGGAACTTATGAGCGATCATCGAATTATGTAGAAATAACGATATATAACGTATTGACTGCAGAACTAAAATCTGTGAAAAATTAAAAATAATGTTAAAAACTTTGTTTTAGATAAGTTATTCTAGTCTTGCAATGTATACTTTAAATACAATATAGCTATTTGACCTAGTGTTCAGTGTCAATCTTTTCTTCTTAATTTTATATTTGTATTCTTTTGTTGTTTTGTAAGAAAAAATGAACATTGACTGGGCTTATACCAAAATGGTCTAAGACACCAATAAACTATTATTATTATTATTATTATTATTATTATTATTATTACTATAAAGTCCATTGAGCTTTCATGCAATTTTAAAATTATTTTTTGAGTTTGTTTCAATTTTATAATATTTATTTTGGATAAACGTTTGTGTAAGTTTTAAATGAGCTGATATTCTAGTGCATTACCATTTGTCAACATATCATAATGATCCAGCTTCCTTCAAATTTTATAACAAAATTCCTGTTTTTTTATAAATGTCTTCGAATATCTATTTTTTTGTTAACGTTGTACGTATTTGTGTTGCTGTTGGTTCTCTTATGTAGGTAGTGCGCAAATATACATTGATTACTTAATTCGTCGCCTAATTAAGTGATGCAAATTACATAAATTGTCTTAAATTTAATATGGAGACCCGATCCTTGACTCCAATTTAAGTTATTAAGCGAATTATCTTACTAATACACTGCAAAAGATATTGTCGGAATAGAGATAAAGGCATAGAGTGCGTCGGTGTATATCGATTATACTGGAATACCACTTACGGTAGATATATTAATTACTTTTGTGAGTCTAAAACAAATCCTCAATTAAATCAACAGTATTCTTTTTGATTTTATCGATGATTTATACTAGCGCATGTTCCAATATATTTATGTGCTTTTATGTAATATGGGATTATAGCAAATTATTTCTATTACTTGAGTTATAAGTACCTAATCTAATTTAATAAAGAAATGAACTGATTTTCATACGTAAAATATATTGAAGCACATCATTTATTTTTGTTTCTTATTTGTAATTTATTTTGTTGAATATTCTTTGGTTTTAAGTAAAAAGGAAATATTGTCGACTCTTTCGTACAATCATTAATATCGAAATATGTTAAAGATTTTATATTTTAGAATATCACTTCAGAAATTACTGTAATGTATATATTTAAATAGCGGGTTTGATAGAGGGCGTTGGATTCGGTATCTGAATGGTAGTATAGCCATAACATAATATTATAACAGACATTTACAAGACACACAGTTGAAGTAGCACGTGGTTGTTAGTTGCCAAATATCAGTTGTTAAATATCAAAATACAGTCCGTTTAAAAATAAAACATCATTTAATTCAACAAAGGATATATTCAAATTTTGATTTGGCTTATATCAAAACTAAAAATACTCTACTCATGTGGAAATTGCCGTTTGATAACCAATAAATTAATCAGCATGTACTCTTGGTGTGCATTGTTTTCTACATATTCTCGCTTATCATTTAATTATTTCTATCTGCATTTAATATTTGCATATGAACAATATATTAATATGATGAGATAAATCCACTAAGTATTACGTCAGAATATTACCATAGATTCATTATTAGAAAGAGTATAAATTTTATTATCGATAATTTCTTTAAAAAGCACCACTAGAATGATTCCGGTTGAGCGGTTTTACCTATGCCTCTTCGCTGGCCAATGTGATCTATTGTAGCCGGTTATGCAATATTTAAAGGTTGAAGTGTATCTATTCTTTTGGCAAACCCCAGACGCTTACACAGAGCCTCTTTTTTTAATTGGGCAGTGGGAGCCTTAGTAAAATCCTTGTCGAGTTGTATCAACTTCCTGGTTATATCTAGGCGGAGCAACATAAACGCTCTCGTACGGGATAATCCTACAGATTCATTCTAAGTTTGGAGAAATTGCTGTTTGGCCCATTGGGCAACATATAACTTGACAATAGTGTACGATACGCCAACTGCAAGTTTTAGTTCCATTGGAATTAAACCAGCTCCAGCCTTGACAAGGAGTTTCGATATCTTTAATGACAATATGTCATGAATAATAATTGTAATTAATCTAATTTTATTGTTGTTGCTCAGTGTCTTACCTTATCCTAACCCATTGCAGTGCAGCCTGACTATGAAGGAAAATTTTATTCTACCTGTGCTTTACGTTTCTAGATAGGAGTTCTGCAACGTCTGTGTCATTGGCAAAAAATTTTGGTTGCATTTTAGAATCATCAGCATAAATATATTATGTTGGATATCGTCCTCAAAAAAGTTGATGAAGACAGGCGTTCATGCACAGATCATGTTTTGTGTCGATTGCGTCGTATAATGTCAACATTTTTAAACAGCAATCCTGGCCCTCGCTTCCACCACTATGTGAAGGGGACTAAGTGTACGAATCTGTGGCTAGAGTTTTTCACTGTTTTAAGATCTCGTTATAAAGTAAATATATCACATGCTAAATTTAACAGGTTTACTTTCTACTACAAAACTAAAATTCTACATCTTTCATACTGCTAAAACTGTTTCGGTGTACCGTTTAGAACACACCCTTGTTGAATGTTGTGGTGGATGATACATATCTATGGGTATTCTACGATATTAGCGTAAAATTAAGTAAAATGTTTGGAACCCTAAGTTAAAAAAAATGTGGTAAACAAAGTTATATTTGTACACTAAACGAGGATATATGAAGAGAGTGGGTATTGTTAGGGAAATCAGAACAGTAAGGTGGAGGTGGAGGAGTAATTCAGAAGAGCAGCTACGGAGTTATACAAAATGCCCCAATGAGAGCCAGGTTCTTAAGTTTTTAGAGTGCAGAGAGCATTGCGCTTGTCTACCAAACAACAGCGTTATGTGATCTAGAACTGATTACGAGATAGTTTATATTATCGAAAATGACAGTAGCGATACGGCGGAAAACTATTTTAATTTTTTATTTGTCTTTATTACTTTTTGCAGAGCACCTCTGTATGTACTAATTTTCATCAGAGTTGCTTTAGGGATAACGAAATCACTAATTTTTAATTTCTGGAGTGGTAATCATTGAACACACTTCTTGACCAAATTCGACCCGCTATTAAATCTCTAGAGAAATCATATAAAGTTTTTTGGGGTAGACAAGATTACCATATGCTTACTTGGTAAGGTGTCCAATCGTCTTCGTTGTAAAGTATAAATTAACACCTTTTTCTCATATTACCTATCCGTCGTTGGGCATATTGTTTACTCATAGAACGCGAAATTATTCCAATCTGGAAAGATAATTGTTTAATAGCGTCTAAACGTTTTCCTTTAAGCTTGGTCTTCATATAAATCCACATTTTCTTAACTGAGTTGGCATCTAACGACTATGATCGCCGTTTTAGTACACCGCTGCAATTTTCTGCTTTCCAAGCTTTATATATGTAGGTGGCTTCGTTATCTTCATGTAATGTTCAGTCCGTTACAGAATTGCCAAAGCAACGTTTGATGAACTTTAATAAATACTCTCTGCAAATTCCATTATTAACGCATTTACTCTGTTGTTGTCTTCGATTAATAAGTATAACGATCCAAAACCCCGAATATTGAATAGAAAATATGCATTTTTTTTGAGGATCCATGCCAGCACTGTAAACCCATGATTTCTCTCTATCAATTTAAAGTCAAAATAAAGTAAGATTTAGACATAGAAACTACGTCGGTTACGTGATAGCCTGAGAGCAGAAGTTTCAATTTTATACTTTGCCTTCGTCATCTAATAATAGTTATGGAATCTCGAATTTGTTTTGTAGCTAACTTCGCCTGAGCTCGACGCAGCATTGCGTTCGGATTTTCAATAAATAACTGCTTAATGATCTCAACGGCCTTTTCGAAGTGGTTCGCGAAATGCCTTGTTCTGGTATATCATCCGAACCGTTTTATTTATTCTCTAACAAAGGAATGCAACTTAGGCATGCATTTAGCAGCAGTTATAGTTATTTTTGGACTTTTTGGGCGTATACAGAACAAAAAAACAGTATTCGTAATAGAAAACGTTTGCATTTATCACTATTTCAAACTTAATATATATCCTCGTTTGTTTCTATTACACTTACACTAGGGTGACAGAATAAAATAGACACCAGGTAAAGCGGTATGAATATGTAAACAGCTAAATTCTAAGAACGAATTAAGAACTTTCTCTTGTCATTAGGGTAGGGGTAGATGTGTCGGAAAGAATTCGTCATAGTGCACAACAATGCCTCGCTTACAAGGTTCGAGTGATATTAGCGACTTCAGCCGGGGTCGCATCGTTGGCCAGAATGAACGCGGTGCTTCGCAACGTGAAATAAGTAAATTTTTAAATATTCCGTTGTCCACAGTTAACCGTGTGATTACATAATTTAAACGCAAGGAAAAACAACAGTGGAGCCGAGACCAGGTCGTGCCGGACCTTCTGAAAGAAGTAAAAGGGTGCTTCTGCGCGAAGTTTTAAGAGAACCGCAAAAAAATACAGCTGAGCTCGCGGCAACTTCACAGAAAAGTCAGCGCACCGTTCTGCGATACCTGCACAGTGTGGGGATGTATAAAAGGATGGCAAAGAAAAAATCTCTCTTTACGGCGTTTCAAAAACGGCGCCGAATGGCTTGGGCAATCGAAATGCGAGCGAAGCCCGAAGAGTTTTGGCGGTCTGTCATTTTTTCAGACGAAAGCAGATACTACCAATTCAGTGATAGTGGTCGTACGTTGGTATGGAGACGTTCGTTACAGCAACTGGACGAGAAATTTTTGCATCAGACGGTAAAATACGGCGGTGTGAACATCATGGTGTGGGGAGCGATATGGTATGGCGGAAGATCGCAATTAGTAATCTGCGACGGAAATATTAATGCGGCAAAATATATCCAAATATTAACAGAAGGACTACAACCGATATTCGACAACGCCACTTTATCTAAAGAAGACGCTACTTTTATGGAGGATAGAGCACCCTGCCACAAAGCAAGAACAACAACCATATGGAAAGAGGAACAGGGGATTCGGATTTTACCATGGCCAGGCCAATCACCAGACATGAATCCGATAGAGAATGTTTGGTACATAATCCAGACAAATATGGCGAAACGACCCCGAAAACCCAGCAATAAGGAAGAACTCGTGGCAGCTGTTACAGAAGAGTGCTTAAATATTCCAGAAGACACCATTAATCATTTAATAGATTCTATGCCACGACGACTCGCAGTACTTCACGCAAGTAAAGGTGGATCGACAAAATATTAGTCTAATTTAAAAATTTTAAAATATTTTGTATATATAACGAGAATAGAATCTTTTTTTTAATTAGTAGGTGTCTATTTTATTCTGTCACCCTAGTGTATTTTAAAGTAAACGTCTACACGATCTTATAGTACAGCCAATCATATACGTTTGGGTTTTGTGCGTGTTTTTGAAATTAGAAAGCATTTTTATTCCCATAATACATTTACATCACTATCTTTTACTTGTAAAAAATTAGATCTAAACAACTTAGTGACTTTACATCAACTTTGTGTAATTTCTGCATCCAGAACATAATTGGTATAATATATCAACTACATAAAGCAACAACAATAATTTTTCTTCAAAATTTTAGCACTAATATACAGTACATCCCTACAAACCAATTCATTTTATTCTGGCGTAGATACATTTTGTGGTATAGCTAAAAATGTATGTTTCCTATGACAGCCTGTATATATATATATATTCTCAAATCCTTGTAAAGCATCTCAAGTTCATTATTCAAACGAAACACTTGAAATGCTCCCAAATCCCTTCGCACAATAAGGAAATTAGTAGGAATTCTTCTCCTTTGTGCAGCTCTATTACTATACCACTTCCACATTATTCACACCAGCCTGCTCCGTTTTATAAGGCGATTGTATACGGTCAAAAGAGGCAATTTCCTTTGAAATTGTCGACGACGTGTTGTTACCTACATTATTTGCGATTACGTATTGTTAAGTTGTTAACCTTTGAGTCGTTTAGAAAAAAGCGTACCATTATATTCGACTGCAAATGTTATCTTGGACTTACCCGATTAACCTTTTCGACGAATGAGAGTTGATCATTTTAGGGCAAATTATACGCTTGCCCGTGACGATGTTGTAATTGACGATGAGGAAGCGAAATGATTAGCGAAATCGGTGAAGCGAATTCTTCGTTCAATTAGATTAGCTGGAACGAAAGGTCATTCCGTAACTGCCGTCGCGTATAATCGAGTTTTAAAATTAGAAAAATGTGCGGAAAAATCTCGTTTAAAAAGCGGTGGTAATTTGAATATTCCCCTGTTTTCCATTGAAAATTATTTGCATAGTAAATCTAACTACAATTTCTTGATTGCCACAGGTCCACCATTATATTTTGTAAAGTTTACATTGGGCCTATAATAGAACATAGCAATACTATATACATACACCGGCGCTCATAATAGAATGGACACTTTCAATTTTAATAAAATGTTTTAAAACGTATTCGCATGAAATTTTTACCCAAATGTTTGGCCTTTACGGAATATGAGGTGGATTTTTCGATGAGAAGAAAGTATTACTTTATGGTTTCTAATGTTTATTATTACTTTTTCTTTTATGTACGCGTTTGCAATAAGTCGTAGATGAATAAATATTTTTTTTATAATTGTTCTGATTAAAGTTTTGAAGCAAGCGTGAAATTTTGCATGAAATGGGAAGTGTCCTTACTATTAAGTGCGGCAGTGTATATCGTTTTGACAATAGTACTCTACAAAATCATACAGCACATTTCCACATCCCTGGTTCCACAAATAAAATATGCCTTATTGGAGCGGTACCAATCCTACGGCAGTTTCTTTTTTTAAAAAAAATATTCGTCATATTAACTAGAATTGTTGTTGAGCTATTTTCATCGTTTGTTGAACTTATATAGTCCGACGTTTCGACAATTCGTCTACTACCGCCTTCAGGGTAGCCCTGAGGAGGAAAGTTCCCTGTTTTTTTATTTAGCTACCCTGAAGACGGCGGTAGACGAATGGGCAACATATCGGTTCCTATGCTGAAGAGAGTGCACTTGCACTTCAGAAATCGGCTACAACAATGGTGGATACTTGCCAACTATAAATTAATCAAATTTTGCTATTTATATGTTAGTTATTTACGAATTTAGTCGATATTTTTCTTTTTTTTTCTTAAACCTGTACATTTTATTAATAAAGTCATCTTGACATTTTATAGACACTTTATTACCTACAGTCGTATAAAGTGAAATTGAAAACCCTTATAAAACTTTTATAGATGTTACATTTTGTCACGAAACTCACGGAGTATTGGAAATTCAATGAACTTCGAATTCGTCAATGTCAGTTCTCATAATTTACATTCCTTGACGTGACATCGCATCTGTTTTATTTACACTTGGAGAGGTGCACCATGATGATAACAAGCGATAAGGCATTGAATGTGAATATCGATATTGTAAATAGCAGGTTGTTTTCGTTATGAGCACGTATTATATCTAAAATAATAAATACTAAGTTTTTAAATCATTTACATACAGTGTTAGTCGAACAATAAATTTTGTTTGATTCGATCTCAAATCCATTCTATTACATACGCACCTAAGTGTATATACACCACATAGAAATTATGTCTGCCGCATTAACCGGCGAGGATGACGCATATGGATCTAATTAATTAGGGGAGGCACTCTATTCAAATTTAGCAGTGTCAAATGTAGGTCAACCTTGCTCCTCACAGCGCACGGTTCAAATAAATTTTTTATTGCCAATTACACGAGTCGCATTTTAACGACGCCATAGACAACAACGTTGTAACATAACTCCTGCAATTCATATATGGTCGTGATGAAATCGTTTTACCTGATTTTAACCGTGTCAATGTATCGTGAAGTCCGAATCAAAAGACGTGACAGCATTTATGTTCATATTTGGATCGTACGGAGTGACTCAACGTTCTGACAGGATTCTCTTAATGAATACGGGGCCACGGCAAATTGGCATGTAGGTACCTGTAAGCGTATGCTGTTATTTTTAATGCAAGGTTTAGAAATGTTTTTCATTGTGCAGGTGTAAAGATGATGCTTTAAATCTTACGGATGTTTAATATAGAACGTTATGCCGCCGAATATTCTACTGAGTAGGTTCTTTGCTTAAAGCTTTCGAATATATATTTTTTTTATATTAAATAAAATAATAATGTGGCCAATTTAACAGTTTACAAAAATATCAATAATCAAATTTATATATCGCTTGTTTACATAAAATAAAGACAACCTCCTATCATAATCCCTAGGTAGTTAAATAGTTTTTAATTAATTTAAAGTACCTAAATGCAATGGATTTAGACAAGTTCTTGCATGCAAAAGTAGTCACACACACGCATTTCTTTTTCAGCTACATTTGGAACTTAGGAATGTGAAATAATACTTCCTGGTTCACTCTTTGGAGTTCGATATAAATTTATACTATTCTTTTATTTTCATGAAGAAAGTTTTCCACTTTAACGGTCGTGTTATTTGAAGTATCTAAGTTATGGTTACCGAGGCGATGACTTATCCAACATCCATTAGACTTGTTTGCTAGGCTACACAGCAAACACTCTTGATGGTTTAAACAAATAAACAAAGCTGCCAGTCGTGCTATACTCTTCATGTATATGGATTTAGAATATTGTGTGTTGTTCCTGGTTAATAAAATTTTGCAAATGATAAATAGTTGTATAATGTGCGTGTGTGTGAAGAATTTTAACATAAATAACTTTTTTCTTGAGGGGAGATGCGATAAAACGATGGTGGAGTTTACGTCTCTACTGTGCATGTAACTGAAAGGACTTTCAAAATTATTTTGTTTTTAAATTGTATAGTGAGTATTAGTAAAAGAAAAATAAATGTAGATAACTGCAATTTGAAATAGATGAGAAGAAGTCTAAAAATTAAGAGTTTGAAAATTCAAATTGAAATCAGAGGGAGTTCTAACGTCCCAACAACAACACAACGTAAACAAATACGAGCTAAGCAAACGTTCAAAGAAAATGTAATGAAAAAATTAGATTAAATATTACTCTACTCTGCTATACATAGATAATATCATTCTAGATATTAATTCAAAAGATCGTAGAGGTATTGGCGACGGTACTGATTATAGCATATGTTGAATCAGAATGCGTTCTATATGACCAATTTTGTAATTGGTCCATATCTGTTTTTAAAACTTTATTCACTACACTACTGGTTTGTGACCGCGTATGTTATTGGTCCCGACGACGACTAGGTTGACGTTTCGAAGAGATCTCGCTCATATTCTTCTGGACATTATTACAGCCACTATTACATCTAAGTATTAAATTTGCCACTTGAAATTTCGAAACTTCTATGGCGATATAAATAGCGAATTGTTCAGACGGTCTCCGTGGTATAAGTGGATACATACCGGTCTAGCGAACAGGAGCTGTAGGTTCAAATCCTACGGGGAACCGTGAAATGTTTATCAATTTACAAAATTCACAAAAAACTAATTTAAATGAATTTAAAGTTAGTAATAACAAGGAAACTGAGTTATCTTTATCATGTTTTTCTCGCGTCTGCAAGCATTTTGTATGTAAGTCTAGCCAAATTAGATCTTCCCATTTATCATAATTTTGTATTTTATTTCATGGATATCCTGTATACACTGAGCTGTATTCTCTGGAATAAAATTCACGTAGACGCAGAACTTTTTTTTCATAAAAATGCTCGAATATGTACAGTAATTATACACGATGAACTCCTTTTTTAGTAGGTGCTACTTTTTGGATTTATGACGTCATCGATTTTTTTATAGATAGCAACCTACACATTTTGCTTCTGTTTGATGGATCATATTTTCAAGAAAAGTACTATATGCATTATTGTTACTGTATTGATAACAGGACACTGCGTTCTGAGTAAGCAAGTATATAATTTAAGTCAAGTAAACGAACCTTGAGTAGCAGACGCGGATTACAGCAGGAAACAAACTTGCACGCAATTTTCACATATGAGAAATGGAAGCACTCAGGCAGAAGCACTTAGGAACTGGAGCCCCCGAGGGTCCTTAATTTTCCTTTGGGCAATCTAATGGGCTTTATAGAGGACACCAAATTGCTGGGGAGCAAATAATAATTTTAGTGAAGAAGTCTCAAAGAACTTTAAGCTCAGTTGGCTGGACTTATGGAGTCTCCAAGACACAAGAAGGCGTCAGAAATGAAATCATTTGTAAGGTATCTAACACAACAACAAAAGGTTATATAGAATATTGTTTGTGTTTCATTTTCACAAATAAATCTATTTATGTGGAAGGTTTTTCAATTCTTAAAACATAATAAAATGCACCTAAACGAAATATAGAAAATTAAAGTATTAATAATGGTTGGTTTTGGTGGTAAAATTCGTTCTCAAGAGGAAATATGTAACTTATTCAACAAGTCCATCCATAACTCAGTCAATTATAAGTATATAAAATTATATGAAAATTGGAAGAGTTGGGATATACTGCCCAAAGTGGTCATCCTTCAATGGAAAGGTAGCTTAATTTTAATTAAATTTTCGAACAAAATCCACACTTGTCGACAAATCGAACTAAATTGTAACGTAGGAAAAGCAATTCATATAGTAAAATGTTATCTTTACAAAATGAAGGAAACAGATTAGTCGGCTGGGGATCGACATTGGATGCAAAAATTGCATTCCGAAAAGATTAATGCATGGTTGAAAATCGTCGATAATAAAGTTTTGGAACCTTCCTTTAATGAAACCCTGAATACGGGTCGATATCTACATCTTCTCCAATTTCATTTAGTTCCGTCATTAGCAGTACTATTTCCAAATGACGACGATGTCGATGTACGCAATAACACTATTTGATTTCAACAGGATGGAGCCTCACCTCACTACGCACTTCCTGTTCGAGAATGTTTAAATGAAATTATCGAAAATAGATAGATTGTTAAGCAAGGATTCACTGAATAGCTAACTATTTTGCCCACTTGATTTTGTTCTTGTGGGATTATTTAAGAATTAATTAGATCTTAATAGGCCTAATGCCATAGACGAACTAGTGGAGCGAATTCGTCAGAAAATTGGATTAATTGCATCGTACGTTATTCCCAATATACACAAAGAATTTATTAATCATTTTGGACTTCATTCTTGCCTTAGCTTCAGTGTGGTATATTTCCAACATATGTCTAAGGTAGTTTTTTTTGTTTTTGTCAAAAACTTTCTAATGCAACATATTACTTCTTGTTATTGTCGAATAGCGACTGAAACACAGTGTTGGCTACCAGTTCTTAGTTATATTGACATCGAGTTAAACTAGCAAAAGAAGTTCTGTTAGATAAGATTTAGTGCAGTGGGTACTCGCTAATCCGGATTAATTAAAATATGGACGATTTGGATTAGCGAAAAATTGGGATTACTGAGACATCATTAAAATAATCTGTCAAAATAAATACGTAAACAGATTTTCAAGAAAAAAGGTACATTACTATATAATGTATAAGTTGTAATTCAGTATCATAACATCTTAAAGCATCACTAATAAGAAAACGGATTGTAAAACATAGGTAAATAATTTAGTTAAAAAGTCTGTAATTTTGTTGACTCTTCAATTGTTGAGCTTCCATTGCCCGTTCTCGCATCGGTCTAAATGTGTGCAGTGTTCCTAATTCGGCTCCATTTTCTTCAGCCCATTTTATGCAAGTGTTAAAACTGCTGATTGCTTGTTCATGTTTCACTTTTGGTTCATTTATAACTGTTACATCATTTGAAAAACTATCATCGCTATGTAGAAGTAAAAGACCGTCATCTCCACCAATCCATTCGTTAAGTTCAGTTTCGTTATGCTGATGATTATCAGACAAAATTTGTTGCAACATAGTCGTAACGGTTGTCGGGTTCCGCCGTGTCACTAGGTTTTTTGTCCCTGACGTTTCGCCAACAGCTGTTACGACTATGACAAACGGCCGTGGAAGTCTGAGATACTATTTGTTGCAACATGTATCTGATTTCAGCGAGTTCTTGCTGATAGTCTCAGAAAGTAGCTTTTTCTTCAGTTTCTGCTGTTAATGGAGTCATCTTCAGATGATGTTGCCGCGAAAGCATTATCAGTCGAAGAAGAAAATATCTTTCCAGCATTTATTTCTTGCATCAGTTGGCACGTTCTCCCAAGAGCGAGAGAGAAGAAAGACTACATCCCTCAAATCAATATCTTTAAGGGCGTTTGAAATGTCGTCTTTGACAGCCAGAATGTGGACCAAGAGACTTTTTCGATAATAAAGTTTTGTTAGCCGTATGGCATTTTGATCCATTAGTTGAAGTAATGGGGTGCAATTAAGCGGCAAGAATATTGTTACAACTTCACCATCATCGCTTCTCAACCGCGTCTGTGAAGCGTGATTGGGAGCATTGTCGACTAATAACAGCGCGAAATATTCTTACTTGTTTGACAAAAGATGTTTGAAACCATTCAACGAATAATGCGGATGTCAGCCATGAATTCTTTGTTGAATACTCGACTGGAATATTAGCGTTTCTAAAAGTTCTAGGAGTCTATGAGTACTATCGCCATTGGCTCAAGCGAGAAAAGTTACTCTCTCTTTGGAGCTTTTTCGCCGTGTCGCTGAGGTTTCTTTGACGTGTAGTAATGTATGATCTGGTAGTAGTTTCCAAAATAGTGCTGTTTTGTCAGCATTCTATATCTAGTTAGGTAATAGCTTCAACTCTTTCATTTTTTCCGTATTTTTTTTTTTTCTGAAAAGGCTGAACCACTATAGGATCGCTTAACAGCTTTTTCCCACTAACTTTTAGTCTGCGAATGTCATGTCTTTCTTTAAATCGGTTATTTGCAATAAACTTCTTATCATTGTAATGTTTGACATAAATCGGTATAGCCTTTTTCCTTGGAACAGTGGTGGTTACGTTGGCGTGTCTTTCTCTTTGTGACAAGAACCATTTATAAAGTTCTGTTTGCAATAGAGGGTAATCTGAATTGCATTTTTTTACGTTTTGGTGTGAAAATACAATACCCAACGTTCCTATGCGAAATTTAATTGCGATAATAACTAGAATCTACTAATGAACAAATAAACTACATATCCCATTATTTTATCCTTACTGCATTTAATATTCGAAGTTGTTGCCACGCCAACGGGATACTTTCCAGCCAGCGATTTTCCACTTCGTTCAAAATTATGTTTTTCGCTAAGCGTTAACATTTTATGCGCTGGTTTAGTCGCCATAGTTCACAGGTTTAACTATCCCGGTGATTCCCCGACGTATGTTGCTTCGGTAAGAACAAACCGATGAATACACGACACCGACTGCAACTGATTGCATGTATGGTTGGGATTCAGATTACCGGACCCTTAACCGATTCGAAGTACAAGATACCTAATGTTATAGTGCAACCAATTCAATGTGGTTGGTCAAGCAGCATGATCGTTTTGAAAGGTACATTCGGAGAAAAAAATTTATAGCGCTTAATTAAAAAATTTTACATTCATAGTTAGATTATAACGTAGACAATTGTGAATGCGAGGCTCTGACTGTTGCTTATTAGATCATAAAATAAAGGCTTCTTGTTTAGTTGTTAATATTTAATTTTATATATCTTAGAATATGTTGATGTACATATGTTGTGTACATAAGCAAGAGTAATAACTAGAGACCGGATTATATGCAAAGTGCAAAAATTTAATTTAATTTATTTATTATATTTTACGTCTACGTGTAGATGTATTACACTGATTAAAGTTAATTAGCATTAATTAACTTTAATCAGTATAAGACATCTACAAATAGAAGTAAAATATAATAAATTATATTAAATTTTTCACTTTGCATATAATCCGGTATCTAGTAATAACCATTATGGAAATTAAAGAGAAAAATGTTAAAAATTACGATACTATACTCTATTTATACATTTATTGATTGCATTACAATATAAACTATATTCGTGTTATTTCAAGTATCATATATCAAAGAAACACATACATTTTTTAAAAATTGTCAGAATCACTACATTGTCGAACAGCTGATGTTTTGTCATATATTCTTTTCTAATTTTGTCGATGTGGTTACATTCTGCCAGACTTCTGCCAACTTCCAGAGTTACTTGATTTACTGCCTCATGAATGATATTTTCCATATTTGTTATTCCAATATTATGTGAGGTTTTCCTTAACCATACTCCAAATTAGCTGTATAGAATTCAAGTCACAATGGAGGAAGGTGTAATACAGTATAACCGTTGGACTTCGCATACTCATCAATTACATATTGCAGCATTAGTTTGTACCTCCTATTAGGTTCACATTTTAACATATCTGGATGGTATGGAATGTTTATCGATAGTTGCTAGGAAATTATATTACCTTTTCTTTCGAATCTTTGAATTGGAATAAAAAGAATATTTAGAATTGGCTTGTCTTATCAAACTGCATGTAAGGTATGGATTTTGTTGCGAAGTACACATCTATAACAGAAAAACAATTATATAGTAAATACTCGCATAAAAAGTTAATACTTTTATATCTGCCTGCATAATCTACCAAAATGGAGCTTGCCCTGACAATATCCATCGATGAAAATTGTGATTCAGCTTGAGGTGCTTCATTTTTTTTATTGCAAAGCGTCTGTTTAATTCGGTGAATTGTTCTCTCATATTTTCCTGTCATTACTAACACACAAATTATATATCTTTTTGCCACATTTTTGCTCTCGCAAAATATGATAATATTCTGCAGCATTGTCAGCGCATTGCTCTGATTGGATTTTGTCTTAGGCATGTTTGTAATATATCAAAAAAATAAATTATATATCTAACACCAATGACAGCATAATTAAAATTAAACGTTAGTAACCTGGAAATCCGACGAAAAACGCTGTAACTCTGAAATGAGTGAATATAAAACGAAACGGGTTGAAGATAGAAACGGAAATTAAAAAAAAACTAACGAAATTACTAGAAATATCGAAGTAACCTACAACTCAAACAACGCTGTCAATGACAGAGATAGATATGATGTTGTACTTGACTGTACTATAGCCGAATATCGGTTAAGGAGGTGACGAGTGAAGAATTTCGCGTATTAGTTCACATATTTTCCGCCGGCCAAATGCGATTGGTCATACTATGAGGACAATATTTCAATTTTATTAGGATTACAAGGGAATTCGGATTTCTGGGGGTTCGGATTAGCGAATCCCTACTGTATTTTGAAACTTGGATGATGCAGGCTGTAACTTCAAACTGTTTTACTACTTTTCTCTTTTTGAGGTGACCTACAACGGCATAATCATTGCTTGATAAATAATATAGCCAGGTGCGTACTGATTTTTATTTATATTCATATGTCAATCAAACCATTATTATGCAACTTCTAACATTGACATTGTTTTCTAGTGACACGAAACGTATCCTGAACAAACCTAACTGACCCTGAACATACCTAATCTACCCACCATCACTTTGTCTGCATTCATCAAACTAAACTGTGTCCTTGACGCTCGATATACAAATATTGACCTTCCAAGTACAGATCCGTGGACAAAACCTTTTAACTATCGTTTTCAAAGTATGAACAAAAGATAGCGATTAAATTCTTGAATATCAGCGTCTAACGATTTTTTTTATACGAAATGGTTTTTCTTCTCGTCTTCTATGGATACATGTAGAACTTATACATACATGACCCGTGATAGTGGTGCGCGGGAGTGGTGTCCGACCGCGTCCTTCCTCCAGGATCTAATTGCAACGGTGACGTATCATTCCTGCATCGGAGGCGCACGCGTCGCTGCTCTCAAATCTTCCGGGCCTCTCTCAATCGATTTTGAATACCTCGCGCCGCGATCAACACACCGTCAGTGTGTCTGTGGTTATGGTGTCAGTGTCAGTTCATGTGTGCCGAAGCTTCCCCAATGCTGCTGCTGCTTCATCGCTTCTAAGCGTCGAACGTCAAAAATCGCAAGTGCAAATATCCCTTACTACATCCGTTTTAAGAATTTCAATTTAGAAACGGGATAAGCAATAAGTTCCGGTCAAATGAAATGAAATTAATTTAATTACGCGTGGTTTATAAGAATATATATTGCATGTAACTGTATATTGTCCTTATTATGGTTTAAAATGACATTGAAAGTTTTAAAAATAGTTTTATTTGCTTAATACACCATTGTATATGTTAGAATAGTATAAACTGAAAGGTGATTCATTCTTGACTTTTAAACTTACCATTCGCGTTCGAAAAATGCCTACTGTTATTTAAAATCCATCGGTATACTCTACTAAGCAAATTTAATACGCAGTTCTTGAAATTCTTATCTCGTAAAGCGTATGCTGGACGTACGAATCCGAAACAACATCGAAGATCGCGTTTCGCATCATAAATCGCCTTAATTGATAAATTACATAATTCCAATGTAAATTGCGATAACCATTATGTTAATTCCTATTTGTTGATCGACTCTAAATACGCAATAAGTCCGTATGTACCAGCACCATCTCGCCAACAATAACACCTACATATGTATCGGGAAGAAATTAATATTAGATGTCATAACGCCTTCTTTTCAGACAAACATAAATTCGCTGTCGGTCAAGAATGCAAATTCCAAGAAGAATTACGTGTCTTACGCGATCCTCCTCTTTGTTATCGACTTCCACGCATGACACAGTAACACAGAACACGAAGGGCGTTAGTTGCGAATAAAACTGTGTCAATATATCAGGAGTGCGAGTGTTCGTTTCAGAATAGGAATGTTGTTCATACCTAGCAAAGCCTTGACATGAAATATGACCTCACGCACCATTACGGATGTTATAAGTGCTAATTAAAAGATTGTCATTACTATATTAATAGTATTTTCATTTTTTTTTAATCATTCTGTGTTAAAACGCATTAAAATATGCGCTAAAATTTTTATCTCTTATATTTAAACGATTACATTGACTACCAACACTTGAAAAGAAAGGTCAATTCAAGAACTTGCCGGTGAACGAAGTATTAAAAATACCACTCCCTTATTTCCGATATTTCATTACGCGTACAACAAGGAAATTCCAAATACATTTTATTATCGGAATACTTAATAAATATCAGCTTCGGTTCCCTGGAAGCTGTGACCTAGTTTTCTCAACAGAAACTGCTGAAATTGATTATCTACTAAAGCGTAGTTTGCTTTCTACCGCTTAAAATAAAATATTTTTACAGATGTTATGTGCGCATGCATTGGCCCAACTACTGACTACGCTTCCGTTACTTCTTTTTGGAGCCATTTATTAAAATGTGTTGCTATTTTAGATAAGACGCAACGATGCACCGAAATTAAATATATGCATATGTATTGTGAGCGAGAAATTTCACAGAAGAGTTGACAAATCGAATACAGTGTTTTAGTCAATTTGGTATTGTAACAAACTTAAAGATTTAATCAAAATATAATTTTTAAGATACGAGGGCAGCCTGAAATGTTTCCTAAAATACGAAAAACATGGTATTCGTGTGGCTTTTATATTAATTTTTCGACGTGGTCTCCTCACGTACACTAGATCAATACACTTTTTCAAACGGTGCTCCAGTCTCCTCAAGCCCTCGAAAAAGTAGGATGTTTCGAGGTCTGCAAAATAGCCATCTGTAGCGGCGATGACCTCATTTGAGGCAAATCTCTTTCCTGAAAGTGATTTTTTCAGGTTTGGAAATAGGAAAAAGTCGCTGGACTAGGTCCGGTGAATATTGAATATGAAAGACTAATTCGTAGCGTAACTCATTCAATTTGAACACGACGATGTGGGATGAATGAGTCGGTGTATTGTCGTGCGTTTTTTCGCTGCAAACGAGGCCGTTTCTCCGTCGATACTGCATCGAATCAGGTCAATAAATCGCTGCAGTATTGCGCCGTGATCGTCCTTCCTTTCTGCAGATAGTCGATGAGGATCACACCTTGGGAATCCCAAAAAATGGTCGCCGTGACCTTTCCGGCCGACCGAACGGTCTTTGCTTTCTTCGCAGCCGATTCACCCGGAAAAGTCTACTGCTTCGACTGTTCCTTGGCCTCCGGTATGTAGTAGTGGATCTAAGTCTCATCCTGGATCATGGATTGCGTTCGATTCTGGCCAGACACTCCTCCGAAACTGTCATCCAGATTTCATTTTTGCTCCAGTGAGAGCAAACGCGGTACCCATCGCGCCGAAAATGAGCACATCCGCCATGAACCTCTAGCAAAATATTTCGAATTTCCGTGGCCGTTTTCCCAGCCATCTAGAAAAGCTTTATCACCGTACGAAATTCAGTTCTATCCATTTTAGCGAAACCGCCTGACTTCCTACACAATACGCACTCCTAAACAACAACTATTGACAGTGCCATAAAAAAAGGTTGCCTTTGCCGACCAATGAATCCACTTCATTTTTCGTGCGCCATCTCTTGCCGATTCCGGAAACATTTCAGGTCGCTCTCGTATATGCAACACTATGTTATGTCTATTTAGTTTTGGTTAGCAAAATAAGGTCTTTCAAATTAACAAATAGAATCTAATCCTTTATAACATTTTATTTTATTTCATTTTGTGTAATTTACACATTCTGCTTATTTGCACTACACCCTTAATGTATATTTTGATGTTCGCTAATAATATTAACATTTTCTCTCATAATAATAATAACCTTCGATATAATTTTCATAAAGGATATTATTACAAGGAACCAAAATGTTAACCTGACTGTACAGGATTTTCAGAATTGTATTCTATCTTGAATCGATCTGTTCCTTTGTTTTGCCCAAGCTACAAGACACGCTGTAGCCAGAATCTGGCCAATCTTGAAAAGAGCTGGTAGCTCCAGTATTAGTAATTAAAGACCTGTGGCCGTAATTTCCTTCTACACAAAGGTTTTTCAACTTTTACTTTATAAGCATATTTTTTATAGTGCTAAACTATATCTCTATGTGTCTCAGTATGGGTTTATATTAAATAGATCTACTGTAACTAATTTGGCGCAAATTTGCCAAACAATAGTTGAGACCGTGGATGGGGGCTGTCAACTGGATGTTATTTATACCGATTTTTCCCGTGCGTTCGAGCTAAGAGATCATCATAAGATGCTGGAGAAGTTGAGTTCTTGCGGTGTCGGCAAATCTCGAACTTTCTACTACACCTCTGGAGTACTTCAAGGATCGAACTTTGGCCCAGTCCTCTTTAATATATACATCGATGATCTTTTTAAAGTCTATCAGCCGCACTTTATAAGCTTATGCCGACGATATTAAAATCTACCACGCCGTTAATTCCTGCACTGACGTTGTAGATACATGTTTCTTTATATCTTTCACAAAAAGGGTGCATAGAATCGATACTCAGTAGTGCATTGTTCCTTTAAAGATTTATGAAATATGGTGATAAGAAGTAATCTTCTTACTCAATTATTCGATCAACGTTAGAACACTAACTCGTCGCAGTAGGATTAAAGATATTGATGTAACATTTGATGCTCGACTTGATTACATTTACCATATTGCAAAAATTGCTTCTTCTGCTACAAAGAAAATGAGGTTTTATATTGCGCAACTTCAGAGTGTTTACTAACGTATTGACATGTATCGTTTTTGTATTGTTAAAGTTCCAGCTCTCGTAATATTTCCCAAATAAATTTATCATTTTTTTTTGTATTGTAAGAAGTGTACTGACACCTTTTGTAAAGAAAGAAACCTTTTATATTTCATAATAACTAATCCTTACAAGGATAAATTACACTAATTTAGTTGAATTTAAACGTTTCGTATAATACCAGCTGCGTGCGTAAGTTGTAGCTGCAATGAGGCTTAAAAATAATCCTAACGTATAGCACATCAGAACATGCTGTGCATACTTACCAAGTACCACATTGATGCAAAAAAAAGTCGCACAGGGATTTTACAAATTAACGCACATGTTGAACATCCATGATGATGGTAGACCTGTTTATATGAGCGCGATAAACTTGATTTTATTGTTTCTCTCAACTTTAACCAGCAGACCACCAACGTGTACAGGCTATGGCGAAAGGCTTGGTACATTGCGATATATGTATGTATGTATGTATATATGTACTAAACCTAGACAGAAAAAAGACACCGCTTTGAGAACATGAAAACATCATCTTTAAATGCTGACGCGTTGAAGTCCAGAAATAATACGTTTTCAGAGTATATGTACGTAAAACTCGAATCTTGCTCTTCACAGAAGGAGTTAGTTACTAAACAAATAAAAACGTATTCCCTGCCGAGAATAGCGTCTTGCCAATCAATGTAAAATAAAATTTATCATTTTAGGAATTGCATGCAAATAAATATGCATGAACTTAAAATTGTTGCATTAAGAGATAGGTTTTCAAGATATTGTTTTTTAACAATCTAAAGCAGTGTCTGTCAAACTTTTTTAACTTATGACATATAAAGTGAGAAGAATTTATTTTTTATACTTTAGTATGAATACAAGTAAATACATTCTTACTATGGTAACAACCAACATCGTTCTATGAATACAGTCATGTGCACTAAAATGGCAGTGATCTTAATTTGGGTGAAATATCAATTTATACGTTAATTAAAAAAAATCAATTTTATTGAACTTTTTGTTCCTATATGTTACGTAACTGTAGTAATAAATAAATACATTTCTTAATACCAAAGAGAAAATAAAACTGCTTATATTGTAGGACATAGAAAATAATTGAGCATTAAAATAGCGGTCATTTCAAAATACTATCGAAATTCATTTTTACTTTGGTAATTGAATTGAAAAACTTAATATTTTGTTGCCCAATTCTTTATCACCTCTTGACACCTGAGGCGCCTACACGTCTCTACTAAAGTTTTTGCCATTCAGTTTGGCGTGTTTTCCGCAGATCGCCAGCTATGGTACTGCTATTTCAATCCATAGGCAAATAACGGCACATGGTACATTTAGTACTTTAGCGGAACCATTAACATATCTGCACCAAAATTGTTTGTTGTAAATGTGATTTATAAGTATTAATGTAAGACTGCTATTTTCGTGCACAATAACGTTTCTAGTGAGAAGGACAAACTGTTTTGAGAAAGGATTTTGACAAAACGCGACTCAACACGTAATTCCTCATCTACCCCTTGTAGTCGCATGCACTGGTTTTTTTGTACCATTTCCATAACCATCGAGAAATTTAATTCGCAAAGGAATGGATGGATCGAAAAGGCAACTGAGATTTGACGGATGTAGTAGCTAATCAAAGACGTTGGCTCCACAGCGAAATCCAAAATACTGTTAATTCACGATACAGAAAATGAGGTTTTGTGCATAGAATCGTTTTTCAAATGTGTTAAATTTCCTTATTTTATAGCATTAATGCCAGATATGTATTGTCTTATCTTGCGTGATAGGAAATACTTAAGAAATGATGTTTTTATTGTGTTGAACACTTTTGACAAAATTTTAAATTTCATTTCATTTTCATTTGGAAAAGTTTCTATGCCAGCGAAGACTGCAGAAACAAGTGCTTTCTGAGATGCGTGCGAGCCGATTACCACTGATATTAAAAATAATGAACGTAATTATTTATTATTTTACCTTAATTGTATTGTTGGTGCTAGATTTGTTGATGTAGAGTCTACATCAACAACACAATCTACATAACGCCTCAATAAATTTCAATTATTGAATATTTAGTGCTAGAACGGCTAGAGACGACCCAAAACCGATTTTGGAGTCCATTGTCACAAGGGATGAAACAATGATTCTGTTTTACGATCCTCTATCGAAAAAAGAGTCCATGGAATGGCGACGACCTTATGAACCTCATCCCAGAAAGACGAAAGTCGTTCAATCAATGAAATATGTGAGGCCACAATATTCTGGGATGGGGCATTTTGCTAATTGACTTTAAAGAGCGCAATGCAACTGTAAACGGCACATATTATGCGTCTTTATTGCATAAATTAAGGGACAGTTGTTTTCTAATTTCAAAAGAGATCTTAGGGGACATCGTTTTAACAACGACAAGGAGTTACAAGCAGCTGTTATAAACCATTTTGACAGAAAAAACTTTATTAATCGTTGTAATAAATGTATGGAAGTTAGGGGATATTACATAGAAAAATAAAATTTCTTATATTGTCGCAAATTTCTTTTTTCTATATCAGGCCGAGAATTTATGGCGCCTACCTCGTATATGACGATTTAAATACCAATTTGTTCAGATGATCTCCGTGGAGTAAATGGATATACACCGGCTAGCGAACTAGAGCTGTTAGTTGAAATTCTACCGGGAACTGTGAAATTTTCATTAATTAAAGATTTCACAAAAAATAATCCAATTAAAGTTGGCGTTTGTAATACCAAGACAATTGAATTACCACTGAAAAACCAATGGAATCTGGTATTTAACATAAAATGGCAACCACAAAAAATTACGAAAGAAAAATTTCTTATTTAGATTTTTGGTGAGACTAGTCAAAAGAAAAAAACGCAGAAGAATATGACAAAATTATGTTAAAATTTTTATTAGAACTGATGCAAGCCTACTTCAATTTTTGTCTAACAAAAACGCGTGTCACACGAATTAAAACACCTTCTGTTTTATGTGTTGTTCGTTTTAATACTATACTTTCTTCCAACTTCTAACGCATAAATTAAATTATTTTTCAACAATTTTCGAAATATACGGGATGTTCCATTAAAATATATATGTATATTTATATAAAAATATTTTTTTTATTTTTTTTTGCTTTTTAATTTTTTTTTAATGTTACCGTTTTCACAAAGTTAATTTACAAATACAAAAAAAATAACATCCTTATTTTTAACTTCGTGGAACAGTAGAAAAAAAATGTGTTTAAAATTTAAAAAAGAAAATAACTTCCAAAAATAGTTTTCGGAAAATAGTTTTGAAATTACGAAAAGACTGCTTAATCATAGAATCACCGCGAAAAATAGCCGAAGCTATGTGACTAATCTGGAAATCGATCATCGATCATGCCTGCGGAATACGCAAAAGGTGGGAAAAAAAGAGAATCGGAATATTGCTTCTATCGCAAAGTTCGTGAATATTATTTTGAGAAAATATAAACCGATCACTACGCGTTATACGTCAGCACGGCACAGACTTGTAAAGTGGATCCTATAATTAAACCCAGTAGTCGGGCGCAAATATTTCAGCCGGCATGTGCTACAGTGGACTCTCAGTGTATTCTTATTAGTGCGGTTAGCGTTTGAAATTCTATAGTTACACGGAAACGGAGTAAATTGCTAAAAGAATAAAAACTTTAACACAATAAGTCTCCTCCAGTGAAAAAGTACAAGCAAATATTACAGAGGAAGATAAAAATTAGCATCTATGAATGAGTGGAAAACGAAATTCCTATTAATTATAGTAGTGGGTATTCAACGTGACGTTATGTAAAAAGTGTAGTAAGTGAAAAAATCATTAAACGTCATTTGTACCGTCAATGTTAAACCGGTAACATCTGCGCAGGAATTTAATGATATGATACTTTTATATTGTTTTTCGCTTCGTTACGCTGTAACTTTAAGTTGCGCAAATTACCCATGATGCAGACAGCATCTAGCAATTTTAATGAATGTTGTGAAATATGAAGTATAAACAAATATGTAGATGCTGCCTTTTCACCGCTAACGATAAGGTCTATATATTTTGGCAATGATTTTGGATGATTTGAAGTATACAGTGCAAACGTTGCTGAACAAGAAAATGTGATACAGATCTTGAAAAATCCTTACTATAACATGTATACAAATAAATTTTACCTCAAAGTAGCCTTTGAAATTATAAATTATGTCGTAACGTGTCACTGAAACTCTTAATACGAATTTTGTTTGGTATAAACTATTTGAATGACGACAAATGTCCAAATCATAAAACGAAAATTTTTAACTCAATGAAATATGTTTATTTACAACAAACAAGATTTTATAAGAATTCAACCATCAATGATTTATGTTGTATAGTAAAAGTCATTTTAAATTACGATATAATTTTAATAAGTTCCAATCTGCTATACATCTGAACGAATACTCTGTCAAATTGAGGAGGCTGATTTGTCGTTCGGGGTTGATTTTTCGACTCTCAGCGATGACTTGCCGCAAACAAATGGGTGTTTACCAATCGGCAATAACAGTTCTTTGATATGTCGTGACAATCTTTTTGCAGACTCTTCGAGAACGGATGATTTTTGTCGCCTTCTATTCACCTTGGGACACCCAAACATACGACTGGCGTTTAGCTTTTGGCTCGTGTGAATAAATTTCAAGATTCATCACCATTGACGATGTACACGTTTTTAGAGTTTCTGGTCTTGAAGAGTTTTTTGACACCAATGCTACTTTCTGTTTGTCGGTCAGAGATATGGTATCCAACAGCAAATTAATTTTTGTACACAATTATTCTACATGCAAAATTTTTTGGATTGACGTCTAAAATCCCCAATCTTCGTTAGCTACAACACTACACGTAGTGCATCAAAACTTCGGATTTAGGTTAAGTAAAGGTGGAGGTTAATTTCTAGTTCTGACATTTGATTAGTTTGCAAAACTTGAAAGACATTTCTCGTGTTATTGATTCTTGCATAGAGGAAGATATATACACATTGCTATCTATCATAATAACCATTGATGTTGTGGAGCTTTCGTGTTGTAATTCAGTTGGAAAACCTATTCACACATTTAGAAATATATGACATCTTGGAGAGCTACCTATGTTGTAATAGAAATTGTCAAACATTACAGCGCAATTCCAAAATTCTGCTGCTGGTAACCTCTTTAATATGTCACTTCATTTCGTAATGTAATATACGAACTTTGGATAACTACATTGTACGCTAGTATACAGTGAATTGGCAAATAAATCTGTTGGCAACATCACGATCTCCGCGAAACACTTAGCTTTTATTAAAGGTTAATGAAAACATAGAACATACTCTAGATTAAGTTATACAGAATTAAAACTACTTTTAGAAACTAATCAATTTCTTAGTAAGTGTGTATTCAACATGAATCAAGTTCTTGATCGCTTTTTAGTTAATCTAACGCAAGTTATTGAATTAGAAACTTGTATTATCTCATCAAGATTGATAGTTTCAGAAAAGTTATGACGCTGTTTGGCAGTGCGCGTGATAAATGCTATATAGCAAAATTTAAAGTACAAATAGGAGATGAATATGGTAGCTAAAATTAACAAGATGAAGTGTGACATTGAGTTTGGATCAGGGTTATTGTTGTTGGTATACAGGATGCTTCTTAAATACATAGCAGAATTTTGAACAGATGACACTGCTCCCCAAGCAAAACTAATACATTATAATAAACATTATACAGATGTTTATTTCTTTTGTGCGTTTTGTAAGTTTTTATATTATTTACCGATTCTTATTTGTGAAAATTTAGTAGTACCGGACTAAAATATCAACTGCAATTGTATTTATTATATAAGAATCTGCCGATTCGTCACATCTTCATAAGGCAGATAATAAGGCTTGTTAGGCTCACGCAAAAGTTTTACTATTTTATAATTCTACGTAATTGTTATTTTAGTATTCTAATATTTATTTCTTATATTATATTGTTCAAATTATGTTGTGTTATTTACGCCAAAAATGCCGTCAATAATAATATTGACCGATAACGGAGTAAACGGTATAATAAGTTGAAGTTATGTAACTTGAACCCTTAGCTAGCTTACGATTCGAAATTATTTCATACCACTTCCAGTGACCCTAAAACTTTACAATAAAATGCAAGCATGCAATTTTTCGGTTACTACGAGCTTGCGTACCGGTGGGTATGTCATCTGTTCAAATTGGGTGAACTTCTTGTGGAGAACGCTGTGGCAAACTTGCATCTTCCGGTATTATTTTTTATGTATGTAGCGCGCTTGCTGTTGCAACTCTTTTTTAAATGTGGTAATTAATAATTGAAAAAGGTAGTCGAGCTGCCAGTTGGTGATGCACCAGTGAATGAATTTTAATTCAATTTTTTTTGCTGAAATTCTTAGTGCAAGTTTAATTTTCTTTGCTATTTGTAAGAAAATCGTCGTAAATTGTATTGAGAATAAATAAATGTTATATTTAAATTAAGTAACCCTTTGTTTCTTCATGAGGCCTATCTTACCTATGAAAAATTCCACTAGCGTGACCGATCTACGGCAAAAGTAGTAGCACAATATAATTCACGTGCCTTGATCGCGAGCACCACCAACCTATTTGCCTATTTTTAACAATGCAATATAATATTCATAATTAGTATACACCAAAAAATATATTCTTTTCTTTAAATTAGTGGGTATATCTACCTAAGATTTGGTTTGAATAGACTCTAAAACTAAAACAAGGTGGCAAAGTCCAAACTCATTGTCACATTGGATAACGTCTCCGTGCTTTCGTTCAGTTTAAGTGATTTGCCCTTTGTTATGGTGTGCAGAAGAATTAACTGGTCTGAACTTAGAGGCCCAACGTTAGCATTTTGTTTTCCGGAAACATCCTAACAACCTCGGCGCAGGTGCCATGGAGTTATGTGAAACTTTACTCAAAAGAATAAAATTCAAGAAATACGAGGGCTATTTTCTTCAACCTTCGATAGCTCATAAAAATAAGACAAGTGTAAATAACAAAATGAATTTATTAACAAAAGTTATGTACAAACATGGTTACTTTTCTAGACAATCACCGTGAAGATTGATGCATATGTCATATCTATAGACGAACCCTCGAATCCCTTCTGCGTAGAATATTGCAGCCACTGAGTTAAAATAATCCGTGACGTTGTTTTGAAATTTGTCTGTACTCTGGAAGCTCTACCCTTCTAGTCATTTTTTCAGTTCACGAAAGAGATTTTAAAACCGCCGTTTTTCTCGAACCATTTCGTCAACTCGTTGAACAATGTCTCCTGATGCGACAGACCCGCATCCTTGTCCCTTTCATCGTGAACATCGGCTGGGCCTTTTTTAAACTTCCTACACCATTCACGCACAACACCGTCCATCATAAAGTTTTCGCCGTATACTCGGTTCATTCTACGGTGAATTTCAGCTGCATTTTTCCCTTCTGTTCGAAGGAATTGAATTAACTCGGCGGTAAAATCAATTGTAGTAGCCCTGTTTACATGGCTGCAACTCAGCTGACAATGACGTAATGATGTTGCCAAGATATTATAGCGGGGTACCTTCTGGGCATTTCTGTCTTTCACCGCTCGCGTGACTGTTTACAGGCACGAGCGGAGGTAGAAAAAAAGTCGCAGTTGGAATTCTAAAGACCTTTTTTCAGAAATCGTTTTGATTTTAGGTACGGTTTTTACTTGATGTTGATTGGATAGCTACTTCTTATTGGCGCGCGAATAAGACGAACATATTCTTTGGATCATTTTATTAACCTCGTTTGGTTGAATATTACAAGCCTATTTGAAAATCCTTAATCGAACACCAAGTTGTTCATATTAATACGTATGTTGAATATAATTTCAATGCTACAATATCACTAAATGAAATAAGTTTAACAAAAATTATCTCATTCAATTAGTTATTTCTACCCGTACCACAAAAAAGGCATTAATTTAACCAAAGTTTGGTTAGCACAACCCCAAACATTTTAGTACATTGAAATTCGTTGAATTAATAGAATTCTTAACCAAATATAGATTCATTATAATTCCATGGCACTCTACGCCTATGGATGTACGGGTGTTTCGGAAGAACGAACTTCGGGCCGCTAACATCACACCGGTAAAGATTACTTATTGGTGCAACATCTCTCTTATTATAAATTTGCAAAATTTGCATACGCAAAATGTCTCGTTGAGATATTTTTTTATTTACTGTATATCTATTCGTCTGTTTAATTTATAATATGAAGGTTTGTCGTGACAACTTCAATTTCGCGATTGATAAAAATTCCACTCACACTTGAATATCCAGACACAATCCGCATATTTATTATTATCCTTTTGTGGCGCGGTATTGAGTACCGTAATAAACTCGGAAGCAGGATACGCCAATAAAACTTAAACACCACGGCAATCGTCCAGTTTATACGGTTTAAAACAACACATTCTGCATCCGCAAAAACAAACAAGCGTGGCGAGTTCATTAGAAGAAATCGTTGATTAAATGAAAGAAAAAGCCTAAGTAACGTGAATCGGTCATTTAAATTGTATCGTATATACCGCGTTAGTTAATTTGTTGTACAAAAGGGTATTAATAAATAAGCAAATAAATTCATTTTCTAGGTGCGGCGCTGATTAAAACTAGTGCTCGTTTTAGTGATAATATTAGAACTTGGTGGGGTCTTACAATTTAAAGCAGAACTAGTGCGACATAACTTTTGTGTGTAAGACTTTTTCCCAAGACTATGCCTAGTATGGCTACGACACATGGTGGAGTATTATATTACGTCGTCAAAGTACCGAAAGACTCCGTTTACTGGTATGTTATTTCCAAATATGGTATGGTATACTGTATATATATTGCAAATCTGTCTATAATATTTATTATTGTGAATAACGATGTTCTATTTACATATTAAGTAGGTTATAAAGTATTGATACGATCTAAATCATAACACTTGAAGGTTCTCATTATAGAATTACACTTGGAAAAAGAAATATTTTCTAATACATTCTTTTTCAAAACCGTCTTTAACGTTTCTAAATATTTAATTTATCTTCTCCCAAGATTAATTTCCTTTAGGTGTTGTGATATGTGCCTTCTGGTAACCTCCATTTGCTTACTGTCCATATGCGTACTTTTTTAAAGCAACATTTATATAATATAATGTTTTATTGCTTTTATTCTTATTAGTATTATCTAAGTAACCACATTTACAAAAATATAGATCCCTCATAAAGTACATGATGTAAATTGCTGTAACGATTAATTTTTCTTAGAGGAATATGCAAAAATAAGAGTTGCGTTTTGAAATTTGGTACGTAATGGTTTTGGGTTAGTTTCTTTCGATATAAAATATTTTCATAATTCTTCTACATCTGAGTAAACCGGAAGTAAATATCAACTTTTCTATCTCGAAAAAAATCCTCCAATTTTTATAATTGAGATGGTTTTTGGTTTTTAATAAAAGGAAGACGAAAATTTTACTAAATTTGTTATATGAACAGATGAGGCCAATGTTTTAGCAAAAAGTCAATATAAGAGTTATTTCTGGTCCTAAACTAATTCAGAGTTGTTAGACAACAACATTTCCAAGAGTTTCGTAGTTTTAATGTATTCTACGTAATCAAAGATGAAGAAATATTTGCTTTTCACCTCTACGATGAAAATATAAATAGTGTGCGATACTAATCCATTTCAAGGAATCGCATAAATTTAAGTATGAATACACTCTCAGAACAAGAAACTCGTGGTATGTGGTTTCAGGTGGATGAAGCATGGTTGGTGGATCGCGAATAATGAAGCCTACGTCATTAGATTATTTTATTTGTTTGATGGTATGTTAAAAGGAAAATATATATGTACCTATTACCACCAAAGACAATATAATGGCCAGGGTGCCAGACGGGTTCAATCAACTAGATATCGAATTGATTCGAAATGTAATACACATGAATACCCTAGAAGGAATACAAATATGTTTGGGTAGGGATGACGATGGATTTGGATATTTACTTTAAGGCGGAAATACCGTTTATTATTTATTCTTTAACGTTTCACTTAATTAGTGTTGCTGTTTGGGCTATTTCCTTTGTTTGTGAAACTTTCACATTTAGACATTTGGTATTGTGTTTATTGTCGTCTTCAGGACTACTGATGACGGTTGTTGCTTGCTAGATTCATAGTTGCTTCAATGATTTGTCTCGCCATTTATCTTGCCTATCTTTTTAGTGAAATTCGACTGACCACTAGGCTTATACCACTCCAAAATTGCTCTAAAACTTTGAGATTTCGCTATAAAGAAGTGGATATTTGCACACTTTAATTTTAATATAGGATTCAATGAAACTCAGAAAATAATAGGTTACCCATTAAAAATATGGAATAATTATTTTCCGGATAAAAATTTTAGCATATTTTGGAGGTTCAGCCTTTATTGTTGCATAAAGTTTAGCATACGGCATTTGATACATCATAGCTTTTGAAATAATTATCTAAAAATTTAGATTTGTCCATAACGACATTTTTTGGATGTGCAATAATTTATAATATCCTGTATCTGTACTTAAAAAAAAATAGTAAATAGTCCTGCAACGGCACACTTTAGAGAAACTACGTTTAAAATCATCTCATATCGATTATAAAAGTTATATCTATACTTACGGACAAAATAATAACAGTATGATACTAAGGATATTTTTACTAAAAATATATTCTTTTCAATAAAGTTTATTCGATTGCCATCTTTATATGAGATGCTTAACTTGAGAAAGATTTAAAAATCGCATAATCGTTCAATCGGTTTCAGTGAAATCTTCCAATTCATACCAACTGTATGCTTCATGGCACCAGATGTACGGACGTCACTTGAGCCATATTAAAACGAATTATTTATTGTTTGGAAGTTATTAGTATTCAGTTTCGATTTAATAGCTTCTTTTAATGAAATAAAGTGGGTAGAAATAAACATCGCGTTAAAGAAATGAGGTGACTAATCTTAAGATTAAGAAATGACGGGAAGATATACTGATTTATTCAAGTTAATCTAAACTGCCCCTAGAAACTCATGGTCGTACTAGAAAAACCACAATTTTATATATATAGTCCCAATATACTTAAGACGCGGTGGTACATTTTGGCGTAAAGATTATGGTTTGGGGGTTTTTCACCTCTTATGGTAGAGGGGCAACACATCGGATTAGGAATATTATAACCAAAGATGGTTATGTGCAAATATTAAGATACTACGTTGCCATACGCTGAAGAGGAAATGCCATTCAAATGGGTTCTAATGTAAGATAACGATCCAAAACATATTAGCCGAAGAGCAGAGGATTGATTAATACAAAATAGGATTGAGAATTTATGGACAGACATTAAAGAAGCAATTATAGGAAATTATCTAAGCTGCTTGGTACTCAGAGTGCGCAGCTGCAATAAATATTATAACTTTATAACTTTAGCAGCACATTTTATTTTTCACTTTACTAATCTTTACTGTTGAATAAGCAATTTTATTTTTAATTATTGCTATTATTTTGTGTGAATTAAGGAATGTATCCTATGTTTTAAGTAATTGAACGATATGTTATACAGTTTATAAGTCTTTTCAAGTTAAGCCTGTTATACGCAGATGGCAATCTAAAAGATTTTATCAAAAAATATATTTATTGAAGGTATTTTTAGTACTATACTGCCATCATTTTGGCCGTAACTATATTTATGTCCAGTATAAAAAAAACCTTCTGGATGCAAGTCGTCCTATCTTTGACAAAAAACATGTTAAGTTGAATTCACATAATTGTAGCAGGCTTGTATCGTGTGTTGATATTTGCAAATTTAGTAACCAGACCGAAGCAGCTCAATCAATCATCTTGAACTGAATAAGCTTGTCGAGTCCAATAGATCACCCAACTTGTTCACTAAAGGCATAGATCGGTTCGAAGGAAATACTAAAACTCCTCCTAAAAGCTCACAATAAGACATTTGGGAAAAAGCTGTGTATTTTTCTTTAACAGGCTTCTTTCGGTTATCCTTAATTCATCTCATTTACTGGAATATAAAGTGTAATAAAACTAAGTAAAACAGTACGAACATTTACGATGTGTAGTTTAAAAGATGATCATATTTTTGAGCAATGCGTATTTTGCGTTTTTTGCTACATTGTAGATTAATCGTATTGATGTCGGATGCGTCAAAAGTGATATTACCTCAACAATGTATATTAGACTTTTCAAATTCTTTTGTAGGTATAATTTTAGATCTTATATAAATATTTTGGCAGTTTCTGTACTAACAATTTCGGTGTTACGTGCAGATCAAAGCCTATCCTAAACCAGAAGTCGATAAAATGGAGAAATGTGTCTAATGTTTGTGTTATTGTCGATAACGGTATTTTCAGTCTAATTATTTGGAATAGTTTTCGACCTGAAGCTGCTTACCCCGTAAGAATTCCCGTCTTTAAATAAAATATTTAAAATAGTTTCTCGTCTCGCTGCAATTTTAACAGTAGCATCGAAGAATGTTTATGAATTAAGTAAACAGAAAGTTGGATGCTTTGCCTAGGTAACGTCACGGTATTTTGAGAGAACCACCGATGTAGAATCCAACACCCACCTAGTGAAATGATAGGTGGGTGTTGGATTCAACAACTGCCTTATTTTTTATATTCACCCACAACTTTCTTATAATTTGGAACTTTTATGATTGCAAAAAAATTGTCTAAAAATGATTAGCTTATGTGGACCTAAATCAAGTATTCGTAATTGTTGTTACTCCAAAAAAAGAAATAATAACTCCCTGTTATTGTAGAAGACCTGTATTTTACTAATCTTTACCGAATAGTATCGCAATAGTAACACAATTCGTTAGAATGGAAATATAGTTTGCATTTTATGATGGTATGCACGACCTTTATTGCTAAATCAACCCTAAATTTCCGTTCATACATAGATGTCTTTTCTCAGTTTATGGTGAAATATTGTAGTGTGTTGTAAATTTACAGAATTATATGAGTGCCTTGTTATTTTAGTTTTTATTTTTAGTTTAGTAATTTTAGTTTTATTTAGTATTTTCTACAATAAAAATAAGGGTAAAAATAAGATACCAAAAATGTCTATAGAAAACATATGCAGGATTTTTTTACATGAATAAATTATGGAGGAAGTGTGTTGTTTCAAAGTAGTGTGCACAAGATATTAAAAAAGAAAATAGAGTCTGCCGTTATAATAAACAAATCAAAAGAAGGATACTGAAAAAGAATTGAAGAGGGGCACAATATCTGCGGGGAATTTCTATTTTCGGCAAGATAATAATCCAAAACACGCTGCTTGAATTGTAAAATGGTACCTTACTGAACTGGAAGAAGAAGCTATTTGCAAAATTGGTTTAACCACCTAGCACCTCGTTTTTGGATCTGATGGAATACGTATGCAATTTTTTGAGCAGAACGAAGAACCGACGCAAGCAAACGACTTGTTCGAGGTTCTGCAAGAAGAGTGGATTAAAATTCTACTTGGATTTGTAAATAATTTAATGAACAGTGTAGCTACTAATAAAAATAAAAGTATTAGATAACATAGGTGATTTATCTAGCAAAACAAAAATCAGATATTAGTCTTAAGCCTCAATGAGATTTAGACCATGAAAATAGGAATAATTTTCCAAAATTAGGTAGTTGCTTGAAGCTTTTAGGCAAATAATGCTATAAAAATTAATCCATTAATTTAAAATCCATGGGAATAGAGAAACGAAGTATGAAATATAAAATATGTGTCTGAATTTAAGCCAGGCATTATTTATAACTTAACGGTTTTGAAAATTATTTTGATAATTACATTGACTGTGGTCCATTAAATGTGCTAGAACGGCTGAAAGCAAGTTTGAACCTGGAGTTCGAATAAATTCAAGTATGATTTACAATACAGTGCAAAAAACATACATGATTGAAGCCTATTTTCGAACTGGAGTGCGAATTGATGGAATTTGGCTCTAAACCCAGCGTGCATGTTTGTAATGATTTTAGAAAGCACTTCCCAGAGTTAGTTGCAATTCCCAAAAATTTTTATAATTGCCTTTCCAATTGCGTTCATATTGTTGTTGAATTGTTTCAGCATACTGCAAAGCTTGGTGTTTGGCTGAGTTTTTGGCTGCAGAATTGTTGGACCTATTTTTCTAATTTTACCTTTAGTGCTGAAGAACATTTTGAATAAATTTATTGAACAGCTGCACGATACAATACGGCTAATTCTAGCAAGATGGTGCAACAGCAGATATAACACAAGAAAATATTGCTTTTCGCGAGTTTTATGACGATTGGATTATAAGCTTACATACGGAAGGTTGAATTTCCACCACGATTACCTTGGTTGACAATTATAGACTTTTTCGTGTTTCCTTACCTAAAGAATAGAATACTTAAAACTCCTGTTGCTAATATGTAAGGAATTATTGAAGAATGTACATTAATAACGCCTGCAATGCTGCAAAATGTCTTTAACAGCATGATAAGGTGTGTAGTATAAACTTGGAAATTGAAAAATAGTGGACAATGTCAACACTTGCTTTAATTTCGCTTTTAAAATTGTGAATACCAGCTGAGCTTGTTGTTTTATTGTATCTTTAAATTAAATAACATATTTATTGATGTCACCATGACAGTGTAAATGATTTTCAAAAGCTAAGGTTGCGTTACGCGTGTGATATGGCCTCAAAAGTTCAAACGTATGTCTTCTGTTTCAATGCCATTTTCATCCTAAAAACTTTATCATATCACGGTTCTAATCAAATATGGTTCTAATCAAACATATCAATTGTTTGCATGCACAAACTTTTTACGTATGTCACCAATGATGACTCGTCATGTCACAAAATCATCTACGTAGGCAAAGAGTAGCTGCAAATGTTATAATTACTTAAAAACAGCACACCTTGCATTTGAATCTACACTGGATGGATGTTCCAAGAAATGTAATAACATATATATCGAAACGAATAATTCCAATACACAAAATTCATAAATGAAACAATAAAAGCCACAGCTCACTATGCAAGATTCAAAACTTGGACAAGCAGGTACATCAGTATCATGGCATTTAAGACGGAGCATAGAAAAGGCACAGACAAGGAGCATGGTAATCTTGTCTACATACGAACATTCGTCACCAGTTGTGCACATTTCACAAAATTCTCAGCGATTTAATAGCTTATAAATCATGTGTATAGAAGTTTCTTTATGGCTTGAATTTGATGGTGAACATGTTGAGACCGTCATGTTAATGATTTTGGCTCAAACTGTAATTTAGAATAAGCATAAAACATATCCAATAGAGAAAGCACTTTTATTCATTACGTACGAAAATAAGGCATAAGTAATGTAAAAATATCGTTTTTGGTTTACAAGAAATCAAATTTTAACACATTACGGAGTATGTCGGGAACTCCTGATAAAAAAAAACACTACAACTACAGATTTCTTATCCTTGAATATTTAAAAATATATCTTTAGTGTGTTACTTGTGGATTGTATAAGCTTGTACAATATTCCCACATTTTTCCTTAGTTTGGCGATACAGTAAGTGTTAAATTTTGCCAGATAGTTGGTGAAGCCTACGTGTGTAGATTACTTATATTATTGAAAGACGTCAATCCAGATTCTATTGATTGCTCCAATACGCCGTTTCTTAATCATTATAATTTATTGATATCCTCTTTTCTTTGATTTCAGCACGGACAGCGGATGGGATAATCCCTTTCGACCTGGCGGCGATCTGAGCAGGGAGGCCGACGAAATAGTCGAACTGATAAAGGGCGGTAAGCCGATTACGCCAACATCGGGCGGTAACGGCTCGCCTGTACCCCTGCTGGACCAAACGGACGCTAATTTTGAGCCGAACAATATCTCCTTGCAAGCATCATCGCCGACGCAGCAAGCGACGAAGCAACTGGCGAACGAACCGATTACGGAATCCCCGAAAAAGGTCAACAACGACCTGCACGCGATCCCGAAGAACGCCACCAACGGCAACCTGCAGAATGACACAAAACCGGGCGCGCTTGATGTACAAAGAGGGACCATAGTACCGCAAACGCCGGTCGATGCGAATCAAGTCGAACATGTCGTTATAAAAAAGAAACCTAAGTGCAAGTGCTGTGTGATACAATAATTCGGAAAAGCCTCATTTATAGTCAATAGACTTGTTGTTAAAATATATATTTTATAGAACAGAGAAAGAAAGAGAAAGAGAGGAAAACAAAAGAAAAAAATAAAACAGAGGAAGCTTATATTATACGCTTTTCTGAGAGGAATATAAGCTTTAACCAGCCACACAAATATATGTACACCTTTATTTTTAAAAGAAATGTATAGCAAGTTGATCGTTTAATTATATACAGCTATGCATATAACTGTATACAGCAAAAAATGATAATTACTAATAAACAAAAATGAAAAGAATTCAATTAAAAACTTGTTTTTTGCAAATCCCAAGGAAGGAGTATTTTGTTCTTTAAACGGTTGCATATATTAAAATTTAATTACGTAATCTTAGGATTATATTTAAATAATATTTGGAAGCTATTAAATCTATGAAAATAATTGATTTAGATCTAATTCGTAATTTTGGGTTAATCTAAGCCGATAAATAATGTAATATTTCGAATTCACATTTATATAAATTAGAAGTGATCACTGCGGGCCCTTGGGACGTCATATAAAGTAAACAATAACCTGTAAATGCGCCTCGGATTGATGAAGTTTGGAAACCCCCTGATTGCATAAATCAATGTTACCGTGAATTTTAATGATGGTAAAGATGTAATCGCATAAGCGATCGACAAACTATACATTTCTCTTTTTAAATCCTCCCCTCCGACTTTTTATTCGATGCTTTCTTATTAATTTACGGTTTCCTGTGAATCTCCCGGTATATGAAACGTGTACCTTTTTGTAAACACAAATATATGTATATGTATAGCAATATAATTTATATTAAAAGAAACTACTTATTCCTAGATTTTTATATGTGTAAAAATATAGAGAATTCTATACAGACATATTTTTATGTTGTTCGATATAATAAATCGTACAATACACTATACAAATAACGTGTGTTCGTAACAGTTTAAAACTTCAACTCAGCCATATCATTTGAAAGAACAATAATTAAATTTAGAAGGTTGTGAAATCGATAAAAATATACACGTATGAAATTCTCTAAGTGTAATAGATATTATAGATGATTATATAATACTTCCAGTGTTGAAATAATTAGAAGGAGAAAATAAAGCTGAATTCTTCAAAATGGACCGTAAACTAGCGCTAATTTTTAACGTAATTTTATCTAATTCGAAAGTTTATTTTCAATTGTTTAATTTGTTAGGTTTCTTTATAGACGAATAGCCTTGCATAAATATTTAATTGTTATTATGCATTTTCTTGAATTAGTTTTTTTTTTAGTTAATTCTTTTTTATAAAATTGCTTAAGACAGCAAGATATCGTCCGTCATATGGGGATATATTCCACAATTTTCAGATATTTTTGATTTTGTTTTATTTTCTATTGTAATCGATCTAAATTGATTAAAAAATTGCTGTCGAACATAAGTGGGACTTTGGAGATCTATGAAAGATTGAACACCTATAACCTAAAAAAATTGATTAGTTCAAAAATAGACGAAATTGATTAAAGATTCAAAACCTCTAAACAGAAATATTTTCTGTGGTTTTGGGAAAAAAATAAATCAAAAACCTAGAGGAATGTAAAAACTTGGTAATAAAACACAAATATAAATTGTAAATTAAATTTATTAAAACAGAGTTTCACCAAAAGTGTGTATTCCTATAGGAACGATTGGATTTTCCAAATATTTTATTTTTGAAAAATTAAGAATTAGTATATTTGATATTAGGGAACATCATGCAATAAATTTTGCACTTATTATTATCAACCAGATCTAACATCTTAATAATAAAATCTTTAGTATATTTTACGAGGCTTAATTTATTTTCACAGGAATCGATCCCATACAAATTAATAATTTATCCGGAACGCAGCGTGTCAAGAGCACATGTGTTCTCATTGTCAACCGTTGTTCTTGAAACACTGCGTTCCCAGTAAATTATTAATTTGTATGGGGTGGAGTTTACTGCGACATTTGTGAGTTATAGAATCATACAGTCCTTACAATTGTTAATTCAATTTGTTTAATAATGTAATCCAAACAACAATTGCTTATGAACCAATAGTAACGTTATTGGATGGAATACCTACCATGCGAAAGATTTTTAAACTAGATGAAATAATTTGGGCATCAAAGAAAGTTACAATCATAGCTAAATTGATTTTTTTTTTATAAATTGCCTGCTCTTTACTTAGTCGATCCTCATAATTCTTTAGAGCCATTGAAACGTAACTAAACACGATACCTAGCCTGAAGAGTCAGTATTTAAAAGATTGATATACTCCAAATAACGTGACATACAAAGAAAAAGTATATTCGAATCAGTATAACTCCCGTTGTTTACCCAAAATACTCCGTTCGGCGATATCTAGTTTTAGTTAGTCAATCTTTAACACTCTCAAATTTATTATGCATTCGAAATTGATTTTAACACTCAATTAGCTTTGTCTTAATTTTTGCGCATGCTAAGGGCCTGCTTCAACCATTACAACCAACTTCGAGTTATAACTTTACGTCAAATGCGGCCTTACTTTACGGTGTTGTCTAAACATTAAATTTATTATACTTTATATACTGTAAGTGTTAGCGTTTATTATTACAATACCTAATTGTGATCTAAGTCAGAGTAATTACGATATGTGATTCTTTCTTTTTTAATTTTCAACTTCTATTTTGAATTCTTTTTTACACTTTAAAAATTTGGTAATTAATTAAGAATACTCTGTTAGGAATACAGTGTGTTACTGGATCGAGTTCACAATCGGTACGAGATGTAATGGAACAAAAACCCAGAAAAGTATTCTATATGAAATAAAATTTTGGATGAACGTGAATAATTCCAACAGAAATGTACCTGTCACGTATCTGGAAACAAAGTAACCAGCTTTAAACTCTAATACTACCTATATATAAACTGATATCAATACATTAAAGGTAGGAATACGATACTTCAATATTTTAGAGGTATGCAGATAACTCTTCACGTGATATTATTGACAATGGATTATAATTAGAGTTTTTTTTTGGACTATTTCCATCGTTTGTGGAACCCTACGTTTCGGCAGTGTGTTTATTGTCGTCTTCAGGGTAGAGATAATCATTCGTTCAATAATTTTGTCTGACGTATTTGTTTCGTCTTTCCTATTTTTTATTAGTGAAACTGTCACATGTGGGGATAGAACTAGCTTTTCTCGAATTTCGTACTCAAATAGACACTAAACTAATTGGGCGCACAGAAGTTACTCTGTTAAACTTATATTTAGCTACAATTTTACAATTTTCTGCACAGAGAAGGTTGCGCAGTAGGCTTATTTTTGCACAGGAGAGGTTGTGTATTCCGTTAATTAAAGAAAGTATTACTCGAAGATAAGCGACTACAATACGGAGGGCAGAAGAATAACAAGCATACGCAGACAAACCTTGCAGAATGGAGAAAGATTAACGGAATGTACAACCTCTTCTGTACAAAAAAGTTAGACTGTTTCGCAGAAAATTGTGTCTTAAATATAAGTTTAATACAACTTCTGTCTGCACTATTAACTTAGTGCGGGCTTCGCTACTTCAATGAACATGACATTGAAGTACGGAATTCAAGAAAAAACAAATCGAGTGTGATCCCCCTACACGAGACAGTTTTCACTACTAAAATATAGGGAAGACAAAATTATTTAAGGAATGATGAATTCGGCAAGTAACAGCTCCTCTCAGGGCAACCCTGAAGATGAAAGTAGATACACTACCTAAACGTGGATGTGTAAGTTCCATAAACGATGGAAATAAATATATGTACACAAATTATAAAGCACTTGCTGAACATGAACATAGAACAAAGAATGACTATTTCTTTCTTGTTAACAAGCACCTTCCATGAATGGAGAACGTACTTTTATGGAGTTTTTTGTTCTTTTATACCTATTGTAACTTGTGCTGCGCGTACACTGCATTTGAGCCAAGATATACCTAATATATTCATTATTATTATGTATAACGTGCAGCTTTATTTCACTTACTGCATTTTTAACATAATTTTTATTCGGGTGACGTGGTATACTTTAGGAATACATTATGTAAAGATGTATTTTTAGTTACATGTTCTCTTTTTTTTTGTAACATTTATCTACAATTATATAATATCGCTGTATGTCCTAATCGATTGTTGTTAATATTATTTGTTGAGGTGTTTGTGTGTCTGGTGTGAAAGTTGTGAATCAAAATATGTACTATTTATTTTGGTAAATAAAAGAAGAAAATAGAGTATATTACGAGAACCAGTATATTAAATTCTGGTATAATGTTTCAGAGTTTCAGATATTCACATTGGAAACTCGATTGTGTATAAAAAAATAATACCTATGTATATCCCCCGGTGCAGAGATGATAAAATATATTTAATATATAATATATATTATATATATTTAGTATATAAATATATATAACGTCCTTTATTTATGTGTCTCTAATATAAAAAGCAGCTTTTTTGCTTGAGAAAAGATGTATAGATGTAGATTGTACATTCATAAAGTCGAGATTGGAAACCTATTGCACTCTCCACATTTATTACCATTTTATTATAATGATTTATATAATGTATTTATACGAGATACTTGAATAATTTTATTCATCTTTTATGTATTATAATGTAAATCTTAACTAATTTGTATATCAAGCTGCATTGCATTGAATAATTTAAAAATGTACAAACTTCAAGCTTGTTCTTTATTTTATGTCCCTATAACCTTGTATTTGGACTATATTTGCAGTTACTTGTAAAAGAGGTAAGAACAGAAAAAAATGACATGAACTCTGTTGAATGTGAAAGCTTATTCTACGATAAAAGTGTTTTGCTTTATAAGGAAGGATTATGTTCCTAAATTTATCCACGTTTGAATAACTTTGGACAAAGGGTACATTATGAGAAGTTCTTTTAAAACTAGAACTTAGGACCAAGCATAGCTTACCACGATAGTGAGAAGGTGAAATTAAAAAAATAAATGAAATCTTTTTTTTATGACTTGAATATTTTTGTATTTGTTTTCATAATTATGAAACGGCCGTGAACTTTATGTTTAGTCTGTTCTCAATATAAACTTGCTTCTAAAAACAATATTTATGATAAACAAGTGTAACAACGGTTCAGTACATTGTTATAAGTTGTGATAATCGCATTTGTTGGGCAAAAGTAGTATTAATTATGTAATTATTCACAGGTAAGTCGATTGTTTTCAATGTATGTATATTACATGCTTTTCTATACACTATTGCTCATAGGTTTAAGACCAGCTATCAAAAAATAATGATTATAAAAAGTGTAAATGCACTATCTGATATAGTTTTTTTATTTGAACATGTTCGAAATGCTCTAAGATTAATTTAGCAGCCGCATTTTGTGAACTGCATACGCACGACTGCTTACACGTGCCCTGATACCAAGCTGAAGACAAAATACGTCATTAGTGACATTTTCCAACAAGTGGCGTCTTTTTGACGTGCGTAAATGCCGGGTTATTCACATTGCATTACAGGGCAAATTGTCCAGATTTTTATGTAATTTCTTGCAAATATTTAAGATGAAGCTGGATTTATGTTTATAACAAATACGCTATGTGTGTATTAAGTCAATACTCAATACACACATAGGACAAAAAAGTGAATTTCACAGGCGTAAGAATTGGCTAGAATGACTGTCAAGTTCAAGCGAGTCTAAAACCTTTAAGTATAATTAGAAAAGCTTGTATATCGCGCTAGAAAATTTCGAGACAATTGCACTTTCAAATTTTCAATGTAATGCATACATTAAACGGACTGGAATTGAATCGCTAAGATTCTGGTCTGGTGTACACATTTAAATCTAAAAGTTGAAAGAGTAATGCAATTGGAATTTTTCTGTACAATGCAAACCGTACTTATTTATGCGATCTAAGTCATGCATTTAAAACGTAAAATAGATGTTTCTTAGTATCCCAATTGACGTCAAAAATATGTTACAGCTATCATAATCGCACACAGTTATGTTGATTTTATTTGCATAATATAACTAGAAAGAGGGAGTTGAACATTAAAAAGTGCGCTGCAAATATTACTTTTGATAATGAAGCAGAAGTGAATGTTTACATATAAATTACAAGTTTCAAAAGCTGCCGTTCATTTGAGAACTGAAAGATATTAGGAAAGAGAAGAAATATAAATTTCTCAAGGTTCAAAATTACGTTAACGACCTATTCGCCGAACAAAACGCATTTTTATAAAAACTTTTTGTATAACCTTTGTAATGAATTATCTACAAGATTCTCAAGGACTGTATGGCTGTAAAATTCACAGGTTTCAGTACAAGGGTTGTCTTTTAAGTTTGGTATAGGGTTAGAGTAAAGTAGTAGATAGCTTTTAAATACTTCTCAATGAAGATAAATGCACTCTTGCATGCGTTCGAACCAACTCTGGAAGGAGTTATTCAATTTGTTTGTTGGTACAGCCAAAATTACGTTTTTAAAGGCAACTACTGGACCACTGGAACCTTTGACCACGGAATCCGTTCTTGATTTTTGGAAAGGTAAAGAAATCGTTGGGACTTATGTCCGGACATAGAATGGCCTAACAATTCGACGTTGTGTTGCGTTAAAAATTCAATTGTCTTCCGTGCTGTGTGCGAACTTGTTTTGTGTTGGTGAAGGATGATTCGTCGTTCGGAGTTAGATTTTCGAAGCTCAGCGATGACTTGCCGGAAACAAATAGTTGTACACCAATCGGCAGTAACAGTTCTGTCGCGACCATCTTTTTGGAGACACTTCGAGAACGGATGACTTTTGACGGCTTTTTTACCTTAGAACACTCAGACAACTGGCGTTGATTTTTTGACTCGTATGAGTAAATCCAATCCGTCACCACTGACGATGTACACGTTTTTAGTTTCCGGTGTTGAGGCGGTCTACAATTCACCCTAGCTGCTTTCTGTTCTTCAGTCAATAGATGCGGTATCCAACAGGAACATAGTTTCTTTAGATAGAATTCTTCATGTAACATTTTTTTGAATAGATGTATTTGAAATAAGCACGGCGAGGCATTCTGATTGACAATAGTCTTCGAAAATTATAAAAAATTATTGCGCGAAAATGTTGTCGGTTTAATTCCACTTATCAACTAACTTGTCAAGTTTGACAGTTCGTTGTAGCTACAACACTGCAAGTATCGCACTGAAACTTTGGATTTAGGTTAACTAAAGATGGAGTTTACCTTTTAATACTAAAATTTGATTAGTGGTATCCTCTATGTATGCAAAATTTAAAAGACATCCTTCGTAAACTTTACACCACACAAATTAATGATTTATTCGGAACGCAGCGTTTCAAGAGCACATGGAATCTCACTGTCAACCGAGTGGAGAGTCCAAGTGCTCTTGAAACGCTGCTTTGCAAATAAATTATTAATTTGTGTGATGTGAGTTTACGAAGGATGTCTTTTAAGTTTTGCATACATAGAGGGCGCCACTAATCAAGTTTCAGTATTAAAAGGTAAACTCCATCTTTAACCGATGTAGTAAAATGCAGTTAAACGAATACTTATGAACTAAGAAATTGAAGATGCTGCTAGTACATTATCAATTATTATATAAATGATCACAGGCGCAGTGTTATTATTGTTTTCTATATTTCCGTGTTCGAGATTTTACTATTTCGATATATTATTGAAGTTCGTAAATTGTTATTTATTCCGTGTATTATCACACGACTTAAATCCATTTAATTTTACTTATGCAACAGCATAGTAAATCGGAGCAGACTTTGGGAAATGGAAGCCTCCAAGGTAAACCAATTGCCTAACTAGACCCTCTGATTTTCTTTTTCACAGAAAACACATTACGTATTGTTTCAGTTACTACAAAGCTTGCGTGAATATCTTATTCAAAATGGAATTGCGTCATCTGCTAGAGCAATTTTCTTGGGGCACCTTGTATACGCTAGCCACCTATTTCTGCTTCCATGCTTAACTTGTAGCCTTGTTAGAATTTTAGCGAATCTTAGCAGTGTGCAAGGGTAACTTACTGATTTATTTTGCCACCAAGTATTGTTTTAAATACTTTATAGGATGTTTGTGACATAGTTTCAATATATTTCAGAACCTGACCGAAACCTAGTTGAAAACTATCAAAGAGGTTGCAATAAACGTTGAAGAGACCATAAGGAAAAAAACAGTAGATTTGAGAAAGTTTCAGAAGATTACAACTAATTAAGGCTAGTAAAAAGCTGTATAAATTATGTATATTACACCTAAAAATTTTATAACATAATATTTAGTTATAATATTATCAATTACGATTACGTAATAACAGATATAACATTAAAAAAGGGCATGTAAATATAAAACAAAAAAATACCTTAATTAATATAATAAACCGGTATAGTAAGTATAAAAAAATATTTTAATCTTATTAATTTATGTCATCTAGACCGTTGGGTTTCTGTAATTCTAGGTACCTTATCATCAGTATACTATTTTGAACCAATAGGAAACAAGGACTTAGTTCCGTTTATATTTGCTTAGTAATATGTGCCATCAGTTTTCAAGGTAGTTCTTTTATAATATGGGGTACAGTATATGTAAGATGTATAGCTTGCTAATGGATCGTTGTTTTTATACACAACATTCAAATTGCCGAAATTACTATGATCATTTTCCATAAAATTGACTAACCTTCGTGGATCTCAACTCTATTTATTCTACATTTGGAAATTTTTGTAAAAGAATACAATTTTTCAGCTTTTTGTGCTTTGAAAACTGTTAGTTACAATTCGGTAAACATCAAAATGTTATTTTTTCAAGGTATGCATTTACTTCCATACCATGCGCGACATCAGGAAGTACTAAAATAAAGCAATTGAGATTGGTAGTTAATCTACAATTATTTATTTTTATTTATCACTTTAAATTGGAGATTTAGCTATCTTTCTCATATTTTCGTAGAGCAGAGGCCGATGTAGCCACTATCAGCGCATGCACAATATTTTGAATTTCTCTCATTCTCTGTGTAACGTCTTTTCATGTATCGTTCACATACATATCAACATATTGCTTGTTCTATTTTTGTAAGTTAATCGATGTTTTGCGAGTTATTTTGTGTTTTATTACTATTACCAAGTGGTCTATTAATTGTTGCATATAGTTTAAGAACTAAGGCTGCAGAAACGAATGCTTTAGTAGTAGCGTACGGCTCGGTTACTATCAATATTACAATACTGAATGTAGTTACTTACTATTTTAGTGTATTCCAATGTCGAAAAATGGTAATCATACGAGTATGAATCCCAACTTTGGGTATGTCCGATCGCTTCCTAAATATATCACATGTATGTAGAGTTGTTTTATCTCGTGCAGACTGTACAGAAACCAATTTGCGTTTTAAAAAGAGAGATAAATATAGTAATAGAAAGACAAGTATACAATGGGACCGTTCTAAAAATATATTTGTTACACACGTGATCTTTTGTAGTTCAATATTATCTTGTAGTAGCTTAATTTGCTTGGTTGTGTTTATATTATTTTTCTATCCTTCTCATTATTTTATTAGCAGTTTTTTTATTTGTTTTGCATTTCAATTTTTAAAATGGTGACTTGGCTAAATCAACGTGGTAGCATATATAACACAGAAGCTACGTTTACATGCAGTTTTTAACTAAAATCTGTATATATTTGTTATAAGTATATTATGATATATTCAATAAAAGATATATTCTTAATATTTGTGTTATTTTTTACGCTAGGAAAAAATACATCCCATGATAATCTTTTATTTCTTTCAATATAAGAAAGTTTTAATATCCGTATTAAAATCCATACATTTCATTAATTTAAATTAAAACTGTAATACTACAAAAAGATGCAATCCATATAGGTTATAAAAATATAACGATATTAAAAAAAAACAAATATAAATATGCAAACTCAACCTCAAATATGTAATAATTTGTTTTGAAGTGTCATATGAATTCATTTTCTAGACATCAGTGCCGCACCATAATAGATAAGTATGTTAGTCTGAAAACTGGGATCATTTCTGCCAGAATAGACTTGTTTACAAAATTGTCATGCGTTTTTTTTAATCTGTAACTTTTTCAATGAATACAGCTTGAAATAGTTATTCTCCATGTTATTTCTATTACTAACCACTGGAACATTGTGTCTGCTGAGATATTACGATATATCTCCAGACATTGTGACATGCAAGTATTAAAAGGGATTTGAACTCACATTCGGTCTAATGGTGTAGTGGTAGTACAGTGCGCCAGTATCGCAGATGTCGTGGGTTCGAATTCTACCAGAACTAATATTTTTTCAGGAATTCAAAAACTGGTTAATTGCAAGGAAATTATAATTTTATCGTTACTAAATCCAACGGTGGTTTAACATTAACATTAATTTAAAGGCTAGAGCAACAGTAGAAATAGACTGCCCACATATTATTCAAGAGTACAATAGATATGTATATGAGGATGTCGATCTTAACAGTGGCGAATGGTAATTCCTAATCTTTTATCATTTACTTAATCCTACAGTGGCGAATGCTTGACCCTTGTACAAGCGAGTCATTATTGCAAAAGAGAAAGTCAGAAATTTTGCCTAAGTCTGAATTAAGAACTGGAGTTGTAAGTTCCTCCTAAACGAGATAAAGTAAGCAATAGTATTCAACAAGAACTTAAAGTAAAGGCGTAGAGGGAATGATTAACATGTTCCTCCCAAAGATATATGTACCAATCAGGTGAGACATGGGTCAGTATTTACGGAAAGGCAAACCAAATGTAAATATCCGCAATATAATGTAATGGCAACACCGATTCCATTTATTAAAAATGCGGTCTAGTGTTATGTTTAATAATTGCCTTAAATTGATCCATCAATAAATGGTAATTCCTCTTCGTTGGCACAAAGTTGCATATTTACAACTGACAATTTTTTAATGTTTTTTTGGCCTCTGATTTTTAAAAATCATGCATTTAAGGCTTAATTGATGTATTTATATTTCATGAAATGCAATTATCATAAATGTATAGTATTTTTAATGATATTGAAACATCAAAATAATTAGGAAAATGAAACTGGCATTCTATTGCCAAGTTCTTTGATTCTCTATTTCATGTCTTTTCTAGTTAGGTTAATTTATGGCACCTATTACTATGTAAGGGTGAAAATTAGTGAGAAATTTGCGTAGAAGTCTGGCTCCTACTATATTTAATGTAACTGATTGAAGTTACCAGAAACCAGAAACCCTTTTCAAATTAATTTCATACATATAAAGAAATGTGATACAAAAACAGTACCCAAACATGGTGACATTAATTTTTCAATTACTTAGTTTGAACGTTCAGATTTTACATATGAAAAACTTAAAGAAATTCCATTTCTCTCTCTATTCCAACAAATTTTAGCTGTTCCGTTGGTCCATATCTGAATGAAATAAACTCAATGAAAAGAAATGTGTACAATGGATACAATAACGAACCTGTAATCGAAAAATAACTCTTCACCAGGCTGTATCGCCCTTTTGGCGAAGATTCCTATTCTATGATCACCATTCACCATCATCACCTTTGCATAACAATTAGGATTTATGGAATGATTTGCAAATCGAATTTTATTTCCTTTCCTCGTTGCATCAACCACAAAATCTTGAAAAAAGATTCTTCTACAATTACTAAACATATAACAAATAGAATATAAAGTTACCATTATTCAAGTTAAACAAGAAACTGCACATGTATTTGTCATACACCTTCCCTCTCCTATCTGCTTCATCCTGAGAAATAATTTCACCACAATATTCCGAAATAAATTCATTTTTTTGGGCACTATCTTTAAGAAAGATACCCCAACCCGCAACATCCGACGGAGCCATAAGTAAGTGTTTATCTGCCGTCAAGAACGAACAAAATCATTTGAATTAGACAAGAGAAAATAACACTTACGTAACCCTCTTTGGACACTCACATTCTTGCAGGTAATTTTTGAGAGATCAAATTGATCGGCGCCGCAAGTTTGGCAAAGATCAGGATCACATTCGCGAACAGCCAAGTAACATGGGCATTGCTTTGTATTACATTGAGCTTTGCATCGGCATCCAGGAAACCGATTTTGACCTGGAGCCGTAACAAGAATAAAATAAAATATATCAGAAAGGCGTACAGTTCATATTTACAGTCGGAACTACACTGGCAGAACTTTTCGCAGAAATTCTGCGCACCGATGCAAGGACATAATGCGTCGCATGGTTGTCCAGGATGATCACAGGGCGTGAAATTATAAACGTGATTACTGCTTGAATCCTTCTTTAGTTGAATTTTCCTACAATGCATTGACCATAGCCGGTGCTTCTTCTTTTTCTTCCGTGGTGGTGTATAATCACGCATAGATTCTTGGGTAGGAATGTCGGCTGCTTCCTTTTGAGCAAAGTGATATACCTACAATAAACAAGATCGTAATATATTACTAGAAAGTTACAATTTCTGTTATATACTTGTTGACAAGTTTTTGTAAGAATAATCTGAGCAATTGCGCAATAGTTATTTAGGAATACTTTATGCAAAGCTCTGAATAAGCTTTGATCTGATCCAGTCCATTCACAATGATCATCTTCCCCCATTAACCCTAACAGACTGAAGGACGTGGTCGTAGAAACAGGATTGCCGTCACCAGAATCTAAAATTAATAAAACATATTAGAATCGATTAAATTGCACTTGTATGGAGATATTTATACCCTTATTGTATTTATTACTATCATTACTGTCTTCAGAACTCGCTTCATTCCCAGAATCAACAGATTGTTGCTTACATATTTTTCTTGGATTTGTACTTTTAGATCCCTCAGCATTACTGGCGGATTCCTTTAAATTTTTCTCTTTAACTTTCTCATTTTCGTCTTGCTCCTGTTTTGCTAATTTTTCTTTTACGCCATCCTGAAAAGTAATTTTTCAAAATCGATTTTTCCAAGTCAAAAATGAAGACGATACCAGTAACATGTAGCAATCGGATCCACACGGTTCAGTAAATGGTTTTAAATCAGGTCCTCTCCGTTTCTGTAAATTTGGACCGGGGTGACAAGCCTGAAGACCTAAACACGATAAAATGCAGTGGAGCATCGCTTACGTTTTTCTATCTGTCTCAAATAATGATCAACTAGATGATGCATGAAATAGCGGTTATTATTATTAGACTTCCCAGTTTATTGGTTTAAACAATCAAATTAGATTGATTAAAACAATTGAGATAATAAAATGACAATTGCTAGAACATCGCTAAATATGGTCACATGATGAAATGATTTCTAGATGTCATACTAGTAAATGTTGAAAGGTCCTATGACCTTACCTTGTTGTCCTATGTGCAGCATAACAAAAGATACAACCTGAGATCCAGGTGATCTCGCAAAAGTGATTGCTAACTGCTATGTCTAAAAGTACTTTTAAGCTTGCTTGTTTAGATATTAACACAAATTATACTCTTATTTAATTAAACTTGAATACTTTTTAGTAAAAACATAAAATATACTTCCAATCATAGATGTGGCAATATAACAGAGAAAGAACGTACAAAATCTGAATAAAAAAATTGCATTCGAATATATGTGTACCATATGAATTGCCCATATAGTCTATGTCATTCAGAGATTGAAGTATTAGACCTTATGCAGTATAGCTCTCTTTTATTAATTTCCATTTAAAATTGGTGTAAATTTGCTTGTTTTGATATCTTTTAGTCGTATATAAAGCCTACAGAAACGAGTGCGCACTCATTGGCGGCGATGATATGTTCCGAAAGCGCTCGGACATACCCGAAGGCGGAATCCATATGCTCATGGTTAGTATGTGTATAAATGCCAGATTAGATTGATGATGGTGAATCAACGGCGTTCTTTGTTATTTTCGAAGAGTGTTAATACATTTCTTAACCGATTTTCCGACATTAAAATACACTGGTACTATTATTATTAAATGTATTGCTTGCAATATCAACATTTTACCGTACAGTATTTTTGTGAGTAAAAGACATGGTAATAGCAAACAACACCGGTTAAATGCGCAACATGATGTACCATATTATAAATTTCTATGTGCCTTTATTTATATGTTAAGTGTGTGCAACATTCCACAAAATATTGTAGAGAATTAAGAAGTTTGGGGAGAAATGCGTTCTGGAATGGAGACTGCCAACAAAAGTTCAATTACAGTATAATTTTCATCGGGTGAAAAAAACGATTACGGATCAAATAATAAAGGCGGAGTTAAAAGATCAAAAAATATGGCTGACGGTAGATGAAACAATGTATGGAAGGAAGAATTATATTTTAAATGTGTTAGTACGCACTTTAAAAAGCGGTGAAGCATCCTTGCCTATTCTTTTACGTAGTAGAATATTACAGAAGACAAACACAAAAAGGACTTCACTTGTAATGTTAGTTACAGATGGCGGTTCGAATGTGATTAAAGCTGAAAACAATCTTATCCTCAATTGCTTCGTGTAACCTGTTTACACCATACATGTCATTTTGCAGCTGAATTTATTAGAAACAGTTATTCAAAAGATTAATTTATAGTTTCTACCAAAAAAATTTTTATTACATCTCCAACACGCATTCGTGAGTTTAAACAGGCTGTGCAGAGATTTCTCAGCCGGTATTGAAGAGACGGGGAACGTGGCTTCAGGCTGTTTCATATTATAAGAATTTCTTTTATTAAACCTTGTATTATATGTTCATTATCAACATATTTTTTTTAAATATTGCCTACAAAACATTAATATATGTCTTGTTTTAAAGAAATATGATCTTGTAGACATTTACCCTCTGGATGATTCTCTTTAAAGTAATTGTAAACATTCAAGATTATTTTATGAGAATGTTCAGGACCTCGGCATTCTAACCAACAGTCTAATAAATTTGTTTTATATAATAAATAAGCACATAATTGTAGAAAACCGATATACATATACACTAGGGTGACAGAATAAAATAGACACCTACTAATTAAAAAAAAGATTCTATTCTCGTTATATATACAAAATATTTTAAAATTTTTAAATTAGACTAATATTTTGTCGATCCACCTTTACTTGCGTGAAGTGCTGCGAGTCGTCGTGGCATAGAATCTATTAAATGATTAATGGTGTCTTCTGGAATATTTAACCACTCTTCTGTAACAGCTGCCACGAGTTCTTCCTTATTGCTGGGTTTTCGGCGTTGTTTCGTCATATTTGTCTAGATTACGTGCCAAACATTCTCTATCGGATTCATGTCTGGTGATTGGTCTGGCCATGGTCAAATCCGAATCCCCTGTTCCTCTTTCATGCGGTTGCTGTTCTTGCTTTGTCGCAGGGTGCTCCATCCTCCATAAAAGTGGCGTCTTCTTTAGATAAAATGACGTTGTCGAATATCGGTAGTAGTCCTTCTGTTAATATTTGGATATATTTTGCCGCATTTATATTTCCGTCGCAGATTACTAATTGCGATCTTCCACCATACCATATCGCTCCCCACACCATGATGTTCACACCGCCGTATTTTACCGTCTGATGCAAAAATTTCTCGTCCAGTTGCTGTGACGAACGTCTCCATACCCACATACGACCACTATCACTGAATTGTCAGTATCTGCTTTCGTCTGAAAAAATGACAGACCGCCAAAACTCTTCGGGCTTCGTTCGCATTTCGATTGCCCAAGCCATTCGGCGCCGTTTTTGAAACGCCGTAAGGAGAGGTTTTTTCTTTGCCACCCTTTTATACATCCCCACGCTGTGGAGGTATCGCGGAACGGCGCGCTGACTTTTCTGTGAAGTTGCCGCAAGCTCAGCTGTACTTTTTCGCGGTTCTCTTAACACTTCGCGCACAAGCACCCTTTTACTTCTTTGAGAAGGTCCCGCACGACCTGGTCTTGGCTCCACTGTTGTTTCTTCCTTGCGTTTAAATTGTGTAATCACACGGTTAACTGGGGGGACAACGGAATATTTAAAAATTTACTTATTTCACGTTGCGAAGCGCCGCGTTCTCTCTGGCCAACGATGCGACCCCGGGTGAAGTCGCTAATATCACTCGAACCTTGTAACCGAGGCATAGTTGTAACGATACTAAATTATGCCGAATTCCTTCCGATACATCTACCCCTACCCTAATGACAAGAGAAAGTTCTTAATTCGTTCTTAGAATTTAGCTGTTTACATATTTATACCGCTTTACCTGATGTCTATTTTATTCTGTCACCCTAGTGTATAGCTATGCAACGCGCTATATAATTAAAAAACTGTTTTCAAGTACTGCATATAAAAAATAAGATCTTAGAAAATTACTCATTGAATACCGATCGCTAAGGAACGAACAGCTGATCGACAGTCGATATTTGTAGGTAGAGCTTTATACGAGAAATCTATATCTGTTTCACTCGATTTCATAATGCTATCTCTTTTTAGTGCGTAAATTGGTTTCTGCACAAGTTTCTTCCGATTTTAATAGTACTCTACTCTGATTTTACTAATGTAACTAGTGTACCAAACATTTTAGGATTACCAATGGAAAATGATACGAATTACCAATAAAAATATGAAATATTCAAACAGGTTGATTTCCACTCTGCATATTTGTTTCTGCCACATTTATTTTTACTATAAATGGGTCGATAATTTTAAACAGCATGAATGTTTGGCTTAGAATGAATATGATATAAAACCAGTTTTAAAGCAAGTTAGTTATTGAGTTTTTAATAATTTGTTTTATTATTGTTTTAATAAACAAAAAGGATTGCTTGCCATTCATAGTTAAGCCTGCAGACACGAGCGCTTTCGGAGATGCATGTGGCGCTTTTACTATCAATATTAAAAATAATAAATGTAATTTCTTAGTATTTTAATTTGTGTTGTTCATGTAGACTGTAGATCAACAAAGCCTGCATTAACAACACAATCAAATTAAAATAGTAAGCAATTACATTCATTATTTTTAATATATAATACGAGTCTCAAAAAGTTCCCATTTCTGCGGCCTTACTCATAGTGCGCCATATTTCATATGCATTGAAAGGAAGTTCTCTCTATCTGTTATAATTGCACTCATAAAACAGAGTATTATAATCTGTGCAATTGCAACCAGAATAAAAGATAATTTTACTTACGGTGCAAGAAGCAGTCGTATTTGAAACAGCGCCTACAAAATAACGTATGGAAAGAATGCATTGTCTGCTCTCTCGGTACAGACTCGGCCATTGGACCATCAATATTTGGAGTGCACTCCGGTGGTAGGGCATTCGGATCCATACGTTCAGTTAATTCAATGTACCTACAAAATTAAACTTATTGGTATCTAATGAGAAAGGAGCGAAATGATTACTTCTCTCTCAGTTCTTGTGGTTGGCCTTTGTCAGGAAATTGGGAAGAAATAGCTTGAAATATCATGTAAATTGGAAAATCCATTTCTTCCTTTTTTTCGTCCTTATTCTCATCTTTAGACTTGTCCCGCTTGTCCGATTTATCTTTCTCTTGGTATTGCATTAAAGCATGAACTAACTCTACAAATAATTCGTCATCTATAAATCCAGTTTCACGATCGCCATGGACTTTGCCATCATAATTTTTAATTAGTTCTTCTATAAATGTACCATCTTGATCTAAAATTTCATCACCCATGTATGGTATATTATGTAAAACTGTTTCATCTTCCACCATAAAATTTTGTTGAATCGGAGCCCAGGTATACATTGTTGGGATAGATGTAACAGCATTTATTGTCTTTATAGGAGTAACCTGGACATCACCTACAGCAATATATTTCGTATATATCAATTGAGGTAACAACTTTTAATTGAAATTCTACCTTCATTTCCTACAACCTCTGCCTTCTTCATACAGGTTAAGTGAGCTGGATGGTCCATCGTATTTACCCATACTGCTTTACTTTCAGTCCAACGTTTTTGTTCACCTATAAGTATCTCAGTCATTTTATTTCTGTTTTGATTCCAAGCAACCTTAACTTCATCCGCCCTTTTGTAACGTTTTGTTTGCCTAAGCTTCATGTATTCTTGTTTTACTCGCTTCTTCCACTCAGCGCTTACTTTATACTTCGACATTTTGTACTTTTTATGTGAATATAAATTCAAAATTGATGAACTTAGGTTTATTAAAGATTATAAATAAAACTTATACAAATTATAAATAAAATATAAAATAACCAATATCACATATTTAAGAACACTGGTGACAATGACATCTACCGCAGTATCACATCAAACATAAAATAGAAAATCCCAAGATTGTATTAAATCTCAAATTTAAGTCTAGTTTATATAAATTATCAGCATATAATGTAATAAATTGGTATTTATAAATCATTTTATATAGCGAAATTTAAAACAAATGTTCAAAGAAATTAGACCAATAACACATTGGCAGTTTAGTATCTATAATTGGTGCGGTTGTATACATGAGAAGGGCGCGTATTTTGATTAAATATAAAGCTAAGACAATAAATAAAATCAGTTATATGAATGAATAATTTATTTTAATTATATGTATGTATTTATTTATTATTCTGCCGCTGTAACTGTAAAAAGATACAATGCTGTGTTTATTAATTTATAACACTATTTACATTTTTGAAAAAATCCTCTTTGTCCTGCAAATGTTTCAACTTATTTAAAACACATCTCGGACCAATTCGCAGATGCTTAACTTCTATCTTTCTTTCTTGTTTTATTTTCTTAATCTTTTCCAAACAATCGCAATCTATTGGATTTCCATTTATATTTAATTCTTTTACTTTTAACACTTTTAAGAAATTATCTTCAAAACACGAAAACGCATTATCATTCAAGTATAAAGTTTCTATTTCTTCCACGTTAGCGAAAACCTCCACGCCAATATGATTCAGACTATTATCGCTCAACCACAATCTTCGAATTTTACTTACATTATTAAATGCTTTCACATGAATGTTATTTATATTATTGTACATAAACCACAACTCTAAATTGTCTTTTTGTTGTTTATTCTTCATAATATTAACAAAAGAATTTTCTGGAAGACTTGCTATATCATTATACGTAAAGTCTAGGCGATACAATTTGGGCGTGTACTTAAACCATTCGTTGTCGAAAGTCTTTAAATTATTTAACTCTAAGTTCAGAACTTCCAAATTCATCAAATTTTCGAATGCTTCAGGGTGTATTTTCGAAATTCTGTTGCTCGATAAATTTAATATCCTCATAAGCAAATTTCCAAATACACCACTTTCGATTTCTTCAATATTGTTGTAGGTTATTATTAAGTATTTCAGATAAGTAAGATTAACAAATGCTCCTGGCTCAATGCGTTGGACACCACTTGCTTCGATAATTAAAGTATCTAGTTTGTTAAGATTGCTAAAACCATTCTTACACACAGTTGGCACGTTTTGATTTTCTATAGCAATCCTATATGCATCTCCAAACTTATCTCTACCTGTTACTGTCTGAAGACCTTTACTACTAGTTAAAGTAACCACTGAATTATCTAGAATAGAACATTCTTTACTTAAAGCACTGTTAATTAATATAGTGATAATCATTAGTCGTAACATTTTGGTTGATAGTTCAACAGGGAACTACATCTCTTTAGGTATTTCTGGAATATATTAAGAAGTTTCAAGGTTGTCAACAATCATAAACCACCATTTATCATATTTGGTAGATATTTAATTTCCCAGTATTTATTATTTTACATAAATGATATACGGAATAACTTGGAATTTATGTATCTTGAAAAAATTGAATTTAATTTGTATGGTAAACATGTTGAGATATTTAAACATAAAAATAATTCTAACTGTAAGATATTGCATAATACTTACTTTTTGAGAGCTGCATCATCAATCACATTATCGCTGTTGTTTACTTATAGTGCTAGATGCTTCAAGTAGAAACAAAAAACTGATTCTTACCAACATTTTTAATAAATTGTGTACAATAATACATTTATGAAATCACAAAAGTTAACAGATTTAAATCATTTTAGAATAAATACATTAAATTATTTTAATATAAATAAAAATTATATAAGTATTTATAAAAAGTAACATAACTGAGGGACTGTATTTTACTTAAATATAAAAATTGCACTACAATTCTTACAAGAATAAAACCATCAACATTCTAAACCTTTTCCCAAACCTGTCCATGGATCTGGAACTTCAAGGAAGTATCTATGCATAGCCTCAATAAACCTCTTACAATATTCTTTGGGCGAAACAATTGTTGGTAGCTTTGCTTGTCCCCATAGCATACCCGATTTTTTAACCATCGTTTCCAATTTTTTATCCCATGTAAAAGTACGAATATAATCTACGAAAGTAATTTTTTTCAGATTAAAGATTTTCAATTGTAGCTAAACATACCAATAATTCCAACTACAAGCTCTTTGTTTTCCGAATCCAAACCAACAAGCAACGAATAATCCATAACGGATTGAGCTGAAAGGAATTCCGTATCATTTTGTATTGCTGCAGTTAAAACAGCTTTGGAATGTGGAAGAATGTACAAGGGCGAATCACAAGACACTAAAATCATACAAATATTTTCTTAAAAATTTAAAAGCAGCATTTGCAATAAATCCTACTTTTTAATAAATTCTCGTCTAGTAAAACAATTTCCCCATCTTGATTATCTGGATTGACGAGTCTATTTCGCATAGAACCCTTCAGATCAAACTTCTGGGTGACTACCCGATCATAGAACAAGTTCTCCATCACCAGTAGATGAGTTCGAAGGGTAGCGTTTGTGGTGTTATTCTTAAATACTACCTGGTAAATGCCAACTATTTTTCCAAGCAATGTTGGTTGGGCCGTATCGTGACAGCGATTGATGTAAGTGAAATATTTAGGAGCGAATTCCAGGAATAATTGAATCTCCGACTTTGGCATTTCTTTTAGTATAAACCTATCGTCTAAAAGTAATATTGGTGAAAGTTAGTTTTCAAGATATTCTCTTCTTTTATTGAATATTGATGATTTAGGCGAACAAATACAAAAATGTGTGTTAAGGACTTAACATTGTTTTGTTTTTTTTTAGGTGAATTTTAAGATAGGAAATGTATTTCATATGATTTTATCTTCTTTGCAGCCGTATGGGTTAGCATTATTACCTTATTTTCATTTAGAATAGTACGTTATTTTCATTTTTATCATTTATTTATTTTGCTCTCTTAGAATATATCCAATTTTATTTTAATATGTATGTACATTAAGCATTGTATATGTATGCAACCCGGCCATTCACATTACGCTAGCTAAATCATTCAGTGCAACGTCGTCGAATAAGTAATGGGAGTTTTCTTAAATTTAATGTACACAAGCACAGGCAGTCGTCTCCCGCGCAACGGTCGTGGTATTAGCGATCGTGAACTCTCGGTCACCTTTTACACCTCGTCGTAACGTGTACAGTAACGTCGTCGTATGATTATTAGAGGTTTCTAATATTTTCTAGTTTTGGCGGGAATCGTCGAGGACGTTGTCGTCTATACATTTATTTCTGGCGGGAGTCATTTGGTAAGGTTGTCGAATCGCATGTATAGATTTCTTTAATAAGTACAAATTCTCGATTTTCTATCATAGTCCGTCGAGGCTACTGTGTCCGTTGTCGTCTATACATATTTTTAGTCTTCGGTTAAGTTTGTGTCGGAAATTATTTTGGTGAGATTGTCGGCGCGCATGTATAGACATCTTCTACAAGTACGATCACTCCGCTTCTTGCTGACGGTCGTTGCGGCCGCAGCGCCCGTTGTCTTTTGTACGTTTGTTCGGTCCTTGTCGTATCGGGACTTAGAAATTTTTTCATTTAGTTGCTCGTCGTAGCGGACGAGTTCCACGGACCATTTTTCTTATGTAATGTCGGCATCATCGCTCCGTTTTACTTGTCGGTGCGCAGTTCGCACATTTGCTGGCTACTGGCTTTTTCCCTTCTTTGGGGCGCAGTAGCAGAGAGCTAAAGATAGCACATAGCGTATTATTTCAAACGAGAACGCCTGGGTAGCTGTGACATTACTTTTGTTTTGAGATCGGCTATTATCGCTACTGTCGCCCTCGACCAGGCGTTCAAGCTCTAAGAGATAGGGTGGGTTCTCCTATAAATGTGAAAATAACGAACGTATGCGGAAGCATATAGGAAACATACATATACACATGCTAATGTACAGTACATGTATAAGAGAGCTCGAATAACTGCAATTATTGCAAATATATATATATCTTACGTACATCGTAAATGTACATAGGCAAGAGTGGAAACTGTGTACACATTTTATTTTTAAATATATTTTTTTGCGCATGCGCATTGAGTTTCACTGTACAACCTTTCATATAGTAAAAAAGCGAACATACTCTACAAGTAAGTATTGGTCAAGTAATTTAGGAATTTACGAGCAGGCTACAGCGGCGCTGTTCTTCAAACCAGGAGAACGTAACAATGTGAATATTGAAATTTTCTTGTATAGCTACATTTTTGAGACAGACGATTTCCACATATATCTTATATATGGTGTAAGATTTCTAAGATTACAAGAACTGTAAGTGTACTACTAGCTGATATAAACGTTTCGGTGTTGTATATCGCGTTCCTCATTGGGATTAGTTTTTAATTTCTTATGTTCAGGCGAAATGCAGCCAAACTTCAAATTATTTGCGAAATGACGAATTGTATCGAAACAAGTGATTGGTCGATTTTCAAAATTATTCCTAAAGAGATCTACAATTGATGGAATTGAGAGGCCTTGATGAAGGCACTTTATGATTTACATTTTTCTGCGAATAAATGTTTCATGCCGATCTGCACTCTAATATGAGTATGTATCTAAGCGACTCAGCACAGAAACGAACTATATTTTGTCATAGTCCATATACGCACTCCTTACTTATACTTCTCCTTTTTCCATATTTACGTAGGCGTAAGCGTTACTGTGTGATAGCGTCAATTGTTTTCCTATAACTACATCCTGTTTCGAGAAAATGCCTCCTACGTCCATATTCTCAAAAATCGAAATTTTGTTTGTTGGAAAAATAAATGTTATGTATAATTAATATAAATATGTATTAAACTTGCCTTAACTTTTTTTAAGCATTTAATGTATTGTAGCGCAAATTATTATATTTTAATAAAATTAAATTATTATCTTTTGATTTATTAATGTTTTACAGCAACTATTTAATAAAACATATATTTATTTGAATATCTAACATATAACCTGAAATAGATTAGGAATTTTAAATAACAAATATGGATGATTTGAAGGATTAAAATAGATTTGGATCGAATTTCTACTTTCAATAAATGACACCTAGTGTGTATGTTTATCTACAAATTATTGCAAGAGGATAAACAGTTCACGTAACTTGAATAATGCGGTGGTATGTACCACTATCCTTGTCTGTCACTCTAATAAAATTAAACCAAGTCGATCTTTGCCTACCTTTTTCAGCAACAGTACTTGAGAAAGATCGCCAAATGAAAAGTAAAAGCTGAAAATAGGCGAAGTGTATACAATCTAATTATTTATTCAATAGATAATGACGCCTGATGATCCCTTATTGTCAAATCAAAATGGAAGCACTAAGTGTACCCCTAATTATATACAGCTGATTTTGAAAGGTTATGTCGAAATGACGACATGGTGTTTGGTATCTGCAGGTATGTTAACGTTAACAAAATAAATATCCCTAGACGTAAGTCGTATATTTTCTATTTAATGTCTTATTCTCATAATTATGTTTTGTTAAATAAGTGCGTATTCTTTGAAAACTTTTCACTTTATAATGAAACGTCACACAAGCGTCACCTATGACGTGATTCATGTGTTGTCCTAATTAATGTTAATGATTTGACGTTTAATCTGATTTACAAATTTGACGCCTGTCGTACGTATTAATCAACACTGATTTGAGCGTATCGTACGATAAATTTTATTATCTTAGTAAAACGGTGGCAATGTTGAGTCCCATTATTTTAATACTTGTCAATTCTAAAATATACAAAATCCTTTATGGTTAGAGGTAAATACTAAATTCACGAATTAATTTTTTTGTTCAATTTATATGCACATGCATTCCCGAAGTCCATGATGAAGAAAGGCTTCTCACGTGATAAATGCCTAGTATATGGTATGATGAAAAACATTTTGCCTGCGCATTTGAATTTAATAAAAAAACACCATCAAATACTATCATCATAGCATTAAAAAAAATAGGGCCAGCTTAATACATATGCATGAATTCGTTGAGATGTAGGTACTTTCTTAACAAATAGAAATTTTGAGTTTTGAAGAAAAATATTATATAGCAAACAGATACAAAGTTCCTTTTTTTTTTTAATATTTCTCATACTTCAGGTAACATAATCGTAAATTGCTAAAGGTGGTTTTACGTTTAGGGGATTTGACTTCCCAAAAAAAACGGGTGATTAGAAACCTAAGAAAATTACTCTTGTTCCTACACTATATCAGTCTATAAACCTACAAAGTGTCATATGATTTTTTTCTGAATTTTCGGATTATCTGTGATAAAACTGAAGTGTTGAACATTGAAAAAAGCAATAATTACTTTTCATAATGCGGTAAATAAATAATAAGTTTCAGAAACTGCTGTTCATTCGACAATTGAAATTTAATATAGATTTCCCAAGATAGTCTTAATCTAACGAGCGGTAGTGTAATTTGATCAATTTTAGGATTACAATCATTTTTAAAATAGTTTTTTTTAACAAAGTTAGTTACTTTAATTCTAGGAACTTATGTCTTTATTAGATTAGCATGATATTCAGCTGAAACATACCAGTCGATTTACAAAATGTAGAACCTGATTTTCCTCCGCGGGCATTCCATTGAACCGATCGGGATAAAGACTTTATATATGCTTCTTCTCCTATTGGTAGTACTAAATTACGCAACGCGGCAAACTTATCGGCAAAATATATACGACAGAAAAATTTACAATTGGAATCTTCGAATTGTATTTCAATATTGGACGTCTTATTTTTTTTAGGATCTTCTTGCTTCTCACTGTTCATAGATTGCTCTATAGATTGACTGAAAAGTAGAAAAAAAATATTATACTGAGCTTAATCTGTATTGAAACCTACTTTAATTCCGTTTGGGCATTAATACTGCTAACTAATTCACTTTTCATATCTTTTGTTCGTAAAAATGATAGTAGACCAGAAGCTTTTTCACCAGGTAACGTATCACAGCTATCACTTTTCTCCTTATCAGATTGGGAGTATCTCTTATGTATAGGGCTCGGTGTTTGTTCGTTACTGGCGCTTTTCTTGCACGTTAGCTCTTCTAAGGCCCGCTTATAATCGAAAGAATTCAGCGCGTACGCGATCACAGAACTAGGTTCGCTCTCGAACACAACAATAGGAAAGTATACTCCAGTTGGTAACGTATAGTGCTCTTGTATGTTAAAAGGGTGCTGAAAATTTTGCAATTTACAAAGATACGACGTTGAATGAAATCTTACATTACCGGAATTGGTATTGAGGCTGTACTGGACGGCAATAGTTGAGATAAGATCGTCTTTACGATCTTTTTATCTATATCTTTCTTACTATCATGCGAATCTTCATATTGTGACAGTACTGTTCCATCTGATTGGGACCTGTGATGACATTTCGGTGAAGGTGGTGTATAATCTGGTTGTAAAGCATATTATAAATACAAATACAATTATAATCTCCATGTCCAAAGATATTTGCTCACTTATGCTAAAGTTATTGTGGTTATAGAGTCGATTAAATTAATTAAAATATTGAATTTCTTTTTTAGATTATTTATAGCCAGTAATTTTTTCTTTAGCGGCATATGGCATCTGTTTATTTTTATATTGTTTGAAGCAAATTAGCGGCATAGTTTCTAAATCAAAATTAAAGCAATACATCACAGTTTATATTAGGCTTATTCTTACAACATCACTAACACGCGTTTCAAGCTCGAGCTAAAAATTACTGACTGTTAATCACATACATTCTTTTTGAATTGAAATTGCCTTTTCATTTTTAACGTATACAAATTTAGAAAACGTATTTTTAATGTAGACAGAGTATCCATGAAATAAAATAAAAAATAATTTTATTAGACATAAATCCAAAATCTTTTGCGAAAATTTCGTCGCAGACACGGGAAACAAATTATAAAAATATTAGTCGCACCACTGCACTTTCGGAAGTGCACGTTAAAACTGTAAACTGTAGCGTAATGAGTGAATTTTTGATTATAATCGAGAACATAAACAAACATTTTGACCACAAACATTAATGGTTACGTTAAAAGTTTGTATTATGCTCTCATTTCGTAGATCAATTTCTATTATATACTCTTATCCTATAAAAAAGTACAATTAATGTTATAAACCTTATTTAAGCCATTGTTTATGTATTCCGATGTGCGCCTAAACTGTAACTTGTACTCCCTCGTCCCAATATGCAAATAGCTTTTGAACAGTTATTTTTAATATTAAATTGATTGCATATTAAGAAATATTTCTTCAAAATGAATATTCTTTCGAAAAAAATAGAACCACATATAAAGTGTAATTAAAAATTCTATCTTTAAAATAACTGCTCTTCAGCTTTTACCATTTCAATACATAGCGGAAGTAACACCTTATTACTTAATTGACTTTGTGGCATTAATTAAAATAACGTTAGCTATGATGAGTAAATAACTTTGGACACGACGGATAAATTTAAAAAGCATAAATATAAATTATAACATAGGATTGGATAAAAGTCGCATATAATGAAGTTAATATTCAGTAATCACCAGTATGGGAATTCATTTAATACACTATCCTGGATGCCATTACGGTATTTGTAGTGTGCATATAAACTTTCGCATTCACGCTATCAATACTAAATAGTTTCGCTCGAATTTAGCTCCTTATTTTCGATGCACAACGGGTTATCGGTCAGAACTCAATTTTAGGAAATAAATGTTATATATTTAGCAGGGATTTTTGTTCTATAAATAATATGCCTAATAATAAAGAATTAAATACAATGGTAAAAACAATATTTGCTTTTTTGTTAGTTAAAACATTTGGGGATCTTGAGAATATGATACCATACAAGGATGAGTCTCTATTAATCCGTTTAAATTTCGTTGTACTTTGTGCGTCGTCATTTGGATCATATACAACGTCTGACACATGCTCTTAACCATAAGCCCCATCTACTTATAATTAAACAGCTCTTAGGGACATTTCTCTTTATGTAATGATAATCGCCAAGGTGTTCTGAAAAAAAAATTCTTTCCATCACTAATAAATTTGAATAACTCATATATCATATAGTGTCGGGAGTTATGTTTCTTTTAGATCTTTACAAACTCCCTCCACTGCTTCCTATTGTTTGCTAACTTCGCTGCTTTACTCCATGTTTTATCCCTTCTTTCAAAAATGTTCGCTATCACATTGTTCCAAGTCTGCCCGGTCTTCCTCTTCTCTTATTTTTCGCAATATTTGCTTTCCATATTCTTTTAGGTTGTCTCTCATTATCCATTCTTTTAAGTTATTTCTCATTATCCATTCTTTGCAGATGCTCCCACCATTCCAGTTGACTCTGCTCAATAAATTCCAGTACTATATTATTTTCTAAATCTTCCCTTATGTCTATTTTTCTTATTCTATAGCATTTTGTGAGCCCTCTATCTCTTCTTAAATACTTAATTTCCATGGCTTGTATCTTACTTCTTTGACTTTGGTTTAGTATCCATGATTCGCAGCCAAACGTTAATATCGGTCGATAAATAGATTTATATGTACTCTTATTTTCGTTTTCCGAGGTATTCATAGCGCAGCACAATTTCGTTGATTGTTCTTTTAATGATGTCTGCTCTCGTCGAATACCACTCCTAGGTATTGGAACGTTTTTACTTGTTCGACTTTCGTTCCTTCGATTTGAATTCTCATTTGCACTGTTTTTTCTCCTATTATTTTAGTTTTATGTTGGTTTATTGAGTTCCATGTTCCTAAATTATTCTGTAAATCTTTCTCGCTCTTTGCCACAACCAGTACATCGTTTGCAAACATTCCTTCAGATACTTCGACTCGTTGTAAGTTAATATGTCCTACTAATATTTTTTTTACTTTTCTTTGTACATTTCTTGATTATTTAATCAATATAAGGTAATGAACAATACTGGGCTTAGGCTTCGTCCTTCCCTTAATCCTTCTGTTATTCTAAATATTTCTGACTCCGAGTTATTTGCGATGACAGCGTTTATACTAGTATTACATATAATTTGTATCAGCCTTATTGCTTTATTATTCACTTCTCTTATCTTTAGGATATTCCATAACTTTTTCTTGGGATTTTATCGAAAGCTTCCTCTAAATCTATAAATCCCAGGAATATTTTCTTCTTTTTGAGTGAAGCTTTTTCTATTATTTGCTTTATGGAGAAAACGTGGTCTTGCGTGCATTTTTCCTTTATGAATCGGCTTTGAGATTCGTCGTATGTGTCTTCTAATAATGATTTTATTTTTTTCTATTATCTATTCTAGTATTTTTATGGCTGAACTTAATAGGAATATATCTCTATAACTATTGCAATCTCTCTTATTGCTCTTGTTCTTATATATTGCCATAATTAGTGCCTTTTCCAGTCTTCTTTCTAAATATTTCTAACATCATTTCGCCTCCATTCCTACCCATATTTTTGATTATTTCTGTTGTTATTTTATCATTTCCTGGTGTTTCTCCATTTTTCAGTTTATTTATTGTTTTATTCTTCCATGATGATTTCTTTTTATTCCCTCTCATCTGCTGCTGCTGCTTGCTGTTCGTTCATGTTTTCTTCTTCTATTTCCTCATTTAATAATTCTTGAAAGTGCTCCTTCCACCTGTCCATTATTGGCCTATTTTCGGTTAGGGTATCCCCGTCTTTGCTCTGGATATAATTCTACGTATCTTGTATTATTAATTTGCGTGGGGTGGAGTTTACCTATGAATTATACAAAGACACAGTCCTTGCAATCGTTGTAAGAAATTCATCTCTAACAAACGCAGTAACTCTGCGTAGCGTATGAATTACATACATAACGTATAATGTGTAATTTATTAGGGGTAACTTACCTGTTTTAATAACATAGATCGCCTTGTTTTGTATCAGCTGCAAAAATATTATCTATATTGCTCTCTATTAAATCAGCACTAGTATTTACAGTTACACGTTCTGGTACTTTACTTGCCGGCAAAAATAGCTCTGTCGGAGAATTTGGCTGTAAGATGTTAACAACATAACATACGTTCCTGCCTACTATGTCCATTGTCTCATCTGCACTTATTCAAAAGTAATTTCTTAATTTGTTGGTAATATTATGCATTACTCTCGTATACAATTATGCTAAATATAACTTGTGGTTAAGTGACTAAATATTTTTTTATTGGTATATTTTGTGAGGAATATCCTAAAACACGAATTACTAAGTTATCCTCATTTTTGCTCTGACCGATATGAATTACGTTATTTAATCGGTGTAAAACCTTCGATTTGCAGAAACATTTCAGGGTAACTGAATAAGTTTTAAGATTCATCTCATTATCGGCGACAATCCGTGTTTTCATCAAATCTTCATGAAAATGTTTAGTAGACGGTAATGTTAAGAGAGAAAAGAAAAAAAGAAATTCTGACAAAAAAGAAAGAGAAATAAAAACCACTTGAAGAAACGCATATAGGCACTAACCAACAAGAAGTAAGCTAATACTAAATTTAACAAAATATTAATAAGACACTAATACTAAACTTTAAAAAATGGCAACAAAACTAGAATAAAAAATACAAATTAAATATAAACAAAAAGCGTGGAAGGAGGAACCAACAAACCCCTAACATTCTGAACAACAGACTATATCCAAGGCTATTATGTTAAATTTTATAAGAGAACAATAAATTTTAATTCTGCTTTATATGATAGGGAGCACGACAAAGGTAGTGTCAGGAATATGCGCGTGCGCAGCTTCGGGTTAAGTATAAGAGTAGCAAACAAACTGCACTCCCTAAGGTCTTTGTTATTTGTTAACTGTTTTTGTATTTTTGATTTTGATAATTTCTTTATTCCATATTAGCTTTCTATTGTGTTGCGAGTGTTTAGTAAACACTTTTAAGAACAATGTTATCTCTTTATTTCTAATACATATTAGCTGTTTAATTATGTTTTATAAGGTAGGTGGCATAAAATTCAACATAATTTAAAAGTATTGTAGAGTTCATTCTCCCATAGTATCTTGCGGCATCATCCCCATCTCGCTGTTTTATTTACTGCCTTCCCGATGTATATCGAATACTCTCAAGCTGTACTATTGCGGCGTCAGCCATAGGGGATAGTGTAATAAACAAATCTACACACTGGTAAATATACACTGCCCAATCCAATGTTGTTAACAAGTGAAATAAATTACATAAAATGCAGAGTAAAAAGGCTAAATTACTTAACAGAGAGTTTTAGCAGTCATACGTAAAGTAAAATAAAATACGGTAATATTAAACGGTTACTATCTGGATTGTACGCGTGCGCGTAATGCTATTCAGATGTCGGTTTCGGTTAATAGATGTGATTGTTTGCAGTAGTGAATTTAGGGATATTTGTATACCTTATATTGGTTACTATGTTTGTGTTTATGACATTTAACGCCTGATTTCATTTCTATAGGTATATGTACAAAAGGATATATGCAGTATGAATTTCTAGAAAAATGTTTGGATTTTTTTGTTTCTTATTATATTTAATTTATATGGTGGTATTTGTCTGTAGTTTGCACAAATTTACTGTTATGATTTTTTCTTTTTGATAAGATATCGATACTCTAACACCATGGTCGTCAGTAATTCTTCCATAATGCTCTAAAATACTTTATACAGGGTGAACCAAAGTTACTCATTTTACCATAATACGAGGGCGAACTGTAATGTTTCTGAAATCGACAAGAAAAACACGGTATTGGTGTGGTTTTTTATTTTTATTTTTCGATGTAGTCTCTTCGAAGATCAATACACTTTTTCAAACGATGCTCCAGTTTCTTCAAGCCGCCGGAAAAGTAGGATGTTTCGAGGTCTGCAAAATAGCCATCCGCAGCGCGGATGACTTCTTCATTTGAGGCAAATCCTTTTCCTCCCAGTGATTTTTTTCAGATTTGAGAATAGGAAAAAGTCGTTGTGAACTAGGTCAGGTGAATATGGGGCATGAGAGACTGATTCGTAGTGCAACTCATTCAATTTGGACACGACGATGCGGGATGAATGTGTTGGTACATTGAAAGAGGTCGTCTCACCTGCAATACTGCATCGAATTGGGTCAATAAATCGCTGTAGTATTGTATATATAGTCGATGAGGATCACACCTTGGGAATCCCAAAAAATGGTCGCCATGACCTTTCCGGCCGATTGAACGGTCTTTGTTTTCTTTGGAGCCTATTCGCCCGGAAAAGTCCACTGCTTCGAGTGTTCCTTGGTCTCCACGATTACGGAACGCATGAAGAAAACGGTCACTCGATTTCGTTTTTGCTCCGGTGGTACCCATCGCGCAGAAAGCTTTTTGATACCCAAAATTTCGTGTAGGATATGGCCAACGCGTTCTTCTGAGATGCCTGTTGTCTCTGCCATCTCTTTCAGCTTCAATCGGCGATCGGCTAATAGATCATGAATGTCGTCGATCATTTCATCGTTGATAGCGATTTTCGGCCGTCCACTACGTGGTTCGTCACTTGTGCGTGTGCGGCCACGTTTGAACTCGCTCACCCAGAAGCTGATGGTCGAAAATGATGGAGTACATCGGCCATGAACCTCTAGCAAAATATTTCCAATTTCCGTGGTCGTTTTCCCAGCCATCCAGAAGTGTTCTATCACTGCAGGAAATTCGATTTTATCCATTTTTGCAAAGCCGCCTGGTTTGCTACACAAAACACACTCTTAAACAACTATTGACAGTAGATGTCTGAAATTTTGACAGTTGCCATAGAAAAGGTTGCCTTTGCCGAACAATGAATCCACTTCAACCTTCGTGCGCCATCTCTTGCCGATTCCGGAAACATTTTACGTCGCCTTCGTAAGCATAAAGTAAAGTTAAAGAACATTTATCGTGAATCAATGTACCTTGTGGGGTTATAAATGCTGCTACTTTATACGATAAAGTGCAAATTACAAAATATTTCTTATAGCGTCTTTGTCTTATTTGCACACGTTGCCACTTCACTATACTAGTGGATGTGAATACAACTGAAGTTCTATATATTTACACTACAAGTATAATTCGAACAGACACTTGGACTGACTTAACTTAATTTTCACCGAATGATGCCAGATGCATACAGCTTACAATTTGCAATAATTGAATAATAAATAAAAGTTGCTATACATACCTATACCCAACAAATACAATGACAAAACAAAAATTTCAAAGTAAAGGACATGAGTGTTCTCCTCAACCAAGTACTTCTATTTTTATACTATTTTGAATGCCTATATTTTGGTATCAGTACTATACTTCTAGTCATCCTAAAATTCTTGCGAAACTGTTTATTAATTAATATGCTTGTTTGATTTGACTTACATCATCATTACAATTATTTACTACTTTAGTAAAGTTTTTTATTTTCATTATGGTGTTTCTTTTTCTCCCAAAAGCTAACCATTATTTCTTAATTTTTTGAAGATGAAGATAGTATTTCCATGACATTCGAAACAACGTTCAGCAGATTCGCCGCCATATTTGCACTGATTTCAGCACGGGCCCCCATAGTTCGTGCCAGAAAATTGCACTTAGGACGAACCTAAATTTTAAGTCGAACACTTAAACTGTAATCAGTGCGTCCCAGTGTATCACAGGGCATATTTCGTGCAATAAGACGTAATCTTAACGGTTTATTTACTTACTTAACTACGGGATGTCAGAAAAGTCTTTTTCAATTTGTTTTTTTTTGCTGCGCGAACACAATCGTTGAGTGGGGATTGGGGTATGCCAATTGCTAGCCACATCCTTGGAAATTTAGTTGCTATGGAATGTTCTACAAAAACAATAATTTTCTCACTATTAAGTTATCCTATCATTTGCGTCACATTAGATAAGCACCGTGTACTCAATTCATCAAAAAAACGGCTACAGAAGTCCTGGTTCGACAATGGACAAACCTCGAACGGGGCGATCAAGGATGTCAAGAAGCACGAAAAACGTGGAGAGCGTGCACCAGTCGGTTCGCGGTCTTTCCCTTAAGTGCCTTGAATGTTCCTAAAGTTACATACATTGCATATTACATAAGAATGTGTGTCTCCACTCCTATAGGCTGCAATTAATCCAAGAACAAACGGAAACTGATGCCGCTGAGAGGCTTAACTTCGCTAATGAAATGATTCAACTGCGTCTATCCTTCAACAGCATTTTGTTTTTACACGAGGATCTTTTCTTATCTACCTTAAAATAAAGGTATACAGCATCACTCCCCACTCTCTGAATGAATTAAAAGAAAATATTTCACGAGACATGACGGTTATTACGGAGAATATGTACTGAGCAATTCTCGATAATTTTGCCTCACGTTTAGAAGAGTGAAATAACACATTTAGAAGACATAATTTTTAAGAAATTTCCAAAGGCTGTGTTTTACTAAGAAATAAACATTTATTCATTAAACTTGGCCATTATTTTACTATATATCTTTTATTTTGAAAAGGGCTTTTGGGACACCTTTCGGGGCATTAACAGAGCACCTACGTCCATCCAATTGATGAGGAAGCAGTTGTTTAGAATAACAAAGAAGCTCCTATTGGCGGGAGAATTCATATTTATTCATTTATCGTTTTCCGTTTTATTTCAATGTTTGTTTTATCTACACACTCTTTATTTGTTACATAAATATTTTTTTATTTACTACATTTATTTATGTATTATGTTTATCTGTTGATCATGTCAAAACCATACATTATATAACATTAAAATAATACTGTTACTTAAAATAGTCGTCCTTGTCCTTGATAAGTCTTGAGTCGCTCCAGTCAAGCACTAATTACACCACGCACTTCATGTATTGTAACAGTATTTATGTTCTTACTAGGTACATGCGGAATGAATAGCATACGACAATGGCTAAATGTTTAAATTGTACCTCACGCTATTTTGCATACCACATCAAACCATGTGGTTTTAATATTTATCGTAGGATTGCTAAAACTCTCGAATGTGTTTGTATGTATGTACCTTCACTGTGTGTGGGTGATGTAAAAGAGTTATTATAACTACTTCGCCTAGCAACTTTTTTTACACTAAGACTAGCTTTGACACTACAATCGATAGAGCTATCACCTAAATTATTCATCAAAGCAGCAACATGCACATGCTCATGAACGTGATAGCTAGAATCTTCCTGTGATAGTGATGTAGTTAAGTCTGAATCATCGATGGGATCATCCAATAATGAAGCTGGTTGCAAATAAAAATGATTAGCACTAAATTGTTAGTGAGAGAAGCTGCGTACACTTTAACTAGAAACAATTAAAGCAAATTAATATAATCTTACCATCGCTTTGATCCAAACTTTTAATCTTTTTAGTTATTGTGTTTGCTACCGGCTCGGTATATTGTTTTTTGCCGTCACATTCTGTCGTTTGATTAGCAAAGGGTCGCGTATCTGAAATTATCGGACTGTCTAAGTCTGTGTGAGATGTTCTATCTTTCTTCTTATCTATATCGCGTTTTCTGAAAGATTCAGATAATCTCATATTCCACTGTTCAACAGCATCTACGATTAGCCTTTTCACTCTGACGAGTGCATCAGATATCCTCCATACCGCTGTAGGCGTTTCTGAAATACAAGTTTTTATAGAATATTTTAAATATCAATTATTTACCGTTACCTAAGCTTAATTCAGAAAAATTGTCCGGTGCATTTTCTAAACTTGGAGACGTTAATTTAAGCTGCACCTCCTCCACTTTTTGTTTGAAAGCAGATTGTTCTTTAGATAGTATCTGCTTTAAATTAGATAATCCATCGAAATCACTCGGTAAAGCAAGTAATTTCTCAGATACCAAAGAAAATATCTCATGCCCTTTTAAAGCCATAGTTTTGATCTCTTCTATCATATCGCTATAATCTTTGGTATTAACATATTTTATTCTAACAATTGGAGGCGGTAAAGAAACTTCCCAAAGGTGTATGTGTGAATACCTGAAAATTGTAGACTAAAATTTACTGCATCGAAAATGTTAAACGGGTATTACTCGAATGATGCTACAATATTATTATAGCTAAAGTATTGAATATTATCATGATGCAAGTTGTGCGAACACGGCGTATTTCCTCTTCTAGTATACAAACCGCCGTGAAATTTTAATTCTAAATACTTGGCGAAGGAAAAGGACCAAGTATCTCTGGACATCGGTACACTCGGAGAGCAAGATTGACATTTCGAGCACCAACTCCACATTATAATTTTATCCTCTGCTAGCTTTGAGTCTAGGAAGTCAAGAGAGATGCTGACGCAACCCGAATTGTGGACGAATCTTCTGGTGTGATTTAGCATTGGTGTTCCGCAAGTATCTGATTGGCAATCATACGATGTTCGGAAACAATATCGTTCCAGGAAACAACCCAGTGGAATGTCATTACTGCCATAGAAACCCATATGCACTATCCTAAAATAAGTGAAGATTTGAAATAAAATATTTGCACGGGCATAATGTACACTATCGTCCATATTCGTTCGTATAAATAACATTTATATTAAGCCCTTTATGAAGTTTGTTGTTTATTAATTGGACAGACAAATCTCTAAGAATATCGATCAGAGAATGATTAAAAACCTAGTATATTTTATGACCCAGTATAATAATTTGCAGAATAATCCTCATCGCCACAAATAGGATTATTTTTGGGACAATATTGCAAGTAATTTACAATACTATTTGGGTAAGTGTATTATATATTGATAAATGCTTTAGTTTCTAAATAAACCTGCTTGTGCGTGCGTTAGTGTTGAGAGCATATCTTTTTGTGTGAACCTGATTACAGTTATGAAAATATCGAGAGGAAAACCGACAAGTTTAGAAAAGCGGTCTATGATTGTAGCTTTTCACCAAGAAGGCTATTCAGTGCGTCAAATTTCCGAAAAAATACATGTTAATAAATCGACTGCTAGTGATATCATGCGGAGACATCAACGCACGAGCACTTTAAGAGATCGAGCAAGTTCAGGTCGTAAAAAAATAACAACCCACGCCGACGATAAAATATAAAATTCCTGACCAAGCGAAAAAGGAGACTGACAGCACCAGAAATCGCGACCGCACAACAAACATTTTTGTTACTACAGTGAAATGAAGAATAAAAGCTGTAAATCTTCACGGCTGCATTGCAACAAAAAAACCCTACTTCGACGGGGAAACAGGCAAAAACGGCTACAGTGGGCAGAAACACATAGAAATTGGACAGTAAATTATTGGAAAAGGGTGCTATGCAAGGAAGAAGTTCGGTGCTTGTTTGGGATTGTTTTTCCTACGCCGGTACAGGAGACCTAAAGCGAATCGAGGGTATTTTGTGAAAAGAGGGTTAATTAGAAATACTGCAAGAAAATCCAATACCATCGGCGCAACGTCTAATCGGTAAAAATTTTGTATTCATGCAGGACAAAGACCCCAAACACTCAGCAGTGATATGTAAACATTTCTTAAATGAAGAACAAGATAATGACACTTTACAAATAACGACACGGCCGCCGCAAAACCCCGATCTAAACCCGATCAAGCTGTTGTGGGATGAATTGGACAGGAGGGTCCGAAAAGTATGCCCCACCTCCGTAGGCCACCTGTGGAACATTTTACAAGAGGAACGAACTAATATGCCAAATAGAGTCCTTGAAAAACTAGTGGAGCGGATGCCTCGGATTGTGGAACAGACGGTTTACGAAGTTTCTGTTTATTTTTCATTAGATCTACTTTTTTTTAATTTTATTTTAATCGCTGTTAATAAAATGCAATAAAAGTTTAAAGCTTTGGAAAAATTAGTGAATATTTTCGCGTGTTTTTTAAATTTATTTGCGTGTCCGAACTAATATGGACGGTAGTGTAAGTCTGAATAAGTTATATAAAGCAAAAAGAAAATACGGCGATCGGATATTTTATCTGGAAGAATATTTATGGAGAAACATATATCGTCGGGTATCATTTTGATATACAGGTAGTCAATTTACATACGATTATCATTTTGGTATACAGATGGTCAATTTACCTCAAATCATCCAAATAACTTGGAAGTAGTTAGTTCGATAAAAAATGGTTACAGGTGAATGTTTTAACGCAAGAAGGCGTTCACGTAACAATGTCGTAGTTCTAAGAGAGTGCTTCAAGGTCAGAATCAAGTTAAGTATTTTTAATGAAATACAATATTTTTTCGGAACAAAGGAGCATTAAAAGTCATATGATCTAATATTTATGTAAAAGAAAATCTATACAAGCATTTGTATTAAAACCATGATAGTTTTTAAAGTATAAGAGCTTAATACACAGGTATCGCAGTAAACTACAACTCACACAAATTAATAATTTATTCAGAACGCAAGGTTTCAAGAGCACGTGTACTCTCATTGTCAATTGAATTACCGACTGAATATTAGTTTTCTAGGAACCCAGTTCAGTCGGTAATTTGGGTGAAGATGAGAGTCCAACTGCTCCGATTTCACGAGCTGGCCAACATATAGCCTAGCGCTGTCTCGTGTCTATCAGGCCGTTTTTCTTGAATAGCTTGTTGAAGACGCTAACGTTGATAATTGATAGTTTTCGACAGTTTCAGCAGCTTATAGTAGAGTATACCCCGCATGTGCCACCAGATGCAGAGCATGACCTTTAACCCGTGAATATTGCGCTTTGGCGTTGATAAACCTGCTTCACTTGGTTTCACTCACGCTAGTTTGTGTATAGGATTATCGTAGTGAATGCATTTTTCATCGCTAGTGATGATCCGATGTAAAAAACTTTTTTCTTCTTGTTGAAGCAACATTTTGCACGTGACCAAATGCCTTTCAATGTCCCTTTTGTTTAACTTGTGTGGTGACCATTTTCCGGCCTTCTGAACCATTCCCAGCGCATGTAGGTGTTTTTCAACGGTGAATTGATCAACGTCGAATGCCGCAGAGAATTCTTTAAGTATCTGACATGGATCAATATCAAGCAATTTCCCAAATTCCGCATTTTAGAACTTATTTCACAAACAGCAGCACTTTTCTATAAAAGATAGTAGTGGAAAAGAACTTCCAACAAATGCTGCTTCTTTGCAACAAATTCCGATATTTTCGATGCGATATGAATACTTGCTGTTTGCACTCCAAACAAAAATCTTACTACGTTTAACAGTTGATATACACATCTTTTAAATATATTTTCAAAAGGTGCAAGCGATACTATGGATGCCATCCTGGGAAAACAATTAGAACTTATTCCTATCAATACAATCATACAGTCCTTGCAATCGTCATGGTACAACTCTAATTTCATGTTCAACTTTTGGCACCAAAATAATCGAATTCTTTTTCGTTAGAGGTATTTTAATAGTAATAAGTATAGAGATTTCTTAAACGACGTGTTACCGACATTGCTTGAAGAAACACCTCTAGAAGAACCAGGTACTAGTGCGGTTCAACAAGACGGGTATACACAGTGGTGGTTGGAGAAATATCAAGACAGGGATTATATTGATTCCTGGATATGACGCGGTGGAGCTGTTCCTTGGTCTGCCCGTTAAACCAACTTAACCTCATTCGATTATTTTCTGCGAGAACAAAAATGTATCTACACCAACACCTAAAAATATGCACCAAAGAATAACAGATGCATGAAAACTTCCTTTATTAGAAGAGTTCGGGCGTGCGTTGAGGTTCGTGGATAATATTTTGAAGATTTATTGTAATGCTAGTAGTACAAAACCTTGCAACATTCGAAAATATTGCTGCTCATTCATCGTTACTGTTTCCGTAAGTGTTAAGGACTTAACATTGTTTTTGTGTTTTTGTAAATGAATTTTAGGTTTCTAAGGAAATGTATTTTGGTTTAATCTCTTTTTTTTCATACTTTATGTATTTTATATGATTTTATCTTCTTTGCAACCGTATGGGTTAGCATCATCACTTTATTTTCATTTAGCATATTACTTTATTTTCAATTTTTTATCATTTTTTATTTTCTTCACTTTATAGAATATATCGAATTTTATTTTAATATGTATGTACATTACGCATTGTATATGAATGCAAGCCAGCCATTCACAATACTCGTTAAAAGCGCGTAATTTAAGAGTCATTAAGTCCAACGTCGTCGGACAAATAATGAGAGTACACGCAGTCGTCTCCCGCGTGACGGTCGAGGTATTAGCGATCGTTTACTCTCGGTCACCGTACCTCGACGTAACGTGTACAGTAACGTCGTCGGACGATTATTGGAAGTTTTTAATAGTTTCAAGTTTTGGCGGGAATTATCGAGGCCGTTGTCGTCTATTCATTTATTTAGTCTTCTGTTGCGATTCTGTCGAGTATCATTCTGGTAAGGTTGTCGGAGCGCATGTATAGATTTCTTTATTAAATACAAATTCTCGACTCTCTATCATCGTTCGTCGAGGCTATTGTGTCCGTTGTCGTGTATACATATTTTTAGTCTTCTGTTAAGTTTGTGTCGGGAATCATTTTGGTACGGTCGCCGGCGCACATGTATAGACATTTTCTACAAATACGATCACTCCGCTTCCTCTTAACGGTCGTTGCGGCCGCAGCGCCCGTTGTGATCTCTACGTTTGTTCGGTTCTCTGTCGTATCGGGACTTAAGACATTTTTTCATTTAGTTGTTCGTCATAGCGGACGAGTTTCACGGACCAATTTTCTATTTGTTATGTCGACTTTATCGCTCCGTTTTCTTTGTTGGTGCGCTTTTCGCACATTTGTTGGCTACTGGCTTTTTCCCTTCTTTGGGGCGCAGTAGCAAAGAGCTAAAGATTGCACATAGCGTATTATTTCTTACAAGAACGCCTAGGTAGCTATGACATTACACATTTTTGTTTTGAGATCGGCTATTATCGCTACTATCGCCCTCAACCAGGCGTTCAAGCTCTAAGAGATAGGGTGGGTTCCCCTATAAAAGTATAAATAACGAAAGTGTTTGGTTCAAGTACAAACACAAGCCAATGATACAGGGCCAAGTCCCTTAGGCAAATTTAAAATAAGGAAAATGTATTAGGCTCCGGGAAAGGGACATATGAATAAGCATAGCACCGAGGTGCGCTTATAAATTTAAGAAGCAAATAGGGTTGGCTCCCCTATAAAAAGGTAGGGGTGCATGCATACATATAGAGGCATTAGTACATGCCTTTAAGAAAGTTTCTGCGGAAGCGTATAAGAATTTAAACATAGCTTTCCAACGTACATGCTGAGGCGGTACCTTATATTGCTACCAAAGGAAAACATGCATATACACATGCTAATGTACATTACATGTATAAGAGAGCTCGAATAACTTCATTTATTTAAAATTTATATATATATATATATATATATATATATATATATATATATATCTTACGTACATCGTAACTGTACATAGGCTAGAGTGGAAACCGTGAAACATTTTATTTTTATATATTTTTTTGCGCATGCGCATTGAGTTTCACTGTACAATCTTCCATCTAGTAAATAAGCGAATATACTCTACAAGTAAGTACTGGTCAAGTAATTTAGGAATTTACGAGCAGGCTACAGCGGCGCTGTTCTTTAAACCAGGAGAACGTAACAGTACGCCTGCATTCCATTTCCTCATAGAAATAAGGTTCTATTAGAAAAGTTGATGATCACCAAACAGCAACTTTACCATTATATAATTCTAAACAATCATATTTCAATTATTTCATATTCGTATCCTACAGCTGTGTGGACTAACGCCTCCATTTGATTCAAAATATGCTCCATCTGTCCAAAACAGTATTAATACATACAAAAGATAGAGTCCTTTCAAATTGGAATTATCTATTGCTATTTTTGTTATTATTGTTTTAACAATCGTGTATATTTTTAGGGATCTGTCTAAAATGTTATTTGCTATACAAAATTTTACATGCAAAACTGATCTAAAACGCATAATGATGTATTTGTATTTAAATTAAAAAAAAAAAAATCAGCTATCAAATGAAATATGTATATGTATTGTATTTTTAGACACTTAATAAAGAAATTTGAAAGGAATTGAGGTCCAGCTTATCATTTTTATTGCAAACCGTTCTTCTTTTTGTTAATTACTAATTTGTGTGGTGTGGAGTTTACTGTCATACCTCCGAATTCTTTTCATTTGTTCACCAGGATACTGAATATAATATTTATTGTGCTGGCGGAGAGGTTTTTTCATATTTTTTTTGTCATAAAAAAGACAAAAATTAACGTTTTAACGTATACGAGGTATCTCCAGAAAGTAAATTTGATTTCCGATTTTTGCCGTAGTTGTGCTATCGTCACAGCTCCACGCATGTGCGCCGACTACCTTATTTCACTATAAACAGATTTTGATACGGCTTCGTAGTAGTATAGTATTCCAGTATTCTTGTATAAAATAATAAAAGATTCTTACCAAGGATATACACAAAATGCAGGAGCATTATGGGATTTATGGCTATAACTGCAAAACAAGACAGCTAATCTTTGATGATTACTCGGATCCAAGACATCCAAATAATCTAATTCAAGATCCCCTCTCAATTTCTTCTTCAGACTTTCATCGTTATCTTTATTAATAACGTCTAAGGTTGCTTTCTTTTCCAATCGACCTCCACAAGCTCTGAAGTGGGCTAGAAGTGTTTGAATTTCATTACTATCCACATTTCCAGTAATTCTTGCTGTTATGAAAGGATGTGGTGGTTTTAGCTGAAAACATGGACGTACAAATAAATCATCACGTTTATAGTTTTTTTAAAATGTTACCTTTAGTCTATTTAAATTCGTTGGATTGTCTTCCGTAGAATGAGTTGGTTTTCGTTTTGTGTTTAAAAATTGTTCACTGTAATATATTTGACCAGGAAAGAAAGATCTCAATTTACATCTCCTACCATTCTCTGTTTCTAAGTAAGGTACAGAGAATACTAAGAATGGTGATATACATAATATTGTGTCATCTAAATGTTTACGAAAATGATTCGAAAAAGGTAGATCTGCTACAGATAATTTCTCGGAAGATTGTTTCAGCACAACGTCGTCTTCTTTATTATAAGAATGTAGTGGATCTGTGTAATCTTTAATAACCTCAGTGGCAACTTTCTTCTCCTCGGTATTACTAGGAACTGTTATTTCGATTTTTGGCTTAATGTCTTCAGTATTAATAAACACCTCGGTATCATTCTCATTTTCATCGAATATATTCAAATTACTTATCTGACTACCCTTGGAAATTTTTCTATTTCTTAAAAGATTATTGGATTCATGTTCTATGGAAGTTGGAGGTTTAGCTAGGGTTGGTGATCCCTCTCTGCTATCGTCGAAGAATTCGTCATTGGCATTTGGAGGTTGTGCAAATTCATCCATCAAGAAAGATTTTTCCAGCCTCCAGTTGTAGTATGCAAACAGTAATAAAGATGCTACTCTTTTCACTTTCACCAGTTCACTATACGAGGCACCCCTTAGCAACACCGTACTGCATAAATGAGACTGCGGTACGTTCTCGAAAAACATAAGTGATTTATTATGACCTAAAAATAGGCGTATATAATTAGCTGCGTAAGTGATACTCCACAGTTCAATAATTCTCACCCAAATCATTTTTGAACGTTTTCAAATAAAAATGTTTACAACTACCTAGAATTGGTTTTCCTATATGAGAATCGACAGAGGCTACCAATGTTGCTTGAGTACAACGAGATAAACTATCTAATATTCTCTGCTTTACATTCAGCACCAAAGTCACACCTTGTTCTCGTAATATGTCTTGCGCTAATCGAGCTACATTTCTTTCTACTAATACAATATCTGGTTTTAAATTAGTTATTCTAGTAGCTATGTTTCGAAGACTTTCATGCTCCTATAGTAAAAAAAGCTACTAATACATTGATAACATTTGTAACACGTACGTACCTGCATTAAAACTGGTTCTAATGACATTAACCGGCCTTCTATTCTCTGATAAACAATTGAACCCAATAAAAGTAAGATCTTTGGATTTTCGATCTTACTAGGCATTGCTTTATGTGCAATATTTTTTGTACAAACAATTCCTCGAATTAATTTGCAATCGCTTCTTACACCACCTGGTAATTTTTTGAATTTCACATACTGCCGAATATCAATAAATTCAGCATTGTGGTGTAGATCTTCAAGGAATGAAAAACTTGTGACACTTTTCGGAATAATTATAAACGTAAGATTTAAATACCTGGATGAACATAATCTACTATTTCATGAACTAGAGGTAAGAGAGTATCGCTCCAACTAAGCTGTAGACCATGTTGATTTAATAATTGCTTAGCTAAGCTGAGTTCATGTTGTTTGAAGGCCTCTTGTAGTAAGTTATAAGCGTTTTTTTCTCCATTTTCTTCTCTTAATTGAGTAGGATTATGCCAACCTAGGAAATAAAAGTTATTTTATTAGTTTAAATTCATATTTTAAAGAAAGACAATTTAGCATCGTTGTCAAGGTAGAATAAGATACAGAGTAATATACGAAGAATGGCCAGAAAGTAAACATACAACTAAACAGAACATTCCCTCCGATTTTCACCGCGGTAGCGCTAGCGTCGCAGCTTGGCGCATACATGCCAGTTACATTCTCTGAGAGCAGATTAATGCCATTTTGACACGGTTGTTTGTTGTGTTTGCTTCGTAGTGAGTGTCCACATTGCCACAAAAAAAAAAAAATGAAAAACCCGTCGCAAGAAGAGTTAGATCTATCATTCGTTTTCTGAATGCAAGAAATGTGATACCTATTGAAATTTATCATCAGTTTTACAGAATTTATGGATGGACAAAATTCAATAGTAAGCATAAGGGTGCTAAGAGAACTTAATATACCCCCTAATTTAGTGAGACTAATAAGGTGGTGAGCACAGTAGCTTAGGTTCGGATACGAAACTAGATAACGGAGAGGTTTAGTATCACGCAATGTCTAAAACAGGGGGACGGACTGGTCCCAAAACTATTTAATCTGCTCTGAATGGACCTGAGAAGATCGAATGTTCTGACCAGCAAAACAGTTGGCAGCCTACGCAGACGACATCAATATTTTAGGTAGAACTAGGAAAGATGTAATTGACACGTATGAATAGCTTAAAAAGATTTCGAAATCGGTGGGACTGAACATTAACACAGAGACAAGTTATGCCCAGATCAAGGGCAGGCATGAACTCATTCATACAGAGCCTCACGGAGATTAAGTGGGAAGCGGTGAATCAGTTTGTGTATCTAGGGGTAGGAATGTCCAGGAATGATACCGAAGATGGGAAGATACTAAGAAGAATACTGTTAGCTAATAAAGCATACTTCGTGATGGCGCATATTTTCTAAGCCAGGATAGTACAGCGAAACGAAAAGGTGAGCATTTATAAGACCATCCTAAGACCGATAGTGGATTACGGAAGGGAGTAAACCAAGATATATTCGAAAGAAAGACACTGAGAAGGAGAATAGGGGTAATTGAAGAAAACGATACCTGGAGAGTGAGCTACAATCGAGAGCTGTATGGTTACTATGAGGAGATGGCCTTTTTAGAGTATGTAAAGCTTCAACGATTACAAAGGGCAGGACATGTGATCACAATGGAGTAGGGGACGATACCGAAGAAACTCCTTAATATAGGCAAGGAGCGAGATCAAAGGGCAAGCCGAGAGGATGATGGGATGTGGCGGTTGACGAGGAAACTAGGGAACTGTTTGAAAGGAGAAGCTGGAAGAGGGTGGCGAAGGATAGAGAGACTTGAAGGACGATATTAAAGGCCAAAGTTCGATGTCAGGCTGTGAAACAATAGGAGAGAAGCACATGGGTGACACAATTTAATTAAGTACATGTAATTGCTTACAAATAATCTGATTCAAGATGTCAAAAACAAACAGAGAAAACACAAGGTGGTTTCACCAGTTATCCCTTTCCAATGAAATTTCTTCAAATTTCTTATTTACTTCATGAAAATATACCTGAAAAAAAAGCAAAATTTCGAAAATTGCATGCTCGTAGGACTTTCATAACTAGTATAGAATAACACAACCGAAACGTGAAACAAGTTCACTTAATTCCTTGCCACAGTACAACGAGGATGAAACTTGGGTTTCCCCTAAAACTGCTGAGACAAAATTATAATTGTCGCAGTAAAGTTGAATTTCTTCACCAATAAAGAGCAAAGCCAAAATGTTCATTAACCCTCGAAAAATTATGTTCACAGTTTTTTGAGACAAACTGTTAGGTGTTTTACTTATAGAAAAATTTCATACCACTAGAGAAGACAGTGTTAATTCTAATTGGGAAATGGTTAGAAAATTGCATCATCCAATACTGAATACGCGAGGAAAAGGCAATCACGATATTGTTCTCAATCATGAACCGCTCGCTCAGACGCTGCAAATGCGACAAACCAATTTCTGCATGCCTTTGGACTGGGATAAATTTGATCATAATTTTTGTAGACACACTTTGTGCCTCTAAATTTTCATTTATTTTTACACCTTAAATCTTTCAATTGTGACCAGTAAATCGATGCGAAAAAAGGTGTTCACATACGTGGCATCCTCCTATGAAGAGTGAATTCAAAGAATGGTGTCACACTATGACGTGTACTAAATGATGTAATAATATTTTTCAAAAGTTATTTTCTAGACCAACATCGTATAACACCTTAGCTTGTGATCGCGAGTTACAATTTTCCTCATACAAATACTACCTGATTAACCAAAGAAAAACAATAGACAAGTGTCTCAGGTTTTGAGATTTTTAGGCAAATTATTTATATAACTTTCATATTGAACTATTTTAGAAAATCCACTTTTTGAGAACTGCATGCATAATTGTGGCGAATACACAGTAAAGGTAGTTAAGATCCGATCATTGGATCGGATCTGAATTATCAGTTGGGATTTGAAAAAAAAATTCAGAATAATTAGAGTTGTTTGGTCTATTTCCATCGTTTATTGAACTTATGTAGGCCAACGTTTCGGCAATGTGCCTACTTTCGTCTTTGGATGTAGCCCTGAGAAGAGCTAATACCAAGTTCGAGCGTTGTATTTGCAACTTCCATTGCAAATACAAGTGAGGCTGCATATTAGCAAGTTCATTCAATCCAATTACCAAAGTGAAAATGAATTTGGATAGTATTATAGTTGAAATAATTGCCATTTTAATCCTCAATTATTTTCTAACATATAGGAATAGAGTTCAATAAATTTGGATTTTATTTTATTTAACGTATAAATAGATATTTCAGCGAAATCAAGACCACTGCTATTTTCGTGCACATGACTGTATATTTTATCAAATATGTAGCAGACTATCAGCAGCTTTACATTCATTTCGATATCATTCTCGTAACAAATCAACTTTTTGACAACAAAATTTATATTTTCGATGACATAAAGAGTTTAGTAGTCAAGACAAAATAAATTTTTAAATAGAAATTACGATTTTTGTTATCTATTACTGTCTTGTTTCGCACTTATCACAAAATATATTACGTAATTGAAAAGATATTTTATATTTTTATCTTTAACTACCTTTGTCTATTTTACTTATCTTTGGGCGCAAGTCATTGTTTAACTGTACAAGCAGAAACAATGACAATCATTATCTTTCTCTAATATTAATATTAAAGGAGGCTAAATTTACGTGTATCTCATCGAGACATAAAAAGGAGCTATTCATTAATGGGGTAGAGGATAAAACAAAGAAGTTACACCACGTCGTTGTTTAGTCTTAGTTTCTGTCACTTGTAGCGAAATGCCCAAATAACTTTGTGTTTGTATGAATTTACTTGTATTTATTTTTATGTGTTTTGTCCAGCTTTGTTTTATTTTAGTATTTCAAAAGAAAAAAATGGTCTCTCAATTTTTTTGCGTTTTTAAAAAATATATAACTCTCAACATGTGCACATTAAACGAATTTAGCGATGTAACAATCATATCTAGGGCACTAGGACACATGGAAACGGTATTTACAATAGATATTTTATTACTTTCAAGATAAAGCTAAACGCAACTATGTTTCACTTGTTCTAAAAATTTCGAAAAAACAAAGTAAATAAAGCGTCTAATATTAAATTTATGGAATTCTTACGTTTTAGGTCTCTATTTTGTTATACCTTTTATGTGTTTGTATTTCGTACCATTTGTCTTTTTTTGGACAGCGTTTGGCTCCATACATAACATAATAAAACGATTTGTTGAGAACAAGCATACCGAATTTGTGATCGGTTTCTGAACCGCGGTAGTAATACATATGACAGATCGAAGGTGATCAGGTTATTACATGACGTCGCTGACTTCCTCATACCGAACGTAACCGAATTGAGTCGAATTCACAAGATTATCACATAGTCAGATTCATCTACGATGATACTTGCTTAGAAGATAATTTTGGAAATTTCAAAGAGTGAGTTTTATAAAACAAATGAAATATCTATACAGAATGAAGAAAAAGATTACATGCTTTTCTGGGTGATAATAGAGACGAGAACAAGAAAAAAAGTTCTAATACACTTACGTTCGGTGCGTAATTGTTTTCCAGATATAATCTAATTAAAAAAGTTAAAGCATACGTAAATGCAGAATTAATAAACTAGGTGTCTACAATTCTTTACCTAAATTCATATTCTACGGTTTTTCGGCAACACCTTTTAAATATCCCCAAAAGAAAAGTTAAATCCAAAGATCTTGGCGCCCTTATAACAGGTAACGGATTTTGGCAGCTTAAACTATCTTATTTCTCGAAACCGTCGGTCGATTTCTTGAAACGTTGGATGAAGTGATACATGTCTCTAAATTTTGACGAGTTTCGCTATAACGTGAATGTATATTGGCGCACTCTGCTGAAATAAATATAACTACTGTGAAACTGCACTCCACTTACATAGTAATAAGCAGAGACGACCGGATTATTGAAAATTTGATTTAATTTATTTATTATATTTTACGTCTATTTGTAGATGTCTTACACTGATTAAACTTAATAAATTAAACGCTAATTAACTTTAATCAGTGCAATATATCTACATATAGACGTAAAATATAATAAACATATTAAATTAAATTTTTACACTTTGCATATAATCCGGCCTCTAGTAATAAATAACTGAACTATTTCATATGTTGTTATGTGCCATTGTGTTCACTTTAACACCGCATTAAATAATCAATTAATTACGCTTGATAAAACCGGGATTAAATCAAATTTAAAAATATCATCTCTAAAATAATTGAACGTTAGTGTATCAGAATTCTTCCTAGTTTCCATCTCTACTTACAGTCACCAAAGTATGGGAAACTTATTTCTTAACACCCTATATAGATAGTGTTGTTTGCAGTGAAACGTATTACGGTGTGGTGAGCTGTATAAGTGCAGCAATACCACAAAATAAGTCAACGAGCTACAAATTGTCGTTATGTCTTTAAAATTGTAACAAAATGTATACCGCACACTTTATTAATTATATAGTCATGTAAGCTTTGTAAGTTTATGTAAATGTGTTCCCCAAAATGGATTTTATTTGACGAATAATGTCATCTGTTAGGGTAATTCTACTAAGAGATAAGACACCCTGTATTTTCGAAGTTTACAGTAAAATTCTAAAGGATAATATAAACGTCCTTGAAAATTCATTATTCGTAATTAAAATTGTTCATTCATATTTAATGCTATCTCAGTAGAAAAATAATCTGATAGAATATGTAACTAAAACAATTGTTCCTTGAGATAATTTCACATGCTATTTATTTCACACTTAGTTTTCTGTTGATACAATAATTGCCAATCTAATCTTGGATTTATATTAATCGAATAACTGTATGTTAAACACTGACCTGACTCAGGAACATTCTCTCTTTGCTCAGTGGTGCGTACAACTGATGTTTCCATTGAAGGTATTCTCTGGTTATCCAAAATATCACCATCATCTTGTGACGATATACTATGACTAGACGGTAATGGTCTTGAAAGGTACACAGTATTAGCTCCGATATTCAAATCCAACGTATAGGAGGAAGATGACGTTAATCTACCGGAAGATATACCGAATGGAGCTGATAATGGTTCATTCTCGGTATCTACATATGATAAATAAATTCTTTCAGAATAAGATTGTTGTCTCTCTTGACAAAGATAATTTTACCATTAAGATTTGTTTCCTGTGAAACAAATTGAACCCACGTTGGCTCATCCTGTGAGGAATTTTCTGATAAATTTTGTAATGGTTCTAATATGTTAACAGTTCCTGGTTTATATAAAGCATAGCCATCAACAAATGAACATGGATCAGAAACACACTCAATATATCCACCTTCTAATAGAGCTTGGCATATAGCTGCTGCTTGAATTCTAAAAATAGAATATCCTTTGTTTTACATGGATTCGAAAGGTAGTATATACACTACCGTCCATAGAAGTTTGACCAAGTTACAAAAATTTAAAAAATCAAAAAACAAAAGGCAATTAATACTAAAGAAATAAATGCATTACTCTTAAAAATAACAACTATCAAAGCTAAGGAGCTTTATTTTTTCCTATTCATTGATAACAAAATTCTTAAAACATTCTTTTCATCAAAAAAAAAAATCTTTTGCATTGAAATCGCGGCATTCTTTCGATTAATTTTCTGAGGTTTTCATCTGGAATGTTCCATTCTTGTTGAACGATACGCCAAGGCTATTCCTTAGAAAAGTCGACACTTCGAGCTCTTCTATCAAGTTCATTCCACAGTAAGTCAATAGGCTTGACTTTGAACTCTGTTTGATTTTCATTCTATACTGATTGCATATTCTAGCTGTTTCGGATTGTTACCTTGTATAAAAGAAAAATTCTCGTCGATTACTCGCATCAGAAGCAACGACATGGGTCTCCAATATTTCGCAGTACTGCTCTTTCCGCATTATTCCTTGGATTCGATGTAACGTTCCTGTTTCTGTGTATGAAAAGCAACCTCAAACTGTAACTAAACCGTCACCGTGTTTTATTGTACAATGCATTCGGGAAGCATTCTTTCATTAGCGGAACGTCTGACAAATACTCTCCTGCTTTAACCAAACACTTTAAATATTGATGTGTCAGTCCATAAAACATTTTGCCACCGTTCTACCATCCAATCCCGATGTTCACGGGTACACTGTAGCTTTTTCAGTCGGTTACCCCAGCGAAGCAATGGTTTACGAGATGCCACGAGGTCGAGTAAATTTCCTTCGGCTAGCCGGCGTTTGGCGGTGGTAACTGAAATTGGACACTGCCGACCGCGATCGAATTCGCTCGCTATTTCTGGTGCTGTTTTTCTACGACTTCGCTTAGTTGATAGTTATAATGAACGATCGTTTGATGGGATGGTTATTCGCGAGGCATCTGGACGGTGACGGTACTCTAAGTCTAAGTTTCTTGATATCGGGGAATAGTGTATTTTACTGTCGATGCAACTAGATTTAATTTCTCACCGATTTGTCTGCTGGCAAAATCTTCTTTATGTTAAGTTATTATACTGAATCGTTTAGCAATACCTACTGATTTACCACAACGCATTTCGAACAGTGTTGTTCAGTTACTGTACCGCAGATCACAATAATATTCAAACTGAATTGTTGTGAGTTTGGTAATCGCAGTAAACCTTCGAGCTGGGCAGAGACAAACTCTGAGAGAGAGGGGGGATACAATAAAATCTTTGGTCCATGTTTGGTCCCATCGATACAACTTATACAAAAAAATAGTTTAAAATGATGTGCTGTAAATTAGGATGATTGTTTCGGGCCATAAAGTGCTTAATTACTTCTTTTCTCCATAATACTTTCGTTATTTCAGTTGAAAATGTATTTAACATAGATAGATCTTTATTAAAATTATCATCGTTGAATGCAATAAAACTTATTAAATTAAAGTATTGTAAAACTTCCTTCCTTGGCCAAACTTCTGTGGATGGTACTGTACATATATAACTATAACTTACCTAGTATTTGCTTTCTGTTGTCGTATTAACCAATCAACTAATTCAGATCCTAAAAAGCATTCAGAATACATTCGAAGACGAAACTTATGCGAACGTAGAATAATTCCTGTAGTAGGTTTACAGATTTCTTCGTATAGATTTCTTAAGGAGACTGAATTTTGTAAAGCTCTACATCTTTCTTCGATAGTTATATAATTGACACTAGAACTGCTCATAACAGATATAACAAATATTTATGAAAGTACTTAAAACTACTTACCTTCCAGGTGCAAATTTTTCTTCCTGATAACCTACAGAAACCTTTCTTTTTAAAGTTCCACTGCTTTCAATTATGTCATTTGTACTTGAAACAGGCGACAAACTTGCTTGTACAGCAGAAGGAGAATATTCAGATTGAATACCATATTTATTTTCCAAACTATCTTGTAATGCTTTCAAACAAGCGCTTAGTTCAGATCCAATGCCAACTGATTTTAAGTACGATAACACTATATTGCAACAATATGTGCAACCTCTTAAGTAGCCTACAATTATATTTAATTGAGTTAATTTGCTGACAAATAAAACGTTTATTTTATTATACCAGTGCAACCAAATAACTTTCCAGGAATTTGTCCATTGCAACATTGTGCACAGAAAATTTGGCCACAAACTCGACAATGGTGTCGTCTTCTAAATGTTGTAAATTTTTCACAGCATTCGTAGCATTCTTTACTTACTGAATCAGGCATCCAATACTGCTTCAATTCAGAATCGGAATATGCTTGTAGATTCTAAAATAGGATCATAAATACATCAGAATAAAGATTCACTTCCTAAATATCCTTACACTACTTTTCAGTGCTAACAAACTGCTTATTCTTTTTAAAACGTTTGGTAAACTTCTTCCTTCGCCAATATCTACCGAATATGAATTTTCACTCTGAGAACTTTCCGTTTCTGAAGCTGTCTCGATCGCCCATGCTGGTAAACTTTCTTGAAGTAATCTTTCGCTATTATTTTCCTGAACAGTAACATGTTCTGTATTGTTCGTAGAACGATTTAGCTTAAAAAATTTTGTAAGAAACTGTGTTACTCCTTGTTGTTTTTCTTCCGGTTGAAGAGGTGCAAATTCCGTTAGTTTAGTAGGTGATTGAAGATTCTTATTCATTTTAAATATGGAGAAAATAACGAAATTTATTCTTCTACATTTGTAATCAGCTGTTGTTGTGGCCACTTGACATCAACAAAAAGTCATATGACATAACTAGTGCGATCTAACGAAATGTCCTAATGTACATATTATCTAATAACTGTTTATGTATTAAATATATTCCTAGTAATTGGTTTGCATTTCAAATACAATTGTTTAAACTAATATAGTTACAGTACCACCGACGCAGAGATACGATTTCGCTAAAACATTGTGACTACAAAAAAAATAGTATCAAAACGCTCTATGTAAATTTATTGTATGTATTTTGTTTTCCATACTTGTCAAATGTAATTCAAAATGATTCGTTTCCTTTCCCTTTTGTTCTTTTAAAATTCATTCGGCGTTCGTGCATCAAAATTCTATAATGGACCGTATACATTTCTACGCTTTTGGAGCAGCATTTGGTGGTATGTTAGTGCTCGCCATTTGTCTTATCTATGATCGCCAACAAAAACGTGATCCGAATTATAAAAGGAGATTAAAATTAAAGAGAGAATATGAACGAAAATTGAGCGAGTTAGATAGAAGTGCTGTACTGCCTTTGGACATTGTAGAGACACGCAAAGAAGAGGACGTCATCATACTTCACGAATTGCAAATTGGGGAAGCTCTAATGTTGAGGGGAAATTTGGAGGAGGCAACTCAACACTTTGCCAACGCCATAGCGGTATGTTCTAATCCGGAAAAGTTCCTGAGGACTCTAAAAACTTGTCTAGACCCGAGTGTCTATAATATGTTATTGAATACGTTGGTAAAAGGGAACGTGCATTTTGCCTGTCCTTCTAAACTTTGCTTGAATGATGCTTTCCAAAATTATTCTTATTTAAGGTGCGAAAAATCTTACTAACCTTCAAATAAATGATGTCAATCCCATTTGAAGCAATAAAATGTCCATCGTCTAAGAACATTGTTTAATTTACTTGTTTTACGTATCAGTCTGTGGTTGTAATACATTTTTAATTGTTCTTTAGAGTAGACGGTTTAAAGTTTAGAGTATATATGGAACGCCAAAGTAGGATAGTAGACCGACGAGCTTTATCTTTAAAACTCTTTAATCAATTTTGTTAGTGTAAGTTTATGTTGCGTGTGGAACGTAAATATGATAATATCTACGATTGAGGGTACAGATTACTATATAAAACGTATTGCTTATCTTGACCTTGACATGTTCAACCTTTTTCTTTGATTCTATATTATTTTTATAACATAATTTTTCATTCATAACAATAGAAATTGACAATTATAAATAGAATGTCAATCCAAATATCTTTTATATAGGCATTACCTTTTTTTTATCACTTTTTTATTCGTGATTAATGTCGACTTTTACAGAAGTTTTTTATTTTATATCACGTTCTTACTGAATTCAATTATGTTTATCTTATAAAAAGAGTGCTTCTGCTAATTAATAAATATGCCCAGTAGAAAACAGATGATTTTCATTTTTTAACAATATTCCGTGTTAATAGAAGTTTAGTATCGAAGTTTGTAGGTACATATTAATATAATCCTTTAAAGGTTATATAGAGATTATCGATTGCACAAGGTAGCTAAATTAACAAATTTTAATATTGTTTTTAATGCTGTTATATTTTAATAAAGTATATATTAATAAAAACAATATAGTGCATTATAGTTATATTTTAATAAAGTATATATTAATAAAAACAATATAGTGCATTATATTTTACATGAAAGGTATCCTTTCATTATGTGAAAATCAAACAGCTTCCGTACTATAAACCAAAATAAATATAGTTGACCTTTTAACGAATACCTTGGTCTCGAAAAAAATCGTTAAATCGGAATTTCGTTATACAAAGTGTCCCAAAAGTCCTTTTCAAAATGAAAAGAATATAACAAAATAATTATCAGGTTTAATGAATAAATGTTTATTTCTGTATTAAAATACAAGCTTTGGGAATTTTTTTCTTAGAAAAACTCGAGAATTACTCGTTGCATATTTTCAACAATGTCTAATTGTTTCAACTCTGATTTCTGTTGTCCACATTTTGCGCAGTATCCTAATTGACAAATGAAGTGAAAGTTTCAAAATCTCATACTGTCCGTCAGCTTTTTTTATGATAGTTCATTTTAACCATTTTTATTGTTTCAATGTCGATTGGGGGTGATGTTTAGTGGAAAAAGAGTTCTATGGACTTTAATTTTGCTTGCAGATTATGTGGATGTATCAAGACAATTTTTCTATGTTATTTGTTTGTATTAAAACTTTCTCACAAATTTTGCTTGTCACCCAAAACCCCTTATTAAATTCATACTGCGTTTTCAGTGATAGAGTTTTTAAAACATCTTGGATTTTTGCTTTTTGCAATAACCAGTAGGTTCAATTTTTCTGTTCCGTCTATATACTAATATGGAACATTCAAAGAAGGAACAGGTTTCATTAGCATTAAATACGTCTTTAGGTTGGTAATTTTGCAAAATTCTTTTTAGAACTGCTTCTCTCTACTGATTGCAAATAATGCCAGTAAAATATGGACTTCTTTCCGAAATAAGCTTTTGCACCATACTCTAACGTTTTCTGAAGTTGTTAATTCGTTTGAAAATCTGAGTCATCTAACGTTGTAGCATATTTCTTAACTTCTTCTTTAACTATTGGATCTGATATCGGCTAGTTTTTATATCCTTTTTTCTAACACCCTTTTAGATTTGTTTGAAATTCTTACTTCTTCGCAAAAATTAAACATTTTTTTTCATACTTAATTTGAACAATTTCTCATGAAACAGTTAACTGATAGTATGAATGAACAACTTGCCTATTTATGGTATCTACTAATAAAACAATTTCAATTTGTGAATTCTCCAAAATTGGAAGTCACCAATCCTACTGAATCTCTACAACAGGTGTCCAATAATACTAAGTTGTAGAGAAATTCAAAGAAGCGCAAATACAATTAACGGGAGATGAGATTAGAAGGAATTCGATTTTATTTTACTACACAACTAACATTCCTTTTAATATCCGTTCTATCAAGATTTGATTTGCTAAATAAAGACAGAAACATATACACATTTTTATTACATGTAAAGTTGTTTAAAACATTGTAAAATCCAGAATTTTATTATTAAATCGGTGTTTGTTATATAAAGCTTTCACTCTACTGTATTCCAACCGCAAACCGAAATGAATACTATATTTTTCAAAAGTGCCAAAAAAACATACTCAGTCAATATTTTTGACGTCATTACCTACTTAAAAATACTTGCTTTTTATTGGAAAATGGCTAATTTCGTGTTTAGTTATCTGTGTCACTAAAAGTAATCAAAACATCGCTTTGAGTTAAATTTCAACATCAATATGTTTTATTCGGTGTTAGCGGTACAGATCAGCTATTTATAATTCTAAAGTAATACCAATAATCTTACGCAAGGTGTTCCAAGAATGTACTGGAATTAATATATAGGGGAGAACGTTGTTCAGAATGCTAGTTATATTGCAATAAGGTAATAATGACAAACTTTATAATCACGGGCTAATTCACTAATCTCTCCAGTTTTAAACGTTCTTATGGAAGTCACGTTCTTAATAGTTGAATGGATATGTACCAAGAGTTTCAGGTTTTTCCTACAACTTTGAAATAACCCTGAAAAACGTTTGCCAAATGAGCTAGATTTAGGTTAGAGTGGAAATGTGGTTGTTCGACTTGCATGAGTCCAAGAATGCAAGGAAATGAAGAATACGATGAGTTTGCAGGAGACTATGAAGGAGTTGATATCAGCAAAATGTGTTGGAAAAATAACAAAGCCGTTACATTATTGCTGTCATGCACTGGTACTGAACCAATTCAGGATGTTGAAGGATATGATCCAAAGAAAAGCTACAGATATGTAGACCTGCTGCAGTTATTCAGTATAATTGACATGTATAGGAGTGGATTTATTGCATAGATTTATTGGAAGTTACAAAATAAATAGGTGATAAACTAAAATCCTATATGTAGCTATGCTATCCCATCGCAAATATAATAGTCATGAATGCATGGCTCTTCTAAAGGTCTAATAAAAGGAGAGGTCTAATAAAAGAAAAGCAGTTATGAAACATAACAAAAACGAGAATAGTTTTGTACTTTTCTATAAGAATTTTTAATTAATGCTGATTGTCGCTTATTTGAATTAACATAAATTTGATGTAAACTAAGATGAACCATTTGGCAGACATCGTTTGATTATGATTTCAAGTTTTTGTTCAGTTGAAATAAAAGCTGTCCACTGTAGGGTTAAGGGATTCAACGCATCCAGGATTTTTTTTAATTCAGAGAAATTGTTTTCTGTTTACCATATTATCAATGTAGAATAAAATTTGGAATGCTAATCCGTTTCTTGCGATTTTATTCGATTCGTTGTTATAAAAGATTGAGGTCAATAGGTCGCTAAATAAGTCCCTCCTGATCGTAGATTTAACGTTATCAGATCGTAGTCTACAGCCGTCGGAGTAATTTTTCACAATGGTCGAGATAAACGTCGTCGTATACTGTAGCGCTAAAAAAGGAAATTACGGCTATAACCTACCGGCAATCCGTTGCCTATAGTTATGGCGAAGGAATTCGTATACACCGGTCTAGGTGTTACACGTTTGTTTTGGTTGGCGTGCGGTCGTGAAGTGCGAGCGCCCAACAAACAAAGATTTTAATGATATTCCGTATCGTTCCAGTCGTAAACTGGTACAAAGCCGATGCATTGAAATTTCGACAGCAGTTGTATTATCGGACGACTTGCATAAACAATATTTTCTCACTTAGCGGAAAAATTGTCGTATAGATCGTTGTAGTAAAGGAATATAATGAGTTTTCTACGCTTCAGCGGGAATTCTCCGTATTGTTATTAAGGAAATATGATATGCCTTTTGAGCGGCATTGTATGTAAGTGAATTTACATTAATTATACGTATTGCACTTGTTTATATGTTTTTAATTGTGAGAAATTAATTTCATTTGCATTAAAAAATGTATTCGCATATGACCTTGAAATGCGGAAGTGAAAATATTAATTTTATGGTAATGATAACATGTATTTTAAACAGAAAAGTAGAATCAAAAAAGGTAGATCATGTCTTATATTTTGTAAATTCATAATTTAAACTGTCTAAATATTTACATATATATTTTATAGTTTTTAATAACTTGACCGGCGCATCCACCATAATGAATACAAATACGTAATAAGAACAAAAAACAAGTTTCGTTTCTACAGTCACAGCCTGTTAGTGTTTGAAACTCATCTCAAACAATAATAAAATATTCATTTGAAAACTCACTGAGAAAAATATTTTACTCTAATATATAACGCAAAAAATGTTTATTTATATTATTTAAATTTTTGATACAGATTTGCTATAAATGTTAAACCAGATGCCAAGATTACGAATAATAAAGAGTCAAATTTTACTTCACTGAAATTAGAAATAAAAAACCATGTAATAATTTTTGAATAGGTTCTATCTTTTATCGGGTGTTAAGTATAATCAAATACTAAGTTAACAATTTCTGGTGAGACTTTGCTCAATTTTGTTTTGATAAACGAAAATGCTTAACTTTAATAGATTTTTTAAGGACTAGAAAATTATATAATTGACGTTTAAATCAATTCTTTATTTTATGTCAAAAAAATGTTTATCTTTTAAATAATTTCAATTTCTTTTCAAAAATGTTTAGTTTTTAAAAGCATATTATTTACTCATATGTTTCAAAATCCAATTTTGGTCTTCATACGGAATACTTCTTATGATAAGCTTTCGAAAAAAAAATATTTAATCAGTTTTAATATACTGGGGGAGAAGCACAAGCATTACTCCAACTCGCAGAACTTATAACAATTAAAATTAAGGGAGCTGAAGTAATGTTTATATAAAAACAAATAATCATCAGGAGATAATAAAAATGTCGAGATTCTTAAAAATGGCAAGAAATTATTAAGTAAACACTTTTTTTTTTAAACTGCTTAATTCTAGCTGTTTTATTCCAAATGACATTTATATTAAAATCTGATAAATACTTATTTTGAGTAAAAGTTGGTGAAACAGCATTGTATTGAAAAGTATTACTGAATACAGGCTCGTATTTTACGGTGTTAATGGTTTTGGTAATGGCATGAAATTATCTAAATTGCCTAAACTGGGCAGTACAACCGTTTGTAAACATGCATGCGTTGTCAACAGACGTTATAATAATTAATATAATTAAATAGATTCCATCTAGATAACGATGTGTTATATATTTTTTTATTATTGTTTATGCTGGGTGAAAACATGATATACAGGATTAGTAAGAAGTCACGAAACGGTCTAATAACTTGTTTCTTTGGGAAGTATTTCTTTTGAAATTTGGTGTGGATGAAGTAACGAATTTATTAAACACTTTCATGTTTTTTCACTTCCGGTTTAACAGGAAATGCTTCACACTTGTTTTCTTAATGGAACGCCTAGTATATTGAATACATTTTCGGATGCAAACTAAAAAGCTACTTTCGGAAGTATTAGCGTGTTTAATATTAACTTGTTGTCAACAAAAAGCTACTTTATACACGGTATCTTTACTCTAAGATAAAACGTTGCTTTAATAAAAACAAAAACATTTAATTTACCAAATTGAGCTATTCACTGATCAATTTTGACATTAATTCGCAAAAGTGTACTCAACAGTCTCGATCACCTTGCCAACTCGTGAAAAATGCTCATTCTGAAAGGTTACAGTTTTGCAAATTTTTCTGCGGAGCTCTCTCAGCAGATTTTGGAGATATCCCTTGAATATGTACCAGTTTCGTTACAAATATATGATTATTTTCTTGAATTGTTAGTAAAATATTCACATTGATGTCTGTATCTGTTGTTATATCGGTTGTAAGTCCACTTCTTGGAAATTTCTAACTTGGCGAAATGCTCCATACTTTGAAGTTATTCAATACGCTGCAATTTTTCTGATTTGGCGTTTCGGATAAACAGTATACTTCAAAAGAACGTTGACCGTCACCATATTTTGCGCATCATCAAGATGTGAATTTGCTCAGATACAGTTTTACTGCCATAATAATTAATCACAAAAAACAAAAGATAGTGACAGCAATAATTTGTGACATCATTCTGGCAAATTACAGTAAAATATATTCAAAGATATCTTAATTTTATGTTATTACGTGTTTTTTTTTCTATTGCGTTTTTATCAATGAAAATGGTCATATTAATATATCCTGAAAGTAATTCTTTCAGTTCGCATCCGAAAATGTAACAATATGCTGGATGCCTTATTAAAAGTAATAAATAGGAAGCGTTTCCTTACAAACCGGAAACAATAAATACGAAAATATTGTAATAAATCCTTAATTTTCACCTATAAATCCATAGCAAATTAAAAAATTAAGGAACGTTGTTGACTCGGTGTGAGTTCATATCAAAATATAGGAAGAAATAAGAGAAAACAGGACCAATCTCACAGTATCTGTAATACTTTTATTAAATATTGGCTTCCAGTTTCGCGGAAATTTGCACATCATTAGACTAAGATACTACAGAAAAGGACTATAAAATCAAAACAGATGGAAAGAACATCATTAACAGCATTACGGCAGTAAAATTTACATTAAAAAACAAAATGTATAAGGACGTACACAATAATTTAAAATGTCAAAAAGGGGGACAAGTCAACAATAACTACTGCAATGTTAACTAAGTAATCCAATGATGAATAAATTAATGACAAGTCAACCAATACATACACCTTTGATTAGTAGTCAGCCCAAAGGTTCAACGGGAATGCTAATTTTAACGGAGGAGAGAAAGGGGACTTTAATTGCTGAAGGTTACCCTGTTCCAACAAGATTACCTCTTTCTAAGGCAGAAGAGAAATCATTAAAGAAAGTGCAAAGGAAAATTAAGAGTAAGATTTATGCGCAAGAAAGTAGATGGAAAAACCAGCTTGGAAGAAAAGTGTTGATAGAATTACCTTCTTAAAGATTGTAGTAGTTCTTGTTGACTTGCCCCCCCCATTTTTTGGCATTTTAATATGTTGTCTGCGTCCTCATACATTTTAGGTTTGTTTTTTAATGTTAATTTCACTCCTGCGATGTTGTTAATGGTGTTGTTTGCGTCTGTTTTGATTGTATAATCCCATTTCTGAGTGTCTTTTCCATTAAAAAAATATTTCTCAAACAACAAAGTTATTCGACTGTTATGGGATTTTCTGTTAACTCTGTATACGTCTCCTCTAATATAAGCAGATAGCTGTTTCTTTATGTTGTAGACGGCAAGTAAAATATTATATGAAATTTTAATTTTATATCCTCCGCTAAGCATAACATCCATTAGTACGTAAAACAACAACACCCTCCTTCATTAAAATAAAGTTATTACTTACCTTAGCAGTATACCTTTAAATGTTATGATCCTACCGTTAAAATTAGCATAATAACTTCGTTTCAGTGCCACGGTTGGCAGTTTTCTCCACTTAAATCACTCGTTTTGTTGATATTGTATATGTGTGTTACCGATTAATTAATAATTTGTAATCAGCATCGGTATCGTATTAATCGTATCACATGCAACAACGGTTTCCTTAGACACTACCCCAGGAAAGCAAGTGCTATTTCGAATTATTGCGTGTTCTTGCGAGTAGCACTAAGTAGCTACCTATAAGAGGTGTATGTACACTATTTAGTCGACACCTTTAACGATGATGCCAGTGTAATCGGCTAGAGTGGCTCTGTTTACATTTTCGTATATCTCGGAATGTATCGTATGTAAGACTCTTTTTAAAATAATTGCAAATGTTTATTTTCATTTTAATAACGTATTTATTTTTCCCATTACTGGGTGTTTAGTTTGTTATAATCTGTTGCTTTGTGTTATTGCAAGCTATTTCTGTTTTGTTTGTTAATATAAGTGGTTGAAGTACGTAACATTCTTTAAAAAAGTACAGCGGGGAAACAAAAACATTAGAAAAACCATTAGAAAATCAGAGAGTGTCATTACTGAGTACCGCTCAGATTTTTATCGGCTTCGTTTGTAGATTGATTTTATTTTAGTGATTATTGTCCAATGGAAACATTAGAAATGAAAGCTAAAACCAAGTTTAATATTACACAATTTTACAAACGTATTACACCGCTTATTACATTTCTTTGAACATCTTAACTATTAGAGTTATACAGGATGCGCCACTTAAAAGATACATTCAAATTGCAAGAAATCCGCTTAAATATTTTAAATTCTAGTCAAGCAAACACAGCATTTACATATTTTCGTAAAGGTGCTATTCTCATATAATTTGTCATAATGTTGAACGAAAGAAAACTTTCTTCCTTAAGCAGAAGCCATATCTTTTAAATATCCCGCTAATATTTCAAAATTACAAGTCTCCAAACCCTGTAGAGTATTAGGAGAAATTTGCTTCCGATGAAATTTTAAAGCTGCGTTTTAAAATTAAAAATAAACCACACTCATGCATAAAGAATTAATAATAATAATAGCTTACTAATTGTTTGGTATTATATTCACTTTTATAATACCCAAGCAACAAAAATGGTTAAGATTCTTAACTACTTATTAAACGTTCGAATTTCATCTCTAATCAAGTATTAGAAATGTCATCAAAAAATTCCATTAGTACCAACTGTTGATGATATTTTTATAGAATTTAAAAATGAAAAAATTCTGATTATAATTAGTGTATTTGTCTCATAAATCTTTTTAAAACGGTCACTTTGGTATATTAAATGATTTAGTTATTTGACAAATTACTCAAACTACTCAATTATAACAGACAGTTGGTAGTACTGACGCTTATCGTATATCTTGTGCGAACAAAATTTGACGAGAAATGAAACTATTTCGAACTTTTTTCTTAATTTTTACGAAAGGTATAACAGAATATTAAAAAGTAAGTACAGCGTATTACAAATCTTCTCTTTGCATTATAAAATGCAGATATTCCATTTAAAAAAGTATTTCTTGTGAACTAACGGTTAATGATATAAATTGAAAAACACATAAAAATGTCCCCCCTCAATTTATAATTATCTTGCTTCGCCTAAATTTTTATTTTACTTATTTTGGCTGTAATTTGATTGCAGCACCCTGTATAATATTTTCTAAAGTGATCTATTTATCTGAGTTAGTATATTATTATAAAATTATTTTGTTTTACTTGAATCCTTTAGTGTTATTATGTTTGGCATTTCTAGTGCCTGCTTGAACTGTTATTTGATACGTTTGTTTTTAATATTAGCTTCGTAGTGGTTTCATTTATAATTAATGTTTTTAAGTATACTAAAGTATATAGTAATAACATAATTAATTAAAATAGTAGAAATATGAATGTATAAAGCTGAAATGAGCTAAAGCAAAACAAAAAGTAAATCGATCAATGCGTATAAAAATAAATTAAAAATTTTTTGCAGTGGTATATAGTAAAAACTATTGGAAAAAATTGCTTAACCGACTTTATAAATATAAAAACTTTCCGAATAAATTTTACCTCTAGTGGTCCATTCCAATAAAAACTTTTATCGTAATTTGCACTATCTTCGATTGCATTAGTTGTCAATTTGACAGAATATTCGTTCAAATGGATAGTTGGCAGGAACTTGTTAAAATTGTATTGCAATTTAAAATGTTTTTTACTATACAACACAAATAAAATGGCTCGAATAAGCTGGAGACCACTTCCAACAATTTTTATAAAATCTTACTTATTTATTGCAAATAAATATATTTTGTTGTTAAAAATGTGCGTTTTATCATTTTGACATTTGTTATGTGCATTCAAATAGCTTATACTAAGCAAAAATCATATTAATAGTTTCAGTAACAAGCTTTCTTCAATTGATCTTGTTTTGTTACAAAATTGAAGAAATATTGTTCTTATTTATAATTAAATGATCTATTGCTACCCGTACCTCATGTTCATTGTGAATATTTTCTTTTGCTTGTTTCCCTTAAATTAGCCTTTAACACAAAACGGACAACAGTTTAGTCAAATGTCTTTAAAGCGCTCATTTGAAAAGTATAAGAAGGAAAGTGCTGTGATTAAATAAGTTAAAAGTCTTGGACCAGTCAATTAATGCATCAAGATAGAATCTTACCGATTTTATAATCTAATTGCATTCGTACATTCAATATTGTCGTACATGGGCAGTTATGGAAGGCCAATATTTTTCAATTAGATGTACGAGCTTTTTATAAAACCGGCACCTCCACCAAAAGTGGACAATATTATTTCTTTTGTTGTAAAAGTTTCCATTGTGAATTGCATCAGAAAGTCAGTACATTTTCATCCAATTCCTGCCACGTTCTAAAGTACTTGCCTTGACATTGATTTTTTACAAAAGCATTCCATCAGCATATACACTACTGCTCATAAATTTAATACCACCTAGTGAAATCTATATTCGGATTTAACTAAAGAGAAGATAAACATTTTTAGAGTAAAAGGGCATGTTATTGTGTACACATAGCCAAATGGTAGTTTTGTAAAAAAATACCCTATTGTTTTATTAGTTTGGTACAAATTAGGCGTTTTCTTTACTAATTTATTTATGTTTTTGTATTAATTTTAAGTCACTAAGAATGAAGTCAGCCCTATAAGTGTTTTGCTGAATTAGAACTCCGCTGACGTACTCTCCTGTCTAGCTTGACCCGCAGGTTTTCTATAGGATTGAGAACTGGTGATTATGGTGACTAAATCATATCTTTTCTGATCCCCTGTTCTTATTTCACAGCTTTGGAGGGTGCTTGGGATTTCTTGCCAACCCAAAAATAAATTAATTTCCTACTAAAGACAAAGCAGACAGAATTATATATTTCTAAAATGTCTTCAAACAATTCTCACTAAATTTTTCCCTCCATTCATACAAAAGAATCCCTATTCCACCACCGAATCTTCTCTGTGTTTTCGAAATGTCTTTCGAAGAAGAATTCAACGTTTATCGTTGAAGCTTCTTTACGAAGTAGTGGTTTTTTAGTAGCGATGTGTCCTTTCTAGCCTGCAACTTCTAAAAATATCCACTCAGATTTTGGGATCTGTGGATCGCTGATTTCGTTTACCGATTAATACGGTATAGAGATTTTTTGGAATGCATCTAGGGTTCTTCAACTGGGCGAAAATTATTTCTTTTCTCGATATATTTCAATTATCGAATCAGCAGCAGTATTCAAAATTTTTAATTTATTTGAAATGTAAAGTTCGCTTATAATAGATAATAAGGATTTTTCTCCTAATGTTAACTCCGTCATGATTTTTGTTCTAAGCAAATCTTCTTAGTAATATAAAAGGTACATTACTTGGAATAAAATTAACTAATAATAGCTTCTCTTAAAGTAGGCTGATTTCTCAGAAAATTTGCATAATACCATCATTCTTCATTCTGAACTATTTTTCATAGTAATACTCTGGTATATCCGAACATAGTTTTTTGCTCAACCGTAAAGGCCTGCATGATATTAAGAGTCTAAAGCAAACAGAAAATAAGTTACATACCAAGTAGGGCTTATTTCACATATATTAAATTCCAACTCAAACATTTTTTGTTCATAATATCTATTGTCAACATTTCCATCTGTGAATATATCATGTATTCTTTGATAAATGGCCTTAAATTTGTGAGCGATAGTGTACATCCGATTTGCATTATTGTTACAGGTACTTATGTTTACGATCTTATCAGTATACATATCATGTAATAAATCGTGAAAGCAAAGTAAACTGTATATTTTTTCATTTATAATTAGGTTCATTTGCGGTAGAATGCATAATTAGAAAGAAATTCCTCATGCACGTGCAAGGATTCATTTAAATTTATTCTAATGATTGTTTGCATTTACTTATTTGTTTATCAAATGGTTTTTGATGTATTTCACATTGTTCTGTCAAAAATGACAGGAAAATGAATACGTAGGCTGCTACGGCCAAAATCAGTAATAAACGAACTACTTTCGGAATTGGACCGTGTCATGATGATAGAAATGAATTGAGAGTAAGAGGAGAAAGAAGTAAAAAGAAGAAAAAGAGATAAGAAGAAGAAAAATGAAAAAAGGGGGCGCGAAAAAGAAAGAAAAGGTGAAAAGGGTAAGAGAAGGAAAGAGAGACAGAAAAAAGGGGGGAAAAGAAAGAAAGAAAAAAGAAAGAGAAGAAAAGAGAAAAGTATTTCTACATATCTCATTATGACACGGTCCAATTCCGGAAATAGTACGTTTATTAATGACAGGAAAATATCCGCAATTTGTTTAGTTGTACGTATCATATGCTTGTAATTTGCTTCGGGTTCCGATGATTTTTACACCGATTTTAGTAAAGCATTTGACACTATCAATCATTCCCTTATGGTATCTAAGCTGAGTAGCTTTGGTTTTCCGGCAAGTGTAACAGAATTGATCCGCTCGTATTTAACTGATCGTTCATGCTATGTTCACTACAATGGATATACATCCTTAACATTTTCTGCTTCCTCTGGTGTGTGCCAGGGATCCAATTTGGGTCCCCTTTTGTTTAATATTTATTTGGTTGATCTCCTACAGGGGCTGGACTGCAATGTACTGGCTTACGCGGACGATCTTAAGATCTACAATACCATAACCTCCCCGGCAGATTGTCTGTTTCTCCAGAACAGTCTGGATACTATTGTTAGATGGTGTACACAGAATGGAATTCATTTGAATCTGGATAAGTGTGCTGTTGTAAGCTACTCTAGATGTCATAGACTCTACAATTTTCACTATGCTGTGAGTCAGGCTATTGTTCCTAGGCACTCGTCTGTGATGGACCTGGGCGTGCAGTTTGATGCAAATTTGTCGTTTGCAGACCACATATTATCCATACGAAATTCTGCGATGAAATCCTTAGGATTTCTCATACGATCCTGCAGATCATTCAATAATCCTGCCTCGCTGAAAGCACTATATTATTCGCTTGTCCGCACTGGGTTGGAGTATGCGTCCATAATTTGGTATCTTCACTATCTCCATCTGCAAGTACTACCTGAGAGAGTGCAAAAACGATTTTTGAAGTACCTGTCCTTCAAAATTGATGGCACTTACCCTGGACGCGATGTTGATTATGCTGGTCTGCTGAGGAGACACGGCTTTGTATCGTTATCGGATCGAAGGAAGGAATTTAGCAGCCAATTTCTACTTAAACTAATTAATCACGCTATTGACGCTCCATTCCTTCTCTCCAAAATTAATTTTGTGGTACCTCAGTACGATATCAGGTCCTTCCCTAATTTTAAGGTACCGTCATGCAAAACTAATGTTCTGCTTAAAGCACCCTTTACGCATATGATTAGAAATGCCAATGAATTACTTCCCGATCCTTTTTGTTGAAGTGTCTGCATGGATTTACATTGTCGTCCTATTTTGTTCTTGCATTCTGGTGTCACCGAGCCATTATTATGTTTATGATTCAGTTGTATCTTTTTTGATTAGTTTTAATTTATTACTGCGCTGTATATTGTTACTACATATATATGCTAGGTTACATTATTCTCGTTTTATTATTATTATTATTATTATTATTATTATTATTATTATTATTATTATTATTATTATTATTATTATTATTATTATTATTATTATTATTATTATTATTATTATTATTATTATTATTATTATTATTATTTTTGTTTGAAGAATAAAGTGACGGTGAATGTGGTAGTTGCGTCAATAAATTTCCGAGAATACTTTATTAGGTCGGTATAATGAATATCATTCAAGTTAATCGTTATTTTATAAAGTGCGTAAAAGTTCCCCTATTCTAAGAAGGTTAGTGAATAGTGAATACGTATTCACTCGAAATGAGTTATAGGAGTTAACTCCTTAATTAGCAGCGAATAATAAGCCATAATTAGTTAATATATGAAACACGTCAATCACTTCCTATATGTCACGTTCGTTTAATTGTACGAAGGAAACTTTTCGGACAGTTTTAATTTAAACTTGGATAAATGATTGATATGCTTGCATAGTAAATACGGTTGAGGTTCGAGACACAGCGCTTCGATTCGCGGTCGAAATTGAAAACTAAATATATTGATGGGCATCACGTTAAAAGGGTATAGTAAATCACGCGATCTCCGCATAAGTTTTAACATTGTGCGGTTTAATCTAATCCGATTAATAGCCTTAGCTAGATGATCTAATAATGGCCGTAAAAGGATCGAAGTCATGCTAGGAAAGCGTCTACGTAATTAAGTTAATTACTTATCGTTAAGATAAGAAAATAAATCAGCACATATGTATGTGGAAGGTTATTAACTTCCGTTTCCTATTCGTGGTAGTCATATGCATTTTCAGCGAATTAATCTAACAACTATGGAGGGGATGTAATTTTATGCTTCTTTAATGGCCATTTTTACAGTTTGTATAATAAGAAACGCATGCTAATATCTTTTCTAGGAAAAGAGGTGGAGGGGTGATAATGGTATAGCAGGCAATAGTGATCGTCCCCTTAGTACGCGTAGTGAGTTGCAAGTTAGTCCTTGCTCGTTTTTGGAAGCGTATATGCAAAGCATTTTGAGTAGGTGCTTTTGTGTAATCACCTAAAGGACACAAGAATGAGTATTGCAACGGCTGCCAGGTACTTATATAAAATACCAGATTATATACGACGGTGGATAAGGCGATACTTATAGGCGGGAGAAGTAGATGATGTTGCAGGACGCTGTCATTCTCGTAGGCACCCAGGCAAAACGAGGCAATAATTAATTTATTCAGTAGAAAACCGCATTTAATATTGGGTCAAGGACAATCTATGTTGACGAGGAGAAATATAAATATTAGTTTAATGACTCTTATAAGCCGATTGCTTGAGTACTATGAGATTGCTTATCGCAAGTACGCTGTACAAACCATTCCTTTCGGACAAACACCGACAGGCGCGCTTAACAAGGCCACGGGAAAATATCGTCAGAGATTGGATGGACGAATCTTCTTTTTGGGCCCGGGTACCAAGAAACAAAGGGTGGTCTACATTCACAAAAATGTTCTTGCATCAAGAAAATAGATTTTCTCGCAAAAATCTGTCTGTATTCAAGAAATAGTTTTTCTTCAAAACTAAAAAAATATTTAATATACAAAAATAATATTCTTGAAATTATACTTGCAAATAAATATTTTCTTGGGGTTGGAAAATCAAATAAATGCAAGACAGAAAAATGCTTTTTCGAAATAAATTATTTAGTCCTAAGTTAAGAAAATGTTAATGAAATTCTAGCTTAAATATAGATTTAACACAGTAGTTATTATCTCCCTTATTGGCTTAGTGGTAGTCAGGTGGAATATGAAAATCGAGAACAAGAATAAACCGAGTTCGATCCTCGATACACTACAGTTTCACTAATAAGAAAAATATAGGCAATACGTCGAGCACACAAATCATAACGTGTATGGATGGCTGGCAAATATTACTCAGCCCTTCTCGGGCTGTACTACCCCCCGAAGACTGCCGAAATGTCATACACAAGTGGATTTGATTCACAAACGACGAAGGAAAATAGCCCACACAACTTCTCTAATGAATGAATATTATCAAATTTTCTGCAAGATTTTCTTGAATCAAGTTAACGAAGTTCTTAAGCAAAGAAATACTATTATTTCATTAGAAGAAATATATAATTCTTTTTAGCGGAGAAAAAAACGCTGAGAAAATATTTCTATTGATTTAAAACAGTAATTTTATTGTGGATAAATGAAACGTTTCTCTGCATGTAGCGGTACAAATCGCATTGTTGAACGAATTGTAAAACATGCAGTGAAGGTCCATATTTGGGGATGTTTTAATGATCGTAGTTTTGGGACGTTATGTGTCTTTACTGGTGATTTAAATGTTCACCGGATGGTGCAATTATACAAAAAGAAAAACTACTGACATCTACAAGGTTTGGTTTAAGAGTGGTACTGAGAACTGGATTTTACAAGAGGATAATGCTTCAAAACACCGAAGCAGATTGTGTACGAGCTACTAGTTGGAAAATCACATTACAACATTGGATTGGCCTTCGCAGTCTTCGGATGCTAATCCGATCGAGAATGTGCTGGCTGTCATAAGGCACAAATTCCGAAGTGGGCGTCTATATAAACTAGAAGAGCTATCTAGTAGCATAAAAAAATTGTAATGGAGATTGGACCCTTTTTTTAATTTAGCGCGTATGTAACTGTGAAGATGTTCATTTTAAACAAATAAATACATATTTCTTCATTAAAATTTGTTTGAATTTGGGCCCTGCGTTTCTTGTTATACAGGCTGTAAACTTAAACCAACATCAAATACAAAATTTATTTTAGGTTAAAATTGATTGCAGAAATTGCTTAACAATTGTTTGGGGTAATATTTTGGGGATATTGCGACTGCATATGTAAGATTGAAAATTTCGAAGTATTTTCTTAATTAGCAAAAATAACTTGCATTTAAATGATTAATTGTACTAGTCCTTTTAAAAAATGTAATTGTCTTTCCTTATGACTAAGGCTGCAGAAAAGAGTGCTGTGGGAGATGCGTGCAGCTCGGTTACTATCCCTATTAAAAATTAAGGAATGTAATTACTTTGAAGCCTTTGTTGATGTACAATCTACATCAACAACACAAACAGACTAAAATAGTAAAATACATTCACAAAACTTGTTTGTACAGCCTTACTTATGACTTATTATACTCTATTTTTTTAATTCAGAGGACTACTTTTAAATTGAGGTGCCAAAAAGTATGCTATATTTGATATATCGCCTGCCACCATATTGTTACAACAACTGATTCACATTTAGATCATGTACTTTTCTGATTGAGTTTTTATTTATTTTTTCTCCCTAAATTTGAGTTGTAATAATAATTACGTAACTACAACTTATATAAAATCCTAGCCAGTTTCAACATTGCCGCCGATTTCATTGTGTAAATGTGTCTTTTCAATTTACTCCTCCGAATTAAAAAAAATAGAGTATAGCTTTAGAAAACAGATTCGGTAATTCAATTAATATACAAGATGTTATAAATAATCAGAAAACCCAGCTAAAGACCATGACCTTAAACGTTACATGTCAAAAACTTACTGTCTTTTCTTTCTGAAGTCAGTAGTAAGTAATATTGATTTCTTTAGGTACAGGCAACGTTGAATACTAAATGATTTTGTGTATTTATTAGAAGCGATAGCAATATGGGCCAATTAAGAGATTAATAAACATACCGTTTCCGGGATTGGACCGTATCATAGTAAAAGTTGTAAAAAGAAAACAAAAAATAATAAAAAACAAAGTAAACAAAACAACAAGGAGAAAAGTGAGATCTTGACGTTTCACTTTCGTTGTGGGGGGCTACTTCAGGAGAGAGAAGAGGACCGACATGGCACAACTCGACATGTAAATCTATTTTATTTCATTTCTTTTTTCTTCTCATGTATTTCTATTTTTCATTTTCTTTTTCCTTCTTTTAATATTTTCTGTGTCACGGTTCAACCCCGAAAACACTTCATTTATTATTGAGTCTGACTATACAAGTCCACGTATTAATTTGAATGAAGTAGTTCATATAACCCACATATTTGCATAAATATATACAAATATGTGAGTGATATTATGAATACTCTGGTCGACATATGTATATATATGTATATGTGTGTGTGTGTTGTGTCTTTTTTTCTCTAGGGAGAACCTTGGTCCTGCCCAGGACAGTTAACAAAGGCGGAGAATACGAGAAAAAGGAAATAGCTGCGAGAACCCGAAAAACACCATACATATACATATATATCTATATTTTTTTGATTTGAAGATTGATAGAATTTATTCTAAATTCTATTAATTTTCAAATCCACTGGGACAATTAGGAGTTTTAGTTTAAAATACTGAACAACTTAAATCAAGAATCTATAGTAAGGACCGCAATGCTGTAAGAAGATGAGAGCGTCTGAATAATTTGAATTTCGATTCAAAAACGGAAATACAAAATACCTAGTAAAAGTAGCTAGTTTAGGTATTGTTCTAGGTTTTTTTAGCTTGCATTCAAAATTTGCTGTGAAAGAGATGTAGTATTTTATAATATACTCGTTGTGTACCCATTATAAATTCTTCCTTGATTAGTTTTTAAATTTTAAATTAAAGAATCTGCAATCTGTTTGCATCTAAGATATTTCATTACAGAAATTTGATTTAATATTGATAAATTTATACGTTAATTTTTGTTTTCTAATAGAAACATGTTTTTGGGGTTGTTGTTTGGGCCACTTTTATCGTGTGTGCAATTCATATAGTCAGACGTTTCGGCAGTGCGTCTTCTGCTATCTTTAGGGTGGCCTTGATAAGAGCTGTTGGTTGCCAGATTCGTCATTTGTTCAATCATTTTCTTTAATTTCTTGTGAGCAAATACACGAGCACCTCAAAATAGAAGTACTGGATGACCATGAAATATATGTACTACGACAATTTCGCTATCATTAAAGTCCCGCCGTAAAAGATCAGAACCAACAACTATAAAATCAGAACGGCCATCAAAACTTCGAATACGAACAGTTCGAAGCTAACAGGAACAAAACCGGATGGGTACCATATACAGAATACCATGTGAATGTGGACGGTCGTAAATAGAAGAAACCGGTAGAGCCCTGCTAGTCCGAATCAAAGAACATCGGAGGTTAGTACGAATGGGGGATACCTATAAGTCGTGTTTCGCTCAACACGCTTGGGAACAAGATCACAGGATTGCTTTGAAGAACGCAGCAATCTCAAACAAAGAAGACAACGCCACAAAAAGAAAAATGTTGGAAACACCAACTGCTATTAGCACCCAAAGCCCAGTGATGAGAAAGATCTGGCTTCCTGTGATGAAAGAAAGTATTAGCCGAAGATCGGCAACCACCATACGAAGCATGGACGAATAACAAACATACACAGACAAACCCCGGATAATGGAGAAAGATTAACAGAATACACAACCTCTTCTGCGCAGAAAATTGTAGCTTAAATATAAGTTTAACACACTTACACACAATTTCGGTGCACCCCATTAGCTTAGTAGTTAAGTGCAATGGAGTACAAAATTCGCGAAAAACCAGTCGAGTTCAATCCCCACACGAAACGGTTTTACTCTAAAAATATTTAGCCAGAATCATTGGAGGAATGATAACTCTGGCAAGCAACATACCCTTATTAGCGCTACCCTGAAGACGACAGTAAACACACTGCCGAAACGTTGGACAACGTAAGTTCCACAATAGATGGAAACAGCCGAAATAAAAACTCTAATTAACATCATCCATCATCCAAAATAGAAACATGTCAAGAGTTAGAAACGCGTATATTTGTGAAAAATATACACATTTCTATTATTCTATTATATTCTGTATATTTTATACATTGACTTGAATAAACTGATTTAAGGGGCTTTAATGTAAGAATTAATCTTCTGGTTTCTTTCTCTGGAAGCTTATTCCATCCTGTTACATTTAATAATAAAATAAAAGAGCTCTTCATCTTAATTTATACCTTAAAAGATTATAATTTATAGGAAACGAAAGGAAGGTAAATTATCCAATTCAGAGCCAGATATAGCCACGAAAAAGGCCTGGGACTGCGGATTTCCTCCAAGTATTACGGTTGACGAATTGCACCGTTATAGAAAGAAGGGATCACAAGGTTTATTAATTCCACCTAGTAAAGCAAAATATGAGGTTAATTCGCAGAAGTTATTTTACAGGTTTCGGAGAACAGGGTGACCATTTATACATAACAGAAGGCTCGTTTAAATCAATAAAATCCGAGTACAAGAAGAAGTACCGGAATTATTTCCTTGAGGATCTTTATTATTTGAGGGGTGTATCTAATATTGTGGTATGTTGCACTCTTCCCTTGTTTTTACCTGCTGTAAAAATAAATTGTTTGATTCAAAAATATTTTGCTTATAGTCCATAGCTATTATAATTGTATAGAACATTATAGGATTCTGTTAAATAAATAATTTACATAAATCCTTTATATAAGGACGTCAATTAACTTATGGTAGCTATGATTATGAACTTACTCAAAACTGTTATTGTGTTGTATATCAATTTGCTATCATCATTCACCCACACTTACATCTTGTCCGTCTTTGAACTTTAAAATATTTTTCACAAACGAATGCCTGAATAGCTGGACTTCCTAAATTTCTCTACATCCTCTCTGTAATTGCAACAACTAGGTAACACAATACTTAAACCAAATTCAATAGATAATGAGCTATGTAAATGGGTAAGTAGTAATGGTTTTTGAGAAAAACTAAACACATTTGCTAAAGTAATTGCTGATATTACTGGTAGTACTACATTGATAGGGAAGAGCAGAAGAGGATTGTAGTACGTAACATTTTTATTGAGAAACGAAATACGTTCAAAATTAATACTTTATTTTATATAAACAACATTCCTGGTTGTATCTCAATAACCATTGACAATTCGTTATATGTCCAAGTGGGTTTTCTTGTTCTTTTTCAACTATAACACACAAAAGTATAAGTTTTTAATTGAATGACTGCTAGTTAAGAGAGTCAATTATCATATTTCTTTAATAACTATATGTCGATGTATTCGGTATAGAAACGCAACAAATTGAAGTATTCAATTGTTATAGAATAATGTAAGCTTTTCTTAGAAAATAATTATTCCACTTGACCTCGAACAATGACCACATCGTCAAACGTAACTGGTAACCGTACGTCAATGAGTCAAATACATTCACATAGCTACCTTTTGGTAAATAGCTTTATGTTTATTTTACCAGTTTATTGATCTAAAACGCAATTATTCAGTTAAATTATTAATGAAGGTGGAAATAAGAGCGTAAAAGTTTTTTTTAATTAATCGTCAACGAACAGCGAATGCTTATTATTTCCTAGTTTTAACAATTGCAACCGGCGTTGGTTTTTACGTAATTGGTTGTTTATATCAAAGACGTACCTCATAAAATTCTGAATATTTCCTCGTATTGTTCAGCTTATTATTTAAACTAGGACTAAATATTTATTCCATTGAAGCTTTTGTTAATAAAAAAAAAATCCGACTTCGTTTTTACAAAATTTATTGGTACAGTAAAAAAAATTAATACACCTTATTTTTGCATATGATCTCCTTTAGTCACACATTTTTCCCAACGTATCGGTACGTATTTAATTCCGTCATCAAAGAATGAATGTGGTCACGTCTGTAACCGAACATTTGCACACCTTCGTCGTCGTCAAAGCTTGACCTCCCAGTTCTTATTTAAGTGGCCCAAACATATGGTAGTCAGTTATACTAATTATTACGTGCGTAATTCCACTCATATTGCTGTTTAGTTTTCACTTCGATACCTGTACATACACTATCGTTCATAAGTTTGATCACGTCAGTCGAAGCCACATCTTTTGTTATTCCTACATTTATTTGAACTAATTTTCCAATCCCTCCGCCTCCAAAACAACCCTATACCCCCTCTTTTTACTGTTTTTGAATTACACTCGTCTAACATTCCATTTCCAGGGCGGCAACGAAAAAACGCCCGACATTTACTTCTCAATAATTCGATTTTCGATTCGTCGGTCCATAACACATTTTTTTCAATCATTTACACTCCAACTTGCGCGAGCTTTTGCCCAATTTAGTATTTTCCGTTCATTTATAGAGCTTAACCGTGTCTCTCTTAATGCTATACGACTCTTCAGACCGGTTTTTATTAATCTCCGTTCTACTGTCAACACATTTACTTGGTGACAGTGTTGTAGGCGGCGATTTCTTAGGAAGATCACTCGGATTTATTGGTCAACACTCAGAGGTATATAACTATCGAGCAATTTTTCTGTTTGATACATTTGTTTCGTGTAAAACATATATTTTGGTGCGCGTTTCAATATCTAATTCCCTTTTTTTTGGCATATCTTCGACCAAATAAACTAACAATATGAAATAGGGGTCTTCCTAACGCAATCACACACGTCTTCAGTATTTCGGCAATATACGGGATGCATATTGAATGTACAGTCTATTACAAGGCAGATGGATGATTCTGTACCCCTCCCAAATTCTATTTCATACCGAATTCATTCTCAATTTCCTTCTATTAACGCGTCATCGCTTTATTCCCATTATAAAATTTAATATAGCAATACATTGTTTTCATGTTTGAATGGATTTTTTAAATAAATCTTATTATTGTGAATATAGGCTATCAATATTAGATTGTAAATGTTATTCTAGGATGACTAGTACGAATGTCTCTAAATATTTTTAAAATAGTTCTAAGGGTAACTCAATATATGAGATGCGATCAAATTTATGAAATGTACATTTGTATATGTGATAAAGCATTTCATACAGTTGCTGACGTTTGAGGTTCGCCGATATCGTTATGTTGGTATCCGAAGCGATATGTTGGTAACTTATCGGCCAGTAGAAGGAAGTTCCTAACGTATATTTTTTCCTTAAAAGTTTCATTTAAGTTAACATGTTTTACAAAATTCTAAAATGGATAAGTGATTAGTCTCATATAAAATTCGAAATTAACAACAAAATTATAACAATTGGTGACTAATAATAACCAGTCTTTCAGCGACAGTAGCAGGGAAATATTTGAGGATGTCCTATCCGGCGATCGAAACGACAGAAGGAAATAAGGTATGGTTTTAACTGGAAAGCTTAAAACGGTATGTTACACCCACACTTTACGTGCAGGTGAGTTTTCAAATTTTTAAAAGCGCGACTTTTAAAATAGAATGAAATGAAATCAAGACAAGTAAAACAAAATTAACAGCTGCCTTCGAATAATGTATTCCAGTTTTCGTGTTATCAGCTAGAATTCCGCATAAATTTACATTCGTTACGATTTGTTTCGATCGTCAGAATGCACTAATGTAGTGAAGTGTGTATAGTGTAGTTTGTATGGGTGTATGTAAATTGATGTCCTCGCCCATTTCATACATAATTCATCTGGCTTTCGAGAAGTAATTTACAAATCTCGCAATATTTCATAGTATCTGGAGGCCATAAAAAAGTGATTAAAGGTGCAACTTCGGAAAATGCGTTTTGTTAGATAGGATTCAATTAATTGAGTTTGTTAAATAAAATATCGTGTTGAATGAATAAAAATGTTTATATTAATAATTTCCCAAGCATAAACATTTCCGATTAACTTTTTACGACTTTCAAATACTATGCTTCACATCGAAACGCAATGCTAATTGTTCTTACGATGCGGTTGTAGGATTTATCACCTATGCGCGTTCGGAAACCGGAAGATTCCTTGAGAATCGAAGGGGAACACGACCTAAGAAGTCTATATCCAGACTCTTACAGGCAGCATCCGCTGCATAAATTAAGCAGGCCGAAACCACGCAATACATTGCAGGAGGCCATGGAACGTGTCAATGGAATAGATGATAGGTAGGTGAGTATTTCATTAATTCTATGATTTTCTTCGATCTTTGCAAACAGGATTTATTACTTGAAAGCTATTCCAATCAACTACGAGGTACAAACGGGAAAGGTTCATTCCAGTCCTTAAATAACAGTATTTATCTTTGTCTTTTGTTATTACTAAAATTTATGTTTTCCATTCTTTAAACGACTATTATTCGAAAATTTTGTCAAATGTGGTATTCAAATTTTAATGGTACCATTTAGATAATGAAATGAACTATAAAATTAAAAAAACAATTAATAAAAAAATATGTCATTACCTGAAAACCAGAAGTGAAGAAAATTTGGAATTTACGTGGAAATATATATTTAAAGAAAATAAAATTGATCTGTCCAAGGATATCTTCGGAAACAAAATGCTTCAAATTCAATGAATTTATCCCATATTTTGCCGCGGATGGTATAATCCATGTTTTTATAGACGAAACTTCAAGTATAGAAGGTTTTTGGCAACCATGTGGTCAACCCTCATGGATATTACTAACAAATTGCAATGCTACTTATAAAATGCATTCGGTAATATTTATTGTTTTTTTGCGACTCCATCTATCCGAGAGGGGAAAGTTGGTACATTTCTTGGAGGAGGTAAAAATCTGTTTTATGATTCGCCTTGTATTTGTCGCATTTTTCCACGTTTGATTGGTCGGCATTTTTGATCCGTCGTCTATGTCTATAAAATTGTTGTTTATTATTTGGATCCTCTATAGGCACGCTGGGTTGTCTTGTTTATCTGAGTAGTCGCGAGGGTTTATGCGTCTTTCTTTGGATGTAATTGCAAGATCTAGGTGGTCTAAGAAGCATCTGGTATTGCTTTAAAACTAAAACTGAATAATGATTTATATCTTCCTCGACCAACCAAAACAGAGGAGACGTTGCTGCTGTGTATTATATGTCTGTTAAGTGTAGAAATAAAGGTATAACAATATCGATGAAAATGAAATAAAGTGAAATTTTGATTCATCACAGTATTATGTCTAAACATAGCACATCAGTGAATGAAGAAGTAGCCAGCAATTTCGAAGATGTTATATAAGCGTAGTTCATAAACGTATTCGGGAATGTCCCGAAATTTCTGAACCATCACAATTTGTTTTTACTTGCTGGAAACCGTTGTGGAGTTTGAACATTTCCACGAAATAAAGTCTAGAAAATTCTATCAAGGAAGGTCAGGCGACATTTCAGGATCTTCAAGTTGAGGTGTATTTACAAATTATTTGCACAGTAGGAGTAATTGAGGCAATAGGAAAAATGCAAAATCTTAAGAGCTGCTTCAAATTCTAGATGATGTGTGTACACATGCAGCTACGCGCTGTAAGTTAGATTTTGCCAGATTAAAACAAATGTATTGTTTTTCTGTGTCTACAGATTTGTTACATAATACTATCTTAATTATACCAATATTGCATCACTAGATGTTGAACGGTCATTTTCTTCATATAACATCTCTTTTTCACCAAGACGAATATAGTTCGCAGAAATAATTATAAAAACGTATCCAGTACGTCAGATATTTAAGCAAGCCAAACCAGCAGCTAACGCTGTTTATAAGGATAAGTGTTTTACAGTGTTCCATAATTAAAGTTGCAGAAACGAGTGTTTTTCAGTAGCGTACGGCTCAGTTACCATCATCTCGTCAATACCGGCTGTGGTGCCTAGGCAATGCTCGGGCAGTCTGGTTAAACCCCCGAAGCGTTTGGAGATTTGATAAAAACTTTTTTGGTAGAAACTATAAATTGATCTATTTTTGGATAACTGTTTCTAATAAATTCAGCTACAAGATGATATACATAGACCAAACAGATTACATGAAGCAATTCAGGATAAGGTTATTTTAGTAACTTTCCATATTCAAAGTCCAATCTGTAACCAACATTACAAGTTGGGTTCCCAATATACTAAACTTGCCAAAAGTATTTTCTACAGTTTCTACTATCCTTTCCGTGTTTTTCTTCTGTAATACTCTACTACGTAAAAGAAGAGGCAAGGATACTTTTTAAAGTGCGCGCTGATACATTTAAAATATAATTCTTTCTTGTATCCGCTGTTTCATATACCGTCAGCCATATTTTTTAATCTTTTAACTCTACCCTTATTTGATCCGTAATCGTGTTTTTCACCAGACGAAAATTATACTGTAATTGAAATTGGTAATTTCCATTCCGCAACGCATTTCTCCCAAATCTTTCGACATTTTTCATAATCTACCATATTTTGTGGAATATTGCACACACTTAACATATAGTCCTATAGAAATTTATAATATGGTACATCACACTGTGCACTTAACGGGTGTTACTATTAATATGTCTTTTACACACAATAATACTGTACGGTAAAATGTTGATAGTGGAAATAATACATATAATAATAGTGCTAGTATATTCTAATGTTGGAAATCAGTTAAGAAATCTATTAACACCCGTCGAACACAACAAAGAACGCCATCGATTCGCCATTATTAATCTAATCCGGCATTCACACACATGTTAACGATCCGAGCGCTTTCGAAACATATTATCGTCGGCATAGAATACGTACTCGTGTCTGCAGGCTTATTATTATTTTCTTAGTGAAGATTACTTGTTTTATTTCTTGTTTCGAAACCGAGATGATGTTGCCTCTAACACATGGGCCGAAAAGTCCCGGGCCTAACACATAGATGACGCTAGTTTTATTGCAGTCACCTTTCTCTCAGTTAGTACTAACCTTCAAAAGACAGCTGTTAAAATTTCATGATAGTCTATTCATTAGTTTGTGAGTTATTGTGCTAAGAGTCACGCTACTTTTGTTATTTTCAAAACAATGGATCAAAAACCATTTCGTGTTTTAAATTACACTGCTTCTTGATGGGAAAAATACCGTTTAAGCGAAGCAATGGCTTGAAAAGTGTTATGGGTACTCCGCTCCATCAGAAACAACAATAAAACGTTGGTTTGCTGACCTCAAACGTGGTCGTAGTGACACCGATGATGCAGAACGCAGTGGACGTCCAAATGAGGCGGTAACACCAGAAAACATCAAAAAAATCCACAAAATCGTTTTGAATGATCGAAAAGTGAAGTTGCGTGAGTTAGCTGACATCGTAAAGATATCAAAAGAACGTATTGGCCTTATATTGCATGAGCATTTGACTATGAGAAAGCTCTGTTCAAAGTGGGTGCCGCGTTTGCTCACTGTTGACCAAAAACAAGAACGTGTTGATGATTTTGAGCAGTGTTTGGCCATGTTTAAACGTAACAAACCGGAGTTTTTGCATCGATATGTGACAATGAATGAAACATGGATCCATCACTTCACTCCGGAATCAAAACGATCGTCATCTGAGTGGACAGCAACTGGTGAACCTCGTCCAAAGCGCCCGAAAGCACAACAATCGGCTGGAAAGGTTATGGCCTCGGTATTTTGGGATGTGCGTGGTGTAATATTCATCGAGTATCTTGAGAAAGGAAATACCATCAACAGTGAATATTATGTAGCGTTATTGGAGCGTTTGAAGGCCGAAGTTGCAAAGAAACGACCGCATATGGCAAAGAAAAAAAAATTGTTTCATCAAGACAACGCACCGTGTCACAAGTCAATCAAAACAATGGCAAAACTACATGAATTGATGATTTGGCTCCCAGCGACTACTGGATGTTCGCAGACCTCAGGCAAATGCTCGCCGGTAAGAAATTTCGCACGATGAAGAGGTTATCGCTGAAACTGAGGCCTATTTTGACGCAAAAGATAAATCGTTCTACAAAAGTGGTATTGAAATGTTAGAGCGGCGCTGGAATGATTGCGTTGCTCTTGATGGAGATTACGTTGATGTATAAAGCTAATTTTGAACAAAAAAAACCGTGTTTTCTTTGTTAGGCCCTAGACTTTTCAGCCCATATGTTAGTATGCACATTAAATGAGCAGCTCTATCACATGTAAAGTAGTGTCTTTTTTTATTTCCGAGTCTAATAGAAAATAATAAAATAGAAAATTAATTACAGCGTTGCATGTCGGCAGCATATAAAAATAAAGCAGTTAATGAGATTATCGCAACATGCAATTTTTAACATTACATATATATGCAATCCGTTAATTATTAACGTTATTTTCATAATTTATTGTATTTTTATGAATAGGTAGTCGCCAATCGGATTTCAATCCAATATTTCATATAGGTATACATGCTATGGGAATCTATATAAATGATTAGCTCTAAACACGAACTTCTCCACTTCCCCCGCCAACCATACGACCGCTTTCTTTCGAAAATTTAACCTAATTTGCATCTGATGATTTATCGATCGTTATCCGTGTATGCGCGAAACGCCGTAGCTCAAAATATTACTACAGCTTCATTTTTCATAAACGTCCGCATCCTGTTATTGTGTTCGTCACATGTTAGCTTCCCGCATCGCGGTCATTCATTACCGAAGCAATATAGATTATGAATTAAGATAGGCATAGGGGGGATACAGTATTTTAAGCAAACATCCTCGTATCGATTTTCCATAAATTGCCGTATACTACGCGAGCTTCCTTCTGCGGAATCTTTCAGTTCGAGGGGCGAATGCAAATCTATGCCGAAGCAATCCGCCGGCACTACTATTTCCAGAGCACAAGCAGCGACAGTCACGAACGGAACGATACCGAATCGAGTCTCTTAGTATCTACCCGAAATAGTCCATGAAGGCGCGCAGGCGAACGTCAACAGTAATAAAATATCTCCTTTTTTTTTCGAGCCAGACACTCGCGTTAATCGTTTCTGTTTCTTGCTTGTTGTAGTTCGCGATTTTCCACCGAAATAAAATCGAAGTATGTGACGCATAGCGACGCCATAAGATCAGAAATCATCAGACAACCATGCCACCTAAAGCAGGAAGGTGATCTTCTCACGACCACTGAGAAGGCGGAAAAATTTATCGAATACCTTTTGATCAAAAGGGAACATATGATAAGGAACCCGACCACTTTAAAATTGGAAGGCGATATGGAGCGGAGGACGGAAAATATGGAAAAGTTCATACCGTACGAATACCAAGAGCGACCGCCTCTCTGTAAAAAATCGACGAATCTTCATTTGGAAGGGAATTTAACCGGCACCACTGAAAATCATGAAAAATTTATACCGTTCAATTTGGAGAAACGCCAGCCGTTGACGAAGATGTCGACGAATTTGCATATGGAAGGTGATTTGGAAATGAAGCCTGAATATAGAGATGCTTATGTAGAATTTAAAGTTGAAAAACAGAATCCAACATTGCCCTCTCACAATATCAAATTAGACGGTAAGGGTAGTTTCACCGTATTCGTAGGGAAGGTAGAGAAGATCACGTATTTTACTTTGTGCTACTAGATTTTCACTTCTTTTGAGTAGTCGATTGACTCTAGAGATTCTAGTAGAGAGCGAGTAGTCTGCTCATTGCTGTAGTTTTAATTTATAAAGTACAACTTTACTACTCTTTTGAATAGAATACTCAGCTGGTACCATGAAGGACTTACATGATCTAATAAGGCTGACGACAGAATTTTTCACTTTGAAAGCATTTTTATTATTCGGGTCAGTAGAAAAATGTAACAATAAATACGGAAGCATTTGACGCAATTTGCAATTATGATCAAAGCCTAAAACGTTTTCTCGGTTTAACGGTTGTCGGGTTCCACCGTGTCACTAGGCTTTTTGTCCCTTCAAAGGGACCTTTGAAAATGGGAACCGCAGTTGTTCGCGAAACGTCAGGGACGAAAGACCTAGTGACACGGCGGAACCCGATAACCGTTACGAGTATGGTAAACGTCCGGGAAAGTCTGAGATACTGTTTAAACGCTGAAATAGTTCTGTTAGAAATGTTGAACCAGAAAGAGCTTTGATCTTATGGCACTACCAGATTGTCTTTTTTTTAAACGTATTTGGTTATCTTTATAATTATAATTAACGTCCGCAATTTTATTCCCTCTTCAGTCTACTTAAAAGTTATTGACTTTTAAGATAATTGTATTTATAACTTTGAATGGAAAACACCAATCATCAAACAGAAACTGTTATAAGAAAATATTTTTCAAACGAAATGCACATTTTGACAACTGCAGACATAATTCTACTGAATAGTAAAATATACTAGTATCTGCGACAAAGATCTTAGCATATAACGCCATCGCAGTTACTTATTACTGACTTATCGTTTAGGGCAGATGCTGACCAGTAATCGATTGTGTTGTAATTGTATTCTTTTTGGTTTTACCGCTCTCAATTCTTTCTGCAATTTGTTGTACTCTTTCAATATTCTAGTCCTTATTTCTAATGTTGTATTTTTTTAAATAGGGTATTATTACATTATTTTTATTTGTGGATATTTACGTCTATATAGTTTATGGTTAAGAAAGTAATATTCAAAGTTCACAATACTGCACTGCAGACGCAAGGCGACAGAGCCATTTTTTGGATGTTTAATTTGTCGAAATACCACATCCTCCAATTTATGATATTTGGTTCGTTTGATGCTTTAGTATTCTAGTGTTTGTTCCTTACATTTGTGTTTTCTAAATGATTTATGTACGCTGTTTATTTTACCTATTATCATCTAGTTTAAATTTTGTTGATTTTTATTTGAGGAAACATTCGAAGCGGTATTGTTCGAAACGGAATGAAGAATATGCGAATTTGTTAGATCTACACATCGCGGTTGTGGGGCCAAAATGACAAACTGGCTTCGTAGTAGGTAATTCGACAAATATTATTCAGCGAGCGCCTAACATCTATTTCTTGCGCACTTATGCATGTATCTCTACATCAATGCTTCTAAAATTTTGCAATAAATAACTATACATCATTTTTTAGTTATTTAGGAGAACTGCAAAATTTTTCTTCAAATTGAGCTTTTGTTTAGCGTTCATAAATACGAATAATTCAACTTTCGTTAATAATTATTTCCCAAAATTATCCTACTTCAAGTTAAATGGGATTATAGTTTTTCATTTAAGTGCATTTTATTTTAAATAGTATCTCAGTACCTTTGAAAATGCGAACCGCAGTTGTTCGCGAAACGTGAGGGTTAAAAATCTAGTGACGCGGCGGAACCCGACAACCGTTGCGTTTTATTTTACTCCTGAAAATTCAAATGTATGAATAAAATATGAGATACAACTTTAATTTTCAATATCCTTCGTGCATCGATTTTTAAAAGTAGGAATAACGCGGGAAAATTTTAAACTGTTGGGAAACCCATCTCTTTCAACCGAACAATTGAAAATGTAAGTAATTGCAGACGCAATTTCGTTGCAGACGTTTTTCAATATAAAGGGGATTATATCATTTAAGCTAAGCTGAAAAACATCGTTGACGCTGAAGGTTTACATGTGGTACAGCTGTTGGATGAATTTCCACTGAAGTAATTCAACATTCTTATCCACCTTTGAAGTAAAATGAGCAACAATAGGATTTGATACTTCATTGGTATTCATTTATATATTTACGTGTTATAGAAGTTACAAGATAATACCACCTTTCAAATGGCAAATTAAGAATTTAATAACAAGCTTATAAACGAATATTTCGACTGTGAATAAGAAATTTTCATTTTGAATATCTTTATCATTTATCTCTCGCGTCTCCGAAGGAACTTTCTCGGAATATTTTGGATTTAAGTCTAAAAAAATTAGATCTTTCCAGTTTCCATACTCTTTTAAATTATTTCATGGACAACTTGTATATTACATGCACTGGTGTTAAAACTCTGACGTGAACTTTGTTAGACCATGTGAGTTTTTTCAAGTAGGATCTAAGATGAAAGGCTTTAACATTATTTAACTCTTAAATAAGGCATTTTTGTAATCAAACAGACCCAGAAGGGAGTTTCACTTTATAATTACTTATAATTCCTAAGTTTGTCGATCACCTTCAGATACAGCTTGTAGATGTACAATGATTTTGTGATGTTTAACTTCATTTTTCTTTACGGAATACGTTAAAATTTGCGAATATTTGAAAAAGTCAAGATAGTGAACAGACACCATCTGTTAACTTAAATTTGCAACGTTTCAGTTTCTTATTAAACATTAGCAACAATTTAATCTTGTTTATGTATAATTCTTTCTTCCAAGGCACATATAATATTGAAGCGGAAACTAAAGTAAAAGTCGACAGTTATAACGCCCATCCGCCTATACCATTCCTTAGAGGTAATAATTATCAGAAAAAGATAGTCTTGGGCGACGATAAGGGCGTAAAGTATCCGGAATACAGGGACAAATTCGTCGAACATCCGAAAACGGAAAGGGCGCTAATGCGTAGGCCGGAAACGCATTTGCAACAACGCGGCGATATGCAAACGGTGACCGAGAACAAGTTACAGTACGTCGAAAAGCATTCGCCTAGAGCGGAACGAAGGCGAATGCAGAACAACCTGAAATTGGAGGGTAAAATCGACATGACGCCTGAATACAAGAATGCGTACGTGAATTTCTATCAGGATGACAGGAGGTCGCCGGTGAAAAGACGCGGCGCGAACGTGTACAAGGGTGCTCATCTACGGAATGAGGGCGACATGGAAATCAATCCGGAGTACAAAAGTTCGTTTATTAATTTTCCCAGAGAACGGCCGAATTTGAAACGACCTGAGGGGCAGCTGATCAACGAAGGTGAGGTAGGTGTTGTAAGTTTCTAAAATTAATTGACTAGTTAATGTTAAATTTATTAGACGACCATCTGAGCAAATTACTCAAGGACCTTTCTTTATCGGCTAGGATATCTTAAAAATGGTTAGATAGGGAAATGAATTGACAGACTGAAATAAATTTTGTTTATTAATTTCCATAGTTATACACCTTAATTGTTGCACAATGTTTCGTTGTTCAAACAGTTTTAATCGGAGCATTAAATGTGTTGAGAACGATAAATGATATCATTAAATTAAGCATAAGAGTGCGTTATATCTATAAATTTCATGTTTGCTTGCTAAATACTTCCATTGCACTATACAACTAACACCTTGTATTCTACTTAATAGGTTATCTTTGTTGAAATTAATCTTACAGAAATGTTTAAATTACCATTTTCTCAAACTTTTGGAATTTGATTATAAAACAACTGAAGGAGCATTAGGTTACAGTCAGATTTATTCGATATTGTAACACATAACATGTCAGTATATTTTTCTACGCAGAACAAATGTTGTATTAAGTTACATATTCACAAATACGTTGGTAGTCATAAAAAACCGCGTAGACACCAATGTTATATAGTTTCTTACTTGGGCAAAGTCCTAGTGATTGTATATTTTTAGGGTTTGATGTATATGTCTTATTTTGAGTATAATTAGGTGTGTATACTGTGGTATGAAGTAAGCATTATGAGTTCTATCATCGAGTTTTTTGTTTGGGGAGTTATGTCGTTGTATGAAAAGAAATTCTTTTTTTATTTTGTTTTTAATTGCATCATTTGTTTCGTGTGATGATCAACTTTTTCAAGTATATCTGTATTTTTTTTTGTTTTTTCCGTTATCTGACCAAAAGGTACTACTCTTGTATTTTCTTTATTTTTCCTTTCTTATTTCTTCCCTTTTTCTTTTTCTGGTCATCTGTTGCTCTCGTTTCATGCTTGTCTGTTACGTTAAAAATGTTTATTAAAGATTATCACAGAAAAATTATTTTGTCTCATTTATGCTCAATTTCTGCTGCTTTGTCTTGCTTTAGAGTCATTTGTTGTTTTCTATTTTATACGGTTTTGAATAAGTCGTAAGATTTATTGATCACCACGCATATCTCAGATACAAGCTGCATGTGTGTCTTATTCATGTATACGTTCACAAGCGTTTCAGATAGTTCTAGCTAGCTGAAGCTAATGAGTAAACAATTAATATTACATACTAAATTAACTATCTTTATGATTCTAGAATTATTCTAATCCTAATCATCTATTATGATAAAGTCTTTGGACTGAAGTTACTGCAGGTTAGACTTTGCATTGTAATGTTTAAATGATTGCCACTAACTCCTCCTTATTTCCATTTTCTCTTTCGATTTCTCTGTCTCTCTGTGACCTTTTTCTTCTTCATCCAACTCCTTTTCTCCTTTTTTTTCTTTCGTCACCTCTCTTTATTTCTCTTCTTGTTTTTTCCCCTTCTTTTTCTTCTTTTTTTCTTATCCTTTTCCTTCTTTTCTTCTATTTCTTCCTCTTATTTTTTTTTCATTTTCTTCCTTTATTTCTTCCTCTTCCAGTTCTCGTTATTATTTGTCTTTTGTGTAATTCCTTTTCTTCTTCTTTTTTGTTGTTTCTTCCTCCTCTTATGCCTGTTTCTTTTATTCTTCTTCCCTTGCGTCTCCTTCTTCCTTTTTCGTCTCATTCTCTTTCACCTTCTTCTTCTTCATTATCTTCTTCCTCCTCTTCTTCTTCCTCTTCTTCTTCCTCTTCTTCTTCCTCTTCTTCTTCCTCTTCTTCTTCCTCTTCTTCTTCCTCTTCTTCTTCCTCTTCTTCTTCCTCTTCTTCTTCCTCTTCTTCTTCCTCTTCTTCTTCCTCTTCTTCTTCCTCTTCTTCTTCCTCTTCTTCTTCCTCTTCTTCTTCCTCTTCTTCTTCCTCTTCTTGTTCCTCTTCTTGTTCCTCTTCTTCTTCCTGTTCTTCTTCCTCTTCTTCTTCTTCCTCTTCTTTTTCCTCTTCTTCTTCCACTTTTTTTTTCTTTTCTTCTTCCTTTTCTTCCTCCTCTTCTTCTTCCTTTTCTTTTTCCTATTCTTCTTCCACTTTTTCTGCTCATTTTTCTTCTTCATGGCTTTGTCCCCTTCTAATTTGATTTCGATGATTCATTCATTATTGAAGTTTATTCTTTCAAGTATCATTAATTCAGTCAATAGTAATGTAATTTTTATTGATTTCCTAATACACAAGCCATCAAATATGTTGCATTATAATTAAATGTAGATGTTCTAGGGACATTTATAATTACATTATCGTTCTTGTATTAGATATACAAACAATTTATTCAAGCATACAAGTTTTAATATAATTTTGACGTGTTGTAGCTGTTATGTAACAATTTTAAATAAGTTTTAGAGTTTTACCGAAAGTATACTATGTGAATTGTAACAACGTTTTAAGATTACCAACAGTATTATTGCCTTGATGAAGAAAGGCAACAACACTCCGAAACGCGTCGCAAAAAGAAAAATAAAATTTCATAAAATAGTTCCAAAATCGAAAGAGAGAATACTGAATTGATAAAATTTAAGCATACATGTTTACGTGTAGCATGTGTACGCATGTAACTTTAACCCAGTGTTACTTACATGAACTAATTATTTCAACGGATTGCAGTAGAAATCAATCTTATACATACAGACTTCTAGGGAGGACAAAATTCTAATATGGGATATCCCATTTGAGAAAAACAACTCTAATATGTAACTTGCTTACGTATACAAGCAATAATATACGTGTGATGCCTTGTACATAAATTCAAATTAGAGCAAAGACGTATAAAAGTCGCTGTCTGAATTATTATTTTTTATACATTTGAGAACCACTAATATGATGCTTCCTTTCATTTTAAGTTGAAAATCTTCAGAAATCTACTACAGCATCTATTTAATAGTTTTTAATTAGACTGTGATGATAAACCATTTTGAATTTGTGTCGAAACCTTAGATGCAATTTTTGTTCCTAGATGCACCATATGACCGAAAAGAACGCTATGTACGTTCAACACCAGGAATACGCAAAACCGGAGTCTATACGTCGCGAACCGGAACTGAAATTGGAAGGTCAGCTCGAGTGTCAACCGGAATATCGTAAAGCCTACATAGATTATTTAATCAGGGAACGGGTGGAAAGGAAACCGCGACCTTTGGATAACCTAGTTACGCAACACAGGCGTATATTCGACAAAGATGACGAAAAGCCTCAGAGTAATGGTGTTAAGCATGAGAACGTGTAAGTAAGTATACATAATGATCCATTCGATTTGAATATCTTACACAAGAAGCATATTTACTATATATAAATCGCCTAATAGAATTACTTGCTATTTCTAGACGACCTCTAGATTTACATAATATTCCACTAGGGAATACTTTTTTGTACACCTCAACTATTTGATTTGCAAATTGATTAGAAAATTTCAGTTTTACGGTCTTGCATATGATTGAGGTAATGTGATTATAATATGGGTTAAGTAGATAATACAATAATGTATTTGGTGATGACCCAAACATTATGAATCTAAAAATAAATATCTAAAAGGAAAAGAAGGACTGAATTTAAAGACCTCATCTCCATAAAGAACTTCGGTATCCTGAATGTATTCTAGCTTGAATAATTTCACTTGTAATGTTTTTAAGAAGAAAACTAACCCTAAATATATGAGGAAATAAAATATTGTATATCGCACAAAATGTCATTAATATATTGTGATCTAGCTATTTGTTTTTATTATCAAATTTGACGACATTCAAATGCCATTAACATGCTATCACTCTTTTAGCGAAATTTTTCATATATTTTTTTTTAATGTGTTTATTTCAGTAATCGCACGTCGGATGTTCTCCGTTAGCTTTGGTATCTTAGTAGGCTTGTTGACATCCTTCGCTTTAAATGGTCGAAAAGACTCCAATGAGGTCAAACTACAAAACTTTAGTACCCCACTAGAGATAACACGACCAGGAAATTTGGTTAGAAGTCAAATCAAAGTTTCATGTTGTGTATGATATACAGTTCTGTTCTGCTGAAACTATATGTTATCCAAGTTGAAATTGTTTCGATAGGTCACATCAGGTGTTTTAAAACTTTTTAGCCTAATAACCACACCGACTCCTCCACTGAATCCCAAGGATCAAGACTTAGCTAGCTCATTATACCAACATACTATAGCTTCGAATTACCAGCAAATTTTAAATCATGCTGCAGTAGTACAGCATCACCTTGTGTAGCTCTCTTTAGCTAACTTTTTCCTCAAAAAAGTATGGGCCAATGACTCACCCAGTCCATAGTACATACCAAACAGTGCTTTTTATGGATGCGCTGGCTTTTCTACAGTACCACGTGGATATTCACTAACCCCAATACGATAATTATGTCAATTTACGAAGCCCTTTAAATAAAATTGAGCTTAGCAATTTTTTTTTTGTAAAAATCAACATTAGTTTCTCTGTTATTTAATTCACAAATAAATGTCGATTCTGATCGCCCGTTTTTCTTGTATCACATGAATTTTATACGCCCTTAAATTGAGATCTTTTGTTAAAATTACTTGAGTAATTCCACACTAAAGATGCAATTGTCGTGAACGGTGGTAGAATGAAAATTGGAGATGCAGTGTTAATAATATCAAGTTTGAAAATGAATAGTTGGCTTATGTTTTACTTTGATAATAGAATTATGAAAGTAATGCGTTCGAATATGATGTAATCTTGCACTAATAGGGACACTTCTTAGATTAATAAGCAGCTTTAAGAGAAAACAAATTAGTTGAATGGGTTGTAATTAGCGAATTATTAGGAGTTTTAACTATTTTCGAGGGGCGCCACAAATACAAAATATATTAGTTCATTTCTGTGCTTATGCTTAAATGCAATGATTTTATATGTTTTCGCCAAATTATAAAATCGAATCTTCTAAGCAGTTCTTCTAGGACTGTTGTCTCTGTTATCTGTATCAAAAGATCAGGAAATAAAGTATTCTATGTGCAATATTCTGAAATATAATATTACTTTTCAATTGTTTGAGAACCTTTGGCATAGTCCTTGTAGAAGAATTTCAGTCCAATATGTTAAATTTTAATCGTCAAGATAAGATATTTCGTCTGCTAAATAAAATAACCTAAACGCAAATATAAAATATAACCACAAATAATTAACAAAGTTATTAAGGCTTTAACAGAATGTACATCGAAACAGAGACTTTCATAGGCTCAGTATGGTATTGTCTTTGCTTATGATTTAAATCCAAGTTTTACAGCTTATTCTGCCAGTTGCCTTAGGATCTTCTTAGTCACTGACTTTATACTTTTGTGTCTGTTACATCTAATTATAGTTGAATTAACCATAGTCTCATGGTTACAGTTTAATTACTCGGGCGATAGAAGAACTGCTGTTGTGGTAGTCTCTTTTAGGTCGCTCTGGGTCTGTACCTATCTTCTTTATTCAAACTAGCGCCTCTTTCTGCCATCGCTGCTAATATGGTCAATCTTTGATGAAAGTACTAGAATGGGGAAGTCAAAACCAAACTTGTGGCCCTACATTTCTATATCTGGTCTTCTGTTGCACGGTCCACCTTCCAGCTTCCACTAATGCAAGTTTAAAATAACAGGAGACGATTTCCGCTATGTGACCACTAACTTGATTTGAAAAGTTTGGTGAAATTTCGCTAACTGACTCCCATTTGTCAGTTGTTGAAGGTTTACAAATTTGCAACTCAGGTTCTCCTCGTCTTTCTACATCAAATTAAATTCACACGCGTTTGAGTTAGGAGGTCTGAAAGAATCGCAAATAAGTATAAACATAGAGAACATAGAATGTAAAGTTTTGTTTACATTATATGCATACCAAAACTTCGGTCATCTAATGCACATATTTGATATAGTAGAGTCACTAGTCGCGTTAGTTACCCTCCTATTGGTGTATTACTTTTTAACTATATAGGGCAATAATCTCCTATTTGGTATTTAAACAAACCTTTCCATAAGAAATAATAACTTTTTGATCAGTAATTGTTACTTAAAAAAGTTCTTTTGGTGCGTCCTGTATATTAATATACATTGATTTGTGTGTTTGTTCCAGATCATCACCTAAACAACCATCTAAACCAGAAACCAAACCACCACCTCAACAGTCAACTCACGTATCCCAAATTCCAGTCGCCACTAAACGACCGCCAACTAGTCAGAAACAACAAGCAGTAGCAACACATAAAGAAGAACCGAAAAACGTTCCGTCTTCAGCCACATCGAATGTCTCTAAGCCATCATCGACAAGCGCTAAACCTGGTACGGCAAAATCGTCGAAGGTTAAACCGCAACCGCATAGATTAAAAGTCAGCGGGACTTCATCCACGCAGTCCAGTAGAAGCCCAAGTCCCGCTGCGTTCTCAAGTAGAAGTAGAAGCAAAAGCACCAGTTTCAAGAAATCGCGCACAGGCCGTTACGGTATCGTGGAAGATGAACCGGTTGTGCATCGCAGCAGAGTTGGTTCGAGATTCTGCAGTCCGGTGAAGGTCGAAGATTTGGCCTACAGACCATGCATATCACCTGTTCCATTGCTCCTGCAAAATATTGAACCGCCCAGGAGGAAACAGCGTTCAGAAGCTAAAGGATCGTATCATGACGATAAAGCTTTTGTGATATTAGATAAGGAAGCGAATAATAACTTCTACGATAAAGAGAATAATTTGTATAAAGAACAAAGGTGGATGTCTCCATGGTACAGTCCTCCATTTTAGAGCTTTAGACGTATTTACATTAACAAAAATGTTTCGAAATATGGCCTAAACGGTTTTCATTCAAATAGTGTGCGTATTGTTTTATATTTTGTAAGAAAAAATTGAGTCTCAGGTGAAAGAAGTAATATATTACGTGCCAGATTGATACTGCCAATTTTATTAATATTATGATTGTTACATTTGTAGTTTGTACACAATTGCTTAAATAAAAGGGAAAGAAATAAAAATACAATTAATCTTATTCTATATTTTTTAAAAATAAGTGTATATAATAATACCTGCAGAATTTTATAACTGAGTACGCTATTAACAATATTTAATTACTTACGTATGAGAAAAAAGAAGGGCTTATTAAGAATAAGAAGGTGGGTTGCTTAAATGCTAAAATTTCATATTATTTTCCAATGTGAGCTCTCAACGGTGTCCAAGATTCAATAAGTCTTCGTATACAACAAATGTTAGCCCATGGTTGGTGTGGAATTTCTAAGCAATAAAGAATAATTTCAATGTTGGGAAATAAATAAGGTTAGAGAGAGAACTTGATACCGACCCGAGATTTATGTCAACCAATTTTTACGTTTACTACGCAGTCGGTTAATAATTTATATATTTTAGGAACATCTGCACGTGCGAAAATATACGTATAAAAAGTAGTCGCTGAATAGTGTGAATGAAATGATGTACTTAGTGCATTTATTGTACTGTCTGGAGTAATTTCTTCACCTATAATTTCATTTTCTTCTATTTTTTCGTCAAAATTGTCTAACTGTATGTCTATTTCATTCCATGCAATTACGTCTCTCTTCCAGTTCAGTCTAGAAATAGATGCACATACCTATAATAATGAAAGTTGTGTAAGGATATGGACGTTAAGTACATACACTTCGTCTATTTTATGTTTTTATCTAAGTCATTGTTTTGTCGTATAAGTTAAGACAATCTATTCATTAACAAAATCTTGCTTCCTTTTTCAGCAACAGTACTAGAGAAAGATCGTCAAATGAATAGATTGTATTAACGTATACGACAAAGCAATGACGTAGGTAAAAACACACGAAGTGTATATGCAGCAGTAATGTCTGAAATATGACGTACTGCAGCTAGAGCTTCTGTCTGACCATCTTTCCATTTTTTTGATGCAATACACTAAGTGACAAATCATCCTCGTCTTCTTGATTACTGAAATCTAGAACTTTTCCCTGGCATTCAGCAATCACTGTTGGATCTAATCGATTTTATGTATACATCGAATTTGTAATAGCATCTGTTACTGTCAATTTTATAACGTTTCTCAATTTGATCCATTTGCAATGATATTGAGAAGAAGGCTACTTCTGTGATATAACTTTGTAAGTCTGATTCACTGGCTGGATAACGAGTGTCACATTTGGCGGGACGTATATGGTTGTAATTTGACCATCTAGACTGTAATTCTTCTATTGTGGGATGTGATGGAGCATTATACAAAATAAGAAAAGCTTTTACTGGGTGTCCATTTGATTTCTCGAAACGTGAATCCTTCAACAAAACAAACAATGACTTGTCAATAATTTTGGGAGAATCATGTTACCATCATTGCCGATTTTTCGCTTTATCAATAACCAATGGCTTGAGTTTGTGAGTTCCACCAGCATTAGTACATACCTAAAATCTTAGTCGTTGTCTTTTATGTTTTCTACCCGAAGTAATTTTTCCTTGAAATGATACAAAGGCCTTCTCTGGTAAAAGTTTTCAGTACAAAATCCACGTGTCAACGATTGTATTGATGCAGTTGAAAAAGACTTGCGATACCTAGTAGACACAACCTGTTAATACATAAGCTACGTACATACCATGACAAGAGTTGTTACTTGAACAAACCAATAAACACGTCATATTTTTAATTTGCAAAAAAAGGGCTAATAAATAACGGTCATTATGCATTCAGATGCTATGTTAATTAACTATCATCCTGTTTGTGTCATGGAATAAATTATCTATTTATCTCCTATTTACTTGTATCCACCTATATAACGTTGGATAAATGTAACGGAGCACCTGGATATTTGACTAAATTAAAAAAGAAGAAAGAAGTTTTTTTCTTGACAATCGCCATTTTTTATAATTTCTCGAATTTCTTTAAATTCTCAAGAAATTGTTTATCAAAAGACATAATCTTTAAATGTTACTATAATTATTAAAAAATTGTTGATTGAAAAAACGGTTAGTAATTAAAGAAAAATGTGACAACAGTCAAAGTTTCATGTACATACACTTTATCTAATCTACCTCCTCGTAAGGAAATAGAAAATTACTTGCTTGATATTTGGTTCAACGATGAGAATATCAAATTTACTTTCCCTATGATGCCGCAGACGGTTCGGCTTCTATCGGTTATTGCAGGTACAAATCTTATTGACCTTTTCATATTGTGACTTTCGAAACCAATGTATCAATACAACATTAAACATTTTGTGGGCGATTAAGGGATTACAATAGGTATTGATATTGAAATGAATACATAGGCTTCCACGACCAGAGTTAGACCTTTTGAAGGTTCTCGCCTCTAGGGCGGTCAACACGTCGAGTCACCGTAACTTTCTGCCAAAGTGGTTTGGCCTCTAGCGTGGTTTACACGTCGAGTTACCGTTACACTTTGGTTTCCCCTATTCTCCCTACGACGGAGGCGAAACGTCGAGATCTCACCCTTTCTCTTTTGGTCTCTTTCTTTTTCCTTTTTTCTCTCGTATGCCCCTCCCCCTTCTCTATTTCTTTCTCTAATTCTTTTCACCTTTTTTTTCCATTTCACGTCCTCCCACCCTGTATCATTTTTAATTTTTCTTTTTATAACTTTTTCTTCTTATGTTTCTTTCTCCTCTTACTCTTATTTCTTTATATATATATATATATATATATATATCTCATCATGATATGGTCAAATTCCGGAAGTAGTTCGTTTATTAGGTATTGATATTGGACGTAAAGTATGTTATTTCTTGTTTAGACCACTTATAAATATAATTGCCGAAACATTTGTAAATACAAATGTAGTGATTTTATTAAGTAAATTAATAGAAATTGAAATTCTAAAGCAATATATTTAATAAACGAACTGTTTTCGGAATTAGACCGTGTCATGGTAAAGTATATAAGACTAACATAAATACTAATAATAACAAGACAAAACAAGGGATACAGAAAAGAGATGAAGGCGTCATTAAAGTAGAAAAAGAGAAATAAATAAATAAAAAGGGAAAAGAAAAGAAAAAATAGGGAAAAAAGAGAAAAAACCAGTGAAAGAAAAAGAAGGGTAACAGAAACAAAGGAAAGAAGAGGAAAAAGGGAGATTGCTGAAGAGTATATGTAGTATATTCATTTATAGTTCTTTCATTAATTAACCACTGTTAATTTACACATAGTTAGCAATTAGAGGTTGTGTTAATCGATGTTATATAGCGATTCGCATATTCTTTATGTTACTAACATTCGTAAGTAAATGAAATTAATTCCTCAATAACATTTCTCATATATAAAACAATAGATGTACAATTTTTTGTTTAGTGTATCATGTGCACTGTTTTAGAAAGTGCGGTTCAATGTACAAACATAAGAATGGGGTTCTAAATTTTATGGTCCATTTTAAACTTAAGATACGATGGAAGGCATTAGGAATTGCGTAGGTTCCCAAATTTTTATCTGTTTCACATAATTATTATAAGCTTGTTTTTCCTTTTGGAGATTTTTTTACTTATTTTAAACTCTCTTTGACTTATTTTAAATTAATATTTCGAAATTATTTTTAGTTTATACAGTAACTTAGTATCAATTTGAATAAGCAGAGAGTGGTTCTTGAAAACTATAAAAGCAGACAGCGTAAAGCAAGAAACATCTCCTATATGCATCTACATCTGCACAAGAATGCGCCATATTACGAGGGCGACGTCAAATGTTTCCGGAATCGACAAGAAAAACACGCTATTGGTGTGGCTTTTATTTTTATTTTTCGATGTAGTCTCCTCGAAGATCAATACATATTTTTAAACGGTGCTCCAGTCTCTTCAAGCTGTCGGAAAAGTAGGATTTCTTCAGGTTTGGGAATAGCAAAAAATCGCTGGAGGCTAGGTCCGGTGAATATGAAGGATGAGACACTAATTCGCAGTGCAACTTATTCAATTTGGATAGGACGATGCGGAATTAATGGCGCATAGTCGTGATGGAAAAGCACTTTCTTCTGCTGCAAACGAGGGCGTTTCTCCTTCAATACTGCATAGAATCGGGTCAATAGATCGCTGTAGTATTGCCCCCCGATCATCCTCCCCTTCTGCAGATAGTCGCTGATTTGAACCTCTAGCAAAATATTTCGTATTTCCGTAGCCGTTTTCCCAGTCGTCCAGAAGCTTTTTATCACTGCACGAAATTCGAGTTTATCCTTTTTAGCGAAACCACCAGACTTACTACACAAGACACACTCTTGAACAACAACTATTTACAGTAGACGTCTGAAATTTGGACAGTTGCTATAAAAAAGGTTGCGTTTGCCGACCAATGAATCTACTTTAACCTTCGTGCGCCATCTGTTGGCGATTCCGGAAACATTTCAGGTCGCCCTCGTAACCTTATACATTTTTCCGAAAATGTAGACTACTGTTTTAATTTCTCCACATGATACTGGATTGAATGAATTTCCTCTTCCATTATTTGATATCAAAATTATTATCTAATCTTATTAGGTGTTATTAAAATTTTATTACAATTTCCATGTATTTAGTTTTCATAAAACATTCTTCTTGTAAATAGAACGTCGAAATGTAACTAATTTACTTTTTTTGGCTTCGCTTATAAAATTAAGAGGACGTGTATATTGAGTAATAAGCATAGTATCGTTCAGAATTTTTTTATTCCATTACAATTCGAAAAATACATCCCAAAACGACACGAGTACAACAATACAAAAGTACACAACAGTAAAATTATACCTACCAACTTTTCAGTCAATATAGTATAATAATGATAATAGAATACATTTTTTTATATAAACCCTGCTAAATACAAATACGTCTTTAAGCGTCATTAAATACGAATAATATATGTATGTAATATGTATGTATATATAATAATAACATTAACAATACAATTTGCCATCATACAAAAGAAATGTTTCTGAACTACACTTTTGCCGTTCAAGTCTTTTCAATTGTTGGATATTATATTAAATTAGCCTTTAGTGTACATGTATATCATAGTTGAATATACAGGGTAATCGGACAATTCTCTTTTCTAGTTTCCTAGTAGGGAAATCTTTACAAACCTATGAATTGTATCTTTTTCAGCGCATTGCGACTAACCCTGTATCTTGCATGTTTGGTGCGAAATATTTCAATTCGTGTATAGGTATATAAAAGGTGCTGTGCCATTGATTTTATTAAGTTCTTTATCGTATTAATAGGTGAATGAAGATAAAAATTCACGTTTAAATTGTTCCACTGAACCATTTTCTTTTAAAATCTTTACAATGAATTAGATGGATTAAGACTAAACATCCGGAAAGGTGCTTCATACATAACCATAATCTAACACATATACCCCTGTACAATATTAAATGTTGCAAATAGCAAATAGACAGTATAAGAAATATACACTCAATAACTTTCTTTTCCGTAATTAATTTATTGTCTTACATTCGCAATATATATATATATATATTTATATACAAAGCATCTTTCAATAAAATTCGTGTATTTATTCTAAAAATTACCATTGGTGACAACATCTAAGTGAGACAATACTTTATATATATAATAAAAAAGAATGATGTCGATTGAAGTAGAGTCTTAAAATTTAGTTTGCTATTCCATATTTGATATTACACACATTCGTCTTTATTATTATTATTTACAAATTTACATCAATTGCAATACTTCAAAGTTCATTTGTTGAGTAAGACTTTAATCAGATTGCTTTCCAATAAAAAATGCGTACTATCAGAAGATAGTATTTAGTGTAATGAAGAAAAAAATGGAGAAAAATACCATACTTCGCATTTCTCAAAGTTTGTCGGTCATTTTTTACGAATTCCACTTTCAGTAGTAATTACCAATTATATAGGGTGATTCATAACTTATGAAGGATAGTAACGTCAGAGCTAGAGGGTGCCTAATGGAAAATGTTCCTTAATAAATTCTGGCCAGTACTCAATACTCAGGAAATTATATCATCAAGGTAATGTTTAGTTAATTAAACATAATTGAATTGTTAACACCTCAAAGCTCCCTACACAGTTTTTATTTAAGAAGTTGATCAAATTTTGTTCTTATTTGTCGAAACAAAATCGAATAGTAGAAATCTACTTTCCTGTCAACTTATTAAAACGACAAAGATAAGATTGGTGCTAAGCAAAATCCATATCCAGTTAGTGTGAAAGAAAATATTTTAAGTATTGACAAACATGTGTAAAGTTTTCGAAAAAGTTAGAGTTTATCTATTCTTTACGTTACCATTACGTGCAGTTTACGTATGTGAGTTTTTTCTTAAACATGAGGTGGTGCCCAAAAGTTTCCGAAATTTGAATCGTGCCCTTGAACGGACGTGGTTACAATCAAAGGCTTCTACGTGATGTTCTATACATCCCTTGCGAATCGATATCTTAAGCGCCGTCGTTATATATATATATAAATATTTTTTGTTGGAATTTGCCTGTTTTTGTGGTTTTACAACGGCTAATTTGATGGACCAGCGTGTTTGTATTAAGTACTCCGTAACAAACACAATATGTTAAAGGACACATTCGCATGCTACACGATGGATTAAATACAAATTTGCTACTGGCTTGAACGTTTGAAAAATGGCCGGCCATCAGATGATGAATGTTCTAGACGACCATCAACCAGCTCAATACCAGAACATGTTCTTGGTGTTCGAAATGCAGTTGTGAATGATAGTAGATCGGGTGTTCCTCAAGGTTCAAATCTTGGACCACTTCTCTTCAATTTTTATATAAATGATTTACTATCTCTGTTTACGTGTCACGTCTTAGCATACGCAGATGACGTAAAGATATTTAATACTGTTGGTAGCATTTTCGATTGTAAACATTTGCAAGACAATCTTCTTCGCATTAATACTTGGAGCAAGGTCAATTATCTCCCTCTGAACATCAACAAGTGTACTGTGGTTTCCTACAATAACACTCACACTACTTTACACTATAACTACCAAATTAATGATGCAGCCATACCACGCAATATCAAAACTTTGGATCTTGGTGTTTTGTTTGATAATAGACTGTCATTTACGCAACATATTTCGTCCATGTGTTCATCTGCTTCTAAAACTCTCGGTTTTGTCATGCGTTCATGCAGGCATTTCTCAGACTTAGGTGTAATGAAACGTTTATATTATGCCTACGTTCGTTCTAAGCTTGAATACGCCTCCATTGTTTGGTATCCCCGTTATTTACACCAAGAGCTTATGATCGAACGCGTTCAAAAGAAATTTCTAAAGTATCTCTCCTTTCGAATGGACAACGTGTATCCTGCAAGAGGTATCGAGTATTATAGCTTACTTGTTGAGCATGGTTTTCTATCTCTTGCTGACCGCCGCGAGCGTAACAGTGTGGAGTTTCTTTGCAGGATCCTGAAAAATACTATCGACTCGCCAGCCCTTCTAGCGCAAATAAACTTTACCGTACCTACTCATCATACTCGCTACTATAATATATTTCAAATACCTAGAGCTAATACCAACATTTTGCTTAAGGCACCTCTCAGTCACATGGTGAGGAACGCAAACAAACGGGATCTGGAGCTATTTTTGTGAGTCTTTCTTTTTTTGTTTCATTATTATATACATTTTCAGCATGTTATTATTGTAGGCAACACGATTTGAATTATTTTATTTTAAATAAGAATTGTATTGTAATTTGTCCTGTAATTGGCCCTTGGGCTGTTGGGCAATAAAGGATTATTATTATTATTATTATTATTATTATTATTATTATTATTATTATTATTATTATTATTATTATTATTATTATTATTATTATTATTATTATTATTATTATTATTATTATTATTATTATTATTATTATTATTATTATTAAATGTGCAGAGAAGTACCACAGGAAGTTGTCGATCTTAAATATTCAATACTCTGAATATATATTTCAAAGATCACCGGGCTCTACTTATTATAGAATTTTCCACCTTTGTTTCGCGAAAATAGTTCTTATACCAATTTGTTTTCGGCACTAAATTTAGTTAAAACATCTTACTCTACTTCTTTGCTTTATTCCCACCTTACGATTTGTCTGAATCAGCGTTTCAGTACGTAAATCGACAACATTCTTTTTCATTGGCATAGACATAGACATAGTATTCGCAATTGGCTTATACTTTCACGTATCTTGCTAACGCAAATGCAGTATAGAATCGATGTAAGTTGAAAGTTCCTCCTATCTAAAATTGTAAGCAGAAAAATTTTATTCGGCGAATCTAGCCTTACACGTTATTTAGTACTTAGAAGTACTATTAAAATGAAATGTACCGCGTTACAATGGAATACCTAATTTATCAATATGAAAGAACTGTAGTGTTTTAGCGGCAAACGCCTTGTATAATTTACAATATATTAATCTTGAAAAGTAGCGCACTTCACAAGCATGTGCTAAAATCGAGACGTGATTCTACATTGAAATTCGAATGCACATCCACCAATTTACACTTTCTTAAGTCCTTCTAAAGTGGCACATTCGTTCTTGCAGGTTATCTATTGGTAGATGGTCGAAGTTTTGCATCAAACATCAAATACCTAGCTAGTAGTAGTTGGGTCTAATTAAAATTTAATTTCTAGATACGACAATAGTAGTTAGTTGGTACTAATAATTATGCCTTATACGATTTTCTCTTTACTCTGACAAATTTTGTTTGCGTTTTGCTTTTAATTAATCAATCTATATGAGTTACAGACTCCGTATGAAAGTTAAACGTAGTTTCAGATTTGCTACGGGTTCCTAATTATAGAATTTAATATTACTGGAGATAGTTATCCTGAAAAACTTTTCGCAATTTTTTTTGCATATAAAGTCTTCAAACGTATTGGTTTCAAATACAAGATGATTAGATTCACGTTCTATTTTTGTAGTCTACATATATATTAAGACATATTTTAGGTTAAGCACAGTATCTAACGCTATTTAAATTTAACAAACAACATACATACGTCTAGCTACATACAAATCAATTCCTAGTAGTTATTTGCAAATACCTAAAAACATTGTATAAGTATAATACGTTTATATACACTGTACCCGCAAAATGTTCTTGTCTGGTTGTCAATATTTTAAACCAAACTAAAAAACACATTGTATTATATATATATATATTATAGGGAAGTAATGAATCAAGGTACTACAACGTTAACTACAGAAGTTGTGATTACAGTAATCAGGAATAATTAAATGCCTTGTTTCATGTCTTTCTTTAGACATGAAACATCATCTTAATTAGTAATATAAAGTAATTTCTAAGAGAAAATTTCGAATAATGTGCATACGGCCGTCCTAGGTGGTGTCCAATTTGTTCGCATTCGTAGAGGAGATGAAAAACTTAAGTTTCCAACAAGCGTTATATTTTGGGGTGTCCCTCCAGTAATGGAACTTTCGCCATTTAGAGCAACTCTGTGAAAGCTCGAAATTACGTACATATTTTAAATAAATAGTTTGGAATCCCGGGCAATTCCCAAGACGACTCTGCAATATATCACAGATCTAAAATTATAAGTGTAATAGTTATTTTACGATTACTAATTGGTGCGGACTTAATTATAATACACTTGACTAACACTCTGTTTATATGTTTATCACTGCATTTTGAAAGCTCCGTGATTTTAAATATTTAAATAATCGCTACACAGCTCAACGATATACAAACGAGTACTAACAACGTAAACCAATAGAGTAACCTATTCAATTTGGAAGGTATGTCATTATTCGTAACAATCCTCAGTGCATAATATAATTATTCAAATTTAAAATTTGATCATGTGTATTGCCTGTAAGTTTGGCTAAAGTTAATTTCTTTATACATTAATTGTACGAATTGGAAGGTATTCTTTCGATCTTGGTCCTGCAAATGTTGAGAAGTACAGTTCTTTTGTCACAATGAGAATGATAATAAGAACATTTTTCGAAAGTTAATCTAGTATCAGGTCCTCTGCACGCAGGCAATGTTTAGGTGGCCCGTTTGTGTTAGATTTGACTGATATAATTGGTACCATTAGGTATATACAATAAATCTGCTAACGATATTATATTTAAAGTAGTTTAACGTAGCATGGATAACGATGCAGCTACAATAAATCCGTGGACCATGCCTTGATGTACGTAGATTGAAGAATATATTTAATAATAATAATATATTTGTCACTAATCCAGCAGGACATTGATATGGCCATGCAATGACAATACTATAAACAAAGTAAATACAGCAGTTCAATATATAAGAAATATACATTAGAACATGTAAAATACATGAAAATAGTGAATATAAATAAAATCGAAAGCCTAGCTATCCAAGAACTCACTCACCGTATAAAATGATTGAGCCTTAAGGTTACCTAGTTTTAAAACGCGGAACCGATCCATAGTGCTTGTTTGATATTTGTTGGGAATTTATTATAAAATGTTATAGCTTTGTATCTGGGCCTCGTTTCATACAAAAACAGAAAAGATTGTTGCAATCTCTTTTCTGCATACCGCCAAAAATGTCGCAATTTTGAATGAATAAATTGGCGTTCTCTCGATAGAACACTAACACTCTGTGCACATAAAGAGGCGCGAGAGCTACTGAGCTGTTTGAATAACGCTCAATAAGAAGCTCTAGCATTTGTGCCCACCATACACCGGATAACTTTCTTTTACTGCTAAAATAGAGGGACACCATAAGAAGACGACCCCACAAAAATAGACTATAAAGTAAACGCGATTCGACGTACAGAAAATAAAATGCCTTCAAGAAAGGTGGGCTGACGTAATCGCTCGGAACACGGACACCATATATCGCGGAAGCTATCAACAATCAAGCCAAGAAATTTGTAGCTTGATAATTCCGAAATTCAAAGTTAGGTAGATACGATGACAATACTTTACCATGTCGGAAACTGCTGCACTTAATAAAACAGAGTGCTCCAAAATGGAGGTATTAACGACCGTGTAACTTGTATCATTAGTGAATTGGGATAAAATGTCTGGTCGTGCACCAACTCTCAGGTCGTTGGCATAAATCAAAAGCATTGTTGAAACCAGTGCCGAACCTACCGTTGTTCTGCGATCCGACAGCGCTTGAAACGGTAGTACGCCACGCTCCTGATTCCGATTCCCGACAGCTTATGTAATAAAACGGATTGAGAGATGAATGCCTTAGACATATTGAGAAACAAACAGCTTGTGTTTTGTTTGGGATCAAGTTCGCAGTAAATTCGATCAAAAACTGAGTATATTGCGTCGATTGTAAATCTTCCGGTTAGCAAAGCGAATTATGTGGCCCAAATCAAATTGTAGCTGTTCAAGTATTTAATAAGCCTGTTGTTGATAGCTTTCTAGTATACATTAGCGCAAATAATTATTTGTTTCTGTAGGGTCTTCTCTATTATAAATAAAAACTGTTTTCGTGTGTCTCAATTCATACGGAAAGACACCATTTGCGATATACACTAGTGGCATTTCTGACATACCGGCCGAATGCTTCGCCGCAACGATATTGATAATGTATCTTGCACGTATCTGTAGATGTTAACTAGAAACTGGTGATAAGCGGTGGTTCACTGCTTACGGAGTTGTTTAATCAACAACCAACATTCACTAATTATCATCGATTGGTAACCGAAGAAGTTAAGTAAGTTATGCAATCATCATTATGGTTAATATGATTATTTTTTTTAGTAAAGTCAATTGAAGTTCCCATGGCAATTCGTGACACCAGATGATGCCTATACTATAGCAGAGCGTGGTGTCGAAAATATAGAATATAAGATGTATCAGAAATGGTAGTAACCTTTTTTGTATTCACGTTGCATTACTTTGGTTACAATAGATTGAGTCACACTTAGTTACTATAGACTTAACACTAAATTATCGTATAGCTATTGTACAGTTTACGTATTAACCGTCACCTCCAAATTGACACGTTTGGCGGTAAGCAGGAATTTATTCAAATGATGTAGATTACCTAGGGTAGTTCCCTTTTCTAACTGTACAAACTACGTTATATTACCTTGTCTTCATTACATTTCCCAAAAACAATACAGATATGAGCTATGCTACAACAATTATGTAATTCCTTTGTTAACTAACGTTTAGATATTCGTTAAAAATAACATTTATATTCGAGACACACTATATATTTTCTTAACACTGTTAATATAAATGCGCCCTTTGATACTATTAGCGCTTAATTAAAGATATCAATTATACATTGGTTATACTATAGTCACACATACATCTAGATAGGTAGGGTGTAACACGTTTATTATTTTATTTATAGATTTAAATCACACACTAGTAATGTGGATAGATATTAACACATTATTGATGAGCTTATTTTTGCCTAATTTATTTAGCTATGTATTTTGTAACTTAGTGTGTGAATATCCATCTGAATGAATGCAATATAAAATATGTTAAATCCGATTACTGTGGTACATATGTATATAGCATATTAAAGATAGGTCATTTGATTCTAAAACATTTGGTATTAGGTTCATATAAATTCAAAAACTACATAAATATGAGTTTCTTTTACTTAGTGTACATTTATATACAACCTTATATTTAACTTTTAAGTAAATTAATAGGAGAGACTAAAGAATATCACAACTTTAAACGTAAACATATATCTCCTTCTTGTGCATCTACATATACTTTGATGACAGGAAAATTGGTACGTATACTATTACAACGATTGCAAGGATTGTATGCTTGTGTAATCCACAGGCGTAGCAGTAAACTCCACACCATACAAATTAATAATTTATTCGGAACGCAGCGTTTCAACAGCTCATCTACTTGGTTAACGATGAGTGTTCATGTGCTCTGCAAACGCTGCGTTCCGAATAAATGATTAATTTGTGTGGTGTGGAGTTTACTACGATACCTGTGGTGTATACTATTTCTTGGTATGTTAGGACTATGTCTTGCGTATCTCTTCGCAAATTAATAGGTTATAAACATTTCTAACGGAGTATATTCACATAAAAAAGGGATATTATTTAAGAAAATCTATTGAAATGTTTGATTTTTGTTTGTACATATTTCAGTCAAATTCAAGTAAACTGCGCTGGATAGTTTTAAACGTTTTGATTGGAGGATAAAAATTCTTCTTCTTGTTAATGATATGTGTATTGTATAAGATAAAATTTGGCAGTGTTACGATTTATATGTAGTATGTATTTGTTCGCTTTGATTTTGATTCTTAAAGCTCTACCTTACATGTCAGCAATACAAGAATTGTTTCGTCACGAATACATTAAGTGAACTTCAGTACGAAACTGTGTGGTCGTAAATATCATTAAGGACAAAGGTGTTTGTGTCCTTTTGGTTATTTATGCTTGTTTTGGTTGTTTGCTGTCAGTTTAATAACATTGCCATATGGCTTTTAATTCGGCTTGGTCATTCTTTGTGATTTCTCTAAATATCTGAAGTTATTTTTTTCTAATTATATACGTTTGAATAACTTTGATATACCTACTCTAATTGAAACACTTCACTATCTTCCTAAACACAACTATTCGCTAAAAAACTGGGCGCACACTTTGACAGTTACTGAATACCGAACTGTTCAGTATTATTGCTGAAGATGATAGATAGCGTAGCTATCGAAAGATGCGTTCAGATTTTTAGTGAAGTGTTGTGGTTAGGGAGGTAGTGCAGTATCTCAGTGTACTAGTGCCACTGTGTTCGGGTTTCGTGATTTACCTACTTCAACTTTGCGTTTGCTAGTTAGTGCCATCACGTCACTAGCAACTAACAATCAAATATAGCTCGCAAACTAATAAATTAATTATTGATGGATAGCAACTAGGAAGTCTTGGTGTAAATGATATTTTTACTATAGCCCGGCTATCTAGAGATGGAAGCATTTGATGTCTTATTCGAATGTCCTTGATTTAATACAGCATTGGATGTGACAGAGTAGTATCCTTATGTTTTCCTTTCGTATCGAGTCTTATTTTTAACGTTTGTGTTCTACAATTTTTACGTGGCTAAATGACTATTTATCAGGGCCAAAGAAAAGATGTCACAGGGTAGAATTTCGCTACCGTTTTTCTAAATCATACAAAGTAGATGACAATATGGACGCTAATTTACTAAAATGAGTTTGCCAATTTGCTCTTTTCAACGATACACCGAGAATTTGTTTTTTTTTTTTATAGGATTTAAATTTGTTTGCAGCGAACCAATTACACGATTTGTTGATAACGCACCAATGACGCACCAATGGAGCACCAATGGAGCACCAATGACGCATTAGTATTGCTGTTTGTGGGTAGATCGATCACATAGATGGTGTGCAAGAGTGGTTCGATTATTGCAATACCATATTAGATTTTTTGTTGTTTTAGATGATTTCACACTGTTGGTCATTTGCTTCGTTGATGTAAGATCCCAGAAGGTTATCAGAAGTTTAGCGTTAGAATACCAAGGCAAGAGAATTAAACTTAATCTAGCATATGCATTTTACGTGTTAAATATTGTCACGGGCCGAACAGTACAATGTTATCAGTTTTATTGCTGTTGATAATACGAAATATTCTTTTACATACTTACGCTGCTTATCCGAGAAAAACTTCTCCTTTCCAGACATTTGGAATGCTTCTTAACAAAGAACTTAGTTCAGTTAACTTTTCACGTAAGCTGCCAATGTATTTTCTGCTTTTTATCGACACTGAACTTTTAATATTGTTATGGGAATTTAACGATGTAAGATAATCATAAGCTCTTCCTCTGGATAATGTGAAGCAGCAAGTTTTGCTCTCACTTATACATAAATCGTTATTATTCAAACACATCTCATGCTTTTTTTTTAAGAGAATCTGTATCGCAATTGACTGTGTTAGTAAGGAATATCCTTCTATAGGAAACATTATGTCACCTACCTAGTTTGAGATTAGAATGTTTTGAATAAAAGGGTATCTAGCAGTATAAAGTATAGACGTCATTAAAATAGGTTACAAAATAAAAGGAGGATCCAGTATACTTCTTTGGAGAATTTATTTACCTGTGATTACTGTGTGGCGACATAACTCCCAGTACCGTCTTCAGTTGTAGAGATGAGAAGGGAACAAACTAGAGGCAGTATTTTTTACGTTATAATGACAAAATTTCGCAATAACCTTTGATGATCTATATTGTCTATTGCTATCAATGGATCCAAACAAAAAACACAAGGATTTTTTTAATTCTTAAAGAGCGCAAAACAATTATTATGAAGTATAATTATGAAGTCGAAAACTACTTTTATATTTTGGAAATGCGTTCTAAAATTTGGTTTAAATGTTCCGTTTATCGGATAATTATTTAGAGAAGTGGAACCAATGCATGCCTCAGAGCGTTCAGTCAACACCCAAAAGGAAAAGGTTCCATTGTCTCGGATGTCTCTTCAACACATGGATCAGAAATTTATCTACATCGGAAGATCTAGAACCACTCAACGAAAAGGCATTAAAGATGTGTGAATGAAGCTTTTGCTCGGAATATCGTTGTCACTTGCATTAATGAGCTCATCATTATATGATTTGTAAAACTAGCATTATAAAGATTTGAAAGTAACTCCGAATACCCTGATACAGCCTAGTATTTCTGGGTTTTCTGATATTTGCATTTATTATACGCCATATCCCTCTGCTCTTATTCAAAGAATTAAGCTATTGATGGATATAAGAAATAAGAACTATGTCCTTTTAACTTACCATAAGTGTTTTTACAAAATGAATAAGTAGTTTTGTAACTGTTGCTAGAACAAGGCATTTTTTGCAATAAAATAAATAAGCTATGATCAGTTACTTTTTTAGAGATATTGCAATGCAACTGGCCAGTAACCGGCACTTTTCTGTTTAGAAAAATGATCGTCTTTGTCAAATGCTTACCAAATTAACTGCCAAGCAAGGTATAAACAAGTGTCGTTATTTTTCTTACGTAATAAAGGTCTCCAGATTACTACGTAATATATAAATCTACAAGGTGCGGTTCAAAATGAAGGGCGAATGACGTATAAAAAGCGATTGGAAATATTGAGTGGTTTACGCATGCGTAGTAATGTTAACTGATCTTTTGGAATGTAACCTTTATATTGCCATCAGATCATTGTTCTTTGCCTTTGTAAGATAGTATGTCAAAATGTGTGCAATAATAAATCTCACCAATTGAGAAATTCGATCAATCCTTAGGTTTCTATAGGCAAGGTCACATAATGCCACTAAAATCGGATAGGAGATTTTGGTGTACGCAACAGTAAATTGCGCTTTTCTAATAGATGTATTGTGTGAATCTGCTAATACATACATTTTCGGGAATTTTTTTTATATTTTTATAATTTACAGAAAAGCGCTGCTCAAAGTTATCCTTTACTTGTAGAAGCTTATGGTTGACATGCTTTTTCTAATAGTATATTTACGATGTGATTGAGGTAACTGACAACAGTTGATTCGATCTTAGACACAGAACATGAAGATACACCGAAGAAATTTGAAGACGAAAAATTGAATGGTAAGCATCATTGGATGAAGGCAACACGAATTGGCAGAAATATTGAGTGTTGATTAATCCGCAGTACTGTATGGAACGGGAGTGGTTCAAAAGTTTGAAGATTGGATAACGCATGAACTAACAAAAAGACAGATGGAATGTCGAAAAACCACTCATGAAATGTGTCTCCAAAAAAATAGAGAAAGGATTTTCTGCGTAGACTTGTGAATGGAGATGAAGAATGGATTTATTACGAGAATTCTGGCATCCTGGTGAAGCTGATCCACTACAGACAAAGCGAAATATTTTTTCTGACAAGGTTAAGCTTTATACTACAAACCGCCTAACAAAATATTTTTTTATCGTGGTGCCTGTAAAATACGAACCGGTTTAGGGTATTTCTGATGTGCTGGTTCCAAGAATAATTGGCATTTCTTGCTAGCAGTTCTAGTTTCTGAGAAACAATACGGTGAAATTTATTACGTTTGAGTAATAAATTTTATTAGTAGAACAGATGCTTTCTAGCTTTCACGCGCTCGGATGTAATATGAGCATAATGATTCATTACCTCTAGAGTCACTTAGATCGTTTTCCACAAAGCTTAAGTGCTGTTAGTGAGGAACAAGGGGAAAGATTTCACAAAGACATCAGTATTGTGGAGGAAGAGTACCAAGGAAGATGGGAATCTTCAGTAAGACTGTTTTGGTAAACCTCACGGAAGAAAATCTTATAAAAGAAAATTTTTACTGACAGTTGATAGTTATATATGCATATTTTTCTGTTGAATAAATACCTTCTAACCACTTTTTTCTGTGTCAGTTAACAGTTATCAAATGGTAATATTTAAAAAGTTACGTACATAACAAAACATTATAGCTAATGGCGAATTTTTCCTAAATAGAGAGGCAGAAAGAGTGAATTTCGAAGACTAGATCTGATAGAACAGATCTGTCGGAATTTTTCGATTAGGCACCCCAAAATTGCTTAATTGCTTAATTACACTTAAAAAATCAGAGGCACCAAAATGTATGTATGTTGGCCAGTATAATCATTCTCTTTCCAGTACCGATCTTGCGCCTAGTGATTATCTTTTGAAATATCAAAAGGTGGCGCACGTCAAAATGTTTTGAGGAAAGGAAGCAATTGAAAGTCTCTATGTAAAATTCCCTAAAGCCCTAAGTGGCGGAATTTTGTGCAAAAAGTTTGAAGAAGCTTGTTTCACAATATCAAAGGTGCATGGGACGAAAAGTGAGGTAAATTCGTACATTTTTGAAATCACTAATAAATTTCTCACTTTTTTAACTTATTTTCATTTTATTACTGATCAGCCCTTAATTTTGAACTCTGCCTCGTACGTTATTAGCTAAAAGAAATAAATCTTTTTTTATCTTATGAGAAAATTTTTGGATAATTTTACGAAAAATAATGCAATTTTTTAGAAATAGTGTTATTTAAATAATTAAAAAAATGTGATTAATGTATCTATCTGGTACCTAATATAAGTTTGATATCACGTTTTTGATGTTTGACTTTTAGAGTTTTATGGCTTCCTCTTGTTCATGCTAAAATTTGTATCATATTTGTCATTTTTCCCTGTCATCAAATATACTGCTTATCAATATTTTGCCCTTACGTCACTAGTTCTAACGAAATTGATCGCCAATAATAGAAATTCCGCACCTCACTCCTCGTTAGTGACGTATGTATTTTGGAATTTCGTATTGACGTGGTGAAATTCTATTCGTTCCTCACCATTTTATTTCGCATCGTATCACCACCTTCTACATGTACATCTCCTTATTTATATATTACAATTTATACGTAAGAAAAAGATCTATATATGAAAATCTCCATCAAGCCAAATATTTCAACATGTATAATATATATATATGCATAATTTTAATATTCTTTTAATAAATATTAAATTTGTGTTTGTTTTTAAACAAAACGTATCTTCAAGCGTATTCTTTATCACTTCGCGTCATCGCAATTATCTCAACATATTTTCCTTTTCTACGTGAAAAATGCGTCTTGTTTGGCGCCGCATCCTTACGAAACGCTACAGTCTTCTACGCCGTTGTGAGCATCTCGAATTTGTTGCTTGGTTTTCCGGCTCGCGCGACGTATGAGCGAGCGAGATCGCGGTTTCGAACGCGTTTCCAACGAATTACTACTCTCCGCCGATGCAGTGGAAGTGTTCTTCTCTTTGTCCACTGCGGGACTGGCCGCTCGTCGGCCACCCTTGCTCGCCGAAACGTACGCGCTGGAACGACGTTTGAGACCTGTGGAATCGTCGGAATCCTTCGGAAAGAGTCTCGAGAGCGAGAGGAAACTGCGAAATATTTCTTTTATGTTGATATCGTCTTTGGCCGAACATTCGAGGACTTTCACCCTGAAACGCGAGAATGTAATCAGATTAAGTTTATTGCAACGCGCGAGGTTCCTGAAATCAAATCATGAATGCCAAGTGATATAGGTACTACTTTTTTACAGGATAAGTATGATTTATTTGATGTAAGGATGGGATGGAGTAAATTGATAAATAGCACTTTATAGCTTTCATATGCTCCGAAAAAGTGTCAGATAAGCACTTCGATTGCGTTCATATGTAAAAGTCCTCCGCAAGCGATTTATGGCGTAAAATAGCTCCGAGTTTTTTTATGGGTGAAAACTAGGTCACTGTACCAAAGAATAATAAAATTTCCTTATTTATTATCTATTAAGTTGCAACGTTTTGTTGGTGTGATGCTCATACCCCACCACTCACCTACTTGTAATTGGTTGTTTGATTAATGTTTTTTGACATTTAGTTAACTGATATTTGTGATCATATCTACATAATATCAAGTTTGTATCTCAAAGCATTCTTGTGCTGCGGCTAATTCTTGAATTGTATGTCGTGATTGTTCGTAAAAATGGATCTTGTGGAATAAAGAGCCGTAATAAAATACCTCCCGAAAAAGGACATGATGCCAACTCAATTTCATAAAGACATTATGGCAACTATTGGTGAGTCTGCAGTTTCTTATGATATAGTCAAACGCTGGTGCTGAGATTTTAAATGCAGAGGAACACCATGTGAAAACCAACATGCCGGTGGTCCTCCCATAACGATAGCAATAGACAAAAACATTAAATAGGTACACGATATCGTACTGCAGGGACATTGTGGAAGATACTGGATTATCATAAAATGTAGTGCATAACATACTGACTAAAGAATTAGATATGAAAAAGATGAGTGTAAGATGGGCGCCCCGAATGTTAACCATTGATCAAAAAAGAAATCAGGTGTTGATTTGTAAGCGTATTTGGAAAGGAAATCTTACGTGGGGCAAAATTTTCCAGTAATTATGAAGTGATGCAAGGTGTAGAGAGGTGGTTTGTAGAGGTTGGACAAAAATGTTTTGAGGAGGCTGTTGAGATGTTGGAGCACCGATGGACCAAGTGCATTAGTATAGAGGTAGACTAAAAATAAAAAAATGTAATGGCCCCCTTACAGTAAAACTGCAGCATGGTGATCCACCTTCGTAAGAGTGCTTTTTTGTTCTCTGGTCAGGAAACTAAACGACAAAAGATAGACATGCTTGGAAAAATTAGCCACCATACTAACGAAACATTGCATTCTGAAACAAGACGGCTAAGAACAATTTTATCTCCTTTTGTAATACAATGATTAAGAGATAACTCCGTATTGAGGCCGAAATTGAACTCGCGAGAGATAAACACTTAGTGAGGTTTGAAGATTTTGTGAGACCACTCGCAAGCTGTAGCAGAAACTTCTTAACATCACTACAATATAGTCTGTATGGGGTTTATAAGTTAGATTACAATAAGAGAGAATTTAAATGCTTGATTTGCACATGTAAATTGTTCTTTCCCATATTTTATTTCCAACTTGTTTGGTTTTGTCTTATATAAAAAAATATTAGTTTTCCTTTGATATTTAACTTTAAATTGCTTGTTTTACATCACCCATGTATGTATTTGAAGTTGTTTTCTAATATATTATTATTTACATACAGGTAGATTGTATGAGGGCTCATTTGCATTACAAAGTACCGATACAAACGATAGTCTGTCTTTTATAAAGACGATGAAAATAAACAGTGTTAGCTTAACTTATGTATGTAATGATGAGAATAAATATTTCTCAGAAGCATCATTGAAGATCAATTCTTTTCTAATTCTAATCGAACCACTGCTCTTTGTGGGTAAAGCGTGCACTTAAATGATAACAATTAAAATTCTTTTACAAGTATTTATTAATGTTATGGTTACTATGGAAATAAATAAAGAAGAAAGGTAAACACGAAAGAATTGTCGCAGTTCGTAACACTAAAGAGTAAGTTACTTAAAAGTCAAAACTAGCATATATTTAGTTTTATAGTTAGTATATTTAAATTGCTTGCTGAAGAAATTATTTCGATAAAACTATTTTCAGACCCTTAAATTGAATATCCTTACTATTTTGCGTAATATGTTAAGTTCCGGACTTTCATAGTTCTTTATGATGTTGCTTACATAACGAAGTTTCACAAAGTATTCTTCCGCATACGAAATTAAGTTAATAAGATTAGTTTTGTGTCGACCTTCGAACGCAATATTGAAAAAGCAATACGAGAACGCAATAAAACGATATAAAAATAAATGTTGCGATATACAATCAGCGCAACCACACTGGGCCTTGCTTATTCCTTCTTTTTATTAAAAGAGGTAAATTACCTACGCCAGCCCGCCGCCAATATGCTTTTCAGCAGAGGCGTAAGAAGAAACTTTCTTTTACTTTGCTTGCAAATGGTAGGGAGAAAGTGAAAGATACTTCACATTGTGCTGGTATTTTAAAAATATGTGTTTAGATACACTACCGCTCAAAAGTGTTTAGGCACCCCTGTTTTCATGGATTATTCATATAGTGTTATGTTTACCAAAAAAACATTATAATAAAATGAAATACGTATTTAAAATGTAGTTCAGTAAGTTAAACACCCATTATATCGCATAAGGTTTACTATCATTTACCTGCACTTGATTACCATAAACTGTTTATTGCGGTGCAATTACAATAACAATCCCTCTGAATTTACTGGGTAAATTTAGTCATCTGTTAGATTGTAGGTTAAATTACCTTCCTAGAAGATTATAGTGAAATCTGTAATCTATGGTAAGTTGCAGTGTGGTATGTACTCTATTCACGTCGTGAGCGAAATATCGTGTGACAATTTTTTAAAATGCCTCCGCCAAGAGAAATTAGTACGGAAACATGTGCGCTTATAATAGGTTACCATAAAAGTGGCATAAGTAATCGACAAATTGCCAAAAAAATGAAAATACACCACGCTACGGTTTACTATAGCGTAAAAAATATCGGGAAACTGGCAATAAAAGACGGAGTGGAAGACCAAAAGCGACAACATCTGCAGATGATCGCAGAATAGTGGTTACCAGCAAGTTAAACAGCCCCGGAAATCACCGCAGAATTAAATGTTGTTAAACACTAGTCAGTGTTTCTACAGTCAAACGTCGCCTACAGAAAGCCGGGCTCCATGAACGTATTGCGTTGAAAACGCCATTACTACGCAAACAAAACAAGCAAAAGCGACTTAAATGGACTCGTGAACACCAACACTGGACCATAGAAGAGTGGAACAACGTCCTATGGACGGATGAGTCCAAATTTGAGCTGTTCGGAACCCGAAGACGCATATTCGTAAGACGATCTGTGGGTGAACGTGCCAGAGAAGAGTGTATTGCTGCTACCGTGAAGCATGGTGGAGATTCTATCATCATTTGGAGCTGTTTTGCTGGCACTAGTGTAGGGGACATTGCGAAAATTGACGGTATATTAAAAAAAGAAGACTACCGCAAAATTTTGGAAAACCACGCAATACCTTCCGGAATTCGACTTTTGGGTCAAAATTTTATCTTCCAGCAAGATAATGACCTAAAACATTCCTCTAAATTATGTAAAGAATATTTACGCCATTTAGAAGAGGAAGGAACTCTCAAAATTATGGAATGACCTCCCCAGAGCCCCTACTTGAATCCAATCGAGTTACTATGGGAAGAACTAAATCGGGAAGTACGGAAATCGGCTCTGACATCAGCTACTGACGTGTGGAACAAATTGCAATCGAGTTGGACCTCAATAACACAAGAAACTCTGGCAAAACTTATTGCGAGAATGCCTCGATTGTGTGCTGCAATTATTAAATCAAGAGGAGGCCACATAGATGAAAGCAAAATTTAAATTAAAAAATAAATATTATTAACATTTTTGCTGAGTTTTTATACATTTTTGCTATCAGTGAGGGTGCCTAAATACTTTTGAGCGGTAGTGTATATTTTATGTAATGTAGCTTTTGTAAATAAATATAATGCTTTCTCAGATGGAATTCTGGAAATTGTATATTCAACAATAGTTGAATTACAGAATACACATTTCCGGGAAATATTAGCAAAACGATATTCGGAGAAATACAGACTGAAAAGTCGTATAATTGTTTAGCTATAGGTAAGGTCTTATGAAACAATGAATTTTTGTTGTTCACTAATAAATGGTTTTTCATAATTTCGTTAAAATAAAAATCTTTTAGTGATAAGTATAACGTCATCACGAATGACTTTGCATTTAAAAGACCTATTCGTGTGAGACATCCTGTATAATAAACAAAATGAGGACGATACCACTTTTTTTAAAAAAGAAAACGAAGGTAGAATAAAAGTTTTCATATGTGTATTTCTCGTTTTGTAAAAACTGTGCAATGGAAAACTTCTAATAAATCCAATTGTGTTTTACGATAAAGCAATGTGCGCTGGTGCATGTAAATAGAATTAGGATATTGAAAAGTAATAAAATTTCAATTCCGCTGGAGCTGCTCAAAAATCCACTCAGACGGCTTTTAACTTATTGTTAGGCTGTTAGTTTTCGACTCTTGCGGTTCATAGATTTCGCAAGAAATGTTGCGTAGGAGTGCTGGTAGGATACCTCAAGAGATTCCGGAAAATAATGTTTACAATCGAGGAAACGAAAGAACTTCTGAAGTGTCTTTTGCTTATTAATGTTTGTAACGTTTGTATATCATGTAGGCAGTTTGATCTTCTAAAATTAATCAACCATATGCTTCTAGATTTGACGTGAGAAATCGGATCAATATCATAAATTGACTATCGCCAGTTATCTACTTCAAAGTGAACTTCATCATCACCGCATAGATGACGTTGTCTTGTACAGGTTTCGCTTTAATTAGATTTCGATACTGTAAACGCAATTTACAGTGTGAAACTTTCTAATTATCGCTTCGCGCACATTTCAAAGGAGTAGATTGAGAGAAATCAAATTTATTCTTGGAAAAACGCAGACAATATGTGAATGTAATCACAGCAATATCATGCTACATAGACAAATCAAGGAAATTGTTTCGTTTAAAATATAAATTTCACCAAATTATAGCACATTTGGTAAATGATGATTTATATTACTTTATATATCTTGTTATTTATATACTTCCCAAAGTATGGGCATGCAATTATATTACAGATTTAAGCTCTGACCGGAAAGGTTCTTAATAGAAAACTTATTCTACTCACTGGCAAAATGCTTTGGTTTTGCACCGTTCGTGCAGTATACACTTAACACATTTACTTTATTTTTATTTATTTATATTTCACATACTTTACATTACATATGATTAATGTATGTTGCGTCTACACATGTATAATTATACTTTGTTTTTCTTTTTTGAATATAATTTAATCGAGTTAGAGTATATATCTAAATAGGTACGATTGCTTCCTAACACTCAGGTTTTTGTCGTGGTTAAAGCTGTACTACAGCTTTAGCTCCTACGAGGGTGGCCTGAAATGTTTCCCAAATCGACAATGTAGTCTCCTCTACTCTTTTTCAAACGGTGCTGCAATTTGTTCAACCTTTAAGTGTAGAAAGAGTGGCTGTTCGGAAGAGCAGACTGAAGACATGATTATTCGATGGTTGTAAGTAGTAAGAAGAACTGTTGCGTCGATTTGCCCATTAGTTTGTCTGTATTTGTTAATTTCTAAACTTGTTTTTCAAATTAATTTTCCTTTGGAATTGTGATCCATAATACTTTCAATAAATGGCTGCTCCTTGATTCTCTGGTTTCTTGGCCGTGTAGTAGGTTTATAATACTAGATATTTCGAGCATCTTATCCCAATTTTCTTCATAAGTACATCAAGTATGATAAACTATCTACATGACAGAGAATTCCAAAATCGAAGTGCAGCCAGCAACAACAAGCATGAAAGACTGAAGGCTATTTTCAATAGATGACTAATTTATTGTTTTGAATAATTTTTATTTATACAGTCATTGTTGATTTTCATCTGTGATGCATATGCAGCAGTTTGAATATAATATTGTCCTCTCCGATGAAGCACGAATCAGTTGAGGCTTTCCGAAACAATTTCACACATACGCGAGTGGAATAGTTGCACATTAATCAAGTGAGTTTGTTGTGTCTTCAGGCTTTGTATTCTTTTTAAGATCCATGTATACTGCACGATATGGAAATTGCAGTACCAAAAGGCAGTACGAATTTTTTGACCAAATTTGGCAAAAACGCGTAATAATTCATTATAATTTTAAAGGAAAAGCACAAAGGATTAGCGCAATTTAAATCTATTTTTATCAATAATGTATTTGGTTCTCCTTATTGGCTTCGCATCCCTCACTCCTTGCGGCATTGATTGCAATAGGTGGTTCATGTCCACTTGGGGCATAGTGTCCCAAGCAAAATGCAATTTATGCCGGAGATTTCCAGTACTTGTAAACAATTCCTTAGGTACCCCAGTTTTCTTTCCATAATGTCCCACATATGTTTGATTGGCAAGAGATTGGGAGGTCTGGGTGACCATGGCAGATAAGTTCTCGATACGTAGGAGTGGGCACTATCTTGCTGGAAAGGCAGGTTTTCGAGTTGCTACCGGAGTTGGATAGTTTTGCGCGATGAAGGTGTTGGGACAAACACAAAAAATGTTATTATTATTTTACTACTATTAATATTATACTATTGTTATAATGCTGCTTTACAATTCCGATCAAGTAGATTTGGGAAAGCAAAGACACAGAAGAAGAGAACAAGAGGGAGGCCAAAACGAAGCTGGGATAAAGAAATGGCGAAAATTTTAGACAGAGAAGAAATTTGTGAAACGCTAGGAAATAAATTTAATCTAACCCGATACCCAACGGGTAAAAGGATCTTACTGTTTATATATATATATAATATCCCCGGGTTTCTGACTGCGTATGCTGTTGGAACCGTTTCGGCAAGGTTTTATGTTGTGAACACTCTCGTTTAGCAATCGGAGGTGAAGTGGTTCAGCTAGCCGAAACAGTACCTTTCAGGACCAACAATACGCGGTCCGAAACCCGGGAATGACAATATGTAATGGTTTTTTTGAGGCTTCTGTTCTCCCTTACGTATTTCTAAAACTTCCCTTTCAATGAACTTATTTTCTTTATTTATTGTTTTCTTTAATATAATCGTATTGTTAGGCAGAATGCATTCTTGGACTCCCTCTAAGATCTATTAGCACTGTAATATTGGACTAAACTAATAGATAGCAATCGTAGGTTGTAGTTTTCTCTGGATATATTTCAAATCCAAATTTTATTCCAAAAATTCTCTTTATTAACAAGAAAAGAGGATAATGAAGCTATTCCATCAAAAGTTTATTCACAAAAGCCAATATAATTCCGTTGTCAGTGTTCTATTGCGGAGATTGAAGATTCGCCGATCTAGAATACCGAAGTGTGTGTGTAAGTGCAAAAGAAAAAGAGTTTTATTCTTCTTAAAATTATTTATTAATTCAAATTTCAAAAGAAAAAAGGGTTATTAGTTAGCTAGGGACTGCGATGCATCTAAATTTGTTGTATAAAAACGAAGTATCTGATAAAAGTATCCATCTGCTATAAAATATTACGAACCCTGAGAAATTTCACTACTATATATACATATATATGTATATATAATGGCTATTATCCTTACTATTGCTATTATTATTATTATGCAAAAATATTATTACTATAGCTCTACACTCTTATAATCTCAACGTATACTTTAAGGTAAAAATCTGCTGTTTTATTTATATTTGCCATCTAAGTTTTTATATAACTTTTTCTATAGTAACATTGTTAACCAACTGCGCAGATTTTGGGGGCTTAAATCTTTATTGAAAAAGAGACTGTCGAACTGCATATACATACGTAGATAACACATGGGCTGAAAAGTCCCTGGCCTAACAAAGAAAACACGGTTTTTTTGGTTCAAAATTAGCTTTATTCATCAACGTAATCTCCATCAAGAGCAACGCAATCATTCCAGCGCCGCTCTAACATTTCAATACCACTTTTGTAGAACGATTTATCTTTTGCCTCAAAATAGGCCTCAGTTTCAGCGATAACCTCTTCACTCGTGCGAAATTTCTTACTGGCGAGCATTTTTTTGGGGTCTGCGAACAGCCAGTAGTCGCTGGAAGCCAAATCTGGCGAATACGGTGGATGTGAGAGCAATTCGAAGTTCAATTCATGTAGTTTTGCCATAGTTTAGATTGACTTGCGACACGGTGCGTTGTCTTGATGAAACAACATTTTTTTCTTTGCCATATGCGCCATATACGCTCCAATAACGCTATATAATATTCACTGTTGATGGTATTTCCTTTCTCAAGATAGTCGATGAATATTACACCACGCACATTCCAAAATACCGAAGCCATAACCTTTCCAGCCGATTGTTGTACTTTCGGGCGCTTTGGACGAGGTTCACCAGTTGCTGTCCACTCAGATGACGATCGTTTTGATTCCGGAGTGAAGTGATGGATCCATGTTTCATCCATTGTCGCATATCGATGCAAAAATTCCGGTTTGTTACGTTTAAACTTGGCCAAACACTGCTCAGAATCATCAACACGTTCTTGTTTTTAGTCAACAGTGAGCAAACGCGGCACCCACTTTGAACAAAGCTTTCTCATAGTCAAATGCTCATGCAATATAAAGCCAATACGTTCTTTTGATACCTTTACGATGTCAGCTAACTCACGCAACTTAACTTTTCGATCATTCAAAACGATTTTGTGGATTCTTTTGATATTTTCTGGTGTTACCGCCTCATTTGGACGTCCACTGCGTTCTGCGTCATCGGTGTCTCTACGACCACGTTTGAAGTCGGCAAACCAACGTTTTATTGTTGTTTCTGATGGAGCGGAGTCCCTATAATACTTTTCAAGCCATTGCTTCGCTTGAACGGTATTTTTTCCCATCAAGGTGCAGTGTAAAATTAAAACACGAAATTGTTTTTGATCCATTGTTTTGAAAATAACAAAAGTATCGTGTCTCTTAACACAATAACTCACAAACTAATGAATAGAATATCATGAAATTTTAACAGCTGTCTTTTGAAGGTTAGTACTAACTGAGAGAAAGCTGACTGCAATAAAACTAGCATCATCTATGTGTTAGGCCCGGGACTTTTTAGCCCATGTGTTATATAGCTGCATTTGACAATCGTTTTTCTACACAGAAAATAGACAACCGATGTTTGTATACGCCGATATATTGGATTTGGTCTATGTCTAGTAGTAAGTTTATAATTTACTGAACTAACTCAAGTGCATTAGTTAGCAACTGCGTAACAGATAAGATTATTCATCGTTAGATAAACATTGGTCGAGCTTTCGCTATAATAGCTATTAACTTCGGCTCTTCGACAAGTATTTTAATTATCAATGTTGAGAAGAGCGAAGTTCGAAATGCGGACTGCAATATTAATTATAAACTTGGATACGAAAATCGCCACTTCTAGCTGCGGGTGAGAAATTTGTTAGTTAATTGAAATCCGGATTTATTTGTCGTTTCCCCAGCATATATGAACGTTCCCATAAAATGGAATGTACGCCAATATATATAATTTATTGAAGTGTGGTAGGATAAACTAAACTAATATTACATTGAATTTTGATTATGTTTACGCTGAATTTCGATACCGTACGCATTTGGAAAAATATCCACGCGCTATACAATTTCCTAAGCCAAACAAACGAGGGTTTGTCTGTAAACAGATCCAAATTACATGGTTTGATTGTCGTATTTCTTTTTTGTTGAATATTTCGATTGAATGTTTTCCAATTTTTGCTCAATAAAAGATTGGAGATGATATCTTAATTGAGACAGCACCCTTTTATTGGTTTTTTATGTTGGAAGATATCCCTCGTGTCGATCACTTATAATGAAACTATAGATTCTGGTTGGTCTTTATATATTTCAGGTTTCATCTTATGACAAGAATGAGGCTTCATTCTTTATGAGTAGCTCTCAGTATAATCACATATTTGAAAAATCTTTGCGGTATATAAGAATTAAACTTTATGAAATGTAACAACTACTGACCAGACTATACCAGGCGTATGCATAAGATTTTTCCGGTTTAACGAAGAGATGGCGCCAGCGAAAAGTAGGCAGCGTATTAATTTGACACATACGTCATTTTGTTCGTCTGGCATTTAAACTACAAACATACATAAGTTGAATCCGCCAAAAGTTAACGTCTTTGCTTTATCATTCAGCGATCACGTCGAGATTTGTGCTTGAAAAAGAACATTTGAAGCATGCATTACTTTTCTTATTTAATCAAAAGAAAAAGGCTGTTGAACGTCAACATTTGCTGGTAGAAACATATGGTAAAGACACTCCATCGATTAGAACATGTGAGACATGGTTTCGATAATTTGAAAATGGTGATTTCAATGTGAACGATAGTGAGCGCTTTAGTAGACCACAAAAATGCGAAGATGATTGCAAGAATTTTTTGATGTGCCAACTCAAATTCAACGGTAATTAGTAGAAGCATTACATGTGTAACAAGAAAGAATCAGAAGATGTTTATAAGCAACGTGGAAGATCAATAAACCCGGGAAATGGATCGCACACGATTTGAATGAACGTTAAATAGAAAATCGCAAAGTCACCTGTGAAAGGGTGCTTCAACGCCACGAAAGGAAATCATTTTTGTACCGAATTGTGACGAGTGATGAAAATGGATATATTTTGAAAACCCGAAGCGGAAAAAAATCGTGTCTTTCACCTGGCGAAGTTGATTCTTCAACACCAAGGCCAAATTGCTTCGGCAAGAGGACTATATTCTGTGTGTGGTGGGACCAGAGCGGTTTTGTGTATTACAAACTTTGGAAGCCCGGCGAAACCGTTAATACACAACACTATCGCCAAGAAATGATTAATTTAAACCACACACTAATCGAAGGACGACCGGGATGGGCCAGAAGACACGACAACGTGATTTTGTTGCACGACAATGCACCGTCTCACACAGCAAAGCCAGTGAAAGACTCCTTGAAATCGCTTAGATGATTCGCCGCAAAAGGCAAGCAGTTTTTCTGGCATAGTATCCATAAACTACTTGAAACCTGGGTGCAATGTGCAGAAGCCGATGGCCAGTATCTTGAATAAAAAGAAAATAACTTCCCTTGAAAATTACGTGTACCTTTTTAGCAAAAAAAAACGGAAAAAACTTATGCATACATCTGGTAATTTTTTGTGGTTGATTTTGTACATACTTCGATCTATTTTATTTGATGCGTTAATTATTGCGATGTTATCTTTTTTTAAATTTAATACATGATAAACAGATTTAGTTGAAATTCTTCATACTTTTTGAAAAACAGTACTATTTTGATTTTGGTTGTTCTTAAAATTCTATTTACGTCGAAACAAAACGCAACTCTTCAGATCAGATTTGAGCTTGTTTAAATTTTTAGATCAGCATTATTATATTTCGTATCTTTGAAAGAGGCGGAAACAAAAAAACTTGCAATTTAGTCCGAATTTTATACGGTTAAGAGATATAGAGGACATAAAGAACTTGCGGTCCAAATTAAAAGATTATCTATTAAATAAAGTATTTCATATAAAGCTTGGCAGTGATAGTAAATGAGAATTTATTTTGTAAACAAATGGACGTTAAATCAGCTTTTCTTCATGGTGAATGAGAGAAATTATACACATGAAGTTACCTGAAGGATATAAAACCGAAAATAGAGTTTGTAAATCGTTTAAAATTATGTATGGATCAAAGCAATCAACCGATTTAGTCCATTTATTAGGAAGCGTGAATTCAGAAGATTAGAATATGAGCCTTGCCTCCATGTGAAGATATTGAACAATACGAAATTTGATAATTGCAACCGACGAACAAAGTCAAATAACTACGATTAAGAAACAGTTATTTGGAAAATATGCGACGAAGAAACTAAGACAATTAAATTGTTCCTTGGGAGTGAAAGTCTCAATTTTCCATAAAAAATATTATTAAATCAGGCAGCTTACTTGTCGGATGCTCTACGATTTTTGGATTCTCTGCATTGTTTCATTTCATTTCACTTGAGAAGAAAATCACGAAAAGATGACCGAAACGTTAAGTGACGATTGCAAGGACTGTGTGGATATACAATTCACAGGTATAGCAGTAAACTCCACTCACACAAATTAATTAATTATGCGGAACGCAGCGTTTCGAGAGCACGTGGGCTCCCATTGTCAACCGTGTTACCGACTGAAAGTAAAAACTGTATCACACATGCAAATTATTTTCTACGCAGGCTCTAAAATTTCTAAAACATATGACTATTTACAATCTACTAGGTGTCTCATGCCTTTTACGGGTAAGGATGGACCGAAAGCGAACCGTATCTTTAACAGGGCCTATGGTAATAAATCCATCAAACTTGAGTGTGCAGTTATTGAACAGAGAACCACCGCCAATTGCACACTCGAGTTTGATGGATTTATTATCATAGGCCCTGTTAAAGATACGGTTCGCTTTCGGTCCATCCTTACCCGTAAAAGGCATGAGACCACCTAGTAGATTGTAAATAGTCATATGTTTTAGAAATTTTAGAGCCTGCGTAGAAAATAATTTGCAAGTGTGATACAGTTTTTACTTTCAGTCGGTAACACGGTTGACAATGGGAGCCCACGTGCTCTCGAAACGCTGCGTTCCGCATAATTAATTAATTTGTTTGAGTGGAGTTTACTGCTATACCTGTGAAACGTTAAGTGTTACAAAATTTTTATACGGCAATGAGCCCGAGAACAGAAAAGCAACCAAGAACAATGGCCGCGAAAGTTTGAAGGCGACTTTAGTTTACTTATTAAGAGTGTTGGTATCTTTCGGAATGAAGGATTGCAAGCTATTGAAAACTTGTACTACTAAAACAGAAGATATGCTGAACGATTAGTTATTAACACATAAACGTGCACCTTATCGTGAGTTGATTGGATGGATGCAGTAATGCAAGGTCAGGACGGATTTAAGGGCCAATCTGAACCTTTTTACTGTTTTTCAAGATAAGCCAATTATAAACGCATTGTGGATTGGAGTTACAGATTACTGTTTGAAATGTGCTACATGGATTCCAATTGGGCAAATGACATGACCGACAGAGAATCCACTATCGGATATGTACTCAAAGTATTCAACTTTTTAGCGGATCTCGTGATAGCAGCTGCTGAAGGTGTATGATTACGTGGTGAATGAAGTACATATATTGTTATGAGGATAATCAACGTCGTGCTAAATTAACACATTGATGTAAAGTACATTTCCTTATGAGATTTAGTTAGAAATGATGTTATATCTTTGCAGTATATTTCAATTAATGTTTGGCTAGCTGACATTATGACAAATTGTAATTAGTAGTATTAGTATTTTTAGTAGTTTTTGTAACTCAATAGGATCAAGAAATATGGGTACAATGGAATTGCTGTAGGTGAAATATTTAACCAGTAATACTTTTGAACGAAACTGTATCAATAGACTGATAAATTTTATGGTCGTTAACTGTTGTGCTTTCCATTGTTATAGTAGTGCGCTTATTCATTTATCTATTTTGTGCTTTTAATTAAATGGGTGCGCAGTTCCACCGTATATAAACTAACAACCTTTCGACAATTTCATCAGTGTACTTATATTGATGGAAGAGGCTGCAACACTTAATTTTCCCTTATAAATTATACATTCAAATTGTTTTTCATTAGACTGAGTTAATCTGAAATGAACAGGAAGCTATTGGTTAATATTTCTAAAATCTGTTTTCAATATATGATTTTTTAATTTATGCACAAGAAATTGTGTATACTAAGTAAATATCCTTTCAGTCCCCATCGAGACAATATTAAACTAAATCGTTGACGCCATGAATAAATTGATTCTTAGTGTGAATAGTGCCAGCTGTGAACGTTTCCATAAACGCTAATCGAACAAATTGTTCTGATTTACGTTGCTGTAATTCTATCCATTTATACACTACCACATAGAATCACCTAACCTAACGTAAATGTTTGATGAAAAGGAATAATCACTGGGAGGGTTTCCAGGCTTTAAGCAATTGTATTTTCGCTACTATTAATTTGGTGGGGGACGCGTTCGGGATCGATGGGGACCGATTGCTTTACAGACATTTCTGTGCCTTCGTCAAGACGGTCCTACGGCGTCGCTAATGGGACTTCAAAATTTAATTACGCTGTTACGTCAGACATCATTGATGACGGCAGTGCTTAATAGACAAAATGCACGCGTTTAAGCGTGTAAACGTTGTCGTGGTTTTAGAATAGATTAGTTTTCAAAAGCGTATGATACTAATTTAATTCTTGGTATAATTTAAGCGTATTTAAGTATTCTTGCGGAAAATATTTTAACTTATGTGTGTTAGTCGGGTCTTTTGATAAGTATAGTGATAAAAAGCATTACATCACAATTGCATTGTAAAAAATTTTCAACACTATTGAACATTAAAATTTTTTAACACTATTAATTACTACAATCACACTACAATTTGTTTAGAGTGTTCATATTAGTAGTGTTATGCCACATACCAAATGACATAACAAATACGTATCAAACATATATGTTGCATTCCATTAAATATAAATTTTGTTTAGAACCCAACTAATCCATTTCCGAATCAGAATTATTTAATAATAATAGTAGTGATGATAAATATTATTCAACAGACCTATAAAGTTCAATGACAGAATAATTACAAGTAAGAATAAATATGGAGGTACTATCATGTGCTCACGTGTATGTACTTAATATGTTTCTCTATGCGTAATTCAAGAAAAATGTTTATATGTGTAAATATACGAGGGCCATTCGGGAAATAAAGAACGCTTCTTTTTATAGAAATTTTTATTAGATATAATTAGATGAAACTGTATTTTATATCAAATTAGATACTTGAGATATTTTTCTACGTAGTCAACGTTCAAATCTAGGTACTTGGTTTTATCAGCTTTTGTTGAAAGGCTTCTTTAAGTTTATCATCACTTCTGTAGCGTTGTCCACTCAAAAAAATGTTCAATTTGGGAGTAGGTGCGGCTAAGTTCATGTATGACGGATGTTGATAAATTTCCAATCGAAATTGCTAAGGCAAGTCCTGTGTCACTACTGCTGCACCGTGAAGTAAGATGGCTCCACTGCTTAGCATTCCGCGTCGCTTGTTTTGAATAGCTCGGCGAAAGTCGATCAAGTATCTGACAGCTCCTTGAAGCATGTAATCGATGAGCAGGACACCCTTAGGATTCCAAAACACTGGAGCAATAATCCTTCTGGTGCTCAAAATCGGTTTTGCTTTTTTTGATGTCGTTGGGGATTGCGGATGATACCTGTTGGGGTTGATTTCCCTGCTCTATGTTTTACGTAGGTTTAGGTTTTGTATGCTTGCGTGTTCTTTTGTAGTATTCCCTCCCGTTGGTACAACCAATAGGTGAAATAAATTATAAAACGAATAAACAAAGATAATTTTGATTCAATCACAATGATACAATTTGTTTATAAACGTAATATTTATGTTTAATAGGGCTTGCTGCTTGTTCTTGATTATTGTAGGTTATGTGCCCACGTGCTTACTTGTTCGATGTGCATACAACACTATTAATATCCGAACAGTATATTACACACGAGTGTAAAAGTATCCGAACAATACCGTTACATATATTGGCGCTGATTACCAGTGATAAAGTGATCAAAGCTTCATCATCATCAGAGATAAGAGGTAATAGTAGAGAATGGCAACTTAATGACATTAAATTACAATTGCGTTTTATGCCTTCTACCTTAAAAAGGTAAATTAAAATCCGTAACACGGCATACACTTATCCGTAGGTAAGGTTCTGTATCTGGAGGTAAGGTTATCAATATTGGACTACAAATATCGTTAATCCATTCTTTAAATCTGTTAAAATTAATTAAATTTATTTTGGAATTGGGGAATCTCTAAAACGGAGCTACTCCATCTTCACAATTAGTGACACTGCGCTTTGTGGAAGGCATTGCTGTTTGGGAAATATAATTAATTGACAATATCTGTATATATCCTTAAAACGACTTTTCCCTATATATTAATTTTGTACAATTTAAATTCTAATATACAATAATTGTTAATAAGAGTGTGTACTATATTAATCACTAATACACTAACTAACCGTAACTAAAAGCTAAACATAAATATCAGAAGAAAAGTTTAACAACCAAACCTCACAGGCAGCAGATATAAAATGACTTTCAATCCTGTTTCCCAAATATGTCTACATAAAATCATAGAGATTTCACCGGTAGTAAACAAATAACAGGGTTGCCTACCATTAGAAACTTCGAACTTCTCTTATAGTTTACTTCGCCCCCCGTGTAATTCAGTATGTTTCGCGCAAAATTCAAATTTATTCTTTATTAAAAAGAAGATACACAATAGAAATTCGCAAGTTGGTTTTATTTTATAAAAGGTGAGCAACTAAGTTCTTGCTGCTTTTGAAAATGCAACTTTATTGTGAAAAATGTTTACAAATAAATCATTTAAAGTATTGGCCATTGTTACCTACAACTTTTTCCCATCTTCCTGGCAGAGCTCGAGCAGAGCTACGGTAAAAGTGTTCATCTTTTGAGGCTATCCACGAATCAAGCCATTTCGCGATTTCTTTATATGAGCGGAACTGCTGATCAGCCAGACCATGTGCCATCGAACGGAACAAGTGATAATCAGACGGCGCAATATCTGAAGAATATGGCTAGTGGGGTAGGACTTCCTATTTGACCGTTTCCAGGTAGGTTTTAACAGGTATCGCAATGTGAGGCCGACCGCTGTCATGCTGTAGAATCACAATTTCGTGCTTTTATTAGTATTGTGGCCGTTCTTCGCGCAGTGCTCGGCTCAATTGCATCAGTATGTCGCTCTCGAGTGACGGATTCGTTCGATTTCAGCAGCTCATAATAAATAACACCGACCTGGTCCCATCAAATACACAACATAATCTTCGCAGGGTGAATATTTGGCTGAGCCGACGACGTAGAAGGATGACCGGGCAGTCCCCATGACTTTTTTTCTTTGGGTTGCTGTAATGAATCCATTTTTGATCACCCGTCACGATGAGATGAAGAAAACCCTTCTTTTTTTTGCCACTGGAGTAGTTGTTGACAGGTGAAAAAACGACACCCAACTTCTTTTGGCTTAAAATCATAAAGAACCCAGGTTCCATGCCTTTGAATCATTCTCAACGGATGCAATCGCTTGAAAATAGCTTGGCGGGTAACTTCTAATGCTGATCAAAACCCTTGTTGCATTTGACATGGATTCTCATCCAGCAATCCCTCCAATTCAGTGTTTTCGTAGGTTTTGGACCTTCCTTCACGCGGACGGTCGTCAATATCGATATCACCGTCTTTGAAGCGACGGAACCAATCACGGCACGTTATTTCACTTACATCAGCATGTCCATAAATTTTGAGGAGCTCTCGATGTTCTTCAGCCTCCGTTTTCTTCGAATGAAGGAAGAAAATCAACACTTCCCACAAATGACGATTATTTAGCACAAAATTAGACATTTTCACACAACCAAAAGTATATGACGCCAAAACAAAATCACTACTGTTTAAAAACAGCTTATTTATCATATGTCTAAGCTTGGTTCATAACGTTTTGGATATGTCGAAATCTACCAACACTTATTTTTGGCGCAATCTATTGACAAACAGCGGGAACTTAGTTGCGCACCTTATAACATTAAACGAAAGCTAATTATATGAATCTGAATTACATAGCAGTATCGGGCAACTTCGCATTCGTCACAACAGCACGAATTAATATCCTGTGATTGGGTGGCTTAATGGAAAGTAATACTAGCCATTATCTATCCAGAATTGTGCACAAAAATTACAAAAAAGAAACATTGCTGAAAGTATGATCATTTGATGGACCAAGGCAAACATTTAAACGATGTCGTGTTTAACACTTAACACCCACGTTTGTACTTTGAATTGAAGTAAAACTATCAGCACTTTTTGAAAATTAATTGCATTTTTCCCTAACTCTAAAATCACACCTTCTTTTCGGAAATCCTTATTTAATTTTAAATATCTTTTAATTAAATCTGACAAGGTAGTTGTTTTCTAAAATGTCTTTCGCACAAGGATTACGTTTCACAAGAAAAAGAAAAACTTCACAGAGGTATACAAATAAAAAGTAAGCAACGGCTTTCGAGCGATACATTTCCGAGTTTCCGCCATTTCCGTGTAACTACTAAATGAGATACAACGCAAACTTTGCAATCCGACGCTCGAAATTTGCAACAGACCTTTATTTTGAGGGGGCTCCTACTGCGTAATCATCAACACTACGGAAATGAATGTTATTCACGAGAGACCTTCATTTGCAGACTTGTATTGATACGATTTTCTTTATTACCTTTTTTTCTTACTCTTAAACTGAACGTCACGGTTCAAAAATCGTTAATTCTATAAATGGATTTGCTTGCGGAAAGCAATTCGCCGTTCGTAAAAAAGGCGATCGTTGTCGATCGAAAATGACAATAAGCAATTGTATAACAGTGGGAATTGTGCAATGAAAGCAACGAGTTGATGCTGTACTATTTGGCAAACGAAAATGGAATATAAACGTAATAAGAAAGCGTATTATATTTCAATTGTCAACTTGAATCAAAAGAATGTAGATAATATATATGTATTATTATGCGTTTAACTAAAACTATGTCTTGTTTTTTAGTCAAATCTTACTAGTGTCGAAGTGTACCACAAGCGCTTAGGAGGTTATCATTTCACAGAGGCATATATACTGTAACAGTGGTATCATCGTTTGCTTTTATACAGCATGTCACAGCCAAAGGGAAAATTTTGAATGAACACTGAAGATGATAATTTCTTGAACGTGTGCATTTCTGGAAACGATTACTCGAATTTTGTAGCGCACATTGAAATACTTCTACGGGTATTGCAGTACCTTCTTCTCGAATTCTGTTTTCTGACTCCACAAGAGAAAGTCGCACACTGGCAAATCTGATGACCTCGTAGGCCAACGGATGCCGTCAAACCGTGAAATTACGTGGTTATCAAAAAGCTGTCAGACGGCTGCCATTGATGCCCGGTAAATATGGATCGTAGCTCCATCTTGCTAGAACCAACGATTATCAATATCAAATATGTTTTGAAGTTGTTCAGTAACAAGAGTTTTGAGTATATCGTTCAGACGTTACTATCGTTGTACTCTCTCTGTCATCCTCGACAAAGTAAGGCCCAATCACACCACGCATTGATACGGCTCACCACATTATAACGTTTGGGTAAGTAATGGTCAATCCTGTAACTGATGGGGGTTGCCAGCTGCCCAGTAGTTGCAATTCTGTTTGTTGAGATATCCGCTCAGACGAAGTGAGTTCTCGCTGAGAATGTGTCACTGTCACCATTTATGTCGACTGCCTTCAAGGCAAATGCACGTCGTGAACTTACCCACTTCTTTCTACCACGGGACTGCCACTACCACATCCAAAGTTTCTCATTTCCCTGTGCAAACCTGTCTGTATTGGAGAACGAGTTGGTCAACCAAAATTTTTCCTCTCTCTTTATCTGTAGATAAACAATATATCTTCTTTGACTTAAGAATAAGTAAGAAATCTACATAATATTATGTAGCAATTGAAAATATGCAATATCGATTTTATTATTATTATTATTATTTTTAATCCTTTGTCCTTTGTACCTTGCTTTGTCGGATTATTTATTTTCTTATTTTTATCTTTCACAGGTTCCTGTTCTGAGCCAGTTGTTTGGCTTCAATCCATCTCATACTTCTCTTTTCCAATGTTCTATACACCTGCTCCTTCCAGGTGTTTCGGGGTCTACCTATTCTGTTTTTGCCCTCTGTTTTGGCTTCAATTATCCTTTTTGTGATTCGATCTTCTTCCATTCTGTGTAGATGTCCAAGCCATCCCAGTTGTCTCTCTTCTATGATTATTTCTATTGGCTTGATATTTAGACTATTTGTGATTGTCGTGTTTCTGATTCTGTCTCTTCTAGTTATTCCTTCTATTCTTCTTAGGAATCTCATTTCCACGGCCGTAACTCTGCTTTTGATTCTATTCGTGGTTATCCATGACTCACTACCATATGCTAATGTTGGTCTAACCACTCTTTTATACACCTCTGTCTTTATTTTTTTTGGTATTTCTCTTTTATCCAGAAATGAATTTCTCAATATGTTATATATTTTTGCGGATTTCCCTATCCTCTCATTTACTTCTTTCTCTATTCTCCCATTGTCTTCAATGATTGTTCCTAAGTAGTTGCAACTTTTAACTTGTTCCAATGCTTTTTCCCCGATTTTGATGCTATGTTTTCTCTCTTCTGCTGCTATTATTATTGTGTTTGTTTTCATCGTATTTATCTCCTTGTTTATCTTTGTTAGTTCTTCTTGGTATATCTTCAAGTTTTGCTGTAATGTCTCTTCCGTGCTATCAGTACCATATCATCTGCAAACATTAGTTCCTGTACGTTAATTGCATTCATTTTCCAGTTTCCTACTTTCATATTTTTTCCTTTTTGTTTAGTTTTTTTAACAGTGTCGTCTATTAATATAGAGAATAACAATGGGCTCAATACGCATCCCTGTTTTAATTCAATTTGCGATTAGAAATTTTATTATTTGTCACTATTATTCGTGTATTTATCTACATTCGAGGTAACGATCCGATTCCTTATCCGCTATATCTAAAGAATGTTTGAGTAAACACGAATAGTAGAATTATCTTAAAAAACTTAACATTAATTCGTTCTGTTTAGTATTTTTTCCAAAAAATTAAAGCAAAACATCTTGGCAAAATATCAACAGCACTAAAACGTTGGTAAGTGTTAACAAAATGTGAAATATCCGTTGGTTTTGAGATTTTTCTGTCAATAAATAATTTATTCCGATTATCTCATATACTTTTATTTTTCGAAGAGGAGTTTCGTGGTTGTGTTACCTCTTCTTCAAGACCATAATACTGTTGGTAATCTTAAAGATATTGCTTGAATGCACACAGTGTACTCTTGCGAAAACTCCAAAACTTATCTAACAACGTTTTAATATAAATTTCATGCGTTGTAGCTGTTGTGTAACATTTCACATTGTAGTATAATTCTAAATAAATCACCCACAGTATTATCAACTAAAACCGAAATACGGAAGTAACCTAGAAAGGACATACACTTATACTTATAACATGCCGTGCAGTTGCTATATTTAGTAATTATTTAATCTTTTATAATGAATATTTACGCCAACCAAAAGTTAGCAACGAGTATTAAAATGTATGTACGTTTATTTGTTGCTTCTCCGAATAAGCAAGAAAGCTAAAATGTGCTTACTTTTCAGATAATGTATTTGCAGCGAATACAATAAAGTATGTAGTCACTACAATCCTTAATATTTTATAAAGCCCTATTGTTTCTGTGCATCCATTTTATTAAATATTTGACCTAAATATTAAGGTATCTACTTGCAAAGTAATGGCATAAATCTCCTCAATCATGACGTGCACCGCTTCGTTTGACGAAAATCGTATATTAACAATATATAATATCTGTCAATAGATAACTTGTTCAAATTGGCATTAGACAATACCCCAGTTTGTCGTTAATGAGTGCACTACATTCATCAGAATTGCGTCTGAAAGTTAACACATTTCAATCGAAATCCGAATTGAACGTTAGGGATATTTAAATCAATAGCTCCCGGGCAGGTGAAGTGGTCGAGGTTTCATCAAATACTCTGTGCGGTCGCTAGATCTAGCATCTTCGGATTTATTCCAGTGGAAATATCTGAAAATGGAAATGGAGCTTTCCCGAAATTGAAAGTGTATGAAGAGCACTCCTAAAACATAGATTTGGGTCAGGTGTTCAATTTTATTAAATATCGGATGGAATTTCAAAGAATGCAGTGCGATGTTTTAGCGACTAATTGAGATATCGTTTAATATACAGCGGTCGTCAATTTGGACACGATTCCCAGTAAAGGAGTCACGTATTTAATTTATAGCCACATTTCGTCGAGTTCTACCCCTCATTTTCTGGAGCTCATACTTTCGGGTACTTAGAGGCCTTGGTCAAATTATTAGACGCATGAGTTTGTTCGTAATAAATTGCAACATCAGTTATTAGTCTAGGGTAGCTTACACATTCTCACGTAATTAAGATTACTATGAGGTAATAATAATAATAACCTAATATTGCTTGGTCGATAATGTAGATATTAATTTAACTTTGCTTATTTTTCCAATATTGGAATTCCATGAGGCATTTATATTGGTTACAAGGTGTGTGAACTATTGGGTTAAGCTAAACGTAGAACAGAAATTTTAACATACCATGTCCTAAAGGCTTGAATGGCAATAAAATAAGGAAATCAGTGTAAACAAAAACTCTAAAATAAAGGGAGCATGTACATACAGGCGCTATGATATAGGCAATTTAGAACCGCAAACAAAGGCAGGCGATTTATTAAGATATTTACGCAGGGATATTGAATAAGTTAAACGCGAAACGTTAAAACTTAGACAAGCAAATTTATACACACTTTCAAAGTAACTATACCACAGAAATATAATGACGTTATAAAGGATATGAATTTTTGGCTTGAAATAAGTTTTCATACAAAATGAAATCCATAACGTTATCAACTTTAATACGGTAGCATATAATTTTAGTTATTCATGTTAATATTCAATGTTAAGATCAATCAAATTAAATCAAATCGAATTGGATATGTTACAAAGAAACTTATATATCTGAATACTGATGTAATAGTAAATGCGATTGCATTAATCACAAATCGTCGCCAGTTACTGAATATATATACATATTGTAATGATATGTATTATTAACATTCAGTTAAATCATTTAAAATATCAATGATTTTTTCTAAATTTTTCTTACACTTCTATATTTGATATTTTCTCGTTAGTGTATGGTTCACACCCTTATTTTGTGTTGTTGGAGGCAAAGTACCGTTAGGACTGCCTCTTTAATTTACTTATAATATTTATTCCGAACAGTTTTGCTTCTGCGTATTAAATATTAGAGATATCGACTTTAGTTCTTCATTATTGAAATGAATTTAGAATTTTAAAGTTAAAAAGAAGACGCACATTGTTTTAGGTATTTGTTAGAAAACAAATTTTGTTAAAAAGCGATATACACATACATTTTGGCTTGTCCATATATTTGGGGAATCTTACCTTTGGCTATTTCAATTATTTAATATTATATACACCAGGGTGACAGAATAAAATAGACACCTACTAATTAAAAAAAAGATTCTATTCTCGTTATATATATAAAATATTTTAAAATTTTTAAATTAGACTGATATTTTGTCGATCCACCTTTACTTGCGTGAAGTGCTGCGAGTCGTCGTGGCATAGAATCTATTAAATGATTAATGGTGTCTTCTGGAATATTTAACTACTCTTCTGTAACAGCTGCCACGAGTTGTTCCTTATTGCTGGGTTTTCGGGTTCGTTTCGCCATATTTGTCTGGATTATGTGCCAAACATTCTCTATCGGATTCATGTCTGGTGATTGGCCTGGCCATGGTAAAATCCGAATCCCTTGTACCCCTTTCCATGTGGTTGTTGTTCTTGCTTTGTGGCAGGGTGCTCCATCCTCCATAAAAGTGGCGTCTTCTTTAGATAAAATGGCGTTATGGAATATCGGTAGTAGTCCTTCTGTTAATATTTGGATATATTTTGCCGCATTTATATTTCCGTCGCAGATTACTAATTGCGATCTTCCACCATACCATATCGCGCCCCACACCATCATGTTCTGATGTTCACACCGCCGTATTTCACCGTCTGATGTAAAAATTTGTCGTCCAGTTGCTGTGACGAACGTCTCCATACCCACGTACGACCACTATCACTGAATTGGCAGTATCTGCTTTCGTCTGAAAAAATGACAGACCACCAAAACTCTTCGGGCTTCGTTCGCATTTCCATTGCCCAAGCCATTCGGCGCCGTTTTTGAAACCCCGTAAGGAGAGGTGTTTTTCTTTGCCAAACTTTTATACATCCCCACACTGTGGAGGTATCGCAGAACGATGCGCTGACTTTTCTGTGAAGTTGCCGCAAGCTCAGCTGTACTTTTTCGCGGTTCTCTTAACACTTAACCCTTTTACTTCTTTCAGAAGGTCCGGCACGACCTTGCGTTTAAATTGTGTGATCACACGGTTAACTGTGGACAACGGAATATTTAAAAATTTATTTATTTCACGTTGCGAAGCGCCGCGTTCTGGCCAACGATGCGACCCCGGCTGAAGTCGCTAATATCACTCGACCTTGTAGGCGAGGCATAGTTGTAACGATACCAAACTGTGACGAATTCCTTCCGATATATCTACCCCTACCCTAATGACAAGAGAAAGTTCTTAATTCGTTCTTTGAATTTAGCTGTTTACATATTTATACCGCTTTACCTGGTGTCTATTTTATTCTGTCACCCTAGTGTACATTTGAATTTAAAGCAAACACAAATTTAAACAAAAGAACCCGTAGGGCAAATTAATGAGCCTGAGATCTTCCACCACAAAACATGTATATATATATGCCAGACTTGTGCGGAAAATACGTAGTGTTTTAGAAAAAACTCATAAAAACATTTTATTTAAAACAAAATTTATTTCTACATGAAAGAGCATTCCTTAAATTATTTTTCTATATAGTTGCCACCATTACTCCGACATTTGTCATGGCGGAATTATATTAGTTAACGAAAACGGTAATACACAAAAGCACAAAAAGCGCTGTTGGGAGATTTTCTGAATACTTTAGTAATAATGACAGAAGCGCAATATGGAGCATTACTGTACATCAGGACCTTATCATGAATGTAGTTTTGATGAACCCATGTACAGCTATACTCACATAAATCTTGTACAATAGACTTTTGTTTTTTGTTTTTTTGTAACACATATACCGTCAAATTGATACTTATTTGTTAAGGTAAAATATTTAATAATAAGGTATAGCAAGAAAATACACGGTATGATTTAGAAACAGCAACAGGGTTGTTAAAGAAATTTATCACTGTCGATGTTCAGAAGATTACAAGCAGTTACAAATGCTAATAGTTGGCCTACGAAATATGAAATATACATTGTATTGGGTGTCTTAAAAGTCCTTTTGAACACTGGCGCAACATAATCGTTGAATGAGGGGGGAGGAGATGTTTAATGTTAATTAGTGATAAAGTCTCTAGAATGACATAATATTTTTAAAATGTGACGTTTAAAAATTGTTTGTTGTACTAGATTTATGTAAGTATAACTGTACAACACCATTTTCTTTCACGAAATCAATTAGTAATAGGTAATATCTATTCAGATTCTGCAAAATAAAAATCACCCAGCTAACCATGATATCCACTATTATTTACCGTGGCGTCGAATAACGTGAATCACCCTGTATATCTATGTCTGCATACACACACACGTTTCACGTTTCCGTTGTTTCCGTGCCGACATTTTCGGAATTGCCGCATTATCTTAACATCTTTTTCAGTTTAAAGCAGCCGACTCAGAAAGCATAATTCTAAAGTGACACTTGAAGTTTGAACAATAGATTAAATTGTGATGTACTAATGGCGTCGGATGTACATATCTCACAAAATTTACGACCATTCCTTGGCATGCTATATTAATCATTTATTCATAATGTACTCCCGCTCTAACTTCATTTTTCACTCCGGCAACTTACTTGAAGCTTTTTATTACCTCGCGCTTTATTAGAGAATTCCGTGTCGGTTACAAGCACTCTATCAGGACAATAAAAAGTGTTAAATTAGAGAAATCTGAATTTCGTAATGACTCAATTAAGTTCCTTCTACCTTCGTTATTTTAGAATGTTACGTCGCTGTTAATAATAGACATTTTCACTAAAATTCTTCATTCTCGCGATCTCGTTTTTTTGTCTCGTCGAAAAAGTTTAGAATTGCCGCCGTTGTTAAGCTTGAAATTGGCAGGGCCTTCTTAGCTCATTTTTTCGTTTTTAAATTTTGATTTATCGTTAATTTCACGTAATTACTTCCCGAGTATTCGACAAAAATTTAAGTTGTCATTCGCATCCCGTCCTCGTAAACGGAATTTTCTACTATATCTCCGTTTTTTTTTTAATTAAATTTTCGGAGATTTATAGTCAATAGCGGAACCCACGTTGTTGTTAAATTATCTCCCTAACAAAAGCGCTTGGAATATTGGAGGAGTCAATCGCTTCCTATTTATTGTCGACAAATTGCGAGAGGATCTAGTATATGAAAGCCCGTGATTGTGATATACGCACAGTAAGTAAATTAAAATATACAGGAAAGTATATCTACATGAGTACCAAATAAATTGTCTTTTATGGAGAAATGTTGAGCCTAGAAATTAGCTGCAAACAGGTGACTCTTCTAGTTCAACGTATAAACACGTGACGAACCTTCAAATATTATCATAGTATAATAAAAATTTATTAAAAGAAGTTCTTCAAAATGAAAAACACCAGCTAGACTTTTTATGGTAATTGAACAAATCACAAAATATTAGAAACCATAGAAATTATGAACAAACACAATAAACATTAAATAGTCATTACAACACTTTAAGAAAAGGTTATCGTTCCAAAGCTTTCTTTGTGCATAGAAATAGCTGTTTCGATAGAAAGGAGACTTATCTTCTGATATAGTGGCTCGTATTCGGCTTTTAGTAATTTTTCATTTGGAAAATGTTCTGCAGATGCTACTGTAGAGACAAAAATAACATTATAGAAGTGAATACTTCAGGAACATTAGATGTGAAGATATAATTTTGAACCAAAAAATTTCCAAATCGCAAATTATCTTTGTATTTCTTAATTTTAGTCCTTGATAAAACCGGAGATATAATTAGATTATAAAGTCTGTTGAAATATCTTTAAGATATATTTTTTGGGCCTCAACATTAGTAATAACTTCGTCTTCGCTTAATTTTACAAGTACATTATATTCAAAAAATTAAATGAATTTTGGATCAATCTGTTTCTCACTTGATTATATCACCCAGTAATGCGACGTAAATATTTGAAATAATGCTCTCCTTGAAAGAATTAGGTAACAATATATTTATCAAAGCCCAGAATAAGGATGGTAGAAGAACACCAAAGAAAAAAAACGCTGCTCAATTCAGCTTTTCTCATCGTATTGGTGAAATTATTCACGAGAAAGACAATGTGAAGAGAGAAAAAACGCAACACATGGACATGTTTCTGCCTAACCGGCGTCATCAGTGTGGCTTCGAGCGCTTTCTTGTCCAACTCATTACAATTCCCTCCCTACTATAATTACCATATCTAGCCCTACAGTTCAAGTGATTATTCATGGGGCTAACTAGTGCCAAAAGAATGAAATACTTGTCTGCAAAGTTAGATACAGCGAAAAGAAGCGGGTACAGTTTTCCATCCTTCTCACGAGCAATACATAGATTACTAGCTCCGAAAGGGTGCGCGTATAAAGGCCGTGCGTATTAAAACACACATCTAAAATTACGTAGAAAATAACACCGAAGATAAAAACGCTGTTAAATACAGCTCTCATGATATTGGTACATTTGCTTGGCCGGACAATAATTAGCATGAACAATTTGAGCGAACAAAGCATGGTGGGAAACGAAATTATTTTAAACCTTTTTCTTAATTTTACCAAAAACCCATGAACAAAATATAAAATTTTAAAAAAATGTACGAGGTATGTCTCAGAACTAATGAGAATGACTGATTTTAAATTGTTTAATTGAATGTACCTGCAATTTACTATTGTACCCTTCAAAGTATGTTCTTTTGGAATTCAGACAGCATCTCCAGTGACTTTTCTATTCCTGGCAAAAATTCTGGAAGTGTTATTCCGATAGGCTGTTTAGAAGCTGCGTCGTGACTTTTTGGATGTTATTTATTGTTCCGTAAGGGAATTGGCATTGGAATACAATCCTGAAACAAAGCTGTAAAGTGCGCGGTGATGCAGGCACACATCTGCATCACCGCGGCCGAAGGAAGGTTGCAGGAACATATACCGAATCAAGTCCATGCTTATCATCTCATCTTATGAATATTTATCACAAGGTTCTTCGACTTTTGCGGAGAGGAGTTTTACGAGTGCGACCAAACATTGTTAGCTCGTAGATCTTGCATCATGATAATGTATTTGGTCACAGTGCATTGACGGTTCAAAGAATTTTCGGGAGAGAAAAACATTCTAGTACACCCACATCCGCCCTACAGTTCAGACATGGCTTTAATGTGATTATTGCCTTTTTTCAACGTTTAAGCGGAAATTAGATGTTTCCCTTTACAGAACAATAAACAACGCACAAAGAGTCACGAGAGCAGGTTCTAACAGCTTAATGAAACAAGACTTCCAGAAGTGTTACCAGAAGTGGGAAGCTCACTGAAGACGCTGTGCGCATTCCAAAGGAGCATACTTTGACGAAGACAATATTAAAATAAATACGTAGACTGCCACGGCCAGAGTCAGCAATAAACGAACTATTTCCTGAATTAAATCGTGCCATGAAAAGGAATAAGAGAAAATGAAATAAGAGTAAGAGGAAGAACAAAGAAATAGAAAAGGAAAGAAAAAGTGAAAAATAGTAAGAGAAGGAAAGAGAGAAGGGGAACAGAAAAAGCAAAAAAGAAAAGAGAAAGGCGGGATCTCGACGTTTCGCCTCCGTCATAAGAGGCTTCTTCGGGAGAAAAACAAGGTAACCAAAGAGGCACCGTAACTGGACGTGTAAACCACGGTAGAAGCGAAATTACTTTGGAAAAAGGTCACGGTAACTCGACGTGTTAACCACGCTAGAAGCGAAAACTTTCTGACGTGTATCGCTGAGTACCGGGTTTATATAGGATCGGAGCGTTACGCCTGAACGGTTGGTCGAGTAGAGGGGGTTTTTGGATCCAAAAACTCCCCAATATAATTAATAGCGAGGACCGATTGTGACCTTCTCCCAAAGTGATTTGGCCCTTTTCTTTTTTGCTTTGCCTGTCTCCCTTCTATCTTTCCTTCTTTTTTTCTTTTTCACCTTTTTTCACTTGATCACACTTTTTCACTTTCTCTTTCCTTTTTTATTTCTTTGTTTTCCTCTTGCTCTCATTTCATTTTCTCTTATTCCTTATCATCGGTCCAATTACAGAAACAGTTCGTTTATTAGGGACAATATTAAATTGTAGATAAATGCAATTAAGCACTAAAACTAATTATTCTCATTGGTTCTGAGACATGCCTCATAGCCAGCGTTATTGCAAAATATTCGATCCTTCGCGTAACATTTAAAAAAATCTAAGTAACGATAGGTGACTGAGAAACAATAATTTTATAGCACGTGTTCCTTTCGATTTGCTAATTGCTTTATTCGGGCTAAATTTTGATGTACTATCTAATGTGGGTGAAATGTACCACTTTAAGTGACGCACACTGTATATTGCGTATTTTACTTTTTGAAACTTAATTTTTTAATTATGCAATTTAAAAAAAATGATTTAAAATATAAATTCCCAATACCAAATTTCTCTATGTCAGGTTTGCTACTTTCAAGTTGCTTTGTCGATAATAAACTAGAATAAAAGTGGATAATATGACAGAGTCATCTCAAATAGAAAAAAAGATAATTACATTTATATAAGGTAAAGTATGGAGGACCGCTTAAAAAGGCATTTCAGCAGAATCAACAGAAAACGTACAAGACAGTAATAAAAGTCAAACATTGCCCAATCGAAAAAGAACGCAATCGAAAGATCTAGCAATCTTTCAGTCTGTCAGTCTGCGAGCGAACGATGATGGCGAAATTACACACAAACCTGAGCTTTGGGAGTTCACAATAGACCCATTCCGATACGTCTTCGATTCTCACCTCCCTATGCGTCGAAGTGAGGTCGAGTTTATTTCCAGCGACGACGATCGGTATTTCTTGAAAATCGGCTCGTTGTTCCCTGATTTCTTCGAAGCACTGTTTGATGCAGTCGAACGACGGCGACGAGGTGACGGCGTAGACCAATAGAAAGGCGTGAGCGGTGGCGATGCACAGACGTCGCATAGCGGGAAATTGCATATCGCCGGCCGTATCCAAGATATCCGCTTTCAGCGTCATGTGGCCCAAATCGTACTCCCTATTGTACAGATCTTCGATCGTGCTTCGGTACTTGTCGCTATAGGTGTTCGTCAAAAACCTCTTCACTATACAACTCTTTCCGACGCCAGCGCCACCTAATATCACCAATCTTATCCGTTCGTAATCTGACATCGCCGTCAGGTTATTGTTCATTTAAAAATTGAGAGGATTAACCGCAGGCTATACTGGATGGCCAGATTTCGCTTTCTATAGTTTGATTTCCTTTTTCTTTTGCGGTAGACAGTCGCCGAACGAGAGAAAAGGAATTTTTCGTGTCGATGAAATTTCTCTTAACTCCTCTTATTTTCCAACGAACGCAAATTCAACATCGTAATTATCCTCTACGATCCAAAGCCCTAAATCCTAGTGTACCAGGTAAAATCGTACACATTTACAGCGTACAGCTTCTTTTGAGAAATTAAATCCTCTTTCCGGTCCTTTTTCCTGGCCGCGTATTTAAATTACTTTATCGGCGTTCAGACTTCTGAACTGGCAGCAGCGGCGTGCGAATGACATTAAATAACGTTCTATTTTGTTGTGTGCCTTGTGCGCCGTTTATCGTAGTACACGTTAATTTAAATTTTAATAATTCCGACATTAGTGGAGCATTTATAAAGGATGAAGATTAAAAGGTTTATGTTGAAGCTTCTGCGTGAGAGATGGCGACTACGCTGTCGTTGAGTAGAATTTCCTTTTTGACGGTTGGAGAGATGGAAATGAAGAAGTAACCTGAAAGAGAAAATAAAATATATTAATTTAAATTCTTTACTACAATCTACGTAATTGTTATACATTGAAAATGAACAATATACAACTTTGACAAATTTAGTGTCTTCGATTTTCAACGTCAAATTAATTAATTTGCAAAACTAAACACTATTCGGTTCTCTAGATATGTGCGTTAACCAATTGCGCGACGGAAAACGTAGGAACGCTTCACTTTCATCATTTAATACTTTGATCTAATAATACACGCGGATGTATCTTAATATCTGTTGTCTAATACTTAACTATTGCGTCTATCCAAATATTATGATATATCAGTAGATATGATTAAATCAAGTTATTAAAAGTGATTCATTCATTCCTACGTTCTCTGTGGCGTGATGGGTTAATGCATTTCGCTAGCGAATAAAAGCTGTCGGTTTGAATCCCATTTACGCATTAAAAAAGTATAGGGAGTCAAATCCATCATTTAGAGCTAACGGAGGATGCAGTAATTGCATTAATTTAAATTACAACTTTACTCATACTTATTGGATACCTTGACTAAGCTCTATGTTTTCCAAGAATTAGCACAATGAAACTGTAATGCCGAATATTTCTATATTCTTCGTATATAAAAAAAATGCAACATTTTACATTCTTCCAATAAGATTTCATTATAATTGATCCATTTCCAGCCTTTGTAGAATTGTAGTAGATATTCCGACGCTTCGGCTATCTACTGTCCTCATCACGGTAGCCCTGAGAAGTGGTGTTTCTTCCCAGACTCATTATTAAGTTAACGGCTAGTATGACTATGTGCTTCCCCAATTTTTTGGTAAACTCGTTTGATATGACACGCGAATTCGACTTTAAAACTTCCGAATTTCTTTTAGTCCTACACTACGTTAATCAGGGAGGCAGAAATTACTCAAATTTTATTTGTTCTTCTGTTTTTATTCTGTCTCTAATACCGTGGCTTTGGCTGGCGCTTTCTCTAATCATAGGGATCCAAACATTTTTAATTTCCAGGCTAGCTGCATTTATAGCGGTTGGTGTTATGGTCAGGCATGTTACTTCTAAAAATCTTCTCTTTGTGGTATTATCTTCTTTATCTAGGATTGTTGTTTTGTTTCAACACTTAACTTTTGCAGAAGATGATGGTGAGAATCGGCATTTAGAAACAGATCAATGTGCGTGGCTTTTCGATAAATTGAATAACCTAGAGGACCATTGGGTTTTCGTGTTACGAGAACATCGATGAAAGGATTTACATCGTTCTTCTCAACTTCCATGGTGAATTTAATGTCGAGATGTTGGCTGTTAGTATAACCAAGAAAACTATCTAAAGCATCTCTATCGTGAGGCCAAATGATGAAGGTGTCGTCCACATACCGAAACCAGGCTTTCGGTTTTAGGATTCCATAAAGATACTTGCAACAACCGATGAAAGCGGTGATCTCATGGCGGCTCCTGATATTTGCTTGAAAAATTTACCTTGGAAGACAAAATAGGTCGAAGTGAGGAATTTATTTATTAGGGGGGCTAAATCGGGAGATTTTAGTAGCTGTTGGATGATATTAACCGGATCTGGAATATTTTAATGAAGAGAGAAGTGACGTCAAAATTGACTAATAAATCTGAATAGGTTGAATAGTAATTTCGGAGATGAGTTCAACGAAATGCGTGGGAGTCATTCATTCTATCATTCATGTAGATGGCATGCGCATGCCATTCCCGTGCATAATAAAAAAATTGCCTTATGCGCAATTTCTTCTGCGTAAAAAATTGTAACTTCAATAGAAGTTTTGAGTTCGAGCCTCAGATCAGACGAGTTTACTGAAAGAAAGAGGGAATATATATAGTTAGAGTAACCGTGGACTTCTTGATGAATTTGGAGAGGAAATGCCTATCTTGGGGGTATACTGATGGCGGTAGTAGATATACTACAAAAAGGTTGGAATATCAAAATTCCACAAACGATGGAGATAGCCCAAGTAACAACTCTCATCCATGATCAACAATTTCACGTCAGGTGTTGTCTAAACATGTTTAGGTCACAATAATACATTGAAACATACTTTCACAGGTATCGCAGTGAACTTCATTCCACACAGATTAATTAATTATTCGGAACGCAGCGTCTCGGGAGCACGTGCACTCCCATTGTCAACCGTGTTACCAACTGACTTGACAATGGGAATTCACCCGCTCTCGAAACGCTGCGTTCAGAATAATAAAATAATTTGTGTGGAGTGGAGTTTACTGCGATAGCTGTGAATTATATAAGCACACAGTCCTTGCAATCATTATTGAAAGATACTTGCTTAATTATAATGACAATTTATTAATTAATAGTGTTCTAAAAATTTTGTTATAATTTTTATTGTTAATTAATTTTTTATCAACTATTTTGCGCAATGTAGTACTATTAGAAACAAATACGTGAATTTTTTTGTTTTTATGTACTAATTTTTGCGGTTATCGACGGTTAATTTCTTTTTTGTTGTCATTGAAAGCAATGTTAACTTTTTTAATTGAAATATAATGTCTTGCATATGTTTACATTCTTGAAAGATAATAGAAATATAAATCCAGTCGTATCGTATACTTTCCAATGTAAGCTAAAAAATATCAAGATATGCAGTTAATTATTATTTTGACAATATAATCTTGTTTTTTTTAGACGACACAACCACTTTAACTGTCAATCGACATCATTTAAAATTTCGGTTTGAGAAATATGAATTATTCTGGTTTCTCATCATTATTCCTTTAATTCTTTAATTTAATTATTTGCCGAACAATCTAATGAGATTGTAAGTTATTTAAAGTTATCAAACTCGCAGGAGCGTTAATGATGTAAAACCGTGTATTTAAAGAGTCAATTATATATTAGATATTTCACCACTCTCCCGTTATAAGACATGAAGCGCTAAAACATGTCTCCTATCAGCGGATGGTGATCGTTTAAAGTCGATTGAGAAATTAAAAGTATAGTTTATATAGAACGTGTTTTATGTAGTGACATAAATAAGGGGACATATATCTATAAATGTTGACGGTTCCACAGTTTTAATCGACGATCATTTTGTTGTACTCTGTATATGACACCACATACAAACAAATCCTGTTAAAGAATATAGAAATTTATATTTATTCTTTTTAGTAAAAATATATACAGCAACGTATATTTTAATATCGAAATAGTATTAATAAAGTCCAACTTATTGCTGGGCTTATTTTGATAACGAAATTTTCGCACGCGAAAGTCTCGTTAAGACTTGACCATAAACGACTACCCCAATCAACTTAATTACGCGACAAATAACACCTTTCATTCTTGCTCTTTGGCTAGAACGTTGTAAAACTACTACACTTTGCATAAAGTAATGCGACAGACTATATACAAATTATGTGTTTCTGCGCCGTGCAGACGACCTTATTAAAATGTTGGCGCTGGTTGGGTAGGCATTCATACGTAAAACGGAACAGGAATTCGTATGATGAAATTTGACGAGGTCCTTGTAATGACATGAACTCTGTTTTAATTAAAAAAGTTTCTGCAAATATGTGACACTCGTGCTTACCAGTCGGATGCGTTAGTTTTAAATTGGGTAAATTCTGACGAGTAAATATTGATTGCGATATCCTTTGCCAGCGGTTTTCGTTGAACAATAAGGACTCTGATTTTAATTTTTAAGCGAAACGAAATTTATAGGTTGATGTAGCAATGAAATGTGATTAAATTTTATTGCGAGTGCTCCAATGACTTCAACTAATAGAAGAGATGTCTAACGAATGGAATTCAAAAAATATAGAGATTGTGACATGCTATTATTTGCCTACAAGTAAGTATACGATAATGTACTAAGTAGTTCTGTGAAATTGTCTCTTCGCACTTACTTGTCCTTTAAATACTGTTAATACCACAGCCACGAGGTCAGATAGCGTTGTAAAATAACCGCCATTGTAATAACATGTTATAATACAATACACCGCAGGTAATAAAAATATACCATAATATTAATGATGGTTGTATGCTGATGTTTACTCGAAGTGAAAATATGAATTTAGATTTAGATATGGAAGCAATTGCGACAAACCTGTTACACCCTCCAAATTAATAGAGATACTGCCGCGATTATGTCTTGCAGCTATTATCACTAATATTAATATCAATATTAATACTAAACCACCGTTGGCATTAGTAATGATAGAATTGCAATTTCCTTGCAATTATCAAACGCAATTAAATTACTGAAAAAATATCAGTCTCGGAGGGATTCGAAAACCCTGATATTAATATTAGTATTAATATTCATATTAGTTTAATTGTTAAGAACTTGCCATTAATAATAATATAGTGTCTGCGAGATATTATGATATATCTACTGACATTGTGACATCTAGGGGGATTGAAAGCGACTTGAACTCAGTGGTCTCGTGATCTAATGGTAGCACAGTACGCCGAAAACGTAAAGATTGTGGGTTCGAGTCCCTCCGAGACTGATATTTTTTTTGTAGTTTAATTACGTTGGATAATTGCAAGAAAACTGTAATTTTACCAAAGGTAGACATATTGACGATCGAATCTAATTTTTTATTTGTGAAACATACTGTAGTTTTTAATAAAGGATATTATTTGGTTTTTTAAGACATGTTTTATTGAATGGAAACCCATATTTTAAGTTTTTGTTAGCGTTTCCTGTATTTATACATTTTGTTTCAGATGGGCAAGTGGTTATAACCAGTAGTGTACATACGTAGTTTTACAAAATTATATATCAGGTAGTTGAAACTTACGTCATAGATTATTGTCGAGAAGTACTAACACTTATGTTGTATTTCAAGTTGAATTTAATTAAATTTATATTTTGGAAATAAACATTGCTAAAAGTTAAGCGACGCGACAAAAATCGACGCGAAATTCTTTGTGGTGGAGAGATGATAAGAGATAATATTCCATGTTTGAAAATATAGCGTAACAAAATTAAATCACAAAACTCGAACATTGTGGCACTGATACACTGAAACACTTCACTATCTATCTAACCACAAAACTTCACTAAAAACTGGATGCACGTTTCCACAGTTAAGCTGTCATCTTCAGCAGTAATACTGAACAATGCTGCACTGTAGTTCCGTATTACTGTTGAAGATGATAGCTAGCGTAGCTGTCAAAACGTGGGTCCAGTTTTTAGTGGAATGTGGTTAGGGAGATAGTGAAGCATTTGAGCGTAACAAAATTTATATCGACATAGGTGTGGCGATAGAAATATCAAAATAAACAACGGAGAGGTTAGAGCACAATGCGGATGGCATTAGGCTACACATTTGTACAAGATCTAAGAAGTTAAACTGATTTCTAGCAAATTACGCATTAAAACACGATACGTTGAAATTAAGCAGTAAAAACTAGATACAATCAACTGAAAAGCAAGAAGAATATTAGGACAATCTCGAATATGTGAGTATATAAAATTTCAGCTTGTAATGAAAAAGAAATTCATCATTTGTAACATTAAATTACGCATTCAGATATACACACACGTCAAAAGGAGGATTTTTAACAATGAACAAAGATTATCACAAATATACTAGGTATACTGGATTCGCCACTTTTTATTTATTTGCACTTCAGTACTACTTAGTTTGGAAATATTGCTAAGAAAGTCTATCGAGTGACATAATTTAATAATTTCTGTAATTAGCAGCACAGAGTCCTGGTTTAGTACTGATGACGCCAATGCTGCCTCTATTATTTTTAAGAACATCGGAAGGTTATTTTTGCAATGTCTGACCCTTGTAAGATAAAGGTAAGATGAGGTTTAGCCCACATTCACAGCATTAGCACCCTTATAAATAATCGAATAGGCAAGAATTGATGAGTGTAATTTTTTCATAGTCCATGTTTTTAATGAATGCATAAAAATCTTACACAGTATTTGTCTACTCAAGGCGTTTTCTTGCTGTTTGCATTATTGCTCCATATTCTTTTCAAAGTTAGGAGTTCCACTATATAAATAATTCAGGGTTTAGGGTAGCTGGCTGCTAAGACAAGCTAAACACCATAATTTTATTGAAGAATGGTGGAAATAACAAAAATTCCCATTTGTGTGTATTATGTTACGACATCCATTTCTGTCAGCTTTTATTTTCTGTAAATATGTAATCTATACATTTTGAGGTTACATCCAATTTTTTAAATTAAAAAACCAAAAAGTACGTAATTCTTTTTTGTAGCACAAGAATGATTTTATGACCAAACTAACTTTTAAATATATCCTAATATACTCCAAGAAACAATTGTTATGATTATTTAGATAATATAGGGGCCAAATGAAAGTAGAAACATATATTTGATATTTTTATTAATGAGATATGTTAAAAGAAATATTGTTTTTGAAAAAAAAAACAGAATAATAGCTTAATACTCAATATTGCCAACCTTGGTTCTTATGATCGCTCGCATTCGATTTGATAAGGGTTCAATTAGCCTCCGTATACAAGCTTGGTCTGAATTCTCCCACTCCTCACAGAGGGCATCTTCTTATCCCTGTAGCTCTATTGGGGCAACATGTTGAGTCCGTACTATTCTGTGGGAAACAAACTGGAATGCCAACCTAATCAAACTGTTCTCGGATGATTATCGCTACGTGGGGTCATGCATTATCATGCATTAACAGAAATTCGTTGCCTATTGTGGTGCGTACGGCACTACATGATCTTGTAAAATATCTGTGTGTAATATGCCTGAGGAAAGTCATTGTATCTCTGTTTACTGATGCTAGCTCTGTACGACCTGCTAAAGAGATGCCTCCTTAAATCATTATAGACCCACTATCAAAATTAAGCGTAGATTTGATGTTGCATTGGGAATAGCGTTCACCGTCTCATCTGTGCACTGGTATGCGTCTTGTAAGGTGTAAAGACTAAATTTTGACTCATCTGTGAAGAGTATGTTGGTACAGTCATTCATTTTCCAATTGATATGCTCCCTAGCAAACTTTAAACAGGCCACTCGGTGATTCCTAATAATGTCAAGGAGCTGCAGCTTTGACTCTTATTCCACTTTAACTCAATCTATTACGAACGGTTTGGGTACTTGTTTCTGAGTATTTCTGACTTTCACCAAGTCGATTTGTAATTGCAGTTACATGCCTCCGACGTGTTGCTTGGAGTATTAAAAATCGGTGATCTTAAAGAGTAGTAGAACTTGGACGACCGGGTACCGATCTTCGTATGTCTTGTCTGATTAATATTCATCAAATTAGCCACATACATATGTTTGAGATCGCCCATCTTCGATTAAAGCAACTATTCCAGCCACTCATTCTGGATTTAAATTATTCATTTTGCTTTAATAACGTTAGTAAAGTACTCTAACAGCGCAATTTAAAATTTGTTCGTATGGAAACACACCTTGTGTATATGCCCTTTTCGAAAATGTTTTTATAATAACAAAAAAGAACTTAAAAAGCTAGTTGGGATGATTTTGTTTGTGTACTTGTAGTCACTGCACATATAGCAAACTTATTGTGGAGATACACAAAATATCTCGCTCTATAAGCACCTTTTTTCAGTCTATGTGATACTTTTTTGACAGAGTGTATTTACATTTCTTTCCATGTAAAACCTAAATCATCAATTTTAGAACTACGAAAAGAAATCAATTAAACAATGCTGATATTAAATTCCCTTTAGATCTCAAGTTGCACTTAAAAGTAGCTAAATTTGTCTTTCCCATGAGCTTGATATTCTAAGCGAATTAATAAAGCAGAACTTGTCACTTGCAACTAAGTATTTTCAAACGGAACTTTACAGAAGATAATGAGAATTACCAATATATATATTCCATTAAAATAATTGTACACACGTTTTGCGGATTTATATGCTTGCCTGATGCAGATATTTCCATAATGCAGCACTTCTAAACTTTCTCCAAAACCGTACAATATCCAATTAAAGTTAGAGCGCACAACACAGAACTGTAAACAAACACGTGTGGTACTATTACCAACTAACTTTAAACTGACCTATCAGGCACACGGTTCATACTTCATAATAAGTTAACTGCAGGTCATTCTCGCTCTTTAATTAAAATATATCTCATAAAAAAAGAGGATTATTTTCTGATAATCTAAAGCATGATTACTTAGTTTTTGCAGTAAATTTTCTGCAAAATTGAAGCCAATGAAAGGCTTTTAGGTTTTCATAAAATTGTTTATAAATTTAAATTAGCGCATATAGTTGTAAAGCTACTTGGAAGTATTTCTTAGTTTAATAATAATTCATCTTGTTGCATTGTACAAAATAATTACTTTAAAAGCTTTTTTTACTAATGAAAAGTTGTTTTCCGGTAAAAATAGGGAAGAAAGGGATGCCATTAAATTAATTAAAACAACACGTTCTGGTTTTCTTTTAGCGTTCGAGTTTTGTACCTCAACCCTAAAGGATTATTCAAGGACGTTGCTATTAAATACCGCTAAATTACTAAACTTAAATTTGATTTAGAATATAATACATAATACGAGGAATGTCGGTTAAGTTTTGTATACTGCGACATAGAGAGTGTCACTCATCAAATGTCAGTACTACAAATTAACTTTAATTTTTAGTTAGCCTAAATTCAATGTTTCAGCGTGATACGCGTGTAGTTTTGTAGCTACAACGAATTATCAAAGTTGACAAGTTAGTTGAAAAATAGAATTAAACCGTGAACATTTTAGTGCACTAAGTTTCTATAATTTCCGAAGGCAATTATCTCAACAAGAATGCCTTGCCGAGTTGGTTTATGTTTTCGGTAATGAAACATCACACTACTCAACAATTTCTCGCTATGTGGAGGATTCTGACATGGACGGATTAGTTTTCGCGACGATCCAAGAACAGGTGCACCAGAAACGCCAGTCGCTTTAACATATTCAGGTTTTGAAGCATAATTGGGAATTTCAAAAACATCAATTTAAAAAATTTTGGATACCACATCCGTTGACCGAAGAACATAAAGCGGTTAGGGTGAATAGCTGTCAGAAAATTGTAGATCGCTTCAACGCCGGAAACTCTAAAAACTCATACAACATAGTCGGTGGTGATGAATCTTGGATTTGCTCAGATGAGCCATAAAATAAACACAAATTATTTGTTTGGGTGTACAAAGGCGAAGAGAAACCAACCTCGAACGACGAATCGTCCTCCACCAAGACAATGCAAGCACGCACACGGTACGCAAGACAATTAAAATTTTAACGCAAGAAAACTCCGAATTGTCAAACCATCCTCTGTACAGTCCGGACTCAAGTCCCAACGATTTCTTTACCTTTTCGAAAGTCAACAACGGACTGTGTGGTCAAAGCTATCAGTCGTCAGAAGGAACAGTCGATGCCTTCGAAAACAAAGTTTCCACAGTTGGTTCGAGCGCATCCAAAGTGCGTCAATCTTCATGGAGAATACCTCGAAAAACAATAAAATCTTCTACTATCTACTGTTTTATTCAAGAGACAAGAACGCGGACATGCAAAATAAGGTACCGCTGAGTTCCTAATTAGGTTACCTGAAACCTGCTACTTGCTTCCAATATATACATATATACATAAATGTTTTCTTTGTTAGGTTCTTACTCCATCAGATTGGATGTAGTACTTTAATATTTCTTTCTTTTCCTTATCTTCTTTAGTATATCCTTATTATTCCTTCCCTCCTCACTTATTGTAACCTCTAGGTACTTGTACTGTCCAACACTTTTTATTATTAAGCTTTATGAAGTCTTGTTCTGTGCTTCTTATAGTAATATATTGTGTCTTTTGTAAGTTTATCTCTAAATCCCATTTTGTGTATTCTTCTATGAAATTGTTTATCATGCAGGTCATGTCTTGTTGGTCTTCCGCCAATGCTACCTGATCGTCCGCGAAGAGGATCGTACATAAGTGAACGTCTTCTGTCCATATCCCCATGGGGCTGTATTTTGTTATCCAATATTTTAAAGCGTTGCAGAGATAAATTTTAAACAAGATCCCTGTTTCCGTCTTTTTGATCCTGACAACCGCTTGATTCTCTCTATACAATGATTTTACGCCTCCATAATTTCTGCATTATTTTCATTTATTTGAGTTAAATTCCTACTGGAATTAGGTAAGCGTACATCTGTGACGTCACCTCACAGCAATTTGACCTTCTTGGCACGACGCCCGTACTTCTAATAACCATATTCTTAAATTACATATTCTGCATTTTCTCTTGGATCCTACGTTGAATGCCAGATATAACATGGGTTTTTAACCAAGAGGTGAAAAAGCGAAAATATAGCAGCAGCCTTTTACTGAAAGAAGAGGAGCCAGCAGATTACAGTATTAAAATGATTCAAATGAATGACAACAGTAGATTCGAATAAAAGAACTAAAGCAAGAATAAGATTCTGGTAAATTTCTAATTGGCTTACCTAAAACCAGGCACCTGCTTCTTATAAGTAATACCTATATTGCTCAAGTTAACCAAAATAGAGATCCTACAGCTATAAACTTCTTGAAATGATGAATGCATTGGAAATACATAACGCAACAGAAAAATACAAGAAAATTTTGTTGTAAATTGGAATGCATACGAACGTAAGTACATCTAGCTTATTGAAGTGAATCACTCAATAGGTATGCTAATGTTAATACACTAGTACACCTTTTCAGGAACGTTTCAGCTGTCATTCCTTCGTCCTTTTAGATCAGTTAGTTAATGCATTATAAAGGAATTAGACAACCTACAGTTAAGTAACTTTGGGCAAAGAATATGCGGCCAGATTTAGGCACATCTGTCGTTATTACCAGTAAAATATACGAATAAGTCTTCATAAATAAGTTTTTCACGTTTGGCAATGTTTTCTTTCCGCTACTGTCTCTGTATTTTCTGGTATTTTTCGTTTGATCACGTCGATATGTTGTCAGTTACTTGATCTCAGAATACAACATGTTTGGGAAATAAAGTGAGCTTTGGAATGTAGAAATGTGGATAACAAAACTTTATCCTATGAAAATTTTAAAGATTACGCCAATTCACTTATAACGACATACTCTTATAATTCATCTCACATAAGTTTAAACACTACATGTACGAAAATCATAGAAAAATCTATTATTTTAAATACGCACAAACATGAAAAAAAGCATGGTTTCGCAAAAAGCAATTAATCAACGTTCCTAACTCTAAGAAGGAATATCTATTCACGTAGGCGAGTTGTAATTTGTCGTATAATTGCAAAAAAACACAGCTTAAAAGTAATTTATCGTTTTTCCAGACCAAAAAAAAATACCTTATGAAATGGCTGTTTTTGCTCCCGCTACTTATTAAAAATACTATATAGGAGTTTCTTCTTAGAGCTTATAAGATAAATCAATTTGGAATACTTAAAAGTTAAAACCCAATTCTAGCCAGAACTTGCAGACTTGAATGGGAAAAGCCTCCTAGGGTAAGTAGTTTAAATACCAATCTAATTACATCCCAAGTAATTTTAGTTAATACTGTTTTAGTTTGCGAAATGTTCCATTGGTTGCGTGCCTCACTAGTTACAAATGTACATACATATGTGATACGTGATAATTGTATTTATTTTGGGAATGTCTTGTATACTCGCAGATAGTTTTCGACAATTTTCTTTGTGTGGCATAATTTGCTTAAATTAATTTTAAAATGAAACTTTAAATGAGTAGTTTTAAGGATAAATATTTTATTATAGATACGTATCTTAAATTGTAAAACAGGACGATAGTCTTTTCCAACGATAGCCTTTCAAGGTAAGAAATTTCCTTTTCCTTTTCTCTTCCCTCAATTTCCTCAAACTTAATAGAATCAACACTTATTAAATTTAAACCACACCTTTGGGATGATTTACCGCGTCACTTGACATTATAGCAAGTAAAGGAGAAGTATTCTTCGAAGTATCTACTTTATATAAGAGGGTGTTTCTGCTTTTCCATCGGTTCGGTTTTAAAATTTATATACACTGCTGTTCAAAAGTTTGATCGCACTGTATAAAATAAAAAAATCAACTAGACAAATAATGTTTGCGAAAGATTGATTAAAGAAACAAGCTTTACTCATTAACTGAAGATGTTATATTGACAAAATAATACATTCTAATAAGATACATATTGTTGTAATGTTTTTTCAAAGTAGGCCCCTTTTGCTTTAATAACTTCCTGATAGGTACGCGGTATCCTTAAAACTAAGCGCTCCAAATACAATTCGCCTATAACATTCCACACTTCCTGCAGAGCATTCAAGAATGCAGCTCCGTCAGCCGGAGATTTTCTCCGAAGCAAGTGATCCCACAAGAGCTCAGTGAGGCTGGAATCAGGGCTCCGTGGCGGGACTCCATTAATGATAGGACTCCTTCGGAAGATATGTCCTCAAAACAAGCTTTAACCACCTTTGGGGTGTCTTTGGAATCGTTATCTTGCTAATAACTTAGCCCCTGTCTAATTAATTCACATCCAGTTGGTACCACATCGTTTTCTAGGATTCTGAAATACACATATTTTGTCATTCTTTCTTTAACTAATTTTAACTAATTTTCCAGTTCTTCTACCTCCAAAGCTACCGCCAAAAAGTAAAGAATGTCGCTGTCCATACAAGCGATTCCGTAAATATCTAGCGCACCCAGGATTTGTCTTCATTTTTGACCGTCACACCAAAGCGAAGTTCATAGGCCTGACACATTCTCGGAATTAATTTTTGACTCTTATCTAATGGAGCAAATTTATTATATACATAGCAAAAAATATTTGTACTTCTTTACACAAGCGCGCATAATTACGTTTTAAGAAAACTAAGTTAGGATCTAAATAGTATTTCTTGTATCTTTCCCATATTAGAACGCACTGAACCTCGCCGTTCTTTGCTGCGCTATTTCAGTTAAACCCGCATTTTTTTTTTTTACATAGCATGTGTTTGTGCATCCTCTTCCCAAGGTCTATCAACCAATCCTATAAGAATAACAATTTAAACATCTGGTTCAAATTGGGAATTCGGTAAAGAGTGAATACTTGGAATACATACATAAGTAAACAGACAGGATAAAATAGAATTGAAATAAAATGTATGTGTGTTCCAACGGACCGGAGCAATTAGTGGATAATTTTCACCTGAAAACTTTCTCTCTGTACTGCTCAGAAGTTATTTTCTGTCCAACGGAACTGGATGAATAAGTGAGTAAGTGGGAATATTACGATTCATATATTCATAGCCTATGCGAATCATGTTAATATTATTCAATAGTTCAGAATGTGATTGATAAAATTTTGAAGGTCCATCCTTTACTACACTTTCATTCGTACTTAATTATTAAATGTAGTTATATCGCAAAAGTTTTTAGACTAATAAATCTTAATATCTTAATCTAACAAGTTAACTTGTAATATATTCTAAATAAAATTTTCGCTTGTGCAAGATCGTCTGGTATAATTTCACCTGTTGCAATCAAACGAGCTAAGATATTTAAATTTATTCTAAAATTTCTATTGTTAGATCCGTGAGGTTTAAAACTCAACCATCTTTGCTCTTTCGTATACGAACGATTAAACGCAAAGCCGAGCTAAACAAAAAAAAGAAACCCTATAACAGCTGCTCTGGCCTTAAGACACTAGAGAATCGTTCATTATGAGGATTTTCATGTTAACGAAATGCACTTTGATGTTCGCAATTGTATAACGGCAAAATGTCGTTGCTTTACATATTTAATCTCGAAAATTTAATGTCATTTGAAAATTTGCATATTTTACTTTGCACGAAGCTTACTTCAAAGTAGAACTCTTTGATTTTGAATATAATACGAAAGGTTTACGATTCGTTTAGAATATTAAAGATCTATATGATTATACAGGGTTGGCCATTAAAACGAAGCAATCCTATATATGTGGATTTATAAACATCGAATTACGGGGTTTTCCCAAATTTTCGCAGCGGACAAAACGATAAATCAACTAAGGATCCTTAGGATTTCTCATACGATCCTGCAGATCATTCAATAATCCTGCCTCGCTAAAAGCATTATACTATTCGCTTGTCCGCACTGGGTTGGAGTATGCCTCCATAATTTGGTATCCTCACTATCTCCATCTGCAAGTACTACTTGAAAGAGTGCAAAAACGAATTTTGAAATACCTGTCCTTCAAAATTGATGGCACTTACCCTGGACGCGATGTTGATTATGCTGGTCTGCTGAGGAGACACGGCTTTGTATCGTTATCGGATCGAAGGAAGGAATTTAGCAGTCAATTTCTACTTAAACTAATTAATCACGCTATTGACGCTCCATCCCTTCTCTCCAAAATTAATTTTGTGGTACCTCAGTACGATACCAGGTCCTTCCCTAATTTTAAGGTCCCGTCATGCAAAACTAATGTTCTGCTTAAAGCACCCTTTACGCATATGATTAGAAATGCCAATGAATTACTTCACGATCCTTTTTGTTGAAGAGTCTACATGGATTTACATTGTCGTCCTATTTTGTTCTTGCATTCTGATGTCACCGAGCCATTATTATATTTATGATTCAGTTGTATCTTTTTCGACTAATTTTAATTTATTACTGCGCTGTATATTGTTACTACATATATATGCTAGGTTACATTATTCTCGCATTGTCCTGTAAATGGAATTATTTTCTGTTGGGCAATAAAGATATTATTATTATTATTATTATTAAAGCACCCATTACGCATATGATTAGGAATGCCAATGAATTACTCGATGATCCTTTTTGTTGAAGTGTCTACATGGATTTACAATGTCGTCCTACTTTGTTCTTGCATTCTGGTGTCACCGAGCTATTTTTATGTTCATGATTCAGTTGTATCATTTTTGTAATTTAAGTTTATTACTGCACTGTATATATTATATCATTACTACATTATGCTGTATTATACTATTTTATGTTATTGTCACATTATCCTGTAAATGGAATTATTTTCTGTTGGGTAATAAAGATTAGTATTGTTATTATTATTATTATTATTATTATTATTATTATTATTATTATTATTATTATTATTATTATTATTAAGAACTATGTTTCATTTTCATACGCATTGTTGAATTATTAGTGAAATACGCAGCTGAAATACGCAGCTGAAATACGAACCGATACAAGCAGAATCAAACAGATGATGAGAACAACCGAAATGAGTCCCTTAAGAAAAATCGCTGGATAAACGAGGAGAGAGAATGAGAAACAAGGATATAAGAGAGGAATGTGGAATTGGAGATGTGGTTAGATTCGCTAAAGAAGGAAGAAGACAGTGGAATGTCAATCAAGTGCAAAGAGCGGAGGAATCCAGATTGATCAGAATAGCAAGAGAAGACCATTGAAGAGGTGGAAACAGTTGTATTTCCACCTCGGTCGAAACACCATGAATAATGCGTGAAGAGAAACAGGAGGTTACGCCCCGAAATAAAAGAAGACGAAGAAGAAGAAAATTGTTTGACTAGGCACTTGTACAAAGGCTTCTTCTTTTTTAAGAGTTGGCATGTTGTCAGAAAGCGACAATTCTATGAATCTAGCTGAGCAATGTCGCGCTGTGGAGTTGGCTTTAAATAGACATATCCCTTTGCAGTTATTTGCGGTAGTTCAATCATCTCAATTAAAACAGTTTGGAGAAGTTTGAATTGTTCAGTGCAAGACAAAATGCTGGAGGTTAACAAGATAAAGCGATTACAATGAGCAAAGAGTATAGTACGATCTAAAATATCGTTTCCCGATGAAAAGAAAAGAGTTGCATTAAACGCTATCATTTGAAACCTAGGATAGGAAGATGCGAGCAGGTACGGGAACTCGGTTTCGGATACTTAGCTCCAAAATAGATTTCTAGTCCTTGTCTGTGCTAGTTCCTGGTATTCAGCATCGGATGTCCGTATCTAAAGCATAGAACTGAAACACTCGGTGGATTGGTACTCGAACACATAGTTCTTGACAGCCGTATGGCTAAAACACGATGGAATAGTTTATTTAACATACAGGAGAACTAAGATATTACTTAAAAGTCTTTGAATAAGTAAAATTTCGGAATCAATTTTTGTAGGGATAAAGTAAATTTGCTCTCTTCAACCATTGCTCGTCTTGTTTCAGCCAAGCTTATTGTTCAACACTTTCAACAGCACATTTTGCCGTAAAATTTATGATGGACACGCTTCATAAATGCGGAGCTAAATTGAAAAGTTAGACACTTTTCAATAGATGGTAATACAATCAAAAGTGAATAGTGTAAATATTTTAGCAATAATAGAGGAAAGTGAATTCAAATGTGTTAATTAACCATTACTTTCAAACTGAAGAGCCGTTCAAAAAGTATTATGGCGATTCTGCATCTTCACATTTTATGACCCATGGTTTGGGGGTTTTCGATATGATCGAATGAGTACGATTGACGCTGCGCACTTAAGACTCACCCTTATTGATCATTCCCTAGTTATCTAGAGAATGATCAATAACATACACTACATCGTGTTGGCCGATCATATAGTGAAGGTAAGAGATATTATCAAGATGGTGAAAATTTCGAATGAACACGTATGGAGTATCCCACACGAATATTTAGGCAACAGAAAGCTTTCAATGTGATGAGTCTTGCGTTTACTCATTGTGAAGCAAAAACGAAATCGAGTGACCTCTTCACAACGGTGTTTAGACATAGATCATCACAATCCAAGATAGCTTCTGCAGCAATATGCGACTGTCGATGAAATTTGGACACATCACTATGCCTCTAAGAAAGCTAGGGCAATAGCATCAGTAGGAAAAGCCATGGTCACTGTTTATGGGGACTCGTTTTTACCGACTAAGGAAAAACGATCATAGACAAGTACTATATATATATATATATAAATATAATTGACCAGATTTTATGGAGAATTGATTAAACGTGGTCTTCATTTGGCGAAGGAATAAGTATTATGCCTCCACGACAATCCATCCTCCATTCGTTTGCAGCCGCAACAGAGAAATTGGTCGATTTGTGATTTATTCTTCGGATTTGATTCTCCACGAGTTCATTCTCTTTCAAAATATGAAAAAATATGGAAAGATATTTTCAAAAAAGCGGGAGATCATCGCCAAATAAGGGAAATATTTTGCAGTCTTGGAAAAATCTTACGTTTTGGAAGGATTAAAAAAAGTTTGAATATCACTGAATTTCTATATTTCTCCAAAAGCGTACGGGTTGTCACAATTGCTTCAGTATATATTCACATAGGGAAAACTATAAATTGAGAACAATTTGCGTTGTTGTTAACGTTTTTTCAAAGGTGAAAGGTTATTGCTTATACTAAAATATGACAGATTGCTAAAAAAGGAGACAGCATCTTTCCCAGGCCAAGGTATAAAGGGTCTTCATTTGATATTTGCGTATGATTATTTACTAAGTTTTCAACAAATTTGAAAACTCTAATATCTGTATCCATACTTTTACAGTACTGGAACGTCTACTCTTAGACTTGATGAAGAATTTTTCTAAAGGTTGCGTTGTTCTTACTAATAAGTATGGAGTTGGGGCTTTATTATATGGGCATCTGTGTTATGAGGAGCTGTCGGGGAAATGCTGCATTAAATCCGTGGTATAGAGAAGTTTTTTTAAGGGATCAACAGGGCCCCATGTTACATTTATAAAATTAAAGCGTTGATACGTAGTAGAGACAGTAGTTACTATTTTCGCAATCTATAGATGGCATGCAATGCTACTTGGACATATAATTAGAACCAAAACTGAAATAAAAGAAGAAAATTCCTCCGAAAGTAGTAACATCTGATTGAGTGTAGTGCTTAATAGTATGTATGTACCACTTGCATTTGTACATGTAAGAAGAAAAACTTGCCATCTGTTAAATTCAAATCTATTTTGAATAAATCTCTCCGTCAAAAGGCATTTCATACCATAAAGTTGACTTGTGCAGCAAAAATAACATGTAATCGTTTGTCCAATATGTAAAACCGTGGATTGTTGTGCATTAAACCTTGTTATACGATTTGCTGATTATTCCAATGTGCAATTTTGGAATGTTAACGACGAATTTTACGCTGTAGTGCACTATGAAATGAATACACACTGTCTGCGGCAAAATTATAGAATAAATTCATAAAATTTGAAGTAATATATGTTTGGAAGGAATGCTCGAACAGCTCAATTTGATTTTTTTAAAATATACACTTTTATTAAAAATATAAATTTTATTAATAAAGGAAAGTAAAAGGCAAATGCTGTTATTCAGGAAATTAAATTATTTTTTTTCGTTTGAACCAAACCTTCGAAATGCTCTCAACCAACTTCCTGACAATAAGCAAATCTAGGGGCACGTTCACTTTGTTCATTACGACTGCCGTCCGCACTAATTCGACTCATTTCATACCTTCTTCAAATTTTCATTTCATCTAGATTTCATGGTCTATCTATAGAATGTAAATATCTACTCTATTGAACTTCGTCTAACAATCCGCTTCCCGAAACATTGGATTTAAAGGAAAAGATCGTTTCATTTCTTGAATAAAAGCATCTATCTTTACTTTTTGTTATCAATAAAATTTATAGTTGCAACTTCTTTAAACGAGTTTTATTCGAAAATTTTGTTGTGTGAGATATTAAATTTTTAAAAAATTATCCATACCGTTATTACTTGAAAACCAGTAGTGGGGGAAACTTGAAACTGATTCAAAAATATATATTTAAGAAAATAAACTACAGAGCTTCATATAAATATACTTACCATACAATAAATCACTTACAAGGAAAGGTTCATGGGTGTCAAATCCAATCATAATGAAACTTGTTAGGAAAGTGGGGTATGTTGAGACTTAAAAGCTAAATTTTTTTGTTTGTGCTGAAATTCACTCTGAGAGGGTGAAACACCTCCTCAAATATTCACTGATTTTCAGTTTTCTTTTTTATTTAATTCTTGAACGGAAATAGATAGAACAAAAATTTAAGTGCAAATATTGTACCTCATCGAGAGGTCTTTTAGAACACGTTTATGTGGTATATACAGAGTGTTGCATTTAAGCGTCATCCTCTTGTGAGAGATGACTATATTAATTATAAGAAATTAACGCAAGTTGTTCATCTTTATCAACATATTTTATTGATTTTAAAGCATTTTCAATTATATAGGGTGTTCCAAAGATGATATTAACATAAGAACTAATATCTTATGCTACGTACTACATATATGGTACATGTATCAGAAAAGGGAAGCAGTTACTCTTAATAATCCTACTTCATACAGTTTAGGCAGCTCAATTTGCTTCGCCTTACCAATTTCAAATAAATTTGATTGAAGTACCCAACTGTAATCGCTGATTGATATGAGATGCAGCTGTTGTTAGTGTAGGTGGACATAAATAAGACCCCTAGACATAAACAATATTGACACATTGCCGAGTGTGTTTATTTTCTATGGTAAATATTTAAAAACATCACACTTGTTTAAAACGGGGTATTTACGGACCACATTCTATTATTTGAAAACTCAGAGTTAAGGTATTATTTTTTTGTGGTAATTTTAAGAATATATATACCTTGATAGTGGTGATATTTGTTCGGTTCTAGATATTTTCATAATATACCACAAAATTTGTTTTTTGTTAAGGTATAGAAAAACAAATATGTAATAGAATAACGTTGTGGATTTAGAATACACACTTTATATAAATACTTGACGAATTCAAAAACAAGCAGAAATTGTATATAGAGGCTGTGTTACAAGTGTATCTAACACAATTTAATAACCGTATCTCGTAAACGAGATCAATATTATTAGATTATTAATGGAATCGTTTAATGTTGCTTAAGGTAGACAAACACCTGTCAATCGACACGAAATAGAACTGCATGATATACTAAAAGAATTAATCACAAGAAGTATAACTGATTTTACTTTTAAAGTAGATATGGATACGACTTTGGAATTTCTTCAACCGTTTAAATCGCACTCTATTGAATTAATCCACAACGAATATCCAATTTCTCAAGAAGATCTAGAAGAGTATTTGCATGAGGAATCGCAACCTTATATAGAAGGCAGCATTTTAAGCATGCAGTATAAAGAAGGGGCTATTAATTATTGGAAGAGTGGAGAAATGAAGCGGCTCCCCGTGGAGTCGGAGCAAAGGAAATTTAGAAATGTAAATTCCTTACGACAACTTATCAATGGGAGACAATAGAAAAAGGTGGAACGCAGGGAGAGAAATTAACAGTAATATCTCAATACGTGAGGAAATGAGTGGACTGAATACCATTATACACGATATACATAGATATATGAAAGGGGCCATTACACGCTAATGAAGATATCAAACTAGAAAATTTCAAAGCTTTAAAGAAGTGGATACTGAATTTCAAAAGAGTATATAGAATTGTTTCGTGCAAAATCACAAAACTTATCAGTCGTTCATATAGATCAGATACTCTGCAATTATAAAAGATTGCTACTGATTTTATTAATGAAGTTAAATCAGTAATCCAGAATTATGACGCCCAGCATGTATATAATGTAGATGGAAACGGCTTCAACTTGAAGATCCATTCTGGACGTTCACTAGCATTCCAAAGTACGAAGAAAGTCGAAGCTGTTGTTCGGTCTATACAAGCAACAACTCGCTGTTATACTGTTTTCCCAATAACATCTGCAATTGGTAAACTTATGTCTTTTCTACTGATTGTACTAAAAGAATCTTGTGGCAAATTTGGGCCCCCAAGTACAGCAAACCCTATTTCGACCTGCAAACGTATATTGGGACATACTAGCTGATGCAATTTTACTAATTAATGATGGTCTTTCTTAATAGAAGACATATGTATGCAATATATAGATGGTTTTGCTTTAAGTAGCATAAGACATGACTTGTTCTACACCTTTGGAACATCCTGTAGAATTGAAAATGCTTTATAATTAATAAAGGATGTTAAAGATGAACAACTCGTGTTAATTTATTTTCCGTATTACTATAATCAGCTCTAGGGGTTGTCTTAAATGCACCATCCTGTATATACAGCACTTACATGTTCCGAAAGACTTATCGATAAGGTACGACACTTGCATTTAAATTTTTGTTCTATTTCCATTCAAGAATCAAATCAAGAAAATTGAAACTCTGTGAATTTTCGAAGGAGTATTTCACCCCGTGCAAAAAATTTTTATTTTAAAGTCTCAACATATTTCATTTCATTAAGATCTAAAAATTTGACACCTGTGAACCTTTCCTTGTTAATAGAAAATAATTTATTTTTGACTGTACAAAATTAGTTAACGTATGTTTTGTTTTAAATATTTAGAATAAAGATCATACATCTGTAAAACTTTAGGCAAACCATGTGAGACTTTCAACGAGCTTAAACCTTTATACGGAAATATCTTCCTTAAAGTTTAGCACGGTAATTCTTTATAAAGAACTCATATTTTAATTTTATGAAAGTGGATTCTTCTAAAACTTTTCACATAAACATCATCCCTAAGGCGCTGTTTCGGAGATTCAAGGCGTATGTATATATATTTGAAACAAAAGCAAAAAAAAACTCTAAATCCTCTCATCAATGCGGTGGCGGCAGAGCTCGATTTTGTTGCGGAACTTTAGATATTTGCAGCGTGCTTGTTCTTTATTGAACACATATTGCTCCATTTGTAAAAAACGGAAGTTGTTGCTTTTCTAAAATATGGAATTACGGAAAAACTCTGCAGCATTTGTGGAAAGTAAGTAGGACGTCGATTACTTTTATAAAAGTCAGTCATAAAATATTTGTGGTGGAATTGAGCACGTATAGACAGAAATCTCCTAAAAAATTGAAGCAATTTTATCAGGGAAACTTAGCCATATCGTTCCTGGTTATTTGAGTGAATTTTTTGTGTATGGTAAAATGGAAGTGACAAAATATTTAACAGTTATATATATGTTATACACTGGAGGACATTTACTTAATGTAACGAGAGTACTTATACAGCCATGCTAATTCTCAGGGGATATCGGTATTCTAGAAATTCAGATTTCCATAAATTTTTAAGTTTGAATGAATAGTTATTAGAACAGCACACAATTTTAAAGTCTGAATCTTCTGATTTCAGAGTAAAACCCCTCTGCAGAAATTTACATGATTTTTGAATTACTATAAATATGTCAGAAACTATAACTTTGTTTTATAACATAATTTAAAGTATACTGCATAGTGTTAACGAATTATTTTCAGGAAAAATAAATAACGTAGTAATTTAAAATTACCTCATACTCTCCACTTTTTATTTATTTTCATTTTATTTGTCAAAAATAAAGTTGTTTTTACATAGAAAATGATGCTGTATAACAAATGAAGATTTATTCCTATATTATACATATACGTAGTAATTAACTATATAATTATTACTGTAATACTGGTCAATTAAAAATGAAAATACAGATATTGCTTACACCAGAGAGCAACACGCAGCTTTTTATAAATACGACACAAGGACCTAAACTGGGCTAAGGCGAGAGAAATGAGCATATGGGGTATTTGCACGGTTAGCTTAAGAAAGTATTCTTTGTGTGAAAATACATCTTATTTTGGAACGCCTTTTTTGTAAATGTTATTGGTTTTTGTATCTACTATCGATAATAGATGTCGCGACTTTTCTAATTTTTGATACTTAGATTTACAGTTATTTTTAAGGGTCATATTGCGTTTATAACCTCAAATAAAGTGCCTTGCTAGGTTTAAACAGTGGCAGTCTTTTTGTGAAAACGGTAAATATATAACGAAGTTGATTATGTTAACTTATGCTAGTGATACATAAACCTTATATAAAAGCTCTGTCAATAAAGTTTTGTTTAATATTTATTTCCTTAGAAAATAATGTAAAAGCTAAAACATACCTCCCAATTTCCCCATTGGGGAAAATGGAAGGTACCGAATTGGGAAAATTGGTGGAAATTAGCTTATGTTGTATATTTCAGTTCAGATGGACATGCCACGAAAGTATGTTAAGAAAACCAATCTGAAATATCCTAGATACGTTTTAATTGTTGCTATGAAAGTAATAAGCATCGGAAGAAGTACTTATGCTGCCTCAACGTAACTTAATACACCAGAGTTTATTATTCGAAACAGAATAAAACGAAACACCCCTATAACTCGTGTTGGAGGTGGTAGAAGTACTTTTCTTCCCAGTAGCATAGATGATTAGGCAGATAATGCAGTATTGTTACCTTCAGTTCATAATCCACTTACACGCGGATAACTTTTATACATCGTTCAAGAGTACTGCAAAGAAAAGAAAATCAAAAATCTATTTTCAAAGAAGGCAGACGTCTTACACGGAGAAGGACAAAATTTTAAAACTAAAATACATGGATCCCAAAGGCCCTAATAATGTTGTGTGGCCCAGTAAAGATGACATATTTGACACCCTAATGTCGGCTATTTTAACAACGGCCAATACCTCTGTCAGTATTAATAAGAAATTCTTGGGTTTAACCGGCGAGGATTACCGAAAGGTAATAATATAGAAGTTTTAAAAAACTAGAAAAAACGTTTAAGTTCGTCCAAATAGGTTTCCATTTTATGTTTGCTTTTCCAGTTGTGCAACGAATAAGAGTGATTAGTCAGGGTTATTTTATTTTGCTAAAAAAATGTTAATATGTCTACGTTTTTAGAACCACAGAGGTTGCCTATTTTTAGGAATAAATGTTTATTTTCAGCTGTTCCTTGATAGCAAATAAAATTTTGTTAGCCTAAGGAAACCTTTTGTTTTATTCTATACCCCTCATTTGCTCCCATAAAAGTAAATTTCCGGGGCTGCGCTTTACAACGATACCTTCCAAATACCCCATGTGGGAGAAATGCCTATTAAATATATTTTATTTAATGCTGCTTCCAAGCAGCAACTTTACACTTAAATTTTGTATTAACTTTGAAAATGTTATTTCCTGCCAATATTCTAGGCTAAAATTTATATTTGCATATTAATATTACCCATCCCTATATCTTCTAAAATTCAACGGGATCTTGCACAAGTATTTGAGAATGTTGGAAAATTTTGGTAAAGCAAATTAGTTGTGCGTTAATGACCGTTTGTTATAAGTAGTTACTATATCTTGCGAAAACACATCACTTAACACAAACAATATTAACACTAGCTTGTAGAAAATGACGCAAGCTGCACATTTGTGTAAATTTTAGTTAAATTGACTCAGAATTCACTACAGATAAACAAGAGAAAAGCAACACACGAAGCAAACATGTATATCCACTAATAGATACACACACAGATATTTTCTTTGGTATTGTTAATACTATGTCAATTTCAAATTGAAACCCCAAAATTTGGAACTTTTACCCAGATATGTTGCAGGTTTTAGCTGTATTAGTTTTGTTCTTATTACTTTTGTGCATCTCTTTAACGGAGGTGGAGGTGTTGATTGGTGCGAATCTTAAATAAACTTGTATATATTACAAAAACAGCCTACATAAACAATAATTCCCGTTGCTCTAGAAACCCTTTATTAATTAACTGTAATTGTTAACCGAGGTCGAGGTAGTAGCGATGATTTTATCGTGTCATATTATCATCCCGGCATATGTTCTCTTTCACATAAGCGTTACGTATGTAATTTATACCGGAGATGCTATTGTTTACGCAACAAGATGTATTGTGTATGCGGTTAAACCCTGAAACGGTATTAATTGGCGGAAGTAGCGGGTGCCGTTAATTATGATGCGTAAAGCTGTTTCCTATGTTCGTATTTATGGGCGCCTAGCATCGTTGGAACATTACGAGTACTAACCGCAAAGTAAACAAAATATAGACGCTACGGTAATGTTAAATGTCAAAATGAATTGTATTATTGGTTGTTGTATGTGTAGAATATGAGAAAATAAACCTTGACAAATAGGTAGTGCTGATACTTGCTGCTTCAGGCAGCGTATTGCCAATGAGAGGAGGCAAAAACAACTATTAGATTAGGGCAATCTTAAATAAGAAATTTTATTGTAATAAATGCATCACTCTGCATTTTTGTTTCGCAGTCCTTTTGAACACTGCAACAGTAGTCGGCTATCATATGAGAATCCTTCTTGGTAGCGAGTTTACATAGTTTTTAAGTCCTGATGAAATTTCTCGCCCTTTTTATAGCCGATAGCACCTAAATTTTCGGGAAATCTATCAAGATGACTATGGAGGAAATGAAGGCTTATGCTCATGTTACAACCTAGGTGGTGACATTTGAAGGCTTTTTTGCAAAATTTTTTGCGACCATAGTGAATGAAGTCCAGGCTTCTTTCTCAACTTCGTTCATAGAGTTGATGAAATTTGGATCTGTCATTAAAGTTCTAATTTGAAGTCCGTCAAATACCCTAGCTTTATTTTTTTCGTATCTTAGCCGTGGAAACTTTTGACACTTGTACCTGAAACAGTCCTCTTGCAAATCTAAAGCTTTAACATATTGCTTCGCAAGACCCAATTATATCTGACGAGGTGGAAAAAATTACTTTTTCTCTGTCGACTAAAGGTTCACGTGCAATATTCTTTTGGCCAACATCAAACGATGTTCTGGGAGGCCAATTTTCTGCATTTAGTTAACGATTTTCAGGAATTTTGAAATCGCTAAACAAGAAATGCCGTACAGAAAAAAGAAGCGCGACGTGATAGGGAAAATGGGTTTCATATTTTGCATTAGCGTACCTAATTTTTTTTTTATTTGTTGGCTAGTGCAATCAATTCTGTCAAGTTAGTAAGGCGCAAAACATTAGTGGGGAGCAAGTAACAGTTTACGAACAATAAAGTAATGAACACTGTTACGTTCTCCTGTTTTGAAGAACAGTGGTGCTGTAGCTTGCTCGTAAATTCTCGAATTTCTTGACCAACTTGTAGAAAATGCTCGTTTCTTTGGTAGGTTGAAGGTTTTACAATGAAACTCAATGCATATGCGCAAACAAATATATTTAAAAAATAGAATCTGCCCACGGTTTCCACTCTAGCCAATGTACAGTTACTATGTACGTAAGATATATAATATGCACAATTGCAGTTATTCAACCTCTCTTATACATGTAATGTACATTAGCATGTGTATATGTATGCATTCACCTTTAGTTTTTTTAGAAGCTTTGTTAAAGGCATGTAATAATGCATGCAACACTACCTTTGCATAGGGAAGCCAACCCTAGCGCTTTGCTTATTTATAGATGTCCCTTTCCGGGAGCCAAATACTTTCTCTTTGCCTTGAATTTGTCCAAGGAACTTGACCTTGTTTCATTGGTTTGTGTTTGTAAGCGTACCAAACACTTTCGTCATTTGTACTTTTATAGGAGAATCCAATCCTATCTCTTAGAACCTCAACGTCTGATTGAGGGCGACAGTAGCGAAAATAGCCGATCTCAAAACAAGAGCATATAATGTCACAGCTACCCAAGCGTTCTTGTAATAGAAATAATACGTTAAGTATTCCCTAATGGAAGACCGAACAAAGATGCAGGTGATAACGGACGCTGCAGCCTCGACAATCGTCAACTAGAAGCGGAGAGATTGCACTTGCTAGGGATGTCTATGCACGCGTTCCGACGAAGCTAGAAAAATGATTGCCGCCAAAATCCCAACAGAAGGCCAAACACACAACGGCCACCGTAACCTCGACGATGTTGGTGTATAAGTTTTGACGTAGCTACAATAAAGGTTGCCATTATACGAGAACCGAAGAGGTCTGCCCATACTTGAAAATATTGAATATGGAAAACTGCCGCTATTCGTATGACGAGGTTATACTTAATGGGTCTAAAGGCACTTATAGTATGAGTATGGCGAATAACTGAATGCATGCATATATAATGCGCAATGTGAGTACATATTATAAAATAAAATTATATATATTTTTCAAAGAGAAACAATAAATGGCAAGAAACTGAAAATAAAATAGCATAAATACTTACAGTTGCAAAAAATAAGGACATACAAAATACATAAATTACTAAACAAATGCATAAAATAAAATACATTTCCTCAGAAAAGTAAAATTCTTACAGAAAAATACATAAATAATGTGAAATCCTTAACAAACACCTAGAACAAAGATTAATATTCTTTTGCAGTATATACAACAACAAGCATTCAATCATTATTTATTATCTTCGTTTAGAGTTCTAGCATAGTTTTGCTTAATTTATTGATTTCTTTCAATTCTCAACGATGATGTTTCTATTCAAACATTAACGTAGAAAACGATGGCTTAAGTAAAAAGAGATGCTTCCGTATCTATCTTCACTTTGAGTCAATTATAACGTTATCGCAATACATAATTAGGTGTCTTGTTCAACTGACGCAATTACCGAACTTAATTACAAATTACTGTAGCTGATCAAATTAAGTATGGAAGCTCAAGCTTCCATCCTGCAATTATTGCATGGATTGATAAGGGATTCTGTTGATTAGGCTTGAATTCCGAACATTAGTACGTCTATTACGCGCAGATACATGAACCGGAAACCCTGATCATTATTGTCGACGATGATCTAAATTAGGAGCTAGCCGAGATGAGAGGTACAGTAAAATTCCCGAACATAATAGGGAAATTGAGTATCAATAGCGGTATTGATGTCCACTTTTTCAATTTCCCCAGCTACGTAGTTTTTTGTGCAGTATGAAGAATCTAATAGCTCTAGAAGTGTAATAAATTATATTATATAGAAAAATAATTTAATTTTGCTAAGGGAATACAGCACGTGAACGAATTTATATTGAATACATGGTATTTTTAGTTTTCATAATCAAAAATATGAAAGATATATAGGGTGTTCAAAATATGCACAAACTTTGAAGGAGGATAGGATGGACCAAAACATATGTTCCCGAATGAACCGTTTCGAGATATAAAACATTTTTTCATTTAACACTTTCTTATTGTATTATGTGCAAACAAACAATGCAATTTATGAATAAAGAACAAAAGCAGAGGCAAATGAAATTTTCAAAAAACCTCCCGTCCACTGCCTCGAATTCAGTAGCATTCCAGGCCATTTATAGCCATAGCGTAAACTAAAGTTTTCAAACATCCTCAATAAAAGAAATCAAGTGGATTTAAATCAGGCGATCTTATAGGCCATGATAAAGGATCTTCCTATTCATTTTCATCCAAAAGTATCGTGTAAATTTTCTCCAACAGCAATTGAGGAATCAGCTGAAGGAATATCGAGCTGGAATTACAATTGTTGTCCTTGGTTCAAATGAATGTCGCATAAACGTTAAGTAAGCACTACCAGCATCACTGTCTAGAAACTAGTGATAAAAAGCTTCCGTTTCTGACGTTCAGGTGGATTTGATCCTTGCACTCGTTATATTTGGACGGGTAAAGTTGCTTATATTGAAGAATTTTCTAAATAAGAAAAGAACTCGGCTAATATTCTTCGCAAATTCGTTTGTGGATTCTGCTCTATCTTCCTCTATGTCTCACTAGTTGACACCGTGACTCCAGGAAACTGTTTCCTAAATGGACTTGTATCACGCGATCTTTCGTGCATTTCTACAAAAGGATGAGTTACTGAGATCTGTTAACTGATGTGAACATCAATATAGAGATGTATATTTTTCTGGTCTTTATTATCTAACAACAATTGATAGTTGACCGTCAAACAGGTTCTAGTGTTCGTACTACATCACTGACAGAATTATTTTTAGAGTCCATAGCCTAATCCACATAACCAGAACTTCTTATTATTTAAATTGGATTTATAATATTGTTTGCAATTTCATCGCGTACAGAGCGTATGTGATCTTGTAATGTTGGTTGAGATGATAACCTCCATTTGGTATCCATCCCAGGATTGACGAAATTGTTGTTAGCAAGTAAGGCAAATGGTAAATGATTTCTTCAACACATTTTTGGGTTTACATACGCTGTGTACTTCTAGTGTGCTTTCTATAATCAAGTTTGTCCGGGCATCACAATAGTTTAACGCACACTGGGCATATTGTTTCTGCACCATAGTGTATTAAGTGGGAAAATATTTTTATAAACTTGTGCATATTTTCTAGAAATCGACGTTTTCAAGTAACTGCAGCATTAATGCAATATTCTCTTAATTTAATTACGTTATACACAAATATTGCTGCAATATAGCGAGTATCGCAATTGTGACACAACAGTCGCATTATACTAATAAGGTTCTTCCTGAATAAATTAGGTAGTGTATTTTGTAGCCACGCGTCTTGGGGCACTGGTTTGCCGATACGATCTGGAGCTCTAGTGATGACAAGGTTCACCTTGTAAAATTATGTTTGGGTATACAGGATATTTCAACAATTAAGTCATTATTTTTTTAAACAGAACATTCTGTGTATATTTGTATGTGTTTTCGGGAGTGTTGGATCTACACAGCCATACCTTTATTTGTTTGGTAGTATACGCCGTTTTCAAGTTATTATAATTTGATTTTTTGCAAACATACATCTGAATATTATGCATACCTTAAACTTGACAAGAACTAATAGATAATGCCCTAATAAAGTTCGCGAATGCTTTGGATGTCCCTCTAGTTTATTCGAATCTATAATGTGATCCATATTTTATCAATGTCAATGCGTTTTAACTTTTGTTTTAAAGAAATGATATCCAAGTTGACCGTTTTCGGAAATATACGACACTTATCTAAATATATTCATCAGCCCTGGGTATTTCGCGAAGTTTTTAAGATGAACGTTTTCTAAAGAATTAACAGATATTATTTACATAACCTAGTACAGTACTTCTCTAAAGCTTTTCTTTAAAATTTTTAGTGATATAGCACATATTGAACTTCGGTAGATAATTGCCTCACTCTGTACGTATCTACACTAGAGTGACAGAATAAAATAGATACCAGGTAAAGCGGTACAAATATGTAAACAGCTAAATTCTAAGAACGAATTAAGAACTTTCTCGTGTCATTAGGGTAGGGGTAGATGTATCGGAAGGAATTCGTCATAGTTTAGTATCGTTACAACTATGCCTCGCCTACAAGGTTCGAGCGATATTAGCGACTTCACCCGGGGTCGCATCGTTGGCCAGAGTGAACGCGGCGCTTCGCAACGTGAAATAAGAAAATTTTTAAATATTCCGTTGTCCACAATTAACAGTGTGATTACATAATTTAAACGCAAGGAAAAAACAACAGCGGAGCCGAGACCAGGTCGTGCCGGACCTTCTGAAAGAAGTAAAAGGGTGGTTGTGCGCGAAGTGCTAAGAAAACCGCCAAAAAGTACAGCTGAGCTTGCGGCAACTTCACAGAAAAGTCAGCGCACCGTTCTGTGATACCTCCACAGTGTGGGAATGTATAAAAGGGTGGCAAAGAAAAAACCTCTCCTTACGGCGTTTTAAAAACGGCGTCGAATGGCTTGGTCAATCGAAATGCGAATGAAGCCCGAAGAGTTTTGGGGGTTTGACGCTTTCATTTTTTCAGAAGAAAGCAGATACTGCCAATTCAGTGATAGTGGTCGTACGTGGGTATGGAGACGTTCGTCACAGCAACTGGACGACAAATTTTTGCATCAGACGGTGAAATACGGCGGTGTGAACATCACGGTGTGGGGCGCGATATGGTATGGTGGAAGATCGCAATTAGTAATCTGCGACGGAAATATAAATGCGGCAAAATATATACAAATATTAACAGAAGGACTACTACCAATATTCGACAACGCCATTGTATCTAAAGAAGACGCCACTTTTATGGAGGATGGAGCACCCTGCCACAAAGCAAGAACAACAACCACATGGAAAGAGGAACAGGGGATTCGGATTTTACCATGGCCAGGCCAATCACCAGACATGAATCCGATAGAGAATGTTTGGCACAAAATCCAGACAAATATGGCGAAACGACCCCGAAAACCCAGCAATAAGGAAGAACTCGTGGAAGCTGTTACAGAAGAGTGGTTAAATATTCCAGAAGACACCATTAATCATTTAATAGATTCTATGCCACGACGATTCGCAGCACTTCACGCAAGTAAAGGTGGATCGACAAAATATTAGTCTAATTTAAAAATTTTAAAATATTTTGTATATATAACGAGAATAGTATCTTTTTTTTTAATTAGTAGGTGTCTATTTTATTCTGTCACCCTAGTGTATGTTTATTTAAAAAAACATGCCCACATTGTTTATGAACCACCAGCGGTACTGCTTCAGAAATGTAAATAGGTCCAAAGCGTAAAGGTTTCCGTATTTTTGAAGCTCGTCTTTTCGCAAACAAGCATGTTTGTTTTCACAACAATACATCTAATTATGAAGACCTCCACAGAATATTCGCTTTTTATTATATCTTACAACTCTGGTAATAAGATTTCAGTTTTACAACTTAATTTACGCAGTAGGTATGTACAATTTTTATAACCTTGTTTATTAAAAAGCCTTAATATTGTTTAATATACAATGTTAATAAAATTGACCTTAAAGGATAGAAATAGTATGTGCTTAGTCTAATAGAAATCAAGTTTGAGGATACATTCGCTTAAAAAGGCTGGAAGTGGTATTATAGTTGCCTGTATCCTACCGTATAGTAGTATTTTGCAGAATATTCGAAAGTTTCGTTTCTTTTAGGCAACTTTGTACACAAATCTTTGTGTACTTACCCTTGCACATATGTAGATGATCATAAGTTTATATATGTATTGATTCAAGGGCAAGCCTGTAATACGTTTTAAATTTTAATCATGTAGCCGTATACCTTTTATCCAGTTAAAGCATAGAGTATAGCGATTTTCAAGGATATCGTTGAAAGCTTAAAGCTATAATACTTCTAAGGAGAGATAACTGTATAATGTACGCAGATATCGGTGATGGTGGATAATGAAATGTACTTGAGAGAAGCAGTTTGTAGATATTTAGGGGATTTAAAAGAAATTAATATTTATAATAATATTAATTAAACAAGTATATATACATACATAATGGAATGGATAATTTAAATTTTAACAAAATATATTTAAAAATAAGTACTTTTATTAATGTAATAATTCTGTAAGCGTATACACAACTTACTAATTAAAGAACCAAGTTCATATATAACGAAATTCGACTGTTACTTTTTAAAATCGTGAAATAATTAGCTACAGTACAAACCACACCTGGCATAAATATTTTAAGTAATGTAAGGGTAGAAATTTTATGCTAGATATATATACACGTATACATAAATTACATTGACAGTGAGTTTATATTGATATTTCTTCGTGCGAGTAAATAATTAAGTTCTTGTGTAAAAATGGCTAGCGGAAAACCGCTTACTGTTGAAACACGACCTACAATATTAACGCTACATCAAGAAGGATATGCTGTACGGAATATTTCCGGAAGACTTAATGTAAAAAAGTCCACAGTAAATTTGACTGTTCGCCGCTTTGAACAAACTAGCACACTTGCTAGCAAAAATCATCCAGGACGTCTTCGAGCAATATCCAGGGGCGACGATGAACTCATGAAATTGCTTAGTAAGAGAAATAGATGATTAACGGTTCCTGAAATTACGGCGAAAACTGGAAGATATCCATTACCACAGTGACACGTCGTTTAAAAGAAGCAAATTTTCACGGGTGTAGTGTTACACGAAAACGATTGCTATGTAATGGGAACAAACAGAAACGTCTTCAGTGGGCTAACACTCATAAACATTGGACAATGGAATAATGGAGAAATGTACTATGTACTGATGAGCCCAAATATGAAGTGTTTGGTCAAAACCGCAGAACAAAAGACAAGAAAATGCTTCCTGAGTGCATTACACCAATAATAAAGAACGCTAGTAGTTCTATTCTTGTAGGGGATTGTTTTTCATTAAGTGAAACAGGAGACCCTGTGAACATTGATGGAATAGTGAGGAAGAAGAATTATTACGAGATAATAGAAGAAAATGCTCTACCATCCGGATTGCGCTTATGGGTAGCAATTTTGACTTGATGTACGGTAACGATTCGAAGTGCACGTCGTTATTATGCAAAAACTACCTTTCTGATGCAGGAAATGAGGGAGTATTAAAAATAATGACTTGGCCAGCCTAGATCCATCTAGATCCTTCGATAGAGCTTCTTTGAAACGAAGTCGACAGACGAATTAGAAGAAAATGTCCAACGTCCTAAACCCATCTCTGAACGGTGTTGCACAGGAAGTGCAATAAGTCGTGGATGAATACATATCTTTCTTATAATTGTTTTGTTTAAAGTTTTGAGGCAAACGCCAAATTTGGCATGAAATAGGAAGTGTCCATACTATTATGAGCTGTAATGTATCCGTAATCTGCGATACCCAAATCATTATTGTATATTGCAGACATTTTAAAATTTTGGGTCTTCCACTTTACGTATACTCCTGAGAAATGTTGATGTAAAACCGTAAACTGTCCTTTAAACCCCTTGCACATTACACAATATTAAAATATATGGAATATAAGTAAAATCGTATTGTGTATATACATATTTTTTAATGTAACACATAAAAGGGGAGTCTAAAGCAACATACAGAGAAAACTCACGACTTTACGATTTCAAAGACGGAAAAACAAGCAGAAAGGAATAAAGTAGGCATTACTTGAAACATCAGATTTTGCGCTACCTTAACTATGAATATGCATAGGACTATAAACATGCGAAGCTACGTTGCCTACTTATGGCGGGGGACATAAAATGACACGCTCTTAAAACCGGGCTCTTAGTCGATAATAAAACATCATCTTCAGCATACCCTGGTGAGAAACGGAATATTATACATCCACAGAAATTAGACCATGGAGGATAATTCAATATAAAACCTTTTATGTCGTGTGCAAGTATCCCCTTTTAATAAAACGTGCGACGATGCATGCCACATAGTTATGTCAAGAATTTCTTCATAAAATTCTAACATTGCATACTTCGAATACTTGATTTGTTGTTATGGAGATACTAGATTAATTTTGTAGTAATTAAATATCACCGAGTAGACTAAATAGAAAAGCTTCAGGCCCAGATGAAAAACGGAAAGAGCATATTTTTTTTTATAGATTATGTATTCATACAGAATCTAATCCACTTTAACTAGATTTGTCTATTCAACGGACACCTCCATTTATAGGAAACTCATAATGGTGATTCTGTTACATTAATATTATATTAATGCGTACATCTATTTACTGGAGATTCTATATAACGGATACGGACAATATATTTTGTTACGAACTGTAAAAACATGGAAGAATTCATTGCTACTTCCCGAACAATACTTTTGCCTTTTTCCGAGAAAGATAAATAAGCCATAATTATGTATCTTTATAGTGCATTTATTCACTCATATGTTTTCAAGACGAGCTTTCTATACACAAAACAAACTTCCCTAGAGAACTACCGTAAAGACACAATCCTGTTTTAAGTTTTAAGGGATTTGCTCCATGCTAAAACTATTGTACCTCAAAAGCATTTTTCAAAGTTTCTTTTTGTTGTGGTTACGTATGCAGAAATGTTTAGAAAGGAAAATGTTATAAACCTTTTTATTGCATTTTATAAATGCGATTGCACATATTGAACTGAATTGGAATCGGGAGTAATTTTGAGTTTATATTTTGTATAACATAACACTTTATTTCAGTTTGTTCCTTGTGCTGTTTGATTTTATTGTTTTGAAATTAATGTTCGTTAAACGCAAACGCGATTCGGTTTCATGTACGCATTATTTCAAGACTTGTGATCATGATAGTATAATATTGACACTTTCTAAGTGTGAGCATAAATTAATTTAAATTTAATTACATATTCCATTAGATATCCATATTATGAATAGTATTGAACTACAATAATAATAATTAATAATTTTTAACAATGTCTAATTTTTTATAATATTATTCAACATTAAGGAGTTCTGCGTATCAAGGGGCAGGATTGAAAAATACCTTTGGAGACATACAGATACGGGGCAAATGTAGATAATAATTTCGTAGGCAATTGTAAAAAAATGATTTCCGCATGTATTGCTAAGATGTAATCTAAGAGATATAGTTATAATTTAAATGGAAGTAGTTTGACTTTCAAAGCGCTGCCAACAAAATCCTATTATTCGTGTCGTAAATATAGCTCATAGAACTTCTGATCTTTATCAGCAAAAACTAGGTTTACAGCGTTATCGTAGGTTTTACCAATCAAGGAACTTTGTAACGGTCTGAGGACATGATAATCCGATGGTGCTAAGTTAGGGCTATATGGCGTGTGACATCACTTGCCAAGCGTCAATAATTTTTGGCAAGTGACCAATCATGTGTGTAGCCTAGTGTTGTTATGGTGGAGTACAACACCTTCACGATTAACCAACTCTGGCAATTTTTCTTGAATTGCAGAGCTTAATTCGTCGAATTGGCGACAATGAATTAATTTTTTGGTTCGTAGGAAGAAGCTCAAAATACACATTATCTTTGTAATTCCAACAAATTGATAGCATAATTTTCTTTTGGTGCATATCAGTTTTCGATGTTGTTTGCACTAGCTTATTTTCTGTAGATCAGGACCACTTTCGATGTTATGATAAACTACCCATTTTTCATCACCAGTGGTTATCCCTTTTAAAACAAGTTCGATTCCATTTTGTTTGAGGTGGAAATCGCATATGTTAATGCGTTGACTTAAATGAATTTCTCATGAAGAACCCAAACATCGAGTTTTTTTAATAAATCCCATAGGTTTTAAATGATTTTCGATCGTTGTGTGCGATACATTAGCCTTTCTAAAATTTCTTCGACTGGACTATGACGATCTGGATTAATTACAGCTTATTTACCATTAACTTCGTTTGGCCCGCCAGATCGTGATTAATCTTTCAGAGAGAGAAATCATCAGAACGAAATTTATAAAACCATTTCCAGCATTGTATTTCTTTTAGAGCTTAGTCAACATACACATTGCTTAATTTTGTAGCAGCTTGTGTTGCGTTCTTTCTTTTTGGGAAATAAAAATATGACGAAAGTTACCACTCTGTTCTCCATGTTAAAATTGAACCCACACGAAAATACACTTAATTTTTTAATAAAGCTAAAGTTAACAGCTGACAAGTCCCAAAAGTATATACGTGTTACATTTATTCAAAATAAACATTACCCTTATTTACATTTAAAATCTGCAATTACTTTGTTGCCAACCCAATAGTATAGAGATATAACAGAAAAGCGTGGGTTACTAGATAAGTAAGGAATGAATGGCTTTAGAAATTTGACAGGTAAATGGTAATTTAGAAACAGATGATCTTATTTGTTTTAGATGACGCTACTTTACACAAAACCCTACAATTAGAAAATAAGTATTTTTACTTCGAGACACCACTAGCGAGTGGTAACCGTTGGATCAAGGTATTATTAAAAATGAAGGGCACTATTATCACTGTTCTTTGCTAAAAAAACTGTTATCATAGATAGATCCTAGTGAAGTACCAGCACCGTTAGAAAAAATCTTCCTATTGTTAGTATGAGGAATGCAGCAGCGTGGAACGGAGTGACAGCAGAAACAGGTTTTTTAAATCAGCCTTTTGCCAAGGAGTTGAGGACCTAGAGGAAAATCATGATGGTATATCGTTTATGCAGTTAAGCTGTGATAAATCATTCGTTAATAAAGGTGTTTAGATAAAATTAATGACGACTTAGTAGTGATATTAAACTAAACATTAGTGATTGTGGAAGTGAGACTCTTTGAGCTAACGACAAAAGAGAGCTTTTTTACCTTAAAAGAATATGTTAACGAAGTTCAATTTATTTCTCACATGATAAGTAGAGTTAGAAATAAAGCACTAAATAAAAGAAGATTTGCTTCTATAAACAATGTAAAATTACCGATTACTTATAAATTTAGATTATACATATAAATTGCATAATTTACGAATACATTTTTTACTTTAACACTATGTATATAGTAAGTAAGATATGTAGCTATGCTGACGTAAAAATCCGAAAAACTGACTATAGTCAATGTAAAGAAAAGTGACTTGCAAGACACATGCATTTATCTTCAGCGTATGTTTAAAGACTGTTACTGAAAAACTACCTAACGTCTTCTAGAAACTTTTCATCAAATAAACTTACTCATGCTCAGAGCAATATATAAATTTGTATAAATACATCATATACAAATAAATGTACATATTTACAACTTAACCCGTGAATTCAAACTCATAATTCCTAAAATCCTAACAGAAGTTAGCATCTCATAAGCTGGTTCCATCCATAAATAAATTTGTAAATCCACTTTATCGTTCAGCATACACATACATCTGCCAATAAATATTAAATATAAAGATATTCGTATTTCAATATTTGCCAATGTTAGTTGTAAATATAGTAACCCCTTAGCAATAAATATAATCCCCATATGCATGTGTAGCGTTAATCCCCTAAAATGAGTTTCTGATAGATGAGACAGTTCTAAATCCGTAAAATATACATAAATGATTGATTCGTTGTCGTTTCCAGCAATAAAGTAATCAGGTGTTATTGTTAGTGCTATGCTTTTATCGACGAAGAAAATAATATAATATAAAAATGAACAAATAACGCTAGAAAATTCTTAATAATAAATGTTATTGTCCGACTACGATCCAGCCTTATAAACCAAACATTGAAGAATGGCGATGAAATTAGAACATTTTTATCGTTTTTCGATTTGTTCCAAATGTTGAATATAAAATGTTTATTATGTGTTACAAAACAGCTTATAGTGGATATTTTCATAACCCTACTTTGACTTAAATTTACTCTGGCGTGTTGTAAACACAATTTTACCACTTCCTGTTATATAGTTTTACGCTTTCTTATTAATTTCCGTGAATATTTTCTCTTAAAATTTCTATTATTGGATTCGAGAATGTGGACGTGAAGTTTTCCAGGGCACTTGATACATTTTCGATCGGGTATAGACCGGAGGACTTTGCGAGACAGGACAAAACAGATGTGTTATCACTTCGTATTAAGATCGTTGTATGGCTGATCTTGCATGAAAATTTTCATGTGTACTGTTTCAATGACATGTACTATATTACACTTGGGAAATTTATTACAGAAACAAATTTTACTCGTTAACTTAATATGTTTTATTGACAAAATAGTACATTCTAATAAAATACATGCTGCTATAATGTTTTTTGCAAAGAAACTTCCTTTTGCTTCAATTATTCCACACTTCCTGCAGAATGCTGCTTTGTAACTGGGACATTTTTTCCGGATCTCACGATCCAAGAGTTCAATGGTGTCGCAACCAGGGCTCCATGGTGGCTGCTCCATTAAGGATAGGACTACTTGACAAGATTTGTCCTGAAAATTAGCTTTAATCACCTTTAGGGAGTCGTTATCTTGCTGATAAATTAACCCCTCCTCAATTAATGCACATCCAGTTGGTTCCGCATCGTTTCCTGGGGTTCTCAAGTATACATCTTTTGCCATTCCTTCATCTATTTTAACTAATTTTCCAATCCTTCCGCCTTCGAAGCAACGCCACACCATTTTGTTTCCTTCTCTGTGTTTCACTGTTTTTGAAATACACTGATCTGACACTCTTCCTCCAGGGTGGAGATCAACAAACGTGCGACGTTTACTTTCGAATAATTCGAACGTAGATTCGTTCGTCTATAACACATTTTCTCAGTCATTTAGATTCTAGTTTGCGTGAGTTTTTGCCCAATTTAGCCTTTTCCGTGTGTGTATTGAAGGTTTTTTTACTGCTATAACATCCCTTAGACAGGCTTTTATTAGTTGCCGTTCTATTGTCGATACACTTACTAGCTGATGGCGTTGTAAATTGAATTCTGCCGTAATTTGTAATGCGGTAAGACGGTGATTTTTTAGGGAAATCACTCGGATGTTTTGATCGTTCATCTGGGTCTTTCACTTCGCTTTTTGCTCTGAAGCCTATTGGTCACTTCCTTTGCTTTAATTATCTTACACACACAACACTCTGAAATATTTAATTGTCGAGCAATTTCTCTATTTGAAGCATTAGTTTCGTGTAAAACATATACTCCGCCGCACGTTTCAATATCCTATTCTCTTCTTTTCGGCAAATCTTCCATAAAATAAACTAAGTATATGAAAAATGATCTTGCTCACGTAATAACACACGTCTCCTGTATCTGAGTAATGTACTGGATGCATACTGAACGTGTTATAACGCATTTATACTCAATTTCCTACTGTTAAAGCATTATTTCTTTATTCCCATCATAAAATTTAATACAGGAATACATTTTTTCGTGTTTAAATGGATTTCATAAATAAGTCTTCTTCTTACGAATATACACTACCAAAATTAGGTTGTAAATGCTATTCTAAGAAGACTGGTATGAATTTCCCTAAATATTTTTAAAATAGTCCTAAGAGTAACACAATATACTGGTTCAATCAAAGTTATGATGGGTAATGTAAATATTTTATGCAATTTGGATTTTTACAACAGATTAATTGCTTTGAAGTGGTGGATATTAAAGAAGCTTTCCATGATATGTTTCTTGTTAAAGTCCTTTTCTTCCATCAGGATTGTGCGTGACAACATGTCTTCCTTTTCTTTTCATTCACTTTGTAAGTATTCGTCTTAAGTTATACAATATTACAAAAATGTATTGCCTGAATTACATAGTTCGTTGATGCTTACCTGCTCACGCAAAAAATTAAATTATAAACAAAATTATTACAAAACCTTCTTTAAATGTATGCTGGAAACAAAATAAATTAGCAATATTATTATGAAGCATGATTTTAAGGTCCCAAGTTGACAGTCGTACAACTTGTAACTTTGCATATTTATAATAAACAACAAATCACTACATTTCCTTAGATATAGTTTGAACCAATCTTGTTTGCATTCGCCTTCAATATGGTAACAAAAAAAGGAATATTTCAGCAATAAAACTTTATAATGCACGAAATATAAAAATTAACTGCGTTGTAAGCATTTCCATTATAATACAATGCAGGGTGGAGTGAGTTAACGGTTTGGCACTCCGCCAAACTTAAACAAAGCACTGAAAACGCTCATGCATATCTCGCGTCTAATACGTGTCAAGAGGAAAGAAATACCGCTCTGGATATATGTATTTTTCTTTGTAGAAAATAATAAAAAACGGATCAGTTTGAACGACATGTAACCTTCGTAATCTCCAGCGATATTTTGAATAAACCGTTTTGAAATTGGCTTTTCAATTTACTGCAATCTTGCTATTTTCTTTTCATTCGAGATTGGAACAGATTCGAGTGCACATTTGCCAAACATGAACCATATTTAATTCAATTGTCTCTCTTAAATCCGTAATTAAATTTTTCTGATGCCAATTAAACAAATTTATTGGACGAACGGAAATTCTCGTTGAGACTGCAAGAGATCTAGGGGACCTAAGTGAAAAGCAATGTCGCTAGCGCTCTTCCATATTCATGTTATAAAATTCGAAGAAGAGAATAAGTAAACGGTCTCCACGAATGGAATTCCTATTTGTTTTGAACTCCGTCTTCCGAACAGAATTCGCCTTTTACTTACAGAGCACCTCCAAGTTTTCATACAGAATCTTCTGCAATCTTTTCATTTTAATGCAAATATTAATTTATATTTAGATTCGATGATTTTCTCGTAAGTCTATGCAAAATTGATTTGAATTTGGTATGTCTGTTTTCATTGCAAAGTAATATAGCAATCAAGATATGATAAACTTGTATATTTTAGTAATACATAAAATGTCTTTATATTCTTAGTTCGTCTACTTGCGTCGTATTGAAGTTAATTTTAAATCTAACCCGAAGGATATACGGAACTTTATTCACGCTAAACATGGAATGACTAGAATGCTTGGGTTTACTTTCAGACGTCCTATTATGTTGGTAACTACCAACTTTCAATATGCGATGTTGGAATCACATTTAACATACACTACCGTCTATATTAGTTCGGACACCCAGTAAAATGTTGTAAACTGTACTAAAAGATAACATAATTGGTTTTATATGTAAATAACATTTATATTAGAGAATGATTAAAATATTATATTTTATGACCCAATAAACTAGTTTTCAGAATAACCCTCATCGTTATAAATAGGACTACTTTTCGGATAATATTGCAGGTAATAAGTTTACAATACTCTTTGGGGTGGCAACAGGCCACGTGTATTGTGTATGACAAATGCTTTAGTTTCTAAATGAATCTGCTTGTGCGTGCGTTAGTGTTAAGAGCAAAGCCCCGATCTAAACTCCATCGACTTGTTTTGGGATGAATTGGACAGGAGGTCCGAAGTGTATGCCTTACATCCGTAGGCCACCTGTGGAACATTTTACAAGAGAAATGGATTAATATGTGTTTAATATGTGTTTAATATGTGTTTAATATGTGTTTAATATGTGTTTAATATGTGTTTAATATGTGTTTAATATGTGCTTAATATGTGTTTAATATGTGTTTTATATGTGTTTAATATGTGTTTAATATGTGTTTAATATGTGTTTAATATGTGTTTAATATGTGTTTAATATGTGTTTAATATGTGTTTAATATGTGTTTAATATGTGTTTAATATGTGTTTAATATGTGTTTAATATGTGTTTAATATGTGTTTAATATGTGTTTAATATGTGTTTAATATGTGTTTAATATGTTTTTAATATGTGTTTAATATGTGTTTAATATGTTTTTAATATGTGTTTAATATGTTTTTAATATGTGTTTAATATGTGTTTAATATGTGTTTAATATGTGTTTAATATGTGTTTAATATGTGTTTAATATGTGTTTAATATGTGTTTAATATGTGTTTAATATGTGTTTAATATGTGTTTAATATGAGTCCTTGAAAAAATAGTGGCGCGGATGCCTCGGATTGTGAAAGCAGTTCTTCGCTCAAAAGGGAGTTTCTTTGATGAACGGAATGTTTAAGAAGTTTAAGTTTATTTTTCGTTAGAATTACTTTATTTTACTTTTATGCTCTAATTTCAATCACTATTAATAAAATGCAATAAACGCATATAATACATATGTTCTGTTTTTTTTTGAATATATTTGCGTGTCCGTATTGATATGGAGGGTAGTGTACGCGTTTCATCAGCCACATCGACTAATTGTGTTTAGCAGGTTACAAGACCCTTGGTTTCACTTATAGAGCTACCAATCTTTACTCCAACATCGATGCAATCAATACATTATAAAACACCTTCGTTATTAGTAAATTGGTCTATGTTTATGTTATATGGAATCCAATTTATATGACTCATACTTTATATCAGGATCGTGTACAGCGAATATTTTTAAAATGTATATAACTCAAACTAGATTGACTGTATCAGCCCATGCCACAATGCACTATTACAACATGGATTGCAGTCTCTGTCTCAGCGACGTGTGAACATAATGCTAAATTTTTAAACATGTTTCAAAACAAAACAGGCAGTGAATTTTCTATTATCTCGAGTGTCAATTGATGTACCTCGTCTTGTATGTACATACATATGTTCCAACTTTTCTACTTCCTACAGCTCGTAGAAATCTACTATTGCAGGGACTAGTTTTTGCTTTTAATTTGCAAAATATGATACTTGCGTTACCATTGATTTTTTTATTATTATTATTTTTATTTTGTTTTTATATGTATTGTGTATATATACATGCTTCTTCTAGTATAATAGTAGCTGAAGATAATTTAAATTTTTATTACAAGTGTAATGTCTTGTTATTGGATGCTTCTTGTTGGGTTACAGTAGCAGTGTGAGGGGTGGGCCTTGTCATGAACGAGAAGAACTCCAGAAGTCGACATGCCTTTTTCTTTGTTTTCAATGGTTCTCCGCAATCGTTGTAAAGTCTGGCAGTAAACAGCTGCATTCATCGTAGTCCCCGGTTCCATAAATCCAACACGCAACACACCCTTTGGGTTCCAAAACACTGTAACCACAATTTTCCTGTTGTCGAATGTTTGTTTGAACTTTTTCGGTTTGTTTGGCGAGCTTGAGTGCATCTATTCTTGTGATTGTTGTATACTTCGCTCATTCTTTGATGAATTTCAAGTGCACTATTCCCTTGTCCTTGAAGGGATCGAATTAGACTACGTAACTTGGCGGGAGAATCAATTGTAAGAACCATGGTTACGTGCCCGCAACTCAGCTAAAGTGCAACCAATTCTATTTGGCCAACGGCAAATATGTGAACTAACACTTAAAAACTCTTTATCCGTCGCCTAAGGTCTTTACCCCTCACCTCCTTAACTATATATTCGGCTATAGTAAAGTCTAGTACAACGTGATATCTATTTCGGTCATTGACAGCGTTGCTTGAGTTATAAGTTAGTTCAGTGCTTCTTGTAATTTCCTTAGTTTATGAAGTTTCTTTTTTTATTTCCCGTTTCTATTTTCATTGTGTTTCGTTTTATATTCACTATTAACTCTTCATCTCAGAGCTACAGGGTTCTTCGTCTGATTTTCAGGTTAGTAATGTTAATTTTAATGATGTTGCCATTTGTGTCAGGTATATAATTTCTTTTTAGATACATGTATTAGATTTTGCGAGATCGAAAAGAATGCTAAAAGATATGCATTTTCTGTTGACCTAACTTGTGCGTTAGGAATGGCAGGCAAATCTGAGAGATTAATTCGGCGAATTAAACAGACACTTTGTAATAAATAAAATGAAGCACCTCAGGCCGAACCGCAACCTTCACCAATGGATATAATCAGAACAAGCTCCATTTTGATAGTTTATGCAGTCTAACACATGGGCTGAAAAGTTCCGGGCCTAATAAAGAAAACACGTTTCTTTTGGTTCAAAATTAGCTTTATTCATCAATGTAATCTCCATCAAGAGCAACGCAATCATTCCAGCGCCGCTCTAACATTTCAATACCACGTTTGAAGAACGATTTATCTTTTGCCTCAAAATAGGCCACAGTTTCAGCGATAACCTCTTCATTCGTGCGAAATTTCTTACCGGCGAGCATTTTTTTGAGGTCTGCGAACAGCCAGTAGTCGCTGGGAGCCAAATCTGGCGAATACGGTGGATGTGGGAGCAATTCGAAGTTCAATTCATGTAGTTTTGCCATTGTTTTGATTGACTTGTGACACGGTGCGTTGTCTTGATGAAACAAATTTTTTTTCTTTGCCATATGCGGTCGTTTCTTTGCAATTTCGGCCTTCAAACGCTCCAATAACGCTATATAATATTCACTGTTGATGGTATTTCCTTTCTCAAGATAGTCGATGAATATTACACCACGCACATCCCAGAATACCGAGGCCATAACATTTCCAGCCGATTGTTGTGCTTTCGGGCGCTTTGGACGAGGTTCACCAGTTGCTGTCCACTCAGATGACGATCGTTTTGATTCCAATGAAGTGATGGATCAATGCTTCATCCATTGTTACATATCGACGTAAAAATTCCGGTTTGTTACGTTCAAACATGGCCAAACACTGCTCAGAATCATCAACACGTTCTTTTTTTTGGTCAACAGTGAGCAAACGCGGCACCCACTTTGAACAGAGCTTTCTCATAATCAAATGCTCATGCAATATAAAGCCAATACGTTCTTTTGATATCTTTACGATGTCAGCTAACTCACGCAACTTCACTTTTCGATCATTCAAAACGATTTTGTGGATTTTTTTGATGTTTTCTGGTGTTACCGCCTCATTTGGACGTCCACTACGTTCTGCATCATCGGTGTCTCTACAACCACGGTTGAAGTCAGCAAACCAACGTTTTATTGTTGTTTCTGATGGAGCGGAGTCCCCATAACACTTTTCAAGCCATTGCTTTGCTTGAACGGTATTTTTTCCCATCAAGAACCAGTGTAAAATTAAAACACGAAATTGTTTTTGATCCATTGTTTTGAAAACAACAAAAGTAGCGTGACTCTTAGCACGATAACTCACAAACTAATGAATAGAATATCATGAAATTTTAACAGCTGTCTTTTGAAGGTTAGCACTAACTGAGAGAAAGGTGACTGGAATAAAACTAGCGTCATCTATGTGTTAGGCCCGAGACTTTTCAGCTCATGTGTTATATCATTGTTTTTCCTTTGTAGATGTTTGCTTCGCAATAAAATTCATTCCCTACATGTAGTTGATAAGACAATACCAATTCTAAATATTCTACATGCGTTCATGATAAATGAATCCTAATTCAAAGATTCGAAAGAAGAGATGATATAATTTCTTATCCACAATCGATCAATATAATACCATACCATCGAGACACATATGTTAAAATGCGAATTGCTAGAAATCGTTAGGAGGTACAAACTAATACCGCAATATGTAATTGCCCAGTATGCGAAATTCAAGGGTCATAGTATATTACGCCTTGCTCCATACCACTGTCACTTGAATCCCATAGAGCAAACAATAGCCTCACACAACATTGGAACAACAAATGTGGAAAATTTCATTCACGAGGCGGTAAATCAAATAACTCCGGAATTATGCAGAGCAGAATGGAAGCACATCGACAAAATTAAAAGAATATATAACAAAACATCAAAAATAGATTTATTTATTAGTCAGGTTAATTAACATAGAAATTGAGATTTATTCTTTGTTAAATAATATTCACTTTATTTATTTCAATCATAATTATCAGATAAAACGTAGTACGTAGCTTGCATGTAGTACATATGTAAATACGTATCACTCATCTAGATATAATGGGAAAAATTACAACAAACCAGCTACAAAAACCACGCACTCAGTATTTACTTAATAAATTTCCATAACAAGTTGCTCTGGAGCGCATTATTGATTGACTCACATATGATACTGTCTCACATAAATTAAATATGGTGTATACATAGCGAAAGTAATTTTACTGTTGTTTTAACAGAATTTAAATTACCCGGGGTAAAATAAAATATGTAGATAAGCGAATTTATGTAACGTTGAACAAGTAAATTAGCTTTTTTGTACAGCATTCAGTGTTTAAGTGCTCCGGAGAATTATGATCTAGATGACTATTTAATGAGATTAAATTGTTGCATAAAATATTAGGTATAATAAATAAGAGGTCTTGCGTCCGTGAGTTATTGATATTGTTTGACCGTATCTTTTTATTGACAAGGAAACATAGTTACCGAAGTGTATATTTAATTATTTAACTCTGTTCCGGTTGCATGTACTATCTATGTAGTTGTACTGTTCGGATCAATATGACTTGAAACATATTTCTTTAAAATAAAAGAGAAATACTGCACAAGTTACTAAAAAAATATTATATGTATAATATAATTATTTTTATTAAATTTATAATTCTTAATTTACATAATATATGTAAATTGTTATAAAAAAGACTTTTGTTGTTTACAATTTGGACAAGCGTAGAATGTTTCGCAAACATGCTTATGACAATTATTGCAGGCTGTGTTTATTCTATTGTTTTTGTATGAAGAATAGAGGAATATATATTTAGTAATAATATGAACCTATAAATTTGTATCACATACACTACATGAGTTACAATTCCAAACATGTTCGATCAAATACGTAATACGTGTCCTACTATCGATAAACAAAGTCATTAATGCCGAATAAAAGAAAACTTCAAAGTAATGATATACGCCATAAGTAGATTCTTGAAAAAAATCGGTAAGTATTCTACCAGGCTTGTCTGGAAAGTAAATATCGTTTTAGAAAACAAAAAGAAAACTCATAAGAACATTTTATTCAAAACAAAATTTATTCCTACATGAAACAGAATTTCTTAAATTATTTTTCTACATAGTTGCCATCACTTCTCAAACATTTTTCATGGCGTAAAACTAATTTTCTATACCCTCTTCATAAAAAGATGCCGCAAGTGAATTGTGACAACCTCCTGCGAAACAGTTTTTCAAATTTTTGAAAATCTATCACCATGCATTCTTCTTGTAAACCGTCTGTTTTCACGAATTGTCTTATTAACTTTTCCAACCAAGCCGTTGTTGACGACAGAAGGCCTCCTACTCCTTGCTACTGTGGCATTATATTTTTTATTTTTCGACATGGTCTTCTTCTACACTAATGCACTTGGCTTATCGATGTTCCAACATCTCAACAGCCTCCTGGAAAAATTTGCAAACCACCTTTCTACAGCTTGCGTCACTTCATAATTACTGGAAAATTTTGCCCCGCGATTTCTTTTAATTTGGGGAACAACCTGTAATCACTATCGGCCAGATCCGGCGAATATGGCGGGTGCTCCATTAATTCAAAAGCCTGCTTGGTGTATAGCAGCCATAGCAATACCAGATATACGACTGGGAGCAATATCCTAATGGAACAGCACACCGTGCCTGAACTTTCCTCGGCGTTTCTCTTTAATAGTGTCTCGCAATTTAGAAATCAATTGTGCGTAGCAGGCCCCTGTAATGCTCTGTACCTTTTGCAAATACTCAGTCAGGATGATTCCTTGACCATCCTAGAACATAGATAGCAAACTCTTTCTAGCAGACGGCACGACCTTAAATTTGCGTGGAGAAGCAGAACCGTGATGTTTCCACTCTCTGCTTTGTATGTGGTTTCGAAATCATGGTGGTTCACCCATGACTCATGCATGGTCACACACCGACTAAGAAAACTTTCTTTGTTTGCTTGGTACCTTTCCAAAAGACGCTTATAAAATAAATCAACACCCGATTTCTTTTTTAATCATTGATTAACAGTCAGGGCACCCATCGTGGACTCGTCCACGTGATATGATAAGGCAGTATCTTTCACAATGTCCACAATGCATACTCGTCGATTTTGCATTACGATATCGCGTACCTTTTTAATGTTTCTGTCTACTGTTGCCGTTATGGGAGGACCACCGGCATGTTGATTTTCATAGGATGTTCTTCCGCATTTAAAATATCGACACCAGCGTTTGACAATATCATAAGAAACTGCAGACTTACCAATAGTTGCTATAATGTCTTTATGAATTTGAGTTGGCGTCATGCCTTTTTTTTGGAGGTATTTGATTACGGCTCTTTGTTCTAAAGGATCCATTTTTATGAACAATCGCGATATACAATTCAAGAATTATCCACAGCACAACAACACTTTGAGATACAAACTTGATATTATGTGGATACGGTCTACAAATCTCAGCTAACTAAATGTCAGAAACATTAATCAAACAAATAATTAGAAGTAGGTGAGGGGTGGGGCATGAGGATCCGCCCTCGTATTGTATAAAGTATTTAGAACATTAGAAACGCATCTTGCAACAAGGTTAAGTAATTCATGGTTGTTATAATAAAAAGAATTCACAAGGATGCAAGTGACAAATAAGAAGCGAAATTAGCAAATTTATTTTAAAGAATTTAGACTTCCTGGTCGAAAAAGCGTCCTAATTGCATGACGTTTCGCCCTCAGTTGCATGGAGCTCCTTCTGGGCTGTTGCACGTCGTATCGTCGCAGTGAGAAGAATGCAATTACGACACGGTTTCAACCCGGAAACCTAAATTGTTTAAAAGAAAACAACGACTGCAGAAATCTACAGCAATATATGCTATTAAATTTATATTTAATATGATTTAGACATGTGTTTAGAAAATCTGTTTATTGTCTGTTTGCCATTAATTCTTTGGGACTGGTTTAGTAGCGATATAGAAACTTGCTGATACAATAAAATCGAACTTTTCAGAGATATTAGAACAATGTTTGCTACCGAAGCCTTTTCATCGATGTTCGAAATTAGAAATTTAAAAGTTTTTATTAGTTTTGTGTTATACAGCGCGGCATCGCAGTTGGCTCCAATGAATTGGATGTATACATGACGTGCATTTTGATGTTCTAGGAGGAATGATAAAAGATTGGCTACTTGCGATGTTCGCAACTTCATCATTAAATGTAAATATTGAAGTTGCAGCCACAAAAGTTTATTGAAACAGCTTTCAGAAATTCAAGGTAACTAATAAGCTTCACTCGAAGGAAGTTTAGTTTCTCAACGTTCACAGAAGTTGTTTTATTTATTATTGTATTAACTCAACCTACTTCGTTTATAATTAGAAAGATTGCGCTAAGGTTTTAGCCAATTCATACGATTTTCTTCCGACATTCGCACAGTAAAACGTATTCGCTAAATCTTTACAAGGAAAGAATAAGTTGATTTCGTTCGTTGAGTTGCCGCCGAACAAGGGATTCTCTTAAAAAAGAAACGAATAAAATTCATTAGCAATATGGGAATCGACCTTAGTGATTGAATACACATTGTGCTCTCCTGGAGGTTAGCTTACCTTTCATTTATCTTAATCAAGCACACAAACGGGTACAAGTTATCGATTCTCAGAATGCAGCGTACTGGTATTGAAGTCTGCTCTCAACAGCATCTACATATTCGTGTAGATAGAAATTCCAAATGCTCTGGTTTTTCGTTCGTCTTTCACAGTGATATCCCTTTTTCTTCCAATCAAGTCACGTACTTGGTATTGATACACGTAAAGATTTTTCTATAGAATTAAATTTATTGGAAGCTTCGCAATTGTCTAACAAGATTTTAGATTCTTTTTGCTGGGAGACGGCCATTTTGTTATCTTAGATTGACAATTGACAAAATCTAGTTTTTGTTGCCGTGCTAAACTTGCATAAACACCTGCACTGGCAAAACTAGATTTCTATATGGAACAAAAGTGTTGGTGTTTCAACGTTAAGGAAGACAATAATCAACTATAAAACTTAGATTGCGATTCATAGTTCTCTTTTGAGTGAATACTATATAATGAGAAACTTAATTTAAGTCACAGAGCTTATATTATGAACAAAGATCATCATTGTTGTATATACATATACTTAGAAGATGGTATAGATATTCCAAAAATGGAACAGAATGCAGAGTATAATAAATTAATATGTATAATAGCACAGAAAGAGAGAGATGTATCGCTTCCAAAAAGTAGATACCGTTTAGACATATTTTTAAAATATGTAAGGTATATGCGAGAGCTTTGCATGTAGAGTGGAATGAAATAGTAGGTAGCTTTTAAAGACCTTATTATTTTTCAAAGTATTGAAAGAAGAAGATTAATGCACCTTTGCGTACGCTCGAACAAACTCTGGAAGCAGTTGTGTGTGGGTATAGTCAAAACTGCGTTTTTGAAGGCATCGAATGCTCCTTCTAACGGCTAGAACGCTTGACCACACAGTGTGTTTTTGATTTGTGGAAAGGTAAAGACGTCGTTGGGAGTTAGGTCCAGACTGTAGGGAGGATGGATGAACAATTGGACATTTTGTTGCGTTAAAAATTTAATTGTTTTGCGTGCTCTGTGCGAACGTCGTGCAGGGTTGGTTTCTCTAAGCTCATCGATGATTTGTATGATGAGTTGTAGCTACATAATCTGCTTTCGAGACAAATGTCGCGACTATCTTTTTGGAGACACTTCGAGAACGGCTGACTTTTGTCGGTTTTTCTCGAGAAATTGTGATGTGGCGGATCATTGCCGAAAATAGGAACCAACTCGGTGAGGTATTCTTGCTGAGATAATTGTCTTCGAAAATTATAAAAAAATTATTGCGTGAAAATGTTCTCGTTTTGTTTGTTCTTTGTAGCCACAACACTACACATGTATCACGCTGAAACTTTGGATTTGGGCTAACTAAAGATGAAAGTTAATTTGTAGTATTGACATTCGATTAGTCGCGCTCTCTATGTCCCAGTATGCATAACTTAAGAGGCATACCTCGTAATATTGTTCCTCTTCCGCAGCCAACTTGACACTGGATTAGCACTGCAGTTGACTGAAACTACAGTTCATAAGGCATCCTTGTTTTAAATACTGCGAGGGCTTTATTAATTTTTGCTGGACTTTATTGGGGAGAGCATTTCTAAATTATTTTCATTAGCTATATTCGACTGAACACCCGAATACCGTGTCACATTGGATTGCTACAGATCCTAGCAAAAGCCATAACATTTTCGGTAACGCAATGTAGTTTCATTGATAAAACCAATGTTTATTTTCAAGACTCTTAGTAAGTTTTAAATTCCTTCTGACATTTTTTAAGTTTACGAAGATTTAAATTTCGCCATCTGTTCCGAACTAAATCTTTTCATTCGATATTTTTAGACAGTTGCCTACATTTTTTATTTTGACCGAATTTTTAATTTGATCTTTTTGTTAACGCGTTCGATTACATCTCCGGTAATCACACTATTTTTGAGAATTGTTCTTTCTTCTTCGTTAATTTCAGGACGTTTACTTAAGAAAATTTATCCGACACCTTAGGGCGTTTGTTTCTCTTTATTACATTAGAAGTTACTCCTTAAACAACAAGCTTTAAGGAGTACTTCAATATCTCCCCATACTTGGCTTTATTTTTTTTTCAACATTTTGTTTCACATATTTATTCATGAAGAAACCTAATAAATAAATACTTAGATAGGCAAGAGGACTGAACAAAAGAAAACAAGGAGCGACGTAACGATGTTGTTTCGAATTCGAAATAAATTTCCCTTGTTACTTAATATTTCCCGTAGATTATCTGGAGTCCGGTAACACAAACACAGTGGGATACGCATCCGCTTCAATAAGCATAAAAACGTCAGGAATTTTTTCATTGCCCCTTGTTTACATTTCGTCGACGGTTTGATCCCCTATCTCCGATAAGTTTGCGGGTTATTGTACTTTTGGATTCACTTATGCTTGCTGTGTAGTATACCAAAAAGTATCCAATACACTGCGTTTAATTTGATGCCCGTGTTATTCTGTTTGTTAATTAAAGTCAAATTACAATTTTATGCATATTTAATAGGTCTCCAAACGATTAGTTTTATCTTTAATGTGATTCCAAAGGCATATTTAGGTATTTTCCTGAAGAAAGCTAAAAACGAGAATTAGAAGAAACCGTTTTACTGAATTTTACGTATGTATATCATCGTAGAGATGAAGTTTTTGATCGAAAATAGATTGTAGGTTAGTTATGGATCATAGGGCCATAAATTAATTATGGAAAGGAGAAAACAACGACAATGTATTCTTTTTCAAGTAGAAAGGGTACAAAGCAAAGTACTTACAACAGCATGTGTTACTTACCTTCGCCGGCATATAACCTTAATGGAGTAGCAAAAAATAGGACAAAGCTCCAACAAAAAATAGCGTACTATTGAAGGATTCACAGATGTGGCAGTAAACTCCACACCACATAAATTAATAATTTACTCGGAACGCGGCGTTTTAAGTGCACAAGCCAGTAAGAGAGACCATGTGCTCTTGAAACGCTGCGTTCCGAATAAAAGAATTGGTTTATTATATTTTTTCTGTTAGTTTCTAGAAATTTGTGTTTTTGTTAAAGATTGTTTGTCAAATTCATGTTTATCGGGTGTATATATATATATATATATATATATATATATATGATAAGCATTTCGAACTTAAGTCTCGAAGAATATTATGGATTGCAAAAAATTGGAAAAGAATATTAGACGAGGGTTGTCTCTTAAATCTTGCATGTAGAACTGGAATATAGCAGTAGATAGCTTTAAAGACTTTTTTTGTTTTTGGAAGTATCCATGACGATTAATGTCCTCTTGCGCTGGAACCAACTCTGGAAGCAGTTATTCTACTCGTTTGTTGGTACAGTCAAAATTATATTTTAAAGGTATCGACTGCTTCTTCTGACGATTGGAACCTTTGAACACACAGTCTGTTCTTGACCTTCGGAAAGGTAAAGAAATCGTGGGAACTGAGGTCTACATTATACGGAACAATTCGACGTTTTGTTGGGTCAAAAATTAAAATGTCTTCCATGTTCTGTGCGAACTTGCATTGTCTTGGTGGAGGATAATTCTTCGTTTGGGGGTGGTTTTTCGGAGCTCAGCCATGACTTGTGACAAACAAATTGTTTTATATCAATCGGCAGTAACAGTTCTTTGATCTTGTAGAGGAATTGTTGCTACATGATCTGCTTTCGAGACAAATCTGGCGACCATCATTTTGGAGATGCGAAACGATCTATTGCTTTTGGTCAATAGATGCGCTATCCAACGCGAAACAAATTTTTTTACACACAATTTTTCATACAATTTTTTTTTGAAATCCCCAATCTCGCGATATGTTACATGTCCATTTTCGTTGATGATCGTATGCACAGCATCGACGTTTTCCTGAGTGACTATCATTTTGGTGCACTTGCTCTTGGATCGTCGACAAAATGAATTCACCCACGTTTGAATACTCCATTAGAAATTGTTGAGCGATGTGCTGCTTCATTACCGAAAACAGAGACCAACTTGGCGAGGCATTCTTGTTGAGATATTTGTCTTTGAAAATTATAAAAAATTATTGCGCAAAAATACTCTCGGTTTAATTCCATTGTTAGCTTTGACAGTTCGTTGTAGCTGCGATACTACGCGTATCCCACTGAGACTTGGGATTTAGGTTGACTATAGACAGATGTTAAATTTTAGTACAGACATTTGATTAATTACGCCCTCTGTGTCCTAGTATGCAAAACTTAAAGACATCCCTCGCACATAAAATACAAATTAGACAAACAAAACAGTGCTATAAAATATTTTTATCAGTAGGTATATATTCACCGCATGCTTGAATTGTAGCAACGGATCGTAACCTTTAAGTTCGTGTAGAAGTCTTTTGTAGTAGTGAATGGTATTTGTCTGTAATTGGAGGGACTGTGGGATCGTACAATGGACACAAGCATATCCGTACACTTCACACCACACAAATTAATTATTAATCCGCATACAGCTTGCCGAATGTGCGTGCACCGAGGTACTTGTGTTTAGCAAAATATTTTGGGTATATTTATTTTATATACATTCACTAGTTTATTTTCTTTGCTTCTGAATTGTAGGCTCCCCACAACATATAACAGAAACTATTTGGATTATCTTTGCAGGGAATGTTTCGATTCACTTCGATTGGCAGCTACATTGCAACTAATGTACGAGTATAAGTAAATACATTACATCCTTGTGGTTAAATGTGCATAAGCCACACGTTCCTGCTTTTTATTATGCAGCAAAAAACGGTGGAAAATATTAACATCCAAAAAATTTCTGAATAAAAGGTCTACATCATAACTGTAAAAAAAGCATTGTTTGACTACCTGAAAAAACTAATGTTGGTTTTACGATCTGCATAAAAAAGCTTCAGAAAAAGTTAGTCTGACATTGAACATTTTTTGTCGTACTGTGTACCAGGTGTATACATAAGATTTTTTCCGTTCAAAGAGATGGCACTAGCGAAAAGTACGCAGTGTATTAATTTGATACGAAAAAGAACGTTTGCGGCACGCGTTACTTTCCTTATTTAGTCAAAAGAAAAAAGCTGTTGAAAGTCATCGCTTGCTGGTAGAAAGATATGGTAAATACGCTCCATCGATTAGAACATGTGAGATATGGTTTCGAGAATTTAAAGGTGGTAATTTCAATGTGAAAGGCAGTGAGCGCTTTGGTAGACCACGACGATAATCCAACTCAAACTCAACGGCAATTTGCAGAAGCATTACATGGGTCATAAGAAACAATTAGCAGACGTTTACGAGCAATGGGGAAGATCAATAAACTTGGTAAATGGGTCCCACGCGATTTGAATAAACGTCAAATAGAAAATCGCAGGTACCTGTGAAATGCTGCTTCAACACAACGAAAGGAAATCATTTTTATATCGAGTTACGACGGATGACGAAAAATGGATTTATTTTGAAAACTTGAAGCGGAGAAAATCGTGGCTTTCACCTGGCGAAGCCGGTCCTTCAACACCAAGGCCAAATCACTTCGGCAAAGAGACCTTGCTCTATGTCCGTGGGACCAGAGCGGTATTCCGTGTTATGAACTCTTGAAGCCCAGCGAAAGCGTTAATACACAGCGCTATCGCCAACAAATAATTAATTTAAACCACGCATCAATAGAGAGACGACCAGAATGGGCCAGAAGACAGAGCAACGTGATTTTATTACAAGACAATGCGCCGTCTCGCACAGCAAAACTAGTGAAAGACACCTTGAAATCGCTTGGATGGGAGGTCCTTTTGCACCCGTCGTACTCCCCAGACCTGGCGCCATCTGACTATGACATCTTCGCATCAATGGGGTACGCGTTCGCAGACCAACCAGCAATTTCGAGGAAGTTGGAAAGTGACTCGGCTGCAAAAGGCAAGCGGTCTTTCTGGCGTGGTATTCATAAATTACCTGAAAGATGGGTGAAATATGTAGAAGCTGATGGCCAGTATTTTGAATTTCCCTTGAAAATTACGTATTTCTTTCTAACAAAGACAAACTTATCCATACACCTGGTAATTAATAACAATTCTCTATGCAATAAAATAAACATTATTGAAACGCGATACCAGTAATTTTGATATACAGTAATTTAGTAAAAACTCGCAAAGCAAATAATAATTGGAAAAGTAAAGTTGGAAAAAGGTGAAACAAATTCAACCTAATGTAGATCGCCCTTGAATATTTGTTCGTATTATGAATACCAAAGCGGAATATAGGGGTACGAAAGATGTAAGTAACTAATCATAAAAGTCACATTTCGCTAAACACTTTTGAACTGTTACGTACCAACGTAAAGGTTACCGCAGCATGTTACGTATACGAAAAACGCGTCATCGATTACGAACCGGCTCGTAGAAATGAAATTTATGCTTAGCTGAACGTAACCTGCGAAATTTTCAACATAATTTCACGTTTCGTACACCATATATAAACACGCTCGTGAACATACCGCACGGCATAAAATAATTTTACGCTTTGAAGCTGTATAGGTATTTCTGCTGGATAGAGGATAAAATAGGTCGCACACGTATCGTAAATTCGTTCACGTTAAAATTCGATGGCTGAGGTCCAAAAGTGATCATCACCAATATTAATTTTGTTTTGGAGAATATAAAATTATATTTCAATAAAAAAGCCTTATTATAACTGAAAATGCTTCTACAAACATGTTAAAACTGATTGTAGATACGTGAGCTTTCTTTGTTCTTGTTATCCTTAGGTAATGTTTAAGACCTACGTGGTTTCTTTATTTAAGAAGATAAGGCGCTGACTTTTATTTTAATAATAAAAATAATAATAATAATACTTTATCGCTCAACAGATAAAAATGTCCAATTACAAGCCAAAATTTAATAATTTAATGTACATATGTAAAAACAAGTTACCTATAAGTAAACATAAAACTAAGGTAGATCAAACTACAATAAACTTATAACTAACTGCGTCATACTATGACTATCTATAGTTACATCCAAATTGCTTTGATTTAACTTAACTCCAAAGGTTGGGGCGAAGTAAGTAGACTCAAATCCCATATATGTCGGAAATTGCTTTCTATCTAGAAGATACGATTGGAATAAAGACAAAAGCGAAGAGGAAAATCCAATATTGTCCAATTTATAAATAAACAGAGACCACACACTGATTCGATCAAAAGTTTTTGATAGGTCAGTATACGCAACATCTACCTGCTTTCCAACATCAACACTATCAGAGTTATTGTAACAAGATTAGTTACTGATCACTGAGCAACGAAACCGTGCTGGTCACTTGAAATCCAGGGTCTGACTTGACCATAAATATACTTGTACCAACATTTCTCAAAAACTTTAGCAAAATTATTTAATAACGCAATAGGACGATAATTGGAAATAACACACTTCTCATCATTTTTGAAGGTGGATGTTTTGAGAGCAAAAGTCAACAAGTAGCAAAGAGGAGAAGCAAATATATTTGCACAATTCCTAACAAAAAGGGTCGGTATATCATCACTACCTGCTGTGCAATTATCTCTTAACGATTTCATAGCATACGGCATGTCCATTTCAGTTACACAAACTAAATCAACCATAGTAGCACACGGAGTAATTGGAGTAACAGGTGTCGGAGTTAATGAAGAAAGAGGGTACACCGATTGAAAAAACTCTCGTAAGGCGTCCACTATGGAAGGTGGATCGTCATACGTATTGCCGTAATTGTTCTTCATAGATATAGGAATACTTCCCCCACTTCTCTAAGAACACACTAACCACCAAAAATGTTTAGGATTGGTCGAAATGGAGAATTCAGTGTTTTGAATAATAATCTTGTATAACCGTCTAGAATCTATTTTCAGTATCCTTCTCATATTTTTGAAAGCATTTAAATTACTTAAGCAACCTGTTCTTTTATACATCAAGATTTTCGAGTTTAGTGTTATTAATGTGGTCACGTGTGAACCACAGTGGATAATTAGTACGCGCACTGATTTTTACAGGGAAAACGTATCTAAGTTTTTATAGATTTCAGCTTAAAATGCAGAACAAGCGTCATCTATAGTAGTATAATTGTAAATAATTTCCAATCTGTACTTAATGCAGAATTATACAAATTAGTAAAGTTTGCTTGTTTAAAATTATCCACTCTTTTGTTTTTATTACCACACATAATGTTAAATCGTGAAGATGGAATTGATAGGCACAGTGCTGCTTTATCTAAAGACACTTGAGTAAACTGTCAGTTTCAATCAAAATATTATGGGTAGATTATTTGTTATCACAATAAATATAGTTCCTCTATTTTCCGTAACTTAAGATTTCATCTGTGTCTACGCTTCGAATGACGTGTATACAAATGTAATACACGTGCACAAGAATATTCCAAATACACGTGCAGTTCGAATCTTAAATACGTAGCTTGCTATTTATGTATCCAGAATTGGCAACAATGATGTTGCTAGGCACCATCTGACATATACTTCGTAAAGGTTGACGTTATTTGAGTATATACGGATGCTATTTGTATTGTTTAGTGACTTGAAAATATCATATCAGTTAAAACATGGAATTAACTCGTGAGAATTTTTGTGCCATGATTTACTACGACCTTCAATGTGGATTATCTCAACAACAGTGCATCGATTAAGTCATTTCACCTTTTGGAGATGAAGCAACCATCTAAAATCTCTGTATACCACTGGTTTAGTGAATTCAATCGGCGCCGCTGTTTACTCAAGGACGAATATCAAGAAGGTCATCCAAAAATCGGTTGTGTTTGAAAATATTGATGCTGTGCCCGACGTTATCCCTACGCATTAACTTAACGAGCATATACAGGATTTTACACGAACATTTATTCATGACAAGCATTTGTGCGCGTTGGATTCCGCATAATTGGACAGTCGCGCAAAAAGGACTCGTTTCGATTGATGTAAAGAAATGCTCAAAAAATACAATCGCGGTGTGTGAAAAGCCGTGTATGACATTTATACAGGTGACGAATCTTGGATCTATGCATATGAGCACTAAAGTAAACAGCAATCGACTGTAAGTGTCTTCCAAGATCATTCTTCACCATGACAACACGAATTCTCACACATCGATCCAAACAACTCAATATTTAACCGGTCAAAACATCGAATTGATGGATCATCCGGCATACGCTGGTAATTTGACACCCAATGATTTGATTTTGAAAAACAATTATTATTATTATTATTCCGGATACATAAACAGAAACCCTCGTATATGTAGTTTGAGGGGCCATCTTAACAATTTATTATCAGTTTGAATAGACGGATGCACGTGTAGTTCAAAACGCGTTCCAAAATTAGAAACCTATTCCGAATCATTGCTTTGAACATACAGTAATTTGTTTCCGAGTTATGTGTTATGTCACAGACCGTGTCTATGGAGTAATGAGCTTTCGACAAGGACATGATGCAATTCCAGATTAATATTTAAATAAAATATAGTAACTTGTCATGGGAGACATTTAGATAGACAGCTACAATAAAACGTGAATGAAAGTTATAATATTTCGTTATATTTCTTAGAGATTTAAAAACAAATACTAATTTTTTCACAGGTATAGCAGTAAACTCCACTCACACAAATTAATTAATTATGCGGAACGCAGCGTTTCGAGAGCACGTGGGCTCCCATTGAATTGTACATCCACACAGTCCTTGCAATCGTCATTTACTAATTTCTTGTTGATAACATAGAGGTATTCTGTTTACAACTAATAAGTAGCCATGCAAACTCAAAAATAATGCATTGTAATATTAGATACTCACATCGAAAGTGCATAGAAAACAATACGTAGCATACGTAATGCTGCTAAATATAGCGATTCATGGTATTGATGGAATCATTCGCGGGAAACATAATGTGAGGAAACAAAAAATGCTAACACACGGACATATTTTGTCACACTCGGACCCATCACCGTGGTTTTGAACGTTTTTTTGCTCAAAATGTTTGCAATTTCTTCTCGGTTGTTGCCATCATATCTAAACTTACAGTTCGAGTGAGCATTCTTAGTGCTAGTTAGTGCCACTAGGATAGCACACTAGTCTGCTCCCACTCATGTTGATGAATGTAAAGACAAGGTTACAAAATATTATACAAAAGATGCTTAACGATCTCAGCAAAGTTTAGCTAATGGCTATAGAAGCATGCAGTGAATCTACAAAATATCGAATTTATTAACGAAAAGCTGCATTTGCTAGATTTATTCATTTCAATATGGCATTTTCTGTTCTCTCATATAAAATTAGAGGATACATAACGTCTGTGCATACTGTTCATGGTAAGTCTTTTTTGGCTCTACCGTGTCCTACTTGTTTCAATCGACGTTTCCCTATTCGCGTTTAGAATCTGTGCATACTGTTCATGGTAAGTCTTTTTTGGCTCTACCGTGTCCTACTTGTTTCAATCGACGTTTCCCTATTCGCGCGTAAAATCTGGCTGCATCAACCAGCAGGCGGGAACGTCGATTGCAAACAATAACATGGCAGAACCCGAGAAATGTAATGATATCGGACGTGAAAGTTTACGAGTGCTTGTTGCTGATATTTCATTTTTACAGCTGCCCACATATGTGCACTGTATATTTGCAGTTTTTATGTTTTAATAAAGTATGTTTTCTTTTTCTTATTATTTTACGTTTTTCATGTTCCATCATTACGCTGGAAGTCTATTGTATTACGTATTAGTTTTCAAATGTTTCATGAAATATGCAAGATGCTTTACTAAAATGCATTTGAATTGTTTAATTAGAGTTGAATTGTTTGAAATCTTCTCCACAATACGTTATGTTTGTCAATAATAAGAACACGATTAGTTTGCCAAGTTAGCTGATATTTTAGAGTGGATAATGTACAGATCGGTTCAGTTAAGTAGATATATCACCATGCCAATACTTAGTGGCAAGGCAAGCGAAGATGTATTGGACTGTGTTAGATGTTGAAAATTCGCATTAAAATAAAATTTTGAGAACATGGTTGTCTATTTTCATCTAACCATAAGAAAGAGCCTAAATCACAGTTAATAATGAAATACAAGAATTATTAGAAATAGCAGTTTGTACTCTTATCAGTCTATAGTTATTATTAGGGACCGGATTTTATGCAAAGTGCATATATGTTTATTTTATTCATTTATTATATTTAAATAAATAAAATGCGTGTTATAACCGCTGACTTTGCTCAGATTATATCTGTATATTTAGTAAGACGTACTGATTTGTACACTAGATGCTTCTATTTAATTATAGAACTAGCAATCATTTAGAATTATGTACATATGTAATATACTATGGAGTAGTATACATTTTACAATAAATAGTACGTAGTACTAAACTATACTTCTCATATATCACTTATTTGAAGTACGAAGAAAAGTGTATACAGTTTGTATAACTGGCGATACAACATACAAAGAAGCACTTTCTAGCAATTTTGTATTTATGGCATCCAATAATATTTCGAAAAGATTAAAGAGACTGTTGGCACGTGCTCTGTTAAATCTCAATCGAATAAGTCAGAGTGTCGACTTACCTTGCCATAAAGCCAATGTAGCAATTTTAACTATGTAGCTCTGGCAGCCGAGTTATGTAGTTCGTATAGATCGTCGTTGAACGAACAAAACGTAAAATTCCAACGTTTCCATATAGATAGATACTAAAGCTTTATTTACACAGCAAGGCAGAGGCAGGGTTTATTTCATTTCGATATTATATGGCTGTCGCCCGATATTTCTAAAAATGACTCCAATATACAGGATCTCTCGGATAGGGGACTATCAAACAAAAAGATAATATAGTTTATCTGCAGCGATAATCGATCATACTCGTAAATGCACATGAAAAATTCCTACTTTATTAAATATCGTGTTGGGGAAATAGTGACATAATTCGTGAACAGAAATAGACAAGTACGCTCCTTTATTTATTAAATATTTACCTTAAGAATAGAGGACATAAAATCATGGTATTTAGGGTATGAATGAACTAAAACTAAAGAAAAATTAATAAATACGTTGTATGAATTTGGTTTAGTAGTGTAACTATATTTACAAAACATTTGGTTTGGATCTCAGTTTTGCATTGGGAATTAGGAATAGTATTTTCAAAGCATTTCCATTATTACAAGAGATTACTTGATCTATGACCAATTATGTATCGATAAAGTAATTGGCTAGTCTATTTGATTATATTGCATCGTCATTTTCTCTTTTTTTGTGTGGGGTTGAACAGAATTGTAAGAGCGATTTAGCTTGTCATCATTGCAACAGCCTTAAGGTATAGGAATAGTGTGTATTAAGTATTCCATGGCGTTGTTACTTCATGCCATCACTGTAAAGGTTGAAACACCGTTAGCTACTTTAGTGTTAACCTTATTTAACCTTGATATTTATTAAGTACGTATAAAAAAGGATCTTTAATACAAGCATACTAGAAATAAATACATTTATGTATTGAAAATTTCGGATGTAACAACATCTCAGAGTAAAAAGAATGTAAAAAGCCAAATAATATTCTTTGTGGAATTTTTACTGAAAATCTATACGCGGTTTAGTAAAAATAACAAAATATTAAGACCCAAACAATATTTAATTTATTAAGAGCAGTACATTAAAATTGTATTGCATTTACGAAAAGATGATTGCAAAAAGAACCTGCGTCATTTTCTAAATAGCGAAACATATTTCATGGACTTATTTCATCCGATAATTGTTGACAAATTTTCATTGAAGTAATAAATAAAATTAGGCTTTCACAACTGGCGTCTGAGTTTGTACTGACAGTTCCTACTTCCGAGCTTGTAGGCCATGGTCTAGAGTAGGTACGTGTCGACGTTTCGCCAAACACTGTGGGCTGGCATCTTTAGGACAATGCTTACGGTTTGCTGATCATCTGAGTAATGGACCACGAATCAGACGACCAGCCAACCGTAAACATCGTTCTAAAGATGCCAGCCGCAGTGTTTTATTCAATTGTTTGATAAATTTCTTTCATTGTTCACGGTTTAGTTCGCTTGGTTTTTCCCGAATTTGAAAAACGTCAGGTGGTGAAGATGATGACGAAGGAATTTCTAGATTATTCCTTCCTCTATATGGTAAGTGCTTGGTTATGTATAATTTTAGCGTTATGTTGGGGCAACGGGGTCTCTCTAATTCTCTGCTACGCTCCGAGCAACCTCATGCCGTCTCTTGTTCTTTTTTGCCTATTTTATCCTCAACTAAGGCTTGCCTTAAATCAATGGGTACATAAATGGTTTGATGTAGTGATACTAATGTGGCCGTCGTCCTTTTACTTTCGAAGGTTACTTATAATTTGTAGTGATATAATTAACGTAATTATACTGCAAAAGGACAAACGTATGCTTTTATGAAAAAATGAAGCGGAATCAACAGTATAGCTACATTTCATAGATACTTCAATCTCAGCAATCATATACTCTTACGACGAAGTAAATATGGCTTGAGATTTTTCCACCGTAGTATAATTCGATGACTACACTTGCCAGGTCGTCTGCATATTTTCCTGGCAGAACTTATAAATATAAATATAAATATAAATATATATATATATATATATATATATAAATTGGAACTACACAAACAAGTGGTAGGTTAGAATTAAAGTCTACAATGTTAGGAATATTATAGGTCAAACTCTCTTTGTAAGTCTATAATAAATAGTTATCCATAATTATAAATGGAAACAATTAAACTTATTCGAATAATAAGGCGTGGTGCAATAGGTGTTGACGGTTTCTCAAACGCCACCATTCGAATATGGATAAAGTAGGGGATATAATCAATGGCCTAAATGAATCCCTATGTAATGCAGCTTAGTAGCCATCATATTTAATAATATGTGTCAAGGCACATTTTCGTATATCTGGATCTACAAATAAGAAAAATTTTCGGTACTGGGCTGCTGAACAATCTCAACCATTTCACGAACTAGCCCTGCATTCCGAAAAGGTTGCGTGCAGTGCAGGGCGGCTGCATTCGGAATACTAGGACTGTAGTTTTTCGAAGAAGATGACTCAATGGTATTTGGAGATGAATTTTCTATTAGCTGAATGCAACGATTTGGAATAGATCGACTTATGCTTACAGCAAAATGGAGCAATAAGCCATATTTCGCGAATTTGCTCGCCTACTCTAAGAAACATTTCCTGGACGACCTATATCCCAACTTTTTAATTGGTCGCCAAAGTAACCGGATTTGACCACCCTTGATTTTTTCTATGAGATTATTTAAAAGCTAGCGTTTTCAAGAAATATTTTGGGCGTTAAACTGCATTATAAGTGCAATAAAAGCGCCAATGCCCATTGCGCCACTCAATAGATAGGTCAGTCATCTTTCTACGACAGGAGAAATGCATCCATATGCCTTCGAGCATCTTCCAATGAATTCTATACAAAATTAGTGTGTTACTGAATGTACTGTATATCAACTTTTGAATGTAACAATTTTTCGATCAACTATGCTCGAAACTCTGTTAAGGTTGCGTTGCAGAACACGGGCATTAAGCCAGCAATTTTAAACACTCTATAATAACTCGACATATGAGGTATAAAGGGTTGAAAATATTTGTGGGTATTTAACTCAACAAACTAGAAAATACTAATCAAAGTGGGCGTAGGCACTGTTAGAGTATTGAACTCAGTTCAAAAGCAATGTTTTTCAATACAAAATTTTTCTAATATTAAACAATTCAAACGGGCTACACTAAATAGCTTTTGATGGTATATGCCTATAATGCTTCTAATTTTCTCTTAAAAAATGAAGCGATATATAGTTTTTCCTTCTCCTAGTTGTTTTTCGTATAGGTTAATTGGCTACCCCGTTTTTACTACGGGAAAAAGCTATTATGTACACCATATAATAGATTAGGAGAGCTGGTACTTAACAAAAAGGTCAAGTTTCATTTGCCCATTGTTCATTAAGTGTTATCGTGCGTACTATATCGATTCAAGCCTTATGCATCGCGGGGAGTTGAAAGCTGTGATAATACACTTTTCGTGTAATACGCGAGCTGCATATGTTAGTACAGTTGTTGAGCTGTTCGTTATCGTTCGACAAAAAAGGAGGGGAATATAAATATCGACATTTAGTGGACGATATTGGAAGTTCTAAACGTATATTGTATGGTATGTAATAGAGAGTTTGTATTGGAACACGAAGCAATTACGACCACTGCAGACAGAAATTCAATTGTTGGTTCGGACAATGAGGCATATCGAAATGCATTTACTTGTTATTGTCTAGATATATACATTTTTGGAAAATTAAGTCGTGGGAATAGAATTCCACTATAAAACGAAGAGAAACGAATAAAAACGAAATTTATTTGAGAGTAGTACTTTTAGTTTGAATTAAAATTACTAACTTTTACTTGCTCTTTTGTAATAGTGCGTTTAGTCTAGTCATAAATGCTGCTGTACAAAGATTTTATCATAACAAAAAAAAAATTAAGTTCATTTAACATATTTTATCTATATTTCTATAAAAGCATAATTTTAAAAAAATTAATCAAAATCATTCCTGATACTCCTTGCCTAGTAATCAATAGACGTAGGTATAGTGTCTAGTGAGTAAAGGGAAATTCACTGCAGAGAAGTTTTCTTTAGAGAGTTAAAATTGTGGCGCCCTTTAGAGCAAGCTATTTTCTCTAAAATCATATTTTATAGCTTAATGGATAAATGTCTTAGCTTGATGAAGGCCAATCATCCGTACTAAGAAAGTCAGAAACATATTTTTCCAACTAGTTCTGAGTAAACTTTCCATTATGACCTGGTGTTGAACCCTTCTGTAAAATTTTGCGCTGATTTTGAAATAGAGTTGTATTCAGTTGTTTTATTATTGCTTCTAAAACAGTTTATTGGTGCATTTCAGTGGAAGTTTTAATGACTTTTTCACAAAAAAATATGTCTTCGAAACACCATTATAGTTAGTCCTTTGCCTTACTATTATGCTAATTGGTTGCACGCTTCCAATGAGTTTTTCACTCGAAGCTTAAACTTGATCATTTTGTTTATTGCACTCTGTTTATTAAATTCCAAAAACTACAAAATATGAATGTTCAGTTTCACACTTCATACTAAAACATAAGTAGTTATGGCTACTAGATATTTCAGCTTGAATTTTGAACAGTATTTATGGCTAATCTAGCTAAGTTTTGGACAGTTACTGCGTTATTCTCTACGAGTTTTTTTGGTATAACTGTTCAGAGTTTCCTTTTAATTCCATTAAGGCAAGAATCCAAGAAAGTGGAGATTGTCATTAATTAGGCAAATTTCAGAGATGCTGAATTATTGGATTAAGAGAAGCAACTCACTGTTCACTGAAATTGTTCATCGTATGAATCGATCAATTGTATATGAGAGTGGTTCAAGACTGGACATGAATGTCGAAAAAGAATTAGTGAGACTCAAAAAAGAATAAAAAAAATACATTGTCATGTAAAACCTTTCGGTTTAAGAAGCAGATTATTAATTAATATTTTAAATGCAACTACAGCAGAACTCGGTTAGAGCATCATCATCGGGACCAAAAGTATTTTGACTTTATAACAGAGTGACGTTATTCACGATGTAGACGAGTTTCGAAAAACAGTAATTTAACAAACTTTCACATAACTTATCCAATAGGTAACATGCTCCATTACCTATTTTACATTATTATACTCTAAATATTATGGAAAATACATACAGAAGTACGACATACTTATTCTCCTATATTTCCAGTAGTTGTTGCCTACATATGTATTTCAATTGACGTTATTCCCGAGGTTGATGCCGCTAGATTCAACCCTTTTTGGGTTGTCTACTATAGGTAATTCCAGGGACCAAGACGATTGTAGCCATACCCGAATTGCCGGTATAACCGACGCCGTTATAAACGGGTTCTACAGTATTTGATTTAATAACGATGATTCTCTTTCATATAGTCTACTGGAGAACAAGATCACCTAGAGCGATTTGGTGTTACCACTCACTACTGAAGACTGTAGACAATGTTGGAATTGGTGCAGAAAAATACTTGTGGTCAACTGTCGAAAGCTGTAAATTTGTCTTCATTAACGAATACTGGATTCAACTTAGAAAGACATGGCGTGAAATGATGGGATGCAGAGTTGAAGAAAGGCGTAATTTTTAATCTTGTATTGATTTATTTATCTAATTGCTATAGTTATGGTATGGCAATCACTGTCCATTGGAGTAAATCCGCTCAGACACTCATTACAGCTTATGAGGAATTCAACTTTTTTCTACTAACGTAGGCGACGGTTTATACTAAATTATTTAGAAGAAACTCATGTCAATCTTTTATCGTGACTTTAGAAATCTTTATATATTTCGCCAGTAGAACGACAACAATTTAAACCACAGACTCTGGAAATTATTATACATGATACAGATAGTCTAACATATAAAAAAATGACAAGAAGACATTCATCATGATTGGAATGATACGCGTTTGTGTCATATCCTAGCTAAGCGATGTGTCCATCCAGTAATTAATTCAAAACGAAAATATGATGTGTAAATTTGTCTTATATGTTTACTAATTTTTCTCCTGTGCTTTGGAACTTCAATGAAAATTATGAAAACGACATTGCGTCTGCATATGATGGACAATATGTGGATACAAAAAGTTGTGCAATAATAAAATCGACACCATAATAGTACAAAAGGCATTTCTTGGCCTGACCCTAAAAAAGTGATGCCAGTTTTCTGATCAGCTTGAAAACCAACTTCTGAGAACTAGCTTCAAGATAATTTTTTTGTGTCGCACTGTGCTATCAAAATATAATAATCTCCACTAAATACTGGAATTTGTATCACATTAATATAAAATTCAATGTAATTTATTATATCAATGTACTGTAGTAAGAAATCTACAGTACAAAAATGAATAGTCCTCGATATCATCGATCCATAAGATACACCTGTTTTAATGCTACCGTTTCAGTTTTAAACACCATCTTTTAGGTATACGAAATGGCCTCAGCTTCGCTAATTCAAAATTTAACGAAACTGTCTTTTTTTCCTTTAAAAGGTAGATCCCACCGGGTTTATCTCGTGCATTGTTAAAAGACCTTTAAGCACAAAGACGTAATCGATACTTTGATGGATTATAAAAGATTCATGCGACGGCATTACGCATAAGAGAAAGTGCCGTGAAAACTAACAGATCAAAGGAATTTATATCCGTATAAAGTTTCCAAATACCCTTACTGCCTTTATGTAAGGTAGACGCTGCTCGAGCATATATCATGTTGTTGAAATCCTATTTGGTATATGTAACATCAGTACAATACGGTACTTGACTTTAATACTACTAAAATATTCAACTGATTCAGTTTAAATTTGTTGCGTAGATATCACAAGAGACTATATTACACAGCTACTTAGACTTTCCATATTATTTTTAACTTGGCTTTTAACTTCATTAAAATCCAACTGACCTCTACGTTAGCGGAAAAAAGTATGCTAACATTTCTGCTGAGGATAATTGCTTTCTCTTTGCTTCTACTAAAATGTAAAGATAACATTTAAACACTCCAGTTCACTACGTTTGCTCTTTTTAACGTCCCTAGGTACTGTAGTAGTAGTAACGTAATTATCGTTTTTACACTTGTTAAACTAGAGAAAAAAAAGCAAAATATAAAATTGTAATGCAGTGGAGAGAGAGAGAGAGGAAGTAAAGGATAGCAGGTATACAAGCAGTTTTATAACTACTGGTGGGTATCGGGAATTGTAGCAGATACGAAGAAACTATGGTTATTTTGGTTTATTTTCCTTTTATTTGGCTCTTGCTATCAAGTTCTTTATTTGTGTAAAACGTCTATAATGTCCACAACTTTTTAAAAATGAGACATACATACACTGCCGTTCAGAGAAGTTTGGTCGGTTAGTAAAAAACATGAAAATGTTATAGAAACAAACGAAACTAAAAACAAAATGCAATTTTATTGTATGTACAGGTACAAAAGACAAAAATAAATAAATAAAAAGTTATTCTGGCCTAATATAACATACTAAACATTATTATCTTTTCATCGAAAAACCTCCTTTGCTGTTAATCACCACTCGAACTACTCTAGGCATTCTTTCGATAAGTTTTGCTAAACGGATTGTGGAATGTTGTTCCATTCATGTTGCAGAATATTCCTTAAATGTTCTTGTAAAGTTGAGAATATTTCTCGGATCCTCCTGCCCAGTTCATCCCACAGCAACTCTATAGGGTTCAAATATGGGCTTCGTGGGAGTCATGTGATTATTCTCAGGGTATGTTGTTCTTCTTGCTCCTTTAGATAGTTCTTACAGACTAACGTAGTGTATTTTGGGTCGTTGTTATGCATGAATCTAAAGTTACGGCCTATTATACTAAATCCTGATGGCACTGCATGATTCTGGAGTATCAGAAAATAATTTTCCTTTCTCATTACACCTTGCACTCCGCATAAATCTCCCGCCCCAGCAAAGGAGAAACATCTCCACACTAACACAAAACTACGCTCTTGCTTCACTGTTGGCACAATGCAGTTTGGGATCATCTTTTCAGTTTTAGATCTTCGGACATAAACTCGTCAATTTTGCCTCAAACCTCAAACTTTGACTTGTCAGTCCAAAGCACCTGTTTTCAATTATCTACAGACCAATCCAGATGAGAACAGCCCCGACGTAATAAGCGTTTTCGAATAGCAATGAAGTCGACGTTTTACCGTACTCACCGTACTTGTTCTTCACGGCCGCGATCGACCTCGGCTACCATTTGTGGCGCTCTTAATTTTCTATTGCGTTTGCTTAATAATACAATTCTCAAATCTTTCTTAATCTTTCCAATTCCTCATTTTCCTAGACGCTCCAGGACGAACACGATTTTTTAGTTTCATTTGTCCGATATCGCATTATGATGTCAGTTACTGTTGAACTTCTCATATTTATTCCATCGGCAATTTGTCGCCCCAAATATCCTTTTTCAAACAGCGTAATAATGTGTGAACATTTTTCTACACTGATTGGCATGCCACGTGCCATTTTGAAGTAAATTTTCTTAAAACTTTCCCCAAACGATGAGTTTTAAAAGATTATCAATACTTCCGAGAAATTCTTGGAATCATAATAAAAGAGACTTTATTGCAGTTGTCGCAGTATTTCTACTTTACATAATAATTCATGGCTTTAAACCCTTAGAAAAGAGTGTATGCTTAATGTTTTTCTAATTTTAAGTGCTTTCACTGTATGACCGAAGCAGTAGTGTACATTAGGACAACAATTTAACTTTCATGAGATAGATTATTGTATAAAGTTACCATATTTGAATGATGGCATAATTTTGAGAGGTCCTGCATCAAATGATCAGCAATCATGCATTGGATAGAAAGACAACCATCAAATTACTAACACCTGAATTATTTTCAATCATTAATCAACATAATTGAAGTTCAAAGTGTTAATCACATCGCTTAGGGTGACGACTTTTATTAGTTTGAATAGTTTTAGTCTAAAGGGTTTACTTCTCTCTAAAAGATGAAATTGTAGGTTTAAGCTTCTTTCTCCAATCACCAATACATTGTTCAAAGTACCGGATATATAATGGAATTTAAAAAAATGACTACTAAAGTTACTACGTTTTGGTCTTGTTTGGGAAAGTTTTGTCATGCATTTCTAAAACAGGTAAAATACTGTTATATGTGTATATATATATATATATATATATAAATACTGGGTACTTTGATGGGATGGATTAGGTTGCAGTGGGCCAAGATGTCTTCCGAAGGTACCCAGCGTATTCTTTATGAAACTTCACGATATTTGCTCTGTGGAGACAAAGATTGTCATCTTTAACAAGAAATTCTTTTCGCACTCCCGTAATCGGTTGAAAAATCTCATCTAGATACCTGTGACTAGTGAGAGTTCCATTTTCTATGAAATAAAAGCTGGTGCCCTCCACCTGACTGCAACTTAAATCTAGATTCGTTACTGAATAATACTTGACCCAACTCATTGTAACCTCAATTACCATTGACTAACCCATGGACCCTTTAGTGTTCCGCAGTAAGAGAAATTCAAATAAACGGTTTTCGAACGTAGAAACGTTTTCTTGTTGTTTGAGTTGGTACTAGTCTCCTGGCACCAGAAAACTCACTTCGAAGATAGGTTACATTAACAGTGCGATTTATTCGCCCCAGTTGCGGTAGGTACTGATCGCTTTTTAGTGTCGTTGATTTGGGGAACTCTACCTTTGTCTTGGTGGAATAATTCCAGTTTGCAAAAACCGTTTCCAAAATCTATAAATTACCCATTAGCTCAGTTCAACTTCATCAGTAACACTATGCTGTGTCCTCCCATTCTCCAATTCGCCTACGGTTCGCCCAGATTCGGTTTATCACAGACCGTGGTGTTTTGATTTCGAACGACACACAAAAAATTTCTCGACTACTAATCATAACGATTAACTTTTAGATATTGGACGAGGACTGTACATCTGTTTTCTTGTTTAATGGGGTCGATACTAGTTTATGGAAATATTTATAGTACTATTTTTATTATTAATTGCGTAGAATATTCATTAATTGTTTTGAGCAGTGTAACAGATGAAATTTCTAGTGCGATCTTTGAAATAGGATTTCTCAGCAAATATTTATATTTGCAGTTTACCACAAGCAAAAGAAAATAATGCATTGTTATTTCCGTATACATCTCTCATCTGCGATCAATGATCTCACGTTAACCAATATACTTCCCCCATTCTATCTGCTCATGTTTTATCGTAAACTAGTCCAAACCGTTCAGTTCGCGATTACGAACGCTGTTACTACTGGTATCACCTACATCATGACACGATGTGCGGTTTTCTATTATAACCGTAAGACATTTTACTGTTATCTTGTAAAATCTTTGATAGCCCATCGCGACAGCGAGTAAAGTAGAAACGCAGTTATACCACAATATACCCAGTAAGGACAGACGTGAGCTTTGAGAATGGTTTTTGAGCGCGCACAATCCGAACAGCGACTTTGAAAGTTAACGTTTGTTATTGTTTACATTTCGAAGTGAATTGTGATTTTGTTAGATATAGATTTTGTCTTCATAGACAAGTCATAATATATGAAAACCAACTGATGAAAGGTATCTACTGAAATGTCTTCTATATAACAGCAACCATCTACCTTTGCAATTTGATTTTTTCAATGGATGAAAAAGTGTAATCGTCCAGATCTTTTGCGAAAAAGAACCTCGAAAATGTTTGGAAATCCACGTTTGAGTGTGATTGCAGACACATGTGAACCCATCGTTATTTTCGGAAAAATCAAATACCAGTACGTAATTTCATTAGCTATTAAAAAAAATTGTAGTAACGTGCATGGCATCTTTATACCAGCTACCTATCGATTAGAAACAGTATGATGCTTCACGGATGTGGAAATTACAAAAAAGTAAATATATTATATATATATATATATATATATATATATATATATATATATATATGGTGCACAATACACGTTGGAAACTTTATGTGGATAAATTTCTGGAATTAACAATTTATCCAGTTGAAAGCAAGTTAAAAGTTTTATTTAAGAATATAATTTACAGTTTGTGTCGTAAAAATTTTCCGAAGGATGGTTTGTTGAATTTGTATGTAGGAAGAGGAGCTTTTTATAAAAATAAATATATATTTATAACTTTTAATAAAATTTTGACTATATTTTATGTTTCATTTATGCATAGACACCTTTTTTTTTGTAGATACGTTTACTTATATACAAATATGATTCGGTTTATAATAATGAAACCAAAAATATTTTTACAGATATGAGGCGCCTGTATTTGTTTTTTTTTACCGGTAAATTCTCTTTAGCAGTTTACTATTAATATATTTCAAGATAATATGGCAACGTTTATCTCTGTTTATGTTTTTATATAAATATTTGTGTATGAAATCAAAACTACACTCGTTTGCTATGCATCTTAAGATAAAATTAAAATATGACTTTGGCGTCTTGTTTGATATTAATATTTCATATATCCCTACTTATCGCGGATTTTCAAAATGGCGGATATTATTCAAAGTTATTGAAAACGGTTCCGACAGTTATATCCTTACTGATTACACTGTGGTTATACTTGCATAATATTTTAAGAAGTCCATGTACGTCACAATTACGCCATGTATAAATCATCTGGGTATGGAAATATTAGGTAGGTACGGGTAAACACGAATAAAATTTCAATGCGCAAATGTGGTATAATTGACCTCGTTATGACGTATGTATATGTGCTAGTATATACAGTGTACGAATTCAATTACTATATCCATATTACATAAATAAAACAATAACACTATCAAAACTGCAAATGGAGTCCTGGACTGTTGGTGGATAGCTGCCAGATTTTTAAAAGGAACGTGCTTGATGCAAAAATGTAATTATTTAGTAGTACTTGCGGTTATTTCTTCGAAACAAGTAAATCCAATTGCCACAATCAATTATAGCGTCTTATAACCTTTTTAAAGCAATTTTCTTTCGAAGAAGCTTTAATTGGTATACAGCAAAAGTCGGGTAAAACTTGTCACGTGATAAAATGAGCTTCATATTGTGTGGAATAACTTAGTATTTTACTTTATGACTGTATGGTTTCCAATATCGATTAATTATGCTTCATTGTATGCGATCGCCGCATGCATTCATTTGGATATTAGTTGCGCCCACTAGGTTTCAAGCAGAACTTCATAACATTTGTGTATGCGCATGCTTGATGCTAAAGTTTTGCAATTTAAGTAGTTGGCTAAAGCTATTGTAGCTTTGTACCTTAATAAACTAGTAAATTTGACGTGTTTACTTGAAAATTAACATTAGAACTGCAATGAAGTTCCAAGCGTTAAATTAACGTTAAACTGGCTTCATGCTATTATGGTGAAATTATAATCATACAAGACAAAACGTGAGGGTGGTACGAAAGAAGTGTTGTAGGTGTACAAATGAGAACTAATACTTTTAGGTATCCTTCTATATATTTTCATGAAATAGTAGTGAAATAGGCAAATATACACCCACTGCACGAAAAGATTGGATAAATGCGTTGTACGTATAGAAAATGTTTTATATATACAATCGTTGTTTACTGAATGTATGTAAATAAGTGAAGCTGAACGAGGTGAGACGGAAAGAATAAAGAACGGAAAATATGCTTTCAATATTGAAAAATCGTAGCACTGAATAACAGAAATTCAGGTTGAAGTAAATCAATAGTGATGAATTTATTGAACGTGTGCGCTAATATATAGGTTATTCAAATATATCGACATATAGAAATTCTAACTTTATATAATAACTTACGTAATTTAAACACAAAGTTTTATTGAAATTAAAGAATTCCATATTCAGAAGAACAATGTATGTAGATTTCTTTATTTGTGTTTCTTGGTGTATTTTGGAGCCCAGACATATTCACACTGGTAGCAATACTTACCAGTTTGTATAATGTCAGATACTATATGCCAACAGTCTGGAGAGATGTAAGCATACAGAATCAGTCTCTCCTTATCCAGCATGTTTAACAGTCAGTAAAATTCACAACAGCAGCATTCCATAATACTATGAGCAACCTGAAAGAAAGATTCACAGGAAAACAAATAGTTTCCTGTGCACTTCCTAATATAGAGGGCGACTTCACAGCATAGAGATTTTGCCAACGGTCTACACCCATCCGGATACCAAGTGGATTAGAGCTGTGTTATTGCGAATTGAAACGATAAAGATCAAAGGATAGAGAGATTGCCTCCAAGGAGGGTACTACCTGTTTCTTTTCTAGTATCTTGCCATATATGATCACCTAAACATGATGTCAAGCATCAAAGAGTTCTCAACAGTTCTCTAAGATTATACTAAATTAATAAACTGCGCACAAATCTCAAAAAAATCAATCTTTTTTTACCAGGAAAAGAAAAATCTGTTTAGTAGCAAAATATTTGAGAATAACATTTGACACGAAACTCACTAATGTAATTGTCACATTGCCGACTTGTGAAAAATGGAACATAGCTTCATAAACATACCATACCAGATGTTTTAATAGAAACTAAGGTCTAAAGCTACACATGATTTTTAGTCATATACGATAATAATTAGATCCGTGATCTTATTGGTGTCGCGGCCAAAAGGTATTCAACTTCAGTTCCGACAAATCCCGCAGCTTGCATGTCTCAATCTAACAGATATAATGCGTAGTTTATAAGTTCGGGTAGTATTAACACCACTTCACATTTACACATGTAGAGAGGACATGACGAGTGCCCTCTCACTAAATAGTTTAAAAGGCCTACGGCTAGAAAATCTTAGAAGACAGCTGGAAATTCACAAAGAACCTAATATAAACAACGTAACATATTTTGCTAGGGATATAACCCCTATGTAATATAAATTCGATCAATTGTATAGAGTGATCATAGCAGACCGTACTGGGGGATATCTGGCGTACCTCAACACAAAAACGTGATATATAGACAGAGCATGAATAAAAAAGTTTGAACTGTCTGGAATAGCTTTCAGTGACCTTAATTTAACATCAAATTATTGTACTAAAGCAAAATTCAGTTATTAACGAAAAAAGACTTTCGGCCCTCATAATTGCTATCAACAAATAAATATAAATCGTATTAAGTCTTCAAACTGATATACATCATATATATCTGAAGAATTTTATGCAAACATTGAAGCTGAACAGCAGCTGTAGGTTCAAATCTTACCGGGAACCGTGAAATTTTTATTCATTAAAAATTTCAGGAAAAACTAATGCAGCTAAATTTGACGTTCGTGACAATAAGGAAATTGAATTATCATTGAAGTAATTCCTAAATTCATATTCAAAATGCAAGAAATGGCGCACAAAAGCGATGACTATTGCATGACTATTGCATATAAATAAATAATAATAATGCTTATTTGTGGTTATCTATTAATTTACGCGTATACTTAAGTGTATAAATACATTTTTACGTATAGATGTTGAAGCTATAAAAGTATTATTTTATTAAAAACTTACTTTCTTATTTTGCCCTACATAACATACAATAATTCCATATGCATTATAATATATTGGAACAAAAGCAGCTGTAAGAGTAAAAATACCCAAAATATACATAGTGCTCCATTATATAAAAAAAATGTTACTAATTTTGAATTGATTTCACTAATGCATTTTATAGATAAAACTAAATTTATTTTTTTTTATAACTGGTGAAGTAACCGACACAGAAAATTTTAAATATGAAAATATATTGTCGAACTTCGACACCGATCGGAGTATTCATGATCTTACCGTTATTTTCTTGGTAAAAAAACTTCAGACATTTCTGTTAGATTTAACTAATTGATATCTGTTGAGGTTTTCGGAATGTTCTGTAGAAACGTCTAAAACGAAATATCTTGCGCATTGTTCTATTGACTACTTGTCTAAAGCCTGGAAATTTTAAAGAATTTAAAAACCACCAAAAAATACGAACGTGTTTATTCTTTTTCTTACAAAATTAAGACCACGTATTGATTATGCGTGAAAGTTACTTGGTTGGCTTATTAAACCATTAATTTAATATATTAAAAAAATACTGTCTTTTTTTCATTTTATTTAATAAAGATATTTTCTTTCGTTTGTAACAAAATAAGGTTGACAAATTTCTAATTGATTTACCTACATTCTAAACCACTGTAATTAGGAGAGGTGGTGAATGTGTGCTGTAGATTTTTATCAATTGCGTTAAGTGAACACTTCCAGGCCTTGGTGTCTATCGGATTGGCACTTTTCGCATTAACTGAGGTACAATTCTTCGCGTAGATGAAAATTTATTACCCCCTCAGTATTAGAATTGATGAACTTTACGAAAACGAAATTGCGGAAACCAGTGGTACGTTTACTTTTACTGAAATAGAATGCTATGTATATACTGAACGAGAAGATCTACGATCAGCTGTATTAGAACTTAACGTAAAACTAATGTCTATTTTAGAAAAAATAACTTGCGTATCCTGTAAAGTACTGTAATATTAGGGCAAACATTAATTTGTAATTAAATAATAAATCTAAAATAATGAAATTCATTCAGTGTTTCACAAAATATGTATATATATATATATATACAACAACTAAGACGTCAACTTTTGCCTCATTCCAGGTTGTTCTACGTTCTAAAATTTTCAATTATACTGTGCCAGGTTTCCTTTGGTCTATCACGTTTTCTCCTTGTAGTCATTCTGGCTTCACATGTTTTGTGTATAGTTCTTCGATTACTCATTCTATGCCGATGTCCCCACCAGCTCAACTACTCAACGCTACTCAATGAACTCGAGGACATCCTGTGTACTGCTAGATCAATTCTTATTTGTTCACTTTTTATTTTATCTAATTTGGTTACTCCCTGTACACGTCTAAGATATTCCATTTCGGTTTGTTCTTGTTAGTATCCATCTCACATCCGTACGTCAGTATCGGACTAAAGATGGCTTAATGTACATTCATTTTTGTGTTCTTAGATATCTTCTTTGTTAACAAAAATTCTATTCATTGCATAATACACTCTGATTCTGTTTCTAGTCTCAAACCACTTTGAAACCCCTAACAACACAATGAGCCCAGTCTGCGGAGAATAATTGGGAGATAATAATCAAATAATTTCTAAATATAAATGATTAATTCATATTAATACTAATATTAATATGAATATCAATACTAAACCACCGTTGGCATTAGTAATGATAAAATTACAATTTCCTTGCAATCGGTCTCGGAGGGGACTTGAACCCAACATCTCTATATCTCCGGTATAGCGTGTTAAACCCTTGCACCACGAGGCCAAGTCGCCTTAAATCTCTCTAGATGTATGTTGAAAATTGCAAGAAAATTGTAATTTTATCATTACTAATGCCAACGGTGGTTTAGTATTGATATTCATATTAATATTAGTACTAATATGCATGTTAGTTTAACTATTACGCACTTGCCGTTTAATAATATAGTGTTCGTAAGATATTACAACATATCTACTGACATCGTGACACCTACGGAAATTTAAGGCGAGTTGAATTCAATGGCCTCGTGATGCAAGGGTTTAGCACGCTATACCGGAGATATAGAGATGTTGGGTTCAAGTCCCCTCCGAGACCGATATTTTTTCGGAAATTTAATTACGTTGAAAATTGCAAGAAAATTGTAATTTTATCTAGATGGTATATGGTTCTAAAATCACTGTATATACTTTCGAAGTAGCGTAAAAGGCAAGCAAGAAAAGCAAATAATGATCAATCTCCAGTATATACAACATTAACTAGGAAAAGGAAAATGTCAAACATATTAATCGCGGCAATAGAAATGATTGTGACTTAATCTTCGTAATAGATGACGCATTCAACGTAACTTGTTTAATTCATTCATTGGTTTTAATAAATAACAGGTTTATTCCAACCGTAATCAGTTTTATGACAAATTAATTACCATCGATTTCATTTAACAATTACCTAAATGTTGTTTGCGATGTAAGCTGCTTTTCCGATTAAATATAGCCCTCCTTGACTTTTATTTGTGGGCCACTTTGAAAAACGAGTCGTACGAATTGAATCCGCTAGAAATACGACATTCGAGAGGAATGAGCGCCAGATGTATTTCGATCTGTTAACAGAAATACGCTTCAACGGGCTACCGATCCAACCCCAAGGAAATGTAGAAAATGTACCGAACTGAATAGAGACCGCATTGAATACTCTTTTTTCTAATTTTGCAAAACTAGATGAGTTTTGCATTCACCGTTTATTTGTTGTTCTTTTTAATTGTGATATGTCCGTTGTTGATTTGCTTTCCATATGAAATTTCCTCTGAGATATTGCGCTAGATTTAATAGACCTAGCACAGAATTTTCTTTTTTTCTTCACATTTTCACGATATTCATAGAAGAAACATGATGAGGTACTCCAGCTTGAGATATCAATATGGTCATTCGTTATCTACCTACTCTATCACTTTGACTCCTTACGATTTCTTGTCTTTCCAAAAAATAAAAATCGTGTTGAAAGACTTGACACAATAAAGGAGATTGAAACTAAATTGCAGGTGGTGCTGAACGTATCAATAAGAGGCTTTAAGAATACATTCGTTTGACGGTAGAGGTGCTGGGATGGGTATTTCATTTCCAAGATAATCACTAACTAACGCTAATGAAATCCTGGTATTTTGTAATCTTATTTAGATGCATTATACTGTGGACATATATTATATATCAGTGTAACAAATGTTATATTCCTTTCTTATACATATATTTAAATATACTATTCGACAACCGCATTTTAAGGTTATATTTATATACTTTGTATTACTTAATTTGTCTGAATTTCCTTGTTAGATATTTCGTTTGATGGTAAATCCTTTCCATTTAAAAATGAAAGCATAAAAGTTCTTTAGAATTTCTCAAATGGAAATGCTTTTCGCAGAAGTCATTATTTTGGTTTCTTGGAAACGTTTCGCGTACCTGTATAATATCGATTCAATTCAAAATTATTTTTTATTCCTTCAGGAAACGACTTTCAAAAGGTTACACGTTCTGTGTGCATCGCCAATTAAACCAAGTACCGTTTCTGAAATTTTTAGGTCACTACTTACGCATTATTAATTTTCTCTTAATTATAAGCGTCGTTACCCGCACTTTATATATCATCACGGACCAGTAAGTGCTTAATTAAACGGACAAATTTCATTAAGGCCGAAAATATTAAAATGAATATAGACCAATATTGTTCATGTTTATGTTACAAAGTTGGAATTACGCCAATAATTTACGCACCAATTTACCATTTATCTAAGATTAGCATGGCAAATGACGATAAACGATACATTTCTTTCACATGAAGTAATATAATTATTAGGGCCACTTGTTAACATAGTGATTGTTAAAATAAATAATGAAACACGTATTATACAAGCATAAATTTATTCAGAACTGTTTGGCAGACATCGTCACAACTGTATAACTAATATTTTGTAATGCCCCCTTTGGTTTTTATAATTGCTCTTATTTTTTTGGCGTACTGTCTATACAAGCGTTAGTGGTATGTCCAATTCTAGCATCATTTTGCCACACTTCCGCAATATTTCTTACTAATTACTGTTTTGTAATGTTTCTTCTCGAATACACGCATGAATTTAGAATACTCCACACGTTCTCAATTGCATTGAGGTCGGGAGAATTTCCCGGGCAAGGTAACATAGACAGAGCGCGCGCTTGCAAAGAACTTTGGATGGATGTGGCCATGTAGTATGGTGCCTTATTGTGCATGAATGTGTAAGGGTCTTCATTTGGATCTAAATCAGTGATATATGGCATCAAGACATCCTCCAATACACTCTTATATTGGTGTTGATTCATGATGCCTTGGGAAAAATACAGTGGTTCAAGACTTTCGACTGATATACAGGACCATACCATAACCAACGGAGAGTGTTTCACCGTTTTTAGTACACTACCAAATCGTTCAGATGGACGTCGTCTAACAAATTGAGCTCCTTCGGTCATGGCATCTAATTTTGAGTCATCGCTGAATACATTCATTTGAGTTATTTTGTCTTACGGTTTGCCAATCTTCAATTGTGTAATGCTGATGACGCTTTGCTCATCCATAATGTCTTCACCCCATCATCAGTGTTAATCTTGGCGTTTTCAGGGGACGTCTGCATTTTAATCTGGCTTCGTACAATCGTCTACGTACTGTACGCGTGGATATTTCCACTCCTTGTTGAGATACTACATTTCCTATTTCTTTTTGCTACTTGCAGAATAACGTCGATCTTGATTAGTGGTGATCCTTTTCTTGCCGCAAAATGCAAAAAGTTTAAATTTATAAGGTAGCCCTAATAAAATGGACGGGGACTGTATTTATTTTTATTTATTATTCCGGATACATAAATAGCAACCCTTGTGTTATTGTCATGATTACTAGGAAACAGAAAAAAATATTAAAAATTCTGATATTACTGGAAAAAATTTTAGGTCACTGCTTACGCATTATTAATTTTCTCCTAATTGCAGGCGTTGTGCTCGTATTTTATATATCATCGCGAACCAGAAAAACATATAATTAGACGCATGAATTTCATTAACGCTGATAACATTAAAGCGAATGTATGTGTTATTCATACATATTTATATTATAAAGTTAGAATTAAGCCAATAAATATTCACTTGAACGGTTGAGCATTCTCTGGCGTAGCTCATCATAAACTTTCGCGATGCTACCCCGAATCAAATCAACCGCAAATACCTCACATATGTAATGCATAATATTTATATGGCGGCGATAAAACTTTCCTAAATTCTATTCATAAACTAATCTGATTTCTATTGCCTTTGTGATCGAAGGCGGGTGCGTTTCACCATCATCCAGAACGGGCGGAATTTCTCCTGAATACCAAACTATTTAATATTATATTCGCCGTATTTCGTAGTCCTACAAAGGGGATTTTCCTCCCCGCAGCGAGCAGTTGATGTAATAAAGGGATGCCTGGAGTAACTCCTGCGTAAAGTTCGGAAGGTGTTCCGAAAGTGCTTAAATTACCTGACGACTGGTTGAACATTTAAAAGGGCAATGTTGCTGCGGTGAATCTTACGGCAACGTCACGCGTATTTAGCAGTTATCTTCGTATTTTGAGTGTCAACAAACGATCTTGTAGATTTCAAATGCTGCTGGGAGTCTTGTTTGCATTGCGATGAAGACCCTTAACTTAAATTGGCACTGCAAACAGACACCATTGCTCATCAAATTCCGTTGTATAAATAAATTAAAGTATATAACGACACCATATTCTAATTGCATAAGAAAAAAGATGAATTGTACGTGGGTCCTGAATTAAGAATAAATATTCGAATAAACAAATGAGCCCATGTGTGTGTATGAGTCTAAATTTTAGTTTGTCGTTGCAAATTATCTTCTTCATTGCACCAATTCGAAGAAATTATTTTCGTATCTGTTTTCACATTATTAAACTGCGTCTGAACTTAATTACTGTTACTATAATTATTAAGAAATGAAAGCTTCGCAACGAAGAAGTGTGCTGCGGGTTCGTATGATTTCACGCCTGCAGTTAGAGTTCTTCCCATTTCCAGTCACCTAGAATACAATCCACAACTTGCAGCTCTTCAGCCGGTATGTCATAACAATTTGCCTTTGTATGAAACATGAAATAAATCGGGTTCCTTCACTTCCAAACTTACCCTTACTTGAATAGCTTTTAACGCTTAAGATGAGGATGCACCTGAAATGTTGTACGTTTCAATACGCTACCACCAAAAAATTTGCGGTTATAAAATTCCCGTAGCAATTTCGTTTAGATAAATTTCCATCTAAACTAAAGATGTTGCTTCAATTCACTCCATGGTCGTAAAAGTTTATAACTTAAACACGAATTGTGTTGAAATAAAGCACCCGGCACTATGCATATGTAATGTATCTCCCAGGTAGTAAACGGACTAATTCCATTTCAATTTTCCTTTTATTCCTTATATATATGATTCTATTCGATCAAGAAACGTACGTTTGATATTACTAGCTACGTATATTTGCCATGCTCGCTAAAGATGTGTGTAAATATATAGACTGCTAAATAAACGAGAAACAGGAAATGCAGAGACGTGACTAACCTACGTACAAAGTTCTGTAGACGTAATCTAGTTACCTTGACTTACCTGAAGTCTGCTCAAAGGGATAAGGGTGCAGTAAATCTTTATTAGAAAATAGAATATGTCACTCGATAATTGTTTGTTTTGTCTAAACAAGCAAACTTTGTGTTTTTACTATCAAGATTTAGTCTATCTCGTTATACAGATTGTTAATTTAATCTAGGAGTTCTGAAGCAATTTGAAGACTCAGAAAATAGATTAGCATTAAAAATAATTATAGTACTATTTTAATATGCTCCATTACAGTTATGTTACCTCCAAGTAATGTTATTCTTTCTGTTATTATTTACCACATCTCTTCATTGTATCGAACTAATTTTCTGAAATTGAGAAATAGCAGTTCATTGATAATACGTGCCTTCTAATCTAGCAAATGTCCAGCCACCACCTCAATTTATTTGAGTTAAACGCTTAGTGGTAGGATCTTTTAGAGCGTAAACGTTTTAACTGGAACTTACTCCTTACATCTGGGGATTATTACTGCAGATGAAATAATAAATTACTGACAGGTAAAATATTTATTGACGGTTGCATTTGTTCGATGAGGACAGACCTTGGGCAAAATCAGAAGGCTTCAATTCACCTTCTTTAAAGTTCTTGCTCCTTTTTCTACCAGATGGTTAGTGTTAGGATGATAATCAATTAGAAGTATGCAGAACCATTCAAAATGAAAATGTGGAAATTTGTGGATGTACGTTTTTGTATTGTGGGATTAAAAAATTTTATTATAAGCAAAACACTTGCTTCTTATTTCAGATAATATTCATGTAACATACAACAGAGTTAAACTAAATGGTTTAGGAAGTAAATATTAATTCATTTTTGTTCTCAGTGTAGTAAGCTTCAGACGATTTCATTTTCTTGTTTATCAACACCAGCTTTGGGCATTACCATTCTGCCTCTAAAACTTGTAAATTCCAGGAGGCAATTTCCTAATAACCTCTTGATTGCACCGTGGAGAAATTTGGGTCTGTTTGGATATCGTGTACGAAGTTCGGTTCGACACTATTTAACGAGTATTTCAAATAATCCCCATTACTGAAATTTAATATTCCAATTTTTGGTAGTTGTAATAATTTAAACAAACTAACAATTGTTACTATAAATAATAATTTTTTATGCTACATTAGCGAAAATATAATGCGGCAGATTCTACAAATATCAAGCTTTATGAAATGTCTCTGAAATTGGTAACGTAATAAATTATTGGAATATAGAATTGCCAGTTCAAAGATTTGGACATTTGATACATTTTATCAAAAACTTTAACTCCCTGCGCATCACTTATGTGATTGTTAGTGAGACTAAGAAAAAGGAAGCTTAAATCTTGCATGACAGTCAAAATTTATTTTTTCTATATATGGTATATCTCGATTATCTTCGACATCTGTAATCGTCAATTTTTAACAACAAATAGGGACACATACTCTTTAAACTGTTTAATTTTTATCGCATGATGTATGAATATGGTGTAATAGTAAGTAAGGTATGGAAAACTTAATTCATATACAGGATATTCCAGAGGTGCAGGAATATTTAAAAGCATTTCTGTCATCGGAAGTAGCACAGACTTAAATCCAAAATATTTTGCGAAAATTCCTTCGCAGATGCGAGAAAAAAACATGATGAAAATATTTAAAATAAAAATTTCTTTATTATTCACTACTGAAATATTCATACGTAAGCAGTATATTATTGAATTCTTAGCATGCCGGTTGAAAAGTAGACAGTATTATCTTCTACTTTTTATATCAACATCTACATTATTGCAGTGTCTGCAGTCTGCGTATATGTATGCGAGTTTGATTGGATGGATGCATTATGTATATACATTCTGCATCCATAGGCGGCACATATTACAATTTCCTGTTACAATTTTGACGTTAGCATCGTAATTGACTCAACCTTTTTTGGATTTATGTTTTATATAATTACATCTTTTCTTTTTCCGTACTCTTCTATTTTATTTCGGACAACCTGAAAAATGGGCAAGTACAAAAACAGCACCCACAAATTTTGATATTTGTACTTTGAGTGTTATATACTTTCAAATGACACAGTACATCCCATTATTATGGTAGATTCGAGCGTTTTGTTTTGGAGTAGACTCAGTCCATATCCAAATATAATTTCGGTGTGTTATTCCTATTTTTTAGGCCACGTCTTAGCATTTTTAAACATACGTTATGAATTGTAATTAATCTATTCGACAATGCTAGAAAATTACATACACCTGTTAAATTGGGGTATTTAATAATATAATGTTTCTGTGAAGAGAGAAAATCGAAAATAATAAAAAATGTGAAGAAAGGGTTTTGTAGGAACTAAATGAATTCTAATAAATAGAGAACTAAGTATCTAAATTGGTATTAAAAAACGAAAAGCATTAGCATGAGAAACGAGTGCTATTAGGGAAGATATGGATGTAGAGTAAGGAATCCATAGCGTCGAGGAACAATTGACTAACGTATAGCAAAGTAGTGAAGATAGTCTGGTAACCATAGGAGAATGAGAAGAAACATAGGAAAGCACATTGACAAAGATTCCATTAGCTATGCATAGAAACCAAAAGGAGGAATGGACAAGAATAGGTATGGTGTTTAAGAAATTAGGTAGGGTAGAATAAGTTCAAGATTTTAGAAGGTATTTGAGTTATCTTCATCACAATTTTAACGGATGACACTACTTGTGAAGTGGAAGCTGATTTTGAAGAAAATAATTAGACAAGCTGAGAACGAATGCTGACCGTACACCAATAAGATCGGAGGAAAGATTACAGGGGATCGCAATTGTTGCAAAATTGAATTAATAGGCGGAATTAAGACTCTCCTTTTGCATTACTCCCAGCTTTCGAATTTTACGTAGTTCTTCATTAGAGTTGAACAGTTAGGAGAGAATTGAAGCTGAATTAATAAATCGCGTACACGTTTCTTTGCGATAAGGATACAATTAGACAAATTTAGAATAACTCAGAAATGACATATGTTCATTTTTCTCAAAGTTGTTCGTCTATATTAAAACCAATAAGCTAGCAAAATAATAATAATAATATTGATCAAATTGCATAATCGCGTGAAATTACGTATAACAAAAATTTACAAATGACCAGCAGGTAAAGAATTGAGACAACTCTCTGCTAAATAATAGAACCACCTTAATTTAAATCATAGAACACTTAGTGGCATGTATTAAACGGCAGCAGCACTGGAAACGCACAGGTTTTCTCTTTGAAACACACTGAAGCTCGAGAAAATCGGATAATAAAAGTTACATGTATTTCAACAAATAATTTAGGTTAGGTGCCCATGTTGTGAAATGACAATAGAAAAAAGAGCAAGAAAAAGACCTGGATATCCACAAAGTGCAAATCGCGTTGCATTGGTGCAAAAAATTCCAAAAGTCATTGCTGATAATTGAAATTTCCTTGTTCCTCCAACGTTAAATTTATTTAATTAGTGAAATTTTTAGTTAATTTCAACCTACAGGTTCCATTTACTGGACCGGTATGTTAAGCCATTACATCACGGAACCGTCTAAACAAATTGCTATTTAAATCGCCATTTATATTGTAAAATTTCAATTGACAAATTTACATACCTCGATGTAATAGTGGCTGCAGATATAGTTCTGATATCTAGGCAGACACGAAATTCAATATCAATACCAAGTTGCATTATCAATTAAATTATTTAGTATAATTTTCCGTTGGTTTTTTCAATAATAATAAAAACTCTTTGTTCCTCCAACGTCAGTACACCGGTTTAGCGAACGGGTGCTGTAGGTTCAAATCCTACCAGGGCCGTGAGGAACAAGGAAATTTCAATTATCATTGAAAAAACCAACGGAAAATTATTCTATTATCTTTGCTATCGATGCGAATTTCAATGTGAAAATGTTGGTTGAAGAATTAAACACCAATAACGAAACTGTTCGATTTGGATAAAAGAAAGATGTCTGCACGTTTAGTTCCACATTAGTTGAATGAAGATCAAAGAATCGCTCATGTAACGCATTGTGGAGACATCATTCCAACTACTGAAAACGACCCAGATTTTCTTGATTCTAACATAACAGGTGATGAGACATATGGTGCTTTAAGTATGACTCTGAAACTAAGCATCAACCTGCACAACGAAACTCCAAAGGGGACCCAAAACCACAAAAAAATGCGCTCTCAGAAGTTAAAAATCAAGACAATGCTATTTACCTTTTATGATTAAAAAGGTATTGTCCGCAAGGAAATTGTTCCAGAAGACGGAACTATTAACGGAGAATACTATCTGGGAGTTTTACATCGTTTATGGTCGAGAATATCCAGCAGAAAAACAGCTGTTTTTATTGTATGATAATGCACCACCTCACAAAACCTTTAGTCATAAATCTTTGACTAAAAAGAAATTTGTCTCATCACGCACCCACCGCATTCGCCTGATCTACCACCGTGCAATTAAAACAATTAAAGGACACTTTTATGATAGTGTTCCAGCCATTCAAGTAGCTGTGAGACAGGTGCTGAAAAACATTCTATAAGCCGACTTCAAAAAATCGGTGCATGCATTAGTAACACATGCCGTACGCTATATTGAATCTGCAGGAACATATTTCGAATAAAAAACATTGTTCAACAATAGTATAATGTGTATTTCATTGTATATCTAAAAAGTTCTTAGAAAACATAACAAGAATGAACCACTAGCGGGACAAAATGAAATAGCATTAGAAAAATAACGACTTACAGTGATAATAGGCTGAAACAGTAAAACCCACAATGGTAAAAAGCAAAGAACAACAACGATATCGTGGTCATAATCCACTAATAAATTTGCAAGATATACATAAGTGAAGCATCATAAATTGGATTAACATAGTATTTTGACAAATTTCGTATCCACAAGATACCTATATTCTATGGAAAATTGTGTCTGAACGTGGTTTGATCCCCTGTATTACTTTTAAGCAGTGTATAGGAACGATAAAATTCATACTTAGTAACGTTTATAAATACTTTTGTTGAGAATGAAAAATATGGAAATGAAGATAATAATCAATTCCTAGTTAAATATTTGCAATATTCGGTTTTAGTGGCTTTTATAGCTGTAAAATCGCTTAAAACTTCCCTACCTTATTGTTCTGATTTTACCCAAAATTAAATGTTTTAAGCAATTTCGACGTTACGTCTTCGCAATTGTTACCTCATCACTTTCTAAGTTTAATGAGGGACCGTCTTTTTTTTTGTCAAAGCGGTAACACTTTTAATCGGGATCAATGCGTTTCGGGAGCATTCGAGTTGAGTAATTATCCTCGGCTGTTCTTGTAATTAAACTTTGCTGCGCGAGATGCTTGATCTCGTAAATAAATACTTTAAACATTATAATCACCTAATAACACCCAATTTGTTTCTTTTAGGATTCAGATGGAGCAAGGAATGTTTAATTAGAAGTTAAAAGTCACAAAGGAGAAATATTCCGTTTATATTTTCTTCTGCTCTAGTTAATTTACCTTGATAATGTACTCATAACTTCCGTCTTAAAGAACACTGCATATTACAGCAACAGAAAATATATTTCCGTTTGATCTATGTTTCAAGAAAATATTTAATACGTTTTCTTATTTCCGTTGAAGAGAAACAACCAAAGAAGTACACAACATCTTTTAGGAATTTCAGAATTTTTCTTTTCATATTAAATATTTATGTAAGGAGTAAAATAAAATCATCTGAAATTATGCTGCTTTTTCCTTTCGGTAGATATAGAGCGATAAAAGGAAGTTGAAAATGTTGTTATCAAAGTTCTATCGATATTTCAGCCTTTTTCTAAAATATTCAGCATTTAAATTCATATCCTTTCCGGCGAAATATAATATTCACCGCAAATAAGTTCTCTTGTAAAGTTATAAATCATAGAGACCTTCCAAATATTACGATATACGTATGTAAACTAATTGCATAAAATAGTAGTTCGTGGAATGGGCACTCGCTAGGTGTCATTCTGATTGGCGACTCATCATTAATATATAAGTTAAGTTGCAGCCCTATAGTGTCAGTCGTTTACGAATAGTTGCCTGCTAAACAAGTCAATCCGGAAGAAAACTGAAACTATGGTGGAAATTGAACACCGTGCTGTGATTAAGTTCCTTACAAAGCAAGAAAAGGACGCTCAAACCATATTGAATGAAATGGAAACCGTTTATGGGGAACAGTGCCCTAGTAAATCAATGATTTATAAGAGGCACGGTCTTTTTAAACATGGTCGGGAGTCGATTGAAGACGACCCCCGCTCAGGACGGCCAGTTGAGGCCACCACATCAGACATCGTCAAAAAAGTATAAAAAATTGTACTGCAAGATGCCCGTTTGAAGAAAAAACAATTATCTGCATTAGTTGAAGTATCAGATACCACCATTTTGCGTATCCTACATGACCATCTGGGTATGGCAAAAGTCAGTGGAAGATGGGTACCGAGAATGCTCACGCCGCCGCAGAAACAGCAGCGCGTCTGTGCATCCAAACAATTTTTGGAGCTGTGTGGAGACAAACCTGCACAGATTTTGGAGCGGATTGTTACCGGAGATGAAACATGGGTTCATCACTTTGAATCTGAGTTCAAACAGGAGTCCATGCAATGGCATAAAAAGGGGACACCACCGCCAAAGAAATTCAAAGTGTCAGAATCGGCTGGAAAGCTGATGGCTACTGTTTTTTGGGATTGTCAGGGGATATTATTGGTTGATTACAAAGAAAAAGGTAGGAGTATAACCGGAGAATATTACGCAGCGATATTAGAAAAATTAAAGAGGGCCATCAAGGAAAAACGTCGAGGAAAATTGACCAAGGGTGTGTTGCTCTTGCAAGACAATGCGCCGGTTCACAAGAGCAAAGGTGCAATGGCTGCTCTGCACAAGCATGGCTTTCAATCAATAGTCCATCCAACCTACAGTCCAGACCTAGAACCTAGTGATTTTTATTTGTCCCCCAATTTAAACAAAGACTCACGTGGAAGAAAGTTTTCCGACGACGATTAGGTAAAGGAGGCAACCTTGGCCCATTTTGAGGCGAAAGATAAAAAATATTTTTATGATGGTTTAGAAAAATTAATTCATAGATCTAATAAATGTATTGTGCTTAAGGGTGATTATATTGAAAAGCAAAAATAGATTTATTGTTTTATTTTATTTAAAACCCTTTAATTCCACGAATTTCTGTACCTCCCCTCGTACTAATAAAATAGAGGGATCGGTTCTGTACTGAATAAAAAGTCAGCGCATGAAAAAGGCATAGGATCAAAGACTGCAAAGTACACGAATGGAACGATTAATTGATTATTACGTCATGCAGGTTCCGGTTTTGCTACATTCCTAACAATGCAGCCAAGAGATCTATTGCATTGTTTCCTAATTTGTTTTACTAAAACAGATTAGCTTCCGTAACTAGATCTAATAGCATGCACAGTCAATCTTTCTCCAATAGTAAATTCTCAGCATAAGTCTTCCTTGACTAAATATTGCACATCAGAAAACAGCATAATGGGCTACATGTTGTTGTAGACTTCCGCCGTTGTTGTTTTCTTTAAAGAATTCTGGTTTTCCGGTTGAACCACGTTGTAATTGCTTGATCCTGTCGAGAAGAGAGTTCCATGTAATGTAGAATGAAACGTCCGTAGATTCAATTAGGACACGGTTTCAATCTGGAAACATAAATTCTTTAAAAGCATGATAAATCATTTTCTTCTGTTAATTTCGTTATCAATACATAGGTTCCTGTTTGAAAACCCTTATTTTGTGCAGATGTCCTCTTAAACAGACATGTACGGTTAGGCCGCTTCTTGAGTATGTTATTTATAAGTTGTTGGGATAGTTTTCATATCTGATTCCGATAGAGTTGCCTCCTTTCTTTGATTGCACCACGCACTACAGATTCTATCATGTGCATACCTGGTTCGATCTCTATGGATGTTATTTCAGAACCTTCCCCTGCTAGCTGGCTTGGAATTTCGTTGCAGCACCCACACCAGTGTTTGGACAAGGCTACCAGGTTGTGCAAGCACCTCGCATTATTCGAGGGGTTATGTGATTTGATGCTAACGTATTTAAGGAAGTTTGTTTGTCTGAGCGGATGCAAAACGATTACCTCCTTGGTTGTATAGGCACCCCCCTCCACAAAAGAAGATTTGTATAGCATAAATTTTCGTTTGAAAAAAAGTACATCGTCTCAATGGCACGGAAATTCTGTGTCTTTTACTTTTTAGATATATACCGGCGCCAGAATTAATTTTCGTTTTTGACCCATTTGTATACCAGATTTTGGTCTTCGGTTTTCTTCTTTCCTCGTATCCCCATTTCTATCCGTCTAGATATACCTTAAGGGTTTTTTGAAGACGACCTTATGCGACACAACATTACTGTCCATGTTAAGAATAGGATTTGTAATTATTGTTTCAATTCTGGCATGTCCTATGGTGTTTTATGTTCCCCTGTTACCATTTTAACCTGTATGCTCCCATTCTTGACTCTTCCTTGATATAAATATGGAAAGAAGACAGATCTAATATAGTTTCCATAGCACCTGTTGAACAATTCTATTCCGGTAATTCATAAACAAGCTGTACTCTCCTGGTTTGAAAAGAATGCAGTGCGCAACTGATCTACACTTTTAAATAAAATAATGCTTCGCTTATCATTCGATCTACGATATATTTAAAATAACAAAAAATGGCGAGGCACGTTTAAATTATCTATTTGCATTGTGTGCGTATCGACGATAATACTTGCTGGGCTCCTGTGTCCATTTTCTTCCAACTTCTTCCCTCCTGGGAATTTACTGAGGGCATCAGGTCCTCTTTTTAAAGCTCTGAAATCTTATTCCTCTATGTTATATAGAGAGAGAACCTAAATCCCTGGTGTCACTAATTAGCAATGCAAATATTGGGATACAGCCGGAGGGTATCAGTGTTCGTTACAACTGCGCAAAACTGTGACGCATAAGTTACAATAACAATCAACTAATAAAGTATATGTTTAGGCTCTAACTATAAGTATATGCAATAGGGTAATATTCAGGTAAACGCCAAATATCCCAAGCAAATACTCCGAAATGGTTTTGAGTTTCGGCAGACAAATGAAATAGTGTGTGTACAATATAACCAGGAAATTCTTAAATAAATATAATCATAAATTTCAACGAAAATAGAAGACATTTATTAATTTTTCGTTAAACTGTAGAACACATAAGCTACCTTCCGAATTCTGCTTCGATATAATCTTAGACCATATAACACGTGGGCTGAAAATTCCCGGACCTAACACATAGATGACGCTAGTTTTATTGCCGTCACCTTTCTCTCAGTTAGTGCTAACCTTCAAAAGACAACTGTTTAAATTTCATGATATTCTATTCATTAGTTTGTGAGTTATTGTGCTAAGAGTCACGCTACTTTTGTTATTTTCAAAACAATGGATCAAAAACAATTTCGTGTTTTAATTTTACACTGCTTCTTGATGGGAAAAAATACCGTTCAAACGAAGCAATGGCTTGAAAAGTGTTATGGGGACTCCGCTCCATCAGACACAACAATAAAACGTTGGTTTGCTGACTTCAAACGTGGTCGTAGAGACACCGATGATGCAGAACGCAGTGGACGTCCAAATGAGGCGGTAACACCAGAAAACAAAAAAAAATCCACAAAATCGTTTTGCATGATGAAAAAGTGAAGTTGCGTGAGATACCTGACATCACAGAGATATCACGTCCAGTGCGTGAGTTAGCTGACATCGTAAAGATGTCAAAAGAACGTATTGGCTTTATATTGCATGAGCATTTGACTATGAGAAAGCTCTGTTCAAAGTGGGTGCCGCGTTTGCTCACTGTTGACCAAAAACAAGAACGTGTTGATGATTCTGAGCAGTGTTTGGCCATGTTTAAACGTAACAAACCGGAATTTTGCGTCGATATGTGACAATGGATGAAACATGAATCCATCACTTCACTCCGGAATCAAAACGATCGTCATCTGAGTAGACAGCAGCTGGTGAACCTCGTCCAAAGCGCCCGAAAGCACAACAATCGGCTGGAGAGCTTATGGCCTTAGTATTTTGGGATATGCTTGGTGTAATTTTCATCCACTATCTTGAGAAAGGAAATACCATCAACAGTGAATATTATATAGCGTTATTGGAGCGTTTGAAGGCCGAAACTGCAAAGCAACGACCGCATATGGCAAAGAAAAAAATGTTGTTTCATCAAGACACCGCACCATGTCACAAGTCAATCAAAACAATGGCAAAACTACATGAATTGAACTTCGAATTGCTCGCACATCCACCGTATTCGCCAGATTTGGCTCCTAGCGACTACTGGCTGTTCGCAGACCTCAAAACAATGCTCGCCGCTAAGAAATTTCGCACGAATGAAGAGGTTATCGCTAAAACTGAGGCCTATTTTGAGGCAATAGATAAATCGTTCTACAAAAGTGGTATTGAAATGTTAGAGCGGTGCTGGAATGATTGCGTTGATCTTGATGGAGATTACGTTGATGAATAAAGCTAATTTTGAACCAAAAAACAGTGTTTTCTTTGTTAGGCCCGGGACTTTTCAGCCCATGTGTTGTTCACTGGTCAACAAATAATTTTTTTTCTGCTTACGAAGATCTGACACTTCTTTTTAACAAATTTTTTTAACTAGTGTAGGACGCTAATGCCAAATATGATACGCACATGTTGCTATCGCATCAGGTGTTTTCTACGGCAGTTTTTGTTTGCCAAAATTGGGTCCTATGACGCAATATGTTCAAGCTCTAGATTTGCAAGGGGACTATTTCAAGTACATATATCAAAAGTCTCCATGATTAAGTTACAAAAAAAAATAATACTGGAGTATTTGACGGACCTCAAATTAGAACCATAATGACAGATCCAAATTTCATCAACTCTATAAACGAAACTGAGAAAGAAGCCTGGATTTCGTTCACTATGATCGCGAACAATTTTCTTGAAAACAAAAAAAGCCTCCAATTACGAAGGTCTACTGAAATCAATACTTCAAAAGTTTCACCACCTAGGTTTAACATGAGCATAAAGCTTCATTTCCTTCATAGTCATCTTGACAAGTTTCCCAAAAATTTAGGTGTTGTAAGCGATGAACAAGGCTGACTACTGTTGAAGTGTTCAAAGGCACTGCCAACCAAAATACACAGGAAAAAGTGCAGCAAACGAAGATCTATTCCCTGAATGTTGTTTGTGTTTTTACAAGTACTCTTGTAATTTTTTAATGATTATTGAAATAAATACATGTACTAGACTCGTGACTAATATCGCAAATATTAAATAAATAAATTAATTAAAATTTTAAACTTTGTTTGTATTTTATCAGTTCTTAAGTCAAAACTTAGTAACATTAGTGATTCTTCAGAGTATAGTATGGGATAGAGTTAAATTTTGACGTAATATGTAAAAATTAATATGATTTTCGGATTCAGTACACCCAAATTGATAAAAAACAAGTCTCATATAGAAGTTAGCAAAGATTGTGTTGGTCAGAATTATATGTGGTTTTTGCTGTAAGGTGTCAATGGATTTTGAACTATTATAAATGTCATCTCAGTGCGGCAGACCATAATAATCACTACTGTCTTATCTGCGTGTTTGGTACGGAGATATCTCCCAAAAGTTAAATATCACAAGTAGTGTTTTAATTTTTTTTCTTGAGGTTAAAAAAAATTTTATCTTAGAACCCTTTTATTAATTGTATAACTAAAGTGCAGAAGTTATTTATTTGCTATGCAGAAAAAATAATTTTCAAATAACAATAGCATCCACTTCGAATTCAAATAACACTATCAAATACTTTCATACTTATATCAGCTAAAATAGATATGAGTTCAATAAACCGGTACAATATAAATCTCTCTCGACGGAGGACAAAAAGGAACGGCCATAAAAAATATTCTCGAGTTTTCCGGACGGCGAGCTTGTATTGCGAACTCCTAACGTAATCATCTTAATGTTCATATCTCCACGCTCTCAGCGCCATATTCCTCCCGTAATATCTATTAAGTGATTTAGCTACGCTAGTGACAAACAAAATCAATTACGAGGAAATTGAATAATGCCTTCCACGGATATGGCTAGGAATTATACCTTGAACGTCCTCTCTCGTGTCGCTAAGTGTGAGGACTAATGGCGAATACGAAAGTCTAGTAATCCGACGAGGAAAGTAAAGGAAGTATAGAGCTAATCTTTTACGGTATTTTTATCTTAGATTTCCCGCTGTTACCAAATGCAGATATACTCGAAATTAATAGTACTAAAATAAGTTTTACGTGTCTCCTAACAATAAGTTGGGTTTTATACTTGTTGCAACTATTTGATGTTAGACCTGATTAAATGTCTCTCACATGCAATATAACCTAATACTCTGTTATATTGGATGCCACTTTGGGAATTCATTGTTAAAAAGGATTAGACAAGATAAAAGCTCAACTTAATTAACGTAATGTTAACACGATTTTGATATTATGTATGTACATATAGATTCAGCCTACACACTAATTATTAATTAGTAATTCTTGTTTTATACTAATTAGTTTTATGATTTCGTGAGTAAACAATTTAGCAGACTTTATATCATTTTGTCTCACCAATAAAGGTCAACACACTTTGGGAAGGACGTGAAACTGGCAATTTTCGAAATTACAAAAGATATCGGCACAACAGATATTGCGTTGGTTTTATTATTTTTTGTAAGCTGCATCTAGACGGCGACATGTTTTTGTCTAGTAGGGAACGTACCTATCCGAAGTGTCAATCACCGATTGTAATCATATTTTGTAAGTTTGACCCTATCGGCTTCTCCATAAGTTTACTTTTCAAAATATGTAACTTCTAAGCGGCTAACGAAATGGTTTCAGTAGCGTACAATAGAAATAAGAGACAACATTGTTTAATGGCAACGAGTACGTGAGGCTTTAAATTAAATTTAATGCTATGTAAAGCGTTAAATGGCTTTACTCATTTTGCCAATAAGATACCTTGTATACATTAGTTTATCGATTCTTCAAAAAGACGGAATTTATTTCTGTAAAAAGCTAATAACAAAACCAAATGTGACAACTGAACAAACCGTTACAGACTACATTTTTTAGGACTATTAGATATGATAAAGTAGAACATATATATTTAACCTCGATGGAATTTCAATTTATAATGCTTTACCAAAGTTGTCTCCTTCCCCGTGGCTCTGGAAGAATGAATACATCCGTACTATTTTACGTGGCGTCTGATGACAGTAAAGCATCACCATATATACATATTATTCAAAGACAAATGTTTCTAGGATTCGAGGATGTCACGTCAGGCATATCCGAGTACTTCGTATAAGGCAACGCCAAATGGATGGTTCATAAGTGTATTCATAAACGAATGCCTTCAAGAACGCATCTTATTGATTTTGCTAGATAGATATTAGACACATATATTAAAACCGTTAATTGAACTGGCTATCAGCCAAAATATTACCCTGTACCACCACATACTACTCTCACTCTGCAGCCATTTGATGGTGTCCTATTTAATGCATTTAAAAACCGCTGGAAGGAATCTTTAGTAATGTGGTAAAGGTAAAGAGTGCAGTATGTCCATTCTCTTATAATAACAGATTTCTTAATATTAGCAGAAATGTATGGTAAATCATGAATCGGAAGGGGTTTGAGTTAATTGGCATATCCTCCAAATCGTGCCAAAATTATTGAAATCATTTTTAAACTTGAGGTGCAAGAAGCTTGTAGAACTCATGGGAGCAGCACCTGAAGGATATAAAAGAACCATTAAAGAAAATGTATCCCCAACGAGTAATTGTATAAGAGAGTACAATAGAAGAGAAGGTAATAACTTCTCCACACACGACAGTAGTTCTTCAGAAGGAGCATGTATTGATGTAATGAATTCAGAAACTGATGAATATCCCTACTAAAATTGAAACGGTTACTTGGATACTAGTAAATTATTTAACAAAGAAAACAAAATGGTGCTATATCGGCCATATTTTTGAAGAAGGGGGTTAAACAGTGAAAGTCAAATTCTTATGACGAAAGATAAATATTTTACATGGCCAGCTACAGAAAATGTTCCGCAATGGGTAACACGGTTGACAATGGGAGCCCACGAGTTCTTGAGACGCTGCGTTCCGAATAATTATTAACTTATACTGTTGGAGCACATTGCGCAGATTGTCAGGGAAATAAAAGACTTATGTTGCTCAACAAGAAGGAGGAATCGGAAGTTGCTCAATAGAACAACTTCTTTGGAAATGAGAGATGGCGTTGCCACGTTTAACTTCTGAAGATGTTACTGAAAAGGAGTTCAACAAAATTTTATATGAAAAACCTTTGCAAGAGTAGATGTTATTTTCCTTAAATCATAAGTGTTCAAGAAAACTGATGTTGCGCAATATAAAACCTATGGTTTTTGTAGCAGAAGAAAGAATTTATGTAGCATGGTCAATGAAATTAAGTCGAGCATCGAATGTTACCCCGACGTCTTTAATCCTACTGCAACGAGTTAGTACTTTAGTGTCGATCGAATAATTGAATAAAAAAAATGACCTTTTTTGGTGAAGTACATTATACTTTATTATATTTAAATTTAAACTATTTAAGATGCACCAACCAGACACTAATTCCAAGTTTTTTTGCAGCTTAAGACAGTCTTTATGTCAGGTTATATAAGAGAAATTTTTAATATCATCAGCGATCATCGCTATCCGCAACATGAGAGATACCGTTGATGAATAAAACAAACAGTAAATATTTTGCTAGTGGTTTATGGCGGATGTACTCCATCATTTTCGATCATCAGCTTCTGGGTGAGCGAGTTCAAACGTGGCCGCACAAGCATAAGTGACGAACCACGCAGTGGATGCCCAAAAAACCGCTACCAACGAAGAAATGGTCGACAAAATTCATGATGTCGTATTAGCCGATAGCCGATTGAGGCTGAAAGAGATAGCAGAGACAACAGGCATCTCAGAAGAACGCGTTGGCCATATCTTACAAGAAATTTTGGGTATGAAGAAGCTTCCGGCGCGATGGGTACCGCGTTTGCTCACATCGGAGCAAAAACGAAATCGGGTGACCGTTTCAGAGGAATGTCTGGAGAGAGTCCAACGCAATCCAAGGAATTTATTCATGCGTTTCGTAACCGTGGATGGGACTTGGATCCACCACTACGTACGGGAGACCAGGGAACACTCGAAGCAGTGGACTTTTCCGGGCGAATCTACTCCGAAGGAAGCAAAGACCGTTCCGTCGGCCGGAAAGGTCATGGCGACCATTTTCTGGCATTACCAAGGTCTGTTCCCCATCAACTATCTGCAGAATGGAAGGACGATCACGGGGCAATACTACAGCGATTTATTGACCCGATTCGATGCACTATTGAAGGAGAAACCGCTTCATTTCTAGCGGAAAGAAAGTGCTTTTCCACCACGATAATACACCGGGCCATTCAACCCACATCGTCGTGTCCAAACTGAATGAGTTCTCTCATCCGCCATATTCACCAGACCTAGCTTTCAGCGACTTCTTCCCATTCTCAAACCTGAAAAAATCACTGGGAGGAAAGAGATTTACTTGAAATGAGGAGCTCATCGCCGTTACAGATGACTATTTTGCATACCTCGAAACATCCTACTTTTCCTACGGCTTGAAGAGACTGGAGCACCGGTTGAGAAAGTGTTTTGATCTTCGAGGAGACTACATCGAAGAATAAAAATAAAAAACCACACCAATACCGTGTTTTTCTTGTCAATTCCGGAAACATTTCAGGTCACCCTCGTATATACTGTAAACTTAAATTTCTTTCCTTAGAAAAAACTTTCTTTGAGAATGTTTAAATTCCTTGATATTATCACCTGAAATTTTTCATTACAGTGTTGTTTATTCTTCTATATGTCTAAGGTATTAGCACAAAGAGTCATTTCGTAAATGCTCATAAAATACTATTTAGAGGTAATATTCTTTTACCTTCATTCGCATGTATATCCTACTCCTCCATTATATATTTTACCTGTATTTAATTTAAAATTCTCCAACTGCTTTAAACGCAGTGTATGTATAAAATATAAAAAGTTGTAGTTGGTTCTATAGATCCTATCACCATTGAAAAGACACATTTTAATAAAAAAGTACACGTTCGATGTATCCAATTCATTTCCCGCAATTCGTTTTAACCGCTGCATTTTAGAATATTTCAAACGAATTAATCGTACATTCAAATAAACCACATTTTAACAGCAAGATTACCAGAAGGTGAATTGCACGATAAAGCATATCGTTTACATTACTCGAATGTACCAGAATTCAACGTTGATTATTTTGTCGTTATTATGCACGCAACTACCTTCAAATTTAGTGGAATAAATGGTGTATAAATGAAAATATAAAATAATTCTGAACAGTAACAGAATATTGAAAAAACATAAAATCGCAAAAGAAATTAAATTTGGGAATATATTTATTTAAATTCTCTTTGACTCAATTTCAGGTTTATATGACATAACTTGGGCTATGAGGATGTAAAGGGAACAGAAGAAATAAACATGCTCGTAGGAGACCCGCTCTTAATCATAATTATTCATGATATTGTCCATGTTATTGTGGGGAAATAATCCCCTTGGTGATAAAACATTTTAATTAAGTTGAAATTTTGTAAATTAATACATTTCAATAGGCAGACGTGCTACATCTTCCCATTTCTGTGAGACCATTTCGACATCTCCAAGGCGGGCTACCCTTTGAACCTTGTCGCGCTCTACTTAACTAACAATTCTCTATAAACAAGTCGCCTTTATTACGGAAACAAAGCTTTCATATTATAGGTATATATAATAACTACGTTATTGATATTTCAACATTTTTGATTACAATTTAGAAAGTAGTCTGGCTGTAAAAAGTTCTTCTTTTTTTATAAAGAAAGATATAACTGGACGCTATTAATTTCTTGAATATCAAAGAAAGGAAACGTAAGATTTAACAGAATTAACGACCTAAATTAAACTAATTTTTTTTTGTATAACCATGGGCGAGGCTTTTAACCCCGAAGAGCAACTCGGCCAGTACTTCCCCTATTGTGCACCCATGTGATTTTAGTTCACTCGATCGGGTTGTACCTGAGCAACAAAGTCCCTAATCTGCTCGACCGGTAATTTTCCTAACTTGGGTCCGTCGATCTTGAGCATCGCCAAGGTGAGCCTCTAATTTCCTGCAGACTGCAGGTCAGTCGACAAGAAGGTGCACAGGAGTTTCCTCTGCTCCCCTGCACTTTCTACACGAAGGAGAGTTTACTAGACCCATGCAATGCATGTGTTTGTTCAGAGCGCAGTGTCCAGTTAAGATCGCTGTAAGTGCTTAAAACAACTAAAAACCTTACGGCTTTCATTAATAAACTGAGGTCTGAATTATGTTGGGGTTGGCTGAAGTAGTTTCGCTTTTTTTTTTTAATTTCAAGATTATATTTCGGGCTGATTTGTATCAAGAGAATATTATTTTCTATTCGTCCAGTTTTCAGGATATTACTAACAATAGTGATAAATAGTCTCTGCAAAATGGGGCAAGTTACTGTGCAGCGCGGAGAACAACGTGGAGCGACCGAGCGACCCTATCAAGGCGAGTGTTCAGTGACGTTTGCGTTATGATCGTGACCTTCATGAGTGAGCATAGACGAAGTTTTGGGGACTTTAGAAATACTGCCTTGAACATTTAGGGGTCAATTGCGCCACAAAGTTCAAAACGTAGATTTTAGATGTTACATGTAACAGATTGCCACCCTCTTCTATAAAAGATCGACCTACGGAAAGCATGTTACCGGCACCGTCGCTCAACGACATTAAATGTTGGGTTGCTGAAACTTGAAATGTGTTCAATGCCCTCAATACTAGTCTTAAAATTTCATCGCTGGTAGATTTCGTAACTCTTTTAGAAGCAAGTAAGGTAGGGGATGACGGTTAAAACTCTTCCATTGTGCGTACCATCACATTCACCACAGAATGTTTTTGTCAATCGGTTGTTTCAATTCTGCTTTAATTCTTCTTTCAACATAGTCGCGAACAGATGGCACAAAGTTTTTTAACAATGCCCGACTTGATGATATATAATAATATAATACTACGTGGCCCAGAAGGAGACAAATGCTTGTTGATCTAGTAAAGTGAACGCTACATTAGTACATTACATGTGTATATTGACCAGCAGTTATAACGACCAATCGAATAATACTGAACAAGCATGGTTTGATACGGATACTCGATTCTCCCTCCCGCATGCTTCACCCCTCCACGTTGTTTTCCCCATGGCACTGAAATTTGCCTCTCTTTGCCGAGACTAGTCATAGCCATCTTCGCAAAACCCACTGTAGATAGTTTAAGCCAAATTGTAGCCCGCACAAATATTTTTTATAACAATACGCTACTATTATACAGAATAGTAAGTATTTGTTACTCCTGGATGAAATAAACAAAACTTGTGTAGACACTCTTGCTTTATTTAATGAAATATGTTTCGAGTTATATTGATTCGGGCGATACAATGGTGCAGTACATGCGAATGAAATATTGGGTTATAAAATAGATCGTCTAAATGTCAAAGAAATACCCCTTTTTTATACTAAACTAACCTTTAAGTATAATTCTTTCTTAGTGGTTCTTTTATTTTAGGTCAGACTGAGTTTCCGGAAAGGAACTTAAGGTGATCGTTCCATTAAAGATGCAAAAACTACTAAAACCTCAAGTTGACTTTTAATTTAATTTAAAGCCAGACAACCTTTTAGTTCCTGCAACGAAGAATTCAATTTGATCTAACGGTTTACTTTTCGTCCGATTGCTTGAAATTGAATCGTGTATGTATTTAAGATAACACACAAATACAATTCACCATCGATTAGCGAGCACGTATTTCTGGTCCAAATATTTACTATTTACTTGCAGCCAGTTTGTATGCGCTAGCGTTAGAGCATGCATGAATGTAGGTTTGTGTACGTGCACATACCTGTGATTGCTTGCCGTGAGGAGTAATCTCCAATTTTACATCAACCTCTGACACGCAAGTGCGATTTTTAATCCGATACACGCTGTATTGATCGAATTTAACGTAAATAATTCATTATTTTGACTCGTCCAATAACCAATCGAAAGCAATTTCCGGCTAGTTTGTGCATAGCCTGCAGAATAAAATATTGTATTGAGCGTAATGTTTCGTTAGTTTTTTTCTTTTCGCTAAAAGTCCGTTTAGCGACGATTAATAGTTACTAGCACTTCGAGTAATGAAGCGTATAGTTTCAAATTTTAAACTGAATACCGTATCAGAATGTAAGATGAGACGTTTACTCTACCCAACTCATTCGCTAAAAAGTTTCTAACAATTGTAAGCCAATTTTTATGCTTGTATAAGTGAAATAGTCCTTTGTATACAGGATGGTTGGTATTTATCGTACACTCAATATTTTTAAAAATGCAAACCGTATCTGTTACAATTTTTTGCTCTCTTTCCAATTTTGTGAAATAGAATGCTCTCATTCGAAAAACAAAAGATGATCTAACGATTTTTTTTTGGTTTTCTAAATTGAACCCTGTATTTTATTGCATATTTAGCTAGCTTATTCAATCCTGAACGTCTTTTACATTTCTTTTTCGTTAGACAATGAATAACGTCATAAACAAAAAAAAAGTTGGCTTAGAAAATGCGACCAAGCGAAAAAAAATGTACTATTGAAATATCTGTTTGCATACTAGCTGATGAGTCGACCCAGTTTAGTGATTAGTGAGTTATTATTGTTAATTTCACTGTACTAGTTAGCATAGTAAGCACCTAAAAATGGAGTTTTGTAATGCAGGGAAGGCAGATAGGTTACGTTGCTTTTATTTATTAAATGTTAACTGTCGCCAAGCTGCAAATATGTATGCCAATCAACACCCTCGATCGAAGACTAGAAGGTGAAATAATGAAAGTTCTGAATGACTACCGCACCATAACACATTTCTAAATTTGCACACATCTTGAAAAACGCAAAGTGAAATCCATTAAGATACGTTTAGTACAAAATTTATAACCGCCTGATTTGCAAAAACGTATGAACTTTTGCGATTAGCTATTAAATGCTAGAATATAATAACAGTCATACATTATATGCTTTGGATGAAGCAAATTTTCATAGGACTGGTGTGTTTAATAAACACAGTTATTATTTTTGGGACGACGTGGATCCTTTTAGAATACAGAAACCTCGAAATCAAATACGGTTTTCCTATAAATATCGGGATAGGTATGATAAGACCTAGGTGATTAGGACCCTAATTTTATAGCGACGCCCTTACAGAAAACTGATATTTAATCTTTCTTGAAACTGAATTTCAAAAATACTTAGATCATTTGCCTCTAGCCAGTCGGAGACAAGTGTGCTTCCAACATAACGGCGCACCAACGCATAGCGCTCAATTAGTAACAAATTTTATACCATTAGAATTTGGAAATACGTGAATTTAGAATAAAAGCCCACATTTGTGACCTCAGAGATCACCTGACCTCTCGGTATTAGATTTTATTACCACCTCGACGAATGTCCAGAAGAGCTAAAAAATGAAATACAATGGAGAGCACAGGAAATTACACCGGATATGTTAAGAAGATCCCGACATAATTATTACGCCTAGCTCAGATGTGTATCGAAACGAAAATACTGGACATTTTGAGCATTCTTTTCCTTTTTGGTGTTATTGTTCTTTTTTGTTGTATCCTACCTCTATTTTTATTTATGGTGTTATTCATTATCTTCCAGCATTTAATAGCCAATCGCAAGAGTTCAAATGTTTTTGCAAATCAGGTGGTTGTAAGTTTTGCACTAAACTTCTTAAAGGGTATCATTTCGCGGGTTTTAAGAACTATCATTATTTTATATCTTGTGATGTCAAGCTCTTGTACAGTAATTTGAGTAGAAGAAGTAGAGTTTGGTCTAAAATATGCCAAAATATTTATTTAATTAATTTCTTCATCTCTATTTTTTACATTTCTTATTCTTTCAAAGCTTTCATACTTCACTGATGAAGAGTGCAAATTTAGAAATGTGTTATGGTACGATAGTCTTCGATCACGCGGTATTGATTGGCATACATATTTACAGCTTGTTGTCAGTTAATATTCAATAAATAAAATCAACATAACATACTGCTTTCCCCGCATTATAAAATTTAATTCTTAAATGCTTAATATGCTAAATGATACACCGAAACTAACAATAGTAGGTCACTAATCACTAAACTGTGACGACTCGTCAATTAATATAAAAACTGATATTTCAATACTATCTTGTTTTTTCACTTCACCACATTTTACTTTTTTATTTATGGGGTTATTCATCGCCTAACGAAAAAGAAAAGTAAAAGACGTACAGTATTCAGGAATTGAATAAGCTAGCTAAATATGCAATAAAATACAGCATAGTTGTAACGGTTGTCGGGTTCCGCCGTGTCGCTAAGTTTTTGTCTCTGACGTTTCGCGAATCACTGCGGTTCGCATTTTCACCGTTTCATCTCAGAGGGAAACGGTTTGCATTTGATGAAGCAATCAAAAGAACTAGTCATAACGGTTGTTCCCGTAGGGACAAAAACCTAGTGACACGCTGGAATCCGACAACCATTACGACTATGTCAAACGGCCGCGAAAGTCTGAAATACTATTTAAAATACAGCATGTTCAGTTAAACAGAAAAACAAAAAATTTCATTAGATCATCTTTTGTTTTTCAAGTACTCTCTATTTCACAGGATTAGAAAGAGAACAAAAAATTGCATCAGATATATTTTGTATTTTTCAAAATATGTTACTCTCTACGAAAATATAGAGTGTACGATACAGTGAAAAGCCAACCAGCTTGTATATACAACACCCGCTCAGGTGTCATATCAATAACATTGTGCTTGGTATAAATGTCTGTTAATTCTCGGTTATTGTTATTTGAATGGAAGTTGGTTCAGTGTTCGTAGCGATTACTGCAACGTACGACTTTCGGAAGCAATGTAATATTTCTCGTGACGCTTTCACGGAAACGTTTAAACTTTTAAAGCATGCTTGCGAAGATGATGCTGTGTATCGAAAGCAATGTAAGAAATGGTCTACACAAATATCCTTGATGTTCGACCAAGGATACTTAAAAGCTGTTTAAGGCAAAGAGTGCAAAGTAAGTTAGAATATGAACAGACAACATACAGATCATACAAGCAAACAAGTAGTAATACACATAAATTATTAAATATACTGGAATGAAGCATAGATGGAGGAAAGAAACTGACTTTTGTAGACCTGACATGCAATTCAGTTAAAAGAGAGCATCAGATGGGGATGCTAACAGGATTAAATGTGTAGGAAAAACTTATTCAGATACAGATGCATATGGAAGTGGAAAGAAGTCTGGAAAGTTCAACATGGAAAAAGAAGTAAAACAATGGAATTATCTAAATCTGCTAGTTTTCGTAATAATGACGACTAGAGCTTTAGAAAACACAAAAAGAAGAAAAACAATATCAGGGAGAAAATTTAGTAAAATTTTAGATAATAGTCATTGAATTCCAACTGAGGTAGATTATATCATCAAAGTTTATTCTTTTAGCAGTAGATATTGAGGATTACATTTTATTTAAAACTACGGAACGGTTCCTTTTTCACTCTCTTAGATGTGCAAGTTAGTTACAAGCCATGAATGTACAAATGAAATCCAACACAAATTGTCCTTTGATCTGTGACCACATTTGTTATACTCGTGTTTTTAACTGTTTACGAATCTTAAACATACCCTTTTATTTAAATGAAATCGTACTTGAGGTTCAGGAATTGTCCCATGTATTTATTTCCACAGTTCACGAACTGTCGGCTATTATTACCCCGTTTTGCATATATGATTTCTCTACAATGCTGACCGTTATCAAAGGAACAGGAACCCATATGTATTTAAACTTACAAACTTACTAAAGTCAACGCTTCGATCAAAATGCTGATAGAGATTTGCGGAGACATCTCTACTGTTGCATGACATTTGTTACCGTTAGGCCATTTCACAGAGGTAATTATGAAAACCATGTGTAGTTATACGTGTCGTGTACTATTTTGCCACCCTGCACAGAAGTAGAAACTAATTGAATTCTATCTCGGTAAAGTATGGTTTCATCATTCCATTAAGTGGCGTTGCAATTTCTTCACATAAAAGTACTTCGAAATAATTCTTCACGTTTCTTTCACAAACCCATCTGAACAAAATGCTATCCATCACGATCTATGTACGTAATTAAAATCTCGTATATCTCTTTTACGACGAAAAAATGTAACCGAGTCACGCTATGTTGAGAAACCCGCAATTGCGTGCTTGATATACATTTAATAGAACACTGTCTAGACGGGTATTAATTGACAGTGGATCAAATCGGTGTATCGTTTCAATATAAGTATCTAGAGTAAACTTTGCTTTGGAAATATATTTTTCAATCAGTTCGTGCTTACTTAGTTCCATTTGGTTTTAGACGAAGTCCTTTCAGCCACTATTAAAGCATTTTGAAGGTGCCGGATCTTCGGTATTCGCAAAACAATTCCGTCGATTACGTAAGTTGAGGGTTGTACTTGGAATAAAAATTTACATATCGTAATTGATTAATAAGCTTCTTCCGAAAGTAGGGAATTTGACGGTGTTATGAGTTTTGTTAGAATCTCCAAATTTTGGTCGTTCAAGTTGTTATAGTAGCAATCAGGTTATATTTTACTTACTATGTGTTAGTAGTTCACTGAAACAAGTATTTTTTGTAAAATTCGGCTTTATTTCTGATCATAGTTTTTAATCTGTCCAAATAGTAATTGGCATTTTATTCTACAAAACAGACGTTTACTAACACAATAGTCCCCTTGTTTGATGAAAACCTATTCCCTTTGAGCGAATATTTAAGACTAAGAAACGGGTTGGGGTACAGGTCGAATGAATACCGTGGGTAGTCAATCAGTTCGAATTTTTACCATGGCGATCACTGTTTTTTCCGTTTTTAGGATAGTCGATTAACATAACTCCATGACTATCCCAAAGAGAAATCGCTATCACTTGCCCAGTCGGTTGAATAGTCTTCATCTTTTTCGGAGCGTATTCACCCTTCGCAGTCCATTGTTTCAACTGTTTATTAATCGATGTCAAAACTGCGACTTATTTCGCTTCAACATGGCTTTGGAGATGTTCATTCGAATGCGTTTTTGTTATAAGCGCAGCGCCCAAACCCCGGTTAACTTTTTCATGCCCAATTCTTCAGTCAATGTATGCCAACAGGTTCTTTGGAGAAACCTATTTCTCTGACCATAACTCGCCGGTCATCTAGTATTATTTAGTGAACTATTCCGATGTTGTAGGTCGAATTTGCAGTTTTTGGCGAACGATCATCGCCACAAGACTGCATTTAAATTAAGCTGCCCAAAATTTCAATTTACGAACTGAGGATGTGGAGTCCCCGTAAAGAGAATTTATCTCGGACTTAATTTGCATAAGGGTATTGCCTTTCGAACGAAAGAATTTTCATCATGGTTTGATATTCGCTTTTTTCATTTTTACAAAATCACAAACATCGATTGGCACAATTGAAAATTACAATACAAACCGAAATTTCACAGATATCATAGTAAACTCCACTATACCGTGTCACCTGTTAGTCGGTAATAAGGTTGACAATGAGAGTTTACCTACTTCTGAAACGCTGCGTTCAGAATAATTATTAATTTGTTACTTACTTTACTGCGATACCTGTGAATTATACAACCACACTGTCTGGTGTGATACTGAAATTTGATTGTTTCAGTTATCACCACGATAATCATGTGGAAAATACGATTTTTCGTTTCTGTATCTCTTTCAATAATGCTATAAATTATAACCTGAAACCAAAAGCTTTAACCAGAATATCCCCTGCAGTATGAAATAATTGCCAGCAACAGCAAGTGAACCAGAAGCAACTATTTGTTTATCTTTGTGTTAGCTTATTATCTTTGTAGTATCTTTTCGTTCGTATGTGAAACAGGAGTTCAACATATTTTACTATCTAGTAGTTTAAATACGAATTAATTATGGAAACTTAAATAAAATCGATAGCTGGAAAGGAAGTAAATCATGCAATAAAGGTAACTAACATAATTTCTAGAGAAAGCTTCATAATAGCGCAATTTTCATTTAAACGTTCTGTTGTTCACCATTTGAACAAGGTAATAATGTTGTCAGACAAATTGAATGCTCGATCGTGTTCTCACATAGTTCTATGTGTATATGCTTTTGTTCATAACAGCGCATGTAATAGCGTTATGCAGTGCGAGAGCTTTTTCTTTGAGCAGGATAGAGAAAAACAGCTTTGAGATAAAAATCACTGGCACGTTCTACAGAGTACGAAATTACGAGGGGAGGTTCAGAAGTTCGTGGAATGAAAGGGTTTCAAATAAAATAAAACAATAAATCTATTTTTCCTTTTCAATATAATCATCCTTAAGCACACTACATTTATTAGATCTATGAATTCATTTTTCTATCATAAAAATATTTCTTATCTTTCGCCTCACAATGAGCCAAAATTGCCTCCTTTACCTCATTGATGTCGGAAAACTTTCTTCCACGTAAGTCCTTTTTTAAATTGGGGAAATAAAAATCACTAGGTGCCAAGTCTGGAGTGTAGGGTGATTGAAAGCCATGCTTGTGCAGAGCAGCCATTGCAACTTTGCTCTTGTGAACCGGCGCATTGTCTTGCAAGAGCAACACACCCTTGGTCAATTTTCTTCGATGTTTTTCCTTGATGGCCTCCTAATTTTTCTAATATCGCTGCGTAATATTCTCCGGTTATGCTTCTACCTTTTTTTTTTGTAATCAATCAATAATATCCCCTCACAATCCCAAAAAATAGTGGGCATCAACTTTCCAGCCGATTCTGACACTTTGAATTTCTTCTATGCCATTGCATGGACTCCTGTTTGGACTCAGGCTCAAAGTGATGAACCCATGTTTCATCTCCGGTAACAATCCGCTCCAAAATCTGTGCAGGTTTGTCTCCACACAGCTCCAGAAATTGGTTGGACGCACAGAAGCGCTGCTGTTTCTGGAGCGGCGTGAGCATTCTCGGTACCCATTTTGCACTGACTTTTGTCATACCCAGGTGGTCGTGTAGGATACGCAAAATGGTGGTATCTGATACTCCAACTAATGCGGATTATTGTTTTTTCTTCAAACGGACATCTTGCAGTACAAATTTTTGCACTTTTTCGACGATGTCTGATGTGGTGGCTTCAACTGGCCGTCCTGAGTGGGGGTCGTCTTCAATCGACTCCCGACCATGTTTAAAAAGACCACTTATAAATCATTGATTTACTAGGGCACTGTTCCCCAACTTTATCACGGTACGGTGTTCTATTTCATCCATAGTTTCAGTTTTCTTCCGAATTGACTTGTTTAACAGGCAACTATTAGTAAACGACTAACGCCATAGGGCTGCAACTTAACTTATATACTAATGATGAGTCGCCAATCAGAATGACATCTAGCGAGCGCCCCTATTCCTACTCCATCCCCTCCATTCCACGAACTTCTGGACCTCCCCTAGTATATGCATGTATATAGGGTGTACGCTGTATGTTGTTATATTTAGATTTAGTACGGTTTTAAAGAGATTTCAGAGCGATGGGTGCTGCTGCGGAACTTAAACGAATCGAGTGAGTTCCTCACGACGACATGTGGATCTGTTTTAGCGCGAGCATTGTTTTTGCGATAATATGTGGCTCTTGATGAGACTGGAATTCATCACTATGTGGCAAAATCGAGAAAACAGTCAAAACAGTAGGTTCTATCTGGCGAATACGTTCCGAAGAAGACAAAGACGATACTATCAACAAGGAAAGTTTTTGGGACTGGCAATGTATCGTTTTGGTTAACTATTTGGAAAGAGGAAAAATTATGACAGACAAACACTATGTTATATTATTATAGATTTCGCGTCTTTATTTTTGGGTCCATGCGACTTCCCTCTCTTCACATACATGAGAATATGGCCGTGTGGAAAGAAATTCCTATCAAATAGTGAGATCATCTCCGAGAGTTATTATATATATAGGCCTTAGATAAATTTTACTTTAGAACGAAATATGTAGTAGATGGGGGACTCATAAAAGAAACTTTTTTCTCCCAAAAATATTCGAATTTCCTTTCAAACCTCGTATATTACACAGAATTTGCCTTTGAATAATCTTTAAAACATTTTATTTAAATTACTTGAAGTATACACGCATTATATTGTTGAGAAATAGAATCTTACAGACATTTTGTACTCTAATTTCAATAGTTTGATAAACAGAAGAACATTAAAGATGGCGTCTTTCTTTCATTTTACCGTCTATCTGAAGGTTGTCTTAAACTACTCAATATCTCTTCTTTAACCTTTCTCTGCATTAATTTAAAGTTGTATTTGGTATTTCTAAATGAATTGTAAAGGTGGTAAGACTTTTGTTCTCTTTGGAGCTCCACTGCCCCCTTTCGATGGGCGTTATATTATGGTTAAATTAAGAGTTTTTCCTTTGATCCTATGGTTAAACACGCTTCTTTGGAAATATGCCACTGTTAACAATACCAATCAAATGAGTTCACATATATTTTCAGAACAGTTTAAGCTTTCTAAGAAAAATATTTGCACACAACGGGAGCTTTAGGTATTCAAAATTGCTCCACGAAATAAAAATTACGTTAAAGTTATCTTAGTACAAACATAATATTCCGTCCTGTTTTGATTAAACTCAGGACGTTGTTTATATTTGGAGGGTAATCCGTATTAAACAATTATTTCACATTGCTTTCGATGCGGGAATGTGCGTTTAGGTTAGCTTTTTAACGATTTAATTTAATACGACCGAAAGTGTTTACTGAACAAGATATACCAGACACTTCCTCGTTGAAAAATCATTATTATGTAGTCACGCTATACAGACATTACAAATATTAACTACAGAGTTTCTTTCAAGTGGAATGTTCGCTCTAATCTTATGGTATGGAAACGCAAACGTAATTTTTTAATTAAATGTCGTTGTTTTTAACTTTTCCCATACGTTAACCTCTTAATCAGAACACGAAGTGTGCTTAAATTTCGTTAGGTAATTTTTTAATTTCCATTCAGAACCTACACGTGAAATATTATTCAAATTCACTACTTTGAGAATGGAAACGAATACTGACGACTGTCAAAGTATTTGTCAGAACACCAAGATAAGAAAACGCTGTAAATACAGCTTTCCCATGGTAATAGTGAAATCAATTCATGAGAAACACATGTGAAGAGACATGAAACGCTAACACACGGACATGTTCCTGCCTACCCGGCGTCATCATTATTTGACAGAATTTTGAGAACGAATTTTTGTAAGCATACATGTTAAAATTATTGGAACGTAATGTTGGAAACATTAGTTAAATAATTTAATAAGTACAGTTTTTCAAGACCGGTGTTTTACCGCCACACATTAAGAAAATCATACTTTTACTAGTCGAATTTAAAACTGACTTTTTTGTGGCATTTCGGACATTAGCCATGTAGCCAGGTCCCAACTAATATTAGAAGAGACTCGAAAATCTAACACAAGGTTGTACAATTACACTTTTCACGCCTAGGCGTTCTTCAAGGCGATATTTTCTGTCACAAACTACACTAGGCCATGATGAGATTATACCACAAAGCTAAATCAGATTCTTTCACCTGAATTTTTTAAAAATAAAATTAAATGTTGAAGATTGAATGGTGGTTCTACATTTAATGCGGCTATACTGACATAAACATTACAACAAGCTTGATAATGTTTCCCGCAACCGAAAAGGATATGATCCAGATCGCATGCAGTGTTGCACGTACTACACCTAGTATTCTCAATTATTTTTAATCTATTTAAATGAACCGGGTAACACCCATATCCAAATTTAAGTCGATTGATTATTGATATGTATTTCCGTAAAACATTATAGTTAGAAAATCAAGTATTACTAGGTACTAGTATGTATTGAGCCGTATCTAGAAGTTGTCGATACCTATTCTTTCCATTGTTGTCCGCAACTTACTTTATAAAACACGCTGTAAAAAATTGTAGAACATGAACATCAACTGAAACGTTTACTTTTTGAGAATCAGTTAGCAAATCAGATACATATATGCGAATTGTTTCTAATTATCCTTTTTTTGTGCATTATTCGTTTTTAGTATGCGATTTGAAAAGCTTTGGTTAAATATTATTGTCAAAATTGATAATTAAGAAGACCTTCCTAATTGGAGGTCATACATTATTTCAAACTTAAATATTTATTACAGTCACAAATAACGTATTGTACAAGCACAATATAAAAAATTACGTATGCACGGCAATTGACGCCTTGAAATTATTAACTCTATTATTCAAATTTAATGTTTATTTTATTTTAATATTACGTTTCCACAGTTTTTGTTCACTGTTATATTTTGTTAAGTTAATAAACATTATGTTACATTTTATTTTTGGTTTTGTATCTTTTGTCTTACTTTTAGAAGATACGCCAAGTGGCCAAACTTCTGTGAGCGATAGTGTATATTATTTCACTTTTCTTTATCTATAGTTTCCACGGACATCGTTAATTGTATTCATTAAAAGTTGAAATGCTTTTAAACCATTCATGCGCATTTTTTATAACCTTTGATTATACAGTTACGTGTACTATAACATCATACAAAACAAAGCTATTAATGGGCAAGAACATAACAGTATCATGTAAATGATACCTTTCCTTAATATAAAGAAACCCTCATCACAAATATTTCATCAAAAATATTACAAGAGATAAGACAATATTGGATACAGTACCCGTCTACAGTGACTACCACAAAGTTTACATCGAACGTGACAGTTTTTCAATATAATTATTTTAATATTATTTAGAGACCAGATAAATCTAAATCAGATTTTAGCTATTACTTGGAGATGAATAAAATTCTTAAAACGACAAACGTAAAAATATAGTACTATTTTCGGAAAACATGAAGAATTTCAATCAACCCTTATGGTTATGTTAAATGTAGAATTTTGGAAAAATTGTCAGTTTTCTCAGTTTCTTCATTCTTTTTCTAAACTAAATACGTAAATTTGAAATATGAAATTCCATCGCTTTTAAAAATGTGTTTACTTATTTATTGTTATAAGTTATTACGGGAATTTACACAGTTAAATTCTTGGAATTTCAATGTAGAAACTTTTATGTAGTTTTTAAAAATGCATTTAACGTGTAATACAGCTTTATATTTTAACGTTTTTGTATGTTTCGCATATTGTGACATTTCAATGAAATTCTTATATTAGGGTAAAATTTCCATCCAATTCTATACATCTACAGCGACTTTCAATTTTTTTAAACCGTATAAAAATCTCGTCGAAATATACATACATTTGTTTCGACTATAATATCTTCATTTGTTTCGAATCTTTTTCCATTAAGCCATTTTTTTCAAGTCAGAGAACAAGAAGAAAACACTCGAAAGCAGATCTGGTGAATATGGAAGCAATTCGTATCCTAACAAACAAATTTAACGGTTATGGGTTATGGGATGTGCGCTATCCTGATGCGAACAAAGCTTTTTTCTGAATAAATGTTATTGTTTTTTCCTTCAGTTCGCCATCGAAACATGTCAATATATTAACATAGTATTGACCAGTTATTTATTGTCTTTCTTTTTTGTAAATAATCAATAAAGGTTTTTGTAATCCGAAAAAAACGTAACCATAATCTTGTTGACTTACATTCTTCAAAACATGTTCATCAGAAGAAATTAATTGTGTTTATTTCTGGAGTATAGTGGTTATAGTTTCAATAATAGTTTTAATGGAAAAATTCTTTTGAATTTAGCCATATAATCATTTAAAATTGTAACACGAATTCGCAGTTGGTCAAAAGTCCATCCTGCGATTAACTTTTTCATATTTAAATATTGATTTAAAACTCGTTCAGTTGAGATGTTTGGCACATCAGCCATTTCACTGACGAAATTCACTTTTGAAAGCAGTATATTACGTACGTATTATGGAAAAGAAACAGATTCACCATAATATTTATGTAAGTTTTCTTCAGTACCTTTATGGCTCCTTTCTCATAATTAACAATATTTAATCAACACGTGAAATTCTCTTTTTCTTCATATTAACACAAACATAACAAATAGCTTACTTTAACCAATTGGAAAGATTTATCTATCGGACAGACTCGGATGATAATAATAGGTTTTCAAAACTTGCCTAAAGTTAGCAATATACTTATCATGGCGAAATTGTAGCCATTTGTCTAAAGGCACTTTGCCGTCACATCAATCTCGTACACATCCTAATCGACAGGTGTCATTATATCAGTCAACTCAAGCAAGAACGGAGAAAGTACTAAAGCCGATAATAAACTTCGCTTGGCAATATTAAGAGGTAATCACTGTTATTAAAGAAGCAATAAATTTGATTATAAAGAACTTTTTTCAAATGTTTAGGGAGATCCCACAGGCACACCCAAGGTACCTTTCCATAAGGTGAGAAAATATGACCGTTCAATACAATGTTACAATGTTATATAAGAATCGATAAGTGAACTGCAATATTTTTGCATTATAGGAGGAATACAATCACTACCGTAAGAATTTGCTTTTACGTTATTCAAAATTGAATGGAGTTCGAAAATAACATCAGAGTTTTGGTTGTTATAATAATTAATAAGTTTATTAGTGAGTTTAGGAGTGAAAGTTGCAAAATATTCTTCTATTTAAACTCTGAAAACATAACTAGATCCCTGTTAAAATTTAACAGCTATTAATAAAATTCGATTGAAGTCCTTCATACTTTGTCTTGTCTTTCACTAATACTAAGAATATTCAGGTTTACTTTGGTCACGTTTTTAATATTTAGTTTGATTTTATATTTAAAATATATCTCTGGTGGTTTGAAAAGTGAAAATCGAAGAATTGAAAAATTTAATTCAAATTTGCCCGTTATTAAGTTAAACAAGATTTGTTCTCTTCTCCTATTTGTTTCCACAAGCACCAACAACTTTATACTCGGTTAGAATTTACCATATTCAACATCCCAACAAAGACAATTACACATATACATATTAATGCGGTTTGTACTTACCGAATTTACCGTTTCACTTTCTCTGCACGTTTTTCCCAAGTTACAAAGACGCAAGAAGTAGCGTATGCTGCTGGTTTGGCCGTTGTGGGATGCGCTTCGCTACCTTACAGAAAAAGGAAGGAAAACTAATCGTATTTTCTATGTACGCTTTGAATAGAGTTCTCGGGTAAGTAGTGTCTAACTAGTTTCAACACGGAGAAAAGCGCAACTGAACATCGGGAGATGTTCCGTTGGAAAAACTCTCTACTGTACTCTCCTGACTCGCGCGCGTGTGGATGTGCAGGATATTCGAGCGTGCTTTAGGGTGCGAGCCGGCAAGCGGTAGCGACAGGGCGTCATCGGAACTCACCGATCGCTTACGATTTTAGAATCTCGCGTCGTTCTTTGTCCTGTCGCGCCAAATAACCGTACCGCGAGGAAAATGTCATTTTTACGTGTTTGTGGAGGGGATGAATTTTAAAATTTTGGAAACGATTGGCGGCTCACAGTGGTTAAGATATCGTATCCAGATTGGAATCAGTTGTAGGTATTGATTGTCGTAAAGTTTGCACTAGAGTGGATTTCTTTTTACTTCAGCTTTCTTCTAAGATGCTTATGCTTTGTACTTATTTGAAAGCTCATCGTCTCTAAGTCAAATCTGATGAGTTATTAGTTGGTTGGGTCGTTAAAGGTGGCTAAAATTAAAATAATGTTATTTCTGAAAAGGCATGCATGATTTTAGACAAATTTTATTGTTCTGTGTTCAATTTTATATAATTAAGGCTTCCGTGACAAAATAGAAATGAATCTTTCTCGCAAAAATCATCATATTTTTCAATTTCTACAACTTTCTTGTAACTTAATGCTGAAATTAAGAATCTAACATTTCTTGTGGGTTAATATACTATACTCATGTATATGGATAAATGGTTATTAGCATTAACTTATGCAACAGAATTAATACCCTGACGGTGTGAGTAAATGCAAAGGGATAAGCGTATTCCCTTCCTGGGCACAGACGTGCTCTCTGGTGACACAAATTTAACACGAATATTTATAGTTTTCATGTAAAACATTTTTGATGAACATGATGACATTGTACTTTAAAACTAATGTTATAGTTAGTACAAGATCTCGTTCTAGTATATAGGGAGTTGATATAAAACTGTTTAAATAACGTGAATAATTTGGAATAACTATCTATGCAAGAGACGAACGGATAATTTTATTTCGAAAATTCTTGTTAGATTTAACCTTAGATATCACTAATAAGCTTTTCAAAAACTTTTTCCAAGGCAATTCTTCAGTAATATTCTAAGCATATAAAAAACAAAAATGTTGTATATATAATGACACTGTAAAAAGTGAAGAATGAGTTATTCACGAAGATGCTACTTTCTAACATCTCATCAAAAATTTTAATAACAATAATAGTAATATAATAGTCATAATTAGAGAATTAGGAATATATGCAAAGTCCATATATCTTATTTTATTTATTTATTATATTTTACGTATATATGTAGATGTATTACACTGATTAAAGTTAATTGGTGTTAATTAATAAATAAAATAAAATATATGCACTTTGGGTATAATCCGGTCTCTAGTCATAATAATACACTCAGCCAAAATTTCTATAGTTATATATGAACTTTTAAATAGAATATTAGGTTTTCTTAATATCTTCGGCAAATTACGCATTGAAGTTAAGAAGTTACAAAGAAACACCAATGCAGGAGAGGGTAACATTAAATGGAATTATTACATTTTATGCAGAAAATACTTACAATAATGGTAACTCAAAACAGCGAAATTTCTCTAGATCCATTATCAGAAAAATAATAAATAAAATAAATACATAGAAAATTTATAACTTTTTCTAAACTTAGTAGTGAGTGTTATATCCTCTACTGCCTATTAATTTAGGCAACGTTGAAATAGGAATATCATTCCAATATCTCACTATTGCAGATTTTAGTTCTTTGACGCTATCGTATTGTTTATTATTGGCATAGACCTCTCTTGCCAATATTTCCAAAGATCTTCGAAGGTGTTCAGATTCTGCGAGCGAACAGGCCATTGTAATAAATTAATATCCTTTTGATAAAACCTCTGCAATTGTTGATAGCTACATTGTCTTGCTGAAATATCCAGTCTTGAGTCGGCAATTGTTCAACAAAGTCTATCAGCCAAACCATTTCCAAAAGTTGTATGTAAGAATTAGAATTCATTTGCGTAGAAATAAAACATATAGAGGATTTACTGTTATGGGTAAAAGCCGCCCAAACTATTACACTACCGTCACCAAAATTTCAGCTCATCGTAACTTCAATGTTCTTGTGCAAATCATGCCAATAATATTTGACACCTTCAGGCCCATCCATGTTAAATTTCTTCTCATCAGAAAATATGACGTGGTTTCATCCATGATCCTATTTCGTATGGTCTGCGCAAATTAAGTCTTCCCTATTTATGGGTGGTTTTGAAACCTTTTTGAGCCACCGAACACGTTTACTGCCGAATAAGATTTGTTATACATAGACGTCTGTTTGTTAGTGATAAATTTAAATTACATTTTATTTGTTGCGCGGTTACATTACCAGAAGAGGCTATCAAAAATATCAAAGTGTTCTGCCTTCGAGTTAGTTTTTGAATACTCCGCGATTTTTGCTATAGAAAATACTCAACTTTGTAAAATTGTTTATGAGATGATGGGATCGTTCTGTTTTCTCAGCTATGGCTCACTTTGAATACCCTACCTCTTTTTAACAATTTATTTTACTCCCTTCCTCCTCGGACAGCAATTTACCTCTCGGCATTTTTAGTAACTGATGTGTATATTTCGATAACATATATATTTAACAATGAATAACCTTTGAAGATGTTTAGAAGCTTTTTTACACTGAAAGTTGTTGAGTTGCCACTGTTATGAATATTCTCTGCATAAAGTGTAATAACTTGTTTAAATGTTCTTTTCTCTTGCATTTGTGTTTCTTTGTAGTTCATCAATAACTTCGATACATAATTTGCCAAAGGTATTAAGAAAACCAAATATTCTCTTCAAAAATTTATATGGAATTATAGAAATTTCGCCGAGTGTAATAACGATAGTAATAGTAATAATAATAACAATAGAAATAATAAGTATAGCCTTCATTGTCTAACAGTTTTAACAACGGTTGGTAGAACAAAAACAATGAAAACGATATAAATATATAGAATTAAATAATACATGTACATATACTCAAATGTCAATCAATTCACACTTTGTGTATATTGATCTTAAAACTTTTCTAAGAAACTGACCGTGGATAAAGGTAGAGATGCATTAATAAGCTGCATCAAAAATTATGCACTAGATTTCTTTCTTTGTGCGGAGACTAATACTATATAAGAGACTACCACAAGATGTACCGTGCTCAGAGTAACCCCGTTGATTTTAAAAGATAATCATTTAAGAAACCCCTTTTGTATTCGTTCCAGAGAAAGATCACAATAAAGGTAATTGACAAACAGCGAAAGTATACTCCAATCTGTTGAATACGAAGCCATTATACATGACTTGAAAGTAGATAAGTTTTTAAAATTTTTGTGTATCCGCATAATAAATCTTAAAAATTTGGAGACATTAGTGAAACCAGTAACAAAGTGTTACGAGAACCCCAATCTGGAACCAAATAAACAGCAATTATTGATTAAATTTAATTTTGTTTGAACTTGCAATGAGTCTAAAGTATTCGATATTTTGGAGAAAATCTTTAAATCACCACCATAAGCCAATGGCTGGTCCAACATTGGGATCAAATCATTTATGGAGATATTACAAAACAAGACTGGAAGAGACAACGAAAGAACAAGAACAAAACCTAATTCGGTACGTGAGAAGTTCCACTAGCTAGGAACCATGAAAAGAGAGAGATGGATTGTTTAGAAAAATCCATAGCATTAAATTTCGATAGTAATAATGTATGATCCTATCGCATCAAACCGCAAATTAGCATATATATAGCATCAACTTGCTTTCTACAATAGCATCATTTTTTATATTGATCTATCCTTTATGAACCCATGCTGTTGTGGTACTAGATGTAATCTAACTTGTTATAGTTTGTCGTTATATAAAGGATAATCAAAAACCTTGTTAAAAATTTATTATTTTGGTCCGTTTATTTAGTTAGCTTTTTTTGTAGATTGAAGTTACATGTTACATGTATTAAGCTACTACACGTAGCTTTAACATTATTTTCTATTACCTTCCACGAATAGAACACTTCAGTCAAAACATTAGCATTCACAACAGAAACTTGAATGCAGTTATTGGGATGAAATGATGACTAAATTTTGAAAAACTTTGCACTGCGTTAGTAATTCTAGCGGTGCTTTTGTGAAATTTGTATGGTTTAGAAGCAATAGACGTTTTATCGTTAAAAATATACTGCGCGCAAAACACTTTCCTGTGCGGCGGCGGGATACTGAGTAATATGTATTTTTTAAAAATTGTTTACGTTGGTCATGGAGACACATCTATCGAATAAACTACGAAAACTTTATAAATCACGTAACAAACTGCATTTAAATTTACGCAAGGATCCAAAGCTGCCCAGATGGAGTTTGCGGTGGCTTCGTATAATGGCAAATCGACTCCTTGAAAGTTTTAGGCTCTCTGCAAATTGTGTGCGGGAAAGATGTTGTGTGCAGGGACGTTAAAGACATGTAAATTTCACTATGGGATAAAAGCAATATACATGCCTTTTATATGAAAGTAGTAAGATTGATTTACTTTTTGGGTATCTTGGTGCTGTTTAGTTTACCACTATTTATCCAAACGTGTAACAAGTTTTCGGCCATATACACTAGACCCATGCAAATGATTGCTTACTATTTGAATTGGTGCCAACTTTCCAGAAGCAGCAGCAAACTTACTTCGAAGCTGGGTTGTGTTAAGCATGTGACTTTAACGTGCTAGTTCATCCATTGGCGTTGTTTATGTTGGGCTGTCTAGCTTTTCTCTTTGCTGAACATTTCTAGCTTCCAAACAGCGATTCCAAAATCTATAAATTACACCTGAGATTTTTAGTAATACTTTACTATGTTTCACAACTTTTTAATTTACTTATGGCCCTCCAATCCTGTATCTCCAACAAATCATGGTGTGTTATCATTCCCGACGAAGCCCATAAGCATTAATAATCACTACTAATCACAGTGATTAATTTTTTTCGATTAACTTTATTACATTAAGTGTTACCATTTTTTATTATCAACTCTGTGAAATATGGAATGACCTCTGATTTTTTGTACCGACTATATTCAGCAAGATTACGTTTTGCTAAATGTCGGCTAAATTGGACACCAAGGATTCGTACTAATGCATAATTATACGCAGCTGGAATAGAGACTAATTGTGTCAATAAGGTCCATACTCAACGACTAACTAACATATAGCCCAGACCGCCTGCATGCGATGAATAAATCTTAAAATAATAGCAGGGCTTCGATTTGTAGCGCAAAAAGAGTAAACTGTAATTCATCAAGCATACATTCAAACTCCACTTGTCTTCAAACTTACATTTAAACTTTACTTAGTACCATGCATAGGAGGATGTAAGCTGTAATTAGAGCTCGAGGAGGAAATACTCGATATTAACTATGCTCTAATTTTAGTTAATGACTAATAGTAGCCAATTTACACACAATTTAAGTGTAATTTCCTTAACGTTTAGCATTACATTATTTTCATAACTTAATTTTCCTGCAAACTTAATAATATCCACTTAATATCATAAAAATAAACTGTTCTTCTTTGTACTATATGTTTCAATATTTTGATTTATCCTAATTTAATCTCTTCAAATAGAAGTGATGAAAATTTTCACTACTGTCTATAATCAAATGATATATATAGTCTTCAAACTAGCATTCTAAAAGTACTCAACATTTGACGTCACTATGTTTTAACACTGCCTTGTATGCAAATTTACAACGAAACTCTTCCATAGCTATAACATAATTTAGCAACAAAATTGAACTCACCAAAGATACTCAGGCACCAATCAAAATTATTTTTGTTAAACAATCTTTATTACATACAGTTTACTATAAGACACCATTTATAAAATCCAGTTTGTTTTCGTGCGCATCTAGTTTTTCATCAAAACATCTTTGACACAAACACTGAACTTATAGAACAAGGTCAATATAATTAAATTTCCGTTGGATGCTATTACATGAAACAGTATCGCTAAATCCAAATCTGTTTCACGATTATCCTCAGTTGACTTTAAATTTTAAAATCTGAATATTTTACAATTGGTAAATCAATACTGAATATTCAAAAGCTAAAATAATCCTAAGTTTTGCTTTATGAAAACAAATTGTAACAAATTTCCATCAACTCGAAAAGGGAGGGCCCGCAGCTACAACAATACGTTAATTTGAATAAAGTTTCTGTTCTTGAAATTTCTCGAAAGAACCGTTTCTTTCCTTAATAACTCCAACCGACAAATTCATGATTGCAGTGAAAGAAAGGTAAATCGGATTGTAAAATTACTTTGCGCCGCCTAATCGACGCAGAATTCATTTTAGTCCCCTTCATAACCGACGACTTATTTAATAGACTGCAGCGACCGAACATTATCATAGTAACATAAAAGCAAGGGCGTTGGTCCTCGAAGATGTCATGCAGTAATTTAAAATTCATGTCCAACTGAGCAAACCTATGTTTTACAGTTATGATTATATGATATATTGACCTTGTTTTGTAAGCTTAATGTTTTTGTCAAAAATCGTTTGATGAAAGACTAGACGCGAGTGGAAACAAACTAGATTTTATAAATAGTGTCTCATGGTAAAGTGTATGATTAATATTAATTTAATATTAATTAATAACATATTTCTAGTACAGTAGTCAGATATAGAGAAACAAAAGGTTCCATACGAAAACCGATGACAAGTCGTTTAAGCTGTACTACTCCCTAAGATGATTGGTTTCTAAGACTACAAGCACTACGTCGGAGGAATGTAAGTGCACAACAATTGCAGATCGACTCGGCTAGAGTCATAAATACTCGAATAAGTACCCAAACTGTTGGTAATAGGTTGAGTCAGAGTGAAATAAGAGCCAGAGTAGCAATTACAGCTCCTCGTCTTACTAGGAATCACCAAGTAGGCCGCTTAGGGTTTGCTAGGAAACATGATAATTGGAGAATGAACGACTTTGCCAACTTACTCTTCACAGATGAGTCGCGATTTACTCTTTACACCTCAGATAGACGTATACCAGTGTACATACAAGAGGGTGAACGCTATTCCTAGTACAACATCATGGATTGGGGAACCATTTCTTTAGCAGACCGTACAGAATTAGCATCAGTAAACAAAGATGCAGTGACTACCAGCAGGTATGTAACAGACATTTTAAAAGATCAAATAGCATCATACGCACCGGTAATAGACAACGAATTCTGGTTAATGCATAACCATATGTAGTGATAATCGTTCGGGAATACCTTTATGAGGTTGGCATTCCAGTTTTAGATTCGCCTGCGGTGAGTCCAGACATGAATCCTATAAAGAAGTATCCAAAATTTTACCCCAGTAGACCTACAGCGATTAGAAGATCCCTTCCGTGAGGTGTGGGAGAATTGAATCCATGCCAAATCGAATGCGAGCGGTCATAAGAAACAGATGTGACAATATCGAGTACTAAGTTACTATCCTGTAACTTTTTTTCCAAAAATATAATTTCTTTACCATATCCGCTTAATAAAAATTATGAGTTTCCGTTTTCATTTGGTTCCTATATCATTTAAATAATAGTAACAATTGTTTCTTGAAGGATATGAGGATATATTTAAAAGTTCTTTCAGTCACAAAATCATTCTTGTGCTGTAAAAAGAATTATGCTATACTTTCTGGTAGAATGAAGTAGGTGACTATTTGTTTTTCATGGTCACTCGAAATTTTAATTCCACCCTCGTACATCCCTTCTCTAATTTTAAACCTTTCAATATTTAACTTTAAGTACAAAGTTAGATTCGACTTTTTAATATTAAATAAGTACACTTTAATTATTTATTATGATTTATGCTTATTAACGTCAAACATTACCAGAAGATCTTGTCGACATCTTTATTTGCTTATTTGCTCTGCTTAAAATGTAAATGCAACGCGTTGCATGTAAAAGTTGTTTCTTTTTGACTTCAACATTTCTTGTAATCTATAATTAACATTTACTCGCGGTGTTCAAAGCGCTCTTGAAATATTTAATTACGGCCACCTACATATCACATGAATATTAATAGCTCGAATATCCCTAACGGAATCTACGATATTTAGAAATTGTCTGTTAACATGAACGGACTTGACGGCGCAAATTTGTCCAATACGAGTTTAATATATCAGACCTATACGTATGTATGTGTGTATTAAAACTCCAATTTAATTTGAATTTCCTTCATTTAGCTTTTATTCTCTTTTTAAGAATCTGTTATCTGGTGCCATGCTCAATTTCTAGTTTATCTGCGACTACAGTAAAGTGATGATAACCTATTTAGAAACACTTTGAAAGATTATTTAACACTAGACCGATAAATTTCTCTCAACACGACAGGATATGATTTATTCCAGTAGGTACCAAGAAATGTATAGCATATAGCCGACTAGATGAAGATATACTATCGGCAGCGGATGAATAATTGACTGTTTTTGAAACGCCACTGTACGAATATGAATAAAGTTTGGGGTACAATCAATCGCCTAAGTGAATCCCTATGTAATGCATTTTAGTAGCCATTGAAGTGTGGCCGTTGAATCGACGCAACTTTTGCGTCATTTAATAATATGTGACGCGACTCATTTCCACATATCGGTATCGGTATCTACAAATCTTCGGTATTGGACTGCCGAATAACGTTAATAAGTTCACGAAGAACCTCTATTTCGTAAAAGTTACCATGTGGTGCGGTGTGGCTGCATTCGGAATACTAGCCCCGTACTTCTTCGAAGAAGATTGTCGTACAGTGACTGTAATTTCTCAATGGTATATGGAGATGCTCTAACATTTCCTACCTGTTAAATTGCAACGATTGGAGTTAGAACATAATGATTTATGGTTCCAGCAAGATTGAGCAACGAGCGATACTACGCGAATTTGCATGACTGCTCTAAGAAATATGTATACTGGACGACTTATACTCCGACAAGACAATTTTAATTGGCTGCCGAGGTCACCAGATTTGACCAACTCTGATTTTTTTTCTATGGAATTATTTAAAGACTAGGATATTCAAAAACATTCTTCGAACGCGACAAATTTTAAAAGTCAACATTATTCAAAAGATGCTGCAACGAGTTACAGCGAGTTCTCAGTCAAGACTTCATGAATGTTTTGAAAAGCGTGGTGGATATTCAATAGATATGTACTATTTTCAAAAAATAATTTTTGTTATTAAACTGCATCATATGTGCAGTAAAGATGTGTTTTCTTACCTGGATCGTTTAGTATATATGTCCATAATAACCCTCTAGAAAACAACAATACCCATTGCGCCATACTGTATATATATTTCTATGCATATATACATACATATGTATATGTATATATATATACATATATATATGTATATATATATACATATATTGTAGTGGAAAATCTCAGGCTCTTTAATTTTTATAAATGGGTTCTTTGATTTTAATTTTGTTCTTTTTGTTGTTTAAATTAAATAATAATGTTTTCTAATTAAAATAACCAAATGTAAGGTTGAAAAAATAAATATATTGACAAATTAATAAATATATACTGCTTTTTGACAAAAAGAATGTTTTTTTTACAGAAAACCAAAGGCAATCCCTGTCTACCTAATCTTTAAATATTCTAATTAATATGCGAAACAAAATGAGAGCAATAGATACAAATAATTTTGAGGAAATTAAGAAAATTCGACGTCTTTAATCCTTGAAATCGTATTCACTCGCACGTGATTTCTCGCCTGTAAGATATACTGGTCTTCGGCTTCCGATATATGTGTCCCGAACTTCCAGATTTTATTTGTAGTATCAGCTGATACACTTCATGACTGGATATAATCGAAGATCTTTGTAAATTAAGGAGTTATATGAGAAAATAACTAATTATTCTCAGGAGAGACGATGTCAACATGTGTGACTTTGACACGATGTTTTTCTATATCCATAGTAACACATTTGTTTGCCTATATAGTAGGCCACACAGTAGACACATACTTGATATGAGTGAAATTATATAGGTAAATGATGCCAGTCGTACCATCCTTCCGTCGTACGAGAAATTTTGAAGATCATAAGTATAATTTCGTAATAATACATATTTATACAATGTGATTGAAATGTGTGAGTACAGTATATTAAACGTCTTTTAAGAATGAATTTGGAAATATTTATTTATATAAAAATATGTTTACGAAAAGGTATATATATATAATAAACGATAGTAAAGTTTACGTCTCCTCTGTAAGTGTGTTGAAGGATGTCTTTTTAAAAAAAAAAACAAAAAAATTATGAATTGTAAGTTAAGAAAGAATACCGGTAAAACTTTAGAAAGAAACCTGTACAGATTGAATATCTGTGTTAAAATTCCATAAAGAGGGAGTACTAACGGTACTTTGCCTCCAACTTATAACATCAACCATAATAAAAATAACGTGCACCAAGCAGTGACGAGAAAATCTATGGAATAGGTAAACTAGTAGAATTTAGAAAAATTCATTGATAATTAATAGACAATATTTCATATCATTACAATATATATACCAAACTTGCAGGTGTTATTACGTAGTACAAATTGGGTAAGATTTGTGAAAAGTTTGCAGAATTACGTCGGTTTCCACATTTAGATACAACACAGGTACAGTTGCGATAATTTAATTAGTTAAAGGATCTACAGGTGCACCATCATAAATTTGCCGTAACTTTGTAAAATCGGAATCGTTTTGTATACCACTATTGAAAACTAACTTTTACTTGGCATTGTATTTATTTCAGTACCGGAACGATTCTTTATCGGATAGCAAACTATAAGTAGAAGCATGGATATACATTGGCACACCACTTTTTGTTTGTGTTTTATACTATTTACATTCTTTAATCAATCGTTTTTGTCCCAGTACATCAACGATTTATCACAAACTTTATACATAATTTTACCACCATTATAAGACAAATTGAGAATTCACAAATACAGTTTTTTGCTGTTTTAGCCAGGGATAGTTTTCTACCTTTCTGTACGTTTGATATACCTAATTAAAATTTACAAAACGCAAAAGTGCAAAGCGGTAAGACGATCAACTATCTCACGTCAAGAGCAGAAAAGGGCTAATGCAAATACAGTCATGCGTCAAGTTTAGTTTTTTACTATATATTGGAAGGTTATGCTCCATCTAGGAGTGCACTTTTAAAAAAAAATGCCGTCACTGGATTGGCTAAGAAATTCTCTGTATCTAAGTGAAACAGAAAGCATGCACAAAGGAATACCTGCTTTAGATGAAGCAAACAGTAATCAATAAAATAGTACAGAAATATCGTTTTCTAGTTGTTTTATATACCGAATTACCACAACTTAATAGAGAAATTGTTGATAAGTGGCGGTAAAAATCTACCAATAGTTTTTGCTACAGAGAAGAATTCAAGTTTAGTTTAGTTTGGTCTAAGAAAGACACCACTAGAAAGTTGTCCCCTTCGCAAAAATATTTTATTGTAATCAGAGGTAAAATTTCAGTATTGTTTCTCTTGGTTTCTATATGCATTACCTTTTCGTATGTTATTGGATGCTGAAGACGGTGTACTAAATGCAATATCAAGCTTCCTTTCAAGGCTTCTTCTTACTGACAAAAATTTTATTTCAAACTTTAATTCAAGGTGTATATTGGCGAAACGATCGATTATCGACCATCTACTTTCCTGAATTATGAAGAATAGCGAATTCTTCACCTATTTCTAATAATGAGAATTGTCACTTCAGCAACTGTGGTGGACTTTAATTTTTCGAAGATTTACACTTTATGTACTTGGTAACCTTAACATGCACCAACGGCTACTGAATCATCTGATCAACTTTTAATTGAAAGTAAATTGATTTAATTTACATTGATCTTCCTAGGATCTTTGACACAAATAACTATGGAGCGCCTCTACAGAAGCTTGATGCTCATGGAATAAGTTTGGCAATTAATAAGCCGCTAGTTTCCTAATTATATATCAAGCTGATGACCTTTTTTTGATTTGGTGAATTTACGTTGTTATTTGTTGTAGTGTTCAACAGAAATAAATATTGTATGTATTATATATATACATATATAAAAGTATCAATTAAAATTTCAAGGTTGCTATTTAAAGAATGTACTTAAGAATCAACTTCCATATTCAGATGTTCTGATAGCTCATGTGTAAATAACAAAGTAAATTTATTCCCAAAGCTATGTACAAACATGGTTACTTTTCTACATAATCACTTTGAAGATTGATGCATTTGTCATATCTATGGACGAGTCTTCCAATCCTCTCTGCATAGAATGTTGCCACAAATGAGTTGAGATGGTAGGTGACATTGTTTTGAAGTACCCCTGTACTCTGGAAGTTCTACACCCCTAGCCGTTTCAATTTACGAAAGAGATGAAAGTCACTTGGCGCAAAGTCGGGGCTACACGTCGGCTGTTCAAAAACTTCTGATCGAAATTGTTCAAGAAGTCGTTAGGTTACAGCAATAGTGTGGGGGTGGGCATTGTCAGAAATGGGAAGAACCGCAGAAGTCAGGATGCCTCTTTGAATTGCTCCCTTTAATCGTTGTAAAATCTGACAATAAACAGCTGCGTTGATCGTAGTCCCTGGTTCAGTAAATTTTGACAAGCTACACATCCCTTTGGTCCCAAAATACTGTAGCCATAAATTTCCTGTTGTTGAATGTTTGTCTGAAGGTTTTCGGTTTGTTTGGCGAGTTTGGGTGCGTCCATTGTTACGACTATTGTTTTGTTTCAGAGGTGCACTTTTAAGTCCAGGTCTCATCTCCACTCACAATTGATTTCAAAAAATCTTCACCTTCGACCTCATAACGTCTGCGCGAAACTCGGCGAGCTTTGTGGTTATCGGACAACACCTTTGGAACGTACCGAGCGCATAGTTTTTTGCAGCGTAGGTGTTTCGCTACGAATGTGTACACAGTCGATCTTGAAACTTCAGGAAATTCCGCACTCAACTCACTTATGGTATACATCCGTTTTTCTAGAACCATTTTGTGAGCTCGTTGAATAATGTCTTCTGATGCGACAGGCTTGCGTCCTGGTCCCCCTTCACGGTGAGCATCGCCTCGGCCTTCTTTAAACTTCCTACACCATTCACGCACAACACCATCCGCCATTCTTCAATGAATTTCAGATACACCATTCTCTTCTGCGTGAAGGAATCAAATTACACTACGCAACTCGAATTTGACGGCAGAATCAATTATAGCAGCCATGTTTATATGCTTGCAACTCTGCTAAAAATGGCCTAATGACATTGTAAGTGGCAGATATTATAGTGGGGAATATGTGCCTTCTGGGCATCCCCGTCTCTCACCGGTCGCGTGACTGTTTACAAGCGCTAACGGAGGTTGAAAAAGAAGCAGCCTCCGTACATTGAGAAACGTAGAAATAAAGATAAAATCGAACTGCTTTTGGTAATATCTCTTCTGCAATTTGTTTAATATATCCATTATTTTCTACTCACAACGTATTTGTATTAAGCTCGTAATACAATATGTGTTGTACATAATTTGTAAATAAGTTTATTCTATAGATGTCGTTTTCTTGGATATAAATGGATGCCATTGCGCTTTTATAATGCAGCAAACACTCAAATGAATGTGTGTAATGCACACACCTTTTACTTTCGGTGGAGTATTTACTATCATTTATTTTATACTGTGAACTACAAGCAATTTTGTCAATTTCGAAATGTAACTAAAAGCTCTAGTTAACATTAGAGAATTCTTGTTTTATCTAAAAATATTATTCCTTTCGTGTTTGGATTACTGTTGCTTTTCCCTTTAGGGAGAAACATTCCTTTCGCTCGTTCATATTATCCATTTGATTATTTCAGTAATCTGCTTTTGTCGTGCTTCTTATTTTAAAATTCTGTTCGAAAACACACTTTACATTAAAATTCCCCTAATACCCAAGTCTACGTTTGTTATCTCCCTCTTTACACATACATACATATATTTCCTTTCATACCCGGAATACAAAATATTTACCATTTCCGTTTTATTGAAAAAGTCCTATTTAAATTTTATGAAAATCCGACACGAGGAAAGAGAATAACGTTGTAAAAGAACATAAATCAATGAAAAATCCGCGTTCTAACGTGTGTATATTGATTGGAGCTTTGAATTTAGAAATTACGAACAGGAAGCCCGCGTTTATTTTTACATACGTCTACAACCGGTAGTAGGGCATAGACACGCTGGACAGTTCTGTTCTCTTCTGAATTCCAAACGCCCGTCAGAAGATTTCAGATTGTTTATTGCACTTCAGGTGTAAATAATGGTGTATGATATCCAGTACACCTTGTTATTCCGCATGAGAGCGTCGCTCTCTACTCACCAACTTATTTGATCAGTCACCTGTGCTTATCGCGGACGGTTGGGGCTGTGCAGGTTAGTTTCGCGTTTGCGGAGTGAAATCCTTTTTTTTTTCTTTATAGGAAACTCTTTAGTGGTTGTTTATTAATGGTTATTAAATCAATTAGAGCAGCCATTGTGTTTGTTTTATTCAATTTATGTAATTTTGCGAAACTAAATCCGTCGTAAAGTTAGCCGTCATAAAGTAGGTTAAAATTTAAATAATACAAATTACTTATATATAAGTAATTGTTAGATATATTGCAGATCATAATTGCACTTTTAGATTTTCCGTAATTTTTCCAATTACTTTTAACGTCTTTAATGGGAATTCCATCGCACGTGTCCATGTAACTTTAAATACAGCTTCGTATTTATGACCAACAACAAAGGACTATTCAACAATTGATTAATTTGGCTATTACACATTAAATTGATGAGTTTGATACACCGCCACGATACATTTCGAATCGCAATTGGATTTAAATTGATGTATGTAGATTTGAAAAGGGCAGTATATTTCGCAGTAAGTACGGGCTATACAAAGCAAAAAGCTCTTTGTACAGCAAAAAAAGGTTGTATTGAATTTTCTCTGTGGCAACGAAATTTATTCTCTTTCGATCTAATTTTCATGTGGAGTTATTTGCGGGGCATATATGAACATCGTTATGGCAAAATCGAAAACACGTTTCCAATTTTAATTATTTTGTTCTGTTTCCTTTTTTTTTCTCGCTATAGAAGATGGATAGGCGGTAAAGTTCAATAAGATTCATAACTTTTAAGCAGCAATCGAATTATCGATTAATAAAGCATTTATATGCGACATACATATTTAATACTCGATAAAATATTCTATGAATAACGATCATTGGGCAATATTACGTTGAGGAATTGGATTATGATGGTGCCGCTGTGCCTGTGATTGAAATCGCATTTCTCTTGCGAACGGAAAAAATCTGGATCGCCGGTATCCGCTTCTAATATTTACGCGCAGCAATAACCGGCGAATCCCAACAAAATTACGAATAGACGCATCGAGTAATCGTATAGAGAGATTTTACGATAACGACTTAGCTTATGCGGTGAAGAAAGAAAAAACAATTACGCATTGTGTTTCAGAGCGTTAGACGATTTACTTAATTATTGATAGAAAATATCATTCTGCATAATGTTATATATACATAGTATATATATATATATATATATATATATATATATATATATATACAGTCTTGGACATTTGTCTGGGGCACGTTACCGCACCGAGATGCCCTGCATTCCTAATACACATTTTATGATGTTGAAATGCGGAATTCGGATTTATAATCCCCTATTTACATAAACATCGGTCTATTGTTTATTTCAAGAATTTAATCAGTATTGATACGTTGGCCATTCAACGGGTTTCTAGAGCGTTATTTTTATTATTTGAGTGTGCTGTGTGTTGTGTTCTACTTGCGTACAGTGGATTGTATGAAGATGCCTGAAAGAAGGGGGGTTGACTGTTGCAAAACGTAGCCAAATAGTGTTGTTACATCCTCAGGGTATGGCGCAAATAAAATTACATCACAATGAAGCGTTCGCGACATGCGATACAATTAACCATTAAGCGATTTCAGGAAACTGGATCGTATGAAAACCAACGAAAAAGTGGGAGGAAACACGAAATCACTGCAAGACAGGATCGCTATTTGGAGCGTTTAGCTTTACGGAATCACTTTCAAACACCTAAACGGCTGCCCGAACTGTTCGAGGAAGGTTGGCAGAGGTGAATTTGAAGGGCGAGAAAGCGCGTCGCAAGCCATATCTGAGCCAGCAACAAATGAAAAATCGTTTGCTGTGGGTACGAACAGCGAGGGGTATATCTAGATGCTAGAAGAGATATTAGAAGCATCAGTACTGGAAATATATGACGCCGAATATTTATTCCAACAGGATAACGCACCCTATCACAAATCCAGATTCTCGATGGAGTGGTTTTGTGAGAGCGGGATCCGTTTACTTGAATGGCCGGCGCAGTCACCAGATCTGTCGCCTATAGAAAATTTGTGGCATATGCTGAAACTAAAGCTTTCCAGTTACAAATTCAGTACCAAAAATGACTTAACGAACAACATTGTACAGGAGTGGGAAGCACTTTCACCTGAAGTTTGTTTACGTTTAGTAGCGCCAATGCCTAAACGGTTAAATGCTGTTATTAAAGGAAACGGTGGTGCCACCAATTATGAAATTTATTATTAAAAACTTATTTAGTGAATGTTAATGCATGTAGTTTTATGTTAATAGTGCACAATGTATCTTTATTTTAAATATTTTTGGGTGCCCCAGACATACGTCCAAGGCTGTATATATGTATGTATATATATATAGCACGAGGGTTGCTATTTATGTATCCGGAATTGGTAATAATTGTTGTGACATATACATCGTAAAGTTTGACTTTATTTGACTGTATACGTACCCAGAACGTTTTGTCATACGGTTACTATTTGTGTTGCTTAATGATTTGAAAAAGTCATCTCAGTCAAAAAATGGAATTAAATCCTGAGAATTTTCGAGCGATGATTTACTACGACTTTCAGCATGGATTATCTCAACAACAGTGCATTGATCGATTCACTTAAGCTTGTGGCGATGACGCATCATCTAAAGCCACTGCTTATCCCTGGTTTAGTGAACTCAATCGTGGCCGTTGTTCACTAATGGACGAATTTGAAGAAAATTATCGAAAATCGATTGTTGTGCCAAAAAAACATCAAGTGATAAAGCAAGATCGTCATGTGAAGTATCGTCAGATTGAGGCATCCCTGGGCAATAACATGACAAGCCTATATAAGATTTTACGCGAACATTTAGCCGTAAAAAAATTGTGCGCGTTGGATTCCGCATAATCGCTCAAAAAAAAAACGCTCGTCTCGATTGGTACAAAGAAATGCTCAAAAAATACAATCGCGGTTAGTCAAAAGTGGTGTATAACATTTACACAGGTGAATCTATGCGTATGAGCCTGAAAGTAAACAACAATCGACGTTATATAAAGTGATAAAAGTTGGTCGCACCAGAAGCACCTCGAAGCAAATGGTCGCCTGTTTTTTGGGATAAACGGGTATATGATCGCAATGCCACTAGAGAATCGTAGAAAGGTTAATTCTGAATGGTTTACAACTACTTGCTTGCCAGAAATCTTTGGAAGAAATAAGAAGAAACAACCATTGACCCAAACACCTCTATATTTAACCGGCCAAAGATCAAATTGATGGGTCATCCGCCATACAGTCCTGACTTGACACCTAACGATTTCTTTTATTTCCATCCGTGAAGAATAAATTACGTAGTTAATGATTTATGACGCCAGAAGACGCGATTGCTGCATTCAAAATGCATGTTTTGGAGATACCTTAATCGGAACGGAAAAAGTGCTTTGAAAATTGGTTCAAACGTATAAAAAGTGCATTGGCCATTGCGGAGAATATTTTAAAAGACAATACAACCATTTTCAATAACAAATACTTATTTTTATTTATTATTCCGAATACATAAATAGCATAATATATTTCTAAAATGATAATAATAAGGAGTTACGACGAATGGTGTAGAAAATCTGCGCAACAACCCTGTTATGAAACATAAAGTCGCCAAAGCGTAAATTTTCGTTGATTCCAATATATTTATTTCATCAATTGAAGAAAAATACCTAACAAACATTGCATCTAAATTAAAAAAAAAACAACGAACTCGAAATATTTTTGTTAATTAACATATATAGACATAGCGATCATATCAAGGATCCATTTCTCCAACATAAATTATATTAGAATGAATTTGGTACCTATTGAACTGTGCATCCCAGCGGACGAGTTTGAGAGGGTACAGCCATAATCATAAGACAAAACATTAAACATTTCCAACAAGACGAAATAAAATAACAAGAAATACAAGCGACCATAGTTAGCATTGAAAATAATGATGTTAAGATAAACATTAGCGCTGTATACTACCCAAGACATAAAATGACACAACAGCAATGACTTGTTCTCAAATTTAGGTCCAAGGTTTATCGTTGGAGGGAACAATGTTAAACACACAGCGTGGGACTCGAGACTAATTTTCGCTCCGTACGCGAACCACTTTACCACAGTAGTAAAGTGTTTAACCTGCTGGATTACTTAATTTCGAAAGGCGTTCCAACAAATCAAATTAAAACTAAAAACGTGTATCAACTAACATCTCACCATACTCCAGTTGTACTTACTCTGGATGCGGCAACAAAAAATACGAAAAAACTAAATTTTTCAAAGAAATACATTGGAAAGATAACTGATGGGATAAGTTCAGACTAACATTGGCAGAATAAATCAGATTCAAAGCTAAAGAGGATCTTAAGTTGCAAGCACAAAATCTGCAGAGGAAGCTGCGCCAGTAGGAAAAGAGAAACCAGATCATAAATTATATTATATATACATATTAGGAACATCATGAAAGAGAGAAGAAAGACAAGAAGAGTATAACAGAACCAGAAACCCTGCATACAAAAGAAAATTCAGCTGAATTAGTAGCCAGAGGAGAAGTACCAAAAGGATTATAAAAATCATAAACATTGCTTCCAAAAATATCTATTGAAAACAACTCAAAGATTTAAACGACCAATTGTTAGATAGCTGCCTCTTATAGAAATGCAAGGAAATTAATGGATTCGACGCAGTGATGAAAAAGCTGAATTATTTGCACAACATTTAGCTAATGCATCTCAACCAAATAACATACAATCCACAATAGATACAACTCCTGCCTATAAACCCGAAATAGCTACAAAGCTATTAATTAATTCCTTCTATGGAGGTTGCCATGGAAATAGGCAGCAAGCTATATCCAAATGTTCCCGAAATGTATCGGTAGTTTTATAGTTGTCACATCATTTCTAATATTTCTATAATTATGCATTTTATAAAATTATAAATTAGTGTATATCTATACACAATATTCGCCTAACTAAGTCAAAAACTATCACGAAGATACAGGATGGTACCGAAAAGTTCCCGGCATGCAGCGATAATAAAATTTCAAAGTACTAGAATAACATTCACCTCTATCTTCAAAGTTGTCCACTTATGTCGCCCCAGAGTCTCTAGCACGAAAGGGAGGGATTCTGAAATTTTGCGAATGTGTTTGCCTTAATTGGTGGAAGTGAAAATTACAGTTTGGTTTTGGGATCATATACAGAAACCCAATTTTCTTCACCTCCAGTGGCATTACAAAGAAAATTCGGTTTTGCTGAAAGCTTTTCTTTCAATTCTCACGTGCGATGTTGTCTCCGTTCGTCGTTTAGCAGCAGTGGTATGAACTTTGATATTAGCCTTCTCATGTTTAATTCTTTTGAAAAAGATCTATTGCAGATGTCTTGGATGGACTGCCCACGATTATTGGCAAGCGCATTCTGAACAGCAACATGTCCTGGTGTAATGAACGTTTATCCTCATCAACTGAAGTTTAGCCATTTTTAAGATGCTTAAACCAGTGTCGAGCTTGTGTTTGACCTAAAGTGTTATCCCCATATGCGTCCCCTTTAAGGTTTTATGGGTGTGTGGCAGTCTACCGGATTTAAAACAGAACTTGATACAAATACGCCGTTGAACCCAATCGGACTGTGCAAAATTGAAAACATAAGCAGATACGACAACGAAAAATTATTCACAAACAAACAAATAACGTTTCCATTGTGACCGTTCACGCGCTTGATTTATACTTCGAAAACTTTGAGATAGCACCTCGTCTCGTACAGAAGAGAATTTTCTAGCAACGTCTCTAATCAATTTCCTTCTACTCCGTTTACCCTAATCAATATGAACGTCGATGTTGCTGAATTATAAATTAATTTGCCTTTCCAATCATTTTGCTTACGAGCAAATGAACAATTTTATTTCATTACGATGATTAACTACGAAGACCCTTTTTCCTTTGTTTGAAACAATGTTAGCAATATATGCTGCACCTTTACATAGATTCTTTCAAGATCGTTGCCTCTGTAGCTTAGTAGTTAATTGAACTAATACGGTTTTACCGTTGTCACGAATGAAAATTGCGCCGTAGGTTTCAAAATTTCATCTGGTTGTATTTTACAAGTTATTGTCTTTAGCACTTTGTTTTTAATTCTATTAAGAAAGGCGCGATTGCGAGTATGTTTAAAACCGACCAGATTGCTTCGGTGCTTCGACTGCTAATAAGAACTCTTGTGGGGTCTATACCATCCGTATTCTGCTTAACGAAGCGGAAGTAATATACCGTTAAAACAATATTCCGGCTTAAATAGTCACGTTTCGAACAGCAAACTTTTGTATTCTAATTATTTTTAAAGTAAATTTGGAACAGAGTCCAATTTGAAATTGAAACTCGTTTGCATGCAAAGAAATTATTAATATTAATTGAGATCTTCTGTTCTCTGGTTTTACGTGGGCACCTGAAATGTTTCCGGGATCGACAAGAAAAACTCGGCATTGGTGTGGTTTTTTATATTTATTTTTCGATATAGCCTCCTTGAAGATCAAAGGATTTTTTCAAACGGTGCTCCAGTTTCTCCAAGCAGTGGTAAAAGTAGGCTGTTTCGAGGTCTGCAAAATAGTCATCTCCAGCGTCGACGACATCCTCATTTGAGGCAAATCTCTTCACTTCCAGTGATTTTTTTCAGTTTTAGGAATAGGAAAAATATGGAGGATGGGAGACCAATTCTTAGCGCAATTCATTCAATTTGGTCTTGACGATGCGAATGAATGAGCCGGTGCATTGTCGTGGTGAAAAAGCACTTTTCCGCTGCAAACGAGGCTGTTTCTCCTTCAATACTGCACTGAATCGCTGTAGTATTGCCCCGTGATCGTCCTTCCTTTCTGTGGATAGTCCATGAGGGTCACACCTCGGGAATCTCTCGCCATGACCTTTCCAGCCGATGGAACCGTCTTTACTTTCTTCGGAGCCGATTCGCTCGGAAAAGTCCACTACTTAGAGTGTTTCTTGGTCTCCGGTATGTAGTGGTGGATCCAAGTTTTATCCATGGTTACGAAACGCATGAAGAAATCCCTTGAATTGGGTTGGATCCTGGCTAGACACTCCTCCGAAACCATCACCCGATTTCGATTTTGCTCCGATGTGAGCAAACGCGGTACCCATCTATCTGCTATCTTTTTTAGCGTCAATCGGCGATCGGCTAACACTACATCATGAATCCTGTCGACCATTTCGTCGTTGGTAGCGGTTTTTGGGCGTCCACTGCGTGGTTCGTCACTTGTGCTTGTGCTGCTACGTTTGAACTCACTCATCCAGACACTGGTGGCCGAAAGTGATGGAGTAGATCCACAATGAACCTCAATATATTTAGAATTTCCGTGGCCTATGTATTGGATATTGATATGTAGCATCCGTAGGATATTTCGAATTGGAAACTCTTACTATTGATTCCCCCATGGAAACTGTTCTTTACAGAGTTTGTACAACAAAACGTTAGTGGTACATTAGTTTATTCTAAAAGTGTGAACACTATTTGTAGATTTGAGAATAAAATTTTATGTATTACGGTAATGGGATTTCTATCTTAATAAATCCGGAGGCCTCAATTTTTTTCTAGTTTATGAGTTTGCGTATGACAATGTTACTTTCCAATTAGAAATTCCTCTTTTGAAGTTACGTTACTATAATATTGCATATTAACACCGTCGAATTGTTTTCTCAGTCACAACGAAGCGGAAATCGAAGAGAACATGAAACATTCGAGAACAATACGAGAACTTTTATCATAAGTTTAATGAACATAAATAAGCAGAAATATTTCCAGAACTTTCCTGCATTTCCAAATGTTCCATACGAATATTGAATACAAACTCTAGACGGTGTAATTTGGAAAATATGACAACCCACCGAAGACCGCGGCTGCGATATTCGCATGGAAAAGAAAGATGGAAGGATAAATTTGTCCAATCGCTGGATATCTGTTGGCTTTGTCAGTATCCCAGAATCCATTTTTTGAGAAGACTCCTAAGGAAAGGATTATCCCCGGAAACGTTGCATCAAGGCAGTAATATGACCCATAATCACATATGTTGGCCATTGTTTAGAAGACCCAAATCTGGAATCATTTAGTTGACTAACGATTCCACAACTGGCATCTCACTATGATCATAGCAGGTACGATTTGCGATTAGACAGAACTCATGGAAAAGACTATTAAGGATGACTTCTTGCTTATACCTTCGAATATAGTTTGTGGTACAATTTATATTCAATCGCTTAATATTCTCTTACAGCACTAATCGTGTAAAACGTAGGATTTACGTAGGATCATTATTTTAAGCTATACATAATGAACCTAGGTAAATTTGGATTAGAATATAGAAGCAATACGACAACATAGACTGTGTGCTATTTAACGCTGATAAGTCAAAGGACGACTTTATTAATCACTCAAATTTCCGATTTACCATATCTAGAAGAGAACGAAAATGTTGAGAAGACAATAAGTAACGATTATAAATTATAGAAAGTCATGCGATTGAATAACGAGTACCTATCGTTAAGAATTAATGTAAATTTAGTGGGGATTATGCAGAAGTTGCAAGAAAAATTAGTACTGAATATAGAAAAGAAAACTATCCGCCAGATGTGACCATTCGAAAAATTGTTTCTAAACTTAAGGAAGTCCTTTAGAAAAAAACATTATAGCTGTAGTCTAACGGTATCACGTGTTAAGCTGAGATCTTCTAAAAAAATTTTTTTTAATATAACGACATCATCTCCGATTGCAGTACCAGTGCAGTTTTGGTACTAAGTTTGTAGTCATTACCATTTTCAACTATTTAAATCAGGACTTAAGCAATTGTCACCAAATCCGTATGTATCCGACAGAATTCACATTAACGTAGATGACAAATAACAAACAATTGCTATCAATCAACAAATTAAAAAATATTCATGGCTCTCAGCTATGTACAAAAACCTCACGAACTTATTTGGATACCTTAAAGCAAAAAGTTTACGCTATCAATCTAGAAATAACTGATAATCTTAGGGAGAACTCCATTGATAGTATTCTTGAAATAGAACCACAGTTGGTAAAATATGATTACATATTTCGGTTTCGTAGTAAACCACAGCTTTTCTACTAGAATTTGAAATAATTTTTTAAGCAGTTTATGTATTCTATTATGAATTCAAAGAATAACTTCAGGTTGGAACACCTTTGTTATGAAATAAAAAAGCTTTTGATCAACACTTGAAAAAGAACCTAACGAAATATGCAAACGTAATAAAAGAAAACCCATTTCGTATAGCTCCTGCCAACATATGTAATTGTCGTGGCCTTTGAATAAAAATCTAGCTGGTAAATGCAAGTCGGTAGGGTGGCATCGCAAGTGCTCCGATTTATTAAGCTAATGCTCGGCGTTTACTTCACCTACAAGTTTCATTGTCTTAAACGAAAATCAACCATGCAGAGCGACAACGACTCATTCCTTTGGTAAACATGTCAGAGCAGACTTTTCAGTTTCCGCAGCTACCGCGTTCCGACAGAGCTTCTATTTAGTCGGCGTCCCTTCATATGTTTACGTTTGCATTGATTTTTTTTCAGCGTCACTGCCAGAACTCATAAAACTAGTTCGCCAACTGAACTCCACTGAATACTAAGCGTATATCGTTCCCAAAAATAAGCTCGTTTCCGGTGATGTTTGCGATTACACTATCCGTAGCGAACGTTGACCCTCTCGGCTTAATTTCCTGGCCGTATAATTTTCTGCTAGATCATCTTGTCATGTTATTGCATGTACACTTCTGAGCTTGCTAACAAGGGACAGCTGGATATTATCTGATAAATTATTCGAGATCTAGCGTTTCGTATTAGGTGACTGTTGAGTGAAGTGATGGAAATTTCAAGTGGATAATTTGGGATTAATTAACATACAATTAAACGCCAAACCTTACTAAATCAAATTAGCTATTGTCGAAGCCGGACGCGAAACTGTTAATTAACGAGGTTTGACCTAATTTCGGGGAAATAACAAATTATCAAAAATGCGCATAGTACGATACTATTGTCTTTGATCTAACTTTAATGCTATAACACAGTTGATGAATGGCGCTATACATATATATGAAATGAAACATGGATACACTAGCATACTTTCTTAATCATACGGTCAAAAATAGGTCCATAATATAACCAGGGTAACAAAACGAAAAGGCAGATTTCAGCTATGGGACATAACAACAGTCCTTTCAACCAAAAAGAAAAGAGAGAAAATGAAATAGAAGAATACAATTTGATTTGCATAATGAGAATAAAGAAAAAAAAGAGTATTGTCCGACCACTACTACTCATATAGAAATATACGTGAAGGTAAGATATATTCACATATTGATATACAATACCGTCCATATTGGTTCGGACACGCAGATAAATTCTAAAGAAACGAGAAAATATTCAAACTAATTTTTCCAAAACTTAGAATTTTTATTGCATTTTATTAATAACGATTAAAATCAAAGTATAAAAGTAAAAAAGTAATTCTAACGAAAAGTAAACAAAAACTTCTTAAACATTACGTTCATCAAAGAAACACCTTTTTGCTCGAAGAACAGTTTTCACAATCCAAGGCATACGCTCCACTTTTTCAAGCACTCTATTTGGCATATTTGTCCATTCCTCTTGTAATTTGTTCCACAGGTGGCCTACAGGGGTAGGACATACTTTTTGGACTTTCCTGCACAAATCATCCCATAACAGCTCGATCGGGTTTAGATCGGAGCTTTGCGGCGGTCATATCATTATTTCTAAAGCGCCATTATCTTTTTCTTCATTTAAGAAATTTTTACATATTACTGCTGCGTGTTTGGGGTTGTCCTCCTGCATGAATACAAAAATTTCATCGATTGGACGTTGCCCCGATGGTATAGCATTTTCTTGCGGTACTTCTAAATAAGCCTCCTTTCGCCAAATACCTTCGATTCGCTTCAAGTCCCCTGTACCGGCGCAGAAAAAACAACCCCTAACAAGCACAGAACTTCTTCCTTGCTTGACAGTTGGCACTACATAATCCTGCAACATTCTTTGGCCTTTTGCTCTTCTTACAAAAAGGCGCCTTGATTGCCCGAACACCTCAAACTTTGACCCATCAGTCCATAGCACCCTTTTCCAATCATTCACTGTTCAATTTCTATATGTATTTGCTTACTGTAGCCGTTTTTGCGTGTTTCCCAGTCGAGGTACGGTTTTTTTTGTTGCAATGCGGCCGTGAAGATTTGCAGCTTTTAATCTTCCTTAGGCATTTATCAATACACAATACACTTTCGGGTGGCACGCCCCCACCACAAAGAGTGTTGTAAGTTTGTTACCTGCAGTATTGTCCCAAAAATAATTCTATTTGTGGCGATGAGGATTATTCTGAAAATTACTACATTAGGCTTTAAAATATAGTAGGTTTTTAATCATTCTCTAATCTACATTCTTGGAAATTTGTCTATACAATTAATAAACAACAAACATCATAAAGGATCTAATATAAATGTTATTTATATATAAAAGCAATTATATTATCTTTTAGTAGAGTTTACGTTTTACTGGGTGTTCCAACTAATATGGACTGTAGCATACATGGACCGTCGTAAGAATTTCATGCTTGTTTGATGTCGCCGAAACGCGTCTTGATTAAAAAATTAAATTATTGTATTTATGATTCGTGTTTTGTAGAACAGCATTTTGTAAAATAGACATTAAGGATGATATCTGCATCAATACTTTTTAGTACCAAATATAGGTCTCAAACTGAATGTTCCTCTTTTTAAATCTAAGAACTGAACGACAATTGGATTCATCCAAAATTAAACAGCTACGTAGCATAATCTAACCTTCCTCATAAATTTCTATTGAATAGCACTGTTGTAAAAGATTTGGAACGTGTTGCTTAAACTGTAACAGCCAGTTCAAGGTTATGCTCAGGTTTTTAATAGAGTCATAGTTGGTTATTTTCCGATTGCTTACACAAATGTTTATTTTACGCAATACTTCAATTGGATTAGCTTTATTTTCCCAAACATAGTAGTCGCCGACCGTACGAGATTAAGAAATAAGAAATATTGTTCAACCAGTAGAAATAGAGCGTCCATCTGCAGTAATTGTATAAAAATGTATAGAATAAAATTTTACAAAAACATGAGAGCGTGGATATGTATATTGAAAACAAGAGTGGTACAGGAATGGAGCCCTGTGGCACCCCAGCCCTAGTAAGGAGGGGGTATAACCTCAGAGACTCTAACCAGTTGCATAGTACTGGATAAATAATTCCTCACCAACAGTCATGAACCTTTATTCAAGTTTACATAGTTTAGAATACCGACTACATCATACTTACTGCGTTGAAAGTCCAGGACTAATCCAAAGGAAGAAGCATTACCATACCCAAGTCAATCCAATGATGTCGTCTGTTATTTTTAGTACAGCAGGTTTACAAGTGTTCTCTGGTCTGAAACCAGACTGAGTTTCTAGTTATATTTCATCACATTCAAGATGATCGGGTAGTTATAATTCAATAAGTTTCCTAAAAATTTACAAATACTAATAGGGCTAATACCTTTAAGTTTAGGAGGAGCCCTTATTATTGATATAGGTGCAAGGTAAGTATTTTTGCAAAGAATGGGATGGACAGATTTGTTAATAATGCCACAAATAATAAGTGAAATTTGAGGAAGACAAAATGTTGGTATTGCAGAGTTTTCCTCTCCAAGCTAAAATTAAAAACTGAAGAAAATACAACAATGACGTTAATAATCTGCTTAAAAATCTTAACTGCTCTAAATAAACACCAGTTACAAATTGAATCATATTCACAACTGTCATTTCTCTGCTGAATTAGTTTTTAAACAACTTCACTGTGGAAAATGCCATCTCCAGGGTCAAATCTCAACTAATCAAATTACCTATGCACATTGTCGACATTATTTCCCTTGAAATCTTTGAAATTATTCAAGGAAACAAACCTCAACAGTGATCTCTTTAAGAAACATAGAAACCATTCCTATTAACCACTGATAAAGGAAACCCGACCGTTATTGTCAATAGCGAAAATGAACAAAAATACAACAATGGAAGATGGTTCCTATACATTATTAGAATATTATTTAACAAGAAGCATAGAGGAACCCATCATTAACCTGATTGAGCAATCCTTAATACCCAAAACAACATCCTCCAGCAACTTCACTACATAAAGTCCATAAATCTAACTTTCCTCTCAGAACAATCATCAAGTGTGCTACATACAGGCTGTTCAAATACTTATCATTTCCTTTACCCTTAACCTATAATATTTTATTCAGCGTCCGGGTGGACTTGTAATTTTTAATATCGAATCCCTATTCACCAACATACCTATTCCAGATAACATTTCCATAATTTGAGAAATCCTAACGAAAACAATTTGGCTGGACGACTTGATTGACATTAAGCCAATGAATGAAGTTGTTTATTTATGGAAATACACATGCATGACAGCGAAGAGTCTTTTAATTTCTGTAATGATGCATGAAAACTGGATGAATAAAACTTCAGTTGATGCCGCATCTTATCTATATCTCACAGTTTTAACGTCTGGCAATAACATTTCTTGCTGGTAAGGAATTCAACAATATATATCTAACGTCGCATTACGGGGTCAAGAAACTAATATCGTTCCAAAGATCCATAGCTTTCCTGTTTATTAATCAAAATTTCAGACATTTGGTATACACTAACCTGCATATACACTAGGGTGACAGAATAAAATAGACATCAGGTAAAGCGGTATAAATATGTAAACAGCTAAATTCTAAGAACGAATTAAGAACTTTCTCTTGTCATTAGAGTAGAGGTAGATGTATCGGAAGGAATTCGTCATAGTCTAGTATCGTTACAACTATGCCTCGCTTACAAGGTTCGAGTGATATTAGCGACTTCACCCGGGGTCGCATCGTTGGCCAGAGTGAACGCGGCGCTTCACAACGTGAAATAAGTAAATTTTTAAATATTCCGTTGTCCCCCAGTTAACCGTGTGATTACACAATTTAAACCCAAGGAAAAAACAACAGTGAAGCCGAGACCAGGTCGTGCCAGACCTTCTGAAAGAAGTAAAAGGGTGCTTGTGCGCGAAGTGTTAAGAGAACCGCGAAAAAGTACAGCTGAGCTTGCGGCAACTTCACAGAAAAATTAGCGCACCGTTCTGCGATACCTCCACAGTGTAGGGATGTATAAAAGGGTGGCAAAGAAAAAACCTCTCCTTACGGCGTTTCAAAAACGGGGCCGAATGGCTTGGGCAATCGAAATGCGAGCGAAGCCCGAAGGGTTTTGGCGATCTGTCATTTTTTCAGACGAAAGCAGATACTGCCAATTCAGTGATAGTGGTCGTACGTGGGTATGGGGACGTTCGTCACAGCAACTGGACGAGAAATTTTTGCATCAGGCGGTAAAATACGGCGGTGTGAAAATCATGGTGTGGGGCGCGATATGGTATGGTGGAAGATCGCAATTAGTAACCTGCAACGGAAATATAAATCCGGCAAAATATATCCAAATATTAACAGAAGGACTACTACTGATATTCGACAACGCCATTTTATCTAAAGAAGACGCCACTTTTATGGAGGATGGAGGACCCTGCCACAAAGCAAGAACAACAACCACATGGAAAGAGGAACGGGGGATTCGGATTTTACCATGGCCAGGCCAATCACCAGACATGAATCCGATAGAGAATGTTTGGCACATAATCCAGACAAATATGGCGAAACGATCCGAAAACCCAGCAACAAGGAAGAACTCGTGCGCTCCTGTGAACTCTTACAGAAGAGTGGGTAAATATTCCAGAAGACACCATTAATCATTTAATAGATTCTATGCCACGACCACTCACAGCACTTCACGCAAGTAAAGGTGGATCGACAAAATATTAGTCTAATTTAAAAATTTTAAAATATTTTGTATATATAACGAGAATAGAATCTTTTTTTTAATTAGTAGGTGTCTATTTTATTCTGTCACCCTTGTGTATATGTGGAGACGACTGTTAAATTACGGCGGCTCATATTCTTGCAATTCTTTTAATCCGAGATCCCAAATAATCGCCTGTAATTTTAGTTCATGCTATTTGTACCTTCTGCCAAAGACCTCCCGCACTGCTCCTATTCGATTTCTTCGTTCCAATACATTTCATAGTATTTCTGTTGGAGACAGATTTGAAAAATCATCCGTATCAACTTACTTTCTTCCTCCAGTGACATCAAATAAAATAAAAAATATTTACTTGCATTTTTGGTGTCAATACTAACACAGGAGGGCAATATATAAAACCACCTTTTGTTGTTACATTTCATTTATTCCTTCAATATAATAATATATAATTTCAATAATATTACTAATGAAGTAACTTTACTATTACTAAGGAAATATGTGGCATTTATAGAATACGGAAAGCATATATCCACTGCTGAAAAGTGTATTCACTTTCCCAAATAAATTTGACATGCGATTATGAAAATGAAATACTACCAGGGTTTAAGGTGAGATATAATGCTACACAAAGAAAACGAGATAGATTTCTTAATAATAGTATGTATGACTCAGTAGTAAGTTTTCGGTTGATATTGGTTAGTATAGGAAGAGCAGGAAGGCAGACCGCGCAAGAATTATGAAGAGTCATCCGAGAAAACGAAGAACGTTATTTCGTGAAACAGGCATCGCAATGCAATGCACTATTTATTTGTACAAGGATTGCGATCTATAGGTAAGAACACAGAAGCCTCAATAATATAAAACATTCGCTTCGTATCACTCGAAATGAAAGAAGCAATTCAAAACAGGACAGCATACTTCTATTACTGCTTGCACGAAAAGCGAAGCTTCGGCAATATCTATTGATTTAGATTCGTCTAGAAATCAGTAATGGTATCATGTCGCAATTTGTTTCCGTTATAGAAATAGCTCAGGAAAGCTAAAGCTATGTTATCTAAGTGCAGCTAATATTGAAGTGAGCGATATTGTATCTAATATTAAACTACAATCGATACTAAATCATACCGCTGCAGGATTATTGAAAATAATTTCTGGTGCAACAACTGTAACTAAATGTAGTTTGTAGAGTAAATGGGGTTGCGATGATTTCTCTGGTTAAAGCGAGTTTAAATAAATACTTATATTTTGAAAGTGTCCGATACAAATTAATACTTTTTTCTATCTTTAACCGTTCAAAACTGACTTTAGAAAATGAAATATGAAGGGAATTTAAAGATCAAATTTCTACCCCTAGATATGCAACTCTAAGCAACGGAATGTTGGGTTTATTAAGATAGACCATGTACAAACTTACAAAGTCTTATCAAAATCGGCGATTTCTAGTACTTTCCTTGTGCAACGGGTAAAAGTACAAACGAGGTATGCAATTCTTTCTTGATTACTTATTAGCAGGATTGGCCAAATCTTCGGCACGCCAGGTCTGGCCTCGTCCGCACGCACGGCCGATACGAAAATTCACTGAGTTCGTTGAACTAATCTGTTTCCGTTCCCTGCTGTGTATGCATGTATGGGTATATCGTATTACGTATTTCAAACAGTTTATCCAACGTAACTAGCGTATGATTATGTCTGAAGCAATGAAAATTGAGTACTGAGTGGTCATCAAATTTTTAACAAAAGAAGGGCTTACACCTAATCACATAAAACAACGTTTAGACGACGTTTACGATGATTCATCTCCTCCGTACTCCACTGTAAGAAAGTGGGCAAAATGTTTTCGTTTGGGGTAAGAATCTTTGGAAGATCCTGAACGGTCGGTTCGACCAATGGGAGTGATAACGCCTCAACAAATTTCAATTAGTGAAGATTTTGTGCTAGAATAGCGTCGTTTGAAAGTGAGGGAATTAGCAGTGATAACAAAGATATCCGAAACAAGTATTCGCTGAATTCTTCATGACCATTTGAGTATGGATAAAATTATTGCAAGATGGGTACCGCGACTTCTCCCTGCTCTCCAACGTGAAGGTCGAGTCTAATGTGCGCGGTCGTTTCTAAACATGTGTGGAGATGACCCAAAACCGATTTTGGAGTCCATTGCCACAGGGGCTGAAATAATGGTTCTGTTTTACGATTCTCTGTCGAAAGGAGTCCATGGAATTGTAGCGACCTGATGAACCTCGTCCCAGAAAGGCGAAAGTCAATCAACAAAAAAGGTGATGGCCACAATATTCTTGGATTGTGAAGGTATTTTGCTAATTGACTTTAAAGAGCGCAATACAACTGTGAACGGCACACACTATGCGTCTTTATTGTATATATTAATGGACGGCATTCGTGCAAAACGTCGTGGAAAATTGACAAAGGGTGTACGATTATTGCACGGCAATGCTCCCGTTTATACTGCCGTCGTTTTACAAGATGCCATCCGTGAATGTGGCTTTCAAGAATTGGAACATTCACCGTATAGTCCGGATATGATTCCTTGTGATTTTTATTTGTTTTCTAATTTAAAAAGACACCTTAGAAGACGCCGTTTTAAGGACAACAAGTAACTGTTATAAAATATTTTGACGCAAAAACTTCAGATTAGTTTTATAAGGATATCGAATTATTAATTAATCGTTTTAATAAATGTATATAGAAGTTAAGGGAGATTACATTGAAAAATAAAATTTCTTGTATTGCTTCTTCTTTCTATATCAGGCCCAGAATTTATGGCGGCTACCTTGTGGTAAACCCTGTACAATCGCACTAAATACTGTTTAGCGTACGAGTTTATACGCATCAAACAAATAGAAATTTTTGTTTTAGATTATGCGCCAAAAATACAACTGTTTTTGCGTTCACTTATAGAAAACATCATTGTAATAGTTAAAACCTTAGCTAGACCCTGCGAATTCTTAACTTGAACGTAGCTTCAGTCGTCATTTCTATATTGCTCAACTCAAATATCTAAAATATAGTGATTACGTTAAAAGTTTAACAAACACCCTTTACAAGTATAACATATGGGCTGAAAAGTCCCGGGCCTAACACATAGATGACGCTAGTTTTATTGCAGTCACCTCAGTTAGTACTAACGTTCAAAAGACTGCTGTTAAAATTTCATGATCTATTCATTAGTTTGTGTTATTGTGCTAAGAGTCACGATACTTTTGTTATTTTCAAAACAATGGATCAAAAACAATTTCGTCTTTTAATTTTACACTGCTTCTTGATGGGAAAAAATACCGTTCAAGAGAAACAATGGCTTGAAAAGTGTTATGGGGACTCCGCTCCATCAGAAACAACAATAAAACATTGGTTTGCTGACTTCAAACGTGGTCGTAGAGACACCGATGATGCAGAACGCAGTGGACGTCCAAATGAGGCGGTAACACCAGAAAACATCAAAAGAATCCACAAAATCGTTTTGAATGATCGAAAAGTGAAGTTGCGTGAGTTAGCTGACATCGTCAAGATATTAAAAGAACGTATTGGCTTTATATTGCATGAACATTTGACTATGAGAAAGCTCTGTTCAAAGTGGGTGCCGCGTTTGCTCACTGTTGACCAAAAACAAGATAAAGTTGATGATTCTGAGCAGTGTTTGGCCATGTTTAAACGTAACAAACCGGAATTTTTGCATCGATATGTGACAATGGATGAAACATGGATCCATCACTTCACTCCGGAATCAAAACGATCGTCATCTGAGTTGGTAGCAACTGGTGAACCTCGTCCAAAGCGCCCGAAAGCACAACAATCGGCTAGAAAGGTTATGGCCTCGGTATTTTTGGATGTGCGTGGTGTAATATTCATCGACTATCTCGAGAAAGGAAATACCATCAACAGTGAATATTATATAGCATTATTGGAGCGTTTGAAGTCCGAAATTGCAAAGAAACGACCGCATATGGCAAAGAAAAAAATTGTTTCATCAAGACAACGCACCGTGTCAATCAAAACAATGGCAAAACTACATGAATTGAACTTCGAATTACTCCGACATCCACCGTATTCGCCAGATTTGGCTCCCAGCGACTACTGACTGTTCGCAGACCTCAAAAAAATGCTCTCCGGTAAGAAATTTCGCACGAATGAAGAGGTTATCGCTAAAACTGAGGCCTATTTTAAGGCAAAAGATAAATCGTTCTACAAAAGTGGTATTGAACTGTTAGAACGGCGCTGGAAGAAACCGTGTTTTCTTTGTTAGGCCCGGGACTTTTCAGCCCATGTGTTATATCGCACTCAATGTTTCCCGAACATATAAGCAGTAAATTTGTACACGTGAAATTGACTTTCTAACTCAGAGTATTTTCGTCCATTGGCGGCTATGTCATTAATGGCTCTGTAACTTTTTGTGGTAACATAAAAATGAAAATCGGATATAAAAGTCAGATTTATTTACTATTGAACCACATATATTTTATAGTACCTTTCGAGTTTTCTGTTTTTATACTTGTGGAACAATTTCAATCAGTTCGCTTGATAATTCGTCGACTATGCATGAATATAATGCATCAGAAGTCACATATTAAAACATGAACAAACAACATTGGGAGAAATGTATTATTTTTCAAGAGATAAAGTAATAAAACAATATTTTTATATTAACTCCTTTTCAACTTATACTTTTATGCATTATTCTAATTCACTGCATGCTATACTTCAGCAATTGTGGCACTAAGCATTGATGTTTATAGATATTACATATACAAATTCGAGATTGTAATCAAACATTAACTATGAAGTAATGTGATTTAATTAGTTTCAGTATATTACGGTAAACATACATATGTTATACAAACAATGACGGAAACTACCAATCTCTTTCTCAAGTTCATTACATCCAAATTTGAACTTTGGGAGGAAATAATGAAAGGAAGCATCGTAAATTACTTAAACTCTGACAATTCAGAACTCTCTTTCCAATATATAAACCCTATTTTTAGAAACGAGTAGGAGGCTAACCGTTTCATTAAGATCTTGAATTCGATCTTTGTCGTGACAATTTAAGTTGTAATGAAGAGACACTTACTTTTACTGAACGGTGATTTAGAAACGAGAAGATCAGACAGACGTAAAGCATCGAAAGGATCAGATTCATTGATGGACGTACTTTTGCTTTAAATAAACGCCATTCATTACGATTCGGTAAAGGGAAAGCCTACGAAAAGTACGTAGTACAGTCCCAAATTAGATGAGGACAATATCCCGGCATGAATTGCGGCTAAAGCAAACACTCGAAAAATGAATTTCTATCTGATCGTAGTGAAATCCGATGTGGGATGGAATTGGATCCGGTAACTAAATCCAGCGCGTTTGGATTGCATACAAAGAAAATTAGTCGTTCAGTTCCGTGAAGCCTGTAGGCAAGTAAAATATTTTAAGGTTATTAACTTATTTAATTTATTTTCAGACGTATGAAGTAGTAAAATATATGTCGTTCCAATAGAGATAATCGAACTAACTCCAGTAGTAACCTATACAAAAAATTAACAAAATGTTATAGATAGATAAATTCAATTTTTGTGTACAGAAAGAAAACAAAAATAGGAAATAATAGTAATAATTATTTAATATATATTTTATATATATATTTAATATATATATTAAATTTATTATTATAATATATATTATATTATTTAATATATATATTAAATAAGCAATAAGAAATTTTATTGTTCAAATCATTCTCAGTAGCCATAATTCTCGAGATCTTAGAGATTAGGGTCCGACAAATGAAATGACTATCGCCCAGTTCCGTCTCGCCTCATTTGATTAAACATAACAATATTGCAAAAATTTTATACCAAAGCTTTGCCTTTTAGATATCCAATTTAGTCTAACTTAATACCAGGGCTAGTCGGAAAGTAAAGAACTTTTTTTTCTATAGAAATTTTTGTTAGATAAAATTAAACGAAGCTCTATTTTACAAAACATTATATACTTAAGCTACTTTTCTACGTAGTCAACGTTCAAATTTAAACACTTGTCGTACCATATTTAAAACATTAGTAGAATTTGTTCTTTATTAATAATTATTATCCTGTCTCTATTAGTTTCACATTCCTTCGCTCTTTATGTCGTTGATTCCAGTAAGCAGGCAATATCTTTTTACGGTATGCTACAATTCATGCCAGAGACTTTCCAGTGTTTGCTGAGGATTCGCTAAGTTCCAAGTTTTCTTCCTGTAGTACCGCACGTGTTTGATTAACGAAGAGTCGGAAGATGGGTATTATCCTGCTGCAAAGGGACTTTTCGAGCTGCTGAAAATATGGGATATAGAGTTCCATCACCTCAACAGCGAAATGCTAAGCGTTCATATACGTTGTAACACCCTATACCATACTTCCCACGAGTTGATGAACATGCTTTCCGACAGAAAACTGAAAGTCGTTTCTCACGTCTTAGTCTGGCCCTCATGCGGGCATCCTGCGTCCCTGTACAAAATCAAGGCTCCAATAGCACCGGATACCACTTCACGTACCAGTACATTCACAACCTACACCACTCCAAATGTTGCTGATGGTGTTGAGCCGTAAATGGTAACACGAGATGTGGTTAATAGAATTACAAGCCAAAGGTCCTGATTTGCTGATAAACGATTCCAAAGATCATAGGACAACTTTCATTACCCAACCATAGATCAGTAATTGATTTGTTACTGCAGAATTGCTCTCTTTGTGCCATTAGGCAAACGCGGTATTGTACCTCATTACTTTATTGCCCAACAGCCTAAGTGCCAATTACAGGACAAATTACAATACAATTCTTATTTAAAATAAAATAATTCAAATTGTGTTGCCTACAATAATAATATGCTGACAACGTATATAATAATGAAACAAGAAAAAAAAAAAGAAAAAAAAGGGAGACACAAAAATGGTTCCAGATCCCGGTTATTCGCGTTCCTCACCATGTGACTGATAGGTGCCTTAACCAAAATGTTGGCATTAGCTCTAGGTACTTGAAATATATTATAGTAGCGAGTATGACGAGTAGGTACGATAAAGTTTATTTGCGCTAGAAGAGTTGGTGAGTCAATATTATTTTTTAGGATCCTGCAAAGAAACTCCACACTGTTACGCTCACGGTGGTCAGGGAGTAAGCTATAATACTCGATACCTCTTGCAGGATACACGTTGTCCATTCGAAAGGAGAGATACTTTAGAAATTTCTTTTGAACGCGTTCGATCATAAGCTCTTGGTATAAATAACGGAGATACCAAACAATGGAGGCGTATTCAAGCTTAGAACGAACGTAGGCATAATATAAACGTTTCACTACACCTAAATCTGAGAAATGCTTGCAAGAACGCATGACAAAGGCGAGAGTTTTTCAAGCAGATGAACACATTGACGAAATATGTTCCGTAAATGACAGTTTATTATCAAACAAAACACCAAGATCCAAAGTTTTGATATTGCGTGGTATGGCTGCATCATTAATCGGGTCGTTGTAGTGGAAAATAGTGTGAGTGTTATTGTAGGAAACCACAGTACACTTGTTGATGTTCAGAGGGAAATAATTGACTTTGCTCCAAGTATTGGTACGAAGAAGATTGTCTTGTAAATGTTTACAATCGAAAATGCTACCAACAGTTTTAAATATCTTTACGTCATCTGCGTATGCTAAGACGTGACACGTAAACAGAGATAGTAAATCATTTATATAAGAATTGAAGGGAAGTGGTCGAAGATTTGAACCTTGAGGAACACCTGATGTTGGAGAAAATGGGGTAAAGGAATAATAGTTGTGGTAGACATAACACTCCCTTCTAGTAAGGTAAGACTCAATCAATGACAGGAAACCCGCACCAAAACCAAATTTATCCATTTTTTGTAGTAGCATCTCGTGGTTAATGCAGTCGAACGCTTTAGAAAAATCTACGTAAATAACATTCTTCTTCGGTCCCCGATTTCTCTTTGGTGGCTTCCCTGGCACCCTCTACTCAATCATCGACAACAGCACATGATGGTCGATTGGTTTACATAAATGCGATTTGTAATTCCTCTTAACGAAAACCACCTTTGCGAAAGCTAACGATTTAACATCTGTTTCACGTTGTCACACATAAGGCATAATCAAACCCCTACAACACGTTAAACAAAAATTTAATAAGATAAAACAGTGAAAACTGAATCAAAACACGTAACATATACACCTCACATTTATATCAGAAAAAAAACATAAGATATGTCAGGTACGTATATCTATTATATTTATTATCTTTGAATAGGTAGTGGTAGTACACTCTATCGCTAGTAGTACTTTCGAAAGCGCAGTAACAATTAAACATTCGTGGATAATCTCGTTGTTTGGAGATAGTTCTAGTGTATTTCGTTCACTTCAAGGTGGCAGTAATTGGGATATAAAAAAGGTAGCGGCGCGTCCGCGGGTTAGTCTCCCTACGGAAGGCGAAGGAAGTGAAACTGAAGTAAAGTAGTGCATAACACCGTTTAAAAGACGATCTTCGAACCGACCGACTAACGCCCATACGTAATAGTATTTTTATTCGAGCCAGATTCATGACACTGGTCATTAGCTGTCGCGGACCGTATTTATGACACTGGTCTTTAGCTGTTGCGGGCCGGATTGATGATACAGGCGAGCCGTAGTTTGGAGAACTCTGCTCTAGTGGATAACTTTTGTCACCTACTAAATAATCCTTTGCTTTAATCACCGTGCATTGAATCAGGAAAGCGTTTCTTATTAGCAATTATCCATTCATTTGTAGCACATGCTATTTGTCTGTTGATAGAAAAATATTTTTTCTACAATAGTATGGATGTTTCAGCAATAATACAAGTGACAATAGGTTGTCTCATAGAAAATCTAAGTCTATGGCCTATGCTTAACTAGCAACTTCCTTGGCTAAAAAAGTTAAGAGTAGTCAACACATAAATGCACAGGTACTCCCGTTGGTCGCGCTGAGTAGTATAGATGAGGAGTCAATTTATTGATTTCTGACAGCAAATTTTATTTAATCTAAATAACTTCAAAAATTGAAGTTGCCTCCGTATTATCTTGCTCTCTCTTCTAAAATGTTTAATATTGTAAGTTACGTTATTATCTAAAGCCATAATTTTATTACTAAACACCTTGTAAACACTATAGAAACGGGTTAGTATTGCTTTAAACCCATCTCTTAAAGAACATTTAAAAATAACAACTAACGGTTTCATTTGATGCCACTAGTTAAAAATTAATTATCCAGATTTATAGATAACACTTCTTAGAAGATTTTAAACATTTGTTAAAATCAACGCCGATGACGTTAAACTTGACATTTCACTTACACTTTTGTTCGGTAAAATTTGGGGCTTTGGCAGATGCGAGAGATAGAAAAAGCTTCGGTAAGTTTCTTTTCTATGCCGTGTACTACGAATCGTTATTGAAATGCATTTCACATCACCTTTGTAATAAATCCATGCGATATTCTTTCTCCTTTTCTGTTTTGACTAAAACGTAATGTTCAAAGAGCAGAAAAACATGGATATAAAAGGAGAGACGAGGATTGAAGTAAAGCATTTTGCGAATTGTTATGTATAAAGTGATAAAATATACTCATATTATACATAGTTATATCTTAATATTGTATAATATACATCATTTCCGAAAATTGCTTTATGCATCTACTACAAATCAGGTTTTAACTTCTTAGCTATTTATTTTAAAGAATGTATTATTTATGCTCTAAAAAGTGGATTGAAAATTACCCTCTATATGAAACTTGCTATACTATAAAAACGCTGTTATGATTAATGTAGAAATGCACGAAAGGAAAGTGCACGTAGCAACGTTAACGGCAATATGCCTACTCGACCGTATTCTTTTCATGAATTAGCACGAACTTTTCCCTGGCACAGGACGCTGCGAACATTTACGGAACCCGCTAGACTGTGTTGCTTAATAAACTTGAAAGGAGTCGTTGTGCGTTGGTGGAAATGTTAATTATTTTGAAGAACTTGTTTACGAAAACATGCGACATGTACCTCAAAGAATTCGTTTTTAATTAAGGTACAAATTGAAAGTTTAAAGTGTTTGGTATGGCATAATTCACAAGGTTTGCCGCGTATATATTTACACGTTACCGCTACGACTTCAGGAAATTTCACGCGATTCGAGAGAAACTTTCGCAAAGAAAATGTGCTAATAATTCAACATAAATATTTTCAAGGTGAAAGGTATTGTATGGAAAGAAAACAACGCGAGGAAAACATAGAAAAGGATACTTCATCGTAATGGTAACCTCGATCATTTAGAATTCATATCTTTTTTATCTTCTTTTATTATTGATCTTCATGCAGAATGTCTACCTTCTAATACTCGTCTTTCAATGCACAGGAATAATCTCCTCTCAAAACCCTCGGCAGCCATCTCAAGAACCTCTTCTTGAAAGGTAAATGATCTCGAAAGTCGCTGTGTGACATACCGAATAACCGACTTATACTGACGCTTTCTGGCTGACATCACGTACAATAGAGGTCCTATATGTAGATATAAAATTGTAAAGGTGTCACTGGCCAGTCACTATGTAATAGAATTGCTAATATTTTATTTGCGAAAAATTTTTCTCTAACAAAAGAATATGATTATATTTCCTTTGCATGGCACACTTTTATTAACTGTCTATTCTTTGTACGCTAATGCAATCGGAACCGTAGTATCAAATAATAAAGTACATTAATAATTGTGAATACCGAACGCAATCGTTTTTATTCCTTCTCTATTTCAGTTCATTTAATTTTACAGCGAAATTGATCAAATGAAATACAATTGATTTACACAAGTTTATTTTCCAAGCATTTTTCAGTTTTTTCTTCTTTGTTTTTGGTAGTGATAAATATTTCCATTAGTTTTTCTTTTAGCAACTGAAGGACTTTCTTATAAGCTACTGTTTATGATGTATTTAGTGGTTTCTCAATTAATGTTAAATATTAATTATTTCTTGGTTGAAAAATCTCAGAACCTGGATCGGTATGAATACGATTAAATTATTTCAAGCAGCAACAAAGCTAAAATAGCATACATGGTGGCCAACATCCGAAGCGGATAGGAACTATTAGAAGAAGAATAATTAATTATTATTAACATCATTATCATTAATATTAGCAATAAATTCTTTGTTATGTATATGGGCCTGTCCCATCTCTTGTCCCAATTGGAGAAAAAAGGAAAACGTTATTGGACATGTTAATTATAAGCCTACTACAATACTAAACAGTACTATTCAACATTACAAATGACAAAAATATAAGGTTATTCAAAAGTGAATTCACAATTTGGCAGGGCTTCATCTTTTATCTATATTAACCGTTTGGTATCATACAGATATTATTATTGCTGCTAAATGTGAAATACTAATATACGTTAATGATATTTTTAAGCATTGATTCCACTTCAGACTGCGTATTGTTCCAGAGAGATATTGATTATATCTCTATTTAGCGTAAAGTTAATAGATTGTCCCTAAATATATCTAAATGCACTATTAAGATATTGACTAAGCGGCAACAAGCCTTTATTTACACCACTGCAAGTATCATGTTAGCCAAAGATTTAAGGATAATTTTTTATACAACTCTGTCCTTTTCCGATTACATAACTCGATTAGTATCGCAATGCTGTAAAATATATGGATTCATTTATCATAATTGTAGGGGCTTCCATAATGTACAGCCTTTAACTTAATTATTTTTTTTCCCTTCATTCGATCCTGATTAGAGTGTGCCGCGTTGGTCTGGTTTCCTATTTTTGAAACACACTTAAACTACATTGAGGCATAGCAAAGAAGATTCCTGAAGTTCCTCTACTTTCTGTTGGAAGGATATGCTATGAACATAGTGTTTTACACCAGAAATTTAACTTTGTGTCTCTTTCTACAAGGAAATTCATTTCTTTATTAAAATTTTTATTCTTCTTAGTACAACATTGATTGTGCCTAGTTCTTAAATAAGTGTAATTTTCTTATACCAAGAAATCATGTCTCCAATACACTTGATGTGTACTAACTTCAATAGGATCTCTGATCTTTATGACATCTACGTTGACCCATTTAAATCTGTTATCGATGTCTTTCTTCGTCTGGTGTCTTCGCCCCAGCTTTGCCAATTTTTCATCAGCTATTTTATTGGTAGCTGAATAATATTTTCTTTATATTTTTTGAACAGTCTACATGGTAATTGTAATATATTATATAATACACTGTAGTCGTATTTCATGTGCGTGTTTGAAACAAAATTATTACTTAGAGGGATTGGTTTTCTTCATATACATATATATATATATATATATATATATATATATATAATGGTTTAATCTTAGCTGTTATTGTGACAAGAATGTTTTGATAATTTGACATCAATTGCTATTTAGGTGCCATAAAATAGTTATTATTTTTACATAATTTTGTAGTATCGTTGAGGTAAATTCCTTGTGACACTAAGAAGAAAATGTTTTCATTTAACTACAGTAGGTTTTTATTTAAGCAAAAAGTACTGCTGACATATTTTTATTGCTCTTAATAACATCTCTTCTAGATTATCATATACGAATCCGGCTAATTACTGATTATAGAGTTACTTCAACGAGAAGATTCTTTTAGTAAACGTGTTACTCGTGAGGAATTGAAACAATGGATATTGTTTATCGTTGGATTGCCATTCATAATTTAGAAAAATGACTGTTTTCAATTGAACATCACAGTGGTAGTCATTTAAGTTTTTCTTATTCTCTTTTTAGAAATAAAGCCCTATTCCTTCGCAAACAGCTTAGTATTTTTGCTTTTACAGAATCTCAAAATTCAATACAGAAAATCAATTTTGAATAATCTTAACTACATTTATAAAACAAAAATATTGATATGCTTGCTCCGTATAAATTCCATATAAGTTGCCTAAGATATTTCCGCTCTTCGTGAACCGATATGGGTGCAGACAAATATATTTTTGTAAAGATTAGGTATTTATTTCATACCCTTCTATCGTAACTTATTTAAAAGACATAACTTTGTGATACCTGCATTCCATTTAGAAGTGGATTTTCGTAGCATTCGAAGTTTAAATGTCGCAGAGGAAATGAATTAACTTTGAAACTCTTCCAACGAACCTGCGTAATCACCAACCTGCAAACAGGTATTTTATGCAAGCAAACAAATATTTCATTCGTACTAAATAGAACTTATTTACGGGTATCATGTGCGAGTAATCGTGTGTTATGAAGCCGGTTTAACTCAATAATATTTCAAAGTTTATTCATCTATTCATAGAGCAATAACAACAGGGATTAATCTTTTTGTAGGATATGTGATTTAGAAACTTCAGTGTACTTCAGAGCGGCTAATATAAGACAAAAATACTTTTGTAATTTTTATGGACAGTGCCGTTATGATGACGAAGAAATAAGTTCCAGTGACAGTTATAATTTCCCCATCCTTATTCGACCCTACTGTTCTATTCAGATCTATTTGACCAGAAAAGTAATGTACTCAATCAATTCTCGGCCTGATATAGAAAAATGAAACTTGGAACAATATAAGAAATTTTATTTTTCAATGTAATTTCCCCATCTTTTATACATTTATTACAACGATCAATTAATTAGATACCTTTGTAAAAATAATCTGAAGCTCTGAAGTGGTTTCTTCAGGCTGTTATATATTTGTTCTACATTGTTCCGAAGTATCTCAAAAAAGTTAAAATCTGCCGACCTTTTACCCACGCCGGTTCTTTTTTTTCAAAATGGTAATTCTAATGATTGCCTATCTCTTATGAAATAGAAGATATGGTAAAAGAATGAAATCCGTGAAGTTATATTTCTTTCGAAAATAGAAATTCCGCGTTGTTCTAGTTGTTCTGAACATTATTTTAAAGTCTCAAATTCATACCTCTTATCAAAAGATACCGCCAAAAAACAAAATCTGCGTACCCCCTCTTTTTCAAAAGTCGTAGTTACTACTGCATATATACGCATATGTATACATATATGTCTATATATATGTATAAATTGTTTCAGGTTGTTCTGTACATTGTTTTAGAATTTCAGTTTCGTATCTCTTATAGATCAAAAGATAGGGTCGATAAACGAAATCCGCACAGCCACTCTGTTTTTCGAAAATTGAAATCGAAAGGTTCTTCTAGCTTAGCACTATTATTTCATATGTAAGAGGGTCTGAAATTCTGAAACAGTGTTTGGAGCGCGGATTTTGTTCTTTTTTATCCAATATCTTTGATCTTTAAGAGATACAGTTTTACAATTGGAAAATATATAGAACAACCTACAACAAGCATCAGAATTTTGGTTTTCGAAAGATTGGCCATATATGTTGATCTATAGAAGGAGTGGGCCTGAAATTTTGAAGCAATGCTTAGAACAACTAAAACAGCCTTGAACTATCCTCAGAATTTCGATTCTCAAAAAAAGGGCAAAAAAGCTGTTTTTTCCATTTTTTGGACAATTTTGACTTTTTTTAGATACTCGAAAGGTTGTTGTAGTTATGCATTATCATTTTATATATGAGATCTGGGTCTGAACTTCCGGAACAAAATGTAGAGCAAATCTAAAACAACCTGAAACAACCGTCTGATTTAAATTTGAAGAAATATTTAACTTCACAGAGTTTCATTTTTCGTTTTCTTTCCTTTTTCTTTTTATCTGTCATTATCAGACTGTTCGATTCCGAAAACAGTTCAATTATTAATGTTGCGAACCTTCGTTTTGCAAGCCAGAAATTTTAAAGTCATTCCTTTTTTCTTCGATTAGACAAGAGTAACCGAAAAACACGCTAACAACAATTTAAACACTTTAAATTGTATCTGTAATTGAAAAAACTAAAAAAATAATCAAAATATTGGACTTACAGATGTATGTCGTACATTTATTTATTAATATGGGTAAAAAGTAATTTTTATTTATAATAATTGTTTGTTTGCATGAATACATAACTACATTCGGTTTACAAGTAGTTTATTTTGTTGGAATCAATTTAGTAAAATTTTGCTTTTCTTAAAATCTGGGGGAGGTGTTTGATACCCTGATTACAATACTGATTAGGACTGCACAGATAGTGAACAAATCCTAAACATCCAATACATGAATGAAAGAATAAAAATTCCGTATATGACGCTTTGATATTCATTTAATTCGATTGTATTCTTTCCCTTTGTTTGATATTAAACTCAAAATGTTTTTAATTAAACATTAAATAGATCAATTCGATTCGGAGTTACGTAAATTAAAGGAAAATAGAAAGCAATACGCAGTAGAGGGAAATATTTTACGTATTCGATTAGAGCATATGCAAGCTTAGAATGCACTAAATGTATGTATTCGCAGGTATGTTTATGAAATCTTCTCGTCGGTGATGTAAACAGCTTTTGTATCTTTTGTACCTCGAAAAGATTTGAAATCCAATTGGCAAAACGTACTTACGTAACTAGTAGTTACTGGTAGTACAGACTTCATCTCTTTGTAAGGCTCCTTGCAAATTTGCGGTAACTCTATTATTTAAGGTTCTCCTCGGTACTGACTTGAGAATCGCTCATCTAGCAATTGGAATGCCAGCTGGATACAAGTTTTGAGCGTAGCAGGAATATATTACATTTGAATATGCTCCAAATAATTAACAGATATTTCACAAAAATGGTAATAAATTCAAGAATAATTTCATACATCTTTTAGTTTGAATATTTGTTAGTATCTCGATAGATTATTGTGCTTTAAGTTTGTTTGGAAAATTTTTAATAAAATCTTGTTGGGAAAATTTAGGGAACATGCAGAAATTTATTTTAGTAATTCTTTCAGAAAATAAAAATTAATAAGACGCATGATCCCTGTGAACAAAACGCATCGTAATGGCATGGACCCAGCTGAGTGTTCGATAGCAATCTGTTCGGGAGAAGTCAATAATTTTGTGTTCTCGGTGACATATTTCCTAGATTAGCATCTGGGAAAGTGGCTGACTACTCTATCCTCTCTACACTAACTTTATGAAGCAAAGTGTTTACCATGTTTTCTCCACCGGGACTATCATTGTCGAGCAAAAGAGTATATTCTTCTACTGCTGCTGCATACGAGAAAAGAAAGAGTCGTATAATCTCATCCAGATGCTTCAGGCCAATAAAAACCCCTTTCTCCGCGAAAGAAAGTGCGTCTTCCAGTGCTTATTTCCGGCTATACCGTTACATTACCATCTTCATATTTATGCCCTTTTTAGACATATTGTGGGTTACATCGTATACCAAGTTGAGACCGAGTCATAATATATACATTACCTGATCGCGGCGTAAATCTGAAGTCATCAGCTGATAATAGTCGCTATCATTAATTCTGACCCTAGTTGATGTGCTCATTAGACCACATTTTACGGACTCTTTTATGCTATGATGTAAGAGAAACACTAATTTCGACAGCAAACACAAAAATACTGGTAGTTGCAAATGCTATTAGATTGATTAAAGGAAATTGAATACTTATCAGACTTTCAGTATCATCAATAAATGTATTTCTTGTTTTAATATTAAAAAAATGAGTCTTTCTTTTAGTTAGGGAGAGTGAAGAACAGGAAATCTATTATGAAATACTAAATTCTATTTATGTCAGATAAATAAATAGGTCTCCCCGCTAAGACATATGTAATTAGATACTTATATTGCAGATATTTTTAGATTCGGAATTAATCTGGGAAGATTGTTTTCACAAAACGAAAGATTTTAAAGGCTAGACGTCTAATTTTTCTAAATGTGATGAATGGACATTAGATATTATAGCTGGCATGAATTTTCTATTGAGCACGGGAATAAATTTTGTTTTCCCATAGATGGCGTTAATAGTCTCGTTTGCATCTTTTGTAACCTTTTGATATATAGATTTAAAAGGTGTGTATGTAAGCTGTTGAGCGCAGTCTAAGACCTTGGTTGGACTGCAAACAGCAAGCGCATTTGCGGGAAGTTCTTCTCCACTACTATCTTTTGAAGAAAAGTGTTGCAGAAACGTGCCGTTTGCTTGTGGAGGTTTACCGTGATCATGCTGCATCGGAGCTAACTTGCAGATATTGGTTCCAATATTTCGAAAGTGGTTATTTCGATGTTAACGACAAAGAACGCGATGGTGCCCCAAAAAACTACCAAAATGAGGAACCTGAGAAATTGCTTGATATTGATACATGTGAGATGCTGAAAAAATTGTCTGCAGCATTGGATGTTGATCGATCCACCGTTGGAAAACGCGTACATGTGCTAGGAGTGGTTCAGCAAGCAGAAAATGGAGTACTACATGAGTTGGAGGAAAGGGACATTAAAAGGTGTTTGGTCACGTACGAAATGTTGCTTCAACGACAAAAAAGAGTTTCTTGCTTGGGATCATCACTGGCGATGAAAAGTGGATTGACTACGACAATTCAAAACGCAAATCAGTATGGATGAAGCCAGACGAACCAGGTCCATCAATACCAAAGCGCAATATTCACGGGTTAAAGGTCATGCTATGTATCGGGTGGGGCAGGCGGGGTGTAGTCTACTATAAACTGTTAAAACCACCCGAAACTATCAATTCCCAACGTTACCGACTTCAACTAACACGTTTGAAACAACCCATTCAAGAGAAACGTTCAGAATTGCGCACTAGATACGAGAAGCTGATTTTGCAGCACAGCAACGTTGGGCCACATGTCAACCCGTCCGGATACACCTAGAAAGGGCGAAATGGGAGGTCCTACCTCAATCGCCGTATTCACTAGATACTGCCTCTTCAGACAAACATTTGTTCCGGTTGATGCAGTCGGCACTTACTGTAGAGCGCTTCGCCTAGTATGGTAGCATACAAAAATGGGTCGATCACTGAATCACTTCGAAAAAAATCCGTGTATTTCCCAAAAGATGGATTTCAGATGGAGCATATTTTAAATAAAATCATTTAGTATTTGCATATTTAAACTATGTTTTTTTGTCTACATAGAAACGATTAAAACTTATTCCCATACCAGATACGTACGTTTCCAATATTGTTTTTGTATGCATTGTTTGTTATTGACAACCTAAATGATACAACGAAAATATATCTCAGCTTTACCTTCTGTCGATATTACTCCAGCAAATATTTGCAATAATAAAGTATTGCAGTCGATGCCGAAATAATCAGTGACCAAAAATTTAATTAAAACAGTTTCATTGGTTACAGTTGCAGCTTGTATGATTGATAAGTATGGCGCAACATACTGTCACGTTTTTTCAATGAAAATATCGCTGCCGGAAACTAATAAATAAACAAATACGTGCATATAGGTAGCTCTATCAAAACTGAACAAAGGTTTGTAATCCATATATCTATGGAGGGACAAAAAGCAAATCCATTTACTTTACCAGTTGTTTTTAATTAACAAATATTTATCTAGTGAAATTAAAACATTCAAACAGCTAGTTACGATATATTTGAAAATACGGCGATCGTGTTGTGTATTTTCTGTTTGATAATTGTACCGATGTGTGTATTTATTGGGTTTATCGCATGATGTGTATGCGTTATGGACGACATTAAACAACGAATTCTGTTAGTAATTCTTTTTTATATATTATTGAAACATTGTGTCTGATCATGCAATAATAATAACAATTATTATTATAACAATATCACCTCCAATACAGAGACAATGTGAAACACGTCAAAGAAAAACTAAACCATAAAATATGTTTTGCATGTGGTATATGTACAGGTGGAATATGATAGACACTACTACTTAAAATCATACTTCTTATCTCCTTATTTTTTATTCATATTTTGCGATCTTGTGCGCCCTTTAAAGATTATATAAATACAAAAATATCAGTCAGAATTGTTTTATTTTAAACTCGACACGGGCTATTTTTCGTAAATAATAATATTTATTATCCAGTAGGCCAAAAAGGTTCAATAACAATAGGATAATAAAAAATGTGCATTATAAATCAAATCAAACAAATAAATAAATAAAATAAATGTTATTTTCGAATTAGTTCGGGCATCCAGTAAGAAATTCTAAACTCTACTAAAAGATAATATAATTGGCTTTATATATAAATAACATTTATATTAGGTCCTTTATGAAATTTATTGTTTATTAATTGTATAGGCAAACTTCCAAGAATATCTAATAGAAAATGATTAAAAACCGATTATATTTCATGTCCCAATATAGTACTTTTCAGAATAATTCCCATCGCCGCAAATAGGATTATTTTTAGGACAATATTGCGGGTAATAAATTTACAATACTCTTTGGGGTAGGAGGAAGCCACCCGAAAGTGTATTGATAAGTGCTTTGGTTTCTAAATAAACCTGGTTGTGCGTGCCTTAGTATTAGGAGCGTATAATTTTTTCGTGTGAACCTGATTATTAAAATAGTTATTAAAATGCCGAGAGGAAAACCGACAAGTTTAGAAACGGGCTCTGTAATTGTTGCTTTTCACCAAGAAGGTTATTCAGTGCGTCAAATTTCCGACAAAATACATGTTGATGAATCGATTGTTAGTGATATCATTCATAGACTTCAACGCACTGGCAGTTTAAGAGATCGGGCACGTTCATGTAGTAAGAGAATAACAACTCACGCCGACGATGAGCGTATATTAATTTCCGATCAAGGGAATTAGGAGATTGACAGCACCAGAAACCGACGCGGAAATGAATCGCGACTGTGCAAGAAAAATTTCTATTACTACACTGACAAAAAGATTAAAAGCTGCAAATATATGTAAACATAGAAATTGGAGAGTGGATGATTGGAAAATGGTGCTATGGACTGGTGAGTCAAAGTTTGAGGTGTTCGGACAATCAACGCCCGTTTTTGTAAGAAGAGCGAAAGGCCAAAGAATGTTGCAGGATTGTATAGTGCCAACTGTCAAGCAAGGAAGAAGTACTGTATATTTTATGCAGTTTTATACTGCCTTGTGGCATATAACAGTCAATATTTGCAGTGCATTACTTATGTTAAGATATTGAGCGTTAAGTTATATAATTTACTGAGAAAATTAGCAATACATTATTTTAAAGAGAGATCAAATTATAAAGATATTGCTGAAATATTAAATGTAAGCAAAAGTACAATAGGAAATATCATACGACGCCTCTAGCGCGGTTAACACATCGCGTTACCGTAACTTTCTGTCAAACTGATTTCGCCTCTAGCGTGGTTTACACGTCGAGTTACCGTGCCACTTTGGTTTCCCCTGTTTCTCCTGAAGAAGCGTCCTACGACGGAGGCGAAACGTTGTGATCTCACGTTTCTCTTTTGTTCTCTTTCTTCTTTTTCTTTCTTTCTCCCCCTACCTTTTTTTTCTATCTCTCTTTCCTTCTCTTACTCGTTTTACCTTTCTTTCTTTTTAACGCCCTCCTTCTTTTCATTTTTCTTCTTTTTATTTCTTTCTCCTCGTACTCTTATTTCACTTCCATATATCTCATCATCAATTCCGGAAGTAGTTCGCTTATTATCATACGACGTTATAAAAATCAGGGAAGAATTAATTCTCAGAAACAGAAAGGACAACTAAAAAAATTAAGAGAAGCAAAAAAGCGTTTGATAGTAAGAAAAATAAAAAAAATGATCCCCAAAAAGTATTTCTAAAGTTGCAACCGAGGTTTTAGAAGAAAGTACACGTACAAACAATTCGCCGAACTCTTAAAAAGCAAGATTATAATGGACGTTTTGCAAGGAAAAAGTCATTTATTAACGAGCGTATCAGAAAGAAAAGGCTATCATTTGCAAAAGAACATTCAAAGAAGGACCCACGTTTGTGGGATGATGTTATATTTGAGGATGAAAGTAAGTTCAATGTTTTTGGATCTGACGGAGGATGGTATAGAGGAAAAAAAATGAGGAGCTGAATTGCAAGAATTTAAAACATACAGTGAAAGACGGCCGCGGCCGTGTGATGGTTTGGGGGTGTATATCGATTGCTAGGGCTGGAGATTTAGTCTTTAGTCTTTATACAAGGTAGCATGTCTTAAGGCAACATTTAAGACAAAGCGCAGAGAAATTATGGGTATTACCCACGTTTATATTTGATGAATATGATGATCCAAAACCTGCAGTATACGTTGTTCGTCAATGGTTGTATCATTGTCCACGGGTTATCGAAGCACCACCCCAGTCGCCAGATTTAAACCTGATTAAGAATTTATGGAAACAACTGGATCGTCAAATACGTTGCACAAGTATTAGTTGAATTAGAGTCCTCAGAGAGATATTACAAGAGAAATGGAAGGAAATTAGCTCAGATTAGATTAAAAAATATATATCTAATATACCAAACCGATTTAGTACAAGTAATAAAACAAAGAGATTGTCATAATTTTTGTTTAATGTGGTACAAAATAGATACATACATATACGAGGTAGCCGCCATAAATTCTTAGCCTGATATGCTTATACAGGTTCAAGCGTGTCCAAACTCAGTCACAGCATGCATGCACACACGCGAAGTCTACGCTATAAAGATGACGGATCGAAGAGTAGCAGTTTTTAGTAGCCAGGCAACCAACGTGACTAGCGCGTGAAAATATCTGAAGTTATGAAAATTGAGTACCGCGCGGTCATCAAATTTTTAACAAAAGAAAGGCATACGCCTAATCACATGAAACAAGGTTGAGACGGCGTTTACAGTGATTCATAACCTTCGTATTCCACTGTAAGAAAGTGGGCAAAATGTTTCCGTTTGGGGTAAGAATCCCTGGAAAGTGCTGAACGGTTGGGTCGACGTACGTAACGCCAATATCGGTGATTTTCGCCTTTTATAATTTGTTTCTTTATCTTCAGCAATTAAACATTTTATTTAATTGTTAATAAAATAAAATAACTACATTATGTATTACAAAAATCGAGTATTAACGTTACTAACTGTATATAATATTTTCTTAAATTCCACATACAGTAGATAATTTGTCGATTATCGAAGCGAAGACAAATCATCCAGTTTTGGGAACTGTTTATGGAAATCATAATACTAGCAATTTTCCATCCGTTTATCACTTGTCTCTCAATTTCTGACGATTAGACTATTATTCTTCCATTTCGATAAGCAATCGACGCTGTTGTATAGTGTACACAACGCGCATGGATATAGTACTCAACCTAAGTTGATGATTTATGGATTTTTTTGATATGAACCTGGATATCTATACGACAGTTCTAGTACTAGTTTTACTTTTATAACATTTATATTGGTTTAATTTAGTTAGAATATGCTGAAGACTAGGAGACTGAGTGCGCCAGTGGGTAATTTTAAATGCCCACACCGTTTCTCTTTTGTACCGTCATTGAAGAGGATTACCTTTAAAAAGTGTAAGCTTTCGTTTATTACAGTACACAATTTAAAATATTGACAGGATAAAATGTTTCATAGGGACAAAGACTCTTTAATAGGCACTATGCCCCTTGTACAGGCTTAATAAGGGACCATCAAGAACAACGTGCCTACAAGCTTTTCCGTGTTCTCTTACCTACGACTTTACATTCGTTAGAATTTGTTTTGTTTGAATCTGTATGCTCATTTAGAATATTTTTTGCGTATAACACTTATCAATCCACCCACAAACCTACCCAGACTTACGATGTAAAAAACGTAGGCGAAGAATAAACGTTGCCAATGTTGCGGGTTGTTTTTTTATTAGTATCGTTACAAACTAATTAAAGGTTTTCTTTCGTACTTTCAAAAGCATTGTAAAAAAGTAGCTATTAATTGCAATTTTATACGACATATATATGTGACATTATATTGTTAGTTTCCCAACGATAAATGGGGAGAAAAGCGAATACGTAAGGTTGTTATGTATACGGTTTAAGTACGTCACGCAAAGCCATCTACCTTAGTTTTCATCATCAGTGAATTACTTTTTGTGTATATACCCGTCCGTTGCTATTTATACACGCACCAACTAAAAGTCCGTCAAAAACATAGTTATTATACGTTGGACGCGCAATTATGGACTTCATTAAAAATGTCAGAAGTTACGTCGGAGTACTTGAAATTATGATTTTCATTCTCGTGTTTAAGGATCATAAACAATTTTTTTTTCCAAAGTTTAATATGGAATACGTCATAGTAAAACAGTAGACAGAAGTGCAAACGTTATTGCTACACGAACATTATAAAATTAAAAAATTTCGATGAGGGACTAAACCTCATAAAAACCTTTATTAAAATTAGGCAATCGGTTTCGTGTAACCGACGCACATCATTAGGGCCAGGTATTCTAAACTGAACTACAAGAAAGTTTGGAGATCAGTCAAAATGCAAATGTGATTGCATAGAAATATCAGCGAAATTATAACTGGAAAATTTGTAAAAATAAACAACAAATGAACTAGATTAAAACAATTGTATAGCAGGACAGATACGTTAAAATAAAGGATGTCAAGGTATTATTTACCATGAACTTATACCGAGTCAAAAACTTGATCATATTTTAAAATTCGCTGGAAAGAGTTACCTAAAGAATAAACAACTTTGCATTGTTGAATTGTTACTTTAGTTAAGTAAAAATATTAAAAAACAATTCCTAGAAAAACGGATAAATTTAGATGGAAGCTATATTACGTATTTAGCGGATTTCCAAAATTTAATAAAGTTTCTCTGAAAATCTTCTTAACAAAAACTGCAACAAAAATAAAAGTTGACTTGTTCGAACGACTTTCGCCAACTAAGTATCTCAAACTTTTCTTTATTCTATTCATAAATAAATACAGCATATGGTGCCTAACCTTCCATTTAGCCATATTCGAATTAATAACTGTAATCGAATTCAATGTATACAGCGGTTTTCGTTAACAGACTCTCGGATAAAAGTTTTTTAGTCGCGGTTTTATTTCCGATTATATCGGAAGTGGAAGTTGCTTATTTAGAAGAAGATACCCTGTATATTTTATTAAATTACGCAAGTTCTATTAAATTTTGCCTACACCTATCTCCTGGTATATTTGAAAATGCAGGATTTGAATGAGGTTTATGAAATATCAATATGGTAATCCCAGGAACTGAGGGTAGAAGATTGAAATTTTCCAGTAATGTACTATGTAAATTTTACTATTCACCACGATCAAAAAGCTTAAATTAATGTTAGATGCAAGGTCATAAAGAATGCAGGCAACCTAATGTTTGTTAAATGTTTTGGAAACAACATTTCAGAATATAATGAGGATTAAAATAACTGCAACAAGTAAAGATCCTTCCGTAGTTTGGATTTAATTTGCCACTAGAGCGCACAAACTGTGACATATGTATACCATAGATGTGCAATAGGTATCAATAAATAATTAATAATTGATTTTAGGTAACATATTTGTTTTTGAATACGTAGGCTTCCACGGTCAGAGTCAGTATTAAGCGAACTACTTCCGGAATTGGGCCGTATCATGGCGAGATATATAGAAATGAAGTAAGAGTAAGAGGACAAGAAATAAAAGGCAAAAGAAATAAAAAGAAAGGAAAAATGAAAAGAAGGGGGTGAAAAAGAAGAAAAGAGTAAGAGAAGGAAAGGGAGAAGGGAGACAGAAAAAGGAGAAAAACAAAGAGAAAGATAAAGAAAAAAAGAGGAGAAAAAGAAAAAAAGAGAAAGGCGGGATCTCGACGTTCCGCCTCCGTCGTTTCTTCACTTTGCTTTTTCTTTTTCTTTCTTTCTCTTCCCCCTTTTTCTGTCTCCCTTCTATCTTTCCCTCTCTTAGTCTTTTCACTTTTTCTTCTTTTTCACCCCTTTTTCTCGTTTTTCGTTTCTTCTTATTTCTTTTTCTTTTTATTTCTTTTCCTCCTACTCTTATTCCATTTCTATATATCCCATCATGACACGGTCCAACTCCGGAAGTACTTCGTTTATAACATATTTTATGTTATAATTTTTGTCAACCACTTACCTAGACAAGTATTGTGTATAGTAATGATGTGAGTAGATTAAAATTATGTTTGTCGCAACATAAAAATGTACTTATATAAAAGCAACAATCGTTCAGTGTCTAGTGATGTGCTGTTCGCGTAACTAAAATGGTTTTTAAACTGATTTAGCGGATATATAGCGTAAGTTTGTTTTAATCAGGCAAAATCTGAATTTCTGCTTATGTACTACAATGCATGTTTAATACATCAACACTTTCCTTATCATTTAAAGTAGATAACACTCTTTGCACTTCATTCACTATTCTTAATCGTTTTACTAATGCTAATGACAACTTTACTATGACAGTTGCTATTACTACATGGTTCATGTAAATAGTTGGAGTATTGCAGAGATTCCAGTGTAATTACTATTATATTGAGAATTGCTTTATAATTTGAAGTTTCATCTCAGCTTAACTATAGTTTTTCCTAAGTTAGGTTTAATACAGGTCTCGCTTTTCGTGCAGATGGTAAATAGTTCTTAACATTGGATGGTTTGGCAATAAGTAGACAAGATTATATTTTGCTTAAAACTGTAGAACAAGTTTCATATTTTTGACATTCTTCTGTTTAATTATTTAGGTACCCAAGACAGTCCCTTTTATTCTGGTGAATGAACGGTGTGCCACATACTCAGTAAACTAAATAGGCACCATACCATTTTAAATACAGTAGTTGTACTATAAATTTATTTACGTGATTCACGAAGAATGAACAGTTATTATTCCTTTTTATACATATAATTACTCTATAATCCAATATTAAATCGTTATCAACACAAAAAAACACGTACGTATCTAGAGCTATACATTTACTGAAGTCTGTGTTGAACAAATTGCTTATGTGATGCTAGGGGGCGTTATATATTAGCTGCGTTCGACCATCTCACTTGCTGCCGATGGAAGCTGTCTCATACTTATGCAATGTTTTTATTACTACAAAAACATCCTAATATATGTATATTTAAGCAAATGTGTTCATTTTGAAACACAATACAAAAATAACAGCCACCACTTATTTTATCTCTGTATTTTGAAGCTATCCCAACGAATAAAGTTACATATATCACATAGAAGCGATTCTGCAATAAAAGAACTAAATGACCACCATATAGTTGATTGACAGTCACTTCCAACCAACGTAATCAAGTACATCTACGAAAACTTGTATATATACAAAAAAGAAAGGGTCCTCCAAAAGAAGGGTTATAACATTATTCTCGCGAACAAAGAGAGATCATTTTAATATTTTACTTGTGTTGTCCTGCCATTTGGAAGTATTAAAACAATCTCTTTACTTCTATATTGCGTAAACTGACTCTAACATCTAAAATGTAAATCAAAATATACGAATATAGCCTGATGTAATTGAATCATATTTAGAACTACCACTGTTATAGATTTTGGGTCAGTGTAAGTTGATATTATGTTTATGCTTTTTTTTGAAGCGGTATGTTAGATGCTTTGTAAAGCTTTATTGATTTTCCTGAAATAAACTGACATCACGTTTAATTAAAAAGAGTGCTTTATTCCCTCCACTATAGAAGCCGCAATTTTAACCTACAAACCCAAATAATTCTAGCTGTTGGTCGGTGTTAATACAAAAGAGGTGGAAGCCGCTTTTGTGGTGAAATATCGAATCGTCTTTGTAGTAGATATTTTTTTAATAAAAATTGGCGGGATCGGCAACTTCCGTCAACAAAAATGATTTGTTTGGAGTTCGGTGACTTGTCACATAGCAATACGTTTATGTACACATTCTACGTATATATTAATAAACTCTTTTACCGACAGTTGTTTTTATCATTAAAAATGTCATTGGTAAGTTCTTCCTTTTGCATTGAATATACAACCTTGACCAATGTGATTTCTCTGGTAAATAAATTTTCATGAAAAATTCCCTATTTTATTCGGCCAAGGTTGTACCTATACGTACTACACCTTCTTTTTACATACTCCACTTGAATTTCACAAAGTAACTTACTATATGTAAATACGATATAAAGTCAACCAGAGGAACCATTAATATTAATAACCAAAAGATCTAGATTGAAATACTATAGCCTCCATTTCACTTTCGAACGTTCTATGATTGATGAACACAAATGCGAAGCTTATCGATGGTCCTTTCTTCCCGTACACAAATTCTTTTCAACGCCACCTGAGACTCTAAGCGATAAAATACACTAGAAGCAAGTATTTTTCAGGATATATTATGTTGTGGTGTAAATCGCTTTGTTACATATCTACAGTCGCTGGTAAATACATACGTTGCGTTTATCACAACGCAGTTGCTTGTCTAATACAAAATCGCTGAGATGTATTTTGTTCAACAATTGTCTTGATTTTATTCATACGTTTTACCTGTGAATTAGCTATTTTTAATATACTTCTTTTATAATCACAATATTTACTGGAAATAATTAATGAAACGTTAGATTATACAATGCGTCTGTAGTTTACAGACAAAAGTATAGTTTAACCTACTTTTAACGCTAAATTTATAGATAGAAAAGGGATACAAGAACCAAAACGAGAACAGCAACACTTATCTGCTGAGGATAAATTGCGAATACTACCCCTAGATTGTTGAAATGGCAACGAAAAGCAAACACTAGCTTAATCCACAAAGACAGAGTAATCTCTGCAATATTAGAAGAAAACAGGATGTAGATAATAATGTGTTTTCAACAGTTACCTATTCCTTTTTTAAATTAAAATAAGTACTACTTACTTTGTTTCTGAATCAGACTCATTTCAAAAAGAAATCCAAGTCATTTAAACCTTAAAAAAATACCAAACCATATTTAATGACTGGTGCAAATCATACTACGTATAGCCCCTTCCTCATCAATTTACATGCTGTATAAAAGACAGAGTGACATCTATTTATTATATATATATTAGATAGAATTTTAATAACAAGACCGTGAAACAATTCAAACCAAACTCGGATAATCTCTTCAATAATACTCCATGACCTACAGTGTCAAAACCACTATTAAAATCAACATAAATAAAGTCAACCTGACCTTGTCAATCAAACCATCCACTAATACCTATACTGAAATGTAGTTACAAGATTACAGTTCAAAATTGTGCTGATGGGGTAATATTTACTTCTTAGTGCTGTAGTACAAAACAAATGGACAATATTGGGACAGGCCTGGAGTCGCTAACGCAAGACTTATCATCTATTTTAACTACAGCTGAGAGCTGGCATTTTTCCTAAAGCCAGATGCTAAGGATGCATTGTACAATAACTTACCAAAAATAAGTGTATTCAATACTGAATTGGTTTGAAGATAATTACATTAGTTGAGGATCATGGTGGATATACTCCATCATTTTCGACCATTAGCTTCGGGGTGAGCGAGTTTAAACGTGGCAGCACAAGCACAAGTGACGAACCATGCTGTGGACGCCCGAAAACCGCTAGCAACGATGAAATGGTCGACATGTCGTGTTAGCCGATCGCCGATTGAAGGTGAAAGAGATGGCAAAGACAACAGGCATCTCAAAAGAACGCGTTGGCCATTCCCTATACGAAATTTTGGGTATGAAGGGACTCTCAGCGCGATGAGTACCGCGTTCGATAATACTAAAGCAAAAACGAAATCGGGTGACCGTTTCGGAGGAGGATCTGACCAGGGTCCAACGCAATCCAAGGGATTTCGTAACCGTAGATGAGACTTGGATCCACCACTACATACCGGAGACAAAGGAACAGTCGAGACAGTGGACTTTTCCCGGCGAATCACTGGGAGGAAAGAGATTTGCCTAAAATGAGGAGGTCGTCGCCGTTACGGGTGGCTATTTTACAGACCTCGAAACATCCTACTTTTCCGACGGCTTGAAGAGACTGGAGCACCGTTTGAAAAAGTGTATTGATCTTCGAGGAGACTACATCGAAAAATAAAAATAAAAGACCATACCAATACCGTGTTTTTCTTGGCCATTCCGGAAACATTTCAGGTCGCCCTCGTAACGTATATGGCCGAGTGCTTTTTTATAGGATCGCAGAAATAACAATGACGAGGCGGCCCATCGACGTATGAAAATGGAATGTAGTGCAAAACATTCTACAATATGGAAATTCACTGAGTTCAAGAAAAGTCCAAGCTAATTGCGACTGCACAATAAACAGCTGGTTTGCAGCACAATCTCCACCACTAAAATTTAAAACAGGCGATACCGGCGAATGCACAAAGAGTCGTGGCAGATTACGAAAATATAGATTTAGTAGCATGCTTACGAGGTGCCTCTCACAATTGCCAAATTACTCTTTAAATTTCTTATTAAATACTTCTAAACATAAATAGTAACAAGAAATAGTAAGAATTAAGAAATATTGCAAGGGTCGTATCGTAAATGTAGCGATAGTGAATATATTATGTGTTTAAAGCGATCTGTATCGAATCATTTCCTTGCACCGAGTTATCCCTGCGGGGAGTTGGTTTGTGGTTAGTTTGCTTCGCTATCCTAGCAGCACCGAGTTGCGCTAGACCATTTTCCTACTATAAATAATTAAATAGTATATAAAATGGATAAAAAAATCCTTAATTGGATACCTATACTTGAAGAAATTAATGAAAGCACACCTATAGAGCCTCAGAAAAACTAACACTCAGTGTACATCAAGCTTTTATTCAGATTTTTTCAATTGATATTCACGGCACGAAATTCAGCTACCACGCTAATGAGGAAATTGATTATTTCGCGTAATTTGTCCTGACAATTTAGCTTCTCATTAAGTTTCTGATTGAACTTGTGCGAAGAATAAAAAGTATTCAAAATTTGCTTCTCCGACGAATTGACATTAATGTGTTGTCATTAGCAGACTTTAGGGACCAACGTCAGTTGTCGAACTTATAATAGCCCTTCGGTTTAGGTGAAATTTGACGTCGTTACTGAAACTTATCAAGAAAATGGCCCGCCTTTCCGTCGGGCGGCGCTTTATATACAAATTAATTATTTTCTAAATAACGCGTTCATTTCGTTCAGTAATTACTTTACCCTTTGTTAAGTGAATTGTATCCTGTTATTTTATTTGCCTACGTCCAATTATAGGTCATTTCACCCTTTCTAAAATGATTTACTTTCGCATGAATATTTGATGACGAAAATAATTCAAATACGGGATAAATATTCTAATTTCATACTTTATATTGCCTCCGTAAATAGTAATGCATATATTGTAGTCAATTTTCACAGGACAGAAATAAATACACAGTACGACAAATACGTTTTGAGGCTACACATAGAAAAACGTTTGCTTGTATCGAGACTGGCTGCCTTTATTCAAGGAAATAATTCTTTCAATTATCCACAATACTGTTTCAAATCAATAGAAATATTTTCTCAGCATCTCTTTCTCCGATAAAGCTCATTGCAGATTTGTAGTGAAACAATAGTATTTTTTTGCTTAAGAAATTCGTTAACTTGAATCAAGGAAATCTTGCAGAAAATTTGAAAATAGAGATTCTTAGTAGAAGTAAATCCCCCTTTTAACGCAAAACAATATTTTCTTGAAGATAGTAATACTTTTCTTGTATTGCAAATGTAAAAATTTTGTTTTCTTAGTATAAGTATATATGCCCTCGAACCTAATAAATATATTCTTAATGCTAGAAATATTTGTAATAATTAGAGAGTTGTTTTTGTTTGGTCTATTTCTTTCATCCTTTGTGAATTAATCCACTTATGTCCGACGTTTCGGCAAGTCTTCAGGGTAGACCTGAGAAAGACTGAACATATTTGCCAGATTAATCATATGTTCGATGATTGTGTCTGATGTACTGTCTGTCTTCCCTACATTTTTTTAATAGTGAAACTCTCGTGCTCGATGGAGAGTGAACTCAATATTTATTCTTGTTCCTCGATTTTCGTATTCCAAATGACTTAACCACTAAGCCAATAGGGAAGACAATAACTGTTGTGTGTTAAACGTATATTTAAACTACAATTTTCTGCGCAGAAGGGGTGCGCAGTAGACTGATAATTTCCTTGCAGATCTTTTGCGCATGAGTGGTTGTGTATTCTACTGATCATTCTTCATTCAAAAATAGTTGTCGTAAGTATATATATAAAGGTTTGTGAATAAATGTATAGATTTAAAAACACTAATAAATAACACCTACTATGATTGCGCTTCATGTGGGTGCGTGGTAATTTGAATACTGTTTTTCTTAGATTACCTATAGCATTATTAGACAAAAGTCTTACGTTATTAACAGAAGAGAAGACATATTACACGTTTGGCATTATTTTAAGACCAGTTATTATAATACACTAACTTGCAAAAAAAAGTATTAAATCTGGTTACATTCCTGTTAAATAAACGTTTGTTTTGTTTTACTACTCTCATAAAAGTAATATTGCCAAATGTCTATCTAGAAATTAATTTATAAATTAAATGAGTTTTCTTAATTGCAATGTCATCTTCTTAACTTAAGACTAAATGATTTACTTCGAAGAAACATTTTTCTGTCTTGCATTTATTTGATTATCTAATTTCAAGAAAATATTTATTTCATCCAAGTATAATTTGAAGAATATAATTTTCTGATATTAAATAATTTTTTAGTCTTGAAGAAAAACTATTTACTTGAATAGAGATTTTTGCGAGAAAATCTAATTTCATAATGTAAGAAAACACTTCACTGAGTGTAGCCATGGGAAAAATAATTGAAACAAGAAATCTGAATATAGTTCAATTTTTTTATTTAAAATAATCTCCTTCAGTTTTAATATACTTGTTACAGCGATTCAACAGTGATTCAAATGCGTGTTCCAGGTCATTTTATGGAAGTGCCTATTGTGCTTGTATTGTAGCTATTTTGATAGCCGAAATGTCCCTTTCACCTTTAATTTTAATTTAGGGAATAGAGAGAAACCGCATAGTGCCAAATTAGCTGAATGATGGTTCAACACACAGAGTTGATTCCGCGCCAAAAATTGTCGATGTAATGAGGTGTGACTCGAATACGAATACGGCGGATTCTGACCATCATACGCTTCAAAACTTCGAGAGAATATTGTATAGTAAATGTTTGTCCAGTTGGAACAAATTCCTGGTGGACAATTGCTTCACCTTCGAAGAATGTTACGAACTTTCCGTTTTCTTTTTTTGCTTGTGGTAAATGTTTCGACTTCCATTCCGCACTTTGTCGCTTGATTTTTGAGCCGTACTGAAAGCATCTTGCTTCGTTACCCGTAACAATTTATTTCAAGTTTAGATCATTTCTGTCATCTGTAACGTTTTCTGTGGAATGATTGATACGTCCCCACTTTTGGCCATTCGTCAAAGTGTGTGGGGATAAATTTTGCACATATCTTCGTTTTATCCAAATCCTCGTGAAGAATGATCCGGATTAATCCTCTGCTGATGTTTAAATACTCTTCCAATAAAACCACGTAATTTCTCGATCGTTTCTGATGTCCAAGTTGAAAGTGACATTCCTTCACGGTGATCATCTTCTAACCTCTCTCTACCTTCCAAAAAAACGTTTATACCAGAGAAAAATACTTTACTAACTAGATGAAGTAACTGGCGTCAAACAATATCACATTACAATGAACATTAAATATCTTATTTTCACGTTGAACCCACAAGATTCTGGAGCTATTCAAAGTAATCAAAAACGCTGAGAGAACGATAGCAGATGGTTTTATTTTTTCTCTCCAGCTTCAATTTTGCAAAAAAATGCGATTTATGAGTCAATTTATAAATAACACCCGAATGTGAAAGCTATAAGAAGATATACGTTAAATACTGAAGTATTACTGCAGTAGATGTAGAACTGTTATTCTTCTAGTCCAAACACGTATATACTTTGACCACGTCTCCAAAGATGAAATAAATGTTCAACTTGAGCAATATTAATGCTGCAATTCTTTACGATATGATGCACCTTCGTCAACATCCATATGATATGTTAATAGAGAAAGGTAGGCACACAAATTATTTTTATTTTTTATTGCCTTTTCTATCTTGGGTTAAACACTTCCTGACCAATTGCAAACAAGGGAGATATTCGCCTGTCAATCTTGGTTCAAGCAAAATATAAAACCTTTACTATTTCGAAGTGCGTATAACATCTGTTGTTTCTAGGACCCAATTACGTTATCTTCAGTGAAGAGTCAACCGGAAGTCAGAAAAATCTTCTACTTTACTTTACAAGCTTAAATTATATTTACGGTGTAACAGAACATAAATATTGAACTAAAATCGCATCACTGACCCAGAAATATCTATCTATGTGACAATTGACTTTTAATTATGGGTAATGCAATTGGTCCTAAATGCTGTAACCATGACTGAATTGTATATATACTCTCCTCTAAAGTAGTAACTCCGAAAATTTACAATGTTGATTAGAGTCCTAATATAAACAATACTATAGCAAGTGATCTATGAATTCGCGAAATACATTTTGAATAAACTAATTATTTATTATCAAATATTTGTAAACAAGTGCTTTTATGGAAAGCAACGGAGTGAAACAAAATCACTCAAGTTGATTTCTTGATTTATACTGAATAGTACTGTATGCGTGTTTTACTAAAATATCGAAGATCTCTCACGAATATTTCCCCACATATGCACCTAGATATTTCCGTAATGTGCAAGTTTCATCTGTTATATGAACAACATATTTTATATCTGTAAAATGGTCCGGAAACTTTTAATCAAAGCCGTGTCGTAGGCATGCATATGAATACAGCAGCACAAATATTCCCGTGTGCCATTCAAGTATATAGGATGTAAACGATGACAAATATGTAGACGACATGTAATATATGAGAAGTGTGTTATAGCCGAAACTGTATTCATAAATAACTGAAGTATGTACATTTATCATATACCTATTGTTATTATTAGTATATTTGGCATATACGGACTGGAATTATTTATGTGCCCGATAAAATTAGCAGTTGCTATATATTCAGTAATAATAGTGCTGATTTGCTAAATCTAAGTCATTTGATATTTATGCCGACACATAAACAAAAAAAGATCTAGTAAAATTACATATAAAGTCGATGGCAACTTTGTTACCAGCGATTTCTGAGTAAATTTACTCAGAATTTTTTTTGATAGATCCAAAGAGAATATAAATTGCTATTTTCGTTGCTTCATCATATATCGAATATATCAAATATTTTTCAAACCCTGACTTTAATTGATTGGAAAAGTAAATTCATGTCCTTGAAAAGTTTGCATTTAACATAATATCTATTTATTTTTCCATATGAAATTGACAGTACACTAGGGTGACAGAATAAAATAGACACCACGTAAAGCTGTATAAATATGTAAACAGCTAAATTCTAAGAACGAATTAAGAACTTTCTCTTGTCATTAGGGTAGGGGTAGATGTATCGGAAGGAATTCGTTATAGTTTAGTATCGTTACAACTATGCCTCACTTACAAGGTTCGAGCGATATTAGCGACTTCACCCGGGGTCACATCGTTCGCCAGAGTGAACGCGGCGCTTCGCAACGTGAAATAAGTAATTTTTTTAATATTCCGTTGTCCACAGTTAACCGTGTGATTACACAATTTAAACGCAAGGAAGAAACAACAGCGGAGCCGAGACCAGGTCGTGCCGGACCTTCTGAAAGAAGTAAAAGGGTGCTTGTGCGCGAAGTGTTAAGAGAACCGCGAAAAAGTACAGCTGAGCTTGCGGCAACTTCACAGAAAAGTCAGCGCACCGTTACCTGATACCTCCTGTGGGGATGTATAAAAGGGTGGCAAAGGAAAAACCTCTCCTTACGGCGTTTCAAAAACGGCGCCGAATGGCTTGGGCAATCGAAATGCGAACGAAGCCCGAAGAGTTTTGGCGGTCTGTCATTTTTTCAGACGAAAGCAGATACCATGCCAATTCAGTGATAGTGATCGTACGTGGGTATGGAGACGTTCGTCACAGCAACTGGACGAGAAATTTCTGCATCAGACGGTGAAATACGGCGGTGTGAACATTCATGGTGTGGGGCACGATATGGTATCGTGGAAGATCGCAATTAGTAATCTGCGACGGAAATATAAATGCGGCAAAATATATCCAAATATTAACAGAAGGACTACTACCGATATTCGACAACGCCATTTTATCTAAAGAAGACGCCACTTTTATGGAGGACGGAGCACCCTGTCACAAAGCAAGAACAACAACCACATGGAAAGAGGAACAGAGGATTCGAATTTTATCATGGCCAGGCCAATCACCAGACATGAATCCGATAGAGAATGTTTGGCACAAAATCCAGACAAATATGGCGAAACGAACCCCGAAAACCCAGCAATAAGGAAGAACTCGTGGCAGGTGTTACAGAAGAGTGGTTAAATATTCCAGAAGACACCATTAATCATTTAATAGATTCTATGCCACGACGACTCGCAGCACTTCACGCAAGTAAAGGTGTATCGACAAAATATTAGTCTAATTTAAAAATTTTAAAATATTTTGTATATATAACTAGAATAGTATCTTTTTTTAATCAGTAGCTGTCTATTTTATTCTGTCACCCTAGTGTATTTTGTATTTATAAATATTTTCCACGAGTTTATTTCTATTAAAAATAGGAATGGGACTGGCTTAAGAATAAAATGGGACGACAAAAAGCAAAGGAGATACTGTAACCTGAGCTCCTTCTCCTCCTAGAATCAAAGGTAACGGCTTACCAGAAATTCTTGGAGAAAAATTTTAGAAAACCAAAGAAAAGGAAATAAGAGCCTTGGAAACTATACAATTATTAACACAAATGATCCGAGATTTCGAGCACAAGGATCCAAAGTCCAAAGAAAAAAAATTACAACGCGGTAAGGATAAATTATAAAAGCAATGCGGCAAAAAACGAGGCTATAAGCAGAACTCATAAAAATTTTAAATAAATCTATAATAAGAAGAAGTAAATATGGGGTCTTTTCAAGATGAAATTATACTTTTTATTGTCATTATAGGTCCCAGATGATTCGACATTGAATTGAAAAACTTCGCTGATCGTTTAGCTGCAAAAGAAGAAGTATACCTAGCTGAAAAGGAGAAAATGAAGCAACTGATCGACGAGTTGCAAGCAACCGTCAAACAGCAAGTAGTACGAATCGCGGAATTCTACCTGAGCAATCGAACTTCTGCCATAAAACTAAAAGCGCAATAAACATAAGAACAACAGCATTTCAAAATATACCGCTCGCACTTATATATATTCCGTACTTGAATGAACTATAGCCATACTAATATTAATATTATCAATTTTTTCTTTTGCTGTGAAGGCAATATTACATTATAAATTAGGTATTATAGTATTTGTGATATTGCAGGTTGTCAATGAATATTCAAAATTTTGGAGGAATTTTACACTGATTTTCCCGGAAAATCTTTCTAGTTTTTCAATCTTAAAATAGACTAGAAACCATGATAATTTTGCCTGAGTATTTGATTAAACTTTAAAAAACCAGTAAACTAAGATTTACATTACATTACATTAATGTGACACGTTGGTGCCAGTAATACTGCTGGGTGACTATAGTAAAATTACTATAATTTTTTAGAATGTAGGGATTATCTTCGCCGATAACATGTAATTGCTAGTTTGGGCATCGCTGAATTCTTTTTTGACATTAAAGGATTAAAGCCCATCTGTTACATTATCACTACAAAATAACAAAACCAAACCTTCGAATGCAAATGTTGATACTACAAACAACAAAAAGGGAGTACAAGCACTCAAATTAAAAAGATTATTTATCGTAAATCTCCAAACATTTAGGACATCTAGATTTTAAAAGTGATTCTGATTTCTAAGCGGTCCTGTGGTCTAACGGTATGACACTTGCCCGGATACCGGGAGGGTGTTGGTGGAAACCCTACCGGGTACGTTCTTTTTTTGGAAAAATTTTAAAGATGTTAGTAGTTGCAAGAAAATTGTAATTCATCCTCATAAAAACCAACGGAAGCTATATTTAATATTGGTTTAAATAGTAATTGAACAACCATGATACGGCAATGTTGGGAAACAGAGAGATATGATTATAAGTATAATGTCGATCTTGTTCTTCGAACACCGGTGTAATTCTACGAACTTTCCCATAATAAGAGCAACTAGACGTACGAATTGTAAAATTGAAAATAACAGAGAAAGCACTACAGAGTATTGGAACACAATCACGAATGAAGAAGCTTGGTGCTGGGTGGTTACAAAGTCTTTTTCAAATTTGTTTTGTTCACTGCTCGAACACAATCGTTGGGTGAAGAGTAATTAAGAGGTTAAACACTCTGGAGCGTTTTACGGTAGAATATCATACTGTGTGCGCGAGTTTTACTAGAACTTCCGAAATGAGGCGCATTTTTACTTTAATGGTCAGGTAAACAGGCAGAACTACCGTTATTGGAATTCAACAAATCCAAAAGAGAAGCATGAGAGGCTACTTCACCCACCAAAAGTTACTGTTCGGGCTGTAATGTCGGTGCAAAGAATTATCGACCCGTACTTTTTGAAGATGACGGAGGTCGTAGAGTAACTGCAAATTACTAACGATATCTGAATATGATTAACAACTCTCTTTACTTCGATACTTGATGTCAGCAAGATATAATACCTCACACGTCCAACGCCCTTACCGCCATTCCTGAAATTTTTCCCGGAAAATTAATGTCCAGACGCAGTGACGTAAATTAGCCAGCACGTTGACTCGACTTGATATCTATGTCTTTTTCCTATGGAACTGTATACCTTAAATCAAAGGTACACAGCAACACTCTTCACTCTCTGAATGAATTAAAAAGGAAATGGTGGGTATCACGGAGAATATGCACTGAATAGTTCTTGAAAAATTTGCTTCACGTTTAGTAGAGTGCCAGCAAAACACATTTATAAGACATGATTTTGGAGAAATAAATTCATACAGCCTGTATTTTAATTAAAAAAAAATCCAGTTAAATTCAACGTCTAATAATTTAATTGAAAATGCAACTTGGTATTAATATTAAAACATTGTGCCTACTTAGATATGAGGGGTATATCTGTATATGACGATTGCAAGGACTGTGTGGATGTACAATTCACAGGTATAGCAGTAAACTCCACTCACACAAATTTATTAATTATGCGGAACGCAGCGTTTCGAGAGCACGTGGGCTCTCATTGTCAACCGTGTTACCGACTAGTCGACAGTCGGTGAATGGTATATCTGTAGCCACTATTACATATAGGTATAAAAATTTCCCAGTTGAAATTTAATATCTTATATGGCGATTTAAATAAGGATTTGTTCAGACGGTCTCCGTAGTGTAAATGGATACATACCGGTGTAGCGAGTTGGAGCTGTAGGTTCAAATCTTACCGGAAACCATGAAATTTTTATTCATTAAAAATTTCATAAAAATCTAATCCAACTAACATTCAACGTTGGTAATAACAAGGAAATTGAATTATCACAGAAAAACCAACAGAAATTTATTGTAATAAACCTGGCAATTACTTTATTATATTCTTTTCATTTTGAAAAGGATATTTAGAACACCTCATAGGGACATGCATTATTAAAATAAACGGCAATTATAGATTGATTCAAGTAAGCAGTTCAGTTTAATGCCTGTATATTTGTTAAGATGTTCTTCTCAAAGCTAACCTCTATTTTCTCTTCTATGGCCATTATATAATACACTATTTAAATATATTATTAATAATATTTATTAAATAAAATCAAACTCTTATTTCATTATCTTCAGAGTCAACAGAATGCGTGTAACAATTGTTTGAAACGTTAAAACAGATTTATTGATTACAATTATATGAAAATTTTGCTGTGAGCTAAAAATTTCCAGATAGGAGCTTATTTGCTTGCTGTAAAATCGTAATTTTTATCTTTTCGCTTTACTCTGCCTCTCTTCCACAAATATTTGATCTGGGTCTGTCGTGATATATACCATGCTCAATTATCCTTGTGATACCTCTAATTGGCCAACGCATCACGGCACACACAGGAAATGTTTGTGCTTATTCCGCAAATATGTGGGGGTATATGTGAATCTATATCTATACATAAGCATATGTTTATATATATATATATAGATATACATATGTGTAGGTATTTATTTCGACCTTAAATTCAATTCCATTCGTGCTATTTCATTTCATTTCACGTGGAAACGCACACGTGTATAACTTATGTACGTATACAGTTCGATGTTGCCAGATATGCGGCACTTGGCTGTCTTTAAATGCTGGTTTCGGTCGATATCTTTGATGTGAATTTGATAGGACTTTTCGCAGAAAGGGAACTGAAAAAAGCATGTCTGCAAGTAACTGAAAGTTTATAACGTTTTCATTCAAGAGCAACTTGCAATATAAATAAGTAGACAGAATTGTGAAGTACATATGTAGTTACAGTCATTTTGCAATATGCAGTTGCTTTATGATTTTAGTGCTGACCTAATATTGGATGAATTTGAATGTATTCAGCGTGAATTTCATGCATATGTTTTTATCATTTGAAGCCTTCGTAACTAGATGCAATATAAAATATCTACACGTACCCACAGGACAAGGTTCTAAATGAAGAATCAGTTAAAATAAAAGAAAACAGTAAAAGAAAAAAAAATAGGGAAAGGTTCTCGGGTGTTAAATTCAGATTTCAATGAAACTTGGTGGAAATGTAGAGCATAATAGACATAATTTTTTTATCAGCTGAAACTCACTACGAACGAGGTAAACATTCTCCCTGAAAGTACGCGTATTTTAGGATTTTACGGTATAACTGCGGAACAAAGCATGATAGAAAGAAGAGATACATGTAGAGGTTATATCATATATAAGAGCCATTGAGAATGCTTGATTAGCATGTCCATAGAGCCTAACTCTTACGCATTGGGCTTATTCTAACAGCACAAATTTTGTTTGAGTAAAGCTTGCTTGCCTTTTCATTCTGTTCATAACCATGTAGTTTTCTAATATTCAGCATGCTCTTAAATCCGGTATCACCATATTTTTAGTTATATCTAGTACTTATATATTTATAAACTATAGGCTCTAAGCAATAATGTCTTCTCGTTAAACAATGCTATACTACTTACCCTTAACTTGATACTGTGGACGACGGATTCTCATAATAACTAGAGTTGTCGTTTGGGCTATTTCCATCGTTTGTTGAATGTGTATACTCGTGTGATTCCAGTTCTTTTTTGGTGTTTATCTTTCAGTTCAAGTTTAACGAACGATGGAAATAGCTCAAACAACAACTTTAGTTACTATGTAGCTTGCCTTGATCATATATTTTTAGAGTTACCGCAATCACTTTATAATTTGGCTGCTCGAATTGAATTGATGGTTTGAAATAATCGAGAGACTAACGAATACCCCGTCGCAAAAGAAATATTCCCTTTCTATCAGAAAATATTAAATTTTAATCACTAACTACTATAAAGGTAGTTCTATACAATTTTTTTTTTGAATTGCAACAAAATTAAATCAATAATAATAAAAAATAATATGTCGAATACATTGTACAAGAAATGTCTTATTTTTCACATTACAAGTGGCAGTAGACAAGACTCGTATTCAATATCTTCTTTTTCTTCTTCACTTCAGCTTATAGGTGCTTTTCCTGTTACGATACCCATATCTTATTTAGTGTGCCTACATTTCTTCTTCCTAGACATCTATAAAACCACCCTCTGGTTGGCAACCTTGTTCCTTGCATCTGTTTTACGTGATCCTTCCACTTACTTGTGCTTTTTTTTATCTTCTTATTTATGCCGAAGGTGTTTAGTTCTGTTCTTATGTCTCCATTTCTTATTCTATCAGAATCTTGTGCAGCCTTTCACTCTTCTTAATAATTTCATCTCTTGCGTCTGTATCCTGCTTCCTTGTTTCTTCGCTGTTCATGTTTCATTACAGTATAACAGGGTTGGCACTGCTATCGTCTTGTAAAATTATATTTGTGCATTGTTTGTTGTTTTATTTTTAACGTTATGTTGAATGTTCCACGGATATGTGTGAATTTATTCAGTATTTCTTCATCAACATAAGGTATATCCCAGCCTAAATATTTAAAGTGCTTCACCTGTTCCAGCACAGCATCTTTTATGACTATTTTTGTCCTAATTGGATATTTATCCAAAAAAGTCATGGTTTTGGTTTTACTTGCCGATGTCTTCATATCATAGTTTTGGCAGATTTTTTGTAATGTATATATCCGTTTTTGTAGATCATCCTCTGTTTATGTTTGGACTATTAAGTCTTCAGCATATAAGACAGAGTTTAGGGCGGTGCTCTGGTCTAAATGTATTCTTTTATTCTTTTCCTATTCGCCTATTCTTCTTCCTTAATTCTTTTCCCACTCCTTTATAATGCCATCAATATATTCTGCGGTGGAAAATCTCAGGCTCTTTAATTTTTATAAATGGGTCCTTTGATTTAAATTTTGTTCTATTTGCTTTAAATTAAATAATAATGTTTTTTAATTAAAATAACCGAATGCGAAGTTGAAAAAATAAATATATTAACAAATTAAAAAATATATACCGCTTTTTGACCAAAATATGTTTTTTTACATAAAACCTAAGGCAATCCATGTCTAGCTAATCTTTAAATATTCTAATTAGTATGCGAAACAAAATGAGGGCAATAGATACAAATAATTTTGAGGAATTTAAGACGATTCGACGTCTTTAATCTTTGAAATCGTACCCACTCGTACGTGATTTCTCGCCTTTAAGATGCACTGGTCTTCGGTTTTCGATATATGTGCCCCGAACTTCCAGATTTTATTTGTAGTATCAACTGATACACTTTATGAATAGATATAATCGTAGATCTTTGTAAATTAAAGAGGTATATTAGAAAATACCTAATTATTCTCAGGAGAGACGATGACAACATGTGTGACTTTGACACGATATTTTTCTATATCCATAGTAACACATTTGTTTGCCTATTTGGTAGACCACACAGTAGATACATACTTGATATAAGTGAAATGATATAGGTAAATGCTCCCAGTCGGCACATCCTTCTGTCGTATGAGAAATTTTGAAGATTATAAGTATAATTTCGTAGTAATGCATATTTATACAATGTGATTGAAATGTGTGAGTACAGTATATTAAACGTCTAAGAATGAAATTTGAAAATATTTACTTATATAAAAATATGTTTACGAAAAGGGATATATATGATAAACGGTAGTAAAGTTTACGTCTCCTCTGCACGTGTTGTTGGAGGGACTCATTTCTTTTAACTTGAAAATTATGAATTATAAGTTAATAGAGAATACCCAGAAGAAGAAACCTGTACAGATTGAATATCTGTGCTCAAAATTCATAAAGAGGGAGTACTAACGGTACTTTGCCTCCAACTTATAACAACTTATAACATCAACCATAATAAAAATAAAATAATAAAAATACACAGCAGCCTTGTTTAATGCGTTTGTTTGTTGGTATTTTCCTAGTTAATCCTCCGCTTATATCTATTATAATTCTGTATATAAACCCTGTATAACTCTTACTAAATGATGTAGATATCCCTCTTCTTTCATAGTACCCCATAATTTGCATCTGTTTACATTATCGACAGACTTCTATTTGTCTTTCTCTGTTGTATTTCCTGTGATTGTTTATAATTTGTTGTATAATGAATATTCCATCTAAAGTTGATTTGCCTTTTCTAAAGCACCATCAACAAATTATTTTTCTTTTAGGGAAGCGTATTTCGTAGTACTGGTCCAATATACAGAAGAAGATGGAACATACGTTATTAGCCGATTTCTTGTAAAATGCCGATCTTAAACATAAACCCTTGAACGCTGTTGTTAAATAATATAATTTTTGTTACGTTCTTGTTGTTTATTTTGGATTGTATTAGCATTGAAAAGTGCTATAATTTACCCCAAATGGTCTACAATATGGACATTCGCAGTAAATATATCATATTCACTTTTATCTTAATTTGTGAATACGAGAGCGACCTGAAATATTTTCCGAATCAACAAGAAAAACACGATATTGGTGTGGTTTCTTATTTTTATTTTTCGATGTAGTCTCCTCGAAGATCAATACACTTTTTCAAACGGTGCTCCAGTCTCTTCAAACTGTCGGAAAAGTGGGATGTCTCGAGGTCTGCAAAATAGCAATCTGTATCACCGCCACAGATTGCTACTCTCCTCATTTGAGGCAAATCTCTTTTCTCCCTGTAATTTTTTCAGGTTTGGGAATAGAAAACAGCCGGTGGGAGCTAGGTCCGGCGAATATGGAGGATGAGAAACTAATTTGTAGCGCAACTTATTTAATTTGGACACGACGATGAGGGATGAGTGTCGTTTACCGCTGCAAACGAGGCAATTTTTCCTTCAATACTGCATCGAATCGGGTCAATAAATCACTGTAGTGATCGTCCTTCCCTTCTGCAGATAGTCGACGAGGATCACACCTTGGGAATCCCAAAAAATGGTTGCCATAACCTTTCCGGCCGATGGAACGGTCTTTGCTTTTTTTGGAGTCGATTCGCCCAGAAAAGTCCACTGCTTCGATTGTTCCTTGGTCTCCAGTATGTAGTGGCGGATCCAAGTCTCAAAAAAGGTTACGACAGACACTCCTCCGAAACGGTAACCCGATTTCGTTTTTACTCCGGTGTGAGCAAACACGGTACCCATCGCGCTGAAAGCTTTCTCATACGCAAAATTTCATGTGGGATATGGCCAACGTGTTCTTCTGAGAAAATGATGGAGTGCATCCGCCATGAACCTCTAGCAAAATATTTCGAATTTCCGTTGCCGTTTTCCCAGCCATCCAGGAGTGTTTTATCACTGCCCCAAGATATTGGATTTTATCCATTTTTGCGAAACCGCCTGACTTCCTACACAAAACACACTCTTAAACAACAACTATTGACAGTAGATGCCTGAAATTTTGATAGTTGCCATAAAGAAGGTTGTCTTTGCCGACAAATGAATCCAGTTTAACCTTCGTCTGCCATTCCGGAAACATTTCATGTCGCCCTCGTATATTGTCTATGCACGTATATGAATTCAGATCCAATAAAGCCGCGTGGAAGTCTGACTCAACGATTGAAGGAAGATATAAGTTTTTGTTACCGTTTAAGGATAATGTGGGCGATAGTTTCATCGCAACGTAATAGTTACAACGGCCACGTCACAATCCCATGCTCTGTGGTATGACATATCTCTGGCTCTTAATCATTTCATGTACCATTTCTAAATCTTATACTCATAACCGGAAGTTCCAACTGCTAACTGCTAGCAATGCACAAAACAGGAAGTAACTGATGGCTAAAGCTAGCTAATAGTATAGTGATTTCCGTTCCTTAAAAAACACCCGACCTCCAAAGAGCCGCATGTATTTCTATAGTTGGATTTAATCTCTGAAGAGAGAGAGAGGAAAGCGTTTGGACACTTTTGCTCAAAATTAAAGGTTATCAAAAAGGTTAATAATGTGACAACAGAAGATTATCAGTGGTGAATAGCAATAAACGTTCTATGTCTTACTGCGTATCTGTAGAATTCAACGAATTTTCAGACAATTGGTTCCTACACAGAACTGATGAAAACGTTCGGAACGGTAATAGAATTTCCAGTTCTAAGGAGCTCTAATACAAAATTGATTACCAATTTTGGAACTGAAGGATTTGAAAGCGTTTTTTTTAGATAGAGCACGTAGTACTTCTAGAGCTTAGAACTATGGGATCGAACGAAAACTTCTAATCAACTTACTGTAGCGACGTTATATTGCTTAAAATTCTGTGAGTTACTTAAACAAGATCACATTAAGAAAGCTCTGTTTAGATGAACACAATGTTAAGTTTACTACATAGAGCTATTGTATCTACCTATATGTTAATTTCTAACGCTTAAAGCTGTTTAAGAATCAGAGCGGAGAGAAATAAAGTTGCCTTCAATAAATCTAACGCATTCTCGGTCCAAAATCCTTTTACTCTTTCCCAGTTTAAGGCTGTAAAAGGGGGAAAAGATTTACGACCTAGTTTTATTAACACCGTCAATTTTATTACTTCGGAACTACACACTACGATGAAATCTTATGGGTATAAAAACTATTCCTAATCACGTATATTTCGTATAATCCGCGGCAAAAGAAACAACGAAAAAAAGGAAATTGTCCTATAAAAATACAATCTCGAACTGTAAACAACATTTCATGAACAACAACAGAATTTCAAAAGAGATAAAATACGCTTCTCTTGTATTTTTAATGGTGAATTCAAGGAAACGTAGTTCGGCTTTTAGCTTTAGCGTTGTTAATTATTTAAATATTTACCTTGTTTCATTTAAAACATTTATTAACTCCTGGTTGCAATGTACGTATAATGGAAAACTTTATCAAAAATATATCGCTAGCCAAGTTAATTTAGTGATATATACGTCTAAGTTAAAGGAAATGATTGAAATAAACCTTGTTTCAAGATATAATTCCGAATCTAAGCTTCCACGCGTAGCATAAACATAATAGCGTATTATCAATGGTATTTGATCACGAATAAGAAAACTGTAAGGGCGTTATACCATGGATAATTGTATGATAATTATTGATTGAGTAGATTCAGTAAAAACTGGACGCACGTTTCCAAAGCTAGGCTATCATCTTCAGCACTAATACTGAACTAATAAACTAAACTAAAACCATACTATTTATAACCGTTTAAAGTTACGGTCAGCTGACTATGGTCATACAAGATTTAATAAAAAGTAAAGCCTGGAATTGGAGCGATTAAGTGTGTATTCATCAAAATATGTTAGTTCTTGAAAATGTCCATGTCTCCATAACAATTTAAATAAACATTGATCTTTACATTTCGTATTAGCTTTATACTATTTATATTATGATTTCTTTCTAGCATATGTAGGACGAGATTTGTCAAAGCTTCTGAATTTAGGATGAGCCAAATACTCTTTGTGTTTAATTTTAATATATCTTTTTGTCTGTATGTATACTCAATCATAATCTTTGCATGATATTTTGTAAATGCCTGCTTATTCGTGTTACTACTTAGTCTTTAGGGTTTCCTAAAAAGTTTTTAAGCTTAATGTTTACCAAAAAAAAATGATTTTGCGATCAACTTTAGAAACGATTGTTTGAAGGCCTTTCGTCTAACATGGATAAAATGGTAACTTTACATAGTTCTTATTACTACTGCTAGTACCTTCTAGTGTGCTTGTACTTCTAATTCTTATTCTATTCTTAAGTTTCCTAATAGCATTATAGACTACATCTTCGGGGAATCCGTTAAATTTTCTTTTGGTGGTGCCATTGGGCTCATTTAGATACCTATCTTTAGTTAAATGGAAATTAAGTAAATGACGAACCAACAAGCTAATTGCAGAAATTTTATCTTCCCGTGAGTGATTAGAATCTCCCAAGATGAATCTACAGTTGTTAGTATATTCTCTATATGTATTTATTTCTAATTTATTCCTATTTCTTATCATACAAGTACCAAATTAAGGAAAGTTAATACAGTATTACAGTATCATTTGAAATATTAAATATGAAATTGAATATAGAAACCCCAACAAGACCATAGTATACATATGTATATACATACAAAATATCTATAAATCTCCTGGGCACCAACCCCAGACAAGTACGAATGCATTAACCAAGGCTGCCGATGTTAACATCCAACAATCATCTCAAAGAAGTATTAAATATGTCACAATAAGGGCATATGCGATTATAGTTGTCACATATTCGCGACACAGGAGACCTGAACATTAACTTAGTGTGTGCCGACAACGTACAAAATGTTGGAACACACGAACATTATATGCAGCAACAAGGGCATCAATACTCAAGAGTTTAGTATTGCGGAATAGAAAGCTTAAGTGTTTTAGACGACTGTTGACATGTACTTACTATTATAAAATCAGATGTATCTCCTCTTTCAGAAACAAAAGTGGCTTTAAATCAGGCGCATAAAACTGCATTTTTTCGTATTTAATTATTTTTCTACCAGTTATGATTTTCCAAGCCTTTATACTCTAACTATAGTTTTCTTTTGGTTTGAATTTTGCGAGATGGCTCCTAAATTCCTTTTTGATCTTGATTCTTTGTGCTCCCATTAATGCGCTCGTACAAAAAAAAGCCAACGGTTTCTTAGGAAAATTAAAATGCTTAATTTTAATGAAAATTATCAATGACAAAGCTATCCACTTTGTTTCTTAAATTTTAGTTTTGGATTCAAACGAATAATGGTAGCAGTAATAAGAGGCCGAAACTTAATAAGAAAAATCTCAAATTGGTGCATTATTCTGAGTTCACGTCGAAATTCGTCGAAACATTATTTACGAGTAAGTTGTTTTTTTCTTTGTGTAGTTACCGGAACGTAAAAATATTCAGTCGTAAAGCGTAAGCATCTGGATTTGACATCAATATTACCTTTATTGTGTTTGTAATATGGAGATATTCACGATAAATAAGAAAAAGAAAGACACGAAAATAAAGCTTCTTTTCGGTATATTATTTTGTATGTGAATTTTGGATGTTTGCTGGTTGTATTCAGTAGATAATTAAGTATTGTCCTTGTTAAAGAATTCTCTTAGTCTTTTTGAACAAAGTTCCTTTCTGGCTAAGGGCCTTGAAATAAATTAGGTGAGCCAAAAAAAAATTAGAAGTACACGTGCAGCGGTAGAAACGCTCTTATTTTTCACATTTTTGTTATTAAATTCAAATGTACATATATCCAGCAATTGTCTGGCATGGATCAGCCATAAAAATAAAAACAAGAATTGAGAACACTAATTAATATATCATGCGTCAATTTCATACAGAACCTATCTATTATTGGATATGATGCTATTAATAATAATAAAAATAATAATAATAACACCAATAATATAGCAACGAATTATAACAACAAAAAGGTCGCACCATTCAAGGACATCTGTGACTAAATAATATTTACCCTGATATGAAAGAGAAGTTTGCAATCAACTGAGGCAATGCATTTCCACGATTGTACTGAAGACAAATCATTGCATACTCAATAAGCAGGAAGCGCTAGTAAAAATCGTGATGGAACTTAAGAGTTATGTTAGTATATAATCTGATGGGAAAAGCAGTAGGACACCTTAGTGTCAGCATGGAAATTAACGCAAGAACGCGAAAAGAACGGCCTAGAAATATGTGGCTGTAAAGTACAAAGTATGATCAGGAGAAATAATTTCCGGCAATTAAGAAACGAACATCTCGATAAGTATTGCACGGGGTATTTTGGAGTACTAAAACAATAGAACTTGTTATTAGAAAAATCGTTTGAATGATTAAGACCAACCACTTTAAGATCGAAAACGTAAGACATCTTGATATCTATACATACACGATGGAATTTGTAATACTCTCGCATATAGGAACACAATTTCGAAATAAAATACAGAGAATACAGCAATACACGAGGGCCATTCGGAAAGGACAGTATGTTTTTTTTATATATAAATTCTTATTAGATATAATTAAACGAAACTGTATTTTACATAAAATTAGATACCCAAGGTACTTTTCTACGTAGTCACTGTTCATATTTAGGCACTTCTAGTACCGCTTTATAAGCTTTTCTATGCTTTCTGCATACTCAGTTGCCACCAAGTTCTTAAACTACTCATTATCGGTTTCTTGGAGTTCATCATCACTTCATTGTTCACTCAAAAAATCTCTCAATTTGGGGAATAAGTGAAAATCACTTACAGCAAAGCCTACACTGTATGCCAGATGTTGAAAAATTTCCCACCGAAACTGGAGGAAGCAAGTCTTGTGTCACTCCCGCTGCATGTGGATGTATATTATCGTGAAGGAGGATGACTCCACTTCTTAGCATTCCACGCAGCTTGTTTTGAATAGTGCGATAAAATGGCCGAGGCATTTGGCTCTAAGCATGCAGTCAATGAGTAGGACACCCTTACGATCCCAAAGGACCGTAGCCGTAATCTTTCTGGTGCTCAAAATTTGTTTTGCTTCTTTCGGTTTCCCTGGAGATTGCGGATGATGCCATCGCATTGATTGGCGCTTTATTTCTGGTGTGAAATGTCGTATCCAAGTCTCATCACCAGTGACAATGTGGTCCGAAACTTCATCACCATCCTTATCATAGCGACTGAGAAATGTTAATGCAGCTGCCATTCGTTTGGTTTTGTGTTCGTCTGGTATAATTTGAGGGGCCCACCTGGCACACACTTTATTATAGTCCAGATCTGCACTAACAATTCCGTACAACACACCTCTTGAAATTTCTGAAAGTAATAAGTGCAGTTAACTGATTGTGAAAGGCCCATTCTCTTAGTATTTTGTTTCAATACTAGCTTTGTATCCGTCAATCACCACGGGAGACAGGCCCGAGCGATCTTCATCGTGACCATTCTTCTGTCCGGTATTAAACATGATACACCACCTCTGAATTAGCGCTTCATTTATCATATTGCCGTAAACCTCAGTTATCGTCAATTTTGTTATACGTTTTAAAGTCGCGCAGCTAAGCAGTTGCCAACGGTATTGAATCATAGTTGCTGCCAAACTGAAGTGGATGAGTACTAAGGTCAATGGGGGATCGGTGGTAGTGGTAGTGGTAGTGAGGGAACGCGGTCACGTGTGAAAACAAAACGTGCTTTACTTTCCGAATGGCCCTCGTACAAAATTACACCAAAAGTACGGTCTTGCAAGCACATTATGCTCCCCAGCCGTAACGCTGTACTGTGAATATTTGCATGTTAAAATGAAAGAAAAGAATTAAAGTCAATCACAGTTATTAAACTTAGTATTTAATAATAGCAAGTATTTAGCTTACTTTAAACTTCTTTGGAGTGCAAATTCCAAAACTTATCAAAATCTATACCTAAATTTTATGTACAAGTATGTAAATCATATCGGATTTTATTCTGAATTGTATTGAAAACTAAGCAATTCCTTTCATTGTTACAATACATTTGATCGACTTTCAGTTTGGAAAACGCTAGGGCTCGATACCATGGCATACATAGTAATGTTAGACGTAATTGGCCAAATAATCAGTAATGTCATTTATAAAAAGTAGGCAAACCAGTGGACCTGGTATAGTGCCCTGGGGTGTGCTTCCCTTCACCGGTAAAATAATATTAATAAGCTTATTATTCTTATGTTATATTTCCACAAGATTAACCCTACCGCACAGATCGGAACTACCGTTCCACAACCCTTCGAATCCAATAATTATTTAATTTGGCGATGAAAATATCATAATCTATACACTCAAAAGCACGATCCAAGTTGAGAATTCTGCAGAATCAATGGGTTTCATATTATAAAGCACATGAATCGCGGTTATGCTGGAATGATTAATACTGAGGGTCTCTTGCAACATTACATTCATTTAAACATGATAGCAACCTATTCATCATCGCATATTCAAACAAGCTTGTACCAATTGTTAAAGAACGATAGTTACCAATATTTGATTTTAAACATTCTTTGTCTAAAGATATTGGGGGTGCTATTTTTAATTTCTCAGGATATTCTCCTATTTCAGAAGACAAAGTAATCAGAAATGTTAAAGGTTTAATCAACACTTTTGGATTTTTTTATCAGTTTGTAATGTACATCTTTAGGGCCAGCAAATAATTGATTAGAAAGGTATCTGACTTCATACTCGTTCAGAGGTGTGGCACACTTACCCTGCGAAGTTTGAATATTATTATTGCTTCTCTGGATGTTTGGTGAGATTTGTAAAACTACGTACAGATTCAGTAAGCCACCATTTAAAAACGTTAGCAATACGTATCGCTAGGTTCTCTTATTAATTCCTTACTGCTGCCCAAAACAACAGTCTTACGCTTCTTTTGTTTCCCCTGACAATTTATAATATTCACAATATTCCAAGCCGAGCTTACTTTTTTGTTATAGATATGTTATGTAAAACTAGAAAGTGTTTTTGTGGAATATACAATTTTCTAACATTTTCTGCAGAAGGCCTTACCTCATGCGTAATCTGAGACACTGATTGCATTCAATATTGTTACAATATGGAGTATTCCTATAAATATTACGTCATGATACATCGTGTAATGAATGTAAGGATTGTACGGTTGTATAATTCAAAGGTATCGCTGTAAATTCCACACCACACAGATTAATAATTTATTCGGGGTACATGGGTACATGGACTCTCATTGTCAACTGAGTTACCGACTAGAGTGGGAGCCCACGTGCTCTACAAATGCTGCGTTCCGAATAAATTATTAATTTATGTAGTATGGAGTTCACTACGACACCTGTGAATATCACTCAATGTTTCAGCAAAATGTGAACTATTAAAATCCCCAAATTTTTCTTCATATTTCTCGGCCAAGTAAAACATTTGCAGATGGCAAAACCAAAAGTAACATTTTTATAATCCGACATGGGGAAATCCATTATACAAAATCCTGAATATGTGACAAAGCATCAGTAGTGGTTGGGCTTGTACCTTGAACACGTGCAGCAACGTAAAATTAATTAAAAACGAATAAAAGACTTCACAAAGAACAAGAATATTGGGAATCAATTGCGAAATTTATGTTAAATTATGGTTAAAATATAAATCTTGAATGTAGTAAGAATTGCTTAGCAAACTTTCTAAAACGGTAAAACGTACATCCACACTTCGCACAGGATACATTCCTTTTGCGTTAATCATAAATTCCATACCACAGATTTCAATTTTTTTCCTTGAATATATTTAGATAAATCCGGTATAGTTACCCCTCCATCTTTGTAAAGACAAAAAGCGCTGCTGGAAAATTTACAATTTTGAAAAGAAATCGTAAATTAGAAAACATTATTTTTTATTTTCGGAAGATTTAAAAAAAAATGTATTTTTGTTTTGACACCAAATCCTAGACTTGCTTAAAATTCGGGATATTGGACTTTCGAAAAGTTAACATTGTTTTGATTTTAAGCGTTCTGATGTATTATTTGTTTCTAAACAAAAAGTAGTGCGTGAGATTTAATACGACCATTAAAGTATACACAAAATAAGCATTTATGGTACTTATACATAATGCATATCCACCACCCTAGCGTATTACCTTCCAGGATCGTGGTCATCTATTATATCGCGTCTACAATCCCGGAAAAGCGAAATAATATCAATATATCTCTATGTACTTTAATAAACCTGCGCGAGTTTAACAACGTACCGAGTCGGTAGGTTTATATAATGTATATCCAATAATAATTTCGGTAGACATAGTTCAAAAGGAAGTCCGATCCCGGTATAGGTGCTTTTAATTAGTGAACGTGTCGTCGTTAACGGCACCGGTAACTTATAAACGTTATACTCGTTAAAGTAAGTAATACTATCGGTTGGAAAGAGATGGCAAGCAGAAGGGAAGCACCACTCTCTAATTGATCGCCGTTATTTTTCTAGTACCCCGATTTTTCAATTTTATTTTCCTTGTCGTCATTATTGATTTTATAAATAGCAAACTAGATATTCAGTCCACTGCATGGGGAAAATGCCACGCCAATCGTAGAAAAATAAAAGTAAAAGATTACCGAGCAAACTAAGGATTGCGTTAAGAAAACGCAAAAAGAGAACAAACATTAGGAAAAAGATACACAATTTCCTATAGTACTGGAAGTAGTCCTAAGTTATTATATTTATCCCTGGATAGTTGCGGAACTTTTCGAATTAAAAGATGCAAATCTTCGCCGGAATTGCACAATTCAACCGCCTACACTTACGTGTTCTTAAGAAACCGTATCGTGCTGTTGCGGTAACTATGAGTTAGAGCACGCAATTCTATTTCGTACCTTCCACCTAACCATGAACTATGTACTGCATGTGCGTACAATTTCATACTTGATTAGTAGGTACTTCCAGTTATAGCCTAGATTTATAACCTACATGAATAAAAGATCAATTTCTAAATCATATTTTTCTTTAATATAGACATATTTCCGTTGGAACTAGAATCTATTGCTTAGTTGGAAATTATCAATATCACTTCGATCAAATAATGCTGTTTACTACAAACATTCAAATTGTACTCTTTGCATGTTATTATTGGTAACATTTCCACCATCTCCACCTTGGCAAGTCATTAGTTTTTTGCTATCAAAACATGGTGACTAGAACTGCTCGATTTTGTCAGCATATTAATTATCGTGGATGTATAAGTAGGAACAAAAAAATGGGCAACCGCTAATGAAGTAAATTAGTTTGTAATAAATCATCGTTATGCTGGGATAAAGCAGGCTGGACGAAAAAGAAACAGTACATAGCACAAATATAAAGGAACTGGCCTAAAACCGAGCACTGAATTTCTACTTGATTTAATTTTTATGTTGGTGTATAATTTACCATTAAATTTATTTAATCAATTCTCGGCACCCACGTGTAGACCCCAGGTGTAGACCCACCACCAAATTAACAGTTTGCAAAGCACTGCAAACATATGTAACGAGAGAAAATCGAAAACTGTATGAAATCCGAATCACACAATAAAAAATTGTGGTTATGTATTATTGTTATTATGGATTGTAAAGGAAAATCTGTTATGGTACGTATACTGGAACCTCTTAAACCTCGTGCATTAGACAGACATGGAGGGTGTCATTAACTATTCGGGAGTCCCATCTGTTGAAATGTTATACTGAATATATAGCCGTACCACTGTGTCACGTGTTAAATATATCTTTTCAATCTGGTGTATTCCCTATTACATTAAATACTTCGAGTATTCATACCGTATATGAAAGGCTATTTAAATAATAAATCGACTAATATGTTGCTTATTTTCTCGAAAATAAACGAGTATTAAATAGATACAAAATTTATAAAATCTTTATCTAAGAGTGATTCTCAGCATGGTTTTAGATCAAGAAAAAATACTGATATTGCCATCTTTAATTTTCCTTCAATATATATCAATCCAATGACAATTCAATGTTGAAATTATCTATTGACCTATCCAAAGCATTTGGTTATATTAACTGCAATTACTTATAATACAAAGTAGAAAATATAGGTATTAGTAGGATTGTTAAGAATTGTTTCGCATCTCACTTGAATGCAGAAAGTGCATTGAGTGTTGAGCTTTGAAGCTAGTGTTCCCTAAAGCTCTGACCTCAACTTTCAACTGAGAGTGAAACGTCGGAAAACTCATGCAATTAGCACACGGTTTCAACGCGGAAACCTGCTTGCGACAAATGCAATGCAATTAATTAGTACAAGAACCAATAACGTAATACTATCTGTAGGTCTAACTCTACAGGAAATTAAACTGCAATTTGTTATTGATCTGCTAGCTCCGTCCTTGGGAGTTTAGCTACTATGAAGCGTTTTATGGGAGCTGAGCATCCTGTGTGTCTGAATTTTTAAAAAATTCTCAGATTAAGTGTATTTTTACTTTAATGGCCATATAAACAGGTGGAGCTGTCGTTATTTGAGTACAGCAAATCCAAAACAGAAGTATGAGAACCCATTTCATTCACTAAAAGTTACTCTATGGGCTGCGAGGAATTCTCTGTCCGTACTTTTTTGACACGTCATACAATAACCGTAAATTCCAAGCGATATGGGGAGATGATTAACTACTTTTTTACGCCAACTTTGCGAGATTTGACTGGTTTTAAAGGGAGCACTTGGTTCGAACAAGATGGGGCAACATCTCATACGTTTAAAGTATTTTAACAAAATATGTATATATATATATAACACATGGGCTGAAAATTCCCGGACCTAACACATAGATGACGCTAGTTTTATTGCAGTCGCCTTTTTCTCACTTAGTACTAACCTTCAAAAGACAGCTGTTAAAATTTCATGATATTCTATTCATTAGTTTGTGAGTTATTGTGCTAAAAGTCACGCTACTTTTGTTATTTTCAAAACAATGGATCAAAAACAATTTCGTGTTTTAATTTTACATTGCTTCTGGATGGGAAAAAATACCGTTCAAGCGAAGCGATGGCTTGAAAAGTGTTATGGGGACTCCGCTGCATCAGAAATAACAATAAAACGTTGGTTGGCTGACTTCAAACGTGGTCGTAGAGACACCGATGATGCAGAACGCAGTGGACGTCCAAATGAGGCGGCAACACCAGAAAACAAAAAAAATCCACAAAATCGTTTTGAATGATCGAAAAGTGAAGTTGCGTGAGTTAGCTGACATCGTAAAGATATCAAAAGAACGTATTGGCTTTATATTACATGAGCATTTGACTATGAGAAAGCTCTGTTCAAAGTGGGTGCCGCGTTTGCTCACTGTTGACCAAAAACAAGAACGTGTTGATGATTCTGAGCAGTGTTTGGCCATGTTTAAACGTAACAAACCGGAATTTTTGCGTCGATATGTGACAATGGATGAAACATGGATCCATCACTTCACTCGGAATCAAAACGATCGTCATCTGAGTGGACAGCAACTGGTGAACCTCGTCCAAAGGGTTCGAAAGCACAACAATCGGCTGGAAAGGTTATGGCCTCGGTATTTTGGGATGTGCGTGGTGTAATATTCATCGACTATCTTGAGGAAGGAAATACCATCAACAGTGAATATTATATAGCGTTATTGGAGCGTTTGAAGGCCGAAATTGGAAAGAAACGACCGCATATGGCAAAGAAAAGAAATTTGTTTCATCAAGACAACGCACCGTGTCACAAGTCAATCAAAGCAATGGCAAAACTACATGAATTGAACTTCGAATTGCTCCCACATCCACCGTATTCGCCAGATTTGGCTCCCAGCGACTACTGGCTGTTCGCAGACCTCAAAAAAATGCTCTCCGGTAAGAAATTTCGCACGAATGAAGAGGTTATCGCTGAAACTGAGGTCTATTTTGAGGCAAAAGATAAATCGTTCTACAAAAGTGGTATTGAAATGTTAGAGCGGCGCTGGAATGATTGCGTTGCTCTTGATGGAGATTACGTTGATGAATAAAGCTAATTTTGAACAAAAAAAAAACGTGTTTTCTTTGTTAGGCCCGGGACTTTTCAGCCCATGTGTTATTTATTTATTAAAGCTGGTCATTATTTTATTATATTCTTTTATTTTGAAAAGGACATTTGGACCACCTTGTATTTTAAAAATAATTGCTGCACCAACTAAACTTTCCGAAAAAAAAAGTTTTTATTGAAATCTATCATAGAGCTTTCATAAAATATTAATTTAATTTTTTGAAATTAATTTGGCAGATTTGTTTGGTATTACATACCTGCATCGATAAAGTAATATAACCCATGAAGTTATTTAATCCATCTATAAATGAACGGCAAAAACTATAATGTGGATATATGTATACCAGGACCACTGTTCGTTATATGCAAAAAAATCCGTAAAAGATTATCCACACTAAGGGGTACAACTGTTGTGGGTTTTGTTTTACTGCCTCATACAGCGATGTATAGCTCGGGCATGTGTGATCAAAGGACTAATTACATGCCTACGGACAGTATGTAATTACCAACGTTGTATCAGCTACCAATCGATATTCATTGCAGCATTTACGGTTCTATCACGACAAGTGCCGATGACATCGATGAAAAGTAATAACACACGCGTGGTATTTGACATTTTATCAAAAGCAAGTACAAGGCGTCAGCAACAACATTCCTATTTCCTATGATAATCATATAATCAACGGGAAATTGTTAAGTAAAAGCAGAGAAAGATAATTCTGTTGATTCGTTTTAAAGCAAATCTGGAAAGCGCCATAAATAAAATCAGCTTTTCTACTATGAAAAGCAACTACTTATTTCCTTGAAACACGAAGAATAGATGAGAAATGTAAATGATCCATTATTACAGACTGCGTTTAACAAAACTCATTTCTTATTCTACAAATACGCGTTTTTGATTTATTACTAAAGCGAGTTAACGTAATTGAAACTTTGTCGTGTCTCAAAATTGAAGGAACTGCCTGAGATTTTAGATATAATTAGCTGTATTTAGAAAACATTATTCTAGATTAAAATTGCTGCAATATTTGAAGCATAAGCAATAGATATTTTATTGCAGTATTAATTATAACAACTAAACATTTCTAAACCGTTTTGTGTTTCTAATATCTCTAAAATTTGGAAAAAATGTCCCTTAAAACCTTAGTAATACATTTTCTTTGGTAAATGTTTGTTTAAATCGCCTTAAGCAAAGTAAAAAAAAAATTCGTTGGTGTTAGTGATGATAAAATTACGATTCTCTTCTTCTTAAATTTCAGAAAAAATATCAGTCTCGGTAGGAATATAAAATATTGCAACTGATGGGCATATCGTGAGATAATTAATCGCTATTGTAAATTATCGTATGCACATATAAAATTGCTCATATAATCCATGAAATCAAAATATTTAGATACAAATTTCACCGAATACATTTATTCCACTTTTCCAAGAACACAACTATTCTTTGAGGAGGATGGGGAAAGATACCTGCAGTAATTACTTTAAGTTGATCGGTTTAGTACAACTTTGGTAATCCTTTAATAAAGGTACTAATCCTTAGTGTCTTATCGCTTTCCTGTGCGGAATTAGTTTTTTGAAACCGCTATTGTAAGTATTTGATAAAGTACTCAGCGTAAAAATGCCAAAACGCACGCAGTTGACTAGTAGTAATATTTACACTCTTCGCGACGAAGGCTATACCGAGAGAGAAATTGCCCTACCCCTAGGGATTTCAACTAAAAGTATGCATTAGACATTGGCCCGGAGAAAAAGAGTGGATAAAATCTTGATAGAAGACGTAGTGGATAGCCACGGGTGATTTATGAAACTGCGGATAGATTTATAGTAACGACTTCGAAATCAGATCGACATCCAACGGCACCGCATATCGCAACGCGGCTGTTACCACCATCAAGAGGCGTATATTGAGAACATGCAAACACTAGATCACTGGATGATTGAAACGTAGTCTTGTGGACCAACGAGTCCAAATCTCAGTTATTTGGTACGCAATGGAGAGTTTCTGTTCGTCGACGACTAGGGGAAAGAGCTAGGGAGACCCTTCAAACGCAGAGGTGGTAGTGTTATGGTTTGGGGTTGTTTTGCTGGAACAACTGCGAGTGATTTAGTGAAAATTACTGGTGCAATGCGGAAAGAAAAGCATTGAGTCAAAATCAATAGATAATTTAATTTGCAAAAGAGAAGGGACAAATTTCTGTTTTATATATAACGTCTTCCATATTAAAGTTTTTAGCAAAGAGGAAAACTATTGAACATCTTTACATATAAAGAAAGGTTCTCGTATTCTCCAGCTTAATTAGATTTTGTCAAGCCGAAACATTTGGCTAGCCCTATTTTACAGTTACATAAGTTTTCTTATAGTAGTATTCTTCATAAAATATATGCAGATAAATTGTTAAACGGTTTTTCCAGATTATGAAGTGTAAATACAATATAACGCGTAATACTATGTACCATACACGCATACATAGCAGGGAAACGAAGACATTGCCTCAACGAATTCGGTCAATATTCGTATCGGTCCTGTGTGCGGGCGAGTCCGGACCTGGTGCGACAAAGATTTGGGAAATCCTAATAATAGCCACCATTAATGCTACTTCGTGTGATGGGTCATCGCTCATCGCCTTTTCCACTTTTTCAAATAGAAAGTTACCATTTTTTAAACCACTGTTACGACTTTCGCCAGAAGTCAGCTTAGTTTCAGCTCAATTCAGATAAAAAATAAGCAACATAATGTAATTAATTAAAAGCATGATTGTCCAATTTAACAGTAACAGTAAAATATTAAACATACGATGAATTATCATCGCTATGCTGCTTTTAGTCGCTATCTCTGAACTATACTGTTTGGGATGGATTGTCCTGTTTACATATTCGGTGCGGTAAAGAGGTAGGAAAGAGTATTGCAGAAAGTTCCGAGATGTTTTAAAGAAAATTCGCTTTGAATGCGAAACGTAGATTCCACACTCAAGTGGAATTTTCCAATTTTCTATGCGTAATAGTAGTTACAATACAGTTACCTACAACAAAAATAAATTGTGCGATGCGCCCTCCTTCCTTTGGGGGCGAATTGGTGGAGAACTGCTGCTGTAGACTTTTGCTGGGGTTTATAGAGATCTTAGAACTATTCTACCCACATTGAAGGCACTTTAATTGGTTGAAGAAATGACTACTACGAACAAGGTTGGAAAATGTATTAAATAATTAACGGAGCTCCTATTATGCGATATATTTCTAAAATCTCAATTTGAATATTCGAAATGAAGATTTATTACTGTTTACTGTACCCGCCGAAACGAACGCTATTAGTTTGTCCGTAATGGTAAATATTATTTTAGCACAAAATCCATTGTATAATACTCCCTTGAGCAGTGTTCTGATTACATTGATATAGGTACAGAAAGAAAAGAAACGGAAGCAGACGATGGTTGGATATGAAACATTAACGTAACTAATTAAGTTTCGGTTTTGTTTCATTTAGAATCGTGCTTTCTCAATTCGTATGTTCTTCGCTTGCTTGTTGTTTTTACCGTTCGCGATATCTATAGAATCGTAAACCCTTCTTTTTACTAAGATAATTAATCAGAGCCCTCATAACTTTCCGCGAGGCACATAACGAAGAATATAAAATGTGAGGATAGCTAAGCGCTTTAATGAAATCATCGTTCGCGAAAATGTAATTTATATTTTACTTTGGTTGTAGGTAGTTTTATCGCTTGCTTTTTGTCTAGAGGAAGAAAGAAATATCACCTCTGCGAATACAGCGTTGAAAGATATTTAAAAGTTTTAGTAAAGCATTAGCGTAGCGTTTTCACTTAATTGGTCGTAAGTATAAGGTAGAAAAATTCGCTACGGTTATGATTTTTAATCAGTTTAAGTGAAATTGTATTTGCTCGTGAATTCGTAAATTTTTAATTCGATTAAACTAAATTTTATTTAATCTTTATAGTCAGATTATTTGTGATATTATTATACCAGCTTTGTAAATATACGAGGGTGTTTCTAGACTCTAAAGGAATTTCTATTTTTAACGAATTAAAAAACGACTTCAACTTTGCCGCTAGAACTTCAACCTCAGCTTACAGCATCATTTTCTAAAAGCAAATTCGAGTTAAACCGTTGCTCATGTAGAACTTATTTTAGCAACTTATCAAAATCGTTCAACATTGATAAATAAGCATTTTTATTTATTTGATGATCAAAGAACAAATTTTACAATGGCACTAGAACCTTCGGCATGTATGGATGAATAATTAAATATAAAAAAATTTTGTTTCATCAAGACAACGCACCGTGTCACAAGTCAATCAAAACAATGGCAAAACTACATGAAGTGAACTTCGAATTGCTCCCACATCCACCGTATTCGCCAGATTTGGCTCCCACTGACTACTGGCTGTTCGCAGACCTCAAAGAAATGCTCGCCGTTAAGAAATTTCGCGCGAATGAAGTGGTTATCGCTGAAACTGAGGCCTATTTTGAGGCAAAAGATAAATCGTTCTACAAAAGTGGTATTAAAATGTTAGAGCGGCGCTGGAACGATTGCGTTGCTCTTGATGGAGATTACGTTGATGAATAAAGCTAATTTTGAACCAAAAAAAACGTCTTTTCTTTATTAGGCCCGGAACTTTTCAGCCCATGTGTTATAAAGCACTATTCAAAAAGTGATAGTTTGTATTGTTGTTCTAATCTGAATGGTTGATACATTTTAGGAGGGAAATACCCAGACACGCGCTGTAAAAGAGAAGAGACTACTTGAAATAGCACCGCATAAAGTCATGAGGATGAAGATGCTTTTAATGAGAGGAAGGCAACAAAAGTGTATTTATACTTTAAATCTTAATTAAGACATAATCATGCCGCCTTTATGTAAAAAGAATTCAAATAGGGTTTACTACGTGTATAGTAAATTCGTTCCATTATATAAGAGTGAAAAGTTAACTTTGAAAGTACGTTGAATCTATGAACTCTATTTCATATGACTGTCAGAAATCAAGACGAACCGTGGATTTCGTACTTAGTACATACTACATGCGCCGGATATTTGAGGGGTTGGTCATCTTGAACAGCGACATTCCTTTCCTTCCGTCCTTTTTATCTTGCGGAGAGAATAAAAGAAATATGTTGACGTGACATCTAAGTATTAAAAGCAATTGGAACTCCCAAGCGGTCTCGTGGTCTAATGGTAGCACAATGCGCCGGTAACGCAGAGGTCGTGGGTTCAAATCCTTTCGATACTGATATTTTTCAGGAATTTAGTTACGTTGGTTGACTGCAAGGACATTGCAATTTTATTAATAGTGATACCAACGGTGGTTTAATATTAATTAAAACAGCTCTAAACCATCACATAAAGCATTAAGCAGAGTACACAAGGATGTTAAAATGAACGAGAGTTTTTGACTCTACAATCCGTAATACTGTTTTCACGTTACCCAACGTCCAAGTTAGGTGTTCTCTTACCCATAGTAATGTTCTTCTTTGCGGACACGTTTTCATAATGGTTTCTTCATTTGCAATAACTTCCAATCCTGCTGCCAGTAAGTGTGGTGGTTTTAGGAAAGTAACGGATACCTTCGTTCTTTGCTGGGTGTTAGGGCATCTTGTGGTATCTAGTACCCTAAGCTACAGGTCCTCGAGAGTTGTTTTTGGCAGAGTCGTTCCTGACACCCTCAATCACAAAACTGTCCCACTTGTCTACTCCTTATCAAAGTGGTGTAGTGAAATCCTCAATCTATGTAATGACTTTTTTAAATATCTATCCTCTCGAAGAGGACAAGTTGCGGCCATTTAGCTATCGTGTTTATTATAACGGATTCCTCCATTACAAATATACTTAGTGGTATAACAAGCAATAAAACGGTTTGAAGTTTTGTAATACTTCGAGCTTCAAAATAATGCGGATTTATTATGGGTTAAGATAATTTAGTTTAAAATAAGACTTTACCAGTTATACCGCAACTATATTAATATTTTTAGGTTTCGAAGATATTCATATTTGCATCCACGATAGCTAGAAATGGAAATTCACAAATCGTCATCGCGATTTTTTTTAACAAACGAAAAGAAGCGTAAGTATATTTCTCAATACATCCTTATATCGAGTATTCCTTTTATTTCCCAAACGAACCGCACATTTACAAGACGCCTTGAATTTCACGCCAAGAAACTGGATTACAATTTGGTTAAATCACGATGGCAGTCTCTTTGTTTTATGACGCATGTGAATTCCACGATTTTTTTTTCTTTTGCCACGTTCCTTCTTCTTTACTTGCCTTGATTTTGCCGTCTGCTGCTTTCAGTTGTAAAAGAACAATCTTCCCAAGGTATATTTGCTTGATTACACACGTTTTTAAAACGTCGCTTACGCGCACAAGAAGGAAAATCGTAAAGATATTCGATTCTTCATCGTTTATGGAAGACGAAAGAACATCTCTATTTGCGGAGAAGCTATAACGAAAGGTAAGGAATGAAGTGATACATACCTTTCAAAATAATGCACTTCGTCAAACTTACGAACTTTATTATTCAATATTTTCTTATAGTTTTCCGTAATATTATTTTCAGATGTTATTGGAAATTTGTTTCAGTCACATTTTTTCTTTATTGGATTGACTAATCAGCAATTTATTTTCTGACTTCTGATATAACCACAGTGAGAAGCTACTTGCAGAAACAACATGTTTTTTTTCCGTTAATCAAAACGCAATAGAAGAATGACAAACTACTTAGCAAGGCAAAATCAAGACATTTTTGAAAACATCGCCATTTTACTGTAACTTATTAATGTAATTATCTTCTAGCTTTGTTGATTAATTACTATAGCAGTAAAACTTGCAGAATATCAGCAAATTCACATCTACATGATGTGGAAATATGGTGACTGACCATATTCTATTAAGGAAGCTTGTTCGCTGTTTAATACGCTTTATCCGGATCAGTTCAAGTATCGTATATCGGATAATTCAAAGGTACGAGGCGTTTCACCAAGTAAAAGATTTGCCAAAAAGGAACGTTCAAGAACAGCAACGGAGGAGGGACCATTTTGCTAACAGTTCAAGAAAATAAACATGCCCCTACAACAAAATTGGGATGAAGTCATGAAATCTCTCAAAAATCTACTCGCAAAATTATTAAATCTGCGAAACTGAAACCCTTCAAAACGCATATTGGTCATGAACTGACTGAAGATAATCTTTATTGCAGACCGCGCTTTTTTGGGATTTAATTAATTGCTCAGAAAACAGCCTAATTTAGTGAATTAAATAGTATTTCTTGATGAAGCAAAGTTTTGTCTTGATTGTGATGCTAACAGGCACAATTTTCGTTACTGGTCAACTGAAAATCCTCATTGGATGGAAGAAATCCACATCCAGCTTCCTCAAAAGGTGACTGTGTGGACTGGTTTGGTTGGAAACAACATATTAGGACCATTTTATAATTAAATTATGGGTGAATCGGGCACCAACCCGATAGTATGTTATGCTACTCAAATAAAGATCACTTGTGGCGTACCACAAGGGTCATTGCTTGCTCCGAGTCTACTTTGATCGATCAGCTGGCTAGAACAGCTAATTTCGTAATAGTACAGATGAATGATTGGTGCATGCGCAATGGTCTTTCTGCAAATGGCAAAAAACTGGTTTGTTCCATTTTGGAATGTCAGCACAATCATTCAATGCTAGTCTTTCAGTCAGACATCTTGGTTAAACAATTCCGTAATGACTCTCTAAAATTCCTGGGTTTGATCACCGATCACGGCCTAACATCCACCGCACACTGCGCGTAAGTAGAAAGCAAACTCTCATCGGTGACATTTGCCATGCGTCTTCTACGAAAAGTAGTTCGCATTTCATCCCTTAGACCTTGCTACTTCGCATATGTAAAATCGTGATTGCGGGACGCTGTTGTGTTTTAGGGCTCGTTACCGGCAATCAGAGATTTGTTTGTGATGCAGTAGCGCGTGATTAGAGGTATGATGACGCGTGAATCGTGTCGCCCAATATTTAAAGAATTAAACATATTACGGCCCTGATACCTTTACGAGATGTTAATGCTTTTTAAAAACCATGAAATTCACTTAGTGCGTAACGGTAATATTTATAACAATTTGCATCCATCCAAACGAAAATATTTGAAATACAGAAATCTAATAAAAAATAAGGGTAACCACATATAATTTTGCATAAGGGAAATGTTTATTTTCCCCGTAATCATTTGTTTCTTGTAAACCACTGTTTGCTTCATCGATATACAGCACATAGATTTTAGGGTTAAGTATTTCGATTTTCGTTAATTTGAGCATTTTTGTACACATCCCATGTTCAGACATCCTTTATTAGACTCAACTATTGTATTCACGTTTATCTGTTCCAAATTGGAAATTGAAAAACTTGCCGAAGTATAGAACGACCTTTGTCATAAGCAGAAGGCTACTCCTACTTTTCTAACCAACACATAGTCGAATTGAACGTGACTTCCAGAAGTTAGTGCCTATATTGTAACGTTAAATCTTCAGATATTAAGTGTAATTTATTTTTATTAAAAAAAAGGGAACGCAGATATATTTAAATTAGCTAGAAATTACGCGGAGAAAGTGCTGGAATTAGAGGGTAGAGAATTACTAAACAGGATAAAATCCTTAGCGAATTATGAAGATCATCAACAAAGATGGGAAGAAAGATACTGGTAGGGGTATAAACATTAAGAAGTTTTGCTCTAATTTATTTAGGTGTTGACTTTTCATTTTCAAACAGAATGCGCTAAGGATATTACTTAATATTTCTTGAAATTATGTACTATAGCCGTTTCATTTAATGAAAATATAAAGCTATCCATAATTTACACAAAACTTTTAAGTGATCGAAAATGAAAGCGTTGCTGGTGTCTTCGTTAAGTGTTAAATTTAAAGTTACACAAGTCAAACTTTACTTCGCATTTACCACACTTCAGCTTAATCGAAGGCAGGCCCAGTCAATGCCATACCAGCAACAAGAAACGAAATATATAGACATGTTTTAACATGCAGGTGCATATTTTAAAGTAATTGTCTCTGAAGCGTATAAGAGAGTGCATCAGCATGCTCATCAGTCAGTATCTAAAAGTTTATCGTTGTGATTACTAGTGGAGTTTTACAATTTTCAATATAATACGAAACGGAAACACATCTCGAATCAGAGACTAGAGCTCGGAGCGGCAAAGGTCAAGGTGGAAAAGCAAAGTATAGCTGAAGACTTTGGAGTAGCGCAAAGCATAATTTAAGGCTTTTTGGAAAATTAATGGAAGTTTCCATGAAATCAAGGAAAAGGTCGGTCAACATCAACAACGCCGATGATCGATGCCTATTGTAAATGGCACGCAGAAATTGTTTTATTAATGCAATCCGGTATCAAATCAAACAATAACAAATCGGCTAAACACAGATATCTCGGTACATTCTGGGCCATACAAATTAATCATTTCTTCGGTACACAGTGTTTCGAGAGTGCGATGGCCCAACCGAATTGATGAATGCTAGGTGCGTCATGTTTGTTGAATTAAATTTAGGCAAGAAGATGCTTTCATTAGAACTACTAACTATGTTAAAACGAGAAAAAATTATATCAGTTAGTAGTGCATCTATAATGCTTATAATCTTGAATTACCAATACCTATGTTAAAACCATATGCAGTTTTATTGCTGTTATGTCGATTTTTTAACTTAATCTTAAATTTTTGAACGATAGGGCGAAGGAAAGTCATTAGATAAGTCACTAATTGCTGTGGGAAAGCTGAAAATAGCAGTGAGTTATTTCTATATCTGTCATTAGGAGTCAGCACTGTGCAGCTTTGTGACACTCACGTGATAGGCGTTGGGCGCATACGCAGGCAGCGTTAAAATGACGACTGCGTTCGAAGAGTGTACTATGGAAGAACAGCGTGCTGTTTTGCATTTTTTCTGGGTAAAAGGGCTTCCTGCAAAAGATACCCATAAGGAAATGTCACGTAAAGCCGTGTAGGACTGGGTTGGAAAATTCTCTCAAGGGCACTCGAAAATTGTTGACGATCGGCGAAGTGGCCGGCCCGTTCAGATTCCGACAGATGCAACACTTCGACGGATGGAAGAGATGGTTATAATAGGGTGTTCTGTTAGTTCAGCCTACGAACTGATGGACGATCGTTCGAATTTTCGAAAAGTTTTCCCACGGTTGGCTAGGTACCAACCGTGGGCAACTGACGAAGGAATACATAAGCCTTCGAATGGGCTTGTCCTTCCAACACCTCTCTCATCACGCAAAGTGAGGGAAGGACATCCTTAATAGTATTGTTACCGGGAATGAGTCATAGGTGCACCACTTCCAACCCGAACCAAAGCGTGCTTCAATCCAATGGAAATATCCTTCTTCACCCAGAGCAAAAAAATTCAAGGTTGTGCCGTCAGCTTGTAATGTTATGCTTACCGTGTTCTGGGATTCTCAAGGAGTATTCCTAGCCCATTTCCAGAATAGAAATAAGAACGTGACTGCTGAATCATACTGTAGAGTTTTGGTATTGCTTCGATATGCAATTCGACGAAACCGTGAAGGCAGGCAAGTTTTCCTTTTTATTTACTTAACGTATAGAGCCAGTATTAGATTACGTTACATGTTTAGAAAGCAAGAGTAACTAGTATGTAGAAGACTTTAGGTTATAAATAGTTTATTTATTTATTCTGTCAGAGAGTATAAATTTTTAATTTATAACTTTAAAACTGTAGAATTAGGGACTAAGAAAAACTTAAATAACCATGAGTATATATCTGAATATTTTAAATTATACATTCTTCTTCTTTTCTTTTTACCACCTCTGAATACAAATTACATCATTCCGTATATAGAAACAATTATCATATTGGTTTATTCATACAAATTGGGGCGTAAAATTCAGTTATATTATTCAATGAGCGAAATTTGCAAACAAATTAAACCGTTGCGAATGCTTAATTTCCCATCAATCACACTTGATTAATTGGTAATAATTGATGCGAATAACATCCTGCATCCTCGTCCGCTCCGTGTCCCAATTAATTAGATTATTCGCACAAAAATAAATCCTATCGCTCAAGTAACTCATTTATCAACCGGCGCCGAAGCAAAACACAAGCGTTTCGTCTATAAGTGTTACGTTTATCTTTTCTTTTCGCCGGGCTATCGAAAAAAGAGAAAACAAGGAAACGTACGTACACATCAATGCTGCTTCGTGAACTTTTTTAGCAGGTCTATTTTTAATTTAACAAAATACAGGCCTGATTAATTAGCGGAAGAAAAACAATTCTGTAGCTAAGTTGTCGAGTTTTCTTTTCGACTACGCTATAATTAAAGAAGTCACTCCAATTTATAACAAACTGAGAAATTATAGCAGCTTAAAGATAAGAAGAAAAACTACCGCCGAAAGTAATTTAAAACTCAATTACTAACGCGATATCTCTCTAGTCGTAAGGATGAAAGGCAGAGAAACAATGCAACGAAACAACACATAAATCACTAAATAATTCCGATTAGTTTCGCAGTTTGGTGCTAATAGATTGTGAAAGTAAACAAGATAGAAGCTTTAGCAATTTTTAGGACAAGAGATTTCGGGCAATATCAGATGCAGGTACGCTATTTAAACATTTTGTATTTCGGGGAAAAATATTTTTTGCAAACGAAACGTACTTCATTCAATCAAAATAGAAAGGTTCAATTTTTCTTGTAACTATTTTTCTGGATATACAACTAAAAGTAAAAGATAAAGGTACGTGATAGTACAATCACCTACTAAATTCATTAAGCATGTGATTACAGTACCCAATCGTTCAAAGCCAGGAAAAAGACTTTATGTAGATTGTAATTTTTTAAGGGAAAGCGGCAGAGTACTTCGTAATGAATAGAACTATAAACTGTTAATATTTCGCTATAATTTGATGACATCATCACAGCTGAAATTTTTAAAAATAAAATAAAATACGGTAAACATCTATGATCTTATCAAAAATAATAGTGCATGTCTTCTTTTTCATTTCAGGTTTTAGGCTCTTTGCCTGTTACGAACCCGTCTTTTATTTGGTCTGTCTCCACTTCTTCTTCCTAAACATCTATAGAATCTCGCTGTACCTCGTCATTTGTATTCGTTCTACGTTTCCTTCCACTACTTCGTGCTTTTCCTTATTCTCTCACATATGTCGAAGATGTTTAGTTCTGTTCTTATATCTCCATTTCTTATTCATTAGATCTTGTGCAACCTTTCACTCTTCTCAAAAATTTTATCTCTTATAACAACAGGGTTGGCACTGCATCGTCTTGTAAAATTTTATTTATGTATCCTTTTTTGTTTTGTTTTTTAATGTTCTGTTGATTGGTCCACAGAAGCGAATTTATTCAGTTTTTCTTAAATACTTAAACTGTTTCACCTGTTCCAGTACAGTAGCGTTCATGATTGTCTTTGTCCTAATAGAATATTTACCCAGGGAAGCCATGGTTTTGGTTTGCTGATATTTTCATTTCATAATTTTGGCAAACTTTTTTGTAATGTATCCCTTCCCGTAGATCACCCTCTGTTTCTGTTAGGAGTATTAAATTGTCGGCAGTAAGATGGAGTTTAGGATGGTGTTCTGATCTAAATGTATTCCTCTAGAGCATTTTTCCTTCCATTTCTTTACGGTAGTATCAATATATACATCTTAAATAATCTCTAATTCTTTTGTTTGATGGCAATTCTCTAGTTAATCTTCCGCGTATATCTACCATAATTCTGGTGTCTGTGTGTAACCCTAGTATAGCTCTTATAGCTCTTATTAGATGATGTGGATATCTCTCTTCTTTCATAGTGCCCCATAATTTACATATGTTTACATTATCAAAGGTCTTCTCGAAGTCTACAAACCCTATGTGCATTTCTCTGTTGTATTCCCTGTGTTTTTTCTACAATTTGTTGTAAAGTGAGTATTCCATCTCTGGTTGATCTGTCTTTTCTAAAGCCCATTTGTTCCTCTTCTATTAGCTCTTCTGTTATGATTTTCAACCTGTTGTTTAATATTCTGGAGTAAGTTTTATAAGCGGCGTCTAATAAGCTGATTCCTCGGTAATTTTTAGGGTTATTCTTATCGCCTTTTTTGAACAACGAGATTACTTTCGTCCTTTTCCAATCGTCAGGGATAATAGTATTTTTTCCAGTATTTACTAAATATATGCACAAATTTTAGGTGTAGTATAAAGCCTCCGTCTTTCCCAAGTCTGTGTTGATGCCATCTATACCGGTGGCTTTTCTGTCTTTAGTAGCCCTGAACGCTTCTGTCAGTTCCGTTAGATCTATATCATCCAAGTCTTTTACCTTTTAAAATACTTGCTAATATCCAACTCACTTAAAATACCCAAACTAACCTCGGAATAGTACACGTAGTAAGTTAAGTGTTTTTTTTTTAATCATACGTCCTTTGTACCTCGCGGTGTCGGAAAAGTTAAATGCTATACATTTGCAATAAACAACTTTGTGTGTTGCAAAAATAAGAAGGAAGAACTGTAGTCTTTTTTTAATTTACTTTGATCAAACTATTATCAACTTGTAAAATATTGTTAATTAATGAAGTATAAAATCTCGAAAATGTCAAATTTGAACAATTACGTGTATAAAACGAAAGACAAAATCAGAAAACTCGACATATTTTCAAAAATATGACAACTGTTTATGGTTTTCTAAAAAGTACATAACAATTCACCGTCAAAATATGATAACTTTAGCTGCGTATATTTCAACTTAAACTGTTTCTTTCTACAAATGTTTGTGAACTGTTTTACAATAGCAGCAAAAAACTGAAATAACAAACGGGTTATCGAAACAAGAATATGTACAGAATATGTTCAAAACATCATGATATCCAGGACAATTTTACGAGGTAGTGTGGATAGACCTAAATATATTTTATCGTAGGTGAATCTTCGACAATTCTTGCAATTTTCGATTATTTTTAGCTTACTTCCGTCGTTATTGTCTTGCTCCCGTTCCTTTTCAACAGTCCAGTTATCCCAAATCTTTTCATTAGCTTTTTATAGGCGATTCTATTTGGCTTTCCTTTGTAAATACTTTTTCTTTAGAAAATCTTGTGGCAAATAAACTATTCTTATGGTTGGCATTCCTTCCATAAAGAAAGAAATTAATTATTTCCGGATATATGGAAACTGCGTATATAAACTGCAAATATGAATTAACGCATTTACATAAAGCCGTTCGACTATTCGAAAATTACGTAGGTATCTTGTTCAAAATATCATAAAATCTTGTAAGATGATCATGTGTTTATGTACATTGTATGTAAATTCAATGGCGTATTAATACACAGTGTTCCATTTGGGAAACTAATCTTGAAATCCGTTGAAATAGATGAAATCTAAACAACGCTGTTACTGATTTCTGCAAATAGTGGTGACCTCTAGAATATTCAAATATAAGGCAGTAATATAAAAAATACTCAAATGGGTCGCCTATAACTAGTAATTAACATTTTTATGGGGAGCAGCATTAAATCCATTATTTGTTAAGTTATTTTAAAATATATTTTGGCTATCTTTATAAAATTGTAACACTAGTTTCTGAATTAGCTGTTTTATTTATTCAGGTAAATAGTTTTAACATGTTTCATAGCTTTGATGGTTTAGTGCAAGTGTATGGTAAGTCCCTAACCTCAGATAAAAATGATTTTCATAGTTGCTATGAAGTAATATTAATGCACCATCCCTCCCTACATGATCGGTATATATGGTTCAATACGTGTAGTCAGACACGGTTTTCTACGTTACATGTTATACTTTTTTTAATTTCTTGTTTTAGTATGCCAACAATGTACAAGCGAAAAAGTAACTGCAGAGGAGGCTCGTGGAACAAGTTACAGTTAACTAATGCAATAAATACTTTCAAAGATCAAACTATTGGAGTAAATAAGGCTGCAAGAGTATGTAGTGTACCATGTACTACGTTAGGAAGAAAATTGATAATAGGAAATAGCACCAAGAGGAGCATAAGTCCACTGCTAGTATTAGGTACTCTACTACTAAAATAACCAAACATATAAAAAAACTACAAGAATCTGGCTTTACCCTTCTTGGAAATGGTTTGTCGAATGGCTTACGAAACATTAAACTTAATTCCAAGATCGTTTTTGGCAAAAACATAGATTTATCAGTAAGAAAATCAGAAAGCGTTTCCCTAACACGAGCACATGGGATGCATCGAAAAGATGTAAGTGATTATTTTACATTATTAGAGGACACCATTAGCTTCAACGACCTTTTTAATAAACCCGAAAACATCTTTAATATGGATGGGACTGGTTGTAAATTAAAGAATAAACCGCAACATGTCATTGCTACGAAAGGATCGAAAAATATGGCCAACGTACCATCTGCAAAACAAGGGGAAACAATCAGCGTTGTTGTTTTTTGCAATGACGAAGGTACGTTTCTTCCTCCAGTGTGCTTATTTAAAGGAAAGAACAAAAACAAGGAATGGGGAGGTTCTATGCCACCAGGATCTGTAATTTATATGTCCCAAAAATTAGCCTACATAAATGGCGATGTATTTTTAATTAGGCTAGGACCCCCAATATTCTCAATATCGTATACAATAGACACTCGATAATGTGAACACCGGGTAATGGACATTAGGAATAAGGCGAATATCAATTTTCATAACATTGAACGCCGTATAAAAGAAATAAGAGAAGCAGCTGTCACACAAAAAGTTGAAAATCACAAAAAAAAAATTGCACTGTGTTTTTAGAAAGTACTTTTATCGGGGGCTGGCGGCTCAGTGCCTCGCTATCAGTCCCGAGGTCCCTGATTCGAACCCCGAGACTATTTCTGTAATTTTTCTTACACCATAGCAAATGCTGAGAGCGAATATCACAAGCGCTGGCGTAATAATAACTCGTGGCCGGCCAATACCCCCCGCCGGATTCATTTTATTCACACTATTGAGTGTCTACTGCATTATCATGCATTTTCTTAGCTAGTCAGGGATTTAGTTACGAGTGTTGTTTACTTCGTATTGTAAAAAGTAACAACGGTAGAGTGTAATTTAAACTCATTAATTTTCTTTTCTAAAAAAGAAACTATTATACATTGAAAAACTCTTATCAAATGTTCTATATAAACTCGAGATAGGATACAATATTATTCTTGGATATTAAGTGCGAAGATTGATACCATCGTTGCCAATTTTCGCTCACCTTTTAACACCTTTACAGGCAAAGAATTATAGGCAAAATCTCAACGATAAATTCTCCCCACGCGGTTGGCGACTGGGAAAGATAAGGCAGTCTGATAAACGTGGTAATAACGGTAGTAGTAGTACAATGCACCCTCACAATCAATATACGCATAGCGTCTTAGTGGCTCCGCGTGCTGTAAAATAACAACGGCCCCTCGATGGACTCCCGACGTGAGGGTGATTGGATGGCTAGTGGAAAACAATGGGGAACACGTTTAATGGCTTTTAAACCTTTGTCGATAATTACTGAGGCTTTCTGATGGCGTAGAAGTAACAGCCAATAAGTATCCAATTGTATAAAATTTCCAATCATTGCCTTTCACAGTAGAGGTAACTAATACATTTTATTATCATCTCTTTCTCCCTCATTTGTTATACTTATTTATTTAATTAAGAGTGTTTCAATAAGAACGCAAGATTTTATGGTTCAATAAAACATAGTTTTCTGCAGCAAAGTATTGAAATATGTATTGCTTTATAATGTACACATTTGGGCATTATGTATGAAACGAAATATCTTGTAAATGACCGCCATAGCTTTGTTGGCACAAGCATACTCTGCTGCAAATTTAGAATAAGACTATTATATACAGGTGGCGGTATTTCATTGATAGAGCATCAAATTTCAACCTTCAATGTTTCAGTGGTCGCCGGCTTATTCACATAAACTTGTGACTTCAGATAAGCCACAGCCACACTCATACGTCCAAACGTGTTAAATCGCAAGAACATATTGGCCAATTCTGGTTATCCCCAGTGTAGTATGTTTAAATTAGTTGTAGATTGTATAGGTGCTGCTGTAAACTGGCAAAACAACTGATGGTAAGTAAGTCTTACCGCTGCACATTGTAATAGATTAATATATCACGTTGAACACTTATCGCAGCAAATAAAATATTTCAGTACAGGCGTATCAATTGCCGCTTGTACTACAACATAAAAACGAGTTGATATAATTTTCCAATTCGCTAAAAAGCTGTCTACATCCTATGATGATGTAAACAGCACGCATGAAGTTACGCTTCTAGAACTATGCGTATATAATGCTAGGAGTACTATAAATGGTATGGTCAAACTCTCTAGGCAGGAATAATTAAAGTTACGTCGATTTATGCCAATAAAAGTTAAAAATAAAGTCAAAAACAAAACTCTCGGTGTTATTAGACTACTGATGAAGTCCAACGTAATGACGGGAATAAGACTAAAACACCGATGATATAAAAAGGTGCCTCGGAATAATGGTCAGCTGGGTAGTTTACATCGTGAAAACCCCTTGAAGGTACTACATAAACTGCTCCAATAATAAAAGCGGTCAATACGTCGAGTTACCGTGACCTTCTGCCAAGGTGGTTTCGCTTCTGGCGTAGTTTACATGTCGAGTTACTGTGCCACTTTGGTTTTCCTGTTTCTCCTGAAGAAGCCTCCTACGACAGAGGCGAAACATCGAGATCCCACCTTTCTCTTTTCTTCTCTTTCTTTTTCTCTTTCTTTCCTCCTTCTTTTCTCTTTCCTTCTCTTACCCGTTTCACATTGTCTTTCTTTTTCATTCCCCTCCTTTTTTGATTTTTCGTCTTTTTATTTCTTTCTCCTATTACCCTTACTTCATTTCTATATATCTCATCATGACACGGTCCAATTCCGGAAGTAGTTCGTTTATTACTGACTCTGGTCGCGGAAGCCTACGTATTCATTTCGTTCATTGCTCTAGTAATAGTTATTGTAGTTTCCAACTCAATCGGGTGACTTCTCGGAGCCCCGGGTTCGAAACCCGGAGTAGTTACTTCTTAAACTTGGGATTTTCTGTGACTCTTTTCACTCCATGGTGAATACTGGGAGAGAATATCTTAAGACGCACCAGGGGTGCCGGCATAATAATAACTGATAGCTGGTCGAAACTTCCTGTAATTGGCGAAAGCTGTTAGGGGATGTGAAAGTATAAATTGTCAGTACCATATTTGTTATTACCATTATTACTATTGTTGTTATAATCGCTTTTAAAAGTAGAAACGGACAATTAATGCTGCAATAGTGCATGGGTTTAATCGCATTCTCTACTAACAAATTTTTTCTATGACTCTAATCAAGATATGTAAATGTTGCATGGTTAACTAATGGAGTGGATTTATGAGAAATAATCGATAACACAAATTGAATTTCCTTTGTCATTTGTAAGAATCTCAACATAATTCTATTGGCGATAACGTTACACCTAAATTATACAAAGCTTTGCTCTCTTAGCTTTTACCATACTCTTGACTCTTATCATACCTAAAGAACTTATATACGTGTTTTTTTCAACATCCGTTCGTACCTGTAAACAGTCACGCGAGCGGTGTGAGACGGGAATGCCCAGAAGGTAACTGCGCATCTCTCCCACTATAATATCTGCCACTTGCAAGAGCATTACGCCATTTCACAGAACAAGATAAACTGGTGACTGTCAAGGAGAGGGTAAAACTAACTTCAGCACCTCTTACGGTCATGGGGTAGAACCATAGAACAACTGTGGAACTAAATTAATTGTTCTGTGGTCATATGGTCATTTGGTTACTGACTGCGTTTGGTATTGTTAGGTGTTGCAACAAGTTATTTTCTATGAGCTAATTTACATCATTTTTCTTTGTAATATAAATATATTTTCGCATTAAATTGTTGCTCTTTTTCTATAAATATAGTTTAATTTAATTTTAAATATGTGTGTGACTCGGTTACTGTCAGTATTAAAAATGAATATAATTACTTACTATTTTTATGTATTCTAATAGAATAGACTTAAAATAGCAAGTAATTATATTCACTATTTTTAATATTGAAAGTTATCGAGCCAAGCACTACTGCGAAACACTCGTTTTCGCAGTCTTAATCCTATTCCACTTAATACCATTACAATCTGTACATTTGAAAAACGCGCCTTCACTTTAACTCTACCCCACGTAAGAGACGCAGAGTATAGTTTTACCGCCACCCCCACAGTTACCATTTTATCTTGTTCTGTGCGCCATTTTCAGCTGAATTGCGGACACGTAAACATAGCTACTACAATTGGATCTCCCGTCAAGTGCGAGCTGCGTAGTGTAATTCGATTCCTTCAAGTAGAAGGGAAGAGTGCAGCTGAAATTTATCAAAGAATGAGCCAAGTATACGGCGGAAACTTTAGGACGGAGGGTATTGTGCGTGAATGGTGTAGCGAGTTTAAAGAAGGCCCAGTCAATATTCACGATTGAGGGAGACAAGGACGCACGTCTGTCGCATTAGAAGACATTTTTCAACGAGTTGACAAAATGGTTCGGAAAAAACGGAGATTTACCATCAATTGAGTGTGGAATTTCCTGAAGTTTCAAGATCAGAGTGCAGAGAAACTTCAAAACAATGTCATGGACCATCTCACCTCACTCGCACCAGCATTCTATGCGGTGGGGTTTAGAAAGCTCATCCATAAGCATGCCAAATGCATCAACCTTCATGGTGCTCGTACATAGTGTTCTATTAGAAAATGAGGCTACAGAGAACTATAGCTTCAATACGTGCTATAATTGTATTTCTATTTTTTATCACTGCTATCTGCTTAATTATTGTGTACTAGGAGTGTAGTATTCGTTCAAACAAATCATTAGAAATTACTAAATGTCGATTACAAAAGATCACCCGTAATTAACCTTAGACCTTAGATTTTTCATATTAAAATATAACAACGTACGAGATATGCTACTATAATATGCCTTCGCACAAGTTATTCTTAAAGAAGTCAATACTCCTACAAACCATAATTCTCGTGAAGAAAATCAAGGAACTTGGGAACCTCAACATCCGCCTTCATTTGTAACTTCTAACAAAGAAGTAAGCATATTGCCTGGGACCGCCTACAATCTTTTTGAGACAGAGCAACGAAACGTATCGTAAACAATTTCGCTTGGCGTAAACCTAAATACTTTCTGCGAGGGAGGTAGAATGACTCGTCTTAATAAAGATGATTAATATTAAAAAACGAAAAAAACTTCATTATTACTCGTTTTTAATTAAAAGAGTTTCACTATATAAAATTGTTTCCGAGATATTATTACATGAAAGGTAAAGTAACAATTCTCAATGAAAGTATTAAAAATTCTCGTTTCGTATTACAGGTGAGCAAAAGCTATAATAACTTACTGCTCGAAATATTAAATATACGAAAACAGAAGTTTCTATGGCGCAGTCAGGATGTGGCAAATTACCAAGTGAATACAAATTTATATTAAGTGATAACTTTCTAAACTCCCTGCTTAGGTTATTTAATAGGCGACGCTTTGAGATTGGTACCATTCCCAGCGTATTAAATATCAGATGAAATGGTTGCGGCCCTTTTACTCCAAGGAAAGATGCTTGACTTCACGAATATTTTTTATACTCATCTAGCAAAAATGCCAAGAATCTGCTTAGATGCAATATAACCTTAACCAGATACACATTGCACCTTCCAAGAACCTAATGCTGTGTAGAATATTTGTTAGGTAATAAAAGTCCGTTTTCCCATTCATAAGGATAATTAAAAGCACTTTTTCATCATTAATGCTTAAAAATTAATGTGGGTTGATTCACAAAATGCAATATAAGTTCACTTAAAAAGGAAACAGCAAACCGAAAATTCAGAGTTCGGTGAAACTTCAAAGATTGATAAAATGTTTAGCTCTACATATTACAAATGTGAAAGGTATATTGATGTACTTTTTTTGCTAAAATTAGATGGAGAGCAAATAATCTAGTGGCGCGATTATCCTACTATACCTGTATCAGGTTCCATCTGAATTACGGGTGTACACCTTACGGCATTGCACTGATAATAAGTTGGTCAGACTAAAGGTAATGGAGAAGAAGGCGCTGCGTGGGTTCAATATGATCGACTCCGTAGAAGGCCTTATACGTGGAGGCGCAAGAGTCACATCTTGAACTAAGGAGGCAGTTGATTTTGGCGGCCAAATATATAGTAAGGTTAAAGTTCAAAAGTCACAGCACAATCTTTAATAACATTTATCGTTTTTCCACCTTAAGTCTGTTCAGTTTGGTGAGTAGAGAAAACATCCGCCTCATTTGTAAGGGCTTATTGATATATTACGAATTTAAACTACGTAATTGGTAAACCAAGCATAATTGGTCAATATATTGCACCATTACCATTTTTTGTCTTAATTATGGCGGCTATGTTGTAGAAGATAAAGCGCTCTTATAGACTCTACCATTACTTACACTGATACTTCTAAATTAAAATCTGGTTGTGGATGTGCGAACTTTCATATTAATAATAACGTTAACAAGTGGCTTAGATTAAACAACGACCTGTATATTTTTCGGCAAAGGCTCGGAAAAATCCATAGGCTCTTAAATACGTGGGACAACCTCCGATAGCTCATAAAAACAAGACAAGTGTAAATAACAAAATGAATTTATTACTAAGTTATGTACAAATATATTTACCTTTCCACGTAATTATCGCGAAGATTGATGCATTTGTCATACCCATCGACGAGTCTCCCAATCCCCCTTAGCGTAGAATGTTACCACCAGTGAGTTGAGATGGTCCATGATGTTGTTTTCAAGTTCCTATGTACAACTCTGAAAGCTCTGCCCTGCTAGCCACATTTCAGTTCACGAAATTCTACACTCAACTAGCTGATGGTAAACTTCCGTTCTTCTTAAACCATTTTGTCAACTCGTTCAACAATGTCTTCTGATGCGACAGACATGGGTACTTGTCACCTTCATCATGAACATCGGCTCGGCCTTCTTTAAACTTCCTACACCATCTGCCATAAATTTTTCGCCGTATACTCGGCTCATTTCTCCATGATTTTGAGCTACACTATTGCTTTTTGCTTGAAGAAATCACAATACACCTCGCAACTCGCACTTGGCGGAAAAACCAATTGTAACTGCCATGTTTACGTGTATGTGACTCAGCTGAAAATGGCGCAATGACGTTGCAAGTGTCAGATATTGTAGTGCGAGAGGTGTGCAGTCACTCTCTAGGCATCCCCGTCTACCACCGGTCGCGTAGCTGTTTACACGCACAAAGGGAGGATGAAAAAACAGCCCTCGTACATTTCAAACTCACATCTACTACTTAAATAAATTAGAAGTCAAGCAGTACTACGGATGGAGTAGTAGTAACATAACACAAGTTTAATGATATTTGCACTTTTAGGCGTGATATTTTACATCAAACTTTGAATCTGATAATTCATACTGGTGGTTTATTACTTGTGTCACTCTACTCTGTATTTGTGCTAGGAAGATAGACAATTTGTAGGTTTGTTATTAAGCGTAAACTTGCAGAACTAATATTTACTGTGCCGCGTGGAAAGTTTACTCGCGCCCACCGAAACGTGAGCGTTTTACCGGCCCCGAAAATGAAGGCAATTTATTTTCATGAGCCATAGTTTCTCTCTTTGACCTTAGCAACTCCCAAAACTAAGTCCTCATCTACTAGGATACATCGTAACGTATACCTCTAGTATTGCTTAAAGACATGATCCCTTCGAAAATTAAACTTTTTTGTGTTTGCAGGGTAGTAATGAATGAATTGCATATTTATGACTAATAGTGACAGTAGTTACTAAACTATAAGCGGTGAACCGAACAAAATGGTGGTACTGTTTGATTGCTTATATAAATTCAGTTTCTACCTTAAATAATAAAAATATGGTTATTTCATATTTATGTTCTAATATATCATTCTAATCACACAAGGTAAACGAACTATAAATAAATCCCTGAATTTTTATCTGCATTTTCTACAAGAAAGTTCTAATAATATAAAAAATATATATTCTCTTCCATGCTTTCTTAAAACGTGTAGAATAAGTCAAAAGAGCCATATACAAAGCATATATCTATGTATAGTAAGATAATAAATGACATTTTTATATAAAACAAACGGTAAAATATATTTTAGATATGTACTAATTTTAAAATCGTCAATTTTGTAGAATGTATCTACATATGCCGAAGTACGAGTTATTTAAGAATACTTTTAAATGTGGAAAGTAGCAAAGCTCTTAGTGTTTCATGTAAATAATTATACATCCTTAAACATTGAAATGTAGCAGTTTTTTATACTTTACTGACAGCCAGAAGAACAAAGCCATTAGCTGCTCCTTCAGTATTATGTCAGCTCATATCTCTTTAGAAATGCATCATAAATATTTATCACAAATAATGCACATTCCTAAATATATATATATTGATAGTGAGGCTAGTATCCCCAAGCTTCTTTGCAGATGTTACGTCGGTTGATGTAAAATATTTAATTTAGACAGATTGTTTAATATATAGATTGTTTATGGGAGAAAGATCTTCTCAGCATCGGCCAAATTACACCAAAAAGGTAACACCATACTTCAAAGACGAATGGACGTTACCATGATAACCAATCATTGTGGCTTGAAGACTAACACTTACAGACATGATTCCCATAACTGGCGCTGCATAGCTTTACCCAAGTATATCAGCAAGCAATTTTCAGAATAGTTCGGAATCCAAAATCCACCCCAGAAAAAAACCGAATGTCAGAACAGGTAGAACACTTTCCACTACACTGAACACTGAATGTTTGTGTGTTAAGAGTACCCGCGCTGTAGTAAGTTTGTTTTTTTAGCGTTTAATTGTAGGTCGCGGTAGACAAACCACTCCTATAGTGTTGTTAAACTATTTTCAAGCTTCTCCATTAGCGTTGCACTCTTTTCTGCATGCTTTACTGTGGTAACGTCATTCGCGAATATAAATACAAAGTCAGGTATTATCTCTGATGGGTCGTTAATAAACATATGTATCGGAAACAATAAAGGACTCAAAATGGAACCCTGTGGTACTCTACCTAACACAACATAATCTTGACCTCACCTCATAACCCCTTTCATCATAAGCCGCTACACATTGATGACGATTCGATAAATATGTGTGAATCGATCCAGTAAGGCGGCGGTCATCTGCAATTTCTCTGTCAATATGTGATGGTCTATACGGTCGCATGCCTTTGATGGTAGATAAAATAAACGTCTTTTTCATTCTTGGTTTTTTTTGATTCAACATGACACTTTTTGAGTAAAGCAGTCTCAAAAACCAGATTCTATAACTTTCAGTTCAAACTACTACCACCATCATCATTAAAAAGTCTCTAAAGTACACTGCTGGATATAGGCCTTCCTTGCTTACTTCCATAGCTTACTATCCTGAGCAAATTGCTTCCAGTTGCTGCGGGTAATCGTCAAGCCAACTGATTGAAAGACTGCTTCTGCTCCTGAATGCAACTTGTCTAGGTGCCCATTCTATAATTTTCTTGGTTCATCGATCATCGTTCAACCTTGTAATGCATACTGTCCACCTCCATTTCAAAGTGTGGGAAGTATTATTCCCATGGCATCTGTGACTTTTATTCGGTGTGGTATTTCTGTAATCGGTATTTTGTCTTTCAGAGACAGTTCCACCATTGATCTTTCTGTTGCTCTCTGTGCGATTCTAATTTTGTCCACTGTTTTCTTCCTTAATGTTAAGGTCCCCCCTCCCCTCCCCCCCGTACATTAGAACTTCGATCTACATAAGACTTGTCCTTGATGTAAAAGGAAAACGTGTTAGTCTAGCAAACAAGAGTTGTAGGTTGAAATCATTCAGGAAATCATGAAATTTTTAATTTCATAAATTAATTAAATTAAAATTTTGATTTAAAACATTCCCAAAAATTAAAAATTAATAAAACGCCAACACAAAATACGTTAAAATTGTCCTCAAAATCTGGAATTTTAGACAATTTTAAAACTATTGCAAAAGTAAAAAAAAAACAAGTTGGATTAGTAAATTTCCCTTTTTCTCTTTGTCTTATTTGCTAATAAAAGGACTTTTCAGTATCGGAGGCTGACTATTCATTTGTCTAAAAATTTTACCTATACGTAATGTGTGTTATGTATTTATTTATCGTAGGTTCCGTAACGAACTTTTGGCCTAATAATAGATTACGGTTAGAAAGCATTCAAATTATTCGTTAACCAAAAAACCGTTACAAAATAATTACGCATTATGCAAAAATCTTATTATTCCACTGCTGTTAATATTCCCAGGCTTCTTGCAAACATTATTTCCAATGCTATAGACGATTCTAGATATTCTTTAACGAGAAATACTTTATATAGTCGAAACAGAATAGAGTTTGAAACTATCTTGTTGGTTTACAGTTGATACATCGGACGTATATATGTACAATATTTGCAAGTTCAATAGTGAATTTCATGCTGCCATCTAAACTTTGGCAAATATTGGCGAAATAAATTTACGCTCGAATTATTATGACACGTTAATATGTGAAACTCTGCAACCGCATTTCTACAGTTCTAAATCTCTAAACTAGTTTTCGATCAAAAGAAGATTTATTCGTACGAAATGCATCCACAACCCGTGACGAATTCGTACGGCAGATGACGTGAGAATTTAATTAAATATTGTTTCGGTATATGCGATGAAAACAAGGTAGCGATATAAAGACGTATTACGGGGACATCGTTCAAAGCAACGCATTCACGGAAACCGGTAGAGTAGTTAGTTATATATAGATGTTTTGTGAAATGCGAGGCGGGCTTCCCAGATCTTTAACAACTAGAAGCTTGCTAATTAATCCGATGATTTGAAAAGTGTTAGCTTGCTTGAAACCTTAGATCTTTAGGTAGTTATAGTTTAGATTGGGAATGTAAATGTGTTGGACTTCGTAATTGCGGCAATGCTTTATTTTTGTGCATAGCATTGTAAAAAACAATAGTGTTTGGGACGTTTTGGCATTTGAAATAATGGCGGTATATCTATACTAGTGGCATTACACATTCAAAAAGAAATTTATCGTACAAATGATAGTTTCCATTTACTGTTGCTGTAAAGGACTTATTTAATTGTTCAATACGTTCAATATACATGGATCTAAAGACGCAGAAATTATTTCAATCTACAAAAGTAAAAATACATGTGCTATGTCAATACATATAGATCAATAGCAATCCTTCCATTAATATCCAAAATCTTTGAAGCAGTTCTAAGACATCAATCGGTGTGTTACTTCACAAAATATAACTTTTTACCACTACATAAATACGGTTTTCTGTTGAATAAACGATTACTGCTCTGGCATCTACTATGACTGCATCTTAAGAATCCTTAATGATTTAAATATGGTAACGTGTTTCAATCATGGTTTCCCGAAAGCATTTGATCTTGTTAACCATGATTCATTACTTACCTATATACATTATGGAGATTGTAGTGAAGCTTTAGATATCTTTAAATCATATTTGAGGTGTGGGAAACAGTACTTCTTCCACAATTTTATTGCATGTATCATGTACTTTTGTACCCCTAAAACACTTTTTCTAACACCAGTATGTATCAATGACGTCATCGCCTGCATTAAATTACTTAACTGTTCGGGAATCTCCGATGAGAGTAACTTCTCATCTTATTTTTTAAAATATTGTACATACATATATTTGCACCACTTTCGCACGTGATAAACATATATCTTTTCAATCCGGTGTATTTCTCTCCAAACAGAAAACTTCCATTATTCGTCGTGTATATAAAAGGCGATCTAAGTAATTGACACAATTATAGACCGACACCGTCTGTTCTCTCGAAAATCCAAGAACGTTTAATGACCACAAAATTGATATTTCGAAATAATACAGGGTGTTTTTGAAGTAAAATAAAAAAGTTTGGAAAATGAAAAGGTAAATTTATATAGAAGATAAATCCCAAAAATTTTGAGTCAATTAATACGCGAACATCAGAATTAAAAAACCCCTAGAAAATTATAATATATGCCGCTTATGGATCCAGATTCTGTATGCATAATACATCCATCCAACCAAATTCGCATACATACACGCAGACTACATACACTGCAATAACACTACTGAGGCTGTATATTACGTTAGTCTTAGCATGGTTTTAGAATAGTGAAAAATACTGATATTGCCATTTTAGTTTTCTTTCGCCCGTCTACGAAGCTTTGGGCAATCGCAGTCCAGTGTTAGGATTATTTAGCGATTTATCGAAAGCATTTGATTCTACGAACCATGATTATTTACTATATAAATGAAAAAGTATAGGTGTTACAGGAATTTGCTAAAGATTGGTTCCCATCGTATTTAAGGGTCAGTGTGCAGAGGGTACTTTGTGATCGTTATTGTTCTGAAGCGATGAACATTCATGCCGGTGTCCCCAAAGGCTCTGCTCTGGGACCAATTTTATTTGTGATTTATATTAATAAATTAATTGATAACGCTAGGTATTCTTTTAATTATTTCAAAATCGTTAATTACGCCGATAATATTAAAGTTTTCATAAACATTTATACCTGCGCTGAGTTTGAGAGGCAGATCTTCTATATGGGGGGATGTAAATGGTTAGGAGATAATCGTATTCCCATTAATAGTGATAAAGTTACTTATATCTTGTTTCAAAATGTTAGATCTATGGTATGCATAATGTTGCTATTATTAATTCTACTAAGCTTGTTGGTTGAATAATTGATAGTAATCTCTGATGAGAGCATCATGTTGACTGCTTGACACGGAAGTTGGAACCAGTTTGTTTTGCACTTAGAAATCTAAAAGAAACTTGTTCCTTGGACATACGAAAATAAATCATTATGCTAATTTTTAGCCTCTTGTTCGGTATGGCATAATGCACTGCGGGTATATATTGCATGCACGTAGACAATTTTTAATGCAAGAGAGGGGATTTTTGGTCGATATAACATTTGTTTATTGTTTATTTAATTTTTTATATATAATGAACATATTTCTTTTTCTCGTTGACTTGTTTCAGGCATGAACATTTGTATTTTAATAATAATAATAATAATAATAATAACAATAATAATAATAATAATAATAATAATAATAATAATAATAATAATAATAATAATAATAATAATAATAATAATAATAATAATAATAATAATAATATTTAATGCCCAACAGATACAAATATCCAATTACAAGGCAATGTTAAATAATGTACACATGCAAATATAAGTAACATAAAATTAAAGTATGTCAAATTAGAAAACTTAGTAACTAGTTGCTTTAATTTAAATTAAAAAAAAAAGTAGTTTACCAGTGGTTGCGAAAAAAGAGAGAACGGAAAAAGTATTCAACTAAGTGTAACGCACCCGCGGTCTACATACCGTCAAAAGGGACGGTAAAGTGCAGGTATGTATATCCAACTCAGCAAACTCCATAAAGTTGAAATTGCTACACAATCTGTGTATTGGGGACCTGACGATGTTTGTTCTAGGTGCGAAACAGTAAAATGTATTTGTTTGCCTAGATCCTGAACGTGGTACAATGAAGTTGATTTTACTCAACAACTCAGGGACATCAAGACCATTATGAAGTAAAGTAAACAGGAATTTACACTCAGCCTGTTTTCGACGTAGTTCCAATGAATCAATATTAAATGCCTCTAGCAGAGCACTGTGGCTAAATCCTTGTATCGGGTAGGTATTAAATTTTTTAAAGTACAAGAACTTCAAACACCTTCTCTGAATCTGCTCTAGAAGATGTATCTGATAGATGTACATAGGTGACCAGACCAAGGACGCATACTCCAGTCGAGACCGAACAAAAGCGAAATAAAGAGGAAGAATGGCTGTTATAGAAGCAAATGGTCGTGTAGCACGTATAATGAATCCCAACATACTCAACGCTGATATATGCTCCATAAAGGTCAGTCTTGAGTCAAAGACGACGCCCAAGTCTCTCATAGAGGTCTCTCTAGGTAAAGAAGATCCAGCCAAGTGGTAGGTATATATAATTGGAGTCGTCTTACGAGTGTAGGTGACAATTTTGCATTTGTTTACATTAACTGTTAGTTTGCTGTTGACACACCACGTGTGGAATATATCGAGTTGGCTTTGCAAATGATTGCAATCCTGAGAATTATTAATTGTTGAGTACAACTTCAAGTCATCTGCGTATAACAACTTTGGATAGTTCAGTTGATAGCACAAATCATTTAGTATTTTGCTATATATACAGGTAGTGAACTGAAGATTATTATTGTTATTGTTATTAAAATGTATGTGGTAATTTTCTGTTACGTTACTTTAAATGTTAGATTTATATTACATAGCAGTATATCTTTAACAATACATATTTCACATTAAAAAAAATAATTCTTCAGGGTAACACTAAGAATTCGTACACATATAATGCCAATAAGATTTGTTATATTAATAACAAGATACAGTAATATGCAGATTTTATACAACATAATCTTTACATTATAGTTCTACCAATGACAGTTAAACACATCAGTAAATGAGTTTTTGGATCATTACAGAAAAGCTATGGCGAAAATAAAGTGCGAAACAGAAATTGAGGCATCTACCTCGATTCTTATGTTCTCGTTACTGTCCTGTTTACACGTTCAACGCTACTGTTTACCATTGGCCAATTATACTCTATTCTTTAATTCGGAGGAGTAAAATGAAAAGACGCATTTACACAATGGAATTTTGTAAAGCTACTTTTTGGCGGCAGTTTCAAAACTAGCTAGGATTTTATATAAGTTATAGTTACGTAATTATTACTACAACTCAGAAAAATACATGATCTAAACGTCAATCAGTTATTGTAACAATATGGTGGCTGCAATGTATCAAATATCACTAATCCTAAAGATACTTTCATGCTGTGCTTTATTCAGACGTGCATGTATTATATATTAGCAGTAGATACACGATTCCTTTATATCGCGATTGCAGAGCTCTCAATTCGACTCGATGCTGAGCGATCAAATTTAATTAAACGTGCATTTAAATTGCACTCGCTATAAATTGTTTATCGATTAAATCAATTTGAAACTCTAACATCATTAACGGCGTATTTCGTTACATGCATGTAGGAACTACGTTTGAGTGTATTTGGTGTTAAATTAAAATCGACCGCTACGTATGACACTCATGTACACGCGGGACGCGACGTTATATTTATTAGGTTATTCGCAAATATTGACTTTAACAGAGTAGTACAAATATGTTCGTATAGCGAATATTTGTGGCATGTGGTGCAGCCCCCTAATAGCGGTCACCTACAACGTAGCTAGAAATGATTGTTGTAGGTAGGTGATCGGTTGTAAAGGGTCCTCAACAAATTAAACTCTGATAAAAACAATAATCCAAAAACTGCAATATGCTTGGGTTAGTATTCATTTGCATTAAAATAATTCAAGGTACAAACAAGAGTTTTAATTTACTGTATATATATATATATATATATATATGAAATAACATGCCCGGGTTGCCGGCCGCGTGTGCTGTTGTTCCCGGGATCGTTGCTTAGGTCGACGTTTCGAAGAGATCTTACTCATCTTCTTCTGAACGCTCTCGTTCGGCTAGTGATCGGAGATGAACAATTTGGATGAATATATATATATCTATATATATTTGCATATACATGTAGGAAGCAGTCCTTATCAGGATAAAACTCAAACGCAACCAAAACTCCGCGGGAACGTCAAGGGTAACTATTTCTGTATATATACAGCTGTGGCCATATGTATTCGCCACCCTTTTTTGTTTGTTATTCCGACGAATATATAAGAAATAAAACAAAATTGATCGATGAAAATGTTTCATTGTGAGTGTATACACATATATACAGATATTGCTTAATATTTGGTAGCTCCTCCCTGGGCTTCTATCACCGCACGAATTCGTCGGGGCATACTGCTCACTAAGTTGTAGCACTGTTCGGGAGTGATTTTATTCCACTCTTCGAATGTTTTTGTTTTTAAGCATTGCTTTGTGGTAGATAAGTATTTAGCTACATTTCGCTTTAAAATGTACCATAAATGCTCAATTGGCGATAAGTCCGGGGATTGTGCCGGCCATTCCAGGACCCGCACGTTATTTTCCTCGAACCAGCGCATTACTTCGCGAGATTTATGGCACGGTGCATTATCTTGTTGGAAGTAAAACTCTGGCTCATCATTATCGAATAATTTTAACGCACACGGTTCCAGAACTTCTTCCAACATGTCGATGTACGTCCGACTGTACATTCGGCCCTCGCAGACGAACAGTTCTCCGACGCCTGTTACACTCGTGGAACCAAAAACCATTATGCTACCACCCCTAAACTTGACAGTCGGGATGATACAGTCTGGATGGAAGGCCTCTCCTCGCCTGCGTCGCACGTATTGAGACCCAGGTTTACCACAAAGCTCCCAACAAAAACATGAATACTGTTACATTTTGGAACCCATTAAAAAGAATAAAAACACTGTAGATACCAGGAATTGAATACAGAATACCGCAAATACAATAATTATGTATTACTTACCTCAATATTTGACTTATCCGTCCACATAACATTGGCCCAATTGTCAATGGTCCAGTCGCGGTGACTTTTAGCCCACAGCAGTCTCTTTTTCTTTTGTTGCGGAGACAACCGTGGTTTATGTCGACCCTTGTATCCACCTAAATTTAATTCACAAAGGCGTCTTCTAACCGTGCGAGGAGAAATAGTAACATTATGTAGCCGGAAAAGCCCACTGGAAAGCTGTTTAGACCCTTTTTTCCGGTCTCGCAAAGACATCCGGTCTAAGACTCGCTCATCTCTGCTAGTTGTCTTCCTTTTTCGACCAGTTTTCGGTTTGTTTGTCAAAGATCCACTCTCTTTGTATCATTTTATCGTCATTCTAACTGTCGATCGCGCACATTTCACTTGTCGGGCAATAGCAGACACCGACAACCCTTGCTTTTCTAACACCACAATTTGTCCTCGCTCTACCTCCGTCAATTCGCGTGTTTTCGGCATTACTTTTTACTGTATACTATCGTATTACACAGACAAAATCACAAACACAATATCTTCACTCTAACTAGCTCAACCTTACTCTTACAACTTTTAAGAAAGACTGAAGAAATATTCAGAAATTACAATTTTACGTCCAATTTCTAATTTACTCAGAATGGCCTACAATAAACCATTAAACCCTCATTACCAGGTACCTAGTTAAGTCCGTCATCGATCCTGCTTCTTAGAAATACAATAATATTCGTGTAACACGTTCAAAACGAGAATGGCGAATACATATGGCCAGAGGTGTATATATATATACGGATGTTTTCGCGGTCACCGTATATGGTGTGTACATATACATATATATATGGTATATATATTGCAGTGATTTTTTCTCTCAGAGTTAAAGTTAACTAGTGAGTTCTTTGATTTTGCTTTTTAAAATAAATTTATACGACGTCAATGAAATGAAATGAAATAACTGAAAAGTAGATTAGACTGAAATAAAAAAACTAACAATATATTAACAAATTAAGACTATATCACTTACATCGGGAATATGTTCGACAAAATACCTATCGCAATCTCTATGTAGCTAATAAAATCTGTATTTTAAAATTTTAGATAATAAACGACGTTATTAAGAATGAAGCCCTTTACTCACACACGCATTTTGCTATTGTAGGACGGTGTATCTCTCTATATTCGCGCTGACGACGGACGGTCCAAAGTTACGCTTGAGTTGCTCTGCTGGATCGGCGGTGTTTCACACGATATTCGGGTATCATAAATGTGGTGATAAGTCCACTACAACTTTATATAACTTTTTGAGGTAATTTCCTCACAATACTATGCGAAATTCGCGTAAATACGGAGTTTACAAACTCTGTTAATCCTCAACACCTAATACCGATGCTATTAGTCAAGTGTTCCGCGTGTCGATTGTCGGCCACGCTCGTAAACCGCTACTAGATCCGGATGTTAGGGGACAAACGACTGCAGTAGGGTCATCATGGCAACGAAAACATCTATATGTTTTCAGAGATTGCTCTTCGGTTGCCGGGTTCTAGGCTGTGTAGGTTTATATATAGTCATACGTCCTCTGATGAATAACCATTCTTCTCTGTTGAAGCATATTCGTTGCTATCCATTTGAGCGTGAAGAATGTTTGTCAAATACCTGGTAACTGTACTCCGTCTTCTTTGTTGATGTTGTCTGGATTCTTCTGTATTTTAGTAGCTTCTCCCTACAATCCTCTCCAGTAATGTGGTTTCGTTGCTAATTTCCACCATAATTTTCATAATCTTTCGTGTATACAAAACAAATAAACCTTTACTGATATTTAGTCTTAATTTTTAAAGAGAATACAACTAGCAATGTGCTTCAAAATCTAGTGTGGGAGTATATTTTTCTTATATTGTTGGTATACGCGAATATTGGACATAATATAAACACCAGTAAATAGTTTTGTAAACATCACAAATAAAAGTGGCCCCAATTGTGACTTTATGGTACATCTAGTATGAGCTCAAAATTTTCGTCATTTTGAAATGCATAGTGAACTCTGTTAGTTAAATAAGAACGTAAGAGTTGCAACAAGGTTGAACTCGGTCCAAAAGTCGATAATTTGTCCAGTACGTCAATTACAGCGAAGGCTCTGCCAAAGTCATTGTGAACAACGTTAACCTGATCTTATAGATCTAGTTGTTCGCTAATAAATTGACATACAGAAACAAATTACCAACTGTTGACTTTCCACGAACAAAATCATGCTGATTTGGTGTAATGTAAGGCAACGTATTGTGATGTAAACAAAAGTAGATAACATTTTCAAAAACCATGGTAAAATTAGATAAAATCGATATCTATAGTTATTGACACAAACTTTATATTCTTTTTTAAAGACAAGACTAACTCTTGCACGCTTTCATCGAATAGGAAAGGTGCAAGTGGAGATCGCTAAATTAATAATGCAAGTTATAGACTTCGGAAGTACCTGACGAGTATTATACATGACAAAGCTAGGTATTACATCACCACCAGCGTTATTCTTCTGAGAAAATTTGGACATAACACTGATCATTTCATTTTCCATAACGGGTAACACGGTAAAGGTACACAGTTGAATTAGGTGATTTTACATGAAGACTTCTTACTATCAAGATGAACATAAAATTTTGAGACGAGAACATCAACTACCGCCTGCAAGGTATCAACGCATACATGGACATGAAACAAATCACGAGGTATACGCGTAATGCCATTCCTAGCGTGTGTAAGTCGAAAAATCTTTTTCTGATTAGTCCCAATGGAAATTTGGATTTTCATAAGATAACCCGAGTAGACTGGAGCAATATCGCTTTACTTATAGATCAAACTCTACTTAATTGATTGATGGCATTTTCGATGTGCTTTTTGATAAATCGTGGTAAGCATTGAGGGATTATTCACATGTTCAGTTACCCTATGCACTGTTGATGCGCGTCCTCTCTGGTTTAGCAGTGCATGAGCTGCTCGGAAGAAGGGTTAGGAAACTGTTTTGCTGTGTTTGAATCATCTCACGAGTGTATTACTCCTGTGGCACTAGATAGCGCTAAGAATACTCACTTGAGCTGTAAATTTAGACATGATGGTAGTAGCTGAGAGGGAATTGCAATGCGTTCAGCAACAAATCGCTCGAAACCACGCTGATGACGCCCGATAGGCAGAAACATGTCCGTGCATTAGCGTTTTTTTGTCTCCTCACATTGTCTTTCCCGTGAATGATTCCCTCAACACCACGAGTAACTGTATTTAACAACCTTATTATGTTAGGTAACTTTCCCTGTGATATTTTTACTCCAAGGTTTTGGTTACGGACATCTTCTGCTAGATGTCCAATATAATTTTAATTACTCAATGCTGTCCATGCAAGCAAATATTTATTGTACGAGCAAAGCTAATCAGATCGTTGCAATCCCAATAAAATTCGACATTTACAATATTAAGCGATTGTTCGTCCACAAACGGTACGCAAATCAACATGCTGCTTGAACAAATCAAATACCTATACTAATATAGTAATTCTAGAACATGTCTATTATATGTCGCATTGTAGAATACAATGAATTTAAATAAGAGTTTTGAAGTTATGACGTGCGTTAGTCTACAACATCATAGCTGATTATAAACAGAACGCACAAAGTTTCGACAGGCGTCGTATGAGACGGTTGAACAGCAAGCAGATAAGCTACGGTAGCAATGTTGCACATGTTTAGTTTATCTAATTTAGGTTGCTAATACTTGTCTCATGTATGCATATGATACATGTCACACCCGATGCCCCCCATTTGTAATATATTCTAAATATGTCCATAGGTCCGAAGTACGCGTCATAATTTTTCGGGCTGATATGAAAGAAGAAACTTGGAACAATAGAAGACATTTTGTTTTTCATTGTAATCTCCCCTAACTTCCATACATTTATTACAACGATTAATTAATAATTCCATACCCTAAAAATAATCTGTTTTAAGTTTTTTCCGTAAAGATGTTGAATAACAGCTGCATGCAACTCACTGGTATCCTTAAAACGACATCCCCTAAAGTCTTTTTTAAATTAGAAAACAAATGAAAATCAACAGGAACCATATACGGTGGATGTTCCAATTCTTGAAAGCCGCATTCGCAGATGGCAGCTTGTGAAACGGCAGCAGTATGGACGGAAGCATTGTCGTGTAATAATCGGACACCTTTTGTCGATTTTCCACATTTCGTACGAATACAGTCTCTAAATTTATGCAATAAAGACGCATAATATGTGCCGTTCACAGTTGTATTGAGTTCTTTAAAGTCAATTAGTAAAATACTATCACAATTCCAGAATATTGTGGCCATTACTTTTTTCGTTGATTGAACGCCTTTCTGGAACGAGGTTCATCAAGTCACCACCATTCCATTCCCTTTTCGACAGAGGATCGTAAAATAGAACGATTACTTCATCTCCTGTGATAATGGACTCTATAGTGGGTTTTGAGTTGTCTCTATACATGTTTAAAAACGACCGGGCACATTCCACTCAACGTTCACGTTGCAGTGCAGAAAGAAGTTGCAGTACCCATCTTGCACTAATTTTATTGATACCCAAATGGTCATAAAGAATTCCGCGAATACTTGGTTCGGATATGTTTGATATCACTGCTAATTCCTTAACTTACAAACAGCGATCTTCTAGTACTAAATCTTCAATAATTGAAATTTCTTGAGGCGTCATCACTTCAATTGGTCAACCCGACCGTTCAGCATCTTCCAGGGATTCATGCCCAAAACGGAAGCATTTTATACACTTGCTTACAGAGGAATGCGAAGGAGATGAATCACCGTAAACGGCGTCTCAACGTTGTTTTATGTGATTACGCGTATGCCCTTCTTTCGTTAAAAATTTGATGTCTGCACGGTACCCAATTTTCATTACTTCAGACATTTTCATGCACTAGTCACGATGGTTGGGTGGCTACTAAAAACTACTACTCTTCGAACCGTCATATTTATAGTGTATACCTCCCGTATGTGAACGCATGCCGTGACGGAGATTGAACACGCTACAAACCTGTATAAGCGTATTTATGGCGCCTACCTCGTACATATTTTTTCTAAAAAATCTAAAACAATCGTATAGAATTGCTCAAAGGAAACGTGACAATTCCAAAATCAAAATTGCAAAGATTGTTTCCTAAACAAAGTAATAAAACAGAATTCTGTATTGGAGATGCATTACAAATAGACCATGCGTGTTGATAACAGGTATTATTCAAGTGTAATGTGTTAGAGAACGTACGGTTGGTTGCTATTTCATTCATGACTGCCTCATAAATCTAACAAAATAGAATTACTGTCATTACGTATATTGTTCCGTTTGGCGAAATTTGCGAGAATCTCGATGAAACAGCCACAACTAACCGGAGACATAGTAGGTAGTAGAAATGACCTACTTATTGCTCCATTACACCGCAAACTTTAATGCGGACAGTGACCCAGCAAAAAGTTCCGTACTTGGACTTCTTCCTTGAAGATTTCGTGTAGTGGATATACCAACGGTGTGTTCTTTTATTAATTATTGTTTCAGTAAAATTAATATTTGAATGCATTTCACGTGTTTATAATAATATTTATAATAGGGAGTAAGTACAGAAGCGATTTCATCTCATCCTTTTTGTAATGATTAAGTTGCTTGTTAAGTACTTATACCAGACAAAGTACAATAGAGAAGATTTCAATTAAGATAGGACAATAAATCCGAAAAAGAGTAAACTGCGTATGAGTCGCCTGAATTTGAAAGCAATAGTTTTTCATTAAAAGCAATCTCGTCACGCTCCGCCTGGCTACTTTAATACCATCGGTAGGGGGCCAATAGTAAACGAATCTAAACACGGTTTAGTTTTATAGGCCCGTTTTATAGTCTGTATGTTAGTACAGGCAGCTCGAACGAAATACGTTCACCAATATACGATAAAACAGCTTTTGTAAGATATTGCATACCTGTGGAATCGATAGAAATATAGAGACAACATTGTAGGCACGCTGGGTATAATAAAACAGATATATGGTAGTGAATTGTTTAATTAATATTAGTGCAATCAATGGGCAATATTATAATAGAGCCTAAAAGTAATCTTAAAGCGAGCTGAAATTTGTTCGACTTCGAATCGAGCATAAATTAAAGATATGTGCGAATAACAAAGTAACTTTATGATATATCCAGTACCCTCTTGATGTCTTGAAGCTCCTCGTTGCTACGGAAGCGCTGTCCTCCCACATGGAGATCTATTCCGAATGAAAGGCAAGGCGTTTTTTAAGTTTTGCATAGAGAGCTGAAATAAACCAGTAGATAGCCTTTAAACACTTTATTGTTTTTCGAACGCATTTTCGCATGTGCTCGAACTACTCATTGCATAGCATTTATTCTACTCGTTTATTAGAACATTCTAAATTACGTTTTTGAAGGCGTCAATTACTCCTTCTGAAAGCTGCAACCTTTGACCACGCAGTCAGTTCTTGATTTTTGGAAAGGTAAAGAAATCGTTAGGACTCTTTAGGTCCGGACTGTACGGAGGAAGGTCTAACAATTAGACGTTTTGTTGAATAATAAATTTAATCGTCTTGCGTGCTGTATGGAAACTTGCATTGGTTTGGTATTTGTCGGTCGACGTTGGTTTTTCGAAGCTCAGCGATGACTTGTGGTTGTATACCAATCGGCAGTAATACTTCTTTGATATTGTAGAGGAATTGTTGCTACACCATCTGCTTTCGAGACAAATCTTGCGACCATCTTTTTAGAAACACATCGAGAACGGATGATTTTCGTCGGCTTTTCTTTACCTTGGAACACCCAAACAGGCGATTGGCTTTTATTTTCTGCCGCGAATGAGTCAATCCAAGATTATCACCACTGACGATGTTGTACACATTTTTATAGTTACTGGCGTTGAGGAGTTCTAGAGTTTTTTGACACGAATTCATCCTAGCTGCTTTGTTTGTATCCAACGAGAAACTATTTTTTTACACACTAATTTTCTAATTATTAATCTCGCATGCTGATCCTCGCACACCATCACGTTTTCCTGAGTGACTGCCGTTTTCGGTGCACCCTTAGACCTCAATTGAATTTTTCATACCAACGAGAAATTTTTGATTGATGTGGTGTTTCTTTGCTAGAAACAGAAACCAACACGAGGATATAATTGTCTCTAAAACTTTAAAAAATTGTAGCGCGAAAATGTTCTTGGTTTAATTCCATTTTTCAACTAACTTTGACAGTTCATTGTTGCTACAACACTGGAAATCTGGAAAAATAATTGCTTGATTGTGTATTTCTCTTAAGCTTTGGTTATCACCTGGTACCTGTAGTGGCCACTTCAATATACTGGTGTAATTTTCTGGTTTTCTAGCTGTACACAGATGACTTGGTTGTTTAAGATCGTCATCTTCTTGTAGTACCGAATTTGTTGCGGAATCACTAAACCAATGGGTGATTTCAATAAATATTTTCGATAACATTTCACCCTTTTCTATGCATTTAGGTGTTCGATATACGAGTGTAACGATCCAAAACCTCAAATATTAAAAAGCAAACCCAAACATGAATTTTTTGAAGATGCTTGGCGTTCTTTTGCAGCTCTGTAAACCTACAAGATGTCTATGCCTTTTCACTAGTATTCCAGACACAAAATTTCGATTCATCTGCGAAAACTACGTTGCTCCAATTTCCACATCTACACTAATTGCCAATTAATATAATGTTGTAGAAGTAGAGGTCTTAGTTTTGTATTTCACTACTTTGTTTAAAAGTCTTTCAGTTGTCATCGAATTGTAGTTACGTTGTCTCTTGTTTTTTCATAATGGTGAGAGAAATGCCTCATTCTGGCTGTGTTTATACGACCATGCTGTTATTCCCATTTCCTAACAAACGAATATGGGCTCTACATGTATTTAGCTGCAGCAGCTACATTCACATTGTGGCTTTTTGGATGTGTATAGACATATATACGTCAAAGGGATTACCATTATCCCCTCATTACATATCCTCGCTTGTTTTTATTATATTTTTTAAAGTAAATGCCCACGGTGCTACATGTGGTACAGCTGAATTCATTATTCGATAATTTTCAAAGGATATAAGAATATACAGGATGCTTTTATTTAAGATAAAAACAATTTCGAGTGATACCAGAAATGGAATTAATACGTGAAAAATTGAACTTGACGTACATATGTACATATATCGATACCGGGGTGGTAAAGTATTTTAGGATCTGACATATACATTTCAACGCTTCTCGGCTACGTAACCAGCATTTATATTATATGTTACCGTTTATTACCGCGAGCAGCATCGTTTTAAATTATAACCTGACGGAATTAATTACGACGAAATAATAAAATGCTAATTAGTGCTCTAAAACATTTATTAACGGCGATCCAGGCCAGGTTTCAACTGCCATCGAAAAGGGTTGACCTGAAAATTGGCTTTTATTCAATCCGGCGTTCGGAGTGCGCAAATACTACCGATTCGGTCGGACTGATCTAGAGTTTCAAGTGCCCCGTGGCAAGCGAACGAATACTCAATTCCGCTAAAGGCTAATTCGTGTCTTCCAAAGTGGTCCTTTTAATCAACCGACATGACCGTTCGCAATATTGTTACGCTTAAAATTCTTATAGTGGCAGTAGATACATGTGAAGAGGTGTTCACTAATCGAATTTAAACCAAAATAGGCCACGTTACAAGTGGACGATTGGATACCGTAATTTAATCCTTTCGTTGGTAATCTAATAATGTAGACCTATCAAAGAAAGGGTAGAATGTTACTTTAAATTTTCGAATTGTAGAAGTTAAGGTAGTAATTAAAAGCGAAATACTCGTTAATGTACTTTAAGGTGTAAAGTTTTTCTGTTTTCTATCGTGGTCATCATCGAGTGATGATTAGAGTTGCCAAGTTGGTCGAGGTTTCATAGTCATCTGGATCGTAGTAAATAATAAATACAGCTCCTTCGTTTTATGTAGGCGAAGGATAAATCCGCGGTAGTTAATATGTCTCGCGTTATTTGAATTATATTGTGCCCGTACTCCGCAAAAATTGAAAGGCCTGAGCAACCGATAATATACTTAATTTCATATTTTCTCTCTTTAATGTTTGTTTTAGCTGGAACCATCATAAAGTGATTAATGCATGTCAAGAATTCATTTAAGAAGATAGAACATTTTATAAATATAATAAAGCGTTTAGGGTTATGCAATTCTTGAAGTGAAAAAATTTTAAATTGAGATTATTTGTATTATAATCTCAAGTATAGTAATGATCTATTTACTTATGATTCACTATTGAACCTATTGGCTTTACCAATAACATAATAAATCATTTAATCTCTTTTTATTCATCCAGATCTTATATTATTGTTATGTCGTAGATATATTAGTAGTCTCGGAAAAGAAGAGTAAACATCAGTTCTGTGCGGGGAACAACGTGGAGGGGTGAAGCGCGCGACACGGAGAATCGAGTACCCGCAAGTTTGTTGAGTATTATTCGAAGGATCTATGTGAGTGCTTGTCAGTACACACATACATACTTGTCGCATTTAGGTAGATTTCAGAAACGGTGTATTTCGAGTAAGCTAGAAAACATAATGACGAGTATGCTGGATTTAGAATACGAAGGCGATTGAATTAAATATGTAAAGTGTGACAACTATTTGACGTGTACCAGCAGGTAGAAGTGCGAACGCTACCTAAAAAGTATAAAGCACTGTTCTGCAATCCATGGCAAACGATACAGTGAACAATTAATATTCGTTATAGGAGTTTGTTTCATTCTATATAATATACCGTTGACTTTACTAGACCGTCAAGCATTTGTCTGCTTCTGAAGCCAGTCTTGATCAGCAGAAACATTCTGTGGTGAATATGATGATACGTACTATGGAGGAGTTTGAACCGCCATCCCTGATTTTACTTGCTTCCAAAATATACTACCGATTAAATTTGAAAGCGGGTGTTGAACAAATCTCAACAACCAAACTCTTAATGTTTGCGAGTGACGGTGCCGCTAACATGGTTTCCTTAGGCAGATTTCTTAAAGAAAGGAGTGGCAATCTGTTACACGTTACATATAAAATCCATGCTATAAACATTGTGGCGATTTGATCCCTAAATGCCCATACACAGCGAGTACCCTAGCATTCTAAAGTTCCCAAAACATACAAAATGATTTCACGAACTGTGTCCCAAAGTGCCATAACCATCACAGCCTCTCACTACGCGTCGGGGCACATGGTTGAGGGCTGCCTTTTACTACTACGAACATTTTGATGTTGTAAAGAAAGTAGTTTTACAATTCGATCCGAGACACGCCAAAGCTATCAAGAAAAGTCAGAAAATAAAATAAAATTCTAGATTGTCGGTTAAAATGTGATTTAGAAAGTATCCGCAAGGACTGCTATGGACTAGCGAAGGGAATTAAGAAATGATTCGATGTCGTATGCGGATTCTATTAAAATTGTAGATGAAAGATCCATTAAGTTGTCACAAGGATTACCTTAAATTTGCAAATATAACATCATTCGATGTGGAACGGTCGTTCTCATCACTAAAAAATATTTATTCCTGACGCTGTACTCATTTGATTGAAACGAGTATGGAATCATATTATATTATATTAATAGATGCCACCAAGTTTGTGATTTCGCGGAAACTTCCTAAAACAGTAAGTGTTTCGGCACGTTATATATGTTAATATATTTTTTATTGGTATTCTATGTGTAAACATACCTGCGCCTGCATTCCCTATGCCCACTGATGAAGGTCACGACCGTAAATGTTACTGAACACTCGCTTTGATATGGCTGCTCGATCCCTCCACGTTGTTCTCCACATTGCATTATAACTTGCCCCACTTTGCCGAGACTTATACATTAGAGCCTTAATGTACAGCTGTAACCATTATAAGCGTTATATTGTATTACAAAACGTTTGAAATTTTGTTTTCACGATTCTTTCTTCATTGTAAAATGGCAAGTGAAAAAATTGACAGTAAATTTCGATTGAATCAGCCGATACTTGTTGGAAATCCATATTACATCCATTCCATTACTGTAATAGAACATTTGTTGAAGCTAAAGTGACAGCGGAACACGGCATATATTACGTTGTGTTAAATATATTGAAAATACTTGCAAAATTGTATTGTCCATGTTCATTGATAGTAAAGCCCGTGAAACTCGTGGTTTAGCTAATTTAAGAAAAGTTTGCCCAATTGTAAAAACCAGAAATCAATTAAATGTATAAATTAAATGTCGAAAGTGATTCATGCATTAATAAGAAGTTTCGAATGAATTATGGAAGAAGGGATGAATCTACAGAGGACAATAAACCATTGTCATTATTAAAAAAAACACATTAAATCCTCTTACGCTTTTTGCAAATGGTTGCTGAATTGATTTGCGGTCGTGTTTGTAATTAGCGTTATCGCTTATTGAGAACATAAGCGTCAAGTTATGATTTATTAAACACCATCACTGATGTAGACTCCGCATCAACAAAGCCTGCATCAGCAACACAACCAAACTAAAATAGTAAGTAATTACATTCATTATTTTTAATATTGATAGTAACGGAGCCGCACGCATCTCCAACAGCACCTGTTTCTGCAGCCATAATTATAATAATAAATAATAAAGTAGACTGCAGACCGACGGTTGTCTCTATCGACTACGAACGGTTACCGACGTTTAGCTTAGGCATGTATATGCGTTAACGACCGAGATACTTGTATAGGTCAGTACTACTTGCACGATCGTTTGTCTGTAAAGGCCGTACTAGCAAAATGTCCCGTAGATGCGTATTAAATGTATCGTATGTCAAACATTTACTTAATAAAATGAAAATAATAGGACACATTTGAAATTTTATTATCTGATATGGGTACATATTAAGCTGTGCTTATTAAACGCAAAGTATTTAATTCACAAAATGGAAACTTAGACAAAATATTAGATTAAAGTAAATCGTGGTGGAGAAAGATAGGCTATACATAGTGACCACATCGAATTAGAGCTATCGAAAAATTTAAAAAGTGATTCAAATTTAGAAGTTATAAGAAGAAGTGAATAAAATATTGAAGGAGTATATTTAAATCTTGTTTCATATAACTTTAGTTAGTTAATTTGTGTGCAAAGCATTACACATGATCTATTTACATTCCTGATTAACACGTAATTTAAATTGTCTGTTGTTAGATTTGCACTGACGCTCGTCAACATGTCTTTAAATATGGAGAAATTTCTTTCAGGGTCGCAGCTCGTGGGAAGAACATATTGAAAATGAGTTTTTGGATTACTGTATTTAAGATCATATTCACTACTCTCACTGCAGAGATTCTTTAATGTTACACAATCAGGATTCCGAGCAAAAACCGCATATTTTTTTTACTTGAGGAAGCACCAATTTTAGTAGAAATATTCTTTAGTTTACTTAAACTGAATATAACAATTATGAAGCAAGACCTTTAATCCAAGAAGTGATGATTTATTGACGAGAGTACTGTCAGGGGCTATAGTCACATCAAAAACTGCTCAGAAAACAATACCTAACATAATAATGCTGCTAAATACAGCTACTCATGGTATTGGTGGAATCATTCACGAGAAAGACAATGTGGGAAGAGACAAAATCTAACACGCGGATATGTTTCTGCCTACCCGGCGTCGTCAGCCTGGTTACAAGCAATTTTTAACTCAACGCATTCTCCCTCGGCTACTACCATCGTAACTAAACTAACAGCTTCAGCGAGCATTCTAGGAGCTACCTAATGTTACAAGAATAATACTCTCGTCTGCCGTTTCAAACAGTAACACAAGCGGATACAGTTCCCACCAATACCATGAGCAGCTGTGTTTAGCAGAAATATTAAGTTAGGAAAAGGCTATAATAGTGACGGGGAAATGGCAATGAAGGATAATATTATTGCTATTTTCAACAAATAAAAAGAAACAATCCTTTTAGTATAAAAGGAAGGAAGAAGCTATCGGTTCCTCCATAATTATAAGTGTACACAATTAAACCAAATAACATTTACAAAAAACAGCTGTATAGATTTTCTGTCAATGAAAAAAAAACTATTTTTTCAATAACTTCCAAAATTTAAAACTTTGAACTATGTTGTATATAATTAGAGTTTGAAGTTGCTATTAAAACCTAGGGGATTGATTTCGTCCCACAAGCACCGGGTTTGGGAATAGTATGGTGCAATTTACATCTTGTAGATGCCACCACCATCCCAGTTTAATTCTATTCGATAAATTACATCTTCGAAGCTTTCCTTGGAAAATTAATAATATTAGCCCATTTCTGACGCGGGCTATCACTAAATGTGTTGATTTACTGTAATAGGATACAACTTACTGTTGTTGCAAAAAATAAATTAAAGCTTCCACCTATTCCCTAATATATTCATAACTAAGATGCAAATAAAGTAATTGTATTGGTACAGTCTTATTTTAATAATCTGGATACATTCCGTGTTATCTTTAAACTGTTTATATTTATTTCTTTCTTCATTTATTCAACACATTGAATAAACACAACTAGCATCCTAAGCTTTTTGTTACGCCAAATGACAGCCGTTATAGAATACAACGTATTTTCTGCGGGCGCAACTCCGAAAGTAATTTAAAGCTAACAAATGATATTGCTTTTTTATTTGTTATGCGTCGCAGGATAAAAGGGTAACATGCCACATCGAGAAAAGTTTCTTTAATTGCGGGAAATGTAAATTGAATTGTTTCAAATTGCTCCTGGATTAAATAGACTAAATTGAAAACTTTTAATCGCTTTCAGTTCTCAAAGTTAGTTTCACATTTAAAATCAGTTACGATTTGGTTTTTATAAGTAAAAGGTGAAATTCTTTTTATGCGCTCGTATAAACCCAATCGATAAACAATTTATTTGCATAAAATGTTCATATGAATATCGATAGCGTACTGGCAGGTAAATATATGCGTTAATCCCTCGCGTGATACTTTCGAAGTTTCACAAGCATGCGTAGGCTTAATAACCTCAGCAATTTTGTGCTACACTCATTTATTAATAGCGTATTTTATACCTCTGGGCTTAATCTTTAGATCCCAAAGGATATACATATATTTTGCGAAATATCGGTGAAGTTTGAAAAGTCTATAATTTGTAGAGGATTTGTTATTAGATTATAGTGGAAGATTATTTAAGCGCTATAGGATAGTGCTGAAGGTCGATAAAATACGCAACCTTGGATAACAAAACAGTGCCTATTATAGATTTGCCTATATTTATTTACTTTAGCACTTGAGAAGATATAAAGAATTTTATGTTCTTCCGCATATTCAAAGAAAATAAAAACGAAAATTATTTTCAGATCCAAACTTGCTCAAACTAACAATAAATTGCAGACAGAAGGACCATTTCAGGTTATCCAATATTTTGTTTTTATCTTTTCGGATGATGGACATATTTTGTCTGTTGAAGTTGTGTAGAGATTTTAAATATTGTAAGGCCCCCGAATGCAGAATTTTTTCAAACAACACAACATTCCTTGCTTCATAGGTCTTAAAACTAAAATTTCGATTCCTGTAAATGATTCCTTCTTGTTGAATTGGCCTGTACAATTTCCAGACTTAAATTTATTAGAGCCTTTTCAAAAAGCAAAAAAGAGCAAATGTTACGCGAGAGCATTATTTTAAAAACCAAAAGTACGGTTCATTGCGGAATGTTGTGCAGCTTCCACTATGAGCATATTTCAATAAGGTTCTAAATATTAAGAAATTTACGATGTCAATTATTTTTGCCAAGGCTGTATATTTTGTAATTGTTATTGTGAAACATGAAACTTTTTGCTACTGCTAACAACTGTTTGTGAACTCTATGTACCTTGTCAAAATTATCTTGCTATGAAATTTATGGCCAGAAATTAGTTAGCAAAGTTAGCAAGTCACGGTTCCTGATCATAAGCGTCTGGCTGGGAAACACCTAACTTTAAATAACAATTTGCAAATTACAATTTATAATTAACTTGATACATATCGACAAGCACTAATGTACTTAATACATATTAAAATTCCAAATGTGTTCGACTAAACATCTGAATCATAGCCTACATTTCCATTATCGTTTTCTTGAGCCTTGTTCGCAGTTGTGAAAACATATTTTATATAACGAAGACGATTGTTCAACATAATAACACGTAAACGTATTTGTAGCAGCAATATTATCATAAATCTGTCTTGATCTACTCACATCTGTTTTATTTTCTAGTACATTACCAAGTTTTTATTGTGGCGCAAGCACTCAAAGTTTCTAGTATTTTCTTCTAGTACGTTATCTACTATTTGCAAGATAATGGTGACCTCTGTAGTGCTATCATGACACTCGTTAACACTCGGTAGTTACTGAAAATAGTTCGCAAATCAATCTCAACGTGGTAGCCTTGAAATTTCAGTTGACATGCTTCGATACTAGCTCCTTATATATCAAGTTCTAGTACTGGGAAGCGCAGTGAAATGAAATGTTGAAAATAATACAATGTGGATTCTAAGAAGGTTCTTTATGGAGCCAAACCTGATCATCGGTTTCTGGAATATTAACACTGTTCATGTTTGGAGGAATTGACAAATACTGCTCCAGTCTGTGCTATTCGTTCATTTACTTCTGATGAGGAGCAGTGAATAGTTTCAGCTACGAAATGCAGTACACACGCTACACGTAACAATTAGGGAAAGTCGGTTTAAACAAGCGGTCATTGTGAAGTATATTAGATCCGGTATCAGTCACAAACATTAATATTTGATTCACAGGTATAGCAGTAAACTCCACTCACACAAATTAATTTGTGTGAGTGGAGTTTACTGCTATACCTGTGAATTGTACATCCACACAGTCCTTGCAATCGTCATTAATATTTGAGTTACCAAAATTTCGAACTTTTGTAGAGCGATTACATCACATTTTTTTGAGTTTTACCAGTATACAATTAAAGTCTTTTACTCGCTGTTAAATGTGGAGGTGCTGATCCACTTGGTTTTAATATTTGAACTATAATATATACCACTCAGTTTTGCATGAATTCGATGTTTCAACACGCAACTTGGTAACTTCCAGTTGGAGTTATATTTGTCTCAAAAAGTATGGAATTTTTCCTGTTAACGGTTATCAAATGGAATGTTGCAAACACTCATCAAAACTGTTAAATTTGTTATAACTTCGATATATGATTTTTGACCACGCATTTCTGGTTTGGGCTATTACCATATTCTCCGCATTGTGAGCGTTACTAAATCGATAAATCTCTATAGCACCTCAAACACTTCACACGTTACTCGATGTATTTGAAGTACGAATATTTTAAAATATTTTAGACGTTTGAACACCATGCTATAATTTTTACGAAATCTTCGTATTTGCTACTAACACACTGTAATATCGAACGAACTGATGTTCTTATTCGTAAGGTATTACAAAAATATCATCTGCTTTTCTACACACGAATGGTCTAACGTCAGCGCTACGAACCTTACTAATTATCTTCTAGAGACTGATAGGATTAATTTCCTGTTGCTTTTATTACCTTCCGCTGTTATAATTTTATTGAAAGACGAATATTGTTCTTGACAAGTAAATATATACTCCTTTGTAATCCAATTTTGTATTTATATGAATTGCGTCATACGCTTTTAAATTTCTATTTCGGCAATGAGAAAACAATACGTGGAGAAGCGATAATCTTTGTGACAAATTAATATTGCCATGTGCTGAATATGTTTGCGTGGTGCAGGGTGCCGTTCTCGTTCCTTTCGGTAAACTGCTGTGTTCATTTTTTAAATTGTTTCACCAATCCGCATATCTGTCATTCCACACAGTTGGTTCCATTCCATCCAATTTATTTCAGATCATTCGATTGCCGCGACTAATCCACAGCCCGCGAGTAGCTGTGACATTTACAGGGATATTTCGAAAATACCACAGCTAAATAAATCCTAATGATTCTTTTTTGTGTGTAAGGTAGCAAGTAATTTCCATAAGGTATATTTTCGTTAAAATATAAAAAATGTTAATGACTTTGACGGTTCCTGATATCTAGAGCTCTGTTTGTTTCATAAAAAATTCAAACTATAATTTTGGCGGAGGCGCCTACTTAAGCTTTGTATCTTGCCATTTTATTAAACATACTATACGAAAGTAATAGTCCCAGAAGAACTTCTAAAACAGCTGTAGCGTGTACACATCACGCCTGCGCTGTTGATGCCTGGATGTGATTGGATTTGTTGTAGCTGCTGTTTTTGGTCACAATACCAATGAGGTCATAGGCGATCATTGGCATAAAATAGTATTTATAGTTCTATAGACTTCAGTTATTACCGAGGCAGTACGTTTATAAAACTAGAGTGCCTTTTTTGCACAGAACATTTCAAGATATGTTACCCCATAGTGCAAAACAAAACGCATTTCGGTCGGATCCGAGTTTGAAAACCATCGAAAGTATAGTACAGCTATTGTTTTTACCAAAATGAAGGAACAGAATTAAAACCTTTTCATTTCATTCGTCTTTGTTTGTGTTTCAATTTTAGTTTCCTTAGCTATATTAATATTTGTAATATATTCATTCATATTTTTACAATTTCGGTCGCTAGATACAATTGATTTAAATTATCCTAGCTGAAGGTTAATATAGCTTACGATAAATTGTATTGATACAGCAGTAGTTCAATAGGAAGCCAAATTTAACTTTCTTATTTCAATTTGAGGATTTACGATAACTATTTCGATAGTTATGAATAAATGCGAGGTGGAATCCGACGTTTCAGAAATGTAGCAATGAATGTAATTGGAAAATATCAGGATTTCGTTAGCTGCGGATGTCTTTAAATTAGTCCCCTTGAAAATTAATTAATTCTGGAAGTCCCTTTTTGTTAATGCGTCTACAATTTAGCTTGAATTACATCTATTCTCTTAAACCTTCGCGGTTTCAGCATGATTTTCATCTGTAGAAAGACAAAAGTTCGCAAGAAATCAAATTTGGCAACTATACTGAATGAGAGATAGCAGCCACATTATTTTGCGTCAAAAACTGCTACATGATAACCATCGTAGAGAACGTATCCTGTTTTAGCCGGCTTAAAATGTTGTGAGCAGCAACGACATACTCTGACGTAATAATATAAGTAGTAACTTTTATCCTCCAACAGGAATACATAATATCCTATTAATGGGATGAAACATAAGGCTAGATAAAGATGTATATATTTAAAATACGAAGAAACAGACTGGACAGAATTGTGTGTAATAACAACTTTGAACAATTTGCATAAATAAGGAGAAATAAGAATATAGAACAAGTTGTTGGCGTCGTGGTATATGACGGTAATAGGTACATGAAACCACTACATTAATACGAGCTGAGAGTATACATAACGTTTCCATAGATCAAGTCGCAATGTGCGGAGCGTTAAACACGGACTTGAACAACAGTCATGGACAGTCATTGCGCCAGACGTCAGCTTTTCACAAACATTATGATCTGATAATCGATCTGCTTGATAATGTCGCAGCACGTACCGCACCTTACTCAAGGCGTCTTGCAAATTAGTTGGGTAAGTATCAATTATTTTCCACTATACACTTTGGAAATCCTCATAACTTGTGCTCGTGTGAAATATATATGAGATGCGAGATGATATTCGTATACTCTAATTTAAACATTACAAGGACGAAATGCATTGTTCTTAGCAGTGACACGTCTAAATATTCTTTAGTATTTCCCGTTACTTTGGAGAATTAAAGATGAATCAAATGTTACTTTTAAATTAGAGGTTTACTCCTTTGGTAGTAATGAATTTATCTGTTAAATATATATGTATAGTACATGTGTATATTACTTTGAAGCAGTTATTAATACTAAGTTGCAATTTGCTTTATAGCACCGTTCAGAGATTGTGTTTAAATTAATTTATATTTGCAGAGATTTTCAAATCGTCGACAAATGCCAGGTTAGATTAGAATGGAAAGAAAATCATCCAGATGTAAATTGAAAAGCAATGTACCTAGATCTAAGCTTCGAAACGCTCTACATACATTACGTGGATATGGTATATTTTTGATAAAATACTAGAGTGTTTATTTTCAACCTCTGTTTGTGCCAGTAAACAGTCACATGAGTAGTTGGAGACGATGTTTAGAAGGTGACTGCGCAACTCCTCCGCTACAATATCTGCCACTTGCAACGTTATTCGCCATTTCCAGCTGAGTTACAGACACGTAAACATTGCTACTGCAATTGATTTTTCAGTCAAGTACGAGTTGCGTATTGTAATATGATTCCTTCAAGCTGAAGGGAATAGTGCAGTAGAAATTCATCCAAGAATGAACCGAGTATACGGCGAAAACCTTATGACGGATGCTGTTGTGCGATGGTGAATGGTGTAGGAAGTTTGGAGGAGGCCGATATTCACGATGAAGGGAGACAAGGACGCAAATCTGTCACATCAGAAGCCATTACTCAACGAGTTGACAAAGTGATTCGAGACAAACGGAGGTTTGCTTTCAGTGAGTTGAGCGTGGAGCTGAAAAAGTGGCGAGGAAGACAAAGTAGAGAGGAACTTCACTATCGCGCAGCATCGCCACTCACTGGCGGCTGCTCTCTATGCGGAGGGGATTGGAAGGCTATAGATATGACAAATACATCAATCTTCACGGTGATTATATAGAAAGGTAGCCATGCTTGTGCATAACTTTTGGTAGTAAATTCATTTTGCTATTTACACTTTCTTGTTTTTTTTGAGGTATTGGAAATTGAAAAAAATACAGCCCTCGTATATAAAAGGGTAATGGCTTTGATAGTTCTTGATCTGTAAAACTTTTATTTATTTAATAAAAGTTCCAAAACATAGTTTTGGCGGAGGTGCCTACTTAGATTTAGTATCTTTTCATTTTGTTAAAAATCCTATACGAAATTGCAGAGACAATTTTTAGGTCGTCCGCAAATGCCAGGTTATGCTAGAGTAGATCCCAATTCATCCATGTATAAGATAAAAAGCAATGGACCTAGACCTAAGCCTTCAATTACTCTCGGCAAGGTTAGTAATGCCAGTTAATGGTTTTTTGGAATGTTCGTCATCACCATGACGTTTTGGAATGTTTAAACCACTCCTGAGTTTATGTTGAGTTCAAAGTATCGTCTTCGAATGCTACCCTTATCATTTGGTGTGTTCTTGTAACAGCCTTACTGAGTTCATAATGAAACCTGATACCAATACATTGCTCTACGAAGTAGACCACCGTAAAATCGCAGACACTATAAAAGGATAGCTGTTCTCCAGCACGAAAACATTCTGCTATGCTGCTTTTTGTTGGAAACTTTTGGGAACCGTCTCGTATAATAATGACTGCATGTTCTATCGAATCTATGTTTACTTTAGCGTATTATTCTGAGCATTCTGTATAGCAGCATGCTATTTCATTATAGTAATTAGGCATTACATAACCCTATACTAACCTTCCCTCACAGAATTTTTAATCAATTTTGTCAGGAAATATAGAAAATATAAGAAACATACAAAATAGATTCTTTTTCATATTTCTCCAAAATTGCTACCAAATGTGTTATCTGAATACGGAATACAAAAATAATTAATTTCTTTGAGTCACTATGTAAATATTCACCTTGTGAAGTCAATAATACATTTAGATAGATCGCTAATAATTACTATATATTCACATATGTCAACTACAATTTCCTTTTTATTTAAAACAGAAACAGATTTGACCAAACTGCTGGTTCACCCTGTAAATGCAACCGGGTTTACGGACAAAGATTCAATGAGAATTTTCATCTCAAATAATAACGCCACGTAAAGTAACATTTTGGTTAACACCACGAAAGAATACTTCTTACTGAAAGTTTTCAAAGTGAAAATCGATTGATTCGAAAACCTCGCTACGAATAGCTTATCGGCCAAGCTTTTATCACAAATTTCGCGCTATAGTTTCAAACATGTACACTGCACAGAATTTAGATAACGTTGGGAAGCTGTATTAAACCGAAATATACCTTAAGGTTCAAGGTGCAATAGAAGAGAACTATCTTCGCTTTGAAGTTTTCTAGGTTAAACTATCGTCATGTGCTTCGAAATTTTAGTTTAATATATAATTCCTCTTTGTATATTTCGACGAACTATACTTCGAGCATAAATTTGGGCATACATAATTAATCCGAAGCACATAATCCATCATCAACGGTACAAAATTCGCATTAAAGAAGCAAACACTTACCTTTGGAAAGTTGCAAAAGTTGGATGCGTCTGCAGACAAGAAGGAAAGTGAGATAAGAGATAGAAGAGCTTAAAGGCGGATCTCCTGTAGCTTTATCGGTAGTAAAAGCACAACTGCTGGCCCGTAAGCGCCCTGAAACTATGAGACGCGAATTTACACGAGTTTTATCGACGTCATATTTCAATATTTTGTGTTTCTTGTTGCTAAATTGATTCCGCAATTTATATCAGGTCGTCACATGTTGTCGGTTGCATTTGATGAGATTTACATCAATTCCTGGCTACTGATGATACCATAACGATAGTAGCGATTCTAAACGAATAAAACGTATCAGAAATTTAAAACCGGAGTGCGATTAATCTGCACATATATGGAAAAGCCGATGTGTTATGCGCTTCATCTGCCAAACTACGTTGAGTAGACGGCTAACATTCACAATACAACGTAATTCATGTGTCACGATAATACACATATCGAAACATACCAGACAAACAAAACCTTTTAAATTTTAAAGTATTTTTCCATTCTTTCATCAATATTTCTCACCTAATTAAGTGCGTTATCAGGATTCAAAATTAAAGATAATATATTGGAAAGAGCTAAATCAAGGTATTTATCATCATATTGATAAATCATAATTTTCCTTGTAATTATCAAAATTTTCCGCCCCCTCACCTTTCGGCATCAGTGGGACCTTGTGAGGTGAAATTACTTGTAATACCTAGATATCATAATGTCTGCATATATATCGCAAATATCTCTGCAGATATATCGCAGACATATCTGCAGACACAATATTATTTTTAATGCAATGTTCATATTCCTTAAAATAGTATGAGACAATCCGGAATTGCAACAGTTTCTGAATCAATATACAAAGTATCATTTTGGGAAAATAATAACCGCAATTAAACTTTCTGAAAACTATATATGGATTAGCTCAGATGTATATCAATCTTAAAATCAGTTTGGTTTTTATTATATCTCATACAAGATTCGATTATACATCAAGAAATTTTAAGACATTAGATTAATAATTTCGGAGTAAGTTTTCAGAAAAGATTAACGCCATTATAGCAAAAAATCTAGATTTTGCGAAATTATGAAAAAATGAATTTAATGCTTCAGAAACGTTTTTGACAACTTTTCACTCTTGTTCCCCTTGAGTTTCAAAATTATTCTAACCGCATAGATTCGGGGAAAACACAACTGCTATGTTTCTGTTATTATCTGTAGTGGCCAATAAAAGAATGAGAATTTACGTCAACGGATCGCTGCTGACTTTGTGACAGTAACTAAACTAACGTATCGCTGATCTTCTCCCATACTCCCATACTGTTGATGACTAAAATAATGGGCTACATTTTATTTCTGGTGTCATTTTAAAATCTATTTTCTGATACTTATACCAGGCGTGTTTTTCAAGAAAGTTCCTTTCTAAAATATAGCCGCTGCAGCGTTCTTTTTTCTAGCCACAAACGCCATTGCCAAGCATTCGCTGGAGTTAATATTTACGTGTGCGTCTTTAAAATGCCTCAGGCCATTGGTTTCTTAAATGTAAGACGCGAGTAAGTGTTTGAAATCCATCAGCGAATTAGTCACGTGTTTGGAGAAATTGCTATGAGCGCTGGAGTGGTAATGAAATGGATTAGAGCATTTAGAGATCTACGTACAAACGTACACGATGAGAAACGATGTGAGGGATGTTTTGTCATTAATGATGGCCTGGTGCACAAAGCTGAGTAGGTTAAAGGAGATTGGCACTACACAATTGTACCATTGTCTATCGAATTTTCTCAAGTTTTCTGAAGTATTCTCTAGGAACTTCTGATAGAACACTTGGAGTACCAGAAGTTCCCGCGAAGTTCTAAAAATGCTAACCATGTTGCACAAAATCAATCGTTTGACCAACAACAAGCCAAATTGTCACTGATGACGCAACATGAGTTGCTCGGGTTACATCAAAATCAAAGCAACAGTCCATGAAATGGAGGCATTCAAATTCATCAAAGTTCAAGTAAACAAAAAATCATGTGTACTGTGTTTTGAAATGACGATTGCAAGGACTGTGTGGATGTACAATTCACAGGTATAGCAGTAAACTCGGTCGGTAACACGGTTGACAATGAGAGCCCACGTGCTCTCGAAACGCTGCGTTCCGCATAATTAATAAATTTGTGTGAGTGGAGTTTACTGCTATACCTGTGTACTGTGTTTTGGGATAGACAGAGTGTTTTGCTTTTCGAGTTTTTGGCATGGAGTGACGCAATTAATGCTGAGATGTATTGTGAGAATTTAAATGAACTGTATCATGCAATAAAAAGCAAAAGGCACGGTAAGAATTGTTATACTTCACCACAATGCTCGTATACAAGTACCTCAGCGAACTCAAATCCTATCGCATCACAGCTGGGAATACTTTGGTAGCCCTTCCTATATCCTAATTCACTTAAAGAAGTCCGTTGCCTGTCACGATGACAATGTCAACGTCAAAACAACTGAGGTACAATGGTTAGCAAATCAGGTGGCAAATTTTTATGAAGATGTACAGAAACTGGTCGGATGATACGATAAATGTCTTAATATAGGTGGTAACTTTACTGAAAAATAAATTAAGGTCCAGTCTTTCAGTCATCAAAAAGATTGTTCTTATTCTTTCTTAGAACTTGTTTAAAAGCCATGCTTCGTAATAATATTAGTAACAATAGTAATAATAGCAGTAATAAAGACAGGAATTGCAATAGATTTTCTCGTTACGTTTGAAGTTCCAACCTTTACTTACGTATCCTATATCATATGTCACGAACTTATTGATTACATAAAATTAAGCATAATACCTATTGGTTTCTTGTTATAGTTGTACTTCAGTCAATAAGAAATCAAAAGGCGAAATTAACTTTGGTTTTGTAATAATTAGCTTAGTTGCCGTACAAGGAGTCACATTAAATTAGGAAGTATAGGTTAATTTGTTCTAACATAATTTCATTAAGATGTAAATCTAAAATACGAGGATGTTCGGTTCCAAAAGTAGGTTTGCGCGGCGCCTACGTCGCTTCGGTCAGTTTGAAACTGGCAAGCATTTTAGATACTCATATGTACTGCATAGGTAACTATTGTCATTACCTTAGGTTCAGTACAACGAGTGCAGTAACAGGGGCAGTGTGGATATGCAAGGCATTTTGTTCATAGAGTTTCTGCCAACAAAAGCTCTAATCAACAGGGACATTTATTGTCAAATTTCCGAAAAACTACACCAAGCCATTCGACGGAAACAAATAGGAAGATTGACGGAAGGATTTAGGTTGTTGCATGACAATGCAAGACCGCACACCCGAAATTAGACGAAGGCCTGGCTTTAGCAACGCAATTGGGAAGTTATTGTCCGTCCGCCCCATAGTCCACACCTGGCTTCTTATGATTTTCATTTGTTTGGACTGTTAAAAGCTCATTTATCGGTTAAAAGGTTTGGAGACGACGACGAACTTCAAGATGAAGCAACGCGGTACATTAAAAGTTTGGATCGCACCTTTTAGGAAAAGGGTATACAAGGGCTTGTGCTTCACTGAGATAGGTACCTTAACATTGGTGGCGATTATGTTGAAAAAAAGCTAACAGCTCGCGCTTTCGCTTAGCGTAAGTTTGATTTCCATAAATAAACTAGTTTGTCTGTAATTTACAAATGTATCTTAGTAATCGGACATCCCTGGTATATTCATATCCTGGTATGTAAAGTTGGACAAATTACTTTCTTGTATAATTTTAAAACTTGACCATTCCAAAGTAACCGATACAGATGAGTGGTCAATGAATTTAAATTAACAAAATTTGAATGTTTCGCGACTGTAGATGGAAGTTTATCGATGTTCAATAGACCCGAATTGAATATTAATGGAGGCAATGATGTGAGAAACGAGCGTTGAGCGGAATAAATTACAAATAGTGAAGGCTTAAAACATTGGCAGCGGAAAAAATTACAAAAAAGTTAACGAAACTCCATAAATTTAAACCGACACTCTCGATAAATTGCGCAAATTTTATTTTTCTGGTACTCAAGAGGAAATTGATTTCTAAAAAAAAGAGAATTTATATGAGAATTAAATCAATAGTATTTTTCATAAATTTTATATGTAATTCAAAATTGCATTCTCAAATATTTTGAAAGACGATCCAAACCTAGTTAGCATTAGAGCGTTATTCCGATATAATTATGGATTACTATTCTATACGATTGCTGTGTTATTGTAACTACTACGAAAACTTTCGGCATAAATTATTGTTCACTGAATATATTTTATGTTGATTGTGCTTATGTGTATGACAAATTAATATAACACATGGGCTGAAAAGTCCCGGGCCTAACAAAGAAAACACAGTTTTTTTGGTTCAAAATTAGCTTTATTCATCAACGTAATCTCCATCAAGAGCAAAGCAACCCTTCCAGCGCCGCTCTAACATTTCAATACCACTTTTGTAGAACGATTTATCTTTTGCCTCAAAATAGGCCTCGGTTTCAGCGATAACCTCTTCATTCGTGCGAAATTTCTTACCGGCGACCATTTTTTTGAGGTTTGCGAACTGCCAGTAGTCGCTAGGAGCCAAATCTGGCGAATACGGTGGATGTGGGAGCAATTCGAAGTTCAATTCATGTAGTTTTGATAACTTGTGACACGGTGCGTTGTCTTGATGAAACAACATTTTTTTCTTTGCCATATGCGGTAGTTTCTTTGCAATTTCGGCCTTCAAACGCTCCAATAACGCTATATAATATTCACTGTTGATGGTATTTCCTTTGTCAAGATAGTCGATGAATATTACACCACGCACATCCCAAAATACCGAGGCCATAACCTTTCCAGCCGATTGTTGGCGGTTCGGGCGCTTTGGACGAGGTTCACCAGTTGCTGTCCACTCAGATGACGATCGTTTTGATTCCGGAGTGAAGTGATGGATTCATGTTTCATCCATTGTCACATATCGATGCAAAAATGCCGGTTTGTTAACATTTAAACATGGCCAAACACTGCTCAGAATCATCAACACGTTCTTGTTTTTGGTCAACAGTGAGCAAACGCGGCACCCACTTTGAACAGAGCTTTCTCATAGTCGAATGCTCATGCAATATAAAGCCAATACGTTCTTTTGATATCCTTACGATGTCAGCTAACTCACGCAACTTCACTTTTCGATCATTCAAAACGATTTTGTAGATTTTTTTATGTTTTCTGGTGTTACCGCCTCATTTAGACGTCCACTGCGTTCTGCATCATCGGTGTCTCTACGACCACGTTTGAAGTCAGCAAACCAACGATTTATTGTTGTTTCTGATGGAGCGGAGTCCCCATACCACTTTTCAAGCCATTGCTTCGCTGGAACAGTATTTTTTCCCATCAAGAAGCAGTGTAAAATTAAAACACGAAATTGTTTTTGATCCATTGTTTTGAAAATAACAAAAGTAGCGTGACTCTTAGCACAATAACTCACAAACTAATGAATAGAATATGATGAAATTTTAACAGCTGTCTTTTGAAGGTTAGTACTAACTGAGAGAAAGGTGACTGCAATAAAACTAGCGTCATCTATGTGTTAGGCCCGGGACTTTTCAGCCCATGTGTTACAGAGGAAAAGTAAGTCATTACAAACACATAATTTCATCTTCCTGTTTTTATTTAGGAGTTGCATATAGTTCATAAGTATCGAAACAAGTGCATTTATAATAAACAAAAAGTTATTTCCATATGTCAAAATTAATAAACTTCATATAGCATCCGTTGACTAAATTGAGGAAAGCGATTCAAGTGATAAGCAGATGTCAACTTCTTTGGGTTCATTTACTCGGCGTTGGATACATCTTCTTTGAAATGAAACAAACTAGAGCAATAAGAAACAATAAAAAGGGTCATGTTTGAAAAATATCAATATTTCGTTAGCTTTAAATAATGCGTTGCGTCTCATGAAAGAACTGTGAACTGTAATGTCTCGCAAGCATTTGTACATGTTCCTTATACAATTGTAAGAGAACATTATTAAGAAATAAATTGCTGTTTTCCTTTTGATGACACTTGTGTTATATTGCACGTACACAAATGTCAATTTACAAACAGATGTTCTAATATTTAGGTTATGCCAAATATTTATTAAATTGCCTTCCTGATTTTCATCTGGAAATAGCAAATGGTCTACTGAATTATGCCTGATATCTCGTAATGGTTAAACTTTGTCGTTGCTTTTTGTAATTTTACTCAGAGAAGATTTATATAAAGATAAAATTACAATTTCCTTGCGTCTTTAAATTCCTGAAAAAATATCAGTCACGGTGGAATTTGAACCCACAATCTCCGCGTTACTGGCGCATTGTGCAACCACGAGAGTGAATGTGAGTTCAAATCGCTTTTAATACCTAGATGTCACAATGTCTGTAGATATATCGTAATATGTCAGCAATATTGTGTGTACGTTGGTTAAATGCAGGGATATAGTAATTTTATCATTACTAAAACCAAGAGTAGTTTCAGATTAATATTAATGCAAGATTTATATGATAGATTTATATTGAAAGTTATTCTTTCCAACTTTGCAACGGGAATCTTATAAGGGTAGCTGAAAATCTAACATATCCAGTTGTTTCATCTTTGGCAAACCTAATACATCGAATAATCAAATAATAGACGCAATATTTATTTGTTATGATATAAGTCAACCATGTGATCAAGTAGATCTACGCTGCCTATCGAATTTTGACGACTTTCAGACATGCTATGTTTAGGTATTTCTTTTCATACTTGTCCCACTGCGATATGCAATCTATATGTCCAGTTTTAACAAAGCTTGAAGCTAAAACTTGCACTGAAACACCTCACTAGAAATATAGTCAGTGTACCAGTGTTCAAGTTTTGCTTGCACTTTACCACAACTACTTCTTTATTGGTTAGAACTGGAGACTTTAAAAATCTAATTGTACCAGCAGAAAATATTTTCTTGGCTCCTAAGACTTGCAATAATAGAAAATATGATAAGTAATTATCAAAAAACAGTTTGTGTCCTCCTAATTTATTTTGTTTGTAAAATGCAGAACAGTTAATGCTCCAAGGTCGGACTTTCTTATATTGTCGAGCTTAAACTCTGTAGTAGTCCCTTGATACACAGGATATCGCATGCTGTTCTAGGTTTTCCATACAATATAAGTATTTTTAATACCATAAAGTCGAATATAGTCTTGGAATGTTGTTTTGTTGATAGATTTTCCCTAAAGGGAATAATATGGGGGAAATATTGGGTAGTTTCTTTTATCTAAATCAAAGTCAAAATACATGTATTTTTATGTGTAGTAGGATATCAGGTTTGTATTTTACATATTTCCAGTGTTGAAATGTGGACTTCTTACGAACGGTTAGAACTAACGGCTTGAAATTTCTTGTGCGTAATTCACTGGTACAGGTCAATATTTCGACACAAATTGTCGAAATTTTATTTTATTTTCAAGCCGAAAAAGAACAAACGGTTATTATGGGTTGAAGAAATGCGTGTGGAGAACCTTTCCTTCGATGACAAAGGTGTAATCACTGCTGCGGGCGGATGGGCAGCACGATAGAATTTCTTCCCAAAACCATCGAGGAATTTTATGATCGATATGTTGAATGCATATAAATCCTTTATAGTTTATAATAAGAACCAAATATTTTTCTAATTTGTGACTCTTAAAAGTATTAAAGGAGAATATTCTGGAAATTTATTTAACTGCTATACCGTACTTTCTATTACTAAAATGTCCACGTATACATTTGCGTGGCGTATCGAACTTTTACATCAGCATTACGAAATTTACTACTCAATAACCACTCACCCAATTTTCAAAGTGAACTTAACTGTACCAACAATACATGTACCACGCTATTATTTATTAGACCGACTACCACATACAAATGTATATAGTACATACGTACATACATCGTATATTCAACTTTAAAATGGCAATGCATATATGTAAGCATTTGCCATTTTAGCCCGGTAAGACGATTCAAAATTGCTTGGGGAGATATACACGTTTATCCAGGATTTACTTTTCTCTATGTATGTATGTTCGTACATATACTGCAAAACTGAGACAGGTGACATTGCAATAGAAAATAAACGAATAGTAAGAGATTGCTAGATGAGAAGTGTGCGAATAAATACGAGGCTTGCCCGGAAAGTGAGCACCGTTTTAGAAAAAAGGATTATAAAAACATTTTATTCAAGAGAAAATTTATTTCTACATGAAAGAGCAATTGCTACATTATTTTTTTATATAGTTGTCACCATTGCTCAGACATTTGTCATAGCGGAAAACCAATTTTTCTATACGCTTCTCATAAAAAGATGCCGTCAGTGACTATTTGTGACAACCTCATGTAAAACAGTTTTTAAAATTTATGGAAACTTATCACTAAACGTTTCTATTGTGTACTGTTTGGTTTCACGAATTTTCTCATTAACTTTTCCAACTAAACCATCGTCGATAACAGATTCCCTACTCCGTGCTTCGTCATAAACATTGGTTATCACCTTCTCACCATTTCATCTGCCATTACATTTTCACCATAAATTTCTACGAGCTCACAACGAAATTCTGGTAACTTAATACCCCTTGCATTCAAAAACCGTATTACAGAACACACTTCACAGCTGGCGGATTCAGAAATTGTCTTAAACATTTTGAACACCAACAAATGTAAACACAACACAATTTGGTTGTAATGACAGCAGCGGAAATATATATAAACTAGTGATATATGCGCCAAACTGCAACAATAGTACTGCGATGGCGGTAGAACGAAGCAGTAATTAGTTTCCAAACAAGCCTCGTAGATATTTGCCACCTAGTACAATTCTTAATAATACAGAACAGTAAATTATGTGTAAACGTAAAATAGGTACTGTATGTGGCTGCCTTAGTACCATATTAAAGAAAACAAAATTTATATCGTTAACGTCAGCGGTAATAGCCACCCGAGTTATATGAGAATAGCATAATCACTGGCTAGAATAGAATGGCGGAGCACGCTACATGTAAACGGACACCAATTCATTGTGTATATCGCTGCATGTTTAGCTATAAATTGGAGGAATGCATTGTGTTCAATGCAACCTTTAAAGTCACAAATAATTATCAACAACTTATTTATTATTTAAAACTTCTAGGTAACATTATTCTCGCAAAAAGTAGATAAAAAAAGATCGATCAAGTTGAATGAATTAATTTCTGTAAAGACCAAAATAAAATAAAAAACATGTTTATAAAATTAGTGATTAAACAAAAAAGCTATTGTTCAAAAATGTTTTCTGTTTATGATATTATAGTCTAATTAGTAAAAATAGAAAATACACCTTATATCTTCTTCGTATGAAGAGAAATCATTATTTTACAGTGACGTAGGGGGCTAATGAATGACACATCATCTCGTTAATAGGAGAGTTTGAAAAATATTTGTCAAATATTCTCTGACAAGTTGTACTACTGCGAACCGGACAACTACATTGCTGAGAGTTGAAAATCATCACTTACTTCTCGAATGGCAGGGATCATAGTATTTTGTAATAACTCTAAGTAATTTTGAATACTTGAATTAGCCTCGAGAAAGAAGGCGCCGATCATATGGTTGTGCAGCAATCCGGCCCAGGCATTTAGCTTTTAGGTATGTTCAATATGAGTAACACGTGTTAGATTTTCATTTGTTCATAACCAATAACGATCGTGATTTTCTTGAAATATATTTGTTTTATACTTTGTTGACGAATGAATAACAATATAATAATAATTCCAACATTTATTACGTAACCTCTTACGATGTCATGAGAGAATTACCCATGAAATAAACATATCTCTCACACTTTCAGTTCTTTCCAATAGCAAGCAAAAATTAAAGAAAGGAGAAGAGATGGAGAATGGAAAATCTTCACACACAAAGAAAGAAAATGGTAGTGAATAACATGTTTAATATATGACTTTGCGATCGAAATCCAGCTCAACATGTGTTATTTAATACGTCATGGTAAGCTTGGGGGATCATTAACATATGCAGTTACTTTATGCGCTGTTGGTACGCGCCCTCTCTGGTTTAGTAGTCCATGTACTACTCGGGAGAAGGGTTGGGAAACTCTATCCATTTGTTTCGCTGTGTTTCAACCGACATACGAGTGTGTTGTTCTTGTGGCACTAGGGAGGGCTAAGAATAATCACCTAAGCTGTAGGTTTAGATATGGTAATAGTAGCTAAGAGGAAATTGCAATGTGTTGAGCAAAAAATAACTTCAAGCCACGCCGATAACGCCGGGGAGGGAGAAATATGTCCATATGTTTTATTTTTTTGTCTCGTCACGTCTTTCCTGTGAATGATTCCACCAATACCAAGAGAAGATATATTTTGCAGCATTTCTTATGTTAGGTATTCAAATGTTATTCAATATTACAGCCAGATAAATATTCTCTACTTATAAATTGTTTCTATTTTATTATTTGCCATGTATTTGTACATTTAACTAGAATATACTCAACCTTTTGTTTTAGGACATTATCCACGCTTTTGATACCCGGCATTTTGATATTCGAAACAATATACTCTACAATAGAGAACATGCTATTGTGTGATAATAGACTTGGAAATAGGAAGCAGCATAAAATTTAAGCTTTAGTAGATTAAGTGTGTCACTTGAATGCGACGAGAGTAAATTGAAATAGGATAGCGTTGAAGTGGCAGACGCCTGCTCTCTGTGCTTCAGGGATCTAATTATAATTAACTACTAGAAGTAATAATTAGTCGCAGCTCTTATACATTACCCTACTCTAACCTTGTAAATTCCAAAAATTGATTATTAAGAAGACTCAACTATCAGACGTCGAAAATTAGCGCCCAACTTTGCACCGCACTCCTCGATGTTTTCGCATATAAGGAAGTAGCATCGATCGCGTATATCCATCTCTCGACAACATTTTCTGCGTGAAGTGAATCTGGAAAGTTCTCTGAGAAGACTCCAAAATTTGAGCGAAATTGCTTACGACATAATCCGACACATCAGACCTTATGAAAGTTTCATTGTTCGCAAATTAATTACCTTGAACTTATTTAAACACGTCCTGTCTAAAGTTCATATACGTATCTACTGGGAGTATAATAATTGGTATCATTTGGTTCTAGAACTTGATACATTGAATGAATTTAATTTTATTTATATACAGAACTCGGCTCGGTGGCCCAGTGGTAAAAGAGCGAGCACTTGAATTTGACAACTCAGACGCCGTTCGAGTTCGAAACCAGTGTCCGACAAGTACAGTGGCGGTATTTTTTGAGCTGGTTCAGTATGCTCGCGAGTCACCGTTGAGAAAATAATCAATGGACCTTCAGCCCCTACGGCGAGGGAATGCAGTAACAAGGCCATGGAACACCTAACACATACTTTCCTATACCTTAAGACTGTTGCGGTTATGACACGTTAAAGTAACTTATAACGACATTGGACCACTCACCAAAGAAAAAGTAAAAGTTAATAACATAAAGAAACTATGACAAGATAACTGTTTAAACTCATGTCCAAAATGATCAAAAACTTTTTACTGTTGAAACAAATGTCAGATGATCTTGTATTTAAAATACATCGAACAATGCCTCAAAAACAATATCTAACTTAATAATGCTACTGTATAACCACAAATACCATGAGTAGTTGTATATAGCAGAGTTATTATTAGTCTCGGCAAAGTGAGGCAAGTTACAGTGCAGTGTGGAGAACAACGTGGAGGAGCCGAGCGGCCATATCAAGGCGAATGTTCATTAACATTACGCACTCACTTTATTTATGATCGTGACCCTCATGAGTGAGCGCAGGTGATACGGACGCAGGAATGTTTAGATATAAAATAATGAGAAAAAATATATTATGTAACGTACTGAAACACTTACTGTTTTAAGAAGTTTCTACGAAATCAAAACTGGCCGGCATCTATTAAATATTAGAATCATTAAATATGTTTTTACACTCGTTTCGGTCAAATGAGTACGGCATCCGGAATGAATATTTCTTAATGATGAAAACGATCGTTCCGCATCGAGTGATGTTATATTTGCAAGTTTAGAATAACCATTGTAACAATTAATGGATCATTCGACGCACCTTCACAAATTTTTCTTAGTACGAGAAAATCTGAATCCTTGTCAATAACACCTTCAAATTTTCGCATTACACTTTTTCCGTTTTCCGCCGTACATAGGTGTCAGTGAACATCATCCACAATTTGAACAGAATCCATAATCGACATCGAACATTTTGTAATGTTTCAATTCCCTCCGCTAGTCCATAGCAGTTTCTGCGAATACTTTCTAAATCACATTTTACCTGACTATCTTGAAACATTTTCTGGCTTTCCTTGATAGCTTTGGCGTGTCTCCGATTGAATTGTAAAACTACCTTCTTTTTTACATCATCAAAATGTTCGCAGTAGTAAAACGCAGCCTTTAGCCATGTTCCCCAGCGCGTAGTAATCGGCTGTGATGGTTCCGGACACAGTTTGTGAAATCTTTTTGTACGTTTTGAGGACTTTAGAAATGCTGCTTTCGTATGAGCCATTAAAGCATTAACTCGTGGCTAGCATTTAAGAATTAATTGTGTCACAAGGTTTAAAGCATGGATTTTACATGTTAGATTTAACAGATTGTCACACTCTTGTTTAAGAGATCGGCCTAAGGAAGGCATGTTAGAAGCACTGTCACTCACAAACATTAAAAGTTGGGTTATTGAAACTTGAAATTTCTTCAATGTCCTCAACACCACTTTATAATTTCATCCCAAGTACATTTTGCAACTCTTTTGGAAGCAAGTAAGACAGGGGATGACGGATTCAAACTGTTCCGTCGTATGTGCCATCGCATTCACCACAGAATGTCTTTGCCGATCGGTTATTTCGTCCGCACATAATCACAATGTTTTATCTTTCAATTCTGATTTAATCCTTCTTTCAACATAGTCACGAACAAATGGCATAAAGTTTCTTAACGATATCCGACTTGGTAATGTATAATCCGAATACTTGCTCCAGAAGGACACAAATCCTTGTTGGTCTTGTAAAGTGAACGGTTCATTACATAGAATAAAGCAAACACCCATATCAAATATTAATTGATCGCTGTATCGTTTGCCACGGATTGGAACAGTCTTTTATACTTTTTAGGTGGCGTTCACACTTCCACCTGCTGGTACATGTCAAATAGCTATCGCACCTTAAGCAAATGTTTAGGCGATAGAATTAAATAATTCTATCGCCTTGGGATTCCAAATCCGGCATATTCGCTATTATGTTTTCTAGTTTATTCGAAATACGCCGTTTCCGAAACATACCTAACCTCTAGGTAGGTGTGTACTGGTGAGCACACACAACGACCAGTCGAATAATACTGAACAAGCGTCCTTTGCTACAGGTGCTCGATTTTCCGTGCCGCGCGCTTCGCCCCTCCAAGTTGTTATGTTTGGTATTTGCGCTATTTTTAAAAATTAATATTTTACACCTAGTTGGCGCTTTTTGGGGATTTCTACACCGATGCCATTGAAAAGAAAAAAACTAGCTGTTATAGAATTGAAATATTAATGAAAGTATAATAAGATATTTTTGTAATGGAAGATGGACTAACAGCTTTTGAATAGATATAACTAAATTCCTGCTTTCGAATGAGTTTCCGTCGAGTATCTACGTGTAAGAAGCTTTCTGTATCGAGAAATTATCATGATTTTACGCTTTAATTGTAGAACAAACCGCTTAAAGTGGATTTACAGATAATTTGATTATGTGCCTACTTTCTCACAACTAAAAGTAAATATGCATAAGACCCGGAAGCAAACAGCCGTGGGAATTTCCCCAAATGGATTGGTATATACATTAAAAGGACGAAATAATCTAGTAGAAGCGGCAGAAACTAGACTTGCTTAGCACATATCGTAACTGCATTACCGTGTTTCCGTTTCGCATCTGTTCACTGAGCAATGCTAATCTAATAACTAAACACTTAATGGGAAATGACGAAATGGTCCTTTTTAAAATAAAACTATATTTGTATCCGTCAGCGTTCCTTAATCCCCTTGATAAATTGACTCCCTGGGCTACTTCAGTAATATGGTTTTTATCCAACATTTGATAATAATAAAGGAACTACTTCCGGAATTGGACCTTGTTAGGATGAGATATATATAGAAATGAAATAAGAGTAAGAGGAGAAAGAAAAAGTTTCGCCTCCGTCGAGATCCCACCTTTCTCTTTTGTTCTCTTTCGTTTTCTTTTTTTTCTCCCCCCTCTCCTTTTTCTGTCTCTCTTTCCTTCTCTTACTCTTTTCACCTTTCTTTTTATTTCACGCATCCCTCCCCCCTCTTTTTTTCATTCATCTTCTTTTTATCTCCTTTTCTTTTTATTTCTTTCTCCTCTTATTTCATTTCTATATACATCTCATCATGACACGGTCCAATTCCGGAAGTAGTTTGTTTATTACTAACTCTGGCCGTAGAAGCCTACGTAAACATTTGATAAATATATGCAAGAATAATGTTTTCTTATTTACTTTAAGAAGTAAGTTCAAAATTAATCTAAAAGTTAAAAATATTTTAACGTTGTTTAAATGACCAACTACATCAATTCATCAACTACACCAGCATTGTCCCTGCTTTTAAGTCTAGTTTTCGACCAGAGCATAGCTACACTACAGCATTGTCCCACGTTGTAGATGATGTACTTCAGGCCAACGACAACGGAGAGATCACAATTTTAACTCTCCTGGAATTTAGCAGAGCTTTCGACGCAATTCATTATGACATCCAATTGCGTATTTTAGATTACGTCGATTGCAATCCATCTGTAGGGACACTCGTATAGTCATATTTGCGAGATAGGATACGATAAATTGTGTTAGATAATCGCATCTCCGATAATAAATCAATATATCCTGCGATTTGCCACAAGGAGCCATTTGAAGTCCACTTTTGTTTTCCATCTATACAAGTAATCTTCCCAACGTAGTAATGTATTGCAGATTTGTAAGCAGACGACACTCAACTTTATTTTTCATTCAGCCCCTCTAAGCTTACCGAAGCTATGAAATGTATACACGAAAATCTGCATAACCTAACATTGTACTGTAGTGACCATCAGTTGACACTGAAGCCTGACAAAATAAAAGTTATTGTTGGTGTTCCAAGAAATTCTAAAGTTAGAATCTTAGCCAACCTTGATATTTATACTGGGGTTTGCAAGATTGCTCCCGTAGAACGTGTGAAGGGTTTAGGGTTATATATCGATTCTTTCCTCCACCTCTATCAGAATACCTCACATATGATTAGGAAGGCCGTCATAGCATTAAAATCAGTTTTTATACATAGATGGGGCGACAAGATCCTTTTTTTTGTAAAACTATTGTGTCATCTAACTTTGATTATACAGACATTGTATACACTCACTGCATCACAAAACAAGACGGTCAAATAATACAGCTACTTCAAAATAGTTGAGTTTGCTTTGTGTGTGTCATGCGCAGCAGGTGGGGCGTTACACAGAAAGCTAAGGACTTAAACATACTAAATTTGTATTACATGCGATTGCTTCATAGTGCGATGTTTTTTGCTGGCAGTATTAAATGTAAATCTTCATTGTATCTGTGCAAGGTAAAGTCCAGATGTTAGATATATTGACGAGGCGTTCATTATGGTCACTTTTTGTCTACCTCCAGATACAAATATGGGGTGTACAAACGCAGTTTCACCTATAGTATATCTAAGATACTAAATACTTACGTCCTATAATAAATAAATAGGAAACCACCTACAACAATATTCATTAGCAATATAGCATCAATATTTTTTATTGATATCTTGTTAATTAAGCTTAAATATGACAATGATAACATTCCTTTGCCACTCCTCTATGTATAATCTTTAATCTAGCCCTGCACACATGTACGTTTCCTGATATATGGAAAGTAGCCCGAATTTCGCCAATCTCGAAAAAGGGTGATAGTTCCAATATTGGCAACTAGAGACATGTGGTTATAATTTCCTCTTTTGCGAAGGTTTTTGAAGTCTTAATTTATAAACGTCTCTCTTATGGTATTAAATCATATCTCTCGGAATCTTAGCTTGGCGAATAGATCTATTGTGTCTAACTTGGCACAGATTTCTCAAACAATAGCTGAAACCGTGGAGGTGGTCAACTGGATGTTATTTATACTGATTTTTTCCGCCCTTTTGACCTGATTAATCATCATAACTTGTTGGAGGAGCTGAGTTTTTCGGTGTCCGCAGGAAGGAAGATTAATTCGATTATATCTTCTAAACAGACTTAATTACGTTTATTTTAATGGATTTAAATCTCGAACTTTTTACTCTCCCTCTGGAGTACTTCAAGGATCGAAACTTGGCCCGCTCCTCTTTAATATATATATCGACGATCTTTTAAAGACCATTAACTTCCCCTTAGTACCCTATGCTGATGATATTAAAATCTACCACGCCGTTAACTCCTTCAATGATGTTGACCTTCTGCAGCATAATTTGGACTCGATTTATGCCTGGTGTCTGCGTCATAATTTAAAATTAAATGTAGATAACTGTTTCTTCATGTCATTTACAAAAAGGGTGTGTAGATTCGCTGTATTGTATTAAAAGTATTAATATTGCTCGTCAATCTTCTGTTAAAGATTTAGGTGTGATATATGTTGAAAAGTTTACCTTCTCTAACCATGTCTCAGATGTCGTCACAGCCGCTTCTAAATTATTAGGATTTATTTTTCGCACTTGCAAGGATTTTACTCGATGCAATGAAGGCCCTTTTCTTTGCTTACGTAGTTTCCAAGCTCGAATATGCATCCGTGGCTTGGTATCCTTTCAACATCCAAATCAATCTTCTTGAGCGGATTTGGAGCAGAAATATCTAACGTATAAGAACGATGGGCGATATCCTACGCGAGATATACCCTACGACGAACTAATTCAAAAGCATGACTTTGTAACGCTTGTGGAAAGAAGAAACCGTATTAATGCTTCATTTACGCAAAACATTCTCACCGGAAGAATTGACTCCACTGGTTTCTTGTCTGGAGTTGGTCTCATTGTGCCACGCCTGGAATCGAGGTCGCATCACCTGCTACGGATTCCTACAGCTGGGACGAACGTGCTGTGGCGAGCGCATTTGGTACACTCGACAAGAAACTTTAATAGGTACAACTTAGATTTGCCTTACATGTATTACATGTATTACCTTTTATGTAATATTGTGTCCATTTTTGGATGTTTATGTTAGGCATTTAATGATTTATTAAAAAAAAGAAAATTATTAATTAACTAATTACTGTGACCATTTGTGTCCGCTCTATCACTATTGACAATAAATTCTATTTTACCATATTCAAGTAGGACTTTTTAATTTGAATTTTAGTGAGGTGGTATTGCATTTTGTTATCATATTTATATTTAACATTATGCTTTATGAGTGAAAGTTAAATTTTTATGTCAAGTTCGACACCAAGACTTTTATTCATTATTATTACTGCTTCTCTTAAGTGCTTCAGGTACAGTGAGGGTTTTATTTTATATTCTACGATACCCACACGTTTAAAAAGACTTTTTAGTAAAGAAACCTTTGGAAACTTATTTGAGAATTTCTCTCTCACACTTTCTACGTACTCTAAATCGATCTGCAAAATAGAACTGACCCTGTAGGGCAATTAGAATACACTGAATAGTGTCGACGAAGAGCAGCTGCGCCGCGTAAATGCCTCATGCAGAGTAATTTGAATAAAGACAAAGCGAAATTAATGCTAAATACTCGCTAAGAATGTCGGCCACAAATAGTGTCATCGTACTTGCCACTGGAGGGTAATGTGTGCTGTTGGAAAAGAGGTCGTTGCCATATTAAACGTACGCCACCGATTATAAAGACAGGTTGTACAAGAACGAGAAAAATTCTAAAACTTAGTTTTTTTATCTAGTAAGCTATTTTATAATAAAAAAATTTAATATTTGCCGATTGAAGGAACTGGAAATGTACTGTAGTTTTTTTAAACCTTGAGACTAGCATGGGGGATTAACTTTAGGTCTAAAGTAATAAAGAAGTAGTCAGTAAACATACTTTTCGTATTTTTTCTATATTGCATGGTAACTAAGTACATTTCCTACATTATCTACTTATTTGTGTACTATACATCGGTAATATACATTCAACTTTTATCATGAAAAAATACTATTGACTTTGAAATAAATTTTGAATGAGTTTCTGAACTTTACTTGAAGTTTATACTAGCTAAGCGCGCAATTCATAATGCTCTCTCATATTAAACAACCTAAATAACTGTAGAGAAACCTAAGTTGCGAGAAATTGAGGATATGAGTTTGAATAGATAGTTTTGTATTAAAAATATCTGATAATTAATGTAACTGTTTACTGCCTTGATTAAGTTAACTTACAGTTCCGCTTACTCCAAAGTATATTGATGTCCCTATATTACTGTATCTCCTTAAATGTTGAAAGTTATAAAAAAAGCGAAACCGAAATATTTTAATAAATATTCAAGCTTTTGTTTTTTTAATTAATTGATTATATAGGTTCATCATTAGATTCTCAATCAATTAATAGATGTATACAATATTACTAAACTATATCTTCGATAAGAATATATCCAAATCATCCACACAAATTAACAATTTATTGGGAACGTAGCATTTCAAGACATCATGGACTCTCATTGTCAACTGACTTACAGAATAAAGTTCGTTCGGAATAAATTATTAATTTGTGTGTTGCGGCGTTTACTGCAATATCTGCCCTTACAATCGATGTATCAATTATAATGTTTACAAATTATAAAATGGTAATGAAAAAAAAATAATTAACAATTTAAGAAATCTGTAAAATAGCAGTAAACAACAACAATTTTAAAGAATTAACCGCTAGCTACAAATGAACGTAATTATAACCTTTCATATTGAAGTTTATCCAAAACTTAAGGAACATTTAACTAAGTATGTTATAATTTTGGCAGCTTAAGAGAGGTTTTGTTCATAAGCGAAATGATTTATGTAATACGTGGGGGCAACCTTGTTTTTGAAAATCTACAGCTTCTAAAGTTTAGAATCATACATACGAGGGATGTCATCATATGTTATTTCAGTATTTTGCAGTCATCATGATTTGTACGTTAAAAGTATTGCTACAAATTCTTATTTTATATTCACTATACAATTATTACTCCATATTCTATCGAAAAGTGTTATTTCTTAAGCTTACGATTTCATGGATTTCATGGTTACGATATGCCTTCAATAATTTTGTTACTTAGATAATAAATCGCCGCAATTAATAAATCTATTTGTTAATTTCCAGACAAATTGAGAGCAATAAGTCTCTCTGTATTCTAGGGGAACATATACTATGACGCTCAAGCAAAGAATGGTAGTCAGTTCCTCTAGGAGAGTATTGACAATAAAGTTTGTAAGAGGGAAATTTAAGAAGACGTCGTTGAACTCGTTCCAATAGAAGCTGGTGGCAGGTATAATAAAGGGACCAAATAATGGACGTATATTCCAGACAACCCACTACAAAGGCAAACCACAAAGACTTAAGCGCCTATCAAAAACAACTCCAAGATCTTAAAATGATTCAACCATAGGTACAATCTCCCCTTCTTTGTATAGAACGAGTTTGAGGAATTAGTTTTACATGTGAAGGCGGTATGTCGGCGTTTATTGATATTTAGCTTGCATATATTGGTTATAATAATAATAATATCTTTATTGCCCAACAGAAAATAATTCCATTTACAGGACAATGCGAGAATAATGTAACCTAGCATATATATGTAGTAACAATACACAGCGCAGTAATAAATTAAAATTAATCGAAAAAGATACAACTGAATCATAAATATAATAATGGCTCGGTGACACCAGAATGCAAGAACAAAATAGGACGACAATCTAAATCCATGTAGACTCTTCAACAAAAAGGATCGTGAAGTAGTTCATTGGCATTTCTAATCATATGCGTAAAGGGTGTTTTAAGCAGAACATTAGTTTTGCATGACGGGACCTTAAAATTAGGGAAGGACCTGGTATCGTGCTGAGGTACCACAAAATTAATTTTGGAGAGAAGGGATGGAGCGTCAATAGCGTGACTAATTAGTTTAAGTAGAAATTGGCTGCTAAATTCCTTCCTTCGATCCGATAACGATATAAAGCCGTGTCTCCTCAGCAGAGGAGGTTCGCGTCCAGGGTAAGTGCCATCAATTTTGAAGGACAGGTATTTCAAAAATCGTTTTTGCACTCTTTCAAGTAGTACTTGCAGATGGAGATAGTGAGGATACCAAATTATGGAGGCATACTCCAACCCAGTGCGGACAAGCGAATAGTATAATGCTTTTAGCGAGGCAGAATTATTGAATGATCTGCAGGATCGTATGAGAAATCCTAAGGATTTCATCGCAGAATTTCTATAATATGTGGTCTGCAAACGACAAATTTGCATCAAACTGCACGCCCAGGTCCATCACAGGCGAGTGCCTAGGAACAATAGCCTGACTCACAGCATAGTGAAAATTGTATAGTCTATGACATCTGGAGTAGCTTACAACAGCACACTTATCCAGATTCAAATGAATTCCATTCTGTGTACGCCATCTAACAATAGTATCCAGACTGTTCTGGAGAAACAGACAATCTGCCGGGGAGGTTATGGTATTGTAGATCTTAAGATCGTCCGCGTAAGCCAGTACATTGCAGTCCAGCCCTGTAGGAGATCATCCAAATAAATATTAAAACAAAAGGGGACCCAAATTGGATCCCTGGCACACACCAGAGGAAGCAGAGAATGTTAAGGATGTATATCCATTTAGTGAACATAGCATGAACGATCAGTTAAATACGAGCGGATCAATTCTGTTACACTTGGCGGAAAACCAAAACTACTCAGCTTAGATACCATAAGGGAATGATTGATAGTGTCAAATGCTTTACTAAAATCGGTGTATAATACATCTACTTGTTGACGTCGTTCCATGGATTCGGCCATATGCTGTGCTAACTCAGCAAGGTTGGTTGTAGTAGACCTTCCTGGAATGAAACCATGTTGTCGCGAAGATAAGTAAGGCTTGACACTAACGTAAATTCTGTGAGACAGAAGATATTCAAAAATTTTTGCAAAGTTGGATAAAATATTTGGTTATGCACAAGACGGTTATCATCATCATTTTTTTGAAGAAGTGCAACATGTTCTTGGTTTGTAACTGCGGAATAGATCTTAATGTCATCAGTATAACCCAAAGCCAGATGGGAAAAGGTAACCAAGAGATAAATAATAAAAACAATAGTGGCTCTGAGTTGGAGCCCTGCAACACGCCCGAAGTAGATATAAATTCTTTCGACTGATAACCATTATAAAATACGTAATTAATGCGCCCCCACAAATAGGAGCTCATTAGCCTGAGAAACGAGGAAGTAAATTTGAAAGGATCCAGCTTATTGAGAAGATTTCCATGGTCGATTGTATCGAATGCACACGAAAAATTTTGTAAATAATACATCAATTTGACAACGATCATCAAGTGTCTCACTAATATATTGAATAACAACTCCCAAATTAGTTACGGTAGATCTTCAAGGTAAAAAACCATGGTGACTTTCAAAAAGTGTAGATTTCGCAGTACTAAGTATACACTGGAATAGATTACACGTTCATACACTTTCGCAAAATTACATAAAATTGAATGGGCCCGTAATTATGAATTACACAAGAATTTCCCTTTTTATGGACTACTAAACGGGCACGCTTCCAGAGATCTGGAAAGACAGATGTATAAAGAACGACTGATGATTTTCATCGTTGGCTTTGCCAGAATGAGTCAGAGAAAGTGAAGAAGAAACACTGTTTTCTGTTCTTCTAGAAACATAGGGAAATATATCCAGTATCAAGAAAGTAATTGCACGAGTCAGTTTGCAAAACCGACACCTCGATATTTTAATCGATTTTATTGTTACGCAGCTTTATATCAAACTTTAAATACTTTACTTAACTCCCAAAGGACATCTTTTCATGTTTGATTACCAATAAAAATCTGTATAAAAAACCGTAAAAACCTTATAATTTGGTTTTATATTGCCCATAAAACAGATACTAGTAAATAGAGGCTATAATCGGACCGAAACAGACCCGTTTCACTTCCTGCGAACATCAGAATCTTCCGCACCGGAAAAGTAATATATACGATTAATCTATGTTGGGCCACCTACAGAAAAATACCTTTTTTAGAGTAAAAATTGCTTCTCCGAGCGCGGAAACGTTATTGAATACACGGATAGAATAACAACATTGTTAAATACTGAAGGGACAATAGCGCCTATAAAAATTTCATGTTTCCGTTGACCTTTATCCTGTAATATGGAAGTTTTTATTATCACATTGTTTAAAATTTTATCTTGGCGATGAGTTGTCTTACGAATTTTGGTATCACACATTATTGTAATGCTAATAACTCATACTACATGTTGAGGCTTCTGAAGTTATTGTACGTCGTTGTGTAATTTATTTTATTTACAGTTACTCCTAAAAGGGTATTTAATTTTTATGAACTTCTTTAATTTTCAGCAAAAATCGCCCACTAGAATGCAAAGGTTAAATGTAAATGTTTAAATTTGTTTTCTTCATCAAAATACCTCATGGTGTTTAAATTTATATGTGGGAGTTTATTTAAACGTTAGAATTGTTTAAAGAATCCTAAGCGCATATTATTTGCTCTCATACATAAACGAGCTTTGACATACATTCTTTTTACGGAGCCAAAAAAAATGTTTGATGCCATAGAAGGATTATTTGTTTTACAATTCATTTTTAAAAGATTAGCAATAATTTCAAACGCTAGGTGATTTTTTTTATAAATTCTAAAAATCATAGAGAGAGAATACTATACATTTGTCAAATGAAGAATTCCTGTAGCACATCGAAAGAATTTTAACATTAAGAAGGGGGAAAATCGTCTGGCTATATTTGTCTACGATGTAGATAAAGAGGCCACATACTTTTTATGTCTTTATTTCATTGCATGTTTCCATTTCATAGTACAGTTCCTCGTTGATATCCTATCCCACAATTTCTCTTTACTTTATCGTCTTCTTTTGTTTCAACCCCGTTGCCATATCTGTGTGGTTAACTTTAACTGTTCCACAGATATCTATTTTATATCGAACTACTTAGTCAGTCATTTGCAGGAAATTACAAAAATTATCCATTGCAAGATATTGGATAAGAAGCGATTTGGACAATGTCATGGCGACTCGTGAAGATATTGACTGATGTTTGTTTTAGCTACCTTTCACTGCGTAGACGTTAATGTTCCAAACTTAACCATTTCTTGATTCGCATAGTAAATAGCTTTTACCGCCAAATCGTGCTCTCTTTAATAGAATATACACAAGCCAATCACGTCGTGTTTTATATAAAAGCAAAACCCTTGTCGATTATATTTTCTTTCCGAAAATACAAGATTTCGACATTTTGTAGCTAAATTTTCATATACTAGCAAAATTGTATTGGGTGCTGACCTAGGGTAGATTTCTAGATTACAAGCAATATTACTTGAAAAATTAAACTTTTGTTTTACTTGACAAAACCGCCAGAGTAACCCATGTTTTTTGAAAATAACGCGTTTTTCGTGAAAGCGTTTTTGACTAATATAATTCCCTATATAACATTTTGACAATGCCTCACAGAATTGTTAGGACAAACATTATGTTTTCCTTGTTTCTTGAAGGACATGGGCTTAACCTGTTTTCAGCATATATATTTGTTTCAATAACATTCAATTTTTCGTCAAAATATTTAATAAGGTAGTCCCCAATATTTCTCACGTTATATATAATAGCTAATCAATCACCCCAATCATTTCCTTCGGTTTATATCTTCTCGCATATGTGCCTCCATCTGTTTCTGTCTTTGGTATTCTCCTACCATCTGTAGACGCCAGCTCTACTAAAGTCCGTCTTCACCTCGTGCAGGCAACTAGTTCTGGATCTATCCCAATGATATTGTAAATTGTAGTTTTGTTCCCAGATATCTCAACTACCTTACTCTCTGTTGCTTTATTTTCCTAACCATGTCCACACCTTCCAACTTGTTCACTACCTCGTAATTTCTTCTACAACTGTATTACACTATTGTCAATTTCTATTTGGTGTGGTATTGTTCTTAATATTTTCCGTTTTTTGTATTCTCAGATCACGCTTTTGCTTCTTTATCATTGTCATTGTTCCTGCCGCGTACAAGAATGTTGGTTGTGTTATTGTTTTATAAATTCTCATTATTATTATTTTCCTCAATATTTTGCTTTTTAATAGTTCTCTATATGCCTCGTAGATTTTATCCATATTTATCACTCTTTCCCTTATCTCTCTCTTCTATTTTTCCTATTTCAATGGTGTCACTCCCATCTTCCCGTTTCCCACTCACTTAGTTTTATCATTTCTGTTTTTTCTGGACTTATTTTCAATCCCATTCTGTCACTCTCCCACACGCTATTTACCTTCAGTATTTTTTCGATTACCTCCTGCTCTTTTGAGATAGCTACAACATCATCAACATATGCTATTAGCGGGCTACCTTTGTTCTTATTGTGCCTTTATCTATTTTTCATAACACGTACTTCAATTAAATAATGCTGTCTAGCACTGAGTCTCTTTGCTTTACCCCTTTATTTATTTCAAACTTTTCCGTCTCTCATTTGTGTCCTTATAATTGTTCTTATACTTAACAACGCCATTTGTATTAATTTTATTAATTTGAGTTTAATTCATAATTTATTTAGTGCTGCCATAAATTTATCTATTTTGATGGAGGCGTATGCTTATATAAAATCGACGAACAAAAGTTCTAATTCTATTTTATATGAATGTATTTTTTCTACGATCTGTTTAACTGTTTGTATGGAGTCGGTTGTTGCCCGACCTTTTATAAGCCTGTATTGATATTGTCCTACTAGGTTTTTTATGTTATTTACTACCCTTTTTTGTATTATTATAGATAAGATTTTCCATGCTGTGGTTAGTAGCATTAAACCTCTATAATTAACAGTTAAAGCATATGTATTTCTTTTGATAACAATCAATTCTTCGTCTAATATTTATGAAGATACTCCCCAATATCTTCTGCTTTATCCGCTTCAAAATTTGTAGAAGGTTCTGTAGTGAAAGGAAATATTTAAGTAAACGCTTAAATATTGCTTATAAAAGATATTTTCCTAATAGAAGGCCTGGAAAATAAGGTGAGCCTATACAGGAGTTATCTTATTAGGAAAAGAAAATTATATGTCACAGAATGCTCCCCTTCATTTCATTCATTCAGTTCATTCAGTCTTCTAGGTATAAATATAAATCCTCAGATTACCTCATTACTAGTTGCAATTGGGGAGTATAATTATCCAGCTGTATGATGTAATTAAGTGCTTTGTTTTTTCTTCGATTGAGAGTATATATAATTTTCTTCTACTATGAAGATTGATATTACATTAAGTAAGTAAAATCACAGTGAAAGAATTTATCTAGTTTTAAGATTAGATTTTAAAAGAAATACCTGCAATCTCCATAAATTTTGCACAATGAATATAATGCATAATTCCATTTAATATACTTGCTACTATATATTTGTTTGCTATTCTCAGGACAATGTAAAACCATTAAAAATCCGGTTAAGTATAATGGACTTTATCTAGATAGAATCTGGAAATTCCGAATATATACAGATAGTTGTTGAATTTCTGAATACTGTAGAATGAAAAAGAAAGAAGCCACAAACGTCCCAGGAACCTTCGTACAATACATTTGCTTAACTTCAAGTAAAAAGTGAGAAGACCGTGCAAGAAATCCCAACTTGTTGAACAAGCAACATGAGATTTTGCTGAACAAAGATATTCAGTCATCTAAATTCATAATAAATGAAACAAAGGCTTCAGGCATTTTGAGGATCTCTAGACTAAACCATGGAAGACTTCAGTGCCCCTTGAAGACGCTTCAAGATTAGTAGATACAAAATTTGTGTGCTTATCCGTAATCGAGGATCAATAAACTGGTGATTCCTATGTCTGATATCGCCACGTACTTTAATTTGGATATTTCCATACAAGAAAGCGCAATATTTACGATCTGTTGTCAATTCATTGTATAGAAAACGTTTGCATGTGCTAAATCAAACTTTTTACTATCGAAAATTAATGCCGATGAAATAACAGCTGAAGTATACTCGGAACAATTGCTGGATAATACAGTTAGAAACATTGTTGATACTATACAAAAAAATCAGTAACGAGTATTTATTTTTTATTACATTCATACTATAAAAATTAGCGGATATTCTAAGTGAAAGAAATTTACGAATTAATGCAAGACCCACGTTAACTGTATTCTGCAGACTAAATTCATTTTTACGAAAGAAAATGTAGAATTGGTCTCAGAAAAAGAACTTAATTTACAGAAAAAATAAATATCTTTGAAATTGCTGAGAGACCTTCTAAGTAAGAACGTCATCGGTTCAGTTTGTTTATCCTGTATCTGTGGGCAAGGTCTTTTGAGAATCCCTTCCATATCGCTAACCTTTCAAGCCGTGGTACGTTAGAAACGCAAATAAAGAACAAAATAATTAAAGAAGAATACAACACGAACTTGAATATAAAATGGGGTTAACTGTAGGTAAACCAAGATCTGACTACTGAGCAATACAACCAATGATGGAGACTTTGGCAGAAGGTTCTTTAGTATATCAACAATTACTACGGAGACAAGTGGACCTGATGTAATTTCTCTGTAATATTAAGATTTCGGTTTGTGATTATCAGAATGAAACAGTAGAAATTTGATAAGTTATTAATAATACCAGAAATCTATACTGTCTATCTACTACCACCTATCTATTACCATTGATATTAAATGCCCAGTAGTGTCCATGAAGTTTTGACGTAATCCATTTCGTTACTTTACCAATTGGGCAAACAATTGAAGAAGCTTTGTAGTAAGACGTAAGGAAGTAAGGAAACGTCTAATAGCTGCTGGTTACACTTAATCAATTTCTACATATCAAAAGGTCAATCATTAGTAGCGGTAACACACACCATTTACTTGCTTAACAACATCTTAGTAAAAGTTGGAACGAAGTTTCTCTGGACAATTCCTTTGCTATCGAAGAATGAAGTGAATGTTGTTTTGATTTTTTATGGAACTGTGCTTTTTCGGCTTGTGGTGAATTTTTAGGCTATCATTCCGCACTTTGACGCTTGGGTTTTGGCTCGTACTGAAAGCACCACAGTTCGTCAACCGTAACAATTGATTTCAGGAAATTTGGAATATTTCTGGCGCCTGTAATGACTTCTATGGAATGAATGACACTCATCCATTTTTAGCCATCCGTCAAAGTGTGTGGAATAAATTTTGCACAGACGTTTGTTTTGCCCTTCGTCAAGAATGATTCGAATCGTTTCTCCGCAGATCTTTAAATCCTCTTTCTTCATTTTCAGGGAAGCATTGGGATCATTTTCAATAAAAGCACGTACATGTTCGATCATTTCTGGTGTCGGAGCTGAAATTGGCCTTCTCTTACGGTTACTATCTTCTAACCTCTCTCTCGCTTCCAAAAAAACGTTTGTGCAACTGAGAAACATTTGCTCTACTCAAATAATTAACCAAATTTTGCGTGAAATTTAATAACTGCTCTTTGTTCCATGTTAGTATTTCAACACCAACACAAAAGTTATTTTGGAAGAGCTGTCATAACTCTGCTATTTATCGGGTAATTGAAGCAAAGTTGGCACTACTGGAATGAGGAATATCACAGATTTCACACGTTGGCCTGAACACAGTGATGGCGCTACTAATTACTCAGTTATGGTACGAGTCTGGAAACATAGTTGTCGCACTGTATATAACTACTGTGCGTGGGAAAGAAAACGGACAAAAATACCTATGCTCGCTATATTAAACAGTTTATACTCATAGAGCAAGTTTAATATAATTTTAACGTGTCGTCTCGTTGTATAACATTTTAAACATGTTTTAAAAAAGTTATATAGATATCAAAGAAAGTGCAGTACTTTGTATGAAATGAATATTCTTTGGTGTTGTTAAATAACTAAACTATTCCTATTGTGATATCTAGAATACCAATTATTGTCTCAAAGAAGATGTAGCACAACCCCGAAACGTATAGTAAAACGAATAAAGATATGTAGAGTACTCAAATTTTATTATTTTTACCCGACTAAGAATTTCCGATAAAGGAAGAAGAAATTGAAGAATTACTACCGTCAATGAAATAATAATAGAATTAGTACGAGAGAAAATGTTGAAATAGGTGTGGAAATTAAAAAAAATTACACTTTAGCTTTTAATCATAATGATTAAAGATTTTTCTTGAAAAATATAGACAGTTGTATTTTGTGTTATTAATTTGCAAATAAAAAAATTCTGGGTGGGTGTCGCGCGAAGTTTAAATCGTACTAGCTATTAGTTTCTTCGTCGCTGCTATTTTACTTGAACATTATAGGAAGAGCGCTCTCTGAACACCAAAAATACGAAGAAGTGGCAAGTGTCTCAAGTGAACCTATTATTATCGTTACAATCCGTTAATTCTTGCACTTATGCCTATACAAATATGCAATCTTAAGTTTAAATACTTATGTAAATTTAGGCATACTGATGTATTCCATTTAAAGGGAATTACGCTAAAGCTACATGAACAAACTTATGATTTTATCCTAGATTGCATAGTCTGTGTTATTAATCAATTGCTAAACATATTTAATTGTATTTCTAATCGAGTTAACATGCATAAATTAATGAATTGGCGGAATAACAAACGCAAGCTATAATTTATAGTATTAAATTTAACATCGCATAGCACGTAAGTACATTTCTTCATTACCGTTCAAGAATTTTATATTATACAACCAATAAAATAAATAATTGCTAAATAGCAGGTAGCTTGATACGTACTACACTAAACGCGTGTTATTTATATTAACGATGGCAATAATGGAAATGTATTTCGAACGATAAATCGGTAATATAAGTGGAATAAATACACTCGACGTTTAAAACAGAAACACCGAACATTTCTGCGACAATAACGTCGACTACCAGACAATAAATGGAAGTGTGGCTATGGATTGACTTTGCCGCCAGTAATATCCTTCATATTAAACTAACTGAACTTATAACGCTCTACCTTCCGTCTATATGAAATTTTACTGTGTAGAATAAAGTGACAGTTTTGCTTCGATCAATACTACATAGGCGCCAAACGAGTTAAGGTTTCGTTTTCGGCTAATGGTTTAATTTATTGGATGTTGTAACAAGTTAGGGATGATATTTAACAATAGGTATAATACTAAGCTTTTTTTCATGATATATTACCTTGGCACGAGAATATGTTATGTAAAAGTATTAAAGCTAAATTTATGGGAAAATATTGTTAGCACTCTCGTCTAAAGAAAAACATCACTACTCCTTATTCTTCAACAAGAAACATAATTGGCATATTGTTTATTTACTGGGATGTTACTAGATTAATTAAGCGAGGACTGTCCTTGCATCAGCATTGTTCATTTATTTACTAAACGCGTTTAAAATACAATAAATGTCAAAGGGAGTATTTCAAAGCTGACGCAAGCGCTACATTTAAATCCTTGTTTAGCGTTGCTTCAGTTACAATTCAACTTTATTAATCCAGGATGGAGAAAAGCCTGATATAGAGAAGCTTCTGTATGGAGTTTTGGTATAACCATTAAAATTTGATGAGCTCATTCATTTAATTAAATTATTTTAAAGCTGACGTATTTATAAAGCAGCGGAATTCATTTCAATTACGCTTGAGATTTAACTATACGAAGAATCTCAACAGTACTGACGTATAAAGTAACAGTAACAAAAACATATCAATCTAATGTGGGACATTCGGAATTACATTTGGAATTTAAATGGATGACTTAAAAATATTAACTGCTAATTTACTACTTATGAAATTGTCTCGGAACTAATTTACTTATACAGAGCGATGTCAGCAAGCTAATTGGATAAATTTAAAAATAAAGGGAGAAATAGATACTAAAATTTTTAGGTACCATTTCATTTTATATCTTTAAATGGCCTGATGATGAAATCATTCTACATGTGTAGGAGTAGATTCTGATAATTCACAGGCATAGCAGTAAACTCCACTCACACAAATTAATTAATTATGCGGAACGCAGCGTTTCGAGAGCACGTGGGCTCCCATTGTCAACCGTGTTACCGACTGAAAGTAAAAACTGTATCGCACATGCAAATTATTTTCTACGCAGACTCTAAAATTTCTAACCATATGACTATTTACAATCTACTAGGTGGCCTCATGCCTTTTACGGGGAAGGATGGACCGAAAGCGAACCGTATCTTTAACAGGGCCTATGGTAATAAATCCATCAAACTCAAATGCTCTGCTACGCTTGATAGTTCAGGCATATGGTAAAATCCGGACATAAGATTGATTTAAAAAATCTGACACTACTTAAAAACGTGAACTCGTATAGAGAATTAGACGCGTACGAAACGGTATATATGAAAAAGAACGGAAACTTATTGAACAGAGAACCACCCCCAATTGCACACTCGAGTTTGATGGATTTATTACCATAGGCTCTGTTAAAGATACGGTTCGCTTTCGGTCCATCCTTCCCCGTAAAAGGCATGAGGCCACCTAGTAGATTGTAAATAGTCATATGGTTTAGAAATTTTAGAGCCTGCGTAGAAAATAATTTGCATATGCGATACAGTTTTTACTTTCAGTCGGTAACACGGTTGACAATGGGAGCCCACGTGCTCTCGAAACGCTGCGTTCCGTATAATTAATTAATTTGTGTAAGTGGAGTTTACGGCTATACCTGTGAATTGTACATCCACACAGTCCTTGCAATCGTCAGTAGATTCTGATACTCCATAAATGATAAGTATGAGTACGGTTGTAACCTCGTGGTTGACACAGACCATATGTTTTTGAACAATTTCGTTTCCACAGTACCAAGAAGTATACTACCACACTAAATGTATTAATCACATATTATGTGCAAGAATACCTAAAATATTGAGTGGTTACAAATCGTTGTAGAGGTGGCGACAAGTAATAAAGATTTAGAAAAAGTCATGTGTTTAAAAATTCTAAAATCCCAGGACCAACAAGCTAGTTAAACACTAACTGTAATAATCTCCCACTCTCAAAACAACTGTGAAGAATATAACTAATTTACAAATCAAATGATCGGCGAACTTCTGCTATGCTTACAACAAGACTTATCTACAGACTGAAACTACGACTGCAGCTGATACGTATACAACACGAAAAAAGTAAAACGGATATGTATAGATTTTTTTTATAATTACATATTTCAATGCACAAATGAAACTAACATTGTAATTAATTGAATTAGGGGTATGGCACTCGACTAGTTTGCATCTTATTTCTCTGAGAGGGTACAGCTTGTGCAGACTTCCTTGGTTAAAAACTGTAAAAGTAACCTTTCTACATATTTATCATTCCATCTACACTGAAAACCAACTCTATGTTAGAGGATTTGAATCCATAGTTTACAGCGAATAAATTGTTTTTAAGCAAGATTAAAAATTATAAAAATTTAAAAAAAGGTATATAACTTTTACATCCAGTATAACGCACACCTTGCCGAGTCTTCGCCTTGCAATTGGAAATAGCAATAGATCAGACAACACAAGAGTCTAGGAATAGCGTTTTCGTAAGATCTGAAATGGAATAAACACATCGGCGCAATGAATTCATTAATATCTACATACATCAATCTTCAAACTAAGACATTCGAGATCCACAGTCAACTACAAAATTATGAGGCATATATATATGTATATATATATATATATATATATATATATATATATATACATTGAATAGCATTTAAGCTATGGAATAATTGTATGGGGTTGGAACAATTCCGTACAAAATATGTTTGTGCTAAAAAATAACTATCCGTGTAATGATGCGGATTTCACAGCAAATGTGTAGAATATACTTTAAGCAATGTAAGTTTTGAACAGTTACAGCAATCTACATATTAAAGACCGTGCTATATATTCATAAGAATAAGTATAGCTTTAGAGCTTTTTTATATAATCATGGGCGGGGCTTTTAACCCCGAAGTGCAACTCAGCCAGTACTTCACCTATTGTGCACCCATGTGATATTAGTTCACTCGACCGGGTTGCACCTGAGCAACAAAGTCCATAGTTCGAGCGGTAATTTTCCTAACTTGGGTTCGTCAAACTGAGCATTCCCAAGGTGAACCTGTCTTTCCCTGCAGACTGCAGGGCAGTCGACAAGAAGGTGCACAGGAGTTTCCTCTGCTCTCCCGCACTTTCTATATGAAGGAGAGTTTACTAGACCCATGCGATGCATGTGTTTGTTCAGTGCCCAGTGTCCAGTTAAGATCGCTATGAGTGCGCTGAGTTTGGTCCTCCTCATAAGAACTACCATACGCAGTCTTTCCTCTCCTGGATAAATCCCGAGAGATTTTCGGTGTCTCAAACCGTCTACCCCGTTCCAGTAAGACCGACGACTCGCGGCGAGCTCGAGCCTAACATAGGTTTTAATACTGCCATAGGTACTAGGACTTCAGAATGGTCGTCGACTGCCTTTGCTAGCAAGACAGCTGCTTCGTTCCCTTTGATCCCCGAGTGGCTTGGCCGCCAGTTGCTACAGCCTTCTATGGCACCCCAACACCACTTCGGAGTCATTTCTGATAGCTTGTAGTGCCTAAAGAGCGCCTTGGCTGTCCGATACGATTTCCACCGCTTCCAAGTCATGTGCGCAGTCCGCAGAGTTCTCCGCACATGTCTGGATGGCAATTACTTCTGCTTGAAAGATAGAGGGGGAGACCCCTAGACTGATAGCCTCGCCATCCGGTTCTCCCTCTTCCCAAATTCTAATACTTGTGCCATTCGAGGTTTTCGAGGCGTCCGCAAACCACGTCTCGTCTCGATTTGCATGAAAATGCATTTATTGCCTCGTTGCTGCGAACTATTACATTGTATCCCCTAGTGAAGCTATACACGAGCCGAACTTTGTCAGTCCTCATTGACAGCGGTGCTGTTTGTCCGGGTGTAGTTGAAGATGCTGGTGTGGTCTCTAAACTTGCCGGAAAATATCTTGCACCCACTTGCTTCTGACCTCAGCACCAGCTGCAGTGGCGGAAACTCAAGAATGGTCTCCGTCGCAGCCGTCGGCGTCGAGGTCAATGCCCAAGCAAGCAATCCTTTGAACTTTGCCAAGGATCTTGACCGCATAGCCTTGAATGTGCCGCCAGACTAGCGACAAATAAGTTGTAGTAGGTACTACAACTCTTGTGTACAGCCACTGAGTCAATGCTGCCCCACGTTCTACCAAACATTTCTCTGCAGGTCCAAAAGGCCCTAGTGGCTTTGTTTGTAGCATGTTCCAGGGGTAATTTGTACGTCAATTTGGAGTCCAAAATTACACCTAGATATTTAGTCTTTGTTAATACCAATACTTTGGAACCGAAAATGGACGGACACCAGAGTTTGTGAGGTTTTCCCCTCTAGGTAAACGGTACCATAGTCATTTTACTAGATTTTACATTAAACGAGGCTGAGTGCAATTGTATTCTTTCGGATACCACGCTCTCAAACCTCCCGCTAGCCATGATGGCAATATCATCGGCTTAACTTTGGAGCTTAGAATAACCCGCAACAACATTATAAAACATGAAACTTAGATATTCATCTCTATAATCACAGGCTTACGTTAACTACCAATAGTTTAATATGCATAAGTATTAGAATATATAGTAATATTCCTTTTGAAATGAGAGAAACATTTAAAAAACCTTTTAGGTAGATAACTTCTGAAGAACATGAATGTGTAGATTTTTTCTAGGTGGGCGGGGATTTTAACCCAGAAAAGCAACTCGCTTATTGTGCACAAATGTGGTTTTAATTTACTCGACCGGCTTGCACCTGAACAACAAACTCCACAATCAGTTCGAGAGGTAATTTTCTTAACTTGTGGTCCTCAGACTGAGCATTCCCAAACTGAACCTGTCTTTCCCTGCAAACTGCCGGGCAGTCGACAAAGAGCTGCACAGGAATTTTCTCTTCCACACTTTATGTCGATCACTTAGCCTTAAATATTTTGCTTCTGATGGTGTCTGCGTTCACTTTTGAACTAAGGAATAATAAAGATTATTGTTATTATTAGAGACCGCATTATATGCAAAGTGTATATATTTTACTTTATTTATTTATTATATTTTACGTCTTTTTGTTGATGTCTTACACTGATTAAAGTTAATTAACGCTAATTAACTTCAATCAGTGTAACACATCTACATATAGACGTAAAATATAATAAATAAATAAAGTGAAATATATGGACTTTGCATATAATCCGGTCTCTAATAGTTATTATTATTGTAATATTAGCGAGAATGCTCAGAAATTATTGTTACAAACTACAAATAATCAGATTAACTAAAAACTGCTTTAATATACAGTTACAGACTACTTCCAGTTTTCACCGAGTTATTTAAAGTTTTATGGTTACGCAGGTTTTTTACAATAGCCTTTACGAAACGCAAAGGTAGCACTCTAAAGAGTTTCGTAATATATGCTTCGATTCACTACAATGTAAGCTTCATGCTAACTTCACTTTGAAAAACGTTGGAATGTGAAAACTTTTAAATGGAAACGTTGTTGCTTTCGAAACGTTCATATTTTATGTAAAAATACGTCCGTTAGATTATCGATACTTGACTGCAAACGTTTTCTAGCTACATCGTAGAAGAGGCTTTTTTACTTCAATTTTAATGCTTCAAGTTAGTCGAGACTGAGCTAAGTAAGACAAATGATCATCTGATAAATTTATGACCGAAGTGGCCATAGAAGGGCCCATTATTAACAATCCAGTGATCGTAAAGGAAATTTATATTGCGAACTTTTTCTTTTAACATGAAAAATATAAGTGTAAAATTTTTCATGGAAGCGTTCGTAGGTCTTACTGTACTTAAAGATTTTCAGGTCCTTAAATAAGTGTAAAAGACGTCTGTAGTAAATTATTCTGCACAATTCGCAAATCTAAAACTCATAGTGCTGTTCCCATGCAAGTGGTAGCGATGGGAAGGTGTTGTTAGAACCTAGAACAATTCATTTCAAGAAAAGATCGCAGATGGTACTGAACATTTTAACAAAACCTCATACAATTTGTATATTTTTCTAAAAGTGAAATATGATTACCTAGGTTTACTTCCGTATGCCTCTTTTTATAATTAGTTTGCTATAAAATTTACAATAACATAATCAGAGTGTTTAAAATAAAATCATTTCTGTTTCTTTTAATTTCCTTAAAGGATGTACTTGTCTGAATCTATATTTCTTTGCCAATATTAATTTTAAAATATTCTAAAGTTATAACCAGGAACAAATAATGATATTTACATTCACAGGTAAAAAAACAAAATGACGATAAACTTTTACTCAAATGATATTTTCGATAAGCTAGCCTACTTAAATTGATTGAATTCTGGTCTATTGTCTGAATCAGGTCGTTTGTGTTTAAAAGCAGTCACTGAACCTCTAGTCAAATTTATGGTCTTAAATGATCTTGGATACTTCGCTTCTCCAATGACCAATACTTTTAATTTGTGAGGCCCGTTGCTGTTTGCATAAATCAAAAAAGTAATTTGGTTTTAGAAGTTTTCCAGTCAGGTGCTTGCTCTTCTCCAGAATAAATTACTATCTCGTCTGGTAGTAATTTGTAATATAAAGATCCTCATCTGTGCTATAAATTTGTGCAGATGTAAAACCAGAATTTTTGATTTTTTCTTTTGGAATATTTTTTTAAGTTTTTAGTTTCTGGAAACTAAATCTGGCTTTAAATTAGCCAAGCACCCTCTGCTTGCAAAAAAATTATCTTCTTTGTAAATTTCTTCATATACTGCACTCGTCGTAGCAGCCAAAATTTCATGTGCAGCTGGCCACAAATCTAATAGAGTTTCCATTTCTAGATATTTTGCATGTCTAAGTGTTTTTTCTGTTTCCTGGCGCAGTATAGCAGTAGTTAACGAAACCGCAAAGATGTTAAAATAATTAACCATTATTCGAAGTTACAACAACAAATGCACTTTTTACTTTCTAATTCTTGTCTTATTTTGTTTTCATATCAGGAATAGTGAATTGTTCAACACCAACGAAACATCCAAATCTACCATTATCTAATTTGCATAAAATTCCAGACTTTTGTTTTAGTATTAGTATGTTGTGTTTTCGTTTAGAAGCCATTTCTAACAACTATATTCTATGTAACAATAAGAAACTAACGAACTAACTTCGCAATTCTGCATGACGCAATTTTATGCAAGTTGGAACTTACAGAAACTTTAAACAGTGCACTTTGGATAGACAAATCATAAAAATTCAGTTTACAAAGTACATAATATATTTTAAAGAGCTATTCGAATTACACCAGAATTCGGTTTATTGCACGTTCGGACTATCAAGCTATTACTATATATCTATTTTCATGAAATGAATACGTAGGCTTCCACGGCCAGAGTTTTCATCTTATAAATACCCAATAAAAGCAGCAAAGCATATTCTGATTTCTCAAATACCTATTTTCTATATTTTTTGCCTACCTGGTTCAATATTTTAAGTGTCCAAGTATACGAGCTCTAATTATTAATTAACCACGTACGTTTATTAAACCTAATTGCCTTTAACTTGTACTTATTCTCTAAGGCTAACTTTTGTGGTGAGTGATATGCTGAAAAAATCGTGTATTTCATTTGTATTCCCAAATCCTTCCATATAAACTACTACACTCACGAAAGAGATACTAACGTATAAATTTCAAGCTCACTAGAAATCCGACGAATGTTTTCAAATGCCGACTTAAAATCGGAAGTGCTGTTTTCATAGTGTGATAGCATAAATTTTGTTTTCACTATTAAAGAACATGTTCTTCCCGTAGACGCCCGCATTATGACATATAAAATCAGAGGAACTCATAAACTAGCTACTAGGGGAACTTGTTCCATCATTGTGAATAAAATGTAGTTTTATATAAGCGCCAAAAACTGATTGGAAAATTTAAATATTCTCCGCTGGAAAATGAAAATCCTCCAGCTTTGGTTCGTATGTTTACGAAGCTATAAAGCCTCCAATCTGTTGTACCTATTCACTTGCTCGTAAATAATACACCAATGTACATGATTACATGCGACGTACTAGTTTGCATACACTTTATACATTGTTGGTAATTGCTGATAACAAAAAAAAAAGTCATCGTGCATGTTGTTTAATGTGCTGATGCGCTATTGTTATTGTGGAACATATTTTTACAATTTACGTGTCACGTTGAAGTTATGTTCCGCTGACGCATCGGTATTTTGTATACATAGATACGAGGTAGGCGCTATAAATTCTCGGCCTGACAGGCTTATACAGGTTCAAACGTTCCAAACTCCGTCACGGTATGCATGCACATATGCGGGGTCTACGTTATAAATGTGACGGTTCGAAGAGTAGCAGTTTCTAGGAGCTAGCCAACCAACGTCACTAGCGCATGAAAATGTCCGAAGTAATGTAACAACAAAAGAAGGACATACACATAATCACATAAAACAACGTTTAGACGGCGTTTACAGTGATTCATCTCCTTTTTATTCCACTGTAAAAAAGTGGGCAAAATGTTTTCCTTTGGAGGAAGGAATCCCTGGAAGATGCTAAATGGTCGGGCCGACCAACTGAAGCGAAAGCACCTGAACAAATTTCAATTATTGAAGATTTAGTGCTAGAAGATCGCCGTTTGAAAGTGAAGGAATTAGCAGTGGTCACACATATAGCCGAAACAAGTATTCGCCGAATTCTCCATGAGCATTTGGGTATGAATAAAATTAGTTCAAGAAGGAGACTTCTTTCTGCTCTCCAACGTGAACGTCGAATCGAATGTGCGCGATTGTTTTTAAACATGTAGAGACAACCCAAAACCTATTTTGGAGTCCATTGTCACTGGGGATGAAACAACGGATTCGCTTTACGCTCCTCTATCAAAAAGGGAGACCATGGAATGGCGGCGACCTGATGAACCTCTTCCCAGAAAGGCGAAAATCATTCAATCAACGAAAAAGGTGATGGCCACAAGATTCTGGGATTGTGAGGTCATTTTGCTAATTGCCTTTAAAGAGCGCAATACAAGTGTGAATGGCACATATTATGCGTCTTTGTTGCATAAATTAATTAATTCTTTTATAGACAGTGTCTTTTAGGTTTAGATCGGGGCTTGGGTTTAGATCGGGGCTTGGAGGCAGCCGTGCCAATGTTAAATTCGCTGTTTGATGAAATCAGTGTATAATACCATACACAACAGTTTTTTGTAATTCCAACATTTTGACTAATTTTAGAATCGGATTAGCTTCATGTAGAGTAATGATTGAGGATCGTTTCTCAACACTTATCGGCTTTTCACGCAATATTTTTTAATATTCTCAGTCACTATAGGCTAAATTCGTCCGAACGCATGCTAATACTTCAGAAGAAAATTAGTTTGCAATGATTAAAATTATAACAATAGGATATAATTGAAAAGAAAAACCTTCATATTTTATTCCTTCTTAAAAGTCCTGCTTAGTAACTGAAATTGCTACAATAAGAAAACACAGATCCTTTCTCTAGTTATAGCTAATATTCTCTCACTTGCACATACGTTTAATACTATCAAGCGTGTTACTATTAACAAAGATAACAATGTTAACTAGCAATAGTTATGTAATTTGGCATACTGGTATTGAATTCATCCTGTGTTTTATTCATGTAGCTTTAATATGAGTGAATCTGCTTTACTTGTTGTTAAGATAAAGGGAAGATTCGAACTTGCCATCACTAATACCTCAACGCCACTTAAGATACGAACGAAAGGGAAAGAAAAGAAGTGGTCGACACGTGGTGCTTAACAAATAGTTGTACAGTATCGATGTTATAATCGACATGTGGCAATTAACAAAGGTAATACAGCAGCTATATAATAGTCACAAGGTACCGTTTGTGAAAGTTATGTAAACGTGAAAATTCTGAGCAAAGTTGTGAAATTAGAAGCAAAATATTATTTTAAATGCAGAGAAAAGTAATTTTATAAACACTTATGTTTGTGTCTGCCTCTTGTTTGTAAATTATCTGCAAAGCCTTTCTATTAACTATAATTGCAGAGTTTGGTACAGAACTGGCATATGTGTAATACATTGAAATAACTCTTCTCTTATTTGCATAATAATCTTCTAAATACGGCTTTTAAAATATTTTATCAAGTCTCCAATTTGGCATGAGCGAGATTGTACCGTGATAATAAGTTTTAAATCTAACTTAGCCGAGCAATATTTAAGGCGAAATTTATTTATTATTAAATATTAAATTTTTAGATTTTTTTGTCAAGTATTGAAATAAGTGCTTTTAATTAAAATGAATTTACTAATTCCACAATGAAGTAGACTCTGATATATAGGTAACACTGTCAAATGACGATTGCAAGGACTGTGTGGATGTACAATTCACAGGTATAGCAGTAAACTCCACTCACACAAATTAATTAATTATGCGGAACGCAGCGTTTGAGCACGTGGGCTCCATTGTCAACCGTGTTACCGACTGACGGTAACACGGTTGACAATGAGAGCCCACGTGCTTCGAAACGCTGCGTTCCGCATAATTAATTAATTTGTGTGAGTGGAGTTTACTGCTATACCTGTGGAAGGTAACACTGTATTTTAGTTTTGTCCCATTGTTATTGCAACTATTAGATTTTATTTAATTAATACGATTTGCCACGTGATACGTACTTCTAACCTCTTTTACTCTTTTAACCCAGGAGGAAGATACACAAGATCTTGTAATATTCATTTCTCTCTTTTTTACATGCTCAATTCAGTAGATATCGCTACCAGAACCGCTGAGTGCTTTTATATACAATATAGAATCATTAATACTTCTAAAATATTAGAAGAAACGGTCTACTATATGTTATGAACTGTACTCCAAGATTACTTTGAAAATTTTATTAAATAATGCTACAACAAGATAAAAATAGGCAGTCCCCTTACTTGGCAAGATCGAAAATGGACGTAATATGTTGATTACTGAAGTATAAAATTAGTTCAGATTGCATCACAAATTTTAGCTTGGAAACAGCATAGAATATATGTTTTAACGCATCTTTTATAAATGGAACTACCTATAGCATAATTGTTATGTGTATCAAGCAAGTATAATTTCCATTATATCTCGAAGTGAACTTGGATATGTACAAAAGAGAAACATTTTTGTGACAATCACAGCTTTAATTTTTTTTTTCGAAGTATTTCATAAACTACAAAATTCCATAGCTGTACTATTCTAATGAATTCTCTTAGTGCCAATAATTAGTTGATGCTTAACAGGTAGTGTGACTCTGAATAGTAACGGCCTCGAATTTCGGGTGATGAAGTAGAGATAGGTTTCTTTATTTAAAATTAAAATTAGGGTTCAAATTAAACGTTTTGCTTGTGCAATTTGTTGAACCTTATTAGAGATAGTTCTTTATATCTGCTGTATATAAAAATAATTTCCCTTAATAACCAGTATTGCCACTATTCGTAGTGGGTTTTGGTGATGTTATCGACAAAGTGGCGAATTATTAAAATGGCGCAAAATTTAACGACTTTTTTGTTGTAGTAATTTAGTAAAATTGGAAAAAATGTATCTACAGTTCGACGTATTTGACACGTTTAGTTTGTTTTTTATTGTAATTCTTATTAATTGCTCCTCATCTTTTCCATGAAGAATATTTCCCAATTTATTTAGCTTTCTTTTTCAGTTCTTTTCCTTTCATAATTCAATATTTTTTTACAAAATCATTTTACGTAAAAATTAACAACAAATATGTGTCCTATACATTACAATTTTGACTTGACATAAAATTACTGCACTAATTTGGACTGAAAGATCACTGCACTAATTTTAGCATAAATCTGTTTCCAAATAGTTCTTAAATTTATATCAATTCAAGTTTTTCAAATTTTGTAATAGCTGGCGCTGTGTATATTTATCGTAGCGGGCGCGTAGCAAAGTTCAAGGGATCTGTAACAGATTTTGAACTGCGGTTAGTGGTAACTGTTAGAGCGAAACCGTATTTTAAAAACTTGATTTCTTTCCACCTTTTCAGAATCAATTATTGCAGATAAAAATAAATTCCATTAGAGAACTATAACTAACAAATTTCTGTTATGGTACTGCGTAGTTTTTCTTTGTAAGCTTTTTTGTCTCGTAAGACAATTTTTTAAAGATTGAGATGATTACTTTGTAATAATTTATTTTAATAATCTTTTTCTAAGAAAATGTAACAAAAAACTTTATGCTTTTCAATACTCTTCAAAAATATTTTATTGAAGTACCTCTGTGAAAGTATTGAATGATAAAATTATTAGATAAAATAAAATGATTTAGAACTGCTCTCTATGATATAGATATGAAACTAATAGAAGCAAAATTTATCCAGGAATTCAGATTTCTAAAATCGTTGCTATCCGGTAAAGAAAACGATACCCAATCCATCCAAAACTGTAATATAAATAACTACTATATTCAAAATTATTGTTTATGGATATCAGCAATCAGTCATTACATTTAATATTAAAAATAAAGTTGTTATTCACTTTGAAAAAGTTAAAACAATTGTTGTCTGATTAATTTTCCACTGTCATGCTTAACTTTATGGTTGTACTAGTACATAATTTCTTGTATATGCGCCTGAACGTTTGTAAATATTTATACTTCCACAAATTACAGATGAAGGATGGGTAATACGACAATATTTTTCTAGATTATAATAAATTATACAAATACGAAACATATATAATACAGAATGCTTTGTATATTTCTGTAGTTAGCTTTTTACTGATTTCTAATACATTTGTTTTTGTTTATCATTTATAGCAATGCATTTATTTGCAACGAAAACACTTTTCAGAAAAACTGTGTCAAAGGCTTCATGAAAGCGTTCTCATGCTCAAAGGATATTAAACGTAATAAAACGTTAGCCCACGATTCTATTACATCTTTAACGTGTGTTGATTAAACAAATGTTTATAGCAACATATTTAACAATTAAACACTCTACTTTGAAACAAAATATCCTTATTTTCGCAGTGAAAGCATTCAGTAGGCGTATCTACTACTGGATACAGTTAATTGGTGTTGAAATTAAAAGGAAGTATCTTTGGATAGTAGAGTGTGTGGATGCCTTAATAGAATATAGTGCTTCTACACATTGTGCGGCAATAATCAGTATCATTAAAGGACAATTTTATTCGACCAGATAATTTATCGAAGTTTGTCGAAATGACTTTGTTCGGAGACGTGAAAAATTGTGATAAGTAGAGACCGGATTATATGCAAAGTGCATATATTTGATTTTATTTATTTATTATATCTTACGTCTATTTGTAGATGTCTTAGACTGATTACAGTTAATTAACGTTAATTAACTTTAATCAGTGTAATACATCTACATATAATTAAAAATAATCCTACAAAATAAATTTATATATTAGAAAATATTTTTAAAGTAGTAGGTTGGAAAATAATCCTGTAAAAAAGCAATATATATATATATGGTCTTTTATATATATATATATATATGGTCTTTTATATATATATATGGTCTTTTATATATATATATATATGAGGGAAGCATCTAGGATTTTTCAATTAAGGATGTACGAAACGTTGATATTTAAATTATACCAATTGATGCATATTCATGTATGATTTTGGGAAAAAAATATTCTCAATTGAAAAAACCAACACCCTGCTCTAATTTGAAATACTAAGAAAAAAGGAGACCTACGTACGTAAATTATTATCTTTATTGTTTTTATACTTCTTTCCGTGTTAATTGTTTTCCATAATGAGAAATATATAATAATGTAATACAATTTCAAAGTAATACCAGTCTATTTGCGTATACTTTACAGAAAAATAAAAAAGGAATAGTAAATACAACAGATTGCTAGTATTGAAATCAAAACTTCTCTGTTTTGGTAGCTTTTAGTCCAAAAGCAAAAAGTACCAACATAAATTTCCTTAAATGTGACTCATACGCCCCTAAACGTAACCTAGAAACAGAACTTTTTGAATTGATTTTTGGGAACCAAAACTGAACTTCTGACAAAAAGGAGGGCCGTTTTGATTACAGCAAAACGTGAGCTTTCTGTTAAAATCCATTAAAATCGCTAACTCAATGGCCCTTATTCGGAACTACAGCCGCATTTAAATATAGTGTAAGGTACTAAACAACAAAACAGAATTTCTCCTCTTATCGCATCTTCTTGGTGGTGGATAGATGGATTGAGGCCAGCAGATTTAAACATAATAAATTAAAGAAGGAGGGATATAAAAATATTTATAATTTCAAAGCAATGACATTCTTTATTTAAATATCAACAACCCAATTAACAAATATATATTGAAATACTAAAAATAACAAAATATGACTTAATATTTAAATGTATTTTCTTCTTAACCATTCATTTCTTCTGTTTTTAATATTGGTACTGGCAGTAAACTCTACATAAAGTACCATTTATCAGCTATAGGTACGTAAACGAGTAATAATTATAATTCTACAGCAAGAAACTATAATCACAAACAAACAGTATCAGTGAAAATACACTCATAGACATGTATATATCGTATATTAATGTACTTCGTCGTTAACAAGTGTAAATCAGGGAATTTTATTTACAATAGAATATAGATTAAATTTTACATAGACTTCTCTTTTATTAGAATTTTGTAAAAAATATGTATACGTATATTTCTAAAATCTCCTTAACGAGTTATTAATATCTCACTGGCTGCCAGGTTCCGGAATGCTCGTCCCTCCTGAAGTAATGAGGACGGTTATCTCTGAAGACGGTGATCGCCGGGAATTGATTATCTTGGATGTACTTAAGCGTAGCTCTTATCTGTTGCGATGGAAGAAGTTATAATCAATTTTATACAAAAAAAAAACAGGGTAATACGAACCTGCATCACGAAATGTGGTGGCTCCACTTCAGGGGAAGTAGATAGATGCTGTAAAATGAAATCGTCGGTTTGTTCTAACCATAAGTCGACACCTCTAAGCGGTTCATAATTGAAAGGCCCAATTCTTAGTAGTCCTAAGTTACTATCGTATATATCTAAAACCTAAAAATTTTAAATGAATATTACCAATTTCTATTGAAGCTACGTATAAAATAATAATTATTAATTTACCTGCGATAATCCTGTCAATTGCCTTGCAGCCCTCAAAGCCTGATCAGGTCCTTTATCCGGAAACGTGGCAGGGAATATCTCTCCGGTCTTAATATTGACGCCAATTCCATATACGATCGGCCAATGTATTCCACCGCGAGTCGTAGTGTTAAGTTCACCAACGCACGCTAATGTTAAATCTATTTCTAAGGGATGCTTATGGAACGATGCTGAAAAATAATAGGTTTTCAATAAAGCTCAAGCTTAATCTATCGATACCGACAAATGAACAAACTTCATTTACATATAATCCAATTCAATACGAGCGATGTATCAGAAAACAATAGGATATTAATAATCATGACGTTCTTCAAATGTTTTTACGGTAATTCATATCTACTGTACGAAGTCTTTTAAGTTTTGCATAGTGGGGCATACAGGGCGCCATTCGTCAAATGTCAGTACTAAAAATTAACCTCCATTTTTAGTTAAATCCAAAGTTTCCATGTAATAATTCCTGCAATAATTTTCTTTTTCTAACTGTCGAACACAATTATCTCAACAAGAATTCCTCGCCGGGTTGGTTTCATTTCGGCAATGAAGCACCACACCAATCAATAATTTCTCGTAGGTATGGAGAATTCAAACGTGGACGGATTAGTTGACGATCCAAGAGCAGCTGCACCAAAAAGGACAATCACTCCAAGGGGCAGATTGAGTCATCAATGGGAATTTAAAAGACCTCAATCCAAAAAATTTTTCAAGAAGAATTGTGTGTAAAAAATTAGTTTCCCAGGATACGGCATCTGTTGACCGTACAACAGAAAGCAGCTAGAGCGAATTGATGTCAAAAAACTTTAGACAGCTTCAACACTGACAACTCTAAAAGCGTGTATAACATCGTCAGTGATGATGAATCTTGGATTTACTCATACGAGCCAGAAAATAAAGGCCGCCGTCTGTTTGGGTGTTTCAAGGTGAAGAAAAGCCGACAAAAGTCACCCGTTATTGAAATGTCTCCAAAAATATGGTTGCGACGTTTGTCTCGAAAACAGGTCAAATACCAACAATTCTTCTACAAGATCAACATGGCGATTGGTGCACAACCATTTATCTACCGTGATTCATCGCTGAGCTTCGAAAAACCAACCCCAAACGACCACCAAGACAATGCAAGTTGAATTTTTAATGCAACAAAACGTCGAATTGTTAAACCATCTTCCGTACAGTACGGCCCTAAGTTCCCACGATTTTTCTACTTTTCCCAAAATCAAGAACGGACTGCGTGGTCAAAGGAAGGAGTAGTTGATGACCTCAGAAACGCAATTCCAATTGTACCAAGTTGGAATAACTGCTTCCAGAGTTGGTTCGAGTGCATACAAAAGTGTGTTAATCTTCATGGAGAATACCTCGAAAAACAATAGAGCCTTTAAAAGCTATCTACTGTTTTATTTCATCCCTCCATGCAAAACTTAAGAGGCAACCAACGTAACTACCAAGGTTACGTGTTTATCCTTTTGTTTATTCAAGGAATTTTTAGAACAGATGAACGTAAATGTTTAGTGTAGTGAACTGTGATAGAAAACCTTACTCATTATGTTGTAAAACAGCTCCTCAGAGTAGTGATGTGCATCACTGAAACCTCCAACTAGTTGCAATTCGATTCTGCCTTCAGGGTAACCCATAGCTAATTCCTGAACCCTTTGTATCATTGTGCAGACAGCTTCATCTGTTCCCGATCCATCTAAGTGAGCCAATGCGACTGCACCAGAACCTATAAAATAAAACAGAGTAGGGAGTTAAACATAATTAGTAAGGATTGCCTTTAATATTTTAAATATTTTATCTACTGTACTGTTATTTGAAAATATGGAAAAATTCTGAATAGTATTTAATGCTAAGTTACAAATGTCTAATACTGAAATAAACCTTTCTCCTCCCTTTTGTCTTAGCGTCTCTCTGCTATTTTGCTTTAGGTAGTGCTAACTTTTTCATTGTGATAACCATTTGTGTATATATTGGTGTCACAAATATTATTGTTATTATTAATTATTATTGAATATTTTTTAAAGGTAAAATAATCAGAAATTACAAAGTTGTATTCTTCATAGTGTTCCACTTTACATAGCGGTAAAGTATGCACTTTATCTACGAGGGCAGTTAACGTGGAGATAGCGTTACTCCTCAAACGTATTCTAGGCATGCGTTGAGAGATGCTTTCGAAAGTTTCAAGTATATTGGACACTATGTTGCTTAACAGTCGTTTGTGTCAGTGTTTTTGCAAAAATGGAAAATATTGAATATCGAGCCGTCATTAAGTTCGTACATTTGAAAGGCAATACGGTTACGCAAATTAAAATTGAGGTGAACGCTGTTTACGGGAACTTTGCACAATCATTATATGGGAAGTTCATAATAGGAACATAGGAAGAAGTTAGGAAGTTAAATAATCTCACACCGGTTTGATTGACGTTGAACGTTCTCAATGGCCAAAAAGTGCAACCAACCAATTGATGCTAAACGCCCGTGGGCAGATAGCAGTGGTTGTGTGTACCTCAAAAGAACGTGTCTGTCGCACGTTGACTAAAAAATTCGGTACTACGTTTGTTCGCTGAGGACGAAAAACGTAATCAAACGAACATTTACAAGGCAACCCTGTGGTGGAGGGGATTTTGAAATAGTTTTTTCATTTATCGACTGTTTGACGAATTTAGACTCGATGTTGATAGTAAGCTAATTTCATTCACTAATTCTAACTACAGTAAATTTTAAGGGTGATGTTAAAAATCTAAAATATTCTACTCTCATTCAAATACAGAGATCGTAGATAAGCAAAGTAATTCATCTTCAAACTCGGATCGACCAGCGTCTAAGCTCTAAGAATTAATTTTATCATCTTTACGTCGCTCTATGTATTCTTATTCTATCCACTTATCCTGCAACACTCCCAGTCTCATCAAAGACAATGCTTCGATAGCGATAACTGCCGCGAAATGAGGATCCAATCAGCGTTATTCCAATCAAGCGGTGCCGAGAAGATAGCACTTAAGTACACACTCGTATCAAATAATTATGTTGGATCGTTAAGAGAGAAGGAAGTCTATTCTACAGCGAGTAATTCGAAGGCTTTATGATATAACTAGTTTCAATTTGAAGGAAAGATATTACTGAAAATTACGTTACTTAACGAGCCACGAATTTATTACTCACACGTTTTGCCAATTACGCATATTCCAGCGTGCTATTGGTTTTCTTAATTTCTCTATTGAAACGTGGAAGCGTAAATAATGCGTATGAGAATTTTTATAAATATAGAAATTGAATCGTCGTTTTTGCATTGTTTAAGTAAGCTTTGAAATAGAGATGTACAGTACTTGCAGACTTTTTACTAGTACGTCACATAAATACCTTAACATACACTAATGGAAAATCAGCATTTGGAAAAGCCTTCTCAGCAACATTACTACACTATTAATTTTATTAGGCAGAGGATCAAAAGGAAAGGAAGTATACTAACGATATTGTGGCGGCAGTAAAGAAAAATATGAAATATTTGCCAATAATTAACTTACTTAGAATATGTTAATATTACATAAGGTATCTACAATATGCAACAATTGGAAATTAACATAATAATGTATTGAAATTGATGTCGACATGGGCGTGCTGGCGGAAATACAGTGAAGGTTAAGGTTATGACTATGCTCATCTCAGGGCGGCAGGTAGGTAGTACTTCTTATGAATTTAAATATTATTTTATCTCTGATTATTGTACAGTGAGGGTAACGTATGCAGTGTGCTCGAAAAATAAAATAAACATAAATTTAATCTTAATTTTTGGATAAGAGATCTTTTTAATCACTATTTTTACAGTTAAAAAAAGGACAAAACGGCGTACAAGAAAACAAAAAAGGTTACTCTCTAGAAAGAAAAATACAAGGTATATATCAGAATTAATGAGAATGAATTGTGTACGCTCAATGTGACAATATTGCAGCAGACTGAAGGCAACTAGGTGTGTGTGGAGGGGGTAAGTACGAAACTAGAACCGGCGCAGGCCACTCAGTCTAGTGTTAGGGGTATGAGCGCGAGGTGCTTACTGTTAAATTCCAATTCCACGACACATGTAAAATACAGACAAATACCGAATAGCGATATGTAATTTTACATTAAACTGGGAAGAATTGCTTCAGAGATACTACAAATGATGAGAACATCGTATGGAGATGCTGCGTTGTCGTCAGCATAAGTTTTCGGATGGTACAAGGCATTCAAATATGGCCGCAAAGTCATTGAAGATGACCATCGTTCCGGACGGCCGACCATGTCGCAGATGTTTTTGATGAACAATACAGCTGCTAGGTTGCTTAACAAACGATTCTAATTTCATGTACAGAGCGATAACAGGTGATGCATCATTGGTACTCGAATATGATCCTCAAGCAAAGTGCGAAGTGGCACATATATCTCCGCGGTCATAAAAAGTTCGCATGAGCAAATCCGGAGCCCATGCTTATCATCTTTTTTGATTCTCGTGGAATTGTCTATAAGTAATTTGTACTCTAAGCGGAAGTTCAAAGGTTTCCATTATGGAATAATAAACAACATCCAAAGAGCCACGACACAGGTCCAAAATGGAAAATTCGTTGGTGACGCCGTGTGGCTTTCAAAGGAGCATACTTTGAAGGGAACAATATTAAATTGCAGATATATTCAACTAAACATTTTAAAATTAATCATTGTTATTAATTCTGAGACGCACCTGGTATATTCTAACTGTTTAACAGCACAAAGAAATAGTGTTTTTTTTTTAATCGTAGTAAGAATAATTAAAGGAAATATTTCTGAATATGCATAACTCGCAGGAATGCGAAAAAGGAAATGATTGCAAAATTATAAAAATAGCACACAAAAGTATGTGTTATATAAAACAAGTTTTCTGTGAAATAAATGGATGCACAACTTGCGTTCCCAACTTAAACTACCCACAAAATTCAACGAAATACACACGAAAATATTGCTCACACATATGCTTACAGTAATTCACAGAGTGTTTTCTAACTTCTTGGCGGTGAATGATTCTAACGTTGGTAATATAGTATTTCAAAAGTTGGTAATATTGTATATGTGAGTACATCGTTTCACAGTATAATTCCTTGTTCCATTTTCTTCAATAAGTTGGTTTATAGTATAGATTACTTTCATCTTTCACGGTGTTGTTTTGTTTCCTTTTATTCTTTTTAATACGAAATATTATGATCATTAAAGGAAATATGCTACATAAATCTACACTTTTTTGCTTAAATATGATAATCAAATGTGTTATATAGAAAAGTTTCTTCACAATATTACAACAAATTAATTAAGGTAAGAGTAATAAAGCAATTTGTGCTCAAAAAGCTCCTTATTCGTGATGTGCATCAAATATCTACCAAGATTTTATTTTTACTTGTTACAAAACGGTGTTTGTTTACACTAAGATGTATTGTCTCTTACTTGTAGGAAGGTATTACTTGCATACATGCTAGTTCTTACTCAGGAGAAAGTTTTTCTTGTTTGTTGAAAAGATGCCATTTTCTTTTATCAGAAAGACATATTTGCCATGATCTAAGATATTAACAGAATTGTGATTATTGAAAAACTTGTTGTTTTTGGTTTTTGGTCCAAAGCAATTTTACTTTAAATAAAGTAATTTTCTGTCAGTGCGATTTCCATTATTTAATCTTCTCTTATTGATTGTCAATAACATATAACATATTTAACTGTATGAAGTAATTTAAGTATGTAAGCATAGATTTATTATCTTCTATTTAAGTATCTTTCAATTGTTGAATGAAAGGCAATTTTTCAAACTATTAGTTTATTTCGGAGTTATCGTAATAAACCCCACTCCACGCAAATTCTATACAGAAATGGAGAAGACTAAATTGGGGAAAAGCACGCGCAAACTGGAACGTAAATGATTGGAAAAATGTATTATAAATAACAAGACGGATCGAAATTCGAAAATAAACGTGGTACGTTTGTTCGTCACCAACCTGGGGAAAGAATGTTGGACGAGTGTATTTCGAAAATAGTGAAATATGGAGAAGGAAACATTGCGGTATGGGGTTGCTTTGGATGTGGAAAGATTGGAAAATTAGTTAAAACAGATGAAAGAGTGTCAAAACATATGTATTTGAGAATCTTAGAAAACTATGTTGTACCAACTGGATGTGAGTTAATTGGGGAGTGGTTCACTTATCAGCAAGATAACGACCCCAAACAAAAGTAGTTAAAGCTTATTTGCAAGACAAATCTTCTAAAGGAGTCCTATTCTTAATGGAGTGGCCGCTACAAAGCTCTGAGTGCAGCCCCATTCATCACTTGGATCGTGAGTTCCGGAAAAAACCTCCGACTGGCAAAGCAGCATTCTGGAATGCTCTACAGGAAGTGTGGAATGTTATAGACGTATCTGGAACGATTAGTTCTAAGGATGCCGCGTATCTCTCAGGCAATTATTAAAGCAAAAATGAGTTACTTTGAAGAAACATTATAACTGCGTGTAGTGGAGTTTACTGGGATACCTGTGAATTAAACAACCACGCAGTCCTTGCAATCGTTGTATTGGTATTAGTTTACTTGCAAAATGGAGCGTTTACTTATTATTATGAAGAGTAACTATGGCAACCCGTTTTTAAAGTTCAACTGTTTATTTTTACCTGATTTAGATAAGCGATTTTAATCTTATGAGCGATAGTGTATATAAAAGCTAATGTAAAATTAGAATGTTGTTTCAGCATGCGAGGATATATACAATTTTTTATTCAATGTACTAACTTACGTAAGTGTTAAAGCTGCGTAATGCAATATGGTATTAAAGATTCTATCCCTTTTGCCATATTTTACTATTATCGAGCTTAAGAAATAATTTACAGCGATGCACGGTTTCGTACGTAAATCAATTTTTTTCTATATTCTAGCTTATGCTCGTCGAAGTACCAGCGTGTTGCTCGCATAATTAATCCTTCTTTGTATGAATTATGGTTGAAATTCATCGGTAAGTTAGGATAAGATATATGCTATGCTATAATTGGTATTAAACGTCGAATCCTGAAAGACTTAGTTTTATAATTTATCTTTAATTTAGAGGAAGTGAAAGGTGTTGGCTACAACAATAAAAATGGGAATGCGTTCAATTTAACGTCGACAAGTACAAATGCAACTACAAGATACTTTATAACCGCATGCATTATTACTGTTGCGTTTATAAATATGTATGCCTTTTTAATTCATATTATAACCCCTGGAGGTTTCCTGTATCTATATCCTTGATGATGACACATACAATGCCTGTAATATTTCAAATGTCCAAGGTTTACCGAGAGTTGTGCAGTGTAAAAGAAGTAAAAAATAGAGCGAATAAAAGTGCGTCTTGCGAACGAAACAAAAGAGTAATTTCGTATATAGCCTTAAATTAATAACGGCAAAATCGGCGCATTCTAGTCGTTCCATACCTGTCACCTTCTTATTTTATTTTTGTGCGGGCAACATCGCATCATAGCTACAATATTGTTCAGTGTGCGCGACTTGTATAATCATGGATAATATTATATGAATAAAACACGGTTACAATATGAATTCGTTCTATATTTTAATGTTATGATGCTGAAAAATTAATAACACTAATTTAAGATTGTTACATGTACCCGAAGTGTAAACCACCGATTCTGATGAAACCTGGTCGCAGATCCTCTCGGGTGTTGTGTAGTGGCACCCACAGTTGCGGTGGGATGCATTTGAAAATTGCTCTAAATTTCTTCTTTTTAAAATAATTTCTGAGCGGCTAAAGATAGAAAAAAAATGCAATGAACTTGTACCATTCAAGGAACTGCTTCGGCTCGTGTGGATCTTTATGTACAAGATGCTATAATAAATACGAAATAATGTGTGTTATGCTCATTTCGTGGGACTTCACAATTTTACAAATATTTTCAATATATTTAACACAACGTAAATAAGACATGTTTCGCCATCACTGTAGCTTCATCAGATGTTCTCTTACTAGTGAACAACACTAAACACCTATTTACACTAAAACCCGAAATTACACTCTTAGAATAATTAAGGATAATATGTGTACATACTGAAATTATACAATAGTCCCGTTAGTACCCTAAATCCAGGTACTAGTCTTTTACAAACAAATTCAACAATGGTGAATTGTTAAGATCCATTTGATCGTTTAGTAATACATCTGAATATTTAAGTTTATTTATCTCTAGAGACTCTAGAAAGTTTAATTTAAGTAAGTTTAGCTTTGGAATGGAAAATTTCGAAGTTATTGTTGAATATAGGGTTATTCTCCAGTAAATTAAATGCAGAGATTATGAATTTCCCTCAAATCTCTTTGGAACAAAATTATAAAATTTAATAACAAGACATACCAGAATGGATCTCTATACTGCACCTCTGACCCCCTTACAGTAAAACTACAGTGGTATTATATTTTTTTATTTCTCGACATAGTGTCCCTCTACACTATTGTACTTAGTCCATTGGTGCTGCAACATCTCAAGAACCCCCTGGAAAAATTTCTGTCCAACCTCTACAAACCGCCTCTCTACAGCTTAAATCACTTCATAATTACTGGAAAATTTTGGGTGACAGCCTGTAATCACTACAGACCAGATTCGACGAATATGGCGGGTGCTTCACTAATTCAAAGGCTGCTTGATGTATAGCAGTCATAGCAATACTAGATGTATGGCTGGGAGGCTTACCCTGATGGAGCAGTACACCGTGCCTTAACTTTCCTCGGCGTTTCTCTTTAATACCGTCTCGCAATTTAGAAATCAATTGTGCATAGAAGGCCCCTGCATAGAGGTTTCTATATCAAGCCGAGAATTTATGGCACCTACCTCGTACATAAGAATAAAGTTTTCAATTATGCACTTCATTCACCGACGAATGTATGACTAAATTAATATACTGAGGAGGTTTTGGTATAGCATTGACTTTTGATTCATCACCAAACACTATATGGAGAAACATTTTTAAATCTGACTTTGGTGGTCCAAATTTGATGACATATACAAAAAGAATATTTTTACTTTCCGTGTGCAATGAGAATGTTTCTGAACCAGTGAACATGTAACTATATCGATTTACATTGGTCTATATTGGAATATTGGATTTGGAAATTAGGAAGCGCTTTAGGTAATACAAATAATATAGCGAGCAAACCCGAAACTTTTATTAGAAGTTTATTTTTTTTTCACCTTATATTGTACATTATATACATATTTGTTTTATATATATTTTTGTTTTTGTTGAAGTGAGTCAATGAAACATTAAATAGAACATTAAAAGCTCCCTTGATATACTCGATCAAAGCATTGACAAGTTTTTATCGTGTGTGTGATCACGGGTAGCGACAAAAATATGGATTACACCGGAGAAAATGTTCAAATTCTATCCATTGTTTACATTATGATGTCCGCAATGTTATCTACGGTGCGGTGCGAACAGGCCCGGCAAGTAGTAATTTCGAAGCGTGCTATAGTCTGCAATTATACGTGTATACCGCGCGCACTTAAAAGCTCACTCGCACCGCTCTTGCCTCGTTATCTCGCCGACATTATCTTCGCTATACGTATCCTGTCCGCCGTGGTATTGCACGTAGAAAAAGTCGTCGGAGGAATAATTCACTTTTTGCAATATAATAAATATTTATTGTTATTATTTTCTCTTGCGTGAGCGATGTATACCTCGCGATACGGCGACGCGATTAGAACGGCTTAATTTAGAAACTCATTTTACCGCGTTGGCTATCAATGTCGAGGTTAATGTTGCTATGATCAGTTTTAAAAATACGAAAACTCATCAACTGCAATAAAAATAAATCTACCAGTGTCAAAAAAATTATTCATTAACTGATATATTTAAGCATACATATTTATTTGAAGAGAATATTATTTATTTACACGCACAGTTCGAGATTCGGTACATGTAGAGTTAGCGGTGACTTGTCTTGAATAAAATGAATTGTGTAGATTTGACTCATTAGTTACTCGGATTTATTTACTCTAAAATTATTCTACACTCGAAAACATCCGTCATCCTCAATTGTACTTGTTTTCAAATGAGTTACAAAATGTACCAGCGATGGAATTTTAAAACTGGTGTTGAGGTCATTGAAGAAATTTCAAGTTTCAAGAACCCAGCTTTTAATGTTTGTTAGTGACGGTGCGGCTAACATGCTTTCCTTAAGTCGATCTTCTAAACAAGAGAGTGGCAATCTGTTACATGTAACATGTAAAATCCATGCTTTAAAACTTGTGGCGCAATTGACCCCTAAATGTTATCCACGAGTAAATGCTTTAATAGCTCATACGAAGGCGGTATTTCTAAAGTTCCCAAAACGCACAAAAGGATTTCACGAACTCTGTCCCAAAGTCTCTGAGCTACCACAGCCGATTAGACACGCATTGGGGAACATGGTTAAAGGTTGCGTTTTATTACTGCGAACATTTTGATCATATAAAGAAGGTAGTCTTACAATTCAATCCGAGACACGCCAAAGCTATCAAGAAAAGCCAGAAAATGTTTCAAGATTGTCGGGTAAAATGTGATTTAGAAGGTATTCGCAAGTACTGGTGGAGGGAATTGAAAAACTACAAAATGATTCGATGTCGTTTGTGGATCCTCTTCAAATTGTGGATGATGTTTACTCACACCTATGTCCGGCGGAGGGCGAAAAAAATAAAAGTGTAATACGCGCCATTAAATAAATGTCAGTACTAAAAATTAACCCTCACCTTTAATAAACTTTAATTCAAAGTTTCAGTGCGATACATGCAGTGTTGTAGCTGCAACATACTCTTAGGGTTGACAAGATAGTTAAAGAATGTAATTAAAGCGAGAACATATTCGCGCAATAATTTTTAATAATCTTTGGAGGCAATTATTTCAACAAAAATGCCTCGCCGAATTGGTTACTGCTTTCGGCAATGAAACACCACATCAGTTGTCAATTTCTAGTTTTGAAGAATTCAAACGTGGACAATTGGTGACGATTCAAGAGCAAAACGTCGATGCTGTGCGCAAGATCATCAACGAAGATTGTCACGTAATACACCGCCAGGTTGGAGCATCATTGGGGATTCCAAAGACCTCAATTCAGAAAATCTTGCATGAAAAATTGTTTACAAAAAATCATTTTCCCGTTAGATGCCACATCTGTTAATCGAAGAACAAAAAACAACTAGAGTGAATTGGTGTAGACCGCTTCAACGCCGGAATCATTAAAAACGTGCACAATGTAGTTAATAATAGGTAATGGATTTAGGATTTACTCATACGAGCCAGAAAGTAAATGTCGGTCTTCTGTTAGGGTCTTCCAGGGCGAAGAAAAGCCGACAAAAAACATACGTTCTTGAAGTGCCTCCAAAAAGATGGCCGCGAAAGTATGTAGGTCATGTCCCAACAATTCCTTTGCAAAATCAAAAAACTGTTACTAACGAAGTCATGGCTGATCCTCGAATAAACAACCCCGAACGACGAGTCATCCTCCACCAAGAAACGATTATCTCTGCGGAAATCAAGAACAGACAGCGTGGTCAAAGGTCCCAGTCGTCAGAAGGAGCAGTCGGTGTCTATAAAAATGCAATTTTAGGTGCACGAATAAACGAGTGGAATAACTGCTTCTAGAGATGATTCGAGCCCATGCAAACATGCATTAATCCTCATGAAGAATATTTCGAAAAACAATATATTGCTTTCAGTTATCAGTGAAAATATAGATTTGATTTAAGATAGTATGTTCTTACTTTGTACACATGTACCAAGAATCAGTTTTCAATAGAAAAGAAACTAGGTTAACTTCGGTAATTTATCCGGTAGGTCACGTAAAACGTGACTGCCTTTATAATATGCTACAGTGGAAGCCTATTCAACTCACAAAGTGATATTTAACTTAAGCAGCCTCTAGAATAAACGTAGCGTGAGCCAAATACAGCTCATACAACATTCAATGTGTTAAACGTACACCACGCTTCTTCCGTTTTTAATTTAATACTAATGTAGTACTTACTGGATTTTCCCAGGAGTATCTAATACATGTTCTACAAAAGAGCCTGTAGCACTCAGTAATATTCCGAAATAAACGAGAAGAGTTGCATATATTACTATATTAGATACCTCAAACTAGCCATTCACTATGCGGCAGGTTATGCTGTGTTGTGTGGATTTGTTAAAGGTCTAATTAGAACCAACCACTGCTGCTGCGGTAAATGATTCTAATTCGTGAGTTAATTCTCCTTATTTTTGCATTACCTTGTTTAACTTAGCACAACACAACGGAACATCGCTCAAAGAGAACGACCGGCTTTACATCCAAAGGAATGCTTAGAAAATATGAACATATTTAATGATTGTATTTAACAGCTCTATCTTTGGGTTTATATCCGTTTTCTCTTATTATTTGGTGTGAGAAATACTGAGTGTCCCAAAAGTTTTTATCGACTTGTTTTGTTCACTGCGCGAACAAAATCGTTGAGTGGAGATTGAGGGCTGTGCAATCGGTAGCCTCGTTTTTGGGAGCGTTAGGGAACGTTTTATGGGAGCTGTGCTGTGTGCGCGAGTTTTAAAAACTAACGAGGCGCAGTTTCACCTTAACGGCCATATAAACAGGCGGGACTTGAGAGGCCACTTCGTAAAAAGATACTGTTTGGGCTGCAATGTCGGCATAAGGAATTATCAACTTATACTTATCTAAAGATAAAAGACGTACAGTAACTGTAAATTCTGAGCAGTCAACTTTTTTACGTCAGCCTTGCAAGATTTCAAGGGCTTTAATTGGGACACTTGGTTCTAATAAGACTTACCGACATCTCAAACGCCCAACGTGTCCCTATCAGCTGTTCGTACAATTTTCCCTGGAAAATTGATATCCAGACGCGGTGAAATAAACTGGCCGATACGTAGCCCAGACTTGACAACAATGGATTTTTTCCTATAGGGCTACCTTAAATAAAAGGAATACAGAAACACTACTCACTCTTTAAATGAATTAAAACAGAATATGCTGTGGTGAAAAATCTTAGGCTCGCAAAAATTTTTAACTGGGTTCTTTGAATTAAAATTTTGAATTAAGTGAAAATGCTTTTTTTAAATTAAAATACCAAATGTAAAGTTAAAAAAAAACAAATATATTGACAAATAAAAAAATCTATATATACCGCTTTTTTACAAAAGAAAACGTTTTTACAGAAAACCTAAGGCAATCCCTGACTAGCTAAACTTGAAATATGCTAATTCATTTACGAAGCGAAATATGAGATCGAAAGATAGAAATAATTTTGAAGAACTTAAGCAGATTCGACGTCTACAACCTTTGAAATCGTACTCACTGGCTCGGCTTTAGGATGGACTGGCCTTCGGCTACCAACGTAAGTGTCCGGAACTTTCATATGTAGTATCAGCTGATATACTTTATTATTGAATATAATACGAAGATATTTATAATTTTACGGAGTCATATGAGAAAAATAATGACTTTATTCTTTCTTAGGAGAAAAGATGCCAACATCTCTCACTTTTGTTCCCGATCTTCATCTGTCTGTTCTTCTTTTGTTTTATATCCATGGCAACGCATTGGTTCGTATGGTAGGCCACTCAGTACACACACACATACTCGATATGTGTGACATTATAAAGGAAATTGCTGCCAGTCGTGCCATCCTTTCGTCGTACGAGAAATTTCGAAGATTATGAGTACAATTTCGGAATAATGCATATTCATACAATGTAATTGAAATGTGTGAGTACTGTATATTAAACGTCCTTTAAAGATGAAATTTTGAAATATTTATTTATATAAGAAATATGTTACGAAAAGCGATATATATGATAAACGATAGTAAAGTTTACGTCTCCTCTCCAAGTGTTGTTGAAGGGACTCTTTCTTTTTTTAAACAAGAAAAATTGCGAATAATTAGTTGTTAAAGGATACCCAAAGTAGATAGCCGTAAAACTTTTAAAAGAAACCTGTACAGATTGAATATCTGTGTTTAAAATTTCATAAAGAGGGAGTACTCCAACTTCTAACACCAACCAAAATAAAAAGTAACAGCGTGCACCAAGCAGTAACGAAAAATATATCTGCAATAGGTGAACTAGTAAAATTATAGAAGAAATTCACTGGTAAATAAAGGACACAAGGAACAATTTATATCATTACAATACGAAGAGAAACGGCAGCTATCACGATCAATATGTACTAAGCAGTTCCAGAAAATTTTGCCTCACATTCAGAGGAGTGCCAGGAAAATGACGGAATGCATTAGAAGACATAATTTTAAAGAAATAAATTCCCAGAGTCTGTACTTTAATGAAAAAGTAAACATTTATTTGGCAAATATATTTTATTATATTCTTTTTATTTTGAAAAGTAGTATTGGGACACTTTGTATCCGTCTATGTTCCAAGGAGATTAAGTGAGATGCTATGTCTGCTATACCTACTGAAAGTAAATTTTATGGACTGCTGAATAAAATCGGAAAAGCATAGTTTGATTTAATACTGACGGCGATGGTATACTCGTTTTCAGTAGAAAAAAGGGAAGAGGAGCGAGGGACAACATTCTAGTGACATCAGTTAATAAATTGCATTGAATGAAACTTAAGAATGCGAAAATTGTGTAATTAAAGGGATGAGTTTATCTAAACCTATGTAAACCAAGGTATGTTCATGAGTAACAATAACAATATCAAGGCGTATCTTATCCCAAATAACGCATTATCTACTTATACATGCCAATTACCTATCTTAGTAAGTTTTCCCTACTGTGGGTGCTTTATTTAAATGATATACGTTATATCCGCTATACACAGTCTGATAATTAAATAACGGAATTTCAATTTAAATCATAGAAGACTTAGCGCCATGTATTAAACGGTAGCAGCATTAGAAACAGACAGCGTTCCTCACACTGAAGTTCGACCAAATTGGATGATAGTTTATAGTTACACGCATTTTAGCGACTGTAGGTAAGAAAGGGCAAATCTTAAATTTTGTTTCAAAATAGGAAAAAAAATACTGAGATGTACGAACTTTCGAAGAAAGTGTGATTTACGCGATTTAAAAACGGGCGTGAAGATTTAAATGGTGATGCAAGAATTGGACGTCCACAAGGCGAAAATCGTGCTGAATTGGTGCAAAAAATAGGAGAAATTACTGCTATCGATGGGAATTTCACTGTGAGAAAGTTGGCTAAACAATTGAATACCAATAGAGAAACTGTTTGACAAATTTCGACGATTGATTTTGGTAAAAGACAGGTGTGTGTAGGTTTTGTTCCACATCAGCTGAACGATGTCCTGCAAATCGCTCATGTAGCGCATTGCAGAGATATCATTCAACTGCTGGAAACGACCCACATTTTCTTGGTACTAACATAACTGGTGATGAGACATGGTGCTTCAAGAATAACCCTGAAACTATGCATCAATCTGGACAATGCATGTTCAAAGGCGAGTCAAAACCACAAAAATTACGCCTTCAGAAGTAAGGAATCGAGACAATGCGGATTAGTTTTTATGATTCAAAAGGTATTGCCCACAAAGAATTTGTTCGAATTAATGGAGAATACGATCTAAGAGTTTTACATCGTTTGTGAGGCCCAAATATCCAACAGGAAAATAGCTGTTTTTATTGCACGATAATGCACCATCTTAGAAAACCTTTAAGATTCGTGAGTTTTTGAGTAGAAAAACAAATTTGTCTCATCGCCTACTCGCCGTATTCGCCTGATCCCGTGCGATTATTTTCTGTTTCCGAAACTAAAAACTGCAATGAAAGGACACTTCTATGATGGTGTTCCAGTCATTCAAGCAGCCGTCACACAGGTGCTGGAGGATATTCCAGAACCCGACATCAAAAACTCGATGTATGCATTAGTCACCCGTGGTTTATGTTGTTTTGGGTCTACAGGAATATATTTCGAATAAAGAAATTGTTCATCAACAATATGTATAATGCGTATTTCATTCTCTATCTAAACAATTCCGTTATTTAATTGCCAGACTGTGTATCTTGTTATAACGCACGGGATAGGCACCCAAATATGTGCGTTATATAAAAGGCAGATAATCCACACGTGTATTAATTAAAAAAATATTTTTCGAAGTATCTTGTTCACAGTTCTACTACACATTAATTTTATCCGAAACAGCTTACACCAATTTATAAAATAAGAGAAGGAGATATCATATTACACAGTTATTTCAGTAAGCATGAACATTACTAGGCGATTATATTGTTGTAACTGTGTACTTAAAAATAAAATTTCTCCCATAACAGGATTTAATTGTTCTGAATGTTTTACGACAAGCTAGCGAAGTAACTTGTATAATTACGTTGTAGCAAAAGTTAATTAGATAAGGTATTGTAACACAAAGGAACACTTAAACCTATCCGATGATTTGTATTAATTAATCCGTGTTCGTTTGAGAGTAACGCCGAAGGCTTCAATAAAAAAAATAATTTTACGATCCGAGTTAATTATTACACGCTATCACATCATTAAACCGCCAACTTAATTTATGTAAAGAAATGGAATGGTTTCTTTCTAATAATCCTCCAATAACGTCGGGTCGTCGAATATAAAGTAGGCGCCAATCAACGTTTTCTTCGTATCTCCACATTTTTTTTCAATGGACTAAGCACGCACATAAATAACCAATAAAAACCTAGCGCCATGCTAATAAAATTATTGTGTAACTCACCTGAATGCCTAACTACAACTATTATACAGGTCGTGGCGTCGTCCGATCCTAGGATATTTACATTCTCTGAAACACAAAAATTGAAATATCATGTTAGAATGAATCGATAAAATGGAAGAATCACGTCTTTTATCTTTTTTGACTTCTTTTTAGTTGCTAAATAATGTTGATTGCTAAAAGGTTGCGGATTGAATCCTATACATTCCACGAGGATTGATCTTGAAACTATTACAAATCATCCAGTGCACGTGCAGTGAATTTTTGAAATACTTCTGTCCACACAAAAAGAATTCAAAATTGTGACCACAAATTGCAGTCCTAAACGATTATCTAACTATTGCAAGAATTGAGAGATTTATTTTTGATCTCAAACGTACTACGGTATGCGGCAAAATAAAGAGTACTGAAATGCACATGTGTTAAATGTGTAGGTGTCGTGCTGAAACGTACCGAGTGGTTTCCGAACGTTGTTACAACGTACGCGAATGTCTTTTTAATGTTAGTTGCTTCAGGATGGTTCTCATTGTTGCAGAAAAAGTTTTTGTCGTGGAGCACTATTTTCAGTCTTTCGGAAAAGGGCGCGAAAGCGGTCCAAGCTTAAAAGAAGTTGCCGATGCATTTAGGCCTAAGTTTATAAAACAGGCTCCGAGCAACGCCGTTATGTTATCAGTTGTTGACAAGTTTCGTCGTACGGGAAGTGTGCTTTGCCAACGTAAAGATCACACGGGTCGCCCAGTGACACTCACAACCAATACGAATCACGGGCGTGTTTTGAATCAGGTGCCGCAATCACCGAAACGAAGCCTCCGAAGATCATCATTAAAATTGAATATCAGTCATCGATCGCTCCGAATGTTCAAGAATATTGGTGGGTTTGCATACAAAATACAGACCGGAGAGCGTCTGACTGCAGCTGATAAGTGTGTAAGAGCCGAATACTGCGCACGTGTATTGGCTACGGATTATGGGCACGCGTCGATCTTGTCGAATGTTTGGTTTTCTGATGAAAGCCATATTCAGTTAAACGGATATATTAACAAGCAGACGACACAGTTTCTTGGATTCGAACGCCCCGACATAATCTTCGACCAACCCCTTCATCGTGACTGTTACCATTTGGTGTGCTGTATCAGCACATGGCATATTGGGCCCGTATTTTATTGAAGCAGACGATGGAACGTCGTTAACCGTGAATCAGGAGCGCTACAGAGAACAGGTTGTCACACCATTTATGCATGATTTTCAGAGATTTTGTCGTGCTAAGAACCTACCACGTAATCAATAATGGTTTTAGGAAGACGGGGCAACCTGCCACGCCGCTGGGAGTCTCTTCGAATGCTGCACAATCATTTTGGGGATCGGCTTATTTCGCGTGGCACTGATTTCCCATACCCATCGCACTCACCAGACCTAACACCACCTGATGCGTACACATGGAGAATGCTGAAGGAGGCTGTTTTCCGTAGCGATCCACCGTTTGACATTCGGATTAAAATTGAAGGTTTTTTAGTGCCATACAACAACCTATGTTCACAGATATGTTTATGAACCTTCGCGAGCGCTACGAATACTGTTTGAAACTGAACGTCGTCGTGAATAATGTTTGCAACGCTATATAATGTAAAGTAAATACATGCATAATAAATAATATACGTTTGGTATGTGTATTTTGAACGTGTATGACCGTATATGAAGCATAAGCTCACAACTGTTAGTTTTAGTTGTTCTAAATTTTTGAAATTAAGAGTATGTAAGAAAGAGTACAAATGGAGGCGTTTTAAACAGCGCAATAGATCTTCAGTTTATTTTTATTGATATCAGATATTAGTTGACAACGACAATCATCTGACAAATTGCAACAAATCCATAACAAATCACAGACATTCCCAGAGACAGTTATACTACTTGTGAACAGACAAGTTTGATCGCATCTAACATAACACATGAGCTGAAAAGTCCCGGGCCTAACACATAAATGACGCTAGTTTTATTGCAGTCACCTATCTCTCAGTTAGTACTAACCTTCAAAAGACAGCTGTTAAAATTTCATTATTATTGTGGTAAGAGTCACGCTACTTTTGTTATTTTCAAAACAATGGATCAAAAACAATTTCGTGTTTTAATTTTACAGTGCTTCTTGATGGGAAAAAATACCGTTCAAGTGAAGCAATGGCCTGAAAAGTGTTATGGGGACTCCGCTCCATCAGAAACAACAATAAAACGTTGGTTTGCTGACTTCAAACGTGATTGTAGAGACACCGATGATGCAGAACGCAGTGGACGTCCAAATGAGGCGGTAACACCAGAAAACATCAAAAAAATTCACGAAATCGTTTTGAATCATCGAAAAGTGAAGCTGCGTGAGTTAGCTGACATCGTAAAGGTATCAAAAGAACGTATTGGCTTTATATTGCATGAGCATTTGACTATGAGAAAGCTCTCTTCAAGGTGGGTGCCGCGTTTGCTCACTGTTGACCAAAAACAAGAACGTGTTGATGATTCTGAGCAGTGTTTGGCCATGTTTAAACGTAACAAACCGGAATTTTTGCGTCGATATGTGACAATGGATGAAACATGGATAGATCACTTCACTCCGGAATCAAAACGATCGTCATCTGAGTGGACAGCAACTGGTGAACCTCGTCCAAAGCGCCCGAAAGCACAACAATCGGCTGGAAAGGTTATGGCCTCGGTATTTTGGGATGTGCGTGGTGTAATATTCATCGACTATCTTGAGGAAGGAAATACCATCAACAGTGAATATTATATAGCGTTATTGGAGCGTTTGAAGGCCGAAATTGCAAAGAAACGACCGCATATGGCAAAGAAAAAAATTTTGTTTCATCAAGACAACGCACCGTGTCACAAGTCAACGAAAACAATGGCAAAACTACATGAATTGAACTTCGAATTGCTCCCACATCCACCGTATCCGCCAGATTTGGCTCCCAGCGATTACTGGCTGTTCGCAGACCTCAAAAAAATGCTCGCCGGTAAGAAATTTCGCACAAATGAAGAGGTTATCGCTGAAACTGAGGCCTATTTTGAGGCAAAAGATAAATCGTTCTACAAAAGTGGTATTGAAATGTTAGAGCGACGCTGGAGTGATTGCGTTGCTCTTGATGGAGATTACGTTGATGAATAAAGCTAATTTTGAATCAAAAAAACCGTGTTTTCTTTGTTAGGCCCGGGACTTTTCAGCCCATGTGTTATTGTGTTACACAACTATTTTGAAAATATTTAGGGAAATTTATGCTAGTCTTTTTAGAATAGGATTTTACAATCTAATGTTGATAGTATATTTTTGTAACAATTTATTTATTTGCGGTTAAACTCAAAAACAATGTATTCCCGTATAAAATTTTATGATGGCAATAAAGCAATAATGCGTTAATATGGTAGTAGGAAATTCATACATTAGAAATGGAATTTGGGAGGAGTACTGAATCATCCACCTGCCTTATAATAAACTGTACAATCACTATGCGTCTCAGTATTGCAGAGATACTTGAGGTGTGCGTGTTGATAGTGTAACTAATAACGCCAGGTCTAAGGGGTCATATAGCAGTAAGAAGACAACAGTTAGGTTCTATACACAAACGGAAAAGATTAAATTGGCCAAAAAGCTAACGCAAACTGGAGTGTAAATGATTGGAAAAATGAGTTATGGACGGTCGAATCGAAATTCGAATTATTCGGAACCAAACATCGTCACCGACCTGGAGAAAGAATGTTGGGGAGTGTATTTCAAAAACAGTGAAACATGGAGGAGGCAACATTATAATATGGGGTTGCCTTGGAAACGGAAGAAGTGGAAAATTAGTTAAAATATGTGAAATAATAATAAAAGATATGAATTTGGGAATCCTAGAAAAGAACGCAGTACCAACTGGATGTGATTAATTGGGGAGAGGTTCATTTATCAGCAAGACAAAGACCCTAAACACCGAAAAGGTGGTTAATGTTTATTTTCAGGACAAATCTTCTGAAGGAGCTTTATCGTTAATGGTATGGCTGCCACAGAGCCCTGATTGCAACCCCACTGAGATCTTGTGGGATCACTTAGATCGTGAGGTTCGAAAAAATCTCCGACTGGTAAAGCAACATTCTGAAACGCTCTGGAGGAAGCCTGGAATGCTAATGTTGAAGGTTATTTGGAACGATTGGTTCTAAGGATGCCGCGTATCTGTCAGCAATTATTAAAACAAAAGGGAGGCACTTTCAAGAAACATTAAAAGTTAATAACTAAAGTTTATTTTGTTATTTTATATAGTGCGATTAAACTTATGAACGGTAGTGTAGCTGTTGTAAGCTCCTTACTTCTTTAGTTCATTTAAAGCGAATTAAAGACATCAGAATCTTTCTTCTATTAACACTTGTTTTAAAACTTTTATTCCGATATCGTTCGCGATTAACATTCTATACATATCATGGACGTTTCACATTCACCAACAATTTTATAGAGAATCAATTATCTTCTGCAATCATTATAAGGAAATCTCCTGCAATGAATAATTAAGTTGTTCTTGCTATCAGTATTCTGAAGGCAAAGTAGTTCATCAAAATTTATTTTACGATATTTCGAAACGAATGCAATTACTACGTCAATAAGAACTAATATTTCAGCAATGAAACATTGGTGTATTGTGATGCGATTTAAATGAGTGTATGCATGTACACGGATTTACGTGTTGCAAATTAACGAAACGTTAGTAAACGATGTAGTTAATTGTCTATTTACCGTCCGTAGATAATGCAAATTTTCTAACTGGATGGGAAAACCAAATCTAATGTCTTAGATTTCTAATCTCAGAAAATAATTAACGATGACCTCTGCGGTGGTCGTTGTTAAAGGATTTGTAGAGGTATGTAAGGAAATACAATTACAAGACCAGAAAGACAAAGATGATAACTTCAATTGGAAAAATACAGGAAACGCTCGATCATGTAAATACCCGGTAGTGGAAACGTCACGGTCATGTAAACAGAAAATTGTGACCATAGAATCAAATGGAACGCCCGGTGATGTAAACAAACTTGCATCACATACAATTCGATAATGTAAACAGTTTAGGGTAGCGATTATTTCCCGATTTACGTGCGTAATTGAATCGATCAAAAGAATGTTTAGGTAAACGTTTTCAGCGCCGGCACTTGTTGTTCCCCGATTTATGTATGGGATTCTTGTAAGCGTTGGCTCTCTTGCCTCTCGTAAAATAAAGTAGTATGCACCTAAAATCACGCCAGAACAGACATGACATCCACGTCCAATAAAAGAACATTTTTAAAATTAAGTGATAAAGTAAAAAATCATCGAGATTAAAAAAGGGATAATCATGTTCCAATTAACGGTGAATTAATTAAAGAGAGAGCAAAAATATTGAATGAAAATCTAAAGGAGACCGAAAAGTTTTGTAGCCAGTGATGGCTGACTAAAAAGATTTTAAAGGAGGTATGGAATTCGACTGCTGTCGATATCTGGTGAAAAATTATCGGCACCATCACAACTAGTGCAGGAAAAGTTAATGAACAAAATCAAAGACCAACATTTAAATGAGAAACAAATATACAATGCAGATGAAACCAGTCTTTATTGGAAATTATTACCTACGAAAACCTATGTTGCATCACACGAAAAATCTGCTCCGGGTAGAAAGGCGGAAAGACAACGTATAACTTTTCTAGCGTGCAGTAATGCTAGTGGTACACACAAAGTAAGGCCACTAGTAATAGGAAAGGTAAAAAATCCACGTCCATTTAGAAATTTTAAGAGTCCGGTTGATTATAACTGTTCAAAATCCGCATTGATGACCAAAGGCATATTTCTAGAATGGTTCCACAAGCACTTTGCCCCTCAAATATGGCAACAAAACTGTAATAATAAGTAATGTAATTTAATGATACATATTGAATTTGTAAGTAAAAGATTTCTTAAGAAAGCGAAATCTTCTTAAAAGGCGGTGTTAATCTTGGATAACGCACCAAATCATACTCCAGAAGAACAATTAAGAAGCAACGATGGCTCAATTTTTGTTATGTTCATGTCGCCCAACGTAACACCACTTATCCAACCGATGGATCAAAATATAATAAAAATTACTAAATTTCTACTTTCGTCTGCGTTATCAAAAAATCTTAAAAACATTTCTGAATCCTTAAAGCAAGTAACTTTACGCGAGGCAGTTTTAAATTTAGATATGACGTGGAATGCCCTTAACCAGCAAACAATTAGAAAGTGTTTGCTTTACTCCAGTGATGATTATGACAATGAAGACAATGTAACGCTAACTATCATTAGAAAACAGTTACTATCTGATGCTGAAGTTATTGACAGTGCATCATCGGACGTTTCCAAATTATTAAAAGCAAGAAATTCCGCTATTGTTTGTACATTTACCGAAGTTAGTTTATGGAATGACGATAAAGAGATGGATGATGCACATGAAGAGGAAGATGGGGTGAGTGAAGATGACGAGTCTCCGATTGAAATAGAAAACACAGCGAGTGATGCGGAAGCTGTAGGAATTTTTAATCAAGCGCTAGATTGGGCCGAAGAAAAACACATATTATATTTCGATATTTTAGGGCTCCGTAAACTACGGGCAATGGCATTAAAAAATACCAAGCATATACGCAAACAAAAAGAACAAGGACATTATTTTTCAAAATAATGCATTAATTTTTTATTATTATATGTATTATGTTATTCATTGCTCATAATGTAATTTTTAATAAACATACATGCTTTCTTTTATGCAATTTCTTTATAAATAAAATAAGGCTACCTAATGTAAACTTTTAGTAATCCGAACAGTACTTGGCTGATATCGTTCACATAATCGAGCGTGTACTGTATTTTAAGTATACTACGGAAATTACTACCACCAGCTTAAAATAAACGCCATTAAAATACCAAAACATTATTTTAAAATGGTTTTTAACAAGCGAGCTTGTAACATAATATACATAATAATAACAGCAAAATAAAAGATTACACGGTCGAAAAATATTTCTAAGAAACGTTTCTGAATATTTTGTGACGAACATTAAACAAGATATAGTATCTAAATCATTTAAAACTACTTATTTTTTCTAGCTGACAAACAGGAGAAAGATAGTCCGTCAGTTTGTACCAACCATCAAGATAAAAACATTTCTGACAAATACAAGTAGCCTTGTTCTATAATGATGCTCATTAATTACGCGAGTTCAACTTACTATCATGTGGCACGGTTGCTGCAAGTTCCCTCTGCTGGACGTACAAGAGACCAACGGGGCCGATGACCTTATTGGGGATGGCTAGAAGTTGCGCGGCCGTATCTCCGTAGACGGGATGAACATGATATAAGCTCCTGGTATCTGTTGGACATTCTTCCTGTAACACCCCGTTCAGCACTAATACCATTCTGGAATTAAAATGAGGATATTAGTTTGGATGAACTCGTGGAAACACAAAATATTACATACAGTGGCGGCCACATAAATAGCACAGGTAAACTGATATGGATGAATTGATAAATTTGTAATAGATGACATGCAGTTTATAATAAGCACATAATATTTTATAAACTTCAAAATACACAAATTATAAAAATAAAGAAGAAGGTATTATTTTTTAAGTGGGCATAGAAATAGCACACTTAATAACAGTAACGAAATACTGTGTTATTTCTTTTTATGTAATTCATTTTACTTTGCTTTTAGATTTAATATTTCGTTGGAAACCTTTTAAAAGCCAACACTGCTGCACATCTTCTCGACACACTTTCAACTAATTTTTGACATCTCTCCATAGGAATGTTATGCCAGGTCTCTTCAATAGTATTCCATAATTCGTCTAATGTCGCTGACGATTTACACCTTGTAATAAACCCAATATCCCCCATAGATTTTCTATGGGGTTCAAATCAATTGTGCAGGTCATTCTAACACTCAAATCTGTTTCTTCTTTAGCCACTGTTTTACGAGGTTTGGGATCATTGTCGTCATTAAACCCAATGTTACTGGAAGAAATTCATCAGCATATGGTTCCATCATGTTTTGTAAAATGTTGCGGTATACATACTGATCCACTTTCTTTTTGCGGAATACAGGGGAGAAGAGTCAGGCTCTTCCCCTGAGCGACACATGTGAATGATTCCTCACTTGCTATAACGTATTAAAAAATACATCGAAAATACCCCTGTTTTCTTAGGCATTTTCAATGTATCTTTTAATACGTCATGGTAATTCACGTTGATGACGACGGGTAGGCACAAACATGTCCGTGTGTTAGCGTTTTATGTCTCTTCACATTGTCTTTCTCGTGAATGATTTCGCCTATACCATGAGTAGCTGTATTTGATAACATTTTATTTATTTGTTAGGTATTGTCTTCTTAAGCATTTTCGATGGTCTTTAAATTTTCGAGAACCTCAAAAACATCCAGATTTTAAAGAATGCGTTTCATTTCTTTAAATTCGTCTTCAGGACGAACAAAAAAAAAACATTTTTTTTCTGATAAATGTAGTTTACCCTAGTATTCGTAATGATCTGAAAAAATGTAAAACTGAATATATTAACTTTTCTTCATTCCACTATCATATCCCTGCAAAAAAACTATGAAAGTTTGCTAAGTCTATAAATTAATTTTTATATAATACATTCCCGTACAAATATCTATAACGATTTGACACCCACATATATATATTTACTAGAAAATAAATAATGGCATACATAGTAATAGGCGCGAATTATGTAGTACACGCAGTTCCGTTAAAAAAACCTATACAAAAGAACTCGATACTTATCCGTGTATTTTACGGAAGTTGTTTCCTTAAAAAATGCTATAAAGGTAAACAAGAGATTTTATGCTTTTGTTGTACAACATAATAATTTGCTAGAACGATGTCAATATCCTGTTAAACTTTTATGCTAATAACTGTTATCCATACTAATAGAACGTCTAAAATATTGTCTATTTATTTATATATTACAATTAAGAACTTGTCATGTTATTTGAAAGTTTCTCTTATGTATGCATATTAATACATAGATTACGAAGGTGAAATTTTCCTGACTTATACGTTTAGGTGCGAAGTGTCACGTGGCATTGCGAGGTGCTTTATACACCATAATAATTCAATCAACGTTATTAAAATAAAAGTTTTCTGATAGTTATTTTGTACTAATGTGCTAGTTTTTAGAAAGAAAAAAGCTAAGGGATATATAATCGCTAAAAACTCATGAAAACTAATCAAAAACGAAACCGGAAAGTATTTCTTTCTTGTAGCTTTTGAAACCAAGGTTCGTCAATATTCAGTACTTCAATTGATGGAATGATGTGGTTTCGCAACGGACTCAGATGTTTTGTCACAGTGAGGTTACAGTCAATAAAAAAGGGCCAATAAGTCTATCGCTTATTATTCCAAACCAAACATTGATTTTTAAGGGTATTTTGTTCGGATCTCGTTTTGAGCATGAGGATTTGTACGAGACCAATATCTAACGGATTAATGGAAAGGAAATGTTATATTTTTCAGTTCTGAAAATTGATTTGAAAATACCTTCATCAGTAAAAATTATTTTATTTAAAACTACTTTACTATCATTTAACATATTAAACATTATTTCGCACAGCTCTTGATGGGTTGACATCTTCTATGGCTCATACTTAAATTCTTTCAGGGTTTTGTACATAGAATTGTACGATACTCCAAAACCTCTGGCTACATCTAAAAGCGATCCTGCAGACCGTTCCTCTATATAACACAGGGTATTCAACTACATGTTTTCTGTTAAAACGTAACCGGTTTTATTTGTTCTTTTGTGGGAATTTAGAAGACAGCCATCTTGCTTGAATTTGTTAAAAACATTTAGAATTTTTTTCGCACAAGGTATAGGTCTCTCGGGTTAATTAATTGAAAACATGTTTCTAACTATCCTTAAACTATTATCTTTCTGGTACCACCTTATCATTGCGACCTTTCCATCTTTGTTGTATTTATTCATTATTTACGAGGGCGACCTGAAATGTGTGAATCGACAAGAAAACAAGGGATTGGTGTGGTTTTTTGTTTTTATTTTTCGATGTAGTCTGCTTGAAAATCAATACACTTTTTCAAACGGTGCTCCAATCTCCACAAGCCGTCGGAAAAGTAGGATGTTTCAAGATCTGCAAAATAGCCATCTGTAGCGGCGATGACCTCCTCATTTGAGGCATATCTTATTCCTATCAGTGATTTCTTCAGGTTTGAGAATAGGAAAATGTCGCTGGGGACTAGGTCTGGTGAATATGGAGGATGAGAGACTAATTCGTGGCGCAACTCATTCAATTTGGACATGACGATGCGGGATGAATGAGCCGGTGCATTGTCGTGGTGCACCTTTTTCCGCTGCAAACGAGGCCGTTTCTCCTTCAATACTGCATCAATCGGGTCAATAAATCGGCGTAGTGTTGCCCCGTGATCATCCTTCCCTTCTGCAGATAAGAATGAGGAATCCCAAAAAGTGGTCGGCATAAGCTTTCCGACCGATGGAACGGTCTTTGCTTCTTCGGAGCCGATTCACTAAGAAAAGTTCACTGCTTCGACTGTTCCTTGGTCTTCGGTATGTAGTGGTGGATTCAAGTCTCATCCACGGTTACGCAATGCACGGCAATGCTGGATCCTGGCCAGACACTTTACCGAAACGGTCACTCGATTTCGTTTTTGCTTCGGTGTGAGCAAACGCGGTACGCACCGCGCCGAAAGCTTCTTCATACCCAAAATTTCGTGTAGGATATGGCTAAGGTGCCTGTTGTCTCTATCTCTTTCAGCTTCAATCAGCGATCGGCTAATACGACATCATGAATCTTCTCAATCATTTCATCGTTGGTAGCGGTTTTTGGACATCCACTGCCACTTGTGCTTGTGCGGCCACGTTTGAACTCGCTCACCCAAAAACTGATCGCCGAAAATGATGAAGTACATCCGCCATGAACCTCGAGCAAAATATTTCAAATTTCCGTGGCCGTTCTTCCAGCCATCCAGAAGTGTTTTATCACTTCACGAAATTCGATTTTAACCATTTTTGCGAAACCGCCTGACTTGCTAAACAACAACTATTGACGGTAGACGTCTGAAAGTTTGACAGTTGCCATAAAAAAGGTTGCCCTTGCCGACCAATGAATCCACTTCAACCTTAGTGCGCCACCTCTTGCCGATTCTGGAAACATTTGAGGTCACCCTCGTAAATTACTTATGTACCTTTCAATAAAATGTATTTAATCTAAGATTCATGTATGAATAAAAAATCAGCAATAGTTTTCAAAAAAATGATCTCTTCAAGGCAAGCTAATTTAATCATCAAGCTATAGGTAAATCCTTAACGGTGTATAGCTAGTTGCCTACCATGCCTCTAATTCATTAACAATTATCTTTTTGAAGTTACATATAGGAAAAATATGTGTAATAATATAAAGGAACCCAGTATAATTATAATTAATTAAATAATACTATTTGTAATTATATTTGCTTTTCCATTTGCGCATTTATTCATAATACCCTTCTGCAAACTTTTTGTATAATTGTGTCACTTAAACACTTCTTCAACTTGTACTGTAACTGAGAACGGTTGCATTCTGTATACCCAAGTACAATCGTATTCCTCTTCTATGATTACTATTTAAATTGTTTTTGAACAGCGTTCCGCTTTTCGGAATGAAATCGACGTAAAAAGTAAAAGAAAACGTAGGAGTACCCACGAAGAAAAAATAACGTTGGCTCACGAACGATAATCCTTTAATTTATTTTCTAGACAGCTAAATTACAGTGATACCGTAACGTAAAGGCATAACGATGATATTTTTATCGCTCATGCATCCTTCTTTCGTATTTCTCCGAAGCGTACTCCTTGGAAGTACGCTAGAAAAATTATTCCATGGAATTTCATTTCAATAAACTGTTGTTTCTGACAAACTACTCTATACGCTCGGTTATTTGTGCTTTACGGCTGCGTATGGTATAACTTCCTACGAGTGTACGCGATTGCTTTAGATGGAATTCGATTAACATTGCTTGATTTATCTCATTTGTTTCTCTACTGCGGCGGGTTATTTCGAAGAGTAAGAAAATACAACCTCAAGTCTACGGATGCTGTTCCACAAAAATAGAAAATGTTAGGGAATAAAATAGTAATAGTATCTTTTCCATGACACATATTCTCCAATTTTTCTTGTTCAATATTTCGATTAATTCTATTGGTATTACCAATCTCTTAACTTTTATTCCAAAATTAAAGAAATAATTGCATATTGTAACAAATGCGAGAAATCCGTACTGTACACAACAGAAAAAATCGCATTACACACGTTTGTTGGATATATATGCTGCACGTCTCTGTAAAGCTTGTTCATCGCAACGTTTAGGAGACAAGAACAAGCGTTGTTTATGGAATGCACCATACTATTTTTTATTTGATACACTCGCAGTACTGTTAAAGAAGTCTGCATTCAAATACAATACGTGCTTGGCATATAAAGGTGCAAAATGCAAGCGTTTCATACGGCGATGTATGCGATCGCAGCTGCGAAAGGAGACAAGAAGAAAAGGTATATACATACCTACTAGACGTGATATAATGTGCGATACATATTCTAGATCAAATGCACGCATGGAACAATTTACTAATCTTGTTAAAATTTAGAAACAATTTTATCATAAATTGTTAAAAATATTTACATTGATTTATTTAGTTCGCATTGTATAAATTTTCGTACTTTTTATTAATTTTATGCAATGCATGTTTGTCTATACCAACTATGGGCAACCTTTGACATGCTGTGGGCCAAACCTTAGTGAGCAAATACGTTCGCGGGTCGCGTCTAAAAGCAGTGCATTTTAAAGTAGTGTTCATAATTTTTAGCGATAGATATCGCACATGAAATAATACGACAATATTATTATAATGCAATTTATTAAAATAAGAAAATGAAATGAAAAAAGTAGGTACAACATTATAATTAAATCGTGAAATTTGGAATTATTACAAACTACGAAAGTTAAATAGCGACGACGAAATCAACGAGACACTTGAGCTTGAATTTGGGAAACTAATCCATCGATATTTGGATTAAATTCACTGATATAAAGATGTAAAGAATTTTCCAAATCATCGTCAGTCAACCTTGTACGATGTTTTGATTGAATAACTTTCGTCATTGAAAAGAACTGTTCGCATTTATAAGTACTGGCAAAAGTACAAATCAATCTTCTTCCGAATTGTCTAACCTTCAGAAAATGGTCTTCTTCGAGGTATTTTTTGTAGAAATCGCACAACTCCACGTCTTCAAATTTAGTGGGTTTAGTGAATATGAGTAAGTAGAATAATATTTTTTTTAATTGCGTTTTGCAAAATGTCTCGCGGGCCGGATCAAATCTTACAGCGGGCCGGATCAAATCTTACAGCGGGCCGGATCAGGCTCGTGGGCCAGTTGTTACACACATATGGTCTATACAGTTTTGTTTTACGCTCAGTAGAAATTATATGCCCTTCATGCAATAAATGTGCCAGTAGCATGTAACTAAATCTGGCTAAAAGATACTGGAATCAACATATAAACTTGTAAGCGGCAATAAACGCCTTTACAAACAATATTTTATATACATTTATTGAATTAGTTGTTTGCTTTTTCTGTCACACTACCAAATAGCTTATTAAATAATGTATTTGCCTCCAAATTTCTCTACATGAATAGTTCTTATCAACTGCTTCTTCTTTGTTATCTAGGTAGTCTAGTGCCCATAAGTATAAGATCATTTTGAAAAATCTATCTTCTTCTTGTTCAGTTCAGGTTTTAGGGACTTTGCCTGTTGCGATAACCATTTGATCTGCCTATACTTCTTGTTCCTAAACATCCATCCGCTCTGGCTAGTAACCTCGCCACTTGTATCCGTTCTACGTGTTCCTGACATTTATTTTTGTTTTCCTTTATCCTCTTATTTATGTCGAAGATGTTTTGTTCTGTTCTTATATCTCCATTTCTTATTCCATCAGATCTTGTGTAACCTTTCACTTTTCTTACAAATGTTATCTCATATGTCTGTATCTTGCTTTCTTATTTTTTCGTTGTTATCCATCACTATCGCATAAGAGGGTTGGCATTGATATCGTCTTGTAAAATTTTATTTGTATATCCTTTCTATAGGTAGTAGGATCTTTTTCCAGTTCCTGATATATTTCAATTGTCGAATCCACACATGTTCTTATCTTTTTTTTGTTTATTCGAAATATAATATAAACGTTTACGTCTGCCTTCATTGTGAAAAGCAATTATTACAACAACGTTCTATTAATTATTTTCACCCATATTATATATATGTAAATAAACTCAAACATATCTACAAATAAGAACAGTTGGAATACAATTAAATCAAACTATCAACGAAAGAACACACTACCGAATAGATTTTATAAAATAGAGTGAGCACTTTTAGAAGCACATACAAGCGGATGTGCATGTGAAATTCACAGATATGGTATTATTATTATTGAAGTTAAAATGTCAAGATAAAAATTTAATAATTTCTTCTTCTGATAAGGGTAGAGAAAAATGTTGTGAAATGGGAAGTTTTGAGGACACATGATTCTCTGCTGGAAACTTTGAAAGAATCGAATCTTACCATTGTATGGTTGGTTGTAACATAACTTTGTACAACCTCGCCCCAATATTTTTGTAGAAACAAGTTTTTAAATTCAGTGAAAGTGTGGCAAGTGTCTTGAACAATAAGAAACCATGTAGCTTTCCGGTTTCTTATTTTTTGTAGTGCTTCCAGTTCTCCTAATACTATCTGGTACATGCTTCTATCCTTATCCGCTTCTTTTTTCCTTACCATTTCTGTTTTCCAGTCTTCCCATCTTCTCTTTCTTTGTACAAAGTTTTATATAGTATTCTAGTCATTCATCTCTATCTATAATGTTAATTTTTGCGTAATCTTTTTCATTTTTAATTAGGTGTTTCATCATCTTAGAAGCAAACTCCTGTCTTCCATGTATCGTGGTTATTTTTCCTGCATAGCCTTTTCCTTTGAGCTGCTATGTTTTTATGTGGTATTCTGTTTGTCTCTGCTTTATCCACAGTAGATATGCTTGTTTTTTTCCAGATGATCCTTTCTTTGATTTCCTGGTTTCAATATTTTAATTTTTTGTCTTCGATATCCAAGGGTTTCAGTAGCCGTTGCCATTATTATATCTTTTATGTTTCTCCATTCCTTATTTTGCTAGTCGATGTTATTTCCTTATTGTATTTACCTAACAGAACATTTATATATATATATTACATATATATATATATATATATATATATATTACATATATGCAGTATACATATATATGTATACTGAATACGGTCAGACTAATAATTGTGGAAATGGCAACTATGACAAGAAACAGCCCTTCTCAGAGTAATGTATATACTACCGATACGTCGGAACATAAAAATTGAATGAAAGATGGCAGCAGGCCAATCAAGAACAATCCATGCACGATCAGATCTTTGTCAATTAAAAGCATTTAAGGTTTCAGTAAGTCGACGTATGTCACGATATCAAGTGATCGTAAGGTTTTGAATACTTCACCAGGCTGCACTTCTACCTTATGAAATGCAATAAGAACAATTCTATTTCCGCTTTAACCTCACTCAATTCGAATGTTGAATTTATTTACTGAATTCAAAAAATACAAAAAACCACAAAGTATGAATTATCAATTTGACAATTTGATTTAAGGTAAAAGTAGTCATGGCCAACCAACATTGCGGTTCAACTTTTGTAATAGTACTTAAAGCTAAACCAGGTATAACATCTTTTGATAGTGTTTCAGTATCACCGTCGTATATTGAGTGGAAAATATGAATTTTTAACAGCAGTAACCGTCTACTACCTAGGGAATTATGTGTTTTACTTTTACTAAGGCTGAAATTATAAAGAAATATATGAGTTGCTTACGAAGAAAATTTATAAACTGAATTCTACGTTATCAACAGATCTTCACTGTGATAATCATGGTTGTCAAATACTGTTCAGAAAAGACTGCTGGAAATATTATTTCGATTAGACTTTATCGCACACAAACATTGTATGAACGACTTGCTGCTTACAAAATGAATAGAAACAGTTTAATATCGAGGAAGTCATAAAATCGGAAGAAAAACCATAATACTGACGATATACCAGAACACGATTTTATTGTCCATAAAAGACTGATTATACGTTCGTGAAAATTTCAGTGTAGTTAAAGCGACTTTATTACTGCATAAGATTAGTTATTTGATACATATAAGCATATTGCTTATATGGAGATAGATAATTTTAATATTCGCTTTCGGTATGTCTTGCAGAACATCTGCATTCCATTAATACGCGCTTTAAATCTCGATGATTATTTTTACCGAGCCATACACTCAATTATGGCTAGGTATAGAATTTTATAGCTGACGAGAACTCTCCGACGTAAACACTCCGCCCGATAAGACGCCGTAGCCATTTTATATTCTTTATTATAATTTTCCATAAGTTTCACGTTTCATATTAGGCAGAAACTGTATTATATGTAAATTATTACACATCATAACTCTCATTGGGTGGTAAACGCCTGATTGAAATAAATGCCATCTGTTAGTATACGTTTGCAATAAACGTTGTTAGAATTTTATGTCCCGCCGAAAAATAATTTACTGCCCATTTTGTTCAATAAACTTTATAACCCAGTGAATGCCCCAACAGGTACTAAACATCGAAGTTTGTTTTAGGTAAGGAGTATAATCCTTTTAAATAACTTTAGCGCGTGCTACGGAGTTAGAAAAAGCGAAGCCCTTACATCTAACTACGGTTACCGCCATCTAGTGGGCACATGAATTCCTTGAGTGTGTCTTATATTAATCAGTATTTACATCTAACGGATAACTATAACGGACGTGAACACCATAGTACTTTTTTATTATTATAGCCACGAACTATGAAAAAATACAAAAATTCACCTTTACTTACTAGACAGTAGTTTTGCTTTTTTCTGCGAAAAATAAGCAAATTATTATTATTTTTATATTGCAGAATTTACTCAGTTATAAGCAATTTCTTATTTTTAAAAATATTTGTCACGTGATAAAATGTAAAATGTATCGCAAAAAAAAATTGAAAGGCGTCTGTTTGTTGCAATTTGACATATATGTACAGTGGTGGTCTTAATTTATGTCTCCCTCTATGACGGAGAGAATATCAAAACTAAGAAATTATCCATTAATAAAGGAAGTGATATTTAAAAAAGAAACTGTTGTACTTAATAAAATACTTTTAAAACAATGAAATTGTTAAATATTTATTCAATAATATAATTTATTTTAGATAAAAACATTAAATTTTTATTTCGTAGAAATGCTCCTCCCTCCTCCCCCCTTGACACTTCATTCAACTGATAAAAGCTGCGTCGACTGTATCGAACGCTCTAGATAGATAAAATAATAAGCAGGCGACATTCCCTCCAGCATCCACTGATCTTCAACATATTGTGCAAATTTGAATGCTATCGTTTCCGTTGAATGATTACACCGTAATTCTAGATCTACAAAATGAAAACGTTTTAGAAGAAAGCACCCACAAACTTGCCTTCAAAAAACAGCCGCAAAATAACAAGCAATCTGCTTACTCGATAAAATATGAATTATTTTTCCATAAGAGAAGTAGCAATTCTAAATCAAAGCTAATAGCAATAAAAATACATTTAAATTTTTCATCAACTAGTTCATTTAAGGTTGTATTTACTCAGAAAAAATAACTTTGATTAGTGCTATATTTATACTTAACTATTTACGACAGATATTTTATAATCAGTGTTTTTGAATACCACACACAATCATGTTTATTTCGACACATTATATACTGTGAATTAAGTTATCAGTACTCATAACTTATCTTTTAGTTTTTGTTTGCATACTTGTCTCCTACTGTACTTACATATATTTTTATTACAATATTTGATTAGCAGTTAATTCATTAAGGAAGATTAACTGTCTTCTAAATATAAACTGTACTCTTAACAATATTATATTCAATGCGATGCAATTACGAAATATGAAAGCTGTTTAAAGAATAACTGTTAAACTAAGGAAAACCTTCATTTTTTTTAATGACAATACTGATAGCTAGAAAATAATAAACAAAGAAGTCTTTCAATAGAATCCCGCATTGTTTGATTTTGTGCCATCAATCATCACCATCAAACATGTTGCTAATTCACAACCAAATACGTCTAGTAAGTGTAATAATACGATCAAGCTAATAAATCATTGCAACTCTACTTTCAACGCAAATAAACGTAAATATATGATGACCTATAACAGCGTTCTTCTACCATAAATCATTCACCAATTTAGAAAGCGATCTATTATTTAAAATTTATTGCCGAAAAATTCTAAATTAAGCGTTTACGTTCGGAGCAGTAACGTCTATATTAATTGTAGCCTGCAGTACTATTTTACCGAATTCTATAGATTGAATCGCTATGTACATATCGTGCGGTAATTCAACCTATACGTATAATAATTATACGAGGTAGAATAAGCTAAACACAGTTTCCGTTATATCTTCCATATGTACGCAAGTTACCGGGCATTACTATGTATTACATGATAATTGAGATCCACTGCATTGTCCAGTTGTAAAGCACATCCAAATTTATTAACACTAAATTTTAATACAATGGAGATGTATGGTAATGCGTTGCAATAAATAGCTTCAGCTGTAGTTTATCGATAAATACAGTTTTGTGTTAAGGAAATGAACCCCTATAAAAGACGCATATTAAAATCGCTAGATTACAGGAGTACTTCAAGTACTTTATAAAATCTGACAAGAAATTTTATTCTAAATAAATACAATATTTTTAATTCTTTTGCCCATTAGTTCCAGGGACGGATCGAGGAATAAATAATAAATCGGCCCGCTACATAAAGCGCTTGCGACTTAACTGAAATACTATCGGTGAATGGCTCTTTAACGCCATCCGCATTCGTTGCCACAGATCCAATTGCTTTCATATATACATATCGTAACTTGTAAACATCGTTACTGAAAGCGAGAAGGGGAGATCCAGCTGCGTCGCCTTGATGTACCCGAGTTGAATAAATTCGTATAATGTACAGTGGTGGTCTTAATTAATGTATCTCTCTACATTACATACATAGTGTTCAGCTTGTTACGTACTATTGTGTTACATGTCCAATTTAAAATTGTATTATTCGTCTAAGTCCGGCCCTGGAATGTACATCTGAATAAAGATCCCTAAATCCCTAATTCCAAAGCTAATAATTTATTAGCTTTAGAATCATTAGATAATGCCGATTGAATTTTTCTATATGGAAACGAATCAATAAAGTCGATAGCTGTAGGCCTCAATCACTTATCTCCAATACATTCAAAATATTTTACCGTTTGCTTGTTAATGTTCTTTTTACATGTATTATTGTGTTTCTGTTATTATGTGTGTAGCCATACGATAAATAAATAGATAAATAATAAGCCTCTTCACTCTTTAAATTGATTTTATATACGAAATGAACGTATATTTCAGCTAAAGATAGTTGCTACGTATATTTCAGACTTTCTAGAACACTCCCAGAGAATTTTAATTCTAAAATTGTAGATCGAGGTAAAATTTCCTCAAAATAAAATTTAAATCGCCATTATTATCAGCATCATTTAATGGTTTCTTCATGATTTATATAACCCTTGTTTCTATTTTCTTGATAGAAGCGAATCTGTAGAATCGATTGCCGTAGGTTGCAATCAATTATCTCCTCTAATCTTTCAAATTGATCTTACACTTGAACATCTTACAGCGACATTACTTTTACATCCGTGTGTATGTAAGTCCAAAAAACGAAAACAAAAAGCAAAAACTAACTTACGTTTCGAGAAACAACAAGTACTACATTATTAATTATTACTGAAGCAATAAACTACCAAATACGTTGGATGCATTTTTCTTAGTAGAAATGGATCTGTATAATCGATGGTCGCAAGCCTCTATCAATTACTCCATTCGATTTTTTAAATTAATCCCATATTTGAACATTTTGTAATGATACTAATAGTAATAATGTGCTCATTAGTTTTACAATTATGTTTATGTAATAACTAGAGACCGGATTATATGCAAAGTGCATATATTTGATTTTATTTATTATATTTTACGTCTATATGTAGATGTATTACACTGATTAAAGTTAATTAGCGTTAATTAGTAACTAGTAATAACTTAACGGACTTAGACGTAATACGTAATAACGTATTACACCTAAGTCCGGCCCTGGAATATGCCTCTGAATACTGATCCCTAATTATAACCAAGGTTCGCAAATCACGATTTGATTTGGAAACTCGACTGGGATATAATTTAGTTTAAGAAAGTATTTATAAGTTACAGTTTATAATTAATGTAATAACTGTCAACAAACACTTACCTAATCAATATTAAAATTGTTAAGATGTTCGAGTAAATATCCAAATTATGGTGAACAAATCTGTTCTAAAATGTCCAAATCTGTCTTTTATAGTACCCTATTAAATTCTCTCCTAACACAAACACTTTTCCCGACACTTAAGGTATCTAGTACTCTTTGTACGTTATATAGCATTTGCAAGGATTCGACTAACGGTAGTGAAGACCTTTGCAATATTGAGACGGCATTACTTGGTAGTTATTGAAAATAATGAATTATATTCTTTGCTTTTTCACACACACATGATGTAAATAATTTCGCAATGTCGACTCATTTGGTAATTTCCAGTTAGGATTACATTTTTCCTCTAAAACTTGCGAAATTATTATTTTTAGAAGTAATTAAATAGAGTATTACAAATACTCATCATAAATATTGAATCCATTACAAATTCGTTATGGGATTTTCGTCGGCGATTCTTCCATTTGTGGTTTATGCTGTTGACACGTTTTTCGCGATGCAATAATTTCAAAATCAGTAAATCTCTATTGCACATCAAACACCTCATACGATATGTGTCGTATTTGTCTGAATATTTTGAAATAATCTTTCGAGCATTGGTCATTATGCAATAATTTTTACGTATTATTTCTTCACGCATATTTGTTGAACTGAAATAATAATTACAGACTGATATTTTTTACGCAATTGTTAAGTATTTCCACTTTTAGGTATGCGGGTAATAAATATTTTTATACACAATAGCTCTTTTGCCCTATAGTTCTCTCCTGACGTATTTTGGCCTGAAAATGTACATCAACTGCACAAAACCGGTAGCCGTAATTTAAATAAATTAGGTTGAGATACTGTGAAATTAGTCCCTTATTCATTTTACTCATATACTAATTACTTTTAAGTTTGGCTGAAGTAGCAAAGCGTCTGAAATATTCGAAATTCTGAAGAAAATCACCAACTCATATAAAATACATTATTAGATAAGCTAGGCTCATCCCTCCCTGAATTAAATCACCGCTTTCTGTCTTAATTAAATATTAATTCCGTCTGAATAGCAGCCTAAATCGATAACTGTTCATCTAGAAAACATACATTCTTCAGTAAGCGCGTTCTTGAAGGTGTAAAGGTAATGTGCGAAACGCTTATGATAAGAGTCTTATTTGCAAATTACAGATACACTCATTTCCTTAATGTTCATTTACATAATATCCGCATATGCTTCATTCTGCATCGTAAAATACGATTGTGCAGTTGTTAGGCGTTTTGTTATCTGCACGAAAGCGGTAACTGAAGATGCAATACTTAAATGATTTATTTTATGGTAAGTTATGGTAATGGAAGAAGTGTTAATGGTTAAAATTCGAGCCACATGTGGAGTTGGCAATAATAGGATTTTAATGTATGTAGTGTTTATTGCATAGAAAGCTCAGTAATAATATATTTTAGGTTGACAGGTTGAAGGAGATATATCGCGATGATATTTCTCAAGCAATTCCATTTATGTTATGCAATACCTAAAAATGAGGACCGACATTGTAGCAGCGATTGGAAATATCAGTGAAATTGTGTAGTCTTATTGGCAATAAAGGGAGGACAGCTTCAAATATATGAATAAAACACCAAAATTATTTTGGGTATGGTTGTTTATTAAACGTTTAATTGATAGAACGAAATAGGTAGCTATTTTGGAAACTAAAAAGTAATAAAATAAGCAAAACAGGCACTAAACACTATCTATAAAACAATTATTAAAAAATTCCTTCGCAGATGTAAGAAGAAAATGATATGCATTTAAAATAAAACTTTCTTTATTATTCAAAACCGACATATTTGTACGTAAGTATGCTAGTGAACTCTCAGCATGACGTTTTAAAGATAGACAGTGTTATCTTGTAGTTTTTATAACATCGACTGGTGTGTTAGTGCATTTAGAATCTATATTACAAATCCGAATAGGAATTAACCATATAAAAAAAGATTGAAGACACGCGTTTTATCTGTACGGGAAAAATTGGCAACGGTATGAAAGCTGAGTTATATAACAAAAAGTTGTGGTTATGTGCCAACGAAATGAGGGATTATAAAAAAATCTATTATAGTAAACACAACGGAACTCCTTAAATCATCATGTTGATTCTTACTAGCTAGTAAACGATTATAAACATGCGGTGCTAAATGCATTAGAAAAATGTTATCTTTTAAGAAAGCAAGTGTTAATGAATGTAACTGATGATACTGCAACCATGTGTTTTGCAGTTGTCTTAAATGAAAATGTGGTAACTTGTTATTTCTTAAATTATATGCGCTACGTTTTGTAAGTGAAGAAACTTGAAGTGTTGTAATTTTAACATTTATAATGTTGTATTGACAATGTCGACTATTATAAGTAAGATGACAATAAAGTATTGTTATTAAACCAAAATGTTCTCCAACTGTAAATTGATTACATAAAAACCGTATTTTTCAAATTCCCTAAATGTATTCGAGAGTTTCATAGTGTTTCGACACCCTTAAACCACCGTCGGTTTAATAGCATTTTTAAAAAAATATTTAGATTTTTGCCTCCATGAATTTACTACATAGTTGGAATGATTTATTTTAACTATGCCAACTCACAGATGTGGAATAGTTGTTCTGTTCATAAAAGATCATTTTTTCGCCATGGCGAACATCGATAGCTAAAACAAACAAAAACAAAAACATACCTAATGTTGCAGATGTTAAATAGAGCTAAGCCAGCTAGTAACACTATTTAGGAGAGCAAGTGTTTTACTGTGTCTTATAAAGTATAACGTATAAGCTCTAGTCGTAATGGAAATCCTCATGGTAAATATGTCTTGTGCGCAGTACTAATGAGTTCGTAGAAACTCTTTATACTGATTATACATTACGTGCTGGTAAACTAGTGGTTGAATACTCTGAATTTTTTTTTCTAATCATAATCTCACTGTTATATGTGTCGTTTTCAATGATCGTCGTCTAGAACTTTTCTAGTTCATAATAGTTTAGAAGACAGAAATGCTCGGCGTTCAAGACAATTAATGAGTATTCCACATTACAAAGTAGTGTCAGTTGAATTCACAAATATTTGTATAAATTAGTGCCAACCTTTTTAAATAAGAAACCGAACACACAGGTGCGTTTTAACATGCTGATGCATATTTTAAAGCGATCGTCGCTGAAGGGTATATATAAAAGCGCACTTCAACACGTTTCTTGACCACAGTGATTACCATAATGATGCTCTTACTGCGTTAAGGAACGTAATCCAATATTCTGAAAAAACAAAAAGAAATGGAACATATACTTTTCCTGTTGGGCAAGTAATAAAGGTCCAGGCAGCTGTGACATAAATTATGAAGAACTTATACACATTCAGAAAAGACTGCACAATAATAAAGAATCACATATATGTATAAATTACTACTATGAGTAATTGAAACACCATAAGGAAATCCCACAATATGATTTTGACTAGGAGCTAATTTGAGCAATAAAAATGTATATATCGTAAGCGCCAAAATTATTATATATTTTCTTAACGTTTTTGATAAATTTTAAGTTTTCCCCGCTAATTTTCATAAAATGACGTCATCGACAATTTTCGATTTTTGTTCTTATTTTGATATAACATTCAAAGATTAAATAATTGTTTCCTTTGAATCAAATATTATAGAAGGTGGATCAGTAGGAACAATAGAGTGGTCCCCATTTAAAACTAAATATCAAGAAGATTAGAAAAGCGGAATCATGCATGAAATGAGTCGAATTAGTCTTGACGGCATTCACAATATGTAGCATAAATATATCCATACATTTGTCGATAATGTCGTTAGTTAATAACCAGAAATGGGGGAACCCCAAAATCGATACAAAAATATATATTTGTAAAAAATAAAATTGACATATCCAAGCACTTTTTCGAAAAACAAATGGCCTCAAGTTTAATTAATGTTGCGGCACAGAGTATTTATTACGAAGCATGCTGCATGCTGTTGAAGGTACTTGTGAAAATAATTTTAGTAGGCAAGAAACGTCAATCGAATACAGAGCTTGGTAAAAATACTTACACATCCTTTTCAAAAGTTTTTATCTGTAATAATAGTGCAAAATTGGGAGATGATTGCAAGATTACCAAAGTCAAACAGTGAGTTTTGGCAGTATTCAAACGCTAAATAGGAGCTATCTGAATTGATTGGATACGAATATAGAACTAAATGTCAGCAACTCATTTAATGGCTAATTTGCTAATTCTAAGTAGCTAATCGAAGAGCAAACCTAAATTAACTTTGTTTGTCATTAGTAACAATAATAATTCACTAAACCGAGCATATACAGTATCCACCATAAATATGGAAATAACATAGAAGTACTAAAACCCTGAATTTCAGAGCTATTTAACCATGTTAACTAATTCGATTTTGAGAACTTTTTTGATGAATTTAGGCAGATTATTACCAATTATTCAAATGTTCGATTGGATGGCGATTTTAATTGTCCTTACTTTCACACTAGTGATATTAACGATTTTAAGCCTTTACTAAATTTCTTAACCTTCATCATTTGGTGCAGCACAATTCTATCCTTAACAATAGATATCGGCTACTTGACCTTGTTATTGCTAATGTTTCCTGCGAAGTTATAAGAGACCTTGGACCTTTAGTTGTTGAGGATAACTACTGTCTAGCGCTTCCAATAGAAGTCTCCACTGTTTTAGTCTCCTCTGCTAACTTTGCGAAAAATATTTCAAGAACGTATAACTTTAGAAAAGCCTACTTTCCGTGTCTCTACCAAGCTATGTGCGAATTGGACTGTTCCTTCCTTGAAAACTGTTCTGATGTCAATACTGCATGCGACCTACTTTATTCAACATTGTATTCGTTGTTTGATATTTACATCCATGTGTTGATAGACCCTTGAAATAATCAGTAATACTCAATTAAAATGTTACTTCCTACGAAGGTACAGGCGATTTAAGTGTTATTAAAAATCAATGTGCAGCATGACATCATTGACAGTTCAATTGATTTCTGGTCTTTTGTACGAGAGAAGAGACGAAAAAGTCACATTCCTGGAAATATAGTGCTCAACAAAGTCAGCTGCAGTAATTTGTTGATGGATTTGCTGTAACACTAAATTTTGTATTAGCATTATTGAGTCTTCTGACAATTTTATCCTGCATCCCATAAATAAAACATGCTCGCAGTTCTGATCATGACCAAATTCCCTTATTTTTCAATAAGGTTACAAATATCTCTTGGTGAATCCTTTGTCCAAACTCTGGAAAAATGCAATATTCAAAGCTGCTGATCCTTCCAATATATCCAACTATCGCTCTATATCTATTCTGTCAAACTTTGCCAAAGTCTTTGAACAATGTCTATACGCTGCTATTTATCCTTGCAACCAAAAACAGCATTTTATCTCCCCAACATGACTCTGTTGAAAGGCGATCAACTCTGACTAAATTTATGCCAATTTGCACAGTTCTTGTCTCATGCTCTAGATTCACGTAGTTGTTCTATATACCCATTTCGTTAAAGCTTTCGATGGGTTCAATCAATCTTTGATTCTCTATAAACTGATGTCTTTTGGATTTACTGGCTCTTTGATACAATTGTTTCAATCGCATCCTTTTAATACACGTCAGTATATTTTCTTGAATGAATTCAGCTCTTGCTAATTTATTCTCTCTTCAGAAGTTTCCCAGAGGTCCAACCTTGGGCCTTTAATATTCATTTTATTTATGAACGGTTTAATAACCCATATATTATTTCATGCTTTATTATTCGCTGATGACTTGAAATTGTTCCATCAAGTGTCTAGTCTTGAGGATTGTAACTTGTTGCAGGTCGATCTTACAAACGTATCTAGATGGTGGATATTGAATAATGTAACCCTTACTATCAACAAGTGCAAACTGTAAGTATCTTCCACTATGAGCTTGATTAAGTGGTTGTTGAACGTGCTGAACTAGTTGAAAGACTTGCGATTTTTGTTTGATACGCAACATATTTTTAACATATCATGCACCGCTAGAAGATCTCTTGGTTTTCTTATACGTAACTACAGACAATTTCCAATGAAAGTGCATTGAAAGCAATGTATTATGCTCTCATCAGATCCCGCTTGGAATATGCATTTGGGGTCTGGTCCTCTTACTGTATGTCTTACAAACGTTTATTGAAGATGGTGCAGTACAGATTCGCAAAATTTATGTGGTTTCGGCTAAACGGAATTTACCCATCTAGAGGTGTCGATCATGTTCTGTTATTTTTTCCGGCTTAATTTACCCTCCCTTAACTTTCGACGCATATCTATTGGCATACTTTTCCTATGGAAATTGTGTAACGATTACATCTACAACGCGGCAATACTTTGACAACTACAGTTTTCAATTCCGCACTTTGGCTTTCGTAATGAACAACGAATGTTTTGCTAAGGTCACCTATTTACGTTGTTTGCTTTAACTTCAATCTACTTTCCTCACAGTGTGATATCTTTCGCGATAGACACAACAAAAAAGGTAACTGCTCCTCACAGTAATGATTGTAAGTAATTGTTTTTTTGAAGCAATAAAGCTTATTATTATTTTCTATCCAACGCATTTGTTTATTCATTTATCTGCGCTTTGTATAGCCGTCCAATTTTATATAAGAAAAAAAAAGTGTACTAGAAATTATTAATAGGCATAAATTTCAATAAAATGCTCTACAAGGCCTAATACATAGAGATCACGTTAAACAATTCCTTCCTTTGTGCATCGTAATGTTTATTGTATGTATATACGGTATTCTTTTATAAGCGATACTTGCTTATTTTTTTACTTTTACTACTGGTCTCCGGACTTATGGCGGGCCCTGTATTTGTGCTTCTATATTAATGTCGGTAAATAAACATATGGAAAAAGGAGCATACTTTATTGGTGACATTATAAATGACATTTACTTAACATATTACGCAGCTACTCCGCTAGAGTATCAGAATTAATTCATAAAATATTCCACTAACAATGTCATTTATTAACTTATTAAATTACACGATTTTCTAGAGAAATATTTAAGGAAATATTTATAATGTAACCATTCAGTAGAAAGTTAGACAGTAACAGATAAAAAAAAAACTTACGAATCCGACATACCACGTTGCCTTTTATATATGTATTAAAGTACGATAATTTCTCGGCTAATCCATTCTATTGTAGCGGAATGCTAATAATTTCTCTATCGTAAACCACACGAGAAAAATATTGACAGTATAATACTTTCAAAAAGGAGAAAAAATGCCGACCATTACATCTGCCTATGAAAGCATTTCAATATAAAATCTATTGTACGAATTACGTTTAGAGATTTCTAAACGATATGAGAAATGTGTTAGAGAAACACATTAATGGAATAATAAACGCTAATACCGTCATTATTAAAAGTTTCTTTTATTGTGTATCTATTAATGACAGCATTTATTAAATACTTTTGTTTCTCAATACTTTAAGATGTAGGCAACCGCTTCAATAAGGTACAGAATTTATAACAACTTTATTTGTTTCTGTAAAACAGATTAATACGCCAGATATTCTACATTGTACGCAGTTATTTAGAATAATGATACAGACTCAAGCAGAATATTTTTGGAGCGTTGTAATTATGGAAGCGTAATTATAGTAATAACATGCGATAAAGTATCGCGTAATAATATGTATAGGCCCTAATTTAAATATGATAATGCGATCTATTTTTGTTATGATTTTTTTTGTAACATCGAGATTACAATGAAGTTGCATACACACGCTTAAGTATTTTTAAACGTGTCAGTAGACATCCCGGAGTTTAAAAACAAACGTTATCATAAGGAATTTTTTTTCTTAGATTCGCTTCAATGTAATCAGCTTTTAGTAACAACGCTTTATGATCTAAATATTTTGCGGTTTTAATATAAATATTATTGGTACGGATTAGATACCCTCCCAGATTCTATCATTCGGATGCCTTACTTAAATTAATAAAACGAGATACGCGGATTCATATCAATTCTTATAAGAACATTTTTCTTTCTAAAATTTGAAAATTGAAGTGCGAGAAGCTGTTAATTTATACGGTATAGTAAAAGGAAAGAGTACATTGCGTTATTGAAAGACAGTAAATGAAGGATTAAACAAATATTTGAATATTTTTTACAATTCCAAACATAAAAAGGTTGGTTTTGAATTTACGCAATGCAATATATTTATGTTTCACTTACTTACTATATGCTCCTGCCCATAAAATAGATACCACGAATTAAAATTTAATCTTGAACCAAGTTAGGATGACAGGGAAGATGTGGCAGCCGTTCTAGATGATGGCGAGTGACATTATATTTGTCATTTTAACTTGATTCTGGGTTCAATTTTGATTTGTATCGGTGCAATTAGACAGCAAACCTGACACTGGGTAGTTAATCTTCTGTCCCATTGTAAATCGAACGATATCCCAATCTTTGCTAATTATATACGTTGGTGCGTAGTGTATGAATTAGGTATAATGTACTCGTTATACTAGTCCACAACTTTTCTAATTATTAAAGGTTACCATACTTTAATTGGGCGTACATTCGTGCATTTCTTATACGAGTAATTGAATAAAAAATATCAAGTGAAAAATGCGAGAAGAAAATATAAAGTGACAGAACGCCTGTAAAGAGATAATATTCTTTCTTCGTACTTTTAAGATTCCGTACATGCAAGAATGTAGCGCGCACAATTTTGCTTAATGAGACTATTAATTAACTCTTCGTATCCAATTAGTATCTGTTACTACATTTATTTAAAAAAATATATCTCATAATTCTAGTTTATACCGCTCAAGCAGGCGTTGCGGTAAGAGATTACGTAATAAATAACGCCCCGAAAGAACACCATAAATATATGGAATTGTCGCGTTGTTAAGGTCGACCATACAGTTTGTAAGCTTGGCGAATGCTTATAAAAATATTTGTACACGTGATAACCAGCAATAACTCAAATTTGAAATGGGAGGATTTAAGGAGTAAATTATAATTAATTCCCAGTGTCACTATGATATCATAATTTTAAATTGGAATTGTCGGTAGCTCCGTAATTTCAGTTTAATGGTTTCTGGAATATAAGGATGACGTTTACGATCAAATACAGGAAATATGTGTATAATAAAACGAGGATGACTTCTTCTTGGAGTACTAATGAACAATTTATGGGCATCCATTTATATGTAGCTATATCAAAACAAGAGAAAATCGAAATGTGTGCTCATCGTTTAAACTGGGAAAATCACTGCCACGGAAGTTCAGTAATATCACTGATAGGTCTGACGGAATTAATATTTCAATCAGTTTTAAGAAATTTAGATTGTCGGCCATGTATCACTACCATCCCAATTAAAGTGATGCCATTCAGATCAATTTAATACACTCAAAGAATTTCTATAGTTCCACATAAACTGTTGAATGCAACCATAATAGAGGGTGTTGGATCACTTTAAATCAATATATGTTGAAATAGATACCTCATTGCAGCACCTCCTGATCGTAGATTTCAGTTTATTGACGTTATTGTATTGGCTATTATTGGCATATACATTTACTGTCTGATCATAAGAACGTAATAGCTTGATATCCTTTGTTCGTCCAGAAGCATGAATGTTGTGTTGGATTGCTGGAATATCCAGTCTTACAACGGTGTTTGTTTACCAAATTCTATTGCAATTGCTTTCAGAAGCTCTATGTAAGAATTCCAATCCATTGCCGCAAAAAGTAAGATACAGCTAGTCACAGTGAAAATCGTCCACCTAGTAGTAGATGTACATTTTCTGCTGTTCTTCATTGCACAACCAACGGTGATAAGCTAAGCTTTCTAATTTTGTAGCAAAGTACATACACTAGAAAATATCGCACCATAAAATTCGGTATGGCTGTTATAGAACGTTATCCTCTCTTTCTATTAACAGAGAGTTTATGTATGTACATGTCTCTTCAAGCTGGGCAGAGTTGCACGATTTTGTACTGGTGACTTTTTTGACAGCTGAATTACCAACAAATAAGTTGGTATTTAAGTTTTGTTTATTACGCTATTAAGTATTCTAGAATAAATACCATGTTCATAGACTTTCGCAAAATTTCATAAAACTGCTATTAACCTGTAATTATTAATTACACAAGAATCGCCCTTTTTATGCACTGGTACTAAGCGAGCACGTTTCCAGAGATCAGGAAAGGCAGATGTAGACAAAGAAAGATTGAAGATTTTAATGAATGGCTTCGCCAGAATCAATCTTGTACCACTAATTAGGAAGCTCGGAATACCCTCATCACGGATATCACGAAACTTAGTCATTATTCTAATTAGCTTAGTTTATTAGAATTGCCAGAATAGCTTAATGGCTTGCTACTCAAAATCTACGTGCTTAAGAATCTGGCTGAAAACGTATTCACAATCTTATCAGGAAATAGTTCCTGATGATTAACAGATATAGTTTCCTGAATATTCGCCAAATATATTTGAGTTGCTGAGAAAATCTGCTCCTTGCAGATGATTCGTAAACGCATAAATTCCTGATAATAAAAATTACATCTTGTAGCTTTCTATTTGGGCCTTTAGTATGCTTTCGTTTTTAATGCAGATATTGTAGTAGAATTAAACCAGGGAGGGCATGAAGACCTCTGGCGCGACACCAATGGAACATACTTAGAAAGAAAAAAGTTCAGATGGAGATAAATGCTAGATAATCCATCGTTAACATCTCTAAACTTATCACGGAATCACCAGTCAGTGTAACGAAGATCAAAATAAAGCTGATGAAAATCGGCTCTACGGAAATTGTACTACACATTACTGGCAGATGAAGACGGTACTGAATAGTAGTCACACATGACCTGTACAGCAATTGAAAGTGCTCTATAATAAGCGTCAATAGAGACAAGTGATATCAGTTCATGTTCAACCAAAATCTCACCGTTAATGTTAGTACATATTAAATTTAAAAGATTATCATTACAATTCCTGACATTATTGAATTGTAGTAAATTCGAAGATTTACATAAATTTTTAAAGATTAATTAATTCAAAATAATCACGCAAATAAAGCAACAAAAACATAAATCAAAAGTAATAACCGATTAATGAATTAACAAATAATCCTGGGAATAAAATAATATACTACAAAATGTTTTTCAAATAATAGACTAAAATATGACTCTGCAAAATAAACAATATGCCAGCAAAGGAAGAAAGGTAATTATGTAGCATGGTCTAAATACCCTTAGGAAATCACCTAGGATTTTCCAATTAAGAATCTGCAAAACTTTGATCTTTAAATTATACAAGTTTAATGCATATTAATGTAGGATTTTGAAGAAAAAAAGTATTCGCAATTGAAAATACCAATACACTGCCTTAATACGAAATAATAATAAAAACAGCGGCTAGCAGTTCCAACACCTCTTTTACGTATGTAGATCCCTACGCCATAATCATTCCACAAGGTGGTCTGCGAAAGTCTCCCGTGCAAAACCAAGCCTTGGTGGCTCTCCAGCAGGACTCAATCTTCTGGATATGAATACCTTTAGTTGCTACATATAATATACATATGTATGTAATTTACTAGTAGTTCGGTTCATTTTTTGTGTAATCTTCAAAGTAATAATTAGTTAATTGCGTTCAAAACAAAACTAATTCATTTATATATTGTAACTTTCGCATATTTCGCAAGCTATAATACATAATAACATCCACTAGAAAATCATTGTCTTTATTGTTTTTGTCTTTTTTTCCCCTGTTAATTGTTTTTTTATAATGAGAACCATAGAAAAAAGACTATGAGAACTTCACAATAATGTAACACAGTTTCAAAACAACAGTAGTTTGTTTACCTATATTGTATACAAAAATAAAAAAATGGGATAGTAAATATTATACAACAGATTATTCCCCAATATTCAACTCAAATCTTACCGCTCATCAGTATTTCCTATCTGTTTTGGTAACTTTTAGTCCAAATACAATAAGTACCAACTTGAATTTCGAATCATATACCATTAAACATAACCTAGAAATAGCCCTTTTTAAATCGATTTTAGGTACCTTAAACTAAGCTCCTAAAAAAAGACAAGGACCATTTTAAACATAGCAAAACCTGAGCTTTCCGAGCTTTATATCGCTCTTTTTAATATTTTACTTAAATAATTTTCATTATAATTTCATTTACTTAAAAGATTTAGAAGATGGTTATAGAAGTAACGTTTTGCATTTACAATTTCCCGCCGTTATTTACTTACGCTAAATTTTGGCAATGTGATAGGGATGTCCAATGTAGCGCTATAAAATTTATTCTTAACACAAATGGATTGTACTATATTTTCTTATCCAATAGCAACACAAACAACATTAGTTTTGTGCAGATTCTGAAGTCAAGTATCTCTGCTACACCAAAGTTAGTGCACAATAGACTAAAATGCAAAAGGATTAATTCTGCCAGACGTTAAAAATTACTTACAACCACCAAACGTACTAAACACACTCGTAACAACATACGCGCATGAAATCTAATAACAATGAATCTATTTAACTTAATATTGCCCCATTATTTAGCTAGTTTTTGCAGTCACACATCCGGAGACATCTGATACACAACAGAACTCCTAGATGGGAAAATAAACGAGTCCCGAGAGACACGCGAAAGTAGAATCTGAAAGCGATTTATCGCTCTCAACGAAACAAAACGTTGAAGAATTACAAGCCGCATTATAAATTGCAAAGACAAATTATCAGACTTGCAGTGTGTGCCGCTTCTTGCCGCTCGGGATATCGCACGACCGAACCTAGGTTGTAACATGGGCTCGGGTTGTATCGGTAGATAGACTAATGCAGCATTGTAATATCCTATTCTAGCAGGTTGTTTTTTGTATCGTAGGGAGGCATCAATATGTACGTGTAAATTTATTGCACCAAGAAATTGAGCCAGGATTATATCGATGGAGGCCTCCACAATGAAAACGTGTTCGATTTCGCTTCTCATAATCGCTTCGCGAGTTCTATACTTTTTATGCCTACTACCGCATAAACCACAACTTATTGTTTTGCACCTGTAGTGTGAGATCAGCTTAGTTGTATGCATTAGATGTAAAGTAGCTTTACCTTTCAGAAGTTGTTGATAGTGTGGCTAGCCGCATATATGTACGTAACAAAAATTACAGAACAAATAGAAAACGATACTCCACACAAATCAGACAGTCAAGAAATACAAAATAACGTCTATTCGAACAGTATTTTCTTGAATCTTGGAATTAATTTACTGTATGACCTTTATTACCTTTGCGGATAGTGATACAAAAATAAAATTCCATTGAGTAAAGTGTACTAGGCTACAGAGGAGTATTGGTATACATTTAATCTAGTGTTGAAGCGCCTCATATTACACATATTTGTAAACATACTACATACATATCGATGCAGCGTAAGTATTGAATTAGTAATAACGCGTAGAATCTGGCGTGTCTGTGCAATGATAATATAACGAAGCCCAAAATATTGAAAGTAGAGTTGCAATACAGTCAAATGACATTTTAGTACTTTGCATTAAGTGTTTAAATAATGCGATAACAATACCAGTATTGTTTATTGTTTCACCGTATCATTGAGTAGATAATAGAATCAGTCAAAACACATTGCAGACAAAATAAACACATTACAACGATTGCAACAAAATTAGCATCAAATGGATTTTTTTATTCAACGTATTATGGTAACTGGAAACGCTAAAAAAGAATTATAAATCAGATAAACGCATTTTTAAAATTGAGTCTACTGTCTAAAAAAATCTGAATTCAAACTTTAAAATATCTTGAACGCGTGTTTAAAATTACATTAAGAAATCCAAATGTGTCTGGAAGAATTAATAAGCTATAATCGATCGTTATAACTACATACAATATAATGATTTTGCAAATTATGGATGAAGTTTTGCTTATAACCTAGAAGTTTACTCATTTTAAGGTTATTAGGATAGAGACTGCGTTAACTTGCAAACAAGTCGCATTATGAACACAGAAAAATGGCTAAAAAACAATACCTAACATACTAATGCTGCTAAATACAGCTATTCATGGTATTCGTGGAAACGTTCATGGAAACGACAATGCGAGGAGAAAAAGAACATAAACACACGGACATGTTTCTGCCTACTCGGCGTCATCAACCTGGTTTCGAGCGATTTTTCTTGCTCAACACATTGCAATTCCATCTCAGCTACTATCATCGTATCTAAATTAATAGCATAAGTGACCATTCTTGGGGGTATCTAGTGCCACAAGCATAACACACTAGTCTGTCGGTTCGAACACAGCAAAACAAGCGGGTATAGTTTCCCAACCCTTCTGCCGAGCAGCTCATAGACTGTTAAACCAAAGAGGGTGCGTACCGACAGTGCAGAGTGTAACTTCACATGTGGATGATCCCTCAGTCATACCATGATGTATTAAAATAACATTGAAAAATGCCTAGAAAACAATATCTAACATAATAATACTGCTAAATGATGTTTCTTGAGAATGATTCCATGTGTACTACATTTTTTTTCCTAGTGGTTAGACTAGACTGCACACATACGTACTTGATGACTTGAAGTAATGTTATTACAAAGCTGTCTGTCGTAGTTACTAATATTCATAATTCATGTAAAACGATATATTGAAATATCGTAGTCAAGTTTGCCTAATTTGGTGTCCGCGTAGTTGATGGAACCTTTTCTTTATATCAAAGAGCAATTTTTAAAATATTAGGACCCTGAGCAGATAAATGTAAAAGAATGCAACTAACTGTAATACTAATCACAGTGAAAAAATCTACACAACCATATGACGTCTACCTCTTTCGTAAACTGAAATATTCTTTGGGAAATTGTCACTTCAGAAATGACGATGATTCAACAACCTGGCTATTACTGAATATGAAGCATGGGTAATAAAATGTTATTATTGAACGGATACTACGTAGAGAAGGAAAATAGGAAACAAAATGAGTGTATAAGAAATTTAATTTCAATATCTGAACAAATAAATATTAGCGAAGAGAAATGTTCTTTAGTGTCTGAATGACCCCCGTATCTTAGCATCTAATTCTTGTAAGAAGACATCGTCCACAAGTGAAAAAACATCAGAAAATATCATGCAGAAGTAAGTAGTACGTTAGTTAACCTAAATCCACAGTTTCGGTGGGATGGGTGTAGTGTTGTAGCTACAACGATCTGTCGAAGTTGATAAGTCGGTTGGAAAATGGAATTAAACCGAGACAAAATTAACCCCCAACGACGAATCATCTTCCACCAAGAGGATGCGCGCAAAACATTAAATCTTTTAACAACAGAGCGTCAAATTGTTTGATTAGATTAGCTTAATTAAGGGTGATGTTACACTGCGACCTATTGATCTATTGTACCCCCCTATATGAGCTGCAAAGTGCTAGGATTTGCCCGCAATTATAGCTCCCCATCCAGTCTAAGAACTTTAATAAATTGTAATAGCTGTAATGGTTTCAGAGAAGATATTTCCATCTCGTCTGTGAAGTCTTTGCCAAGATGGTTGGCATGGATCTCTACAATGGCAATGCGGTTAAATGCTAGGTGTTCCGGACTTTCAGCCTCCGCCCCACAAAACTTGCAGTCGCTATTCTGTTTCACACCTATCCTTGTCGTATGTTCCCCAAGGTGACAATGCCCTGGTCTAGCATACTCTTTGTTCTTTGCTTATTGAAGATTCCAAGGAATACCTTTACCTTTGAATCTCTCAGACTAGGAAGATTTTCCCACAGAAATGTTCTGAGCTCCTCCTATCTGTCTTTAAGTTATTTTTTATAGGTGCTCATCCCTATTCCACAGAACAGCTCCGATCTCCCAAACGAAGTTATGGCGGACATTTTTGCTAGTAGGTTAGCTTTCTCGTTGCCGCTGATTCCAGTGTGTCCTGATACCCAGAATAGTGCAACTCTGTCTTCTCTGCCTAGGTTATTTAGTTTTTCTAGGCATTCCCAGACTAATTTCGAGCTGATGGTACTAGAGCTCGACGCCATTATGGCTGCTTGAGTATCGGAGAAAATTGCAATGCTTTGCCTTCGATAGTTAGACCATCCTCTATATACTCCGGACCTAACTCGCAACTATTTCTTTACCTGTTTGAAAATCAAGAAAGGACTGCGTGGTCAAAGGTTCCAATCATCAGAAAAGCCAGTCGATGGCTTCAAAACCGTAATGACTGTACACACAAAGTGGTCCAACTAAGCAAGGAAAAGTGCATTAATCTTCGTGGAAGGTATTTAGAAAAATAATAGTCTTTAAAAGCTACCTACTGTCTTATACCAGCTCTATACGCAAAACTTAAGAGATAATGGTGGTAGCAATAAGCAGCAATGCTGTAGACCAAAATGAAACAAATAAAGTAAAAAAGAACTTCGAAATACTCCTTAGGAGGATCTAGTAATTTTGGAATAGTTTAGTATTGAAAATTGCCAACTAACAATTGGTCATATTGCTTATGTTATATATTAAAATAATTAAAATATAATTCTTCCGAAGGTATCATAAGCCAGCAAATTTCTTCTCGCCCACTGAAATTAAATCCTCACTGTATAATTTCTAAAATCATAAGTTGTTTTTTTCCCTATCCTATGTATTTCGGAGTTTATTTATTTCATTATGACAGAAAGTATGTTTTTAGATAGTAAATTTGATCAAGCTATTGCAGATAAGATCGCTTGCCCGATTTTTGTTCTAAAGAGTGATATTTTTCAGTTGCTTTTCTAATTACACACCTTGCTGATGTTGAATAGAAACTAACCATTACAACATATTGAAATACGTCCCTTCCACGTAGCACAGTGCTATACACTATTTATAGTAACTTAGGAAAGCATAGCTAAATGGAACAAACTTAGAGAAATTTACAATCAAATAGCTCTTGCAAGCAACATGTCCCACATTCAAGTTGCAACAAAGCATCGTTGGTGGCATTATTTTGCAGGCGACGTATTTATTTTATGTTTGTAGTTTTATCGCAATTTATTTATGATTATCATAAGTTACGTGTAAAGAGACATTTATATTACAAGAGGGCATGCACTGCTGCGTTGCTTTAGAAGGGACTACACTATGTATGTTTATGTTCGTGCATAGCTTCACTTAAAATGCACTTGCGCAATACGTGGGTAGGTAAATCTTACACTTTTTTTCAGAGCTGTGAATACGGCACCTCAAGGCTTGCTTGGATATTCTACTTTGTCTCTATGTAAACACGAAGCTTCGTGGCGGCGAACAATGTCAGTGGGATTAAATATGTAAGTCAAACGCGGAAGATTCTGCGCGAAGATAGCTCAGATTTTATACTGAATTAAATAGTTGTGAATTAAAGGAAGTAATGTTGATTAAAAAAAGAATGTTGCTTACAGAGAGATGATATTGTTTCATGATTAAAGTTAATTAATGCTATTTAACTTTAATCAGTGTAATACATCTACATATAGACATAAATCCTAAAATATCTTGGTGCAAACATTGACAATGCTCATCACTAGAGACCGGATTATATGCAAAGTGCATATATTTTTGATTTTATTTATTTATTGTATATAAATAAAATCAAAAATATATGCACTTTGCATATAATCCGGTCTCTAGTGATGAGCATTGTCAATGTTTGCACCAAGATATTTTAGGATTGGAATTGTCGTACCAGGGTAAACGGAATGATCTTATGTTAAAAAACTACTGTTGGACATTAAGAAGAGAAGCTGTGGATGTCGTTTACAAGAGACAATCTAAAAAATATTTCATTTCATTTTTAGTTGTAACTGTTTGAAGTAGTAATTAAAGTATGCTATTCGTAAAAAAACGTTTTATTCAAATCCCTACAAAATTAGAGCTAACTTGATAATAATAATTAAATTAAAATTAAAATTTATTGTCCAACAGACGACAGAGTCTAATAAAGGGACAAAACATATATGATAGATAGCAATCACAGTTCTTACAAACAACAACAAAACATATAATTAAAATAATAATACTTCATAACAATAATAGTTTCCAGAAAAATAAAGGATAACCTAAAGTACAATATTACTAATATTTAGGAACACATTAGACTTTCTTTAAAAGAGTACAGAGATTGGAGAAACCAATATCAATATCAGAATTGGAAATGTTATTAAAATTAGAGCACTTTCTATAAATCGGCGATGTCAATAAAATGTTTGTTTTAGGTTAAGGACAGTAAAAACTTACAAGTATACAAGCAGAATAGGTGGGAACCATGAACTGTACCTCTCCCAACAGCTGTGTGGCATCAATTTTGTTGTGGGCCATGTTATATAGAAATCTCATATCAGCCTAACTGTGCCGCCGCTTCAAGCTGAACCATTTCGTTTGAAATAGATATACTTCGGGAATTTTCTTTGTACATTTTCAAGTGAACATATGTGAGTCGCCTAAACTGGTGACCAAACTGTAGATGCATATTAAAATTTGGTTCGTACATATGCGAAATAAAGGTAAAGAATTGATTCCAGCGAAGAAAATTGCCCTGTTATTCTAATCACAAATCCTAGTGTTTTTAAAACAGATGATTATTAGCATTAGATATATGCTCGCTGAAAGATAATTTTGAGTCAAATGGTCTTTTATTAACATAAGTATTCCTGTTTTCTATTAAAATTACTATATGTACGTTATTTTATGGTAATATAGAAGTTAAAATTTGTTGAGAAGTGTTAGTGATCGTTGAATTTGAACGTAGTCACATTAGAAGGTAAAAGCATTTTGGAACCATTTTTGACGTTCTTAGAAGAAGAAAGAAGAAACTTTCCTAGAAATTTGATGTTACTAATTGAGGTGAAATACAAGTCAAATAAATACGTATCTTCTAAACTGAATTAATTATTAATGCAGTCACAACCGTTGTTGAAAAGAACTCTAAGAAACATTACCGATTAATGATAGCAGCTTCCCCGAATAAATGCGCATGGTGAGGTCTTTCTAACAGTATTTTTTAATAAGCCTTGCATTACATGGTAACAAAGTGATGATTATAAAAAGCGTACGCTGACTCTGAAGCACCTCAATTCCAAAAAAAAAGATACATAAAAGGCTGTGCATATTCATTCTGCTGCGTATTTAAATACAAATCCTTTATTATTAAACAAGATAATAAAGTCGAATATATTTGATTTCTCTTCTCATAAATCTAACTGTGTACAGCGAACACTCGCACAAGCATCTAAATGGAACACTATTCATCACATTGTATTCACTGCGATGACCCATAATGTACAATTCGAATAAATCTCACCGGATTCGATTCGGCCATATGTTAGAAGCGGTTATTCCGTTTATGTACTTACGTTTATCAGAGACGCCAAAACAGGAAACTAGAGAATGAATTTTCTGTTAATTAACCGTGACACTAGTTCATTAGTTACAATGTGGTTACGCTGAATTATGGTCGCGTTTAACGACATATCAGAATATAGACTAAACGTTTATTCCGGACTTATCGCAGAAGCACAAGGATGCCATATTTATCTTATCAATTCAACGTTCGATTGGTGGCGATCGTTTCTCAACCAGCCAATCAGTAGCACAAACATCTTTTCAAGTTGTACATTTCATATATGGCAATATATTTTCGAGATAGATATCATGGAAGATGAGCTCGGCTACGGAGATACTGTTAATGTATGTGCAAGCACGTGATTGTTGATAAAGTTGTGTAAAAACATGTTCTCATCGTTTACACTTGACAAGGAAACGTTACCGGTTTTCAAATTCAGATTTTAATACATACGTAGAATAGAAAACAAATTTATTATCTAACAGTTAATCTCTTTATAAGATAGCAATAAGTTAGTGCACAGGATGGTAGGTGCTAAACAAATTAGAAAAATAAAAAAAAAAACATAAAATAGTACAAAATTAGTACATACCGCCTCCTATACAGCAAAAGGAATCCCAACACTTTTGGATATTTGACGGTTCATGAGGATGTGGGATAAATGCGAAAAGATGACAAGGAGTTAAATAACGTAAGTACGTATGCGCTAGAGGTTCCAATTTTTTGCATAACATGTAAGCTTTAATGCAAGGATCTAGGAAGCCGCAAGAGCAGAAAAATGGTAAAAGGTGTTTTAAGGGTATTGTTATTTAAGGTCTTGTAGATATCTGCAAAATAAACTAAAAATTCTATTCCTTTAATATTATTTATTTTTTAGTGTTAAGTTTGGAGAAAAAGTGTTCTATGTCGAATGGTCTGCTACTAATATATTTATTTTGATTGCATAGTTTTAGCTGCAACCTAAAGTCGGTCTTTCATAAATGGAAACCATAGATGGGTATGACACCATAAGAAAGCTTGCTTCCTATATTACAATAGTATGCTATTTGTTATGTATATTATGCGCAACAAGCAAGTTCTAATCGAGAGTGAACTCTTTTAAATGGAAACTACAGTTGGGTATGATACCATAACCTTTTTGGATGAATAGGTCAGCTAAAAGTATTTTACTATTGATGTGAAAAGCAGTACAAAAAAGAAACAAAAACAAAGACCACGGAGTTATAGCCAATTATAGTTTCCACTTAAGAAAATTTTCCTATCACTTCCAGCATACATAGAATCTCGTAAGTATAAAAGTAGTTAACAGCTCCTCTAATATTACAGCGGAATTCACCTAATTTAATTCTAAAACGCATAGTACAAGCCCTGGGGATTCATGCTTATTGTGAAGAGCAAATATTTCTCTAAAAGTTTACCGCCTGCGATTTTACGAATGCCTTCTATAATTATCTTCAAATATTTTTTATTATAAAGAATCACATGGGAAGTACCCGTGTTTGGAGATAGATGGCGCTTTGAGTTAAAATCTGCATTTCGCATTTCATCCGAGTATGAGTACTATTCATTTCATCGACTACTGTTGAAAGAGAGCAAGTTCATGTATTTCTGGAATTATGGAAAAAGAACTGTAATGGATACTTATTCCATTTTCTTCATTGGATGGCAAAACGTGTTCAGACATCAAAGGGAAGTTTATAAAGGCCACGCACCTTCGAAGACTACCACCAGACACCGGTTTAATGAATTTAAATGTGGCCGGATATCCCCCTTCGATGAGGAGCGTGCAGGTCATTACATATGATCACTAAAGTTCATGATATCATATTAGCAGATCGCCGGGAGAAGATCACGAAAAATTGAGCATGAGAAAACTATTGGGGAGATGGATGCAATACGACTGAGTTTCTATGGGGATATATGACTGGAGACGAGAGATGGACACATCACTACACGCCAGAAACCAAAGGTTAGTCGGCACAATGAATTTTCTCAGCGAACATGCACTAAAGAAAGTACATACGATTCCTTCAGTTGGAACAGTTATGGCGGCAAGGTTTTGGGATTTACACGGTATAGCCCTAATTGATTATTTGGAATGAGACAGTGCTATGCCGATGTATTAGGCTGATTCGACACTGGTTTCGTCAAATGGAAATGTCATTGCCGAAACAAAGGCCTATTTTGGGAAGTTCGATAAATTCTATTACTTGGATGATTTAAAAAAGTTGGAATACCACTGCACTAAGTGTATGGAGCTACAATCAGATTATGCCGAGAAAGAAATAAATGTATTAAATGGAAAACATTACGCTGCTTTTCTTAACGCAAGTATTTATCATACCATCATTGCATTGTTTATAAAAATGGTTTAATTAAAATATTAGCAAAAAATGTATTACCACTTCACATTCATACACAGTGTCAATGACACAAAATATCAGGAAATTAAATCTACTACTGTATGTTTATCTTAATTGTAATAATTAAGAATTGTTGTTTGGGTTATTAGCTTAGTGGTTAAGTCAGGTAGAATATGAAAATTGAGGAAAGATAATTTGAGTTCGATCTCCAACACGACAAATTTCAGTAATGAATAAAATAGGGAAGACAAGTACGTCAGACAAAAAATCATTGAACGTATGATTCATCTAGCAAGTAAGAACCCTTCTCAGGGCTACCCTGAAGAGGGCAGTAGACAAACTGCCGAAACGTCGGACTACATAAGTTCAACAAACGGTGGAAATAGCCCAAGCAACAATTCTAATTATGATGAGAATCCATCGCCAACAATATCACGTCAAAAGTTACTTTAGTTAGTCAAGCAATAGAATATTGCAATGCAACAGGATGCCCTTATAGTTTCTAAATTAATTTTTCATTCTTAATATTTGAACTGTTTTGCTCTAACTACTATAACCACTTTTGGAGTATTTTATGGATATAATTAGTCTTAAAACAACCAGGAAAAGATCAGGTGGTATTGCAGACTAAGTATGCTGTGTTACGTTCTGCTCTTTTGTGTAGGTATAATATTTATTAATGTTCTGCAATGTGTATATTGTTTCATCACTTTTTATCATCTGCTTATTTATTTATATTCGAAAATATGTCTTCGTCTAGGGCGAGATTCAATTATAAAAATTAAACATTATGAAGAAATTCTTCTTCTTTAGACAGCAGAACTTAACGATGACTCTTCAAATCTTAATCAATATGTAATTCTAATGAAGATGTTAAGAAATCGCTTGTTAAGAAATACAAAGAGAAATTGATGTCAATTCAGGATGCGAAAATAATTTAAATGAAAATGTGAATTTTAAATAAGCCAGCACATTTTCAAATAAATCTCGCTCAGAAGAAACGAAAATACTTGATTTATATATTCGCTTATGCTATTGCATATTCTCTCATTGAACGTGGTTAAAAATCTAGAACCGGAAAATTCTAACAAACCATTAAAGCAACAGAAACGGTTTTTGAGATTCCAAAGAGTATTCTCATCAAGGTAACTCACATAAAAGGAAGAAACAGTGTTATATTACAAATGTAAGAAAACTATATGTACTATGATCTTATGTGGTAATCGCAATGAACTTGTAAATATTTATAACGGTATACCTTCTTTGTGACTTTATTTTTTTGTCTATTTATTTTAAATACATTTTATTGAATTCTATTTTCAAAATTATTTCTTGTTGCTTACATAATTTCTAACGAATTTTAGCTACGACCTCCTAGGACTCATTATATGATACAGTAGATAAAATTTAAGTTGTAGGCTCTGGTTTACCTACAGTTTACCTAAATAAACACGATTCTCACGAGGGAAATGTTTCCCAAGGAAACCCGTACACTCCTGGGTATGTCTTGAATATGATTGATCAATTGGCAAAATTAGTGTTATCCTACAACGAAAAGCAAACCACAGCAAGATTTACACGTAGGAAATTGTGCAGAATGGAAATTAAACCGCAAATTGAATAGATCCACGATTGCATCTACAGTTGAATCGACCCACGCCCATCTGTCTGAATATGTAAATGGATGCTAAATCTTGACAGCATGCTCGCATCTCCGATATATAAATTGAAATAGGCATAGGATGTTACATAATGTTTACATATACCAGCCTAGGAATTCTTCAATGCAGATGCATCACTACAACGCTTTCAGCTTGTAAAAAATCCGGACGTATATTACCGATGATGCGTAAAAAATTAACTGAGTGTGAACCTTGGTTATTTACTGGCGCGCGGGTTTTACGTTTTCTTCGAAGTGTAACAATAGCAAATGTAACGTGGTTCGCACCTTTGTCGCGTGTCAATTTCAAGAAACACGCCGTATGCTAGAATAGCACGCGATTTACATAAGATCGTCCGTCATCTTGAAATCGACAGTGAAAGATAGTGTAGATAATAGCGTAGGATGCTTAATACCTCATGTGTTGTTACCCGTTTATTTCAATAGCGAGAAATACAAAAGGTTGTAACCCTATTTATATATTTTTATGGAAAAAGTCCATCGAAGCAAAAATAAGTGGAATATATAATTTAATAGTCGCATTCACGATGAAATACAGTTGTGGCCATATGTACTCGCCACTCTCGTTTTGAACGTGTTACACGAATATTATTGTATTTCTAAGAAGCAGGGTCGATGACGGACTTACTTAGATACCTGGTAATGAGGGTTTGATGGTTTATTGTAGGCCATTCTGAGTAAATTAGAAAATAGACGTAAAATTGTAATTTCTGAATATTTCTTCAGTCTTTCTTAAAAGTGGTAAGAGTAAGGTTGAGCTAGTTAGAGTGAAGATATTGTGTCCGTGATTTTGTCTGTGTAATACGATAGTATACAGTAAAAAGTAATGCCGAAAACATGCGAATTGACGGAGGTAGAGCGAGGACAAATTGTGGTGTTAGAAAAGCAAGGGTTGTCGGTGTCTGCTATTGCCCGACAAGTGAAATGTGCGCGATCGACAGTTAGAATGACGATAAAACGATACAAAGAGAGTGGATCTTTGACAAACAAACTGAAAACTGGTCGAAAAAGGAAGACAACTAGCAGAGATGAGCGAGTCTTAGAGCGGATGTCTTTGCGAGACCGGAAAAAGGGGTCTAAACAGCTTTCCAGTGAACTTTTCCGGCTATATAATGTTGCTATTTCTCCTCGCACGGTTAGAAGACGCCTTTGTGAATTAAATGTAGGTGGATACAAAGTTCGACATAAACCACGGTTGTCTCCGCAACAAAAGAAAAGGAGACTGCTCTGGGCTAAAAGTCACCGCGACTGGACCAGTGACAATTGGGCCAATGTTATGTGGACAGATGAGTCAAATATTGAGGTAAGTAATACATAATTGTTATATTTGCGGTATTCTGTATTCAATTCCTGCTATCTACAGTGTTTTTATTCTTTTTAATGGGTTCCAAAATGTAACAGTATTCATGTTTTTGTTGGTAGCTTTGTGGTAAACCTGGGCCTCAATACGTGCGACGCAGGCGAGGAGAGGCCTTCCATCCAGACTGTATCATCCCGACTGTCAAGTTTGGGGTGGTAGCATAATGGTTTGGCGTTCCATGAGTGCAACAGGCGTCGGAGAGCTGTTCGTCTGCGAGGGCCGAATGAACAGTCGAACGTACATCGACATGTAGGAGGAAGTTCTGGAACCGTGTGCGTTAAAATTATTTGATAATGAAGAGCCAGAGTATTACTTCCAACAAGATAATGCACCGTGCCATAAATTTCGCGAAGTAATGCGCTGGTTCGAGGAAAATAACGTGCGGGTCCTGGAATGGCCGGCACAATCCCCGGACTTATCGCCAATTGAGCATTTATGGTACATTTTAAAGCGAAATGTAGCTAAATACTCATCTACCACAAAGCAATGCTTAAAAACAAAAACATTCGAAGAGTGGAATAAAATCACCCCCGAACAGTGCTACAACTTAGTGAGCAGTATGCCCCGACGAATTCGTGCGGTGATAAAAGCCCAGGGAGGAACTACCAAATATTAAGCAATATCTGTATACACTCGCAATGAAACATTTTCATCGATCAATTTTCTTTTATTTCTTATATATTCGTCGGAATAAAAAACAAGAAAGGGTGGCGAATACATATGGCCACAGCTATAGTTTGCTAGATTATAACAGTTATTCTGTTATCATTTTGGCCAGTGAACTTGATGAGATAAAATTTTTGAGTTTTTCTAGCTTTTATTTCTTATTTTATTAATAAAATGGTATTTCACGACATTGTAGTAACAGTATACTACTATTTGGTACAATTGTAGTGGTGTTTGGCATAATTTATACCAGAATGGACTCCAGCGCCCGCTTGTAGCACTTTTTTCTAAAAAATGACATGCAAAAGTTGTGACAAATTAATACGGAGCTTATGTCGGTTTTTATGAAAACTATAATTTGGTTGTAATTACCGACGTTAAAATTTTCCGAAAAATTTGACGTTGATATTCGCCTGAGCATTTAATATAAAATATCAATATTATTTCAACATTTACTTTCATTGTACTGAACTTATCAAATACAAGACGATTTAATTTTAGTTTTTAAAACAATTGTTTCATTGAACTATAACACAGAGATAAAGTGATGAGATGATAAAAATTTAGAATGACTTTGTATATTAAAACAAGGTTTTCGTATTTTACACTTGTTATGTTGCAACTTAATTTTAGGAAATTGGATTTTCCTAACGATTTTAAATTTTCGTACAGACAATTAGAACCCTATGTTTGATACCGCACTTGATAAATGATGAATTTTGGTGATTCAATAGCTCTGATTATTCTACAGACCCCCCTTTGGATGTTCGACGAGTGAATCTCTTCAACGAGTTGAAGAGGTAGAAAAATTAAAAGAACAAGTACCATACCGGACTTTACAGAATTTACGTGCATGGTAAGTATTTTCCACAAACCATTGTGAAGCAGGAGACTTGGTAAAAATATAACACTCCTTGAAAATTACCGAGCAAAAGTACAAATACGGTACAAAATATAAAAAATTATATAAGGTTATAGCGGGGATATTACCAAAAATCAATTTTTCGCAGATCGATTTGGTGTGAGCTTTAGCCTGTAGTTTAAGTAGTTGTTTTATATCAAGGTTGACTCACTCAATGTGGGGAATATTAGTAGATTGCAAATCCACCTCAGATCCCACCGCTAATATTTCGAGATCTTTTACATATTATTTATGTTGGAGGTTCAAATGGAACTTAAAACTGGAGCTGTTTTTAACTTTTAGTTTAGTTACATTATAAACTTTACGTTTAAGTTTGAACAATTTTTCGGCTTTAAGTGATTTTACTAGGATATGAGCGTTATCTAAAAATTCATTTAATACTTGACACCTGCGACATAGGGCGACCTGAAATGTTTCCGGAATCAACAAGAAAAACACGGTATTGGTGTGGTATTTAATTTTTATTTTTATAAGCAGTCTCCTCGAAGATAAATGCACTTTTTCAAACGGTGCTCCAGTCTCTTCAAGCTGTTAGAAAAGTAGAATGTGTCGACGTCTGCAGTATAGCCATCTGTAGCGGCGATGACCTCCTCATTTGAGGCAAATCTCTTTCCCCCCAGTAATTTCTTCAAGTTTGGGAATAGAAAAAAGTCGCTGGAGGCTAAGTCCGGTGAAGATGGAGAACGACAGAGCGCAACTCACTCAATTTGAACATGACGATGCGGGGTGACCGTTTCGGAGGGGTGTTTGGCTAGGATCTAACGAAATCTAAGGGATTTCTTCATGAGTTTCGTACCCTAGATGAGACCTGGATCCACCGCTACATACCGGAGACCAAGGAACAGTCGAAGCAGAGGACTTTTCCGGCTAAATCGTCTCCGAAGAAAGCAAAGACCGTTCCATCGGCCTGAAAGATCATGGCGATCATTTTATAGGATTCCCAAGGTGTGATCCTCATCGATTATCTGCAGAAGGGAAGGACGATCACGAGGTAATATTACAGCGATTTATTAACTCGATTCGATCCAGTATTGCGGGAGAAACGGTCTCGTTTACAATGGAAAAAGTACTTTTCCACCATGACAATGCACCGGCTCATTCATCCCGCATCGTCGTGTCCAAATTGAATGAGTTGCGCTATGAATTAGTCTCTCATCCTCCATATTTACCGTACCTAGCCCCCATCGACTTTTTCCTATTCCTAAACCTGAAAAAAGTCACTGGGAGGAAAGAGATTTGCCTCAAATGAGGAGGTCGTCGCCGCTACAGATGGCTATTTTGCAGACCTCGAAACATCCTACTTTTCCGACGGCTTCAAGAGGCTGGAGCACCATTTGAAAAAGTATATTGATCTTCGAGGAGACTATATCGAAAAATAAAACTAAAAAACCATATCAATACCGTGCTTTTGTTGTCGATTCCGGAAACATTTCAGATCGCCCTTGTAGCAGAAATATTTGTTTCAATAGCTTCCGAGTACCACATCTCCTTATCAAAACTATTTAAATACAGAGGGACATTGCGCAGTGCACTATATTTTAACAAGAATGTAGGTCGGTATTCCTTACGCTTCGATCACTAAAACAACATCCTTGTTATGATAATACAATCGTCCATATTCGTAATTTATGTCCAAAAAAATTCAAAATAATACGGCTCGCCTTATCAGAAAAAACTAGTGTTCCACTTATCAATTACACATATATACATCGCATAAAGTCAACAACATCGTAATTAACTCGCCCGCATCGTGCGTGGAGAAAAATCGTACCTCGAACGGCTCGTCGCGTCGTGCGATGTGCTCGGGCGAATTTTGCGAAAAATTCCCTTCTGTGCAGTTATTTACATACCGTTTAATGCGTGTTCTTTTCTATCGAAACACGTCTTCGGGCGTGCGGATACCATAAATTTAAATGAAAGTTAACGCAGCATGACAACTATGTGTGCAGGAATGTATTCAGTCGATGTAAGTGCTCTTGGAGAGCACATCACTGTCAGTTCTTCGCGCTGTATGTTCATTACTACGGTTGCGTCGTGCATATATGTACGTACACATCGTGAACTCGAAATAATTTAAGTTCGAGTCGCGGCTAAATTAAATTTATTCATGTGGAACGTTGCGGGCAAATTGTACACGTCGAATTTGCCATATGATGCCCGCCGAGACGGACGTATATCTGCATGATGCTATGCAATTGGAAATAAAACGTCCACATCTATAATTATATGGATATAAGCGTTTTCAAATTAATCCTCTGCGTTCCTAGTTCTTGCAAATTAGTTGAGTAAACTATCGGGCATAAATGAAAGATCATATATGTATAGACCTGTCGATTTCTCCCGGCGGGACGGGATATGATCCGGTGTAGTAAGCACTAACAACCAAAGAGCCGACTGGCTAAAGAGCGTACTATCGGCGGTGGATGAGTAGTATATGTATGTAAACTATCGTTCATAATAATTCGGACGCGCAAACAAATTAAAAAACAAAAAACAAGAAAATTTCCATACTCATTTTTCCAAAACTTAAAATTTTTATTGTATTTTATTAATAGCTATTAAAATTAAAGCATAAAAGTAACAACGAGTAATTCTAACGAAACATAGACAAGAACTTCTTAAACATCCCGTTTATCAAAGAAAGTCCCTTTCGCGTGAAGAACAGCTTTCACATCCGCTCCACTAGTTTCTCAAGGCCTCTATTTGGGATATTAGTGCATTCCTTTTGTAAAATGTTCACAAGGTGGCACAGAACTTCTTCCTTGCTTGGCAGTTGGCACTACACAATCCTGCAACATTCTTTCGCCTTTCGCTCTTCTTACTAAAACGCGCCTTGATTGTCCGAACACCATAAACTTTGACTTATCAGTCCATAGCACCCTTTTCCAACAATCAACTGTCCAATTTGTAAGAGTTTTTGCCCATTGAGCTATTTCTGCCTGTTTCCCCGTCGAAGTAGGGTTCTTTTTTGTTGCAATGCGGCCCGTGAAGATTTGCAGCTTTTAATCTTCTTCAACAGAAATTTTCCTTCCACGGTCGTGATTCATTTCGACGGCGCTTTCTGGTGCTGTCAGTCTCTTACTTCGCTTGCTGAGCAATTTAGTACGCTCAGCGTTGGCGTGAGTTCTTATTCCCTTACGATGTGCCCAATCTCTTAAACTGCCCTTGTGTTGATGTCTCCGAATGATCCCACTGACATTCGATTTATTATGTATTTTTTCGGAAATTTGACGCACTGAATAACCTTCTGTATGAAAAGCAACAATTACAGAGCACTTTTCTAAACTTGTGGGTTTTCTTCTCGACATTGTAATAACCTTAATCAAGTTCACACAAAAAGATACGTTCTTAATACCAACGCGCGCATAAGCAGGTTCATTTAAAAACTAAAGCTTTTATCAATACAGAATACACTCTCGGGTGCCCTACTCTCACCCCTGAAGATTATTCTAAAAATTACTATATTGGGTTATAAAAGATAATAGGTTTTCGATATTCTTGGAAGTTTGCCTATACAATTAATAAATAAACTTCATAAAGGACGACCTAATATAAATGTTAATTATAAATAAAAGCAAGATGTCCAGATGCACAAATTTGTCGTGATTTTGCAAAATCTAAATAATTTTTTGGAAGACTATCGAACTATTATATTACTTGACTGTTTTTACATGTAAATATTATCAAAAATTAAAGTTTAACATACATATACGAGTTTGTTGGTAAATGCGAGAAAGTTATAAACCTAATGGAAATGAAGACCAGAATTAAGTGAAGTGGTAATTTTTATGCCTTAAAGAACGTTTGTACTGTATAACATCGTGATTAGATTGCATGTTATTGATACCACTAACATGCAGAAATTGAATACTCTATAAAATATAGCCCTTAGACTATTTGCAGGTGGCAACTAAATACATACGAAAATTTAAAACAATAAAGGAACATTTCAAACAAAACACATAAATTATTCATATCATATATAATTTTAAAATATCGGAGAAACAGGAATTCCCCATTCGCGCTGAGTGTTTGCGCGTTACCTCGCAATTTGATGATAGTCCATACATTTCCATACCGACAAATATTGACATTCTTTCAAGCACAATACAACAAATAAGTTTCAAGAGTGGCTGTGCGAAAAATCAATGAAACAAGAAATCTGAATATTTTCCATTTTTTTATGTAAAATACTCTCACTCTCACTTTCATTACATTTGTTACAGTGATACAAATGCATGTTCTAGCTCATTTTGTGGAATTGCCTTTAGTGTTACGTTGTAGCTTTTTTGATAGTCAAAATGTTTTTAAAAGAACATCCTTTCAACTTAAATTTTTAATTTAGGGAATACAAAGGAATCACACGGGGCCAAATCAGGTGAGTACATCGGATGATTCAACACGCAGAACTGATTTCGAGCCAAAAATTGAGGTGTGACACCAGGTCTCTGGAGATATTCTGGCCCAATACGGACTCTAGCCATTAGACGCTTCAGGACTTCGAGATAATATTTCCAGTAATTCTTTGTCCAGTTGGACCGAATTACCTGTGAACAATGCCTTTGCTATCGAAGAATGTAATGAGTATTGTTTTGATTTTTGATGGAACTTTCCGTGTTTTTTTGGCTTATCGAAAATTTTTCGACTTCCATTCTGCACTTTGATGCTTGGTTTTTGGGTTGTACTGAAGGCACCATGTTTCGTCACCTGTAACAAGTGATTTGAGGAAATTTGGGTCATTTCTGGTAGTTGCAACGATTTCTGTGAAACGATTGACACCAGTCAATTTTGGCCATCCGTCAAAGTGTGCGGAATAAATTTTGTAGCAAGCTTTGTTTTATCCCAAACCTCGTAAAGAAAGATTCAAATCATTTCTCTGCTAATGTTTAAGTCCCCTTCCATAATTTCCAGCGAAGCATTGTGAACAAAATCACGTACTACTTCGTTTACATTTAGTTCAACTTAACGTAGCTCCTTCCACCATTATTGTGCTACAATACAAAAAGATGATATAATGGGGACATTAATTGATAATTTATAATTCATATTAGTATAAAGTACTGATTTGATAGGGGCGTATGGATTTTGATCCCACGGACGCCGAAAAAAAATTCGTCAATGAAAGCCTACCTGAGGCAGTCATAGAAAATCGTAGTTAAGAAATTTAAAATTCCAACATGCACGGAAATTGACAACAATTTAGCTTTATGCCTTATTTTAAAACCTGCCAGCTAGAACTATGAATGGATTATATCTACATTTAGGGATTTATTGAGTTTAGTTTTCGCTCTACAACATTCAGAATTACAGTCTTCTAGTTACAGTAAACTTTGTTGTCTCTCTTTGAGATTAGAAGGCTATATATTTTATATTGATTCGATTATAAGCATTCTGTGTGCAGGTAAACTTACGTTTATATTGTCAGTTCGAGGATCGGTATCGATCGAACTACTGGAATAGGGTTATTCATTAATTGTGTGGTTGTATAATTCCCATGTATAGGCGTAAACTCCACTCACACAAATTTATTTATGCGGAACACAGTGTTTCGTGAGCACGTGGATTCTCATTGTCAACCGTGTTACCGACTGTCAAACAGATGCCTGGCGCTTATATCCAGGCTCATATGACGAAATCAAGGATCCACTAACGATGTTGTACACATTTTTAGTTTCCGGCGTTGAAGCGGTCTAGAGCTTTTGACACTAATTCACCTTAGTTGTTTCTATTTTTTGATCAACCGATGCAGTATCCAACGGCAAACTAATTTTTTATACAAAATTCTTCATGCAAAATTGAAATTTCCAATTATGCCTCATTCTCGCGATATGTGACATGTCTTCAAAAATTATAAAACATTATGGCACGAAAATGTTCTGGGTTTAATTCCATTTTCAACTTGTCACCTTTGACAGTTCGTTGTGACTGCACTGAAACTTTGGAGGTTAGATGGAGGTTAATTTTTAGCACTGGCATTTGATTAGTGGCGTCCGCTATGTCCCACCATGCAAAACTTAGACATCCCTCGTGCAGTACATAAAATTTGCTTACTTTATATTTCTCTTTATAATATTGGCCAGCTAAATATGATGCGGTCCTGATATTATTAAAACCGGCGCTGCGTTCAGGTGTGACACTTGGCGCACAACTCTTTACACCATCTCGTTCATATTTGTGGCGTAATATTCCTAGCGTCACGGCCAAATCGTTAAAATTTGCGTGCGAACATTGTCAGACGGACAAGTCTACCTAGCTTTAAATTGAATTGTCAAATCTGTCACTTATCGCCAATCATTTATCGCAAAAGGAGCTCTATATCCTCTCTATCATCACTGAATTTGAGCTGACGTCAAAAAAATCCATGATTTTAGGATTGTTACTTTTTGGTAGCATCAAAACAAATAATTAGGGATATATAACTGGGAGATCGTTCATAAATATTAACCAGACACCTAGGCAATTTTTGTCCGGATAATCGGTTAACAATTCACCTCAAATCGTAGCGCAGGCTTGCATCTCAAGTTGGTTTCACGTTGATGATCTCATCCCACCCTGCGATAACGAAATTGCCGAACATGTATCTTACATAGGTATTACGTCCACAAACAATAAAACCAAAATGTAACCACGACAGCAGAAAATACCGCTTTACAATAAATAGTGTCTTACTCAAGATAGAACCATATCAATATCTAGTAATTGCGACGGCATGCATCTACACCGAGTATTACCTTCTCAGGTAATCGCGCGTAAGTACTTCCTTAATTGGTTTTATTAAGATACATTGTAAGACCGATATCATATTTCGGTTAGCTATATAAACGGCACTATAGGCATAATTCCGTAGAATAATGAGGTTAAACTGATATAGATCTCGATTATAGGATGGAAGTCGTGATGCTGTAAGGTATCCAAATAGAGATAAAGTAGAACCGATAAATCTAAATTTGTTACGTTAGCGTGATATTACACAGTTTCCACAATGCGCTTGTATAGTGCAGCTTGATGTATTTTTATTCTATGGTTAACAAAGTACAACGTTTATGCTCATACGGTGCGTTACAAAAGACAATGCAGTGAAAGTATATCAAACGATTAAGGCGTTCAGTTGAAATTCGTACGCTATGTAGTACCGTTATTTTACAATATCAATATTGAAATCGACAATATGAAATCTTGATCTTCCGTGTCTGAAATTCCCACCTACGGAAGCTTATATAAGGCAATGATCGGTCGAAAAATCAATCCTTTTCAACAATAATACACAGTTATACGTGTGGGCGTGATGCTTGACTATTAGAGCGTTCTGTCGGGAGTACAATGAACCATACAACACTCTAAATACGAAATGTACTAAACGAATCTTACTAATCATGTAATATATTACCCAAACGTCTTGAGGAATTAAATAATACAAGATAAATGGCTTTTGATAAATGAAGTTCACAGTACGGATGTAATACGTTCAACGTGGTGTAATAGGATGAGGGATTTAGGTCATCTTACGGAACGAGATAACGTTAAGGCTACAATTCGAGTTCTTTCTTGGTTTACACTTGAAGAAAGAAGATTGCCGATTGTTCATCTAAATCATTATTAGAAACTATAACTTGTTTCTCCATACGTACTTTGATGTAAATATATTCCCAATTAAACTGAACATGGAAAACTCGATTCTCTATAATAATAACAATAACATTTTTGAAAACTGATGACTCAATGTTAAATAAGTGAAGTACTACTACAAGTATGAAACAATTCAAAAATTACAATTGGTGGTCATAATAATCCCTGACATCAGACTCTACATTCGCAAAATGAATTCATCGTGTTCGTTGACTTCGTTTTATTAAAACAATGAAAAAAATTATTATATTAATTAATAATTTCTTTATCGAATTAAAACCTCTGTCAATATCATAAATACCAGTTTATTAACCTACTTTGTGAGAAGAGATTAAATACTTGACCATTGTTACTTGCAGGAGTTTTCTTCACTTGCGTAATGTGCTTTATATATGCCTACGAATGCGCAATATCACACGCTGTATTTATCGTGAGCCAAGATTATTTAATACTGGATGTTTAGGGTATTCTATGTGTAATGGGGACATGATTTTGGATTTAATTGGATGAGTTTTCTGTGAAATTTTTAATTCATAAAAATTTCACGGTTCCCGGTCGGATTTGAACCTGGAACTACAGTTCGCTAGACCAGTATGTACCCACTTACACCATGAAAACCATCCGAATAAATCGCTATCATGTACAGTAGTGGTCTGAATTAAGGCCTCTCCCTATTACGTTACGTTATATCAAAACTACTTTTCATGTGGTAGAAATATTTTTCGGGTTTTGTCATGTATTCACTGTTTTACTTTATTAATTAAAGAAAACAGTTAATACACGACAAAATCCGAAAAACATTTCTACTATGGACTACGGTCGTGAAAGCCTACACTCAACTATTACCTTTCATGTGATGCCATAGACTGTTCAACTTCTGTCGGTTATTGCAGGTACAAATCTTATTTACAGTGTGTATAAAAGCTTATTATCATTTACATACATTATCGGACAAACTTATTTACCCACCTTAAGAAACAATCCATTGATGCTTTGAATGTTTGTTGTTACTTTCGAATTTTCAACTAAGGTAAAAATTGCTGTGGAACCGGAATACTTTGCTATTTATTTTTTAAATTTTGTATTATTTCTCCCGCCAACGTGCTTTTATCAATTTTTGGGGGTCCTGTTTCCCCCGCCTCTCGACAGGGTTTTATAAAACAGGTGGCGCCTTAAATTTGACTTCCTTTCGATCTTGGGAATTAAATTCATGAGTTATTCACCTACACCCTTGCCGATGAGCAGGGTGGTACCCTGAATGACAGAGAATGGATTCAGTAATTTTAAAGGGAATTTAGGAAGTTGGAAAATAATTATAAATAAAACAATAGAACCAATAAACATATCGTGTCTGTCTATATCAGAGGTATATCTGTAGCCACTATTACATCTATGCCATTTGAAATTAAGCAACTTATGTGGCGATTTAAATAGCAATTTGTTCAGACGGTTTCAGTGGCGTAAGTGGGTACACACCGGTAGAGCGAACTGGAGCTGTAGGTACAAATCTCGCCGGGATTAATCGAAAATTTTACAAAAGAACTAATCCAATTAAATTTAAGGTTGGTAATAACAAGGAGGATGAATTATCTTGAAAAACCAACGGAAGTCATTCTAAATAATCTAAAGAAGAGTACTGGTTGACCTAGCGTGAAAAATCTAATGCTGGTTTTATGATTTGCTCAAAAGCTATCTTCAGAAAACGGTAGTTTGAAAATGATTGAGAATTGACTTTGTTTTGAGTAGTTCGCACGAGGGCCAAAGGATCGCAAAAGTAATAGATGAAAATTGACGTTAACAATTCAATAAACTTGCTTTATTGCAGTTACTACTATATAGGTGAAATTTTAACTTTTTCCAAACTTCTTTTATCGCTAGCAACAAAGAACGCGGCTTCCCTATAAATTTTCCAACAATTTCAATCTTCTGTTAAAGCAAATAATTCGTTTGACACAATTGCGGTTAATTTGCATTGCGTCGCAAGTATTATTGCCCATTGTATTAAAAGCAAGTTTTTTTTGAAATTCCGTTGCGTAAATTTTGTAATGATCTTTATTATATTTCGAATATTTTAAATTGGCTTCGATACTTTTTACTATTAAACACGGCATACTCTTTTTTTACCCATACTTTCTTTAACACATATTGTATTTCAAACTATAAACACATCTATGTAAGCTAGACGCACCATCGGAATAGTTCACGTCAATACCGCCCATAACTTTAGACTTTTGACGTACATATGAGGCTGGTGTGAATGTCGCCCTCGTTTTCTTGCCGCTTCAACCAACAGGTGGTTCCGAAGTACTCGAGGGAGACTCCGTCATATATTTGTCACTCAAGTGGTTTGCCAGAGAGTTATTATCTTCCAAGAATAAGAACGAGAGAAAATTAAGTTGTATATATAGTACAACCGTATGCCTATGCATATTAGCTAACGAGTTCAGAGATACGTTGTTACTAGTACTGTAGTATTTTTTTAATTACATCCGTATATATTGCGGATTTCTTTGTTTTCGTTGAATAAAACATGCTTCGTTAACCGCAGAATGAAGTTGTCTGCTCTGTACAGCAAATAGTAGTACATTTTGTAGCAATATATCTCTGCTCATATAACATAAGGAAATGATTCATTTTGCCTTGCTTTTACGAAAGTACTGGGTAAAATATTTTGTAATGGATGTAGCAGAAATAAGGTATAGGCACAGACACTAGTGTGAATACGACCACCTAGAATTTAAATAAAATTATTAGCCCGACTTTAACTCTTTATAATAATAGAAAGATAGATTCAATTTAATACTTCACACTTTCTCGGTTAACGTTCACCCTAACAATTAAACATTTAAATTGGTAATTCAGAACACTCATAGATATTTCTGGATTCTTTTTTGGCTTCTTTCTGGCCAAACAGTCCCGCGTATGTATAATCACATTTAAAACAGGGTTGTGAAGTGGGTGGTATGTACATTTCAGAACACCTACTTCTGCCTTTCCAGTCACACACTTTACGATTGCGGTAAATGATGTAGCATAAAATGTGAACCAATTAAACATAGTTTTTTGAAATGCACAGATAATGTTCAGAGTAATGCAACCCCAGATAAAAATAGGACCATCTTCATTCCTAATCGTAGCTTGCCCACACTGACATCTTCTCTACTGTCACTGGCTTATTTGATTTCATCCGCGTATATCAAAACAATGGATTTCTGAAGACAACACTATCTCTCAGTTCTTTATTTAAAGGAACTCGCTTAACATCTGATAACATACTACTTACATATATCAGAGAGGGTAAGGTCTGGTGATCTGGGGAGGCTACTCTCAGATTTCCTGGTTTTTTCTTATGGGGGTATTTAAAGTCAAAGACCTATGTTAATAGGCAAAATCTAGAAGATTTGAAAAATAATCTTCGGTATGAAGTTAGTCGAATTAGTGCTAACGTTCGTAATCTACAAAATGAATTGGTCTAAAGCTTTTTTATTGCCAAGAGGCCTCTGAATGCCGTTTCGAGCAGTTAATTTAAAGGAATTTTATTTCTTGAATAGCAACTTTTTGCTTCTTGTTATTATATTTTCCACTATTTAAATGACTTTTTCTTTATTTATTTAATTTATTCCATAATTTTATTGCGCACAATATACCTATCGCATTCTGAGCTTTGACTTCAAACATAAATTAACGTTGAGCTAAGTTGCCATTAACAGTAAAAGTATAGATTGCACTGGATGTTACTTTTACAGCAAATTGCCGATACAAATAAAAAATCCAGACATCTAGAAATTGTTTTAGAAATGTCATCAAACTTTCGTTGAGCTTCAATTGCTTTCTTTTTTGTTTCCCCGTTATCTTTTGTAGTTTTAACTTTTTTGTTCAGTTCACATTAATCTATGTATGATATGTCTACGGAAATTAGGATAAAACTTGATCGACAACAAAAATTTTAAGTATAATACGACGAGACAACAAAATAAGGAGTTCATTCACAGTTTGTCAAATATTTAATGAACGCTATCCCAGTGGATTAATTACGCAATAGACTATAAGATCACAAATATCAAGAAACTGATTTTGTAAGATTACCTTGGGAATTTGTAATGATCAAGTCATTTGTTGTTTGGAGATTAAGATTGGCTTTATAGATGACTTGTGGATTGTGCCAAACGTTTTTCTGACAGTTCAAAGGACCACAATTATTGTTAAATTCACAAAAATTTGCAAATTACCATAGTAAATCTATAATGTGTCTGTTTCTGTTTACTACTATAAATTGAAACTGCTTGTACATGCTTAAACCTTTGACGGTATAGACTATAGCCTACATTACCGACATTGCTGCAATGCACCTCAAATGAAAACCGACTATGTGGCTACCGGTGGCTACTATAAAACTTTACGCGTTATATCGAACACAATTATCGGTTGCAAACCGGCCAAGTGTTTAGAATATGAAATGAAATATAGAATAAATGGAGATATTTATATACGTAACAGTGTCGCTGTTTGATAGTCCATCTGACCATGAATTCAATCATTTTTTTTAAGAAAAATATCTCACTAAAACGGATAATATCAAACATTAAGTTTAAAAAACATTAGGTACAAGAACCTTCAGCTAACGAAGGAAAGAAGCGATTGGAATTTTGCAAACCAATGTTAGAAATGATAAACATAAAATGGAAAACATTTTTCTACGGAGGATAAGCAACAGTCTTGTAGTAACTGTTTAAGTAAAATTCAATAATAAAAGGAATATGAAAATAAACTGGAATCTAAATATGCCGCCAGTGGGTTTGTTGTGTATACAGAATTTTTGAATGATTTATCAATGTCCATGTTTCTAACTAGCTCTGTACAAGTACATCCTCCGATGTTTATCAATTTTTATGCAGATCCTTACTCTGTGGCTGCTCGTTACTTTTTAAATTAGATTAGTGACTGTTTCGGTAAATATTTGCGTTAATCTATTACCTTAATCCAATTTTTTAGTACTACTATTGGAGATTTTATAGACTTCGAATCTTAAAAGTTTTTCTCATATTTTTACAAGGTATTTTTTCGATTCACATAAACATTTGGGCATAATATTATGCCTTGTTATCCTTCAAAAACCTTAATTAGACTTACAATATATACTTAGCCTTCATACCTGTGTTAATATTATAGTTGTAGAGATAATTCCATTTCCATTTCTTTTCTGAAATTTGTCGGAAATAAGAATTGCAAGTCGTACTCAAGAAATACACCGCTTCTCCACTTCCCGGCGTTCCGTTTCTGTTTAAATGCGTGAAATTATTACGGCGCGGCGTTTGTGTGTCTGCAATGCCACAAGTGGTTTTCATCTCTCGAGAGAATGTCATAAATCGAGTAAACGAATGAGTATAACGTGAGACGCTGACGTCTCTTGGAAACTATTAAGAGGTGTGTAAGATCTGAGCGAAAAAAAATGAGAAAAATGTTTTCCTCCGCTAAAAATAGAACCGCTTGAGTGGACAGAAGTGTAATGAATGGCGAAGAAATGCAACCGTGCGACATTCTACAACGTAGATTTTCTAGTTAGAGAAATGCAATAAATAAAGTCGCCAGTGTAATAGATCTCTTCCTTTTAGTGCTTTCTGATTATACCGCAATTTTCAAGAAAACGCATCGCAAAAATTTTAATGATTTATGTTACACGGAAGCGGTACGTGTTTTAGAAATTTGAACATGAATGCGAAGCCTTAAGGCTGTTTATTTGAAATCAATTAGAAAATTAAATTGTTTTGAAATAGTTGGTCAGTAATGTGAATCTTGATAACTTCATTAGAAATAAATATTGTAATGATTAAGTGGTTGAGGTTTTTGCAGCTGCTTTCCACTAAAGCATGGGTATTTTTGTGTAGAGAAGGCAGTACTCAAATCGACGATGTCCACATACTCACTAAAAGCAACCAATATTACTTATAAATAGCGTAAGAGTGGTTGAAAACAATAAAAGATCAACGACCTCGCTAGAACACCACTTCTCGGAAAAATATAAGAACAGATTGCCAAAAAGCAAACTTGAATGAACCTACAAACTCAATTGCGAATTGAGTTATGTCGACCATAGAGGAATAATCTAACAGATGATAAAAGAACGAGAAGGGTATGAATCTGAAGGTAATCCGACCATTAGTAGTAGAGGAGTGTGTACTTGAGAGTACCAATAGAATAAGCATTGAAGAACTAGAAGTGCAATACGGCACTCGAAAGGGAGCGTTATGACATTAACGGCCGTGGTCAATAAAGCGCGAAATCCAATCAATGGAGAGTCAACCCACCTATAGATTCTGAAGTTATCTAGTAATATGCGACGGTCGCGGAAGAAACTAATAAAGGCTTTTCTATTAGGAACGACGTATTTGTAAATAGAGGTTTGTTACAAATGATACCTCCGCTGACTTTAGCTTCATGATATTTCACCATGGAACAATACACGCTTCAACGTTTTCAAATAATTCAGATGTAATAAACGAACTACTTCCGGAATTGGACCGTGACATTATGTGATATATATAGAAAAGAAATAAGAGTAAGAGGAGAAAGAAAAATAAGAAGAAAAAGTGATAAAAAGAAAGAAGAATGAAAAGGGGGGGGGGCGTGAAATAGAAAGAAAGGTGAAAAGAGTAAGAGAAGGAAAGAGAGACAGAAAAAAGGGGGGGGGGGGGAGGTAACGAGATAAAAAAAAGAAAAAGAAAGAGAACAAAAGAGAAAGGTAGGATCTCGACGTTTCGGCTCCATCGTAGGAGGCTTCTTCAGGAGAATAGGGGAAATCAAAGTGGCACGGTAACTCAACGTGTAAACCACGCTAGAGGCGAAACCACTTTGGCACAAGGTTACGGTGACTCGGCGTGTTGACCATGCTAGAGGCGAAAACCTTCTGTTTTTTGGTTTATTAATAACTCTGGCCGTGAAAGCCTACGTATTCATTTCAATTCAAATGTTTCATCAAAATTCACTTACGGTCGCTGGTACTGGTAAAATGCATTATGATAATCGTTCAAGGTGAATATCTTGTGCAAAAATTCGAATGAAGATAAGATATCACTTTATAACATTCCGCCACTGTGAGACAAAAAAGATTAAGGCGCGAAGAGAATATTGCAGCCGCGCGTCAGAGTTCGTGAGGATCCACATGTGTTATTTCCTTGTCGATTTCAAGGACTGGATTTTTCAACACCACTTTGTGGAGAATTTTGTGAAAAGAAGTTGACCTACATGAGATTGTTTTAACTGAAGAAGTTAAACCATTTCGGCGTTACAGAAAAAGCTGCCGTATCTCCTCTGAAAATCAGCCAGAGGTAAAGCATGGAAAAGCATCGCGTCCGCCTAAACTTTGGTGTACATTTCGTGATGGGGGTGTCGTTGGATCTCACTTCTTCTAACGAAGCTGATTACCCCGTTATTGTGAATAGAACACGTTATACTTAATTGCTGAATTGATTATTTTAGCCTAAATTGAATGTCCCCGATTTGCATGTGGTTTCAATAGGACTTCCTTGCCACTCTTTCAATTAAAGACACTTACCATCAGTGAAGTTTGATGAAGTGATTATTTGTAGCAGTGGAACAATTAATTATTATCTGTGCTCGTTATGTTAAGTCTTCAATTTACACTAACAAATCAGCAACATTACACGTTGCTTAAAAGCAAGGTGCCATTGCAGGCTTTCGACCAAATTTCTATGAAAATGTCTGGAAAATTGGATTCATTCTTTTCAACGCTTTCGTGGAAGGCATTAGAATAGTATTCTATTTCTATGGTAATGGACTTTATGCCTAAATAAAAATGACCTTAACCTTCTCACAATTATGGTATTTTAGTTTACAAACAAAATGCGTCGCTCATGATGAAAATCTCCATGTTAATAATGGAGAGCACTAATTAACATGAATGAAAAGGACGAGTATAAATCAAGAAATTTTTAAAAAATTTTGGAGGAAACTAATAATAAGTTTATCGAAGCGTCAAGTATAGTAGTGCATACAATATAGCAGAACCCTGAAAGATTCTAAAAGTCTTAATAATTATTAAAAAAAAAGGTGGTATTAAAATGCAATTGAGTATAGGTGTGAAACCCTATACTCAATTGCATTTTAATTTAATTTTTTCGAAAGGTTAAAGGTTTGTCGAGTGTATTATAAAGAAATAATTTCTATCAAATTTCTACGCAACATTCATAAAACATCAAGTTGCTGAAAATATTTGGGAAAACATTCAACTATTCAAGAATTAAAGTACTCAGTATCATGGTGTTCTTCGCAGTTTTAATCGAGAATGTCTTCATTATGGTCTTACTGTTTTTGAATGTCTCGGTGTTTGGAATGAGAATCTTGTGACAACGATTGCAAAAACTGTGTAGCGGTATAATTCACAGGTATCGCAGTAAACTGAATTATTGCAGTCAGTAAATCGGTTGACAATGAAAGCTCACGTCCTCCTGAACACTGAATCCGAATAAATTATTAATTTGTGTTGGTTGGAATTTACTGCGATATCTGCGAAAAATCTTGTGCGTTAAATTTACTAAAAAAGATTACTTCGGTACTTATCTAAACATTATTCAATACTGAATACCACACACCATTTAAACTTTCGACACTTTTAAGTACCTTATGCTTTAAGCTTGTACTATCTAACAGTTCCTTAAGGAGCAAATTTTTACGTTATCATTGATGAAGAAAATAATAAGGATTCTTTTTAAATAACGAAATAGATTGTACGATAATGCAGAACCGAGTACACCTCGCTGATACTTATTAGGAAAGCCGTCCACGTAATTGCTTTAAATGATATTAAACTCAACACACAATTATTCAGGGATATTAAATGAACGCCCACATGAGCGTTAGAATCACTGATCATATACCGTTTAACGTGAATTTTCTGGCTCGAACTAAACATTAACTACAACACTACGTGCAGCTCTTAATTGCTTTATGTAATTCCGGCTTGAATAGTCGGCTCCAAAGCGTTAGAGTGCATCTGAAAATGATTTAGTACGTAGTACTGTGTTCAGAACAGAGAACAGGTTTTATTCTCTTCTTTTCATTAATGGTGCTACATGCTAAATTATGGCTATAAGATTGTGTCTGAAAAAAATGTTGCTGTAATTCCTACAATTGTAATACGGAATCACTCCTCAATATTACATCGTTTATGGCATTACTGTATTGATCCATTTATTATACATATTTTAACAGTAAAATCGGTCTGCCTTTCAGTCCTTCTTATATAAAACATGCACAACGATAAACACTATAAGTAAATAATTTTATCGCAACGCCTACTCTTTATGTACATAATAATACCTGACATCTTCCTGTACAAAGAACTGAATTACATTGCGGTTCTGTTGGCAACAAACAAGTATTTCGGAGGTATAAACTGTAATTATTATATAGAACATTTAGTCCTTTATCTTTTAATAGTTTTCACTTGTTTATATTTGCGCTGTTTATTCTTTGTTGCTACGGAGAGTATAGTTAGAAATCTCTCTAAATCTGTATAAATAGTTTCCTGTAGATAAGTTAATATCTATTATCTTAAATAATTCATACAAAATTGTGTTAAAAAGGGAACGAAAACAGCCGAGTACACTAAGTATACATACAGTAATACCTTGATAGTCCGAAGCTGCAATAAACCGAATCCTTCGGTAATTCGAATAGCTTTTTAAAATACACTATGTATCATATAGTCTGAATTTTTATATGTTTATCCAAAATGCATTGTCAACAGTTTGTACAAGTTACAGCTTGCATAAAGTAGAATCACGTAAAAATACGGGGTTAGTTGAGCTAGTTCGACAGTTCGGTATTACTAGACAGAGTACGGTTGTTAGAAATGGCTTCAAACCGAAAACACAATACACTAACACTGAAACAAAAGTCTGAAATTTTAGGAAAATTAGACAGTGGTGATTTTCGGATATAGAAAAATAAGGCGAGGATTAGAAGGTAAGAAGTGCATTTGTTGTTGTGACTCCGATTAACAGTTAATTATTTTAACACCTCTCCAGTTTTGTTAACCACAGCTACACTGTGCCATTCAAGAGAAAAACACTTAAACCTGCAGAATAGCCAGAAATGGAATCTCGATTATATTGCTGGTTTAGAACTCAACGATCTCGACATGTTCCAGTTGCACATGAAATGTTGGCTAGTAAGGCAAGAGTACTGTACCAAGGAATTTACAAAATAGATTACTTTGTTACAAACAGAAGCTGGTTGGCTAATTTAGAAGCTAGATATGATTTCCGCAAACTAATAACTTGTGGCGAAAAATTATCCAGCAACCATAGTACAATCCAGCCATTTTTATATACATTAAAAGAAAAAAATCAAAAGCCCTGGTCTTGCGCAGGCACAAATTTATAATGTAGATGATGTTCTTTTATACAGGAAATTACACTGGACAAGACATTAGTTCGTTCTAGAGAGAAACAAGCATCTGAACGGAAGACTTTTAAAGAAAAACTAACCTTTTTGCTTTACGCACGCAGCGATGGGTCTCACAAATTAAAACCATTGGTCATTGGAAAGGCAAAGAATCCAATATCATTTAAGAATGTAAATTTACCTTTCGACTATAGGTTTTTTCGTAACGGCTAGATGACATCAACGATGTTCACTGACTGGTTTAAAAATTCCTTTGTCATGCAAATCAGTAATTAGCTTAAACTATGCGATTTACGAGAAAAAAATTTACCTTTAGTAGACAATTGTACCGGGCATTCAAGTGAAAAGCTCTCTGGTAAATACGGTCAGCTTACCAATTTATCTTTGCCATGAAACACAACTGCTGTGATCCAATTAATAGAACAAAATCCAATCAATTCAATTAAATCAGCTCATCGAAAATCACTTTTAAGTAAAATTTTATCTTCAGATGAAAGAAAGATGCCGTTTTCTTGTTATCGTACGCGTGGTAAAAAGTTGATACAAAATCCTCAGAAACTACAGGCATTCTTATTTTACATCGTGATATGTTTAACACATGGGCTGAAAAGTCCCGGGCCTAACACATAGATGACGCTAGTTTTATTGCAGTCACCTTTCTCTCAGTTAGTACTAACCTTCAAAAGACAGCTGTTAAAATTTCATGATATTCTATTCATTAATTTGTGAGTTATTGTGCTAAGAGTCAAGCTACTTTTGTTATTTTCAAAACAATGGATCAAAAACAATTTCGTGTTTTAATTTTACACTGCTTCTTGATGGGAAAAAATACCGTTCAAGCGAAGCAATGGCTTGAAAAGTGTTATGGGGACTCCGCTCCATCAGAAACAACAATAAAACGTTGGTTTGCTGACTTCAAACGTGGTCGTAGAGACACCGATGATGCAGAACGCAGTGGACGTCCAAATGAGGCGGTAATACCAGAAAACATCAAAACAATCCACAAAATCGTTTTGAATGATCGAAAAGTGAAGTTGCGTGAGTTAGCTGACATCGTAAAGATATCAAAAGAACGTATTGGCTTTATATTGCATGAGCATTTGACTATGAGAAAGCTCTGTTCAAAGTGGGTGCCGCGTTTGCTCACTGTTGACCAAAAATAAGAACGTGTTGATGATTCTGAGCAGTGTTTGGCCATGTTTAAACGTAACAAACCGGAATTTTTGCGTCGATATATGACAATGGATGAAGCATGGATCCATCACTTCACTCCGGAATCAAAACGATCGTCATCTGAGTGGACAGCAACTGGTGAACCTCGTCCAATGCGCCCGAAAGCACAACAATCGGCTGGAAAGGTTATGGCCTCAATATTTTGGGACGTGCGTGGTGTAATATTCATCGACTATCTTGAGAAAGGAAATACCATCAACAGTGAATTTTATATAGCGTTATTGGAGCTTTTGATGGCCGAAATTGAAAACAAACGACCGCATATGGCAAAGAAAAAATTTTGTTTCATCAAGACAACGCACCGTGTCACAAATCAATCAAAACAATGGCAAAACTACATGAATTGAACTTCGAATTGCTCCCACATCCACCGTATTCGCCAGATTTGGCTTCCGGCGACTACTGGCTGTTCGCAGACCTCAAAAAAATGCTCGCCGGTAAGAAATTTCGCACGAATGAAGAGGTTATCGCTGAAACTGAGGCCCACTTTGAGGCAAAAGATAAATCGTTCTACAAAAGTGATATTGAAATGTTAGAGCGGCGCTGGAATGATTGCGTTGCTCTTGATGGAGATTACGTTGATGAATAAAGCTAATTTTGAACCAAAAAACCCGTGTTTTTTTTGTTAGGCCCGGAACTTTTCAGCCCATGTGTTAACATAAGGGAAATGTCCATTTCTAAAAGATTTACTTTAGATTTTTATGGGGGTGTAATGAAATAAAATAGATATTGTCATTGGTATTAGTAACTGCTGATTAATGTACAGAATCAATTGTAAGGTACAAACCAATAATAACTTCCCATTCTTCTCGATATTGTATCTGTATCTATATATTGCATGTAATAGAAAATGTTTTAAGTCACAACAAAGAAGTTCTGAAAACGCACAAGTTTTCATATGATTCCAATATAATTTAATTATACACCATATACGAAAAATTTAAGCGGAAAAACTTCTTTTTGATTTCAATTCTCAAAAACAGATTTGTTTCCCCAGAAATTCTCGTTAAATTTTACAAAAAGAAGAATTACAGAATTAAAAGGGTAAAAAATGTCTCAAAAATATACAGAATGTTCCATTAAATTTCAATTCTAGATATAAAACATCAGATTTTATATATATATCTCATAGTTTCCGAGGTATTCTATAAAAATATCGAAAATAAGACGCGTTATACAAGAAAAATATAAAAAAAAAATGATATAAATTGTTCGATGCTCTAGAAGCAGACCTCAGATGAGAACTGATGGCTACAATAAATTTACTTCCCATTTCTGGAGGCAGCAGATAAATAGAAACTAACATGCTTTCTCGCCCAAAATTGGTTAAATTGTTCAATAGATTTGTTCAAGCAACAACTGCGAATAAACATAAAATTCACATATTAACCACCTGATGAATATTACGCATGCCGAGTTTTAATTAGGTTTTAAACGATTTGATCAAGCTTGCTCATTATGCACTAGTGGCTGCTATTCTGCTATGAACTGTGGTGACACGCATGCTTCTAATCGTCAATAAACGAAAAATACACCCAACTGCGTTGACCGTTCACAATCTATATTCGTACGTCAATAAAACAATTTTAATAGAACACGTGTTGATTTCTAGTATTTGTTTGCAATGATTTGTAGTTGGCAATTTGATACGTGTATTCGCGCTAAGAAAACTAATCAAAACAATATGAATATACAAAGCGATTGAGTTTTATATGGTAAGCAATTTATGAATACAACCGCTATTTTTCTTATATGTACGTCATCAGCAAGAACTAAAATAATTTGATGAGTACAATTACATGCAGTAGTAATTATCAAAATAACTTATAGTAATTTAAGGTATTCTCTATTGTAAAGCTTAGTAATGCGTTTAGAGAAATTTTGTCAAAGAATATAGTATAAATACAATTTCCACCGTCTAAATTTCTCAGATACTTTTCTACATAATACTACAATTTGTAACAGATCATATTGTAAACTATTGTAAGACACATAATAATATAAATGGCCGCTATTAATTCTGCCATTTGTGCTTTTACAAAGTACTACAATGTCGAATCAGAAAATTGTTTTGCAACTTGTGATATGTATATGGCCTTAAAGTCCTTGAAACTGATTTTCTCTAACATTTTACTATCAATTACACCAGGTACATTAGGCAATATAATCGCAAAGTAATTGCAGCAATATTTGCTATTCTATGGGTGCCTCAAAAACTACAAAACCTTTTAAGAAGAATTGAAGTGGACATGACATATTTTCGTTTTTGTAAAAGACAAGCGATTTAGAGCACAAGACAAAGCTTTATTTACCATAAAGATTTGGATTATTATTGAACATATGTATATATTTTTAATAACAGCAAAACTATAACTAGATTGGACTACATCTTGCGTGAAATCAATTTAAGAATCCTCAGCCGAAGTTCTCGCTTTACAATAAAACGAAAACTTCTTGTCAGTTCTACCCTATTCTTCCTTACTGTAGTTTAACATCTTATCGGACACAGGTTCACACGTATGGAGAACATACCAGTGTAGTATACAAGTTGTTCGTGCACCGACAAGACATCTCCTATAGGTGTCTAAATAAACAGCATGTTCTGTAAACAATATGTCATTTGTAATAATGACCGCTTGGAAGTGTTCCCGTCAACTCGAGTGATGCATTACTATTTTTGGAGAGCGCACCTTATAATCGATTCCGTCTGTAATGCAAGTACGGAAATGTTCGGCCATGTTAGATTTTAAGTACACGTCAAGAATGTTGTATATTCGGCGTCGCGTGAAAAGATCCTGACGTGCTATAACCAACAACTAAATTATGTAAGACGATGGCAGGTGGTTCGCGTGTTATATCCGTGTGTTGTTGCACATTTTATGTAAATCTTCCAGTGAATTTTTCTGTCACATTGATGGATTTCTGTTTAGCAGTGTTGTCATTCTATTTATTTGATTGATTTTGTACTAGTCGAAATAATGAAACAGCTAAATGCGTCATTAATCTCATTGCCCATTGTTGATCTTCAATTTCTACGTGCCACTTAATCAAAAGTAACTTGATCATATAAATCGATCAAGCCATGCATGAATGTCCGATGAACAAGTATTAATGTAATTATTAATAACTGCAAAAATTTGTTGTTTCGCTAACCACCAGAACGTATTTAGCATTTTAATTTAGTAAACTATTGTCGACATGAAGTATCACAAGCATTCGTCTACAAAAGTTTTTGATTAAAGATGATAGGTAGTACTGCAAGACAAACTGGTTACACAGCGTTGGCTTGGAATGTATGACGTTTAGTTCTATATGGAATTTCTACAATTTTACAAGAAATCGTCCAGCTCCTAATGATCTGTATACGTCTTTGAATTTTTGCAAGTGTTGCAAGTATTGCAGTATTATACAAGACTATCTCAGAATATTTCAAAAGTACAAGGACAATGTGTGATCTACAACAATTTTAAATGTCAACCAGAACTCAACTTTTTCTAAAAGCATAATTTTAGAAATGTGCGATTACTGGTTGTATGGTACATTAGAAAAAGTCAAAATACCGGACTGAACACATAAAGCCAAAAACTCGTGGTGGACTTACCAGTATAATGGTCACTATAAAGTTCGCGCAAATACCATTCCTGAATGCCAGTTTGTCCTTAGATCGGTGCGTTAAACAGATTTCAGTACGGCAAGATCACCCTCTTTGTCTGTTTTGATATCTGAAGGACGTTTGATGCTGATTGATATGGTGGGTTGGTTTGAAAACTATTTCGGCTGAAAATCGTTTGACTCTCGTGTCACTTGCACAATAACATCGTATTTCCCATAAAACAGGTTGGTTATGACTAGAAACCGGATTATATGCAAAGTGCAAATCTTCTTTAATTAACGCTAATTAACTTTAATCAGTGTAATACATCTACATATAGACATAAAATATAATAAATAAATAAAATAAAGGATTTGCACTTTGCATATAATCTGGTCTCTAGTTATTAGGATGAATAGCAATACGTCGAAACCGCATCCGTAAATAGTAAGCGCCCCTGAACAGTCCCAGCCATGTCAAACTTTGTTTATTACACTTATGACGGATATAGCAAATATCCAGCTAATCAAGTTAGTCCGGTGTGCAGATCTATGCAAAAAGTTATTGACTAGTTCCAGATAAACGATATCAGAAGTAAAGCCTTGGACCCCTTGACTGATAACTAAGGCCGTAGAAACGAGCACCTTCGCAGTAGCGTTCGGCTCGGACACTATCAATATTAAAAATAATAAATGTAATTGCTTACTATTTTAGTTTGATTGTGTCGTTGACGTAGATTAACGCAAAAATCCGCTGTAGTACTGTGTCATTAGCATGCCTTCGGGTGTTGACTCAGTCATTCTCCTACGGCGAGGTGAAAATATGTGTATTTGGAAAAGCAGCGTTCTGGGTCTAATGATGCGGTGGTCGTGAATTTAAAAAGGTTGTTCGCATCATATCCGCACTCTTGATTTTCAGCTTAATTTTTGTCTATACGTACTATAGTTTGAAAACCGGGATTCTTATTTATAACCGCACACAATTTATCTGTCGTTAATGTTTGTATATTTTCTGTTAGATTTCCTAACGAGGTTTTGAGGTATTTCGCGCTACATATAATTACAGCCTCTAATTTAGAAATAGTATCTAAAAGAATTGAATAATTTTGGGAAATTTGCTACTGGTATGTGCCATTATTTTCGACTATTGTTCTATCTATTCTATTTCCTCTTTTTAAAGTGCACATTAATGCATTCTTGCATCCATTGTTTTATCTTTTAACTCTTGCCTTTATTTGATCCGTAATCGTGTTTTACATCCGGTGAAAATTATACTGTGATTGACCCCTTCTTGGCAATCTCCATTTCAGAACGTATTTCCCCAAAAATTTTCGAAGTTCTCCATTATTATAATTATTAACCGGTGTTGTTTATTATTAACATGTCTTTTACGTACAAAAATATTGTACGGTAAAATGTGGATAAGCAACACATTCGGAAATCGGTTAAACAATCTATTAACGGTCGTTGAACATAAAGATTCGTCGGTTCACCATCATCAATCTAATCCGGCATTCATACATATACTAACCATACGCGTATGAATTCTGACTTCGGGAATGTCCGATCGCTTTCGAAATATATCATCGCCGGCAATAAGTGCGTACTTGTTTCTGCAGAGTTAAATGATTAAGCCTCGATAGTCGATTCATTGTGACGTTCTACTCCTTAAATAGCGAATAAAAGTTCTACCTTCGCAATTGTGTGCCTCAAAATCTTCTAGGTTCCTCGAAATTGTGCAACAAATGCTGCTATTAACACACGTATGTACAATCGGAATTTGTAATCTGAATTCTCGGTTAACATGGACGTGGTTTCCGCTGAACAGCAATAGTCTCATGCAGATTGTTCGACTCAATTAGCTAGAGACCTATAGGAAAAGAGCCAACGAAATTTGACGTAAATCTTAAGCGAGTGGTCGACAAATGGTAAGTTTGTGGTCAATTTCTTGATTATTCAATATGTTTTAATTAAAAAGAAAAACATGCGAGGTTTATTCACACCGTGTAACATTGCTTGAAAAAAGGGGAGTCTAAAATGGACTTGACTTTTGGCTACCGTTAATTTCAATGTAATATTTTTAAATTATTTTTTGTTTGCACGTACCAAATAAAAGATTCGCTTCAAGTACTGTCACGGTCAAAGAAAACTATTTGCGAAGTTGTAGAGCATCGCAACTGTCATCTTTTTAAAAAATCAAATATTTCCTTACAATCAACTTTAGATTCAGCACATAAACACTAGTCTTCTACTAAAACTTAAACTAAAGACGAAACCACGTATGTAGAAGCAGTTTTTAAACTTCCATTTTGCTTGCTGTTTTACAAACGTTAGCTTTCAAAGTTAAACCAATAATTAGTATGCGTTTCGTCTAGTAATATAAACTATACACATAACTAAATGATTTAAAGGCATCATCATTAAACAATACAGCATTCGGTCCGTTACTTTTTACACGTCAGCATATGCACGCACATATATTAATTTGTTTTCACTAACGTCAATCGTTCAGAGATTTTTTCCCATTCGCGTACAAAGCGAGGATTGCAATTTATTCCCGGGACTAAATTAATACCTCTGCGAATAGCCAATAGACGCGAGATTGGGCCGGTTATTCCTATATTGTTTGACCTACAATACAACCTGTTTATCTCTGTTATGGCGTGCTGGACGAACATTGGCGCTTTTCTTTTGTCTTATGTTATTACACTCGGCTTGCTGGCTAATCCACACGGGAAACCATACGTACACCTGTAATATACGTACGTAAGAACGCAAAGTAATCGAAGAGGGAGGAAATTAGTAAAACTGATGGCAACGAGATACGTAATAAATGTGATTTATGCACGATTGTCATTGTTGGGAGGTATAGATGTTGTTTTATACGTAATTTATATGCATATATTCAACTACGCTTGACGATAAGTATATATGCATCTGCAGTCTCCATTTCGATTAATCGTATAAAGAAAAGGAAAGTTTCACATAAAATTATAGGCTTGCAGAGGAACTTGTGGACAAAACAAGTACAAAAATGAGGACAAAAATAGCAAAAATGCAAGGGATCTGCCTGTTTGTCAATTAGCAAAGTTGCTCGGTTACATGGAAATTATTTAATGGTGGTTACATGGAAATTAGACCTCAATATAAAAGTATTTCCATCAAAACTAAAATTTATCGCACCTGGGCTTGACCATGGAATTAATATTTTCATCGGATACGGTTAAAAGAAAAGTATTTGTGTGTAATTGACTGAAGTTTACACTGATTATAAATTGAAAGTTAAAATTATAAAATAAGATTTTAGACAATCCATAAGAGCTATTGTGAAACTACTATCTAATAGTTTAAATGGCAACCACGTTTTCAAAATCCATATTATATAATGATAACAGTATCATTATATAACAAATTTTTATGTCCATCACATTATATACAGATATAATGTGATGGACATAAAAGTTTACCCAAAGCTTTAAGCTTTTATGATAGAACTCTCGAAGTGAGTATCGCTTTGAAACAAGTAATACTTTCAGCTAATCAGAAATAAACGAGGTTAGTGATTCAGTGCCTAGCGTACTTGGCTATCAGTTATGGGGTCCCTGGTTTAAATCCGGAACTGTTGCTTCTGAAAGTTGAGGATTTTCTGTGGTTTTCCTCACTCCATCGCGAAAGTTGGCTGTACATATCTTAAGACATACCACAGGCGAAGGCGTAGCAAGAACTCTCATATTTTTGTAATGTGGCGTAGAATATTACAAGTTTGTTATCTAAGGATCCACGGATAGTTACATTTGTTATTTTAAAAAGTGAAAAAAAAAATAAAAAGTGTGATATGCAATGCTATTGTTCAGAACGTAACAGACTCTAATTGCAAATATGTATTAAAGGCTAAGCCGTTGAACCAATGTCTAGGATATTCCATATTTCTTACAGCTCCTCATTCAATAATTTCGGTAACTTCACAGTTGCTATAGCCATAGCTCCTATAATCAATAAGATGCCAAAAAATCTTAAATTATTATTCAATCAAAATCGGTGTGGTTTAGAAAGTCATTATCAACCTTTAATACTGTCAATAACTTTAGTTATAGAAAACGGCTTCAACCCCGGTGAGCATCTTGAAGCTGTCTTCTGTGATATATCTACGGTCTTCGACCATGTCTGCTTCAGTATAACGCTTATTCTAGCCGTTGGCATGCATGCCAACAGTGAAGTTAACTATCTGTTCTTCACAACATCTCTCCTTTCCATATATCTAACTTATTCTCTCTCTTTTACTCCTCATACAAAGTTCACAGCTATACAGCATCGCTGCTTAATATATATTGGATTTTGAAAGTTGCAGCAGTAGTTCGACATTTTTCTTTGAACTTACCATCCTTTTTCACTTCCATTACTTCCATTACTTATGCTTATTCCAATACATATAACGTTATTTACATCTCTAAAAGTGTACCGCGCATTTCAGGTTATCGAATTATTATTGCCAACTTCGTTATTTTTCAAGTTAGAGAATTAGCAAACTGCTAGTGATTTTGATACACATTTCAAATAATTTCATCAAAAAGATAATTGGGCATCAGGTTTGAAACAAATTCTATATGTATTAATTCTTTTAAATGGAATATCCTGTAGATTTGATGGATATGACCAACAAATTTTTTTTTTTCTGCTGACTAAGATATAACACTTGTTTTGAGGTAATAGGGGTACATTAATGCCAAATATGAAACCTATTTTCCCCACCACGTTTTTCACTACGGCATTTCTTGTTTGCCGAAATTGGGTCTTATGAAGCAATGTGTTAAGGCTCTGGATTTGTAAGGAAACTGTTTCAAATACATATATCAAAAGGTTTCACGACTAAGTTACGAAAGAACTAAAGCTGGGGTATTTGATGAACGAAGCTAAGAAAGAAGTCCGGACTTCATTTACTATGGTTGGGAACGATTTCCTTGGAAACAAAAAAGCTTCCAATCATAAAGATTTAGTGACATCAATGCTTCAAAAATTTCACTGCCTAAGTTGTAGCATGGGCATAAAGCTTGATTTTCTTCATAGTCATCTTGATAGGTTTCCCAAAAAGTGATGAACAAGGCGAAAGATTTTATCAAGATTTAGAAACTATGGAAACTTGCTACCAAGCAAAACGGGATTCTCATATGATGGCCGACTATTGTCGGAGTGTTCAAAGGGACTGTCAAACCAAAATACACAGCTGAAAGTGCAGAAAACGAAAATTTATTCCCCGATTATTGTTTGTGTTTTTACAAGTACTCTTGTAATTCTTTAATAATTATTAAAATAAATACTTGTACTATACTTGTAACTAATATTATATTTAAATAAATAAATGAATTATTAAAATTTTATATTTTGTTCATATTTCCTCAGTTTTCAAGCCGCTTTAGTAATTCCTTTAAAGAGTATTAGAGTATGGCATAGAGCTACATTTTGACGTGATACGCAAAAACTAATACATATAATTATCATATTCAGCACACACAAACAAGTCTCACATAGAAGTCAACAAAAAATTGTGTTGGGCGGTGCTATTACAGTGTTTTTACCATTTCTATCTTTCCTACAAGATCATTGAAAAAGCTATACTATAAAATTTCGTTGAAGTACAAGCTTAAGTATACGACTTTATTTTTGAAAATTTTTTAGGCATTTTTTTGGTTAATACGTTCTGAAAAGCCAACACTTTCATGCTTCAAAATTACTATAAAATTTTCTGTCAATTTTTTTCCACAAAGCTGATTTCTGCTTGGTACCGAGATTTGCGGTAATGTTTACAAAAACATTGAAATGAATAATTACCTTCTTCGTTTTAAAATTGATTGTTTTGGCTGATTAATTAATTAATTACAAAATGTATCCGTTCATCACGGTTCCCATTAGCGGACAGTTTTCATTTCCTGAACTTCCTTCTACAGCTAAGCGTTATCTATCTGAAATCGTACGACTCATTCATGAGTCGATCTCTAAGTTAAATTTCACTCTTAAGTTTTATTACTTCACGACGTCCGACTCTCACAGATGCTTATCATTATAATAATAACATAATAGATAAAAAAGAAAACCGGTACAGCGACAAAGCTATTTATTTTCTCCGAGCATAACGGACATAAAATGGTAGGCACGATATCAGCGTCATGGAACACAATGGGTACAATAAACGTATTTGAGATTGTCCATTGTATCGGTGTTGATCCATGGCGGAGTCGGAATGACGAGAGCTCGTGACCGTAACTTGTGTAAATATTAGAGAGACACATTTGAAAACCACATGCTGACAAATGTTACGGCCACGGCTAAACGGTCTGAACGGTACGGGAACTGCCCACGTCCCGGTCTAATTTCAGCATGCGAAAATTATGAGCTTGTGAGATGAATATGGGGATCGTTCTCCTTTTATAACAGTTAGTTATTGTAATGTTTGATAGTTTGAGTATCAATGGACTTCTTATATGCTAGTGTCTAATAAGGAGAAAAAGTCAAGTCGAATAAGACGAATGATAAACAAACTTTTGCAGTAACGGTAAGTCAAATTAGTAATTTAATAGTATAATTAGATGATTACAATGAAATTTCCAGAAGTTCGTGGCTGAGTGCTTTCATTGAGGAGTTAGAGTTCACAGAACTATAATGTAATCACCAACAAACTGCTATAAAATATTCCGATGTTAACTGTTTTATTGGATATTTGCAAATTTATCAGAGGATTAGTAAACTAAAAAGGTTTTTAAAACTTTCCGATTAATAATTCAACTTATAATAAATATGTCATGATAAATGTGGCTGTTTGAGTTTCACAAATATGAGTATAACGTGGAAACCGACATCAAACGAAAAATTCTCATCTTAATCATTCACCTGTCCAGCCATTATTTTAATTTTATATACACAAAATTATAAAAAAATAATTTGGTAGTGTTAGGACTTGCACTAACAAGGGAAGGTTCCCGGGTATCAAATTCAGATCTTAATGAAACTTGGTAGGTAAGTAGAGTATCTTGAGACTTGAAAAAAAATGTCTTGTTTGTGCTGAAGTTCATTCTGAGGGGGTGAAACACCTCTTCGAAAATTCACAGATTTTGTAACATCTGTGTAGGCAAATAATTATGACCGGTAGTGTACGTAGATGAACTATTTTACAGGTGGCAAAGAATTTTCTGTTGTCGATATCGGTTCAATAATTAAAGAAGAGGCTAAGTAATGTGTTACAACTTTCGGTCGCTTAGATTTTCATGCACGTAATCAGTGCTTGGACAGAAAACAAATACATATTTCGGAAGAGAAAATAATTGCGATCGATGGAAACAGCCAGTTCTAAAAAGAATTTTGCAAAATTATCAACCTAAAAAGGAAAGCGGACTCATTACTAAGTACAGTAGGGTAACAGAATAAAATAGACACCAGGTAAAGCGGTATAAATATGTAAACAGCTAAATTCTAAGAACGAATTAAGAACGTTCTCATGTCATTAGGGTAGGGGTAGATGTATCGGAAGGAATTCGTCATAGTTAGTATCGTTACAACTGTGCCTCGCTTACAAGGTTCGAGTGATATTAGCGACTTCACCCGGGGTGTCGCATCGTTGGCCAGAGTGAACGCGGCGCTTCGCAACGTGAAATAAGTAAATTTTTAAATATTCCATTGTCCACACAGTTTACCATGTAATTACACAATTTAAACGCGAGGAAAAAACAACAGTGGAGCCGAGACCAGGTTGTGCCGGACCTTCTGAAAGAAGTAAAAGGGTGCTTGTGCGCGAAGTGTTGAGAGAACCGCGAAAAAGTACAGCTGAGCTTGCGGCAACTTCACAGAAAAGTCAGCGTACCGTTCTGCGATACCTCCACAGTGTGGGGATGTATAAAAGTGTGGCAAAGAAAAAACCACTCCTTACGGCGTTTCAAAAACGGCGCCGAATGGCTTGGGCAACCGAAATACGAACGAAGCCCGAAGAGTTTTGGCGGTCTGTCATTTTTTCAGACGAAAGCAGATACTGCCAATTCAGTGATAGTGGTCGTACGTGGGTATATAGATGTTCGTCACTGCAACTGGACGACAAATTTTTGCATCAGACGGTGAAATACGGCGGTGTGAACATCATGGTGTGGGGCGCGATATGGTATGGTGGAAGATCGCAATTAGTAATCTGCGACGGAAATATAAATGCGGCAACATATATCCAAATATTAACAGAAGGACTACCGATATTCGACAGCGCCTAAAGAAGAAGTCTAAAGAAGACGCCACTTTTACGGAGGATGGAGCACCCTGCCACAAAGCAAGAACAACAGCCACATGGAAAGAGGAACAGGGGATTCGGATTTTACCATGGTCAGGCCAATCACCAGACATGAATCCGATAGAGAATGTTTGGCAAATAATCCAAACAAATATGGCGAAACGACCCCGAAAACCCAGCAATAAGGAAAAACTCGTGGCAGCTGTTACAGAGTGGTTAAATATTCCAGAAGACACCATCAATCATTTAATAGATTCTATGCCACGACGACTCGCAGCACTTCACGCAAGTAAAGGTGGATCGACAAAATATTAGTCTAATGTAAAAATTTTAAAATATTTTGTATATATAATAGAATAGAATCTTTTTTTTTTAATTAGTAGGAGTCTATTTTATTCTGTCACTCTAGTGTATGTAGTTGCCGAAAGAAAAAGAGCGGCTTTTAAAGATGATAACTGATAAGTAGAGACAGGATTATATGCAAAGTGCATATATTTGATTTTATTATATTTTACGTCTATATGTAGATGTATTACACTGATTAAAGTTAATTAACTTTAATCAGTGTAAGACATCTACAAGTAGACGTAAAATATAATAAATAAATAAAATAAAACATATGCACTTTGCATATAATCCGGTCTCTACTGATAAGTGTTCCAAAGGCAAGCATAGTAGAGAAAGAATCATTCTCATATTAGTTGCTAAAATGAGCGGAATAGAAAAAATCAACTTACACTTATCTCAAGAGGCTGGCATTTATGGCGCAACTGTAAAAGTATATGGGAAGCCAGTATGCTTACAATTATGCGCAGCAAATTTCTATTTCTTCGTAAATACATATGTAAAACACAAATCGTATGTAAAATACTGTAAAATTTAAGAGGCATTGTCTTAAGACTTTACAACCACTTTCAGTTTTTAATTCCAAAACAACCGTAGTTGTTCTAAACAGGTTTCTTCCGAAGACTAACTTCTTAATAGCAATGCTAATATATTTATCCCCTAAATGACAAATTTATTTCCAATACAGGAAGACGCACGAAAGGCAAAAAGAAGCCGTAAGCAATTTGAAGTCGAATTGTATGTAAATGCGGCCGTACTATGAAATTTACGATAAAATTCCTCGGCATCGCACGCATCTCGAAATACGCGGCGAAGAAGAAGAGAAAAAGAAAAGGGGCGACCGAACGTGCTCGACCGGTACGGCAAAAAGTGCAACAATAGACGACATTAGAGAACGGAGTATGGTACGTAAGAGATACATACAACAGTGTACATAGTATATTTAGTGTAGAAGAGAGTGGAAGCACGCAGGTTTCTCATACAGCCGAGTAACCGTAACAGAATTTATGCTCGGCGCAATTAATAAATACGAATAGTTTATGGCGGAGGCATTTAACGCATACGATCTATATCACAATAAAATGGTTTATGTTCGGTTACGCCACTGGGTATGGCAGCGACGCGAAGACATTTCAGGTTCACACGGGACGCAAATAGCATGAAATTACAGTTCAATTGCCGGCTGGCTTTGTGCAACGCTCATGCACATGTAATAAACGAATATTTGAGCACATTGGCGTCCAATCATTTCCTTTTTTTGCCATCTAGGAAGTAGGCACATATTCGATTGGCAACAAAGTAATCGCCGATTTTCTTATACAAATGAAATATGGTTTTATCATATAATTATTAAAGTTTAATGAATAATAAGGGATTGAAATAAGGATGCAGTCTTTCCCCTGCATTATTTAAAATTTATATTCAGGAAGCTTTAAATAATTGGAGAAAAAAAATCGAAAGAATGGGAATTAAGATGGAAGATCATTGTCTCACACGTGTTTATTTCGCAGCTAATCAAGTAATTATGGCTTGTGAGGATATGGATTACATGTTTAGAAAGCTGAGATAAGAATACGAACTAACAATAAACATGACAAAGAAAAAGTATGGTCTAAAGGATTAAGGCTGGAAACAAAAATAAAAATATATAAAGCCGTCGTGGAGCACATTCTAACATGCGGTACAGAAAGTTGTGAGATCACAAACAGCAATAAAGAGAATGTAGACATCATCGAAATTGATTTCCTGAGAAGGATCTGCGGAGTATCAAAATTGGAACATGCAACAAAAACGAATACATACCACGCAGAACAGGAAAAGTTATTAGTAGTGCGGATGGAGTCGGAACCAGACAGCTGTTATGGTATGGACATATACAAAGAATGAGTGAAGATAGATGACCAAAGAGGGCACTAAATTATACACCACAAATTGGAAGGAGAAAAGGAAGGCCAGTGACATCATGAAGGGATAGGATTGAGAAATCCACGAGAGACAGACTTTTTGCCATTTTTCCGTCTACTTCATTATTTCACGCTCATAGAACTTCTGGTCTTTATTAGTAAAAAATTGAATTAGGAATACAACACCTTTACTAATTTACTAATTCTGGCCGTTTTTCTTGAACTGCAGAGTTTAATTTGCTCAATTGGCGACAATACACACCTGAACTAATCGTCTGGTTTCTAGGAAGCATCTCAACATACACAATGCCGTTGTAATTCCACCAAACTGACAGCATAACCCTCTCTTGATGAATTTCAGCTTTTGGTGTTATTCGCTCTGGTTTATTTTTTTTAGACCAAATCGCTTTCGTTCAATGTGTGAAACATAATCAATTTTTCAGTGAATTAACCAGTGAAATTAAAAAGAGTTTGATTTCATTTAGTTTGAGATGCAAATCGTAGATGTTAATACCATGGATTAAATGAGCTTCCTTTAACTTCTAAGGTACCCAAAAAACGAGCTTTCTAATGAATGCCGTAACTTTAAATGATTTTCAATTGTTGTGTGTGGTACATTTAACACCTCTGCAGTCACCAGGATAGGAATATGATGGTCCGAATCAATTATGGCTTTGATTTGGTCGTAATCAACTTCCAGACTACCAAATCGTAGTTAATCTTTGAAATTGAACCCACATAAAGAAATCTCACAAAAAATACACCTAATGTAGTTTTCAATAAAGCTAAAGTTCACAGCTGACAAATGCCGAAACTATATAAGTGTAACAGTGACAGATAGACTGTTTATATATATATATATATATATATATATATATATATATATATATATATATATATATATGTATATACCACAAATACACTACATATATATGTATATTACCACTTGGGTGCGCTGCTGTTTGGATTGTGTATCAACTTCTTCAGATAGATTGTCCTATTTTAGCGTAAGCTGACTATATAAGATTATATATATAGCATTAGTGACTACAACCTTGAGTTTAAACTAAGCTCAACATCAAGAAATGTTGTGTAGTTACTTATACCCGTTTCCACTCACCTTGCACTTTCTCGCATTACATAGAAGGTAATGTCTTAAGCCGTAAGACCCAATTTCGAGATTTGGGAATACTGTTTGACTCGAGTATTAGATTCAACTTCATATCTCTGGAGTATGTGCTGACCCCCACAAAATGTTAGGTTTTATAATACGAATTTCAAAATATTTCAAGGACATACCTTTTGTAAAACACCATACTTTACTTACGTGGTAAGCAAAATTGAATATGCCTCACTAATTTTGCATCCCGAGTACATCACAGATAGCCATTGAACATATTCGGCCCAAATTCTTGGAATTTAGTTTTTTTAAGAGGTATCAAGGAGCAAGTGCAAGAAATCTGTGTATCTCGCAGGATCTTATGTTACTGCGTTATAAAATATTGTCTTTAGGCGACAGAAAAAAAAATAATTGGGATGAAATTTCTGCATAAGCTTATAACCTACTGTCCTTCTTTACTAGGACGCATGTCCTTTTCGGTTCCACGCATAAATTCCAAGTACAATTCTACCTTTCTGGTTTACGAATAGTCAAACTCCAGGTACTTGTATATACACGTACGCACATGATAATGCCTACATATTCACATTTAGTAATTATCCTGTCATTAGACCTCAGTCTGTTGGATAATAAAGGTTTTTATTATTATCATGAAACATAAATCAGGTAATTCATATGTTGATATAGTCATGTATATACTCATGCTGAATGAATTACTTGACATCCATGTTATGCGGATAACCGCAAAAAGAAGCACACATGAAACTCAATGACCCTACATATTTACATATATTTCCTAAACAGTTAACCTGCTTCTAAGCGAACATTTGCAGAAATTCTCCCGAAGGTAGAAGAGACCAGTCGGTTAACACTGTAAAGACGGAGAATAATAACTGACAACAGTTTAACTGACAGAAGTTCTAGGTATGGTTGATACTGACACAAGTACCAGAATAAGAGAAATAGTATCCAATTGTTTAGAAAATTATTCATGAACAAACTCTATTAAATTATCGTCCTATAATATAATTTTGTTGCTAGTTTTTAAAACAATGCAATCAGTCTAACTTTCTGCAAAATTCTGCAGACATTCTATTATTAGTTTCTATAACACTTAGCAATGCTCAAACGACGATCCGCATGCAAATAAGACAATGAGTAGAGAGTGAGAATACTATACTTAAGTACTGTCAAACGTGCATTGTAGCAGGAAGTACGTATTTTCAAATAGTTCTAGATTAAGTTCCGTTACAACATTGCCCTGACACTTCTACCAAATTAACTAATTTTAAAAATTTTAAAGGTTTACAACGCTTTAGAAACCTGCATATTTTTGTTTTTGGTTACTGGTTTATTATGACATGATACATACATGGTAAGGTGGCTTGTGGTGTTTTAGATTTGAAAGCCATAGCGAAGCATACATAAGCAATAGTCACACCTATCTTAAATTGGGCAGTGAGAGACTTGTTGCACTTCAAAAATAAGCACCTCATATATTCTTTTTCCCTCAGATTCAGGGTAAATATGTGTACAAGGGGACGCCCATGTTTTCATATGTACCCCGGTCCGCGCGAATACTTATCCATTCCACTCATGTAATGGTCGCATAGTCGCGGAGTTAGGGTGCTGCATACAGAGCGAAAGATTTAGCCGACGCGATGAGCATAAAATTCTTCTGGTAATTTATTAATTGCGCGTTGAATACGACAGCTGACCGCTTCATTTATAACTTACGAGGTTCCGCTCGCAAGATTCTGCGTCGTTGCACCCTACCAAGTACACGCTGCACCTAAGCGCACGATAGATGTTGTTTTATTGCGTGAACTCTCAAGAGAACAGAATACCACCATGAGATAACGTATAATAATGTCGATTAAAAGCCGCCTATTTGCGATTACAATAAAATTCGACGATTCTAATCCTGATTAGTATTCGATACGGGTTTCCGAAAGCGGCAAAGCGGCACCGCCTTTCGCAGGAGTTGTTGATGTTAGTGTGAATCAAATCAGTCACGCATGGATAAACCGAATCTTTTTAATGAACAGAAAAAAAGTGCTGACAGTATTATAAATTGTATGCTGGGTATGATAAATATTTCTTGGATAGGTTGATAATATAAGGACGTAGATATGAAACTGATAAATTAATTTAAGATACGGAATATTATTGCTTATAGTAGATTCTTAGCTATAAGGTACGACGTATAGTCAATTCACCTAAGAATATAGTAGATAGCACTGCTATCGGCGTCCGTATTACACTGCCAAAACTTAACTCGATTAAATAGTAGCGGGTGATTTGAAAGTAAAATATCTGTTATATTATTGCAATTGTCAGTTTCTCTGAAAGTAACTCTAAATTCTAATAGCAAAATATACATTTATTGAATCCAACTAAAAACAGGAAACAATTTTATTTAAAATATGTCGTGTATTTTATTATGGACCACATATAAATAGACTTCTATGAAAAATCTTTTTTAAAGTAGCTACAAAAGTCACAATTATAGAACGATGTGTCAATTACTTCAAATATATTATATTGTTTTGTGTTGACCAGAGTTAAGAGATATTAGTAGAGCATGGAAACTTAATAACATAAAATCACAATTGCGTTTTACGCCCTCTATCTTAAGAAAGTAAATTAAAATCCCTAACAGAGTATGCACTTTATATCGTATCTGGAGGTAGCGTTATCAATATTGGATTATGAATAGCGTTAATCCATTTTTTAAATCTGTGAAACGGAACTACTCCATCTTCAGAATTAATGAGATATAAAAATTTGAGAAATATAATTAATTGACAATATATGTATATATGCTTAAAACGACTTCCCCTTTATATTAATTTTGTACAATTTAAATTCTAATATAAAATAATTGTTAATAAGAGTCTGTACTATATTAATCACTAATACACTAACTAAATGTAACTAAAAGCTAAACATAAATTTCAGAAGAAAAATTTAACAACCAAACCCGAGAAGCAGCAGAAATAAAATGACTTTTAGCCTTGTTAACCAGTAGTAAACAAACAACCGCGTTGCCTATCATCAGAAAGTAAATTAGAATTTGTATCACTCCACTTATAGTTTACTACGCCCCCAGCGGTGTTGATAATTCCGCATCATCACTGAGTAAGGACATTTCTGATGATGATCCAGTAGTTATCAAAATTAAAAAAAAAAAATACCGCATTTGCGTAAATATCGTATTAATCATGTTCTGACAGGATCAATTTTTAATGCAATATACTTTCCAAATGATAATATAACGAGAAATACAACAAATAACCTAATAGACTAAACCAACGAAGAAATTTGACAATTGACAAAGACATGATAATAGTTGTTACGTTCTCCTGGTTTGAAGAACAACGCCGCTGTAGCCTGCTCGTAATTTCCTAAATTACTTGACCAATACTTACTTGTAGAGTATGTTCGCTTATTTACTAGAGGAAAGGTTGTACAGTGAAACTCAATGCGCATGCGCAAAAAAATATATTTAAAAATGAAATGGTTACACGGTTTCCACTCTTGCCTATGTACATGTACGATGTACGTAAGATATATAGATTTGCAATAATTGCAGTTATTCGAGCTCTCTTATACATGTAATGTACATTAGCATTTGTATATGTATTTTCATTGGTAGCAACATAAAGTAATGCCTCAGCATGTACGTTGCAACGCTATGTCTTAATTCTGTTTAAAAGGTTAAACTCTTATATGCTTCCGCTGAAGCTTTGTTAGAGGCATGTACTAATGCCTCTATCTGTTTGCATGCACCACTACCTTTTTATAGGGGAGCCAACCCTATTTATTTCTTAAATTTATAAGCGCACCTCGGTGCTATGCTTATTTATATGTCCCTTTCCGGGAGCCTAATATACTTTCCTTGTTTGAAATTTGCCTAAGGGACTTGGCCCTGTATTATTGGCATGTATTTGTACTTGAACAAATACGTTTGTTATATTCACATTTATAGGGGAACCCACCCTATCTCTTAGAGCTTGAACGCCTGGTCGAGGGCGACAGTAGCGATAATAGCCGATCTCAATACAAAAGTAATGTCACAGCTACCCAGGCGTTCTCGTTTGAAATATTACGCTATGTGCAATCTTTAGCTCTATACTACTGCGCCCCAAAGAAGGGAAAAATCCAGTAACCAGCAAATGTGCGAACTGCGCACCGACAAGTAAAACGGAGCGATGATGCCGATACATAAGAAAACTGGTCCGTGACACTCGTCTGCTACGACGAGCAACTAAATGAAAAATTTCTAAGTCCCGATACGACAAGGACCGAACAAACGTACAAAAGACAACGGGCGCTGCGGCCGCAACGACCGTCAGCAAGAAGCGGAGTGATCGTACTTGTAGAGGAGGTCTATACATGCGCGCCGACAATCTCACCAAAATAATTTCCGACACAAACTTAACTGAAGACTAAAAATATGTATAGACGACAATAGACACAGTAGCCTCGACGTACGATGATAGAAAATCGAGAATTTATACTTATTAAAAATCTGTACATGTGGTCCGACGACGTTACCAAATGACTCCCGCCAGAAATAAATGTATAGACAACGTCCTCGACGATTCCCGCCAAAACTCGAAATTCTTAGAAATCTCTAATAATCTTACGACGACGTTACTGTACACGTTACGACGAGGCACGAAAGGTGACCGAGAGTGCACGATCGCTAATACCTCGACCGTCGCGCGGGAGATGACTGCCTGTGCTTGTGTACCTTAAATTTTAAGAAAACTCCCACTACATATCCGACGACGTTGCAGTGAATGATTTCTAATTAGGCAGTTTTAGCTAGCGTAATGCGAATGGCTGGCTTGCATACATATACAATGCGTAGTGTACATACATATTAAAATGAAATTGGATACAAGAGAGCAAAATAAATAAATATAAAAAATGAAAATAAAATAATATTCTAGATGAAAATAATAACGCAAAGAAGATAAAATACATAGTAGTAAAAAATTTATAAAATACAAAAAACAATGTTGTCCTTAACAATAGTGATCAGTAATATTTCATTTTATCCAAAATAACTTTCGTGTACATAGACAATCTTTTTGTCGTGTGTAATTTTGCCTTAGCCAAATAGCAAACATATAAAATATTAGTCTATCTTGCCAAACGCTACATTCTTAAAGTGAATGGACTAGTATTTGTAATGCAATTTAAACAAGTAAACCTTGTAACACGTCCTTGTTTAAAAAAAGAGAAAAAAAAAAAGAAAAATGATTTGTTCTTGGTAGATGTGCTCACACATGTGTTTCAGTTACATATCACAGTATGAGTTCATTGTTTCAACGTCTTCCTTTGAATAGTGCTATAGAAGCTCCTGTCAATCACTTTCAGGTACCTTCTAAATTATACTTCGTTTGTATTGTTTCTAGTCATTGACCTTCTAACAATGTGTGTGTGTAATAAATTAGATTCGTATATTACTACGTAGAATCGTCGTATTTAGAAATGCACATCTAATAAAATGTAAATTAGGATATTTGTTACGTTCTCCTGGTTTGAAGAACAACGCCGCTGTAGCCTGCTCGTAATTTCCTAAATTACTTGACCAATACTTACTTGTAGAGTATGTTCGCTTATTTACTAGAGGAGAGGTTGTACAGTGAAACTCAATGCGCATGCGCAAAAAAAATATATTTAAAAATGAAATGGTTACACGGTTTCCACTCTTGCCTATGTACATGTACGATGTACGTAAGATATATAGATTTGCAATAATTGCAGTTATTCGAGCTCTCTTATACATGTAATGTACATTAGCATTTGTATATGTATTTTCATTGGTAGGAACATAAAGTAATGCCTCAGCATGTACGTTGCAACGCTATGTCTTAATTCTGTTTAAAAGGTTAAACTCTTATATGCTTCCGCTGAAGCTTTGTCAGAGAGCATGTACTAATGCCTCTATCTGTTTGCATGCACCACTACCTTTTTATAGGGAGCCAACCCTATTTATTTCTGAAATTTATAAGCGCACCTCGGTGCTATGCTTATTTATATGTCCCTTTCGGGAGCCTAATATACTTTCCTTGTTTTAAATTTGCCTAAGGGACTTGGCCCTGTATTATTGGCATGTATTTGTACTTGAACAAATACGTTTGTTATATTCACATTTATAGGGGAACCCACCCTATCTCTTAGAGCTTGAACGCCTGGTCGAGGGCGACAGTAGCGATAATAGCCGATCTCAATACAAAAGTAATGTCACAGCTACCCAGGCGTTCTCGTTTGAAATATTACGCTATGTGCAATCTTTAGCTCTATACTACTGCGCCCCAAAGAAGGGAAAAGACAGTAACCAGCAAATGTGCGAACTGCGCACCGACAAGTAAAACGGAGCGATGATGCCGACATTACATAAGAAAACTGGCCCGTGACACTCGTCCGCTACGACGAGCAACTAAATGAAAAATTTCTAAGTCCCGATACGACAGGGACCGAACAAACGTACAAAAGACAACGGGCGCTGCGGCCGCAACGACCGTCAGCAAGAAGCGGAGTGATCGTACTTGTAGAGGAGGTCTATACATGCGCGCCGACAATCTCACCAAAATAATTTCCGACACAAACTTAACTGAAGACTAAAAATATGTATAGACGACAATGGACACAGTAGCCTCGACGTACGATGATAGAAAATCGAGAATTTATACTTATTAAAAAAATCTATACGTGTGGTCCGACGCCAGAAATAAATGTATAGACAACGTCCTCGACGATTCCCGCCAAAACTAGAAAAACTTAGAAATCTCTAATAATCTTACGACGACGTTACTGTACACGTTACGACGAGGCACGAAAGGTGACCGAGAGTGCACGATCGCTAATACCTCGACTGTCGCGCGGGAGACGACTGCCTATGCTTGTGTACCTTAAATTTCAAGAAAACTCCCATTACATATCCGACGACGTTGCAGTGAATGATTTCTAATTAGGCAGTTTTAGCTAGCGTAATGCGAATGGCTGGCTTGCATACATATACAATGCGTAATGTACATACATATTAAAATAAAATTGGATATAAGAGAGTAAAATAAATAAATATAAAAATGAAAATAAGGCAATATTCTAAATGAAAATAATAATGCAAAGAAGATAAAATACATAGTAGTAAAAAATTTATAAAATACAAGAAACAATGTTAAGTCCTTAACAATATTATTCCGCAGAGCAACATTTTAATGTTCGGGCACCATCGGTACGTGAATGCATTTATTATTGGTAAGAGAATAACCCGTTTATGCGAAACAGAAGTTTTGCTACATTTCGTAAATCTTACGTATAATATACGAAAGTGGATCTCTATGCTGTACCTCTAATCCCTTTACAGTAAAACTGCAATCACTAGTTATATCAGGATGGTTTGGTATTGTGATATTGTGTATTGATGGTGCACGAAGGCTGAAGTGGATTCATTGGTCGGCAAGGGTAACCTTTCTTGTGGCAACTGTCAAAATTTCAGACGAGTACTGTCAATACTTGTTGTTTAAGAGTGTTTGTGTAGGAAGTCAGGCGGTTTCGCAAAAATGGATACAATCGAATTTCGTGCAATGATAAAACACTTAAGGATGGCTGGGAAAACGGCAGTTTGAAATATTTTGTTAGAGGTTCATGATAGATGTACTCCACCATTTTCGACAGCTTCTGGGAGAGCGAGTTCAAACGTGGCCGCACAAGCTCTAGTGACGAACCACGCAGCGATTCGATGCAGTATTGAAGGAAAAACGGCCTCGTTTGCAGCAGAAAAGTGTTTTTCCACCACGACAATGCACCGGCTTATTCATCCGCATCGTCATGTCCAAATTGAATGAGTTGCGTTACGAATTAGTCGCTCATCCTCCATATTCACCGGACCCCCAGTGACTTTTTCCTCTTCCCAAACCTGAAACAATCACTGGGAGGAAAGAGATTTGCCTCAAATGTGGAGGGCATCGGAATCAACCTGAAACATTTTAGGTCGCTCTCCTATATAGAAACGTATATAAGTAAATTTGTAACCATACATTTATACCAATTCCATTTAAAAATACTTGAATAATATTTTAAAGTATCCATTTATGGATCCATCAGAATCGTTTACGTTTCACGCTCGACCTATTCTTTCTTAGACGATAACACCTCATCCATTACGGTCAATTAAATCATATTAACTTCTCATCAAGTGCTAAGCGACGACAAGTTCGTGAATGAATACCGATCCGCTCTGATTAGTACGATATATAGTTTCAATTGTTCTACAAGGCTACATTATTTTTCGACAACAATAGCTCACTGTATCATGCAAAATTCTAATTTGGCGCCCACGTTTACGTGACTGCAATATTAGCGTCGAGCAAGAATGACGACCGCCAGCAGCTCGTACTCGACTGAGAACACACTCTTAATTAGAAGGAATAATCAAATCAAATAACCAGAGCAAGTGATGACAACATCGCCCGTGAATCCACTTTATTAGTTCCAATGCAATACGGAGCCGGGTTGCTAAAGGAGGACCGCTAGTTCTCCGTGTGTCTCTTAATTGACTGTAATGCACATGTTATTGGTTCGGTGCTAGAGAAGGAACCCAGTAGCCCACAATTACATGCGTACAATAAGATAAAAAAGCGTCCGTCCGGCGAATGCAGTGTACTACGATTCACACACACATTGCTTTGATTGAAAGATTTTAACATGATATACAGGTCTCATAATAAAAATAGAAGTATTTTTTCAAATTAACAATCAATCATTATGTACAGTCAAAAATGTTCCATTTACTTTTCATACAATAGGTGTTGCATGCTGATGCACTGTACGTTAAATTTTGTACAGACAATTTTCTGTTTTGGGGAAACTACTGTTATTATTAGCCTCGGCAAAGAGGGACAAGTTTCAGTGCCGTGCGGAGAAGAAACGTGGAGGGGTGAAGCGCGCGTCACGGAGAATCGAGTACCCGTATCAAAGTACGCTTGTTCAGTATTATTCGACTGGTTGTTGTGAGTGCTTGTCAGTACACACATACCTACATACTTAGAAAATGTCGCATTTAGGTACGTCTCGGAAACGGCGTATTTCGAGTAAACTAGAAAACGTAAGAGCTAGTATGCCGGATTTATAATACGAAGGCGATAGAATTAAATGTGTAAAGTGCAACAACTATTTGATGTGTACCAGCAGGTGAGAGTATGAACGCCACCTAAAAAGTATAAAACACTATTTTGCAATCCATGGCAAACGATACAGCGAACAATTCATATTTGATATAGGTGTTTGCTTTATTCTGTGTAATGTACTTTGCTAGACCAACAACCATCTTTCTCCTTCTGGAGCAAGTATTCTGATTATACATTACCAAGTCGGACATTGTTAAGAAACCTTATGCCATCTGTTCGTGACCGTGTTGAAAAAAGAATTAAACCAGAATTGAAAGGTACAAAGATGTGGTTATGTGTGGACGAAACAACCGATCGATAAAGACATTATGTGGTCAATGTAATGGTACGCACAATGGAAGAATTTGAACTGTCATCCCCTATCTTACTTACTGCCAAAAGAGTTGCAAAATGTACTAGCGATGACATCTTAAAAGTGGTATCGAGGGGATTGAACAAATTTCAACTTTCAACAGCCCAACTTTAATGATTATGGGTGACGGTGCCGCTAACATGCTTTCTTTAGGCCGATCTCTTAAAGAAGAGAGTGGCAATCTGTTACATGTAAAATTCACGCTTTAAACCTTGTGGCGCAATTGATCCTTAACTGTTATCCACGAGTAAATATTTTAAAAGCTCATACGAAAGCAGTATTTCCAAAGTCCACGAAACGTGCAAAAAGATTTCACGAACTGTGTCCCAAAGTGACTTAACCACCACAGCCGATTACTACGCGTTGGGGAATATGGTTAAAGACTGCATTTTACTACTACGGACATTTTGATGATAACAAAAAAAAAGTAGTTTTACAATTCGATCCGAGACACGGCAAAGCTATCAAGAAAAGCCAGAAAATGTTTCAAGATAGTCAGGTAGAATGTGATTTAGAAAGTATTCGCCACAACTATTATGGACTAGCGAAAGGAATTGAAAAATTATAAAGTGATTCGTTGTCGTTTGTGGATTTTGTTCGAATTGTGGATGATGTTCACTCACACCTATGTACGGCGGAAAGTGAAAAAAATAAAGTGTAATACGAAAATTTGAAAGTGTTATTGACAAGGATTCAGATTTTCTCATACTAAGATAGGTTTGTGAAGGTGCATCGAAAGATCCATTAAGTTATCACAAGGATTACTTTAAATTTGTAAGGATGACATCACTCGATGTGGAACGGTCGTTTTCATCATTAAAAGAATATTTATTCAGCACGCCGTACTCATTGACTCAAACAAGTGTGAAAAATATTTAATGATTCCAATATATATAATAGATGCCACCCAGTTTGTGATTTCGTGGAAACTTCTTAACACAGTAAGTGTTTCAGCACGTTATATAGTATATTTTTTATTATTATTTTATGTATTGCTGCATCCGCATCGCCTATGCTCACTCATGAAGGTCACGATCATAAATGATGCGAGTAGGTAAACGTGACTGAACACTCGACTTGATACGGCCGCTCGGCCCCTCCACGTTGTTCTCCGTACTGCACTGTAACTTGCCGAGACTAGTTATCACTATTATACACAGCAGTTTTGAGCATTGGTAAATAACAAACTAAAGTCACAAACTTGACGGTTTTTAAATATTTAAAGTAGCTTCCGTTGGTTTTAAATGATAATTCAAACTTTCTTGGTATTCCCAACGTTAAATTTAGTGCAATTAGTTTGTGAAAATTTAATTAAATTGAATTTAACGATGGGAATACCAAAGAAGTTTAAATTTTCGCAGTTTTTCTTCTAATTTTTACGTAAACTTCCAGCGCTCAGTAATTCATCTATTCAACTGTACATTCTTTATTCGGGAGGCACAAGTATTTGTACGTTTATTGTGCGATTAAATTGCCAACATAGAGGAGGAGCATATATAGACGAAACGCAAGTTATGTTTACGCTTTATTAGATACACACGTACCGTATCTGGAACGCTGAACCGACTAAAATGGTATAAATGAAGCGTTCGTCGTCACGTCATTCGTTGGTATTTTTAGTTTCGGTTCAGTATTTACTGCCCACGTGATGGACTCGTAAATTAGTGACAGTATATGTTTATGTCGGCCCATAAATAACGCTTCCATGTGTGTAAATAGGTGAACGTTGATTTGCATATTGGAGTTGGGCGCTTTGTTGCACATTTACAGCCAGTGCTTAAAGCTTAGGAAAAAGTAATTTCACGCGCAGGGTTTTTGCGTATACGTAGATAATAGGTGTATGAAATAACCAGTTGGGTTCTTCAGCTATTAAATTTAGAAGTGTTAACGTTATGGGATATTGGGAACAAATAAACTGAAATTTAATTTGGGTATCTGCTAACGTTGCGTGGTCGCATTTACTTTTGCATAATCAAATAAAAATGTGACTGTTTCAAATTAGTCGATTATGGTATTCTGGGAGCACAGAATATGATTAGTATTTAACTGTCCTGGGTAATACGAGGATAAGCTGAAAAATTCGGTAACCTACTATGAGATGGCACTGTCTAAAAGCAATCTCTGACGCAATCGTACAGATTGATGTTTCAATGATATGAACTAGTTTTTTCTATACAATGGTTCATATAAGGGCACTTTTGGCGCCTTTAAAAAAAATGGACAACAAGGTAAATATATTAGACGAGGATGCTCCTTGTTTTAAGACTGTTTGCAAATGGGTGAACCAATTTAAAAAAGGTTGTACGAGCGTAAATGACAATCCCCGTGCTGAACGCCCAATAACAGCCACTGCGCAAAGAGTTTTTGAGTGACGTACATTTTAAATGTTAAATTCGACATGTCTAAGCTGTATGCAAGATGAGTGCCGCGGTTACTCACACCACTGCAAAAAGTCGAACGCGTGGAATGTACAGCTATTTTGGAGCAGTTTCGGCAAAATCCAACAGATTTTTTTGTGCCAATTTCTGACTTGAGATAAAACGTGGATCTACCATTACACAGCAGTAAACAGCAATCAAAACAGTAGACTAAACCTGGTGAACCGGCTCCAAACCAGGCCAAAGTCATTCTATCTAAACTGCTGAATCGATTGAAGGCAGCTATCGTCGAAAAAATACCCGGAAGAAAACAAGAAAGTCCATTTCCATCAAGACAATGCGTCAGTTCACAAGAACGGATTTGTCGAAGCAAAATCGGCCAAATTAAAGTTCGAAGCGCTTGAGCATCTCCCTTGATCACCGGATTTAACCCCGTCCGACTATCATCTCTTCTCAAAGCTCAAGGAACCTCGGCGGTATAAAATTTGCTTTGGATGAAGAGCTGATAACTGCCATGGATCACTATTTTGAGGTGCTCGAGGGAAACGAGTACTGTGAAGGCATAAAGAAACTTGAGCATCGATTAAATAAATGCATTGATCTTGAGGGTGATTATGTAGAAAAATAAAACACATTTCGTTGCAATATTGCTATTTGGTATGCTTTAGTTACCGAATTGTTCAGATTACCTTCGTAGTTACCACGATTTCATAAGGTGCAAATTTCGTTTGCTAAATATTGTAGATACCCATTTAGTTTCAGCTACGGACTCAAGAGAACCTTAGAAATGGAAACTTGGTTTTTAATTACTAAGATAAAAATAATTGATTCTGCCTGTCAGATTTGAATGTCTTAATGAATAGTAAAGTACAGAACCATACATAGGTATTCCAGGAAAAAATGCTTAGATATTACCAAAGAAATTAAAAAGGTAAAATGTGTCTTCTAATAACAGTAGAATCTTTAAAGTAGTCAATATCGATTTCAGACAATTACATTGAGTAACTTCCATTTCAAGTACCACCTACTTAGCTCAGTGCCTACTCAACTTATTAGATGATAGTCGTGTAGTCATACATCTACGAAAGATGTACTCCAGCTATTTTTGGGTTATATGCTGGAAATGATATTTCATCAAAGCAATACTTGTCGAACATTGAATTTACCATCATTCGCACGTTCACTGGATCTCTTCTCAGCAAAGTATATCTGGGATTGGATTCGATATCGCATATCGGGACATTATCTGGTCTCTTTGCTTACACAAGTCAGGGTGGTCGCATTAATCAATAGATGATATTCACTTGATCCTATCAGTCTCAATAAACAAAATCTCCATAAGTCTCTCTCCATGATAACTCAGAATCAATCGAGAATATTGCTGAACATCCATAAGTCGAAATTAGGATTAGGATAGGAAGAGTCAGTATTCCAATATATGATAAACTAAAGATTGAGAGGAACAAGTTCAAAATCTCAGTTAAGTCCGAGAACTGGTAAGATATTCGCAGAAAGTATGTAAATACTTATCTACTATTTTTATGGTAACTACCTTATTATTTATAAAAATGTTGTTTTGAATTCTTCAAATCTTTGAAAAAGGAATTTTGTATTTCTTCAATCAAACAGCAGCTATGTCTTTTTCTTTACTTACTTTTTAAAATTATTACAATATTTAAGAAAATATATTTATGTATTTACATCTTTATTGCTTTATATCGCTTAACTTACTAATACAGTAATTTTGAAGCTCAATAAAATATCATGCTCATATACATTGTTATTCTTCATACCTCCATATTTGTTCCATTCGTCGTTTTGTACAGCCCATCAACATCAAATAAAATCAGTTATGGACATTCTGTAAGCTACGCAGACAGTTATTGATTCGAACGTTCTAAATTAATGGCAGTCCATCGTCATATACCACACACGTACGCCTATATACATTATGAGTTCCCTTTTAATATTTACAAAAATGTACACCCCCGGGAAGAAACGATAAATAAGCGCTACCATATTTCTTCTCGACGATTACCTGCTACAAAATGGTGCGGTTATTTTATTATGATGGCGGCTATTATATGTATTTTGTTAGCTGGATGTGAAACGATTACTTGGTTTAATGGAGCGTTATTATTAATGCGCCGTTTGTTATAGGCAAGTAATTAAAGTAAAGGCGGTTTCTATAAATTTCCTATGTGAGTACCTATTATCGAACCATGTAATACGTTTAAGCGTAATAAATTTTATTAGTTCATTTATGGATGTTATTATTGTAACGTAAAAGAACCGCGGGTCTTGTTAGTTGCGAGTAGTTGCAATTACAACATTTCGCAGTTCGTACCATGAAGGGATATTTAAATTCGCTAACTTAATCTATCTTTGGAAGAAACAAGGATATTATAAATTTGATAATATGAAGACGTGGAACCTGTACCACTGTATAAAGAGTATTAATTAGACTGCGTTGGGGTTATTTTGAGGTGAAGAAGCTCAAAGTAACCCCTAAAATAACTGAGAGGCGCTGATTGTTAAAAAGAATCTACACTATCGGCTAACATTATTTGCCCACATACATTTTTGCTCATACTTTATTTTTCCTTTTCATTTGTTGTTATTTAAGGGATATAATTATTCACACGCAAGGAAAGGAAAAAATCACATTAAATAATTCCGCGAAAGACTCCTCTGATACCTAGTTATTGGTTGAATCTGTTTAGTCTGATAGTTTGGGGTTATAAAAAAAACGGAAATGTAATACAATTATCCTTCCCTAATAAACGTTTGATATAGTTCAGGTCCCAATAGAATTATGAGTTTAGATTTAATATTTAATATTATCTAAGACTAATGTTAAAATGACGAAGACAAGAGAGTTACTTCGTTACATAATCTTGGCTGGAGTAAACAAGATATTGTAAGAAGATTGAAATTAAGCCACCAACTTAGATTGACTATAATGTTGAAGAATATCAAGAAGGTGGCATATTATTATATAGAAAACACACAAGATGACGGAATATGATGACACCTGCAGAAGATCGTCAAATAATTATGACGACTAAACGGAATAGACGAAAAACCGCACGCTAAATTACGGAGAATGAAAAACGGGTTAAGAGGGGGTGGTTAATTTGACGGAACAGTGTTGTGTGTATATTACTCTTACACAAGCAAAATAAAACGGTTGCAAAGGACTAGGGAACGTCAACATTGGACAGTTGATGAGTAAAAAATGTTTTGTGGACCGATAAATTCAAATTTGAACTCTTCGCTTCTAAGGGAGGAACGTTCGTTAGAACGTCGAAAGGAGAACGGCCAGCAGAATCATACTGCGGCGAATAGAGCGAAATCGTCGCCTCAAAGCCCACATAATAATCGCGTAGATTTTTTGTGGAAGGAACTCAACAGGGAGGTGGAATTAAATCCTTTTGGAAATCGTTTTCGAAACAGCTACAAGAAGTCTTGCTTATAATAGAATGCACTACTCTGACGAAATTGGTGAAAGGGATGTCATGGGTGTGTATCGTAATTATTAAGAGTAGAGCTATGCATATCGACAAAAACAACTTTTTTTATCAAATAAATTATATTATTGAATAAATTATTATGAGTGGGCAAATAATGTTGGCCGGTAGTGTATAATATGCGTATAATCTCGAAATTAGACACTACACTTGAATAGACTTACTTAGTAGTAATTTATTATCACGAGGTTTTTTGGAGTTCCTTAAGGTTGAAAATTGCGTCCATTCTCGTAGCACTTTGTGCATTGATAAGGCAAATACACAGGATTGTGCTGTGCGTATGATACTTTAATGCTGCAGAAGGCAAACCAATCGGGGTTACTAAAATTACACAAATTAAAACCAAGTATTTCCGAAATCAAAGCGATGACAGCGATATTATTGATCCTATCTTCATGGAATTATATGTGTGGATATTCCAGTATACTTCTAGACAGAACACTATCATTTAGGAGTCATAAAAATTTTACAGCTAAAAAATTTCCCATTCTATAATATTTTACAAATATTTGTCCCTTAAATAGGGTCTACATCAGGGTACTCATTATTGAACTCTTAGCAGACTTTATCAAGTGTTCTAGTACGGTTACCATAATCACTAATCGGAATTTCTAATTTTTTACTTCAACACAACAAAAGGATTACTACGGTTTGCTTTTAAAATAAGACACTGAAAGTTACCGTTCCCATGTCATCTCGACTGCGTTAATATTTGTGACCTGTTTCGTAAAAGCATTAGTCTAGTATTAGTAGCTTTAATAATATAATGAGCCAATATTACTCGAATGCCTTTCATAAAAATATGAGCCAATGCCATAACTTAGTGGTTTAGATTTAATATTTTAATAATAATAATAAACTATTATTATTTCTTAATATTACTTTATTATTATTAAGCTAGGTGTTCATTATTAATTAATAAATCATTGCTATAACATTACAATGTGTCCTGCTTTATTAGTAATCAGAGTGTTGTTTAATCCATTCATAGATCCTTCCTATTTACATAATTTCTCTTGCAATAGATATTTGGTTACACAATATGCTCACTCACAAACGCTGCTCGTGTTGTGTCTGAATACGTAGAAGCAGTCAACAGCCGAAGAATAGACTGGTCAGCATTCGGGCGGATTTTCAATTTGATTGAAAATGTCTAGAATTAATTACAGAGGAATATTTGTCACTTCAAGAAAGGTATGACAGGCTCGCGATAGACAGACCCGTTCAAGCACCAGGATATCCACTATATTTTATAGTTATTATTTTTACCGTTAATAAAAAAATTTTCCATAGTGTGTTTGTCTTCTGTTACTTTTTGAAATAAATTAATTCCTATTTTTATTCCAAATTTATTTACTTCGTATCACTAGCAAAGTATTCTTGAAGTTAAACCAATGTCTCTTCTGCTGTATTTTTGGTTGGCTGGCTTTTCAGCGCTCAGTTTGTTATTTGATTAATATTACTAACGGATAATACCGGTTATATATACCTATAAAGTAGCGAAACGTGAAAATTGATGGAGTTGATAACAGAAACGTCAAGGAATTGAAAGAATTCCGAACTTTCTACTACTTCCGTAAGATTATTGAATTATATGTCGTGTGTATGTAAAAACATCCTGAACATGTAAAGGAAAGCAATGTAATTTTGTGAATGAAAACTATACAACCTACTGCGTTTTAGGCCAAGGACAATGATATACATAAAATCAATAAAAACAATCAATAGTAAAAGTAGAACATTGACGTACCAAATGAATGATAACGAAAATGCAGTTTATTGTAGCGAATTCGCCATGGAAAAACTCCGTAACGAATTTAGCCAATTTTTAACCTTAACGTGTAATAGCTACTCAATATTCATCAAATTAAGTACTCGCTTTACGTACACTACAGCCATAATTGAAGAATGGAATTTATTTTTTATATAAGAATTCATGGCAAGACTGGTAACATTACCATTTCTATACGTCAATTCATGCGCATATTTCATTAGCTATTTTATTTTAATGTAAATATGAGATCTATAAATTTCAATTCATCAGCATTAAAGGGCAGTGTATACTGACGTACGGTGCGTGCTGCGTGATAACTGTTGTACGTACATAAAGCAAACGTAAAGCTGCTATTGAGTTTCTTTCACGTTAATTGAAAGCGCTAGACCTTCGCAAGTAATAATTTAATATTCTTAATTAGCATTGAGAACGGCATCATACATTCCGTCGAATTTAGTTTTAATTAATAATCGTGGCGCTTAAATTCGCATTCGAATTTGGCAGAAAAAAGCAATAGTAGTAATAATAGTTAAGTATCCAAAAAAAGTGCCTATAAGTAGGGGACTGTGCGCTTACGTTCTTTTTCTTTTAGACTGTGAGCAAGTGCATCGGCCAAAATTGTATAATTTTTTTCTTTAGTTTTAAGTATGCAATATTCAAAGAATGTTGTTAATGAACAGATTGTGTTTGAACGAATACGTAGGCTTCCATGGCCAGAGTCAGTAATAAGCGAACTACTTCCGGAATTGGACCGTGTCATGATGAGATATATATAATTAAATAAGAGTAAGAGGAAAAAGAAATAAAAGGAAAAAGAGATAAAAAGAAAAAGAAATAAAAAGGAAAAAAATAAAAAGGGGGTGAAAAAGAAGAAAAGGTGAAATAAAGAGAAAGAGAAGGAAAGAGAGAGGGGAGACAGAAAAAAGGGAAAGAAAGAAAAAAGAAAAGAGAAGGTCGAAATGGCACGGTAACTCGACGTGTTAACCACGCTAGAGGCGAAAACCTTCTTATGTGTTTTATAAAAACTGTGAACTAACTGAGCAATTGTAATAAAATTTTAAGAGATTTTTTCCTCTTCTGTTTACGTTACAAAACGCGCATAAACTCTTAAATTTAAGAAACATATAAAAAAGGTCTAAGAAAACATTACCTAACATAATAATGCTACCAAATACAACTGCCCATGGTATTGGTGGATTCGTTCACGCGGAAGACATTAGGCATTTTCGATGTATCTTTTAGTACGTCATGGTAAGCCTGAGGAATCATTCACATGTGCAGTTACCCTATGCATGTTGGTGCGTGCCCTTTCTGGTTTAACAATCCATGTGCTGGTACGGGGAAGGGTTGGAAAACTGTACCAGCTTGTTTGAACCCGGCAATTGAGTGCATTATTCTTGTGGCCACTAGATAGAGCTAAGAATACTCACTGCAAGTATAGATATGGTGATATTAGCGGAGAGGGAATTGCAATGTGTTGAGCAGAAAATCGCTCGGAACCACGCTGATGACGCCGGTTTGGCAAATTGTCTTTCTCTTGAATGATTCCACAAATACCATGAGCAGCTGCAATTAGCAGCATTATTATGTCAGGTATTCTTAAATTTAAAGAGGATACTCTCATATACTTTCAACTTATATTCTAACCAATCTATTGACAAAAATAAAATGTAAGAAATTGAAAAAAAAACAACAACACAGAAAACCAACTTTGAGTTGACAGCGCCATAATTTCGGAAATAAATTATCGTCGGTATTATTCCTGAGTTTTTCGTAGTTTGTTAGTAGAGAATAGACTATAGAGCTTTGAGTTAAGTTGAGAAAATAAAGTATCAATAAATTTGGCTAATAGTTTCGAATTTGAACACCATAATCTGGCAGAAATCAAGCTTGTTGAAACTAGGTGCTATTTAGTTGTTCCTAATGTTAGTGCATTGTGTCATGAATATAACACATTACTTCATTTTGTAGTACTAATTAAACAACGTTCAGATCATTAACATGCCTTCAATAGAATGTGGTCCCACTATGCATAACCGAACATTAATTTTTTTGAAGTATTAATCATCCATCACTGCAATCCTCAATGTAGTCTGGATTGTCAATTGACAAGTACCTGTAAATATACTAGCTTACTAGCCCACACAATTGACAGAATGTGGCCCCATAATAAATAATATCTTGCTGCGGACAGCAGGATTACTATTACACTTATTGGCCACTAAATAAATGCATAATACCATTCACTTTATTGTATGGACTACTACAAAACATTTTGTGCTATAATTAAGGCAGTTTATTATGATATCGTTGGAAAATACTTTATTGATTAAATGCATTTGGGAGCGGAAGGTAGGTAAGCACTATCCTTCATAAATCTATAAATCAGTTTATATCCGAGTATCGTAAAATAAAGGTAACGCGTTTGGTGTGTTCGAAAATTAAAATAAACATATTTCTGCTAAACTGTGCCATTTATTTTAATCACACCAAATGAGTGGTAAGAAATACAAGGAATGCTAAAATGCAAAGTGTGTTTGTTTTAGTATTATTTTAAGTCTGACCACAAATGTAGTGACCTTGTAGAGGATTCTTACTCGCGATTTTTCATTTTAACCTTATATTTATTCTACATTCTACAAGCTAATCTAAGTGCGAAAAATATAGTACGCTATTTAATGGTAGCAGAACATCTTCTTGCATCCTGTGCACAAGAACGCTACTAAACAGGAAGAAATTTAACGATAAACGCAGTTACATCGTCGCTTTCTATGCAAGAACTCGCTGAAGGGAATATCTGTTATTATTACGACGCCTACACGTTACGACGGCGTTCAGCAAGTGCTTAACAATGGTCTGTACGTGTTACATAAACTCTCCGATAACTAGTTATTATCTATACACGGAAATTCGAAGCGTACGAAGATGTGCCGATGACACAGAACTCAACGCGAGCTTTCCACGCCATAAATTAACGAGAAGAAAAAAGACATTGTTGAAAGTAATAAATTTTCGTCGTACATATACATACGCTTCGTGTCAGGCGTATACGCTGCTTTGACGAATTCTAACAGACGTCAGTTACTTAAACTGTGAAGTATGCGGTGAATTGAATACACAAAATTTAGACGGGAAGTGTGTAAATTTATTTTTAACGGTTAGTTGTCGAAATTGCTGAATCTTATTAACGATTATCTTTTAACGAATGCTTCTATAATTGCGTGAGATATTACATGATTTTGACAACTGTGAAAACATCTTTAAGAATGGTTATTGCATTGAGTCCTTTTAAAATATCATATGCACCTTAAAACAAATAAGCTGTAGTGATCATTGTATTGCACTTGCAAATTCTGCAAATTATATTATTATTCTAGAATTATTCCACATCGAAATATTTCAAATCAAGTCTAAGCAAATGCGTACAATCCATAGTACAGTAGCAGTAAGTACAGTGCTTAAACTATGACATACTATAGGCTTAGAGTAAGTGCGAGAATAAATAATTAGCAGTACCGTCAACCGGGCTGACAAAGCGCCATATTTTGCAATTTTTATGCCGTATCTCCTTTGATATCACTTCAATATAGGCTTGTATTTTTGCTATCAATTTATAAAAAAGAAATTTTGGTTACAACAGAAGGGAGGGAGGAATTATTTTGTGTGGCAACAACTCACCCCGTTTGTCGGGGCGACCAAATGCCGCACTTGGTTTCTCTTTGAAAAGATATTAGAAACGTTTTATAGTCGCTAGTCACTCTACAGAATTCAAGTACAGATCAATGTACAGATTTATTATGTTGGAAACAGTTTAAAAAAATGGTCAAAACAAAAAAAAAAAGATAAAGGGGGATCTATGTTTTATATTTGAAACCAGTGTAAACTTGTAAAACGTCAACATAATTAAAATTTTTAATAACTAAACGGAAAAACGTTGCGAATACACTCCTCAAACAAAAAAAAAAGAAACAAACAAAATCACGCGTTGGTGGGAACGCCTTTGCATAACTGTTGTAAACTTCACTGTACAGAGTTTAGGAACCTTTTAAAAAAAAATTGAATTAAAACAATGGAAATAAGGAGATTAGTAGTTCACCTGAAACTTGTGGCTGCTCATTTCAGTCGGCGGCACAATTTTCTTTTTATTTTGTTGCACATTGTATCAAAGTACATCCGGAGGCATAGGCCAGTCCAAGAATTTTTCTTTCTTTCTCATACAGGATACATTGGCTTCCCTGCTGACATCAAACAGAAGGGAGTAGCGCAGCTGTAATTCGTCGACAAATGAGCCAAATATAAGGCGAAAACTTTATGACGGATGGTGTTGTGCGTGAATGGTGTAGTAGGAAGTTTAAAGAAGGCCAAGCCGATGTTCACGATGAAGCAGGGCAAGAACGCAAGCCTGTCGCATCAGAAGACATTAGTCAACGAATTGACAAAATTGTTTGAGAAAAACGGAGGTTTACCATCAGTGAGTTGAGTGTGGAATTTCCTGAAGTTTCAAGATCAATTGGGTACACAATTGCAATCAATTGACTGCAGACGAGACCTGGATTCAACACTTTATCCTTGAGACAAAACAACAGTCACAACAATAGGTGTACTCAACCTCGCCAAACTAACTGAAAAAGTTCAAGCAAATACTCACCAATAGGATTGTTATGGCTACAGTGTTTTGGAACTAAAAGGGTGTATTGCATGCAGAATTTATGAAACGAGGGACTTCGATCAATACAGCTGTTTATTGTTCGACTTTACATCGATTGCAGAGAGCCATCTAAAACAAAAGAAGAGGTATGCCGACTTCTGGAATTCTTTTCATTCATGACAATGGCCGCCCTCACACTGTCGCTGTAACTCAATGACTTCTTCAACAATTTCGGTGGGAAGTTTCTGAATACCCGGCGAATAGCGCCGACTTAGCGCCAAGCTCTTCATCTATATATATGCCTTCCAAAGATCGATCATATGGATAAGAATTTAAATACAATAAAGTGATCATTAACAATAAGTGATACTTCGAAATACTTAACCTGGATTAAATTTAATTATCTGAATCAGCTTGCACTTGAAACTTATGCACCGGCGAGTATGAGGTTCACTTCGCTTACAAAGCGTTGCTGTTAAGCTGTCCGACATAGTATGTACATGATCTTGATAGTATGCCCGAAATATTACGATCATTTTAACATTATAATATGACTCATAACTCATATATTCAGATCTCAGAGCTCCAAGCACCTGTTAATCTCTACTCAATATTCTAAATGATATTAGAAATAAGAAAATTTTATTATTGCTGTAACATATGGAAGTATTGTATTATATTTTATCTTTTATATAAAATTTTCTTGACTTGACAGTCCTGACACTGACATATAGACTATATATATATATGAAACAGATAAAATCTTGTCTTAATATTTTTTTCCATATCTCTCATAGTTTCTGAGTTATTAAGTCCAACAGCAATTGTGATAATGGACCTATAGAAAATTCGCTGTTTCGAGTTATTATTATTGCAAATATTCTCTGTATAGAATGCAATACATCTTGTTAGTGTTACTTTCTCTTGCATTTGTGTTTCCAGCATTAACTTCGATGGATAATTTGCCGAAGATATTAAGAGAACTAAATATTTTGTACAAAAGTTCATATGGAACTAAAGAAATTTCTCCTGTGTAGTGTAGTATCCTTATCGCTTTATTATCGATAGGTTTCTTCAGATAATCTTTTACGCTATTGCGTAATCGTTGTATAATAAAACCAATAAAAGAAACATGAAAGCAAAAAATAAAGCTCATTATTTAATAGCCAATAATAAAATAATAATAAATTTCATTTCTAATGCTCTAAGATATACTTGCTTGGTAAGTTGTAATCAGGAAGGCTACTAGTAGTCTTTATCGTTCGTTAATTAACCAATGAATCGATAATAATGGCGAATCCCAATTACAAGATATCGAAATCGTGAATAGTCTAACAAATAGGCAGCAATAACACGCGAATGAATTGCTTATAGGAACATTTTAAACGCGGTAATTGCATAGTCCCTGTAACATCGGTTATATCCAGCAGGTTATTTATATTTATTTTATTGGTTGATTTTATAGTTAAAAATGTAAAACTATACAAGATAGTTTCTTCGTTTAATGTTTTAGAGAAGAGGTTAATGATCGCATATTAGACCAGCAAATACGATAACGTGCTCTTGAAAATAAAGAAGTAAAACAGGATTCAAATAACCAAAGACAACAAACAAATGCAGATTAAAATATAGGAAAAAAAAATGGAAAAGGGAACCAATTTCACTGTATCTGAAATAATTTTATAAAATAATGGCTTTCGGTTTTGCGCATCATCAGGCTAAGACACTTCAGAAAAGGATTATAAAATCAAAATAGATACAAACAACAACATTAACAGCATCACGGCAGTAAAATTAACGTAAACAAGAACGTATACAACAAGTTAAAATGCTAAAAAGAGGGCCAGTCAACGGGAACTACTTACAAGGAAAGGTTCCCAAGTGTCAAATTCAGATCTTAATAAAAGTTGATGGGTAAATAGACCATGTTAAAACTTGAAAATTTAAATTTTTTGTTTCTGCTGAAATTCACTCTGACGGGGTGAAACACGTCTTCGAAAATTCACAGATTTTTAGATTTCTTTCTAAATTTAAATGCAAATATTCTACCTTATCGAAAGGTCTTTCAGGAAACGTGGATGTCATATATACAGGATGTTGTATTTAAGTGTGACCCTCTTATGCTACAGCTGATTACAGCAATGTGGAAAAGCAATTAACACAAGTTGTTCATCTTCAACATCCTGTACTGATTTTAAAGCATTTGCAATTATACATGGTGCTCCAAAGGTGATATTAACATGAAAGCTTGTACGCATGTACTATATATACATACATCAGAAAAGGGAAACAGTTACTCGATGTCCTATTTCATACAGTTTAGGTAGTTCAATTTCCTTCACTTTAATTACAATGATTAATTAAATTTTATTAAAGTACACAACTGCAATCGCCAATTGATACGGTGGTACAATATATCACATTTCTTTATAATGAAATATTTACAAACCACATCCTATTATTAAAACTAATAATTAAGGTATTATCATCTTTTAATACCAATTTTAAGGATATACATATTTTGATATTCGCGGTATTTGTTCGATTCTAGGTATTTTGATAATATACCACAAATTAAAGTATAGAGAAACAAATATATAACAGAGATAACGTGGTGGTTTTATAATACAACATTTATATACTTACTCGACATATAAAAAACAAACAGAAATCGCATATAAAAGCGGTGTTACAAGCGCATCTAGCACAATACTATAACATATAATATAATAATATCTGTATCTGGTTAACTTATGTATCCACTACTGACAGTACTAAAAGAACCTGGTGGCAAGTTTAGACCGCAAGTGCAACAAACCCTACTTCAACCTACAAACGTTGTTATTCAAGCTTCATCTTCAAGTAAATTAACCATTAATTTATTTAACAATTGGTTTCTTAATATTTACTTATCTAGCATTCACCCAAAAGGTCTTATATTTTTAGACTCATGGACATGTCACTGTCCAAAGTCTTTCAAGAAAGAGGTCGCATCCAACATAGATGTTCAAATACTCACAATACCAAAGAAAACAACAGGTATGATTGAATTATTGGAAGTCTATGGATTTCGTACAGTGAAGAGATTTAATCGGCGCTTTTGTGAGTTGGTTCTTATCTCAAATTATGATGATAATCCCTATTTGCGAAATAATGTCATAAAATTGTAATAATTAATACACAATCAATTGTCGTTCTGGAAATATATCTATTTGTTTGCATATGTCTGGTGCAAGTCCGGTTATATAGAGAATCAACCTGGGCCATTCGAACATGAATTTTGCCTTTTCCAACCAAGACCTTCCGTTTCCTCCCTATTGCTTTCAATGTAATGCTTTTGCATTCATTCGTTGTTCTTGGTGTGAAAATATTTTAAGCTTTAAACATTTTTTTACTTTCATTACCATACCAAATCATAAATACATAATTTAAATACGCATTAACTAAAGATTTGTTATCACGTGTAATCCTGTGTTTACATTTGTGTGAATTATGAAGGTTAGAGCATAATAACTGACGCAATTTTACTACTTTATGATGTTTTTTTTTAGCACAAGACATATGTATGCAATATATAGATAGTTTTGATGTTAGTAGCATAAGGTATAACTTGCTCTACACCTTTGGAACACCCTGTATAATTGAAAATGCTTTAAAATCAATCAAGGATGTTAAAGATTAACAACTTACGTTAATTTCTATTCCATATTACTATGATTAGCTGCAGCATAAGAGGCGCGTAAATGCAGCACCCTGTATATACAATATGCATGCGTCCTCAAATACCTTTCGATAAGGTATAACATTTGCAATTAAATTTTAGTTCTACCTATTTCCGTTCAAGAATTACCAAATTTCATTAAGATCTGAATTTGACACCCGGAACCCTTTTCTTGTTAGTTGAGATACAGTGAGGTTGATCTCCTTCTTTCTCCTTTTTTCCTTCGTTTTGATATGAACTCACACCTAATAAACAATCTTCGTTTAAACACAGATCAGTAGATAGGAAATCATACAAAAATGCTTACACAACTATTATGTAATTAAAATGGCACATAATCCATTCAATCCAGATAAATACACCCTGGATTTTTGCACTTGAGTGTTAAGTTTAATAAAACGAACGTAAGTTTTATGAATGTTTCTTATTGGAAACAACTATATAATTATTTTTTAGGTGCTTAAGGTTTACCTTGGCCTAAACTCCTTATAGTTGTCAATGGCAAGTTTTTAAGCTATAATTAACTAATATACTGAATCTAGCGTGGAATTATTGTCACTACTCTCGTAGTATATTAATTCTAAAAAGTGGCGATGCAGCACTAATAACATTTTCTCTACTACGCATGTTATATTGTGGACATGTTATCAACATATAACACCGATAAACATATGAGTAATCGCTATAAATAACGAAAACAACAATTTATACATGAATTGTTTAATAAACCAGAAAAAATATGTATGTAAGTACAATAAAGCTAAAGATTGAAGATATTACAAAATTACACCGTTAGAAAGAAATAAAAGATTGAAACACAACTTAACCTTAAAAGGTGCTCTTTAACTAGATATACAAAACTAAACCTTTAAAAGTAACGCTCTATTACGTTTATGTGGAACTAGAGGAACAGGTTGTTTGATCTACTATAGAGAGAAGTTAAAACGGCGCATCCACCTTATCTTTTCCAGATCATATTGAAATACCAACTGCATTCTTTAAATGTCTCTGTGCACATTGTAAATAAATAAAGCAATACAACAGCGATGCAATGTATATAAGCTTGGAATATAAAATTGAAAGCGACATTGAGATTTTAACACAGGTTATATTAACTGAACAAACAGCCTTTTCTAAAATAAGAGTTGGATGAATCACTTTCATAAAGAAGTTTTTCATTTTCTTTGATTTAAATGTGTTCCGCGAGGGTTAAGAAAATACCTTAACACAAAAATAATAAAAGCATGTTGTATAACACCAACTTTCGGCTTGTGTCAAGCAGCCAAGAAAATAAAAACGAAGATATGCAGGTATACGTTTTTAAGAAATCTATAAATCTACGTTTTTGATATTGGGAGTCGCAAAACTCGCAAATTTTCTCTTATTTCTGCAGAAAAATCGTCTTCGGCTATTACGACCATCGCTACTAATGCTTTTCAAAAACATGGCAGTGTTCAGAGTACTAGAAGTTTGAAAAATGTTGCTTCACATAACTCTAAACTCAATGCGCAAATTAGTTTTAGCAAGTTATTAAACATTGTATTAGCCGGAAAATTCGAGTGGTTTAAAAGAGAAAATCTCTTACAGGTAAACATCATATATAGATGATAACAGTGCCCAATATTTCGTTCCCTAGATTTATAGCAACATATATAGTATCTTAAAAATGTTGATAAACCTATTATTAAAGATTTTTAGAGTTCTGAAGTATGAAATTTCACACCTGTCACAATATAGCTTCCAAATGCATTCCTGGAGAATTAGCAAATGTTAATAAGACTAAATAAAAGAAAAGGTGTTCAGGAAGGGTAAATAACGAACTCGTACCCTTGTTATTAGCGATAGCTGTAGATAAAGACTAACGGTGTAAAAACCAATGTTACCTAGGATGTACTGCTTACTTAAGATAGATGACTCCAGGAGAGAGCATGAGGCCTAATGTTTCCAACATCAATAGTGCAACTTATTTGCTCTCTAAGTGGTTGTCTGACAAATTTAACCACTTACCAGTGCAGATACCTGACTTTGTAGTTAAAAAATCATACGCGTTCATTGAGAAAATTAATTAAACTTACTGTCGACGATGTTTTAGTTCCTTTTGTTCCAGTGTTTTCTAGAGACCCGCTGATGTAACTTTGGAATATCTATAAATTTTTTTTAAATATTCCAAGTTCCATCAACCACTTCTTTGGCAAGACATTGACACGAAATAAGATTTTGACCGACTTTGAATCACGTACGTTGACGAGATTTTTGACATTAACAAATATTCAATAACTAAATTTTTGAAACAGCTACATTCAAAATTTCCTCTATTAAATTTACCCACCAAGAGGAAATAAGCAATAGGATCTCTTTCTTAGATATGTTAATAATAAGAAATGGAAGACTACTAGTAGCAATAGCCTAAGTTTACATGGGAACAAAAACTTTCGACAAATAACTTTGTTTTGGTACAAGATCTGCTGCTTATCAAAATCTAACAGATCCAGTCGACCAGCTAGAAGTTACAACTATTACGAAAAAGGCGTGAAACTACTGAGGTTACAACAATTTAAAATTGCTTCAACTGAGCAACGTCTCGGTTATATTGTACTGTCCACTATTCAGATAAATGCACAAATGAGAATGAAGCTTGCGAAAGCTGATCTTCAAAGACTATGGGAGTGTGTATTAAGAATATCAGAAATATTAAACCATTTGCACGAAACTATAATGCTTACAAGCCTTTCGACTTAGCCACACGTCGAGAAGCCTATTACGCTAGTAAATTTATTTGAAAGCAGATACAAGAAGACAGTTCATTTTGTTGAACTTTCTTCTTAAAATACCAATAATAAGACAAATATAATAAAAAACGTGCAAATATTGTCAAACTTAATTGATGAATAAATATTAACTACCGAATAAAGGAATATTGCATTAATTCAAACTTCTTTAAGTAGATTCTTCTACTAGCCAAAGAAAAATTGCAGCACTATGGGTGTTCACTTATGAAAGATTTCATTATATTTAAAAACGTTATATATCCTCGCATGACGTTATGCGCTAGATTATTGTGACTCAATTGGTAAGAACGGCTTTCGCTTATTAACCAACATATCTATGGACATTATTAGATTTTGTAATGAATGAAATGTATATATATATAATATCTGATATTCGCATGTACTTTCGATAAATCTGTTCTTTGGTGACGTTAGTAACTAGATAACGATGTTTACGAAACATCACGATTGCGTTTGTTTTTCAATATCTCCGTCTCAGTCATAAATATAAATAAATCAGCGCAATAAAACGAACAAGTCTAAACACTTTTTTGGTATTACAAATTTTTGCTACTTGTACATACGTATTTTTGAAAAAAAAAAAATGAAACAAAAATACTCACGTTATTGAAAACTTCGATTTCTCTGAAAAATCGTTCGAGATATTGTCGCCTCGATAAGGACCCTTCGAAACACGAAATTCGAATCTATTTCTCGCTTGTTTCCGATTAACGCTTTTGCTGTGCCAAACGGCAACCTGTGGACATCGGCGTGGAACAGCTGTTCAGCTCTGCATGTACGAATACGTGTTATTTACGACACTATACGGCGGATAGGGTAGCGTGCGATGCGGTCGACTCGTGATGGTGCGTTGTGGATGCGAAGCACATGTGCGTCTCGATGATTCGGCGACGGAGAAAGCTTTAAAGTGGGCAGGCAACCTGTTCCGCTCAAGCGACGTCCGTAAACTGAATCAGTTGACAGTGCAACGGGTTTATGTGGGCAGAGCTTCACTTACCGTTCACGAACGAACGAGTTCAACTTCGGCGAACTGAACTGTCGAGAGTGGAAACGGTATCATCGATTAGATCCAATCGAAAACGCGAGCTATACCGGCCTCTTCTGTCGCCTATATATTCCTCCTACTACTATGTGTTCCTGTATAGGCCGTTCGCGATGTTTGGGAACGAAACGCGGTCCTACATGTTGCGCATATAAAATTCTTGTAAAGAGTTGCTGATAAAAAATGAAAGGATTTATACGAAATAAAGCGAAACAATAAAATTACTAATCCATCTTGTAACTAGTTTAAGTCTGAGCCACGAACAGTTCTATAATCAATTTCATATTTTTACCATTTCTTAACATCGAGCTACGCTCTATTTTTTTCATAATTACTTTTACTAATACCAAAATCAAAAGAGAAAATTTTATCGCAAGAGACATGAGAAGTATTATAAAGCGTATATAGAGCTAAGCATGGTCATCAAGGATATATTGGAAAGTGTAATTTTTAGAACCTCGGGCAAAAGTTTTCATTAAAAAAACGGTCATAAGTAACTGCTGGAAATATTTTGAAGTTCCAGGATTCACCGCTAAGGGGCGTGACTGCGACGGTTAACTAAAACGCCGGGTGTCCAGTAGTAAGAGGGTTTGCATTTGAATTTGGCAGGTGACGTGCGTTTAAAAGCAACGTCCGTCAAGTATAGTGGCAATACTTTTTCCGGCGGGTTCGGTATCTCACCATTTGCCGTCGGGAAAATAATTAACAGCGCTTCATTCTTTATGGCGACGGAGTGAAGTAACAAGGACGTGAAACACTTTAGACAACATTCTATTCCTGCACTTCAACGGTGTTGCGGTCTATAACAAACTAAAACAGCTTATAAACTCACCACACCACATAAGAAATGTGAAAAATTAAAAGTTCCGGCGTAAACCTCATAAGTAAGCTCCAAAATCGAGAGCGATGGTGAAAAATTCAGTTTCATTTCAAATCATCCTTTATAAATAAGATGTACTAAAATCGTTATATCGTCCATGTTATTTATCTGAACTGAATGAATCAGGACTTGCTTGAAAGGCAGTTTTATGTAGATCTAAATTTAATATTTAGTAAATTTTCAATAAATTAGGGAGAGGGCGCTTTTCACATTAGTAACAATTATTGTAAAATTGGTCCAAAAGTCACGCTCTCAAACAATAAGGCTAATACTACATTTGATGAAATAATCATAAACTTTACTTGTAAATAATGCGTGCTTATACTTTAATGGTGGTCGTTATTGAAGAGTTTATAAATAAGCCCCAGGTGTGCAAGAACCCCAATGTAGAAAGATTTACCCGAGAAATAAGCTATGCGAGTTGATCGGGAGTGTTCAAGATCTACCAGAAGCAAAGCGACCAAAATCGGCAAGACCACGAGGAAATTTACATACTACAGCTGAAAGCGTAGTTTAGAATTCACGCTTATCAACTAGAAAGCGCACCTTACAAGTAAATGCATCCCATGGAAGTTTACAACGAATTTTACGCGAACTGAAATTAAAGTTTTACTGGCCAAACTCATAAAAACACTTTATGAAGATGGTTTTGAGCGAAGATTGGAATACTGCGAATTGTATCCTATTTAGATATGACTGGATCCAGATTTTTGGAGATGTGTCTCGTGGTCTGATGAAACCACTTTCACATTAAAGGGGCGAGTGAATAGCTATAATTGCGTTTATAGGAGTGCTGGTAATCCGCATATAATTATTGAACAGAAGCTAGCTAGAAGTTTCTAGCATTACGGTATGGGCTGGACTTTGGTCATTGAGACTTAGCTTTTCGAGGGAGGTATCATGATGTGTTACTTCTCAGTCAAAAATAACCCTCTGTAGGGGGAAATATTATTTGTATGGCAACAAGGCGAAGTGCCACAACATTTCGGTCTTTTAATAGAATAAACCTTATCCGCAAATTTTGATGAATGGATTGGCCGTCGGGATATTATCGACAGGCCTACTCCCGTCGAAAACGAACTCCAAAACGTCAGCGTTGATACCTTGTGTGAGGATATTTGTAAGGCTTTTGCAGCTAAGTCTCAGCTGTGTATAAATCAGTATGGTTATTATTTCTAACAGATTATTAGGTGACATATTATAAATATATTTATATTTTCATTCAATAAATTACATAATTATACATTTACCTATGACGATTGCAAGGACTGTGTGGATGTACAATTCACAGGTATAGCAGTAAACTCCACTCACACAAATTAATTAATTACTACCCAGTCGGTAACACGGTTGACAATGGGAGCCCACGTGCTCCCGAAACGCTGCGTTCCGCATAATTAATTAATTTGTGTGAGTGGAGTTTACTGCTATACCTGTGAATACATTTACCTACATTACTTAAATAAATTATTTTGTGGTGGCATAACTTTTGGGAAACACTATATCTTTCTTTACTAGATGGAAAGGCATAGTTTTTCTTCGCGAGATATACATAAAGAATCTAAACGAAAAAGTGGTTTGCCGATTATTATTCGTCCTCGTGTTCTTGACAAATAAATATACAGATGATAACATCTTTAGCCTAATCTTAATACTTAAAGAAGGAGATAAAACTGTCACATCGTCACACTTATGAGCAAAAACAGCTAAATTAAAACGAAACGTTTACTACATATGTTGAAGTAATTTGAAATACATTGGTTAATGAGGGTTGTCCTTTAAGTTGCATATAGAGCTGGACTAAAACAGTAGATATCTTTTAAGGACTTTATTGATTTTCAAAGATTAGTACACTTTTGCATGCGCTCGAGCCAACTCGGAAGCAATTACTCTATTCGTTTGTTGATATACTCAAAATTGCGTTTTTGAAGTGATCGACTGCTCTCTGATGACTGGAACATTTGACCATGCAGTCCGTCTTGACTTTTGGAAAGGTAAAGAAATCGTTGGGACTTAGATCCGGACTGGACGGAGGATGGTCTAACAATTCAACGTTTTGTTGCGTTAATAGTTCAATTGTCTTGAGTGCAGTGCACGAAGTTGTATTCGTCGTTGACGATGACTCGCGGCCAACAAATTGTTGTATACCAATCAACAGTAGCAGTTCATGTTACCACCACATGACCTGCTTTCGAGACAAATGTCGCGACCATCTTTTTAGAGAGACTTCGAGAACGGATGATTTTTGTCGGATTTTCTTCACATTGGAACACCCAAACAGATGACTGGAGTTTATTTTCTGGCTCGTATGAGTAAATCCAAGATTCATCACAAATGACGACGTTGCACACGTATCCGGCGTTGAGGCAATCTAAATTTTCTCTAACTACTTTCTGTTCTTTGCACAACAGATGCAATATCCGATGGGAAACTAATTGTTCTACACACAATTCTGCATGCAAAATTTTTTGAATTGAGGCCCTTGATATTCCTCAATTTCGCGATATGTGACAGGCCGAGCTTTGTTGATCATCTCGCGCACAGCATCGACGTTTTTGTGAGTAACTTCTCTTTTCAATGCACCTGTTCTTGGATCTTCACTGAGACTAATCCGTCCACGTTTGAATTCTCCATATCAACGAGAAATTGTTGACTGATGTGGTGCTGCTTTGCTGAAAAAATAGAAACTTCGCGAGACATTCTTCTTGAAATAATTGTCTTTGAAGAAAACTATTGTGCGCAAATATTCTCGGCTTAATTCCATTTTTCAACTAGTTGTAGTTAAGCTTTTGAGATTATGGCTACTGCACTTTGAACTCGTTTTATGGCGTTCTCTGAAGTTTGCCAAATCCGTAACCTTTCTTCTTCCTCATAAATAAAAATCAATAACTAAAAGTAGGCATCTAGCTAGCCATTGAAATGTACTCCTCCTTCCAATTCCTGCAATTCGGGAAGTTATGTTTAAAAAAAAATTAACTTCCTATGAGAAGTACGTTGGATACTCATCGTGATAACACCACATCGCTAGTCTTCTTTCTAAAGGAATATATTCTAGAAAGGCTGGTAAGTCATTTATTAGAAAGTTTGACTGCACCTGTGAAATGCTGCTTTAACGCCACGAAAGCAAAAAACCGGAAAAAACTTATGCATACACCTGGTATTTATATATAACGTTTTGTACAGTAAGATAGAAGCATTGTACAATAATGAATATGTTGCGTACTAAATCCAACAGTACCTTTACCCGTTCCGCAATTTTTGCGGTATACCGTTCATGTTTATTGAGTCTTCTGTTCTAAATCTCAAAGAATACGATCGTATTGCACGCGGTAGTAAAATCGGGGCATGTTCGCCATACGCCTCCTCCGAGTACGGTTTCTTCAGGCGAGGCGTCTCTCGATCCGCAGACAAAATAAATAGTTGCTGCGCGGTCCGTACAGAGAGGCACGACAACGACGAGCGCAGAGCACCGGCAGACACTAATATTCTCTGCTAAATTACGGTGCATCATTATGTTGGAAATCGTGACAGTGAAATATAACGGTCGCCGGATAGTTACCGATTTGTTAGGCATCGCGCATTTTTTTACGATTACTGGTATTCGATCTCGCGAAGAGAACGATGTAGACATGATAGGAACAACAACTAATAACAACAATAAGTACGCAACGTAATATCGGCAACAATGGCACCGAACGGTGTAATCAGGAAGTATGAAACCGTACGGATGTTTTTTCTAGTTACGTATGCCCGAAAGAGGATAATAAGAAACGAGAAATTGATAAATAAGCTTACCTTGATTGAGGAGCTGTATACTACAGAAATATGTTAGAAACGTGTCAGCGCATCTGAAATAAAGATCACATATATCAATTCTTATATACCTTAAATATTGCGTACACATAAGAAAAACGGAAAGTGGCTTTCGATCACTAGAACTCGGATTTTTATTCGCATAATATATAGTTTGATTTAACCATTTCTCTTTAGAAGCGGTCTTGTCCATACTACTGTTAATTTGATTGAGCTATCAAACCCTAATTCTACTTCTTCCGTAAGTGCAATTCGCAAAGATCATAATTTATCTTTTTTAAAACGTAATGTAACTTTACTTCCTATAAAATACCCTAAATCATTTTAAAAACTATATCCATGCATTTCTTGTATTACCTGCGCTATTTTTTAATGTCTACAACTTTACAACTTAAGTGAAATAAGCTGTCAACAGATATATTCGACTAACGACCAATTAACTGCAACAAGACCAATAACCTTTATGCTGCTTCTAGTATACGACTTAACATTAATTCAGTTTTATGTAGATTCTAATTTTGGGAATAGTTTACACAATCTATTTCAGATATGTACAACAAGATAATGAATTTTTATTTCCAGATTAATTTGATCTATTTCAAGTTAAATTTTACCGCTTGTTCAGACAAAACTGAAGGATTATTCTATATCTACTTAATCGCGTTTCATATTCAATGTATATTTAATGTGTCTAGTATTATTGTAGACAAATATTCTATTGTCATTCAATTATTCGTAGAATTAGTATTTCATTAAGTATGTATAAATTTCAGATTTAGTAGAAATCCCGCCAATATCCCGATTTAGTTAATTTCTTAGCAATCAGTAGCAAATTATTTCTTCATTCTCATTTAGGGTATTACTACTGCGGTTTCTAACTATGACTATGATATTATCGGTAATATCCTAGGATGTTCATTACTGCAAGGGCACTCAGATAATCCTGTATTTACCGGTAAGACAAACCGGGGTTTATTTAAACTAAACACCACAATTTGAGTTGAGTATACCGAGCAGCTCCAAGAGAACAAGACACAGTTCTATAGACACAATATTAGAAGTGAATAGAGTATAACGAGTAGCTCCAAGAGAACAAGATATAGTTCTATAGATACAATGTTAGAAGTGATTAGAGTTTAAATTTGTCCAGAGCAAATTAACTAGTATTCACTTATTAAGAGTAAATAGTGCAATTTGTCGTTGAGCAGGTTAACTCGTCATTCAGTGTATTGACCATACTTTTGTAACTAACTGTAAATATAGTGTACATATTAACAACGTGTTACAAAAGGAAACATAACTTCTTCAAACCAGGAACAGTTCAAACACCAGTTTTTCCTTAATTGTTAATCAAATGCTTATTAAATTTTAAACAATTTTAGATTCGCTTCTGCAAACAGTACTTACATGAGCCACTTTTTTTTTACAAATGTGACAGGTTGCATGTTTAAAGAAACAATTTTTGGGTTATAATTATTTTTTCCATAATGCATATAATTCCTTTTTCTTCTCTTTACTGTATAAATTTTGACCTTGACTGCCCTTAACACTTTTGTTTAATATAACTTTCTTTAAATACCTTTGATTATCGATTATTATAGAATTAATTTCAGCGGCTTCCATATTTACAACTAACTTCATTGCTCTACTGTGATGTGGATTCTTCTCCGAAAACAGATATTTTTAAGGTCACAAATTAATCTCGTATATTATCATACAAATTTGCAGATTTTTTAATTAAACACATAAATATGGATTGATTCGTTATTTTCTTGCTTTTTTTTACCTTTTTGATTTCAGACGGATTTGGCTCAAGGTGATTAGCCGTGAACTCTACCAATCCGTTAGACGACTTGTTCAGTTAAATTCCTGGACTTTACCAATCGATATATATATATATATATATATATATATATTTCTCCGATATTCTAAGCAACTTAATACCTAATTTATTTAATTTAGCTTTTGTTTTTAATATTCTCGTGGCCAATTGTTCTAACGTTAGGAATGAATTAGTTTAAAACGATGCTTTGTTTATAAAAATATTTATTTCTTTATGACATACTAAAAATGTATTAGGTACACAAATTGTAAATGAAACAGAAAATAAAAATAATTTCAACTGCAGATACTGTATAATGCTACCTTAGATCCCCCAAAAACGTAGAAAGTGTATTCATACAGGTGCGGTAAGGCAAATGCATGTTGACACGATAAATTTAGTAAAAGTCAAATTCTATTTAATTACACAAAAATGAAGCTAGCAAAATGCAAATTTTGAGAACAATTTATAAATTAACTCCAAAAAATAACGTCTATCAAGTAACACCCTTCGTTATGTATGCACTCTATCAACCTCTCTTCAAGAAATGCAACATTAAATTAACGATTTTTCCTACGGTTACTGGATGGCGTGGCGTTTACAATGTGCACTTTGGACTTAAGATAACCCCAAACAAATAGTCGCAAATTAAGTGGGCGATATCGCCAACAGATATCACAAAAATGGGCGATGACATGTTGTGAACCAACTGCATTGTTGCTTTTAAGTCACTGTAACTAAGGTAATGTCTTCTTCAAATATAAGAGTCAACGATTCCAAACTTGGCAACATCGCACCACCCTATTAGGTTTGAGCTATAGGGAAGTCCTTGGTGTAACTGTTGTAGGCTTTCTAACGCCTGGTACCTGCACTTTTGTTTACCCTTAGTCCCATTACCAAGAAATGCTCATTATCACCATATCTTTATTAGGAGTGCCAACCATTGTCTCGCAAAGTTAGTTTCCTTGTGCGATATCCTCTTAAAGCAACTTTTGCACTATCATTACCTTGCATGGGTGAAACTTTAAAGGTTGCAACGTATGAAAGAATTTGACATCTTCAAAGCTACCACTTGTCGTCTAGCCGAACGACTTGGGCTGGCTAGACTCTCACTATACACATTTGCGAGTTTAATGCTGCACACCATCTCGTTACTGCGTTATAATCAGAACCGTTTTCATAGCATTAAACTGTTTATGAAAACGGCACTTAACTGCGATTATGGATTTGGTTTCAATATGTCCAAGTTTCGAAGACCAACATTTCATGGTCCAAGGTCCACACAGTCACGGCTATTGCTGCTCCACAATCTTAGTTTCCTACTAACAAGAGGTGGATATCCTCACGTCTCTTCTTATCAAATACTTACCGGACGAAAAACGTTGCATTTCCTATGCTGCATGTTGTACAACAAACTTGAAAAGGCGAAGTAAATAATTTATTCTTGCGCTCTTAAATAATATATGGTTATAGCTGTCTATTTCAGGAGGTAGATATACTGGACCATTTCGTGATAAGGTTCAATAACGAAATATAGGTGCAATACTTCCACTATCTTCTCTTCAGGCTATCAGTAGGATTTCTGTCTGTGGTATAGCTCTCACAATTGTTGCTAGTTTGAATAAATTATGATGACTTTCGTTCGTAAAGTATGACCTGCTAGATTTGTTAAGCAAGATAAGCAATTATCTTCTTTAAACTCTATGACGAGCGCCCACAACATTATTATATATTATTATTATATCAAAAACTATAAAATTTCGTTTACCATTAAATGAATTTGAAGTAAATTGTAACATTTTGCACAATGAATGTTAGGAACCCAATTTCAAAATCAAAGTACCTTATACATGTTTCTTTTTTGATTATATTTGCCGAACTTTACTATTTATTTCGTTGCTTCAATCTACTTCAATTGACACATTAACAGCCACATTGTGAGTAATGTCTGCCGATACGACATGCAGCAGCTTGGAAAAAGCTCCATATAACCGAGAGCGAAACGTGGGCAGATTCATGCAACTACAACGCGGTTTTAACCAGAAAACCCAAATTCTTTAAATGAAAATGGGTTACATGATAGCATTTAAATGATATGCACATGGCACATCTTGGTGAAGAATATGGATTTGCAAAGTCTGCCTAATAAAAATCGATGCCATAATAGTAAAAGAAGCACTGCTTAACCCGACACAAAAAAGCTAATGTTGACTTTATGACCCACACAAAAGAAGTTGGTTTAAAATAGAACTGTTTTTGTCTTATGCTGTATTATTCAATCAACCCCTGTACATTAACGTACTCATAACTTAATACGGAAAATTTTCAATATTCACTAAATAATTAAACGTTTAGTATATCATCTTATCTAAATTCCATCATGATATTGTAGATTTATCGTTAAAGGACCTATCTATGTAATTTTAATTTATCTATTCACCGATCTGTAATCGAACGCTTGCTTTATCGGTATAGGTTATTTGTGTCTCTTCGGTCACTGAAGTAATTTTTGCACGAAATGAAATTATCGCCGAGCATTCCAACGAAATAGAATACACGTTGGAACTCGCATAACTCGAAAGACTATGTTGCCCGGTACCGTATTTGTTGCATCAATTAAAGAACCTCTTATATCGGTGATACATTAGTTTATAGAATAGTAGTCTCTCTTGAGTCAATAAACAAGCGCGAGATGCTAGTTTCCTGGTCTCTGCTCCTCACGATGTTCGGTTTGATTCCTTTTGGAGGTACCGGAGCTGCTGCGGTCGTATTTGTGTTGACGTTAAGTACTTAAACGTGTGCGGGTCTGTGTGAGTGTGTATTGTCTTATATGCAGGTTACTACGTACGTTTTTGCTTACGTTATGGTCAACAATTTATTGCACGTGCAGCACATGTTTTCTTACCGTATATTTGCAGGAAACTGGGGAAATTTACATGAAGTGCATAAAGTACTATTGTGTGACTTTAGCGGTAATTTTTCTTGAATCCCAAATGCGACACGATCTGAAAAATTTCTCAATCCACACGTTCCATTCGGTACTGACTTTTAATTTCAACTTTCTCATTGTATTTAAGCTTTCGATGACGCATAGCACTAGCGTAGACAAAAAAACCTTCTAAAATTTTTATATTCACGATTTAACAGCGATAGACTATTTACGTAATCAAGGACTTCAATAACGTACCCCGAAATCCTATTGGCTGACCCTCTAAAACGAAGGAGCTGCGAATGACTTCGCAATAACTATTGCTGGTTATTTGTGTCCATTCGCACCAGCAGTTTCGTTAGATACATGCATTTGTATACGTTCGAGGAAGATGTCACACATATTTCAAACAAAATTATATTATTAGCAGGTGCCAATATCAGCACTACACACTTAATATCATAAAATATTAGTTCACAGCGGCAACTCCATTTGTTAAGTAAAGTTACTGAGGTGATGAAATACACTTAGTGAAATTACTTGAATAGATGCCACTGGAAAAGTGATCCTCAATCATTATCCAAATTACTCAGAAAGTGGGAATTACGACATGTACCGTCAATAATATAATACACCGATATCATAAAACTGGGAATGTAGAAGGCCGTGGTCAGCATCATAAAAAAGCATACCTCAAGCAGATGGTTTAAAACTCGAACTCATATGCAAATACAGGGTGTCTATGAAATTAAATAAAAAAACATGAAAAATGGAAGAATCTAATTGTACTAGACTTAAACCCAAATATTCTGCAAAAATTCCTTCGCAGGCGCGAGAAAAACAATGATAAAGGTGTTTAAGATAAAAATTTCTTTATTATTCACGTCCTGCTGTTTGAAAGGTAGTTCTTTTAACATCGACAGCTGTGTTATTACAATGCATACAGTCTACGTGCATGTGTGCGTGTTTGAGTGCATAGGTGTATTATGTACACAAATTCTGTATCCCCGTGCGGCGCATACAACAACTTTCTTCATTTTTTTTATTAATTCTGACGTTCTCTGAAGAGACGACTTCGACATGTGTGACTTTGACACAATTATTATTTATATCCAAGTCGTTACCGGGGGATACACACATTACGTATAACTTGTTTGCCTGTATGTTAGGCCACACAGTAAGCACGCTCTTGATGGAGTGAAATTATTTACAAGTAATGCTGCCAGGTGTGCGATCCATCCGACGTACGAGAAATTTTGAAGATAGTGTGATATAATTTCGGGATGATACATATTTTTATATGATAAAAATGTGTGAGTACAGTACATTAAACGTCTTTTAGAAATAAATTTGGAAAAAGTTATTAATACACACAAAAATATCTTTACGAAAAGCGATTGTGAAAGAAGTATTATTATACATATTACTCATCCACTGTGGTAGTATTCTTTTCGCCTAATTGGTTATATGCTATGTTTGTTGGATCCTATTCCCGATTCTAGACCCAATCCTACTGCGATGAGAGAAAACGATCGATCTATTTGTTACTGAGTTCCGTACAATTACTTATATGTTGTTTTGATCAAGTATAGCTAACATGTTCATAGAATAAGCGCTATGTACTTATATTGTCTTGTTCGGCTTGCACCTAACACATGGGCTGAAAAGTCCCGGGCCTAACACATAGATGACGCTAGTTTTATTGCAGTCACCTTTCTTTCAGTTAGTACTAACGTTCAAAAGACAGCTGTTAAAATTTCATGATATTCTATTCATTAGTTTGTGAGTTATTGTGCAAAGAGTCACGCTATTTTTGTTATTTTCAAAACAATGGATCGAAAACAATTTCGTGTTTTAATTTTACACTGCTTCTTGATGGGAAGAAATACCATTCAAGCGAAACAATGGCTTGAAAAGTGTTATGGGGACTCCGCTCCATCAGAAACAACAATAAAACATTGGTCTGCTGACTTCAAACGTGGTCGTAGAGGCACCGATGATGCAGAACGCAGTGGACTCCAAATGAGGCGGTAACACCAGAAAACATCAAAAAAATCCACAAAATCGTTTTGAATGATCGAAAAGTGACGTTGCGTGAGTTAGCTGACATCGTAAAGATGTCAAAAGAACGTATTGGCTTTATATTGCATGAGCATTTGACTATGAGAAAGCTCTGTTCAAAGTGGGTGCCGCGTGTGCTCACTGTTGACCAAAAATAAGAACGTGTTGATGATTCTGAGCAGTGTTTGGCCATGTTTAAACATAACAAACCCGAATTTTTGCGTCGATATGTGACAATGGATGAAACATGGATCCATCACTTCACTTCGGAATCAAACCGATCATCATCTGAGTGGACAGCAACTGGTGAACCTCGTCCAAAGCGCCCGAAAGCACAACAATCGGCTGGAAAGGTTATGGCCTCGAGATTTTGGGATGTGCGTGGTGTAATAATCATCGACTATCTTGAGAAAGGAAATACAATCAACAGTGAATATTATATAGCGTTATTGGAACGTTTAAAGGCTGAAATTACGAAGAAACGACCGCATATGGCAAAAAAATTTTGTTTCATCAAGACAACGCACCGTGTCACAAGTCAATCAAAACAATGGCAAAACTACATGAATTGAACTTCGAATTGCTCCCACATCCACCGTATTCGCCAGATTTGGCTCCCAGCGACTACTAGCTGTTCGCAGATCTCAAAAAATTGCTCGCCGGTAAGAAATTTCGCACGAATGAAAAGGTTATCGCTGAAACTGAGGCCTATTTTGAGGCAAAAGATAAATCGTTCTACAAAAGTGGTATTGATGAGATGAGATTACGTTGATGAATAAAGCTAATTTTGAACCAAAAAAAACGTGTTTTCTTTGTTAGGCCCGGGACTTTTCAGCCCGTGTGTTATATGTTGTTTTGATCAAGTATAGCTAACATGTTCATAGAGTAAGCTCTATGTACTTCTATTGTCTTGTTCCTCTTGCACCTATGTGTATACACTTTTTGACGTATCTTATACATCTTTCTAAGGTCTAATAATGAAACAATGATAATAGTATTAATTACTATTAAATAATTTGTATGCCCTATTATAAATATAAGGAATAGTCTAGTTGTTACATCTATATTTCATCGAATCCTTTCTCTCGAACAATGACGATCACGTCTGAAGTTTTTTTTAAAGTTGCATCATCTATCCCTGTTTTACTTTATCTATGTTTAGCCAATATCATATTTCTTAAAGTAAAACCAACGCGGATGTGCTCTACATTCAAGGTATAAACAACATCGATGTCATAATTTACTGTCCAATGTATATTGGTTTTGTGTTACACAGTAATATTCAACAAAGAAAACAAAAAGGGGGAAACTAGTTATGGGGTACTGTTAAACATTTTCTGTCTCATCCTAGTTCTTTTTTTAGCAACTGCGGATTATAGCCTCTTGTGAGAGAAGGTTATAATGAGTGAACGGTAGTAGTTCATCTTAAACAGGAATGACCCAGACCAGCTTCGTTTCTCCGTATCGCAGATATTGATTAATTGCGAAAACATATAATTGATAACTGCGTTACGTTGCCTTGCGCGCCATTAATTTAAATTAATAGAAAGAGCGCTTGTTCTCCGGACCGTTTAATATTTCACAAATACTCATTATATTCGCCGATACTATCGGAATAACCTCCAATTAATTAAATTCGTAAAAAAGGCGGTACGGCGTTTCCGTGTCGTCCTCGTCGCTTGAATTAGCTCGGCCGGCCGGTCTCGTCGATCGCACTGCACTGTATTGCTTGGATAAATTCCAATATGTATTATATAGGTACTGCAATAAATAATTTTCAAGTGTGCGCGGCATCAATAAATCGTTAATCTATTATGTGTGGCCGCGACGCGCCCGACCAGCACACCATATACACGCTGTGTTACTTGAAATGTAATCATCTGTTAAGCAACGACCATTACCCGTACTAAATTCTTAATTGTGTGTTCGTGGCATCAACCTGTCGTAAATAGAATTATTGTAATTGTTGTCGTTTATATACGTAGCGCGGCTCTATCACAGTTCCCTTTCGTAATAAGGCTTCTCTCAGGATAATTTGTGTTTGAATCGTTTTACAGCCGTCATTAGTATCAAGTGGTTCTTCAGAAATACAAGTGTTATTTGTTACATACAGGGGTTTCTATCGAACCGTATCGTAAAAAGGATTTCATACCTACTACAATACAAATCTTATGCCCTGTTTCTCAAACGATAGATATCGGTTCCATAAAGTTGGATTTGATAAACTGCAAAAATCGAGTATATGTACACTAGGGTGACAGAATAAAATAGACACCTACTAATCAAAAAAAAAGATTCTATTCTCGTTATATATACAAAATATTTTAAAATTTTTAAATTAGACTAATATTTTGTCGATCCACCTTTACTTGAGTGAAGTGCTGCGAGTCGTCGTGGCATAGAATCTATTAAATGATTAATGATGTCTTCTGGAATATTTAACCACTCTTCTGTAACACCTGCCACGAGTTCTTCCTTATTGCTGGGTTTTCGGGGGCATTTCGCCATATTTGTCTGGATTATGTGCCAAACATTATCTATCGGATTCATGTCTGGAGATTGGCCTGGCCATGGTAAAATCCGAATCCCCTGTTCCTCTTTCCATGTGGTTGTTGTTCTTGCTTTGTGGCAGGGTGCACCATCCTCCATAAAAGTGGAGTCTTCTTTAGATAAAATGGCGTTGTCGAATATCGGTAGTAGTCCTTCTGTTAATATTTGGATATATTTTGCCGCATTTATATTTCCGTCGCAGATTACTAATTGCGATCTTCCACCATACCATATCGCGCCCCACACCATGATGTTCACATCGGCGTATTTCACCGTCTGATGCAAAAACTTGTCGTCCAGTTGCTGTGACGAACGTCTCCATACCCCCGTACGACCACTATCACTGAATTGGCAGTATCTGCTTTCGTCTGAAAAAATGACAGACCGCCAAAATTCTTCGGGCTTCGTTCGCATTTTGATTGCCCAAGCCATTCGGCGCCGTTTTTGAAACGCCGTAAGGAGAGGTTTTTTCCTTGCCACCCTTTTATACATCCCCACACTGTGGAGGTATCGCAGAACGGTGCACTGACTTTTCTGTGAAGTTTCCGCAAGCTCAGCTGTACTTTTTCGCGGTTCTCTTAACACTTCGCGCACAAGCACCCTTTTACTTCTTTCAGAAAGTCCAGCACGACCTGGTCTCGGCTCCACTGTTGTTTTTTCCTTGCGTTTAAATTGTGTAATCACACGGTTAACTGTGGACAACGGAATATTTAAAAATTGACTTATTTCACGTTGCGAAGCGCCGCGTTCACTCTGGCCAACGATGCAACACCCCGGGTGAAGTCGCCAATATCACTCGAACCTTGTAGGCGAGGCATAGTTGTAACGATACTAAACTATGACGAATTCCTTCCGATACATCTACCCCTACCCTAATGACAAGAGAATGTTCTTAATTCAGATGCATGCTTAGTTCGCTCAACCACTGTTCGGAAGTGTCCGGGTATCCTCGAGTTTCTTTTTTCGCGTGTTGGTATTATGGTATAGAAAAGATAATAAGTATAAAAGATTATCTTAAAAGTGCTATCTAGAAAGGTTTTACCCAACTATCATGAAAAGAGTGGGTTGCTTGAATTTAAATGATGGCAATATTGTTAGGCCAAGAGCCAGTAGGTTGCAATTTCTACATTGACGTAGTTGTAGAACGAATCTACTTATAACACTAACCTCAAAGCAGAAAAACAAGTAAAACAATCGTAGAAGAAACGTTATCAACTTTTATCACTTTCTAAATAAAACACGCAATACCGTGCAAATTGTATGAGAGTGGCTATACCAAAAAGAAATATAACCATCCAAATTATTGTATCCCAACTGATTGGTTACAATGCAAGTGTAAATTAATCTCTCATACAGATTTATTAAAAAAAAACAAGTTTGATCTGACAAAGCCTAGTCTAAAATAAAGATATTACAATGTGTTAACTATTTTCCTTTCAAGTAATCTATTGCTTGACAATAGATCATGTCTCTTCTTGGAACATGTTCAATTTGCTCTTCTATTTCAGTTGATAATTCAGTACTTATTAAATGGTTTCCCCTATGACCACCCTCGCTTAAGGATGCTGTGAAGTAGAATGCGATATGTACAACTCCAGAAAAGTAAGTACAAATGAATTGAAAGTAAACACTACAGCGCTGCTAAATTAAATAATGTAAGAAATGAAATATTACTACAAAAAATTCAAAATACCACTCACCTGCTTTCTGGAATAAACCGGCACGTGGTTACAGTGCCACTAGAGAATCGTAGAACGATCAATTCAGAATAGTACACAGCCATTTATTTGGCAGAAGCCTTAAAAGAAATAAGAAGAAACAACCAGCGATGTAGGATCATTCTTCACTATGACAACGTGAGCTCTGACACATCGACCCAAACAACTCATACTTAACGAATCAAAACATCGAATTGAAGGGTCATCCAGCATACAGTCCTGATTTGGCACCCAATGATTTCTTTTTCTTTTCGTCCGGAAGAGTAAACTATGTAGTCAACGATTTTCGATGCTAGAAGAAGCGGTTGATGCGTTCAGAATGCATGTTTTGGAGATGCGTCAATCGGAATGGAAAAGGTGCTATGAATAGTGGTTCAATCATAGGCAAAAGGGTATGGATCATCACGGAGAATATTTTGAAAAATAATAGAAGCATTTTCGATGACATATATTTATTGTTATTTATTATTCCGGATGCATAAATAGCAACTCTCGTATGATATGCATACGAAAAACTATAGAACCTGACGAAGGCTATGGCAAACAGAAATCAGCAATGAAACAATTAGAAATTGTTTTTAAAGAAATGCGTTTTTCCCAAAACCTGTCTGGCAAGAACAAGATACAAAGAAAGTATGGGAATGCTTTGCTTCCAAGAGTTGTTGGAACTGGATAGTGAAAGTCGCCAAGTGACTCGGATATTATTGCCATTACTCAAAATCAAAACTAATATGAAGGCAACGATGAAGAATGTGAAGACCTAATGATGATGAGTCAATCTCTTAAAACCATTGGATTAGGTGTAGACTTTGAAGATGTTCCACACAATATTTTTGTTTCATTAAGTAAATATGAATCTTGTTTAGAAAACTAAATAAATATTATCTTGCATTTTACGTTCGAGCATTGCTTGTAATATAGGCTTTGAAATTGTAGTTGTTTTGATATAACGAAATTCCGATTCAACGAATTCTTTTCGGAATCAAGCTCTTTCGTTTAGTTAAAGTTCAACTGTATTTGAATTTACTGTTTATTTACATAGTTCTTCAGCATACAAAATATCCGTTCAATCCGTTTCATCTGCATATCTCAAACATTATATTACGTAATCCGTTAAAATCTAGCGTCAGTATTGTAACTTGATTTACCCGAACGGGGAAACGCATTAACATTATTCTTATTTCTCAATTCGAACTGTTCGTCTCAAAAGAACACAATCGCATGAATTTTATCGACGAGCATTCCACCCGATTCAAACGATAAAATCACGACACCGCGGCAGCATTGTTGATTATGTCCGGCACTGTTTATGTGTGTGTAAGTAGATATATTTAATTGTGGTAACGTGTGGACCGGTCCCATAAAAACAACGGGATTCTCGCATTGTACGGTGAGTAATAGTTGGATACTATGCATGTCTACTTTGGATAATTATCGCGTTCTGACACAGAACACTGTATCAAATTGATGCAGCATATAATGAAATTGACAATGATTACTGATAAATGACAATTTCTATAAATGCTACTAAGGAAAATTTTTATTTGTTTCCGTATTCGCACGGATAAAGGCGTAATTATTACAGCTGTAATGCAAGAGAACAACGAGAGGTCATATTGAATTTGCATTGAAGCTATGTAATAACAATTAATTAAATGACACTTTTCAAAATGACGCTAAAACCGGGTTTTCCCTGTACGTTTGAATAGTAAAGTACGGGATCGCTTAACACTTGACGCTAAAAAAGGAGTGTTGTTACAGCCGAAGTTGTTATAACCGGGTTCTACTATATATATATATTTATATATATATATATATATATGTATGTATCTCTGTTTACATTTTCCTTATTACTATAGATAAACTTCATCTCCACCAGGTGCTCTATTATTCTTTAAACTCAGTTACTTTTTGGCATTATGTAACTACTGGTATTATTATAGTTATTACATTTAGTTACATTTTCTTCTTTCATAATCTTTTCAATTTCGTCCATAAGTAATCGTTCAAAGCTCATAATTCTTCTCTCCTCTGCTTTCCTCCTGTTGTTGTTCCATCTTGACTACGTTCTACTTAGATAGCGAGGTGTTCTGACGCCAATAAGACACTAATCGCTAGGGAATTACATGTAGCGTTAAAATTATGCATCAATTAAAAAGTTTCATCGCAACCATCTAATAAAAAACCGCGTCTTCCTAAAAAATTATCAGATTCTCTCCAGACGGAATTCGTATACAAATTACGATATTTATGGCGCTTGTCCTGACGTTACCTTATTAGATATACTCATGAGCGGCAAATACTAAAACCCCGGTCACCATTTAATGTCATGAAACAGAAATACGAACTTATAATTATGACATGGCCGACGACAAACCATTTAATAGAAGTGTGCCTTGGAATTCCTTGTAGCCATTACGGAAAACTGATTCCATGTTTCGTTATCGGCGACGAGACGCTCAACGTTTCCACTGTCGCTTGTGATTGGTTGCTTACCGGTTGTAAAGTTAATATAAGGCACGCATTCATACATATTTTATAAATCCGGGCACATTTAAATAGAAATTCGTTAGTTTTCTCTTGAAAAAAAAAGCAGACTAGATGTCGAGAAATCGAAAAAATTAGTACTTGTGCGATAGAATTACCGCTAAGATTTTTCCATGCGGTATATTACAGGATCAGGACTTTTTTTAATATACCGGCATCTTCTGTAGGTTATCGTTATGTGTACGGAATTGCTGTAATGATAATATATCAAAGTCTAATTTGAATAGATTAGATATATATATATATATATATATATATATATATACGTATGAAGAGGAATGTAAGTGCTGCGATAATTTACATTGAGTTTCTAGTATTCGTAGCAATTACATGCGTACTGAGACATTGAAAAGAAAACTCTTTCGGTAAATACACGTCTCGGTTAGTTCTCTGTAGTAATTTATGTATTTGGAAAGGTTGTGCCATTTACTAAAGACACGAATATGTTAGTTTAATAAATTTCTTAGTTTAAAGGTGATTATGTTGACATTAAGTGTTTATTTAATTCCTTGTTTTGAATTTCATTTAAGGGGATTGGAATCGGTTACTCTATCGTTCGTAAATTGGGCGCCTAAGCACATGCAAATTGAAACAGATAATTGAAAGAGAGGTGCTGAACAATATCAAATTAAAGGATCAAAAGAATTTTTTTGAAAATATGGCTCATCTTTAGACATCAATATTCACCCAAGTCTCATTGCTACAGCTGCAAAGAATCAGTAACATAATTTAGAATGTGAGGAAACAAAACATTTCAACAATAAAGAAAATGGTTAAATGACTGGTCGAAAGTATTATGCAAGGACTTTTGTTAGCCATACCATTACTAAGAGTGTTCAGCTCGCTATGGAACTTCAAAGTGTCAATGCAGTTGACTCGGATATTTTAATTTCGTAATAAAAATTTTTCTTTATTAACATAATAATATACACAACAAAACGCTGCGTCCTGATTGTTAAGTATTCTTATCAAAATGGCAAAAATTTGATTTCCACCATTCGTAAGCAGCGTCCAATATTCGGGCGACGGGATGTTCTTAATTCATCTACTGTGAAAAGAATAAATGAAAAATTCGAAAGTACTGGCTCGGTTAGTAATGTGAAATACTAGTAGAGATCGTTCAGAGCAAAACATCACGGCAGTTCGCGAGAGTGCGACCGAAAGTACGAGGGCGACCTGAAATGTTTCCGGAATCGGCAAGAGACGGCGTAGGAAGGTAGATGTTAATTCATTGGCCCGCAAGGGCAACCTTTTTATGGTAATTGTCAAAATTTCTGACGTCTGCTATCAATAGTTGTTGTTTAAGAGTGAGTTTGGTGTAGCGAATTAGGCAGTTTCGCAAAAATGGATGAAATCGAATTTCGTGCAGTGATAAAACACTTCTGGATAACTGGGAAAACGGCAACGGAAGTTCGAAATATTTTGCTAGAGGTTCATGGCGGATGCATTCCATCATTTTCGACCATCAGCTTCTGGGTGAGCGAGTTCAAACGTGGCCGCAAAAGCACAAGTGACGATTCACACAATGGTCGCCCAAAAACTGCTACCAACGACGAAATGGACAACAAGATGCATGATGTCGTGTAAGCCGGTCGCCGATCGAAGGTGAAAGAAACAGCAGAGACAGCAGGCATCTCAGAAGAACGCGTTGGTCATATCCTACGCGAAACGAGTATGAAAAAGCTTTCGATACGATGGGTACCGCGTTTACTCACACCGAAGCAAAAACGAAATCGGGTGACCGTTTCGGAGGAGTGTCTGGCCAGGATCCAACGCAATCCAAGGGATTTCTTCAAGCGTCTCGTAACTGTGGATGAGACTTGGATCCACCACTACATACCAGAGACCAAGAAACAATCGAAGCAGTGGACTTTTCCGGGCGCATCGCCTCCGAAGAACGCTAAGACTGTTCCATCGGCCGGAAAGCTCATGGCTACCATTCTTTGGGATTCCCAAAGTGCGATCCTCATCGACTATCTGCAGAAAGGAAAGACGACCACGAGGGAATACTACAGCAATTTGTTGACCCTCGTTTGCAGCGAAAAAAATGCTCTTCCACCACGACAATGTAGTGGCTCATTGATCGCGCATCGTCATGTTCAAATTGAATGAGTTGCGCTACGAATTAGTCTCTCATCCTCCATATTTACTGGACTTAGCCCCCAGTGACTTTTTCCTATTCCCAAACCTGAAAAAATCACTAGGAAGAAAGAGATTTACCTCAAATGTGGAGGTCATCACTCCTACAGATGACTCTTTTGGAGATCTTGAAACATCCTACTTTTCCAACGGTTTGAAGAGACTGAAGCTCCGTTTGAAAAAGTGCATTGATCTTCGAGGAGACTACATCGAAAAACAAAAATAAAAACCCACACGAATACCGTGTTTGTCTTGTCGATTCCGGAAACATTTCAGGTCGCACGCGTACAGAGACGTCGATTCGTCATCGTGCGCAAGAATTGGACATTACAACAGCCACTCTTCAGCGTATTCTAACTAAAGATTTGTATCTCCGGCAAAACTGCTGGCGCTTTGGATTTGGAGCATTTGGAGCCTCTTTATAAAAAAATATTGTAAATACAATTTAGGGCCAAGGATTATTGGACAAGCTAGCTTTAAGATTACCTCAAACATTCATATCAATTATAAAAATTAGTAAATCCCATTTGAAATTATAGAATTAATATCTGCTTCCAGTATAATCACAAATTGAAAATATCTTAAATCGAAGGAACCTAACCCAAAGCCATTACCAGTCAAATTTTAAAATAGAACTCATTTTTCTATATTTTTCTAATCAAAACCTGTGATACATTCTGCATAAAGACGATGTAAACAAATTAAAATATCTTGTATTGCAGCAGGAGTATTTCCACCCAAAGGGAGTTATTTCAGTAAGGAGGGTGTGTAATTTTGGTAATTTTGAAATGTGTCCAAACTCTAGAGAACGGCAGTGTATGTATTGGTACTTTGACACAAAATTGCAAGGACGCGGAATCTTGTTTTACGTGTATATTAGTGTCTCTAAAAAGGCGGACGTGGAATCCATGGGTCCATTTAAGCTAAGTTTGTAAGCATTTGAAAAGAATGAAATGTCATTGAAGCAAAAACGATTAAATATGTTACACAATCTGAAACAGTAACATTTTATGAAATATTGTTCCTATACAAATTAACATAACTACAGATTAAATATATCTTCCTACATTTCACATAAATGCTCATTAAAGAAATTCGATAGTGTTTACCTATCAATTCCCGTTGATATAAACGAAACAATCATAAGATAGACCATCAGTCGTTCAATTAATGACAGCAAGCACTAGCTCTCTCAATAACCGTTCACGTTGTTATGCAATGATATACATAAGTTATACGTATCTATGTCGAAACGCATTGATAAACGTCCGAGAAATACACATATTGAGAAATAAATCAATGGTTATCTAAACGATACGCCAGACGCACAAATATAATTTTTGGTAATCTTGGCTCCAGAAGAGCAAAAAAAAAGGAAGGAGGAGGAAACTTAATACACCTAATTAAAAGACGCAGACGGTCACAAATTACCAAGCGAAATAAGAAGACAATTTTACGGCAGATATGTAGGTATATCTATAGCGTTTTTTTTTGTTATTTTAAAAGAAAAATTATTGTTTAATACCACGTTTGACGAGATTTATGGCCGTCGTCTGTTTACTGTTCACTAATTGGCAATTTAAGCGTTAATTAGCGGATGATGTACCATGTAATACTTGATTATCAACGGAAATTAAGAAGTAATCATGACACGATGCGGAAGCATTGTGGGAAAAGGTTGCCTTGTAGGTAGATGCTTGGTTGTTTTATTACGAGGAACAAACATTTGTGTAATAAACAAATACGAAGCTCAATTACTCGAGAAGGATACATAAATTGCGTAATTTTAACCCACACTTCTAGTAGCTGTTAACTTGATATACGATTTATCTAAAATAAATATTGTTACTTGCTTTCGTTGTTTTTTCGTTTAGTATTGGGCAAACCTACCCTGCAGCACGTCATTTGACAGTTAAAAATGTCCAGGGTCAGATATCTGATACAAAAATTATCTTTGAAGTTTTGCATATAGAGCTGGAATAGAACAGTAGATAGTTTTTAAAGTCTTTATTATTTTTCGAAGTATTCTTGACATTCACATGCGCTCGAACCAACTCTGGAAGCAGTTATTCCACTCGTTTGTTAGAACAGTCAAAATTGCGTTTTTGAGGGCATCGACTGTTGCTTCTGATGACTGGAACCTTTGATCACCTAGTCCGTTCTTGATGTTCGGAGAGATAAAGAAATCGCTGGGACTTAGATCCGGTCCGTACGGAGAATGGTCTAACAATTCGACGTTTTGCTGCGTTAAAAATTCGATTGTCTTGCGCGCAATGTGCGAATTTGCATTGTCTTGGCGTAGGATGATTTGTCGTTCGGAGTTGGTTTTTCGAAGTTCAGCGATGACTTGTGGCAAAGATGACCTGCATTCGAGAGAGCTGTTGTGATCATCTTTTTGGAAACACTTCGAAAGCGGTTGACTTTTACCGGTTTTTCTTCATCTTGGAATACACAAACAGATGACTGGTGTTTATTTTCTGAATTATATGAATAAATCGAAGATTCATCAACACTGACGAGTTTGCGGCATTGAACTGGTCCACAGTTTTTTGACACCAATTCACACTAGCTGCTTTCTGTTATTGCGAAATTATTTTGAAATCCCGCAATGACGCTTCAATCTTGTGATATGTCATAAATTGGCCTTTGTTGATGATTTTACAGACACCATCGACGTTTTCCTGAGTGGCTGCCATTTTTTGTGCAATTGTTCTTGGATTGTCGCTAAGACCAATCCGTCCACGTTTGAATTCTCCATACCAACACAAAATTTTTGACTGGTGTAGTGCTTCAGTGCCGAAAGCAAAAACCAACTTGGTTAGGCATTCTCATTGAAATAATTGTTTTCGGAAATTATAAAAAAATATATAGCGTGGAAATGTTCTCGGTTCAACTACCTTGTCAACTTCGACAGTTTTTTATAGTTACAATACTACACCTATCTCACTGAAACTTAATTTTTAGTACTGACATTTGGTTAATGGCGCCTTCTATGTCCCGGCATGCAAAACTTAAAGACATACCGTATATTTCCAAGATTATTAAAATTACTCAAAATTGGTTTATCAATAGATAATTTACACCTAACAAATACCTGCATCTAATGTTGCTGTCAGCTTTCTTTTCTTTTAAAATTTAGATATATATTGTATAAGCTTTGGTAGCATATAAATAGATACTAAAGCCAAATATTCTACTTCCATTACAAAGCTTTTATATTCATAGGTCCCTTTTAGGTTGTTTTTTTAAATATAGTTGTCTTGTTTGTACTAAACGATAAAAAGCCAGGCTGCTTTGTTTTTCTCAACAGTAACTGCATCTATTTGTTTGTTTTCTATGACTTGAAAATAATTTTCATTGACTATGTTTTCTTTTAATTAAAAGAAATCGTGAACGTTTATTCCTCTTTTGACTTTCTTCAGTATCTTCCATTTGTTAAATCGGCAGACCCTCATAAACGCGTTAGTTTTCAATCATATTTTCACCTCGATTTGACACAAACAAGCGTGAAATACGCTGAAGATGGAGGTGTATTATCTCTCGGCGTCCTCGTGCTTTACATTGCGTCATGTTTATCGAACCGATGCTTACAGAACGGAAAATTTGTGGAATTGTTTCAAGAACAGAATTTGAACTTATGAAATCTATAACTTTATAGATCCGATAACTATTGAATGCATAAGAATACATTCTAGAAACACGCAATGATGAAACAGGCAATCAAGTGTTCCTATTAGTTCGAAAAAAAAATGGAAAAAGATCCTAATTTTAAGATTAATTATTGAAAATTTATGCAAGAGTACCTTGAATTGAGTCACATGAGGTGAAAATTGAGAGAGGCTAAGAGTCAGAGGAAACTTGCCGGATTAGATATGGACAGAATCATTTTCAGCACGGCATCGTAATTTCTCAACAAGAATTAGTACCAGTATCAAGAAATCTCGTGCACAAATTAATGCCACTGTAAGCAACAATTATATGGAAAATGCAGTCGTTGTTTTAAAAGGTTCGACCCGGACTTAGAACTGTGACCAAACAAATCTTTGCGACGATTCTGAAAATAAAGAAATGACTTGCAAGTGGTGTACTAAATACGCCGAGAAAATGTATAACTCAGTTATGCCAGTTATGTTTTGCGGTAACACAAAGAGAACTTCCTCTTGCTCCTTATAACATATTTGGGACGGAAAATAGTCCATTGAATATCCGTTGCAATCGGTGACTGGTTTAGTTCAGTCGCATTTGAAGATTACCTTTAACTTCAGTACTTACCTGTTGTAAGACACGAATGTGGACCAATTGTTTTACTACAAGATAATTTGTCGTCTCATGTAAATGCTTACGTTATAGGACTATATGAAAAGCGCAATATTAGGTTTGTATGTTTACCACCGAACACTATACACGTAGTCCAGCCACTGGACGGCGCCCTATTTGTACTGATGAAGAAGCTTTGGTGTTCTTTATTATCTGAATGGAAGGAATCCAAATCTGGGTCGAAGTTTATTACCAAAAGCCGTTTCTCCTGCCTTATACTGAGAGCTAGCCTGAAAAAGATAAACTTCTGGATTCATTTTTTTTTTCCTTCGCTTGCCCGAAAACCGCACAGAAGTTACCAGTGAAATCTAGCAACTAGGGCCGGATTTCCCTTTCGATTTTCGTCCCTAAGTATTTCCATATTTATCTCTACGTAGAGATCGTAAAGTTTTTCAAAGTTCAAATATTACTGCATATGTTGGTTTTGTTTACTTTATGCAATGCTTATATGACACAAAAGAAATCCTCAAAACCGTTCCTAAGATGTAAAGAAGGACGATAAGAGTAAGAAACCCTTTCATCTGTCCTATAATCCTATTCATTCCGAAATGATGCAGGATTGTTCCAACTGTTAAGCAAGGAAGTTCTGTACGTTTGGGGTTGTTTTTCCTACGCCAGTACAGGTGACTCGAAGCGAATCGAAGGTATTTTGGGAAAAGAGAGTTATTTAGAAATACTGCAAGAAAATGCAATACAATCGGGGCAACATCTAATTGTATTGATGCAGGACAACGATCTCAAATAGTCAGCAGTGATATGGTAAAATTTCTTAAATGAGAAACAAGATAGTGGCACTTTACAAATAATGACATGGCCACAGCAAAGCCCAGATCTAAACCCCATCGAACTGATATAGGATGAATTGGGCAGGAGGGCCCGAAAAATATGCCCTACTTCCGTAAGCCACCTGTGGAACATTTTAGAGGAGGAATGGACTAATACGCCAAGTAGAGTCCTTGAAAAACTAGTGGAGCGGATGGCTCGGATTGTGAAAGCTGTTCTTCGCGCAAAAGAAGGTTGATGAACGGAATGTTTAAGAAGTTTTTGTTTATTTTTCATTGGAATTGCTTCTGTACTTTTATACTTTAATTTTAGTCGCTGTTAATAAAATCCAATAAAAAATGTTGGAAAAATGAGTGAATATTTCCTCGTTTTTTTTTTTTAATTTATTTGCACGTTCGAACTAATACGGACGGCATTGAGAGGCAGAGATACCAAAAGTACCGAAAAGGTGTTCCGCAAAGAAGAACCGTACAATAATAGTTTACTCCATACTGGTACATCAACTATAAAAAAAATGTACCTCATTATCTTTAGAACGTACAACATTGCATACTGACATTGAACATGTGTTTAACTTTGTATGCGGAGACACAAAGGAATAGGCGCAGACATGCCTAATTAATTGAAAAATAGCGGTATTGCCTCATGAATTAATTTTAGCGTTCTGACTACAATTCCAATAGAATCTGCATACTGGCAATTATATATACATATACATTCACAAACCTACATATGTCTACACGAAGCCTGCACGAGCATTATTCTCACATTCCAATATCTTATCAGCTCTCTTTGTGCTTCGCTGATAGCAAAGCAATTATTTTGCATAATTAATGTTTAATATTTATGCAGTCCCCATAGTTTCTAGATGCGGTAATTCATTAATATGTACATGTTTCAAAATACTTTCTCAGATTATAAATGTTAAGTTTATTGCTGTGAATGATCTTGATAACGTTATAAAAATAATACTGCACAACAGAATACAACTTTAAATTGACTACATAAAGTTCCAGTTGGCATATTTAATCATAATTCTTATCACCCCGACCACTTATTAATTGGAGTTTTATAACAATATAAAACTGATAACAGTTACTTTATTTTGTAGCAGTAGCCTCGAAGATATTCCAAACAAATGAAGTCAAATGCAATACAATCTAATACAATACATTTACAATTGGAAAACAGCAACGAAAATAGTATTGAACTAGAAAAGAAATATGTTACGTTACACACGTTTCATCATATTCCGAGTATCAAATGTTTTCGTCTAAAGACACGTTAACGTTTCAAGATCAAGACCGCCACATGCTGAAGACACATGCTACCCGAATATAGCGTCTATTAAACTTGATTGCCCCTTCGGCATACACAAACCGTAGTCTAATGACACTTGAGGTTATCATCACGACTTCCTCCTGACCTACCCAAACCAGTCGCGGAGGGTGTGTATGGCTTTAATGCGATTTAGACAGCACGTGCCCCGTCCGAAGCACACGCAGTGTTGTCCGCCAGGATCGCGGGGTCAAAGATCACAGGTCGCACCCGAGCGATGCGCGTGCCATCAGCGTCCGGATTACTGCATCCGTTTCGTCGTTCTTCGGCAAGAAGGTGCTTTCCTTCTTTTTTTTTCGTTAATAACTCGTTTCGCGTGGACCTTTATTTCGTGCATTAATTAGGTGCATAAAACCAAAAATAACTTCTTTACACGATTGATTACATAGATGTGCAAGTTGAATAAAAAAAGCAGGTTTTTCAAGGTTAAATATTATTTCTTTGCTTTATTATAAAGAAGTCTGTCATTAGGCATCATATGGTTACTAACAATCAAAAAGTTGCAAAGATTACAACATACATCTACATGGATGCATCTAAAATTATTTTACTCAATATTAATAAAAAATGAACCCCTATTGGAAAGGCTATACGGCACTAATATGGCACAGAACAAATAGCTCAAGAGCATATGACTGTTACTTAAAAAAATATACAATAAAAATAGACGAGCATCTGCATGAGCAGATAATAGTGCTTGCCTTTATGTATTACAAAAATCAATATCGCTTCTAATTGCCATACGCATGAACACTAAACAATGTGAGCGTCGTACACTCCTTTCGCCTCGAAGCTGAGTTTCTCACTATCCTCCTGAAAGATCCAAAAAGGAATATAGCAACCGCTGCTAAATACATGCAGAGGTCATAATCTTTTATTAGGGAATATGTAGATGTAATAGTACGGTAATACAAAAAGCAAAATAGGATCATTGAACAGCTACTTGAAAATTTAAACTTAACGCTGCGTTAAGCTGAAGCGAAATTGGCTAGAAAACAAAGCAAATTTTCTTAACCACAATTAGATAACGAAAGTTCTCAGGATATCACATTCTTGACGTGATATTGTTGACGATGGATTCTTATAATAACTAGAGTTATTGTTTGAGCTATTTCCATCGTTAGCCCAAACAACAACTCTAGTTATTATAAGAATCCATCGTCAAAAATATCACATCAAGAGTTAGAAATTCGGTATGGCCCGAATTAAACAAGTCTTTCAGACAATACAAATAGGCCATGATCAAACTTGCCAAGGAATCTAACCACCTTACATTCCTGTATAAAGCAAGACAACTTAACATCGTCCTAAAATGCTTAAAAATCACACTCCCCGTTTCAAGCAATCGAGCCAGGAGAATTGCTAACAGAGTTAGCGAAGCATTGGTCAGGGAAAGGATTAACTACCACACAATTGCCAAAATTCGAATAACACAAGAATGCGAGATCAAGCAGAAGATCAGAAAATTTGTTAATGAAGAGGACTTTACGAACATCTGTGCGGCAATACAAAAGAGCTACAGCAGAATAAATGGGCAACTGAAAGATAAACGCTGAAAAACGCTGAAATCACTAATGCGGCAAAAGGAAAGCAACTCAATTGATCCTAGGAAGACAACCGATGGAATGAAATGGATGCCAAACAACAACTCTAGTTATTAGGATATCACATTATAATCGACGTGGGAATGCTAAAATATCATCAGAATTGAACAATGTAGTTTTTAGAAATGAATCCTCGTTTTGAGACTGAATTCCTTTGGTGGATCTTCAATACTTCAGAGGATTGTCAAACATGCGCAAAAAGTTGTTTGGGGTTGGTTCAATATTCCGGGTTTTGGATCGTCGCACTGGTTAATGAAAACCTAAATGCGAAACGAATGATGCAAATTTATAGAAAAGGTTTATTAAAGTCAACCAACGTTAATCTAGTGACTTCAAAACGGAATGGCTACTACAGCAAGATGATCGTAAATTATCAGGGTGCCTGTCTCAGAATGTCCATCACAGTTGCGGGATGCTAATCTAATATCGAGCTTGAAAGGAAATGTTTATACACTATCCAGCAATCCCAAATCCAGCAAAATTCCCCAAAGTTGGTAGAAAGTACGAGGAAAAGGTGTCAATTTAAAATTTTACTAGGTAAGTATATAATTGTGATTAAAAACATATTCCCAAGAAATCTATAAATAAATTATTGCAGTGTATGTCCACAACCAAAAATCTGCTACAAGTACTTGTGCTGCAGACTGTACATGCATATACACTCAGCGATATTTCCATAGCTCGATATAATTTTGTAGTTCTCCTACAAACATTTAGCAACGATATGAGTTAGGAATTACCTAGAACTACATATCTGAACATAAAGAAATAGCAGAGACTTTATTTTGTCAATATCACAACTATGAGATATGAGCGAAGTTTCTGTAATTCCACAGTGTTAGACAGACACTTTATGATGTCAGACATTACCTTTTAGTGTAAAAAGCCTCTAAACATATTATTATTAAATATATATTACCGAAATATATATTACCGAAATATATATCTATATATATATATATATATATAGGGTGACAGAATAAAATAAACACCTACTAATTAAAAAAAAGATTCTATTCTCGTTATATATACAAAATATTTTAAAATTTTTAAATTAGACTAATATTTTGTCGATCCACCTTTACTTGCGTGAAGTGCTGTGAGTCGTCGTGGCATAGAATCTATTAAATGATTAATGGTGTCTTCTGGAATATTTAACCACTCTTGTGTAATAGCTGCCACGAGTTCTTCCTTATTGCTGGGTTTTCGGGGTTGTTTCGCCATATTTGTCTGGATTTTGTGCCAAACATTCTCTATCGGATTCGTGTCTGGTGATTGGCCTGGCCATGGTAAAATCCGAAACCCCTGTTCCTCTTTCCATGTGGTTGTTATTCTTGCTTTGTGGCAGGATGCTCCATCCTCCATAAAAGTGGCGTCTTCTTTAGATAAAATGGCGTTGTCGAATATCGGTAGTAGTCCTTCTGTTAATATTTGGATATATTTTGCCGCATTTATATTTCCGTCGCAGATTACTAATTGCGATCTTCCACCATACCATATCGCGCCCCACACCATGATGTTCACACCGTCGTATTTCACCGTCTGATGCAAAAATTCGTCGTCCAGTTGCTGTGACGAACGTCTCCATACCCACGTACGACCAGTATCACTGAATTGGCAGTATCTGCTTTCGTCTGAAAAAATGACAGACCGCCAAAACTCTTCGGGCTTCGTTCGCATTTCGATTGACCAAGCCATTCGGCGTCGTTTTTGAAACGCCGTAAGGAGAGGTGTTTTCTTTGCCACCCTTTTATACATCCCGACACTGTGGAGGTATCGCAGAACGGTGCGCTGACTTTTCTGTGTATATATGATATTAACTCATACATAATAAAATAAAATAATAAAAATGCCCAGAGAAAAATTGGTTAATGAAAAACTAACCCGAAGGCAGAGCTCATCGATATTTCAGCTAGCCTTTTCTGCTAATATAACCGCGTAACAAATAAAATGTAATTTAAATTTATAAGTAACAAATAGAAGTGTACAACAAATTTCATCCGGCAGTAAACGTCTTTGGTGGTCAAGAAAGGTTTCAAAGCCACCCTTAAAATTTGCCCAAGATCATATGTGATAGGATCATGAATGAAACGACATCATATTTTCTGACGACTAGACATTTAACTTGGACGGGTCTGATGGTTTCAAATATTATTGGCAAAAATACCAAACTTGCAGAGTGCCAATAGTGTAATGGTTTGGGCAGCTTTTACCCATAACAATAACACCCATGTATGTTTTATTTCTACGTGAATGATTTCTAATTCTTGTATATCGTATAACTTTTGGAAATCGTTCATTCAGAATAGTTTGCTTTATATAGAACAATTTATTGCCAAGTAAGAAGGCATACTTTGAAAAAGACCTCCGTGATTGCAGACCTGAAATCTAGCAGGGAAAACTCGAATGCATTTTGCTTTAGTTCAAACTGCTTCAAATACTTTAGATTACCACAGACGCTCTATCGATTAAAGAAATATTGGTTTCTACATACAGTAAACTATTTTCTAGTTGAAATGGCATGTAGAATTTAAATTCAAACATCAGATGTGAAGTAGGTGAATATTACTCTGTAACTTACATCCAAAAAAATTATGAATCGTAGTGTATATTTTTATTTCATCCGCATAAACAAGAGTGGACCTCTACGGTACAGCAGATGTTGGAAAAACGACGAATAACCGTTACAAAGTACATAACACTTGAAGGAATTTAACGATAATAATCATTCAACTACAATACATTTTCTGGATTCAACAACGAGTACTAGTGGTATGTAATTTTGATGAAAATTTATAAAGTTCTGCTTTGATCTGGTTTCGTGCTAAAATGACCGGCAAGTAGCTGAATAACAACATAAATTTTATATCAAACAAGGACATTTTGTTAAATATTTCCAAACCGTGACTGATCGGAAATGTTGGTAATTTTTTAATAATAAGAATAGCCTGTATTGCCTACAGTAACAAAAAAACAGTTAACAAGCAAACAACAAAGTGCAACAAAAAATGTATCTCACTATAGACCTCAGACAAGAAATAGATGGATACAAAAACATATTTACATGGCTATACACAATATTGGAGTAAGATATCCTGCTTCATCAGGAACCCGAATCAAGCATTTTCGCAAGGGAACAATTAAAAATGTCACACTAACCGCAAATACTATTGTACGCAGAGCACATAAAGCAAATCGGTGAGCGTAACTGCAGATTAGACTTAGCTGAATCCAAATAAAAAGTGTTAAGTGAGCGAGAAGATTGTTGTGGCACATGAAAACTAAGTTTACCAAGCAGTTCACTGGCATCTATTTGATTATTTAGTAATTTAAAAAGAAACCTTAGAGACCTCATTTACGAGAATAGCTAAAAAATCTAGAATGAACAACAATTACAGAATAAAACATTCCATAGTTTAAGAAATGGTTGTGAATATTAATCAGAGGCGAATGAGAAATGTGTTAACAAAATTAAGAGCAATAGTAGTTAACGGTGCGCTATCTGCAGATGTTCATCCTTTTTTATTTTGTAATTAACTATTATAAAAACCGTTAAAACTTGAAATCAAAGTGAAAGATCTTACCATCCATTAATGATGTTGTAAACACTCTAAATTAAAAGTAAACTCCATTACGATATTCGATTTTTTTTGTTGCACACGCCATTAAACCGAATGGAACTTTATTATTAATCACTGATACCAGAACCTATTTATTTATTATTGTTATTAATGGAAAACGAAGCTGTAAGTTATTTGTTGTCAACACATATGCGATAAGCAGAAATAACGCGGTAGATTTCAAACAGGCAACTCCTCCATATTCCGTGAGTTTTTCTATTCTCAGCTCTAGCGATAACGCTTATTAATATATCGAGAGATTGTTCACTTCTTCTAATTAGCGCATCCAGCAGTCTTCCGCCGAAGAAGCGCAAGTCTGCCTAGTATTCCTTTTTCTTCCTCCGATGCCGCTTTTTTTACGATTACCGCGTTCTTTTTTGTCCTAAACGCGCCTAGAGAAAGATAGTGGAACGAACGGATAGCTCCATCTTTGACGTAATTAAGTATTTGATGTGACGCCAGGCATAATAACGCTTATTATTCCGAATTATCGCCCAGGCCGTAAATGGTAGTAGCGAGTCGACTCTTTTATCTCAGTAATTAACTACTAAAATAAAATGGTAAGCCGAGAGGAGGACATCACAAGCGACGCTGATAACGTATCTTACGCTCATGTAGGATTCTACAGATTTATTTATTTTCGTGTCGCATTTATGAATGATCGTTTACTTTACATGGGAGCATTCGGAAATAATAACAGTCAACAAATTATGGAAATAAATTCGGTTTTAATTCAAACGAATAGGTTCACTCTTGTGCCATACAGCAGTAAACGTGATAAATGAATCAGGAGACTTGAAAGTCAATGAATGATTTCCTTTTTCCAAAAATGAGCGGTTGTAAAATATCAGTCAGTGTGGCTGACGTAAAGTCAAGTAAATATAACATTCACAGATTTCACATTTTTACTTGCAGAAACCACAAATAAAAAATGCTTTAAATTTACCGATAACTAGAAGACGTGTATGTCCATACAATAAATTTTATAGAGAAGAAATTCAATTCAGAAGGTCCTTCCTGATGGTTTCAGAGATTATTGACAGGATTTACACAAGAACGTTTGATGAATTTTTAGCACCGGCACTGGTATAGTTTGGCCAACTTTTAGCCATAACATCAAAACAGTTATAAGTTTTTATTCTACACCAATAAATCTCGATTTTCGTATATAACATTTCTATAAACAGTTCCTATAGATTTTGATCTACTGTCGCAAGTCTAGATATTGCAACAAGACAACATCTTCATCTATACTTCGAGTCGAATAAGGGATTAGTTTTCTAAAAACGAAATTAATACTTTCACTAGCTTATCAAGTTGCCAAGGATAAGATTCAAAAACACAAATACAGTTTAAAGAAATACGTTTATTATTTAAACACAGCTATCATGGGACCAAATATAAGAATTTTTAAGTACAGAGTAGATGTAATTCTTTTCTCGGAAATACGACCTCGTTATAAACCAAACTAAATGTGAGTTAGAAAGTTGGCTTATCCTATACATATGTTGCCAACAGTTTTTAGAGTGTGTATATATATATATATATATATATATATATATATATACACTCTAAAAACTGTTGGCAACATTATTTGCTAAAAGTAAACTCTTATAATAACTAGGTAACATGTAACATATGTATAGGATAAGCCAATAATGTTGCTAACAGTTTTTAGAGTGTATATATATATATATATATATATATATATATATATATATATAACACATGGGCTGAAAAGTCCCGGACCTAACAAAGAAAACACGATTTTTTTGGTTCAAAATTAGCTTTATTCTTCAACGTAATCTCCATCAAGAACAACGCAATCATTCCAGCGCCGCTCTAACATTTCAATACCACTTTTGTAGAACGATTTATCTTTTGCCTCAAAATAGGCCTCAGTTTCAGCGATAACCTCTTCATTCGTGCGAAATTTCTTACCGGCGAGCATTTTTTGAGGTCTGCGAACAGCCAGTAGTCGCTGGAAGCCAAGCCTGGCGAATACGGTGGATGTGGGAGCAATTCGAAGTTCAATTCATGTAGTTTTGCCATTGTTTTGATTGACTTGTGACACGGTGCGTTGTCTTGATGAAACAGCATTCTTTTCTTTGCCATATGCGGTCGTTTCTTTGCAATGTCGGCCTTCAAACGCTCCAATAACGCTATATAATATTCACTGTTGATGGTATTTCCTTTCTCAAGATAATCGATGAATATTACACCACGCACATCCCAAAATACCGAAGCCATAACCTTTCCAGCCGATTGTTGTGCTTTCGGGCACTTTGGGCGAGGTTCACCAGTTGCTGTCCACTCAGATGACGATCGTTTTGATTTCGGAGTAAAGTGATGGATCCATGTTTCATCCAATGTCACATATCGACGCAAAAATTCCGGTTTGTTACGTTTAAACAAGGCCAAACACTGCTCAGAATCATCAACACGTTCCTGTTTTTGGTCAACAGTGAGTAAACGCGGCACCCACTTTGAACAGAGCTTTCTCATAGTCAAATGCTCATGTAATATAAAGCCAATACGTTCTTTTGATATCTTTACGATGTCAGCTAACTCACGCAACTTCACTTTTCGATCATTCAAAACGATTTTGTGGATTTTTTTGATGTTTTCTGGTGTTACCGCCTCATTTGGAGTCCACTGCGTTCTGCATCATCGGTGTCTCTACGACCACGTTTGAAGTCAGCAAACCAACGTTTTATTGTTGTTTCTGATGGAGCGGAGTTCCCATAACCCTTTTGAAGCCATTGCTTCGCTTGAACGGTATTTTTTCCCATCAAGAAGCAGTGTAAAATTAAAACACGAAATTGTTTTTGATCCATTGTTTTGAAAATAACAAAAGTAGCGTGACTCTTAGCACAATAACTCACAAACTAATGAATAGAATATCATGAAATTTTAACAGCTGTCTTTTGTAGGTTAGTACTAACTGAGGGAAAGGTGACTGCAATAAAACTAGCGTCATCTATGTATTAGGCCCGGGACTCTCTAGAAACTGTTGGCAACATTATTTGCTAAAAGTAAACTCTTATAATAACTAGGTAACATGTAACATATGTATAGGATAAGCCAACTTTCTAAATCACATTTAGTTTGGTTTATAACGAGGCCGAACTTCCGAGAAAAGAATTACATCTACTATGTACTTAAAAATTCTTATATTTGGTCCCATGATAGCTGTGTTTAAATAATAAACGTATTTCTTTAAACTGTATTTGTGTTTCGAATCTTATCCTTGGCAACTGGATAAGCTTTAAGTATATTTAAGACTTGATAATTGCCGAATATTGAAAAAGAAAAAACATAAAATATGATAAACTCGCCCAATCCTATTTAAAATGTTGATAGTATTTTGCAGATATATCGTTTTCTGTGAATTCTTTCTAATTGTGTAATTACATATAAATCCAAATAACGCTAATATAATAATTGACATCCTAATGTGCATTGCAGCACTAGATTTTAAATGTTAATTCAAAAAGGATACGAGGGTTGTCTTTTAAGTTCTTTCATATAGGGTTGGAATAAAACAGCAAATAGCTTTTAAAAGCTTTATTGTTTTTCGACGTATTCTCCTCGAAGATTAATGCGGCTTTGGATGCGCTTAAACCAACTCTGGAAGCAATTACTGCACTCGTTTGTTGATATAGTCGAAATTGCGTCTTTAAAGGTATCGACTGCTCCTTCCGACTGAAACCTTTGACCACGCAGTCCGTTTTTGATTTTCGGAAATGTAAAGAAATTGTTGGAACTTAGGTTCCCAACTACATGGAGGATGATCTGACACTTCGGCATATTAAGAATTACTACAGAAACAAGTAGTTTGCTACCCAGAACCTAGTCTACGCCAATGATTTTAAGCGAGTACGTATAATAGTGAAAGAACGAATATCAGCGGCACATAAAACATATCTAACTACCGTGTAGCAGAACACTAAGACAGATATATCAGCATTATGGAAATATATCGATCAAAACCGTCAAAGTACGAGAATACCGGATATTATGCATAATGGCAAGGATGCACTGACAGGACATTGCCTGACTCCTTTGCCAGTTGTTGCCAGTTTGTTCTCAAATCCTCTTCGAAGAGATGATTTAGATAATTCTTTGTAACTTGCGAAAGTGCTGTCCAAAAACATTCCTGCAATACATCTTGATTTTGTCACTGAAGACTGTTTACTGTATATTATGTCTAAACTTAGCAAGAAATTTATCGCAGGTAATGATCAGATACCAGCGTATGTACTTAAACATCGTCGTTCTGCGTTAGCTGAGTCATTGACAACGTTAATTAATGTTAGTCTAAGAACACACATATTCCCTACAAAATGGAAAATTGCGCGAATAGTCCCCATGTTTGAAAAGGGAGAAAAGGATCAACTGCAGAGTTCTCCAATCTCCATTCTTTCTAACTTCGCTAAAAGATATGAGCAAATGCTCTACAGATCAATTTATCACGGGTTCAATACATACCCTTACCATTCCAGCACGGATTTATTTCTGGTCGATCTACTTTAACGAATTGAGCTTATATAGCCCAATGCATTAGTGACCATGGCCAGGTGGATGCGATTTACATGGATATTTCTCACGCATTCTTCACACGCTATCTCTGTTAGAACTAATGGCTTCTTATTTAAAAAAATAGGATGAATTATGTATACTATAACGGGTTCGCATCATTACAGTATGAGACGGTATCTGGTGTACCTCAAAAATCCAACCTTGCACCATTACTGTTCATACTATATATAGATGACTTACTCACTACGTTATCTTATCCAGCATTGGCTTATGCTGATGACTGACAAATTTATTCCGTTGTTACTGGTGTAGTTCTATTCTTTTGCAGAGTGATTTGGATGTGGTGCCTGATTGGTGCGAGCATAATCAACTGAAGTTGAATCTTAACAAATGCTGTAAGGTAGCACACACTAGGAAATCGTCACCGCTGTTGCATACACCAGTCTAGCGAACTAGAGCTGTAGACTCAAATCCTACCGGGAAATCTTTATTCATCAAAATTTCACGAAAATCTGATCCAATTAAATGCAGCGCTGGTAATAACAAGGAAATTATGTTATCACTGAAAAACCAATGGAACTGAAATTTGATTAATGACGTATGCAAAACTTAGGACATCGTTCGTAATAATGCTAAGACTATTTACCTTTGAATAGGAGCCACACGGTTTCAATATTTGTCCAATGCCTAAAGAGATATTGACAATTTTTTTGTGCAAGCAAGCAATATATGAACACGCTAGAGCATGTAATCAATAACGCTGCAGAAACGAGTGTTATTGTAATATTGATAGTAACCGAGCCGCACGCATCTCTAACAGCACCCGTTTCTGCAGCCTGAGTAATCAAGCTTAAACGGGCAACAATAAAAATGTATTCGTCTAATCACAAATCAATATTAGATTTCTTAATGCCACAGGAATTCTTGGAATAAATACTTCATTCCTCAGTGCATCGCTTGTCTGAGACTCTTCAAAGATGGCGTTCTTTCTTGTGATCTGTAGACTTTCATGTACAAAAAACGATGAACGGCTTTGTATAACTAATATTAGTCTCCAGGATTTCCTTTGTTTAATATTAATGAATTCCACCATCACTTTTGCAATAACTCTAGTTATAATTTCAACTAGAGCCGCATAGAAGACGTGATTCAAAATATTAAACGTATTTTTCTGGTATTTTATTCAAACAAAATTTTTAATGGTATTCCCATCGCGGTTTCTCTTTAGAATCGAATTTCCTCATTAACTTTTCAAGTGGAAGGCAAAGTACTCCCAACTATTTATAAGCGACGTACATTTACTACCGTAAACATAAAGCAATTGCTTCCAATAGAAGCAATCACGTAATCTTGAATTCAAAATTACTGAAATAAACATAAATTGTTAACTTTCTACGTACAAAATACTATCGTACTAAATCGAATTTACCGTACACGCGATGTCGGCATTCGCCTTTTCAAAGAACTGGGTCAGATCTATGGTAAAATTCATACGCGGATAAGGGAATACCGAAAGAGAATCCTTTTTAGTAGTTGACAAATGGTGTACGGTTAGCGTGAAGGCATTCAAGTAGTTTTAGTAGATAACGCAAGTTACATGTACTATACAATTTGAATGCGACATAAAACAGTTGCAAAACTATTTTTTGTGAGATGATGTAAAAATTTTAGACTTTCCTTATTTTTCTGGTTAGAATGAAGTAAAATATTTACTCAAATTCCAGCAACAGTAACTACCAGTAAAAAATAAATCAGTTGCTCATGCAACATCCTTGACGTTTTGATAAAATAACAGCGGAGTCAAGACTGGCAAACCGAAATCAAATCAATTATAATTTTGTTTAACTTTCAGTCTACCAGAAAATTATAGCGCAAAAACTATTTATCTGAAAAATTCCTTTTGCAAAAATTATGAAGCTATCCTGCTTGAAATGTCTGTGAATATGAGAGCTCTACCATAAGTTAAAAAAAAGCAACTCTTGAAAATCGTTCTGGATCGACTGAACCCTGGACGTAAGATTACGCCAAAATAATCGCTGAATTCCTTTACACTAGTAATAAGGAGAAAGAGATATGAGAATTGTATTCTCAGAAGAACGAGGGACAATTTTCCTATTAGTACTGTCTCTTTTGGACGACGCGTTGAAAACATCAAAGTGGCAAGAGAACAGTATCCATTCAATGATGATGGGTCACTATATTAGAGGGTTGTAAAAGGTGTTCCAACTTCGAGCAACGTTTTACATTTCTAATAGAATAAACAAATTATTAAAATGTAAGAATATTTTTCCTTCAAATACCAGTACAAAAATCGTGGTTGACAATGAAAGATAGTATCTCGTAAGATTTTGGCCTAACTGCGACACAATTTCACGAATACCATCAACAATGTTCTTCTTAATGTGATAAATTGTTTCTGCATTACCAGTGCAAACTTTTTGCTTCAAATAGTCTGAAAAAATATCCAAACGCGTTATTGCGTGATTTAAGTGGCTGACTAATGTCTTCTTTTGGCCAATCGCAGGCGTAAAACGTCTATTATTTCAACGTGAATGCCATGCAGCCGATTGGGGAGAAAATGTGCTAGCATACCCACTCAATCCTCACCAAAACCCAACGTCTTTAATGATAACAAGCAATGTTCGATGGTTAACGTATCAAACGCTACTAAGTACTCTAGAAGGACAAGAATTGTAAATATCCTGATCTGTATCCACAAATATATCTGTCACTAGGAGCGCTATCATCCTCCTTAAATCTCACCTATGTATCAGGAAGCAACATAACATACGCGAGGATTGTATGACCAATGCTTACGTTAAGGAAGACTACGATTCTCAACGAAATTTATTTCTCTACGTATTCTCTTTGAAATTCTACACACTTAATCCGGTGGCAATCCAACGCTTTACAGCCATCCAAATAATATAATTTATTACACTTTGCCAAATAGGTCTCTCTTTTCGCAGTGCCACTGACATGCAGTGCCTCTCGCCAAGCCATGTTTTAGGAAAATGAAAGCAGTCAGTGCAGGTTCGATCTAGTGAACACGGTGGATGGTATACAGTAACTGGACTAGTGTTTCTGTTGCAATTATCGGCGAGTTGGCCGAAGCGTTATCAAAAAGGTAGAGAACCCGTGTCCTTCACTAAGTGGAGCCTTTCTTTCTTTAATTCAACGTCGAATCGGTCTAATAAATTAGTATAGTACCATGTCGCCATTGTTCTTTCTCTTCTCCAAACAATCAATTAAGGTTATGCTTTGCGAATCCCAAAAAATCGTCACCATAACTTTCTCGGCTGGTGGAATCGTCTTCGCCTTCTTTGTTTGGTACGCACTCGTCGTGAAATACTCACTTTGTCAATTGATCCTAGGTTTCTGGTGTTCATGACTCATCTACAATTATGTCATAGAAACACACTCGTGTTGTGCTTCAACATGTCCAAAGATTGCTTCGAACTTATCATGTAATTTAGTTTTAAACCAATCGTCGGCAAATGCGGCAGCCATTTCGCCGAAATCTTTCTCATACCCAATTTTTCGTGAAGGATGTTTTGCACACATTCAACTGAGATGTTTATCGTATGAGTAATCCCTCTAATATTCATCTGGCTAAGACGATATCATAAACGTTATTAATCATATGGACTGATCTACCTCAATGGCGCTAACTGGCCGCTCCTCATCTAACACGAATGCTCAACTATGCTTAAATTCATTATAAACCGCATCCAACCTCTCTTTGATTACTCTACACGTTTTCCCATAAAAAAAAAGAAATCGAATGACTGCCCAGTATTATTTCCAGCTGATTTTACTAATACATAAACTTGCTCATTTTAAAGACCTGGCAAGCCAACACTACTCGATGAATGCTTTCGAAATTTAGATAGACGTCGACTAAAGAATAGCACTCACAGTTGCTAAAATAGCAATATCACTCACACCTGGTGGATTTGAATTAATATTAAACATTATTTTCTATATAACACACCGTTCAAGAGTGCAAAAATGAAATTCATTACGGGGAGCTTGTCGATAGGAATAAACGTATTTGAATTGCGAAACGCTATATTTATTTTTGATAAACTTGCTTCGTGCGGATCATTGAGATATTTTGCAATAGTAATTCATATCAAGATTGTCTTGAATTTGGTTTCTTCTAGATTTACGGATATGCCATTCTATTTGCACCAGACAGTATAAAGATATACGTAATTCTAACATAGTCACTGATAGTCACAATCGGATCGGGAAAAAAGTATATAAAAATGCTGAAATTTATTGCTTACAGTGAGTGTGAGATAACATATACTTGCACCAATATGGTATGCTAGCTCTTCAGCCGGCTCTATGTGTCTGCTATTTCCATATTATGTAAAATGATGTATCCACAGATTTACTGCAAAACAACGTCGTAAGCACATAGCAATAATGTTCTATTCTTCTGAATCCCGTTTGTGCAAACGGTAGTGTGTTACAATTCAAGTGATTATTTTTCATCGAATAACCATTATTTCAACAAGATGTTCGCCATTTCTTTTTTTTTAATACCTGTACGTCTCTATAAAGCCAAACATGCATGCAGATAGCACCGTTGTACATATACGAACGCTTCGAGATTTATTGTATTATATATTCGTAAGCGGATACGCGTTATTGTCCGGGCTACCAGCTGCACCGTTGTTCCACAGGAACATCGAGCTTAAAGGTATAAAGTTGAGGTCGCTTTTGCACCTGAGGAATGTACCGTGTTCACAATAATTCAGCAGATACCATCTAGCCACTACTTTATAACACTATATCTTGATATTTTTCGATCGAAATGCCGTACACCCGGAGTATTTACGTTGGCTGGTATCAAATATGAACATGGAACGGCTTCCTTTCGAAATGAAACGAAAACAATGCCCGCATACATTATTCAAAGAATGACCGTCTTAATGATATGTTATTTGAATAACAGATAACGATGACGATTTCGACTACACCGATAAAAATTTGATGCATGTTTTAAGAATTAACTTGAGAATAATATCTTGCAATATATGTAATTATTTGCATAGTCTAAGAAAAGAAATAAAAAGGTAAAAGAAACAAATACTGCTTCCAGAAAGAGTTCCTATCACTTATTGTCGTGGTATAACATTGTTAATGTAAACAGAGGTATTTTAAAGTATCATATTTATTTGAAATAATTTTATAAACATACAATTTTTAATCAACATAACAATAAGAATTCTGAGACCCAACTGGAACATAAAAAACCAAAAAAAATGTTGTTCTTCCTTATACAAATAATTACATATTTGTCTCCCTTAGAAAGGTCCACACATTTTTCGTGCATATATTTATTACAGTTTAGGCAAAGTCTCATAATCAGAATTTGATTTCATGACAAATGAAAGTAAATTAGGAATCCGTTTTGTCTTTGTTGGAAAATTTTGGTTTGAAAATTGGTAGATGGAAATAATTATATGCGTATGGGAATAAGTTTTAATCGTTTATGTAGACAAAAACATAGATTGAATATGAAAATATTAAATGGTTTTATTCAATATATTTTCCATCTGAAGCGATAGCCTTCGCCCGTCTTTCGGGCAATAAACGGATTCCTCGAATTCTATTTCTTTCGAGGCGATTCAGCCATCAACCTATTTTTGTGCGCTGTCTGATAAGGTGAAGCCTCTCCACTAAGTGCCGACTGCATCGACCGGAACAAATGATAGTCTGCAGAGGCAATGTCTGAGAAATACGGCGGGTGGGATAGAACCTCCCTAGAAGGGTGTGCAGCTATGTGCTAGGTATGTCCTAACGGGTTGACCAACATGTGGCCCAGCGTTGGTGTGTGAGAAAATCAGCTTCTCGTGTCTATCGCGCCATTCCAGCCGATTTTCTTGAATAACCTGTTTCAAACACATTAGTTGAAGCGGGTAACGTTGGGAATTGCTAGTTTCGGACAGTTCCAGCAGCTCATAGTAAACTATACCCCATGTCTCACCAGATACAGAACATGATCGTTAATCCGTGAATATTGCGCCTTGGCACTTCACATCTTTCATCGCCGTGATCCGATGCAAAAAAACTCTTTTTCTTGTCGTCGAAGCAACACTTCGCACATGACCAAACGCCCTTCAATGGTCCTTTCTTCCAACCTGTGTGGTACCCAATTTCCTGCCTTCTGAACCATTACCAACGCATATAGGCGTTTTCCAACGGTGAGCCGTTCAACATCCAATGCTGCAGACAATTCTTCTGTTTGACATGGATCAATGTCAAGCAATTCCTCAAGTTCCTCATTCTGGAACTTTTTTGAGGCACCATTGCGTTCTTTGTCATTGACATTGAAAATGATTGCCGTGAAGATCTACAAGCAAACGGCACGTTTCCGCAGTACTTTTCTTCAAAAGATAGTAGTGGAGAAGAACTTCCCGGAAATACCGTTTTTGGAACAAATGCCGACATCTTCGAGGCGACATGAATACTTGCTGTTTGGACTCCAAACAAAAGTGCTGCGTTTAATAACTTACATACTCACCTTTTAAATCTATGTATCGAAAAGTTAGAAAAAATGCAAGCGATACTATTAATGCCATCTTCTATGGGAAAATAATTAAAACTTATTCCCATTACCTAACAGAATTTTTTTGATTTACTGATGTAAGAATATTTATTATTTGGAAATGGTTTCCATTTTATTACAGAAAATTTTATTTCTGCGGTAGCTGCTAAGTCAGTACCTTAGTGAGTATTTTCTAATTCTTCATTGCTTTCTTTTGCTGAGGACTCACCGTCTATATTTTCAAGATTTGATGTAAGTATCAGTTTGCAGACTTATTTGAAGATTCATCACTAACAAGGGAAAGTTCTCAAACCAAAATTTCAAATTTTACCTATAAGCAATTCATCTAGGATATGCTCAAAACTATTTTGTTTTCAATGCGGAGAAATATGCGGGGGTGAAATCCCGGTGCTTCGTAAGAACGATTTGCAGTTGCTCTCCGTTGTATGTAATTTAAATATCATTTTAACTTGAACATCAAAAGTTTACTCCCAGCCTGGTGCGCTACAAAGACATAAAACGAAATAACACTTAAAATGACGCTAAATAAATGCAAAATTCATTTGAAACAAACGATTGAACAACTTTTATACATTATTTAGATAAGAAACAATTAATCTGCGTCATAGATGTCTGCATCTTGCATGGAAAATAGTATTTACAAAAAAAATTACATCTCCAAGCATAGCACGTGATTTCTCTGTATTAATTTGTTGCTTCGAAAATAAAGATAACATGGTCGTTAGTATATATATTGATAAAGACGAGTAAATAAGATTATTTCTCCGTATATATAGCAGGATTGTTTAGAATATTTGCAGTAACTATTAGCATGTTTGCTAAAAGGGCTAATAAGTCCCCTCCGAGACTGATATTTTCTGAGTAATTTAATTACGTTGGGTAATTGTAATTTTAGTTTAGTATTAAAATTCATATTAATATTAGTATTAATATGAATATTAGTTTAACTGTTACGGACTTGCCGTATTAATAATATAGCGTCCGCGAGATATTACGATATATCTACTGGCATCGTGACATCTAGGGGGATTTAAAAAGACTTGAACACAATGGTCTTGTGGTGCAAGTGTTAGCACGTTACGCCGGAGACGTAAAGTTGTTGGGTTCGATTCCCCTCCGAGACTGATATTTTCTGTGTAATTTAATTACGTTGGGTAATTGCAAGGAAATTGTAATTTTATCATTACTAATGCCAACGGTGGTTTACTATTGAAATTCATATTAATATTAGTACTAATATGGATATTAGTTTAACTAAGAACAGTATTGAATATGCTTCTGTATATTATGGCATATATAAATAAAAAGCTCTGCATAAGCGTATAACAATCGGAATTTGAGAATGAACTCTGAAGTAATATTTTCTATATTTTACCTGATCATTCTTTTTATTTTTTTAAAAGAATTGTTTTGTTAAGGTAAAATTGTTACACTATATGTTGCTATGTAGCTAATGTTGTCACTAATCCAAAATCAAAGTAGTTCTCTAATTTAGCCAGAGATGACGGCGCCATCCAAATCTGCAGCAAGAAAGACATTACCACTCCAATAAGGGCACCGGAAGGAGATCAGACAGTAGAACTGTAGTTACCAATATAAATACATAAAAGTTATTTCTCTGAAGACATTTTTATGTCTTTCAGAATGACTCTTCAAAAAATGGGCTACTGAGACAAGACGTATTTAAAATTAACTCTGAATTCTGTTAGAAATGGGATGCAGCATCTCAACGAAGGCAAAGACTTACGAAATTCCTAAGTCAACTCTAGGTTTGTTTTATCGACTAAACAACGAGAAGAGAAGATTGAGTAGAAAAACAACTTTAACAGAAATGAAAGACACAGACTTGGTTGCCGAAATATAGAAATTAGCAAAAGTTGGTATGAGATTAAGATTGTAAAGAAACCTGTCTACTTTTACGTTAAGTTACAAAATGTTAAGAACGCATTTTTAGATATTAAGAAAATTGCTGGTAGAAAGTCGCTGTCTCTTCTCATAGATATTCTCATATAGCCAAACTTCAACAAATGAACCTTATCAAAACTGAAGAAATTTATGGTAGACGACTACGAAACTAGAAGGAGTTCTAGCAAAACCTGCCTTGTTTGATAACTCGGAAAAATATGTGGTATGGATAAAAAGAGATGTCATTTAACTATTCACACACAATAAGTGATTTTGGCTAAGAAAGGTGTCGAGTCCAAACATGGGAAAAACGTAACAGTATTTCCTCGTGGAAATACGTTAGGACAAACTGTATCTCCTTACATTCTATTCAAGGGTGTAAGAATGAACGTAGAATCGTCTGATAATCTTTCTCCATGTGCAAGAGTCGTAATAACGAAGAAAGATAGTATGAACTCCAGCCAAGGGAAAATTTTATCTTTTTTGCTAACTCAACCAGACGAAGCACTAACTAAACAACCACTAGGTAGAGTTTCCACAATAGTTTGATTGAAATCCATGACGCCTTCCAATATAACGAACGAATTCCAAGTCCCTTGCATCTATCTTTTTTTATCCAAACACTATTCCTGACACTGATTTTGCTTCAAGTTTAATAACAAATCTTACTCAAGAAAATGCTTTCTTCTTTTGTAAAGTTCATGTGCATTGTGTACAAATAGTCCATTCGAGGACATGCTCAAAACTATTGTTGTGTGGAAAAAATTGTTGGGAAGGGAAAATGCCGTCCTTCGTTAGAACGATTTTCGATTATGTTAGGTTCGAGTCCCCTCCGGGACTGATATTTTTTCAGTAATTTAATTACGTTGGGTAATTGCAAGGAAATTGTAATTTTATCACTATTTTTAGTGTTGCTTCCACTTGATTCATTTTATTAAGTTGGAGTAATAATTTAAATGAAACTCCTATGGGTCGTTAACATATTCGCATTACTACACATTGTCCATTGCTACTAACAGGCGATTATATGTAAAAATATTGCTTCCTGAATTACATGTATCATATCTGATACAACGCGTAGTGTAGAGTTAAACGATTCTGCTTTCTTCAGATTTCTGGAAACGTATTCAGTTATGCTAATTAACTCTTCTCTAACAGCAACATCGATAATACAACAAAAAAAATCCATATGTTCGAAGATAATATACAACACTCGTCTATATTTCAATCAAGTCTAAACTAAGAAAAATTGTACGTCACAATCGAAATATTCAACAAATTAAAGACATGTCGCTCAGCGGGTACATGAGAAAAATACGCCGGCGCCGAAAAAAAAATACGTAAGTACATTACGTATGGAGGAGAAGATTCTAATTCGAACGCACATCGAGATCTGGAAATAACATAATTTGTTAAGTGCTCCGGACTCGGGCCGACTCGAGTCGATGTGTAATCGCTTATTAATCGCGCTGTCGTACATACTTTATCCAACGGTATATCACTGGGATGCCCGAAAGAGGCTGAGTATATTGAGAAATCCGTAAAGCCGAAAGAAAATGTTTTTCTTCTTTCTTTTCTTTTAAACTGAATCAACACCGCAGGTATGTTGCGCCGCGATGTACGTACGAACATATGTAAATCTCCTTGGATTTAATTATCGTGGTCGTATATTACAGGCTTCTTTTTGATTGAAGCGCCTACGCAAGACGCAATAAATTAACGTAAATGTACTTTGTGTCAGTTGTAATGTAAGTACTGTTAGCTTGTTTATAAAAAAGTGTTTGATGATTAAACAATATCAGAAGCATGTGAATTTATAGATACATGAAATTGTACAATCGCAGTTAGATGGTTTTCTAGGCATCAGTCATGTTTTTGTTAGGCTAAGATGTTGGACGTGGCGTTAAGATAATAGGACCGCAATTATTCATCTTCGCTTTTGATTACCTTTAATTCCCTCATTTGGATTTTATTTAAAGGCAGATAACTGGACTTGAAACTGAAGACACAGATATGGCAAGCTATTTCTAGTGGCAACTATAAAAAGGCACACAAAAGTTAGTCTAGCAAACTTCTATTAATTTAACGAAAACTGTTCATTAAAGTAATGAATTAATTTAATGAATTTATAATCATGGGAAACGAATTTAGAAGCAAGTAAACTTCATCTTCATTTTATTTGTAAACCTTGTCATTATAGTATCTTAATTTTAGGTAGGGCATTAGGTGACTAGAGTAGATACTTTCACAGAAGTTTAGCTAACTCGCAAGAGATTAGTAACTAAAACAATAGAAATCCATTTAAAATTTGTTATCACAAGGCATGAGAGCTATCAATTCCTAACTAAAATTCTAGTTTTGTCGCGTCATAATTTACAAGAAATTCATTCTACTATTCGTAAATACGAAAACCAATACCAAACTGTAACCGAACCACTCACTTGCTCTAGTGTTGTACAATAGACTCTGGAAGCATTCCTTCATTCGCTGATTGTCTTACAAACACCCTTCTTCTTTGGCCGAATATTCGAAATACGGATTCATCTGTTCACAGAACATATTTCCATTCTCCTTTTGAAGCCGACACTAGACTGTGCTAACAAAAACTGAATCTTGTCTTCCGAGATCCGCTCCGCTTGCTTTTTAATAATAGCAAACGGTGCACTTTACTCTTAGCGGAGCAAGATTCGATCTTTTTCCGATTTGTCTAGTAGATTAACTTTCTTGAGAAAGTGTTGTTATGTTGGACCATTTAGTAACACTTGTCGACTGACCATGATGTGTTCTAGGCAGTATTACTCAGTTTATTGAAATTAAATACGCTTTAAAATATATACAAAAAACTTGCAAAAAAGGGAGAGGTGCAATAAAGCTTGTTATTGATTGCTTTTGTAGATACATTAGGCTGCTTGCAAAATTTCGGGTTTTCGTCTTAATCTGAGTATTAAGAGTAGTATTGGTGTACGAGTATATTATACTTTACTCTTTTAACCTCTTTCTTTTATATTTTAAAAGAAACAGTGAAAACAACGATGGCAAGAACTGCATGGTTGTATAATCCGCATGTATCGCAATAAACTCCACTTCACACAAATGAATAATTTAAGAACGCAGCGTTTCAATAGCACGTAGATTCTCATTGTCACCATGTATGTGTGTCGGTTATTGAGACTCCCAGACCATGTCCTTTTGAAACGTTGCGTCCCGAATAAATTATTAATTTGTGTGGGGCGGAGTTTACTGCGATACCTGCGAAAAACTGAGGACTTCAGAAAAACACACATTACGGTGACACATACTTTACGCAAACTTCCTCTTTTGGAGTAAGCATCGTGTCTGGGACAAGAATTTAACCAGCTTATAAACCTTGATACTGCCTTACCTTTCAACGATACCACTGTATACTAATTTGAGAATCGTTTTATGTTAAGGATAAGAATTAATCCCATCTTTTTAAATACGTTTAAAACAACTTTGAATGATTTTGAAAGGATGCAAGCTACACTAGGGTGACAGAATAAAATAGATACCTACTAATTAAAAAAAAAACATTCTATTCTCGGTATATATACAAAATATTTTAAAATTTTTAAATTAGACTAATATTTTGTCGATCCACCTTTACTTGCGTGAAGTGCTGCGAGTCGTCGTGGCATAGAATCTATTAAATGATTAGTGGTGTCTTCTGAAATACTTAACCACTCTTATGTAACAGCTGCCACGAGTTCTTCCTTATTGCTGGGTTTTTGGGGTCGTTTCGCCATATTTGTCTAGATTATGTGCCAAACATTCTCTATCGGATTCATGTCTGGTGATTGGCCTGGCCATGGTAAAATCCGAATCCCCTATTCCTTTTTCCATGTGGTTGTTGTTCTTGCTTTGTGGCAGGGTGCTCCATCCTCCATAAAAGTGACGTTTTCTTTAGATAAAATGGCGTTGTCGAATATCGGTAGTAGTCCTTCTGTTAATATTTGAATATATTTTGCCGCATTTATATTTCCGTCGCAGATTACTAATTGCGATCTTCCACCATACCATATCGCGCCCCACACCATCATGTTCATACCGCCGTATTTCATCGTCTGATGCAAAAATTTGTCGACCAGTTGCTGTGACGAACGTCTCCATACCCACGTACGACCGCTATCACTGAATTGGCAGTATCTGCTTTTGTCTGAAAAAAATGACAGACCGCCAAAACTCTTCGGGCTTCGTTCGCATTTCGATTGCCCAAGCCATTCGGCGCCGTTTTTGAAACGCCGTAAGGAGAGGTTTTTTTCTTTGCCACCCTTTTATATATCCCCACACTGTGGAGGTATCGCAGAACGGTGCGCTGACTCTTCTGTGAAGTTGCCGCAAGCTCAGCTGTACTTTTTCGCGGTTCTCTTAACACTTCGCGCACAAGCACCCTTTTACTTCTTTCAGAAGGTCCTTAAATTGTGTAATCACACGTTAAACTGTGGACAACGGAATAATTAAAAATTTACATATTTCACGTTGACTCTGGCCAACGATGCGACCCTGAGTGAAGTCGCTAATATCACTCGAACCTTGTAAGCGAGGCATAGTTGTAACGATACTAAACTATGACGAATTCCTTCCGATTCCTTCCCTATCCTAATGACAAGAGAAAGTTCTTAATTCGTTCTTAGAATTTAGCTGTTTACATATTTATACCGCTTTACCTGGTGTCTATTTTATTCTGTCACCCTAGTGTATATATGAAAGGACGTGGAAAAGGCCGTACAACACAAGTGCGGTGCAAGTTTGCTCCAAAGCAACTCGAGAAGTTATGTTGGGACTAACACCACTTCACATTATGGCGAGCGGTTTTATGCTTAATAGATTAAAAAAGCATTTTTTCACAGTTTTCACATAATAATATCGCAACACCATGTTAACTTCTTTCACCCTTCTATTCTAATAGTAGCGGATTCCATTGTATACTGCATTAAAAATCTTTTTTTGTCCGTAGTATTATACTGGGTAAAAAGCTGCGAGCTGCTTATTGCATTCTGGGCGACTGAGAAATGAATCGAACAAAACGAATAACGCATGTCTAGCAATATACTCCCCTCACTTCGCAGTAATACGGACTGAGAGGTTCATTCAATTGATTCAAATTGAAGAGATCGGTGTTAGAATCGGATTTTGTAGTAGTAGTTAAACAAGGGCAGAGAATACCGTTAGACAGAGATAGCATACTAACACACAATCGTCCTCCAGAATAGTATCTCTTGACTTTGTTAACTTATACAAATCTTATTTCATCCTTCTCTTACTCATTACAGGCCATCGACACGTCGAAAGTACGCTCATGGTGTAGTTATATAATCAGTATTTCTAGTGTTATCGTAGCATCATTTTGCAATTACAATAGAACATAATACACTGCCCAACACCCATTTTGGTGCCTCGGATTTTTTAAGCGTAATTAAGCAATTTTGGGGTGCATAATCCAAAAATGTCGTCAGATTTGTTCTATCAGATCTAGTTTCCGAAATTCACTCTTTCTGTTCTATTTAGGAAAAATTCGCCAAAGTTTGATATAGATTTGTACATAACTTATTAAATATTACTATTTGATAACTATTAACTGAAACACATAAACATGGGTAGGGGGTATTTATTTAACAGAAAAATATGCGCACCATCAGTTAACAATTTCCTTTTATAAGATTGCCTTGCGTGAGGTTTACCGGAATAGTCTCGCTGAAGATTCCAGCAGTAATCGGCCATATGGAAGATATATTCTGCCTTCCTTTATACCCTTCCTCCATAATGCTGATGTCTTTGTGAAATCTTTCCCATTGCTCCTTACAAACATCACCTAAGTTTTCGGAAAAATGATTGAAGTGGCCGAGATAACGAATCTTGATGCTCATGTTACATCCGAGCGACAATTTAGGTCTCCTAAATATTCAGTTAATAATTTGGACTTTGCTACTTATACGTATAAGTAATACATTCCACCTTGATGTATCTCAAAAACGAAAGCTGCTAGTAGGAAATGCCAGTTATTTTTGGCACCAGCACATTAGAAAAACCCTAAATCCGATTAGTACAAGCACCACGACAAAAAAATTATTTTGTTGGGCGGTGTAATAGATGATCTTATTTGTTCCTCATCACCTAAGTTTTCTGGAAAACGGGCTAAGTGGCTGTGAAGGTAATGCATCTTGATGCTCATGTTACATCCAAGCGTGTGAAAGTTAGAAAGCCTGTGTTCTACTAATAAATGTCACCGTGGTGAATCTCTAAAACTAGAGCTGCTAGGAAGAAATGCCAGTCATTTTTGGTACCAGCATATCAAAAATACCCTAAATCAATTCGTATTTTATAGGCACCACGAAAAAATATTTGTTTTGTTGGACAGTGATATTTACTACAATTTTGTTTTTCTACGGTTGCAATTGCTATATCCTGAGTTTACAGCTTAGTGAAGTGGTCCCCACAAATTGGAACTTAACCAATAGTAAGGTAATTATTGCATAATGGTATGGCTACAATCTCATTTTTTCGTTGCTACTGACTATGTCAGAGGATGCCAAAGTGATTACAAAAATCTTCTTATAATTATGATCGCAACATTTTTCTCTGCATAATCTCAACTCCATTTCAGTACTATGCACGTATGCACTTTAGGAATGAGCACGTACAAACGTACGCAACGCCGTATGCACTTCCTAATAAATAAAACAGCATTGAACGCAGCTCGCAATAAATAAGCTTCATCGCAGAGATCTTCCTCGTAATCGTTTGCACATCGACATTACTACTATTTTGTAGTCAATTTAGAAATAATTTTACCGTACAGTTTGTTGGTTTGAAACTATCGGTGTATATCGGAATAATACTGCGCGAAGTTATTATTTAACGATAAAAGTGCCGGACCATTACACACGGTGCGCAAATACCGCTAAGACAAGAGAGTCCTGTAATTTTGCTGTGTGAGTTATCCGCATGCATGCGTCAAAAGGAGTAAGGGAAGGTGTGGGAATGCAAAATTCCGACTTCTATTAGACGCGCAACTACGGCTTGATAGCGAGGATAAACGCACTTGACAACGTACGCAGCGGTGCTCGACACTTGCCGACAATAACTTAAGGCTAATATACACCGTCTTGGACATATTTATTTCCTTGAGAATATTATATTCACCTTTTTATCCTGGAATTCGAAAAGTTTATTTTTAATAGGACAAATTAACCAGATAAACATTTATTTCATAATAAATGTACCATACCGGCATATATCGAAACGAAGAAGGAAATATGAAATACTGAAGATTAATTATGAAGGCTATAAGACTAGCGGCACTTACCTTGATCGTGGTTCAGAATATGTAACATTACTGCAGAAACATAATTTTAATTCATTAGAAGATCGTCGCAATAAAAACAGTGCAAGATTTTTATTTAACTTGTTATCCAATGAAATAGATTCACCATCATTATTAGCTTATGTCGATTTTCGAGTACCACCACGTTACACACGATCGCTTGATTTTCTCGTAACGTGTAGGCACAATACAAATATCTTGCCACTTTCAATAGAATATACTCACAGAATATTTGTTTACGTTAGGTTTATCTTTCTTTTTATGAAAATTATTGTATATGTGTGTTGATTTGAAATGGCATTACACATGAGGTACATAATCAATGCAACTACACCAATTGTTTGTATGTTGTCCTGTAAGTGATAATTATCGTTGGACAAATAATGAGTATTATTATTACGAATGTAAGAAATAATGAAAACGCTGAAAAATGTGACACAGAACTTCTAATTGGAGCAGTCTTGATGCCTTTGTGACAGTCATAAAAGTAAAGTGTTTACACCCTCTGAGTTGTCCTTTAGAATAATCTCAAATCATAGCACTATAGTTTTTGCCTTTGTACTTAGAAGACGTTTGCTGTGCAATGAGAAATCCTATTTAAAAGTATGCATTATAACATTTATTACACTACTCTTGTTAGCATATATAGTTCCGTCCGCGTTTTTCCACATTTTCCCATTTTTTTATTTTTAAATTCTGTACAATATTTTTAACTTTTACAAGATACCTCCGCAGTTAGCTTCTACTCGGTAATTTGACTTGTTTTCTCAACTTCTCTTTAATTGTATCATTTTAAATATTGAAACTATTTAATTTTGTTTTCGGCGATTCAAGGTAACAAATTTCGTAACCTCAATTTTGCTTCACCTGTTTATTATACGAATAGTTTAAATATAGAATTTCATAATAGATAAACAGAATCTTTGAAAGATGATCTTTTAACTATTCAGGAGACTATATATTATTGAGTTCTACGAGAAAGAAAAACAAATAAGCCACCCGATTTGCTAGTTGCAATGACTAGTAAATCTCAAAGAACAATATGACATATTAAAATAAACTACCTACCTAAATTCAATCCTCAACAATTAGACAGGCAACGAAAAGTGGCTTCGAAAATAATATTGGATGATCCACCAAAGTACTTACAAATAAATATTTGTGAACTTCTTCATATACTTAGCTTTTATATACATATAAATTTTAGCAGTGTACTTCAAAACAAGAAAAGTACCATATACAGCTGTGGCCATATGTATTCGCCACTCTCGTTTTGAACGTGTTACACAAATATTATTGTATTTCTAAGAAGCAGGGTCAATGACGGACTTAACTAGGTACCTTGTAATGAGGATTTAACGGTTTATTGTAGGCCATTCTGAGTTAATTAGAAAATAGACGTAAAATTGTAATTTCTGAATATTTCTTCAGTCTTTCTTAAAAGTTGTAAGAGTAAGGTTGAGCTAGTTAGAGCGAAGATATTGTGTCTGTGATTTTGTCTGTTAATACGATAGTATACAGTAAAAAGTAATGCCGAAAACACGCGAATTGACGGAGGTAGAGCGACGACAAATTGTGGTGTTAGAAAAGCAAGGGTTGTCGGTGTCTGCTATTGCCCGATAAGTGAAATGTGCGCGATCGACAGTTAGAATGACGATAAAACAATACAAAGCTCGACATAAACCACGGTTGTCTCCGCAACAAAAGAAAATGAGACTGCTGTGGGCTAAAAGTCACCGCGACTGGACCATTGACAATTGGGCCAATGTTATGTGGACGGATGAGTCAAATATTGAGGTAAGTAATACATAATTATTGTATTTGCGGTATTCTGTATTCAATTCCTGGTATCTACAGTGTTTTTATTTTTTTTATGGGTTCCAAAATGTAACAGTATTCATGTTTTTGTCGGTAGCTTTGTGGTAAACCTAGGCCTCAATACGTGCGGACGCAGGCGAGGAGAGGCCTTCCATCCAGACTGTATCATCGCGACTGTCAAGTTTGGGGGTGGTAGCATAATGGTTTGGGGTTCCATGAGTGCAATAGGCGTCGGAGAACTGTTCGTCTGCGAGGGCCGAATGAACAGTCGGACGTACATCGACATGTTGGAAGAAGTTCTGGAACCGTGTGCGTCAAAATTATTCGATAATGATGAGCCAGAGTATTACTTCCAACAAGATAATGCACCGTGGCATAAATCTCGCGAAGTAATGCGCTGGTTCGAGGAAAATAACGTGCGGGTCCTGGAATGGCCGGCACAATCCCCGGGCTTATCACCAATTGAGCATTTATGGTACATTTTAAAGCGAAATGTAGCTAAATACTCATGTACCACAAAGCAATGCTTAAAAACAAAAACATTCGAAGAGTGGAAAAAAAAATCCTAACAGTGATACAACTAACTTAGTGAGCAGTATGCCCCGACGAATTCGTGCGGTGATAAAAGCCCAGGGAGGAGCTACCAAATATTAAGTAATATCTGTATATATCTGTATACACTCACAATGAAACATTTTCATCGATCAATTTTCTTTTATTTCTTATATATTCGTCGGAATAAAAAACAAACAGGGTGGCGAATACATATGGCCACAGCTGTATACTCTACCGAGACTATATCTATATTAAGCGCTTTACATACATACATGAAAACTAAGACTGAAGTTAAGGGTTGTAAAGAGATACTAAGTAAGATTCTTGTTTATATAGGCTATAAGTTTACCAGGTGCATGTGTAAGTTCTTTTCGGTTTTTTGCTAAAGAGAAATTCGTAATTTTCAAAGGAAATTATTTTTTTATTCAAAATTGCGGAAAACCATTCGTCGAGCCATTTTCCAACTTCCTCGAGATTGCGGAAGTGGTAGATTGCGAGCGCGTGCCCCAATGATGCGAAGAGGTGATAGTCAAATGGCGTCAGGCCTGGGGAACACGGTGGACAGAAGCGATTTCAAGATGTCTTTCACTGGCTTCGGTGTGTGAGACAGCGTATTGTCGTGTAACAAAATCCCTTTGCCATGTCTTCTGGCCCATTCCGGTCGTCTTTTGATTAATGCGTGGTTTAAAGTGATAATTTGTTGAGCATAGCGGGGTGTACTGACGGTTTCAAGAGTTCATAATACACAATACCGCGCTGGTGCCGCCAGACACGGAGCATGGTCTTCTTGCAGAAGCGATTTGGCCCTGGTGTTGAAGGACCGCCAGGTGAAAGCCACGATTTTTCCGTTTCGGGTTTTCGAAGTAAATCCATTTTTCGTCACCCATCACAATTCGATACAAAAATGATTTCCTTTCGTAGCGTTCAAACAGTATTTCACAGGTGACTGCGATTTTCTATTTGACGTTCATTGAAATGGTATGACACCAATTTACCGAGTTTATTGATCTTTTCCATTGCTAATAACTGTTGAGTTTGAGTGAGGTCATCATCTAATAACTCCTGTAATTGCTCGTCTTTGCATTTTTGTGATCTACCAAAGCGCTCACTGACTTCACATTACAATCACCACTTTTAAATTGTCGAAACCATGTCTTACATGTTCTAATGGATGGAGCGTATTCATGATAGAATGAAATACAAAATCTTTAGTGGAGCATCAGGATATAATGATATGGAGAGTATGGCACTTGTACTACATAAACCATAATGATTAGGAAATCATTATTAATTTAATTATTGAATTAAAATACAAGGGTAGTATTGGATCTTGATGAAAGTTATGTGCATAAAAATTATACTGCGGCCAAATTCTGGAAAAATTCAGAGGAAAAAGGAAAGTTGGAAAAGGGTATAGCACGGTAACGGTGGATTATATGTCATGCTGGTGGTGAAGTGGCTTTCATTAATGAAGCGTTGCTCTTGCAAACAGAGCGTAAACGTATTAAAAAAGTTGAAAAGGGGTGGATCAAAAGGAACCAGCTAACAAAAGAACGACAAAGTTTATCGCATCTTTAAATGCTTCGGATTCTGCAATGGATTGATTAGAATTTGATGAGGAATTATTATAAAATTAAAAATACTTACATTTAATGTAATGTAACATACATATGTATTTACTAAATGTAACAGATTTTATGTATATACAGGGTGTTTTTGAAATAAAATAAAAAAGTGTGAAAAATTAAAATGTGTAACTATATAGAATATAAATCCAAAAAATATTGAGTCAATTACAATGCGATCCTGAGAATTAGAAAACCTTAGGAAATTGTAATATGGATGCAAAATGGGTATACATAATACATCTATCCCATCAAACTCGCATACACACAAGTAGACTGCATACACTACAATAACACAGCTGGGTGTTATACTGTCCACCTTCCAAACGGCATGCTTACTTCAATAGCATGATTACGTGCGAATATTTCGGCTGTGTATAATAAAGACATTTTAAATATCTATCATATTTTTTCTTGAGTCTACGAAAGAATTTCTGCAAAATAGTCTAATAAAAGTATATCTTCTCATTTTCCATAATTCTTTATTTGATTTCATGGACACCTTGTATAAATATATCTATCATTTTGTAACATAAATTAATGAAAAATTATTGCAAGTTTTTGTTTTAGTTTAATATTTTTCGAATAATTATATAGGTATTTATTATATGTTATGCTATTTTGATTATTATAACTTTGTACCAGAGGTCAACTAATTGTCTATTGAGTTCAAAATCCTAACTAGATAGTTTCCAATTTATTTAAATCTGGCGCGCTGATTTCTTTTTCTTGAAACATACACAATAAAACGACACCGCTGCTTGGGCTCGGACTATAGATTAAAAATTAGTATCTCTCAGGCCTCTATAGTCCCCAGGAATGTTCTATCGCGACTGTACACGTACAAGATAGAAAAATATTGCAACTATCCATTCAAGACTCGTACTTATCTCGACTCAGTCACGTTGTCAAGTCTATACGCCAGTTGGGCTATAAACAGCGCGCCCTATGGTTTCGTAATCGAAATAGCTTTCGCACTTTTTGATTGTGAGAGATTGTACACATACGCGGCGAATTATCTCAAAGTACGAACTTAATCATAAGTTCGGAGAGGTAAGCACTCAATTAGTTCATGTTGGCGGTCAATTTTTACGTTAGTGAGTCGAGCTATAGTGGACGACGCACGAACGTGACTAGGTTTTATCTTGCTTTTAGATACTAGTCTATGGGACTGGGCGATTTTACGATGAGGGAAAATCTAAAATAACCTATAATAAAGGCAGATAATATGTGAATGAAGTAATGAAAGAAAATTGTTATTTTAAAGAGGATTATTACGGAAAAAAGTAAATTACGCCGCTAGTTGTCGTATACTTAGTACATGCAGTATTTTTGATGTGCGATAATAATAGCTAGATATAATAAAATCAATCTGCGACGATCTTGCAAAATCTGTAGTAATGTACGTGTAATTTTCAGTAATTTTTTCAGTAATGTACGTGTAATTTTAAGAACTGATTTAAAGAAGTTTAATATATGGGCGCCAGATATACTATACCGTTTCTTGTATGGGAGCAATAAAGTAGAAAGCCTAATGTACACAGGCTTAACAAATCTTAAAGAAGAAATTTGATTTTAATGCACATTGAATTGAGAAAATTATTTAATTGTAATTAATTATTTTAAGAAGTCAATATCTTTGCAATGAAGACAAACTTAATGAACAATATACAAAAAGAGATAATTTTGCAGAAAATTACAGTAATCAATCATATAATATAATTCTACAGAACCAAAATCTCAAAACATTAAAATTCCCACAATTAGTCATCGAAAATTCGAAAGGTAACTATAACTATTGCCTAGAAGAGACGTTGGAATCTTTAATTCATTTTAATCATTCTATTAATAATATACGACAATGTCACTATTTACGTAGGTCACTTGAATCAAAGAAAGAAATTCGGTCTTTGGAATTTTCAGCACCTAATTACTCGTAGCATCGTTTCACAGCCTGGGGATCGCCGTGATATTAAAGAGGGATCGCAAAAATAGCCTAAACAATAATGAAATCATTTTATCAAAGAAATTATTTATTATAAACGTTTTACTTACAATAAGTACATGTAAAAAAATAAAAAAAATGTGATGGTTGCACTTGTCTTTCATTTAATATTTAATAATATAAATTTAGGCGGGCGACCTGAAATATTCTCGGAATCGGCAAGAGATGTCGCACGAAGGTTGAAGTGGATTCATTGGTGGGCAAGGGCAACTTTCTTTTTGGCAACCGTCAAAATTTCAGACAAAATGGATAAAATCGAATTTCGTGCAGTGATAAAACACTTCTGGATAACCGGGAAAACGGCCACGGAAATTCGAAATATTTTGTTAGAGGTTCATGGTGGATATACTCCATCATTTTCGACCATCAGCTTCTGGGTGAGTGAGTTCAAACGTGGCCGCACAAGCAGAAGTCACGAACCTCGCAGTGGACGCCCAAAAACCGCTACCAACGATGAAATGGTCGACAAGCTTCATCATGTCACGTTAGCCGATCGAAGGTGAAAGAGAAAGCAGAGACAACAGGCATCTCAGAAGAACGCGTTGACCGTATCCTACACGAAATTTTGTGTGTGAAAAAGCTTTCGGCGCGATGGGTACCGCGTTTGCTCACAGCGGAGCAAAAACGAAATCGGGCAATCGGGTGACCGCTTCGGAGGAGTGTCTGGCCAGAATTCAATGCAATCCAGAGGATTTCTTCGTGCGTTTCGTATCCGTGGACGAGGCTTGGATCCACCACTACATACGAGAGACCAAGGAACAGTCGAAGCAGTGGACTTTTCCGGACGAATCGGCTCCAAAGTAAGCAAAGACCGTTCCATCGGCCGGAGGTAATGGCGACCATTTTTTGGGATTCCCAAAGTGTGATCTTCATCGACTATCTGCAAAAGGACGATTACGGGGCAGTACTACAGCGATTTATTGACCCGATTCGACGCAGTATTGAAGGAGAAAGGGACTCATTTGCAGCTGCTTTTCCACCATGCCAATGCACCGGCTCATTCATCCTGCATCGTCGTGTCCAAGTGGAATGAGTTGCGCTACAAATTAGTACCCCACCTTACATAGTCACGGGACCTAGTCCCCAGGAGACCTCGAAACATACTTTTCCGACGGCTTGAAGAGACTGATGCACCGTTTGGAAAAGTGTATTTATCTTCTAGGAGACCACATCGAAAAATAAAAGTAAAGAACGACACCAATACCGTGTTTTTCTCGTCGATTCCGGAAACATTTCAGGTCGCCCTCGTACGTATAAAATACGTGGATCTACCTTAGAAACACAAAAAGGCAAATTATTTTCGAATGATGAAAGAGGATTCCTGTATTTAGTTTTTAGCGCAACCATAGACGAAATACCTTACTACAGAGATAGGACATGGCAGAAGGTATTAATAGTTTCAGTGATTCTGTGACTTGTGTGTGAACAAACTAAAAGTTTTACTGCAAAGTCACAAGTTGTCTTCCATAATTCATGAGTAGCAAATCCAAGATAGTCCTTTCATGACATCCGATCCGCAGGTCTAGCAATTCAAAATTAGATTTTTGAAATTCTCTTAAGATTTACGCAATAATCAGTTGTTGTAACAGCTGGTATAACAAAGATATACAGGAAAATACTAATTCACTCCAAAGACAAGACATGTTCCACATGTTGTTTGAAGAGACTGCTCAAATAATAAAATATCTATATATGAATTAAATGCAGTCACGTGGCTATTCGGTGCCTAAGAAAATTCCTCGAAGATGTAAACAATGCATAATCAATTTCTTCAATTATTATAGGTCGTAGTTTTTATCTAGACGATCCTATTGTGGGTTCCTGAGTAACATGTTCAACACATTCTTTCTAACAGTAGCATTTTGATTTTTTTGTGTCAGATGCCAATTTAGATGTAGCGCTTTTAGCTCCTACGTAATTTCATATTTAAGTCCTTAATAGCTTACCAAGGTAGGGTGAGTAGTAATAGTAGTAGTCAATAGTTAGGAGTCAATAATGTAATTTCAAGAGAAACATTCATTGTACTTTTAGTTTAGTTAGTTCGAGTCACTCACCTCTGTATTGTGTGCACAGGTTTAAGTGTCTCATTTTATTAATAAAATAAGTGAACACACACCTCTTTTTCATTATAAACTGTTACCAGCCAATTTACAAATAAAGCTTATACGGAAGTTACGGCCGGTAAGCGATGAAACAAGCCCCGAGACAGTTTATCAGAAATCTAGCTGTTTATAGCCAATCACGAGCCAAATTTTTAGCACCCGATTATGAAAATACACTTATTAATAAAAAAAAAACCAGGTGCATCAACTGTTTAACACACATTTTACGCTCAATTCCCATAAAAAAGGCAACGGAATAAAAGCAAGAGCTATTCGTTGCGTCATTTCAACGTTGCCAGAAATACGTAGTTCACCTCATAAAACAGCTTAATTAAAGTTAATGAATTTCTACAACATAATCCAAAAATATTTCCTAGTTTCCGGCCGATGCTAATTGCAGCGTGAAATATAGTTTTATTAGTATGCGCGTGCGGTTACTCTTTTAACTTGATTTTATGTACCTCAGAAAAGCGGCTTCCTATGACTGTGTCACGTTCGTTAATTATGACCGTGAAAAAGAGAACGTTAGAACTCCACATACTCAAACTAACGTTTGGAAGTAGAAGGACATTCTAGCCGTGATTAATTACGAAAAGGGAGAAAGGTTTTTATAAGCTCTATTTAGGGGAACCACTAAAACTGTCACATATATCTTATTTATCAAATTGGTGATGTGAAATATTCGGTAATTTTGAAATTCTAGCAGCCGTTATTAATTTTATTGTGGTCATAAACACAGTTCACGTGACGTACAGATGAAGACGTTTTTCGGACGGGAATACGGTGAAGAATTTTTTTACGATCCTATGTATGTGTATCAGATAAACCTCATAAATTTCGAACAAGCCAGATAAAAACCTAGTTTGGTACATATAGATCGTATCTCACGTGTCACTCATTACGGGAAACGCACAATTTCGAGGATACATATAAGAGAATTTTCTATACCTAATAATTTCTTGTGGGACATTAAGAAATTAATTTTGTTTTGGCTAGATCAGGACGAATTCGAATTAAAATATTTTTACACTTTTTTAAAGTGGTTTAATTTGGATGAAAATGTCTATGCCTTTACTGATATTCTTTCCGACCGATAAGATACAAGTGCCCTAAAGTTCTCTATTAGTGCCTTTTATTTCAGGGGAGTATGTATATTTATATATGAAGATGATCAAGTGGTTTTTCTCAAGGTTGGAAATGAACGTGTCCAAGAAAAATATATTCACAATAATAATCATGATTTTTTACGTATGATAGGTTTCTGTAATAGATATAAGTACAACTTCCAAATATCAAAATAATATCTAAAGGTTTAGGTATTCTTGAATCGCATAAAACGGATTATCTATTAGGTCTTTTTCTTAAATAATGAATCTGTTGCAGCACTCCTGATACAGCTAGGCAATGCGCTATATAATTCCATAAATGAAAACACGACTGTTTCCTCAGATAAATAATTCGATTTTGTATATCGGTAAGATAATCTGGTTAGTTGGACATATGCTGTAAGTGCTTCTCAATAACTAGCAAGATTTTTCTTATAATGAGTCTTTCTTCACGTGGGCTGCTCTCTTTCCGCTAAGCCTAGTAAAGTAAAGCATAATATATTGATACAATACATTTATTTATAGTTTCTTAAGGAGTTTGTCTCCACAATCAATGCATTTTTGCATCGCTGAAAATCAACTTTCCAAATATTTTCTCCATTCTTTCCGTGTTAAATCGTTTATTCAATTTTTAATCTTGATTCAAGATGATTCTCCCTTTTTGACATTTTTCGCCAACCCGAACGGCCGACTGTTGATTTCTTTTGAGATCAAAACATTGGGCCCACGTTTTATTTTCTATAGTGATATGCACCCAATCATATGAGCCATTATCAAAGCGTTCATGTCACACGGTTTTCTTTTTAAATTGAAGTCAAATCATATGTAATCCATCGGACAAAAAGCTTATTTACCATTAAATGTTTGTGTAAAATGGTGTCAGCTGTTGTTTCACACCAATCTTTAAAGTTGCTTAAATACTTCTGACGAGAACATGGCGAAATTTCTGCAGTTACACATAAATGGTATATTCGTTTTCTTATGTCCTCGGAAACTTATGGGTTAATATTAAACTAGAAAGAAAGGCAAATGAAAAAGAAAAGAGCATTGAAAAAATTGCATTGCGCTTTTTACAAAAGGAATCTATTCATCACAAAACGGATAAAAGAAACAAGAAATTTACAACTCTACCTACATTTAATAACACATGGGCTGAAAAGTCCCGGGCCTAACAAAGAAAACACGGTTTCTTTGGTTCAAAATTAGCTTCATTCATCAACGTAATCTCCATCAAGAGCAACGCAATCATTCCAGCGCCGCTCTAACATTTCAATACCACTTTTGTAGAACGATTTATCTTTTGCCTCAAAATAGGCCTCAGTTTCAGCGAGAACCTCTTCATTCGTGCGAAATTTCTTACCGGCGAGCATTTTTTTGAGGTCTGCGAACAGCCAGTAGTGGCTGCGGGCCAAACCTGGCGAATACGGTGGACGTGGAAGCAATTCGAAGTTCAATTCATGTAGTTTTGCCATTGTTTTGATTGACTTGTGACACGGTGCGTTGTCTTGATGAAACAATTTTTTTTTCTTTGCCATATGCGGTCGTTTCTTTGCAATTTCGGCCTTCAAACGCTCCAATAACGCTATATAATATTCACTGTTGATGGTATTTCCTTTCTCAAGATAGTTGATGAATATTACACCACGCACATCCCAAAATACCGAGGCCATAACCTTTCCAGCCGATTATTGTGCTTTTGGGCGCTTTGGACGAGGTTAACCAGTTGCTGTTCACTCAGATGACGATCCTTTGATTCCGGAGTGAAGTGATGGATCCACGTTTCATCCATTGTCACATATCGACGCAAAGATTCCGGTTTGTTACGTTTAAACATGGCCAAAAACTGCTCAGAATCATCAACACGTTCTTGTTTTTGGTCAACAGTGAGCAAACGCGGCACCCACTTTGAACAGAGCTTTCTCATAGCCAAATGCTCATGCAATATACATTCTTTTGATATCTTTACAATGTCAGCTAACTCACGCAACTTCACTTTCCGATCATTCAAAACGATTTTGTGGATTTTTTTGATGTTTTCTGGTGTTACCGCCTCATTTGGACGTCCACTGCGTTCTGCATCATCGGTGTCTCTACGACCACGTTTGAAGTCAGAAAACCAACGTTTTATTGTTGTTTCTGATGGAGCGGAATCCCCATAACACTTTTCAAGCCATTGCTTCTCTTGAAAGGTATTTTTTCCCATCAAGAAGCAGTGTAAAATTAAAACACGAAATTGTTTTTGATCCATTGTTTTGAAAATAACAAAAGTAGCGTGACTCTTAGCACAATAACTCCCAAACTAATGAATAGAATATCATGAAATTTTAACAGCTGTCTTTTGAAGGTTAGTACTAACTGAGAGAAAGGTGACTGCAATAAAACTAGCGGCATCTATGTGTTAGGCCCGGGACTTTTCAGCCCATGTGTTAAAACGGAAACAGCACAATACTCGATGACGGCACAAAACAACGTCGTAACAAGAGTTTTAAAACTCCAAAGTGCGACTGTCAGCGTAAAGTTGGCGGCCACATTTTTAATTTGGAATACCTTGAAGACCAGAAGAGCATAAAATTCAGGGATTACTGCGCAAGACGATAGCATAGTCTATTCTTGAAAATTCGAAAGCGCCACTGCCAATTTTACTCGCCAATTTTTTGTTCGTCTGGGAGTCTGAACAGCGGCATTACCTTGCAGGAAAATTCATGCATTGATTGACTAAAGACACGCATTGCAGCTTGTGTTTTCATCTAAACAGTGCTAATAATACCTGAAACTATCTGGACCGCTTAAGTTAATCATGAGAAAATATGATGTTCTTTTTAAGGGTGTCTTTGAAACCCTTTTGTACCCAGCGGAAATGTCTTTTAGTTACTGGTAAATTTCACTTATGGTGCGACTGGGTAATGTCTTAGTGATATCACCTGAATTATTTTCAATAATTATCGCGCAATAGCAAAAGGCGTGTGTATAAATAACGTGTCTTTATATTATTTACATACATATATCTTCCATTCATTTTCTTTTTTTTTGTTAGCTGTACTCTACCTACTCTAACAGCACATATGACAAACTTTTAAAAGCAATCAAAAAAATTACTATAGCTTATGTATACATAAGCTGAACGTGATATAAAGATTTTAAAAACGTCCAATAGTTAGAGAAATTGTTATTGATATATTTGTAATCTAATGTATAAGACCTTTATTAACTCGTTTCCAAATATCCCCTTTCGTCAAGATGAGTACAAGATTGTCTACCAAATCTGCTTACGGCTTAAGCAACTCTAGCTTTCTTAAAGATCCTCAAGTCAGAAAAATGTTCACACATTCCAATCGTATGACATCTTCTAACAAATTAAACTTCATTTTAGAAAAATATTTAACACATTAGAGAGTTCGTGCTCGACCTTCTTGTCAGCTACGTTATCTTACAATAAATTAAAAACTTTTCTAAAATTAAATCTACATAAATTCGATGCCTGAAATCTATTTTGATATTCGACATGGGCTATTAAAAGGTAAAACGCAGTTATTAAATGTCTATATTTCACCCAATTAAAGCACTCAAGCAATGCCGAAAGCATCGATGCTCGATTCCATCCTCGATGCACACGGGGATCAGTATTATACGCTTTAATTTAGATGATTAACCGAAATCTAAATTGATCAAACGACCAATAAAATCCCTTTCTTCGCTTTGAGAACGCCGACGTGATTTATTTCGATATTAATACCTACATTATTAGGTTTCGTATCTTCTAGCGAAGAGTAAGATGCGGTAAATCAACAAATTCTAATGAAATGCTAATGTATGCGGATGCAGTCTGTTCGACCGTAAAGACGTGCATAAAACAAATATCAATAAGCCACCTACGAATATTAAATGAAACTTTCCTCTAATAGTTTTCTACCGTTAGTTATGCTAAATATTCGTATCCTCACACAGGATAATTGATTTCATTTTGATATAGGTAGATATTTGCGGAGAAAACAAGTTATTTTATGTCTTATTTCTATATACGCAACACTGTTTATAATAATGCTACAAAAGTATGCACGTTAGATACTTATCAGTACTAGACGTATATTATTTACAAATAATGGCCGGTTATACAGTAGTAGTCTTTTCCATTAACAACAAGTTATCACAGCGCTTTCTGTCGATTTATTAGTGAATTTGTTCAATGATTAATTTATTCTTATTGCTAATATCTTTCAGGTTTCCAGCTGTCCAGCAGCGGAAATTTTGTTTATTTAGCGAGACAAGTGGAAGTAGACCTCATCAGACAAAATCAAAACAATGCCAGGGGGAATGTTCTGAAGAATGTTCTCGCACATAGCTTCAAAATCCCTAACTTAATTCTTGGGTAACCATAATCTTGTATAGCTTCATGTGAAGATTCTTGTGCAGATTTCTTCTTATACTCCTATCATCCATACAGACAAAATAATTAAAGAGTGGTACAAATGTGAAGCAAACGTAAAAGACTTTGTTCTAACGGTTAGTTGTGGATCAGAAGATGGGGGTGAAGACACATGTTAAATATATTTTTAATTATCCTATCTAATTATTTATTTTGATACCGACATATTTTAATTTAATTTACATCATGTTATGTTTTGCATATCATGTTGTATAGAAATGTGTTTGTTACATAAGTCAAATAAAGATATATTTCGTTTAATGAATCATCATCACGCATATTAAACTAAACGCTTTTATGTTCCTTGTTTGAATACTTTCTACATTTTGATTTGAAAATAGTTTTTTTCATATGAAATCTATATTTATTAGAGTGATAAAGACTTTTGTTAAGAAAACAATTAATTTAGCCCATTGAGCCCCTTTCCGTAAGTACAAATGTATCGATACACCAAAAAGCATTGTTTATGGAAGAGCTCACTATTTATAATCATGTTGATTGCAATCACTCCTAGTTTGTTTTTTAAATGTATCGTCGGCTAAAACATTATATAGCCAAAAAAAATGTATTCAGGACGATAATAACTTGTTTTTGTACAATTCATTGCGAACATGGTTGGTGTACACGTAGGCTTCCACGGCCCAAGTCAGTAATAAGCTAACTATTTTCGGAATTGGACCGTAGCGTGATGAAATATAAAAAATGAAATAGGAGTAAGAGAAAAAAGAAATAAAAACAAAAAGGAGATAAAAGAGAAAACGAATCTCATCATCGTTTGCGGTAACCGAACATCATCTTGAAACGGGCCATAACATTCTATTTAAAGAAACTTCGGTCATCGCGAAAAATCCTCATTTCTATGGCAGAACAATCAGAGAGGCAATGGAGATCCAAAACCACCTCGATAATATCAATAGGGAGGACGGATATCATCTGTCGGCGATGTGGAAACCGTTCCTGCAAGCCTCGCCCTCCTCTACTTAACCAACCCCTTAGACGTCCGGCCGCTTCCGTCCTATATAAACCCGATACTCAGCGATACACGTCAGACATTGTTCCGAAACCCAAGAAGGACCATCACTTACCTGAAGGATACCGTCCGATATCGCTGCTCTACCCTGCCAGTAAGGTTCTTGAAACCTTGCTGCTGGCCAGAATCAACGTTCACCTGGACGACGACCAGTCCCGATTCATATCGGGCTACTCAAGCACTTCACAGCTCTTCCGGGTTACGGACCACGTCACAACAGCCTTTAACAGAAAACAGATCACCGTCATGGTGTCTCTGGATCTGGAGAAAGCGTTCGACAAATTCTGCCATGAAGGACTGCTGCTGAAGTTGAAGGACTGCGTTTTCCCTGCTCGAAGATCGTTAGAACATACCTCCAAAACAGGAGTTTCCATGCAGCCGTGAACGCTTCTGGTTCCTCCGCGAGGCACATGAACTCAGGGGCCCCGCATTGGGCCCCATACTGTTCACGATCTATGTCAGAGACAGTCCAAAACCCTAGGAACATCCCGTGTTCGACGCTACGATAATGGCAACCTTCAGATACTCTAAGATCGCGGCCGAACTTGCGCAGGCGCATTCGATCAAAATCGAAGAGTTCTTCTGTACGTGGAGCCCCAAGATCAAGTTGAGAAAAACGTAAGCGGATACATCGACAGCTGCAGCAGAAGATCAAGAGTATCTTGAAATGATCCTTGATAAACGGCTCGCCTTCTCCGAACATCTGACAAGAGCAAGGACAAGGGCTATCAGCAGAATATCCCAGCTATACCCTATCTTATCCAACCCAACCCTTAATCCTAAAACGAGTATAATATTGTATAAACACATTCGCTTCATCCTGACCTACGCTAGTCATGGGACACGGTAGCACCCAGCCACATTCAATCCCTCGTGAGAGTACAAAACCGCTGTCTGCGGTACGGAGCAACCAAACACAGGACAGTAACTGAGTCTCTCGGGAAACTGTAACCTGTAAAACTATCGATTGATTATATACGTCAGAAAGTTTTCGCCTCTAGCCTGATTAACACGTCGAATTACCGGGACCTTCTTCCAAAGTGGTTTCGCCTCTAGCGTGGGTTACACCTCGAATTTCCGTGCCACTTTGGTTTCCCTGTTTTCTCCTAAAGAAGCCTCCTACGACGGAGGCGAAATGTCGAGATCCCACCTCCTTTTCCTTTTTTTACTCTTTATTTCACCTTTCTTTTTCACACCCTTTTTTTCCTTTTTTTAATTTTTTTCTCTCTATCTCTCTTATTTAATTTTTTATATCTCATCGTCACACGATCCAATTCCGGAAATAGTTCGCTTATTAATGGTTGGTGTACCTAAATTTGTTTCAGATGCTGCAAACGTCAACCATCCATGACGTAACTATAAAGTTTTATTCGGTAAAATACAAATACGTATACAAAGACATAAAAAATTCTGTGTTGGTTATGCGTATCTTCGGCAAATTTAAATTCTTCTTTTTTTAATACGTAACGCAAAATAAGATAACTTCGTATTTATAACATTCCGTGCTTTCTGCGTATTCGCTTTTACAGCATCGGCCGTTAGAGCATAACCCCGATAAAAGTAAAAAATATGCCACTATATTTCCAAAGTCGGAACGTATACAAATCGAGCGATAAATTATTATCGGAATCGTTTTCCTTGTAGATATACCGGCGATCGTGTGAAGGTCCTAACGGTCCCACCTCTATAGGACGTAGGACGGCATTTATAACGCTTGACGATCTCAACGCGCCAAATTGAGGTATTAATCATAGTCATTCTCTTTTACCGATATACATATATTCCCGTTTGACCGGCGCTCGCCTCCGCTCGTCTTTCGACGGCCAGATAACATCGGAGGCCCCGCAATCTATAACCCGTCCGATCCCGTCTCCAATTTCAAACCGATCATGATTCATTTTAAATGCCCGTGATGTATGTTTGTTTTATACGTTATTGGTTCGACATAGATCTGTCAAGCGGAGTGTAGGGATCAGGCCGATGAAATATACGGCTCGGATTTAATCAAATTAAACGTTTTCCTTTCGATGATCCACAAAGATGTATGATACTAGAAGCACAGAGCACCATTTCGAAAGAGCGTTGGTCACATTTTTAAATTTTTGCAATCTATAGGATCGTGTAAGTAATAGAATTGTCATTAGGTTAAATTTCAATAACGAAAAATGTTCACATATACAGTGTTTCGGAAGATATAGTCCAAACTTTCATGTACTACAAAAAGAAAGAAGAAAATCATGTACACTACCATTCATAAGTTTGATCGCACTATATAAAATAAAATCAACTAGATAGATAATGTTTGCGAGAAATTTATTAAAGAAACAACCTCAGGATCCAAGTGATCCCACAGGAACCCAATGGGGTTGCAATCAGGGCTATGTGGCAGCCACCCCATTAAGGATAGGAGCCCTTTAGAAGATTTGTCTTGAAAATAAGCTTTACCCACTTTTGCGGTTTTCTACGATTCTCAAATACACATCTTTTGTCATTCCTTCATCTATTTTAACTAATTTCCCAATTCTTCCGGCCCCAAAGCAACCCCACACCATGATGCTTCCTCCTCCATATTTCACTGTTATTCAAATACACTCATACAACATTGCTTCTCCAGGGCGGCGACCAACAAACCAATTATTTACACTCAAGTTTGCGTGAGTTTTTGCCCAATTTAGTTTTTCCCTACGTATAGAATTTAACCACGGTTTTCCTACTGCTATGTGGTCTACAAACTTACTGGCTGCCGGCGTAACTTGCGGTGCTGTATGGTGGCGATTTCTTAGGGAAATGACTCGGATGCATTGATCGTCTCGTTCCATTGTTGATCTGGACCTTCCGCTTCGCTTTCTGTTCTGAAGCCTACCGGTCTCTTCCTATCTTTTAATTGTCCTATGCACGCAACACTCAGAAATATTTAATTGTCACGCATTTCTCTATTTGAAACATTTGTTTTATGTAAAACGCGTATTCTGGCACAAGCTTCAATATCCAATTCCGTGCTTTGCCGCACATCTTCGATTAAATAAAATAACAACATGAAATAGGGTCTTCCTAACACAATAACACACGTCTCCATTATATCGGCAGTATACTGGAACTCCCAAATTCTATTCCGTAACGCATTCGTCCGAAATTTCCTACTGTTAACGCATCATTGCTTTACTGTCATCATAAAATTAAATACAGAAATATTTTGTTTTTGTGTTTGAATGGATTTTGTAAAATAAATACATACCAATATTAAATTGTAAATGCCATTCTAAGAAGACTAGTATGAATTTCCCTAAATATTTCTAAAATAGTTTTAAGTGTAACACAGTACATTAGGTGCAATCAAACTGATGAACAATAGTATATATTTAAAGTTGTTGTTGGGATTATTTCCATCGATAGAAATAGCCCAAGCAGCAACTCTAGTTGTAGTACGTCGTCAACAGTATCACGTCAAGAGTAGTGTATATCACAATTTTCGAGCATTATTTAGATATAGAGCAACTATTTGGAAATGAGTTCATATTCAAAGTTCATACGTTAAGGAAATGGCGATATTAAGATAACTGACTTCATTAATTTTTTCCTAGCACTCACTGCCGAGTTGACAAGATTAATTTTCAATATTCGATCAAGTTCCCAGATTCGTAGGCCGCATTTTGCTATCTGAGAAACGAGAATGATTGTTATTTTCACTTCGTTAATTTTGTTTTTCTTTTCTTTTAATAAATACCTGGAATTTGCACCTAAAACATTATTCTTTACTGAAGCGTTCATTATGCTTTATTCAAGTGTTACATCATCTGCCTGAATTTATTCGTAATAGTTTCCACTTGGATTAATTTACCACTCAATTTATATGATTTCTCACTAGAAAAAAATATGACTAAATGTACTTTACTTCCACAGCCACCTGTTATTTGCTGAGATATCTACACAGGCACTACTTTATTTTATTCATGCTATTTTATTGGATTGAAGTTTAGAATTAGAACATATTTTTAAATATACCAGAAACACTAATATTCTTTACAAACTTGAGTTTGAAGTCTACTGCTTTTGAAATTTAAAGCAAAGGTCGGTGAAATTATGGATGGAAAGCTGACTTTTTAATTTTAAAGCAAATATGTAAATAATTTTACAGCTGGTGTTGCTTCGTTAAAATGTTTCAAGCTATTCCTTTTTCCTATTAACTTAGTCATAAATCGTAAGAGTAGATATGAGGGTTATCCTTTAAATTATGCATACTGGAACATAGAGGGCGCCACTAATCGAATGTCTAGAAGTACTAAAAATTGATTTTCGTCTTTAGTTAACCTAATTCCCAAGTTTCAGTGCAATACGTGTAGTGTTGTTGCTACAATGTACTGTCAAAGTTGACAAGTTAGTTGAAAAATAGTTAGACCGAGAACATTTTCGTGCAATAATTTCTTATAATTTTCGAAGATAATCATCTCAATGATCTGAATGCCTCGCCGAGTTAGTCAGTCACAATATCTCGTTGGTATAGGGAATTCAAATGTCACTCAGGAAAACGTCGATGCTGTGCACAAGATCATTAACGAAGATCGACATGTAACATACCACGAGATTGAGACATCATTTGGATATTTTAAGGTTCTGAATGCCAAAAAACTTTACAAGAAGAAGAAAAAATAGTTTCCCGTTTGATTGCGCATCTGTTGACCGAAGAACAGAAAGCAGATAGGGTGAATTTGTGTCAAGAAACTTTAGACTGCTTCAACTCCGGAAACTCTAAGAACGTGTACAACATCGTCAATGGTGATTAATTTGGGATTTACTCGTACGAGCCAGAAAATAAACGCCAGTCGTCTGTTTGGATGTTTCAAAGTGAAGACGAGCAGCTGACAAAAGTCATCCGTTCTCCCAAAAGATGGTAGCAACATTTGTTTGGAAAGCAGGTCATATAGCAACAATTCCTCTATAAGATCAAAGAACTCTGAAGAAAAGCCGACCGTTCTCAAAGAGTCTCTAAAAAGATGGCCTACAAGATCAAAGAACTGCTACTGCCGACTGGCATACAACCATTAGTTTGCCGCAAGTCATCGCTAAGCTTAGAAAAACCATCAGGACAATGCAAGTTCGCATACGGCACCCAAGATAAATGAATTTTTTACGCAACAAAATGTCGAATTGTTAGACCATCCTCCGTACAGTCCGGATCTAAGTCCCAACGATTTATTTATCTTTCCGAAAATCAAGAACGGACTCTATGGTCAAAGGTTCCAGTCATCAGAAGGAGCAGTTGATGCCTCAACAGAAGCCAATTTTGACGGTACCAACAATCGAGTGGAACAACTGCTTCCAGAATTGGTTCGAGCACATGCAAAAGTACGTTAATCTTCGTGGAGAATACTTCGAAAAACAATAGCCTTTAAAAGCTGCCCACTTTTTTATTTCAGCTCTATATGGAAAACTTAGAAGACAACCCTTGTATAAGTATGCAATTGTTCAAGCATATTTCTCAATTAGGAGCTATTAATTTTGTAATCAGCAAATCTATCAGTAAACCTGCCAGTTATTTTATATTAATTTTTGCTTTTAGTAAAGTCAAGAGATACAACTGGCATTCAGGAGCATTCGTTTTAGTGCGCACTACTGAATTCTACGCCAACCAATAGACTATTTATGTATGTACTCTTGATGAGTCCTGCTGAATGACTTGGTGGCTTCGTTTACCTGACTGCTTTACATATTAAAACGTCCTCTCTCTTGTTGCCACATTTATGACATTCATTTAAAAGGACGCATATAACAAGGAGGAAAGTCATACCATATCATTAGTTTTAGAGGTATGTAGATCTATAATAGGGTTCGTCGCGAATAACCCTGTAATAGTATATAGTTTCATTTAATAACCCGGAAAACCGCTTTACCTGACTAAAGCCAAATTTCCAGCATCAGTTATTAGTAACCACGTTTACGTCTTTTAATTGGTGCAAATTTAGAGAGGCACTGTAGTTAGTGCATAGTTTCCCTACATGTGTATAATTGTGAAAATTAGCCATCAATGACGTCGTTAAAATCGCGAACAAAAAGAAGCTAATTTTAAAGCAAACATCGTAGATAGGTGCGAAAACACACCGCCGCGCTGCAATTACAATAATAACGACTCGTTGCGGAATCACAGCTGCAAGAAGAAGGGCCACACGGGAAAAATTGGGGACGCATCGAAATCTCCACTGCAACGATTCGCAATATCCGCAATCCTAGGCGAGATCGGGAGGCACGACGGCGATAATAATTGCAGGTTGAAGAAGTAAACGTGCCGCTACAAGTGTATCATTTGAAGAAACAAGGAAGCGAAGAAGGCACTGCAGATATGCGCAACGATTGATTTCAAATATACAGTCACGGTTAGATATCCATTGACCACATGTTTTCGGTCAATTATCTTGAAAAGCCTTCTATATTTTTAACAAATTCGAAGCAGATGGTTGTGTTCTAAGTTTTTACAAAAGATTGCAAGATGCATAACGTTAAATAACGTATGTTACGTAGAGGAGCGATATGTAGAATTATTTTTAGATATAGCCAGACATTGAAGTATCGTATATTTTGGTATAAAAAACCTAGCAAAATTAATGCAAAAGAAAGAACATATTTTTTTGTTATCAATTAAAAAATACTGCATTTCCTTTCTATTAATTCATATGGATTGACTCCATACAAATTCCCATCCTCAAAACTCGACCTAAGCGCAGTACCCTAGAAAAGTCAATCTCCACATTGACATAATAAGCGATAGACTTACTCAATCAATTTATTACTAAACAATTGCTTTTTTTTGGGATTACCTGAAAGGCAAAGTTATGATAACGTAACCTGGATGAACTGAAAGACCACATACGTACTGCATGCGATGAAATGTACCCAGAATTTACTAGGAATACTCAGTATTGCTTTCAAAATTTCAGATAAGGAGAACACTTTGCAGACTTGCTGTAAAATGAAAGCTGAAGTTGCGTACTTTCTTTTTTAAAAACATAATTAAATTCTTCGTAGCTTTATTTTGCCCTGTGTTAATAGTAAAAGCAAAATTGCTATTAATTTTACAAAGAAAATTAAGGTTTTGTTTTGCAATTATTGATGTTTTAGCCTTTGTGATGTTCCAGAAATATCGATTTAATCCTCCATAAGACCTGTATAAAAATTGCGAAATTGGATAAGTACTATACCATCAGAATATAAATCCAAATGGGCAGTATGTTAAGACAATAAAAAATTTAAATCATACAGCGTGGCGATCATCATCAGGAAAGGAACTAAAAAAATACTGAGCACTACAATAATAAGATATTTTCCAGTTATTAAAATTAAAAGGATGAAAAAACAAAGTATGTTACAACTGTTGTCAAATCTAAAAACTAAAATCCATAACTCTGAGAAATATGTTTTATTTCAAAAATAAATGCACCACACTTCTTTTGTACGAAAACTTTCAAAATATATCAGAATAAAATGGCAAAGTATCGATGTACACTACCTTAAATTAACAAGCAAAATGTAAATTAAATTTTAATTGTAATATTTAGATTATTGTAAACTTATGAGAACATCTAAGATTATCAAACACGTTTAATTATTTGCAGTATGTATATATTTCGAGTTCTATTGTTGCAATATGCATTTCCCTCTAATCTAAAAATAACACCTCCTTTCTTTAAAAATTCTACTGGAATACTAGTTTTTTTTAATTCAAGTCAATTCAGTTAATGAAGTGAACAACGTACTAAATAACATCGTAGGATTTTGTAAAATATTTGCAATAGTTTACGATACAAATAAATGAATAAATGTACATTGTTATGAAAAATCTATATAGTATAATAATAAAATAACTAAATTAGGTTGTAACGATCTAGAAAATACCAAGCGACCAACTCTTATTAACTGACAAGTGTTGCTCATAGGTCGACTTAAACTGTTCATAAATAATCAGAAGTAATTCTAATAACTCCATTTGTATCTGAAACACTGAAATAAGTTGATGCTATTGAGATGATAGTCTTACTCTATTTTCTTGACGTGAGCGGCCCAAAATGGTTATAAGCTATTTTAACTTGTCATAACTAGGGTCGGCACCCAGCCGTATATGATGTCAATTCCAGGGACGGATCGAGGACATCCGGATTAGCCACCTTTATATAGGCAGGTGCATCTACTACAAACAATAGCACTGTTTATTTCAGATGCAAGTAAATGTATAGGCATTGCCTTGTCGCTGTCCATCCCAACCAAAAAATTTGCAATCTTGCGTCCTCTAACATCAATAGTTTCATCCACATAATTTCTTTAAACTTTTCCCATAGTTGCTTCACTTTTATTTTCTCTGAATATTTCAATAATTTTCTTATTGATTCCTCCACTAACCCGCCATATTTACCTCTTATATTCTTATGCCTTAGTCTATATGATATAGATTCAAACTAGATTTTCTTATATGATTTACAAGCAAGCTTTCTGCTGTTTTCTTTCTCTTTGACCATTGTTACTACCAAATAGTGATCACTGCTTAACTCTGGTGCTCTTCTGACGTTTTCGTTCATGATGGATTCCCTGAATTCTCTTCCCACCACTACGTAATCTACTATAGATTTCTCTCTTCTAGTGGGCTCCTCTCTAGTAAACTTGTGTATGTTCTTATGTTCATGAAATGTATTTGTAATAATCGTGTCGTTTATCCGACAACACTCCAGCATTCTCTTACCATTGTTGTTCCTCACATTCTCTCTATTCCTATCATTATAGTGTATGTCTTATCTCGCCTTCCTACTCTACTGTTAAAGTCTCCCACTACAAAAACTTTATCTCTACTCTCTTCTGTGATCTTCCTTAGTTGTTCCCAAAAGTTTCCTTTGGTGTATACCAGGGATCCAATTTAGGACCTCTTCTGTTCAATATTTATTTCAATCATCTCCTGCAGGAACTGGATTGCAATGTGCTGGTATGCGCGGACGATCTTAAAATCTACAGCAACATAACCTCCGCGGCAATTTGTCTATTACTCCAGAACAATGTGGATACTATCGTCAGATGGTGTACGCGGAATGGAGTTCATTTGAATCTGGATAAGTGTGCTGTCGTAAGCTACTCAAGATGTCATAGACACTACATTTATCAATATGCTCTGAGTCAAACCATTATTCCTAAGCATTCATGTGTGATGGACCTGGGCGTGCTGCTTGATGCAAATTTGTCGTTTGCAGACCACATACTATCCGTGCGCAATTCTGCCATGAAATCCTTAGGATTTCTCATACGATCCTGCAGAAAAGCGTTATACCATTCGCTTATCCGTACTAAGTTGGAATACGCCTCCCTAATTTGGCATCCTCAGTATCTTCAGCTGCATGTACTAGTTGAAAGAGTGCAAAAACGATTTTTAACGTAACTTTCCTTCAAAATTGATGGCACTTACCCTAGACGCGATGTTGATTACGCGGGTCTGCTGACGAGACACGGTTTTGTATCATTATCGGATCAAAGGAAAGAATTTAGTAGCCATTTTCTATTTAAACTGATTAATCACGCCATTGACGCTCCATCCCTTCTTTCCTGAATTAATTTTGTGGTACCTCAATACGACATCAGCTCCTTCCCTAATTTTAAGGTACCGTCATATAAAGCTAATGTCCTGCTTAAAGCACCCATTACGCATATAACTAGAAATGCCAATGAATTACCTGAGGATCGTTTTTGTTTAAGTGTCTATCTGGTTTACATTGTCGTCCCATTTTGTTCTTGCTTTTTGGTGTCACCGAGCTATTATTCTGTTTATGATTCAGTTGTATCATTTTCCATTAATTTTAATTTATTACTGCACTGTATATTATTACCATAGTATGTTATGTTATATTATTCTCACATTGTCCTGTAAATGGAATTATTTTCTGTTGGGCAATAAAAGATATTATTATTATTAAAACTTCTCCTTTTCTTCGACTACATCATCCGCTATTGATCCATGTACCACAGTCCTCGAGCTGCACGCTTAATACAACGACAAAGATGCAAGACGAAACTAGCCGATGGATAGTACCTAGGGCCATTAACTTGTAAGTAAGAGTGTTTCGGATGGATAACTGTACAAATTAAATGGATGGTATGTAATATGTCATAAAATACTTATTACACGTAATCCACTCAGTTTTGATCTGAATATACTCTTGATTACTACTGATTCAATTCGTGAAGAAATAAGATGTTGAATTTAGGTAATTTTTGCCTACTCAGAAAATACTGTTTATTCCAAATTAAGAATTTTGTTTGTCAAAATACTGGATCCTTTAGCGCCTCTAAAGGAATTGTATTCACTTGCAAGAGATCAGCGGCAACCCGCAAATTCAGATTTCGTTAACGTTTTTTTTCAATATTGCGCTATTAATGACGGGACTAAGTTGCTTTGATATGCTTCGGCATCATTGTATTTCCAGAAGATTACAATTTACGTTTTCGAATTTGTAATCTGAACGTTGTCCTATAATAGCAATTGGCTCTTTCACTCTCAACAGACTTCAAAGCTCAAAAATTTTACCCTAGTTTGTACTTTCCAAGTAACCGTTGCCACGGCAAACCTATTTTCTATTGGGTACTCTATGACGAGTGCAATGGTTGGGCCTTGCAAATTAATCGTGATCCGGGCGTTAATTCAATTTTGTGTTTTATGTGCACCGGCTATGATCGGGATCACGTTCCCAGATAACATCGTCTCGTAGAGCGAACCGGTGCTGTACCATTCTCACATTACCAACGTAGCGCAGTAATCGAGAAATATTCTACCTCCGAGCCCTTAACTGTATTGTGTTGCAGTTCGTTACGTATTAGATGATGGCCGCTACGAGACGATAAGATTTTTTCTCCTTTTCTTTTGCACGTGAGTTTAAACACAAAACCACCATCCTCCAAACTCCGGTGTTGAGATTTAATTTCAAATTGTAATTACGTCAGGCATGAGTTATTTCAAGTTAATAAAAAAACAAGATAAAATTGATATTGGATTTTAAACGAAAACTGGTTCGACCATATGTTATTTGATTGATTCTATGTTAAAAGATAAGCAGTTACAAGATCGATCGATGTAAGTGAACATAGTTCAAAGCATTTCAAACTTCACACACTACTTTTTCGAAAACCGTTGGGGATACGAAAAGGAAAAGATATTACGAATTGCTGGCAAATTGCAATTTGCCAGATGACCCGGTTCTATCGATAAAATTAATCAATTTCTCTGTTGCTATGATTGCAAGGACTGTGGAGTCGTATAACGCAAGTGTTTCTTTGAGGGTATGGGTTCCCATTTTAGTTTTGATATTGAAGTTGAATATTTTCCAGTATTATAGGCGGACATGCTTTAATAGCGGACAGGTTTCACCTGTGGCCTTGTTCATCGAAAGCCTTTCGATAGCTTTTTAAAATATGTGACAAATCAGGAGACCTTTCTCAGGCCAACCGTGAAATTAACAAAATTTTTCCGGTACACTTCACACTACAAAAAATTAATCACTCGGAAGACAGATATTTCAAATTTTTGTTCGAAAGCTTTAAGCAAGCAATATGTCGCAGCCTGGTCGAAAATTAACCCCAATAAAGTTGAAGGATAATGAAAATGTAATACAACCACGTACACTTTTCACGCCTAAGGGCCTTACAAGGCGACTTCAACTCTATTCGAAAAATAGAGTTTTCCCACAGAGGCATGACCTATACAGACATCCCAAAGTTAGATGTAATTATTCGGCCTAAATTTTTAAAAAATACGGCCTAGTATATAGCTGCTCTTAGGTTCTCGGATTCTCTACTGTGTAGAAATTTTGTAGTACCTAACGCTTGGATCATCTTGTGATCTTCTTCAGAAGTTAAATGACTGGTTCGTCGTGATCCTCAGGTTTATATATGGTCATATGTCCTTTGATACGTAGCCACTCCGGAAACAAAAGGAATGCGACCGTTATCATGAATACAAAAGACTATACAGAAAATAATGAGCAAAATCTAACAAATATTTTACAAGTTATGACATGGCCGCCACAGAGTCCAAATCTCAGCGCTATTGAATTACTGTGGGATGAACTTGATAGAAGAGTTCGAAGTGTCGGTCCTACTTCCAGTGAATAGCTTCGGAATACCCTTCAACAAGAATGGAACAACATCCCAGGCGAAAACCTCAAACAATTAATCTAAAGGAAACCGTAATACACTTATTTCTTTAGTATTAATTGCCTTTTATTTTTTGATTTTTAAAATTTTAGTTGCTCCTATGGAAGGTAGTGTATAAGCGGGTGACATAATGCCAAAAGAGATGGCAAGTAGCAGATATGTATATCCAACTCACCGGTACCCATAGAGTTGAAGTCATTACACATTCTATATATCGAGGACCTAATGGCAATATTAGTTCTAACTGCTTCACAATAAAATACTTTTGTTTGCTTGGATCCCAGACGAAGAATAATAAAACTAATTTGACTCAAAGTTCAAAGACATCAACGCCATTGTTAAGTAAATTAAACAAGAATTTGCACTTCGCTTATTTTCTACATAGTTCTAAGGAATCAATATTAAACATTTCTAGTAGAGTATTGTGAGTAAATCCTTGTATCGGGAAAGTATTAATTTTTTTAAAGCAAATACCTTTTTTGAAGCTGTTCCAGAAGATGTATCTGATAAGACGCATACGTCAATCTAGACCGAACAAAAGGAAAATAAAGATGAAAAATGGCTGTTACAGAAGAACAGGGTCGTGTAACACCTATGATGAAACCCAACATACTCAGCGTAAATGTCAGTTTAGAGTCGAAGATGACACCTAGGTAAAGGAAAGCTAACCAATTGATTGGAATTGTCTTACAGGAATAGATGGCAATTTTGCAATTCAACTTGTTGTGAATACACCAGATGTGGAATATATTAAGTTGGCTTTGCTAATAACCGCAACCCTGAGGATTCTTAATTGTGATATATAATTTTAAATCATTTACATACAGTATTTTGGACAATTCAATTGATACAAATCATTTATAAATATCAGGAACAAAAGTGGAACCAAGTTATTCCCTTGAGAAACTCCAGAGGTGGGCGTGAAGTAATCAGATTCAAAGCCCATACATGTCACAAATTGTTTTCTATCAAGAAGATACGATTGGAATAAAGCTGGAAGCAAAGAGGAAAACCCAACACTATACAACTTATTAATAAGCAGGATGTGATTGGTTCGATTAAAGGCTTTTATTAGCTCAGTATATACAACATCTACCTCCTTTCCATCATCTACACCATCAAACAAATATTAGTAGAGTAATAGTAACAAAATTAGTTACTATAGATCCATGCAGAATAAAACCATGCTGGTTACCTGATATCTTCACAAAAAAAATTCATATATATAGTTTGTTCGCTTGGAAATTATACTAATGAACTAGATTTCGTTACTACCCATCGGGAGATATAGTAGGATTTTCACATGGTTTACTTCAGAATGATACGTTTCGTTACAGTTTTTACAATGCAATATCAGTACAAATTTTATTTACAGCAACGAAATAATAAGCTAAGTGCTTAGCATTTCATTCACTTGAGAAAAATATGTCCGTCTAGTTTGAAATATGCATTACACGAACTTTACAGCTGTTGGAAGTTACGGCAGAATTTCAATTTCCTACCAGACGTGTAACACAATTTCCTTAAACATATAAAATGTCGGAATCGTATCTGTTCCTGTGCCAATGGCAATGAAATTAATGCACTGCGCGTATGTTAGTCGTGACTGGAGACTGCCCTTGCTCATCCGGCTGATCCCTATCCCGATAATATGGACCGTGTAAGACGGCGCGCGCTTGTGTATATGTCGTTGCCCTGCTTTAGAATTTCATGACTCATACATACGATGATAATAATAATATGAGAGACGTGCAGTTTAGCAATTAAAATAATGTTGTTATTAACGTCACTTTTGCAGTTGCACGCTGCGACAGAAATATGTATGAACTTGGTTATTTCGTATACAATACATACCAGAGCGGAGATCGTCTTTTAGAAAATAGAAAATTTGCGGATAACTGCGATATTTAGCGAAATATAAAGTGATCCTCATTACTAGAGACCGGATTATATGCAAAGTGCATATATTTTATTTTATTTACTTATTATATTTACGTCCATATATAGATGTATTACACTGATTAAAGTTAATTAGCGTTAATTAACTTTAATCAGTGTAAGACATCTACAAATAGACGTAAAATAAATAAATAAAATAAAATATATGCACTTGCCATATAATCCGGTCTCTATTCATTACTATATACACTGCCGCCCTTCAAATATGACAGAAACACGTCAAAAAGTAATTATAAAATAAACCTTTATTCTGTACTTACGCAAAGAACTGTAACTTATAAAAACCATCTGCTTATCAATTTGGTAACAAAGATAATCATAAATTAACTGAAATTTGCAATTCGTCAATGTGTCCAGCTTTCGCTTTTATTACTGCTGTACACAACATTGGCATTCTCTATAGCAACTTAGTCAGTGCTAATGGCTCTATTTTCCGCCACGTATCCTGTATTTGAGTCCAAAGTACAGTTGTCGAATTTGGAAGAGATTTTCCAAATTGTCGATCAAATTCCTCCCACAGAAGTTCGATCGCCTTGAGATCTGGACTTTGGGGTGGCCACTTCATAACAAGAAGTTTCTCACTGTGCTTCAGTTGCTCCAAATATGGCATATCTTTGGAGCGTGATTTGGACCATTATCGTGCTGGAACATGACATTTTCACCCATTAATCGTGTTCCAGATGAGATGGCATTCGTCTCAACAATCTCCCTATAACCTCCTATTCTAATCTAATGATACTGAGGATAAGATTATAAGGATAGGATTTACTTGGACCAAATCGCCCACAGGAGTACCGCCAGAACAACGCTAAATTACTGATCCCTTTCGATTCCTTATTATTGGTGTAATACAGGCTTTAATTGCTCGTTCCCGTTTCAATCTACGGGCAAATGTTCTTCTGTATGAACAAAAGGTAATATAGTTTGATTCGTAGGTGCAGAGCATTTTCTTTCAATTTTCCAAAGTCCAGTCTTTGGGTTCTCTTGTCAATGTAAACTGCTTGCATTGTGTAATAACGGTTTCCATATAGCTATTCTTCCATACGAACTAGTTTGGCGCAAACGAATTTTTACCGTGGTGACGCTAACTGCTTTTGGGAGCGGAATATTCATTTCGGCAGCAATTTCTGGTGTTTTTCTTCGTCTATTTCAATTACGTCTGTGTGTCACTTCTTTGATACTTAACACAATAATGCTCGCTTTTACAGTTTAATTTCAGTAATTTAGCAATTTCTCAGTTACTTTTACCGACGCCGTCATATGCCACTAACTGATCACGCGTTTCCGTAAGTAATTCTTTTCTTGGTGACATTACTTTAACGTTACTCGTTGTTTCAAAACACTTTGAACAAATTCTTCAGTATTTATTGCTTACAATAAGAAATCTGTATATAATATCTTTTGACGATCATGATAAACATTTCCGAAAAAATGCTCTTTATTTAATCTGTCTGCCTGAACCTGCCTGATATGCAAAAAGAGTCATTTTCGATATGTTAATGCCAGTAGGCTCATCATGCACACACAGAACATTACAGAGGAATTATAATCTATCTCGTACATACAGTTTAATAATGCAAATATTCTGATAGAGAATAAAAAATTAATCTTTGAATAATGTCCAATTACGCAGGTGAGTAAGCATTTATGGTCAGTAGTGTATGCATGTCATTTAGGAAAGCATGCAAAACGAAAATGTTATACAAACAAAATTAATATTACTTTGCGAGAAAGTTAAAGAAAATTATTAATAAAATTTAAATTAAAAAATACTATTTCACAAATCACTTTACTTATACCAATCAAACTATCAACCAAATTCCAAAGTGATTGCTTGTGGATCTCCACAATCGAAAAATATTCAAAAGGAAGAAGCAGTAGCCCAAAACTTCAGGATAAAACCTTAAAGACTGGTAGAATACTTTGATATCAAAAGAACACATTTTGTTTAGCGGCGGAATTGCAAGACTTCCGGGTACAACATCCTCCAAAAATTTCAAAATTTCTCGGGTTCTATATTATATATTCTTAAGGACAGAGCAGCTTATTTTCAGAAATAAAAAGTGAGAGGTCGGGTACTAGATACTTCCATTTCTTATCATTTCCTTTTTATAGCAAATTTAGACAGTCAGTAATAGAAAACGAGGAGTGTTATGGATATGAATATACACATATAAATAAATAGAACGATATCGCCAAAAGCTCACACGACATAACATGTCCAAACATTACTTTGAACTTATCATGTGACTCCGTTTTTGATCAGTCAACAGCAAACGTAGGACCGATCTCGCCGATAGCTCTCTCATACTGAATTTTTCGTGAACGGTGTTTTGCACACGTTCAATTGGAATATTCATCATAAAAGAAAGCTCTGTGATCATCAAACTGCGGTCTGTTAACACGATATCATGAACATTATTGATTATACCATCGATAGTCAGCTCATTCGGCGCCTCGGAAACGACTAAGATTTGATGAAATAGCATCGCCAAAATTTGGACATCAATTTGTTCCTCCAATTTAAAATTTCAATCAAATTATTTCTAGAAGATAAAATTAAAATTTCCTTGCAGTTACCCAACGTGATTAAATTACTGAAAAAATATCAGTCTAGGAGGGACTCGAACCCAACATCTTTACGTTTCCGGCGTACTGTGCTACTATTACACCGCGAGACCATTAAGTTCAAGTCGCTTCCAATTCCCCTAAATGTTATGGTGTCAGTAGATATATCATAATATCTCACAGGCACTATATTATTAATACGGCAGGTTCGTAACAGTTAAACTAATGTCAATATGTATTAATACTAAACCACCGTTGGTAATGCTAAAATTACAATTTTCTTGCAAGTACCCAACGTATTTTTTTCAGTAATTTACTTACGTTGTGTAATTGCAAGGAAATTGTAATTTTATCATTACTAATGCCAATGGTGGTTTAGTACTAATATTGATATTAATATTAGTTTAACTGTTGCTGTATTCATAATAAAGTGTCTGTGAGATATTATGATATATCTACTGACATCGCGGCATCTAGGGGAATTGGAAGCGGCTTGAACTCAATGGTCTCGTGGTGTAATGGTAGCACAGTATGCCGGAAACGTAAAGATGTTGGGTTCGAGTCCCTCCGAGACTGATATTTTTTCAGTAATTTCATTACGTTGGGTAATTGCCACGAAATTGTAATTTTATCATTGCTAGTGCCAACGGTGGTTTAGTGTTAATATTGATATTACTATTTCTAGAAGAACCGGAGCTGTTAAACTACGATACATCATGGATTCTTAACAAAGAATCATTGTGTGTATAAATGTAAAATTCATAAAGTCAAAATTCTCAGTAATGTATTCTAATAGCTAATCCGGATTTGATTTAGGTATTTGTTTTCTTATTTCAAGTACAGAATTGTAAAAAGCAGTATATTGCAGACAATAGACATTGTACGTTGCTACATAATCATTTTTTTCAAAAATTATCTAATGTCTTAATCTCTAACATTTTTACAAAAATATCGAATTACATAATGCCTACACCTTAAAGCTCCTGCAGTTATGGCAAGCTAAAATAGCGTATAACCCCGTTGGGTTGCTCATCAACAAAAGTATATGGCGAAAAGTGTAGTACCCAATTTTTCACCATAAAACAAGGTCGAGAAAAGTAATTCAAAAATTCTCTTTAGAATTCCGTCACTCAACCTAAGCCGTAAGAACTTGCAGTCGAAGTTTGTTGATACAAGAAATATAAGGCCAGATAATAGTCATCACCAGGAACTCTACAAAAATTTGAATCATGGATTGACCTCCTCCAAGTCCATCTTGAACTCTACTGAGCGCATATTGTATATGTATTACATAGGCATGTTCAAAGGCATCCATAAGCACTCTACACTCTTCAAGAGCTAACAGAAGATCTAATCGTAGAATATAGATGGTATCCTGTGTTCTATTTACTTTTATTTTACGGTTTAAGGCTTAAATATCTCATAATTGTTTTTGCCATTCCAATCACATTCATTTAGAAATCTAACCTCATTAATTGTGGTGCACTACTTTCATTGTATAACAGTGTATTTTATTCCCCGTTATTTTATCATTCAAAATCATTACGTAGCAAGCTGCATCCCACAATAATTTCATCGATAAATCGTTTAAGCTCAGACCGTGTTCGGTCGCGGCATCGCCGGCCATAAATATTCATAATAAATGCGACCATTCCATTTCAATAGGAAGTTCCATTTAATGAACGTTATGACTAAACACACTCCTCTATGATATCCAAGTGGTCGTGAACAGTTCGGACTCACTGCTAATTACAGAAATAATCTGACAACGAGTTTTACAGTTACGGCTTTCTGGCTTTTTCTCCGGACATTTTTCTCGAAACAATCACGCCTTGCCCGACTCGTGATGCTTGCTTCTCAAGTGAGATCTTATTTAGCAAAGTTAGTGCCCGGTTTTGCAAATTGTGTGACTTCAAACACTTCTCTCCTTATTCTTCCCTATGCTTAACTTTACCGCACTCCTGCGAAAGGTCGTTCAACCCGTTCGCTTTCATTTTATGGATGAACGCGTGTATACAGGAATATATGGTGAACTGTATAAGTGATTATGCGCAGATTTTTGGTAATTACCATGCATAGCTTGGTATTGTTGCCGCAATAATAATTATAATAAATCTTCTCCGACGCACTCGATGTCTTCTTCAAAAAAATTAATATTCATTTTTTGGCATAATACGACATGGTAATTATAAAAGTAATTACAAGGTAGATTAAAGGCGTGACAGGAAGGTGGTGCAGCGTAACACCTTAACCTGTTTTAGGGTACCGACTCGTACTAGAGAAGACTAATGCGTACTTTTATAGACTTATAAGCTCCTATTATGCATCACTTCCATATACGCTCACATTGTTGATACTTTTCTGGCCGTATAATATTGCTAATAACACACATAGATTTTTATTCTTTCACTTCCTTTTCTTCAAGCGCGTAATCTTCTTATACGTCGGGCCATACAATGCATTGAAATTTATTTTTAATTAAACCTACTGTGTTAAACTCAAGTCTAACCAGTAATCATTTTTAATTATAGGTAATGAAAAGAATTTTCGGTGATTTATGGCTTGATTCTTATAGGTGTAGATATAATTATAACGTTTTATTTCAAAATTGTATGGTTTCGGTAACTTAAACAGTATCATTTAACACCCATTCTTTAATTGTGAGTATGTAATTTTTGTGCTAATCTGCCAAATTAGTAAACTAATCGACCAACTCAGAGAAGTGTTTTCTTGCACCAAATAAATAGTTTTTCTTCAAGACTAGAAAAATATTTAATATAAGAAAATAATATTCTTGAAATTATACTTGCATCAAATAATTATTTTCTTGGGGATAGAAAATCAAATAAATGCAAGACAGAAAAATGCTTTTTCGAAGTAAATCATTTATTCTTAAGTTAAGAAAATGTTAATGAAATTGTAGTTTAAATATAGGTTTAACACAGTAGTTATCTGCCCTATTGGCTTAGTGATTAAGTCTGGTGGAATGCGAAAATCGGGAACAAAATAAACCGAGTTCGATCCTCAATACCCCGCAAGTTTCAGTAATAAAAAATAGGCAACATGTCCAACACAAATCATTACAACAATTCCGTAGGTGAAAGGCCTTATCGGTAAAAATCAGACGAATAGGCAACGATTATAATATCAGAACTGCGCAGAAAATTGTAGCTTATAAGACAAATACGTCAGACAAAAAATCATCAAAGCATGATTGCTCTGGCAAGCAACAGCCCTTCTCAGGACGCCCCTGAATACGACAGTAGACAGACTGCCGAAACGTCGGACTATACAAGTTCAACGACCGATGGAAATAGCCCAAACAACAACTCTAGTTGTGATAAAATTACAATTTTCTTGCAATTTCCAACGTAATTAATTTCCGAAAAAATTATAGGTCTCGGAGGGGACTTGAACCCTATATTCAAATTCAAGACCCCTCCGTTTCAGCATCAAGTCTGTTGCGGTATTTATTTTTTGTCGGCAGATAAGCTGAGGATACCGTTTTGCACTTCTACATATCAAGTTGCAAATGGTAAAAGCGCCAATGCGACCTTTTGAGACAATCAACAATTGTACTAAAATTCCACTAACGGCATTAATTTACATTTTTCTTGCAACGATGAATCAATGTCATTTCAATAAAAGTTTCGCGCTTTCTGCTGGGATAATTGAACGTCGTATATTGACAATAAATCAGTTTTTAATCCACGATTCATTTTGGTATTAATCCGCTGTTCATTTGGAAAGTGATGATTAAATGCTTCGCTGAAATCTTTTAGGTATTAATTTCTTCCATAAATGTTTTCCTATCTTAAACCATTTCTCTTCTGGAAAGCCTTTTATTGTTGGGAAGCAATCAAACTCATTAGAGTGTACAGAAATTGTTCAAAATTCAAACTTTTTCTTGCGAACAAGATTTTTTTCGAGAGCAGTAAGTACATCTAATTGTTTGTCCTAAACCAGTAGATCAAGTTTACTGATTTTTGTAAAAATTTTAAGCACCTAATTTCTATCGAATAATCGAGCTTTCAATTCAAAATTATGTACTGCAAAAGCATGCACTTTCTTCCTTAGCTCAAAAATACAGGTTAATACCTTTCCTCAAAGTAACCATCTTACTGCTGCATGTAAAAGAAGAGATATGCATTTTGAATAATTGATTATTTTGACGACCACATCAATAGCATAAGAAAAGAATTTAGAAAACCAAAAATTTCCACTTCAGTACCAGGTGCTGGTAGAGATTTGCCTAACAGACGATCCTCCAATGATGCGCTTTCGTGCTGATGCCCAGCGTAAAAGAGTAGCTAACATCTTTGTAAGGAACTAACAAAAGAAGAGGGTGTCCAACCGTACCTCTTCTCCAACAATTAATTAATTCAGAGAAAACTATAACCATGAAATGAGCAGATATGAAATGATATGGAATGAACACAGTTACATTTTTACGGAAACTAAATCACATTAAAATCCCATTATAGTATGTTCACCATAACACAGCAGTATTTCCATTAAACGGTACCACGGCCATAATAAATACTAAGCAATCTATGTAAATCCACATTTACAGCTACATTATAGCTATTAATGAATCATGTATTTTGTGTACTACGAGGAAAAGTCATTAAATAAGTCAGAAATTGCTGTGGGAAAACTATCTGTCACTAGGTGTCAGCACAATCCAGCTTTGTGATACTCAAATAACAGTTGGCAAATAAGACGTTCAGGCCTACTGACGAGAGGAATATTGCTGCATCACGATAATATCAGGCCGCATTCGGCGCACTCATTGACCCAAGCGAGAATTGCAGAAATAGGGTGGGAACTTCTTAAACATCCGGCTTACAGTCCCCATCTAGCCCCAAGCGACTATCATCTGTTTGGTCCACCCAAAAGACATCTTGACGGCAAACATTTCGACGGTAATAGCGATGTTCAACTAAATGTACGCACGGGGTTCAGACGGCAACCCAAACACGTTTTGCAGCAGGCACTGGGGCATTGATAAAGCGATGGAATAATTTTATTAATGTAGATGCAGATTTTGTTAAAACTTGTTCTTCGCTGACTATTTCTCTAATTATTTTTATAATAGCTTTTTGTGGGCTACTTACCGACTTTCCCTCGTAAATTACCATAATTTTCTAATGGTATAAATTTAACGACAAAAGACTGTAAGTAACACTAGAAACTTATTGCGGTAATTAAATATAGAAAAGTACTAAATTCAAAAGTTGTTGCAACTTTAGGGCGTAACTGTCTTCTTGAATAGCGCTATATAATTTGTTCTTATGAAGTTGTTCCGAGAAAAGTAGTTTCCTGGAATATGTTCCAGAATGCTTTAGCGTGTTTAATTATCAGACAAAGTAACGAATACGCTGGTTTACACACAACTAATTATTGCCTATTGGTAATTGTTAATTTTTACAGTTCTTTATTACACCTAAATGACATATTCGCCTCTAGGCTATTTAAGCTATACGCACTTTTATTTTAACATTCAATCGACTATATAAGCATACACCGCTGACATCCATCTTTGCCGTACTATTCGAAGATGCATATGTAGGTATGTACTTAACGCCGAGTGTACCCGCTTGACATCCGCTTAACTTTCTGAATTCAAACACGCGTCATATCTCGACGTCGGAAAAAAAATTTAATTTACCGTACTACATAATGATCGTTTAATTAACTGAGAATGGGACGCACAATACGATGGACGCTATGCAAATGGAATAACAGATCTTGAAAACCAGTCATTGTAGATTGTCGGGTACCTGAACCGAGCCGAGTATAAAGTGACTAATCTATCAAACTCCAGACAGCAGCATTACCATTCATTCATATTCCACATCGGGCGGCCTATTGAAGTTATTGAAGATAACAGCCTTATGTGTGAACACTTATGAAATGTTTATTAGTAGACGCCCACGTTGAATTGTTTTACTATTAGGCAATTACACGTCGGCAATAATGATGACATGTAGTTGTGCATTACATGCGTGCCTGCGTCTATATGTAATACACTGAAATCGACCTCATAATCCATCGTTCATAGGTATTCTGTTTTCAAATGTAAACTAAAATGTTAGCAAATGGAATACAATTGTAAAAATGTTAATGTAATTATAGGAAAGTTGTTCTATAACTAAATATGTTTTACGTAAGTAAACAGACTATCCTAAAAGATTCCAATTTCTACTTTTTATCATATGTCACACCAATGTCCTCAAAATCAATAAGTTCCTACGTAAGTGCGGTAACCGTTGCATAAAGTGAACTCAAGCGTCAAAATCACAATGTTAAGATGCCAAGATGGGAATAAGTTAATAAGTTCTTATTAACTTATTACTACAGTGTTACTAGTACAGTCTTTAAAGAAAACTAGATGAAACTTTATAGACCGATTACAAAATATTTACTTAAAAAAGTCCTTATTTAGATTATCATCTTTGTTTTTTTAACGTTAACTTTCCTGCATGATGCTGTTAATAGTATTTGTGTATGTTTTGGTTTTATAGTCCTTTTCTAGCATAGCATGTGTACAATTCCTTGGTTTCTTATAATAATTTGTTTAATTTTCGTTATCACTCACCATTGTAGTTAGTCTTGACCTGATGATGTGCAAATTTGCAATGTACCGGTAGTTATTTGAGATACTGCGAGATTTGTCACGTTTTCTTTTTTCCTGCGTTTTGACATATTTTCATATTTTTACGTATCAAATTCCTAGTGATACATACACTGCCGTCCGTAAGATTGGAACCAAGATGAAATTCTTTTAAAATAATACAGCTGGCACATCATCAAATTGTTAATCCCTATAATAAATTTTCGTATGCAAATATAAAATTGTCCAAGCATTTAGAAACAAATTTCGCTCAAATACACTTTATTTTATTTTCCAAAAATACGGCCATTATTTGAGGAAGATGCCTGCAGCAATTACTTTGGGTCAAACAGTTTAGTACTACTAATTAATTCTTAGTGTTTTATCTCTTCTCTGTGTGGAATTAGTTTTTTGAGATCAGTGCACAATTGCAACAATTTGCTAAAATACTGAGCGCAAAAATCTCAAAATGCAGACGGTTGACTGTAGAACAACGTAGTAATATTTGTAGCTTTCGCAACGAAGGCTATAGAGAGAGAGAAATTGCTCTGCGGTTAGGGATTTCACTGAAAGGTGTGTATTACACATTCGAACGGAGAAGACAGGACAAAATCTTAATGGAGGACGAAGTGGGCGGCCACGGATGAATTCTGACGGTGAGGATAGATTTATAGCAACGACATCGAAATAAGATCGACGACTAACGGCATCGGATATTGCAACGCGTGTTAATACACAACGACGAACAAATGTTTCTGTTACCATCGTCAAGAGGCGATTATTGGCATCGCCCACAAAAAAAAAAAACGTTTTTAAAACGCGTGCATAAAGAAAAACGATTAACATGGGCAAGAGGGTATGTAAACAGGTCACTAGACGATTGGAACGCAATCTTATGGACTGACGAGTCTAAATTTCAGTTATTTGGTACGCAATAGAGTTTTTATTTGTTCACGAGCAGGAGAAATAGCTAGTGACGTCCGTTAAACACGAAGGCGGTAGAGTCATGATTTGGGGTTGTTTTAGAGCTCTTATGGGATGAGCTTAATCGAAGGGCTACACAGTGAAAAGCGCAGAATACCCAATAGATATGAGAGTATTTACAGAACGCATGGCAACAAATTGACGCGGACTATCTTAAAAAATTGCATTGAAGAATATCTAAAGCCAAAGGAGGTCATATCGACGAAAATAAACTTACGGGCTAAATAATGCATAATATTATTATGTTTGAATTAATTTACATTTATTTGAGGAGATGGCCGAAAGATATTTAGAGAGTTGTTAAAAAATAGGAGGAAACTTTATCAGACCTTTTTTAACAAAACAATATCTGCTAGACCAGTCGCAGACGACTCCAAGAAACTTCTAGCTTCAAGAATGAAACACAATAGTTCAATTTTGGGAAAATGATATTGAACTCGAGGACTGGCCTATCCAATCACCATCATTAAAACGTCAGAGGTCACATAATTACTTCAAAAGAAGAGTTAAAGAATCGCTTGCGCCTAGAGTAGAACGCTGTAAGTCCCGAAGACGCAACATACTTGTGGGCTCTCTACCAAAAATAATTTCTGCTGTAATTAAAGGAAAAGGTGGACACATTAAATATTGATTCTTTTTTTGAATAATAAACATTATAAACCTATACAAGTTGTTTCAATTAATTTAATACTCTTCAAAAAACTTAAAGTGGATGTTCAATACTTATTTCCAAGGCTGTATATATATATGAGCTATATATGTGTCAAGTACCCGGGTTAATATATTCACATTATTTAAAGAACATATCACACATTAGATACATTAACCTAATAAAAGGACAGGTTACCTATTGAGTACCAAAACCTAGAATTACTGTTCTTGTATTTGCGTATATCTGATTTAAATTTACTAGTAATTTAAAGACGTATGCAACAAATCTTATCCGATGGTAAACGTTGTCGAAGAGATTTCAAAACCTTCATTAATGAAGAAGCACAAACAAGAAACACTGAAATTTGCACAAGCTCATATCAGACGAAATCATCAACAGAAGAACGTCATATTTTTCAACGAAGGGAAATTTAGTTTAGACGATTTTGATAGTTTCAGATATGAATGGCACGATTTGCATAAGATTTGCGATGAGTCTAAATTTCGGTGGCTATACTGCAGTGGTTTGAGGAACTTTTGCGCATAGCAATAAAACATCAGAAACAGTGTTAAAAGATTTCGGGCAAAGAAATGCCGTCGCACGATTGGATATTCTAGCGAAGAAAAGCTTCTCACCATATATTACATTACCATGGCCAGCTTGTTCACTTGACATGAAGCCCATTGAAAATGTCTGGGTAATATTGATAATACAGGTATATGCCAATATAATAGCAACAGTGAATTGAAATCTGCAATAAAGAGGCGCTGGAATGAGTTTCCTATTTTAGTATTGACCAAGTTGGTAGATAATGATTTTAAGTCGACGATTCAACACCCATTATTAGGTTTAGGTAACATTCTAAAATTTCTTGTTTATTTATCCATTTTGTGTTTAGTGGTCCTACAGATATTTTGTTCTTATACTATCATTATCGTAAATATTCTCTGTCGAAAATACAATAAGACTCTTCAATGTTATTTTGGCTTTTATTTGCTTTTTCTTGTAGTTTCGTATTAAACTTGATGCAAAACATGTTTTAACTTAAAATTTTCGTTTGTTTTCTACCTCGAAATTCTACAACCGCAATATAGTTATTGACGTTGATAAAGCGAAGTATTACTTTGCTAAAAAAGGAATTTAAAACAATTTACAATTACATGCCGGCTTTTATTAATCTTCACGCTGATTTTTAAACTTAATTACATGTATAGCAGTAAACTCCACTCACACAAATTAATTAATTATGCAGAACGCAGCGTTTCACACGCACGTCGGCTCCCATTGTCAACCGTGTTACCGACTGACTGTTGACAATGGGAGCCCACGTGCTCTCGAAACGCTGCGTTCCGCATAATTAATTAATTTGTGTGAGTGGAGTTTACTGCTATACCTGTGAATTGTACATCCACACAGTCCTTGCAATCGTCATTTAATACTAACTATGTTGGTAACACGCGAATTTTTATCATTACCTATGATACATGAAGATGTACCTAATACGAGGGTTGTTTTCATGTTTTGCACATAGAGCCAGAATAAAATAGTAGATAGCTTTTAAAAAAATATATTGTTTTTCGAAGTATTCTCCACGAAGATTAAAGCGCTTTTGTGCGCTCGCGAACAAACTCTGGAGACGGTTGTTCTACTCGTTTGTTGGTACAGTCCAAATTGCGTTTTTAAAGGTATCGATTACTCCTCTTAATGACTGGAACCGTTGACCATGCAGTCCGTTTTGACTGTTGGAAAGGTAAAGAAATCATTGGGAGTTAGGTCCGGACTGTGCAGAGGATGGTCATTCAGTTGTCTTTCGTCCTGTGTATGAACTTGCATTGTCATGGTGGAGTATAATTCCTCGTGCGGGGTTGGTGTTTCAAAGTTTAGCGATAAGTTGCGGCAAACAAATGGTTGTAGACCAATCGGTAGTAACAGTTCTTTGATCTTTTGGAGGTATTCTTGCCACATTACCTGCTTTCGAGACAAATGTCACGACCAGATTTCTGCAGACACCCATGCAGACTCCCATTGTCAACCGTGTTACCGACTGGTAACAATGGGAGCCCACGTGCTCTCGAAACGCTGCGTTCCGCATAATTAATTAATTTGTGTGAGTGGAGTTTACTGCTATACCTGTGAATTGTACATCCACACAGTCCTTGCAATCGTCATTTAATTTCATGAAGAAATTATTCTACACCGAAAATGTTTCTTGTTTCTTGTTTCAATAAGGGGAAACTAAGAGAGTAGGTAAAAGAGGCCTAGATCTACTGGTTACATTCTACCCTTCTAATTGTTAATTAAAGTTGGACTGGAATTTGCAAACCAATTGTAAGTACCAATCATAAATGGTGCATCATTCCCAAATGCCAAATAATGTTGATGGATGCACTGTGTTGGCGTTAAACCACAATTAAAATCGCAAGAAATCATAAGAAGAAAATTTTCATGCGAAAATTACAGTTTTAGACACTACTGTTTTTCTCAAATGCTGTGCAAACAAAACTAGTTCAGTTAAGTACACATTCTTAACTGAGTTATAAGTTAGAAATGTAATGTTTCGCAAATATGACTTAAAAACGCAGGCGCCACTTATACTACTGGATTCCAGAAGTATTTTCCCAGCATACGTAGTAACATACATGTAAATCACATTAAAAACATTCCTGTCGTGACATATGTAATCATTTCCTTATTTATTTTTATACATATATTTCCTTCAATTAATATTGACAAAGATACAAATCTAACCGTTCCCTAACGCAGAGATCATTAACAAATCATCTGCATGAGAAATACAGTAATTATTTTTGATAGTATTAAATCTTCGAATCAATAACTGTGGCTAAAAAAAAATCAGCTTCAAGGTGGGACTCATACGATCAATCGCAGCTATGTACCTAATTGTCTCTTAGTCAATTATTCATAAATCTTGTTACTCAAATAAAATAAATTTTCTTATGGAAATGGACATCGTCTGTAAATTAATTTTTGTTTCTCTGTAGATGTAAACAGTTACGTGTGTGTGTGCGCGTATGTGTATACCTACGTACGCCAAGTTATGGTGTTAAACGAATTACGACAATAAACAAACTGAGGTACGGTTATGCGAGTATTGGACTAAGAATAGCAGCACTTTGAATAACATTAAATGACGTGCTGTTATAGCGTGCATTCATCGCATTTAGAAATACATACGTAATAAAATGCAAATTAAGGTATTATTCTCATATGGTAACATTCTAATATTCTGGCACCCTAGGTAAATGACTGCCTTTATTCTTGGGAAAGGAAAGGCTACATCTCAGTTTTTAGCGTTTGTTTCTATTGATGCGATTAATTCATGGACAGGCGAATGCTATATTTTAGTCCTTTATTTACAAGATTCATTTCATCTTTATTGTGATCTCAGAAGGTTGGTTGCATACGACTGGTATCCTCTCCATGATGTTTACAACGTTTTCATTTATGGACAGAGTTGTCTGAACTTTTTATTTTGAGCTACCATTTTTAATTTAAACTTTTTATTATCGCACCCGATTTTACATCTTTGGAAATCACACCATTTTTGAAAATTGACTTCATCTAAGTCCTTCATTAATTTCAAATGTAACGTATATAATTTTACCTCTATCTTACTTCGTTTTCTAGCCATGGCCCTTTAGCCTATATGATAACATTTGATGGTTCTTTAGTTGCTCGAAATTTTAACTTTAATGAATTTAGGGAAAGCGTTGTTTTTTTTACACCGCTTTAAAGATAAGATATCAACATGAATTAACTTAACTTTACACCTTATAATACTAAATCGGTTTAATTCCTTCGCTTGAGAACCATAACAATTGCAGGGATTGCAAGGTTGTATAACTCACAGGTATCGCAGTAAACTCCATACTATACAAATCAATAATTTATTCAGAACGCAGCATTTCGAGATCATACGGACTTTCATTGTCAATGAGACAACAGTACAGTGTTCACATACCTTTCCTGAACTGAATTTAAGCTAAAATAGCTTGGTACTTCCGGTATAACCCCAACTACAAGATGCTTAATGGTACTTTACTAAATACTAATACATAAGTACCAAATGCTTTAACTTTTAATAGGTCAGTTTCGTGAGTCAACCCGTATGCTTGTTGTTGGTGAAATTAGATTTGAAACTTTTACACCACAAATTATTATTATATATCTGGTAATTCCATTTTAATCAGCACTGAAGACGCAACTAGTTAGAGGTATTGACAACAACAGAGATAAATAGCGAACAAAAATAATAATTATTGTAATACTTAATTAAAAATCTAACTGTAACACATTAAATATATCGTTTCCTAAAATGAAACATTTGAACTTTCTTCTAAAATGGAAACCACAAACGGTTTTTAGTGCACCAAGGAAATGTAATTTTTAAGTTCATTATGGGTCTCTGCGTCATAACTTTATCACACTTTTTTCTAGTTTCTAATCGAGTTATCTTTGTTGTGGCTGTAGTTCGCACAGCATAATTTAAATTTTCTTGGGCTTCCTTCGGAAAAGCGCACTATGGTGTGGTTCAAATCCAGAAATTATTTTACCTTTACTCTGACTATGACGAATGTCTTCATCATTGATGTAAAAACTGGAATCGGAATCGTCTTGTTTTATCTTTACTATAGGTGTAACAATAGGTTTTGCCGAATAAAGACATGAAAAAACGGAATCAAAGAGAATATTTGCCAACGAAGAAATGATGGTTATACGAGATGTCTTTTAAATTTTGCATACTGGGACATAAAGGGCACTACTAATCAACGCAGGTCATTGTAGCAACAATTCTTCTAGAAGATCAAAGAACATTCGAACTTCTAAAATCCATCCCCAAGCGAGAAATCATCCACCACCAAGATAATGCAGGTTCGCAACAGCGCGCAAGGCAATTCAATTTTGAACGCAACAAAACGTCGAATTGTTAGACCATCCTCCGTACAGTATGGACCGAGTCCCAACGATTGCCTTATCTTTTCGAAAATCAAGAACGGACCGCATAGTCAAAGGTTCCAATCGATGCCTTCAAAAACGCAGTTTTGACTGTACCAACAAACGAGTGGAATAACTGCTTCCAGAGTTGGTTCGAGCGCGTGCAAAAGTACATTAATCTTCGTGAAGAATACATCGAAAAACAGTAAAGTCTTTAAAAGCTATCTACTGTTTCATTCTCGCAAACCTTAAAATATAACCCTCGTATTAGAAACATCAACACACTTTTGAAATAGTTCCGTAAATTTATTCACAGAAATTTACTAAGATCCAATATACCTACTTTACCATCAGTATGGAAATATAAAAAAATAATGAAACGCCGTCTTGAAAAGTTTTACCTTACGGAGATTATAAAACGCTACCCAACCAACCACAGTATAAAAGTGTAATTGCTGTAATTTAACATTTCCGATGATATCGTACCGCCGTTCGATAAATTCATGAGTTTATTATATATGGTTAGGTGGATCCGAGATTACAGATAATTACGGCGTACGTATCAACGTGACAATTGTATATTACCGAGCATAATTTAGCCATTTACGAACAATAATAGGACGTTTATTTTTCCAGAGTTGTCCGGCGAAAGTGTGAAAAAATGTGTTAAATAGAGAAGACAAATCACACGCATTACTTAGCGACGTCGCATTAGTGGAGGATGAATATCAATCTCGGGAGGTTCTCTCCTTTAAAACGGAGGATTACACTTCTATATGAAGAGGATTTTTTTGTCGTTCGAACATCAGAATTCATCACTAAACTTGTTTACTTGATATTAACGAAATAGACTGTTTTTTTCACGTACACTAAGCAGCTTATTACATATTATTCAAAGTGTCATTTTTGTTGCTTCTTCGCTTCAACAGGCAAAGTTTATAAAAGAGTTTAATGCATTCTAGGAAATCTAAACTAATAGTAAACAATAAGCTTCTAGCATAAAACCGGGCATTACCGCACATTATGAAATAATTTTTTTGAGAAGAATCTGGATACATCGCACACATAACAGAAATTTTTCCTACTGTATCGCAATTTGTTAAAAAAGATTGAAATAAAAATAATGTAATAACTAATTTGACACCAATGCTTACATCTGTAAACAATCTTGAATGAAATTGCCACCACTCTAATGCTTATTCGATTAATAAATAATTCAAATACTAAAATTTGATACAAATTATCGTTTATTTAAGAGTCATGGGCACTTGAACGTTTGATCAACAGTTATTGCAAAGGATTACTGGACAAGCTATTTACTATCATGTTCTTCCCCAACAGCAAATTAGTTGGCTAGTAACTAAAAACTCGGAGGCTACAGCAGATAAACTGGTAATTACAGAAAGTGACTGGATACTTGTCAAAGCTGAGTTCAAATACGAGGGACGTCTCCCTGTTTTGCATACTGCGATATAGAGGACGTAACTAATCAAATGCCATAACTAAAAATTAACCTTCATCTTTAGTTAACCTAAATCCAAAGTTGCAGTGCGATACGTGTAGTATTGTAGGTACAACGAACTGTCAAAGTTGGCATGTTAGTTGAGAAATGCAATTAAACCACATTTTTGCGCAATAGTTTCTTATAATCTTCGAAGAGAATTATCTCAACATGGATGCCTCACCGAGTTGATTTCCGTTTTCGGCAATGAAACACCACTACAGTCAACAATTTCTCGATGGTACGGAGAATTCAAATGTGGACGTATTGGTTTTAACGACGATCCAAGAGCAGGTGTGCCAAAAACGGCCGTCACTCACGAAAACATCGATGCTGTGCGCAAGATCATCAACGAAGATCGACATGTGACATATCGCCAGATTCAGTCATCATTGGGAATTTCAAAGACCTCTGTTTTGACCTCTCTATATCGGTAGTTCGTCTTGCTTTTAGTTCGAAGGACCTGTAAACTATCGGGTGTAAACGTTAGTAGAAGACAAATTATGTTGGCACACTTAAAACACTTAACCGATTTTATTCACTTGCACAATCTTTGCTTTACAATTCATGATTGTTCTTTAGTTGCTTCCGAATTTCTTCTACCTAGGGAAAACTCGTAAAATATGTGATGAATGCTACTGAATTGTTACTTATATAAGCAACTCAGGTTTTGTATTATTGAGCAATCCTAAGCTACCTGACTGTTCTTGTAAATTGAAGTTCTAGACATTTGGTTATAGTAATAATTAGAAAGCGCAACAATACTACTCAAAATGTAAGATAAAGGGAATTATTAGCATAATGAATTGGTATTGAATAAAAGCTTAATTTAGTCGATCGGGATAATTGCAGTCAAAATTTTTCACATAAACTTAAGCAATACTAATTACACAGAGATTACATATAGATTTGGTTATAATAGAGAACGATATACTAAAAAATATACCTGCACAAAATGAATGAAAGGCAGAAATGAATGCAAAGTACAAATAAGTGAATTGTAACATTAGAAAGATATTAGAAATGTAAAATAGAAAACAGAAACTCGTTCGCTTGTATTAGAACAAGCTCAATTTAAAATACGTTGCATGAAGGATTGCGTGTAAAAAATATTAGTTTCCAGTTGGATATCGCTTCTGTTGACAGATGAATAGAAAGCAGCTCTTGTGAATTGATGACAATAAACTCTAAAAACTTGTACAACATCGTCAGTGGTAAAAAGTGCCTCCAAAAAGATGGTCGCGGCTGTTGTTTCGATTTCTTCAAATGCTTTGATGGTTGCATACTTCATTTACATACGTTACCTCTTCATTTTACTTTATAAATTTAACGTACACTTATTTAACAACACTGAATGACATCCATAATTATTTGTTTGCCGCAAGACATCACTGAGCTTCGAAAAACCAACCCCAAACGACGAATCATTCTCCACCAAGGCAATACAAGTCGCACACAGCACGTAAGACAATTGAATTTTTAATGCAACAAAACGTGGTGTCAGAAGACTTTAGACCGCCTCAACGCCGCAAACTCTAAAAACATGTACAACATCGCGAGTGGTGATGAATCTTGAATTTACTAATACGAGCCAGAAAATAAACGCCAGTCGCGTGTTTGGATGTTCCAAGATAAAGAAAAACCGACATCCGTTCTCGAAGTGTCTGCAGAAATATGATCGTGACATTTGTCTCGAAAGCAGGTAATGTGGCAAGAATACCTCCAAAAGATCAATGAACTGTTACTACCGATTGGTATACAACCATTTGTTTGCCGCAAGTTATTGCTAAACTTTGAAACACCAACCCCGCACGAGGAATTATACTCCACCAAGACAATGCAAGTTCATACACAGGACGAAAGACAACTGAATGACCATCCTCTGCACAGTCCGGACCTAACTCCCAATGATTTCTTTACCTTTCCAACAGTCAAAACGGACTGCATGGTCAACGGTTCCAGTCATTAAGAGGAGTAATCGATACCTTTAAAAACGCAATTTGGACTGTACCAACAAACAAGTAGAACAACCGTTTCCAGCGCACAAAAGCGCTTTAATCTTCGTGGAGAATACTTCGAAAAACAATATATTTTTTTAAAAGCTATCTACTATTTTATTCTGGCTCTATGTGCAAAACATGAAAACAACCCTCGTATTAGGTACATTTTCATGTATCATAGGTAATGATAAAAATTCGCATGTTACCAACATACCAATTTTTAGAATAAATTATTGTGCGTAGTGCAAAGTTCATCGGGTGCATTACTGAAGAACTTTCTCACAAAGCTCGAAACATAATCCGAAATGTGCAAAATATGTAACAGACCATACTATTAACTTTCGGGACAACTGAATTATTGCCAGACTTATCCTTCATCGACAACTTTACATTATTCGTCTATTTGCGTTTCAATCTTCAAGTAGATAATGGTCATCTCGAGTTCGTTCACGTTATAATTAAGTTTTAAAGTTATTGCGGTTCACCTCATATAAGATATACCCTTGAACCACGGCGGGGGTAGTTAAGGTAAGTGCCGGCCGGCGGTCATCTGTTTCCTAACTTCCCAAGGGAACGACCGGGATTTGCGGCCACAGGAAATGAACGTATTAAATTTCTAGTAGTTTGCATCACCTGCCGAGATGTCCAACTCACAAATGTCCTTAGATTACCCGGGAATATATCGTTGAATTTACATTTAAGTTTGACCATAAATTACGGCGAATTTAGCAACGACAAATACAACAACACCACCTTAATAAATAATAACGGAAACGTAATTGTAATATACTGCGACGAAATAATAAACAAGGATCGCTAAAAACGCATCATTACTACTTTATATCGTTGTTAAAATACTACAAATGAAACTTTGAACGGAAACTATTCGGCGTTAATTGTAAACGCGCACATCATGCATGTTCAGATAAAATAAATTATAAATACGCTTTATGGCTTCAAAGGTAAATTTTAATTTATTGCACAAGAAGTTAGTAATGCGATTAGTTGTGTATACGCATTAATGAAGAGCGCACTTAAAATCTTGTACATTCATTAACTTAACTAACTGTAGAACGTGTTTTATGAGAAATGGTATATAGTATTTATTTCAAGCAGTAAAGCTCGTATTTAATCGCAGAAAAAATGCTTCAAATATTGCAATAGAACTGTTGTATTAATTCATGTGTAATTACGATATACCGATATTTTTATAACCCTGTTCCTTTGGTACTCGATTTTAAGGTCATTGTACTAGCCAATCACAACAGAAGAATAACGTATTGGATGTGTTATAAATGATAAAAAGCACAAGAGGTACACACAACAGTGCATTGGTAAATGCTCTGTTAAGGGTTTCCCATTAAGAGCAATGCTCTTGTGTGTAAAATAAAATATAGATACTGCGAAATTTTTTGGATCATTTTCAGTTTGATATAAAATAACTTAATACCACTACTGATGAAATTACAGCAACATTCAAATGTCCTCAACGAAGGCGTTGACAGGAATGGATCCGTTGTCAGCAGTAACACGTACAATGTTCGTCTACAAGTCGTTTAATGTCACCAGTTTGTTGATAGATGACTTAATATAACCCTACAGAAACAATCTAAGGGTGTTAAATCGCAACACCTACAAAGGGCAGAACGCATAATATATACATGTGTTGTCATTAGTCGCCCACGAGTTATCAAAAGGTAATGTATAAACGAAAATAAGTGATCGGTCCACAATCTCTTGCAGTGAGTTGTTTGATCAGCAGTGTGAACAGTAATGCCACATGTTGTCCAAGTCGAAACATCCAATTCGGGCCAAGAAAATCTTATCAAGGTTGAGCGACAGGTTGTTCCATTTACAGCAATGGGGTTACCAACTTCATCTAAAAAATGAAAAGCCCAACGATTCTTCCCTTTAAATGGATGGAATGCTTCATCATATATTACTTCTGAATCTAACACGAGGACGTTATATTCAATTTTTGTACAAAACGCTCACAGTTTCTTACAAAAACAATTATAGTCCAGAAACTCAAATTTTGCAGTTGATGCATTGATGTAGTTTCGTGGATACTTAATTGGTTGGTGTGCTCAGTTCCTACAAAAAAAACATTCGATAGTTCGGCAAAAACAACCATAGTTCCCTCGAGATTCTTCAAGAATAGCCATACTCCCAGCCGTCGGCCATTTTTCTGGGAATTTCACATTACTGGGTGGTTGACTGCATAGCCCATAAACTCTAGAGGTTTTCAGAACTTTGCGATGGAAACAACGTGGGAAACTGGAAGAAAAAAAGGAATAACGTGAGAAAAAGAATTGGCCGTATTGTGTGTTTAAATGAATCATAATCCCAGCGTTAAGTCGTGTCTATTGTAACAGTTTTAAGTTTTGCATATTGAGACAACGAGGGCGCCTCTAATCCAAAGTCAGCACTAAAAATTAACCTCCATCTTCATTTAACTTATAGCTTAAGTTTCAGTGCAATACGTAAAGTGTCACAAAAACGGCAACCACTCAAGAAGACTAAGGCATTATTGGGGATTTCAACGACCTCTATTCAAAAAAGTTTACATGATGAATTGTGCATAAAAAAATAGTTTCCCGTTAAATACCGCAACTGTTGATTGAAGAACAGAAAGCTGCTAAGATGAATTAGTGTCAAAACACTCTAAACCGCTTCAACGCCGGAAACTCTAAGAATGCGTGCAACATCGTCAGTAGTGATGAATCTTGGATTTACTGATACGAACCAGAAAATAAACGCCAGTTATCTGTCTGTGTATTCCAAAGTGAAGACGAGTCGACAAAAATCATTTATTCTCGAAGTGTCTCCAAAATGACGATAGCATGTAGCAACAATTCCTCTATGAGATCAAAGAACTGTTACTGCTGATGGATATACAATCATTAGTTTGTCGCAAGTCGTCGCTGAGCTTCGAAAAACCAACCTCGACAATAAACCATTCTCCGCCAAGACAATGCAAGTTCGCACGCATCACGCAACAGAATTAAATGTTTGACGTAACAAACCATTGAATTGCTCGGAATACCGGACCTAAATCCCAATGATTTCTTTATCTTTTCGAAAATTAAGAACGAACTGCATGGCCAAAGTTTCCAGCCGTCAGAAATAGCAGTCGATGCCTTCAAAAATTCAATTTTCACTGTACCAACAACGAGTCGAATAACTGAGTAAAATTGTTTACAAAGTTTTACAATACGTTTGAACATTTACAGACCCTAATGCTAATTTACGATTACGTAGAATACTTCTTTTTTTGGTTTACAATATGGTTTTACAAAAAATAGACTTGATACAATTTTGGAATGAATTTGTGTATATATTTTAAGCATACATACAACTGCGAGCAAATGTTATAGGCAGAGTAACTTTTTTAGCGTTACGATAAGACAAGAATCTCAAAACTAAAAAAAAAATACATAATTCAGTTTATAAGCTTCTTTTATGAAATAAACTAGTATTTAATGCTGCCTCCTCTAGCCTTTATTACAGCTTTAATTCTTTTAGACATAGTAGCAAGCAGTTTGTAACATGTTTCTGGGGAAATGGACGCCCATTCCATAAACACTGCTTGCTTTAGGGCTTCTTTAGAGGCATTGTTATATTTACTGTCCTTCAATATATGCCATAAATTTTCAATAGGCGAGAAGTCTGGCGACTGTGAGGGCCAGTCCAAAATCTTCACTTGGTTATCAGTAAACCATTTCATTACAGGTTGAGCCTTGTGGCAAGGGGCATTGTCTTGTTGAAAGTAATACTCATCTGAGTCCGTATCATAAAATCTGACAATTGATGGTTCGAGAACCTCTTCCAACATCCCGATGTAGCGTGCCCCATTCATGCAGCCCTCGCACACATGGACTTCCCCTACACCTTGTGCAGACATACACCCCCAAATCATAATGCTTCCACCGCCGTGTTTAACAGTATGTAAAATACACTGTGGGGAAATGCTTCGCCGGACCTCCTCCGAACATAACTTGCTCCGGAAACGCTGTGCACCTGCACAGAATAAACGAAGGACGTTAACTTTTTGAATATTTCTGTTTTGATGAGAGACGTAGGGGCGCTAAGTTCAATTATGTATATTGCAAGGATAATGAAATATTTTTGTGTGCCTATCCCGGAGCGCGATACGCTCTATCAATCGTCCTTCTCGCACAGTGGTTACACGTTTTCTACCACTCTTGGGTAGATTATGATGCTCTCCAGTCCTTGGTAGCGGCTAATTGTGTTTTGCACTGCACAACGCGAACATTTTATTATCTTAGCAATTTTTATTTGTGACAATCTTTGTTTGAGCAATAAAATTATCTGGCCTCGTAAAGTCTCCGATATTTGGGGCTTTTTTGGTATATTGTGCATACACCAACTTACAAAAGAAGGTCCGCACTCTAAATGAACTTTTGAAACCGACAAACGATGTTTCTTTCTCTACGCACAATATATTACTCAACCTAAAAATTTTAATTTCTGTCTTATAGAGCTCCGTAATTTATATTTTCTAGGAATTTCTACTTTAGATAACGACCAGGTATAGGTTCGCAGTACCCTTGTTCTAAAAAGCGCTACCTGCTGCGCTAAACACATGTTTGATTAGGATGCCTATAACATTTGCTCGCAGCTGTATATTTTAAGCATACGTAAGAACACATAGAGGCGAAGATATTCTCTTGCTACTAAATTACAAAGACGACGAAAAGACTATTCGAACACAGGATCTTTGAATAGAACATTTTAGGGAACTGTACCAACTCCAGAAAGAAGATACAAGTAGGAAATTTACATCTCCGTCTAACTTCATTGACAGGCTGATGCCTTATTAACTCATACCTTGGTAGTATATTTGGTACGGCAGCTTCTTTTTCTTTATAAATTGTATAAAGAGAAATGCTATAAACTACTTATAACTATCCTATCCCCAGAATTCTGCATGCTTTTCCGATTTACACAAACTCAGCGATGTAAAATAAAGTATTTTTGAAAAAGTCGTTCTAATTGGAACACTGCTGACGAGGTAGTTGTGCTTCGAACTAAGAAAAGAACTGAAATATGGGCTATAGAAAGTCGATAATCCTTTCGGAATCCAACTATCTTTCTTCGAACATTGTATGAGTCTAAGAACATGACTACATGTTTATTGAAAAAAAGCATAAAAGCTCAATAATTATTGGCTGATAAGAAATATTAGAACATGCGAAATACATACATAGTAATACATAGTATATGCGCAAAGGAAACTACCGCAGACAATTTATAACAGACAATCTGTTATTAACACGGACCGGCGCTACACCGTATATCATTTCCATAATATTCAAGGTTAAACACGTTATTATAGAAAGTTCCACGCAATCGATAAAAAAGCTATACAAAGCTTTGTGATGCCTACACCACAAAGTGGAAAATCTTGATTCCAGAGATCAGTTATTTAGAATTATCGTTGGTTTTTTTTACTGCGGCTATTTCGTAGAAGATTTCTAATTAGAAAATTACCTTATCGCCGACGATACCTGCAATCGATAGCAGTTTCTAACTCGAAAGCCGGCTATAACAATTATCTTAATGAAAGTAACCGATACTCGAACCGTAAACGTCCGGTGTAAGATTAGCATATCGTTAAAACGGAGTATACGGGGAGGATTTATTACGGGGCAGTTTCCTTCTACACAATTGCAATTCGTCTTGTATCTATATCCATGCTGTGAGCGCGATATAGTTTATCAAATGTGTATCATATCAGACAGTAAATCAGTAACTGTAATCTGCGCACTGAAAGCCATTATATTGAAGTTATCTACTATGTAAATTAAAAAAGCACCCAAATAGAAAACTAGATAGAAAATATCTACACAAAGTAGCATACAAAAAACAGTTTATCATAATATACTGAAGCTATCACTGTAGCTTCATCTGATGAAGCTACAGTGATAGCGAAACATGTTATAATAACATTGTGATAAATATATTGGAAAATTTTTATAAAATATTTGACCATTATTCTATATGGATTTCCAACAAGTATCGGCCGACTCAATCGATATTAATCACATGTATTACTAAAACAAGGTGAATTAGGGTCACTTTTTACGGTATTTCTTTTTCATGCAACTTATTTTATTTTAAAATGTTAAAGTACTTTTTTATTACAGAAGCATCATTTTTTGAGAGGCAGTCTAGCTAGTGCTAAAGCTTATCAATCTATTCAATAGTGAATAGCAACGGTACATTCACACGGAGCGAAATTTTTAACTAAGCTTTCCCAGTACCACACGTAGAACGCATACAATAATTTGCGAATATGGGAAACAAAGGTAAAGACGACATGAAGAAACGAATGCAACAGAAATAGAAGCAAACCAAAGAAAACGGTCCAAAAATATAAAGATAATATTTAAAAAGGCAAAATTGCCTTAAATATGATACAACTTAACAAAGACAAGCAGCCAAGAAAGATATAATACATCATATACCGTCATAACCCTCAAGATGCGTTTATATACGAGAGTAGTATAAATAAATACCTAAGCAAAGGAAGACGATGCAATTTTTTGCATTTGGTTTTATATCTCGATACAATCTCCTTGTAGCTCTATACACTTAGTCCAGCACTCTTGCAGCTTCCTCTCTGAGAGAAACGAACTCTGCAAAACATACAGTTGTTTCGGCAATTACCTGGACTTGAACTGCTTTCCACTAAGCCATTTCTTCAAGTGTGAAAAGAGAAAGAAGCCACAGAATACCAACTCTAGCAAATATTGTAAATAGGGCACCAATTCGTATCGTAACTGGACCAGTTTTGCTGTGACAATTACTGATTAATGCGGCATTTGGTTTCTGGAGTGGAGTGATGTATCTATGGCTCATATACAATCACATAACGCCGCAGAAACTCACTTTTCTTCCTCTTAAAAATGTCCAGATACTTTAAAGTTAACACCCCATTGCCTTTTTTGATGAACTATCAGGAAACGTCGATAACTTTCTCGTACTCAATTTTTCGTGAGGGATGTTTCTCACAGGTTCAATTGAGATGCTTGCCATATTAACAATCTCCTTAATCTTCACCCAAAAGTCTACTCAAATATCTGATGGAAGTTATTGAAGATGCACGGTCCTTGTGAACTGCATCCAACTTCCCTTTGATTTTTGCAAACGTTTTCCCATTCAAATAAAGAAATCGAATCACTGACTTCGAAATTTTGACAGACACCGAGAGACACTGACGCAAAACACCATTCGTTTCCAAGCACGGGTACTTCTCATACCATCTTCGTTTAATGTGCATGGGATATTAGCTACATAGAAATAGCTATCAATACCGCATTCATCATAATACTTTTGCGGCAAATATTTTTTCACCTTCCAATTAAAACTTTTAACTTAGGAATGAATTTCTTTTTCTGCCATATTCGCACTACATCCTTTATGGTTCGTATAAGAAAGCCGTAAACATTTTACATGCAAAGAGTGTACTACGGAGGAGTGGTTATAAATCAAGAGATACTTTGCTTCAAGAATTGGAACGAGATTATGTCGGATTCAATTCTACCAACCGCACGTCACTAAGTTTCTCCGTTGACAAATTATTCAAAATGTTCGGTTATTATCTGAATATACGAGGATAGATCTTTATGCTGTACCCCTAAACAGTGGCATCATATTTTTCGGCATAGTTTTCCTCTACATTAATGCATTTTGTTCATCGGTGCTCCAACATCTCAACAGGCTCCTGGAAAATTTTTGGCCAACTTCTGCAAACCACCTCTCTACAGCTTGTATCACTTTATAATTACTGGAAAATTTTGACTCACGTAAGACTTCTTTTGATTTGGGTAATAGCCTGTAACCACTAGGGGCCAGATCCGGTGAATATGGCGGGTGCTCCACTGATTCAAAATATACTTGGTGTATAGCAGCCATAGCAATACCAGATGTATGGCTGAGAGCATGATCCTGATGAAACAGCACACTGTGTCTTATCTTTCGTCTGTGTTTCTCTTTAATAGCGTCTCGCAATTTAGAAATCAATTGTGCGTAGTAGGCCCCTGTAACGATCTGTCCCTTTTGCAAATAATCAATTAGCATGATTCCTTGAGCATCCCAGAACAGATAGCAAAACCTTCCCAGCAAACGGCATGACCTTAAATTTGCATGGAGGAGGAGAACCGTGATATTTCCACTTTCTACTTTGCACTTTGTTCTCGGGATCATAGTGGTGCACCCATAACTCATCCAAAGTCATAAACCGACTAAGAAAGTTTTCTTTGTTTGCTTGATACCTTTCCTAAAAGCGCTTACAAATCAACGGCCGATTTCTTTTTTGATCAATAGTTAACATTCGGGAAACCCATCCTGTACTCATCTTTTTCATATCTAATTCTTTGGTCAGTATGTTGTACACCACATGTTATGATAAACCACAATGTACCTGAGGCGTACTCGTCGGTCTCGCCGTACGATATCGTGTACCTTTTTAATGTTTTTGTCTGTTGTTACTGTTATGGGACGACCACCGACGTATTAGTTTTCGCAGGATGTCTTTCCGCATTTAAAATCTCGAAACCAGCGTTTGTCTATATCATAAGAGACTGTAGACTCGCCAACAGTTGCCATAATGTCTTTATGAATTTGAGTTGGCGTTATACCCTTTTCTGGAGGATTTTATTACGGCTCTTTGTTCTACAAGATCCATTTTTATGAACAATCACGACACACAATTCAAAAATTAGCCATAGCACAACACGTTGAGGTACAAACTTGATATTATGTAAGTATGATCTACAAATGTCAGTTAACTAAATGCCAAAGCATTAATCAAACAACCAATTAGTAGTAGGTGAGGGGTGGGACATGAGAATCCGTACCTTGAATACCATAGAAATGAAATTTTCAAAAAGTGAAAATGGTAAAATTCTAGACCCCGATTTCGACAGATGTATAAAGAAAGTTAGTATCTGTTATTCTAATTCAAATAAGACCGCAATTGCATGTTTGAGGTTGCTCCGCAAATCAGTTACGTCACTAAAGTTTTTCCACGCAGCAAAATGTGGCTTTCAAGTTACGCAACTCACCTACAGAGTTTAATTTCGCAGATCTTCGTTTTTGCTAATTTTAACAAATTACATAAGACGGAAAACTCCTTAGAAGATTCTTTATCTAGCAGAGCATACAAAGTTAGTGCAGGTACCTATTACGTATTTTCACAACAAGTTAAAGTTCATTACGGCTATTGATGGACGTTTAGTCGAACGTGTTAATTAGCACTTTAAATTACAAATCAATGTTGAACCGAGAAGCATTTTAGCTTTCAGAGTCGAGCTTCGCGTGACTACCGCAACTACTTAAATGTGAAATATTTCAAACAGAATTGCTCGCGTTTCTGAATTCCCACTATGGTTGACGCAAGAGAGACGTAAGCGGGAATATACGTAAAGTACAACTAAGTGCATGGGTAACTAGATACAAGGCGGTATACCATCTAAGAAAATTCTTATATGGAGGTGTAATTTAGACAGCGCGAGTAAGGAAAATGTAACCAAAGCGTGTCTGAAAAGCGATGCATCGCGCATAATTCTTTTACAACTTTTCCGTTTCTCACAACGTGAAAGCGAATGTGCACGAATTTAATCAGACCAGGGCCGTAAATAATAATTTAAATTCGAATGCGTTATTCAGACGATAAATAATAAAGTTAAAGAGCTGCCTAAGGCGGACAGCCCGTCAGAGAACTCATCTGTGTGTTACTGCTGCTCGTAAAAAGTGGAACGTAAATATGTCCATCAAAAAGCTTTACGAGAATAACGTGTTAACTTCTAGGATATTGATACACCTTTGTATATGTCGCACTTGAGGCTGATTGGAAAAGCTTGTGACCTCAAACTACTCCATTGGATGTATTGCTTTTATGCAAACGTGCATAAACACTTTCAGGTATACGGGCTCATTGTCGACTACCCCCTGTTAAACGTTAAAAATTTTGGTAAATGGTAATTTTTGGATAGGGATGTATATTCTAAAAATATTTTTCATTTCACGACGTACTGGATTAAACCGGGAACGCACACTACCGTCCATATTAGTTCGGACACGCAAATGAATTAAAAAAAAAAACGAGAAAATATTCACTCATTCCTCAAAAAATTTTATTAAAGTATAAAAGTAATTCTAACAAAAAATAAACAAAAACTTCTTAAACATTCCGTTCATCAAAAAAACTCCCTTTTGCGCAAAGAACAGCTTTCACACTCCGAGGAATATTAGTCCATTCCTCTTGTAAAATGTTCCACAGGTGGCCTACGGAGGTAGCGCATACTTCTCGGACCCTCCTATCTAATTCATCCCGTAACAGCTGGATTAGGTTTAGATGGAGGCTTTGCGGCAGCCATGTTTGTAAAGTACCATCATCTTGTTCTTCATTTAAGACATTTTTACATATCACTGCTGCGGTTTGGGTTCGTTGTCCTGCATGAATACAAAATTTTCGCCGTTGCTCCGTTGCGTTTTCTTGCAGTACTTCTAAATAATCATCTTTTCACAAAATACCTTCATTTCGCTTCAAGTCTCCTGTACCGGCGTAAGAAAAACAACTCCACACAAGCACAGAATTTCTCTCTTACTTGACAGGTGACACTAGGCAATCCTGCAACATTCTTTGGGCCTTCGCTTTTCTTACAAAAACGCGCCTAGGTTATCCGAACACCTCAAACTTTGACTCATCAGTCCATAGCACCCTTTTCGAATCATCCACTGTCTAATTTCTATGTTTCTGACCATTGTAGCCGTTTTTGCCTATTTCCCCGTCGAAGTAGGAGTTTTTTTGTTGCAATGTGACCGTGAAGATTTATATCTTTTAATCTTCTTTTGACTGAAGTAATAGAAATTTTTCTTGCACGGCCGCCACTCATTTCGGTAGCGATTTCTGGCACTGTCAGCCTCCTATTTCCTTTACTCAGCAATCGTCGGCGTGAGTTGTTATTCTCTTACTTCCTGGAAGTGCCCGATCTCTTAAACTGCCCGTACGTTGATGTCTCCAAATGATATCACTAACAGTTGATTTATTAACATGTATTTTTTCGTATTTTTATTTTTTAAGGACAACTGCTATGCTTGACTGTTTTTATACATTCAGCTTGAAAAAATGTACCTAAATTCGTTTTCGAAATATTTTAACAAGATCATGAAACCAACTTACTAGCGATAAACAACCTAAATTGATAAAGTAGGTTTTGCTCTGCTTAAGGAAAGGATGAATAAACACTATAACAATGATATTTCATTTGCATACCAGAATATATTAACCTAAATTCCGTCCCCTCTGAACGCTGCAAACATACTATTTCAAGAATGTATGTTTTCGACAAATATCTTATTTGGTCCTGTTGTTAAAGAAAAACAAAGATTGCATTAAAACTTTTTCTTTTACTTTCCAATTTTATTCTCAACTTCAAGTGTTTTATTTGGGAAAATTATCTCGTTGCATTAAACAAAAACAATAATTTTTTTCTGATTTATCTTGTTTTAAAAATGAACGCAACATTTCATCAATGTACTTTTTTGCTGATTCTGCAGCCAAAAACGCGAGCAGTTAGAACCATTAGGACGCTATACGACTTCCCGGAGTTGATAGAAAAAAATCATTTCTTTCAACATTGAGACGCGATATTAGCCAAATTAAAAGAGAAGGTAGGGACTGGTTACGATTGATCCAGCAGGCACCTTTCTACATTGTATCTTCTATCTTGTCTACCAAATACTAGCTGGCGAAAAAACCAAACAAATGTGAATTTTAGTAATTTCTATATGTAGAGAATTACCGGGGATATTAGTAAAGTGCCGTAGCGTTTACCAAGATAAAGTCTACCTCGTAGCATAATCAGAGCAATCATCTTCGATCTCCGCTCATCTTTGACATTTTTCAATGAGTATATTCTCTGGCCAATTTGTATTACATTTCCAAAGTCAAACCAGATAGAACGAATTAGAGATGAACGCAATCAGTCCAGCAATCGATTTTCAACATAGAATCAGATACTTCGTCATTCAATTTGACAAGAAAAACGAACAAAATGGCAATTTTATTAATACTCTTTCATTTGTTTCCCCTATTTCGGTGGTCCAAAACGTCGAACGTTGATGGCTGAAGGACGCTTAGAAATATCCGACAAAAACTAAAAGACAGCATGTCCAGCAGGTTAAAATCAAGGTTAATTTACAACTAAAGTTCTAAGTGAGTAGTTTTCTTTACGGTTTAGATGCTAAATCCCATCAAAGCTTAGCGTGTTTTAGACTTTTATCAACTTTAAACTTATACTAAAGGTTTATTATGTTTATCTGTTTATCTCTGTTTCCTATTTCTTGAGCTTGCGTTTAGCCGCATAACAAAAGTAGAATATTGACTTCTACGAGAGTCCTGATTCGCGCGCCTACACTCAGATTTTCCCTTCGACTTTTAGCAACATCATCTTTAATTTGTCTATTGCATGTGAAAGTTTTATTAGTAGCAAATTTTAAACCGTCTCTCCTGTTAGTCGTTTCTCTTAGTATTAACTTTCTCCTTTACTTATTACAGATGTCATATTTCTTTACATGATTAATAGTACTATGTACCATTTTCCTGAACAATTAATTGTTTTCGCTGTTCGCAGTATCGAGTGCCTATTTGTAATTTTTTTTCTATTCTATATTCGCTTATGGATGTGAGATGTGTTTTTGATCTTCCCAATGTATTGTACTTAAGAAAAAGTTCATACAAAATACTAAACGTAATAAACACGTAGCAACACAGAAAACCAAAGCTTTCCGCAAACGTCGAAGAACATATAATTCAGTAGAACTTTTTCGAGATGGTTATTAAAACAAAATTTTTATTTTTCTTCTTATCCAAATTAATTATTAAATTCTGTTTACGTACACTACCGGCCACAAGTGTTACCCACCCCCAAAATATCACAAAAACAAGTCAAAAAGTAATTATGAATAAACCTTTATTTATTATTACTGCCGCACACAATCTTGGTATCCCCTCTAGCAGCTTTGCTAGGATTGACGGCTCTATTTGCCTCCACGTATCCTGTAGTTCCGTACAGACAAGTACTGTTGTCGAATTTGGAGCAGATTTTGTAACCTGTCGGTTGAGGTTCTCCCGCAAAAGCTCGATCGGATTGTTATCTGAACTTTAGAGGGACCACTTCATAACAAAATGCATCTGATACCATATCAATTAGCGATTGCAGTTATGTACTTCAATCAAATTTAATTAAAATTGGTAATGCGAAGCAAATTGGGCTACCAAAATGTATGAAGTGGGATTATATAGAGTAACTGTTTCCCTTTTCTAATGAATGTACTTATATGTAGTACGTGCATAGCATAAGATATAAGTTGTTATGTCAATATAGCCTTTGAAACACTCTGTATAATTTAAAATGGTTTAAAATCAATAAAGAATGTTACAGATGAACAACTTGCGTTAATTTCTTTTCCATATTACTATAATCAGCTCTAGCATAAGAGAGTAGCAGTTAAATGCGACACCCAATATACCACGTCGACGTGTCCTGAGAGATCTTTCGGTAAGGTACAATATTAGCATTTACATTTTTGTTCTATCTATTTCCGTCCAAGACTTAAATCAAGAAAATTGAAAATCTATGAATTTTCGAAGGGGTGTCTCTCTGGGAGTGAATTTCAACACAAACAAAAAATTATTATTTTTAAGTTTCAACATACTTACTTACCTACGAAGATTCATTAAGATCTGAATTTGATACCCAGGAACCTTCCTTTGTAAGACAAGGCTCGTATGTTCCATTATCAAGAAATCGAACAAAAAGTGGGGTATTTCAGTTGGTTGGATAGCGATGCATTTAATTAAAAAAAGAACAACATGTTACTCCCTAACTTGTCACATTTCAACACAGTATTTGCACAATACCAGTTTAATTATGACAAACAATACTATGCATATGTTTCCTTTACCATGGTTGTCTATAATAAATTCTATTCCTAAGGAGCTTATAATCCAGTTCAATGTACACTACCGTCCATATTAGTTGGGACACGCAAATAAATTTAGAAAAAAATGAGAAAATGTTCAAACTCATTTTTCCAAAACCTTTATTGCATAAAATATAAAAGTGAACGAAAAATAAACATAAACTTTTGAAACATTCCGTTCATCGAACAAGCTCCCTTTTGCGTGAAGAACAGCTCTCACAATCCGAGGGATCCGCTCCAATAGTTTCTCAAGGACTCTATTTAGCATATTAGTCCATTCCTCTTGTAAAATGTTCCACAGGTGGCCTACGTAGGTAAGGCATACTTTTCAGACCCTCCTGCCCAATTTATTCCATAACAGCGCGATGGGGTTTAGATCGGGACTCTGCGGTGCTCATATCGTTATTTGTAAAGTGCAATTATCTTGTTTCTCATTTAAGAAATTTTTGCATATCACTGCTGAGTGTTTGGGGTCGTTGTTACGCATGAATCTAAATTTTTGCTGATTGGACGTTGCCTCGCTGGTATTGCATTTTCTTGCAGTATTTCTAAATAACCCACTTTTCGCAAAATACCTTCGATTCGCTTCGAATCTCCTGTATCGGCTTAGGAAAAACAATTCCAAAACAAGCACAGAACTTCTTCCTTGCTTGATAGTTGGTACTACGCAATCCTGCAACATTCTTTCGGCCTTTCGCTCATCTTACAAAAACGCGCCTTGATCGTCCGAACACCTCAAACTTTGACTCATCAGTCCATGGCATCCTTTTCCAATCATCCACTGTTCAATATCTATGTGTTTCTGCCCACTATAGCCATTTTTGCCTGTTTCTCCGTCAAAGTAGGGATTCTTTTGTTGCAATGTCGCCGTGAAGATTTCCAGCTTTTAATCTTCTTTTCACTGTAGTAATAGAATTTTTTCTTGCACTGTCGCGATTCATTATTTATATTCTTATTTCGCTTTCCCAGCAATTTTATACGCTTATCTTCGGCATGAGTTGTTATTCTCTTAGGACCTGAACGTACACGATTTCTTAAACTGCCCGTGCGTTGATGTCTCCGAATGATATCACCAACAGTCGATTGACTAACATGCATTTTTTCGGAAATTTGACGTACTGAATAACCTTCTTGATGAAAAGCAACAATTACAGAGCGCTTTTCTAAAGGTTTTTCGGTTTTTCTCTCCGCATTTTAATAACTTTAATCAGCTTCACACAAAAACATTTGCTCTTAACGCACGCACCAGCAGGTTTATTTAGAAACTAAAGCATTTATCAATACACAATACAGGGATCAGAATTATTCTGAAAATTATTATATTAGGTCCTAAAATATAATAGGTTTTTAATTATTCTCTAATCGATTGGAATTTTCCTTGTACTATTAATAAATAATAAAGTTTATAAAGTAGCTAATATAAATCTCATTTATATATAAAAGCAATTCAGAGAACAACATTTTCAAAGAGGAATATGAAATAAGTAATAAATACGTAAGTGGATTAGATAAAATTACATCATTTAAAATAAGTGGTTTTCATCGCTGTTTTAGATACTGGGATCACGTTTTTATTTCTATCTTTTAAATAATGTTCCAAAAAATTTGCATTTTCTGGTAGACAGTACTGTTTTCCAAAAATAAATTATCCCTTAAAAATATACCAAATTATCGTTGAGATCAATCAGATGCCCCTATGGGAACTCTTTTGTTAAAAGTCGGTCATTGTCGCTAGCCACCACATTTTGTATGTCCCGATTTTTTTCATACTTCTACATATATTTCTGTCTGTATACACAAAAAGGAAACATCGTTTAGCATACCACAAGAGCATAAAGCAGACTTTTTATGTTCAACGATAACAAGAAAACACGATGCTTATCGCTTCGCTCTTTTCAAAACTATGTCTGCGATACATATCAATACGCATTAGACATGCAGAGTCATCGCGGCCATTGAATTGTAAATTATTATAACAATATGCAGTAACGCCGTACGAGTTGACCGAATACATAAGCTCATTATCAAACTATTCTTATGCGCATTTTCAACGGTGACAATATAAAGAAATATCGCGTTTCTATGAATATTAATGAGAAGGCACGCAGACCGTACGCAGTATTTTTTCCCGAAGTACGAAGCGATCGCTGTGACAGTAATTACAATAACGGCTACCAAATTCAATCTTTCTTTTTTCTAAATAGGTAACAATGCGATACTCGATAAACTACGACGCAGCTTAAAAGATAAAAGCATCCGATATAAGGTTAATGATACTTAAACAGTGGAAATGATAATCTAAGAACGACCGAATAACTGCCTACACGTCACATTTCGGATTGTTTCTAAATTGTATTTATAACATTCCAAAACATTTCAAGACGGTTTGAATAAGAAATGGGAAAATATTGTTTGGTAATGGTAATTTCCTGGGAAAATTAGAGAATTAAATCTCGATATATTCCGAATCGTGACAGTAATTAAGCAATACTTCGAACACAAGTTCCTCCACCTTGTCTAAATAAACAAATTTAATAGACGAAGAATAACAATAATTCCTATGAAACAACCATTTAATAATCGATACTATTACATTTACAAAACTTTGCTATAAATGCCCGTTAGGGGTACATATTTCACAGTATTTTTTTTTAATGTGGCACCGTTGAATGACACTACCTATAATTTATTCCAAACGGAGAGAGACAAAATTCTAAACAGACCCCCAACCCAAATTACAACCTATACATGTGTGAAATCAATTTTACGCGGTATACTTTAATTTCAAGATCTGTTTGAAATAGAAAATCTGTAGCAAATAAAATTGGTATCGATTCCTTAGAGATAATTTTACAATTGGGGCAATAGAATGGTAAATGTAGTGGTAAGAGTTCCGTATAAGGAGTTAGGGATTTTAATGGATTCTAACGGAAAGCTTACGTTTTGCTGTGCTTAAATTGGCCCTTCTTTTTTTATGAGTTTAATTTAAAGTATATACCTGAAAACCGATTTAAAAAGGACTATCTCTAGGTTATGTTTAGTGGTATATGAGTCATAGTTTACAAAATTTAAGATGGTACTTACCGCGTTTGGACTAAAAGTTAAATTTGATTTGAATATTGGGAAATAATCTGTTGTATAATATTTACTATTCTATATTTTTTATTTTTTGTAAACAATATAGGTAAATAGACTAGTATTGTTTGGAAACTGTATTAGATTATTGTGATGTTCTCATAGTCTTTCTTCTATGGTTCTCAGCATAGAAAACAATTAGCGGGGAAAAAGGACAAAAACAATAATTTTGTAGTGAACGTTATTATCTATGACAGTATGCGAAATAGATGAAAGTTACAATAAATAAATGAATTAGTTTGGTTTTGAACGCAATTGCTAATTATTATATCAATTATATATAGCAGCTGAAGGTGTTCACACCACAGCCGCTGTTAGACAGCAGTACCCAATGTAAGTTTCAGGTCTCCTTGTTTCTTATTATTTCGTATTAGGGCAGTGTGTTGGTTTTTTCGATTGTGAATATTTTCTTTCATAGTGACGGACAGGCTTACTTGAATACATCTAATAAAATCACGTTAATATTAGAGTGCATTTCATAATTTACTACCAGTTCGGTACACTTTTTGTCTAACCTTCGAAGTAATAATTAGTTAATTGCGTTCTAAACCAAACTAATTCATTTTTCTACTGTAACTTTCATTTATTTCGCGTGCTATAATAAATAATAACATTCACTAGAAAAATCTCTTTATTGTTTTTGTCCTTTTTTCCCTGTTAATTGTTTTCTATAAAGAGACGCATAGAAAAAAAGACTATGAGAACTTCACAATAACATAATACAGTTTCAAAACAATACTAGCCTATTACATAATAATATATTACATAAGAAAATAAAAAATATTGAAATAGTAAATAACAAATTATTCCCCAATATTCAAATCAAATTTTTCCGCCACTCATGAGTATTTTCTATCCGTTTTGGTAACTTTTAGTCCAAACACAATAACTACCAACTTAAATTTCGTAAACTATTCACTGATATACAACTAAATATAACCAAGAAATAGCCCTTTTTAAATCGATTTTTAGGTACCTTAAACCAAACCTCTAAAAGCAGAAGGGCCATTTTAAACATAGCCAAACGTGCGCTTTCCCTTTGAATCCATTCAAATCGCTAACTCGATGCCCCTTACACGGAACTACAGCCAATGTTGTAATTACAACACATGAAAGTAAATAAATTTGTCTAAAAAACAAATACAGTAAAATTCCCGTTCGCGTACACCCCTCTTACACGGACACCTCCCTTAAACGGACAGTTTCTCATGGTTCCGACCGGCTCTCATATAATTTCCATTGTATTAACTCTTTCTTGGACGGACATTCTCTTGAACGGACGCGGACACGAGAAAATGTTCTCTTAACCGGACAAAAAATATAATAAAAAGAAACACCATATCTTATTTTTATATCGAGAGTATTGCTATTGCATTTCGCAATCGCGCCGCGCGACAATTTCGCTGGGACTTCCCCGAGTGAACCGGAGATTTATCGACTTTAATCTTTCGGTACAAACACAGCCTATGTCGTGCATTTCTGCCTGGCGTGAATTAGGGACTTCCCCAAGTTGGTCGAGGATTTACCGTTCTTATTCTTTGGGTGTACGCTTTCGATTGAATCTGCTTTCAATATTAGTCTGATGTCTATGCGGAAAAGACACAGTGGGCGACACATTCATTGTAGAAATGGCTCCAAATAGAAAAATTATCACGCTTAAACAAAAAATTGTGATTGTTGAAGTTTACAATAAAGAGAAATTAAGTGTAAGGAACTTATCCAAGCGTTTTAATATTGGAAAAACACAAGCTGCAGATATAATTAAACATAAAAAATCCTTCTAAACAAATGGATGTCGAACAGCAATTTGAATGAAAACAGAAGCTTTTTGACGGGTGATGGTAGTAAAATTGACAAATTGTGTTATGAATGGTTTACAGCAGCTTGGCATAAGGGGATTCCTTTAACAGGTATGCACATGATTTTTTTAGATAAAGTTTTCTTGTATTAATGGGTTGATTTTCTTTTCATATTAAATTCTAAAATAGATAAAAGAAGTGAGATTACGAATAGGTTTGTCGTGACAAGAACGCAAAAAACTTTATTTTAGGTCCGCTAATACGATGTAAAGCAAGAGAAATAGCCGCTTCTTTGGGACATTCAGTGCTTCTTCTGGTTGGCTCAATAAATTTAGAATCCGCTATATATACGTTTAATATACGTTTTAAAGCGATTTCGGGAGAAGGAGCTTCGGGTTATGCTGAAGATGTTTCATCGTTTTTGAAAAAATGTCCTTCTTTAATTAAGGGATATTCACCGAGAGACATCTATAATGCCGATGAGACAGGCCTGTATTTTAGGGCTCTACGCGACAAAACGCTCACATTAAAGAAGGAAAAATGTGTTGGGGGTAAGTATCCCAAAGAGAGGTTTACAATTTAGCATTGTGCAAATATGGCGGGTGAAAAAGAAAAACTTCTAGTCATTGGTAGGGCAGCTAAACCCAGAGCTCTTAAAAACAAATAATAAATAATCTGCCTGTAACCTGGAAATACAACAAAAAAGCTTGGATGACAGGACAAATTATGACAGAGTGGTTGCAAAACCTAGATTGGAAAATGGCTAAAGAAAAAAGAAACATTTTGTTATTTTTAGACAATGCGGGATCTCATCCGAAAGACGTTCGCTTAAATAATATAAAAATATTATTTTTACCCCCTAATTTTACATCAGCTTGTCAACCACTTGACCAGGAGATTATAAAGAATTTTAAAACTTATTACCGAAGTCTAATACTCAAACATCTGCTAGTAAACATTGAAACTGCTGGTACAGCTTCTGAGTTGCAAGAAAATTACACCACTGGATGCAGTTTATTTGGCAAAAACCGCTTGGGACCAAGTAACCAAAGAGACAGTTCGAAATTGCTTCCGCAAAGCAGGATTTAATGATGTAAATATGCAAAGTGAAGACCAGTTAACTGAGGCTGACCTAGAAGATGATTTGCGTCTTAATGTACTTTCAGATATCCTTAAAAATAAGAATTTATTGAAATTGACGGATACTGAAAACCTTCATGATTTTTTGAACGTAGATGAAGATTTGTATGTTAAAGATCCAGATTCAAAACAAGAAATTGCAAATCCACTTGAAATACAAGACCTTTCGGAAGATTCTGATGTCGATGAGGTTCCAGTGCCAACAGAAGCTATCCCAAATTATGGTAAAGCTATTACCCTGACCAAGCAGTTCAAAAGTTTTGTCGAAAATCACGGAGATACAGTCCTTGGATCTTCTTTCTAAATTAGAAATACGATTTCAAAACGCCATTTTAAAGAAAAAGAGAATATAAACAACAATATATGAATTATTGCGTCCTTAAAGTGACTATTCATTTCATTGTTTTGTATTACATACTACATCTATGTATCTATGTACATATATTATACCTTGTATGTATATATCTAAAGGAAATAAACTTTTTTCTTAAGTTTAAAGTTATTTCAAAAACATTTATATACATGTACGATTTAATGTATGAATTTATATTTATTTTTCGTTAAAACACGATTTTTGTTGTATCTACAACATATTTCTTTTATGCGGACATCCCTCCTGAACGGACATCTTCAGTTGGTCCCGACGGTGTCCGTTCAAGGGAGATTCCGCTGTATTTCATTTATTTGTTGAAAAAAGTTAAAATACTGGATGTCATTACAAGATAACGGTGTATACATGGTAATGCATAATAAACAATGGAGTTAACACCTTAAATTCTACAACTATAACAATGCATGATATTGACAGCCTCACCAAAAGATTCCTGTACAGATGGTCTACGAATTATCTTTTTTGCTCTGAAGTTTTCCCCGTTTTTTTTTTATAGTCGCTGATAACCCAATATGCCATCGATGTTGAAATCTCTATAATAACAGTATCTTGTAAGGTGTTGATATGTTGTATATGTTGCACTGAATACAGTTACGTAATACTTGGGAAATGTGCTTTATCATGCCACCTTTTCTTGTGTTGGGTATCTCCGTTAGAATTTTTTGGTAAGTATTCAAAATTGTATACTTTTCAGCGTTACTCAAGTGATTTGCTTTTTCTCGTTACTCTGAAGGAGAATACACACCTAGTGCTGGATTCTGCATCCATAATCGAAAGCACCAGTTAGGGAATTGTGATTTCTGTATTTGCAACTTACAGAATCTATTAATGTACAAATCAAAGCTTTGAGAAGAACTAATCTATACCGCAATAGCGAAGGTAATATAATAAACAAAACCGCCAAAATGCAAAACAATGTTAAGGATATCGAAATGAAAAATTGACAATTTACAGCAAAAAGGGTATGTTGTACAATGTGATTTCGCCTTACTTTTAATCAATAGGAAAAAACTGTTACTTGGATCTGATTTGTCTCTCTCTTTTTGGAATACTTTTAAAACTGCCGCCAAAAAGTAGCTTTGAAAAATTCTATTGTGTAAACCTCCCGAATAAAAAAATTGAATATAGAACTCTATTGCTTGACCTTCTAAGAACTACAACCAGAAAAAACAACCGAACGCATGTTTAACGCCCTATACCTATAAAATGATAGAGCATAAAGAATGTAATAAGAATTTTATGAAATATACCTCAAACAATAGAAATAATCAACTTTAATACACACCGAAATTATATAAAAATAGAACTGGATACCGAATTTGAAAACCTATACAAAATTAGAATGCTATAATTGAAAGTTAAAGTCAGGCAATTACAATTTTTCGAATTACATGCTCGTAAATCCAGTTACACAAAATCAAAAAGTATAAACGTGCAAAACCTGTATTGACATTCTATTACACGTGACATCAACAAATCTTTTTTGGTTATGTTTGTCAAGATACCGATAAACACGATAGAAAGAGATTGAAGATTATATTCTTTTACAAAACCTTGCTCTATGGGTTCTTTAAATTAATTTGCATCTAAAAACATCAAACAATACAAATAAAATACATTCAATTTCGATTTGTAGGAAGCAATTCAGCTGTTCTAAACAAAAATGTCAAATTATGGAGATTAATAATTAATTCTAAGACTTACCTTTATTTGGTGGTTTCCCCAGATGCTGTTGTTTATCCTGCACTTTTAAATAAGATACAAAATAGCTGATAAATTTGCTTGTTTGTTAAAATTAATTAAATGAAACGAACTTCAAGTACTCAAATAAAAGATCGCACAGCGTCATCTATTAGCGCTTTACAAAACAAAAGCTCTCTACTCACTGGATTTTACAGTTTTCTTCGAGATCAGTGAAGGAGTAGCCTGAAATATGAATAGTGATACATAGATGGTAGCACATGTACTAATATTGTAATATTTCAATTAAAGCATAATTTGATTAATTATTAAAAAATGATACATTTTAATGTTTCTTTTCAAAATATGTACAAATTATTTGCATTTTTCTAATTTCGGTAAACAAATTTGTTTCTATTTTACTTAATGAAATGCATATTGTTATTTTGCGAGATTTATCGTCCTATTTACTTATTGCATTCTTAATTACTACCAGCTAACTTATCTATAAATAATCGTACTCGTAAGTACTACATAACAGGAAGCAGTAGACAGCTTATTTTCGCACCGGTACTCAAGATGAAATATGTTTTTAAATATACTTAGTTGAATTCTTTACGACCAGTATGTCGCTATATATCCAGAAAATGTTATGCTATTTAATGTTTGAACACAACATTAACAACATGTCATTGGACCGTTTTAGATGCTAAAAGTGTTTGCCATTGAAAGGTTCCTGGTAAACCTAAAATATTAACAGCAAAAGTTATTGGATATTTATGTCAGGAGATGGAATAAAGTCCAAATAAATATCTACGAATGCCCTTAAATAAGCATAACTTTAACTCTGTAACAAAGTTACAGAGAAGTAATTTTAATACATTTCTGAAGCGAGTTAGGTGAAGAGAAATTTTTGCATGAATACTCTAGTCAACTGGGCATAAAGGAGAACGGTGAAGTCGTGGCCTTTAGAGTAATGGTGGCCATCAGTTATTTATCCAATATTTTCTATAACCGCAATCCTACGTCTTATAGTGAAAGTTATTCTGTAGTAAGGAGTAAGTAGTTCTCAATGCATAATTTTGAGAAAGTACTCAGAAAAAATATAATTAAAAAACTGTTTATAGTAAATATTGACAATAGTAATGACTTAAAACTGCGAAATTTCTATAAGTCCATTACCACAAAATGGATACATAAACAAAAAATAACAATTCTATCTAAAAAATATTTACAGTAGTGTGTGTTGAAATAATTTGAACAAAATTGTTTCTTAATATTGCCTACCAACTTGGTCAATGCTGAAATAGGAATCTCAACATTCTAGTACTCCCAACTGCAGATTTCACTTCATTCACGTTGTTATATTGCCAAATTTGTTATCAATATTTTGCTGAGATTTTTATTGGAGTTTGTTCAACTGCACTAATCTTCAAATATGGACCACAGCGTTGTCTTGTTAGAATATCTGGGACAGAATTTATTCACTTAAAGTTTATTAGAACTATTTTCAGGAATTGAAACGAATTTTAAATCTCGAGGACAATTTCAGTTGGTAGTTCCGGCAGTAAAGACCATATTCGCACGTGTTGCTTAAAAGAACCGTGAATATGACCCTAATTGCCAGAAATACGAACGTAAATTTTCTCCGTGATTTAAAAGATGGTTGACTGGTTTATATGGGTTTTTATTTTCAACATGGCAGTCCACTACTAATTTTTCACTCTCGCAATTATATTGTTCTTATACAAATGGTGGCAATAATATCTGAAGCCATTAATACCTCCTAGATTAAATAACTTACCCTCAGAGAATATAAGGTTCTTCCATTTATGATCCCATCCTGCATGATCTTGCACAAATTTCTTCAAATCTTGTATCCGTTAAGGATGATCTTGAAACCATCCATATAAAAACGTTTACTGGTTGATAAAAATTGTTGTGGGTGTTTTTTAATGACTTTTAATAGATTTGCAAATTGTAAAGGCAAAAGTAATTCGAATATTAATGAAAAATACGTTCAATATGCGGAGAGTTCAATAACAATAATACCATGTATGGATATTCAAACCATAAATCCTGTGGTAACTTAATTATATGCTGCTTTATTTATGACTGTTGCCAATAGTTATTTGTACTATTGTATTCACACCTATATTTGGCCCTTATAACCAGCTGGGATAATTATAACTAATGGCCAATGTCATCCCAAATATGTGGGGCAATTATGGTCACAATGATTTTTATATTTAATATAATTTTCATTTCTAAGCTGCTTTTAATATTGATGTTTATTTAGAAGCACAATTCCTTTACAATAAACTACTCCATTCACAGTGGCAAGTGGAGGATTACCATTTAATACAAGAACTTCGTAGATTTTACCTCATTAGACTTTTAGAATATAATATACTGCCACCAGTTTCATTATAGTGACAGATTATTAGGAGCGATTTGTATTAAAATCCGTGATAATGGATACGCCAAGAGAAGCTTCATTTACCATTTCAAGTTATAAATTTTCAGCATAATTAATCGATAATAATGTTATTCCTAAATACGATGCTGTTGAAGGAACAAAAGTAAACAAGGAGTCGTATCTGCTGACACAGCTAGGCAGTTTGGAAATTAGATGAATATTATTCAACAATATCCATAACTCCAGTTAATTTACATTTTAGTCTCCAGAGACGTTATTTGCAGAGTTAATTGATAATATTTTTTTTTGAGGATTATCCAAGTTGATATAAATCATATTAAAAAGATACGATATTCAGTTTGAGACAAAGTGTCTTACGTAATAAGCTAAAATATTTTTTCGATAACAAAATATCGACAAAGAAAATATCGAAAACAACTATTATTGTAGAAAAGAACTACAAAACGTTACCTTTATGTGAATCTACAAAAATATTGACACAATTCATAAGAGATTCGTCAAATAATTCGATAAAAGTTGTCATCGAAGTGTTGTTCGTCCGTTAGATACATATTGCACGACTCTTTCTCCCACTGTATGTTTATCCAATATTAAGCGATGGGATATCGAACTTTCTATGGTTTTGAAGAATTTCTTTCTATATTAAAGAGAGATTTCAACCCAACACTCGCACGTCGTGTTGTGAAATACGAATGTTACTTGATTTTAGATTATATTTCCATTTACGTTCTTGCTAATGGAATATTAGGCGTTCAAAATTTTATCAAACACACATTTATAAACACTATTAAGCGAGTAAACTACGAATTAGTTACCATAATACTATACAAAGTATCTGTAGCCTAACAAAATATAATTATAATGGAATAAACACAAAACAAATAACAGGGGTTTGACACCCATACACAGACAAAGAAATTAAATAAGATTTAACACCTGTAAAGGGATACGTAAATAAGCACATCAGCCTAAGATGTGCTTAACAAAATTATTAAATAAAGTAGGGTCCCTATGAAACAAGAATGTTACTTGACTTTTGATTATATTTCTATTTTCACTTTTGCTAATGGAAAACTGGATACTCAAAATACGCGTGAATTAAGAATTAGTTATTATAATATATTATGAGATATTTATGGCATAAGAAATTATTAATATAATTATAAGAATGAAGAATTACAGAAATTACATACAGAGGTTTTCTAAAATAAAATTCAACCAATTTTGTTAGAAACAATGTAAGCCTACTTGATTAAAATGTAAAAACAATTACTTTTATTTATATCTTTTTATTTAATCATATGTTATCTTACATGGTACACAAAAGAAAATAAAGGACTCTATCCAATATCCAATATGGCGGTGAAGAAAGCTGGTAGGGGTACGTCAAAAGCAGACATCTTGAATTTTCATTCGACACTAATTTTAAACTGGTCTTATCGAATACAGTGACTTCCATATAAAACCATTTTTTGGTATCTCTTACATTATCACGAAAATTTACATACAAGAAAATTACAGCTTTTAGTTTTTCTTTTTATAACTTCTAATGACTTTGAATCCTCACAATAAATCAAAAACGGATAGAACGAGTAAGCAGTTTTATCTATCTCGAACCTACTGCAAATGAACAATGGGCCCACTCACGAGAAGTACGTAGCAGAATCGAAAAGGCTACTTACAATAAAATGAAAAATCTGTTCATAAGCCATGAAACAACATTAAACACCAAGATAAGACTTTTGCGCTGTTATGTGTTCGCCGTTTTATTTTACGGGGCAGAAGCATGGATGCTTACTGAAGCCGCAACAAGGAAATTGGAAGCATTTGAGATGTGGTTATATCGCAGGATACTAAAAATACCATGGACGCAACACATAACACAAAAAAAGACCGGAAAAGAAAAGAAAGTGGTTAATACCGCTAAAATTCAGAAACTACAATACTTGGGGTACATAATGAGAAATGAGAACAGATTTCATCTACTGCAGAATATTCTACAGGGAAGAGTGATGGGAAAAAGTGGTATTGGTAGAAGACAAATTTCCTGGTTGAGAAATCTGAGAACCTAGTTCGGTATGAATACGTCCGAATTATTTCAAGCAGCAGCAAAGAAAGTTAAAACAGCATGCATGGTACCCAACATCCGAAACGGATAGGAACTATTAGAAGAAGAAGACGAATGAATTTGGCATTTTCAACGTGTGCAAAAATATTTTCTCTTTCATTTTCTTCTGAGGCAAATCGTGACAGAAGAAGATGAAAGTGTCTTCATCAATACCTATTTTAGGCTCGTTGAGTTACTTCAGGTTCTTCCAACAACCCGCTATCTACGCAAATCAACACCCGGAAGAAGTATATTTCCTATTTTATCCGCGAAAACCCCAACGAAGATAGAGATATATTACAGAATTTTGTTTATTTTATGTCATGGAGCTCTACCTATTTTTCATTTTAGAATGTTAGTTATTTAATATTTTTATATCTACACTCGCTTTATAAGGACAAAATATATAATAGAAATATATAAGATCAAATTTTTATTTACATATACTATTTATATATACTTTGATCCAAAAGAAAATATTTTTCGTCTATTATTACGTTATATAACACAGTACTGAAAACTGCATCCCACACAAAGGAAAACCACTTACACGTAAATAAATAAAATCTGCATAACTCAAATGGATATGCGAAATTGTAATTTACTTAAGTCTGATTTGGTAATCAGTGTTAACACCTTATCGTTTGGTTACAAAAGTAACTAAAAAAAGTTCTATTAATTCTTATGTTTCCATACTCCTATTGATAGGACAATAGGTGTGTGCTATTGACACTTACAGATAGCAAAAACGTCGATAGTCACTATCGATAGTGATCGTCACTATCTGGAAGTTCACTCCTTTTTTTTAATGATCTAAGTGTCCAAGCTTTCATGAGCGACAGTGTATATAAAATTTTGCAATTATTACGTACTTCATATATCATAGAAGCAATAACATTAAACAATCGATCTACGTTGAAATTAAAAACATGGAGCTTTAAACTTGATAACGTGTATATTTGTCGTTAGTGACAATTATTGGATATGAATATTTTGCGTTTTTCGAAATACGTATTTTTTGTAAAACGTTTTATGGGAAAACGAACAACAGCTATGTACGGTTCATACCATTTCATCGAAAACGCGCGAATTTTATGACACGATAGGGACACAGAGAGAGCGGAATAGGTGCTTGCATTAATTAACGTGTTGGATACCTATCCAGTAAAATTGTTGAAAATATATGCGCAGTTGACATATTAACGATCAAATATATTTATCGCATGCCCGGAATTCATTTGTTTTTAGCATGCTTGCTACTATAACCGACTATATACTATAACAACTATATTCGTGCCCATTGTACGAATTTTGTGTTTTATTAAATACGTTTTTTATGTCGTAATAAACGGACCCGTCACGAGATGCATAACTATACTGTGCGAATAAATTGAAGAAAGTTTTATGTAGACGTAAATGTTTGCTTGAAGCAAATGTGAATAAAAATGAAATGTTATAAGCGTGGTTGCATGGAACCTTTGAAATGTAATTAACCGCAACAAACGAAAATAAAAAGACGGTTTTGTTTAATATGTACTGTTTCGTAGTTTATCGTGTAGATCTTAGATTATACTGAAAGGAATATAAAGCAAAAAAGTAAGGCAAAGACTTAAATGCAGTATGATGGTTGAAGATTATTAACCAAGAAAGCGTTAACTTTCCTAGAAGCTGTGAGATTGGAGTTATGAGGTCAACATTGTAGAAAATTTATTTTAAGGGGCGATCAAGGAGATTGCCTGATTGCAATATACGCCATTGAAGGATGGGGGTAGCGACACATAACATAACATAGGTTGTTAAAGGATTAAGAAGAACTTTATTTTATTACAATGTATTTACAATTTTTCGCTATTGTATATATTGGTATTGATATCGGTACTACTTCATTTATTGTCCGTTTAACATTATTGTTAGTATTATATAACATGCATCTATGTTATGCAATGTTCGTATACACTACCGCTCACAATACTATGGACTCTTCCTATTTCATGCAGAATTTCACGTTTACCTCGAAACTTTAAACAGTCCACGACTTATTGCACATGTGCACACAAAAGAAAAAGTAATCATAAATATTAGAAAACATAAAGTGAGTTATACTTTCTTCTCATCGAAAAATTCTCTTCTTGATTTAATAACTACTCGCACAATTCGTGGCATTCTTTCTATCAATTTCCTCAGTGTATCTTGAGGAATATTGTTTCACTCCCTCTCATCGGCATTGGACGATGGGCATTCTCCTCTAACTCGTCTGGCCAGTTCATCTCACAGAAGCTCTATCGGATTAAGATCCGGGCTCTGGGGAGGCCAAGTCATTATTTTAAATATTTCTTCATTCTCTGCATCAGCAAGATAGTTTCGGATGGTTATCGTGCATCAACTCAAAATTGTTGCCTATTAAGCGCAATCCGGCTGGTAGAGCATCTTCATCTAATATCTTGCGATAATTATTGTTCCTCATTATTTCATCAATTTAGACAAGGTTCTCTGTTCCACTTAATTGTTGGTTCTTTGTTGTTGGTGTAATGCACTCAGGAAGCATTTTCTCGTCTTTTGAGCGCCTAACAAATGTTCTGCGATTTTGACCAAACACTTCATATTTAGACTCATCAGTCCAGAGTACGTATCCCCATTGTTCTATTGAGACGTCTTTAGTTAATCCCACAGCATAACAACGGTTTTTGTGTAAAAATACGCCCGTGGAGGTTTGCTTCTTTTAAACGACGGTTCACTGTACTAACGAATGTCTTCCTGTTTCTAACCCGATTAATTTCCGCTGTAATTTCAGGAGCCATTAATCGTCTATTTGTCTTACTAAGAAATTTTATGTTTACGTGTATTTGAACTTGTGATGTAAGGGTACCAGATCCATACTATCCAAAAAATTCTTGAAAAATTGTTCCGTTCGGCCATCTAACCGGTTTTTCATAAACTATTTGGTAATGTGGCTAAAGAAGAAACTCTGCAAACGTTGCACCATGCTAAATAACGAGAGATTTAAGATGAAAAAGAATATTATGAAGTGTTAATGTTATATTTTGTAAATTCCAACTGTGTGGATATACCTAGAGAGTAGTACATTGTTGCATATATAAATATGTCTGGCAAGCGAGAATCAGTAAGAAATGTTAATTTGCTACCATTTTGCCACGCGCGACATTCTCTTAACGTCAAAGAACCCACATAAACGATTTGCTTAAACCCTACTGTAGACAAAGCACCCTATTTGGAAGCCGGTGTTTCTTAAGAAATTTAAATTTACTATACTACTTGCTAGCTTTAAACTTGCACTTGGTAAGTCTCCATGCTGCTCAGTGTGCACTAGGGGCGACAGGTTTTCTCAAATGGTTCAGAAATCATATTTTTTTTCGATGAGATAAATTAACAGAATATTTAGGAGCAAACAAAGTCCATAAAAATCTTTCTGAAACCAAACGGTCTCTGAACTAATGCAGCAAGTGGGTTAAATCGTGTTCATAAGGAAGTTCTAGAAGAAACAATACCCTGACTATGCTCCCTTTACAATACAGAATAGGTTCATACAGACAAATCGATCGGCGTTTCTCATTAGGAAACCTTCAATTCTAAAGAGTTGGAATACAGCTGTAAGAAATTTGCTAAAGTCTATCACAGTGATATTAGGGCAAGAGTGTTAGAGATAGAATGTATCCATTCAATAGAATATTTGAAAGTGAAAGGTACACTTCAGAACTACATCATCTTCTAAAGGAAGGCCTTCTACAAGACGCATTTTCGTTGTTTATTCCTAAAAAACATAAAACAAATGCGAGCCAAGAAAATGGCGATCGCAATGTTTTAGTGTGTACTATAGTAGAAAAACAACCTATTCAAACTTCTAAATAACCCTTAACCTATCAGACTTAATTAAACCATGCTGATCTAATTTCAACGCAGCTTCCACATGTAAAAAAGTATTTCTGAAAATTATTGCAACGGCAAAATAGATAAATAATTTGCAATTATTTGTCAACAGAATCAGACACGCAATATGTTTCTCTACGGTTTCTATACGATCATCTACAGTATATATTTGCTCTCTATGCAGTACACTTAATCACCGTACTAAATGGGCTGAAACATTAGCCGCCAATATTTCACCAATTTAGTTCGCTGTCCTGCTTAAAATCGTCCCTAATACTGGTGCGGCGGTGTGTCAGTCGCACGTTGGACAAGCATAAATTCAAAACTTAGTTTTCGCAACGTTGCTACCAGATGGACCTAATATACGTCGCCGTGAAATGTACGTAGCACGCTCAGAGTTACTTAAGTTTTTGCTTCTTGCCGAACACGTGGCAAGAATAAATCGTAAATTTTGGGGAACTATGTACAACACAACCAGTACTTGACGTTACTTAAAAGGTTATTATTTATTAAACGCGGTTGTTGCATACAAAATACTTGTTTATACAGAGAAAATTCAGTAATGTTGCTAAAGTACACGTTAAACGAAACAAGTTCTCGCTCGTAAATTAACAAAGGTGTCTAGATGTTTGTCAATCCGCTATACTCTGCTTTCTACATTATCATGCACTGAGAAAGATAATTCTGTTAATTCAACGAATTTCAATGTATTAGGATTTTCGAGACTGAATTAAACCAAATTTCATTAAATGAGCAAATTTTCTTATGATTTAAAGTAGCAGAAATGGTTAGTATTTATAGGAATGATTTTATTTTATATAGTCGTATTGCAACACTGAATCTATGTTCCCTGTATATATATATCAACAACTTGAAATTAGATTAACAGTATGCGAACTTCCGGTTAAATCGAGATATAGAAACATTAAATTAACGTTACTTTTCCCTCAATTTAATGTGAACACACTTTTGAATTAAGGAGTGAGGTTCAACATATTGCTTATCTGTCACTTGGTTTCACAAATCTCAACCGTGCAAGATAAAAACTAACAGCTTCACGATGCGAGCTGTCTCTGGACGAAAAAGAAATCATAGTTGCAATTAATGATCGGTTTATTATTTTCAACATGTTAAGAAATCGTAGAACAACACCACTTCAACTCAAACATTGCTTACAAACAGTGTGTGGGATGGAAGGGTTTAATGAAGACTTGAAAAAGTTAATTTAAAATTCGCGAAGGCCTGCCATTGGACCACAATTGCAACGACATCAAAAGACGTTTTCTGCTTGTGCGTTTGCATTTGACTTGAATAGTAGTTCAAACAGCATGCGGATTGTGCCATCTCTGAGTCAATGCCTTCTCATGGGATTGCGTTAGGATGAAGGTAAACATTCCCATGGAAACGTCTGCTCATATTTATAGAAAACAGCGCTCTGAATGCTCATAGATATCTGGAAAACGTTTTTCAGGTGCTTTTCTCATTTTATTGGACAGTGTTTCATTTGCATTAATGTACGATAATATTAAACCACATCCTGTTCATATTGCGTCTAAATGCTAAGACAGAATCCATATTCGATGAATGGACTGGCTAGTACATAGCCTGAACTATATCAGTGGTGGTTAAGTGAAGTTATTAATTATTTCTTATTTCCTACAATTAAGAAGAAAATTGTTTTCATGGTGTTTTTATTTTCTGTTACCTCTTTTGAAATAAATCTATTTCTATTTCTGTTCGTTGAATTTGCTTGTCACTTATCACCAGCACAGTATTCTTCGAACTAATGCCAATGCTTTTTAAGCAAATACATCTTTAAATTGTCTTTTGCTATTATTATTATTATTAATTTTTTTACCAGTGTGTATATTATCGTTTTTGGTCTTTGTCTCCTTATTTGTTCCTATTTTGTAGTTGTTACTATTTGATTATTATACTGAACATACCTTTATGGAGATGGCATTTTGTCTCTATTTATTGCTAGTGACGTTGTTTATCGCCGTTCTGTTATAAATTCCCCGATGCTCATTTTTTCAATTTTGTCTGACGTTGCTTTTGCAATGTCATGGTTTACCCACGAACTGTAAACAAATCATGAATTTCATGTAAACTGCTACCAAATCTGAAAATCGATCAACGCAGACAGGATAAAATCTTGAGAAAAACTTATTTTGATGGAAGATAAAATTAATTAAGGAATACAAATTAATGTATGCAACTTCCGTTGGTTTTTAATAATGCATTTTTTTATTTCCTTAGATTTTACAACATCAGAATTAATTAGGTTTTTAATAATTAATTAAATTTAATTTAGACGTTGGGAAAACCAAGCAAACTAAAAACATTATAATGCCATCGATATTAAAATGTGTTAAAAACCTCACAAATTCCATACAAAATTGAGTTCAATCGAGTAAACCAGTAATAACAATCAGCAAAACTGGAATAAGTAGGGGAGCAGAAATGATAAGCGAAAAGATAAAAAATAAAGAATATCTGTTAACAGTAAATCATTTAAATTTCCAGAATTGAAATTTATGTTACAGATTGATAGTTGTTGCAATTATGTTGTCTAGTAGCGAGCTGTCTTTCAAGTTATCTTACATCAATTAGTTATATTACCAAAACCACTTTGCCGAATCTCTTCACCTTTTTTTTACGTTAACGCATCTGGTATCGTTGGTTCATTCTTCCATTGTTTTCCAGAGAATGTAAAAATATACAAGGTGTTCTATGTAATAGAAAAGAAAGTTGTTATCACTTCTGGTGATATTCTGGCACTTTACTGTATTTTAATAATGTTAGGTTGGTCGCCCAATGGCCAATTTAAAGATATCTATCTTTACTATGTCAATTTCTGCTGCATATGCACATAGCACAAATATGACCTGACTGAACTTGTTCGTTTGAGAAAAAAAGTGCTTAGAAAACAATATCCAATATAATGTTGTTAAATATAGCTATTCATGGTATTGGTGGACTCATTCACGGGTTGGATAGTATGAGGAGAGAGAAAACGTTAACACGCGGTCATGTATCTGGCTGCCTAGCGTCATCAACACAATTTCGCGCTTCTCCCCCCGCCTTTAATTAAAATTTCTTTTCACTGTTCCCTAAACCAACAGTTAAGTACGTATTTCTTAGTGTTATCTAGTGCCTGTATGTTCAATTTCTCAACTTCCTTCTGAGCAGTTCATGAACTGCTAAAATAGAGAGCTCGGGCATTAACAATACATCATGGTAAGCTTGAGGGACCATTCTCATGTGCAGTTACACAATGCACTTTCAGTGTACGCCCTATCGAGTTTAGCAGTCCATGAACTGCTCGGGAGAAAATTAGGAAGCTGTGCCCACTTTTACCGCTATTTCCTGGACGGCAGGCAGGTGTGTATACTTAGCACTAGATAGCATTAACAATACGCACTTATCTGTTTGTTTAGGGAACGTTGATATAAGTCGAGAGGAAATTTCAATTGGAGGTAGAAAGAGATGCTCGAAACCGAATTAATGACGCCGGGTAGGCAGAAACTTGCTTGCATCTTATCGCTTTCTTTTTCCTCACATTGTCTGTGAATGACCCCACCAATACCATGAGTATTTAACAGCGTTATATTGGACATTATTCAATGGAGAACACTCAAAAATTCTGTGTTTTTGATCGCTTTTCATAATTACAAGAAGTAAGGTATGTCACACTAATGGTAAACAGTCTAAAATAGGCGAGTGTCATGTGAGATACCAAAAGTATGATGATTCTAATCATTCCTTAAAAAAAATTGACAGTATTGCTAAGTTTATTCCTTTAACTCTTGTTTTTGTTATTCAGAAAGCACATGAGAATATGGCTACCCAAGGCTGTGGAAATTCTGAGGTACGTTGTGTAATGATCAATTAATTTGACCTATAACCGATAAACTTTTGACGAGGGTATAGCATCATTAAATAAGAATGTTAATATATTTTCGAAAGGTTTTTCACCTGAACCTAAAACTTCTTCATTTAAGCGCTGCAGACTCTATCAATGAAATAAAAATTTGGTTTCTTCAAATCATTAATACAATTTGATATTAGTTTTTATACTATTTCTTCTGGCGTATTAGTTATTAGCAGTTATTAGATACTTTCGAACTTCATAACTTAATTCTTAATAGTTCTCAAATCACCTTTCCAAATCCATTTCCACAAATAACCTTTGATCGTTTAAATGGGAGCCTTTTCACGCTATTATAAATTTAGCGTGCACATATTCAATGTTTCTTCATTTAGAAACTTCCCCTAGTACTTCGGGAATTGTGGTAACAATAAATCGCGGGATGTAATTACAAGGAATCGATAAAACCGCACATCCCAATTTACCCCGCGACAGGATACCATAAAATATCCCTTTTTTATCTGCTCTAGAGCCGTCAGACACGAACACTTTTTTTTATTCTTATATTTTTCACCGAAATTTGTTGTTCCCGTTCGTATTCTGGGAAAGCCTTCTACCTTGTTATAAAAATGACGGATTCTAGCCGTCGATTTCGCTTTATTTACGCGAAATACAAGCGGGCACGTCTGTCAGCTTACGACGTTTTCACAAACGCAGAAGGAAAATGCATGTAAAAAGAGAAATCTTGAAAAATGTCATCCGTAATACTCGGAATAGGAAGTGCAACGAGATTCAACACGTTTCCGTCGAAAAGGTTATCCGTTTCTCGATGTATCTCCAGCGAGGAGAGACATTATGAAAAATTTGAACCTTTTAAAGGGAAAAATGGAAGAGGGGGAGAATTAAGCTCGCTGCAGTTCTCTTACCGTAATGGACTTGGCCGTGACACATTTCGGGGATTAAATGCATAGCATGTTATCTAGGAAAGGATTTTGATGTAATATGTATGAAAAAGTATATGAAAAGCAAAAGAACTGAATTACATACGTATGTTCGAAAAGAGTTGCATTTTTCCTTGTCTAGTTCAGAAATGGGACCATTTATAATTTTGATTAAGAAATTAACAGGAAATGTTCCATATATGAAGAATTTATGTTATACTATACTTCATTTTTTAATTTGGAGGAGTAAAATGAAAAGACGCGTTTACACGATGGAATTTTTCGAAGTTACTTTTTGGCAGCAGTTTTAAAACTAGCCAGGATGTTATATAAATTGTAGTTACGCAATTAATTATATATTCATTACTTATTACAAAAATAATTAATCAAGTAAATATTTCAAACACTGTATTTCACTTGAACTACTATCTTTGCCCACTGATATAATAAATGGGCCGATAATATCATCAATTAATCCATCTAACTCACACATTTTTCTTTCTTCTTTAATCACATGTTCTACACATTTCTCCAATTGTCTGTCTGACATTCTGGATTGCCTGTAGTAAGGGTACCCTGACATATGCTAATTTGAAGGAGATATTCTTAGCTGACACTTCATTTTTATTTGAGCTCATACTAACTCAATTTGGTTGAGTTCGCAGTGATAAGGTGATAACCTCAACACACTTTTGTTGCAACTTCTAGCCATCTCATCTGTCATATTATATTAATCTTTATTAAGGCGAATTAAATGAAGAAGTTCAGATCGAATCATCTCTTCATCGTACTCGATATTTTTTGATTTCAACCAAATCTACATATCAAGTTTTCTAGATATTGTTGTGGGAATTTTTTCAATTTTTCGACTATGATATGTAGTATTATCCATAATAATAACAGCATTGCCTGGCAGTACTGTCAATATTTAATGAAACCATCTTTCAAACACCTCGGCATTTATTTCTTCACAGTAATTGCTTGCTTCTTACATTCGAAAAGCAATAAGCTATATTCCACAAAATCAACCTCAGATCCTATGTGCAAAATAATGAAACATCTTCCTTTTCCTACAGGATTACATAAGTCTGTAGTCAGTCCCTCATTAAACGCTTGCCGTCGACTTTTAATATTATCATCTACCCAAACTTTTCGTTTAACCATGTTTCGGCTAAATAATGAATTGGCCGATTTTGACGACGATAATCTTTTATTGTCATCAAATACTTTCTTTTCCATCTGATTATATCAACACTTTCTATCAAAACACTTTCTCGATCTCTCTTCAAGTATCTGCAATAATAATTGTACTTATTCTAACATATCAAGTGTGTAAAATATATATTTGAGTAGCTATACTCAAAATCTGTTGCATAATAATTAGAACATCGGCTCTAATCTGAAGTTTATCATTTTTAACACATTTTCCTTCCTGCTCCTTTGGCTGTACCAGTGTCAATTTAGAAAAAGCAAAACATACGTATTTCTTAAAGTTCGCGAAATGCAAGCATTCACGGTGTATATCCAAATCCGTTTAAAATTGGCTACGATATATTCTCGAAGTAATCCAGCCTCAACTGGTATTATGATCTTTCAGGAATTTAAGTGGACTTTATGATATACTCTTGTATCATGTTAACACCAAGTTCTTATATGCCCTTAAAGGTGCTCACGACCTCAAGTGTTTGCGGAATCGACAAGAAAAATGCGGTATTGGTGTGGTCTTTTATTTTTATTTTTCGGTGTAGTCTCCTCGAAGATCAATACACTTTTTCAAACGGAGTTCCAGTCTTTTGTAGCCGTCGGAAAACTAGGATGTTTCGAGACCACCTCAATTGAGACAAATCTCTTTCCTCCCAGTGATTTTTCAGGTTTAGGAATAGGAAAAACTCGCTAGGGGCTAGGTCCGGTGAATATGGAGCATGAGAGACTAATTCATAGCGAAACTCTTTCAATTTGGACACGACGATGTGGGATGAATGAGCTGGTGCACTGTTGTAGTGAAAATCTCCTTTTTCCGTTGCAAACGAGGTCGCTTCTCCTTCAATACTGCCTCGAATCCAATCAATAAATCGCTGTAATATTGCCCCGTGATCGTCCTTCCCTTCTGCAGATAGTCGATGAGAATCACATCCTGGGAATCTCAAAAAATGGTCGCCATGACCTTTCTGGCCGATGGAACGGCATTTGCTTCCTTCGGAGCCAATTCGTCCGGAAAAGTTTACTTCTTCGGCTGTTCCTTGGTCATCGGTGTGTAGTGTTGGATCCAAGTCTCATCCACGGTTACGAAACGCACGAAGAAATCCTTTGGGATGCATTGGATCCTGGCCAGACACTCCACCGAAACGGTCGCCCGAATTCGGTTTTTTTTCCATATCCAAAATTTCGTGTAGAATACGGTCAACGCATTCTTTTGAGATGCCTGCTGTTTTTAGGCATGGGTTCGTCACTTGTGCTTATGTGGCCACGTTTGAACTCGCTCACCCAGAAGTTGATGGTTGAAAATAATGGAGCAGATCCACAATGAACTTCTAATAAAATATTTCGAATTTCCGTGGCCGTTTTCCCAGCCATACAGAAATGTCTTTACTATTGACAGTAGACGTCTGACATTTTTACAGTTGCAATAAAAAAGGTTACCCTTGCTGACCAATAAATCCGCTTTAATTTAATTTAATCATATCAGGATGCTCTCGTATTTCTTGAAGTTCGCATAATGCAAGCATGCACGGTATATACCCAAATGCGTTCCAAATTGGCTAGGATATATTTTCGAAGTGATCCAGCCCCAACTGGTATTATGATCCATCAGGAATCTAAGTGGACTTCATGATATATTCTTGCATCATGTTAACAATCCTTCTTGCTGTAGACGAACAAATAAATAGTTTTTATGTGCGCTTAAAGTTGCTCACCTTCGTGCTTCTGCATATTATATATTATTACATCATTATCATTGGTACGAGTTTATTATTTACATTTAGCGCAGGACTTTCAGTGAAGGTAACGAAGCAAGAAGATGAGCGACGAAAGTAATAGAAACTGGGCGACTATCACTAACAAAAATGACGTAACGTTACGTATCACACTCATGCCACTAAAATAACAGGAATATGTTATTTTAGTGGCAAGCTATTTTACTTGCATAGCAATTGTTGTGTTCAATGCAAGTACATAGCGACGGTATCAATTGTTGAAAATTATTATCCAACACTAGGCATCTACTATCCATTACGTTTGTCATCCAAACTATCCCGTTGATGATGTCAATGTATTCGTTTCGTTGAATCGATACCGATGATATTAGTTTCAACATGTAGTATATTCTCGCCAAACGCATTAATAATTGTTTATTAAAGCAGACCCTGTGGTCTGCAGTATTTTTTTTTAACCAAAAATAAAGACATGTAGATAAAATCACTTAACCCTATATAATACATAAAGCGAACAGCCGAATAACTTATGGTGCGTAATCCTTTCCTTACTGGCATATAATTTAGAAGTGTAAATCCTCGAACCGTTGGTTGTCTGGCTTGGAACCGTTAGACTTTGAGATGCGCGAACGCCGATAGTGTTATACCTACCTTTAGTTTGAGGAACGGCCGCATTATTCCCTCTTCGGTATCTCAGCGCGAAGAAATTTAAGACGCTAGATAAGCACGTATCGAAGAGGAAATGGGGGGCGTTAGCGATCGGTAGAAGGGAAGATGGAAGACAAAAGAAAAAGGTGGAATAAGGCCCGAGGGGAGAAGGTGTGTGTTTAATAAAAGTGCGAGATTTATTGAAGTCTGCACTTCTATTTTCGCTTTTCGACGTTTTATTAAACAGTTTTTCATCCTTACACATTTTAATATCATAATGTCGTAAATCTAAAAATTTAATATTCTCGTATAAATGGATATAAGTACGTATATGCAATTTTATAATATTATTCCTTTGCCAAAGTTATTTTGTTACTGATATGCTCTTCCAATGCAGTGAAATCTAGAGCAGTAGCACTGGAAAATAACTAAAACGGATATTAGCGGCATATTTGCGTATTTGAATAACTTTTCATAAGTTGTATATGAGGAACGTAATAGAGCATACGTTCTGTATTTGTTTGATAGCAACAAAAACATAGGGACCGGATGCGGTTTTAGTTTAACAGAATAATATCGTCTATTTACATATGTTTTAAATTAATTATAGCAACAGACGTATACCATAAGATTTTTATCTAATTTAGAGAAAGGACTTCGTTGAAGGCAACGATTTTTACTACATTTAACCAGTGTGGTTTTGAGTTGCATTCGTGCATGTAATTGAGAATGCCAAAACTGCCTCTGGAAACATTGTCCTCCTGCGAAGGTTGCAACAAATGAGTAAGCAATTAAAACAATAGTTTTTCGTTAGTACATCCAACATAAATTTATAATTTGTAATCAGGTAAGTATAACTTATCGCTATTAGTTGTTATTATTATAATCATTGCAGTTATTTACTAATATAACTATAATTATGTGTGAATTAAGATAGTAATACAAAAATTATCGGTTGTAGTATTGAGCATTGAGTACCAATATATATACTAAGTGTGTATGTAAGGTCAAGAAAAGTTTTTGTTTTTTTTGGAATGCACTTGAAAAGGTATCGGAACAGAACCTGAACAGGATCTGTCTAAAACTAGTTTAGAACTTCTTCACAGACTTCTTCTGAATGCAAATCCTGGCCAGGTGTTGTTCAAGATCTCTTCCGAAAACTGTTGAGGCTTATTCCAACGTGCAAGCAACAAGTTATTTACAACACTATACGTTGGTATAGAGGGAATGAAATGGTCAGACAATTCCCCAAATAATAGTAATAATAATAATAATTTAAATTTAACTTCTCTACCTATTCATATTATTCAGTAATTCATGTAAATTATATTATTATTTGTTATTGTATATTATTATTATAAAATATATAGTATGGTATATATAAAAGATATTCTTTTAAAGATTTTTCAAGAGTAATATAGTTGTTCTCTTACATCAAAAGGATATTATTGTATATTCTAATAGTCATGTATATTAAATTGTTTGTAGTTATGATTAGGGAGAATATCTAAGTTTCGTATGTTTTAATGAAGTTTTGGGTGAAGTGTTCTGAGCTTTAAGGTTATGCTTAGTTTTTATGAACTTATAGTGCGGTCTTTAATATGTAAATAGTTATAACTGTTAACGACCTAAGTTGCTTAAAGTATACTGACTTTTGCTGCGAAATCTCCGTCTTTACACGGATAGATCTTTTTTGGAAAATAGTGTTTTTTGTACGAAACTGCCGAAACCCCATACAGTTATAATATAGCTTAAACGCAATTCAATGTCTGAAAGGTATATCAGTAGTTGACTATGGATTCCAAATGTCTTGGTTTGAAGATTGATTTAGATATCAACGAATTAATTTTGTCGATGTACTTGTTTCATTTTAGATCTTAGTTATATATAGACTCCTCGACGTTGTCTGGTCAATTATGCTATTTTCAATACACTACCGTCCATATTAGTTCGGACACCAAGTAAAATGTTATAAACTCTACTAAAGGATAGTATAATTATTTTTTTATATAAATAGCATTTATTAATAAACGAACTACTTCCGGAATTGGACGGTGTCATGACGAGATATACATATATAAAAAGAAATAAGAGTAAGAGGAGAAAGAAAAATAAGAAAAAAAAGAGATAAAAATAAAAAATGATAAAGGATGGGGGGACGTGAAATAGAAAGAAAGGTGAAAAGAATAAGAGAAAGAAATAGAGACAGAAGGGGGAGGGGCGATACGAGAAAAAAAAGAAAGAGACCAAAAGAGAAAGGTGGGATCTCGACGTTTCGCCTCCGTCGTAGAAGGCTTCTTCAGGAGAATAGAAGAAACTAAAGTGGCACGGCAACTCTTTTGGTCTCTTTCTTTTTCCTTTTTTCTTTTTCTCTCGTATCCTCCCCCCCTTCTGTCTCTATTTCTTTCTCTTATTCTTTTCACCTTTCTTTCTATTTCACGTTCCCCCACCCTTTATCATTTTTCTTTTTATCTCTTTTTCTTCTTATTTTTCTTTTTCCTCTTACTCTTATTTCTTTTTATATATATCTCATCATGACACGGTCCAATTCCGGAAGTAGTTCGTTTATTACTAATTCTGGCCGTGGAAGCCTACGCATTCAATTAGCATTTATATTAAGTCCTTTATGAAGTTATTGTTTGTTAATTGTAGAGGCAAACTTCCACGAATATCTATTAGACAATTATTAAAAAGCTATTATATTTTATGACCCAACATAGTAATTTGCAGAATAATCCTGATCCCCACAAATAGGATTATTTCTGGGACAATATTGGAGGTAATAAATTTACAATATTCTTTGTAGCAGGCCACCCGAAGGTGTATTCCTAAATGCTTTAGTTTCTAAATAAACCTGCTCGTGTGTGCGTTAGTGTTAAGAGCGCGAACGTGATTGAAGTTATTAAAATGCCGAGAGGAAAACCGGTAAGTTTAGAAAAACGCTCTGTAATTGTTGTTTTTCATCAAGAAAGTTATTCAGTGCGTTAAATTTCCGAAGAAATACTATGAATAATGTTAATAAATCGACTGTTAGTGATATTATTTAGAGACATCAACGCACGAACAGTTCAAGAGATCGGGCACGTTCAGGTCGTAAGAGAATAACAACTCACGACGATGAACGCATAAAATTGCTGAGCAAGCGAAATAGGAAATCGCCGCCGAAATGAATCGTGGTCGTGCAAGAAAAATTTCTGTTACTACAGTGAAAAACGAATAAAAGCTGCAAATCTTCACTGTCGCTTTCTAATAAAAGTACCCCTACTTCGACGGAAACACAGGCAAAAACGGCTACAGTGGGCAGAAACACATGGGAATTAAACAATGATAGGGAAACAGTGCTATGGACTGACGAGTCAATATGTTCGGACAATCAATGCGTGTTTTTGTGAGAAGAGCGAAAGGCCAAAGAACGTTGCAGGATTGTGTAGTATCAACTGTCAGGGAAGGAAGAAGTTATGTGCTTGTTTGGTGTTGTTTTTCTTACATCGATACTGGCGACTCGAAGCGAATCGAAGATATTTTGCGAAAAGAGGATTATTTAGAAATACTGCAAGAAAATGCAATACCATTGAGGCAACGTCTAACCGACGAAAATTTTGTATTCATGTAGGACAATGACCCCAAACACTCAGCAGATATGTAAAAGTTTCTTAAATGAAGAACAAGATAATGGTACCTTAGAATGACATGGTCACCGCAAAGCCCGGATTTAAACCCCAGCAAGCTGTTGTGGGATGAATTGGACAGGAGGGTCAGAAAAGTATGCCCTACCTCCATAGGCTACCTCTGGAACATTTTACTAATATTCCAAATAGAGTCCTTGAAAATCTACTGGAGCAGATGCCTCGGATTGTGAAAGCTGTTCTTCGTGCAAAAGAGAGTTTCTTTGATGAACGGAATGTTTAAGAAGTTTTTGTTTATTTTTCGTTAGAATTACTTTTTCTACTTTTATACTTTAATTTTAATCTATAATCAAATATATTAGTCCAAACTTCTTAACAAAAAGCCCAGCCTCCTGTTCATGCTGTGATTATTAAAAGAAGTCACAGATTTATCATATTATCCTCAATTTAAAATTACAATGTTAAGTTTCACTTTTGGTTGATACGATAAATCAGTTAAATTTAGTTTTCGAAGTTAATTGGTTACAAAACTGTAACTGAAATCTTTCAGATGTGCTCTTGCGATATATATAAACATATCTAGAATACGAAATAAAGTTTAGCAATTATCGCCGTCTGTCTGCACGTTTTCACCGTACCACGTACCTACTATATAATGCAGAGTAATAATGACACCATATGCACTCACCACTACGGAGATTGTAGCAAACCTTTCCTTTTAAAACGGAGGAGACAGAAAAAGGAGCATAGAATTCTACGCCCTGCACTCCAAATGTGTTATCTAATCGAAACATTGCGGCTCATGTCTTATGTATTTACATTCGCTGGCGCCATTTAGATTACAGATAGTTATGATAGCCCACACGTGCATAAATATGCGCCGCTAACCTTTTTGTTTCGGACATCACTGGACGGACGTGTGGGTATCTTGCCGTAAGGAGAGAAGGCCGTAAACTAGTGTAAACCTACGACTAACGTGTGTTTTACCAGCGATTTATTAAAATTGGTAGGCGTCTTTTAACAATGTATCCGTTGTTGAGTGGTATTTCGGAGCACTTCAATTCCTCCTTAACTATACACCGATCGACAGCTCATCACGAAATATTTCATTTTCTATTTGTATGTGCGAGAGAACGCGATGCTTCACGTTCGTAATTATTTTAAATTTATCGGATTGATCAATCAAACTCAACTACACGATGGTTTCTTTCGCTGCAAGTGAAGGAAACTTGTTTGCTTTTGTATTGTGGTCGGTACCTATCACGTCAAAATTATAAAATTGTTTTTTTGAATTGGAAATTATGTGTATTACTTTAGGCAAAAACGTGAAACTATTATAGAATCCACTTACAATAGGTCTGTGAAAGTTAAAAATGAACTACAATAAATTAAGTTTGGTACTAACAGTTTCCGACGTAAGAGCGGCTAAAATATTAGTACGATTGCATAGAAACAGTTAATTAAGCTATAAAATTGTTGGAATTGTTACATTTTTATTCCAACGCTGCCCAAACTTCAATATACTCAACTCTTTGAGGTGCGTTTTCTCAGAGTCAGTTCTTATATCATGAGCGCACCTTCGACGTGTCGTTGGCTGTAATTGTGAGTAAGGGGAGGATGAAATAAGATTTCTATAAGTTAACAAAGTCGAGAGATACGCATGCTATTATGCAGGGGAATTGCGTATCAGTGTACTAGCTCTGTCTAATTCTCTACCCTTGTTTAACTACTACTACAAAATCCTATTCTCAAACCGATCTTTTCAGTTTGAATCGATTCAATGAAACCATCATTTCGTATTACTGCGAGGTGAGGGGGGTATATCGCTAGACATGGGTTATTGGCTTCAAGTGAAGCCGGTGCTCGATTCATTTTCCAGTCGCCCAGAATGCAATCAACAGCTCGCAACTTTTCACCCAGTATATTTATACACAGCTATTTTATTGATGTGAATATGTTTCCTATATCTCTTCCTTTGTTTTCCGTCCGAGATCCTACCCGTTGTTCAGTCTGGCATTTGGCGAATAATTAGTCGCTGCGACGAGCATAGCTAGCTCAAGATTACTAGGCAATTCTCTTCTTCTTCGTTTTCTTTTCTTTTTCTTTTTTTCTTCTTTTTTTTTTCTTTGTTTTTCTCTCTTTTTCTTTCATTTCTTCCTTTTCCTTTCTTCTTCTGTCTTCTTTGCTTTTCTTTTTTTTCCTTCTGTTTTCTTTCTTCTTCTTCCTTTTTCTTTCTTTCCTTTTCTTTCTCTTCTTCATTATGGTTTTGTCTTACTTTTACTTCCTTCTTCCTCTTTCTGCCTCTTTCTTTCCTTCTCATTCTTTCCCTTTCTATTTCCTTCTGTTTCTTTCTTATTCTTGCTTTTTGTTCTTTTTTTCCTTTCTCTTTCATTCTCTTCCTTTCTCCTTGTTTTTAATTCGCTATTTTTCTCTTTCTTCCCTTTTCTTCCTTGTTCTTCCTTTTTCTGTATTTTTCTTTCTATTCTAAGTGCTTTTGGTATGACATCCTTATTTGTTAGTAATTACAAGACAGATGTGAATGAACACAAAGTTAGTAAATGTGGCATTTGCTAGAAGTTATAATAAAGATAAAAGAGATACGTAGTTGTGCTTCTGTTGGTAACAATATAAATGAGTTGAAAACAGTCATAATCGAACTGGAGAACGAAGTAGCTGACTTAAAAATTCGTATAGCCGATAAAAAAATTGCAGATGATGAAAGCACATTTGAAACTATTATCGAGAAAGTTCAAGATCGCGAAAAAAGAAAGACTAATTTCATTCTCTTCGGTGTTGGTGAGGAACAAATTGCGACTAGAAATGATCGAATTAGTTCGGATTCGGGTATTGTAATTTATTTTCAAAAATAAACAAATCAGTGAGGCATGGTAGCTCATCCTTTCTATCTTCCTAGTTGGAGTATTGCATCGACTATTTACACCGTTAGTTATTTTTTCGTATTTTTAACTGTCGAAGAGGTATTTCCAGACAGCGATGTTATTACTTCTACTACGAATTTGACTCGTCGATGACATGTTGGGTCACGTGGATTGACAACCGGTTTATGTATTTGGGGCAGTCTATGAAGGCATGATAGTTTATAGAAGTACAAGGCAAATTTCGTTCTTGTATGCCGATCAAGAAATTTTGCATTGTACGTATATAATATTCAATAGACTTTATTTTCGATGAGAGACATCATTTCCTTGCACTGCCCTACTTGTTCTACATCCTGTAATTCATTGTTATACGTCTCGACATCGATTATGACCGTTATATTGCCTTTGGAGATGTTTGCTATTAATGTATTGTGTTTGGGCTTTGTCTAAAGTCGATCTTATTGTATTTATTCGTTATTTCTAGTTTTTGGATTGTTGTTGCCGCTACTTCAGCTGCTAAGATCATATCTATCACCGGTATTGTTATCGCAGCTCTGGAGAATTGTTTGTTGGCTTATAGATTCTCTGTAAAAGCACTTTGGCTTAAAGGTTCCCTGGGCAAGTTCCTTTACTGTTTCAGTCACCTTAACAGTCCGTGTTGATTTTTATTTTTGTATTAATGATTCTAGCTTTCGCTAATGTTTCCGTTTGGGCTTGTTATTTGTATTGTGATAGATTCGTTTAACCACTGCTTGAATGTTGTGGAAATTGTAATTTTTAATGATGTTCCGAATTTTGTTTCATCCTCTACTTGATCTATGTTTGTTATTTCAATGGTGATTGATCCATCATCAATCACCATTGAAAACCACCTACTGCAGTTCTTTCATCACAGCTTGACTTGCCTTTTTCGGTATCCTAACAGTCCAAATTCTGTTAATTGGGAATATGATCGCCAAGCCATTTGGAATGACATTTTTTTCCTTTAGCTTTGAGAAAGAAGGTAGGATTATTTGTTTTCTTGGTAAGTTTAATTGAGGTTTTCTCGTGCTACCTATTTGGTATAGTTCGAGCCCAAACCAAATTTTTAGGTATACTCATGATACTTCTTCCTACGGATATAATGCGTCCAACATTCCAATTAACAGAACATCGTCAACAATATTACAAATGCAGCTCCTTTCTAGTGCGTTTATAAGTCATACACAATATTCATTCCTAAATATTAACACAATAAATTTAGCATACCCATACTTAAATCAAGTTATTTTAGATGTACGTCATTTTCTTTTATGTCTAAAGTTACTGTTATTAGGGTTAAATGCCAAAAATAAATCCAAGAAGAAAGCGAAAGGGATTTCTAAAATAACTCACAGTTACGCTATTTTATACCGCTTTAATTGGTATGCTAAATTTAATTTATTTCGTTTATTTCCGGTTATTCTTTATTCTACATTTCGGCGCAAACAGCTTTAACGTAAAGCCAGGCTCTGTTTATTCTTTTATTTCGGGAGATTTCCTTTAGATTAAATTTCCGACGTCGAATTGTTTTCCTACCCTCCTTGAATACGTTTGCGCAAATTAGAATATATGCCGACATTAGGATCCACGCTGTGTCTTTCCATGCAAATATTCTCACAAAATACAGCTTAGAAAGACATTTTCCCTGTAGGCATGCAATACAGAGGAAAAAAATGATATTACTACGTTATTATGACAGAACAAGGAAAATGTATACCACTTATATGGTTGAAATACTGGAGTGAAAAATCATTTTGAGATATAAATAATAAGATTGGACAAATTAAATCAACAAGCTTGCGAAATAAGTGCACTAAACACTTATCAAAGGCAAACAAAATTAACTTGAGTGAAAAGGAAACCCAACTATTACAATGCGGACCCAAACATGGCATATATACATATATGAAGAAAAACTTCCTCTGGTATATCTTAGATAAAGTAACAAATTCCTTTCAAGATGGAGGCTAAAAGTATTTTAGAGTACACTGTGTTATTATTTAGAATGGATTGTTCTACCGATGTAAGTGTAAAGTAAAAAATTGATTTCATTTGATGTTAAGAAGTATGTCCATACATTAATCAGATTTGATATTGAGTTGAGTACTACTGTGGTCGTTCAAGACAGCGAAAAATAAAAGTTACTTATGTGCTACTTAACCTTTCTATATTGATGTCAGGATACGATTCTTAAAATCATATACGTGCATATATCATGTGGTTTTGCAATTGCACTATAAATGTAAATATGAAAAGAAAGCGATTGCGTTCTATATAAATAACATATTTTGTGTGCTGTTTTTAGTTTTCATAGCTTTAGTAAACACTGAAATTGCTTTGTTTATACTTTTAACCAAATATAAACTACTATACCTCTACTGCAAAGAATAACTAAAACTATTAGACGTAACTATCCTTACCGGTATAAAGCTCACTTTTAGTTTAAAAGTAAGCCAAAATAGATAAGTCGTCTTTTTAAAGTAAAATTGGATTATGCTGGCAAAATATATATATACTAGATATATACAGTCACATTTATTGCAAGGTTTTATTTAATCTTTTAAATTACTTTTTATTGCAGAATGTTCTACAGGGAAAAGTAATAGGAAACAGGGGTGTTTGATTTGTTTATTTACATATTCCGGTTACATATGAGTGGTCTCAAGTATTCATATTTATTTACATATACTTATCTATAAAGCACGCACACATCATGTTCTTCTTTACTTCTCGCTACTTGTCTCTTTTTTTTCACTTCTAGTAATTTGGCGCCAAATTTAAATATCTGAATTTACTCATAAACAAAGGGTATTCATAGACGACGATTTCTTGGTTGAAAACTCTCAGAAAGTTAAAATAGCATGCACGCATGGTAATCAACATCCGAAACGGACAGGAACTAGTAGAAGAAGAAATTACATACCAAGGTAAAAAAAAAAACGTAAATATTTTAATCTGTTAGTGTAATTTTACTTTTCGTGAATTAGATTTAACTAGAAATATAAAAAATATCACGGTATGTATTTTTACATGAACTAATTTTTTAAGGTATATTTCTCCAAGAATTTTTTGTAGTATACTTTTTCTTTAACACAACCAACAATCAATTCAAATACTTAGCTTTTGAAGCTGTGAGAGCAAACCTATGCACTTACACAGTAAGTCGGAAAAATAGTGGAATTTTTTAAATTTACAGAAAGATACTAACAAACAAACGAACAAGCGGGAAGTCTGTATTCGATTTGTTCATCATGCCTTAACTGAGGTGCAACAAATATTTAAAATCGCTTGTAACTGGTGATGAGACTTGGTGCTTTATGTACGATCCGCAAACAAAATGTCAAAGTGTTATGTGGAAGTCTCCAAGCTCTCCAGAATCGACAAAATTGTGTATCCAGAAGTCACGAGAGAAAACAATGTTAATTAGCTTTTACAACTCTAAAGGTATTCGGGAATTCGTTCCACAGAGGTAGAATGTCACTGGCGAATATTATGTGAGGTGGTTATGGAGCGTTTGTGGAAGAGAATCGTTCGAGTGAGATCCAAATATCGAGCGCCGGAAAGTTGGCTTTTGTTGCAAAATAATGCACGACCAGACAGGTCTGTATGTTACAACACCCAAGTCTGGTGAATACGGAACCAGACTTATCGATATGTGGCAGTTTCCTCTTCGCGAAACTGAAACCGGCCATGAAAGGAATATTTTACGACAATGTTGGACAAGTGCAGGAACCCGTGACGAGATCTATGAGACGATTTCGAGAAATGACTTACAAAATATATGCTATCATTGATTGAACGTGTCCAGAACTGTATCAACGTAAAAGAGATATACTTTGAATAAAAATAAATAATTTTGGCGAAATAACTAGCCGTTTCTTTTTTATGTGGAAAGTTCCTTTGTTTTTTCCGACATACTGTATGTATTCTTTAAGTTTGCTGTTCATGTCCTAGAAACACTTTTGAGCAAGTTTTTACACTTTCCTTAGTTCTTGAAGTATAGACATTGTATTAAACGCCTCACCCTGTATATTGATTTTAACAAATAGGCGCTCTTCGCCTATCACTTATTTAATTTACCGGTGCGAACCTAAATAACACGAAGAGGCAAACAGCCCGCCAGCCATCAATTAGATAGAAAGCAATTCGCAAAAGCGAATTGCTGAATTCATAAAAAAAGCGAGCAGTTACGGAGGATATATACGTTCTCCGCCTCTGCTCCGGACATCTCATTAGATTTTGAATAACCAATTTCAGTCAATTTCCCCGCGCCGGTTCTCAATGCATTCCAAGGAAAATTCAATCCACGAATTTAAATGTGCGATCAGATTTAGAACTGCCATTTCCTTGCCACACGTGATCAACTTTATTCTCCATTGGATTAACGGTCTCTCGGCGTCTGCTGTAAACGGAGCCGTCGCGTCACTGATTCACTCGAACGCCGTCTTCGCCGGGAAATTAACTGCGATTGATGAATCGATGATGTCTCACTTACGTTAAAGGGAGAGGAAGTATGAAAGTGTAATAGAGCATGGGAACAATGTATTACATGTCAGAAAGGTGTCAAATCTGAAGACGCTTGTGAATTCGATGAAAATAAAAATAATAATGGATATCTTTATTGAACTAACTTCATAACAACAGAAAAAAAAAACAAAAACAGTACAGTATTGTAAGAGCTATCGGTTATATGTGGAATCCAATTGCAGGTATTATAACCAATATATTTGCCTTACATATAAGCTTATTAAGAATTTTATACCGACAAAAAAATATTCATTTAAGTAATTTTATATCCAAGAGCTTTCACTAAGGATTTTTAAGGTTGTATTTAGAATATTTATTGTACTATAGATAGATAGACCACTGTATTCTTCTACGAAAACTGAATTCGTTCGGTTTTTCAAGACCATTCCGCTCACTCTTACAACCGCACATGATCAATAAGGAGTTCCAAGTATGCTATAGAAGCTACGTATCATCCATCCACATTGCTGCCTCTGGTATACCACAAGGATCTAATCTTGGACCTCTAATACTCCTGCTCTTCACAAACGACATTGCTAGTACTGTTGAATGCGAAACATTAATGTGTACTGATGATATTAAACTCTTTCTAATCATTGAATTTACTGTAGGTTGTGTATTGCTTCAGAGAAGTATCGATTGTGTTTCTAATTGGTGTACAGTTAATAGAATGTCCTTAAATATATCTAACTGCACTAGTATGGCATTTACTAAGCGACAACGCGGTATTGTCTACAATTACAACATTCAAGGAACACCACTGCAGGTGTCAACATCAGTCAAAGATTTGGGGGTGCTTTTTGATACAACTCCGTCTTTTTCTAATCACATAACTCAGTTGGGACCGCGATGCTATAAAATATATGGATTTATTTATCGTAATTATAGAGACTTCCACTATATGCAAGCTCTATCTTCACTATTCTTTCCTATTATTCAATCGCAGTTAGAGTACGCTGCATTGATTTGGTTTCCTATTTATGAACTCTATTGAAGTTGTGCGGAGAAGATTCTGGAAGTTCCTTTTTAACATTTAAAATTGTTATTTTGTTTAGTACAAAACAAGATTGATTGTCCCTGGCTCTTAAATAAGTATAATTTTCTTAGTCCCAGATTTACCGCCATGTCGTCATTTGCCTTCTATTGCGGCCGCACTCGAACAAATGTCTTAAATACCTGAACGGGGTAGATCCTAACATTGAATTCAGCTTGGAGTTAGAACAAAACGGAGTTTCACTTTTTGTGGACGTTCTTTTCAACAGAAAACAAATATCGGCAACAATTAGTGTGTTCAGGCAACCAATACAATAACTTGAATCACTACCCTCATTAGAAGAGTTCGGTAGTGAGGAGTATGTAGCGAAGAACAGCTATAGAAGGACACCAAAGATAAGAACGCTGTAAATACAGCTCTTTTCATGGTGTTGGTGAAATCATTCATGAGAAAGACAATGTGAAGAGACAAAAAACGCTAACACATGGACATGTTTCTGCCTACCCTGCACCATCAGGGTGGTTTCGAGCAGTTTTTTGCTCGTCACAATTCACAATTCAATCACTTGAATTGCTACAATTCGAGTGATTATTCTTAGGTTAGATATGGTGATAGTAGCAGAGAGGGAATTGCAATGTGTTGAGCAAAAAACCGCTAGAAACCACGCTGATAACGGCGGGTAGGCAGAAACATGTCCGTTTTTTGTCTCTTCACATTGTCTTTCTCGTGAATGATTTCACCAACACCATGAAAAGAGCTGTATTTACAGCGTTCTTATCTTTGGTGTTATTTTCTAGACATTCGTTTAGATGAGCTATAGAAGGAATTGGACCATTTGAGATGAACACTTCAGTGTAATGGATACTCTGAGAACATAATCATTCGTGTTATTACGGGTGAATCTCGGCCCAGATACAGTAATGATTGGAGTGCTTAAGTGTTTTAACATCCATACGGTTTTTACTCCAACACGAGAACGGACTACTTTACTTCAACCAGTCAAGGAGAAGAGGGACCCCTTGTCAACACCCAGGATATACAATATATCGTTCTCGTGCGATAAGGTGTACATCGGCATGGTTTGATCAACAGTAGAAATAAAGAACATGAGAGGAATGTATGTACGTCTTGTTATTATAGTTACATTTTACAAAGTAAGACAAAATAAGCTACAAAGTTTTTCTTCTACATCATACATTCTTTATGGATAATTTCAATTACCATTTTATTAATAATTAATAATCAAAATTTAAATAAGGAGCTTGATTAATTGTTTTGATAACTCTCTAACATATTATTGTAATTTAATTATTACTCCAGCAACGAAATTGTTTTGCATGTTTCACAATAAGATGTATTCATAATATACCTCTAAAACGGATGCTTTATATAACACTGCAGTTCTATGGAGCTATTATCACAGTTTGCAATGCTCATGTAAACTCTCCTGGCACATATGATTCGTATGTATAGAAATTAAATTTAGCGTTACTCTTCAGCGAGTCACATTGTCACGTATGTGTTAATTGAATTTTACGTAGGGACGGTTACCTTTCACACATTTACTAGTTAAAATGAAGTTACACTAGAATCATAACCGCTATAAAATCGAAACTTTGTTACTTTTATGTTCATATCCTTAATATATGTGGTACCCGATTATTAAATCGTCTAAAATTTCAAACAAGAAATGTTCTAAATATTTACGGAACTATCATAATCAAGCGTTAATTTCATTATCTTAATTGACTTCATATCTCTCAGCGCCGACGATATTAGTATCACAACAAGTTAGTTGCGCAACTTGTCTTGCATATATATTGTTACCTGATGCATATGAATATTCCTCAGCGTACTTTCGCAGGCAGTGCACGCTGTACTACCATACACCAACAAGTAACATGAGTAGTTAAAAAGGTCACGATTTTCTTATCGTCGCTTTACGTACTCTAATTAAGTTACCGGCACTTCACTTTAATTAGAAGCACACTTTAGTCAATGAGTTATTGTTTGCGCAGTGTCGAGTAACGTCGCTGTTGTATGGAGCTCACCGGCTGAACATCCGCGAAACCGGTAATAGCTGTTCAAATAGTTGTTGCCAGAAAGCTTTACCGCAGTGTATGCATAGAAATGATCTGTTTTGCATTTATCAAGAAACTGGAGATGGCAATAGTCTAAAAGAGAAAGGAAGAAGGACTAGAGCGTACGTAGATATTTCTTTCATTTTACGACAAAATGGACGTAATCGAAATCGATTTCTGTAAGCAGCCGACGCAATAATTTAGCTAACTACGATGTATATGGCCTTAAATATATTTGGCTTCTAATAAAGTTGGGAGTGACTCATCAAAATACGTACGTATGTAAGATACTTCTATTTGTACTTCAGCTAGTATATAGAAAAACTAATGAACAGCAAAATACGAATATTTTACATGAGTCTGCTCTACTAATTATAGGAAGTAACTAGAACCCATGGTTCATTCACATCGCACATTTTTTTTTGTTTTAACCAAACTACCATTTTGGGGGTGACTGAATTTCTTTTTTAGATATCATTTAACAGTTTTCGTTATCACTATACTTGATTTATTCATTTGCGGCCATTTCAAAAAAAATGCTTCGTAATAACCAATTGAAATAGCAATCGCAACTACGGTTATATAATTCGGTATTTTGAACGCGAGTGTGATAATTAGGGTTTGGTTCTAAACAGAAGTACGAGGACAAACTAAATATGAACCGGACTTTGGTTTTAAAACATTTATTGGCGCAGTAAAAAAGTTGAATATATCTTATTTTTTTTATATAATTCCGCCATCAAGAATGGAGGTGATCGCGTCTGCAACCAATTGCGCACGAACATTTCGACACTTTTGTCGTCGTTAAAGTGGTGACCTCCCAGTTCTTCTTTGGGTGGCCCAAACATGTGATAGTCACACGGTGAGAGATCGGGGTTGTAGGGCGGATGTTCCACTGTTTCCCAATAAATTTTGCTCGTTCTGGCCGAGCATTGTTATGAAGCAAAATCGCGGTTGGAACAGGTATGTCCCGCCTTTCCAGTTTGACTTCATCGAGCAACTGGCAGTAGTACGCAACATTAACTGTAGGCCATTTGTGGAGAAAATCAATGAGCAGTATGTCCCTAGAATCCCAAGACACCTTTGCAAGAACTTTTTCAGCAGAATGACGGGTCTTGGCTTTCTACGGTGCTGCTTCCGCAGGTTTTCGCCACTCCATGCTTGCTTGTAAAATCCCGGGTGTAATAGTGCACCAACGCCATGCCACAGGTAACAATGTGCCCCAACAAATCAACCTGCTCTGTTCTCATCAACACGGTTTGCTTTCTGATCTTTCGTCAAGAGTCGAGGAACCCACCTTGTCGGCCATTTTTGGGTGCTTCAAATCATTTGAAATGATTGATTGAGCACTCGCATATGATATTCCGAAGTGTGCAGTAATTTGCCATATTGTAACTCGGCAGCCACCTTCAATCAGCTCACGGATCGCACGAATATTCGCCTTACTGGTGCTCATCCGCGGTTGGCGTGCATAGCTTTCGTTTTCCACTGACTCTCGGCGATTGGAATATTTTTGTGCCAGTCGTAGACTTGACTCCTTGAAAGCGTTTCTTCGGCGAAATATGCAGCTAGTCGACGTAAAATTTCGACAGGTTTTACGCCCTAGCACATATCAAGACGTCACGACACTTACTTCACCTAGAGGGCGTTAAAATGAAAAGTCCGCTTCATATTTGGTTCGCTCTAGTATCTTTATATATTGACTTCTAAAAGAGTATTTAGAAAACAGGGAAAGCGTTGTTTGATTTTGTGGTTTTAGACGAAACATGGACTTCTAGTCAGGAGGCAATAACAAGGGAACCTAAGTATGTGAGTGTCCCTGCCGATTTGAATAAAACTTTATTGATTTATGGACCAATCTGGTGTAAAAACTACGGTAAGTCTCTTAGCTGCCCTATCTCACATTAGCGGTGTGAAGTGAACGAAGCTCTACGCAGTCTTCGTTCTTTGATTTAGCAACTCAGAAATAAACTTAAGATTTATAATGCACCAGTTTCCCTATAACAAATAATTGTTTAGGGGAAACAACCCTCTATCTTATTATTTTTTGTAGATGTAAATTTTTATGTACTACGAAAATTCACATTTACAGTATGTACAATGAAAGAACGACGTAACTGTAAAGGATCCTTGCTGAAAGTGCTGTCTAAATTGAGAGTTATAATTAAGGCTGTTAGAGCATCTCTAGTGCCTTACCTTTTGGAAAACCATACCAATTACTAATCTTACTTCAAAACTGCTCGACTCAAAAAAGCACAAATTGTACCAACAAAATACACTAGGATTGAAACAAATAACATAATAGAATATAATAATTAATCCGTATCTCTGTATCGAAACGTTTCTTGCTTTCGCATTACTTATTTCTTTACACACTGAATAATTTTTGCCTGTAATTTTTATTAAATCCCTCCTAAATCGCAAAATTCTGTGGCATTGGTATATTGAAACACTTCAATTTCTCTCTAACAACAACACTTCACTAATAACTGGATTTCGTTTCGACAGCTGAAGATGATAGCTTAATCTTCAGCAGTAACACTAAGTTAACAAACTAACATAAAAGTACACTATTTATACCCTTAGTTACGGTCAGCTGCATGTTGTCATACATGATTTAATAAAGAGTAAAGTTTGGAATTTAGAGGACCTAAATTTAACGATTTACAGGTACAAATACCTGATTTGGTAGTAAAAAATTCATACGAGTTCATTGAAAAAATTAAGAACATTGAGCTTACTGACAACGAAATTTTAGTTTCGTTTCGTGTAAGTTTCTGGTGTCCCAGTTGATATAACTTGGAAATATTTAGAAAGGAAGTTGTTTGTTTAATTTCTTTGGTTAGACTTTGGATGAAACAAAATATTTTCCAAATTAATAGCATTTTTTACCAACCAATTGAACAAGTCGCAACGGATATCAGTCTATCCCTTTCAAAGCTAATCTGTTCATGGGTAAATTTGAAATTGACCTTAGGAATAGTTTGAGTTATTTTCCCCGGCTTTAGACCAGACATGTTGATGAATTTTCTATCTATTAAATTTGCCCATGAAATGGAAATTGGTAACAGGATTCCGGTTCTAGATATGTTAGTTATGAGAAATAGGAATAAACTGGAAGTAAAAATGCATAGAAAACCTACTAACAACTGGTTTCATCTTGGGAGATTCCAATTACAGACAGGACAATTAATTAAGCTAATATTAATATTAAATCACTGTTGGTATTAGTAATTATAAAATTATAATGTACTTGCAATTAATCAACGTAATTAAATGTCTGAAAAAGGAACGAGTCTCGGTAGGAATATTATTATTAGTATTCGGTCTCGGTAGCACAATTCACCGGTAACGCAAAGGTCGTGGGTTCAAATCCTACCGGGACTCATATTTTTCAGGAATTTAATTACGTTCGTTAATTGTAATTTTATAATTTTCGCAATTAATCTTTTGGTTTCCGTTTTGGCATATAATCATCAAAATTATTACCTGTATACTGTCATTTCATTCTTAATTGCATTTGTATTTATTACATTTTCTACTAATTTGGAATGGTCACTGGTATTGTCGAGAACAAAGTTTGGAACGGATTCTGTACATGCTTTTCCACATATGTACATATATCACTCACGTATATAATCATTTCGGTATTTTGAAGAAAAAAACACTGATTAATTTAGAACAGCTACTTTTGTTTCCAAAATTTGATACAGCAGGCTTACAAATGTCAAAACGCCGTACACGAAAAACATTTAACATGTATAAGCAACAATTATTAACCGTTTTTCTTCACCCAAAGGAGTCGTAATACTAGCTTCGCCTATGTAGTATAAAATCTAGTATGCCCAGTAGTGACTTCCCTTGATCTCTTATACTCTATTGATTTTTGTAAAGAATCTCAAATTTTCATGAACAAACACAAGTTTAATAACTTGACTAACTAGCTTAAGGATGAGAAAAAGGTAAGGAAAGAGAAAAAGTAATTTTATGGAAAAATATTACCGAAACGAGTGTAGAAATTAAAACCAATTTTATTCGTATACTTCATTTCTATTATACAATAACACGAGCTTTATTCGAGGATAGTTATATTTCTATTGACAGTACATCCTCTAAAGCATGAAAAAATATCTCTAACAGCATTATTGTATCCGAATTAAGAACATTCCCAGCATATTTTCCTTAATTTAAAACTATTTTAAAATAAGCACGTCCTTCTTCATCATTTCAAATCAATTTGCTTGGAACATTTTAGTACAATTCAACTTTAGATATTCAAATCCGCACCATACGTGCATAGATAATCTAAACTATTAATGGTTACATAGCGAAATACAGGCCTGTGATATTAAGTGTTACCGATTCAAGCGAACTTGTACTTAATTGAGCTTGTTGCTCCAGGGTGCAGATAACCGTTTTCACCGTCGGACCGGGTAGCATGTAGGCACGTTGTCTGTTGAACACGAAACGGAAAATCAATAGATTATAAGAGAACAAGAGAAGCCACCACTAGTCACACTTGCTTCTCCGCACAAATCTTCTTTTTAAGCTCTCATCTGTTAGAGATCGGTTAATATGGGTTCATAGTACAAAAGATAAGTTGAGTTGAAGGGATTCGGAACAAATATTAGTTAATTAATTTTCTTAAGAAACCGTAGCATTGTTATAATTGCAATTACAATTTGGAAGTTATTCCTGGGGTGTGGTGAATGAGTAGATACTTACTGATTTACAATAGCCTTAGTGATATGTTAAAGCTTATAGGCTTGTTGAGCAATTTTTAGTTTGGTATTAATCCAGAATTTTGGTTAAATTTTGTAGTAAACATAAGAACATTACCTTCAAATTAACCGCTTGCACATAGTGCAAAAATAAATGTTTACGTAAAACATAGATGAAGTTACTGATTTAGGACAAATCATTTATTAATTAAGGTTACTTTTGATTCATACGCCACTTTGTTTTCTTTTCGAATAATAACATAGTTTGTTTTATTCCCTATATTCTATTTAAAGCACTCCAGTTTATACAACATGGCTAGTAATCTATTTTAAAAACAAAAACAGATTTGAAGTGGCTTAATTTTTGCGTTTGTAAAGGGACATACTTAACAAATCGTGGTCAAAGATTCCAAACTAAGAGACGGCTTAAGTAACTCACTCTATTCTGTCGTAATACATTTCACATTCGCTAAGTGATTTCAGGATTGTATTGGAGTTTTCCCCAGTATTTCTGGACTGAGCCCATTTGCCACTAAAAAGCTGTTTCGTTTAATACGAGTGGTTATAATTTATAACACAGACATAATTTCACGCTTAGGGGCCCTTCAAAGCGCTTTTATTTAAACACAAATTTGAGGTGAGCCAATGGGAAAAAGGAAACACAAGGAACTACATAAGAAAAAAATGGGGGATAACCAGACACTGGTTTTACACTAACAATTTAACCTCCCTAATAAATTTTAGAAGTGATTCATAAACTTTGATATTCTTGGTTCTTAAAATCTGTATATATTGTGGGTGGGGCATACGTAAATCTGTCAGAAATCAATTCCTGCAGCAGTTTTCTTCTTTGCAGGGTATACTTTTCCATCTCCACGCTCACATTCAGGTGACTTCATCATTTGTAGTTTATGTAAATGGGCAAGTTATTGACTATGATAATGATTGAATAAAATCACCTAGAAATTGTATGATCTATGCATTGAGCTCTATTAGAGTTGTTGCTTGATCTATTTCCATCGTTTACGTAGTTTGACATTTCGACAGTGTATCTACTGCCGCCTTCAGAGTAGACTCACTACTGAAACGTCGGTCTACGTAAGTTCTACAAATGATGGAAGTGGCCCAAACAACAACTCTAATTATAATTCGTCGTCAACAATACCACGTCAAGAGCTAAGTTCTTTGTTATATATTAGGTTGGATGAAGCCATACTGTGTCCGCCTTTCACCATTGTATTGTCTCGTTTGCATAATATCATATTCATAGACGATTACTAATGTATGAGAAAGTTGGCGCTATAGTTATAAAGGTTTGATGATATTTACTATGAATGGGTTCCGCTATCTTATATTTTATTTTTTAGTATTGATAAGATAAGATAAGATATTGCTTTGAATGAGCAAATAGTCGAGAAAATAGCTCATGTAGGTGAAAGTTTGACAAAAGTTATACTGGCATTCTCCCAACTAATTTGATAAAAATTTCTGCGTTAACCTTAATCCATTTAGAATGACAGCACTCTTATAGATGCTTTGCTGAACTTTATTCTTCCCGTTGTAAAAAGTTATTGCAGATATTTGGAGAGTGATTGGGGTTTTTATCGTATTTAAAAATAAACTGACGCCCGATAAACGACAAATCAGTTGGAATCACATTCTGCTCCGAAATATCCTTGTGCTGTTCTTTTGTCAATATTCCTTCAATAATCCTACCAATTCCTACTCAATTCACAGTAAGACATCCCCATACCATCCTCGAACCACATCCGTGTTTTGGAGTTAACACCACAACATTTTTTCTTTAAACGCTCTTCAAACAAATATTTCCCGCGTTCTATCAAAAATCTAGAATTTAGTTTTGTCGTTCCAAAAAATATTTGCACGATCTTCTTCGGTCTAATTTCTACATTTCAATCTTTAATGGGAACGAATTAAGGCTATTTATACGGGCACGCGGTATGTTTTTATGTAGATTATTAATCAACAAAAGACTTTAAGAACCGAGATAAATAAAAATAACCACTTGTGTTTCGTTATGGGGAAATACCGCCACTGCTGGTTCGAATAAATAGACTGGGTGTTTTGTAACTTATGTATATTAAAGAATGTAACCAACAATATGACATACGAGTTTGAACTGCGAACTGCACATGACTTGAGCTGCAGTGGAACTACTGTAAAGTTGTTAAACTGAAGCTCTACAATGCTATCCGAAATGAGAATTAAATGGAATAATAGGATAACGAATTGGAATTCAATATAATCTTAATTTAGTAGATGGGGAATTGCCGCAATTTCCATTATTTTAACATTTTTTACCTAAACTTATGTGTTACTACAATAACCAACACAATGCTACGTGTTCAGACATGACTCCTCACCAATGTTGCTATATATGACACCTATACAAATTCCATATACATATTTCGACACTATTTTCAGCAATTGCCCGAACACATAAATCAGGTATTGAGGAAGAAGCAATATTTAACGTGTTTAAGGATTTTTGGGAAAATACAGTGGCGTCCCACAAAAAAAAAACTAAGCTCGACGGAAAAAAAAAACGATTTCAGTTTTGAAATCATCACCCCTACCACTTTCCTTGTGACAAATGTGCTGTTGGGTTATGTTAGTTAAATATAATGTGTATTTGATATCCATATTATATTTTAAATAATGATTTCTAATTTTCTTCCAAGTGACATAAGAAGATTGATAGCACACAATCATAAACATTAAATATAAATATATGCTATATAAATTAAGCGTTGCTTACAATTAATACCAAATGCAAAACAACACATTTGGCTTTTTGTCTCTCATACACTTCGTCTATTTTAAGTTTTTACCTGCGTCATTGTTTTGTCGTATAAGTTAAGACAATCTATTCATTTGACGATCTTTCTCTAGTACTGTTGCTGGAAAAGAAAGCAAGATTTTGTGCTTGTCTCACAGACAAAGATCTACTTGGTTTCATTTTATTAGAGTGACAAACAAGGATACTGGTATATACTACCGCGTTATTTAAGTTACGTGAACTGTTTGTCTTCTATCGTTTGTTGTCGGTTGTCAAATGTAGGTTAGCATCGTTTTTGTATTTACAATTTAATATTTATAATTACGTTTTACCCTTTTTTAATTTCTCTCTGTATTTTACGAGTAATTGTTCTTTTCAGTACACAGATTACTACTACAAAATCTTTAGTTATTTTGAATAGAGGTTAATGTGTTTACTATCAGAAACAGAGAATGGCTGGAAAGCGCTTGAATTTCAAGGCGCAGGAGCTTGTGCTTAACTTTTTGGCATACTTTGAGAAAGAAAAAGGGAACGGGAGTCCTCTGTTACCTTTGAATGCTGTTTATGAGATAGATATCGTAACACAGTCACAATTTTATTTACAAAATGTGTATTGTTGTAGAAAGTAACCCATGCACTTGATGTGACTCGACAAATATATTTGTGCTGTCAAGAAGAGGAAATTTCAAGCTCCTGTTCTATTATCTCTCAGATCTAAAGTACTTTGTACTAAACCGAAAACAAGTAATCTGCGAGGGACAACAAAAATGCAAGTGCGAAATGCTATTTACAACATGTATCAATAAAGTAACAAGAGTTATATAATTGCTTTATGATTTTGTTATGGAAATATTGTTTTAAGGAAACATGTTACTTTACTAACCCTTAAGGATGAACTTAAAGCCAAAGCCATTGTTGAACTGTATAAACAATTGTTGAGTACATTGTTGAAGGAAATTGGTTTCAAATATGGACAAGAAGACAACAAGCGAGCATTAACTGAGAAATATGATATCGTATTATCGCGAAGTATTTTTCTAAGAAAATATATTGCTAATCTCATGTCGAGTTCTGCGAAACTAGTGCTATTTTTGGATAAGACGTGAATTTATTCTGAGGGTAATAAGATTAGGTCTTGGCAAGATGATACCATTAAAAGTGTTCGTAAACCTGGGGGTATGATGGCAAACGTGGCAATTTAATAAGAAATTGGTATGAATGAGAAAGAAACGTAGTAGAGATGGACATCGAGCCCATAATAATTGCCAATCCTAACGAATCTTCAAGTTCTGAAGAAGAAATAGATTATTGAAGTCTTCGGTGACATTTTTTATAAACTCATAATTCATTGTTTATTTAATGTTTATTACTTATTATGAATATTTTTCAAATGTGTTCTTTTGAAACCTTAAAATATTATTAAATAATGAAAACGATGTGTTGTTTTATTAATAAGAATGATTGTTTATTACATAGAATGTGGAGGCAGTGGTTAGATAACTTAATTGGAATATGAGCATACGCACTAAATGTCATTCATTAAAAATATAAATTCGACCCAAATCAACTTTTATCCTTCACATATTGGTCCATACTTGTTATTTGAAATTCCTAACCAATTTCAGCTTATATGTCAGATATTCAAATAAATATATGTTTCATTAAATAGTTGCTGTAAAACATTAATAAATCAAAAGATAATTAATTTTGTTAAAATTAAATAATTTGCGATACAATACATTAAATTTATTTTCGAATTAACTGTTTATACGATATTTAATTTGACTCAGAAGTATCGATTTGGTTCATACAGATAAAAATCAATGACGTAGGTAAAAACTTAAAATAGACGAAGTGTACCAATCAAAGCGTAATAACTTGCTGATGATGACGATGATTTAGTGATTATTTTCAATGTTATGCATATAACCCTCAATCCAGCTTTTGCATCTTTCTATGTGGCAATAAAAATGATGCAGCTATCCTTTCCCTTAAAACTGCATCGTATCCATTACTTAAAGTTTAATGAACGCGAAGTCAATGTAAAATAACGAGGGAACATTTCATGTAAAGGGAAATAATAAATTCTTTATAAACTTTAATAATCCGGACCTGGATATCCAGGTCTCTGGAGTCTAGGGGTTTAGTTACTATGGTAACTCCACGCAATGCATCGGCCTACTGCAGACTGCACAGATGATTTTCAAGCCGGAATATATCGCTCGCGAATACCTTGTTACCAGGAATTTTGTTTTTGTTTTGCTCGTGTAGCGCGTCTCTAAGTAAACATGCAACGTTCGGAATTTGATATATAAAATGGCGAGAATTCTTTTTGTCGGAGGTTTTTTTTTGCGCGTCGTGGAAAATTCGTTATTTATATTAAAAAAACATGAACGAAAAATCCACTCATGTTGCGGAAAATATTTCAGGCGAAGCAATGCGGACCGATGAATTTTTTATAGGATGTTTTTATCTGGGAAAAAAATCGGCCGAAGTGAAACAACGTCGACTTTTTCGATATATTGGAATATTTTAATAATTTCCTCGAATATTTCGGATTCATTCGATTGTGATATTGGAATTGTTTTAACAATAATTTCTATTATGTCTGTACCTATTTACTCTGAATGGTGGATTAGTTACTATTTCATGCATATTTCCGTCGGATGTTACTATGTATATAACTTGTTTTGGGAATTTTACAAATATTCATTGGAATGTTATTTGTTTAACATGTTTTATAAATAACAAACAAATCCATTTCAATTTTTAGAATATTTCTTTGTTAAGTAGATTCAGATTTAGCAAATTTTATTTGTTTTGCATTTGGAACCACGGTATCAAAGGTCCCTTCCCTATAGTATTGTTTCTCAACCTGGGGGTCACGGTGATATTGAAGAGGGTAATGAAAATAGTCTAAACAATAATGATATAATTTTATGACCAAAATGTTTTCGTTTTTTCGTTTTTTTCGTTTTTTTCGTTTTTTTCGTTTTACTTACCAAGTACGTGTAAAGAAATGAAAAGAATAATATAATGGTTACATTTGTTTCTTGCGTTAGAAACACAAAAGCAAATTGTTTTCGAGTAATAGAAAATGAGTCCTGTATTTAGTTTTTACAACAATATAACACATGGGCTGAAAAGTCTCGGGCCTAACACATAGATGACGCAAGTTTTATTGCAGTCACCTTTCTCTCAGTTAGCACTAACCTTCAAAAGGCAGCTGTTAAAATTTCATGATATTCTATTCATTAGTTTGTGACTTATTGTGCTAAGAGTCACGCTACTTTTGTTATTTTCAAAACAATGGATCAAAAACAATTTCGTGTTTTAATTTTACACTGCTTCTTGATGGGAAAAAAATACCCTTCAAGCGAAGCAATGGCTTGAAAAGTGTTATGGGGACTCCGCTCCATCAGAAACAACAATAAAATGCTGGTTTGCTGACTTCAAACGTGGTCGTAGAGACACCGATAATGCAGAACGCAGTGGACGTCCAAATGAGGCGGAAACAACAGAAAACATCAAAAAAATCCACAAAATTGTTTTGAATAATCGAAAACTGAAGTTGCGTGAGTTAGCTGACATCGTAAAGATATCAAAAGAACGTATTAGCTTTATATTGCCTGAGCATTTGACTATGAGAAAGCTCTGTTCAAAGTGGGTGCCGCGTTTGCTCACTGTTGACCAAAAACAAGAACGTGTTGATGATTCTGAGCAGAGTTTGGCCATGTTTAAACGTAACAAACCGGAATTTTGCGTCTATATGTGACAATGGATGAAATATGGATGCATCACTTCACTCCGGAATGAAAACGATCGTCATCTGAGTTCACAGCAACTGGTGAACCTCGTCCAAAGCGCCCGAAAGGACAACAATCGGCTGGAAAGGTTATGGCCTCGGTATTTTGGGAGGTGCGTGGTGTAATATTCATCGACTATCTTGAGAAAGGAAATACCATCAACAGTGAATATTATATAGCGTTATTGGAGCGTTCGAAGGCCGAAATTGCAAAGAAACGACCGCATATGGCAAAGAAAAAATTTTGTTTCATCAAGACAACGCACCGTTTAAGTCAATCAAAACAATGGCAAAACTACATGAATTGAACTTCGAATTGCTCCCGCATCCACCGTATTCGCCATATTTGGCTCCCAGCGACTACTGGCTGTTCGCAGACCTAAAATAAATGCTCGACGGTAAGAAATTTCGCACGAATGAAGAGGTTATCGCTGAAACTGAGGCTTATTTTGAGGCAAAAGATAAATCGTTCTACAAAAGTAGTATTGAAATGTTAGAGCGGCGCTGGAATGATTGCGTTGCTCTTGATGGAGATTACGTTAATGAATAAAGCTAATTTTGAACCAAAAAACCGTGTTTTCTTTGTTAGGCCCGGGACTTTTCAGCCCATGTGTTGCACTCAGTATTCTGCAAAAACAACCATAATTGCATCTGTTTGTCCTAGAAGTACATATATTATTAATTCTTCTCGCAATTACAATACCTCTGTTAACGGCTCGGTGGCCCAGTGGTAAGAAGGCCAGCACGTCAATTTGGCAAATCAGGTGCCATGCATTCGAAGCCAACGTCTAACAAGTACAGTGGTGGTAAAAAGAAACTTTCCCTCGTACGGAAGAGAAGAGATTTTTTAATTTGGTTCATTTGATCGTACAGTTTAGCAAACAGCCTGTTCTGTAACCATTAATAAAATTATCCGCCTTTACAGCTTCATAAAGAATTTGATTGAGATTTTCTGGCATACTTTTTGTGACAAGAGCATGTCTGTAAAGTAAACAATATGTCCATTCGACACTTGATATAAGACCATCTTTCCAATGTTTTCATTAATACAATGTTCTTTCCTGTTTTCGCATCTACTCCATCACTACATACTGCAATACATTTTGTTCAATCTATGTTAGTATAGTTTAAAAGACATCAAGAAGACACTTTCCTGTTGCATGACCCACTACTGTTTTGCAGAACAATGTTTTGGCTTTGGCAGGGTATGCTAGTGTCTAGTCACGATCCTAGTATACATTTCATTTTTGAAACAAAGTCCAATATTTTCTAATCTAATAAAATTTTGATATAAAAATTTAAGCCAGAATCAATGGGAAAATGCTCAGAAGCTGTAGTATAGGCGAAAAGAAGACACATAGACGTTGTTTTTATATATTTCGAGATTGTAAATAAAGCTTTATATAGAAGCCGCCTCATATGCATTTTTTCTTAGAATTTCTTAGTGCTTCCAAGCTTCGTTACGGTAAAGTACGGGGACTCTTTCTTTAAACCTCCGTTCGGGCCCAGAAGGTGACTGCGCATCTCCCCCACTATAATATCTGCCACATGGAACGTCATTACATCATTTTCAGCTGAGTTGCAGGCACCTAATCATGGCTGCTATAATTGATTTTTTCGCCAAGTACGGATTACGTAGTGTAATTCGACTCCTTTGAGCACAAGGGATGGTACAACTGAAAAAGCATAAGCTGGAAAGCCATTCAAAACAAAAGAGAGGCATGTTAACTTCTGGAGTTCTTCTCATTAATGACAATGCCCCCTTACACTGCTACTGTAACCCAACGACTTCTTGAATAATTTCGTTTGTGTTTTTGAACACCCTGTATATAGCCCCAATTTAGCATCAAGCGACTTCCATCTCTTTCGTGTACTGAAAAAGTGGCTAAGATGGCAGAGCTCCCAGAGTACAGAGGAAATGCAATACAACGTCACGCATTATCTCAACTCACTGGCGGCAATATTCTATGCAGAGGGGATTGGAAGGCTCGTCCATAGATATGACAAATGCATCAACATTGACGGTGATTATGTAGAAAAGTAACCATGGTTGTGTATAACTATTGGTAATAAATTCGTTCTGTTGTTTACACTTGACTTCTTTTTATGAGCTTTCGAAAGTTGAGAAGAAAACTGCGCTCGCATGTCTCCATTAAGTTTCTGTATAATTATTTTAATTTATTTTATAAATTCTATCTACGATGGAGGACTTTTACAGCATCGCTGTATACCTCTCCTGTCGTAGTCAATGGTATAAGTTTTAGGGTCCTTACATCTAACAAATTAATTCGGCAAGACACCGGCCGAGAGAATTCGCCAACGGAATCGATGATCCTTTAGCGAACAATCGAGGCAGGAAATGAAAGCGGAGCGGGATGCACTCATGCAACTGCACCGGTGCCAGGGCGCGCGGTAAACAGCGCAAAAAATCGTAGAAGATTAGATTGAATAAGAAAAGGACTCTGTCTGCTGTAGAGGAGTATAATCATCCCTGAAAACTTTATCCCTCGGAGCGGAAAATAGGCGTTCACAGACGAGGGAGCACGGTCGGAAAGCTCGTCGTCGCAAGTCGCCGCCGTTGTCGACGTTATCTCGTAATTGGCGTGCGCGCATCAAAAGAGAAACATTCAAATCTCAGGTGGGCGCCATTTGACGGTAAAAGCGGTGGATGCGCGATGATAAGTTATGGTGGATCTCATCAAGTAGCGTCTACACACTAATTTACCGTTAATTGACGAAGATTAGTTGACACAGTGAACATACAGGGCCAGTCATAAGTACGCTTATACAGAGGTTGAACACTATGTAATACCGTCGTCGGTTACGTTTCGATAGGTTATGATATTATTTCAATTTTTAGCGCTGTATATGTAAGCACTTCCGCTTCTTTATTTGAGTTAGAACATTCTTGAAGCTTCTGGAGAGGTTTAGTTAAAATTCCGGTGCTAAACATCCTGAAAATAGGTAACCATATTTGGTTTCTGAAAGGCAACCATTAGATGACCAAATGTCTTTTATTTTGCAATTAGAGTTTATGAAAACAAAAATATCGTTGTTAAAAGAATGTCTTTAATCACTAAAAATCTTATCACTTCGCTATGTAACAGCTTCAGAGGCAAGTATTTCAGATTCTAAAATAAACCGGAACTATATACTCTCCTTTTTCTCAAACGAAAGGTCAGATGTTTACTGTTGCCCTTCATCCGGGTTATTTCCAGATCAGTTACAAAAATTATTTCTCGTGATGTTGCAAACTGATTATACAGGTAAATGGAAGTTGCGTCACTTCCTTCGAATGATCTTAGTACGTCAAATAGTTCCAATTAATGACAGAGATAGCAAACTACTGCTTATGGCAAATAACTGATAGATTAGTTGTAGGGGAATATTGCAGCGACAAAAAATTACGGAGGCGCACATGCGTATTATAACCGTTGATTTTGCTCAGATCAGATTATGTCTGTAATGTGTAATAACTTAGACAAACAATACCCTAAAACTGGACTTAATGACAAGCAAAGACAAAATTTGTACAGCCCTAATTGATTAACATTTTTAACTCTTCATGAAACTTTATTTCGTCTAATTTTTCTCACTATGTAGTATATGAACATAAATGCAAGATGCAGTACCACAGTTGTCAAACCCTTTTTATTATACAAAAATATTTTTCACTATCTCTGTTCTTTCCGACCACGAAGTTTGCTATTTTCTTAAAAAAAGCTGCAACCTATCCAAAAAAATGAGTTCATCAGCTGAAACTGAAAAGCGCAACAAAAACGAAAAGAAAAAGAAATCTGAAGCGGAACTATTTATTTCGCATTACAGTTAAAGTGTTTAATAACGATATGTGTACACCAAGTATTCCAAGTTATCGGAAGTCGCTAACATTGATAATTTTTGAGCTACTTATTTATATGAGCTTCAATTTCTTATTACATAATCTTTAAATTTTACTTTGTTTATTACCGTCATTGCTATACCTTTTAAAAACTTATGATCGATTTTTATGTGGATTTCTATTAAATTAAAGTTCCGCTATTCCAGATGTTGATGTTAGCTAGATGCTAATCTTATACATACATATTGTGGTGGAAAATCTCAGGCTCGCTAAATGTTTAATTAGGTTCTTTGATTTAAAATTTTGATTTATTTGTTTTTAAATTAAGAGAGGATGTTTTGTAATTAAAATAACCAAATGTAAAGTTGAAAAGATAAATATATTGACAAATAAAAAAATATATACCGCTTTTTTACAAAAAAAATGTTTTTTACAGACAGCCTAAGGCAATCCCTGACTAGCTAAAGTTGAAATATTCTAGTTAATTTACGAAACAAAATATGAGATCGAAAGATACAAATAATTTTGAAGAACTTAAGAAGATTCGACGTCTATAACCTTTGCAATCGTACTCACTGGCTCGCCTTTAGGATGGACTGGCCTTCGGCTTCCAACGTAAGTGTCCGGAACTTCCAGATTTTATATGTAGTATCAGCTGATATGCTTTATTATTGGATATAAACGAAGATATTAATAAATTTATGGAGTTATATGAGAAAATAACTAAATATTCTTTCTCAGGAGAAACGATGCCAACATGTCTGACTTTTTGACACGATCTTCATGTCGTCATCATTGTGCGTTTTTCTTTTGTTTTATATCCATGGCAACGCATTTGTCCGCCTATATGGTAGGCCACTCAGTACACACACATACTAGATATGTGTGACATTATAAAGGAAATTGCTGCGAGTCGTGCCATCCTTCCGTCGTACGAGAAATTTCGAAGATTATAAGTACAATTTCGGAATAATGCATATTCATACAATGTAATTGAAATGTGTGAGTACTGTATATTAAACGTCTTTTAAAGATGAAATTTTGAAATATTTATTTATATAAGAAATATATTTATGAAAAGCGATATATATGTATAATAAGCGATAGTAAAGTTTACGTCTCCTCTGCAACTGTTGTTGAAGGGACTCTCTTTTTTTTTCTTTTAACAAGAACAATTGTGAATAATAAGTTATTAAAGAATACCCAAAGTAGATATATGTAAAGCTTAAACAGATTGAATATCCGTGTTTAAAATTTCATAAAGAGGGAGTACTGACGGTACTTTGCCTCCAACTTCTAACATCAACAAAAATAACGGAGTGCACCAAACAGTGAGGAGAAAGTATCTGGAATAGGTGAACTAGTAAAATTTTAGAAGAAATTCATTGGTAAATAATAGACAACAATTCATATCATTACAATATGTACGTTGGTTTAAATCAGTTAACTAAAAGCTTTAAGTAACACAATATTTGCTAGAAAATATAAACTTCAATTATTGGTAGAATAACACCAGCATGAAATTATTTTGGGTTAGTAACCATTCAATAGCTGCTTAGTTTTCAATTTTGGCACCATATTGCATCGTATCTTTTCTTTCCATGAAAAAAGTACACATGAACATCAATTATTCGCAACTATTTGCAAATTTAGCCGATTCTAACTGAAATCATTTTAATAATAGTATGATAATTTGGGACATCCAGTATATCCCTTGGTCATTTTAGTAATCCACTTCTTCAACATTTCTAATTGTAAGAACCTTTGCACTTTCAGGTTTAACTTAAAGATGTATGTAAATTCAAAAAACCAAAAAAAATTAATACTGCATTGTTGACTAATTCTTCGTACTTTTCTAAATATTTCTGGAAATTATGCGAAAAGTACACATGAAATTTGGTAAATAACTTTTACAAAAACACATCTAAAAATGCCGAGAAAACAATACCTTTTGGTAGAATCATACACGGGAAAGAGAATATGCGGAGAGAAAAAACGCTAACACACGGATATGCTTCTGCTTATCCGGCGTCATCAGCGTAGTTTCGAGCGATTTTTAACTTAAGACATTGCAATTCTTCCTTGACTACTATTGCCGTATCTAAACTGATAGCCTAAGTGAGGATTTTAGGCGGTATCTAGTGCCACAAGAACTTGTCTGCTGGTTCAAACACTGCGAACAAGCGAGTACAGTTGCCTAACGCAAGTAGCTCATGGACTGTTAAAACCAGAGATTGCGCACACCAATAATGCATAGGGTAGCTGCACGTATGAGGCTTAATATAATATACTAAAAGCATATAGAGAAATGCTTGGAAAACAATATCTAATATATATTAGGTATTCTTATTTTTCGATGTGTTTTTAACACATCATGGTAAGCCTGAGCGCGCGCCCTCTCTGGTTTTAGCAGTTCATGGGCAGCATGCAAGAAAGGTTGGGAAACTGTACCCACTTACTTCGTTGTGTTTGAACGACAAGACGAGTGTATCATTCTATGTTTGGTTTTATACCTTCCAACGGCGGTAAAAATATCAATACTTTTTGCCTTAAGGTCTTTGTATCATTCATTTTTACGGCGGAAGCTGGAATATACTGCAAATATATAGTCACGCTTTTATCACATTCATAAACATAAATCTGCGCAAAAACAATTCATCAAGTTGTTGTCGTTAAAATGTGATGGAACTTTTTCTGGTAGTGTAAACTGTTATTAAGGTTAGATGTTGCTTGGAAAATCGAAGAAATACAATTTTTCTCACGGTTCTTTATCAACTAATTCATAGCTTCGCGTGTTGTCCTTTTCTCCTATCCCAATTGCCTTTCTCAGTATCAAGAGTGATACTGAGACAAAACAATTTTTTCTATTGTACTGTTGTCATATCTAACACACCACTTAGGTCTTCATACATAATGATGTGGAATAATTATGATGGAACTACGACATCTTTAATTGCTTCCTCAAACAGTTACTAAAGCCTGAATTTTCATTATCAATTTTTGTTTTTTTTTGAATTTCACATCTTAGCAGTATATTTGCTGTCCTTCAACTGGAATCTGTATTTTTATTGGATAAATAAACCATTGTGATTATTATAACACATGGGCTGAAAAGTCCCGGGCCTAACAAAGAAAACACGGTTTTTTTGGTTCAAAATTAGCTTTATTCATCAACGTAATCTCCATCAAGAGCAACGCAATCATTCCAGCGCCGCTCTAACATTTCAATACCACTTTTGTAGAACGATTTATCTTTTGCCTCAAAATAGGCCTCAGTTTCAGCGATAACCTCTTCATTCGTGCGAAATTTCTTCCCGGCGAGCATTTTTTGAGGCCTGCGAACAGCCAGTAGTCGCTGGGAGCCAAATCTAGCGAATACGGTGGATGTGGGAGCAATTCGAAGTTCAATTCATGTAGTTTTGCCATTGTTTTGATTGACTTGTGACACGGTGCGTTGTCTTGATGAAACAATTTTTTTTTTGCCATATGCGGTCGTTTCTTTGCAATTTCGGCCTTCAAACGCTCCAATAACGCTATATAATATTCACTGTTGATGGTATTTCCTTTCTCAAGATAGTCGATGAATATTACACCACGCACATCCCAAAATACCGAGGCCATAACCTTTCCAGCCGATTGTTGTGCTTTCGGGCGCTTTGGACGAGGTTCACCAGTTGCTGTCCACTCAGATGACGATCGTTTTGATTCCGGAGTGAAGTGATGGATCCATGTTTCATCCATTGTCACATATCGACGCAAAACTTTCGGTTTGTTACGTTTAAACATGGCCAAACACTGCTCAGAATCATCAACACGTTTTTGTTTTTGGTCAACAGTGAGCAAACGCGGCACCCACTTTGAACAGAGCTTTCTGATAGTCAAATGCTCCTGCAATATAAAGCCAATACGTTCTTTTGATATCTTCACGATGTCAGCTAATTCACGCAACTTCAGTTTTCGGTCATTCAAAACGATTTTGTGGATTTTTTTGATGTTTTCTGGTGTTACCGCCTCATTTGGACGTCCACTGCGTTCTGCATCATCGGTGTCTCTACGACCACGTTTGAAGTCGGCAAACCGTTTTATTGTTGTTTCTGAAGGAGCGGAGTCCCCATAACACTTTTCAAGCCATTGCTTCGCTTGAACGGTATTTTTTTTCCCATCAAGAAGCAGTGTAAAATTAAAACACGAAATTGTTTTTGATCCATTGTTTTGAAAATAACAAAAGTAGCGTGACTCAGCACAATAACTCACAAACTAATGAATAGAATATCATGAAATTTTAACAGCTGTCTTTTGAAGGTTAGTACTAACTGAGAGAAAGGTGACTGCAATAAAACTAGCGTCATCTATGTGTTAGGCCTGGGACTTTTCAGCCCATGTGTTAGGTTACCAAAATGTCAAATCTTACTAATACAGTTGAAAGACGTTTAAATAACTAGAGTTCAATAGTAATATTCGCTGCAGCTCTCATATTTATAGGTTCTATATATTGTTTCAGTTAATTGGATTAAACTTGCAGCAAGTATGTTTCATTACGAAATGGTTCGCAAAAACTCAGCCGCCGTCTACAGTCAGAAGGAGCTGACGATGTTGCCGAATCAATTCCTTTGTACGTACGATTCTATGTGCACTAGCGTAGATACGGCAGTGGTCTGTTTTGCCGCCGCCGTCGCTAGCTATTGCCGGTATCTTTTTGAAACCGTTAGATTTCAGTTAAAGGCAATTTATAAATGGATTTTTCATGTTGCCGGAATACGTTTCAATGTAACGGAGCATTTTCGGCGTATAATTTTACGACGTAGAGACGCGCTGGTTACATTTTAAAATATTCTCTCCCGTTTCTTACTCTTTTTATGCGCCCTCTAAGTGGATTCGTACGTAGGTTATGCGCGAATACACGTGTACTTCGTTGCAATTACATAAACTACGGTATACGATTTTATAAATGCTATTTCACTGCTTGCTTCTACATTTTTATTTTTTATATTATGGTTGGGATAACTGCAACCGGATCAATAAAAGAGGTTTGCGTAATAAAGGTATATTTGTAGCATCTTTTAAAGTAATTGATATAAAAATAAAGAGACAACAAGTTCTCACAAAGAGAAATAAGGTAAGGTTTTTGTACCTAAAATAAAATTAAATGTTTCTGCAGAAATACACATACAAAAATCTTATGTCTTGTGATTCATTCATTAGTTTAGAATTTATTTAAAATTTTTTAGAAAATTTTTAAACTTTAGAGTAACTTACCTTTAAGTTAAATACTTGATATCACGATTGGTATCAATCATCTTTTTAAGGGAACGTTTTAAAAACCGAAAGTTCTGTAAGTGCTTCATGCTAAACCCGTGCCGACAATATTTTCTGTCAAATATTATATAAATTTAGATCTGTATATAGTACTAATTGTTGTGGAGTTATTAGTATAATATACACTATAAAGCAAAAGAATATTAAGTGAAAGATTGTTAAATACTCTATATGCACGGCTGTGTAGTGTAAATGTAACATCTATTGAAATTCGGCTCCATATAATTAAAAATGGAAATATTGATTTTATAGGCTCTATTAGATAAAAAAATATTCTACAGCAAGTCAAGCGGTTAGAGGAAAATTTTATTTCGAGATGGTCATTTCCTTTGAATATACATTGAAGTACAGAATTAGTTAATCGCATACATGCAGCTAGTTTGTAGTATATGTATATCTAATTATTTTTTTACCAACATTTGATGTATTTCAGTACAGGAAGTAGCTTCATATACGACTAAAAGTATTCAGTCTAAAATAAATCTCAGTAGCCTAGAAGTAGGAAGAACAAATTCAGATTTGCCGTTTTAGCCTACTGCCTACTGTTTAATTTCCAAAAACGTAAGAGCTATGCAAACTATTTCCCATTATTTGCGTTAATACTGCTCTTCAACTGGTGGCAGCAAACTCGCTTCGAAGCTGGGGTTACCTTAAGATTGCTATTTCTATGTGCCAGTTGCGACAAGTATCAACTGTTATTGGCCCACTTTGCTTTTGCCTCCGCGAAAGAAATAGGCAATGTAATGTCTCACCAAGGAATGCAATTATTCACGTGTACAGTACGTGGACGATTGTACGAAACCGGGTTAAAATACAGACGCCCCCTGAAAAATCCAAGATTAACACCGACGATGAAGCGAACACTTTATGAATAGGAAAAACGTGTGATCAACATTACACAATTGAAGATTGGCGAAAGGTAAGACAAAATAACTTAAGTGAATATGTAAATCAAGCAATTTTTCTTTTGTTCGAACAATGTCTTTTCGTTAAAGATCGTATTTAGCGATGAATCAAAACTAGAAGCCATAACCGAAAGAGCTCAATTTTGTTAGACGACGTCCATCTGAATTGTTTGGTGAAGCTTGTCTGCTAAAAGCGGTGAAGCACCCTCCGTCAGTTATGGTATGGTCCCATATATCAGTCGAAGGTTCTGGACCATTGTGTTTTTGCCAAGGCACCATAAATCAACACCAATATAAGCGTGTATTGGAGAATGTCTTGATGCCATATATTAATGATGTAGATGCGAATAAAGGCCTTTACACCTTCATGCACGATAAGACATCATGCCACATAGTCAAATCCATCCAAAGTTTTTTTGGAAATGCACGTTCTGCCAGTGTTACCTTGCACAGAAAATTCTCCCGACCTCAATGCAATTGAGAACGTGTGCAATGATCTAAAATCAAGCGTGTATTCGAGAAGAAACACTGCGAAAGAGCAATGAGTAAGAAATATTGAGGATGTGTGACAAAATGCCGTTACAATTAGACATACCATTAACAATTGGATAGACAGTATGCCAAAAAGAATCAGAGCAATTATAAACAGAAGGCATTATAAAATATTAGTTATACAGTTGTGATGATGTCTATAAACAGTGCTGAATAAACTTATGCTTGTACAATACGTTTTTCATTATATATTTTAACAAAATCGCTATTTTAGCAAGTGGCCCTAATAAATTGGATAGGGACTGTACCTCTGACACATGGTGGTGTGTTTCTACATGATTCAAGGTTACAAATCTCCAGTACTAATTACAGCTGTAATTGAGATGTATCGGCTAATTTTTCGAATAACGCATTTTAAAAACTTTTAGGGAATATACGCGATTAGTCGTCGATCCATACAACTTACTTCGCGTCCCTTATAACGAGCTCTATTTGCAGGAGGATGTATTGCAAAATACAAGGTTTGGTGCATTTAAAATCCGTCCAAGAAAAAAGCAACAAATGCACAGCATGCAGATTCAGACATAAAAGCCGCTAGCGCTATGTGTTGTAATTGTGCATCTGGAAATGTTCGGCAAATTAAAAATACATCATATTCACCGGTACAATGCAAAAGGAACGATAGCGCCCGGGCATATAACGACACTTTAATTCCGTCTCAGTCATTAAATTACGCGGTAATTTTGCAATTCCGTACTCGTACCGGGTGCTTAACGATGCTCAGTATAAGTTTGCGCTACCCTTTTTGTTTTACGGTTTCGCGGTGCTCGCTGCTTGGCACAGGCAGAACATTAACTACTTTTGAGCTAGTAACTTGTTCACGGCTGTTTAATAAATATTTATTCGAAAAAAATCAGGTCCATTGAATAACTTGGAAGTGGGATCACAGTAGCTTAGTACTATAAGAAACTTTCGTAATTTTTGGATGTGACTGTCGTGCAGCTCTCCAGTGTTACTATTTATATCTACTACATGCTCTGTATATCTATTTCATCTTTAGCAGAATAAAATAAAATAATAAGAGGAAAACTACAATTAGACAACTTGTGGGCAATGACAATATTTCGAAGAAAACAAGAACCCGGATGTCCCCACTCTCTTGTTGAAAGCTGCATTACCTATGGAGGTGAAGTCTGGGCACTGAGTATGAAGATGGAAAACAAAATAATGTCAACGGAGATGATGTACCGGAGACGTTGCTGTAAGAAGACCAGATGATGAAAAAAATGAAAGTATAGGAGAAATAATGCAAGTTGATACATCACTTATACATGAAATAAAATGGAACTATTATGGTACGGCTACATGAGGAGAATGGACCAGAACAGACTACCACAGAAGGTTTGCAAAATAAAGCCTGCTAATAGAAAGAAGAAAGGAAGACCAACAAGGAATTAGGAAAAAGATGGTTTTAGGGATAGAGCCTCTTGGAGATTGGGATGCGGTAGACGATAAAATTAGCTGTTTGCAAACCGCCATAATAATAATAATAATTTACTACATGCTTAGAATGAATTTACGTGATAAACCGTTCTTAGTATATGTGCTGATAACATGGTCAGTGCATTCTTAAAGTCGATTAACGAATATTATAATTGACAATAAGATGGTGTCAGCCAGTATAACATCTACAGATGTACCTACAAGCTAGTGCCAACCTCTATAAACAAGAAACTGAGTACACAAGTCACAGTTTTATACACAATACTAGACAAATTAATTGCTCAACTAATTCCGGAACACAACTGTGATTCCGATTATTTCGAAGCGATAGAGAAGCTACTATTTCGTGTAATTAATTTGAGGTACATATCGTGTGTCGTGTTTTGCTGTTACTCATGCATTCTAGCAGGAATACGTCAACAAATATTCCACGGTAAGTCTAATGCTAATCGATTTACGTTTAGTGTCGTCAAAAGTGCGAATTTCTGCCATAAGGGATGTGATACGTTCTCCTGGATTGAAGAACAACGCCGCTGTAGCCTGCTCGTAATTTCCTAAATTACTTGACCAATACTTACTTGTAGAGTATGTTCGCTTATTTATTAGAGGAAAGGTTGTACAGTGAAACTCAATGCGCATGCGCAAAAAAATATATTTAAAAATGAAATGGTTACACGGTTTCCACTCTTGCCTATGTATATGTACGATGTACGTAAGATATATATATTTGCAATAATTGCAGTTATTCGAGCTCTCTTATACATGTAATGTACATTAGCATTTGTATATGTATTTTCATTGGTAGCAGCATAAAGTAATGCCTCAGCATGTACGTTGCAAAGCCATGTCTTAATTCTGTTTAAAAGGTTAAACTCTTATATGCTTCCGCTGAAGCTTTGTTAGAGGCATGTACTAATGCCTCTATCTGTTTGCATGCACCACTACCTTTTTATAGGGGAGCCAACCCTATTTATTTATTAAATTTATAAGCGCACCTCGGTGCTATGCTTATTTATATGTCCCTTTCCGGGAGCCTAATATACTTTCCTTGTTTTAAATTTGCCTAAGGGACTTGGCCCTGTATTATTGGCATGTATTTGTACTTGACCAAATACGTTTATTATTTTCACATTTATAGGAACCCACCCTATCTCTTAGAGCTTGAATGCCTGGTCGAGGGCGACAGTAGCGATAATAGCCGATCTCAATACAAAAGTAATGTCACAGCTACCCAGGCGTTCTCGTTTGAAATATTACGCTATGTGCAATCTTTAGCTCTCTACTACTGCGCCCCAAAGAAGGAAAAATCCAGTAACCAGCAAATGTGCGAACTGCGCATCGACAAGTAAAACGGAGCGATGATGCCGACATTACATAAGAAAACTGGCCCGTGACACTCGTCCGCTACGACGAGCAACTAAATGAAAATTTCTAAGTCCCGATACGACAAGGACCGAACAAACGTACAAAAGACAACGGGCGCTGCGGTACGCAACGACCGTCAGCAAGAAGCGGAGTGATCGTACTTGTAGAGGAGGTCTATACATGCGCGCCGACAATCTCACCAAAATAATTTCCGACACAAACTTAACTGAAGACTAAAAATATGTATAGACGACAATGGACACAGTAGCCTCGACGTACGATGATAGAAATTCGAGAATTTATACTTATTAAAAAATCTATACATGTGGTCCGACGACGTTACCAAATGACTCCGCCAGAAATAAATGTATAGACAACGTCCTCGACGATTCCCGCCAAAACTAGAAAAACTTAGACATCTCTAATAATCTTACGACGACGTTACTGTACACGTTACGACGAGGCACGAAAGGTGACCGAGAGTGCACGATCGCTAATACCTCGACTGTCGCGCGGGAGACGACTGCCTATGCTTGTGTACCTTAAATTTCAAGAAAACTCCCATTACATATCCGACGACGTTGCAGTGAATGATTTCTAATTAGGCAGTTTTAGCTAGCGCAATGCGAATGGCTGACTTGCATACATATACAATGCGTAATGTACATACATATTAAAATAAAATTGGATATAAGAGAGCAAAATAAATAAATATAAGAATGAAAATAAATAAATATAAAAATGAAAATAAAATAATATTCTAAATGAAAATAATAATGCAAAGAAGATAAAATACATAATAGTAAAAAAAATTTAGAAAATACAAAAAACAATGTTAAGTCCTTAACAGGATGCTCTAGTGATATTTGCAGTCTCAATTTAAGAATTTTTATTTTTTTGCGATCTTGGTTCCCGCTTGAATTATTCCATTGCTTATTACATTCTTTACTTTCCTAAGTGGGAAGAAGCAATAAATAGTACAAGTTACGACAAAATCTTTTATTGGAATGGACTACTAAAGGTAAAATTTATTTATGTCCCATTTCTACAAATATTGACCTTTTAACATTTTCATGTTCCTTATATGTAAGCGCATCCGTTTCGTAACAGAACCACGTAAATCCACGTTTCTGTCCTTCTTTTAACAGGCCATGATTTTTTATTGCATTGGAAAAGAAGACATATCTCATACATTGTTTTGTAAATGACCAGATTTTAGGGCAGGTAGAGCTGCGAGCAAGTTACTTTAGCTAATCTCTATTGTTGTTACTTGTTAGTCTGACTTGAAGATGGATGCCAATGAAGAAGTTCTTAATTGTAAGAAATGCAAAACAGTTGCAAAACTAGTTAGACATAAGTGTGAAATTGTGAAAGATACACGCAGAAAAGGGGAATTATAAAGATATAACCAGAACGAGAATGCAGATAATGTGGTTACATAATTTCTATAAATTTAGCATTACTATTGTCCAAAACTTTCTTAAGTCTAAAAGAAAATGTTTAACTAATGCACCACAAAAGATAAGAAGGTTTTCAGCGATTTCAAGAAGAAGAATCGTTGGCCATACTTTTCCTCACCAACACATTGATGCCAATACGTATCAAAATCTGATTTTAGATGCCTTTATTGAACAACTTCATGATGAAGAATTGCAACTTGATTATTTCCAACAAGACGGTGCAACAGCCTACAATGCGCAGACAATATTAGACTACCTACAACAATTTTGCAGTGCCTGATTGATAAGTAGATACCGCTGGCCCCCTCTATCACCGGATTTGATCTCCTTGGATTATTTCATGTTTGGTTATTCAAAAAATAAACTTCATCCTAGCTGTATCAATTGTGGAAGCTGTAAATGATATTAGAAGTATTACACAATGTGTTCAACAATATAAAATGGGGGAGTATATATGTGTATGTGTTATAGTTTTGTAATAATTTTCATTGACTAGCCTAATCTGAAATTAAGTTAGAGTGCAATTTAAAATATCAAAATTAGAAAACATTTCATTGTAATTTATCTTTCAATAAATATGTAGGTGTATACGATTAAAATTGGTTCCTTTCCTGTACCCTTATGTCACGTCTAGAATATCTAGTGTTGCTAGCTTCAGAGACGTTGACTAGTACTTTGCCTCAACAATCATTTATATATACCCTGTATTTATCAATAACAATACTGATGTCAGTTTCTAAAATTAATTTTAACACTCTAGCTACACAATCAACCTTGTCGAAAAAAAATATATGCAAAAATATCTTTTCTTGTCTGATTAATAAAACGAATTCGAAGAAACAATTTTTGTCTTTTTTCGATAGCGAAAATTTTTTCGCTAACTCTTACCCTATTAACGAGTTATGCACATAGGCAAACAGAAAATTTTAATTAATTCATTTTACCCATGCAGAGTCTTTCCGCAAAAAAAATTGCGCAGAAGATATTTATATGTGATTTAAATTTCCCTAAGGCTTCATGATTTTTTGAATCTCTGGGTTCGAAATCGTCCCTTGTAAATTTCGTAGCGTATATGTGGAAAGTTACGATAGGATGCTTTAGACACAATAGCCATCGATTTGCAACCAAAAAACGACTTCAGATTCTCGGCCACAAAGCTCACGTCGAATGTTCCCAAAGATCGTGCATTCTGCAGCGATGTCAAATACTAAAATACTGTCTTAAGGTGAATCAAGCCCTGCAAAGGACTTTCAGTTGACTTACACCTTTCTAGTACATTGGATTTCGGACGAGACTGCTTGTGCGACACGGTCGGCGACAATAAGAAGAGCAAATACAGGAAGAAGGCAATAAAGTTATCCCGAACGCGTTGGGACTGATCTGTTGTCGCCGGCTGCTGTCCATATATAACTGGAAAATCATCTAGAAAGAGGCAGAAGACGTTGTGTTCACACGTCGTTGACCCGCATTAGATATTCTAATGGTGTACGTCTCAATCGAGGAAAACTCATCCGGGCGGACAACCCGGAATCGACGGGACTACGTGAGATAAGGATCTGGAAGTATTTTAAACAGTGGCGTATTCGCTATGGATACTCGTTTGTTTGGAAAAGAACCATACACGTCTTAAACGAAAAATTCTTATGCAATTTGTATATCTCGCTGAGATGCCCTGGTGCGATATAGAGTTATGGTGGCGGCGCTGTATTAAATTTGATATACCGAGACGGCAATAAGTTTTTATAAACGTGTTTACGCCTTTGCTCTAAATCACTGCCACTTGAGTCGTTATAGAAGATATACACGATATAGACGGTTCAAATGTCAGGTTGCGACTGAATTTATGATAGGTTATAAAATTTGCTCAACTTACGAGTTTTCTCAACAACGTAGAGAAGCACCAATCTGAGTGAAAGGAAGTAGGTACTATGTGTGACGACTTGCCACTTTTCTTCCGATGAGTTATAAATAAATCTTACTCTTATAAAAATAAATTAGACTTATGGTGACATAAACAATGCATTCTCTCAAAGTGGAAGCGTTACTGGTAGAGTAATAGCTAATGAAAATGAATAATAAGTCTGGTAACACTCAACACATTAGCAATTAAGTGATGCCACTTCAAGAAATTTTTATTTATACGGTTAAAATTCTTTTATATGTATAAATGTGCTTAAATTTTATAAATATCTTTTTAATATCACGTTCAAACATGCTGATCTACGGAAGTCCATTTACGCTCTTAGATTTTCTATAAGCGAACTAAATACTAATCCTATATCATCCTTATTACAATGGGCTAAACTTTACGTTATTTATTTTGATATTAATATCATTCACGTCGATATAGATTTTGATACGTTAATGTTTGAGTGTCTAATACTTCTTTAATTAATTAAACTATGCTCTTTTAAACACCTTGTATGGCTGAGCATAGGTATCATCATAAAGTGTCTAATCTGCCAAGTAGATTTTTTAAACTTTGTACGAATATAGATCTGAATAAAAAAATTACTTAATTTGGTGGACCACGATCATTTGATGTTACCATAGTCAGACGTGGGCCCTTTTATCATTGGACCAGACAGCCGATAATTATAGCAACACACACTCTAGCGATCATGTCGGTTCCTTAGGTTTTTTACCAACATCTGCTCAATTAAGTAGCTAACTCTGGTAAAATTCGAACCTACGACAAGTACTCCCCGGACAGGCGCGTTGACCATTTACGCCAAAGTATCTTAAGGATTATTAAGTAATACTTATCGCCTGTGTTTGATTATTTGAAACTGTTGTATTTCTACAGTAAAACAGCTTTGAAATTGTCCAATGAAATAAATTTATTTTATAGTTGTGCACGGGGAAAAATTATTACGAATACACTGAGAAAAATGAATGTCTTAGATCAACTACCCGATGCATGGTATATCATCTGTGATCGAGTAAAATATTTTTTATCGCAATAATGTCAAATTAATTGAGTTGCGCAGACAAAATATTTTTTAATAGAAGAAATGATGTGCCTATTAAAAAAATCTTTAAAATGAATTCTTTGATTCAACATTATTAGGTGTTTAGCGTACCCTTAAGTATGCATAGGCAGAAGAACCCACTAACATGATATTGTACACAGTATGTCAAAAAGATAACGGAACTCTTCAAATAAAAGAGAAATAACTAGTTATTTCGCCAAAATTATTTAGTTTTATTCAAAGTACATCCTTTTTACGTCAATACAACTCTGGTCGCGTTCAACCAATAATTGTATAGGTTCTTTAAGTCATTTCTTGCAATTGCCTCACAGATCCTTGCCGGCTTTCTTGGTCCCAAGTTTCGAGAAGAGGAAATAGTTACATAGTCATAAGTGCGGCTAATACGAAGGGTGTTGTGGCATACAGACTTGTCCTTTCGCCAAAAATTCGCGAACAGTGACAGTCCTGTGTGGTAATGCATTATAGTACAACAAGAACCAACTTCTAGACGCTCGATGTTTGGGTCTCATTCTAATGATTATCTTCCACAAACACTCCATAACACGCACATAATATTCGCCAGTAACATTCTGACCCTGTGGAACGAATTCCTAATGTAGAATATCTTTAGAGTCGTAAAAACAAATCAACATTCTCTTCTCTCGTGAGTTCTGGAAACGCGATTTTTCCGATTTTGGAGAGCCTGGGGCCTCCACGAAGTACTTTAATGTTTTGTTTAAGGATCATACTCGAAGCCCCAACTCTCATCATCAGTTAAAATCGATTCTAGAAATGTGCGGATTCGTCTGGCTGTTTTGATAAGTTCCTTGCAATGTTAAGACATGAGGAACAAATTGAGCACGGACTCTCTGTTTGTTCAAGCCTTTCGTCAAATTTTCGTAAATCATGTCTTTGGTCGTATTTCCGTCCGCACATTTCTAGAATCGATTTTAACTGATGATGAGAGCCTGGGGCCTCCACGAAGTACTTTGATGTTTTGTTTGAGGATCATACTTGAAGCCCCAACTCTCATCATTAGTTAAAATCGATTCTAGAAATGTGCGGATTCGTCTGGCTGTTTTGATAAGTTCCTTGCAATGTTAAGACATGAGGAACAAATTGAGCACGGACTTTCTGTTTGTTCAAGCCTTTCGCCAAATTTTCGTAAATCATGTCTTTGGTCGTATTTCATTTCTCCGCTATCCATCTCACAGTCGAATTCGCATTGTATGTGATAATTTCACCCACCTTTTCGACCAGTTCCTCGCGATGTTTGCTCCTTGGAAGGCCTGATCTTGGATCGTGACCCAAAGCATCGCGACCGTTGAAACTACTTTTACCACTCAAACACGGGCACGGGATAAACATTATTAAAAATATAATAAATAAATAAAATAAAATGTATGCACTTTTTCATATAATCCGGTCTCTAGCCATCACCATAAACTTTTTTCATTAATTCAAATGTTTCTGCAAAACTTATACCGTGCTTGAAAAAATTTAATATTTAGCTCGTTGTTCCACCATATGCTTATAAGGAACTAATAAAAAGTACTGTCACTGTAAGAACTATAACCCAGCTACCACTTGATCGACTTTAATGCTTGCGGTCTCGTCTTGTAGAGGGGATATACAGCCTTCAAATTATATATTGTTTTATGTATTGTATGGCGTTAGTAGGTTCCTATAAATTTAAAAAGTTCCGTTATTTTTCCTACATACTGTGTATTATGAATAGCGTCAAATAAGTTTACTAACGCTTCATCATGTTTAGCTACGAATATAGCAAATGTGTGTTGTGCTTGGAGTTAGTAAACGCAGAATATGGAGTTGGAAAAGGGTATTGGGAAACAGAAAGTTACTGTTATTGTGGATAATTATTTGGACAGTATAAAATGTATTTGTTATTGTTCGAATTTATTTTTCGTACTAAAAATGTTGTAGTTGCCCCTACATTCACTAACATTTGGTTCAAACGGTTATTTGACTGAGTGTGTATAAACTTTGTTCAATGGCGATGAATTTTGCCGAACTTTGAATTAAAGTTTGGAAATATAAATAAGCAACAGTCTAAGTTATCGTGAGAAACGATCCGAAATTTAACTTCTCAGGTATTGTTGAATTTATTTTATTTTATATATATTTGGACATTCAAAGTATTCCATAAGGCTTGAATCTTTGAAATCAAACTTTAATATATTTACAGACAGATACTATACTCGTTCTACCTTTAGGAGATACTATTCAACGATTTTTAGTGCTTTCTCAATGCAAAGGCAGGATATAAATGAAAGATTAAGGGTACAGGCGTTCTGTGTATAAAAGAAGAAGTAAGAAAGTAGACTAGGTGAAAAAGTCCTTTTTTTTTGTTTCCTGGACGTGGGTAGTTTTAGTAGACATATATAACTTACATACATGGAAATTCCGCTGAAAATATCTGAAAGGTTTTTCTTAAACGTCATGGAGGATTTTGCAATTTCAGTTTAAAGCAACTTACCTTTAACCCAAGGGATGTTTCACATTTAATAAACTAGAACATGTGATGTATGTACGTACATGTATATTTTTTCGTTGAGCTTATGCATATGTAAAATTTATGAAAACTACCGCATAGCGCATCATAAAATTTATTATTCAATATGTATAAACATGTATATTATACAATACAAAAACCCGCAGCTAATTGGCATTTCATCCATCAAAATGATTAAACGGCAGAATAGAACACAGTCACCGTAATGGAGAAATATTAATTAATTAAATTCAATTTGCATGTTCGTTAGTTACATATGCATATACATACATACCTATCAAACTAAATGAAATAGCGTCATATTTCCCCAACGATTTCCATTAAAGCTACGGCAGATTCAATAATTATTATTGTGTTTTTTATGAAAGGATTTTTAAAATATTGTTTTAGCGAAATAGCTGACTCGATGTTAATGTTGCAAAACTTGATGGGTATGATCCTATGCAGTGCAGTGCGGAGAATAACGTGGAGGGGTCTAGCTATCGTATTAAGGCGAGTGTTCAGTAACCTTTACGTACTCGTATCATTTATGATCGTGACCTTCATTTGTGAGTATAGGCGATGCGGACGCAGAAATGTTTACACATAAAATAATGATAAAGAAATGTACTATATAACGTGCTAAAACACTTACTGTTTTGAGAAGTTTCCCGAAATCTGGATGGCATATATTAAATAGTAGAATCATTATATTTGCTTCCAGACCATCACATGTTTGTCCTAGTATGATAAAATTTGAATCCCTGTCAGTAGCACTTTAAAATGTCCGTATTACACTCCCATTTCTTTCGTCTTCCGCCGTACATAGGTATTAGTGAACATCATCCACAATTTGAACAGAATCCACAAACGCCATGGAATCATTTTGTTATTTTTCAGTTCTCTCCGCTACTCCATAATAGTTCTTGCGAATACTTCCTAAATCGCATTTTACCTGACTATTTTGAAACATTTTCTGGCTTTTCTTGATAGCTTTGGCGTGTTTCGGATCGATTTGTGAAACTACCTTCTCTACATACATACATGTTTTTGTACGTTTTGGGGCTTTAGAAATACTGCTTTCATGTGGGCTACTTGTGGATAACATTTTGGGATCAATTGCGCCACAAAGTTTAAATTAAAGCATGGATTTTGCATGTTATATGTAACAGATTGCCACTCTCTTCTTTGAGAGATCGGCATAAAGAAACCATGTTAGCGGCACAGTCACTCACGAACATTAAAAGTTGGGTAGTCGAAACTTGAAATTTGTTCATCGCTAGTATATTTTGCAACTTTTTTGGAAGCAAGTAAGATGGAAGATGACGGTTGAACTCTTTCATTGTACGTACCATCACATTCACCACAGAATGTTTTTGTCGATCGGCTGTTTCGTCCACACATAACCAATATTTTGATGTTTCAATTCTGCTTTAATTCCTCTGTTAACGTAGTCGCGAACAGATGGCATAAAGTTCTTAACAATGTCCGACTTGGTAATGTATAACCCCAATGCTTGCTCCTGAAGGAGACAATTGCTTGTTGATCTAGTAAAGTGAATGGTACATTACATGGAATAAGACAAGCTATATTAAATATGAATTGTTCGCTGTATCGTTTGCCACGGATTGCAGAATAGTGTTTTACACTTGTTAGGTCGGGTTCACACTTCCACCTGCTGGTACACGTCAAATAGTTGTCACACTTTACACATTTAATTCTATCGCTTTCGTATTCTAATTCCGGCATACTCGCTACTTCTACAGTTTCTAGTTTTTTCGAAATACGCCGTTTCCGAAACGTACCTAAATGCGACATTTTCTAAGTTTTATGTATACTGAAAAGCACTTACAATGACCAGTCGAATAATACTGAACAAGCATGCTTTGATACGGGTACTTGTTCTCCGTGCCGCGAGCTTCACCCCTCCACGTTTTTCTCCGCACGGCACTGGAACTTGCTCCTCTTTGCCGAGACTAATGATATATGCGAAGGGAACAACGAGATTAAAACATACCTTGGAATCTAAAATAGTAATAATACATATTATAGCACTATAATAATAATAATAAAATTAAGGTATAATATACACTTTTCATATCATTTTGCTCTGAGGGATATTATACACTAATTATAAACATTATCTCAATTTTACCTATTGTATATGGATATTTGAAACCAAATGGGTTATGAGTTATGGACTATGGGTATTGGGTATATGGGTTTAACAATCTAATCGTTTTCGTTCTTAATTACTAGAGAATAACTGGTTTCGATAACGATAATGGTTAATAAGAAACTTCTTTATTAAAGCAATAACATGACATATTTTCGTTTTTTTTCTAACAGGCTGCTTGTGAGCTTCATCACTAATATATCAAGAGGTAGATATACACGTAGATACACACACACGTTGTACACACGTCCCGTTATTAGCCCTCTTTTCCTCCCATTTCTTCGTCCGCCACTCGCCGTGCTGTTCTTTATTATTTCGAATTATTCGACTCATTCTGCGGAAAATTTAATAAAGTCGATCCGCCGGCAAACAAAACTCTTTACATCACAAACATAATTTCCGATGTCTGCGCGCAAAGTGACACTGCGTAGTTCTCATTCGATAAATCAAGTGCTTTGTTTTTCCACACGTCTAGTTTCCAATTTCTCCGTCAGCTCATTCGGTGGCGTCCAATCTCTAGTTGCCTTCGTGATCGGCCTCCAGAGGACTATGTCTTATATTGTATCAACGCTTTCGCCTCTTCGCAGTTAACTCCTTCTCTACGTCGTGAAGTTTTCGACGTTCCCGCGTTTCTTTGCGACGAAGTGAAAGGGATTCTTTTTTCGGCATTCTGTCTTCCTTTTTTTGGCTTTCGATTTTCTCCTTTATTTCCATGACTCTATTGTTTTGGCGATAAAGCATTTTTTCTCTTCTTTTACCGAATACGCTTGGAATTAAGGGAAAATAAGATTTATTGCTGCAAAAATAAATAAAGTAAACGCGTTGTGAATTACAAGATAAATTGGATAACCGAATGGACGCATCCAAAATTCTAAATGAAGATCTTCGAATAACATTTGTAACTATATATACATATCTCCAAATCTTTATACGGAAAGATATTCATTTTCACATTATTATGATTAGGACTCTACGGAATACGAGATACTTACACACCATTTGAACTAAACTGACTATGCGCGAATAGAACGAATAAGGGTTATTGCGGACAGTAGCTGAAATAAGTGGGCTGCTGCCATATGGAATCATAATATGAACGGTAGAGATGTCAATCATGGATGGATAGGCAAGAGCCTTAGCGTATTGTAAAGTGTATTACGAATCTTCTTATTTCATCTCCTAACCATAAAAGATAAATTACTTACCCAAAGATAAATAATGGGCCAGGAGCATACCTGAATAGATACCACCAAGGGCATCGATGTAAGCGGGACAAAGCACAACTTGATGTCGCTATAGTCAGATGCGGACTCTCCTACTACTGGACAAGCAGAACAGGTAATTGTAACAACATACATATACTCTAATATGATCATTTTGGTTTCCTAGGTTTTTATCAACACGTGATTAATTGATTAATTAACTAACGCGGCAGGATTTGGACCTACAAGTCGCGCTTTTCAGATGGGCCCGTTCACCATTTACGCCACAAAGCCTTATAAACTATATTCCTTTAACGACTAAGTTCCATAATTTAGGGTTCTATATTTCTTCAAATTTTGGGAGTTTTTGATTTATTTCCTTTAAATATCCCAAAGACTACTTACATCTCTTTAAGACTTCTGGTATCATTTCGTTGCCGACGTTTCGGTCACATTGCTTCTGCTGCTGTTCTCGTTCGCAGCCTGATTCTTAGATATTCGAAACAGAGACTCTGAAGTCAATGATATAGAACTAAAATAGATATTATTTTTTTTCGAACTACATTGCATAACCCCAAAAATGCCTTACATAGCACCTGGAGCCGTAAATTGTCCGATTGGGCCTGTTAATGATTTAATATTGCTTGTGTATTTTTCTGTTATAATTTTTCTTTTGTGAGGAAATTTATTTTATGCACTTTTCACTAATTTATGTATTTTATATTTATGTTTCAGCATTAATGTTATTTTATTTTCATTTTTGTCATTTATTTTTCTCAATGTACAATATATGTTACTTTATTTTATAATATATATGTACATTATGCATAATCTATATATGCCTTCAGCCATTCACAATACTCATACTACAAGTGCCTAATATTAGACCTGTTAAGTATAACTTCGTCGTACGATATCAGAAGTTTTCAATATTCAATGTTTCCAAGTACAGACAGTCAGTTCCCGTTTAGCGGTCATGGTAATAGCGATTGTTCATTCTCGGCCTTTTTCGTACCTCGACGGTTCTCATACAACCTTTCTTGTAGCTTAGGCAAAAGTACGATCTCTCGGCTTTCTATTAACGCTCGCCGAGGCTACGGTATCCATTGTCGTTTATACATACATTTGGTCCTCTATTGAGATTTTACCGCCAATCCTTTTTGTAGTTTCGTCGGAGAGCATATAGCATAGCCATTACAAGTACAATATCTCCGCTTCTAGTTAATGGTCGCCGAGGCTGCAGCATCCGTTGTTATCTGTGCGTATGTTCGGTCTTTTTTTCACTAATTGTCCGTCGATACGAAGGGTCTTCACGAGACAAATTTCTGTATATCATGTCGACTTCAACTTTGCCGTTTTACTTATCGGTGCACACTTCACACATTTGTTGGTTATTGGCTTTTTCCTTATATAAGGGCGCAGTAACAAAGAGCTAGAGAAATATTAACATAGCGTATTATTTCTGTTGCGAGTACGCTTGGATAGCTGTGACATTACATACTTTCGCTTTACGATCTGTTATCGCTACTGTCGGCCTCAACCAGCCGCTCAGGCTCTAAGAGGTAGGGTTGGGTTCCGCTATAAATATACAAATAACGAAAGTGTTATAGTAAACACAAACCAATGAGAAAGGTCAAGTCTCTTTGATAAAATGAGGCCAAGAAAATAAGATTTGGTGCCCAGAAAGTGATATGTAAATACACAACACTCAGGCGCGCTTACTACATAACAATTAAATAGGGTTGGGTTCCTATACAAAGGTAGTGGTGTATGCATAAATATATAGGTATTATTACATGCCCTTAACAATGCTTCTGCAGAAGCATTATGAAACTTTAAACACAGCATTGGCTACGTACACGCTGCGGCGGTATTTCATGTAGTAAAAAATGAAGGTGAATGCATACATATACACAAGCTAATGTACATACATACATATGTAAGAGAGCTTGAATAACTACAATTATTGCGCATATTACATGTATTACATACATAGTAGTTATACATAGGGTAGAGTAGAAAACACATTTTATCTTTTAAATATATCTTCTTGCGTATGCGCATTGACTCTCATTGTGAAACGTACTAAATAAGCATTTTCCACAGGTAAGTATTGGTCAAGAAATTCACGAGAGAATTTAAGAGCAGGCAGTGTTCATCAAAACAGGAGAACGTAACAAGGCTACTAAGAAATATATATTTTTATACGAATGCAGTCTGTTACTCAACACTATTTTATTCAAATTTCATTACACAAACTGCTGTCTTCCACCGTACAACTTTGTTTTCACTTTTTTCTGGCTCTGCAAATTAAACAAAGAAACAGAATTGATAAGAGTATCCATTTTAGGCTTAACTTGATCAATACGTCGCAATGAAATTATATGATTCACAGCTCCTAAGCAGGTACAAATATTCGGCAGATTTCTAACAACTATCGACTCCCTCTGCAGCGCGGTGTAAGCATCGACCGAATTTCTCAATAACTACCCTTTCTAGCGTAATTGTCGGTACTTCTGATTGTAAGAATGCGAAGCGGTAAACTGTTAACTGCAGCAGTTCGCTTAGTACGAATTACTACAAAGGAGTGCGCCACTTTTCCGCGAAAGTAAGCTCTCAGGAGCTGCGCCCCGTCGTAAATCAAGTAAATGACTTTCCGTGTAATGAAACCGAACTATAAAGGCGCAAAAGCCATTCTACATTGTAGAATGTTCACTTCGAATAGTTGAGATTTGTGTATATTGAAAAGAACGAATCGGCGTGATTTCAGCGTTAGATGGAACGCATTAACGTTTATGTGCGATTTGTAATAGCGGCATTCCCGAATTTGGCTTGGAATATCCGCAATAAAGCAAGAACTGTTCGAAGATTCAGCGCATTTGGTTTGACGTAAACAATTGTAGATGGCGAGTTTCTATGGTGATTGCCTATTTGCAAAAATCTTAACCGTTTAAATCAATAATGAACCAGTAAGAGACTAGTTGGGTGAGTACAATGAAGTAGTCCCCCAAAGAAATTGTTGATGTAATGTGTGTGAATTAGAATGCAAAACATCCGAATCCTGAATTTGTCAATAAAAGCGCTGCTAAACCTTTCAAGCGTATTTTACTAAGTAACCATTTGAAATAGGAGGATAAAAAGACATTGGCTAATTAAATATGATTTTAGAATTTGTCAGTATTTCCTTGGATTTTTTTAACCACAATACCAATATAAAAAAATAAAAAAACATTTTTTCTTGTAAATTTATAAGGTTACCATCACACAAAATACGGTTAGGTATTCAATGGGATTTTATACTTCAAACTAAGGAAATATGAAGATACACAGTAACAACGATTTTGGTAATATAATTATGTTCTTATTCAATGCTGGCTAGAAGAAAAGTGTCAAACTGCGCTTTATGACATCAGCTTTATGTAAAAGATTCGTTGCCAGGCAAGGTAATTACAAGGGTCAATCTGTCAACGTTATTCAAATATAAATTTTATAAGCGTAAATTACTCTCGTTATTTATTGGTGTATTGATAAATGCATTCTGTTCACCTTAAAACGTTGAATTGTAAGTTATCGTCTGGAAATGTGACCATTACCATTAATTCATTTACATTATCCTATCTTATCTAGAGCAACGACTCCATGACCATTAACCAGGTGTATCCATAAGTTTTTTCAGGTCCTCTTGCTAAAAAGAAACACGTAATTTTTAACGGAAGTTATTTTTTTTATTCAAAATATTGGCCATCGGCTTCTACATATTTGGCCCATCTTTCAGGTAATTTATGAATACCATGCCACACAAACTGCTTGCCTTTTGTGGCAAGCCATTCGTCGAGCCATTTCCTAACTTCCTCGAGATTGCTAAGGTGCTGCTCTGCGAGCGCGTACCCCATTAACGCGAAGAGGTGGTAGTCAGACGGCGCCAGGTCTGGGTAATACGGTGGATGAGGAAGGATATCCCATCCAAGTGATTTCAAGGTGGCTTTCACTGGTTCTGCTGTGTGAGAAGATACATCGTCGTGTAACAAAATCACATTGCCATGTCTTCTGGCACATTCCGGTCATCTTTCGATTAATACGTGGTTTAAATTAATCATTTGTGGGCGATAGCATTGTGTATTAACGGTTTCGCCGAGACTTAAGAGATTATAATACACCATGCAGCTCTAGTCCCACCAGACACAGAGCATGGTCTTCTTGCCGCCGCGATTTATAATAACGCCTGCAATTGCTCGTCTTCGCATATTTGTGGTCTACCAAAGCGCTCACTGTCTTTCATATTGAAATCATCACTTAAATTGTCGAAACCATGTCTCACACGTTCTAGTCAACGAAGCGTGTTCACTATATGTTTTTACCGGCAAAAAATTACTTTCAACAGCCTTTTTCTTTTGATTATGTAAGAAAATTAATGCGTGTCGCAAATGTTCTTTTTCAGACACAAAATTCTACATGATCACTGAATGATAAAGCAAGGACGCTAGTTTTGGTGCTAGCTAGGACTCAACTTTTGTGCGGTTGTAGTCTAAATGTCAGACGAACAGAATAACGTATGTGCCAAATTAATAATCTGCGTACTTTGCGCTGACGCGATCTCTTAGTTAAACCGGAAAAAACTTATGCATACACCTAGTAGATATTTTTATGTCCTAACCTCTACGTTGTTTGATTCTCTTCCATCACTAATATCTCAATATCGATTTTGGTAAAGTAGGGTAATTTCCTGATATCATACATCGTGCCTTGTTTTTCATGTCGCTATTGATTTCCATATGTTGTCCTCATAAGTTAACTTATATTCAATTACCACGAATTTATGTTTGAGAAACCCGGCTATCGTTTGATACTCATTAACCTCAACTTTAAAACAAGTAACTTGATAGGAACATCAGAGTACTCTATTATAATTTCCTTTCTCTCACAAATGGTTTTGAGGAAACCTGACAGCCAGTAGACACGCTTTTACTATGTATGACCATTGTAAAATCGAATTAAATGCTAATAAATTAACTTTTCACCACGATTATGGGGATTGTAGGATATAATAGACGCGAATAACTCGGTCCACTTCCCACTACACAGATTAATCATTAATTCGGAACACAATGTTTTGACAACCCGCGGATTCTCATCATCAGCTATCAGTTTGCTATGTAATTCGGATGACTATTGGGGAACACGCCTGGTCGAAACAGCATGTTTCGGATAAATGTTTAATTTATCTGATGGAGAGCGTAACAAAATACTTGTGTCATGTTGAAAGCAAATTCCGGTTAATCAGAAATCTCATCTGAAACAAATTTATAATAATAATGATAATAATCCATGCTTCGGCATCTCCCAACAGCTTTCGCCAATTACAACGAGCATCAGCTGGCCATGAGTTATCATTACCATACGTCTGCGGGTCTGATGTGTCTTAAGATATATGTTCTCAGCATTAGCCATGGATAATATTAAATTTTACAAACGTTATGTCCACTACATTTTACTTGTATGGCCTGGTGATTTGAACGAAGATATATAGATTATTAGATTAGATCAACAATGTACATAGTAATATAAAGTTTACATTAAAGGTACAAAATACTGGAAAAAGTATTAATTTTCAAGATACTACTATTACTATTACAGATAAGACTTTCCCTTGAATATTTTTCGAAAACCATCCTATACAGGCATAACAATTGACGGCTTCTCTAACCACCAGATCGGACATAAGTTGTCACCTTTTTATAGATACCTTCATAGATTTGCCAATGTTTCACTTTCCTCTGATGCGAAGGACGTAGTCAGAATGTTTAGACATTTTAAGGTTAGACTTAAAGAACACCTACGTTGTCTCCAACCTTCTACTACCGGCTTTTTCATTTCGTGTCATATTTATTACAAACAAACTATTCCTTTCACAAAACATTTTATTTTAAAATTCTCTACTTTTCTAATATTTGAATAATTTGGAGAGCATGGAAGATTACAGATATTTGATAGATCTAAAGCGTTAAATATACAAACTACTTTTGATTCTACTTCTACTTTTCAGATATTGTTCGATTATTGTGGCAAATCCCTGCCTATTTAGTTACCTTGGTATTCTAAATTTTCGGGTCTTTAACTTAACCTGAGAAAACCTTTCTTTAATTTAGGAATGTCTTTATTTGGATTACCTTCTTTAAGATTGTGGTAGTTCTTGTTTACCTGTCCCCTTTTTGCCATTTTAACTTGTTGCGTCCTTATACAACTTCAAGTTTGCGTAAAAACACAAACTTAAAGTCGTTACAAATAACGTTAATTTTACTGCCGCGTTGCTGGTAATAGCAACATTTGCATGTTTTGATTTTATAGTCTCTTTCTGGTGTGGTAGGTGTGCGATTTTTTTTGTGTTTATATTTCCTTATCACTTTCACTTGCTATTCCAGTCTTGGCCTGCCTGATGATGTACAAATTTGGACAAAATCGCTAGCCATTGTTTAATAAAATTATTTAAGATAATATGAGATTGGTCCCGTTTTTTTTCCCGCATTTTATTTTTTATTGTAGTAAGTCGGATTGCATTCAGAATATTAAAAACCGACTAGGAACTTTGAACTACTGATGTGTGCCATATAAACTTCACTCTAATATAACAAATATTGTATAAATTTAATTTCTTATTGCTTTCATCTCTAGTGCACAATTTCGAAACTTTCAACTAGAATTTTTTTGTATTGTATAAAGAAATGCTTTGTTACGTCGTATAAGATACATATTTAATATGAAACCTTATTTGTAATAATAATCACTGAAGTGAAAATGCTTATTGTAGCTGAAGTTTCAATCTACCACACTTGATCAACATCCCTTTTATGAAAGAGCTTCGCGTAGATAGATAAAACTTACAATCTCATTGAAACAAAGACGAAAACTATGGAAATTAGCCGGGAAGCGACTTAGAAAGTTATTTCTCTTTTGTACCACCGCATGCATTGTACGTCAATGGGGACGATATTTGCGGTAACACAAAGACCGCGTCACAGTTCGCCTGCAGCTCCCTTTGTCGCCGCACTTTCCTCATTAAGCAGTGTCCTTTAGCCAGCGGAACCGAGAAAGAAACTAATTAATAGTGTTTTAAAAATGCAGGATTTATGGTAACGACATGAATAGAAACTAGAACGCGTTTTGTATGCGACTCCTTGCTCCTTTATTCCATTGTTCGAACGACGGATTATACGTCAGCCCCCTTGTAGAAATAAAAACAGGTCATTATTCTGAAGATTCGCACCCGCCGCGTTGCTTCGTTGCGCGTGACACGTTTAACGACAGCGCGCTAACAAAGTCACCGCCGTGCTGAATCTGAATCTGAATCCTGTTTTATTTTCAATATTTCGCAAAGAAAAAACCGGCAGTCTATTCTGACAAGATGACAAAGAAAATAATATCTATAACAGGTTGTATGAGCAAGTAGTTAAAGTGAACGCAATACTGGTGTCCAAGATTAATATTATCTAATTCTCAACTAACCTTAATATTTCAGGGCGATGATTCTCGATTGATGGTTCACGCGCTCTATAAAAGGGACCCTCAAAAAAATATACTGATGGTGGAACTTTTGAGAACAAAAAAGGTAACGGAAAATTATGTATTCAAATGGAAGCATTTGAAACATTGGACATTTGTGCTTGTATATTAACTATTACTATTTCTAAAAGGACGTTGTTAACTCGGGTTGAATTCACATCAAAATGTAGAAAGAAAAGAAAAAGAAGACAAATCTCACAATATCTCAAATAATTTTATTATGTAATGGTTACCGGTTTCGTGCAAATTTGGGCATCATCAGGCCAACACTAGAATAACAAGTGAAAGCAATAATTAAAAATTATAATAAAAGAAAAAACAAGTCGGATACTTACCATTCCAGAAAAGGACTAATAAAATCAAAACAAATGTAAATATTCTCATTCCCATTTTCATTTCGCGTCACATTTATTACAAACAAATTATTCCTTTGATAAAATATCTAATTTTAAAATTCTCCACCTCGCTAACACAGGTTTACGTTTGAATAGTTTGGAGAGCATGTTAAGATTGCAGACGGGCTTTTCAGATATTGTTCAACCATTCTAATATAATTTTTAATCTTTGCTTTCATTTGCTATTCCAATCTAGACCTAATGATGTGCAAATTTGCAGGAAATCGCTAGCCATTATCTAATAAAATTATTTGAGATACTGTGAGATTGGTCCTGTTTTCTTTTTTCCAATATCACCATTTTTGTTGGTTCGGGTCTATTTTATTTCCACAGATTGAACAACTTCATACAACCAATTGCTCACAACTTGATGTTACTCTCTGTAGTAAGGAGCGTCTTAAGAGTGCGATTTTTACATACCAGTTCCGATAAGTATGGATCATCTCTCGCTATTCTTGATATTAAGTACGTCTTCTTCCACCATTTTCAATTTCCAAAAAGCGATTTCAAAGTCTATATATTTACTCTATACATCAAGCCTCTGTCTCTGAGGACTTGTGGCGTGTTTGCATTTCAGGCAGGACTCAAAATTTTAAATCTCCAGTAGTAATCGTAGGGATAAACTTTCGAATATTGATAACAGTAGCTTTCTGATCCCGGCAGCAACAATCGCATTAAGACTTTCATCTTAAGGACCTGCATTCCGGTATTAATTGATTATATTCATATTTTTAACGAGTGCATTGGGTAGTTCATCTTCCATAAAATTGGAACAACTTGTTGACATGCCGCCTCAAAAACTCAAATTCATGAAAACATTATGGCAACTATTTGTGAGTCTGCAGTTTCTTATGATCATCATATGAGTCAAACGCTGGTGTCGAGATTTTCAATGCAGAGGAACTTCCTGTGAAAACCCCCATGCCGGTGCTCCTCCCATAACGGTAGCAACAGATAAAAACATTAAAAAGTTACACGATATCGTAGTGCTACGGGTACGCATCAGGGACATTGTAGAAGATACTGGCTTATCACATCATGTGTTGTACAACATACTGACTAAAAAATTAGATATGAAAAATATGAGTGCAAAATGGGTGCCCCGAATGTTAAATATTGATCAAAAAAGAAATCGGGTGTTGAACTGTCTTTTGGAAAGGTACCTACTAAACAAAGAGAATTTTCTTAGTCGACGTGTGACCATGGATGAATCATGAGATCCCGAGACTAATGTGCGAGGTACAGAGTGAAGACGTTATAGTTCTCCTTGTCCATGCAAATTTAGGATCGTGCCGTCTGCTGGAAAGGTTTTGCAATCTGAGTTCTGGCATCCTTAAGGAATCATCCTGACTGACTCTTTGCAAAAGGGACAGAACATTACAGGGCCCTACTATGCACAGTTGATTTCTAAATTCCGTGACGGTATTAAAGAGAAACCCCGAGGAAAGTTAAGTCATTGTTATGGCTACTATACACCAAGCAGGAGCACCCGCAATATTCGCCGGATCTGGTTCCTAATGATTACAGGCTATTCCCGAAATTAAACGAAATCTTACGTGGGGCAAAATGTTCCAGTAATTATGAACTGATGCAAGCTGGTGAGAGGTGGTTTGTAGAGGTCGGACAAAAATTTTTCCAGGTGGCTGTTGAGATGTTGGAGCACCGATGGAGCAAGTGCATTAGTGTAGGGGGAGACTATGTCGTAAAATAAAAAATATAATGCCACTGTAGTTTTACTGTAAGGGAGTCGGGGGTATAGCATAGGGATCCACCCTCGTATGTATTCAAATACCCATTATAGTAATTAAGAATAACGCAAAGAACCTTCTCTTGGCAAATTGATAGATTACATGCTTAATACAATAGATACACGTTTGTCTATATTTTCTTCTTAGTTAGATTTTTAGGTGGAACGCCTTCGGTATATTCATATGAATCTACAGCGGCGATATACTCTTTTCGACTATTACTTTATGCTCGTGAGAATATTTGTTATCGATAACGTAGAAGTTAGCGGTCTGCGAATATGGTTTCTTGTTTTAAAGAGATTGTCGCTAATTTATACCCAGAAATTTTTGTAGGTGTTATATTACCTGAAACTGCTTTTTATCTTCAATTGTATGGTATATTCGTTTCTTTTGGGGCAGTGTATGTATTTAGTCTAGTTATCGACAGAAGTGTTTAGTTCAAAGAGGCTGCTTCAAATTCCTATTTAATATTTTAACTAAGATTGCAAACAGAAATAATTCTGGACTGTGTAAGTATCACCAAAATGATGCTTAATGGTGGAAACTTGTGAATTTGTTGGTATTTTTGAACTCATTATGCATATTTCCTGTCATATTTCCCGTGGAAAGTCATAATAAGCTATTGTCATTCAAATGCATTTATGCGTAACAGCAAAATACGACATAGGTTATTTGCATGAAATTAATGGCGCGAAATCGTTGCTTGTCTGTCGAACGCTTTGAAATAGTAGGTGTTCCAATTATGTTCCGAGATTAGTTGAGCAATTAATTTGTCGAGCGTTGTGTGTAAAACTGTTGTTTATCCACCTGTAATTACGAGGTGAAACACGATTTTCACTGTTTGTGCATGTGGCATGTTATAAGTGTCCCTTTTTGATCTATTTTCTATTTATGAAAGTTAATTTGCTTGCAACACAAACTTGACTCCAAGGAAGGAAAACTATTGATTTATAAAACCATACTGAACTTTTTATTGATGTATATACGCAAAAAGGTAGGTTATTAAATATATTTATAAAGGAATAATTCTTTTCACAAGGATGCACATGCACGTACTGGTTGTGACAAATTTAATGATAAGCTCATCCATCAAACAAAGACGATTTTTGTGAAACACTTTGTTTAAACTGATTAAAGCGTGTGCTTATAACCATGTAATACGTTTGTAAATTTATCTTTGAAAAGGTAAATGAACAAGGCGTAAGGTGAAAAAATTAAAATACATATATTTCGTTACTGTAATTTTTGTGATACGCCCAAGTAAAGAAGTAAGCTCGTTCTAAATAAGGCAATTTCGAGTAACATATTTTTCTGAAAAGTATCTGCTGTGTAGAAACTGAATCTACGAGTACATCAACACCACGTTTACCGTCAATAAAAGTAGGCAACACAAATTGCGTATGGTAACGGTAGCTATTGCGGAATAGGAGCAATATAGTCGAACAACAAACAGGTAACACAATGCCACACGATAAAATAACAGAAGGACTGAAGGACGGAATAAAGAACGCATGAATAGTAACGACTCCTTAACCGATGAATCAAAAAAGAAAAGAAAAAGAGGACGAGGAGGACGTTTTAAAAAGAAAAATAAAAGAACACTACTAGAAAATATGATTATAAGCTTTGAGAGACCTGACAGTAGAAGTAAAACGGGCGAGGTGTACCCGATACAGAACCATAGAAGAAATGAAATTTTTAAGACAAGGAAATGAAATTCACAGGTAACGGAGTAAACTCCAGTCCTCACAAATTATCAACCATGTTATCGACTACGTGTTGCCCTGTCACCAACAGTCGATAACACGGTTGACAGTGTTTACTGCGATACCTGTGGATTATACAGCCACACAGTCCCTGTAATCGTTGTGAAGAAAATGAAAGAGGAGAATGAACGTAGAAGGAAAAAAGAAGAATAGAACAATAGAGTGGATCGAAAGAGAGAGTGAGAATTAAAAGACTAAAGAATGTTTTATTAACAGGTACGCAAGTAAATGCGAATAATGAGGAACGATTTAGAGAAGTCGCGAATGACTTCATGAGGCAAGGGGTGGAGATAAAATTCCATATTGGAAAAGTCCACAACTTAAGTGAAACAAACATTCTTAGTAGAAATGGAGAGTGTTCGAGGTATACAAGAAGAAGTTGTAAAAATGCAGGTAGAATTTTTTGAACCCCATTCGGCGAACGGAGATAATCAGTCGTTGAAAGGTTATATTTTTTTGATTAACTGCCAACATTTCATTATAATTTGTTGGCATTATCATAGCAGAAATAATCAAATATCAAATTATAGCGAAATATTAGCAGTTTTAAAAAAGGAAGACAATCTTTGAACGACTATCCTTGTACGCTGAGTGGAGTTAAAACATTCTACCCGCCTTTCTACAACTTCCTCTAATCATTACAAAGTACTGTGTTACTTCCCCTGTAAACAAGAAGCAATGAAGAATAAAGTTTGAAAATTAAGGATATTTATTACCAACAATTTAACTTCGACAGAGAAATGGATATAAAGGAAAGTTGTATAAATAAGGGAAAGAAATGGATAAATAGTTACAGTAGGGTTACAGAGAATATGGCTTAAAACAAAAATGTATGTGTGACAACAAACTACGACAAAAGGTAGCAGAGAAAGGAGGAGAAGTGAAGCACACAACAAACTAACAAATACAATAAAGACAAACGAAGCATCAAAGAAGACAAACACGTTAAAGATAATAGGACCATGGTAATAGGACCATGGTAATAGGACCATGGTGATAGGACCATGGTAATAGGACCATGGTAATAGGACCATGATAAAGAAACTGGGAGAAAGTGCTACACAAAAAAAAAGAAGACAAACCTAGACCAAGACCTTTAGGAATTGGAAAAGGTATCTAAAAACAAACGGAAAAAAAACGAATAGCCAAGATATAGCAGAAGTTGCGAAATTTTCCATATGGAACGTATGAGGACGAAGTAATAAAAGACATAATGCGTGAAATGGAAGTACAGTAAGAGAATGAAAGGTTAAGAATTTGTGGAAACTGTTAAATGACAAAGAGAACCTAAGTGAATACAGCGAGAATGGCAATGCCAACAAGATAATCAAGGTCAGGGCCAAGAAAAGCCGTCAATAATCCCAGAAATAGAAGATGAAATAAAAAATGAAGAAGAAGGAAAGCCCATAAAGTGAATATATAACAGCTGGGATGCAGAAATACGGAGAACAGCTACATGAATTCTAAAAAGACAATATCGAAACAAGTAAAAATACCATCGAGATGAAAAGAAACAATACTTTAGGAATTGGAAAAGGTATCTAAATACAAACGGAAAAAAACGAATAGCCAAGATATACCTGAAGTTGCGAAATTTTCCATATGGAATGTATGAGGACGAAGTAATGAAAGACTTAATACGTGAAATGGAAGTAGAGTAAGAGAATGAAAGGTTAAGAATTTGTGGAAAGAACATTCCAAAGAACTGTTAAATGACAAAGAGAACCTAAGTGAATACAGCGAGAATGGTAATGCCAACAACATAATCAAGGTCAGGGCCAAGAAAAGCCGTCAATAATCCCAGAAATAGAAGATGAAATAAAAAATTAAGAAGAGGGAAAGCCCGTAAAATGAATATATAACAGCTGGAATGCAGAAATACGGAGAACAGCAACTGTCAGCCCAGCTACATGAATTCTAGATGGACAATATCGAAACAAGTAAAAATACCATAGAGATGAAAAGAAACAATACTCATACCACTGTAGAACAAGGACAATAAAAAGGAATGTGTAAATTATCAGAGCATCTCATTGTTGAATAAAGTTCATAAGATCTTATCCACAGTTTTGACAAATAAATTAACTGAAATATTAGAACAAGAACTAGGGGAGTATCAGCGCGGCTCTAGAAGAGGAAGATCGGTAACGGATTACAAGAAAATAGTATACAAATAAGAGCTAGAACTGTACGTAGCTTTTATGGATTGTAAGTAAGCCTATGATAAGTCAAAAAGGAAAGACTCTTAAGCGCTAGGAAGACAAGATGTAAGTGAAGGATAGATCTGCGAAAAATTAGAAATGCAGACTTAAGTAAAGAAGAACATTATCGCCTGTATTATTTAGTTTAACCTTAGAAAATATGAGAGATGGAAATTAATAGAAGCTGTTTACTATTCCATAGATAGGACATAAAAGCGAGTTACGAGGAGTAGTTTTAGAACTAGACAAATCAAAAAACATAATGAGGCTTCGAATTAATGAGCAGAGGACGAAGTATATGGTATGAACAGAAAAAGAATTTGATGTACTAATTCGAGGAGATAGAAGGTTTCACATATTTGGGTGTGAGCGTATTTAGACAACTGAAAAATAAGAAAAACACACAAAAAAGTGTAATGACGGATATCCGACGTACATTGACGCTAAAATAAATACTTAACTGTAAAACTATACCAAAAACAAATACAGAATTGAAGGAGTTATACAAGAAACCAAACATTCTAGATATGGTAAAGTGACAAAGATAAAGGTGGAAGGTACATAAGGACGGAGGACAACAGAATTCCGAAAACAGTATGACAATGAACACCGGAGGAACAAGAAGACAAGGTCGTTCAGGAATAAGATGGAAGTGAGAAGATCCAAGGAAAAGACAGGGAATAAAAAAGACTGGAAAAGCTTTCACTAAGTCATGGATCCACTAGGCCCGCAATGCTGAAATATATATACGTATGTATACATATACATATATTGTTATGAAACTTTCTAAAAGTAGCAAAAATGATTTTACTTTTTTAATGAAAAGAACTTTTCGAGAACTACTGCAATTTGATTTAGCAACCAAAACGATATCACAAAAACTCTAAATACTATAATCTACTGCACATTGTTTGAATAGATTTAGAAACATAATGTTTGAAAATTGCATGTTATCGAAAACTATTAGAAAAAAACATTTCCACGCTAACACAGAAAATAGCAGTAGAGCAGAAACTCTGTTACTCCCAGACCTACTGAATATATAGTTATTTTCAGTAGCAGCAACTTTAGAGTGGAAATGCGCAACTCAGCGCTTTTCAGTATCCTCACTTCAGAAATCTACTCGATTAAACCCATTCAATAAGAAGTTTATATTGACAAACCAATTTAGACGGAGTGATTTCGCTCGGTTATTGATTTAATTTACTTTTTCCTTATTATCCTTTCCTTTATCGCACGTCTTTTACCTTTAAAAAGAATTATATCGCGATTTTCTCCCGAGGTGATTTCGCAGCGACTTCTGACACGAAGCAATCTTCGGTAGTAAAACAAACAGCCATATCGGAGCCCCTGCGTTAACTTTTACAGCTCCCATGGAAACACGTTCCGATTTTATTGCTTCGCTTATTCTTGCGAACAAGACGTTCTTGTAAGTTGTACAGGTAGTAAAATATCGGACAGGTTACATCTAACTAATACGGAAATGCACATCGGGACGCTTCATTTTAGGAGCAAAGGAAATGGGCAGAATATTATCGAAATGTTAAACATGACGATACATTTATTGCCTTTTATTTTTTAGCATTGGCATAACTGAAAACAAAGATTTCCGTTAGATAGCACGTTCAACTTTTATTATTTTCAAATTAGAGCTGCGTGCGCATAAAATCTCTCCCCTTAATTCGCTTAATATGTAATTTCCCCCTAGTCCGTTGTAATTCGCCTTTTATGTTTACATGAAACGAAATTAATTAAGTTTGTTATTTTTAGTGCACAGTTTGGAAAGTGTCTACTTGATTTGATGGCAGAAGAAACCTAGGGCAGTAATCTCCCTGTGCAACCTATCAAGTAATGGAAATTGTATTACCTAAGGGTCGTAAGCGAAAATGCAATTTCCTCGGGACGGATTTTATATGAACTTTTCGCGATTGCAGTAACAACGGTTGTCGTGTTTTACACTGTACACAAATATGGATTATAGTAAGCATCATTATGCTTTTTTCAAATTGATGTGGATTGATGCTGAAATCTAACTTCATTGTCCATATAATCTATCATCTAACTGAGTGTGTTCTATTAAAATATTCGTCGGTTGAAAACCAAGCTACATGTTTATTTAGAATCTTTCCATCTTGACTGCGATATCATTGTTTTTTCAGAGACCTGGTTAGGGGATTCCATGTTAAGTAATTAGTGAATTATTTTATTCTGACTATCTAGTTTATCGCAACGATAGAGATTTTTCAGCCAGTTCCGAGCAGCGAGGCGGTAGTATTCTGATTACGGTGAGTTCGAACATACCTTCATCGTTCCAGTGTAATGTCAACCATTTTATAAACTTAGTGCCATCTACTGCTTTTCTTGTTTGTGGGTGTTAACTTCGTGCAGCTCATTGCTAATATTTATTTTCTACCGCCTATCCCTTGTGATGAATATAAGATATATTTTGATGTCTTGTGTCTAGAATTTCTTGACACACAGTTAAGACACTAGTAACGATCATAAAACTATTCCGCTTAACAATTTCATGCCTGCCTTGGGATTGAAACAACATAAATGTATTGAATTGCAATGACAGAATGTTTTTAAAAATTTAGTATTTTCCAACGTTATACATACACATATTCTTACATTATACATACAATTACAGTTACTCAAGATATCGATCCGGTTAATATCTCAAGATGTATTTCATCCAGCTTTAAATATAGTAGTTAACATTTCTAATACTAAATTTGTGAACAACTTTCCATTTAACAATAACTTAAAAAAATACAACTTAAAGTTAATTTCCAATTGCTCTATGACTGGGTGCTGCAAAACTGTTTCCGCGTTCTAAAGCTTTGTCGGTATTTTCTTACTAACATTAGGGAACTTTATCTTCACAAATTTGTATCCTGCAATGTCTTGATCTTTATGTCTGAATATTGTTACCTTGAAGAAAATTGATAATTTAACTGCAGAGTTGAGGTAGATGACAAAGAGTAGATAACATACGGGGCTGTTATCTTTATACCAGCCATATTTGGTGTCATTGAGTACTAAATCTTAGTTTGATAATTACGAGGGCGACCTCAAATGTTTCCGGAATCAGCAAGAGATGGTGCACGAAGATTGAAGAGGATTCATTGGTTAGCAAAGGCAACTTTTTTTATGGCAACTGTCAAAATTTCAAACGTCTACTGTCAATTCCTGTTGTTTAAGGCTGTGTTTTGTGCAGAAAGTCAGGCGGTTTCGCAAACATGGATAAAATCGAATTTTCTGCAGTGATAAAACACTCCTGCATGGCTGGAAAAACAGACACGGAAATTCTAAATACTTTGCTAGAGGTTCATTGCATATGTACATTTTCGGCCATCAGCTGTTGGGTGAGCGAGTTCAAACGTGGCTGCACAAGCACACGTGACGAACTGACAAGGTTCGTGATGTCGTGTTGGCCGATCGCCGAAGAACGCATTGGCCATATCCTACACAAAATTTTGGGTATGGAAAAGTTTTCGGCGCAATGGGTACCGCGTTTGCTCACACTGGAACAAAAACGAAATCGGGTGACCATTTCGGAGGAGTGTTTGGCTAGGATCCAACGCAATCCAAGGGATTTCTTCATGCGTTTCGTAACCGTGGATGAGACTTGGATCCACCATTACATATCGAAGACAAAGGAGGCAGCGGACTTTTCTGGACGAATCGGTTCTGAAGAAAGCAAAGACCGGTCCATCGACCGGAAATGTCATGGCGACCATCTTTTGGGATTCCCAAGGTGTAATCCTCATCGACTATCTGCAGAAGGGAAGGACGATCACGGGGCAATACTACAGCGATTTATTGACCCGATTCGATGCAGTATTGAAGAAGAAACTGCCTCGATCGCAGCGGAAAAAAGTGCTTTTCCACCAGGTTAATGCACCAGCTCATTCATTTCGCATCATTGTGTCCAAATTAAATCAGTTGCGCTACGAATTAGTCTCTCATCCTCCATATTCACCGGACCTAGCCCCCAGCGACTCTTTCCTATTCCCAAACCTGAAAAAATCACTGGGAAGAAAGAGATTTGGCTCAAATGAGGAGGTCATCGCCACTACAGATGGCTATTTTCCAGACCTCGAAACATCTAGAACATCTTGAAGAAACTGGAGCACTGTTTGAAAAAGTGTATTGATGTTCGAGGGGACCACATCGAGAAATAAAAATAAAAAAAAAACACATCAAAACCGTCTTTTTCTTGATAACTCGTCCCCTACTTAACCTATAACTAGATATCCTACCACTAAAAAGAGGAAATAGAAAATATAAGTACAGATGACATAGACGATGATATTTAGCTACGTAAAAGTAACAAACGCAAATGGTGGACTGTATGTTTGTGTTTGACAACTAGCCGGTAACTTGTTTTCAACTGTGTTGAAGTTTTCTGTCTATATTACCGACGATTTTCCGCCTTATTAGCACATCGGCAAGACGAGGACGTAAAGTCAGAAATGTGTTCCGACAAAATAAACAATTCCCAAGCGGAATTGGTGATAAAATGGCGTTTCATGACAGTTGGGGAAGGCAACGCGGTCTCAATGGATTACCAAACGGTGCCATAATTTTAACTATTGACGTTCCTCCTTCATACAGAACTGCGAGCGGTCGTTGCGATAGTAGTTTGGAGTTGCGGGTGAAGTGTCTCTTCGCGAACGTACATACATATACCCGTGCACTCCTGCACATGCAATCCCCTCAAGATAAGTGACTTCGCCGTAAAAAGCTTTTACCACGTACAGTCAAGAGCTACGGGAACGAACGCGATGCTTTGTGTTTCCTCTATGTAGTTGTGGAATAAGATGTAGCTAAGTGGTAAATTGTCGTCCGTCTGGCAATTACCTTTTTGTTGCGACTTTGTAACGGGCTGGGCAATGGTCTAGAGAGCGACTTTAAGCGACGTTCTAAAATGAGGCGAAGCACATTGTAATTAGCTGATGATTATACGCATTAAGAGTGCACGCCATTAAAACTTGGACGTAAAACGCGGGAAATTTGTTGCCGGAAGTCATGTATGTAGGTAAGTAAAACTAATTATTATTATCCGCACACTTTAATTGTACTCCAGTGGTTTACGGATGACTTTTTGTTTTCAGTTTGGATATACAAAAAAGTAATTTAAACCTCGCTAACAACGCGGGTAATGGAAATGCTGAAAGTTTCTAGATATATGGGGTACGTACATTGCGTAGCTGAAGAAGTAAATTTTGTTTTATGTACTTACTACAACGCGATTTTAAGCAAGTTACTCATCTCCACTACATTGTCAGCGTTGTTCGAATTTAGATTTTTCATGCTTGACTACCACTTATATACTAAATTACACTGGCCAACACAGGTACCTTGGATTTGTATAAATATGCAATTTGGAGGTGCTTAATTAAAAAATGCCGTCAGATTCATTCTATCACATCTAGTTCTAAAAATTCACTCTTTCTGCGCTACTTAGGTGAAATTCGCCAAAGTTAGATATGATGTTTTATTATGTGCGTGGCTTTTCAAATATTGCTGTTTGATAAATGTTAACTGAAACACAAAGAAATGGGTAGGAGGTATTTATTTAACAGAAAAATGTGTATATACAACTTTCATTCATAAGTTAAAAACTACCTTTTATAAGATTTCCATTTGTGAGGTTTACCGGGACAGTCTCGCTGAAGATTCCAGCAGTAATGGGCCATCGTATCAGTATCTTTCCTCCATAATGCTGATGTCTTTGTGAAATCTTGTCTCCTGTTCCTCACTAATATCACCTAAGCTTTCTAGAAAACGATCTAAGTAGCTCTGAAAGTAATGAATCTTGATGCTCATATTACATCCGAGCGTGTGAAAGTTGGAAAGCATCTGTTCTACTAATAAATAAGAGTGAAATTTATTACGTACCGATAATAAATTTCACCGTGATGTATCTCAAAAACTAGAGCCGGTAGGAAGAAATGCCAGTTATTTCTGGAGTCAGCACATCAGAAATACTCTAAATCAGTTCGTATTTTACAGGCATCCTACAAAAAAAATATTTTGTTGGGCGGTGTTATTTCGTTTTTCTTAGAAATTATATGGAAGTGCCTATTACTTTTTTTAATCCTTTTAATATTGATATTAATATTAAGAGACAAAAGCAATTTCAGGTTATAAAAAATGATTGAAAATATCTGTTGATAATTCAACTCTTATATAGTGAACTATAAAAATGCATATTATTGCAAAAATTTGACAACAAACAAGTATTGCTACGAGCACTTAATATACCTGTATAATATATCCATGGCTTGTGCTATACCTGGTAAAAATAATGGATAATATTGGTATATTCGATAATAATGTATTTGCGACCTACATGGCCTCCGGTGATAGCCCAGTTACACTAGACTAGCTACAACTATCCCAAAGCAAAAATTAACGCTATCTCTTCTGCATACAACCGTTTACCAATAGCGTAACACACGTACTGCTCTTGGAAAAAAGAAACTAATAAGAACAAGAAGATCTGGTGCTTGCGGAAGTGGCCATGCTATCGCGTAAGGTGTCTTGGGGACTGTCTGTGGTTCAGTACCATTCGTTTGAAACGAATAGAAGCGAAAAGATTAAGAAAAAAATAACAATATGATCCACCTCCAACCAGCCAGAGGAAATAGTCAATTCAAAGTTCTGTGGGAGTTTTAATTATTGAACAATAACATCTTATATATCCTGCAGATGTCCTGTCCAAATGATCTGAACGTATCTGAAAAAGAAGAAGCAAAAATTGATAATATACCTATTCAAATTAATTTTCAATTCTATAAATATTGGAGTATTTAGAGGAATGCAAGCTAACAGTTCTTAAAAACAAGTGCATCGCAAGCCATAAGGCTATTCGAAATAGTAGAGAAATACATTGTATTGCCCCTCCTGCGGATTTTGAGGGCTCACTAAGCCAGTTGCTCACCACCATAAGATTCAACGTCTAAATTTTGCAACATAATGAAGATCTCGGTCTTAAAATCTACTAAAGGAATATTGAAAGAAGATCGGCATGTGCAAAATTAAACCCAAAAATGTTCAGTAACATATTTTAGTAGCTAGCTGGGAATTAATTAGAGTTCTCATATTAAAACTAAAATTACAAAAAGCGATACATAATTTGTGCACTTGAGATTACCTTCACTTGAAAAAATTGTACATTTTGGAATATTTTAAAGCAAAGAACCTCCACGACAAAATAAATATCTCCTCAGACTTCTTTAATACAGTACGTTCCTGTTTTCAACAAGTACAGCATGCCTCTTCTAAACTTCTTATAACAATACGTAGACCAGAAAAGAACATTGGTTTTGAATTTGTGGGTATGTAATAATTGATCGCAAAATATTACAAATTATTTGTGGTCTTTTGTAAAAAAAGCTGTTTAATATTTTTTGGCAGACAACAGGAATCTATGAGTATGCAAAACACAATTCAATTCTATAGGCTCTATTGGACTACGGCTTCCAATAGCTTTCTTTGCCTCTTTTAAACCTAAAAATACATAACTAAAGATTTTGTCAATAATAGACATGTGTATCCTGCTACATTCTACGTAACACAAATTAATCATTTATTCCAAACACAATGTTTCGAAAGTACGTAGGCTCTCATCGTCAATAAGTAATTCGATAAATGACTAATTTGTATGGTTTGGAGTGTACCGAGATCCTAGTATTGATGTCAATTTTTTATTAAAAGCAGAAAGTCTGGAAAGTTATTGTAGTATAGCTAGATAATGTAACTGCTTAAAGGATAAGTATATTCATTTAGTGTGAACAAACCTCACTCAAATAATACACATACAAATAATTTCTGTTCGTGGTGTTTTAACTTTGATACCAGAACACTTTCAAATTTTCCAAGATTTTGATAGGTATGGTAGATTAAAAATATAGAATATTTTTGTAATAAACGAACTACTTTCGGAATTGAACCGTGTCATGACGAGATATATAGAAATGAAATAAGAGTAAGAGGGAAAAGAAATAAAAAAAATAGATAAAAAGAAGGAGAATGGAAAAGGGGGGCGTAAAAAAGAAAGAAAGGTGAAAAGAGTAAGAGAAGGAAAGAGAGATAGAGGGAGGAGGAGAAAAAAGAAAAAAAAAGAAAAAAAAGAAAACAAAAGAGATCTCACCTTTCTCTTTTATTTTCTTTTTTTGTTTTTCTTTCTTTCTTCGTCCCTCCTCCTATTTTTCTGGCTCTCTTTCTTTCTCTTACTCTTTATATACTCTTCTTTATATACTCTTCTTTATATACTCTTCTTTATATACTCTTCTTTATATACTCTTCTTTATATACTCTTCTTTATATACTCTTCTTTATATATAGAAATGAAATAAGAGTAAGAGAAGGAAGAAATAAAAAGAAAAAGAGATAAAAAGGAAGAAAAATTAAAAAAGTAAGAGAAAGAAAGAGAGACAGAAAAATAGGGGGAGGGACGAAGAAAGAAAGAAAAAGAAAAAAAGAAAACAAAAGAGAAAGGTGAGATCTCTTTCCTTCTCTTACTCTTTTCACCTTTCTTTCTTTTTTACACCCCCCTTTTTCATTCTTCTTCTTTTTATCTCTTTTTTTTATTTCTTTCTCCTCTTACTCTTATTTCATTTCTATATATCTCGTCATGGCATGGTCCAATTCCGGAAGTAGTTCGTTCATTATTAACTCTGGTCGTGGAAGCCTATGTATTCACAATATTTTTAGTATGCCAGAACAGATTTTAGAAGAAATAGTTATAAGAAATAATATTTCTTACATGTTTATTAAATAATAGTTAATACAATAATGTCTTTAAGATATTCAGTAACTACAAAATACTGACCAATCTCTCAGTACAAATAATCTATTTTAAATATTTCAACGGAAAGCGATTCTAAAGGTAACAAATCTGGTGACCGTAAGTTATTTAATTAGCCCTGCCTATCCATCCCAGTTCCGATGAAATTTTGTACCTTAATATTTAGGTACAAAATTTCTGCAACTGAGCGCCAATTCTAAGACGGAACACCGGCATATTGTCACCATATTAAACACCATCCGTTAAAACAAGAACAACAAGTACTGAATTTCTGTTAAAAATTTCCTACACGGTTCCTTTTCAAGAGTATCTTGATACAAAAAGAATTTATGAACATTCCTGTTTCATCAAATCAGTGAAGAGTGGCAATATCTTTGCTGTGGTTGACGAGGACAAAATGTATGCCATCTGGCAATACTTTTCCAGCCTTTTGATGCTTCTTTCATTCCTTGATTTCGACCAATGGAAGGAATACTCGCTATTTGGTTAACTCAGTTGATCTTTCTCATTTCCCTCAATTATTGATGGCTTGGAACCTACCATAATATGATGTAATTTTAACGTCCTAAATACGTACCAGATGATATTCAAATATATAGAATTGTAGAGGAACATAATTATTGTTCCAACTCAACGTTCTTTCTAATTGCATAGATCTCGATTCTTCTTGATCGAAGTTATATTGCATCAAGTTTGTATCCCTTGCAGCATATATCAAACTATTTATATTAGGTTCTATGAGTATTTTCGGGTGTCTAGGAGCTCCTGGCTTCAGCACATTTAAACTATTAAGCGTCAAGGTACTCGTCATAGTTTTCTCTTGTAAGTAGATGCAAAGTGGTAATAGTCCCACCAATACTTTTAGAGCTGGTATGGAGTAGGTACCTGTGATATTGAGGTACGCAAGAAGCTGGATTTTTTAAGAAGAACGATATGCATTTTTTTCCAATTTCCTTGTGCTCGGACCTCCCATAACCCACAAGACTAAATGACTACCATATTTCAAGTATCACCAGTTAGCTTATTAGCTAAGGTCTACTACCTCAATTAGTGTTAAATGTAAATCTAGACTAATTTAAAATTGCGTATAGTAACCATCGATAGACTTTTTGCGAAAATTATAAATTGCATCGGCGCTACGTTTAATTTACAATTCTAATTGCAAGGTCCGTTTACTGAGAAACATTACGCTAACGACGAGAAAATTGCAGTTTCTAACACCTCCACACCATTCGTATATTACGCTTTCCATGAAACGCGAGTTTTTGCCCCTTATCAGTACATCTTAATTTAGGCCGTATTCCATTTTCGATTAATCATTTTGTACAGCATATTATGCACACTTACAAATGCATTTCTTTTCATTATTATCGCGCGTTTTACACTTTTAATCTGTTTCATAGCGAAAGCATATCGTAATTTGCATCCGCGTTAATTTCTTATAACATAGCCTAAGGATCTGTTATAAATTATAGAGCATATAATCGAATAAGAACGTGCTTCTAAATCTAAATCACAACCGTAGTTTCTTCGTATAAAATTATGGCCTTTAAAAATTCTACATAACACCTTTCTCTTTTATAATGAGCATGGTATGCGTAGAATTTGATTAAATGCAGACATAGATCATCGGAACTGGGTGCAACTCGTACTATGCCGTTGAAGAGATTGATGTCAACAGATTCGTATTTCGTACACCCACCATTACCCATATCTATACATCCGTAGACAACTTTCTATGGCTTGCAGCTATTTGTGTCTACAAACACATGGTGTATTATATATTTAATTACCAAGGTATTAATGTGCATCTTGCTTATACTTTACTTATCTTAAACAAGTCAAAACCAGGCTAAGCAGACTTGGGATTTTCTTTGCTACGGATAAGGTAGAGTATACTAAGTTTTACGATAAGGGCTAACTTAATAATAAATTAATAATATGCTAGCTAATAACTTACACGACATATGTTAACAGAACTATCCAAAAAATAAATACGGTGATAGACTAAGAACTTATGGTTAAGTATTCCAATTTACACTTCAAAAAATGCTTAGAGAACAAAACCTAACATGATAATGCTACTAAATACAGCTACTCATTGTATCAGTGGTCATTCACGGGAAAAACAATGTGAGGAGAGAAAAGTACGCTAACATGCGGACATGATTCTACCTAAACAGTGGCATCAGCTCAGTTTCGAGCGATTATTCTGCCGAACACATTGCAATTCTCTCTTGGTTAATATCGCCGTATCCAAGCTAACAACCTAATCGAGCATTTTTGGCGCTACGAGTCTGAGTAGCAGAAACAAGTCTACGTACTAGCCCCAGATATGGAGTACCTCGAGGGTTTGCCCTTTGTCCCTGCTTATTTTTAATTTATACTAATGATAGAATATTGTGATTTCAATATAAATTTTGATACAACAGTGACTATTTATAATAGATTTTTAACCAATCTCAGAAGTGAAACTGAAAATATGAACATTGACAATAAAAATTGGTTTTCTGCAAACAAGGTAACCAAGATAAGCATGAATCTTGAAAAAACACATCCACAATTATTCACAATAATTCAATAATTTATTTCAAATGATCGCCAAGTTCCAAATTAAATTTTTTTTTAATATGTTTGCTATAGTCTTTTTCAAATCAAGTATTTCATATCCTATATTGAACTGAAGTCATTCCATTCACACTAACAAAAGATTCCCTACAAAATATAGGACAAAGAAAGAAAACGGGATCAATTTCACAGTATCCCAAATAATTTAATTAGTAGCTACCGGCTTCGTGTACATTCGCATATCATCAAGCCAAGACGTTCCAGAAAATGAGTACAGAATCAAAGCTAACTTTAAAAACACAAGTTTAAAATTGTCCAAGGACGTACACAACAAACTAAAAGTCAACGGCTTCCCTTTATTCCCAACAAATTTACCTACCATGTATCCTGACATTCTATATGTAGAGCTGTGCAAAAATATTTTTATCGTTCTTACAATTCCATGTTTGTATATTTTACACACCTTGTTCTATGCGATCTAATACTCATAGATTAGTAAGAAGCTTAGATGAAGTGAGCTGTTACACCATTAAGTATTACAATACCTCCAACTAGATATTTGTGATTACCTCCTTAAAAATGCCTTTGGCACAGATATCTCCTAAACGGTTATGGCTAGGGGGCTGAAATTTCTCAAGCGTAATACACCCATGTATGGCCACGTTCCGGTAGGGTCAAAACCCCGAAATTCCGACACTCGATTTTTCGGGTCGAAAAAATTTCATCGTTTTCGTTAGAAAAAATGCGACGTTTCTGCTGCGCGTTAACGGGAAGAGTTAGACGTTCGCTTATCAGCGCGTCGTAAGGACCCCTACGAGGGTTCTAAACAGGCGAAAGAAGAACGCCCTGGATCAACGCGTTCCGACGCTATAGCGCTTCAAATTTGGGATTCTTTTTCTCTCTTTTTCAACTTTGACGGGCCGCAGCCGCTAAACGGTTATAGATAGGGCATCCGGAGTGATCGCAATCGATTCCGCGAACATTACTCTATCGGAAACCGTCTAATTCGTCCATCCGAACGGCGTCGTTAACACGCGACACGAGAAAACATCGAAAGATGTCGTTTTCGGGATCGATTTTCTCGCGTTTTTTCGAAAGTCTCGAAACTTCAAACGCCCGTATCTCTTAAACGGTTAGAGATTCTTGTTCGGCGCGTAAAATCTACCGGATAGGATGATAAAAACGGTAATTTTCGGACTTCGATATTTCACCGAAATGTCTCGACCGAATCTCCGTATCTCAATTATGCGACCGTTCGGTGCTCATTTGAAAGATCTCGACGCGTACTTTCGAACGGCGACCGGGATCCTCTATCTATAACCGTTTAGGAGCTACGGCGCTTCAAAGTTTCGGAGTTAAGCATTTTTGGAAATTTCGAAACTTTAAAGGCGATTTTCTCCTTAACAGTTAGAGATAGAGAGGCAAACTTTTTTATCGTAATCTACGCGAAAATACGCGTCTTTTGATATATCGCTCGACCTCATTCGTAGCTCCTTTGAGGAGTTGAGTTTTGCACCCCCTCAACTTTCAAACATCCATATCTCTAGCCATTTACAGATGGCGTGACAAGCTGAAGTGTTAAAGTTCGCTCGCAATAGTTGAACGTCGTTGTGTTGACGTTCATCAAATATTTTGTAGCGCCATTGTTGTTTTGTTATTGTAGTAATAATATAAAATTATAGTTGCCGTTTCAAAAAGAAGTTTTGCTTTTCGTTATTGTATATTTTCATTGAAACTAGAAATATGTGAGACAAATAAATCGCATGTGTTTTCCAAGGAATTATGGACGGTACGTATAATAGATCGAAATGCACATATTTCAAGTGGTAATTATACTGAAATCAAATTAGAATGTTAAAAAAAATTAAATCTCCAAATACATTTATGAAATTGAAGTTTATAGTAATCAGTAGTCTCGGCAAAGAGGGACAAGTTTCAGTGCCGTGCGGAGAACGTGGAAGGATGAAGCATGCGGAAGGGAGAATCGGGTACCTGTATCAAAGCACGCTTGTTCAGTGTTATTCTACTGGTCGTTGTGAGTGCTTGTGAATACACACAAACTAGCAAAATTGAAAGGTAAAAAATTGTGGTTATGTGTGGATGAAATAACCGATCGGCAAAAACATTCGGTGGTGATAGTACGCACAATGGGAAAGTTTGAACCGTTATCCCCTATCTTACTTGCTTCCAAAAGAGTTGCAAACAAATTTCAAGTTTCAACAACCCAATTTTTAATGTTTGTGAGTAACGGTGTCGCTAACATGCTTTCCTTAGGCCGATGATAGCGGCAATCTATTATATGTAACATGTGAAAGCCATGCTTTAAACTATGTGCCGCAATTGATCCCTAAAACTTATCCACGAGTAAATGCTTTAATAGCACATACAAAGGCAGTATTTCTTCGAAGGTCCTCAAAACGTATAAAGAGATTTCACGAACTGTATCCCAAAGTGCCTCATACACCACAGTCGATTACTACGCGTTGGAGAACATGGTTAAAGGTTGAGTTTTACTATTGCGTACGCTAAAGCTATAAAGGAAAGCCCGAAAATGTTTCAAAATAGTCAGGCAAAATGCGATTTAGAAAGTATTGGCAAGAACTATTATGGACTAGCGGAAGGAATTGAAAAATTACAAAATGATTCGATGTCGTTTGTAGATTCTGTTTTGGAAAAAAAATGAAGGTGTAATACGAATATTCGAAGGTGTTATTGAAAAGGATTCGGATTTTCTCATAAGACACATTTATGAAAGCGCGTAGAAAGATTCATTAAGTTCTTTCATTTTCATCATTCAAAAATATTTATTTCTCACAGCGTACTCATTTGACTGCAACAAGTGTGAAACATATTTAATGATTGTAATATTTAATAGATGTCACCCAGTTTGTGATTTCGTGGAAACTTCTTAAAACAGTGTTTCAGCGCGTTATATAATTATCACTATTTTATGTGTAAACATTCCTGCGTCCGCATCGCCTATGCTCACTCATGAAGGTCACGATCATAAATGATGTGAGTACGTAAACGTTACTGAACACTAGCCTTGATACGGCCCTTCGATTCCTCCACGTTATTCTCCGCACTGCAGTGTAACTTGCCCCACTTTGCCGAGACTATTTATAATGTTGTATGGATGGAGCTATGTCTCGAAAAATTATGGAGTTTGGTCAAAACAAACTTTGGTTTGTCCTATCGGTAATTACAGAATTACCTGAATGTCCTTGTAGTAAGAAACATTCTAGTCATGGTCATAGTTTAACAAACGCAGCAATAATACCTTAGATTAGAATCGGGAAATAATTTGCTAGTAATGAGTAAGAAGTTTGCTAAATAGGGACATTGCCTGGATTTCTACTAGGTCTGAAATTTATATCTACTTAGTGAGATACTAACTGTACGAATATTTGATCACAATAATAATAGATGCATTAAAATATATGTACATGAATGAACCACGAATGTGAAATACGATAAACTAGAAATACAATAATCCTTCGGTTGCGTCCGAACAATAGAAATAAGTATATAAAACTACTACTTATTTTTGTGTTTCTTTTTGGTCATACTTGTTTAACTACGTCGAAAATGCAGTTGGTATGGCAAAAGACGCAGTACGTTTCAAAATTTCTAGCAAATACCATTCCAAATGGTAATTATTTCCTATAAAAGACAAAGTTACCGAGCAGTGTGTAACTTCATTAATTGTTATGCTGATTTATAGGAAATTTATAACGCGCATGTGTGAGTCTATTTCCCGCTGAGGTCTTCCGACGTGAAATTTATGGTAACTAGATATCTATTCCCGGTATCCTAGATTGAATTTAGCGAAAATAAATCACCGGAACGTATAGCGCAGACGTTCAGCTAACCAGCCAACTACCTAGGCCGCAATGTGTGTACGTAGCATACAAACACATACGTATATCGCATATTCGCATGAATAATACAGGCGAAAAGGGAAATTACTCTGGCATAATAATTAGGTACAGTCGAATTATTAGCGGAGAACGATAAGCAGATCTTCGCGTGCACACCGTCTGCGAAATATTCTGGAAAATTATAAGCGGTAAAGCCGAGAAAGAGGGAAATATATAGCGGACGGACACACAAATTACGGGAGATTAGATTTACCGTTGCGAAATCCGCACTAAACCGGAAAACTAAACGATCGCCGTATATCGGGCCGAATTTAATAATTTCCACTTATAACATACAGGGAGGAAGGTATACGGATATATTTTAGTGCTCTAGGGAACATAAATTTTTCGTCGATCGAATCTATTCCAGTTTACATCTTAAGGGGTTGCCGTTCGAGGTGAATTTTTATTCAATACATATCTTAAAAATTGATAAATATGTTACGAATTCTCGTATTTATTAGAGAATAAAAAAGGCACGCTAGAATTTACGGTGCGAAGCGGTACACACCTGCGGAATTCCAAAATCATTTTTTATTGAAGTCCGGGCGCCATGCGCCAACTTCCTCAGAAAGATCTTTATGTTTATAATCACACCAATCAAATTACTGCTCTATATAAATGAGTTCCAAGAAGAACTATGGTGATATATTGGCCTCAACGAGAAATATTTAATTTATTGAAGTCTAAAAAAAAAATCGGTACCGCAGTAAAATTATACACAATTCATAGTTGTAACGGTTGTCGAGTTCTGCCGTTTTTTGTCCCTGACGTTTCGCGAACAACTGCGGTTCGCATTTGTTCTAACTCCTAAGCGTTTAGCAGTCTAAAGAAAATAAATACACCAAAAGAAGGTTATGCTGTCACTTTGGTGGGATTACAAAGGTATTGTGTAGTTTGAGCTGCTTCCTAAGAACGAAACGATTAATTCAGATGTGTATTGTCATCAGTTGGACAAACTAAACCCTGAAATTCAAGAAAAATTGCCAAAGTTGGTGAATTGTAAAAGTGTTGTATTTCACAATGGCAATGCTAAGCCACAATGCTAGAATACACAGGAATTATTGACGCTTGGTTGGGAAGTACAAAATTCTTTGAATGGTAAATCCTTCAAAGATTTTAAGTAAAAGCTAATGAACATCTAGATGAAGGAAATAGAAAACGTGAAGATGGAAGTTAAACTTGAACTAAGGCAAACGAGAACTGAGAGAATAGAGTCAACAAAGAAATTAAGTGTAGAGGCAATGCATTGGAAAGGGTGTCCACATATGACTATTTGGGAAGCATACGGAAAAACGGACTTAACGAACAGAGCAAATAAATCAACAAGAATATACTATTCCTTAAATAAGACAATTCTAGGAAACGGAGATGTTGATACGGAGACAAAAGTAAGAATATATAATACTATAACAAACAACTATAACAAAGTAAAGATAAATCCAATGGAAACAAAACATCTAACAGGAATAGTGGGGAAAACGAAATGGTGTAAGATCAAGAATGAAGATGTTAGAAAAATAACAAAGCAAGAACCGATAATAAAACATACGAATGAAGCAATTAAATTCGTACGAACGTGTAGTAAGGATGAAGAAGGATAGAATTACAAGAAAAATAATGGAGACAGGACAACTAAGAAAGAAAAGAAGAAGAAGACTTAGGAGGAAGTGGATGGACCAGATAAGAGAAATGGGTACGAGAAAGGGAAAAAGCTTCGAAGAAATGAAAGCAATGTCAAGAAATATAAGAGAATAGAGAAATGGGTACAGAATGACCGGAATTCTCATCTGACCGCATAAATCTTTGATCAATACTTGCAGTAACTTTACTCAGTATCATCTAGTGGTTTGCAAATTTATTGTAACTACAGTAATAAATTTGCAAGACTGTAGAATTACATACGATGTAGGGGCCATAAATTCTCAGCCTGAAAAAGGCAACCTGGAATAATACAAGAAATTTTATGTTTCAATGTAATCTCCCCTAACTTCTACACATTTATCACAACGCTTAATTGATAATGCGGTACCTTTGTAACATAACAGCTGCTTACAACTCACTGTCGTCCTTAAAACGACGTCCCCTAAAGTCTTTTTTTAAATTAGAAAACAAATAAAAATCGCAATGAGTCATATCATCACTATACGCTGGATGCTCCAATTCTTGAAAGCCATATTCGCGGATGACAGATTGTGAAACGGTGGCAGTATGGACGGGAGTATCGTGCAATAATCGCACACATTTTATCAATTTTCCACGACGTTTTGTACGAATACTGTCCCTTAATTTATGTAATAAACACGCATAATATGTTCCGTTCACAGTTGTACTGCGTTCTTTAAAGTCAATTGGCAAAATGCTCTCGTAATCGCAGAATATTGTGGCCGTCACGTTTTCGTTGATTCAACCACTTTCGCCTTTCTGCGACCTGGTTCATCAAGGCACTCCCATTCCATGGACTCCCTTTTCGATGGAGAATCGTAAAACAGAACCATTGTTTCATCCCCTGTGACAACGGACTCCTAAATCGGTTTTGGGTTGTCCCCACATATGTTTAAACAAGACCGCGCACATCCGACTGGATGTTCTCGTTGGAGAGCAGAAAGAAGTCGCCGTACCCATCTTGCACTAACTTAATTCATATCCAAACGGTCATGGAGAATTCGGCGAATGCTTGTTACAGATACGTTTGTTATCACTGCTAATTCATTCACTTTCAAACGGCGATCTTCTAGCACCAAATCTTTAATAATTGAAATTTGTTGAGGCGGTGATCACTTCAATTGGTCGAGCCGATCGTTTAGCATCTTTCAGGAATTCTTGCCCCAAACAGAAACACTTTGCCCACTCTTCTACAGTGGAATACGAAGGAGCTGAATCACCGTAAACGCCGTCTAAATGTTGTTTTATGTAATTAGGCGTATCTCCTTCTTTTGTTAAAAATTTTATGATCGCGCGGGATTCAATTTTCATACGCTAGTGAGGTTGGTTGGTTAGCTACTAGAAATGAGTACTCTTCGAACCGTCATACTTATAGCGTAGACCTCGAGTATGTTAATGCATCCCGTGACGGAGTTCGAACACCTTTGAACCTGTATAAGTCTGTGAGGCCACAGAATAACAGAAGGGACAAATTTGTCAGTTTCTTTGATGTTTGTGTGGTCTTATTTTTTGACCTTCAAAATTAAGTGAAGTTAGTTAACCACCATATTGAAATTAATGAAATGATAGGAAATTCAACCAATAAAATTGTAATATAATTTATTCTGTTGATTTGCACGCAACACATTTGAAAGACGGGTTTGTAAGGTAAACAATATGACTGTGCTTCTATTTTATTAACAACAATAACATTTAGAGAAATTAAGATGTATGCACTTCATTATAAATTATAGAAGTTGATTATAGAGGTGTTCAAAAAAATATATAGCAGACATTGTGCTTCGAACCTTTGTTTCAATTTGCAGTCTGCACTTTCGATCACTTACCATAACCTGTCTTACAGAAAAATTGAATGTTCAAATCACTTGTCTTCGTAAAACACTTGAAGCCCTTTGATGAAACCATCACGGCTAATTACACATCCTCAATTGTTAATCGATAATTGGAATTTCGTGTGATACAATTCATAATATTACTGGATGACTAAAGTATGTTTACTACTATCTCACATCCACTCAAGGAAAAATAAAGTAGCATATTTCAATTAGTGGGGATCAGAAGTTAGGGGTATAAACCTGGACCGGAGTCAAATAAATAATGCAATTAGTAATTCGACACAGTAACAACTCTAGCGCAATAATAGAGAACAGATTGTTGCGGATCGTATTGCACTTATCACTGTGTAGACAGTTCAGTTCGGTCTGACTTCCGATCCCCCTTAATTTATAAAATGAATCAAAAAAATTAAACATAATACAGAAAGGAAACCAACAAATCATTTAGTTTTAGTGTTTATTATAAATGTCTCACTATACTTAATTTTACATTTTTTCCTTTGTTAGAGGCCAGCTCTCTATTTAAGAATTTTATAACGTAAAATATGTTCAATCTAACGTATAATGAGAGAAAATAATCCATAAGAAAATTTGGACAAGGTGGTACCGACATTTCCAAAATAATGTTTTAAAGTGTGCCGTATTTTAGGGCAAAGGACTAAACTAGAACACTGTTCCAAGAAAATTGTTTCTAATTTATATATATAATCTGAACTAATGGCTCATCTGGCATTTTAACTTGCCAAACAATTTGTTCTCTTCCCCACTTTTAAAATGGCAAGATGTAGAAAAAGCAGTAATATAATTGGATGTCTCCAGAGCGTACTCTTCGCGTTCTAGCCAAGAATGTTTTTCCAACCACTTTTTTATCAGTTTTACTACTGGGAGGTCCAAATTTCTATAGTCTTTTGACCCTACAAAGATTTCTTCGTTTTCAATAATTCGCACAATAGATAATTATGTCTGTATTTGTGAGTTATTTAATTGTAGTTGGTTTAGTACACTGTCCAAATATACTACATCCTTCATTGTTTAAAGAATTTATATTACAGTTTTGCACGGCACAAATATGAGGATTTGCGCCCTTCTTTCCACTATTACTATCACTACTCATTTTTGTCTTCTAGTCTAAATAAATAAATAAACAACATCAATGAAATACAAAAGTGAAATGAGAACGAAATCACTAAAAAGCCGAAAACTCTGCACATATTCTAACTCAAACACTTTTAAAACTCTACCACATATTTCAAACGTAAATTCTCCCAATTACTAGTATTTATTACGTAAATAAACAGGGTAAATATGATGAAGTTGTTTTATAATATTATTTTCAATATGGCGATTACGCGCAGACGCACTGAAAAAGCGCTACAGGAATTTTGGAAATTGTCCTTTCTGTTATTCTGTGGTGAGGCCGAGAATTTGTAGTACCTACCTCGTACTACTAAGAGGCTTTGGTTATTATTAACTTGCCGGATTTTTCATATATTTCTTTTAATTACTTGTATAATCGATTTCGTTCTTACTTGCAATTATATAACATAAAATTCCTTAGTTTCCTTCCAGAAATATTCTTAATTGCTGGCTCATGTATTATCAGATGAACCATAGAGAAAAGTACATTGTATTGAAAATTTATAGCGATTATACTCTATCCAGCTTTAATTATCGGTAATTATAGAGGCAATAACGCTGAAAGTAATATTATATAATTAATTATAGCATCGTAAAGTAGATAACGATGAAACAAATCTGCATCGTTAAGATTATCGTTCAATTAAAATAACCAAAACAATAAAAACCGAGCCGAAGTAAGAGAAGTAATCCGATAATACATCAATTAAAAACGGAAAAATAATACAAATAAATGTTCAAAATGGATTATTTTAATATCTATTTAATACTCGCTGTGTAATTATAAGTTTTGGTCTGCGTTTAATTGGAATCGAATATTTATAGTTATGCCCATACCATTTACCTCTGAAGCGTTCTCTTCCGTACTTGTAGTAGATTTAAAATTACCGCGTGGAATAGGGGAGAAGTATAATTTTATCTCGTTGTGGTAATTGCCGGCGATAAAATTAAATCGAAAATATTATCATCCGTCGTAAACGGATATTAGGATTATCACCATACATGCGCATATGTGCAGTAGTATCTAGATAGACACGTTACGGAGTATATATAGCTTATAAGTTTAATCTCTTTCTATAAAAATCTGATCTTATAATCAAGTAAAATAAATAGGAGTGTGCGCGTAATAACAAGATAGCTCTCTAGATAAACGTTTTAAATAATTAAATGAATGAAGTTTAGTTGGTTAACTCAGCTAAACTACGTAAACCTTTCGTTACTTGTCTCGTTGGGAACTGTAGTTAGGATCGAAGACCCATATGCCGCAGCGTATGGGTTCGAAATATAAAGTTTTATTAAAATATACTAACGATGGATACTCAACTTGCAGCTTTGATCGTCGTACGAAATGAAAACACACCTCAATTTCTTAGAAAATCGTAAGTCAATTGTGAAATGAACAACGTGTTACTCAAGACTCTGGAGTAATCCAAAGCGGAAATGCAAACTCTTGAACAACGGAGCAATCTTAGTTAAAGAAGACAACACTACAAAAGGAAAAATGTTAGAAACAGTACGTACGAGTGGAGGTCCAGAAGTTCGTGGAATGAAAGGGTTTTAAATAAAATAAAACAATAAATCTTCCTTTTCAATATAATCACCCATAAGCGCAATATATTTATTAAATCTATGAATTAATTTTTCTAAACTATCATAAAAAATATTTTTTATCTTTCACCTCAAAATGGGCCAGAATTGCCTCCTTTAAAACTTTAAAACTTTCTTCCACATAAGTCTTTTTTTAAATTGGGGAACAAATAAAAATCACTAGGTGCCAGGTCTGGACTGTAGGGTGGATGGACTATTGATTGGAAGCCATGCTTGTGCAAAGCAGCCATTGTAACTTTGCTCTTGTGAACCGGCGCATTGTCTTGCAAGAGCAACACACCCTTGGTCTTTTTTCCTCAACGTTTTTCCTTGATGGCCTCCTTTAATTTTTCTAATATCGCTGCGTAATATTCTCCGGTTATGCTCCTACTTTTTTCTTTGTAATCAATCAATAATATCCCCTCACAATCCCAAAAAACAGTAGCCAGCAACTTTCCAGCCGATTCTGACACTTTAGCGGTGGTGTCTCCTTTTTATGGACTCCTGTTTGGACTCAGGCTCAAAGTGATGAATCCATGTTTCATCTCCGGTAACGATCCGGTCCAAAATCTGTGCAGGTTTGTTTCCACATAGCTCCAAAAATTGTTTGGACGCACAAACGCGCTGCTGTTTCTGCAGCGGCGCGAGCATTCTCGGTATCCATCTTGCATTGACTTTTGTCATACCCAGGTGGTCATGTAGGACACGCAAAATGGTGATATCTGATACTCCAACTAATGCAGATAATTATATTTTCTTCAAACGGGCATCTCGCAGTACAAATTTTTGCACTTTTTGGACGATGTCTGATGTGGTGGCCTCAACTGGCCGTCCTGAGCGGGGGCCGTCGTTAATCGACTCCCGACCATGTTTAAAAAGACCATGCCACTTATAAATCATTGATTTACTAGGGCACTGTTCCCCATAAATGGTTTCCATTTTATTCAATATGGTTTGAGCGTTGTTTCCTTGCTTTGTAAGGAACTTTATCACAGCACGGTGTTCAATTTCCTCCACAGTTTCAGTTTTCTTCCGGATTGAGTTGTTTAGCAGGCAACTATTGGTAAACGACTGACACTATAGTGCTGCAACTTGACTTATATACTAATGATGTGTCGCCAATCAGAATGACACCTATTGAGCGCTCCTATCACCACTCCACCTCCTCCATTCCACGAACTTCTGGACCTCTCCTCATATATATGGACATAACACCGACCGCCATTAGTACACCAAGCCTGGAGATCAAAAATGTCTGACTCCTTATGATTAAACAAAGCATTAGCCGAAGATCAGGAACTACAATACGGAGGGCAGAAGAATAAAACGTAGACCAACCCCCGACAGAGATTAATGGAATACACAACCGTTCATGCGCAAAAATCAGCCTACTACGAAACCTCTTCTGCGCAGTGTAGCTTAAATATAAGTTTAACAACTTCTTAGCTTAGTGGTCTTGCCATTGGAGTATGAAATTCGAGAAACAAATCGAGTTCCCACATGATGAATCTGGCAAGTAACAGCCCTTTTCAGGGCTATTCTGAAGACGATGAAAATATAACCCAAAGAGCGACTGTAACGAAAATTCTACATTTTGTAATTACTTTTTTGAAATTGAAAATATTCCAGGTTAATAAGAATAAGGTTGCCCAACATCAATAACGCCAAGAGATAATTGATGCCTATCGCAGATATAAATAATAAGAAATCTTTCGCTTGACTCTGGCTTACATTCCTGAAAACCATTGGTTTATATAAAATGTAAGCTATTGGAGGTATCAGTTAAGGTCACACCTATTCAGTGACAATTCCAGATTTATCTTCCATCCGAATAATAGACGCAGTAACCTACAATTTTTCCAGGAAAGACGTTATTATGGGGCTGAGCACTGGGTATCACAATGACCCTTATTTCATAGAAAATATTATTGTTCTTTCGTAGCAATGGCAGAATAACACTCAGGCAATAATGCTCGTCCCCATGGAGAAATCATCATAACGTAGTTGGTATAAGATGGAATTTTATTTTTAGTTCATGTTCTTTCTCCAAATATTCCAACTGTCGCCCCTTAATTTTAATTTCTAAATCTTTGAGTTGATATTCTTTTTCAGCAATTATTAATTGCTTTTTTAAAAGATCTGATAGATGCATCAGCAAGCATCACAAATTTAATATTAACTTGTTCTTTAGGTTTTTTGCAAACTTAAACTTTTCTGTATCCATTTTATTCTATTTCATAATTCGCAAGATTACTTGGTCGATCTTTTTCCTTTATTATGACACTTTCTAATACCATTTTTCATTTGACGAACAGTACAAGAATATTAGGTTATGTTCAAATCGAAACTGTAAGTACATATATATTTGTCTTTCTCATTACAACGGACATAAGTCTATCTTTCAGTTTTATCCATTGCTGTACTAACCCTCTAAAAACATTAGACAGTCCTGGTTTGTTACCTCACAGATAAAATTGACTAGTACAATATACTTCTTTTATTTTACAGTATTCTCTCTTTCGTATATACGAGAATGGTATGAGAAGTACCAGTATGTGGAGGCAAATAGCGTCTTGTATCAAAATCTCTATTGCTGACATAAGTACTGAAGTCAGAATGTGAATAAGCCGCCCCTAAATGATATAACTGACTAATCACTTGAAACAAAGAAATACGTGTCTGTTTTTCTTTCTATGAGTGCATTTGCAGCAAGATGTAGAGAACAATAGCATACTAAACTAATGTATATTAGTAGACCATGATAATAAGATAAAGGAGTAGCCAGTTAAAAATATTAAATTTCGGGTACAACTGCTGCAAGACTACTAGGTCTTAGATAGACATTTGGGCACCTTCATATTCTTAGAACCAAGATAGCAGATATTAAATTTTGTATGCATCTTTAACCATAACATTTACCTATATAATTACCATACTTTTATAGATTCTACGATGAAATACGTGTCTAGTAAAATTACGACTATACATGAACAAAATGGAAATAGTAATGATCGTAAAGAGCATTAAGGTGCGCTCTCGTAAAAAAAAAAAACTACTATAAAATTTTATGCAGATCGCATTATAATTTACGCCTGAGTTAAATGCCCGTTTACTTGAATATATTGAAACTTCTAGTCGCCACCTCTAAATTACTCTTGTACGACAAGAAATGGTATTAAGACGAAAATAAATCATACAACCATAATTGCTATGCACCAACCACACAATCTCTGGTCTTTTACTAATAATAAAAAGCGCTATCGGAGGAAGTCGTATACAATAATTTTAAATTATGTGACACTACTTAATTATCCATTCCACTTAACCTATCTAATGAAACCTATTTAGCTGTGAGATTAAATGGCGTGATTACTTCGGTTACAGCTGTGTATTCTTTAACTCAATGCCATGCATAATTTATCTATAAATATTTACGTAATGGTCAATTGCATCGATAGATCATCTTAGAGTAGAACAGGGTGAATGTTCCTGAAGTGATAGCGTCGTGTGGTAATGAAAATAAATTATGAATAAACAACGACATGAGTGTGCCGGTAAAGTGGCAGGTCTATTTAGTATGTTGAACCAGCGTGGTACTAAAACTGTCCCCATATGTTATTCCAAGAGCAATGCTAGTTTAAACAACTAGTAGAATTGTTTGAGTTTACAAATAAATAAATGTAAAGCGCTTCCGTATTAAGCAACAAGTAATAATGAAAAAACTGCTGTTCTGTTCATCACATACCAACTAGTTCCTTTGGGTCAATATGATGCTAAATAAATTTCGTTAAAAAAGGGAAGGCGAGACTCCTAGTTCTCTGTTATTTAATGCAAATATAAAAAATTATCATCAAGACCCTAGAAGCTGAATCACAGTAAAATATTGTTAAAATAGTTTTATCCATGGGGTTTCAATAAGACCGCAGAATTTGAATTGCTCGCCATGTATGACAGTTATAACACGTGACTATGACGTGGTAGATTGAAAGTTGACAGATGGGAGTTAGTAACATGGAGTATTACATGCTAGAACAACGCGTCCTGATTGTTAAACATTATTATCAAAATGGTGAAAGTTTGATTGCCATCATCTACTATGAAGAGAACAATCGAAAAATTTAAGGTACTGGTCCGGTTAGTGATGTAAAACACACAACATAGAGGCAGTTCAGGACAAAACACCACGACAGTTCGCAAGAGTGTGGCTGAATGTCCAAAGACGCCGATTCCTTAGCATGCATGAAAATTGAATATTACAACTGCCACTCTTCAGCGTATTGTAACTAAAGATCTGATGAGGCCCAATTACACCTCGATGGCTCCGTTAATTGGCAAAACTGCCGCATTTCGGGCTCAGAAAATCCACTTATGATTCACCAGAAAACAATGCATCCAAAACGTGTATTGGGCAGTATTTCTTTGAAGATGAGGAAGGTAATGCAGTAACGATGAATGGCAAACGTTTTCGTGCTATGATAACGCAGTTTTTTGTGCCTCAATTAAAAAATATTGCCCTTGATAACATGTGGTTTCAGCAGAACGGTGCCACATATCACACTGCCCGTGAAACATTGACTGTCTTGCACGAGTTTGGTGATAGTTGTGTCATATCCTGGTTTGGTGGCCAGAATTGGTCTCCATGTTCTTGCGATTTAACACCTTTGGGCTTCTGCCGAAGCATTGAAGGCCGAAATTAGACGCTCTATCAAAATACCACCACATGTATACAATAGTGCTATTGGAAATTTTGTCAAAAGGGTACGCATGTGCCAGCAAAGCCATGGCGGCCATTTACAAGATATTTTGTTTCATACATAATGCGCAAATGTATGAAAATAAATATTTCAATGCTTTGCTACAGAAAATCATGTTTTATTGAACCTTAAAATCTTGCGCTCTTATTGAAACACCCTTTAATCCAGGCTTTGGAAAAAAGTATGTATGTAAGTTGTTATGCAGACATGCTACTGACAACTAATATACATTAGGTTTTGACGTGATGTTGTTGACGATGGATGATAATTAGAGTGGTTGTTTGGGCTATTTCCATGGTTTGTGAAACATCTTCCGACATTTCGGCTCTGTGTCTACTTCCATCTTCAGGGTAGTCCTGATTAGGCCTGTTGGTTGTCAGATTCATCATAAATTCAATGTGAAATAGCAAATCAAGTTCAATTCCCTTGGAAAAAAGTGATAGTAGTGTCAAACTGTTGTCCATACAGCCTACGTATTGTCCCTGCGCCATCGCTCACAGTTGATCAGTTGAAAGTTGAAATATTTTTAGCGTATCCAGCACTACGTCCATAATTGCTTCGCCAGTGCACTTTGTTAATCTTTTGGTAGCTAATACAATTGGAAATGTTGGTTTAACAGAATCCAGAACATGCGCTATAATACTCAAAATAGAGTGTTCTTTTCGATCTGTCGTTTCGTCGACACATAACTACAGCTGTTTATCTTTTGCGCTCTATAATACTCTTCGGGGCGATAGCTTCCTCCAACTGGAATTATATTTATTCCAGAAGTCATGAAACGGTTGCTTACTGGGTAGATGAAGTCTCATATTATAGGCGATTATCATGAGCAGTAAATCAAACATGAGTTGCATTTTAGGTTATTTTTTTTTTGTTTTGGTGTTCTGTAGTCGCATTTGTCCCAACACATTAACAGTTTATCGCAAATTTTATAGTATATCTTAGCACAACTATAATATAAATCGAGAAACTTATCAACAAACTTTCGCAGTGCATCACACAACGGTCTTGCTTTTCTCTTCCGCACATCCGTCATGCTTATTAATTACATATATATCCGCCTTATATAATGATCATTTCGGTACCAACTTATAATTCTACGTTTAATCCATCTCATTACACTGGTGGAGGCGCTATGTACTCAACGTGAACCTGGCCCGCGGGAAAACATCCCAACTCTATTACTTGATGGACGTACAATACATAGCAGTAACTTAGAAGCTTATAGGGTTGGTTACCACTGTTCGTTTGCAACCCTTCGATGCTGCTTTATCGAGCCATTGCAAAAATATTTCTTCGTCATTGTAAGGGCGATAGAATATATCAAACTCAAATTTCTTAATTACTACTAAATGAAAGATGTGGCAGATGTGTGTCTGGTATTTGATTTGCTAACAGATATATCTTTACTATACTATAGTATAGTGAAATTGCAAAAGACTAATAATACAAAATTACCAAACATTGCGCCAAAGAAACAAAGAGTAGAAATTAAAATTGCTTGGTTTTATAATACAAGAAACAATATGACATTATCCTGATGCAAGATCCAACAATGCCAGATCCCACGTGCAAAACTTTTCCGCAAACGTTCAAGGACCTCGCGGTAAAAGGTTTGATTCACTGTTTGGCCCTGCGATACGAATTCTTTGTAGACAATTCCACCAGAATCAGAAAAGGTGATAAACATCACGATAATGCTCCTAGTCACAGCTCATTGTCGGTTAAAGGATTTTTGGCAGAGCAAAACATTCCAGTAATACCACACAACCCTACAGTTCAGACATGACTCCATGTAATTATTTTCTTTTTTAAACGCTTTAAGCGGAAATTGGAAGGTTCCCATTACGGAACAATAAGGAACATCCAAAGTCACTCTTGACATGATATTATTGACGATGGATTATAATTGTTGTTTGGGTTATTTCCATCGTTACTTGCCAGATTCATCATTCCTTCGATGAGTTTCTCTGAGGTATTTGTCTTTGCTATCTCTTCGTAGTCTTGTGGTTACCGGTCTTCGGCTTTCTTTAATCATAGTGGTTAAGTCCAATGGAATACGAAATCGAGGAAAACAAATCGAGTTCGATTCCTATACGAGATGCTTTCACTAATAAAAGAAGACAAGTAAGTCAGACAAAATCATCAAACAAATCATGAATCTGGTAACAGCTGTTCTTGAAGACGACAATAGGCACAATACCGAAATGTCGGATTATAATATAAGTTCAACAAACGATGGAAATAGCCCAAAACAATAACTCTAATCCAAAGTCACATCACAGCTTTCTAAACAGCCTAACGGAACAAGATTCACAGAATTGTTACCAGGAATGGAAAACTTTTTGGAGACGCTAAGTACATCGCAAAGGAACATACGTTGAAAAGGACAATATTAATCTCTAGGTACATTCTATTAAACATTTTAAAGCTAGTCATTCTCATTAATTCTGAGAGAAATCTCATATAATGTTTATTTCGCTTTTCTTGAAACTAAAGTTTACGAAAATTCTAACTTCATTGGAGTAGCTCCTCCACTTAAGTTAATTGCGTAATATAGAAACTAATCTTTACAAATTCACCTTCTATAAACTGAAATTTAAGCCCAATCGCGATTAATTAGTATGTATAACGAACTCATTTCACTTGAAATTACAATTATTTAATCAGTATTAATGACGTCACTAAACTAAGTTAATTAAAGCCTTGATTTAGAATTAAATATTTAACCGGGACTAAATGTTTTAAACTCAATTTTGCATTTTTTAAATTAACTTCGTATACGAGTATACCACACATTTTCACGAAAAGTCTTCAATTCTTGTGGTATAACTTTTCATGGCCATTTTATAGGATAGCCGCATCAAAAATAGTCAAGCTCAAAGATTAATGGTACTCTTATAACCGGTGATATATTATCGTAAACGTCAATAGTCGCAGTTGCCCTAATTACCTCCGTCGTTAAAATTTAATTTGATTAATATACTTTCCACTACAATCCCCGTAAACTACAAACAGAGCATAATGGAACTGACTGTGTAAACAAACAAATACCAGGCCTATCGAGGGGTTAAATGACGTAAACTACCGGAAATACAATCTACTATGTAAATATAGTAATGGAAGTTTTAGTTCAATGTTTGTATTCTATACCAAATATATAACCAATCATTTTATTAAATATTAGATTTAAGTTTTTCGTTTGACCACGTAAATTGTTCACAAAAATAAATTAAGCCGGTTTATTATAATAGAAAAACGATTTTATAATATCTCACTCTTGACATAAAGTAGAGACTTTAATATTAATTTGCGTAGATTTGAGTTTTTACTCTCATTGCTGGAATCCATTTAAACTTCATTTGGAAAATAGTTTTATTTCACCACAGCAAATTATTCACCATCCCGCCATTACCGTAGTGGAATTAAGTGGCTTAAGGCTACGCCATAAACACGGTAAATAATTAGTTAATTGCTAAAAGCAAGAAACTGCTGAAAGAAGAGCCGAAGTTTGAGTAAATCCGCTTAATTTTTAAGCAGCCCTGAAAAGCTTCATAAAATGTACAAACGCTTAAGGCCGGTAATTAAAAAAAGGTTGTTGGAGGAAAGTCTTGTAATTTCTCCGCACAAAGACGCCTTGATGTAAAAGTTTTAATCTAAGAGCTAATAAATGCAGTATTACGTGAATTAGTTTGCTTTTGAATATTATACTAAAAGCGGGACGTTTATATGTAAATGCTAATATCTCATAGTTTACGCATATGCATGCAGATTACAGCTGCCTTGGATCAATAGTTAGTGATGTATTTTGCTATTAAGTTGGTATTATTTATGCAAAAATTTTTTAGGACGTTTGATTTATACTAAAAACAAGTACAAAAAGGTTCGTACATGCATATGTGGTATAAATTCCTTAGTTGCCCAGTCACCAATTTGCGGTTCTACAGTATATTGGGGCTGCGTAAGGTATCATTGGGGTTATGCAATGTATTTCCAAAAAAAATAATATCTATTGTAATTTTATATCATTGACTTCACAGTTTTTGTTTCGAATATCTAAGAGTCAGGCTCCGAACAAAATTTGTATTGTTTCTCGATATCAACGTTACCAAACTAATGTGTATTAGAAAGCTATACCAGCACTAAATACAGGGTGGCGCAGGGGAACGGGAAATTTTGAAATAACGTAATTTCCACGAATAAATTCATAAAACTAGTAACTTTTATTAACGAAAGTGCATGTATGCGGCATGCCATTTATGTTTTTACAATCAAAATGTCCAAAAGTGTCTCTTTACTTTTAAAAGATGACATCGGAAAGATGTCCTCCCATTCGGCGTTCAGACTCTAACAGCTTGTTATAAAACTCTGGAATGCGCGGTGTAGCAAATCTTGGGGAATGGCAGTGATTTCTTGTTGAATGTTCTTCTTCAGTTCATGGATTGTTGCAGGTCGTATACGGTTCACCTTGCCTTTAAGATACCCCCACAGGAAGAAGTCGCATACACTAAGATTAGGGGATCTCGCAGGCCATGCAATGTCACCGTTACGTGAATTATTGCGTCTTCCAAACAATTGACGAAGTGCTGCCTTCGAATGTCGAGCAGTATGTGACATGGCTCCGTCCTGCTGAAACCACATGTTTTCCATGTTAAGATTAAGCTTGTACAGTCTCGGTGTAAAGAATGTTTGAAGTATTTCAACATATCGAGCGGATGTTACTGTCGCTGCACTACCATCCTCACGTGCAAAAAATAAGGGCCGATAACACCATGACATGATACAGCACACCATATTGTGACCTTGTGGCTATGTAGTGGTCGCTGGTGTAACTCACAAGGATTGTCCTGGCCCCAATAACGAAAATTCTGTTTGTTTACAAAACCGTTCAGGTGGAAATGAGCTTCTTCTGATATCCATATGTTACCAACGAAATTCGCGTCCACGTTAATTTTAACCGATATCTGCCTACTAAACTCCATACGTGACGCTGGGTCTCGTTCATGTAATTGTTGCACAATCTGCAACTTATAGGGATGGAAATGTAATTCGTGCAGTATTCTTTGTAAGCTTGTTCGCTTAATCCCTAGCGTAGATGCATGCTGTCGAACGGAGCGGCGAGGACTTCTCTCGATTGCAGCTCTAACAGCCTCAATGTTCTCTGGGGTACGTACCGTTCGAATGCCACCTGCAGCTTTCTTTTTCAAGACAGATCATGTTTCTTCAAAATTACGCACGTTGTAATCGCATGCGCAGATGGGACACGTCCATGACGTCCAAGCTGGTAATGCTGTCGAAATATTCTCTGCGCGGCAGTCGCACTATCACCATTTTTATAAAACGCTCTCACACATGATTACTAAATGGCAATGCGTTGACAACAATTGTACGACGTTACGAACAACTACCGGCTCTACAGTGCTGACAACTGTAACGTTCAAAATTTCCCGTTGCCCAGCGCCACCCTGTACAAACTTTCTTCATTATTTGCAATAATATCGACTCAGTTTGAGGACTGCAATCACGTGCTGCACAATTACATACTTTGAATCCTTACAGAACAGTTTATAAAATTTTACCGTAGCAATGTAGCTCTAATGTACAAATGTAAATGAGTTAATAAGCGAATAGTGTACGTAAATGCCTAAAAATGCACTTATTGTAGTTTCTAGTTCGAAACTTAGTTGATTTCCTAACCGTTCCGACTTCCGAAATTGCATTCCCAGCGAAAACGTTCGTGCACCTCTTTCAGGAAACTAAAGCAATCAAATGCAAAGTGAGGCTATTAACTCGTATTCAGTAATATTTGCATTCCACTATCTATACGCGACCTTTTCGAATGCAAAATCGTGCGCATACATTCTATTTAGCCGGTCGGTAATTGTAAGTCCTTCCATGCGCCCGGCGAATAATTCTGGTTTATTTTATCCGGAACAAAGCTCACCTGTATCTATTTCGGTTGGCGTTAAGTAAGTTAGCAAATTTACGGCTATTGTACGAACCGAGTTAGACTGCCATCGCGGCCACTAACGCCGTCGCCTTTAACTCCGAAACGCTTAAAATTTACTTGTTTAATATAGCAACAACAATGGTCTCGACTCGGCAGCTGTTTCAACCTGACTTTACGATATATTACGCGGCGTCCTTCCTGTATTTCCTCGTCCTTCCGGCTTATCCGACCCTCACTTTACGAAAGCCTCTTATCATGGCTTAATTTACGATTACTTTCTGCATAGGTTGTTACTTACACGATACGCACTATTTTAACCGCTTGGATCTTGCATTTATACCATCCATAAAATTATACGAGGCTCGTTTGTTAAGACTGATTTCGATCGCTTAAAAATGAACTTAAAACTAAGTACGTACAGCACGTTTAATGTTATCTGGTGACTTTTATCAAGTTTGTTATTATTACAGCACCATTAGATGTTAATCTTTCAAGATATTCACGAAAATAACCCAGCTTCTAAATAGAAAATTCCTGTGTTCTTTTATATTTTAAGAGGAAATTTGATTGAGTTGTTAAAAATTCGTTATTTATAAACAACATTTGACACCTAAAACTTAATACAAATCATTGACTTATATTACCATTTTTTTGTCCAAAACCTACTTGATACCGGATCTTTCTAAACACCCGATATGTAAAACGCATGAATTCTAGTTACGCATTTGTACCAACAAAACGGTTTACATATCTGCTAATAATTTGAATAGTTTTTATAATTTGCGTAACAATGAAAAAATCTGGTTGCAATTACTTAAAGTAATTCGCGTTTCACCATCTTTTACCCTATTCTAGTTTTTTTCCTTTTTACAAATAACCGCGTGCTGATAATTTTTCGATATCACTCTTGCTCTAACTCGATATGCCGTTGGCTATACAAAGCAGCTATTAACAATGGTGATTTATCATTTTTATCAGTCGCAACATGAAGTGCGTTACGGCGGATTATTGCACATGAGTAAATGATTACGCCACCTTCATGGCGCGGTTATTTATTAAGCTCTTGATAACCGTATCGCATTTAATTTACTGTAATTTCATTTTTAACACTTGTTCTAATGATAGCAATAATGCTTGTTTGTATATATGCGAATTATATCACGACTACTTTGTATTACATGCAGTTAAATGATATAAATGCGAGGCGGTAGGTTTCCGATACGACAATAGCTAAATGAAACGAACATTCTATCAACCTTGATTTCTTACTTAATTGTTCGAGATTGTGGCTGGGTAGTAATGAATGCGCATGATATGGAGATAAATTGCGTGCATATAGGTATAAGTACACATTAGTGCTATTTTTCTTTAGAAAAGTTATTTGCTATATGGGTTAATATTGGAAAAATGTCACATTCTACTGCATGACCTACACATAATATTTAAATGTATTATTCTCGAACATTGTTATAATGAATTATGTCATCGAATACGTATGTATAGATTCAGGCATCAAGTTAATTCAGTTTATTCTATTGCTTAGTTCTTTGTCATACATAAAATGACAAATGACGATTGCAAGGACTGTGTGGATGTACAATTCACAGGTATAGCAGTAAACTCCACTCACACAAATTAATTAATTATGCGGAACGCAGCGTTTCGAGAGCACGTGGGCTCTCATTGTCAACCGTGTTACCGACTGAAAGTAAAAACTGTATCACACATGCAAATTATTTTCTACGCAGGCTCTAAAATTTCTAAAACATATGACTATTTACAATCTACTCGGTGGTCTAATGCCTTTTTCGGGAAAGGATGGACCGAAAGCGAACCGTATCTTTGACAGGGCCTATGATAATACATCCATCAAACTCGAGTGTGCAATTGGGGGTGGTTCTCTGTTCAATAAGTTTCCGTTCTTTTTCATACATATCGCTTCGTACGCGTCTAATTCTCTATACGAGTTTACGTTTTTAAGTAATGTCAGATTTTTTAAATCAATCTCAATGTCCGGATTTTACCATATGCTCTGCTACGCTTAAGACTTCAGGTTTGTCGAAACGATAGTGTCTAATATGTTCTTTGAACCTCGTTTCGATACTCCTTTTTGTTTGTCCAATATAAACTTTCTCACAATCATTGCATGCGATTTGGTATATTCCAGACCTTTTTATCATCTCCGGTTTATCTTTGGGATTCCCTAAGAGATTCTTTAAGTTGTTTTTTGACACAAAAGACACGTTCATATTTAGTTGTCGGAAAGTTTTACTGAACCCTTTTACTGTTGGGTGAAAAGGAAGAGTTATAAAATTTCTTATTACCGGTGTTTGTTGATGTCAAGGTCGTGGAATTTCTGATGTGTTGTTTGTATTAGACCTTCCTTAAAATACGGTCGACATCCATAGAAGAGAAACCATTGTACCTCGCTACATCTTTGATATACTTTAATTCTTTGTCGTACCTGCTCTTGTTTAGCGGAAATCTGACGAGTCTATTGACCAGAAAACTAATCGCAGACATTTTTAGTTGTTCGCAATGGTGCGAATCAAACGTGATGAATCTGTTGGAATTAGTTTCTTTTCTGTAGATGTCTATTTCTAATTTATTGTTGTTGCGTATGACTAGAGTATCTAGAAACGGAAGGCGATTGTTCACTTCTTCTTCAATAGTAAACTTGATCGTGGTAAATTTTGAGTTCAGTTCTGCTAGAAAATCTTGTATGTTTCCTTTGTTGGTATCAAACACCGCGAAAATATCATCTACGTACCTAAGCCAAATTCTCGGGAAATATTTGGTTTCTTTTTTCAGGTTCGTTTCAAATTTGCTCTTGAAAAGATTCGAGATAAAGGATTACCCATCGCCGTGCCTTCCACCAGTTCGAACCATTTTCCGCCTATTTGAAAACAATTTTGTTACATGCATAATTTAGTTAACCTTTTATATTCCGCGGTTTTCACGTCATCTACGTTATTTAATTTCAAACATTCAACCAAATACTCCACTCATTGAACAGAGAACTACACCCAGTTGCACACTCGAGTTTGATGGATTTATTACCATAGGCCCTGTTAAAGATACGGTTCGGCTTCGGTTCATCCCCTCCCGAAAAGGGCACCAGACCACCGAGCAGATTGTAAATAGTAACATGTTTTAGAAATGTTAGAGCCTGCGTAGAAAATAATTTGCATGTGTGATACAGTTTTTACTTTCAGTCGGTAACACGGTTGACAATGAGAGCCCACGTGCTCTCGAAACGATGCGTTCCGCATAATTAATTAATTTGTGTGAGTGGAGTTTACTGCTATACCTGTGAATAAAATGACAAATCTCAGGTGCTAATATGTAAAATATAACAATATATTTTATAAAGTATAGAAAATGTAAGATATTACATCGTTTTCTCAAATGTCTGAAATAGCTAAGTATTTTACTAAAATTTCGTAATTACTCATATATAATAATAGCAATAGTAACAATTGATCTCCTTATTTCGTCCATTTTTCAAACAAAAACAAAAATACAGAAAATGAAGTGAAGTTCAGGCTGTTGCTATTTGCAACTCCTACTCTTCTGCTAGACCTCAAGCTCAATCTACATAAAACAAATAGAGAAAGAAAGTAAATGTGCCAGGAAATCTAGGTAATTAAGGAAAAGAAAACAAAAAAAAATAAGGACTTCAGTCTACATAAGTCGTCACCGATTACTGCATCATCAATACCCCGCAGTATGCTGCCACAAAAACAGAAACTCGAGGAATTTCTTTTTAAACCGGGTATTAGTTGCAATTGCTTTTATATTAGACGATATTATATAATAAACTTTATCAGCTTGGTAAGGATAGCACTTTTTGTATTGCTCGAGGTGAGGTCAAAGTGCCCTTAAAACGTATGTTAAGCGCATAAAAGTTCGTCCTGAATTTAATATTGTAGAGAGCTTACCTGTAATTACAACGATTGCAAAAACTGTGTGGTAGTATAATTCACAGGCATCGCAATAAACTCCACACCACACAAATTAATAATTTATTCGAAACCCAGCGTTTCAAGAGTGGACTCTCGTTGACAACCGAGTCGGTAACTCAGTTATTAATTTGTGTGGCGTGGAGTTTACTGCGATGGCTGTCACTTACGCGTAGTGAAAAACTCTATGAGAAAGAGTTGCTCTCCTGTTTTGCATGATGAGGCACTCAATCTCCCCCAATTTATGTAAGATAGATATGTTCTCTACGTTTAATACCGTATATCAGACGTAAACAGGAGTTTTGAATCTTTTGGACTTTAAATTTATTCTTCTCGAAATGCACGACTTATAGAGAGTCATAAAAATTCAAGTTGGAGAAGACCAAGGTTTCACGAAGCAATCGCCTGATCTTTCTAGTATTTTGATTCGTCGAGTATATCTGGGAATTTAGTTGAAGCACTTGTTTAAAAAATATCCTAAGTTTGTAAATGTTCACATTTTGTTGACTACTGTTTAGTTTGATCGCCAATTCAATAAAACTGGGGTGTATTGGACGATTGAAAGGTGCAAGGCATTTCACCAAATAAAAAATTTACTAAGAAATGAACCTCCAGCAATTGCGACCAATGAAGACACCAGTCTGTTTTACTCGCAGTTGAAGAGAATAATCACATGTTTTCAACGGAATTGGGACAAATTCGTGGGGTTTGGTCACTAAATTTTACCATCTGCCAAACTAAAACCCCTCAAAATACATACCTTTTGAGGATTACCCATATCGTAAGTTCTGCGTTTGCGAATTAGTGACAGAATTTATAAAAGAAAATGTTAATTTGGTGAATCAAATTTGTTTAAATAGTGCTATCAACATGCATCATCGTCTTTCTTTTAAAAAAATTAGATTCTCGGGTTGAAACCGTGCCGTAATTGCAAGAGTCTGCCGTCGTTTCGATCACAGTGGCATGGAGCTCCATTTGGGCCGGTGTATGTCGTGTCGTTGCTGTGGGAAGAATGCGATACGACATGTGGTAGGCCAAAAGAAGCTCCATGCAATTAAATCGATTCTTTAAAGGAATACAAGTTTCCCGGAAGTCTACAAAAGCATATGCATTATTGTCGTGGCAGGAAATTCATGCACAACAAATTTAAATGGTGACGACTATTTAAATTTATTGAGAAACGAGATTGTGTCAGGTCGTACAGCTCCTTTTTTAATTTCAAGCAGACCTAATAATCCAAAGGAAATTATTTAGTTCTAGGAGGATGGACCTCTCCCACATATTGCGCATAATGTTCCTGGTTATTTGATCGAATTATTTTCAGCACACTAGATCGGACATAGGGGAGCAATTGAATAACCATCCTATTCTCCAGATCTATAGACACTGGATACTTTTCTTGCAGGTCTATTTGAAATTCCAGTGTATAAAAATCGACCCAATACTGTTGTACAATTAGAACAACGAGTAGCTGAAGAAATCAACTATACTATGCCATAGAATTCAACAGACATTTATCGTAGTCTCAATTAATTTTCACAAAGATATTTTGTTCTTACGTTCTAAGGCAGTGTTTTATTTTCTGTATTGCGTTCTTGTCAATAAAAATAAAGTAGTTGATATTTTTGAAAGTAGTTTTCCTATCTGCAATTGAAATGCAATATGGTGGAAGTAAAAAATAAATGAGCAGCAATGGTATAATAAATTCGCAATTTTTGATTAAATTATTATATCAAATTTAAAAAAAATATATAATAGTTCAGAGATTTTTTGTTAACCCTAGGATTTTTTCTGTTTTAACCTTTCCTAGAGGTTTCTAGTGATTACAGTTTTTTTGTTAGAGATTATACTACCAAAAGTGTAAGGCCCAGGTCTCTAGGAATACATGTAATACATTTTTCATTTAATTCACTTGTTTGCTATTTTAAGTAACGTACGTACAATCTACTAACAAATTTAGTTTGTTTTTCTTTAGAAAAAGTGCTTATTCACTTTCAAACAATCTGCAGATGAAAATAAACCAACAATCACACAACATAAACACCGATATTTCGCAGTTTTAATTGACTGGATTAATTGTTATAGCGGCTGGAGTCTATCTGAGACAGGAAGTCTTTTGTGCGTAATATAGTGCGGTACTCTAGAAGTACGGTGATGTAGTCGCTGCTGCTACTTCAAGAGGTTCTATTCCCAACCAACTTATTAATAATGGCGGGTTTAAATCATACCGAAAACAACATATACTCATTCAAGTAATATTAAAGAAAAATGTGTATAACAACCGAACGAACGAATAATAATAAATGCCGATAAGATCGTTTAGACGTTTATGAATGCATCGCTAAGGGCTAGACAATACACAAATACCAGGCAGTAGACGAGAGCACTTGGTCGGTATTGTCCTGGGGCAGCTGCCGAGTAATTATAACATAGCTCCGAGGTCTAAGTACTCCATAATGAGTCGTACTCGACAGCTATTACTCTTAAAATTCAAATTATAATAGCGCGCTGTATATACATTTCGTTCTTGTAGGTACGTAACCGTGTAGACGATTATCGATCCGTGTTCTGTTTCGTTTTTGTTCTATTTTTGTTCAATCTCAATGTAGCGATCTTCGGGAGTCGCAGAGGCGTGAAAGAAGGAATAATAATTATTATTGTACTTAGTTCGCTCTGTTTCCTGGTTAGTTAATACACGATTTTCCATTTGTAAAATATATCCCGAGATAAGGCATTGTTGCAGTCTGAAGTCTCGTTTTGCCATTTGTTTCCATGTACTTGTACCTTTATTAATGTATCTAGATAGAAATGCATAACAAATCGGCAAAGTTTTGAGCTCTCTATGAATAATTATCTCCTTGAAAGAGATTTCCTTTTGGATATATTTTGTACCCTGCGTTCTAACTTACTAACTCGACGAATACCATCGCAATATCCACGTGGTTCCATGCCTGCAATCTCAACTGCTGCAGTTGTGATAGACAAATGGGTGCACACAGATACACACAGATTTTAGTAGAGCATTTGATAAAATTGACCAGCAACCTGACCAGCAACAGAAAAATTTAGAACAATCAGTATTAACTACAACAAAACTAATGACACTGCATCTATCAGTGAGAAAATGTCCGATGTGCCATTGTTGAATGTAAAATCTAGAAGGTAGTCGTAACTAGTCTCGGCAAAGAGAGGCAAGTTTCAGTACCGTGCGGAGAACAACGTGGAGGGGTGAAGCGCGCGGCACGGAGAATCGTGTAACCGTATCAAAGCAAGCTTGTTTTGTATCACTCGACTGGTCGTTGTGACCGCTTGTCGTTACACATATACTTAGAAAATGTCGCATTTAGGTACGTTTCGGATTTAGAATAAGAAAGCGATAGAATTAAATGTGTAACGTGCGACAACTATTTGACCTGTACCAGCAGGTGCAAGTGTGAACGCCACCTAAAAAGTATAAACGCTGTTCTGCAATTCGTGGCAAACGAATGTTTTATTCTATGTGATGTACCAATCACTTTACTAGACCAACAAGCATTTATCTCCTTCAGATTATACATTACCAAGTCGGACACCGGTAAGAAATTTTATGCCATCTGTTCATGACTATGTTGAAGGGAGTATTAAAGCATAATTGAAAGATAAAAAGTTATGTGGTTATGTGCAGACGAAATAACCGATCGGCAAAGACATTCTGCAGATAATGTGATACGTCTGGTACGTATAATGGAAGAGTTTCAACCGTCTCGCCTATCTCACTTACTTCCAAAAGACAAAATGTATTAGCGATGAAATTTTAAAAGTTGTCTTGCGGGCATCGAACAAATTTTGTGTTATAGCAAGCCAACTTTTAATGTTTGTGAGTGACGGTATCTCTAACATGTTTTCCTTAGGCCGATCTCTTAAAGAAGAGAGTGGAAATCTGTTACGTGTAACATGTAGAATCAATGCTTTAAACATTGTGACGCAATTGATCTCTAAATGTTATCCATGTAATAGCTCATATGAAGGCAGTGTGTTTCACCTTCCATATTGATAGGATAAAATCCTTACGTATTCTTAATCCTTATAAAAAGTCTTTTAAATGAACAATGCAATAACAACTGAATAAATTAACAACTTTTGCATTTGCTTAATAAATTTTTCAGGAATCTAACTTGTTGGAGTATCGACATACCACACTGGCGGATTTATGATATTCCTATTTTACTTCTGTTATTTACGTTTAAAGAAAGATCAGGTTGTTATAGAGTTAATTAAGATGTACCTTAAATCCGTGTGATTAAATCTTTCGCACAGCATATAAGGAAGTAATTATTTCGCAAAATCCAATTTAGATTGTCGCATAATGGCGTTAAAACTTTTTAAAGGATCGAAATTGCTCCGCGTCCGGTTCAATCGTGCATATCATTATTTCTGGCATGGAGCTCGTTGATGGACGACCCTGTTAGGATTTTAAATTAAACCTGTGCTTCTGCCAATAAATTAATCCGAAAGCGACACAATCGAACCTGGACCATAAATCTGCTTTTTCAATTTTATCGCTCGAACAGTTTAGCATTGCCAATTACTTTCTATACAGATTTCGCTGTTCCAGTGTTTATTTTACACCATAGGGACGACGTTGGCGGGCCAACAAAAATTCGGCCGCATAAATTGGACCATTGTTAGTTGGGAGGAAATACTTCGGACGGCAATCGTGTTTCATTTTAAGCAATTTTATTGCGACAGAGTGACCACCCATAGGTATTAAATCTAATGGTATGCCGCGTATGCACGTTATGTGTATTGTGGACACTGGACGATTTTCTCAAGCGGTGGTAGGGTGAAGTACGCTTGCATGATTTATAAAATTACGACTATCTATATCCATATGTATGCTGAAAATAGGTTCCGCTTCAAAAAGGATGAACTTCATAATTAATTCTGAAATTAAAGGCGGTGCATTTGATTCATTATTGTAACGACGAAGCACTGCCTGATGTGTCCACAAAAACCTATGCACAGAATATATTATAAGTCCACTGGGCATTTATAAAGTTAGTAAAATTCAATGCAGTTTTTTAACATAAACAACTACACTAGGGTGACAGAATAAAACCAGGTAAAGCGGAATAAATATGTAAACAGCTAAATTCTAAGAACGAATTAAGAACTTTCTCTTGTCATTAGGGTAGCGACTTCACCCGGGGTCGCATCGTTGGCCAGAGTGAACGTGGCGCTTCGCAACGTCAAATAAGTAAATTTTTAAATAATCCGTTGTCTCCACAGTTAACCGTGTGATTACACAATTTAAACGCAAGGAAAAAACAACAGCGGAGCCGAGATCAGGTCGTGCCGAACCTTCTGAAAGAATTAAAAGAGTGCTTGTGCGCGAAGTGTTAAGAGAACCGCGAATAGGTACAGCTGAGCTTGCGACAACTTCACAGATAAGTCAGCGCACCGTTCTGCGATACCTCCACAGTGTGGGGATGTATAAAAGGGTGGCAAAGAAAAAACCTCTCCTTACGGCATTTCAAAAACGGCGCCGAATGGCTTGGACAATCGAAATGTGAACGAAGCCCGAAGAGTTTTGGCGGTCGGTCATTTTTTCAGACGAAAGCAGATACTGCCAATTCAGTGATAGTGGTCATACGTGGGTATGGAGACGTTCGTCACAGCAACTGGACGACAAATTTGCATCAGACGGTGAAATACGGCGGTGTGAACATCATGGTGTGGGGCGCGATATGGTATGGTGGAAGATCGCAGTTAGTAATCTGGGACGGAAATATAAATGCGGCAAAATATATCCAAATATTAACAGAAGGACTACTACCGATATTCGACAACGTTACTTTATCTAAAGAAGACGCCACTTTTATGGAGGATGTGCCAGGGTGCACAAAGCAAGAACAACAACCACATGGAAAGACGAACAGGTGATTCGGATTTTACCATGACCAGGCCAATCACCAGACATGAATCCGATAGAGAATGTTTGGCACATAATCCAGACAAATATGGCGAAACGATCCCGAAAACCCAGCAATAAGGAAGAACTCGTGGCAGCTGTTACAGAGTGGTTAAATATTCCAGAAGACACCATCAATCATTTAATAGATCTATGCCACGACAACTCGCAGCACTTCACGCAAGTAAAGGTGGATCGACAAAATATTAGTCTAATTTAAAAATTTTAAAATATTTTGTGTATATAACGAGAATAGAATCTTTTTTTTTTTAATTAGTAGGTGTCTATCTTATTCTGTCACCCTAGTGTATTGATAATCATCAATTACCTTTCCAGCCAATTGTTCAACATCTTTTTATATTTCAATATATTAACATAATTCTGTTAGATGCACATGGGCTTTTGATCTCATTAATCAGAATTTACTTCGTGCTAAACTAGAAGGTACTAGCTTCTGTCCTTCATTGGTAAAGTTGAGTTCCTCTTACCTCGTTGGAAGGAGATGTTACATCTTCTACCGTGGGTATTTGTCCACTCACTTCAGAATATCACCTGGGTTTGCGCAGGGTTTCAATCTCGGACTGTTTGTTACGGCCTATAGCGCCTCGGTTAACAAAAGTAATAATCAAATCGTTTGCGCGTTCCTCAACTTCGTATCATATGGAATTCAGGGTGCCTGCCTGGTCGTCGGCGAGAGAGTGGGTTTAAGATTCTACTACTTATCCAAAAGTTGGATGAGACTTCTTAGGCTCCACCTGTCACGAAATTTGGAGAAACAGGACCCTCGTAGATAGTCGAGTTATCCCGGAAGAAAAGAATGCAAAACATAAAAAATAAACTAAATACTTAAATTTAAATCTGAATTTAATTAAAATGAAATCAGGCAATATAGGTGAAAGTTTATAAAAATAAGTAAGTTTGTAAAAGGTAAAGAAATAACTACCATTAGAAAGGTAACGTTCGTTACAAGACTAATTAATACAACAACACAAGATTTTGTCGGTCGTGCAGGCCAAAGATTCCGCTCAGAATATACATATATTCTCTAAACTTATCGTCTAGTCTTAAATAAGAAAAAAAAAATTAGAAGTATTTGACCTAATTCTAAATCAATTAATAAACCTCAACAACTGAGATTTTTTTTCTAAATTATCTACAAATTTTAAGACAATAAGTTTGTTAACTAATGTTCGAAAATTAAAGAAAATCAACTACTTACAGTTAACATAATTTGATACCCCATACAAACAAAAAAGAACAATGATTTTGTTTATAAAGAACAAGACAGTGTTTGATTTGTTGATGAATTGTGACATCAAAATCATGCACAAGTTCAGCGTTTCGCCACCTACGGGTTGTAATGCCGTAATGGTATAGTTAACTTGGTTGGCGACAGTTTATATGAGTAAGTTGCTGGATTCAACAACCTACACGTTTTATCGTGGCACAGACTAATGCACTAGATAGTTTCAATACATTATATTAAAAACCTGACAAAATATAATAACATGCAAAAACTATAACTTTTAGATTTGAAAAAATACAATATTGACTATTGACTTGTGACAGATGTCAATCTCACTCAAGCTACTAATATATATTAAATTTGCTAAATCGGTTAATATCCGAAAAGATTTAATTAATAACTTTTAAAGTCCAGTAAAATATTGGTTAAAAATAAAATAATACGCACGAAATCTCTAATTTTAAATCACTTATCTCATTTGAGTTCTTGGATAAGCGTGGAGTTCTCCTCGCCGTAATAACGTCCAACAAAGGTTACGCAATCGAAACATTATAGAAAGTCGAGCTGGCTTTGTCCTGTGAAAAAAATTTGGAATCCAGACATTTCAAGCCATAAAGCAAAATAATAACCAGAAACAGAAAATCAAAACCTAAAAACCAAAAGCCAAAACCATAAAAACACCACAATAGAATTAGTCACCAGTAAAAATTGTAATTCATTGCTTGCCATAAAGATAGGGGTTAAATGAGAAGCGATATTTAGGGATTACAAGATCAGCACCTCGTGCAATAACAAAATTGCATCGGGAACGCTGCCTCCAAATCCGGACGAACCAGAATAACCAATGTCGTTTTCTTTCCAAAAATCAATTAAATTCAGACAATCATCTTCCAATTACGGCAAGGTAGAAAACGAAAACGCTACTTTAGGCGAACAGTCCCAACTATACTTTTATCAAGCAGCTAATTCCCTTAAAGGTCACGAAAAATACCGGAAAATCTTCGTGAAGTTAATGCAATTACCGATCACTGATAATGATGGAAATAATAAGGTGAAAATTTATAAAGTTAACAATCCTTTGTTAATAGGAAATATTTAAACGAAATAACAAACAAACGTAAGAAGCAAAAGTACACAATAATCGGAAACGAATAAGAAATAAAATACGAGATTTCTAGGAGAAGAAAATTTAATTCCGCTACATCTTGAATACGTTAGCGCCAACAATAAAAAATAGCTAACAGACATCGACATTCTAGCGGCGGTATTCAACAGATAAATCAAACCAAAAGAAAGTTAGATTGCTAAGTAAATACAATGAAATAACGAAGGAAACAATTTTGGCTAACAAAACTAAAATTGCTAAACTAAATTATACTTTACGTATACACCGTTAAATTAACGAAATAAAGAATTTCGCGGAACAAAACTAAAAGTACTTTTTAATCCGATAAACAAAGACATAACACATTATTATTTAATATTTTGTTAAATGACTTGCTTGATAAATTGCGGTACGAATTTTCAACAAACGAGGACGACCTCAAAATGTACAATGTTATCGATTCACTAGCCAACAATAGATAAGTACGAAACAGTTTTATTTTGAGAAATGGAAAAATACAAGGTTGGATCATTATCTGAATAAGTTTGGAAGACCTTGACAGGTACTTGAACTACAGGCAAATAAGGCGTACCATGATTATCAAAGGCAGGTGGAAGCGAATATTAAAGTTAACTAAAGGATTTCTGGTGACTTGTTGGTAGTCATAAGACAACTTAACTAGGCATTCAAAGGAGGTGATCGGGCTATTATTGTGAAGTGCGGAGTTATAACCATTTCAGATAATTTTACAAAAGTATTCGAACATATCTTATATAACAATATTTACTTTCTTCATTTTTGTCAATCCAGATCAAGATGGATCGATTTCGGACAGATAGATACACTGTAGCCAACTTGGCAAATATCACACAGCATATACCTAGAACACTAAACTAGTGAGGACAGGTCTATGTTGATTTTGCTAAGCCACTAACAAAGATTAATTTTGTGTTTACCTGGATTGTATTGGCTTCAGTCCTTTATTAGTGCAGTTGATTTCTTTTTACCCCTTTGGAAGGAGTGGTTACATCTTCTATAATGACTATGCGTTCACTCATTTCGGAGCATCATCTGGGGCTCTACAGGGTTCCAATCTTGAACCATTATTATCTAATATTTTTATAAATGATTTGATAGATTGGATTTTGAGTTTTTAGCATTGCGAGCGATCTCAAAATCTACAATGTTATCAGATCGCTACTCGATTGCATTAAGCTGTAGACCTACCTTACTCTTATTAATGACTGATATACTATGAATAACGTATCTTTAATTATTGGCCAATGTTTTATGATCTGTTATACTAAACGCTTCAATCCAGCTTCGCTGGTAATATATCTGCTATATGTCTTCCCGCTTCTAAATAATTGAGTTTTCCAATAAGAGCTTGTTGTGCTCTCCATGATATTTCGGCGATAAGGTCTCTATACTATGCCCTCGTTCAGTCCAAATTGGTGTATGCCAAATTAATTTGGTATCCTTACTACACGTATCAGATGATTTCTATAGAACGTGTCCGAAAGCAATTCCACAAATATCTCAGCTCTAAGATTAGCGGTACTTACAGATTGGTGGTTCAGATTATGTGATATTGCTGCCGAAACATAATTTTAGTTCGTTGTAAGATCGTCGGAGTAAAAATAGTGCAAGATTTTTAGTTAACTTACTGTCGAACGGAATAGATTTACCATCGTTGCTGACTTACGTGGATTTCCGTTTATTACCACAGTACACACGATCATTGATTTTGTCGCTACGTATAGGCACAATACAAATATCTTTGCTAAATCGCCTGTGTTTCATGTGGTCATCAACGTTAATAAAGAGTGTTCTTTATAGAGGTATAAAACTTTAAGTTGGCAACACTTTTTTAACTGGCGGCCATTTTGTCAGGTGTCAAGTGATTTATGTTTAGTTTGATTTGGCATTTCAACATGAATAGACTGACGCCTGAACAACGCTTCCAAACTGTGCAAATTTATTTTGAAGATCATGGTTCTGTTCGAAATACGTATCGCGCCCTACGTCCAACGTTACAGTCAATGGTGACCGCTATAGAGCCATGATTACTAACTTTTTCGTTCATCAGTTGAACAACCATGATGTGCAGGAGCTGTGGTTTCAACAAGACGGCACAAGATGTCACACAGCTCGTGCCACAATTGGTTTATTGAAGGAAACGTTTGGTAACCGCATAATTTCACGTTTCAGACCCGTGAATTGACCAAGATCGTGCGATTTAACGCAGCTAGACTACTTTCTGTGGGGATATGTGAAGTCGCTAGTCTACGCTGATAAGCCCGAAATGATTAACTACTTGGAGGACAACATTCGCCGCGTAATTGCCGATATACGACCACAAATGTTGGAAAAAATCATCGAAAATTGGATCTCCAGATTAGACTACGTCCGAGCCAGTCGTGGCGGTTATATACCAGAAGTCATATTTAAATTATAATGCCAGAAGATTATCTTTCGAACAAAGTAAATTTCATGTCAATTTAAGAAATTCATCTTCGTTTTATTCCATTTCAAAGTTCTATACCTCTATAAAAAACACCTTTAGATATAATCAATATTTATACAATATTTATTTAGTTACAATATTTCGTTTACTTTTATGAAATGTGTTATATAAGATAGAAATATTAGTTGAATAGATACTGTATTGCACATAAGGTATACAACTGATGTGACTTCACTAACTGTGTATTGTCCTGTAACTGATTAATTGTCGATGGACAAATATAGATTATTATTATTCTATTATTAATAAAATATGATACCAATCAGAATATTTTAATACATTAGGTATTTATACCCAATTAACTTCAATTTATAAAAAGGTTAAAAACAGGACCGAAGATAATTAAAACCGTATAGCTTCGGGATGTGGGTTAATTTGTGTGAGGTTTTTTCACCAGCGATCTATAAATAAGCGTAACCTTAATGTAAACCAACGTAATTCCGATAATGCCTCTCACTTAATGACGTGAAATCAAATATTATTTTTTCCTAATTATAAATGGTTGCGTGTATGCATATAGGCTATTGTGCAAATACCGGGGCAGTTATCAAATATTCAGAGCATCACATTTCCAATTACAAAACTCTAATTGTATTCCGGGCGTACACACCTACCTGACAATATATAGCATTCTAAAAATAGAGAAATTCACAGCCGACAGTAACAACGCTCCACGGCAAACTAAAATATACGTAGGCTATTCCCGTAAATCTCCACATTATTACGCAGTAAGCTCCCTAAGATTAAAGGAATGTGGATAATCGTGCTTATATATTTTGCATAATTACAAACATAATTTAATTTTATCTTCTTTATTGTTAGTTCCAAAGAGAAATGCATATTTTTAAGCGGAAATGGTCAATAATAACAGGTATATTAAACGAGGGAATAAAGTTGCTGTATGAATTGAATCTCCCGAAGGTAATGGTAATGCAAATTCAGAAAATAAATACATTTCCAATGAGTAAGTCAGGATTATCCAGCGAATGCTACCGGCTACGCTATTTGGGATTATTATAGAATCCTATGACCATAAAATATCTTGGAAGATATATGAAGGATTCAATTACTGAATCTACCAATATTAAATGTTTAATAAAGGCGATATTTTACGTTCATTTTAAAACATGTTGGACGTGAAAGTTTGTCGAATTAAAATAGCTATAGGTATGAATTGATTCATTGTTAATCCTCGAATATCTTGTAATATGTTTTAACTTCGAGTATATACTAATTATTTAATCCTTTATGAAGTCAATGTAGGAGAGTATTCATACGCTTGTTAAGTTCAATGTGTCCCAAAAGCTCTTTTCAAAATAAAAAGAATATAATAAAATAATAGCCACGTTTAATGAAATAAATGTTTATTTTTTTATTAAAATATATACTTTGGGAATTTATTTCTTAAAAATGATGTCTTCTAAATGTGTTCCATTATTTTGACGGTACTCTTCTAAACGTGAGGAAAAATTTTCGAGAACTCTCTTTTAATTGATTCAGAGAGTATTATTATACACCTTGCAATTCTGCCTGTTTACATATCCATCAAAGTGAGAATCCACCTCATTTGAGAAGAAAATGTTGAAGGACCGAAACCATAGAATGATAGCATTAGCGAAGTTGAGCCCTTAAATAGCATTATTTGGTTTTAGTTCCTGTACTTACTACAACTTGTAGGGATGGAGACGCAAACCCTAACGCAATATGCGATGTACGGAACTTTTAGGAACATTTAAGGCACTCTCCCCTTTACGAACGGAAAGATCGCTAGACCGGCGAACCAACTGGCGCATGCTCCCCATATTTTCCACGGTTCTTGACGTCCTTCGTCACCCGTCCGAGGTTTGTCCATTCTCGAACTTCAAGGTACTTTGAAAAAATGTATGTTATGAAATGTCACTGGTTCTTGTAGTAAAAAATAAACTACTGTAATTGTTTTATTTGTTGTATTCGACGTTAAATAAATTAACTATAAGCAGCCACTGCTGTTAATTGTACATTGAACATTGTGTCGTGGTGAATACAATTCATCTATATATATATATATATATATATATATATGTAAGCCCTAATGAGCTCGCCCCTCCAATGGTAATTAGTATCGAAAAAGACGCGGGAAATTTGATTTAAATATATGGCGTCAACATACTCCCTCCTTGAAAGATGAATATCTTTCAAAAGCGATTTTATGTAAATGCACTAGAACACGTTGATGTATAATTTAGTCTTCGTTCAACACTGGACACACCCTTGTCACACACCGCTTCATTTGTTCACTAGAAGTTCGTATGATGACTACTCGAACAACATTGTCCTTTCCTGACCGAACTTCCGTGATACGTCCCAGCTTCCAACGAAAAGGAGGCAGATGATCGTCGTTAATTGCAACTAAATCGCCAACATTGATGGATCCTAGGTTGGACTTCCATTTGGTTTTCTGTTGCAATTCGTTGATGTATTCACGTGACCATCTTGTCCAGAAATGTTGAGTCATTTGTTTGAGTCGCTGATATCTTGTTGTTTGTCGGTGTTTTCCGACAAAGTTGGTACCGTTGTCTGAATACATTACTGTGGGCTTGCCACGTCTGGCGCAGAATCTATGAAGTACTGACAGGAATGATTCGGTAGTTAAATCTGTGACAGGTTCTAAGTGAATAGCCTTGGTGGACAGGCAAACAATTAAAATTATATATGCTTTGATTATTTTAGAACCTCAACCTCTTTTGTCTCTAATTAGTACAGGTCCAGCATAATCGACACCAGTTGCATAAAAGAGATGGTTTGCGGTGACACGATGTTTTGGTAGTTGGCCCATAATGGGTACTACTAATTCGGCCTTAAACTTGAAACATTTGATGCAGTCTCGAACAATTTTTCGTGCTAGATATCTACCCTTAGTAGGCCAAAATTCGTTTTTAATTGATGACAAAAGTAATTGAGGACGGGCATGCAAAAGTCGTATATGCTCATGACGAAAAAGTAATTTTGTTAATATATGATTGCCATCCAGTAGTAAAGTATACCTTTAATTAAAATTGAACTCAGAATTGGCTAGGCGTCCGCCTACTCTTAATAATCCATCTTGATCGATGAATGGTGTTAATGTAATTCTCTAATTCTTTCTTTATTGTTTGCACCTATTTAGTCTTTGAATATTACCAAGATTGAGACATCGTTCACAAATTTATCACCCCAATTGTGATATCCTTCGTCAAATTGTTAATTTAAGTCATAAAAACAATATCGAGTCTAACATGAAGTACTGGGCAAACCCCTTTTTTTTTATTGTTTAGGTTTCCTATAATTACAACCAATTATGTGCTGCTTTCCCGTTTAAATAAGATATGATCAGGTTTGGGAGATTTCCACCAACTTTTTAATACTGCAGTTCTCTTAAGAGAATGCATTGGTTTCCGTAAGTCAATGACTTGTTCAAATTGTTAAATGCGAGCTGCGGGTATTTTCCGTTATCTGTGCCGTTTGCTATTTATTTGAACATTTTATCTCAGTAATAAATTAGACCCTGTTTTTCTAAAATAGCCAGTTTATCAAGATTAATATCGCTGGCTGCATCTTGTAACTTTCTAACACCATTTCAGAATGCCTACCAAGGAAATCAACTACCAGAACTGTCTACTTACTGATATCCGAAAAAGGTGAGGTAGCCGGAGTTTTACTAGATCTATCAAAAGCATTCAACAGCGTAGAGCACTTAGATTTTAGTTGAGAAACTGGTAAGAATGGGTTTCAGAGGGATGGTACATGCACTACTAAAATCCTATTTAACAAACAGAATGCAATGCGTGTAACTAAATTCTAAGGAAGAAAGACACCACTAAGCATCTTACAAGGTTCGATATTTGAAGCATTTCTATTTACGTTATACAGAATTAAAGTAGAATTTTATGTCTTTGTATGCAGATGATACGCCAATTATTGTTAAGGTAAAGAACAATCTTCTGGGAAAACTCCGTGGATGCCAACAGGGTCTTCATGCACCAGAAATCCTCCGTTGGAAACCGTTTTAATCTGAGGAAAAGTCCCAGACATGTAGGAGTGTGTTAAGAGAGAACGATATGTCTATCTTATATGCATTATATATTTATGAAGAAACATTACAGTAAACTGCTTACCGAGTACGAAACTACTAACAACGCAAACAACATGCGGGTATACATAGGAGTGTAGTGACACAGTATTAAAAATTTATAGTAGCTTACCTCACGAATGCAGATAATATAGACTAAGAGATTTCAAAAGATATGTAAAAGAGACACTGATCCAGGAATATTTGTATAATCCAAATGAGTTTTTTTATTTATATAATATAATTGTAAATATTATTTTTTCCGTTATTCGTACCTAACCAGTACCCATTTCAACTGACGTATTTCATATCTTGGTATTATGAAATAAAGGCATATTATTGTTATTATTATTGTTTGGAGAGCGATAATCTCTTTAATTATGTAAAGCTTTAAATAACCTTTAGTAATTCGTGCAACTAGTTGCTTAGCTCCAAAAGGAATTGCTTTTACAAAATTAAAATTATTTAGAAGGTACTACACAGTAAGGAGAAAATGCTTTAAAATTTAACTGATGGAATAATAGGTAACTAGCATTCGAGTAGAGTTGTTAGGAGATAAAAGAAGTAATCTTTAAATTATTTCTTCCAGAATAATAAACCAAATCCCTTGAGCTGTATGAGGTATAAGCGCTTGTAATTTGTTAAACTCACTTGTGTATTGTCTGATAAAAAGTAATTACTTCGTATCGTAATTTATAGCGCAAAGAAGACAATGGGGTCTACTTATTAGTTTCTTGTTGCTTCTGTAGCGTGCAGGAGAAAGGGTCTTTCGTGACGATGTAATGAGTTTTCGTAGAATATCGCCCGAATTTAAGGGCGAAGAGGAAATTGTGAGGAAATATAGTTTCTTATAGTTAATAGACTGAACTATGTTTGGAAATTACCCAAGTTTTTCTTGTCTAGCCATTGCAGGAGAATAATTAAATTAGCGAAGGCAGATTACGGAGGATTTTTGCACGATAATTCGCGAGCTCACGAACTTTCTAGCTTTACGCAAAAATACTTTGCAAATTTTTTCTATGCTATTTGATCATTCGCTATCATCTATTTTTCTACTTAACTTTGTCTTTTTATTAAAATATTTTCATAATTTCGTCATTCGTCTTTACTGTGATAAATTATGCGGTAATACCCTTGATTCAAAGATTTATAGGAGCTCTCTGCCTTTTACAAATAATACCACAACGTTGCCCTATTTCCCAAGCTACTAATTTCACTTTAATTAAATTCGGAAGCAGCAGAGCGTTAATCAACTTTAACAAGGTTAACGTTATAAGATATTTTTTTAGTACAAAGACCGCCGGCTTTTCTTTGAAACTTTCTTATTTCGTTTTAATCTACCTCATCCAAATTTTATTAAGGCCTTTTGCAATAATTAGTCAGTGTTATATCTGTTAAACACAATTTGGATACCTTGACTTTATTCCTTCGTTTACATGGATTTCCTCCAGGAAAGAACATCAATCAAAGCTGAGGTCTAAATAAAGTAGAGTAAAATGTTTATTTATGAAAAGACGAATTTGCTAATTTTGTACATAAAAGATATATTGTGAAGTTCAAGCTTCTATCCTTACTTATGCCTGACATGATATTTTCAAAATGGTCTGAATGTATATTTGCCCTTCTCTGGTTCTGTTTTTCCCACTTTATTTTTCCTTTTACAGCAATATCGTTTGTGTAAATGCTAAATGGACTCAGATTCAGTAAGAATGATTTATATGTGTAAAGTTGTATGGTTGTTTTCTGTTTCAGCGATTTTGTTAGTTATTCGTGTTGGAGCACTTATTTCTGTTCTTATTTCTTTATCTAATTAACTACAAATCTGAAAATATTCGCATAAACTTATATTAATATTAAGCCACCTTGCAATTAACCAATCTAATTAAATTCCTGTACAAATATCAGTTTCAGTAGGATTTGAACTAACTATATCTGCGTTACCGGCACATTGTGCTATCATTACACCACGAGACCACTTGTGAGTTCAAATCGCTTTCAATACCTAGATATGACGATGTCTGTAAATACATTGTAATATCACACAGGCACTATATTATTATTAAAGGCAAGTTATAAGTTAATTTTATCAGGTTTCATGTAATTGTCGAAATAGTACTCCAGTAAAGCTTAACTTGCCAAAGTGAAGGTACAATTTCGAGAAAGCAAACTATTGCACTCTATACAATGACATTGTCAATATTGATTGGTCTTTTTTCAGAATATTAATAACGTGCTATGATTTCTTTCTATGACATTCTTTATAGTCTTTTAGATGCTACTGTTCCTAAATATATTCCCAGGAAATCTACATTTGTTCTTTGGTTTACTCCACAACTCAAGTATAATTTAAGGACAAAGAAGTATTTTGGGGCTAGGTGGTCTAGGGATAAATATATACATTATCTCAATGAATTCAATTCAAATTTCCACCAAGTTCCAAATACGCAATTCTCTCTCAATTGCTCATATTTGCGTCGTATTCAAACCAATGTTAAAGCTAACCCTAAAGGCATATGGAAGTTTGTTCACTCTAAACGTGACATGGCTGTTAGTGAATGAGTTACTAACCCTTTCTCGATGAAATTAAAATATTATATAACGCCTTCATTCTCAATAAATTGGAGTATGGCTGTGTTATTAAATTGTATGACTCATGCTTTATACCTGAATCAAGGGATGCCTGCCAAAGTGCATTATTACAATGGCATGGATTGCTGTTTTTGTCTCAACGACGTTATGAACGTAGTCCCAAATTATTATACTTATTATATCTTTCACAACAAAATAGACTGTGAACGTCTACTATATACTCAGTATACCACGTTTTGTATTCAGATATGCTTCAAGTTTTCTAATTGCTGCAGTTCGCACAAAACTGCTATTGCAAACACCAGCTTTGCTAAACAATTTAATCTATGTATATCGTAATGATATGAACTATTGTCTTTTAAATCTTTTATAATATCAATGATTTTTCTTGTTTATCTACTTTGGATATTTTCACGTCACTGTATGGTTCACGTCCTTATTTCTGTTATTGTTGATGTTGTTGTTGGAGGCAAAGTACCGTTAGGACTCCCTCTTTATTGAATTTACTTCAAATATACCTAAAATACGAGACATCGCGTGCGACGGAGTACGATTAGCAAAATTAAAGACTTCAAATAATAATAAATTTTCAAAATTTATAGTACTTTTGCACTCATTTTATTTTGTATTTTATTTAGAATTTATAAAATTAGTTAGACAGTTGATTTAGGTTTTTTGTTTTTTTGTGAATTTAAAAACGAAAAACTAAATATAAATAATTACCCATTTAGAAAATTAAGGGCCTGAGATTTTCCACCACAGTATATATATAACACATGGGATGAAAAGTCCCGAGCCTAACACATAGATGACGCTAGTTTTATTGCAGTCACCTTTCTCTCAGTTAGTACTAACCATCAAAAGACAGCTGTTAAAATTTCATGATATTCTATTCATTAGTTTGTGACTTATTGTGCTAAGAGTCACGATACTTTTGTTATTTTCAAAACAATGGATCAAAAACAATTTCGTGTTTTAATTTTACACTGCTTCTTGATGGGAAAAAATACCGTTCAAGCGAAGCAATGGCTTGAAAAGTGTTATGGGAACTCCGCTCCATCAGAAACAACAATAAAACGTTGGTTTGCTGACTTCAAACGTGGTCGTAGAGACACCGATGATGCAGAACGCAGTGGACGTCCAAATGAGGCGGTAACACCAGAAAACATCAAAAAAATCCACAAAATCGTTTTAAATGATCGAAAAGTGAAGTTGCGTGAGTTAGCTGACATCGTAAAGATATCAAAAGAATGTATTGACTTTATATTGCATGAGCATTTGACTATGAGAAAGCTCTGTTTAAAGTGGATGCCGCGTTTGCTCACTGTTGACCAAAAACAAGAACGTGTTGATGATTCTGAGCAGTGTTTGGCCATGTTTAAACGTAACAAACCGGAATTTTTGCGTCGATATGTGACAATGGATGAAACATGGATCCATCACTTCACTCCGGAATCAAAACGATCGTCATCTGAGTGGACAGCAACTGGTGAACCTCGTCCAAAGCGCCCGAAAGCACAACAATCGGCTGGAAAGGGTATGGCCTCGGTATTTTGGGATGTGCGTGGTGTAATATTCATCGACTATCTTGAGAAAGGAAATACCATCAACAGTGAATATTATATAGCGTTATTGGAGCGTTTGAAGGCCGAAATTGCAAAGAAACGACTGCATATGGCAAAGAAAAAAATTTGTTCCATCAAGACAACGCACCGTGTCACAAGTCAATCAAAACAATGGCAAAACTACATGAATTGAACTTCGAATTGCTCCCACATCCACCGTATTCGCCAGATTTGGCTCCCAGCGGCTACTGGCTGTTCGCAGACCTCAAAAAAATGCTCGCCGGTAAGAAATTTCGCACGAATGAAGAGGTTATCGCTGAAACTGGAGCCTATTTTGAGGCAAGAGATAAATCGTTCTACAAAAGTGGTATTGAAATGTTAGAGCGACGCTGGAATGATTGCGTTGCACTTGATGGAGATTACGTTGATGAATAAAACTAATTTTGAACCAAAAAAACCGTGTTTTCATTGTTAGGCCCGGGACTTTTCAGCCCATGTGTTATATATATTATATATTAGTTAAAGCTATATAAACTGATCTCTAGAGAAATTCTTTCAAAGCTAAAGTAAAGAAGAACTGCTTGATATTGTTGAGTTCATAACGCTGGCAGATTATAAATTTACGTAATCTGTGAGCTTTGGTGTAATAGACAAAAGCCTTTATAATGGAATATTTTTTGTTATAATTAATTTGCATCTTCAAAATATCTAATTCCAATAGTAATTCGGCTGTATTTGAAACTTTTTTGATTAAACCTTCTATATTGAATTACATTATATATTTTTTCATTTTTCGTAAAAAATATTCGACATCAAAAATTTCCGAAATATATGGAATGTATGGTTTTGAAGTTTTAAAGTAGAAAATTAATACAACAGCGTGGCTTGTTATCCTGTCACTAATGCGCGAAAAAAATATGTACGAAGCTTATTTTCCTGCGCACAAATTCGATAGAGTTTCGCTCGCATTTTTATTAAATTCGGCCAATAATTGGATACGTCGGGCGGAAATTTTGCATTTAATTACACGCGCTTTTTTAATGAAGGTTTATGTTATTCTATCGGCCGACCATTAAATAAAATTTAACGGCGAAACGGCTCTGTTTAACAAAGTTGTCCATTAAAATTGAATATTCAGCTGGATATATTCGCATGCACATATACGCTGAGCTATTGAGGACTGGATGTATTAATATGAGAAAAAATATGAACCGAGAAAACGTGAAAATTTATTGTATTACTAGGATCAGTGGAATCATTTGGTTATATTGGAAGTTCATCCCAACCTGTACTTGCTGCTCGAGTGATGTATGCAAAAATATTAACATCTCAAAGTTTGAATACAACGTCATCATTGTTTCAGGGTTCGATAGGTAACAGTGACGTATTTAGAGGTAACGAGGAGTCTGAAGGTAAAAAAAACTATAGTTCTGGATATATTGACGTCTAAATAATTAAGGAAAATTCTTCACAAGATGTGCAAATCTTTGGAACATCTAACCAGCAGTATGCTAGCTCAAGGTGTATTTTTTGATGAACTGAAAAGAAATCAAGTTCTTTCTGTTTTCAAGTACAGTGAAATTAAACATTAGAGCAGGGCTTCCCTAAGTATGCGCCTCTGGTCATTGTAGAAAGTAGGCAGTGTAGTAGTAAGGGCGCTGCGGTTTGATAAAGTTTGAATGCTTCCAGCTATGCTTAGATTGTTAAGGAAATTATCATGAGTACCTTGGTGAACTAGGGCGGAGAGGCAAACATCCATTATTCCAGCGTGGGCAAGGAATGAACGGAAGCACAATCACGGCAATGATAGAATTAGTGGATATCCCAAGAACAATGAAATGAAGTTACTGTATTGCAAATTGTTGAAGGTATTTAAGCACGTGGATCATAACATACTACTACATAAACTACAATACTGTAAAGTGCGAGGGATATACCAGTGAAACAGGCAGAATCTAACACTCCGGAAAGGAAACAAGTCAGCAACCACTGCAATAAACGCAGGGACGCCACGAAAATTGTTACATTGATAGCAATTTTGCGTGTGAATTATGTGACAATGAAGCGGCGATTCAAGGTCTAATCGACTTAGACATTTGGGGCTTAACTATTGGTGTGTGAAAGTTCACACTGTAAATAATGACACCTAGAAATGTGAACACAACACAGATAATGCTATTTATTTTCGATTATATTAGGTATTATTATCACTAGTATTTTAAGAATTGAAATTGGGAAAGCTTTGTGTTTCTTATTAGGGACTTAGATTACTTTATTACCAGCAACTTTACGTGGATTAAATCGTATTGGAAATATAGACATAAAAATTTGTATCTTACTAAAAAAAGGTCAAGCTCCATTGTTATCATGTAGAACAAAATAACTTAATGCTAATGAATGTAATAAATAAAACGACCTACTTATCTATTTTAAATTCCTCTGGTAACTATAACAGTAACCTAGACACATCAGATTTGAAAATTAGTGAAAATCTGAATAACATCTCCGTTCCGACACCGTTTCTACTAGGTATTATCTACCACACCTGTTCTTATTTTCTCTGAAAAAGAACCACACTCAGGCACTCTTACCGGATCTTGAATATCTCTTTTGGCTTCTGAGCTAACTTATAAAAACATCGAACATAGGATAAATGGAGAATATACAATTCTCATTGCGGAATGCCTTACCTTGTCTTCTATATTAAATATTCTCGTCCGTTGATTATCAAAGTGTAGGCCTGTCTTTATTCAATTACTGTTTAAACGATCATAGGAATTTCTGGGAATACAGCGTACATTAGTACATTTCTCAAGTGGAAACATCTGTTTAACGGTGCCACTCGACCTAGAGGAGGCAATTGACAAGATCTATCGGCAGGGCTAGTTTCGAAAATAAAATGAAAATTTCTCCAAGGATTTACGCGAATAACGCTGCAATTGTGGCCATTTTCAGCGATTGGAACAAATCAAAATCGGAATCACAATCAACCTAAGGAAGACTCAAGCATTGCGCTCGCTTGGATGAAATATAATCCACCAGTGAGACTCAACGCTAGAAACTCAGAGATTCGCTGGAACAACAGTATCGATTATCAAAGAATGATATTCTATGGTTCTCTTACAGTGGTCATATCAGAAGACCTAGGAGCAAGCAATTCGGATTGCCTAAATAGCTGTAACCAATCCAATCCTCACATACGCTACACAACTTACATCAACTCTCTCGGAGGAATACAAACTATTTGATCACGACATGTTCCCAAGCACGTATACAACCCTTGCCATTCTGAGGGTTATCGCTGAGGTCAATTTATAAGAGTTCCTGAACTGTCACGATAGTAATTCCTTCGTAACTTCTCAGGAAATTCTCCGTAACTCATCAGTGTTGTGCGCATTTAGTTCAAAAGAAGCAGGCCTATCGAAACACAAGACCATCACGGAAACTCTCCAGCGATTGTGATAATCGCAAAAAGAAATTACCACAACCTGTTACAGTAATATTATTGCAAGAAAGCCAACGAAACACAAAACTGTCATAGGATTCCTGCAGCGGAAGTGGCTTAGCTAAAGATGCTAGAGAAATCAAATAAGTAGAATTGGAGGAATGTTAGGTAAAGAAAAATCCAGTGAATTCACGAACCTATTTCAGAACTTGGTGTGCTATCATCAAGCAAAATAATAATTCGTCTTTACACGAGGAACGTCAGTGCAGATTATTTACTAGCCGTATAGCAGGAAAAAGTAAAGTACGCGAACCAAAAAACGTATAAAAGTTACGAGTTATGGCTTGAGCGTACAATTTAAACGTTATTACTACGGGTATCCGAGCGGTCGTCGCGTAGTTCTTTTTCCCGCCTCTATGTTTAGTTTGCAATTCTGGCAGCGCGTTCTAATTAATTAAATTAATCCGGTGTTTGTTATCTGGATTTGGACACCGAATGAGAAAATTGAACCGCTTTAGAGCGAACAGGGGGAAATATTAACCACGCGCTAGTTATGCCAGCTATATGCTTTTACATGTGTGTATGTTCGGTCGAAACGCGGACTTTAATTAAAAGGTTAATCAGAGCTAAAACAATCTGGATATCTGCCGTTCCATAATAAAACATTGTTTACATTCTAGACAAAACCTTTTAGTGCTCTTGAGTTTTTTTAGTTAATTTAACTAATCAAAATTGTGTAAATTATTGTTTCATTAGATTCTAAAAGCTTTAACCCGTATATTTGTAGTAGAATCTCTCAGTTTAGTTGTTCTGCCAATTTAGTTGCATTGAAATTTCCCTATTGTACAGGGTAATAAGATATATATTTGTGAATCATTTTCCTTGTTTTATCTACATTAGTTTAAAGGATGATTTTTTCAAAGCGCCACAAAGTTTTTCACCTTTAAAATACGATATCTTGCATACGTGCAAGTGCATATGTGATACGTCTAATATCAAGTTTTGGAATATCAAGTACTTTTTACATAAATTAATAAGTAACTCTTGTTACTTCATATAAGTCCCCATTGCTACAGTTTCGCGATCCTCATTAAGAGCCGATAACACGAAAATTAGTTTTGAATGGAATTTTGCATATTAATACACCTTGATCTAACAACAGTACATATTTTTTAGGTGCCCATTCGCTGGATTTTTGCATGCAGATCCGTCTAAAGTTCACAGCTTCTTAAGGTAGGTACAAAAACTTCTTCCGAACAAATTTTAGAACTTACTGCATGCCATTAAAAGTAGTGCAAATAATTTTGGATGAAATGTTTCATGTTTTCTATGTTAATTTTGTTTAATCGTCAAAATAGAATACAAAACAATGGCACTTAGATCAAGAAATAAGTAAAATCAATTCCATTCTAACCAACGTCTACATAACAGGCTTCAGTTTGGTGTACAAAATGATCCCATCATTTCAGGTATGGAGTATAACAGATATGGTTCCATTATTGAGAGCCATTCAGAAAGTTTTGTTTTCAGACCGCGTCCCCCACCACCATCTCCCACCCACCACTGGCATTGGTAGTCCGCTTCAGTTTGGTGGCAGGTACAATCCACTATGATTACTGCTTAGCAGTGCGATTTTAAAATGTATGACAAAATTGAGGATCCCGCCAAATGTAAGGTACGCAGTAATATCGGCTCTTTAAACTAAAGCCCGACCCATCGAAATTTATAGACAGATAACTGAGGCTTAAGTAATGTAATGAACGAAGCGTTAGTTCGAAAATGGTCTAGCATGTTTAATGGCGGACGGAAGAATGTTCGCCATGAAGATCGCTCAGGTCGGCGCAGAGTGGTTCTGACTGACTTAAACCTAGCATTGAAACAAAAATCCAAGAAAATAGACGTTTCACAATTAGTGAATTGCACTCATTCTTTCCAGAAATTTTAAGAACTGTGTTGTACAGAATTGTTAGTTCGAATCTGGGCTATAATAAAGTATGTGCCAGGTGAGTTCCTCGAATACTGTCAGACGAACACAAAATCAACCGAATGGCAGCTGCATTAATATTTCTCAGTCGCTATGACAAGGATGATAATGAAGTTTTCAATTGCTTTGTTACTAGAGATGAGACTTGGATATCACACTACACATAAGAAACAAAGCCCCAATTAATGCAATGACATCATCCGCAATCTCCAACGAAACCGAGAAAAGCAAAACAAATATTGAGCATCAGAAAAGTTATGGCTACAATGTTTTGTCAAGATAAGGGGGGCCCTGTTCATCGACTACATGCCTAGAGGTGAGACCATAAATGCAGCGGCCTACTGTCAAACGCTTCAACGACTTCGCCGCGCTATTCAAACCAAGCGACGCGTAATCGCAGTCATCCTTCTTCACGATAAGGCCCAAATGATTTTCACTTATACTCCAAATTGAAATTTTTTTGTGCGAGCAACGCTACGGAAGTGATGATGAACTTAAAGAAGCCATTAATCAGTGGTTGAACAACTTGGTGGCAACTGAGTATGCTGTAGGCATAAATCGATGCGACAAGTGCTTAAATTTAAACGGTGATTGCTTGCTTGGTTTAGTTATATCTAATAAAGATTTCTATAGAAAAAGAAGTTCTTTACTTTTCGAGTGACCCTCGTATATAAATGCAATTTGTTGAAGAATAACTTCTGAAGAAAGTCAGTGTTATATGCTAGAGTTAAAAAAATAAAGTGCTAAACTTAAGCGACCTTCCCTTCAAAGTGTAAAGTATCATTTTAAAAAGCGAAAATCAATTACAGACAGAAAGTAAATACGGAAAACTTGCAGTTTATTACTGAATTCGTTTTTAGGAAGAAAGCGCTATGGCAGAATGAATTTCACGGTATAGATTTCCAATTATAGAAAGGATTCTGTTTTCGGGGATCCTAATTTAAGAGTAAAAGGTACAGTAATAGGTGGGGGTATTATCCAATTATTGCGGTTTAGCTATTCTAGCTATTAACACCCATTTTAATTTAAAGGAATTGATGAATATATTTCTGTAAAACTTAACCAACGGATGTTTTCTTTCCAAACATTGGGCCAACTGGCGTTCTCTTCGTTAATTTCTGGCATGTGCATTGTATTATCAAACTTTAAAAAATGGTAACATGAAGAGTGGGACACCTCTTTCTCGCACCTCATTATTTTTGTTATTGAGGCTATGTAATATACTTCAATGTTTAGTAGCAGAACCATTTTGTATAAAAGGTATTTCAATTTGAGCAAGGAATAAATAGAGATGGGCAGGGCACTTAGCGAAACAAGAAGGAGTAATATGGATAAACCATACTCTCAAATTGAGGCCAAGACTACACCAACTAAACGTCGGAAGACCACCTAGGAGATCGGTAGACAACATAAGGGAGAAGACTGGCAAGAACTGGTTACAGATGGCGCAAGATAGAATTATGTGGAAGGAAAATGAGGAGGCATGTGTCACGAGTGGATAACTAAATGCTTAGGAAGAAGACAGGATGAAACTAGAATCGAAAATCGGACGATCGGGCAGGTCAAACTACTGCGACTTTGACCTTGAAGAATGCTTTATCGATGGAATAGACATAACTAAGCTCGGGACTGGAATTCTTTTGAAGCTATAAGGGATCAGAAAGCATTGCAATGAATAGGGAGATCGTAAGGTTTATAGTTTCAAGTTTGGAATCGTTAGTTTTATACAGAATATAATGATATTTAAATAATTTACGGATGTTGCAATTTTAATTGTAGGCAGTGTACATTTAGAATCTAAATGTGGACTAGATAGATAGATGGATTAGATAGCGAAGTAAAAATTCTTATTTAAAAAAAAACAACCTAAGTTGGTATCAGATTCGAAAGCTTGTAAGCTAATATTAATTGCGATAAGCTATTGGTTGAAATTCTGCTGTTTCTATTAGCCGTTATTCAAACTTCAATGTAGACGTAATAAGTAGTTAGTTCATCGATTTCACTTCCCCAACTATGGTTTAAGTTTCAATTAATTAATCAGGAAATTAAAAAATGTCCGGGGACGTCGCCGATTTAATAAAAAGAGAAGTCTGCGCGTTCTCGCGCAACCGAATAGAATTTTATACCTAGCTTTAATCTCTACTTTACGAGTATAAATACATTTTATTTCCCTTGTGGGTAAAACTTAATGCCTGGCGTTATTGCGCTGCCTGCCCGCCGTATGCTCATACAGAAATTACAAAACCATTTTAATCTTTCGCTCTTACGACCGAGATGCAAGGGAGAGCAGGGCGCGCGCCGGAAACACAAAAAATGCGCTTCAGTTTTTGCTGGGGAATTTGACCGACGCTTATCCGCCAAACAGATGGGCGTACAGTGAAGTAACGCATTTTTTCCTCCACTCCGTAAAAGCCGAGTTCGTTTGATGTGTTTTTGCATTAACGTTTAATTTACGAGAAAGCCGCGCAAAATCTAGTATTTTTAATGGAGTTTCGCGAATGCATATTATGAATTTTCTTCATTAAAGGAATAATACGAGCGCACTCGCTGTTTGAAACGTTAATTCAGTTGTAACGAATTCTGGATAGTATTCTAATGCAGACTGTATTAAGATTTTTTCGTGTCCAACGTTAAATGCGATTTCTCTGTGAAACTGTATGGTTAGTAGGCGTACTTTGTTTCAGGATTGAAATTGGAATCACATCTTGCTAAATAATTACGACTTGAAAGAAAATTTTGAACTTATTACCTTTTAAATTTGCAACAGGCAACACTTGTCGAATCAGAAAACAGAAATAATGAGAAATTGCTAATATCCACATTTATTCAGTGGGTAACTTGGTTGAAGATGAGAGTTCATGTGCTCTCGAGCCGTAGCGTTCCGAATAAATTATTAATTTATGTGGCATGGAGTTTACTGCGATACCTGTCAATTCACATTTGTTGTCAAATTTGACCCATTAGAAGGACGCTTAGTATATGTACACCAACTTAACCACTCGGCCTTACCCGGAGACAGCTGAATTACTTATTAAGGCAATCAGTATTGTTATGTTTATTTATTTTTGCGGGTTGTAATTAAACCCATTTCTTAAATCTTGTGTTTTTTTTAATTATATTTTATATGTAATCAGTGCAATAAAACTCTGTTAGAAATCATTTTGGAGAATTTTCTATATTGGTATGCTAATTTCTTGCCGCTGCAACAACACGTCCCTATGGGTTTACATCGCGAATTTACTAGTTACTGAGAAAATAGTAAGCAAAATGCATGCAAGGAACGAGATCGTTGAAAATATTATGTTGTATATGGTAGTCCCGAGAATGATACATCCAAAATAGACCAAATTCAACAGGACACTGTCATGGCGCAGAATTAATTGCAGCAAACGAATGTGGATGCTGATCAGAAGAGACCCATGTTTACATTCCTACTGACATAATCTCTTGAAGGTTTATTTATCAATCAGTTACTTCATGGTGTTATTTTCTAGGCATTCTTTTAGATGTGTTTTTTAAATACGTCATGGTAAGCCTGAGAAATCATTCACATGCGCAGTTTCCCTATGCACTGCCCTTTGATGCGAACGCCCTCTCCGCACTAGCAATCTCAAGTATTGCTTGAGAGAAGGGAGGGAAGCCGTACCCGCTTCTTTTTGCTCTGTCTGGATTTGCAGACAAGTGGTTCATTCTTTTGGCACTAGTTAGCGCCAAGAATAAGCACTTGAATTGTAGGGTTAGATAAGGCGATAGCAGCAGAGAGGGAATTACAATCTGTCTAGCAAAAAACCGCCCAAAACCACGCTGATGACGTCGGGTAGACAAAAACATGTCCGTGTGTTAGCGTTTTTTGTCTCTTCGCATTGTCTTTCTCGTGAATGATTTAACCAATACCATGAGAAAAGCTGTATTTACAGCGTTCTTATCTTTGTGTTATTTTCTAGGAATTCTTTAAGATGTGTTTTTTAAATCAGTTACTTATTCTTATAGGCAACTTTAATCTTCCTAATTTATCTTAGTCATTTCATGATAAACTTTATACACTTGATGCGAAATAACGTAATAATATTGTATATAGTACACTATGATAATTCTCAGTTACTTGAAGGTGAATATCATCCTAGCTTTGTAATTACGTTTTCTGTAACATGCTCTACACCTACCCAGCGCTTTCCTTCCGGCAGTAATGGAAAATGGAAAGATCTATTTTTATTTACTTAAATTCAAAGTATTTTGTGAAAATTCCTTCACAATATCGGCAGCTGCGTTATTGCAGTATACGCAGCTTGCGTGTATGCATTGGAGTTTGGTTAGATGAATGTATTATGTATGCACATTCTAGATCTATAGCCGGCACATATTGTAATTTCTTAGCTCTTTTCTTAATCCTTACGTTCGTGTCGTAATTGAATCACCTTCTATCATGTTCCGTACTTTTCTATTTTGTTTCAGAAACATCCTATATAACTCTCTTCGTAATACTGGTTGGACTTTTCTACTCGATTACAGGGACGTAAATAATGCACTAGATGCGTTTTATAATGCCCTATTTTAATAATGAATCAATATGTGCCCTCCGAAACCAAATCCAATTCTGATTATCGGACATGGTTCTCCTCAACAATCATCGCTAATATCAGAACTACCATTATAACCAAAAATGGAAAAAAATAGGAAAGACTGAAAAGCCCTATCTGTGGAACTTTATGCCTGCTAATATACGACAATATCTGGCAAACTTTATGACAGTGATTATCTTCGAAGATCCAAAAACGAGTGTAAATACATATACATGAACTTATACATTCTAGAAGTTCTCCGCTTTCTGATTCTAGTCACAACTCTCTTCTACATATTACCTCACCTACAGGTGAAAATGAATTACCCGAAATAATGGCTAAACTTCCAAATAAATACACGGCAGGTAAAGAATTGCGTTAAGGATTCATATTCTTAATACATAAATATGAAGTACATACCACCTGTATGTAATATGAATAAGGATAATAGAATAGGAACATTAACTACATATTCTCCGTCTTTTAAATTCATTCAGAGAATGAGTGCCGCTGTATATCTAAAGAATCCATTGAGGCCAAGTCGGTGCTAGGTGCCAATCAGTTGTATGCTACCGCGTCTGGATATAAATTTTACAGGGAAAATTTCATAACAGTAATAACTGGTAAGGACACGACAAACGATGTCCCTATATCTTGTTGGGACTAATGGTTCTGATTAAAACTATATCAGTCTTGCAAGGCTGACGTAAAATGTTGTTAAGCACCTCCACATACCGCGCGGAATTCACGGTTACCATACGACCTCTGTTATTTGCAAGAAAGTACGGACCTATAATTCCTTGCACTAACTGCCCAAACAGTAACTTCTGGCGAGTGAAGTAGCTCGTAATGTTTCTGGATTGGATTTCTTGGACTCGGATAACCGCAGTTCTGCCTGTTTACATGGCCATTAAGGTGAAAATGTGTCTCATCTAAGAAATCTTCATAAAAGCAATACACTCCATAGCGACTAAATTCCCAAGGCCGGAGCCAGAGATTGGCATAACCCTCATTGCCCACTCAGCAATTGTATTCGCGCAGTGAACGAAACAAGTTGGAAAAAGCTTTTGGGACATCCAGTATAACGGATAATATGGCAACATCTATGCCAATAAATTCCAATAAACTCTTTGCAGATCTGACGAAAGTAAGATGTATAATTATTTCTGCCTATGAAGTGCATGATTTTACCAGGGTGCAAGAGTACAGTGCGATTGTATTTAATTTAAGAATTAGCGAGTCATGTTTCGCAGTAAAACTGTTCACTGTGCGCTACCTTCATTAATTTTTAATTAATTCGAAATAAAATCGCATACTATTTTTTTTAATAGCACTCCTCCCTTACGATATTTGTGATTAGCATTATAAAACCTTAAAAAACATCGGTACTCCAACTTTAAATCCTTAAAACCGTTGAAAGCTCTTCAAATGTACTTCCTTTGAACTCCATGCAATTTTGATAGTGTTTACATTGCCCACCATAAATAATTCGATCGATCTCAATACACTCGGTGTCGATATGAGATATATCCGCTGCATTTGCACACAAAAAAAACCATTTTCTTTATATTCTCCAATCTCACCGTGGAAAGGCGAAAAGTAAAAAAGCACGACTTATAAATTCCGACCGCGAAAGCGTTCATTCTTTACACATATCGGAAAATAAATCAGCGATTCACCTCAGAAACGGAAACCGCGCGGATTGATCGTTTTCCTAAAAGGTCGCGGCGTTGACTGCATCCGAGATGGCTACACATTTATCAAGGCGGGCGCGAATGAATTCTTCGCTGACGGAAATGATCGAATAAAATTAAAAAGTTCAAGGTGTGCTTCTTATTTTATAAAATACGAACCTGTTGCTATGTACAGGTGTTGTAAAGAAAGTAAGGAAAAGAGGTAATGTAGGAAATGTGACTAGAATCAAGAAACCATTGTCAAAAAAAAACGTTCAACCTTTTCATTGTCAAATAGAATTCTTCGAACCTTTCAGACGTGTCTCGGTAACAAATGATCATCAAACGCGTGACGACAGCGGTACCACAATAGAATTGACAATCACTAGGTATAACTATTGCAAGGATTGAATGGTTGTGTAATTTTCTTGCAATTAACCAACGTTTTTAAGTTTCTGAAAAAATGTTAGTCCCGGTAAGATTTGAACCCACGATCTCTGCGTTACCGGCGCATTTTACCACGAGACCGAATGTGAGTTCAAGTCGCTCTGAATGCCCAGATGTCACAATGTCTGTAGATATATCATAATATCTTATTATTAAAAGCAGTAGTAGGTTCAAATCATATTGGGATATTTTTTCAGGAAGTTAAAAATGTAGGTTAATTGCAAGGAAATTGTAACTTTTTCATTAGTAATACCAACGGTGGTTTAATATCAATATTAATATCAATTTGACTAATCATTTATTCGGAACGTAGCGTTTCAAAAGCACATGCACCCTCATTGTGTGGTTGCGGAGTTTACTGCGATAATTGTGAATTAATAAGTAATTCGAAAAGTAACTCGCCATTTTTTTGCAAGCATAGCGAGTAATTTGAAAATGATATTTATAATATCAATAGAAATTTCATAGGCTATGGTTGAATAGTGTATTAAAATTCGACAAGGAAGATAAGCCAGTAAAGCTTTGTTCCGTCCAGGACTGTTGTGGTATCAGATGAAAATATGAGACAGTTGGAAGTTAGATAGCTTTCTCAAACGTTAGCTCTTAATGTGGAAATAAATTGACGCCCTTTTTGGCACAGTTGCTTCTTGTATTTGCTTTGTTGTGTGTTTGCAATGTTCAAGAAAATCTAAAACTTACCGACGGGAGAGTTTATATCTGCCATTCGTTTACTGAATGTGGAAACCCGACGTCAAATTTTTGAGGGTTATGGACAAAGTGCCACGGTGGTAAGAAAAAGCGTGAAACGTGAAATTACCCTCGGTGAAGAATGGACTGGATGACCAAGGTGGTATGCAGATTATTTGGTTCTAAATATGCTCACAGCTATCAATAAACTTTTATCAAATTTGACGTTCACTACTTTATGAAATTCTATCTGACGCTTTCTGAAGCTTCTAAGCTTCCTTGTTGGATATCCCAAACTCTTACAGAGTTGCACAATTTAAAGCGTCATGTTAAGTCAATTGATTTTTTGACGCAGGACAACGAGAGTGGCGAAGTCTTCTTGAGCTATATAGCCCCCAGAGACGAATCCTGGATTTTCCCTCGATACTTTGAGTTAAGAAATACTGTCCATAGTGAAGGCAAACTTCTTTCCAGCAAAGACCAGAACCTTTTATAAAGCTTTCATTAACCCCTCAGATAATAATGTGCACAATTTACTAGGACAGAGCGGGTGTTTCGGTGGAAGAAGAAGCCATTAATCAATGTTAATTCTTATTGTGAAATGCTTAAAAAATTGCGTCATGCAAACAGAATAAACAATGAATGTTGAACCAAAGTATTGATCCCATTCACAACAATGAGATTAAAGCAAATCTTTATTAACCTCTCTCGAAATCATATGTATAGTTTTCTAGGAGAGAAGGGACGAGATAATCAGTGGTAACTGTTGTTGCAAAATGTTTAAAAAAACTACGTCAAGCAATATAAGATAAGCAATGACGCATGTTCAGCCAGAGTATTCAACAGAGTATGTTCTCATTCACAACAATAGGAACAATACTACTCACACATAAAAGTGACTGTACAATTCTTGCAAGATGTTGACTCTCCTCATTATAGCTCGTTATAGCCAAAACCTAGCACCTAGATTGTCATCTCTTTTTACACCTTAAATCTTTCCTTTTTTGGCCGGCAGTCTGAAAATGCGGAGAAAAAAGTTGTCATAGCAGAGAAGTGATATGGAAAATGGTGCCACGCTGTAAAAAATGCCAAAATAATGGCAGCAACTATATAGAAAAGTAATTTGATATGTACACTAAACGATATAATAATCCTTTTTTTAAATATGTATATTTGGCATTTTTCTATCGCCTTTCGGAAATTACAGGTACCATGGTAAACTGTACACCACACAAACTAATAATTTATTCGGAATGCACAGTTTCAAAAGCACGTGGATCTCTCACCGTCAACCATGTTACGGACTGTTGTTGACGATGACAGTCTATATGCTGTCGAAACGTTGCGTTCGGGATAAATTATTAATTTGTGTGTGGTGGAGTTTGCTTTGATAACTGTGAATTATACAACCGCACAACCCTTGCAATCGTTATGCTGTTGCTTCGGAAGTTACTTTCTGAACTTAGATATGTCGTATTATATCGCGAGATAAATTATTAAAATGCGGATAATAGAAGGACAGACGATGTATCTTAATAGAAATATACCTAGGCAGACAATGTTATTAATTAATAGATGTTTCTTATCTATGTTTTAAAACTATTATAATGAATTCGCAATACGTTCTTGTAAACTATTGTTTGCGATTACTAACAAACATTACAACAATTTTAATTTACAGGATATTCCTGATTTTCGACGATAACCTTCAAAAACTCGTGTTTTACTACCTTTTCTGAACAAAACACATAACAAATCGTTCTCGAAGAAATATGAAGTCTGTGTACTGCTACTCTAACGGATTAAATTAAAATGTAACCTAGATTTATGAACTATGTCCTTGAAGACATTCCTTTAAAACCTTTTAGAAATAAAAAAACAAGTTCGTTAGTTCAACAAAGACAATTTGTTTGAAGATTCTAAGTGCCTAAATACATAGTTATTTCGCATCAATTTCTTAATTTGATGTAGTTGTCGAATATTTCATTGTTACATTTAAATATTTATGGTTACCACAATGTTTAAATATATGGTGGTATACATACGTGCAAGGGAAAGTCAGTAAGTAGGTCACAAAAAGCTATTATAAAAATAATTACAGAAAAAGTTAGCCAAAAACAAGTTTTATTTTTCAACAAAGTCTCCATCTAGATTAACACACTTATCCCATCGCTTTACCAATGCCTCAATGTCTGCTGCATTAAAGTATTTGAATTGCCGTCTGAACCACGTGCATAGCTCTTGTTGAACATCGTTGTCACCCTCGAAATGTATGCCGCCAAGATGCTTTTTGAGTGGAAGAAAACAGGACTGTAAGCCGGATGTTCAAGAAGTTTCCAATCTAATTCTGCATTTCCCGGCTGAGGCAAGTACGCCGAATGCGGCCTGGCATTATCGTGGTACAGAAATACATATTCCTCTCTTCAGTAAGCCTGGATGATTTCGTCGAATTTCACTTGAGTATCATAGCACACTGTTATTCTCAGCAGTTTGTGACTTATTTAATGACTTTCCCTCGTATATCTCTTCCAAGGTACCAAGATCCCAAAAGACAATTTGTTCTTAATTTATTCTTGTAAGAAACATAAAAAACGACTACCTGAAACCTTAGTAGATATTCTGTATAGCTGTAATCGTACACAATCAAAATAATTCACTTACTACATCGATTCAAATAAACGGAATTTCTGGATAACAAGCCTTCCGTTTCTCTCATTCTCGCATCTTCCATTTTAACACTAATTTGAATTAGAATTAACGAAATTCGTATAAAGGGAGCCTGCCTACTCGACGATGTTTTCCGTTAATTAGGAAAATAATTTAGATTACCGGCTGGTTGCCTATCGTAATTAAATTTTCTCCTTATTATGCTTGCGGTATTGAGCAAGCGAAGTGAGAGAAGATTCGTACGTGATTTATAGAGGCTTTGTATGCGTTATGGCAGATAGTAGTCTTTGACGTATCGATTGTGGTGATACATGTCTCGTACTCGGATTGCCTCTCCACGATTTTACGATGCAAATGCTTTTGTTCGACATTCTGGTTGTAAATCAAAGTATAGGTTTCGCACACGCATATAAGTAACATAATTTACAAAAGTTTTACGCGGAAAGGTAGACAACAATAGGTTATAAAAAGTGCCTACCTTACATGGAAGGATCTTGTAAATTGTGCGTCAGAAATCGTGACGATTTTTAAACTTGCTACTGTATTTTGAATTTTATACCAAAAATAATTTTCTAATACGGTAGGATATACAGAAAATATATTTCTGAGAAGCGTTTAGCGTTTTAATCGAATTTACAGCATAGATAATTTAATCTAATAATAAATGATACATCACGCATTTGCTGGTATCACAGAAGAGCCATGTTTTCCGAAATTATTGTCGTTAGTTGATTTCTATAAACATAATTATTAACATTTATTTTTGTTATACACAGATCAGAAGTTACTGAGTTTATAAACGCTATATAGCTCATTTTTGGAATGTTTAATTGCATTTGTTATTGTTAAATGTTGTTGTAGAATATCTTTCGAATTCATTGAGACCACAAATATTGTAATTTCTTTGAACTTTGACACTTTCAAAATTTTCTTACAAATTCTATTTTCTATATTAATTGGCATGGCTTTAAGACTCAAGTATAACAAGCTACATTAAATTTAATATGTGTTGCAGTGATTTTCATACCAACACTGAAAGAAAAAAAATGGTTGCATTCACCATCGAACTGTTATGTCAACATTATTTATATTTGAAAACCGACAATGGGCTTCCAGTGTTTGTTCAATGCATAGAAATGTCGAACTATTTTAATTGACTGAGTGATAACTAGGGCTGGCCAAATCTTCGGCGTTACAGATCTACACCCGCCCACACGCACGACCGATACAAAAATTGGCCGAGTTCGTTGAAACAACCGGCCTCCGTTTCCCTGCTGTGTATGCACGTATTACGCGTTATAATGCATTTATACTTCATTATATGGAAGAACATTTTAACAGTTTATCTAACGAATATACGAATGGTAAGACGTAATTGTAAAATAGGCCAAATGTAGGGATGGCTGAATAGAATCCAACTAAGCTGGAGAATGCGAGCACCTTTTTTTTTATATGTAAGAATGTTAAATTTTTTTTCTCTTTGTTAACAACTTGGAAGATGTTATATATGAAACAGAAACTTGTCCCTTTCGTTTTGCAAATTAATTAATCTATTGATTTTAATTTTTCAGACTTTCTTATTTTATTTCACAGACACTCTGTATACACCTATGAGATACATCTTCTGGAACAGACTCAAAGAGGAATTTCCTTAAAAAATTTAATATTTACCCGATACAAGGATTTAGTTACAGTACCCTACAAGAGATATTTAATATTGGTTCCTTACAACGACGTAGTAAACAAGCTGAGTGCAAATTCCTATTTAGTTTAGTTAATAATGGTCTTGATATCACTGAATTATTGAGCCAAATCAATTTCGTTGTTTTTCGATTCTTCTCCCGTCTTTTCTTTCTCAGGCGTGGTGAAATTTGTTGAAGTTAAATTAAAGCAATTTAGATATGGTTGTAGATAGACATAGTAAGTTGTAAGTTAGTTATACGTATATTGTAATTTGATATACCTTTCTTTATTAGTTTTGTGTTTACTTGTAAAGTAATTAGTTTTACATGTCTCATGATACATTGATTATATCTGCCTTGTAATTGGATATTTATTTTATCTGTTCGGCAATAAAGTATTATTATTATTAAAAGCAGGAATAAATATATTTTAAACAAGGAAACAGTAACACCAAAGACAAGAACGCTGTAAATATAGCTTCCTCGTGAATGATTTCACCAACACCACGAGAAAAGCTGCATTTACAGCGTTCTTATCTTTGGTGTTATTTTCTAGGCATTGTTTTAGATGTGTTTTAAGGCAACATTAAACAAAAAAGAGATGTTCTTTAATGGTATATACGTTCTCCGTGATCCTAAACAACGACATCAAACCAAATTGATGTAATCAATGCTGATAGGCATATTTTCTAAATTGTTCTACTTTATCTCTAGAATTGATTCGGCCTGCGTCAAATGTTGTGAATGTACAGACATGCCACAAGCATTGTCACGCATTAAAATGAAACCCCTTCTACGAAAATGGCAAAATGGAATGTGAAAGATATTCCATTTTGCCATTTTCACTGGACCAGTGGATGTTCAAAACATAATTTTCTATAAATTTGTGGTCAGTTCGTGCCTCGATGGAAATACCTGCCCAAACCATAGCATAACATTAACGGAAGGACACCCTCTCAGCGACCAGGTTTATTTTGCATTCTCCACATCCATTCTCGACCATTAGGTGATTGTGGACTCGTTAGTGAGGATCACTTGATTTCAAAATTGAATAGTCCAAATCATACGAAAGCTCGCAAGCTGCCGATGGTGCAATTGTTGCCTCGTGGCAGATGTGCACAAATCAAAACCAGCTATTTTGCCGTAGCATTTTCACATCGATTTCAATCCGACGTACTGCTTTTAAATAATGTTGAAGTTAAAGTGCTGTTTATTTGAGATTCCCTAATGTATTCAGAACAAACGATCATCGAAGGTTATTGTTTTTTTCATAACCTGCTCAATTAATTAAGATGCCGGTCTCTAGATATCTATTTCGGGCATCCTTCATATTAGTGCGAGGTATTCTCAATGTACGCGATATATTTAGTGCAAATGCTGTAAGAGTGCACATTTAACCTTGCCATATGGCAGCTTTGACTTTTACAAAAATATAGGTTATGCTTGAAATCATAACAATTTATGCATTAAATGAGTGGAAGAAAACAGGACTGTAAGCCGGATGTTCAAGAAGTTTCCAATCTAATTCTGGATTTCTCGGCTGAGGCAAGTGCGCCGAATGCGACCTGGCATTATCGTGGTACAGAAATACATATTCCTCTCTTCAGTAAGCCTGGATGATTTCGTCGAATTTCACTTAAGTATCGTAGCACTCTGTTATTCTCAGCAGTTTGTGACTTATTTAATGACTTTCCCTCGTATATCTCTTCCAAGGTACCAAGGTCCCAAAAGACAACCTGTTCTTATTTTTTTCTTGTAAGAAACAGCGAGGTATTCTCAATGTACACGATATATTTAGTGCAAATGCTGTAAGAGTGCACATTCAACCTTGCCATATGGCAGATTTGACTTTTACAAAAATATAGGTTATGCTTGAAATCATAACAATTTAAGCATTAAATGATATAATGGATGTATGGCATGAGTTTTGATTTAATTTAAAAGGTTCTTTTGTTTATCACAGTCATAAGACATTGTAAAAGGATTTAAAACTGGTAAAAAACTGACAAAATATTTATTTCTCCAAGTATAATCAAATATATCAAGAATTGTAAAATCCCACAATTCCCATTCAACAATGTATACTAAAGCTATCTCACCTATAGCCGCGACAATATTTTTCTCCATTATCGATATCTACACGACCGTACATGAATACAATTCCTCTTTCTAAATTCTTGTAGTTTCACCAGGAGCAACAATGCTATAAATTTGATATCGGCTATCGTTACGTTCAACCGTATATATTAAGTAATTGGCCACCACCACAGCCCAGATTAAAATTTATTTATTTAGCCCCGGCGAGCTATCTCGGCTTCATTTAAAACAGCAACGACTACTACAATAATTTCACGTGAATGTATTTAGTTTGATTACTGTATCATTAAGCCCACATCGCGTCGAACAAGTAGCCGACGTACAATCGTATGAGTAGTAAAAACGAATAAATTCGACATCGTGTTTTATGACCGCGAATGAATCAATAAATATCGGACAACCCGCACTCAACTTCCTTTTGTGAATGTTCTAGATATGCTTGCGTAAATATATAACTTGTGTTTGTACGTTCAAATATAACGCATATGTATGTACATACATATACGTACGATATTGTCTCTGTACTAAATATAGGTAGATAACATCTAAATAATAGTATAATAAGGAAATATGCGTAAAAATTAAGTGAACAAATTGTGCATATACCAGTTAGGAATAAGTTGAGAACTTGGTAAGGCATACTTAACTATTAAGAAATCTCAGACGGGCAATGTTATTATGGATATCGCCTACCTTTATTGCACACCGTAGCGTGTGTGGAGAAAGTAAAGTTTGTATTACGTACCTTCTTTTTTCTTTTGATCTTGCCACTAGTCACGATCATTACAGTTAGATAATTTAATTCGAAGATACCAGACAAGGGAGTATAGTAGGTATGCAAACTTCGTGGTGCGAGTACAAAACAAAAAAATAGACCGTAGATAAAAGAATAGCCAGCAAAATGTAGAAATGCAGATTTCCAACTTAAAATTTAGAACATATCATTGTAATATTATGAATACATCCTATTCTGACACATGCACGTACGTTTGTTGCTGGAGTAACGTAATAATTGAGTGACAACAATACAGGATGTCCGCAAAGTAAAATAAAAGTATGAAAAATGGAAACATCTAATTTTATTAGACTTAAATCTAAAATATTTTGTGAAACTTCTTTCGCAGACGCGCAAAAAATATGAGAAAGGTATTTAAAATAAAAGTTTCTTTATTATTAACAGCCGAAATATTCGCACACAAGCATGTTATTGAATTCACAGCATTCCGTTTGAAAGGAAAACAGTGTTATTTTGTAGTTTTGGTAACATCGACAGCTGTGTTATTGCAGTATATGTAATCTGCGTGTATGTATGCGAGTTGGATGCGTGTACTATGTACACACATTCTGATTCTATAGCCGGCATATATTACCATTTCGAAAGGTATTTTTAATTCTGACGTTCGCGTCATAATTGACTCAAAATTTTCTGAATTTGTATTCTATATAATTACACCTTTCCATTTTCCATACTTACTTTACTTTATTTTGAAAACATCCTGTATATTAGAGCATATATTGTAATTTAGAATATACCACATGACAAATAAAGTTATGGAATAACATTTTAAAAAATCAGTTAAATACATAAAAAAGAAATTAATGTGATAAAGCAAAATTTAAGAAGCTAATTACATCATAAAAATAAGTATCAGAAAATCGAGCAAAATTAAAAACTGGTTTAACAAATTTTCAAAAATTTCGCTATTAACGGCGAAACAGTATCTGAAGAGATCGCATTTTCTATATGCTCAGTAGTTATTTCTTTTGCAGTTTCACTTATTCTATTTCCTACAATATAAGTCTATCTGTTTTTATTTTAAATGCTAGTATGAAACTTGCGATTTAGTGGTAAAACATAATATCCTCTGGATGACTTCTTGGTCGAGCACAGCAGGCTTCCATTCCCTTGCTAAAGTTTTCAATAACATTTTAGGGTGATTATGGTTTAACTTCACCGACAGCGGTAATAATGTTCTTGTTAAGATCTGTGCTGTTAGCGTAAACTTTTCACTTTAAATAAACTTAAATAAAAGAATCCAAATATGTTGAATCACGTAATCTACTCAGCTAATTAATGGTTTTCCTCTATCCTATACCATACTTTCCAGCTCGGGAAACAAAAAGTTGTAATCCTATTTTGATATTGAGCTCCAGCATCAGTAACAGGATTACCATCTTTATCTTCCAAGAAATACGACCCGATCACTACACCAAAACAGAACCACGCCTGTCAGTTACTTGTGGATGCGACGGTTTTTGTACTATTTCTCTACGCCAAGATCCGCCAATTTTGTTTATTTATTATTCCGCCTGATTAAGAATGTGCTTCATAGCTAAAATGATTTTGTTCAACAAATTTAGTTCTTTCATTTTTAAGTGAAGATTTTTGAGCAAAAACTCAGAGTGGTTTTTTGGAAGGTTTAGTTGTTGAGAACCACGATGAATTAATGTTCTTTTGTGTATTAAAAGGACCACTACAATGGTATGTTTTGCTTTTTCTTCCACTGTTTGGCGAAATTTCGTAACATTTTTTCGAATCATAATTCAATTTCCTTATTATTACCAACGTTGAATTTAATTGGATTTTATGAATAACAATTTCCAGGTCTCTAGACCGATGTGTATCCATTTACACTACGGAGACCGTCTGAACAAATCCTTATTTAAATCGCCGTATAAGCCATTAAATTTTAATTGGAAAATTCTTATACCTAGGTATACAAGTGGCTGCAGATATACCCCTCATATCTAAGCAGACACGATATTTTACTATTATATCTACATAGATACAAAAATTTGATAATTGAAATTTAATAACCTATATGGCGAGTTAAATAAGAACTTGTTCAGACGGTCGCCGTGCTGTAAGCGGATACACACCGGTCTAGGGAACTGGAGCTGTAGGTTCAAATCCTACCGGGAACCGTGAAATTTTTATTCATTAAAAATTCTACAAAAACTTAACCCTATTAAATTCAACGTTGGTAATAACAAAGGAATTGAATTGTCTCTGACAAACCAACCGAAGTTATTCCAATAATTTAATTTTTCGAATGCCGACATGTGATGAATTTTCTTTTTCATATACTATACGAATTTTTCTTCTGTTAACTTTAGTTTAAAATAACGGTTATTGGTAAACACATGTTGTTCAATCGTATCTATAACTTTCCATTTTTCACTAACTACATGTTTTTACCTGTCATCTGCCAAATAACGTATGATATTCTAGTACATAATGGGTGTAAATGAAGGTAAATTTAATAGTAGCGTCAAATTAGAACATCCTCTAGTACCTTGTACGAAAAAATTTTGTTTGGTTTCGTATAAGAGAAATAACTAATTTATAATATATTCTGTAGAATGAACGGGGAATGGAATATGCATAATACATTTGTTGTAATGAATGCAGCATGAAATGATTTATAATTTCGTGCATAAACAAAAATATATTGATTTTATTATTCAAAATAATTAGTATCGCACATGTACTATATATATTTTGACCTGTGAGCCCGCGAGATGGCGCTTCGCCCTGTCGATGAGGGCAACGCACGCGAAACCATAAATCGGTCGCGTACACGATGACATTCCTTGTTGCCGTTTTATTTACGACGTAATTATATTTCGTTATCTCGGAATCTGTACTGTTTTGTAAGTCGCACCGTGTACAATGCGAAGCTTTTTAATGCTTTTATTCCATGCATTACACGTCCTGTTCGCCAGTCTATTGCTATTTGGAGATTACGTATTAACACGCATCCCGTGCTGCACCGGAGGGAGCTGTATTTACCGCGGTCTTTCCCAAAAGAGACATAATCGCGGAATACGGCCTTTCTGGTGCGACGGGGATGACTTGTTCCTCCGTCGTAAATTTAATTCGCAATTTTATCGATGTTGCTATCGGGGAGCGGATAGAGCAGGTACGTTCGCAATTTGCATCGCGCATGTTGCGAGCATGCGCAAAAGATCGCTGCTTTATTCGAAAGACTATGCCGCGAGACTTTAATGGAAATGTGAAATTGAAGATTTATCTTTATATAACCTGTATCCTACGTACTTCATTTGTATCTTATCATCTTGCGCGAAATGTTGACACGCAAAGATTAAATAAGGAATTCTTATTGGACAAAGCATATAGTTACATATTCGGTTTATAAATATTTACATGAATCCTTTCAATACCGCTCACTGAATATTTTTCATACTACAAGAGATACAGATGCACATACATGGATCGCTTTAACACATATACACTCAGGGAAATTTCTATTGTTCTATATGAACTTTTGAACAGAATCTTTGTTTTTCTTAATATCTTCGGCAAATTATACATCGAAGTTAAATAACACTACAAAGAAAACAAATGCAAGAGAAAATAACATTAAAAAATTTATCACAATACAGAGAATATTTGCTGTAATGGTAATTCAAAACAGAGAAATTTCTGTAGGTCCATTCGCACAAAATTAATAAATAAAATAAAATAAATACACATTTATAATTCCTTCTAAATTCAGTAGTGAGTCTTAGATCCTCTATTCTGTAGTGGGTCTTCAAAAGATACACGTAGTTCTACTAACGTTTATTAAAACTATGTTAAATATAAAATACTTATGTATTTTAACAAGTTGCAGCGAAAGGTGTCTTAGGTCTAACAACTCTGTATAGAGACTGACTCTTCTTCGGAAAATGTATAGGTTTATATATAAATTGATTTGTATCATCCATGTTAAACTTTGAATTCGTAAACAGAAAGCAATAAGAGTTTTCTTAGTATCTATTCGATGTGATGAATACCTACTATTTAGAAAAACAAACAGAAGAAGTGCATTTAACATAGATAACTTATTGCATATACAATAACGAATAGGGATAGAAACAAAGTAAATAATAAACAGTGATAAATAATGGTATACATTCACATTATGAGTTACGGTTATTAGTACGTTTTAACAAAGTATATAAATAATAAACAGTGATAAATAATGGTATACATTCACATTATGAGTTACGGTTATTAGTACGTTTTAACAAAGTATATAAATAATAAACAGTGATAAATAATGGTATATAACACCTCCCTTCTTAAAATTAATTTATTAGGAGACAAATTATAAATTAATAAAATGAAATAAGGGTATAGAATGATAAAGGGGATAATAAAAGTAAAAATAAAATAAGTATGTAAGTTAATTCATATCTATTATGGGACCGCGGGAAACGAGTCTTCTTGACATTGGAGGCAAAACGATCGGAACGTCGTGTAGCTCCATTGGTTCTGCGCCGTTTGACCGTTCTTCTTCGATGATCTGACGGAGTTGCGCTCTGGTGACTGGAACTCCACTAATGTTGGTGTTGAAGATTCTCGCACAACATCCTGATGAGGAATCCGTAACTTTCGTACAACATAACACTCGTCGGAGTAGGTTGATGAATCCAATCCATTGTAATAATTTGTAACTAAGGATGACACCAATAAGTGATCCCAGACAGGAGAAAAATATGGAGTACCAATGTGTTGATGTATTCACGGGAATATGTCTATCAGTTTGTTGCTTTAAAACATCGTCTAATTGTTGCAATTTATGGTAGGACCAACGTAGTTCTTCTAACTTGATATTTGTTAACTGCACGGGTGGTATGTGTAACGGATTGATTGTTGAGTTTTCTATCTTTGCTCGACAACAATCGTCATCGACAATATTAACAGTTGGCATAGGATGAAAATATTTGAGGACGATTTCGTTCGATGCTTCTAACACGGTAGTGGCGGTATAACCTTTGCAACCGTGGTGTAATTGCAATATACCTGTGCCTTCTATAATAATATCGTCAATCGGATATTCTGGGCAGGACACAGTTACTCGCTCTTGCTGAGATGTTACAAATATCCACTGATTATTTCTTAGGGGGTTCCAAATCTCGATCTTAGCGTTAATAGTTTTGGTTCTACAAGACGAGGGTAGTTCCTAGATTGTTGCCGTCAGGAGCTGGATCTCGCAAATTGGTTTCTCCATTGTGCGAACATGGGTGGTTTGATGACAAATGTAGTTGTCGTCATATATAAGCATACATTTAGACAAATCCTGCAGCTGTACATAATGTGTCCTAGTTGCACTTACCGAAAGGTAGGTTGAAGAAGGTTCAATGTAAGAATAAATGTTAGGAACAGTATGGGGTGTGGGGAGAGGTAACAGTCTATAAAGATAGTATTGCATATTTTCTATTATTGGAATTTTTATAGCAAAAATTAAAATGTTGTTAATGTATACTACGGTTAAAGGACTTATTTCAAAGTATCTATAAATGGTTGAATAAGTTAAAGGAATAGGTAATTTTTGACCGTCATGTAACATAATATAAGATAATTCCTTCATCAAGTTCAATGGTGATATGACATGTGGGTGCAAGATATTATGTTTTCCTAGGGTAATGGAGTTGATAAGTAAATCTAAATCTTCGTTCAGATCTGTGACTAGTTGGGTTAACAATACAATTTGTTCTGTTATTGTATGATCCAACTTGATGTCATTTATTGCGGTACTCGTTTGACTAGAAAATGCATTAAAACGCTGGATATTCGTATTAAGGTTGTCTTCGTTCACTTTTAGTGCTTGAATAGAATTATTAAAATTTAAAATAGTACTCGAGATTATTCCAACCTGTTGTTTCATTAAAACTTGAATTTCTGAATTGCGATGGATCAAATCTTTTATGGATTGTTCATAAAATTTTGCATCATCTGCATCCGGAATACCGAATAGCCAATTGATACCATATGAAATTCCGTCAAAGATTCCTCGTTTGTTTCGTGGCATTGATTTAAATGAATGTCCCGTAAGATGGTTCATTACTTCTATTTTTTCCTTTAAATTTCTGATTCGTGATTCTAGGAGAGCAATTGAATTTTGACAATAGAAGATAACATGATTAAAGTTACTAGAGGTATCTCGATGAGAACATAAATTTACTGATTTACTATAGTAGATAGAAATTTGTTGATATCGTTGGTCTAAGAGAGTTAAATTAAAATGTGATAACAGTGTGAATTTTGAGTTTGAGATGGAAACATTTCCAATGTGCTCATAATATAATCCAGAGCTACTATTAATTTGTTGAATTTTGTAGTTTGGATCTGGTTTTCCTAACGTGAGGTTTAGGGAGAAGGTGAATAGGAATATGAAGCGTGATGGTTTCATTCTGTAACAAAGGGTTTCAATAAATTAAAATGATACGTTATTATTTTATTTCCTTTCTTTATTTTCACGTTATTTCCAAAAACTTTAGTAATTTTGTAAGGACCAATATAATTTGGACTAAGCTTCTTATTTAAACCAGGGGTCACCGCTTTATTTGCTACGTAGACTAAGTCACCAACGGAATATTTGTGAATTCTGATCTTATTATCATAATACGTCTTCGATCTGTTCTTTGATTCTAACAAATTATCTCGTGCAACTTTCTGAGTGAAATTTAGTTTTTGTCTTAAGTTAATTATATAGTCTTCATAATTATAGTTTAATGTGGGCTCTTGTACTATACTGTTAGGTAAATAAGGTTTGTTGCCAAATAATGTCTCATATGGGGAAAAACCTGTAGATGAATGTGTGTGGGTATTATATGCAAACATCGCAAAAGGAATAAACTCATCCCAATTAGATTGCTTATTATTTATATAGTGCTTTAAATAATCTTTTAGTGTTAAATGTGATCTTTCTAGTGCTCCATTCGTTTGTGGATGATAAGGTGATGAAAGTAGATGTTTAGTTTGAAACAACTTGGTCAATTCTTTCGTTAGATTTGACGTGAAATCAGTTCCTTGATCGGATAGAATTGATTTTGGAATACCAAAAAGGTTATGAATTTTGAAAGTCCGATAGCTAATGTCCGTGACTCGTGATTTGGAATTGGTACAGCATAAGAGAATTTTGTAAGATCATCTTGCATTGTGAAAATGAAACGATTGTTGTTTTCCGTGACTGGTAATGGACCTACTACATCTATTGCTAATCTTTCGAATGGTTTACTTGCCGTTGATGTTATCTCCATAGGAGCTTTGAAGGGTTTCGAATTAGTCTTATTACTTTGGCATGAAATACATTTACGTATATAAGATTTTATATCTTTTTTCATGGATGGCCATTTGTAATGTTCTTTAATTCGTTTATAAGTTCTCATAAATCCGGAATGACCAGCTAATTTTGAATCATGATTTTCTTGTAGAATTTTTAAAATGTCGTCCTTTGTGCTAGGTGTCATTCGTTTTTCGTTAAAATAATGGGCAAAATGTTCGTGTCTTTAAAAAGATAGTGTAAGATTTCAGAGAACATTTCCTTTTTTATATTTTTATTATTGATGGTAACATCGTGAATATAGATTTCCTTAACCTTACTAAGGGAAGTTAGTTTCGTTCTGAGGTTCCTTAATGAATAAAATATATCCTTATATTCTAATTTGTCGAAATGAAATTGCTTAGCCATACAAAGGTAAGTTGTTTTACTAGAATTAAAGAGTTCTATGTGTGAATGTAATTCATAAGGTTCTAACGTATTGCATAAATCATACGTGTCACGTAGGGTTTGTGAAAGTAAATTTGTGTCATCAAGATCTTTGGAATACAGTAAAACATTGGGAAAATGCTTAAACTTCTCACATGGTATTTCTTTCAGTCTGGGAATGTCTCTGTTTTCATAGTGAAATCGAATGAAATTTTCAAACTTGTCATCTTTTCGTACAACTGTAATAAATGTTTTGTCTTGGTCTGTCTCTGTATTAGTTCTGGGGATCTGTATTCTACTTAGAGCGTCTGCATTTGAATTTTGTTTACCTTCCTTATATATAATTTCGTAGTCATATTCGGCTAATTGAAGTCGCCAACGCACTAATCTACTACCTGGGTCTTTACAATTGAATAGCCATGTCAAAGGCTTATGATCGGTTACGATCTTAAATTTGCGACCATAGAGATATGGCCTGAAATGTCTTACGCTCCATATAATTGAAAGTAATTCTTTTTCCGTTGTACTGTAATTTTGTTCAGCATTATTTAAGGTGCGCGATGCATACGCTATTGGGCGATCTTTACCAATTCCTCCTTGACTCAGTACCGACCCTATGGCAAAATTGGATGCGTCAGTGGTTAATACAAAGTCCTGAGAGAAATCGGGATAGATTAATAAGGGTTCGTTAGTTAATATAGTTCTAAATGTATCGAAAGATTGCTGTTGACTTGCGGACCATATGAATGGAATATCCTTTCTTAGGAGAGATGTTAGGGGTTTAGCAATTTTCGCAAAATTTGGTATAAATTTTCTATAGTAACCAACTAATCCTAAGAACATTTTTATTGTTTTTTGATCCACGGGGACAGGAAAGTTATGTATAGCATTTACCTTGTCTAAATTAGGTTTCACACCCGCACTTGTAATTATGTGGCCCAAATATGAAACTTCTCGTCTTAAGAATTCGCATTTATCAGGTTGTAATTTAAGATTGCTTGCCCTTAATCTACTGAATACGGTTTTGAGTTTGTATGAATGCTGCTCTAAGGAAGATGCGTAAATTACAATATCATCAAGATATACAAAGCAATGCAAACCTTGTAATCCCGTTAAAACTGTATTCATTAGTCTTTGAAAAACTGATGGTGCGGTTTTAAGTCCGAAAGGCATACGAGTAAATTCGTACTGACCAGATGGTGTAGTAAAGGCTGTTTTTGGTTGATCACTCTTTTTCATTGGAATTTGATGATATCCAGAAGCGAGATCTAAGGTAGTAAAATATTTGGCATGACCTAACTGATCTAATATATCTTCAATATTGGGTAATGGGTAAGCGTCACCTATTGTTACATTATTTAGTTTTCTATAATCAATTACTATTCTCCACTTCTTTTCGCCAGATGCATCAAGTTTCTTGGGTACTACCCATAAGGGGGAAGACCATGGGGATGCAGAAGGTTGAATAATGTTTTGTTTTAACATTTTTTCGATTTGCCTGTCAACTTCTTTTTTATGTACTTGAGGAAAACGATATGAACGTGTAAAGATTGGGGTAGGATCACTTAGATTAATTTCGTGTTCTACCGTCGATGTACAAGTTAGTGTATCGTTTGGCAACAGAAATATGTCATTGTAAGAAAAACATGTATCTAGGATTGATTGCTTTTCTTCGGGATTTAAGTGCTCTAACCTTAAATTTTGTCTTAATAACTTATTACGGGATTTATGACTTGATGTGCTATCATCCATAGTTAAATTTAGAATTTTTGACTCAGGGGGTAGAGATTCCAGTTTAACTGATATTGATGGGATTTCTTGATTTCCAATTTTGGTATTTAGGATAGTGGCATACGCTTTACCGTTAGAATTTACCTTTACAATTGCCTTAGATAGGTAAATACCTTGACGTAATTCTAACTCAGGTATTATTCCTTCCTTAATTCCTGGGTTTTGTATTTCGATTTCAACAATGTTTTCTGATCTACCATTAAGTTTATATGTATTCTTACAAGCTTCATTTGAAATGTTATTGCTACAAGAACTATTAATTTCTGAATACATCTTTAATGATTGGTTAACTGACTTTAATTTAATCCATCCAGATTCATAATCAATATGTGCCTTTTCCTTTTGCAAAAATCTTGCCCTAACAAGCCGTCGAAAGGGACGTTTGTAGCTTGGTTAATGATATTAAATTTTACAAGGAATACTTTGGTTCCACAATTTAAGGGTATCTCACAACTTCCTACTGTTTTAACCGAATTATTTGCACAAAGACCGTGTAGTGATAAATTTTCCCTAGAATTAAATGTTGTACACGGGGTTAGACTGCTGGCTTTTATTAATGAAACGCTTGCGCCTGTGTCTACTAAAAATTTGAATGTATTATTTTCATGTTTACAATTAGGGGAACTTATTTCTATGTATTGCAAGTTACTATTTGATAAGAAAATTTTTAATTCTCGAACACCGACAGTTGGGATATCTGATCCACCAGTGTGGTGTTGGGAGTTTAAATGTACTGTCTTAGAAGGTTGATTTTGGGAATAATTTGTTTTACTTTGATTTTGTTCCTCTATTTGTTTTTTATATTGCAGCTTACGACACTCATCTATTGTATGACCTTGTTTCTTACAATACTTACATGATTTATTTGGATATTTATTATTTCTAACATTACCTACAAGATTTATCGCTTTACTAGAATTACGAGTGGTGTTCTTATATTTACATTCAAATGTACGATGATTATTTCGTTTACAGATGTCGCAAAATTTGTTACCTTGTTTATTATGTTGAATATTTAATGCTCGTTCCTCAGATAACGCGGCTGTGAAAGCACAGTTCAAATCCTGAAATTCTTTCCATCGTAACATTTGCGAAATTTCCGGAATTGAGTGAAAAATAAACCGATTTAGGGTAATTTCGTTTATTGCTTGAATTTTGCCGGGTAATATTGCCTTATCTTGAGTGTTTAATTTAATGGCGGAAAGTGCCCGTGAATTTAGTGTTTCTAATCTGTGGAAAAATCTTTTATAGGTTCTCTAAAGTTTTGTTTGCAATTGTTTAACTCCTCCATGATCTGTGAAAAATGTTTTTTGTCTTGATATAGGTTTTTAAGTTTTTCTTTTAAACTAGGCCAATCGTTAAATTGCTGTTGAGCCAGTTGTTCCTTAGCGCGACCTGATATTTTAGCCAAAATATAGTATAATAAAGGAATTTTTTGTTCGTCTGCAGCTAACTCGTTGGCATTGTTACAATCAGCTAAAAATTGCCCTATTTCGTATCTGTTCCCAGTGAATTCGCGAGGAATTAATTTGCATAAAAAGTCAATAGAAAATTTAATATTATTTGAGGAAATTGAGGGTGATGGGGTTGTAAGTTCATCAGTGCCTTCCATTTTGAAATGCAACTAGGTCAGTAGCAACTACAAGAAATGAAAAAATGCACCTACTTGAAAGCCACTTGTTGTCTTCTTCTTGGATACTGAATCCTCCAGCTGGGGTTGCTTGTTGAAGAAGATCCTACTGACTGCGCCAATTATGTAGTGGGTCTTCAAAAGATACACGTAGTTCTACTAACGTTTATTAAAACTATGTTAAATATAAAATACTTATGTATTTTAACAAGTTGCAGCGAAAGGTGTCTTAGGTCTAACAACTCTGTATAGAGACTGACTCTTCTTCGGAAAATGTATAGGTTTATATATAAATTGATTTGTATCATCCATGTTAAACTTTGAATTCGTAAACAGAAAGCAATAAGAGTTTTCTTAGTATCTATTCGATGTGATGAATACCTACTATTTAGAAAAACAAACAGAAGAAGTGCATTTAACATAGATAACTTATTGCATATACAATAACGAATAGGGATAGAAACAAAGTAAATAATAAACAGTGATAAATAATGGTATACATTCACATTATGAGTTACGGTTATTAGTACGTTTTAACAAAGTATATAAATAATAAACAGTGATAAATAATGGTATACATTCACATTATGAGTTACGGTTATTAGTACGTTTTAACAAAGTATATAAATAATAAACAGTGATAAATAATGGTATATAACAATTCAAAATAACTTCAAACATTCGTGTCTTCACACTGTCTATCAAGTTGGTTAATGTTGAAATAGGAATATTATCCCATCACCTCTTTATCGCAAATTTTAGTTCCTTGACGCTATCGCACTGTTATCATTGGGATATACCTCTATTACCAATATTCCTTAAAGATTTTCAATCGGGTCAAATTAATTTCATTTTAATGAAACCAGTAGAATTATTGATAGCTGCATTGTCTAGCTCAAATATACAGTCTTGCATCGGCAATTATTCACCAAAGCCTATCGGAAGCATTTCCAGAAGCTGTATATAAGAATTAGAATTCATTCGCATAGAAATAAAACATGTAGGAGTTTTATTGTAAAAGCTGCCCAAACCATTACACTACCGCCACCAAACTGTCGGCTTATCGCAACTTCAGTGTTCTTGTGCAAATCGTGCCAATAATATTTGAAAGCATCAGGCCCGTTCAAGTCAAATTTCTTCCCATCGTTGTTCTGCTCTTAGTCCCATTTCGTGTAATCTTGAGCAAATTTTGGTCTTGCCTCTTAAGCCACCGAAAACGTTTACTGCCAGATAGAATTTGTTTTACACGTTTATTTGTTGCTGATTAATTTAAATTACAGTTTATTTGTTGCGTGGTTACATTACCAGAAGAGAAGATTACCCCCTTAGCGCGATTTCCGCCGTTGGAATTGCCCAATTTTATAAGATTGTTGATGAGATGATGGGATTGTAATACATTCTTAGCTATAGCTGCCTACCTACCTCCTTAGAACAATTAATTTTTGTTTTTTTCCTCCTCAGATAACAATTTACCTCTTAATTTTTTTATTAAGTCATATGTACACTTGGATGATACATATATATTTAACCATAAATAAGCATTTGAAGATGTTTAGAGACTTTTTTACACAGAAACGTACTGTCTGATTTCGTAGGATGTTTGTCCAAATCTGTGGAATTATAAAAATTTCGCTCGTATTTATACGTTAATGCGGTAGGTACTTCCCCTATATATCTAAGAGTTGTTATATTGATGAAATAACATCTCTGCTATTTCTTTACGTTCAGGAACATAATTGTAGATAATTCCCAACCCGTACCGCTGTTAAATGTTTGTAGGGAAACTACAAAATTGTATTGAACTATAGAAACTCCGCTGGATGTATGGTAATTTTGGCATTTACAGAAATGTAAGTTATGCATAAAATGTCACTCACGACAATTGATGTATTAAATGACATAATGGCTGTGTGTTTAAATTGCTGGAACTTCTGATCCAACAGTTCAAGCAACACAAATGCATTTTTCATAAATTAAGTAACAAAAACTGGATTTTAAAATCGTCAGAACAACTGTTCGATGAAAGGTAATTCGTGGGCATCGAAAAAAACTATCATTTGGATTATAAACCTAACAAATTATTTAATGTATACAATTAGAATAATCAACTTTCTTGTAAATATAAATTAATGGATACAAAAACAACATTAGGTTCATTAGTAAATCGAAAAAATGTATACTAAAAATACAAATTTCACTATTGAGATAATACAGATAAAATGCAATTTTGCCTGTTAAATAGGATAATATATTTGCTCAATATAATTCAATCGCTAACTGTATCAACATAACTCTTATTACTGCTATCGTCTAAACAAATTATTAATTCTAGTTCATCTTTCTTAACACACTCCACTTCTCAATGCCATCATTTTTGAATAATCTTTTGTGGATGATCAATCGCATTTGACCAAATTTCTGGTGTTATCGCGTACTGAGAACTTGTTTTCACATTAATATTTACCTTTCTGGTCTTGATCCATTTCTAGAGATATATCGATTGAAGAATAAATGTTGCAATTTAATAAATCGTTAATTTTTATTTAACCATTAAAAAACAAAAGTCGTAGCTGAGTGTTTGCTTCAAATGCCAATGAAAATAACATAATCAGTTTTCTGAAGACTTCTAACATTTTTGTTTCATTAAATATTTACTACAAATATAATAGAATTCATATATATAATTGACGGAAAATTACTAATACAACTTCGTTTGTAATCCGATCAGGTGTGATTGCAATAACCTCGTCGGAGGAACAAATGCCTCAATTATAATTTCGTAAAAAAAATGAGACTGTGCCGGAACTTCACTACGTTAATCTCATCTGATCTACATAAGATCCCATTACGCTAATTTTCAGAAGCGATACACTTTTATACAATAACTTATCTTTCTTGGCAAAGATACGCCGTCCATCGGCTTCTTGAGAATATTCTAGAACATTCATGAAATGAACAGGTACTCAAATACATACTTCTATATACATCAAGAAGAAAATTCTTTTGTAAGATAAACTTCGCCAATGAGTAACACCTGAAGATGGTATATGAATCTACAGAAACGTAGCACCAAATAGCTGTATTACAGATAGTGCTCGCGAAAACCTAAGACATCACATAAGATATAAAATTACAGAATTTTCGACCGCGTATGTTGTTGGTTCCAAAAGGGACCGTTTGAACTAGGTCGACGTTCCGACGGGATCTCACTCATTTTCTTCTAGACGCTCTCGTTCGGCTAGCGATCGGAGCAGTTCAAGCACGCCCAACGAGAGCGTTAAGAAGATGAGTGAGATCTTGTCGAAATGAGAGTGTCTAGTTGAAACGGTCCTTTTGGGAACCAACTGCAATTGACCGCGAAAACATCCTCCTCAGCTTATGTATATATATATATATATATATATATATATATATATATTGTCTGATTAGTTATTTATTATTAAATCCTAAAAATAATTCAAAGAACATACTAAACGTTAATTTCAATTCCTTGTTATGATTATCATAAAAATTATTGTAGGAGGGATACACCATCTAAATAATTACTTATTATTATTCAGAAACTAGATTACTCTGTTATCTTCCCATAATCTGACCGTGGATAAGAAAAAAGAAAACTATGCATAACAAACAATCCAATACATGTGGGTTTCGTATAAGAAAAAAAAGAAGAAAATACCATATTTCAGCTAAAGCATATTTTTTCACCTTCCACATTCTTCCAACAATACCCGAGGTAGACAGTCAATTTGGAACGTAGCGAGCGATAGATTTTTTTCTTCCTTCGAGCACCTGCGCTCCGCAAATACTATATTTATTTTAGAATAACGGATTTCTATCTTATTTCCCGCGTTCATTTTCCACGGCGAAGGCCTTATTTATCATCGCAACGTATTTA